>OX467303.1:30000-5030000 GCA_950108535.1 Agriphila straminella | reverse complement strand
AAAGGGGCTTCGAGCGCCAAATGGCAACAACTGATAATAGAAGCAGTGGTCAATTTTCAGAGTAAGCATAAATTATACTTAGTAAGTTTGTTTCATAAAAAAAGTTTCTGGTACTTTGTATAGTAAAATCTAGAACAAATTATGTCTGTATACAAAATTAATGTTTTCACTCCTCTTGCTCAAAAAGTGAGTCATTGTAACGTACAAGAGTCGAGATAAAATAGCATAATAAGCCCTAGGGGATAAAGTTTTTTCTTTTTTAATGTTTGTCTATTACCAATGAGCCTACTAAAACGAAAAAGTCTTTATTCATAATCACGAATAAAAACTCGCTCGACTTAATACTGGGGGTCTATTACGAAAAGTTTAATACGATACACGCAGCTGCGGCCGTGCTTCGTTCTGATTGATTCCTATTACAAAGCACTTGCGTATGCGATATTGCAAAATGATTGCGTAAATTTGACAGTTTCTCTCTAGTGGATCCGTCATTATTCGTTCAATAGATTATGGACTACGATAGCTACATTGAAAATATTTGTAATGACTACAACCGACGAACTGCGGACGACTATCGTTACCAAGTTTTGTAATAGGCCCCCAGTGTCTCATTCTTATTTTTGAAATTGGAACTAAAAGCATCTCTTCGGTGAAATCATAGACTTATTTATACTCTGTGTACAGAGTGAATCGTAGAATGCGTGTTTGTGTTGCTTAGCTGCTACAGCAGAAATTAAAAAAGGTACCATGGCGCGAAATCTTTAGAATTTTTCTATAATTACAAACTGATTGAATTGTGTGACTGTAATGGGAAAGAAATAATTTTAATCTTTTGCCGTCAAGCACAAATCATTTATTTAAATATTGTACAAAAAGTTTATGAAGTGGAGGATAGAGAAACGAGTGGATTCGTTTACGGAAGTAGGTGTATAAACTATTTAATATTGTATTTTATTTTCTCGCAATCGTAGTGAAAAGTATAGTGTAACACTCGACGCTAAAACCCATTGTAACTCGATTTCTATTTATTCCCTCGCTTAAGCTCGGGAATAAAACTACCTCGTATGCAATGGGTAATTTTAGCGTCTTGTATAACAATCTACTATTGTTGTCATCTGGGTACCTACTTATTGTCTAACTTCATAATCTATCGCAATCGCTTACAGGACACATCCTGTATCACAATACATCTTGATACATTGATGATGATACAAATGAAAACTTACCAAAGAAATGCAGCAATGTGTCACATCCTTCTGTCAAATGAAAGCGATTGCGATAGATTTTGAAAAATAGACAATAAGTAGGCAGGTTATATTCAAAAAGAATCTGTTTAATTTATCTGTATATCGTGATATTTTAGGATTCCACAGGACCCTTTCGTTATCCTTTTGTCTGACCCTCTGTTAAGACGTTTTTACAGTAACGTGTAGACGTTTCCCAAATTAACTGTTATCTCCGATACTATGATACCATAGAAATATCGGCAATCACAAATCTACAAATAGGTACTATAAAGTTATTAAATTAATCAACTTTTTATCAGAACGTATTTCAAGTCTGTGGAAGAATGAATCATTTTAGAATGTATTTATCGTTCTAATTAATAGAAAACTTACATATAGATGTTCTCGGTACATCGTATTTATTAAGGTCTTAATGAACTTTATCGATATTAAAAAGTTTTGCCAAAACATTTTTTATCTTGAAAAATATGTTTAGTGTACTTATAGGTACACTAAAAGGTCTACCTATGTAAATTGGGAATAGTTTTTCGTAACAGACCGGACATGACGGTTTTGTCACTGCTAAAACTGAAATTGGTATCTTTTGCTACTGAAGCATTTAAGGATTTTCCGTTTTCTTCTTATAAATATATTATTTTATCATTATTGATATTTCGTTCCAATATTCTGGACGAAGACTTTTTTAGTTTTAGAAAAGGCAAATTCTTGACGAATACCAAACGCTATAAAAAAAAAAGCTAGCTGAATTAATTTTTACAGTTAACTGTGAGTGCTATGACCGTCTAGATTTATTATCTGCTGATTCAGGGGGCTATTTTCAAAATCTATCGCAATCGCTTTCATTTGACAGATGGATGTGACACATTGCTGCATTATTTCTTTGGTAAGTTTTTATTTGTGCCAAAAAGAAGCATCAATGTGTTTCATCTTGAAAGCGGTTGGGATAGATTTCGAAATTAGATATTAGATAGGGTGTAGCGTGGCATAGCCTGGCAGGGAGGGGCAGCTGACCTGGGTTTACCTCTAACTAACTATCAATTGTTATCAATAAAAGTTCTTCCCCCCCCCCCCCCCCGGGGGACGATACTATAGATTTGACTCCCCCTGGCCCAGAACCTGGGTACGGCCATGAATATAGGCAGGTTAGTTTACATCATTTAATTATTGTTTTCAAAAGATGAACAATATCCTCATATACCTAACGTTATTTATATTTGACAACAAACGTTGGTAAAATGTTTTCGTAAGCAATCATTTTGAATATGAAATTTTGCGACATTTTTTTCTAGTGATGTGTAACAATGTCATGTCTTGATCTTAGGAATGATTAATAATTGATACTGATAAACGAAAGTTTGTATTAAAGCTTCACTATGGTGGTGTGGTTACCTAAAAAAATGTAAACGACACCCACGTGGTGTGGTCCAGTGTGGTTGACAATACACGAAAAAAACATTAAACGTTTAAAAACACATACCTGCTAGCTAGTTACATTACAAAGTCTGACAGGGCACACTTTATTTTGAACACGCTCGGGGGCTAATTTTCTAATTTCAAAATCTATCGCAATCGCTTTCAGGATGTGATACATTGGTGCTTCTTTTTGGCACAAATAAAAACTAACTAAAGAAATGCAGCAATGTGTCACATCCATTTGTCAAATGAAAGCGATTGCGATAGATTTTGAAAGTTGGACAATAAGTAGGCAGGTACGTGAAATAAATCAGGATAGTTCTATTCCCAGTCGAGACAATCTATTTATCAAAAATCTATGAATTCAGTTTTACATTTTAAAAAATAAAGGAATGTTTCCTTCCCGCAAAATTTGCTATCATCATCATTGGTTACTTTTCCTTCAACTACCGTATTTTTTTCCACCCTGTGGCATGGCATCATTTAGCCCTTCAATAGTTATGTAGAGAGGGTTAACATAAGTATGTCAGTTCTGAAATGGCCGTTAGTTAGTTATGTTAAATCTCTATACTATTGAAGGCTAAATAATGCCACGAGTCTCGTATTGATGTCACATGACGTATATATAACCTTAAAATTTTGACCGGAAGTGAAGGTTTTTCTCAAGATTCCGGCCAATTTTATTTGCGATAATCTCCTGATCCTCGCTCTGCACAACATTTCCGACCGTGTGCCATGCATTTCATCGTGATGTCATATGATGTAGGCAATATTGTCGCGGGCTTACGGACTATAGGTACTTCAATGCAGATTCACAATCTATGAAATTTTATTCCTTTATAACCTACGCATACGCATATCAGGTACGCATATCGTAGTTTTACTATATTATTTTATTATAGATTACACGTAATTCATATATGTAGCAAGTACGCTTATCTTAAGATACCGATACAAACAAACAGGAAGTAAATGAATTCGTTTGCATTTTTAAGAGATTTATGGCTGAATACTTAAAGGCTTCTTAGTTAAAATCTTAAGTTAAGGTATCCTTAACTTTAAGGAAGCAAATCTGACAACTTTTTTGAATTTAAGGTGGCCTTAACTTTAAGATTCGTTTCAGTATTTGGCCTTTAACTTATTGATACAAATCAATACATTTAATTTATTGGTTCACTAGCGGCCGCCCGCGGTTTTACCCGAGTGGTTCCCGTTGCCGTGGAAATGTCGGGATAAAAGTATCCTATGTTTTAATTTAGGCTCTCTACTATCTATGTTGCCAAATTTCAACCAAATCCGTTCAGTAATTTTTGCGTGATTGAGGAACAAACATCTAAACATCCAAACCCACAAACTTTCCACAAACCACAAACTATAATATTAGTAGGATAGGATTTATTTCAGGTTGTTAAAGATCATTAATTATTATTCAAATACCTTGTATGCTAAAAAATTATAATAATCTGTGACAAAATGATCAGGGTGCTAAATCCCGCTAAGTTTTTTATTAAACCGCCACAGTTAAATCTTTTTTTATATACTTACGTACACCTTCGGTGATTTCCTTGTGGTTCCAAATCTACGCTCATAATAGCTTCCGTTTAATTCCATTGATGATCAAACCACGACCGAACAGTCAAAAACATCACAAAAATTACAAACTAATTAAACGTCAAATATTCCGTTGCTAACAATTCATAACATCAACGAAACCGAGTCTATATGAATCTATTTCATTTAATTTTTGTACACAATTATTAAATTTTGATAGATACATTTTATAACAACCAATAACTACACATTTTACACATTACACATTTTACACATTCTACACATTTTATCGTACTAAACAAGATGGATAGATTATTACTCCGGCTTGTGTTCGATAATTTAAAATAATAACTCGTCTACCTTATCAATGATAAGAGAATTGTTGAAAGACGATATGTACAGTCACGCGTCTAAAAATATGTAGTTATATCATAAAGTTAATAAACCTGTATTAACTTTATGAGTTATAGGTACTTGTAGTTTGTCATTTGTCAATTAATTTCTGTTAAAAACAGTGATATAGTTTTTAGAATGATTCTAAGCTGTATACACATAATCTATTGGTTTCTTTGATAAATGTCTTAACGTTAAGGTAGCACATCTTTTATTAAAGGCAGCAAATAGGTAGTAAACAGTGCACATGGTCTCATGTGCATATCTCGTTTGGTCCAGCTATTCTGACGGTCACGTGCGAGGATGTTCGATATAATTTATTTAAGTAATTCGTCTATACTGATCAAACGCCACTTTAGCATGTTAGTGATAAACAGTTTATGTCGATGGATTTACAATGTTTTGTTAGCTACACGTGGGAAGTGAATGTTTGTAATTTTTTTTCTATATGCGTTCCTAAACCAGCCATCCGATTGCGTTAAAAAAGAATCATCTAAATCGGTTCATAAACAAAGATGTTATGTCCGAAATTCCGTAAAAACTCGTGCGCTGGCAAGCTAAATAATTGATATTTTTCAGGATTATGAAAAAACTACTAGCCAGATCTCTGTAATTTTTTTATGGGACCACACACAAACTATGTTCTTTGAGATGAAAAAAGAATTGTACAAATCGGTTAACAACTGACGAAGTTATGTTAAAACATACATAAACAAACCGTCGACTTGAGAACCTCCTTCCAACCTTTGAAGTCGGTTAAAAACTCTGGTAAGACGATCTGCACACGCCTGCGAAGGTTCTAAAAAATAGAGACCATTCTAAGTTGAGACCACTTTAAAGTTTTTCGTACGGTATAACCCATAAAGTTAATATACCTATTAACTATATGGTATAACCACAGTACATATATATGGACTGTGGTATAACACAACAAATACCTACCTACTAGTCATACTGTTTCCATATTCGCCAACTTTCTTTTTCGACGACTATTGGTAAACTGTAATTTTTTCTATAGATAAACGTCAGAGCGTTTTGCAACCACCGATTTTGATGGTTAAAAAGTTGCAACGCTCTGACGTTTGGAACGGGATGGAAATAACGTTTATTACTAAAAAAGTTTACTTACAAAATAATGTTGATTACTAAAAAGTTTAACATAATATGAGTATTTAATTTTTTTTGGTTTAAATTGTTAATTTAACATAATATACCTACTCATCAACTTTGTCTAAGGATACAGGTGTTATTTTCATACAAACGAGGTAACTTTGAAGCCTTGGTTTTCTGCCAGGGATGTACCGTGCTGTGATCTGATGATGGCCATCCAGGGAGTAAATGGAGAACTAAACCTAACTGATCTGATCAGCATTATATAATTAAGTTGTCATTCATTTCTAATATATCCCTCTCCACTAAAATCCAATGATGTGCATAAGCATTTTGTTCCCATGACCAACCCGTGTGGTGTGACCAAGTTGCCACAGCGATGAGACCACGGGTATGGATGTTCTGTCTCACGAAGTCTGTTCGGCCATGAATGTTGTTGGGAGTGCACATGCACATCTGTGCATGACATGCGACGCTGCCGAGCCGGTGAGTATACGGGTTGTAACCGTGTATGATGACCGTTATAAAAGCGAAATGAAGGATTCCTATCGGGTTTGGATGTTGCATACGGGCACCATGGCACCATACGGGTTGCATGCGGGCGTCATACGGGTTGCATACAGACACAAATCGCCGTCGATCCGTTTCAGTGGGCATTAGTAGAGCGTATCGTGTTGCTTTTCGTGTCTGACAATCCTATTAGCACGGTCATGGTACGAGGGTGGATTGATAAGTCCATGACTTTGTAATGAAGAAATATTCTGTTTTATTTAATTATAATTAATCTTATTGTAGCTTTGCGTATTTAGTCCAACGAAGTTCCTACCTCTTTAATCCAATATTTTTTCTTTCAACGCCTGAAAACTGGTAACTGAAATGAGGATCAATTTCAGATATCACCTTTTGGCTTGATGAAAATCTTTGCCCGCCAAGACATTTATTCATGTTTGGTAGGAGAAAAAATCTAAGTGGGTTGAATCTAAAGAATAGGAAGGATTCGCATCTTCATTCGATGTGTTTTGATGTCATGATTGCCGCCGAGCAGTCGCTTGAGCGTTTCCAAAATCAATATTCTTTTGCCGAATTTAAAAAATGTAGTGTAAAGATTCCTCGGAGTTTCTTTTTAAGATACAAAAATAAATTATGAAAAAAATTATTTCATCTTTTCAAAGTCATGGACTTATCAATCCACCCTCGTACGGTACGGTGTAGTGGGTTTTAGAGACCTTTATTGTTTTTCCGGAACTCGATGGAAATTTTCTCCAATATTTTTTTAACTTCAACGAGATATAGTGCTTGGCCTGTATTCAGTATTCATTTATTGCATATCACATTACATAATGAGGTGGAATATTTAATAAGGTCTACATGTGACGCCCTGCAAGGGCATAGCAATATTAGTTTTTAGGGCTATTAATTACTAAATATAACACAAATTTGAAATAACTTACAAAATTTACATAAAATAATTACTACTTAATTAATCATACAAAAAAATAACATTCAGGGCTAATCATTAATTCTTATTTATAATCATCTATTTTATATGGAGTAATATAGAAAAAAACATTATCTACGACATTTGTAACATTTATAACACCGTACTTATATTATATTTATTTTATTTTATTTTATTTACTTGACTATAGGTTGAAATAATTTCTATTATTCGTTTTAGATGTTTTTATCTTCAAAAAATTCATTTAAATTATAATAACAATTAGTGATGAGAAATTCTTTTAATTGTTTAATAAAATGAGTAGGTTTTTCAAAGTTTTTTAAGTAATAAGGAATGTGGTTAAAAATCTTAATTAACATGGTATGAGGGCTAGATGATACTAATTTCATACTAGAGAAAGGTACTTTTAGTTTGTTTAAGTTGCGGTTATTTCTTTTATTATTGATAAGAGCAGAATAAAATTCTGGATGTTTTATAACAAACTTGCATGCCTCTAGAATATAGATAGATGTGACAGTCAGAATATTATGCTTCACAAAATGAGATCTGCAGGATTCCATTTGGTCTATGTTAGTAAGTATTCTCACACATTTCTTCTGCAATACAAATACCCTATCCACATCGCAAGAATTTCCCCATAAAATTACTCCATATGAGACTATTGAATATGCATATGCATAGTAAGCCGTGAGTGCAGTACGGAAATCAGTTACACATTTTAAGTGATAGAAAGCATATATAAAAGATGATAATTTGTGTAATACTTTTTGTATGTGTGGTTTCCAATTTAGATGACTGTCCAGATTTATTCCTAATAGAGTAGCAGTGTTACATGTTTCGAGTGTTATGCCATTGTAGTTATATGATATTTCTAATGAGGATTTTTGATAGGGTTTAAATTGTATAATTTTCGTTTTTTCAAGGTTAAGTTGCAAATGGTGTGATTTCAGCCAATTTATAATTTTATCAAGATTTGAATTTAATTTAGATTCAAGTTCTGAAGTGGTAGAGCAATGGATTAGGATGGAGATGTCATCTGCAAATAGCACACATACATCATTTAGGATGTTAGGAAGATTATTTATATAAATGAGGAACAGGACACATCCCAAAACGCTACCCTGTGGGATAGAGCCAGTCACCTGGACTCTATCTGATCTAATTTGACTTATTCTACCCGTTTCAAAGTCAATATTCTCAATTTCAACTTGTTGAGATCGGTTATTTAGGTAAGATCTAAACCATTTATGAGCCAGACCTCTTATTCCTGTTTGGTAGAGTTTATCTAGTAGAGTTGTATAACAAACTCTATCATACGCTTTACTCATGTCGAGAAGAAGCCCAACTGCGATTTTTTTATTTTCTATTACTTGTAATATGTTTTTTATGAATAGGCTAGTTGACAAAATTTCAATAACTGCTTAATATTTTAGCTTATTAGGCATTTTATCGAAAAAAAAGGTTTATTTATTTTCAATCGAGCGTTTACATTATAAATTTCGCGTTTAAAAAACCAATTTTAATTTGGTTCCAAAACGCACAAGACTGTCATGGCGTCTTGAATGACGTCACGCCGTGCAAAACAAACAAAAGAGCGATCGTGTCTTCGTACGTTATAGCTAGTTTTTATCGTTTAAAAATGAATTTCTCATATTATAAGTACTGTATAGTGCCCCAGTGTGATAGCACGACTATAAAAACGCCAAACCAGTTATTTATATATGTTCCAAACAATGGAGAAATACGGAAAAAGTGGCTAAAACTTGCGTTCGGTTGTGGTTAGGTTGCACTCGGAGTGTAGGTTTGGAACGCGCCTCCGGTAGTGATACTCGAAACGTCAAAGACAAGATTGGAGTTTCGCACGGCGTGACGTAACGCTTTCTGATTGGTGTTCACTGTCACGTGACTAAAGGTTTCATTTTACGAAATTTATTTTTTAAAAATATTATTAATCTTTAACGCTTTTAATAATTAAAATTGTTTGTTATTTTCTCCATAATATAATTAATCATTATAAACCCCAATCCATTATATTTATTCTTAATGGAAACAAGCCTATTTATAGACAGCCAACGTGGTGGAGTTATTTTTTCTAAAACCACTTTGGTTTTCATGCAAAATTTTAAACTTTTCATAAAAGGAATAAAGTCGTTTGACCATGGCGGTCTCAAATATTTATGCTGATGTTGTAGGCAGAGCGATAGGGCGGAAATTATTTATTGCCGATGTATCTCCCTTTTTGTGAACCGGTTTAATAATAGGTGTTTTAAGGGCGTCTGGGAAAACACCCTCAGAAAAGGATTGATTCACTAATGAGGTAAATTTATCCGCGTTAATAAATCCGCACATTTTCTTACTAATAAGGGAGGAATTTCATCAATACCATAAGATGATTTGTTTTTTAGGTTTTTTATTATATTGTTTATTTCTTTATAATCGACTGGACTTAAAAAGAGTGAATTTTCTAAATTATTCAGGGCCGGCCTGGTAGAGTTTATGTTGGTTGAGTGCGTATTTCCAATTGATGCAAAAAAAGTGTTGAACATGTTAGCTACTAATTTGGGGTCATAAATCATGTGGTTGTTTGTTATTTTTAGTTTTAGATTTTTATATGTTAGTGTGTTTTTGTTAGTCTCTTTATTTATGATTTGCCACATACATTTTGTTTTATTTTGGGAATTTTCAAATTTACGCTTGTTACACATTTTTTTGGAAGTATTTACAGTTTTCTTTAATACTTTGCAATATTGTTTGTAGTAAGTTTTTAAATTTTTATTTTTGCTTTTAGAAACTAGTAATTTTAAAAATCTTTTATAGCGACATGAAGTTTTTACTCCCCTAGTTAAATAAGTATTTCTTGATTTTATTTTAATTTTTATTAAGGTTTTAGGTATACACTTATTTAGGATTTTTTGTAGCGTATTGTTAAATGAGTCATAATTTTCATTAACATTTTTGTTAGGATGTAGTACATTCTCCCAATTTATAGTGGACACTTCTTTTTTAAATTTACATATATTCTTCTCATTAAATACTCGTTTACATATTGTGAATTGTATTAAAGGGAAAAGAAAGTAATAAACCACGGTGGTCTGAAAAGCCAAACTCATGGACAGCTATGTTTACATCTTTAATTTTGAAATTAATAAATAGTAAGTCTAAACATGTGGAACTGGTTGGCGTAATTCTAGTGGGTTCTTTAATCTTTTGATGAAAATTATAAGATAACATTAAGTTAGAGAGTCTTTGTTTCTCGTTATTATTTCTTAGAAAATCTGTGTTTAAATCTCCGCCTATAATAATATTTTTAGAGGTATCTTTTTTTGAGAGTAGTTCTAAAAGACTTTCCAGACGCAAATAGAATACTTCTACTCACAATATCGTTTGAGTTTTTACATGACGCCCTTTATTGTTTAGTCTGTGGACTTGAAGGTCAATGTTTTGTTGAAAAACGAACCTTTCTAATTACATATTTGTTGTATACTTTAATAAACAAAACCGTAGTTTTGTTTAAAAAATAAGAAGTGCTATTTTCAATCTCTGACACAGTATGGTTAACTTATGATATACGAGTTATGTATGATACAACATTTTAAAATATTCTTTAAAAGTTTTATAAAAATCACGAATAAATTGGTTATTATAGCTTTCTAATTCCGATGAATAATTGTGAATATTAGTACCTAATAAATAACAGTAATTTTTTTTAACAAAACTATTAAACCTCCTTAAAAGTTGTGAATGAAATCTGAAACTGCAAGTAGAGTTATTGAGGATGTTGCTGATATCCTTTAATATAAACTAACGTAAATTACAATATCTAACCGTCATAAATTTGCAAAAGGTATTATTTTAGACGGAAACATGATTCAGTTAGGGGCATGATAAGGTAAACATAAATGGCTTGAGGTAAAAGGCTGAGCACTTAATTTTTTGTTAAAGCCCTAAAGCAGGAGATCTTTGACATATTTGCATATCATCATTATGTATCCTAAAGCCAGTGTAGACTAACCATACAATGCGATTAATTTGACAATGGACGGCGGTCCGCGGCAACTTCACTTGATAATGTATGGTGCGCACAGATTTAGGCTGTGTTCAGACGATAACACACGACCCGACCTCAGCCCTCAACCGAAACTCAACTCAGACTCACCTCAACCTCACCTTGAAATACATCGCTTACAGTTTTGAGCCTTATGACACATTAATAAGCTCCTGTGTATTATTCAGGTGAGTTTGAGTTGAGTGCGGGTTGAGCACGAGGCGTGTACAGTTGCATCGACAAAATATAACGGAGCTTATTAATGTGTCATAAAACTCAAAATTGTAAGCGCCGTATCTCAAGGAGTGAGCTGCAGTTGAGTTGAGTTTGGGCTAAGTCGTGCTAGTATCGTCAATTAGCAAAAAGATTGGAAGTAATTCGTGTAGTTGTAATTTTTTATGGAATCATTAGAAGACATGAATATTGTACAATATGCTGCCCTATTGAAGGGCAACATTTTTGTGTTGGAAACGAACTCGTACAACTTGGTCATGGGATGAGTGTCCAAAATTATTAAGTATCTCAAGGTCCTCCGTGCTTCGGAAGCATACCCACCACTCATAAGGAAGGGCTGTTTCCCAGCAGCAGCGGGGACGTAAAAATGTCTGATGACGAATGGCCAAGTTCAACTTGTATACCGCGAGGCCCGAGAGGCTTCTTTCTCTTTACTACTGGGCCAGTAAAGATTTATTATTAACAGATTCAAATTGGGGATTTCAATAGCACATATTTCAAAAATCATTTCAACTGACAGAGTGGACAAATCTAATCGATTACAATATTCTAATGTATTTTTTATGAGTATACATACACCACCACCATCGTGCTGGTCTCTACAAAAGAACGAGCATATAGTAAAACCATCAATTTTTATTAAATCTTTCTTATGTGTGTTTAACCACGACTCAGATATACAGATAATGTGTAAATTAGGATTATCGTCTAAAAAAGCCTCTAGAAGGTGAGTTTTATTACATACACTTTGCATATTTTGGAACATAATATTTAAGTTAGTTACGAAAGGAAGAGTTACTTGCTGGAATTTCTTTTCTTTTTCTTGGTACCCCCTTTGTTTACTTGCGTGTTTTCCCCATTTTTTGATTTATTTGAAGGTAAGCTTAAGGATCGAGTAGTTTGTTCGTACCTCACCTCACCTGATGTTAAGTGACGATAAGGCCGAAAGTGTAATTAATGTCTACGCAAACTAAAACCGCAAATCGATGTACAGTACAGCAAAGCCGTTTGGTACACGTATACTTGAGGTGAAAACGAAATTTTGGACCCGCAGTTCTTAAAATTTCTTCCCTTAGGAGAGGAGTTTAGGTGTCATCTTTTTTTTGGTTTAATATAAAACAAGTCCTGTAATTTAATTATGTGATATATTTTTAGAAACAGCTCAGAAAGCCCATTCATTCGATATCACACATGACAGGTTTCAGAACAATCATTTTTTTTATTATTTAAAATCACTTTGTAAAAGCTTTGTAAAAAAATACTAAATGTCAATATTTTCAAAATTGCTTTCTTGTGATTGGATATGAGGATATTATGTAACTGTTAAGGTGTTTTACAAAAAAATAATTTAACCACATCTGATCCGAAGGAGCTCAAACTTGGTATGTTTTGAAAATGTTTTTTTGTTAAAAAAGACAAGTGGCTGAAATATAGATAATAATGTGATATATTTTTAGAACCGGATCAGCAAATCGATACCATACACAATAGGTTTAAGAACAAAAATTTTTTGTTCTCATACTTACAAAAAAAGATGACACCATAACTCCTCTCCATAAACTTAATATTATGCTCCTCTCCTAAGGGAAGAATTTTTAAGAATATATATATACGTGATCGATTTGCGGTATTCCACTGATTTTGAGCTCGTAGAACGACCATACCTAATTTTTAGTAACTACCACGCGTGACCTGCGCACTACAATTTTTGTACTGGAAATTGCTACTGCGCAAGCTGATATGGCGTAGCTTAGGCGTGGTAAGGTAACTAGCCGGCCACAGAATATTATGTATAATAGTAGGTACCTACCCATACCTCTTTCTTCAGGTCCATAGATATAGGTAGTATATTAAAAAGGTCAGTGAGTAGTACCCCTGGCGGAGTTATAATAAGCCCTATACTATACCACCAACCGAAACACGAAGGATACCCCCTTTTTAATTTTATATACTATATCTATATGTTTTTAATATACTTATAATATGAACACTGACCTGAAAAAAAAAAATTATATGCAGGCATAGATATAGTATATTAAAAGGGGTAGATGCGCTACCGAGCGACCGGGTGTAAGGGATAGATATATTATGACGTCAAAATATGGGGTTGCCATGATCAGAAAAAGTACCCTTAACGGTGTAGCATCCGTTAATGTGCAGATTACTAGTTAAAGCACGGAAATCGTCTACTTTAAGAAAAAATTCTCACTTTAACTGACTCGACCAGTTAATCTGCAGATTAACGGATTCCGTACTTTAACGGTAACATACGTATACATAGAGTAAACTAGCTGGGGTTCGCTCAGGTAGTTAATATGAGATTGTGTGGTTAATGGAATAATAGTAGATTATACAACAAGTGAAAAAAAAGGGAATTTAGTTCGAGGGACTAAGTTGGATCCCGAGAGTAGCGAAGGATTCAAGAGTAGAATCCTGAGCGAAGCGAGGGATACAAAGGACCGAGATGTTTTTTTTTTTCACGAGTTGTGTACTCTACTTTTTACCATCGACTGCGAGAAAACAAATAGCAGTACTTATACCTATAGTAGGTTATCAGATTTTGATATTTAGGTAGGAAATCGATAATATTTCAAACAATATTAGAAAAATTAAATAGTGAAATTAGAAATTTTGAAATTTTCTAATGAACTGTACGCGCGCAAGCTTTAGAAGTGTATATGAAATTAGAAGCTTTCCATTACATAAAACAACCACGATAAGAGGGAGATTACATGATCAGTTAGTCTGGCATCAGTCCATGCCATCAATCTGTAGACTTTGAATTTTTTCCAGACCTGATGATCGTATGCTGATAAAAAGGACTGATGCCACAGATTGAACATCTAATCACCCTATAATAGATAGAAAAGAACCCAAAGCTAAGACACTAAAAAAAACCTAACTAAAATAGTCGGGATATTTTTTTTTATTTAATTGTATAACTATGGCTTTATCTATGGAATAGCTCCATACTTTCAGGACGTTTTAATTTTTTTGTACATAATTCATATGATGCGCGCTTGTTCCAACTTCAAAATACTTTTATTCACTCGGTGAATAAAAACGCTGTTATCAATGAATCAGACGCACTTTTTTGAGTGGCGATGGTAAAAAAAGATAAACTTTAAATTAAAAGAGGTAAAGTCTTTATTAAACGTTGGAATACAGAACTTTTTTTATTAACGTTAGTTTTCTGTTTTTGGGAAGGAAACAATTTTTTTCAAAATGTTTTCAACAAATTTGTGTGTGGCACCCAATTCTTTTTTCCAGTTGCTTCTATACATTTTTCACGAGTTTTGTCTTCCGTCGGAAATCTGGAAAAATCAAATCGCTTGAAATTCCCTGAAATAGGGGGTAATTTTTGGGGAAAATTTTCTATATAGTAGGCATTCGGAAATCGAATTATAAACCTACTGATTTTAGTGGACGTCAAAGTTAAGCTGACTTCTACTATTACGTAGATGTACGCAATTTTACCGGTTTGCATGTCAAATATTTACGAGGTTATTTTTAGAAATATTTTTCCTATTTATCAGGTATTTCATGATATAACTAATGATATAGCTCAGAAACTTGGTTCCTGTGAGATTTGAGAAATAAATACGTGATCAAATTTTATTGAAAACAGTGTACTTACGCATGAAATGTAACACCCGCTTATTTTCTTTGATTGTTGCTTTTGCAGCCAAATATCGAACACCCCACCATTTTGTATGCTAGACATAAACACAACACATACGATTTATAATAAATCTTGGGTATCAATTAGGTAGTAATCCACAAAACCTTTAATTTCTTTGGCACTCTTGATAATAACCCCACTTGTTTGTGTTGCCTAGTTGAACTGTGCCTATAACCCAACCATGAAAAAAGTCCGGTCGGTGATAGAGAGAAAACATGACACTCTTCTCTATTTCCTCCTATAGGAATCTCAATAAGACGATCTCGCTCTATCAAAGCATGTCAGTATGCAGGTCAATGTCTATGAAGGATACACGGTATACCCACAGAGGAAATAATCACTATACCTATGGTATACATAGATATAGATCATTAGCGAAAATTTTTCTAAGTCTATGATATAGATGGTATCATAGATGTAGTATATTAAAAACCCGCCTGCATAAAAAGACAAGTCGACTGAAAAGATGGAAACAAGATTAAATATAGTAGTTTATGATACTGCCACATAATGAGGGGTATTAAAACATGAGTGTGTGTTTAAAAACCGAGCCGTAGGCGAGGTTTTTAATAGTATCACACGAGTGTTTTAATACCTAGTTATGTGCAGTTTCATACACTACTTTATCTACACTCATACATTTGGGATTGAACCTACTAAATAAAAGATCAACATTAGAAAAGAGAGTGAGACATTGTTTGTATTAACTAGGTATTACCTTGTAATAAGTCATTTCCTTAGCTGCATCTAAAATATCGAGCAGAGTCAAATTTTCTTCACATTTTAAATCAAGAATTAAAAAAACCTACGAAATTCATTACAACAAAATGTTAAAATTGAAATCAAAACATTTTTGTAAAGCTCTAAAAATGGCGCGCATTCCATTAGGAAAAAAATAATGAGATGAGTGCACTGGGTTGCGTTCAGAACCTACGCTCCGAGTGCAACCGAACGCTCTAACGGCGTTCCAAACATTAGTGCGTGACTTCCGGTTGTAACAGCTTTCCCGTTTCAAACGTCAGAGCGTTGCAACTTTTTAACCATCAAAATCGGTGGTTGAAAAACGCTGACGTTTGTCTATAGTAAAAATGTCAATGCCATTTGACATTATTTTGTGTCTAATTTTTTAAAATATTCATGGTAGCTCCTCAGAAACAGATTTTATTTCATTTAGAATAAAGGAAAGTTAAAATTATTCGCATTCCAAATGGAAAACTAAGAATTTGTACTATTAATGTCATTTAAAGTTCTTGGTCGTTCCGAACCTTAGAGCCAAAACCAAACAACCGCACTCTAAGCCTCTAAACGCAACCCTGCAAACTAATCGCACTTATGTCATCGATCACCATAGAGTGCATTGCCCTGTATCGTAATGAGAAAAAAAGTTACTTTATGATTCAGTTGACTGCATCGTAATGAGTTTTTTTTTTAATTTTTCGTGTCCACGAAAATAAAGTATGTATTTATATTACCTTATTTGAATTCATATTTGGAACATTACGATGTGAGTGTAGATAAAATATTAAAGGCAACATGTCATAATAACATGCAGTCGGAGGCATGCATAAAGAAAGTGACATTATTAATGATTGAATTATATGCCTCCGACTGCATGTTATTATGACATGTTGCCTTTAATATTTATTTAATCTTGTTTCCATCTTTTCAGTCAACTTGTCTTTTTCTGCAGGCGGGTTTTTAAGTTTTTTAATTTATTTTTTTATTTATCTCTTTTTAGTTATTTAACGGTCATGATATACCTTTTTGAAATCCTTATAATAAGCCCTTTAATTTGACACCCAAATTGCAGAATTCTAAAAAAATTTTTTTTTTTTACTACGTATAATAGCACCGTACAGCCGCCATGTTGGTTTTTTTATAACGCCACCTTTTTAAGAACACTTGGGCTGAAAAGACCAATCTAACGATATCTTAATCTTAGAAATCCGTTCAGCCGTTTGAGAGATATGAGGTAATAAAGAATATTACATACAAACATACATACATACATACAAACATACTTACAAGATAGCGCGAAAAACATAACCCGCAGTCGGGTAAAAAGAATGGTATACCTACACGAACCAAAGAGTAGATAGGGATTTTGTGATGACACATAATACGAATGTGGTTATGACAAAAATTATCTTTGATGTCATAGATAGAGGCTATATGTTCATTATCATATTATCAGTCACTACTATTTCTATGTTTACGCATTATTATTTTAAAATGGAACAAGCGTTTGAAAATTTACAAAAAGCTGGCAAAAATAACATTAATGACCTTATCAGCTGGATGAAAGAAGGTAATAAGTAGGTACCTATAGGTACTTGTTACGTCTGCCTGATCTACTCATTATGTACTTCTAAGGGTAAAATCACATGTAACTTTGATTATTATTCAACTAGCGACACGCCCTCACTTCGCTTCGGTTCCTTCCTTTTTACCCAAATGCGACTTTCCAAGAACACCCAAAAAGAAAAATACCTTATCGTCACCGTCACTTCCAATCTTCAAAAGTCTCTTCCATCCCGTTCGAGTCCCGTTCCGTCATCGGTGTAAGAATCGCGCTTGAATTTATTTTCGCACGCGTAATTTTTTTGCGGTATTATTCATTTAAATGCAATGGTGTAAAAGTTTAAAATAATGTGCATGAAATGATTAAGGTAACTAACGTATTTAAGTTGATAAGGATTAAGGGTCCACCGAGCCTCTACTAGCGCCGCCAATCAAGAAAAAATCATTACAACGACATAACTATGTTTAATGAAATTCTGAAAAATATAAAAACTAGTAAGTGTTAGTTATAAACTGTTTTTGTATGCATTTTTTTCCTGGTTAAAATGTGTTTGTAGTTAAAACCTGGATTAACGCCTAAAGTGGCCACTTTGGGCGTTAATCCAGATTTTAACTAGGTACGCGAACACATTTAAACTAAGAATTTAAGGCATACAAAAATAGTTGATTGCTAATACTTACTAGTTTTTATATTTTTCAGAATTTTATTTAACATAGTTATTTCGTTGTAATCATTTTTTCTTGATTGGTGGCGCTAGTGGAAGCTCGGTGGACCCTTAATACTGTATCCTTCTAAATAGCTTCCCATATTACCGCATTGTACGTAAACAAATTTTTTAGAAGATATACCTACTTAATGGTTATACCTGGTAAGTTATTATTAAAAGATAGATCAGAAACGAAGAGATCCGCAGGAGAACTAAAATAACCGACATCGCTCGAAGGATTGCTCAGCTGAAGTGGCAATGGGCGGGACACATAGCGAGAAGAACCGATGGCCGTTGGGGCGGAAAGGTTATAGAATGGCGACCGCGCACCGGACGACGCTCCGTGGGTAGGCCCCAGACAAGGTGGACCGATGATCTGGTGAAGGTCGCGGGAAGTCGTGGAGATCCTTAGGGGAGGCCTATACCCAGCAGTGGGTGTCGTGCGGCTGATATGATGATGATGATGAAAAGATAGATACTCGTATATGCATCATACATTATTTTGTTATAGCTCAAAAGGTTTACGCAGCGTTTTCGACGCAAGCTTCCAGACGGCTTAATTTTTGCCGACTTCTTACACTATTATCGACATATTCTGCCAATTTACATAAAACCTCAACTTATTATACTTCCTCAAGAATCACTCTATCTATTGGTGAAAACCGCATGAAAATCCGTTTAGTAGTTTTTGAGTTTATCGCGAACAGACGGACAGACGCGGAGAGGGACTTTGTTTTATAATAATAATTGTATAGCAAATTTGTCTATGAAACCATTTTGATAAACTTTCCTACGCGTTGCATACAAACTACCAAGGCGTGACGTCATAACTAGGTATCCCGTTAGTATGGAGAGTTTTTAGGCGAGTTCAATTTGTGTACATAACAAACTACCTATATCTCGGGCAGTTTTCATGCTAGCGAAATAATTCTTTTACCAATGTTTCTTTTTGTTAGAATTTATGTAACATAAAATAAAAAAAAATCGTCATGCCTATTACGACTTCCCTTTACACAGCTGCAATATTTCTTCTTCTAGACTATTCTTCTACTATTTTAAACCAAAAACCTCCTAGGATTTTAGATACCTATTGCTTAACAAATGTTTTATTTCTTTTTTTCTTTTAAGTTTTTTAACTAAGTAGGTACCTACATATTTCTCTTTTTTTAACTTTTTTTCTCACTATTTCTCTTCTAAGTTTATACCCTAAAAATACGAACACCTACCTATCAGGATCGTCCAAACATTACGAACGACCGACCTCCGTGCGTGGTAGAGTTTGGCTTGTAGGTAGGTAGGTACAGTTACAATTAATATGTTGGCATTTTTGACAGGCTGTTGACCTTTATTATAAAGCCATAAAGGTCGATGAGCTGTCAAAAGTGCCAACATATTAATTGTAACTGTACCTACCTACCTACAAGCCAAACTCTACCACGCACGGAGGTCGGTCGTTCGTAATGTTTGGACGATCCTGATAATGGACCGACCTCCGTGCGTGGTAGAGTTTGGCTTGTAGGTAGGTAGGTACAGTTACAATTAATATGTTGGCATTTTTGACAGGCTGTTGACCTTTATTATAAAGCCATAAAGGTCGATGAGCTGTCAAAAGTGCCAACATATTAATAAACTCGACTGTACCTACACCGGTTTTCAATGAGTCGCGCAAACTAGCAAACTGCGCAATTAAGTAATTGTATACGAAAGAGCT
The DNA here is from genome assembly GCA_950108535.1 of Agriphila straminella. Lineage (NCBI taxonomy): Eukaryota > Metazoa > Arthropoda > Insecta > Lepidoptera > Crambidae > Agriphila > Agriphila straminella. Next base: position 5,010,147 of record OX467303.1, on the reverse strand, counting down.
AATTAGATCATCCTAAAGCGCTTATTACACCATCCTGAATGTCGGACCCGTAATTTAGTGTCCGATTTAGGAAGAGAAATTCAGTCGCCAATTAGACCGTCCTGAATGTCGGATCCGATATCATAGCTTTACGATCATACAGTTGTTAAACGAATGTTCTTGTAGCTGTAAAAATACATAGCTAGGTAAATAGGAGGTATATGTAGGTAGCTAGGTAGGTACGTGTCGTTTTCAACGCTAATCTGAACTAGTTTTTAACCGACTTCATCAAAAGGAGGAGGTTCTCAATTCGATTGTATACTTTTTTTTTATCGTTATTCGCGCGTATCTTCGATATTTATGGACCGATTTTGATGATTATTTTGTTGTTCGATTGAGTTTTCTTGCGAGATGGTTCCATTTTTTTTTTTTGAAATCGGGTCAGTAGTTTTCAAGTAATCCCGAAAATACTATGACTTTACATCAACTACCTTGACGACTTTGTTATTTATGAACCGAATCAGATGATTGTTTTTGTTGGGAGAGGGATACCTTTGTGTAGTCTTTTTAACAGACTTCAAAAAAAGGAGGTATTCAGTTTGTATATGTATGTACGTTTCTCCGCGATTATCTCACGTTTGGCTGAACCGATTTTATTACCTAAATAATATACCTACACTACCTAATACAGAAGGTACTTATACTAAAAATAAAAAAAATAAAAAATTGTTTAAAAAACAAAAAAACCGACTTCAAAAAACCTGCCTCTAAAAAGCAAGAAATAATATATAAATCATTAGATTAGCATTAGCATTATCATATCATTGTTATAATAAAACACGTCTATTGAAGTCGGGTGGGGCTTTTAGAATAAAAAAGAAAGTTGTAGGTACTCCAGCCCCACCCGACTTTAATAGACGTGTTTTATTATAAAAATGATAATGCGTAGCTAATGATTTATATATTATTTCTTGCTTTTCAGAGGCAGGTTTTTTTGTTTTTTATATTGATGTAGGTAAAAAAAAAAGCAAATCACAGAGTGACAACCCTTATTTACTTTTAGTCGTTGCGCCAACTGTCTATCTAGAATTCTAGACGAACGGCGCGGCGGATTTTTTTTCGCCAACATAAAAGGCGTTGACTGACTGTACTATTTATGCTGTGGTACTACTGTGTCGGAGCCGAGCGTCCTGAATGCGATTACACTGTCCTAAGTGCTTCCGATTTAGCATCCGTTATGTCGGAGACAATTTCTATCCTAACTAGGATCCTAAATCGGATCCTAGCTTCCTGAATGCAATTACACTGCTCTGAATTTAGGAGAGACTTCATATCGGGTCCGATATTTAGGATGATCTAATTAGCTCTTTCTTGCTTTTTAGAGGCAGGTTTTTTGAAGTCGGTTTTTTTGTTTTTAAACAATTTTTTTTTTTTATTTTTTTTGTGTAAGTACCTTCTGTATAAGGTAGTGTAGGTATATTATTTAGGTAGTAAAATCGGCTCAGCCAAACGTGAGATAATCGCGGAGAAACATACATACATATACAAACTGAATACCTCCTTTTTTGAAGTCGGTTAAAAAGACTACACAAAGGTATCCCTTTCCCAACAAAAACAATCATCTAATTCGGTTCATAAATAACAAAGTCGTCAAGGTAGTTGATGTAGTCATAGTATTTTCGGGTTTACTTGAAAACTACTGAACCGATTTGAAAAAAAAAATGGGACCATCTCGCAAGAAAACTCAATCGAACAAAAAAGAATCATCAAAATCAGTCCATAAATGTCGAAGATACGCGCGAATAACGATAAAAAAAAGTATACAATCGAATTGAGAACCTCCTCCTTTTGATGAAGTCGGTTAAAAACTAGTTCAGATTAGCGTTGAAAATGATACGTACCTAGTACCTACCTAGCTACCTACATATACCTCCTATTTACCTAGCTATGTATTTTTACGGCTACAAGAACATTCGTTTAACAACTGTATGATCGTAAAGCTGTGATATCGGATCCGACATTCAGGACGGTCTAATTGGCGACTGAATTTCTCGTCCTAAATCGGACACTAAATTCCGGATCCGAAATTCAGGAAGGTGTAATAAGCGCTTGAGTACCTACAACTTCCTTTTTTTATACTAAAAGCCCCACCCGACTTCAATAGACGTGTTTTATTATAACAATGATATGATAATGCGTATCTAATGATTTATATATTATTTCTTGCTTTTTAGACGCAGGTTTTTTTGAAGTCGGTTTTTTTTGTTTTTTAAACAATTTTTATTTTTTTATTTTTAGTGTAAGTACCTTCTGTATTAGGTAGTGTAGGTATATTATTTAGGTAGTAAAATCGGCTCAGCCAAACGTGAGATAATCGCGGAGAAACATACATACATATACAAACTGAATACCTCCTTCTTTTGAAGTCGGTTAAAAAGACTACTTACACAAAGGTATCCCTTTCCCAACAAAAACAATCATTTAATTAGGTTCATAAATAACAAAGTCGTCCAGGTAGTTGATGTAAAGTCATAGTATTTTCGGGTTTACTTGAAAACTACTGAACCGATTTGAAAAAAAAAAAAATGAGACCATCTCGCAAGAAAACTCAATCGAACAAAAAAAGAATCATCAAAATCAGTCCATAAATGTCGAAGATACGCGCGAATAACGATAAAAAAAGTATACAATCGAATTGAGAACCTCCTCCTTTTGATGAAGTCGGTTAAAAACTAATTCAGATTAGCGTTGAAAATGATACGTACCTACTACCTACCTAGCTACCTACATATACCTCCTATTTACCTAGCTATGTATTTTTACGGCTACAAGAACATTCGTTTAACAACTGTATGATCGTAAAGCTGTGATATCGGATCCGACATTCAGGACGGTCTAATTGGCGACTGAATTTCTCGTCCTAAATCGGACACTAAATTCCGGATCCGAAATTCAGGAAGGTGTAATAAGCGCTTAACATTGGATCGTACGAAATCCTACAAGGTTACTTTCCTACCCACAATAATCCGCTCTTTTCACATCTATAGCTAAAGTAATTGATGCGACCAAGGAAGCAGAGGAAAAAGTTAAAAAACTCTTTGGTAGCGTACAAAAAGACATATCGTTCGCCAAATTTCAAGAAGTGGTTCAGCAACTAGCAAATGATCAGGTAACAAAACTTATTTTTTAAACTTATAAGAACTATATTAATATCTAGTTACGCGGTAGAGCCCTTTTGGCTACGCGCGGCCACCAATATTTTCGATAGGTACCTACCTACCTACCTCTTAGTCCCTAATACTTACCTATTACTTATTATAGGTACCTACCTAATTTGCTTGGCCTCACCCAATGGCCACCTAAGGATATGGGCTATAATAATAACCCAACATGTGGGCCTTGTGTGGATAGATTGGTGGGAGTTAACCACTGAAAAGCATCTATGACCTATGACTTTCCGAAGCACGAAGGAGCTCGAAATAATAGGTACCTTAGTTAAGTAGCTACTGAACGGATTTGAATTCAATTTGGCACACAGATAGTAGATAGCCTAGATTAAAACATAATATGATACTTTTTATCCTTATATTCCCACGGGAACGGGAGGAACCACGCGGGTGAAAACAAAAAAAAGGAAAAAGTAAATTAAAAAAAAGTTTCGACAACTCAATGGCTGAACAGATTTGTATGAAATTTGGTAATAAATAGTTACATTAGGACCTGAACAAACATACCCACTGTCGATTTTTATCCCGAAATAAGACAATTTCAGTAGCAGGCAGTGGAGGTCGGTGGCGCAGTGGTTTAGCGCCTGGCCCAGCGATTGCGGAAGTTAAGCAACGTTCGCAAGGGTCGGTCATGCTCATGGGATAGGTGACCAAAAATTTATTATCTCGAGCTCCTCCGTGCTTCGGAAGGCACGTTAAGCCGTTGGTCCCGGCTGCATTTGCAGTCGTTAACACCCACCAATCCGCATTGGGCCCCTCGTGGTGGGTTATGGCCCATCCTCCTTACCACCCATAAGGAAGGCCTGTGCCCCAGCAGTGGGGACATCAAAAATGGCTGATGGACAAGTAGCAGGGAGCTAGTGTACGGTCCTTCGTGGCCAATCAAACACTAGCTAGTGTTTGATAAGTAGTTTTTGACGTAAGTTTAGACAAAAGTTTTAGAAAATTTTATTACTTTTCATTACGTAGAAGATATTTTTTCTTTACGACGCACGTGGGAACTTTAACTCCCCCTCCTCCCTCCGGCTCACCTCCTAGAGGCGGGGACTTTTAGTACCTACCTACCTAAGTTTACTCTCTAAGCACCCTGAACAAATTCCTGGAGACTGGCGTCGTAGTACCTACTAATAGCGCCGCCAATACATTTCTTTTTTTAACTCTTAAACCAGGTAGGTAGGTACCTAAATATTTTAATAAGCTAAGATCATGCCCTCCTAAATGGTCTATTATATTTTTTTAATAACTCTCCAACAGTTTTCATTCTTTCTGAAAGTTTTAAAATCCATTCTAGCCAATTTCTTAGGTCCCTGTTCACGCACTCTACTACACCCCCTTTTTTATTATTCTTTGAGCGGACTAAATGTATAATATATATGATGTTGTTTGTATAAATATCCTTATACCTACATAAGTAGGTACCTTCTTTATATAAAAATATATATTTTACTTAATTTTAGAAAAAAAACTTTGAAGAGATGTGCAAAAATTTGACCGCTTCAGGCGGCAATACAGTGGCGGAGAAGCTGATGGCAGGGGCAAGTGCACTAAAAGACAAATTGCTTAAATAATGAATACCTACCTAGGTATAAGGTATTTTTATCAATTAGTACCTACACATTACACACTAATAAAATTGGACTACACTACACTATTCAATTACTAAGTGAATGTTTTCCTATCATACCGAAATATAATTCTGAATATTAAAACCTGTCTTTACATTTTAGAACCTACTAAGTATAAGTATAGGTACCTATTCATTTCATAATATGCGTTATTGCTCGCTCCCTCTCACAAATTTAGTAACCTTCCATGTGTAGCTTCTAATTACCACTTACCTACTTAAGTCTTTTATTTGTGATGGGAAAATAAATATTTCGGTTATTGTAATAACCTTCTCCTTGAAGAGACATTATTAGTGGTCGTAATGAGTGGGTCTTCAGCTTCCTCATAGGCTATAGAGAAATTCTAAGCATGCCATATTTTAAAGCATAATAGCAGCAATCAAACTTCCAAACATAATAATAGCAGCCATCATAAGCTCGTTACCATGAGTTGTTTTATGTGTGCGAGCTGGCGACACGTGTCTACAGCTTACACATGCCGTTAAGGCAAACCAGTGAGGTTAGGGTTTTAGACTATAGTCAGAAATTTAGAGCATAATTGCAGCAATAAGATCCAAAAAAAACAACCATCACACTCAAATACTGTTGAAACTACGAGCATAAAACTGTGTGCGAGCTGGGGACCCGTGTCACTGGCTTGCACAGCTGTATTTTCGTAATTATTTAAGCTACGATTATGTACTATACCTCAAAATTTTCAGCCGAATTGCAGCATTAGGCTCCAAATTTTTCAAAACTCTAACTCGAAAGGTTTTTGAGCTACGAGCCGATATCTATGTGTAAGCTGGAGACCCGTGTCACCGGCTGACACATGGTGAATTGCTGTAACGGTATATGTTAGAGCTTCGTTTTAAAGATCAAATGATATGTTATAATTGCAGCACACACGATGCATAATTTCAAATCTCTGGGCCTCTTATATTCGAAATTATAAGCCAAAAACCGTTTTCCCGCCAAAAAATTCAAAATAATGGCTCGGATGCGGCTAATCGCGCCGTTGCCGTTCCGTGCGCTACACTATTGCAATCGAATTTGAACCTAAGAGCTAGTATTATTTTGAGTCATTTTAATTTGGGCTCTCGATCGTTTTAATTTCTGTGCTGAGAATTTTAGTCTAGGAGGTAGGAGCCGATATAACTGGTTACCTAATTTAATAGAAAAGCAAAGTCTATTTATTTAGGACTGTTTATATCGCTAAGGTATGTACTTAATTTTATTTTATTAACACGTTTTTATTAGGTTACTTTCTCGTTTGTTTGTTTGTTTGTCCATAAAGTTTGCGAACGATTTTATACTATAGCTTTCTGATGAGCTAAAGACTTAAAACTTTAAACATACGTCACAACTAAAAGGCAATGCAGTATTATGGTGCCATTGAGCTGATCTGATGATGGAGCCGGAAGAAGGCCACAGGAACTCTATGATGAAACCATACAATCCCATCGCGTTTGGGCTCATTAGAATCGTATTGATGAGTACTACAATAAGAGGCGAGGTCCAGGGTCTGATAATGAAGCTGGAAGGTCATGCCATAGGAACTCAATATTGAAACCGTGCAACCCCATCGAGTTTGGGCTCGTTTGATTCCTCTTGCCAAGTACTTTGTAGGAAAATAGTGTTCAGGGTCTGATGATGCAGCCGGAAGAAGGCCACTGGAACTCTGTAATATAACCATGCAACCTCATCTAGTTTGGGCTCGTTTGAATCGTCTTGACGAGTACTTTGTTGGGCAATAGTTTTTAAGGTCTGATGATGGAGCCGGACGAAAGACACAGAAACTCTGTAATAAAACCATGCAACCCCATCGTATTTGGGCTTGTTTGAATCGTCTTGACGAGTTCTCTAATGGGAAATAGTGTTCAAGGATATGATGATAAAGCCGGAAGAAGGCCATGGGAATTCTATAATAAAAATATGCAACCCTATCGAGTTTTCGCTCGTTTGAATCGTCTTGAGTATCATAAGCTTTATTTTAATTCGGGGAAATTTTCAGGGGCGGCTTCAAAAGGCATTTTTTTATATTTGATATGCGTACCTACTTACCCCTGTTTTCTGGTGGTCCCATGATTTTGTTCCATTAATTAATTATGCGATTTCTAGCTTTTTAGAGCTGTTTATTTTTATATGTAAGTACCTATTATAGCTGTTTTCGTTAGGTTTTTAAAGGTTTTTGAAGGAGGTGTACATTGGTAACGTTGTAGGGACTAGGGACGTAGTAAGCCTCCTTTGCTCTGGCCGTCCCCATATAAGCACAGAATATAATAGTACTAAAGTCCATATAGTAAACGGCGGATGCCGAGAAAGCAGTTACTTCGCCAACATACCACAGAATAGATAAAAAGTACAAGTACCATACCACGTTTAGTTATTTACTAAACCAACCTTTTTGACAAGGAGGGGTCGGTCAGCCATCGACACGAAGAAGAAAAATTGGTAACTTTGCAAACTTTTTAACTTGCAAATAGATAAGAAATAAAAATACTACAGTTTTTAAGTAAATAACGATTGGTAAAAAAAACTTTTATAAATTTGGAATAGCTTTATTAAAAATAGTTAAAACATAACATTGTTTGTTATCTATGGATTGGGTTTAAAATCCATAATATAACATGAATAACATCTTACTAGCATTTTAAAATGACGCTTCTATGTAAGTAATTGGTTATAACATAACAAAGACACGCCCTATTGAATAGTGCTAATGGTATTTCTGCTAATGGACAACAACTTAAAGAGGAAGCCATACCACAGAATATATAATAGTACTAACGTACAGAAGTCGGTCCCCGCGAGGACCATCAAATAATAAGCTACTCTCGCTGCACGGCAATTTAGTACAATTTCAAACTGCAAAACGCTGCGTGGATAAAATTATATGCACCTACGAAGAAGAAAGAGAGGCGTCTCTTTCTGTCGCATAGCTCTGTCTCAACCGACACATTTCGGGGTTGCTACTCGCTAGTTACTGATATGATAGAAAACATTCGTTATGCCCATGAACAATGAAATTACTACTACTTATAAAATAAAATAAATCTACCTAATAGGTGAGCTGAGCATATTTAAAGAGCATAAATAATAAGTATTTCTAAGTAGTTAGAGAAGCTTGATGGCGCAGTGGTATAGCGCCTGGCCCAACGATTGCGGAGGTTAAGCAACTTTTGCAAGGGTCGGTTATGGGATGGGTGAAAAAAATAGTATTTTTTAGCTTTTTTCTTTACTGGTGCCATATTTCGAACTTCGATACAACTAAGTATGTAAATATGAATACAAAAAATACAATAAACTTTGGTAGGTAAGGTAGGTAGGTACGTTAGTAATTAAGTATCAAAAACGAAGTGCATGCAGTTTCGCATTCGGCGCTTGACTGACTCGTTTCGTTCGTGACGTTCACGCGCTGCGCTCTCGTCGCTTGCACACGCCGCGCGTTTCGGTCGGCGCGGTGATATCCCTCGACAATGGCCCTCTTGGAGTGGGCCGCGAGCAGTAGGCTAATATAAAAGTTTAAGCGCGGAGTGATACCCCCCTGGCCATACCTGAAGGCTAGTATAAACAGCAGAACGTAGAACACCTTCAATAGTGCGTACCTACCTTTGGGAATAAAATTCAGGAATTCTTTCTACCAACGAACGCAAACAGTTCAATTAAGTATCACAGTATAATCAGATTTCGATCGTAGTACAACTTACTTACACAATACGACAAAATGGAAGTTTCACAAAATAATAAGAGCTTTTTCTGAACGATTGTAAATCTAAGGCAAGATTTTTGCCGTTTTGTTTTCAATTAATAAAACTGTACATAAACTTCCAACATACCTCATTGTGAGGGATAGATACCACAATAATAAATAAATAAAAAAAAACTTTTATTGTGCATAATGATGATACAGATCGTACACTAAAAAATGCAAACTGACATCAGAGTCATCAGACTGATACAGGGCTGCCTTTTGTACGATTTTGTTTTTAAGAATGAGTGGTTTTCAAAAGGCAGTTAAAAAAAAAAGTAGTAGTACCTAAAAGACGGCTAGATGTCGTTGTTCAACTAAGTACGTAACTTTTTAAGAAAAAAGCAAAGGACGAAAAGAGTTAACGCCAATTTTTGACGTTGTTATGGCAATCTACTCTTCTTCAGGGAGTAATTTTTGCCAGTGTCAAGTGTTGAATAATTAAGTGTATACTCAGCTGCTAGGAAAAATAAAAAAAAACCTACCTAGTTGAATAGCGCCATCTAACAACATAAAAATAAACTAAAATTCTCAGCTGTCAGAAAACCGCTCATTAGAAAAAGATTTGAAAATTTTTTGCCAAAAAAAGTCAGTTGGTAAGGAAATTTTTCAAGTTCGCATTTGAGGCTTTCTGCTGGGTTTGGAGAGTCACAATTGAGTTCTATTGCAATAAACTGTGAAAATTGATACACGTAATAAATAATTGTAGCCTCCACAAGATTTTTCCTTGCACTCGAACATTTTTATCATGCATTCAAGGGCAGAATCTTCTAATATTAACTGATTCAAGTATTAACTGTATATTGATTGGCACAAACCCTGTAGATCTTGTAATAATATTCGCATGGTTTACAGAGCATGTAATGTTTGTGCAGCTTTTAGCACATATTATTTTGCAATAACTAGAAGTAAGGTATTTATCAATAATATAAGTGACGTTGCATTCACAATTGATTATTGAAGCATTTGCTTCTGATTTAAAGTGTAAATTTAGAAGATTATCCCTGATTTCATAAATATCTGGTCGATTTAGAGCCATTGATATTATTAAATTAGCAAACAAGTCATTACCAGTTTTTAAAGCCTGTAGTATATTTTTCTTTACCCTGCGCAGGACCGGGGCGCGCGCGGCAATAAAACGTAGCGGACCATTTGCGTGCGTGCGCGCATGAAACTTGACACCCTTTTTGGCCTCTCTAAGCACATGCTCATGCGTTTGACAGCTTGTAACTCTAATTCGCTTTATTGAATGAGATTGGACTTGGGTATTGAATAAACGCAGAATTTATTCCTTTATCCAATGACATTAATATAGTCTATATCCGATTAGTAATAGAGCTGAAAAACCGTCGAATCGCCGGTCCCGGACGATGGCATTTATAAATGCCATTTTGCCCTCCCTGGTCCTTAGAGGTGCAAACTAAAATGACATGCAGAAATGCCATCCGGTCTCTCAAAGGTAGTGCATATGGCTGCAAACAGATGTGCTATACTGTCGAACGCACCAGTGTTATACATAAATAAACTTCCGATGTTGGAGCCATTTCTGAGTAAACATATATCGTGAGGTTTTAATGTCAAGGATATTTCCTTTTCTTTGAACTGGTTATCGATTGGTTTATGGTTTTTAATTATTTTTTCTGATATAAAATCAATTTTGTCATTTTGTTTTTCTTCTTTCTTTACTTTTATAGTTTTACACTTTTTTTTACGTATCCTCTCCAGTTTTCTATATATGATGGGTTATTTGAAAAAAGAGAAATGAAGACAGTTCAACATTTAAACGCGTAAGTATGGTCGACGACGTCTGTAATGTAACGGACTTGTGCGCGCGCGCTCTGACAAAAGTGCAACCAAATATGGTTTTTATTTTCTACGGCACTAAACTAAAATGATAATCCTATGAACAGTAAAAAACAAAATCACGCCATCTGTTCGCGCACCAAGGAAATATTGTTATAGCCGTGTGCACGCGCTCTGATTCTGACATAAGTGCTGCAACCAAACAATGGATTTATTTTTTCACGCCATCTGTTCGCGCACCAAGGAACTATTGTTAAAGCCGTGTTAATATAGCAATGGCTGCCGTGTGCGCGCACTCTGTTTCATTAGCACTAAAGACTATTAGCACGAACATTAATTTATCGAGAAAAAAAAGATTTTATTTTTTTATTTTGAGTGTAGATACCTTGTAGGTAAGGTATATTATAATACTAGTATTTCGCCCTGGTGCGCGGGCTGCTGAAGCAGCCCGCGGGCATCGCTCTGTTGGGCTGTAAGTGGTGGACTTTGAAGAGTTGGACTGTAAATTGTCGAATAGCCATATTGCCATCCGATCTAATCACATTGCCTTTTGTCTGCAAGTTTCAGGGCGGTGTGGTGATGCGTAGTAAAAAAGAATGCTCTATTAATCTTTCTAAAAACTTTGCTGGCTGATATTTAAATCATAGAGAAACTAATATAAAACTACTATGTGAAACATCAAATCAAATCAGAGGGTGCTAATAATCCCCGAGTGCGGCTCGGCTACCATCAATTACGAAAACTGCACCTGGAAACTTAATAGCACTTGCTATTTAACTTAATCGTTTTGCTATTTCGAGTTGCACAATTCAAGGTTTGACCTAAACGGGCTTCTAATTAAGCAGCCTGCAGCTCCAGCTTAGGGATCGTTACAGTTTTCAGGCCAACTCTACATTTCCTAGTTACAAAGGCCACATCGTCATAATTAGTCAGTAAGCGACAGCGGCATAATGCTTGCTCGGAGGCGTCAACGAAAATGTGTAATCTAAATCAAGTCATCTGTGAGAAACCATAGCATCTGAGTACTGAAAATAAATACCAATCTTTGTTCATCTTCTCAACGATTTGATCATCCCATTTGATCGTAGATCGCCAAACTTCCTGCAGTAATATCTTTTAATTAATCAGGACGGGGCATAAACATACCCAGTGACAAAATTTTTAGCAACTCGCGATTCCTTGGCAGTCGCAAAACTTCGGTGATCTCTTTGTCCACCTTCTTAAAGCTGAGATCAAACCCTAAAATGTCTGTGGCTGGTTTACAATGTTGGGTCTATTAGAGGCTCAACTTTAAGTCAAAATCTCCTTCCTTATGAATCACAATCACGCCTTTCACCAGTTGCTTCATCTCCTTCTCGTTATCCGTGGAGTCGAGATAGTCATCAACGTAGTGCCTTCTCTTAATAACTTTGACTGCTTGTGGATGATGACATGAAACAAAATCGACGTATCGAATTACGACGAATAATACAAGTAGCCGTGCATGGAGATGATGTGGCACCAAAGGTCATCAAGGTGATCTTATAAGTTTCTAAGGGCTTCTTTCTTTCCATTACCCTCCAAAGGAAGCACTGGGCGTTTTGGTCCTGATCATTTACTTAATCTCCTTTGGGTGAAACTACTACAGCCCCTGCAGAGTCAGTTGCCACCTCGGGGATGGCGAACCGCCCGGTCACATTGTCTGTTAGGGACGTTAAGTCAACTGTTAGAGGTATGGTTCGTGGTAAATCCCCGGGGCATGATGGGCTCAGTATAGAGCATTTGCAGCATGCAGGTGTCCATCTCCCGCGAGTGCTATCCATGCTGTTTAACTTTTGTATAGGGCATTCATACCTTCCTCATGATATGATGAAAATAATTGTTACGCCTATAATCAAGGACAGGACAGGAGACAGTGCGGATCCTAACAACTATAGACCAATATCGTTAGTTACAATTATAGCTAAGGTGCTGGACAGTTTGCTTGATCGACAGCTTAGTCAACACCTAGACATACATGATACACAATTTGGCTTTGAGCCCAATTTATCTACAGAAAGTGCAATCCTGTCGCTCAAGCATACTGTTCGGTACTACACAGATAGAAAAACGCCTGTCTATGCATGTTACCTGTCCAAGGCATTTGACTTGGTATCATATAGCATACTGTGGAGAGAGTTGGCGGGGTCGGGTGTGCCTAGCGAGGTTGTAAATATCTTTAAGTTTTGGTATGGCCATCAGATTAATCATGTGAGATGGGCTGGATCACTCTCAGATGAATACAAGCTGGGGTGTAGCGTAAGACAGGGTGGGATAGCTTCCCCGAGGCTGTTCAACCTCTACATCAACCGGCTGCTCGTTGAGCTGAGCAACACACAGATCGGTTGTCATATTGACGGAGTGTGTATCAACAATATAAGTTACGCAGACGATATGGTGTTGCTTAGCCCATCGATCGCAGCGCTCAGGCGTTTATTGTCCATCTGCGAGCGGTTTGCGGAGGCTTACGGGCTCAGATACAATGCAAAGAAGAGTGAGATAATGGTCTTTAAAGCTGGTACCAAATGTTATTCAGTCGTACCGCCGGTGACATTGCGCGGAACTCCTCTAAAACAGGTTACAGCATTTAAGTATCTGGGCCATTGGGTCACTGAGGACCTCAAAGATGACATGGACATAATGAGGGAACGAAGGGCGCTGGCTGTTCGATGCAATATGTTGGCTCGTAGATTTGCACTGTGTACACACCAAGTTAAGGTGACGCTTTTCAAAGCATACTGCCAGTCCTTTTACACGTGCAGTCTATGGGTCAGCTACACGCAGAAAACATACAGCGCGCTTCGTGTCCAATACAACGATGCGCTCAGGATATTGTTGCGAAGGCCTAGATATTGCAGTGCATCAGCAATGTTCGCGGAAGTTCGAGCTGATGGCTTCCACGCCGTTATGCGTAAACGCTGCGCCTCGACGCTGGTGCGTCTGCGTGCCTCACGCAACTCCATCCTGAGCATCATCGCCGACCACTGGGACTCGCCTTTCTTGCGCCACTGGGTTCACCTGCATGCTTCCACCAGGCCACCCCTTGAGCGGACGGATGTTACATTGCTTTAAATTGTTATTGGGTAATTTATTAATAATGTAGATATGTTATAATGAATATATTAATTTAATTAATTTAATAATGAACATTTAATGTAATAATACTATGTACTAACATATCTTTTAAGTTCAATTATTGTTACTAACCATTATGAGTCTTTTTTTTCTCGAAATAAAAATTGAATTGAATTGAATTGAATTAATCTGCAGGAACATTTCCCTGATATCTGCAGTAACGGCTACTTCTCTTTTTCGAAACCTAAGCAGGACATCAACTAATGAATTCGACAGATCTTGGCCAGTCAGTTATTCGGTATTCAGAGACACTTCTTGAATTTCGGCTTTCGCATCAAAAACAAGTCTAAGTTTTTCAAGTTTGTTGATATTTCGAACGCTAAAATGTAGGAGATACCAGACTCGACCAACTGGTGCCTGAGCAGTTTTCTTGGCATAATCTTTTTCCAACATGTTATGCATAATTCTGCTTCGTGTAGTCTACTGCGTATCTGGGATCAAAATCCATCATCTTAATCAAGCGTAATCTATTTTCGACGTTTCTCTTGTTGTTGAGTTGGGAAGCTTGATGTCGTCGTTCCTCCACAGCAAAGCAGACTCCCAGTGGCCGTCGATTTTCTTCGACTTAGTATCGAGAATGCGAAGTGCTCGTCGTTCTTCTGGAGAATATCTAGGTAGCTTAGAATTATTGATGCCTATGCTATCAAGTCTAAATTAATTCTCTAATAAGAGGTGAAGTTCATCCTCTTCTTCGGGCTAAAGTGACAAGCAAACTCGGGCATAATCTTCCTCGAAATTGACGATGAAACTCCATGCAGTATCCAATTAAGTTCAGTGAGAGAAACGACAAGCTCATCCTCCCTGCCTTCTTTTATTTCTCGGCATATATTCAAATGACAATAACCTTTGCCTATGAGGAATTGAGGATTGTCTGTCGATCGTGGTGGTCGTACTAAGAAATCATGTTGCCATCAATAGGAAATATGCAGCATTTTTTTTTGTATAAAAAATCAAAAGTATAATGCGTGAGAAAATCAACTGTAATATTAAAACTTTTCACTTGCGTTTTTTTCTCGTGATATAGTTACTTGAAGTTAGCACGCAGCAGCACCCGCCGAAAACATTCTATACAAAACGGTCATGTTTTGTGACGTCACCAACCACGATTTCAGGCGCGAAATTATATCCCTAAATTTTGCATTTAAGTACATGACATGTGTCATACAAAATATTATTTCTTATATGTTATTCTATCTGACTGTTAGGTGCATTTTATCTGAAAATGAAAAAAAAATCTTTATGTTCCCCTGATTTCATCGTGTGATAAAACTAAATTAATACATTTTTTTTCTGTTCCATCATGCTTACGTGTCCGCAGCGATCAAGCTCAAATTTTCTATCAAAATTGCTGACTTATGCATATTCCCTATATTTGTGTCTTGGAAGCGTGAAGTTCTTCACCGTACGAACTCGTTCAAGGTTGATGGATCCTGTATCTGTCATAATAAGTGTCAGAGAGACGATCTAGCCAGGTTGTTACAGCCGCCCACCGCACCCTTAAACGCCAACTCGACGCTTCAACCTCTGGCTCCTACCACGTTGGCTACACTGCTCTCTACAAGTGACACGGTGAACCCTTCATCAAGCAGAGCACACGACATGTTAAAATTGCCTTCAGGCCCCTGGACGGTTACGGGAAGCACTTTCAAAAAGACTCGTTTGGAACTTGCCGACCCTGATGTTTGCGGTAGTCGCGGTAGTCTCTGGGTCTTTCTTCTATTCGGTCTCCGTCTCCATTCAGACATCACGGTGAAGTAACTTATGGTGACTACCTTTGTAAGTTGAGCAACCCGACCTTCGACTTGCATCTATCTCGATAATGAGTAGCTTTCAAGCATCATAAACGTATTTTCCGCTTGCAGATCCACTCCCAGCGTTGGTTAACGTCTCCTCTTTTGAACTTGTCACAGGCAGAAGGTAATCTGATGGCCCGTGTCATCACAAAAACGCACTTAGCTTGTTGCTTGGGTTTTATCTTCGTGTTGTTCGTCAAATCCTTCGTCAAAACCTTATCGGGTGAAATCGGTCGTTTGTATGTAACTGATTTGAAGGACTTCGGTGGTTGTGGTTCTATGCCGCCTATCCGATCCCGCAAGCGGAGCGCATTGATTTGTCATTACAGGTGGGATGAAACAATTTGGGCGCCCTTTTATTTTTAGCAAGCGGGGTGTAAGGGTGGGTCGGGGACCCACTCAGGATCGGGAACCTTCACGTTTTTCACGGATCTTAACCTGGACTTTAATTTTTAATATTTTTTCTGGAGTTTTTTAAATCCAAATACTTTTTTCATACATAATACCCCTCTTTTCCACCTCCTTCTGCGAAAACAATTATGTCAATCAGTCAGTGAGTGAGTGGTACCTGGTAACCGAGCTATAATGAATGCTGGGTTTTCTGTAATCTTGTAAACCTGCCACAGGCAGTAATCTAATAGCCCGTGTTATCACATAAAACGCACCTAGCTTTATGCTTGGGTTCCTTCGTGCTGTTCCTCAAAACTACCTAATCGGGCATCTGTCGTTTGTATGTAACTAATTTAGAGGACTTCGGTGGTGGTGGTTCTATGCCGCCTTTCCGAGTCCGCAAGCGGAGCTCATTGATTCGTTATTGCAGGCGGGATGAAAGGATCCGTTTTATTTTTAGCAAGAGGGTCTTACGATTTAGCGTTTATTTTCCTGCGGCTTCGTGGTTTTCAGTAATTTTGTATGGCGGCCATTTTGGTTTTCCGCCATTTTGAAAGTTTTTTCCTTCAATTAGGATTTGATTAGTCTCTACAACTTTAGTTTGAGCACCATCTACCTATGTAGAACCATTTTGGCGGGCACTACCCCGTCATGAGGATCATGACCTGGACTTCAATTTTTTTATTCTGATAGGTTTCTAAATTGTAAATACATTTTCCATACATTGTACCCCTCTACAAATTCTCCTTTTTGGTAATAAAAATGTGGCGGTACTTGGAAAATAATCCTACTTTTAATTTCAGTGTTGCCATCTTTTCGATATAAAAATAGTCAGTCAAATGTCATTAGTATTAGCAGAATCTAATGATTTTAGATACAAAATATTAAAAAATGCCGCTATTTCTATTCTACAAATTTTTGGGGTAAATCTCGAAAAATACCCTGAAAATGGGTAATTTTTTTACAGGGCGCTACTACTTGATATGTTGCATAATTCGTCAATACATGCAGGCAACAAGTGGTTTTTTTTTTTGCATTTTGGGCTAAATCTCAAAAGTTACCCTGAAATGGGGTAAAAATATTCTACCAATCAATACACTGTACCTATACCTACAGCCGTTTTATGAACCTCAAAACGCTCCAGTTTTTCCATCTGGAAGAAAATCGACTATATGCTGAGTTTTCTGTAATTCTGTATGGCGGCCATTTTGTTTTTCCGCCACTTTGAATTTTTTTTCGCGCTTCAGGATCTGCTTGGAGTCCTATACAACTTTAGTTGGAGCACCATCTACCTATGTAGTACCATTTTGGCGGGCAGTACTCCGTCATGAGGATCTTGACCTGGACTTCCACTTTTATTTTATTTTCTTATAGTTTTCTAAATTTTGAATACTTTTCTATACATCATACTTCTCTACAACTGCTCCTTTTTGGTATTAAAAATGTAAGGCACTTGGAAAATAAAGCTACTTTCAATTTCAGTGTTGCCATCTTTTCGATATAAAAATAGTCAAATGTCATTGGTATTGGCAAAATCTAATAGTTTTTGTTAAAAAATATTTAAAAAGGCCGCTATTTCTTTTTTTCACATTTTTGGGGTAAATCTCGAAAAATACCCTGAAAATGGGTGTTTTTTTCACAGGGCACTACTACTTGATATTTTGAATAATTCGTCAATACACGGGACCAAGTGGTTTTTTTTTTGCATTTTGGGGTAAATCTCAAAAGTTACCCTGAAATGGGGTAAAAATATTATCTACCAATCAATACATTGTACCTATACCTACAGCCGTTCTATGAACCTCAAAACGCTCCAGTGTTTCTATCTGGAAGAAAATCGACTATATGCTGGGTTTTCTGTAATTCTGTATGGCGGCCATTTTGTTTTTCCGGCATTTTGATTTTTTTCTTTGCGCGTCAGAATCTGCTTAGGGTCCTCTACAACTTTAGTTTGAGCACCATCTACCTATGTAGTACCATTTTGGCGGGCAGTACTCCGTCATAAGGATCTTGACCTGGTCTTCCACTTTTATTTTTTTTCTGATAGGTTTCTAAATTTTGAATACTTTTTCTGTACATCACACTCCTCTACAACTGCTCCTTTTTGGTAATAAAAATGTGGCTTTACCTGGAAATTACCTCACTTTAAATTCCAGTGTTGCCATCTTTTCTATATAAAAATAGTCAAATGTCATTAGTATTGGCAAAATCTAATGGTTTTTGATAAAAAATATTTAAAAATGTCGCTATTTCCATTTTTCACATTTTTGGGGTAAATCTCGAAAAGTACCCTGAAAATGGGTAATTTTTTTTTACAGGGCACTCCTACTTGATGTGTTGCATAATTCGTCAATACATGGCAACTTTCTCAAGTGTCGTAATCTGCCTCAAAATAGCCTTAAAATATTTGAAAAATGTAAAAAAATTTCAAAATGGCCGCCACCGCGTCCGCCATATTGATTTTTCGATTGTTCATATTTTTCCTATATTAAGCAGCATGTACTGCGTGCAATGACTTTTCGATTTTCTATCGCACTCGCACCCAGCCGCCGCAATAGGACTTGAAAAAAGGGCATCTCGAAAATGACTTTTTCCTCTGCAGGATTCAGGGTTGCCAGACGTTGTCAACCAAATTACCAAAATGTCACTTGTATACAGACTATACACGAACCCTCATACTCGGAATTTCCAAAAAGTGGTTATTTCACTTTTTTGCATTTTGGGGTAAATCTCAAAAGTTACCCCGAAATGGGGTAAAAATATTCTACCAATCAATACGTTGTACCTATACCTACAGCCGTTCTATGAACTTCAAAACGCTCCAGTGTTGCCATCTGGAAGAAAATCGACTTAAAATATGGCGTGTTTTCGTACCTCAAACAAAATGGCCTCTACAACAGGCGCCATCTTGAATTTTTAAAAAGTTTCCCCGATTGGTAAAAATTGAGGGTAATTGTGGTGAAACGGTAAAAAAAATATTCTCAAACTAAAAAACACTTTAGAGCTGTGGCCCCGCGGTTTGGGGTCCAAAAACCGTTTTTTTCAAAACTCTCCGGCGCGGCCGCCATTTTGTTTTTGTGTTCTTTTAATAATTTTCTAAAGTTAAAATGTCAAGTTTTACCACTCTTGTAAGTTTGAGCAAAATCGGTTGGAAAACAAAAAAGTTACAAACTTCGTCACAGCCGCCATCTTGTTTTTCCCAAATGTCATAATTTTTCCCCAGTTCGATTGAGGTTTTGCACATTTTCCCCAAACACCACTATACCCTTTTCCACCTCCTTCTGGGAGAACAATCATGTCAATGAGTCAGTGAGTGAGTGGTAATTGAGCTATATATAGTAAAACTAGTATTTCGCCCTGGTGCGCGGGCTGCTGAAGCAGCCCGCGGGCATCGCCCTGTTGGGCTGTAAGTGGTGGACTTTGAAGAGTTGGACTGCAAATTGTCGAATAGCCATATTTTGCCATCCGATCAAATCAAATCACATTGCCTTTTGTCTGCAAGTTTCAGGGCGGTGTGGTGATGCGTGGTAAAAAAGAATGCTCTTTCTAAAAATTATTAATCTTTCTAAAAACTTTGCTGGCTGATATTTAAATCATAGAGAAACTAATATAAAACTACTATGTGAAACATCAAATCAAATCAGGGGGTGCTAGTAATCCCCGAGTGCGGCTCGGCTACCATCAATTACGAAAACTGCACCTGGGAAATTAATAGCACTTGCTATTTAACTTAATCGTTTTGCTATTTCGAGTTGCACAATTCATGGTGTGTGTGTGACCTAAACGGGCTTCCAATTAAGCAGCCTGCAGCTCCAGCTTAGGGATCGTTACAGTTTTCAGGCCAACTCAACATTTCCCAGTTACAAAGGCCACATCGTCATAATTAGTCAGTAAGCGACAGCGGCATAATGCTTGCTCGGAGGCGTCAACGAAAATGTGTAATCTAAATCTAGTCATTTGTAAGAAACTAAAGCATCGGAGTACTGAAAATAAATACCAATCTTTGTTCATCTTCTCAACGATTTGATCATCCCATTTGATCGTAGATCGCCAAACTTCCTGCAGCAATATCTTTTAATTAATCAGGAAGGGGCATAAACATACCCAGTGACAAAAAAATTAGCAACTCGCGATTCCTTGGCGGTCGCAAAACTTCGGTGATCTCTTTGTCCTCCTTCTTAAAGCTTAAAGGTTTACAATGTTGGGTCTATTAGAGGCCCAACTTTAAGTCAAAACCTCCTGCCTTATGAATCACAATCACACCTTTCACCAGTTGCTTCATCTCCTTCTCGTTATCCGTGGAGTCGAGATAGTCACTCTTAATGGCTTTGACTGCTTGTGGATGATGACATGAAACAAAATCGACGTATCGTATTACGACGAATAATACAAGTAGCCGTGCATGGAGATGATGTGGCACCAAAGGTCATCGAGGTGATCTTATAAGTTTCTGAGGGCTTCTTTCTTTCCATTACCCTCCAAAGGAAGCACTGGGCGTTTTGATCCTGATTATTTACTTAATCTGCAGGAACATTTCCCTGATATCTGCAGTAACGGCTACTTCTCTTTTTCGGAACCTAAGCAGGACATCAACTAATGAATTCGACAGATCTTGGCCAGTCAGTTATTCGGTATTCAGAGAGTATTTTCCAAGTTTGTTGATATTTCGAACGCTAAAATGTAGGAGATACCAGACTCGACCAACTGGTGCCTGAGCAGTTTTCTTGGCATAATCTTTTTCCAAGATGTTAGGCATAATTCTGCTTCGTGTAGTCTACTGCGCATCTCTGATCAAAATCCATCATCTTAATCTAGCGTAATCTATTTTCGACGATTCTCTTATTGTTGGGTTGGGAAGCTTGATGTCGTCGTTCCTCCACAGCAAAGCAGACTCCCAGTGGCCGTCGATTTTCTTCGACTTAGTATCGAGAATGCGAAGTGCTCGTCGTTCTTCTGGAGAATATCTAGGTAGCTTAGAATTATTGATGCCTATGCTATCAAGTCTAAATTAATTTTCTAATAT
Source organism: Agriphila straminella (assembly GCA_950108535.1). NCBI lineage: Eukaryota > Metazoa > Arthropoda > Insecta > Lepidoptera > Crambidae > Agriphila > Agriphila straminella. The sequence goes on along the minus strand of OX467303.1, from coordinate 4,989,424 downwards.
GAGGTGAAGTTCATCCTCTTCTTCAGACTGAAGTGACAAGCAAACTCGGGCATAATCTTCCTCGAAATTGACGATGAAACTCCATGCAGAATCCAACTAAGTTCAGTGAGAGAGACGACAAGCTCGTCCTTCCTGCCTTCTTTTATACCTTTTCGGACGAGATCGGTCGTTTGTATGTAACTGATTTGAAGGACTTCGGTGGTTGTGGTTCTATGCCGCCTATCCGATCCCGCAAGCGGAGCGCATTGATTTGTCATTACAGGCGGGATGAAACGATTTGGGCGCCGTTTTATTTCTAGCAAGCGGGGCGTAAGGGTGGGTAGGGTAGGGTACCCACTTAGGATCGGGAATCTCCACGTTTTTCACGGATCTTAACCTAGACTTCTATTTTAATATTTGTTTTCTGGAGTTTTCTAAATCCAAATACTTTTTTTATACATTATACCCCTCTTTTCCACCTCCTACTGGGAGAACAATTATGTCAATCAGTCAGTGAGTGAGTGGTAACTGGTAATCGAGCTATAAATGCTAGGTTTTCTGTAAATTTGTAAACTTGTCACAGGCAGTAATCTAATGGCCCATGTTATCACAGAAAACGCACCTAGCTTTATGCTTGGGTTCCTTCGTGCTGTTCCTCAAAACTACCTAATCGGGCATCTGTCGTTTGTATGTAACTGATTTAGAGGACTTCGGTGGTGGTGGTTCTATGCCGCCCTTCCAAGTCCGCAAGCGGAGCTCATTGATTCATTATTGCAGGCGGGATGGAACGATCCGTTTTATTTTAGCAAGAGGGGTCTAACGATTTAGCGTTTATTTTCTTGCGGGTGGCTTCGTGGTTTTCAGTTTGTATCGCGGCCATTTTGTTTTTCCGCTATTTTTAATATTTTAGAATCCTCTACAGCTTTCGTTTGAGTAGTACCATTTTGGCGGACAGTTCCCCGTCATGAGTAGCTTAACCTGGACTTCCACTTTTAATATTTTTTTCTGAGAGTTTTCTAAATCTTGAATACTTTTTTTCTACACCATAGCCCACTACAACTGTTCCTTTTTGGTAATAAAAATGTGGCGGTACCTGGAATATAATATAAACATTACTTTCAATTCCAGTGTTGCCATCAGTTCATATAAAAATAGTCAAATGTCATATGCATATGCCTATAATTGTGTCTTCGAAGCGTGAAGTTCTTCACCGTTCGAACTCGTTCAAGGTTGAAGGATCCTGTATCTGTCATAATAAGCGTCAGAGTGACGATCTTGCCAGGCTGTTACAGCCGCCCACCGCACCCTTAAACGCCAACTCGACGCTTCAACCTCTGGCTCCTACCACGTTGGCTACACTGCTCTCTACAAGTGACACGGTGAACCCTTCATCAAGCAGAGCACACGACGTGTTAAAGTTGCCTTCAGGCCCCTGGACGGTTGCGGGAAGCACTTTCAAAAAGACTCGTTTGGAACTTGCCGACCAGATGTTTGCGGTAGTCGCGGTAGTCTCTGGGTCTTTCTTCTATTCGGTCTCCGTCTCCATTCAGACATCACGGTGAAGTAACTTATAGTGACTACCTCTGCAAGTTGAGCACCCCGACCTTCGACTTGCATCTATCTCGATAATGAGTAGCTTTCCAGCATCATTAACGTATTTTCCGCTTGCAGATCTACTCCCAGCGTTGGTTAACGTCTTCTCTTTTGAACGTATCACAGGCAGAAGGTAATCTGATGGCCCGTGTCATCACAAAAACGCACTTAGCTTGTTGCTTGGGTTTTATCTTCGTGTTGTTCGTCAAATCCTTCGTCAAAACCTTATCGGGCGAAATCGGTCGTTTGTATGTAACTGATTTGAAGGACTTCGGTGGTTGTGGTTCTATGCTGCCTATCCGATCCCGCAAGCGGAGCGCATTAATTTGTCAATTGTCATTACAGGCGGGATGAAACAATTTGGGCGCCCTTTTATTTTTAGCAAGCGGGGTGTAAGGGTGGGTACCCACTTAGGATCGGGAACCTTCACGTTTTTCACGGATCTTAACCTGGACTTTAATTTTTAATATTTTTTCTGGAGTTTTTTAAATCCAAATACTTTTTTCATACATAATACCCCTCTTTTCCACCTCCTTCTGCGAAAACAATTATGTCAATCAGTCAGTGAGTGAGTGGTACCTGGTAACCGAGCTATAATTAATGCTGGGTTTTCTGTCATTTTGTAAACCTGCCACAGGCAGTAATCTAATAGCCCGTGTTATCACATAAAGCGCACCTAGCTTTATGCTTGGGTTCCTTCGTGCTGTTCCTCAAAACTATCTAATCGGGCATCTGTCGTTTGTATGTAACTGATTTAGAGGACTTCGGTGGTGGTGGTTCTATGCCGCCTTTCCGAGTCCGCAAGCGGAGCTCATTGATTCGTTATTGCAGGCGGGATGAAAGGATCCGTTTTATTTTTAGCAATAGGGTCTTACGATTTAGCGTTTATTTTCCTGCGGGTTTTCAGTAATTTTGTATGGCGGCCATTTTGGTTTTCCGCCATTTTGAAAGTTTTTTCCTTCCATTAGGATCTGCTTAGAGTACTCTACAACTTTAGTTTGAGCACCATCTACCTATGTAGAACCATTTTGGCGGGCACTACCCCGTCATGAGGATCTTGACCTGGACTTCAATTTTTTTTCTGATAGGTTTCTAAATTGTAAATACATTTTCCATACATTGTACCCCTCTACAAATTCTCCTTTTTGGTAATAAAAATGTGGCGGTACTTGGAAAATAATCCTACTTTCAATTTCAGTGTTACCATCTTTTCGATATAAAAATAGTCAAATATTATTAGTATAAGCAGAATCTAATGGTTTTAGATACAAAATATAAAAAATTTCTGTTCTACAAATTTTTGGGGTAAATCTCGAAAAGTACCCTGAAAATGGGTAATTTTTTTTACAGGGCATTACTACTTGATATTTTGCATAATTCGTCAATACATGGCAACAAGTGGTTTTTTTGCATTTTGGGGTAAATCTCAAAAGTTACCCTGAAATGGGGTAAAAATATTCTACCAATCAATACACTGTACCTATACCTACAGCCGTTCTATGAAACTCAAAAGCTCCAGTGTTTCCATCTGGAAGAAAATCGACTGTGTGGTGGGTTTTCTGTAGTTCTGAATGGCGGCCATTTTGTTTTTCCGCCATTTTGAATTTTTTTTTTGCGCTTCAGAATCTGCTTAGAGTCCTCTTCAACTTTAGTTTGAGCACAATCTACCTATGTAGTACCATTTTGGCGGGCAGTACTCCGTCATGAGGATCTAGACCTGGACCTCCACTTTTAATTTTTGTCTAATAGTTGTCTAAATTCTAAATACTTTTTCTCTACACTGTACCCATCTACAAATGCTCCTTTTTAGTATTAAAAATGTAAGGTACCTACTTAAAAAATAAACCTACTTTCAATTTCAGTGTTGCCATCTTTTCGATATTAAAATAGTCAAATGTCATTAGTATTGGCAAAATCTAATGGTTTTTGTTAAAAAATATTTAAAAATGCCGCTATTTCTATTTTTTTACATTTTTGGGGTAAATCTCGAAAAGTACCCTGAAAATAGGTAAATTTTTTTTCAGAGCACTACTACTTGATATGTTGCATAATTCGTCAATACATGGCAACAAGTAGTTATTTATATTTTTTGCATTTTGGGGTAAATCTCAAAAGTTACCCTGAAATGGGGTAAAAATATTCTACCAATGATACATTGTACCTATACCTACAGCCGTTCTATGAACCTCAAAACGCTCCAGTGTTTCCATCTGGAAGAAAATCGACTATATGCTGGGTTTTCTGTAATTCTGTATAGCGGCCATTTTGTTTTTCCGGCATTTTGATTTTTTTTTTGCGCTTCAGAATCTGCTTAGGGTCCTCTACAACTTCAGTTTGAGCACCATCTACCTATGTAGTACCATTTTGGCGGGCAGTACTCCGTCATAAGGATCTTGACCTGGTCTTCCACTTTTATTTTTTTTCTGATAGGTTTCTAAATTTGAATACTTTTTCTGTACATCACACTCCTCTACAACTGCTCCTTTTTGGTAATAAAAATGTGGCTTTACCTGGAAATTACCTCACTTTAAATTCCAGTGTTGCCATCTTTTCGATGTAAAAATAGTCAAATGTCATTAGTATTGGCAAAATCTAATGGTTTTTGATAAAAATTATTTAAAAATGCCGCTATTTCTATTTTTCACATTTTTGGGGTAAATCTCAAAAAGTACCCTGAAAATGGGTATTTTTTTTTTACAGGGCACTCCTACTTGATGTGTTGCATAATTCGTCAATACATGGCAACTTTCTCAAGTGTCGTAAACTGCCTCAAAATAGCCTTAAAATATTTTAAATATGTATAAAATTTTCAAAATGGCCGCCACCGCGTCCGCCATATTGATTTTTCGATTGTTCATATTTTTCCTATATTAAGCAGCATATTCTGCGTGCAATGACGTTTTGATTTTCTATCTCACTCACACCCAGCCGCCGCAATAGGGCTTGAAAAAAGGGCATCTCGAAAATGACTTTTTCCTCTGCAGGTTTCAGGGTTGCCAGACGTTGTCAACCAAATTACCAAAATGTCACTTGTATACAGACTATACACGGACCCTCATACTCGGAATTTCCAAAAAGTGGTTATTTCACTTTTTTGCATTTCGGGGTAAATCTCAAAAGTTACCCCGAAATGGGGTAAAAATATTCTACCAATCAATACACTGTACCTATACCTACAGCCGTTCTATGAACCTCAAATCGCTCCAGTGTTGCCATCTGAAAGAAAATTGTCTTAAAAAATGGCGTATTTTTGTACCTCAAACAAAATGGCCTCCACAACAGGCGCCATCTTGAATTTTTGAAAAGTTTCCCCGATTGGTAAAAATAGAGGGTAATTGTGGTGAAACGGTAAAAAAAATATTCTCAAACTAAAAAATACTTTAGAGCTGTGGCCCCGCGGTTTGGGGTCCAAAAACCGTTTTTTTCAAAACTCTCCGGCGCGGCCGCCATTTTGTTTTTTTGTTTTTTTAATATTTTTCTAAAGTTAAAATGTCAAGCTTTACCACTCTTGTAAGTTTGAGCAAAATCGGTTGGAAAACAAAAAAGTTACAAACTTCGCCACAGCCGCCATCTTGTTTTTCCCAAATGTCATAATTTTTCCCCAGTTCGATTGAGGTTTTGCACATTTTCCCTAAACATCACTATACCCTTTTCCACCTCCTTCTGCGAAAACAATTATGTCAATCAGTCAGTGAGTGAGTGGTACCTGGTAATCGAGCTATAATTAATGCTGGGTTTTCTGAAGTTTTGTAAACCTGCCACAGGCAGTAATCTAATAGCCCGTGTTATCACATAAAGCGCACCTAGCTTTATGCTTGGGTTCCTTCGTGCTGTTCCTCAAAACTACCTAATCGGGCATCTGTCGTTTGTATGTAACTGATTTAGAGGACTTCGGTGGTGGTGGTATGCCGCCTTTCCGAGTCCGCAAGCGGAGCTCATTGATTCGTTATTGCAGGCGGGATGAAAGGATCCGTTTTATTTTTAGCAATAGGGTCTTACGATTTAGCGTTTATTTTCCTGCGGGTTTTCAGTAATTTTGTATGGTGGCCATTTTGGTTTTCCGCCATTTTGAAAGTTTTTTCCTTCCATTAGGATCTGCTTAGAGTACTCTACAACTTTAGTTTGAGCACCATCAACCTATGTAGAACCATTTTGGCGGGCACTACCCCGTCATGAGGATCTTGACCTGGACTTCATTAGTATTAGCAGAATCTAATGGTTTTAGATACAAAATATAAAAAATGCCGCTATTTCTATTCTACAAATTTTTGGGGTAAATCTCGAAAAGTACCCTGAAAATGGGTAATTTTTTTTACAGGGCACTACTACTTGATATTTTGCATAATTCGTCAATACATGGCAACAAGTGGTTTTTTTGCATTTTGGGGTAAATCTCAAAAGTTACCCTGAAATGGGGTAAAAATATTCTACCAATCAATACACTGTACCTATACCTACAGCCGTTCTATGAAACTCATAACGCTACAGTGTTTCCATCTGGAAGAAAATCGACTGTATGGTGGGTTTTCTGTAATTCTGTATGGCGGCCATTTTGTTTTTCCGCCATTTTGAATTTTTTTTGCGCTTCAGAATCTGCTTAGAGTCCTCTTCAACTTTAGTTTGAGCACCATCTACCTATGTAGCACCATTTTGGCGGGCAGTACTCCGTCATGAGGATCTTGACCTGGACCTCCACTTTTAATTTTTGTCTAATAGTTGTCTAAATTCTAAATACTTTTTCTCTACACTGTACCCATCTATCTACAAATGCTCCTTTTTGGTATTAAAATGTAAGGTACTTGGAAAATATACCTACTTTCAATTTCAGTGTTGCCATCTTTTCGATATAAAAATAGTCAAATGTCATTAGTATTGGCAAAATCTAATGGTTTTAATAAAAAAAGATTTAAAACTGAGTTTTCTGTAATTCTGTATGGCGGCCATTTTGTTTTTCCGCCATTTTGAATTTTTTTTCGCGCTTCAGGATCTGATTAAAGTCCTCTACAACTTTTGTTTGAACACCATCTACCTATGTAGTACCATTTTGGCAGGCAGTACCCCGTCATGAGGATCGTGACCTGGACTTCCACTTTTAATTTTTTTTCTTATAGTTTTCTAAATTTTCGATACTTTTTCTCTACATTGTACCCATCTACAATTACTCCTTTTTGGTAATAAAAATGTGGCTTTACCTGGATATTAACCTCACTTTAAAGTCCAGTGCTGCCATCTTTTCGATGTAAAAATAGTCAAATATCATTAGTATTGGCAAAATCTAATGGTTTTTGATAAAAATTATTTAAAAATGCCGCTATTCCTATTTTTCACATTTTTGGGGTAAATCTCGAAAAGTACCCTGAAAATGGGTGATTTTTTTTTACAGGGCACTCCTACTTGATGTGTTGCATAATTCGTCAATACATGGCAACTTTCTCAAGTGTCGTAAACTGCCTCAAAATAGCCTTAATATATTTGAAAAATGTATAAAATCTACAAAATGGCCGCCACCGCGTCCGCCATATTGATTTTTCGATTTTTCATATTTTTCCTATATTAAGCAGCATATACTGCGTGCAATGACGTTTCGATTTTCTATCTCACTCGCACCCAGCCGCCGCAATAGGACTTGAAATAAGGGCATCTCGAAAATGACTTTTTCCTCTGCAGGTTTCAGGGTTGCCAGACGTTGTCGACCAAAATACCAAAATGTCACTTGTATATAGATTATACACGAACCCTCATACTCGGAATTTCCAAAAAGTGGTTATTTCACTTTTTTGCATTTTGGGGTAAATCTCAAAAGTTACCCCGAAATGGGGTAAAAATATTCTACCAATCAATACATTGTACCTATACCTACAGCCGTTCTATGAACCTCAAATCGCTCGAGTGTTGCCATCTGGAAGAAAATTGACTTAAAAAATGGCGTGTTTTCGTACCTCAAACAAAATGGCCTCTACAACAGACGCCATCTTGAATTTTTAAAAAGTTTCCCCGATTGGTAAAAATTGAGGGTAATTGTGGTGAAACGGTAAAAATAATATTTTCAAACCACGCAACACTGCAGAACTGTGGCCCCGCGGTTTGCTGTCCAAAAATCGATTTTTTCAAAACTCTCCGGCGCTGCCGCCATTTTGTTTTTTTATTTTTTTAATAATTTTCTAAAGTTAAAATGTCAAGTTTTACCACTCTTGTAAGTTTGAGCAAAATCGGTTGGAAAACAAAAAAGTTACAAACTTCGCCACAGCCGCCATCTTGTTTTTCCCAAATGTCATAATTTTTCCCCAGTTCGATTGAGGTTTTGCACATTTTCCCCAAACATCACTATACCCTTTTTCACCTCCTTCTGGGAGAACAATCATGTCAATCAGTGAGTGAGTGAGTCAGTGGTAATTGAGCTATATATAGTATAAAATAAAAATAAAATAATAATGTAGAAAAATCGGCTCAGCCAAACGTAAGATAATCGCGGAGAAACATACATACGGGTAAAACTCATAACCTCCTTTTTTAAGTCGGTTAAAGAACCTACACTTAAGATATCCCTCTTCTCTAAAAATAATTATGTTATTCAGTTCATAAACAAAGAAGTAATACGACCATTATCATCGAGGTAAATCACACAAAATCATACTATTTTCGTGCTTTTTTTCAAGATTACTTGAAAAGTACTGAACTGATTTCCAAATTTTAAAAAATGGGACCAACTTGGGAGTTTACCTAATGTAATAACGTTTGAAAAAAAAAATATACAGACGAACATAGAACCTCCTCCTTTTTAGGAAGTCGGGTATAAAAAAACGCGGGTAAAAGCACTCAATATAGTAATATTATCTATATCAATATAGTAACTTTATGGACAAACAAACAAACAAACGAGAAAGTAACCTAATAAAAACGTGTTAATAAAATAAAATTAAGTACATACCTTAGCGATATAAACATTCCTAAATAAATAGACTTTGATTTTCTATTAAATTAGGTAACCAGTTATATCGGCTCCTACCTCATAGACTAAAATTCTCAGCACAGAAATTAAAACGATCGAGAGCACAAATTAAAATGACTCAAAATAATACTAGCTCTTAGGTTCAAATTCGATTGCAATAGTGTAGCGCACGGAACGGCAACGGCGCGATTAGCCGCATCCGAGCCATTATTTTAATTTTTTTGGCGGGGAAAACGGTTTTTGGCTTATAATTTCGAATATAAGAGGCCCAGAGATTTGAAATTATGCATCGTGTGTGCTGCAATTATAACATATCATTTGATCTTTAAAACGAAGCTCTAACATATACCGTTACAGCAATTCACCATGTGTCAGCCGGTGACACGGGTCTCCAGCTTACACATAGATATCGGCACGTAGCTCAAAAACCTTTCGAGTTAGAGTTTTGAAAAATTTGGAGCCTAATGCTGCAATTCGGCTGAAAATTTTGAGATATAGTACATAATCGTAGCTTAAATAATTACGAAAATACAGCTGTGCAAGCCAGTGACACGGGTCCCCAGCTCGCACACAGTTTTATGCTCGTAGTTTCAACAGTATTTGAGTGTGATGGTTGTTTTTTTTGGATCTTATTGCTGCAATTATGCTCTAAATTTCTGACTATAGTCTAAAACCCTAACCTCACTGGTTTGCCTTAACGGCATGTGTAAGCTGTAGACACGTGTCGCCAGCTCGCACACATAAAACAACTCATGGTAACGAGCTTTTGATGGCTGCTATTATTATGTTTGGAAGTTTGATTGCTCCTATTATGCTTTAAAAGTTTAAAATATGGCATGCTTAGAATTTCTCTATAGCCTATGAGGAAGCTGAAGACCCACTCATGTGGTCGTATACAGACGGCGCGCCATATTGTTTACAAGGACAACGTTCTACGCCGCTAAATTACGGCCGTAATATAACGGCACCGTCATCCTAGGAAACCCTAGCTTTACAGCCTGGGTAAGTACCAACTTTACTAAAGGCATGAATAATCTTATGCTAAAGGCCACCTAGGGCCTTCACGGCGCGCGGCGGTCCTACGATGCCCGCATCCGCGACGCGACCTGCGGGTTTAACATTAACTTCATTGTCTTTAGGCCGGTAGACCCGCTGACTTGTACTATTATGTATTCTGTGCCGCTGCCCCCGATCGTCGGTTTGCCGTGTCAGGCCCACGGAGCGTCTTCTAGTGCGTGGTCAATGCGGCCAGAGGTCCCGGCTTCGAATCCTGATAGGGACATTTTCATGACCCTCTCCACTAAAATCCAATGATGTGCATAAGCATTTTGTTGTAGCAACCTGTGTGGAGTGACTAAGTTGCCACAGCGATGAGAAGGGTGATGGCCCATGGATCCAACGGCATTACCTACCTACTGTGGGTCGAATGGGAAATTGCGTTTCCACGTTCCTACTCCCTAATGGCCCGTAGACCCACTGGCATTACCCACACTCACACTTAATTTTATTTTTATTTATTTATTATAGGAGAACCCTTTTCTCTTGGGACCATGGGCCCTTAATGGTGTTTTTTTCCAGGACTCTGTTGATTAATTTTCTCTCAATTGTATCTGATTTCATTGAAATAAAAGATTTTTTTATCTTACAACAGAATGTTTAGTGACGATAAGGCCAAAAGCTCACTATAGACACACCCAGAACTGACTATCTTAGGTAGGTACGTCCTGCCGGAACACATCATTTTTAAATTATTGTTATGGTGTCAGAGTTTAGTAGCTCTAGCCAGGCAGACTTGAAAAGCGCTACCAGCAACCAGAGTACAAATTGCACTCCCCTCCTGGGAATCGAACCTGCCTCCTAGACAAAGTAACATTTGCAAATTTTCGTTATCGCTTCGCTTCGAAATATGTATGGATTTGTTGCTATTAAGTTCATTTTTAACCGACTTCATCAATAGGAGGAGGTTCTCAATTCGATTGTATGTTTTTTTTTTATCGTTGTTCGCGCGTATCTTCGACATTTATGGACCGATTTAGATGATTCTTTTTTTGTTCGATTGAGTTTTCTTGCGAGATGGTCCCATTTTTTTTTTTTTTAAATCGGTTCAGTAGTTTATAAGTAATCCTGAAAATACTATGATATTAAATCAACTAACTTGACAATTTTGTTATTTGGGTGAATCAACTTTTTGTTGTATTTCTTAAAATATCTAAGTGAACTATTTTAATATGAAGTTAATCTGTAGTTGCAAATACTCTCAGCTAATTATCTTATAAGAAAACCTAAAAGGCATGAAAATTGTAACGTGATTTTAAAGAAAAACATAGGTGACCCAGGAGACAACTTCTATTTTTCATATAAAAGCTGGGGACAACATTGTCCCCTGGGTCACCCATGTTTTTCAATAAACTATTGATTATATTTGTACAAAACTAAGTATGTTTTATTGGCTAAGAATCTAAATATCGTAAAATATAGATTTTTAAAAAAAAAAAATTATCTAGTTTTGTTTTAATTTATGAAAATTTACACAAGGGTCGATTTTTTCCTGACATTAAAAAATTGATTCACCCATTTATGGGGCTTTTAGAATAAAAAAAGGAAGATGTACTCCAGCCCCACCCGACTTTAATAGACTTGTTTTATTATAACAATGATAATGATTTGTATATTATTTCTTGCTTTTTACGGGCAGGTTTTTTGAAGTCTTTTTTTTTCAATAAAAATATTCAAAACAAAAGTCTGATTTTCTATGGACTCCTGGGTTAGATTTTTATGCGCTTTGCATTACAGATTAGTGTTGGTCTGAGGAACAAAATGCACTATGTGAGCATTCTAGGCAGCATCCTTGGTCCAAACCTAGGCAGCATACTTGGTCCAAACCTAGGCAATGTCCTTTGTCGAGGGAGATTTCAAGCATAAGTACTTATTTTTTTAATAATGCATTCTTGACGTTATTTCTACCTATTGAACTACCTACTATTCCATTTCTAGAAAGTTTATATTTAGGTAAGTTATTATTAAATGTTAGCTTACTGTTCGCACATAAGAGATTTTCAAAGTTAAATCTATAATGGGTTCTTCCGAAACTGACGACCACAAGTGAAGGAGCCGAGCCAAGCTGTTGTATTGTATGTAGCTGCTTTTTCCACAACTAACCGACCTCTAAGTCAAGGACGAAGGAGAGGAATTGATTAAGTATTAAAACCATGTATACTTAGATATTTAAATTTTAATAGACAGTTATAATTTACTCATTTATGGATCATTTACTATAATAACCACATTGTAATTATTTTATCTATCATACAACATCAGATAATAAAACAGATAAAAGTAAAAAAATATATTATAAGGATAGGAACGAAGAAGGAAATAAAAATAAAGGGAAAGATTAATTGATCTAAAAAATTTATTAATGAATGAGGCGACTATGTGCACATTGAAAACACTTGTTATATTACAAGACAACTTGTACAATATTTACAAAACCTGCGTTACACCTAACCGCTCGCCGATCGCCACAGTCCTATCATAGCATCATCCACTTATTCTATTTGCTGTACATAAGTAGTTTGTACAAGTTACTCTTAACCTTTAACGTCTAATATCTAGATTTTAAACAATGGAAATATTGATCGTAATACCTACTTATACGGATAATGGTATAAGAAGTTAATCTCTTAATGCTAATACTTAACTGATTATAACATCTAAATATAAATAGTTATGTTATGGACTAACTATCCTAATGACTGGTACGAGTCGCTCAGCCATGGCTTTACGTCTAACATTGATACTGCCTGCGACTGTGGCACATCATCTTACAGTACCGTACATTCACATAATAATATAGACGCACTCAGATTACCATAATACCATTTACCGACACTGATCGACCGGGACAATCGTGTAGATTGTAGGTTCCTACAACTAGTCGGTTACATTACAAGTGATGGTCGGTTCGATTGCAATGCAGTGGTATTCGCATGAAGACTGTATTAAAGTAGAAGAACCATGCGGGCGAGAGCGTCCCCCTATAGCCTACAATTACATAACAACATGCACTCTTATAGACGTCACTAACGCCGTAATAAAGTAATTACAATTCCATACAACACTTTATAATATAATCAACACTCGGTAAATTAAATTACTCAATATAAAGTCATGCGCTTAAAGCACGAAATCTAAATAACATATATTTATAAAGTACCATAAAATCATTCTGTTATTTTGTCGAAATATCAAAAAAGTACATACATCGTTTATAAAAAAATATTTTATAAACACAAGAAACTCTTTTATGAAACATTATGTACATTGTAATATATTTTTAATTCCCTACGATCGGAATCTCCATTACAAAATTAATTTTAACAAGTCTAATGATACAATAAGTATATACAATAATAAAAAAACAAATCACAGTAACAAGGTAATGGCCGACAATTGAAATGTGATGTGGATCTTGAGTTGAGATGAGACAAATTGTATTGTGCGCGATAACATTCTTTAAATGAAGTTGAAAACTTAGATGATTTCTAAAACGCCAGCTTTTCGTGAACCCGGGCTGATTGTAATTCAATGTATTACGAGAATCGTGACAATTTACTACTATAGAGATTTCATTTATCATAACATCGCAGCCAATGTTTGCGATTCAGCAGAATCTCATTATTTTAGCACCAAACAAAGTGACTAAATTCGTAGACATAGAATTACAAACATTCCGCAAACTTTTTTAAAGTAAACAGATTACTAATTTCGCTACTAGTATTTGCGTACAAAATGATGGTGTTGAGCGATGTAATTAACTGTCGACACACAACTTAAAGCGCCAGTCTGTTACTAGGAAATCTGAACTACTTATACCAACACACAACGATTCCACGTTTTTATTTAATATTGAAATTATAAATATATGAGACGCATATTTATTTTAATGATTGCTAATTAGATTGCTGTTGATTTATATCTTGGTAATAATTATCTACCTAGATACTTTAATTTCCTAAATGCTAACGAAGATTTAATAATGTAATTATTATTAGTCATAAATTATTCTCGTCATACATTGTCTATGATTAAACACGTAAGTGACCGTATTTACAGTTTTATCTTTACAATATTATCTACAAAACGTCTCAAAAAGTTATTATTATATTTAAGCTCTAATTTTGGGGTTTCTAAATTAGTCATTTAACCACAGACAAAGATGAAGTAAGAAGTTCAAGTTGGTCAGACGATTTTGCAATAACTTTATAAATAGATCAGGAGACAAATCGTAACTCCAAAATAGATGAATGCAACAATCAAAGGAATTAAGTACCAGGGATGTTTACGAGCTTCGTAACCGAATCCGATATAAAAGATTCGGATAATTTCGGGTTAGGGGAGGCTCGTATTATAGAATCAAACTCAAACTTAAATCTCTGCTTGAGTACATAGAAAGGAAAGGAAAGCGCTATTTATCGCACATAGCGCCATCGTCCTTTTCTAACTGTACTCGAGCAAAGATTTGAGATTCTATAATACTGGTACGAGCCTAATTGAGACACATATGACAGGTTTTTCTGACCGGCTGAGCCGACACACTAGTTTTACTTTAACAATTTCTTAAGCTCTGGTTTCCTAAGATGACGGTGCCGTCAGAATAATAGCGGCCGTAATATAGCGGTGAATGACCAATAAACAAACGGATCTGTCTAAAAGCGAATCTGTCTTAAAGCGAACAAAGGAACCATACGGCTCTAGAGAGCAGTACTGGACACCGAAATGTCAAAAAGCGGTGGTGCCGCTATTTTCGTGACGGCCGTCATGACTGTATAGAACAGTTAGCCATCGTTTTTTCAGAATAGCGGTGATGCGACGGTGAAAGAAAATGCGTTTAAACTGGTATACTTAAAGCATAAGCATTTCCTGAATTTCTCGTCATTACGCATGCACAGTAGACTGCGATGCCCAAAAATTCAAATGCAATACATTTGAGTTCTTAGCATCTGTACCACATAAACATCATATTCCTCCATTCAATGATTTTCGTCTCCTGGTGATTGATCATACTCCAAATACATTATTAATGCCAAATCAAGATTGTAAATTTTCTCCTGTATCAGGTAACGTCAAAAGTAGACGGTCGTAGCGATCCTTTGTGCGATTTAAGTCACTTTCGCGATTCGTCACATAAGAAGTTCGACGTTAGGTATTACTTTCCACATAAATTTATAGTAAAGACGGCACCGCTGTTGTAGGAAACCAAAGCTTTATAAATCTAATGTCCGTAACCGAAACTATCTGAAACTAGCGGATAATCCGAAATAATTTCATATCCGTAACCGTATCCGAAACCGATATATAAAACTATATCTATATCCGTATCCAGATCCGAAATTTCATATCCATAACATCCCTTAGTTCAAGTTATAATGCCAGTCGATTTGCTTGTTTCAAGTGTGCGCGTGAGACAAATATTTTGGCGTTAAACAGTTGTGCTATAATGGAGCTAACATCATTACACTATATCGCGGCAACGTTCTCCAACAAATGCTCATCAGTGAATAAGAAACTATCAAGTCAGAATCATGCTTCTAAAATTACATAAACCTTTTAACGTGTTTGTTTATTATCATCTAGGTAGGGAAAGCGAGTCAGAATATTTAAACCATTATGATATTTAGACCAGATCTATTAAGCTTGTTATATGACTTATTTAAATAAGCTTAGAACTTTATTAGGCTCGCGATGCTCTCTTAAGTTATTATGTATAATCGATCCATTATGACATTTATGACTTATCTATTAACACAAGTTACTATGACGGATTCTCTAACATTACTTTTTTTATCTATACCTAATATAATAAAATAAATAATAATTTTAAGTTTATGGTAACGAAAGTTGCAATACCTAATTCAAACCTACTTGTGTGACTGTGATAGTTAAAAACCTAATGCAATTAATTTAATAATTACAGCAAAACACGTTAGTTTTACAGCAGAATACTTTCATAATCTTGGTCACATCATAAAAGATACAGCATTACCAAGTTTTACAATCGAAATTTGACTATCTGTAATTTCATAATCGATTTTAATATTAGGTAGGTAAGAATATAATTTAACTACAACTGTGTCATACATAACGACTTACGGCCGAATACTCAAAGGCTTCTTAGCTGAAATTTTGAGTTAAGGTAGCCTTAACTTCCTTAACTTTAAGGAAGATGTCAGTTTCTGTCAAATCTAACAACTTTTTTTAATTTAAGGTGGCCCTAACTTTAAGATTCGTTTGAGTATTTGGTCGTAAGTGTCGGATTGTACCTATTTAAGAGAAAAATGTTGGGATATTCTTGGATTCGTTCATCAGTCGGACTTAAAAGTAATACCGTTTGTGACGGAATAATTCCATCAAGTATATTAATTCAGCGAACGCGGAGTGAAATCACTAAGCAAAGGACAATGCTCAAAAACCCAAAAATTCAAATCCACCTCAAAAGTTGTGTTGTAATTTATAATTTTCAAATTACTGTAAATTGCAAATATGGTTTTTTATAAACATTTCATTGCAAAAAAATCAAACTTACACAAAAAATATCTCCTAAACTTTATCTGGCTTATTAATAAATTAAGAATAAGTTTATGTCTAGTTTAACCAAAAATTTTGCTTAGCAATATTACTCCAGACGTTTGACGTCTCAAAGCAATTCCTTAACACTTTCTTAACTTTCGTGTATTCCCAGAAGTTCCACTGAAGTTGTTCCTTGTGACTAACAGACGCAATACATATTATTGACATTATATTCATCGTCATCATCGGTTCTTAGTCGATTTTGGCCTCGGCGACAGTGTGATTTTCAGCAGCTACAGTAGTCCGGCCGTGACGGTCCCGACATTTTATTGAGACGTGTCCAAACATAGAGCGACAAGCGCGGCAGAATTGTGTCCTGTAAAATCTGTCAGAATCGTATTGAATCATTCAAGCAAACCCGGTTGTAAAAGTAACTGAACCCCTGGGAAGAAAATTCCCAAAAGTCCCATCACGGGACAACTTCAATGGAATTTCTGGGAATACACGCAAACTTTCTAGTTATTCGAGGAATAAACTTGTTCTTCTTATTAGTATGGCAGTATGGATTTAAGCGTGACGCGCGCGGGGCGACATACATTAGAGCTTACTCATGCACTGCAAGCATCTGTCCGTCAAAAAAACCAGCAATCTATATTTCCGCGCCGTGTACCTGCGGCGGGATCCCGCTTAACGCAGCGGAGTGCCTAACCATTGCCGCTGTTACTGATTTAATCAATCGCCATTACTTGTCGCAACAGGTATTGTTTTGATTTTCGGCCAGTATTTCATCCTAACATATTGAGCAATCTCCTTTTAGACTTAGCCACAACTCTCATGCGATATCTACAATAAATTAGATGCAACGAAAATGCCCACCACCAATTATAATTAAGGAATATTTTCAAATACTTTCATAAATCATTGAGGTTCATTATATTATAAACAAAATATGACAAATAAAGCTAAATTTTAGATTAAAAGTACATACCTATAAATTCAAATTGAAAGTATATTGTCAGAAATTGATAAAAATAAATCAGGAGAGGATTTATACTGCACGTGCAAGCAAAATGCACACCATTTTATTTTTATTAATTAACCGATTTAAATAATATTATGCTTATCATTAATAATATTTTTAAATTAGTAATCAATCACATAGTCATAATCATAATAAATATATCCAACAGAAAAAATAGCATCAACGGTTAATGTATCTTTTTAATTGTTTGGATATTTAATAATCACAATATTTGTGCTGTTCTACAAATAATGCCCAGTAATGAAAACTACCCCATTCTTGAACGGTGATAAAACGATGTGTTGTGTATGTGATATATCAAGCTTCTGTACCATATACGTTTTAATGTTCGATAGATATTATCACACCTATGTGATCAAAAGTAATCAATAATAAAAATAGCGTCAAATTCAGCTGTTTGAGACGTGATAATCAAGTCATCACTAAATGCACAAGCGTGGAATCGTTCACATAATGATTACCCTCATGGATTGGCTACCAAATAGTAAGCTACTCACAAAAGTTTTAAAACAGTATAAAAAATAGAAAAGTATAAAATTACATTTATTAACATTATGCAAGCAGCCATACTAAGGAAAACATAAACATTGATTACAGATACGGGCATATAACTTGGCAAGACAAAAATGAGACAAAGATGCGCAGCAGCTACAAACACTAAACTCTGCGCATCTTTTGTCTCATCTTTCTCTTGCCAAGTTATGTGCCGTTATCTGTACTACGGAAGGAATGGAGATTTTTTCATTAATTTGCAAATCAATGCTACCAAATGATTTCGTAAGCAATTACAGGAACTAAGGGTGACCCTTGCAAATGTATGTACCTTACTGTCTACTGAATAGATTGCTACTTGGCCCTATCGGATATCCAAATATCGTCCTATTTCGACTGACGTTTTACCAGTCAACTATCTCTTTATTTTGTGGTTTTATTGTATTACATTTAAACATTAGACTAATTCTGATTATGTACATAAACTGATCCTGTTTGCGGGAATCAGTCCCAAAACTACCTGCATTTGTTTATTTATGTTTAATATTATCTAGAAATAAAGTTTTATAGACTCAGCTGTCACTGCATCTTAAGGATGGGCATACGAGTTTTATTTCCTTATACATATTTTATAATTACCGTACAAGATACTACTACATATTTTGCGATTTAATGCGCACATAAATACCCCAAGCCAAAAACATGGCAGTCCCAATTTAGGAACACTGGCCCTGGTATTGGAAATATCACTATTTACAATGGAGTGAACATTCTGAGATAATTATGTACCTATATTAATTAACGAGCATGCACTTAAAACTAACACACCCGCCTACAGTCACACGATACTGACTATACGATGAGTATTGCTGAATATTGCACAAATTATGTGAACATTTATATTTTTAATCAAGTAAACCTCGAAATCAATCCTCAATTTACTAATTTAAATAATAATTTATAAATAATAAATAGTTTTCAAGTGATATGCAAAAGGGAAGGATTTTCTTTTTAGAAAATAAAATTGATTCATGATTTTATTAAACAGGCTACTCAACTGTATACTCTCTGTAATATAGAACCAGTATGTGAGTACAGAATAATAATGTCACAAAATATAAAGTCTGTGTGTTCGACAGAAGCACCGTGCTGTTGCCGTGTTCGAAAACAGGTCCGACATTTTTTGTTGAGCTAGGAACTGCTTGGTCTGCTTGAGAACTGCCCTCCTACTTCAACGGGACCCCCTACTCTCGACGAGATCGAGTTCACATTAAGATCGAATTAATGTCAAAAATAGGTGATTTTGGTACTTTTGGAAACCGTTACCATTGTTTTCATTGTACTGTTTTGACATTTATTCGATTCGAACTCGATCTCGTCGGTTGTACCCACCTGCCCTCGACTACTAAAGTACTGAGTTATAGCGCAGTTTGGCCTGAGATTGCCTGTACGATTTGTATATGTGTGCGTGCATGGAAAACAGAGATTTGTTAGAGTTCTGTCTATTTTATATTTTGTGATTGTGTCGTTTATTTCCAGGAGACAAAGTACGCATGTTTTGAACTTTGTATGTAAGTGTCCTATGTAAAGAAGATAGTTTGATAAAAGGAATAGTGTTTATGTCAAAATAATCTTATTTTTGTCCATTACAAGTATTAAGAGAAGAAAAGGTAAACAAACATGTTGCACCTGACTACACAGATTAATAATGGTTAATTTAAGGTCTTACATATCGGAATCAATTTATTATTGAATAATCCAATTCATTGGAATAGAGTAAAACCGACTTTTATTTTCATACTAATAAATAATGTAACATTTACCCTATTTATTTTCATCGATGTTTTGTTAAAAAGACAATAAATCGAATTAGGGAGTTATTATCGATAGGTACACCTGACTTGAAAATATTTCTTGCTTAAAGCACTGTTTAAGCAAAGGCTCTATGGATAAATATTTGTATGTCAAAGTATAACGGGTGTAACAAGACCTTCAACGAAGCCGAAGTCCACGTATTCCGCCCATCATCAGGATCATTTTTGTCTTTAAGACTATACCTGGGAAACCAATAGTTACAAAGTTATTGAAGGTCAAAGTCAAAATTTTTTTTTCAAAATTTTTATGAAATCTTATTTTATTCGTTATTTCCTATTTTTTGACTAAAGAAACATTATCAAAATTTTAAGTATTTCATAACAAACAATGGCTTCAAAACGTCGTCACTCGATGTATCTCATGAGCACGCACATAAACGCTGCCTTTCAACTCGGCCGCACGCAGCTGTGTAGCATACACTCGCAGGCGCGGCCTGTTGTACGCGTCACATTGCGTGGTAATGTATGCAATGCTTTTTTAACACCAAAAATCAAAATGGTTTCCCAGTAATCATTTTGAACAGAAATGGTCCTGATGATGGGCAGAATACGTAGACCTCGGCTTCGTTGAAGGTCTTGTTACACCCTGTATTGTCACATTTTTTATATTTTTATAGGTTATTATTAAATAGAATTTTGTAAAGAAAAGTGGCAAGATATAATTTATTTGTGTCTTAAATCCATAGAGTAAACCATTGTGTAGTAATTCAAAGATAATATTTTTGTTTATCTGTCCTCTCAATATTTTTGGCTTTAAAATAACTGAAACTGTTATTTTCAACACTATCTACAAAGTAAAATAAAGTCCTGATGATCATTTTCTACCGTAGTAGTATAGTTGCAAACTTAAGGTAAAATATTTGCAGATGATTAAGTCGAAATATTGGGTATGTTTTAGTATTAAACCATAAGTAACGTCACAAAATTACCATGTTTAGGAGGACTTAATAATTTCAATTATTTTAAGTGGTACTAAAGTTGCCATAATATTTTAGGCCATTTTTTTAAAAGAACTAAATGGAGACGTTACTTTGAACTCATAATAAATTAATAGCAATGTCTGGCTGGCATTAAGATTGGCTAGACACTTAGGCTATTGACGGAATGATTCAGCAAAAATATTTATAAAAAAAATATTGTACTTACATATACTAATGTTAAAGTGTTATTGGGAACAACAGAATTAATTACTTAAACACTTATATTCATTACATTATCTTTATAATGCAATGGTTTTTTACGAGTAGACAGACATCATAAGAACAGTCTCACATACAATAAGTAACGGTACTTACATACTTGCCTATAAATACATTTTATCAAAATTGAATAAATAAGGGTTTACTAATAATAAAATATATTGTCCAAAAGTTTGAAAAATATTTACCATCAGCTTAGAGAGATTTTTTAAATACCAGTTGATTTATATATTATTATTTCATGTCATACTCCTAACTAAATGATAGTAACAAACAATGCATTTTAAGTAAATTAATGATCTACATAAATACTTTTCTAAAACACATGTGAGGAAGCACAGCTTCGTTCATCTTAATAGTCATGCAAATAATAATATATTTAATTTACAATAAATATGTACATACTAAATAAAAAATATAAAAGTGAACAGTCAATCACAACCAGCCAATAAGTTAATCCAATTTGTTCAATTGATTTTTAGGATGATTACTTGGGGCGCTATGTATTTTTTGGCGCATGAATTATTTTGCAGTGTGATGTACATTGTGATAATCGAGCTTTCAGAAATAATATTATTTCAGTTTATGAATAAAATAAAATTTTGCACTACTTCAATGCATGAAAAAACTAATGAGATTCCACATGAGGCACAAAGTAAAACTGTAACAATAACAAATATATATATTGCTTATTTAATATTATTAAGATTTACTTGTGCATCACTCAATGCACAATAATAATATACTTAGAATAACTTTAAGTTAATCATTGAGCTTTCCATTTATACAAATAAATAATATATTAAACTAATTTACGACATACACGTACCTACTATTTTAATTATTATACAGATACTATTTTTAATAAAAGTTTTTACTATACAGGAGATTTGTCGCACAAACGAGTGATTGTCTAACAGCGAATACGCGGTTTGTATCACCTCACTTCACAGTGTTTGTTGACGGCGAGCGGCAGCGACGAGGGCGGGGGCGGCCCGGGCGGCGTGCCGCCGCCGGAGTCGCAATCCGCGCCCGCGCCCGCGCCCGCGCCCGCGCCCGCCCGCTTCATCACGTACCCGGACCCTTGCGAGGTGCGCGCCAGTTTTAACCGGATAGGCGTCACTTTGTCTGTCCGTATCTTGCGCATGGCGGACGACTCCGAGTAGGAGGGCGGGTCGATGGCGAGCGGGTCGGGCGCGGTCGGGTCGTACTCGAACGGGTCGACGGCGGGCTCGGGCGCCGCCGCCGCCGTCGCGACGCTCCCGCTGGGCCCCGCACTGCCCGTCCGAATATCCGGCGTCCCCCCATCACCCGCAAAAGTTGCCACCCCGCCCTCCTCCTTAGTACGTTTTATTTTAATAATCAGTTTAGTAGCACTTTCACTTTCACTATTAAAAACATGCAATTTTTCAGCCTTTTTGTCCTTCTTTTTCTTACGTTTCTCACTTTTACTAGGCTTGTGTTTCTTCGATTTCTTAGTCTCTTGGAAGTCTGCCATCACCTTGCGTCTGTATTTCATACTCTCCCGTTTGAGATCTTCGAAACTAGGTTTCGGTATGCTCATCAAACGTTTTTTAGGTGGTCGGAATTGGATTGACGGCTCATCGTTGATTTGTTGGACGATGTTAGATCCGATCTTAATTTTTAGTTTAGGAGTCACCAATGACGTAGTATTAGGTCGACTTGGTTTTGTGGAAACACGACCCCTTCTCTTAAATGATTGATTGACACTACCAGCGAAATTCGATAACTTGACATCATCAGCCGGATCTGCTTCATCGTTCATGCTGACTTCCAGATGTCTTAGTTCTCTAGAAAGACCACTAGTAGTTTTACGTTTCTTCTTATCTATGGGTGCATCACTGAATCTGTAGTCTTCTCTAGTGGGTATGCTAGTCATCGACGCCACAGCTTTCGGGATGGTAATCACGGCTCGAGCCAAGGTCGGCGGCGCTGCGGGCGGTGGTATGGCTCCGATATTGGCAGCATTAGCTGGATCGTCCATGTTCATATCTTGGGTCCAATACTGGCGCAGTAACTCCTTTTTGCGCATTCGTCGCAAGTTCGTCGATCCAGTCATCGTCGATGAAGCTGCGCCACTGGACGCACCAAACATACTAGTATTGGATTCGTGCACTGGAGCCGGTGGTTGGGGCACGACCGGCTGAACAGAACTGGCTGAATAGTTGGCGTCTAAGAATGGACCCTTTATTTTTACTTTCAACTGATTTCTTGAGTCTGATAACGATACTTTGGGTAGCTGAGGAGTGTAAGTTTCTCGCGTATATTCTTTCGGCTCTATAACAGCTGTCAACGGAGGTGGACCCGAACGTGGTTTACTGGCCATCAGAGCACTATGTAATTGTTTCTCGACTTCTTCGTCAATGTCTACTAGTTGTTGATCGGCAGTGCCACTAGCGAACTCTAATAAATGGCTGTGGTAGGACTCACTAGCCGCAGGAACAGGGTTTTCAAAGGGTTGGTAAGTTCGCATGTCGACTGGCCCCGGTAGCACCGGTTGCACACTGGTAAAGCCAGGACCTTTACTAGTCGGAGACGAAGTTCTTTCTGAGGGTGATGGAGTTGTTGGTTTAACGTCCTTCTCTATTGTCGGTGTACGCTTGCTTGCCTGTAGAGGACTAACGACGCATGGTGATGATGATGCATCTTTATACGAATGTTCCGATTTTCGATCATCTCTTACGTCTACAGACTTTCGCCTATCCCGGAGAGCTTTGAGATCGACTCCGTCGGCAATCTCTTCATCAAAGTCATATACAGTACCGACAAGTTTATTTTGAATTGAATTGCCCATGTAGTCCACTTGAAAACCATGAACACCTTGGGCCCTACTCTTAGAGCGACCTCGCCCCCTTTGGCTTCGATTGTTTCTATTGTTGGCTCGTTTCGAATTTTTCGTTGCCTCGCTTTGTTTCGGTGAACATGATACTCCGGGGCTTTTACCGGGCGACTTGCCCGGAAACCTAGATGTCGGCTTTGGTGGCTTAGGAGGCGACTTCTCGTCTTGTGGAATTACACTTGACATAGTCTCATTGCTATCATTAGACATTTTAGTGGCAGCTCTAGTGCTATTGGAGTCATTATACGAATCGACGCTGATACTTGGACTAGACACAACATGAATGTATTTCTCACCACAAGATACATCAATATCATCACGAGGAGAATCAGTCGGCTTTGGCGTTGGTGGTGCTATCATGGCTGTAGTAAGTGCAAGATTTTGCGAGGAAGTTGTAAAAGCAGCGCATAATGGGAATGGTTTTGGTTGAATAAGAGATGTTGTAGTAAATGGTAGACCCGTGGCATATAGTCCCGGGGCAGGAGACGGTAATTGGAGCTGCGTGAATGGCAATGTACTCAAAAATGGAGATGCGTTCGACGGATAAGCGCTGTACTGGTTCAAGGGAAGAGCTGGCTCTACGGCACATGAATAAGCCGGTAAAGGAGGATAGGAATCAATTTCAGGCATCACAGGGCCTTGATGCGAATCACAACTGTTCAAATGAGATTTCAAATCAGTTTTCTGAGAGCAAACGGAAGCTTCTGAAGTTGTACTCGAAGCTGAAGACCTTCGAGTGGTTATTTTACTCTCTCTCCACTTGGAATCTTGACTAACGTAAGGCGATGAAATAGTAGCACAATCTGAGTGTATCACAGAATTATTGTTTTCATAATTTTGATTATCCTGAGTTAATTCTTGATCGTTGCTGGTAACTGAATGGTCGACAACAGATAACGGTTGAGAATCGTCGCTTTGTTTAGACAAAGATATTGTATCTCCTACTTCAGACATTGATTGGACATCTGACTGCACTGTCACAGGTTCTTTGACATCATCATTGTATTGCATGTGATCATATTTCCTGTCATCAGTTTGCTCAATGTGAGGCTCTATTTGGGCGACTGGCATGTCTGACCATTTTTCATTACTTGTCATAGGAACAGGCTGGTGATGGTACTCTTTAGTTTCTTTAAAATTGCCTATTGATGATATTTCTGAAGGCGGGTATGTATGTGGTACATGATTAGCTGTAATATGCGTGTCTTTTGGAGATAATCTTTTATCGTGTAAATCAAGAGCAACTTCCTTAGGCATAGGAATTTCATGGACAGGTATAGAGTTGGATGCAATATTATTTTCATCTTCTGTTTGATTTTTATCATCATTCTGCATTGATTCGTCTTGTGCAGAATTCTCAGTTGGCACCTTCTTGGAATTGAGTTGCAGGCGCAGTCTATCTACTAAATTCAGTGTTTCTTGGACTCCCTGTTCTTTGGAATCTTCTTTGAAGAAAAATTCAGGGTAGGATGTAAAAGGTTTCATAATATCTTCATGATTGAATCCATCATCAACAGCAAGCATGTCTATATCAAATATCTCGTTGTCTTTAGATTGAGGCGAAAATATTGATCTATTCGGAAACGGATTAACTGCCGATGGAATCTTAGCACTCTTTGATATTTCAACACCTTGTCCAACATGACTGGCATCTTGAGTAATATATTTCTTTTCCGCGTCTAATATGGAACGTTTTCTGATATTTCGAGCTAGTGAATTATCCATATCAATATTTTCCAATGACATAGTCCTTGCATCCATTGGAGTCTTAGGAGATTTAATCATTGTGTTTTCATTCAAATTCGCTTGTATTTTAGCAATCTTGGCACTGCTCTTGTCAAGAGAGTCCGAATCCATTGATTTTTCATCAGTCATGTATTTCTCAGGGTCACCTGGCTTTTCTACTGGTGGAGTGTTAACATTAGGACTTGGAGCTTTCGGTAGCCAATGTTTATCATTATCTTGATATTGATCTTCATCGTGAATTTGCAGAGGGCTCTTCCTATCAACTACCTCTGGAGGTTTCTCAACGTAAGTTGATTTTTTGACAGGCGATAGAGTGTTTTTATCAGGTCTAGAAGTATTTAAAGGTTCATGTCTACTTTGCCTCCTTTCTTTGGTGATAGGCTGACATTTAACATCCAAATAAGGTTCACTTTCTTTAGGAGGATCTTTTATACTAATTCGCCGGCTAGTAATACTTTTTTGTTTGACCTCTACACTCTTTTTCGGGCTAGTTTTAGGTGGTGGTTCATCGGGAGTTTTGACTTTATCATCATGATAAACACTTTGCCTTCTGCTGGGCCTACTAGACTTCGGTTTTACGTCATTGATAGGCAGATCAGGTGTGTAAGACTCTTCTACGTCTTTCTTTATTTCCTTGTCCGCTTGCCGCTCCGCAGATGAAAATTCACGGGACTGGCTGCTCTCTTCGGGTGTTTTAATGGGCACAGGGGTATAACTGATCTCGTCTTTAGATGATTTTCTCGATCCGGCGTCAGGCTTATTAGGCATATTTCCGCTTGTAGCAGTGCTTCTGGTCCGAGCACGCGTGGCAGCACGCGCATTGGATCGGCTCGGTTCCTCTCCTTCAAGAGGCGGTGTTGATACCCTGCACTTGGGCCCCCGTTCGGAAGTTTTAAGCTTCTTGTCAGGGGCCTTGCGTGGGGATGTTTCGGATGAAGTACTCTTGCCTTTGCGTCGCCTACGCGGTCGTTTCGGAGAAGGACTGTCTGACCCGGAAGCTCTTGAACCTTTAGAGCTGTCACCATCACTCGAGGCACTAGTCGATGACAAAGGTCTTGACACCCTGTCGAGAAAGGGCAAGTCCACTGTTGGCCTAGTACCAGGAGGGGAAAACATTGACGGCGGTCTTATCGTGGCAGGTTTGATCTCGCGCGCTTTAACCGTTGGTTTGATATCAGGCTTCTCTGTTTCTTCTTCTGAACTTGTTGATGAGGAACTACTACTGCTGCTTGACGAAGAAGAACTCGAACTCTCTTTAGAGCTTTCTTTAGCGGGAGTCTTTTTGATATCTTCTTTCTTAGGCGACAACTTTTTGTCGTTTTCAGTAGCTTCAACGACAGGCAATTTAGTACCAAGGCCACTTTTTATGTGAGCGGCTGCCTTTTTAGCAGCCTGTCTTTGGGGCACATAAGCAATTGTTTCTTTTTCGGTATCCTTAGAGGATTTCTTTCTGGCTACTTTAGCAGGTGATGGAGTAAAGCTTTCCTTTTCTTTTTCTTTCTCTTTTTCTTTCTCTTTTACCTCCTTACCCTTAGATTTAATTTTGGGCTTACTTTTCGGATCTTCAGGAGATGTTTGTTTCTCAATAATAGGTTCTTCTTTCTTAACAACAGTAGTTGAACGCATGTTTTCAGAAGCTTTCTTAGCAGCTTGTCGTTGTGGTACTATCAAATCCGTCGGGTTATCTTTCTGTTTTGCAAACTTGATGTTTTCTTTGTTTTTCGCTTCATCATCAGATTCACCACTTTTAACTAGGGGCTTCTTTTCTTTATTAGAAGGCTTCCTTCCTCTTTTCTTTGGAGCAGCTTTATCTTCTTCTTTTACTACATTTTTTTTCTCTGGATGAGCTGGGACAAATTCTTTCATTGCTGCTTTAGTCCTAGGAAGTGGTTGCTGAGAATCGTTTCCATTGGGTGACTTATCTGGTTTTGACTTTTCTGATTTCACCTTTTCAGATTTGACTTTATCTTTTACAGATTTTATGTCGGATTTTAATGTAGACATGTCCTCACTGCTGTCCGAGTAGATGTCAACCGGGAATTTACTGTTTCTAGTTGATCTTATTGGCATTAATTCATCGCTATCAGTACCAGACTGGCCTAAAGTGCCAGCAGCCATTTCTTTTTCCATTTGTTGAAGAGTTTTACTACGCGATCTATCTTTTTTGGATTTAGAACTCACACCTTCATCTTCGCTACTATTTTCAACAACAGCTTTAGATTGTGGTACTTTCTTTTTCCTTCGTTCTGTCTTCTTAGGTGACCTCTTTGCTCTTGCTTTAGGAGATACCTTTTTCTTTGGTGAATTAGGTTTTTTGACATCGTCGTCCGTGCTAGAGCCAATAGCCCTACCCCTATATTTACCAGGACGACTGATTTCAGGAGCACTTTCTTCACTCGACAGCCCGCTGTACATGCTCTCACTCCGACGTGAACCGTTAACATAATGTTTCTTATAAGGATTTGAAGTCTTTGATGTCTTTACTAGTCCATTGCGATCTTTCTTCTTTTCATCTCCTGATTCTGCTGGAGCAATGCGTGCTAGTAATTCATCGAAATCATTTTTGTGATCAGGCGCGTCTGGATGAGAATAAAGCCTATCATATATGGAAGGACCATGGTTAGCCTCTATGATAGCCGCAAGGTCTGGGCCTGAAATTGTTGGATCTGCTGATAGTACAGCTACTTGTTTGTGAAAGGTTTGTTCACGCATCCGGAAGAATGAGCGAGAAAGCTTTTCTCTCCTGCTTACCATATAGCACAAATTCCGCACTCGCTCAAGATCTTGCCTAAGTTGTACAAACATCTTCATTTTATCCAAGTCAGCTTGTTCCTGCCGGTGAGTTAAAAGTTCGCTATCATCTGATTTTGGTGGCAGTAACGGACGATTGTTTCCAGCTCGTCTTTTCAGTTTCCAGTAATTGTATATGTATTGTATAGCATCTTGATCAACGTCAAGGAGATGTGTACTTATGTCTTTTACATTGACGTGTCTATCAAATTCTCTTTCAATTTCTTGTAAGCGTGCAGCACGCGCTTGAGTTTTCTCTTCAGAAGTCATATCTTTACGACGCTTCCTCTTAACGTCGTCCTCGTCAGAACCAGAACCCGAGCATTTTTCTTTCTTAGAATTGACACTATGTTTCTGACAATACGATCGTAATTTTACGCCATCGTCAGCATTTTCATCTTCAATTATTGCACGCATTTCTAGTCCATGTTTAAATGCACACGTTACGTGATAAGCAGTCTTACAAGTCTTAACGGAACACTGAATGCACGCTCCTTTGCGTTCGCGACACAAAACACACACTAATGACCAGCGAGACGCTGGTATAGACGATATTTTGGTAATAGGTTCCATTTTTTCAGCACAACCAATAGAAACCTCGGGAATCCAAAGCACGCAACTGACGTGGGCCCATTTATGGCCAGAAGGAGTGCATTTCATAGCACCACCGAGGTTGGGACAAAGAACACAGGTTGGCCGCACACCATCGCCGCAAGGTCTGCAGAGCCACTGCCCTGTAAAAAGAGATACATACAGATATGATGCATATTATAGTCTGAAAACAATCTTCTTCCACTTTTCCGGTGAACAATCGTAAATAGATACGTACCATCTGGAATGACTGTTATGCCGTAGCAGGCTTGATGCACGCAGATATTGCACGAGTCACAGAAAACCATTTCATTTCCATCTTCGGAATCCGGTGACCGACAGACATCACAGATGACATTTTCATCATATTCGATGCCGAGGCCTTCTTCTGACTTCATGATCGCCTGAATTTTATCCCATGTTCGGACCTATAGCAAAATTATTGTTTTAGTAAAACATTTACATAACCAACATTAGACATTTCTTATTTTGTGCCCTCGAATATTATCACAAGTGCAATGGATGGGCAAGTTTTGTTTTAATTGATTGTGTGTAAAGATATTTTGGTCGCCTGCCTAGGCAAAATGTGCTCATGCAGATTTGTCGTTATTGATTGACTTGGCTGCTGTAAAAAGTAATCGTAACGATATTTCACAACTTGTGTAGCTTTTATAACTAGAATGTCTTTTTAGAAAGCCTTTATAAACAAACTACTGGGTATAATGCCTGCGTTCTCATACAACATTAGTCTTTAGGTATAGTTGTGTAAACCGAAGTTGAAAAAAATACCAAACATGCAAACTGGTCGTAGTTTCAAATCAAAACAAAATAACGTTAAGATTCCCTTACGATAGATTAATTATTTGCACAACAGCTTTGCTATGTTGTGTTGACTGCTGACAGTCGCTTGTTCGTTTCAAATGACGAGTCTTCTTTATAAAACGTAAGTGTAACAGAACGGCTAATGTCATAGAAAAATGATAAACCTATTATTAATATCGTGATACTACCCGCATACTAATATTTTATGATTGAGCGCATAGTGGTCGTAAGTAAACCCTGGTCTAGAAGCACACGTAGCAGTGAAAAAATCCGACAAAAATTGCAATGCTATGGGAAGATTCTTCTTCTGTATTTTTAACTAAGAAAAACACGAAGATAGCACATCACAGCAGAGGAGACAAACCAACAGATTTAGATCTACATGGACAGTGTTAAAGAGGTAACTGACCGTTGTGATTGATCCATTATTAAATAACATAAGGTACTTGAGTAAATTGGCTTATTGCACTATGCACAATTTGCAAATCAGTCACTGTGCTGCATCACGTATGTACAGTTACGAGCAATGAATGAAATGTACACACCATAGAACTATGTCACATTTATATGAAATACACGGTGAACGATAGAGATTAAAATAATGTGATATACCTACATAGTTTTATCACAGTGTAATAATATTTTTGCACATAGTGAGGTCATAGTGAGGTCCGTAACAACGACGCGACGCGAATGTCAATGAGGACACCTATTTCGACATCAATATGTTTGATCGCGGATTCGTACGGTACGAACTTAGTTCGCGCGAATAGTTTTCAAACATTTTAGTCGCGCGATCTCATCGCGCGAATGCCAGATAGGACACCTATTCGACATCAGTATGTTTGATCGCGGATTCGTACGACAAAAATCGCGCGAACTTGCGATGATTGCGTAGTTTCATATTCTATTAGGACTATCCCTAATACTACGGTACCGCACTTTCAGTAGGAATAAGTTAGGTACAGTACGAGGCAAACATCTTAAAACCGAGTGGGGATTGCGCGGAACACGTATTTTGGGTATGCGTAGCGGTGAGGGAGAGGGGCGCGCGGTATTGGTCGCTCACAAGAGCACATTCGCGAACTTATCCCCACTGCATCGAATAAATATCAACATGTTGGCCAGTTGCCTCGTACTATACGGCTCGCCCGCGCGATAGAGGTGAGGGGACGTCACTCCAGTAACTCAACTAGTAGTAATCATTACTAGGGCATGTAGAACTGGATCCGGTTCCAGGATTTTGATACCCGGTTCTAGGAGTATGAAATAAAATTGTTTAATTTGTCCAATCAACATATATTTACAACTTTTACATTAATTCTGTCTTCATTTAGTAAGAAAAAGTCTTCATTTAGTTACTTGTCTTTGTATTTTTCTTATATTAACTATTAGCCTTGGAAAACCAAAATCTTTGAATAATCTTTTCATTTAATACTACAAAAACATATATAAATTATAAAAAAATACTTATCACAACATACTCGTACTTATAAAGTTAACGAAAGGGTCTAAAACGTAAAGAAAGAAAGTAATTTAGAATATTCAGCGTTTTCGTATCCGTACATATTTTATGCTCAGTAGGTTATTTGTATTTTGTTTCAATCCAAGGACCGGAACCGCTTACCGTTAAAGGGGTTTTTGATTGTGTATTTCATAGACTTGTTTTCAAAAACCCTATCAATACGGTAACCCTATCGAAAGGGTAACCCAAGTACCGACTACGAAGGAAACCCTATGATGGCTTTATGAAGGGGTTTTAAAATGTGTTCAAGCAATTTATACCTAGTTCCACCTGGGCCGAAGGACCAGAACCCCTTAAAGTTAAACCCGTTAAAGGGGTTTTTGATTGGGTTTTTCATAGACTTGTTTTCAAAAACCCTATCAATACGGTAAGCATAACGTCGACTAACGCTATCGAAAGGGAAACCCTATTATTTGGTAAGTTTTTTAATAAGGTTTCTCTATCAATTGGGTTAACCAAAAAAGGGGTTTTCCGGTCCCTGTTCCAATCTTAATCTTTAACGTCATTGGGATAATACTATATTTTTACCGACTTCAAAAGGAGGGAGGTACTCAATTCGACCCGTTTTTAGTATAAGAATCAACATAAAAGATAACACAAGTAAGGAGTCTAGCATGTGTGCGAGTCATTGAGATTTTAAACTGAAAGGCACAACGTAAGCCATGCGCGCGCTTGTCGCGTGCTGAGGGAGGATGGAGCGTTGGTCTAGGTCAACCTCTCGCACTTCTGAGGCGTCTTGTTTTCAATCCGTGAATATAGGGACACTCTGACCGCAGGTACTGGGACCAGAAAGATGATGAACTATGCCTGGCCAGGTCGAAGTCAGGGGAAACCCTGATGGACGACCGTAACGATTCTGACGTGCAAATCGATCGTCGGAACTGGGTATAGTTTCCATCAGAATAGCTTTCGTCGAATCGAACAGTCTCATCGGGTAGCAAATGATTAGAGGATTTAGTACTGACACGATTTCAACCTTTTCTCAAACTAGATTGGGTGAGGTACATCCCTGGCAGGTAACCAAGGCTTCAAACCTAGTTTGTATGAAAATAACACCTGTATCCCTAGACAAAGTTGATGTGTGTATTTTAAAGTATAATTCGCGACTCTATGTCGATGTGTTGATCTAGCGTTAAAAATACAATGTTGGGCAACTTAAATCAGTTATATAGTTACCTACTTGGTGTAATAGCTGCCCACTCAATATTTTTGTCACCCACTTAGAGTTTTCACAGCTAACTTAAATTATTTGTCACCCTTATGTAGTCGCCCGTTTTACGTATTTTTGTAGTCCACTGTTAGTCGCCCGTTTTGTTATTTTGTCTCCCAAAATCTAAACTGCTGTCCGGTTTAGTAATTAAGTATCCCATTAACAGTCGCCTTTGATTATTTCCAATCACCTAATTAATTAATTTCCTTTTTTTAGTGGTTTTCGGTGTTGGTCTATGTAAGAAAGATTAGGTTTAGCTGAGATTTATTAAGCTGAACTAATATTGTTTTAGAGACGGTCGATATACACGTGGCTACGTTCGTCACGAGGAAGGCGGCGATGAAGCCCTATAAATAGTTTAGACCTAAAGTTTGAAGTTTGGTAAACCTGAGTAAAATTAAGGGAGAGTGTGACGAAATTGAAATAATTTGCAATAGCGGTCTTTTTTCTTTCGATCAATGGCTAGCTGTCATTTTGTAAATGAATCCAACTAATTTTCACAATTTTTTTTTTATCCGACGAAATTAAGTTACGAGTCACTGGCTATGGTTCAGAATTTGTCAAAGTCAAATGTGAATCTCTTTCCTGCGATATGTAAGGAAAAAATGTGTATAATTAAGAGTGTTGTTTGTTTGTACAGAAATTGTTGATTTGTATTTAAATGTATGAAAAACACATTCTTTAGAGCGAAAATTTAATTAAATTAACAATCTTTCTGTGAAATAAAGATTTCTGTTGTCTGTTAAAAAAAATAACCACGAAATTGAAGACAATCGCTCCGCTGCGCCTCGCGATCGTCTTAAATTTCTAACCTATCACGTGACCTACAGGAGTAAAGAGCTAATTAGATCATCCTAAATATCGGACCCGATATGAAGTCGCACCTAAATTCAGAGCAGTGTAATTGCATTCAGGAAGCTAGGATCCGATTTAGGATCCTAATTAGGATAGAAATTGTCTCCGACATAACGGATGCTAAATCGGAAGCACTTAGGACAGTGTAATCGCATTCAGGACGCTCGGCTCCGACACAGTAGTACCACAGCATAAAGAGTACAGTCAGTCAACGCCTTTTATGTTGGCGAAAAAAAATACGCCGCGCCGTTCGTCTAGATAGACAGTTGGCGCAACGACTAAAAGTATATAAGGGTTGTCACTCTGTGATTTGCTTTTTTTTACCTACATCAATATAAAAAACAAAAAAACCGACTTCAAAAAACCTGCCTCTAAAAAGCAAGAAATACTATATAAATCATTAGCTACGCATTATCATTGTTATAATAAAACACGTCTATTAAAGTCGGGTGGGGCTGGAGTACCTACAACTTCCTTTTTTTATTCTAAAAGCCCCACCCGACTTCAATAGACGTGTTTTATTATAACAATGATATGATAATGCGTATCTAATGATTTATATATTATTTCTTGCTATTTAGAGGCAGGTTTTTTGAAGGCGGTTTTTTTGTTTTTTTAAACAATTTTTTATTTTTTTTTATTTTTAGTGTAAGTACCTTCTGTATTAGGTAGTGTAGGTATATTATTTAGGTAGTAAAATCGGCTCAGTCAAACGTGAGATAATCGCGGAAAAACATACATACATATACAAACTGAATACCTCCTTTTTTTGAAGTCTGTTAAAAAGACTACACAAAGGTATCCCTTTCCCAACAAAAACAATCATCTAATTCGGTTCATAAATAACAAAGTCGTCAAGGTAGTTGATGTAAAGTCATAGTATTTTCGGGATTACTTGAAAACTACTGAACCGATTTGAAAAAATAAATAAATGGGACCATCTCGCAAGAAAACTCAATCGAACAAAAAAAGAATCATCAAAATCAGTCCATAAATGTCGAAGATACGCGCGAATAACGATAAAAAAAGTATACAATCGAATTGAGAACCTCCTACTTTTGATGAAGTCGGTTAAAAACTAGTTCAGATTAGCGTTGAAAATGACACGTACCTACTACCTACCTACATATACCTAGCTATGTATTTTTACGGCTACAACAACATTCGTTTGACAACTGTATGATCGTAAAGCTGTGATATCGGATCCGACATTCAGGACGGTCTAATTGGCGACTGAATTTCTCGTCCTAAATCGGACACTAAATTCCGGATCCGAAATTCAGGAAGGTGTAATAAGCGCTTAAGGCAGCTTTGACTAAATCTAACGAAATGAATAATGTTTTTCATACATATTTATTTAGGTTAATTTCAGTTAAAGCTGAATTACTCCTGTAGGTCACGCACGTGATAGGTTAGAAAATAAGACGATCGCGAAAACGATTTTTTTTGATCGTATAGTTTCGGCGTTAGACTATCCAAGTTGGTCTCTCCTATACTCCGACTTTTAATTCTGGGTAACACTGGGGTGATTAGCAACTTGCGTGGCTGTCACCACGCAAGTTGCTAATCACCCCAGTGGGCACACTGGTGCTGTCAAATTACTGCACCGAATTAAAAGTCGGAGTATAGGTTTGGCCATAAATTCGTTAGTCAAAGCCCGAAACACGCTTTAGTTTTGGACTTTGACTACGGCTTCTTGTCAAACCTGAGGTTTGACTAGGCAAACCTAGGAGCGCCGGGACTTCGAGGTTTGACTATAACAGAAGCAAATATTCGGGAGCCAGAAACTTGTAAACAAGTGCATATAATTTAAATAGCACTTTCAGAAAGTATTATTTACTTGCACTTGGAATTAACGTTACATTACTTCAATAATAACTAATCAAATTAATATAAGCTGAAACCAAATAATGTAACAATTATGAAATTGTGTTGCTAAAACTGAACAGTTTTCTTCATGGAATATAGGTCGAAAAACGAAAAAAATGTCATACTCCCTACAAAATGTATTGGTCAGCTGACCGAAAGAAAGATATTGTATTTTAAAAAATACAGAAAAATATGCTTTTTAACAGTATTTTTTATGAACTTAATACAAAGGTGCGAAATATACCCAAATAATATTTACTCAACATTTGGGCAGTAAATAATAAGCCATATTTTTGAAGTGTACCCGATTATTGAATTTCCCAAATTTCTGCAAAAATTATGAATTTATGACAAAAACTAAGCGCGGGTGTAGTTTTTGTCACAATCATAATAATGCACGCTATTTCAATTTTAATCAATTCCAAACAAACAATATCTTTGGGATAATTTTAAAGTAATATTTTTAACAAGTTTCCAATAAGTAACATCATCTAATACAAATTAATGTAATACCGAAATTCATCACTTAAGGGTCCATAATAGGAAAACATGGTTTGGGGGTCATTTTTTATATAGAAAACGTAAACTTGTAGCCACAAAAAAAACATAAGACAAGCTAAAGAGATTTTCTAGTTGCTACAAATATTAAATTGCGTATAAACCTCCTCGATGACTGAAAAAAATCGAAAAATCACCAAAAGCGCTTGCGTAGGATCTTATTTTTGGCGTAAATAAAGGCAGAAACGTATTGAATTCCACATCAAAAACACTTTACTGTACTGTGAAGTTGCCTCAATTACTTTTATTTAAGAAATGATAATCATGAAAAAACAACGAAAAACATCGAAAAGTGCAGAAGTGAGGATATTTTCCTTACTCTTTACATGTAAAGAAAAAGACACGAGACAAATGTTCCAGCGTAACCGAGTCTTAAACGTGATATAAATAAACTACTTGTTGAAATAACATTTTCGTCAGCGCAATTAAAACAGACAAACTTTAAAAGGGTAGTAAACGAGAACTCGTTGAAATATGCATAGAACAATTCTGATGAGTTGCAACGGCGCGGCGCACAGTGGACCGTTTGGCAAGTTTAGACACCAAAAAATATTTCTATGTTGAATTCATTCTAATCGGTCAATTACCTTATATTTTGCAGTGTAACGAGCTAATGAGATATTTTTGATCATTGCACAGGTATAAAATGGGTAAAATAATAATAGTTGCTAGAATCACTTCCTAATTACCATAACTAGTTATGTGGTGGTAGTAATGAACATTTTGTCATTGTTTTGCTAGAAAGGTAAGTTATAGAGAACTGATTAAATAAATTTAAACAAATATATTCAAAGAAAAAGTAATAATAAACATTTATTTTCAGATTTTTCAAATAAAAAAATAAATATGATGCAAAGTCGTGCGTAATATACTGACTACTGAATATCAAACAATTTAAGCTTCCATTCGAGGTGTCATTTATAGGGGTAATTTGGGGTACTCATGCTTAGATTGTCCAAAACATATACACGAATTGATTTTTTTTTTCAATAAAAACAGATGCCTTCTTCGGAATTTCATAACACAAATTCAAGACTACATTATAAACTTAAAAAATATATGTTAGTAGGTACCTTTAACATATTCTCCCATTTTTTTTCACAACAATTGAACACTTAGAAATATACAAACTTTTGATCGCAGTGAGTGCAAGTTTGAAATGCAAGTGAAAATAATTTCTGACGCAAATCACATAATCCCACTTTGAGTGCTCCTTACTTAATGATAACGGGTAGTTGATTATTACTGGATTCACTTTCGGAATCTTTACACATTTAGAAATAATATTTAATTATTCACCTACCCATTTTACTTGACTATTTGGTGTCTAAATTGGCCAAACGGTCGACTGTGCGGCGGCGGCGAAGTAACGCACTTGAATGACGCCAGCCGAGTCTTTTACACTAGCGGCTTGGCTATGTAAAGCGCTGAATGGCTTCGCGGCACGCGAATTCCTACAGAGCTGCCTCCCTACTCAAATGGCCAACATTCTATGCGTTTGAACGCTACGCCTACTATCCAACACCCACCACTAATTCACTTTGAGCGTGGTGGGTTATAGTCCATCCTCCTTATCCACCCACAAGGAAGGCCTATGCCCCAGCAGTGGGGACATTAAAAATGGCTGATGTCCAGTGACGAATTTTATAGTTTAGTATCAATATGCAATAGGGAATATGCATAAGTCACCGATTTTGATAAATTTGAGCTTGATCGATGCGGACGCGTATAAAAACATGATGGAACAGAAAATGAAATAAAAAAAGTATCATTTTAGTTTTATCACACGATGAAATCAGGGGAAAATAACGATATTTTTTTTAATTTTCGGATATAATGCTTTTAACAGTCAGATAGAATATCGAATAAGATATAATATTTTTTATGACACATATGTACTTAACCGCAATATTTAGGGAGATATCAAGGAGATATCTGAAAATTCTTGGCTAACTCCATAAACGCGCCTGAAACGTGACAACTGACGTCACAAATCTTGACCGTTTTGTATAGTGTTTTCGGCGGGTGCTGAGGCGTGCTAACTTCAAGTAACTATATTACGAGAAAAAAACGCAAGAGAAAAGTTTTAATATTACAGTTGATCTTCTCGCGCATTATACTTTTGATTTTGATACAAAAAAAATTGATACATATTCCCTACTATTATGTAACAATGAATAGTTAAAAAAAAATTGTTCACTTTACAAAAAGGCGTCAAGCAGCCGATGTATTGACTTTTTCAAAAAAGCTATAGCTAGCCGGTATTATAGAATAGAATACCTAAAACATTAAGGTAATGTATGAAATATTATTCATTTTATACTTTACTTAGGCGTTCTATACAATAATGAATGCGCAGCCGGCAATGTGTGTAAAAGGCGAGAGCAGGGAAGTTTCACGTTGATTTTAATGTACGTAGTTATAGAAAGGAAGTCTATTTATCGATGCGCCCCGAAAAACAGTTTTTTTTTATATATTCAACTGTGTAGTCTTATTTCATCAGAAGATCTTAGGTAAATCGCGAATAACCATCACTTCGTACGCGCTGATTAGCTGACGTCAACGTTATGGACTGACGGATATGTTGATGATTTGGGCCCTTGGGCTTGCTAGAGTGATCCGGCCGAACACCCACGCAAAATAGGCGCAATAGAGGTAGAGTTGCGAAAACCGCCCGTACTGAACGATGAAAGAAAAGAGACGTAGTTGACACACTGACAACATGGTTGGGAATGGTGGTGCACTGTCATCATGAAGTATCGCTTACAGACAATTTCACATGTTCTGGATAAACAGATAGAATCATAGAAATCCTGTCCCACTTTATTAGAAAGTAACGGTAACCTGTGAAACAGGCCCTAAAAGTTGAGCTACTGACCTCCAATTCCTCGATGACCTTTTCCAACTGGTCTTCATTGATGGGCAGGGCGCCGGCCCTCGCTCGTTCGGCGTTCAGGAGCTTCAGCCACTGAGTGTCAGTCGCGTCCAGGTCGTACGCGCAGGCGGCTTCTGCCCGCGCCGGAGTGGAACTCAGGTAGTGCTTTTCCGGATTGAAGAGTGCATCCCGGCACAAATGGATGTACTTATCTTTAGGCCTGGGAAATAAACGCGATTTGCATCATCTGAATACTTGCTACCAGATTCCTATGAAGTTCAAAATAGATGTCAAATTATGTGTGTTACAATAATACCATTCTTAACAAGTTTGTTTTGTTCAAAAACGTAGTAAATGGTCGATCAATGCCCTGTTTATCAATCTTACAAACAAGGGCGTTTTACTAAACTGTCCTTCTGATACGGAGGGAAATTAAATGCTACAAATGTTTTTGTTAATTTAACTAATATGTTTTCACCGTAATATTAGTGATTTCGTTAATCAATAAAAACAAGTAAAAAAAACTTACAACTTGTAAAAAACTCAATGGAAAAATTCGAGTACTTCCGAGGGTGTCCGGCGACTCTCCATTCTGTCTGACAATTTTTACAAGTGTCTTGCATAAATTATTTGGAAAAAGACATCATTTACATGAACTTGTAAAATTTTTCTTTTGTAAAGTACTTGAAGACTTGTAAGTTTTGATGAACAGGGTACTGGTCTAATGGTAGTCTTGAACCAATATCACTAGTGTGTTGCCAACCCTTCTCCTGATCCTTTACTCTTGTAACAGGTGACCCTAATGAACTCAAAGACAAAGTATAAAAATCAAATTACATATCCAAATAAAACTTACAATTTGAATTCTTCAAAATCTGGAGGCCGTGGATTGTCAATAATTGTGACTTTAGGAGCGGGCAGCGAGTCAGGATTGACGGGCACCTGGACCCCGCGTTCCCAGTCTTGTTTCCACGTGTCCGTAATTATCCAGTACTCGGTTACCGTCAAAGGCTCGGAGTCTGGTAGCTTCATGGCGCTGATGAGATCTTTCCTGGAATTTTTAGGTATACATGGTTAGGTTATTAGGTTACATTTAAGTAGAATTGTTTATACTTTATCAAGTGACAATTGAAATTTTTACTTTACATATCTGTAGTATCTATTATTTATTTATTATTTTACTAATTTTAATACATATACAAAGATCTATGATCAAACATTGGATACAGGCCTTGGAATATATTAAAAAATCAACAATTAATTAGTACACTTTTGTCATAATCCATTTTGAACACTTTTTCAAATAAAGAAGTCACTTTTTAGTAAAATACAAATTTGCATACTACACAATAAACACTAGTTCATTATAAACAATTTGATCATACAGCACAATTATTTTGTAGAGAAACTCTATTGAGTTACAACTTACAGCATTGTGTCTTTCCAAAATCATGACAAGACAAACATAATTCATATTCATTTAAAGTGTATTTGATTGGTCTTTTTATTAGTGTCCATCAGCCATTTTTGATGTCCCCACTGCTGGGGCACAGGCCTTCCTTATGGGTTGGTAAGGAGGATGGGCCATAACCCACTACGCGGGCCCAATGCGAATTGGTGGGTGTTAACGACTGCAAATACACCCGGGACCAACGGTTAAATGTGCCTTCCGAAGTACGGAGGAGCTCGAGATATTAAATTTTTGGTCACCCATCCCATGACCGACCCTTGCGAACGTTGCTTAACCTACCTACTAACCGCAATCGCTGGGCCAGGCGCTAAACCGCTGCGCCACCGAGCTCCACTGAGCTTTTTATTAGTAGTTAGTTATATTCGACGCAAGCCGTGCCGTGAGCAAAGCTGATTCGTAGTAAAATGCACACTCGCTTCATGAAAGTGAAAAACAGCTTTGCATAATTCGCAAAGTGTTAAAGCAAGATAAGACCTAAAATGCTTTTATTCTTGTGTTAATAGATGGGACCAATGACTACTTCAACAAAATACTCTTGTTATTTGCTTTTCTGTATACAAATCATGATTTTAAGACTTTCTAATGCTAACCAATGAAACAAGGAATAATACAATCAGCTATCATAGAAATGTTAAAATTATTCTATTAAAGTTTTAATCCAACAAACATGATGCTAAAACTTATATCACTAAACAGAATAAAAGCAAGTAACCAAATATGTTACATATGCAGTCACTAATAAAATTTTCTTAATTTTAATAAGAATCAGACAGAAAAGGAAGATCTCTATGGTATACATACAGTTCAATATTATTATGACAAAGACATTATCAATTTTATTTCTAAGGCAGATTCTTATTCATTCTATTATTGCTTATGCTTACAAGTAAATAACTTAATTAATAGATGTAACTAATTGAAAAGATCTTTTTTATATTTTTGGACGATGCCAAAATATTGGCACATGGTACTTACTAACATTCTTTAGAATATACTATTGTACTTAATTAAGATAAATCGCAAGCAGATCAACATTTGCAGTTTGTACTATAGTAATTTTGACAGCATGACACAATCCAAACAGTATTAAAGTGTATCTAATCAGCCAGTTCCTTTGTAGTTATGTTGGTTTTCGAAAATCTACTTTTGAACGTAATGCAATAAGATTACAATGAGAGTACTGCCAACATAAAGGCAAAGGAGCTATTTGATGAAACACACTCTACTAAGTTTTTTTTTATGTAAAAACATGTTTTTTGTGAGACACAGCACAAAAAAAGTATATAATGATGTATAAGTATAAATATAATATGAATAAATTATTTCCTTTTTAGCTAAACTACCATTTCAAATAGAACTGTAATAATACCATTTTAAATGTTGTAATGTACAGAATATCGAAATTTCGAACTAAAAAGGGATCAGCATTGAATAATGCAGTACTTGTACTAATAGTATCCTGGATTCGATTCTTGTTATGTTCAATGTAGGAAAGGAACATTGCTTAGCTTTAGAACTACACAATATTTGCTTATTACTTTATGTTTATTGGATCTAATGTATTAGTACTGATCTAAATCATATTTAGTAGATACTTTATCAACCAGTTCTATCCTTAAGTTTATTTACACAAACTTTCATACTTACAAAGCTTAGCCATTTAAATGTATTCGCATAGCATAACAGATATAATAAGTTATTTTATCTAAATCTATGCCAAAACTTATATATGAATCTTCATTTACAAATGAGTTTTACAACATGTAAGTGTTAATCATTCAAATAGTTGTGTTTTACACAGAAAATTACTGCTGTTCAACTTTATGGACCACAATTAAAAACAATATAGCTTAACAAGTGACTAGATTCGCTGTAGCAACTTTGCATTTACAAATGAATAAATACAACATATAAACTGCTATAAGCATAAAACAATGATAATAATAAACTAAGCACAATGGGGGGGAATAGCACACAAACCTGAATAGTTCTGCTGGTGCCTCAGAGGCACTTCTGTTATATATTGATGACATTTTGACATCTGGCCGGAGCTGCCAGGGGGTGTCCTCGGGCTCCGTTCTACGGCGCTTGGATGTGCCTGGTTCGTCACCACGCACACCAGAAGCCCGCTTGGTGCCTCTCATAGACATAGCTCTTAGTTTTTTTTTCACAACCTACATGTTCACGATCCGTCTACTACTTTACACTTGGAACGTGGAAGCAACATTGTGTAGAATGTCACATTGTTCACTACATGATGGCACTTTAGTATGGTACAATGCAAATGGTGCAACCTGAAAAGAAAGGAACAAATACAAGTGTCAAATCTCAAATTAGGTCATAGAAGGCATATCTACATGCAATGCATAATGCATGCAAATGCTATGATATTTACCATAAAAACACGGAATACGTTCAAAATGACTATACAATGACAACAACTTTAGCAAGTCAAATGGCATTTTCGTCCACTACATTTAGCAATTATACAGTATTTACTAATACTATAAACCTATTATGAGGGTTATCTCAGTAATTATGGAAACAAATCCACTAAAACACGATAAATTCACAATAAAAACCAAATTGACGTAAGGGACGAAAATGACAATCTAGGGTTCAACAATGCTATAACTGCAGGTGTTAATTATCAAAGAACCAATGTTATCTTCAAGTAACCAATAAGTCAACGAATGCAATGTAATACATTAGAAAAATACATTTTATTTACGGAATGATCGAAATTCCCATTTGACGTTTCACTTTTATTGCAATAGTAAAATGTATGGCGGGCCTGAGAGCCCGAGGATTGGATAAATAGCAGCGGACGAGACGCTGTCACTGTCTATCACGCATTACTCTTTACGTGAATCGTAAATTACGAAATACACTCACTTATCACTTCTATATTTCTAAATAAACCCATTCTTCAACAATTAACCGTAAATATTTATCTCACGGATAGTCTCCATTATAGAATATACTACATAACAAAATTGACAACATAGATAGCAGCACTGTTTTGTTGCCAGATTGACATGAGACCTACGCATCATATTGGTTCTTTTTCCCTAGAACAGGACATGTGCACTTCAAGGCATTTAGTATCAATAAATAACGAAAGTTCAATAAATAAGATCAAATACTTCACATTTTACATACATTTTCTGTAACAGACATTTGGCGCCATTGATCCAAAAAACCACTTTGGTCACGTGACTATGTACGAATCACCAACGCAAGCCAAGTAAAATGGCCAAAACGCACATCGAGTTCATCTAATGTCATAGGCTTCGAATGGAACTTGCCGCATAACATATACATTGAGATAAGATTTTAATTTTAAAATAAACGAGAATATACAAAACACAAGCACATATTCAATAAACTGCAAATTTGATAGAAAGTAACACAATTTAGCAAGAATTTGTTACAACATGAACATAGAGCGAAAGATATCAATAAGCAGTTTCCGTAATCGGCCACCAGTTGGCGCTGTTCTGAAAAAAAAACAGATTGTATTGCAAGCATATAAATTATTATTAGTGTGTTTGTGATGTTACTATTATGTATTCTGTGGTGATGGTTTGGTGATAATAATTTTGTGTAATCGAAGACAGAATTTTCATTAAAAATAAAAATTAATTATCAATTTTATTAACGCTTTACAGTGGTAATTCAAAAATGAAATCGCAGGCTCTGAGTACCAACAGGGTTGCGTTCCGAACCTACGCTCCGAGTGCAACCGAACGCTCTAACGGCGTTCAAAACAGAGCGTGACGTTCGGTTGATACAACCTTCCCGTTCCAAACGTCAGGGGCCTTACTATGAGCTCTTATAGCAGGGCTTATATTGAAATGTCTTACTTTTTCGTACTATGACCTCAACGGTTAGTATGAAAGCAGGCCTTAAGCAGTCCTGTTTATGGCCTGCTTTTGAACTGAACGGTTTCTCATTTGCTGATGGTAAGCCCCCAGAGCGTTGCAACTTTTTAACCATCAAAATGGATGGTTGTAATCTAAACGATCAAAATTGCTTGTCAATCATTTACATTGCATTGGATGTCAATCATATTTTGATCGTCTAGGAGCGATGCTTGACAAGCACCACAGAATAGATAGATTACCGTGGCCAATTAAAAGTAGGCCAATGGTAGGTAAATGCAATGTAAATTATTGACAAGAAATAATGCTTGATCGTCTAGGGGCTCCATCAAACGCTCTGACGTTTGTCCTTAGAAAAACTGTCAATGTCATGATGTTTTTGTCTAATTTTTAAAATGATAATGGTAGATCCTCCAAAAAACGGATTTTATTTATTTAGAATATAAAGGAAAGTTTAAATTATTCGTATTCCAACTGGAAAACGGAGACTTTGTAATATTAATGACATTTAAAGTTCTTGGTCGTTCCGGACCATAGAGTAAGTTATAAAACAACCAAACGACCCCACTCTGAGCCACTGAACGCAACCCTATACGACCAATCATTGATAAAAATGTTACCATGTAACAAAAACAAAACAATGTTTAAGACTAAGTGGTTGGATAAAATTGACTGGGTTTTTTCACATTAAATCACAATTTACTATTGTATAAAAAATATATGTAGGTTAAATGTACAATTTTTACCATTATTAT
This sequence comes from Agriphila straminella, assembly GCA_950108535.1. Classification (NCBI taxonomy): domain Eukaryota; kingdom Metazoa; phylum Arthropoda; class Insecta; order Lepidoptera; family Crambidae; genus Agriphila; species Agriphila straminella. The sequence continues at coordinate 4,944,916 of OX467303.1, read as the reverse complement.
TCTACTTGAATGAAGCCATAACACGTCGCGTCGTGCCTTCCTTTCACCTTGCGTGCTAAATCATCATTGACAGACAGTTTTTTTTTACTTTCCTGCACCTGCAGTTGACTCATCTATTATTATGATTCTATTCTATTTAATGTTTAGAAAAGACGGCCTTTTTAATAGGTTATTAACTAAAATTAAGGTTATTCTCAAAACTTTAGATATGTATAATACTTATCATAAATAATCATAATAGATACACGGTAAATTTTTTAAAAGCTAAAGGAGACTGCAGTATTAGACAGGATATCCCAAAACTTTGCCACACAGCGGGAAAGATACAATATTACCTACCTACCTATTAATGCTAATAAATCACTATTATTTTTATCAAGCACCGACTTATTAACACATTAAGCTGCATGTTTGCGTTTCTTAATTCGGGTTATCATATCAATATCATCCTACTTTTTACCTTTTTTTGAGTGCGACTTTGTTACCTCTTCACGCCTAAAAGACGGTATGGATGGATTAGAATGAAATTTAGTTCGTAGACAGAGTAGGACGAACTACGTAACATCCTGGATTGGATAACTCCTTAAAGTTAATCTCTGGAACGTGTCGGGAAATGCTAAGGATTAATCGAGACACGCCAAAAACCTTGGAAGGCTACTCGCAAAGACGGGCGAACATCAGCGGGATTTCATTATAAAACTGAGTTTCATATTTTTTGATATTTCCGCAACAAGCGATTCCCTGTCGCATGCGATGCGAATGCGTCGTCGCCGTCGGTGTAGGTACCTACACCTTCGTCGCCGGGAGCAAATTGTGTTCTGTGGTGTACACGTTCAAAAGGTTCCGCATTTGTCTCGCTGCCGCATGCAAATGAGTAGGTGTACACCTCCGCCCGCCGGGATTAAATTGTGTTCAGTGGTGTACACGTTCAAAACGTTCCGCATTTGTTTCGCTGACGCATGCAAATGAGTAGGTGTACACCTCCGCCGGGAGTAAATTGTGTTCTGTGTACACCACAGGTGGTCACCCATCCCATGACCGACCCTTGCAAACGTTGCTTCCTTGCGAACGTTAATTAATGAATATAATAAACGATATTTAAAGTAAAAGCTAGCTTAACTTAATACATTTTTGTCTGCATTTATTTATTATATGATCACACTTTATCAATCAACAAAAAAGTATAAACATGAAAAGAGATTTCTGTAATGGAACCAGAAAAGGACAGACGACAAATGCTTATTTTACGAGAAATCGCATACCTTTTGAAAGTATAGCATTTCTTAAAATAATTTCAACAAAACTGCCTTCACCGCTAGTACTTTATTATTGTTCTGTCTGTCTGTCAGAGAATAAGCAAATTAAACACCACTAATGCAATATACTTTTACCTGTCAAATTAAATGGCAGGAGAAAAGGCACTACAAATTGCGAAACTAAAATTTAATTAGTGCCTTTGTGTCATATAACAAGAGTGTATGGTACAAATTCTACAAATCATGCCATAAAACCTAACATAAGAGTTTGATAGCAAAACAGATTTTATGATTTAAAGTGTTTTTCATTCACAATGTCGGTGTAGGTGTAGGTACACCTTCGTCGCCGGGAGTAAATTGTGTTCTGTGGTGTACACGTTTAAAACGTTCCGCATTTGTTTCGCTGCCGCATGCAAATGAGTAGGTACCTATACACCTCCGCCCGCCGGGATTAAATTGTGTTCAGTTCAGTGGTGTACACGTTCAAAACATTCCGCATTTGTTTCGCTGCCGCATGCAAATGAGTAGGTGTACACCTCTGCCGGGACGGGAGTAATTGTGTTCTGTGGTGTACAGTCACGAGCAATAATATTATGTACACACTTTTAGAACTATGTCACATTCAATCAATATATCTCAGTGTGATAATGTTATACTTACCTAGGTTATTCAAAACGTAATGAGACAAAGTTCTATGGTGTGTACATCTTATTGCTCGTGACTGTACACGTTGAAAACGTTCCGCAGTTATGTTCCGCTGCCGCAAATGCGTCGGTGTACATACTAAGGCGGCCATTACATGCATGAGCAAGCGTCAGTCAAATTCCATGAAATATGTGACTGATTCGTCGTGTCGAGTCGTTGATCGTCGTGGAGATCCTTAGGGGAGGCCTATACCCAGCAGTGGGTGTCGTGCGGCTGATATGATGATGTGACTGATGGAAAGAATAAATCAACTTCATGTCATCAGTCACTCACTACATTACACGGTAGGTTAATCGTCAGTCACGGCCGTGACTGTGGTTAAACTGACAGCAAAATGGCTGCCTAAGGGCACTGACCTGAATATTGAAATATATAGAGGCTTAGAACTTGTACTATTAGTTATTCTGGTGAGTTTAATGTTCCTTGATTCTGTGGCTTAGAGCAAGACGGGCTTCTGTACGGCACGAAGCCGGCGTTGCTCAAGTATGGAGGTCAGTGACTAAGGGCGTATACATTGAAATGTATTACTACGTATAGAATCGACCTCGCTGCCCCGATTTTTGCTCCACGCGTTGAGGTCAATTGACCTCAACTCATTTAGTCACTCGCCAACGCTTACCGCGAACGCACGGTGTTATTGTGCCGATAAAAATGCCGACATGTGTGTTAAAGACGTGCAAAAATCGCTTCACTACGAAGCAAAAAAATAGTGGAGTGACTTATCATCGCTAAGTAAACAAAACATCAACATAAACCAACCAAAACTAATTTTTATACATTATTTCTACTGACCCGACATTTTGAATGAAAATCATAGATTATGAAAAGTGAACCATACAGATTGTATACGTAGGCACTAAATTACGACAGGTGAACTAATAACACAGTTATACAATATAAGTATATTGTTCTATAGCAGTGGTTCCTAACCTGGGGGTAATTACCCCCGCAGGGGTAAATCAGCTATTTCACGGGGGTAACAAAGAGCCTAATTATAAGGATAAAACTAGCACTTTGTGGGTTTCCCGCGGTTTCCGGACAAGGATCTGGGTTAGTAAATATTTTTCAAAGTTTCCATAGTAATATTTACCTACCTAATAAAAAAAATCTATTCAACGACACCAAATGATTAGGTACTATTAGTGCGGGTACTAAATGTCCATCCTCCTTTTTTATTTTTTGAATAAGTATCAGAACACACCTAATTATCTAATTAAATTACGTTTTTACTATAATTTTATGCAATAATTACTAAGTAGGTATATCATAATCATTATGAACAATGTGTCACATCTGTGTGCATGTTACTTTTTCTTTGACAACTCTGCGCATGCGTAGCCGCCATCTTTGCGATCGCTGCGACAATGATGTACCGTAGACTGTCCTTTCTATACGTAGTAATATATTTCAATGGGCGTATAATAGATTGTTGGGATTTGTGGAATATCCCCTAAGAAACCAAATAATGTTTGTATATTATCAAGATTTATAGACATCATTACATTTTTAAATTCTGTTAACAGGCCGTATATAATGTATGAAAAAACAATTATAATTAGGTACTTAAGGAAACATACAAAATAAAGTCTTATCTAGGTACATACATGATAATAATGTTATTATGGGTTGTAACCCTATGTTAATATTGTATATTAATTTGAAATACTGCTTTTAAAGCAAAATATCTCTTAATACAGGTGGTATTCGAAATGTTTTAATCCATTTATAGAAACAACTATTAACTAAATTATATTATGGTAATAAATTAAAGGAAAATAGCGAGTGACACATTCTGGCTGGGCCATTTCTAATCCCGTGAAAACGTGTCACACTCAAGTGTGAAATTATAAGAATAATTTGATGAAAATATAAATGTGTAAAATAGGTAGGTATTATACACAAACATGGAATGATACAAAAAAGAGATTCATGAGGTGTTTATCCAGGCCCCAAAAGATACTAAATAATTACTTTGTTAGGACACACAACAGTGGTACAACAAAAATTATTTGTACCAACACAAACACAAAATTTAGTGAGATTTCGAAATAAATAAAAAAAATTCAATCACATTTTAAAATATTACCAGCGTTCTGACTCTGAGGTTTCATAGCAATATCAAATCAAAGTTATATTGTAAGTGAGATGGCGCTATACGCAATGCATAGCTCTTCTCAATAACAGCATAACTTTATTGGTGGCCGCGCAGTCTGCACACTAGCGCCGGGCGCGGTGGCCACTTATATGCTAGAAAATATTGTTTAAGTTATAAAAAGTACCACAAAGCTTGTTCGGAGTTTCACAATGAGGATCAACACGACAATTGAATATATCAATTTTGTATATCACATCAAATACAATATCAATATCTGAGTAAATCTCTGTTTAAATTTCTCAAATCCATCAAGAAATGACAAAATTATTAAAGATTTAAAAATTGAGTTTAAAAAACACGGCCGGCCCTTGCGGATCATGCGATGACGTCACGTGCCACGATCGTTCGAACAAACACCTGCCGCGCCCCTGAGCGGAGCATGTGGCGTTTTTGAGAATGCGACACGAAAATCGCTCTATCTTCGTCATTTTTGGTCCAATTTCTATAATTCTTTCACTGAAATAATTTATTTTGATGTGACTGAAACTCTACAATACTCTACATATTTGACTAAAAACCTCGTTGATCCTCATTTCGTCTCTATTTACTTAAAGTATTATAATTCTCGTTTAAATCGCGGCTCTAGTGGGCAGACTGCGCCCTCAAGTACGGCGGTACGGTACGGCCCCAGCGAGCGAGCCTTGGCACACTACACTACGACTATTTGTCGACATTAGTTTTATTTCATTCATTGAATGCAGGCGAAAGAACATGAATAGATACTTAGAGAAGTGTTTACTTTAAAAAACAATCAAGTAGACAACAAGTTATGTGTGAAAATGTAAGTTTTACAAAATACCAATTAATATTATATTCGTTGCATTTTGCTTAAAAAAAATCATTTACCTACCTACGCCTTTATAAACGTAAATAGTAATTCGTATTAGTTAATAGTTATATTAAAGGGTTACAGAGACATTATTGCAAGTGTGTCCTGCTGTCTTATAACAATAGGCTAGTTGACAAAATTTCAATAACTGCTTAATATTTTAGCTTATTAGGCATTTCATCGAAAAAAAAGGTTTATTTATTTTTAATCGAGCGTTTACATTATAAATTTCGCGTTTTAAAAAACCAATTTTAATTTGGTTCCAAAACGCACAAGACTGTCATGGCGTCTTGAATGACGTCACGCCGTGCAAAACAAACCAAAGAGCGATCGTGTCTTCGTACGTTATAGCTAGTTTTTATCGTTTAAAAATGAATTTCTCATATTATAAGTACTGTATAGTGCCCCAGTGTGATAGCACGACTATAAAAACGCCAAACCAGTTATTTATATATGTTCCAAACAATGGAGAAATACGGAAAAAGTGGCTAAAACTTGCGTTCGGTTGTGGTTAGGTTGCACTCGGAGTGTAGGTTTGGAACGCGGCTCCGGTAGTGATACCCGAAACGTCAAAGACAAGATTGGAGTTTCGCACGGCGTGACGTAACGCTTTCTGATTGGTGTTCACTGTCACGTGACTAAAGGTTTCATTTTACGAAATTTATTTTTTTAAAATATTATTAATCTTTAACGCTTTTTATAATTAAAATTGTTTGTTATTTTCTCCATAATATAATAAATCATTATAAACCCCTATCCATTACATTTATTCTTAATGGAAACAAGCCTATTATTGTGACTTTGGAAGTGTTGGAATGAATCAATGGCACGCTTATTTCGTACAAATTCAGTTCGAGATCTACCTCTCAAGCATACTCACAAACACTCAATTAATTTGAAATTACAATTGTGCTTAAGGAAGTAAAAAATTGGCGGTTCCGAGAGGGTAAAGGCAAAAAATATCACCTCTATGCATCGTCTTTAGGAAAGCGACCATTCCACGGATTATGACGTTAAGCTAAATTTACATTACGAAATTAGCGACACTAATTTCATCAACAATTGTACTGTACGGGCACTAATTTTGTAATGTAAATTCAGCTTTATAGTAAGTAGGTACATAAGTACATGGGCCCTCTGCGTTTTATGGGTCCTTCACATGCACAGGCAGCCGGAGGCCGAGAGGGACGGAGCAATACAAATAAAAGGGACATACTATAGTAGCCGGCAAACATCTTGAAATCGGGTGGGGATTGCGCAGAACGCGTATTTTAGGTATGCGCAGCGGTGAGGGGCGCGGGCGGCGGCAGTGCACATGCGCGAACTTATCCCCACGCCTTCGAAAGAGCGTCAAGATGTTTGCCGGATTCTGTAACAACATTCCCTTTTCTTCGTATTGCTCCGTCCCTGTCGGTCTCTCCGGTGCATGTGGAGGGCTCATTATGCGTCAGATGATGTATTCTGTATGACGTCATCGGCATTGCCAACAAGCCGTTGCGTGCGATAGCTACGATGCATGGACGCATTTGTTTGAATTCCCATACAAAGAACAACAAAATCCAAAGATTAATATTGTCCGATGTTGTTCAGTGGACGCTTAACCTTTAACGAATCTTTCTTTATACTATAATAGTGTTAACACAATACACGCATTACAATAAATTATTTTTGGAAGACTAAACACAATATACGTGTTTCCTTATTATTAATTTGGGTACACCTAAATAAAATTAAAACAATGGTTGGCATATTTTCGATTACTTCGTTTGTATACATTTTGAGTGACACCATATAGTGATATAGTTAGTGACATAATAATATACGCTTAATATATGCACATATTATGTATATTTAGCGTTTTTTTGCAAATGTGTCGCTTGTCTAGCGCCGCGTTCCCTTTTGAGCCAATAGTACTGTTGGCGATGTGAGCGCTAAAAGCTGTTCCGTTTTGATTATCGCGCTGACAGCACTGTTGACGCGATTTCAATTCGGAACGGCTATTATCGCACGCATCGCGCGCCGAGCTGTTTTGACGTTTTGTAACGTCAAAACAAAGTAAATAACGAATCAGAAGTGTGTAAGGACATGAACGTCAACTCAAAACGTCAAATATGACAGACTGCTCACAGTGCTAACGCTCGAGAACGATATCACTGTAATCGCAAAATGGCGGCGATAGTGACGTCATCCGTGACGTAAATACTGCTATCGTTGGCGCGCTCACATCAAATCGGAACGAAGTGTGAGCGCGATATCAGTGATATTATTGCTGTTGGCGCAAAAGGGAACGCGGCCTAGGACTATTGTACATCTCTGTTGTAGACATTAGTGAGATAGTGTGATTATAAGGAACGCACAACAGCATGTTAAGTTAAACAGTTGAAATATGAAAACAGCTTATATTACGTACGGCGATTATCTGTGGTTCGGCATAAAGACGTTTTCAAGGTCAACATGTACAGTCTAACGTGCTGTTGGTTGTACTTAAGAGAGAAAATGATATTTTCTTAGTATACTTTTGTAGCATCCGGAAATCACCGATATCTTCAACGTTTCGAGTTCATAGAGAATGCGCGTATTGATAACTCCTCTCTAATAAAATCAGTCAATTGCCAAATAAACTTATTATTGCCAAATAAACTTTATTATTATTATTAATTAATTTTACGTTTACGCAGAATTCATCGCGAAAATATATATACCATATTGTAAACAAAATACGGTAATATAAGAAATAATTTAGAATTTAAAAGACTATAGTTAATAACCACAAAATTATTATACAACCTAAGCTTATTCTTAAAATACTGTGAGTCAAACAAAAGAAAGTATAGTAAAAAGTGTTTACAAATAGAAAAAAAATAGCATATTATTATGATGTGTATCTACACATATTATTTCGCATTGCACCACACATATTCTAGGTTGAATGTAAATTATATTAAAATTACAGATAATAAACGCGTATATATTAAACTATAGCATATTACAGAAGATTTTTAAACGCGTTTTTAAATTAGATACTGTTTAAATGTGATGCTGCTCTTTCAAACAATGCTGTCAAAAAAGTGACAGCATAACAGGGGGTCAAGTCTGCTAATGTTTTCGTCAAAATTGTAGTTCAATAGTGTTTGAATGGTAATGCTTTTTTCACAGTTCATTGTTTCTTAAACCCAAAACCGAAACACATTGTGTTTCTTAAACTCATAACGGAAACACATTGTGTCTTGATTTTGGGTTTAAGAAACAAGAACTGTATCAAAAATCATTACCATTCAAACACTATTGAACTACGATTTTGACGAAAACATTAGCAGACTTGACCCCCAGGTGTTAAAAACCTTTTGTAAGAACACCGTAGCTGTTTAAACACCTGCCTTATCTGAACTCTCGACTGACTTGGATTCGAGATGCATTCTGTATTACGGAACACGGCATGCGGACACAGCATCTCCAGTCAGCCAGTGACAACGGCCGATGCAACTCGGTCGAAACGTCGGGAAAATAGTAGTTTAAACACCAATATTATAATATAGACGTGTTTAATACATGTTAATTAAAATGCAACGCGAAAGTTTAAAAGTGTATAAGGATATTTTTGACTACAGTTTGACAACTTATGTATTGATCAAAAGTGTCTTTTGTTTGACTCGACCTGTATATTCACATTAATAATAAATGATTACCTTTAAAAACTATCTTAACCTCTTTGTTATTTTTGGTATACATGCTTAGTATTCTAAAGTTTATTAAAATACCCCAATAGATAAAATTAACAATAAACCTAATAGACCATTATGTTTCATAACAAACTTAATAACTTAGCTACATATAACTTAAATATAACATTATACACAAATTTTCTTTCGGTCATTATATCTTTAACCTTTCCAACGCCATTGACGGATATCGGTTTTACAGTTTAACCACCAATGACGGAACAATTATTTGTTTAAAACAGATGGAAAAGGTTAAATCTTTAATGACCAAAGCTAGGTACATATAGTCACAATGGCCATATATAATGGCATCAACGAAATATTCATCTAATAAAACTTTTCAAGGGAGTGAATTAGTATACTACCCCGAAAGAGAAGATAACCTCAAAATTTAGGTTTTGCTAAGACAGAAAACAGCCACGTATTCGGTCGTTCTGCGTTCGTCAGTTCATTGCACTTAAAGCACATCACATACAGTTGGTATAACTCACGAATGCGGTTCGGCTATGAATGTTGTCAGGCGTGCACGTGCACATTATTTTAGTGTGCGTATGCGTAATCGGGAAGCTTCGAAAAATCTACGTGTCCGATTTATCTCTGTCTCAATACGAAAGACTATGACCAGTGTATGTTGCCAGTGATTACTTACGGCAGTGAAACGTGGTCACTAACTATGGGTCTCATAAGGAGGCTCAAGGTCACCCAGCGTGCAATGGAGAGAGCCATGCTCGGCGTTTCCCTTGCTGATCGAATCAGAAATGAGGAAATCCGTAGGAGAACTAAAGTAAACATCGCTCGAAGGATCGCTTAGCTGAAGTGGCAGTGGGCTGGACACATAGCGAGAAGAACCGATGTTGGTTGGGGCGGGGCGGTTCTGGAATGGCGACCGCGCACCGGACGGCGCTCCGTGGGTAGGCCTCCGACAAGGGGGACCGACGTGAAGGTGAAGGTCGCGGGGCGCCGCTGGATGCGGGCAGCGCAGGACCGATCGTCGTGGAGATCCTTAGGGGAGGCCTATACCCAGCAGTGGGTGTCGTGCGGCTGATATGATGATGATGCGTAATACGAGAGCGTGAAAATCTATACTTTGTGAATACAAATAAGCTACTTGGTGTTTATATGCGAAAACAAATTAAATGAGAATATTTGTATCATATTTAGTTATGCTATTAGTTATAAATACTGTATGTTTTCCAATGAAAATAAAACAAAACAACTGTGCCCGCAAAGCATACGCGAATGCGACCGCTTTCTGTCTGAACAGACCCTTAGCTACGAAGCTACGAGATGGGTATTCTTACTTCAAACCTCGAAGTAACATACTATTTCCTCGTCCATTTTATATAAACAGGAATTCGTTGAATTCTTTATAATATACTAAAGGACATACTGCAGTATACTACAAAATTTGTTCTTTTAAGACCGGAATCCTTTTTAAATAAATCAAGTGTTAAGTAAAATTTATTTAAGTAACCCATTCAGCTGGCCAAATGCGCACCACGACTATATTTCGCCGCTCGTCTCGCGGTTTTTGTCCCGCTCAAATCAATGTGGTGTGAGCGGAACAGACAGTCGCGAAAAGTGCCGACAAAGTTTTGTCGCAGTGCGCAGCAGAGCTTTTTGCGCCTAATATGTATGCCATAATGTCATAGGGTAGTTTTTGCTGGTCTGTGGTATCTTCTACACAAATATATATTCAAGCGTGGATAAGGCGAATGGGCCATAACCCACCACGCAGGCCCAATGCTGATTAGTGGGTATAAACGACTGTAAAAGTACCCGGGACCGACGGCTTAACGTGCTTTGCAAAAAGAACTCGCGATAGTAAATTTCTGGTCACCCATCCCATGACCGACCCTTGCGAAAGTTGCTTAACCTCCGCAATCGCAGAGCCAGGCGCTATGCTACGACACGCTCCTCAATTTTTCAATCTAACTGTCACCGAGATCGACACATTTTAAATTTTATTAATGAATCTGAATTTCTCTAAAGATTCTGCCCCCCTACGCATGACCACACCAAAACATGATATACTATCGCATGATATAGCGTTTTATCGACACCAAACTGTCAAAATCCATTGTCTTTGACAATCACACGTGATAAATCGCTATCAAATCGCGTTTCGGTGGTCATGCTAGGGGGGCCGGTCCTAAAGGAACAAATGCAAAATTTTCACTAAATAGATTTCAATTACAAATTTTCAAGTTTAATCTTTACAATGAATCAATTTATTATGTCTATCTTGAATAGTACTCTTTGTGTCGCATAAGCAACTACGCCTAAAGTTTAATATTGTACAGCTTAAGAGGATTTATGCGCTACACTAGCGCCGCCAATGGGTAAAAAAATCATAGTGCTTAAATAAAGACTAAATTGTAAAAGAAGAACACACTTCTTGTGTACTCCGAATAAGATTTGTGGTACTTTTTATCACTTAAACTATATTTTCTAGTCTGTCGTTTAGTTTAATGGAGTTTTATTGCTAAAAGTGGTCACTTTTAGCAATAAACTAAACGACAGGTTATAAAATATTGTTTAAAAGATAAAAAGTACAACAAAGCTTCTTCGGAGTACACTAGTAGAACGCAATTCACAATTTCGTCTTTATTTAAGCACTACGTTTTTTTTCCATTGGCGGCGCTAGCGTAGCGCAGTAACCCTCTTAAAAGTATCAGTGATTTATATGATGAATATGGATTCTTGGTTTTCAAGGAGGAAATCTGTGAAGGCATTGATAGGCGCGATCGCTTGCAGTGACATTTGGCCCTTCGGCGGCCAGGCCAGGTTGGGCCCAAACACCACGGCCAGATTGCTGCTCGTCATTTTGTTCAGGCAACTTCTATCTTGGACCTGTCCGTTTAAAATGGTAAGTTAGTATAACTACAAGGTTTTTTTAGTATATTCGAAACCTGCCTGCCTAGCATGACCGATTTATATAGCATTTTATCGACACTCAACTGTCAAACTCCTTTGTCTTTTTGACAGTTAAACGTGATAAAACGCTATATCACGCGATATAAATCGGCCATGCTAGGGGGGCAGAAAACTGTTTGTTCAGAATCAGTAATAGAATCGATTGCAATATTTTTGATATCATGTTATATTTTTGACTTAATAATATTTGCAAAACCATAATTAATTAACACACTACTAACGGGAGAACAGAAAAAGCTTGTAACTTCGTGAGTTTTTAAGGTATCATTATCATTTTTTATATTGATTCTGAAAATGGAAATATGTGACCCGTGTTTCGGCTTTCGTATATACAAAAATAGTAGATTATACAACAAGTGAAAAAAGAGGGCATTTAGTTGGAGGAATACAAAGGACCGAGATGAATTTTTTTTTTCACGAGTTGTGTACTCTGCTTTTTACCATTGACTGCGAGAAAAAAAATAGCAGTACATATATCTATAGTATTTATAGTTATCACATTTTTATTATTTAGGTAGGTAGTAATATTTAAACATTAGAAAATAGTGAAACTAGAAGTTTTCCAATGACATAAAACAACCACGCTAACTAAGAGGGAAAATACATGATCAGTCTGGCATCAGTCCATTTCATCAGTTTGTAGAGACTTTGAATTTTTACAGACTGAAGATCGTACCAGACTGATGGAATGGACTGATGCAAGTCTGAACATCTAATCTCCCTCTAATATATAAAAAAGAACCCAAATATAAGACACTAAAAAGAACCCAACTAATTTGGCGGGATATTTTTTTAGAAAAGAACCCAAAGATAAGATACTAAAAAGAACCTAAATAAAATTGGCGGCGTTTTTTTTTGTCATTTAATTGTAGAACTATATCTTTATCTATGGAATAGCTCCATACTTTCAGCACCTTTTTTTTTTGTACATTTTCAAATATTTGAATTTACAAATTAAAAATATTTTTATTCACTCAGTGAATAAAACAGCATTTTATTCACTCTTATCGTTGAATTAAACGCACTTTTTCGAGTGGCGATGGTAAAATAGTAGATTATACAACAAGTGAAAAAAGAGGGAATTTAGTTCGAGGGACTAAGTTGGATCCCGAGAGCAGCGAAGGATTCAAAAGTAGAATCCTGAGCGAAACGAGGGATACAAAGGACCGAGATGAAATTTTTTTTTCACGAGTTGTGTACTCTACTTTTTACCATTGACTGCGAGAAAACAAATAGCAGTACTTATACCTATAGTATTTATAGTTATCACATTTTTATTATTTAGGTAGGTAATCAGTAATATTTGTGGCGCTGTGTGAAATTGTCCAAGCATTTATTTATTTATTAGAAAATAGTGAAACTAGAAGTTTTCCAATGACGTAAAACAACCACGCTAACTATAAGAGTGAAACTACATGATCAGTCTGGCATCAGTCCTTTCATTTCATTTCATTCATTCATTTCGTCAGTTTGTATAGACTTTGAATTTTTACAGACTGAAGATCGTACCAGACTGATGGAATGGACTGATGCAAGATTGAACATCTAATCCCCCTCTAATATATAAAAAAGAATCCAAACATAAGACACTTAAAAGAACCTAATTAATTTGGCGGGATATTTTTTTAGAAAAGAACCCAAAGATAAGACACTAAAAAGAACCTAAATAAAATTGGCGGGAAATATTTTTTAATTTATTTGTCTATCTATGGCTTTATCTATGGAATAGCTCCATACTTTCAGCACGTTTTTTTTCTACATAATTCATACGATGCGCGCTTGTTCCAAATTCAAAATATTTTTATTCACTCGGTGAATAAAACAGCGTTTTATTCACTCTTATCGTAGAATTAAACGCACTTTTTCGAGTGGCGATGGTAAAAATAATGTTATATAACGAGTTACAAAATAAAATAACCCCTAATGCCTAATATGGTAGATAGGGACCATCAAACTGAACAACATTTACTATGGGACCAACTCTGAAATCGCGAAAAAAAAAAACAGCGTTTCATTTTGATATTTTCGTTACTATTTTTTGTGTAAAACAGCTTAACTTTAGCAGAGGGTTTTACATTATCTGGTTTGAAGTTAGTTTTGTTACTTTAAACCAGATAATGTTGACCCCTCCGATTAGGTTAGCCCTCCGATAAAATAACTCGGAAACGGGGTAAACCGGTCATGTCATCTCTCTAATTCAATGAGACAAATTTTGTATAAATAATAAAATAGAACGTAATTTTAACTGTTTTAGAGAAAGTAGGTAGTTCAGTTGTTGCAAGTCTATTGAAAGTGACAAATGCTGTGACATGGTACTAAAGTGTTTATGACTATTATGAAGACCGTATCTACCATTTATGATACTCATAAAATTAACTCAATAATTAAAGAAACCAACTAACCTTCCATAAGAACTTGATGATATATTTGAGTAGCTTGTAGTTATCCAACGGTAAGCCTTCTAAGATCAGTATTTTGACTTGCCTCGGTTTGTCTCGATGGGACCATGCTGTAAAATATTTTCAAACAAACTGGTGATTAATTTAATGAAGATTACTTTGTACAGAGACAGAAACGTTTATTATAAAAGCACAGAATATTTATACACTCTTAAGTTTTAATCATTTGGTTTCCGCCGTGGGGTGGTTCCACTCATGATTATAAGCAACTTTTACTATGGGGCCGACTCTCCTCCTCGCAAAAAATCTGCTTTTCCATACATTAAGGTCGAGAGGTACTGCACTTTTGTATGGAACACCTGTTTTTTTTTGCGAGGAGATTTGGCGCCATAGTAAAAGTTGCTTGTAATCATAGTGGAACCACCCCACGGCGGGAACCAAATGATTAAAATTTCAGCGTGTATAAATATTCACGCTGTATAATAGTAACTACGTACAGACAGAAGTCCATCTGCGCGAGGACAATCAAATAATAAGCTACTCTCGCTGCACGGGATTAAAGTACTGTTTCGAATTGCACAGCGCTGCGTGCCTATTATTGTATTGTATGCATCTTATCTTTCTGACGCGTTAGTAACGTAGCTCTGTCCAGGGGCGTCGCCAAGGGTGGGCAGGGTGGTTAGCTGCCCCCCCCCCCCCCTAGAGGTTAAAAAATTCACTAGGTGCTATTGACTGAACCTACAATCAATTATTTTTTGTTTTCTCATCCTCCTTAATATTAACATGCCCCCCCTGGGCCATGGGCTGGCGACGCTCTTGGCTTTGTCTTAACCGACACACGACATTCCTCAAGCGCTGACTCGACTGCGTGAGCCGCAGTAGGTCAATATTAAGTTTTAAGCGCGGAGTGAAGCCCCTCCGCGCTCTAGGCGGTCAGCCTACTGTTCCATCAATTTCTGTCTTCAGTACGGAGTAACTATAAAAGTGACACTAGCGTGAACTATTTTATTTAGAATCGCACATCTTATAAACAAAAATCTTACTTTGAAACTTAAGTATCTCCTCGTAAAGCTCAAATGTCATCAGCGGCTCCTCAAGGTCCCGGAGGAACGTTTTCAGGAGCACCGCTGCGTTGTGCGGGTCGTTTTTGAATAAGATTGGCTCCCCTCTGTTGCAGGCGCGTTGTAGTTCCTTTATCACCGATATGTTTGCGGACCGGCGGAATATGCCTTCGGTTTCCAAAGCTACAAAAAAATTTTTATAAGATCAACCCATGTGGTGAATAATAGATACCTGGGTGAATCAACTTTTTAATGTAAGGGAAAAATCGACCCATGTGTAAATTTTCATAAATTAAAACAAAAATAGGTAACTCTTTTGTAAATAATCTCTATTTTACGATATTTACATTCATAGCCAATAAAACATACTTACTTAGTTTTGTACAAAAATAATCAATACCCAGGGGACAATTTTGTCCCCAGGTTTTTTATTAAAAAAATAGGAGTCGTCTCCTGGGTCACCTATGTTTTTCTTTAAAATCACGCTAAAATTTTCATGTCTTTTAAGTTTTCTTATAAGATAATTAGCTGAGGGTATTTGCAACTACAGATTAACTTCATATAAAAATGGTTCACGTAAGTATTTTAAGAAATACCACAAAACAACAAAAAGTCGATCCATGACAAACAGTTTTCAACTAAACATCATGTCTGACCATCAAGGCAAAATATATTCGGTGTTATTTTTTTGTTTTTATTTTAATTACTAACATAGGTTAAGACATCATTGTATATAACAAACTAAGGAATTTATTCTGAAATAAATGATAATAGATAATAATAATAATTACAATTACAAAAGATTTTTATACACCTGTTTAACATAAACAATGTGATGCTGCCCTATTTTAAATTAACAATATTGTCAAAATAGTGAAAACGTACCCGTCATAGAGCCCATAAAAAAGTTCCCTGACTCCCACCATTCTTCAAAGCAAAGAAGTAGCGAGCACTCGTACGCCGACGTAACCTCAGGCAGGGCTGAAAAGTCCTTACTTGACAATCAGATACAACAAGACACCCCTCGTAATGATCTGAGTAACACTTTCGAGCAACTCCTTAAATCACAAAATTGATCTCCTCCTTCAACAAATCAGCACCCTTATGGGCTTACTGTCAACAATAATAAGCTTGCTTATGCAAGCTCTCACCGTAAAAGAGCTCTTTCTACGAATTGCGACGTGGAACATAAATGGTTTGTCTCCTAATATTCACAAACTAGAGATCCTTATTATTTCCAACAGACTTGACGTAGTTTTAATATCTGAGGCACATGCCACAATAAGAAGCTCTTTCCGAATTAAGGACTTCATCATCTACTTCACTCCTCATCCCGATGGTGGGGCTCACGCTGTATCAGCAATAGTTATTAGGGCGAACCTCAAACACACGCCATTGGAGCCTTTCTCTACGACGCATCTTCAGGCAACCACAGTCCTACTTGAAAAACGCCGCGGCTCCATCACGCTTTCCTCTGTTTACTGCCCTCTCAAGCATAAAATAACTGCGGACATGTTTGCGACCTATTTCAAAACCTTAGGTCCCAGATTCATAGCCGGTGGAGACTGGAATGCTAAGCACCATTTTTGGGGTTCCCGTTTAGTGACCACAAGGGGGCGCGAACTAAAACGTTGCGCAGACAACAATCACTTAAAGACGTTGTCGACAGGAGAACCAACCTACTGGCCGAGTGATCCCAATAAATTGCCTGATCTTTTGGACTTCTTCGTGACCCTTGGAATAGCCAACCTCTATACAATTGCTGAATCCTGTCTAGACGGATCTTCGGATCACACGCCGGCGATTCTCTCAATAAGCACCAATGTGATCACTCGAGAGAAGACAGAGTCATTGACTAACTTTAAAACAGATTGGGAAGCCTTTAGGAACTTTCTTGACGAAAATATTAATCTTAAAATTCCTCTGAAGACCACTGATGAGGTGGACGAGGCATGTAAACATGTAACTAATCTCATTCAAGTAGTAGCCTGGATCAATTCCCCACAACAATATGCAAATGCAAAATCTCCTACACATCCATCAGATATAAAAGAAGTAATCCTGGAAAAACGACGGCTTAGAAGAAATTGGCATTCATCCCGTTTACCCTCAGATAAATCAGCATATAACAAAGCTGCGAAGGAATTAAAAGAAATCCCAAGGGGGTCTGTGAATGAATCCATTACGGAAAATATTCGTAGGCTGTCACCTACAGGATGCGGCGAGTATTCTCTCTGGAAAGCCACAAAAATGTTAGACCAACCTCAACAACCATATCCTCCTATAAGGTCTTCATCAGCGACGTGGGCTAGAACGGACTCGGAAAAATCTGAAGTGTTTGCTGAGCACTTATCTAGAGTATTTAAACCAAACGAACAAATATCCGATGAGTCAGATCTGGATGAAGTCCTTAACAGAGATCTTCAGATGTGCCTGCCAATTAAACCAGTCTCGCCTAAGGAAATTCTACGGGAAATAAGAAAACTTGACCCTAACAAAG
Source organism: Agriphila straminella (assembly GCA_950108535.1). Classification (NCBI taxonomy): domain Eukaryota; kingdom Metazoa; phylum Arthropoda; class Insecta; order Lepidoptera; family Crambidae; genus Agriphila; species Agriphila straminella. The sequence continues at coordinate 4,927,355 of OX467303.1, read as the reverse complement.
CTCCTGGATTTGATCTTATTACTCCAACGGTACTCAAACATTTGCCAAGAAAGGTTATTACGTTCTTAGCCTGTCTATTTTTTAAAAAAAAAAATTTAAAATTTAAACTGTTTACTTTTTAAAGTTTTTTTCAATACAATAATTACAATTGCAGGCAAATCTTAAAATTAAAGATTGTGAGGCCCTAGTTACCCTCTTATTTGTTAGTTATGTTGGAGTTTGAATGTGGATCCGACCCTTTGTATAGGAATTGATCTTTTAAAAAATACTTTTTTAATGTATTTTTAATTTGCATGGTATTTTTATCTTTGATTTTATCTACAAAAAATTTAGGTAGTTCATTTAAAATTTTAGGAAGGTTACACATCCATACTCTTTTACCGTAGTTGTTGGTACATTTAGGTATTTCATACATGGTGAGATGCTGCAATGTACGCAACGAACTTGGTCTTGTTTTGGTTTTTAGCAACTTGAAATTTAGACTATTTTCTACAATAACTGCAAATTTTGCTTTATCAAAGACATTCATCACATTACAATATTTAATGCCATCCTCAGGACATCTCATTTTCCAACTCTCTGGAAAGTATCTCAGGTGGTAATGATCCACAAACCAGGGAAACCTGAACACGAAGCCTCGTCATACCGACCTATAAGCTTGACTCCTATGCTCTCAAAACTATGGGAAAGGATATTTCTTACGAGGCTCCTGTCAGCCATGAACGAATGCTGCCTTACACCGACTCACCAATTTGGCTTTCGAAAAGCACATTCGACGATAGAACAGGTTCACCGAGTATACCACACGATACGTCAGAGCTTAGAACGAAAGCTATATTGCTCAGCAGCTTTCCTGGACGTACAGCAGGCCTTCGATCGGGTTCGGCACAAAGGACTACTGGCCAAAATAAAACTTAACTTACCACATTCAATGTTCCTTCTCATCAAGTCGTATCTGACGAATCGGTATTTCCAAGTCAAGCAAGGTGAAGCTAGATCGAGCCTTTATAACATAGAGGCTGGAGTTCCACAAGGGTCAGTACTTGGACCGGTGCTGTACACCATTTTTACACATGACCTACCCGTAATGGATAACATCACTGTTGCAACGTATGCCGATGATACTGCCTTTCTATCAACCGACGCGGCTCCTGAGATTGCTAGCCTTAACCTACAGAAACAGCTCAACGAAACCCACAAGTGGCTCTGCAAATGGCGTATTCGTGCAAGTGCTACCAAATCACACCATGTCACTTTTGCTTTGAGGAAAGGAAATTGCACTCCGGTCAGCCTTGGTAGCGACACCTTACCACATACTGACATTGTCAAATACCTAGGATTCCATCTAGACCGACGCCTCACATGGAAGAATCACATCAAAGCAAAAAGAGACGAGATCAACCTTAAATTTCGTAATTTATACTGGCTAATGGGAAGAAACTCGGTGCTGTCCGTAGACAATAAATTACTGATATACAACTCAGTCTTGAAACCTATTTGGACGTACGGCATCCAACTGTGGGGTGTGGCCAGTAAATCAAATATTCTCTGCCTCCAGCGAGTACAGAATAGCATCCTGAGGGCGATAGTAAATGCCCCTTGGTTCGCGAGGAACGACGAAATCCACGAATACCTTGAAATGCCAACTGTAGCGACTGAGATCGAGCTATATCGGAAACGACACAAAGACCGCCTCCACAATCACCCAAACCCTCTCATTACAGAGTTGTTAGACCCGACAATGGTGGTGAAAAGGCTAAAAAGAGACCACGTGCTTGATTAGGAGGAGCGGTGATGGCCGCTTCACTATACTCGTCCATCCTTCCTTCCAACCAATTCGCTTATGGTCTGGCGACCGATTGCAAATAGTAGAAAATTAGAAAAAAAAAAAAAAAAAAAAAAGTGACAGCATCACACTTAAACAGAGTCTAAATTAAACAGGTCCAAGTTAAACATATTTTGTAATAACACCGTGTAAGACAGAATATGGTCAGTAAATCTAGTAAAAGTTTTATTAAGTTTAGTTTAAAAATTCAATGTCCATATTTTCACGACAGAAGCAAAAACATTGTCATTTATTGAACAAAACCAAGGTTCAATAAATAATTTTCCTGAAGCTTTATCAAATATCGACTAATTAATGTGCTTATCACTGACCGTCAGGTTGCGATAAGAACTCCACACACTGCCTGACGACCGGCGGTATGGACTCCACCATATTGGCATTGTTTTCCTTGATGAACTGGAGGGAGACCCCGAACTGCTGAGTGGGGGGAGGGGAGAGGCTTTCCACCGGCTCCACCTTGGGATCGCTTGCGTCTAGCGGCTTCTCCACAAACTCTTTAGTCACTCTTGCCGTCTCTGCCGCACGGGGGTTCTTTGATAAAAGCAGGTTATCGTATCTGCAAAGTATTTACAAATTATACTTACTTCGATCAAGAATATCCTAGATGTCCGGTCAGAGTCTCAAAAATGGCACCTCAAATAGCGTCCAATTTACAAACTGGGCGCTTATTTTGCACAAAGTAAGTGACAAAAAAATGTGTTTTTGTACAAAATAAGAGGTGATTATATTCAAAATAAGCGCCAAGTTTGTAAGTGGGACGCTATTTGAGGTGCCATTTTTGCGTACTGTTTTAGTTCGTGAAGCGTTATCTAGGATATTCTTGATCAAAGAAAATATAAGACAATCATAAACATTACTCCGATTCCAAAGTAGCTAACGCACTTGTGTTATGCAAACCAGAGACAACGGTAGAACTGCAAACACCCAGACCTGAGCCAATATAGAAAAGTTCGTTTTTTAATTGACCCAGCCGGGGATCGAACTCAGGACCTCAGAGACGGTGACACCTTGAAAACCAGCGTACAAACCACTCGACTACGAAGGTCGTCCAATAGGGATGTTGACTAATGAATAAAATAACGAAATACTAATAAAAATCATATTAAACTTTTAGAGTTGCTTGTATACCTCTTGGTTTTATATATTGCATATTATTTGTTTTATGACCCTTCAAAGTTGGGTGGACAAGTCCATTTAAAAAGTATACAATTTATTAAAATAAATGATACCTTTAATTAGTCCGTAAAATGTATAGCAAATTTGTCGAAGAAACCATTTTGATAAACACAATATTTAATATAGCTGCTGAACAAATTTCCTATGCGTTGCATACAAACTAGCACGGCGCGACGTCATAACGTGCAAGCCATTAGTATGGAGCGTTTTTGATCGAGTCCATTTGTGTGCATTTCACACTGTGATATCTCGGGCAGTTTTCATGCTAGCGAATTAATTCTTTTACCAATGTTTCTTTATTTGAGAGGTAATTTATGTAACATAAAATAAAAAAAATAGTCAACATCCCTATTTATTGTATTGTAATTAGCTTTCACTACTGAGAGCTTAGCCAAAGTAACATCGGCAAATCTTCGTTATCGCTTCGCTTTCGAAACATATATGGGATTGACGCATGGTTTCGTTAACAATCGAATTTTAAAACGTCAAATCCATACATGTTTCGAAGCGAAGCGAAAACGAAAATTTGCAAACGTTACTTTGGCTAGGGGGGCTGGTTGTGTCGTGCGGGCGGAGACCCGTGCCTAACAGTGGGATAAAAACTAAAGTAACCTATGTCCTTCTCCAAGGACCCAATCGGTACCAAATTTCGTCAAAATCCAGTACGATCTAGCCGTGGAAACGAAACAGACAAACAGACAGAGTTACTTTCGCATTTATAATATTAAGCATGGATTTTTGTAAGAAAACATTAGCCAAGTTGGCTGAAGTTATGGCACAGTAGTTAGTATGTGTACTTTATATTCATTTTTACTAATATTAGTTAAGTAATAAGTATAATGCGTTTCAATCTTATTAAAGACTGTGAAGTTAGCCACTATGCGCGTCGCCGTGCTCCACTACTCGCCTCTCTCACCCACTTACATCGAAATTGTGTTCTGCGCATCGTCTCGCATACGATGTTCCGAGCCGCCAATGACCACAGATTGTGAATCATTTAGAAACAAAGTTACACTTTTAACTTGATGTAACTCGACCGCCCACGACTTAACCCAGAAAAAAAAGGTACGGTTTTCGACCCCTATGTCCCTTTCTGTACCCCTGACAATGTGTGTGCAAAATGTCATGCTGATCGGTTGAATAGTTAGGTCGTGAGGCGTAACAAACAAACTTACTTACGCATTTATAATATTAAGTAAGAAGAAGGATAGCATAGATTTGCATAAAACTTACTCAAGCACAGGCCGAGGTATACAGAGCTTATCCAGATTCAAATGTTGTTTGAGCTCATGGAGATAGTTCACATACATCATCTTCCTGCCAAACTTCACACTGATGGCCGGTCTAAGCATCTGCCACACGATCCGAATGAAGTTAGTCGGGTGTACGAGGTACAGAGCCTTTAAGTTTTTCTTGTACTTTCTGTCGAACGCCTTATAAGCCTTCCACAGCCAGGATAAAGGGGGTTTGTTCTTACTGCTCAGCCCGCAGTGTAAATAAACGACGCTGTAGTCCTGCTCCACATATTTGTCCAGGGTGAACATGAAATACCTGAAAGCAAAGCCTACAGATACAACTCCAACAAAATAAATATTTTTTTATATACTAAATTGATTAAAGCAAATAAAGGTAGTTCTATCACACCTATGAACTTCATGGTCATAGTGACAATCGAAATGGAGCATGGGGTTGGACCACATCTGTCAGCACGATATCGTCTTTTTCCGTGACCTTATCCTTTTCTGTCGCTTAGAACCGCCATTTGCTAGAGCGAGAAAGATAGCGGGAATGCGCAGGCACGTATCCAGAGGGGGGGGGGGGGATAGTTGGGATTTATCCCTCGCTACCTCGCTCGCACTTGTACACATTTTATCTGAAACTTCAGTTAACATAGCAAGGGCAAGGCAAGATATAGCTTAAAATTATAGTCACGCTCATTTTCCATATAAGTACCTCAACAGTTTATCAGGGTGCATATCCTTGCTGGGCGGCAGCCTGCAGGCGGAGACCACGATGATCCGCCGACCGATCTCATCGTCGCCCACCACCTCGATCAATCCAGTCCCATTGAGTTCAGCGAACGCCTCATCGTCCAGTGATGTACCGGAGATCTAGTAATAAAAAAATATGATAATGCCTTTCCATTACAGGGGGCCTACCGGGTCATTTCCTACACTAACTTGCCGAAGTTCGGAGCGTTAGCTAGTACGGCCCCAGATGTGCTACGTAGCGAAGCGTACGGGAGGTCAAACTAAGCTACGAACTATGTAACGCTTTCCACATATCGTTCATTTTCATAGCTTAGCTTAGATTACTGGTGGAAATGGGTTCGAGCTCTTAGCATTTGTGCATGGCAACGGTTACATTGTTTCGTAGCTTAGCTTTGACCTCGCTTACAGCTTAGCTTAGCTAGCAAACCTCTAGTGGAAAGCCAGCCTTTAGTGAAGATCGTACATATTTCTCAGTTACGGCAGCTTAGCATATCTCTGGTGGAAAAGCACTAAGTATATGTATATCTAACAACAGTGTGAAATTAATATTGACACAAAAAGTAAGTTAATTTGCAGTAGAGAAACCGCAATCGCGACCTTTCTGGAAAAGGTGTTTTCGAAATTTGAGATTTTTGAGATAATTTAGAGAAAAGTTACAACAAGTTACATCATAATGAATCAAATGTATGACAGACAATTTCAATAAAATAATAATTATTATACAAAATAGAGAGACTGAGTAAAGATAAGTACCTACGTGTTCTTTGAGGAGTAAAGTTATCTAAAAAATATGCAATTCAGCAGCAGTGGTATTGTCATAAAAATTATACATATAGAGGGTTTATGACTATTCATTTAATACACAGGAGAATAATATGGACACAAAATAAATAGTCTTATTTTTTTATTTTTTTCTTTGCATGCAGTGCAGTATTGTGTATGTCATCTTGCAAGTTGCAAAAGCTATTACTATGCGAGCCAAATAAGAATATTAGGTACTGCCATAACGACCATATTTGTTTGCGTTTCGCTTCCACTTCAGGGTGTAGGATGTGCAAGAAAAGGAACAAAGATCAAGATTGCCGTTTGACAGTACTATTCTTATTTGGCTCGCATAGTAGTTAGTTACAATCACTGTGCAATAGGAATTTGTTGGGACGCAATTGACTTGCTTTTCCGATTAATCCCGCCCCATCTCAAAACTTGAATAAATTCACTAGGTGCTCTTGACTGTACCTACAATTCATATTTTCTCATCCTCTTTAATATTAACTTGCCCCCCCCCCCCCCCCCCCGGGCCATGGGCTGGCGACGCCCTTGAGTACATACATACATTCAAGCAATGAAAACATGGGTAGCCCTTCAAAAATAAATACCATTTTATGTTGAGAATTCAAAAACAAATTATTAGAGCTTTGAACTGACCTCAGGATAAACTTCTGGCGCTCGTGCTAATTCTTCTTCAAAGTTTTCTTCGATAGTTCCATCACTAGCTGATCGTTTGAGAAATTCATCGGGTATGTCAAGTAACTCCGGAGGCAGAGGTGCTGTAAATAAGTTAAAGAACTGAAGATGTTAGAATTTGAAGATCTCCTTTGGAAAAAAACCAGAGACATTGTTAAAAGCTGCCATCATTTCAATTTGAACTTCTTAATGCTGAGAAATCTATGCAGAATAAAGTTATGTTCAATTGACACTAGCGAAGTATGGCAGGAGCACATCAAGTTACACAAAAGTGTCAAAAATCTTTAGTGAATTTTAAACCTATGATCGCCTCTAAGTTCAAATTGATTGAGGTTTGACATGTTGTGGTAGCCCAGCATCATGCCGTTGACTGTACACATTGGAATAGCAATTTTCTAATCGAGAAAATAGACTTGGCATTGAAGAGCTGTACTGTAGCCTGATCAATTTATTTGAATTTCTACTGCAAAGATCAAAATTTACTGATAAAAGAAAACATGCATGTGGTGCATTTTTGGACATACAATAAAATTATTATAAAGGTGCAGTAAGAAGTTCTAGTAAATCACATCACATATTATAAATGTATGATCATTGAATTACTATCGACAACTTAAAGTTTTGATGATTTTATTTATGCCCATCAAAGATCGGCATTTTTTCTGATTAAACTAAAGAGCTAATTAGATCTTCCTAAATATCGGACCCGATATGAAGTCGCTCCTAAATTCAGAGCAGTGTAATTGCATTCGGGAAGCTAGGATCCGATTTAGGATCCTAGTTAGGATAGAAATTGTCTCCGACATAACGGATGCTAAATCGGAAGCACTTAGGACAGTGTAATCGCATTCAGGACGCTCGGCTCCGACACAGTAGTACCACAGCATAAATAGTACAGTCAGTCAACGCCTTTTATGTTGGCGAAAAAAAACAGTTGGCGCAACGACTAAAAGTATATAAGGGTTGTCACTCTGTGATTTGCTTTTTTTTTTTTACCTACATCAATATAAAAAACAAAAAAACCTGCCTCTGAAAAGCAAGAAATAATATATAAATCATTAGCTACGCATTATCATTTTTATAATAAAACACGTCTATTAAAGTCGGGTGGGGCTGGAGTACCTACAACTTTCTTTTTTTATTCTAAAAGCCCCACCCGACTTCAATAGACGTGTTTTATTATAACAATGATGTGATAATGCGTATCTAATGATTTATATATTATTTCTTGCTTTTTAGAGGCAGGTTTTTTGAAGTAGGTTTTTTTGTTTTTTTAAACAATTTTTTATTTGTTTTATTTTTAGTATAAGTACCTTCTGTAATAGGTAGTGTAGGTATATTATTTAGGTAGTAAAATCGGCTCAGCTAAACGTGAGCTAATCGCGGAGAAACGTACATACATATACAAACTGAATACCTCCTTTTTTTGAAGTCTGTTAAAAAGACTACACAAAGGTATCCCTCTCCCAACAAAAACAATCATCTAATTCGGTTCATAAATAACAAAGTCGTCAAGGTAGTTGATGTAAAGTCATAGTATTTTCGGGATTACTTGAAAACTACTGACCCGATTTGAAAAATAAATAAATGGAACCATCTCGCAAGAAAACTCAATCGAACAACAAAATAATCATCAAAATCGGTCCATAAATGTCGAAGATACGCACGAATAACGATAAAATAAAGTATACAATCGAATTGAGAACCTCCTCCTTTTGATGAAGTCGGTTAAAAACTAGTTTAGATTAGCGTTGAAAATGACACGTACCTACCTAGCTACCTACATATACCTCCTATTTACCTAGCTATGTATTTTTACGGCTACAAGAACATTCGTTTAACAACTGTATGATCGTAAAGCTGTGATATCGGATCCGACATTCAGGACGGTCTAATTGGCGACTGAATTTCTCGTCCTAAATCGGACACTAAATTCCGGATCCGACATTCAGGATGGTGTAATAAGCGCTTAAAATAAACAGGGCGTGCTCTGATGGAAAGCAATACGTATATCTAGTACGTAAGTAGTATATACGTAATGCCCTTCGAAAAAAGCATTCGACTCAAAGTTCACAAAAGTAACATTAAAATTTTATTTTTATTTTTAATTTATTTATTTATATTCAGGCATCGATGGCCCATAGCCTTGTTTTATAAATTATATACCTTAAAACTAAACATATATAATTTATAAAACAATGTTGTTTGTAAATAACTTAAAAACATAAGTTAGTAAAAAAAATCAAGTAGACACTTAGTGTGTCGAATCGGTGGCACAAGGCAGCGCTCTGAAGCGCCTGTACACCACGCCCTGCGGCCAGAAGTCCTTAAAGCTTGGCGGTGGAAATGTGAAAATCTGGGGATGCTGTTCTGGTCATGGAGTTGGACCGTTAGGCTCGTAGAAGGAAACATGGATCAGTTCGAGGAAACAATGTCACCCTATGCTGAAGCCATTTTTCCTGATCATTTGGATATTCCAGCGAGACAATGACCCAAGGCAGACTGCACGTTCAGTAAAGGAATTCCTTGACTCATAACATGTTTCTTTGTTAGAACAGACCAGATTTAAATCTGACTGAACATCTTTGGTGTGAAGTTAAGAAAAGGGTATGAAATAGACAGTAGTGTGGCAATTAGAGAACTATACAATGTTTCTAGAAGAATGGAACTCTATTTCTCTCACAAAATGACAAAAAATATAGAATGAATGCCTCACCGGTGTAAGGCAGTAATTAAGAGTCGTGGACATGCCACTAAGTATTAATTTTAGACTTAAAAGCATTTAATTGCCTTGTTTAATGAAAGTTTTTTTGTGTTAATTTTTTTTCTTTATTTTATTTATTCATTTGCCAATAAACATGATACATTAAGTAGTTCTAAATTAAGTTTATCTAGATACTAGGTTCTCATAGATAACTTAAAAAAGAGCAACCAACAACAGCATTAATTATATAGAGCGGGTAGGTGTGTACATAAGTAATATCAAACAGAATTTTTGTACTTCAAAGTTTCATCTGATGAGTATTTTATTGACCATTCTCAATTATTAGTCCAGCTTCATTTGTATACATCTGTTAAATTTAAAAAAAACGTATTTTAATAAATAAACTCACATGTATCATGCTAGGAGGACCGAGAAGAAACGCAATAGAGAAATTATATGTTATATTATAATCGTTTTTTTTTAAAACTAAAAACCAATCTAAATTATATAATTTAGCCATATGGCCATATAAAATACAGTTGTGGCCATATGGCCACAACTGTATTTTATAACCCCTCCCTAAAGTTTGAAAGTTAGGAGATGGATACTTTTTTTAATGGTTAAAAACAACAAAAATATGGAAATTAAGCAGGAGGGGGGGGGGGGCTAAAAAAAGGTGGGGAGAGAGGAGGGGACGTATGTACAAAATTTCGCACGTAAAAAAGTAGTTTCTGGCGCTTTGCCGGCCGCTGCCGCGGCACGCTCAGCTCGCGCGCTGGGTTCATGTTAACCTAACATGCTCGTCGCTACGCTCCTCGCACCTATCGTGTGACCTGCGGTCCTTTAGTGTTGCTACCAACTTCTGCTACAAACTACCAGTTCTAAAACTGTCATTTTTTCTAGAAAATCTTAATTTTTAGAATTTTTTTTCTTACATATTATTTGGTTCCTAAACATAAAATTTCGTATACTTGTTCCAAATCATGAGGTCTTTACATAAAAAAAAATATGAATTCGAAACTCTTGGTCTGATAATGGAAAGGTGAGCCGGCTGGTCTGTTCATAATAAAGTAGGTATCTGAATAATTCCTGGTCTTTCTTCTTTTTAAGTACCTACCTATAATCATCAGATTGACAAGTATCCTAATGTAAATTTGATTGAAATGTACAGTGGATATGTACCTACTGCTAAACTGAATGTAATAGATTAGAACATATAATTGTTTTTCCAAACTACCTACCTACTTACAATGGTCAGATTCAAGTTATTTGCAATCCAAATCGTTTTATAGGTGAAAATGTTAAATATGCATACTAATACTTACCAAGGCCTGCTGTTTGGATCAGTTCAGAATCGTCAAACTCTAATCGCGGCTCATAATCGTGGTATTCTGAGAGACTGGTTAGATTTTCTTCATTTTCTGCTGCATTCCCATGGATTGCTGTATATGTGACAAGATTACTTTAGAACTGATCCAGTTACCAACAAACACTTCGGCGTATTTACAAATTCGTACCTACCTTGAAATACTCTCACTGGATTCAGCTTAGGGTGGTGTTCTGACTCCATTACTATCAAAAGCTGAACAATTTGTATTCCCCTTATCAGTAAGTACCTACCTAATATTTCGATACAACAAGCACAATATGAAATGTCACTTCCTCTCGAATAATTTATCGAATAATAGCTTATTGTACAACATTAACAAATTGGCACATTCAATGTACTGATTTTATTACAACACGTCTAAACCAATGACGAAAAATTTAAAACAAATCATAATTTCTGAATAGAAAGTGTAGTGGATCTAGGTAGGTAAACAAATATGTCATCACATCACATTTCACATCACATCACAGCACCACAGATAACACTTATTTATCTTACTCTATGGATAACACAGCACCACAGATTTTTACTTTCCTCTATGGTCATTAATAAAACGTAGTGATTATTTTCCTCTGTGGTCATTAATTTCCTCCATAAAGGAAATGATTATAAAAGTAATTCAGTTTTTCATTTGCACCTTCTCCAACATCATTATTAACTTCACGAATAAAATCAATACCTAACCTAAAACGTTCGTTGAATTCATATGTAAATTCAATTCCCCTATAGACAGTTCTCCTCCTAAATATCCTCGGGCGTCTCACAATAATATTATCGTCACTAAACTCTTAATCAGTCATTTCAATTATTTTTAAAAAACTAATAATACATTTATTATGCTAGAAAGACTTATGAAAAACAACTAATATTATTAACTGATAATATTAGTTTAAGTATTTTATTTATGAAACGGTTTACTATTAAAACAAATAACATTAGCCAATATTATTAGACTCTACGCTTAACTCTTTTTATTAGTTTGTATTTTTATGAAACAATCTCTAATGATTTAAACTAATATTATTAGTCTAATGCTCATAATATTAGACTCATATTTTTTATGAAACAGGGCCCAGTTTTGTGGTACAAGTGTCTTGGTTGTGTGAAGCTGAGACCACAGAGGAAATAATCACTACGTTTTAGCTGAGACTTTTATTGGAGAGGTGGTGGCTACCTCGGCAGAACTGACCGAGCAAACTCTCTTCGTGTCAAATGCTCCAAGCAGCATTGTAATGGACCTCCTAAACGATCAAAATTGCTTGTCAATCATTTACATTGCATTGCTTGTCAATCACATTTTGATCGTCTAAGAGCGATGCTTGACAAGCACCACAGAATAGATAGATTACCGTGGCCAATCAAAAGTAGGCCACGCCCCCAAATAGTAAATGCAATGTAAATAAATAAAATGAAAAATAAAATAAAATAAAAATCTTTTATTTCAGGCTTCACACCCATAAATCAGTTTAAAATTGGCACACTAAGAACAATAATAAATTAAATGACAAAATAAAAATAAGATTAAGTAGGCATTAAGAAATTAATTCATTAAATAAAATTAAATTGGCAATTGAATTCAAATTAAAATAAAATAAAATATTAAAAATTATAATTAAAATTTCTTACATATAAAAATTTTACTATGAAAACAACTAATAAATTATATCTATCTAGTTTATAAATATCGATTACCCACCGTCCTAAACGTAGAGACATGCTTATTACAGCAGTGACGGATATAGCGACAATCGAGCCTCTCGGCTATCATGGCTAGGACCGCATTGGGTCAGTACCTGCCGCTGCAAACATACCAGAGGTGCTGCAAAAACGGGGCAACCCCAATATCGCCCTTAAAGCATTATTAAATTGTACTCGGAGAGAGTTGTACGTTCATTGCAAACAGTTGGCAGGAGTACAAAGAAGTGCAGTACGCACGAAACAGCGTGACCTTTACCTCCACCGAACACCGCGCAAACCTGCAAGCCAAAATATTTGCTCTCCTCGACAGCGCTCTCCGCTCGCGTTCAATATCAACATCGTCTCTGAGGTCCGCGGTAACTATGTGTCCTAGATATTTGAATTGGTACACTCTATCTAGAGGTACACCGTTAAGATGTACAGGCGGTACTTCATTTGGACACTTAGCACCGCCGGCGTCAAAGACCATGAATTGACTTTTGATGGCATTGTACTTTAAGTCATGTTCATCAGTATATCGCTCACAGATCCGTAACAGCTGTCTAAGACCACAAACGGACGCACTCAGCAAAGCCATGTCGTCGGCATAACTAATATTATTGACACATACGTCATCAACGTGACATGTAGGCCATGGCGATTGCTGAGCTCAGAGATCAACGAGTTGATATATATGTTAAACATTGTGGGCGATGACAGACCACCCTGTCTTACACCACATTGCATTGCCGACACCGCTCCAGCCCATCGTACGTTATTTGTCTGGTGCGCATACCAGTACTTAAAGATGTTAATAAGTTCCCGTGGTAGCCCAGTGTTGCTCAGTTTTTTCCACAGCAGATCATAAGTCACCAAGTCAAAGGCCTTAGACAAGTCGAGGAAACATGCGTAAACCGGAGTTTAACGATCCGTGTAATACCTAACGGTATGGTAAATGATTGACAAGAAATGCTTGATCGTCTAGGGGCTCCATAATGCTATGCACATTGGCGTATAGTTGACAGCCTCACCGTGGAAATGTATGGGAATATTTCAATTTTAAAAGGTAGTGATTGTGTGGGGTTGAAAATATGAAAATAATGTATAGTCAGGTGGGGTAAGTGAAACACCGGGGTAAGTGAAACACCCAACCATATCTAAGAAACTATCGTAGTTTATTCTCATAGCGATGTGTCGATAAAGCAGGAATGAAGAATTACTTCCCTTAATACAACACAAATATCGCTGCGATCATTAAACTAGCTAGTAAACCAAAATGAAATTCATTAGATGTCAAAACGCAAAACACGAGTGATAGGCGGGAACATTTTGGCAATCATACAAGCAAAATTAAAGAGTAATTAAAAATTTTGTTTTGCACGTAAAGTATTATCTTACATGATCCAACGTCTATTTTAGATAAATCCTTCATGAAATAGAGTTATCATAATCTGAAAATCTTAACATCAAAAAGAGCTAAAAGGTGAAAGTGAAACAGTCATGACGGGGAAAGTGAAACATATGGCGCACTTCCCCCATGTCAGATATCACAAACCTTTTTTTCCATGAACTTTTATATAACATTATGTTATTGGGCGCATTCTGTCAGACAAATCTTTGAGTCATCGATCGCCATAGAGTAAATTTTAACCATGGAAAGTAAAATATTGAACATTCTATACAAATTACTTTCCATGGTTAAAAATTACTCTATGGCGATCGATGACTCAAAGATTTGTCTGGCAGAATGCGCCCATTGTCAAAGATCATGTTTTTTGTTAGGTACCTATATTTGTTGTTTTAACTTGCCGGTTCTTCTCGTTACAAGGTCTCCCGCTCAGGGTTTGCGAACCGATGGCGTAGCTTCTTTGACATTCACAAGTGCTTGTAACAGCCTAGACTGAATAAATATTTTTTTGATTTTGATAACTTTGTTGTTTGTGAGCCGATTTCGATGAAACTTGGTTTGGGGCACTGTTTTGACAAGAAAACAGCAAGGCAATGTTAAAAATATAAAAAATCCAAGATGGCGGCCAACTTTCTTGTTTGTGGTCCGATTGATGAAACTCTGTTTTTGGTACTATTTTGATAAGAAAACAGCAAGGCAATGTTAAAAATATTAAAAAATCCAAGATGGCATCCAACTTTTTTGTATGTGGTCCGATTTCGATGAAACTCAGTTTTTGGTACTATTTTGATAAGAAAACAGCAACGCATTGTTAAAAATATTAAAAAATCCAAGGTAGCGGCCCATTTTTTTTTGTGGTCTGATTTCGATGAAACTCGGTTTTTGGTACTATTTTGATGAGAAAATAGCAACGCATTATTAAAAAATTTATAAATCCAAATTGGCGGCCATCTTTGTTGTTTGTGGTCCGATTTAGATAAAACTCGGTATTTGGTACTATTTGGTCAAGAAAACAGCAATGCAATGTTAAAAATATTAAAAAATCCAAGATGGCGGCCAACTTTTTTGTTTGTGTTCTGATTTCGATGAAACTCGGTTTTTGGTACTATTTTGGCAAGAAAACAGCAACGCAATGTTAGAAATATAAAAAATCCAAGATGGCGGCCAACTTTTTTGTTTGAAGTCCGATTTCGATGAAACTAGGTTTTTGTTTTTTTTTTGACAAGAAAACAGCAACGCATTTGTCAAAAAATTAAAATCCAATATGGCGGTCATCTTTGTTGTTTGCGGGCTGATTTAGATGAAACTCTGTTTTCGGTACTATTTCGGCAAGAAAACAGCATAGCAATGTAAAAAAATTATCCGCCGCCATCTTGGATTTTAATTTTTTTAACATTGCGTTGCTGTTTTCTTGTCAAAAAAGTACCAAAAACAGAGTTTCATCGAAATCGGGCCACAAACAAAAAAATTGGCAGCCATCTTGGATTTTTCAATATTTTTAACATTGCGTTGCTGTTTTCTTGCCAAAATAGTACCGAATACCGAGTTTCATCGAAATCGGACCACAAACAAAAAAGTTGGCCGCCATCTTGCATTTTTTAATATTTTTAACGTTGCGTTGCTGTTTTCTTGTCAAAAAAGTACTATAAACCAAGTTTCATCGAAATCGGACTCCAAACAAAAAAGTTGGCCGCAATCTTGTATTTTTTATATTTCTAACATTGCGTTGCTGTTTTCTTGCCAAAATAGTACCAAAAACCAAGTTTCATCGAAATCGGACCACAAGCTAAAAAGCTGGCCGTCATCTTGGATTTTTTTATATTTTTAACATCGCGTGGCTGTTTTCTTGTCAAAAAAGTACCAAAAACCGAGTTTCATTCATCGAAATCGGCCCACAAACAAAAAAGTGGCCGCCATATTGGATTTTTTTCTTTTTTTTTGTAAAGCTTACCCTACCTATTTAAGGTTTGTCACCCCTGACCATCGCAACTATGTTTCACTTCCCCCGGATTATGTTTTTTTGATAAATCTTTAAAACTGGACCTTATTTTATGAGAATTTGATGCATTTTGGATATTAACGGTTTAACATGATCCTTTTGTCCTGTTTTTAATTAAACTTCCCCCTTGTCAGGGGGTAAGTGAAACACTTCTTAGCCTTTATATTCTTTTCGTGATTTTGTTGCTTATTGCAAGTCTTTAGATATTTATATTCATACCGTTAAAAGCTGATTAAATTAGGAGTACATTGCCTACACAGCTACTTTAATTGCGAGTTTTATAGCTTTACTAAACCTTGTTAAATAAAAATAAAGTATGTTTCACTTACCCCACCTGACTATAGTTCTTTTATTGAAGTTCTTTATATATTAAACAATAAGAAAAATATCAATTTTAACTAGGAAAAAATGGCTGTCAAAGATGTCATCTTTTTTGTTGATTTTACAAGCGGATTTTAGTGATTTTGAAAGTTGGCGCGCTTTTTTTAGTGGTTTCTGGTGGTTTTAGGAGTTGATTGTGGAGAGCTTGTCAAGTCGTTGGCAACACTGCTACAAATTAGTAATCTGTGATCTGTGGTCCCGTCATGCTGTGTCTTTATACTATATCTATCAGTCTGTCGCAACTTCCATACAAAAAAAGATTCTATGAAACGGACACGAATTTTGATGGCGACTATATTTGTCTCACTCTTCCTCATTCTTTCTCGTTCTTTGATGATGGGTCATCTGTCAGAGAAACACGGCGGCAACATTTAAAGTATTGTAACAAATAAAAATAATTTGTGTAGGTAGTTAAAAGTTTGTTTTATAATAGTTTTGTGATATTCACTTCTCAAGCTTACGCGCTCACTAGACATGAAATAAAACACTTTTAACGGATACTAGCGCGGTTTTATTGAAAGTACTTTGGTAATTAGTTGGTATTTGGTTTGTGATATTTAAAAGTTTGTTTTAATTTGTTAATAGTCAAGTTAAGGTGCAGTACATGTAAGTCACAATGAAGCATGTAAAATGTGAATGTGATCGGCGCGAAAAGACGATACAAAACGGTTTTTTATGGCCAAATTTCCTTCAGATGAGCTTCGGTGAGTAATACATTACATACCAATATAACATTCGTTTACAATTTTTGGTAGGTATTTGAATGAAATAATAAAATTTTAGTCAGAAAAATAATCTGCAGGAAAATAGTGGTGCTACATCATATATAAATATCGATATCGATGCTTTTAATTTTAGATGTAAGAAATGGGTAAAGATGGGCAAGAATGTACGCGCTAGATTACTGTTATGTTAAAATTAAACTAACAAATTATAAAAATGTTTTTATATATTTTTATTTCAGGTCATCAGCCGCCATCAGCTGCCGAAATAATTACTTATTGAGAACAATAAAGATTTTTTTGAAATAATTACTTTTAATTTAATTTAATATTTTATTATAATTGCAATTAGTAGAAATTTCAAAATTATTCCTTAAGTAAAGCGCAGTTCAGTGCATTCATCGATATCGATATAAAAATTAATACTATAAGGTCGCCCATCTCTATTTCTTTCCTGTAGGTTGGCAAAACATTGTTTTGTTTTACATTCGTTATGTTGGCTACGTCGAGGTATGTTTGATTTGACATTTCGTAGATTTTTTTGGTCTATGAAGTCCCGTCTCTTCTTACGTATAGTACATATTATCTTGCCAAGCTCCATATCGTTAACGACCCCGGGTGTGAGTGCGGGTTGGACGAGAGAAATCCAAACCATATTATATTAGCTTGTCCTAAATACGACGGAGATGATTTCTGGAAAGACCTACTTACGCTACGTGTTCCATTCCCGACCAGTATTGTGACTCTATTATCTTCTAATGATCGCAATGTATATAAATGTATAATATCCTTCCTTATAAGGATAAGGAAGGATATTATACATTTATATACATTGCAATTGCATTGTTAAGGAACAATATTAAACTCTAAAACTATGTATATAATCCTAGATATGTAAATACCTACCAAAAAGTTTTCCTGATCCCATCTATATTATTCCGATATCCTAATTATATTTCCTAATTCCGTTTCCCTAATTTTTACTCGACATTGGCAAATGTACAAATCGTACGAGCCAAAAAAAAAAAAAAAAAAAAAAAAAAAAAAAAAAAAAAAAAAAAGTCTATGGTATAGTATTGCTTTCTCTGTGATATCCAGGGGCCTTTCACTTAGTACTTGACTCACTACAAGGGAGCGCGGACTAAGATTTTAGTTGCTCATTGACTTGATAGATGGCGCTCATTTTTCGTTTGTCAAACAGTCGATAGATGTCGCTATCCCTTGCTGAATCGCGGTATCGTGTGGCTTTCACAGTTTTATATAGTCAAAGCTGATTAGCTATAAATTAAATTATTTTAACTTTATTTCATGAAATGGCGGTTACCTCCCAAAAAAATTACAAGTCAAGATTTATAGAAACCTACTAGTACCTATATTATAATATCGTACACTTTTTGTCACATTTCGCTAGATGGCGTTGATCATTAGGTCTGACTGATAACTCTATCTCTAGTATAATAATGTACTCTATGGTGATATCTATGTGCTGTGTTGTGGAGTATGCTTTTGTAGATAAATTGTATTTTGTAGGTATTCACAGTAATTAAAAATAGCACCACTGAGCAAGTAATCTAATCACTAGCACTTTTAGCAAGACAACAAACATGGTGTATGTTACCGGAGGTAAGAATTATTAAATCGAAGCATTTTAAATGTGTTAAAATTGCACCTTGTACACAATATCATACACCATTGCACCATAATAAGGCCACGTCAGTGTTTATGTATTTTTTATCTCTCGACCTGATTTGCTAGTAACTAGTAACTAATTATATCCTGATTTGCTACAATAATATATTTAAATTATAATTAATTCCTAGTTATCAGGAATTGTCCTAATTTCTAAAAACAATGTAAACTTGAACCTGACTCTCTGACCAACAGTATGAGTAGGTAGGTACCTAATGCTCATTATTTCCTATAAATAATAATTTTCGATAATAAAACAGCTAATATGGGGTTAAAAGGGCATTGCTTTTAAGTATGATAGCCATGAAGCGTCCTGCAGAGTAGCTAGCTATAGTTCAACCGTCTCTATGGTCTAGTGGTTTGCCCACCCGTGTAAGAGGCAGGGGTCCCTGGTTTGATTCCCAGAGAGGGTACAATTATTTGTACTCTGGTTGGTGGTAGGGCTTATTTCAAGTTCGTCTGGCTACCATCTTACCTAAGTCTGACGCCATAATAACAATTGAAAATTGTTGTGTTCCGCTTCCGGCAGTTAGAGGTAAGATAACCAGCTCAGTGATGAGGATTCCGGCTGTAGTAAGCTTCCACCTTTGGCCTTATTGTCACTTAGCATCAGGTGAGGTGAAGGACCTCTGTACGGATCCGATGAGCCTTGACTTATCAGGCCCCGTACGTAGGAGAGTCCTGAACTAGCCAGGGTGGCCCCACCACTCCGGAAGCCAATAAAAGGCGTAACCTGCGTAAACAAAAAAAAAAGTGTTGCTTAACAAACGTGATCGAGTATGATCAGTCTGTCAACAGCAGTAGCAGTGTTTATCGATGATAACTGTCTAGCGAGTCGTGTTTGCTTGAACCTATAGCAAATTTGAAAATTTTGAAGTTTCATACACTCAAAATACTGCAAAAAATTAATTTTATCATAAGTACACCGTGACAAAAGTCCAAGCTACAAATATTGTTTTGTGATGTGCGTGTTTGTACTGTTTGTGACGTGTTTGAGTTTCTCTCGGAGCAGCCTTAGTGCCCCCCCGGAGAAAAATGTGTTGTGTTTATGTGTAGGTAGACGGACAAACTAGTGTAGTGATCGACTCCCCCAAACTTCTTAATTTGATAAGGAGAATTTTGTCTGAAAGAAACAGAATACACAACTTGCTGGCCAGACTGATATTGCTATCTCCAACACCCCTGCATGTGGTGATGGCAATAGCAATAGAAGAGGCCTGTTATGAAGGGAGATATTGAAATTGCTTTTAAGTACTCTTATTTAAGCTAGAATGAAACATCACTTGAGGGTTGAGATCACTTGAATGAAGTATACCTTCAGATTTTTTATATTTGTAAAAGTAATTAACAAATGCCTAATAAAATTTATATGGAAAATATAATATCGGTCAGCTTAAGTAAATCATTATTTTTTTGTCAGTTAAATAAATGTTTAATGTACTTACTTGTTTCCAGATGGTAATGTGGTTAAATCTACTCCATTCAGTGTCTTCGGATGGTTTTGGGGCATCTTGAATTTCATATACCTTCTGTAAGTACATGATTATTTATTATGTATCAATCACTGAGTGCACTATTTTATTTTATTAATATCACTGTCTATTACTTAGGTACATACATTAGTTTGTTTAACAAATACGACTTTTGTGTTGGTAAAAACTAATGGTTATTTTTAAAAGTATCAATAATATGAAAGTAATATCTTTACAGATTCCAGACTCTGATAAATCCTAATTATTCAAAACATGGCGACAAGTACGTAACTGACTACCGGCGTCCGGGAAGTGGGTAAGTAATTAAGTATTCTGCAGGGATTGATAACGTTATTTTTTAAATGTAACGTTATTTCTTACTTTTTTACCGTTACTTTTAACATTAACGTTATGTCCATGAATAACGTTACTTTAGGTAACGTTACATTGAAATTAACGTTATTTCAGTAAATAACGTTTATTTTAACGTTATTTCTTACTTTTTGTTACCGTTACTTTAAAATTAACGTTATTCCAATTAATAACGTTACTTTTTTACCGATAATTTTACCGGTACTATTGTACCGGTAAAGTTTAACGCTATATTTAACGGTAATTTTACCGGTACAATAATTTTAACATTATTTTTACTGGTAAATTTACCGATAAAATGTTTTAACGGTATTTTTAACGTTATTTTTTTGTATTGTTATTTTTTAAACGGTATATCAATCCCTGGTATTCTGTAATGTTACTGGATAATCTGGATATAGTATCACCATCATTAGCAAATAAGCAACTTTCAGACATGGTATTTGTATGAGTATGAGACCCAACACTTTGTACGGGCGAGTTCATTAATATGATTACCCTTTTGACAGTTTGGTTTTATTGCAATGCACCACATTAAAATTTATTAATGTAACTACAATGCAACTAGGTGGAACAGGCAACAGACTACAAAAAAGTCTCACTAGTTACATTATTATAAAATAAGATTTCTAAATTATGTAACTAATTGGAATAAAAATTTCCATCTAGTTACATGAAAGTAACTACAATGTAACTAGGTAGAACAGAGGAAATCTTGGTATTTGCTCTCTTTGAATTAATCAAATGATTAAGGTCAGTAACTAACAAAATACATATAATACAGTGTGATACAGTGCAGCAGCAGGTTTCACAATACTCATGAGCACTGAAAAGTCGATATAAACCATCAAGTACTTACTACTCATTTGAAAGTAACAAACTGACTGTCCTACTTTAATTTTTATAGAAAGCAATTCACTCCTCATAAGTAGGAGTATGGTATGCCAGTAAGTTCTTAGGGTTCCGTAGTAAAACAAGGAACCCTTAAGATCGTTCAGCTCGTCCAGTCTGTCACAACATCATAGAATAGAGTCTAAAGTTTTAAACCAATCATTTTTGTTAGAGATCTCGATTTTAATTAACATAACGTCATAACAAAACATATACCTATTTTATTTTGAAATAAATATTAAGTTTTGTGTCCGAGATGTTAAGCTTCAAAGTGGTCTGCAAAGTGTCCGCCCTCTTGTAACTTTTTAAATAAAACAGATAAAAAAGAAATACTGCTCTTAATAAACACTCGTTTCCAAAATTTATAAAAAATAATATATATTTATTTTAAAATTTTTAATTACTATATTATAATGAGTGCATACTACTGAAAATGTGAGTTTGTCAACATTTTTTTACAATTGGCTATGGAACCCAAAGACATATGAAATCCAGGGTGACCACGGGTCGGTCGGCATCCATTCAAATGCTTTTTGGAGAGTTTGACACCAAAATTAAATATTTGTTTCTTTGTTTCATTTCAGACCACCAAAACCGCCGACCAGAAAGTTTGGTGGTTTCGGCCCTTCCGGTTCTGGACCTCCACCACCACCGATGGGCGGGTGTGGATGCGGCTAAACGTTCCTGGTAACTCCTGCACTTCTAGTAAATTACCTAGCAGACGACCCTCATATCTTCACTTATCGTTAAAACCGAAAAAAATAATAAAAAAAAGTTAAAGAACTTCATAATATACCGAGCGTTAATAGCTTGGTGTAGACAATGCAACGCTACAGGAATGAAACTTTTTTCCAAGTATAGTTTTTATTATTAAAAGCCAGAAAAATTATTTAACTTATTCTGGCTTCAGAAAGTGCCATACGTGCCATAGTAAAAGTCAATCCTAATGATAATATCTTAATTCTTGGAAACAAGTTTTATTCCTGTACCATATTTAAAAAAAATGACACGGGAAAAATTGCATTCGGCCAAATACTCAAACGAATCTTAAAGTTAAGGCCACCTTAAGTTCAAAAAAGTTGTCAGATTTGACAGAAACTCTATGAAACTGTTCCTTAAAGTTAAGGTGACCTTGGGGCTTACCATCAGCAAATAAGAAACCGTTCAGTTCAAAAGCAGGCCTTAAACAGGACTAATTAAGGCCAGCTTTCATACAAACCGTTGAGGTCATAGTACGAAAAAGTATGGCCGTTCAATATAAGTTCTGCTATGAGAGCTCATAGTAAGGCCCCTTAACTTAAGATTTTAGCTAAGAAGCCTTTGAGTATTCGGCCGATTGTCTCTTACTTTATTCGACAGCCGCAGGCAGTTGACATGCCCTGCCGATTTCTGTGTGTGGAGCTATTTACCTAACAGACAATTCCAATATCTAAATGTTTATTTATCTTTTTAATTAATTATCAAAAATGATTCCCATGTCCATCTTATTGAAGTTGGCGACTGTCAATAATGTATACTAATTAGCATTGAATAATGTGATGAAATTATTTGTTATCATCTAACTTTATGTAGTTTTACGAGTTTGAAGTTAGAAAACTCTTTTTAGAGTATATCGGTGTAAAGAAAGTGTTAATTCTTTTATAACAGATCTCTAAAAAAAGTTTTGTAATACCTACGAACACCTGTGCAGTTGTAGTACAGTAAGCAGCACATGATGTTATACGAAACTGTCAAAAATCTGTTATTTATTTTGAACCTTAATAGCTTTGCATTTAAGTATAAAATTGATTGAATATCATTCCCCTGTCGTGGAAGCCCAGCGGGCCGTTCACTGTACAACATTATTATGGTGTTTTCTTCAAAGTTTTCTAATTTATTTAATGTATGCAAAGAAAATAGGGGCCACTATACAGTAAATTCGACAGCAAAGTCTGCAAAATGACCATTAAGTACAGCTTTTGAACAATATCAAATTCAAATAAAATCAGATTGAATATATATATTAAAAACCTTTCAGAAATTAGCTCGTTTGTATGGAAAACCGTAATAGTGGCTCCTATTTTCTTTTGAGCGGTATATAATAATAGCATTTGCGATTTGCGAAAGTACAGTCAGCAAAGCTATGAGCTGATGATCATTTTTAGATTGAGAAGTTTGTATTGTCTTGCATTTACCCAAAAGTCACAAAAGCATCTTTTGTATAAAAACAATGGAGGCAGGTAAAAGACGAACTTTTAGTGCCATACTTGCAAGCGATTTGTTTTCAAACTGTTAAGGTCATAACTTTGCTGACTGTACATAATTTGTATGATATTATCTACGGGGGGGTATTACAAGTATTACAACCTCTTAAAACTTGTAAGTTTTCTGAATGGCCATCAATGCGTGGCTCTTATTTTCTATACAGCGATTATTTGGTCTAGACTTGTTAGTTTGGGCTAACCTTTTAATATGAAAGGGTTAAACATACTAAAGTAGGTTTTACGACAAATCGTCCATCCAGAGGTAAAATTATCAATTTTATTTTATCACTCCACAATTTTTTTAAGTTAAAGACAACATTTTTGTATAAATTTTGCTACTCTGCATCGACAGCGCGTGATGATTATCACTACATAGTATAAAACAAAGTCGCTTCCCGCTGTCTGTCCCTATGTATGCTTAGATCTTCAAAACTAAGCAACGGATTTTGATGCGGTATTTTTTAATAGATACAGTGATTCAAAATGAAGGTGTATACCTATAAACATGGTGTCAAATTCCATACTACACCGAAGCGAAGCGAGGGTCGCTAGTACTAGCACAGAATACATAATAGTACTAGCATAAAACCAATAATATCAGTTCTTATCTAACCGTTTGACTAAAAATTTTGCTTTGTAGTGAGAATTTTATAACTTTAGGACTTAAAGTTAATGTGTATTTTAAATGATTGTCGTTTTAACTTGGCCAAAAAAACAGGAATCTTAAAGTACTTTATTACTTACATTTTAAGCATTTTATTGTATAAAAGATTAATTTTTATTGTTCTTAATTTTACTTATAAAAATTGTTTCCATTGTCATAAGATATTTTTAGCGTACATACCTAATTTAATAATAAATCTTAACTAAATAATTTTAGACCAGTTTTTTTGAAGTTCAACTGCGTAAATAGTATGCTACTCTCAAGTCACAGATAAGTGAATGTTATGTAGGTACTAAACAGGTCTTTAGTGACTGCAAATGGAAATGAAATAAGTAGAATATAAACACAAAAGATTTATTTCATAACACACTCAAATCATATTATACTATTTATATATTATACAGTGATATGATAATAAAAGTACTAATACTGTCACAGTAAACAATAATATTATACGCCAAGAAATTACAATTAGTCATTGTAGGAATTGTCTGATATTTTATATCTACATTGATTGATTTATTATATAAACACCACCTGCCATTAATTACAATTATTTTATAGTAAGTTATTTGACCAAAAGCCAAAATAGTCCAATACGTCATAATCATTTTACTTAAATCTAAAATAAGTACCAGATAAACTATTCATAATCTCAAAAAGAGTTGTATAGCTACCTATACAACTCTTTTTGAGATTATGAATAGTATACCTAGTTAGGTACCTACGTACCTACTAGGTATAACATTTATGTGTAGGTATATATTATTTCACTAAAGTTCAATAAAAAATAGAGTTACTAATACATTTTACTGTGCATTATCTATCATTGAGAATCTTATCGGTAGAATTGCAACTGGCTCTGACACGTTTGGTTTGTTGATGTAGATGCTCCAAGTCCGTTTTGCCAGGTCGAATACACCTGAAATTAAAATATATTAGTTGAATAATAACAATAGTACTTACTTTACTTTTACAAGCGTTGGCGGTTCTTGAAGTTTTTAAGAATGAGATTGCGAATGACGGCGAGATGTGAAATATACGACGCCATTTTGAATACTATTCTTTATACATCGTGAAATTTTGATCATTTGGTACCCTCCGTGGGGTGGTTCCACTCATGATTGCAAGCAACTTTTACTATGGGGCCAACTCTCGCAAAAAAACCTACCTAAGTACCTACTCGACCTTAATGTATGGAACGGCTGTTTTTTTTTGCGAGGAGAGTTGGCCACATAGTAAAAGTTGCTTCTAATTATGAGTGGAACCACCCCACGCGGGAACCAAAATGATTAAAATTTCAGCGTGTATAGGTAGGTATATTATTTATTATAGATTAAAACCAAGATTATAGATTAAAACCAAGAATAGTTGAAACTAAGTAGTTGGAAACACTTTATCGTGACGTAGCGTGGGCCATCCGTCAGAAGAGAATAGGTACCTGGGGAAACATATTATTATTATCATACCATGACCAGATAAATTAGAAACACCAGTCGATTTTCATACAAACGAGGAAGGTAACTTTAAAGTTTTGGTCTCCGCCAGGGATTGATCGATGATGGCTATCCAAGGAGTTCATGAAGGAGATCCAGATCCACGCACCTAACTAATCTGATCAACATTCTATGAGCTGTAAGGATCAGAGTACCTAATGCTATTTCCGTGGTTGTTTTAAATAAGTATATTATCCAAACAGCTCCTGAATGCTGGGTGTGTGTGTATAGCGATCTGGTTCCAAACAGAAAGTTTGTCATTGGAATAGAGAGAGTAAGTTATTGTTAGTTCCTTACCCGCAGCAATTGTCTTAATAACGGTATCAATTCTATCCTGGAAGACCGTGAAGTCTTTCCCTGTCTGGTCGGAGATAATATCTTCAATGTCCTTCCTATTCTTGGGCGCGGGGTGAGCGTGAATGGCCTCCAGCCGGGCCGCGCTGCTGTCAATTATAGGCCCCACCACCTCTGTAACGTTCGCTCTTTGATACCTGTGTGCAACAAAATATATTGAGGCTTTCTTATATCCACAACGGGCAGAGCTTGACCTTCATCTCGCTCGCCTTCTTCTTATCGAATGAGGATTAGTGGCCAGTGGCTACCTCTGGTGTAAGAGTTCATCAAGCCGCCTGTAAGGCCTCTAACTTGGCATATCGACTGTTATCAGATGACAACAGCCGGCAGCAACAACCAAAACTCCCCATACAAAACAGCTATTTCATACTAATTTAACGATAAACAATACCTGTTACAATGTACCAGCGGTTCTTTGTCATATTTGTGGATGTTCAGCAAAGACCTGTCACCCTTCAAGTCCGGGGCGACCTCCACGTTGTACAGTTGTCTGCTTCCCCAGGAGTCTGTCCATATCATGTTCACAGAGAAGCCGTTGCCGATTCCAAGACCCTCGTCTAGCAGAATTCTCTCAGCATCGTAGAAACTTTTGGCTCCTAGCAATGATCTTGTGATGAAAGTGCGTGCTGTAAAAAAGTCTAATATTAAACTAAGACTTTTAAATAACCATTTAAGTGAATTCTTGAGTGGATATGATAATACATGTAAGGCATTCGGTATGTTTGTTGCTAGATAAGTGATGGACATAAACGTTGATATATGGAGAAGAGGAGGAGACTGCACAAAAGATAAAAATGGATGGATTGTGTGATTAAATCAGAAATGAGAAGATCCGTAGGTAAACTAAGGTCCTATAGGTAATCGATATCGCTCGACCTGCCAACGTGACGGGTTTTATCACGTCCCGGACGGAACGGTGCGATTCCTGACATCGTTGCATACCTAGGCATAAAAATATTAACAAAATACGTGACGAGAACTCAGACGGGACGCGGAAAATATATGGTGCATGCATACACAGCACGCCCCATAAAGTTAATATACCTGACGGAAAGGTATATTAACTTTATGGCACGCCCCCGTCTCGCCCCAGGTATTTTCCCGTCACGTACCTATACAGCAACCTTGAATTCACCTGGGCTAATTCACCTCGAAGGATTAAGTGGTAGTGGGCGGTATACATAGTGAGAAAAACCGTTGGCCATTGGGTTGATAAGGTTTTGGAATGGCGACCGCGCACTGGACGACCGACGCTCCTAGGTAGGTCCCAAAGTGGAATGATGATCTGGTGAAGGACGCGGGAAGTCAGCGCAGGATCGATCATTGTGGAGATCCTTGGAAGAGGCCTATATCCCAGGGAGCCAGTGGGTGTCGTGCGGCTGATATGATGGATGGGA
Organism: Agriphila straminella; assembly: GCA_950108535.1. Classification (NCBI taxonomy): domain Eukaryota; kingdom Metazoa; phylum Arthropoda; class Insecta; order Lepidoptera; family Crambidae; genus Agriphila; species Agriphila straminella. Next base: position 4,900,019 of record OX467303.1, on the reverse strand, counting down.
TGAGTGATACTTACGGGTGTTTCCTGGTTTCAGTACTAGAGGGCTGAGGGTGTTGATGGAGAATACTAATCCATTTTCGTTGTAACCCATTGTGTAACCAGGCATATGGCCGGCATAGCAAAGAGAAGCGAAGCGTTCTTCTACAGCCTGAAAAAAGTGTTTTTATAACACCTATAATCATCTGAAGAAGTTGAACTCTTAGGACTTCAGTACAACGTACTGTTTCTTGGATTGGGATAATGTAGTAAAGTTTGTTTCTCTACATTGAACCAGCCAGGGATCGAACCCGGAACCTTTGAGATGTAGTGCACTCGTTGTTACATACAATACAAGCTACTACAGAAAACGCCTAACTTGGGTACAGTTCTTATTTACATCGTTACTGGACGTAATGTGCACACCGCATTTACAGAAACAAAATCGCATCAGATTGTGTGTTTACTGGATCAGGAATAGGTACCTACTTACTGTGATGTGAACACCCTCCTATTACTACATACCTTCGCCAGGCCGCCATATCGCCGAATAAAAAAGTATCCGTTAAAATGAGGTAGGTATTCCTCGAAGCGCACCCATTTTGAAACGCACGTAATGAAGCGCACCTAAACTATTCCTCGAAACGCACCTAAATATGTAATTGGTTTTATTAGCTTACCTAGTATATACCTAGGTGCGTTTCGAGGAATAGTTTAGGTGCTTTATCAGGTGCGTTTCAAAATGGGTGCGCTTCGAGGAATAGGTACCTCAAAAAAAACGGCCCGCTGTGGTTCTATCTCTAAAAATCCCTAAACATACCCCTTGCTCCTTGTCTTCAGGTGTGGGGATAATGTGCGCAGACATGATGTAGAAATGGTTAAGGGTTTCGCCGAATGCGTCTTCAGTATGTCCCAGTACCGACTGGAAAAAAAAAGAATTATTTTTTAATCTGGTATCAGGTACCTATAGTACTTTTTTATTTTTACTATTTATGTATGTAGGTAAGTAGGTATTATTACTTATACAACTATAATATCGCTATACAATAAGCAGTTAACTATATCATATAGGTACCCTCCGTTTTGGCTTCGCCGTACCTAGTCGGGTAAAAATTACGTGCCGTAATAAGCTTGTCAATACCAAGATTACCAAGTCAATACCATACAATACATCAAAGTCCGTGATTTTGTGACATTAATATTTAATAGTGTATCGTTCTAACGTATAGAATAATGACGTATAGACTCCGATACCTATTTCCGTGTTGCATTTGTTTTCAGTGCGGATTTTTGGAGGCTCTGTTTGAGTTGGCAAAGAGAATATTGAATGGGAAAATTGTTTGAACAACGTTTCGATTGTTATTCCTGTTATTTTAAGACATATTTTATTATGTCTAGGTACCAACGTGCATTGCATTAATTTTCCAATGACGGCCTCTTAAAGATTTAAATGAGGCATTAATATGTGTTATTTCCTTCGAAGCTTATTTCGTAATAATTAGAGTTCTACCTGCTCTTACGAGAGTGGGACATAATAATATTGTAGGTCTTACCTACTTTTATAATTAGGTCAACAAACCACCTTTATCATTATGTTTTTAGCAAATAAATTATTTCATTTCGTTTCATTTCATTTAATTGATTGGATATTGGTCATAATAATCTAGCTAGACAAAATTAGAATGACAATGTTGCTCTGATATAAGCTGCTTAAATTAATATTAATGAAAATATCTATATTGAATAGGTAGGAAGGTTAATTTTCATGTAAGTAACAAAAGAATTTCTACAGATGTCAATTCCTCTAAATCTTCTCAAACTGTCACAGTCTTTGCGATACCATAGTTGCCTAGTTCCAAATCACGCAACAGCACTGTAGGTAATGTTAGCGTATAAGTAATCCATTAAATGAAGTAGGTACACAAACACCCTATTTGTGGTACCCATGACCTTAGAAGTGTTGCCGATTGTACCTATGTGAAGTACTCACATTGTCTGGAGTGATTATGCCTATAGAGCTGCAGCCTCCAGTGTCGTCTCTCGGAATGTGATTGTCGTTCACAGTACCGATGAGGTCGTCCATTTGCAACAGGAACAGCTGTTGATAATTAACGTAATGATATTACAATTTTACCTAATAAAGCAATTTGCAGCAATAATTGGTATCAGAGGCTAGTAATTTGTATTGAAAATGTTGTAAGTATGAGGATAATCGCAAGATAATAAGACGCAAATTGTTTGTTCGCTAAGTGATTAGGAAAATAAGTTGCCAGCAAAGAAATCGCCGTCCCACGTTATTTTGCTCACTAAATCTGTAACTTACGTAATAAATATGTATTTTAGCAGTTCTAATAACTAAATAATTAAAATAACTAGTTAACATAATAGGCGATAACAAACACTGTAGGTAGGTCCCTAGTCGGAAAATAAATGTCTGTGTGTTTTAGCTAGAGGACAGCTTAGTAACTGCTATGACATTCAAGGGCGTCGCTAGGGTTGCCAACCGTACTATAATATATAGTATTGTACTATATTTCGGGTCTGCGTACTATATACTGTTGAAGAAATATATAGTAGGCAAAAATACTATATTTTTAACATCGAACGCTAAGAAACAAATCTTTAATTTTTTTGCGATCGTGCATTTTGACTGATTCGATAGCGTGTAGTGTATATCGTATCTGAATTTTGAAAGTATCTGTCTTATAGCATCAATGTCAAATTCAAAAGCTTCAAACGATAGTTTGGTCATTGGTTGGTCTGCTCTATTTTTGTTTTGAGATTTTGTTGATAATCATCTGTAAAATCTACCATTATTCTTTCTTTGAGGGATTTATCGGAAAAGCAAGTCAATTGCACGGCCTTAAGACTTTGGTTATTTTGCTGTTGGCTACATTTTTTAACCTCTAGGGGGGGGCAGCTGCGACCCCCTGCCCACCCCTGGCGACGCCCTTGATGACATTACTGAATATAGTTTGGGTGCGTCCAAATTTACCTAAACGCTTTACTTATTTAAAACGATTCATTTTACAGGCTGCATTTTTATTCATTCTTCAAATTTTAAGGATGTGTTGTGTTCAGTCCGTGAAACTGAACCACTTTCTCCATAAAACATAATGGCGAAATACCCACGCCACAAAATTTTGGTCATCCCTTACTAAACGGATCACGACACGTGTGACGTGATCTCTTTGATTTGTATGAAAAGTATTTTTTTTATATATTTGATCCAGAAAATTGTTCAGTTTCATGGACTGAACACATCCTTAAAATATGGAGAGTGAATAAAAAGACATCCTGTATTTTGTGCTTTTTAAAATTATCAAGATGCTATAGAGTATTTTTTTGGAACCTGGTAGAACGAGACGTTGGCCCCGTCAGCAATCCCCTGCATTTCCTTCACGTAGTAAGGAAATCTCTTCTTCATGTTGCTGAGAGTAGTCTCATACGCCCTTTTGCCCACTGGAGTCTTGTATTCCTTTTCGAAATCCCGCAAATTTTCATAAGTTGCTATGAAATTTTTGATCACCGAAGAGAAAATCCGCCCCTGTTGAAAAATTTATTCATAATTGAATAGTTAAATGAGAAAGGTTTATTTAGGTATTATCAATAAGATCAAGTAAGTAAGTATAGTAATTAAAACAAAAAAACCCTAATTACAGGGTTAGATATTTGTAAAACCCCAACAACCTCGCAGGTGTGGATTAGTTACCGACTAGCATCATAACCAACAACGTTTCTTCGACGACTTTTCGAAAAAATAAAATTTAAAAATAAATAAATAATAAATAACGTCTTTTCATACAAAACTCGATCAGCTGTTCGGACATTTGTATGGAAAGTAGTTTTTTTTTGTCGTAGGACAAAATGTTGTTGTTTAGATGATCGATGTAAGTATGATGGTAATACTCTTGCTAGGTTGTCATGGTGTTTTACAAATAAATAACCATGTAAGTATACTACGAGAACAACGAAGCACTTGCTTCGATTGATATTCTGTTAAATAGTTACTCAATAAATAAAATAAAATAAAATTTGAATTTTGGTAAATAATTTTATTTTAGTCATAAATTTTAAAATTTGATTAGGTAGTTACCTAGATACTACATTTATTATTAGGAATATTGATTGATTAATTTTATTGCACGCAAATATTTAATTTTTATTATTGAGAATCCCACGGGTGGGTAAAGGCCTCCTCCATCCCTCCACTCCTTCCTGTGTCGAGTCTTGATGTGCCACTTTGGATGCCACTGTTTAGGTGCCACTTGATGTGTCCTTTGCCAAGAACTACGTATTGGATTTAAACCATCTATCCGTCAACGCGAAGAATTGGAGAGACTGGAAGCGTTATCAAACTCCATCGAAGTGTACGATTTAGTAAGTGACATTATTATCTATTAACTATGACACTGTTCTAATCAGTACCCTTAGCACGAATAGCTATCGAGAAAAAAAACGCGCGTAAAATTACTCGATAGACAATTCTCTATGGAAAATTTCATTTTGCTTATCAGCGATAAAAGGCGCTGTACAAATATCCAATACAAAATTTATCTATAGAATGGTTATACGCGCATTATTTTTTTCAATAGCTGTTCGTGCTAACAACCCACAGCCTGTGCGATCTGCCGGGACATTTTTGTAAGAAACAGCTGATTTCTTTTTCGCGATTTCAGAGTAAAAGTTGTTCAGTTTGATGGTCTCTCTCTACCATATTCTGGTTTAGACATTAAGTTATTCTGTTAGGTACACGTTGTACCTTATATGGACTGCCCATTTCCACTTAAATTTCAAGGATGTGTAAAATACTTACATAGGTAACTACTTATTGCATTTTCAGTGCATTTTACCATTTGTATCGTATATATATATTTGTCTTCATAATCGTTTTAAAGACGGTATGATTAAACATTCAGTTAACATAATGTGTCTTGCCTTGACCACTTTTCAAACAATTGGCATGGGTTTAATTTGCATTGAAAAACAATTCCATATAAAAAATATTATGTATAAGTAGTTATAAGCGCGCTTAAATTCTTTGTCCAACTTCATAATAATAATATTATGAATATTTGCATCAGTTTCATTGTGGTAGTTCAATATAGTCTATGTGTCTAGATTTCTAGAATATCTAGAAAGATAAGTAGGTAAGTACCTACTTACTTACAATTTAGAAAGAAATGAGAAGCGATTAAGCTTCGATTAAAACGCAAAAATAAATAAAATAGAAATATTCATTCTTCTGCGGTATTAAGTACCTAGGTACTTTTTAGTATTTTAGAAACTTTAAAACTTTCTGTGTACCTTACCTACGATACACAGAAAGACCACACTTTTGGAAATTGGCTTGATGGTAAAGAGTTCCCTTTTCCCATATCAATCAAAAATTTAGCTAAAATCACTACCTACCCAATTAACTTCTAGCTTGGGAAAAAAACATAAATTATCCTATTGTCTAAGGTACTTAAACATTAGTATTATGGGAAAGAAGGAAGCAATTTTATCATTTCATTGCGAAACGTATATCGCAGAAACGGATAAGTACGTACCTACCTACTACGTAATATAAAAAACATAAACGTCAGGAATTATAACACAATGATTTTGAGTGGTGTTAAATTTGAATAATGGCTATAATTGTAGGTAGTCTACTTCAAAGTCATTTTGTGAATCTTAACATTTAAGACTATTTAATTTTAAGGAAAGGAATGCTATAAATCTGAGGTATTATTACGGTTGTTCATAATAATATGTATTCCGTATCTGATTCAAGGGCAGGATTAGTTTATTTAAAAGCTTCATAGGCTAGTCCATCCCGATGGGCTAGTCAATAAGTCGATAAATACTAAATTACTGAATGTGCATGTCTTGTAAACAGTTGGTTTTTGTTTGATAATGATAATAATAAATATTCCGGACAAGTACTTAAAGCAAGACCAAACGGAATACATCCTTTTTCGTCACGCACATAAACATAAAATATCGATCTTCTATCATCGTGCAAAAAAGTAGCGCTGTGCCTTAGTCCAGTAAAATTACGGGAGCTAGTACCTATGACGAAATAGAAATAATTTGCAATAGCGGTCTTTCTTCTTTGATCGTTAGATTAAATGGCTAGCTGTCGTTCTGTAAATGAATTCAACAAATTTTCACTAATTATTTTTTTACTTTAGGTACTTAAGGCGAGGCCAGTTCACGAAATTTACTCTTCCACTATGTCTTTAGAATAAGGTTGAATATCGCATAACTTTAATTGACGCTTCGCCAGAAATTTGACGAATTTTAGTACATTTTTATTGATTTCTGAAATACTGGATCATTTATTAAAAATGTACTCGGTTATTGTGTTAGATCGATAAAAAAGCTATCCTTTTTGCATAAAAAATCATATCACTGTCGTTGAAAATTACGAAATCTGACGATTTGAAATTTATTTTTATAAGTTTTTATGGTGTTAATCAGGATTTTTTTACAGAGTTACCATGTTATTTTTCAATATTCTGTTCGGTTACTATGCTACTTTGTTTCTTTTTCAGTCTACAGTAATTTTTGTGAAGTAGAATTTTACATCAGTTCTTCACATTGGAAGTTCAAAAATCAGACTTTTCATCAGATCGTGAACTGGCCTCGCCTTAACTGACCAAAATATTAATTTATTTAGTTGCTTTAGCAAAATTGCTAATTACACACTTTCTTTACTTTTTGCTTGATTTGTAACTATAATTTGATTGTGAATGCAAATCCAACAAAAAAAAGTAACAACTAAGTAGCCAGTATTTTTTGTACTTATTCGTTTTAGTTGGATTCGTAAATATAAGTGTAGGTAATCACATCAAAGTCAGATATGCAAAATTACAGTTTATTAGCATTTAATGTTTTGCGAATCCGTAATTTAATTGAACTCTCGCATTAAACAACATAGAGATAGGTGGAACCTATTTTACTCTTTGGTACCTAGGTACCAGTAGGTTAAATTAACTATGCAACGCGTTTGCGCGGTACAAAACGGTGATCTGTAAAATTTACTCTGCCATACATTTTCGAGTGAAGTTGGCGCTTCTGTTGCACCTACATAGTTAAATTAATCTCATTGTAATTATTACAACAGATAAATAAAACACTGTTGAAAAATCTTTCAGCCTGCCTAGCATGACCGATTTATATCGCGTGATAAAGCACTTTATCGACACATGAATGAATTTACACTTTATCGACGCAGGTGTGAAACATTAATGATAGGTGTACGCGATATAAGGCAAGAACTTATTCAAAATGAATCAATGTGAGTTAAGTAATTATTCCAAATGATGCAGTGTGATGTGAGCAAAGAAATAATATAAGACCTAGGTAATAACCGATGGCGATGTGTAAATAAGCATTCAGTTTTTATTACACTGCAAAGATTTTGAAGTTTTTAGACGCAATTTAGATAAGCAACAAACAGATTCAAAGTGAATTACAATAGGGTGAGAATTTAAAGTAGATAACAAAAACTTTAGTTGGCTTTAGCCAAACCTGTTTGACAGGATTCAGTAGGTCATTTAGATATCAAGACAAGGAATCTCTGCTGTTGCAAATTAACATTACAAATAAAGCGTGGTACAAGGTACCTATTAGGTGTTTTTTTTAATGCTGTTGCCAGACTCGCACTTGGCAATTTTTGGCAAGCAACGTTTCGGTATATATATACATTTTGAATTTTGATTTTCCTTTTATATGCCGGCAAGGTTGCCATGGCTTTCCGGTGAAAAATAGCTCAAATGACAAAGTAAAATAAAAAAATCCTTAGAGCATAAAAATAATCCAAGCTAATGCTTCATCATTTCGACGTTGGTATTGGTTTTACTTCTTGAGATAGGATAAGAGAAAAATAGTAGATTGTTATACAAGACGCTAAAAGTACCCATTGCATACGAGGTATTTTTATTCCCGAGCTTTAGCGAGGGAATAAATAGAAACCGAGTTACAATGGGTTTTAGCGTCGTGTGTTACACTATACTTTTCACTGCGATTGCGAGAAAATAAAATACAATATTAAATAGTTTATACCTATTTACTTCCGTAAACGAATCCACTCGTTTTTCTTTCCTCCACTTTATAAACTTTTTGTACAATATTTAAATAAATGATTTGTGCTTGACGGCAGAAGATTAAAAATATTTATTTCCTATTACAGTCACAATTCAATCAGTTTGTAATTATAAAAAAATTCTAAAGATTTCGCGCCATGGTACCTTTTTTTAATTTCTGCTGTAGCAGCTAAGCAACACAAACACGCATTCTACGATTCACTCTGTACACAGAGTTTAAATAAGTCTATGATTTTACCGAAGAGATGCTTTTAGTTCCATTTTCAAAAATAAGAATGAGAAACTGGGGGCCTATTACGAAACTTGGTCACGATAGTCGTCCGCAGTTCATCGGTTATAGTTATTACAAATATTTTCAATGTAGCTATCGTAGTCCATAGTCTATTGAACGAATAATGACGGATCCACTAGAGAGAAACTGACAAATTTACGCAATCACTTTGCAATATCGCATACGCAAGTGCTTTGTAATAGGAATCAATCAGAACGAAGCACGGACGCAGCCGCGTGTATCGCATTAAACTTTTCGTAATAGACCCCCAGTATTAAGTCGAGCGAGTTTTTATTCGTGATTATGAATAAAGACTTTTTCGTTTTAGTACGCTCATTAGTAATAGACAAACATTAAAAAAGAAAAAACTTTATCCCCTAGGGCTTATTATGCTATTTTATCTCGACTCTTGTACGTTACAATGACGCACTTTTTGAGCAAGAGGAGTGAAAAAAATATTTGTAATTTGTGACTCACCACATCGAATCCGACATCGTAGTGCGAACCTTGGACGTACACCACCGGCACGGCTCGGCGTCTGCCAATTTGCGTCTCTCCATTGCCATTAATTCCTGAAAAAAATTTTTTTTTTTCAGTGCAGTGTTGCTGGTGCAGTGCTATTGTTTATCTGATGAAGAGGCAGTATGTTCTATGACCTTAGCCAGTTCTTTAGAACGAAACAAAAAAAAATATCTTATAACATATCACAGTGATCATGGCAAATACATTAAAATAAGTAATAATCGCAAAGCAATACGGATAATTTTTATAATAGCTCTCGTTGCTATTGAGAAATGACACAGAAAAAACATAATTGCAAAACAACCATTTCAATTTGCGTGTTCAGTTTTCAGGCACAGTATACTGAATTAGTATGTGGCACATGACAGCACAGACACAGGTCTGTGTCACGTAAAAAGACCGCTGAAAAACAGGCGAGAGGAATCTATACTGTCTTCCAAAGACATAGGATACATTTTCGCTCACCTTTGACGTATCTATCAGCGGTCTTTTTACGTGACGCCCATAAACTTAATATTCCACTAGGTAGTATAAATAAGTTTATGGTGACGCCTAGGTACATACCTACCTACTATACTCGTACCTAGGGTATTGCGGTACGTATAGTGAATTCGATTTCAAAATACGTGGCACTCATACTTATTTGAACAGTAGGTAATATTAACATATTCAACTGATTGTTTGTTATCCTGTTTATTCAAATGTATGAAAAATCCTTCAGTTTTCAAATGTTTTTGCGAACAATGAACCCATTGATCGATGTGACTAATAAGTCATATGCATATGAATAGGTGGTATGAGCTGTATGAGTATGAATGTAAGTAATATTTGGTCCATTTTAACATCGAGATCTGCATAGAATGTCATGTAAAATTAACCAGTTGATCCGCCCACAAACTACAAAACAACATAAAGGCGTCTCACGCACGATCATGAGGAAAAATATACTGTTTTCACCTCTCCAGCACAAAAAGGGAGCTTTTGGCGCGTACAAATTCGCAGCACACCAACTAGGTAGGTATACCAAGAACGAATTTTTGAAATAATAAAGAAAAAAAAAAGAAATGGAGTGACAAGGATGAGAGACTTATAAAATTGATACTATATCTATGTAAAATTGATTAAGTGAGAAAAGGATAGATAGAATGCTTTATGTTGTCATCAAGGAAATTATAAGTCACAAAGGAAATAATTTATAAGTGTTGTACGAAGTACCTACCTACTTACAATTTCCTTGTTAAAAAGTATAAAAAATAAAATACACGGATATACCAAGGAGTTTTAAATAAGGATTGTAAAAAGAGAAGAAAAAGAAAAAGAGTATGGACGAAATGAGATAGCATATGTATGAAATTAAAAAAAAAACTAACGTGTTTTATGATCGAACACAAATAAATAAACATAAATAAATAAGAGAAACCGTGGAGCTCGGTGGCGCAGTGGTTTAGCGCCTGGCCCAGCGATTGCGGAAGTTAAGCAACGTTCGCAAGGGTCGGTCATGGGATGGGTGACCAATAATGTATTATCTCGAGCTCCTCCGTGCTTCGGAAGGCACGTTAAGCCGTTGGTCCCGAGTCCCGGGTGCATTTGCAGTCGTTAACACCCACCAATCCGCATTGGGCCCGCGTGGTGGGTTATGGCCCATCCTCCTTACCACCCATAAGGAAGGCCTGTGCCCCAGCAGTGGGGACATCAAAAAAAAATGGCTGATGGACAAATAAGAGAAAAATACAACGTTATGTAAAACAAAACGACGGGAAACTACTTTACTCTACGAATAAAAATTTTCAGCATATTTTTGACCGAACAATTTTTGTGATATAAGACAAAAAATTTGTGCGTCCAGCGCCAGCGATAAAGATTACTCCAAAAGAGTTGAGAGAACAAGTTTCTAATGCTGAATTTAGCTTTTTACCAGGAAAGTCACGTGACAATTTTCTGTTGGTAGAGGTATGTTTAACAAGAGACCAAATTTTTGTTCTGCCTCGTGCCTTTAAATCACTCACTATGCTCAATAGGTAGTCTATATTAGAATCACTTCGCTCGTGATACAATTCTAGACTACTTCACTAATTCGTGATTTAAGGACCTCGTGACCGTTGCCTCTGGGCAACGGCGGGCCTAGACTGGTTAAAGTCGACACTCGCAGCAAAAATTGACTTTGGTAACTTGTATAACAAATAACTACCTACTAACTAATGACATTCATTTGTTCAAACAGCTAACTAAATTTTGTGTTACAGGGTAGTTGGAATATAACCTTACCAATATAAATTGGTAAAACCCAAATAATTTTGTTCAGTGCAGTGTGTCCTTCTCTTCCATTCCTTCCTGTCACTCGTCATCTCCTCATCCACTCCCTTCACATTAATATCATTCCGCACACAATCCATCCATCTTTTCTGCAGTCTTCCTCTTACTTTCCAGCCCATATCCATTACTCTTCTAGTAACTTTCATCTCTTCATAACATGCCTAAATAATAGCGAATTTTAACGTAAAACATAAATGCTCGGTTTTGTTACAGTAGCGATCGATTGTCTATCAAGTGGTTATAGAAGAGATGGTACAAATGGTTCTTACCATTTTAGGGCGAAAAAAGAGATGGTACAAATTGTTCTTACCATTTTAGGGCGAAAAAAAGACACTTTCGATTTGCTGGAGTGCATCTTGTCGTTTTTAGGGTTCCGTAGCCTAAATGGCAAAAAACGGAACCCTTATATTTTTAATTGTACCTACTAGGTGTTTACCTATTAGAATATTAATTCGTTACGCATCAGGAAACTAACTTTTGTCTTTTATCTGTTTTGTTATTTTGTTGTAACAGCTGCGCAAAGTGAAAATTAAATTAATTTAAACTTGATTCTGTACTATACTATACTGTTTTTAGGGTTCGGTAGTCAAGTCAACAAGGAACCCTTATAGTTTCGCCAGCGTCTGTCCGTCCATCCATCCGCGGCTTAGCTCTGAGACCGTGATTTGTAAGCTGTATAATTTGGTAGGAGAGTGTGTGTGTTACCATGCCAAAAAATCTTAGAATAAAATTTAGAAAAAATATATTTTTAAAGTGCCTTTTCCTACATGTTTTTTTCTCGTCAATCTTACAGTGTAGAGTGTCGTCGACTAGGTATTTTGAAAATATTGTAGGATTGTGAAGACCACTTTTCGATTCAGGAATCTGTACCCTTAGCACGAACAGCTATCGAGAAAAAAAACGCGCGTAAAATTACTCGATAGAGAATTATCTATGGAAATTTTAATTTCGCTATTCGGCGGTAGATGGCGTTGTACAAATTTCCAATACAAAATTGCACTATCGAATGATTTTACGCGCGTTATTTTTTTCGATAGCTGTTCGTGCTAAGGGTACTGCTTGCAAAGTTGGAAGTATTAAGCTTTAAAGTGCAAAATTTTGATAGAGTCAAGTGTCCCCCCCTCTACCAGTAAAACGATTGATTTTAGATACGAGAAAAAAATCACGACAGTTAGTAGAAACCTATCACGCTGGGACGCTAGGCAGGATTTACAAGTTAACGTGTAGGTAATGCTCTAAGAATATTTTAGGAAAATAAAACAAGCCTTATTATAAAAAATCCTGGTTTACAGCCATATGGTTACTACGGAACCCCTAACTGCGCTTGGCCCAACACGCACTTGGCCGGATTTTTAGTAAGTACTTATTATACTGATCCATATACACCTTTTCATTAATATTATTTGTTTTTTCAATCTTAATTATCTCCAAGATTGGAATTAAAATGGGGTCCATTAAAACTATAAAATTTAATTCAACTCCAATTAACTAAATTAAATTCTAGAGATGGGTCGTCGACGTTTTTATCGTCGACGAAACTAGACCGTTTAATTTCGTTCATCGACTAGTCGATCAACTAGTTGAAATCGTCGACTAGTTCACGTGTCAACCTAGGTTTTTGCCGTTGTTTGCATAACTAGACTAGACGTATGGACGTTGGATTGTAGATAGTCGAGTTAACCGCGGTGTATAGGGTCACGAAGGTGCGAGCTAGGGTTGCCAACTTTTTTTAATTAAGTATAAAATATTAATTTCCAAAATTAATCAATTACCTAAATGGAAAAATATAGTAGATGAAGAAAAAAAAATTAAAATGCATGGCTTGGTGTAAATTTTATTTGCTGCTCTGATGCATTGTTGTTAAGTTATTAAATCCTTTTGTGATTTAAAAAAAATCAAAAGAAAAATATTATTATGCAAAATAGGTTTCTATAGTATCTCTCTTTCACACTCGCGAAATTAGCCTGTCAGCATCCTAATCTACATTTAATTCAGGCACAGAATACATTAAGACGCGGATATTATCATTCTTTAGCGTTCATTTTAGATTAACCGTCAAATACGATTCCAACGAAGAGCCAACGATCATACGAAGTAATAAACTGTGTAAACGGCTACGTTCAACGTCGACGACGTCATTCACTTTGCGGACAGGACTAGGTACCTACCTGTTGTTTAGCCGAGCCGTCTACGAATTCGACTAGTTGATCAGAGAACGGTAAACCGTCTATCCGTTGAATGAACGTCGACGGTCGATTCAACTAGTCCGTCTATTCAACGCTCATCCCTATTAAATTCCAATAGGTACTTATTGGTCGTTTCATTTTTTCAGTAACTCGTTGCCAGACCAAAGTTATCAATGTAACACATAACTCATACATAAGTTACATGTGAATGTTATTTGAACAACAATCATTAAAAAAATGTTTTTTTTTATAGTTCCATACTAGGTATCCAGCGGTGGTACTTTTCACTTATCTAAACTAGTAGGTAGTAAACTACCTAGGGGTACGTATCAGAATATCTAAAGTTAGAATGTCTAAACTTAAAATGGCAAAGTTCAAAATGTCAAAAAATAAAATTCAAATGGTTTAAAATGTCGAAAATCATTATGTATAGCTTCAAAATAGCAAAATTCAAAGTATCAAACGTTTCAAATACTTGACGAGTCAAAATATCAATGGTCATTATGTCTAAGTTCACAATGATTTATTTGAATTGGGTTCTTTGTCGCCTTCTTCGCCTTCTCGCCTTCTTTGAGGTTAATTGAGTCTGAGGAGGTGTCTTTGGGCTTCGCCTAAAATGCTTTATAGCAAACTAGCTTCCGCCCGCGACTTCGTCCGCGTGGACATTCGATAAAATCCTCATGTTTTAATTTCATTAAATTCTGATCAGCTGTTTTTACGTGATTAGGCAGGCGGGTTCCCACCAAGCGCGCTGCCTCGCGAGGCAAGACGTTTGCCGCACGGGCCTCGAACGAGGCTGCTCGCTTCGTGGAGACCCGCCTAATCACGTAAAAACGGTTGATCAGAATTTAATGAAATTAAAACATGAGGATTTTATCGAATGTCCACGCGGACGAAGTCGCGGGCGGAAGCTAGTTTATAATATTCAGAATTGTATCCAGAGATATTAGTATCCCGTTCCCGTTCTCGTTCCCGTTCCCGTTCCTGTCCCCGTCCCCTGGATGTGCATGTCCAGGTCCAATCATGTCCACCGTGTTGGACTTCAAAATAAATGTCATTTTCGCAATCACCATCCCATGAAACCTCATGTACATGTTTACTCACTCCATTTACCCCTAAGTGGTTGATTTTCAAAATTACAAAATATATGTTTGCCTATTTATTTTAAGATGTGCTCCTACGTAGTTTAAAGTTGTAATGTCTATTTTATATTATTTTTTCATACAAAATTTGAACCCCATTTTCACTCCTTTAGGGTCAAATCATGTCCACCATATATTCGTTGCGATAGATTTCCATCCATAAGCCAAATTTATAAATTTAGCGATTTTTACTTTGAAAATTAATGGATTTTCTTCAATACACAACTTCATCCCCCTTTTGACCCCTTCGGGGGTAGAATTTTGAAAAACGCTGAGACCCGTATTTATTAATTTTTAATTTAACCCGTATTTATTAAGAAAATTAATAAATACGTTATTAATTTTCAATGGTCAGCCTAATCACAAAATTTGAAGATCCTAGCTTCAAAACTGAGGGACTTTCATACAAACTTTGGACCCCCGTTTCACCCCCATGGGGGGTGAGTTTTGAAAAATCCTTTCTTAGTGCACCCCTGGACCTCATAAGGAACCTATGTGCAAAATTTCAAGTCTCTAGGTTCAGCGGTTTGGGCTGTGCGTTGATATCTCACTCAGTCAGTCAGTCAGTCAGTCAGTCAGTCAGGACTTTGAATTTTATATATATAGATTTAGAATAGAATAGAATAGAATAGAAAAATCTTTATTTGAGACAAAACAACTATTTTAAAATACATTGATGGTTACGATTTGTCCCAAATCGGTCCCAACTCAGCATAATACTTGGCCCCTGACCAAGCGCTGATCTTCCCTTGGAACCGGTTTGGTGATGCCACGGAACAATGACCGGCAAAACATACTATAAAACTAAACATTACAATTTAAAGAAAACTAAATAAAAAAAAAACAATATATAAACCAATGCAGTATGGGTAATCCCCGTGCACAAAAGGCAACACAAAAAAAAACACTATTCACTCGTCTTTTTTAGTTGCCAGAAATGAGTTTAAACTAGTCTACTGGGACTTAGAAACCGTATACCGTAGGTGACGAGATAGGTGCGAGGAGCGTAGCGACGAGCATGTTAGGTTGACATGAACCCAGCGCGCGAGCCGAGCGAGCGAAGCGAGCGTGCCGCGACAGCGGCAGCGGCCGGCGAAGCGTCAGAAAAAATCTATTTCAAACTCAATTGGTGGCTACTGAATCAGTGACTGGCACCGGCTACTGAATCAGGTAGCGGCGTGGCTATGGTGATGTGCGGCGGAGGCACAGAGGTTAACACGCAATTATTTAACCTGATTAATTAGGTACCTAAATGAAAGAAAGGTATAAAGTAAATTCTATACGTCATTAGTATTTGGAGTATTAGACATTTTAAGTTTTGATCATTTAAACTTAGACTTTTTTATTTAGTACTATCTGACCGTTTGACGTTTTCGTTTTTGACATTTTGAACTTTCGACATTTTGATCGTTAGACATTAAATTTTTTTATATTTTGAATTTTGCCATTTTAAGTTTAGATATTCTAACTGATACGAACCTCTACCTAGGCAATTAAATCCGATGATGATACAAAATAAATACACTAAGGGCATTTTTACATCGAAAAAAAAATCGTTTCCTAAGATTTTGTTTTTGAAAAAAAGTTAACTTTTAAAATTATTTTTTATAAAGAAAGGATACGTAATTGATCACATCAAACAGAAATAATCCGTTGTTACACTTCTAATCCAAAAACAATTTAAAAGTCATCTTTATTTTTCAGCACATAAGAATACACACACATAAAAATAATAGTAGATTGTTATACAAGACGCTAAAAGTACCCATTGCATACGAGGTATTTTTATTCCCGAGCTTTAGCGAGGGAATAAATAGAAACCGAGTTACAATGGGTTTTAGCGTCGTGTGTTACACTATACTTTTCACTACGATTGCGAGAAAATAAAATACAATATTAAATAGTTTATACCTACTTACTTACTTCCGTAAACGAATCCACTCGTTTTTTTTCCTCCACTTCATAAACTTTTTGTACAATATTTAAATAAATGATTTGTGCTTGACGGCAGAAGATTAAAATTATTTCTTTCCAATGACAGTCACACAATTCAATCAGTTTGTAATTATAAAAAAAATCTAAAGATTTCGCGCCATGGTACCTTTTTTAATTTCTGCTGTAGCAGCTAAACAACACAAACACGCATTCTACGATTCACTCTGTACACAGAGTATAAATAAGTCTATGATTTTACCGAAGAGATGCTTTTAGTTCCATTTTCAAAAATAAGAATGAGAAACTGGGGGCCTATTACGAAACTTGGTCACGATAGTCGTCCGCAGTTCGTCGGTTATAGTTATTACAAATATTTTCAATGTAGCTATCGTAGTCCATAGTCTATTGAACGTATAATGACGGATCCACTAGAGAGAAACTGTCAAATTTACGCAATCACTTTGCAATATCGCATACGCAAGTGCTTTGTAATAGGAATCAATCAGAACGAAGCACGGACGCAGCCGCGTGTATCGCATTAAACTTTTCGTAATAGACCCCCAGTATTAAGTCGAGCGAGTTTTTATTCGTGATTATTAATAAAAACTTTTTCGTTTTAGTACGCTCATTGGTAATAGACAAACATTAAAAAAGAAAAAACTTTATCCCCTAGGGCTTATTATGCTATTTTATCTCGACTCTTGTACGTTACAATGACGCACTTTTTGAGCAAGAGGAGTGAAATAATTCATTGCTATTCAAATAACAAACTCGCGATAAGCGGCTCATTAAAAGTTCTAATAAAAAAACTTACCATTAAGTTCTCTCATGATATCCAAATAAAAAAAATCAGTGCGCGGTCTGCTCCACTTCACTGCACACAAACCACTGAGCATTGTTTAAATTATTTAGTATAATATAGGTAGTCTGTTTTCTTAGCGGTCTTTAGTGACAGTTTGTACTACACTAAATACCAATAAATCAACATACTGTAGGTGTATGTCAAGGACTTAACGACCACGGATGCTGCTGTCGAACTAATATATAAATGGTTTGTATCTTTTCGCTACTAATCGCCAGTTCTCATGGAAATGGACTAATCTACTAAAACATAGTTTGTAAAGGTTACCGGGGACTATGTTTAATAAAACCCTCGCAGCCTTGTTACTTACAAAAGATTTTTAAACACTGTTTAACTTAACACATGTTTAAATGTGATGCTATCACTTTTTTGACAATATTATGTTTGACAGACACAGCATCACATTTAAACATGCGTTTTGTTAAACAGTGTTTAAAAATCTTTTGTAATTACACTGTCGGTGTTTGGATTAAATAAATGAAAGAATAAGATTGGCGTTTCGATATTCACTGTCAAAAAGCCAAAAAATAAAAAATTAGGCCTGCCACATGCAGATGGAATTTCGATTCGGAATTCCGAAAATCATTACGAACACAGCTAATCCACACAAATCTATGGACCTAACCTACCACATACATGCGGTAATTTTCTGTTCGGAATTTTCATGCGTTAGATATTCCGTTTCGGAATTCCGAATCAGATTCAGTCTGTATGTGGCGGGCCTAAGTCATTAAAAACACAAAAAAATACCAATGGCGATCTAGTGGTTAATGAAATGCTAAAAACATTTTTTCCCCAATTTTTTTAAATTAACTTTTGTAACCTACTTAGTTATCAAATTCAACTTTTTGTTGAATACGACAATGCCTCTACATATTTTGGATTTCCTAGTCTGTACGCCTGCATGCATTTTTATAAAATAAAATAAAATATTTGTATAAGCTAGCGTGCTTGAAAGAATTGTTTAAAAAACTGTGGCAGAACAATCACATTATAAAATAACCCCTTACTAATAAAGATCGTTTAGCAGATGTAGATACCTACCTACAAATTAAGTTAAGTTAAGTTACACAATCGTTACTCTCTGTCAAAACGAGTGTGATACCTGACAATTTGAGATTGAAAAGAAAGTGACAAAACACTGTGTAACTATACATTTGCTATACAATCTTTATAAGTAAGGGACACAAGGTTATTATTTTTTAAGCACAGCGATATTCACCAGTTCATGCAAGATGTTCATGTTCTAACTAGAGTTTCATTTATGGGGAAAGGCATAGGTAGCCTTTATTAATAAAGTTTATCAATTCTAAGCGTTTACATCTTCCTTTACATGAATTTAAAAATCATGTTCGAAAGACGATTATCTGAAAAACCGCAAATTCTGATATCTATGGTAAAGCTGATAAGTTTCTTGTCAGCTAATAAAGTCTTGAATGGGTGGTAGGAAAATAATATTTGAATTTGAGTAAAGATTACTTTGTCCTTGACTTGAATAATCAGCCCCCCTACTTAAGTGGCCAACATTCTATGCGTTTGTACGCTACGCTCATTGTTAAAGCTTTAAAATAAGCAGTAAACTACACACATCAACTTTGTCTAGGGATACAGGTGTTATTTTCATACAAACGAGGTAACTTTGAAGCATTGGTTTCCTGCCAGGGATGTACTGTGCTGTGATCTGATGATGGCTATCCAGGGAGTGAATGGAGGAGATTCAGATCGCTATACACACACACCCAACTGATCTGACCAGCATTCTAAAAGATTAATGGACATGTTTAAAAAACCGCGAAAATAGCATGCAAATGTATGGAAATCCTGAAACTGAGGACTCTGACCCATCAATCTATTAGAATGCTGATCAGATCAGTTGGGTGTGTATAGCGATCTAAATCTCCTCCATTCACTCCCTGGATAGCCATCATCAGTTCACAGCACGGTACATCCCTGTCAGAAAACCAAGCCTTCAAAGTTACCTTGTTTGTATGAAAATAACACCTGTATCTCTAGACAAAGTTGATGAGTATATAAAATTACTCGCTGTAATCTTGTCAGTTCCATACAATACACCAAAGTCTGTGATTTACATAAGTTAAATCGTCTATTAATCATATTTAAGCTTTTATAGTAAGCGTAGCGTATAGAATGTTGGGGCCATTTAGGGGGTGGTTAATAATCACTAATTGATCGTGCTATTGAGGAAATGAACCTCTTATTCAAATATATCATTAATAATAATACCTACCACGTAAGTATTACGAAATTGCATTATCTTTACCAGGTACCTACGTCGAATAATTGATGAAAAAGAAACAAAAATTACCGGTAATTTAAAAGATATTGATTACTATTTGTACTAACGATCTTTTACGTAATTATTTACTAAGATAAGTAAGTAGTACCTACCTACTACCTACCAACTTTGTTAAAACAGGAAATAGTGATGTAAGAGCAGCGTTGTTTAATTAATAACCGTTTAATTTAATGATTAAATATAAACACAATTATTTGACTAAAAACAACAAAATACGATCATTTTTTTGATATAACCTACGTGCTTTTGTGTTGGTTCGATAGAATCTATAGACGTGTTAATAAAAAACAAGTGATGTTAAAAATGGTGATGTTACTCTTAAAAATTGCTTGTATTAAAATTATGTTAATTACAACATTTGAGAGACAAACTGCCGCACTCAGAGACGTCAATTAAGTTTAATGCTTCATTAAGTATTATATCGTCTTATACTATCACTATGGAAAAGAAAGAGATAGCACCAATTTTAATAAAGGATTAAACTTAATTGATGTCTCTGAGTACGGCCGAAAATGATATAGTTAGTGCAGTAGCTTCCTTATAGCTTAAATTAAACTGCAAAATAAAAATGAACTGGCTATTAAGTGGTATGATCTACGAACAAATAGGGTATGATAATATCAATTACTCTTTAAACTTAAAGAAAATTAATATTTAGTCGCGCAATGGTTTTCATCACAGAACAAAGAAAAAATAGATTGTTCGTTATACCAGGTTATACTTAATACTCGTAACTCGGAACTGCTCATATAACTATAGCTATTTGTTATACGAGAGACCTAAGTCAATTTGTTAGCGAGTGATTCTAATATACTTAGACTACTGAGCACAGTAAGTGATTTTAAAGCACGAGGCACGACAATTTTTTTCTTTTCTTAGTCTCTTGTTAGCCTGATTTGGAGTCGAGTTTGATTAGACCTAGGGGTTAATTGTCTAATTTCAAAATCAATCGCAATCGCTTTTAGGATGTGATACATTGATGCTTCTTTTTGGCACAAATAAAAACTTACCAAAGAAATGAGCGATTGCGATAGATTTAGAACAGTACAGAAGTTGCACTCCGAAAAACCGTTTAAATAAATTGCAAATTGCTTCAGGTCGCACAGCGCACTATTATATATTCTGTGACAGCGCTCCATTCGCTCCAAAACATTCACTTAATAGTTGCCTCTCTTTCTATCGCGTAGGTCTTATCTTTTCTGATGTATGAAATTTGTCCTCTCAGAGGACGCCGAGAGGAGACTCGCGCGCGGAGTGACAGAGCCCTGTAGCCCAGATTTTGCGTTAAACAGCATAATCAATATGTATTTCAATGTCATTTTTATGTTAATTTGTGAGCGTTCGCAAACCATTGGCGTGATTTACGTTAATACCTGTTATTTACAACCAGTCCGTTGCCTCGTATTAGCATTAAAGTTAGTTGCTAACCAGAGAAATATCTAATTGAAGATACTCTGTTATTTTGGACGAGTATTGTCATGGATGTATCTAGAAATGTTTTTCAGGGGGGCCCGTCTCCAGTTCCGGGGCAAAGCTAGGGGGGAGGTGCTAGAGCCTCGTTGTTGTCAGGTTTTTTCTGGGGAGGGCGCGGAAGAAATCAAAAACAAACTGTTTTTTTTTTTTCATTTTTGGTTAGCATACCCGGTATTCAATATTAAATTTGTCTAACTAAGTAGGTACAATACTAAAAAATATAAAACCAACGATACAATACTAAAAAAAGAAAAATACGGTTAAGTACATGTCATAAACTTAATATTCCACTTGAGCGTAGCGAAAATTTTTCTAAGTCTATGGTATATGTTCAGTTTTTTTAACTTTAGTAGTTAAGTTATTTAAATTGTATCTAAGGGTGGATTTGACTGCGCATATAATTTCAGAGAGTTTACAATCTGCATAGAAATCGTGAACATAGACCTAGTGCGGATCTTTTTTATTGTTTTTTTTAATAAAAAAAAAAGACAAAACTCAAAAAAATCTTTATGAAAGGATCTTTTAAAACCTTGAATTTGTTGATTTTAACAATATGTAAAACTAACAAAATTGGAATTTAGAAGTAAAATAATTATGTTTTCAGTACTTAGATGACCTCCCATCCCAGTCTCCGAGAAGACGAAAAAATGGAATTTAGAAGTTAAAATTGTGTTTTCAGTAGATGACAAATATATTTTCATACTAACCTTTACCCAGATACTTATATTTTTTTTCATTAATAAGAATAATTGTTTGCTGTGAAATTGTAGAAACAATAATTAAATACAGTGATTGTCTTTGTTAGTGATACAGTTTGCTAAGCATTCATTACTTTTTAGAGTTCCGTACCAAAATAGTAAAAAAGAACCCTTATGGTGCGACTCAGTCTGTCTGTCTGTCACAGCTGGATCTTTCAAAAACTACTAATGCTATCAACTTGGAATGGGAATAGTCTTAGATGACGTTTTTCCAACTATTTTGCAAATAAGAAATAAATAAGTATAAATATTATATTTTTTTGCAACAGAGACTGCAAGGGGGTCTTAAAACTTTGAATCATAATAATAATGAAAGAGCACTGTTTGCACATTCTTAATATTTTTTTCTTTTTTTACTTTTGATGAAAAATGTATAAAAGAATCTCCGAAGTTTGCGTAGAGAAAATCTGAAATTATTTTATGTAATAGAAGTTTATGTAAAGATTACAGGAAAAATAAAACGATGTCTCGGGCACTTTTGACATTACTTCCACAAACTATCGGTCAAGATATGGCGCTGACCTAAAACTGCAATGTTCTACACAGCAATGTATTTATAGGATGGTACGGAACCCTCGGGACGAGTCTGACTCGTCTTGACCGGTTTTTTTAGTAATTTTATCTTTAATCGTTTTGGCTAATTGGATTAATAGTATCATTTGTAATGAACTGAGGTTCTGCTTTTTTCTACAATCACAATGGGCGTGGTTTGCACGTCAATCTCGGACCCATGGACTTACAATCTTTTTGAAGGACGGACCCATAGTCGACTTAGATTTTTTTTTGACAAAAAAGGTGCCTATATCAAACAACACTTTTTAAAGGTTTTAAACAAAAGGTTTTCTACAGCGGGATGACAGTATAGCGTATCTCTTTATATTCGAGATCTTTTGATGATATTTCAAATAACTAATACCTAACATCAAATAGAAAAACCACAAACTTATAGAATATTAAGTTTATGAGAAAAACCTTCGAGCATCGCGGCTTCTACGAACAGAAACGCGTCTTACTCTAAGAGAAAAACTAATTATTTTTGTTGACACACGTGGTAGGTCTCCAAGTTTACTTTCCAAATGCCAAATTCAATACATTTCATTTCAATATTGGGCATATCGTATCGTGTGCACTAGGATTACGCCCGATCGTGCGGAATGCATCGTCTCGCCGACCAAACATTTGGAGCAAAAGGAAACGTGATCATTCTAGCTCCATTTACAGCTGTTGGTTCTTAAAGCTAGTACACATTAGGTCGGACCTACAGTTTGGTCGTGAGCAGGCTGTCAGCTGTTGCTGTTCACACTATAGGCTGCTGGTCTGAATGAGGTCTAATACATGACCGAAATCGTGGCCGATCGTCCGGTAAAAGTGACGTCGCCGCCAGTTTTATCGGGATTAGTGAAATAGTTACGCAGATATATGCATACAATTTTGTTGTTGAGGTAAAACTCGGGAGTTAGGGAAATATATTGCCAAATAATTATGCACCTGACACATTATTTTGTTGTTTGTCGGTCCGATCTAATGTGAACCCGCTGTTGTATGCACTTGATCGATGAAGGCAAAGGTTGAACGCTCTGCGCAGCGTTTTTCGAATATTACCCAGAAATGTTTTTGAGTAAGTATACTAAAAATAAAAAACAAAATTTGCTTTGCACCGCTAACAAAAAAAACGTCTGATTTTTTTTTTTACAATTTACGAAAAAAATCTAAAAACTGGCTTAATCGAAAAAATCTATATACTTAATTATCGAACCTGCTGACAAAATTTCACGAAAATCGCTTGAGAAATGTGGCCTGTGGAGGAGAACAAACGGACTGACATCCAATACGAAAGAATTTTTGCCCAAATTGAAGCAGAGACGCTTCGCTCGTGCTTCGCGCTAGCTTGGTCAACTACTGTGTGTGAATTGGGAACACCATAACTGTTTATCACAGACTTTTTTTGTAATTATTATTCATTACTTCCAAGTATGTAAGAGTAAACGTAACGTATTGTGATTTTCCTTAGGTTACTTTTATGTAGGTAGATCTTAGTACCAGATATCACGTGCAGGTTCTTACACAAAGAATAAACGATGCGTTATCCTTAAAATACCATGATGTAGTTATGTGATTCCCCTGGGCCTTTTATTCAGGCTTTTGTCGTGATTTTGCGATAACAATCAGGAAAATTACAAAATACTTCCTTAAACTCAAAGGAGCTATGCTGCATTTATAAAACAATGAATTGTAATTCACTGGCAAATACAAGCGAGTTTGGTGACTTTTAACAAAATATTTATTTATCTAACAGGTTTTTGTAATTAAAAACAGTAACTCCTTTGAATCTAAATAATATATACCTAAGCCTGCCTAGCATGACCGATTTATATCGCGTGATATAGCATTTTATCACGTTCAACTGTCAAAAAGACAAAAGAATTTGACAGTTGAGTGTCGATAAAATGCTATATCACGCGATATAAATCGGTCATGCTAGGCAGGCTGGTCAACCAAATTCAGTTGTCATTGGCGTATCAATACAATTTTTCGGGAATTTGAAAAACAACGTTAACAATACGTTTGTTGGAACTGTTATTATGTTATTATTACTTTTTACACCTAACTATGTTTGAAACAAAACTAGACAATAATTTCAAAAGAAATTCCTGGTGGCTAAAACTCACCAGCAATGATATTATACAATTATTACATTATTGTTTTGAAGAGTGTTCGTAATAAGCAATTATTTTTCTTAGGAGCATAGCTATTTAGCTTTTGCATGTGTATTACAGATAATAAGTCGTGTCACCTTGAGTAAGATACTCATGCAACCATAGTGCCGTAATACTTTCTTAAATGAGACTCTAATTTAACGAATACAATGAGCAAAAACATCTTTTGAGACATCGTTTTATTTTTACTGTAATTATTACATAAACTTGTATCACATAGAATAATTTCTGATTTTTCTCTATGCAAATTTCGGAAATGTTTTTTTTTTACATGAGCAAAGTGTTTTTTTAGTTTCTAACACCACCTTTTGAAATCATAAAGAAAAAAGAAATACACTGACAATAGGGATGTTGACTAATGAATAAAATAACGAAATACTAATAAAAATCGTAAACATATTAAACTTTTAGAGTAGCTTGTATACCTCTTGGTTTTATATATTGCATATTATTAGTTTTATGACCCTTCAAAGTTGGGTGGACAAGTCCATTTAAAAAGTATAAAATTTATTAAAATAAATGATACCTTTAATTAGTCCGTAAAATGTATAGCAAATTTGTCTAAGACACCATTTTGATAAACACAATATTTAATATAGCTGCTGAACAAATTTCCTATGCGTTGCAAACAAACTAGCACGGCGTGACGTCATAGCGTGCAAGCCATTAGTATGGAGCGTTTTTGATCGAGTCCATTTGTGTGCATTTCACACTGTGATATCTCGGGCAGTTTTCATGCTAGCGAATTAATTCTTTTACCAATGTTTTTTTTTTTGAGAGGTAATTTATGTTACATAAAATAAAAAAAATAGTCAACATCCCTATTAAGGATGAGGCTCGTAAAATTGATGTGTGAGAAAAGATATGCTTTATGTTGTCGGACATGGATTAAAAAATATAAAAAATAAAATACACTGATATAAGGATTGTTAAAAAAGAAGAGTATGAACGAAATTACATCATGCGACCTAATTTCGTTCATACTCTTCTTTTTATTTCATACATGCGACTCGCATGTATGAAATAAAATATATAAAATAAGAAGAAATAATGAAATTTAATAACAAGTTAGTGTTTTATGATGATTGTAAATAAATAAATAAGATGGGATATTAATAAATAAGAGAAAAACACAACATAATGTAAAACAAAACGACGGGAATCTACCTTACTCTTTACTCTATGAATGATTTTTTTTTCAGTTTTCTCTACGTTCGTTATACTGGTATTGGCGGGGGCACTGCCGTGCCCCCAGATCTCCACCTAAAACCCCTTAACCTAAACCGACAACTGATGAAGTATACTACGAATGAAGTATGTTTTACTGAGGCTATTGTTAGTAAATAAACTATAGAACGTGAAAGTGAAAGTGAAATAAGCTTTATTCAAATAAACTTAATTATTAAGTACTTTTGAATCGTCTATATTTTCCTACCACCCGTTCCAGACTTTTTTAGCCGACAAGAAGAACGGGCGCAAGAAACTTATCAGCTGTAACAGCCTTATGTAACAATATTTACAAACTTGAATATATCGTTACCAGGGTAACATAACATAATTACAACAGGGTGACAGAATTATTGGCAACAACGTAGACTTATTATATTACTTCAATAAAGTACTTATATTAGCAAGTTATGTGTTACATCATTTCCACGCATTTTGATCTTTAAGATAATCGTCAACTTTATAATAACCTTTACCCATGAGCGTTTTTTTAACATGGTTTTTAAATTCATGCAAAGGAAGATCAATCACTTGTTGTGGAACTTTATTAATAAAGGCTATGCCTTTCCCCATAAATGAACCTCTCGTTTTTGCAAGCCTAAATCTTGGAACGGCAAGTTTATCTTTATTTCTTGTATTAAACTGGTGAATGTTGCTGTTCTTATCAAATGAATCATAGTGTTTCCTTACATAAACTAAATTTTCATAAATATATTGGCCTGCCAAAGTTAAAATATTTATTTCTTTGAACAATTCTCTCAAGGTATCTCTCCGCCGTAGATTGTATATGGCGCGAACAGCTCTTTTTTGGAGTACAAAAATATTTTCAATACTGGCTGCTGAGCCCCACAATAGCAGTCCATAAGACATTACACTATGAAAATAACTAAAGTATA
Source organism: Agriphila straminella (assembly GCA_950108535.1). Taxonomy (NCBI): domain Eukaryota; kingdom Metazoa; phylum Arthropoda; class Insecta; order Lepidoptera; family Crambidae; genus Agriphila; species Agriphila straminella. Next base: position 4,873,332 of record OX467303.1, on the reverse strand, counting down.
CTAACCTTGCCGTTTCAATATCAGTTAAAAGCCTTATTTTCTTAACAGCGAATGCCGCTGAACTAAGTCTACTTGACAAGGCTTCAATATGTGGATCCCATTGCAATCGAGAATCTAGTGTAATACCTAAAAATTTTGTACTCTCAGTAAAGTCTACTTCATCGTCATTCAAATTAATATTTAATTTTGTCTGCTCAACATTAGGTAATGAAAATTTTACACATTTAGTTTTTTTGGGGTTAAGTGCTAAATTATTACTATTAAACCAGTGTGAAACTTTAGAGAGGGCACTATTTACTTCGTCCGAACAGTTATTACCTCGGTTTACTTTGAAAACTAAAGAGGTATCATCCGCAAATAGTACTGTCTCACATAAATTACTCGCGTAGTTGGGAAGGTCATTTATATAAATTAGAAACAGCAATGGGCCCAATATTGATCCCTGTGGCACACCCATATTGATGGGGGCTCCAGTAGATTCAGTTCTATTAATTACAACTTTCTGAGTTCTATTGTACAAATACGATTTCATAAGACTAACCGACTTATCAGAGACACCATAATGTTCTAGCTTCTTTAATAGTGTTTGGTGATCAACGCAATCGAATGCCTTAGAAAGGTCACAGAAAATGCCAATTACATCCTGCTTTTCTTCCCAAGCATCAAGAATATGTTTGAGAAGTGCAATTCCAGCATCAGTAGTACTTTTACCCTTGGAAAATCCAAACTGATTTTTATGAAGTATATTGTTGTATGTGAAGTAATCTAATAATTGGGAATATATAATTTTTTCAAATATTTTACTAAGTGCTTAGCTTTAATCTGTACATGTTCAAATACATTATGTACTTAGCGAGCAATCGATTTATTTATGATGAGGGTGCCACTTGAGGTCTATAGGAGCCTTAATAGTAGAAATTCCAGCAGTCTAAAAAATAAGTAATAATTTTGAGACATTCTTTAGAAGATAGTATTATGTTTATTCTACAGTTACTAAGAATACGAAGAAAAAGCTTTTCAAATACATAACAAAATGAAGCAATAAAAACCAAGGAGCTTATCACATCTAGGTCAGTAAGTAAAATTAAAACCAAGGTAAAATTAATAAATAACTTATATTTGATCAGGAAACTCTATTGAATTAAATAAATTAAATGTTAGTATATTAAAGCCTATAGTGACCTCTGATGCTTTTCCGACATAACTCGTGAATAATTTTCGAATGCGTGTTGTTTTTTTTAATTCGTATAATAATCTATTGGCATCAATTTATGTCAGATATTCATTATTCAATGACAATAATTATCATTGACTTATACTTAACGAAAATTTCGGAGTTTATTGATTGTCGATACGTCTGCATCTTCATAACTTATTCGAAAGTGTGTAAAATTAATTCAGTAATTAAAGCATGTTTATGAAACTTTTCGTAGTGATTTTGAAAAGAGTTTTTAAAATTAGTGTGATGCTCACACATGAGCACTTCGTTACTGTGTCAGCAGGTTAATATAGGTTATAGGTTATAATATAATATATTAAATAATATAATATTATTATATATTTAAGCTCGCTATTAAGTACCCGGGTTTAGAAATTATTAATGAAAGAAGTGTGAATTATTATTTCAAAAGAATTTAACGCTATGTGTAAGTATATTTATTTGATTATATAAGTATAAAAAATAATATTCGTTTTAGATGTTGTTTAATAAATAAATTAATTAATACTTTGAAATAACGATTTAAAACATTAATAGGTACAAAGTTATAGTTTTTCTTTTTACCTATAATTGGTTATTCCGGAAGTATAGAATCCCGAATTAGTTCCGTAATTTCATGTAAATTATCCACTTGACTTAAAAATGTCCGTGATAACTTTGATTTTCCAACACTATAAAGATGAAGGTACCTACTTCCGATTGAATTAATTAAAACAGAAAACATAATATTATTATTATACTCAATGGCATAAAACTGTCAAAGTTAATATCTTCATAATATAAGTAAGATAGTAGTATATAAGTATTATCAGTTAAACTAAAAAGGATTTGCAGATTTTATATAGGTAGATATTATAATACTGGTGTAGATACATCAGTTTGCAATGAAGATTTTGTATTTTGTATAAGCATAGATAAAATTTTGGTGTTCGACTTTGACTTTTGACTTTTTTTCCTGCAAAGTAATGAGCTGTTTAAGCTAATTTCCTAGTCACAAACATTTTGCCACACAATTAAGTTAATCGTTCATAGACTCGTTAACATTGACTTAACTGATATAGTTTACATTTTTTTTATTAAGGTAAAGTAACATTTGTAATTTTAACCTCAGTCATTGCTGTGGTCATTGCCAGATGACATTGTGGTCAGCTGTTAGACAAACGATCTTTTAAAGTTGTATAAACTTGATTTTATGTGACCGTCAGTACCCATATCTCGAAAAATGAAACCTCGCAAATGCAAATGTTAAAATTTTGTACTTATTAGGGTTCCGTATCAAAATGGTAAAAAGGAACCCTTATGGTGTGATTCAGTCTGTCTGTCTGTCTGTCACAGCTGGATATCTCGAGAGATCAACTTGAAATTCGGAATAGTTTAAGATGACGTTTGCCCAACTATTTTGCAAATGAGAAAGAAATAAAAAAATAAATGTTTTTTTCAACAGGGACTGAAAAGGGGTCTTCAAAATTTTAAGTGGGGCGACTAGGGATTGTGGGGTATCATATGAAAGAGCGCTGTTTGCACATTTTACCTCTGCGTTTTCATTTTCCACGTATGGTATTAGCCATTTCGAAGTGCGCTTTCAAAAGATTATGGATTTTTGTAATAGTAAACAATGGCATGTTTGGATAGTGAATTTTAAACGCTTTTACAGGGGGCAGGTGAAATGAACATAAAGCATTGAGTGGAGGCAGAAAAATGAATTGATAGTCTTTCACTCTCACATTAGTTCAGTAGTACCTTTTTTTTTCATTTATTATCAATAAAGTTATACAATTTTATTTTACATTTAAAGCACATCAGAAACCACTGAGATTTATATTAATGTGCTAGAATTCGCTATTGTATACTTAAGTATTAGACTATTATGTATTCTGTGGTATTAGGTATTTTGATCTATGATTATACTAATTACGTGATTGTTACTATTTTACATTATCTTGCTTGCTTACAATAAAACCCAGTTCGATCGCTGTTATCCAACTCACTAACTCACAACCTATTGAGCTCTAAGAAATTGATGAATTAAAATATTAGAAACTGGCAAGCAACAAATGCTCGCTAGTTTCTTATATTTTACTTCACGTGGCGCGGACCGCAAGCACGCAAGAAACTTGCTATATAATTATTATGTAACGCGACCGACGGCGCGGCGGGCGATTATAACCGAATAACAATCTGTTGTGGATAATACGCTTTGTGGTCTAATCGACAGAAAACGGCGATTCCGATAAATAAGCACGTATAATATTTTAACACCTTTTTGTTAGATCGCTTTCTTTTTAACCAAGATTCGAAAATGATTTCCTGGCCCCGTTTTTCCCGTGTACCACCTGCATCATGTTGTTGTGCTAAAGGTACAAAATACTTTAAAGTCATATTTGAACTAAAAAAATAATAATCGAGGTTCTTAAAATTTTACACTTTTTAACGTTTTTATTCCGTCACTCATTTGTGTGCAATTTGTAATACCTATTTCACTTTCACTGACTGTCTGCTCTCCCGCCATTATTCAAATTATCGACCTCAGTTATCGACCACTGCCGAAGCGATCGCCGCGCCGCCCTGCGGTGTTTTCGCGAGAACAACTCTGGCAGTTCACCGATCCGTCCGCCATTACTATTTTCATCGAAATATTTTGTTTTGTATAACGTTCGTGCAATATACAGTTTTGCAACGTTGAATAAAGTATATTCATTTCGTCTACAACCTTGATCTTCCCGTTACGTTACGTCATAAAATCATCGACAGCCTGACTACATCGCCGCATCACAGCGTCGACACTGACAACAAAAAATAAAGTGACACTCTTCATCTTGGTCCAAATTACAGCTATTCTTACTCGACGTTCATAATTTTCATCATTTCGCTTTCTGCCAACTCTTAACACTTGGCTCTATTCTCGACCACATTTCGGTCTAAAGTAGATGCGCTCACAGCCGCGTCCGCACTCACCACGCTCACGGCATGCCACAGATAGCATAGGTACTATTTGCCCTTATTTACCTTGTTTTTACTTTATATTTTACCTCTATACTATAAAATAGTTTTCATCGCCAAACTCTTTACACTTGGCCCGAGTCTCGACCACATTTCGCTCTTGAACGATGGATGCACGACCCCGCTCACGGTCTAGGCCGGGCCGCCGCGTCAGCGCGCGCCTCGCTCACGGCATGCCACAGAAAATGCATACTATTTGCCCTTATTTGCCTTATTGAAATCATGGTCCACGTAATCTGTCAAAGACACGACTTTTACACGAAAATGCCTCATATTGATGAATAGTTAATATGACATCGACTGTATTACGACGAATCTGAATTACCTATACGGCGAATATGGAAAACGACGTATCTGGAATACAGTCAGGAACACGACAAGTACGAAACTGCAGTATTAAAAAAAAAAATTTTTTTTCGCTACATAATAGCACCGTACACAGTCGGGTAAAAAATTATAACGTTCTTGATGATTGTCACTCGACCTATTATCGCGGAAAGAGATTTTTTTGACTTTCAGTTTCAGTAGGTACAAAACAAGGTTTTTTATTATTTATTTAATCTTGTTTCCATCTTTTCAGTCGACTTGTCTTTTTATGCAGGCGGGTTTTTTAATTAGTTATTATATATTACGGTCATGATATACCTTTTTCAAATCCTTATAATAAGCCCTTTAATTTGACACCCATATTGCAGTATTAAAAAAAATATTTTTTTTCACTACTTAATAGCACCGTACACAGGGTAAAAAATTATAACGTTCTTGATGATTGTCACTCAACCTATTATCGCGGAAAGAGATTTTTTTACTTTCAGTTTCAGTAGGTTCAAAACAAGGTTTTTTACTTAGTACCTATTAACTACGTCTCACTGCGTTGCCTAAAACAAGAGTGTACTGTTTTATAAGTTCATAATATACGTTTGATTTAAATTTTTTATACGTATATCAATTAGTTTTTGTTCTATAATAAATATATCACTGAGATCTACTTTGCTATTATTAGTACCAAGTGATTACATGAAAGCGATTATTGACCTTGACACTTCAAGGAAGTTAGTTAAATGGCGGTTGGAACCACAACTGGATATAATACCATAACCATTAAACCCGAGCTTGGTTTTTATCTACACACCATAAAAATACAATTGTTAACTCGAAACGAAGTAAATAAACTGCCTGCCCCAAACTTTTTGATTAGAATTTGTGGTCCCAATATAATGTTAAGAAAGTCATCTAAATAGTTGACCACTGTTGGGCTAATTCAGAAATTAATTTGGACTTTGGTATGTTTTGGTATCCATAGTCACGAACACGATGATAACATCAACAGAGTTTTTTTTATGTAAATAGCAAGAGTAAACTGCGTATTTACGACTATGTATAGAAATAACCTGCGCTGCGTCAGAACATCGGCAAAAAATACGGCTTAGGCGGCGACTCACCATGTCAAATTCTCATTAATAGGTGAGTTTCCACCTTTAAAAAAATTTGGTGGTTAATTCAGCCATTGGCTAGAAAAGCCTGGGTGAGAGTACTACTACAGAATATAGAGGTGGTTAGCTCAACCACTTTGTATGGAAAAGTTTTCTTACCTATAACAAACAGTTTTTGATTTTTTTTTACAATCATTTTGGTTTACGAAAAAGTTGCAATGATTTTTTATTTATTTTTATGGAAATGTTTTCTTACCTATTACAACGATATAAAAAAATAATTGTAGTAAAGAAAAACGGCATATCCATATCCTATAGGTGCCAATAAATAAATACTGAAATGCCTGTTATACTAAACCTGAAAATTTACAAAATATGTGATACAACTTTTGCAGAATATCTTTATTTTCGTAATAAAAATTGTATAAAAAACTTCAAAATTAATAAAATGGTTGTCCTCCAGTTGAGTTTCGGATGAGCTACGGTCGACCACCAGTCGTGCTTCTTTTGAATTCCAGACGAGCACCGGATGAGCTACGTTTGGGCTGCAGCCGTGCTTTGTATGAGCTACGTTCTACCTCCGCTCTCCGGTCGTGCTGCGGTAGAATTCCGGACAAGCACCGAATAAGCTGCGATCAGGCTCCAGCCGAGCTTTGGAAGTGCTACGGTTGACCTACGGTCGTGCTTCGATATAATTCCAGACGAGCTCCGTGTGAGCTAGGATCGGGCTCTAGTCAAGCTTCGGATGAACTACGGTCGACCTCCGGTCGTGCTGCGGTAGAATGGGGAATGAATATTTTTTATAGGTAGGAATAAGCTTCCTTAGTAATAGAACAAAGTTTCAGAATTTTCGGTTGCGTGAAAATAAAAATAAAAATTAAAGTCTCTTCGACTTCACAAATGTACGAAAGTAACAGCTATTATACCTTTGTCACCATCTGCCACAACCACAAAAAGTATAAAAAAAAAGTTTTGACATTTTTTGTTGAAACTTTTTTTAATATCATGTTGTATTTGTGGCAGGTGGTGGCACAGAGAAAGCATTAACTACGTGGTGGTGGCAAAGGTATAATCTGTTACTTTCGTACATTTGTGAAGTCGAAGAGACTTTAATTTCTATATGTTTTATTACGGAACAGAAAATTCTGAAACTTTTTTTTATTACTAGAAAGCTTATTCCTACCAATAAAAAATATTCAGTTACTTAAATTAATTTTTTTTCGGACATTTCCCATTCCGGACGAGTACCGGATGAGCTACGATCGGGCTCCAGCCCTCCAGCCGAGCTCCAGATGAACTGCGTTCGGGCTACGGTTGGACTACGGTCGGGCACACTGTGTTTGTACATGAAGCCTATTTTTTGTGATAAAGTTGTTCGCATTTTTATAACAATACTGTTCGCTACAAAATCACCATTTAATTGATCAAAAGTTGATCGGATCCAGCGATTGAGTTATGAAACGTCTAAATCTAAGTGGACCTACGCAGTGCAGAATACAATTAATGATACAAGGAAAAAATAACAGTAATCCTACTAATATTATAAATGTGAAAGTTTGTGGGTTTGGATGTTTGTTCCTCAAACACGCAAAAACTACTGAACGGATTTGGTTGAAATTTGGCAAACAGATAGTAGATAGCCTAGATCAAAACATAGAATACTTTTTATCCCGATATTCACACGGGAACGGGAACCACGAGGTTGAAACCGCGGGCGGCCGCTAGTAAACTTTAAGTAATAGGGTAGTAGAGATTTGATGTCAATGAAGATAAGCCATATTAAAATGAAAATAATATTTTTCATTCTTTTTAAATTATTATTATTATTGGCGTAAATATTGTAAATTTAAACTAATACTAAAAATATAAGTTAATTATTCTCAAATTATTTACCTACTAATGACAAAACACGTGGAATAGTCATTAAAATACTTCATTACGATCGCATAGCAGTCTTTCAAACCTATAAATTTTCACACATGTATTGTAAGTAAATTTATTTATTATTTAACAACAACAAAAACTCACCTAGCAATAGCAGTGAAAACAGCACACAGTATTTCACGAAAAAACTCATGTTTCAAACTCACGGTTCTGTCATTAACATCTAGAAATCGGATTCTAGCTAATTGGTAGAAGCGAGTCGTCAAACTCGACACACAGACGCAACACTTTCAGAAATGTGATCAAAACCGTTTTTATACACCTAATTTGCGATGAAAAGAGGCTTTTGTACAAGCATGAATATATACCCGATACGCTATCTGTAAACACTTTAATTAGGCTGCTTTTGAAGGACGTCGCGCTATCTTCGTTATGAACTAAAGGCGAAATACAATAGTAACATGTATTTGCTTGTGAATCATATTATATGTACTAACGCTCCGTAACAAATGAGACAAAAGTCGAGCGGTGCGATGACAATCGTTAGTGATCTCTAAGGAAATATTGTAAAACCGCCATTTTGTTAAAAACAAGATTACTTTTATTTTACTTGATGTTTTCAGTTGCTTTTTGTCATCTTTCATTTTCGATTGGTACTTACGGATGTTTTTTACCAAATTTTTTTTATTGTATATTTTAAAAATGTATTACAATCAGATTAAAAAATATATATATACTGTAATATTTTGGAATACAAAAAAATGGTAGTCACAGATTTCAGCTCTATTATTAGACTACCTACTTTTATCTCATCTTGGAAAATTGAAGTGTTGGAAAAACCTGATAAAATATTTCTCTGATAATCCGAGCCGCTAAAAGATGTTTTATCAATGTCAGATTTTTTAAATTTCAATTCAATCTCAATTAAGATTTTTTGGATTGTCTTTTTGTGAGTTGTAATCAGTTGATTGAAAATTAAAATTCCTTTAATATACTTAATATCTACATTACATTCAATGCAATCTTTTTGTTAATCAAATTCATCACACCGGGTGTAACAGACCCGTCAACGAAGCCGAGGTCCACGTATTCTGCCCATCATCAGGACCATTTCTGTTCAAAATTATTGCTGGGAATCGATTTTAATTTTTGGTGTTAAAAAAGCTTTGCAATACATAAGGCGGTGACTACTCATTACTACTCATTTTCATTCGACACATTCGTTCGTTAGTCTATTAAAATGTTTAAATCAACCTCAAAAACCCACTCCAATTTTGTAACGAAAGAAAAATGCCATTTTTTAGTTTAATTTTATTTTAATGTTATTTTATAGTTTTACAGGAAACTTTCAGCTATATTACTAATAAATTTATATATAGATACAGAAGGCCATTTACAAGTTTCCACTTATAGTCGAAACAAGTTAAATATATTAAAAAAAAGAACTAGTGAAATAAGTTAAAAGAATAAGAATCCATTATCAGTTCACTAAGACGAAACCTTAAAATAAGTTGCGATTCGTACTTCACTTGTTATCAAAATGAGTTTTTAGGTGGTTTTTAGTGACCGGTCTTCGTCCATTTTTTTTGGGTGTATCAAAACCAGAATTCGTATGAATGACCTTTTTTCGTGTGTTAGTTGTTTGGCTTACAACTCCTGCGCCGTCACCGTGACCAATCGCGTGAGTCGATTTATCGTCACGCAATTTCAATCGATATTAGTTTGCACTTTTTATTATATCAATTTATTTCATTAATTTCATCACTACTTACGTACATTCGGCATGAAAAATATAACAATTTTAAGTGATACATCTAATCACCTAATTTTCTCTTAAAAAGTGGTTTTTCATCTTTTGTGTGTTGGAAAAAGGTGAAAAATAAACAGTATCGTTTTGTACAATACATTGGTAATAAAAGTAATTTGTGAAGTATTACACGAGTGTTTTAATAACATAGGGCAGATTTTTCAATGCCTAGATAGAGCTTTATCCGTTTGATAGCGTATTATACTGCCAAATTGAAAATGCTCGTCATTCATTTGTCTGTCACATTTTTGAATGACTTTTATTAGATTTGGTTAATATTATTAGTGACTGATATCTGTTATCTGAGGATTGAAAAATCAGCCCTTAGGTTTGAACCACAATTTCATACACTACAAAAAATAGTAAAAATTGAAATCAAAACTTTTTTGTAGGTATTGCTTTAAAAATACCGCGTTACTACCTCAGACCGTTGATGTACTAAATCCAACAAAGGGGGAATTAACTAAATCCATGGTTTAATGGTAAAAAAGTAATTTTTAACATTGTTTTATTGGCGAAGAAGTGTTTTTTTCCGATTTCGGTATTGCGTGTTTCGAATTTTACTGTATGAGTATGAGTAGATGAGAGTAGATAAATGAATTTATGAAGTAAGTAAATCGATGTCCTCATATTATGATTTACGACTAATTAAAACGTTTCTCGACGCACGAGAAACCGACGGCGACGTGAAGCAACTAAAGAAACCGCCTAGTCTGGGTCAAAATCATTTTTGAATAAATAACAAATGTTCAAAACAGGTGGACGTTGTTTTGCATTTTTAAATAATAAAAAACAAAAAAAATAGAAAGCAGTATCAAAAAAACCGGCCAATTGCGAGTCGGACTCGTGCTTTCTTATTTGTTTGTTTGTGTGTCCGCAAACTTTGCATACGATTTTATATTAGCTTCCCGATGAGCTAGAGACTTGCAACTTTGAACATACCTTAGGTCAGAACTGGAAGGCAATGTAATACTATGGTGTCATTGACACGACAATTTCGTCTTTATTTAAGCACTACGATTTAATTCCATTGGCGGCGCTAGTATAGTGCATAAACGCTCTTAATATCGGATCCTCCTGTTTTCCGCGACATTACACGAGAAATCTTATTCATTATAGCGAGGAAACGTCAGCTATGGGCATGGAATTATACAAGAAATATATAGCATTTAATTTTTTTTTCTTATAAAATTTTCGATTAGTGAAAAAACCACACAACGCGTTGTGGTCAATGCCAAAAAGTCACAATGTAAAATTCGAGTTGCGGTTGCACCATTTAGTGCTCAACGCATCATCATAATAGGGATGTTGACTATTTTTTTTATTTTATGTTACATAAATTACCTCTCAAAAAAAGAAACATTGGTAAAAGAATTAATTCGCTTAGCATGAAAACTGCCCGAGATATCACAGTGTGAAATGCACACAAATGGACTCGATCAAAAACGCTCCATACTAATGGCTTCCACATTATGACGTCACGCCTTGCAAGTTTGTATGCAACGCATAGGAAATTTGTTCAGCAGCTACCTATATTAAATATTGTGTTTATCAAAATGGTTTCTTCGACAAATTTGCTATACATTTTACGTACTAATTAAAGGTATCATTTATTTTAATAAATTTTATACTTTTTAAATGGACTTGTCCACCCAACTTTGAAGGGTCATAAAACAAATAATATGCAATATATAAAACCAAGAGGTATACAAGCTACTCTAAAATTTTAATATGCTTACGATTTTTATTAGTATTTCGTTATTTTATTCATTAGTCAACATCCCTATTGGTGAGAAACGAAGGAGCTCTAGACATCTAGTCGAAATTCCTTCGTTTCTCACCAAATCATAGTTTCTAATAATTATAGTTTTTATACGCAAAATATAATTTTCCTAAACATTGTTCCATATTTTATTTAGCACGAGCACGACCATGTAGCGATTACTGAGTAAACATCGGTATCGTACTATAATGGCTTTCTCGTGAAAAGTGTGCCAAAAACGGCGCCGACGCAGACAGACAAATATACTGCGATTACAAATTTCCATAAAAGTATTTCACATGTTACATAACACGGATTTGACACAAACGGTTGCAAAATAAAAATTTGGTGACACTAGCACCCATGCCCCCATGCTAAGCACAATGATTAAGGTAGTATTCAAATACGGTGACGATATTTTGAAGTAATTTATACTGCAAGATAATGTTATGTGGGATAGTGACGATACGCGCAACAAAATTTAAATTAATAAATGCATTAGGGTATTTTAAACATACTCATCAACTTTGTCTAGGGATACAGGAGTTATTTTCATACAAACGAGGTAACTTTGAAGCCTTGGTTTTCTGCCAGGGATGTACCGTGCTGTGATCTGATGATGGCCATCCAGGGAGTGAATGGAGGAGATTCAGATCACTATACACACCCAACTATTCTACGCATTCTAAAAGATTGATGGGTCAGAGATCTGTTTTAGGATTTCCATACATTTTCATGCTATTTTCGCGGTTTTTTTAAACATGTCCATTAATGAAATAAAACACTTTTAACGGATACTAGCGCGGTTTTATTGAAAGTACTTTGGTAATTAGTATAGCCATCCTACCATACTTGAAGGGTGTCACTGACAAGATTGGAAACATTCTGAAGCGAGCGTCAATCAAAACTTACTTCAAGCCGCCGAAGAAGATCAACCAATTCTTACGACCTGTCAAGTGTAATATCCCCCTTCAAGCCGCAGGCGTCTACAAACTAGATTGTGACTGTGGGCTCTCCTACATCGGGCAAACAAAGAGAAGCATAGGGACCCGCGTTAAAGAACATGTAGCTGACATGAAACATAGGCGCGATAACAAGTCTGCAGTGAGTGAACACGCCTTTGAGGGGCCCAACCATTATATTAGATTTGACAAACCCCAAATCCTTGCTAGAGAACGTAGATTCATTCCTAGAATGCTCCGCGAGGCTATCGAAATAAATAAATATCCTAATTTCAATAGAGATGATGGTTGGAAAATTCCACCAGCCTGGGACCCCCATCATTCATAAGCTAAAGCCCCAAACACACACTGTAAGATCTAATGATACGGTTAGTTCCTTTTGCAAATAAATTAATTAATATAAAAGACGGAGGTCGGCCTTCCTCTCCAAGTTTTCTTTCGCCATTTCTTTCTAGGAGGGGCCTCCCAATTTTTTGAAATGGTAGTAGTTTCAGTAGATTCTCTCTTTTTAACATATAAAATTAAATTAAAACCAAACCAAAACTTAAATTAATTAAAAATTTGATAAATTTTAATTTCTGAACGTTCTAAAAAATTCATCGCTTGAGGGTAGGCTCACAAGTAGCTTCAGTCCCCCGTGACCACGGCAGCTGCAAAGGTGCCGAAACGTCGGGAAAATCAAAAATCAAACCAAATACCAACTAATTACCAAAGTACTTTCAATAAAACCGCGCTAGTATCCGTTAAAAGTGTTTTTTTTCATGTCTAGTGAGCGCGTAAGCTTGAGAAGTGAATATGTCCATTAATATTAGAATGTTGGTCAGATCAGTTAGGTGTGTATAGCGATCTGAATCTCCTCCATTCACTCCCTGAATAGCCATCATCAGATCACAGCAAACCAAGGCTTCAAAGTTACCTCGTTTGTATGAAAATAACACATGTATCCCTAGACAAAGTTGATGTGTGTAGTTAGGTATCTGTAAGGAAAATCTATTCCTTAGAGATAACTAGTTATAATGCAGGAAAAAAATTCTCCACAGGTAACCAATTATCTGGCCATGGTTAGGTTATCTCCAAGAAACAAGGGTGCATTGGGTGGTACTGGTACACCTCACAAATTTCAAGAAAATATTCAACCTCTGGATGGGAAATTATAGGGATAGTCTCGTTTATTGCTAAATATCTGCTTTATGACATTCTTTGATAGGGAAACCTATTCGATATGCAATAGTACATAATGAGACAAGTTGCACACGAGGCTGTGGTGGGTTGCAGCCCGAGCCGCAGGCGAGGGCGTTACTCAGCCGAGCATGCAATAAGCAAGAGTTTCATACGACGTTTTTCAACAAATTTGCGAGGAAAAAACAAAGTAATTTACGACACAACAACAAATACGACAAACAAAATGAAAATTATGGGAAAAGGAGCACAGGTTTTTTTACACGCACAGTCTACAAGAATATATATCTAATTACTTTAAAATTAAATATTGTGAATTATGAATAATTTAATAATAATAAATTTTTGTTTGACTTAATTATGGACTTACACATTTATTTATTCCAATATCGTATAATTATTACTGCGGAAAGGCGAAATTGCTAAAGCGCCAATTTGGCCAAAATGAGTTATATAACTAACGTTTTTAATTTGATAAGGATTAATACTGTATTCTTATAAATAGCTTTCCAAATTACCGTGTTGTATGTACGTGACCAATTTTTTAGAAGATAGAATGGGTATAGTAAGCTATTCTTAAAAGATAGTAAGTATACATATATGCCATCGCGGACATTTTTGTAGATCTCTAAAAGAGGAACAATTCTATCATACATTATTTTGTTATAGCTGTCGGCCTAATTTTTGCCAACATCTTCAACAATTTATCGTCATATTTCTACCAATTTACGTAAAACCTTCCTCAGGAATTACTCTATAATTTGGTGAAAACCGCATGAAAATCCGTTCAGTCGTTTTTGAGTTTATCGCGAACAGACAGACAGACAGACGGGGCAAAGGACTTTGTTTTTTTATAATATGTAGTGATTATTTGTATACTAAGAAGAGTTAAATAAAGCAGATTGAATTCGCAGACAAAATATTGCATTGAAAATGGAACATTCGCATAATATAAATTAGGTTTTCGCTTAGCAAACATGTGCTTAGGAAAATGAAAAGCAAATTGTTAAATAAGTTTGTCTCAAATAATATTAAATGTTGGTTAGTATAAGAAAATGATAAAATTATTGTTTGATTACGCATTTTAAACAAAATTTAAATATTAATCCTTAAGGCGAGGCCAGTTCACGATCTGATGAAAAGACTGATTTTTGAACTTCCAATGTGAAGAACTGATGTAGAATTCTACTTCACAAAAATTACGGCAGAATTGAAAAAGAAACAAAATAACCGAACAGAATATTTAAAAATGGCATGGTAACTCTGTAAAAAAATCCTGACTAACACCATAAAAACTTATAAAAATAAATATCAAATCGTCAGATGGATCTAACACAATAACCGAGTTGGTACATTTTTAATAAATGATCCAGTATTTCAGAAATCAATAAAAATGTCCTAAATTTCGTCAAATTTTTGGCGTAGCGTCAATTAAAGCTATTCTATATTCAACCTTATTCTAAAGACATAGTGAAAGAGTAAATTTCGTGAACTGCCTCGCCTATGTTTAATTCGGTTATGCTGGAATACCATATTAACTTAGAATAATAACACCAGAATCCGTGTCCGCATACGCAAAGTGAGGCAACTAATACTAAGCCATTTCCCGCCAGCCAGCGAACTATCCCGATTTCCCGATTAAGTTAATATTTTTTCTTATTAAAATATGACTAAATCCTAAACAATTAAAATGTGGGTTCTCTTATTTAACAAAGTACCTTAAGGGCAGAAAGATAAACAAGAAAAGTGAAGCCCGATCAATTCCCAGCTGAGACAAGGGATTTATCAAAAAATCTTTGACTGCAATTTTACTTAAGTATTTAAAAAATAAAGGAATGTTTGTAAAATTTGCCATCATCAATTATAGATAGTGTATTTCCCTCCAACTACCGTACGTACACACACCCTTATTTTATTCTGAAAATTATTATGTAGGAAATTGGTAAACAAGTGCATCATTACTTGTGTGGATCTGAACTGAGAGCCCAAATTTTAAATCATTGCGAATCAAATTGAATCTTATAGGGGATTTAATAAAAAAATCTAAAAACCAGAAGCAATACTTCAAAAATTTCTAAAACGTGAATTATAGCTTTTACAACCGAATTCGTTGGGCCCTCAATCCAGCCAGACGGTTGCAATAAGAGGCATAGCATAGATCTCAGAAAGTACCATCTCTGTGTTAATAGTTTTCATTTTAGAATTTAGTTAGGAATTTCTAACATCGTTTTAGAAATTTTCAACTCGCTAGGAGATGGCATAACAGATTTATGATATGATATGATTTATTTACTTATTGCAACCGTCTGGATTGAGGGCCCAACAAATTCGGTTATAAAAGCTATAATTCACGTTTTAGAAATTTATGAAGTATTGCTTCTTGTTTTTAGGTTTTTTTATTAAATCCCCTATAAGTTTCAATTTGATTCGCAATGATTTAAAATTTGGGCTCTCAGTTCAGATCCACACCATTACTTCAGTACATTGTGCTTATTTGTATATTCTCATTACACACTACACATCACATACTTGTACCGTACCAATCGTGATATATTTGTAATAGCACACATAAATATAGTTAGTTATAGCACAGCCGAGAGATATAGAAGAGTACTCTCTCGGCTGTGGTTATAGCCTGTGGTAAAAACATGGAAACTTTTTATTTTGGTCAAAGGTTGCATTGCGATTTTCCGAATGTCCACGCCGAAGAAGTCGCGGGCAAAAGCTAGTAATAGATATTAGTCGTATAAGGAGGCTAAATCAGTGATGTGGAGTTATACGTTATTTTCATCTTAGTTTCAGTGCCTTTTCCGTCAATTATTGGTTCCAAGAAACTTATTGTAGCGAGTTTTCGTCGTAAATCTTCGAGAAAAGTGACACTTAATCCCATTTCTCTGTAGTTATTAGTACACAAAACTATAACAAGTATTTTTTTTATTATCTTGTTGTTATATTAATACGATTGCTAATGGAAATGGTATTATATGCGTCAATATGTAGCTTATTTTTTTAATTTTTGACCTTGATCTATTCATAAGAGTTCTAATAATATAAGACCACCCCGCAACGATTCATATTAGACCATTTAGTATTCCTTCTATGCACACCCACTACAGGCATAACAGTTTCCTTATTAGAGCTTGTTTCGCCATTAATAACGCTGACGCGACGAAAAATAAATCAATATTGGATTTATTTTTCAACAGCATCAGTTATTGTTTAAAATTTAGTTTTAATGTTACTATTTTACGCACCTGTCCTTTCTGGGATACGATTACTTACTTTACGATCAATTTCTTTTGAATGTATATATTTGTTGTTATCTGATATGTTTATAAGCTGTTAGTTATCCAAAAACGATAAATAAAATAAAAATGTAGATAGGTATGAATCGTTGCCTATATCGGGTGTTTCACGGCTAGGCCACATGGAAGGATCAAAATCAAAGGAAAAAACCAAAATGGTAAAAAGGAACCCTGGTGCGACTCTGTATGTCACAGCTGCATATTTCAAGAACTAGGTACTATAATTATAATGCTATCAACTTGAATTGAATAGTTTTAGATGACGTTTGCCTTTGCAAATAAGAATTATTTTTATGCAACAGGGACTGAAAAAATGGCAATGGCGTGTGGGGTATATGAAAGAACGCTATTTGTAAATTCTCAAAAAAAAAATTCTTTGTTTCAGGCCGCATCGACTTTTGATGAAAAATGTACTCCTTCTCTCCGAAGTTTGCAAAGAGAAAAACTGAAAATATTTTCCTTATGTGATAGAAATTTATATAAAGATTACAGGAAAATAAAACTATGTCTCTCTTTTTTAGAAATCATCAACAAAAATTACATTAATTCCACTATTGGTCAAGAGATGGCGCTGACCTAAAATTGCAATACTCTACCTACACCGCAGTTACGGAACCCTCAGTGCGCGAGACCGAATCACTCTTGACAGCTTTTTTATAAAAAAAAAATGAACTTAACATACATTAAGTACTTATAAAAAAACATAGTTAAGTAATAAAAGTCAGTCGTGAAAGAAGTGTTCCTTATCCCGATAGTAAAATAAGTTAGAATAGGTATCGACCATAAAATGATCAGAAACTAATGTCAATTTTATAACAAGTCATTAAAAATGCATTTGCATTAGTGATAAAATCGCGTTTAACTGATAGGTATACGAGTAGTTACCTACTTAATACTTACTTTTGTTGTTTTATCTCGTTAACGGCTGAACAAAGTGCCTATCTCAAATCTCAGTATCGGAGGCCAAGACCCATTTTTCCCAAACGCCCCGTCGAAGTAAGTAAGCTAAGTAGTGGGTAAATATTTTTATCAAAATTATAAACTTACCTTGTGCCATGTTGACCAACTAAACACTACCCTCGCCACTGAAGAACTGTCTGCTTGATACTAGGAATCCATACAACTTACTCTAATTGTGTTAAACGTATTATCTGCTTCAACATTTTTAATGCGTTCCATAAAAAAAATCTAGTCTTTATCACGACTAGTTAAAGTTCGATATCTGTATAAACATTTCTTTGTTAAATTTAGATAAGTTTAGTTTGCTGTACGTGGAAACGTCGTTTTTAGCTGTCATATAGATATGAAAGTAGTTCTTTTGATTGTGGAATTGTAATTGAGAGGAATATTATCAGAGTGATTACTCTGATATCATGCCTTGTAAACATTATTCCTTCTTTGATTAAAGATATAATAAATGGCGGTGGAGTTTGCTTGCGGCTTCAGCCACTTGGACCAAATAACAAAATCCTAGAATGTGAAATTTGTGGGTTTGGATGTTTGTTCCTCAATCACGCAGAAACGGCTGAACGGATGTAGATGAAATTTGGCACACAGATAGCATTTACTCTGGATTAAAACATAGGATACTTTTTATCCCGGTCAAAGGTTCCCTAGGTATTATTTTCCGAATATCTACGCGGACGAAGTCGCGGGCGGAAGCTAGTACTATCTATCATATACGTAGCTCTAAGCACAGAACTGTGATTTTTTTTCTTTACGACCGACACGACTGGCATCACACACAGCTAAACCAAAAAAACAATATTTGTGGCGAATATTTACCTACCTGTATAAACGCGCCGTTATTTTTGTTCTACCAATCTTCGAGCAACGCCGGCTTCTCTGATACAGAAGCCCTTCTTACTCTAAGCTACCAATGAAACTAAACATTTTTGCCAAATAACGACAAAAAATTATTACACACAATCCACATATAAAATGATTTGATTGCATAGTTAGTAGAAGGACCAAAACATTTTGTCACTTTTGGACCCATGTCTCTTTGGCAAAATATTAAGCTTTTCTAGTCTTTACGAGCTCGAGGGCCGTAGTGGTTTAGCGCCTGGCCCAGCGATTGCGGAGGTTAAGCAACTTTCGCAAGGGTCGGTCATGGGATGGGTGACCAAAAATTTATTATCTCGAGCTTCTCCGTGCTTCGGAAGGCACGTTAAGTCGTTGATCCCGGGTCGAACCAATCCGCATTGGGCCCGCGTGGTGCGTTATGGCCCATCCTCCTTATCCACCCGCAAGGAAGGTCTGAGCCCCAGCAGTGGCTGATGGTCATTTAGTTTTATTGATGTTCCACTCACACAGGGATTTCAATTTTAAACGATTTAAAAATAACGGTCTTATAGACAATTGAAAATTGCAATGCAAATAAATAAGATCGAAATTGCCTAAGAACAATTCGGTATTCTGGTAATTACCTTATTTTTTACCAAAAATATGGAGTAAGTACACAAACTACTGTATCACTTGTATATAGCGATGTGAATAAATACAAACATTCTACAGGGGTTATTAAACAGAAAAATACTTAGTAAGTTATTGTATTATAAAACTATTTTATATTCACCACGCCGGCCGCCGCCGCCGTTGCATTGCAGTGCATCCCTTTGAAAATAGCCAGTACATTGTACCGGAAATTGGAATACTTAACGACGTTCCGGTTAAAATATCCGGTGCATCCTCTGCAATGACTTCGCCATTTAATCATATTACTATGTGGACAATAAAGCACAAATTTTCTGTGTTGAATTTTTATTTTAGCGTGTTGATATTTTTAGCATTGAAAATGGTTATCAGATGCAAATCACCTAAAACGTATTTTGGCCATATCTCCGAGGATTTTGGGAGGATCGAGATGGAAATAGTACCAAAAGTTAAGGAATTTATCGAGACACGTGTGAATTTTAGAATTTTGAAAATCTACTGGTAACTTTTTTTGGAATTATGCAAAATTCGGGTAAATTCGGTTTTTTGGGGGGTGTTTGTTTACTAAATAGTAAAAAGTTCAGAGCGTTCCTAAAGTATTAGTTTGGCTACAAAATGGCTAAAAACTTGTGAAAATCGGTTAATAATTGTGACCTGTAGGTGGTCTCTTTAGATTTGGAATTGTAGAAAAGTGGGTGTTTCCGTACATAAAAAGTGATGTAGTTTCTGTCACAATCGTAAAAATAAATAAGTACTACCAAGGTAACTTTAAAAATATACTTAATAGGATTTTGCATTTGTTTTGATTTTGGTTTTTCGTAAATTTTTGGGTTCATTTTCAATGCTCCGATTCTTGCGGGGACTGTAAAATCTGTGATTTTTTTTGTACTTGGCATGGACAAAACGGGTGTGAGTTAAGTCATGTTAAGTCTAATTACTTTCTTGTTTTATTCCACATCGACTAAGTGCTTGTCCTTCATTTCACCTGATTAGTGTTTCCTTTAGACAAAATTTGAGTCCCCCGACGCAACTTCTCGTTTGCCCGCCTACCTAAACAATTTGCCCCCCCCGGATTGCATATTTGTAAATACCCGACGCGTTATCCAACTCGGGAAGCTTCGGCTGCCGCTCGGGCGCACATATTTAAACTGACGTGTCGACGATCGATCGAATCGAACTGCTTTATTCCTGTAGGTCCCGCGTATAGGTTAGAAATTTAAATTTCGAGGTTTTTTTATAACAGACAACAGAAATGTTTTCTTTTAAATAAATGACGCGGCACGTTTGCTGTTTACAGAGCAATTCTGGCTCTTGTAAATAACAGACGTATTATCCCGACACGTCTGCTATTTACGAAGCAACTTCGGGTGGATAACGCGTCGGGTATTTACGAATATGCCCCCGGGTTAGCACCTGAAAGAAACATGACTGATGTTAGTGATGATAAGGCCGAAGCATACTTGCCCTGAAATCCTCAACCACAGGGGAACCGGTTATTTACTACTAAGGCGTGGCTTAGGTAGGTAAGATGGTGAATCAAGAATGGGCTTGGAACAAGTCCTATCAACCAAACTGAGTACAAATAGAACCTTTCCGTCTTACGCGAGTCGATCAACCAACCAACTACGCCATAGAGGCAGTGCTAATAGATACTTCATAGTAATTTATTGAAAACATAAGCACAAAAACCAACATCATAAACATCAGCTTCTGATCCGTTTTTTATTTCAAAAGTTAAGGTTGTAAAGAATTTTCTTCTTAGCGATTATCCGACTAAGTTCAGTAAGTACCCACCCACGTAAGTCGGTAGGAAGTGAACACTGTGAAACTTAGATAGCTCGACAGGTGGCTACCGGATAACCTTTACACTTCTATGTCATATTTCTAACAGTGAACCCTCAGCTTAGGTGAACCTAAACAAAATGAAATAAGAAATCCGTTCTTGCTCTCCTCAACTATTAAAGGTTAGTTATAGATTCGCATCTCGTTCCATTTTTAAATTTTCAATACAAATGATTAAAACAAGTCTGCGCGAGCCGTAATGATATGAGGGCGAACTTTGAAAATTCCTATTAAATTATTAAATTTACCTATACTATATACATATAGTATACATACAAAACACGCAATACATTAGAAAAATACCTCATTATTCTTAAAAAAAGTAAAAAAAATACTAGAATCTGTAAATACCAGTCAAGAATCTTATATTAATATTTATAAGATTCTTGATACCAGTAAAAAACATGTCAATGTGTACCGATTAGAGATTTTTTTAATTTTATTTCTCAGTGATTAAAATCATTTTTTTATGTTCTCTCTATAGTGCACTCCTTGACAATACAAACAATAAGTGAAAAAATAAATATGAGTCGTATTCTCATTTGTTGCAGCTGAAACGTTTGTGAAAAATACATTTGAAATTCCACATGAACAGATTGTCTTCGTTTTAAAATACCTTTTAATTATTACCTGATAATTTATTATGTTTTTTCTAAATACGGCATTGATTTAAGAATTTTGCTTGATTTTTAATAGTAATGCTTTGATTCTTCAGATGACTTCTTTGGAAAAACGCTAATTTCTTTGAAATGTGGATATACACTCCTAACTTAAAAGTGAAGTCGCCGTGGAACACCGTCAAGACACAGAATATATACTTGGTCAAGATCAAATCTAACCCACAATCAATAAAATAAAATAAATGAGTATTTTAGACATTCAATAGAAAACTTTTTTGAGTTCAATCAAAGATTGATGTGGTGCATCATTGCGACATTCATCATCAAAAGTGACAGTGACACTTTTCAGTTATTTTTTGGTCTGGTTTATTAATTTTTTCCTTACTATTTAATGGTTGAGTATTTTTGAATCTTGTGTATTTAGAGGGCTGTGATGAAGGTAAGATCGACGATTATTATAAAAGCTATTATTTTTTTTTAAATTTCAATACTTTAACTTATCGGATTTGTGTCCTTTAAGTTTTTCATTACATTTTCAACGATCGTACGTCCTTTTCTACTTTCTGAACAGTTTCCCGCTCTTTAAACGTAAAGATATGGCAATTTTTTACTGTGGCTACAAATTTAAGTAGGCCATGAAATACTTAAAAGCTTTCAAAAACCTCAAGCCAATTTTTCTTCAAGTTCGTTTACAATAATAATAAGTATCAAGTTAGTTCTCTATTGATATTATAATCCTGTGCTTGACTAGTGTTTTGAAATTAGGTACAAATAGAAACCAATACTTATGAAAATCCACAGTGGTTGGGCCGTTTAAAGTCTTATTTCTTTTATAAAAGAACTGTTCTATGCATTTGTATTTATTTCAACAAATATCTGGGACACGGTAGTGACCGTTTTCTCTCAGTGTTACCAATCTTTTCTTTTCCCAGTCTGTCAAGCTCGTACCAAAAATACGTGTGGGTTCCCGAGCCAACCGTTCTCCGAAGACCTCCACTCCCGTGGTAGCCACTCTAAGCTCACCAGTGATTCGGGACCACTCCTCCAACCTTCCTGGCGGTGTAGACTTTGTTAAGTCACCTAGAGACGGCCGTTCGATTTCTGAATCGGGACCACGACTAGTAAGTTAAAGTTTATTGACCGAGCGAGGGCGAAGCGTCTCCGTTTTAGATTGGGCATAAATGCTTTCCGTCCGTCCAGCTGTCCCGCTGCCTGTCTGTTCTCCTCTACAGAGACAGCCTTTCTATTGCCTAATTTCAAAATCTATCGCAATCGCTTTCAGGCTGGTAACACATTGATGCTTCTTTTTGGTACAAATAAAAACTTACCAGAGAAATGCAGCAATGTGTGACATCCAACTGTCAAATGGAAGCGATTGCGATAGATTTTTAAATTAGACAATTAGCCCCCATCAGGTTCTCATTAAAAACCTCTCGTGGGGTTGATCAGACCATCAAACTGAACAACTTTCATTATGGGACCAACCTCGAAATCACCAAAAAAATTCAGCTGTTCCATACAAAAGTACAATGCCTAAGTACTCCATCGAAATGTATGAAACACCGGTTTTTATTTCGCGATTTCAAGGTTGGTACTCCCATCTCTCTATTTTGTGTTGTGAGTCCGTGATGATAATGATACTGTGTCGACAGGTTTCAAAAATTACCGGTTTTAGTTTCAGAGCACTAAAGAGAATGAAGCAAAGCCCGAAGGGTTGCGTATAGACAGGGCTCCCGATCAGACGAGTGGGGATAAGGAGGAGAAAAGCAGTTCCACTGACATGAACCGAGCGTCACAGAGCCCGCAACGGAAATGTGCCAAGGGCGGCCATCTTGTTACGGACCAGGAACAGGGTAGAAGGCAGGAGAGGAAGTACTGTCGTGGCAATCCAGTTAAGGTATGTTGGGTGTGTGTTTTTTTTGGCCCGGGGAAAATGCCTTCGCATACCACCCCCCCACGGGGAACACGGGGGCGGTTATGTAGTGCATCCATTAAAAACCCCGGGGTGTTCCTTCCGCGCATTCGACGAGGACAGGCGGGATCGGAAGGTATGTTGTGTGTTAAATGTACTACTTATTTTAAATATCTTTACTTCTTTAGACATAAGGTTGAATTTAATATTTCTGTCTGAATGACGATTTGATCCAATATTTGAGAATATAATAGCTGTCTTGCATAATGCATTTGTTTGTGAATGTGTTTCGACAAAACTTTTAACAATTTGAAGCGATTAATAGAATATTATTTTCTTTTGTTACAGAAAAGTCGTTCTGGATCTAGTGAGTACTATCTACCAATATGGTGGTGTTTTTTGTTGCTTACTTAATTGGTTACAGGTTATTTTAGCTTTCAGCTTGAGTCTTTAACTCAATGGTGACACTTACTAAATATCTCACAAGGGTATATATATTTCAGATTCACCCGTGAGTGTTGATTTGGATGACCCTCTGAGTAGACAAATCAAGGAGATTCATAATGATGCCAGAAAAACTACTCGCATTATAAAAGATTCACGTGCAAGACTCCTTGAAATTCAGAAGGTAATTAATTGTAAAAGCTTCGAAATTTAGGTCTCCGAATGTTTAATCTGCACACACCTCTATGCCGGCACGTCCCGGGGGGTAATTATGTAACTTTGTTGCAATCGACTCTGACAGAAATCGCAGATTCATTGCTGCTTTAGTAAGGACCAATATGAGAACTATCTTACTTAAAACAGCAATGTAACTGCGATTGCAATCGATTTCAATCGTGAATTGTTAGCAATAGAGTTACGTAATCCACGTGCCGTTCACGGAACATAGGTAAGGCTTATGTGAGTAAATACAGGGTGTTTGGTAATAGCCTTATAAAGCCGAATATGGTAGATAGGGACCATCAAACTGAACAACTTTTACTATGGGACCAACTCTGAAATCGCGAAAAAAATATCAACTGTTTCATACATTTTTATATTTTCGTTATTAATTTTTGTATGAAACAGCTGTTTTTTTACGTGATTTCAGAGTTGCTCCCATACTACAAGTTGTTCAGTTTGATGGTCCCTATCTGCCATATTCGGCTTTATAAGGCTATTACCAAACATCCTGTATTTATTAACAGCATAATCAAAGAATATTACATGTAATTTGCATGTAAGTATATGTATAGCTTTCCATGGAACGTGTTTGGCACGCATATCATCTGCATTCTGCTTATAAATTGATCTTTAAGTAAAATGAAAACCAATATGTCTGAATAAATCAAATTGGCTAAATATTTTTTTATAAGTAGGAGAATACAGAAAAAAGTTTCAGAATTTTCGGTTGCGTGATTACTCTTCATTCTGCTGTTACTTTTTCACGCAGCTTATAATTCTGAAACTTTTTTCTATTAATAATAAAGCTTATTCCTACAAATATATAAAATAATAAAATAAATTAAAATAATAACACCTACATCAAAATAAAATCAGCCATTTTGTTTTTTTCAGGCACTCCCCATACTTATAGGTACTTACTTCTAATATTTCATTTGTCTTTTTTTTGTTTGCTTTGCACCCACTGTCCTCATCTTCTTTTTTTTTTTTATTACTCAAGGTTGCCTGGAAGAGGTTGCTATTTAGCAGTAAGACCGATTTTAGTCCACCTTCTGATATAAGTATATCAGAAGGTGGACTAAAATCGGTCTTGCTGCTAATATCCCGTTTAGTGTGCAATAAAGTGTTTTTATTATAATTATACTAATTATAAATATTATACATCATCTAGAAGTCCATCCTGACGGAAGCCGATGTCAAGGAGTTAGGGGAAAGAAACGAGTTGCTTCTTCGTGAGATGGAGCGATTCAACCGCATGACTAAGAATGTGCAAAGATTGGTCGGAGCTGAGGTGTCAGCTGCCTACAAGAAGCACAAAGAGGTGGGGGAACGACCTCGTCCCGACTACATACCAAGCTGCTTCGGTGAGTTTGATAGTTCCATCGGCCAATCACGTGCTACCAATTTGCAGAAAAATATCAATTTTACGCATGACACAGTTTGATTAAGCTAAATGACATACGCAAAATGACACATACGCGAATCGACACATACGGGAAATAACATGAATGTGTGCACGCGTGCATCGCTAAACCTATAAAGTGTGTTAAAATTAACTTAAGGCAATCCTTTTGATCAGGCTGTAGGTATGTGGGTAGAAGCCAACTGTACGTCATGTTTATTTATTATTTTACAATTATTAATATAACATCTTTCGTAATCGGTAAATACATTTACCTCTTAGCAAAGTTGTTTACTGATTTTTTTATTATTTTATTGACAATTAATGTTTTTTTTAATTTAGTGTAGTTACTGTCATTCTTTCATGATGATGTATATTCTAGAACCAGCGCTATACCACGAGATGAAGATGAACCACCCAACCGTGCTGCTAGCTGGTGGTAGACTGCCTGACGGCCCAGGGGTCGTGGTGTGCGACCCGCCGATGCGAAGCAAATCAGTACGTCCTCTAGATTGTATCAACCGCTGACATACAAAATTCGAAATTGTTTGTTATAAAAATAGTAAAATACAAAATTTTAACAAAAATCGTGTTTTCTTGAAGGAAATTGACCTCACCAGAAAGCTGAGTGAAAGCTACGACATGCAAGAGAAGTTGGTGGCTGACAACGCTGACTTAGAAGTTAAAAGGTCTGGAACCTTAAATTGACATGCAGTAATTATGCATCAATTAATTATTATGAATATCTAGTTAGTTTTGAGGTTTTTCTTATCAAGCCCAAATGGTAGGAATAATGTAGGTAGGTACCTACCTATAG
Source organism: Agriphila straminella (assembly GCA_950108535.1). Taxonomy (NCBI): domain Eukaryota; kingdom Metazoa; phylum Arthropoda; class Insecta; order Lepidoptera; family Crambidae; genus Agriphila; species Agriphila straminella. The sequence continues at coordinate 4,847,086 of OX467303.1, read as the reverse complement.
TTTGAATGAGTACTTACTTACCCTATTATCAGATCAGCAATTTGCAAGCACGTAGGAACTGCCTATGTTTCTGTATTTCTATAATATTTAATATTGAGAGCAGGGGTGATTCTCTCTTACGTTATGACACGCTATGCGACGGAAAGCGCGTGATTTCATGTGATGGTCCTACAACCCGCATTCCGTTGCGAACACACACATGGCGTTGGAGAAATGGACTTCGTCAAAGTGTCTTCAGTACCACTTTTATCAGTTTACTTAACCTGAACGGCAAGAAAGCTTCTGGACATTTGTACCCAATAGGGAATATGCACATGTCACCGATTTTGATAAATTTGAGCTTGATCGCTGCGGACACTTGTATAAACATGATGGAACAGAATAAAAATTAAAAAATGTATTATTTTAGTTTTATCACACGATGAAACCAGGGGAAAATGACGATTATTTATTTTATTTTCGGATATAATGCACTTAACAGTCAGATAGAATATCGAATAAGAAAAATTTTGTATGACATATTATGTACTTAAATGCAAAATTTAAGGAGATTCTTGGCTAACTCCATATCAAACGCGCCTGAAACACGCCTGAAACGTGACAAGTGACGTCACATATTTGTACTTATCGAGCGTTTTCGGCGGGAGCTGATGCGTGTTAACTTCAAGTAGTTAACTATATCACGAGATAAAAACGCAAGAGAAAAGTTTCAATACAACCACGAATTATACTTTTGATTAAAAAAAAATGGTGCATATTCCCTATTACTGTGTAGTCTTGGACGAATGGTTAATTCGTCCAAGTGTGTAGTACAATAATAAAATATAGGCTCAATGATAGAGATATATGGCTCTGTAGTAGACAATCTTATGCAGTAGTTTTTGTGCGATGCGGATATGTTACCCAGAGATCAATGATAAGATTGATAAGTTCATACATTGATTCCCACCTGGCCCATGCCATTTAAAAGTAAAATAATTTTGGGAAAAAGAATAGACTTGTGGACCTCTGACAAAGGCCCGCGCGTACAAATATACCGACAGACAGACAGATATAAATCTTTTTCCATAAAAAGATGCCTCATTATTTCATGTTTAAATAATTAAAATCAAAAATATTTATTTCGTAACAATAGAACTACAGACTACAACAGTGCATGGAGATCTTTTAAGTACCTATAGAGTATTCTTTTACTAGAAGATCTCGCTATAGATTAATAACATAATCATACTTTGTATGATTTGCAACTTAACATATTATACCAAAATAGGCCTCAAACGTATTCTCCCAGACGCTGACAAGCTGTGATGTGACTTTCAAGTTCATTATTAACAAACTGTGTGTTCAAGTCACGAACTTTCTGCTGTGCATAAAAAGCACTTGAATTTAATCTTCAGAATGTCACAAACGCGTGGTCTACAGCTCACAGAGCCACTAATAATGCATGAGTCAATATTTCATTTCATCATCATTACACCATTTATTAATCAGGTTATCTGATCGAAGTTAATTTGCTTCAAAAATCATAATGGTATTCCTTCCAACATGCAACAAGACACGCATATAGGCCCTTTTTGGAAACCCGTTTAAAAACCTTCGTTATTGAAGTCACATTGATGACAATTTGAAATTGGAATATCTTGACATACACACGACAGCTTATCGTCACAAATGTCAATATTCTTCCAAAGGCCGCACTGACACAACGCACTTTATGTGCGTTTTAGTTACATAAAAATCCAATAAAAATATGAATCTCTGAAACTAATAGGTACACACGCAGCATCATGGATAAATTAAGGTTAGTGGTTCTCATTCTATCTTTTCAGATATATTTTGTACAAGGAGCTGATGACAAAAGATCAGAATCTGGAGACTTGTCGAGCTCAAATCAAAAGCCTTCAAGGGGAATTAAAAATGATGCAAAAGGAGAATACGTTGTTAAATGAAAAACTCCAAAAGAATAACCCCAAGGTATTGTTGTGATTATGAACGAGTTGGTCATGAACAGAACTTAGCTTAATGATAGCATATTAGGAATTAGGGAGTCTGTTAATTAAGTAGGTTACCTATCAGGTAATATTTTAAGTTAATATAAAATTAAGAATTTTGCTTTGTAATAATAATATTCTTGTGATTCCCGCAGGGTGACGCTTCTGCGATGATTCTAGATCAAAAAATTCAAAAGGAAACTGAAAATTGCGCACAGGTCAGAGATTTTACATACATTTTTTTTAATATAGGTAGGTACGTTTTGTTAATTTAGAGAACAAAAAAGAGCCAAGTGTATTTTCACATAATTTCATTTGCAGCTAGAGAAGACTTACGAAGCTCAAAAACTCGTTGAAAAACTAGAAGACTACAAAGGTTCAACTGTAGAACTCGTAAGTGAAAATTAAAATAAATTGGCAGCCCGTCCTCCCTCGCTTCGCTTCGGTGTACTTTGTGTGGAATTTGACACCATGGCACAGAATATATAATCCATGGGTTTGTTACGCGTTAATTTTTTGCGACAATTTCTAAGATACCCATTGAAATTATATCGTGGTGTAAAAATATAATAATGTGCATAAAATGCTTAAGGTAATTAATCTATTTAAGTTGAAAAGGATATAAACTGTATCCGTCTCAATGTGTAATGTGTTTAATAAGGTATTCTTAAAAGATAGAGTAAAGATGACTTTTTGTAGATCTATAAAAGAGGAATATCCCTCCACATATCTCAAAAGGGATAGTTTTTAGTAGGTACGTTTTTTGGCAGGGCAATCGTGGTTTTTAATAAATATTGCTTTTGGGTATTTGTTAGTATTTTTGTTTCGTTTCATTGTTCTTTATCATCAGCTATGGAGCGAGTTTCGTGTGCCATCCGTATTGTCCTGACCCGTCCGTATTTTTTAATTCACCGTGTAGCAGTAAAAAAAGCTCCAAACCAAACAATGCCCTTAGTCGAATAGAGACATACATTTATCTCATGGTGGCACGCTTCATATGGCTACTCGGATTCTTTTAGGCCTATTCACAATGTGTGTCAAATACCAAAGTCCAACCAAACCATACCAGAGTCCAAACATACTCCAACCACGTATTAACGCAACCAGCGTATTTGTGTATTATGCGTGTTTTCATTGTTCGTGCGAAAACAGCAAAATAAACAAATAAAACCAATTTACTTACATGGCTGAATAGCAATGTAAAGTGCCACCATTGTTCGTATCAGGAAAAGCAACTGGGGGAATTGGAGCTAGAAGTCCGCCATATACGCGTCGAAATGGCTTCGGTGAACAATGCTGCGAGCGCTTGCCGCGGCGGAGGCGGCCCGAATACCTGCTTCCAACAACCAGTGAGCTATACATATTTAATTGGTAAACACACACAAACACATTACACGTTACACCTACATACTTAAATCACACACACACACACTCACAACCCCCGCCCACCCACACGTACACTAAACCATACATACAAACACACATACCTTTACACACATCATCATCATTATCAGCACGCACGACACCCCCCACGACACCGTTATAGTCTTTTATAAGTACACACAAAATTAAATAACAGACTAAAATCGCAAACAGCTGTAAAGGCATTATTGTCAGGCCCCGCCCGGCACCATTTTTCATATTTTTATATGCTACTTACGGTTACAATAATCTATCTTTAGTAAAAGATAGGCCTACTATGCATCATTTAAAGGAAATATCTAGGCAGCAAATCTTTAGCATATCTCTTACTGAGGATAGGTTATTTAAAACGGCCGTTAGTAATGTTTTGGCACTACAATAATTAGAATCACTATATAAGGCACATATCAGCAGTCACAATCACAATGCTTACTTTTAGCACCAGCGGAGTTCACGAAATTTACTCTTTCACTATGTTATTCAGGATTTTTTTACAGAGTTACCATGCCATTTTTCAATATTCTGCTCGGTTATTGTGTTTCTTTGTTTCTTTTTCAGTCTACAGTATTTTTTGTGAAGTAGAATTCTACATCAGTTCTTCACATTGGATGTTCAAAAATCAATCTTTTCATCAGATCGTAAACTGGCCTCGCCTTAACTTACGATTGTATCGACGCTGCTGCGCTTACATTTTGGCGGCGCCCATGCTTCCAGCCGTATCAAAATCAAGTGTTTGTAAATTTGTTGACGCTACATTGCGTGTTAGCAACCGAGTAGTACTGACCGGCATACGAACGAGTGGGTTGAAGCGTTTAGTCGTTGCATCTAGTTTCTGAAAACAGCTAAATATCATCGGTCTTAGAACGCTGCTGGTAGTATCGGGTGTATACTAACCTAATAGTATCATTAATTCAATCAGCAATAGGAACTGAAGTAGGCTCTTTGGCTGTAGTAGATAATCATATTTAACTTGTTATAATTTTTTACAAAATTTTTTTACAAACTATTTTAAACATATTTTTTAACAGAAAAACATAATTTCAGGGTGGAGGGCCTCCTGTACCACCCATGACCCGAGCTGTAAGTATAAACGAAGTTTTTGCATTATTTATTTATTAAAATTATTTAATATTCAATATTGTTTTTGCGTGACACTTCATTTCTTCAGCGAGTTAATTGAAAAAGTTTTTAATTACATTAAGTTAGCTGTAGGTATAAAATATTAATATTTTCTAATGTATTTATTATATTTATTGGTAACTCCCAGACATTTATATAAGTAATATTATTATCACATTTCCCTCGTCATTGGCTAATCTAAAGATGATAGATTTGTACAATAAATGTATATGGTTTCCTAAGCCACACATAATGCTATTGTTGAGCAAGATATTGGATCTCTCAATGTTGATACAAAGCTTCCATTATACTTTATGAACACAAGTGTTGTAGGTATCACGAAGTAACATGGCATAATCTTGTCGTCCTTGACGTCCTTGACTTATCCTTACTGAATAAGAAAATTAAGAAATCTTGCTAGCAAAAGAATAAAGACCTAACTAATACTTAAAACCAGTAGTGTAAGCTTCAAAGTTGCTAAATATATTCATTTATAAATAAATTATTAAATTTCGACTCGATTTATGAAATGAGTTCTTATATAACTTGCATTAAAAACCACTCGACGACCTCCGTGGTCGAGTGGTTTGCACGCCGGTTTTCAAGGCGTCACCATCTCTTGAGGTCCCGGGTTCGATCCCCGGATGGGTCAATGTAGAAAATGACCTTTTCTATATTGTCTCAGGTCTGGGTGTTTGTGATACCACCGTTGTCTCTGATTTCCATAACACAAGTGCTTTAGCTACTTACTTTGGGATCGGAGCAATGTATGTGATGTTGTCAAATATTTATTTATTTATTAAAACAACAGAATAATGATAACGTAGGCTTAAAGCTGCTAAAAGATTATGTTGTTATTTTAATGCAAGTTCCACCAAAAAAGTAAAAGAACTAAATATGTGGCTACAATGTCTATTTAACTGATGTTGTAATACCCATTTTGTATACAACGTATTACAAAATAACCCCTAATGCCGAATATGGTAGATAGGGACCATCAAACTGGACAACATCCAACTCTGAAATCGCGAAAAAAGAATCAGCTGTTTTATACAACAATTAATATCAAAATGTATGAAACAGCAGATTTTTTTTCGCGATTTCAGAGTTGGTCCATAGTTACAGTTGATCAGTTTGATGGTCTTTATCTACCATATTATATATATATATATATATATATATAATATGGTAGATAATATGCTATATTTAGCCATTAATTCTGTTACACGTTGTATAGTTACTAAGGCTTTTAAATAAATAAACACTAGGTATAAATTTCAGTGCGGCGTGTGTCCCCCGTGCCCTGCCCCGTGTAATCCCAACGCTCCCCCGGTAAGATGAAGTAGTTTTATTGCTTTTTATCGCTAGAAAGTATTATTTAAATAGAATTAATAAAATTGTGGTTTAATTCCCTTAGACTCCAGCTGAGAAAGAGGTTGCGAGATTAACACTCATATTGCGACAAACAGAAGAGTGTTTTAAAACCAAAGTTACAGAAGTGAGTTCATTTTTTTTTATTAATTGTTATTATATAGTGCTGGTATCCTTATTTGTCTACTAACACTAATAAATAGATTTGAATACATTTGATGATTTAGATTGTTTACCGAAATATTAAATCTTATATAGTGTGCTATGCTACGAACTGAGCTAATGAAAAAGAAAGAAGAGTTGGAGAAAGAAAGATGTGCCCACAGAGAAGTTCAAAGCAAACTCCGAGACTTGGAAATGAGGTTCGAAGGTTTAACCACACACACCAATATGCTGTTGGGTACAAAAGAACAGGCTTTCGAAGCAGAAGTAAACGTGAGGGCACTAAAACAATGCTATAGGGAAGCCAGGGAAGAAATAGATGAACTGAGACTGCTGATGAAGGAACAGAATGAACAGCTTCAAGACTATAGAGTAAAGGTATGAACATAGTTCTATATAAGTTGGTTATCGTTGGCATATTTCATAGTTGAAAGGAGTACAATAAAATATTTTTCAACAGTACTTACAAGCTCAACAATTAGTAGAGGAACAACGTCGTCAAATGGATATGATGGATATGGATAACACTAGAATTAGTGAACAGATCAATCTTGAGATCCAGAAAGTCAAGGTAAGCAGCATTTCCAATTTCCGGTAGTTTTTTGTAACGACGACAACTATTTGACACATCCTTCGATCTTAATAATAAAGGGTATGTCCATCATGCTGTTGGACAGACCCTTTATTTTAGTTTGCTTCTTCTTTAGATTAAATTCCAAGAGAAGTTGCAAGAGTTGGCTCCTATCCCTGATCTGCTGAAGGCTACCCAACTAAGACTGAAAGATGCACAGCAGGCGCAAGCTATTGCTGAGCATAATGCAGAACAGCTGGCAAGAGAATTAAATTGTGCCAGAGAGAAGGTAACGTGAAAACGATACTGATGTTTGTGATATGAAATGCAAGAAATATGTATGTCAATTGTCAATTAATGTTTCCTACATTTTCGCCGGAAATAAGTTAGCTCTATTATGGGCATGGTTTAATTTTTATTCTAATCATCTTCTTTCTATACCCACCGCCCCTGAGAATGCGTCAAACAAAATGGAGGATATGTTGTACACATAACAACGAGTTGTACGAGTTTTAATTGACATTATGTGTAATGTTGGATTAGGTACACACGCTGCTACATAACAGTCTGAAAACAACGACAGAAAAGCCGCAGGAGAGAGGCAACGATGACAAACAAATGCAATTGGCTCAGCAGAGAGTCACACAGCTTACAGAGGCTAACATGGCTCTCAAGAGTGAAGTTGAAAGGCTCAAGTAAGTGTTTTTTTATGTTTTAAACGTTATTTTTTTAACGTACGTAATACGTATTTGAATTGAGTAAACTTACTCTCAATTGATAATAGACAAAAAATGTATCCAAGAAACGCGCGCGCTTCGCTCTTATGCGCTATATGTGGATCCTAACAACATTCGTGTTCCCAGGTCAAATGTAATCAGAATGGAAGAATCGGTGCTGGCCAATGAGAAACGCCTGCACGAGAAGATGCATGAATGTGCCCAGCTTGGAGGCGAGCTGGACAGGGCTAGGGATGAAGCGGCTAGAGCATTGCAGAGGGCCAACGAGCGTACGGAGACTATTCGCAAGTGAGTTTTCGATAAGCCTAATTTTTAGTATGGTATAAGAATATATTATACTTCCTTGACGGATTCTGTGTGGAGTTGAGCTGAGAAATGTAATTTCCAGAGACTTAAGTTTGATTATTATTATTATAGGTATTAAATTTTTATTTTTTCTCTCATTATCTTATAATTTTTATTATTATTATTATTAGTTATCAAAGCTAAGGATGGGTACCAACTTAGTTCGCGAATCTCTGCGATCCGCGAACCTCCGCGCTCCGCGAACCCGTATCAATTGGTTTTTATCCTGTGCTGCAACAGTGTGCCATCGTGTGGCACGCCACGGTTAAAAACATGTAGGTACGCGTGCCAGCTTACTCGTTTTAAAATTGTGTAAACTGGTACTGATGTAGGTACTTACCTACCTATTGATGATAACATTTTTAAAGAAATATGTTTTACCTTACAACATAAAATGATAACAATAATATTTTTTTACATTAACAGTGTGTACGTGTGCGAACTCGTGTGCGAACCTGCCCCCCTAGCCAAAGTAACATTTGCAAATTTTCGTTATCTCTTCGCTTGGAAATATGTATGGATTTGACGTTTTAAAATTCCATTGTTAACGAATCCTTATGTCAATCCCATACATGTTTCGAAAGCAAAGCGATAACGAAGATTTGCCAATGTTACTTTGGCTAGGCCCTCTGGTTCGCAAACATACACACTATGGCCAAAGTGAAAAAAGAAATAAATGTTTACTATGGCGCACTGCTCCAGGTTCGCGAATCTAAGTGGGTACTAGATAGGTATGGTATGGTGCGTAAAATCGGAAAGGACTATAATATCCTATTTAATAACGAATGTTCAGATTTGAAAAAAGTTCAGTAAAATTAAGGTTCAGGTTTATTATTTATTCTTATAATTTTGAGATTGTGTTTTAATTTACGATAGCTATAAAAACATATATTTTAACAGGTGTATGCAGACTTCTATAGCTGAGCTTGAGAGACAGCTTGCAGCGACGCGGGCACAGGTGAAGACGGCAGAAAAGGACCGCGAGGAAGTAAGTTTATTCAGGGCTCAGTCACTCCGCGCGCGAGTCTGAACCGCTCGGCGTCCTCCGAGAGGACAAATTTCATACATCAGAAAAGATATGACCTACGCGATAGAAAGAGAGGCAACTACTAAGTGAATGTTTTGGAGCGAAGGGAATTGCACTTTATTGTGTCGGAGCAGAGTCGCAATTTATTTAAACGATTTTGCGGAGTGCAACTTCTGTACGCTGGTACTATTATCTATTCTGTAGTTTATTGCTGAAAAACACGTCATTTAGTTTTTTCCCCGCTCTAGTGTCGATGTCGGTTGCAGACCAAGAGCCAAGTTAGTTTAGCTTAGCTCGCGTAGCTGAGATAGATTATTATTAAAGAGTTTATAATTTATTATTATTTTGATTAGCAAACTATGCCACAAGTATAACTTGGTTCTTGGTCTGCAACCGGCAATAAAAGCCGGAACGCACAAATAAGTTTCTTTTAGATACTTACCATTTTAGGTGTTTTGGTTCTATCGTTATCATTAGGAAGATAGTTTTATCGTTATTACCTTCATTATATATTTCAAATATTATTTACCATTTTCTTTTAATAACATTGCTCTTTCATTCATACTTTGCTATTATTTCAGCTCCAGTGTCGCATGCAATGCCAGATACAGCGGCTGAACGATAACTTCGAACAAGCTCAGCTACGAATATTGGGCTTGCAGACCCAAGTCCAGACCCTCAGGAGAACTGCTTCCAGCACCGGCGATGGCGAAGGCGATGGTGATGTGCAAGAGTGCGCCTGTAAATCCTTCTTCGAAAACCCTTAGGTCTCAACAGTTTTATGGCTCTAAAGTATTTTTGGGAATACCGTGTCGGTTCTCTTTTGGAAAATAGGCCATTTCTCATTGGTTCACTACATTTTACTGTGATTAGTATGTTCTGTTTATTGTTGCAAAGGATTTTAGATTTGTAGCATTTTATGTGGGGTTTACACGACGAAAATCAACTGTATATAGGTAAATGGTAATAGGTCGCAGGTGTCTAAACAAACTTATCTGACCCGGTGGCCAAAACTGGAAACTAAGTGTTATAGCATATTATTGTTATCTAGGTCGTCGACTACATAGACGACAGCGAGACCGTCACCGGCGATTTAATTTTATAAGCGACTTGTTAGTCGACTATAATCGACCGACACGTCACAGTCGACTAAAATTGACCCCTGAAAATCCCACATAGAGTATTAACTAATCGTGTTAGAAACACTAACTTGTCAAATATATAAAATATTAAACAGTCATTATTATTACTCAATCGATGTATATTGTCGAAAGTCACTTGCCTACTTGGCGTAGAAGTGGTCTAGCTATCTTTATCGTTTTGATTTTAAAACTTATTTGTAGAGCTTTCACCACATGTTCGCAAATAAACAATTGATTTGATTTGATTTGGTGAGTAAAGTCCATTTTATTGCATAGAGAAGCCCAGCGGGGATATTCCGGCATATTCTAGTCAAGTTATGTGTATAAGATCCTTTTTTTTATTTCTTGCCCTGTTCAAATTTTAAACTCGGTACCACTTAACTTTGAAATATATTATTGGAAGAAATGCACTGTTTTATTGTTGTAAAAAATCCCAATACTTTATAGTACCAATGAAAGAGCTGCTTGTCTGCGAACGCTGTATTTTGTGCACAACAAATAAATAATGATAAAATCGAAAACGTCTTGCGTCTATTGTATACGTCGTTCATCCATCACTCGAATCCTCCTTTTTTTCACTGTTACTCTTCCTTCCGTTCCATTCCGCGTCTTTCACACATCCTTATAATGAGGACATGACCTAGTGGGATTAGATGCACTGAACATCCTATACTATCTACGTAGCACAAAAAGAGCAATGGATCTTTACAATAGATTTTCCTTCATTCTCAGAAGATCCATCGGCCAGATTTTTGAAGGTTAAAACGTTTCAATATATAAACGAACCATAATTTTTATTAATCTATGCGTTTTATCTTCAATTTAAAAAATTAAAAAATCAATATAGCAAGTAAAACAAAATAAAAATATAAAAAATAATAAAAAAAGCTTTTTTTATTTACCTTAAAAATCTAATTTCTAATTTAAAACAATAGGTAGGTACAAAAGGAAAAAGAAATAGTCCAAGTCTTAATAAATTCCAAACAAGCCACATCTAGCGTTGCGCTGAGCGTAGTTTATTTATACGTCAATGTTTTGTTATCATTGCGCCCGATGCCTGAGGCTCGTGTATTTGTTGTGACAATGTTTTAAAACTACCGTCCATTAGTACGTATCTCTAAATATCTATTTTTTGTTTGTTTAATTGTGTTGTTCTCATGTAAGTGAATTAATGTAAATTCTTAATGAGAATAAATGTCTTAAACCAAACCTTAGATCCACAATGGATCTAGTGAGATTTTTTCTCATAAGAATGGATCTAATGAGAACTTAAATCTCTTACCAAAGTACCAGGGTATCATAGATTTAGAAGAGGTAAATTTTATCGCGAGACATCTGTCTATTGAGCATAGCCAGATGACGAAGCGGAAACCTGACAACAGTTGCATCATCGAAGCCTGAAATCCTGAGAGATCAAAAGTTATAATCCACGCAGACTGAAAGCAAGGCTAATAGTCCGTAAGCCCGCGACAATATTGCATAATCACTATGAAATGCTTGGCACACGACTTGGACTATAAAGACCCTAGGGTCAAACTTACCCAAAACTATACGGTGTGACTACGGGGGGTCAAGTCTGCTAATGTTAACGTCAAAATCGTGGTTCAATGGTATTTAAATGGTAATGTTTTTTGACACAGTTCTTGTTTCTTAAACCCAAAATCAATGTGATGCTGTCTCTGTCAAACAATATTGTCAAAAAAGTGACAGCATTACATTTAAACACGTGTTTAGTTAAACAGTGTTTAAAAATCTTTTGTAATGTGTTTCCGTTTTGGATTTAAGAAACACTTGGGTTTAAGAAACAAGAACTGTGTCAAAAAGCATTACCATTCAAACACCATTAAACCACGATTTCGACGTTAATATTAGCAGACTTGACCCCCTGGTCGGTCGTGAGAAAAAAACTTTCTAATCACGCATGTGGCCGATAGATCAACTGAGAAAAAACCTTTCATTAGATCCATTATAGATATTATAAGAAAAAAAATCTTAGTACTATTCCATTGTGGATCTGGCCAATGGATCTTCTGAGAAGGATTTTTAGAGTAGATCTAGGAGAAATGTAAATGTCGAAAACAAAAATGGCATCTTTATTCAACAAAAATACTACAAATACATTGCAACTCAATATGAAAAGGGTCAGACTATTTTTATAGGAAACGATTATTTTGCTGCCCGACTATTGATTAAATTATTGTTGACGATGACGTATGGTGAATGCTGTTTGTTTTCGTCTGTATCTTATTATTATGTAGGTTCTTTTATTTTTTCTCTTCTTTTTTTATTAACCTGCACCTAGAAAACCATGAACAGTTTTAAACTTTATGAAGCTGAGGTCATAAGTTTATAGAATGTTTTTCCTCCTAGGTGGGATAGGTAGAAAAGGGGGTCTTTCTGCTTTCACTTCCTTCATTCTCAGAAGATCCATCGGCCAGATCCACAATGGATCTAGTATTTTTTTTTCTCATAACCTTACATGGTTGTCATGCATAATCGTATTGATCCATTCTAAAACGGACTCACTGGGCAGAAAACGCTACCTTGTGGTGCAACAAATCCGGACACAACTCCTATGATCGTATCCCTAAACATTAATGGCCCCCCCCGAATCTCCCTTTCAGCCTGTCGATTCTGTAACAAACTCGCATCTCACTTCGAACCTCACTTCACTTCGCTAGATTTTTAAATCATAAATGAGACAATCTTTAGCTGTTTTTTTAATCACTAAAGATTTTGGATAACTACGGTTGCTACCTTAAACATTTTGCAATCGGTAAAATAGCATAAACTCGGCTAATTTCTAATATCAAAATCACGCGAAGTGAAGTGAGGTTCGAAGTGAGATGCGAGTTTGGTTACAGAATCGACAGGCTGGTATCGGTTAATGTATTACATTTAGGGGCCACACATATACCTGAATTAAAAATCAACTTCTATAAAGGATTACAATTAGTAATAACACCCTCTCCAATCTGTAACGGTTTCTTCAACCATTCTCTGGTAATATCATCAAGTCTATTGACAGAGATTTTCCCAAATCCTGCGTACGTCACCGGTAGTCCACTAAGAGATTTGTAATCCACTCCAGACACTCTTGCTAACTTACGCCTTCTAATTTCTCAATACTAAGCCAATGTCATTTCTTAACAAAGGCAGCGCCGTGGTTCTCCCCTGGTAGTTAGGATGGGGGAAGATCTTAATAATATTCCTGTCGGAGTTAGTTTCATTTTGCGGCACAGTCATGTTGCCGAATCTGACAACACTTGGGTCTACTTCTTCGTCGATACAGTGACTCGCGGTCAGTAGTACTCTGCCGCTATCAGGGAACCAGTGCAGAATCGATAATAAACGCCATCTTGTTCTGTTTGTAGAGATACTGCAAAAGGATATCTATTGTTTTCATCATCTTTTCCCTCTAGAACTCGTGACTTTAGCTGATGTATACGATATCCAGATCCCAAGAAAAATTGATAATGTCGCGGTTAACATCATACTATTTAAGTTCAATGAAATTATTTGGACACGTTCACCGAAATATAAAAATGGTACAAAAATATGTAATCGGCTAACTTAATTGTATACTACGTATACATACATGCTCGTAAAGAAAATCTTATTTTATTTTACATTTATTGGAATTTGAGGTGATATACAATAAAATTGAATATTCTATTGGGCATTAAAAATAATATTTTTCGAAAATAAAATTTCATCGAGGTAAGTCCTCCGACTGGAGGATGGAATAAAGGGAGTAATGCCTCGGTGAATTTGTACTTTCGTATGCCTAGTATTTTTTTATAACTGTAGGACTTTAATTAGGAGAAATTAATAATTCGTTCGTAAAGAAAATCTTCAAAGTATGAACACTTGAAAATCTACATTAGGTACAGTGACAAAAAAAGATTAATACTATAACTTTATTGATAATTAGTTTGATAACAAAAAAAAATTGACTATGACATGACTACCTACACTATTTAGACACTTTTTCAGTTTCTCCGACTTCGGTGCCACCCCGTACCACGTGAACGTTACCCGATGATGCGAAGCACGACCGTAGCGCTTCTTGGGCAAGGTGCGTATCGCGGTGGGGGGCATAAGCGACTTCGTGGTACAAGTCGATGGCATTGCACATAGTTTGTATTGCTTCTTCTGTACGTTCTGCGTCCATTAGCTTTGCTCCTTCCTAAGAAAGATAGGTATTAGTGTCCATTAACAAACCAATTTTGTCTGCTAGGTAGGGATAGGAAATATTATTAAAAACATTTTATACTCGTAGGTGAATTACCTAAGTCTACGACGGGCGATGAAAATTTAATTTTACAAAGAGCGTTCTAAACTTCTGATACAGATATAATTTTGCCGATCATCTTTTCTTAGTCTATTCGTAAAACAATTGGATTGAACATCGTGATTTCATTGTTAGCTGGAGGGTTCAAATTATTGAATAGCTCGAACAATCTCTAGTATCGGTCGTCAATAGAATTTACCGGGCTCGCAGTCTAGGAATCAGTGGGGCGAGTAATTATTGGAGAAAGCCCGTTTCTCTCAGCGCCTACCTGATATTGGTTTATGCAGCGGTTGACGTTTTCGAAATTGATTTTCATTAGTTCTCTGTCGATGGTGATGCTACATTTCATGCACCTGACAGGAATGTCTTGGTTGATTGCTCTGAATTTCGCTGGACATTCTGCATTAGGACATCTGTATAGAACAGAAATAATAAATGATTATTTTTTGAGCAAGCGACGCGTTATTCCACCCAACAATATCGTCACAGTTCTTCTGTTGTTATATAATTTACTTTCAAGAACGGGAAGTGGACGATCTGGGGATGGTCATTCTGGAATGTGGTCCTTTTGGTAAGTGGTCATTTTAAGAAGTGGACGTTATGGTCCGAAAGGAAAAGTCATAATTTTTTTATTATTATATTCCTTGTATCTTAAAACTCTGCGAGTCAACTTAAAATGTCTTGTCAATATACGGCAACCAACATTTTTTTAAATGTTGGCTTGTATAAAGTATAGCCCGTTTGAATAAATGTTTACCTCAAATAAAGCGTAGTAGCAGAAGCGTTCATTTGCTTGAGCGTCGGCCAGTCTTCCTTACAAGCGATGCACTCGCATTTGAACCAGTATCTGCAAGCCAGTGATCTTTGCCGGTCTTTTAGGGCCCGCATCAAGAAATGAGGTCCGTAGTTTTCCGACACCACGTCCCCTGGACTAAGCGGGCGGGTCGCGCGGAGTACTATCTTGGATCCATCGAAGTATCTGATGAAACGAGATGGTTTTAGTTGTGTAGCAGTTGCCAAAAATCATGAGAAAATAAGAATATTTTAAAGGAGTTCATTAGTTTGAATTCGTTATTTTAGTGATGATCCTGTAACCCAAACGTAAGATTAGAACAAAAATTGCATGTAGCCGGGAGCAAAGGCCTTTTTGTTCTTTTGTAAACTCCAAAGATTGACTAAGCTAGGTAACTTAAGGGAAAAAATTACCCAAATCTTTCATTAGGGGATTCTTTCTTTTACTGATAGTTCCGGCGCCGTTTGTCCACCAGCCAGACGAGAACGAGATGACGCCGAGGTTTTATTCTGAGATTGACGGTGTATGTGTCGTAAGATATTTGTACAAATTGGATCCTCGTCCGAGTAATGTTTAGGATTTTTACAAAAATCCAGCGTATTTTAGGTAAATCTCAAAGAACCATCATTTTGCGCACGCCGATTAGCTGACGTCAACGTTATATGGACTGACGGATGCTCTGTACCATTATGGGCTAACGGCTACCTAAGTATAGTCCAAGGAAATTATAAGCATTACGAAGTACTTATAATTTCCTTGCTATAGTCCTATAAGAAAAGTCATGTTCTGACCAATCAGCCCCCCTAGCCAAAGTAACATTTGCAAATTTTCGTTATCGCTTCGCTTCGAAACATGTATGGATTTGACGTTTTAAAATTCGATTGTTAACGAAACCGTCAATCCCATACATGTTTCGAAAGCGAAGCGATATCGAAGATTTGCCAATGTTATTTCGGCTAGGCCCTCTTATTAGATTATTCAATAAATATTCAAGTTTCCAATTTTATTGTCAGAAACATACTGGGATTTTTACAAAGATCCTAAAAATTGCTCGGACGATTACGAAAATCTATCTAGATTCCACATATCCGGTCTTTTACTGTCGACCTAGGATTTTTTGCAAAGATCCGGTTTATATGATTATCCTACGACATATGTACCACTATTTCGGCGTCGTCGTCGTCATGCCCACAGAGGAAATAATACGTGGTCATGCCGTTGTCGTGATCACGGGATCGACGGCGGTGGACAAACAACATTACTCTTTTGTTTCGTGGCCATCTGAAAACTTTTATTTTAAATGTCAAGCTGGTTTTCTTGAACAAAGGTTTCAGAATAACTTCCGCATAGAATACATTATTATACTAAAGAACTTCAGTCTTTTTCAGGTTGCACCGAAGTTGCGCTAATAGTATGAAAGTAGCTAGGTCTTCGCTGCTCGCGTTTTTTAATTAACAAAGGACGTGTTGCAGAACTTTCTACCTCTAAAGTAATTTGATATTTGGTTATATTTTTCAAGCAATAAGATAATATGTGATGGATTATTGAGTATTTTACAGTTGGCTATTAGTCACGTTAACGTCTAATCTTGTTTCACTTTATTTTCATTTTAAATTAATTTTTAATTAATCGAATCAGTATTTTGTTTAGAAAAATTAATATTTAGTAATGTATTATGAAAAATTACCACTTTTTCATGATTAGTATTGATGAGGCAGAAACCGCGCTAGTCACTTGTTTTAGATTCTACCTAGGCCTTCAGATTATAATAATATAAGGCCTAGTTTAACGCCTTTGTAATATTTAGCGAACAAAGGGTTTAATTCATTAAACGCGAGGCGGCCTCATGAGGCTGGACTACAATGGAAAATCTGTTGTCTCATTTTGTCTGGCTTGACGGGTTTAAGCGTAGGTATAGAAGCATATTTAAATTCCTATTTCTAAAAGATATACTATCTATAAATACTTTACCTAGAATTCCAATTTGAACGTAAACGAGAAAATAAGTGACACTTTGATCAAGAATATCCTAACAGCACCCAAATATATAACCGACATTTGAAATTTTAAACTCGAATTCCTGTAAGAAACAAAGAAGAGAATACTTTGTACAAAATAATAAGCTCCCAGTTTGAAAGTGTGGCGTTATTTAAAGGTGCACTTTTGAGACTCTAACCGGACTAGGGTATCCTTGACCGAAGAAGTGTGAAACTAACCTTGCAACAGCTGGATAGCACTCGTGGTTGAAGAGCGCTCCAGTTGGGTACACACCAACTGCGATGTACACAGGTTTAGAACCACTGTACTGATGTTCTCCCCTTATCGTTTCGTAAATTTCGTGAGCGTTGAACTGGAGTATCTGTAGATTTCGTACCAACATCTCGCAAATCGACGTCTCCGCTGTGAATCAAAGAGATGTTTTTTTTACCGAAACTTTGAAAATAACGTGTTTTACGATAATATCATATTTGGATCGTATCCCCCAAAAATTATCAAATCGTAATTTTGTAAGGTCAAATTAATCATGGGTGCCGCCAGGATTTTGTTCAGGGAGGTGCATGTTTCTACACGTTGTACTAGTAACTTACTTAATAGAGGAGGATACTGAATGGAATTCCTTCTAACCTCGATGCCTTCAGTTTTACTCAAAGAGTTACATAATATATTTTTTTCTGACAGGGGGTTGCAAATGCACCCCCTTGCACCCTGCTGCCGGCGCCCATGAAACTAATTAGTATCCAACTAGATCAATTTTTGCCCCTTGTTCCTAGGAGATAACCATGGCCAGATAACTGGTTATGTATGAAGATTTTTTCCTCTAATGTAACTAGTTATCTCTTAGAAATGAATTTCCCTCGCAGATATTTATTTTAACAGTAATCTGCGAGGAAAATCTATTCCTAAGAGATAACTGAGGGCCTATTACAAAAAAGCATCACGATAAGCGTACGATATTCGTCGCACACCGTGGCACTATTGACTCACAATAGTCCGGTCGTGGGACATTAAATTTCATAAAAAAGTTTTGATAATACTAAAAGTTTTAATTTTTGGGGAGTGTATAGATTATGTGCATTGTGAGCTATTTTTGAAAAGTTAGAAGTTTTATGCCGGTGCTTTAGGTATAGTTTAGGTATTTCGTAATATTTCGTAATATTTCGTTTAACTTCATATATATAGAATTAAAGTTTGAAATATTGATTGTTTCATAATAAGAAGTATGTTATCATCATGTTGTAAAAAAATTAGAAAGTTAATATATGCGTAACTGCGTAAATCACAAAATCACTCTTTTGTGTTCGAATAAAATTTTAAAATTTCTGAAATCTTATTTTAAGACTTTCAGTGGTTAGATATAGCTGTTGAACAAAGATTAGAAAGTTAAGTGGTGTGCTTCTTTGATAAATTCATTTTTCTTTCGTAATATACGCAATAATGAATTAAAAATCGATCAGATCGCTCTTACATGACCTCTTCAATGCGCTTATATGCCACACAAAAAATTAGAAAAATACATACAGTGGATTTTGTTTAATTACAGATACATTGTTGTCGCTACAGGCCGCCCGCGCCGCGCCGTTACGCCGGCGCGGCGGCCAGCTACTATGCCCGCTCGCGCCATATTAATAAATTAATTAGGTGGCGATACTGGCGATTGATCTGTAACATTTCGGCGTAACGTAACATTACGGCTACTTAAGACGTGTCGACTCCTATCTGACCTATCTCTTATCCCGAAATGAAATATTTTATAATTCCACTAGCGGCCACCCGCGACTTCGTCTGCGTGGACAGTTTTTGCTATCCCTCGCGAACAATACTTTTTTCGGGGATAAAACCCTATGTCCTTTTCTATACCCCTGGCAACGTGTATGTAAAATTTCATTGTAATCGATTCAGTAGTCATGACGTGAAGGCGTAAAAATTGTTTACAAAAAAAACAAAAAACCGACTTAAAAAAACCTACCTCTAAAAAGCAAGAAATAATATTCGTAATAATAAAAATACGTCTATTGAAGTCGGGTGGGGCTGGAATACAAATTCCTTTTTTTTATTCTAAAAGCCCCACCCGACTTCAATAGACGTATTTTTATTATTACGAATATTATTTCTTGCTTTTTAGAGGTAGGTTTTTTGAAGTCGGTTTTTTGTTTTTTTTGTAAACAATTTTTTATTTTATTATTTTTAGTGTATGTACCTTGTAGGTAAGGTATATTATATATGTATTCAATTCAATTCAATTCATTTATTTAGTAGTAAAGTAGAAAAATCGGCTTAGCGAAACGTAAGATAATCGCGGAGAAACATACTTAAATACGGGTCAAACTGAGAACCTCCTTTTTTAAGTCGGTTAAAAAACTACACTTAAGATATCCCTCTTCCAACAAAAAAAATATTATCTTATTAGATAGATAGATAAATAAAACAAATTAGTAGGTTTAAACAATTTGATTAATACTTTTTCAAGTATATTTTTATTTTTATCAAGTACCTAGTTTTTACTAGGCAAGTTATGTTTGCTTTAGTCAGAGTCAGAGATTGGCCAATCAACTTTTAAGGCACTCCTTTCTTGTCCCCGCTCTATAAAAAATCATATTATTACATACAACTCGGTTTAAACCTTACATTTTTCTACATTAATCTAAAATTAGATGCATTTAGCAATGCGAGAACAACAGATTACAATATTTTTTCCTTTGAACATTTTATAGCTAGTATCTCAGGAGAACAAAACCGCTCAGGGTTTGCGAACCGATGGCGTAGCTTCTTTGACATTCACAAGTGCTTGTAACAGCCTAGACTGAATAAATGATTTTTTGATTTTTGATTTTGATTTTGCTCCCCATACAAAGAATCTGTGTTACCTGGCATAGCCGGTCAAAGCAAATCATATCAAATCTTCAAAATATTGTATCAGAATACCCAATATTTTATACATATTTAAGTTCTATATTGAATAATCCTTTATTTACAATACATAGTTTTAGTAATTTTGCTTACACAATATTTAATTAATATTTGCGAAGGTTTGTCCCCAACAATGTCTAAAAAATCAGGGCTCCTGCGTGACCATTAATAATTGGTGATGGTATTAGCATGAAGGTCCTATCTAGCGTCGTTAGTATTGCCCCTTGTCTAACTTTAATTCTTGTTTTGTCATTCAATGTCTTTCTAGCGATAGCTCTCGAGGAGTGTGTGTGGGTCTATTGTTGTTCTGCTGTGTTACGTCGGAAATCACGATAAGTTCATGGATTATTTTATTATTATTACGTTAAGATATTAACTTTAATATCGGAATTTAAGATCAAGTTGAAATAGTTGTTCGATATGCAATGATTACTTACTTATTTGTACTTTTATCAATGTTTTCCATCGCGTTACCGGTAACACTAGAGAAATATCTGTTAACACCAGAGAATTTATGTACTGTACGTATATATATATATATAATATAATCAACCGATTACTTCACTGTAGTGAAGTAAATTATTGGTTGGTTTTACATTTACAATTTACATTTACACTCATTATCATCATCTTATCTTCTGTGTAAAAAACCTCCTCCAAGAATCTCCACAACAATCGGTCCTGCGTTGCCCGTGTAGCAGCACCTACCTATACGCCGCTCATTACCATACCAACACACGATTGCAACAAGATTCATCACCGTGTGACTAGATGGCGCTAATGTCGAATAAACACAAAGATTAGTAAGGAATAGCGTCTCGTAGTATGGAGAATAATTATGGAGAAACCTAAATCTCGCTAACGACGTTTAGTCAGCGACGCAGCATAATATACAACTGCCAACCATCATCGGTTGGACTAATACCACCAAGCCCGGAGGAAGATCTTCCATTTGGCGTTCCTCCTAGTGGTCACCTCTCTCCATACCTACCATACCTACTTCATTTACTACACTGGTGACCCCAACGGAGCACATCAAGCACCTTCAGCAAGCAACGCAGCGCAGCCATCACTCCCCATACCTTATCCCAGCATCCGCAGCAGTCACACTGCAAGCAGAAGCACAGCAAGCCAGGCCTTCAAGGTTCCATCGCAGCATCATTGACGACGCTTTCTTGGACCTTCGGCAACTCTCGACGGCATTATCCCGACCTGGTCTTCGCAGCCCACTACTGGAGCATCACTGGGCCCTCACTCCGGCGTGGCAGCTCTGCGCACCACACCAGCAGCTCGGACCCACCGTCACTCAACGGAAGTGTCCGATCTACCCAGTTTTGTATTCTTATCCTCATAGTTCATGAACACCAACTCTTAGCAGATACTCTTCGGTGCTCTGTGCAACCTGGAGCTCAATCGCGGTAATTCTGAACGATAAAACAAAAACGTAACGTAACGTTGTCATTTAGGTTATATTTAGGTACCTAAAAATCTTTGGTTTAGCTTCATAATTTTCACTTAAATTGTCCTAGATTGTAATCCTAGACTCCTTAGGCAGAGTATTCAACAACAAAACTAAAGCGAGTATTTTTCTGTAAACGAAACTGAAACGGTAACAATTTAGTTTTGGTTTTATCGTTGAAAATTAGCGCGATTAGGCCCCTGGTCATGGTCTAATGGTGCCTGCTTGGGAACCGGCTTGTTTGGAAGGTGAAGTCATCGAATCTGCGAGGGAATAGAAATTCCCGATCTCCTTCAGACTTATTATTTAACTCTATCATGTTCATCTCATTCCCACACTTTGGGGAGCACTACTGAGATATTAAAACATTATTTCCCAGTATTTTAAGGTCTTGACTATAAGAATTACATCATTAGCAAAATGAAGGCCTCCTAGGTGCTCGCCATTGATGCTGATGCCGAATTAATTCCAGTCCAGAAACCTAAAAAGATACATTACGGCTCCTTGTCTTGTTGTTATCTCGCTGCAGTTTGATGAGGTTTGAGCTCTGATTTTAAAATAGAATCAAATATCAATATAGTCGAATTTTCAGCAATTTGAAAAATATACCATGTGCCCAGTCATTAAGTGCACAAATGAAAAGACGTGAAATTAAGCTCAAACTTATCGTTAAAAAATAATACGATGTTTTTTATAAAGGTTACAGGTAGGTTTTGGCGAAAAAATCACTTAAATTGTAAAAAAAAATACATTTTCATACATGGGACATAGCGACAATATGTTATGTTAAATTGTGTTGTCGCTATGTTCCTGTTATGATTTGTGATCTGGTTAAGTTAATATAACTTCGTGTCTAGTTTTATAGCTTAGATTAATTGATGAATCACTACATATTATAAAACAAAGTCCCTCGCCGCGTCTGTCTGTCTGTTCGCGATAAACTCAAAAACTATAAAAACGGATTTTAATGCGGCGTTTTCACTAAATGATGGAATGATTCCTGAGGAAGGTTTAAGTGTATTATAAGTTGAGGTTTTATAGAAATTGGTAGAAATATCACGATGATTGTTGAAGAGGTCGGCAAAAATTAAGCCGACTGGGAGCTTGCATTGAAAACGCTGCTCTAACCTTTAGAGCTATAACAAAATAATTTATGATGAAATTATTCCTATTTTATAGATCTACAAAAAAGTCCGTGATGGTATATATCTATCTTTTAAAAATAACTAACTATACCGATTATATCTTCCTAAAAAAATTATCAAGTTCAACGCGGTAATTTGGAAAGCTATTTAGAAGGATAAAGTACTAATCCTTATCAAATTAAATACGTTAGTTACCTTAAGCATTTTATGCACATTATTTTAGCCTTTAACACCATACCATTTAAATGAATATCGTAGGAGTCGTCGCAAAAAATTAACACGCGCAAATATAAATCAAACGCGTCTCTTATACCGACAACGGGACGGGACGAACGGGAGAGAAAAAGACTTTAGAGCAAATGGAGGTGAGGACTGTTAGGTATTATTTTTTTATCTTTTTGGGTGTTGTTGGAAGGTTGCATTTAGCAAAAAAAGAAGGAACCGAAGCGAAGCAAGGACAGGTCGCTAGTTACAATATAATATTCTCAAATTCTTTCTTTTTCTCCGGAGTTACTAGTTACTATATATTATTCTCAAGTGTTACCCTGGTGTCCCCCTTGTAAACAATACAGTGAACGTAATTATAAAGAAAAGAAAAGTACTGCCTGACATAGAAGTAATTAAGTTTCAAGTGGCTGTTTAATATCAAATTATTTTAAAGTTTAAGAAAGAAGAAGAAAAATCATTTATTGACCGCAAAACAAAAGAAAACAATGTACCTACACAAACTTAGGACTAATTACAGTGCGGCCAACTAGGCCCCAACCTCAGCAATGCTACAGAGGCAAACCTGAGTATGCCACTGCAACGCTGGTATTCTGGAGGAGCCTACTTGGTGACGACAGCGAACAGACAAACAAAAATTATAATTTAATAACAATTCAGAAGACAATAGACAATAATTTTAACGAAGTAATAGATAAATATTAACGAGCATCGATTCTATCATCACCAACACAAACAAAATAAAAATATTATTTAAGAGGAATAAAAATTAAAAAAACTTAATGGCTGTATGGAATTAGGTCTCCTTGCCTCTTCCATGACAGTTTGATATACATAGTAATAAAAAGAAATATATATAAAAGAGCTGTTTGGTCAGACAAATCGAAGTACTCTTTGGTTGATTTGATATTTTGATTTTATTTACGAAGAGATTATTTTATTTGGTTAATATGGCAAAAATACATCATTTCAAACAATTAAAAAAAGAAAAAGAAATCGCAACCTACATTACATACAAAGTGCAACTACAGAATAGTGTAATATGAAATGAAATGAAATGAGTTTATTTGACATTTTACAATATAATACAACCTCGGAACCACAAAACAAACAAACAACAATAACAAAACAACATTCAAGCAAATTGTATGGTGACAAAATAATATATGGGTGACAAATACAATAAATTAAAACAGGTGTCCGCCTCATGGCGACACACACACAACCCCCAAGGCTGGAACGCAACCCGGCTCCTATCGTGAAAAACCCCGAAGTGAGTCTTGTTTTTGCAACGTTGTGAGATATTTCTTAAGGTGGTTCCTGAATGTTTTAACCGCTTTCAGGTTACGTAACGGCGGTGGAACATCGTTCCAGCACTTCGAGGCGGCGAATTTAAAAGAACCGCGGAACGCCATTGTCCCGTGCTTCGGAATTGCGAAAATGTTAGTATTTTTTCTCTTTGGGAACCTGCTCAAGTCACCAAACCATAACAATTTTTCATAAAGATAGCACGGCCTTCCCGTATCTAATATACCAAACAAGAGAGTGGCGAGATGAAGTCTCCTGCGCGCTTCCATTTTCATCATGTTTGCAGAGTCCAGAAAGGGAGTCACATGCGATCGGGGTGGTACATGAAAACAGAAACGCGCACAAGCGTTCTGCACCCGCTGGATAAGCTTACTCGTCTTGGACATCAAACACGGCCCATAAACAATGTCACAGTAATTTAGTTTTGACAAAATCAGTGCCTCGCACAGTGTGACCCTCAGTTCCTCACCCAAATAAGGACTTATTTTGAACAGTAACTTAAGTCTATAAAAACAATTGCGTGAACACTCAGCGACATGGTTTTCATAAGTTAGGTGTTCGTCCAAAGATCTTATGTTATAATCATCCCTAGTTTGCATCATACATTTGATAGAATCAGTGATCCAGAGGTGCGGTGGATGTTTGAATTTTTGCACCTTGGTTGGAGCATGCAAATCAAATAATGTAATGAGACAAGCCGTAAAGGATTCTGCAAGCTCATTGATGTTATCAAGTTTATGAAAATCATCCCAATTGATCGCATCAAGATCCCGATTTAATTGGTTCACCATTTTTTAGTGGCCTATATGTCACCCATCGTGGGCATATTTTGTCTTTCTTGGCCATAAATTCAGCTAATATCATTCCATGACCACGTTCAGAGATGTGTTTAACAGTGACATTTAGAGCCCGAGTACCCGTGCATATTACATCAATTAAGCTGTAACTGTGATCGGTAAAATGTGTGGGTTCCTTAACTATTTGTTTTAAGTTGACACAGCTAAGAAACTGCATAAATTGTTTGTATTTACCAGTACTAACATCAAGCAGATTTATGTTGAAATCACTCAGCAGGATCAACACATCGTAGTTTCTGAAAGAGGCAATGGAATCCGCAATATCGTCCAAAAATACACCCGGGTCCTGCCATTGTGGCCTATAGGCGGTACCGATTATTACCCGCTGATTGTTAGTGCGAAAACTAACAATCAGTTACTAATCAACTCCACTGCGTTACTTTATGTCAAAGTAACGCAGTGGAGTTAAAATAATGTCAATCTTAAGAAACTATTACTTACTACATAGATACATTATTTGAATAGGATACTTTCTTGTTGTATTACTTAAATACTTAATGTACAGATTTTCTTTGAAGTATCATTTTAATTCACAAAAAAAAACTCAACAGTAACAGAGGGGAAATTTTTACGACGATCCTTTGTTATTCTCAAAAATCTCAAAAACTAAACGTCAAACATCATGGCCACCTTTAAAACCTAAATTTTAGATAAATGATACAAACTATAATCGAATCTATACCTTTGCTGAATGCCGTCGTACCGGGCCAAGATGAAGACGGTTTCCTCGAGGTTCGGAACAAAAAGCGACGTCGTCAGCGAGAGAGCAAGAACCACCATGGCACCGCACCGACAGGGCCCAACTTCCTGCTGCGAGCTGCCATACCGACCACGGCCGTGTACCTCTCCCGCCTGCACCATACCACCACAGTGCAGGACGTGATCGAGTAGATAAAGAAGAAATCCAACTTTTGTTTGAGAGTTCAGCCACTGGAGTCGCGCCATAATACCAATTTTAAGGCGTTTGTGGTGCGCATCCCGACAGCAAGGCTGGACCTCTTCGTGAAGGAGGACTTCTGGCCGCAGGGCGTGGTGTACAGGCGCTTCAGAGGGACGCTGCCTTGTGCCACCGATTCGACACACAAAGTGTCTAGGTACTTGATTTTTTTACTAACATATGTTTTATGTTATTTACTAACAACATTGTTTTATAAATTATATATATTTCGTTTTTAAGGTATATATCTATGGGCCATCGATGCCTGAATATAAATAAATAAATTAAATTAAAAAAATAAAAGATAAATTCTTGTAAATTCGATTAAATTTAATTTTGTTTTTCTGTTTCAAAATGCTCTGAAAGGAGTGCCTCAAAAGTTGATTCGCCCAACTAACTTAGAAATACAATTATGCTCAGCTCATTTAGTAGGTAGGTAGATTTATTTTATTTTATAAGTATTCTGTGTTATTTCATTGTATATTCATCGACATACATAACGGATGTTTTCTATGATATCGGCATCGGTAAGAACGACTAGCGAGCTACGCGACAGAAAGAGAGGCGCTTCGTAGGTGCTTATATATAATATCAGGCACACAGCGCTGTGCAATTTGAAATTGTACTTTATTGCCGTGCGGCGAGAGTAGCTTATAGTTTGTGGCCCCTCGCCTGCCCGCGCGGCGCGTGGCAGTCGGCGGGCCCTGCATGGACCCGCTCGCGCGTCCCGCATAATTCGTATTTAAGCGCAATAATTTATCCGTAATTAAACAAAATCCACATTATGTATGTTTCTAATTTTTTGTGTAGTATATAAGTGCATTGAAAAGGTCATGTTAGAGCGATCTTATCAATTTTTATTCATTATTCCGTATGTTATAAAGGAAAAATTAAAATATGAAAGAAGCACACCACTTAACTTTCTAAACTTTGTTCAACAGCTATATCTAACCACTGAAAGTCTTAAAATAAGATTTCAGAAACTTTAAAATTTTATTCGGACACAAAAGAGTAATTTTGTGATTTACGCAGTTACACATATATTAACTTTCTAATTTTTTTACAACATGATGATAACATAGTTCTTATTATGAAACAATCAACATTTCAAACTTTAATTCTATATATATGAAGTTAAACGAAATATTACGAAATACCTAAACTATACCTAAAGCACCGGCATAAAACTTCTAACTTTTCAAAAATAGCTCACAATGCACATAATCTATACACTCAGCAAAAACGAAAACTTTTAGTATTATCGAAGGTAATTTTTCTCTAGCTACGCGACTACAAATAAGGTTCAATATCAAGTAAATTGTACGACGAATTGCGTACGACTATCGTGATTCTGTTTTGTAATAGACCCTCTGGTTATATTGGAGGGAAAAAATCTCCACAGATAACCAGTTATCTGGCCATGGTTATCTCCGAGGAACAAGGGCAATTTTTCCGGGGAAGAATTTTTCGAACAGGAATCATTTTTCAAAGGGATCAAAGTAATAGACAAATTGCGTTTTCATAGCGCGTTACCGCCTCTTTCTTGCATTGAATACTACCAAGTATTTCACAGAACAGCACGGCTTTAAGTTAGGGTGTTCAAAAACCTAAAAACAGAAAGTTTACCATTGAAAAGGGGCTCAGTCCATCAGCCATTTTTGATGTCCCCACTGCTGGGGCACAGGCCTTCCTTATGGGTGGTAAGGAGGATGGGCCATAACCCACCACGCGGGCCCAATGCGGATTGCTGGGTGTTAACGACTGCAAATGCAGCCGGGACCAACGGCTTAACGTGCCTTCCGAAGCACGGAGGAGCTCGAGATAATAAATTTTTGGTCACCCATCCCATGACCGACCCTTGCGAACGTTGCTTAACTTCAGCAATCGCTGGGCCAGGCGCTAAACCACTGCGCCACCGAGTTCCTCGATTGTAAATAATATTACGGTTAAAAAAATATTTAAACGAATACCGAATCTGCCTGCTCTGCCTGCTCGTAACGATTAACGATTTTTTATTATTTATAAGAGCGAGCCCCTATTCGAACAACTACGCTATCGGTGACATGTAAGGTACATATACCTAACTAACAACAAAGCTCATTTGTTTACATAAGCATAACAACTTTTACTCATGTTTATTTATTTATTTGCTAAACTTTTTTGATCAAAATGTAAATCCTCCGTATGCAGGATTTTATATCTCATTTTACTCTTTTTACCTGTATTGTAGGTATGTGGTGTCATTCAGCAGGTTATTGTCAAAATGTTTTTAATTAACATTTTTCAGTTGGGTATAATTAAAATATGTAGCCTTCAGGCTTTGTTTATAACACAATCAAAGCAGAAGGAATTTACAGAGATTTAATTACTGACTTAAAAAAAATATAAATTACCTTTAGAAAGATTTTCTTGCTCACATTTCTTAAAGAAACTAGTTTTCTTCAAGCACTCTGTAAGAAACATTGCCATGACAACCCTTTTAAGATAATCCCCCCCTTTCCTTTGTTCAGAGTGAGCACACAGGGAATAAAACTGTGCAGCTTTTAATTCTAATTTCTCTTCAAAGGTCATCTTATCCTCGACTTTCACTTCAATATCATCGTCTTTGTTTTTTTCAGTGAAGCTTTTTAGGCCTTTTTTGGTTCTGTTCAGTCTCTCCTTTCTGCTCTTCATCTTGGATTTCTTAGTTACACCTTCGATATCATTGAGAACAGCACCTTCGACTGTTTTCATAGAATTGGACAAGTATTTCGAATATATTGAAAGACTTGTATCGAGGCCAGCTTGGGTCACTATCCTTAGTGCTATATGACTGAGTATTGACATTCCTGAGCCTGAAATGAAGAAAAAACTAGTAAAACAGCACGCACGATACTTGTTACAAAAAATACAACTTTTATAAAAGCAGTTCTTTACTCTATCTTTATCTTTTACTCTATCTCTATCCACCTTGGAGAGTGGGAAGCGTTATCGCCGTTTGTATGGAGACCACGTGGTTGACAATCCTCTTAATTTGTTGATAAGAGGATGAATCCCAGTGCTTGGTAAAACCTAAATAGGTTTATATAGCACTGTTAAATGTAAGAAAACATTGTTGTAATTTGTGTCTTAATAATAATAAATAAATAAATAAATCTCTACATGGTCTACGCTACGCATGCTTCACATTCGTCTAAGTTTTATTACAGCCATAAGACGTGTTTAGATGTAAAATCTACAGATATTTACCTATGAAAAGATCAAGATATTGGCACTCGTGAGGGTGGTAGGTGGATATGGCCACGTCGCGACATACCACACTGCAGAACACTACTGCTGAGCACTTTGGGCACCACACTGGAGCTTTATCCTCGCAATCTTCTAACCTATAAATAGACTTAAGTGTTCAATAATAATAATAATTTCATCATTTAGTACAAAACAAAGCAGAGCTTGAATTATGGGGACACTGATATAAAACAAAATAATTGAAACTGCCATTTCCTCGTGAACCAAATGATTGTGTGAATTACAAAACCATTTGTCCTATCAAGATTTTAACCAAATAAAATGCATTTATAAATGTTTTTTTTTAATATCTCGTCTTATAAGTATATGGGCTTTCGATATTCGTAATAGAAAACCTCTTCAGAACATCTGCAGAATTAGTCCTTTTCCTACTCTTTTTCCTCCTCCGTTGTTTCAGTTTGATTGGTCCTAATAAAGGTACGGTCACATTTGTCTGACGCCACGTGTTAACACGCCATCAGAATGCACTAGAAGCACACTTATAAGATACTAGCTTCTGCCCGCGACTTCGTCCGCGTGGATATTAGAGAAAATCCTTAGGAAACCTTCAACCAGGATCCGACCAGCCATTTTTACGCAATTAGGCGCCGCGTGAGGCGGACCTCGCACAAGGCTCCCCGTTCCCGGTCCCGTTCCCGTTCCCGTGCCCGACCCCGTTCCCGTTCCCGTGCCCGTCCCCGTGCCCGTCCCCGTTCCCGTTCCCGTTCCCGTTCCCGTTCCCGTTCCCGTTCCCGTTCCCGTTCCCGTTCCCGTTCCCGTTCCCGTTCCCGTTCCCGTTCCCGTTCCCGTTCCCGTTCCCGTTCCCGTTCCCGTTCCCGTTCCCGTTCCCGTTCCCGTTCCCGTTCCCGTTCCCGTTCCCGTTCCCGTTCCCGTTCCCGTTCCCGTTCCCGTTCCCGTTCCCGTTCCCGTTCCCGTTCCCGTTCCCGTTCCCGTTCCCGTTCCCGTTCCCGTTCCCGTTCCCGTTCCCGTTCCCGTTCCCGTTCCCGTTCCCGTTCCCGTTCCCGTTCCCGTTCCCGTTCCCGTTCCCGTTCCCGTTCCCGTTCCCGTTCCCGTTCCCGTTCCCGTTCCCGTTCCCGTTCCCGTTCCCGTTCCCGTTCCCGTTCCCGTTCCCGTTCCCGTTCCCGTTCCCGTTCCCGTTCCCGTTCCCGTTCCCGTTCCCGTTCCCGTTCCCGTTCCCGTTCCCGTTCCCGTCCCCGTCCCCTGGATGTGCATGTCCAGGTCCAATCATGGCCACCGTGTTGGACTTCAAAATAAATGTCATTTTCGCAACCACCATCCCATGAAACCTCAAGAACGACATCCACATCGCTTTTCATGTTTACTTACGCCATTTACACCATAAGGGAGGATTTTCAAAATAACAAAATATGTGTTTGCCTATTTATTTTTAGACATGCTCCTACAAATTTTAAAGTTGTAATGTCTATTTTATATTATTTTTCCATACAAAAATTGAACCCCATTTTCACCCCTTTAGGGGTTAAATCATGTCCACCGTGTTGGACTTCAAAATAAACCTCATTTTCGCAATCACCATCCCATAAAACCTCAAGAACGACATCCATATTGATTTTTATGTTTACTCACCCCATTTACCCCTAAGTGGTTGATTTTCAAAATTACAAAATATATGTTTGCC
The DNA here is from genome assembly GCA_950108535.1 of Agriphila straminella. Classification (NCBI taxonomy): domain Eukaryota; kingdom Metazoa; phylum Arthropoda; class Insecta; order Lepidoptera; family Crambidae; genus Agriphila; species Agriphila straminella. The sequence goes on along the minus strand of OX467303.1, from coordinate 4,816,346 downwards.
TATTTATTTTTAGATGTGCTCCAACGAAGTTTAAAGTTGTAATGTCTATTTTATATAATTTTTCCATACAAAATTTGAACCCCATTTTCACCCCTTTAGGGGTCAAATCATGTCCACCGTGTTGGACTTCAAAATAAATGTAATTTTTGCAATCGTCATCCCAGAAAACCCCAATAACGACATCCATATCTATTTTTGGGGGTTTTTACCCCTTTTCACCCCCATTTCATCCCCATAGGGGTTCAAATACTAACAATAATAATATACGTTGCGTTAGATGTCTATCCATAAGCCTAAATTATAAATTTAGCGATTTTTACTTCGAAAATAAAGGATTTTCTTCAATACACAACTTCATCCCCCTTTTGACCCCTTCGGGGGTAGAATTTTGAAAAACGCTGACACCCGTATTTATTTATTTTCAATGGTCAGTCTAAACACAAAATTTGAAGATCCTAGCTTCAAAACTGAGGGACTTTCATACAAACTTTGATCCCCTTTTTTACCCCCTTAGGGGGTGAATTTTGAAAAACCCTTTCTTAGTGCACCCCTAGAGCTCATAAGGAACCTACGTGCCAAATTTAGAGTCTCTAGACCCAGCGGTTTGGGCTGTGCGTTGATAGATCAGTCAGTCAGTCAGTCAGTCATTCAGTTTACGATTTTATAAATATAGAAGTATAAGACAACACGTCCACGTACGTACACATACGTAGAACGTCAATATGTACGATTTTGTCCTCTTTAACACAAGTACGACCCGGTGCGAGGAATGCGATCAGTTGGCATTTTTTCAATAATGGTTTTACGATATTATGATCTTTTCTGTATAAAATCATTAAGCGATAGTAATGCTCGATTTTATTGCTATTTGTGAGGGCCTTTAATTGGCTATCTACTGTTAAACCTATTATTTGTTATTGTTTGTTGCTGTTGGCCTTCCTAGAAATAAATACGAATACGGTGTAACACGTGGCGTTAGATGTGAACGCAGCCTAATGATCGCACTGAGCTCATACCTTTGAAAGCAATGTAAGCAATGAGTTCCATAGAAGTCTGGGTGAAGACAGGCTCCGTAGGGTTGATCCACGAGTAGTATGTCACCTGTGCGTATCGGAGCGTTGGCTACGGCGTATCGACCCTGGCACAATCAAGACGAGATCTAATCAACGGCCGAGTCTTGCCCGCATGAGGGCGAAAGTATACAAGAGGCTGCATTGCATCCGCATGCATGTGGTAGGTATGTGGCTGAAAATGTACTTATGTATAAAATGTGCGGAAGCGGGGTGGCGCGTTTGGGGGCCAAGCTTGCGAACAAAAATCAGCTTGTCAGGTTTTCCTGGACTTTCCTGGAAAACCTGACAAGCGGAACTTTCTTTACATTTACTTCTACTTTACTTTTACTTCACTTTACTCCTGGTTTTCCTAGACTGATACAGGGCTGCCTTTGTACGATTTACCTGTATCTGTATGATATCTGTCCGAATGATCTTCGTTTAAAACGTTATGCAAATAATGTTGCTATTTAGCTAGGTACCACATAAAATTATTCTGTCAACTCATGAGGAAAATAGATCAACCCGGTCCCGAAGAGCGCTTTTGTATGACCTATTTTTTTAATGGAAACGAAGTCCTTTGCTTATTGTTTCCGTCTATTCATTTCACGTTTCGTAGTACTTGGATGTAAATGCCGGATTTCCAGGCGCGGTTCAAAGCGGCCACAATAGGACTGCTACGCTGATGGCATGGCTGGCTGGACTCTTACTTTTAATATTAGTGCTGATGCAAGTTTGTAAATGACGGACCAGGAAACTACAGACAGTACAGTGGCCCTACCATGTGTTGATGCAAACTGTTTACGTTACCGTGAACTATCGGATATACTGATCACAGTCAGTGCGAGTGAAAAAGACAAAAGGATGGTTTACGGTAACGTAAACAGTTTGCATCAACTCATGGTAGGGCCACACCTATAGTTTTTTGTGATGGTTGGTAAGTATTTTGTATTGGTATTTTGTATTTTTTTTAAATAAGTCGGAGATGAACAAGACAAGTTTTATGTTACTCCAGACAATAAAATAGAGTAAAACCACAGAAAACTCCATAATTTTATTCAATTACTAATCTAAGAGGTAGGAGTTGTAACTTTGCCGTTCACACCGGCAGTATTAGGCTGATCACAGACCTACCGGTTTCTTTTCTTTGCTTTGCTGTTCGGCAATGGACCGCCGGCCAAGAGGCTCATTTTCAATCTATAGCATATTTTCAATCTAAGTACATTTCACATAATATGTATGTACTTGTGAGCTTTGTTCCATAAACGATCGTTATGAAAATACAAAAAAAAAATAGTTCAGGTAGGTAATGATGTCACCCACGACCCTGTTCACAATTTATTTAAACTTTAATATGCGATCGATTTATTTTTAGTAATCGGAGACCATGTTCAGGGTGGCATAATCTTTCTACTTCTACGAAGAAGCTTTCTACTTCGCAACCCAGACGATGATATTTGATAACACCAAGCTAATGGCTTTCTTGCCAATTTGGTCTGGTCCCAATATGCGATAGATTGAAAATGAAAATGAAAATGTCTAAACAGCAAAGTAGAACAGCAAAGTAAAGAAAAGAAACCGGTAGGTCTGGGGTCAGCCTTAAGCCATGTAGTGTGCCGGCCAAGAGATTATTATCTATTATTGTCGATCGCTGCGGTGCCTTTTTGGTTCGGTCCCTTACGTTACGATTGGCTGGTGCTCTAGTAGTACGTCAGCAAAACAAGGCGTTAGGTTAGTTTTCGCACAAGTCAGTAAATGTCCTGATCACAAATATATAAGATGGCAAGCGCGAAAACGGGTAATATCAAATGAAAGGACTTTGTGAGTAGATTACAAATATATAACACTAATAACATTTTCACAATAAGCATTTCCTTATTACAACTGAAGTATATATACTTTTAAACTTTCGCGTTGCATTATATTAGATTAGGAACACAGTGACCACGGCCGATGCAACTCGGTCGAAACGTCGGGATAAGGTAGGTGTCCAACACCTATGTTTAGTTTAAAAACGCGTTAAAAACCTGTGTTCCTAATCTAACTGAAGTATAGTTAATTTTTTTCCTATATCAAACATTCAACTATCTTTAAGCGATGATTACCTACCCACTCTGATTATTATATTTTTATTTTCACTACCTATTAAGTATGCGAACTGATTGTGCTAAAGGCTAAAAGATAAAATAAAATAAGGCAAATCTGACATTCAACGTTGACGTTCGCGCGTTCTTAACTTGCCAGCTTATTTTTATATACCTCGAGGCACTAATATAAAGCAGAGGCACGAGGCGAGTGCATTTTACCTTGTTTTGTTCCTCCGTAATCTTCAACAGTTTTGACAGCGCTGGCATGTTTTGTTTCGCACCTCCAGCAACCGTGATGGCTGTGAAGAGGTGAATTAATATTAATTCAAAAATAATAAATAAGGAAACCTATTATCAAATTCAGAGTTTACACTTTAATTGCTAATGTTTCCTTACTTCCTTTAGTAACGTAGAATCTTTAATATTTTACTGTAACAATATTTTACTTTGACTTCTATGACAAAATTATTATTTTTTCTTTTATAATAACTATCTTTTTCAGTTTCTTTGTAATTCTATGAAATACCTTCCGTAGCTAACGACGACACGACGTCGTCCTACGAGCAATTCAAAAATACTGATTAAGCTATGTCGAATGAAAATGAGTTGATAAGAGCACTCGACGCCAGCCAAAGGATTCTAAATAGGGCCCCAGTGCATTAGCAAAAATCGTGCGAACTCACTTCTCCCAACAAGGTGTCTCGATCGCATTGTTGCATTCACTCTTACCCGAACCCGACAACGGCGAAGCAAGAGGGTTATGATTTTTATATTACTGTACAACGTGTTACAAAATAACACCTAATGCCGAATAATGGTAGTTAGGGACCATCAAACTGAACAACTTCTACTATGGGACCAACTGTGAAATCGCAAAAAAAAATCTGCTGTTTCATAAATTTTATTATTTTAGTTATTAATGTTTGTATGAAACAACTGATAATTTTTTGGCGATTTCAGAGTTGGTTCCATAGTAAAAGTTGTTCAGTTTGATGGTCCTTATCTACCTATCTATCTTATTCAGCATAAGGGTTATTTTTGTAACACGTTGTATAATTATGTAGTCAAAATAGCATATTTCGCCGTCCATTATAATACTGCTCAACCCTCTACTGACCTGGTTTGTCAGGCGGATGCTTCGACTGGGCCGTGTAGTCGAGCGCATCGATGTCGGCCATCAGCTGTTTCTTAGCCTCCTGATCGTTCAGCAGTCTACCCGCTAGCTCGTACGACACTTTCGCTCGAGTTGACTCACCAGCCCCTCCGAATAAAATGTCAGTAAATATCTAAGTCTTTTCAAATAAATAATATTATGTGCGGCTACTAATCAAATGCATAGGATACATAGAGGTTGTATAAGTTACCCCCGGTTTCTGAGGCACTTTATTAGACCTTGTGTTTTAAAAAGAAAATGAATTCTCAGAACTCAGACAATCCAAACTTGAATTAGAAAACCTATTATCCGTGAGTATCTGGAATGATTGTTTTCATATATACGTTTTGTGTTAACACATTAATTTATAATAACCAATTTTCAAATTTAAATGTTTTGCAACACTTTAACTGGTATTAAATCGGATATTGTTTTGTATTGTTTTGTTCTGTTCAAGGTTCCCCATCTCAAAACGCCATATCCTGTTATTATGGGCAGTCGTCATAACTTCAGGTTATACAACATTTTATTATCAAAAATCACAGTCGTCGTCTTACGCCGTCAAACTTTGGGTGAAGAATCATCAGTCATCACTGTTCTTGTTAAGTGAACTACTTAAGTTAATCAATTGAAATTTTAATGGTTTGAAATACTGTAGTTTGCCCCAGCCACTTGTGGCTTTTCAACCACATGTTTAGCGTACCCCTACTTTTCATAATTACTGGTTGTGTTGCCTACAACACAAAGTTTTGGAACAATTTAAATAGCTTCTTAACTTAAGAGCAACCTACAGATTTTTCTGCATAAATAAAGAGAATGAGATGAATAAGAGAATTATGTTACCAATTATGTAAAAACAATATTTCCTCCACAAACGAGTGTCACAAAGGTTCTTATTCAATAGATCTTTTCAATTTTAAATTATGTCTTAAATTACTCTTCGTTGGCAGAGGGCTTCGAAGTGAATACCAATAGAAATTTACTCATTAAGAAGCTCCCGGTATTGAACAGGAAGTTGAATATTAACGTCAGTCTGTCAGGTAAGTACTTAATTTATTTTGCGAAACTAAGTTATTGTCACAGTGTTAGTTTTGGTAGGTATCTATTGCGTTTATAACATAAAAATAAATAATGAGTTTTAAGCCAACCAGATCGCCTTAATCATGCTGCAATTTAATTCTGAATTGCATTAAGTTAATAGTGATGCCCGACACGGTGTACAAATGATTCGACTGTAGATTGTAAATATAGACTCAGTCTGACTATCGATGACCAGTCTGACTATTCACTACAGTCTGACTATTGACTACAGTCTGACTGTCAACTACAGTCTACAACTAATGTCGACTACAGTCAGACTATCAACTCAACTACAGTCTGACTATCGACTACAGACTGGTTATGACGACTTCAGTTTGACTTTCTGACTGTGATTGTCTCGGACTACTTACAGAGTTGAAATTGTAGTCTCTTTGACATTTTCATGTGGATAGGTTCTGATAAAAGGCACCAAAGTGAGGGAAAAGGTTTATTTATTTAATTACTTGCGGCCTTACCACAAAAGATTTTAAAACACTGTTTAATAAAAACACAGTTTTAATGTGATGTTGTCACTTTTTTGACAATATTGTTTGAAAGAGACGGCATCACATTTAAACAGTGTTTTAAAATCTTTTTCAACACACTTGCTCGTAAAGTGAGCCCTAATACATCGCTTTTAGGGCCATAAACCGAGTTATAACAAACGCGTGCAATAATATGTAAAACACTAGTTCGTAATAGAATTAACCCTACAAAGTTAAATTAGTACCTTACTGCAAGTTCTATGCGAGTAAACAAAGCATTCCCAATTTAGCCGGGTAATACAGTAATTTTTTTTTGACAACAAAGAGGTTTTATGTTGCTAAAAATTCATATACATTTTTGGAATAAATAAATGTGTAAGTCCTTAATTAAGTCAAATAATTATATAATTATTATCAAATTATTCGTAATTCACAATATTTTGTTATAAAATATTAAAATATTTGCATTTTGTCACTTAAAATTATAAGAATCTGTCGGAATGTATTCATTTTGAAGTATTAAAATTACCTTTATAACAATGCCCCATCCTCCAATAGTACTGGGCTCTCATCTTGGCCGGCAGCCGCTCTTTCAGCGCCAATTTCAGGTCTTCCAATGCCGCCTTATGCCTGCCAGATTTCAGCAGAACTTCGGAGCGAAGCCACAGTGCTAGCGCTAAAGAGACCCCACCGTCGATCACTTCTTCTTCCCCTAAAACATTCACCGTGTTATTACAAAAGATTTTTTAACACTGTTTAACTAAACACATGTTTAAATGTGATGCTGTCACTTTTTTGACAATATTGTTTGAAAGAGACAGTATCACATTTAAACATGTGTTTAGTTAAACAGGGTTTAAACATCTTTTGTAATAACAAGGAATATGTTTAAATGTGATGCTGTCACTTTTTTGTTTATATTGTTTGGGAGAGGCAGCATCACATTTAAACTGTGTCTAAAACTAACTGTTTTACAAATCTTTTGTAATAACATGTTATAAGTTTCACAGACAACAACACGAAAATATGGCACCAACTGGCAAAACAAAAAACGATTCGAAATTTTAAAATTCGAATTCCCTATTTTTAGGTACAAATTAGGTACTATTTATTCGTAATTTAACCAAAGAAGAGAATACTTTAGTACATAACAAGCTTCCAGTATGAAAGTGGGGCGTTATTACAAAGTGCCGTTTTTGAGACTGACCGGATTTATACTTTTTACGTTTTACTTAAAACAGATAATATGACACTGTTTAAGTTTTAGTTCCAAAAGTAGTTTGCACCTTCAAACCGTTCCAAAATGGATCCAAAGGTATTACACTTAAATATTTTCCTGTTTTCCGATTTATTTATCTTGTAAGAAACTTGTAGAACTAAAACAAGTAAAAAAGGATTTCTTTAAATAAGAAAGACCAATTTCTTGAAATATTTGGTTATTCTAAAAATATATTTACTTAAGCCAATGCAATATTTTTAAAACAAAAATAGTGCTCATCTTTTACTCAGACAATATTTTTCTTAATGATTAAGAGAAATATTTTTGTTTCAAGGCTTATTTAAACTTATATCAATTAATTGACTTAATTTAAATCAAGAAATGTCCATCTTCTTGCATCAAATTAAAATTATCTGAAATACAAGTTACTTGAATTTAGATAAACCTTTTTCAAAAAATCATGTTCTTCTATTAAGAGAAAGTTTATTGTTTATGAAGTATTATTTCTTGTTCTAAGAAATGATTTTGTTCGGCTTATAGAAATTTTGTTTTAAACAGAGAAATACAAAAATTTCGAAACAACGGAATCATAGTTTTCGATAAACACGATAACATTTTTACTTTGAGAAATTTATCCATACATCATGGTCTGACCCGCGGTGTTAAGATTTTTATCTAGTTCTTTAAGTAGTCGGACTTAATTTTGTTTTGTCAAGCTCAATCGGGTTTGTTTGTTGGTTGCCTCTGGGTGTCGCGTCCTACTTGGAACGGCTTCCCGGACTCCACTCCTCTTTCGAGCACTTTTATTTACCTTGATTTTTTGTAGACCGCGCCCACGTTGTTATTTTTGGACAGAAAAGTTAAATCTGTACTTTTAAAGGAAGGAAGTCATCGGTGTTCTCCAATTATCTCCACTTAATATACAACAACAAAATATCCATCTTCATTCAATAGACAAAATCTCAATTTTCCATTTTTTTTTTATCAAAAATCAGTAATTACTTAGGCCAACTAAACATTTACTTATGAGTAAAATAATAATTTACTCTAAGTAAGGTTAGTCTACAAGAGATATAGAAGATTTTCGTATCAAGAATACATTTACTTGACTGTACAAAATAACGTTGTCTTGAATGAAACAACACGTGTCTTGGAATAAATGTATTATTCTTGTAACAACTAAATATTTTTAAGAGTATTTTTTACTATTACGAAGAAATTATTGTCTAGCGTCTATAGGGAGAGGATCATTTTCTTAGATTCAATAAATATGTCTTAAGCCAAAGCAATTTGTCTTTTTTTAAGAAATCTGTTTTTACCGTGAATGACAATCTTTTCAGGGTTCCGTAGCCAAAATGGCAAAAAACGGAACCCTTATAGATTCGTCATGTCTGTCTGTCTGTCTGTCCGTCCGTATGTCACAGCCATTTTTTTGTTATAACCTTTATACAAATTTCTAGTTATGAATAATTTAGATAGTTTAATTTTTTTATGTTCCTATTTCTCGCCTGCGTGTAATCTAGTGTTTAACTGTTAAATAATAATCTAAATAACATAAAATATGGTGGATAAGATTAGTTTTGTTCTGGGATCAAGGGTTCAAAGCACTAAGTTCCCCTGGGCTCGCACAACCTACATAAAATTAATCTCCAACCAATTTAATTATTACGGGAAAATCCATTTAGTAAGTACTTTTGCCTCTTTACAAAGAAGAAAATGAACTTTTAACATTTAACATTTTAGTTTAAAACCGACTTTTAACATTTTAGTTTTTAATAACTAACGAAATAATAAGAAATCGATTTTTTTAGCATTCTATAGGTATATACTCAACATTGAGTTGAGATGAATTTCCATGTTTCATAGTAGGTAATATTTTTCACAATTCGTTATAATAATAGGTGTTAAAGTTTGAAATTGTCGATTTTTTCTTACACACAGAGGCTCTAATATCTTTTATGATGTTAAAGATGCTTCGGTTATTTTTTAATATTTCGAATTATGATCATAACGGCCCTCTACCAGCAATAAATATATTTCCGATTTTTTTCATCCTTTTTTCGTTAACAGAAATGACCACATAATTCGTTGTAACTTAGCCGATTGTATTTTTTTTAACTTAATACATGTGGCATTAGTTAGCTGAGTTAGTTAGTTTAACATTTGTACATAAAAGTTTTCAAACATTAGCAACGTGGTAAAAAATTTCTTCCCAAGGGGCGCCGGGCGGTACAAAATGCTTTCACACAGTTTGTCGAATCTAGATCCCCAGAGTTCTATTTGCAAAGGCATAAGTGAACTTCCGATTAGATGGCAACAATTTATAGATAAGTACTCGTAATGAGGGTAAATATTTTAATTAAGGTGGTACCCTGAGCGAAAGTGGCGCCGCGGTGAATTATATTTAATATTATATTTCTAATATACAATTTTAAAAATGTTTATCGTGGAGATTTTAGGACCCACAGTCTAGTATTTTTAGACGGTATCGTTACATTCCCTCGTAGTCACTGCTAGAAGTAGATAGTAAAACTGCTAAAAGTGGCCGTTTTTGACACATTTGCTATCTTCTTCTACGAATATACGAGGGCATGTAGTGATACCTTCTAAAAATACTAGACCATGGGCCCTTAAATCTCCACGATAAACATTATTAAAATCTGCTTCTATTAATAACTTATTAAATAAAAACCTCCGAGGGCGCCACTTTCGGTCATACAACCGCCTTAAACAAATATGTTATGTACATTTTAGAAAAAAAATATCGAGTTTTTATTTTTCAGTAAGTACATATTATTATCGACAATTTCATACTATCTAGAAGCAGTATAAAAGTTTTCACAGCGATAAAGTTCTTGATAAAATGTTCATCGCCAGTTGTCTGTTTTGTTCCACATTTCTCTTCGGAGAGCCTAGATTCGAAGATTTAAATCTTTCCCTAGACTCGACAATTCTTCGTTATCGCTTCGCTTTCGACAGCTAAATGTGACATTGTTAGCAATCTATTTTTAAAACGTGTTTCATCCATACACCTATATTATATAAGTTTTTTTTTAAATATATACTGTGATACATGTTTCAAAAGCGAAATGGTCGTAAGTAGATATTTGTAATTATGTTACTTTGGTTTCTACCTTACGAGTACTTTTTCGCCGTTAGTATTCTGTGGTTCTAAGTTCTTTATTCCCAGACAAGTTAAAATCATAATTTTATTAAGTAATCTGTTTAATCGTCGTATTTCAATCTTTCTATTGACAACAAAATCAACTAAATAATTGTTAAGTAATAAAAGCCTGTAATTAATTCGTGATAGACCATCAAAAAGATCAGCAAATTCCGTAAAAGTAAAATTTTGTTTAAACAACTTTTTTTAAGTTCAAAACGGCAGGAGCTGGGTCAGTGGGCATACACCCCAAACGTCTAATAAACGTTATGGAATATTCTAAAGCTGTGTCGAAACACAGCGCTGCATTTAAATATGGTGATATTTCGATAGCTTAGTAAACGACAATCACTAGGTTTTGCTAATCATACTAGTACATAGTGTTTCATTTATTAGAACAGCTAATTGAAAGTTATCTTGTTGTTTTGAGTCCTGCGAATGCCATATTATTATTATGGGATACGGATGTAACCTCCCCCCACAGGTTAGCAGGAGGTTCGTATGTGGGGCTCGCCAGGAGGGGGTCGCAAGCTATACCTTTCGCGATGAGTTTGGACACACCTTTACAAGGAATATCCTTCACAAGTATCTCTATTCGAATTTCCGCCAAAGACATCATTCACAGTTTCCTGTCGGATTCAACGAGCTTGTTATGCCTTCATAGAAATAAGTTAGATTTTCACTCCGGCACTTTCTCGACGGAAACATTTTATTGAAGTTATTTATAACATAACGAGTTTGCAACATTGCTATCATTTTGCTACAAGTGCATTGTTAGTGTAGTTTGTTATCGATAACGAAATAAATGTATTGCAGATGGCTTTGTTATTATGGAATACAACTTATCTCAGAAATGTTTAAGCAACATTTCACGATTTAAATGTTAACCAAACCAAACCAAAGGTTTAGAACATTATAATTATGATGATAATCATCATGTTGATCGATCTTCTTTCGATGTGATAAACGATCAATATAATGAGCTATGGATGTGTCATCATGTGTTTCGATGGGATGTAAGTAATTTTTATCTTGGATCGCAAGTGGATGGGCTGGGTTTATTATCGTAACTATAGGTACAGATAGACATGCTTATTAGTAGCACGAAAGCATGCTATAAATGAGTAAATGCTACTTAGTAGCAATGTTGGTCAAAACATTGCTAGTAATAAGCATGCTTATTTCGAAGCAATTTAATCATGCTCATTTTAAGCATGCTCTCATAGGGCAATTGTCTAACTGTAGTTATTACCCGTTTACGTTTACAATGTTGGTCAAAACATTGCTAGTAATAAGCATGCTTATTTCGAAGCAATTTAATCATGCTCATTTTAAGCATGCTCTCATTGGGCAATTGTCTATCTGTAGTTATTACCCGTTTACGTTTACAATGTTGGTCAAAACATTGCTAGTAATAAGCATGCTTATTTCGAAGCAATTTAATCATGCTCATTTTAAGCATGCTCTCATAGAGCAATGGTCTATCTGTAGTTATTACCCGTTTACATAGCGATCCGTTTAACAGGTCCGTTTTATCGCGAGGTGCGCTGTGAACATTGTTGGATCCGTTAAGGGGCCATAATAGGAAAACATGGTTTGCGCGGGCCATATTTTTTATATAAACGTAAAGTTGTAGTTACAAAAAAAAACATACGACAAGCTAAAGAGATTATCTAGTACCTACAAGCAGCCTGGCGCAACTAGGAACAAAAAAAACATTGTATGGAGTTTAGTCCAAAAATAATGGCGGATATTGCCGTCTCATTCTCTCCATTTTCCGTCCTACTTCAACTCAAAGTTGACATATTTCAAGATTATTTCTGTTTGTTTTGGAATTAAATTAATTAAATTTAAGTGGTTTAATTCGTGTAAAATTTAATTTATTGAAATGTACTTGTATTTTTAATCATGTCACCAAGAAAACATTATAAAATTAGTGTTATTTGAGGTGTTCGTGCCTACCGTAACAAAAATGAAAAAAGGAAGTTTTTGGCTAGATTTCCTTTGGATCTTGACCGGTAAGCAATAAATTATAAATTATTTAGTCCCGTGTACCACAGCAGGTTACATGCAAGCACAATTTTATGCTTAATTTGTAATAAATGTTTTGTTCATAATAACACTAGTGCTGCTCCTGACAGCTATCGATAACTAGGTACTTACAATATTTTTCAGTTGTGCAGACAATGGGTTCAAATAATAGAGAATGAGGACCTGGCCATGTTCCCATTGAGAAATTATGGAAAATAAAGGACGGAGGACAATGAGTTTCGGCGCGCGCGGCCGAAAGATTCGGTCGATATTTGGCCGAAACCAAAACTATGGCCGAAACTAGATTTAAGTAACAGAAACCGAAACTTAGCTCGGACACTAGCTAAATGTACTAATCTTAGCATTTCCTAATAATATCTTTTTTTTCTGCAATTAGCGGTTTTCTGACAGCTGAGAATTTAAGTTTTTTTATGTTGATAGATGGCGCAATTCAACTAGATAGGTTTTTTTAATTTTTTTCTAGCAGCTGAGTATACCACCTAATTATTCAAGACTTGACACTGGCAGAAATTACACTCTGAAGAGGAGTAGATAGACATAACAACGTCAAAAATTGGCATTGATTCCTTTCATCCTTTGCTTTTTTCTTAAAAAGTTACGTACTTAGTTGAACAACGACATCTAGCCGTCTTTTAGGTACTACTTTTTTTAAACTGCCTGTTAAAAACCGCTCATTGATAATTCGTTTTTCATTAAAATATATATTTTTGAATTTTTATGTCAATAAATGTATTATTGTGATGAAAATGTTTATTTTTTATTTTTATCGATAAATCATCCGATACCACAATGCCACACATAATTATCGATAAACGCTGGGAACGCGTGTGTGCAGCACTATTCGGTTCGCTATGTTGGCACTTCTGTTATTTGACGCAATTTTGACTTTTGTGCTGAAAAGGTGGCACTAGATTTAGACTAAATTGATTCCATTTTGCCATTACCTAGTCCCGTCTCTTAAAACGTAGTGATTATTTCCTCTGTGCCTACAAGTATTAAATTGCGTATAAACCTCACAGATGATTGTAAAAAAAATCAGAATATCATCAAAAGCGCTTGTCGCGGGCCATATTTTTGGCATAAATAATAGCGGAAACGTATTGAATTCTACATGAAAATACACTTTAACGTACTGAGCAGTTGCTCCAATAACTTTTTTTAAGAAAGATAATTGTGCTAAAGATTATGTTGGAAAAACAACGAAAAACATCGAAAAAGTGCAGAAGTGAGGTTATTTTCCATACTCTTTACACGTAAAGAAACAGACAGAGACAAGTGATTTCGCGTAACGGAGCCTTAAACGGTCATGTAGTAATACACCGTTAATTTTTAAGTATATCTAAAAATTAAATGGGGATATCAGACCACGTTTCTGAGTATGAACGTGCATTTGAAAGTTAAAAATTAATAGTTTGAAAATATCGGGATTTTTTTTTGATTAATCGGCAATCACAAAAATTGCAAGACGCGTGCGTAGATTTATTCCTTTTATTATTAACGTAGGTAAACAAGATAGTCTCTTGATTACGCGCGTGTAATTCTATGAATGAGCTCTAAATCCAGAAATCTTGATAATTTTGGGACATAAATAAACCTCAATATCTTGAACAAAATTATATATTTTTTTAACTTTTAACTGTACATAAGATTAGAATAGGGAAGCGATACACTCATTTCTTTTTTAGATATACTTAAAAATTAACCGTGATACGGACCTCTGTGTGATCGCACGGTTACCTGTCATAGGGGCTCTAAGCACAGCTTGACTGGCGAGGCCCAGTGCTTTAGTCAAGTCTCCATCATTCAGGGCGGCTTGTGCTGCAACTCTTCGCTCGTACGATGTCCTCGCATTCTTGCCACGGTGGATGGGCTGAATTCTCGAGAATACTTCTTGGAGTGCTTCCATTATCTGTAAATTTTAATGTAAAGAAGTAGTCTTAAGAGGATTGTCAACCACGTGGTCTCCATACAAACGGCGATAACGTTTCCCACCCTCTAAACCTTAACCTACAGCAATGAATTTTTGGTATGTTTTTGAAATGCCTAAAAACTAGGGCTGTACGTTTTGATTTTTAAAATAATATGAAATCACTAAAATGCAAATATTTTGAAATCTATTATAGATATTTAAAAAATCAAAACGTACAGCCCTAGTATTTAGGCATTTCAAAAAAATACCAAAAATTAATTACTGTAGGTTAAGGTTTAGAGGGTGGGAAACGTTATCGCCGTTTGTATGGATACCACGTGGTTGACAATCCTCTTAAGTGGAATTTGATAAAAAATTACAAAATACTAAACAAAATTGATTATGCTCAAGTATTATTTTCTAACAACAGCAGAGATTACTGTATACAGGTAAATATTTGTAGACTTACAAATATTGGAAAATAAACTCCCACAGTTTAAAAACTATGAACTGATAAGTGTGATAAACTCCAAATGCGAAGTGCAAACTATGTAGTGTACTTAATTTTGTATGTTTTGCTGAAACGAAACACGTATGCACTAGAACTCCTCCATTGCTATACAAATTGAAGTGATGCAATCGAGCAAATAAAGCAACTCTTCGTACGTAACTTCCTATATAAGCACTTAACTTCGAGTGAAGTTCGGTAGAGTTTACATAAAATATCAACAGTTTATTCCTATCACGAGGAATCAGCGTTGAAAGAGCGGAAAAAGAAGACATGAGAAAACAAATGATTTCGGAATGGGATAAATGTGTGATTGATGCCACTATAAGGTTTTCTTTCAGAAAGTCAGGAGCCTATAATTGTGTAACTTCGCATCTAATCGTTTTTGTCCAACAGCCATTTTTTGATGTCCCCACTGCTGGGGCACAGGCCTTCCTTATGGGTGGTAAGGAACGCGGGCCCAATGCGGATTGGTGGGTGTTAACGACTGCAAATACAGCCGGGACCAACGGCTTAACGTGCCTTCCGAAGCACGGAGGAGCTCGAGATAATAAATTTTTGGTCACCCATCCCATGACCGACCCTTGCGAACGTTGCTTAACTTCCGCAATCGCTGGGCCAGGCGCTAAACCACTGCGCCACCGAGCTCCTCATCGTTTTTAATATAGCAAAATCTGTGCACATTCGTTACTGCCCCCCTAACATGATCACTGAAACGCAATACGATATAGCGGATTTAACACGTTTAACTGTCAAAAGACAATGATATGATATGTATCGTGTATCGGTGGTCTTTTGGGGGGCTGGCTTGAAAGACAGAAGACGATTAATGCTAATTAGTAATGCTACTTAGCTTTAAACGTGGTAAAAAATAATCATTCAAAAACAGAAGTTATTCTATTGGACCCAGCGATTGGGATAATGTAAACTGTACGAAAGGCTTTAGCCGGCGGCGCGGCGTCTCGCTAATTGAATGTACGAAATTCGGAAAAGACAATGAAAGGATGAACTTGAAACATAAAACTAAACAATTATTTGAATACACAGATGAGCGCCGTTGTTGGAAGAGGCTGGTTCATTATTTGGAATACCAACTCGTTGAGGTTTCTACATCGAAATGTTTTTCTTATTAGAGAGTTTCCTCGTTGTTGGATTTGTATTTTTCGTGTGGATATTTTGTACTGTGATGGTTGTTTTGTTGCCGAATAAATCTATCTTGCGCATAGCGGCTGCTGGACTATTGTTTTCCCACAATATTTAATAGCTATTCAACCTTATTTTTTTAAAATATTAGACAACAACCTGTCGATTCTGTAACAACTCGCATCTCACTTCGAACCTCACTTCACTTCGCGGAAATTTTAAATCATAAATGATATAATGACAGGCTATTATTTTAATCACAAAAGATTTAAGATAGCTATCTTAAATAAAACGTCTTAAATATCTTAAATAAATCTTAAATTAAACGGTAGCTACCTAAAACCTTTTGCTATTGGTAAAAAAGCTTATATTCAGCTAATTTCTAATAACAAATTCACGCGAAGTGAAGTGAGGTTCGAAGCGAGATGCTAGTTTGGTTACAGAATCGACAGGCTGCACAAACTATTGCTCAGCAAGCACTTGTGTTATGGAAATCAGAGACAACAGTGGAAGTATAAACACCCAGGCCTAAGCCGATATAGAAAAGTTCATTTTTCTAAATTGACCCAGCTGGGGATCGAACCCGGGACTTGTACTATTAGTTATTCTGTGCTCTGACCTAAAAAATGGCATCAGCTTAAAAACCAGTGTACAAACCACTCGAGCACGTGTCAAGGAGGTTGTCAAATTAATCCTAATCATATACTATCTGTTTATTCTTGTAACACAATTTTCAATAATTACTTTTATTATATCATTTAAATAGCAATTTTTAACAACCAAAGTTTCTACAAAAAGTTTATCACGTAACATTGTTTTTTAAGGTAATGAAGTTAAATATTTAAGCGATTTTTGCGCTTTCAGTTGTTTTCGAAGTATATTTTAAATAATTAGTTTGTAACAAAGACTGGGCACCCTTCCTGCCTACATTAGATTAAACAAATAAAAAAATACAGATTCTATGGTCCTTCAAAATAAAAAAAACAATTAGGCCAAATACAGGCAAAATCAAGTGACTACGAATTTAGCAGGATACAGTACACAGGCGATCAAACAGTGAGTATGTACAGAGTAAACATGAGCAACTTTCCCTGGACCCCTTGGACTGCAAGTCCGTAATGAACTACCTGCTGACATCAAACAAGACCTCAACGTATGTCCATTACAACGTCAAAGAAAAACCACTCATAAATATGCTACCTAAAGTGTATTTCTTATTTTGTGGATTGGTGATATAAGGTTTCTTACATGCGAAATAGCGAATACAATAAGGTTTTCACCTGAGTAAACGATTGGGCATCTTTATAATGAATTGTGCGGTACGTAGGGGTGAGCTTTTGATCATTTAGATTGATTTCTATGGAAAACAACTGGTATTCGTGACTTCTTAAGCGTAAGTAAAAAGTTAACTGGTTTGTACGTTAGTTGGAAACTACCTAAAATGTTTTTTTCATCAGACTGGTCCCCCAAATAGCTCAAGATTTTTCAAGTTGTAAGTAATACTTAAATTGTAAATTAACAATTTCAGAAGAAAAAAATTGCGAGCTTGCATTGGGCGTGTGAGTCGCACCGCACAGAAAAATCGCGTTGACTCACGACGCAAATGCGTATCCAAATCGCGAAGCTGCCTTGCGATGTGGATATGTTACGTACGGCTAATACCCGAAGTGAGGCTACACCTAGTTTTAGCCGGCCAAAACTAGGTGTAGGCAAATATACTAGCGGCTAATACTAGTGAAGACTGTTAAAACTAGGTCTAGCCTTCTTTGTGCTTCTACTAAGTGGGAGTAAAGTTATTTCTGTTGTCTGTTAAAAAAAATAACCACGAAATAAAAAAAAAACTAACCTATATTCGGGACCTACAGGAGTAAAGCAGATCGGTTACACTTAGTTATAACCAACAGCTTTCGGCTAAAACTAGGTTTAGCCGCACTTCGGGTATTAGCCGTAACAGATAACGACATTTATAAAGAGCACTGACCTCTTTATTGTCCTCAACTGCTGCCACCTTCTTGTCATCTTCAGTCTTCTCGAAGTCCTGCAGCCAGTTATTGTTCTCAGCGAAGGAAACAACGTCTTCTGCCAGCGTCTTGAAGAAGCCCTTTGTGTTTGAGCATAGCGTCACGTCACTGCACCTTGTCGCATAGTCCTTGTCGAAATCTTCGTGTACTTGCGACATCTGGAATACTTATAGTAGCTACTTAGGTGTTTGAGGAAATAGTTCATAATTCTTCCTTCTAAGATTTACACGCAGTTGAGTTGTTTAAAGTCCTAACCGTACTGGTTTTACATAGTATCACTGTTTTCCATATTTACGACTTAGGCAGAAGGTCCGCTAGGAACAAATCACGATTTTGAATGTCACACCTGTCGCACCCATGGACATTAGGTACGTCTACGATTCAATCTCGAACCAAACCGAGCTATAGTTAGTGCCACAGAACAAAGAAAAAATATATGTTCTGTGGGTTAGTTAGGTACTGTAGCAGCACCTAGCGCAACAAAACAAATTAAGCAAGGCTTTTTGAAAATTGCCAGACGGGCTATTACAAAAATTGAAATCATTGAAAATTAACAATCAAATGCAAAATCCTATTATATTTTTAAAGTTACCTAGGTAGTACCTACCTATTTATTTATTTTACGCCCGCTGACTGCCTCGACGCGGCCGAAATATTATTAACCGATTTTCAAAATCCAACTATTACACTTCTCGTGTGAAGAATCATAGAAGCTACATCAATTTTATGTACGGAAACACCCGTTTTTCTAAAATTCCAATACGCCATTTTGTAGCCAAACTAGGATCCATTTTTCAATTTTTTCTCAAGTCGGTTTTTTTTCCGAAATATTTACAATTTAGTAAACAAATACCCCCAAAAAACCCGAATTTTGCAAAATTTACAAAAAAAGTAACCAGTAGATTTTCAAAATTCAAACGTTCACACGTGCCTCGATAAATTCCCCAACTTTTCGTACTATTCCCATCCGTATCCTCCCAAAATCCTCGGAGCTATGGTAAAAAATACGTCTCAGGCGATTTGCATCTGATTACCCATTTTCAATGGTAAAAAGAAGATAGTCGGATGATGTTAGTTGATTAAATTACTCGTACTTGATTTTTAAACTTATAAGGTACATGAGTTAATAATGTCACGGAGTGGGGCGAACATCGTACGCTTATCGAGAATCTTTAATAAGCCCTAAGAGCAGGCGGCTTTTCTGTCTAGAACAGACTTTATATTTTGTGCCTAAATCCTGTTTTTTTTATTTCTACAGAGAAATGGCAAAGGGCAGCTAAATCAGTACTTGTTACTCGTCATGACAAAGATGTCGACGCTGTAACGCGGCAAGGAACGAGAAGTTTATCGTGTCACACGAGATCTTTAGCGTAGGACATATTTAGTTCCTGTGGCACTCATATTTTTTATTATTCGGCATTTACTTATTTCATAAATTATGGCATAATATGTCATAATTTATCTTTTGATGCTTAGTTACAGAACAAAGGGCAGAAAACTTATAAAATGAGAATATAATGTTTTGACTTACATTTTCAGTTAAACAGATACAGTTCTATTTTTAAAATAAACTAGAAGTATGTGCCTGACTATAGTGTGCTAATAGTTAATTAAAATAAAATGTTTTAATAGATTTTTCGAGCACCAATGGTAGGGCGATAAATTCTCCTGTGGCTCGGCTGTAATATCAGCGAGATTGTTCCACAGTTCTCCAGGGAATCAAAGGGATATTAAAACAACATTTTTATTGCATAAGAATTATTTTTACAGGAGAACAAATATTTACCCGTTACGAGAACCACTCTCCAGTTATGGAACAATGAAACAGTTGCAATTTTGTTGCGATGAAATTGAAAGCACTTGGTTTATAAGTGAACAAACAAGAGTTGTTGTTTTAAAATGAACAATGCCTTTATGAAAGCCGGCTTCAGATTGCTCTGAACTTTCATATTGTTTACTCGGACAAAAAATGAAAATAACAACTCAAATGTTTAGATTTAAATTGTATTTTGTTGCTGCTAATAAATCTTTCAAAAAAAACTTTTTCATTCTGTTTACAAACTTCCTTTCAGAAATGATTATGAATGAATGATATACGACCAATGTTTCGCGTAGGTGATTACGTCAAAAAGACTATGATTTACGTATTCATTGTTCTGCACTCGAACGCATTGAAATTCAACTATGACACCAAGTAAGTAAGTAACTCGGCTTAACTGCTTTTATCTAATTTGAAATAAAGCCATTAAAGTATTCAAAGCTACTGAACTTAGTTTAACGGAAGTTGGCAGCTTCATAAAAAGCAACCACTTCAGTCAGCCTGGCTGAGCAAGTAAACAAAAGGTGTTTACCATTTCCCCAGGTTTCAGGTGAATGAGCAATTAAATTAACGCCGTCCCTGCAAACGAACCAGGTTCTAGCCAGTCGGTAGTAAATACTTATTGTAATAAATGACTTAAACCAAACAAATATTATTTTCAACACACTTGCTCGTAAAGTGTGCCTTATTAGATCACTTTTAGGGTCATAAACCGAGCTATAGTAACACACAACGTACTATATTATACACGTGTATATGCTATTATACACTAGCGTAATAGAATTATCCCTACAAAGTAAAATAGTACTTTACCGCAAGTTATATGCGAGTAATCAGAGCATTCCCAATTTAACCGGGTAATACAGTTTTTTTTAGTGACAACAAAAAGGTTTTATGCCACTGAAAATCCATATACATTTTTGGAATAAATAAATGAACAAATATTTATTACTATCAAATTATTCATAATTCACAATATTTAGTTTTAAAATATTAAAATACCTCTATTTGTTCTTGCATTGGGCTCGTGAAAAAAAACCTGCGTGCTATTTCCCATTATTTTCATATTTTATTTTTATCGTATTTATCAATGTCTGTGTGGTAAATTATTCAAACCTTTTTTAACCTCACAAATGTGTCGTAAACGTAATAATATAGGTACCTAACTATTACAACGTATTAAAATGCCTATGTTTTGGTTTTATCAAAAAGTTTTCATCAAAATGAGGTTTGGAGTGAGACTCAAAAATTATTTCGAATTATTTATCATTAATTCGTAGAAACTACTTTTTTAATGGCTTTTAATTATTTCCTTTCTTTTCTATTTTTCTTGTATTTCTACGCACCTACATACGAGACGAGAAAATAGGAAGTTCGAAAAGTATACGCGTACCCAGATTTGTTTTAGGGATCCTGTTTCGAGTAGGTAGGTATAGGTTGAATGCGGGTAAATCCTAGTGTTATTGCGTCATTAGTGAATTAGGTATATCGTTTTCCAGTTCAGATTTCACTTTGAGTTACAGGATTTCATTAATTTAGACATCAAAGGAAATCGATTGAGTAATTGCTTGGACGAAATGGCAAATAGCAGGCGTGAACCGGTTGCACAGTGATTCTGTCACCTATGCTCCCTCTGTCAGATAAATGCTTTAGCAATTTCAGATAATTGCCAACTATCTATAGTTAGTACAACTATGTATGCAGGAGAGGGACGAAAAGGGTTATAGGTATTGTAAGATAACGGAAGAAAAAAAGTTGTTTATTGAAAAATAATGTATATGTATTTACTTATAATTCTATTATTATGGTATTCTTTAAACTCCATTGAGTTAAAAGGAAATTGGTAATTAATCAATAAGACCTCTCTTCTCAACTTTAAGTGAGGTAAAATGCTGATTCAAAATGAAAGTGCAAATTATCCTATTGGAATATTTGTTTGTTTTGTTATTTGTTTTCAGGCCCTATAGCTATCTACCACTGACCTGAAAACATTTTTTTGTGCTTTCTACAATTCGAATAGAATAGGATATGTAATTGTTTCTAACCATAGACAATCACGACGTTTTAAAATGTCTATTATTGAAATGCCAAGCGTTTGCCAAACCTTATAGGTACACGTAAAAATATTATATCCAATCTTATGCAATTTTCTACATTTTACTCAGTAAAAATCTTATTTCACCCTATTTCATGTACAAGAAGTCTACTAACAAAGTGATTTATTGGCTTTCCAGTACCTATGCATAGTTCAGATTTTTCCATACTGACCCCTTATCGATAAATCATTTTGAACAATATAAGGGGCAATGGAGAGCTGGGTCAGATAAAGGGATATAGGACAATTATCCTTTTTCAGTTCAATTTGTGTATAATGCATTAGATGATTCTTTTTAACTGAAAAAAAATGAGTTTTCGTACGTAGTCGAATATCAATTTTCTTAATTGGAAAAACAAATTGCAGCGTTATATTTGAGTGGATAACCTTTTTATGTACGAATCTTAGTTGTCATTTCAGCTAGTAAAAAGTCAATGCTCATTCAGATAATTTAACCGAAAAAGTGCAACACTCATTACATCTAAAAGCAAAATACTTTTGCAGTGTTGTATTTAGAGTATCACCTTTTGAAGATCTAATAATATCAACCAGGACATTTCCAGGGCAGTGTTTAAATGTCAAATGCGTCAAAGCCGGTTGACGCCGCAAGAATTTAATAATGATACATTGTCTAGCATCTAACTAGAGTATGCATGGGCGCCATGATCACAGAGGAAATAATCACTACGTTTTAGCCATGATGTTCCGTCAGAAAAATCAGGACTTGTATTATTATAGATTAATACTAATAGTGTGGGAACTCAAACGTGTTAACGCCCCTATGTCCCTCAAAGTGATACCCTCATTTTAATTAAATTTATTACTCGCTAAACTGTGATACATAATGTATCGAAAATTCACATTTACAGATTGAAGCTAAGGTTCTATAGTTTAAACAATAACCTCAGTAAAATAATAGTTCGATGTAGTAGTAGGCAAAAGTGGCCACTCTTAGCTCTTTTGCTTACCACTACTACAACAAACCATATTTTACTGAGGTTATTGTTTGTAAATAAACCATAGAACTTTAGCTTCAATCTGTAAATGTTATTTTCGATACATTATGTACTTAGCGAGCAATTAATTTAATTAAGACGAGAGAGCCACTTGAGGGATAAAGTCGCCTTAAGGGGATTGTCAACCACGTGGTCTCCATACAAACGGCGATAACGTTTCCCACCCTCTAAACCTTAACCTACAGTAATTAATTTTTGGTATTTTTTTGAAATGCCTAAATACTAGGGCTGTACGTTTTGATTTTTTAAATATCTATAATAGATTTCGAAATATTTGCATTTTAGTGATTTCATACAAAACACAGAAGTGCCAATATTTTCAAATCTACAATGAATATTTTATAAATCAAAACGTACAGCCCTAGTTTTTAGGCATTTCAAAAACATACCAAAAATTCATTGCTGTAGGTTAAGGTTTAGAGGGTGGGAAACGTTATCGCCGTTTGTATGGAGACCACGTGGTTGACAATCCTCTTAACAGGGCAACGATGAGGTGGGGTGTTGGATTAGGATGGTGCTCCCCCGCTCCCTCGCAGGCGCGCCGTACCTAACTTTTCCCTACTGAAAGTGCGGTATTGTTACGTAAGTACTTGTTCTATGGTCTGTGGGTATTGTAGTACTAGTCGTCAATTGTCTGCATTCATCGCTGAGACAAAGGAATTACCACATTATAGGAATAGTACATTATGAGACAAGTTAGCTTAGGTTGCTCATTGCACACAAGGCTGTGGGTTGCAGCCCGTGCCGCAGGCGAGGGCGTAACTCAGCCGAGTGTGCAATAAGCAAGAGCTCACGAGTTTCATACGACGTTTTTCAACACATTTGCGAGGAAAAAACAAAGTAATTTACCACACAGCAAAAACAAAATATGATAATTATGGGAAAAGGCGCGCAGGTTTTCTTTTGTTTTTTTCATACGCCCAACGCAAGAATATTATGCGAACAAAGGGGTGAGTGAGCATACAGCCTACGTCAAAATTATAATTTTAAGTGATAAAATGCAAATATTTTAATATTTTATAACAAAATATTGTGAATTATGAATAATTTGATAATAATAAATATTTGTTACACATTTATTTATTCCAAAAATGAAATATACATTTTCAGCAGCATAAAACCTCTTTGTTGTTACCAAAAAAATAACTGTATTACCCGGCTAAATTGGGAATGCTCTGTTTACTCGCATAAAACTTGCAGTAAGGTACTTATTTAACTTTGTAGGGTTAATTCTATTACTACTAATAAAATAACTGTTAGTCCTCGAAATTGAGGTATATTTTCGAAATTTTCAGAATAGTACAACGAACGAGGTACTTTATCAGTAAAATTTGAATTCGCATGATTAGTGGGCATTAAAATTTTCATGTCATAACTACAAAACGATGTTTTCCTTACTTTATTACCTTATCTTACTTTAGTTCTCGTATTAGAGCTGAAATACTTCAATTAGGTAAGGTACCTACGTTAACTTATAGAAGAACGTACACACTATATAGGTTAATCTGATTTGTTTTGTATCAGTACATAGACGTTTATATCACAGTTCAAATACGCAAATTGCATGAAAATTGCAATCTATTACGATACGATACTATTACGGTAAGTACGGAAATGTCAAATCCCCGCGTGATTGTACGCAAGCAAAGAGTTTTCATCTGAGATATTCGTAACACATTCACAAAATATTACTACCACACAATAGAGGTTACATCCACTTAATAACTGATTTAGTAGTTTAAAACGGAGGGTTTTTAGTATATGTTAACACCACAATATTAATAATTACCTCGACTGTTTACTTCGCAACAACTGGGAGGTGCGTATACGCAACCGGCAAGAGCTGCGCGGTTTGAGGCTAAAATTAAAACATGGCGAAGTCGGGCGCATCTATTTCTAAAATTGAATCTATGGCGAGTGGTTGTGCCGTCTGGATTCGGTTACACTATGGATAGTGATTATCTATGGTCGTCACAGATTTGTAGAAGTGTCTCGTGAGATGATCTCCGTTTTCGTAAAACATATTTTGTTTCACTAAACAAAAAAAAATCTAGTTCCAAATTAAATGAAGAAGAAAAAACTAAATTCTGCGATCCAATTCATTCTAGATTTTTGAGCGGCAAAATAAATTACACACCTACTACATTTTCTAAATAAAAAGCAAAATTAAAAATTTTGATAAATCCCACGAGCGACGGTAAAAATTGTTACTTACTGTTAATTTAAAAAGAGTAAAGTACCTAAATCACTTTTAGTCGAGGGATTTTCGTAAAACTTATTTTACTCTTTTTAAATTAACAGTAACAATTTTCACCGTCGTGGGTCTTTTCAAAATTTTGAATGTTGCTTTTTATTTTAAACTTTTAAAAGAATTCATACGTTATCTACTCTAAAAACGCATCTAAATCGGTCAATCCGTTCGGAAAATGAAACTGTTGCGCCCCTAGCGGCTTAACACAACACAAAGCACCATCGCCGATAACCTACAAACCCATTACAGAAAACCACATCGAAATCAGTTTAGTAGTTTTTGAGACCTTTTCAAGTGCGACTTATATCAGGTTGCTGCAGCGCCCCCTGGTGGTCTACCACCATGAAACATATCTAAGAACCTGTGGCCCTACCATGAGTTTATGCAAACTGTTTACGTTACCGTAAACTATCGGATATACTGCTCACGGCCAGTGCGAGTGAAAGAGACAAAACGATAGTTTACGGTAACGTAAACACTTTGCATCAACTCATGGTAGGGCCACAGCCGTGAAATGAAACCTTTTAAGTGCAAAAAACCAAATCGAAATCGGCCCTGTAGTTTCCGAGGAAAATTGTAACAGACAAACATACCAACAAACAAACACAACCTCTAACCCCAAACGCATATACCGCCTCTGTTTCGTTCCGTCCCTGTCGCGGGTAAAAATAAAATAAAATTTCTTAGACTAAGGGCGGATTCAACCAAGTGAGAATAACTGTTATTCTTAGATAAAATGACCAGTTATTCGAGAGTAAACCGAAATTACGTTTTACCACATACTATTTCTCAGAGTATTTTGCCTATTCAGGAATAGTCACTATACCACCATTTCGCGGGGAATAACAGAGTTAATCCGCGAGTATTTTAATGGCATCCGCGTGCCGTATGTCAGTGACATTTGTTTGACATTTGACTTTGACCGCTACAGATACGTACAAGGCGACAAAATAAAGTTGACAAGACTTTTCCTTTTAAATAGTTCGTTTAAAGAACAATGACAATTGGCCGGATAATACGTTCATTCACATATTCACTCACTAATGAAGGAATAAGAATCCCAAGAGTAACTTATCTTTGGATTGCATGGAAAAATGACCATTTCTTTACTCGAGAAAAAAATCGTGGAATAGATGTATTCTTGGTATAGTTATTCCCGTTTATATTGAAGTTTGGACGAATCCGCCCTAAGAGCGACTGCACCATTATTCAAATATTGTTTAAGTGTGAGTTGCACCAAAACGCTGTTAAAGTTAAAGTTATCGTCAAATGATAATGCTACCTATTTGTCACGTCAAACTTGTCAAAGGACATCATACTGACTGGCAACCTCTTTTTTTGGCTAACTTGTGCTTAACCGATACTTTACTTTAACAAGCTTGTTATTGTTAAAGTTAGATGGTGCAACTGAGCCTAAGTATTGCACGTGAAATCGCCCAACGCTTCTATCTAAAAAGAAAGATTTTCATTGTTTTGGAGTACCTATAAGGAAGGAAGGATTCCCTAGTGAGTGAAGTAAACAAATTGAAATAATAATAAATATGTCCATTATTGTATTTTTCGTGATGAATAATCCAATATAAAAGACTCTGTGCAATAATGCATTAGCTGGAATGGTTGCTCTATATGTTTTTTAGGCGTATGACCAATTATTATTAAATAACTCATAATTTGCAGCTGGCAGTGAAGTTGACACATCTGCTTCAAAAAATAACAGTGAAATGAAATAAGTACTTATCAAGTGTGGGAAATGGAGCAATTTTTAGTTTGAATACCCTAATATTCAATCCTCAGTCGATGAAACTTTAATTATAGTATGTGCCAAAACCTATAAAAAATAAAAACATGTCTAAGTGAGGTATTTATGTACAAATAAGTGAATTATACTGGACCGAGTTACCTACCTGAAACTTATTTTTAAGTACGAACATTGTTAACTTAAGTTATGCAGAATACCTACCTGTTTTTCCATTTTTTGTGTTGTCGAATTTAAGCATAAAATGAAATTAATTGTAATAAAATACTTTTAATTAAATCGTAATAAATAATTGTAATAAAACTATTATTTCAGTTTTGATCACTACAACACTGTACGAACTACGAATAGGGAATTTGCATTATTTAAGTAGCTGATGAATAGAAATTAATTTAATAGTTACCTATTTATTTAAAAAAATATTTTTATGCCAACCGATCGATCCTATTTCATGTGGGGATCAAGAGAATTTTGTACGGAAAAACGAAAAATTTACTCGAAATAATTTTTATTACCGAATGATCTTATTTCTTACTGTGATCAAAAGAAATTTGAAAGTCGATATTTTCCGTAAATATCGACTGAACTCAAAAGCATAATAATCGTTACCATTTTTTAAAAAACTTTTTTCTTTCATTATAATATAAAAGTACATAATTTAAGATTATGTGTCCAGTTTTACTTTTGAGCTACGCCAAATAGCTTCCAATTTATAGAAGTATAAAAAGAAAATCATTATTGACTAATAGGTACTTAGTTTCCGTTAATTCCCGAAAGTTTGTGTTTTTGTATACGGTCATTGTTTTATTATGAGTGCGATAATAGGTAGTGTAAGTGAAAGTGAAAGCACTATAAGAATATCTACATCAACCACTAGCAATTAAGAAAATACATAACATTCTCTTATTAGACCTCATCATTTAATTTTTCTTCCATAATTCCTCAAAAACTAGGACATTTATGCACATTTTTTGGCATTAGGTATTCCGAATATTATCTCTACAAAACAAAATCAAAATTATTGCTTTGAGTTGCTTATTTCGAGATTTATTGTTTTTGAAGTTGTTGTAGTGCCAAAGTGAGTTTCTTGGTCTTAGCTACTCAACTGATCATCGTATACATCTTTCAACCTTTCATCAAGTTTCCTTTCATCAAACCGTACGTTTCAGGATGCGAGTGGCAACCGCTAGTCAAATAAAATCACTTAGAGAAGTTTGACACAAAGAGAATGTAATCACTATACCTTCATAGAAAGATTTTTGACACGCCAAATGTCAAAACAGGGTTCTTCGATCGTGCCAACACAGTCAAGCTTATGCCGAAAGAGCGTCGAAAGAGTGAGATAAATATAGCGGCCATAAAAGTTCTATCTCGTTTCACAGATTTTTTTTTACTTCACGAGTTGCGATAGACTTGTTCGACATTTATTCTAACCCTTAATGCTTAGAGTAAGACGCGCTTCTGTACCAGAAAGAGTAGCCATACGAAGCGTTCCCCTCTGCAGAAGTACAAGCCCAAATGGGCATTCTACATACAAACATTACAGTGTTGTTTTTGTATGTGAGTATGCGGAACTGCACTTGTGTGCACTCCCCCCCCCCCCCCCCCCCCGGCCGTGCGGCCAACTAATTAGCGCCTGCGCGATAAAACCACAAAAATGTCTCGTGACTCTAGACTTATATCAATCAGATCAAGGGTCACTTGACTTTTAACTAGGTACCTACTGACTAACTAAACTAGTCGGACTGGCCACATAAGTCAAGAAATCCATAATATACCTACTTATTACTTACACCGTTTATTTAAGTGAGTGGTCTAACAATTAAACTAACCCCATTACTAATAAAGATTGTATAGCAGATGTATAGTTACACAATGGTTACTCTCTGTCAAACTATTTGAGTTTGACATTGAAAAGAAAGTGACAAAACACTGTGTACACTACACTTTTACATCTCCTATACAATCTTTATTAGTAAAACTTCAATAAACAAAAAAATTGATTAAACGATAAAAAATTACTGTGTGTAAAGTAAACAGTTTAGTTTAGTTTAGTTAATTTGTTTAGTCAGGCAGGCTGCCTGCCTGACTAAACAAATTAATGACTAATTTATTAGCGCACAACCTGAACTACTGAGGCGTGAAGTGTTCAATAACAATATTCCTTCCAGTTCTACAAACTTTATAATAGTACAAGATTCCAGGAACGCTACACGTTTCATATTTTCTGATTTACTCACGATCGTGCGAACACGAGGCGTCGCGTCGTCTTTAATTGGGTGCGTTTGTGTACCTTGCGATTTACTCGCAACACACACATTTCTTTAATTAGTGTATCCTTTTGATCGAAGCCAATTAAGAAACGCCTGACGAAAAATCATCGTTTTTCAGAAGAAGAGAAGAAAAGAAGAAAAACATTTACAAACACAAAAACAAAAAACACACACAGTAGGGTTAAGAAAAGTACCTAATATACTATAAATTAACACGTTACGAAGAATATGAGAGACAGGGACATTACAATAAACAAAGAATGTGCGGTTAATGGGCTTGGGCGTCTTCTTAGATGGTCAGTAAGAATAACTCAGAAGCACTGCCGGGGCCTAAACAGTAAGCGGTCAGATACAATACAACACATTATCAGAGAAAAAAAATCGTAACAAATAATGACATGAAGAGAAAAAAAAAATCGTAACAAGAAAATAGGAAATAACATAGAATCACATAGACAATAATACACCCAGCCATTGTAGTATAAATCAAGCGTTATGAACCGTGATTCTTTTGCATACAAAAACACTTTCGTGCAAGCGATAGCCAATAAGGATTTAAAATATTGTCATGTCAGTCACAGTCAGCTAAAATAAATAAAATAACTCTTTTGTGAGTAAGTTTGTAGCTAACATACATTTACGTGATCATCACAAACGTATAAAGCTCTTTGTGGACAATTCCTGTTTAATCCTCTGCAACACGTCTCTTTCAAAGGCATGGTTAATTGTAAAAAAATTGTTCTGCGGATGGTTACGTCTATATTTCAAACAAAACTGAACAAAGCAGTGTAGGTACTTCATCGGCATAATAAGCTGGATTATGGATTTCTTCAAGCTGATTCATTTCCAATAACTGAACAAGAAAAACACTAGAAAATCACAGTAATAAGCTGATAAACAAACAACAACATTAGGTCGTGATTATGATTATGCTCTTTGTCACTGTCTGTCAAATCTGTCAGTAAGTTTTTTTAATCAGTAAATGCAAAGGAACTTCGTGTTCAGCTGTACGTTTGATATTTTATCGCGATAATAATATAAAAAAATATAATTGGTTAACAAAGTAAAATAAGAAAAAATCATAATATTATTTTCTTTATTCTTCAAACTTGTGCTATCAAAAAAAAAATATAAAACAATTCTCTTCGAAAAAGTTTACCAACCCAATTGCCATGAAGTCTACCTGTTTCACATGAATTAAACGTCTGCTAACACCTAAGTTTTGTTACGCAAACAAGCTCAGCCATAAAAGTTACTGTTTTTGTTTTCATGCACCGTGTTTTTGATGTTAAAGCATATTTTGTAATAATTGACAACATTACTAAATTTTCGTCCTGTGTTTTTATTTGGTATTTAGAAATTACTTATGTTACTTACATTAGTTTTCAGCTAGCTGTCAAATGAAAGTGTTATAAAAATCT
This sequence comes from Agriphila straminella, assembly GCA_950108535.1. Classification (NCBI taxonomy): domain Eukaryota; kingdom Metazoa; phylum Arthropoda; class Insecta; order Lepidoptera; family Crambidae; genus Agriphila; species Agriphila straminella. The sequence goes on along the minus strand of OX467303.1, from coordinate 4,785,843 downwards.
GAAAAGCTAGCTAAAAATTTGACACTCACTCACTCTAGTTGTGTTATAAAATCACGATAGGATCGCCATTCAAATTAAGTAGTGAAGAAAATGCAATAAGCGATCGAGTATTGAGTATTTATTTTATTTTCATTAAATGACGTTAACATGATCCTTTTTGCCTATTCACTACAAAATATTCATACAACTACTTGAATCACAAGGAGCTCGGTGGCGCAGTGGTTTAGCGCCTGGCCCAGCGATGCGGATGTTAAGCAACGTTCGCCAGGGTCGGTCATGGGATGGGTGACCAAAAATTTATTATCTCGAGCTCCTCCGTGCTTCGTAAGGCACGTTAAGCCGTTGGTCCCGGCTGCATTTGCAGTCGTTAACACCCACCAATCCGCATTGGGCCCGCGTGGTGGGTTATGGCCCGTCCTCCTATAGGTAAATAGATAAACCACTGACAAATGTACCTACAGTAGCTTTTCTTTATTAAATAATTTGATATAAATAAGGCCCGGATGATATCCATTGTGTTAAAATGTCTAGAAATAAAAATAAATACAAACGTACAAAAACTAACATCCAAGTAAGTACTCGTACATAGGTATGACGCTACCAACTTAGGAGAAAAATACACAAGTTCATTGAGTGGTGTATGTACTTATGAGTCGGCACTTTCTTTAGTTCCATCCATTAGAGGTAAAAGCTTAGAGACAACCAGAAATACGGTTTTGATAGCGCCATAATGCATTACGAAATAGTTTCACTGGGGCATTCGTTGCAATATGCAGCTTTAAGAGAGTTAAAAATCAAGGGTCAGCCCCCCTAAACAAAGTAACATTAGAAATAATAAATAAAAAAATTGTTTAAAAAACCAAAAAAACCGACTTCAAAAAACCTGCCTCTAAAAAGCAAGAAATAATATACAAATCATTAGATACGCATTATCATTGTTATAATAAAACACGTCTATTAAAGTCGGGTGGGGCTGGAGTACATCTTCCTTTTTTTATTCTAAAAGCCCCACCCGACTTCAATTGACGTGTTTTATTATAACAATGATAATGCGTATCTAATGATTTGTATATTATTTCTTGCTTTTTAGAGGCAGGTTTTTTGAAGTCGGTTTTTTTGTTTTTTAAACAATTTTTTTATTTTTTTATTTTTAGTGTAAGTACCTTGTGTATTAGGTAGTGTAGGTATATTATTTAGTTAGAAAAATCGGCTCAGCCAAACTTGAGATAATCGCGGAGAAACATACATACATACAAACTGAATACCTCCTTTTTTTGAAGTCGGTTAAAAAGACTACACAAAGGTATCCCTTCCCCAACAAAAAAAATCATCTAATTCGGTTCATAAATAACAAAATTGTCAAGTTAGTTGATTTAATATCATAGTATTTTCAGGATTACTTAAACTACTGAACCGATTTGAAAAAAAATTAAATGGGACCATCTCGCAAGAAAACTCAATCGAACAAAAAAAGAATCATCTAAATCGGTCCATAAATGTCGAAGATACGCGCGAACAACGATAAAAATAAAAAAAAAAACATACAATCGAATTGAGAACCTCCTCCTTTTGCTGAAGTCGGTTAAAAAAAATAAAAAATCTTTGATTTATCAGACAGTAACATTTCTTCGCTGCTGATACAACATAACCGCGTATTGAAAATTGTCCCTGTGACGTTTTATAGATATCCAATAAAACTAGATTTTATACTTTATTGGATTTTTAGAATCTTGGTCCTAGTCCTAACGCTCGGGAAGGAAGTAGATAGGTATTTAAGGGTGTAGATACGCATCACGTTCCATTTTTAAATTTAAAATTTTCAAAACAACTCTGCGCGATCCGTAATCATGGCGAACTTTGAGAACTAGTATTAAATTATTATATAGAAATATGGATATACAAAACACGCAATACGTTCTTCGATCAAGAATATCCTAGATGTCCGGTCAGAGTCTCAAAAAAGGCACCTCAAATAGCGTCCCACTTAGAAACTGGCCGCTTATTTTGCACAAAGTAAGTGATAAAATATGTGTTTTTGTACAAAAAAAGCTTATTTTGTACAAAATAAGTGATATAAAATGTGAGTTTGTACATAATAAGAGGTGATTATGTACAAAATAAGCGCCACGTTTGTAAGTGGGACGCTATATGAGGTGCCATTTTTGCGTACTGTTTTAGTTCGTAAAGCATTATCTAGCATATTCTTGATCGAAGAATACGTTAGACAAATACCTCATTATTCCTAAAAAAATTAAAAAAAGATTTTAGAATCTTTAAATACTTACCGGTAAAAAACATGTCAAAGTGTACCGATTTGAGCACTTCTTAATATTTATTTTTTTCTGTGATTTTCTCTCTATAGTGCACTCCTCGACAATAAGTAGTGATTGGGTGGATTATTGGTTTTCACATAGGGGAATGTGTGCAATGTACGTTAATGTGTATGTTACCTATGTTTTTGCGAGGATTGGTCTAAGTGCGCCATGTCTAAAGTTTGCGGTAATTTTAAAACGATTACCAAAATCAAATCGTTAGCGTTTCAATCAAGTTATGTTTATCATTGTGAGGATTGGGCTAAGTGCGCCATGAATAAAGTCTATGGTAATTTTTAACAATGACCAAAACCAAATCGTTAGCGTTTCAATCATGTTATGTTTATCGATGTGAGGATTGGGCTAAGTGCGCCATGAATAAAGTTTATAGTAATTTTTAACGATGACCAAAACCAAATCGTTAGCATTTCAATCATGTTATGTTTATCTTTGTGAGGATTGGGTTAAGTACGCCATGAATAAAGTTTATGGTATTTTTTAAAGATGACCAAAACCAAATCGTTAGCGTTTCAATCAAGTTATGTTTATCGTTGTGAGGATTGGGCTAAGTGCGCCATGAATAAAGTTTATGGTAATTTTTAACGATGACCAAAACCAAATCGTTAGCGTTTCAATCATGTTATGTTTATCTTTGTGAGGATTGGGTTAAGTAAGCCATGAATAAAGTTTATGGTATTTTTTAAAGATGACCAAAACCAAATCGTTAGCGTTTCAATCAAGTTGTTTATCTTTGTGAGGATTGGGCTAAGTGCGCCATGAATAAAGTTTATGGTAATTTTTAACGATGACCAAAACCAAATCGTTAGCGTTTCGATCAAGTTATGTTTATCTTTGTGAGGATTGGGCTAAGTGCGCCATGAATAAAGTTTATGGTAATTTTTAACGATGACCAAAACCAAATCGTTAGCATTTCAATCAAGTTATGTTTATCTTTGTGAGAATTGGGCTAAGTGCACCATGAATAAAGTTTATGGTAATTTTTAACGATGACCAAAACCAAATCGTTAGCGTTTCAATTAAGTTGCCTATGTTTATCTTTGCGAAGATTGGGCTAAGTGCGCCATATTTAAAGTAAAGTCTCACAATTAAAGTTATTCGTTAAACATCTGGCAGATGTCATATTAATATTACATAAAAAAATATTTTCTAGTTTGTAAGGAATTTGCAGTACGTATGGGGTTCTTGTTTGGAACTTTTTATTGAAAACACCATGTATACAACAAGAACGCAAATAAAGAATATGAATAGTCAAACCCTTTGACGATTATAACATTTTGCCAAGTGACTCGATGGTACGTACCTACCTCAGTCAAGACATCCGTCTCCACGTTCGATCTATCGAGACTTGACAGTAAAATTGCACTTCGACTTTACAAAATAATAAATAATACTTAATAGGAAGGGCCTTCCCTCCCTTACCCTTTAAGCTTACCCCTTAGGGAAAGAAGGATCTGAGTCCGTGAGAAAAACTTCTCTCCTTTTTTACGTTATGCCCTTGACAAATGATCTTTCTAGTTAATTTAGGTACAAAATTTATTTGATGCTAGTGTTGCCAATGGCTCTTTTTGCCTTTTTCTGAATATGTCAAGTCATAGCAAATATTTTTTTTCTAGCAGATGGCGTTATTAACTCAATTTGAACTAAACTGACAATGATCCTCCATTCCCCTACCCTTAAGGTATAAATGTTATTTTTACTATAGCATACCGATACGACAAAGATTTTTCTTTTATTGTTGACAATAGCGCAATAGATCCCCAGGATTCAATACAGCAGTATAAATTGATGCCTTTCAGTCTACATATTGAACAGATAAATCCCTTTCCGGCCGGAAATGCTAGACTATGCAGGTATACGGACGGTAGCAACACAAACAGTCGTTAGTAGGTATATACTATAGTTTAAATTCATGTGCGGGTATCCCAGCGCTAAAATGTTGGTTTCTTTATTTGCAGTACCGCATCTAGACTTTAAATTCAGGGGCATCTCTCAAACCGGGCGAGTCACTCGCCCGCTAAATTCGAATAAGTCCCGTTCTGTGTTACGAATTTGGGGGGATAAATCCCAACTATCCCCCCCTCTGGATACATGCCGGTTTTATTTACTTGCATCAGGAGTGTGGCTCGTCATTAAAAGACCGCCTTTCGAGACACAGGAAATTGATTTTTTACCATTGAAAATGGTTATAAGATGCAAATCGCCCGAGACGTATTTTTGGCCATATCTCCGAGGATTTTGGGAGGAAGATGGAAATATGACCAAAAGTTGAGGAATTTATCGAGACACGTCTAAACGTTCGAATTTTTAAAATCTACTTGTAACTTTTTTTGGAATTTTGCAAAGTTCGGGTAAACTCGGGTTTTTTTGGGGGGTATTTGTTTACTAAATTGTAAATATTTCGGAAAAAAATAGACTTAAGAAAAAATAAAAAAATAGGGATGTTGACTATTTTTTTTATTTTATGTTACATAAATTACCTCTCAAAAAAAGAAACATTGGTAAAAGAATTAATTAGCTAGCATGAAAACTGCCCGAGATATCACAGTGTGAAATGCACACAAATGGACTCGATCAAAAACGCTCCATACTAATGGCTTGCACGTTATGACGTCACGCCTTGCAAGTTTGTATGCAACGCATAGGAAATTTGTTCAGCAGCTATATTAAATATTGTGTTTATCAAAATGGTTTCTTCGACAAATTTGCTATACATTTTAGAGACTAATTAAAGGTATCATTTATTTTAATAAATTTTATACTTTTTAAATGGACTTGTCCATCCAACTTTGAAGGGTCATAAAACAAATAATATGCAATATATAAAACCAAGAGGTATACAAGCTACTCTAAAAGTTTAATATGTTTACGATTTTAATTAGTATTTCGTTATTTTATTCATTAGTCAACATCCCTATTGTCCTAGGGTATTAGTTTGGCTACAACTTCTTTCTTCTTCTTGCAGGGACTGTAAAATATGTGAATTTTTATCTACTAAGGGTAAATAGGTTTATGAGCGTTACGCATTTTCAATAGGGGTCTTTCCAAGAGGTCCACAAGTCTATGTTTTGTTCCGATAGGTCCTTCAAACCTCAAAATATTTTTTTATAAATTTCTAACGTTCTAAATGAAACATAACTGCTTTGAGATTATTTTTTAAGCAGCACTTAGCGGCAGCATTTTAGCGGCGCATCGTTTCTCTGATGACGCGCCGCATGGCTTATCAGTGTTATCACCCCGCGAGCCTCGTGTCTCCTCGCGGCCCAGTAGCGCGGCCTCGTTCGCACCGAGCGGACATCTCGCCGGCCTGCCCGACCGCGTCCGAGTCCGCCCGAGCCATCCCGAACGCGAACATCCCTTCAAATGCCAACTGTGACAGCCGGTGAGTAACTTTTCATCTACCGACTCACACGCACAGCGGACAAGGCTGCGCGAAACCTCCTTCAAGGGGGATTACAGGATTACTTACACATCACTGTTTGCTTTGCTCCGTCGCGTCGTCGCTCTCCGTGACTGCTGCGTTAAGACTTTAACATCTTTTCGGATTTTGAGCGTTACATGATGACTCACGTAGTGGAAAGATATCAAGGCCGCATCCTTAAGTAAATTTGTCCTCGCAATCTTAACGTATCACTTTGGTTGCTATTATCACGGCGAGATGATACCTCTTCGAATCCAGGCTTTGCCATTATCTTTGCTGTAACACGGCAGGTTTCGACACGGTGCTGCTCACAAACGGTTGGCTGTCATTGTGAAATCTGTGACGACCGACTCCACTTTACGCTTATAATTGGTCTATTTTATAAGTTAAGACAATGTTAACGTTGGAGTAAAAAATAAATTACCTTCGCTGGAGAATAATAAAATGGTTGCAAGTGAAAAAAGCTGAATGAAAACCACCGTTCGCAATAGAGTCAATTAATTGTAGTTACTTCATCAATATCAAATAGTATATTATATCATTTATCTCATAGAAAATGTGGTATAATACCAACACATAAGTATGACGAAACATCTGCTATAATCGAGTAGGTAAACAGTTTACACTGAATCAAGAAAAATTATTACACATTTTGTATACAAAGATAACAGTTCGTCGATCGTCACTCGCGTTAAGTATTGTTTTTTTATGTATCTTTTATCTATCTTTCATCAAATTTTTAAGTTTTGTAAAAGAACGCAAACTCTATGACGCACGAGTATGTGGATTAGTATATTTTTAGATTTGATACTGATAAATGATTATTCCGAATTATATTTTAAGTTATGACTTTGACTAGACTATTTAGTTGATTAGAATAAATATTTTACATCAAATCAATATTCTATAATGATAAGATTAATAATAAAAACACTTTGATTTTAGGATAATAAATCTGAAAATGACTTTGTTTTAATATCTAGAAATAAGAAATTGAAATTGCAATTTTATTCGTTCGAAACACGGTATAAATTAATTATCTAAAATGGGTTGCGGAGCATAAAAGCAGAATTGTATAATATGATTATCCCTCTGGCCAAGTGGTCCAACTGCATTTGCACTAATACCGATCGGACGACATGAACTTTTTGTTTTCTATGGTTCGATTAATCGGACTATGATTAGCTTTTACAATATCTCTTTCCATTTCAATTATACATCATTATTAATTGTCACTATGTTAAATAGAATGAGAGCTCAGAAAATGAAAAAAAAACATTTGCTCATCACGATAAGCCCAGCCCATTAGGTACAGTACCTAGTGGTGGGAGGGATATAGCCATAATCTCTTACCTCTTGTAGGAGAGCTTAGTGTAGGGTGGTAGGACTGTTAGACCCGTAGCACCATAATCTGTCGAGAAAAAAAAAGAGTAATATTATATGGGAAATTTTTACAGCGCCATCTACTGCCGAAATGCGAAATGAAATTTCCCAAAGACAATTATTCTATCGAGTACTTTTACGCGATATATTACGTTATATATTTTTCTCGATAGATGATCGATTTGATCATCGCATTTACGGCACCCCCAGTGTGAATGGATTATTCTATTCTGCCCGACGACGGGGCCATAATTATGTGAATGCATAAAATTTTAAGCTATAACATACTATGGCATAAGTTGTTTGGCACAATGATTTCTGATATTTTTATTCCGCATAAATACTATTGTCATAATGATCAAAAAGCATAAAATTTTAATTCCTTCATTTTTACCCATTACGTTTATTAGCATAACAACTTGTGGCATAATGCATACACGCCGGCAGGTCGGTTCTAGCGTTTCGCCGGCCGCTGCCGCGGCACAAAGCCAGTCAAACAAGTCAGTACGTGTCGTGTCAAAGTTATGCTTTTAATATTTTATGCTCACCAAGTTTATGCCAAATGAAATTAGTACAGGTAATCGTTAGACAAATTAATTCATTTTGCGAATATAACATTATGCGAATATGCCATTAGTCGAAAAAACTTTATGCCGTTCCTGTAATGCCAAGCTATTATGACAAAAAAAAATTGTGGTATCACCGTTGAATTAAATTTTAATAATACTTACTTTAGAATACTTAGTTCTAGATATTAATTCTTGATATCAAATTAACTATTTGATTAAAACACATGTATAGGGGCCTAATCACTATCTAAGGGCCTTACTAATGTGTTAACGACATGCGGTTGCGGATTCCGTTTTGTTAATTCTAACTATCTTCGAACATTAGGAAGAGGTTACAGTTTGAAAGAGTTTATTTTTTCGTAAAATCTCTATTATAAGCAGAAGGATCCGGTTGATATTGTACGAAAGCGTACTAGTTGAACGCACTAATTCCAATGCACCCTGAATTCGGCTAAGCAAACCAATGTGATCTCGCTACATTCATAATCATCATTATCATATCAGCCGCGCGACACCTACTGCTCGATATAATAGGCCTCCCCCAAGGATCTCCACAACGATCGGTGCTGCGCTACCCGCATCCAGAGCGGCGCAGCGCGACCTTCCTTCAGTCGGTCCACCTTGTCGGGCGCCTACCCATGGAGCGTCGTCGTCCGGTGCGCGGTCGCCATTCCCGAACCTTTCCGCCCCAACGGCCATCGGTTATTCTCGCTATGTGTCCAGCCCACTGCCACTTCAGCTGAGCGATCCTTCGAGCGATGTCGGTTTTAATTCTCGCTACATTACACTAGAAAAACTGGAAAAATATTTTTGCGGGTAAAATTAAGTAGTATGGAATACTTGAGTATTCCAAAATATTAAATAATAAACTAAGTTAAAATAACGAAGGTTCCAGTCCAGTCTCGAGGAATTGAAATTTCATCAGAATTCATGAAAACAAGTATTTACCGTGACAGAAAAATAAACAGCGTAAATACAAGCGTCTGCGCGTCAACTTTATAAAGCAACAATAAGATTAAAATTTGCATAAAAGTGTTATGATTTATGTGTCGTCCGTAGTACAAACCGTGATAAATCAAGCTACATAGAATATAACCAAACAATGTCAGCTAACCAAAGGCCTTAAGCCACAGTTCAGATGTAAACACAGTAGGCATAACTTGGTAATTTAAGGAATAGGATTGAAAATGGCGACATGATGAGTGCAAGTAAGAGACAGTGAGCGTGTAGGTGCTGTGCAAGCGAGAGGCAAATAAGTGACCGAGGTTTATACATATTTAGTTGTGTACAATAATAATGTACCCCTTAGCATACTATTATATTGGTGCTGAATAGAGAAGAGATTAGTTGTATAAGGAATAAGGAATGACAAATGAATGCAAAGAAAAAAAAATGAGACGATGGACATTCGGAGAGAATACATGGAAAAGACGTACTTACGTATAGACTCCAAATTGATTGGGACAAGACAAGAAAATATTTATTTCTTTCTTGTTATGCCATTTTTGTGTAAGTACCTATGTCCAAAATAAATATATTTTCTTTCTTTCTTTCGAAAGATATCAAATTGAAATTTCTTATTGTCTTTCTTTCTTGCTTCTTTGGAAAATTATACGATAGTATCCAATATTCATTATCTTAATTCTAAACCAATGGCAGTTGGTAAAGGTCGATTGTTTCAAAATTATTATTATACTGGTATGTCTTGCAACTATGTGTCTTTGCATGACAACTGTTTTTATAACCGTAGTGACAGCTGTCACTTGTGACAGCTTTTTTGTTTCCATTGTTCGTCAAATTGGTACCTAAAATAGTTCTTCTGACATTAATTCTTATTAATTACTTGCCTCTAATTGCTTGTTTTATGATCAACGTAATGTTCGTACATAACCATTAACTATTTAAAATAAAATGAATACCTACACATATTTTGCATAGGAGTTAAATAATTGTAAACAAATGAAGAAAAAAGTATTAAAATAACTACACTGATACATTATTGTATCATAACCTTAGAATTCGGCTCAGCTGCACCATCTAACTTTAACAATAACAAGCTTGTTAAAGTACCGGTTAAGCACAAGTTAACCAAAAAAAGAGGTTGCCAGCCAGCCGGTTGATGTCCTTTGACAAGTTTGACGTGATAAATAGGTTGCATTATCATTTGACGATAACTTTAACTTAGACAGCGTTTTGGTGCAACTCACACCCAAAACGCTGTTAAAGTTATAGCTGTCAAATTTAAAGTTAGATGGTTCGTAACAATATAATAAGTCTATGATCGTAACTTTGGTTAGTGACACAGAATAAGCACGGTGATAACCTCGGTTAAACCAAAAAATGTGAAACTAAACTTACATTCCAAGAATTTTAAATCATATTCCAAAATTCTTGCTCACATCAAATCGCAAAAAATATTTTGAGAATGATACCAACTTAAAAATGAAAACTAAACAGAATGAATTGTCTGTGTTTTTTTGCATAAACAAAAGTTGATACTTAGTTATTGTAATTCTAATAAAAAAACAATTAAGGTAAATGGAAATTGTTTTTACAAATTGCCCTGTAAAAAATAATGTCATAAAGTACGTGCACACGTACATCTCTTATATCATTGTATCTTATTATAATAACTAACATAGGAGGTGCTTACTCACCTTATTTAGCACCCGGCAAGTAAGGCTTTTATTTGTGATTTGGTTCAAAGACATAATGAACAGAAACCTACTTATTGACCGAGCGAGCGCGTAGCGTTAGCGAAGCTTCTCCGTTTCAGCTCGGGAAAATAATCTTTCGTATGACCATCCGGCTGTCCGTTTGTTTTCCTATACAGATCGCATTTCTCAACCAATTCTCTTAAAAAATATGAGCAGATATTTTGTCGATTCAGTTTTTCGAAATTTTCCCATATAAGCGGAGGTACCTATGGGGAAAACACATATTTCACACTGTGCAAAAATAATACAAACGCGAGGTCTAACAGTTCTACAGAGCCACTAAGTATTTTAAGTACATACTTACTAGATACCTACCCATTATCCAGGTTTATTGAAAACTTATCTTGTAAACTACGTCAATAAAAATGTATAGCTGAGTAAATATGCTTCAAAGAATTGAACTTTAGTCCCTTGGTTGTAAAGACGACTTTTGTTTGTCCTTATCATGGTTCATTGAGAAAGGTCATGGTGGAAGGTCATGGCTGTGTCGTCCTCGTTTGATTCACGGTGTTCTTTGGTGGAAACATATTTTTAACATTGTTTAGTTTCTTCGAACATTTTCGATATAAAGACAACATTTCATAGTTACCACGCATATTGAAAGCGAACGTACCTATTACGAAATGTTTACCATTCATATTTGTCAGTCAGATATTCCTGTGTCGATAAAATATGAAAGTGCGATACGAAAAGCAACTAAATTATTACTCAAAAATTAATGATTGTACTCATCACAATAACATTTGCCCCTACTGGGATTCGAACCCAAAACTTTCGGCGTTTTATTGGGGGTTAAGCACTAAACAAAGAAAAAAATGGGTTAAGTACCGTTGCATCAAACGCGGCTGTTCGTCTATTATCTTTTGCCGCGCGCGCGCTTCGTCTATGGTCTAAGTACACACGACAGCACGTCATGTTATACAGTTAAACTGCGAAAACAGCTTTTATTACGTAGGGCATAAAGGCGGTCTCCAAGTCAATAGGTGCCATCGGGTGTGTCTAACTACATTGGCCGAGCGCCGCCCTTCCAAACTGAATTTACCTACCTACTTTACTTTAACTGGTTATTTAAAATATTCTTCTTCAATATGACATTGACACCTTAAATAGTTTTGATTATATAATTAAATATGTTTATTATGTAAACATAAATACAAATTCCGTACATCTCAAAATAACATATCTAACATGATTAAATAACTTGTCGAGTATTGGTCATGCTGCATTCGAGGTACCTTACCTGAAAGCTGAAAAAAGGCCTTTAGACCCTGTCAGACAGAAAAAAATGTGTTATGTATAAATCATTAAATAAAGTAAAAAATATTTAGTTACATTTATGACTACTGTATCACATTTATGAAAACGTATGAGTTTTATACATGATTTTATTATTCATATAACTACGAAGATGTAAATGATTAATGAACCCTTAATTATACGCTCGTGTTCATAAATTGGGCTGCAATCAAGCGTGACGGAAGATGGAAATGTACTTTTTTTTTTACATATCGCACAAGCGTACTGTCACCCGTAAAAAGTAGTGATTACTTGCTCAGTGGTCACCCGTTTTTAACCGACTTCATCAAAAGTAGGAGGTTCTCAATTCGAATGTAGGTATATATTTTTTTTATCGTTGTTCGCGCGTATCTTCGTCATTTATGGACTGATTTTAATGATTATTTTTTTGTTCGATTGAGTTTTCTTGCTAGATGGTCCCATTTATTTATTTTTCAAATCGGTTCAGTAGTTTTCAAGTAATCCTGAAAATACTATGATTTTACATCAACTACCTTGACGACTTTGTTATTTATGAACCGAATCAGATGATTTTTTGGGAAAGGGATACCTTTGTGTAGTCTTTTTAACCGACTTCAAAAAAAGGAGGTATTCAGTTTTTATGTATGTATGTATGTGTCTCCGCGATTATCTCACGTTTGGCTGAGCCGATTTTTCTACCTAAATAATATACCTACAGGTACCTAATACAGAAGGTACTTACGCTAAAAATAAAAAAAATGTTTAAATAACAAATAAACCGACTTCAAAAAACCTGCCTCTAAAAAGCAAGAAATAATATACAAATCATTAGATACGCACTATCATTGTTATAATAAAACACGTCTATTGAAGTTGGGTGGGTCTTTTAGAATTAAAAAAGGAAGTTATTGTGAGTTCACAGCTAACGGGGCTACAGGTGACAAAACTTCAGGATGTGTTTAGTCCATGAAATTGAATTAGTTTCTTTTAGATTTTAGAACGTATTTCCTAAATGAATAATTAAACATTCTTATGTACGAGTATATCGCCACCAATCAAGAAATAATAATTACAACGAAATAACTATATTTAATAAAATTCTGAAAAATATAAAAACTAGTTATATTAATAGTACATTATAAGACAAACTTGTCTTATAATGTGTGTAATGTAGAATCCCATCTCTAGCAATGAGCAACCTAAGCTAACTAGCTTAGGTTGCTCATTTCATTGCACACAAGGCTGTGGGTTGCAGCCCGAGCCGCAGGCAAGGGCGTAACTCAGCCGAGTGTGCAATAAGCAAGAGCTCACGAGTTTCATACTACGACGTTTTTCAACACATTTGCGAGGAAAAAACAAAGCAATTTACCACACAGCAACAAATACGACAAAAACAAAATACCTAAGATAATTATGGGAAAAGGCGCGCAGGTATTTTTTTGTTTTTCCACACGCCCAAAGCAAGAATATTTTGCGAACAAAGGGGTGAGTGACCATACAGCCTACCTCAAAATTATAATTATAAGTGATAAAAAAATGTTTAAAAAAAACAAAAAACCGACTTCAAAAAACCTACCTCTAAAAAGCAAGACATAATATTCGTAATAATAAAAATACGTCTATTGAAGTCGGGTGGGGCTGGAGTACAAATTCGTTTTTTTTATTCTAAAAGCCCCACCCGACTTCAATAGACGGATTTTTATTATTACGAATATTATTTCTTGCTTTTTAGAGGTAGGTTTTTTGAAGTCAGTTTTTTGTTTTTTTTAACAATTTTTATTTTTTTTATTTTTAGTGTAGGTACCTTGTAGGTAAGGTATATTATATTATGTAGAAAAATCGGCTCAGCCAAACGTAAGATAATCGCGGAGAAACATACTTAAATACGGGTCAAACTGAGAACCTCCTTTTTTAAGTCGGTTAAAAAAATACACTTATGATATCCCTCTTCCAACAAAAAAAATATTATCTTATTCAGTTCATAAACAAAGAAGTAATATGACCAATCATCGAGGTAATTCACACAAAATCATACTATTTTCGTGCTTTTTTCAAAATTACTTGAAAAGTACTGAACCGATTTCCAAATTTTAAAAAATGGGACCAACTTGGGAGTGTACCTAATGTAATAACGTTTGAATCATTTCAATCGGTCCAGCCGTCTTCGAGTAATCGGTGGACATACACAAAAAAAAACAAATATACAGACGAACATCCTCCGTTTTTTGGAAGTCGGTTAAAATGCAAATATTTTAATATTTTATAACAAAATATTGTAAATTATAAATAATTGATAATAATAAATATTTGTTTGACTTAATTAAGGACTTACACATTTATTTATTCCAAAAATGTATATGAATTTTCAGCAGCATAAAACCTTTTTGTTGTTACTAAAAAAAATAACTGTATTACCCGGCTAAATTGGGAATGCTCTGTTTACTCGCATAGAACTTGCAGTAAGGTACTAATTTAACTTTGTAGGGTAAATTCTATAACGTACTAGTGTTTTATATATTATTGCACGCGTTTGTTACAGCTCGGTGTATGGCCCTAAAAGCGGTTTATTAGGGCTCACTTTACGAGCAAGTGTGTTGAAAACTATTAACCTTGATACATCGTTTACGGTTTTATTAATTGATTATGATTTCTATTATTGCTATTTAACTATCACGAAGGTCTGGGTTTAAATAACAACAGGTTACCTGTAATCACAGATTAAGTAATAGTAGGTAACTAAACTAGTAATCTTACGATACGCCACTTGAAGTAAATGGCTGCTTAACTTCCTGTTGTAAAGGCCTTTATTACAATACATCGATTGCGTCCCATAGACAAACATACATAAGATTTGCTTCTCGTGTAAGTTTTTCAGTCTTCGGCCACCTACAAAACCAATGCTACGTAACTAATGTAGTTACGTGTGAATAATTATTTTTCTTGCTACGAAATTAAGACAATCTTGACATGTCTTTTAATAAAAAACGTGTATTTATAAATGTGAAATAAAGTATTATTGATTTGTAAATAAACGTCGGGATTATTTAAGGCGAGGCAGTTCACGAAATTTATTCTTTCACTTGTCTTTAGATTAAGGCATAGCTTTAATTGACGCTTCACCAGAAATTTGCCGAAATTTAGTAGATACATTTTTATTGATGTCTGAAATACTGGATCATTTATTAAAAATGTACTGGGTTATTGTGTTAGATCAATAAAAAAGCTATCCTTGCATAAAAAATCATATCACTGTCGTTGAAAATTATGAAATCTGACGATTTGAAGTTTATTTTTAACAGAGTTACCAAGCTATTTTTCAATATTCTGTTCGGTTATTGTGTTTCTTTGTTTCTTTTTCAGTCTACAGTAATTTTTGTGAAGTAGAATTCTGCATCAGTTCTTCGCATTGGAAATTCGAAAATCAATCTTTGCATCAGATCGTGAACTGGCATCGCCTTAAAAAAAGTTTTATTTGAAATAGAATAAAATATATATCCAAAGGCCATACAGTTTTGTAACAGGCTTCACCATCGAATCAATTATCGTTTTTATTATCAGGATTTATCTATAACGATACGCTATTATCGCATATCGTCCATTCACTTTCAACTACCGTATGCTTGACGATTATTGATGGATTACCGTCCTTACAACGTTGTATGTGTCCAAACGTCAAAATATTATTTTGAAATCACCTGTTGTTTCTTTTATCTGTGTATTACGCTCATTGCCCTTCGGCCGTTTCCGAAACCAGCTACGAGAGAAGATTTAAACAGTTGTTTTGGCTACCAGTTTCGAAAAACGAACTTTTATTCTTTTCTAAGAAAATTAGGTCTCTTCGTTTTTTCCAATCTGGTAAAGAAACTTACAAAGATTCCAATACAAGTATTGCCTAATCACACTACAAAATTTCGCTACTATACAGTAGTGCATAGTAGAGATAGTCATTCAGTAGTAGTAGTAAAGGGAAGAAATATTTCTAATCGACTCTACCAATTTGAAAGTTGATAGTGCTGTAGACGTACATAGTGCAGAGGGGACTAAAAATTTCAAACAAAACTACCAGGAGTGCGGATTGGTAGTGCAATGTGGATGAAAGTTTATCTTCGAAAACCAACTTCAAAAAACCTGCCTCTTAAAAGCAAGAAATAATATACAAATCACTAGATACGCATTATCATTGTTATAATAAAACACGTCTATTAAAGTCGGGTGGGGCTGGAGTACATCTTCCTTTTTTATTCTAAAATCCCCACCCGACTTCAATTGACGTGTTTTATTATAACAATGATAATGCGTATCTAATGATTTGTATATTATTTCTTGCTTTTAAGAGGCAGGTTTTTTGAAGTCGGTTTTTTGTTTTTTAAACAATTTTTTTATTTTTTTTATTTTTAGTGTTAGTACCTTCTGTATTAGGTAGTGTAGGTATATTATTTAGGTAGAAAAATCGGCTCAGCCAAACGTGAGATAATCGCGGAGAAACATACATGCATACAAACTGAATACCTCCTTTTTTGAAGTCGGTTAAAAAGACTACACAAAGGTATCCCTTCCCCAACAAAAAATCATCTAATTCGGTTCATAAATAACAAAATTGACAAGTTAGTTGATTTAATATCATAGTATTTTCAGGATTACTTGTAAACTACTGAACCGATTTCAAAAAAAATTAAATGGGACCATCTCGCAAGAAAACTCAATCGAACAAAAAAAGAAGTTAAAAATAGGTAAGTAACTACTCGATTTCAAAAACTCTTTTACCAACAGAAAGCTAAAGTATCACTTAAAATTCCAATAAATTCAATGGTTCAATGATGTCAGTGAATTTTTTTTTTACTTAAGTACCTAGTTCTTTATGGAAAACGTACATTGCAAAAGTAAAAGACTTTTTCATGAATTAAAGATAATCGTATTCAATGAGAGTAAAATTACCAAATTGAGTTTTTATGTTGCCTTTTAATGTGGAAGAAGGTGTGTTTAGGTCAGGGCCACGAGATCGATTCTCTGGGGAAGCTCTTATTTATGGATTCCTTGACCTTTATTGACCTATTCATATAAGATAGTGAGCATTAATTATTTTAAGCATTTCCTTAGAAATGTATTATTATTTTTAGGAAATTCTTGTAGAGTTAGGAGTTTGGCTTTGGCTCTACATAAGGTCAGTTCCCGTAGCTCGAACAGCTATCAAAAAAAAATAACGTGCGTAAGAACATTCGATAGAATAATTTTGTATAGAAAATTTGTACAGCGCCATCTACCGCCGAAAAGCGAAATAATATTTCCCATAGAGAATTACTCTATTGAGGTAGTTTTACGTTTATCTCGATCACAGAACCTTTTTTCTTGTTCTGTGTTTTCGATAGATGTAGGGTACTTAAAAATTCTAATCAATAATTGCAAATGGAAGGTTGCTGGTACTTATGACACGGGTTTTCCCAGTATAATGTACCAGCATAAGTTGTATGAATAAGATTGTACCACAAATTATGTGAAAAGAAGGAAAAAATAAAGATTATAATTATTATTATTATTACTGATAACTTTTTGACAGTGCGAGCCATTGCCAGCCATCTCGTCTTGGCAAAATTTTACATGAAAATGTTTGCCCCCCCACAAGGATGGCGTAGAGCTACCCAAAGGGGGGACGCTACGAGCGGCTCCAGATAATTAGGGATCTTGGAGAGGAATATATGCAACTATTATTTAAAAAATTGCACGTTAAATGATATAAAGTATAAAGAAGTAAAATTATTTTATAATAATAAATGCTTCAAAGAAAAAAAACATATTTCCTATTCAGTAACCGATGTAATCGACTAAGAGTGCATAATTAGGAAGCACAAGAACACAGGAAGTGGCTGATAACCCAACGACGGTAAATTTTCATAAACAATATTGCTTATAACACCTACTTCGTAAAGCACATTGGTGAGGTGCTACAGGGTGTATACAGGGGTACGTATCAGAATGTCTAAAGTTAGAATGTCTAAACTTAAAATGGCAAAGTTCAAAATGTCAAAAATTAAAATTCAAATGGTTTAAAATGTCGAAAATCATTATGTATAACTACAAAATAGCAAAATTTAAAGTATCAAACGTTTCAAATACTTAACGAGTTAAAATATCAATGGTCATTAAGTCTAAGTTCACAATGATTTATT
Organism: Agriphila straminella; assembly: GCA_950108535.1. NCBI lineage: Eukaryota > Metazoa > Arthropoda > Insecta > Lepidoptera > Crambidae > Agriphila > Agriphila straminella. The sequence goes on along the minus strand of OX467303.1, from coordinate 4,768,002 downwards.
TGAATTGGGTTGGATCTTAAAAGGAATCGCCTTCTTTGAGGTTAATTCAGTCTGAGGAGGTGTCTTTGGGCTTCGCCTGAAATGCTTAATATCAAATTTAGTTGCCAGAAATGAGTCTAAACTAGTCTACTGGGACTTAGAAACCCCGAGACCGTAGGTCACAAGATAGGTGCGAGGAGCGTAGCGACGAGCATGTTAGGTTGACATGAACCTAGCGCGCGAGCCGAGCGAGCGAGGCGAGCGTGCCGCGGCAGCGGCCGGCGAAGCGCCAGAAAAAATCTATTTCAAACTCAATTGGTGGCTACTGAATCAGTGACTGGCACCGGCTACTGAATCAGGGAGCGGCGTGGCTATGGTGATGTGCGGCGCAGGCACAGAGGTTAACACGCAATTATTTTTAACCTAATTAATTAGGTACCTAAATGAAAGAAAGGTATAAGTAAGTCCTATACGTCATTATATGTATTTGGACTATTAGACATTTTAAGTTTTGATAATTCAAACTTAGACATTTTTATTTAGTACTATCTGACCCTTTGACGTTTTCGTTTTTGACATTTTGAACTTTCGACATTTTAATCGTTAGACATTAAAATTTTTGATATATTGATCTTTGCCATTTTAAGCTTAGACTTTCTAACTTTAGACATTCTGATACGTACCCGTATACAGGTATAAAGGGAATTTAACAAAACGCTTTCTTTGTGCGAACCTACACCATGACAGGTATATACCCTCCAAAAATGGTTAGTGATGTACAAAACTCAAGTCGTTGAATTCTACTTTTGAAGACTCGACTCGGATTGGCAGGACTCGGTGAGCTCGGTAGGCTTGTAAGTCCAAGCCTAGTCGAGAAACGAGCATTCTGAGCCACGCCTCGAGGCTTCAAAAGAGTTTTAAGCCTTCAAAAGAGCTCGAACCTATCAAAAGAGCTCGAGCCTTCAAAAAAGCTCGAGTCGTCAGAGAGGATGTAAAAAACTGAATGTCGTTTAAAACAGCTGATGCTTCGGTCGGAGTTATTTTATTGATAAAAAACATGTAAAATAATTAATTTATTATTTTTTACACAAAGGATCTAAGAAAACTTAATTTCAGTGCTCATCACGGTTAGTTCAGAGTCATCACGCCTAATATTAAAAGTTCAATTTAATATGGAGTTTTGGTAAGTTTGGATAGACTTACACGTTACTAACATAACAAGTGATATATACTTGGTTAATACGCTATTAATTATAAGTCTATGGTTATAAAGCTGTTGGGTTATAAAGTGAACGGGAACGGTACTATTATCTCTGAACCCAACTTTTTATTTATTAAACCAATTCGAATTCAATATTCACTAAGACAGGACAATGCGTCTGTCGGGTCAGCTAGTAAGTACTTTATAAAAAGGCTTCAAAACAATGTCAGGAAAAGCCAAGTTATTCTATAGAGATTCAATTTTATCAAATAGGGAAAAATAATTTCACTTGTTATTTATGAAAGCTCCACATCAATTTGATGTGAACAAATTGTTTAACATGGTTCAACATCAGCCTGAGGTTTTTGTAACCAGACCTGACTCGCATCTCGCTTCGAACCTCACTTCACTTCGCGTGAATTTAATAATAGAAGTTAGCCTAATTAAGCTTCTTTACCGATTGCAAAAGGCTTTAGGTAGCTACCGTAGCTGTCTAAAATCTTTTGTGATTAAAACAGCCTATTATCTCATCCCGCGCGATGAAGTGACATTCGAAGTGAGGTTCGAGTTTGGTTACATAATTGACAAGCAGGTACAGCAGTTCATAAACAGTTAAGTACTTTGTCCGGCTAACTATGACGCTTGTTTAGTAAGCAATCCTACTTCCCATTATCGTAAATTCATTTTCCTTGGGTCTTCGTAATTGTAAGCAATGAAATTAACGAAAAATCTTAGATGAAGTTTAAAATCATGGCATAATGAAGGTAATCGTTTTGAAAACGAAAAGTGGAAAATACTTACATGACATTAATGTCTTTTACTATCTTTCAGGGTCAGTTATCGCCATGTCTCTAACACTATCTCTGAAGTGTATTTACACGAAAATATGACTTTTATCGGATGCCTTAGCGATTAAACTATCTGACAGACTTCATAATCATCTGATTATCACATAACAGATCTGAATTTAACGGGCGATTTTTGGGGTCTGAGAAAAAAAACGATTTATTCATATGCGAAGAGTCTGATATTTTAATTATTATTAAATTAAATGACATATTAGAGAAAAATACGTATTACAAGGCCATTTTCATAGAAATTCTATTATATTTTATATTTAAATCTGAACATGGAACCTGTAAATCTTTAAAATTTGCAAGTTATGGGTTCAAAACAATACCATAGGTAAGACTTTGCTGTTATCAAGTATATTCAAACCATTAAAAACATGGGACACAAATCCGCCTACAGTTCAATGGTTTAATCAATATAATTCTCTTAATTCGTAATTTGTCAGAAACAGTGTCAAAACTATGTAATTAAACATAATTTACATCACACCATTGTTGTGTTGACTTTAACGTAAAATAGGCTCTGTTTCAAGTAAATATGGATGAAAACGTAACAACGACCAGTCAATGCTTATCTATCATGTTAAGACAACTTAACCTACTAATCTGCAAATTGAATTAATTATGAAAACTTGTACCTACAGTACCTACCTATATACCTACCAGTTACCACAGATTTTTTCCTACAACCTTTGATCATCTAATACAACTGCAACCGATATCGTCCGACGACGCCACAGAATTAAAAAAAAACGATTTTCTATGCTGAGGGCCTTTTACGAAAAAGCATCGCGATAAGCGTATATACGATGTTCATCCCAATCCGTGGCACTATTACCTCAAGAATAAGGTTCAATATCAAGTAAATATACCGACGAATTGCGTCCGACTATCGTGATTCTATTTTGTAATAGGCCCTCTGGTTTTCACACTAAAGTGAGCTCATAGACACGATGCGTTCCCATTCGTTTGTTTTGATCGCCCGAACTCAAACAAAAAAGAACTAGGTAAAACATTCTAATTGTTTTGTTTTAATAGGTACATACTTTCTTCCCTTAACATTCTAAATTGTTTTGTTTTCTAAATTCTTACTTGAAAGATTCATTAGTATAAAGGAGCTGCCAACTTTATGAAATGTTAAAATAACAGTAGCATTATAATATTTTACTTTCCTTGAAACTTCCTAAGTTTTGAAATCACAAAAAGGCATTCAATTAATTTCTAAAGCTTCGCGTAAATAATTTGCCAAACAATAAACATGGAAGTTTGGATTAATTTATTTTGTTTAATTAACAAAAGAAGTGGAACGCAATAGTAGAGCTATACTTAATTGAGTCAAGTTATTATTTCGTTAATTGGCACGTGTTGAGTTAAAAGACGAAGAAAGATTCAATATTTTGTTTGGTATCAGGTTGTAATTTAAGGTACAGGGAAATTAAATTATAGCGTTTCCTTTTTTCTCCTTCTAATCAAATTAAAATTAGGTATCTTATATGTTATAGTTATCTTACCATTATGGTATGGAGTTTCATATGTATGGGAATATGACTTGAATAAAATTAACTCACAGTGTTACAGGCCTCGGCACGGATCTTGACAGTTAAGGCGTTAACATGCGTCAAATCTCAATATTCAATTCAAAATATTGAAAGACTACGCGCGTGAAGCTATCATAGAAAAAATATATAATGCACTTGAAATAATACATAATAGATTTAATTGAAAACATTTATAAAAATGTAACCTTTGATGTAAAAAAATATCCCGTGGACCTCGTTTTTCAAAAAAAACAGTCGCAAAACTTCTCGGAATCAAAACATTCGTTTATAACCCAGCGTGATGCTGACTGTATGTGTCCATTTAAAAGTGTAATTCAGAAGTTACAATTTGTTTTTTTTTCACTTTGAAAACGTATATTTTTCATTCGACAGCATAAAACAAAATTAAAAATGCTATCTGATGAACCGTTATAGGAAAAAGATACTCCATGATACGCACTCTAGAAAATTAATTTAAATGCATTGTATATTCAGTAACACAAAGTGCAAATAAAGCGCAACTGAAATCCATATCGTGAAATGATTGGCTTTGATTTTGTATTGTAATCTGTTTCATTTTTAATTTCGAATAAAATTGTAAAAAGAGCATTCACGAAATCTTTTCGAATAAATTCAGGACAAATATATATCTGACAATGTTTTTCCGTTGCTAAAATAAAAAAAACTATTTCTATGTTCTGTTTAGCATTTCAGTTATTTGCTTAAAGCATTGAAGTTATTTGTTTTGTTGGGCTGCTTGGGAACTGTTACGTACTGACGAATAATAGTTTTGTTCGGAAAACCTTACAGATCGAAATAAAAAAAGCTTCTCTTTGTGTTATGGGTGCGGGCTTTGCGGCCTATAAAATGATGATGATATTCAAAATCACTCTTAATTCATACTTTGTTTACTGCAATTTATTGATGGCCTACGCTTAACGTATGTTTTTGCGTGTATTTGCTAATGACATTACGAAATAGGGCATACGTTTAGGTACGATTCAGACCGGCCCGCGTCAGAGCGCATAGTAAAGCGTCTATTCAGGTAGCTAATTCAATATTTGCATGAAAATTGAGGCACCGCTCGGCACTCATGCTGCGGCAGCCAATCTGCGCCGCCTGCAATATAAAATTTAACTACTACTGTATAAGATAGACGCTTTATTTTCCTCTGGCAGAGGTAAAATGCGCTCCTACGCGGGCCGATTGGTTTGAATCGTACATTATAATACGATTTATACAGCTATACTGAACTGCTCAATACTGAAACAACATAAAAAATAGTTTTTCACTCCTCTTGCTCAAAAAGTCCGTCATTGTAACGTACAAGAGCCGAGATAAAATAGCATAATTACCCCTAGGGGTTAAAGTTTTTTCTTTTTTCATGTTTGTCTATTACCAATGAGCCTACTAAAACGAAAAAGTATTTATTCATAATCACGAATAAAAACTCGCTCGGCTTAATACTGGGGTCTATTACGAACCCAGTATTTCATGCGATACACGCAACTGCGTCCGTGCTTCGTTATGATTGTTTCCTATTACAAAGCAGTAGCACTTGCGTATGCGATATCGCAAAGTGATTGCGTAAGTTTGACAGTTTTTCTCTAGCGTATCCGACATCATTCATTAAATTGAAAATGTGTTTAATAGCCACAACCGACGAGACGAACTGCAGACGATTATCGTGACCAAGTGATTGCGTACGTTATTTTCGTAATAGGCCCCGTGTTTCTCATTCTTATTTTTGAAAATGGAACTAAAAGCATAATACATACATATACTCACGCCTGTTTCCCATGGGGGTAGGCAGAGACTATGGATCGCCACCTGCTACGATCCTTTCACACTTCTTTCGCTTCATTAACATCCATCAATCTTTTCATACCTAAAAGCATCTCTTCGGTGAAATCATAGACTTATTTATACTCTGTGCACAGAGTGAATCGTAGAATGCGTGTTTGGGTTGCTTAGCTGCTACAGCAGAAATTAAAAAGGTACCATGGCGCGAAATCTTTAGAATTTTTCTATAATTACATACTGATTGAAGTGACTGTAATAGGAAAGATATAATTTTAATCTTTTGCCGTCAACAAATCATTTATTAAAATATTGTACAAAAAGTTTATGAAGTGGAGGATAGAAAAACGAGTGGATTCGTTTACGGAAGTAGGTATACTATTTAATATTGTATTTTATTTTCTCGCAATCGTAGTGAAAAGTATAGTGTAACACACGACGCTAAAACCCATTGTAACTCGGTTTCTATTTATTCCCTCGCTAAAGCTCGGGAATAAAACTACCTCGTATGCAATGGGTCCTTTTAGCATCTTGTATAACAATCTACTATTCTTATGGAAATTTTTGAGTAAATGAAAACAAGAACGTCATAAAGAAATTTTGCATTCTAAAATATTTACATTTATTTAGTTTGCCATCTTTTTACTAGAAAGGTTCTAGTTTCCTCATGCAGGAATCGAACTAGCTTCTCTCTCTTTGAACGTTGAGTTGTCCAAACTTTGAAGACCCTCTTAGTATGTTTTACTTATTTCACCGTCTATCTACAGTGGTATACGATAAAAAAATCCTACACTCTCTCTTTTGCTTTGTAATACAAAAGTAAAATTTCTCCAAACAGCTTATTCAAAAGTTTATCTCAATCAAATAATAATAGCAACCCCACATAAATGACGATCTATACGTGTTCCTAAATCCATTGAGAGGATCGGTGAACGGTGATTGATGACAGCCCTTCAGGCGAGGGTTAAAAATTGCCTGTTGCTTCCGATTTCGAGCCGGAAAGATGTATTCATAATATAAAAGTTTAGCTGCATTTTTTATACTTACAACAAATCTTTGCCAAAATAATGCTTTTATGTCGTAATACTAAACTTGAAAAAAAAAAACTGGCCAAGTGCGTGTCGGGCCACACGCAGCTAAAGGTTCCGTAGTTACCTTTACCTTAAGGCTATAAACTTATATTTACTTTACTAAAACTAAGTATAATACCCAACTATTCAAGTTCCACGAAAACTTTTTCAATCTAAATTAACTTTGTAAGTTGATCGACTATTACTCGTTAACTTGTAAAGCCTACCTAGCAGTGATGGTTTACCTTTTAACTTCATTATATCTACTACTGTACTGAATTTTTTTACGTTTCCAAAAGCCATTTCTAAGAGCCTTCTTTATTAAATAAATATTAATTAAAATAACAATAATGACAGAAAGTGGCGCTCTTATTTTATATGTTATCATGACAAGCTGTAAAGGGCAATTACAGGCTAAGTTGGGCTATATTCAGCTGTACTGTAATTAAAGTTTCCAAGTAAGTGCGTATTCACGTAGTAAACTGGTAGCCGGCACCGATCTACCAGCGCTCATCGGCGCTGGTCCACCCTGGGAGGAAACCAAACCAGCGTGAAAGAGATGTAACTACAGCAATTCTCCTTCTCCGTTCAGCGCTGGGCCGCCACAGTTTGGAGACTCGGTGCCGACTGCAGGCGCCAACTACCAGCGTCGACCGGTGTCGATAAGCGGTAGCCGGCGCCCGCTACCAGCTTCCTATGTGAATACGCCCTAATGGACGGTAGTGTTTCCAAATACGACCAGCAGCGCTTCTCTCTATAGAACACACAAGACTTTATATTTTATGGTAACACCAATAGTTGCAAATCGTTGCGGGGTGTTCAAATGCCGTGCGGGAATTACGTCAAGCGCGCTGCGCCTGATGCGGCGAGGTCCGCCCTGCGCATGCGTGTAGCAACAGATTGGGGGATCCGCCTCGCTTCATCCAATGGGCGTCCATCCTTCTTGTACATCATTCGCGGATAGTCCTCCCAGCCGAGCTGACGTGTTCAGAGTCCTACTAAAGTTCAGCTCAGGCGGGATCGCGCGAAAACGGACTTCAGGTAGGTAACTGAACCCAACTTCCATTAAAAGCAATTTTCCCGATTTTTTAAATTATTTTTTTGGGTTAACTTTTAGTTTGGAGTTTTGTTTTTGTTGCCCTTTTCTTCCAACGAACTATGACTTTGTTCTGTTATTTTCACGCGATAAATTCAGTAATGTATTTTCGCTATGGAAATGTCTTAGAGAATTTTTTTCAAATTCCGGTCTCCTTTGATTTTTATATCGCTTTTCCCCAAATAATTTATCTTTATGACCTTTTTAACTATATTAACTTCTTATTCATCAACATTGACATTGTAATTTTATGTTGTACTCCTACATATTATTATATCGTCTGTCTTAATCTTCGACGACGAATTTATAATCATATATTTCGTAAATATGTTTTAAAAATTAAACACTGAAACTTATTATAAACCTAACTAAAACATCTAAAAAAATAAAAATACAAGCTTACATTAAGGCGACATACATAATGTATCAAAATACACACGTAAAGATTGAAACTAGGTTCTATAGATTTTTTTATAAACAAACAACCTCAGTAAAATATAGTTTGTTGTATTAAAGTCGGTGCAAAAGTGGTTAAAGTGGCCACTTTAGGCTACAACGAACCATATTTTATTTACTAAGATTACTGTTTGTAAGTAAATTATAGAACTTTAGAATTTTCGATACATTAATTATGTAGGTTAGATACTTAGCGAGCAATAAATTTATTTAAGATGAAGGCGCCACTTTTTAGGTATTAACTTTACTTACGCCACTTTTACTTGTTATCACAATTATTAATTAACATTATTTTGTACCCTTACCTTATATGCGTTTTGTTCTCACTTTACTTGATGACCCTTCCTGATCACGCTGCCTAAAAATCAAAATGTCTACAAAGCAATTTGCCTAAAACTTCGTCTTTTTCTACCAACACTTTACATTATTATGATAATCATTAGTATAAGTTTGTTATCTAGCGCGAACGTCTATCGGGAAAAAAACGCGCATAAAAGTACTTTGTCTATGAGAAATTTAATTACGCTTTTCAGCGGTAGATGGCATTGTACAAATTTCACATACTTACAAAATAACTCTATCGAATGTTTTTACACGCGTTAATTTTTTCGTGCTAAGGGTACATATAACTATCGGTGGCGGAAAATACAACATCCAAATGAATTTTATTCAAAATACTGACCACCAATAGCTAAAAACATAATGAAATTAATTTTACTCAAAATAACCAATAGGTACTTAATGAAAAAGAATAGGTTAGGTTAGGATATAACTGACTGACGGACGTGGAAATATACGCTACCCAATATATTAAACAGGCACACATTGCAAAATAGCATCTTAAAGAACTACAAGACCTGTAAACATTTATTAAAAAAATACCATATATTGGGATCGAGTGAATGACATTATAATGCTGTAATGCGGCTCATTCGCGCAAATATAAACCTCTAATAGGTTTAGAGCGCGTCTAGTTTTTAACTTTTATAATTGTTATATTATGAACAAATAAATAAAAAAAAAACTGTAATCAGCAAAATAAAAACTTTTTGGCCTAGTTCGATTTTGCCAAGCCGATGAATTCAGAAAACGGACTTTTCTATTTTGACACAGGTCTAGGTATTTGTGAATAGGTATACTAGTGTTGTCCATAGAGTACATTATTATGTGTTGTCTCTGATGTCAATAACACAAGTGCTTTAGCTTCTTACTTCGTAATCGGGGCAACATATGTATACGTAAAAGAACGCGTTAAAATGTCGAATATTCAAGTTATACTTAGTTCATAAAAAAAACCTGAAGAATGTTCACGGTTTTAGTGTCGAGAACTTTTGTGTAAGGTTTAAGGATTTTCATCTTTAATTATTAAAAGCGAAATGAAGCTGTTATGAAACTAAGCCACAGTTAAATAAAAATACTGATGTAAAGTTTGTTTATAATTTTATCAAGGTACAATTTCATTACTTGGAGCTCGGTGGCGCAGTGGTTTAGCGCCTGGCCCAGCGATTGCGGAAGTTAAGCAAGGTTCGCAAGGGTCGGTCATGGGATGGGTGACCAAAAATTTATTATCTCGAGCTCCTCCGTGCTTCGGAAGGCACGTTAAGCCGTTGGTCCCGGCTGCATTTGCAGTCGTTAACACCCACCAATCCGCATTGGGCCCGCGTGGTGGGATATGGCCCATCCTCCTTACCACCCATAAGGAAGGCCAGTGCCCCAGCAGTGGGGACATCAAAAATGGCTGATGGACAATTTCATTAAACTAGTTTATTTGCTATTGAAAATTTATTACTGAGAAACTCCGAGTGTAAGAATTAATTAACTTTACCGATGAAAGACCTCTGACAATTACTTAGCACTAATAAATTTTAAGACTCCTTGTTTTTCCTTGACCGGAACAAATAGTTTTATTGAACCAAACGCAGTAATGGAAGAAAATAATAAAATATTGCAACAACAATAAAACTATTATTATTTTGTTACGGAATAGAGATTTTGAACAGTAATATTTAGATTATTGTTATTAATTTTATAACTATTTTAGACTATACTTACTTAAACGTACTTATAGAAAAAAAAATGGTATTTTCATTATTTCATTAACTACTTTTTAATTAAATATAAATCCTATATTTGATATGACAAAAACTAACAAAAAATTATTGATGGGAGTCAAATGAAATTGATTTTCTCTTTTTATTGTACTGTTTTCACATAGGTTAAGAAATTCTATTTTTAAAATTGAAATATTATAATGATATTTTGCGGATGCTGCCAAAATATATTGAACCTGCATTGGTTGACAAAATCAATAAATTAAGGGCCTAAACAAAGTGGTTAATGATGGCTAAACAACGCAAATAAACCTAGTTTTAGCCGGCTAAAACTAGATGGAGCCGATAGGTGGGTAAAACTAGGTGGGTACTACTATCAGAACTTATTGACCGAGCGAACGCAAATCACCAGCGAAGCGTCTCTGCTTCAGCTTGGGCAAAAATTCTTTCGTATGTTCTTCCTTCCGGATGTCCTTCCGGCTGTCCGTTTGTTCTCGTTTACAGATCGCATTTCTCAACCGATTCCTGTAAAAATTTTGTGAGCCGGTTCGATAATTATATAGAATTTTTCAGTCGAATCAGTTTTTCGAATTTTTTCGAAATGGCGGAGATATTAGTTAATATTAAATATCTATTGTGTTATTTGTTTTTAAAAACATACAATATAAGATTATTTTTAACGTGAAGTCTACAGCTCACTGATCTGCAGCTGCTAACACCCACCAATCCGCATTGGGCCCTCGTGGTGGGTTATGGCCCATCCTCCTTACCACCCATAAGGAAGGCCTGTGCCCCAGCAGTGGGGACATTAAAAAATGGCTGATGGACTACAACTCACGGAGCCACTATTTTACTGCTTTTTTTTTCAAACGCATAGAATAATGGTAATGAAGTAAGAATGACGCGATCTACGATGAAGTCGTGAGGGAAGGCAGAAAAGGACGGAAATAGAACGAGATGTTGATTGCGGACTAAGGCCCTCCGCTGCGTCTAGCGGGATCCCGCCGCGGGTACACGGCGCGTGAATATAGATTGCTGGTTTTTGGCGGACAGATGCTTGCGCAGTGCATTAGTAAGCTCTAATCTATGTCGCCCCGCGTGCGTGTCCCGCTTAACACAGCGGAGTTTCTGCGATTAAAAAATTGCGCAATAAAAAATCGTGGTGCGCGCTAGGCCTAAATGAGAGGCGTTTAAAGGCTGATTTCAATACCACATATATCTTCAGTAAGAGATAGGCCTACTATGGATCTGTTACTAAGCAACTGTTGTTATTTCCCCTAATTTAACAGAAATATCTAGGCAACAAATCTTTCCCTTACTGAAGATAGGTTATTGAAATAGGTCGTAAGTCTCGCACGCACCACAGGATAGCCAAACCGGAGATGCGGGGACGCTTGACTCCCAAAGGGTGTCAATCAATGTCAAATATTGAAAAAAAACATTCACCGTTACGATAACCCAATAAAATACAAATAAGTGAAGCTCGTTAACATTCAAAACAAATGCTCAACGGTTCCATAGAGGAAATAATCACTACGTTTTAAACAGTTCCTTGAGAAAATCTAAAGCATTTACCAAAATTGTACAAGAAAACATTACAATGGCAGATAATATGACATAATTCTGAATAAGTCAATCAGTCAGAATCCATTTCGACCGATTGGTTTCTTCGCCTAACAGGGATTATATTTCGTGTACGTCTTCCTTCATTTCGTATATATATCCGAGGAAGGGACGGAAAGAGTCTACGATTTATTTACTGGTGATTTTTTGTAAGGATAGGCATAATACATTCACGAGGGTTTCTTTTGTTATCTTTGTTAGCGAAGTATTATTATAATAATAAGTAACGGAAATAACTTGGAGCACATAATTAAGTATTATTGGCTTGAAGAACAATAACACGAAGCTAGGTTATAATAATGTAAGTAGTTATTTTGCTAATTCATTATTTTTAATAGTAATTACAAATTTTTTTTTGATGATTTTTGACTGTATTTTTCATTTTTAATTGAAAAATACAGTTAAATAAAAACGTTCCTGTTATTTTATAACGTCGGTCGCCAGTTTGATAATGCCCGTACTCGCTTTTGAAAAAACACCCTTCAAATATCCCAATTTCCTATCTAAAAGGATTGAATCTAAAGGGTTTTGATCTCGATATCCCACCGAATAATGAATATATTTTACCGTAATTTTTTGCTGTTTTATTGTACGCAAACAACATGAAAAATAATATAATTATAATGAAAAAAAGCCTTCTCACTTGCTGTATCTATATAAATAAAAATGAATCCCTATTTCCCTTGGTCACGCCATCACGCGTGAACGGCTGGACCGGTGTCGCTAATTCTTTTTTTGTTGTGTTTGTTATTATCAGGAGAAAGTTCTTATGATAGAAAAAATTAAGAAAATAGCGCGGTAAAATTATTTTGGACAATATAATCTTTTATAATGTAACCTTATGACGTTTGACATAGAATAGGCATGATGACTATTTTTTTTATTTTATGTTACATAAATTACCTCTGAAAAAAAGAAACATTGGTAAAAGAATTAATTCGCTAGCATGAAAACTGCCCGAGATATCACAGTGTGAAATGCACACAAATGGACTCGCCCAAAAACGCTCCATACTAACGGCTACTCAATTATGACGTCACGCCTGAGTAGTTTGTATGCAACGCGTAGGAAATTTGTTCGGCAGCTATATTAAATATTGTGTTTATCAAAATGGTTTCTTAGACAAATTTGCTATACATTTAACGGATTAATTAAAGGTATCATTTATTTTAATAAATTTTATACATATTTATAAATATATAAAACCAAGAGGTATACAAGCTACTCTAAAAGTTTAATATGTTTACGATTTTTATTAGTATTTCGTTATTTTATTCATTAGTCATCATCCCTATTGACAGAATGCGTGCTGCAAATATCGTGAAGACAAGATTATAATTTATAAGTACTACCTTAGTACTACTTTTCGCTGACAATCACTATATTTTTTCTCACCTTACATGTGACATTGAAAAAGGTAAAAAAGAGCATGGTAGGTTTTATAAAAGCCATCCACCAGCCAGCCGCAAACAATCCCATTCGAATTCAATATTCATAACTAAGACAGGACAACGTCTGTCGGGTCAGCTAGTATAATAATAATAATTAAACCATTTAGGAAACTGTTTAATATTTTTGGTTTATAAATTACAGCACAAAATGCGATCAGCTGTTCGGACATTTGTATAGAAAGTCAATTTTATTTTGTCTGTTTTCGGAAAAGACGTAGAACAAATAATAATAATAATAAATAATAAAAACACTTTATTGCACACTAAGACAGGACATATTACAAAGAAAAACAATAAACAGAGAAAGCACACAAAAGGCGGCCTTATTGCTAAATAGCAATTTCTTCCAGGCAACCTTGAGTAATAGAGTGAGAGAAGAAGAGGATAGTGGGAAGTGGGTGCAAATATGGGAAGGAGAACAGATATAGTAGATATACAAGAATAAATAGAAAGAAAAGAAGTTTTTCTAGATTACTAGAAGTGATAATAATGAGAGGAAATAAGTTAGATAGTAGAAAGGAAATGTCCTCTGACTTGATCGCGAAAGGAATTCAGAGAACGAGCCATCCTGATACCCTCCGGGAGTAAATTCCGCAGACGTACTGCATGCACAGAGAAAGAATATGAGAGGAAATCAGTTGAGTGGCGAGGAATTTCTAGAGTGAGATTGGAAGAAGAGCGCAACGTGCACTGTGTGGATGAGGAGCGGAAGGAGAAACAAGGAGAAACAAACAAATGTTGTTGTTTATGATGTTAGTAATCTACTCCTGCGAGGTTGTTGGTGTTTTACAAATAATTAGCATATAGTTCATAGCACAACAATATCCTCACCACTCACTCACCATACATTTGTATACGATCGTCGTGGAGATCCTTGGGGGAGGCCTATATCCAGCAGTGGGTGTCGTGCGGCTGATATGATGATGATACATTTATGTAGTCCACGTCCTCACTTAGCTACAATTGATTATTAAAAAACTTTGCTATAGGTACTATAAATTATTATGTCATTGGCTTACATAGGTCAGAGAGCGCTACACTGTGCATGGGCTGCGCTGTATTTATTGTATGGTCTGTGGCTGCGCTATATCCAAGAATTTTAGAATGCTAATCTGCCCACCCCAGAATTTTTACTTACAAAAAATTAAGGTTAAATAATAAAAACCTTTACAATAAAAGAGACCATTGGAGGCGACCCCTGTAAAATATCTCTAGATACGCCCATGGTGAACACTATCCTATACAATGCTATATAGTTTAGCTTTATGACGTATATTGCTATACTATTTAAAAATTGATTGCAAGTAAATCGCTAGTAGCTTTTGGTATTTAGTACTTAGTTGGAAGTTAATTAGGAATAATTTAGATGAGAAGTGGAATTAATTGATCTAAATTAATTCAATCAGAAAGTGAGTTGTAGTAGGTCTCAATCAGATTGCTAGTTGATAGTTGGTAGACATTTAATCAAGAGTGCTATTGAATACTATCTTAGTGGGCTTGGACTTCTAAAGATGGAAATAAAGGTAGGGACGGAGTTACACCTTCAAGTTTGGTAACATGGGTCTGAAGTGCTGTCATACAGAAACTTACACGTGTAAACTAAACTTTGTTGTTATCAAAAGAGGCTATTAGAGACCCGTACGGTATATACAAAGGATGAATCAAGACCGAAAATACTTATTACTTACTAGCGGCCGCCCGCGGTTTCACCCGCGTGGTTCCCGTTCCCGTAGGAATACCGGCATAAAAAGTATCCTGTTTTAATCTAGGCTATCTACTATCTATGTTGCCAAATTTCAACCAAATCCGTTTATTTTATTTTATTTTTATTTATTTGGCACAGAAACAATATACAAATTATAATTTTAACAAAAAAGAAATGAGCTTATAACCATGTTAAATTTGTATATCTATTACATCTATGCACAACATTTGACTACACACGTGGTTACATTGCAATATTATTACAATACATTTAAGAGTTAGTTAGCAATGACATTATTTCCTTCTTAAATTTAAACAAACTGTAATGAAAAATATCTAAATCCTTATGAAGATCATTGTACAGGGTGCACATTCGGGGTATCGGACTGAACCGTGTAACATGATTTGAGGAGAAATTTGTCGAGAACAAATGCTGTCTTCGGATAGATTTTTTAGGTGTCCTAAGTGAAAGCTGGCCCAGGATTGTTGTATCTAATTGAGAATGTACAATTTTATATAATGTGAGTAAGTCTGCAATTTTACGTCTTTTTTCTAATGTGTCTAATTTAAATTTATTTATTCTATTTTCGTATGTCACCAGTGTCTGCTTCAATCCAAATTTACCACATAATCTGCTAATAAATCTCTTAAAAAGTTTTTGCGTGATTGAGGAACAAACATCCAAACCCACAAACATTCACATTTCAATTCCACTTGAACAGATTGTCTTCATTTTAAAATACCTGATAATATTCATTATTTTTCTCTCTCTATACGGCACTAATTTAAGAATTTTGCTTCCTGAAACTAAAGTTTACATCAATAGTAATGCATTCATTCTTTAGATAACTTTAAAAAAAAAACGCTAATTTCTTTGAAATGCTGTATATCCAGCCTTAAGTAATTTCAATAATCTATATAATAATATACAATACCCATAATACCCAAATAATTGATTATGATTATATGCTTTGTTTACAAAAGCAATCTCAAGTAAGTAATAAGTAAGTATAAAATCTCGACTAAACGTCGATGAACATGGAGACAACCCATCAAACTTTCCCTAATCTCAGTGAAGAAAATTCTCCGTGATATTATGTTTGCAGAGTTGCCATAAACAGCGTTTGACTTTCTTTGTTTACAACACGGATACATTATTATTATTTTCATTTTGAAACTACTGTATAATGCGCTTAAATTGTCAATAGACCTGTGATTCGAAACAACTTCACTTGATAATGTATGGTGCGCACAGATTGCAAAAAAATAAATTATATCATTTTGTAACCGCAAGCGCTCTGATGTTGTTCACTTTGTACAAACGTTCCAAATATAGTCTAAAATAAAAAGATTTAGATCGGATGTTTCCACATATTTTATGTTTCAAGACTTTTTGACAGATTCCTGTTGGTTAATGCCATATGTACCAACTAAACGTTGCCGAAAGTAAGTGGTGACAATAAGTTCACAAAAAAAACTATTTCTTAGGTCCATTTTACCCATGTCACTCGCCGGCGGCGTCGTCGTTTTTTCCATTCTCTAATTCAATTTAATAAAAATACGACCTATTTCTAAAAGGCTTATCTTAGAATTTGCTGACACCCTGACACCCGAGATCAATTAGGTAGGTCATTGCTTTGACAAAGGTTGTTGAATTTAGCAGAACTGTAAAATGTGGTTGGTTTCTTTTGGCAGTCTATAAGTTGTGTCATTTTTATAATTTTTCGAAATGGTTGAAATATGTATTTTTTTTAACATTTTAACATTTTTAACATTATCTCCGACATCGAAATAAACTGAATCGACAAAAATTATCGAACCTGAGGGCCTAGCCAAAGTAACATTGGCATATCTTCGTTATCGCTTCGCTTTCGAAAAATGTATGGGATTGACATAAGCTTTCGTTAACAATCGAATTTTAAAACGTCAAATCCATAATGTTTCGAAAGCGAAGCGATAACGAAAATTTGCAAATGTTACTTTGGCTAGGGGGGCTGTTTACAAAATTTTACGACAATCGGTTGAGCAATGCGACATGTAGAAGAGAACAGCCGGACCTTCACCGGACAGGCGGACATAGGAAAACATTTTTACCCAAGCTGAAATGGAGACGCTTCGGTCACGCTTCGCGCTACCTAGCATTAGTTATAAACAAACTTGCAAAACAATATCGAAAAGTTCTTATCTTATCTATCTTAATTTCACAAGTTGAGAAAGTTGGGAAAATGAATAAATCCAAATTACGTGTTCCGCTTCAACATGAAACAGTGAAAATTCAGAATTGAAAGACGAAGATAACTTTCAAGAGAGTAACATGAAATCTTTATCAAACTTTAGTAAGCGGATGAAGTTTCACATCTTTTCGCTAGTATCAGAGAATAGATAATAGTACTAGCGTACAGAAGTTGCACTCCGCAAAATCGTTTAAATAAATTGCGACTCTTGCTACGACACAATAAAGTACAATTCAGGTCGCACAGCGCTCCCTTCGCTCCAAAACATTCAATTAGTAGTTGCCTCTCTTTAACCGACTTCCAAAAAAGGAGGAGGTTCTATGTTCGTCTGTATATATATATTATTTTTTTTGTGTATGTCCACCGATTACTCGAAGACGGCTGGACCGATTGAAATGATTCAAACGCTATTACATTAGGTACACTCCCAAGTTGGTCCCATTTTTAAAAATTTGGAAATCGGTTCAGTACTTTTCAAGTAATTTTGAAAAAAACACGAAAATAGTATGACTTTGTGTGAATTACCTCGATGATTGGTGGTATTACTTCTTTGTTTATGTACTGAATAAGATAATTATTTTTTGTTGGAAGAGGGATATCTTAAGTGTAGTTTTTTAACCGACTTAAAAAAGGAGGTTCTCAGTTTGACCCGTATTTAAGTATGTTTCTCCGCGATTATCTTACGTTTGGCTGAGACGATTTTTCTACATATATAATATACCTTACCTACAAGGTACCTACACTAAAAATAAAAAATTGATTAAAAAAAACAAAAAACCGACTTCAAAAAATCTACCTCTAAAAAGCAAGAAATAATATTCGTAATAATAAAAATACGTCTATTGAAGTCGGGTGGGGCTTTTAGAATAAAAAAAAAGGAATTTGTACTCCAGCCCCACCCGACTTCAATAGACGTATTTTTATTATTACGAATATTATTTCTTGCTTTTTAGAGGTAGGTTTTTTGAAGTCGGTTTTTTCTATCGTGTATATAGGTCTTATCTTTTCTGACGTATGAAATGTGTCCTCTCAGAGGACGCCGAGCGCTTCAGACTCGCGCGCGGAGTGACAGAGCCCTGCTAGTATGTAAAGGTGACTTTGCTATTTAGGTTTTCGAGAAGAAGATAGTGTTGTTTAATATTTCACCAAAAGTATTTTCACTTATTTCATCAATGCCTCGCAGCCGCATGCGGCCGGACAACAATAGGAAATCTATTATATTACAATCGTAAAAATAAATAGGATCCCGTTTATAATAGCATGTTGCAAATGATTAGATTTTGTTTCTTTATTTCATTTTCAATGCACCATGATAGTTGCGAGGAGCGTGAAATCTTTATTATATATTTTTTTGTGGGTTAAACAGTCAAAATGGAGTTGATAATTCGATCTCCTTCTGAAAACGTATGGGCATCTCTGCCATAGATATTATTGATTTTATTGACCGATTGATTTATTATTTTTAAATTTGAGATTTTTGCATTCACAATGCAATTTTTATACAATACTAAATAATATACTAGAAAAAATACGACTCGCACCAGATCAATACTCGGACGGGAATCGAACCCGCGACCTTTGGATATCCGGTCCAATGTCTGACCGCTGAGCTACCGAGTGAATTTGGTGCGAGTCGTATTTTTTCTAGTATATTATTTAGTATTGCTGATTTATTATTTCTAGTTAGAAATCGATTCTTCGTGACTATGTAATAATCTATTAGGCTGATGGCAAGTTCGTACAAACATGGCCTATATTTCTCTCTATACTTGTACAAAATTAAATACCATTCCTTTTGATATGGTAAATTATATCTATGCACAAGCACAAATATACCGAAAAAACTGAATCAAACTTTTTTAATTTCAAATTAAAAAGGAGACAAGAGACCTCAAAAGAGTAAAAATAAACTGTTGAGATGGTAAATAGCTTACGCCAGCAAATAAACACATTAATAAGCTATTAACCAGTCAAAAGTATCAGTAAAAACGTTTGTACGAAAATTGTGTTTTTAAAAAAAACTGTTTCTTTTAAAACTGCGGGGTCAGAATTTGATATTTGTAGTTGATCTCCATCGCGAGACACAACAGTACCTATTACTATTGGTTCATAGACCACTTCCCATACAAAAAAAACAATATCCTTTGACTAAAATACTTGCAGATGATACAGGGGGTCTATTACGAAAAGTTTAATGCGATACACGCAGCTGCGTCCGTGCTTCGTTTTGATTGTTTCCTATTACAAATCACTTTCGTATGCGGTATGCGCCGCGAAGTGATTGCGTGAGTTTGACAGTTTCTCTGTAGCGTATCCGACATCGTACATAGTATAGTACATATACATACGATAGCCAAATTATTAATGTTTGTTATAACTACAACCGACGAACTGCGGTCGACTATCGTGGCCAAGTGATTGCGTTACGCAATTGCGTACGTTATTTTTGTAATAAGCCCCCACTTCTACTAGTAGCACAGAATAGATAATAGTACTAGCGTTCAGAAGTCGCACTCCGCACAATCGTTTAAATAAATTGCGACTCTTGCTCCGACACAATAAAGTACATACGCTTTACAACAAAGTACTACTAGTAGTGCAAAAATTACTAATAATGGTTGGCTATTCTAAATATTTTTGTAATTTCTGTTTATTCACAAGCGATTAAAAGTACTTAATACGTCTACAATGAGCAATTATTGAAAATATTTTTCCTGACTTGTTAATCGGATTTAATCGGGATTTAAGTAGGTACTCGAGATGGAAAACAACGTTTTATTTTCTATATCAACCAAAAATAACATATTTTTCATAAAAGGCGAGGCTATTACTTAAATTTTTCTAGAATTCGAAACATAAAGCTGTCCCTAGAATAACACTTGAACAAACATGTAAATAACCCTGTTTGTAAAGAAAAAAATGAAACGAGGTGATCCGACAGAGAACTAAAGTTATCGACATAGCCCACCGGATTAGCAAGCTGAAGTGGCAGTGGGCCGGTCATGTTAGCAGTACAACCGATGGCCGCTGGGGCGGAAGAGTTCTTGAGTGGAGACCGCGTATCGGCAAACGTAGTGTGGGACGCCCTCAGACAAGGTGGAGCGATGATCTTCGCAATGTAGCTGGCAAAAACTGGATGAGTATAGCCGCGGATCGTGCTCAGTGGCGTGCTCTCGGAAAAACCTATGTTCAGCAGTGGACGATAATAGGCTGATGATGATGATGATGTAAAGAAAAAAAATGAATGCTGTAAAAACATCATATAGGAGTCCTACATTTTTACATAAATATTTTGTGAATAATTATGTCCGACGCTGTGTTTTTTTACTCCTGCGATTTATTTCAATTTACTATCGTTAGAATTAATTTATCGCTGCAAAATAACGCTTACATGGCGAACATGGCTCCCCTCTACTATAATAGTAAAAATGACAACGAAATTCCTTTTCGTAAGACGAATGGATTCGACGTTTCGAAAATTGACAGTTACGAGACCCACTGGGCGAGTAATCACTACGTGTGACTACTTGACGTGAACATCCCATATTTCGATAGATAAGATTTGCTTACATTAGCTATAGAACCTTAGCTTATAATAATGTTGTCATAAATTCCAATTTCCGTAGCATTCTTAAAAACTCTGGCTGCTTTGAGAGAGTGATCCTCTTCATTGTCTGCATTTTATTTCTAAAGAAAATAACACATTTTACTCTCGATTCGGGGCGAGGCGACCTCCACGCTAGATATTTTTGGCAAACACCCAACTTATGTTACCTCTATATTGAGAGGTTGTATGCCAAAGACATTTTCATGATTTGTTGTTGTAATTCACGAACAGTTTCGTAGGTACTGTTTTTGTTTGTTTGATATAGGTTTTATTTACGCAGTGTTTTGTATTGAAATATGCTGACGATAATATTTTTTATTTCTATATAAAATGATTAGTCAGAAATAAGTATATTTTTTTTCAATACTGTGCTATAATGCACCTTTATATTACAAAGGGCTATAAGTAATAAACGCACGGACAACGGACGACGACGATGTCGCCCCCCACCTCAGAGCCGCTTCTAGCCGTTCAACCGACACAAGTTGAGAGTAATTTATTGTGGTTCCGTTTCGCGCTTTTGTGTTTTTACTTGCATTATTTTTGTTTTTCTACTTTAGTATATTCATGATTTTTATATAAGAACATTGCTTCTCGGCAACTTATGTGAATTTAAACTGAGGATAACTATTATTGACCTTAGCCTTAGTAATTAGACCTAAGTCAATAAATGTAAATTTATGGTTGTTGTTATCCCAAGTAAACGTAAATAAAAATAAAAAATAACCGCCTGTGTGGTCTAGTGGTTCGCCCACACGTGTAAGACGCGGGGATCCCGGGTTCGATTCCCAGGAGGGAGATTTCTTGGTTTGGTTGATGGTAGGGTTTATTTCAAGTCTGTTGGCTAGCTACCACCATCTTGCCTAAGTCTGACGTCATAACAACAATTTAAAAATTGATGTGTTCCGGCAGTTAGAGGTAAGTAGCCAGTTCCTCAGAGGTAAGGATTTCGGGTGTAGAGCGCTTACACTATCGGCCTTATCGTCACTTAACATCAGGTGAGGTGAATGCCAAAAAGAACTGGCTAAAGTCTTTACTTGGCCAACTTGGCAACGCAGCAGGCTAACTGCTTCATGATCAGATGTTGAAAGAAAATAATCAACATTAATTTTTATACTTACGCAAATAGAAACACGGCGTGTCAAATGCGATGAAAGTCTGTGACTAAAACCTATAGATTTGAAAAAGGCTGGTTGTGCAAATAAATGATTCATTCATTCATTCATTTATTTTTTAACACGTTTTATTTTACACACTATACTTGATCGAGTTTTGTATGAAAGGTCAATATATTTTTGTCTTTTTTTGAAAATCTGCATTTTTGCCCAAGCTGAAACAGAGATGCTTTGCTCGTGTTTCGTGCTCGCTCAGTTATGTATATGATGTGTATTGGTATAAGGCAGCGATGGCCAAGAGGTGGACCGCGGTCTACCGGATCGACCGCGATGCGAAGGCGATTTAGGTAGCCCGCGAGAATTAAATAAACTGAATAGTAAACTATGAAAAAAAATAACATTCAATATCAAACAACTTAATTACATCTAAACTCTACCTTGCAGTCTACCGCAAGAAATATTGTTAAAAGTAGACCTCACAAGTCATATAAGTTTGGGCACCCCTGGTATAAGGCAACCTTTCTGCTGGCTTGTTGACTTTCTCTGATTCCCGTGAAACCTCTGTACCAAATCCTGTCTGCCTTTTGATCGCTGCCGCAAATCTATTCAAAGCACCGGCTTGGGAAAATGTTTACAAGGTTAACTTGACGTTAAGATAAACAATAGTTAAGTTTGCTTGTTTGATTTAGCACAAATTGTTAGGATTTCCCCAAGATATTTAATTTACGAAAGTTTTTCAGTTTGATTTTGTATAATAATTATGATCCATCGCGATGTAGTGACATCTAAAAAGAGTAGAAATTGATAAAAATAATATCAAATGAAGACTTTTATCATAATTTAAGTTTCTGTGATGAGCATAAGCATGTATTGCCAGTTCGTAGATGTTTCTAAGTTTAATGTATTTCTATCCATTACTTGATGTACAGGCTTTGCTTAGTATGCTTTATCGTCTTAACTACACAACCGATTATCATGAAAGGACATCGTCATCGACATCGTGTCCCGAAAAAGCTACTGTTTCCGAGCGATAGAAAAAAAAACAGTCCACGCAGACGAAGACACGGGCGGTCGCTAGTTGGTTGAATAAAACAGTTTGATACTGCCACTAGCAATTCCTTTGTGCAATGTTGGATTATTTTATCCTATGATAGGAAGTGAAACTAGCGCCGCCACTACATTTGTTTTTATTACTCGTAAACCAAGTCAATATTTAAAAAAGCTCATGTAATAATCTCTTCAATTGCCTCTAATCTTTTTTGAATAAATCTTTAACAGTTTTCATTCTTTCTGTAAGTTTTAAAATCCATTTTAGCTCAAAGTGACCACTTTTGGCAATTATGGATTTTAAAACTTACAAAATGAATGATAACTGTTGAAAAGTTATTCAAAAAATATTAGAGACAATTTAAGAGATTATTACATGAGCTTTTTTTAAATATAGACTTGGCTTACGAGTAATAAAAATAAATGTAGTGGCGGCGCTAGTTTCAAGTAGGTTACTACATTCTCATTCAAATAAAAAAATATAGCTTTACCCGCGCCTGAAAATAGTTACATTAAACGAGTAACCGTGATAATGCAAACACTCGCAACAGAAACGGTTTCCTTTCGAATACTACCCACGTTCGCACTGAATGCCTGAGGCTGTCTGAAAATGGAACATCACACATATTATGGCAAAGGACAATGGACGCCCAAGCACAGAATATATAATTGGCCCAAGGCCCAAGTGGCCCTGCGCTTGACAACTTACTACCACAAAACTCAGTAAGCGCGGACACGATAGGTGACGACGTTACACAGATTGCGATAATAAAAAAAAAGTGTTTATTACAGTTCATCAATCAATATAACTCAATATTTTATTGGAACACAAGTAGGGGTGTTCCCTGTGTGTGTTGTGTAAGTATTGTAAAAAACACACTTGTGTCAGGAGTATCCGGTAATAATAATAACAATTAAGTGACAGTATCACGTAACAAAGTAATAGTTTATAATATTTACCAGCTCTCTGCGAACGTACTCTAATGAGCATTTACCTGTATGTACAGTACAACATTGTGTCGTTTGTATGTATAACCTTGCCACGAGCCAAACATCTTCTTGAATGCTCATCATTTTGTTACATCAAAACGTAACATTACATGGAAATGTTCTCCTCAATTCTCTAGTGTATACTCAAATTAACAGCCTGTTTTTCAAAGCTGACTTGTTTGCGGCCTAATATCACTTAAGTCGGCCTTTGTTCTAACAATTTAGACATAGCTCACTGCTCCCAGTATGAAATACGGGAAACTAGCGGCGGGAAGAACTTTCGCATTCAGTGAAATTATCAGTAAAGAGTTTTAAGTTTGCCAGTTTTGTTGTCTAACGCACAAAGCGGCTTGTTACCAGAAGACTTTTACATGGTTATTAACAATAAAGTTTTCGTATTCGGTGAATAAGTAGTTACTGTTGTTTTATGAACTCATATCACAGATTTAATTTCTGAATTTCTGGTACTTATACGGTTTATCATTTTAGTAATATGTCACTTTGATCATTCCGTTGAATATTAGACATATAGTACGTACTAAGCAAGCGCAGTAGCCAATGTAAAATGGTACAAGGTGTCTTTAGATTTTTATTAAGTAGGTATAAAAAACGGGTTCTACTAATTTTGTATCACAGTATATAAAATAGTGTTTTTTTATCATCTTGTGATAATAAAACGAGTAAGCATTGCTGCCATGTATTCATCGATCGATGCAGATGCAAATTTGCATTTTATCGAGCATCGAGGGTCCAAATTATAGTTAATTTTTTTTTGCTTGGCCAATTCACGTAGCGCCATCTAGCCCTAAACTAAGCAGAGCTTGTATTATGGGTGGTAGACAACTGATATACTACTTATATTATATATTTTTATTTTACATAGTAAAACCCAGACCCATCACAGATATTAAAATTCATCATTTATTTTTTTGCTCGGCCGGAAATCGAACCCCTGACCTCTTGCGTGGTTGCAGACGTTGACCACTGAACCACTCAGATCGTCAAAGGAAAGTTAATTAAAATGCTCACTAAATAAAGCGTTTTATTACGAAATATCTTTCACTTAGTCACCACCAGCATTTTATTTCTTTTCCCGGTAAAACTCGTAACTTTCCAATTAAGCGAGAATTTCCGCTTGTAGTCAACGTTTTTGTTTGGAATGTAATAGACTGATATAATTCAATCCTGGCATAATTTAAAACCAGTGCATACCTAACCTACTGTTTAATTAAAATATTTCAGTACTTAAAGGCTGCGGTTTCAATGCATGTTATAGCTAGAGCAAAAGATGATTAGCCTATGAATAAGGTCCACAATGTAAATCAAACGACGAATATCATCTTTTTATCATGTTTTCGTAGTGGCCCGTTTACATTATTCGGTTGGCCGATTTCGGTCGCAGCGCATCCCATTTATTAGGTTACGGCACCCCTACCCCCGCTCTGTAGAGCGTGTTTATTATGTGAATGTAACGTGCCTGTAGGCCCTCCGCTCGCTGGGGTCACTAGCGTCAAAAACAGTAATTTCTGTACGTTTAGCGGTTGCCGTCACTGTATCTGTCACCGTCATTGTATCTGTTACCGTCACTATCTGTCACCATCACTGTATCTGTCACCGTAACTATATATTTATCGCCACCGCTGCACCTGTCGTCGTCGCTGCATCTGTCACCGTCGCCGTATCTTCATCTACCGTCATCTCTTATTCTGTGTTTGTCGCCATCTCTGCATCTGTATTTATCGCCAACATTGTATCTGTATTTGTCGCCGTCACTGTATCTGTATTTGTCATTGTCCCTGTATCTATATTTGTCGCCGTCCTTGTATCTGTCACCGTCGCTGTATTTTTATCTCCCGTCATAGCTTAATCTGAATAGGCTTTATCTAAGTGAGCATCATCCATCGTAGTCCGCATCATCACTTAACACCAGGTGTGATTGTGGAAAAATGCTCACTTATTTTAAATAAATAAAAAAAAAATTGTCGCTGTCACTGTTTCTGTATTTGTCGCCGCCACTGAATCTGTATTTTTCGCCGTCACTGAATCTATATGTGTCGCCGTCATTGTATCTGTCACCATCGACGCGTTGAAACCGCGGCCTTACCCCCCGTTACATTGCTACGATTATCTGCTACGGCGTAGCTCGTAGTTCACTCTAATTAGATCGACCGAATTACAGCTCGATTATTGTATCGGGGCACTCGTAATTAATGTACTTAATTCTAGTGACATGCTTTTACTGCTAGTGCATTGAATTAGGTACATACGTAACAGGCAGATGAATTATGTACTCGCTGGAAAACCTCATTATTATCCATACATATTAATTGCGTATATACTAGCAACAGCCCACTACTTCACTCTCGAGGTAGATTTTCGAAAAAAATCTTATATATTTAATATAATGATTTTCCGTTCAATTATGTAGTCAACAAAAAACCTTCCAAATCGGTGTAATCCTTCAAGTGTTATTCCGTATTAAATATGGCAATTGATATTTAAATACTTTTTTGCGTTCAACAAACTTAAGTATAGTACAATGAATCTCTCTCTCAATGAAAAGGTACCTTAACAAAAAATTTAATATTTACGATAGTTTCTAAGATTTATTTTAAGGATTATTGTGTATTTCTCTTATAAGTGAATGTGAATTCTTTTAGAGAAAAAAAAATGTCTCAAACCTCAATCTCTGCCTACATCGAAAAGTCTAATCGCAATATCTAAAAATTGAAAAACTGAAATGAAAATATGCTGATAGTAATAAAAATATATTTTCCCAGCATTCTGTTTAATAATTACCCAGATCTCAAAGAATATAATGTTTAATAAAAATATTTAATTGATTTGATATACTTAGTTACCGCTAAAGCTCGGAATCCGTTAATGTGCGAATTAACTAGTTAATGTGCACATTAACTGATCGAGTCAGTTGAAGTGCGTATTTTTCTTTAAGTAACAGATCTCTCTGCATATTAACGAATGCTACACCGTTATAGTGCGGAATACAGTAAGTGAAATAGCAAAGGCTTCAGGAAAACATATCTTGAAAGTAAATTTTTCAAAAACGATGTTTCTGCTGCTTGTTTCTAAGATATTAATTATTTTTAGAGTTTTCCTGTAATCTATCTTGTAGACATAGAGATTTTTCACAACGTCCAGAAGCTGCTCATTGTTAGTACCTTAAGTGCGACATCAATCAAGATCGAATTAAGTTCGAATCGATATTTTAGACAAACAAACATACAAATAAAACTTTCCTATCTATAACATTTTACCTATTCAAATAGATTTAATCAAGTCAATTGTCCTTTTTCATTACCCATCCAATCACACAACACTATATAAAGACCGCATCAATTAAGTTTTAAACCGTAATCTATTATACATCCCTCCAATATATCGCTTCACATAGAAACGAATTCTCGAGGGAACAGGGGGCCTATTACGAAAATAACGTACGCAGTTGCGTAACGCAGTCACTTGTCACGATAGGCGTCCGCAGTTCATCGGTTGTGGCTATTTAACACATATTCAATTTGACTATCGTAGCCCAAAGACTTTGAACGAATGATGTCAGATACGCTAGATAGAAACTGTCAAACTTACGCAATCACTTTGCGATATCGCATACTCAAGTGCATGGGCGTATCCAGTTTCTGGGCCATACGGGGGGCAAATCCACTGTATCGCCCCCAGGCGGGGGCAAACTTATTGTAAATCAAATATATTGTATGGCAAATAAGAACTTTTATTTATAACAATTGATATTTAGTTGTAGGTAAACAAAATCCAGGGGGGGCACAAATCAGCACGAAGCTGCGTGTATCGCATTAAACTTTCGTAATAGACCCCCAGTTGAGTGCGCGGTACGTACGACTATACATGTATAGTCCTTATTCAATATGATTGTGTCCTAATTTACTCAGACAAGGTCGCTTTACCTACTTTGTGCGTTTGAATTGGGCTTAATGCGTACAGTCGACCTTAGAAGGCCGAACTGATTTATTTTAACAAAAAATCCCTAACAATCCAAAAAGTAACTTGGGACTTTCTTAGAAATAAATTATACTTGCTTCTGTAAGCTGTAAAACTCGCTTTAACATAATCTCCACCATTTGAAAAATTTCGAAAAACTGAATCGACGTAAAAATCTATAAAACGAATCTGCTCACAAAATTGCCCATTCAAATGGCCAACATTCTATGCGATTGAACGCTACACTTACTATCAAAGCTAGTTTACTCCATACAATACAGAATAATAAAACCTAGAAGGCGTGTCCTCGTATGCAAAGTGAGGTAACTAATACTAAGCCAGAATGGCTTAGTTTTCAGATTTATATCCTTCATACGTTACCTAATCGTAACTAAAATCCAATAATATTGTAACTAATCTAATAAATGTTGGAAAATTTAAACTGTTATGTACTTATAGGTAATAATGGAGAATAAAAATCTGAAAACGGGGCTGGGCCATTTTGGCTGTTTAAGTTGCCTCACTTTTGACAGTGCGCTTTGTAGAGAACTATCGTTCTAGGTGTTAAGTTAAAAAGTAACCGTAGCATATAATGTTGGTCGTAGGGGGGCCGAAACAGGACGCTTCGCGCTTCGGGCTTGCTCGGTTAATGAGTATAAAGCATAATATAGTACATACTCGATTAGAATAGGGAAGACATACACTCAATTCATTTTTAAATACTTTTAGAATTAGCCGAGTATATTCGACATTGGTATATTATTCAAGATACAGTATCATACCTATGATCCTAGTATAAAGTATCCTGTAAAATTTTAATCATTTGGTTCCCGCAGTGGGGTAATGACTGGAGTCATGAACACGGGGCCAACTCTGACATCGCGAAAAAAATCAGCTGTACCACACATTAAAGTCGAGTAGGTAGTCTGTTTTTTTTGCGATGCCAGAGTTGGTCCCATAGTAAAAGTGGCTTGTAATTATGAGTGGAACGTGGTGGTTCCACACATATTATACAATTATCTGTGGCAATACCTACTCGACTTTAATGTATGGTACAGCTGATTTTTTTGGCGATGTCAGAGTTGGCCCCATGTTCATGAGTGGAACCACCCCACTTCGGGAAAAAAATGATTAAAATTTCAGCGTGTATATAGTATATTATTAACAAGTACCTACTTGACTTACATACACTATACACTCCTTATCCTTGCAAAACCAAAAGTATTACACCCATTTTGATCATGCTTACAGGAATAATTAAGTAGACATCATTATTCACATTAATTTAAGAAGGCTTAAAGGCTTACAGCTTAAGATCTCAAAACAACCCGTTAGCTACATAATTCAGATATTTTCCATATACATTACTGTTTTGTTCACTGATGGATTAATTATTCACTAATGGATACCTAAATATTTATTTGATGTACCTAATTTTACACTAAAAAACTCTAAGCACCTTTTATGTACTTACCTAGTTCAGAAAATAAAATTTTACGAGTTTATTATTCTAACGCGAAATTTACTAAAGCTAGAAATGCGCTAACGAACCTAACTTGTCACGTAAACACTTAAGACCGATAATTGGTAACGTGGGTAGGATCCGCATCGGACCAAAAACCGATTAGTAACTGGATAGCGGAAAACCGGTGCAGATAGCGAACTGAGTCATTTCCAGAGAACCCGTTTAACTTGGCTACGGAAAAATGGATTACCACTGGTTTCGGTGTAACCAGCATTTGAAAGCAGAAATATATTCGGGCTAAAATGTCAAAGCTGTATTTTGAACGTAGAAAACGTGATTGTGACGTTATCATTTCTACTTTTTAAGAGCTCCTAATACAGCGAATTTTGTCAGTCTGGCTTCTGTAATACCCTTAATAAAAACAATCGTTATAAGTGGACGATGTTCATTCCACTCCGTGGCCTTATTCACTCACGAATAAGGTTCAATATCAAGTAAATTGAACGACGATTTGCGTCCGATTATCGCGATTATTTTTATGAAATACCTATGCCTGTACGTAATGTGATTTGTTCCAAGCGACTTTTCTGTATAACACAGAACAAAGAAAACATTCAAAGATTTTACAGTCCCCACAAGAAAATCAAATGCAAACCAAAATCAAAACAAATGCAATATCATATTTTTAAAGTTACCTAGGTAGTACCTATTTATCGACGCGGCCGAAATATTAATTCCAATGAATGCACTTCTCGTCTGCTTCTGCATCTTTTAACACTATTACCATGACGATCGGTCAATAATCATAGAAAATACATCACTTTTTATGTACGGAAAACCCGTTTTTCTACAATTCCAAATCTAAAGGGACCACCTCCTACAGGTCACAATTATAAACCGATTTTCAAAAGTTTTGAGCCATTTTGCAGTCAAACTAGGACCCATTTTTTAATTTTTTCTTAAGTCGGTTTTTTTTCTGAAGTATTTACAATTTAGTAAAAAAACACCCCCCCAAAAAACCCGAATTTACCCGAATTTTGCATAATTCCAAAAAAAGTTACCAGTAGATTTTCAAAATTCAAACGTTCTCACGTGTCTCGATAAATTCCTCAACTTTTGGTACTATTCCCATCTCGATCCTCCCAAAATCCTCGGAGATATGGCCAAAAATACGTTTTAGGCGATTTGTATCTGATAACCATTTTCAATGAAATAAAACACTTTTAACGGATACTAGCGCGGTTTTATTGAAAGTACTTTGGTAATTAGTTGGTATTTGGTTTGATTTTTGATTTTCCCGACGTTTCGGCACCTTTGCAGCTGCCGTGGTCACGGGGGATGATTTACCCCTCCCCCCCATAGACCGAGCTCCCACTGCATGAAACCTTACCTCACAAGGTGGAAGAGCAGACTTGTGTTACAGTAATATATTACTTAATATATTACTTTTTACAGTGTTGGTATGAATGACAAAGTTATTTGCGGTTTTGGAAAATATGATATATCTCGAAAACTAATAACTATATCTCGTTCAAATTAATTTTCAGTGAAAGTTTTTATTAAGATCTATAGCATGTATTTTTTTAGATTTTTCACTCACCTATTTCAAAAGTTAGAGGGGGGGGGGGGGGAGACACACATTTTACCACTTTGGTGTTTATCTTTCAAACGGTTGACTTTGAGAAAAAATTGTCTTAGGAACCTCAATATCGTTTTTGAAGACCTATCTATAGACACCCCGCACGTATTTGTATGAAGAAAAAAAATTTTCAGTTTCAGTTCCATGGAAGCCCCCTTTATTTTTACTTTTTTTATTTTTGTGTTAAAATCGTTAAACAGTTAACAGAATACATCTACCTACTAAGTTTCAACTGTGTAATCTTGATACTTTCGGAATAAAATGGCTGTGACATACGGACAGACGGACAGACAGACAGACAGACATGACGAATCTATAAGGGTTCCGTTTTTTGCCATTTTGGCTACGGAACCCTAAAAATTGGTCTGAGCAAAAATGCAAGTAGGTATACGATTGCGAAAGTCATATTATGGTAATGTGTTGAAGTTGATTTTTCCTTTTATTAGTACCTAGTTTATAGGAAGTGAGTGATACTTACTTGTCAATTTATCGCGTTTAGTGATATGAAATTCGAACCGCATTCTTTTTACGATACTACCAAAACCTTTATTTTGTCATTTAGCTTATATTTACATAAAAAGCTTTGGGTCGGCTTTAGAATTCTCATTTAAATTGCCCAAGATTGGCATCCTAGGCTCTCTAGGCTTAGCTTTCGTCAATTTAAACAAAACTAAAGCTAGTATTTTTCTGTAAACGAAACTGAAAAAGTAACGATTTAGTTTTGGTTCTGTCGTTGAAAAATTGCGCGATTGGGCTCCAGCCCCAGTTGTCGAGTACAAAAATTACAGTGATATAGGTATATTGTCAAAAATAATATGGGCCGTGGGCTTTTAGATGTTGGCTTTTGAGAGTTTTCTTTTAAGTTCTTGGTATATTCTTTAAATCGTATAATTTGAGCTGTAATGACATGACATCTTTGTTGAATTGTGTTTGCAAATCTTACTGAGATAAGATGAGTGTAAAAGCGACCGATATCTTTACTCTTTTTATAATAACCTTAATAACTTCAATCAAAAATACGTTTCATTTTCTTAAATTATTTATACACAGCTATTATTAAAGCAGCGAGGTCAGTTACCGAATCAATCAGGGAAGCATTTTCGATATTAACCCGGAGTTGAGGTCATGGGTCATTTGGGCCCCTGGTGCCCTTGGCACGAGAAAGTCTGGCACGAGCATCGAATCGATACGGTCGCAATGCGGAGCACCCAACATCAGATTTGGCAGAGTGCACGGCTAGGGTTTCCCTGAAACATCCATAGTGTTTACCATTCTTTTTTCCCTAATACAGCTACTGTAAAGCTTTTAAACCTGCCTGGTTTAAAAGGTTTTCATTTAAATCCGTGTTCGCTCACTGTGTACGGTTTGAATGAACATCTATATTTAGGCTTGCTCTGTTTTAGTGACGATTGGAGAAATTATTTATTTATATATGAATTAATCGATCGTCTATTCGTGATTCTACACAATATGGATTCCACACAACTGCTATTGAATTTACACATTCTCTATTCCACACAATCTTCAATTTTACACTAACACGTTTCTTCCTATTCGCAATTCTACTCAATATATAATCACACACAACTGCCTTTCATCACATTCGCTATTCTATCTATGTATTTTAAGATATTTAATTTTAATACTTTGTTAGGGTAAATTAGTCAATGCTGTTTTATAAAATATTATATTCACGTGTTTCATTATAAGAACATTGTAAGTATGCTCCCTTGTTGAGTTCAAATTAGGTCGATTAATTTTTAGTTAACGGTTACTTTCCCTAATTAAGAATATGAATTCTATTCAGCAAAATATTACAAAAACGTCTGTTGAATGGATTACTTACACCCGTATTCAAGAAAAATACTTAAACGACCCTCTTGCCTATGCGATCGCACTGCATTGAAATAGAGATCTATGATTGGTTCGTTTGTTTTACGTATTACGTGTGATTGGTAGTTGGGATGTTGGGCGTCCACGGGCACTATGAGACCTTAACTGTGAATTTGCTGTTCTAAGTGAACTGTGTTGAGTTTACATAAATTGCTTTATTATGTTATTGCATTGTTTGGCGAGTGTTGTCGCTTTAGAAACATTTTGCTCCACCTGAAAATCAGTGTCACACAGGCTGTGGCAATAGCTGAGGCTGGAGACCATTTCGGCTAAGTTTAACTTTTCTTTTAAATTGTATTGGTGTAGAGTACTTTTTTGTAAATTGCTTAAAAAGCAGTTTCACTTACACTAATAATGTTTGTGAGTACGGGTGTAACACTCGTTTATTTTAGTGTTTTTCAATAACCGGGGGTTACTCCCTAACGCGATCGAGTACTTATTGGTATCGAGTAAACTTCAAAACGGTACAATGGAAACCATAGACACCGTTTTTAATGTATGTACCAAAATAACAGATTTTTGACGTTTATTCGATCCTGATGTGAACTCGATCGCGTTAATTTCCGTCAAGAGTAAGAGGGTTGTATTGCAAAATCTGCACGTCTCACTCTTATTTTTATTTTCTTTGTTTTTCTCACCAATCCAGACGTCACTTTTCTTTTTGTTGTGTTGCTGTTTCTTGTTATAATCAGCCGCTTAATGTGACAAGGGTAGACAGGTACGTGAAATATACAACTTGTACATAAAGTTGGTAAAAGATAGCATCTCGGCTTATTTCGAGATTACTGAAATTAGCAACGATTCGTCAGAATAAAGTTTCAGATTTAAACATATCAACAGAAAAAAATATTTCTTTCTATTTGCATAATACAATGCCGATCTAGATTCAGTTCTCTTTACGAGAATGATGGAAATGGTACAAAGGAACACACTAGGTAAAGATTCTTTGAAGTTCTCAATCAATTAATAAACATTTATAAATATTTAACAAATGATTGAGATCTTCAAAACAGAATAGAAGGTCATTTTTTTTTGGCGAAAAAAATATAAAAATTGTAGTAAATACTAGCCGATATAGTAATTACCGTAAATTGAAGTGCAAATGCTATCATGTATCTTTTGGTAATTGGGAGATAAGTAATCGAGATTATAACGTTTAGATATCGATTATCTCTTGAGTAGTCGATTCTTATCAAAGTGTTGTAAAACAATACGATACTCATGTTATCGGTAGCAATATTCATGCCATACGAATTTGTTTCTTAATTAAATAGTTCGTAAAGTTGTTTGTTTTATAAACGTTTAGATAAACTGAATGATAAATTCGAAAGCTACTTTTTCTCATATAATTTTTTATGCAGTCTTTATAACACGGGGTATACGAAAAGATAACACAAAACCGGAACTTTAATTATACTCGTCTCCGTATTTTTACCGTATACGAACAATATTATTTGTCATCCTAGTATATTTTTCGGCTCCCTTTACGAATATTTTTGCCCGTAGAGATAACACGAAAACAGCCGAGAGCGCACGGAAGCATACAAATATTTTCTGTGTCTCATTTTTACATAAAAAATTGAGGCGAAACTCATCTCATGAAACTAAATGAGTGTAGTAAATGATAAGGTAAATATGTCGCATTTATTTTGATGAATACAAAAAATAAATTCGATTTATCAAAGCATTCACATGTAAAAAAAAAACTTTCTAATGTTTATGATATATTAGTTACCTTATAGCCAGAAATTTTCAGAAAATTCGAGATATTTAGTGTGTGTTAAATACCGTTTCACTCATTTTAGGGTAAACACTCACAAGTTCACGGAGCGTAATTAAATTCAGAAACTTGCGAAAAGTAATTAAATTTGTCAAACACCAAAACCATTCAGTTAATTTGAGACAGTTCTCTTCTAAATGAGTTTAAAATGATGATGCTTTATTTTTCATTGATAATTTGTATAAGTTCGACTAGTTTTATGACTTCTTGATAACTAAATAACACTCCTGACATGACAGATACTTTAACTATTCCGATCAAACATTAAATGTGAAAAACCTTAATGAGTTATTAAAATAAAAACTTTATCTACTCTACATGCGACTTAACTACTTTGCATTTTTTTTTGTTTTGACTCAACAAACAAACATTTAGAACTTTAGTGATATTAGAGCACTAATAGGCATTTTTAGTAATATTAAAAATGTAATAAAACAGCCAGAGAGAGCGGCGCTCTTGCGCTCGACGTATGTATAGCCCGGGTCAAACATTATTACTTCTGTCACTGTGAACATCGCACGAGACGATGCGTAGAACACAAATTCGATGTAATGTGTGAGAAAGCCTTGTGGTGGGGCACGGCTACGCACATAGTGGCTAACTTCACAGCGGCCAATAAGGTTGAATCATATCCAGACGCGCGAACTTACCGACGAAAAACGTGCGCAATGATTTTGTTTGCAAAGTGGCAGAGCGCCAACCACCGTGATTTTACATTTCACATTAGGTATGTATGATGATGGTAATAAATTACCAGAATCATTGACTTTCGTAGTTTTAGTTTACCCATTTTAGTTAGAATTGTAAACAATGTCGTCAAATTAACAGTAAAATGATCATTTACGATTTAATTTGTTTTAACGACATAAGTAAGGGTTGTAAATAGAGACTTTGTCCATTAAGGTTATATGACTGTTTCATTTTATTAGTTAATAGGTTATAGTCGTAAACAACATCGATCGCTTGTTGATTACCTACTTACAAGAAAGTTATAAATTAATGACAAGATAACTATTTTAGAATTTTAGTGGTGATACTTGAATGAGGTTTATTGAAATAAATGAGAAAATTGTCCACTGGTTCAATATTTCTAATCTCTTAGCATATTTATAACTATAAGTGGGAGACGCGGGAACATTCGAAAAATTACCTAAAATTCCTATACACTCACTTTAATTTTGCACTTTCATCACTTGTAGCAATTTCAGGCTGCTGGAATTCTAACGCCATTAAAGGATACAGTTGCAATATTCACTACATTCAAACAATAATTCGAATGATTTGGATCTAAAACAGTCAATGTAATTATTAATTTACTTTGCTCTCTTGGCATTTGATATCGGTTCAATAGAGGGTTTCACTCACCCTTCGCAACATCGGGCTGAGGGCCTATTACATAAAAATAATAGCGATAATCAAACTCGTTCCACTCCGTGAGAGTGACACTGAATGCCACAATCACACATTCGTGCGAGTTGTGTTGGGGCATTTCGGGCGAATAACGAAGCTTTGTCTACACATGTGAGGTCACTATTCGTCTGATCGTCTCGCCACTGTGCTCGCGTTAACGTGTCTTTATTTAGATGGGTTAATTTTTCGGGCTACTTTAGTCGGATAGGGCGTTTTATCGACAATCGCTTGTAAAATCGAATCGCCACCTCATTGAAATTAGGTTGTTAGGTTTTTGTTTGATTAGATTTTACAAGCGATTGTCGACATAAAGCGCTAATTGACTAAAATCAACCAGCAAGACCAAGTCGACTGGTGTCCGTGTACCTAAATACTACATATACCTGATTCACATCAAGTTAATCGAACGAAAAACGTCGTCCGATTACCGCATTAATTTTTTTGTAATAAGAGCCATTTTTGATGTCCCCACTGCTGGGGCACAGGCCTTCCTTATGGGTGGTAAGGAAGATGGGCCATAACCGACCACGTGTGCCCAATGCGGATTGGTGGGTGTTAACGACTGCAAATGCAGCCGGGACCAACGGCTTAACGTGCCTTCCGAAGCACGGAGGAGCTCGAGATAATTCATTTTTGGTCACCCATCCCATGACTGACCCTTGCGAACGTTGCTTAACTTCCGCAATCGCTGGGCCAGGCGCTAAACCACTGCGCCACCGAGCTCCACATACTATAATATAATACAATAATACTTAAAAATACGAGTACAATAATACTTAAAAAGGCATCTCAGTATATTATTTTTTGTAATAATTAGATGTTAAGTACTGAATATTTTTTTTGACATGAACATGAACTTAGAGTTCAACTGAGTTGAAAGCACAATCACAGTGAAATATTTATTTCAACACGCCTTGTACAATGACCAACTGTATCATTAATATCATTATGCATACAGGTATGTATCATGTAGGTCTACATACAAAATTTTTCATTCACCATCTAAATAAGGATGTGTTAAATTTCTATATATGAGGTATACTTAAATCTTGACTTTTTGGTACAGGCTGTTTATTTTAAAATCCAATGTTGACACCTCTTTCTATCAATGCCAACAGTGAGGGAAATAGCATAGTAGAATCAAATATGTTACTTCATACAAATTAGAGAAATAACGAAGAACCTACATACGGGCGGTTCAAGGTTACTTATGAATATAATTTCTAAATATAGTAACTTATATTCCTGTTGCTGATGATAAGTTACTTGAGCTCATTTTTTGTCAGTTAAAAAAGGTCTGGAAAAACTACTCAAAATCGTTAAATTTTAAAGTTTATTTGAATAAAGATATTTTGACTTTGATGGCCCATGCAAGTTACCCAGAACAAGGGTTTACAACTTCTCCAAAGTAAGAAGAAGCTGCAAATATAACAAACTTTTGGTGACTCGTCCAATGACCTACTCTGGATTTGGTACTTCGGTACAGGGATTGAAAACATTCCTTATTGAAAATTAACATAAATTCGCCGTAATACCAATAAATAACGATATTTTACCGGAAAAAGGTCTTTTTTACCGGTTTTTATGTCATTATATATTTTAACGATATTCCAATCACTGCTTCGGTAAAATTCTGATCGATCAGGGCCGCGTCTACTGAATACGAGCCCCAAATTGTCAAGTGTCCAACTTTTTTTAACTCTGCTCCTTTTTACCAGAAGTTACTAAAATGTTAGCTATTTCTACAAGTTAAAGGTATTTCCAATTTCTGGTGGCTCAAGTAATGTGTATCGTACATGTAATAAAATTCACACCACCTTGTCGTATGTACATAAAGGTACAAAAAATACATTTACAACGTTAACGAAAAGCTGA
This sequence comes from Agriphila straminella, assembly GCA_950108535.1. Classification (NCBI taxonomy): domain Eukaryota; kingdom Metazoa; phylum Arthropoda; class Insecta; order Lepidoptera; family Crambidae; genus Agriphila; species Agriphila straminella. The sequence goes on along the minus strand of OX467303.1, from coordinate 4,730,152 downwards.
TTCACGTAAATAACAACATTATTACTAACAATAAATATCCATCCTTTTTTTTATAAATTTCCTTGCCTTCCAAGTATGTATAAAGTGTCCAAAAACCTGAATTTTGACTGCCTAGACAGGGATGGCGACTGGTGTATGTACCTTAAAGTATCAACGTGCCTTTATGCTAAAGAAATGTTTAATAAGGTCATAGACGTGCCATCAAATAATTTGACTTTGTTAAACTTAATTGGTAAAATAAAAATAATAAAATATGTACTATCAACTCAAAACTCTTTATTTACTACAAAAAAAGGTACATTTTTGCAATGTTTCAATTATATTACGCGTAATCATTAATTAATTTGTAATTTTTTCGTAGTGCATAATGAATTTTGTGATCGGTGAAGTGCCCAAATATTGTGTGGCGTGCCATTAAGAGGATTGTCAAGCAAACGGTCTCCATACAAACGGCGATAACGTTTCCCACCCTCTAAATCTTAACCTACAGCAATGAATTTTTGATATGTTTTTGTAATGCCTAAAAACTAGGGCTGCACGTTTTGATTTTTTAAATATTCATTGTAGATTTGAAAATATTGGCACTTCTGTGTTTTGTATAAAATCACTAAAATGCAAATATTTCGAAATCTATTATAGATATTTAAAAAATCAAAACGTACAGCCCTAGTATTTAGGCATTTCAAAAACATACCAAAAATTAATTACTGTAGGTTAAGGTTTAAAGGGTGGGAAATGTTATCGCCGTTTGTATGGAGACCGTTTGCTTGACAATCCTCTTAATGGCACGCGTGCCATATTGGTTCGCCATCCCTAGGCCTAGCACATAAGTTACCTACATTGTTGGAAAGCTTTTAGTTAAAGGGGGAGACTCATGAAAATTTAAATAATTCACGCCTTTTCCTTTGCGCGTCGCCTGGTATTAAAGTAAAAGGAATCCGCGCCTTTTTCCGCCTTACGTAATGTAATTGTAACGAGACATTAAATATTAACAGTTTTGTAAGTAAAAGAATATTGTACCTTTGAAGAGAAAATGTGTTTACGACTTTGATAAAACAGTTTTACTGGAGCGTAGAATCATTTTGTTTTTGAAGATTGCGCATAATTGTTTTTACCGTACCCGTTGCGCGAACATCTATCGAAAAAATCCACAGAGTATTTTGTATGGGTACAGCGCCATCTACCGCCGAAAAGCGAATTATATTTTTTTTTTACGCGAGTTATTTTTTTTCGTGCTAAGGGTTTTATTTCTAAGCCTGTTTCAGCTCGTGTGATTTTACCTTTTATTCATCGCCGATCAACGCTTTTGAACGGTCAGTTTTCTACAAAAACAAAAAAAAGTAGATACATGACATCACAAACATTTCGTTTTGTGTTAATATATTTATGATGTCATGACATTTTTATAAGTAAATAGGTACGTTAAGAGAATATTTAAGTACTTGTTTTCTTTAGAATTTTATATTACCAAAAATAAGCAAGTTCCGAAAACGTAGATGGTATTAATATATAGTAACAAAAGTCTAAAAGTCGTTGCTTATCAAAAGCAACGAATTATAAGCTAACTTTCTCTGGATATTATTGTTAGTAAATTATCATATTTATTGGAAGATTCAAAACTAGTGGCATTTTGAAACGACCAATAATAACCTGTAATAAACATACAAAATACAAGGATCATGTGACAAACATGGGGATTTCACAAATAGACAGAGTGTATATAGGGGATGTAAATAAAATAGGAATAAGTGACGTCAATATAGCTCAACTAAATAAGATAAAAAGATAAATTCCATCGTATATAGGTAGATTTCCATAAAAAATATTTAATGATATTGTCAGGATCTGGGGGGATTTGGGGGGATCAAATATATAAAATGTCATATCTTTAAAACTACTTATTTTATAAAGAATAGACGCGCGGGAGTTTCACATAATGTTAAGAATTAAAAGTTTTGTCGAACCATGCAATAAAAAGGGGATGTCACTTTTTTGGGGCAAAAATATACTGTGAGTCTTTAAAAAAACTCTCTTATTTATCACTTAAGGAAACTCTGAATGTTTCTAAGCTTCGATGCTTTGCTTTTAAAGTCTCTAGATTTCAAACTCATTTTTTTTCAAGGACGATAGCCGCAAAGATACTGCGGATGGGTGGATGCGAATAATTCAAAACTGTAGTAAGGAGTTTGACAGTGACACAAAAACGGTAAATTTTCTAAGGACAGCAAAAAGTGTGCTTCTTTTTCTTGCTTCACATTTTTTTCTATGATGTAATAAGAACAAAGGCAGGATCGACTACTAGAAACAAAGATTTGTTAATTTGATCTCCTTCATCCGTTGTAAATAAAATCGTACTATAATCAATATGAATCAGTCTCTCAAACAAATGGTAAAATATTGGTTTATTTATTCAGTGTAACGGTAACGAATAAGGGTTATATTTCGCAAATTATTTCCACTAGAAACGCTTTGACTTTACTTCATCGTACCGGTAGCAAAGTCCCCAAAGGACGCTTGGGGTGGCTCTAAACAAATTAACTCGCTAATTGGCTACCGTTTCTTGCTTAAAAATTTGTTCTTCGTCAAGGTTTAATAATTTACCATACACATCTGTGTATGAATTTACATAGCAAACACGGATATTATAATCTGAATGTAAATCGACTTAAGAAACGCTTACATGTCATCATTTTAAAGAATTATACAGTTATTGCTGTTCGTTCCTTTATTCATGACAGTAATTTATTTTTTCGAGAGTTTTATCGTATTTTCGGCCGCATAAAGCTTAGGATGAGTTAACGGAATTTGAATACATATCTCATTTTTGTAATTCAATATTTTTTGTTTGTGACGGTATTCGTTTATGCTTGGTAAAATGGTTCGTTACATGTGTTCCGAATTTCGCTAGAAAATAAAACAGTTGGCAACAGAAGATAGGTACCTATAACGTGTGACTGGCACTTCATCCGCCGAATGCCAATATAAAGTCAGGGTTATTCAATTGGCTTAGCGTGATTAGACGTACACCGACCGACACTGAAACGAAGTGAGGGCGGGTCGCTAAGTACACATAAAGGAAGGGTTCACAATTAAACAAAACTTTAATGTCTGCTACTAAATGACCTAATAGTATGATAGCTCGATCTAAATTATTTTAATTAAGGTTTAGGCTTCCACCAAAGAAACATTTTTGACAATGACTGTGTATGAAAAAAAAAGAATTCAGGAGGAAACGCAACGAACATTATTTATTTTTCACTGTTTCCGCAAGACCACAGAATATATACTCTAACGCAAGACTATGTTGGCGGGAAAGCTTTTTTTTTGTGCGAGGTAGACGGGGGCCGTACCGGCTAACGCTCCGAACTTCGGCATGTCTGGCGGGCATCAAATTAAAACAGATAAATCGAGCCCCAATCGGCCCAAACTGGCGAACCCCAATTCATGATGTCACACAAACATCGATATCTTCCAAATATCTTCGGCAAATAGTACAATACGAAATTCCTTACTTCGATTTATCTGTTTTAAGTTGGAACCCGGCAGACCCGCGGAAGTTCGAAAAGTTAGCCGGTAGGGCTCGGGTTCGCTCCGCTTACAGTGGAAATCGGGAAGTGTTCCACTTAGGACAACAGTATAACTGTGCGATTAACAATAGAATTCATAATTCATTTATTTGCTAAATATGGTTGAAATAAGTAGGTATTCCACTTACAGCTATTTTTTAATATTTTGCATTACTTAGATAAACTTGAAACATAATATTGATAGTTGCTTTTAGTTCAGTTGATTGATATTGACAGTTATCCTTCAACTGGTTATCCACAATCACCAGTCAGCCATCGCTGGAACAATAACCATGGCTTTACCATCCAGTAGAATTTAGACCACCTTTTGCCATCTGTACCCTTAGCACGAACAGCTATCGAAAAAAATTACGCGCGTAAAATCATTCGATAGATACATTTTGTATTGGAAATTTGTACAGCGCCATCTATCGCCGATAAGCAAAATGAAATTTTCCATAGAGAATTACCTATCGAGTAATTTTACGCGCGTTTTTTTTCTCGATAGCTGTTCGTGCTAAGGGTACTGTGCCTACGAAGAAATCGATATCCTTTTAAATAACACACTCGTTATGAAGACAACGTTTACGTTTCGCCTATTTCCGAAGCTAAATAAATATAACACAACGAAATCGAGCATTTTGAGCATTGTGTTTCTGTGATATTTAATTTAGCGTAAAATGGCCGTGTTTACGTTTATCGATACAACTTTTGATCAAATATTTGTGGAGCAATCGAAGTTTCCGTAATCCTACGTACACAAGTTCAACCAAAGAGTTATTGCATAAATTTTACTTGGGATTTACAAAATATCTCGCATTGTTTCACCGTTAAAAGCATTCGTGAACCGTTCTAAAGGGATATTCTATATTCACTTCTCAAGCTTACGCGCTCACTAGACATGAAATAAAACACTTTTAACGGATACTAGCGCGGTTTTATTGAAAGTACTTTGGTAATTAGTTGGTATTTGGTTTGATTTTTGATTTTCCCGACGTACTGAAGCTACTTGTGAGCCTATCCTCAAGCTTCAAATTTTTAAGAACGTTCAGAAATTAAAATTTATCAAATTTTAATTAGTTTAAGTTTTGGTTTGGTTTTAATTTAATTTTATATGTTAAAAAGAGAGAATCTACTGAAACTACTACCATTTCAAACCATTACTACCATTTCTGAACGTTCTAAAAAATTCATCGCTTGAGGGTAGGCTCACAAGTAGCTTCAGTCCCCCGTGACCACGGCAGCTGCAAAGGTGCCGAAACGTCGGGAAAATCAAAAATCAAACCAAATACCAACTAATTACCAAAGTACTTTCAATAAAACCGCGCTAGTATCCGTTAAAAGTGTTTTATTTCATGGATATTCTATATATATATTATTAATCAAATACCTATTTAGATGTTTAGCAGAACAAAGATTTATGGAGTAGGCTAAACTCTCACTCAAACAAATGCCAATTGATTTTTTTTTTCAAAATTGCGTATTTTACTAACCCATACTCTCTATTATAATAAATTAATTATATAGAAGTGTAAATACTTATTACTACTGAAAATAAGTTTAAGATGAAAATATTTCACAGTACTTATAGATAGCGTAGGTAGTTAATGTAACGTAGCGTTTTAATTGAAACTCCATTTACAGGGTTCCGTAATCAAGTCAACAAGGAACCCTTATAGTTTCGCCATGTCTGTCTGTCCGTCAGAGGCCTTAATTACTAGTTTTGAATACCATTAATCCATTAGCTTTTTGTTTTGTTTTTAGAAAAACGAATTAAAAAAGCTAAAAATGGATTTTTTCAAACACAACAAATATCAAATCAGATTCTCTCATTTCAATACCTGCGAGCTTTTCACAATTCAGCAGGATTTCAATTGTTCAAGACGAACGATGAACTGAATGCACAAAAACTGCATGACCTGAATCTCGATTTTTTGTGTTCTTTCAAAGTAAAATACACAAAAAATCGTTAAGCGGTTAACAGAATACATCTACCTACTAAGTTTCAACTGTGTAATCCTAATACTTTCGGAATAAAATGGCTGTGACATACGGATGGACGGACAGACAGACAGACGGACAGACATGACGAATCTATAAGGGTTCCGTTTTTTGCCATTTTGGCTACGGAACCCTAAAAATGGAGGCTGGAATAAGTCTATCGGGGTTGAGCATATACATATAGCGTCAGTTATCTATACGTAAACGTTATTTTGATGATTGTCACAAAAAAATCGTTAACAGCACGTGTTCTTAAGTAATCTGTAGTTATATAAATTTTGCTCACAAAGATTTAAATTCTTTCTCCTGAAACACAGGATTTCCTAGTTCAGGCACACGTTACTGTTCCTATGTAAACCTTGTACACAACTATAGTATCTGCACTTATGAAAAATAAATAAATTGTTTCTTCTATTCTAATTTTATTACATTACAATATTACAGTTACGAGAACTTACTTCAAAATTAATTAACAAACGTTTAACACCATTTTTAACATTCAATACCGTTGTTTTCATTTCATTCCACTTTACAGTAAGAAATGTTGATTTAAATTCCAATTAGCTTTAACCTATTTTTTTGTTTCAGATTCGCGAGTGGCGGATTCCTTGTATAATTAACGTTTAGTGATCACAAGTACTTTTAAACAATGAAGACTTGTCAGTCATTTAGTGATTAGTTTTAAATTATTTATGTCTTCGTTTGCTCTTCGAAAACTTTAACTGAATCTTGTAGGCATAAGTGCATTATTCGTTTACTAATAAGTGTTAGTGTGTAGCTAATAATCATAGTGTAAGTTCATTATAAAACCTTAAACTATAGTGTAATTAATATGTGCCGTGTTAGTAATCTAAATTATAGTATTTATGTGTTCGATATAAAACATGAAAGAATAAATAAGTGATGATGACTTTCTAGTGATGTGAGTAGGTAACTAAAGTGACCTTTGAAGTGTTAGTACTATGCGGCAGAGACGCAAAAAGTCACTTTTAACTCATTAAGTGTTTGTGATGTTCAGTATGTCGGACTTTGATGACGGCTAGAGTGTTCGCTTGAAATTTGGCGCCATGTCGACGCCGATTAAGCGGTCGTTCAGCTCTGAGGGTGGGGCGTCTTCAAAGCGGGATTGGAAGTTGCGCCTCAGCCTTCGAAGCCGCAGTGGACATAGTGTGGTACGTATACCCTTTGTTATAAGGTTCATATCAGCCGCATGCCACTCACTGCTGGGTATAACCTTCCCCCAAGGATTCACGGTAAAATTTACTGTCAAGTATACTACTACTACTACTCCGATGGCTCAGCGACCGCAACCCGAAGTGAGTCTTGGCCTCTGACACAAGGTGACGCCACTGCTCCTTGTCTTGCGCGATCTCTTGCCAGTCGCTAGTCGCCAGGAGTTCACGCAGGACTTTGGCGACTTGGTCTATCCAGCGGTACTTGTGTCAGCCAACTGGTCTTCGTCCTCTGGGCACGCCCAGGTAAGCACGCTTCGTCGCCAGATCTTCCCTCATTCGCTCAACGTGTCCGAACCACCGCAACCTATGTGCTTTTAATTCTCCCAATATATTGGGGGTTGCCACTAGTTCCTCTATTTCACAGTTCTTCCTCATTCCCCAGCTTCCATCGTCTGCTCTTACCGATCCCAGAATCTTCCTCAGCACTTTCCTTTCTGTTACTAGGAATCTCTTCTTTCTGTGTAAGCTTAAATTATAAATTTAGCGATATTTATTTCAAAAATGAGGGATTTTCTTCTATACACAACTTTGTCACCTCTTTCACCCCTTCGGGGGTATAATTTTGAAAAACGCTAAAACCAGTATTTATTAATTTTCAATCGTCAGCCTAAACACAAAACTTTGGACCCCGTTTCCCCCCTTGGGGGGTGAGTTTTGAAAATCCTTTCTTAGTGCACCCCTAGACCTCATAAGGAACCTAATGGGCAAAATTTCAAGTCTCCAGGTTCAGCGGTTTGGGCTGTGCGTTGATATCACACTCAGTCAGTCAGGACTTTGAATTTTATATATATATAGATTATTAAGAAGGTATGGCATAAATAAGGTAACTACGGAACCCTATACTGCGCGTGGCCCGACCCCGACACGCACTTGGCCGGGTTTTTTGTAATAGACCCGACAGAGGGCAAAGACAGTTTCGTAATTAGTCAAAGTTTTGCTTATTTATTACATCGTTCCGCGATTATTTATTTTATTCCCCGAGTCCGAAATAGAATAATTAATTATGTTTTGCCGTCTATAAGTCCGATATTATCGAGAACTTAATTTACTCATAACGGCACGTCAGATGTAACAGTTGCTGCAAAACACGACTTTTATTACGTATGGCATAAAAGGTGTTCTTAAGGTCAACACGTTACGCCTGATGTGCCATCATCTGTACATATTAACAAAATTGAGCGGAGTTCAGTATAGTTCAGTTTGAAATCTAATTATACTTTGCTGGTACGTTTTTTGCCACGTTTCTTTTTACATGAACTTAATTACTTAGGTACCAACTTTGTTGTTTGTTTTGCTTTTCTAATAGCTTTTTAACCGCCTGTAGTAGTTCGCCCACCCGTAAGACGCAGGAGTCCCAGGTTCAATTCCCAGAAAGGGGTACATTTGTACTCGGTTTGTTCGGTTGGTGGTAGGGCTTATTTCAAGTCCACCTGGCTAGCTACCACCAACTTACCTAAGTCTGACGCCATAACAACAATTTAAAAATTGTAATGTTCCGGCAGTTACAGGCAAAGCCGCGTTGCTCCTAATATTGGAGAAAATATATTTTTTGTGTCAAATCTCACTTTTTGCGATTTCCAATCTACTTTTAATAAAATGTATTTATAATAGATATTTTAAGGAAGTAAAAAAAGTTACGTCTTTAATCTCATGCAGAATTTAATATTTAGGCATATCTATAGATTCGAATGACGAGTCAAGTACCTACCTCAGTTTGAAAATGTATAATAGGTAGCCTGGGGACCAGACACCCCAAAAAGTAATATTTCTGCTGAGAAAACAATTTTACATTTAACACCCTGTGGGTGGGTGGACTTAATTAATCATAGATAATTTCTCGTTTATTTTTCATTAATTTGTCTGAGGCTTAAGGATGATATAATATCATAATTGAACGACGATTAAAAAAAAAATGGCTGAATAAATGAATGGGTGGGAATCAAGTGTCATAAAAGCTGTTACTAACTCTAAAACTCTCTAACTCTAAAAGGGGATCTCAGTATATAATTTTATGTAAAAATTTGATGTTATTGAATAAAAAAATTTTTTTATTTAATTTTTGAATTTAAACTCTACACAATCCATATTTTGTTTATGAAAAAATAAGTAAAGCCCTGGGATCTTGAACTAAAAGAAACACATCGAGATTGTTTACAATAGTCAACTTTATTTTAGTTCAACATGCATTGATAGCATTTCTAGTTGCAATAATGAAGCCAGCCTCTTTATTGACTAATTTTAAAAATCTATCGCAATCGCTTTCATTTGACAGATGGATGTGACACATTGCTGCATTTCTTTGGTAAGTTTTTATTTGTACCAAAAAGAAGCATCAATGTATCACACCTTGAAAGCGATTGCGATAGATTTTGAAATTACACAATTAGCCCCTAGGTTTTGTTTCGGTAAAACCAAAACAGTTTGTGACAAATGCGCTATGCTTTTAATCAATGTTATACCGGTGACGATAAAATATTGCGAGGGGTACACGTAACCTCAGAAAGCGGAAAAAATACCAAAAGGTTTGAATTTTGTGGAGGACCAACACGATGGCCACAATTTATAAAGTAGATAGGACACAGACATTTTATACAGAAAATCTCAGGCTTTAGATAAAAAGAAAACAATAATAATAATAGACCTATTGCGTGGTGAACCGACATGTTGGTCACTACACCACAATCAAAATATATTCATTATTCAAATAAGCTCACATAAAATCGTCAACCACCCATTATGGACGTCTTTTAGCTGACATGAAAATAATATTATATTCACCCCATCAGCATTGATTCCGCGTGGTGGGTTATGGCCCATCCTGTCTACCTGTAAGGGAGGCCTGTGCCCCCGCAGTGGGGCTAATGACAATATCAAATATATTAACCCTTACCTTGTTACCTGAGGGCTTAACTAAAGTTATGCATATCTTCGTTAAGCTGTTTTTTTAAAATCAATTGTTTCGAAAGCGAAGTGATATCGGAGATTTGCAAATGTTACTTTGGCTAGGGCCGGTCGACTTAAGACATTTTAATATCTCTACTGCTGGAGCACAGGCCTTCCTTATGGGTGGATAACGAGGATGGGCCATAACATAACCACCACCAACCACGCAAGCCTAATGCGGATTGGTGGGTGTTAACGACTGCCAATGCAGCCGGGACTTAACACGACTTCCGAAGCACGGAGGAGCTCGAGATAATGATTTTTTGGTCACCCATCCCATGACCGACCCTTGCGAATGTTGCTAAACCTCCGCAATCACTGGGTCAGGCCATCAAGCTCATATGGCTGGTATAAGATATTTATTATCGATGGCGGAACAAGTTACCGCTGACTCCGTTGTTACTTACTTTGTTTGTGTTTATTTATGACTTGTTTGATTTATCGAGATAGTTGAGTTGTAATCCTGAATATTTGCTCATTAACTAACTAAAACTTAATTAGTGGAGCTGAGAAAATTACTCGTAAACTAAAGAGGTCGATCACGCTTTGCCACTCTCGTCGGAGTGCGTAATTTAAAAAATGTGTTCCGGCCACTTTTCGCAATATAAAATTACGGACATAGTTTTTTTTAGTAGAAAAGATATTAAAGTATTTACTGAAGTAAGGTGAAGTGTAAAAATTTCAATATTGAAGGTAGGTTTTAACTTGTAGAATAATAATCTATAAATGACGTTGGGATGATGGGGTATAATTTTATTCTCATGAGGTGTAACTAGATTTTTTTTGTCTAGACCTCAAAAAAGCAGAGATGATTAATTATAGGGAAAAGAAAAATAAAATGTCGATATAATTATTAATATAGAATTATAATATAAATACCATAAATATAGATTTAAATACGGAAGTTAATTCAACGGCTAGCTTTTGTTTTTCTCTTTACATGGAAATAAAAGATAACAACGATTAGTGCAGTAATTACAACCATCTTCTGATAATTAGGGCCATTGTTCTAATCTATCATGTTGGCAATTATTATTAACCGGGAAAAAAACCTTTGTTAGTTGTATTGTAACGTGTCATTGGAATACAGTAAGGCAGTAACTGCCTTGGGTACAATAAACACTAAGGTATATGTACTACTATAGTAGTACCTCTACTAGTACCTTTTAGTGGCGAGATCATATCGCTACAATAACCAATGACGGCTTTTTAAAATGACAAAAAGCTGTAGGCTCGATAGATGGCGTTGATAAAAATGTATGTGTCAATGTCAATGTATCTTTTTACTAAGCTTCGAAGATGTAACCCTAAAATGTTTCTCTTTGGGCAGATGGCAGCCAGCGAGCGCTTACTTTTCTCTTTGGCACAGGCCGTTTATTTTTAAAAACCATTTTGACACTTCTCTTTCCATCAACGCCATCTAGTAAAGGGAAATAGTTACTATTTTTATTTTTTAAATTGAAAAGCCCTCATTGACGAATGACGAATAAATGCAGGATCAGCGAAAAGTACAATATGTAAACACGCAGACGTGACTTCGCACTACCACTACGTCAAGCTAACATCGTCGAGGCAAAAATGTATGGAGACATTATGTAAAAATTATGTTTATCTACTCTCATATCGTAAAATTCGAATTATGAATTTCAAAACGAATTTTATATTGACATACTTTATACACGCAATACCGAAAAAAAAGATATTTTATTACATACCTTCGCTATACTAAGCAATGTTATAAAATAACTTTTTCTCTCATTACGATACAGGGCAAATCCAAGAAGGCAGTGCCGTGATATAAAAAAACACCGATATTTTCTCTTCTGGAATGCACTCATCTCATTATTTATTTTTCTAATTAAATACGCGCCATTTTTATATTTTATTTTTTACTTTTGCTTAAAAATAACATATAGTGAATGAAAATTTGACTCCACCCGATATTTTAGATGCGGCGACGGATACAAACCTAATTAACCTGCCTACCTAGTCTACCGACAAACTACTTACTCTTTATATCATTGATATTTTATTTTGTAGGTTAAATCTCAAATTGTATGAGAGTAGATAAAGTAGTGTATGAAACTGTATATAACTAGGTATTATGCATCAGTTTCATTATAGTACATTATGAGACAAGTTAGCTTAGGTTGCTCATTGAACACAAGGCTGTGGGTTGCAGCCCGAGCCGCAGGCGAAGGCGTAACTCAGCCGAGTGTGCAATAAGCAAGAGCTCACGAGTTTCATACGACGTTTTTCAACACATTTGCGAGGAAAAAACAAAGTAATTTACTACACAGCAACAAATACCACAAAAACAAAATACCTATGATAATTATGGGAAAAGGCGCGCAGGTTTTTTTTAGTTTTTTTCACACGCCCAACGCAAGAATATTTTGCGAACAAAGGGGTGAGTGTGCATACAGCCTACTTCAAAATTATAATTTTAAGTGATAAAATGCAAATATTTTAATATTTTATAACAAAATATTGTTAATTATGAATAATTTGATAATAATAAATATTTGTTTGACTTAATTAAGGACTTACACATTTATTCCAAAAATGTATATACATTTTCAGCAGCATAAACCTTCTTTGTTGTTACTAAAAAATAAATATATAAATTGGGAATGCTCTGTTTACTCGCATCACATGAACTTGAAGTAAGGTACTAATTTAACTTTGTAGGGTTAATTCTATTAAGTACTAGTGTTTTATATATTATTGCACGCGTTTTGTAATAGCTCGGTTTATGGCCCTAAAAGTGATATATTAGGGCTCACTTTACGAACAAGTGTGTTGAAAACTACTATTATGGCATGCCAACCCTATAACAGTAAACGTGAGCGGTTTAATAGTCCCCTAGATACGTCTTGTGTTTATCGGCATAATTTCTAATTCGGGCAAATCTTTTGTTTTGTCAACATCAGGAGAGGTCAGTTTGCGTCCCATAACAATCATTGTTAAAGGCTGTCGATTGATTTTAAAGATGTAGCTCTAATTCAGTATCCAGTTGTAGGCACGGTCTCTATAGTTGTAGATGTTAGATACTTAGAACAGTAATTTCAACAACGATTTTTCTTCAAAATATGTTAATACGAGTATAATTTAATACTTATCTAAAGGTTTAACTGTATTGGATCCTGAGTAGTATTTTTCCATAATTCATTAAACCTCGTTGTTTGTTTTTATAGCACAAATACGGTTTAGCGTAGTCCGGCTCGTCAGTCGAAAAGCACGGAGGCAGACGAGGGAAAAATTCAACGCTGTGTGGACTAATATGATTCAACCCTATTTCTCGAATATTAAAAAAGGCTTAAACTTATACCATGATTCTTGTGCGACTCATTTTATGTGCGTATTTTGGATTGGGGTAAGTTTTGGGACCCTCGATATTAACAATTTATAACAAAAAAAATCTGGCCGACACATACGATTTATACGACAGTGTTTTAGTAAAATGTTGCTCAATACTTGCACTAAACCACTCAACCAACTGATCAGTGTTTCAGAAAAAAAGCTTAGTGAAATCGGGTCGCATAGCATATTCATGTGATAAATTATGCTACATTATGATACCTCACGCTCGTGTTGGTAAATTAAATTCCTCCCCAGTTAACTAACTCAAAATCCGATGCCAGTAAGCTTAGCCACAAAGCTATTTCCGTGCCAAAACAATCTACAATGGCTTAATGCACCCACTGCACTAACTGGCGCACCATCAAATCCGTACCAATCACATAACAATTGCACATTCGCACGTAATTTTAAACTTTACTGCAATCAAAACAAATACCAAAATACTGACTGCCAAGAATTGGATGTTTGTTTTGTGACTTGTTTGTTTCGATTGCGAGCATGTGTGAAATGTATGTGAATAGTAGGTACGACTATATGAGTAGGTAGGTAAGTAATTTATAGATTTTTAACTAGGTCTGGAAATCCAGCTGAATGATGATAAATACTTCTCGGTTGCACTTTTGAAACATGTCTTTGAGGCTTGGGAGAAGTCTCAGAATGCATTTGGCATTTTCTGCCACTTGGTAAGGCTTTTGATTGCGTGGACCATCGGACGCTGCTGTTAAAGCGGTCTAAAAAAAATAAAAGTAAATGGTTTATTTTTTTTATTGTTTTTTTTTAATAAAAAAAAAAAAAAAAAACTTTTATTTCAGACCATGGCCCATTATTAACAAAATTCCAATTTACAAATTCCAATTCATTATTATTATTATTACATACATTATCACATTATCAAAACACACTTCATTAAAAAAAATCATTTAAGAAATAAATAAAATAAAGTAACAATTGGTTTAACAACAATAACGAACAAAAACAGAATGCACAACCACATCCCCCATCCGGAGACTCACTGGCCCACACGTAGAACATGCAGTTCAGTGAACCTCCGGAAGACAGCTGCGTCCATCCTGTCCGCTATCATCTTCAGGATCTTGTAGCTGCTTCCTCTAACCTTGCCTACTATTGACGATGACTTTTTGAGCATGATGGCATATAAATCATCGACATGCGCATCCGCGAACATACCCGACGCGCTACAAAAACGAGGACGCCGCAGCAAGGCCCTGAAGGTATTATTATACTGGACTCGTAGGGCACTATATGATTTCAGGGTAAAGTCAGTCCATAGACCACAGGAGTAGAAACTCTGACAATACGCTCTGAAAAGTGTAATCTTGACTGCAGTGGTACACCTCATGAATCTACGAGCCAACATATTACCCCATATTATAACATATTATTATATATTATCGTTCAATGTCCTTAAAGCAAAAACTGTAATATTTCTCGAATTTATTATTTTTAACGTAGCCAAAAACAATCCAACAGGAAGTTTTGAACAACAGCAACGGGAAACATGAAAGTTATCCAAATAAATCTGTGGAATACGATTTGCATACAAAATATTATTTGCTTACAGTTTTAAATTTTGATTCTTTTTGTTTGATGCTCTACCAAATCAAAAATGTAGTTATAAGGTATAAGTATAACTTTTTCATACGTCAATAACAGTATAGTTATTGTTAAATCGATACAGTATACTTGTATTCAAAAGATACAACTCATTTACCTCTTTTAAATTTACCTCTTTTAACAAACTTATAAATAACTTTTGATCGATACTCGTAGAACAATTGATCGATGCGTGTTACAGTGTGATCCAACGAAAGGGAGATCTGTTTAAATATTAATATCCATAAAAAGTATTTCATTTAATATATACGCCATACTTCCGGAATTTATGTTTTGCACGAAATAGTTATGTTTGTAACTTATTAAAAAAGCAATTGATTAAGAATAGTTACTTTCAATCAAACGTTCTTTCGACGATTGTGTTTCGAATTAATGTCGAGTCGATTAATCGTTCTATCGATCAAAAGTTATTTCGAATAATTGTACTTCAAACAACTGTTTTTAAACATCGGTGCAATCATAAAAAGTCATTGGGAGTAGTTAAACGTTTCGTGGTGTGGGTGGGATCATAAAAAGAAATTGGTAGTTAAAAATTTATACGTGTTGGGCGTAGTGCTTGTGTGTGTATGTGTAGTGGCATAAGGTCACAGTTTTTTATTCGTCGGCTTTTGTGGTGATTGAAGAAATGATAACTCAATCGCATACTTTAAATATGCCTGCTTATAGAGATATGGACCGATCGTCGTGGAGATCCTTGGGGGGGCCTATACCCAGCAGTGGGTGTCGTGCGGCTGATATGACGATGATGATAGAGATTTCAGCATCTTAAATTATTTAAATAATGTGTACCTACCTACGGTGTTAGGTTACATGTAATCTACTTTGAATGTTCGCTCTTGAATACCTTTATATTCCACCTTTGTTTTGCTCTTGTCTATGTAAGTACACTGATGTGATGGTTGGGACCATCGGCCAGGGGTCGAACGCGATTTACCGAAAACCTGTATGAAAATAGACCTTTATACCATTATAATAACGACGCAAGAATAGAATGTTAGGTCAAGGTGACATTGATGTTGTCTCCTGTTTTGTTATTCAATATCACTATCTGAATATGTTATATGTGGCATATTATCTTGCCGCTTGCATTTCATTCTATGTGTAATGTGATGGGAACACGAAAGATACGTCCTTTGGTATTCTCGATGACTTTGAAAAATTGCAATTAGGTTTGAATAATTAATAATAATAATTGTATTAGGAGCGTTAGCAAAAAATTTTTGGACTAAGGTTATAATCAGCATGTTTAAAGCTCATTGGGTAAGGAAGACTCTCCATTTTGGCTACATTAAAGATTTTTTAGTTACTCTTACGTCACTGCGTTCACTTACACTGAGAAAAATGCCCATCATAAATGACGTGAATTCAGATTAAAATAAGATGGATTCACTTAAAGCACGGAGTATACTGATATCACCAAAAAGTACGATGATACTACTGTTGCTGATGATAACGGTATTTAAGATGACATGTCACCATACCTTTGGTAGGACGAGCATACAATATTTTTTATATTGTATGCTCGTCCTACAATATAAAAAATTGTATGCTCGTTCCTACTACTTATGGTTACTGTCATTGTACATCGAGTTATATCCTATTATTTTTCCTACTATTTCTCGATGACATCCTCTTATGTCAAAAAATATAATATTCTTTCATTATATCTCAAGTTATGTCCTATTATTTTTCGTACTATTTATTGATGACTTCCTCATATCTCCAGTTAGGTCCTAATATGTTTCCTACTATTTAGAAATTATTTCCTCATAATATATTCGGTTGTTTTCTACTATTTATCGGTGACTTCCTAATATCCTTAGTGAAGTCCTACTAATTAAAATACACTTTTCTCGTATTTCGGGTTAAATCCTACTATTTAGCAACGATTTCCTCATATATCCGGTTATATCCTATTACTTTACGTGCTATTTATTATTACATCCTCTTACCTTGGGTTATCTTAGTACAGTCGCCATCAGATATACTGTAGCAGAAAAGGTGATCAAATACTTCTGAAAAGTTTAAATATCAATAAATTCCATACAAAGAGTAAACGAAGTGGAGAGGATGTACCTAATAATAAATAGTAGGTACGTAAAGTAATAGGATATAACCGGAGATATGAGGAAATCGTTGCTAAATTGTAGCATCTTACCCAAAACACAAGAAATGTCAATTTTAATTGGTTGGACTTAACTATAAGGATATGAGTCACCTTATTTGCTACAATATATCTAAAGACGACTGTACCTACTACTTCTTTCTTATCTAATTCACATTCCTAAAATACTTAAAAAAGAGGATCGCGCATAAGTAAAAAATAACAATTTAAAGCATGTGAAATATAGAAAAAGTAATAGGTACCTTCATAACTTGGCAATATGCAATTGCATTAAAAACTTAAAGAGAACAGGAAGACACGTGTATAAAAAAAACAGAAATAGTAATCAAGAGTAATTTTATTTATTTTTGAAAGTAACTTTAATTATTGCAATATCAATATTTCTTTTTGAAAGTAAGTAACGTTAATTTTTACAATATTATTTTTTTACTTTTATATTAGTAATTATTTATTAATAAATGTATTGTACAACAGAAAAAAAGACACCAAAAATAATGTACCTACCTATTCGCAAATTGAGCACTTAATAGTACTTACTTAATTATAATAACACAGGCTTATAAGCTTACGGTGAACTAATTCGAAAAGGACTCATTGTACTCATTATGGTGAACAACTTTTACTTTGGGCACAACATAATTCGACGAAATTCACTTAAGGTGGTGCGAAAGTGGTGCAGCGGTGAATTATATTTAATATTATAATTCTAATACACAATTTTAAAAATATTTATCGTGGAGATTTTAGGGCCCACAGTCTAGTATTTTTAGACGGTATCGTTACATTCCCTCGTAGTCACTGCTAGAAGTAGATAGCAAAACTGCTAAAAGTGGCCGATTTTGACACATTTGTTATCTACTTCTACGAATGACTACGAGGGCATGTAGTGATACCTTCTAAAAATACTAGATCAAGGGCCCTAAAATTTCCACGATAATCATTATTAAAATAATTTTCTATTAATAACTTATTAAATAAAAACCTCTGAGGGCGCCACTTTCGGTCATACAACCGCCTTAAGTAGCAGCAGTTTTTTTACGATTTCAGAGTTTACCCGATAGTAAAAGTTATTTAATGGATGAGTACAATGCCCCCCTTTCGGCTTAATACACCATGCTTATAATCCCGTACCTTTATGCTTATAACAATCACAGTATTTGTCAGTCAAAAATAATTTACATAGTTAAAAATAAATACCTATTTAGCATGTCACAACTTACTTACGTACCTAATTATACTCATGACACTAAGAACAATCATTAGGAAAATCCATAAAATATGCAAAATAATTTAATAAGTAAAATCATGATTCGCTTTCAATGACTTAAGATAAGAACCACCCAGCATTCTGCAAGATACTGTGGGTTACACCCACCGTCTCCTTTAAATCCTTCCAATATTTCTGCTCGTGATGTTTGCCAATCTTTCCTGGAGCGACGGGCAGGAGCCGCAGGAGGTATGTTAAATAAGCAACCGAGGAGTAATATGACAGCAATGAAATTTAGTCTCTGGTTTTGTATCTGAAAAAAAAATGCTTATTGTATATAACACTACACATTATTATTAATTTATTTTTCAAACGAGGACAGACCAGAATAATTACATAAATCCTTACCGTCACAAACTGCTAGTGTGTCTGTTATTTTTTTGCGAAGAAACTTGTGCTTTGTGGTATTCAGCTTCTGCCGGGCAGCTTTTAAATGGTGTCAGATGAAGCTTCGAAGCTGTCGAGACCGCCGGATTTTAAGCTAAAATTAAACATGTAATTTGTGATAAGAATTCAATGTTTTAGGTCCATTTCAATGGCAATAATATTATGATCATTTGATTTTTTCCTTCAAATGATAAGTACACTTTATATGAAGAGAAAATTAAAATTTACCCCAAATACGTTTTTTTGTCCTCCAAAATGATATGTTTTATATAAAAAGTTAATTTTCTTCCCCCCCAATAAAGTGTGCACGCGCACGCGCACAACATAGGCTTGGCAACTTACCTTCAAAACGTTGTATATAAGTATTGAGCTAGATTCCATTATTTTAGCAAGTCATGAGTTGCTTTATCCATAAGTATTGCACTTTGCACTCACTCACATTTAAAAAAATAGTCAAATATAAATAAATTCTGTACACGCTAAAAACTGTCCTTGCGACTCTGCGACTTCGACTGACTGAATGGAGAGAATATACAAAACGAACGACAAGTCGATGATAATGAACGGCGAATTTACGTGCTGTCATCGTATTTTTTAGGAATCATACAAAAATTGATGCAAACTCTTAAATAAGTTTCTGTAATCGTATTTTTGTAGGATTCATTTTAATTTTGATACTATAAGGGGACGTCATCGTATTCTAGATGCTTCTTCTCAAAAACTATGACAACTTTTTATGGAAGGTGGCACTTTCATTGTGATTTAGAATTATAATCTTATTTATAGATTATCATACATATTTATAGGACAGTGGGCTATTTTCTATTACATAGTGTTATAATATTAAGAAGATAATATTATTTTTGATGAGCAATTTTTACGATATAATATTTTGGCCAAAACTCTTAAATAAGTTTCTGTAATCGTATTTTTGTAGGATTCATTTTAAATCTTGATGCCAATTCCTTATATTTTAAGTGAAGGTAATCTCAAAATAAAAGGAACTGGCACATAATTTTATCATACTACTATAAGGGGACGTCATCGTATTCTAGAGATGCGTCTTCTCAAATACTATGACATCTTTTTATGGAAGGTGGCACTTTCATTGTGATTTAGAATTATAATCTTATTTATAGATTATCATACATATTTATAGGACAGTGGGCTATTTTCTATTACATAGTGTTATAATATTAAGAAGATAATATTATTTTTTAATGACCAATTTTTACGATGATAAGTGTCATAATATTGCCTTATTTAACCATATAATTCGACTACATCATAACACGTTTCAAGATAGCGTAATATAAACCTATTATTTCCTTATTTTAGGACAACGCACTTAATTTAAACGTACGCCACGATATTTTAAGATTACCCCAAAATGACATTTTTCTCAGTGTAGGATCCAATAAAAAATTGCACCATTGAAAAACTATCGTAGAGTAAAGTAAAAACTTCAGACAACTCAGAGAAATAGGTACTTATGTGTTAATATTTTGCATTGTTTTTTTTCAGTAAATAATAATAATAATAATAATAAAGCATTTATTTCAGGCACAGACCCATTATTAAAAAATACAAATTACAAAAATCACACTAAAGACAATAAAATCATTAAAAAACATACTAAACATACCATCACTTACATAATTAAGTAGGTACCTTATATACCTAGTCACATTATTATTTTTTATTCCTCTCCATGTGCACCGATATCCAGTGCTTATACAAGGGACTTTGGAGGTTGTCAGCTACAGCTTTCACAATAGTATTATCGCATTCTTTGATACGTTTCCAAAAGGCAGCCACACGAGACCTCACTATAGCATAGAAATCGGGAATACCTGCTTCAGCAAACATCGTAGACGCGCTGCAAAATCTGGGATATCGCATAAGAGCACGGTATGCATTATTATACTGGACTCTTATGGTGTCAAAGGACTTTCTTGCGTAGTTAACCCACAGTTGGCAGGTGTACATGCCCAGGCAAAAAGTTTTGAAAAGAATGTCCCTGACATCCCGGCTGCAACGCGCGAACCTTCGAGCCAGCATATTCCCTCGCACAGATAAAAAGTTTGGTCATTTTAATAAGAAAAGAAATTGGTTCACTGGAGTTTTGCATAGCTTGAATGGTAAAGTGTACTTTACAATTAAAGCATTCACCCTTTGCTTGAATTGTAAAGTGATTTGATAATGGAACGTTCTATCTAAACAGTGCACATGCCTGGCCAATGCACTATGCACTATGTATTACTCGGAACAAAGTGCAATTAACTCCCTCGATGTACAATATTGGTACTATTTTATAACACTAATAATAGCATAGGTCTTCGATATATGATAGGCTTCCATTCAATTTGTCGCGGCAACCGCAGCTTAAAAGCTAGTCCTTATTACCCCATGGCAATATCGAGGCTTTCTATATGAAAATAGATTTTCCAAGTAATTATTTCGGTACCTATATAAAATAATGGATAAAAAAATATTTTATTTTACATAATTGGTTGATATCTTGATTTTTCGGTAATCGTTAAAAGTCTTATAATGTAATAAATGGAGTTGGAAAAAATATTTCTTTAAAGTTTTTAACTTAATATATTATGAGCCTGTTTGCACCAAAAAAGATAAGTACTTACTATAGTTTAAACTTACTGGCATTAAAGCGAAATCATGATTATGATGCGAAAATATATTTCCAAGATAGAAAGGCATTGAACAACCAAACACCCGTTTCACAATTCTTATCTTATTTTCGAATCATGATAATAATATTATGTTGACCCTTCGGGAGCGATTTTTCCAACGGCACGGACTAGTAAGCTTATAGGCATATAAATAACAAAATGTATATTTATAAAGCTACCGATATAAACTTGCAAGCACTTAGCTTAACTTTATTTAGCCTTGATTAATGATTTATTCACTGTTCTATCGAGTAATCATAATCATTCCTAATATATTCTGTAGTAACTGCATAATAGCATTAACGTACAGTTTTTCGAAATGTAAAATATAAATTTTTCTTCTAGCAAATTATCAAAATTTTCAGTCTGCAAATCGTTGAAATATGAAGCATTTCATCTTACTAGCAAATGGTCTTATAACAAAACATAAATTCCTTTCAGCCAGCATTTTTTTTATTTTTTAAGCCCAACCCGAACTACAACTAACTAAAATAAAGTGAAAGCCTATTTTTACCTCGCTCATGGGTTAATATTTGTATTTCTAGATGATCAGTTCACGCTTGACTGATGACCCTTCCAACGCCATAAACGTTCATTGTATTGTGAACTGTATTACTTGAGGAATAAAATATCAAATGTATTTTCATCTTTAGGCTTAGAAATAATTTTGCCCACTGAATATGGATTGGAACCGAAACTTTTTCTATAAGTACAGTATTCCCACAATTCTTAGTAGGTATGTAAAACCGTTTGTATTTAAACCCGACTGTTTTTATAAGATTATTTAGTTCCTAGCGACCCGCCCTCGCTTTGCTTCGGTGTAGTGTGAACTTTGACACCATGTATTATACTTAGAAACCTTCATCTTGAATCACTCTATCTACAAAAAAACCGCATCAAAATCCGTTGCGTAGTTTTAAAGATCTAAGGACAGACAGCGGGAAGCGACTTTGTTTTATACTATGCTACCTCGATATAATACTAGGGGCTACTTATGATAATAGTGTTTTCAAGTAGAAAGTATTATATCGAGGTAGAGTTCTCACTTTAGGTCTAATCTGACTGAGAAAGCGGTACCTTAACATAGCGGCTGTAATTTTACGGACGTAAAAAGACGGCCGTCTTTACGGTGGAGTCACGTGGAATGTTACAACACCGTACAACTCCGTTACGGCAGTCTTTTTTTAGAAACGTAACTATCTAAAAAAGATCATTGACGATCTGGAGACACCGTCATGACGGCCGTCATAAAAATTGCGGCACTGCTTTTTACGCTTACTTGCTTACGGCTTGCACTGCTTTTTTGCTTACGGTGTCCAGCACCGCTCTTTAGGAAATCGCGCCGTATTATTTACATCGTCCTACGCCGCAAAATTACGGCCGTAATATGACGGCACCGTCATCCTAGAAAACTCTAGCTTAATAACTGATAAAATTAGTTTTATTTGTAACAGCTATTGGAAGGCCTTAATTTTGAAACATGTTTTATTTCATACAGGAAGCGATGCGCGGGCGCCGCTGCGCATCTCTCCGTTCAGCGGCGACGCCTGCACGTGGCGCTGACGAGTCGGGGCGAAGCACCCCCTCCGCGGTAGCGCATGCCTCCCCCTCCCCTGCGGACACTCCTGCTCCGAAGAAGTCGAACTGGGAGGTCATTGAGCACTTCTCGTCGAATCGGAGTAAGAAGAGCCCTACCACGGTAAGTCGATTTACCAAGACAAGTCATTTGCAGGGTTATGAGTCGGAACTAAATAGGTACCTCTTCATCGTTCGCAAACAAATCCCCCTTTAAAAGTGAAAATCCTCGTACCTGTCTATCAAAAAGCTCTCGTCATTGAGCGCTTTACCTCAAATAGGAGTAGGGTCAGTTGCAACTTGCACATAGCTGTCTGGTGACTCTAGTTGCATATAGCTGCCGGATCTGGATGGATCAGGGCAAAGTTCGTATGGGGCGATACGCGTTCACACGAATTTTGTTGGTAACTGGTTAAGCAACGTTGTTGCCTATAGAACCTCTGAAAAGTGCAGTAAAATGTCAACGAAATTATTTTAAAATATCCAAATTATCAAAATTACGTATCTAGCAGCAAGGAATGTTACAATAATGCAATCTTATTGAAACACGAGTAAACTTATCTTGCCAACATGTTGGATTGGAACGTCTATGAAGCTATTTATTTGAACACTTGGCTGTTTTCATTATGTAAGTTGTTGTCAAATAATCCGCATTCCTTTTAGACGTAATAATATGGCCTCGTAGGTATTTAAAGAAAAACAGTCCTTGAGTGTTTAACAGCAAGAAAACAAAGGAAAAAACATAAGTCTAACAAACCTTTTGTGTCACTTTTCCATTGTAATTTTTGTTTTGTGCCCTATGTGAAAGTTTTCACCGACACTAAAACATAGTACTTTGACGAAGAGTTTCATAATTTACTTACCTTTGTTAACTCTGAAGTAACTTTAGCTTTATTTTGTTTCAAAGAGAGTAAATGTTAAAAGTTTTTTGTAGAATTATTTTTTCTTCGTAAGAACTGGTCGAATTACGAAATCTTGAAAGAGAGTTCTACTGTTTAGTTCTACTAGTAGGACTTAAATTAGTAGGACTAAAAGGACTTTTTTGTCCGTTTATTCCTAATTAATTTTATACAGAAATGAGTAGAACTAAAAGGACTTTTTTCTCTGTTTAGTTCTACTAGTAGAACTATACGG
This sequence comes from Agriphila straminella, assembly GCA_950108535.1. Lineage (NCBI taxonomy): Eukaryota > Metazoa > Arthropoda > Insecta > Lepidoptera > Crambidae > Agriphila > Agriphila straminella. The sequence continues at coordinate 4,706,228 of OX467303.1, read as the reverse complement.
ATACAATGGACTTAAAAATGTAGTGAAAGGGACCTTAAATAAAATTGTTGTCTGCTTGAATTTGGAACAACGTATTTTTTTATTGGACTAAAATCTAATAGGTATTTATAATATTTATTAAATATTTATAATTGTATCTATAAAAGAGGAACAGTTCCATTATACATTATTTTGCTATAGCTCAAAAGATTTATGCAGCGTTTTCGATGCTAGCTCCCAGTCGGCTTAATTTTTGCCGACCTCTTCTACAGTTATCATCATATTTCTACCAATTTACATAAAGCCTTAACTTATTATACACTTAAACCTTCCGCAGGAATCACTCTATCGTTTGGTGGAAACCGCATGAAAATCCGTTCAGTAGTTTTTGAGATTATCGCAAACAGAAAAAACAGACAGACAGACGCGGCGAGGTACTTTGTTTTATAATATGTATGTAAATACTCGTATCTACTTAGTGATAAAAAAATTGCGAAATCGAACATTATCAGTAATTTTTTAAGATTAAAGAATCATTGAATATAGTTGGCCATATTGACTAAAGGGAATATTTTCGCCCGTATGCGGACCCGCATGACAGGAAAAGGGTATACCAGACCGTGATATCCGTTGCTGATAGCAAGTGTCCCTTGGACAATACGACACATTCAACGGTTGTCCAAATGACATTAAAGGTTGTCACGTAAACGGCATCATTGTCCTGTAGCAATGTCGACTGGAAATTCAGGGTTGACACTGCGGAAAAAAAAAATTTTTGTTGTTTTTATATCGCTGAATTCGCTATTATGATTGTTTCAGGGGTCATTTCCAACTTTGTGATTCTGAGTAACTTTTAGATACATATAAATTGTAACAATATTTGCCAATTGAATATTTATGACCGGATTTTTCTTTAGGGATTATTCACACAGCTCTTAATTTGACTGACCGTTGAGAAATGAAGACCGCCGAATAATAATATAATGAGGGTTGCGCACGAACGTCTGACTATTAATATAATGAAAAAATATTAGAAAAAATCGACTCACCCGTAGCACCTCAGACGGGATTCGAATCGCCCTTGGGATTCCGGCCCAATGCACTAACTTGTCTGACTATAATAAATAACGTACCTATTACATAACATACTTACATATACTTTCTCCTAATAAAATCTGATCGTTTTCTATCGGTAAAAGTCTTTATTATTTGTTCCCATAGTAAAAAATAAGCTGTATTTTCAGATAATAATTATTTGACAGCCCTTAAAGATACCACCGACACCGGAAAACGCTGTATCTCTGCATGTGACTTCAAAAGCTTTTTACTACAACTCCGGCGTATATTGTCATATCATTTCCTTTTTTACCTCATAAAATTTAATATACTCGTAATGAACTCAATGTTATTGTTTTATTTACATGTTGAAAAACGTTGACTTACTCTTTTTATGAATAATTTTAATAATGATGGCGCCATGTTTTACTTTTTCAGTAGCTACTATTAAACATTCATTTTGTCAATGAACATTTTTTTAAACTGAAATGTTTGCCCGATTAATTAATTTTCTATAGTCATACTTAGTGGTAAAAACGTACTGAAGCTGCTCGCGGGCGCACCTCGATGTCGATGCTTGCTGTTTTATTATACGTTTGGTACTATTATGACGTATTCTGTGGTTTTACATTGGCGGTGCAATGTAAAAAAATGAATGAAAATAATGTTTTCACGAAAGCATCCATTCCCGTAAAACAGCGAGCATTGACATCGAGGTGCGACCGCGAGCAGCTTTGGCATGTTTTATTACCATTGAATGCGAAATGCCCGAGACGTATTTTTGGCCATATCTCCGTTCCGTAGTGATTATTTCCTCTGTTACCCTGGTAACGATATATTCAAGTTTGTAAATATCGTTACTTATGGCTGTTACAACTTATAAGTTTCTTGCGCCCGTTCTTGTCAGCTAAAAAAGTCTGGAACGGGTGGTAGGAAAAAGTAAAGACGATTCAAAAGTACTTAATAATTAAGTTTATTTGAATAAAGTTTATTTCACTTTCACTTTTACTCTGTGATATCTCCCATGGATCGAGATGGGATTTTACTTTTACTTTTTTAATTTAATTTTTAGAAGTTAAGGAATTCATCGAGACACGTGTGAACGTTTGAATTTTGAAAATCTACTGGTAACTTTTATTGGAATTTTGCAAAATTAGAGTTTTTGGAGGGTGTTTGTTTACTAAATTGTAAATAATTCGGAAAAAAACTGACTTAGAAAAAAAATAAAAAAAAAATATCCTATGGTATTAGTTTAGCAACAAAATGGCGGAAACATTTTGAAAATCAGTTAATAACTGTGCCCTGAAGGTGGTCCCTTTAGATTTGGAATTGTAGAAAAAACTGGTGTTTCCGTACATAAAAAGTGAAGTAGCTTCTATGATAATTGACCGATCGTCATGATAATAGTGTTAAAAGATGCAGAAGCAGACGAGAAGTGCATTCGTTGAAATTTTGAAAACCGATTAATAATATTTCGGCCGCGTCGAGGCAGTCAGCGGGCGCTTTAGTGTCACGGGGTGAAGCCGAGTGTCACAATCGTAAAAATACTACCTAGGTAACTTTAAAAGTATAATAGGATTTTGCATTTTATTTGATTTTGGTTTTTAGTAATTTAAAATTATCGTAAATTTTGGATTTTTACCCCTGACTAGTTGACAGCATATTGATAAATCAAAACAGAATAAAAATTTAATCCGATTTTATCGCAGCATTTCCCAATCGTTAGTACTTGGTTGGTACCTACGTCAAGTATTGTACCTACATACGCGTGGATATTTTCTTAAAATGCTTCGTAAAGGAAATATTATCATGCAGGCACACCGCCTTCGGCAGATAGAATATGTGCTTTGATTACGTTAGAAAAGAAAGCAAACTTGCTTATCCTTACAGTGAGTACAATACAAAATGCGAACATCCTGGTATTTACACTGGAACCATGTTCGGGATACGTGTTTACATTTCTCTGTAAAAGGAATTGAATATGAAAATTAAGTTAGAGAATTGTTTTAATAGAATAACAAATTACTTTTCTGTACGGCTGTACGTGGCGTAAAAATCAATGGAAATCCGAAATAAAATTGTAAAAATGTAATTCTGTGTACACTCCAAAGTTGCTTAATTACGACAACACGGTTAGTTAAACAGTTAAACTACGAAAACAACTCTTTTTACGTAGGGCATAGAGACGATCTTAAGGTCAAACATGTATTTAGTCTAACATGCCGTCGCAAAATTTCACTTTGCTTTTGTAGCTTCAAAGTTTTAATTACAGAGTTTGAGTTGAGTGACATTTAAATAATTAAAAATTGGGCTGAGACGTAATACGATACCATTGTTTGTTCACGTACCTATAAATTAAAAGGTAATGACGGCTAAGGCTGTAATAGTACTTTATGAGACAAGTTAGCTTAGGTCACGACAAACAAAGAAATTTACCACACAGCAACAAATACGACAAAAACAAAATATGATAATTATGGAAAAAGGCACGCAGGTTTTTTTTGTTTTTTTCACACGCCAAACGCAAGAATATTTTGAGAACAAAGGGGTAAGTGAGCATACAGCCTACTTCAAAATTATAATTTTAAGTGATAAAATGCAAATATTTTAATATTTTATAACAAAATATTGTGAATTATGAAATTTGAATTTGATAATAACAAATATTTGTTTGACTTAATTAAGAAGTTACACATTTATTAATTCCAAAAATGAGCATACAGCCTACTTCAAAATTATAATTTTAAGTGATAAAATGCAAATATTTTAATATTTTATAACAAAATATTGTGAATTATGAATAATTTGATAATAATAAATATTTGTTTGATTTAATTAAGAAGTTACACATTTATTAATTCCAAAAATGTATGTGAATTTTCAGCAGCATAAAACCTCTTTGTTGTTACGAAAAAAAATAACTGTATTACCCGGCTAAATTGGGAATGCTCTGTTTACTCGCCTAGAACTTGCAGTAAGGTATACTAATTTATCTTTGTAGGGTTAATTCTATTACGTACTAGTGTTTCATATATTATTGCACGCGTTTGTTATAGCTCGGTTTATGGCCCTAAAAGCGATGTATTAGGGCTCACTTTACGAGCAAGTGTGTTGAAAACATTATTACTTAAATCATGGTTTCATCCTACGGGAGCTGAGGAGAGCTAAGGCGCGTTGACCGATCGAATACTAAATGCGAAATTGCGAATACAGAACGCCTGAACGCGTGACCGCTTTCTGTCTGCTAGATCCCTAGACCCATTTCTTTTAGTTTACTTTTCATGATTTCCGGGATGTAACACTTCATACCTACTTCTCTTTCATTCCCAGGGGGTCTATTACGAAAAGTTTAAAGCGATACACGCACCGGCGTCCGTGCTTCGTTCTGATTTTTTCTTATTACAAAGCACTTGCGTATGCGATATTGCAAAGCGATTGCGTAAGTTTGACAGTTTCTCTCTAGCGGATCCGACATCATTCGTTCAATAGTCTACGGACTACGATAGCCAAATTGAAAATGTATTTAATAGCCATAACCGACGAACTGCGGACGACTATCGTGACCAAGTGACTATACGTTACGCAATAGGGATGTTGACTAATGAATAAAATAACGAAATACTAATAAAAATCGTAAACATATTAAACTTTTAGAGTAGCTTGTATACCTCTTGGTTTTATATATTGCATATTATTTGTTTTATGACCCTTCAAAGTTGGGTGGAATTCATCCATTTAAAAAGTATAAAATTTATTAAAATAAATGATACCTTTAATTAGTCCGTAAAATGTATAGCAAATTTGTCGAAGAAACCATTTTGATAAACACAATATTTAATATAGCTGCTGAACAAATTTCCTATGCGTTGCATACAAACTTGCAAGGCGTGACGTCATAACGTGCAAGTCATTAGTATGGAGCGTTTTTGATCGAGTCCATTTGTGTGCATTTCACACTGTGATATCTCGGGCAGTTTTCATGCTAGCGAATTAATTCTTTTACCAATGTTTCTTTTTTTGAGAGGTAATTTATGTAACATAAAATAAAAAAAATAGTCAACATCCCTATTGCGTAGGTACGTTCTTTTCGTAATAGACCCCGCATCTAGATTTATAGGCAAAAACTAACCATTCGAGAAGCAAAAAGCGACCCATGTTACCCAATTTTAACAACCTTTTGTTTTGTCACAATCTTCCGAAACAATATCCAGTTTTTTCTCATTAATTATCCAAATTCCCTTTAAATTTCTCAACAATAACATTTCATTAACAATTCTAACATTTCTTTTCATCTCTAGTTATTCAATTTGCTCGAAATATTTGCCAAAAACATAATGTCCCTATAAGAGGAAAGTTTAAAATATTTTACGTAAATAGAATTGCTTGTAATAATTTTTCCATTCCGAAACAATCTTGAGTATCGTCAAAGCGTTTTCTTTTATTTTTAAGTGCTCAATTTGTACGAATACAAAATTTTAATTAAACTTTTGCGTCTGAATTAAATTAAGTTACATGATGCACGCTTGGCTGGCTAGGTAGATTTTAAACTTGCTAGTTAAGTTCCAGGTATGACTTACTTAATGATATATTTAAAAAGTACTAAAAATATATGATGATCTGACTGTTTCACCCGAGTCACGGCTATTACATTTTAGTTTATGTTATATTCTATTCGTTATTTTGTCACCATCAAAGGCTTGCCATGTTTGGGACTAAATTGTTTAAGGATTAACAAAGAGAGTAAAGCATACGCAGGATCTGGTGGGGTCGTATAAACATCAGCATTCAGGGTTATGAAGGATTGGTTCGATTCAATTCAAGTCACTATATAAGGGTAAAGTTATTATATAAAGGTTAACTGATGGTATTACCACATTTGCTATTGTACGAGTTTTAACTGTCACTGTATACAATGGTTCAAAATTCAAGCGAAATAAGGAAGAATCGGTGAAACAGTAGTCACCGAGCGATATATACAAAGTAATGGTACAGAGGCAAGGTGGCGCCCTGTCACCCTCATGGTCCGTCTTCACCGAGTCGCTCCAACTTTCAAGTCAACTTGAGTCAAACGCATGCAATATTGATTGCTTCCAAACCGTGCCGTTTACGTTTAACTTTCTGCCACAGTTTAACCTTATTTATATTTAAGGTCTTAACTATACAACTCTTTTCAGAACTGCAATTAACCCGAAATTGAATTTTCAACATTTGAAGTTTCAACTATTACATTCTGTACAACAAAAGGGGCAGTTTACAGGAGATTCCTTGGAGCTGGCAGACTGTGAAGATTTCATTCATTTCTACTGGAATGTGGCCCTTCGTTTCCTGCCCACACGGTGGTTAGGCAACTTTTAACGGCCATTTTGTGGGGAACTTCTATTTTTTACGTTATTATTACACACAGTTTACATATTAACAATTTGTAATAGGTATTTTAACGAAGTATTTGGATAGTACCACAGACTTTATAGTACTTGTTGTATGGTCTGTGGCTAGTACGGTCAGCAACGAAAGTAGTTTAACACTTTAGTACTTTGTCATGCTTTAAAATGTGAGACATCATCAAAAACATTGCTGTGACAAAGAACTAAAAAGTTAAGCGACCTTCGTTGCTGACTGTACCTAATCTGTAAAAATATGACACTGCAAAAAAAACGCATTAAAAAAACGAATAGACCTGTCAAAGTAACTACCTTGCTCATAAAGTATGTCAACACTTCGTACGTGCTTAAGTGAAAATTAAGATGCCTTTGGGCCATTGTAACTTTTGAGGAAAATTTATCTCTTTAAAAATGTAGAGTTTTATAGATGCCTGTGTTTCTTGAGAGTAATCACAAATCTTAATAGGTAATAACTTAGAGCAACACGGGAAGCCGGGGTTGCTCTAAGGGTAATACGAGGGCAGGTCAATAAGTCCGTGACTTTTTGAATGAAACACAGGTTTTTGGGTAACGAAATATTTTTTTAACGTAGTCTCCCTTTGAGCTCTATACACTTTGTCCAACGTTTCTGCGATTTTTTTATCCCTTCCAAAAAAAAATTATCAAAAAATAAGAATGCAAATAAATCCAACTCTCTCCACATTTAAAAATATCCTGTGGATTCTTATGTAGTTATTGCTTTCTCTGTACTGTGGATGGACATCTAATCTCAGACAAATGACAACTTGTTCCTAAATAAAAACTTAAGTTGAGTGCTTTACATTTTCTCTCACATTTAATTTAACCCATGTCGACAATAATAATTGCTTAAAAACATAGGTCACTTTATACGGTAGGTACAAATTGTCATTACAAAATTACCAGATTCAAACATTTCGTACAATACATTAGCCTCTATTTCCCGGCATCCTGAATCCATGTCAGTTAGTCTTTTGGCTCTAACTAGTAAAGCATAAACTGTACTACCTTGTAAAATACAATTCAGAATCCCACAGGAGAGCGCCGAATTTTCCCATTAAAACTACCTATGCCCGCTAAAATACCTTAGTCTGGTAACCCCTGTGACGTCAGCGCCATTGTTGCAGAATATTCCAGAATGCCAATTAACAATCTGTCCTCCGTGCTTAGTCCGTAAAATTGGATAACCGCTCTACAACAATAGTTTGCTGAGCACACGCGTTTCACTTTGGAAAAAAGAAGTATTGAAGTCAGTTTTTATTCTTACTAAGTCTACATAATGTTTTTTCAGCTGGAGCTATTAAGCTTTTAGCTTATTTTATGGTCATCCATCCGATGGTCAACTCTTGAAAAAATCGCTAAACGTGGCAGAGCCCCTACGCCATCGAGCTGCACCTTAGTGAATGCGAGGCTTAGAAATAAAGGTAGTGTTTGTCATACACCGAGCCATGACCACAGAATATACGTGCCATCATGACCGAGCTCACTAACCACGTTCCTCATAAAGGTATAGAAAGTCTACATAATGTTTTTTCAGCTCGAGCTATTAAGTTTTTGGCTTATTTTATGGTCATCCATCCGATGGTCAACTCTTGAAAAAATCGCTAAACGTGGCAGAGCCCCTACGCCATCGAGCTGCACCTTAGTGAATGCGAGGCTTAGAAATAAAGGTAGTGTTTGTCATACACCGAGCCATGACCACAGAATATACGTGCCATCATGACCGAGCTCACTAACCACGTTCCTCATAAAGGTATAGAAAGTCTACATAATGTTTTTTCAGCTCGAGCTATTAAGTTTTTGGTTTATTTTATGGTCATCCATCCAATGGTGAACTCCTGGAAAAATCGCTAAACGTGGCAGAGCCCCTATACGCCATCGAGCTCATCAGTGAATGCGTAGAAATAAAGGTAGTGTTTGTCATACACCGAGCCATGACCACAGAATAGATACCTATGAGTATTACGTGTCATCATGACCGAGCTCATTAACCACGTTCCTCATAAAGGTATAAAAAGTCTACATAATGTTTTTTCAGCTCGAGCAATTAAGTTTTGGGCTTATTTTATGGTCATCCATCTAATGCTCTACTCCTGGAAAAATCGCTAAACGTGGCAGAGCCCCTATTCGCCATTGAGCTCATCAGTGAATGCGTAGAAATAAAGGTAGTGTTTGTCATACACCGAGCCATGACCACAGAATAGATACCTATGAGTATTACGTGTCATCATGACCGAGCTCATTAACCACGTTCCTCATAAAGGTATAGAAAGTCTACATAATGTTTTTTCAGCTCGAGCAATTAAGTTTTGGGCTTATTTTATGGTCATCCATCCAATGGTCAAACTCCTGGAAAAATCGCTAAACGTGGCAGAGCCCCTATTCGCCATCGAGCTCATCAGTGAATGCGTAGAAATAAAGGTAGTGTTTGTCATACACCGAGCCATGACCACAGAATATATGTGCCATCATGACCGAGCTCATTAACCATGTTCCTCATAAAGGTATAGAAAGTACTTAAGGTTTTACAGATCAAGATAATAAGTTTTTTTCTTGTTTTATGGTCATCCATCCAATGATATGGTCGACTCTTGGATAAATCGCTAAACGTGGCTGAACTCCTACGCCATCGAGTTCCTCCTTAGTGAATGCGAGGCTTATGGACTCCCTAAACGATCAAAATTGCTTGTCAATCATTTACATTGTATTGCATGTACATTGCACATTTTGGTCGTTTAGGAGCGATGCTTGGCAAGCACCACAGAATAGATAGATTACCGTGGCCAATCAAAAGTAGGCCACGCCCCCAAATGGTAAATGCAATGTAAATGATTGACAAGAAATGCTTGACCGTCTAGGGTCTCCATTAGAAATAAAGGTAGTGTTTGTCATAGTTACACCTGGGCCTCAATTCCGCTAAATGTAATATAGTTCAATTGCACGTCGTCAGCATGGCAATAGCATAAAATGACACTTTTGGTATTCCGCTCCTGTTTTGACAGTTGAATAGCGGCTACCCAGCGGCTAGGTAGCCGCTATTGATACAATTCGGCTCAATTCCGCTAAATGTAATGTAGTCCAATAGCACGTCGTCAGCATGGCAATAGCATAAAATGACACTTTTGGTATTCTGCTCCTGTTTTGACAGTTGAATAGCGGCTACCCAGCGGCTAGGTAGCCGCTATTGATACAATTCGGAATTCTATTAACCAATGGCGTCACGATAGCGCCAGCACGGCCACATAAATATGTATTCTCCTCGTATTTGACGTATGTGCCGATAGCGTTGACATCGTCGCCATCTGTCAAAATTGGCCATCGAGAAGCAATTGTGCAGCCATACGTTTTCTCTTACATTTTCCAGATAAAAGTGATATGAAACAACAATGCCGCATCACATTTTAAGATGGAACTATTTAGAATTGGCCAACAGGGTGGAGCAGCGTCGGTACGAGTACGAGAGGCTGCACCGCTGTCGAGCGCGAGCTTTACTTAGGCGGAATATCGACCCTATGGTTGTTTTGCCAGACACAGAGTTTATAAAAATGTTCCGCCTCAGTAAAACCGTACCTAGTCAAAGATATCGCGGAAATCATATCTCCGTTTATTCCCAACGAGCGAAGATGTGATGGGATCTCTTGTGGTACAGTTTGCCGAAACATTGGCGCATTCCACCCATAGCTGTTTCAACAAACTGCGCCTTTCGTTGGTCTAACTTTCGTTGGTCTAACTGAATCTTATTGTGACGCTCCAGAAATTACTTAGAGCCTCTTGTTGCTCCAGCGCCACTATTTCCGCTGACATCATTGAAATATATGTTTTTTAAAAAATAGGCATAGTAGAATCAAATATAGGTAAGTAGTATTTAATCGGGTATCTACCTAACAATAAATTCCCATTTTGGGTAGGTAGGTACTCAAAATGGGAATTATTGTTACCCAATTTAAATACTACCCTTTTTAAACTTAGGGGGTACCAAAAGTTTGCCACATGTAAGGAAAGTACCTACCTTAAATATTGAAGATAGGAAATTTTACTGAAAGCAGACTTCATTTAGATTTACTAAATCCATACTATTTGTATAGGAGCAATTAGTTTAAGGAAATAAAATCTCAATGATAAATTAATAGTTTATTTCAGTTAGTTGGTAACAAAATGTATAAAACCATTTAGCTAATAAAGGCTGATATAGGTACCACTTAGACTGACTGTCTGACTTCTTGGTTCCGACTCTTCGATCAAAAATATCCTTGATTTGGCACCTCGAAATAGCGTACCACTTACAAACTGGGAGCTTATTTTGTACACATTCACCTTTTTCTTACATATTCACCTCTTATTTTGTAAAAACTTAGATCTTATAAATCACTTATTTTATTCAAAATCACATCTTTTATCACTTATTTTGTACAAAATAAGCGCCTAGTTTGTAAGTGGGACTCTATTTTGAGGTGCCATTGTTGAGACTCTGACCGGACATCTAGGGTATTCTTGATCCGAAGTTCCGACTAAAAAAACGGCTCTGCATTGGACACTGTTGCATTTTGAGTTCCAATTTAGACTTTATCAGCAATTTCAATTTCCATTAATCATCAGAAACATTCACTAAAACGGATACTGTTGCCTCTGCATCAACTTTACTCAAATGTCTTAGTAAATCACCGTGCTCCGCTCTCAGTTTCTTTGTACTTCTATGTGCTTTGAAGTGATCAAAACCAACATTTTGGAATTTATTAGCCCTGAGGATTGCCGTGAGGTTATTGCATCCATAGCTTCTTGCCAATATTGTCTTCGTTCACATCACACGTTCATCTTTTGGGATAGGTAGGTACAATAATTTCCTATATTTTTACAGCCTAAGACACGGTAAATTTGTATTTTCTTAGCAGAATAACAGAAACAGAATTGAAAAAGAAAAATGCAACAATTAGGTTTTGACAAATAAAAGATTGTTTACCAAAGAGTATAGTTATTTTTAATTTGAATCCATTAATACATTTCAATGTTTGAATCATCGTTTTAAAAGGCCACTAGCGCCTCTAGAAATCGATGCGGAACTACTGACATGAGTTACTGAAAATCTGTTTTTTTGTTTCATTTCTTTTTTTGAAATATTCTTTTTATAAACAAAAATATTAATAAAAAAGAATAAATCGAAACAAAAGAAACAAAAACAAATTAAGAGGGAGGAATATTGACTTGTTTTTCGAGTAGTTAAAATAAATGTATTGGCGGCGCTAGTAGTGGAGAGTACAGACTAGTAGGAGGCTTTAAATTACTAGTTAAGAAGGCAATTATTTTTATTGTATTTGACATTTTACCAGCTTATATCTATTCTGTGCTTTTACTTTTTCTTTTATTTTCAGTCATTCAGGCATCCTAGACAAGAATCCTCCCTTATAAAGATCGTAACCCGTAATACCACCATAAATTCGACAACTTATAGCAAATCAAGGGGCCCTTGATAGAATTTGCTAAAGGCCCCGCGCTGGCTTAATCCGGCACTGAAGTTATTGTTAAGACTAGGGATGGCGCTATTTTCTTCGACTGTTTGCGTTGTTTTACGTGTGTCCCCCTGTTGTTTAGCTAGAGCACAATGGTGCCGCCTGACGGCGATAAAAGGCAGTTTTACCTCCCAATTTTTACACAGAATACTAATTAATAGTACTGTTTTAGCCCGGCCGCACATACACGTCGGAACCCCGATTCGGAGTTCCAAACTGAATATTGATGTATGAAAATTCATGTGTGTGGACCATAGATTTAGTTAAGTTTGGAATTACGTATGTGCGGAATTCCGAAACGGAAATCCGTCTGTATGTGACCACTTTTTTACAATCTACTCTGTGTCTTTATTGCAGCCGCTGCTGATGCTGATGACATGCCAGCGATATGCTGACGACGATCGTCTCAAAATTAGTAGAATACCGTTTTTTGATCAATGGCGTTGGCATCGTCGACGTCTGTCATAATAATAATTAGCCATCGAGAAGCAATTGTGCAGCAATACGTTTTCTGTCACATTCTCCATATAAACGGTAGTGATTTTTTGCTCAGTGTACTCAATAAAATTAATAATGCCACATCATATATTACGATGGAGGATTTTAGAATCAGTCCGCAGGGAGGAAATTCGGTATGAGAAGCTACGACGCCGTCGAGCGCGCTTTTTACTGAGGCGGAATATCGACCCTTTTTTTGTTATGTCGGATACAGAGTTCATAAAAACGTTTCGCCTGAGTAAAGCTGTAGTTAGAGATATCGAAGAACTCTTGATGCCGTTCATTCCCAACGAGCGAAGATGTGATGGCATTTCGGTTTCGATGAAGGCAAGTACCTTACTCTTTTATACATAACCTACAAAATTGATTTCTTGATTTTAAAATGTAGGTAGGTACTGTAGGTTAGTATACTTAATTTTATTTGTGCAAAATACTTAATAATTACACTTGACATTAATTTTCAGATCCTGATAGCCCTAGCGTTTTACGCAACAGGGTCTTATCAGACCTTGGTTGGGCAAAGTGCGTTCCACAATGTCTCACAGAGCACTGTTTCTAGAGCTGTGAGACAAGTGACGGACGCACTGAACCATCCACAAATATATCAAAGTTATATTAAATGGCCAATGTTATCTGCAGAAAGAACTGCAATTAAATTAAAGTAGGTATTTACTTTCTTGTCTTACATGCCGGATTACAGTTGCGCCACAAAAAGATTTATTTACTACGAAAACCTCCTAAACGTAAGACCGACAAATCTGTTTTTTTTGCGACAAATTCCGACAAACTTCGACTTCATCATGGCATAGTCAAAAGTCAGATTTCCAACTTTTTTGTTGGCGCAGCTGTAGACCGGCACGTTCCTGTCTTTCCTACAAATTAAAATCCACTTTTTTTAATCACACTTCATATTAGTGACATTTCAGATTTTACAATAAGTTCAAAATGCCAGGAGCGCTGGGTTGTGTGGATGGCTCGCATATCGCCTTACTGAGACCCGACATCCACGAGGAACGTTATTTTAACAGAAAGGGTTATCATTCCCTGAATGTGATGATTGTAAGTTACCTATTAAAACATTTGCTTTTTGTGAACAATGGCTTGTTGACTTATCATAGTCAACATAGTTTGTCCAATCATTCACTCACATTTAATTTTTTTGCAGATATGCGACGCAGATCTTAACATAATATGTGTTGATGCTAGCACCCCAGGATCGGCACATGACTCCACCGTCTGGCAGAGCCATCCACTTAGCCGTCATATCGCAAATGGGGAAAGTGGCTATTTATTGGGTGAGTTTTAAGTTACCTACATGTTTAGTACCTAGGTAAAAACGTGCCCGACTAAATACCTGCGCCACAAAAAAAATTTTTGGAAACGTGACTTTTTGACTATGCCATGATGAAGTCGGTAGTTTGTCGGAGTTTGTCGCACAAAAACCAGAATTTGTCGGTCTTGCATTTATGAAGTTTTCGAAGTAAACAATACTTTTTATCCATCTATTTAGGAGACCTAACACGTAGGTTCTCCTAAAAGCAAAACCGACAAATTCTGGTTTTTGTGCGACAAATTCCGACACAACTACTAAAACAAATAAAACAATTATATAATAAAAAAAATAACTTTAATCATTACTGATTACAGGAGATAGTGGTTATCCACTGCGGAGGTCAATGATGACCCCAATATTGAATACTGTGGAAGGCACTCCACAGCAGTAGCCGCAGTGGTGGTTGCAGTCGCCGCAGTGGTGGTTGCCATCGCGGTAGTGATGGTGTCCATGACCCCCACGAAGACCTCTGATGTGCCTGAAGAAGGCGTGGCCATGGCCATTGACCATTCGTGGCCAAAAAAATTTCTAGCGATGTTGGCGGTATTCCCTGCGTTCGAATGCACATCGCTGAAATTAATATAGATATTAAGAAAACAGCAGAATTTATCTATTTATAAATGGTTTTTTCTTTTTCTTTTCTCTCATTTAGTCAGTCATAGTCTTCATAAATAATGTAAAAAAAAAGATATGGGTGCACCTAAATAATAAAGCAGATTTTAATAAGTATTATTTCTTGTTATTTTTCCTAGTAACATACCTACTGTCATATCATAAGCCAGACACCAGAAAAATACATTATAAGTATGCAATCAAAAGAGCTGCTGTGGAGCTCGGTGGCGCAGTGGTTTAGCGCTTGGCCCAGCGATTGCGGAAGTTAAGCAACGTTCGCAAGGGTCGGTCATGGGATGGGTGACCAAAAATTTATTATCTCGAGCTCCTCCGTGCTTCGGAAGGCACGTTAAGCCGTTGGTCCCGGCTGCATTTGCAGTCGTTAACACCCACCAATCCGCATTAGGCCCGCGTGGTGGGTTATGGCCCATCCTCCTTACCACCCCTAATGTGCCCCAGTAGTGGGGACATCAAAAGTGGCTGATGGACAATCAAAAGATGTTTAAAACTTTGTACTCACTCACATCAATGGATTTGTCTTCACAGATCCTGGTATCAGATTGAAGTAGCCACAGATCCTAGATCAGCAAGAGCAAGATGTATTTACTGATACTGTTATCCGATTCTACCAAAAAAAACAAAAAAAATTGTGCCCACACTGATCATGGTACTGTATTAGTGGATATCACTAGCTGGGATCTATGTCTACTTTATCTGATAGTGGGCTAGGTGGTCACAAACTCACATTACGTTCTCACCACCATCATCACCACCACTTCCACCACCTTCAGTTTCAAAAATCTAGCAATAAAAAAGGATGCAAATTAATATTATGTGCAAACCAAAAGGAAAATGGAATAGGGTAAAAAGCTTTTTATATGCCCTAGTTAGTCAAATAACACAACACATCGAAGGAAAATGTTATGGGATAAAAAGCTCTCAAAATTCCCATGCATAGTTAGTAAAAAAAACATACCATATCAAAGGAAATAAATATTATAGAATAAAAAGCTTTTAAAATGCCCATAGTTAGTAAAAAAACATACCACTTCCAAGGGGTTGTGGCGAACACCAGTTAAGGGTTCGCCAACATCTCTTCCCAATATGTTATATAGTCTCTCCTGGAGAGCTGTCAAAGTCAACTGTGAGTATTGTCCTCCACCTAATGAAACCAAAAGATTTATTAGGTACATACTTTGGAAAGTCCTCAATACTTACGTAGGTACTTACTTTTTCATAAACACAAATAAATGATTTGTTTACCGGTTGCAGACAACTCCTGCTTGTTCCTTTTTATTTTTTTTAGAAGTTTCGACTTGTAGTCTGCATAATACTAAAATAAAGAGAAAAGAAAATATCAATATACCTAAGTTCCTAGGTAGAATGTACAATAATCATATTTGATTTTACACCAATGTAAATTATACTTATTAACAACTTACAGTGCGCCAGGCTTCAGCCCCTCTTGTGGGACAGTCTGCCGAAACGCTGTTCATAAGGTTGGCGCACTCTCCCCACAGCCGTTTCGACAGACTGCGCCCCTCTTTCGTCCGGCTGCACCGTCCCAGCGCGAGCTCCCGGTGACTCTCGAGAAATTCTAAAAGTACCTCTTGTTGCTCCAACGTCACTGTCTCTGCTGCTGACATGTTTCGATTTTTATTTTGGATAAGTATTTAAATATTAGCCAAAGCAAATAATTGATTGATTACAAAATTTGCAAAGAGTAGAGTAATTTTTTAATTTCAAGCATCGTTTTGAAAGGCCACTAGCGCCTTTGGAAATCAATGCGGAACTACTGATATGAAATTAAAATCACTGAAAATGTGTTTTTGTCATTTCTTGAAATATTCTTTTATAAACAAAAATATTATTAAAAAAGAATAAATCGAAACAAAAAAACACCAAAAAGCGCCCCACCTTGCCCCACCGTGGCTACGCCCATGTAGAATACATAATGAAAAAATGTTCAGGGAAGCAAAAAAACACACAAAAGCAACACAAGAAAGTAGTCAGAATTTTGACAAGTGACAAACACTTAGCGCCCTCTCGCGGCGACGTTTCAAGCAAGGAACCCCATTGGCATAGGTTTGCGTAAAGCCAAATCCTTTCAATAATGTTCAAAAGTATTACTAATTATTCGAATATTGAAATTAGTAGTTAATTCGGTTGTTAAAATTAGTAGTAATCGCCATCACTAAGTAGTGGGTAGTAGGGCGTCTTAAAATTATAGTTAAGAAGGCGATTTTTATTGTATTTGGCCTTTTACCTATTCCGTGACTTTACTTCTTTCTTTACGTATGAACGGAATTCCGAAACGGAAATCCGTATGTGTGTGGCCACTTTTATACAATCTACTCTGTGTAGTGATTGCTTTCTTTGTGGTATAAAGTCAAGCTGATGCGATGCTGACGACATGCCAGCGATATGCTGACGTCGTTCTTTTCAAAATTAGTAGAATACCGTTCTTAGATCAATGGCGTTAGCAAATCAATGGAGTGTCTGCGACGTAGCAATTTTTGGTAAAATAGCGGAATCGAGGCCCTGACCGAGCGCACTAGCCACGTTCCTCATAAAGGTACAGAAATAGTAAACAGCAAACTGAATACGACACTCACAAATGAATATTATAATGCGGGAACACATTTAAATAGCGTGTATACCTTCCCTTAACAAATTCCAGGCAAATCCAGACCTTTTTACTTCATATTTGTGCCGAAAAATGTATGCCTACGGCACGTAGAATTTGACGCCCGAGTAACACAAATGATATTTTACTCTTTCCCAACCAAATAAAGCTTATTTTATTCTGTGACGCTGTTTAAACCCAAGACCGGGTCGCAAAGAAAAAATGATAGGCATTCTTTCCATTTTAGCTCTCAAAGGAAATTGTATTTACATTATAATCTTACAGAATTTTTATTTTTTCAATTTCACCCAGTAATAAAAGCCATTTTTATACGTAATAAGACATTGACTTATTATAATAAATTACTTATTACTGAAATCATTAACCTAGGATTTTTTTATGTTTTATAACTACAGTACGTATTAAATAAAACTGTTGTGATATATTCTTGAAGAAAACATTCACTGTGCACTTCTTTCTAGGATTAAAAAAAAATACGTGGAAACCGCAGGCCTATTACATAAAAATAATCTCGATAAGCGGACGATGTCGTACCCACGTTAACTCACGAATAAAGAAAATAACGAAAATTGGGTTGGTAAACTTTTCCAAAACTGTTGTGAATTATATATTTTCTGGTAGCTTTTGGCTTTGGAGTCAGGAATAACAAATTGCGGAATTTTTATAATGCTTTATTTTAATTTAAATAAAAATAAAAAAATAAAAATTACATCATAGTACAATAAATCACTATTACGGCTGTATGCGTAGGTAGGTAATGCCTTTGCTCCAAAAACTTTCTATGTTGTTGCTCAAAACAAAAAAAAAACAAAGGTATGATTACTCTTTGTCACTGTCTGTCAAATCTGTCAATCAGTTTTTTTAATCAGTAAATGCAAAGGAACTTCGTGTTCAGCCGTATGTTTGATATTTTATCGCGATAATAATATAAAAAAAAATTGGTTAACAAGGTAAAATAAAAAAAAACATAATATTATTTTCTTTATTCTTCAAAAACAATTCTCTTTGACGAGAAGCAAATATCAAGTAAATTGAACGACGAATTGCGTCCGATTATCGAGGTTCTTTGTATGTAATAGACCTGCTAGTATTTTAAATAAAAAAATTGCACTTAATCCATTAATGATAATCATCATTTTCCGGTATTTGTACTATATATCTACAAAATAAAATAGGTACAATGTTGAACTCAAAAAAAATCTACTAAATAAAGATTGCATTGCTATTTGCCATCTTGTTTTTTTATCTTTCTCTATCTGCGATCAGCCTTTTAGACCGATCGGGATACGTTTTTAGGTTTCAAAAATATTAAAGTTATTTTTTTTTCGTATATAGTTTCTGCACCATTCACATAGCCTAATACATCAATTTGTGTCATTTTGGATGGATGCATAAGTAATAATTTAGGTTTTTGTCTTTTTTAACACTATCGGACGAAAAGAAAATTAAAGTTGAAAATTTTACTTTAATGATGATTACGAAGTGGTATCCGATGTACATGAACTTTTTGTGTCATCTTCGTCCACGGGAATACTGTTATTTGACTATTACCATAGCTATTACCTAAAAAGTTGCCGTAGTAACTCCAAAAGAATATTACAATAATATTGGTTAAATAAGTGTCAAATGTTTTAGATCAATGGTAGCAGGCTATCTTAAATACAATACTATCAATTTTGACAGTTTTGTAGTTCAATTATTAATAACCAACACAAAAAATTTAATATCTAAAGATGCATCGGCTAGATGTGACAGAAAACGCAAAAATACTCATTATATATGCCAATGTATCGACAGGCAAGATTTCATAAACTTTAGAATTTTTGAAGGTTTATGCCCTCAAAGTAACGTATCCCGATCGGTCTATTTAGGCAATAATTATTAGCTCCTTTTATCGACTAAATACTGAATTTCTAAATATTGTTCGATGTTTTCACACTGTCCATTTGGCTCCCGCATTGCACCATATTGTTATTTATTTTGTTGTATGTACGTGCCCGCATTTAAAGGATGTTGCTTTGAATACCGAGAAACACCCACAGTCCAACTTGACATTATACGGTTTGCATAAAAAGTTCTGCCAATTTTTTGTACGAAATATAATGATATAAACAAGGATGTTTTCCAACAGTCCAACCTTAAAGAGTAGCGGCCGGCCGTCACAACTCAGTATTCCTCTATAACTAGGCACTTACCTAAAACACCTTCTAACAACTTCATACATGCGAGAGTATTTAAGTCATACAAAAGGTGTCCCCCCTTAAAGAATTTAATTTCTCAAAAGTATATGCAAAATTTCAAGTTCATAGCCCTAAAGCTGTGCGCTCATAAAATGTCAGTGGGTTTCTTCTTAGCTGCTGTTTGTGAAGCCATTTTTGTTACATATTTTTACCTACAAAGCCGAATCCAACGTGACATTTAATTAAAAAACCAGTGCACCTGAGTTTTTCCCGAATGTTTGGACTTACAACCAGGGATTGAAATACCGTTAAAAAAAATAACGATACAAAAAAAAAATACTAAAATAACGTTAATATTAACGTTATTTACTGAAATAACGTTATTATTAACGTTATTTACTGAAATAACGTTAAAATTAACGTTATTTACTGAAATAACGTTAATTTAAATGTTACGTTATCTAAAGTAACGTTATTTATTGACATACAATTATGTTAAAAGTAACGGTAAAAAAAGTAAGAAATAACGTTACATTTAAAAATAACGTTATCAATCCCTGCTTACAACGTTCGAATTCCAATTGAATTCGTTCGTTTTGCTGAACAGTTGTGCAGTTTGACCGATTCGCTGGTTACTGTTGGTCGTCATAAACTAAAAGGTTCTACATCGATCGCGAATAGTTGGTATGTATGTGAAGCCTTCTTCGATAGGTTTTACCGGTAAAAGGATTGGTTTGTCTGGATACGAGTTGAAGAAAAAGAAACAGAGTGTTCATACTAAGAGAATTAGGAAAAATAAAAAAAAATCGTCCTTTATTTGCCAAGTAAGTACCTGTTTTTGGGTAGGTCGAAATAAATTAAACTCAAGAATGATAAACACCGCCTTATCGTTCTTGTGTTCAACTATTTCTAATTCGTTGATAGTCATTAATTTTAAATCGCAACAAATAAATACTGTTAAGTAATGACCTGCCGAAAGTAAAACTGGGTATTAGTACTTATATCCAGTTTTATTATACATTCGAGGGGTGAAATTATGGCGAAGGTAAGCCGTTCCACAACACTGTTATGATCTGCATAGAAGTCAAGTGGATGTTGGGTGAGATTTCTAGAAGGTAAGCCGATGGGAATCTGCTTGTATGGACACTTTGCCACTGGGGCACCTATTCGCTGGGTGCGAAGGTATATTAATGGATCGCAGCGCTCATGGAGGCAAAAAGTAGAAATAATGTAGGCTCTGTAATCTGTTTAAAAACGATATTTAATTTATTACTAGCGATACAGGAACAATTATATATGTTTATTATCACTTAATAAAATTATTAAAGTAGCTTTATCCTCTTGTTTTACAAAATCTACAACTAAAAAAGAAGAAAACAAACCCTGATTATAACCAAAATAAAACACTCTTATTGAACAGATTTTACTGGCCATATTTAATTTAAATGACAAAAAAAGATTTCACAACACTTTTTCCACCCAAATAGACAACAACAAAACCAATGACTTTCCATAAAAACCATAGGGAGAAAACATAATATTATGTTTCAAAACAAATTAAACGCACGCAAAAAGTGTTTCTAAAACAAATCGGAATATAATATCTTACTCAGCAATAAGGGAGCTCAATCTCAGCTTAATTATAGACTCATAGCATAATATTCTCGTTAATAATCATTTTTATTTATTTACAGTCTCTATCGTTTTATGAAACATCGTCCTACTGATTGAATAATGCGGGTTACGGCGTCAAACACACCGGGTTAACGACCCCTATTAACGATAGAATAAATGCAATTAGAATTTTACGAGCCACTTCATCTTTCGTGAAATAAAAATTATTAATGGCCAAAGGCGTACTCCTCCCGGCGTATATCTTTGCTCAAATAAATAAAACACTCGAGATTTATTGTCGCTGAAAATTATTTCGACTTGCATGTTTTCCTTCGATCGTTTGTAATGTTGTTATGTAATAAATGGTTATGGCACGCCGTAAATGACACCTAAAAATGTGAGATATTATTCCGCTCGTCTTATTCTGTAAGTAATGGCTTTGAAACAAAGTGGGAAATAGGTCAAGGTTAGTAAACGTGAAAATCTTTATCATGGCGATTCTAAAGAATAGAAGTGAGGTTTGTACATTTAAAGAAGACAATATGTTCCTGGTCACAGGAAAAAGATGTTCGTAAAATAAGTTGAAGCAAGAAAAGTACATGAAAACAGCTTTCAGCCCTTGCGTATGCTTCATGAGCGGTATGGAGTTTCGGAGCAGAAATAAGAGATACTGCTGCGGAAAAATACTAAGTTTTGAGGTCCAACATATTTTGACCTTTATAGCGTAGGTGGCTGTAAAGCTAGGGTTTCGTAGGATGGCGGTGCCGTCAAATTACGGCCGTAATTAAGAGGCGTAAAACGTTGTCTATGTAAATATACGGCGCTGTTTCTGACGTTACGGTGTCGCCTAATTGTTTACATAGACAACATTCAACGCTGCTATATTACGGCCGTAATATGAAGGCACCCTATCCTAGGATGGTAATAGCTACCTATTCAGTTGCAAACACGGCTATATACGCACTGACAGGCCAATTGCGTGAAACACAACCATAATATAAAAAGTTCAAAAAAATTCTATAAATAATTAAAATTAAAACCTCTACATTTTCCACTTAACATTATTCCCTTTAGATTTCTTAGTACTCCTAAACCACTCCAGAAACCATAATATTATTTGTTTTTTTTTATTTTTATTTTTTATTTAGAAACTTTGTTTTTTTTAAAAACATGTCAGTTCCATCGAACCAGAATAATACAAACAGTACAGAGTCAGTGCATAAGTAAGTAAGGTAGTGTCCTTATTGTTTGTACTTACAAGCTAGATTATATAGCATCATCGCGGACTCCGAGTTCGGTTCCGCGAGGATGCTTTGTGCTACACCGACATTCAGCACATTAAACTGGATCGCGTCCATCGCATTCTGTCTTTCGATGCAATACTTTTCGCACTCCAACAAAATATGCTAAACGTCGTCCACAGTACCACATATATCACAATTAGGTGACTTCAGCTTTTTCATAAGATAGGCAAACTTTTTTGAAGGAAAATGGCCAGAATGTAAATGAAATGATACCAAAAATTAAATTAATATTAAACAGCTAATGATTGTCAGAGTTATATTTATAATACTGAATAGGATAAATCCAAATAATTGGATCGCATTTATAAATTGGGGTCTATAGAAGCAATCTCAACTAAGTTGCTCGATAGATTACACGCAGACTAAATTACGAAGACTGAGAACAAAAGATGGGAAATTGGAATATTTTATAATGACCCTTGACCTTGAAGATTTGTACAATGGGATGATGATATGAATAAACTCAGGAAGATTAAAAATAACTTTTGGAACAAGATAGAGCATTCGGATTTAATAAATATGTATTAATAATTTTAAATCAAACTGGATAATTGGATATTGACACCAAACTCTTCTGAACGGCAATACCTACTCATAGAAACATAAATTAAATCGTCTATAAAATCTCGGTTATTATTTAAACTTGATTTAGCAGACAAAACTTTTTTTAAATCAGAAGCTTTTATATTTCAGTAAAAAAATATTTATTACATACCGATATTGTTCAAAGTTATACCATTGAGTTTTTTTTCATCTATCTTACGACTTTTTCATTCGAGCAAGATAAAAATTTGATTTTACAGTAAGTAGCCAAATAAATCTTATATAAGTCTGACGCCATTACAAAAATTAACATTGTTTGTACCTATTACGACAGTAGAGGTAAGATAGCCAGTTCCTCAGTGGATTCCGGTTGTACATTATCATTGACTAGACTATCATTGTAAATAAAAAAATGATTATTGACTAGCTAGACTATCATAGTAACAGGAAGCTTTCATATTTTCCAAAGATCTTACTGTGCTGTAGCAACTTAAACTAGGGGTTGTATTTGTAAAGGTTATATAAATACTGGAAGATCACTGACTTCTGACCGGCTAGCTCAACAAAGCACCTATTTTTCCGACTGAGTTCCTTTCATACTAGGTACTTACTACCATCTTTTACTGAATCTATATTTGAAACGAATAGCTTCTTAAGCCTTTTGTGTAACACAAAGAAATATTATGGAAGTATTGTGAATGAGAGTATTGTGTTACGTATAGAAAAATATGTGTTTTTTTTTTACATTTTGATTTATATAATTACTTAATGTTAAACATTATCATGTGACTTGCTATTAAAGGCACATAAAGTGGTTTTCCAGGGTTTTAGCTTTTACACAATATATTTTAGCGTGTCCCGACAACTAACGAAAAATTACTATTATTAACTTTTTTATCAAAGCATAGTTATCTCATTAAATGCCATATGTTTGTAGTATTTGCCGAATACAACTTAAGTGTGTACATATACACTTATTTTAACCGACTTTATCAAAAGGAGGATGTTCTCAATTCGATTGTATATATTTTTTATTGTTATTCGCGCGTATCTTCGACATTTATGGACCGATTTTGATGATTCTTTTTTTGTTCGATTGAGTTCTCTTGCAAGTTGGTCGTATTTTTTTTCAAATCGGTTCAGTAGTTTTCAAGTAATCCTGAAAATACTATGATTTTACATCAACTACCTTGACGACTTTGTTATTTATGAACCGAATTAGATGTTTTTTTTGGGAAAGGGCTTTTAGAATTAAAAAAGGAAGTTGTACTCCAGCCCCCTACTTTAATAGACGTGTTATATTATAACAATGATAATGCGTATCTAATGACTTGTAAATTATTTCTTGCTTTTTAGAGGCAGGTTTTTTTAAGTCGGGTTTTTTTGTTTTTTAATCAATTTTTTACACATTAAAGTTGTATTCGCCAAATACTACAAACATATTTTGCTTTGATAACATAGTTTATAGTGAACAATTCGTCGTTAGTTGTGGGGACACGCTTAAGGATATTGTGTAAAAGCTAAAATCCTGGGAAACCACGTTATGTGCCTACAAATGCGAGTCACGTGCTAATGTTTAACCTTAATCATAAATATTTTATACAAGGATTGATAACGTTATTTTTTAATGAAACGTTATTCTTACTTTTTGTTACCGTTACTTTTAAATAACGTTATTCCAATTAATAACGTTACCTTTTTTACCGATAATTTTAACGGCACTATTGTACCGGTAAAGTTTAACGCTATATTTAACGGTAATTTTACCGGTACAATAATTTTAACGTTATTTTTACCGGTAAATTTACCGATAAAATGTTTTAACGGTATTTTTAACGTAATTTTTTTTGTATCGTTATTTTTAACGGTATTTTAAACCCTGAATTTAGACGACAGAATAGTATGTTGTACAGTAGAGAGATAGACTAACTGCCGTACTCAGAGACGTCAATTAAGTTTAATGCTTAATTAAATATCATGTCTTCTTATACTATCACTATGGAAAAGAAAGAGATAGCACCAATTTTAATAAAGTATTAAACTTTATTGACGTCTCTGAGTACAGCCGTAAGAGTGCTATAAATATCACCATTTTCTACTAAATAATTTTGATGAGTAAAAATAATATCTGTTACCTATTATCCCAATGATATTTAATAGTCTTTGTCATTA
This sequence comes from Agriphila straminella, assembly GCA_950108535.1. Lineage (NCBI taxonomy): Eukaryota > Metazoa > Arthropoda > Insecta > Lepidoptera > Crambidae > Agriphila > Agriphila straminella. Next base: position 4,681,387 of record OX467303.1, on the reverse strand, counting down.
TAGCATTTAAAATTTAATTACTCATTAAAATATCATAATTGTATATTGCACCCTATCTTGTAATCGAACCATCCATGTCTATTACTGTCTGTATGGATAAAGGATAAAATGATATGATGGTATCCTTTTATTTTGGCTTTAAATATAAATAAGGCTTAGCTAGGCAAGGGTTCCGTCTAATATTTGTTGGCAACTTTTTCCATTTCACGATAATTCTGGTGATGGGTTTAACTTGAGTTGTCATAAATCTTTTTAGGTCTTACGAAGTTAAGAGTTTAGCGTTTGCAAGAATTTAATTCAGAAATTGTGTGACTTTATAGGTCACTTTTTGTCGTCATGTAGTAGGTATTGTTTAATTTACACCAATTTATATTATAAAAATCCAGTTTCCGTAACTTTGTGATCGCAAATCTCGAAAAGTAGCCAATGAAATGCCTTGAAATTTTTCATATTACCTACTCTTTTATCCACGTGAAGATAATTCTTTCAATCATTTAGTTAATATAAAATTACCCTCCCTAACAAGCATCTTCGAGATGTGAACTAAAGGCGCTTATAGCAGTCCACTATAGCGGCGCTAATACACTTATTTTTATTACACATAAATCAAGTCAATAATTAAAAAAACGGCCAAGTGCGAGTCGGACTCGCGCACGAAGGGTTCCGTACCAAAAAAATGGCAATAAAATCACGTTTGTTGTATGGGAATTGCCCCTTAAATATTTATTTTATTCTGTTTTTAGTATTTGTTGTTATAGCGGCAACAGAAATACATCATCTCTGAAAATTTCAACTGTCTAGCTATCACGGTTCATGAGATACAGCCTGGCGATAGACAGACAGACAGACGGACAGCGGAGTCTTAGTAATAGAGTTCCGTTTTTACCCTTTGGGTACGGAACCCTAAAAAAGAAACAATCATGCCCATCTTCTTCTTATCGAATGAGGAATAGTGGTGTTAGAGTTTATCAAGCCGCCTATGTAAGGCCTCTAACTTGGCTTAACGACTATTATCAGATGACAACAGCCGGGACCGACGGTTTAACGTGCCCTCCGAAGCACGGAAGCGCTCAGTTGTTATGCCACTTAACGGTCACCCATCCGACACCTGGCCGGACTGAGCGTTGCTTAACAAACGTGATCGAGTACGATCAGTCTGTCAAGTTCCGCCATTAGCGCTTCACATAAAATCCAGCAGTCCTACCTAACTAAACTATTCAGTAACGCGTCAGAAAAACGAATAAATCTTTGACTATATCCAATAAAAGGTGAAGTACAAACAGCATAATATCAAAGTATGTTCCAGTACAAATTACTTCAAAAAGCTGGAAGAGTTGCCACCGACAAGTTATTGCGGAATTACCTTGAGTTGATCACAAAAGCGGAATGTTTACCGTCGTAAAGCCATTGCTGACTTTGATAAAGCTCTGGCGTTCGTGCTTTTTACCGCATTTTGCGATCAAAATTTTCTTAACTCTAAGGCCGCGGCCGCATTACTGCGCCGCCTGCGACGCGACGCGCCACGGTGATGTTTCATATAACAGACACGACTATGGTGCGACCACTGCCATACGATTAGGAAGTTTGTTTACCTACACGAAATCGCCGTCGCATCGCATCGCAATCTCCGCAGCAGTGACACGGCCTTTACGCCTGTAGCCTCCGACGAGTAAGTTCCGTCATGAGTTCGACAAGCGAAACAAATGCGAACGCCTGTTCTAATGCATAGCAGCGTCCAAACCCATTGTGTGAATCATGGGGGCACTACATTTATGTATTTACCAGTGGATCACCTATTGGGTGACCCATGGGCACTACATTTATGTATTTACCAGTGGATCACCTATTGAGTAGACCACGGGTTTAAAAAGGTACCCGTGGAACACCGAGGTTATCTTGTGTTCCACGGGTCATAAAAGGGGTTTTTTACGCACGATTCCACCCGATCGGCTCCGACCGTTGACACACGCGAAAGTATTCTCATAACAATAATTATATTATCGTCAATACAAGACAGCGGAACTATGGCGGAGATATACCGCTGGTACGGTATCGCGGCGGGGGTGTGCTACAGGCGTTTTAAGCTCTATGTTGAAAATGTATCGCTTGGAGCGCTGTGAGTGCTTATCTTGCAGCTAAATTCATTTGCTAGAAACTATTAAACCACAGGTTGAATGGGTAAACGAAACAAATGAGATCGTTTCACGGCCTAACAGCGGCCATCTTGTTTACTTTCATATCGGCTTTATAAAACCCCGCAAAAACCCAACGATTCCTTATTTTTTAGATTCGGAGCACAGCTATTTTGTTTTATGTTCCCATTCAACTTAAGAACTCGTCGTTTTTTTGCAATTTGAGGCTGTATACAGGATAAGTTTTTGGAAAGTAAAAAATATTTTCATGTTTCTCCCTTTCGGGAGAAATTTATTACTTTATGGTAATTGCTTCTTGCGGGGTATTATGATTTTATTATTCATAACTATAAAGAATTTTAACACTGAATATCAAAAAGGAATCCAAAGTATTTACAAGCTACCAAGGGTTGTTTTTTAACAGATAGACGATAGCCAGTCGCTAACAAAGGGCCCGATTTAGGCCTCGAAAAAAAGTGAGGCATAAACTAGACGCCCGAATCGGGGCTCATCCGGCCGCGCGTCTAAAATGTTTTTTCTGTATTTTTTGTTTCCGTTTATGATTTGTACAGTACAGAGTATCTAGATTGTATTAGAGTAGAGAATGGAATGTTAAAAAGGTCATGTCATCGATCGTTTTATTGAGAAAATCGACAAGCGCATAACTTTAGAATGACTGCACCAAATTAGATAATTCTTCTTTTGTAGTGTTTGTTATTATAAAAATAAATAAAAGAAAATTCATTTATTTCGGACTAAGTTTGTCCATATAAATTGTTAGTGACATCTTACCAACTATGTTAGTATTTTCGAACAGCTATGTTAGTATCTAGCACATGAAGTATGATTAACCTCCCCGTATCGTACTGGCAATGAGGATCAACGAGGTTTTTAGTTATATAATGTAGAGTTACAGTCACATCAAAATCAATTATTTCAGTGACAGAATTATTGAAATTGGACCAAAAATGACGAAGATAGAGCGATTTTTGTGTCGCATTCTCAAAAACGCTCCCTCACTGTTGACGTCATCAGCCACGTTCGCCGCTCAGCGGCGCGGCGGGTGTTTGTTCGGGCGATCGTGGCACGTGACGTCATCGCATGCTGGCTGCGTTTTTTAAACTCACTTTTTTAAACTTCAATAATTTTGTCATTACTTAATGGATTTGAGAAATTTAAACAGAGATTTACTCAGTTGTTGATATTGTATTTGATGTGATATACAAAATTGGTATATTCAATTGTCGTGTTCATCCTCATTCCGGGCTGTCAGCAATTTGCCTCAGCACAGCGTTTGGGCTCCGCCTTAAACGGTTCACAAGTGATGCAGATTTTTTTTGCGCATTATTGCATAAAAATTATCAGGACAAGGTTTGTATAAATTAAAATTATCAAAAAATTACGATAACATGAAAAAAAAACAAAAAATACAGAAAGACGTAAATAACGTTTTTTTTCTCTTTTACGTTATTTTAGATCGCAACTAAAAGATGGCGCCATCGCCACCTGTGCGAAGCCGGGGCGGGGCAGCTAGCTTTATTTATAAAAAAAGTCACGGTCAGGATATGTATTTTTGTTTCTTCCAGACCGACTCGGTTTTTGTTTTCCTGATCCCACAGCATCAGAATATTGATCGCTGTATGTATTCGGTGGTACAGATGCACCAGATGTAGGGACGCCTTGGCCGCTGCGAAAGCCGCTGCCAAAGTGGCTGCCAAAGCCGTTGCCAAAGTTGTTGCCAAAGCCGCTGCCAAAGTTGTTGCCAAAGTCGCCTCCAAACCCGTCAGGTGACATCGTCTGGAGAAAGCTGGGCTTCACTGGTATGATGGGTTCACCTCGCTGGCTATCTCCACAAATGGAAAAATGCGCTGCAGCGTGTGACACTAACACGACAAACACCTAAGACAAAATCAACAGTGATAATATGTTTGGTTTTATTTGGTTGTAATGGTGAAAGAGGAAATAATCACTACGTTTTAGTCTGTAGCTATGAGTAGATTTTTTCTATTTTCAAATTGGTTGATGCAATGGATATAACGTTTTCATGGTAGTTCACAAATTGTCACGTTTATTAAATTGAGCCCTACCATGAGTTGATGTTATTGCTACCGTAAACTATCGTTTTCTCTCTTTCACTCGCATTGACTGTGAGCAGTATGGATATAATACTATTCACAGTCAATGCGAGTGAACTGTTTTCGCTACTGTATCGGATTATACGCTAGCGAAAACAGTTTGCATCAACTCATGGTAGAGCAGCTACAGCATGAACAAAAAATGACATTTCAAGTGATTTTAATTCTGGCTAATAAAAGACCTTGACAATAAACCCCAAATGTGTGAACCACAAAACTCGTTGTAGTAATAATGTCTTTAAACTCATAAAGCTCGTAGATGATGATGATGATCATAGATCATATAGGGCCGTACAAATTTTTGAACAAAGATTTCACACAGTATTACTTACTTGATTTATCGGTCCCAAAAAATAATGTAGAACTTCGATTATAACTAGTACTTACTCAGTTTTGTGATTGACAGAAACATGATATATTTTCTAAATAGAAAAAAAAGTAAAGTGACTTCCAATTTTGTAGTTTTTCACTGATGAACTAAATCTTGAAACTATAATAAAAAGAAACCTCTAGTTTTGTGATTGTCCGTTTTCCAAAATTTTCACTATAAAAATTGCTTCCAGCGATGTATGTAAGGCCCCATAAATGCTCAAATACCTACTCGTCCTTACCAAAACCGGAGGAGCTCGGTGGCGCAGTGGTTTAGCGCCTGGCCCAGCGATTGCGGAAGTTAAGCAACGTTTCCAAGGGTCGGTCTTGGGATGGGTGACCAAAAAATTATTATCTCGAGCTCCTCCGTGCTTCGGAAGGCACGTTAAGCCGTTGGTCCTGGCTGCAATTGCAGTCGTTAACACCCATCAATCCGCATTGGGCCCGCGTGGTGGGTTATGGCCCATCCTCCTTACCACCCATAAGAAATGAAGTGTTGTGTCTATGATACCGGTAATAGTAACATCTATACTAAATGGCGAAATCCACAATAATGAAATCTGGCGGCACACATGGCGTAAATATCATGTTTTGGCAATAGGTTACTTTGTTTTCCATCAGTGTCAATATTAATAACAGGTAATAAATAGGTATTTGGGGACTTACATCAATAATCATTGTATTCGCAAACATTACTTTGAGGTCTCATCACCACAGGGTCATTACCACAGGGTGATGTGACCACTTCACTACAGAGTGGTGAAACGGGGTTCCAGAGATTGACACACTTTTCAATTTGAAAGTTCGTAGGTAACTCCGGAAACGGAAACGGGAAAGGAGGTGGGAACGGTAACGGGAACAGGAATCGATTGGATACTAATATCTCTGGCTAGACCCAATTTCGAATTATTATAGACTAGCTTCCGCCTGCGACTTCGTCCGCGTGGACATTCGAAAAAATCCATAGGGGATCTATAAGATAACCAGAATAAAAATGATTCTGTTTTCATTTCATCCAAATCTGATCAGCCGTTGTAAGATAAGGCGGGTTTCTACCAAGCGAGCAGCCTCGTGCGAGGCCCGATGCACGCGCCGGCAAAGGTCCTGCCTCGCATGCACGAGGCTGCTCCCTTGGTGGAGACCAGCCTTATCACGTAAAAACAGCTGATCGAATTTTGATAAAATTAAAACAGAATACTTTTATCCTTTTTAAAGTATCCCTAAAGATTTTCTGGAATGTCCACGAGGACGAAGTCGCAGGCAGAAGCTGGTTTTATTATAAATTTATCAATAAGAAAAATGTAACCAATATAGAAAATGAACTTTTCTATACTGGCACAGGTCTGGGTGTTTGTGATGCCACTCTGTTGTCTCTGATTTCCATAACACAATTTCTTTAGCTACTTACTTTGGAATCCGAGCAATGTATGTGATGTTGTCTAATATGTATTTATTTATTACTAGCGACCCGCCCTCGCTTCGCTTCGGTTCCTTCCTTCTTTTGCCAATTTCGACTATCCAAAAACACCCCAAAAGAAAAAAAATACTTTAAAGTCGTCACCTACATTCACTTCAAAGATCTCCTGTAATTGTTCGAGACCTTAGAGTAAGACGCGCTTCGAGACCCGTCATCGGTGTGAGAAACGCGCTGATGGTTTAAATTTACTCTGTGGTATTGGATTTTATTTTAGCGATTGGCCTTGATTGACCTTCTGTTACGCGGCATGACAATACCGCCATATGCGGAAATGTTTAGAGCCAAATTTATTTCCTTTTTAATTATTTTAAGAAGTAATTAACTACAACAATATTTAAAAGAGTCTGATAATTTAAATTGATATTTTAAAAATAATTGTTGGCGTGATTACCACATAGATAAGTATTTCTGATGGCAGATTTAAAGAACTTCCGACAATATTATGGACTCATGACCAAAATAACTTTTATTTATTATAACTCGTAAAATCTCTTACTCGGTAAATTAAATAATAATGAGTTCATTATGGAAAATAATTAAAGTGATTTATACAGTAACCTAACAATTTGTTTTGTTATAATTATCTCAAAGGGATAAGACAGCGTTTTCAATGACGGCTTGAATTTTTCCGACACTTCCAACAAATATCGTTATATTTCTACCAATTTACATAAAACCTCAACTTATTATACACCTATAACTTTCCTCAGGAATCACTCTATCATTTAGTGAAAACCGCATGAAAATCCGTTAAGTAGTTTTTGAGTTTATCGCGAACAGATAGACAGACAGACGGACGCGGCGAGGGACTTTGTTTTATAATAAATATGTAAGGATGATGATACGGAGCAAGCTAATGGGCTGATGGAAATGAGTAAACGAAGCTTTGTTAACGTTTAAAATAATGTATTTATATTACAAACAGCACTGACACAATAGCAAAGCACATGACACAGTGTAGCAAAAACAATGGTAATACGTCACAGTATAAAAAAGGAACAGAATTCAAAAATATAAAGAAATAAGTAAAAAACCATAAAGTTTATATCAAAAGGAGGCCGGCTCGGCAACAGATGATGTTAATTTTCAATGGACTCTGATAGTTGCGTGGAGCGGGAAATCTGTATTTTTTTATGTTACTTCGCAAAGTCTGACTATTTGTAACTATAACTTAACTACTCAATACAATAGTAACAAAATATATAATAGTTTTGTCAAATGTTTATCGTTAAGGTTTCATATTTAATATTCGAAAGCTACTGAGTCTAGTTAATTCTCCTGTAAACTACGGACAAATAGGCAATTATTACTTAATTAGTCTGTAGTACCTACCTATAAACAACTAACATTAAATTTAACACGGAGTTAGCTATGAAAATCATTGAAGTAGTACGTTGATAGAGGTGAGAAATTAAAATTTAAGTTTTACAAAGAGTAATTATTTTCAATTATAATATGTGTTTTGTATTATCTAGTAAGATATGGTTCTTTGAACTTTCGCTTTTGAAAGTTTGTTCACCTGCTATTTTTCTTGACTCAAAAAATGGGGCTGAAAAAACAACGATCAAAAGAACTTGTAGACACTTTGTGGTTACAAACTGTTTTGATAATAACTTCACAATAAAAAAAACTCGTCTTTGAATTGGAATAAGTATTAAAATTTATCCAAATTTATTCACAAAGTACCAATTTGTGCCCACTGTGCGGTTATTTTGTTTGAAGCTTTAGACTAAAAACATTTCGGCTGTTATCGTTATTTTTTTAAAGCCTTAATAGTGTCTTAATCCGAATAATATCACGAGAAGAGTTAATTATGCTCCAATTACTAATCATTTTAGTATAACGTTTATGTAAGAAGTTTACTGTCCGATTTTCTTGTAAAAATAATTTAAAGGTAGATACTTACTTACCCACCTACCCTCAAGTTATATGTTTTAAAATATTACAGTTTCAATGCAAAATAAGCTTTTCACTATAAAATAACTAATCAATTTAAAAAAAAAATATGTGATAATAGGGATGTTGACTATTTTTTTTATTTTATGTTACATAAATTACCTCTCAAAAAAAGAAACATTGGTAAAAGAATTAATTCGCTAGCATGAAAACTGCCCGAGATATCACAGTGTGAAATGCACACAAATGGACTCGATCAAAAACGCTCCATACTAATGGCTTGCACGTTATGACGTCACGCCGTGCTAGTTTGTATGCAACGCGTAGGAAATTTGTTCGGCAGCTATATTAAATATTGTGTTTATCAAAATAGTTTCTTAGACAAATTTGCTACACATTTTACGGACTAATTAAAGGTATTATTTATTTTAATAAATTTTATACTTTTTAAATGGACTTGTCCACCCAACTTTGAAGGGTCATAAAACAAATAATATGCAATATATAAAATCAAGAGGTATACAAGCTACTCTAAAAGTTTAATATGTTTACGATTTTTATTAGTATTTCGTTATTTTATTCATTAGTCAACATCCCTATTAAAGACAAAAAACATACCGACGAACTGAAAACATCCTCTTTTTGTGAATTCAGTTAAAAATGATTTTTGTTAAACAAAGGGTGTTAAAACTACACTATCAAACGGCTGAATTCGTAAACAAAATGACACTATTTCACTCCTAAAATTAAACTTCAATAACAAACAACTAAAATTACTTTAACCCATGTTGACAACTAGCATAATAACTTAAACTTGTAACACATCTAATTTGAATGTAAAATGAAAAGTTTGCACTCAATTAAAAGTTGAGAGTGCTCCATCTATCGCAGCGAAACCGTGAATTAAAATTGAGTGTTTATTTAAAACTGTAACTTTAGACTCACTTTTCACTTAAAGTGGTAATTAGTTAAAAGTTAACAGCCTTACCACAAAAGATTTTATAACGCTGTTCAATAATGTCTAACTTAGAGACTATTTTAATGTGATGCTATCACTTTTTTGACAATATTGTTTGAAAGAGACGGCATCACATTGAACATAGCTTCCAGTACAAGGCTAGTATAATGCTTTTCTCAAGAAATGCAAGGAAATAAAATTTACTTTCTTTTGCAGTCGGGGGACCGTTTTATAGAAGAGTTCCCCCGACAGCAATGAAGCTTGTTATTTAATTAGTTTGGTTTTGGTAGGGCAGTCATGTTTTTAATATTTTTTATACTATTAGCACAATAATTATGTATCTATCTATTTCTTTCAATAGCACATTTAGAGAAGTGTCCCTACTGTTAATCGTTTTAGCTGTTCTACCGAATTTAACAAAATTAATTTCCAAATACTACTACATACTCGTATTACTCGTACAATTATTCGTAGAGTAATTAGTTTAATAATCGTTGGAAAACAATTTTCGGTAAGTACATAAGATCTAAACTAAATGAAACACTGAAATGAGAATGTGCTCACTCACTATCTCGTTTGTATTATGTGATTAAATTTTGAGAGCACATGTCATAAGTGCATTTGGAAACCAGAGAGAGTTTCTGCTTCTGCATGCGGTTATAAATGGTTAAAGGAAACAAATACGAAATAGAATAGAATAGTTTATTTCATTAAAGAAATGGCGTACCTATGCGTAGTTTTATTCAAAATTGTAACTTCTGTTTTGTTCTTTGTTCAATTTGAAAACTTAAATAACTTGTCTTAAAGCAAACCTACAACTTTTGTGCCATTTAAATATTGCTCCGGACATAGAGTACATTATAATATACTAGAAGCTCCGGCAATTTCTAAAAAAACGTATCGATTGAAAGAAGTTTAAAAACTGTTTTTTTCTGGATTCGATAATATGGGACAACGTTTAATAAATTAGACATTATTAAATTACTTTCATCAGTTGAAATCACCAATTGAAATTCCTTCAAAACGAAAATACCTATGTCAAACATTGATCGAATAAGGCAGTTTGATTCGAGCTCGCGGCAGTCAGTATTTTGCTCTGTTATTGTTCACGATATTAAGAAATTTGGCTCTTAGCACCAAATTCGTGAACACTTTATGTAGTCATGTCTGAAAATGTCTCGGATATAATAATGATTATTTGAACTTATATATATGAAATTGTTCCTGAAAAGAGTAATAACACCTTTGTGTGTAATTAACGTTATTATATTAGGTACGTACCATTCATCGAGTTCTAACCAAATTCCTAACTTTGGAGAACATGACAACCTGTGTAGTGCAGTGGTCAACATGCCGCCTACCACGCCAGAGGTCCCGGGTTCGATTCCCGGTCGGGCAGAAATTGAAATGATGAATTTTAATTTTTGTCACGGGGCTGGGTGTTACTATGTATAATAAGTATAATTATATTTAAAATGTATATAAGTAGTATATCAGTTGTCTAGCACCCATATTACAAGCCGTGAAATTGTCCAAGCATTTATTATTTATTATTATTATTACATTAATTAGATAGTATTGAAAATGTTTGACAAACATATTGTACTACATTTTAGTGATAGGTATCACTGCATTACAAAAAAAAATGTAGTTGTAATGACTAGTATTAGCAGCTAACTATATACCTATATAACTATATAACACTCCAAGCGAACGTTGCAAACTTCTTAACGAAAATGCTGACATTCGCAACTTGAGTAACAAACCGGCCAAGTGGGAGTCGGACTCTCGCACGAAGGGTTCCGTACCAAAAACATGGCAAAAAAAATACATTTGTTGTATGGGAGCCCCCCTTAAATATTTATTCTTTCTTCATCTTTATTCTTCTTTTTTTAGTATTTGTTGTTAAAGCGGCTACAGAAATACATCATCTGTGAAAATTTCAACTATCTAGCTATCACGGTTCATGAGATACAGCCTGGTGACAGACAGACAGACAGACGGACAGCGGAGTCTTAGTAATAGGGTCCCGTTTTTATCCTTTGGGTACGGAACTCTAAAAAGAACTAGTTTATTGATTTCCATGAAGATTATTTGAGGCACCTCTGAAGAGTCTTTCACGACTATCTGACCCCAATAAAGCTCAATATCGCCTGCAGAGATGACTATAAAATGACGGTCGTGATTTAATGCGACCCACTTTGTGCCTTTTAACATTCAACCTTAAGGGTGTATATCCGCATTTCAAAGAACTTAGCGTTTTTCCAAAGAAGTTATCTAAAGAATGAAAGCATTACTATTGATGCAAACTTTAGTTTTAGGAAGCAAAATTCTTAAATTAGTGCGTGTAGAGAGAAATACATGATAAGCTATCGGTATTTTAAAACGAAGACAATCTGTTCAAGTGGAATTTTAAAGCTTGCCAGAGGTATTTTTCACAAACGTTTCAGCTGCAACAAGTGAGAATACGACTCATAATTATGTTTTCACTTATTGTTTGTATTGTCAAGGAGTGCACTATAGAGAGAAAATTTAAAAAAATGTTTTTAATCACAGAGAAATAAAATATTAAAACATTCTCAAATCAGTACGCTTAGACATGTATTTTATTGGTATTTACAGATTCTAAAGTCATTATTTTAAAGGAATAATGAGGTATTTGTCTAATGTATTGCGTGGAATGTAATGTAATGTAATGCCATCTCCTAGCGAGTTGAAAATTTCTAAAACGATGTTAGAAATTCCTAACTAAATTCTAAAATGAAAACTGTTAACACAGATGTGGTACTTTCTGAGATCTATGCTATGCCTCTTATTGCAGCCGTCTGGATTGAGGGCCCAACGAATTCGGTTATAAAAGCTATAATACACGTTTTAGAAATTTTTTAAGCTTTGCTTCAGGTTTTTAGATTTTTTTATTAACTCTCCTATAAGTTTCAATTTGATTCGCAATGATTTAAAATTTGGGCTCTCAGTTCAGATCCACACTATTTTGTTCTCGGCTCGCGCATAATAGTTTTGATCATTTGTATTGAACATTTAAAAATGAAACGTGATGCGTATCTACACCCATGGGTACGTGTAGATATCTTTGCATTTTATTCAAGTACCTATTACCTATCAGAACCTTACATATAGTAATATATGTAATCACTTTTAGAACCTCGTGACATGTTTCTTCCACGGATTAGTCTTGTCTGCTGAATGGGTGATTGTCCTTTTTTTAAGAAATATCACTGTGTCTTTGGGAATTGAGTCTTAGTTCTAGCGCACCCTACAATTAATATTGTAGCAGAATTGTAATGACTGAGCTTATTAAGGCGGTTGTATGACCGAAAGTGGCGCCCTCAGAGGTTTTTATTTAATAAGTTATTAATAGAAAAAGATTTTAATAATGTTTATCGTGGAGATTTTAGGGCCCATGGTCTAGTATTTTTAGAAGGTATCGCTACATGCCCTCGTAGTCATTCGTAGAAGTAGATAGCAAATGTGTCAAAAACAGCCACTTTTAGCAGTTTTGCTATCTACTACTAGCAGTGACTACGAGGGAATGTAACAATACCGTCTAAAAATGCTAGACTGTGGGCCCTAAAATCTCCACGATAAACATTTTTAAAATTATGTATTAGAATTATAATAATATTAAATATAATTCACCGCGGCGCCACTTTCGCTCAGGGTAACACCTTAAGAGTGCATCGTGCGTCCACTAGCGCCGCCAATCAAGAAAAAATCCCTTGTTCTTCGGTTAATAACTGGTTATTACAACGAAATAACCATGTTTATTGAAATTCAGAAAAAAATACCACTTTAGGCGTTGATCCAGATTGTAACTACACGGATACAATTTAAACTAAGAATTAACGCATACAAAAAAAGTTTAAAACTAATATTCTTTTTTATATTTTTCAGAATTTATTGAACATTGTTATTTCTTTGTAATGATTTTTCGTTGATTGCGGCGCTAGTGGAGGCTCGATGCACTCTTAATTAAATTTAAATTTATTTATTCAGTCTATTTTGTTAAAAGCACTTGTATTCACAAGTGAATGTGTGTCAAAGAAGCTATGTCATCAAATGGTAAGCCCTAAGCGGGAGACCTTGCCTTGTAACGAGAAGAACCAGCTATAAACCGTATACTTATTCTTATGCTTATACCAACCCTTAAGGCGGTTGTATGCCCGAAAGTGGCGCCTTCAGAGGTTTTTATTTAATAAGTTATTAATAGAAAAAGATTTTAATAATGTTTATCGTGGAGATTTTAGGGCCCATGGTCTAGTATTTTTAGAAGGTATCACTACATGCCCTCGTAGTCATTCGTAGAAGTAGATAGCAAATGTGTCAAAAACGGCCACTTTTAGCACTTTTGCTATCTACTTCTAGCAGTGACTACGAGGGTATGTAACAATACCGTCTAAAAATACTATACTGTGGGCCCTAAAATCTCCACGATAAACATTTTTAAAATTGTGTATTAGAATTACAATATTAAATATAATTCACCGCGGCGCCACTTTCGAAAGTGACCTTAACCAGGAATGGCGAACCAAAGCAAAGGCACGTGATACAACATTTTTGTCACGTCACCGATCACAAAATTTATTACGTGACGATTTGATGGCACGTCAATGACCTCATTAAACATTTACATTTCGAAAAAATGGCACGTTGATACTAGGTTTGCCACCCCTGCCCTTAACGAATTATGTACCCATACACTTGCACTATTAGTTATTCTGTACCCATACGTTGCATATCTGCTACAAAATTATCGCACTACAAAAATCGAGGTGGGCGTTAGATATATTTCTCGTAAAAAATAACAAAAAATTTAACTAAGTGTCATTATTGTGGAATCAAACGATTTCCTTTTCTTTGAACACAAAGAGAGTCAACAAAACATAGAACGCACAGTTGGTCCCTTTGATCAAAACTGAAAGTAAATTCAAACGTAAAATGGGTCGTTAGCCATTGAATCATCGGTGAAGCCTCGTAAACGTTTCACCGACAAACGTGTAACAATGAAACACCAATATTATTGTTTTCACTATGTCCGTAATGTGCAGTTTTAGGTACACAGTGCAATTGTTGTCAGTAGACTTTCAAAAACGCCTGTATCGTGCTGTGATAGCCTGCACTTGCTATAAGGTCCACTTTCGGCCATCATCATCGCTGGCAGCATCTCAGTCATTATAGACCGCGACAGTAATGTACGATTACTGCCAAAGTTTACCTGTCCCCCGAAGAATTATTTATAAAAAACTTCCATCGTTTTCTAACCTACAATATGTTTGGATATTTAAACGGCTTATTAGGTGGCAGGCAACACGCTCAAATTAAACTCATCTGGAATTTGGTTTTACTTGGTCAGTTATTACCTATTGGCACACTATTTGGTAGTTGGCGGGCGAGTTTCGGATGAGTCGCCATCCACCTAAGTTCTCGTAATTGACACACTGATTTGTCTCTCACTATGCCTACAGATCGGACGTACTGTACTACACTCATTTAGTCGGAGTTCGTTCTCTTTGTTCGTCGATATTATGGTACCTATGACACTGTTGCTTCTAATGCTGACATACAATTTAGTTTCTTTTTATAAAATTAACCTTTTACCCATTACCCATTTTCAGGGTACTTTTTGAGATTTACCCCAAAAATGTGAAAAATATATAAACCGTTGTAAAGGCGGGTTGCTTTGGACTTTTAAACGAATGCAAAAAATAAACAGGTTTTACAATGAACTATTATGTTTATAACTTTTAAACTTTATTAGAACTAAACTTTCAAAAGTATAAGTATTTTACGTTTTTCGTTAGGTACACTATATACGTAGTATTTTTACGGAATAACGCCTTTTTACGGAATTACGCCTCGAATTCGCACCAAAAATCTCTAAACAATAATTTATTGTAAAACATAATAACAAATTGCAATACTATTAACGAAATTTAACACAGCAAAGACCAGGGGTGGAATTGCGTAAGGTAATCGTATTCATTTGACAGTTCATATCGTATTCCATCGGCTGCAATTTGTATGGGATGACATATATTATGATACAATATGAACTGTCAAATGAATACGATTGACTTTACGCAATCACCTAGCAAGTGACGGTTTAATCAAAACAAGCTATTGGAATAACACGACTTAGGTAGTGAAACTTAGCCAAGACTGACTATTACGAGACAGATTGCCAGCCATTTCACTCAAATGTTGTCGAGTAGAAATGCACTTTACCAGGAAACTTGAGTAGGGCTATTTCTCGATCAACTGCCGGCACACAATGTTAGCATTCTGAGTTGATAAAAGGAGTGAGAGAGTAAGCTATTTGATCCCCTACTCAAGTGGCAAACTTTTGAATGCCACCGCAACGTATAAAAGTTGCGTTCTCGTTAGTTATTAGTTTTTTAATTCCCGACATTTCAACACCTTTCCGGGCCACTCCTTTTTTTTTTTTTTTTTATTAGCCGGAGAAACTGCATTTACGCATCCCCCCCCTGTAGGTGAACAGGAGGTTCGTATGTGAGGCTCACCAGGAGGGAGTCACTATTGCTGATGGCGCTAGCGGCCGCCCTCCACGACCACCTCCCGTGATCCTGCCGAGCCACTAGGGGCTGGGCGGGATCACGGGAGGGGGGAATACTCACTAAAAACTTTTCCGGGCCACTCCTGTGACGACAGGTGTCGAAATGCGATGTCAGTGACGACCTGAGTGGTGCAGTGGTCAACATGCCGCCTACGACGCAAGAGGTCCCGGGTTCGATTCCCGCCCGGGCAGAAATTAAAATGATGAATTTTAATTTCTGTGACGGGTCTGGATGTTACTATGTATAAATATTAAAAAGTATATAAGTAGTATATCAGTTGTCTAGCAACCATATTACAAGCTTTGAGGCTAGATGAATTGTTCAAGCATTTATTTATTTATTTCTAATGAACTGTACGCACGGCAGTCATAGTGTTACCGCATGTTTTCAAGGTGTCGCCATCTCTGAGGTCCCGGGTTCGATCCCCGGCTGGGTCAATGTAGAAAATGAACTTTTCTATATTGACTCAGGTCTGGGTGTTTGTGATACCACGTTGTCTCTGATTTCCATAACACAAGTGCTTTAGCTACTTACTTTGGAATCGGAGCAATGTATGTGATGTTGTCAAATATTTATTTATTTATTTATTTATGTTTCTCCTATTCGCCGTGTGTCAGTTAGATTAGAATTAAAGAATGTGCGCGTATTTTTGTATGAGAGAGAGAGAGAGAGAGATATTTTTACTTTTTTATTAACACAAAGACCACACGTTACAATAATTACATAGAGCAATAAATTTGTGTAGAAAAAATAAACATATTAAATAAGTAGGTAATAGGGATGATGACAACTTTTTTATTTTATGTTACATAAATTACCTCTCAAAAAAAGAAACATTGGTAAAAGAATTAATTCGCTAGCATGAAAACTGCCCGAGATATCACAGTGTGAAATGCACACAAATGGACTCGCCCAAAAACGCTCCATACTAATGGCTTCCTAGTTATGACGTCACGCCTGAGAAGTTTGTATGCAACTCGTAGGAAATTTGTTCGGCAGCTATATTAAATATTGTGTTTATCAAAATAGTTTCTTAGACAAATTTGCTATACATTTTACGGACTAATTAAAGGTATCATTTATTTTAATAAATTTTATACTTTTTAAATGGACTTGTCCACCCAACTTTGTAGGGTCATAAAATAAATAATATGCAATATATAAAACCAAGAGGTATACAAGCTACTCTAAAGTTTAATATGTTTACGATTTTTATTAGAATAGAATAGAATAGAATAGAAAAATCTTTATTTGAGACAAAACAACTATTTTAAAATACATTGATGGTTACGATTTGTCCCAAATCGGTCCCAACTCAGCATAATACTTGGCCCCTGACCAAGTGCTGATCTTCCGTTGGAACCGGTTTGGTGATGCCACGGAACAATGACCGGCAAAACATACTATGAAACTAAACATTACAATTTAAAGAAAACTAAAAAAAATATAAAAACAATATAAACCAATGCAGTATGGGTAATCCCCGTGCACAAAAGGCAACACAAAAAAAAAAACACAATATTCACTCGTCTTTTTTACTTGTCCAAATCTGTGAACGAACAGACCAGGTAAAACGTAGTGATTATTTCCTCTGTGTAGGTACCTATGAGGTACCTAGTCTGTGACATTGACATTGACATGAGAGAGGTGTGAGACGCTCTTTATCTAATTATTACACATCAGCGAACAAAATAAAACATGAAGAACAAAACATAAAATTTCATTGATACGGTTCATTGATAATTCAGTTCAATGCAATATAAAAAAATCAACCAACATCGGGAGACAGAATCAACACTACAATGCATATGGGACATACAAACAAGGTAAGAAAAATATTGTCAAAGTGCACTTGTATCCCGCACTTGAGTTTCCTGCATTTTCTGAAAGTTATTAAGAAACAGCTTGAGTTTTTTCCTAAAACCGTTGATACTTTGCAGGCCCCTAATCGGTGGAGGAATATTATTCCAGCACTTGGAAGCCGCGTAGCGGAAACTACCTCGGAAGGCAGCAGATGCATGTTGAGGAGTTGCCAGCTGTTTAGCATCTTTTCGGGCCCCATAATGCTTACGACTTGATAACCAAAAAAGTTTAGTATATAAATAGGAAGGTGCTTTATGTTTAACCACGCCAAACATTAAGCAAGCTAAGTGCAGTTTTCGACGGTGCCTCATTTTCAACAAAGTATGCCTATTTAAGAATGGGGTCACGTGGGCCCTTAACGGAATATCGAAGCAAAAACGGGAGCAAGCATTTTGGACTCGTTGAATAAGTTTTTGTGTTTTAACATGCAAGCGAGGGCCATATACGGTATCCATGTAATTGAGTTTGGATAACACTAGGGACTCCACCAGCCGAATACGTAACTCTTCGCTAAGGTAACGTCTGACTCTATACAATACTTTCAGCCTATAAAAACAATTTCGAATACAATTCCCAATATGACTCTCAAATCGTAAATTACAGTCCATCATTAGACCTAAATTGCGTGCTTCATAGACTCTCTCTATTGATGCGTCGTTTAATTTTACTGACACTGATGAGGAAATTTTTTCTATTTGATGTTTAGTCCCAAAGATCATGTATTTGGTTTTGGAAGGGTTCAGCAATAGGCAATTTTTTCCAGACCAATCCACGATTCCGGATAGATCCTCATTGACTTTTAATATTGCTTGGTCAACATCCTCGGGCTTAAAAGATATGTATATTTGGGTGTCATCTGCATAAATATGGTATCTACAATGAGTTATGTGTCTTGTTATATCCGCAGAATACAACGCGAACAATATAGGTCCTAATATAGAACCTTGAGGCACGCCTCTATCTATGGCCATTTTGTCAGATTCCACAGAAGAACCATTGCTAGAGTTAAGTTTAACACACTGATAGCGGCCAGTCAGATAACTGTGAAACCACCGCAGGGCCTGACAGTCAAATCCATAATAGCTTAATTTGGACAATAGTAAATTTATATTTAAAGATTCAAATGCCCTGGAAAAATCTAATAAGACCAGTAGAGTGCACATACCTTGGTCTTGAGCATGAAGTATATTATCTGTCACATCAAGGAGGGCCGTTGTGGTACCACGTCCCTTCCTAAAACCAGACTGAAGCTCCGGTAAAATTTTATTTTCTTCGAGGAAGTCATTCAATTGAGCGGCGACAGCTTTTTCGAGGATTTTGGATAGACATGGCAGTATACTAATGGGCCTTAGGTCTTTTAGATCAACTGGGTGAGGGATCTTAGGCAGAGGCAGTACGGTAGCTAATTTCCATAAATCCGGGTATGTTTGGGATGTAATAGACAGATTGATAATATTTTTGATATTATCTATTGTATAAGGAAAGGTCTTAATTAGCATGTCTAGACTAATCAAATCACAACCTACTGCATTTGATTTTAAACTGTGAATTATTTTGACTATTTGTTCTAAACTAATAGGTTTCAGATGAAAAACTGAGTCAGAAAAACGATGGAATTCGAAATAAGTTAACTGTGAAATAGATACATCTGAGCTACCTGGTATATTCAAAAAATAATTATTTATTACATCAGGATCATTAAAAAACAAAGGTATGTCACTCTTCTTCTGGGGCAAAATTGTGTTTTTTAGATTTTTCCATAATAATTTTGGGTTGTGAATTTTACTATTGACATGATATTTAAAGTAAGCTATTTTTTCGAAAAATAGTGCTTGATTTACTAAAGATTTTAAAGATTTGTAGTATTAGTATTTCGTTATTTTATTCATTAGTCATCATCCCTATTACAGTTCACAAAAAAACAGGTCCTATTAGGGCTAACTAGGGCCTACCTCAGCTTGTGTTGCCATGACACATAAGTGTCGCAGCAACGCTGGTATTCTTATATTCTAACTGAAACACGGCAAATAAAAGAAATTATTCAGTATATTATTCAACAGTAAGTAAAGTCCGGAAGTACAAAGTACAACTTTCGAACAATACCAAATTCAAATAAAATCGGGTGGATCCCACTATATCCATGAATGTAAATTATTGATTCACCTGTAACATTGGCTTTAGCTCGTTTGTATAGAAAATCATAGAGTGGCCTCTTTATAGTTGTCCCTATTTTCTTTGTACCAACACTATCTCTCTGTCATCCGATTTTAAAGGTAAACCAACTATTCTGATTCTTCTCCATATATACATCCTGTCTCCTGAATGGTAATCTCTGCTAAGCCTTATTGACAAAGGGTCTTTATTCGACATGCGCATATGCGGCGGATATGCTAAAAATAGAAAAATAGCCTGTGTAACTTATGCTAAGGTTACACGGTAGCGTGCGAGCTGGCCTAGTCAATCTGCTACTCAGATTATGTTACTGTATCAAACGAAAAAAAAAGAAAAGAAAAGAAAATATTTATTAGACATACAGACGTGAGATGATATTGACATGCTGCGTTTGTACATTAATGAAAGAAAAACAGTTTTTTTTTCTTATATAAAGCAAAAACAAAAGAAAAATAGAAAAAAAAATGTATCTCACGGCTGCGTCAAGGTAGGAAGCCAATTCAGACGAGTTATCGAGTCAAGCTACTTTCATGAGAGCAAATGCTAGCAGTAGCTGTTTGTCTACAAGTTAGCAGCTCGCATCGTGTAGCTGCGACACAGTCTTTGACTAATGTGGTTATTAACGTTAATCTGATTTTGTTAAAAAAAAAATAGACACAAATAAATAATTTTTGAATTTGAATTTTGAATAACCTCGGCATTATGTTATGCCCACAGTATCAATGATATTATTAAAATCACAGTATAGTTTTTAGTCTGTTATGCTTGCTGGTGCCGGTACGGTGAAGTGCGAGCTAATGACTTTGACATAACCAATACAATCTTACAGAAAATACTTTTTCGAGGAACTTTTATTTAAAGCATATTGAAAGTATTTCATTCTGTCAGTTGACAAATGATACTGACAAATCAGTCAGCCAACAGTTTTGCGTTGCAATCAGTTGCAATGAATTGGGCATAATATTAGAGAATTTAGTGTGTAAAATAAATAAGACTATTGCATAATGATAGTGTTATTAACTGCAAGGATTATCGTTGGCCTTTCGGTATATTTTATGTTTAGTGTAGCGAGTTTAAATTTAGTGCATCACTTTCGAACTGTGTTTATAAGGAGTCCCGAGCTGATGGAACTAAGAAGAAATGGATCTGTTTAGGTCCAGAGTAGGTAAGAAAGTGAGTCTAGCTTGAGTCTGACTTATAAATGAGCAAACAGCATTTGACATAGTTCAGACCTTTTAGGTTTTGCTATCTGATATTAGCATAAAATAAAGACTGAAATCTATAAGTACCTATACCTTTCAAAATTCTCTTTATGACAAGCTTCAAATGATGCAGGAATTTCCAAAGAAATAACATATATTTTCGCTCACCTTTGAGGCACATATCAGCGCTCTTTTTACATACTCGCTTTAGTTTTGTTAAAATTGTTGAATACTCTGCCTAAGGAGTCTAGGATCACAATTTGGGACAATTTAAGTGAAAATTATGAAGCTAAACCAAAGACTTTTAGGTAAATATAACCCAAATGACAACGTAACGTTTTTGGTTTTATCGTTCAGAATAGGGATGTTGACTAATGAATAAAATAACGAAATACTAATAAAAATCGTAAACATATTAAACTTTTAGAGTAGCTTGTATACCTCTTGGTTTTATATATTGCATATTATTTATTTTATGACCCTACAAAGTTGGGTGGACAAGTCCATTTAAAAAGTATAAAATTTATTAAAATAAATGATACCTTTAATTAGTCCGTAAAATGTATAGCAAATTTGTCTAAGAAACTATTTTGATAAACACAATATTTAATATAGCTGCCGAACAAATTTCCTACGCGTTGCATACAAACTAGCACGGCGTGACGTCATAACGTGCAAGCCATTAGTATGGAGCGTTTTTGATCGAGTCCATTTGTGCGCATTTCACACTGTGATATCTCGGGCAGTTTTCATGCTAGCAAATTAATTCTTTTACCAATGTTTCTTTTTTTGAGAGGTAATTTATCTAACATAAAATAAAAAAAATAGTCAACATCCCTATTACCGCGATTGGGCTCCTGGGGATTGCACGCAGACGAATCGAAATGGTTGCGGTACTTTATGAATTGATTCCTTAGTAGAGAGATAAAATAAGTTATCAAGTTAATTAGATTTGTCACATACCTACATATATGTATATAATTTTCATAATAGTAATCATAGGCACTCAGGGTCTATAATTAGTTTAAGCCTTATAGCAACGCGGGTCGTCGTAGTACATGACTGTTTGTTGTCATTAACCAAATTAAAAAAAAAAAGGCAAACGCAAAATCTTCACGTTAAAACACAATGATATTAAATGTAAAGATAGGTTACCCGCGATTCACAATGGCAAGACGAAAGTCAGGTAATTGCCCGACTTTCAATTAGTCAGGCACAGTCTCGCGACACGGTAACACACGCGGCTCTCGTCAATCAGACGCAATAAAATTGTGAAATACCATAAAAAAATGTCTACTTGCGTCTTTAGACGATGTACAAATTATACAGCAACAGTCAGAGATCGGAAAAATGCTTTATTTCACACGTAAGTACTGTATTTATTAAAAAGTTTTCAATTACTTTATTCGGCCATATTGTACAAAGAGCGAGCTGTCTGCTTTGCGTGTGGGAGTGAAGGAGACAGCTGACGCGCTGTCAATTGGCAGCCAATGCGCATGCAGCGGCCAATGTGTGCCTTTACGCTGTTTTAAATAGCAATGATGTTGGCGCATAACCTATCTTTACATTTAATATCATTGGTTAAAACATTTATTTATTTTTAATGTACTTACCTACTTATGCTACTACTCCACCTGCGTTAACGTTAACGTTAATGGTAATGTTCAACTACGCTTTAGCTAAGACGTTAAGTAAATTTAGTACTGACGTTTGTAAATTAACACCGTTAAGTCTTGGCCACATCTGCGTAACGTCTAGATTAACGCTTTAAGCTATGCGTTAAGTCGCAGGTGGAGCCGTAGCATTAGAGTTTTCTGTAAAAAAGTTGATTATTGTCACTTGCTTACGTCTCAGCCACATCACCGCGCGCGTCTTGCGTCCCGGCAACCACTGCGCGCTGTCTCGATGTTGGGCTCTCAAGCCTTCGTCGCGACCGCGCAGTGGTTGCCGAGACGCAAGACGCAGGACGCGTGCGTGGTGATGTCGTGGCTAAGGGGTAAAGGATCAAAAGAGGCGTCGAGGGATCACTGATATCCGCGGTTGAAATAATTTCAATAATTTAAGTGGGGATCAAAAGCTTAGAGTATTTGTCATGAATGAGATTATGGAGAAGGAAGGTTTGAGGACATGGCACGGAATATCGATATTGTAGCTATATCAAAAGGAATTAAGTATAAGGGTCAGCGCTCACTTCTTTAAAACGTGACGATTTGTTAGCAAACAAATTGGAAGGAAATATTGAGGATTTGACATATGGATTTTACACATTGTTACTTCTTTTAGACACAAGTAAAAACTTACCAAATAAAAATAGCGATGTGTAACATCCATCTGTCAAATTCAGCTGATAGCGATGCCGACGACATACTTGCGCGGTTACTTTATTCATCGTATCGGCCGCACGACGCCCACTGCTGGCTATAGGCCTCCCCCAAGGATCTCCACGACGATCGGTCGATCCAGCGGCTTCCCGCGACCTTCAGCAGATCAAAATCAGATTTTCATAAGCATCTAGTCAAATAAATAAACATACATAAATTAAAATATAGTTACCTTTTTTAAATGAGCTTTATTTCCCATACATTCTCGAGTGGGGTTGCCAGATCAAAAGTTCAAAATATCTGGAGAAAATTTAAAATTGTTGGGATTTTGGGGTTGTTGTTAGGAGAAATAAATATATAAAATAAAAATTTTTAGTCAGTTTAGAATGGGCGCAACGTACGATTTTAAAAAGTTATATACATATTGTATTGCATGGCAAATAAGAACTTTTATCGATAACAATAATTGATTGTTAGTTGGAAGGGGGGGGCAGCTGCCCCTCCCTGACCCCCCCTCCCCCTCGGTACGCCCATGATCGGCTAAACTAAACGAAGGTGTGTTGGGTACTGGCCATTAATGTTGATGCCGAGTCCTTTGCAGTTTAAATGTTTAAAGATGTCCTCCCTCTGTCTTACATCTCGCTGCAGTTGGATAGGATTTGTGTTCTGGTTCTGTACTCAGTCCGACATGGTGGCATTTTCGTTTAAGTACCGCAACATCTCGATATATCTATAATAGTGTACTTGGAACCTCTGGAGATCGAAATTAATCAAAATTATTACAAGCAAACTAAAGCTGTTTCGGTTACGTTAAGGAATAAGGCTTTGGTTCAGCTTTGTTATTTTCGTTGACTATAAATAACTATTCACGTTGAATACTAATTCACTAATGGGCGGATTCGACCAAGAATAAATATTATATTCTAAGAATAAATGACCTGAGGCCCTAGCCAAAGTAACATTCGCTAATCTTCGTTATCGCTTCGCTTTCGAAACATGTATGGGATTGACATAAGGTTTCGTTAACAATCGAAATTTAAAACGTCAAATCCATACATGTTTCGAAGCGAAGCGATAACGAAAATTTGCAAATGTTACTTTGGCTAGGGGGCAGGTATTCGAGAGAAAATCAAAATTACGTTTTACCACACACGTATCGTATCTTAGAGTATTTTGACTATTCGAGAATAGCACAATCACTATTTATACCACAATTTAAGGCGGATTCGACCAAATGAGAATAAATTTTATTCTTAACCTACTAATAAATAAATATTTGACAACATCACATACATTGCTCCGATTCCAAAGTAAGTAGCCAAAGCACTTGTTTTATGGAAATCAGAGACAACGGTGGTATCACAAACACCCAGACCTGAGACAATATTGATAAGTTAATTTTCTACATTGACCCAGCCGGGGATCGAACCCGGGACCTCAAGAGAAGGAGACGCCTTGAAAACCGGCGGCGTGCAAACCACTCGACAACGGAGGTCGTCATTATAAAGATTGTAATAGCAGATGTACACAGTGTTTTGTCACTTTCTTTTCTATGTCAAACTCAAATAGTTTGACAGGCATTGTGTAACTATATTTATTATCTGCTATACAATCTTTATTAGTAAGGGGGGTAGAATATAATATAATATGACCTGGGGGCTAATTGTCTTATTTCAAAATATATCGCAATCGCTTTTAGGATGTGATACATTAATGCTTCTTTTTGGCACAAATAAAAACTTACCAAAGAAATGCAGCAATGTGTCACATCCATCTGTCAAATGAAAGCGATTGTGTTAGATTTTTAAAATTAGACAATAGTAGCCCAGCCTGCCTAGCATGACCGATTTATATCGCGTGATATAGCATTTTATCGACACTGAACTGTCAAATTCCTTTGTCTTTTTGACAGTTAAACGTGATAAAACGCTATAATCACGCGATATAAATCGGTCATGCTAGGCAGGCAGGTGTTATAGAAATTTGGTCGAATTCACCCTTAAGGTGGATTCGACCAAACTTCAATATAAACGGGAATAACTATACCAAGAATACATCTATTCCACGATTTTAGTAGGATAGTAGGATTTCATATGCTAAAATTCTGTTATTAAGTGCTTATTGGGCCTGCAAATAAATTTATTTTCGACCCAGTAAAATCTCATCCCAATATGAGACACGCCAACTAATATTTATAGAGGTCTAATCCCAGCTATTTCACTAATTCAAATAGCATTAATTCTGGCCGTACGAAACAAGGGGTGCCCGTCCTTTGTCAAAATCACCTCTGGTTTGATAAGTACGTCCCCACCTTAATGCGCACTGAATTTAACTAAATTTTAATTAACTACGGTAAAATCCATTAGCTGGAGGACCATTAACACCTTTAAATACCAACTCATTGCCTTGATGATAATCTTTAAATAATTGAGTTAAGAATCCAAGTTCAATAAGGTTTGTTAATTTTTTACAAAAAAAATATATTTCTTTTCACATCAAAGTTTGAATATAATTACGAGTATGTAGGTATTTTTATATTAAGATAAACATTTTGATAGAAAAAATACTAGAAAAAATCGACTCACCCGTGGCAGCTCAGACGGGATATAAAAATAGCATTGTGAATGCATAAAAAAAAACACAAAAATAGGTACCTATTTTAATAAAGGTTTTTTTTTCATTTTCATAATTTAGGTGTTAGTCTAACTTATAATCAGTTACTATAGCATAATAATCTCTTTAACCCACCAACTTAAGTTTCACTGAACTACCAAGCTTATCAAAATACAGAAAAACTTTATTTGTTCAAATGTCATTGTTAACAATGTTAAATGATAAGATAATATTATTTTAATAATATACGAGTGTTCTAAATATTCAATTTAAATAATTTGACTGACTGCGTTCGAATTAATATGTGGCAGGCGCTACTCAGAACTGCCAAGCAAACTGATCGGGGACGACAGCCGATGAGGTCTGTCAGAACAGTTTGTTGTATTTGAGATTATACAACCCATTTATTGTGCATACAGTTAACACCTGTTAAGGCGGTTGTATGACCGAAAGTGGCGCCCTCAGAGGTTTTTATTTAATAAGTTATTAAAAGAAAAAGATTTTAATAATGTTTTTCGTGGGGATTTAGAGCCCATGGTCTAGTATTTTTAGAAGGTATCACTACATGCCCTCGTAGTCATTCGTAGAAGTAGATAGAAAATGTGTCAAAAACGGCCACTTTTAGCAGTTTGGCTATCTACTTCTAGCATTGACTACGAGGGAATGTAACGATACCGTCTAAAAATACTATACTGTGGGCCCTAAAATCTCCACGATAAACATTTTAAAAATTGTGTATTAGAATTATAATATTAAATATAATTCACCGCGGCGCCACTTTCGCTCAGGGTACCACCTTAAGGCACCTGCCTTGATTGCGCTAATTATTAACTATAAAACCGAAACTGTTACCATTTGGGTTATATTTATTTACCTAAAAACCTTTGCTTTAACTAGTTTATGAAATTAACTATAGAATTCTCATTTTAATATTTTCCAGGATTAACCTCCTAGGCTCCCTAGGCATAGCTTCCAACAATTTTAACAAAACTAAAGAAAGTTTTTATCTGTAAACGAAACTGAAACCGTTTAAACAATTTTGCTTTGTTTTTTTTCCATTGTTTAAGCTAAAACTCCAAGGACACCTATTTTTTGTGGTGGCTGGACAAGTTGTGCATAACGATAACCAATATCATAATCATAACTTAGAGAAAATCATGACGCAGTATTTTAGTGTGACGCGTTTTCACTTGATATTTTTCCGAGTCACAAACATTTTTTTTCTATTTGAAAGTTAAGATATCTTTTGTATTTATTGAATGTTAAAAACAATACTCTATGCAATGATAGGTATGTACTACTAAAAAGCTACGCTACATCGTGCGCACAAATGTATAATCAAATAAATAAATAATAACCTCAAGTTGTACACATAGATAATTATTATGAATGTAATTTGCAAGCAATCTAGCAACTAGTTTGAATGAATACAATGTCTACATAATTGCCTGATGTTGCAGTTGACGTGTCTTATTAGCGATGAATGTGGTTCTTAGCTGTATGTAGCTAGGTTTACATTCTCTTTGCAATTCGCTGATTGGCTATTACAATTTCATATTATTCGACTATCAAACGCAGACATGTCAGAGATATTATGTTAACTCGGTTTTATTATTCTGAAGTCGGCTAGTTTCCATTATCGATGCCAGTTATCATTCTAATATATGGATCGAGTCCAAAGTTGACTTAACCGCTGAATGACGACACTTACTACGGCGAAACAGTCAACAGCGATGCGATGACACGGAATTGCGAAAACACGCAATGAGGATCAACACGACAATTGAATATATCAATTTTGTATATCTTATCAAATACAATATCAATATCTGATTAAATCTCTGTTTAAATTTCTCAAATCCATCAAGAAATGACAAAATTATTAAAGATTTGAAAAGTGAGTTTAAAAAACACGGCCGTGTTGTGGCCCTTGCGGATCAGGCGATGACGTCACGTGCGACGATCGCCCGAACAAACACCTGCCGCGCCGCTGAGCGGAGCACGTGGCTGATCACGTCATCAGCCAATTATTGTGAATAGGGGAGCGTTTTTGAGAATGCGACACGAAAATCGCTCTATCTTCGTCATTTTTGGTCCAATTTCAATAATAATTCTTTCACTGAAATAATTTATTTTGATGTGACTGAAACTCTACATATTTAACTAAAAACCTTGTTGATCCTCATTGCGAAAAGACGGAACTGCGAAAATTATTAGGATTACACAGTTGAAACTTGGTAGGTTTACTTTTTAATCTAAAAACAATTTTAATCCAATGTCAATCTCAATCCATGCTCAATTTCAATGTTGACAAAAACGCACTTTATATGGAATTCGATAGTGCCTTTTAAAGGATTCTACGATTTCAATGTCAATTATTGCAGTTAGTACACTCAGTAACCGCACAATATTGGCTCAACACGGCGCTGATTATCAAGATTACGAAACGTCACAATACCAATGCAATTTCGATCGATCGAGATTTGCAAACTTAACTTTGGAGGGGGTTTAACGACTGCAAATGCAGCCGGGACCAACAGCTTAACGTGCCTTCCGAAGCACGGAGGAGCTCGAGATAATAAATTTTTGGTCACCCATCCCATGAGCGACCCTTGCGAACGTTGCTTAACTTCCGCAATCGCTGGGCCAGGCGCTTAACCACTGCGCCACCGAGCTCCACATCGTTTGATTTGATCGGGTTTTAAAATAGGTCTTCCACTTTTCCACATAGATAAGAAACAAGGGAAATATGACACATGCAAACTTTTTTTTCTTTCCAGGCGGAGACGGAGGGTGTGACCTCGTCTACTCCTATACTGCCTCTCTGTCCGTCAGGGAGACCCGATGTTGACGTGTTGCCACTGCTTAATGACGGTAAGTGAGGATGAGAGATGTATGAAAAAAATGAGAATTTTTTGATTTGTTTTTAGGAAGATTGTATGAAATATATTTTGTGAACCTAACAATTTTGTGACTGGACCTTAACGTGAAATTGAATGTAAAGTTTTTTAATGATAGATAACCTAGCAAACAATCGTTGTTTTATAGATAAACGTTAAAAAATACTTCTACATTAACCCGGCGAGGATATGGAAGGGTCAATTTGACCCCGACAATTTTTAATAGTGTATAGTTTTTTTTCCGCGACCGTCGGGTTTTGACCGTCTCAATAGCTGTTGCTAAGGAACTCGCGCATACGCCACGCATCGATATTCAGTCGGCAAATGTTTGTGGCGAATGCCATAAATATATTTGACCCGACCACACTGTTTCGCTCTGCCAGAATTGTGCTGCAAACACAGACAATAATGACATGTAGTTTATAAGTGACTGTAAAAGTAAGTGAAACTGATTGATCTCTACATATGTACCAAATTACAAGGTAATTGATATAAAAGTTTTCCATTTTTTGTTACTTTAGTGTTACTTGAGTAAATTTATGAAAAAGTTTCTGATTTTTGAGTTCTTTGTTAAAACTGGTTTAATTACTATATTTTGTACTATTATATGCGTTGTTTTATTTATCTAGGCATAAAAATAGTACTTAGATTACATAATCTCTTTAAATCTTTAGTTCAAAAATAAAAAATAGCTATTTTAAACCTAATGACATACAGGGTCAAAAAGACCCTTGACAACCTCCACGTAACTATTTTGACCACATCCTCGCCGGGTTAATAGACGTAAAGTTTATAGATATGAATCTTGCGTTACGTATCAAGTGCCTTAAGCTAGATTCGTTAAAACTTCTTTTGTCTAGCTTCGACTTTAATAGACATTCTACGCTGTACAATGAAATAGCTAGGAACAATGACGTCATTATTGTTCGCAACAGGTAATGGAAACCGTTTCCATTAATCCTTGCATCGGAACTCAGACATTTGTTCTTATTACAGTCGAAGGTATCGGAATATTGGCCTTTTTACCTTCGGACTGTAAGTTCCACTACATGGTTCCGCCAGTGGGTCCAAAATGGGATGGTAACGAGGTGGATTTTTTTATTGTAAGTAAGTAAGTAAATCGTTTATTGGCCACAAAGTAGGAAACAAAACAGAAGAACGAAAACAAAGTGTGCGGCCAACTAGGCACCAGCCTCAGCGAATGCTACTACGACACAAGGCCGTCGCAGCGCTGGTATTCTGGTGGGGCCTAATCAGTGGCGACATTGGACGTACAAAATATTTAAATAATTACAAAAAACACAAATTAATATCTACACATACATAACAGCGAAACATTGGGTTGGCTGTACAGCCTTCAATTCCCTTGCTTCCATAGTAAAGGAAGGTTGTCTTAAAAATAAACTTATATTTTAGTCTAGTCTATGATTGACTGAAAAAAAAAGAAGAAAAGTGACAACTGACAAACATAAAAATTAATAATGATGCTGGCGGTGAAATTATTTTACAAAAAAAGGACCTACCTACGTATATTAGAAATATATAAAAGCCACGTTACGACACGCGGCAGCCACGTGGTATGGTAGCCACGTGTGATAACAAAGAGGAGAAAGGGCTTCGCCGTGCTCCAAAGGGTCCTCCATTGCTAGCAGTCATTGATTTAAAACATTATTAAGCTTCAAAATGTGTTTCCATGTGGTTTATTTTCTTGGTTTCATAAATTGCGAGACGTACGATTTTTATAAAAAGGCTTTTTAACGAGTTTCAACCACGTCTTAAACTAAGTGAGTACTTATTAAATTTTAAAAGTTTGGATCTCTCGTAGAGTGACTCAAAAATAATATCATTTTGATAAGAACTGAAAATAATATTAGTATATATTTTTTTGTCCTCATCAAGTCCTCCTCAAGTCATTAAATTGCTTCATTCAAGCGTTTATAAAGAAATTTTAAATACAATCGTAAGTATCCAGTCTTTTGTTTTAGATTTCCACGGTTAATTTAGAAATGAGCTGTATTACAAAAGAGGAAGACAAAGAGTAGGATAATATTTATTAATATATTAAGCCTAACTCAGCATTAAAATAACTTAAAATAACAGCAGGATTACTTTATTAAACTTTACTTCTAAACATATTTAAATTCAATAACGCAAATAGTCCCAATTCCCCAAAAGTTAATCGTTTACCCAATCTTCTTTCGGTTCCCGGAAAACGAGACACGGGATTTTGGTTTAAAACAATAAGGCGGTGTATTTACATAGTATATTTTATAGATAATGCAGTATCTCAACTAAGTCCTTTTCTTTTTAACCGCCTCTGTGGTCTAGTGTTTGCCGTGTGCAAGACGCAGTGGTCCCGGGTTCGGTTCCCAGGAGGGGGTTCGATACTCAACCAAATCGAGGACAATTTGGACTCGGTTAGGTTGGTGGTAGGGCCTATTTCAAGTTCAGCTATCACCATCTGACCTCAGTCTGACGTCATAACAAAAAAAAATTTTTTTTTGTGTTCCGGCAGTGAGATAGCCAATTCCTTAGTGATGAGGATTCCGGGTACAGTGCGCTTCCACCTTCGGCCTTATCGTTACTTAACATCAGCCCCCCCTACTCAAAATGCCACTTATCTATTCGTTAGCTTAAAAATAACCAAATTATTTTTAATGTATAGGTTAGCGAACTTTTAATTTAATATTTTTAATTAATTTTAAAAAAAAAAACTAATATTTTTAGGTTAGCGAATTTTTAAGTAAGCGAACGAATAGAAAAGTGGCCATTTGAGTATAGGGGGGCAGGTAAGGTGAAGGTCAAGCACTATCCCGTTGTGCATAAAAAAAGCCATTTTTCATTTCTCATATTCGGAAAGTGATGTATATTTGAACTGAGCAGCGGGTCCAAAACTCTTCGTTCCACCCTAAGGTGGAAAAGTAATTTAAAAAGTTTACAATAGTTAAAAACAAATGGTTTAAAAAAAGTTGCAGCCTTGTAGGGCGCATTCACGAACAGCAACAAAACACGGTATAAACAGCCAGTGCAAAATTAAAAACATTGGGCGGAGCGGCCGGCGACGCGACGTGTTCCAAATTTAAAATAAGAAAAACTATAAAATATTGGAGGGAGACTTACCTAACTCTGTGACTTTGAGCTGTGTGTGCCGTATTAAAGTTTTGTGTTGATTTTGTATTTACCAAAGTTTAAAACTAAAACAAAAAGTTCAAATAAAATAAAAGAAACAATAAAACTACGCTGTAATTCGCCTACAGGATACAACTACTTCAGGAGAGTCTCTGCCATGGACTTACCGTCTTATCAAAGACCAAAGAATATCTCTAACTTTTATAGGTATCCAACAAAGCCAAATCTGTCATCATAATAATTTATATCAAACTGTAAATATCCCAAGCAAGAATTTAACTTTAAATTTCACAAATTGTTCTAATTTTTCTAGGTTTTTAAAGGTATTAGGTAATAATTATAAGGTCTGCCAATGTAGTTACTAAGTAGGTACATGTTTTTATTAATAAACATTTTGGAATTACTAAGACTTTTTTTACTTTCCTGAAATTCGAAATGAAAAGTAGAGTGTTTAACACGGGTAAAAGTCATCAATTCCATTCTCGAACTATAGCCGCCCTCGCTATGCTCAGGCGTCTAAATAGCTCGAATGGGAATTGCTTCCTTTTGACCCTCGCATAACAATCTACTATTCTCGTTCCGCCTTGTCTCGTAGTGCTAGGGTTGGCATTCTCAGATCGCGGTGGCAGCCGCGGTGAGCTGTACTGCCAGACTTAGAGCAACGAAGCCGGGTTGCTCTAAGCTGCCAGATAACGCGATTAAGAGGATTGTCAAGCAAACGGTCTCCATACAAACGGCGATAACGTTTCCCATCCTCTAAACCTTAACCTACAGTCATTAATTTTTGGTATTTTTTTGAAATGCCTAAATACTAGGGCTGTACGTTTTGATTTTTTAAATATCTATAATAGATTTCGAAATATTTGTATTTTAGTGATTTCATACAAAACACAGAAGTGCCAATATTTTCAAATCTACAATGAATATTTTAAAAATCAAAACGTACAGCCCTAGTTTTTAGGCATTTCAAAAACATACCAAAAATTCATTGCTGTAGGTTAAGATTTAGAGAGTGGGAAACGTTATCGCCGTTTGTATGGAGACCGCTTGCTTGACAATCCTCTTAACGCCCGAGTTGTTTTGCGATTTTGGTTACACTCGGCGGTTAATTTTGCACACGTTGCTGATTTCTTTGTTGAAATGAAATGAAAAATTCTTTATTCAAGTAAGCTCACGGAATAAGCATTTTTTAATCGTCAATTTATTTTACCCAACCACCCAATATGACGTCTTTTAGCTGACAAGAAAAATGGGCGCAAATAACTTATCAGCTTTATCAAATAAATATGTATGTCGTTTCCGGACATTACATTAACAAATAAATAACATTATTTAATTAGCACATTTCTTATTCATACTATTTGCAGGGTTCAAGCTAAATTCAAAATATTCATATATATTCATTATACAGTCTAGGCTGTTAAAAAATACTTAAGCGTTAAGATAGGCAGTCAGAAGCAGATCATTTTCCACTGGCAACACCCGTTCACAAGCATGACGCATGAACCAACCATCGCCTCGCTCAACCATGTTCCTGAACATAATAATAAATATTATAGTATAACGAAACGCGTCCTACTCGCGTGTTATTTTGGACATGGTCACCACTCGGCCACGACATCACCGCGCTCGCGTTCTGCGTCTTGCGTCTCAGCAACCACGACAACGAGCTGAGATGCCGACATCGAGACAGCGTACAGTGCTAGTGGCCGAGACTCAAGACGGTGGTGATCGTGGCTGAGGGAGCTCACTTTGCGACGTGTGTCTGTGCTGTGTGATTGCGCTGTTTTGGACGTTTCTATGTAGTTGCGTTACTGTTTTAGCTATACTTATTCTGTGGTACCTATTTGTCTCCCTGGAGTGAGTCCCTCGGGATAATGAACGACAAATGAGCTGCTCGAAAACAGCGCCTCTTACAGGAGATGTTTAAATATAAAAAATACAGTTAAATGAGATATTTTGTTAGACATGTTAGGACAGGAGGTGGAGTAAGAAAATATTGTACATACAGTCGCCGTCAGATATATTGTAGCAGACAAGGGGACCAAATACTTCTGAACAGTTTAAAATATTAATGAGTTCCATACACTACAAGTTACCAATAATATCTAAACATTCATTTGTTTGGTTTTTTGTGTGTTGTGTTAGTTTTTCTTTTTAGCGGGGGCCCTCAGGCCCGCTGCCAAAACAGGGGAGCCGCCCCTCTGAACCTTCTAGTATTTAGCAAGCAAGCAAGCAAACATGCAAGCGAGCATTCATCTATGCAAGCAAACATGCAGTAGGCAATGCATCTGTCACGGGTCCGACGATCTCACGCGTGTTTCGTCACAGATAAGACAACGTGGAGTTGGTTTTCAGGGATTCGTTTGAGTTATGGACTAGTATGCAATACAATAATAGGATTAACTATACTTCGGCGTAATGCGACAAGGGTATAACTGTAATATCAAGTAATAAATATTAGAGCTTAGGAACCATTTCATATTTTGAAAATAGTTATTTGAGACTCACAAAAAATATGTACTTCGTACATACTATATTAGCTGTGCTCTGTGTGCATTATTGCTCATTTACCCGGAGCATGGAAGCTCAGTTAATTTTGCCGTGCTACAGCGAAGTTTAAAACGATACGAATTCGCTCCTGCTCCGGCTAGTGCCGAGCAACGGCTAGTTAAACAACTTTAACGGATTGGAATCTCCCGGACTACAATCTCGTAAAGATGTTGTGTTACAAGTACTTACTTGGCTCCAATGTGCATCCTTACTTAAGTGACGGACGCATTGCCCATGCGGAATCTGCGGCGGACGAAAAAAATGCTCAACCATGAGAATAAATAAAGAAGATGGATCACAATCCATACAAAATTGCCCCACGTCCTATAACAAAGTGACGTATCTCAACCGGAGACCTGACTTTATGACTGTAGGCCTACCTTGGGAATATACCCTTTCAAATCAAAAAAGAATTTAAAAAAATCGGTTCATTAACCCTATCGATGAGAGTTTTGGCGCCATTTTGTCGGGGTCAGTTCGGTGGCTATTTTAATTATTTGCAAATTATTTTATAGTGGATATTGTGTCTTAAAATTGGTACGTACAGTTTTGTGGTACAAGTGTCTACGCATCTGAACAATATGTGGGATAATTGAAATAGGTGCGATCTTGGTTGTGTGAAGCTGAGACTTTTATTGTAGTGGTGGCTGCCTCGGCAGAACTTACCGAGTAAACTGTATCGATATATTTGATGCCAAATGCTCCAAGCAGCATTGGAATGAAACTGAAACAATACCACTGAATTATTTAACACTTGACACTGGCAAAAATTATTCCCTGAAAAGGAGTAGATTGCCATAACAAAAATAAGAAGATGAAGACCCTATCGATTGGTATCATAAAACTACAGGATGTTACAACACCCGAAAAAATACTTTCGTATTTTAGCCAGTTCGATTTCTGACTGAGTCAAGCGATTTATCAAAATCTTGAAGCAGTTTTACTTACTTCTTTTTAAAAATAATGGAATGTTTCCTTTATTTAAATTTGCCATCATCCTTTCAACTACCGTCTTTTTGCCACACACTGTGTACAAAAGTGTTTCATCGATGTTTAGGAACTATTTGTGAGTTAGTCACGTTATTAACTCCCCCTCAAAAAGAAGCCTTATTTTTTGTAACTTCAAATATTTTTTGTGAAAGCGATAAAAGTTACGAGGGTACGACAAGTTTAAATGGCTTCTTGAAAAGTAAAATTATAAGATTGCAGAGTTGTTCTCGAATCAAAGTTTTAGATTAGTTATGTTCTCAATATTTACACGGAAAGCTTTAAACAGGTCTAAGTTTTATAACAAGTAACAAAGCATTTTTTTTTGGATTAACCAAAATATCTGAAAAACTTCTTCTTTCTTTATAACAGACAGTGTTTGATCGCTAAGTTTTAAGGTTCTAATTCATAGTTTTGAGGGTTCCGTACCAAAATGGTAAAAAAGGAACCCTTATGGTGGTTAATCAGTCTGTCTGTCTGTCACAGCTGGATCCTCTACCAGTCAACAGATGGCCCTGACCCAAGTAAAATTAAATTAGTTTTACCAGTCAAGAGATGGCGCTGGTCTAAGAAAAAAAATAGTTCCACTATCGGCCAAGAGATGGTGCTGACCTAATACTGCAATAATGATTTTATTGTTCTACAGCTCTGCAGTGTATTTATTATGATGGTACGGAAACCCTCGGTGCGCGAGTCCGACTCGCTTTTGGCCGGTTTTTTTTCTTAAGTCTTTGGCTAGTAGGGCAGAACTTGACTAATTGGTGATACTGAAGTAATTCTGTGATAGTTAATAGGGAAGTTTCCGATTTTTTTATTTCTCTCTTTCTATCAACGCCATCTAGTGAGGCAAATAATTACAATTTTTTTTTTGTCACTGAAAAGCCCTCATTAAAAATGGTAGCTACTTTTTCCTCATGTTTTTAAACCATCTGGTGCGAAGTGGTTCGAATAATATGCTTAAATATCACAACTCTTTGGTCACAACCAAATGTCACAGTCACAACCTATCGGATGGCTCGGCTCTTTTCAGTGACAACTGATTGTCAAAAATCTAACTCTTTGGTGACTGTTCGCTGCGCTATCGTTCAGAGTTTATAAATGCACACCATATTTATATTATCGAGTGAAGTTGCCGCGGACCACCGTCGTTGTCAAATTAATAATAATAATCGTGTTGTAAGCACAGAATACATAATAGAAGTACAATCGAGAATGTATGGCAACATCGTTTTACATCGCAACGCAAGCAATCTGAAGTTGGTCACTTCTATTGTACTTGTATAATTATTTTGCATTGTACCTACTTAACTATTTATTGGTTTTGATAACTTTTTGGATGTTACTGTTGCAAACTCCTTTAATGTAATTTGTCATTGGTTTTATGGGAAAAACTGTACCTAATTTGTTTTTATGTAACGTCAAATAAAATAAATGGTTGTTGTCACATGCACGGCTATCGAAATTATTCCTTTACATTAACTTTTTTGGAATCTGGGAAAATTTATGAAATTTGGGGAAATCTGGCAGCCTCGCAGTGCTGCGATTTCGGAAGGCCTATTAAAAAAAGAATTGCTTTAATCGGACTTTATCGGACGATGTTCGTCTTTCGATTTACTCCTTGGTTTTAAAAATGTCACGGATGAGGACTACGATTTTCGCTATTCTTTTTTTGTAATAGGCCCTTGAGTGACATATGTCATGTTTAACCCTAGATTAGGTACCTAATAATATTCGACTGTAACAGTTTTTTGTGCGTTCAATAGATACGTATTGTGAAAATAAAAATTTTAAAAATGACGAATGACTCATTTTTGGGCCGATTTCGATGAAATTCAGTTTGGGCCACTATTTTTAAAAGAAAACAGCAACGTAATGTTAAAAAAAATCTAAAATCCATGATGGCGGCCAACTTATTTGTTTGTGGGCCGATTTCGATGAAACTCGGTTTGGGACACTATTTTGACGGAATAATTTTTTCACCATTATTCATGTATTTTGTTTATCTTTCCATTCATATATGTTGTTGTTGATTTTTGAGACTTAGGAAACTTCCCTATTATTAGTCATAGGAAGAAATTTATGGTTTATTGGCACTATTCATTTTATTATTATAACTTTTGAGAATATCGTTAATATTTTATAACTGTAGTTTTCGAGTAACTTAGCTTTATAAGAAAGAACTAATAAACCATCACTAAATTTAATTGCCGATTAGTTACAATTTTGAAAACTATCTGCTTTGAAAATGGTTAATCCAGCCCTGCCTTTATGTAGTAGCTCTCTAAGATTCTTGCATTAATTAATTCCTTCTAAATTATTCATAGACCGTACCTAACAAATTTAATCCTTCCTTATCTTGGTAGAGTCAGTGAGGTTTTGATGTCACTTGCATTATAATATAACTTATAGGGTTATAAAGCCGAATATGGTAGATAGGGTACCATGCATACAATCCCGAAATAGTATATTACAGGCGAGAACGGGAAGTTAGCATTTACTTTGCTACCATACCTATAATATACCATCATGTCCAACAGCCATTTTTTGATGTCCCTACTGCTGGGGCACATGCCTTCCTTATGGGTGGTAAGGAGGATGGGCCATTACCCACCACGCGGGCCCAATGTGGATTGGTGGGTGTTAACGACTGCAAATGCAGCCGGAACCAACGGCTTAACGTGCCTTCCGAAGCACGGAGGAGCTCGAGATAATAAATTTTTGGTCACCCATCCCATGACCAAGCGCTAAAGCACTGCGCCACCGAGCTCCCATCATACTTCAGCTTTATAACCTTATTACCGTTTGTGTGTTTGGGTGTTTGTTTACCCTGTAGCAGTTATCGGTTAATATCAGCGCATAGGCAATGCCTAATAATATTAGATTTTTATTTGGTGGCTAATAATATTGTATCGTGATTTCCCAATTAAGCTACTGCTAAAAAAACAGAGAGTGTAATGAGTTCAGGATTGTATCTTTGTAAAAATATTTGAGTGTTTTTTTCCACCATAACTGCCAGATGCCATAACGGATTTTGAT
This sequence comes from Agriphila straminella, assembly GCA_950108535.1. Taxonomy (NCBI): domain Eukaryota; kingdom Metazoa; phylum Arthropoda; class Insecta; order Lepidoptera; family Crambidae; genus Agriphila; species Agriphila straminella. Next base: position 4,643,051 of record OX467303.1, on the reverse strand, counting down.
GTATGGGGTATCGTTAGAATTCTTGCATCATCACGTATGACATTGGCTATGTTTTTTAATAATTAATATGGTGACTGTACGATGCCACTTTCAAAAGAAAAAAAATATTATAATTAAATGGACGGCCTTAAATGATCACATTCCAAAACTAAAATAATTTGTCACTTAAATGTGTAAAATAAAAATAAATAAATACGTCGCGACTTCTTCTGCGTGAACAACATTTTTTTTATCCCTTTAGAATAGCACAAGGTATAATAGATAATTACGCAAAATATGTGAAATGAGAATAAGTGCTAATGTTTCGAGGAAACCTGAGGAAACAGTTGATGTAGGTTGTATCTGTATACCGCCTGTCTATTTAATACAAAAAAAATATTAAAATACGACTGCCCTACCAAAACGAATAATCACAAAGTCAATATTGTTCCACAAAACAGTCCCCCGGCTGCAATGACACTTGTAATTTTTTTAGTTCTTTCTTTGCAGTCGTATTTTTATCCTTTTTTTGTATTAAATAGATAGACAGGCGGTATACTAACACAACCTACAACAAATGTTTCCTCGAAACATTAGCACTTATTCTCATTTCATATCTTTTGCGAAATTGCCTTTAATAGGCCCTTGTACTATTCCCGAGGGATAGAAAAATAGCTGTTTACGCAGAAGAAGTCGCTAACGCATGCTAGATAATAATATCAAGAATCCTAAAATCCGTTTGATGCAATGCGTACGAGGTAGGGCATCCAATCCCGCATGTTATTTGTGATCTCGGTATTTGCGGGACCGATGATTTACGATCCCACGGGATCTCGGAATTTGCGGGATCCTGCAGGTGTAAGATGAGCTGCTTATTAAGTGTTGTGTACAGATGTGTTTTCAGTTAAAACTTTGCCGATAAACTAATAGAAAGTCCAAATTATACTGAAAAACTAATTCAAGCTCAATTACACCAAAATGAAGCAAAAAGAATGAACATTATCAACAGCGCGGCGCATGCGCGGGACAAGCGCCCGGTCGTTCGCCAATCAGTCATTCAGTACTCACGTACCAGGCAGCGCTTGCAAGAGGTTTCTATGCTACTTTCTAGTCCATCCCGCACTGGTAATCCCGCTCCTTGCGGGACTGGAAAATGATGCGGGATCTCGGTATTTCGAGATCTCGGTATACCGAGATTGGATGCCCTAGTACGAGGCGAAATAATTAACGCTTCAGCATATTATAAGACAGTTTTGAATAAAAATTCACATTAATCAATCGCCGAATTCACACTTACGTATTTATCTTCTGAAGTGTTAGCAGATCTCAAACTCTCTCGAAAAGAAAAATGAAGGGAAATATTTGAATTGCTAATTGGAGTGGCGAGAAAGGCGACATTTTGGCAAACGGGAAAAAGGTTACCTCCACAGTTTCGGAGGCATTTAGTAGGCCGAATACGATTATAAAAAATAGCCAGGTTTGCTCCTACGCCATAAAGAGAGTTCTGCAGAACAAGAAATGTGCCTTAAACATTTAAAAAAAGTTACGATTTCTACATCGGGATCGGAGCGTACGGCGTGGACGGAGCTTCGGCATTTTGTCACTTTGTAACGATTTCTATGGAGCAGAAATTCCGCGATGCAGTCCACGCAGTGCCATAAAAATCCATACAAAGCAACAAATCCGCCCGCTCCGATTCCGATGCAGTGGACGCGCATCTTTAAACGGCATCTTATGCACATTATGCAGGTTAAATATGTTTGTTTTTGCTTGATAAATTTAATAATAATATTTTTTTATCGGGCTATCCGTACGAAATTACTACTCCAAAATTCAGTGCGAGCTACTACCCTAATTTTCGGGTTTTGTAAAGTATTTTTTTCTTATAAATTCTACGTATTTTTTTTTAACCCAAGCCACAAGCAACATTAAACCAGCCCAGGCGTCATCTTTATGGCACTACCAGCATAAGAACTGCAGGGAAACTGTTTTCATAAGCCAAAAAAGCAAGGAACCCCAAAATAAACAATGTTCCATTTTTTCAGATTCTATGATTAAATCGTTTTTCCATTTTTCGTCGGAAATGTACAAAGGAAACAAAAGAAAATTGCTTTAACTTTGGGCGAGTCTGGAAGGTCGCAGTTAATACATAATTAGGCTTATATTTTTCAGGATCAGATTTTTCTGCAAATTTTCTTCATTCGTCCGGCTACTTTTTCAAAATTTTAAATTTTTGACTACATTTTTTGTTTTCGATGTCACTAAGCTTATTAAGTTTACGATCACTTATCGTATACCCGGACTTCGCAAACACACCGTCATTTTGTTTTGTAGTCGTTTGATTAACTTAAGGTGGCACCCTGAGCGAAAATGACGCCGCGGTGAGTTTTATTTAATATTTTAATTCTAATACACAATCATAATAATGTTTTACGTGGAATGTTTAGGGCCCACAGTCTAGTATTTCAGACGGTTTCGTTAAATTCCATCGTAGTCACTGCTACAAGTAGATAAAAGTGCTAAAAGTGGCCGTTTTTGACACATTTTCTATCTACTTCTACGAATGACTACGAGGGCATGTAGTGATACCTTCTAAAAATACTAGACCATGGGCCCTAAAAACTCAAACATTAAAGGCCTTACCACAAAAGATTTTAAAACACTGTTTAGTAAAAACACTGTTTAAATGTGATGCCGTCTCTTTCAAACAATATTGTCAAAAAAGTGACAGCATCACATTTAAACAGTGTTTCAGTTAAACACGTGTTAAACAGTGTTTTGTGGTAAGGCCGTTAGTATTAAAATCTTTTTCTATTTAATAACATTAAATAAAAACCTCTGAGGGCGCCACTAGACAACTAAAACATTGTATTAATATGGGAAAGTATTTTTTTTGTCGATTTTCGAACCATGTTTATTTGTTTGTGTTTACGTTCATTGGTAGAACACTCCCTTAAGTTAATTAAAACGACTACAAAATGACGGTGTATAAAATAGATTCACTTTATATCCAATTAGCTAATATCTTAAAAGAACCTTGATTGATTAATCTAAAAATACACCTGGTTTGCTGTTTGTAATAATTGCTACTGATGAGTCTAACATGCGATGAAATCGATTGTTTATAAACTCTCACGCAATGATACTTGGGTTCGAGGAACTATTTAACTTTGTCGTACCATTTATTATAGTAATTAATACAGTGTGTAAGCAGCGTTATTGAAGTAATGACTTTCCGGGGTGCATATAAGCAATATCTAACTCTCGAGTTTTGATGGTGATCTCTAATTGGTCAAGAAACTCAGTAGTTAGGTTTTGCGCGCAAACTCTAACTCCCCAGTTTCGCGCTAGTTCGATAGTGATCTCTGATTGGTCAAAAACTTTGTAGTTAGGTTTTGCCCGCAAACTTTAACTAATGAGTTTGTATAATTTTGGAGCGCGCTCATTGGTATGAGCGCACTTCAAAATTCAGTCAATTTTTTTCCAAACTAAATATTATATTTATTATATAGAAGTTATATGGTTACTTTATATATTCACAAATAGAGAATAAATACTGAAATATTGAATACTTTTGGAAAATATTAATAGCCAAAGACCTCACGGTTTCGAAGAAGTAAAGTGAGACAGTTCTTCAGCGGAAAAGATGTAATTTTATAGTAGAGCTCCATCAACGTTTTGTGAGTAATTAATTTTAATAAAAAAATGCTTTGTACAATAATTATTGTTTTCTACAATGTTTCTCTCACTTAGAACAAAAATTTCTACTTGCGTTGGTACACATATAAAGAATGTTATAATATTACCGTATTGTAATATACATCTTTTCTGTCATGAAAAATTTGTTTTTGCAATACAAAATTCAATAGAATTGAGACTAACAAGGACTTACTAATAACTGGTTGCAAAACGCTCGCTCCAAAATTTTAGGATAATATTTAACATTAGTGGTTTTGATATTTAGGGATTTTAACGTTTAGGCGAAACGATAAAAGCGAAAAAAACTATTAGGCTAAACAATAATGGAGTTTAGGCCAAAGAAATTAAGCCAAATAAATTTAGGACCAATGACTTTAGGAGAGGTAAAGGACACCCAATCAAATCCCTTCAGCCGTTTTGCATGACTGAATAAAAAACAATCCAAATATCCAAACATACGAACTCTCACAATTTTAATAATACTTATGTAGGAAGCAGGATTTAGACGTTAGTGTGTAAAAATAACTTTAAAAGTCTTCATAATAAAATGGCAGTACCAGATTCTAAAGAAACTAAAAATATACAGCTCTTTCAAATATGACAGTTCGATTAAAATCTAGTTTTTCACAGCGGGGTAAACTCGATTTTTCTCCCACCGTGTTTAATTGAATCTGTCCGATACAAGCATTCACTAGTTACTAACAGTTTTTTATGTTGATAGCGTGCATTTCCACTAGTAAATTAACATTGTTGTAAACTTGTCTCGAAACAGAGTCTAACAGATAGTGAGAACAAAGCTCTGTCATAAACCACTACATAGTAAAAACAAAGTCGCTTCCCGCCGTCTGTCCCTGTGTTGTCTATGCTTAGATCTTTACGCAACGGATTTTAATGCGGTTTTTTAATAGATAGAGTTATTCAAGAGGAAGGCCTATATTATGTACTAGCTTTTGCCCGCGACTTCGTCCGCGTGGACATTCGGAAAATCTACCTTAAAAACTAAATAAAATATAAAACAATGGTGTTAGTTAGTAACTAAATAATGTCCACAGTGTCGTGTTGGACCCTAATAAATGCCATTTTCGCAATAAACATATCATAAAACCTCTAATCGACATCCATATCGATTTTTACAGAAGTTTTAAATCTAAAAACGTGGGGCGCATGGTAAAGACTCATTAATGATAAATTTTACGAAATGCGCCCCACGTTTTTAGGTTTAAAACTTCTGTAGGTATAGGGTTATAAATATTTACAGAAGAATTTAGTCTGTTTTTCTAGTCCGTTTATATAAATTTTAGTCAGTTTTAAAAAAGTGTTTTTAAAATTGATTTTTTGTTTATCAACAACCATTATTATAATTATAGAACACCTATTTGATATGGCACAGCTGAGCTGAAATCGTAGGTATATAAACCTTTAAAGATATAAAGTACTATGCACACAAAAGAGCTGTAGAAAATCGTCTTTGCTATTACGAGTCTAAATATTCTGTAAGCTGGAATTTATTAAATATATTTCTCCAATTTTTCGCTTGAACGGTGCTATTCATGTCCATGTATTACAAGAAATTCCAAAGTGCTCGATAGAAGAAAGGGACTCGTAATACTTGACATACTTCTACAAGGGAAGAGAAGTAATTACTAGATCAAGTCCTAAAACTAATCTTATGCTGAAATGTTTTCTTTTCTATGTATCTTCGATAAAACTTCACACATCTGATACCGCACGAAGGTGCTAGCACCCGTATTCAAGAACAATTCTCAAACGACCCTTGCCTATGCGAACGCACTGCGTTAAAATAAAACTCTGTGATTGGTTTGTTTTATGTATAACTTTGTGATTGGTAGTCGGGACGCGCGCTGTGAGTCCGCGGGCACTGTAATGTAAAACTAAGTCCTCATAGTACATAGTAACGTTTGTAGATACTGGTGTGTAAGTGTTTTAAAAGATGCCGTTGATTTAGAAAATGAACTTTTCTATAGGTATTGACTCAGGTCTGAGGTTTTTGATACCACTGGCACCCACCGTTGTCTCTGGTTCCCGTAATACAAGCGCTTAAACTACTTACTACTTGCTTTGGGGTCGGAGCAATGTATGTGATGTTGTCAAATATATTTTTTTTATTAAAATCGCAGCGGAAAAGGAACAGTATTATTCGTTTAATTTACAATTTTTAACGAGAAGTTTCATATAACAAATTATTAATCTCCTCTTATTAAAAGTTTTTTCTTTGTCGCGGTCATTTCATTAATTTGAACTGTCTTTGTTTCTGTAGGCTAGAAAGAATTGCTTTGTTATTTATTTAAAACGAGTATTTTAGAGGCGGAGAGTCTTTTAATATTATGTTCAAAGTTTTTTTGATGAAGTTATTTTAGTGTTGTAAAGTCATAATTAGTTTTCTGAAGTTATTTTAGTGACGGTTATAATTATAAGTTAGTGCTACCAACCTCAGTCTACACTTACGTCTTGATAAGTTACACAGTGTTTCAACTTTTTATTTTTTATGCTCTAATATTTAATTATGTATACTCCAGTCAACATACGAACAGGATCTTTGTAAAAAAGACGATGCATTTTTCATAAATGTTCACAAATACGTGAAGTGTACAACTTAGCCAACATAAGTGAACTATCAATGACATGCACATCATTTTTAAGAATACTATAGTGTAAAAAAAACTTTTTAGGTTATTATATTATAAAATTATTCCTGTAAGATGACTATACATCTAATAAACTACCATTATTTATTTAGTACTATTAATATTGTCTGACCATTGTTATAAAGTCGCAAGGTCATTCGACCCCAAATAAAGTGTGCTTTTATAATGCCCTTATCTTTCTACAAAGGACTGTTTGTGGCGAAACGCTTGACCACTGACTGCTACAAAAGTTTTAGTACAAAGGAAGAAAGTGAATAAAATAGTCCTTCAATTAACTAAATTATACTGAATGTGACACCCAAAAGTTGACTCATTACTGCGGACCCTTTGAAGTGATTATAATTTCATCCCCATCATGCATAAATTTCCTTTCGACTCCGAAAAGTGGATAAGATAAAAATACTTCGCTAAAAATAATTTTCATATTACTCGTAGTTAATTATGTAATATAATTTAAAAAGCACTCTGCGGTTTTTCACCGCTGTGAAAAGCGGATAAGTAAATCTGTGTAAAGTACTTTTTGTTTTGTTATATAATTTGTTGATGATTATTTTTAATATTATATTGTTGTTATTTTATATTATAAAAAAAACTAGCTACCGCCCGCAACTTCGTCCGCGTGGACATTAGAGAAAGGGACCTATGACCAGAATAAAATGTATTCTATGTTTAATTTCATCAAAATCCGATTAGCCGTTTCACCGCTACAAATAATTTACCAAATTTGAACCCCTACTACAACCCTTTAGGGGTTGAATCATTTCCAGCGTGCGAACTTCAAAATAAATGCTATTTTTTGCAATCATCACCCCATAAACCCTCAATACAACATCCATATTATCCAATTTTCAGTTTATTATCTTATCCCCTAACTAAGGGGTTTAATATTTGAAAAATCACGAAAAATGTGCTGTTGTTTTAGTTTCCAGCTATAAACCTGCATAATAAATTTAGTGATTTTTACTTTGAAAATGAAGGATTTTTCCATACACAACTTAATCGCTCTTTTCACCCCTACAGGGATGGAATTATTAAAAACACGTCAATATTTATTTTCAATCGTCAGCCTAAACACAAAATTTGAAGTTCCTAACTTCGAAACTATCTTCAAACTTTCAATCCCCTATTTTATCCCCTTAGGGTGGATAATTTCGAAAAATTTAAAAAGTGACATAAAGCAAGTTAAAAGCATAAAGTAAATTATGAGCGTTTAACTTAAGTTATATCTATGAATGAATATCAAAAATAATTATTATAACTTAAGTTTAGGTACTCGTAGTAGCTTAGCATGCTACGAGAGCTTTGAATTCGTAGCTCGTAGTCTTTTTTTTGCTTTTTTACAATAACTTGTACAAAAACTACTTAATTAGAAAACTTAAGCTACTACAGAGTTTTACAACATGACCATTTAAAAGAAAAATGTAATATTCCTATATTAAGTATACGTTATCTTACCAAAATGGTGCTTAGTAATTTTTATATTTTAAATCTATTCGAACCATAAGAATTGGTAAAAAACAAAAGGGTGGACAAGGCAGTTCCTGGATAATCTCGTAGTCTAACACAATAAATAGTTGCTCAAGTTTGATCGACATGATTCAAGCTGCTCGTATTTGCGTTGGACTTACTTAGATATTTATTTAATTATTAAGTAAGTAGTCGAAAAAGTTCGTGTTTTTTTTAGACAAAAAATAATAAAGATACAACAGCGAGGAAACACCTTTATCATCAAAATTACCAGACCTGCCCCCCTACATCCCTACAATGACTGTCAAAAGTAATATCGAAGCAATGTTGTAAATGAGATGGCGCTATACGCGATGTATAGCTCTGTCCCTATAACAACATTACTTTGAGGTTGCTATTAAGAGCTCATTGTAAGGCCCCAGAAGCTGCCGAACCATTTTTTAACCGACTTCCAAAAAAGGAGAAGGTTCTATGTTCGTCTGTATATTTGTTTTTTTTTTGTGTATGTCCACCGATTACTCGAAGACGGCTGGACCGATTGAAATGATTCAAACGTTCTTTCATTAGGTAAACTCCCAAGTTGGTCCCATTTTTTAAATTTGGAAATCGGTTCAGTACTTTTCAAGTAATCTTGAAAAAAGGACGAAAATAGTATGATTTGTGTGAATTACCTCGATGATTATGGTCGTATTACTTCTTTGTTTATGAACTGAATAAGATAATTATTTTTTTGTAGGAAGAGGGATATCTTAAGTGTAGGTTCTTTAACCGACTTAAAAAGGAGGTTCTCAGTTTGACCCGTATGTATGTTTCTCCGCGATTATCTTACGTTTGGCTGAGCCGATTTTTCTACATAATTAATAATTATACCTTACCTACAAGGTACCTACACTATAAATAAAAAAATAAAAATAGTTAAAAAAAACAAAAAACCGACTTCAAAAGGTTTTTTTTTGCAATAGTATTCGAAAAAAATCTTCTTCATTAACATTTCAAATCTTTCGACGAGCACTATTTTTTTATATGGGGTTTTTTATTATGGGTCTGAACCCTATTAGATAGAAAATTGCAAAATGTATCTAATAAAAAATATTAAAAATACGAAAAAGCAAGACAATTAGGTATCTATTTGTTTCAATGTTATTACCCAGAAAGTCAGCTGTCAAACAATATATTACATTCCCTACCCCCTTCCCTGACTACGTTTACTATTGCCAGAAAATCTATTACGCAAACTTCATGCTTCAAAAAGGCAGCGATCTTTTGAATACCTAGTTATTATTGTTATAAACAGGGACAATAAATTTTATTCTGATATCCCCCAAAACATAATTAAATATAATATAACACAAGATAAATATTAGAGTGTGTACATTTAACATTTAATGGGGCAATATTTGATTTGCAGATAATTGGATAAACATGACTGCGAAATGTTTGTTTCGGGATAATCTCATCACAGGTGTAATGTTTCTGTTTCACTCATATTTACATAGTAAGGGTAGGTTCATATAAGTACACAACACAACACGTTATATCAGACACGTAAGAAATAACAACAGCGACGTTTGTAAACCGCCGCCGTCACGGGCATGCCACCGTCACGAACATAGACATAGAAAAATTTTCGCTGCGCTCAAGAAGACCAACAAAGCGTGGAAAGTAGAATTTAACATTATACGGACACGGTCTATCAAGACAAAGGATCAAGTGACAATGTGCTTTTATTTTTTACAGTAAGAGCCCCTAGCGTCCCGCCTAGCAAACGAGCAACCACAATTTCTTTAAAATATTTGGTAATCTTGATTAGAATTTTAAAGAAGGGTATCGTGGAGCCATCCATGGTGTCTTGTTCTGTTAGTGATTGTGATTTGAGGTATTGATTACTTGCTTAGTGGATGTGACATAAAGAAACAATCCAAGTAATCACACTTTTCACAGGTACATAAGATAATGCCACACATTTCTCTAAAACCAAATTTTGCTACATTTATTCGTTTATCGACGAAGAAAACAGTACTGAACATAGTTTATTAATTTCCTTTGCCATAATATAGTCATATTTTATGTATGTAAGTCATATTTTACGTATCTCATAATTATATAATGTATACATTCGTTTTTCGGATCACCTGTTTATTGACATTGATGTTCTTTGACATTCTATTTCTATGGTCACGAGATTATTTTGTTACGAGTTAAAGATGACGTAACCTGTGGCCCTACCATGAGTTGATGCAAACTGTTTACGTTACCATGAGTAAACTATCGTTTGCTCTCTTTCACTCGCATTGACTGAGAGCAGTATATCCGATAGTTTACGGTAAAGTAAACAGTTTGCATCAACTTATGGTAGGGCCACTGAGATTGCCTGTCCGAAACGTTTTTACATGGAAAACCGCGATCTCAGTAGTCTCTCCTCTTCTGTCTACTTTATATTCTAACCCCCTTAATAATAAAGATTGGAAAAAGAAAGGTTACTCTCTGTCAAATTCAAATTCAAAAATAATTTATTCAGTCTAGGCTGTTACAAGCACTTGTGAATGTCCCATCGGTCCGCAAACCCTAAGCGGGAGACCTTGTAACGAGAAGAACCGGCAAGAAACTCGTCAAGGGCTGCTTTTTTCTCCCTGTATATTTCATACAGAATCGTCAACATTGAAAAATGAGCTCCACATTTAAAGTGAGGTCATTTTCCATCACAAGGTTAAGTTTAAGTGTAACTATACATCTGCTATACAATCTTCATTAGTAAGGGGTACAAATATTTGTAACATCTGACGTTATCTATACTAACATATTAAATAAAATATAAAACTCAATCGACTTTACTTCTGATCTGATATATCTCAATAAAGCAACCCGATACTTTGCGAATCGATGTATTACACACACATTTTGTTGCGAACCTTATATATTCGCCTATGCTCAGTAAAATCCACAGAGTTGTAGGTATTGAAATACATCAAAAAGAGTTCGTTCCATACTATCCTGTTTTCCTTTTTTACGTCAAAGGAACTGACCTATTTGCTAAAAGCAATAGGAAACACTTTTGGAATCGCAGTGAAACCTTTGAGGGCGGGTATTTTTATCAACCTCCTCATAATAATCTCATTCATTTGAAATTCCGATATATTTTTGTGTGAAATGAAAAAGCTGCAACAAATTAAGAGCATTTCAGTTATACGTTATATTATAATAATTTATATAGCATAATAGTCCATAGCACAACAATATGGCCACCATGCATTTATGTAGAACACGTTCACACCTATGATTATAGGTTCACAATTTGATGTTCTATTATTTCATTGGCTTGCTAATGTCATGAGATTGAGCGATGCGATAAGCTGGCTGTGCTATATCGAAGAATTATAATATTCATACTCTAAGTGAATATAAATTCTTATAACATTAATTCTGTAAATATTTATTTGCATTCAAAAGTCTTTAAAGTCTTTGGGACTAATAATACACGCTGAAATTTTAGTCATTTGGTTCCCTCGAGGGGATGGTTCCACTCATGATTAATTTTACTATAAGACCAACCCTGAAATAGTGAAAAAAAATTCAGCTGTTCCATACATTTAGGTTGAGTGAGTAGGTATAGTGCTTTTGTATGGAACAGCTGTTTTTTTTCGCGATTTCAGAGTTGGCCCCATAGTAAAAGTTGCTTGTAATCATGAGTGGAACCACCCCCCTGCGGGAACAAAATGATTAAAATTTCACGCTGTATGTATAAGGATTTACAAGCTTATTTCTAAAACCACTTACCACAAAAGTTTTTAAAACACTGTTTAAATGTGATGCCGTCTCTTTCAAACAATATTGTCAAGAAAGTGACAGCATCTCATTAAAACAGTGTTTTAGTTAAACACTTGTTGAACAGTGTTTTAAAATAGTTTTTGGCAAGTCCGTTAGAGTTCAGAGGGTATTAACTAATTAATAGGAGTAAAGATAAACAAGCAAAAAAAAATAACTAAAAATAACGATAAATTTTATACAGGTTGTTAATTTGTTAGTAGCACCCTAGCGAAAGCTTTCAGGGCATAGTCATGAAAAATTTAGTGTTTTTTTCCTATCACACAGAGTCTGTCTTAGTTGCATAGAAACTACAGTTACAGAAATATAAAAATTGTATAAACCCGCAATGAACAACTGTTTACCCGCAATATTATCGAGTTGTTACGCGTCCATTGCTTCTCAACGAAACTTCAAAATCTCAACAACTATGCATTTGCGACAAGTGATTTAATAGAGAAAGTTGCTTATTTCTAAAGCTAGAATCATCCCTTAATGTTTTCGCTATTGTGCTACTAACAGCATGTATAAAAGTTGACAGGCAATACAGTGTCAAAATTAATATGGTCACATTAACAAAGAGTTAATTCAAAATGCGACACAAACTGACGTCGCGGTAGCCTCGTAAACAGGCAAGACCATCTTAAAACGCATTGTAAACAACTTATAGTTAATAGTAGTTTATGATACAAGGTTGGTAAGGAGGTTTTTAAAACGAGTTGACGCTTTATAAGCCCGAGCCGCAGGCGAGGGTTTATAATCGTCACGAGTTTTAAAAAACCTTAACAACCGTGTGCCATACTACATTTTTCAATACATTTGCGAGAAAACATTATAGGTACTGCTGAAATTGTAATTTGTTCATATAATAAAACTGTAAATTCTAAATATTTGTGCGCGAATTACGCAAAAACCGCTAAACGAATTTTGATGGACTTTTCACAATTTAGTAGATTGGGGTCCAACTTAAAATCTAAGCTATGTTTCATCAAATTCAGGTGGGTGTACCAGGGAAATAGCTTGAACTCTCCGTAGTACTAGCTTTCATACACTATAATAGGGGTCATTTTAAACATGGTTGCAATATTTTTCTACTGTCCACGCGGATGAAGTCGCGGGCGGAAGCTAGTAGAAATTACATAAAAAGTTCGTAAACAAAAACGCACGGCGCCGGCGTGCGGTAAAATCAACTTTCCGCACTCTGTACTAATCCGTAAACAAAAACGCACGGCGTGCGGTAAAATCAACTTTCCGCACGCTCGACTGTCATAGTAAACTTACATTTTCGAGCAACTGTATTGAAAAATAGTTTTACCAGTTTGTAGAGAAAAAATGCTGATTCCGGAAAATAAGGATTTCAAAATTCTTATTTTTTTGTTTTTACTATGTTGATTGTCATGTGCGAGTATGATCAAATCTTTCCTTAAATTCCTTTGCAAACTTAATTTAAAAAAATGTGCCATGACAAATTATAAGACTGGTTTTAAAGAAATCAGTAAGAATCGTCTTGTATTTACGAGCGTAAGCTCAGAAAAACTGGAAAAGAGAAAAGTCTTAAACCCATCTACTTAAGTAGCCTTTATCTACGAATATCGCTCAATATTGTACGTAATCTTCTTCCAGCTAAGTAATTCAAGTGATTTAGCTCGGAAACAAGATTGAAACCCGCCCGTCCAAGAATTAGCAAACGTTAGTATTACTCTGGAGGCGAGATTTAATTAGGCTTTGCTTCTCAGTTCTGTTTCATTCGAGAAATATGAAATCTTAATAGCACTAACCGCTTGCATTAACGTCCTATTTTAAAAAAAGTGATATACAAATTGGGGTGATTTTACGTTTCTTTTGTTGCTTAGAAACTCGGATCAGTCTTTAATTTATTTTTTTATTTATGGTCTGTAAGTATTTTTCTTGTTTTAATTATCTTTTGCGACACTCCATTTAAAAAAGGAGTTTTTGAGTTTCAATTAGTCCATACCTACTAAAGTTAGTTTTCAAGTAAAAAATATTATTCTTAATTTACTGTAGCTATTTTTGATGGGTTCTTGGGGAATCATTTAGAAGATGTTTGGTTTTCATTCTTTTGATTCGTCAATTATTTATCTGATGAAATAAGGTTTTTCTAAATAATCCTCTTTGACCCCTAGCTTTGTGATAATAATGCCTTTTATGGTGTTACAAGAGTCGTAAAGTGGATTCCAGCTATTTTAAGACGCGCATCCAACAGGTGGTTGTTTTGTACAGTCTCGAGCAATAAAACGTACGCACTGTATACTAAATCACTCAGTGTTAAACTCCAACAAAGAGATTCGCAAAGTTACTTATAATCAAGAATATAATAAACAGTGAGTAAATGTTGTGACTAAACAAACTGGCAATGTATCACGATTGTCGATTACACGTTTATATAGTTTGTAAAGGATGGTCCAACCCTGATGTTTTTTTTTGAATATTTATAAATCAGTACTTAATTGGTACTAAGAAAAAAAATGAAGAAATTAGAATTTACAGATATTGAACTTTTTTGTTCTAACACTTTTCTTTTAAATTATTTGATGATGATGTCTGATAAATTAGTGTTCTTTTATAAGAAAAATAAGACCGATTGGTTGATTTATACTAAACCAAAAAATAAAGTTTCACAGTACATTTTGAAATCTCACAAAATAGTACATTATGAGACAAGTTGGCGAGGGCGTAACTCAGCCGAGTGTGCAATAAGCAAGACATTTGCGAGGAAAAAACAAAGTAATTTACCACACAGCAACAATTACGACGAAAACAAGATATGATAATTATGGGAAAAGGCGCGCATGTTTTTTTTTTGTTTTTTTCACACGCCCAACGCAAGAATATTTTGCGAACAAAGGGGTGAGGAGCATACAGCCTACTTCAAAATTAGAATTTAAAGTGACAAAATGCTAATATTTTAATATTTTATAACAAAATATTGTGAACTATGAATAATCTGATAATAATATATATTTTTTGACTTAATTAAGGACTTACACATTTATTTATTTCAAAAATTGTATATGAATTTTCAGCAGCATAAAACCTCTTGGTTGTCAAAAAAAATAACTGTATTACCCGGCTAAATTGGGAATGCTCTGTTTACTCGCATATAACTTGCAGTAAGGTACTAATTTAACTTTGTAGGGTTAATTCTATTACGAACTAGTGTTTTATATATTATTGAACGCGTTTGTTATAGCTCGGTTTATGGCCCTAAAAGCGATGTATTAGGGCTCACTTTACGAGCAAGTGTATTGAAAAATAAAATATATGGTGATTATTTTTTTCTGCGGGTCCTTCAATCAATTATCAAAAAAATATCCATCCGGGTCGGATCACCTTGTGTATCTTGTCTACTCTCCTCGTAAGTGAGATCTACCCACCAATTTTAAGTAGTTGCTAAGATACTCTTGTTAATTGCATATTCATATTCATTTATTCCACATGAAGTTTGTAATAAAATAGTACATACAATAGTATTGAGTAAATTAAAGATGTTAGGTATTACAATTTCACCTTTTCAAGGTATAGTGGCGTTAAAAATAATGCAATTTTAATTTAAAAATAACAACATAAAATATGGAAAAATAGGAAACAAATTCAAGGTTATATAATCTTTTCCTCAAAATATTCTTTTAAATTGTAATAAGGTTTGACCAATAAAATATTTTTAAGTACTCTTTAAAATGTACTGTTTTGGAGGGCTTTCAGTTTTTGCGGTAAGTGATTGTAGACTTTAATGGCCATGTAGTAAGAGTTATTTTTAAATAAGGTAAGGTTCACTGATGGTGTAACTAAATCATTCGCTCGTCTGCGTGATACATACCGCCCTTGCTTATCGCCCACTTTCTGGAAGTAGGGAGCGTGCTTTCTAACCAGCCGACAGAGTTCGAAAATATATAAGCTAGTTATAGTGAGGATTCCAAATTTTTTAAATAGCGTTCTGCAACTTTCTCTTCGCCCCGCTAATGATATAATTCTAATACAACGTTTCTGTAAAATGGACACTGCAGTCGCATCCGTCGAATTACCCCAGAGCACGATGCCATAGCGCATCCAGGCCGCGGCGTAGCTGTGGTAGGCTGCAAGCGCGCACTCTTCGTTTGTACATTTTCTGAGTTCACGCAGTGCGTATGAGAAGCGGCTGAGCTTATTCGTGACTGAATCTGCATGGAGTTTCCATGACAGATTAGAATCTACTACAATCCCTAATTGCAAGTATGAGTCAACTGTTTCTATTTTATGCCCTTCATGGTTTATGTTGAGACTAATTCCAGGTCGCTGGTGTGGTCTGAAATGCATAATTTTAGTTTTCTCGTAGTTCAAAATGAGATTAATGTCTTTTAGGTGTTCTACAATTTTTGTTAAGGACTCTGATATGGTTTTATGTACTCCGGAAATGTCGTCATAATCGCATGAAACTATAAGGGTTGCGTCGTCAGCGAACAGTACAAGTTTTTGAGCAACTGCAGCAGGGAGTTCGTTTATATAAACTAAAAAAAGTAAACATCCCAGTACACTACCTTGTGGGATAGAGCCGGGTACCAACCTACAAGATGAAACAATTTTTTCATTTCCCCCGTCGATTCATCAAGATGTGATATTTGGACAAGTTGCTTTCTGTTTTGTAAGTATGAAACAAGCCATTTCTTCGTTTGACCGCGCAATCCCAGAAGTTCCAGCTTTTTAATTAAAATATCATGCGATACTCTATCGTATGCTTTTGACAAATCCATAAATATGGCAATCGCGGCTTTTTTATTATTTAGTATATTTAATATTTCTACATTGCAATCAAGTACTGCTGAAGTTGTAGATCTATTTCTTCGAAATCCGTGTTGACAATTACAAAAGGCGTTATATTTTTCAAAAAAGCTGTATATTTTTTTATATAAAATAGTTTCTAATATTTTTGATATAACAGGGAGGAGCGCGATTGGTCGGTAGTTTGAAGCACAAGATTTTTTTCCCTTTTTAAAGATTGGTTTTATGATAGCCACTTTCAATTGTTCAGGAAATTCACCTTGGTTAAAGGATTGATTTATCAGTAACGTTAATGGAGGCACTAACTCGTCGATGCAATGTACAATTAGTGATCCTGGGATTTCATCATGACCACAAGTATTATTGCGTTTTAATTTTAATATTGCCTTTCTTACGTCGGCCTCGGTCGCGTCTCCTAAGTAGAAAGAATTACTAAGGGATTTGGCGCGGACAAATAACAACGTAAAAAGTACACAATAACCAAAGTATTGGCAGCTTATATTATGATATGGTAGCTTATTATTAAAATTTAATTTTTATTAATGCATAAATTAATATTTTTTTTAATGACCTAATAAAGAAAATACAAAAATTATAATTATGTCAAATAGCAAGCAATCAAACCAGACCGACTATCTCGGTGGTAGGCAATTGTGGCGAGTCAGATTTTACAACCCAACGCTGCGGCCGAGTTTAGGCATGAGAAACAAAGAACAGACATAAACTTGACTTCTGTCACAGCTTCTGTCCTCTCCTCTCTCTATTTTGTGCCACGGCTAACAAAACAGCTTTTAGCTCCTTTACTTTACAATACTTACGACGAGAAAGATCTTATAATAGAACTCTTATATCAAAGCTTTTTAAGTTAAACTGCGTGTAAGTAAAGTTACGGAAAATACTTCGTTCAGATTAAATTCAAGTTTTATTATGAAATTGTTATTGATAATAGTAAAACGCAATTTAAATTAAACCCACTTTGCTTGACTTCTAACCTTTACATAATTTTCACTTAAGTTAACAGGTCATAAAGAGTAAGGTTGGTTCATAGATGGAAACCAATGGAAACCCAGTTCTGAAGTTTCCCTAGTCAATTGACAGTCGTTGATAACATCGTTAACCTCAATTGTTACTGTAACTTGCAGACTGCTATAATATATTATGTAAAGGTACTTACCTAACAGGTTGAACAGTTACTCAATCTTTCGAGAGTATTGAGGTATTGTAATCCTTGCCCAAGTAAAGGCAAGCCTACTACGTCTACGCACGTTGACTTGTTTTGTGTAATATTTTTGTATATTATTTGTAGTTATTGAATTGCGATAACAGCTTTTATTATGTAGGGCATAAAGACCTCTAAGTCTCAAGGTCAACATGATACGTTTGATGTGCCATCATCTCTACAATGGCGCAGTGGTTTAGCGCCTGGCCCAGCGATTGCGGAAGTTAAGCAACGTTCGCAAGGGTCGGTCATGGCATGCCGTGCTTCGGAAGGCACGTTAAGCCGTTGGTCCCGGCTGCATTTGCAGTCGTTAACACCCACCAATCCGCATTGGGCCCGCGTGGTGGGTTATGGCCCATCCTCCTTACCACCCATAAGGAAGGCCTGTGCCCCAGCAGTGGGGACATCAAAAATGGCTGATGGACATCTCTACAACGAATCACCATTAAAAATCTCATAAAAGTAAGGGAAATTATAAATGCAATGTAATGTTACTTAGAAAAAAAACATTTTGTCGTTCGCTTACGACCAATGATTTATTATAGCTGCCTCAAAAGGCAAGTTGTCAACAATAGTACATTACAGCCGTGAACGGGAAGCTAGCAATGCAAGTAGCTTCCAGAACAAGGCTTGTATAGTGCTTTTCTCAAGAAATGCGAGGAAATTAATTAATATTAAAAATGAGATATATCAGAGACAAATCCTCTAAGTAATCTTAAATTATGTACAGCGCCATCTACCGCCGAGAAGCGAAATGAGATGGGTTTTTGCTCTGGTACAATACAATGTAATATTTATTTATTCTTATAGTAATATACTCTGTGCGCACCATTTTTTTTATTGTATCGTTATTATAGTACCTATTAAATAATTTTACCTTTATAATATTAACTGTCTTGTCGTTGGCTTACGTGCCAGAAAAAAGGAACTAAAGTTATGGCTGTATGGTGCAAATGTGCCTTTGCTTTTTTGTTTTTGTGAACAGCTAAAACAAAAAAAAGAAGTTGCCGCAGACCACCCAGATCATCTTCGCACTGTACCTACTTCCCGCACTGGTGCTGGTGCGGGAAGTAAGTATTGAAATTCATTCCTGGCCTGAATTTTAAATTTAGAATGTGATGAACCAGACCCCCTCGGAAATGTGGAACGCCCCGCATTCCTTTTTCAAATGGAATGATAAGATTTCAGAGCATAAGTCAAAAAAAGAGAGTAAATGGAACCATGAATAAAATTATTTTATTTTGATAATTCAAATTCAAATTCAAACATTTCGGGTTAGACTTAGTAACTACGAATGATAACTTTATAATAATCTCTGAAAAATATTGGTTCCGAAGTTTATATTCGTATATCATTATATTATATTTAGGTATCGAAAGTGCCCCTAAAACTTATTCTCGGCAAACTCGCATTTAGCATTACAAGGCGAAAACTTAAAGTTCTCCAAGACCAAGTTTTGCCGGGACACTTTCGAAGTTTCTAGTTGTGTTTAATAAAGTATATTCTCGACAGGACTTTACCATTATTATCTATTTTAAAAAATGGATGCCTGTTTATTTATCCTGAGTCTATGCGTTGCTAATCAATTCCTAATCCATGCGCTAAGTAGATAAAATAGACTATCAAACTATTTAGAGCGGTCTAATAATTTGCTTATAATGCGATTAATTAACAATGTACAGCAGAAGGACCAACTAGCGCTTGCGATACAAAAAAAAATCTCTTTGCCAAACATTCTCGAGTGAGGTTGCCGCGGAGTGGATCACTGTCATGTATGATACGATTGAGCTTTTCGTTAAGGCCAGTATATTCCAAAAAAACTCTTTCTTTGTCTTTTTCTTTACGTGTGAATAACCTCACTTATTCATTTTTTCAACGTTTTTGTTGCTATTTTGAGCATAAAGTCACTTTTTTTTAAAGTAACTGTTGAATATTCTGCTATACTTATGTCATTACCTATTTTTCTTTATATTATTCATGAATAAGGGCTCAATAAACTTTAAGTATTATCAAAAAAATACAAAATTAATAAAAAAAATCTTTGTCTTTGCATATTTTTATAGTCGAGTAAAGATACGAAAATAGTATTTTTAACCGTAAAATAATCAAGATCGTTTATGAAACTTCAACATAATATTTTTATCTGCCAATAATAAAGAATATTTGATTGTTTATCGTTGAATCAAAAATAGGCCAATTTCGAATATACTGGCCTTAACGTTTTCCTTCTACATTTAAATTATTTTGAAACAACTGTTGTAGGTAGCTCTCGACTAAGGTAGTTCTATCAAAGAGAGAGCTTTCTACCAAAACTTTAATGATTTACCCAAAGGGTACGTCTAAATCTTTTTCTTTGTCAACACTTGTTTTTACTAAGAATGACCCTTCAATTTGCGAGTTTTGTCAGATTTTAGAACTAAAATTGGATGGGCTAAAAAGCTGACGGTTGCAACCGAATATTTAAAGTAACTTGTGAACTTTCGACATTGTATTTTAATTATTGTATTAGCTTATTTAACTATCGAATATTGCTCTAACGTCGCCATCGACAGTCTTTGATCGAGCGAGCGCGAAACGTTGCTTCAGGTTGTGAAAAAATGCTTTTGTATGTCTGTCCGGCTGTCCGGCTGTCCGTTTGTTCTCCTCTATAGGTAGCATTTCTCATCTGTTTCTCTTATATGAGTAGTAGTAGTAGTTTTTTTTGTTGATTCAGTATTTCGAAATTTTTCAAAATGGCGGAGATGCGGGGGAAATCATATTTCAGCTATTTCGAAAAATGATCAAAAATAAAGTTATACCACTAGTTAATTTTTTTCTATAATATACCACTAGTTAATTTTTTTCTATAATAAATCCACAGAGCATTAAAGAGTGCTTTTTCAAAGGGCCAATTGACATCAAAATAGTGGGCAAAGTAGTATCAGCTAGTGAGATTACGCCATCAAGGGTTCCCGAGGGGATGTAATTCAATCGGGCGGTCTATTATATCCTTCTGTTGAGGTTGATCGCGCGTTAATGACAGCGCTGAGCCGAGTTATCCGGCTTTGGGATTATTTCGCGTCAAGAATCGGAGGCTCTATCTTCATTTGTTTCTATATTTGGAAGGGTTCATTTGTTTAAAGTTACGTTATTGGACGTAATGTCCGGGGGGTTACTCCCGAAACACGAACGAGGTTCTGAGATCGAATGGTATTGAGTAAATGTCAAAGCAGCATAATGGAAACCATGGCAACCGTTTTCAATGTACTATTTATGCCCATTTGCACTAAACTTCGGTTAGGCTAGTTAAGATACACCTAAGCTTAAGAGCAGCCTAACTAGAAGTTTGGTTTGCACTAACAGTTCTGTCTCAGCTGTGACAAAACTTAAGCCGCGATTACATATTCCAATCTAGCATACCAATTAAGAGTTGCCACCCGTATAATAAGTTAAATTTTAACAATTAATTTAATCAAATAACGCAAAGGTCAACATTGTTTGTTTTTTTTATTTTCAATTCTCATCTCCAATCTTATACAATGTTTATCTTTCCGTTATAGGGTAAATTCACTTTTAAAATCGAACTTATTATACAATATTTTATTGTCAAGTACGAGTGGCAACCCGAAATTGGTATGCTAAATCGGCGTATGTAATCGCGGCTTTAGGAATTGCCTAGTAAAGCGAATGATAAACGAATGACGAACGATTGAAATGATAGATTGTTTATGATCTATTATTTTAAAAACAAAAGCTGTTTGAATTTGTCAAAACACTGAACTATTCAACGCTTGATACTGGCTTAAATTACTCCCTAAAGAGGAGAGTAGATTGACAAACCAAAAATTAAAAGAAGAATGTCTTTGACAAATGACAGATAATGACATAAAAATACTTTTTTATTTCGCTGTTTGTCAAGCGAAGTTAGACAGGCTAAGGAAACCACCATGCTGTAACACAGAAATACTACTTAGGTATCGCCTAACGCGTTGGGCGCTTCATATTCGAGGTCATAAAGTTAGGAATGTAATTAGTAAAGTAAAAATTAAAAATTTAGTAAATGGGCATTAGACTTTTGACGTTTATTCGATACCAATTCGATCTCATAGAACCTCGTTCGTGTTTCGGAAGTAACCCCGCTGTAACGTAACGTAACGTGTCGGATAAATAAAAGATGATAGTTATACACTTGTACTATTAGTTATTCTGTGGTTATACCTTTGTTTTAAGGTCACAGATCATACAACAAGTACTACTTAAGGTTAAGGTTGATTGTGAGTTAATGACAGTGGTGACGCGATGACGGTTACCTAGCTTCGACATTATTTCGCGTCAAGCAAGAGTCGAAGGCGCTAGTTTTTTGTTTTGTTTGGTTTAAATTCTTGGAAAGGGTTAATTTGTTTAGGGTGGCTTCGTCTAAACTTCAATAAACGGGAATAACTATACCAAGAATACCTATTCCACGATTTTTTTCTCGAGTAAAGAAATGGTCATTTTTCCATGCAATCCAAAGATAAGTTACTCTTGGGATTCTTATTCCTTCATTAGTGAGTGAACAAACGTATTATCCGGCCAATTGTCATTGTTCTATAAACGAACTATTTAAAAGGCAACGTCTTGTTAACTTTATTTTGCCGCCTTGTACGTATCTGTAGCGGTCAAAGTCAAATGTCAAACAAATGCCACTGACATACGGCACCCGGATGCCATTAAAATACTCGCGGATTAACTCTGTTATTCCCCGCGAAATGGTGGTATAGTGACTATTCCTGAATAGGCAAAATACTCTGGGAATAGTACGTGGTAAAACGTAATTTCGGTTTACACTCGAATAACTGGTCATTTTATCTAAGAATAACAGTTATTCTCACTTGGTCGAATCCGCCCTTAGTATGTTTTAATGAACGTTATCGGCGTGCCTAGGTATAGATGATCGAAAGTTATCGGACGAGTATTTTAGTGACGTTGCACAAGTTTAAAGCTTATTGTTGCATAAAGTCCACATGTCCACAAGTCATTATGTCCACAGCATCATTACCTATGTCCATTCTTCAAAAGGTCCATTTTATCATTTAGGGCGGATTCGACCAAGTGAGAATAACTGTTATTCTTAGGGCGGATTCATCCAAACTTCAATATAAACGGCAATAACTATACCAAGAATACATCTATTCTACGATTTTTTTCTCGAGTAAAGAAATGGTCATTTTTCCATGCAATCCAAAGATAAGTTACTCTTGAGATTCTTATTCCTTCATTAGTGAGTGAATATATGAATGAACGTATTATCCGGCCAATTGTCATTGTTCTATAAACGAACTATTTAAAAGGCAAAGTCTTGTCAACTTTATTTTGTCGCCTTGTACGTATCTGTAGCGGTCAAAGTCAAATGTCAAACAAATGTCACTGACATACGGCACGCATATGCCATTAAAATACTCGCGGATTAACTCTGTTATTTCCCGCGAAATGGTGGTATAGTGGCTATTCCTGAATAGGCAAAATACTCTGAGGGCGGATTTGTCCAAACTTCAATATAAACGGGAATAACTATACCACGAATACATCTGTTCCACGATTTTTTTCTCAAGTAAAGAAATGGTCATTTTTCCATGCAATCCAAAGATAAGTTACTCTTGGGATTCTTATTCCTTCATTAGTGAGTGAATATGTGAATGAACGTATTATCCGGCCAATTGTCATTGTTCTTTAAACGAACTATTTAAAAGGAAAAGTCTTGTCAACTTTATTTTGTCGCCTTGTACGTATCTGTAGCGGTCAAAGTCAAATGTCAAACAAATGTCACTGACATACGGCACGCGGATGCTATTAAAATACTCGCGGATTAACTCTGTTATTCCCCGCGAAATGGTGGTATAGTGACTATTCCTGAATAGGCAAAATACTCTGAGAATAGTATGTGGTAAAACGTAATTTCGGTTTACTCTCGAATAACTGGTCATTTTATCTAAGAATAACAGTTATTCTCACTTGGTTGAATCCGCCTTAAGAATAGTATGTGGTAAACCGTAATTTCGGTTTACTCCCGAATAACTGGTCATTTTATCTAAGAATAACAGTTATTCTTACTTGGTTGAATCCGCCCTTAATGTGTGATCTCTTAGGGTGGATTCGTCCAAACTTCAATATAAACGGGAATAACTATACCAAGAATACATCTATTCCACGATTTTTTTCTCGAGTAAAGAAATGGTCATTTTTCCATGCAATCCAAAGATAAGTTACTCTTGGGGTTCTTATTCCTTCATTAGTGAGTGAATATGTGAATGAACGTATTATCCTGCCAATTGTCATTGTTCTATAAACAAACTATTTAAAAGGCAAAGTCTTGTCAACTCTATTTTGTCGCCTTGTACGTATCAGTAGCGGTCAAAGTCAAATGTCAAACAAATGTCACTGACATATGGCACGCGGACGCCATTAAAATAAAAAATAATAAATAAATACTCGCGGATTAACTCTCTGTTATTCCCCGCGAAATGGTGGTATAGCGACTATTCCCGAACAGGCAAAATACTCTGAGAATAGTGTGTGGTAAAACGTAATTTCGATTTACTCTTGAATAACTAGTCATTTTATCTAAGAATAACAGTTATTCTCTCTTGGTCGAATCCGCCCTTAGTATATCATTTAAATTGACCAAACTGAATACCTAATTCTACAATGTCAGTATCAAAGAATTAATAATATTTCGATGATCTGTAGAAAAGGGCCTCTTAAGCTTTTTTTTTGCGTAAAAAGAGAGTCTGGAAAGTTGAGTTATATCAATAAAACTTTTATTTTTCTTCGATATCTCAATATTTGACTTAGGTATTTATTTTTGAACTTCAATATTTGGAGTTAAAGCTTATCTTTTAAAACACATTTTTATGCAGCAAGATCAAAACATAAATATTAGCTAGAGAAGCTGTCATACTATACTTACCTTTTAAGAGCAAAAAATGATTTTTCTTATTATAATTCTGCAGTTGCTTTTATTTCTTGCTTGCTTTTACTGTGACGAAATTAAACAATACCATTATATATATCGATTGCCCTTACCTAATTAGAAAGTAAACAAAATTGAAATCTTTTCCTTCTCACCATTGTAGTAGGTACCTAAATCGTCAAGAAACAAATGATAAAAATTGTTTTAAATTAAGTTTAAAAAACAGTCGACCAAATGATCGCCAAACAATATTACGCATTGCATCGGCCTATCCACACAGTGTCACACATATGCGCCGCTGTCTCCAACTGTCCCGGTTGTCCCAACCTGTCCCTCTTCACGTGGTGACGGTATTCTGCGGTGACGGTGCTTACGACAGACGGAAATTGCAAGCCTTTACCGCTCGCACGTTGCAAATAGAATTCTTATTACATAACCAACTCTTTAATAAGTAGGTATCTCTGGAATAAACTTTGAGTTACGGAATAAAATTGAAAACAGGAAAATAGCTTGAAAGTAGGGGAAGTCAAAAATAGTTTGTTTGTTGTTGTTTGTGTTAGTTTGTGCTCCCACAAAGAGTCCAAAAGCACAGAATTTTTTTTTTTTTTAAAAAGTATGATGACTACAGTGTAGTTAACTACGTTATTATGACACAGACTAAGAAATTTATTTGAAACGGCAACTTCTACTGCGTTTCTTCAGAACCGCTTTTTGAACAGAGTTAAAAAGGCAATGAAACGTGTCATTCTCAGTTTGTAGAGTTGATAAAATCAGGTATTGAATTTGAGTTTGTTAAACCAAAATTAATTAAAATATTAAAATATTTGCATTTTATCACTTAAAATTATAATTTTGAAGTAGGCTGTATGCTCACTCACCCCTTTGTTCGCAAAAATATTCTTGCATTGGGCGTGTGAAAAAAAACCTGCGCGCCTTTCCCCATAATTTTCATATTTTGTTTTTGTCGTAAGTATTTGTTGCTGTGTGGTAAATTACGCCCTCGCCTACAGCTCGGGCTACAATACAACCCACAGCCTCGTGTGCAATGAGCGACATTAGCTAACTTGTCTCATAATGTACTATTATCGCACACCACTCTTTAAGGTAAGCTGTGGATAATGTGGCTGGTTGTATAATTAGTACTTGATAATTATTTGTAAGCATTGCTGTTAACGCAATATTGTAAAATCGTTTGTTAACGCTGCAAATAAATAAAAGGGTATACAATTTAGTATAGTTGTTTCTATCTTACGAAGACCGTTTTGCTATGAATGTTGTTGGGCGTGCACATAAACGAATTGTTTTGGTGTGCGTAATACAAGAGCGTGCAGATGCACACTAAGGCAAGTATTATAGAAAAAACTCAAATCTCTGCTTGAGTACAGTAAGAAAGGGATGGTGCTATTAATCGCATTTAGCGCCATCCCTTTTTAACTGTACTCAAGCAGAGATTTAAGTTTGAGTTTCAATAACGTTAAATAGATCTTCTAGTTTGGTGTGTCTAATGGTTGAAATAACCGATCCCAAGATTATATTTCATCGTAGGGTTAGGCAAACGTTATGTCATTACATAATTACTGGTATTTGGTTTTTACTTGTAAAATCTCACACGCGCAAACACACCCTCTCATAAATGCACTTAAACAATACATACATGTACACACACACTCACACATAAACACGCGCACACACACATACACACACACAAATAAATAAATATATGTAAGTTGGCCTAATAATTTCAATAGTTTTTAGGCATGTTTGTTAATTCGTTTTGTTCGTCTAATTGCATACATATGTACCTTTTGCTAGGGAGGAGCGGTGCCGCCTAATACAGGTATTATTAATACCTACTTGGTTGGTTCCAGCCTCAGAATATTGCTTGTACTAATTTTGTAAGAAATAAACTTTTTTTTTTTTAATTAACGAGCCTAAAACAATGTGTAACATGTGCACGTCCAATACATTTATAGCAAATGGGTCTTCGTGAGATAAAACAACTTCTTAAAAAAATCGGTCTTTTCAACTTCCGCATTGAAATACATACCCGATCCGAAAGGTACCAACCAGTGATTTCGCATTTGCTATTTCGCATCACGAAAGCTACGGTAATGCGGTATTAACACGAATAAATATTGGTACTGGCGCATAAAATATTGCGGTTTGAAATTCAATCGGCCCAAAAACGCTTTCATGAGTAGCACTTAAAGCTTAATTAATTCGCTTCCGAGTTTCAAGGCATTAATGGCAGAGAGGCTGATTATCCGTCTCATGACATAAATATTGGACGAAGGGTTCCGTGCTCTTGAAGTCATATTTTATAGGACGTTTTAAAGTAATAAAAATTATGAAAGTAGATTCGGAGCTTTATTTGTGGAACCCACGCGGATAAAGTTGCGTGTAATTTAGTATCTTTATGTTTATTAATACGTATCATGATTATACACTCATGATTTTATGGTAAAATATAAAAAGTCAATGCCTGTTGTAGGGACACAGTATGTTCCTTAAGGTTCATATTACCGAACCAATTTTGTATTGTGTAACAGGGTGCCGTGCAGTCGTCACCGCGCACCCAACTTGTAAACGCGCCTCTCAATATTATAAAAGTTAATTTAAATATCATCTTTTACTCCCACTCGCGTGGTCCGCCTTGTTAGGATCCTTATATCCAACATTGGTGACCCCGAACGAAGTTTAATTTGTAATACGCGTAAATAATTTGGACAATAAAATAAATAGTGTATAATTAATTAAGTTTTAAAATAGTGCATTATGACGGACACTGAGAAACCGGAAACGTATCAGCCTCCGACGCCGACATCATTGTTTACGCCGACTACTGACATCATGGCAATACAATTAGCGTCGCGAATTCCCGAGTTTTGGGCGGATCAACCACGCGTATGGTTTATCAGAACCGAAGCAATATTAGCGCCTCAAAAATTAAGTGACGACTCGCGCTTCGACATGGTAGTATCAAAGTTACCAAAGGACATTATTACTCAAATTAGTGATTTTTTGTCAAATCCACCTGCGTCCGGTAAATTCAACGCAATTAAAATAAAATTGCTTTCACTCCTGGAAGATTCGAAGGCTAGACAAATAGAAAAACTAATAAGTGAAATGGAGCTTGGGGATCAAAAACCCTCTCAACTTCTGCGAAGGATGCGAGATCTGGCCCGTGACAAAATTCCGGATGATACACTTCGCGTGCTTTGGCAAGGACATTTGCCAAGCACAGTCAAGGCAGTATTAGCCGTGACAGACACGAAGGACTTAGAAAACCTAGCCTCGGTCGCAGACAACGTAGCTGAGGCGACTCGCTCAAGTCAAGTGGCTGCGATAACGACCACCTCTAATACAACAAACGAAATTGCGCTGTTGCGAGCAGAAATAGCGAAACTAAATATTCGCGTGTTGAACGCGGAACGCTCTCGTCCTAGATATAGAAATTTCCATCAATATCGCCGGTACTCCTCCAGATCATCTAGCCGGCACAGAAATAACTCATCGCAGCGGCCACAACGTTCAAGTCCTGGAAACCTTTGTTTTTACCATGAGAAGTACAAAGAGAAAGCTCATAAATGCGTGCAACCCTGCGCATGGAACAATAAAGCCACAACTCCAGCGCAGCCGGAAAACTAGGAAGCGAGGCACAGTTGTCAGCGGAAATCTGTGCCGTATCACCTTGCGCCCGCTTACGTATTTTAGACATTAATAGTGGACTTAAATTTTTAGTAGATACGGGAGCAAACGTTTCAGTTTTGCCCGTTAATCGTAATAAGTGTCGTTCACAATCACAGTGTTCGGATTATAAACTAAACGCAGCAAACGGAACTGAAATTAAAACCTACGGTGTGAAATCTATGGTGCTAAACTTTAAACTTCGCAGACCGTATAGGTGGGACTTCATTGTTGCTGACGTAAAACAACCAATATTAGGTGCTGACTTTCTCACTTCTCATAAACTATTAGTGGACCTTAGTGCACGTAGGTTAAGAGACCAAGTGACCGACCTAAATGTAATCGCTTCTGTGGTAAGTGTTGCTGAACCTTCCATAAATACGATTAGTCATGGACATCCATATAGCAATTTACTAAGTAAGTATAAAGAGATTACGAAACCTATGTCATTCCAGGAAACTCAATCGCACGATATTTTTCATTATATTGAAACTTCTGGTCCTCCTGTTCACGCTCGTGTACGTCCGCTACCACCGGACAGATATAAAAAAGCCAAAGAAGAATTTCGTATCATGCAAGAAGCCGGAATATGTAGACCTTCTAAAAGTCCGTGGGCAAGTCCACTACACATAGTCCCGAAGAAAAACGGAGATATTAGACCTTGTGGAGATTATCGCCAATTAAATTCTATTACAAAACCCGATCGATATCCTATTCCCCATTTACGTGATTTCACTTATATATTGGCAGGAAAGAAAATATTTTCTAAATTAGATGTGAACAGAGCTTATCATTGCATAAAAGTAAATCCTGATGATATTGAAAAAACAGCTATTATTACTCCATTCGGTTTATTTGAATTCCCTAGAATGACCTTCGGTTTACGTAATGCAGCGCAAACTTTTCAACGCTTTATGAACCATGTATTACAAGGATTAGATTTTCATTACAATTATTTGGATGATGTCATCATTGCAAGCGATAACGAAGAACAACATAAAAATCATTTAGAGATTATATTTCAGCGTTTCAAAAAATTCGGTATTACGATTAACCTATCTAAATGTTCTTTTGGTCAAAGTAAAGTTCAATTTTTAGGTCACGATGTAAGCGCAGACGGTATTAAACCTTTACAAGATAAGGTTAATGCTATTGTCAATTTCCCAAAACCTAAAACCATTCAAGAGTTACGCCGATTTTTAGGCATGGTCAACTTTTATCGTTCTCACTTACCGAATACAATGTCATATCAATCAGAGCTCAATAAATATCTAACAAATACTAAAAGAAACGATAAAACAGTTATTACGTGGTCGGAAAAAGCTGAAAATGCATTTGAGCAGTGTAAAACGGCATTACAAAACGCCGCCACTCTGTCTCATCCTTACACCGATTCCACGCTAGCATTGATGACAGATGCATCTGATAATTGTATTGGAGCTGTTTTGCAACAAAAATGTAACGAACAATGGCAACCACTGGGTTATTATTCAAAAAAATTGTCTTTGAGTCAACAAAAATAAAGTACTTATGATCGTGAATTACTCGCTATACATTCAGCGATAATTCATTTCCGAAAATTATTTGAAGGTCGCCATTTGATAATTTATACAGACCATAAGCCCTTATGCCATGCATTCACTAAGTCCAGTAAAGATAATAAAGAAACTCCGAGACGAGCGAGACAACTTCTTTTTATCAGTGAGTTTACGACCGACATACGATATATTAACGGTCCCGCTAATATAGTAGCCGATGCGTTATCACGCGTCGAGACTATTTTTTGTCCAACCGTACTTGACTACAGTCAACTTGCAGACGCGCAAGCTAAAGATGAATATCTATTACAACAGATTAGCAATAGCAACCAAACATGTTTCAAACAAATTTCATTGCCTACTTGTGATAAATCAATATATTGTCATGTTACAGAAAATATTATTAGACCTTATCTAACAGAAGAATTTAGAAAAATAGCTTTTGATACAATTCACAATTTAAGTCATCCAGGCATACGAACTTCGCGTAAATTAATATCCCAAAAATTTTTCTGTTTGTTTGTGTAACTTTTTCATTTAATTTAATTTATTGTATCGAAGCCATATACAGGCTGTTTGTTAATACCATGTGAAGAATAATATTTAATAAATATTAAACTAAATTTGCACCAAAGTATTTTATTTATCAAAACTCTTTTTTTTTATTGAATTTGAATTTTTATTGTGTCCAAAGTGAACTATTGTTTTTTGTGACTGAATCCACTCAGGATGTTTACAGTAAGTTCAAGTTGGGTCTGGTACAAAATTTATTATACTTTAGGCTTCCGTTCCCATAACATTTTAACAAGGAGCCTCTGTTCTTTCACTTAAGTTCAAATGCATTTTACCTACTTAACCAACATTTCTAATGATGACTGACGTGCTACACTATTACAATCGATAATGTTATTGTATTTCTTTACCCTAAATTTTAATGTATTTCTTTAAGACTTGTGTTATTTTTTATTTTATTTTTTTCGCTATGACGCGACTTTTGTTTTATTGTGAATTTTTTCGTGTCTTTCTAAAAGTTATTTTAAGGATAGATATTTTAATATTTTTTTGTGTTTTACCTTTATTTTTATAATTAATATATATTTTTTTTTCCTCTTAGGAGGGGAATGGTGTAGGGACACAGTATGTTCCTTAAGGTTCATATTACCGAACCAATTTTGTATTGTGTAACAGGGTGCCGTGCAGTCGTCACCGCGCACCCAACTTGTAAACGCGCCTCTCAATATTATAAAAGTTAATTTAAATATCATCTTTTACTCCCACTCGCGTGGTCCGCCTTGTTAGGATCCTTATATCCAACACCTGTTAATAAATTTTTCAACACACTTGCTCGTAAAGTGAGCCCTAATACATCGCTTTTAGGGCCATAAACCGAGCTATGACAAACGCGTGCAATAATTATATAAAACACTAGTACGTAATAGAATTAACCCTACAAAGTTAAATTAGTACCTTACTGCAAGTTCTATGCGAGTAAACAGAGCATTCCCAATTTAGCCGGGTAATACAGTTATTATTTTTAACAACAAAGAGGTATTATGCTGCTGAAAATTCATATACATTTTTTGGAATACATTAATGTATAAGTCCTTAATTAAGTAAACAATATATTTATTACTATCAAATTATTCATAATTCACAATTAGTTTGTTATAACATATTAAAATATTTGCATTTTATCACTTAAAATTATAATTTTGAAGTAGGCTGTATAATCACTCAAATATTCTTGCG
The DNA here is from genome assembly GCA_950108535.1 of Agriphila straminella. NCBI lineage: Eukaryota > Metazoa > Arthropoda > Insecta > Lepidoptera > Crambidae > Agriphila > Agriphila straminella. The sequence continues at coordinate 4,611,542 of OX467303.1, read as the reverse complement.
TTTGGGCGTGTGAATAAAACAAAAAAACCTGCGCGCCTTTTCCCATATAATTATCATATTTTGTTTTTGTCGTATTTGTTGCTGTGTGGTAAAATACTTTGTTTTTTCCTCGCAAATGTGTTGAAAAACGTCGTATGAAACTCGTGAGCTCTTGCTTATTGCACACTCGGCTGAGTTACGCCCTCGCCTACGGCTCGGGCTGCAACCCACAGCCTTGTGTAAGCTAACTTGTCTCATAATGTACTATTATGGAGTAGGTAAATAAAAATTGTGTGGAACAATTTCCGTAACTGAGTTATGGAGTTGAAATCTGTTTTGTTCTGTTCACGGAAACGGATTGCGGAATTCAATTATCTATGAGAGGGTGGGAAACTGATTAAAATTTGCTTGGTATTATTAAAGGTTTAGCACGGTTATGGTATCTCTTTAGCGTACCTAAATACGTAATTTGTTTTGATATCGCACCTATTTAGGAGCGCATCGTGGAATAATGGTTTAGGTGCGCTTCATAAGGTGCGCTTCATAAGGTGCGCTTCATAAGGTGCGCTTCATAAGGTGCGCTTCATAAGGTGCGCTTGAAAATGGATGCGCTTCGAAGAATACCTCACTTGACAGTCGACAAAAAACGATCGCGTTTCGACATTTTGTAATACTCTTAGAGCAACACGGTTCCATACGGAAGCCTTGTTGCTCTAAGGTAAAGGCAGGTGCTGTTGAAAGCAAGAAATCAGTCCACAAATGATTTGAAAATGTACAGGATTTACTTCATGTTGTATCTCTCTCTTCCTCGAGTTAAAACAATTTCAACCTATCTAGGCGCCATTAATAAATTGAACAACATTTACGATATTCCCTTTGAATAGCTAAGAGCTATCTGTAAAAGTTATGAATATTTTCTCATTCAAAATGAAGAAACGCCTCGCCTTCATTACAGATGTAAAATAATGGTAGCGAAAAGCAAAGCAAGAATGCACTTCACAACAAATGCTCAAACGTTAGTTATCACTACATGACAAAGATAATACAAGCAATATGGTTTTGATGACAAAGTAACAGCCCAAAGACTTTCACCTACTATTAAAATTTCCAAGCACAGTTAAGTATTTGGTTATTTTAACCATCTGCGTCGTCAAAATTGTGATCCAGAGGCGTGAAAGTTTTCCCATTGTCTATTACTAGGTACTTATGGAATATCAACATCACACCACCTCATTGCAAATATCCTTCCAAGTATCAAACTTATAACAGTACTTCCCACAAACTGCCTGATATTGGATAGAAACCGTGTACAACTTACTGTTTGTTTGCCACTGCCAAAGTTTCAAGGTAAAATATTAACTGGCAAGAGTTCCAAGTAACCTTTGCTTGGGAAGTTCGGTGCGACCATCCGAAACTAAGTCGAGATCCCTTGCCCGACGTCAATGACTCTGTTATATTGCTAAGAATAGCATAAATGCACTTCATGTTTTTACAATAAGTTCTATATAAGGCAAAAGGACATGGAAATAGTGTCTTTAGTTACTTTTTAACACCCTTGCTCGTAAAGCTGATGTAATTCCACCGGTTTTAAATATGTAAAGCGGGTCATAAAAAACGCGTGTGTTACCAAAGCAAATAGTTAAGTTATAGTCCATACAAATTCCATAACAGTATTATTTACCATTTCAAATATGGAACTGATCGCCGCCGCACGACTCCAGCTAGTGAGCAGCGCGCTGTTGCTATTCAAATTTCGAACTAATCGCCGCGCGGCGCCAGTCAGTAGACAGTGTGCATTCACAGATTGAGTTTATTTAAAATAAAAAAAAACAGTTTATTCGGTAATTTTAAAACTTGGCTGCATGCTCTAGCGTCTTTGCCAACATTTTCACGCAGCCACGGCAGAAAATAATCCTCGCGCCATTTTTCTCAAATTTTCTTTTCTTTGTACTATATTGTGAATATCTAAAAATGACAACTTTCAATAATGAAGATGAGCAATATATTACTTCAACTCTACCGGATATACTAACAGAAGCGCGAACCGCATGCGACAGCTTGCTGCCGTCAATATCCAAGGACAGATACATAACCACGTATGAGATTTCTTGAAGTGGAAAAACATGAAAAATGCCAAGCCATTTTCCGAAAATGTACTTTTGGCGTATTTTTTTTTTCCGTTTCCTCGCAAATGTGTTAAATAACGTCGTACGATATACGTGCGTATTGGTTATAACATCTTAACGCACTAATATCGTAATGTACTATAATATAATTGAAAAATACTAGAAAAAATCGACTCACCCGTATTGGTTAGTGCATAAACGCACTTCATGTTTTTACAATAAGTTCTATATATGGCAATAGGATATGGAAATAGTGACTTTAGTTACTTAATATAATTGAAAAATACTAGAAAAAATCGACTCACCCGTATTGGTTAGTGCATAAACGCACTTCATGTTTTTACAATAAGTTCTATATATGGTAATAGGACATGGAAATAGTGTCTTTAGTTACTTATAATTGAAAAATACTAGAAAAAATCGACTCACCCGTATTGGTTAGTGCATTGGGCCGGAATCCTAAGGGTGCGGGTTCGAGTCCCGTCTGAGCTGCTACGGGTGAGTCGATTTTTTCTAGTATTTTTCAATTATATAAATAGCATTGCGAATGCTAAAATCTAAAAATTCAATAGTGTCTCTTACTTTGAAAGGAGTTGTTCCATTTTTGTATGGGGGCTGGGCCCATTTGGGTAACCCGTAGCCTACGGTCCTAAAATTATATTTTATGGAAAGAGAACAAAATAAGGAACCTGTCCATGTATCAATATTTTTTTTTAAACCTGCAAACATTTTTTATTTATTTTTTAAGTTGGATAGTTAAAGTTAATAAAACAGCAACCCAAAACGTTTTTCTACCTTGGCAACATCGATTTTTACTGTCATATGTCACATTGATGCTGTCAGATGTCAAATAAAATGACAAATGATATATCAACAGCCAATGTAGTCATTTTAATAGAAATAAAAATGCAAAGGAATATCCCTTAACAGCCGGCAGCCGCACAAAATGGAATTTCAGGATTAAATCAACAGTAAAAACTTGTAACAAGCATTAGAATTTATTAATATACTCGGAAGAGTAAAATTAATAGTAAGACACTTTCATTTTAAAGCGAAAACATTAAGAAATACACGATGAAGAGCACCATTATTCAAGTTTTTAAATATTTTTTTATTTATGTTTGCAGGTATTAATATTTTTTTTCTTTTTGGAAACCTTGTCCCACGAGATAAATCTACGAGAAAAAAAATATAATAAAAAATATAATAATAAGAAGAAAGACTCCCAGGAAAGAACGACTCCTTTCAAATATAAATGATTATGGTGCCTTAATATTTGCTGTATTAAATTTTAGTAATTACTTCGCTTCGGTTCTTTCCTTTTTTTGCCAATTGCGACCTTCCAACAACACTCAAAAAAAAACTTGGCCAAACATACAGATAACTACATACTAAACTATCTGTTACCGAATTTTTATAATTACTAATTTTAACTCTAAATGTTATCACATTTTTTTAAAAACACATCACAACGAAAACAACCAAAACTATTTTTATAAGGTTTCCATAGACACTAGAGAAATGTTAAACATATAGGCCTCATTGTAATGGTACGGGTAAATTGACTCTCTCACGGGTAATAGTTGGTCCATTGCGGTGTCGATCGCATATTAATGGGGTTGAAATGAAGTCCGATATTGGTTTTGTTAGGGGGTCCAACGTTTGTTTTCGATCGATTCGGGATCGGCTTAGTTTGCATAGATGTTTGCACAGCTTTATGTAGTGATACACTTCACAATTAAATATAGAGGATAAGGATATTCTTACAAATAAATAAAAAAAAAAAATAAAAAAAACTGGGGTCCCGCCAAGATGACCAAGCGTAGCGCATGGGCACTAAACCTACCTTTTCTCGATGCGCTTCGTCGTTTTTTTGAACCCTCATTTTGGGTTTGAAGTATACCTACTTGATAAACAAAATTCACGAGATATGATGATGATAAAGAGGAAAAAGTTTCTATGCTATAAGTTCGAAAAGTTGCCCTTTCGCTACATAGGCCGCGTTCCCTTTTGCGCCAACAGCGATAATATCACTGATATCGCGCTCACACTTCGTTCCGATTTGATGTCAACGATAGCAGTATTTACGTCACGGATGACGTCACTATCGCCGCCATTTTGCGATTACAGTGATATCGTTCTCGAGCGTTAGCACTCTGAGCAGTCTGTCATATTTGACGTTTTGAGTTGACGTTCATGTCCTTACACACTTCTGATTCGTTATTTTCTTTGTTTTGACGTTAAAAAACGTCAAAACAAAGCTCGGCGCGCGATGCGTGCGATAATAGCCGTTCCGAATTGAAATCGCGTCAACAGTGCTGTCAGCGCGATAATCAAAACGGAACAGCTTTTAGTGCTCACATCGCCAACATTACTATTGGCTCAAAAGGGAACGCGGCCATAGTTAAAACGCGGCCATACAAAATGGTACATTATGGGCCCTGTCGGGCGCAGCAAATTAGAAGGGAGGAGGGCATAACTTTATTGACTCATGCAACCATAATTCTATTATTTAAGATTTATATTAACTTAAATATTTATCTATTATCAATGAAATAAATACAAGTTTAATAAGTTTTAGTGTCCGGCAATGAAACTACAGATTCACACACGAACAATCTTTACTCGATCGAAGTAATCCAAATAAATACAAAAAAACGGCGTCGGCGTCGTAGCGCGCGGCGTCGATGCGTGCTCACAAAGTACGGCCCTCGGGCGACTGATTTTAAAAAAAATGGCTGCTAGCCGCAACGCAGGCGGCGGTCGGCAGAGGGGCGCGGGGTATCGTACGAGAGGGGGGGGGGGTGGACAATATTGACAACGTTACAAAGTAATATTATTATAATAATTGTTTCATTTTTTTTTTATTTTCAATTATAATATTAATTATTTTATGTTTAAATTTTAAATCTCATTGAATAATCTAATTTAGATGCGTCTCGGTACGGTGCCGCCTAAGAAAATTATAGTTGGGACCGGCTCTTAAAATTGGCATAGAATTAACGGAAATATACGAATGTCGCACTTTGGTAAAAAGAAAGGGATAACCTACCTAAGCGATCGAAAATCGTAGGACTGGTTCACAAATTTAAAGACGCGCAGCAAGCTATGGAAAGGGAAAGGGAATGTTCGGAGTTTCTCTGAGAGATCAGGTCCGGAACGAGGTGATCCGACAGAGAACTAAAGTCATCGACATAGCCCACCGGATTAGCAAGCTGAAGTGGCAGTGGGCCGGCCATATTAGCCGTAGAACCGATGGCCGCTGAGGCAGACGAGTTCTTGAGTTTAGACCGCGTATCGGCAAACGTAGTGTGGGACGCCCTCAGACAAGGTGGAGCGACGATCTTCGCAAGGTGGCTGGCAAAAACTGGATGAGTGTAGCCGCGGATCGTGCTCAGTGTCGTGCTCTCGGAGAGGCCTATGTTCAGCAGTGGACGATGATAGGCTGATGATGATGATAATGATATTATATCAATAAAACTATAGGATTCAAACCTGTTACTGATCCTCATTAAGCACGATATACGCACCTACTAGCTACATGTACGTACGATTAGATGGGTTTTCCGGCTAAGGTCAAACGTGCGATTCGTCAAATACCCTGCTAGAAACCTGCACGTGCTTTGGCACGACAGATACGAGCTCTTACAACTAATTACAATGGCAAAAGTTGCAGGAAAAAGAAGACCTGTGCCCTGTTTATCAAAACTAATTCCACCTTCACTAGTTTGAAGGGCGCCATAAGAAGAAGAAGCTACATGAAGCTATAATGACGCACGTTCACATAAAGTACATCGTTATAAAGCACAATGGTATAATTATCAGAAAACGATTCGTACCTTCTACTCGTTAAAGGCATCTGGCAGTCCGTAAATTGGAGTAAAGCCGTATGTATACACACGCCAGTAGCATCGGAAATGTTTGTTACGTGAATGAGCGATCAAAGCCGGGTACTCACTAAGTCACTAGCGAACATACGTAACTTTAGCTTGTTACTATTACCAAAAATCAAAGTGTGTACGTGGCTCCTGTCGCAATATTATCATAATTTCACTTGAATAAAATATAGGTAACCATTCCAACCATAATTTGATTTGAGAACGCCAATATTTCAATCAAAATTAACATTATTGAGAGTCGTAACGAAACATTTTTAATTGTACAATTTTGCAGTTTCATTTCAGCTTGATGAAAAATATCGTTGAAAAACCTGAGAGTAGGTTGGGAGAATTTACACTGCTAACTACACCGTTATATTTTGGTAGTCGTTTTTATTAACTTAAGGGAGTTTAATTAACTTCTAGCAATGAAACTAAGGTGGAGCTCGGTGGCGCAGTGGTTTAGCGCCTGGCCCAGCGATTGCAGAAGTTAAGCAACGTTCGCAAGGGTCGGTCATGGGATGGGTGACCAAAAATGTATTATCTCGAGCTCCTACGTGCTTCGGAAGGCACGTTAAGCCGTTGGTCCCGGCTGCATTTGCAGTCGTTAACACCCACCAATCCGCATTGGGCCCGTGTGGTGGGTTATGGCCCATCCTCCTTACCACCCATATGGAAGGCCTGTGCCCCAGCAGTGGGGACATCAAAAATGGCTGATGGACAATGAAACTAAACATTTCTGCCAAAGAAAACTGTGTCGAAAAACTACTTGGTACTTATTTCTTTTTACTTTCCGATACCTACTAATTATTAGCTGTCTAGTTAGTAGGGAGGACCAAATTTATTTGTCGTTTTTTGACTCATGTTTCTTAGAGGTCAATTAAAACGACGGTGTACAAAATAACGGTGTATACATTCGATATATCCTTTAACTGATAATCGAAGTCAGGCGGTTGTTCTAGGAGGTTATCGTTCACAGTATAAGGCTATAAGTTCTGGTGTTCCTCAGGGTTCACACCTGGGACCGTTGTTATTTAATTTATTTATCAATGATATCCATAGTTTTATTCAGGCATCAAATCTCTTGCTCTATGCAGACGACACTAAAATCTTTAGAGTGATCCGAAGTGTTCACGACTGTGAACTCTTACAGAATGATCTAATTAGTTTTGAGAAGTACTGCGTGGAAAATAAATTATATTTAAACTTAGACAAATGTCATGTGATTAGTTATGGTAGAAAATTGAATACTCATGAATATAATTATAACCTGTGTGGCAAGGCGAGTTCTAGGGTTCCGCAGATTCGTGATCTGGGTGTCTTGATGGACTCAAAGTTGACATTTATTCCGCACATAGACAGTATTTTATCAAAGGCATATAAGCAATTAGGATTCATTCTTAGAATTGGTAAACCATTTAAACATGCTTTTACTTATAAAGTTCTATATAATAGCTTTGTTCGTAGTCATTTAGAATTCGCTAGTACTGTTTGGCATCCTTATTTTAAATGTCATATTGATAGAATCGAAAACGTACAAAAGAAATTCCTAAAATCCTTAGATTATAGAACTGGTTTTTCTTATAGTGATAGTTCCGCCGCTGCCGAACGACACAATTTGATGACCCTAGAGCATCGTCGTAATTACTTTGACACTATGATGTTATTCAAAATCGTTAATAACTTTGTTGATGCACCCGCACTACTGCACAATATACCATTCCGAGTGCCTCGTAGATGTGAGCGTTTATGCACTAAAAAACGTTTATTCTCTGTTCCTCGAAGTAGGACTTGTTATGTTCAAAATAGTTTTATTAGAAGAGCCTGTAAGTATTATGATGAAAACTTGTCCGAAATTGATTTGTTTAGTGGCTGCTCGTTAACATCTTTCAGAGCCTCTCTGAAAGATTTACTTAAGGATCCTTAAATTAAATTTTTATAAATGTTATCTACCTATCAATGTTGCTTTATTTTTGTTACAACAGTAAATAACTAAGTAATTAGGTAATGTCACCACTATTATTGTTTAGCATACCTAATCTAATACTCTTTATTTGTTAGTATTTAGTCGTATTGATTTTTATAAAGCTAGGAAACTATAGGTCTATAAATTACACATAATTTAAGTCAAATTCTTTGTATGACTGTTTGTTTCTTTATAAATAAAAAATAACTGGTAAGGGCGAAAAGGTGTATTTCAATAGGTTTCAATAATGACTTGGTTAGGTGGTTGAAAATTATGAAAACATTTTGCGAGAATTTAATTAAACTTTTTCAATAAACAAAAACCCGCTGTTAGCATGAAACGAATTTCGCGATGCCATAACATTTTGTGGTGAGTTTGGTGAAAGACATTACGATAGCGATACGAACGATATAAACCGTTTTAACACCGCTCGCTTGTTATCCACCGTTATTTTATTTGGAGTTTCACTCGCGTCGTTATTTTGCGATCACTTCCGTATACGGGAGTGTGCGTTTGATACTGAAACTACCGGGTACCGGCATGAAATATTTGTTATACATACACATACCTATTTGAAAAAATAACTGAAAGTCTTACACCGTATTTTCAATCATTACTTGGAGTCTCACAGTCCCCAAGGACGCACAGCGTCCCACGAACCTACATGCCAAATACACATATAATATATGCCTGATATTTTTTGGATCCAGAAAACTGTTTAAGTATGTACATAAGTATTTTGGTATAAACATGGCATAAAGTGCAAATTACTACCTCAAAGCTTCCTTAATAATATTGGCCGTCTTGACAGACCGTCAGATGTACGGACAACCAAGTGATCCTATAAAGGTTCCTTAGATGTATGGAACTCTAAATTAAAGTATCGAAATCATAGCTAAATAAAAAAATCACAAATTTTACAGTCTCCCCAAGAATCGGAGCTATATTTTTAAAGTTACCTAGGTGGTACCTATTTATTTGCTGACTGCTTCGACGCGACCGAAATATTATTAACCGATTTTTAAAATTCCAACGAATGCACTTCTCGTCTGCTTCTGCATCTTTTATCACTATTACCACGACGATCGGTCAATAATCATAGAAGCTACATCACTTTTTATGTACGGAAACACCCGTTTTTTACAATTCCAAATCTAAAGGGACCCCTTACAGGTCACAATTATTAACCGATTTTCAAAATTTATCACCATTTTGTAGCCGAACTTTTTAGTTTGGCTACAAAATGGTGAAAAAATTAAAAAAAAATCTTAAGTTTCCGAAATATTTACAATTTAGTAAACAAACGACATGACGACCTGAGTGGTGCAGTGGTCAACATGCCGCCTACCACGCAAGATCCCGGGTTCGATTCCCGGCCGGGCAGAAATTGAAATGATGAATTTTAATTTCTGTGACGGGTCTGGGTGTTACTATGTATAATAAGTATATATTTAAAAAAGTATATAAGTAGTATATCAGTTGTCTGGCAACCCATATTACAAGCTTTGCTTAGTTTGGGGCTAGATGGCGCTGTGTGAAATTGTCCAAGCATTTATTTATTTATTATTTATTTATTAAACACCCCCAAATAACCCGAATTTACCCGAATTTTGCAAAATTCCAAAAAAGTTACCAGTAGATTTTCAAAATTCAAACGTTCACAGGTGTCTCGATAAATTCCTCAACTTATGGATGCATAAAGAAAACGAAAGTTTTGATGTTTTTGTAGTTGTTTACTTACGATCATTGCTTACGATTCGAACATTAGTTCTTAGTAAAAAAAAAATTAGACTATTGAAACATCTAACTAGATAATATGTACAGTTTTCCGAATCCGAATCTAAAAATTATACTTCACCATTTTCAAAGCGCTGCGCTGGTCAGTAGTGAGATGTAATCCGGTCGAGTTTCGTTCGATTGAACTCCAGTTAAACACGGTATCATGTTCACGATCGCTAATACTCTTAATTGTTACAGATGGAGCCGAGGGGGGAGGAGGGGCGGCGGGCGCGCAGGATGAGGGGGAGGATGAAGATGACACCTGTTGGCAACTGTGCATCGAAAAGTTTCCTCCGCCCCTGCGCGCCCTTTGCGAATCACACCGATTTGAGAACTTGCATGTAAGTTTTGAAGCGGTTACTTTAGTTATAAACATCGGTCATGAAAACAACAAATTACTATAAAAAACATAAGTCAGGACAATTATTTTCATACCTTTAGTGCCTAGTGTGTCCCTTCTTCTTCTTATCAAATGAGGATTAGTGGCCACCTCTAGTGTTAGTCTTTATCATGCAAGCAGCTTATAAGGCCTCTAACTTGGCTTAACGACTGTTATCAGATGAAAACAGCCGGGACCGACGGTTTAACGTGCCCTCCGAAGCACGGAAGCGCTCAGTTGTAATTTCACTTAACGGTCACCCATCCGACACCTGGCCGGACCGAGCATTGCTTAACAGACGTGATAGAGTACGATCAGTCTGTCAAGTTCCGCCATGAGCGCTCCGCGCTAGTGTCTGCCGTGAAGTGGTTATAGGTTTGGTCTTCGCGTTGCGCAAAGTTGACTGGTCACGCTATTACTTACTTATGATTATTATGATACAAAAGATTTTAACAAAGATAATCACTAGACTGGAACACCTCTAAGCTCTAGTGCCTTACTTTACTCCAGGATAACAGAGCAACATAATAGTGTTGCTACTTATTCTGCAGGTTTCTCAAAAATGTGGGCATTTCACTACACCGAATTCGACGAGAATTCAAACGTTGAAATACTCGTACAGCCCTTTATAAACTAAAAACGTTCTTAAGTTCTAATTTCCGAGTATGCCACAACAGGTCTTCCCTGAGCTTGAAGACGCGATGATTCAATCAACATTTGTAAGTGACATCACTTTTATGGAATGTGAATGTTAAATTATGTAGACTCGATAGTTTTTGGTTCTTACGATACTCCTAGTATCCCTAGCCTTAATAGGCTAAGATCTTTCTTAATCTTATTTTCTTTAGATAGAATGTTACTTAAGTGCATACTGCATGTTAGCATCCTTGCATGAGAACAAACCATTGCACGTCGGTCGTTGTCATAAAAGTTACTGAAAGTTTTAATGCAATGTCATACCAATTATTGCGTTCACATAGTAAGCAAATTGCTGATGTTAAACTTTGTGTGGCAGAGTACTAAATTAACTTAAATTAATAGTTTTACTATAACGAGGCTGACTGGTGTTATATTTTTCCTATTTAAACGGTAGAAAATCTAAGTGGTATGTCAACTACGGTGTAATTAACTTCCACCAAATTCTTGGAATTCTGCAGACCGTTAGTTCGTAGTTAAGACTGGTTTGAAAGTTTGACATAGCTTTTTGGACTTTCTGAAGTCTGTATAATAATGAGTGATGCATGAACAACTTTCTAGGAATGCGTACACTTCATGGAAGAAGTTACAGAGAGCAGAGAGCTAAAAAAGCTTTGCTGCTAGCTAACCGGAAAATTATGGAGAGCATTTGACGAATGTGCAAGCTAGGTTAGCTATATAAGTTCTAGTAAATTATTTGTATTTTTGATTTAAGACTAGGTACAATATTATGTGCTCAGAATGTTTCGTTTATTTGTCATTCATAATAGTATTAGCACATATACCTACTGTGGCATCAGTCGACATCAGGAAGATCTCAAAGGTAGGTAATGTATTTCCACAGAATATATAATAGTACTAACGTGTATTTCCTCGATTCCGCTACTCAACCACTTTAGTTCGTCAAACAATATTTTTGGTATAAATAACTACCATAACTACATAAATAAAATTCGTATGTGTGTATTCACATCTATATAGGTAATCTTCGATGGAAGCTGAGCACAAATCTTATTTTGTAGGTACTTATGGAGTTTGGAAGGGTGAAAACGTTTTAGTTGCGCTATGTTTGCGACAAACATTCGCGTCGATTGCACTCAACTAGCACGGACGCACTGCAAACATGGTGTTTTTCATTAAAAACCGCTCGCTCCCCACTCCACTCAAGGGCTTAAAAGGACTTAAATTCTACACCGTAGTGACCGAAGACTTGCTTTTTGCGACGCTCTGTCGACTCTTGAGGTTTGTAATGAAACGACTCTGCTTTGTTCACTTTAAAAAAGAAACACTCTTTCCGTGAACTTGGGATTTAAATTGTATACCTACCTATATAAGGTCAATTTAAAGGGTACTGCTAAATTTGGTTACTGTTTCAATCTGACTCTTATGAATTTATTTTCATAAAAAAACCTATTTTAAATTAAAACGGAAGATAGGTGCTAATACTATAGTTACAGAGCTAGTGAAAAATACTGCAAGAGGTATCTCAAGGCCCATCATTCAATAGTACATGACTAGTAGTACAGCACCAACTCGCAAAGCCTGGAAGTGGCGTCAGCACGCTTTTAAGTACCTATACAAATTTGGCAGTATACTAGAGAATAGTACAAAAAAAATAATGCGGTTTACAGAATACATATCTACCTACCAAGTTTCAACTGTGTTAATGTTAATCCTGTTTCGTAACACGTATATAGCTCCAAACAACTTTCGCGCACTCCACACTTTGAGCGACGCTGACTGCCTATGTTCCATGACTGTGGTCTCACTCGACGTGCGACGGCTATTAATTGCTGCCATGAATTAAAAAAAGTAAAATAAACAGACAAAACCTTGGGATACACTGGAATCGGTCTTCTATCAATAACAAATGGTATCACCGAAATAAATAGTTTTGTTGTTAATGCCCAGAAAAGCCCAGAAAAGTTTTGAAAAAATAAAGTTGCTTAATCCAATGGACAAATCGAAAGGGTCAAATTAAGTTCGCGACTTTGTTTTGTAATAATGGGAACCTATTTTAATCTAATGAAATGGAAGAACTTTTCTAATGTCCGTCTCACATTACTCCAGTGAGCATTGCAGTCCAGTGGTCGAAACCAGCGCTAGAACGCCACTGAAATAATGAGAAGGCACTGGAATGTAGGTACCCATTTCAGTGACATATACAGAGTGAAGTTTTTTTAAGTGAACCTGGATGGAAAGTTTTCTATAAAGGTGATAATAGTTTTTGCTCAAAGGAGACATAACTTTGTCTTTTAAAGAAACAAAACTGCATGCAAAGATTTTCAAAATATTCTTGCCGTATCCGGATAAATTGAAAGGGAATCGTCTGGCTTGGTTTGGGTATGAAGAGATGAAAGGCATGTTACTAGAAGAGTAATGGATATGGATGTTGAGGGCTGGAAAGTAAGAGGAAGACCGCAGAAAAGATGGATGGATTGTGTGCGGAATGATTATGAATGTGAAGGGAGTGGATGAGGAGATGACGAGTGACAGGAAGGAATGGAAGAGAAGGACGCACTGCACCGACCCCAAATAAATTGGGATAAGGGTAGGGGGATGATGATGATGATGACTCTTGCCGTATCCGGGAACAACCGAACCGACACTGATGCAAAAATTACATTCTGTAATATTATCACACGATAAACAACCTTAAATTGAAGTAGGTAAGACCACCGAATAGATAAGTAAGACTATGAAATTAAATCTCAAAAATTCATATTAATGACTTCACTTTGAAATCTGAAGAAGTGAGATATTAATCATTATGCTTTAATTAATGGGCTAGGGCAGTGTTTCCCAATTAGTGGTACGCGTGGTAGGATCAAGGGTGCGCACTACGCGGGACGATCTCTTACCTAGGTAAGGTTGTATTTGTATCAGTAAAGTAACCTTTTTTAACCGACTTCAAAAAAAGGAGGAGGTTCTTAAGTTGACGGATTTTTTTATTTTTTATGTATGTTTTAACATAACTCAGTCAGTTGTTAACCGATTTATACAATTCTTTTTTCATCTCAAAGAACAAAGTTCGTGTGTGGTCCCATAAAAAATTTACAGAGATGTGGCTAGTAGTTTTTTCATAATCCTGAAAAATATAAATTACTAGCTTCTGCCCGCGACTTCGTCCGCGTGGATATTAGAGAAAATCCTTAGGGAACCTTCAAAATCCTTAGGGAACCTTCAACCAGGATCTGAACAGCCATTTTTACGCATTACGGCTTCCCGTTCAAGTTCCCGTTCCCGTTCCCGTCCCCGTCCCCGTCCCCGTCCCCGTCCCCGTCCCCGTCCCCGTCCCCGTCCCCGTCCCCGCCCCCGTCCCCGTCCCCGTCCCCGTCCCCGTCCCCGTCCCCGTCCCCGTCCCCGTCCCCGTCCCCGTCCCCGTCCCCGTCCCCGTCCCCGTCCCCGTCCCCGTCCCCGTCCCCGTCCCCGTCCCCGTCCCCGTCCCCGTCCCCGTCCCCGTCCCCGTCCCCGTCCCCGTCCCCGTCCCCGTCCCCGTCCCCGTCCCCGTCCCCGTCCCCGTCCCCGTCCCCGTCCCCGTCCCCGTCCCCGTCCCCGTCCCCGTCCCCGTCCCCGTCCCCGTCCCCGTCCCCGTCCCCGTCCCCGTCCCCGTCCCCGTCCCCGTCCCCGTCCCCGTCCCCGTCCCCGTCCCCGTCCCCGTCCCCGTCCCCGTCCCCGTCCCCGTCCCCGTCCCCGTCCCCGTCCCCGTCCCCGTCCCCGTCCCCGTCCCCGTCCCCGTCCCCGTCCCCGTCCCCGTCCCCGTCCCCGTCCCCGTCCCCGTCCCCGTCCCCGTCCCCGTCCCCGTCCCCGTCCCCGTCCCCGTCCCCGTCCCCGTCCCCGTCCCCGTCCCCGTCCCCGTCCCCGTCCCCGTCCCCGTCCCCGTCCCCGTCCCCGTCCCCGTCCCCGTCCCCGTCCCCGTCCCCGTCCCCGTCCCCGTCCCCGTCCCCGTCCCCGTCCCCGTCCCCGTCCCCGTCCCCGTCCCCGTCCCCGTCCCCGTCCCCGTCCCCGTCCCCGTCCCCGTCCCCGTCCCCGTCCCCGTCCCCGTCCCCGTCCCTGTCCCTGTCCCCGTCCCCTGGATGTGCATGTCCAAGTCCAATCATGGCCACCGTGTTGGACTTCAAAATAAATGTCATTTTCGCAACCACCATCCCATGAAACCTCAAGAACGACATCCACATCGATTTTCATGTTTACTTACCCCATTTACACCTTAAGGGAGGATTTTCAAAATAACAAAATATGTGTTTGCCTATTTATTTTTAGACATGCTCCTACGAATTTTAAAGTTGTAATGTCTATTTTATATTATTTTTCCATACAAAATTTTAACCCCATTTTCACCCCTTTAGGAGTTAACGTGTTGGACTTCAAAATAAATCTCATTTTCGCAATCACCATCCCATAAAACCTCAAGAACGACATCCATATCGATTTTTATGTTTACTCACCCCATTTACCCCTAAGTGGTTGATTTTCAAAATTACAAAATATATGTTTGCCTATTTATTTTTAGATGTGCTCCAACGAACTTTAAAGTTGTAATGTCTATTTTATATTATTTTTTCATACAAAATTTGAACCCCATTTTCACCCCTTTAGGGGTCAAATCATGTGCACCGTGTTGGACTTCAAAATAAATGTCATTTTTGCAATCGTCATCCCCGAAAACCCCAATAACGACATCCATATCTATTTTTGGGGTTTTTTACCCCTTTTCACCCCCATTTCATCCCAATAGGGGTTCAAATACTAACAATAACAATATACGTTGCGTTAGATGTCTATCCATAAGCCTTAATTAAAAATTTAGCGATTTTTACTTTGAAAATAAAGGATTTTCTTCAATACACAACTTCATCCCCCTTTTGACCCCTTCGTGGGTGGAATTTTGAAAAACGCTGAGACCCGTATTTACTTATTTTCAATGGTCAGTCTAAACACAAAATTTGAAGATCCTAGCTTCAAAACTGAGGGACTTTCATACAAACTTTGATCCCCTTTTTTACCCCCTTAGGGGGTTAATTTTGAAAACCTACGTGCCAAATTTGGAGTCTCTAGACCCCGCGGTTTGGGCTGTGCGTTGATAGATCAGTCAGTCAGTCAGTCATTCAGTTTACGATTTTATAAATATAGATTAAGATTGCCATCGCACGAGTTTTTACTGAATTTCGGACATAACATCTTTGTTTATAAACCGATTTAGATGATTCTTTTTTTGTTTGAAAGGGTATACTTCAAGAATGGTCACATTTTAATTTTTATTTATATATCATTTCTGCTTGTGGGTGCAATAAGAGGTACGCGAGCTTGAGCCTTGAGGTCTTTCTTGGAGGGGTACGTAGAAAAAAAAAATTGGGAACCACTGGGCTAGGGCACCATCTTGTAATCCTCTAGGTTCACTTAAAAATCTACCCTGTAAAAGGGTTATTTGTAAAACACCAACAACATCGCAGGAGTAGATTACCAACATCATAAATTTATTATTATTATTATTATTATAAACAACGCGCGCACCAGGCGCTCCGCGCGCCGCGCGTAGAGTTTTTTGAACATACGAACGGTAAATTAAAATGATATTTTTTTTGTATGATGAAAGTAAAATCTATCGAATCATCAAAAGTCGAAGAACAGATGTTGTTGTTAATGATGTTGGTAATCTACTCCTGCGATGTTGTCGGTGTTTTACAAATAACCCTGTATAGTCTAGCGGCTGACTGAATCGTATGATTGAGTGTGATATAGACTTACATTAATAACTAGCGGCCGCCCGCGATTTCGTCTGCGTGGAAAGTTTTTTGCTTTCCCTCGGGAACAGTACTGTTTCCTGGATGAATGGTACCCTATGTCCTTCTCTGTTCCCCTGACAACGTGTTTGCAAAAAATCATGATGATTGATTGACTAGTTTAGACGTGAAGGCGTAACAAACAAACAAACGGACTTTCGCATATATTAGTAAGTATAAGGAAGTAAGGATATAGCTATTCTATGACGTCTTTAGCTTGAAATTGTTTACGATCTAGGTTACGCAACTATCGATATTGAAACACGTCGTAAACTAATTTTAACTGTTTATCCAAACAATTAACTTGCGCAATCATCCCAAAATAATTTGATTATAAGTTTATTTAGTTGGACGAAACATTTATATATATAGTTTAATAATAACTATATGTCAGGGTCAGTGGTGACATTTAATCTAATATTTCTTGGTGTCAATAAGTCCATAATAATAAGTCCTAAGGCAAGCGAGTAGCTAAGTGATTCTTTCAGAAACTTGTTTAGAGTGAAAACAACTTGTGAGAGGTTAATTAAATAATACGAATAATAGGCATGATGACTATTTTTTTTATTTTATGTTACATAAATTACCTCTCAAAAAAAGAAACATTGGTAAAAGAATTAAGTCGCTAGCATGAAAACTGCCCGAGATATCACAGTGTGAAATGCACACAAATGGACAAATCCCAAAAACGCTCCATACTAACGCTACCAAGTGATGACGTCACGCCTTGATAGTTTGTATGCAACGCGTAGGAAATTTGTTCGGCAGCTATATTAAATATTGTGTTTATCAAAATAGTTTCTTAGACAAATTTGCTATACATTTTACGGACTAATTAAAGGTATCATTTATTTTAATAAATTTTATACTTTTTAAATGGACTTGTCCACCCAATTTTGAAGGGTCATAAAATAAATAATATGCAATATATAAAACCAAGAGGTATACAAGCTACTCTAAAAGTTTAATATGTTTACGATTTTTATTAGTATTTCGTTATTTTATTCATTAGTCATCATCCCTATTGCAATGCTGCAAATAAATATGGAAATAGCTTTAACACATCATGACAATTAAGGGCCCTCCATCTTATTGGACCTTCATCAATATTTTACTGATATTCATCCTTTCTCGTAGATTTTCACCGTTATTTTAGAGAGTTTTACCTACCAATAAAACTTACCTATTATTTTTCCTGAGATATCCGGAATCCATATTGAGTCAAGCACCTGTCTTTTTAGCATTCTTACCTAGTTTTCCTCCCTCTAAGCTCCACTTCCGCCTTACCCCTCCATGCGTTTCCGGTTCCGGTGGCGTGGTTACGCCCGAGAGCGCGCTGCGCGCGGCGACTTTACTTCATTATAGAACTCAATTATTACCAGGTAGGGATTACCTGGATTCCGGATATCTCAGGAAAAATAATAGGTAAGTTTTATTGGTAGGTAAAACTCTCTATTATTTGTTCCGTCATCGATATCCGGAATCCATATTGAGTGATGTGTTTGGTTTCTCCTGGTAACTAAAAATAATGGAATGATGCTATAATGTGTCAATGAAACATAATAGAAAATAATAAATATAAGTAATTTATTATTATTATATATATAATATATATTTTTATAACAAAAGATGCAATGAAATACTTAATCACTAAATAATTATGATTCTAGATTATTTAATGAAAAATCGACACTATTTGATAGCTTCAAAATATCGAGATAAAGAAACTGATCTCTCTTGGGATTTCTGATTACAAATTATTTGTTTATGGTAGTATTTTCGAAATGTATGTTCTCGAGTCCAGTTACCTGTGGCAAGTATCTTATCAATTGTGAAATTTTCAAGCCAATTAAGAGACGCCACTGCCGAGCGAACAGAACCTGGAGGTGCTTCTTCTCCTGCTTCTCTGAGAACAGATTTTATCCAACCACCGATTATTGTCCTGGAAGCTTCTTTAGGATCTCCTCTGGTAGTAATAAATAATGATAATAAATTACCTTCTGCACGACGATCTTGAGTTATTTCCAGAAGACGTCGAATCCAGTAAACACAACTCAAGTTCTGGTCAGGGTGATCTAAAAGCTTCCATCCAGATTGTCTGTAATTAGCCGTATCAGTTTTGGAACCGAAGGATGGCCATAGAATTATACAATTACCGTCATCAATTAAATTATCTACGTCTGTTCTTAACAAGGTGAGGTCGTGGACCCTGCGGCCTGATGTGAGTAAAAGCAAGGCTGCTGTTCGCTTCGACACTTCATAAATGCTATTTTCATTAGGTAATTGTGATGACAAATATTGTAGCACACTATTTGGATCCCAGACGGGCGGTTTAGACTTTTTAACCTTTGCGACAGAAATAGCTTTCAATATGTGTCTGACAAAAAAATTTGAGGAAATGTCCGTACCTGATGTAAGTTTAGCAAACGTAGCGATAACAGACTTGTGCACTAGTATTGTTCTGTAAGCCAAACCGAGATCACTATGTAGATAAGCCAGGTAGCGTGCAACATGTGTCGGCTCAGGGCTTTTGAAGTCAACTGCATTTTTGACACACCACAATTTCCATTTTCTCCATATTGGTGTATAATTTTTGATTGTGGATTCTCGCCAACTGGACATCAACAATTTCTTTTCCCGTTCCGACCAGTCTTCGATCATGTCTGCCCACCCTGTATCAACCAAGCTTCCAAGTGAATGTTCTGAATGTCTGGTGGGTGTGTTTTGGTCCTTGTATCTATGAGTACCTGCTGAAGGTCCGGGATTCGATATGGCTTCCTGATGGCTCGCTGTTGGAGATCTGCCATCCAAAACACTTTGTTCCAGTTCGGCGCTATTAGTATGTACTGACCTTGAGCCTTGTTGAGGTGAATTAGTACTTGCGGTATCAGGTTGGGAGGGGGGAACAGCCATGCTAGATCGTAGCTCCACTGGTGATGAAATGCGTTGTGGAAAAGGGCCTCCTGATCGTGAGGATCCAGCGACACATAGTTCTGGACTACGTGAGCAGTTCTCGACGCAAATAAGTCTACTGTCGGTGTTCCCCACATTTGAAATATTTTCTCTGTCGCAGCTGCTGTTAGGTGCCATTCCGGACGAGTTTTCCCCCGAGATAAAGCGTCCACCTCTGCGTTGAAACGGCCTGGGAAGTATTGGGCTCTTAAGCAAATGTCCCTTCTGTCTAGGAGTGTTAATAATTGTCGCGTCAACTCTAGGAGTCTTGCAGATTTCGTCCCACCTTCCTTGTTGATGTGTGCCACTACTGTCCGATTGTCCGTTTGCAAAAGGATGCGCGATTTCTGTAAGCGTTGCTGCTCGTGGGAAATCGTGGCAAACACCGCGTAAAGCTCCTTCATGTTCGCATGCCAAGAACTCTGATCTTGTGTCCACTGACCTGTTAGCATGGTGTCTCCTAGCTGAGCTCCCCATCCGATGTCGGAAGCATCGGTCGTCAGAATGTGCGATATCTGTTGTAAATGTATCGGCAGTGACATTGATGCAGCTTCTATCCACCATTCCATCTCCGCGAGTACAGGTTCCGGCAGCGGGAACTGTCTGTAAGGGCGAGTTCGAGACAACCGTCGACTGTGGTATTGCATCGTTCGACAGTGCAGCCTCCCGCGTGGAATCACAAAAGTGGCGAAGTTGAGTCTCCCAAGAAGCGACTGGGCTTGCTTGTAAGACCAACTGCCCTTCGACATCTGACATTGCAAAGCCCTGCGGAGCGTCATGCATTTTGGTTCCGACAGGGATCTCGTATTGTGTTTGGTATCCCAAGTGACGCCTAGGAATTCTAGGTGTTGCGTCGGAACCAGCACAGATTTGTCGAAGTTGATTGTCCATCCGAGCTCTTTCAACAACTTTACCGTGTAGCTGATCTGGGCTTGGAGCATCTCGTAAGATTGACTTGCGAGGAGAAAATCGTCCAAGTATACTACGCACCTGATGCCTTGTCTTCTCAGGTATTCTGCAATCCAGTTCGAGACAGATGCAAAGGTTATCGGGGCTGATGACAGTCCGAAGGGGAGGCAAGTCATTTGCATGAGTTTTCCCTTGTAGCTCATCCTCAGGAACCTGCGGTGGTCTGGTGCGATAGGTAGGTGAAAGTATGCCTGGCTTAAGTCCAACTTTACCAACCAATCCTCGTGTTGTAAGAAACTGGGTACTCGAAAATGGCTGAATAATTGAAAGTCTTTGGCTATTACGAACCTGTTCAGTCCTTTGAGGTTGAATATCGGCCGTAGAGATCCATCCGCCTTTGGAACTAGGAAGAAGGTCGATAGATAGCTCGGTGAAGGTTGCACCTCCTCGAGAACTTGTGTGTCCAGCATACTTTGAATTTGAGCAGTCATTTGTTGACTTTGTTTTGTCTTGAAAATCTCTAGTACCTGTTGGTTGGGGTATATTAATGGCGGTTTCATTACAAAAAGAATGTGGATACCATTCAACAGTTTGCATATTGAAGCGGGTGCGCCTAAGCTTCTCCAAATATGTTGAAATCGCATTAGACAGCCCCCTCGAAAGCGTTGAGAGTCATGCACGGCGTCCCTTAAAAGTTGGTGGTGAAGGAGAACGGCGTTTCTTACCTTTTTGATTCGACTTGTTTCCTTTGTTAAGTTGACGCCCTCGAACATTGGCCTTTGATTGGTTCTGGTTTGGATTGGCTTTACGTTTAGAGTTGCTGCGTCGAAAAAACTTATCATTAGATTGCTTACTTGTAGGTGGCTTAGCGAGCTCGTTGGATCCACCTCGGCTTGTAGATGCTGACTGCGTTGCAACCTTTGAAGCGAATAGTTTATCTGCACCTCCTATTTTTGAACAAAGGAATTGAACTTATCCAAATTAAACAAAAACTCTTGACTTGGCGGGATTTTTTGTAAAACGTCGCTAATGTATTCGTCAGGTATTTGTTTTAAAATAGATTCTCTCCTTGACTCAATCACATCGGCCCTCCTTCCGCAACTTATTTGCAAAATGTCGTTAGTCGTTTTCATGTAACTAGATTGTTCGTTAAATAACAGTTCAACTTTTTCAAAAAGTGACGAGGGGGACAATGTTGTCGCGTTTTCACTAGACCAATCTATCAAGCTTTGTAAATTATTGCGTAATTCATCTTTCTGTGTAAGAATCGCGTTAGACAAGGAAGCAAATGTACGATCTAGGAGACGTAGTCTATGATTCTCATGAGATGATCCAAGACGCTTTAGTTCATCATTTATCGACAATTCTATAAACCCGGGGGTAGTAGCATATTTTTTCTGAGCCTCCAAATATCTAATCGCATTCCAATCATCTGCATCAAAACGCTGAAGCTTAGATAATTTATTTAAATGTAAATCATTCGACTTGGGAAACATTGGCTCCTTTACCGTAGTTGTAGGATCGGAGAGCTTCAATTGATTTTTTTCTGTACTAGCGGTTGGTGGCTGCAATGCCAAATTCATATCCGAATTATCAACTAGATTCGTGCTAAGACCTGACTCGCTTGTATTTTTTAAAGTACTGGGGTTGCCCCCGTTAACATGCGCGCTTGGAACTTGCGATTGAGTCGTTGGGACTTGCGATTGAGTCGTTGGAACTTGCGATTGAGTCGTTGGGACTTGCGATTGAGTCATTAATTGCGTTAAGAAGGCCACTTGTTGCGATAAAAATTCATATTGAACACTTACTTGTGAAGTCCGCTTTGACTTACGAGGTGGTTGTACTTCATTGTCGGAGCTTTCACTCGAAGATGTTGAATTTCCGGCACCGTCGCTCGATGCACCGCTACCCTTCCTTTTTCTTGATTCTGCCGTAGACTTACCCGTATTTTCCAATACGTTTTCCATGAGGGAGGAATAAAATTCACTGTTTTTAACGAATGCAAAATACCGAACTAAAAATCGTCTGTTTGCTTGCTTCTACTTTGCTTTAAAATCAGAATAATACTTTAAATAGTAGGAACGTCTGAACGCTGTGAAAGACGATGCTATAATGAAGTAAAGTCGCCGCGCGCAGCGCGCTCTCGGGCGTAACCACGCCACCGGAACCGGAAACGCATGGAGGGGTAAGGCGGAAGTGGAGCTTAGAGGGAGGAAAACTAGGTAAGAATGCTAAAAAGACAGGTGCTTGACTCAATATGGATTCCGGATATCGATGACGGAACAAATAATAAAGGATATTTATCGTTTTTAGCCTGTCCCTCAAATTGTAACAGCTTGTAACTTGGAGACGAAAAGTGTTTTTGTCTGTTTTAACGAAACGAAACATACATATTTTCGATGAACTATCAAATGATGCCAATACCAAATTAAAAAAATAAAGAAAAATATCAACCATCATTATTCCCTTGTACCCTTCAAGAAAGTAGTACTGCAACTAACTAACCAGAAGTTAGTGTTTATCCTCAGACTGTGAAACAGAATATTAATGTAATATCGTCTAGTCTTAAGAGTGGCTCAATAAGTAACATAATATGTTATATAGATTAGTTACAGGCACTATAGGTCTGTGTAGCTGTAATCACATTTTACCATGTTACTATTTGTTCTACATCATACTTAAATAAATTTAAAAAAAAAACTAAATCACAAAATCTAACTTTTTACTTTTTTCCTACTTTTCGTTACATCTTGTATAAAGCGACAAATTCTGCAGTTAAGCTTTCCTAGGATGACGGTGCCGTCATCATATTACGGCCGTAATTTAGCGGCACCGTCATATCCTAGGAAAACCTAGCTTAACGTGTACATAAGAAACACATTCAATTCACGGAGTCGAATTGAAACAGACACCGATTGAATTCTCCTTTGATTTATTGAATGTGAGATCGAATATTGGATCGCTCCCTTCATTTTCTTTGTAATTTCAAAAGGCTCCTTTAATAAAATCAGAGTAATTACTCCTCTCTACGCTTACGCTTCTCTGTGAATTAATGTGTAGGTACAAAGATAACGCGTATAGAGAGATTTATCATGTTAACGATATACTGTAAAGGCAGTTACTCACAGGCGGCGTAACCAGACGTACAGAATTACAAATCTGCGCCACCTTTTTTACCCACGACGCCGACGGAACGGAGACGGCGTATATGCGTTTGGGGTGATAAGTGGATATCCCAAAGACTCGCACATTTGACCTTACATTATAAAACACTGTTTAATTAAATGTGATGCCGTCTCTTTCAAACTATATTGTCAAAAAAGTGACAGCATCACATTAAAACAGTGTTTTAGTTAAACACTTTGTTGAACAGTGTATTAATCTCTTTTGTGGTAGGCCGTAAGCGTTTTGCTTCTAATTCTATCATGCGAACCGTACCGTGATTTAATAACAAAGCAGCTGAATATAAGTTTAAAGCATATATCGCTTTAAACTTCAAATTTACAACCTCTTTATCAATAGTTAGCTGTCAAAATTACTTAATCCGAAATGGCGATTCCGATACAAAATTTCCAATGTAGAATTTTCGATTATTTAGCTCTTTCTTTAAAGCTTTTCCTATATATTTTTTTCCAAACCACCCCATAACTATTGCAAATAAAACAAAAAAATATGATAAACTAATCGATCAAGTTTTTTTTTTAGTTTTACCCAGACTAACGAACAGCAATATTTTTTTATATTTATCAAATATACAACGTGTAACAGAAAGGGGCGGTATCAACCCAAAAGGAGGTCAATGTACTCGTGAAACTGAACACCGTCCAACAGAAAAAAAAACAAATAAAAATAATTTTTGAACTCTCCATACAAAATGTTGGCGGCAAATTCAATTTTTTTATGGAAAGTCCAAATTTTTTTTTCGATTTGTTTTTTTTATTTCTGTTGTTCAAATTCACGAGTACATTTACCTCCTTTCGAGTTGATACCCCTTTCTGTTACACGTTGTATATAAGAAGATATTAATAACGATGATTTTACTACCTGTGAGCTTTCTAAAAGTACCTAAGGCATAAACTTTGTTTTTAAGGAGACTTATATTAGTTGAGTTTAAACAAAATAAGGCATAACTTGCCTTAGGTGTATAACTAGCTTTATCTCTAGCAACGTGCTCGACTACTTTCATACTGGCACGTTTATTTTAATGAAGGTGTAACTAGCTTTTGCTTTAATGGGAAAGTTCACTTGTTGCTTGCTAAATCTGAAATGGTGAACAATTAAACACACCTAGATAATAGCCAAGCCGGAAGCAAAATATCAGTTGAAAATCCTTCACTTACATACTATGATAAAGGAATGTGTATAAATAAGATAATGAATACATAAAATTGTACAATAAAATGTTTCTGAAAGGTGATCTTGATTTGACTTTGCCACAGCTTTTATTAAATGTGTTTGCCCTATCTAGTCTGAAGCCCGAGACGTAATAGTAGTAGGTAATCTTCTGTGGCCCGAGGGCTAACCCAAGACGGGACCTACGACGGGTGCGAGCTACACAGTAAAAGACCAAAATTTAATTTCTTTTTACTAGCCTCATTACCTAGGTACAAACATTGTCCAACGAGTTTTTAGTACCTCAGTGCTATTTTTAATTTAATTTCCAAAAGTATAAGAAATAGTTCAGAGACTCCCCAATAAAACCAATAACAGCTATTATAATGCCAAAACCTGAAACGTCCGCATTTCGAGATTTTCTGAGCACCACTTTAGTTAGCACAGGTCTCCCAAAGTTTCAAACTTGGTTTTACACTACCTAATAATATACCTACCTACTAACAACATCCCCAAAATCAGTTCAGTGCGGTATTTTGCGACCTAAAGTTTAAGTACCTACCTACTTAAATTAAATTATGGTCTGACTCTTAGTAGGTACTAATATTAAGCAACAGTCTCAGACAGAAATTTATTATTAACGAAATAGTACTCTATAGATTATAATTTATGTACAAGACTTTGAGTTGTACAGAAATAGCACAAAGAAAATGGCAACCTCAACTTAGGTATTAATTTACGCTAGAATGATGAATACCAATAACTAATATAATTGTAAGAAATGTTTTGTATGATTAGAATAAGTCACTGGTACTGAAACATGAATAAGCATAATTTGATTTAGAGCTGCAACGCACGATTCGCGGTTTGAACAGTGTAGTGACTAAAGAAAACACGAATTGCATGCCGCGAGCTCGCTGCGCGCTCGCGATGTTTTCGCGGCGAGCACGCCGCGCGCTCGTTGCGAACTCGCCGCGAGCTCGTTGCGTAACGTGGTGAGCTCGCTTCGTTTTGAACTCGCTGGCAAATCGCCAGTGTGATAAGAGCCTTAGGGTTATACATAAACAAGGATTCAGGTTCATCTCAGGTTGTTGCTCTGATTTCCATAAAACATGTGCTGTAGCTACTTATTTTGAAACCGGAGCAATGTACTTAATGTTGTCCAATATTTATAAAGGTACTTCATTTATTTTTATAATTTCTAACCTGATTCCTTAACCCAATTTTTATGGAACAATCTCAAATATGCGAATGCACTAAGTATTCCTGAATGGATGTTACTCTATTTACAATTACGCCTTTTTTAAGAACCGATTTCTATGCACGTAAATCTAGGTAGTATATTGTGAAATGTACCGAACACGAAATTGTGAATAAGTATGAAAATCGTTCAAAGCGACAGTCAGTCAATCGAGAAAATCAAATGTGAGCTGTTGACATTCATTTTGTGAAACAGATATATACCTACTTACGCAAACAGATAAACATTGATATTAGGACGAAGCTTTTTTTGTGTGAGAAATGCAAAATCAAAACATTGGAGATCGCAAAAGATTCATTACTAACTGATCTTCATCTGATATTTATAGCCTGAAATCGAGTTTGCATCTTCGAAATAGCTATGTTATAGACTTGTAGGTAAGTATTTTTTAAAAACATAAAAACTGTTCTTTTTAAAATTGCCACTGGCCTCGTGTAGACACAACCCAGTCCAGGGCGCGAAAACTAATAAATTTATCAATTTAAAAATAATGTATAAACTTTCAACTTAAATACTTACGTCATAAAAAATACTGAATTAAAATTTTACACGAAAGTATGTTTTTTTTTGTTTTTCTAACATTATCTCAAAAACAAGGACATTAGTGGCATTTTTTTGTATTATTCCAAGATTTATTGCTCTATGTTGCATATTTCGAAAGCTATTGTTGTTTGGATAATTATGACCCTTACAAACTACAAAAAACTAGGTTTTATAATTCAAACAAGGGTCATAATTTAAACAAAAATAGTTCTCGAAATATGCAACATCGAGCAATAAATTTTGTAGATAATATCCCTGTGTATTTGAATAATCCAAAAAAATGGACATTAATGTCCTAGTTTTTGAGAAATGTAATAAAAACTCAAAAAAGCAAACAAATTACGTATAAATTTTTTTCTTAATTTGTAATATTTTAGTTTATTCCTACTCATATGATGTGAGCTCAAGATTTTTTAAATATTTTTTCTAAAACTATCTGTGGAAATTTTTAATTAGCATAGGATTATCCATAGTCTTATACATTAAGTTATTTGTCTGTTAATTTCCCAAATACAATAAAATAAAATAAAATAAAATTTTACTTCAGTATTTTTTTATGACGTTTTAAATGCGTTTTAAGTTGAAAGTTGTCACATTTATTTTTAAATTGATAGGTGGTATTATTAACTTTCGAACAGTATTTTTGTTATTCGCTACGTGCGAAGTACTCGGTGAGGTTTCATAATCGATCGCATCGCTCATGGTGGCAAAAAGTAGAAATAATGTAGGTAATGTGTTTTTGTCGATAAAATTAGGTATATTTCACGCTTTTAAATATCGCTAGTTTAAGACCAAAGGCACTGTATATAAGTTAACTTATATGTATGTATATACTGTGCTGTAGGTAGGACTAGGTACATACGTAGAGAATCGTAATCCTTTCGGATCGTTACGGCGGGCGTTCCCTGCTTAACAACTGGTGCATTCATTCTATCTTAAGTTTTATGGCGAACTTTTAATGGCGTTGCTAAGTTCATAAACGATCGTCGAAGCAACTTGTAAATCCCATTATTAAAATGCTGGCCGTTAAATTTTGGATTCAAGACACTGCCGATCTTTAATAGGTTACTCTTTACTTTTATTACAGTAATTCTGTACAAATTTATACTTTTGGAATTTGAAATTAATACAGCGGATTCATCTGTCTCCTCACTAATTATTTGGGCTTATTATTGTTTAACTTTTCAGAGTTTTTATTGTAATGATATTCGTATTATACGTGCCTATTGTCATTTATTTTTATTTTTATAGAACAACTCACGCATGTAGGGATTTTTGTGTGCTATTTGGTTGTTCTCCCTTACCAGAACTATTTTTCAAACATCAAAAAACTTTAAGAAAGTAGTGTTAGTATCCATAAACCTATTTTATTTCAATGTACTGTAAACGCCTGGAAGAAGTTAGTATTATTGTATTTTAATTTATTTAACAATTTGCAAGTGCATTATTATTTCGTTTCTCTTGTCAAGTCTGCGGTTGTTGAATATCAGTCAGCGATAAAGTTATTTACGAGAATGTTATAAAAATTTGCCGTAATCCTCATTGAATACGCATGAGCGTAAACGGATGAAACCGAACAAACTTCGTTCTTCATGTTTGCATTAATATTTGTTTGGAAATTGGGGTACATTTGGTGTAATTCCGATTGAAATATGTTTGCAGTTTCTGTGTCGTTAGCGACTGATTGAGATTGTTAATTGTTTGCAAGCTTCTGCAGTGTAGAAGATAATATACATTACGAAGTGAAAGTTTTACCCTCTTAGTAGGTAATTGGTATTTTTTTAAATGTTTATCTTTCCGATCTGTGAGTCGAATGTCACCTTTTCTAGATTTAGGTATAATAACTTACCTACCTCTAGGTATTAATTACCTTAGTTAAAGATTTTTGAAAGAAAAAAATTGTCGGTGTTTGAGAAGTTTTCTTTTATGGGTTCGATACTATAGCTTAATCGCAAAATTCTGTCTCATAACCAAAACTGGTTTATATTTCAGCGACGTGTCATTCAGAAGCAGCGTTTCAGACTGTGCATGCATGCATGATAAACGGGAATTCGCTTAATTACCCCTCCAATTGAATTAAGTTGCAGCAAATTGGATTAGTATCGAATGTGACATCGACACGTTGCGCACGTCACGTCGGCGGCTATTAGTCCCGTTTTGCACTTCAATGCATTGGTAATAAATTCAATTATTTTGGGTATCGGTTAAATTTTGTGCGGCATTTTGTTTCGTTCACGTATTGCATGTAGTAAAAGCAAGAGCTATTTTGTTATGGTGTTTATTTATCGCCCATATTATGCAAGCATCATATATTTATACTTAATTACAAAGGCGGTAATGTCAATTCAATGTCCAAATTTAACTCAGACTGGCGTTTTATTAATTCATGGAAGTAGTTTATTTATGTAAACACATTACACATTAAATGTGGCTTAAACCTAGTTCGTTATGAACCCGGCATTGTCTTTTAAGTCAATAAAAATAAATAACTATTTTTGTTATTTTTTATTCGCATGATCCTATCTTTGAACACTATTACTTTAAACTTAAAATATTTGAAGCCGTTTACAAGCTCCGACCCGTTCAAACACACTACGACCCGTTCAAACAGACAATAATACGATTTATATAAATACGTGAAATTGTGCCTTTCACGTCGCCATCATATCGAATAACTGAACAAAAAATTTACGAAACCTGATTACTCTTAAAAGGTTGAACGAGGGATCGGTGGGGATAGCTCATTCAACGATATACACAACGAAATCCACATGAAACGAATCACAAATTCCATCAATCAATTACCCATTTTAGGCTCTGACGTGTGAGAGCCGAGCCTCCCTCGTGAGAAGAGCTTTTTGCGTTTTGCGGACGATTTCTTTTATTTCTTTTACTGTTGCATATCAAATGAGGACGTATAGGATAGTACCTAATTAGTATTAGGTATGTACACTGTAACGTTACAGAGAAAAAGGGAAGAAAGAGTGCCCACCTAAGATTGATGGATTGAATCTTAACTAGTTAAGGAGCAAATTAGAAAGATGGAAATATAGTACAATAAACATTTATTTACACTAAACCTAACAGACAGGAAGCTAAGGACCTTAAATACTACGAGGGAGGATAGGGGAGTGGGCGAATCTTCAGAGGCTTGCAGAGGGACATGGGAACGTAATCTTGCGCGCGGAGAGGGGACGCAAAGGAGCGTAGTTAAACCGTCGACAAGCACGCGGAGAGGGGACGCGGTAGGGACGTAGTAGTACCGTGGACGAGCAGCGTAGACAGGCCGGAGATGGAGCGTATCACCAGCAGGATAGTTGGAGCTGACCAGCAGGAGTTGGAGACTCGCAGCACCCGTAGAACTAGTTAGTTGTCACTCACGGCACGGGCTTTCTTGAGTCCCGGGCCTTGCCTAAGGCCCGGGAACGGCCATTACTTGTTTTTACGGTAGATCTCGAAGACTGACTGAGCCACGCACAGAGAAAGCAATACTATACGTAAGAAGAGACGGGACTTCATAGACCAAAAAAATCTACGAAATGTCAAATCAAACATACCTCGACGTAGCCAACATAACGAATGTAAAACAAAACAATGTTTTGCCAACCTACAGGAAAGAAATAGAGATGGGCGACCTTGAAGTATTAAATTTTTTATCGATATCGATGAATGCACTGAACTGCGCTTTACTTAAGGAATAATTTTAAAATTTCTACTAATTGCAATTATAATAAAATATTAAATTAAATTAAAAGTTATTATTTCAAAAAAAATCTTTATTGTTCTCAATAAGTAATTATTTCGGCAGCTGATGGCGGCTGATGACCTGAAAAAAAAATATAAAACATTTTTATAATTTGTTACAGTTTAATTTTAACATAACAGTAATCTAGCGCGTACATTCTTGCCCATCTTTACCCATTTCTTACACCTAAAATTAAAAGCATCGATATCGATATTTATATAATGTAACACCACTATTTTCCTGCAGATTATTTTTCTGACTAAAATTTTATTATTTCATTCAAATACCTACCAAAAATTGTAAACGAATGTTATATTGGTTAATGTACTCACCGAAGCTCATCTGAAGGAAATTTGGCCATAAAAAACCGTTTTGTATCGTCTCTTCGCGCCGATCACAAATTTCACATTTTATATGCTTCATTGTGACTTACAAGTACTGCACCTTCACTTGACTATTAACAAATTAAAACAAACTTTTAAATATCACAAAACTATTATAAAACAAACTTTTAACTACCTACTCAAATTAATTTTATTTGTTACAATACTTTAAATGTTGCCGCCGTGTTTCTCTGACAGATGACCTATCATCAAAGAACGAGAAAGAATGAGGAAGAGTGAGACAAATATAGTCGCCATCAAAATTCGTGTCCGTTTCATAGAATCTTTTTTTGTATGGAAGTTGCGACAGACTGGAGCCACGTAACACGTTTGACAATCTTTTTATACTCACGGAAAATTTTGAAAAATCGAAAGAAAAACGTAGAAGAAAAATAATACAGCATTTCAAAATGGGAATTCGTGTATTCGCTCGGCAGCAAATTCGAAAGAGCGGGATGAACAATAAATTGATAGACAACCTACGCGAAGTGTGAATAGAATTAAGAAAAAGCAAATAAACTTAGCTGTCACATGTAAACAAGCAGCTGTCAAAATAAATACAAAATTATAACCTCACTTTTCTACTAAGTATGAAATTTATGTATGAAATTCAACAAAATTGTATGAGAAAGGATGAAACTACAAACCTAATAAGAATCGCGGTAAAGAGACCAATACATTGCTGCCAAGCAAATGCTTATTTTCAAAGAATTAGGAAAGTTATGGCCAAAATACTTATTCCTTAAGAAACTTAAACTAATTAAAACTAGCTTAAAACTAAGAGTTCAGGAGCGACAGGCAGCACGCTACAACACACATCAACTTTGTCTAGGGATACAGGTGTTATTTCATACAAACGAGGTAACTTTGAAGCCTTGGTTTTCTGCCAGGGATGTACTGTGCTGTGATCTGATGATGGCTATCCAGGGAGTGAATGGAGAAGATTCAGATCGCTATACACACCTATCTGATCTGACCAGCATTCTAAAAGATTAATGGACATGTTTACAAAAACCGCGAAAATAGCATGAAAATGTATGGAAATCCTGAAACAGAGAACTCTGACCCATCAATCTTTTAGAATGCTGATCAGATCAGTTGGGTGTGTATAGCGATCTGAATCTCCTCCATTCACTCCCTGGATGGCCATCATCAGATCACAGCACGGTACATCCCTGGCAGAAAAAACCAAGTCTTCAAAGTTACCTCGTTTGTATGAAAATAACACCTGTATCCCTAGACAAAGTTGATGAGTATATAATTATAATGTATGAAAGAATAATGATCACGGTGGCGGTACTGTGCCGGTACGTGACTTCACTGATATGTGTGCATCGGGCTTTATGCTGCGTTTCCACTATACCTAGATGTGTGAGGAGAGTGAGCGACGCAAGGATGCGCAGTGAAGCTATTGTAGGGATAACTTCAAAATGCAAGGAATGCTGAATAAGAAAGCAATTATTGAACTTTTAGCTGTTTATTACAACATTACGCAAATAACATGTTTGTTTTACATTTGCCTTTTCGTACGACCCGCTAATTAATGGCGGGATGTCAATTCCATATTTTGAATATCGATCTTCTTTTGTTTAAGAAAAATAAACTGATCGTATGAAATGCAAAGGAGGTTAAATAATCTTTTTGCATTGAGATTTGTTGCAAAGAGGTTTCATATCTCTTTGCATCGAGGTTTGTACATTTTATAAAAGTGACTCGATACAAAACTAATTAAACGTACATACAATCATACTAAAATAATGAATATTATTCATTAACACTCAAGTAAATTATAATTAATACGAAATTAGACTTAGTTAATATAATATAGGCTAACACTATGCAATGAAGCTGATATGTGCGAGAGTGAAAAGCAAAGCTATGAAACAGCTTGTAGAGGAGCGGTGCGAGTGCGAGGATGCGTTATTAGGGAAGTGCGTTATAGGGTCCAAGGAAGCTGTCCAATTATACTTAGTAATGAAATGCATGGAGCTCGGTGGCGCAGTGGTTTAGCGCCTAACCCAGCGATTGCGGAAGTTAAGCAACGTTCGCAAGGGTCGGTCATGGGATGGGTGACCAAAAATGTATTATCTCGAGCTCCTCCGTGCTTCGGAAGGCACGTTAAGCCGTTGGTCCCGGCTGCATTTGCAGTCGTTAACGTCGTCGTATTTAGAGTAACATAATGTTTGTAAGATACCTACAATACAATGTTTCGACGTATCAAGGAAAGTTATTTCAAATAAGGAAAACGTAGGCTCTCTCCATTACAATTTCTTTATTTCTCTAGCTGTCACTTACAGCACCAAAGATAATCATTGAACCGAGAACTGAAAAAGTCTTTTACATATTATATCTTTGTACAATCAACCGGGGTTCGTAAATAAAACAAAAAGGAAAACGTGCCGTCCTCATAACAATTTGGTCGCTCAAGGGCTCGAGCTGTCGTGGAATTTATAAAAACCAGTTTGATATTTCTAAACAAATAGGTAGGTCTAATTATTCAAGTTTTACCGTTACAATAACACCTATTATGCTATTTACATGGGTCTATTTTAGTAACCTGTGACTGTCGACTTTAGTCACCTAGCAAATCGCTTGTAAAATTGAATCGCAGGTGACACGTCGGTAGTTGATGTCGTAACCTATATAACAATATGTAATAATAGTACGAGCGGCGACCGTAAGATTGCCTACGTCATCTGATACCACGATGAAACCCATGGAGAATGATCAGAAAAGTGATGCTTAGCTTAGATCAATCAGTCTACCAGAGCTGAATTGGCCGGAACTATAAAAAACGGGCTAATTCCGGTAGAAAAATGAAGGAGTCATTTACGTCATTTGATACCGAAATAATACTAATGGCATCAGTTACCCGCTAATTGGTAAAGACAAAAAAACGTAGACTGCCATTCTTGTATGGCCGGAAGTACTTGGCAGACGGACTCAAAGGTGTCGGATCGGACCCCATCGCCTACATCATCTGATACCACGATGCTTGATCTAAGCTAAGCATCACTTTTCTAATCATTCTCCATGGGTTTCATCGTGGTATAAGATGACGTAGGCAATCTTACGGTCGCCGTACTATAACTCTCCATTTTTGCCACCGGATCAGATAAGTTTGCTCAGTCGCCTAGGCCGAATTTCCAATTACTCAGTCAATTTTCGCCGTGCCCCTTTAATCACCCGTGTAAATCCCACGAGGCATACGAGTAAAGTGGAGAAATTAATACCTAACAATTAAAATTCAAATAAGATTAAGAATTACTGATAAGGTTTCCAAAATTAAAAAGATGTTTCTGTAATTTGTTATTGAGTCTCTTAAAATAACAAATGCAAATGCGTCGAAAAAGAGTTTCAGGATATTCTGGGTAAACAATTAATAAAAAAAATAAAAATATAATAATACTATTTATTTACACCCTTCACATAATATAAGCTGTTTGGTAATAACCTTACAAAGCCGAATATACATGAGAGAGTACCATACTCGTGACGTAAATAGACTATTATTGTATTCGATAATCAATCCCATTAATGGGAAAAAGCAAAACACAATTTCGTCCTAGGGTTGTCACTATGCAGCTTACCATTAAAAAAAAAACAAAAAAAATGTTTTCAGGGTTTATGACAACGTTCCGCTTTTGTATGCATGGTACCCTATCTTATCTACCATATTCGGCTTCATTACCAAACACCCTGTATTCGCCTACCAGAAATTCACCATCATTTTACACTGTGATGAGCGAGGAAGGAATTCACACACGATGTTCAATCACGCCTGCCATTCTCGTCTCGCTCGCCTTGCCTCCGCTTGTCACGCCTCACCAACGGTAAAACACCGTATTGGCAAATATTTTATGCGATTTGAGATGTAGGCAGTTTGATGTAGGTACGAGTATGTCGCTCTTTTGTTCGGGAGGTGATTGCTTGATAAAGCTTTTCCGACAAGCTTTCTGTAAAGTGGTCTGGGAACAAATAATAGACTTTTATACACTTTTAAACTTTTGCGTTTCATTTTATTATATTAAGAACGCGTTTTAACCAAACATAGGTGTTTTAAACACATTTTAAACACCTTTTTCCTACATTTCGAGTCGACCAAGTTGCATCGGCCGGCATCGGCCATGGTCACGGGCTGACTGAATATGCGGTGTCACGCCTCCAGGAAGAGGCTGAAGATTCCTCTGCAGAGGACTGTGGAGGAATCTTCATCCACCGTCAAACAGTGTATAAATACCTAGTTATGTTTGGTTGAAACTCGTTAAATACCTGTGTTTTTAGTCTAATAATAGACTTCGGCCATGGTCACGGACTGACTGAATATGCGGTGTCACGCCTCCAGGAAGAGGCTGAAGATTCCTCTGCAGAGGACTGTGGAGGAATCTTCATCCACCGTCAAACAGTGTTTAAACACCTATGTTAGTTTAAACACCTATGTTTAGTTGAAACGCGTTTAATTCATGTGTTCTTCGTCTAATAATAGACTTTTAAGCTGCCGAGTGCCTCTGTGCCTTGCCTCAGTCACCTTTAACTGGCATAGAACGGATGAGTGGATAAGTTTTAGTTAGGTACGGTCTGGAGGCTATTAAACTAACAAGCGTTAACGGAAAATAGGCTTAACAATTTGAAGCTGACGCAATTGAACTGTTCGCTATTCATGTAATTACAGCAGTGAAACCTTTGGTAGTGGTAACTAAATCAATGTTTTATGAGCTTGTTGGCTACCCTGCTTCTTT
The DNA here is from genome assembly GCA_950108535.1 of Agriphila straminella. Lineage (NCBI taxonomy): Eukaryota > Metazoa > Arthropoda > Insecta > Lepidoptera > Crambidae > Agriphila > Agriphila straminella. Next base: position 4,576,092 of record OX467303.1, on the reverse strand, counting down.
ATGGTGCCTTAAAAATCTTTGGACTATTTGTCTTTCTAGGGTTTACACCTTCTTTTTTACATTAAATGGGCTTACTTTGGCGATATTCGGGAACCGGCGAAGATTGAGGTAGCTTGCTTAGAAGATGCCATTTACTCGGGTTTTAAATATCGCTGGGTTGTATATGTTTGCGGGAATACAGACACAGGCAGGGAATTCTACTCCTTAGTTAATAAAGAAGATGAAAACTCTACGTGCGCATGCGTGGAATGTCAACCATATACTTAGGGGTGAAACTCCGCCGTGCGACTGGACGACCGATGGTAGAACGGGGATGGCGGAATGAGCTCATAGAGTTCAAGAGAGAACTCGTCGAAGTATAACCTATAGAACACCGCCAGACAAGCTACTTTGATGAAGATTTTATGTTTTATTAAATAATAATTTACCTACAAGGCTTCATGTAGATGGCAATGGAAATTGACCGAAACTCGATTGGAGCTGAAACGGTGCCGGCGTCAGACCTTAGTCTGGCCCGACGCCGAGACGCTATTTTGCTTAGAGTAAGACGCGCTTCCGTCGTTGCTCGAAGCTATTTTGTATCAATATCATAGTTAAGGTCTACAGGGCCGCACTGCCTCCGCAGCAATCTTGCTCTGTATCACCTGTAATGGCTCCTGTTGTAGATACAACAGGAGCCATTCGAATTTCACGTCTAGCAGAGCTGCTCTGGTCGTACTCCGGTCGAGATCCAGTCGAGCTTTCGTCCAGCTCCAGTCGAGCTGCCGTCGAGCTCCAACCGAACTCCCGCCGAGCTCCAGTCGAGCTCGTGTAAAGCTCCGCTGCATCTTGCACTCCATCTTGTACCTACATGTACACCTTATATTTATTAATTGGCATAAAACTTTATCTTATTGTGTTTAAATTTTTCCCGAATCCAAAAAATCTTATGTTGGTATACATAATTAATTTTATGTACATTGTGAAAGTAAACATTTCTTTAATTTCCTTTTATAATGTTTGTGTTTTTGGCATGCTCAAAGTGTATTGCTTTTCAATTTTATTTAATTTAAATTCATAAAGGAAATTTTCAACGCACGTTTTCAATGAACTAATGAATATACATGTATACTCGTACCTCGTACCTCGTATGTATACTCGTTACTCTGTGTGTGGTTTCGATTTTCGAATTATTGAAAAGGAACATTCGGGTTCTACTACAATCGATTATAATAATATTTTCGATTTCGAATAAAAACAAAGGTATCAAACAATCAGAATAAGCATTGATCAGACTGAATAATAATATAGGTACTTATTTACCTACATATAATAAACCCAGGTAAACTCTACTTGAGATCATTCTAAAAATAAACAAGTTAAAGTCATTAAAATGAAACAAACAATAAAATTGGTAATGTTTTTGTGATATTGAATTTATTTCGATTATTTTTGCTAAAACATTTTTGAAGTGATCATAAATAAAAATAATCGTATTAAAAAGAACTTTCCTTAATTGGCATAAGCATCTTTTCTTAAAAACCTCTTGTTGGAATAAAGTACCTACCTACACTCTTAATAATCTAAAAATAAACAAGTTAAAGTCATTAAAATGAAACAAACAATAAAATTGGTAATGTTTTTGTGATATTGAATTTATTTCGATTTTTTTTTGCTAAAACATTTTTGAAGTGATCATAAATAAAAATAATCGTATTAAAAAGAACTTTCCTTAATTGGCATAAGCATCTTTTCTTAAAAACCTCTTATTGGAATAAAGTACCTACCTACACGCTTTATTAATAAAATAGAATTTTCGTAATAATTTGCTCAAGTGATTTTAAGTGGGATGAAAACATCCCACTTAAAATAACCTGATGTTCTAAAAAAACAAGATTTTATAAATTAAATTGATTTATAGCAGATGTAGACTTGGTTAGAAACAAAACAATGAACCATATTATTGAGATCAATGTTAATTTTATGATTCAAAATCATAATAAGATTTGGTATGTGCATAATATAATTAACAATAATAATTGTTGTATGTATACAGGGTGTTTAGTAGTATCCCGAATATCTACCGTATATCTATCATATTCGGGATTATAAAAGATTGGTATAATTTTTCCCCTTTTTCCATTCCGATCAACTAAACCGATCAGCTTGTTGTGCCGATTGAGACCCTGTATGTGACTTTACCTTTTATCGAATCAACTATTTGACTTTTCTTCTGATATTGACATTTCATAACAACTAAATGAGTGAGATTTTATAGGAGATAACCCCGCATATAAAGGAAAAGTACTAGGATCACATTAATCTAGAGAAGGTTAACTTTTATATAATTTTAATACCCTTATCTGATCGAAGCCCGTAACTAAAAAGTATGGTAATAGTAGTTTACATCATACTGCTCGGTAACTAGCATTTACTAATATAGTATGACGCTGTGTAAGTTGACATGTGCAACACAGTGCATTGTCACAGAATATATAATAGTACTAACGTGCATTGTTTAGATAGAACGTTCCATTTTCAAATCACTTTACAAGTCAAGCATGGTGAATGCTTTAATTGTAAAGTACACTTTACAATTCAAGCATTTAAAACTCCTTAGTGAACCAATCTTTTTTCTTATTTATAAACTGACGAAACTTTTTACTGAAAAAAAAACAACAATGAAATTAGCGGTATTTCATTTCAGTTCAAGCTATGCTAAACTCCTTGGTCAAACAATTTTTTTTTTCATAAAATGATAAGATTCATTTTGAATGGAACAGCTGATTTACTTTCTCATCGGTGGAACGTGGAACTGAAGCGCATGTTGTCTGCGTATTAAAATTCTAGATTTCCTATCCATGTTTACTTAGAGCAATATATTTTTTCCATTTATTTTATGCATTGAAATAAACCACTCTCAGTGCCCCGTGGACAACTTGAGTGCCTACCTTACGTACATTATATCATTTTCGCGTAATTTCGATTGACTTAAGGTCACTTGGCATAACTCGATTGGCATAATTATTACAAAGTATACTATTTATTTAGCATAAATTTCGATACACATAATCTTTATATTCCATAAAATTTAAAAAGCATAATGTTTCAAATAAGTAATAGCTACAATTCTTAATTTCAATTGGCACGTCGTCAGTAAGCATATTTTGATAGGCACATTTTTTTATGTATACATAACTATGCTTTAAAAGTATAATATAAAAATGCATTACTTATTTTAATAATATTTTATAGAGAAAAACAGCTTGCATGCTCTGAATGCTTGCTTATTGCCAATATGCCATTTAATATTTATGGTTAAAATAATTCGGCCTTATAATATTATGCGTTTTGAAATTGTGCGGAATATGCTATAAAATATTATGCCAAATGATGATTATGTCATTTAACAGAGTATGCGTTTTATGTACTTATAGGTCAAAAAAGTTATGTGTTCCATTAGGTACCTAATCTTTTCTTTTTTAAACAGCGTTAGGCATTTATGACCAAGTAATATTTCGACGGTTTCATCCATCTCGCTCAGTCCATCTGCTAGATTTTTTGCGATTATTTCGATCTGTTGCGTTAAAGAGGTGAATTCTGGGAAACCTATGTCCATGAATTCTCCCTCTCTAGCTTAGGGTAAATTCTTTTCAGGGTGGATTATTTGGGGTAACAGATAGGATATAACTGTTTTTTTTGTAACTGGGAGGACAATATTAATTACTCTTATTTGTTTTGCTCTGCAAGTTAAAACGGAGTCCTTACGAATACCACTCCGCCCACTGGAAACCGAAATTACCGATGGTCTATTTTAAAAAGAAAATCACGACAATCGGACAATTTTCGTCGTTCGGTTCGCTTGATTTTGAACCTTTTTGAGTTAATAATGTCACGGAGTGGAACAAAGGGACAAACATCAAACAAGCACAGTCATATATATACTTTCGAAATTGGACAGTATTTAATACTCATCAAAGCTTGCTTTTATCGATTAAAGACCTTTTAATTACATTTGTATTCAGATAAATTATCAACTTTATTGAAAAAATTATATTAATTAAAATTAATTATATATCTTTTTAATTTTGACCATTTTAGAAAATTAACATTTTATTGTTTACCTACAAATTCAGAACTCTCGAATTAGACAATAGTAGTCTTGTATGGCGTTATTGTTGTTCTAATGGAAGGAAACTGACTTTATCATCCTACTTACCCTATCATCGTGCTTAGAAGATTAAAATAATATAAAAGTTTTAAAATTTTGCATTACTTACGGAATATTTTATCCACTAGGTATGGTTAATCGTTTTTACGCTGCTACCATTGCATTTTATGATTCCAACTAGCACATCATATCACCACAAAATGATTAAACCTTCTATCTATTGAACCTAGAGTACTTGTACGAGTACTCTCTCGTACCCCTTGAGTTAAAGTTTAAAATTAATAGGATAAATTTGGCAGATTTATATAACTTCAAGTGCTGTGCGATAAAACTCCATTTTGTATGTGGTTGGTTTGGTTGACATTATTAATTAACATAATGAACAGAGGTGGTTACAATCATGATGCTGCTTGCTTTTTTGCGGTTTTTTGCCACCGAACGCAAACAAAGGGAAATGAACACCAGGCTTTTAAACGCTTTGTAATAAATATTTGTTGATTTAATGACTCTAATCTTTGACTGTGTAATCAGATTCAGCATGATAATCTATCAATTTCACGATTATTTTCGCAATTTTGGTAATTGTCTTATACTTAATATAAGTACCGTTTTATTTTTTACGTGTTTGATATGTGTCTATAATGAAATTGGGGTACTCACTACTTTCTTGTTCCAGGTGGAGATGTTGTACCAGCGGTACTTCCTCCGGATGAACCAAACAAACATGACCCACCTCCTGGGGCTGCTGCTGGCGGTGGCCATCATCCTGCTGCTGGTGCAAGTGAGGACCCTGCTCCTCGCGCAGAACTACATGAACAAGCTGCTCCCAGACCACAACCTGACATACGTCACCAATTTCACGGACTACGACATGTACAAGTAGGATATCAATTGATTGTTCTAGGCTACATTGACGCATAACGCAACTTGCCCGTGGGCCCACAGTCTAAATAATGGCTTGTTTAATTAGCAATTAATTAATATTTTTTCCCGTAGAATTTATTGTCCGTGGTACCCCATCTCAAATATTTTAATCTGTCATAAAAAAGATTTGGGGAGATATAATTTTCTCATGGTAACCCTTTGTCACCTTGGGTGTTCCACGGGCTAAGATTATTTGCTCGTGGTACCCCAAAGAGAAGTTAGACTGAGGGACTATGGCCAAGTAACGACGCAGAATATTGCATAATATGTTGCGTAATTAATACAAGATAGGCAGCTCGAGATCTCAACATGATATCATAACAAATGACTTAAAAAGTGAAAGGTTAGTCTTCATCATTAGGTATAATATTAGTCAGCTGTAGTTAGTAGTAGGACGTTTGACGCCCATTTCTCATCAAATGCACTAATTATCTCAACGATAAAAGTCCCTGAAGTGCCCTGAACTAATCCAGCAACCTCCCGCAACCTTACCAATTTTTTTGACTCCCATTCTTTAGAGAACTGGATCAAGAAACTGTATTGTTTTCCGAAGTCCAGTGATAAAACATTCAAAGCTTATTCCTTTCAGCAGCCTTGTTAAGCATTCCTTTAGATCCGCGAGCGTCGATCGATTTAAAAATTTGCCTTTCAAATGAACCTTGTTAATATTCAAATGTTTCTTCTAGCACCTTCGGGTTTATGACTGATCACAAACAAGCATTCAACCTGAGCGACTACCAGTTCGACAATCCCAGAAACTCCACCTTCATATTGAAGCAGGACTATTATGAAAAGGAAAGGATCGCTCATATCATTAACATCGTCATACTTGGCATCGCTTCGCTGGCGTATGGATGTGAGTATTGAAAATGATAATGAAAAATGTCTCGTCTCTATAAGGATGGTCGGCCTTAAGGTCTTAAGCGCTCCGGTAACGATCATTTGCGGTTGTCAACTTTTACGTCATTGACAAGGATCGGATTTTCCGCAGTCGGAACGAACTCAGGTAACCAAAATTAATGCTCCAACAATGGCATTGACGAAAAAATTGACAATCGCAATTGATCGTTACCGGCGGGCTTTAGCCCATTTACAAACTTCCACTCCCACCCGGCAAAAATACAATAATTCAAATACGGCTTTAAGTATTGATTCTTTCATATACTTTACATTGGCAACATCAATTTAGCAGACAGTTTGCTGTCAACGTGCTTACCGCTATCAGACTGCTCGGTAGTTCAGGCCTCGCTTACCATTACCACGCATTGCAAGCACGCGGTCTGCGCGGTATCCGTGCGCTGACTGCGGTCACTGCGGCGGCCGGTGGATGGTGCCCGCGCACCGAGACGGGGCACTGTTGGATGCTCGCTAACTGTCGCCGCGTGGACTGCGAGCAGTCGCCTTAGTCAAGGGCGGTGTTGGAGCAGAGGCGTGTAAGTGGGCTAAGACCTTAAAAAAAGAAGGAAGCTGTCGATTTTTTCAGACTAATTTATAATATTTGTTAGTAAAGTTTTACTTGCATGCATCTCGCTACGTGACCGCAAGGCTACTTTATATTTTTTGTGATCATAGTTCTGTCTATTGAAATGTTTGTTGCCTACAGGTCTCCTGGCGTGCCTTAGCCGGCCAGCGATGAACGAGATATACCTGCTTACGATCTCGTACGTGGTGCTTGTGACCTTCTTGCTGATCGACGTCTCATTTGCTAGTGCTTCGGTGCTCAGGTAAGTAAGACACTCATTTCCTTTACCAAACTACCTATATCTCTGTGATTTGAAGTTTAATCACAGAAAAGATATGTACCCACTGTACAGAAAGGACACTCCCCGCCCTAAGTTGCAAAAAACTAATCAAAACATTTAAAATCTCTCATGTAGGTAAATATTTCTTACCATTACCGGTAAGGTATAATAAGTATGTTAATATCAATAAATCGCGGTTGAAGACTGTGTGGAATAGAGAATGTGATCAATGGCTGTTGTGCGGAATCCAATATTGTGTAGAATAACGAATAGGTAGAAACAATATTGTGTAGACGATCGATTAATTCGTTATCCTTACTTTTCGCGTTTTACCTACCAATGACCTTATTCTCCTTTCCGTATTTTTATTGTTAATACCTAAAATCGTACGGTCATTTTACGCACCATGGCACGAGTTCCAGTTCTAAATTCGAACTGAATTGTCCTTTATTTAGTATAATAGAAAGGTTTCTCGCATTTGTCGACATCAACTCCGTAGCACGCATTTTCTCGCTCTAGTTAGTTAGAAAGGAAAGCAGTTAAAACATGGCGCAGTGCGAGCAAGCAAAGGGTATAGTTCAACCGTTAACGGGTAAAAAAGGTGTAATATGTATAGTATGTAAACGGCCAATATAAGTATTTTCTAATCATTTAATGTAATATAAAATTAATTGTTAAAAGTTTCATTAAAACTATAGTGGCTCTATTAGCTGTAGACCTCGCGTTTGTTATATTTTTGAACATTTTCGAAATGGCTGAAATAAGTTTTTCTTTCGAAAAATTTTGAAAAACTGTCTCGTCAAAAAAAATCTATACAATTATCGGACCTGTTCAAAAAAGTCCTGAGAATCAGTTGAGAAATGCGACCTGTAGAGGAGAACAAACGGACAGACACACGAGAACATTTTTGCCCAAGCTGAAGCAGAGACGATTCGCTCACGTTCGCACTCGCTCGGTCAATAATGTCGCCATTTTTTAGGATTTTATTCAAAGGATTTCTCTTACAGATTTTCCAATCGACAATCTTGCAGACCCGGTCCTTTTCCTGTCACTCGTTTCTCTTCAGCTTGCAGGATCTTTTTTATTTTTCTTTGTTACGCGGGACAGTATATGGGTTACGATTACGACTTACGATATTTTGTCATGCGTGAAAGAGGACTAAAGTTTTTAGACTTCATGGTAGAAAATTCAAAAAATCGGCTTCCTTTACCGTTCAACGGCATTTTGTGGCAACGTGTTTTTCCGATGTTAAAAAAGCCTACTGAATTCAGTTCTGAATGATGCCAAGCCGAATATGTAGTCTCCGCATATTTGCTGAAAGTATTTGCATATTTGCAAAGTGAAGCTACCGAGCCGGAGGTACTTCCGGTGTCGATTGGAGTTGACACAACTCCTTGGAGTTGAGTCAAGAAAAAAAAATGCTTTCGAAATTGTCGCCATCTTGTTTTGTCTACTTCTGGTACCCGGACAGACTTTCTGATATTAAAATTGAGCTCAGCAACCCATAAAAATCTATACCAGGACACCTCACAAGACCAGAATCGAGATATAATATACGGCTTTTTTAAGTTAATGCCCCATTTTGGCCGCCATCTTGAATTTTGAGCAAAGGAACAAAATCTGGGCTTGGCAACATTCAGAATCGAATTCAGAAGGCTTTTTTACTTCAGAAAAGTCACGTTGCCAAAGTGGCTCATAAAATGCCGTTGAACTTGAAAATTTTAATTTATTCAACCAGTAAATTTTGAGTGAAATCATCATCTTAAAAAAAATCACACACATAACATCTGTCAAAAAAGTAGCAACGACAAGTTGCTGTGCGTATCAAAGATACCTAAGCCCTCGTACGCACTGGATGGCTGGCGATCGCCGCGATTGCCCGCGATCGCGCCCGTGATCGTACGCACTTAGCAGCCACGAAATTTCATATTAAAATGGAGCCGCGCGATTGGCCGCTCCCGCTGTTGACCATGTGCGTACGCTCTCTAATCACTCGCAGACAAACCATGGAAATGGTTTTGCGGGGAAAAATAAATGTAATAGTTAATAAGTAAATTATATAATAAACGAAATTCAATTCAATTTAGTTAGGTAAGTAGTTAAATTAAATAAAAAAAAACGCTAAGGAAACTTTTACCAAACTATTAATTGCGGTCCCAACTCAAAAAGTCAAAACAGTTCTAACCAATATTTTGTGAGGTGGAGTAGTTATTACTGTTGCGACTGTAACGCCAAACTGTTTCGCCAAAGTTAGAAAAGCAATATTTATGTAAAATACCGCAACCTCGCCAAAAGCTGCCGCCAAATCTATTCCAAAACCCGTAAAGTTACGGAACATTTCGGGCGTCGTCATTAGGATGTGTGGAGTAAACACGAGAACTTTGCAAAACGTCGAAATTTTTTAAGCATCTACAATACGATAAAGCCTGGTCCACACTTGTACCGTTTTAGTGTATCAGCTTTACATCGAGTGGAATCGGGTATATTATACAATGCTTACGTTTTAATGTTTTATTCCCAATCTGCTCTAATAAACTTTATGAAAATCTTTGAAATACTTGCATGTGCCACAGAATAGATATTAGTACTACGTACTCCCTGTACCATTCTCACACAAGGCAACGTAATTTTATTCATAAGAGTCACTTAAAATATCCCTTACCTACCGTAGCCACATAGGAAAAAGCTCTGTTTGGCACAGAAGGTCCGCTTCGTACTCTAAAACGCTACCATCATTTGTTTTGTTGCGCTAGGAATACTAAATACTATAATTAAACCAAAAAAATTCAGGTAAATCTACCTAACCTAAATGACAACATTATCTATATAGCAAGGTATAACACGGTCACAATATCTGAAATAATCTGGAATGCGATTCCCTCCCGCTTCCCGCGTTAGGACCGTGTATTGTCAACGACACCATTGGTCGACACCACCAAGGTGTAGTTTACAATATTTTTTAATTTAGATTCTAGCTTGGCATGAGATTGCCTCAACAAAACATTTACCAGTGCGTGCGTGCCCGGAATACCGCGATTCGTCCCCAGCGACTCTTCTGTCTTCTATAGATTTTGTGACGTAGTTATGGAGTGATGATGTGTGCGCATTTCGAGGGTAATCTACATACGTAGCGTAGCTTTGTTAGGGTTGTGTGAGGACACTCGTCGACAAATAAGATCCCTAATGACAGCACGTACTGCGCTTCTCTTGTGAATGGAGAAGGCGGAATTATACGTTTTATATGCATACGTCTTTTAAATATTAAGCCTGGAAACATGCTTTGAAAAAATGTATGCTCATTCATATGTAACAGGATGGGAAAACAAAATTGGACACGGTTCTTCATCTGTTCTTTTACTAATTATATGGGAGCGCTTGAATTAACCATCGTCTTTAGTTCAAGATTATTGTTACTATGTTTTCTATAAAATTATGCCGTTGAAAAGCGAATAACATTTTGCTGAAGCTGAGTAAAGCTGAATGAGTGCACCAAAAATTGTGACTCAGCATTTTAATCATGTTTAATCTAAATAATAAATAATTTAGACACCTGGCTCCCATGTTAATAAGCCTTTAATCAAAAGCTTATAAAAATGTTGTTACAGGGGAATGAGCGTGAGTGCTGGTGCTTGCGCTCTGTTCACATATGTCATCTACGCGACACTGCCTCTGCGACTACACGAGGCTACTCTTGGAGGCATCTCCCTTGCTGCTGTCAACATTGGCGCACATCTGATCCTGGATAGGACGTCCGAGATGGAGGTGAGTTAGAGTAGCTGGGGATTGTTTATTTATCAGTCGCTATTATGTCAAACTATCAAACATCAGTCTTGCATCATCAGTATCGCTAATAATAATAAGTGAATTGAAATCACACGTTGATGTGTTGTCAATAATATAAAAATAAATAAAAGTTACCGTTTCTGGCAGACCCTGTTGGCGCAAACGTAGCGCGATATTCTTAGATTTGCAGAAACGGGGATACTCAATGAACATTGTCAATATTTTCGTCAGATCTTCTGCACCGCTACAACCCTGCTGGCCTGCAATTTGTCTGGGATCATGACGCACCACCCGCGCGAGCTGGCGCAGCGTCGCGCATTTCTCGAGACCAGGGACTGTGTCGAGGCCAGGCTGGTCATGCAGCGAGAGAACCAGCAACAGGTATATTTCTGAAATAACTTCTGCACCGCTACTCTGCTGGCCTGCAATTTATCTGGGATCATGACGCACCACCCGCGCGAGCTGGCGCAGCGTCGCGTTTTCCTCGAGACCAGGAACAGCGTCGAGGCCAGGCTGGTCATGCAGCGAGAGAACCAGTAACAGGTAAATTTCTGTCATATCTTCTGGACCGCTAACATCCTGCTGGGCTGCAATTTGTCTGGGATCATGACGCACCACCGCCTTCCTCGAGACCAGGGACTGCGTCGAGGCCAGGCTGGTCATGCAGCGAGAGAACCAGCAACAGGTATATTTCTGACATAACTTCTGCACCGCTACTCTGCTGGCCTGCAATTTGTCTGGGATCATGACGCACCACCCGCGCGAGCTGGCGCAGCGTCGCGCCTTCCTCGAGACCAGGGACTGCGTCGAGGCCAGGCTGGTCATGCAGCGAGAGAACCAGCAACAGGTATATTTCTGACATAACTTCTGCACCGCTACTCTGCTGGCCTGCAATTTGTCTGGGATCATGACGCACCACCCGCGCGAGCTGGCGCAGCGTCGCGCCTTCCTCGAGACCAGGGACTGCGTCGAGGCCAGGCTGGTCATGCAGCGAGAGAACCAGCAACAGGTATATTTCTGACATAACTTCTGCACCGCTACTCTGCTGGCCTGCATTTTGTCTGGGATCATGACGCACCATCACCCGCGCGAGCTGGCGCAGCGTCGCGCTTTCCTTGAGACCAGGAACTGCGTTGAGGCCAGTCTGATCATGCAACGAGAGAACCAGCAACAGGGTAAACATAAACTCAAATACTTGAGTTTTAGACGGAATTAATTTGAGTATTATAAAGCATTCACAGTGATTTTTAAACTAGAAAAAAATATCAGTGGCGGGACGGACGTACGAGTTAATTAATGGATTACTATAAATCTGTATATTATGTAACCTTTATCCTAGTCTAACGATTACAAACGTAAGGCACGTGACAGAACCCGACACGACAGCGTAATGTTCAATGTGCCTTAATTAGGAAATGGAGATACTTAATGAAGGTAGTTATAATACTAAGTAAGTAACTACAAAGATAACATACTCTATCTATATTGAATTTGTATGTATGTATACTTAACCTACTTAAGTATCAAGACAATGTCTTTGGAAAAAATTGGTGTCTTTTGAACAATAGGTGGGCGATATTTTTTAATACATGATTAGGTGCACTGGCACAATACTGATTGTTTTTAGATTTCGCGCGCACTTAATTTGTTTACGAACTGTAATTTTAAAGGTGTACTTACTTAATTATTACTTTCAAACAGCTGTCATAGAATCCCACTGGGAAATTTGTCTATTTTCCTTGCAAGCGTATTTTCAATGTTTACCAGAATTTTACGAATCCTGGTTAAAAAATGTGGATTAGGTAGGTTTAGTTTTCGGCGCACAAATCTAACGAACATGATTCGTTAGATTTGTGCGCCGAAGCATGGTCGTGTCCGGAGTACTGGGAAGTATTCCACACTCTGAAAATTCGTATAATCTTTTTACGTTTTTCGTTTTCGTATCAGATCTCGCTTAACGTCTATGATCAGATTAATTCCCTATTTTCAAGCTTCTTTTAAACTCCATCTGGAGATGTTTGTTATATTTGTCTAACATATTCAAGGTTACAACAAATCCGTATTTTTTTTAAATAAAGATTAAGTAAGTATGTTTTAACTACTTACACTTGTTTCTAAAATAAACTAATTACGAATTTTCAATTATTTTATCAGCTGATAAGTACATTTCACTTCTCAAGCTTACGCGCTCACTAGACATGAAATAAAACGCTTTCACCGTTTACCGTGACCACGGCAGCTGCAAAGGCGCCGAAACGTCGGGAAAATGAAAAATCAAACCAAATACCAACTAATTACCGTTAAAAAGTGTTTTCCTATCTCATGATAAGTAGCTATGTTTCTAGCTTCCATTAAAATATCCTCTTCTTTGTTGAACATTAAATCGGTGCCTCCCTCCACCGCTAAATCTCCATCGTTTATTTACTTTATCAGGGCAATTTACATACATGATAATATACATAGGTAGACATATGGAAGCTCGGCTAATATGAAATTTAATCGTTCAATTTCCTTCGGCGGATATTTTCTCGTTTATGCTCACCTACTTATCTACTTGATACTCAGAAATAGCTGAACACATAAGGATCCTGTCGCGCCAATGTTTGTATTCACATCCTCTAATCCGTCAGGACTTGGGCTACCAGATGACAGGATTTTTTCTGACACGACAGGAATTTTAGGCATCCGTCAGGAAAACAGGGAAAACCTGTAGTTGTCAGGGATTTATAAAATTCCTAAAAGTGTAAGTACTTAATGAAAACATAATAATATATATAGTTTATCATTTTGGTGAGAAATAATTATCAAACGACAACTAAATTAGGAATGTAGATGTGTGTACGAAGTGTCAGGAAATTTACTGAAAAGTCAGGGAAAAAGTCAGGAAATCTCATTATTAGATCTGGTAACCCTAGTCAGCCCCCCTACTCAAATGGCCACTTTTCTATTCGTTCGCTAACTTCAAGCTTAAAAATAAGCAATTAGACGATCAAGTAACACGTCGCAAGTTTATGTAAATCACAGACATTGTTGTATTGTATCATAGCCTTCTATAAAAGGCTATGATTGTATGGAATTGCCAAACCTGCGACACGTAATTTTATGGCTTATTTTTAATTTTTAAGTTAGCGAACGAATAGAAAAGTGACCATTTTAGTAGGGAGGCAGGACGGACTTTTGCAAATGGCCGCATCTGGTGATTAATTCGCGTAATTGTTTTGTTTATACAATGGGCCTTCTATAAAAGGCTTTGATTGTATGGAATTGCCAAACCTGCGACACGTAATTTTATGGCTTATTTTTAATTTTTAAGTTAGCGAACGAATAGAAAAGTGACCATTTTAGTAGGGAGGCAGGACGGACTTTTGCAAATGGCCGCTATCCGGTGATTAATTCGCGTAATTGTTTTGTTTATACAATGGGTAATGTCAAAAACAGTTGAAACTTTTTTTTAATACCATGTTGTGGTTGTGGCAGGTGGTGGCAAAGGTATAATCTCCATTCTGCTATTACTTTTATACATTTGTGTAAGTCGAAGAGACTTTTTTTTTTAATTTTTTCACGCAACCGAAAATTCTGAAACTTTATTCTATTACTAAGGGACCTTATTCCTACCTAAAGAAAAATATTCAGCCAATTTAATTTTCTTCGGACATTCCCCATTGCCGGGTGGGTAAAAAGGTACTATAGCACGGTAGGTACTAATAGTTTCCACGGACGCTTTGCAGTGCGGTTTAATTCTCTCTCTTTGACTCTGTTCAGGACCGCAACTAATCTCCCGGATGCGGTTCCAACTACAAAATTAAGATGAAAACGGTTGCGTGTACGATGCATTGATTCGTGTCGCCTGTAAGAGTTAATTATTGAATAGAGTGTTATCTCAATAAGGCATTAATGTCCATTTGCACGAAACTTGGCTTTATTTGTCAACCGAAGTTGAACAGGCTAAGAAAACCTCCATGCTGTAACACAAAAATACTACTTAGGTATCGCCTTACGCGTTGGGCGCTTCCTATTCGACCTCATAAAGTTAGGTATCACCTAAGTGGAGTTCGAGCCGCGAAACAATAGGTATTTACCAGCGAAACCGCAGTAGTTTCCAGGGACCGGAAAACCCTTTTTTTTAAGCGAATTGTTAAAGAAACCCTATTAAAAAGCTTACCATATTTCCTTTTCGATAGGGTTAGTCGACGATATGCTTACCGTATTGATAAGGTTTTTGAAAAAATGTCTATGAAATACCCAATCAAAAACCCTTTTAACGGTAAGCGGTTCATGAAATATCCAATCAAAACCCTTTTAACGGTAAGCATTCCGGTCCTTCGGCCCAGCTGGTGGGACTAGGTATAAATTGCTTTAACACGTTTTAAAACCCCTTCATAAAGCCTTAATAGGGTTTCCCTGATAGGGTTTTCGGATTCCATAAGTGCTTACCTGGGTTACCCTTTCGATAGGGTTACCGTAATGATAGAGTTTTTGAAAACAAGTCTATGAAATACCCAATCAAAAACCCCTTTAACGGTAAGCGGTTCCGGTCCTTGGTAGTTTCGCCATGACTCGTCCGTTTTACGACAAGCGAAACAACCTGTTCTACCGCATAGATAAACTATGATGATGTCTCTTTCACGCGCGATTTCGCTGCTGTTTCGCTTATCGTACAACGAACATGGCGGAACTGTTGCGGTTAGTCTGATATTATTTTGAGGCGGAGATGTATACCTACTACAGGCGTCAAATTTTTAAGACTAATTACGGTAATGGGTAATTTTTTTGATCAATTTTTACTAGTTTCAGTGCACCACACGATTTTGAAAATGAACAAGACCAGTGACCAGAGACCGAGTGAACAAATGCGGTGCCACAAATGGTCAAACAAAAAAAAACAATCATACAAAATTCCCAATCAATAAAACTGTCCAGCTCCTTGATGAATTACCATAATTAAATATGGAAGGACTTAACCCGCATGGGTTAAGTGCATTTTCTCCTACGTTCTGACTGAAGAGTGCCACCCAAGCACTTTTCTGATTTTAAAAGAGGAGGTTATCGTTATTAAATAACATTCCTTAGAACAACCTGTATTAGTTGGGGTTTTAGAATCGAATAAAAATATCATTTTGTTGGCAGCGCAAATCACATATTACAGTACATATCGATAACGAGGGCGGGTAAAAATGTTTGTTTTATTATGAAAATTTAAAATTACTGGAATTTAATAAGTTTATTGACATTTTTTAATTCTGTTCCCTTTACGTACTTATTTTAAGTTATTTTTTTGTGGCTAAACGACGCAACTAAGAAATTTTGAACTAATCAAAGATGTAAATACCGAACTAAAGTTTGCGAATTTCCCAATGCAATAAATCGAAATGTAAGAAAATTATTTGTAGATTCCTCTTGACTATGCAGCTGGAACAGATTTATTGGTCAGTTTCACGATTTATCTAGTGGAAACAAACCTGAGACGGTGATGAATCAGTAGGGCAGGAAAGGTTAGAACGTTAAACAAGTCACTTTACAAACATTACTATGCGGTCTCACAGTGCCTGCAAACGCTTATTACGTATTACGTAAAACAAACGAACCAATTTTAGTTGTATTGTTCTTGAATACGGGTGTATGAGACTGGGGGGTTACTCCCGAAACACGAAAGAGAATCTGAGATCGATTCGGCGTCAAAGCGTCGTCAGAGCTAGCCCCGAAAGTAGGTAGACAATTTACAGAGCGACGAAACCCTTCTTGTTAGTGTGCTATGATAGCACACTAACAAATCAAAGTTATGAAATGAAACACTTTTAACGGATACTAGCGCGGATTTATTGAAACTTACCAAAGTACTTTCAATAAAACCGCGCTAGTATCCGTTAAAAGTGTTTCATTTCATGTCTAGTGAGCGCGTAAGCTTGAGAAGTGAATAAATCAAAGTTATCAAAATTCTATGTGAAAAAGAAACATAAAATAAATCACAAGAAGTCACATAACTAAAGTATTATTGATGCTAAAAAGCATCGAATATAACATTGCATAATATGTTTCTTTTTCACATTGAAATTTGATAACTTTGATTTAATAATAATATATAGGTAACCTGAGATTTAATTAACACTTTAATTTAATACCTACCTGAGATGCTGTTCCTTGACGAAAATCTCAAGGATTATCTTAAGATAGCTCTCAACGTTGGGAGCGGTTTATAAATACGGGCCTTAGTTTAAAAGTTTGCCATCCATAATGACTTCGATTTCACACTTAAGTAGGTACTTACGTAAGAAGTTCATCAAATTAACGTAGTAAAGCGAATCTTTTAAGGGTCGGACCTCATCTGTCTACGAGCACGCAACGCCATTATCATTCACTATTTCGTTCCCTTCATCATTCATAAAGTTCATTATTCATTCTTTTCCTGTCACAGAGAGGAGAGCGATTATAAATGTTATGCTTATAAATCCTTGAATAATTTCAACATTTTCATTGAAGCCTTATATTTTTTTAATTTTTTTAGAACTCTGTTTTTGAGATTTAATAAAACATGTTTCGCAAAGATTTTTAGGGACTCAATCTATCTGTCTATCTGTCCGTCTGTGACAGCTGGATATCTCAAGAACTTTTGCTGCTATCAACTTGTGGAATAGTTTTAGATTCAGCTTAGGCAAAAATCTATAGTATGTCTGTCCGTTTTGTTCTCCTCTACAGGTTGCATTTTTCAACCGATTCTCATGAAATTTTGTGAGCCGGTTTAAAAATTATATACTTAAGTAGTTTTTTTTCCGAGCCAGATTTTTCAAAAGATTGGAAAATTAACACATTTCAGCTATTTCGAAAAATTACACAAACTGGAGGTCTACAGCTCGTAGGGCCACTAGTATTACCATAATTAGCTTACAAAGGAGCAACATCTTAGCGACACAGTTTTCGATGCGTGTAGGCAACTGACTGTCGGTGGCAGTCGATAAAGCTAGGGTTTCCGTCACCGTCATCCTAGGAAACCCTAGCTTAACACGCGACCATAAAGTCGTATAGTTGTACAACACTAGCGGAGGCTTCTCGGAGGCTGTGCCCACTGACTCCACTCTGTACTTGGGGTTGTATATTCCGCGCGGTCAATACATACTGTTCTGAATCCAGTCTAATCTTCAGTTTTGTTCCAGGAGCGGCTACTACTCTCGGTGCTCCCTCGCCACGTCGCAATGGAGATGAAGGCCGACATCGCGAGCCAGCCGCGACAGGAGCAGTTCCACAAGATCTACATTCAGCGATACGAGAACGTCAGGTAAGCAATATTCATTGGCTAGGAAGGGGTTGGACCGGCCCACCCCAAAACACACCAGAAAGAACCTGTTTTTTTTTTTTTTTTACTGCCCTTCAAAACTCTAAAAGTGGCTCTAGCCCCTTCCCCCTAGATTTGCCCTAAAACGGAGGGCCAGGCCCCCTGGAAATAATCTCTATTACGCCCATGGCAATAACATTGTTGTGAGACTAAAATGTCTAGTAAAATTTCAATAAATAAATGAAAAGCTCGTAGCAGAAAGACAGACGTTCTTTAAAAAAATAACGGTATCTTTGAACTTTGATTCTACCTCGAAAATGTTGCCGAATTTATTACGATTGTCGGCTACACAAAACTTGAAGAAGCTTTTTGGTGAAAGTTTTCAATCTCTTACAAACAAAAATTCGATAGGCAACTTTCGACTTTTGAACGTTTGGTATCCTCGTAGCGAAATGGCGATTGCTATAACATTCCATTAAAATAACGTGAGAGACACAAAAAAGTTTGTCAATGGCCGAGCAAGCGCGAAGCACGAGCGAAGCGTCTCCGATTCAGCTTGGGCAAAAATGCTTTCGTATGTTCTCTGTGTAGGTACATGTTCTGTTTTCTTCTATAGGTAGCATTTTTCAATTATTTTTATTACTCGTAAACCAAGTCAATATTTAAAAATAGCTCATGTAATAATTTCTTAAATTGTGTCTAATATTTTTTGAATAACTCTCAACAGTTTCACTACCACCGCGCCTTAAGGGAATAATCGGAATAATCGGAATCGAAATAGGGAATAATCTATATAATCATAATTCATAGGTCAAATCAAGGTCAAATGTTATTTTCAATTCCATAAAAAACAATCAGATAAACTATGTTAAACTCTGTAAATTAAAGGATTTAAAGTTATTTGGTAAATGTATTTATGTATGAAATGATATAGAACAAGATGCTTTATTTCCCTTAACAATAAATACAAAAAAATATGTATAAAAATAACATAACACAAAATTATAAAATTATTTTTTATCAAAGAAACCCTTTCGTTCAGCGCCTCTCTGCAAATGCTTTCTTTGAAACTCTCCGACCCTTTTAAGCAAATTATTTGGTATGACTAGAGCGATGCCAAATATTATCTATTACTTTACTCTACACAAATTATTGGAGTAGCTTTTTTTTATCAATCGTCCATCAACCATTTTTTTATGTACCCACTGCTGGGCATAGGCCTTCCTTATGGGTGGTAAGGAGGATGGACCATAACCCACCAGTGCGGATTGGTGGGTGTTAACGACTGCAAATGCAGCCGGGACCAACGGCTTAACTTGAGGAGCTCGAGATAATAAATTTTTGGTCACCCATCCCATGACCGACACTTGCGAACGTTGCTTAACTTCCGCAATCGCTGGGCCAGGCGCTAAACCACTGCGCCACAGAGCTCCATTTATCAATCATAATAATGTGTATTATTTATTAGCAATTTTTATTAGCCCTGCATATATTTTGGGTGTATCGTTATTATAATAATAAAATGGTATCTACTCATAAGTCATTCCTAAAAAAAAATTACTTATATCTTCGATCAGACTTATATCTTTACTTATAACAGTGGCGGTCACATAATTAAAGACACCAGTCGATTTTCATACAAACGAGGTAACTTTGAAGCCTTGGTTCTCCGTCAGGGATTGACCTAGCTGTGATCTGATGATGGCCATCCAGGGAGTAATGCTGCCGCGCTAACAATAAGAGCAGTAAGTCGATTTTTTTCAAAAATTAGTTAAGTACATATCCTGGATCGCCACGTTATGCTCTATAAACTGGTCTTACTCCCATTTTTCTAGCTTCACTGGAACCTAAAAATACGATTAAGCATAACAACAGTAAGACAATGAAATGTTTTTTTTTTCCTTAGCATAAAAGCAGGAAATAACTTAGTGTACCTCCAATATTTTTATTTTATTATGCTAATTATAACAACAGTTAGTGAATATACTGCTTAATCAATTAAGCTTGCGTGAATATACAGCTTAATCAAAAACTTTTAACTATTGGATACCATTTTAACAAGTACAAACACTCATTTAACTCATGTTTCACTTCATATCAATCAAAAATAATAAATAAATAGTTTAAGATATAAAATATAGTGAGAAACCAAAACAAAAATGCTTTAAGAATTAAACGGTATTCACTTTAATTACATACTTTCAGAGCCTTGTAGAAAAAAACCTATACGTAATTTACTACATTTAAAGATATATTTAGATTTCTCACTATATGATCTTTCAAATGATATATAATTATTAATACTATTTAGCTAATATCTTAGTTTTTTTTTACCCCAAAGTGACACGTCATTTCATACAAAATACAGATATCGTATGTATGGAATACTTAGCATTAAAGCAGTAACTGGAGTACTTACTGCGGTTATTCTAAGCAATCAGTACAAATAAATTTAACTCGTACTCGTAATAGGAGTTTTCGTCATTTAAATATAGTATAATAAATAAAAAGCAATTATTAAGTATGTATCATGAAAGAACTACATTTAAGCTACATATTGAAAAAATCAGAAATACTAAAAGTTATAAGCTAAAGAAGTAGTAAGTAAAAATCCAATCGATAACTTTTCCCTCCATTATTTCAGCTTTTCCATTTCCGACTTACTGCTCTTATTGTTAGCGCGGCAGAATGAAGGAGATTCAGATCTGATCAGCATTCCGAGAGATAGATTTGGTCTGTAAATGGTCAGTATTTTAGAGGGTTGTAGTCAGTAAAATCAGTATTTTTGGCCATGGAATCATTTTCCACCCCTGGATTCACGAAAATGTAATGATTTCGAAACGTTGTTATGGCACTGTGCTTCCAGTTAAAAAGGTCCCTTCTATGTGCAAAAAAACATCATTTACGACTCGGTCACGGCATTTTATTACTGCGATAGCTGATTACGAAATATGACAAATGACCTTTGTAAATTACTGGAAAAGTAAACAGCTGTTGGTTGTAAACGTCTCGTCAAAAAGCAATTTGCAGTGAAATTAGGAAAGCCTGCATGGAGATATCTGAAAGTTAAGACTTTTTGTATTATAAAAATCATATTCAACCTTGCTAGTCTCGATAGTACCACTTTGTGCTATTAATTTATTAATGTAGACTGACCACAAGAGCAGTGCCGCGCCTTGAGATAAGTGCGCAAAGCCATGTTTAGAGAGTGAGGTTCCACCAAGAATTTGTGTTGTTGCTGGAAAACACTAAAAATTGTCAAGGGTTAATATTTTAATATAATTTCCATTGACATTGAATTTTAAAGAATTCTTCAGATTTTTAAGACCCCGTTCAATATTTTCCCTCTTAAAAAAAACTTATTTTTTATTTGCAGAATAGTTTGGCAAACGTTATATAAAATGAGTTCTTGTGATACCCAGGCTGTCACAGAGGGACAGATAGACAGACAGACTGAGTCGCACCATATGGGTTTCTTACCATTTTGTTACGGAACCATAAAAATGTAACAATAATTTATTATTGAAATTTGGTGAGACATTCAGGCATCAGTTTGCTTTTCAAACTTTTAACATTTTATAATATTACTATCGTTAGATAGTCGCAGCCGCAAACATGCATGGACATCGCTAATATAATATTAATTAGCAAACGTAATTGGTAGCTGACCTGACACAAATGAAATTGATTTCAGAGGGACTATTGAATCAACTGACTGAACCATTTGATGGAGGGCAAAACCTTGTATTTTAGCGGCCCCTGAAACGCTATTACAGTATCATCGAACTAATATAACCTTGAAATCAGCCCCCTAGAAATTCTGTGCCCCTAGCCAAAGTAACATTCGCAAATTTTCGTTATCGCTTCGCTTTCGAAACATGGAGCTCGGTGGCGCAGTGGTTTAGCGCCTGGCCCAGCGATTGCGGAAGTTAAGCAACGTTTGCAAGGGTCGGTCATGGGATGGGTGACCAAAAGTTGATTACCTCGAGCTCCTCCGTGCTTCGGAAGGCACGTTAAGCCGTTGGTCCCGGCTTCATTTGCAGTCGTTAACACCCACCAATCCGCATTGGGCCCGCGTGGTGGGTAATGGCCCATCCTCCTTACCACCCATAAGGAAGGCCTGTGCCCCAGCAGTGGGGACATCAAAAATGGCTGAAAGACTTTGGCTAGGCCCTCAGGTGTATTCATTATAAGCGTACATTGACTATGAAATACACGCGACATCACAAAAATAGCATTTATGAAAAAAAAATCTATCTCTCGTATCAATAGCAAGTTTAATTGTCATAGGTACTTCTATGCCTTCGGATGATGTAGCCACTAGTCGTCAAACGGTATAATGAGTAAGGTTTAATTGCCGAGCAACATACCTACACTGCCGCATTAGGTGGAGTAATCCTCACTTGAGTAGCTTTTCAGGCATGAGCAGTAGTCCATCTTGAGTGTTCCTTTGACGTGGCTCTCCGTTTGTTTCAAACGTAGTAATGCGTCAATCCGAGCGGGTCGATTCGTGATGGAGTGAAATCGAACGTAAATCTACTCACTTTGGGTTCATATCAGTGCGCGTTCCAACGCGGCGGTTGCGTTGAGAACTAGCACCGAATTCTCAATTTTTACATGTTTTTATTACTTTTCTTCGCTTTCAAGTATGTTAAAAAAATCTGTTCAATTAAGATTGAAGGTATTAACATCGCCGATTTTTATGGTTGGTTTTAACATAAACGAATGTTATGTTTCCGAGAAATTTTGCAAATAAAACCAGAAACAGGGTCCACGGAATATTTTTTTACTTCAAAGGTGGTAACATTTTTATAAATGCTTTCAATTAAATCTATTGTGTATTATTTCAAGTACATTATATATTTTTTCCATGATAGTTTCACGCGCGTAATCTTTCAATAATTTGAATTGAATATTGGGATTTGACGCACCTTAAGGCCTTAATAGTTGCACTTGTTCGATCAACCGGACTAACAACCGAACACTAGAGGGATTTGTTAACGACAACGATTCAACGTAGCGATTTATTTGCGCAGATTTATGGATCGTGTTCCTATATAACAAATCGTTGCAGATTATCGTTGATCGGCGGCAGTTACAATTTATTTTAAATAATCGTTGTCGATTGCGTTTGCACAGTTTTATCGCCTCGTGTGGATGGCGGTCGCTCAGTTCGGCAGTACGTCACGGAGCTCGTTTATTTTTGTGGAGTTATTATTATATTATATTAGTAGAGTAACTATAGCCATAATAAACCCTTAAGTATGCTTCCTTGTTCATCCTTAAATAATTATACCAATCTTTCGGAGCCAAATAACGCAAGTTCGTCATCATCATATTCTATCGTGGATGACATGTTCGATAAAACTGCACTGTAAAATTATCGGTAAAAAAGTAACGTTATTAATTGGAATAATGTTAATTTTAAAGTAACGTTATCTAAAGTAAGGTTATTTTTTGACATAACGTTACATGTTTAAAGTAACGGTTAAAAAAGTAAGAAATAACGTTACATTTAAAAATAACGTTATCAATCCCTGCCCCCCCGCACTTGGCGGTAGCGTTTTGTGGCGCCGCTAAACGTCGCTTTGGTGCAAGTTAATTAGTGGCGATTGGCGACGGCGGTATTACCTTTGTTTAGTCGCCAGAGGGCGTACGCCTACAGTTGCTTTGACAACTAATTAGAAATAGCTACTTTACTGCTTAAATATATTTAAAATTCTAAAAGGGAAGAACAACTCAAGCAGTGAATTATCTCGTGTAATAATTTCTTCATTTCATAATTTACAGTTTCTAGCACTAAATTTTTTCAAAGAATTTGAAAAAGTAAAAATAAAAAACGAAATCTACTAGCTTTCGTACACAGAAAATCCCGTGTGTATCCAAACTCCAATTCGTAGATCCGATAAAACATTCAGGGTCCCTTTTTTAACCGAGAAAATTCCTCAAAGAGCGGTGGGGTCTACAAATTGGATGGAAAAACGCATTTCACATCAGTCGACCTCGATCCGTAAACCAAGTTCCGATAATTACTTTACTCTGTTATTAAGTCCCTGAATTGGTCCCACATAATGTGCGAAACATTACGACTATTAAAACCCAATCGCAGCCCAGAATCCTCTGGTAATTGGGGTCTCGCCGTCCCTATCCCTGCCTCATGTAAATCTGTTGCCATTTTCTCTCGTTCTTTTGCCATGAGGCACAGGATCTGAGCGGATTGTCCCGCATTAATTATATTTATTGTCGTTGACTCATAATATTATACAATACTAAATAATATACTAGAAAAATACGACTCGCACCAGATCAATACTCAGACGGGAATCGAACCCGCGACCTTTGGATATCCGGTCCAATGCTCTGACCGCTGAGCTACCGAGTCACTAGTGACATCGTCGAATTTCTTCTAGTATATCCAACTCTTACGCTTTAGTTACGCGTTATTTGGTATTGTATAAAAATAGCATTGTGAATGCAAAAATCGCAAAATTAAAAATCATAATATTATTTAAAAAAATCGTTATGCTACGTCATTCGCCGGTAATGTAACATTTTTTTAATTTGTGTCTTTTTTTTTGAAAAAATGGTGTTTGTAGGTACAGGATGAGGCAATATCTTGAAATCGGGTGGAAATTACGGAATGCATATTTTGGGCATGCGTAGCGGTGAGGTAAGCGGGAGGCAGGAGAGGGGCGCGCGCTATTGGTCGCCCGCAAGTCCACATGCGCGAACTTATCCCCACACCGTCGAATAAATTTCAAGATATATGCCTCGTACTGTATTAGTGTTTAATATAAGGTGTCTTAAAACTTTGCCACAGGGAGGGAAATTCAATATTAAAGTTAGGAAATGTTACTGAAAGAAGACTTCATTTTGATTTAAAAAATAACTGGAACTGCATTCAAAGATTTTTGAAAAATCACCTGCGATAACCAGGAATCGAACCCACCAGATATGAAAAAAAAAATACGATACCGATCGAAAGGGTTACTCATTAGGATTATTTTTCCTTGAGTAACACAGCATCTTAAATAAAAGAAAGACCATGAAAAAAATTTAAAATTGCATTAATACAATTGTATCAATTTGTATACTATCGAAGACGATTTAAAAAAAACTTTGAATGTAGTTCCCATTATTTTTAAAAACAATATGAAGTTTTCTTTTAGTGAAATTTCTTACCTTTAATATTTAAGGTTCTTTTCCTCTGTGTGGCAAAGTTTTGAGACACCTTACTTGTATACCTTACTTGTATACCTTGATGGAGATATTCTGAAAATTACTTCGATTAGTCTGGTTAATGTTTAGAAACAACTTACAATGGATGGAAATTAGAAATGATATAACTTAGACCATATCCTTATATCGATAATATTCAAATGTGTGGAAAGAGGTTAGTGGTAGAGGTACGAGAGGATCATAATACCTATAAGGGTGTGTTAAACCTTCCTTATTCTTCCAAGTAAAGATTCATTCAATGATATGTTTTAGAAGCTAAAATAAACACTTTACATAAATATAGTAGGAATTCCTACAAAAGGTTTCGTAGCTTTCGAGATAAAAACATTTCATTGGAAATTGATGTAGGTAATTAAAATTACCTACATGACAAAACCCAAAAAACTGGCAAACAGTTGATGTAATACCCAATATCGAAAAAGGTAGTCAACAGCCTACTCATTCACCAGGACATCAATTAATTCATGCCGATTATTGTTACAGTAGTATTTAGCTATAATAGGGATGTTGACTAATGAATAAAATAACGAAATACTAATAAAAATCGTAAACATATTAAACTTTTAGAGTAGCTTGTATACCTCTTGGTTTTATATGTTGCATATTATTTGTTTTATGACCCTTCAAAGTTGGGTGGACAAGTCCATTTAAAAAGTATAAAATTTATTAAAATAAATGATACCTTTAATTAGTCCGTAAAATGTATAGCAAATTTGTCGAAGAAACCATTTTGATAAACACAATATTTAATATAGCTGCTCAACAAATTTTCTATGCGTTGCATACAAACTTGCAAGGCGTGACGTCATAACGTGCAAGCCATTAGTATGGAGCGTTTTTCATCGAGTCCATTTGTGTGCATTTCACACTGTGATATCTCGGGCAGTTTTCATGCTAGTGAATTAATTCTTTTACCAATGTTTCTTTTTTTGAGAGGTAATTTATGTAACATAAATTACCTATGTAATTTATGTAACATAAATTACCTCTAAAAAAATAGTCAACATCCCTATTAAATTAATTATAAAAACTTTCAAGTCCAGAGATGCTGTCTGTCTGTACTTTATTTTTGTCTTATATCTGAAAATTTCCACTACGTTACCCTTGCTACGCTTTCAGTCATGTTTAATGTTTATTGAATGCATGTTTTAAAAGTAGCCAAGTAGATGAGTAGTGAAAGAGGAATTTTTATATGACATTTTTTGCTTCGCGCTTATTAAAATTGTGAAGGCAAATTCTACATCCTGCAATATCACTGGAACGGTTAAAATAAGAGGAAATTGTGTTATTTAAGTATGATGAAAAGAATGAAATTAATGTTTCGTTGACGTTGTTATTTATTTCATTGCCATTCTTGATCTTGGAGTGCTGTACGAGCAAGCAATAATAACACATGATATGACAATGTATACTCAAAATAAGCAAAAATAAAAAAAAACGGCCAAGTGCGTGTCGGGCCACGCGCCGTAGGGTTCCGTAGTTACCATAAACCATGCCATATTTAATACCACTATCATTTTTCGTCTGTAAAAATAACTTTGTTTTTCACAGTGTTGGTATGAATGAATGACTAAGTTTTATTTGCGGTTTTGGAAAATATGATATTATATCTCGAAAATATTAACATGATTACTATATCTCGTTGAAACCAATTTTTGTTGGAAGTTTTTATTATGATCTATGCTATAGATCATAATAAAATCTTTAAAACTATATGCTATAGATTCTATACCATATTTTTTTTAATTTATCACTCTCTTATTTCCAAAACTTAGAGGGGACACACATTTTACCACTATGGCAGTGTTTAAAATCTTTCAAATGGTTGAGTTTGAGAAAAAATTGACTTAGGCACCTCATGTCATTTTTAATGTAGAAACTTAGAAAGGAAGGTATAAAGAAAAATTTTTTTTTAGTTATAGTTCCATGTATGGGGAGCCCCTCTTAATCTTTTTTTTTGTGTTAAAATCGTTAAGCGGTTAACAGAAAAACATCTACCTACTAAGTTTCAACTGTTTAATCCTAATACTTTCTGAATAAAATGTCTGTGACATATATACGGACAGACAGACAGACATGACGAATCTATAAGGGGTCCGTTTTTTGCCATTTTGGCTACGGAACCCTATAAAGCCAATATGGTCAGGTTATAAATTGGCTTTTCTTTCTTATCAGGGACCATTTATGTTATCAACAAAATTTATGTCCGAAAATACTCCTTGTACAAATTGTATTATAATGTACATTATCCGTACATTATCCGTACCTTATGGAGATTGAGATAAAAAATGACGACCTTAGACCTGCGTGGCCGAGTGGTTTGTACACCGGTTTTCAAGGTGTCCATCTCTGAGATCCCGCGTTCGATCCCCGGCTGGGTATTGACCCAAAAATGAAATTTTCTAAGTATATTGCCTCAGGTCTGGGTGTTTGTAGTTCCACCGTTGTCTATGTTTGTGATGTTGTCTAAATCGTTAAGAATTCGGTTTTTGGCAAGTATTCGCTTTTGAAAATGGTTGTCCTACGGAACATTGAGAAAGAAATAGTATCCTACTAATATTATAAATGTGAAAGTTTGTTGGTTTGGATGTTTGTTCCTCAACCACGCAAAAACTACTGAACGCATTTGGTTGAAATTTGGGACACATAATAGTAGATAGCCTAGATCAAGGACCGGAACCGCTTACCGTTAAAGGGGTTTTTGATTGTGTATTTCATAGACTATCAATACGGTAACCCTATCAATACGGTAACCCTTTCGAAAGGGTTACCCAAGTAAGCACTTACCGAATACGAAAACCCTATCGAGGAAACCCTATGAAGGCTTTATGAAGGGGTTTTAAAACGTGTTCAAGCAATTTATACCTAGTTCCACCTGGGCCGAAGGACCAGAACCGCTTACCGTTAAAGGGGTTTTGATAGGGTATTTCATGAACCGCTTACCGTTAAAAGGGTTTTTGATTGAGTATTTCATAGACTTTTTTTCAAATACCCTATTAATACGGTAAGCATAACGTCGACTAACCCTATCGAAAGGGAAACCCTATTATTTGGTAAGTTTTTTAATAGGGTATCCTTATCAATTGAGTTAACCAAAAAAGGGGTTTTCCGGTCCCTGGCCTAGATTAAAACATAGGATACCTTTTATCCCGATATTCTCACGGGAACGGGAACCACGCGGGTGTGGGGGGTGTGCGGCCGCTTGTAATAAAATATTTTTCAAAGGGGTGAGCTTTTTAGGATGAAACAAAAACGATACGCTTTTTCAAGATACAATTTTGATGCCGAAACAGAATATTGTTTTACCCTCTCTCCATTATTGAAACGAGTCGAAAGGTATTATCTTTATAATTCATAATAATTAAAAGCTTATAATCAAACGGCATCATTTCAACCGTAAAACTGCGCCAATTTACGATGAAATAAAACTTTAATACACTGGCATCATTAATATAACGTAAAGGGAACGTAAAATGAATAGGGAAATAAAATTTCCTCTCCGAGTAGTAAAACCGAAGAATGGGCGCACCACACAATTTGATATGGAACTAGATAAAAGATTTAAACTTAGACCGGGAATACACATGCCTGTTGCTGGCAGATTTTGATAACAGCACTTTACACGTGCCCCTTAATATCATGTGTATGTTAACTGACATGCAAGCAGAATGCACAGTATATTTTGATTTTGTGCAATAGGTATACAGTACGAGGCATATGTCTTGAAAATTTTTCGACGAAGTGGAGATAAGTTAGCGCATGTGCTCTTGTGAGCGACCAATAGCGCGCGCCCCTCTCCCGTCGGTCGCACGCGTACCTCACCGCTACGCATGCCGTAGGCCCCCGCTGCGTCGAGCGGGATCCCGCCGCGGGGCGACATAGATTAGAGCTTACTCAAAAACCAGCAATCTATATTCCCGCGCCGTGTACCCGCGGCGGGATCCCGCTTAACGCAGCGGAGGGCCTAAAATACGCGTTACGCGCAATCCGCACAAGATTTCAAGATATTTGTTTCATATGCTAGTAGGTACTGGTGAGACACGGAGGGCTTCAAAACCGGCACGTGTGAAAGCAAATTACCAGATTTAACTTGCAAATGTCACAGTATACTAAGTTACTCGTGCCGTTAACTAGCATGCACGCTACTGTTCAGTTTTATAGGCATGTGTATCCTCGCCTTATTAGGGACAGAGCGGAACGGAACTTTTCATTTGGAGATGAAATTGAATAAGTCCACTCGATTGAGGTTATTGTAAGGACTTTACTGGATCATTTTGTGAAAGGCTGTGGACTTAACGCTTGTTTACACAAAGGAGCAAAAATGAATATTCATTTTGTGATAATGGACTTGATATTTCCCTTTTGGTTGATTCCGCTGTAAACTTAAAAATATTTTTGCAAATGTAATCTTTTACATTAATGTGGATACCCCACCGAAAATGGCGCCTTCAGAAGTTTTTATTTAATAAGTTGTTAATAACAAATGATTTTAATGTAACTAAACGTAGATTTTATAAGGTTCTCTATCATTTTTAGAATTACTTTCACTCGTAGTCATTCGTACTAGTCATTAAAAATGTCAAAAACGGCAACTTTTAGGATTTGCTATCTACTTCTAGATATGACTAACTACGAGGGAATGTAATGATACCTTCTAAAAATACTTGAGTATGGTTCTTAAAAATTCCACGTTTAATTTTATAGAAATTATGTTTCATTAAATTACAGTATTCAATCAAATTCGTAGCGCTAATGATAAATTAACTAGTTTTGTATTGTAAAAGGATGGTAGTAGGTTAGGTGGAGGCAGTGCCTCATCGTTACAAACTAAACCTAATAATTATCTGCCATACGAGACACGAAATTTAATTTTCACCAAAGTATATATATGTATATATGTATATATGACGACTAGGTACGTAATTTATTTCGAAAACAGTTAAAAAATAACGTTATACTTAAGAGCCCGTAGCGATTTTGAGCTGACTGCAGCTCTCTCGCTCGCACATTTCATGTTTTCTCAAGATTTCTTAAATCTGAGTGCGCAATTGAAAAATGTGTCTCGGCCACTTTTCGCAATATAAGATTATGGACATTTTAAAATATATTTCAATTTTGAGTTACTGAAGTACAAAAAGTTATAGTATTTGCCAGTTCAAATAACTGTTAGAAACGATAACTATTTGTACAGTCGAGTTCATTAATATATTGGCATTTTTGACAGGCTGTTGACCTTTATTATAAAGCCATAAAGGTTGATGAGCTTTCAAAAGTGCCAACAAAAATAATGAACTCGACTGTACTTTAGCAACAAAAAACTGAAATATATTTTAAAATGTCCATAATCTTATATTGCGAAAAGTGGCCGAGACACATTTTTCATTAACAGACTCAGATTTAAAAAACATGAAATGTGCGAGCGAGAGAGCGGCATAGTCAGCGGCAAAATCGCTACGGAGTCTTAAGGCGGTTGTATGACCGAAAGTGGCGCCCTCAGAGGTTTTTATTTTATAAGTTATTAACAGAAAAAGATTTTAATAATGTTTATCGTGGAGATTTTAGGGCCCTTGGTCTAGTATTTTTAGAAGGTATCACTACATGCCCTCTTAGTCATTCGTAGAAGTAGATAGCAAATGTGTCAAACTTTTAGCAGTTTTGCTATCTACTTCTAGCAGTGACTAAGTACAAAATGGGAAATGTAACGATACCGTCTAAAAAACTAGACTGTGGGCCCTAAAATCTCCACGATAAACATTTTTAAAATTGTGTATTAGAACTATAATATTAAATATAATTCACCGCGGCGTCACTTTCGCTCAGGGTACCACCTTAAGTCAAAAACATTACTTACTACTACTAGTGGCTTCATGAGTTGATTCAAAATGGACAAATTTTAATATATTTTTTATTATTTCGAAAAACTGAATCTATTACAAATTACTTATGTATAACTATCGAACCTGCCCCCCTAGCATGACCGATTTATATCGCGTGATATAGCGTTTTATCACGTTTAACTGTCAAAAAGACTGCACTTTTGCCCAAGCTAAAACGTAGACGCATCAATCGCGCTTCGCTTTCGCTTGCTCAGAAAAAGAACAACGACCACAATTAGAGATTTAAAACAAAAAACTCAATTCTAGGCTTATACACCGTTATTTTTTAAGTAGGTATATCTAAAAATGAAAAGGATTGTTCAGACCACGTGAATGAACAACTTTTACTATGGGGCCAACAACGAAATCGCAAAAAAAATATCAGCTGTTCCATAGAAAAGTACAACATTGACTCGACTATAATGTATTGAACAGCTGAATTTTTTTTTCGCGATTTCGTGGTTGGCCCCGTAGTAAAAGTTGTTTCACGTGGTCTGAAATCACCTTTTCATTTTTAGATATACTTTTTTTTTTTTTTTTTTTTTTTTAAATATTTGACAACATCACATACATTGCTCCGACTCCAAGGTAAGTAGCTAAAGCACTTGTGTTATGGAAATCAGAGACAACGGTGGTATCACTAACACCCAGACCTGAGACAATATTGAAAAGTTCATTTTTTCTACATTGACCCAGCCGGGGATCGAACCCGGGACCTCAAGAGATGGTGACGCCTTGAAAACCGGCTTGCAAACCACTCGACCACGGAGGTCGTCAAACTTAAACTTAAAAAATAACGGTGTAGAGTGCATTTAATAACTAGGTAGTCTTAATAAAAAGGAGCCCTAATAAACCCATAAAGTTGTAATAAGAGTAGAAATATTTTCCATTATTGCAACACTGATCCTTGCCAGGATTATGAAGAAGATAAAAAAGTAATGGCCGCCATTTTAAGGCTGCGTTCGACAAATGACGAAGAAAGGACTTGTAATGTCGACCGATTATTGGCCATTACGTTGCGCGAACCTTTCCGTACTGAAAGTGGTAAACGAAATGATAACGTGAACTTTGAAAAAGCAAAGTTCAAGATTTCAGCTTTGAATAAAAGTTCAGAAATCAACTTTACGTTTGATAATTTATACTTTAGTCTAGCCACTGACGACACTTGTACTTTATTTTAATTTATTTACCTACTTATAGGTACATTTTGTACACACAATGTTGAAAAGAAGAGTAGAGGACAGAAGAAAAGTGCAAGATCATAGCTTATGTTATATTGAAATCATTTCCGGCAGGCCCGGAACAGGAAAAGACATTGAGGGCAGTCTGTGTGCAACTTAAATTTAAAAAAAGTTAATAAGTAATAAGTACTGTTTACATGATTTTCCCAAACATATCTTTTGTATGCTACTAAGTTCTGAAAGGTATTTTTCTGATAAAATAAATTCAATCAATTTTATTGGACTTTGAATATTCGAAAGCTGTAATAGTCAACTTGGCACTTTACTGTCAAAATTACTGTATAATACCTCCTATTTGCCGTGTCCATCTGTCAACGCATAGCTTAATTATGAGCTTAAAGCGTTAATCCAGTAGGCGTTACGCAGATGTGGCCAACACTTTAACTTGTTAATTTACAAACGACAGTACACATAATATAATGCCTTAGTTAACGCGTGGTTGGACATTACCATTAACGTTAACGTTAACGCAGGTTTAGCCGTAGTATTATAAAAATAAATTGAAATTTCATACGAAAGTACGCGAAATTGTACTTTTTTTTAACTGATGCACGGCGAATAGTTGAAATGAAATTGTATCGTAAATTCGACAGTAAAGTCGGTAAGTTGACTATTACAGCTCTCGAAAATTCTGATAAAATCAGATTGATTTTATTAGAAAAATACCTTTCAGAACTTAACTCTTTTGTATGGTATTTTTCTTTTCTTGACCATCAGCCATGACCAGACCACAGGCCTTCCTTATGGGTGGATAAGGAGGTCTGGCCGTAACCCACCACGCGGGCCCAATGCGGATTGGTGGGTGTTAACGACTGCAAATGCAGCCGGGACCAACGGCTTAACGTGCCTTCCGAAGCACGGAGGAGCTCGAAATAATAAATTTCTGGTCACCCATCCCATGACCGACCCTTGCGAAAGATGTTTAATCTCCGCAGTCGCTGGGCCAGGCGCTAAACCACTGCGCCACCGAGCTCCTAATTGCTAATTTTACATGTATTTATTAATAACATAATTCTTTTTTCCATAATATCATAATTATCTCATCCATATTTTAATGATTTTAATGGTAGGTACTAATTAAGTGGCGTCCCCACTCGGGCCGCGCAGCTCCGTGAGGCTTAGCCGCGCGGCTAAACCTTGCGACTTACACACTTGCAAGGCTCAGCTGCGCCACAGAATAGCTAATAGGCTGCGCGGCTAAAGAAGCGTCCCCACTTCGACTCGTCCTCACTAGACTTTTGGGTGTTTTCCCTACGCGTCCCCATGTAACAGCCTCGCGGCCCGCCTTGCGTATGCACATGAGGACCCTGCTTTTAGCTTCAATTGGCTTTAAGTAAGTGTAAGCAGCGCTCCATACATTAGAGACAATCGTCGGGTTGAGCAAGGCCGGCCGCGCGGCTACGCCTCACGGAGCCGCGCGGCCCTAGTCGGGACGCCACTTTATACGTTATACATACCTACTTATAACACTGTATTAGTCTGTCATTCTTAAGGGGATTGTCAACCACGTGGTCTCCATACAAACGGCGATAACGTTTCCCACCCTCTAAACCTTAACCTACAGCAATGAATTTTTGGTATGTTTTTGAAATGCCTAAAAACTAGGGCTGTACGTTTTGATTTTTGAAATATTCATTGTAGATTGAAAATATTGGCACTTCTGTGTTTTGTATGAAATCACTAAAAAGCAAATATTTTAAAATCTATTATAGATATTTACAAAGTCAAAACGTACAGCCCTAGTTTTTAGGCATTTCGAAAACATATCGAAAATTAATTGCTGTAGGTTAAGGTTTAGAGGGTGGGAAACGTTATCGCCGTTTGTATGGAGACCGCTTGCTTGACAATCCTCTTAAGTACGAGGAAGTATCTGCAAGTTAGCATTAATTTCAAATATGAAATGGTAATCAAATCACGTCCGCATTTGCACGAATGAAAGCTTAATAAAAATAATTACTTACAGCAGATTACTGTTACACCTGTTTGTCTGATGAATAATTTAATATCAAGCTTTTCCGTGGACAGGGAAAAATAAAATGTTCCACAACGTGGACATAAATCATTATTGCGGAACTTTGCCAGTTACCCGTTGTCAAAGGGAAAATAAATAATGAAATTAAAAAAATGCTTGTTTTGATGCAATATTTTGTTTGCTCACTCAGTAAGAAAAAATATCTGGAGAGATACATAACATGCAGTACTTATATGAAATCTTTAATATTTTTCACCACCTATATTTTCTGTTTGAGTTGGTACCCTGAGCAAAAGTGGCGCCGCGATGAATTATATTTAATATTATAATTCTAATACACAATTTTAAAATTGTTTATCGTGGAGATTTTAGGGCTCACAGTCTAGTATTTTAGACGGTATAGTTACATTCCCTCGTAGTCACTGCTATAAGTAGATAGCAAAACTGCTAAAAGTGGCCGTTTTTGACACATTTGCTATCTACTTCTACAAATGACTACGAGGGCATGTAGTGATACCTTCTAAAAATACTAGACCATGGGCCCTAAAATCTCCACGATAAACATTATTTAAATCTTTTTCTGTTAATAACTTATAAAATAAAAACCTCTGAGGGCGCCACTTTCGGTCATACAACCGCCTTAAACGTTAGACCGAACAATAATTCATTTAATTTACTAATTGCTATAAAACCTGTTTCATTGAACTATCAATATCGGCATCAAGATTCACTCATGGAGAGTGCATCGGGATATTATATTTCACTTAGAAACTGTTATCAAATTATATGAAGAGCCTGGGTAGTATCGTTCCATTAACTGCTAACTGAAACACACTGGACTCTTCAGTTTTCATTTCAGAACTTCAATTTACTATCCAATTAAGTAGCGCTAGTTTTCACATTTGCCGTACCTTTAAAACCTTTCCGCTATTTATGATCTAACTACGAATGTGCGATGAACGTTTACGATAAAAAGACTGCTGTAG
The DNA here is from genome assembly GCA_950108535.1 of Agriphila straminella. Taxonomy (NCBI): domain Eukaryota; kingdom Metazoa; phylum Arthropoda; class Insecta; order Lepidoptera; family Crambidae; genus Agriphila; species Agriphila straminella. The sequence continues at coordinate 4,540,912 of OX467303.1, read as the reverse complement.
GTTATACACAAATCAACTTTGTCTAGGGATATAGGTGTTATTTTCATACAAACGAGGTAATTTTGAAGCCTTGGTTTCCTGCCAGGGATGTACTGTGCTGTGATCTGATGATGGCTATCCAGGGAGTGAATGGAGGAGATTAAGATCGCAATGCACACCCGACTGAACTGACCAGCATTCTAAAAGATTGAAGGAAATATTTAAAAAAACCGCGAAAATAGATGAAAATGTATGGAAATCCTGAAACTGAGAACTCTGACCCATCAATCTTTTAGAATGCTGATCAGATCAGTTGGGTGTGTATAACGATCTGAATCTCCTCCATTCACTCCCTGGATGGCCATATCAGATCACAGCACGGTACATCCCTGGCAGATCACCAAGGCTTCAAAGTTACCTCGTTTGTATGAAAATAACACCTGTATCCCTAGACAAAGTTGATGAGTATATAATATCATAAAAATAAACAGAAAAACCCGTTAGGGCAAAAGATCGTAAGTTCATCAGAAGCAGAACAGAACGTTTGTGCTGAAAATTGCAAAACGAAAAGAGTGCTATGAAAATCCATTGTTACACGTTAGTAATGGATTCTCATACAAAATTGCCGGCGCGGTTTAGGTCTGTCCGGAAACTCCGATTTAGCCCGATGAAGGTTGTCAAAATAATGTTCGAATTTCCAAGCATGTTTGAGAAAATATATATTACGCTCATACAGCTAAAAACATCGAAATTGTTATAAAATATCGGATTATAACATGTGCTTACATTTATAGTCTATAATAATTTATCTACACCCATGCTTTAAATGTAAAGGTTTCTGAAAAAGTTAGCTTACTGCCAACATTATAACTTAGTGTCTAAGTAACCACAATATCCGCCCGACGAGTTACATTATGAAATTCAGTACAAATTTATACAGGGTTATTTGTAAAACACCAACAACCTCGTAGGAGTAGATTACGGACATCATAAACAACAACATTATTTTGTTCTACGACTTTTCCGAAAACAGCCAATCAACTTTTCATACAAAGTTGTTCAGACATTTTGTATGGAAAGTTGTAATTTTTTTGTCTTTTCGGAAAAGTCGTAGAACAAATGTTGTTGTTTATGATGTCAGTAATCTACTCTAGCGAGGTTGTTGGTGTTTTACAAATAACCCGATATAACACTATGATAACACTAACGGATGATAAAATGACGAGGAGGGGGAGGAAAGTTAGAGTCAAAGTAAAGTAAAAGTCAAATTTAAGGCCCAAGTCAAGGTCAACTTCAAGGTCAAGGTCAAAGTCAAGGTCAAAGTCAATACCCTTCATATTTCTTTATTTCTTTATTTATACATTTGCACTACATGCGACTTAACTACTAGATCTTAAAGTAACTAATTATCGCATGCACCTTGACAGGCATAGCAATGTGGAAGAGAGGGGCAGACATTTAAATATTCATATCATTAAAATATTCGTTAGCAGAATAATAACATTTAGTTAGTAACAGTTGTTTTATTGAATTAATGAACTTATTGATTTTTGGTTCGGCTTTTAGATTTTCTGGTAATTTATTATAAATTTTTATTGACATCGGGTAAGGACCCGAACTATGTAAAGTTAAATTAGATGTAGTTTGCACAAGATTATTTTTATATCGCGGGACATTGTGACGAGGCGCGTCTATAGTTTTAATATAAAGATTTGGATGTTTCCTAACAAACTTGCACATTTCTAAAATGTATAAGCAAGGTAATGTTAAAATTTTTAAATTTTTAAAATGTGGTTTGCAGCTATCGGTTTGTTTTATATTTGCTAGTACTCGTATACATTTCTTTTGTGAGATTAAAAGATCTTTCGCATCTACACTATTACCCCATAATATGACCCCGTAGTTCAACCATGCATGCGCATAAGCATAGTAAGCAGCCACTGCGGTTTTTAAATTTGTCGATTTTATTGTTCTCTTAGCGCGTATATAAATTGTGATATTTTTTTTTAATTTTTAGAATGTGTGATTTCCAATTAATGTTTGAATCGATATTTATACCTAAAAAAGAAAAAATAGGAACGCATTCTATTTTAATTTGATTATAAGTAAAGTTAATGTCTAGTTCTTTTTTTTGTATTGGCCTAAATTGCATTAGTTTAGTTTTGTTGAAATTTACTTCTAAATTATGATCATTTAACCAATTTACAATTTTATTTATAATATTATTAATTTTATCATTGAGATCGGTATCATTATTATATGGAAACACAAGGGAGAAGTCATCAGCAAACATCACACAAGTCTCATTGATGGCTTTAGGAAGGTCATTGATATATATCAAGAAGAGGGCACATCCAAGGACTGATCCCTGGGGTATGGAGTCCTGCACCGGTTTAGCCCTCGACTGAACATAGGAAATGACTCGCGATTTCTCATCAACATTTTCAATTTGGACGTACTGTGAACGGTTACTGAGAAAAGAAGTAAACCACTTATGTGCCACGCCACGAACGCCTATATTATAAAGTTTATTTAAAAGTATGTCATATTTAATTTTTTCGTAAGCTTTCGTCATGTCGAAGAGAATCCCTATAGCGTATTTTTTATTATTCAATGTATTTAAAATTTCATTAATATATTTATATGTGGCTAAGATTGTTGAACGGTCTTTTCTAAAGCCATTTTGAGCATTATCGAATATATTGTTTGCTTCACAAAAAGAATACAGCCGTTTGAACATGGCTCTCTCAAAAATTAAAAAATAGAGGGTACATATCATGTGATAGACTCCCAGTAGTGTTGTAATACTCCTCATTAGTACAGTTGCATAAATAACTAATATGTAATGTGTTCCCAAACTAATACTTTTGTTTGTTCGACAGCATTCTGTTTGCGGATATCTGCGGCTTCACCTCCCTGTCAGACCAGTGCACGGCTGAGGAGCTGGTCCGCCTGCTCAACGAGCTGTTCGCAAGGTTAGTTGACATGTTTACGTTTACCTCGGGAAAGCGTTTATTGGGCTATTTACATGGTTCGATTTTGGTCACCTCCTATGACGTGACGATTGACGTTAGTCACCTAGCCCTAGCAAGTCGCTTCCAAAATAGAATCGCAGGTGATGGCGTTGCTGACTTCTATAAAACACCATGACGGACAGTGCACTGACGTCATAAACCAAAGCAATCGACTTAGGCGGTAGACCCGCGGATCAGATAAATTTTGTTCAGTCACCTGCGGCCTAGGCCGAATTGCCATTCACACGGTCGATTTTCGCCGTGTTGCGAAAGTTGTGCGGCTTTAGTCGTCCATGTAAATATCGTATTAATTAGCATTAGCATCATCACAATATACATGTCAATGGAACGCTAGTTTGCCGAGACGTGACGTTTCTGAGTAGGTGCGGCAGTAAAGTCTATTTTATATTAGAGAGACAAAAATGACGTTTCACATTTTTCTTTGCTCATTTCGTTCGTTTGCTTAGGAAGGAATTAGAATTATTATTCTTTTTTCCATCCTAGGGTGGAAAATAAAGTAAGTATAATAAATATAAGGTCTAGGTACCTATGTAGTTACTACATGTACTACATGGGTTTTTATTAATAAACATTTTGGAAAAACTAAGCCTTTTTTACTTTACTCATATTCTAAATAAAAAGTAGAGTGTTAAACACGGGTAAAAGTCATCAATTCCATACTCGAACTATAACCGCCCTCGCTGTGCTCGGGCGTCCAAATATCTCGTCCTTCGCTTCCTTTTGACCCTTGTATAACAATCTACTATTTGCGTTTCCTCAATTTCATATCAAATGTTTTCAATGCGTCTTAATGTTTTATCTATGTTACGTAAATGAGGATCAACGAGGTTTTTAGTTATATATGTACGGCCTTCCTGTCGATTCTGTAACAAACTCGCATCTCACTTCAAACCTCACTTCACTTCGCGGGAATTTTAAATCATAAATGAGATAATAAGGGGCTGTTTTTTTATCACAAAAGATTTTAGATAGCTACGGAAGCCACCTTACACCTTTTGCAATCGGTAAAATAGCATTATATTCAGTTAATTTCTAATAAAAAATTCATGCGAAGTGAAGTGAGGTTCGAAGTGAGATGCGAGTTTGGTTACAGAATCGACAGGCAGATCACAAAAGATCTTAAACACTGTTTAGCTAAAACACTGTTTAAGTGTGATGCTGTCTCTTTCAAATAATATTGTCAAAAAAGTGACAGCATCACATTTAAACAGTGTTTTAGCTAAATACTTGTTAAACAGTGTTTTGTGGTAAGGCCGGTAGAGTTTCAGTCACATCAAAATAAATTATTTCAGTGAGAGAATTATTGAAATTGGACTAAAAATTACGAAGATAGAGCGATTTTCGTGTCGCATTCTCAAAAGCGCTCCCCAATTCACGATTGGCTGATGACGTCGTCGCCCGAACAAACACCTGACGGCGCGGCAGGTGTTTGTTCGGGCGATCGTGGCACGTGACGTCATCGCATGATCCGCAAGGGCCGGCCGTGTTTTTTAAACTTTTTAAATCTTTAATAATTTTGTCATCTTGATGGATTTGAGAAATTTGAACCGAGATTTACTCAGATATTGATATTGTATTTGATGTGATATACAAAATTGATATATTCAATTGTCGTGTTGATCCTCATTACTATGAAACTACCGATTAAATTGTTCACGCCCTCAAGGACTATTATCAATTTATCAGACAAAACGGCCGAACGTTTCGATTATTAAATTACGGGGTGTGTAATTAACGTTAAAAGCTTGTTTCGGCGCAAACCGATCAACGTCACTATCGGGTTTCAGTTTATCCGATGACAGAGATTGCTCAAATAAAGGGAATTATCACGTTTTATGTAGGTTGGTACTTCAGGGGGGTAATAACTTAACTTTGTTGCAATCGACTCTGACAGAAATCGCAGTTACATGCGCTGCTTTAGTAAGTACCAAAGTGACAACTATCTTAACTAAAGCAGCAATGTAACTGCGCTTGCAATCGATTTCAATCGAGAATTGTTAGCAACAGACTTACGTAATCAAGGGTATTACTGCAGCTGCAGACGATGGTAGACAAATGTTCTGTACAACATTAATTATAATAATAATATAGTACATTATGAGACAAGTTAGCTTAGGTTGCTCATTGCGCACAAGGCTGTGGGTTGCAGCCCACAGCCTTGTGCGCCGTGAGCCGTAGGCGAGGGTGTAATTTAGCCGAGTGTGCAATAAGCAAGAGCTCACGAGTTTCATACGACGTTTTTCAACACATTTGCGAGGAAAAAACAAAGTAATACACAGCAACAAATACGACAAAAACAAAATAATTATGACAATTATGGGAAAAGGCGCGCAGGCCTTTTTTTGTTTTTTTCACACGCCCAACGCAAGAATATTTTTCGAACAAAGGGGTGAGGAGCGTACAGCCTACTTCAAAATTATAATTTTTAGTGATAAAATGCAAATATTTTAATATTTTATAACAAAATATTGTGAATTATGAATAATTTAATAATAATAAATATTTGTTTGACTTAATTAAGGACTTACACATTTATTTATTCCAAAAATCTTTATGAATTTTGAACCGCATAAAACCTCTTTGTTGTTACTAAAATAAATAACTGTATTACCCGGCTAAATTGGGAATGATCTGTTTACTCGCCTAGAACTTGCAGTAAGGTACAAATTTAACTTTGTTGGGTTAATTCTATTACGTACTAGTGTTTTATATATTATTGCACGCGTTTGTTATAGCTCGGTTTATGGCCCTAAAAGCGATGTATTAGGGCTCACTTTACGAGCAAGTGTGTTGAAAAATATATTATTATATAGGTAAATATACAAGGTAGTAAAACTTCTTAATCACAGAACACATAAATTATCCTTACAAAATTATGCCTTACTTCTATGTGCAAAATTTCATGACAATCGTAGTTGATCGGGTGGAGAAGTTAAAAAAAAACTGCCCTAATACGGAAAATATTCTCATTTCGGCCATACACACACATAATCAGAATTCAACACGGAACATTTCACAAAATCCTAAATACACGAAGCTGGAACCTTAACAAGGGGTGTTTATCATTTCCTCGATGATATAACGCCGACCGGACGATCGGGTTATCCATCAAAATACCTACCCGATATCTGACACCGAACGTAGACCTAACGAGCTAAAATACGATATTATAATCCTCAACAATCAAGTGGAAAAGGGAAATAAAAATAGGAGCTGCTATGTCATGGGTGTTTGTTTACTCGTAAACAATAAACAATCGATGGTTGACTGATATTCAATAGGCACGTTAGTATTTAATCGGGTAACAATAAATTCCCATTTTGGATATCAAAAATACTGAATATAGCGTACTGAAATACTAAGAGGGCGACGGACTGAGGGCGACTACAAAAATTGAAAATGGGTGACTTTAAAATACAAATTGAGTAACTATAGTTATTCAGAACGGGCGACCAAATTTTTATTGGGGCGACAACCGTAGGGCACATTTACAATTTGGCATTTATATTATTTATAAAAGGCGACTATTATTGGGCAGCTTAAATCAGTTATAGTTACCTACTTGATATAAGTCGCTCACTCAGTATTTTTGTCATACAATTAAATTATTTAACTCCCACATGTAATGCTCGTTTTAGGTTTTACGTATTTTTTTTAATCCACAATTTGTCACCTATTATTTCTAGTCACCCAATTAAAATTATCCAATAAGTATTCAATTCTGGCTCAGCTCAATCGGAAAACAATAAAAACTTTCAAATTGAAAACGGAACGCGTTTCATATCTATCCATATAAAAAATATCTGAAAAATCATCCTTGGTCATTTCAGCACTATAGACATTTAGGCATTTTAGCACCTTGGTCATTTCAGCAACTTGGTCATTTTAGCATGTTGGTCGTAACGCTCCGGAGGGATTTTTTTATACAAAGGAGGATGGAATGTCCATTTTTATTTACAACTTATTAGCAAAATGTATTTACTCTATCTACTTAAATAAACAACACTGCCGTCGTAACAAGACACACATTAAAGGCTGTAACGTAAATAAGACGACAGATTTTAAAGCCAGCCGTAAATCCAAGGAGGTAGGGACGCGAGAATCTCATTACAGATCCATCCAACCGTCGTAAATTGTTCCGTGCGCTTTATTGAATATTTTTTTTACGGTGCACCGGACTTTTTGCTTGCCAGTAATGAAGTCGGCACTGACAGGTGGCGGATAGCTCAGGGCGATGGATTGGATAGAGCGATGAGAATTTGTTGAGGCTACTTTATCTTGAACGTTCTTTGTCCCTGAATTGCGGTGGAAAAATAAGTGAGACTCAAATTAGAACTAATTGTTAAAAGGCTTTACTATTAAGGGTTTTGGGAGTAAGAGATTAAGAAAGAACTTCACATAAACAAAGAACGGTTTTGAATCTAAAACACTCACTATGTAGGTAGTTAATACAGTAAACGGATATTTATTAATGCAGTAAGATAGATATTATTATTCACAGAAGTTCGAATCATGTTCGGATTTTAAGTACAATTTCATTAGGGAATGGAAAAAAACATTGCATTAATTAAGACGAAGATTAAGACGACTGACGACCTTCGTGGTCGAGTGGTTTGCACGCCGGTTTTCAAGGTGTCGCCATCTCTGAGGTCCCGGGTTCGATCCCCGGCTGGGTCAATGTAGAAAATGAACTTTTCTATATTGCCTCAGGTCTGGGTGTTTGTGATACCACCGTTGTCTTTGATTTCCATAACACAAGTGCTTTAGCTACTTACTTTGGAATCGGAGCAATGTATGTGATGTTGTCAAATATTTATTTATTTATTATTATTTAAGACAACAGTAAGACAAGTCGTCAATATTTATTATGAGGCGTGGCGTCCACGCAATCATGTGTACATACGTTATGGCACGACAGAGTATGATTGCGGTCACAACAAAAGTTTTGATTCATTAAAAATATTTAATTTTCCAATAGATTCGACCGTTTGGCAGCAGAACACCACTGCCTCCGCATCAAGCTGCTCGGCGACTGCTACTACTGCGTGTCTGGCTTGCCAGAGGCGCGCGATGACCATGCCAAATGCTGCGTTGAAATGGGCCTGGACATGATCGATGCTATTGCGTGAGTTCAATGAACCTACCCTACATCTTTTTACTGTTTATCTGGAGTGCCAGAGGCGTGCGATGATCATGCCAAACGCTTTGTTGAAATGGGCCTAGACAATTGGACATGATCGATGCGATTGCACGAGTTCAATAAAACTTACCTATGTACATCTTATTACTGTTTGTTACAGGCTCGTCCGCGAAGTTATGGCCGTCAACGTGAACATGCGTGTGGGCATCCACACCGGCCGCGTGCACTGCGTGGTGCTCGGCCTGCGCAAATGGCAGTTCGACGTCTGGTCCAACGATGTCACCCTGGCTAACTACATGGAGAGCGGTGGAGTTGCTGGGTAAGTCGAGACAGTGCAGAAAGGGTCAGTCCATTTTACGCTACAAACACTATAAATCGCGTAGCACCAATAATCAAGATAAAGTTAGGGGTGAACACCTGACAAACAATAATATTAGCAAATGAAAGTTCTCGTGTATTTTCAGAAAAATAACAGCTCTATAATCGGACCGGCCGACATCGACGACGAGCGGTCGTAGCACTCGTAGCACAGCGCACACTACGAAAGTTACGTAGCGCGCTCCATCTCGGGGGGCGATGGTATTCACCAATCAGGGGCCCTACCCACTAACGCTCCGAACTCAGCAAGTCTGACCCACAGAAGTTTGAAAAAACAGTGTGAAAAACTGTTTTGTGAATTTGGCGAATAAAAATGGAGCGCGCTACGTAACTTTCGTAGTGCGCGTTGTGCTACGAGTGCTACGACCGCTCGATGTCGCTCGGCCGGTTCATAGACAGGGTTATTTGTAAAACACCGACAACCTCGCAGGAGTAGATTACCAACATCATAAACAACAACATTTGTTCTACGACTTTTATCATAACTCAATACATTCACCAAAAATGAATTTTCAAGTTTTTATTGTACTGTTCGACACTTTTTACATCTATGGATGGCGGGGCGGGGCGGGCGGGTCGCGCGCACCAGGCGCTCCGCGCGCCGCGCGTAGAGTTATGAACATACGAACGGTAAATTAAAATGATATTTTATTTTGTACCTATGAAAGTAAAATCTAACGAATTGAAATAAAACACTTTTAACGGATACTAGCGCGGTTTATTGAAAGTACTTTGCTAATTAGTTGGTATTTGGTTTGATTTTTGATTTTCCCGACGTTTCGGCACCTTTGCAGCTGCCGTGGTCACGGGGGACTGAAGCTACTTGTGAGCCTACCCTCAAGCGATGAATTTTTTAGAACGTTCAGAAATTAAAATTTATCAAATTTTTAATTAGTTTAAGTTTTGGTTTGGTTTTAATTTAATTTGATATATTAAGATAATAAATATAATTGAAAAATATTAGAAAAAATCGACTCACCCGTAGCAGCTCAGACAACGTAGATTCATTCCTAGAATGCTCCGCGAGGCTATCGAAATAAATAAATATCCTAATTTCAATAGAGATGATGGTTGGAAAATTCCACCAGCTTGGGACCCCATCATTCACAAGCTAAAGCCCCAAACACACACTGTAAGATCTAATGATATACGGTTAGTTCCTTTTGCAAATAAATTAATTAATATAAAAGACGGAGGTCGGCCTTCCTCTCCAAGTTTTCTTTCGCCATTTCTTTCTTGGAGGGGCCTCCCAATTTTTTGAAATGGTAGTAGTTTCAGTAGATTCTCTCTTTTTAACATATAAAATTAATCTAGTGAGCGCGTAAGCTTGAGAAGTGAATATATAAAATTAAATTAAAACCAAACCAAAACTTAAACTAATTAAAAAATTGATAAATTTTAATTTCTGAACGTTCTAAAAAATTCATCGCTTGAGGGTAGGCTCACAAGTAGCTTCAGTCCCCCGTGACCACGACAGCTGCAAAGGTGCCGAAACGTCGGGAAAATCAAAAATCAAACCAAATACCAACTAATTACCAAAGTACTTTCAATAAAACCGCGCTAGTATCCGTTAAAAGTGTTTTATTTCATGTCTAGTGAGCGCGTAAGCTTGAGAAGTGAATCTAACGAATTATCAAAAGTCGTAGATTTAACTCTACTAGGCTCACGCAAATTCAAGATTCACCCGCCATACCCCGCACCCCGCGTGCGTATCTCACGCCACGGAAGGGACGAATGAGATTTTATGAGTTCAAAATGATGAAACGGGCGAATAGGCGGCCGTCATCTCATTCTCATCAGTACCTAGAGGAGCTCTGTGTCGCAGTGGTATAGTACCTGGCCCAGCGATTGCGAAAAGCAACTTTCGAAAGTGTCGGTCATGGGATGGGTGACCAAAAATATATTATCTCGAACTCCTCCGTGCTTCGGAAGGCACGTTAAGCCGTTCATCCCGGCTGCATTTGCAGTACTTAACACCTACCAATCTGCATTGGGCCAGCCTGCTGGGTTACGACCCATTCTCCTTATCCACCAATAAGGAAGGCCTGTACCCCAGCAGTGCGGACATTAATATTGCTGATGGTCATCTCATTCTCGGTGAGAGTGGCGGTGGACAAACAGTCTTATTCCACATTTCGTTCTTGTTCAGACGCGTCCACATCACCAAGGAGACCCTGTGCTGCTTGGGGGATGACTACAAGGTGGAGCCAGGTCACGGGGGCCAGAGGAACACGTACCTGAAGGACCACAACATTGAGACCTTCCTCATTGTCCCGGACGACACCAGCCGTGTGGTAACTACCTGATAAGTGATAACCACTTTTGAGATGAGATTAACGCGCGTTCGACGTTTTATTGAAGTGAAACCGCGTTAGTATCCGTAAAAATTTTATATCACGAACCAACTAAAGTAGTCTAGGATATGAGAGTCTCTGTGTGCATTATGTAGGACTAATATTTCGAACAAAGAACTTTTTAGAAAATCATTGGTATAAATCGTGTATGCTTTCCAAAATTGTAACTTAGATAAAAACTTTAGTATTTTAACGTCATAATTATTTACTAACAAAAAAGTTAATGTTATTTTTTTTATTTATTTAAACAAATATTTTTGTTTGAACAGGACAAAAAGCCCCAGCACACATTTTCGATTAACGGCAACGTCTCAAAGGAGATGCGTGTAATGGGACATGGCTCACAGCACGGCAAGCATCCTTCCAAGTAAGTCTATTTTACCATTTCATTAAATTTTAAAATTTTACTTTAGCCTTTTTTGATGGAAGCGAGAAAAGACGATCATAGCTAAGATACTTCCTGATGGCCACGCAACATAGTGTCTAGTGGGGCGACAGGCAAATTCTCTGTCCATTGCGTGTTTGAAAGTTAATTAGTATCACACGACATTTTATTATAAATTCCCACCTGTTTAAGTAACTATTCTTTGAAATATATAAAGAACATTCCAAATCGGTCCATAATCATTTACGGCCTTACCACAAAAGGTTTTAATACACTGTTTAATAAAAACACTGTTTAAATGTGATGCCGTCTCTTTCAAACAATATTGTCAAAAAAGTGACAACATCACATTAAAACAGTGTTTTAGTTAAACACTTGTTGAACAGTGTTTTAAAATCTTTTGTGGTAAGGCCGTCATAGTCTATATTATATCTAAACTAAAACAACTTACAGAAGAAATTATATTCACGTAGTTAGATCTACTAGCGAGGTAGTTAAATGTAGGTACTCTCAAAGTATTATTTTTTCTAAGAAAACTAACATTTGTTCAAGATCACTTGGGCACTTGAGCTACTGAAAACTATGACATTGATAGAATCAGCATTAGGCAGCGGATTATGTGACTGTTTGATAATAATACCCTTATAAAGCCGTAATGGTAGTCAGGCTACCATGCATAACTACAACTCCGGAATTTTTTAATTTGTATGGAAAACTGCAAAGTTACATTACAACCCTAGACAAAAATAGCGACTATTGTTTTTGATAATGAATCCCATTAATAGCACAGAATTCATAATAGAATGGGCAAAAGCAAATAGAGGTTTTTTTAAAGTTATCACTATGTAGTTTATCATAAAAAAAATAGTTTTCCGGGAGTTAAGAGACTGCATGGAAACCTATCTACCAATTATATTCGGCTTTATAAGGGTATAGTTATTCTGTGGTATTGTATTACCCAACATCCTGTAGAAGTAGTTTAGGTATTTGTTGGCGACTGGCTGAGATGCCACCTTTTTGATACTTTTTGTTTTATATTTTTATAATGACGTTTTCCTTAAAATGTTCTTTATGGTTTTTTTCTGTTCTGCTGTTGTCATATTCCTTGTGCTCCAGATCTTTGCTTGTTGATTACCTACTAAGTAATTAAATTGTTATAATAACTAAGTGTTTCCATCATCCTCCAACTACAGTCCATTTTAGCTCACCAACAGTATTTATTAAAACATAGGAAGTAATCTCGAGAGAACATGCGAGCTACAACGTTCGCAAACATGGCTCTCTTACCTACCATACGTTAAAGTTAAAAACTAGAACAGCTGAACTTACAAACAACTTGTGTTTTCAATTAAACGAAGTAGCGCCATTGCATACCAAACGCGAGTGGCTCGAGTCGCTAAGTTGCGCCACGAGTCGCCTGTCGCCGGCTAACTTCAACATACTTGCTTCAAATGAGTTTGAATCTCAAAAGGATCATGGCTCACACACGGTGCTCTTTCAAAGCATAATAATTAATCAAATTCTTCTTTGATACCAACTGAGCTTGTGAGAGCTAAGCGAGAGCAAAAATATTTCGTAATGCAATTATATTAGTGATGCACCTAGGTAGTTTCTTTGTTATTGGTAAAAGGATTTGTTTGCTAATTTAATTGATTGCGTCCAGCGAGCGAAGCTTACTGCGAGCTTACATCACGATATAAATGCTAAATGATAAATGCAATGATTTTTAACTAATTGATGGGCTGCTTCCTCTGTCATCACTAACGCTTCGGCAGCCATTACACTTTTAATCAAAATCACGATCTTTTAATCGTGGTAAGTGAAATTAGCTGTGTAACGTGTTCGCGATGTTCATACGTTACAAAGTCAATCTGGATCAAGATCACTGATCAACGGATCGTGATATGGATTGAATTGTGTAATGGCTGCTCTAGAGTTTTTGGCCAATGCAACTTGGCCGAAACGTCGGGACAAAATTTTAATTAACTACACCTTTCACTTAATAAAAAAAGCTGCAAAAAAATGTTCTATTTGGTTCAAATCCATTGAAACCTATTGGCAAATTCCCGGCCTTTCCAATATCTTTATGTTTTAAAGTGATTTAAAGGAGAATTGATTAAATGAAAGATTCGATTCACACCTCAATTTTAATTTATTTTGTCAAACAAGCTCAAACAGAAAATCCCTAAAATGTAGAGGAGCTTTGAGCACAAAGAGCGCCTTTTGAATCCGTTATAAGTATTCGAATAAGTATCTCTTTTACACATACCTTGAGCGCCGATGCTGTCTACCAAAGCTCTTTCGTATTTTGGGGAACAAGTAAAAGCAAATTTCAAACAATTTTCCATTTGAGTTTTGAATATCTTTACTAACTTAACTATGAACGAAATAATGCAAAGGAATTTTAAATATTTAAAGAAAAGTAATTAAACATTTCAGCGATGGTAGACCAAACTCAAATTACTATTATTTAGTATTGTATCATATTACAGGTAGTTTAAATTCACACTTTAAAATATTTTAATTAATGGAACAGTTCAGTGAGCACAATTTTATGTAATTGAAACCATATTTATACTTTTTAATCATGGTTCATTCGTAAATATGGCTATTTGTATACCATATTAAAAGAAAACTCATTTTCTTTTACTAACTATGTTCCCTTATCTGGATTATAGAGACGAGTTTTTTTATAATTACTTAAAACAGCTTATAAAAATAGTTCTGTCAAAGCAAAAATCATATTTCATAATAAATGCTTCATCTAGAAACACCTGGGCCCTATTTAATAACGTGACAATTTGTCAATTGTCATGACAATTTGGTTTACGTTGCGGTGTAGCTATAAGTAGTTTGTTTTATTTTCAAATTTGTTGTCGCAATGGATATAAAATTATCATGACAGGCGACAAATGTCACGTTTATGAAATAGGGCCTTGGAATAAATTCTCCTTTTCTTCATACTCCAGTAGGATCGACACGGCCAGCGACAACAAGAAGCCCGAAGATGAGGTCAATGAGTATCTGATGAAGGCCATCGACGCACGGTCCATCGACCGCCTCCGCACCGAGCACTGCCGACCCTTCACGCTCACCTTCCGCGACCAGACCATGGAGCGCAAAGTAAGTACAAAGTTAAAACTTGATAAAGTGACGTCTACCATCGACTCGATGTCTATTTACGGCCCTTTTAATATACTATATCTATGATTTACGGACGAGCTCTCTACCGTTTATTGGTGTAGGAAAGGAAGGTTGTACATCCCTAAAGTAAATCCTCAAGTAGACAAAACTTTACAGTATGATAAAGAATCATAACTAGAAAAAATTTTAAAATATCCAAATAGGTTTTTTTGTATTTTGATATTTGTACGTAGGTTTTGGTTCATACTGTATTACATCCCTGCAAAGTTTCATCGCCTGACGATTAAAGCCGCGATTACATATACCAATCTAGCATACCAATTTAGAGTTGCCACCCGTATAATAAGTTAAATTTAAACAAATAACGCAAAGGTTAACATTGTTTATTTTTTTTTATTTTCAATTCTCATCTCCAATCTTATACAATGTTTATCTTTCCGTTATAGGGTAAATTCACTTTTAAAATCGAACTTATTATACAACATTTTATGGTCAAGTACGAGTGGCAACCCGAAATTGATATGCTAAATCGGCGTATGTAATCGCGGCTTAAATGTTGGGGTCTCCATACAAAAGATCGCTTCATTTCCTACACTATAATGGATTATGACAGATTCTATAATAGTGATTTCTATGCTATGGCAACATTGCATTTATCTTCCGTAAATTGTCTTTGGTTAACGTAAAGTAATCGAGAGTTAGGTACGAGTGCAGCCGGAAACTACGTACGACTGCAGTCCGGAGTCTTGGTATACAGGATGGCAGGTAGTGGACTGGACCCAGTGTCCAGTGACTCGAAATTTCGAACTTAGTCGGTGTGCACCATGTAGAATACAGTTCGTCATTTTGCTGAAAGTTATTGACATTTAAGGCGTGGCCAGTTCACGATCTGATGAAAAGTCTGATTTTTGAACTTCCAATGTGAAGAACTGATGTAAAATTCTACTTCACAAAAATTACTGTAGACTGACAAAGACACAAAGAAGCATAGTAACCGAACAGAATATTGAAAAATGGCATGGTAACTCTGTAAAAAAATCCTGAATAACACCATAAAAACTTATAAAAATAAATTTCAAATCGTCAGATTTCGTAATTTTCAACGACAGTGATATGATTTTTTATGCAAAAAGGATAGCTTTTTTATCGATCTAACACAATAACCGAGTACATTTTTAATAAATGATCCAGTATTTCAGAAATCAATAAAAATGTACTAAAATTCGTCAAATTTCTGGCGAAGCGTCAATTAAAGTTATGCGATATTCAACCTTATTCTAAAGACATAGTGAAAGAGTAAATTTCGTGAACTGGCCTCGCCTTAAGAGGCGGCGTAGTGGAATTTTTACTGGTCTTCTTTTAGAAAAATATTCGTTTTTTCTGCTTTAGGATGGTTTGGCCATTGGCAACAAATACTTTATAAAATTCTTGAAAGTCCCTCGAGAACAATCCTAATAGCTGAAAGCTAAGCGATATTGTTACTTACGTTTTCATTCTTCCATTCATTTCTTTGTCAAGTCAAGAAGTACCTACCTACCTACAAGGCCTCGATAAATTTTGCTATTGAGAAAAAAAACGTTATTTATGGGTATAGATATAGACTTTGAATTGTTTCGTTTCCCTTAGCAAAAAACCACTTCGCTTTTCAGGAATTTCTTAAGGTTTAAAAGAGACTTTATCAATAAATTGCTACAATTCGTAAAGTGTACGAGCTTATGATGAGATTTGCGACATTATAGTCTCGGCACAGAGTTTACTTAATAATATAGGTAGTACTTAATTGTCGGGCCTATTCTATATTGTTACTGTTTATAAACAGAGATTAAAACAAATTATTGTACTTAATAATCATCAATCAAATAAAGCTGTATATTTCTGAACTTTCTTTGAATTCTATAACGATGAGTTTGCCTGTAAATTAATCTGGTATGGTGTTCACTGAGAGCTTTATTTGAATGATCATTATAAAATAGTTTTGATTGATACACTGACTAATATATGTTTTGTTTAGTTTAAATTTTTAGAGCAAATGCCGCAATAATTGAATAAATTTAACGCAAAAAATGGATAATTGAAGCTGCCTTCGAAATATGTATGGGATTGGCATAAGGTTTCGCTAAATAAAGATTTTTAACTTCATACATTTTCGATAGCGAAAGAATAGCGAATATTTGCAAATGTAACTTATCTTAGTGATGGTGATGCTAAAACTTCGTAGTGAAATTAATCAGATTTTATGCAACTTAGAGTTTTCATTTATTTACTTGTATTGCAAACTACAAAAACCATTTATGGAAGCCATACATGAACCAACGACTCGTCATTTCGTCTCTCGTTTTAAAATAGTTGAGCATGTTTACTTCATTTTTGACTCTCACAGTCATGATGCAGTATCTATATTTATTACTCTATGACGGACGAAGACAAGTGCTGTAACAGCCTAGATTGAATAATAGTATTAGTCTGCTCCCAGTGCGTCCCCTCCGTAACAGCGCAGCGGATGTTCCGCAGAGCCATGTGTAGATGTTAATTGCCATCAAAGGAATAATTGATTAGCTTAGCAAACTCCCTCCTGTGGCAGTTATAGATTATGTTCGATTGTGATGTCGATTGTCATCGATGTATGGCGTAGTCTCTATTTTTGCTTCAGCTCATTTTTCGAATGCTGTCTTATTGGGAGTTGCTGAAATAAAACTAATCATTTCTAGACAAAGACAGCTTACAAATCTCAAGTAAAACTTTCTGTATTCTGTAGGTGTACCTACAGCTCAGAAGTTTTTTTTACTGAGACAGGGCCTTTTAGCAGCACACTTGGTTATCTTTTTTATCCCTCTTCTGTTTTTCTGTGTAAATGTGTACCTACCTATATATTGTTTTCTCGTCTTAATCCTATTGTGTGTTGTTAATAAACGTTTTTCTATTCTATTCTATTCTTTAGGTAGCACTGTCCTCGTAAGATTAACCACACCTTTCTCCGTTCATTCAAATCGAAAATGTAAAAAAATGGCGAAATCTCCACCCAAGTACACGATTTTGATTTTCTTTCAGCACCACGGTGACAAAACTGAGTTTTAACGTCCATTTATACTTATATACAGCCGAAAATTAAGTTTGATAGCCACTCCGACCTATTTGAGTTTCGAAACTTTTTGAATCAATCAATTCGTGGAAAGCAAACTGTCAAAGTGGGCACGCCGACTCCAAGGCCCTCTGTTAATTGAATCTTAGACGTTTCTTTTATTTTCCTCGATTAGTTCAGCTCTTGAAAGGGATGGCTGTTTGAAATAAAGAAAGTAAAGCATCTATTTGATGAGTTTTTAATCAAAGGCTTAAGGAATTGTTAATGCTAGACTAATACGATCTTGAAAGCAAGGAATGAACAATTTACTAGCTCTAAATTAAGCAGCTTTTACTATGGTCTTAATTTACAATTCTTGCGTGGGCCGCATTGCAAATAGCAACGCGTAGCATGAAAAAAACCGCTTGGCTCTGTCCAATTTAATTAATTACAACCACCTAGGTATTATAATTTATATTTTTAGGGTTCCGTACTTCAAAAGGAAAAAACGGAACCCTTAGGATCCTTATGTTGTCCGTCTGCCTGTCAAGACCCGTTATCTCAGGAACGCGTGGAGGTATCGAGTTGAAATTAAAACCATAATATTGTATATTATAGTTACTCAAGTCTACGGTCCCTTGTAGCTGTGAAAAATCAAAGAACATCATCCATTTTGGTCCAAATGTGAAAGTGCCGGCCAAAAAGCAAAAGGGCTTTATTTTGATAGATTTTTTCCACCTTAGCATTTCTTATTATCACACCGAAGCTGTAGCATCGCTATACTTGATTTTAAATAAGTTCAAAAAGTCTGTCTTTTCATACATTTTGGCACAAATGTAAAAAAAAGTCGGCCAAAAAGCAAATTCTGATAGATTTTGTCCGCCTTAGCATTTCTTATTATGGCACCCAAGCTGTAGCATCGCTGTACTTGATTTTAATTGAGTTCAAAAAGTCTGTCTTTTCATATATTTTGACACAAGTGTGAAGCGGTGCTACAGCTTCGGTGCCATAATAAAAAATGCTTAGATGGACAAAATCTATCAGAATAAAGCACTTTTGTCTTTGGCCGGCACTTTCATAATTGGACCAAAAATATATGAAACACGGATAATGTCCTTTCTAAGTTTACTTAAAAAAAGATCAGGGTTTACGATGATAGCTCCCAGGTACGGCGGCTTGAATTTTTCCGACACTTCCAACAAATCGTTATATTTCAACCAATTTACACAAAACCTAGACAAATTTATATTCTTAAACCATCCTTATGAATCACTCTATCTATTGAAGAAAACCGCATAAAAATCCGTGCAGTAGTTTTAAGTTTATCGTGAACAGACAGACAGAGAGACGCGGCGGACGACTTTGTTTTATAATATGTATTGAAGTACAGGGAAAAATCTAAAAAACTTATACATTTGTAATTAAATCATAAAAAAGTCTTTATTTAAGTACCAACGTACGGAACCCTCGGTGGGCGGGTCCGACTCGCACTCTTTCGGTTTTTTTATTTATAGTTTGTCTTTATCTTGCAGTACACTACAGAGCGAGACAGGATGCTAAAGGTGTACTTCATCTGTACAATCGTGGTGTATGTAGCGGTGGTGTTGGTGCAGCTGTTTGGTTTCACCGTGTAAGTGTATATGATAAAAAAAACTTCTTATTTCCATCAAATTGGGTATTTGCCGTTAGAATAAATTTTATACTACACCTGCTCGGAAAGTACCTTGATACTTTATCAAATTTACGGTAGAAAGTACGTCATTGCATATCGAACAAATATGCGGGGAGAAAACTCATCTGAGCGGGAGAGAAAAGTGTATGAAAATCCATTTCTTACGTGGTTTTTCTTTTTTAATTTTGGGTAAGACTATGCGCCGGTAACTTAAATATCAAAAGCCAAAAAGTTTTTACAGTGAGTTTGTATCTCCAAGTTCGCAAAATGACACTAGCCACTAGCTGTGTGTCGGATGGTGTCGGGCTGGCAGTGCGACCCTGCAGCGGCAGGATAAACAATTTGAAAAAAGGACATTTTCAATGTGTCAATCACACAGTGTGTTGTTTGAGGATTCAGTTTTCGTAGAAAGTAAAATAAAACTATCAAAATGATAAGTAGTGAATAAATTTCAATTTAGTTTTTTATTTTCCTCGTAGGTGTAGTATAAAGCACTAGTATCACTCGAGAGAAAGTGCGATTCCCGATCTCGGGTGTTTCTCCTCTCGGTGAACAATGTACTATTAATTTTAAGGTTGGTGTAATAGAGCAAAATAAACCCCTACGCCAAATTTTAGCTCGATTTGACGAATTGAGACTCCAAAGTTGGTAAAAAATCGAAATGCAAATCAAAAATAAATTGTCAAGGGTGTAAGTTAATTTTCACTAAACTGTGAGGCATTTATAAAATAAAGACACCATTTTGTAAGGCTATTCATATTTACGAGATATCTACGACATACTTACTGTAAAAATCCTTACCGGATTTCGGAGAATAATTCATGCGCTCTGATTTCACTGCGCTACTTTTCGGCGTCGGTCGTAAAGCGAGAATCGCCATTTACCAACCAAAAACGCCAACAACCAATAGCAACGTTATTATTATATACAACAATATCGAAATTTTTGGTGATTTCTTTTTTGAATTCTGCGCTTATCTAAGCTTTCTTTCCAGTAATGTGATTGGCTTCGTTACCATTGGAGCATGCGGCCTCATCATCATGTCGACGACTTATTTGGTTCTCTGCATTGATTTCAAGGTAAAAATTACACCTTTTTTCGAACGATGACTGAACATGAGTGAATAAGTAATTTTATTTTTTCCATTTACGATGTTCAGTGATTTAGGAAATACTTAAATAGATAAGAAAATACCTTTTTCCTACGACTCTGTTGAACCGAAAAAAATAGTTATTAAATTAACATAATCCTTACGAACTGCTGTGTAAAAAATTGAGTTGATTAGATCTGATACTCATAAAAATAACCTCCATCGTGTTGCGCTTCAGGCACGGCAAAAACTAAATCCTTTTTTTCCTTGTTCTTGTTGCTCTTTCACAATAAGTATCTACCATTTTATTTCCAAATGATGTAAATACACGGTTCACTTCTGCATTTCAATTTGGATCAAGAAATATTTATTCGAGCTCTTCCGTGCTTCGGAAGGCACGTTAAGCCGTTGGTCCCGGCTGCATTTGCAGTCGTTAACACCCACCAATCCGCATTGGGCCTGCGTGGTGGGTTATGGCCCATCCTCCTTACCCTTACCCATAAGGAAGGCCTGTGCCCAGCAGTGGGGACATCAAAAATGGCTGATGGACAAGAAATATTTTACAGATTAGAATTTAAGCACAGAATATTTATTATAATAAGTATAAAGT
This sequence comes from Agriphila straminella, assembly GCA_950108535.1. Lineage (NCBI taxonomy): Eukaryota > Metazoa > Arthropoda > Insecta > Lepidoptera > Crambidae > Agriphila > Agriphila straminella. The sequence continues at coordinate 4,520,067 of OX467303.1, read as the reverse complement.
AGGTACTAAACATTGAAGATCAAAATCGTTTGAAGAAAGACAAGTTATGGTAACTCACCTTGAGTTGAATGCTGGTGACTGTGGTACTTAATATTTGAAATCTCTGTTCCAGCACACCTCACCTCGCTTCAAGCGGTTCGCTGTCAGAGTTCACAACAATCGCACTCTTGCGCAGGTGTTGTCTTTCATCGTCGTGGTAACGTTCATTCTACAGATCCAAATTATTATGGTAAGACCTGTATAGAGTCAAACCTCTTCCACTAGGGCGTAATGCAATGCGATTAATCTAACAATATACAACAGAAATTACCAACTTCAGTGCGCTTGCGGTACAAAGCGACGTAGGTATTTAAATCTGTAAAATTTTCTCTTTGCTATACATTCTCGAGTGAAGTTCTATTGTCAATGAGGATCAACACGACAATTGAATATATCAATTTTGTATATCACTTCAATACAATATCAATATCTGAGTTAATCTCTGTTTAAATTTCTCAAATCCATCAAGAAATGACAAAATTATTAAAGATTTAAAAAGTTTAAAAAACACGGCCGGCCCTTGCGGATCATGCGATGACGTCACGTGCCACGATCGCCCGAACAAACACCTGCCGCGCCATGTGTTTGTTCGGGCGCCGACGTCATCAGCCAATCGTGAATTGGGGAGCGCTTTTGAGAATGCGACACGAAAATCGCTCTATCTTCGTCATTTTTGGTCCAATTTCAATAATTCTTTCACTGAAATAATTTATTTTGATGTGACTGAAACTCTACATATTTAACTAAAAACCTCGTTGATCCTCATTTAATCGCATTGTACCAAAGAATAACAAAGAGTAGAAGTCGCAATTTGGCGTTTTATTCGTGATTGTGTTGAAATTGAGAACATCGTAGTTTTTGCTTGTAGATTATCGGCCTTTACACCGGTGCGACAGTGGATCCGAAGATGGTAATACTGGAAGCTGCTAACAGCGGATTCTGCCCATATGTCATGAACGAGGTAAAAATAACACAGCTATGAAATATTTTGAATAAAAGTTTCAAGAACAGACAGTCGGTTTTTTTAATATTGCCTCTATTTTAGCACATTTACTTAACGCATAAAATCTCTTGAGAAAAATCAACCCTTTTATCGGTCTTTTTTCTGTTTTTATATAAGTATACTATTTACATTACATCCGATGATTTCATTAAAATTCAAGAAATGAAAATGCACAACAAAACTATTGTACTCTATCCATCAAAACAGAATCCTTAAACCTCAAACAATAATATTCTTTTTTTTCTTCATCATCAGCACTACCTGCAACTGACCTTGATGGTGATGTTCCTGTGCGCCGTTCACCAGATCCTGATCACCATTGTGAAGACCTTCCTGTTACTCATCACCTCTGTAGCATACTTGGTGATCACGACGCAAGAGCATCTGTACTTGACCAACTATTTCTTCGATTTCCAGTAAGTTCATGAGTTTAGTTGTACCTCTTTGCCTTCTCACATTTCACGAATTTGAAAACGATTGGAGTATATCACAGAATACTGTAATATAACATTATATCACATTAGGTAGGTAAATATTCTGTGATACAACGTCAATTTTATTTTAATTTCACTTCTGTTGGTATAATCTGAAAAAAAAAATCGTTGCCCCTAGTTTAAATTTAAGAACTCTACACAGTATAATAATCTATCTGTTCCACCTGCAATCTCACCAATTTATAAAAATTATCGCGCTCTTTTACATTGCCGGCTTTGTTCAACAGGCACCACTGCGGCCTAGACTGGAACCAGCAGTGGACCAACATGGTCATTGCCCTTGGTGCCACTGTTGCCCTCATACTGCACTCGCAGCAGACGGAAAGCACCTACCGCTTGGACTTCATCTGGAAACTACAGGCTAATGGTGAGTGCGAACAAAGTAATTTCTCCCATAGTCTTTGAATTCTTTTAACTTGGCTCTCTATTCATTTTCTCTAAGCAAGGGTAGCAAATACGGCAAATGTTCTTGAAAACCTTATTAATGCAACACCAACAATATTCATCTCATGCATGCATTGCATGATCAATTAGGTTAACGGTCATTAAATGTTCTGCAGATGAGAAGGAGGATATGGAACATCTTGAGGCGTACAACCGCAAACTACTCGCGAACATTCTACCGGAACATGTAGCGCAACACTTCCTATGCAGCGAGAAGAACATTGATGTAAGCAATTTGATCTTAGGAACTGACTGATCTATATCTCAATTTACTTTACTTTACTTTACATGTGACTTTTTTCCGATAGACAAGCTGAATTTGAGGATCAGCTCTTAACTATTTTTGTCGTTTTTTGAGTTTCTTTAATGTCTCTCTTTATAGCCTTTTTCAACAGTCATGTCTCCCTAAACTTCTTCATTGACTATAACATTTTCTGTTCACTTCTCTGCATTTTCTTGTTAATTAATTACTTATTTAGTACTCCTAAGTCATACTAATCATAATTCTGAAGCAGGAGCTGTACCACGAGCAGTGCGAGTCGGTATGCGTGATGTTCGCTTCCATCCCCAACTTCTCCGAGTTCTACGTCGAGCTGGAGGGCAATAACGAGGGCGTGGAGTGCCTCCGCCTCCTCAACGAGATCATCGCAGACTTCGACGAGATCCTTGCGGAAGACCAATTCAAGTACATCGAGAAGATCAAGAGCACTGGTGCAACGTATATGGCTGCTTCAGGTTAATTATCCATGAACTTGTTGCAAACTAGCTTCCGCCCGTGACTTCGTGGGATTTCGAAAATCTAGAAAACCTTTAATCAGGATAAAAAAGTAACATGTTTTGTTCCGGGCTATAAACAATCTGTGTGCCAAATTTCATCTAAATCCGCTAAGCCGTTTTCGCATGATTGATTGTGTAACAAAAAACCACGTCAACTAAACTGAAGTTCTAGAAATTCTGTAGCTGCAATTAAGTCTATTGCTTAAGTTACATTTTCGTCAAGGTAGGCGAAAATCATGCCAAAGGGACTCGGAAAAATTGCTCATCTTACCTTAGTTATATTTATTATGTTAAATTGTATCCAGGCTTGACTGCTGCGACTCGGGACCTTCGTGGATTTCGCCATGTGACCGCGATGGCCGACTATGCACTCCGCCTTCGTGAGCAGCTGCAATATGTCAACGAGCACTCATTCAACAGCTTCCGGATCCGAATCGGTAAGTCCAGGATGACCTGGTGGGTACATCAGGTAAGTAAATGATTGTAGAAATAAGAGGCTTTGCGAATTTATCCACTTGGGGCAAATGGCGAATTTCAAGTATTTTAATTGCTATTGCTACTAATGTAGAAGTATTTGTTCGTCCAATATAACTTTTAGGCAAGCATTTGTAAATTTCGAACAGGCATCAACATCGGCCCGGTGGTCGCTGGCGTGATTGGAGCCCGCAAACCGCAGTACGACATCTGGGGGAACGCCGTCAACGTTGCGTCGCGAATGGACTCCACTGGCATTTTGGACCACATTCAGGTGACCTAAATCCTCCAAAAATCCTGGAACCCAAGTGCTTTGAGTCATTTCGTGGTTAATAACAAAATGCTTCGGATTGCAGGATTTGTTTGCCCCATTTGCTGAGCGATTGTGGTACCACAACAATCCTTTCTAGCAAATGCGATCTTCCTAACCTTGAATGCTATTCCAACGTTTCATTGCTGATCTGTCAGTGTGTGTAGATGATGATATTTCCAAGCGATTATGTAGGTGACGCAAGAGGTGTATGATATCCTGTCGACGCGGGGCTACAGGCTGCGCTGCCGCGGCACGGTCGATGTGAAGGGCAAGGGCAACATGGTGACATTCTTTCTTGAGGGAGTTGGGGACACCGTTGACCCTGGCAGCCGAGATATTTACAACGTAAGTAGTCTTTGGGAATGATTTCGAAGAATTGAACAATTTAGGTAGTACTTCGTTTTCTGAAAGTATAATTTTAACTGTAACATGCGTCGATTTCCAATTTGATCGGAGTATAATATAAAAATATCAATTGCAAATAATTATTTTTATTTGGTTAGAATACAGAGTGTAACTTGGAGAAAACTTGGAGAATGTGTGTTATTCGCAGAATCCGCAGCCATCGACGTCAGCTGATGGTGTGGAAGCAAACACTAGCACTCGCCCTGACCACTGCCCTCTTGAAACACTCTCAGAAGGCTGTACAGATGAGGATGGCCCGTCGCCAAGAGCGTCCATCCCACGAGGTAGTTATTTATGTATTAAACTAACTAGTACGTACCTAAATACTATATCCTCTTATGAAAAGAGTTACACGCCCTAAAAACGATCTAAAAACCTAAAAAAACAAGAGTCATTGCTGTCAGGGGACCGTTCTGTGGAACAATATCTAATCTAAGTGGTCCCTGATGTTGTATTTTTTTAATTTTCCTTCATAAAACCGATGAAAATTTATTTATTTTATATTCTCAGAAAACCAGAATGAAACGATGAGCCCGCTCCAGAACGGCGGATCATCGTCTCGCGAGAGCTTAGCCAGTGCAGTTCGAGCAAGAGTTCTGCGCCGACTCGAGCGGCCGCAATCTCTCGCCGACGAACCAACCCTGCCTGCCATCATCTCAATGATTAAATCTCGCGCGTATTCTACCGAGTTCGATTATGCTGACGACGAGAAGAAGAACTTTTCCCTAGGCGACGTCCAGAAGACCGTCATAGAATCCCGTAGCAGCGGAGAAATCGAGGCACTCCTGGAAGGCCAGGGACCGCGTCGAGCAGCCAGCTTAGCGGATTTCCTCTTCAGAAGAAAACAACCGAGACTAAACGTCACTGCAGTTAATATCATCGCAAATCCTATGAACGTAGTGTACGATTGTGAGGTCCGAGGATCACCAGAATCCGCTTTTATCGGCTAGACTTTTACCAAATCTGACTGCGAAATCCACATGCACGGAGTCCCTCCCTACGGGTTGGATCTCACTGTAAATACTTAGGTTAAGTCTTAGACTCTGAGAGTGTTGCAGTACCAATTATCATCAGATGATTATTGATTTTAAGATAAACGTTGTATCAGTGAGTGTTTGAACTTTTTCACTTTTATAATGGATCGATGAATTGTGGTAAAGCGAGTGTTGTTACATTGAATGATTGTAGACAGATATTAGGTAACGCCCAAGGCTGCTGACTAGAACCTAGCTAAGGGAAGCAGTAGTACGAAGTAGGTACGGCAAACTGATGGTTTTTGAACTGTACCACTAGGCACTGCATTGTATTTCGTACCCAAGGAGTAGACTTAAATCTCAAGACTGACAACATTAATACTTTTAATGGAACATTACCTGGACAAGGACGCTTAATCCCGGAATACGCTTACGAATTTATTGATATTAGAGTAATGTGATGTTATACGTCTGAGTGGGCGTATGGTTGTGATACCGCAGACCGTGGACGTCAATTATAGACACATTGTCTTTGAGTCGTTAACAGAGCGGGGTAAAGGGTGAATTAATATATTTAGATAGATGAGATTGTATTTAAAGGGCGGTAACTGGCGGTATGGTTGAACAGTGATGGAATGTTTCGAATAATCAGGTCACTTTTTGACATCGACGAATATCAAAACTATAAATTAGGACATCAAACTAGTAGTTCTCGCGCTTAGATATTATGACAAACTTATAAAATATGTATAATAGAAGTACTTGTGTGTACATATTATGTGTTACTTACTAAGCATAAACGGATGTACTTTTCGATGTAATATTAAAAAATAATTCTACATTAATGATAAAGGTTAGATTAGTCAATATTCAAAATATTTACAAGCTATTTAGACTAATTATAAAAAACAATTACCTACTTACTTAGTTTGAGGTATTACATTTTTTTTTACTGTCTCTATACGGAGCAATCTGGTACTGGCTCGACACAGATCGCTAATTAAAAAATGATAATTATAACTTTTATACTTGGTGAACCCAATTTAAGGTCTCTGCCCACAACACCGTACCTAGGAACGTATCAGACACGAAAAGCAACACGATACCACAGTACATATTATAAGTTTTTCAAACAGTAGAAGAGCTAACGTCACTTAGGCCCTTTTGTCGATGCACTCCGTCGGATCGCTAGGGTTGGCATTCTCCGGCCGTCTCGTCGAATAGTAGGTGTCTACACTAAAGCGAACGATGTTTCCGGGAAGCAGAAAGAAAAATGCGGCAATTTTAAAATTGAAAGTATATTATATAATTTTTGAGAACTTAGTAGGTACCTACTTACCTACCTAGATAAACTTAATACAGTAATGATAAATAAAACATAGTAGCTTACTATTCCCTAAAAAATTTTCACGTACATTGACTACTGTTGAAGTGTTGATAAACATTGATGTCAGTTTGTAAAATTATCTATGAATAATATTATTAAGATTAGGTTCTTTTGTTTATTATTTTATTACTTTATAAGTAAATAGATTTTCAATCGAGCACAAGTCGAGCACACAAACCCAATCGATGATACATTTTACAGGTTCGATTATTTAAAACATTTTACCTTTCAACATCGGCAGGAAAATTAAATAATGAAAATTCAGATGAGTTTAAACATCCGTAGACAGCACAATATCGTTTACTCTGACGAATCATTTTGGCGAATCAATAAAAGTAAGTAACAATAGTCTCGGTGAACTAATCCACGCGATGTGACAACCCTGCGAACTTTGCTTAGAGCTCTTAGAGTGACGTCAGCCGTCAAATTCGACCGTTTCTATGGAGCTCCTATACTGTTTGAAAAAACTTATATATGTACTGTGACGATACGCTGTACTTTGCCCACTGAAACAGATCGACGGCGTGTCCTAAAAAAATTAAATTTGCTGAATATTTTTTATAGAGTAGAGGTAGAAATAAGCTCCCTGTAATAAAAAAAAATGTTTCAGAATTTTTTGGTTGTGTAAAAAATATAAAAAAAATTAAAGTCTCTTCGACTCCACAAATGTACAAAAGTAACAGCATAATGGAGATTATACCGTTGCCACCACCTGCCACACCACAACCACAACACGTTTTAAAAAAAGTTTTGACATTTTGTGTTGAAATTTTTTTAATACCATGTTGTAGTTGTGGCAAGTGGTGGCAAAGGTAAATTTTGTGAAGTCGAACGCAGCCGCAAATTCTGAAACTTTTAGGGAGCTTATTCCTACCTATCAAAAAATATTCAGCCAATTTGATTTTTTTGGACATTCCCCATTGTTGACGCTCCGTGCATCCGATTCGCCGGTGGGACGAAACGGTCTAGTGGGAATTGTGTCATACTTTTCAATAAGTACAATTTCTTTTTGCCCGACATGTTCCTAACACGGACATTGTATGGTACGGTGTAGTGGGCAGAGACCTTTAATTATTTTGAACACTGTAATAGGTACTATATAAAGCTTATTTAAAAACTAAAAACCAAAAAAGGATTTGGATAGGGTGAAATCAGCCACAGGTATAAAAATTAAAATGATCGAAAAATATAGTTTAGTATCATTACATTAGGTAATTTTCGGTGAAGTTTAAGTTTTTTTTTGTAAATAGTTATGTAGTTTTACCTTTGAGGTAACCAAAAATGGCAAAGCGAAAAAACGTCAAAAAAATTTTGCAGGCTGAGGTCAATCTTTGCAATTTTGCAAAGAAACGTCAAAGGCGTTAATTACCTACCTAATATAGTTTTGAACCAAATGTTTCGTCTTCAAACTGCTTGATTTCGGCATAAATATAAAACCCTGTAAATACTGTAAAACAGAAAAATTAAATTGATGTCTTAGCTTAAATAAAACCTACTTACATACAGTTTACGCCTAAGTTTTATGAAGAACACGAGATTACGAAAAGCTTTTTCGCTTTTGATCTGAGAAATTAATTTATGTTGCAACAATATTCAATATTTTATGTTTTTGGCTTAGAATAATTACACCTAGAAGCCGTGCCCTCGTGTGCAAAGTGAGGCAACTAATACTTGGCTCAGTTCTCAGATTTATATCCTTCATACGTTACCTAATCGTAACTAAAATCCAATAATATAGTAACTAATTCCCTAAAGGTAGGGAAATTGAAACTGTTTGTACTTATTTAGTATGATTAGGCAATAATGGACAATAAAAATCTGAAAACTGCGCAATTATGGCTGTTTTAGTTGCCTCACTTTTGACAGTGCGCTTTGTAGGGAATTATCGTTCTAGGTGTTATTATTCTAAGGTTTTTGGTGCCCTTCAATGTTTTGATTGGTTTATTTGTTATACCTTGACTTGATTTTTATATGAATATGGCCATATAAATAGATTTATATTGACATAATCTAGGCGCGAGTACTCGCTACCGTTTAACTATAGAATAATTTCATAGTCACCCAAATGAAAGTTTTCAGGGTTAGAAAAAAGGAATATCTACCCACCAAATAAACGTAAAAATTTGGAGGAGAGAGGTTATACCAGTAAGAATTACAAAAAAATGCAGCAGGTACAGTAGCCGGCAAACATCTTGAAATCGTGTGGGGATTGCTGAGAACGTGTATTTTCGGGGTCGGCGGGAGAGGACCGCTAACTATTGGTCGCTTGCAAGTGCACATGCGTGATCTTATCCCCGCTCCGTCGAAAGAGCGTCAAGATGTTTGCCGGCGTCTATTTTCGAATCCGAAAAAAAAACTTTACATATGTAACTATTTCAAAGAGTTCTTGCTAGCGGTCAGGCGTTGACATTTTGTCACCCATAACTACTCCTTGCAGTCTAACCTAACCTAACTGTAATCATAGATATAAATTCAAAGGAACTAATTAAATTTCTAATGCAAACATTTTGACTGATTCATGGATGAATTTTCGGCCAAATGTTTAATAAACGTACATATTGAGACCTTTTTGTATAGCATTATGTTATAAAATTCCACATTGTATTTTTTTTCGTGTCCGGTAATTTTACGGCCAAATACTCAAACGAATCTTAAAGTTAAGGCCACCTTAAATTGAAAAAGGTATTAGATTTGACAGAAACTCTATGAAACTGACAGCTTCCTTAAAGTTAAGAAGACCTTAACTTTAGATTTTAGCTAAGAAGGCTTTGAGTCGGCCGTTAGGTTTAAAAACACAGGACCAAAAAATGCTTGTGAGTGCATTTTAAGAAAAGCCTCAAAAGGATTTATTGGGAGCTGTTTTGAATACACGAGTGGTTTGACATTTAAGTTTGTATTTGGAATCTAAAATTTTCTTGGTTAGATATTTTAGATGTACCTACACAAAACTTGGTTTAAGCTGTTATTGACGGTTTTTACTTTTACGTAATCGACGATTTTAAGAAAATAAGCCTAAAACTATCAAAGTCTTTATTTTATTGATTCATTATGACGTAAAATAATAAAACACGATTATATCATAAATTTAAAATACCAATAAATTTTCCACTCTGTTCACAAATGCGTACCTATACTTAGTAAATAAGTAAATAATACACAGCCTACTCTTCTATAAAAAAATATTTATATATTATTAAATTATTTGTTACTAGCTTACCTCTAAGGTCGTATTTCATCACTCACAAAACGGAAAGAACGTCATCCGATTTATCGTGTTTCGGTATTCGGAATGGGGAATGTCAGAAAAAAATCAAATTGGCTGAATATTTTTTGTAGGTAGGAATAAGGTCCCTTAGTATTAGAATAAAGTTTCAGAATTTTTGGTTGCGTGTAAATATTTAAAAAAATCAAAGTCTCTTCGACTTCACAAATGTATGAAAGTAACAGCAGAATGGAGATTATACCTTTGCCACCACCTGCTACACCACAACATGGTATTAAAAAAAAGTTTCAAGACAAAATGACAATGTTTTTTTTTAATACGAGTTGTGGTTGTGGCAGTTAGCGGCAAAGGTATAATCTCCATTCTGCTGTTACTTTCATACATTTGTGAAGTCGAAGAGACTTTGATTTTTTTAAATTTTTCACGCAACCGACAACTCTGAAACTTTATTCTATTATTATGGGACCTTATTCCTACCTACAGAAAAATATTCAGGCAATTTGATTTTTTCGGACATTCCCCAGTAGCTCTTTGCCCCCTAGCATGACCGCCACAATTACCTGTATACACTTTATCACTTTTAACTGTCAAAATACAATAGATTTTGACAGCTATTAATAGTGTCAATAAATTTTGATCGCAACTTATATCACGCGATATTCCTGTTTCGTTGGTTTTAAAAACTTTTTTCCACAGTGGCAAAAGGTCCGAGTGGCAAGAGATACAATTTTATTATTAGTTAAATTTTGAGTTAATCTAAAATTTGTGAATGGAGGCCGTCCTTCTGTGTCAAATTCACGTGTTCATTCTTTGACTTGAAATATCAGTTTACGGGTAATATAATTAAAATTTAATGTTGTAACCAAATATTCACCAAATTTCATTCTAGTTATAATAGGTAGGTATTTAAAATAATTGTAATCTCGAGTATACGAGTAATTTATTGGAACTGCTGATAATGTTTGCACCTTACACGTTTTTTTAATACTTACCTAAGTAGATCAAATACAAAGTTTCGGCTTTGATTAATTTCTATTTTTCCCTCCAGCAAAAAATGACCAAATTGATTCCCGGGTCCAATATATTTTGTAATTACAATTTTGTTACGTTAATTATTGCATATTTTTTTATGAGTAGAGGTGCATATAACATTGTTAAAATTGTAGTTATAAATTGTAGTAGTACATAATTAAAGCTTGGCACTCTCGTTACATAATTGTTATTTTACCTAACTGTGATTTATTATTTTCTGTGTACATTTAGTAGGTAGCCTCCTTCTTAATTTTTCATTTGTTAGTAGGTATTTAGAATTTCGAAGTATAACAGCAAGTATTAGCTATGTTACTGTTATAAAATATGTAAGTAATTTAAGTGTGAAGTTACAACAGTAGGTACGAACCCACGGATTTTCTTATAAAATTTGATCCACGTAGGCAAATTATTCTAAGTATTTTTCGATGTTCTTACATAAATAAATATAACCTAATGTTTAGATTATTGTGCCAACACAGAAAATAAATTTTGAAACCTTATCAGTATTAAAATGCAATATTTTTCGCTTTTTACAAAATCTGTGCTATCTAAGGTAAGTATTTCCTACCTTATCAAAATATTAGGAACGACATTTAAAGTTTGCGTACTTAATCAAAAATTTGTATTTTTGATATTTTTTGCAAATTATTGTTTATTTTATATTTGATATTTTTTGCAAATTATTGTGATATGAACACTCGATCCAAAATGTTTAATAAAATATTGACATTGACGAACATAGTTTAAGTAAACTATTATTGTCTAATCTAATTGATATATTATAATTGTGTCAATTCATGCTTTTTGTATTAGGTATCACCTTACTTCTATGGTCTGAGGGTATCACTTAGGTACTTACAGTAATTTTATATGTAAATGGCATTTAGAAATGTTTGGTTTAATCGCATATTTTTTGGGAAAAGTGAAAATAGATTGAACGAGAAATTTTGATGCACTTACTTAAAGTGTTTTTTTCCCAATTGGAGAGATTATTCAAAACAAATTCAATATTCAGTTATTATAAAAGGATATAATCTCCATTCTGCTGTTACTTTTGTACATTAATTTGTGAAGTCAAGGATTTTTTTAATTTTCACGAAACCGAAAATTCTGAAACTTTTTCTATTACTAAGGGAGCATATTCCTATCTACAAAAAAATATTCATCCAATCTGATTTTTTTCGGACATTCCCCATTTGCAAAGATGTACTTTTTCCGATGTGAATTAAAAACCATAATTTAATCTAAAATAACTTGCAGTTGTGCCTTCTGTAGATAAAATAATGTTCATAACCAGTTCTTTTGGGGGTGTGACCAAATTGCGTAACTGGAGGTTCTCTTTCACGAATAAAATTGTAAGTCATTAATTGAGAATAAAGATTGAAAATTTTCTCTAATAACATGTATATATAAATTCCTTGTCAAAATCACCGAGAAAGCCGTCAATTGACTGCAAAGTCGTTCTTAATCATAGCAGTTATTTGTCAGTATAGTAGTGGTGACTTTATCGAGTTTGAAGGTGAAGGTGACCGTTTAACTTAATTAATTGATCTCGATTTGTCTACTAAGAAATTTCCATCTTTTTGTCCCAACGGTATTAAATAAAGAGAATTTTCGGCGTCAGGAATTTGTAACCAACACGTAATTCGAGGATGGAATCTTCCCATCTGTTCCATGGAACTGACCGTCAATGGGAAAATGAAACTTACCCAATTGTATGGTGATATATAATCCTGCATGGTCCATAAATCCAGGCATGCGCTGAGCATAATATCTTTCTATACCTCCTGTAGAACTAAATAAGAGGAGAATATACCACTTCCGTTTATCATTATGTGCACTTAACCTAAGAATACAACAAGTTCTTGAAAAGAACTGACTGCGTTAAATTTGGGCACACCTTATTTTCAATTTGAAAAAGTAACGGGTAAACAAAGATGAAGAAGAATAATTAATTACTTTCACTTTAAACAACACTTGCAAAATCAATTTCACATAGTCTTTGGACGGAACGGTGAATATCATATCATAAAAAAAAATTGTCGTCAATTTTGTAAAACTATTAAGAAAACGAATTTTGACTCATTATTTCCTCTCCACATTTTCATCAGTTTTAAAGTTCTCGTTCTCGCAAATAGTCTCAAAGTTGCTGTTTAATACTTAGATACTTACCTACAATGTTTTAACATCTTGGTGTTACCTTGTCCACAAAAAGAGATGTTTATATTCTTACCGTGATGGGCTGAAACTGTCTTTTTTGCCTATTTTTGCATGTCACAAATATATTTCCGAGTTATGGTACTAAACTAAGAGAAGTCTGGAAGTACAAATAATATTTTGTGCTAGAAGTCTAATCATGATTCCACGGTAAGGACTTAATCAGTCTACTTCAGTGTTAAAAAAAATATAATTAACCTAGCAGTAGTTCATCATGATAATAATATTGCATGTTTTTCTCGAATAAGTTTCCGATGTCAATCTACATCTAGCGTGGTAGGTACTCCTTGTTGTTAATTTTAACTAGAACGTATCGATTCCAATGTTTATATAATTTATGGAATTAACTTTAAGGCTTTCGACGCTTTTTGAGTGGTGCTTTTATTAATAATAACCTATGTACTTATCAGTCTTATCTCACATGATATTCAATGCGATTAATTTGACTTTGTGCAACAGAAGTGACAAATTTCAAAGCGCTTGCGGTACAAAAGGATATTGTATTTTAATCTGTTGCAATCTGTGCGCACCATATTTTTAGGGTTCCGTAGCCAAAATGGCAAAAAACGGAACCCTTATAGATTCGTCATGTCTGTCTGTCTGTCTGTCCGTCCGTCCGTATGTCACAGCCATTTTATTCCGAAAGTATTAGGATTACACAATTGAAACTTAGAAGGTAGATGTATTCTGTTAACCGCTTAACGATTTTAACACAAAAATAAAAAAATAAAGATTTTGGATTAAACTGAAGAAAAAAAAATTCTTCATACCAATACGTGCGGGGTGTCAATAGATAGGTCTTCAAAAATGACATTGAGGTTCCTAAGACAATTTTTTCTCAAAATCAACCGTTTGAAAGATAAACACTTACAAAACCCCAAATATAACTTTGTCATTCATACAAACACTGTGAAAAACAAAGTTATTTTTACAGACGAAAAACGATAGTGGCATTAAATATGGTATGGTATATAGGTAACTACGGAACCCTACGGCGCGTGGCCCGACACGCACTTGGCCGGATTTAACAATCTCGAGTGAAGTTGCCGCGGATCACTGTCTATTGTCAATTTAATCGAATCGTTCCTTTGGAGAAGTGCAATTACTTGTTATTGGTCCATGCTTGTTATGAGCAAGAAATTATGAGGTATTCGCATCTCCCTATCGTCGGCGGGCTGTGAAAACCTCGCATGTGCATTAAATTTTCGAATCCGAGTTTCTTCGACATAGACATGTATTACGAGGTTTTCTCACGAAAAACAACTAAAAGAGATTTTCACTAAATGTTGCGACTTACGAGCTTTTCACAGCCCGCCGACGCTATGCAGCCAGCCTTAATGTGGTGCACTATGACAATTTGAAAATCTAGCTTTTACTACAACGACTTTCAATGTACTTAAGTACTTACCTTAGTACTTTTCTGTGGATTGAACTTTGTTTTAGTACAAACTGGAAACTTAAAATCTTACTCATAATGTCTATCTTTGTATGAACAACTATTTGGGACGGAAGGTTTCATGTGTCTGTACTAAATATAAGCACAAATGTTATGAAAATTGGGGCATTTTTTGTTATAATCTCTAAATGTATATTATTGAAGATCTCTTAGAGCACGGATCTAAAAGTGCGAAAGAAATATTTTAGTATAATTAATGCCAATTGGCTAACGCTCGAGACTTGTGTACCGAATTGAATCTTTATACTAACGTAAATAATTGAAATTTTTTAAACATCGAAATAATTAGGCTGAGTTGAACTTTAACAGATACAAACATATCTGAGCCAGTGGTCAAAAGTGGAACTAAGGTGTTATTACATAATATCGTTACCTAGGTTACGGCATAGGCGACAGCGACGCTGTCATCGAGTCAGATAAGTTTTGGCTCTGTTATAGTTATGGTTAAGTTAAGATGGTGCAACTCAGCCTTAAAGTATTAAAAAATGAAACCATAAAGAACCGTATTGGTATCGACGAGAAAACCGAAGAAAAAATACTTACTTTTGTTAATTAGCTACTTTGCTGCTAAAACTGTTCGGTAACAACCTATTGTCTCACTGCAGACAAAAAAATTGCGACTGATTTATTAAAAAAAATATTTAAATATTGTAATACTTAAATGTAACCTACGTTAAAGTTCCTCCTGTGTATTTAATATTCGGATAAGAACCTAATTTAATTTTAATCGTCGTATATTATAGCATTTGGTTAATAATTTGCTGTACCTGTGTTTGGAATTATTCGTGTTAATAAGTATACTGATTATAATAATAATAAAATTGTTAATAATTTATATTAGTAGAATTGTATCATGTCTGTTGACTTCGCCTGTTGACATTTAGCCCGGCCACATATATAGACGGAACCCCGATTCGGAATTTCGATAATGTATAAAGATTCCGAACGGAAATATCCCGCATGCGTGTGGTAGGGTCCATAGATGTGTACGGATTTTATATGGACGTCAAGTTTCATTTCTAGATTGAGTAGTCTGTATTGTCTTGCATTTACCCAAAAGTCACAAAAGCATCTTTTGTATAAGAACAAAGGAGACAGGTAAAAACGCACTTTTAGTTCCATCCTGAGGTCATAATTGCTGACTGTACATACGTAATTCCGAACGCAACTAATCCATACAAATCTATGGACTTAACACACACATGCGGGATTTTTCTGTACGGAATATATTCATATACTAAGAGTGGCCACACACAGACGGGCAGCTAATCCATACAAATCTATGGACCTACCACACACATGCGGGATTTTTCCGTACGGAATATTCGTACACTATCAATCCTTTAATGTCCACTTCTTAAAATGATCACTTCCCAAAAGGATCACATCCCAGAATGACCATTCCCAGATCGTCCACTTCCCATAATGACTATTCCCAATGTCCACTTCTTAAAATGATCACTTCCCAAAAGGATCACATCCCAAAATGACCATTCCCAGAGCGTCCACTTCCCATAATGACTATTCCCAAAACGACCACTTCCCATAACAACCACTTCCCAATATGCCCATTTCCCAAAACGTCCACTTTTCAGGCTACTTATAAAAAGCTAAAATCTTTTTACTTGTTTCGCTGCATAGAGTTTTTTATGGTAAGTATTTAATAATTATATTCGCCATGCCACGTCTCCAAAGTACCAGGAGCACATAAATATGGAGAAGGTTAAATTCTACAATTTTAAATACCTTTTTTTAATATTACTTTTGGATAAACATTTTTTTTTGAAAGAAAAATATATCTAGAGATTAAAAATTATAAAAAAAATATGCAAATCTTGAATGGTCATTCTGGGATGTGGTCCTTTTGGGAAGTGGTCATTTTAAGAAGTGGACATTATGGTCCTAAAGACTATCAATATTCCGTTCGGAATTCCGAATCGGGATTCCGCTGTATGTGTGGCCGGGCTTAATGGGATTTCAAAACTTTGATTCAAATAATGACTCTTTCATGTTTTAAATGTCAGATTACTTACATGTTTATCTTTGATGCCATCTTTCACGTAAGAACAAAATGTTTATGTAAGAGTTAGTAAAAATGGTTAAGTAAGTATCTGAAACTTTTAACGGCACTAATCGGAGTTATGGGTAATACACTGTATTTTCATGGTATTGTAATCGAATAAGCGTAAAATATTATGTTACTTAGACGTCGTTCTTTTGATATACTTACCTATCTGCTATACTGTTTCGAACAAACTACGTTTAATAAAAAAGATGTCGTGACTACTCATTGTCGTTTTTCTACATTTAACTACTTACATACTGACTATTAGGTAAGTAGGTGTTCACAATTCATAGAGATGAAAACTAAACGTCCATCTTTGCCACTCTATATCGCTCGCACATTTCATGTTTTCTCAAGATTTCTTAAATCTGAGTGCGTACCTAAGTAGGTATTTGAATTGTCAGAAACGACAACTTTTTGTAGGTACTTCAGTAACTCGAAACTGAAATATATTTTCAAAATGTCTTTTAGTTATTGCGAAAAGTGGCAGAGCATTTTTTAATTACGCACTCAGATCTAAGAAATCTTGAGAAAAAATGAAATGTGCGAGCGAGAGAGCGTTAAGACGGACAGCCTCTTTTATTAGAAAAATTCCTCAAAGCGCACCCATTTTGAAACGCACCCAATAAAGCGCAACTAAACTATTACTCGAAACGCACCTAAATAGGTAATTGGTTTTTCACTCCTCTTGCTCAAAAAGTCCGTCATGGTAACGTACAAGAGCCGTGATAAAATTGCATAATAACCCCTAGGGGATAAAGTTTTTTCTTTTTTAATGTTTGTCTATTACCAATTAGCCTACTAAAACGAAAAAGTCTTTATTCATAATCACGAATAAAAACTCGCTCGATTAAATACTGTTTCTCATTCTTATTTTTGAAAATGGAACTAAAAGCATCACTTCGGTGAAATCATAGACTTATTTATACTCTGCACAGAGTGAATCGTAAAATGCGTGTTTGTGTTGCTTAGCTGCTACAGCAGAAATTAAAAAAGGTACCATAGCGCGAAATCTTTAGAATTTTTCTATAATTACAAACTGATTGAATTGTGTGACTGTAATAGGAAAGAAATAATTTTAATCTTTTGCCGTCAAGCACAAATCATTTATTGTACTATATTGTACAAAAAGTTTATGAAGTGGAGGATAGAAAAACGAGTGGATTCGTTTACGGAAGTAGGTATAAACTATTTAATATTGTATTTTATTTTCTCGCAATCGTTGTGAAAAGTATAGTGTAACACACGACGCTAAAACCCATTGTAACTCGGTTTCTATTTATTCCTTCGCTAAAGCTCAGGAATAAAACTACCTCGTATGCAATGGGTCATTTTAGCGTCTTGTATAACAATCTACTATTGTTAGCTTACATATAGGTGTGTTTTGAGGAATAGTTTAGGTGCGCTTCATTAGGTGCGTTTCAAAATGGGTGCGCTTCGAGGAATACCCTTAATTTAGGTAAGTAATGATTGCCACACACTAGCTTAAATCCAAGATGCTGGCTGCCACAAGCCGCAAAATTCCGCGGCGGCGCAAAAACTGCAGTCCGTCGCTTAATAGATTAAGCGTAAGATCCTAAGAAACCCTAGAGGGTTTCTTAGGATGACGGTGCCGTCATATTACGGCCGTAATTTAGCGGCGTAGCACGTTGTCTATCTATGAAAACAATATGCGCCATATTGTTTACATAGAAAACGTTCTATGCGGCGCTAAATTACGGCCGCAATATGACGGCGCCCCGTCATCCTAGGGATACCCTAGCTTTTTCGTCTCTCCGTAGCGGCTAGAGTGTGTCAAGCTAAGTTTGCCGCCATTACACACATCAATCTGGTTTCACATCAATCTGGTTATTGATGCGACGTTACACGGTCAATCCAGCAAGCAATCCACGGTGGTTTTTGGTAGGGTTGCCAACTTTTTTGCATTTCGCGTGATTCAATCGATGACCTGAGTGGTGCAGTATTCAACATGCCAGTCTACCAAGCAAGAGATCCCGGGTTCGATTCCCGGATGAAATTGAAATGATGAATTTTAATTTCTGTGACGGTCTGTGTATATTAAGTACCTATCTATTTCGAAAAGTAAGTAGTAAGTAGGTACCTAGTAAAATCAGTTGTCTAGCACCCATCTTATGCCTTAATTAGTTTAGGGTTAGATGGCGCTGTGTGTATGTAAAATCAAATATTGATAATTATAATTATACTACATTACCAAGCTATGATCTATCTGAGTGCCAAATTTCATCCAAATCAGTAATCAATGGAAGCTAGTTAAAAATAAACGTGGGGTTAAAAATGAATATAAGTTTTAATCCAGACGATAAACTATTTGCCAAATTTCATCTAAATCAGTTCAGCCTTAAAATCGAATATACAGACGAACAGAGAAACAATCTCCTGCTTTTTGAAGTCGGTTAAAAACATTGGATCGCAGTTAATATCCAATATTTTAACCGACTTCAAAAAAGCAGGAGATTGTTTGTCCATGTCCAAGTCCATGGACATGGACATGGACAGGACATGGACTTAAACATGGACATGGACAGGACATCATGGACATGGACATGTCCATGGACAGGACATCGGGAATAATATAAAAATATATCCTATATTTATTGTTAACTAGCTTCCTAGCTAGTACATCCGGGTGGACATTTGAAAAATACCCTAAAAAACATACAGACGAAAAGAAAAACAATCTCCTGCTTTTTTGAAGTCGGTTAAAAATATTGGATCGCAGTTACTTGTGGTAGATTGACAATCCGATACAAGTGGACTTGTGGTTGATTGTCAATCTACCACAAGTCCACTTGTGGTAGATTGACAATCAACCACAAGTAACTGCGATCCGATACAAGTGGACTTGTGGTTGATTGTCAATCAGCCACAAGTCCACAATATACTGCGATCCAATATTTTTAACCGACTTCAAAAAAGCAGGAGATTGTTTTTCTTTTCGTCTGTATGTTTTTTAGGGTATTTTTCAAATGTCCACCCGGATGTACTAGCTAGGAAGCTAGTTAAAAATAAATATGGGCTATATTTTTATAAAGTTCCCAAAAGTAATACAAATTAATTTCAATGTTTAAAAAAATAAAAACCCCTAGGGTATCTTTGGCCGAGATCAAAAGTATCCTATGTTTTAATCTAGGCTAATAAACTGTGCGCTAAATTTCATCTAAATCAGTTCAGCCTTCAAAAAAAACATGTATCGGATAGCAGTAGATTGCGATAAGCAGACTGCAAGTTCTCTGTTCGTTTGTATGTTTGTTTTTTAGCGATTTTTCGAATGTCCACCCACGCGGATGTAGTCGCGGGCGGAAGCTAGTTAAAAATAAATGTGGACTACATTTTTATAAATATCCCAAAAGTAAGTACCTACTATAATGTTTAAATGTTTTGAAAATAATACTATTACCTCGAAAAAAAGGTGCCAACCCTAAGCCAGATTGACAAAAAACCACGCCAGATTGAAACAAAACCACGCGAGATTGAAACGACGTTACACAATCAATCTCTGTCAATCTTTGTCAATCTGATTGAGTGTGTAATAGGTGCCTATAGGGAATATTGTCACCGATTTTGATGATTTGAACTTGATCGCTGCGGACACTTATAAAAACATGATGAAATAGAAAAAAAAATTCACACGATCACACGATTCAGGTGAAAATGACGATTTTTTTTTTTCATTTTCGGATATAATGCACTTAACAGTCGGATAGAATATCGAATAAGTTTTTTTTTTTATGGCACATTGTACTTAAATGCAAAATTTAGGGAGATACCTAATGGGGTTGGTAAACTTTTCCAAAACTGTTGTGAATTATATATTTTCTGGTAGCTTTTGGCTTTGGAGTCAGGAATAACAAATTGCGGAATTATATAATGCTTCATTTTATTTTAAATAAAAATTTAAATTTTTCATTTACAGCATAGTACAATAAATCACTATTACGGCTGTATTAGTAGGTTATGCCTTTGCTCCAAAGACTTTCTTTGTTGTTGCTCAAAACAAAAAAAACAAAGGTATGATTACTCTTTGTCACTGTCTGTCAAATCTGTCAATCAGATTTTTAAATCAGTAAATGCAAAAGAACTTCGTGTTCAGCCGTATGTTCGATATTTTATCGCGATAATAATATAAAAAAATATATTTAGTTAACAAGGTGAAATAAAAAAATCATAATTTTATTTTCTTTATTCTTCAAACTTGTGCTATCAAAAAAAAATATAAAATTATTCTTTTCGAAAAAGTTTACCAACCCCATTGAAGATTCTTGGCTAACTCCATTAAACGCGCCTGAACACACACCTGAAACGTGACAACCCAACAAGCAAAAACGTCATATAAGACGTTAGTACTATTATATATTCTGTGATATAAGTTCTGACTTGTACGACTTTATGTTGGATAGCAGTCTTATAATAGTAATGAGATGACTGCTAGGTCTTATAGATAGACGTCTTAAATATAACTTTTTAGTCGTGCGACGAATATGTCATAATAAACTGGTCATAGCAACGTCGGCAGACTAAACTATACGACGTTGCAATAAAGTTTTAGCTAAAACGTCTGTATGACTTTGTAGTCGCATTTGAGTCAAGTTTTGACTTTTAAACGACGTATAACAAAATGGCGGCTTCAAATAACCTTAAAATTACTTTTTGTCTTTAAAACGTCGTATAGAGGTAAGTGTTTTTTTGGAATTAAACAATTTTATTAATAAATTTTATAAGTTTCAAACGCAAAATTACGAAGGGGCGTGAAAATATGAATAGTATTTATATAGGTAAGTATTTATTATCATAAAACTTTCATTCCCAGTCGAACTAAACGGTATGAGAGACAGATACCAGTTAGCCATTTATGAAAGTTATATAATACTCACCTTTTATTTCCTTGTAATTGATTTATTTTGCACTCTTACCCTTACCCTTAGCACGAATCGCTATCGAGAAAAAACCTACAGGAGTAAAGCCGGTTCGATTCCAAACTCAATGAGCCCCCTCGAGCCTCCCTCGAGCCCTCCACCAACCCCCTCGACGCCCCTCTAGCCCCCTCGAGCTCGCATTAGCCCCCCTCAAGCCCTCCTCGAGCCCCCCTTGACCCCCCCGAGCCCTCCTCGAACCCCCGAGCCCACCCCAGAGCTGCGTCTTACTCTAAGCCCTGAACAAAGGTCAGAAATCCTGAAAAGTTTTGTAAATCCTACTTAGAGACTTTTTGAAAATTACTTAATACACGCACTAGTCGATGCGGAAAAAAAACATCTTGTCTTGGTGTTGCTAGTTGCTTGCTACTTTTAAATACCACAAAATTGGACTAAAGATGCGGGCACATTTGTCTGACGCCACGCGTTAACACGTGTTAACACGCCGTCAGATGACATCGGTTTTCATAGTAAATAGCACTAGGATTACACTTATCTGGGGCCTTAGTATGAGCTCTTATAGCAGGACTTAAGCCCCTGGGGGCTTACCATCAGCAAATAAGAAACCATCCAGTTCAAAAGCAGGCCTTAAACAGGACTGCTTAAGGCCTGCTCTCATACGTCTTTGAGGTCATAGTACGAAATAGTAAGGCAGTTCAATATAAGCCCTGCTATAAGAGCTCATAGTAAGGCCCCTGCCTGCCTAGCATGACTGATTTATATCGCGTGATATAGAGTTTTATACGTTTAACTGTCAAAAAGACAAAGGAGTTTGACACTTGAGTGTCGATAAATCGCTTTATCACGCGATATAAATCGGTCATGCTAGGCAGGCTGGGGTGGAATAGCGTAAGGTAATCTTATTCATTTGACAGTTCATATCGTATTCCATCGGCTGCATTTTGTATAGGATGACAAATATTATGATACAATATGAACTGTCAAATGAATACGATTGACTTTACGCAATCATCTAGCTGATACTGACACGTCCATACAAAATTACAAATACGGCGTGTTAAGACGTGGCGTCAGACAAATGTGCCCTCACCTTTAGTGATTTTTATGAGCATCTAAATGTACTCTGTGGCGAGTCGCAACTAACGACCGATGACTCGGCGATTAGCCGGCTGGAATGCACCCACACAAAAAAAAGTGACAAGACGATCAAATTGTCAAATTCACTTCGTTCGATTCGTACACAGTTTACGCTAATTTGTGCAAAATGTTTTAGTCTCTCACTAAGTGCAGTTTTTATAGTGATTAAATTGATCTTTCCAGTTTTTTTATAAGTCATGAGACATGACTCGTTTAGTGCTGAGAGCTTTATTTTTTTCATTCCTTGCAGTTGCTTTTGTAACGGGACGAATACACAAGTTGTTGCTTTCGGTAATTATATTCCTTAAATTTCTTATTTCGTAACCATAATATCCTTTCATGATACATAGGTATTTAAGCTGTGTGCATGCATTCAAATAAATTTTAGTAAAACTACATTTCCATTTACTAAGCGAAAAAATATTTGTCAATGTTGAATTTTTATTGCTATAGCCTTGCTAGGACACAACACAGCACAACGATAAAATGTGTGTGCCTAAAAAATTGTTGTGTATTTCTAGCATATTGCAAGTACCTACCTACGTTTTTAATTGAAATTATGACATTAATTATATTTTTAGTAGGTACCTAACTACTATAGAAGAAATATAACATAGTTTTACCTACTAATATGGGTATCTAACTTAAGTTTCTGATTTAGATCTTTAGCATCTCAACCAGAAAGTTATGACACTGTATTTTTTTATGCTAAAATGATGATACAAACTTTTTATAAAAATGCTCTGCGAACCAGTGTGATTTCATTGCTAGGCTCGGCCGCATGAGGCCGGCTCAAAAAAGCTTAAGCCATTCAATCAACTCCGGCGTGGCCTCATGAGGCTGGCATAGATACGGCATCGATATATACAAATCGCTTCATGCATGCAATTTGCAATATCGATTATGGTCAACAATAACTGTCTTAGAGAAGTATTATTCTGATGCTGAGCTCAATATTTTCTTTTTTTTTATTATGCCAACGCTAATAATAAATACATGATTCATTTGGATTTCACTTGTTGTATTTCCTTATTGTATAGAAGCAGATTTATTAGCGAATTCCATTAAAAACCATTATTTGTAAATGTGAAAAGGTCTGGAACAAGTGGTAGCGGTAGACAATTCAAATGTGCTTAATTTGTATGTTTATTTTAATAAATATATTTTTTACTTGAAATGTCACTTGATATTATACAATGTGTTTATTTAATGAATAAACCCAACCCCAAAATTTTGGAAAACCAATTCTTTGGACTGTTACACTGAACAACTTTTAGTAAATGACCAACACTGAAATTGTGGAAAAAAAATCAACCGTTTCATACAAAAAATTATTACGAAAATATCAAAATGTATGAAACAGCTGTTTTACTTTTCACGTTTCAGAGTTGGTCTCATAGTAAAAGCTGTTCAATTTGATAGTCTGAAAATTTTAGGTTCATTCATTAACACATTTTCCACTCCCCGTGCAGGGAAATGCCGTTCAATTTTACACTTAAATCATGCAAGTTCCAACATGTAGATCAGTAAAAAGCTTAGTCATTGCCATAAAAAAAATCTGATAAAAGTTACTCAAAGAGCATGTCTCCAAGTGGAGGTACACTTAATATTTTTTGAATAACTACAACAAAAATTTGTAATTGATGAAATTCTTTCTTTAAGTATTAAAATCCATTCTAGCTAAAAGTGGCCACTTTGAGCTAAAATGGATTTTAAAACTTACAGAAAGAATGAAAACTGTTGAAGAGATATTCAAAAAATATTAGAGACAGTTTAGGAGGGAATGATCTTAGCTTTTTTTAAATAATTACTTGGTTTACTAGTAATTAAAATAAATGCATTGGTGGCGCTAGTAGTAGGTACTACGGCGCTTTAATAGGAACAATTATAGCTATACAGCTTAAAATTGTGATTTCAGATTTCTATGATTCAGGTGCAAAGTTATTCTTGTCTTGAAAATAATTTCAGGATGATGAGCGGCATTATGTGGAGCTCACGACATTTGGGTTTTTTCAAGGAGGTGTTCTTGATGTGCGAATGGTCAACTTCAAGTTGCCTTCCAATACTCCTCGGGGGGAGGTAACTGTCATTCCAAGTACTTATAAATCTATTTTAGCTAAAGCACTTTACAGTCCTTGCATTACATGCATTTCTGTATATAGTGTTATTTGTATTTACTGTTAAAAAATTGGTCATGATTATCATGTTCTTTTGGGATGGCACCAGACTTGGGCAGCATCCAGGAACGTTGACCAATGTGGTTTTCAATGTTTCTGATTCTGACTACCCTGGGGGCTGGAAAAATTATCGTAATACTCGTTTTTTTATCATGTTCTTAATTCTTATATATAACAATATCTATGCAGTACGGCTTCACACTGGACCGAACAGTAAATGATGCTATTAACCCTTACCTGGAATCTCATTCGGACACTTGTTTCCTGAAGGATGTCGACAGCATTGGAATCACGCCTCAGCACACTGCCATTGTGTTCTTAAAACTGGACTTTACCAATATGAGGTATTTTTAATAAGGATTTCTTATATTCTTCTATGTTTTCTAAGCTCTTTTGTATGAAAAATCATTATGGTGGCTCCTATTTTCTTTTGAGCAGTATAATTTGATATATAGCATGTTATTATTTATATTATATCCATTGATTATATTCTCGAACCCTGAAAAAAACTGTCAACTGTTAATTTGCTATTTTTACTAAAAACAATTGAGCTGTAGTAAACACATGTTGATTTGTTTCAGATTAAATATAACATGTAATGGTGACGTATCAGCCCTTCATTTATACCAGAACAGGTTAATGATCCCAATCGACAGGACTAAGAGGCAGTCACAGTATATGTTCATCAATAGAAGGAGAAGATCTGGTAAGTCAATACTTAAAAACGAGACCCTAGTAATAAGACTCCACTGTCCGTCTGTCTGTCACCAGAACCGTGGTAGCTAGACAGTTGAAATTTTCACAGATGATGTTTTTCTGTTGCCGCTATAACAACAAATACTAAAAACAATAAAATAATACGCAACCCTTCGTGCGCGAGTCCGACTCGCACTTGGCCGTTTTTTTTAGTCTGCAAAAAGCTCTGTCTGTTACCTGTTACCTGTCCCTTACCTGTCTTTTACCATTGTACTAGTTTTGATGAATTTATAGGTATAGATATCGATTGGGCCATATAACGAATGACAACTTTTTCCGACACTTGACAATTTGTCACCTGTCATGACAATTTTATATCCACTGCGTCAATCAATTTGAAAATAGAACAAACTACTTATAACTACACCGCAATGCAAACCAAATTGTCATGACAATTATTATTGACAAATTGTCACGTTATTAAATAGGGCCCTGTAAGTCTGTAACAAAGTCCACGGTGACGGAGTCGCAGGCGGCCGCTAGTTTTTTCCCCTCCGTATCAGAAGGACAGTTTAGTAAAACGCCCTTGTATAAAAGTATAAATGACGTTAAAGAAAAACGACCTACTAGTAAAACGTCTGAAATTTATATCGAGTGATCTACTCGACCAAAATGTATGGAACAGCTGATTATTTTTTACTCTGATTAAGTTGGCCCCATAGACAAAGTTCTTCAATTTGACCCCTCCTAATCAGAGCAAAAAATTTAAAATTTATTATCTCGAACTCCTCCGTGCTTCGGAAGGCACGTTAAGCCGTTGGTCCTGGCTGCATTTGCAGTCGTTAACACCCACCAATCCGCATTGGGCCAGCATGGTGGGTTATGGCCCATCCTCCTTACCACCTTTAAGGAAGGCCTGCTCGGAAAGCAGTGGGGACATCAAAAATGGCTGATGGACAATCAGAGCAAAAAAATAATCAGCTGTTCCATACATTTTGGTCGAGTAGATCACTCAATATAAATTTCAGACGTTTACTAGTAGGTCGTTTTACTTTAACGTCATTTATACTACCAATAGGTTAATGCAGTTATTTAATTTCAGTTTCGGCTAAGACTGCTGATACAGCACCGCAATGCTCATACGCAAATCTGCAAATAACCAAGGAGACTCGCAATGGATTTGACTACTACAACACCAGCGTGAGTTTTGTATTATGATCTATTGTATGATATTAACCGACATCGCTCGAAGGATTGCTTAGCTGAAGTGGCAGTGGGCGGGACATATAGCGAGAAGAACCGATGGCCGTTGGGGCGGAAGGGTTCTGAAATGGCGACCGCGCACCGGACGACGCTCCGTGGGTAGGCCCCGAGAAGGGGGACCAAGGATCTGGTGAAGGTCGCGTAATGTAATTTTACTCACTTATGCTCTGAAATGTTCTCATTTCGATTGAAAAAGGAATGCGGGGCGTTCAACATTTCCGTGGGGTTCTGGTTCATCACATTCTAAATTTGAAATTCAGTGCGGAAATGAATTTCAATACTTACTCCCGCACTTGTGCGTGAAGTAAATGTTCCAAATTCAAATCGGTAGAAGTTCTACCGTAGAACTCATCAGCTAGCATTATTTTTTATAAAACTTTATGGTTGTTTGACTGGTCATTTAACATGGCCTCACGAACCAATTTAAATATTTTTACTAATAAAAATTTATTTCCTCGCATTGCGTAAAGTATTATACAATCCTTGTACTGGAAGCTATTTGCATGGCCTCAAATGATTAAAGCCCTCGCCTGCAGCTCGGGCTTCAAACCATCCTCAACAATGCAAATGCTAGCTTCCCGTTCTCGGCTGTAATGTACTATTTTTATTTATTCACTTATTTATTTGTGAATATAAAATATTTACAAAAAGCGAAAACCGATTTTTAACAAAATGTTTTATATCTTCTTATGGGATTGGTAAAAGTATTTATATTTTATTATTGAAATATATTTCATAAAATATGTCGGTGTCTCAGTAGCTAAACATTGGACCGGACTTCCAAAGGTCGCGTGTTCGATTCCCGTCCGAGAATTAATCTGGTGCGATTCGTATTTTTTCTAGTATATTTTTGTATAAAAATAGCATTGTTAATGGTAAAATCTCAAGTAAAAAAAGTTCTCCAACATACTTCACATCACAATAAATTGTTAAAGATTCGTAAAAATGCACATCCACGCGCTATTATTGTTTTCATGACAGGCAGGAAAATACGACGAGACGTGACGTCATCGGAATTCGGATAACTTCTTTCGCTAGCGGCTAGCCTCGTTCGGAAAGGACGCATGGCTACTCGTGGATCATCATCATCATATCAGCCGCGCGACACCCACTGCTGGGTATAGGCCTCCCCTAAGGATCTCCATGACGATCGGTCCTGCGCTGCCCGCATCCAGCGGCGCCTCGCGACCTTCACCAGATCGTCGGTCCTACAACTCGTGACTCGTGGATACCATATTGTATTATTCGGGAATACTTTATCAACATTTCGTCCCAAAGTACGATATACTATAATAGTTAATTATGCAACAGTACTATAATGAGGGGTATTAAAACACGAATGTGATAATAGTAAGTATCACATGAGTGATTTTAATACCTAATTATGTACAGTTGCATACAAGACTTTATCTACACTCATAATTATGTATTTTTTACTTTGACTTTAACTTTCCTCCTACTCCTCGTCATTATTATCATCCGAACGAGTGTTAGAATGGGTAGGACCGCGACATCCTCTTGCTCGGATATTGAATTATTGTAATGTTGGCAGTAAGCTAACCGTTTCAGAACCCTTTATAGAGGATTTAATAAATCATCGGTGTACGTAGATAAACTGCATTGTGCCTCAGTTTACGAACGAATACTTTCAGCGAATACGATGACGCCACGTGGTAAAAGCCGAGTCCCAGCGAATTATAAGCGATGAGATAATAGTGTTTTAATCAGATTAATTATTTACAATAACTTTGTAATTATACTTATCGTATCGAAGTGAAATTAAAACTGATGTTTTGGAATAACGGGTTCTATAATAGTGTAGGGTTTCATTTTCCCCGTACATTAGATGGATTTAGCCAGTGGTACTTACTTACATATATTACACATTTTTGACTAACTTTATAGTAAAGTTGATTAAGTTTTTCTATGATTTTTAGCATTGTCCTTTAAAATATGTTTTGCTTACTTCTTTTATTAAAAAAAAATAGAAAATGTACCCCTATTTTATGTGGCTATAATATACTGAATATGTTGGACAACCTAAAAATGGAAAAGTGAAAATGCCAAATACATAAAATAGATTAAATAAAATAGGCTTGTAAACTTTGTTTTAGCATTGTTTGGCCAGCTGAATAAACTGACGTAACAAATCTGTGGCCACCTGAACGTAATGAATGAAAGCAATTCGTGTACACGTTAGGAGTCCATTTATTGCGCAAAATAGTAAAAATGGCTACCTATCTTGAATTCGAAATTTGTTTGTGCGAATTATTGTTTTATATAATTTATGGAGTAGACAAAAGGGTTAAAATATTACGCTAAAATATGCCTAACATCAAAGCATAGATTACGTACTTATTGGTTTTTATTATTATACGAAAATCATCGTTCCCGTCGCATCGACAGCTCGCCGCCCGTCCCGTCCGCGCGTTTCTTCACTCTTTCTAGAATCCCCTAGCGCAGCCCCCCAGGGGATTAAACAGCATTCACTATTCCACCTTCCACCTCGCTCCCATGTCGGGGACTCATCACATAAAAACAACATTGCATTTACTTAAAATCCAGTCTAAATATTATTATAGTAACGTGACTTTCACACTGACCGTAAACTTGACCTCTGAACCGGACCACGCAAGGAATGGTATTGATTTGTTTATGCCGTCGCAACATACGACACATAAAACAAATAAAACACGAATGCTTTATGTTATTGTGTGTATGCTACTATTTAAAAGTAGTTATAAGACCTCAAAACCTGGTGTTGTTCACAGTTTGCTATGCTCGTTGCATCGGAGAAGGAAGAGGGTCTCTATAACCTGTACTTCCACAACTGCCCCCACCCTGGAAAGACTGCTGTCACCCCTGTCAACACTGTGGTAAGTTCTGTATTCTATGCCAGGGGTCTCCAAACTACGGCCCGCGAGCACCAACATTCCGGCCCGCTAAAGCGGCCTGGATCGTACCAACATACTGTAAAGTAATAATTTATAGTATGTTGGTGCGATGAGCTAGCTAGGTCGGCCCTTGGGACTTCAAGGAACAGTTAAGGTGCGGGCGGGCACATTTGTCTAACGCCACGCGTTAACACGTGTTAACACGCCGTCAGATGACATCGGTTTTCATAGTAAATGTATGCACTAGGATCACACTTATCTGATAACAGGTCCATACAAATACGGCGTGTTAAGACGTGGCGTCAGACAAATGTGCACGCACCTTTAGTCTGGCCCTTAGGCTAAAAAGTTTGGAGACCCATGTTCTATGCAATACTATTCAGGCATGGTTCACATAATAACATTCTCTTTCGACTTGCTCGCGAAATTGAAACTTATTGTGTGTGCGTTCATAATGAGGATCAGTAACGATTTCTGTTTAGTGGCTTATCAGAAAGCTTATGCCACCACATGATTAACTGTCAAGAATTTTTTGCGATATCTCTTAAACCTGAGAAGATATACGAGCTAAAACATGCTAAAACACTGTTATTTTGGGGGGTCATTATGACGTCATCGCGACGTAAGCGAACCTTATGCTGTTCGTGATAAAGCACATTTGCATTGAGTTTGGCATTTCCTTCAAACCCTTAGTAACTCAACCATTTCTAAACGGATTTAAAAAAATCTTTCACTATGTTTCATAGCTATTAATATGATTTTATATTATATCAATAAAACTATAGGATTCAAACCTGTTACTGATCCTCTGACTGATTCCACCAGGCACCGCTAACTCGTGATGTGACCTACATAGCCGGTAGAACACAGGGTTGCCACTCGCCGATATAATAAAATGCTTGGCGCGCGATGCACGAACGATGAGCGAACTCCCTAGAGCGAGTTTATTTAAATTGCGCTTTTCTTCTATAGCTCTACCATGAGTTGATGCAAATTTCGCTACCGAAAACTGTCGGATACACTGCTCAGTGCTCACAGTCAATGCGAGTGAAAGAATGAGAACGATAGTTCACGGTAGCGAAAACAGTTTGCATCAACTCATGGTAGGGCTAATGGAGTGGTACCTTCTGTACTTGTACTAATTTATATTTATTCTGTGCTAATATCATAATCATCACATTTACGTCCCTTCTGCTAGGGCACACTGCACAGGCCTTTCTTATGAATTAAGTGGAAGAAGGGCCTAACCGAACCTAAGGCTTCGTGTAGATGGCACCGGAATTCATAAACAGCTAACATAAACAGCTTTTCGGTTCCGCCATCTTTATTAGACACACATACAATGCGCTTAATTTGACAATAGAAGAGAATGTATGGCAAAGAGTCATTAAAATACATCGTTTTGTACTGCAAGCGCTCTAAAGTTTACAACAAGTAGTGACATCAGATAATGTAGCAGATTACATTTATCATGCATGACACTTGCTGGCCGCTACCAGCCAGTCCTCGCCAACTAGAACTCGCATCCTCCAACAATCAAAACTTTACCGCGCTAATACATGGTAGCTCCACTTCCATAGTAACAATCACTTTACTCCTTTTCCATAGTAATAAAGACATAAGAAATGGGTAAGACCAAGTATGAATTTAAAATCTTGGGTAAGACAATACTCTATTCCCTCCTCCCGAGATCCCATCGAACCACATGGTTGGATGGGATCACGGGAGGCAGTCGTGGAGGGAGCTGCAACGCTGAATGTTGCGGTCCCTCCTGGCGAGTCCCACATGCCCCCTCCCCGATCACCTGCGAGAAGGGAAGCGCGTAAGTGCGTTTTTCTACAGCATCAAAAAAATGGGTAAGGCAATACTCCGGTTGAACTTCGGTCCGGTTCATTCCGGTTACGCACCAGCTACGAGTTCCTCCTTTCAAAATCTGGTGCCATTTACACGAACCTAACACACCATATTGCATATTACATGCAACTCAACTGAACCCATACAAATATACGTTGTTATCGTAAATGCTTTTACGACTATTAAAACTACTTTAATCACGAGCAATACGCCGATAACGAATATTCTCGTCAGTTAATGGTCATACTTAAAACTAGTAATAAAGTTATATAAAAAACATGAACAAACTAATTTACAATGAGTCTATTTCTTAAACAATGATTATGACGAGGTAACTAACATTTAAATTAATGTCTCATAATTTTTACTCAAACTTGCTTGGAAATTCTATCATTATTTTGACAACCTTCTTTAAAATTAGGCTGAGTAGCTAGCTGGACAGCTTGTCTACCGCCTAACTCTATCGCTTTGACTCTGGCTTTGGTTTATGACGTCAGTGCACTGTCCTTCCTTGTCATCGTGTTATGATATGACAAGGACGGACAGAGCATTGCTATCGCTCTGGCTAAAGCTTTGAGTTAGGCGGTAGGGCCCCCGGTCCATTCAGGGTCCAATATTACGCCAGCAGCGGCTTGAAAAGTACGTATCAAAATCCAATCAATCTATCATGTTTAGATTTGGAGGCATGTAATCTACTATGAAAACTCTTGAAATTATTATTTCATTACTATGAAAAAAAAAGGAACGAACTTTTTCAATGAAACACGGCTACCAAGGAGGTAAAATAAAAACACAAATTTTAAACCTGTAGCCGCGTTCCGAATCGTATTGAGTGTATGCGCAAGCAAGGGCGATATTATGTGACATCATCTTAGGATATTACGTCACACGTGTAAAGTAAGAAAAACTTATTATTAATTGTCATTGGTCATTTCGGTACCTATTCGTTTGGCGAAATCAGTTCAAGCGAGGAAAATTAAAGTTATGACAATATTTTGCATTTCCGCGCATTGTTTGAGAAAAGTTCTATAAAAAACCTGGGGGATATTACAACCTCTTAAATCTTGCCAGGTTTATGAATTGCTATAGTTACATTTCTTTCTCGCTGTATAGCAAATAAAAGAGACACATTGATAGCCATTCAGGAAACTGTCAGGTTTTAATAGGTCGCAACTAGGCATTGATAGACTCACGATTTGTATCTAGGCTTCGCCTCGGCCCATATTTTCACGTTCGTCTATCAATGCCTGTGTTACGTGTCGCTGCTGTAACATAGTTATTAATAATTTACGATGAAATCAACAAACATAAAATAAATTAAATGAAAATATAATAAAATGCATCTAGTGTGAATCTCATTGCAAAGATCTGTTACCGGGTTATTAATTATATTCTATTAAAATAATGATAGTGTGGAATATGGTGTTCCAATGATATTCTATATAAATGAAATTTGACTCTGTTACTGAATTTACTTTTATGACTCCAAAAGCTACCCTATTTATTAGTGTAGCTTTTGGAGGGTCCTACACTATCTGGGAGTTACTGCCACTGGACCTTCAATGAAAACCGAAATTACCAATTTAAATTACAAATTTATTTCCAATCAAAAAATCCCAAATGCTAAACACAAACACGCGAGTCGGCCAGTGCGCAGTAACTGCCACGACTAATCATATTATATTCTAATGTTGGTACTTATGATTACTTTATAAAATATTTTGATTGTTTTTGTAATGTTTAGATATAGATGGTGAATGGCAGTGTGCAGAAAAATCTATGCAGATTTTTGCAACACTGTACGGTCGAAATTATGTTCTGCATCATTGTTTATTATTAAATAAAAAAAATAAAAAAATCGCTGACATGCAACATTCATTCTACAATGTCCCTACAATAGTAAACATGTAAGGCTATTAAGTTCACTCTGTGTTGTTAACAACTCTTCAGAAATGGGGATATATTATTTGCTGGTCCTAATACTTTATTACAAAACAAAGTAAACAATTCCAGATCGAGATATACGAAAGTAACAGCGGCGACAACTTCCTGTCTGCTGGCGAGATGCCGCTGCCGGCGCTATACAGCATGATGTCGATGATTTTCTTCCTGAGCGCCGGTTTCTGGACGTTCATACTGCGCACCAGCAAACATCCTGTATACAGGCTAGTATGCACTGCACATCAGCCATTCTTATTGTCCTTATTGCTGGGACAAAGCTATTTTCTTATAAGATAAGATAGGATAAGGAAAATTGACCATAACCAGTGGGTTATGGTCAATTTTCCTTATCCTATCTAATAGGCGCAACACTGCTCTTTCGACCAAACTATAGAAAGTTTAATATCAAATACTGATAGTTTTTTTTTTAGCTAAAGAAGTGTACAGGGAGCAAAAGAATGGAAAAAAGAGCCAGCAGAAATATGACACACTAACGGTCCGCGACTTCTGCGTTAGTTTTCTATCCATTGGGACTATATTTTTTTTACCCTATGTAGTTTTCTGTACCCCTAACAACGTGTATGCAACTTCGGAAGACAAGTTAAGCCGTTTTGGTCCCGTAAGTATTTGCAGGTCGTTAACATCCACCATCCGCATTAAATTCGCGTAGTGACGCGAAAGAGCAATGTTGCGCTTTGGGTAAGTGCGCGGTGAAGGGGAAAGAGCAGCCTCTTTTTTCTCTCTCCCGCACGTACGTCTATCGCCGCTCTCCCTCACCCCGCCACGTCTATCACGCCTGTAGCACACCTCCGGCCGCGGAACACCGCAGTAGGTTTTGCCATGAGTTCAACAAGCGAAACAAATACGAACATCCTGGGGGTCAAATCTGCTAATGTTAACGTCAAAAACGTGTTTCAACGGTGTTTGAATGGTAATGCTTTTTGACACAGTTCTTGTTTCTTAAACCCAAAACCGAAACACATTGTGTTTCTTAAACCCAAAACGAAAACACATTCCGTGCTGTCACTTTTTTGACAATATTGTTTGACAGAGACAGCATCACATTTAAACATGTGTTTAGTTAAACAGTGTTTAAAAATCTTTTGTAATAAAAAGATTTGTGTCAAAAAGCATTACCATTCAATCACCATTGAAACGCAATTTTGACGTTAACATTAGCAGACTTGACCCCCTGTTCTGATGCATAGATATTTCACGCGCGATTTCGCCCGGTCGGCTCCGACCGTTGACACACGCGAAAGCAATGACGCGAAACCTAGCGGAAACATAGCGGAACTATGGCGAAACTACAGCGGCGGCGCTGGTACGGTTTCGCGGCGGTGGTGTGTGTACGTCACCATCCACGGCGCGGTACACCGTTTGCGGTCATACTATAATGAACATTAATCAAAACATTAGTTCGTATATTGCAGGATCCACATCATAATGTGTGTCTTGGTATACCTGAAGGCGTTATCATTGGCCTTCCACGGGATCAACTACCACTTCATACAAACGCGAGGGGAACACGTCACCGCTTGGGCGATCCTTTACTACATCACGCATTTGTAAGTTGCCATTTTACATTTTTATTGTTCCGTACCGGAAGGAGTCAAACGGAGCCTTATTGCTGTCACTCATGTGTCCGTCTGTCCGTCCGTCGTCAGTCGCTAATTTCTAGCAGCTAAACCGTTTAAGCTGCAGTCTTCATATTTGTACCAAAGATGTGTCTTGCCGACTTAAAGCCAGGTAAAGTATAAAAAAATATTTTAGACGGCACGTAATGGTCAACAACTTCGAGTGTAGTGTTCCCAACGTGAGCTGGAGTGGCAACAACATGGGCTTCCGACATGATTTTCGTATTATCCATGTTCATTCTAAGACCCACTCTTTGGGAGGCACTACGGAGATCTTCGAGCATTGTGTTCAGTCTTCGTCCGTTTGTAGATACTGGGTGGTTTATTACAGTTAAAGCCGTTGCCAACAACCTATGCTCAGAGATACTAATCGCAGTAACTAGGCAGCTGCTGTTATATCCCGACACAGATCGAGTTTATTTAAAATAAAAAAAACAGTTTATTCGGTAATTTAAAAACTTGGCTGCATGCTCTAGCGTCTTTGCCAACATTTTCACGCAGCCACGGCAAAAAATAATCCTCGCGCCATTTTTCTCAAATTTTCTTTTCTTTGTACTTGTATTGTGAATATCTAAAAATGACAACTTTCAGTAATCATTAGTCTTTCAGTTGAAGTAATATATTGCTCATCTTCAATGAGCAATATATTACTTCAACTCCATCGGATATACTAACAGAAGCGCGAATCGCATGCGACAGCTTGCTGCCGTCAATATCCAAGGACAGATACATAACCACGTATGAAAATTTCTTGAAGTGGAAAAACATGAAAAATGCCAAGTCATTTTCCGAAAATTTATGGCGTATTTTTTTCTGTTTCCTCGCAAATGTGTTAAAAAACGTCGTACGATATACGTGCGTATTGGTTATAACATCT
The DNA here is from genome assembly GCA_950108535.1 of Agriphila straminella. Classification (NCBI taxonomy): domain Eukaryota; kingdom Metazoa; phylum Arthropoda; class Insecta; order Lepidoptera; family Crambidae; genus Agriphila; species Agriphila straminella. The sequence continues at coordinate 4,484,396 of OX467303.1, read as the reverse complement.
TAACGCACTGATAACGTAATGTACTATTAACGGATACTAGCGCGGTTTTATTGAAAGTACTTTGGTAATTAGTTGGTATTTGGTTTGATTTTTGATTTTCCCGACGTTTCAAACCAAACCAATATCAAACCAAATACCAACTAATTACCAAAGTACTTTCAATAAAACCGCGCTAGTATCCGTTAAAAGTGTTTTATTTCATGTCTAGTGAGCGCGTAAGCTTGACAAGTGAACAATAGGGATGTTGACTAATGAATAAAATAACGAAATACTAATAAAAATCGTAAACATATTAAACTTTTAGAGTAGCTTGTATACCTCTTGGTTTTATATATTGCATATTATTTGTTTTATGACCCTTCAAAGTTGGGTGGACAAGTCCATTTAAAAAGTATAAAATTTATTAAAATAAATGATACCTTTAATTAGTCCGTAAAATGTATAGCAAATTTGTCGAAGAAACCATTTTGATAAACACAATATTTAATATAGCTGCTGAACAAATTTCCTATGCGTTGCATACAAACTTGCAAGGCGTGACGTCATAACGTGCAAGCCATTAGTATGGAGCGTTTTTGATCGAGTCCATTTGTGTGCATTTCACACTGTGATATCTCGGGCAGTTTTCATGCTAGCGAATTAATTCTTTTACCAATGTTTCTTTTTTTGAGAAGTAATTTATGTAACATAAAATAAAAAAAATAGTCAACATCCCTATTATAAACATATCTTTAGTAGGGGATAGACTCTCTTACTAAGGACAGGTTATTGAAAACGGCCGTTAGAGTTAGTTTTAAAGTTTAAAAACAACTGACGAGTAACAGTTTTCTTAATTAGTTAGTTTAGTTTTATATGCTGTGAGCTTTATCGTTATGAAATTAAAGCAGCATTAAAGCTTACTTTCATGGAATTTGATTGATTGAATTTTCCATCTTATTATTTAGGTTAAAAGGCGCAGTTTTGTTCGTGACTATAGTCCTGGTTGGAACAGGATGGAACTTCATCAAACACATTCTCGCAGACAGAGACAAGAAGCTCTTCATGATAGTTATACCTCTACAGGTAATATTTATGTTTACTTCATTCCTCCAAAGGTCATTGGGCTTATTTGACCTACGTGATGAAAGTTCGCGTACAGAGACCAAACCAGTTTTTAATTGAAGGATTTAATCTTACTTTTCAAAATATGTATTACTTTTTTATGTAAGTACAGACCGGAATAAAAAAGTGTGTGAGTATATTATGTTTAATGTTATTAAACTTTTGTTAATAAAACATATGTTTTTACTTTCAGCATTGTGGAATTGTGTGGTACAAGCATAATAAATGTTTGTATTGTGTTTTATATTATTTTATTCGATATTGAAATGAAATGTTGAGTAGCAGATACATTTATCAACATACCTAGCCCTATTTCGTTTGTGTACGCCGTAGGTCAAATGTTCGATAAAATGCCCAATGACCTTTATCAATATTTTTTACTTCACCTACACTCGCCAGCAAAAGTAAGTATTACAGAGGCCTCATACAAACGAGGTAACTTAAAAGCTATGGTTCTCCACCCAGGATTAAACGGGGTGTGTTTTGATGATGGACATTCAAAAAGTAATTGGAGGGGGCCCAGAGGGGGGGTATTACAACCTCTTAAAAATTTGCCAGGTTTTTTAATTGCTATAGTTACATCTCTTTCTCGGTGTATAAAAAATAAAAGAGATAGATTGATAACCAGTCAGAAAACAGCCAGGAAATAAGAGGTCATAATACGGCCCCAGGAGGCTTACCATCAGCAAATAAGAAACCATCCTTAAGCCGTTCAGTTCAAAAGCAGGCCTTAAACAGTACTGCTTATGAACTAAACTCGAGCTAAAATCGAGGTCATGGTACGAAAAAGTAAAGCAGTTCAATTTAAGTCCTGCTTTATGAGCTCATAGTAAGGCCCCCTGATCGCTAAAGAAACCTAATTGATTAGAAGAGTCGTTTACATAGAGACCGTACGGACATAGTGTTACAGTTTCCATACTTTTGATGTAATTTTAGCTTGTTGTTTTTTTTTTTAAGTTCAACCCTGAACGACTTTTCTAATTCATTAGGTTTCTTAAGCGATTTGAGCCTCCTTCATTTATAGCACAGTCGCCCGTGGTACATTTAAATCACGAAAAAGGTTACCGTTTGCCTTTGTGACTAGTAGTTACTTTTGCTTGCGAGTGTAGTTGAATTGTTTAAAAAAGATGAATAAATTATATACAGGGTTATTTGTAAAATACCAACAACCTCGCAGGAGTAGATTACCAACATCATAAACAACAACATTTCGTTCTACGACTTTTCCGAAAACAGACATAAAAATCGACTGACATAAAAAAGCTTTGTATGCAGTCTTAGAACAATTGTCAATTGTTCTTAGACAAAAGTCTTAGAACAATTGTTGTTGTTTATGATGTTAGTAATCTATTAATTACGGAGGTCACAGCCGGAGGATCCAAAAAAAACCAAAATTATTTAAAGTAATTTAATAAAAGAAATTACAAAGTAAAAACTTATAACTATGCCTGATCGATGCTAGAATCAGAGTGAACGAAAATACAATGGAATATTCCTACGAACTAAGTAAACGCGGACCGCATGGTCGGCGTGGTTGCGAAGTCAGCGCTTTCGGTCACGTAGGCACTGCCGGACGATTCGAGGCCATCGCAAGCTTGCAGTTTACGTAGAAGTGCATATTATAACACCTCCCCCCGCAGATCAGCAATTATTTTTGAACTTTGAGCTGAGAAAATATTGCTGAAGTAGGTTTCCGGATGCCAGAAGTTTGGGGTTCTGCATAAGTCTTCAAAGAGGGTTCTTGCGGTGGTGACTGATTTTTCTTACAGCGCCGAGAGATAATGAAGATGCTGAGACCCAGTGCACATAGTATGATAATGTACAATGGTATCGTTGTATGGTATAGGGATTCAGATGTATCTTTCAGCTGCACAGGATGCTGCGTTATCACCTTGCTTTGGACGTCATGAAGTTTCTTAAGATCAATCGTGTTGAGATTGACGTGTGCTGTTTCTTCAGATGGTTTCTCGCTATCAATGGGAAGCGAGGTTATTTTCAGCGGGCGCCCTTCCACTCGATCATTGGTGTTGGCTATGGTAAAGTCTGGTGTGTGGATAAAACAACCAACAGGAACGATGGCCAGGTAACTTCCTTTGACTGATCTGTAATCTTCTTTGCCGCATAAGGTATGTATCTTGGTAGCATTGGGGAATGATATGACGTAATGTTTCTCGTCCAGTTCTTCCATAGCTGTCCTTGTCAAAGTAACTGTGACAGTTTCACAGGATCGGTCGAGATGCTGGTCCATGATGAGATGCTGCACGCAGTCTGTTCCTTGTTGAAGCTGGTGGTCCATCTTCTCTTCGCAGAGATACCAGTTGTTATACTTCGGGCATTCAGCCTCTATGTACACATAACCTTTTCTGTTCGTTGCTATAAAAGGATAAGGAGAGATGAGGGCCTGCTTATATTTATTAGGAGCCATTGATAATTTATAAAAATCATAACTATTTAAAGAAAATATAGGAAGCTTGAAAACTATTACAATTAAATTTCCTGAATAATAATAACCTGGTTTTATAAGATCATAATATTCTCTCAATTCTAATTCTAAGATACTATCTTTACTATAAATTTTTATTAATCTCTGAATCATCTTATTTAGGACATCAATACTTATCATAGAATGATGTGGAGATGACGAGTGTATAAAAGCTAAAATATTTTCTATCCTATTTAATTCCATTAAAACTTCATCTATATTTTCAGTTATAATTGCAAGATGCTGGGCAAACTTCGCGTATTTTATGAGACTCGATTCTTTATAAGCTTCTTTATCTAGAATTAACTCTAAAGTGCTATTTATCTTAATCTGGTTCTCGACTAACTTAGTCATTATGTTAGAATGCTGGACCATCCACTCCTTACTAAGACTAACATGGTTATTTAATTCTTGTGCTATAGCTTCGTTATTATTTTTTAGAATTTTTATTGCATTATCATACTTTACAGCATCCGAGTGATCTAAATTACCAGTTATACCTTTTATTAACGATCCTAAACCGTCCACGAGACCTCTCTTTATACGACCTGGCTTTAACGTACCTAAATTTTCTAAGACTGTAACTAACTTATTATTAAGATAATCTAATTGAAGTTCATAAAGTTGGTAAGTATCGTTACGTAGTTGACGTCGATAATTTTTTAATTGCTCCTGTAGGAATATTATTTTATCTTCGATATCCTTAAGATCTATAGATTGCAGGAACGCATGGTAGTGTGTAATGAGTTTGGTATCACCTAAGCGGAACGGGAGTAATCCTGGGCCTTCGTCAAGGCTATCAAGTGTTATCTCCTGATTCATCCCTTGGGACGCTATCAAAGGAGCAGTCAGGACCAGTAGCACCCTGTAACAATTTGGCACTTTTAGGTATTCTCTTAAGACGATTTTTCGCTACTGGGCCACGTTTACGTGAGGTATAGATATGTATAGGTAGATTAGCAAGTACCGTGTCCTGACTGTACCTAGGGGCTAATTTTTGACGACTTGCAAGAGGGTTATTAACAAATATTCTTTGCTGAGGTTCATAATCGACTTCCGGTTCGCGATCCTTATTACGATTTTCTATAATGTTACTACGAGTTGCCAAGCTATTTTCGTTGATTGCGTCATATACTAATTTCATCTGTAAACGGTGATTATCTATATACTGTTGCATTAAATGTTTACTTAAATCTATATCAAATGGATCTCGCGGATCGAAATGTCCGATTATAATATCATACGGCCTACACTTTGTAAAACTATGGACCGCACTATTGTATGCTAAAATGGCGTAAGGTATTAAATTAACAACGTCATCGTTTTTATTAGATAGTTTTAGGATGCGCAAGTGCTCTAACAGCGTTGAATGGAACCTTTCCACAATACCGTTGTCGTTAGGCGAATGAGGTAGGGTTTTATGATGATTTATCTTATGTAAGGCGACGAATTCACTAAACAACTGGTTAGTAAACTCCGTACCGTTATCAGAAACTATTGTTAATGGCAAACCGTGATGAGAGCAGAATTTTAATAAGGCTTGTAATATACTTATAGCGGTTCCGTCACGTATGTGATAAGCCTGTGCGTACTTAGAAAATACGTCGACTAAGGTAAGATATTTTTCGCTTTGTATAGATAGCAAGTCTATGTGCACAATCTCAAAAGGTTTTGTGGCTGGCGGAACTACGTTAAACTGTGGCCTAATTGGATTACGGTCGTATTTCGCTTGGCCGCATATTGTGCAATTATTTATAAATTTAGTTATGTGTTCTTTCATCTTGGGCCAATAGTAACGCTGAGAAAGAGATAAATAGCTCTCATTGATGCCACGGTGATTAGTTTTACCCTCGTGATAGTGTTTTATTATCTCTTGTTGCCTGAGATATTCTTTGACGTTTTCTACTTCAGATTTAGCTAAAACCAGATTCATTGCCGAGCTTTTAAATTTATCTTGAATGATGGGGATGATATCGTACATTGATAAGGGCGGATTTATAAGCAACGCGGTTTTTACCTTGGGGTTAACGTATTCTTTAATGACGTTAACTACATCCTCCTCAAGATTAGATTGGGATACTTGTACCGCGGTTCTAGTGTGCGTATCAAAAGGTTTGGATGCTGTGGGTCGTTTCTTAATATCACCAACAACTGTTATACAAATCTGTCTATGGAACTTATTTAAAGGTTCGGCAACGATTGGGACCTCTAATATAGGATTTTCATTACTAGTGTGAGCGGTGGCTGTGGACGAGCCGGCTACAGATGGTGGTCGCTCGGACGGGTTAACAATAAGAGAGTCAGTTTCTTCGTTATGAATTTCTACACGCGAGAGAGCATCAGCGTTTGTATTTGATTTTCCTTTCTTATAAATTACTGTAAAATCGTATTCGGATAGTTTGAGCCTCCAACTGTTTAAACGTGAGTTGGGGTCCTTCAGATTCATAATCCACTGAAGTGGCTTATGATCTGTTATGATCTTAAATTTTCTACCGAATAGGTAGGGTCTAAAATATTTGGTGGCCCAAACCATCGCGAGGCATTCCTTTTCGATGGTACTATATTTGATCTCGCTTTCGTTTAAAGTACGAGATGCGTAACATACCGGTTTATCCTGTCCTACGGTACCCTGAGATAGAATCGCACCTATCGCTACGTTAGAAGCATCGGTCGTCAAGATGAAATCTTTATTGAAATCAGGATACTGTAAGATTGGATCGTTAGTTAAAAGCTGCTTACACTTCTCAAAACAATCTAAATATTCGGAATTAAATACAATCTTTCTTCCTTTCTTTAAACATTGCGTAAATGGTTTTGTAATACGTGCGAAATCCGGGATAAATTTTCTATAGTATCCGACGAGGCCAAGGAACTGCTTAATTTCTTTAGGTGTTTTTGGCAATGGGTATTTTTGGATGGCTGAAATTTTGTCAGGGTTCGGCTTAATGCCGTCCTTAGTTATAACATGACCAAGATAAGCGGTTTCTAATTTTAAAAATTCTGATTTGTCCATTTGGACCTTAAAATTTGATTCTCTTAATTTCAAGAACACTTTTTCAAGATTTGTCATGTGTTCTTGAAGACTGGTACTAAAAACAATAATGTCATCCAAATATACAAGACAGACCACGTTCTGAAGTTCTTTGAGAACGTTGTCCATTACCCGTTGAAATGTCGAAGGTGAATTTTTTAAACCCATCGGCATGCGTAAGAATTCATAATGACCGTTCTCGACATTAAAAGCTGTCTTAGGGATGTCCACTGGATCCATCTCCACTTGGTAAAAACCACTAGCGAGGTCAAGAGTTGAGAAATATTGGCAGTTCCCTAACTTGTCTAATACGTCAGTGATGTTAGGTATCGGATATTTGTCATCATGCGTTTTTTCATTGATCTTACGAAAATCTACTACTAACCGCCATTTCTTCTTTCCCGAGGCATCGGCCTTTTTCGGAACTATCCATATGGGCGAGCTCCAAGCGGACTCGGAAGGTCTTATAATGCCTTGACTTAACATCTTACTTATCTGATCCCTAACTTCATCTCGATGCACGTACGGATATCGGTAACTTTTTGTATACACCGGAATTTCATCGGTAGTCCTAATTCGATGTTTGATCTTATTTGTAAAAGTAAGGGATTCACCGTCCAAATAAAACACGTCCGCGTATTTTTCACACAATCTCTCTAAATTAGCACGCTCTTCCGCATTAAGATGATCGGTTCGTAAACGCGATAGTACTTCGTGCGCACGCGAGCTCGGTTGTTTAGTGCGCGTGCACTCAACGTTATACGATTCCGCTTGAACGGCACGGTCCATACTAAAAATCAAGTCATGTGACGTCGGATTCGTCACTTCTAGGTAGCCACGATTATTTTTAACTGAAGTTAAACACTCGCTAATGACGCAATTAGATATAATTTGCTCATCAATAAAAACGTCACCTTCGTGGGTGTTAATAGGTAACTTAACTAATTTCGTTGAATTAGCAGGAATTATATCCTCGTACAAATTAAGATTACGTGAATTGTACATGTGAATAGGATTTACAGAGTTGCGTGTGACTAATAGTTTCTCTTTAAGATCAATTCTAGCCTCCCATTTTTCTAACAGATCTAATCCGATAAGCCCGTCGAAGTATTCATGAAACTTATAGATGAAAAATTTTGTACCTTCAGGTTCCTGAAACTCTTGAAAGCATGGAATAGTTATTGAATAGTCACTGCGCGTAGTGGCGTGTACGTTAGTTACTTCAAATGGATCAAAAGTTAATGCAACTGTACTAAAAAATCTATCGACAGCGTCCGGACTTAAAAAAGATTGATTTGCGCCGTGTCAATTAAAAATTTCAAGGGTGGCTCAGAAATCTGTATATAAGGTAGTGTAGTGGCTCAAATCCTAATTTGTATATGTGATCGTCTAGTTATAATGTTTTTTCTATGTATTTGGTGGTCTTGGAGAAAGTCGATGTTACTGGCATCTAAGTGATCTGCGAATCGTGTTTATGTTTGTACTATTTAGTAGCTGCGTGTGAATGGAACGGAGGCTCATCGAGATAAATCCATCATTCCGCAGGCCTATGGTTTTAAATAACATCGCGAAGCTTGTTAATATTAAAATGCAAATTGTTTTAATCTGATCGCGACTTTCGCCTCTCCTCTACACTAATTACCTAAGCTATAACCAAAAGATGTCTGCTCATGATGTGGATTACACTCTGGTCGTTTAATAGCGCCTACAAAACCTTCTAGGAAAAACCCTTCTGGGGTTTATTATTTGGGGAACGTCAGCCATCTTTGTTACGCTGCGGAGCGTTTGTCAGACATCTCCAGGATGTGGACATTTATTTACTTTACTTTATAAGGTGTTCGCTAGACACCTTTCCCCATAAAACCATGGTAAACTTTATTTATTCATATTTGTATTAATTGAGAAAGTTCGATTTGGCCAAATCGGGCGATGGCTGAACGCTATGAAAGTGCAAATGTGACGACGACCCAGAAATGCTTCTACCCGTTCACTGGATCCACACGCAGATAGCCTTTAGGCTCAATAAGGCTGAGCTCGCGAGTACCGGCCATAGCATCCCGTTCAGTCAAGTCTAAGAGAATAATCTCTTATAGTCAAGAGCCCTCATTCGATTAAAGTCAGTGGGTGGAATGCCTAGCTCGCAGCCTCAAGCGGTCAAACACCCCAGGATCTAAACATCCTGTACAAGTTCAATTTCATCACAGATCACCTAGTATACCTATCCCTATTTCCTATCCTAAATACAAGTCTATAAGTGCACCTAACAATGTCTATGTCCTGTGTAGAGGCAAAATGTACTTACACATTATACCTGTTCAACACTAATACATTATACTTCCTTCTGCTCAGCTCCTGTTGTGTCTCTCGTCCAAATTCAGCAGCTAGACTCCTTTACTAACACGTTTAAATAAACTACCTATACACAAGTAACCTCAACGGTTTGAATGTAGTCTCTTCCTTAGTCTTTAATCACTCCCTACTATCCCATGTTTATTTAATTAGGTATATGTATAGAAATCTACCTAGACCTAGACTGAAATCTAACGAATTTAGCTCATAGAAATCGTGATTCAACTGAAAGGTATATGTGTGAGAACGCAAAGTGTTAAACGAAGCCAAACAAACTAGCTCAAAGGTTCTTCTAAGTATTTCTTAGTATTTAACACGAGTTTGACTATGCCTCACACTGTGCCTCCTCTTAGGAATCTTATCTCTAAGCAGTAAAACATATAATTATGGAAAAAAAATATTATTTATTTAAATTAAATGTGTTTAGTTTAACTTCGAAATAGCAAAAGAAACTGGTTTGATTATTTAAGCTGTCACCTATAGGTTGCTATATAATGACAGCTAGATTTTCAGCTCCTATCTTAAGACCACACTAAATAGAGAGAAAGCGAAAATCCAAAGAAAAAACTCTCTAAGGTCATCTAGATTCACACTTAATTTTAATTAAACACACACTAAAGTTTCAATAGTTATTTTACAAATTAAGTCTAAAGTGAGATACGAACACATTTATAGAACTAACCTGATACATTGATTGAAAAATGGAAAGAAAAAACTATTTCACATATTAGTCTAATCTAGACTTGATTATTAACATTCATAATAGATATTAGTGTTTCGTATTCCACCAGGCTACATAAAGTTACAGTCTCTAGAGCTTTAATTAATACTTTCACGTTAACCATCCTTATCTCCGAGATTAACTATGCATTAAGAAAACGCAATCCAATTCAATCTAACCCGGCTCTTTGCATTTCTATCTCATTTGGTAGACCATCTTGCAAATACCCCCGTCTATTTAATATTCGACGATTGCAATAACTGAATATCTTATATCCACAACACCCTAATACAACTATTGCGCATATTAAAGTCAACACAAAAATGAGGTGTTCTACCGAGTTCCATTCGGTTATTAAAGCGAAACCCCTAGAATGGAGTTGTTCTTCGTATTGATACATTTCTACGTTGTATACGATATTCTGCTCGTTAATCTAGAGATTGTACCTTTATTGACACATGAAATAAATCACAATGTATACAATTACATACCCCACTCGACGTTGTTTGGATTCACTTTGTAAAATAGTTACACTTGTTTTAATATTCAAATCTACAATTTACTTAACAATGTTAGTATTTATTTAATAGTTAACTCTTTAGTCTTTATTGCTCACACAGTTAGTTACAATGGAGTCACGAAACTCCCAATCTAACACTCCTAAAATATTAAAAGCGTCTGCGTCCTACTGTCTGTCTTAGCGTCTGTCTCCCGAATGCCAGTTGCATCGTCGTTTTATCTCTTCCATTCCTACTGAAGTTTTTCTCCGCCCGCTCTACGCCCATTTAGACCCCTCATTGGTCAGCTTGATGCTTGCAATCTTCACGGCGACGCCTACGCACCATTTCTCACGATCCGCCCTACCAATTCTGAGAACTCAAGTTTTTTTCCTTCCTTCGACTACTTCACCCATCTGTAACACATTTAAATCTACCAAACTCTTAGAAATCTGTGCATTTCAACTAAAATTGTCCATCATTCACCAGTTTGAATAGTTTGTATGACAGTTGAGCGTAATTTACGGCCTACCCAAGACTCCATTTGTCTTTGTCCCCGCTGTGCGCTAATAAAACTTGTCGCTCTTAATCTATTAGAAGAAATATTCGAAACAAATTTTTTATTCCTAGTTTTGTTTTACGAGCCCGGCTCTCACATCTGCTAATAATACGAATGCCATCACACATTCCCCTAAATAGAATCTTAAACACCTACATCCGAATGTACGGTCGTTTTAAATTATATTTCCTATCTGTCCACATTTCCAAACTTTCCCACGGTATTCGTTCAGTTCTCACGTTCCCTTTCTATAGCTCTTATCTGTCCATTGTATACCCAAGTAGGCAATAAACCCCGATACTCCGCCTCCTTTGTTACATAAGTATGGCGCCTCACAAACCATTGTCCCTATTTTTTTTCTTTTATTTTATTTTTTTATTATTTTTACCTATTCACATAATAGCGAAACAGGTGTATCGCATTGTAATTCCCTTTTATCTTGTTTGTTTGTTTATCTATTAGAGTGTACACGTTGCTACTGGGAATAGCACCAATGACGTATGGTCCTTCAAACAAACGTGCAAACTTCTTAGTCACTTTTTTAGATGCATCCGATTTCGCAAACTTTTTCAACTTCACTAGATCACCTATGTCAAAACACACTAGTTTATGATTTTTGTTATAATGAAATTCTCTACTCTCGGCTGACTTCAATATGTTCTGTCTCGCTCGTTCCCGAACTAATTCTAATGGCTCTTGTTGTAGGCCTAACCCTACTCCAATAATTTTGTCGTTATCCGTAGATAAGCGAGTTCTTGTACCCCATACTATCTCGTTAGGTGTGTAACCCGTCGTGGTGTGTATAACTTGATTGTAACAATCCTCTATTTTCGGCAATACGTCAACCCAAGAACAATGTGATTTTTCACAATACGTCCTAAACATTCTTCCTAGCTCTCTATTGACCCTCTCCGTAGAATTAGGTCGCGGGTTTCTGATTGAGGTGTGCGTTAGCACGATACCTAACTGTTTAACACCTGACTCAAAAATCCTTGATGTGAAATTTGCACCTCTATCCGAACATAAAACCTTTATTTTGACCTGTTCGTGAAATTTTCTAACACAAGTTAACGAGGCCCTGCCACTCGCCTGTCGTAATGAGTATAATCTAATTAATTTGCTGAAGGCGTCCTGCATAACAAACACGTACTTATGACCAAAGCGTCCTGCCGGTATTGGTCCATAAATGTCACAAAATACTCGTTCCCCTATCTCCCTAGCTATCACCGTCTTAATTGGTCCTGAGTGTGCCTCCAACGCATGTTTCGATTTTTGACACACGTCGCAAGCCCTAACTACCTGTCCTATTTTGCGTGCCATATCAGTGAAGTAGTAACGTCGCTTCATTAACGCAAGCACCTTGTACCGCCCAAAATGTCCTACTTCCTCGTGTATACTAGTAATCAATTCCGTTTGTAAGTTCTCGGGAACATATAATCGCGACCTACCCGAACCTATCTCTATCCTATAGAGAATCCCGTCTATTAGTCTGTAATGTCTAGCCTCAGACTCGCTCTCAGCTTTTATACGCTTAGTTATTTCGCTAACAACACGATCACGCCCCTGATGTTCTCTTATCTCTTCCCACTTATTCTTTATGAGTCGTCCAGTTGGTATTTCAAACAAATTCATTTCCGGCCCCACAGTTTTATTAGTCAAGGTATCGGTGGCTCCACTTATATGTCGTGACAACACGTCCGCTACAGTGTTCAGACTACCCTTGACATGTTCAATCGTATAATTGAACTGTCCTATATAACTTACCCACCGTATCATGCGAGCGCTTAGTAATTTACACGATTGTAGAAACGTCAAACTCTTATGATCGGTCCTAATTACTAACTGAGCACCCCTTAAATACGTTTCAAACTTTGATAGACTATAAATTATGGCCCACAGCTCTTGTTCAGTGACTGTCCATCTGCGTTCCGTTTCTGATAATGATTTACTACAAAACCCTATAACTCTCTCTTCCCCCTCACTCGTTAGTTGGTAGATGTATCCTGCGACACCTATATTCGAGCTGTCCGTTTGTAAATAATATATATCCTTCGGGTTTGGATGTGCAAGAAGCACGGTATCTACAAATAAAGTTTTCACCCTTTTAAAACAATCGTCTACTTCCTGTGTCCATGACCATCTTTTGTTTTGTTTCAATAGGTCACACAGAGGCCTAACCTCCTCACTATACTTTGATATAAATCTACGAAAATAGTTTATTAATCCCAGAAATCCTCTTAATTGTTTTATGGTTCGAGGTGCGGGGAAATCCAATATCGCCCTTACCCTATCCGGATCCATTTGTACCCCTTTGGTATTTACAATGTGTCCTAATAACTTTACCTCCACACATAAGAATTTACATTTTTCCTTCCTACTCGTTAGTCTAGCCGCCTCTAACCTGCTCAGTACTTGATCTAGGTGTTCTAGGTGTAACTTTAGGTCCCCCTTAGTGAACACTACTATGTCATCTATATAATTTATACAAAACTCGCGCACCCCTTCTAGTATCGAATCCATAGCCCTCGAGAAACCTGCCACCGATGTCTTAAGTCCTTGAGGTAAAACACAATACGTATAGGTTTTCCCCATAAAAGTGAACCCTGTATACTTTCTGGAATCGGGATGTAATGGTATCTGAAAATATGCATTATTGAGGTCAATAAGACTGATGTAATTAACCCCATAAAAGGATTGTATGATTTCTGATGTAAGTGGTGGCGCTCCCGCGTCCCCCACCATCTTCTTATTGAGTTCGCGCGCGTCTAATAAGAGTCTAATTGTTCCGTCTCGCTTTTTTGTAAAGGTAAGCGGACTACAACACGGTGTCGCCTCCTGACGGATAACTCCTAAACTCTCTAACCCATCTAGTTCTCTTTTTATCTCCTCCCTATATGCTAAAGGTATTGGATAACTTCGCTTTATAAAAGGCGTGTCGTCGATTAATTCAATAACATGCTCGTATCTGTCCGTCAATCCTAATTCGTCGGTAAACACTCTACTATATCTGTTTAAAACGGGTAACAATAGTTTCTTTTGTTCGTCATTTAAACCCATCTCGTCCAAGTAGGTAGCCACCTTTCCGCTATTGTTTATTTTCTCGCTCGCCTCACTATACACCGCCGGTTGGGCGTCCGTTTCTAACATCGTATTTATCATGTTTGCATTGTCTCTCCCGCCTAACCGTTTTAATTCGCAACTCGAATTTATTTTGACACTAGTCCTGACTCCTAAGTGCTCAATTGATAACGTCCTTTCTCTGCCACACTCCACTATCCCCTTGACACGTTCCAACCAGTCGTATCCTAATATCATTGACCTAGGAAGCCTATGCAGAATTAACATTGACGCTTCAATGATTGTGTCACCCAAACTTAGCTCTATTAGTACCATACGATTCGCACTTTCACTCCGTGATCCAAATGCTCCCTGCACCTGTATAGCCGGGATAGCGATCTCGGGCAAATCACCTCTCTCTTTCCGAATAGAATCGTGTAGTTCCCTAGTTATAGCGCTTATTTGGCTCCCTGTGTCTATCAATGCACTTATACGCATCCCGTACACATCCACTCCTATCTCGGGTAATCTAGGCAACGAATAATCAACACCTAAGTAATCTACTCGTCTAGCTCATGTGATATCGACAAAACCTCTCTACCCCTGCTTGTACAAAGATCACACGCAAGCCCTTCTTCGTCACATTCTATCACATGATTGAATTGATTTTCCAATAAGACACCTATGCTACACGCTATTGCTCGCAAACTGTTGCTACTCACTGACACTCCCCCGGTCAATGGCCTCTTCAATCCCTTTCCGTCTGCTCCTAAACCCTGACCTGGCTCCCATCCATTTTTAACTAAAATCTTATACGCTATATCGTCTTTCCTATTTTCTGAAGTCCATTCATTCCCCTTCCTACACTTTGATAACCGATCGGACTCCGCTTGTGTAGGGGGTATTAGTTTTTTGTTTTATCCTCCCTCACAGCCGTTGATAATGTTGACCCCTCACCTTCCTTCGTGAATGTTATAGCTGGCCTAGTATTTATTTCACCCAACACGTTCGACCGTGATGTATTCCTATTAGAATATGATCCGTAACCTATCCTGCCTCGTCGGTGAGCCCTTCCCCGAGTCGAACCGCCTCTGCCTCGCCATCTTTCCGCTAAAATCGTTGCCGCAACTGGATAATCTGTCTGTGTCCTACTGTAACGACCTCTCTGATTATTTCCTCTCTCTCTAGCATATCTACCTATCTCTCTCTGTCCCACAACTACATTTTGTTCGATACTCCTAAGAAAGTTCGCGCCTTTCATAATAGTGGGTTCCTCTGCTCTCGTAAACCACAACCGTTGAACATCCAAAGGATAATGACGCATTATCGAATTTACTAAATCCCTTTCACTAAAAGATGTGGTCAAGGACTGCATCGACTCAACATATTCAGCAAAATGTTCGGACATCGAAATTGCTGATTCACTTGTGTACACCGTGTTAATCAACCTATACCTAACGGATTCTTGTATTTGTTCAGTCCAATAAGTCCGTCTAAAGTCGTCCTCAAAATCACTAAAAGTATTCCATCTCCTTGAGTACATCTCCATCAGTTTTCGTGCATGTCCCGTGATGCAACCTAGCGCTATATCAATTTCGCGGTCCTGTCCGTTCACTTCTCTAATATATTTTTTTAATCGTTTCAAAAACGCAATAGGGTTCGCGAATGGTTTTCCGTCAAAACTCGGCTTCGCAACTGAAGGCTGTATGACGTATAAGTTTCTAGTTTCCGAATTCGCGACACTACCACTAGCTGTTGTGCTAATCGACTCCTGTCTAATCGTCTGATGACTATTTTGCACATTCCCGCGCGACTCTAACCTTTCGTTTAATCGCTCCGCGCTCAACTGTCGTAATGCATTTTGAAATTCATCCATTCTTTGTGACATCTGTTGTAAAGTTATGTTATCTATATTTCCCGTTTGTTCCCCTATGCTTCCGTTACTCTCGCGACTTTCCCCTGTCCTATCTTGACCTCTAACCCGTCTCTTACTGCGCCTAGGCATTATAACGTCACTTAACTCAACTGCCGACAAACTAGTTTCGATTTAAACTTTCCCCTACTCCTAAATGCACAGATCGTTCTTTATGAGAAAGGTAGATAGTACCACATGTGATGAAAATACTCATGATAACAGACTTACATTGAAATGTAACAATATCTTGAGAATCTGCTCCCGCCTTTGTCTCCACCTAAATCACACATCTTTATTATGCTAACCTTTTTACGTACAGTCAAAATCGTCAAACGCGCTGCTATGCTTTGAATAATATTGGAAAGTATTTTTATTTTACTCTTTTATTGTTTATTTTGTTGGGTAAGAATTCTCCACGTCCTTCCCTTTTGTCTTTAATGTACAACCGTCAAATTTTACTTCAATGGACAACAGCAGTTAAGTTGCAAACCAATAAAACATTACCCTAAGGTTTCCTTTGTCTCGCTTCCCATTCACAAGCTTGTCAGACAGGCTTTTGTCTTCCGTGAACAACTAACTTGGCTATACAGTTGTCTAAAAATAAATTCTTTTAATTTTATAATTTACGAAATAGGTATGTATATATTTTTTTTTCTTTCGATCTCGTTGATAACATTATGACGAATTCTGACTGTAACTGTGTCTTTCCCCTACATTCAAAAGACATGTAAACAGTTTAACACAATAAAATAATCACACCATGCACATAATTAAAATAATTATTCCATGCACAATTTATCTCGCCTCCTTGTTTCGCATCACGATGTCTCGTAACATCCCTGTAAAAGTATTCCTTTCAACTGACCACGATTTCTACGTTGTGTTTATTTTATTTATTTTTGTTTTATTTATTTATTATAATTATTTGGTCCTTTTGATCCAATCGTATCGTTATTTCGAATACGTATTTGGAATCCTGGTCGACACGGCATCATTTTCTGTAGTGGCTCAAATCCTAATTTGTATATGTGATCGTCTAGTTATAATGTTTTTTCTATGTATTTGGTGGTCTTGGAGAAAGTCGATGTTACTGGCATCTAAGTGATCTGCGAATCGTGTTTATGTTTGTACTATTTAGTAGCTGCGTGTGAATGGAACGGAGGCTCATCGAGATAAATCCATCATTCCGCAGGCCTATGGTTTTAAATAACATCGCGAAGCTTGTTAATATTAAAATGCAAATTGTTTTAATCTGATCGCGACTTTCGCCTCTCCTCTACACTAATTACCTAAGCTATAACCAAAAGATGTCTGCTCATGATGTGGATTACACTCTGGTCGTTTAATAGCGCCTACAAAACCTTCTAGGAAAAACCCTTCTGGGGTTTATTATTTGGGGAACGTCAGCCATCTTTGTTACGCTGCGGAGCGTTTGTCAGACATCTCCAGGATGTGGACATTTATTTACTTTACTTTATAAGGTGTTCGCTAGACACCTTTCCCCATAAAACCATGGTAAACTTTATTTATTCATATTTGTATTAATTGAGAAAGTTCGATTTGGCCAAATCGGGCGATGGCTGAACGCTATGAAAGTGCAAATGTGACGACGACCCAGAAATGCTTCTACCCGTTCACTGGATCCACACGCAGATAGCCTTTAGGCTCAATAAGGCTGAGCTCGCGAGTACCGGCCATAGCATCCCGTTCAGTCAAGTCTAAGAGAATAATCTCTTATAGTCAAGAGCCCTCATTCGATTAAAGTCAGTGGGTGGAATGCCTAGCTCGCAGCCTCAAGCGGTCAAACACCCCAGGATCTAAACATCCTGTACAAGTTCAATTTCATCACAGATCACCTAGTATACCTATCCCTATTTCCTATCCTAAATACAAGTCTATAAGTGCACCTAACAATGTCTATGTCCTGTGTAGAGGCAAAATGTACTTACACATTATACCTGTTCAACACTAATACATTATACTTCCTTCTGCTCAGCTCCTGTTGTGTCTCTCGTCCAAATTCAGCAGCTAGACTCCTTTACTAACACGTTTAAATAAACTACCTATACACAAGTAACCTCAACGGTTTGAATGTAGTCTCTTCCTTAGTCTTTAATCACTCCCTACTATCCCATGTTTATTTAATTAGGTATATGTATAGAAATCTACCTAGACCTAGACTGAAATCTAACGAATTTAGCTCATAGAAATCGTGATTCAACTGAAAGGTATATGTGTGAGAACGCAAAGTGTTAAACGAAGCCAAACAAACTAGCTCAAAGGTTCTTCTAAGTATTTCTTAGTATTTAACACGAGTTTGACTATGCCTCACACTGTGCCTCCTCTTAGGAATCTTATCTCTAAGCAGTAAAACATATAATTATGGAAAAAAAATATTATTTATTTAAATTAAATGTGTTTAGTTTAACTTCGAAATAGCAAAAGAAACTGGTTTGATTATTTAAGCTGTCACCTATAGGTTGCTATATAATGACAGCTAGATTTTCAGCTCCTATCTTAAGACCACACTAAATAGAGAGAAAGCGAAAATCCAAAGAAAAAACTCTCTAAGGTCATCTAGATTCACACTTAATTTTAATTAAACACACACTAAAGTTTCAATAGTTATTTTACAAATTAAGTCTAAAGTGAGATACGAACACATTTATAGAACTAACCTGATACATTGATTGAAAAATGGAAAGAAAAAACTATTTCACATATTAGTCTAATCTAGACTTGATTATTAACATTCATAATAGATATTAGTGTTTCGTATTCCACCAGGCTACATAAAGTTACAGTCTCTAGAGCTTTAATTAATACTTTCACGTTAACCATCCTTATCTCCGAGATTAACTATGCATTAAGAAAACGCAATCCAATTCAATCTAACCCGGCTCTTTGCATTTCTATCTCATTTGGTAGACCATCTTGCAAATACCCCCGTCTATTTAATATTCGACGATTGCAATAACTGAATATCTTATATCCACAACACCCTAATACAACTATTGCGCATATTAAAGTCAACACAAAAATGAGGTGTTCTACCGAGTTCCATTCGGTTATTAAAGCGAAACCCCTAGAATGGAGTTGTTCTTCGTATTGATACATTTCTACGTTGTATACGATATTCTGCTCGTTAATCTAGAGATTGTACCTTTATTGACACATGAAATAAATCACAATGTATACAATTACATACCCCACTCGACGTTGTTTGGATTCACTTTGTAAAATAGTTACACTTGTTTTAATATTCAAATCTACAATTTACTTAACAATGTTAGTATTTATTTAATAGTTAACTCTTTAGTCTTTATTGCTCACACAGTTAGTTACAATGGAGTCACGAAACTCCCAATCTAACACTCCTAAAATATTAAAAGCGTCTGCGTCCTACTGTCTGTCTTAGCGTCTGTCTCCCGAATGCCAGTTGCATCGTCGTTTTATCTCTTCCATTCCTACTGAAGTTTTTCTCCGCCCGCTCTACGCCCATTTAGACCCCTCATTGGTCAGCTTGATGCTTGCAATCTTCACGGCGACGCCTACGCACCATTTCTCACGATCCGCCCTACCAATTCTGAGAACTCAAGTTTTTTTCCTTCCTTCGACTACTTCACCCATCTGTAACACATTTAAATCTACCAAACTCTTAGAAATCTGTGCATTTCAACTAAAATTGTCCATCATTCACCAGTTTGAATAGTTTGTATGACAGTTGAGCGTAATTTACGGCCTACCCAAGACTCCATTTGTCTTAGTCCCCGCTGTGCGCTAATAAAACTTGTCGCTCTTAATCTATTAGAAGAAATATTCGAAACAAATTTTTTATTCCTAGTTTTGTTTTACGAGCCCGGCTCTCACATCTGCTAATAATACGAATGCCATCACAGTAGCTGTCTTTGCGACTGTAAATTTAACTCTATTTTGACTTGTCTGATCTCCCGCGTTTCCGAAAATCCTGTTCACTAGCCGAACTAGTACTGGGTTCAGGGTCATCTGATGAACCTGTAGGAATTTCGTTACAAGAATCATATTCGTAAGGCTCGGTAATAGCATAGCAAGGCTCCACGTTATAACATTCCGGATTCCCTGCGTAATAATAATTTTCATTCGGATCATCGTAACTATAACCACTATAACACTCAGGATAATAAAAATCATTATAGCTAGCAAATTCGTTCATATTCATTTCGCGCGTTTTAAAGTATTTAGACGGCGGTGGATTGCCGTGCTTACGCCAATCATGTCCTGGCAACTGACCAAACTGAGGGCGCTCCTTAACAACATAGTGACTAACGCCACTCATGGGTTTAGGCCCTTGACCCTGGGGTTCGTTCCTAGATTGCATTTGAAACCTATTCTGATAAGGATTATAATTAGGTGGAGGAGCCCTAAACATTTGCTGTGTACGCGAAGGCATACCTGGTGGTCTATGTTGAGCTGGTGGATGAGCCTGCATATTAGGCTTCCACATGGGCTGAGCTGGCTGCCAGTTATTCCTAGGAATTGGTTGTGGAGGAAAATTGAACGGCTTAAAAGATGGCATAGCAACTGGAGCCATTTGGAAAGGCTTTGGATTTGGAGCCTGTGGCTTTTTATCTGACCCTGGGTCAACGCGATTTTGAAGGTACATGACGTTCAATTCTTCCTGCACAAACTCTAATGCCCTTTCAACACTATCAGGACGCATGCATCGGATGCGGGAGCCCAAAGGCTCTTTTAAACCACGTACAAATGCCTGCATCGTTAATTTTTTGTATAGAGAGCGTTTAGCTTCAATAGTAGTCTCAATAGTTTCATGAAGTCTGATGTAAGTCATGATAGTGCTGAATAGGTTAACACAACGGTCATAAAATTCCTGCGGCGAACTATTCCCTTGTGTAGCTAACATAAGATCGTTGTAAAGAGCGGTCTCATCTCTTTGATCGGAAAAATTATTTATAAGAGCTGTTTTAATGCAAGGCCAATTCTCAGTAATACCGTTTGAATTTATTATTCGCGCGGCTGGTCCAGTAATCTTATTTAAGATACCGTTTATAAGGCAAAGCTTATTTAACTCATTACCGGGATTAGAATCTATGTATTCGGTGACTATCTGATCACATATATTAATAAATCTAGGTAATATATGAGAATTCCCGTCGAAATCGGGCACTAGGCGCAAGGCCTTAAAAATTACGTCTACGTCAGTCATTCTGTGCCTACGGCGGCGTGGGGGTTCAGGACTATCTGACCTAACCGAACCCTCGTCTTCGTACACGATTGGATCACCCAGCGTGTCACTTAAGTTTCTATTTGAATCTAAATCTAATCTACGGGCTACCCTATTACGAGCAGGCCCTGAAGGGGTAGTTTGCCTAGGATAAAAAATGATTGCGACTAAAAATAGGACTAACAGGAAAAAGGAAGCAACACAGAAACGATTTAAGTGTACTTACATTAACTGCATTCTGGTATTTCTGGATCGATCGATGTCTTGATTTCACCCTCCAGCCGGGAACCTCAGGTTCTTCTTCTAGATACTCGGACGCCCGTTCGCTCGCGACGACGGTAGCGATTTTCACGGAATACGGGATTCGATGTGAGAAAAACCCTATCCAAACTACCTCGAGACGCCTCGAGTATCCTACCGACTGCGCCAATTACGGAGGTCACAGCCGGAGGATCCAAAAAAAACCAAAATTATTTAAAGTAATTTAATAAAAGAAATTACAAAGTAAAAACTTATAACTATGCCTGATCGATGCTAGAATCAGAGTGAACGAAAATACAATGGAATATTCCTACGAACTAAGTAAACGCGGACCGCATGGTCGGCGTGGTTGCGAAGTCAGCGCTTTCGGTCACGTAGGCACTGCCGGACGATTCGAGGCCATCGCAAGCTTGCAGTTTACGTAGAAGTGCATATTATAACATATTCCTGCGAGGTTGTTGGTGTTTTAAAAATCCCTGTTAGTATAAATAATTATTTTAAGGTGGTGGCAAATGTGGCTGAAATAATAATAGCGGAGAGCGAGGAAGGCGCCATAGAGCACAACGCGTGGCGCGGCATATTCATACTGGTCGACCTGATATGCTGCGGCGCGATACTGTTCCCGGTCGTGTGGTGAGTCTGTCTCTATGTACGTATACTATACACCGTTAATTTTTAAGTATATCTAAAATTGAAATGGGGATTTCAGACTACGTGAATGAACAACTTTTTTAATTTTCAGATTTTTGCATTCACAATGCTATTTTTATACAATACTAAATAATATACTAAAAAAAATACTAGCATACTAGCTAGTAGCTATGCGGTCAGAGCATTGGACCGGATATCCAAAGGTCGCAGGTTCGATTCCCGTCTGAGTATTGATCTGGTGCGAGTCGTATTTTTTCTAGTATATTATTTAGTATTGAACAACTTTTACTATAGGGCCAACCACGGAATCTCGGAAAAAAAACAGCTGCTCCTTAGAAAAGTACAACATCGACTCGACTATAATGTATGGAACAACTGATATTTTTTTCGAGATTTTGTGGATGGCCCATAGTAAAAGTTGTTCATTCACGTGGTCTGATATCACCATTTCATTTTTAGATACACTTAAAAATTAACGGTGTATACAGTGGTGGTCGGATAATGCTCTTTAAAATACACAAAAAATCAAAAATCAAAAAATCATTTATTCAGTCTAGGCTGTTACAAGCACTTGTAAATGTCAAAGAAGCTACGCCATCGGTTCGCAAACCCTGAGCGGGAGACCTTGTAACGAGAAGAACCGGCAAGAAACTCGTCAAGGGCTGCTTTTTTCTCCCTGTATATTTCATACAGAGTCGTCAACATTGAAAAATGAGCTCCACATTTAAAGTGAGGTCATTTTCCATCACAATAATTAACAAAAGTTTGTACACAATGGGTAGGTAGGTTGAAATTAAATACCTACTACATATCGGATAGGTAATTGTGAGAGTAAATAACTTTCAACTAGTTGAGAAATCAGTAATCACTATGTCTGCTACTCGAAAGTGCACCTAAGTAGGCAAAATTTACCAAAAAATACTTGAGACAAGACATAAAAAATTACAATAAAAAACGCAATTCTTACAATTCAATATGCGTTAAGATAGGTACTCAGAAGCAGACCCACAAATAAACTGTATGCATTATCTGGCCACCACCATTATGTTGCCGAATAATTAAGGCGCCATAGAGCACAACTAAGTTTGTATTCTGTAAGCTTTCGTAAAATATTCTACAGATTATTCCAATTTTTTACGAGTTACGCCCGCCATGTTTCCGGGTCCAACACAATTTGTATTTTGTTCTCTGTGTTTCTTAACCATTTAAGGTTGATCCACATTAAATAAATCAAATAAAAGTTTATTCATTTATTCCTCGAATTACTGCTTAATTACCAAATAAATTTTATAGGACTTAAGTGTCACCAGCAATGTTGTATGGAAAGAGCCAGTCGAAGCATAATAATTATGATGAAATTCAACGCATAAGTGCCACATTTCAGCTTTGATATTGTATAACGTGCAATATCCTCAGGAATAAATGATCGAAGGGTAGTGATTGTGACAGAACTTATGACCAATAACTTGATTTAAACAACATTTTAATCACAGCTCACGGAACCACTAGTGTACTTGTATTTAAAAAGTAATAATTGTTGAATTAATATCTATCCCAGGTCGATACGTCACTTACAAGATGCGTCAAGTACAGATGGCAAAGCGGCCATCAATTTGCGCAAACTGAAGCTGTTCCGACACTTCTACATCATGGTCGTGTGCTACATATACTTCACACGGATCATCATATCACTGCTCAAGGTATAAAACGTAACATTTTTTAAAGAACTCGAAATTTTACCTTTACCGTGTATATTAGAAATTTGTAAATTCATACGAAAACATCCAAATTACTTTACAAAGAGACAAGACATCTCATCACGATACACATCACGACATGGCCACAAGTTAATGATACCAGTACATAGGCTTCGAATGAACTCATCCAGTCCACTGTCAGTAAAAATACACAATAAATTACCGAAAGAACTAACAGAAGAAAAAAGTTATAGTTTATACTTAAAAAAGTTACAAAAACTGCTCTTGGAAAAATGCTACTATAATGTTTCAGATTTTTTAAATGATAAAGATTTAAAAATTTTAATAAGTATTTAATTTTAAGTATTGTCATTTAATTGTAAAAAAGTAAGTCGTCCTCTCAACTCCTCTCCAAATAATTTGCTGTGCCCTATTCAGGGTCTACAATGTACTTTGTTATTTTTAACTACCTACCATCTTGTTATCATTGTGGAATGCAATAAAGTGAATTGAATTGAACATCATTTTATACGGGTGTGGTTTAGCTGGTTAGCAAAATATTCGTATTTTGGTGAGCAGAAAAATCTATTCGGTCAGCCAATATGGTTAGTTGGTCAGCAACTTTTAGCTACCAAGGCTACCAAATATTTCTAAATAAATCAGCTTGTTAATGTCTAACGGCCGTACTCAGAGACGTCAATTAAGTTTAATGTTTCATAAAAATTGTTGCCATCTCTTTCTTTTCCATAGTGATAGTACAAGACGACACGATACTTAATGAAGCATTAAACCTTCGATCAAGAATATCCTAGATGTCCGGTCAGTGTCTCAAAAATGGCACCTCAAATAGCGTCCCACTTAGAAACTGGCCGCTTATTTTGCACAAAGTAAGTGATAAAAGATGTGTTTTTGTACAACAAAAGCTTATTTTGTACAAAATAAGTGATATAAAATGTGAGTTTGTACAAAATAAGGGGTGATTATGTACAAAATAAGCGCCACGTTTGTAAGTGGGACGCTATTTGAGGTGCCATTTTTGCGTACTGTTTTAGTTTGTAAAGCGTTATCTAGCATATTCTTGATCGAAGCATTAAACTTAATTGACGTCTCTGAGTACGGCAGATACTGGACTAAGTTTTTTAGCTGCAATCAGTGATCTGCATTTAATAATATTTTGGTGAGCTATTCAGTGACGGTACGGTGCAAATAGTTTTGACATGACGTAAGGCAACTTTAGGAAATATCGTATATGTAATGGGTTACCTCAGAACACAGAAACAGGAGAAATGTTATATGGCGCAGTTTGTATGGGGACTTATGTATTGCGTTAGCCAGTACGGCCCCTGGTCGTTAAATAAGAAATGTACGAGGGTGGTTTGATAAGTCCATGACTTTGGAAAGAAGAAATACTTTTTTTTCATAATTTATTTTTGTGTCTTAAAAAGAAACTCCTTAAGGCATCTTTACACTACATTTTTGCAAATTCGGCAAAGATTATTACTTTTGGAAACAAAAAGCTCAAGCGACTTCTAACTTTTCTTAATGACCCTGTCGACCCTCTCGGCGGCACTCATGACATCAAAACTCATCGAATGAAGATGAATCCTTCCTATTCTCTAGATTCAACCCCAATGAGATTTTTTCTCCTACCAAACATGAATAAATGTCTTGGCGGGCAAAGATTTTCATCAAGCCAAAAGGTGGTGTCTGAAATGGGCCGTCATTTCAGTTACCAATTTTCAAGCGATGAAAGAAAAAAAATATGGGTTAAATTGGTAGGAACTTCGTTGGACTGAATACGATAAGATTATGTAGAGATTATGAAATAAAACAAAAATTTCCGAGTAAAAAAGTCTTTCTTCATTAAAAAGTCATGGACTTATCAATCCACCCTCGTATGATGGTGTTCACCAGATCACGGTGCCGTTCCAGTACTCGTGGATAGACGAGATGTTCCGCGAGACGGCCACGTTCGTGTTCTTCGTGATGACCGGCTACAAGTTCCGCCCGGCCGCCGCCAATCCGTACTTCACGGCGAACAGCGCGGACGACGAGGCGGAAGTGTCAGTATTATTTTTATGCACAACGGGATAGTGATTGTCCTTCACCTCACCGCGCACTACACTTGGAATCCCCATAACTGGGGGCAAGTCTGCTAATGTTATCGTCAAAATCGTGTTCCAATGGTGTTTGAATGGTAATGCTTTTTGACACAGTTCTTGTTTCTGAAACCAAAAATCGGGACACAATTTGTTTCCGTTTTGGGTTTAAGAAACACGTGTGTCGGTTTTAAGAAACAAAAACTATGTCAAAAAGCTTTACCATTCAAACACCATTGGAACACGATTTTGACGATAACATTAGCATACTTGACCCCCTGGCTATCTTACCTCTAACTGCCGGATCACAACAATTTTATATTGTTGTTATGGCGTCAGATGTAAAATGGTTGTAGCTAGTCAGGCTAATAAGCCTCACCACCAACCAAACCGAGCACAATTGTTGCCCCCCTAGGAATCGAACCCGGGACCCCTGCGTCTATCACGGATGGGGCCACATTAGTTACTAGACCACAGAGCCGGTTAGAAATTGTATACTCGTACTATAACCAGGGGAGTCTCACTCCGCGCTTAAACTTTTATATTAGCGTAATGCTAGTGGCTAGACTCAGTCGAGCCAGCGAACGAGGGATGTCATGTGTCGGTTGAGACAGAGCTACGCCACAGAAAGAGAAGCACTTCAGTGGTGCTTATTATAGGCACGCAGCGCTGTGCAATTTGCAATTGTACTGTACTTTGACGACCTCCGTGGTCGAGTGGTTTGTACGCCGGTTTTCAAGGCGTCACCATCTCTTGAGGTCCCGGGTTCGATCCCCGGTTGGGTCAATGTAGGAAATGAACTTTTCAATATTGTCTCAGGTCTGGGTGTTTGTGATACCACCGTTGTCTCTGATTTCCATAACACAAGTGCTTTAGCTACTTACTTTGGAATCGGAGCAATGTATGTGATGTTGTCAAATATTTATTTATTTATTTAGATGGGCTTCTGCACTTTTAGTACTATTATATATTCTGTCTGTGCTATAAGGTCGTTTATTATTTCAAAAAGTCGTATAATACATTTTTTTATTAATAGCTGTTTGTTTAGTTTGGAACGTAATCTTCATCATGTCAAAATGCCATTAGTGGTTGTGCTTGACGATTTTGGACTTTAAAAGGTAATAGGCAAAAAGTGTTATTTAAGTAACAAGTTTTTATCAAATTGCCTATCCCCTTTGGTTATAATAAATTAATAATAAAAATAAAAAACCACTGCGTCATAGAGCTGCTCTCACGTAATATGCTCAAAATAATACGTTTTTTCGTCTTGATACCGTATTTTTTTACATTTTGTACAGGTTATCAGAAATAGGCGTGCTAGATGGTGTCACCAGGATACCTAACAGGAGCGAGAAGCGACGGGAAGACATGCAACCGCTCATGCAGGAGACAGGATACAATTCAGACTAAAACTATAAACTATTAAACTTAAACTAGTTCCCGACTTGTTTAGTTGCGACTAAAGTAGGGCCAATTTACGGCCAGGCCCAATAATCAATCTACATAATAGGGGTAGGCCTTATCCAGATGCTATGTGACGGTTGATATTGATAAAAAAATAACGAAAGTTGCTTAACAACTAATCTGGGTTAGGCGTATCCCTATCTGTAGATTGATATTAGATCTGGGGGATAGATCACATTAACACTTCATCAAAGTAAGGGCAATTTAATAGGTCACTTTTAACACTTAATCCAAAGGCATGTAACGTTTTAGTATGGAGCCTATTAAAAACGAAAATTCATCGCAACTGTTGAAACTAAACATGAAAACGTCAAAAAAAACATGAATTATTGATTGTCAAATTGTCCTTTAACGAATACTTTCGGAGATATTGGGACTTAAAAGATCAATTGAACAAAAAAAATATCATCAAAATCGGTCCATAAATGTCGAAATACGCGCGAACAACGATAAAAAAAAGTATACAATCGAATTGAGAACCTCCTCCTTTTGATGAAGTCGGTTAAAAAGAATCATCGTGATGGAAAGAAACACTTTAATTTGCAACTCCAGACTAATTTGCGATTAATCTTCTTAAATCTCTGAAAGTATACATTTTACGACAAATGACAATCAATAATTTGTGTTTATTTTGACGTTTCCTATCGGTTGACACTAGTTTTCTTCTTCTTATTTTTGTTTTGGCAATCTACTTTCCTCTCGGAAGTAATTTTTGCCAGTGTCAAGTGTTGAATAGTTCAGTGGTAGTTATCAGTTGCGAAGAATTTTTGTTTTTTTTTTTTCAAAATGGTGGGTATGCCAAAAAGGTTACATGGTCTTTAAACAGCGTAAACTCAATATTCATTTATTCAAATGCACAAAAGCTTAACTTTTTTCAGTTATCAATACATATTTATTGTAATAATCACAAAAGAAGCAACAATTAACAATTTACTTTGTTGTCAAAATAAATCGTAAATTTGCATTCTTAATAAGACTAAAGACTGACATAATGTCAAATGTGATCTATTAAATTGGCCTTACTTTCGTTGCTAACTTAGTTGCGACTAATTAGTCTAGTTTCCTACCAACTAGTTAAGTTGCAATTAGTTACGAGTAGTAAAGGAAACAACTAAGACTGTGACGTGTTTGTCCAACAGATAATAATCTAAAGAAATGCAGTTGCCTGTAAATGTAAATAGTTTATAAATAATACTTAATTGCAAGTTAGTAAACAACAACGTACAACCATGCCAAAAGCTTTTCTATTATATTAATAAAATAGAAGTGTATTAAATGGAGATTGTAAAACACTCTTCTGTGATTGGCGATATCTTACACCAATTTCATACTTACAAATTCTATTCGAACTGTAGAATGCTAGGTACTTGGTTATGCATTCAGGTTATCGACAATGACGAATTTCTCCAATTGATTTTAAATCTTATGTTACCTGCTGTTAGGTTCAAATTCGATTGAGGTAATTTGAAGTAAAGCTGGTAACCCAATGTACTGGTGTGTGCGTCGAAACAATTAATATTAAACTTTCTAAGAATTGTCAAATTAATAAGTATCAAGTTTCAGACTATTGTTAAATTTATCATCACATTTTACATAAAAAATACTGTAGGTTAACTTAAATAAAAGTTAATAGTTTCTTTTTATAAATTGAATTGTAAAGTTTTAGGTTAAGATTGGTTATGTAGCGAATCGTAAGATCGTAACTCGCACGTTAATCGAAATATTTTTATTTTTATTTAGCCTTTGTTCTAAACCAATGAATCATTTCACCAATGAATGATATGCTGAGAAGCTTAATTAAGGCGCTGTAGGTAGTGAAACTAGTGTCGCCACTACATTTATTTTTATTACTCGTAAACCAAGTCAATATTAAAAAAAACTCGTGTAATAATTTCTTAAATGTCTCTAATATTTTTTAATAACTCTTCAACAGTTTTCATTCTTTCTGTAAGTTTTAAAATCCATTTAAGCTACTGGCAAAGTGGCCACTTTTGGCAATTACGGATTTTAAAACTTACAGAATGAATGATAATAACTGTTGAAGAGTTATTCAAAAAATATTAGAGACAATTTAAGAGATTATTACCTACATGAGCTTTTTTTAAATATTGACTTGGTTTACGAGTAATAAAAATAAATGTAGTGGCGGCGCTAGTTTCACTACCACCGCGCCTTAAAGAGATATCACAGTGTTGTGTTGAATAACAAATAGATTTGGCTAATAATCTGAAGTCTGTGTCATATAGAAATATGTATTATGTTGTTAAGTATAATCGTATCGCATGTATGTACACTTATTAAGGTTCATCCCATATCGAAGTGGGCCCTCAGAGGTTTTTATTTAATAAGTTGATAATAGAAAACGATATTAATAAAAGTTCGTGGAATGTTAAAGACCTATAGTCTAGTATTTTTGTTTTTATGGACCTATCGTTGCATTCCCTTGTAGTCATTCGAAGAAGTAGATAGAAAATGTGTCAAAAAACAGCCACTTTTAGCAGTTTTGCTATCTACTTCAAGAAATGACTACGAGGGAATATACCGTCTAAAAATAATAGACTATGGGTCCTGAAAATTCCACGTAATAAAGTTTTATTAAAAGTAATGTTATAAATAATATTATAACATAAAATTCACCGCGGCGCCACTTTCGGTCAGGGAACCGTCTTAAGTAACGGATTTCGAAATTACTTAGGTACCTGAGCGAAAGTGGCGCCGCGGTGAATTATATTTAATATTTTAATTCTAATACACAATTTTAAAAATGTTTATCGTGGAGATTTTAGGGCCCACAGTCTAGTATTTTTAGACGGTATCGTTACATTCCCTCGTAGTCACTGCTAGAAGTAGATAGCAAAACTGCTAAAAGTGACCGTTTTTGACACATTTGCTATCTACTTCTACGAATGACTACGAGGGCATGTAGTGATACCTTCTGAAAATACTAGACCATGGGCCCTAAAATCTCCACGATAAACATTATTAAAATCATTTTCTATTAATAACTTATGAAATAAAAACCTCTGAGGGCGCCGCTTTCGGTCATACAACCGCCTTAACATAATATTATATTCAGTTGCTATTGCTTGCACTATGAACACAAGGTTTATTCTTTTTATTTGAAATTCATAAAAAAGTGAAAGTGAAAGTTCAGAGAAACGACAAAAATTGTTGTATGAATATAATTCGACACTATTCGATGAAACTACTTTTAATGATAGAAATAATAAAATAGTTTACATTTGATATATCACGCCATTCCCCATTTTGTTTTTAAAAGTGTTATTTATAATAATCTCGTCGATTTGTAAAAACTATTAGTTTTCTTTGTAGTTGCACTTACTTTTAAGTTTTCTTTTTAGGTAGGTTCAATCTACATGGACATATTGGACATGGTAGTCTGAGAGGCGCGATTATTTGCATTTTTTTCTTTTGTGGATATTGTGGATAACCATTTGTTGAATTATAAACTGTTTTTTTTTCCAATAAAGAGTTGGGCAAAGATTGTTTTCCAAATAAGACAACTAAGAATGAACAGACTATATATAACTAGGCATTTTCGGTCTTTTATTCATTATTTTATAAATACTGTATTACTTAAGAATTACGCGTGTGAGTAAGAGGTTCGCATCTGGGACTCGCCAGGAGGGGGCCGCACTCGATGGGATCTTAGTACCCTTAGCACGAACAGCTATCGAAAAATAACGAAAACGAAATAACGATATCGAAAATAATAATAAATAAATAATAAAATAAAAGTACTCGATAGAGAATTATCTATATCTGGCGCTGCACAAATTTCCCATTCAAAATTACTCTATCGAATGGTTTTAAGGTGCGTTCCCACCGGTGCGTCTGGAGACGAGAGCGCACCAGACAAGACGACACACCGTGGGAAACGACGCGCGACGACGCGTTTGCTCCTGTGCGCCCGTGCTCGCCCTCGTGCGGCTCGGTGCGGTGCGTGGTAGCGCGCACAGGAAGGAACACGGCTTTACGCGTGTTATTTTTTCGATAGCGGTTCGTGCTAAGGGTACAGGAGGGGGAGGGGGTACATCGTCATCGTCACCATCAATCAGACCAGACGGTCTGACGGTCCCGTAACCACGAGTTGCCACCTAGCTAGTTTTATGTGCGTTTATGGTGTTACAAGGAGATACGAGCTATTATTACACCTTCACCGTAATTTTATGTGAGATTAAATTTTAAGGTTGTTGTTATTTTATTTGAATAAATAAATTAATTATTTAGTTTTGCTTAGTAAAAAATTGTTCATACTTTTGTAGGTACGTCGGACGATCCTGGTAACGTGTATTTAAAAAAATTGTACGTCTTTTCCGGGGTTGCACGACAAATTATAGTTTTAAAAAAATTTAAAATATTTTTGCTGCATCGGTTTGGCTAGGTGCATTGAAATATAATGATAGATAATGGTGTCGATTCGGTTGGCGACGACTTAACTAAATTGACAGGACTAAACTAAATTTAGTATTCCATCCTTTTCTTTCTGTATCGAAAAGACAAGAACAGAATGCTAAAATTAAGTTTAGTCCTGTCAGTTTAGTTAAGTCGTGCTAACCGAATCGACACCAATGTAAGTAGAATGTGCTACAAAAATTATTGAATTTTTCCTAATTTTAGTGCAATTAAGTTTATTTTATGTTTAGTTTGTCACATAAATTTTTGTGCATTAATAGTTTGATTTTAAACACTTCAGACTGCAAATGGTTTTGGCCTGACTAGAACAAGCTCGAATAATTGATTAACAATAAAAGACGAATTTCTCAGTAAATATTATTACAGTATCCGCGACACCGCAACACTAGAGAATGTTTGGCAGAGTAAATTTTACAGATTCCCTATTGAATGGACCTAGAAACTTAACTTTAAACTTAAGTCTGCAAAAATAATTATGTATACTTAACCCGTAGAACCTTATACTAATGTAGAATCAAACACTTTGAATTCCATGTTCCTTTAGTTGAATATTGTAATTTTAAAGCAATAATAATTATTATAAAGTATTCATTAATACATTTTCTAAATTTTGTAAGTTTTGTTCTAAACCGCATTACGTGTATAAAATGTACAAATAAAACTTAATAATAATTCAGTGTCTTTTATTTATTATTTTTGACTAAACATCTTTTAAACATCATCAATGACCTATTGTAAAATGTCTGTATCTCAATCAAAAAGTAAGTTGACCATAGAATTCATGTCAGAATGAATTTAAAGTTCTGGGTTCTGAGTAGGTACTAGCTATCTCTGTTCTTGCATATTATTTTTTACAGCGCAATGGTAACTGTCAAATCTGTTAAGTAATGGACCCCCTAAACGATCAAATTGCTTGTCAATCATTTACATTGCATTTACCATTTGGGGGCGTGGCCTACTTTTGATAGGCCACGGTAATCTATCTATTCTGTGGTGCTTGTCAAGCGTCGCTCATAGACGATCAAAATGTGATTGACAAGCCGATGCAATGTAAATGATTTTGACAAGCAACTTTGATCGTTTAGGGGGTCCATAAGCTACCTACCTTATCTGGCATAGAGGAAAAATATGTTTCATAGTAATCTTACTACCTTATCTGGCATAGAGGAAAAATATGTTTCATAGTAATCTTACTTAAATTTATTGCTCGCTAAATAGATACCTACATACTGTATCAAAAATTCAAATGAAGATCAAAAAGTGGCCACTTTTGCTACCTAAAGCTACTACAACGAACTATATTTTACGGAGGCTATTGTTTGCACCTAAATAAACTATAGAACCTTGGCTTCAATCTGTACATATATGAATTTTCGATACATAATGTACCTACTTAGCGAGCAATTAATTTAATTAAGATGATGGCGCCACCACTTGAGGGATATTGGCACCGTGCACGCTTTTAGCGCCACCTAGCGTTCGCAACTTTGTTGGCTCTGCCCTGACCGTATTGACGTTTTGATATGAAATGGTGGCATTGTGACAAAATGTTAAAAAAAAACTATACATAAGTATTGTGTTATTAATGTAAATTTCAAAATTACTGTGATTTGGGTGGACAAAGTGTTGTGAAATCATTTTTGGTCATTTAAATTAAATATGGCAAGTAAAATCTATTCATACCACCGTTGTCTCTGATTTCCATTACACAAGTGCTTTAGCTACTTACTTTGGAATCGGAGCAATGTATGTGATGTTGTCAAATTTTTAAAAAAAAATAAGAGTGTTTTATTTTGGTTATAATCAGGGTTTGTTTACTTCTTTTTTAGTTGTAGATTTTGTAAAACAAGAGGATAAAGCTACTTTAATAATTTTATTAAGTTATAATAAACATTATATAATTGCTCCTTGTTGGAATAACCAACATCCTTTTTTATTTTAATTGCCATTTTAACTGGCAACCTAAATTGGCAGCTTGCAACACTGTTCGTTAACCAATTTCCTGTTGTCAATATACAAGACGTGCGTGTCCCAAGATCCTTATTTTTATTTAACTAGCCAAAACTCTATCAAGAGTATACAGTCCGCTCTAATTTCATTCATTACGAGCCGGATCGCTAGTAATAAATTAAATTATAATTTCAACCATTACAGAGCCTACATTATTTCTACTTTTTGCCACCATGAGCGCTGCGATCGATTATTATACCTTCGCACACAGCGAATAGCCTTGGCTTCAATCTGTACATACCTATAGTCATGTGAATTTTCGATACATAATGCATACTTGTCCATCAGCCATTTTTAATGTCCCTACTGCTGGGGCACAGGCCTTCCTTATGGGTGGATAAGGAAGATGGGCCATAACCCACCACACGGGCCCAATGCGGATTGGTGGGTGTTAACGACTGCAGATGTAGCCGGGACCAACGGCTTAACGTGCCTTCCGAAGCTCGGAGGAGCTCGAGATTAATACATTTTTGGTCACCCATCCCATGACCGACCCTTGCGAACGTTGCTTAACATCCACAATCGCTGGGCCAGACGCTAAACCGCTGGGCCACCGAGCTCCTAACCTAAATGCATACTTAGCGAGCAATGATTAAGATGACGGCGCCACCACTTGAGTGACATAGCCTTCTTAATCTCACGATAGAGGCGAAGTTGGAAGCGCACTGAGGAACACAACATGATAAAGAGGGCAATTTTATTGCTACTTAAAACAAGCCCTACCACCAATGAGATGAAACCGAGTACAAATATGACTAGCTCCGGGAATCGAAGCCGAGACTGCTTTCGTCTTACATGAGTGGTCGATCCACTAGATAGGTAGTCACACTGGTTTGGTAGTTAAGTTGGTGCGACTACGGCTATCCGTACCTAACATATGTTAGGAGTAGGGACCACAGAAGCGGTTAACAATTAAATAGTTAAGTGGCAGCTAACACGCTATCTAACCATTCTATCACATCTATCTCCAAAGCATGTAGGTACTACAAGTTCCACAGCCGCAGAAACTGGCACGTATCCAGACTTTTAATTCGGGGGGGACAACTGCATCCCGGAAACCGGTGAGTGACTCGCCCGCTAAATTTGAATTGGTCCTGTTTTATGTTCCGGATTTCGGGGGGGGGGGATAAATCCCAACAATCCCCCCCTCTGGATACGTGCCTGCGCAGAAATGCTACAAATTATCGCAAACGGAAACAATAAATCCGCAACAATCATTATCTATCGCTGAAAAAAACTAAAATCCATCAACGATCCGGCTATTACCGCGACATGCCTCAAACATTTCAATGTTACGCCGATGACGACACCGAGTCCGAAATACGCGGAAACCGCATGCGACTCGTAACGTAAAACTGAAAATAATATCGCTTAGCTGTTTCGAAGATTTTAATTGTGCCTCAAGATAAGTGCTGGCCGAACGCCAGCCAGGCATTCCACTCGGGCGCATTGTATCTCTGGAACAGGTGATTTGGATGGTTCTCCAGCTAACAATTTGGTAATGTTCCTGCAAGGTTCCTATTGGTGAACAATTTTTTTCTTTGTTCTGTGGGATGGGACTGACTACCAAGTGAGTAGGTATTATACTCGACTATATAGAGTACTTCTCGTCTGCTTCTGCATCTTTTAACACTATTACCATGACGATCGGTCAATAAGTAATCATAGAAATAAGCTACATCACTTTTTATGTACGGAAACACACGTTTTTTTACAATTCCAAATCTAAAGGGACCACCTACAGGTCACAAATTATTAATCGATTTTCAAAAAAAATTCCGCCATTTTGTAGCTAAACTAATACTTACCCTAGGACCCAATTTTTCATTAGTTTTTCCGAAATATTTACAATTTAGTAAAGAAACACCCTCCAAAAAACCCAAATTTTAGAAAATTTAGCAAAATTCCAAAAAAAGTTACCAGTAGATTTTCAAAATTCAAACGTTCACACGTGTCTCGATAAATTCCTCGACTTTTGGTACTCCTATTCCCATCTCGATCCTTCCTAAATCCTCGGAGATATGGCCAAAAATACGTCTCAGGCGACTGATAACCATTTTTAATGGTAAAACATTTGTATCCAACTTGATTATATCCAAGTTTTCCGATGTTAACATCGAAAAACTGAAATGATAAATAAACCCAGCTAAGCCAAATAATCAAAAACGCATGTTTTTCGGTCACGGCAACACACGCCTCGTATTTTCTTTACAATCGTTTATTTATTTTCATGCTTAGGTAAGTATTGATTCTTGTAGGGATTAAGAGCTAAAAATAAATGTTCACTGGTGCCGTAAGAAAATGATTTTTATGCGTTTGTGCTCGTTTGGAAGGTATTTTTGGGATCATAACATTAAATGTGTTTTTAGCCTAAATTCACTTTAAGTTCATACATTTTTGGAATACCTAATTACCTACCTAAATTCACGTGACGTCAGGGACTTGTACTATTATATATTCTGTGGTCAGGGCCCCACTGAAATCGAGGATTTATTAGAAAAATGCCAAAGTTGCCAGTAATTTTGGATGATCTCGAGATTGCTCATGTAAGTACCTTTGTTCCTGAAACTTGCTTATATTCCGAAGTTTATACATTTAGCGTGCAATTACCAATTTACCATGGCCTTTGGAAGGTGGTGACACCACCAGCATAGTAGAATCAATTCTACTATGCCACCAGCCCTTGCAGTCAGTAGCTGCTTATGTGTTTCAATAATTTATCTTTTCTCGTTTATGCTCTGAAATATTATTATTACATTTGAAGAACAGAATTTCTGTTCTTCACTGTTCACCAGACCGCCACGTAAATGTGGAAACTACAGCATTCTTTTTTCAAATGTAACGCTAATATTTCAGAGCATTTACTTATCTGAAAAAAAAAATTACCGCGCTAAGTGAATTTAAAACGTGATGAAGTAGACCACCACGGAAATACTTATCTCCCGCATTCTTTTTTCAAATGTAATTATAATATTTCAGAGCATAAACGAGAAAAGAGATATTATTGTTACATACACTTATGCAGGTACTGACTGCAAAGGGCTGGTGGTGTCACCCCTTTCAAAGGCCATGGTAAATTGGTAATTGCTCGCTAAATGTATAAACTTCGGAATATAAGCAAGTTTCAGGAACTTACTTACTTCCCGCACTGATTATAGTGATGGGGCAAATATCGGACCAAAACCCTTCGATCTCCTGTTTGCCGTCAGTTAGCTCTATCTTGCTAATTACCAACTAAAATACATAATTTTTTTAGCATTTTGATTATTCAGAAACTACTTTGACATTGTTAGTATAAGTAAGACAGAAAAGCTGCACAAATTGTAAGTGGTGGGTTAAAGAACTTTGTATTAATAGCCGCGGTACAGTCGACCGCGCATCTTCTGCGTCGTTTGGTGTCTTGAGTCTTGCTTGACATCGCGCGACCGTTGGCCTGGCGCCACGGACACGTGCCTCAGGAAGTTGGCGACGTAAACATGCTCTGATCTTGGCCAGATCTTGACCCATTAACACTAGATGCGCTGTCGCTTCGCGTATTTTTAGCGGTTCGCGCGCGGGGGTTGGCTTGTCGAGCGCGCGAATGGCGCGGTCAGCCGGTCTCGAGCGGCCCGATGCCATGAACGCGTCGCGATGACCACAAGGGGGATACGACGTAAAAAGTCTTCGCTCTGCGAAGTGAAAGTGGCTGTGATCGGTGCACCATCCGTTGGAAAGAGCGGTACGTTTTTGGCGCGTTTTTCCCGAAAATTCCCTTTTCGAAAAAGTTGCGAACTAGCCCTGTGTTGTGTTGTGTACCTAGTTTTATTAATTTTTAATTCTGCTCCATAAACTCAATATTCGAGTGGAATTAAGTTTATGTTTGCTCCCGACGTGTGATTGTTTTGTCAAACTTTATCCGTGCTGGTTTTGAACTGATCTTTCATGTGGTGCAAAGTTAAAATAAAGTGAAAGTATTTTACGCATTGGTAGCTTTTAGTATTCTTTGGTAGTATATCCGATAGTATATAACCTTATAACCGCGCTATAACCTTATTTCCTGTACTTTATTAGTTAACCATATCTAAAATCAAATACAGGATTTGCATAGGTGCTGTGCTGCTGCAATCTAAAGTAAAGTCAAACTGCAAGTTGTATCGTAATTTAATAACTTATATATACATGTTTATTATTATATACTTACAACCAAATCCAATATCAGCACTTAATCACCTGTAAAATAAAAAACTCTGCTTATTTGCATGTACATGAGTTTGCACAGTTCGTTTACTATAGGTCGAGAACCTACTCGATAATATAATGCATCTATACACCGCGAAAGGTATATACTTACTTACTGGGCTTATCAAACATTTCAATTTTCCAATACATATCCCCATACAAACTGGAACACCCTGTAGCACCCTGCATAGCATTTTTTTTCCAATACCCATTCTTAGTGCTCACATAATATACTATGAATGGAATCTACCCTCCAAAAATTGTGTCTCTACCTTTATCCCTATACAAATTCCCATACAAACTGGAATAACCTGTGGGAATAACGGGAATTTTCTAAAATCCTTTCTTAGTGCTCACATACGCTATGAATGGAGTCTACCCTCCAAAAATGGGGTCTCTACCTTCAGCCCGAGGGTGTCACTAAGGGTGGGCAGGGAGGGGCAGCTGCCCCCCTAGAGGTTAAAAAATGTAGCCATCTGCAAAGTAGGTAACGCAAGGTTAGGTTGGTCAAAAAGCAAGTCAATTGCACGGCCTTAGGACTTTTCACAAGGCCGTGCAATTGACTGAAAGAGAAGAAAAAAAATTACTTTAATGATTTTTGCGAAAGCGACATTCTGCGAAAGCGACCTTTTGCGTTAGTACTATTATATATTCTGTGCTTTTGCGAAAGAGGCATTATGAGAAAGCGACATTTTGCGAAAGAGGCATTATGATAAAGCTACATTTTGCGAAAGATGCATTATGAGAAAGCGACATTTTGCGAAAGAGGCATTATGAGAAAGCGACATTTTGTGAAAGAGGCATTATGAGAAAGCGACATTTTGCGAAAGAGGCATTATGAGAAAGCGACATTTTGCGAAAGAGGCATTATGATAATGAGGCATTAATAGAAAGCGACCTTTTGCGAAAGAGGCATTATGAGAAAGCGACATTTTGCGAAAGAGGCATTATATGAGAAAGCGACATTTTGCGACTGGTGACATTCTGCGATGTAGACGTTTTGCGAAAACCATGACCGTTTTCTATGCTATGTATTGGTATTGTTAAATTCTGATAAACTAAATAAAATACAGTTTAATCCTAAAATGCATTTTATTGTTGACTGTACCACTGTACCTAAAAAAATAAGCTAATAAGTACTAGGGTATCAGATGGGAATAAAATATTAATATTTATTCTTGACACCCTACACAGGGGATCCGATGGGAATAGAAAATAATTAAAAATAAAACCGACCCACCAGGGGATCGGTTGCAGGGGATCGAATGGGAATAACTCTATTGGATTACATACCTAGTTACGATTAGGTAATGTATGAAGGATAATAAATCTGAGCCATTTTGGCTCAGTTTTTTTGCCTCACTTTACACAAGGACTCGGCTTCTATGTGTTATTATTCTACGTGTCTATGCTATTGATCACTGAAGAGTTCAAGTCATTATGTATTCCTGACTACAAGAGCTCGATGGCGCAGTGGGTTAGCGCATTTATCCTGAAATTAATATTTCTTCAGTTAAGTCGTTCCGGGCTGCATTGCCATTTGCGGTCACTTAAACCCACCACAAATGTATGTAATGGCCCATCTTTCCTGTGTGCCCTATAACTGTAAGAGCAATAATAATGGTTGCTGATATTGGCGACCGTTACCAGTAACATGGCGTTCTTCAAACCCAATATCCTGTAAAGCTTTCCGGGCAACAAAAGCAAAAGCTTTTTTTACATAGGGCTACCATATTAAAATTTTAAATGCTCGACGTTTCAAAAAACAAAAACAAAACAAAAAACAAAAAATTGGTCAGGTTGGTGATTCGAAGGATTCGATGAGATATCAGAATAAAGAAAGCTAGAGAGAGTCCGTATGTAGTAAGATGACCAATATACATATGTATATTGGTCATCTTACCTAAATTATAGTAGTATTATATTATCTGTGATTATAGGTAAATAGGTACAAATAAGAATCACTCATGTGAAATGTATCAGCTCTTCCCATTATGACGGACGTTTTATAATCTATTTTGGGAATGTAGGTAATAATAGAATTTGTGATAAATAATCGTTTTGTTTACCATACGGTCCGGTCCACGGTTACTAGATTTGAGTATTCGCCGAGTGGACGAAATTGGGACATAAGTAATCATATTTTATTGTAGAAAAAACCTTCTATCTAGACTGGACATTATATTATTATTATATTTAAATAATCAAGGGAAAAAGACATACTTAAGTACCTATATGAATTTGCATAAAAACGTTCCTGAATTGCAATAGGTGCCAGCCCGGTACTTATTGTCTAATTTTCAAAAGCTATCGCTATCGTTTCATTTGACAGATGGATGTGACACATTCCTGCATATTTTTGGTAAAATTTTATTTGTTCCAAAAAGAAGCATCAATGTACCTATCACGTCCTGAAAGCGATTGCGATAGGTTTTGAAATTAAACAATAAGTATCATAATGGGGCTAATTTCAAAATCTATCGCAATCACTTTCATTTGACAGATGGTGTGACACATTGCTGCATTTCCTTGGTAAGTTTTTATTTGTGCCTAAAAGAAGCATCAATGTGTTACATCTTGAAAGCGATTGCGATAGATTTTGAAATTAAACAATAGAAAGGCCGGTTACTGAGTCTTTTTAAACCCAGAATCCCACAGGTACACTCCATGTGCCTTCTCGCCCAAAGCAGGGAATGCTTTCACTAAGATAATGACGTTAAATTATTCAAAAATTATTCAAGGCGGTATAAAAGAATTATTAAACTAACACAACGCGCACAAAATAACTATTGCATTAGCAAATCCGATAATAAAGCTAAGTCTACATGGGCTATAATAAACAGTTCCAAATCTAATATACCCAAAAATCATATATTGGAATTAAATGTTAACAATGAAATTATCACAAAGCCAGAGGACATAGCCAATAGTTTTAATAATTATTTTATAGATAAGATTACACCTATTCCTGGTTCTGGTGTAAATGTGACCTCCACTTTAAATAGCCAGCAAAATTCTATGTTTATGGCACCAAGTACCTCTTACGATATCTTAACAATAATAAAAAACTTAAAAAATACTAATAGTGAGGGACATGACGGCGTAGCTACTAAAATAATTAAGTCTGTTGATGATCTTATATGTAATCACTTAAGTTACATTATTAATTTATGCATTAGCGCTGGCAGATATCCAGAAAACCTGAAACTGTCTATTATAAAACCGTTGTTAAAAAAAGATGACAAGCAACTGATGCACAACTACAGACCTATCGCCTTACTTTCTATAATGTCGAAGATTTTTGAAAAATATTTTTATGGTGAGTTGTATACGTACTTAGAAAAACACGACATGCTTTGTAAGCAACAAAATGGTTTCAGACGGAAAAGGAACATTAATATGGCCATCTTTGAATTTCTTAATAATGTTTTATTGAATATGGACAAAAGAAACCCTGTTTGCGCTGTCTTTTGTGACATGACACAAGCATTTGATCATGTAAATCATGAAATTTTAATAAAAAAACTCGAAACTTACGGAATAAGAGGAAATGTATTAGATTTATTTAAAGACTACTTGACGGATAGAAAACAATGCACTTCAATTACACGAATAAATTCTGATACAAAATTGGAACAGGTTTATCTGTCGGAAACACGTACAGTCAAATATGGTGTGCCCCAAGGAAGTATATTGGGACCACTGCTGTTTATAATTTATATTAATGACATACCGAAATCTGTAAATCATCCGATGACCCTTTTTGCTGACGATAGTACCTTGACAATAGCATGTAATAACCCGGACATTTATGAACTTGACATTATTAATTCATTGACATCACTCATTTCCTGGTTAGATAATAATAATTTAAAAATTAATCTTAGTAAGACACAATTAATTCATTTTTCCCAAACAAAAAGACTCGCTCCTGACTTTAAAGTGAAGCTTCAAAACACAGAAGTTTATGCAGTAGATAGTTGTAGGTTCCTTGGACTCGTAATTGATAGCAGACTTGATTGGAAATCCCACGTGGAACAACTTTGTAAAAGGGTTAGCAGTGCGGCTTATGCGTTATTCAAACTCGCATCATTGCTTAGTACCGAAGCTCTTCTCACAGCTTATCATGGATTGGCGGCGTCAATAATACGATATGGGATTATTTTCTGGGGAAACTCTACTCATAATGATATGGTGTTTAAAAGACAGAAACGTTGTGTGAGAGCCATGTTTGGCCTAAAAACGACCGATAGCTGCAAACCATATTTCTTAAAACATAAAATTCTGACACTTCCGTCAATGTATATTTTGGAGATTGCCTTATTTGTTAAAGCCAATCAGCAATATTTTGTAAAAATGTCAGATGTTGTTCAGCGTAATCGACGTGATAATAGTCTACTCTGCTTGCCTCGATCGAAAACAGCTCTTCTGCGAAAGAGTATTTTATTTATGGCACCAAAAATATACAATAAATTACCTCCATCTTTAAAGCAACTTAATTATAATGATTTTAAATATAAAGTGAAAGTTTTGCTACAAGAAAAATGTTATTATTCTATTTTAGAATTTTTAAATGATAAATTGTAAGAATATTTTGAATAATGATAAGACTTACCTATATTGACATTCTAATTTACTTGTTACTGTTATTTTTTTTTTTTTTTATAATTACTTATTTTCTATGATCGGATTATGCTTATATTTTAATTTGTACACCGTTTATGGTAAGACATGTTTGAACTTATTATTTTGAATGATCATCTCTGTTACACATGTTTTAAACAAATAAACTATCTTTATCTTTATCTTTATCTTTATCTTTGTTATCAAGGACAATACCTATTGATAGGTGACTTCATTTCGGGCCTAATTTGAGAATTAATTTCTTATTTATATATAAGAAATACTTACCATTTTTTTTTTAATTTATCTGAAGGTTGCGTTTTATTTTATGTTGTTAGTAGAAGTAATAAAAATAAATATTTTTTTCTCTTTAAAACACTAAAATATACTAAAAAGAGATTTTCCTTGAAATGAAATTTCACTCTGTAGCTACAAAAGCAAACATCTTACATAAAAATATATTTTCTTTCATATGTTATGCAAAATTCATCTTTCTTTAGACATACAGAAATCAATCCCTAAATACGTGTTGACTTAAATTATTACTTAAATTAAGATAGTGAGCATTCACCCTAACTATACAGGCATCTCACATAATTTGTGGAATCCATTAAATCCTAGCTCCTGTCTGCGTCCACTTCAGATTCTGATCGGGCCAGCATTCCTTTCGAAATAGCGTGTTTGCGTAACATCGCTTTTAGTGTTTGCATTGTAACGCAGTAGTGATGCGCTGTGTACTTACCTCAAATGAAAATTTTTGAGTTTTCTTGACAGCCGCCGCACAGCCATCGCAGCGCTTTTTGGACAAAAGCGCTGCTGTATGTATTCGAAAACAATTACGAGGGTGGATTGGTCCATGACTTTTTAATGAAGAATAGTACATTGTTCACCGAGAGGAGAAAGAGACCGATTACCGTCGAGGGTGTCGTTTGAAGCCCGAGCCGTAAGCGAGGGCTTTAAAACACCCGAGATCGGGAATCGCACTTTCTCTCGAGTGATACATAGTGCTTTATACTACACCTACGAGGAAAATAAATAGTACTTTTCAACATTGAGTACATAGACCATAACGTACTTGGTTTGTATTTTTGCGCTTTTTCACTGAAATAAGCTAGCAAAACAGTTTCAGAAAAAGAAGCCGCATTTTTTTCACTTTTCCATTGCAAAAAATCGTTATAAGTTTTATTATATTTTTTAATTGATTTCTGTGGTAAAAGGTTATCAATCAGTATTTTTGCTGTTTCCTTCAACTGCGGCGGAGTTAAAAAATCTTCACCACCCACCACTATCACTACTTATCATTTTGATAGTTTTATTTTACTTTCTACGAAAACTGAATCCTCAAATAACACACAAATTGAAAATGGCGCCAATGGCGTCTGCAATTTTCACATGTTCTTTTTTCAAATTGTTTATCCTGCCGCCGCAGGGTCGCACTGCCATGCCAGCCCGACACCATCCGACACACAGCTAGTGGCCAGTGTCATTTTGCGAACTTGGAGATAAAACTCACTGTAAAATAGTAGATTGTTATACGAGGGTCAAAAGGAAGCAATTCCCATTCGAGATATTTAGACGCCTGAGCATAGCGAGGGCGGCTATAGTTCGAGAATGGAATTGATGACTTTTACCCGTGTTAAACACTCTACTTTTCATTTCGAATTTCAGGAAAGTAAAAAATGTCTTAGTTATTCCAAAATATTTATAAATAAAAACATGTACCTACTTAGTAACTACATTGGTAGACCTTATAATTATTACCTAATCACAACTAAACTTTAAAAACCTAGAAAAATAAGAACAATTTGTGAAAATTAAAGTTAAATTCTTGCTTGGAATATTTACTGTTTTATATAAATTATTATGATGACAGATTTGGCTTTGTTGGATACCTGTAAAAGTTAGAGATATTCTTTGGTCTTTGATAAGATGGTAAGTCCATGGCAGAGACTCTCCTGAAGTAGTTGTTTCCTGTAGGCGAATTACAGCGTAGTTTTATTGTTTCTTTTAATTTATTTGAACTTTTTGTTTTAGTTTTAAACTCATTTTTAGTAAATACAAAATCAACACAAAACTTTAATACGGCACACACAGCTCAAAGTCACAGAGTTAGGTAAGTCTCCCTCCAATATTTTATAGTTTTTCTTATTTTAAATTTGGAACACGTCGCGTCGCCGGCCGCTCCGCCCAATGTTTTTAATTTTGCACTGGCTGTTTATACCGTGTTTTGTTGTTGTTCGTGAATGCGACGATTTTTAAACCATTTGTTTTTAACTATTGTAACCTTTTTTATTGCCAAATTCAGTTCTATTTTTAAATTACTTTTCCACCCTAGGGTGGAACGAAGAGTTTTGGACCCGCTGCTCAGTT
Source organism: Agriphila straminella (assembly GCA_950108535.1). Lineage (NCBI taxonomy): Eukaryota > Metazoa > Arthropoda > Insecta > Lepidoptera > Crambidae > Agriphila > Agriphila straminella. The sequence goes on along the minus strand of OX467303.1, from coordinate 4,439,633 downwards.
CAAATATACATCACTTTCCGAATATGAGAAATGAAAACTTTTTGCCTTTTGATATTTAGGTTACCGGCGCATAGTCTTACCCAAAATTAAAAAAGAAAAACCACGTAAGAAATGGATTTTCATACACTTTTCTCTCCCGCTCAGCTATGCGTTTTCTCCCCGCATATTTGTTCGATATGCAATGACGTACTTTCTACCGTAAATTTGATAAAGTATCAAGGTACTTTCCGAGCAGGTGTAGTATAAAGACTTTTATCTACACTCACATCGTAATGTTCCAAATATGAATTCAAAAAAGGTAATATAAATACGTACTTTATTTTCGTGGACACGAAAAATAAAAAAAAAACTCATTACGATGCAGTCAACTGAATCATAAAATAACTTTTTTTCTCATTACGATACAGGGCAAATCCAAGAAGTAGGCAGTGCCTTGATATTAAAAAAAAACAACGATATTTTCCCATACATTTTCCATGATTAAAATGCACTCTATGGTGATCGATGACATTAGTGCGATTAGTTTGCAGGGTTGCGTTTAGAGGCTTAGAGTGCGGTTGTTTGGTTTTTGGCTTTAAGGTTCGGAACGACCAAGAACTTTAAATGACATTAATAGTACAAATTCTTCGTTTTCCATTTGGAATGCGAATAATTTAAACTTTCCTTTATTCTAAATGAAATAAAATCTGTTTCTGAGGAGCTACCATGAATATTTAAAAAAAATAGACACAAAAACATCAAAATACAAAATAATGTCAAATGGCATTGACAATTTTACTATAGACAAACGTCAGCGTTTTTCAACCACCGATTTTGATGGTTAAAAAGTTGCAACGCTCTGACGTTTGAAACGGGAAAGCTGTTACAACCGGAAGTCACGCTCTAATGTTTGGAACGCTGTTAAAGCATTCGGTTGCACTCGGAGCGTAGGTTCTGAACGCAACCCAGTGCACTCATCTCATTATTTTTCTTCTAATGGAATGCGCGCCATTTTTAGAGCTTTACAAAAATGTTTTGATTTCAATTTTAACATTTTGTTGTAATGAATTTCGTAGGTTTTTTTAATTCTTGATTTAAAATGTGAAGAAAATTTGACTCTGCTCGATATTTTAGATGCAGCTAAGGAAATGACTTATTACAAGGTAATACCTAGCTAATACAAACAATGTCTCACTCTCTTTTCTAACGTTGATCTTTTATTTAGTAGGTTCAATCCTAAATGTATGAGTGTAGATAAAGTAGTGTATGAAACTGCACATAACTAGGTATTAAAACACTCGTGTGATACTATTAAAAACCTCGCCTACGGCTCGGTTTTTAAACACACACTCATGTTTTAATACCCCTCATTATGTGGCAGTATCATAAACTACTATTTTCGGAATATTTTGTTTTATTTCTCTACATAATCTTATTGTAGCTCTGCGTATTCAGTCCAACGAAGTTCCTACCTCTTTAACCCATTATTTTTTTCTTTCATCGCCTGAAAACTGGTAACTGAAATGAGGGCCCATTTCAGACACCACCTTGTCTGATGAAAATCTTTGCCCGCCAAGACATTTATTCATGTTTGGCATAGGAGAATAAATCTCACTGGGGTTGAATCGAGAAAATAGGAAGGATTCATCTTCATTCGATGAGTTTTGATGTCATGAGTGCCGCCGAGAGGGTCGACATGGTCATTAAGAAAAGTTAGAAGTCTTTTGCACTTTTTGTTTCCAATAGTAATTTGAAAAAAAATTAGTGTAAAAAAGCCTTAAGGAGTTTTATTTAAGACACAAAAATAAAATATGAAAATAAAAATTTCTTCTTTTTTTAAAGTCATTGACTTATCAAACCACCCTCGTAGGTATATTATAAATCTTTTCTTGGGCTAGAAACTAACGGGATGTCCATGTTTGGCCTGAGATGGTGTACTTACGTAACGAATAATTATTATTTTTGTTTTCTCGATTGACGTAGCGATTTTAGGTAGTATCACTTTTATTCAGTAATACTTTGGCTCCCAATGTCCAGAAGGCAATCGCACCAAACAACCTAAAATTTTTTTTGGTAGTTTCAAGTGGGTAAATTATACGTACAGGTATGTAGCTGTAGTATCATGGTTGAAACTTGTATTTAGGTGCACTAACCTTCAACAATAATAGCAAAGATTTGTCGATTAACTATTCAACCTGCCTACTTATTGTCTAATTTTCAAAATCTATCGCAATCACTTTCATTTGACAGATGGATGTGATACATTGCTGCATTTCTTTGGTAAGTTTTTATTTCTGCCAAAAAGAAGCATCAATGTAGGTATCGCATCCTGAAAGCGACTGCGATAGATTTTGAAATTAGACAATTAGCCCCTAAAGCTGGCACAACTGACTAAATCCTAACGTCAATACCGATAACGAGTTATGATTCGGCAATTTAACAGTTGACTGACGGCTACCATATTTTACGCACAATTACGGGTCTCAACTCAATGCTAAAACGCTAAATCTGAATGCTGCAGCACAACCAATCATTGCGGTCTATATCGGTCCACAGTTAGGTATGGCAAATACGCGCTTCTATCCTATCTACTTCACCTATCTACATTCTACAATGTTTACAAACTGCAGTAGGTAGGTATAAGTACAATAATATTATTCTGCTATTTCTGAATAAAAGTAAAAACTGGGAAATCATATTTTAGCATACAAAAAAACATAATATTCTGGGTTAGGTTAGGTTAGTATTTGAAATAGGTTAGGTTAGAATTCGCTGTATGTAAGTTGAAAAACTACGTCATCAGTCAAGAAATTTACCTACGATCGTATACGTCGATATTACTTGTACTACTGATGAAAACTCTTAGGAAAACTTTTCACAAGGAGAATTTGCCCATTTCTTGCCTGTATATGTTCATCAGCCATTTTTAATGTCCCCACTGCTGGGGCACAGGCCTTCCTTATGGGTGGTAAGGAGGATGGGCCATAACCCACCACGCGGGCCCAATGCGGATTGGTGGGTGTTAACGACTGCAAATGCAGCCGGGACCAACGGCTTAACGTGCCTTCCGAAGCACGGAGGAGCTCGAGATAATAAATTTTTGGTCACCCATCCCATGACCGACCCTTGCGAACGTTGCTTAACTTCCGCAATCGCTGGGCCAGGCGCTAAACCACTGCGCCACTGAGCTCCACCGCCAGCCTGTATATTCTTTTGTATAAATAAGTAGTTCTGTTGTAGGTAGTTTTTATTTTACTTTGTTGTATTAATATTTATTTTATAATATTTGCTTATCGTATTATATTTATTTGTTTCTAATATCTTATGTTGAATGATGAATACTTTTCTTGTTCTTCTGACGAATACGTAAGTGCTGATGATAATGATTCGTCAATCTCGGACTCTGAATCTTTGGAATTTAAATTATCTGGCGTGTTTGACAAAAATCCAAATTTCCTTTCCCTAGTGCATATCAATGCGCAAAGCCTTCTTGCGCACCACACCGATCTTCTTACTTCTTTTGGCAACGGCGTAGTTGACTGCATCCTTGTTTCCGAGACCTGGCTAAAGCCATCTCTTCCTTCTACATGTTGCTCTCTTCCAGGGTATAAGTTGCTTCGCAATGATCGCACTGGTGCGGGTGGTGGTGGCGTAGGTATTTATCTGCGTAACCATATACCTTCCAGGGTGGTCATTTGCTCTTCTTCACAGTACACAGGCTCCATTGAATACATATTCATAGAAGTAACTGTGCATCACAAGAAGATCCTTCTTGGTGCTTTGTACAGCCCTAGTGATAAAATTAGTTATTTCAATGACCTGGAATGCACCCTTGAAAATCTTGTCCCCGACTATGACCATGTAATTCTTCTGGGTGATCTGAACACCTGTCTCTTAAAACGTGACTCCAGAGCTGATAAACTTTTAACTCTTCTCTCTTCCCTCAATCTCCATGTTCTTCAAACTTCATCTCCCACGCACTATTTTCCCAACTGTGAGCCGTCTCTTCTAGACCTCATGATCGTATCTAATCCTGATCTTATCGGATCACATGGGCAACTGACTGCTCCGTTTTCTCATCATGACTTGATTTTCCTCACACACAAAGTGCGTCCTCCCAAAGTCAAGCCTAAAGTGCGTCTTCTGCGCAACTTTCGAAATATAGTCCTCGAACGCCTGAGGGCTGATGTGAGAGCAATAGATTGGTCCCCGTTACTTACATCTGACAACATCGATTCCATGGTCGATTACTTCACTTCTATGCTCATCAAGCTATATGATGATCATGCGCCAGTGCGTCCTGTAAAGGTTAAGCATTTGCCGGCTCCTTGGTTAACTCCGGCTATTAGAAAAGTCATGGCAAAACGAGATAAAGCCAAAAATCGCCTTAAAACTTCACCTTCTCCTGATAATCTGGCTGCGTATAAAAAACTTCGGAACCTCAGCAATAGGATGTGTCGCGACGCTAAACGCAAGTATATCCATTCGCAAGTCGAAAGCCTAGATCAAAAACATATTTGGGGTTTTCTAAGGACTCTGGGCGTGGGCAAGTCCGTGGATTCCAGTCCGCGTGCCGTGGACCTAGACTCTCTGAATAACCACTTTTCATCACCTCCTCTTATCTTGGACACGGCCTCTAAGTCAGCCGCTCTTTCTTCTCTGTCTTGTCTTGATCCATCTAATCACCCCTCTTTCTCTTTCAATGTAGTTTCCCAAACTGAAGTTACTAAGAGTATCAGATCCATAACTACCAAGGCTATTGGTAGTGACGGTCTTAGCTTGGAAATGATCCTTCCCGTGCTGGAGGACATTGTGCCTGTAATCACTCACATTATCAACTTTTCCCTACAACACAATGTTTTTCCTTCTTCGTGGAAGAAAGCTCACGTCATTCCCCACCCTAAAACTCTTAACCCATCCTCTCTGTCTCAGTACCGCCCCATTTCTATACTCCCTATCCTTTCCAAGGTCCTCGAGTCTCTTGTCCACAGCCAATTATACTCCTTTTTCTCATCTAACAGCCTCTTGTGTCCGTTCCAATCTGGGTTTCGCCCTTCCCATAGCACGGTTAGTGCACTGTTAAACATAACTGAGGACATTCGCAGTGCAATGGATAATACTAAACTCACGGCAATGGTTTTGCTTGACTTTAGCAGTGCATTTAACTGTGTAGACTTTGACCTGCTCCTTGGTACTCTTCGATCCTTTAACATATCCACCCCCGTTATTGAATGGTTTCAATCTTATCTCTTCGACCGCTTTCAACGTGTAGTTTATAATGACACTTCATCCGATTGGTCACGTTTATCAGCTGGTGTACCGCAGGGCAGCGTTCTTTCTCCGTTACTATTCTCTATATTCATTAACAAAATCTCTAGTGTCATATCTTCCCCCTTTCACCTCTATGCTGATGACCTTCAAATCTATCGACATTTTTCTATTGCTGAGGTGGCAGAAGCGTTTGGATCCTTGAATCGGGATCTGGACTCCATTCGGGACTGGGCCACTTCGTTTGGTTTAGTTGTGAACCCAAACAAATGTCAGGCCATGATTGTTGGCAGCAGCCGGCTTAGGATAAAACTAGACTGGGAATCTGTTCCCCCTCTTATCTACAATAACTTGATAATCCCACTAACTGAAAAAGTTAAAAATCTAGGACTTATTATGGACTGCACCTTATCTTGGTCTCCGCATATTAATGAAGTTAGCAAACGGATCCACTATTCTTCTCACTCCCTCAAGCGACTTCAATACTTCCTACCTTTTAAAACGAAAATTATGTTAGCGCAATCGCTTCTTCTTCCCCTTCTCGACTACGCCGATGTTTGTTATCTGGATGTGACCGAGGAACAGCTGAACAAGTTGGAACGCTTACAAAATCGGGCCATTCGTTTCATTTTCGGTCTGCGCAAGTACGATCATGTGTCAATCTTTCGCCAACAACTTAAATGGCTTCCCATTCGCTTTCGCCGTGATATGCACATCCTCTCCACCTTATTCAAAATTCTCAAAGACCCTAACTCACCTAAGTACCTTTCCTCCCGCTTCCAGTTGCTTCCTCCTCCCTCTCGCTCCAGGCGTCCTTGCATCACTACAATGCTTGAGGTGCCTTGGAGCAACACCAAGTTCTTGCATAATTCCTTCTCTGCCAAAGCAGCACGGCTTTGGAATAAACTCCCGACTAATATTCAGGACTCCCCAAGCATCCACTCATTTAAATCCAAAGTTAAGTCGCACTTTTTATCACAGTTATCCCAATCAGAATCATGAGATACTTAGTTAACACCATCTCTTATTTATTTATTTATATGTATGTATATTTATAATATAGGTTAATATGTATGTATGTATGTGTTTGTATAGGTAAATTAGGTATATTTATTTATTTATATATTGTAGGTACTATATTTTAGACTTTAAATTGACAGTTTTTCTAATTTAATTTTTGCACTTTATGTCACCCGCTTAACATCGAAATCTCGAACACGTTCTCAGGTTGGCTGGAAGAGATCTCTTTTAGAGATAAGTCCTCCTTTGTGTACATATCTCAATTTATTTTTGTGTAACTATTTTTATGAGTGCAATAAAGAGTATAATAATAGGTAGGTACTTAAAATTGACCTCATGCACTATAAGTAGCGTTCTTCTTGGGCTTAATTCGCATAAGAGGTTTTCTCTAATTATGTAAACTTTATTCATTTACTATGTTGTTATTTTATTTTCAGCACTGACGGTTCGTTTCCTGACTAAGCGGTATATCGGAGAATACGATCATCAACAAGGTAATTTTATTTTAAATAACCTCCCTCAAAAAAGCAGCTATAAACAAAGCAAGAAATAATGTTCAAATCAAATATATTGAAGTCGGTTGGGCCCGGAGGTAATATTTTTTAAAATTAATTGATTTGAACAATATTATATAAGATTCTTGATAAATTTGTGGCGGCAAGCTTAACGTCCAATTGTTAAATTAATTAAGACAACAGTCACGATGGGACTGACGTGTAAATAAATTTACAAAAGTCCCTAAAATAAATAAAGAAAAAAAAGATTCTTGATTTGAACATTGTATTCTTGTGTTTTATGGTTTTTGAAGGAGGTTTTATTTTTAAAGCTTTTATTATCAGCTTTTTTGAACAAAATTTATGGTTAAACATCCGTCTAAATTCATAAAAAATGGTAACGAAAACGACATTACTTTCAGGATCTCCTGAAAACTATTAAACCGATTTCAAATTTTACAAAAAAAATGGGACCAACTTGGGAACAAACACGTTTGAATCATTTCAATCGATTCAGCCATCTTCGAGTATTCGGTGTAGTACTTATGTAGTTCCATCCTGAAGTTTAAATTCATTGTAGTTATTTAAAGTTCTTGGTGTATAATGTACATACCTACCTACATTAAAAAATATACGCAACAAAAAGATAACCTCCACCTTTTCAATTTTTGAAGTCGGTTAAAAATAGTATATTATGTTCAGGAGTCAGGACTGAAGGAATCAATAAATTAACTAATCGAATTAAATAATTTGATAACAAATAAATTATACTCACCTTTCCCTTTTTCAGTATTTTTTTTAGATATTTTGTTATTATGATTTATTTTGTTGTATTTCAGACAGCAAATACAAGCATGAGGCTATTTTGGACGGCGAACCGATCTTATTCGAAATCTTAGACACTTGTCCAAAGGTGAGAAAAAAGTTTATAAATTACGGTATAAGTACCTAAGTTTAACAATATTCTAATAAAATTTAAGAGACCTGCCTGCCTAGCATGACCGATTTATATCGCGTGATATAGCGTTTTATCACAACTGTCAAAAAGACAAAGGAGTTTGACAGTTGAGTGTCGATAAAATGCTATATCACGCGATATAAATCGGTCATGCTAGGCATAGGCAGGCAGGGGCCGTACCGGCTAACGCATCGAACTTCGAAAATTCTGCTGGGCTTCAAATAAAAACAGCTAAATCGAGCCCCAGTTAGGCCAAAATAGCAAACCCCCAATTTATGATGTCACAAGAACATTGATATCTTCTAAATAACTTCAACAAATAGTACAATACGAAATTCCAACTTTAATTTCTCTGTTTTAAGTTGAAGCTCGGCAGACCCGTCGAAATTCGAAAAGTTAGCCGGTAAGGAAATTTTCGCTGCGCTCTATTTCTATGCCCCAGGCTAACTCAAAAATCGGTGTCGATTCAGGTTTTCGATTTTTTTCAAAATGTCGGAGATAATGGGAAAAATCCCCTCCTATTTCAGCCATTTCTAAAAATGATCAAAAATGTCACAAACGCAGATCTGCAGCTCTATAGAGCCACTAGTTTTATTTTAATACATAGGAAAGCCATCATACAAAACTGGATAAAATATTCCCATGTATAAAAAGTTGTAGCATAAAATTTGTTTCTAATACAAAATAGAGATTCATTCGTCTGCGTTAGTTTATTTGTTTTAAATACATGCTCCACAATTGTATAACACATCTCACTCAGAGATCGTTGCGTGCAAATCATTCTATAATCAACATTCGTAAGATACAAATAAACATGATTTTTCTGGGGCGCGCCAAAATTAAACGCAATCTGTCGGAAAAAAGCTTTTCTTTCTCGAATTCTTTAACTTTACTACGTCGTGTCGTGTCGTTCTGAACTACCAATCTCATTTATTTATTTTAAAGGGTTCTGTAACATTTTATAATCAACCTTGACCTGCAGCTGTAGGACAAGGTCAGTTAAAAGCGGTAAACTATAACTTTCAACGAAACGCAATAGATTTTTCATAGGTGTAGAGAACATTTCCTATTAAGAAAAGATATTGTTAAGAACGTCGATTAATTAATCACGAGTAGATACACTAAGACGTTTCCCTACGTGATCGAATCAGAAACGAAGAGATCAGCAGGAGAACTAAAGTAACCGACATCACTCGAAGGATTGCTCAGCTGAAGTGGCAATGGGCGGGACACATAGCGATAAGAACCGATGGCCGTCGGGGCGGAACGGAAAGGTTCTGGAATGGCGACCGCGCACTGGACGACGCTTCGTTGGTAGGCCCCCGACAAGGTGGACCGACGATCTGGTGAAGGTTGCGGGAAGCCGCTGGATGCGGGCAGCGCAGGACCGATCGTCGTGGAGATCCTTAGGGGAGGCCTATACCCAGCAGTGGGTGTCGTGCGGCTGATATGATGATGATGACACTAAAACTTTTTCAGCTTGAAATACGGTTTCAGAACAGACTGACTGGTCTCAAACCATACTCTGTTTTAAAATTTTATTAATAACTATTGCGCACAAGGGCCTACCCAAATGGCAAACTTATAAGCGTTTAATTCTCTATTCTACAAGATTATTCGCTTCGGCGAAAGCGGTATTATTTCACATGTGATGATTCCTTGAGGCCTGAAAAAGCGCTTTAGTACCGCAACAGTTGCCGATGTTAGGTCTCGTTAATAATTACAATTCCCTATTGATTCCCGAAGCTCTCTGGGTTTTGTAGTTGCACACAAACTTTAAGCCCCGTTGTACCTACCAACTATTTTTAGATATAATTTAAAATAAATGGGACAATCGGGGATAAATGCACGTACAAAATTCTCCAGCAGCAGTAGCGCCACCAAGCGGGATAAATTTTGTGACATCCCCTAACGATCAAGTTGTCGACCATGCCACGATGAGAACTTAATGCATAGAAATGCAACAGTTTCTAAGGACATCCTTTACACACAATAAACAAAAACATCACAATCCTATACTTACCAATAAAAAAAACCGGTCAAGAGCGAGTCAGACTCGCGCACCGAGGGTTTCCGTACCATCATAATAAATACACTGCAGAGCCTGCTGTAGAATAAGAAAATTATTATTGCAATATTAGGTCAGCACCATCTCTTGGCCGATAGTGGAACTATTTTTTTTTTCTTAGTCCAGCGCCATCTCTTGACCGTTAGTGGAACTAATGTAATTTTTCTTGGGTCAGCGCCATCTGTTGACTGGTAGAGGAACGAATTAATTTTTTGTTTGTTTTTTGAATTTCTAAAAAAGTGTGTTATATTGAGACATCGTTTTATTTTTCTGTAATCTTTACATAATCTACTATCACATAGAATTATTTCAGATTTTTCTCTTTGCAAACTTCGGAGATAAAGGGGGGGAACGGTATTTTTTTTTACTTTTTTCATCATAAGTCAAAAACTATGCAGCCTAAAAAAAAAGAAAAAAATGATTTCAAATGTGCAAACAGCGCTCTTTCATATGATACCCCACATGCCCTAGTCGCCCCACTTAAAATTTTTAAGACCCCTTTTCAGTCCCTGTTGTAAGAAAACTATTTATTTTTTATTTCTTGCTTATTTGCAAATAGTTGGACAAAGATCATCTTTAACTATTCCAAATTTCAAGTTGATACCATTAGTAGTTCTCGAGATATCCAGCTGTGACAGACAGACGGACAGACAGACAGACAGACAAACAGACGGACTTAGTCACACCATAAGGGTACCTTTTTACCATTTTGGTACGGAACCCTAAAAAGAAGGTTATTCGTACAGGTGATTATTATGATAGCACAACTGAGTTCATCGAAAAATGACAATAATAACAAAACGAAACCTGTCGTACTAACATAGTACCTATAAGCAAAAAAAAATAGATGTAACACTATGATTTAAGCTAAAGCTAACAAAATGATGTGGAAATTCAAGTAGGTATTTCAAAAGAGTCTCAATAAAGGCCAAAGTCGATAGTATAAATACATATTTATTTATTTATATCAGCACTGGAATAAAAAGTACGTGATGATACTACATACATAATATACATATTATTTACTTACTTATTGTGAACAAGCTTTCCGTCCCTTCATAGTCATAACCATTAAGATACTCACGAAGTGTCTTTTCACACACGAAACGTGTTTTGTTTTCAAGTGTAATATTTACTGATGCGATTATACAAAAAAAACCCGCCTGCATAAAAAGACAAGTCGACTGAAAAGATGGAAACAAGATTTAAATAAATATGAAGATATGCCATCCCAACCAGTGGAGTTTTTATTTTTTAATGTACCAATAAGTTTAGTTATTTCAATTTCATCTGTTGGTAAGAGCATAAATGAACCCACATCGTTACATTTAAAGTGTTTAACCAAGTCGATCTGGGTTTTATTAAGATTTTGTAAGACTTTTTCAGCAAGATTGTGTCCTACATTTACAAAGTACTTAATCATTTGCAGAACTTACGGCCGAATACTCAAAGGCTTCTTAGTTTAAATCTTAAGTTAAGGTCTCCTTAACTTTAAGGAAGCTGTCAGCTGCCGAAGTACAAGCCCAATTGGGCATACCAGTTGCGCCACAGTTGACTTGTTTGACCTTTTGTTGTTCTTCTTGTCAGCTAAAAAAGTCTGGAACGGGTGGTAGGAAAATATAGACAATTCAAAAGTACTTAACAATTAAGTTTATTTGAATAAAGCTTATTTCACTTTCACTTTCACTTTCTTTATTCCTTTTTCGAAATTTATCGATATTGCTGCATCAACAGTTGAGCCCAGCCCTTTGTGTCAAAAACGTGTCATATTTTGATGTGTGACTCATCCGTACACAAATTTTTGCTGTTTTGTTTTATTTTTTATGTGTTAGTGTCATCATTATAGTGTTGTTTTTGTATGTAAGTATGCGGAACTGCACTTGTGTGCACTTTCCCCCCCGCAAAAAATACCAGAATAATTTGAATAGTTTAATACTCGCTAAGGCGACTCCCTTCGTACGAAGCCGCGATGCTCGAAGCTCGAAGGTATGCTTAGAGCAAGACCATAGAGGAAATAATCACTACGTTTTTGGCAAGGAAATTATAAGTACTTCTTAGAGCAAGACGGGCCGTGTTGCTCTATGGTAATATGCTTTGCATCACAGACCTGATGATCTACCTCCTCTAACTTCCATCCCTCAGTGAATTTTAGAAGGACCGTCCACTTCTCATGTTACTACCTTCTGAAAAAAAATTAAATATGTACCTACAGATTGTATTTTTCATGAATTAAATCTCGATCTATGAATCTATAAAATATTCAGTTCGCTTCTCTGAAAGTGAAATAATTATAACCATGAAAAGCAATTTATCCAAAAGCAAAAGAGCTTGTTATTAAACGCCACGGATCCTCAAAGGGCCTTTGTTAAGGTTTCTTGTAAATAATAACACTGCTAGCTGCACTGCAACAGACTATCGGTGAAACACTTCAAGAACAGACTCGCTGACGACCGACCATGAAACGGAACAAAACTAAAACATCCAGCTGAGACCCGGTATTGAGAAACTATTATTATGAAGCTTCGTAAAAGCATAATTAAGCCTCGCGACCACAGGGAGCGAAAGCTACCTATAACTATTGTAAGCGAAAGATACCTATAACTATTGTAAGCGAAAGCTACCTATAACTATTGTAAGCGAAAGCTACCTATAACTATTGTAAGTGAAAGCTACCTATAACTATTGTAAGCGAAAGCTACCTATAACTATTGTAAGCGAAAGCTACCTATAACTAATAGATGTTGTGTTGATGGCCAATATAGTAGCAAAGTAGATCAAGATAAGATGGACCATACATGTCCATAACACCCAGCATGACTCATTTAGGTAGGTAGTAGTAGGTACCTACAAAAAAAAAGTTATAGCATTGGTTGTCTTTAAAAAACATACGGCTTAACGTGTCTTCCGAAGTACGGAGGAGCTCAAGATTATACATTTTTGGCCACCCATCCCATGACCAACCGTTGCGAAAGTTGCTCAACCTCCACAATCGTAAGGCCTCTTGCTAAACCACTGCATCACCGAACTTCACCTTACTCTAGAGTAAAATTCCAGAATTGGAGCAATGAATGTGATGTAGTCCAATAGGGTCTTAAATTGCTACCATTACAACGTGTTTTTACTCGACTGCAAGTGGGCTATGTTTTTCGCGCATCTTATATGTAAGTATCTATCTTGTATCTTGTATGTAAGTTTGTATGTTTGTTTGTATGTAATATTCTTTATCACCTCATATCTTTTAAACGGCTGAACGGATTTCTATGATTAAGATATCGTTAGATTTGTCTTGTCAGCCCAAGTGTTCTTAAGAAGGTGGCGTTATAAAAAACCAACATGGCGGCTGTACGGTGCTATTATACGTAGTGAAAAAAAAATTTTTTTTTAGAATAACGCAATATGGGTGTCAAATTAAAGGGCTTATTATAAGGATTTCAAAACAGGTATATCATGGTCGTAATATCTAATAACTAAAAAGAGATAAATAAAAAAATACCTGCCTGCATAAAAAGACAAGTTAACTGAAAAGATGGAAACAAGATCATAATAACATGCAGTCGGAGGGATATAATTCAAATCACTTTCTTTCTTTATGCATGCCTCCGACTGCATGTTATTATGGCATGCCTGTATATTCCAAAAACTCTGTCTCTGTCTTTTTCTTTACGTGTGAAGATTAATGAAAATAACCTCACTTTTTCATTTTTTTCAATGTTTTTGTTGTTATTTTGACACATAAAGTAACTTTTGGAAAAAGTAACCGTTGAATATTCTTCTATATGTCATTACCTATTTTTCTATATATTATTCGTGAATAAGGGATTAATAAAGTATTATCCAAAAAATATAAAATTTATGAAAATTTTCTTTGTCTTTGCTTGTTTTTATAGTCGAGTGAAGATACGAATATCGTATTTTAACCGTAAAATAAACAAGATCGTTTGTTAACCTTCTACATAATATTTTTATCTGCTCAAAATAAAGAATACTTGATTGTTTACAGTTGAATCAAAAATAGGCCAATTTCGATAATTTTGAATATACTGGCCTTATCTTGTTTCCATCCTTTCAGTTGACTTGTCATTTTATGCAGGCGGGTTATTTAATTTTTATCTCCCAGTAAGCTTCGCCCAACTTTATAAGTGTAGTGGCAGAATAACTGCACGAGTCGGGGACGCAGACGCGTCTAGTGCTAATTGCATAGCAGGGGCTCTTTTTTGAATCGCTCGTATGACATTATGTTGTGTATGACATGCGATTGTCGTATGACATGCGATTTAAGTAACACTCGCCTTCTAAGACGCATGACGCCGATTTTCCGTATTTTTGAATCGTTCGTTTTCGGAATATACGAAATGTTGGATTTTATCCGTTCCACGCAGAATTTAGAGAAAACCGATAACTACCGCAACGAAAACGGAACGTAATATCCATGTTTCTATTGGCTGTTAAAAAAAATCTTTGCTTTTTAGTAGAAAAGAATATCGCTCGCGGTACCGTATCGCTCGACTGCAAACGAGTGGGTGAGGGCACTCGTTGCGGTCGAGTGATTCAATAATATGGAAAGTCAAATGTCGAACGATAATCGGTAGAAACCAAGCGCTCGACGCCAGTCGAAGGATACAAAAATAGGGCCCTTAGGTCTTTTTAATCTTAATAGCCTCCCCTCTACAAAGGGAGTCAGTTAATAACACTTTTATAAGCTGAAAACATCAGCTTTATTGCAGGATACAATTATTCTGTCCCCTGTAAAACGTTTCAAAGAGATTCGCGATCATTGACGCTTCTTCACCTTGTGATTTTCAGTTTTCTCTGGTTTATTCCTCGTAGTTGGGATAGATGATTAGGATAGGTTTAATAAAGATAAGACGTTGTTATTATACGACTGCCCAAAAAACAGAGTGTAAAGTGTAAGGTTGATCAATTAATTAATTCAAATCATTATGCTGATTGTGTATATTTAAAGATTGATTGTTGAACTATATTTACAATTTGGCTGATTGTGAATATGTTGTAGTAATTGTACCTTATTTTTAAATGAGATTAGAAGCTAATTAATGATAATACTCGATTTATTATAACTACCTAAGTGGTCAAGGATAGATCGCAAGTGAACAATGGTAACAGTGATGGCTTAGCTTAGCACCGGATATTTGTTATAAGATTAATTTGATCTTCAAAATATGTAACATAAAATCTAGAATTAAGTAGGTTTTATTGCCAATAAAAAAAGTTTAAATTTAAGAATAGTTAATGAAACTTTTTTCCATTTCAGGGTGTCAACGACTTACCCGGCAGCGACGTGACTCAGTGGGCCGACTGTCTGTTCCTGGTGTACTCCATCACCGATCGGGACTCGTTCAACTACGTGCGGCGCGCGAAGCAGAGCCTACAGCCGGACATCCCTCTCACTCTAGTCGGGAACAAATCTGATATGGTGCACTTGAGACAGGTGATTAATGCTTCTGCAAGCCTCGGCACGGATCTTGAGCGGTGAAAAATGCGCAGAAGCATAGCCGTCTCTCAGTAGAGTAGCTACAGAGAGGGCTATGCTTCTATGCATTAAATTTCACCGCTCAAGATCCGTGCCGATGCCTATATCTACTAATAATCAACCGATCATTGTGAAGAAACTTGGGCTTAGCCTATACTTAACCAGGGGCCCTACAGTGTCGTCGACTTCGCCGTCGGCTTCATTTGACAGATGGATGCTACTTGCTACTTCTTTTTGGTACAAATATAAACTAACCAAAGAAAAGTAGCAATGTATTACAACCATCTGTCAAATGAAGCCGACGGCGAAGTCGATGACACTTGGGCGGTAGACCCACTGCGTGTGTGCTTATGTTGATTAATGAACGTCATGGAAAGCGTAACTAAAAACGGCAGTAACTTTTTCAATCTTCAGAATTATCCAGCATGCTTAAAATTTGCTACACACATGATTTGACTCAAATGCTCAGTAATATATCTCCGAATCTCAGAACATTTCTGTGATCTGTGCTCCGAATGTAGGTAACACAATGTGCTAATTTGCTACTTCAATCAATCTATTCTTATCCTACCTCTTCAGGTCAGCCCAGAAGAAGGCGAAATTCTAGCGAAAGACTTCGAGTGCACCTTCGCGGAAGTAGCAGCCGCTGAACAGGTCAACGAAGTAGGGGATGTGTTCCACGACCTGTGCCGGGAAGTGCTCACCCTCCGACGGCGCGCCAAACACAGTCTCCTCGACCGAATGCTTGGCTCGAAGACTGCCTACCGAGTCTACTCTCGAGGGAAGAGCGATAGTGCTTTACCGAAAGAATAGAAGGAGGATCAGGGCGTAAATGAGGGCTGTTCTTGGTGGTGCTTCCCTTATTAAAGAGAACCAGAGGGCTAATTGTCTAATTTTCAAAATTTGTCCTTCAATGCGCAGAATGAAACTGTTTCAGTGAACTTTTCATGATTTCCTTTAAGTTTATAGGAAGTGCTGAAAATTTTACCCTTAAATTACTTGACGCTGAAAGTTTGCTCCTGTATCTGTTTTTTTATGTAAGTAAGCATAAGTTGAGAATGCAGAATTTTTGTATCGGCATCCCTGCCAATACCTGCCATACGCTCGCGGCACCTACTTGACCACAACTACCAACAACCCCGGCGGCTGATTATCTATTATATTAGAAACCACCTAGCGACCGGTCTCATTTGACAGATGAATGTGATACATTGCTACTTCTTTTTGGGGTAAAAAACATACCAAATAATAGTATAGCAATGTATGTCAAATAAAACCGGTAGCTAAATAGTTTCTATTTAAATAATATCAACCTGCCCGGTTTATACAAATACTGGTTGGTGACCACCAGATCCTCCAACTACGCCCTGACTAAACGGTTTTTGCTGATTTTGATACGAAACTGACTGTAGTACGTACGGTATGTGATATGATGGGTGGGCAACAAACCGACGTTTATGTATGGCATGTTGAAAATATTCTCTGTTCGAGAAATTGAGTGGAAGTGATCGTAACAGAACTCACTTCACATTTCAAAGAGGAAGACTTTATTGAAGTTATTTGTAATTGTGTAAATAGTGTTTCCAAGTTTTTGTAGTGCACATGCACAATGTCAGCGTGATTAAATGCACGCAATGTATTTGCAATGTGTATTTTTATATTAATTAAGATTTTGCACAGTAGTGTTGATTTGATTTTCTACGAATAAGTGCAATAAGTACTAGTCATTAGATTAGTCAACCATATCATACCTATACCAAAGAAAATATGTTGAAATAAGATGAAAATTATGTATATAATTTTATATTACTGTTGATTTAAATTGTTAACAGATTGTGTACCTACATTTAGAATTCCACTTTGCTAGAGAACGGAAATAGTACTTAGAGCTGTAAAAATTTAGAAAACATACACAGTCATAGTCTCATACAAGGGCGGATCCAGGGGGCCAGCCTGCCTAGCATGGCCGATTTATATCGCGTGATATAGAATTTTATCGACACTCAACTGTCAAACTCCTTTGTCTTTTTGACAATTAAACGCTATATCACGCGATATAAATGGGTCATGCTAGGGGGGCTGGGGGCCATGCCTCCCCTCCCCCCACAAGACCTTAGTGGGTAACATTGAATTTGCATTGATAATGACAATTAAAAATTTTGTTTATGTTTATGTTTTATGTAGGTAGTTGTCAGTGTCTCTAATTTCTGTATCTGCCCCTTAGATATAGTATATATATCTGCCCGGTCTCATAATGTTTCTATGTAACCTGTAAATTAATTGTGATGGACTCAAAAATAGTAGAATAAAAAAATCATATTAAGTAAGTATAAAACCGAGTAACGTGTTGACACAACTCGAGAGTAGAATTAGAATTTTTGTAATGTAAACTCACAAAGCAGCACTTTACTTGCACTCAGCAGTAAATATAATAAATGATACTTAGATTATAAAGCGACAGAAAGAAGATCGGCTCTTTTGTCTTTTGCGCTGTTGCCTATTTTTATTTAAAATGGACCTTCATTCTTTACGCGTTTGAGTTGGTGGTATGGTAGGGCTTTTTCCAAGCCCGCCTGGCTAGCTACGACTAATTTATATGTCTTGGGGCGCAAAATTCAAATCTTGCCAGGGGCGCCCATAATCCTAAAACTAAGTCTTGGGGCGCAAAATTCTAATCTTGCCCGGGGCGCCCATGATCCTAAAACTAAGTCTTGAGGCGCAAAATTCAAATCTTGCCAGGGGCGCCCATGATCCTAAAACTATGTCTTGGGGCGCAAAATTCAAATCTTGCCAAGGGCGCCCATGATCCTAAAACTAAGTCATGGGGCGCCAAAATTCAAATCTTGCCAGGGGCGCCCATGATCCTAAAACTATGTCTTGGGGCGCAAAATTCAAATCTTGACTGGGGCGCCCATGATCCTAAAACTAAGTCATGGGGCGCCAAAATTCAAATCTTGCCAGGGGCGCCCATGTTCCTAAAACTAAGTCTTGGGGCGCAAAATTCAAATCTTTCCAGGGGCGCTCATGACCTTAGCTCCGAGCGCTGTAGCGAGCAGTACCTATACACCGTTAATTTTTAAGTATATTTAAGGATTTCAGACCACGTGAATGAACAACTTTTACTATGAGGCCAACCACGGAATCGCAAAAAAAACAGCTGTTCCATACATTATAGTCGAGTCGATGTTGTACTTTTTTATGGAACAGCTGATATTTTTTCGTGATTCCGTGGTTGGCCCCATAGTAAAAGTTGTTCATTTACGTGGTCTGAAAACCCCATTTCATTTTTAGATATACTTAAAAATTAACGGTGTAAACTAACTAAGTCGAGCTTTGACGATTTCAAGTGCAGTGATCTATCACTTTCGGCCTATGAAACCCCATAGTGGATAGAACAATAATTTATCGGAAATAAGAGTCTTCACAGTTTATTCTGTCACTTAAATTACCTAAGTTACGTTCCGCCTTATCACAAAACACTGTTCAACAAGTGATTAACATAACTGTTTAAATGTGATGCTGAAACATTTTTGAAAATATTGTTTGAAACAGCATCACATTTATTTAAACATTGACTAAATTCTGTGGTAAGGCCGTTAAGACAATTTTATTTCCCTTTAGCGTCAGATATTAAGAGACAGCCAAAACGTCGACTTAATTAAAACCAAGTTTAAAAGAAACATTGATTGAAAGTGGTAAAACATCGAAATAAATAGTTACTTAAGGTGGTACCCTGAGCGAAAGTGGCGCCGCGGAGAATTATATTTAATATAATAATTTTAATACACAATTTTAAAAATGTTTATCGTGGAGATTTTAGGGCCCACAGTCTAGTATTTTTAGACGGTATCGTTACATTCCCTCGTAGTCACTGCTAGAAGTAGATAGCAAAACTGCTAAAAGTGGCCGTTTTTGACACATTTGCTATCTACTTCTACGAATGACTACGAGGGCATGTAGTGATACCTTCTGAAAATACTAGACCATGGGCCCTAAAATCTCCACGATAAACATTATTAAAATCTTTTTCTATTAATAACTTATTAAATTAAAACCTCTGAGGGCGCCAATTTCGGTCAAACAACCGCCTTAAACGTTAGACCGAACAATAATTATTTATTTAATTTACTAATTGCTATAAAACCTGTTTTGTTGAACTATCAATATCGGCATCAAGATTCACTCATGGAGAGTGCATCGGGATATTATATTTCACTTAGAAACTGTTATCAAATTATATGAAGAGCCTGGGTAGTATCGGTCCATTAACCCTTAGCACGAACAGCCATAATGTTCCATATTTTTTTTCAACTCATAATCATCATAATATTGTTTGACGCTGATTTTTCTTATGTTTATGAAATAAACTTACCTCCTTAATTAAAAAACCAACTCTATAGAGTTTATTTTTGTAAATAAAAATATTTTTACACAATAAAATACTCGAAATGTAAGTATGATTATTTATTTAGTAAGTAGGTTTTTTCTGCAACACCTATAGAGACCGTACACAGAAGACTTATATAAGTACTACACCGTACTTATATTTAGAAGCTTTTGTTTAGGTACAGTCAGCGTCAAATTGATATGAGCGTCTAGAGTAGTCAATATGATCTGAAAAACAAAAGATCAATTTGATCTAAGCAGTTAGAATTATCATTATTGTTGTAAGCACACACGGTGTTCAAAATATCTTACTACCTACTCATTGTTTCATATTTATATGAGCAGTCAGAGTGTTCAAAATTATTTTAGCAAACAAAGCTGTCAAAGTTATCTTTGCCTTGTGCACAGATAACTTTGACAGCTTTGTTTGCTTTTGACGCTGACTGTACCTACCTACTGCAAAAATACTTGTTTTACCTCAATCATAAATTATTGCTCGATGAAAAATTTTATGCATTTTATACTTACTTACATCTCATTTTGTTAGTATTTTTAATAAATATTTTTATAAATACATAGCACAGTTATTTTCATTTCTATAAAAAAAAAGATAATTATACTTAGGTAGTTACATAAGTAAATTATGTAACAATACTATAATGATCAAACGAACTTACCTAAAATCTCTTCGACGAAGACGGGATAATTAGGATCGAACTCCACTTAGGGTAAGTTCTTTTGATCATTAATTTATCCCGTCTTCGTCTCCGAGATTTAATTTAACTTAACCAAAATTTAATTTAACCAAAGCCCAGGTTTCTTAGAATATGTTAAAAAATACTCGAAGACTTTCAAAATACTATGTGCAGTTGCAAAGTCTAACTGCATTAAAAAGGAAATTAAAAACTCGAGTAACAAAACTAAAACAACCTGGGATGTCATTAATCGTGAAACTGGTAAAACTAAAGCACGGGAAAATAGCCTAACGCTTAATATTAATAATGAATTTATAAAAACAGATAAAGAAATTGCTAATATTTTCGATAAATTCTTTGTAAACATACCAGTAGAAACTACATCGAATTTGGATTCCTCACCAGCGGCTGCTGTATCTGTGCTAAAGGGACATGTGGCTGAAAGTGATTCATTGTTTAATTTTAAATGTATTAATGCTTTAGATATTATTAAAGCTTTCAATTCTCTAAAAATGAAAAGCTCCACTGATTTATGGGGCATATCAGTTAAGGTTATTAAAAATATTGTGCATACTATTACCCCTTATCTTGCTGACGTTTTTAATCAGTGTATTGATCAAGGAATATTTCCTGATCTTATGAAATTAATACCATTGTTTAAATCAGGAAATAAAGAAGACCCTAGCAATTACAGACAGACCAATATCGATATTACCTGCCCTAAGCAAGATTTTTGAAAAAATAATACTTGAGCAATTATTATGTCATTTTAATGTAAATAAACTTTTGCACAACAAACAATTTGGTTTTACGAAAGGTCGTTCCACAACTGATGCTGGGGTTGCGCTTTTGAAGCATGTCTTTGAGGCTTGGGAGGGGTCTCAGAATGCCCTTGGCATTTTCTGCGACCTGTCCAAGGCTTTTGATTGCGTGGACCATTGCACGCTGCTGTTGAAGTTAAATCATTACGGTATAAAAAATAATGCCCAAAAATTAATACTGTCGTATCTCAGTTCCAGGACTCAAACAGTTAATATCAATGGAATAAGTTCGTCAGGTTCTCATGTAAAAATGGGCGTTCCGCAAGTCTCCATTTTGGGCCCTTTCTTATTTTTAACCGACTTCCAAAAAAGGAGGAGGTTCTATGTTCGTCTGTATATTTGTTTTTTTTTTTGTGTATGTCCACCGATTACTCGAAGGCGGCTAGACCGATTGAAATGATTCAAACGTTATTACATTAGGTACACTCCCAAGTTGGTCCCATTTTTTGAAATTTGGAAATCGGTTCAGTACTTTTCAAGTAATTTTGAAAAAAGCACGAATATAGTATGATTTTGTGTGAATTACCTCGATGATTGGTCGTACCTATTACTTCTTTGTTTATGAACTGAATAAGATAATTATTTTTTGTTGGAAGAGGGATATCTTAAGTGTAGTTTTTTAACCGACTTAAAAAAGGAGGTTCTCAGTTTGACCCGTATTTAAGTATGTTTCTCCGCGATTATCTTACGTTTGGCTGAGCCGATTTTTCTAATATACCTTACCTACAAGGTATCTACACTAAAAATAAAAAAATAAAAAATTGTTTAAAAAAAAAACAAAAAACCGACTTCAAAAACCTACCTCTAAAAAGCAAGAAATAAAATTCGTAATAATAAAAATACGTCTATTGAAGTCGGGTGGGGCTTTTAAAATAAAAAAAAGGAATTTGTACTCCAGCCCCACCCGACTTCAATAGGCGTATTTTTATTATTACGAATATTATTTCTTGCTTTTTAGAGGTAGGTTTTTTGAAGTCGGTTTTTTGTTTTTTTTAAACAATTTTTAATATATATAAATGATTTACCCTTTTTTGCAGAAAAATTCTGTGATATTGTTTTGTTCGCAGATGATACTTCTTTAGTATTCAAAGTTGACAGGAATAAAACTGATTTTGACGATGTGAACAAAGCACTCTCGCAGGTTCTTGCTTGGTTTAATGTTAATAATCTCCAGCTTAATGCTAAGAAAACTAAATGTGTTTAATTCGCTTTACCTAATGTACAGGCGAATCCCACTGAAATTGTTATCAATAATGATAAATATTGGACACAGTGTATCATTTGATTTGCTCGATTCAACAGTTTTCTTGGGTGTTAATCTTGACAGTAAACTTCAATGGAATATGCATATCGCAGCTCTGGCTGGCAAGCTCAGCTCTGCTGCCTATGCCATTAGAAAAGTTAGACAGTTAACAGATGTAGAAACTGCAAGATTAGTGTATTTCAGTTATTTTCATAGCATTATGTCATACTGTATTCTTTTATGGGGGATAGCAATTAGCAGCCGATATAAATACTATTTTTGTTTTACAAAAACGAGCAATAAGAGCTATTTATCAACTAAGTTCTAGAACATCTCTTAGGGATAGATTCAAAGAGATTGGTATATTGACAGCAGCATCTCAATTTATATTAAACTGCAAACTTTTTGTGCGTCGCAATATTAACTTGTATACAAAACATAGTGATTGGCACAATCGGAACACCAGAAATAAAGACAAACTTGTAATGCCTCAGTATAGATTAGAAAAAGTCCGTGGTTCTTTCATAGGCCTTGGTATAAAGTTTTATAATAAAATTCCAAGTAATATTTTGGATTTACCATCTGAAAACTTTAAGACTCATGTAAAAAATTGTCTTCTCAAAAAAGGATACTATACCGTTAAAGATTATTTAATTGATAAAACAGCCTGGTCGTAGATTTTTCTATTCTATGTGAAAATTGAGGGAATTGTCCTACCTACTTAAAACTTATTGTAAGCTTTTTGACTCGACGACGCCTTAATGCGAGTAGCTTTAGTATGTCATGCTCACTTTAAACATTTCTGCGGTGGTGTCGTGTGGGGCGGGTCGTTACGTTCCCTCAAATATGGTTGAGCGAAGCGATGGCTGGTCCATGCGTCATGCTCGTGAACGGGTGCTGCCAGTGGGAATGGGTCTGCTTCTGTCTGCTTGTACTAAGGGCGTCGTATATTTATATATTTTTTTTTCTGTTTGATATTATCAATATGTATGGCACTTCTTACTCAAAACATAAAACTAATAGGCAAGTAAACCTTGTTTTGATTTCTCTTTTTTTTATTGCAATCATTTTGCTTTCTATAGTCAGTAGTTTTTGTAAGTAAAGGCCTATGAAAAGCTTTTGGATATTAGTTTTCAATTCAGTGCCTAGGATGGGTAGCCTAAGTATGTCATGCTCTCTTTAATCATTTCTGCGGTGGTGTCGTGTGGGGCGGGTCGTTACGTTCCCTCAAATATGGTTGAGCGAAGCGTTAGCTGGTCCACGCGTCATGCTCGTGAACAGGTGCTGCCGGTGGGAATGGGTCTGCTTCTGAGTACCTATCTTAACGCATATTGAATTGTAGGAATTGCGTTTTTTTTTTATGTCTTGTATCAAGTGTTTTTTGGTAAATTTTGCCTACTTAGGCGCACTTTCGAGTAGCAGACAGAGTGATTACTGATTTCTCGACTAGTTGAAAGTTATTTACTCTCACAATTACCTATCCGATATGTAGTAGGTATTTAATTTCAACCTACCTACCCATTGTGTGCAAACTTTTGTTAATTTTTGTGATGGAAAATAACCTCATTTTAAATGTGGAGCTCATTTTTCAATGTTGACGACTCTGTATGAAATATACAGGGAGAAAAAAGCAGCCCTTGACGTGTTTCTTGCCGGTTCTTCTCGTTACAAGGTCTCCCGCTCAGGGTTTGCGAACCGATTTTCTAATTTTTCTCAAAATGAAATGTTGTCCATTGATGATGGCCATCCGTGGACTGAATGGAGGAAATTCAGATCGCTATACACACCTTTTTGATCTGATCAGCATTCTAAGAGTTAATAAAGGATAGATAAACTACTTATGTTTAAAAAACCGCTGAATAAGCATAAAAAATGTATGGAAATCCTGAAACTGAAAACTCTGATCCTTATATCTCTCATTACCTACCGTTAGAAAAATACAAAATTATTTTATCTACAGGCACAGAATACATAGGTAATAGTACTAATCTACAGGCATTTAACTAAGCCTTAAACAAAATATCTATAAAATCACTATAAAAAATTCAAAGATAGGTAGGTATCTGCAATATCGGTACACCTAGCATTAAGTGGGTTTTGCTGTTTATAAATTGAAGGCTTTTTCATTTTACCTAGGTATCAGTAGGTAACTCGAGGTCAACTCATTCTAACCAAAAGTTATCTGCTACAAACAAAGCTGCTAGGTACCTAATTAGTTTACGTTTGTTGATAATGAATGAAATTTTAAAAAAAAAACTTTGAATCCTTCATGTTACTGGCTGGAATAACATTCACAAGTGCTTGTAACAGCCTAGACTGAATAAATTATTTTTGAATTTTGAATTGAATTTTTAGTTTGTTACAAAGTAGGATGTTTAGAGAAGATATCAATGTTATTAGAGGAACCCTTGTTTGTTATATAAATAAACAAGGGTTAAGTTGTACATTAAATTATTTTTAAGGATTAATTAAATAAGATGAAAACAAGTCAGTGCTCCTGCGACTGCAACACAATAAGAAAAAATATTTTATTTTAATGTGGGTTCTGCGAAATTAGGGCCCGATGCCTGGAAACTCGCAAATATTGTCGATTGTCCAGCAGATTGCGAATAGCATCCACGGAAACTCCGGCACACAGCAGACTAGTATCTAAGTAAACAAATTTTTCGTCACGAATGGCAGCAACTTGGCCGCCGATGTGACAACTTACACAACATGATAAACAGGTAATGAGATTAAAAAAATCAACGTAACTTTCCTCCATTTTTTTTTTCAAAACCAAAATATTTTTTTTTTCAGAATCATCTCTTTTAAAATATTTTTACATCATCTTAAAGCCCTTCGAAGTCTTTATAGCTCTCATACGTTCTCGTGGCTGCACGCAAGCCGCCCGCCGGCGCCGCCCGCGTAATATCGCACCTCGCGCCGCGCAAAACTCGCCTCGACTAAATATCGAAAAAAGTGTAATGACAAAATGTTCCTTGGTTCAATGCCGTGGTGCTTTTTTTCACATTTTTGAAATTCGACCCCGTTCTCGACATATCGGATATTTTCTGTGAAAACACACGATTTTTCAGTTGAAAAAAGTCGGTTTTTTCCGACTTCCAAAAAAGTTTTTGACTTTCGAAAATATTTTTTACATCTTCTTATAGCCCTTCAAATTCCGCGTCTTTTGAGCCAGGATCTCGTGGCCCTAAACCTCAGGGTATCACGGGCAAATCTCTCTTTCAGCGAAAATGGGGGCCTACTGGAGCGAACGTTAAAACATTTTTCAATGTTAAAAGTAAGTTGACCACAGATAATATAATACTATAGCATTCCCAAATTTTCAATGAAACGTCAAAATCTTTGAAACGCAAGAAGCAAAACAATTTTAGTAGTACAAATTATTGCCGATAGATGTCACTCAATTTTTATTGAAATTTGTTAAAAAAAACACTTCATTTTACTGCTTCACTACAATTTTGCGAAGGAAGGAAGGATTTAAGGAGCTCGGTGGCGCAGTGGTTTAGCGCCTGGCCCAGCGATTGCGGAAGTTAAGCAACGTTCGCAAGGGTCGGTCATGGGATGGGTGACCAAAAATTTATTATCTCGAGCTTCGGAAGGCACGTTAAGCCGTTGGTCCCGGCTGCATTTGCAGACGTTAACACCCACCAATCCGCATTGGGCCCGCGTGGTGGGTTATGGCCCATCCTCCTTACCACCCATAAGGAAGGCCTGTGCCCCAGCAGTGGGGACATCAAAAATGGCTGATGGACTACAATTTTGCATTTGCTGATTTTTTTAAGAAACAATTTAAAAGTTTCATGACATTTTTAACTGTATTTTAAATTTAAATATACTTACCACTAGATGGCGGTACCTGCTAACCGAAAAAAATTACGCGCGTAAAATCATTCGATAGATAAAAGAGATTGGAGCCTTTATGACCCGCTTCGCGGACACAAATGAAACATATGGTAATTTTTAGACAATTTCACGTAGATTATAGATATGTAGCTTATTTTTCATTAACTTGTGGGAATGTTGAGAAAATGATCAAAATGTTTTAAGTTTAAACAATACCTACTTGGGTTGTGAAATTATTTTTTCTTGCAGTGATATAATAAGTGAAAAATATACAGGACGGATTTTTAAATGTGAACCTAGCTAAATAAAGGAGATAGGAGTTTTTGCTCAAGAGAGACGTTACTTTATTTAATTTTGAAAAAGAAGCAAAACTGCTTTCAAAGCTTTTTGAAAATCCGGAAACCGAACCGACACTGATTCAAAACATTACACCCTGTACTGTTATGATACCAATCAATAGGGTCACTCGTAACAATTAAATCTTTCTAAGAAACACACTATCTTAAATAAAAGAAAGATCATGAAACCTATCAGTTTTAACTAAAAAATATTAGTTTTTTCATATAAAATATTTTCCAAGATATCTCAATATTCCAGTAGCCCACAATAACTGGACGTCATTAGCTTTAAAATAAGGTATGATTCATCTATGTTTGCTGTAGGTAAGTTGTCCATCAACCATCATCAGCATCACACCGTGAGTATTGCCCATATTCGTACACCAATTAAATCTACCCTATAAACTTCCTATAGATAAAATTACCCCTTCGCGTCTCAATCATTTTAAACTACTAACAATGCAACATATCTCCGAATGATTCCACAAACAATAAAATAATGAGTCCCCATTTTAAAAAAAATGGCTAGCAGTCGGAAAGCCGACCCCAAAGTCAAAAATACAAAGGACTATCTCTACAAAGGGCCTGATTACATCCCTGCCTCGCGTATAACCGCCATCAGCCAATCACGGTTCAGCAAAATGTGACGTTATTCTATCGAGTGACATAAAATTAAAGATGGCACCGCTATCCTTTTATTATTATTGGTGATCACTCCCCCTCGGATTTGATCGGGAACCATTGTAATTGTAGGGATTTAAACAGTGATTCCATTTGAAATTCGAGATGGAACCCAGCTGTAATGGTACTTATTAATTTCATGAAATAACGTCAAACGTTAGCGTGAAATAGCAACAAAATAAAAAGTATAGCGCAGACTGTGTATATTTTGCGGGTTACCTATATTCTTGACTTGTACCATTGTTATATTCTTGACTATTAAAAATGTATAACTTATGATAATCTTTACTTTTATTTAGAAGTAGATACCTAAGTATAACTTAAACTAGTACCTAATGATTTTAAGTAAGCCTGTTTTTTTTGGCATGGATATGTAATGTTATGTCATTTGGTTCCCTTCCCTCGTTTGAAATTACTTACTTAATTTCATAATTAATTCCAAATTATTTAAAATGCAATTTGAATATTGTCAACGGTAATATTAGCGGCGCATTGCAACTACCACATTTTTCGTAACTAACCCAGAAACTAACATAAACTTATTTATACTAGGAAACTAATAAAGTAAGTCAGTACCTATAATAACCTAATAAATATTATTTTTGATTTAGGTACTTAGCTTACAAATTAATCCTTGTCTTCAAAACCATAAACAAGTCAAGCTCAAAAAAACGCTCGCTAAATAATTAAGTACCCCACATTATCCATTTCATTTGTTTACAAAACTCACAACAAGCGGATGAAAAAACTCATTATTATTGGGTAGTCGCCACCCCTCCACACACCCCTAGCTGCGCACGAGTTGTATTGCTCAGTGCATTGCGCAGTGCCATAGAGTAAAAGCCTTATTGACTGAAGTGCGGTGCCCTAGTTAACTTTTCGAAGTTTTTAAAAGTGATAAGTTTTGTGTTTACCTACATACTGTAAGTAAATAGGATAAGCAATTTTATTTATTTTAAAGACTTTTTATTTGGCTATTGCGAAAGTTTTGTGCAAATGCTTCGTATACAATTTTGGCGAAACCTTCGATCAGATGGCGAAACTAACTTTATTGTTTTTGAAAAAAAATATGTTTCAATTTAGGTAACTGATAAGTATTATTCAAACATGCTTGCGAAATACTATTACGTTACGTTACTTAAGTTTTGTAGTTGCAATTTAAATCAAAATCACATTATTTGTTCTTATTTTTTTCTAGAGTTATATGGTGTATTTAGATAAAAGTGTGTCAGGATTTACACCATGTAGGTACCTGTTTATTTCAGAGGCTCCGATATATTTTCTTCTGTGACTATAACTTAAAGCGCATGCAAGTAGGCCGAAATATCGGAGCCTGAAAAATAAACAGGTAGGTGTACATACATGGTGTAAATCCCTACATTATAGTTTGTTCTAATAACGTCAATAACCATGGAAATTTAAAACAATATTATTAATGGTGTATTGTAAACGATAGCATTATGAGATACTTTACGCATTCATAAATGCATTCAATTTCTAGAAATACCTAGGTACAGTAAGATAAAGAATGGGCATCGTGTTTTTGCTTTTCTTTGAAATGACGTTGACATTTATTTCATTGCAATAAGTAAATGAATTTTAGAGCCAAACTATTTTTTGTTAAGACTACGATTAATATAAGATTCTTTGACAACACCGAGCTTTTGGCGCTCGTCGATTTCAGGTATTCAATGCGCTCTGTGGATGTGTTAACTATCGTTTTGGTAATATCGTAATAGCAAGGACTCGAACGGACGCAATTATTCATCAATTTAAACGATAGAATACGATTGTTTCGGATGAATTCCGACTGTACCTAAAGTCTGTGCAAGTTTCTTCGTAGCGTCGTCGTAGCAATTTTACGTAGCAAAGGAATTACCCTTCCCTACGAACACTTTTATGAATTAGGTGTCTGTTTTACAAAACTTTATCTTGATTATTATATTTGTTTTTTTCCTTTCGAAATAAAGAAACATTAAATGCTTTTAAATAGGTATCTATGTTGGCGAAAGCTAAAGCAACGTAGTCAGTAAAAAGGAAAGTATTTCTCTAAGAAAAAAAAATATTTTTCCTTTCGAAACAAGGAAACATTAACATTAAATGCTTTTAATTATAGGTACCTATCTGTGTTGGCGAAAGCTAAAGCTAGTAGCAAAAAGTAAAGTATTTCTCTAAAAAAAAATAACTGACCTATGAACTAGATTTTGTTTTTTTTGTAACTTCATGTATTGTCTTATTTAGGATCGGACTCAGGACACACAGAACATTTTAAACGAGTAACCGGCAATTTTTCAACCATTGAATATTATTTCTACTTTCCGGTCCGTAAAAATCATTTCACATTCAACCGGCAAGGCAACTTGGATAGAAGGTATAAAAACTATAATATAAGCCTATAAACCATAATTTAACCACCATAAGTCAACCGCCATATTTATGTGATCCTGGTACTTTGGAGACTCAAAACTAAGGTAAATGCTGAATGAAAATAAGTAAGTAGTAACTTCCTGGACCTCCGCATAGACTCTGCTGTAGACCTATCGATGTCAAGTTTTAAGGATATGCGGGTGAATTTAACAATAAACTTGAGACATAACATACATACCTACTTACTACATGCACCCAACTAGCGCCGCCCCGCCGGCAATACATCAGTTTATGACTCTATCTATAACCCAGATAAATATTTAAAAAGAATTAGTTTTCTTAGCATGCTTTTTTAATATTTATTGAAATTAATAATTGATATTTTTAATTCTTTAATATTCTTCATTCTTTACATTAGGTTAATGGTGATGACGAAAACGGCATTTCATTAAAAATTTCAAATCCTTATTTTTCGAAATAGATTAGGTGATTTTAATGAAACTTCACAATTCACATCCATAAGCAGGATACGTAGGTCTCAAAAGTTATTTTAAAAAAAAAATATGTACGGTCAGCAACGAAAGTTGCTTCCCACTTTAGTACTTTGTCAAATTAACTTTTTTGACAAATGTTTCAAAAAGTGAGACATCTGTCGAAAAAGTTGCTACGATAAAGTACTGAAGTGATAAGCGACTTTCGTTGCGGACTGTACCTACTAAGGTATTATTTGAAAAAGATACCTAATTGGAAAATTCTGTTTCTATGGATAAAATCGGTCTAATTTAGCATCATTTTATCGAAAATGTTTTTAATTAACTTTTTATTCTTCTTAATTATGTTGTATGAAGTTTAATTAAAATTGATTACCTACTTAATTCATTTTGAAAAATAAGGACTTGAAAGTTTGTATTGAAATTCCGTATTTCGTCAACGCTCTTAGAACGGAGTGATTTTTACGAAAACGTGGCCACCTTCATAACAATGACAACAGTAAAACACCAACAATCTTGCAGGAGTAGATTACTAACATCATAAACAACATTTGTTCTACAACTTTCCCGAAAACATCGAAAAATAATTCGACTTTTCATACAAAACTCGATCAACTGTTCGGACATTTGTACGAAAAGTCGAATATTTTATGCCTGTTTTTGGATAAGTCGTAGAACAAATTGTTGTTTATGATGCTAGTGATCTACTCCTGATGCGAGGTTGTTGGTCTTTTACAAATAACCTTGGTGTATTTGCGTTTACTTATTTTATTTCTAAAATAGCCCTGAAAAGTTTCTCTTGAAGGTTTTCTCGAATTAAGTACAAGGCTTGCGAACCAATGGGGTTGGTAAACTTTTTCGAAGAGAATTGTTTTATATTTTTTTTTGATAGCACAAGTTTGAGGAATAAAGAAAATAATATTATGATTTTTTTATTTTACCTTGTTAACTAAATATATTTTTATATATTATTATCACGATAAAATATCAAACATACGGCTGAACACGAAGTTCCTTTGCATTTACTGATTTAAAAATCTGATTGACAGATTTGACAGACAGTGACAAAGAGTAATCATACCTTTGTTTTTTTCGTTTTGAGCAACAACATAGAAAGTCTTTGGAGCAAAGGCATAACCTACGCATACAGCCGTAATAGTGATTATGCTGTAAATACTATGCTGTAAATTAAAAATTTAAATTTTTATTTAAATTAAAATGAAGCATATTATAATTCCGCAATTTGTTATTCCCGACTCCAAAGCCAAAAGCTACCAGAAAATATATAATTCACAACAGTTTTGGAAAAGTTTACCAACCCCATTGCGTTTTCTCTGATATTAATGTAGTACAAGTTATTTTTAATGGGGTGTATGTGTATCACTGCCTTTATTTTCGCCCGCTAGGTGGTGCATTAGCGGTATTACCCAATTGAACTGTCAGTTGCATACGAATGTTGTCATATTTTTTAACATTTTGATAAAATACCGTAATAATGCCTCAGTGTGCGGCATTTAATTGCAAAAATCGAGGTGTCCATCGTTTTCCGAAAGACAAGAAAACATGAGTTTTGTGGTGCCTGCAATTATAGCTCAGATTACATAAGTATTATAGTTACGATCCATTGCAGGCAATCTGATTCTAGTCAATTATCGTTTTAGGTATTATTGTAGTGGCATCTTTCATTTTAGGCAATCTGTTTCTTAGTCAATTTACGTGTTAGGTATTATTGCAGCGGTGGCATGTTGCATTTTAGACGGCGCGCTCATAAAAGCTTAATTGGTAGGAGATAAAACATAGGTAAATTTAATAGGACTAAACGGATAAAAAATAAACTGAAACAAAAAGAAAAGTTAATTTTAACATATTTTGAGTATTGTTCGTGAATAGAGCTGTAAAGGATTAACGAAGGTAATGTCCCTTCTCATCTCAGCTACTTTATAATGAACTACGATGATGATGATGATGACGATGAATTGTTCACACATTCCAGGCTGTAGCGAAATTCCTAATTAGGCATTTTGCGTTTTAGATGTCGCGCTCATAAGGGGAACAACAAGTCGCTCCCTTGCTCGCTTCCAAACTAACACTAGAGTTTTATTCTTTACTATGCTCTTGTACTATTTATTTATAAGTAAATACCTACTAGCATAGGATATGAGTAGTCTAAAACCAGACTTTCAGTAATTTTCTTTATCTACACTCACAACGTAATGTTCCAAATACTTACCAAATACCAAAACTTAGTAATAAGTTTTGCGAGACTATGTTTAAAGTTGTCTCTGTATTGTTTTTATATGAATAAATAAAAAAATAAAAAATATGAATTCAAAAATGGTAATATAAATACGTACTTTATTTTCGTGAATAGGTAAAATTAAAAAAAAACTTATTACGATGCAGTCAGCTGCATCATAAAATAACTTTTTTTCTCATTACGATACAGGGCAAATCCAAGAAGAAGGTAGTGCCGTGATATTAAAAAAAACAACGATATTTTCCCACATACTTTCCATGATTAAAATGCACTCTATGGTGATCGATGACTTATTGCGATTAGTTTGCAAGAATGCACTCATCTCATTTTTTTTTCTAATGGAATGCGCGCCATTTTTAGAGCATTACAAAAAAATTTTGAATTTTGATTTAAATTTTTACATTTTGTTATACTGAATTTCGTAGGTTGACTCTGCAAAATTATTTAAGATGCAGTTAAGGAAATGACTTATTACAAGGTAGGTAGCTAATACAACCAAAGTCTCTCTCTCTTTTCTAACGTTGATCTTTTATTTAGTAGGTTCAATCCCAAATGTATGAGTGTAGATAAAGTAGTGTATGAAACTGCACATAACTAGGTATTAAAACACTCGTGTGCCTCTTTATGCATCAGTATCATAAACTATTATTAAAATACAACGGATAATACTTAAAGAATTAAGGATACCTATCTCAAACTTTATAGCTATCCAATATGTATTGAAGAAAGAATTAAAATTTAATTTATTCCCCGATAGTGAATTTTATATACATAAGTAAGTACATGCAAGTAATTTAAAGTCGAACCTAGGTATTGTTTTCACATAGTAGTGAATTTGATAATTTTAATAAGTTCGCTACCATGAAACAATTACAAGGTGCCAATATATATGGCGTTAAATTAATTCTCACATGAAGTAATAACTTAAAATTTCATTTAGTTGTTAACTCGTTAAAGTTCCATGTATTTATGTTTTTCGGACACGGCTATTGGAAGTTAATTTCTTCTTGTTTTAATTTAACTGCTCACATCGCTTTATAATCGCGAGTGCAAAGTCTTAAGAAGGTAAGTGTTAAATTATAAAAATAATTATTTTGTGTGTGTTTGTCAATTAAGAGATTACACATTTATTTATTCCAAAAATTTATATGAATTTTCAGCTTGTTAATAACCTCTTTATGTTACTAAAACAATAACCGCTTAAAATGGGAATGCTCTGTTTACTTGCATAGAACTTGCATTGTGGTACTAATTTAACTTTGTAGGGATAATTCTATAACGCACTAGTGTTTTACCTATATAGGTATTATATATTATATTATTGCACCGTGTTTGTTATAGCTCGGCTTATGACCCTTTAAGCGATGTATTTAGGGCTCACTTTACGAGCAAGTGTGTTGAAAATTCCATTGCTTGCTAGTTTTGGAATTTTCAGTATTATAATCATATGTAATAAAGCCTTCACACGAAAACAACGATCTGTTTTATTGCATACCTTGACATATGGACATAGCGAGTGGACATAGCGAGTGTTAATCAAATAAAATCCATAAAAAATCACTGACTATAGAGCGAGAATCAAATCCAAACAGCTAAAACGAAGTTCTCAAATAACCTATACCTTACTTTTTGTCCCGAATCGAGCAAAAGTGATTTACAATACAGTTTTTTTGCGTTCTCTGTGCAAAAACCAAGAAGCTACCGACTTTCGGATGTTATTATTGTGCTCCTTTGTTGATCGCACACCCGGCTCAACTTAGCTAAAGCCATTCTATTGTCCATCTATACCTACTTACCAGGATTATCCTACCGTAATTACCTGTTTTGCGAAACTGTAATTATTATGGAGAAAAAACGCAATCCTAACATCTGAGTGACCGACGGACGGACAGAAAGGTACAAAGAGTGCTAACTGCTACCGTTGATGCAAATGATCCTTACAAGAGATAAAAAATCTTTAATGTATAGTTATGTTACCTACCTACCATTGTAAAAAGTTGTGAAGGCATCCTCGATGAAGTATCAGTAAGCCTATGCTAGTTTGTCTAAGGGTAAGGCCAGACGGTCGTAATTTTGTGAGTTGTGTTGTGATGTCAGTCGCGTAATTTCGGTTTCACACAAAATGCCAACTCATTTTGCGTAAACGTGTGGCAAAACAGAGCTTTTGTATGAAACTGAATGTAGCAGAAATTATGCGACTCAAAAGTCACAAGTCACAACTTACAAAATAATGTCTGTCTGGCCTCACCCTAAGTGACCAAAAGTCAGTTCAAAACCGCGCTGCCACAGTCTTCTTCTACATAATTATTCGCCAAGCATCGGCACAAATTTTCGTACGTTGATGCTTTTGAAAGAATCTCTTTGAAGCATTTGTTACAAAACCGGCAACGTACGATGAATTGTGCCGCTTGGCGAATACCTATGTAGTGCCGACATAATACGTGGCGCTGCGCTGCGACTTACCTCATTGAAATTTTTGTGTCGTTACCTAGGTATTTGAATTTCTAACGTAAATTCTAAATCTGAAATCTAAATGGTTTTCATTTTGAACACCCTTTACACAACACAGATCATTCCAAATAATGTATTATTTAATTCATGTACTTACCTACCTAGTTATGAACACTTCGAGAATGCCGCCTACTTTTGATATATTTTGAGTTTTGCAACTTTGAAATAATGACTAAAAATAATCATAAAATAGATAGAAATCAGAAAAAGTGTTAATTTATTATTTACCTATTCATTATAATAAAACCAAAACTTAATTGTATCTTTAGCGAATTAAATCGCTACCTAAAGCTTTGGAGGGATTGCACAATAGCACTTGAGCGAATGCCCTTTCAATTTAACAGCAACTCTAGAACAATACAAATAATGAACAAAGTACGTGTAGTACTTTACTTTGTCCCAAAAAGATGTCAGCCAATAGTTGACACAATGAAACATTCTTAGTACTTATTCTTACATTTGTAGCGGTTATTCTTGATCGAGTCTATTCATTCTTTTTCGAATTCGAGAGCTCTTCACTCACCGCAGTGAGTGTAAGTATTGCGTTTTTCGCACGATCTGTGAGAACTTTTAGTTTAGCTTTTCAATTAAAATGCGTTATTGTTTTGTTTCAGGAATCATGATTTTTTAATTTTGCGCGAGAGACGGTTCTAATATGGACGTCCCTTCGATGCCGACTTCCTCCAGTAAGTAAATTAACACGCAAATCCATCCATATGAAATCTGAATCGTGATAATAATATTCGACTTACTACCTACGCGTTCACATCGTCATTGCTGTCGACGACCGTTATGACGTCACAGCACAGCTAAAGGTACTGTAGACAAAAAAGTAATCATGTTTTTCAACTGTTTTTAATTTTTTTCTTGTTCAAAGAGTGTAATTTATTTATCTAATAAGTTAGGTTTGCTATTATGTAACTTTAATCTTTTAATAATTATAACAACACAAATAACTAACGTAATGATTAAATCATCAGAAACAAAAATTAAGCTTTGCATTGCTAGCCGTACTAGAAAGGCGACGCAGGGGGTGCGGTATGACGAAGCGGGCCGGGAGGTAGTGGCAATGATGAAGTGAACGCGTAGTAGGTACCTATTCGTTATTTTATTATTAGTTACTAACTATAGTTAGTTACACAAGGCAGTATAATGCATAGACTGGGTATTCTGGAATGAAATGTGAAAAGTCATTAAAATTTTGAGTTTTATCTTTGAACTCTGAAGACAAAAGTTTCATGATAGATCTCTATTACATTTTCTGTCTTATACAAAAATAATTAGACGGCTTTGAATTCATTTACCGATTTCGTGACGTCGCGTCGTCGTCTTTCTGGCCAGTCCTAGGCCGAGAGCTGGTCTGGTGCTCCTAGCCGATTAGCGTGTCAGGTGACGGAGCTATAGAAGGGTACAAATGGTCCCGATGTAACTCTTTCCTCTATTTTGATGTATTCAGCAATTATTATATTTCAGCAAGAGTATCGCTGTAAATATTTTCAGCTATAGTTTTTATCAGATATCCAGATGCAATTTGTGTAGCCCGTTTACAAAATTATGTTTTTAGTCAAAAGAACACCTTGAAGATTTACTACTCTTTGGCTATAAATCAAGGTCATAGGATGTGTTTCATAGGTTTAAGTTTACTACCCCTGTGCATGTGTGACAAGTTGTGAGATCACAACACCGGTAGCTAATTGGTTCAGATGACGTGTCAGCGACGCGGGCGCATCGTCATTCACATTCCCACGCGCGCAGATGCCGGCTCCCACCCCATTGCGTTTTGTTCAGTGCTCATCCGATCCTCAGAACACAGTTATTAACTAATTATTAGATACTATACTAGACTACATGGCGCTGTACTGTTTTAAATCGCGGTATGATTTTGCTGTTCCAGTATGTTTATGGACGTTTGAATTCTTTCCTTTTTATTATTTTCCATATAATATTTTTATGTAAGTATGCAAAAGTAGCAAAAGCCAAACCAAAGTATTTTTCGTTTTGATACCGCTTACTTACTTTAATAAGTGGTGTAATACTGGAACTGGAGATAATTATATGAAAATGATGTCAATAACGATAGGCAAATTGGGCATCGAGTTTCGGAAAACAAAACAAGTGAGTACCTAGGTAGTCAAGTTATTTATACGCAGTGCAGTGCAACATCAATTTTAGTATAGAATAAATCGCAGATGATGATAAAGATTCTTCAGTTCATCTTCAGTTAGGTACTTGTTATTATTTATAATTATGATCATTATGACGTGACAGCCCA
Source organism: Agriphila straminella (assembly GCA_950108535.1). NCBI lineage: Eukaryota > Metazoa > Arthropoda > Insecta > Lepidoptera > Crambidae > Agriphila > Agriphila straminella. The sequence goes on along the minus strand of OX467303.1, from coordinate 4,402,444 downwards.
CTATCAGCAATAAATATTTCTGATTTTCTTTCCTTAACGTTAAAAAAATTCACAGATTTTGCAGTCCCCGCAAGAATCGGGGCATTGAAAATTAATCCAAAAATGTACGAAAAACCAAAATCAAATCAAATGAAAAATTCTATTATATTTCTAAAGTTACCTAGGTAGGTAGGAATAGTACCTATTTATTTTTACGATTGTGACACTGTCACAAGAGCGCCTGCTGAATGCCTCGATGCGGCCCGAAATATTATTAACCTATTTTCAAAATTACAAAGATAGCACATCTCGTCTGCTTCTGCATCTTTTAACACTATTACCATGACGATCGGTCAATAATCATAGAAGCTACATCACTTTTTATGTACGGAAACACCCATTTTTCTACAATTCCATATCTAAAGGGACCACTATTAATCGATTTTCAATTTTTTTCCGCCATTTTGTAGCTAAACTAATACACTAGCTGACCCATTTTTAAATTTTTTCTTAAGTTAGTTTTTTTTTTTCGAAATATTTACAATTTAGTAAACAAACACCCCCCAAAAAACCCGAATTTGGAAAATTTTGCAAAAAAACTTACCAGTAGATTTTCAAAATTCAAACGTTCACGTGTGTCGATAAATTTCTCGACTTTTTATACTTATCTTTATTCTTCTTGTCTATTTTCTGTCTTTCTTTGTTTCTGTCTGTCAAGAGAAAATTGTGTGTTGTTCGAAATTACCTATATATTTTGCTGAACAGTCGCCTTGTTTTTAGTTACCTTTGCATACAGTCCCTTTCCTTTACATTTTGTAGGTACTATTCCCATCTCGATCCTTCCTAAATCCTCGAAGATATGGCCAAAAATACGTCTCAGGCGATTTGCATCTGATATCCATTTTCAATGGTAAAAAGTATCTTAAAAGTGACTCCATTTTTCGTTTAATGCGTTGCAACCAAAGATATTAGAATTTTATTAGCTAGCTGATACTTTTTTCACAGCAGTATTAAAAGATTAAAATGTTAACAATAACCTTTTCAATGCCTAGATAGGTAGATAGAGCTTTATCCGTTTGATAGCGTATTATACTGCCAAATTGAAAATGTTTGTCTGTCACATTTTTGAATGACTTTTATTAGATTTGGTTAATATTTAAACTGACTGATGTCTGTTATCTGAGGATTGAAAAATCAGCCCTAAGTCAAGAAAAAATACCTTTTTGAAAAAGGAGTATCAGTAAAAAACTGTTTTTTTACACCACTACTAAAAACATAAAGAACTACACTTCGATCCCACAAACATTACTAACCGTATACCAACAAAAAGCTATAACTCTTTTCTTTTAATATGCTAATATGGCATTTTGAGTTCCATAAGTTACACATTATTATTATGATTATCCATTTATATTCACAATCACAGCCGTTACTGCCTGACATGACATATCAACCCCATTAGGTAAAGCAACCGTCGTTTTACTAACCAGTAGAGCTAATTAAACGCGTTGACCTAAACCTAACATACTCCCATCATTAATAATAGTAAGCGTGCGAATCGTCACCTGTGTTGGTTGCGCGGGCGCATCGTTTGCGTGACGGGATCGACCCAATTACTGGAGGGTGATCCTCACGTTAGTGGGCTGTTTCCCACAACTAATAATGCATTTTGAAAATGATAAATTTATATTAAACGAGACGAATCGCTGTTGTGGCCTTATTGATTCCTAGTTTAATATAGTTTCGTTTTTCAATGCCCTTTATCATAATTACTTATGCGTTACATTCAAGAATCTTATATTAATATTCGTTAAATTAGGTATGTATCCGAAGAACTTTTGAATGTTTTTTTTTTACATAAGGTGCTGACAACCAGCAATCTGAATCTCCTCCATCATCAGACCCATAGCTAGGTTAATCATTGGCGGAGAACCGAGGCTTCAAAGTTACTTCATTTGTATGAAAATCAACTGGTGATTTTAATTATGTGACCGCCACATTATGGGTTTGTGTTTGTTACATTCAGTATCAGTTTTATTTTGCCATGAGCAATGATCAATTAAAGGTTGTTATCAGATGATGATAAAGAGATCATCGAATAAGTTAGTTCGGACTATATTCAACCAATTTCAATAGTGTCCCATAATTAAAAATCAATAAAATAATAGTACAGACCTACTTAAACATAAAACGGCTTCTACTTACATACTTACTTGTAAGTAGAACATCCCCAAATATGACGTTACACAGGTTCATAAAAGTGAGAACGTTATACCAACCCTTAATAATAAAAACAGCTGCTCTAATCCTCATCAAAAATCAAATCACACACAAACAGACGAACGGCTCGAGTTCGGAGTTAAAGAAACCTGTCATTATACTCCGTTTATTGAGACATGGCTAGGCCGGCCCACTTCTTGGCTTTTATTCTGTTGATACGTTCACACGTTTCAAAATCTATCGCAATCGCTTTCAGGATGTGATACATTGATGCTTCTTTTTGGCACAAATAAAAACTTACCAAAGAAATGCAGCAATGTGTCACATCCATCTGTCAAATGAAAGCGATTGCGATTACAAACGTAATACCAAAAATTATTAACTCTTCTTGTGATATTATCACAGAATAGATAATAGTACTAGCGTATATTATTCGGATTACATAAGACAGTTTATTATCTAGGATTCTAAATAAAAAATCCAAAATACCAAACCAAATAAAAATTAATGATGCGATTATGGTTTTGTATGGAAAAATAATATTTGAATTTCATTGTTTTAGTAATTTGGAATTTTTATTTGTTAGCTACAGGTATTGCATGCGCAATGGCGTTGCACGCATGCGTCAAACGAAATCGCAAAATGAACACGAAACCGAACTGGTATGGACGTAGCAAATTAAATTCCGTTTATTGAGACAAGACTAGCCCGGCCCACTTCTTCGCTTTTATTTTATATTGTCTACGGCCGACGTTTTGTGAATCTTTTTTTTCATGCTACATTCGACACCGCGCTTCCTGCCTCGCAAGTGAATTCAATGGCTTTGTGCCTTCTTGACTACGGCCGTGTTTGGGTATTTAATAAAAGCGTATTATCCCATGTTAAATAGAGTCGTGGGATTGCAGAATGATGAACTCTCGGCGCAAAAGGACTTTTTTTGGGGTCCAACGAGTCGGAATACCTTAGGTTTTTTTTTGATGCACTTCCCTTTTGAGTTTGCTTTGATGGTTTTCTTAATTTAGGTTTGGACGTTTGGTATGGAATATTTTTTTTTTTTAGTTTGATATCCTTACATTAACTTTGGTCGCAGATCGATCAAGCGACAAAACTAAAACACCTATTAAAAAGCGCGCTGTGTTGCACCAAACAAAAGGTTAGCCTTTTGGCAGTAACTGCCTAATTAAGGGGAGTGTTGAAGGGCGTGGCCACCCCTGCTGTGACTCCCGACACAGGGCAATGATTTATTTCTGCTTTGTTGGTTGGTGTGGCCAATGAGCACTTTTGAAGAGATTTCGTTCATAAAGTTGTGATTTATGAATATGCAACGTTTATAGTCACTCGCAACCAATGAGATTTTATGTCAATTTGCAGCATATTAGGTACACAGACATAATGATGATGTCGAGACAGCGTACCTAAGCTTTTTTTAAAATGCTCTAACAATAAAATACTTACCCCTAAAGTGAACGAGTACAAAAATTACAAAATATGAAAAGATCACAAACATCACTTCCAAAAACAATTATTACTTAGTAATAGTATTATTATTAATAATAAATAAATAAAAAGTTTATTGTTCACTCAATTTACAAATTTAGACATTAGCTTATTATAGACAGGCTCAGAAATATTTTAAAACTTAGGTTAACGTTGTCAGCTGTATTAGTATTAACTGTGTCACAGCTGCCTGCGTCTTCCATCCCACATTATAAGCATTTCACTTTAAATAGGTGCACAATCATTGTTTTTTAACAATCAATTAATATTAATTATTACCTATATAGGTAGTGGTAATAATCACTACTGTCGTATATTATCACATTTCACAAAGGTATTTTTTTTTTTTTTACATTTCACTTATCGTAGAAAATCCGAAATAGAGTCATCATCTCACAATTTTCTTTCATTCTAGATCGCATTTTATACGACGTGCCTTGCGCTGTGTGTCGGGATCACTCATCTGGCAAGCATTACGGGGTCTTCGCGTGCGATGGGTGTGCAGGCTTCTTCAAGCGGTCCGTGCGGCGAGACCGACGGTACGCGTGCAAGGCACGGAACCCTGGCGCCTGCCTGGTTGACAAGGCACATAGGAACCAGTGCAGGGCGTGTCGGCTCGCTAAATGTCTGGATGCCGGCATGAATAAAGATGGTAAGTTTTGCCACAAGATCAGAATCAGGTACCTACCTCTTACTTTTTACTGGATGTTTCAACTGTAATGGATATTTTTTACCCATTACAATTGCAGTTAAATTTCCCCTTAGCTTAATATTGTATCTTTGTTACAGCGGTCCAACACGAAAGAGGCCCGAGGAATTCCACAATACGACGCCAAATGGCGCTGTTCTTTAAAGACCCACTTCCAAGTAACGACTTGGGTAGAGCAGTAGCTCCCGTCTTAGACTTGGCTCTGCCAAAACAAACAGTGCTTCATCCGCCACCGCCACCAGTGACTTTATTCCAGAATCCATATACTTACAATAGACTAAAATTCCCAACACCTCCTCTGATACCACTTGGGATCCCGTCACCACCAATGTCAACTTCGTTGACAACTCCATCAGAACCAGAAGCGATTTGTGAATCAGCAGCCAGGATCCTCTTCATGAACGTCAAATGGGCGAAGAATGTGCCAGCATTCGCCACCCTGTCCCTGCCAGATAGACTATTGCTACTGGTAGAGTCTTGGAGAGACCTGTTTGTTTTGGGGACAGCTCAATTTCTTTATCCTGTGGACTTGAAGATACTTTACGATTCCACCAACACGAGGATAGACGTGAGAGATGTGGAAGCATTCGAGTCGGCTTTGTCTGAGCTGGCACATCTCAGACCAGATACGAACGAATACGCGTGCCTGAGAGGAATAGTTTTGTTCAAGACCAGCTTTGATGAGAGCGGTGATTCCAGTCCGAGTCACTTGGACTTTAAGAGATTACAAGATCTACCTGCTGTCGCGGCTTTGCAGGATCATTCTAGGATTATACTAAATGAGGTGAGTCAACCAACACTTGTTACAAATTAAATACTCGTTGCTTTGAAAGTACTGCGTTGGCAGCCAGACTTTGCATCCAATAAAGAAAAATGTGTTAGGTAAGTACCTATATTAGTTTGGTGGTGATGGGGTGGGGTCTTTTAACATTAGGGTCTTTGAAGACCCCAAAAACATGGTAGGTAACTAGGTAGGTAGGTTTAATTTTTTGGTTCAAAAAATGTGTAACTTACGAGTAGTTTGGTCCTAACGTTAACGTAAGTTATATTTTTCTGGTTCAAAATGTGGGTATCTACTTAGTTTGGCCCTTTAGGGTCTTTGAAGATGTGAAGTTCCATGAGTTCCATGACCCATTATAGCCCATAACTACATTTACATAGAGCTGTCTAACATTCCTTATTTTAATACTAAATAATATACCTACTTACCTACTAGAAAAAAATTAACTCGCATCGCACCAGATCAATTCTCGGACGGGAATCGAACCCGCGACCTTTAGATATCCGGTCCAATGCTCTGACCGCTGAGCTACCGAGTCACTTTTTCTAGTATATTATTTAGTATTGTATAAAAATAGCATTGTGAATGCAAAAATCTCAAATTTAAAAATTCCTTATTTTGTTTCAGTATGTAACCCGTACATATCCGCTAGTGATGGCGCGCGCAGGTCGGCTGCTCCACCAACTGAACAACATCAGGAGGGTCCCTAGCAGAATCATCGTCGAGTTGTTCTTCCGATCCACTATCGGAGAAATATCCATAGAGAAAATTATCAGCGACATGTATAGATCTGAGAAGGAGATACTGTAATAAATAGAAAAAGATAGCTCGTATCACTTAAGGTGGTACCCTGAGCGAAAGTAGCGCCGCGGTGAATTATATTTAATATTATAATTCTAATACACAATTTTAAAAATGTTTATCGTGGAGATTTTAGGGCCCACAGTCTAGTATTTTTAGACGGTTTCGTTACATTCCCTCGTAGTCACTGCTAGAATTAGATAGCAAAACTGCTAAAAGTGGCCGTTTTTGACACATTTGCTATCTACTTCTACGAATTACTACGAGGGCATGTAGTGATACCTTCTAAAAATACTATACCATGGGCTCTAAAATCTCCACGATAAACATTATTAAAATCTTTTTCTATTAATAACTTATTAAATAAAAACCTCTGAGGGCGCCACTTTCGGTCATACAACCGCCTTAAAGCAATATTACCTTTTAGTTTTACGATGGTGATGATGATGTGCGTCAATCTTTCAGTTGTTTAATTAATAAAATTATAAATCATTTCATTAACAATAAGTAGGTACATTTTCAGCTAGAAATAGTAAAATAATGTAAACGATGTACTTTGTGCTCAATAATAGTCAATAGAGAAAAAAAAATATGTGTGAGAACAACCGAAAGTGCACCTTATGGCACCCATTACACACTCAATCAGATTGACAAAGATTGGCAGAGATTGATTGTGTAACGTCGTTTCAATCTGGCGTGGTTTTGTTTCAATCTGGCGTGGTTTTTTGTAAATCTGGCTTATGGTTGGCACCTTTTTTCGAGGTAATAGTATTATTTTCAAAACATTTAAACATTATAGTAGGTACTTACTTTTGGGATATTAATAAAAATGTAGTCCACATTTATTTTTAACTAGCTTCCGCCCGCGACTACATCCGCGTGGGTGGACATTCGAAAAATCGCTAAAAAACAATCTACCACAAGTGGACTTGTGGTAGATTGACAATCAACCACAAGTCCACTTGTATCGGATCGCAGTTACTTGTGGTTGATTGTCAATCTACCATAAGTGGACTTGTGGTAGATTGACAATCAACCACAAGTCTACTTGTATCGGATTGTCAATCTACCACAAGTAACTGCGATCCAATATTTTTAACCGACTTCAAAAAAGCAGGAGATTGTTTTTCTTTTCGTCTGTATGTTTTTTAGGGTATTTTTCAAATGTCCACCTGGATGTACTAGCTAGTTAAAAATAAATATAGGCTATATTTTTATAAAATTCCCGATGTCCTGTCCATGTCCATGTCCATGTTTAAGTACATGTCCATGTCCATGACAAACAATCTCCTGCTTTTTTGAAGTCGGTTAAAAATATTGGATATTAACTGCGATCCAATATTTTTAACCGACTTCAAAAAGCAGGAGATTGTTTCTCTGTTCGTCTGTATATCCGTTTTTAAGGCTGAACTGATTTAGATGAAGTTTGGCAAACAGTTTATAGTCTGGATTAAACCTTATATTTATTTTTAACCCCACATTTATTTTTAACTAGCTTCCACTGATTACTGATTTGGATAACTGATTTGGATGAAATTTGGCACTCAGATAGATCATAGCTTGGTAATGTAGTATTGTAATTTATCAATATTTGATCACACAGCGCCATCTAACCTAACCCTAAACTAATCAAGGCATAAGATGGGTGCTAGACAACTGATTTTACTAGGTACCTACTTACTACTTACTTTTCGAAATAGATAGGTACTTATTATACGCAGACCGTCACAGAAATTAAAATTCATCATTTCAATTTCATCCGGGAATCGAACCTGGGATCTCTTGCGTGGTAGACTGGCATGTTGAATACTGCACCACTCAGGTCATCGATTGATATCACGCGAAAATTGATGCAAAAAAGTTGGCAACCCTACCAAAAACCACCGTGGATTGCTTGCTGGATTGACCGTGTAACGTCGCATCAAAAATCAGATTGATGTGAAACCAGATTGATGTGTGTAATGGCGACCTATTGTCTTGAGAAAAGGTTGATTGTTGTCAAATGACTAGGTATTATGGAAGATTAGAATGCACAGATCATTTTATAGGAGAAAGATAGCTAGGTAGGTAGAACTTTTGTTTCAAAAAAAGACGGAAAGAATTACGGGCACAAGCTAGTCTAGTCATATCAATAAAATAATTTTAGGTGGGTAGGTAGACTATGTTTTTGGTGTTATAATAAGGCAGAAAATAAAGAAAACTGCTTTATCTTAATCTCACGTAGAGCCAAGTGTGTCAAATTTAATTTACGTGCGAACTGACATTATGTAGGTACCTAGTTACCTAGTACTTACGTAGCAGGGTGAATCTACGCTGTTTCTTACTTCCTGCGTCATTGTCCTCACTCGAAAATTTTAAAAATCCAATGCATCACAAGGAATAAATCAAAAATATGCAAGTTAATACAATTTATTATTGTACTCTAATGTAAATGATGGCATATTTTTGATTTATTCCTTGTGATGCATTGGATTTTTTTAAATTTTCGAGTGAGGACGAGGACAATGACGCAGGAAGTAAGAAACAGCGTAGATTCACCCACCAACTTTGTACAGAATCAAGAAAAAAAGGACCTGCCAACTTTTAAACTATTAACATTTAGTTTGTAAGGGTTATGTATAAATAAATATAAATCGAGTTATTTCTATTTATTTGTTTCAGCGAGACTCAAAAGGTGCTTAGAGGGCTTTTTATATTGTATTTTAGACTTCGGTGCAAACTTTTAGTTCAATATTAATTAAAAAAACAGTTCTGTGACCGAAAGTCGTGTAAAAAGCTAATTAACTAAGTATTGATTATGTAAATAAAAAACTCTAATTAAGTAGATAAGTAGGTACCTAAGTTTATTGTTCAATTTATTAAGCACGCCATAGGTATGTACCTACTGTACATCAGTAAAATTATTACGTTAGAAAAAAGATTTAAGTACCTACATAATATTATGAAAATAAATATTGATAAGCCAATGTATTGTGTCTTGTTGGTTTCCTTTTAAAATAATATAATACTCGACCATACCTACGCACTTTGCTTTGTCCGTTCACTAATATTATACTTCAGATTCGTCCTTGATATTAGTATATTAACACATGTAGTACCGCTTTTGCATGTATCACCACTTAGCACGTTATTTTAAAGTAATAACCTAAAAAACCTGAAAAGAGAAGGTTTTTGACTTAAAATTGACAGATATTTTGACATTTCCGGTCAGAGTTCTCCTCGTCATCACTAGCCGCCAACCACTTCATTCGTTTTTCGTGCTTCGCCACGGACGCACGTATACAGTCTCAATGTGAGACTTCTTTAGAATTATATTTTTACAGTGAAAATTAAATTTTATTTAAAATGCTTCGTGAAGAAAGGAAAAAGTTTTCAAGGCTGAAGAGGACAAGAAGAAGAAGAAGTCAAGATGGAGGAACACTATTCAATGCCGTTTACTTGGTTAAACCTGCTTACCTTTATGAATGCGTAACTGCCACACTGGGCTTTTACCATTATTTTAATTATTTGTCTGATGCGAACTTACCATACCGGGTATTTTCTGTCAATTTATTTATTTATCTGATGCGAACTTACCATACTGGGTACTTTCTGTCAGTTTATTTATTTGTCTGATGCGAATTTACCATACTGGGTACTTTCTGTCAAAGCATTGTGTCTAATAAGACATCAACTAAATATCTATTGCACTCGAGATAGTCATACTGGACTATTTCACCGCATAGATAGGTTAGACAACGCAACTGCAACAACTACACCAACTCAAAGTGCCGTTGACGACGCGGCATTGTAAAAAGCAGACTACCCTCAAAAGTTGCCACGTTGGAACCGATGCCGAGCACCAATCGGGTGACTCCGTCGTCCGCTGAATCCACTGCCATCCACCTTCCAGGCAGGCGGCCGCTGCACTGTAGCTGCAACAGCAGCCCTGACAAGAGCGTTGTTCATCAGGTATGAGTTTTGATATCATCATATCATGATATTCTTGGTGTTGAGTTGAGTTAGTCTCAACGGTATAATACGAGTACCATCGGTACTAAGATAAATTTATAGTAATCTAGTAAAACTGACAGCTATAAATGCTAAAACTTAAGAACTTAATGGAACCAGATATTGAGTTGTACAGCAACTAGTTCATACCTGATATTTCACACCTTTTATGTAAAATAGCTTAGCTGCTGAAATAGCTAGCTGCTGGCATGCTGATAGAAATTTCAATGAAATAAAAATGGATTAACAGAATCCTTACATTTTATTATCTATAAATGCATAAATCATAATTGCAGTTAATGTTTGTTGGTATACAGTAACATTTGCCTAAACTAGGACACCTTGTATTTCAGGCGGGTAGACCTAACATGTTGAAAAACCTGTTAATCTCTAACTAACTAACTGTTTTTTTTCCTAAGCTTTGCCCTTGTGCAAATTATCTCTATTACTTTTCAAATTTGATTTTTGTGAGTGTGTACAAAATGATGTTTCTGAAGTGATTTTTTTTTTTAGCTACAAGTATCACTTATGTTTAAGGCGTAGTATTATGTAATCTGTGGTTAAGACAGCTTTCCAATACAAAACTAATAAATCTTTTTTGTGACAGTATTTCGCATTTTTTACATTATTACATTATGGCATACCGACGTTCGGTTATACCGTACACGGTCAACTCTAGTGTTGCTGAGGCTTTTCGCTTAAACGGCCACCGACAGTTCAGTCGAATATGAATGATGCATTGGCCACAGGCCTGATGTGAACGATATGGATCAACAAAAAAACTGTAAGTAAATCGGGCGCAGTACTCAATAAAACATTTTTAAAACTGATTTATATATTTATTTAACTTAAAAGCGACAAACAAAAGACGTAGGCAGGTATGCAACATGCTTCATCTCCGACGGCAAACAAACAGCGAGACGCGGCGAGGAAGCTCCATCAGCGATTTGTTTCGTCAGTCACATCACAGCAGACTCGCAGACGGGCGTTACGGACCATCCAAACAGTTGCCGATGATGCATTCAAATTAGGATATTGTATTCGTGAGGGTGCATGTTGGTGTAGCATTTGTCTGTATTCAGCGAATACAGGCAGTGGTCGCCAACTACAGGCGCAAAGGTCGACTCAATCGCTGGGGCCGGTAATCGTCAATGTGTGGAAGTACTTACCATTTAGCCGCGCTACGCAGGGCACCTAGATTACTATTATATTTTTTCTTATATTTTTTATGAGTGTATCTGTTTAATTATTCACTTTTATACCATCTCCAGAGATATATTATAGTCTACCATTAATATGACTAAAGTTCGGGCAGTTATAATACATATAAATAATAGTTTTGTTCCATTTTGTTGAAGGTTCAACAGAATGTGATCTATGTTCAAATAAAATAAAATTAATAAAAATAAGAAACAGGTACTATGATTGTCAAAAGTAATATCTAAGCGATGTTGTGATTGAGATGGCGCTATACGCGATGTATAGCTCTGTCCCTGTAACAACATTACTTTCAGGTTGTTATAAGAGCTCAGAGTATGGCCCCAGGTTAAGTTAAGAACTGTTTAAAAGTTAACTTAGCTTTTAGAAAAATTTACGTACTATAAGTACGTAAAAATAATAATATCACAATTAAAAAATGCTTATTGTTTTTAAAAACACAGTCTAGAGATCCCATCACCTATAAGGTTTTAATATTGATAAGGAAAGTAATAGAAATACACGAATTAAAAAAATCTTGACTTTTGGGCATTGTAGTGCCCATACTTTTATTACAAAACTACCGCCACCAGCTATGACGTTTTTTAAACAGCATGAATCCCCTGTTATTGGACAATATTTACTATAATGGACTCAGAATTGAAGTTCATCTTTTTATATACAATGTTTTTCTTTTTTAATATACAGCTACCGTCACAACTTTCCATTATATTACAAATGTAATGGCAATGGTCTTCACAAGACAAACGTTCACAAAACTACAAAAATCACTTATTTATGACCTTTTTATGAATTGATTAAACTGGTAGATACCGGTATGTCATCGTATTATTTTACTTAGTATAATGTCATCGATACTTACACCGAATCAGAGACTACATAATTGTAGACATATTTTCTTTTGTGCCTTTTAACAACGGGGTGGACTAGGGGTCACTAGTGGTCACACCAGGAATAAAATTGCAAAATAATTGCATATCAATTATCTATAACATGCAGCACATTATATTTCATTGCAATTTTTCTTATGGTATTCAGTGCGGGGTGTTAAGTTTTCTAGATTTATTTTGATGCTAAATAAAAATTATTCAATTCATTAATTTAAAAAACTTATCACCAGTTTTGTCTTTTTTTTCCAGATTGAGATTGAGTAAATTCGAATGAAAGTCGAATTAGGCAGTAGAAATAAAATGTAGTAGATTATATTTTTATTTTTTCTATTTCTAGCATTTGGATCCCAAAAACATTTATTTTATCATTTGAGATTTTAGCATTCACAATGCTATTTTGGTTAAGTATTATACAAAGTCAATTCTGACACTAAGCTACTTATTATTTTAATTGTTTTCCACCAGTTTCTTAGGCTAGAGGTGTAACGATTGTGCCATCATGATCGTCACAATCTTGACTTGAGCCTTGGTTTGGTACCTCTTATTCACATATATGGTACTCCTTTGTATCTCTTATTCTAATATAAAATATTAACATCCTATAACTTTCAATTTCAGAGACTGAAATTAATCGCACAAATAAATTGGTTTTAACAACATTATCAAGGTGGTATTATTTTACAGCTTACACATATTATTTATGTTATTATTGAAGCTGCTGTCTGCTAATGCTATCAGGAAGTACAGAGATTGGTAACAGAAACGGTTCGATTATTTAACAATAATATTAACAGAATCAACACATTTTTTTTTTACAGAAGTGTATAACACAAATTATCAGTATTACATAATATTGCGTTCATTATTAAATCGACAAAATTGAGCTAATTTCAAGGTTTGGTAAAGAATCTAACTACGCCTTTGCGTAGACTTCATTGTTCAAATACAATGTATGTCTTAGAATACTTAATTATTTTTATTAAATATTTTCCAATTCTCTTCTTTTTTCAACTTTTTTATCTTAAAAGTTTAACTTTGATTACCTTGCCTATTGCACAAAGAATGCAAACAATACAAAAAAAAAAAAAAAATATTACAAGAATGTATTATATTAAGTATAATAAACAGTTCATAATCACTTCTTATTTAGAAAGAAATTAAATTCATATATTATTATGACATGTAATGTAATTAATAGATTGTTGTAATAAAACATTTAATGATAGTGGAGTAGACTCGTGTCCAACCAATTTTAGCACTCGACGTCGCCGGCCTTTACCTTTATACCTTTATAGCCCTAACGAAAAATGATATTATAGATGTTCTTGGTAATACGGCGGGATGGTCAATGACTCCACTATATTCGAAAAATATTAAAACATAATTATTATCATCGATAATAATAAAACTGAGTTTTCCAAACCAACCTTGCATAATTTTTTTTTTTGTACCAACCATCTGTAGGTACTGTTTTTAATAATAATCATGTAAAACGTTCAGAATTATGTCAAATGGTATTCTTTTATTTTAAAAAAAAAAAAAGACTAATACGCAAGAAATGATATTTCCATTTTCTTATTATAATGCTTTCAACATCTACATGTGTTAATATACTAATATCAAGGACGAATCTGAAGTATAATTAATGATTAAACGAACTTACCTGTAAGTGAAGTTCTATCATTATTATACGAAGGATTCGTCCGAAGATATTAGTATAGAATCCCACCCTCCCTACTCATTATTGTAAATTGCAATAACTATCTACCCACTGAAGAAAATGAGGAAATATCATAGGATTTGGACTTTAAACTAAATGAAGTGGTTGGCGGCTAGTGATGACGAGGAGAACTCTGACCGGAAATGTCAAAATATCTGTCAATTTTAAGTCAAAAACCTTCTCTTTTCAGGTTTTTTAGGTTATTACTTTAAAATAACGTGCTAAGTGGTGATACATGCAAAAGCGGTACTACATGTGTTAATATACTAATATCTTCGGACGAATCCTTCGTATAATAATGATAGAACTTCACTTACAGGTAAGTTCGTTTAATCATTAAATAATGTTGTTTTTTATCGTAAAAAAGTATAAGTAGTAAAAGTAATGGAGATTGAAAATTGAGACCCACTTTTCTACATTTGAAAAACACATTTTATTATGATGTCGAAAACTCGAAAATGCTTTATCAAGTTGAGATTTCAATGAGAATATTAGAATATTTTAATGAGATTTAAATACCTAGGCCTAAGTACAGAGACACATTATTATATTCATTTTTAAACGTTAGCCTAAATACAAAATTTTAAAATCCTAGCTTTGAAACTGAAGGACTTTCATACAAACTTTCATCCCCTATGAATTAATCTCCAAGCTAGAGTTTCCTAGGATGTCAGTGCCGTCATATTACGGCCGTAATTTAGCGGTGTAGAACGTTGTCTATGTAAACAATACCGCGCGCTATATTGTTTTCATAGACAACGTTCTACGCCACTAAATTACGGCCGTAATATGACGGCACCGTCATCCTAAGAAGCGACGGACTGCAGCTTTTGCGCCGCTGCGGAATTTATTCGGCTTTTGGCAGCCAGCATCTTGGATTGGAGCTAGTGTGTGGCAATCATTACTTACCTAATTTGAGGTATTCCTCGAAGCGCACCCATTTTGAAACGCACCTAATGAAGCGCACCTAAAATATTCCTCAAAACACACCTATAGGTAAGCTAACAAAACCACCTACCTATTTAGGTGCGTTTCGAGGAATAGTTTAGTTGCGCTTTATTGGGTGCGTTTCAAAATGGGTGCGCTTCGAGGAGTTTTCCTAATTTAAGAGGCTGTCCGTCTTAACGCTCTCTCACTCGCACATTTCATTTTTTCCTACCCTAGCTTTAGGGGTTCAATTTAAAAAAATATTAATGCACACCTACCTACACAATTAAAGGTATTATCGTCCAAAAATGGGCGTTTCTCTCTACTTTTAGCCGTTACATAGAGCACTAACGTTAGGGTCCTAGGTAGGCCTACGCGTATCCCAACCCAACAATCAATCAATTTAGAGTTTTATTTTTTATAGAGTGCAGTGCAAGTGCGCAGATTCACTCAACTGGTACCTACTTATTGTTTCATTTCGTATTTACTTTAACTAGGTAATCTGCAGATTAACGACCAAGGATTTCCGCACTTACGGTGTAGCACCCGTTAAAGTGCGGAAATCTGTGGAAAATCGCGAAAACTAATGTGGCGCACTCAGAGGATTTATTTAGTAAGCTAATATATTTAAAAGGACAATAGAAATAATTATTTAAAAAAAAAACTAAACGTGGAATTTTGAAGACCCATCTAGTCTAGTATTTTTAGAAAGTATGCTATCATTTACATCCCCTCGTAGTCATTCGTTAGAGCAAATTTGTCTTCGGATACTTTTTTAGCAGTTTTGCTATCTACTTCTAGAAATGACTACGAGGGAATGCAATGATACCTTATACCTTTTAAAAATACTAGAATAATGGTTTGGGACTTCCGCCAAGTGACGCCTGATTCAATCAAATAAATCAATGAAATTATGAATACTTATAAGAAAATTCAGGGCCAGTTTCATAGGTTTTGATTGATAATAGGTAGATAATATTCCGAATACAACAAATAAGTAGTATTACTTAAAAGAAAGCTGATTATCTGGCCCCAAAGAGTCTAATCTTTTGACCGGTAAAGCTGGGGTTTCATAGGATGACGGTGCCGTCATATTACGGCCGGAATTTAGCGGCGAAGAACGTTGTCTATGACGGCGCGCCGTATCGTATTGTTTACATAGACAACGTTCTACGCCGCTAAATTACGGCCGTAATAAGACGGCACCGTCATCCTAGGAAACTCTAGCTTCACCCTGCTGCTGCCGCCTACTGGAGTCGTTTCTTATATTGTAGGGGTGCCAGTTTTTTGAAAATCATTGAAACGCTTTATGAAAGTTTTTCAGAAGATTTTTGTTTATTCTGTGCTTCAAAAGTCGATAGGGTTACCCAAGCGGCCAGCCGTGAATGACGTCACAATCTGCCGGCAGCGCGTCTGCACCGACATATGCATGCGCCCGCGTCGCGTATATTGTGCCCAAATCCCCGATTAATCTCCAACTTTTATGAGCTTTTGTTCACTCCCTTTCACTATTTTTTGCATCGTCCTGATTCTACAACAATAAGCTATACGACCCAATTTTGTTTTAAACTGTAACGTCAGCACGCAAGCTCCAATTCAGATTGAAGGGAACAAAACTCAAAGTCAAAGTATTATAGTTTTTAAAAACAAGGCGGATAGGGTCGCGTTTTCTTTAAAAAGGGTCGCGGCAGAGGTAACTCGTATTAACTTCTAGAGTTTATAGTCTTTTGGTCGCGTCAATTTGTGTATTGTCATTTTGACATAATAGCGATGCCATCCCCACGGTTTATTGGTTGAAACCCGATGACAGTTATTTCGGCTTTTTGACGAACAACCATCTCTCTTTTTTCTGTGGTGTAGAGTGAGAGGGGGAAAGGATTTACTGAGAATTGAAAGGCCTACTTAGCGAAATATGGCTCAGTTATTTAGTGATGCAGTATAATAGGTGACAATCTATTATGATGATGTCACATCACCCTGAGCCCGATTTCGTGATCATAATAAAATTCGTAAGTGACTTTAAATCATAGAACGTACACAAAATTCATGCTATACAAAAAGGCCGCAAACTTTTCCGACTACCTACCTACCTATACCTATTATTTTAATGACCGACATTCTTTTGAAAGCAAGCAAAACCACTTTTGACTAAAGAAAGAACCTTGGTCAAAATCACTTTTGCCAGATTTTTGCAGTCAAAAGTGGTTTTGACCGATTATGAGTTTTGACTGCAACATAGTACCTAGCTGTCTGTGTAGCTAGAACACAATTTAGGTACCTACCTTCCAAAAAGAATATAATCACTTGATATTTGCCACGCGGGCTTCCGTGTTGCTCTAAGGCCTAGAGCAGGGATGCACAGACTTATTGAGATCATGGGGCACTTGGGCAAATGATGAACTAATGGCGGGCCACCTGCACAAATTAACAACATAAAACAAGCCTCTTTTTCTTAATGTCCAAGGGAATATTATTGCTGGCGGGCCACTGGCATATTGTCAACGGGCCACATGTGGCCCGCGGGCCGCAGTCTGTGCATGCCTGGCCTAGAGCTTATAGTGAAGTGAGCAGTTACTAAGTATGTACAGTCAGCAGCACATAGACTATACATGTTGACCTTGAGACCGCCTTTATGCCGTAGGTAATAGTGTGATGACTGTGACTATACACAGAAGTTCATTGACGTTATGTTTATCATCATAATAATATCATCGGTTCCTACTTCCTAGCCGATCACAGAATGAATTTAAAGTTCTTGGTCACCCTCCGCGTATGGCGGGGGGGGGGCGTAGACAGTCATCAATCAAGAGGGAGATTACAACGATCAGTCTGCGGCATCAGTCCATTCCATCAGTCTGTATAAAGTTCGATTATTAATCTCGTACCTTAGAGTAAGACGCGTTTTGTTCCAGAAAGAGAAGCCATACGAAGCGTTCCCCTCTGCCGAAATACAAGCCCGAATGGGCATACGCGTTAGTAAAACCAGTTGCGCCCGGATTTCTTTCTAGACCGAGTCCAGTCGCGCATGTGAACGCTGCTGTGTTAAAAATGTCGAATTGATGAGTTTTTTTTTTTTTTTTTTTTTAGTTGTCAGATTTGTTCAGTGACATCGGGTCTGCTAGTTCATGGCTCCTCCGTACAAATTTCAGATCTGTCGCTAGATAAATCCGAGTTCTCGCTGATGGGCAACTCAGTGATGTTACCGTTATATAATATTTGTCGATAAAGTTTTGGTCAATTTTGGTCTTTGCACTGATTTTGCGTCAAATTTATTTGCGATATTTTTGCATGACATGATGATGTGAGCGCGACAGACATCGTGAGATAAATGTCGAGAATCAGTCACGGCACTCATCCTAGCGCGGCTGGTTTATACGATATTAACCTACGTCAGTATTAGTCAGCTTGCGGAAAGGCGTAAAAAATCGTTTTTCGACCTAGGTTCCTTGGAGCAAGTGTTGTTGTTGAAAAAGATTTATTTCCATTCATTACCTATCACTCTTATGAAATTGATTTTACAGACCATAATTTTTTTTTTTTTTTTTTTTTGGCTCGTACGATTTTGTACATTTGCCAATGTCGAGTAAAGACCATAATTTAGAACTTGCAAGATTAATCATGGAAAAATTCATGGACACTAGAATTTCTTTTCTAATGAAAAAATCGAACCCAAATAAATGCATCCGCCAAATTTACACAAAATTAATTCATTTTAAAAACCAATGAACTTCTTCTGAACACTAGCTAGCTTTTGCCCGCGACTTCGTCCGCGTGGATATTCGAAAAATCCTTAGGGAACCTTTGGTTATTTTTTTTAACAGACAACAGAAAAAACTTCCTTAATACCCCAGGTAGGATAATCGTACAAATAGGATCTTTACAAATATCCTAGTATGATTATCAAAAACCGGACAGTTAGAATCAAACTAGGATTTTTGCAAGATCCGGTTTATACGAATAACCAACGTCAGTATTGGTCAGGCTGACCGACTTACTATGGAAAGACGTGAAAAAATCGTTTTTCGACCTATGTTCTTTGGAGAATTTTTTGTGCACAACGGGTTGTGCTTGGCCTTTACCTCACCTGATGTTAAGTGATGATGAGGCCGAAGGTAGAAGCGCACTACATCCGGAATCCTCATCACTGAGGAACTGGCTATCTTACCTCCAACTGCCGAAACACAATATTTTTTTTAAATGTTTTTATCGCGTCAGACTGATTATTCTGATTATTCGTTATTCTGATTGTCTTTTCATATTAAAATTAATGATATGTACAACTACTTTACAAGATATAGTAATTTATAATAATAAAGATTAATACAAATAGTAGTAAAATGTTTGAGTTTGTTCTTGTTTGACCTTTATTCCTTTTTAGAAATTTATCGATATTGCTGCATCAACAGTTGAGCCCAGCCCTTTATGTCAAAAACGTGTCATATTTTGATGTGTGTCTCATCCGTACACAAATTTTTGCTGTTTTGTTTTATTTTTTATGTGTGAGTGTCGTCATTACAGTGTTGTTTTTGTATGAGAGTATGCGGAACTGCACTTGTGTGCACTTTCCCCCCCCCCCCGCAAAAAATACCAGAATAATTTGAATAGATTAATACTCGCTAAGGCGGCTCCCTTCGGTACGAAGCCGTGATGCTCGAAGTCTCGTACCAAAAATGTAAGTTAAGATATTGCCGTAACAAAATAACACAAAATAGAAGGTATATAGGTACTTAATTATTTTTTTACACAAAAGCTAACTTGCACATAAATACTGTTTGTCAAGGACCCAGACTGATGGAATGAACTGATGCCAGACTGATCATGCAATCTCCCTCTATGGTCTCTACCTGCATCCACAGAGCAAAGCAAACCGGTAAAATAAAAAACAAAAAAGCAAAACTGTTTAGTCTTGTCTGTGTAGTGCAGGGTTGCGTTCAGCGGGTCTACCGGCTAAAAACAATGAAGTTAATGTTAACTGTAAGTATGTGATACATTGCTACTTTGTTTTGGCACAAATAAAAACTTACCAAAGAAAAGAAGCAATGTATCACATACTTACAGTTAACATTAACTTCATTATTTTTAGCCGGTAGACCCGCAGAACGTTTGAGCGTCGGTTGTTTGGTTGTTTTTTACTCGCTCTAAGGTTTGGAACGACGAAGAACTTTAAATGTCAATGTCAATACAAATTCTTCATTTTCCATTTGGAATACGAATAATTTAAACTTTTCTTTATACTAAATCAAATAAAATCCGTTTTTTGACGATCTACCATGATTATTTTAAAAATTAGACATAAAAACATCAAAAACACAAAATAATGTCAAATGACATTGACATTTTTTCTATAGACAAACGTCAGAGCGTTTTACAACCATCAT
Source organism: Agriphila straminella (assembly GCA_950108535.1). Taxonomy (NCBI): domain Eukaryota; kingdom Metazoa; phylum Arthropoda; class Insecta; order Lepidoptera; family Crambidae; genus Agriphila; species Agriphila straminella. The sequence continues at coordinate 4,382,334 of OX467303.1, read as the reverse complement.
TTTTGATGGTTGTTTGGTTGCAACACTCTGACGTTTGGAACGACACGGTTGTGTCAACCGAACGTCACGCTCAAATGTTTGGAACGCCGGGTTGCGTTCAGAACGTTTGAGCGTCGGTTGTTTGGTTGTTTTTTAACTCGCTCTAAGGTTTGGAACGACCAAGAACTTTAAATGTCAATGTCAATACAAATTCTTCATTTTCCATTTGGAATACGAATAATTTAAACTTTTATTTATACTAAATCAAACAAAATCCGTTTTTTGACGATCTACCATGATTATTTTAAAAATTAGACATAAAAACATCATATATTCAAAATAATGTCAAATGACATTGACATTTTTTCTATAGACAAACGTCAGAGCGTTTTACAACCATCATTTTTGATGGTTGTTTGGTTGCAACGCTCTGACGTTTGGAACGACACGGTTGTGTCAACCGAACGTCACGCTCAAATGATTGGAACGCCGTTAGAGCGTTCGGTTGTGATTAGGTTGCACTCGGAGTGTAGAGGCGCGTTCCAAACCTACACTCCGAGTGCAACCTAACCACAACCGAACGCTCTAAGGGCGTTCCAAACATTAGAGCGTGACGTTCGGTTGACACAACCGGCCCGTTCCAAACGTCAGAGCGTTGCAACCAAACAACCATCAAAAATGATGGTTGTAAAACGCTCTGACGTTTGTCTATAGAAAAAATGTCAATGTCATTTGACATTATTTTGTATTTTCGATGTTTTTATGTCTAATTTTTGAAATAATCATGGTAGATCCTCAAAAAACGGATTTTATTTGATTTAGTATAAAGAAAAGTTTCAATTATTCGTATTCCAAATGGAAAATGAAGAATTTGTATTGACATTGACATTTAAAGTTCTTGGTCGTTCCAAACCTTAGAGCGAGTTAAAAAACAACCAGACAACCGGCGCTCAAACGTTCTGAACGCAACCTAGGTTTGGAACGCGCCTCTGTTAGAGCGTTCGGTTGTAGATCGGTTGCACTCGGAGTGTAGGTTTGGAACGCGCCTCAGTGCGCAAGTAGCTGTCAAACAAAAAGTCAAAAATCTTTTGATCGGAGGAGAGAGCGAGTGGTAGTGCATCAGAAATGATTTTCAACACCTAATTTTGTTAGACCTAGAGTTATGTATGCCTATACGTATTCATACGAAGATAATTTATCTTGTTGTTTAACAAGTAGTACTTACGCTAACGCAAGACACCATGGTGCAGTGTCATCCTCCGTTGGAGTTAGAGGAATTGCCAAAAGAAGACGAAGAAAGACTAGAAAAACTATTTTCTAAATTAGATAATGATGGAAACGGAAAGATTGATATCCACGACCTTTCCGTCGCCCTGAAGGAGCTGGCTCCACACATCAACCGAAGTTATGCAGAGGTTAGAAAAAATCGCTTATTATGCACCATAACCACAAGCTAACGGTGGTTTCGCTTTTATGGACATCGACACGTGTAGAATTATTCACCTCCTAATGTGCGAAACTGCTGTTCGAGCATTAAGCCATTTTAACTGTCCCTTCACTGAATAATTTTTTTTTAATAGGTCACCAATATCTTGGTCTGGAAACGGGGTAAAAAAAACTTTTGGGACCTAGGAATTGTTTTTTTCTCTTCAATAAAACATTAAATACCTATCTCATGCTTTTATGCATCAATAATTTTCTCAGAACACACTGAAATTTTAATCTTAGAATTGTATTTTTCATTACTTTGATGGATGGCCTTTTGTTGCTATTAATGTTATTAAAATAGGTAGTCATTTTGCTGTCAAGGGTAGCAAACATTTCTTCGTACTCTCCTTTTCATTTTTCCTACATTGGATTAGTGACATAAGTATGTACCTATTGTGCTTATGTAAGAATATATTTGCATATTACGAATCAATCATATTGATTGCTGAAGTGAGCCACAATATGTGTAGTCATGCCCCACCACAAGTCTCTCACATCACATTGAATTTGTGTTTTGCGCATTGTCTCGTGAAATGTTCACAAAAGTCATAAAGTTTGAATTGGGCTATAATCTTGATGGCAGTAGGTATAATGTTAGCTTCAAATTCAGAGTTGAAGTGCCAAGAAAAAACCTCATAATGTAAAATTTAAACTGCATGCACTTCAAAACTAAACTCAAAGTGTATGGAACCAATGGAACATATTTTATTTCCAAAACAACATGGCATTACTATAAATACTAGTATAGTATTATATTAATCTGTGCTATAGATAACTTTTCTATCATTTAGTATAATTTAGATAAACATAATTTATATTATAAATATTTTATATAACATCCTGGTATACATGTTATTGCAGTGTTCTGGAATGACCTAGATTATTCTCTCGAGATCAATGGCCGATAAACCTCCCTTAAAACGTACAGAGCTAGCCAAATAACAATTTGGCATACATCCAACTTCTGAATATAGTGTCACACTGGTCTATACTGAGTTTTATTTGCTGTGTAAATGTGTGTTTCTAGTTTTTGTCTATGAAAACTACCTATTCGATGTACGTTGTTAAAAAAGATAGAGTGATAGTTTTAAACAACAAATAAAAATTGCATAGACTTGAGAGTTAACAGATAAATCTGAGATATACTACTAAATATTTAGTTTCTTAGTTAGTTTAGAAATATTACTATCAATTAACTAATCGGAGTGAAATTAATTATAAATATCTGATTTCTTGGCTTATTATCTTTTTGTAAATAATGCTTTTTTTAGATATCACCTTGTTTGATTGATTGATTGTGTTTGATTAGTAGAATCTGAAAGAATTATAATTTGACAGTTCATGAAAATAAGTAAAAAAGTTAAATTTTAAGGTAAATTACTATCAACTGTTAGACTGATTACAGTTATTATATTTTCAAAACACTATCACCAATTTGCACTAAACTTAAACCGTGTCATTATAATAATAATAATAATAGCCTCTTTGCATCAGACATTCCTCGATGTTAGAGTATTTGGGCTTTGTTTATGTTTTGTATGTCGGATTGCCACTCGGCAGAGGCCTCCTCCAACCTTTTCCACTCCCACCTTTGTCTGCCACTCTATTCCAACTGACTCCTGCCACTTTCCTTATGTCATCGTTCCAACTCATTTGTGGTCGACCTCTCCGTCTATCTTTCTAAACCGTGTCATTACAAAAGATTTTTAACACTGTTTAACTACACACTTGTTTAAAATTTTAATGTGATGCAGTCTCTGTCAAACAATATTGTCAAAAAAGTGACAGCATCACATGTAAACTGGTGTTTAGTTAAACAGTTTTTAAAAATCTTTTGTAATAACCAATGTCTTTTCCTAACATGTAACAATAACAACACCACGCGGGCCCAATACGGATTGGTGGGTGTTAACGACTGCAAATGCAGCTGGGACCAACGGCTTAACGTGCCTTCCGAAGCACAGGGGAGCTCGAGATAATAAATTTTTGGTCACCCATCCCATGACCGACCCTTGCGAATGTTGCTTAACCTCCGCAATCGCTGGGCCAGGCGCTAAACCACTGCGCCACCGAGCTCCTCATAATTAGATACCAAAACGGTGGCATGAACTTAACTGTCAGACCTGGGGTGGAATTGCGTAAGGTAATCGTATTCATTTGACAGTTCATATCGTATTCCATCGGCTACAATTTGTATGGGATGACATATATTATGATACAATATGAACTGTCAAATGAATACGATTGACTTTACGCATACTTTACGCAATCACCTAGCTGCTATGCGCCATCGAGTTGTAGTTAGGAAGCGATTCTTAAGTTTAGTGCAAATGGGTGTAAGTTGATCTCAATTCTAGGTATTCTCTAACTAAAGGGACTGACACAGCACACAGCTATTGATATTTAAGATGTGACTGTGAGATACAAGGTACACTTGAAATGAAAGTGTTAATTCATATGCTTGAATCTTAAGTTGTTACCAACAAAGGATAATGTAAATGTGAAAAATTTATCTCTGAGGTAAGCTACAGTTAAAATCATGAATGAAAAGTATTTATGCCTGTGAACGCACAAGCATATTAAAGGACTTGTATGTTTTTTTAATTTAAGATACCCTGTTACCCAACAAATGAAAATACTTGTGTCACTTAGTTCAATCAACTTTCAATTTCATACTAAAACGTCTTGGGTGATGAAAAGAAACAAGTGTGCATGCTGGAATATAAAAATTTAATAATGATTTATAAAGGTAAATAAGTTTGTCATTGAAAGATCCGCTTAAGGTGGTACCCTGAGCGAAAGTGGCGCCGCGGTGAATTATATTTAATATTATAATTCTAATACACAATTTTAAAAATGTTTATCGTGGATATTTTAGGGCCCACAGTCTAGTATTTTTAGACAGTATCGTTACATTCCCTCGTAGTCACTGCTAGAAGTAGATAGCAAATGTGTCAAAAACAGCCACGTTTAGCAGTTTTGCTATCTACTTCTACGAATGACTACGAGGGCATGTAGTGATACTTTCTAAAAATACTAGACAATGGGCCCTAAAATCTCCACGATAAACATTATTAAAATCTTTTTCTATTAATAACTTATTAAATAAAAACCTCTGAGGGCGCCACTTTTGGTCATATAACTGCCTTAACAGTAACTACAACTTATTTATAAGCAAGTCAGGGTCGCTAGATATAGGTTATTTAGTTTACATAACAGAACCATAATATAGTGAAAACAAACCAAATTTTGGTGATGTATTTACTACTACTTGGGCTTTGAAAATTTTTGGCATAGTCGCCCGTCCGCCATTTTGATTTATTTTTAAATCGCGTCGCATAAAAAACTTATTAGCCCGGCCACGACGGAATCCCGATTCGGAATTAGCTGCGTTCGGAATTACGTATGTATTCACTTCGTCATTGCCGTCAACGACCGTTATGAGTGTTATGACGTCACAGCTGACGGTACTGTAGACAAAATAGAAATTATGTTTTTCAACTGTTTTTCATTTTTTTCTTGTTCAAAGAGTGTCATTAATTTATATAACAAGTTAGCTTCGCCATTATGTAGGAACTTTACTCTTTTAATCATTATAACAACACAAATAACGAGCGTAATGATTAAATCAACAGAAACAAAAATTAAGCTTTGCATTGTTAGCCGTACTAGAAAGGCGACGCAGGGGGTGAGGTATGACGAAGCGGGCCGGGAGGTAGCGGCAATGATGAAGTGAACGCGTAGTAGGTACCTACGGAATTCCGTCTGTATGTGGCCGGCATTATTTTTCGATCGCGGACATAAAGACAACCAAAAAAATTTGTGTTTCATTCATAACAAACCGTAATATTTTGATTTTATTTGTGATATACTATTGTTTTCGGTAACCAATTCCACTAATGGGCAAAAGCAAAACACAATTTGCCACTAAGTTTATTTTTATTACTCGTAAACCAAGTCAATATTTAAGAAAAGCTCATGTAATCATTTCATAAATTGTCTCTAATATTTTTGAATAACTCTTCAACAGTTATCATTCTTTCTGTAAGTTTTAAAATTCATTTTAGCTCATAAACTTACAGAATGAATGATAACTGTTGAAGAGTTATTCAAAAATATTAGAGACAATTTAAGAGATTATTACATGAGCTGTTTTTAAATATTGACTTGGTTTACGAGTAATAAAAATAAATGTAGTGGCGGCGCTAGTTTCACTACCACCGCGCCTTAACTACTTTATTTATTAATACTTGTGTTTCTTCCAGTGTCAAATAAGTAAACAAAAGTGCGTTGTGGTTTCACGCACTATTCTTATGTGGATTTTAACGGCTCTTCTCGATTTTTTTGAAAAAAATCTGTAAATCTGCAAGAAACAACATAATTGCATAAAAAACAACAATATTTTCACAACTGGATTTTTTAGTTATGACAAAAACATGATAGTTACAAAGTATAGAGTAGGTAATTTGTATTAGGGTCAATTATAAATCCAATATTTATGGGCCTATCCTTACATATTTTGTAAAAGTAAAAACAAACTTCGCAATGCATCCTCTCTGTGAAGTGTTCTGTATTATACTTCGAAATTGTTTCGAGTTTTTATATTATTGTTAATAACTACTCTCCGCGCATGCGTGGGATGATCAAGCAAACTCCATATTCCATTAAGTATTCGATTAACACATCCTGCCTGAACTATACTATGAAGTGTTACTAGTTTAATCGTATCGTAATTCGTTGGTAGATCCACACTTGAATCATTGAGGCGTATCAATATCACATTCGCCCCACGCGTATCATGATCGCGTATCATTAGTCGCACGCACTTGTGATGGATGATCCATGTAGACTGTCAAACATGTTACGATACGACACTTTAATGCGAATCATCTTTACTATTAGATCGAACTTCCCTTTAGAGGCAGACACTATTCGTTTTAATGTACATGTAATGTTCAACACATTTAATTTATTATTCTCATTCGTTAATTAAACGATTGATCTAGGTATCTATATGCACTCGTATTTTTGTATGCTCTCCATCCATGTATAGAATTCATTTTTTCAGCTAAATTATTTTCACCTTCACAACTGATCTGGACTATGAAATTCTAGTTCGCTGGTTTTAATACACTCAGAGCGGCACAATTAACACACCGTTATTTTCATACAAACATGCTCACTTCACAGGCATATAGAAAATGGTGTGCATCTCTGTAATGATTGATTTGTATGTTGATTGATATATTAGCAGGTAATAGATGATATAGATAAGTCAGGTGTTAATTTTTCGAATAAAAATATCTAATAATTAGACCATGTATGTACCTACCTATAGAGTCCTCTCAATGATTGTTTTTACAGCAATTTTGTCGAAATTGAGAGGTTTCTATACTTTTGACATTCTTATTCGAAAGGTGAGCATGAGCACCTGACTAATCTACCAACATATAAATCTTTGCAGAGAAACACAACATTTTTTATTTATGAGACTGAGCATGGTTTGTATGAAAATAACGGTGTAGGCGGTTAATTGTGCCGCTGAGATTTCAGTGATTAAAGTCACATTTTGTAAAATTATAATGGGTAGTAGAGGGGCTGACCACAGGGTTAATAGTACCAGACTAGCGGTCAAACTTGCACTTTTTTTGTCGAAATTTTTAATACTCTTTTATTGTCAATTCCAGAAATTCCTGGCCAAGTCTGGTAAGAAAGACGCTGGAGATGTCACACTATCGGAATTCATCTACTACGTCAGGGAACACGAGAAGAACCTCAGGCTCCAGTTTTCACACCTCGATAAGAACAAAGATGGTACATATAAATATTTATTTTAAAGCATAAGTAATTAGGATACTTCAGCATACACCAAAGAGCTATCGGTTGGGTTGGTCTCTCGGTGAGAATGAGCCTATACAAGCAAAGGCAGTAACATCCAGTTTTTCCAAAATGGCGGAAATAGGTATTTCTAATTCCTTGACTTAAAGTTTCTAATTGTATTATTATTATTTAGGCACAGGATAGATAATAATTATACTAGCGTACTTTAGGCAACTTATGTTGCCACGCATCACGCCGCACGGGTGCACAGGCTGCGTATGATGAGACGCAGACAGACTCAACATACGTGACAGCCGGTTTTAAAGTTGTACGCAAAGTGATCCCTCACAGAACGCTTCAATGCCTCTACTCTACATGGTACAGTCAGCAAAGTTATGACCTTAACAGTTTGAAAATAAATCGCTTGAAAGGATGGGTTCGTCCTTGCCTGCTTCCATTGTTATTATACAAAATATGCTTTTGTGACTTTTGGGTAAATGCAATACAATACAGACTACTCAATCTAGAAATGAACCTTAAGGTGTTGTTCAGCTCATAGCTTTGCTGACAGTACATTCCCTTTGGCCGTCGACGTAACCGCAGTTTCGTAATTGAAGATGAAGGAATTATTTTTCCTTCACGTTACTTGTGTCGATGGAGGAATTATTCCTCCTTGTATGTGACTTGGGTTTCGATCGAGGGACTGTTCCGCGTCGGCGGTCCACGAAACTGAACTTCGTCTTGTAATTATTGAGACTAGGCAAGGTTATAGACTGCTGAACCACTACGTCTATTTCTGTGTAATTTTTAGTCTCTTTAGTATCAGTTTTATGCATGTCTATTTCTCGAGTTTCTTTCATCAACGTATCTAACAAATGAGCAACCTTTTCCCATGCTACTTTTCTTTGGTAAATTTTTACTTGTGCCAAAAAGAAGAAGGTGTGTCACATCCAACGTCAAATCATAGCTTACATGAACTTCAGTGTTTTTAGACGGTTCACTCGCTGGACATGGTCAAAATCAGAGAAGGTACTATATTGTAACGACTTTGATCATTTAACTAGGAATATAGGGATATTGCATTTGTTTGATGCTACTTGTATGTAATATACAAAAAGATCTTTTGCTCGTGACCGTGAAACCGTCGGCATTCAATATTATTCTGATTGTAATAGAACGATCTCATTGTTTGTATATGGCTTCCTATGAACCTTACAACGTTCGTTTGATCTTGCTACTCAATATCAATAACAATGCATTTATACGTGCGAGTACGGCTGCCTAAGTCTTGTCGTGTTTGCAAATCTACATTCATACTACCTACAGTCACTAAAGTGTTCTGGCCATATTTGAGCGTACATGATTTTAGGGTTTCGAATACTTCGAATCATATCCGTATGTATCTATGTACGTACTTACCAATAAAATAAAATAAAAGGTTTTAGAGTCAAATACTTACTAAGTATTTCTATTTGATCTTTGAAAACTAATTACTGATTTTATGAAATGGTCTATCTTTTTTTATTTGGCGTCGTTGAATGTGCAACTATGACAAAGAATTTAACCCGTTTATTGCCTTTTTCCAGACAACAGTAATAAAGTTTTTAATAAATACTAAAATAAATGAATGAGGTTAAGATAACTACAAAATTAGAAATCTATAAACATTACCATGATTAATAATTCATAGTAGCCGAAGATGACTCAAAGATGCATCGAAGGTGACGTCATATTATTGTGACTAAGCAGCTTAGTAGCAGCAGACAGTACTTTCAAGTCAAATTAGGTTATAGTCCATACTAGGTAGGTAGGTAGCAGTTCTAGTAAAACAAAGTCACGGAATTATTTTCGAAAAGCAGTGCTTCTATGTCACAGACCATTTAACAGAATACTAGGTCTGTGCTGTGTTCTATCTACAACACAGACTTTATATTTAGTGCTGCTGATGTATTAAGCAGATATTTGTATATTGAACTACGAATAGTAGTTATTTATGCAACTGTAGTATAATGAAATAAGTTCAAATAGCTCTTAACCAAAAATACTAGCGACCGCCTGCGACAGATCAAAATTTTAAACATTTGCATTTAAATTTTACCTCCAACATCGAGGTCGCAAACTTTTTTTCTTATTTGAACTAAAAAAATATTACGCTGTCAAATTCCCTCTGGAACAGTTTCTTTTTTGGGATGAAAGGTACCCTATAACCTTTTCTGCACCCCTGACAATATGTCTGCAAAATTTCACTATGATCGGTTCAGTAGTTAGGACGTGAAGGCGTAACAAACAAACAAACTGAATTTCGCATATAACAAATATTAATAATAATTTCGAACGATTCACAAATTGTAAAAATAATGCTACAATGAAATAGACTATACATAGCCTAGCGAAAGTTCTAACAGTAATAAATTTCTAGAAATATTTAGGGCATCGATTCGCGCCTACGTACGGCGTGTTGCGACTCAAGTCAAGGCCTTGCTGGGTTGAATGGTGCCTTTATAACGCTTTCATGAATAATAAAGTGCGCTTTTTGCGTACACACGACGGCACCTCAGACTACATGTTGACCTTGAGACCGCCTTTATGCTACGTAATAAAAGCTGTTTTGCGTGTAACTGTATAACCCGAGACGTGCTGTCGTGCGTACATTGGCTTTTCGTTCTGTTTGTTGAACAGGGTTGAACTATTTCATAATGTTTCACGTAATAAAAAAGGGAGAGCTCTGAAGTCGCAGTTTGCTGTCTTTTTATGCTCTTTATTTTTTTGCCCCAAAACCTCTGAAATCGCGAAAATCATATGTCATACACAAATCGCTAAATAAATGTGTAAAACAGCAGATTTTCATAATTTTCGAGTTAATTCCAAAGTAAATATTAAAGTTATGGGAGAGATTAAACTCATTTAATACTAGCGTCCGTCCGCGACTTCGTCTGCATGGACATTTAGAAAATCCCTAGGGAGGGAACTTTTGATTGGGCTTAAAAGTATCCCATATATTAATCCAGGTTAGAAAACTATATGTGTGCCAAATTACATTGCAAACATCCAAACTTTCACATTTTTAATATTCGTTGGATTATTTCTTTTGTGACTTGTAAGTGTTTGGTTTGAATGTTTTTATTATTTATCTTCTTCAGGAAAAGTGGATTTGGAGGAACTTATATCGGCGTTTGCAGACCTGGGTATTGCCGTCGCCGAAAACGAAGCCACCAATCTACTGAAACGGTAATTAATAACTTCATTTTATGAGCTATAATTGCGAATTTTCACTTCACACAAATTGATTTTTTTTAGTTTTCTTGTGTTGTTTTTTTGCCCAAGACCCTAAAAGGGGTTGAAACGCCACGCAAACACACAATACAAAAAAAACTCAACTACCCAAAAGGGCCGAGCTCGGTGGCGCAATAGTTTAGTGCCTTGCCCAGCGATTGGAGGAGGAGGAAGTTAAGCAACTTCCGCACGGGTCATGGGATGGGTGACCAAAAAATTATTATCTCGAGCTCCTCCGTGCGCATCCGTGCTTCGGAAGGCACGTCAAGCTGTAGGTCCCGGGTGCATTTGCAGTCGTTAACAGCTACTTTATTAGGCCCGCGTGGTGGGTTGTGTATGGCCCATCTTCTTTATCCACCCCATTAGGAAAGCCTGTGCCCCAGCAGTGGGGACGTTATAAATGGCTGATGGTCATGATCACACAAAAAAACCTGAAATATCATTCGTGTACGTACTGTACAATGTGTACACTAAACAACTTATACTCATCAACTTTGTCTAGGGATACAGGTGTTATTTTCATACAAACGAGATAACTTTGAAGCTTTGGTTTTCTGCCAGGGATGTACTGTGCTGTGATCTGATGATGGCCATCCAGGGAGTGAATGGAGGAGATTCAGATCGCTATACACACCCAACTGATCTGATCAGCATTCTAAAAGAATGATGGGTCAGAGTTCTTAGTTGCAGGATTTCCATACATTTTCATGCTATTTTCGCGGTTTTTTTAAACATGACCATTAATCTTTTAGAATGCTGGCCAGATCAGTTGGGTGTGTATAGCGATCTTAATCTCCTTCATTCACTTCCTGGATAGCCATCATCAGATCACAGCACGGTACATCCCTGGCAAAACCAAGGCTTCAAAGTTACCTTGTTTGTATGAAAATAACACCTGTATCCCTAGACAAAGTTGATGTGTGTATTTGTATACGTCAAATTGGCTTAGAAGTATAAATTGTATTAATTTACCGAGCGAGTGCGAGATTTTTGTCCGTGCTGAAACGGAGATGCTGAAAATGATTTCGTATGTCCGTCTGTTCTCCTCTACAAGTCGCATTTCACACGGAGACAAACCGGATCGGATTTTTGCAGGATACGGTTTGTCTCCATATCAGGGATTGAAATACCATTAAAAAAATAACGTTAAAACATTTTATCGGTAAATTTACCGGTAAAAATAACGTTAAAATTATTGTACTGGTATAGTTACCGTTAAATATAGCGTTAAACTTTACCGGTACAGTAGTACCAGTAAAATTATTTGTAAAAAAGTAACGCTATTAATTGGAATAACGTTAATTTTAAAATAACGATAACAAAAAGTAAGAAACGTTAAAATTAACGTTATTTACTGAAATAACGTTAATTTCAATGTAACGTTATCTAAAGTAACGTTATTTATTGACAAAACGTTAATGTTAAAAGTAACGGTAAAAAAGTAAGAAATAACGTTACATTTAAAAATAACGTTATCAATCCCTGCTCCATATAAACCGTGAGCCCGTCCGGAGCGGGAGAGTCTGTTCTACACAATTTTATTTATTCTTATGCCTGTATGTGTGAACATCAAGCTATACACAAATTAATTATTATATTTTTTGTAGATTTAGTTTTTCGAAATTTAAAAAAAAATAACATGTATCAGCCATTTCGAAAAATGATTAAAATGTCACGAACGTGAGGTCTACAGCTCACAGAGCCACTAGTTTTTATAATGTACACGATATTTTGGATTAGAAAATAAGTGTTTCTTAAAAAAATATTGACTGTGCGTTTTTGCTATGATTATTCAAATAATTTGCGAAGCGACTGCCTTGATTTTTGTTTTCGTTATTTTGTGCTTGTAATTATTATTGGGCGATTTTTCCCTTCAAATGCCTTAAGCGCCTCCTCTACGACAGATCAAAGTCACATCGAGTGACTCACGTCACGTAGAGCTATCTATAGTTTGACCGCACGCTAGGGATGCGCCGATCCGATCCGATCCTTTGAAAGATCGGATCGGCAGGCATTCGACCCGGTGATTTAGAATCGGATTGAGGCCATACGATTTTTTGGCGGATCGATACAAAACTTGAAAGATCGGATCGCTTGGATCGTATGAATTAAAATGCGTTTGTTTACAAAAAAATGGTTTATTTGTTGCGAAATTTCTTTGTTTACATTTAGAACTTGGCCGAAGACCTGTAAAAATTGTACTTAACTAAAGTTCGTTTTCGCAATATAAACTTTTGAGAAATTGAGAAATATCTAGTAAGTCTTTTCCTAAGTTCTCTAAGTACAAGTTGATACTATTTCACAATGTTTTTCATTGAAACCTTAAAGGTAATTGTTTACAAGTTCAACATGGGTTTACTTAATAAAGATCTTAAATAAATTGTGTCTTATATGAAATAAAACACTTTTAACGGATACTAGCGCGGTTTTATTGAAAGTACTTTGGTAATTAGTTGGTATTTGGTTTGATTTTTGATTTTCCCATCAATCCAAACCAAATACCAACTAATTACCAAAGTACTTTCAATAAAACCGAGCTAGTATCCGTTAAAAGTGTTTTATTTCATGTCTAGTGAGCGCGTAAGCTTGAGAAGTGAATGTGTCTTATATATTGAGACTGCTCTGCCCCCGCCCTCACTTAGCCCGGTTAGAAGACTCTTCTGTATGCAGGGCTTGGAATACCGGTATCAGTGGCTTGGAAAACAAACTAGTATATTTGTTCTACCGGTAATAAAAATACAGGTTTTATTAGTTTATTACTATACTGGTATACAAAATATCGGTAGTACGTTTATAAATGGTAACCAATATGCGATTAAGATAGATGTAACGCCGCCGGTGCGCGATTATATCTGTCTCACTAGCACATGATTTAAAAAAAAAAACATTTTTCAGGTATAATACCGGTATAGCTTGCGATACCTGTTAACAGTAACTGGAATGAAAAATACCGGTATTACCTTTACAATACCTGTATTTTCGATACCGGTTTTAGGCCCTGTCTGTATGTACTGTACAAGTGGCATATTGCCCTACGAGTCGTAAGCGTGTTCGGTAATTTGCGTTTCTGGCACTATGCGTCGAAAGGGAGAATTGATCTGTCGTGGATAAAGCGCTTCCATTCAAACGTCTGGCGCGAAAACGAATCGCTGCGTCATCTATCGCCATAGTATGGATTTTAACCATGAAAAGTAATTTGTTTTAAAGTTAAATTTTATCACTTTCTATGCTTAAATTGTACTCTGTGGCGATCGATGACTCAGTGATTAGTCTGTTGGAATGCACCCAAATAAAATAGTTTGCCTTGTTGACTCGCGCGGATCTCGAACTTTTCAAGCCTTTTCTTCTGGTGATCATCAGTACTTTGGACGTTTGAGTGATTTTAATAATAAAATTGTTGATTGCCACATCAGGCACGTTTATTTATTTTAACAATTTATTACAACGACATATTTGGCTTTAACATATTATAAAACCGATTTTATATTATTTTTTAATTGCCACTCTCTACGATGAATTGGTTATTCTATAAACAAGTAGCAATTATTTAAATTACTGATCAGAGAATATTTCAGGGGCAAAACAAATCCAAAAACCATGGTAGACTCGATTGAGAAAGCAACTTCTTGTGTGAAACCATAGTCAAAGTGTCATATTTTCAGCGCTGACCAACTTCATTTTAATTTTAATCAAGTTCTTTTGTTCAAAAAGAAGCCAGTCTAAGAGTATTAACAACAATTCTTACTATAAAAGGCGTTATGGAAAATGTTTCAGAAAAGCCGGTTGGCCTATAATTTGGTGGTGAGTAACAGAAACCATCCGCCGAAGAAAACGCCAGCCAACGCAAGTTCCTAAAGAGTAGGGTCACTCAGTATTTCTCATTTCACATGTACAGTCGCGAAGAGGGAAATCTAATTTGCTCTCATTCATAATTTAGCCGTGTTATGCACGTCTGGATAAAGTTGCGCGTCCACTGCATCGTTCGATCAAGAATATCCGGTCAGTGTCAAGTAAGTGAGTGATAATAGATGTGTTTTTGTACAAAATTAGCTTATTTTGTACAAAATAAGTGATATAAAATGTGAGTTTGTACAAAATAAGCGCCAAGTTTATAAGTGGGGCGCTATTTGAGGTGCCATTTTTGCGTACTGTTTTAGTTCTTAAATATTCTTGATCGAAGATTGCATCGGAATCTGAGCGGACGGAGCTTTGGCATTTGTCACTTTATATGAATTTCTATGGCGCGGATATGCCGATGCAATGCACGCAATGCCATACAAATCCATACAAAGTAACAAATCCGTCCGTACGTCCGCTCTGATTCCGATCCAGGTGGACGCTCTCCAGTCTTAGCACGAAAACCTAACGAGTACGAATCGAATTTATATACTTACTGCCGTACAAATAATCGAAGAATAAGTTTATATTTAGAACTAGCGACCCGTCCTCGCTTCGCTTCGGGTCCTTCCTTTTTTGCCAAATGCGACCTTCCAACAACACTCATCACCCATTCGCTCTAAAGTTAGTTTCAGTCCCGTTCCGTCATCGGTATGAGAAACGTGCTTGAATTTATTTTCGCACGCGTTAATTTTTTACGATAACTGCTAAGATATTCATTTAAATGGTATGGTGTAAAAGGGTAAAATAATGTGCATAAAATGCTTAACGTAACTACGTATTTAAATTGATAAGGATTAATACTTCTAAATAGCTTTCCAAATTACCGCATTGTAAATGACCAATTTTTTAGAAGATAAAATGGGTATAGTAAGCTATTCTTAAAATATAGATATATGCCATCGCGGACTTTTTTGTAGACCTATTAAAAATGAACAATTCCATCATACATTATTTTGTTATAGCTCAAAAAGTTTATGCAGCGTTTTCGATGCAAGCTCTCAGTCGGCTTAATTTTTGCCGACTTGTTCAACAATTGCACCTGAGATACAGGTTTCCTAGTTTGGGTGCTGATGTTTTTTAATCTTAATTGTAAATTGTTAAGGTTTAATCTAAATTGTTTTCAAAAGTTTTGTTTTTGTAAAAATTGTGTCAATAAAATTTTATTTATTTAATTATCGTCATATTTCTACCAATTTACATAAAACCTGAACTTATTATACACCATAACCACAGTACATTATATAAGTTTTTCAAACAGTAGAAGAGCTAACGTCACTTAGGCCCTTTTGTCATGGCACTCCGTCGGATCGCTAGGGTTGGCATTCTCCGGCCGTCTCGTCGAATAGTAGGTATTTACACTAAAGCGAACGATGTTTCCGGGAAGCAGTACGTCGTTCGTCTATTGAAGTCGGGTGGGGCTTTTAGAATAAAAAAAAGGAATCTGTACTCCAGTCCAGCCCCACCCGACTTCAATAGACGTATCTTTATTATTACGAATATTATTTCTTGCTTTTTAGAGGTAGGTAGGTAGACGAATCATTTTGGCGGATCAATAAAAGTAAGTAACAATAGTCTCGGTGAACTAATCCACGCGATGTGACAACCCCGACTAAAGTACTGCGAACTTTGCTTAGAGCTCTTAGAGTGACGTCAGCCGTCAAATTCGACCGTTTCTATGGAGCTCCTATACTGTTTGAAAAACTTATATATGTACTGTGCCATAACCTTCCTCGAGAATTGCTCTATCATTTAATGAAAACCGCATGAAAATCCGTTCAGTAGTTTTTGAGTTTATGGCGAACAGACAGACAGACAGACGCGGCGAGGGACTTTGATTTATGATATGTAGTGATTACTAAAAAGTTTGTTTAAGAATATGATGCTTGTAATATTGCTAAGCATCATTTTGGGTTAAACTAGGTATAAACGTATTCTTCGTTTATTTGTACGGCAGTTAAAGCACTCGTATCGAGCAATTTTTTTTTTTTTTGAAATCTTAGTTTCTTTAATTCTTCCCTTAGGTAGGTGGCGCTGTAGAATTTTCTGTACAAAAAATGACATTTGTGCTTGATGCGAATTTAATTCGTAATCGACAGTTATTTGTGCTAAGGATACATTAGTCCTACTGAAAACGGCTAAATTGATTGGAAATGACAAACTGAACAGCGATAGCAGTGATTAAACCTACTTTGCGACTGTACCCAGCTAACACGGCGGAGTGGTCAAATTGTAGTGTTGCCATGCCATATAAATGTCGCTGACAAAGCTAGTTTTAACATAAGGCTAAGTGTATGCTGAGACAGCACTAAAGATATTGCAGAGAAAGACAGTTGCGACAGACATAGGCCAGAGCAGGACAGACTTATCTGCGTCGCCTGCGCTGCGTTTAAGCATACGCTTACATAATGAAATGAGAATACTAATAATGAGATAACGAAAATTTATGTCAAGCTGTTTTTTAACAATGTTGCTTTTTTACTTGTAAAGAAGTTAAAATTAGTTTTGTCCCCATAAAATACAGTAACATACACACTAATAATTGTACAGAGCATTTGTGAACATTGTTTATTATTACCATTAGAATTCGATTGTGTAATTATTCTTGTACCATCGTCATCAGCATAAGCGATCATTAATTACGTGTAATAATAGCATTAGTGTAGTTCGCGTAAGCTTAAACGCATCAAGTGACATATAGTCACCTCCCTCACTCTCAAGGGGTTGTCCGCAGGATGGACCAGGACGGCAGCTTGAACATCAGCTACGATGAGTGGCGAGATTATCTTCTGCTGGCGCCGGCCACCGACATCCATGCTCTCATACACTTTTGGAGGCATTCCACCGTGAGTATTTTTTTATGTAATAAAATATAAACTTTGTTATGGTTGCGGCAGAGAATACTTACCTCTAAGTACTACGTCAGAAAGTACCATTTTGAAGAACTGGACTGGTGGTGGTGGCACGAACCGCAGAAGTGCTGGTGTCCCTACGTGGAGTCACGTACCTAACAACTTTGCAGAAAAACGACCCTATAATTGTTCTCTATACTGTCCCCCGAAGTCCGTCGTCGACGCTCTTATGTCTTTGTAATAGAGTTGAAACTCGTTTAATTCATTGGTCTTCGTAAGATAGAACAACAGCTATACTCATAATTTAGCAGTTAAAATAAACTGAGTGACGTTTTAATATGCGGCCGTAAGTAGTAAGGTGGGGTACAAACTCTGAACAAGCGTTCGCTCCGGATCTCGTACGTACAGTTAACCTCTGAGACAGTTTTGTCGGTAAAGCTCGTATTCGGGATTTGTCCCACAAAACCCCGTTGCATACCAGACACGGGGTAATGCACTAATGCACCCCTTAAACGATCAAGCACGGTCCGTCAATCAAGTTTCTGCTTGTCAATCACATTTTGATCGACTAGGAGCGATGCTTGACAAGCACCAAAGAGTAGATAGATCACCGTAGCCAATCAAAAGTAGGCCACGCCCCAAAATGGTAGGTTACATTTACGTGCTTGACAAGAAATGCTTGACCGTTTAGGGGGTCCATAAGAGAGCTTTCACATTATAAGCTTTTTAGTCGCGGCGTAAACATGACGTAAGCTGTACAGACGCGCTACCGAAGCTCGACTGCAGCGCCGCGAAAAGTCCGTGCAGCACTGCAGTCGCGCGACTAAACGCCTATATGTGAAAACGCTCTTACAACAGTAATGCGTTGGGGACCCCCTATTTCCACCGCAAAATTTAGTAATAAAATAGGGTAGACTAAGCAGGGGGGCATGGGGGTCAAATCTCCCCTCCCAAGGGGGCTCGGGCGGCAACGAAAAAGTCTTAAAAGTTCATTAAGTTAGGTTAGAACTGCGACCAAAAAAACCTGCGAGCCGACGAAAAACGACGTTTTTTAGAGCAGTCGAGTGTGACATTAATTTATTGCTGCCCGATTTAGAAATAAAAAAAAAATAGTAGTATGTCGATAGCCCTAAAATGTAGGGCTATCGACGTACTACGCGTTCACTTCATCATTGCCGCTACCTCCTGGCCCGCTTCGTCATACCGCACCCCCTGCGTCGCCTTTCTAGTAATTCTAGTACAGCTAGCAATGCAAAGCTTAATTTTTGTTTTTGTTGATTTAATCATTACGTACGTTATTTGTGTTGTTATAATGATGAAAAGAGAAGTTCCTACATAATGGCGAACCTAACTTGTACACTCTTTGAACAAGAAAAAAATGAAAAACATGATTACTTTTTTGTCTACAGTACCGTTAGCTGTGACGTCATAACGGTCGTCGACGGCAATCACGAAGTGAACGCGTAGTTGTTGTCTAATAAACTCTACATAATTACGATTTTCAATTTTGTTGAATATTTATACAGAAAGAAAGGCAGCGTCTATAGCATTAGTTGTTTACATTTTAGTTAGCAGATGTGACGCCTTGTTGTCGTCACTTCACACGTGCGGCAATGTTCGAGCAATCAGTAGGTACTGAAGTTTTAAGGCGACTATATCCCTCGAGTGGCGCCAAATAACATTTTCAATACAGTTGCTCGAAAATGTAAGTTTACGATGACAGTCGAGCGTGCGGAAAGTTGATTTTACCGCACGCCGTGCGTTTTTGTTTACGGAGTAGTACAGCGTGCGGAAAGTTGATTTTACCGCACGCCGGCGCCGTGCGTTTTTGTTTACGAACGTTTTATGTAATTTCTACTAGCTTCTGCCCGCGACTTTATCCGCGTGGACAGTAGACAAATATTGCAACCAGTTTAAAATGACCCCTTTAGTGTATGAAAGCTAGTACTACGGAGAGTTCAAGCTGTTTCCCTGGCACCACCCACCTGAATTTGATGAAACATAGCTTAGATTTTAAGTTGGACCTCAATCTACTAAATTGTGAAAAATCCATCAAAATTCGTTTAGCGGTTTTTGCGTAATTCGCGCACAAATATTTAGAATTTACAGTTTTATTATATGTATAGATTACAATTTCAGTAGTACCTATAATGTTTTCTCGCAAATGTATTGAAAAACGTAGTATGGCACACGGTTGTTAAGGTTTTTTAAAACTCGTGACGATTATAAACCCTCGCCTGCGGCTCGGGCTTATAAAGCGTCAACTCGTTTTAAAAATCTCCTTACCAACCTTGTATCATAAACTACTATTTCAATACAGTTGCTCGAAAATTTAAGTTTACGATAACAGTCGAGCGTGCGGTAAGCTGATTTTACCGCACGCCGTGCGTTTTTGTTTACGGATTAGTACAGCGTGCGGAAAGTTGATTTTACCGCACGCCGGCGCCGTGCATTTTTTTTACGAAAGTTTTATTTAATTTCTACTAGCTTCCGCCCGCGACTTCATCCGCGTGGACAGTAGAAAAATATATATATTGGAATAAGAAATATCCTATGTTTTAATCCAGGCTATAAACTATCTGTGTGTCAAATTTCATTCAAATCTGTTCAGCCGTTTTTGCGTGATTGAGGAAACATCCAAACCCACAAACTTTCACATTTATAATATTAGTAGGAAGTAGGATTATTTACAGAACAAGATGAACAAAAGAAATTACTTCAGTTTTGATTTTGTGATAATGTGTACGTGTAAAAGTCCTCCTATTGTTTTTTTACATTATCAAACAATATCGCGATAATGTCTGAACTTGCCAAAATGTACAGTGACCATTCATTGCACTGCGAACGATGTCAATGACAATGACATTGAACTGATTACTGATTGAAGACCTATATCGCAAAATAGAGGGACAGAAGTCAAGCTTACGACGACACTGCGTCACGCACTGGAACTCGTTTGAGATTTGTCTGAGATTCCGGTGGTTTCGCGACATTTTACTTTCGCATGTGTCAACGGTCGGAGCCGATCTCGCGGAATCGCGCGTGAAAAATCTATGCATTAGAACAGTCTGTTCGCATTTGTTTCGCTTGTCGAACTTATGGCGGAACCTACTGCGGTGTTTCGCGGGCGGAGGTGTGATACTCGCGATCATGTCTTTGTGATAAAAGTCAACATTCATCAAAAGTGCTTACATATTTATGAACTCATCTGTACTAAGCTTGACTTCTGTCTTCACTCTATTTTGTTCCTCGCTCGACCGATAATGTGTCCAGTAATCCAGTTTATACGGCTTCTTCACGTTCATATTCAATGTCGATTGCTGCCATTGGTGCTGTATCGGTAGGTACTTCGTACGTCATCATTACTGCTACGGATTCTTCAAGACGAAATAACAATGACCATTTCCTATATTTTCCTAGCATTGACCTTTGAGAATTAGTGTTTTTAAAAGTTGCTGTATAATGATGATAAAATTATATTTTAATAGTTGCTATGATTTTTATTTGGCAATTAGAAAAATATGTAATAGTAAAATCAATTTGTTCTAATTAATGTAATTATTGCTAATTTAGATTTTTTCTCTATTTTCTGTATTGCCAATTTTTATTCTATGAGCTATATTACTTCTTTTTTTTAATTTGAGAGTTTTGCATTCAAAATGCTATTTTTATACAATGTATACCAAAACTCGATAGCTCAGTGGTCAGAGCATTGGACCGGATATCCAAAGATCGCGGGTTCGATACCCGTCCGAGAATTGATCTGGTACGAGTTGTATTTTTTTTGTATATATCATTTAGCTAGTATTATATTACTTCTCTATCAGGTTATCTGATCGAAGTTCTCTATACATGATAATTGATAAAAACAACATTTTAACATGTCAGAAATGGGAGTTTTTCTATAGCATGGTCAATTATTTTTTTTCTTAACATAGTTGACGTCATATCAATTTGTTGTTTTCGATGTAGTTGAGCTGATATTTATGCCGCTGCAGTCAGTTTGGTTC
Source organism: Agriphila straminella (assembly GCA_950108535.1). Lineage (NCBI taxonomy): Eukaryota > Metazoa > Arthropoda > Insecta > Lepidoptera > Crambidae > Agriphila > Agriphila straminella. Next base: position 4,361,015 of record OX467303.1, on the reverse strand, counting down.
CCAACAGGCTCAATGTTGTCACCATCGAAAGTTCTGATGTTTTTTTTGCACAACGGGATAGGCTTAGCCTTCACCTCACTTAATGTTAAGTGACGATAAGGCCGAAGGTGGAAGCACACTACACCCGGAATCCTCATCACTGAGGAACTGGCTATCTTACCTCTAACTGCCGGAACACAACAATTTTTTAATTGTAGTTATGGCGTCAGATTTAGGTAAGATGGTGGTAGCTAGCCAGGCGGACTTGAATTAAGCCCTACCACTACAGACCTACCACCAACTAAACAGAGTACAAATTGTACCCCACCTGGGATCGAACCCGGGACCCCTGCGTCTTACTCGGGTGGGCGAACCACTATACCACAGAGGCGGTTTAAAATGAACAAAACAAAATTCTCGGCCTGTACGGTGATGATGATGGGATATTTTCGTTTCAGTACTTATTTTATCTTTATCAGCGTTATATATCGTTAGTAAGATCATTTAAAATGTCATGTATGTAGACAATTGGTGGTATTTCCCTGAATTGAGTCTGATAAAAACGAAACGTATTATTTGTATCAACACTATCTTTAGTTGCTAATCCATACATCTGTATACTGTCTGTACATAATACATATTTAAAAAAAAAATATTGTCGTTAGTACGCATATCATTCAAAAACGTGTTTGTACTGTACGTGCAGTAGGTTTCAATTTAAGTTATTAATAATAAGTAACAGGCGGCCGCTGGTACTTATATAAAAAAACTGCATCAAAATCGGTCCATTCTTTTGGGAGCTACGATGCCACAGACAGACACATTAAACTTATACCACCCTTATTTTGCGTCGGGGTTAAAAAAATATTTCTCACAAAATAATTTCAGTTTTTTTTTTCAAATCATTCATCCGTAGGTACACTGCATTGCATCGCATGCCGGGGACAGCTAGTTGTTCATAAATTCTTTCGTAATTAATGTTAATTAAAACGTAATTAAATTGTGATCAGTTATGATAATACAAAGTAAATAATGTTTTTTGCCATTAAATCCGGGTCGTTTGTGAAAAACATGCCCCCACAAATCAAAGCACGCTATTGGCCCATCGATTTATCAGTTGTATTTTGAACCCAACAGATAATTAACTGGTTGTCTGTTTGTCATAACTAAATCAAACTGATTCGCGGAACAAAATGTTTTATTTATCGCACTTTACCCATGATGATAAAAAGATTGTCATAGTATGTTTCATTCATTCTACCTATTTAAATAGATCTTAGACGATTACAGCCGATTCAATTTCAATTCAATTCAAAGATTACATATCAGTACTATTTTTATTCATAACTTATTAATTTAATCTCTAGATCTAACAATATCATTGTTCGATGAGTATTCGAAAGCCGCTATAAAAAATGGTAGCAAAATATATAATATTTCAACATTTTCAACATAGAAAAATCAGTAACCCCAGTTAGCAAATACATTGGGACCAAAGTTTATGTGAAATGACAGACAAATCGACGTACAAACTCTTCAACGATTCGCAAATTAGAAGTATTTATTTAATGAGTTCAATATCGATTGAGAAAAGGATTTTGACTCGTTATCTTAACGAAAATTAATTTTTTACGCCTTAGAGTTAAAAACTGACGGTTATGAAACGAAATACACCGTATGCATTGGCCCTTACTTCGTCATCAGTGTTGCTACGCGTTATCAATGTTGTTTAGATCGTTGACTCACTTAAACTAAGTAGGAAGCGTTGATCTCCCGAGTGCTATTTGCTCGTAACAGCGAGGGTGTGGCGATATACGTAAACATCAGTAAAGAAGTGACCAGATTAGAGAAATTTCAACTTTGCAATTAACAAAAAGAGGTACAAAATCCTTTGATGGTGTTGCGTTGTCTATTTTCTTAGGGTTGCTATATTATGCTTTTCGGAGCGTGACGTCACTAATGTCATTTTTTAAATCGTTCAAGTATGTATTATCATGATTGAATAGCTGCTATTGTTGAATAATATTACTGTTTGTAATCTTGCAATTCCATGATTAAAATGATGTATTACGTTGTTATATTTGAGTAATTAATAATATATATGACAAGAGTTATTATTGTATCGTCAACAAGTCTTCAAAATTGTAAATTGAAGAATCTTTTACTGCTTCGTATAATCATCTAGCATACATTTGTGAAAGTATATTACGACCTCTAATAATTTATTGGTCTGCTATTTAGGTAACATCGTAAATAATCGAATAATCGACTAGCTAGGGCATTAAGTAATTGTTGTTTAACAATACGAATGACATTCACCACACACTTGGCCTACGTCGATATTGAGTGACATATTTGTACTAATTAAAGTAATTGTTAAGAATTTTGTTTTTGACAGCCCTGTGTCGTAGTCTTATTGAAAGGAGGCGCGCGCGACTACGCCTGGCACCTTCGAAGTAACACGTCATAATGGAATGTTTCATTGTGTAAGTAGTATAGTTTGATAAAACGTTCGACCTCGGAAGCTGAACACTTTAACACTTTGTTTGTATCAACAACTACTCATGCTTGTTCAGTAAATTGCAATCCTGCGCGATACGGTGCACTAAAAAGTTGTAGTATTACATAGTCGAGTGCGTTAAATATAGTAGTGGCCATATAATTAAGGACGCCAGGCGATTTTCATACGACACATATTATATTAAAATACGCGCGTAAAACATTTGATAGAGTATTTTTGTATGAAAAATTGAGAAGTTTCATGATAGTAAAACTGCTTTATTTAACTTCATAAAATTAAAATATAGCCTTAAATTAATATACTAGTGAAAAAAATAGAGAGTAGTAATTAATTTTAGTTGACGAATTTTTGCGCGATGCGATTGTAAGGGCGTGACGTCATCCGACCTGTAGCCCTACCACAGAATATATAATAGTACTAACGTACAGAAGTCAGTCCCCGCGAGGACCATCAAAATAATAAGCTACTCTCGCTGCACGGCAATAAAGTACACATCAAATAATAAGCTACTCTCGCTGCACGGCAATAAAGTACAATTTCAAACTGCACAACGCTGCGTGGATAAAATTATTTGCACCTACGAAGAAGAAAGAGAGGCGTCTCTTTCTGTCGCATAGCTCTGTCTCAACAACCGACACATTTCGGGGTTGCTACTCGCTAGTTACTGATATCATAGAAAACATTCGTTATGCCCATGAATAAACAATGAAATTACTAATAGGTACCTACTTATAAAATAAAATAAATCTACCTAATAGGTGAGCTGAGCATATTTAAAGAGCATAAATAATAAGTATTTCTAAGTAGTTAGAGAAGCTCGATGGCGCAGTGGTATAGCGCCTGGCCCAAAGATTGCGGAGGTTAAGCAACTATTGCAAGGGTCGGTTATGGGATGGGTGAAAAAAAAAATAGTATTTTTTAGCTTTTTTCTTTACTGGTGCCATATTTCGAACTTCGATACAACTAAGTATGTAAATATGTATACAAAAAATACAATAAACTTTGGTAGGTAGGTAGGTACGTTAGTAATTAATTATCAAAAACGAAGTGCATGCAGTTTCGCATTCGGCGCTTGACTGACTCGTTTCGTTCGTGACGTTCACGCGCTGCGCTCTCGTCGCTTGCACACGCCGCGCGTTTCGGTCGGCGCGGTGAAATCCCTCGACAATGGCCCTCTTGGAGTGGGCCGCGAGCAGTATATCCGAGCAGTATATCCGATAGTTTACGGTAACGTAAACAGTTTGCATCAACTCATGGTAGGGCCACTGTTGCTTGTATGATGGTGGCGCGGCCGGCCGCTGGAGATGTTCCGTAGATGACGTCAGGCGACCGGGGGGGTAATTACGTAACTTTGTTGCAATCAACTCTGACAGAAATCGCAGTTACATCGCCGCTTTAGTAAGAACCAATGTGACAACTATCTTAACTAAAGCAGCAATGCAACTGCGCTTTCAATCGATTTCAAGGGTCTGTTCTCGATGAGCAAAATTATCTTAAAATCGTAACTTTCACGTCCTGTAACTTTTTAATTTTTAGAGATAATTTGATAATTCTTTCTCAGTTGTGTATAATTTGGCCTAATTTTAATAATAGCGAATAAAAAAAACTAGGAAACTTCTCCATTCACTGCCGAAAAGCGAAATGATATTTGCCATAGAGAAACTCTATCGAGTACTTTTACGCACGTTTTTTTCACGACATAGACAAAACATTATCTCGCAAAAATGTCATTTAAGATGTAGACATCAATTTTACCGGGTTCGTCATGCTATACCATAGATATAGTATATTAAAAGGGGTGCTATGCCTGCTGAACACAGAAAACATTTCTCGTAACATTCGCCAGCTATATTGACAGTGCAAACAAACACAACATTATAAGACGTCCACGTTTTTATGTGTCACGTTTTAGCAGACGTTACGTGAATGAGGGCCGTCCAGTGACGTCGATGCAAATATCTGATACGTAGATGACAAAAGATAGGTATACTACAGCATGTATTTATAACTGAGGTGTACTATTATGTATTCTGTCACCGAGGTTACTATCGTTTCGTTGTAGGTTTTTTTACTTTCTATCTAAAATAGCCCTCTTGGGACATTTGTTCCAATTCCAACAGAATAGCCAGAATCTGATGTTGCAATATCCTTTGTTTGAACGAATCGACATCATGAACCGGCCCTTCTATTTTGTAGGATCAAGGTTTGGTTAATAAAATACTTATCTTCTTTATCCTTGTACTTCTTTATTTTAAATTAAACCGACACGCCATTATATACCTGACATCTTCCTTTTTCCAACCCAAACCTCTCTCTCCTCATAAACGCTCCCTCTCGCTCACTCATTTATCCATCTCCTTTCTTCCGGTTCGTGCACTTCATGCTCAAACTTATAAATCCTACAACTTTTCGATGTCTAATTTCAAAATTTATCGCAATCGCTTTCAGGACATGATACATTAATACTTATTTTTGATATAAATAAAAACCCTACCAAAGAAATGTAGCAATGGTTCACATCGCAATCGCTTTTATTTGATAGATGTCAAATGAAAGCGATTGCGATGGATTTTGAAATTAGACAATTAGCCCCCTGTATAGTATTGAAAAATACATAATTAGTCGGCCTTCTATTTTGTCTGTATGTAACTGACATACCTATTGACTATTGAATAAGTTACTGTCCGAATTACATCATTTTATACGGTGGTCCTTTGACCTATCGGGACCCAAAAACATTTAACTTTTTCTATGGAATTTTTTGCATTTATTAATGGCGGGTGTTTACATAATTAGTTTTCTCTTTTAGAAAAACTAATAGATTTTTCCCGGCGGGTCGTGATAGGTCCTTCAATCATCTACTTACATATCAAAAATACTATAATCCACATGAAAAGCCTACATACGTGTAATGAACCTACATACATGTAATGAGCCTACATACATGTAACTGTATACATGTAATGAACCTGTCCTCAGTCCAGTCGTTAAATCTTTAAGCTGCTATTTCTTTAAGAAAAGTAATCTGAAAATTTTGCTGTACTTGATAGATCACTGAATTCAATAATAGGGATGATGACTAATGAATAAAATAACGAAATACTAATAAAAATCGTAAACATATTAAACTTTTAGAGTAGCTTGTATACCTCTTGGTTTTATATATTGCATATTATTTATTTTATGACCCTTCAAAGTTGGGTGGACAAGTCCATTTAAAAAGTATAAAATTTATTAAAATAAATGATACCTTTAATTAGTCCGTAAAATGTATAGCAAATTTGTCTAAGAAACTATTTTGATAAACACAATATTTAATATAGCTGCCAAACAAATTTCCTACGCGTTGCATACAAACTACTTATTCGTGACGTCATAACTAGGAAGCCATTAGTATGGAGCGTTTTTGGGCGAGTCCATTTGTGTGCATTTCACACTGTGATATCTCGGGCAGTTTTCATGCTAGCGAATTAATTCTTTTACCAATGTTTCTTTTTTTGAGAGGTAATTTACAACATAAAATAAAAAAAATAGTCAACATGCCTATTGTAGCGTTCGCAAATTGTACTTTGATCCTTACACTCAGTAGATGTAGCATTAGTTTTGCGTTTCTATTGGAGAACCGAGCGATAAGGAATAGTCACGACGTAATTTATTCAGTCTGTCTTGTAATTTGTAAGTTAATAAAAATTGTAATTATGAAATGCATTTCATCAGGTTGTTTTGACTGCATGACAGTAGTACAGACGATGGCATCATTAAAAAATGTAACAAGCAGAGTTTTACATTTATAAATAACTTTACTGGTATATTTTTTATTGTATTATAGTAGGTAGAATGGTTGCAAGCTTAATTTGGAGAATATTTACTCAGTTATCCATTGTATTTAAAATAATGCTATATTATATCAGTTATAAGACCGATCTGGGCTCAGAAGTATATGGAAATCATTTGCTAGTGGGACTATGAGACCGGTAGGACACTTTTGGTGGGACCACGAGCAGGGAATGATAACGTTATTTTTAAATTTAACGTTATTTCTTACTTTTTGTTACCGTTACTTTAAAATTAACGTTATTCCAATTAATAACGTTACTTTTTACCGATAATTTTACTGGTACTATTGTACCGGTAAAGTTTAACGCTATATTTAACGGTAATTTTACCGGTATAATAATTTTAACGTTATTTTTACTGGTAAATTTACCGATAAAATGTTTAACGGTATTTTTAACGTTATTATTTTTTTATCTTTATTTTTTTTAACGGTATTTCAATCCCTGACCACGAGTCAAAAATGTGTCCCTACTAGTTAAAATAATTTACCAGATATTTGCAAAACTGCCTTCAGCTGTGTGATACTATTCTTTCTAAACTAAATTGCGTCACTGTTCACGTTTTAGAAGCATCCAATGAAGCATCCATATTTTTTAACCGACTTCCAAAAAAGGAGGAGGTTCTATGTTCGTCTGTATATTGGTTTTTTTTTGTGTATGTCCACCAATTACTCGAAGACGGCTGGACCGATTGAAATGATTCAAACGTTATTACATTAGGTAAACTCCCAAGTTGGTCCCATTTTTTTAAATTTGGAAATCGGTTCAGTACTTTTCAAGTAATCTTGAAAAAAGCACGAAAATAGTATGATTTGTAACCGACTTCCAAAAAAGGAGGAGGTTCTATGTTCGTCTGTATATTTGTTTTTTTTTTGTGTATGTCCTGTCCACCGATTACTCGAAGACGGCTGGACCGATTGAAATGATTCAAACGTTATTACATTAGGTAAACTCCCAAGTTGGTCCCATTTTTTAAAATTTGGAAATCGGTTCAGTACTTTTAAAGTAATCTTGAAAAAAGCACGAAAATAGTATGATTTTGTGTGAATTACCTCGATGATGTCGTATTACTTCTTTGTTTATGAACTGAATAAGATAATTATTTTTTTGTTGGAAGAGGGACATTTTAAGGGGTAGTTTTTTAACCGACTTAAAAAAGGAGGTTCTCAGTTTAACCTGTATTTAAGTATGTTTCTCCGCGATTATCTTACGTTTGGCTGAGCCGATTTTTCTACATATATAATATACCTTACCTACAAGGTTGAACCTACACTAAAAATAAAAAATAATTAAAAAAAAACAAAAAACCGACTTCAAAAAACCTACCTCTAAAGAGCAAGAAATAATATTCGTAATAATAAAAATACGTCTATTGAAGTCGGGTGGGGCTTTTAAAATAAAAAAACGGAATCTGTACTCCAGCCCCACCCGACTTCAATAGACGTATTTTTATTATTACGAATATTATTTCTTGCTTTTTAGAGGTAGGTTTTTATTTCAGCAGTTATGTCCGAAATTTTTAAGAAATTCTTACATGTAATTATTAAACAGATAATAACAAAAGTCCACTAGTTCACAATAAACCAAGTCCAATGATAAACAAACAATACTGCAATCTGAGTGCAACATTCATAATATAGAGACAGTTGCGTTTATTGTTTATTAATTCTGACATAATTACCCCAATACTTTGATAGTAAATGTACTATCAAAGTATTGGGGTAATTATGCCAATCATAATTACCTTATTGCCACAAAATAGCAGAACAACTGGAAACAGTTTATGCTATTTTGTGTATTCAAATCACACAACAGCATGAAGACTTTGAGGTTTTGAACTATCGAACAAACTTCAACGTGAAATGATTATGAACATGAATATGAACTAAGGATTTTTTATTTGAGATTTTAGCATTCACAGTGCTATTTCTCAGGCGGGAATCGAAACCGCGACCTTTAGAAATCTGTAGAGGAGTCGATTTTTTTTATTCTTTAGTGTGAGTTGCACCAAACCGCTGTTAAAGTTATCGTCATATGATAATGCTACCTATTTGTCAATCATGCTGGCTGGCAACCTCTTTTTTGGCTAACTTGTGCTTAACCGGTACTTTAACAAGCTTGTTATTGTTAAAGTTAGATGGTGCAACTGAGCCTAAAGTATTGTATAAGAAAATTGTACCTACACACACTAGCTAACTCAACGTCTAGCTAGTCTCATTTCACACAGAGTGGAATATTCTGCAAGTGATTGCAACCAGGCTGCCCTAGATGGGAGATTTCCATTCGTAAATTAAACATGGAGGAAAAGTTTGCGCCCGAGTGATTGGACAGTGTAAAGAAAGGAAAGATAATATAATTCAAGAATAGAAAAAGGAAACCTAAACAATAACCAGCTTTGTTTTGAACCTAAAGTAGTTAGTAAAAAAAAGTTCCAAACACTTTGAACCTAAGATCTTTTGCCCACTTCACTTGTCCTATAGAAAATAGATACAACAACGATTTTGCCACTAGTTACCAAAAATATTTGATCTGCTCGTGAACGAATAACTATCTGATTTGAATTGCTTCGTTTCTTTGAGGAAATTAAAAGTAAAAATTGTAGTTTGCTATAAAAAGTTTACTGTTTGTAGACAGCAGTCTTTTGATTCGGAAGTAAAATATTGTGTATTGAACTTGAATTGCTCAATTGCTGACTTCATTTGTTTATTCAATTGTCGGATAAGTGTTGAGTGATCCGTGAAATCGATTTGTGACTGAAGGATCGATTTTTTGTGTCGTTTTTTCGAGGGCCAGCAGGGAACCTTTTCAACTAATCGCAAGTTGTTTAGTAGTTGTCATCTTTCACTAGATTCTAGTTTTGTGTGATGTGCTTTTTAAGCGACTTCAATAAAGGAGTATGTGGTTCTTTGTCCGTCTGTATGTTTTTTTTGTTATGTCCGCCGATTACTCAAAGACGGCTGGACCGATTTAAATGATTCAAACGTTATTACTGATGTAATAACGTTTGAATGACGTTAAACCTGATGGTTTAACTATTGGTCCCATTTATTAAGGAAATCGATTCAGCAGTTTTCAAGTTATTCCGTAAATACCAAGAAAATACAATTTTGGTGATCTACCTCTACAATATTATGGTCGTATATAACTTTGTTTATGACCCGATTTTGACGAATATTTTTATTACGTAAAATCCAATTTGTCTGGCCTAAAATTTCTGCGAGACGTATTAGTCCCAATCCCATTTTTAGTCAATCCCAAACAAGTTTAGTTATTAATAGGCCAATCCCGCAAAAATTGTGCGTAGCACAACACTGGCTGGACTAACATCACCCGCCCACACTCGTCCGATTGCCGAACGGCCAGCACAAGACAAAGATAATGTCAATTTTGCCGAACCGGTACGAACCGGTCCTCAACCCGAACAGTTGGCGGAATGCCGTGTGACGTCACGTCACGTGACTATTACCGACTGTGCACATTTTATTACCGTCGTGTGTTGTGACTATGACTAGACTCGGTGAAGCGATGCTTGTGCCTTAAATACCTACACAATTTAGGAATAAACTTAGAAAATGTAGACAGTTGCAATAGAATGTCGGTCGGTTCCTCGTCAGTCCATGCTATTTCTAGATAATACTACTAATTTAATTATGCCATACAAACAATCACCTCCGCTTTCATTCACTGTTTGCCTTGGCTTGCCTATGGGAACGCAGCATAAGGGAAGGGAAACAATGATAAAATCTGTACTTGGAAAAGTTTTAATTCCTGTACCATACTTTTACAAAAATTAAGCCAGTAAGTTGCATTGTCTTTTACCCTATAGGACCAGTGGCCAATGTGGGAGATGGTCAATCTGAGAAAGCGGTCATTTTGGGAAGTGGACGATCTGGGATGTGGTCCTTTTGGGAAGTGGTCATTTTAATAAGTGGACATTATGATCCTTTAGGTCTTTTACTTATTTGGAAAACCCTTAACATACGCTATGAATGATTAAAGAAAATAAGTTAGCTGGCACACATGTTTAAGCTATACGATTAACGCTTTGCTGTCACGCTATTTATAAACGTGATTGATGATAAAATAGTTATCTACTTACGTTGTCTTTTTCGGTAAAAAAATAGTTCAAAATTTCTATTTTTAGTAAATGACTATTTAATTTTTTGAAAGCCAAATATGCATTTTGCATACAGTATTCTAAGATTTCGGCGCGTATTATGTTGAAATAAAATGCTTTTAAAGAAACAAACTCACGATTTTATTTCTAAAAATCAGTTTACTTTTGTTTTATCAATATTATAGATCACTTTAGATGTTTCTAATTCAGCTATTTATACACAAAAATACCTAACGAATGGAACTATCACTATTATTACTTATAAATTATCTTGCAGTTTCTGACATTTCAACTTTAACCATAAATACATTTCTATGATAATTATTAAAAACAACAAGTTTTTCAGTAGATATAATCAGTTGTTTTCATTTCACACCATCTTGTTTAATATACCGGGTGTAACAAGACCCTCAACGAAGCCGAGGTCTACGTATTCTGCCCATCATCAGGACCATTTCTGTTCAAAATTATTGCTGGGAAACGATTTTAATTTTTGGTGTTAAAAAGCATTGCATACATTACCACGCAATGTAACGCGTACAAAAGACCGCGCCTTCGAGTGTATGTTACACAGCTGCGTGCGGCTGAGTTGAAGAGCAACGTTTATGTGCGTGCTCATGAAATACATTGAGTGATGACGTTTTGAAGCCATTGTTTGTTACAAAATACATACAATTTTGATAATGTTTCTGTAGACAAAAATTAGGAAATAACGAATAAAATAAGATTTCATAAAAAAAATGATTTTTTTTTTGACTTTGACCTTCAATAACTTTGTAGCTATTGGTTTCCCACTTTTCCAGGTAAAGTCTAAAATACAAAAATGATTCTGATGATGGACGGAATGCGTTGACTTCGGCTTCGTTGAGTGTCTTGTTACACCCGTTATTGAATAATAAGAGTTGTTTGGAAATAAACTTTATAATAATAATAATAATAATAATGCATTTATTTCAAGTAACAAAGACCCATTACATAGAATTCAATAAAAATAATTATCAACAGTCACATTAGGTAAGTATAAGTATAAAATTAAAAATCATTTCTTATGCCTCGATTCTGTTTCTTTTCTTAATTGGGTTTCCTTCACACAAACTGTCAATATGCAGTAAACAATTTATTAACTTCATTCATGTATGAATATGTATATATAATAAATGACCAGATGATGATAAGGTTTTAAGGAAATTCATACATTTTGGCAGGTATTTATTACAGACTCACTTTCAACAAAAACCTTTTCTAGGTTATTCCTCTGTCTATAATATTTTAGGATTGAGAGTAAAAAAGTTGTTCCACAAACAAAATACAGTTCATATGTTTTGTTAAATGAAAAAAAGTTATTAATATCATATAATTTAACTAACCAATTCCAGATAACAATAACTTTCATAGTAAAACAAGTATATCTAAATATAACTCCGTTTACATAACATCAAACATTATGAAATTCTTAACCAAGTTTTCATCATCATCATTGTATAGATATAGGCATCATAACAATTTTACACTTTGCTTGTTTAAACACTCATTTATCTTACAACAAAGATATTCTTGATTTTTATTACAATTGTTTACTTTTATCTCGGTTTATAACAGAAAAGATCATATTTACGATAAAAGTGTTAGTTACCAAGTGTTTTAATCATAAATTAATAATAGTTACACAGTTAGAACTGGCTTCAGGCGTAGTGGTCGGCGTACGAGCTCAATACCGAAGGAAAACCGCAAATTGATGTACAGGATAGCCATTTGGCACACGTAAACTTCCCTTTGAGGTCAAAACAGTTTTTGAGCCACAGTTCTTATAAAAATTGCCCTTAGTAGAGGAGTTATAACGTCATCTTTTTTGTATGGGAAAAAAATCTAAAACGTATCGTGTGTGATACCAAATGAAAGGGTTTTCTAAGACAATTATAAAAATATACCAAAACAGTAAATTTCAGCCACTTATTTTTAATTTCCATAAAAAAATCAATTTTCAAAACATGAACCAAAGTTTGGGCTCATGCAGATTTTTTTTGATAGGCAAGCGCTTACGCTATCATGCACGCCTGATGGTAAGCGATGATGCGATCTACGATGATCGCGCTTGCCTAGAAGATATACCTAATCACTCGCTACTTGAAGGTCTCCAGATTGTACCTATTGGGATACACAGAATCAGGCAAGGAGTTCCACTCTTTGGCGGTACGGATGATAAAATTATACAGAAACGGTGGCGTTGATTCGTACATCTGGTTGTCCGATGGAAACAGGGAGGTGATGATGATGATGTTCTCGACCGATTTCGGCCACAGCGACTGCATCATTCATTGCATAGGGCTACGTTGAATTGCCCTATCGTGCGCTCTCATATGGCTGGAGTAGCCAATTTTGTTGCTGAATACACGCGCACATATACTACAAGTACCTCTGAATGGCTATCAATGCGTCTCTTTTATTTGCTATACAGCGAGAAAGAGATGTAACTATAGCAATTCATAAACCTGGCAAGTTTTAAGAGGTTGTAATACCACCCCCCCCCCCAGTTCTCACCTAGACTCGCTGGAGTACTGGAATGAAATAATGTGAACTGGTCATTGAAACCAAATAAGTACTTACAGAACTATTATTCTACATACACTAATATACTATTTTTGTTTGACCGAGCTATTATTCTGCATGATTAGACTGTCATTAGAAAAAGCTTTTTCATGAAAACTGAAAACTTAGATTTTGTATACTTACTTATTTGAATATTCAGTTCGTTAGTGGCTAAACGAAAATGATTAGAAACAATGAATGTACATAATTGTACTGTAAAGTGGTCGGTACGAATCAATAAGCGATTGTATGTTCAAAGTCAAACTCAGACGAAGGCCATGAACGAAAAAATGGCAGCTGACAAAATTTAATGCAAACTTACCCAAGAACATCGCGCTTTAACTTTTCTATCATGTCCTTTGGTAAATAAATATAGCACTATCGAAACATATTCCGTACTTCTGCTAATGCGTTCTGAAGTTTCAAAGACAATATAGTCATCTCCTAGGTTTTTTAAAAGAAGCTTTTGGGGTAACGGATAAATAATAAGACACTTCTGTAGTTCTGAGCTTATTTTAAACACCACATCATCATAATAAAAATACCTGGGGTACGGTCAGCAAAGAAAATTGTTTAACACTTTAGTACTTTGTCATAGTAACTTTTTTGACTAATGTTTCGAATCGTGAAACACCTGTTAAAAAAGTTGCTTTGACAAAGTACCAAAGCGTTAAGCGACTTTCATTGCTGACCGTACAACTGTACCATTAGGCGGGCTCAAACAGACAGTCTACTTTTTCACGCCAACTACGATTTTTTTTCAGTAAGTTACAACCCTAAAATATGAACGCCATAAGTTACAACCCTAAAATATGAGCTAATAATATGAGTTGCAGTCTGTGTGGGAACTTCTATTTTAATACCGGTGAACATTCTGCTACGTCACAAAACTGTGAGCATAGAAACGACTCGATTCAACCTTCCTCATGACTCTTTCGCGTACCTAAATACTTGCCAAATATTTGAATCTTCCTGTACAGAATGTTTGTATACACATTCAAATTTCAAAGCAAGAGTTTTGAATAATGACGTAAAAAGTTGCGCTGAAACAATGTTGTTTACTTATATTACGATTTATTTTGGTGTCTTTTGATATTGATCGATTTGTCATTCATCACGTTGATTGATCTACTTTAGTACCTTAGTTATATTAGTTATAGATACTTTATTCACAAAATGAAATAAAATCTACTACCTACCACGCCACAGCTAGATCAATAAATAACAGGTATTACGTCAAAAGGTAATTTTATTCAAATAATCACAACATTGTATTCCTACGATAAATATTAATATGAAATAAATTATTATTCTTAACTGTTTTCACCGAATTTAACAAATTGATCCGATTTATTGATCATCTACGTAGTTTTATTCAGCCACTGTACTGTCTGTTTCCCGATTAGTGGTATGCGTACCTCCAGGGGTACAAGCTCTTAACTAAATTGTCATAAATCTGTGTACATTTTATACTTATCATTCCTGCAAGTTCTCATCATTCCTCAACTTATCATTCCTACTCCTTAGGGTACACAAGTTTGAGGTCTTGGAGTGATACGTAGAAAAAACTAAATGGGACCACTGCTCTACGGGATAAAGAGAACCGTGCTAATTGTCTATTAGAATAAGACCACGACTGATACACAAACAGTTAAGGTGCTAATTGCCAGCCGTTTTATGTACAGTTGGGTACTAAACGCTAAATACATAAATATTGTCGCCGACGAGCAGCTGACGTGTCGCGTCATCATCACGTAATCTAATCAGGATAAAGTACGTAGGTACCTACCAGTTTTGTTCACTTGTTATCTTGAACGCTTTCATATTATACCTCTAACAATATATTCCAACTCTTCCTGTAATTGTTAGTAGAGACTCAACGTGCTAAATTGCAATGGCCTTTCCAATATCTTCATATCAATTTGGGCATTTCGGTAAAATGTTTGGAAATTGGCGCTATCTACGTTCAAAATTAATTAAAGAAAGCGAGCCTAAATTCAACGAGATTGCTTTTCTTCATTGGATTTCTTGCAGCCCAGCCTCCGTCGATTTCATCGTCATACCAGCTCAAGAATCCTATCGTCAAACAACTGACATAAACGCTGAACTGAAGCTCGAGCAGAGAGTGGGATTAACTTATAAGATTTCATACATCAGGGCAAAAACACAACTACAACAATGTTTGTGAAGGAAAAAATAAATCAATGTCACTTACAATCACAAGTCCTAGGAGTATTCAACAATCATACAAAAATCTGATTAAGGAAAGAAAATTGGATGAAACCGTATGAACGAATTCCAATGGATTCAATTAGTCCTAGGTATAGTATTATATTATCTGTGGTCCTAGGCAACCGAATTATTGGAAAACAATATGCTAAACTGAACCAAGAATGTCTTCTCTACGGAGAGATACACATCACTATGAAGTAATCATGGATGATCATCAAGATTATTATGCTACGTCAATTGGAACGAGTTTAGACAACTCTGCGTGTAACCACAACTGCAATGTTCCAGATTTTATGAATTCACGTGATGGACTGATGAAAAACCAGCTTTTGCCTTCGCCCACATCGCTGGCATACCAAGCGCAATAAACCACACGCTCGAACTTCGCAACGTGTGAGCCGAGCCCCCAATGAACTTGCTTTCTGACCCGATTGTACCTTTATTATCAGCTATCGGTCCACCGCTACCAAGTCATACACTTCAGCTGTTAACACGCCGCCTTTCCACATATTTCCGTCGCGTCCCCCGTCGTTAACGATATTTTAATCTGAGCATGGTACGGGGAGTTCAGTCGAAGTTGGCTACATTTATCCAGTGTTACGCGGTTTGCCGAACTCGCTATCATGACGAAATGGTATAGCCCAGCCGACTCGGTGGCTCGGTGCGTGCTCGCTCAGTGTGACAGGGCTATTTGGCGCGATAAGACGTACTGAATTACCGTCTTCGCCACGCGCACGCTCGATATAGTTCAAGT
Source organism: Agriphila straminella (assembly GCA_950108535.1). Lineage (NCBI taxonomy): Eukaryota > Metazoa > Arthropoda > Insecta > Lepidoptera > Crambidae > Agriphila > Agriphila straminella. Next base: position 4,344,990 of record OX467303.1, on the reverse strand, counting down.
ATTATTTGATCTGATAGTAAATTATTTAGTTCCAAAGAAGAAATCTATCTGTGATCCCATACTTTAATAAAGTTTTTGTCAACGTATTAGTAAATTTTACAAAATGTCTCTGGAATTGGAAGACTTTGCGGGAGCGACGGGCGACGTATTCGAAGATTTCCTGATTGTGTTTCGGCGATGTTTGGCAAAGGTAATTGCATTCTAAATTAGCGTTAGCCCGATAACTGACGATCAGCTCTAGTCTCTGCCAGTGATAGAATAGGGTGCAACTGAAACGGATTTGTGGACTGTTGGACTATTTCATACGTCAAACATGGATATGGACTCATACGTAGACGTTTGGGATTGGATCGTCAAGGTATTTAAATACGTAGTGTACAATTCAGTGTATTTAAATGTCAGTCACATACCTATCTCAGCACATCATCTAGCTAGGCAACCTTGAGTCATCCAGTTCACTTTCACAATTTGTTGGACGGATTTCAAGACATTGCAAAAAAAAAATCTTATCAAGTGCTATCGTAAAATTCTTTGTCTTTCCCGCTTTTTTCTGGTTGACGGTAGTTTACACGGTTGCTGTTTCTTTCCAGTTTAGAATTTAAAAAGTAAACTGTCAGTTATCCGAGAGCGTAAACCACGTGGTTTTCCCTGTTACCAAGAGCTTTGTCAGGTGTCAATAAATTCATTAATGAATAGTTAGTGACTATGAGGATAATTACATTTCTAATTTTTTTACTGATAGTAAATTGCTGTTACTAACTTAACAATATTCGATAGCTATTGGGTGTGTGTATTCAATTTTGCAAAGCGAAAGCCACAAACTTTTTAGCGCGTGATTATGTAATGGATCAAAGCAAGATCAAAGAATGAAAATGTCAAAATTATGACTTTGTCATGACAGTTTCCCATCACATTAATGTGTCATCTTGGTGTCATCTCATCAAGCTTGGTCATTCCTTTGCAGATGCTATTCTTTTATTTAATTTTATTTTGTTTGTCGTTTAAACAATCTTTAATAACAATATTTAAGACATTAATAATTAATGACTACATATTTATTTATAGCGTGATGACTAATTTTCAGTTTAACGTTTCATCTAATTAAGGTCATCATTTACAAAAAAAGAAATGTCAGATTATGCAAAATATCTTCCGATGGGATTATTATCGTGTACGTTTAATCTCAAAGACGTAATAGTTTGTTTCCATTATTAATGTGTCAGTTTATAATAGAACTCACTTAAAAATTTCAGCTTTGCGATGCTATGCGAATTTTCACTTAAAAGTAAATTATTTGTTTATTTAAATCTCCTATGTGTAATGACAAAACAATATGTTTTATAAGGCCAAAACTATGTGCCTATATAGTTAGAAATGGGAGAAGTATGTACAATCAACACAAGATCAAGTATACCCGGAAGATTATACTTGAAACAAATTTTCAACTGAAAATCCAACGTTGATGACTGTACCTACTGTATACACTTGGTTCAACTTTCGTTGTTTGTCAATTTGTTCTTTTTTTTTAGATTATAATATAACACAGGTATTAAACGCGTAGACTATACGACGCGAAAGTTTACTTTCTCTCCACATGCCATTCATCTTTTACTGTGAACATCCGGAATTATATTTCTCTTATCGAACAGTTTTGCAACACCTTCGAAAAGTTTGCAATTTATATTCAATAGATCTTTAACATTGAAGGAATTGAAGGTATCGGTAGTTGTACTCATATTAATGAGAAATACAGTCCTAAATTTATCCATCAGTTGAACAAATGCATTTTTATGAAAAAGCGTTGTTATAATTGTTTAGAAAAATTAGTCAAATTGAAAACTGTACAACTTTCACTATCAATGGGTTTCCGCCAAGTTTTATATCTAGTTTAGTTTCTTCAATAATAATAAATCATTCTCAAAAGCGTTCGTTTCTTTACAAATTTTAAAAAATAAGTTATTTTTATTACATCGCAGTATTAAAATAAATAATATGCAAAAAAGCTGCATCGGGTTTCCCCTCAAAAGTTTTCCTTCCGGCAAAACCAGTTATGCGCTGGGGTTTGATCAAGGAGTTCACTATACATAGTTTCCCTGTCCACTACACCGTACCATACCATGACCGTGCTAGGATCGTATCAGGCAAAAAATATTATTTGTATTAAAAATTATGACACTATTCCCACTAGACCGTTCCGTCACGGCCATGCACTTGTCATACTTTTCAATACAAAGAATATTTTTTGTCTGACACGTTCCTAGCACGTTCATGGTATGGTACGGTGTAGTGGGCAGAGACCTTTAATAAGTTATTATAATTCTTGTAAGATAACTATCGTGTTTAGATTAAAATAATGGAATAAAGAAGTAATATTACTTATTAGTAATATTATAAATGTAAAAGTTTGAATGTTTGTTACTCAATTACGCAGAAACTGAACGAGTTTGAGAAAATCTGGCACAGTTTATAGCCTGGATTAAAAAACATGGTACTTTTTTCCTGAGGCCGTACCAGCTAACGCATCGAACTTCGGAAAGTACCGGTTTCAAATTAAAACAGTTAAATCGAGACCCAATTGGTCCAAAATGGCAAACCCCAATTCATGATGTCACACGAACATCGATATCTTCCTAATAACTTCGGCAAATAGTACTATATGAAATTCCTTACTTCGATTTATCTGTTTTAAGTTGAAGCTCGACAGACCCGCCGAAGTTCGAAAAGTCCGACAGGGGCCCCTGGTCAAAGGTTGCCTAGGTATTTTCCGAATGTCCACGCGGACGAAGTCGCGAGCGGAAGCTTGTAGTAATGCTATAATAATATAGCAATAATGGTTTATCCATGCACTTTAATAAAACTTTGGTCTATCGATAAACGTTATCTATAACGACTGATAAAAAGAGTCACTAGCTTTTATTACTATAGCGTTTTGCTCTTGCGAATATGTTTTTGCTTTATAATATTGCTTCTTATAGAAAAAAAATATATCCATAAAATGCACAATGAAAGTACAAATTATTAAAAGGTACTAAGTGCTTTCTTGAAACTTCACATTAACTAGTTTCAAAAACTTTCAGGTAGGTACTTAAGTAGTAAGTTTCGAATGGGGAATGTCCGAAAAAAATCAAATTGGCTGAACATTTTTCTATAGGTAGATCAGGTCCCTTAGTAATAGAATAAAGTTTCAGAATTTTCGGTTGCGTGAAAAAAATTAAAAAAAAGTCAAAAGTCTCTTCGACTTTACAAATGTATGAAAGTAACAGCAGAATGGAGATTACACTTTTGCCACCACCTGCTACACCACAACATGGTATTAAAAAAAGTTTCAAGACAAAATGTCATAACTTTTTTTTAAATACGTGTTGTGGTTGTAGCAGTTAGCGGCAAAGGTATGATCTTCATTCTGCTGTTACTTTCATACATTTGTGATGTCGAAGAGACTTTTGACTTTTTTTTTTAAATTTCACGCAACCGAAAATTCTGAAACTTTTTTCTATTACTAAGGGACCTTATTCCTACCTATAGAAAAATATTCAGCCAATTTGTTTTTTTTCGGACATTCCCCATTATTTTCACCGTATTCGTGTAAATAGTTTTCTGTTTATATTAATAATGAATAAGCAGCTTGCGTATTTAGTTCATTGACTAATGAATTCTTCGTATATAAAGCATGCTCAATTAATAATATTAAAGTGTTCTTTAATAACAAACACAATTATCCTCATAGTAGTTAAAGTGACTCAGCATATCCTTTTACTAAAATTTTACAATTCGATTAGAAGGTACAGATTTCTACAAATAAATTATGGAGTCAAAGCAAAGTTACTTTTTGGTTAAATTCGTCTACTTCCCAGACGAAACTTAACTAAGTATAACTAACTAGTTAAACGAATCATTAAAATAGCATCTTTGTCGCGACGTTTGATAGAAATAAATTGGGTCGACGATCAATATAGTTGACTCCTCTGTTATTTATGAGTTATTTGTGTATCAAAGTATGGAACTTTCTCGAACCAATATGCGTTTGATTGTATTGATGTAGAAAAAAAAACAAAATTATGTAGTTATTCCAATTCCCAATGTGGACCGTGTCGGCCAGTCGAAATTATACTTTAGTCGACTTCTCTTGAATATTGTTTTGACTCTACTAAATTGGTTGAATTTAAGATGGAAATCTACTGATTGAGAAACCCTAGAATATGGGTTTTAATAAGCTTTCATGTCTAAAAGCACACCTATTTTTTGGCATAATAACGTCAGAAATTAAATCAATAACGGGTTTTTTTTATATTATCCTTATTTTGTATGTTTTTGTTATTCTCGTGTTGTCTCCGGAAAACTTCCCCGCTTTCGTTATCAACCTGTCTTAATGATCACTTTTTGTTACTCGACTGCTCAAAAAAGAAGAGTGTATCGTGGGTTCAGAATTCATGTATGTTTGTTTATTATGAGAGTTTCTTTATTCCACCGATGTGTGAGGTATCTTTAGAAATATTTTCATTAACCCTGAGTGACACTGACTATAGCTTTTTTGAAAAAAGTCAATATTATATCGGCGGCATGACACCATTTTGTAAAGTGATAAATATTTATTTTTCTTTAATTATTGGAATCAAATGAAAGGCCTTGATGAGCACATTCCAAAACTTATATACCTAATTAGTCATGTATAAACTAAATAAAAATAAACTAAACTTTATGAACTAAAACTAAAAATAAATAATTTTAAAAATATTAAAAACACGACTGCCTTGAACCTGAAAAAAACGAACTAAATAAAAAAATTTAATAACAAGTGTCATTGGAGTCGGGGGGAACTTTTAGATTAAATATTGTTCCCCAGAACGGTCCCCCGACTGCAATGACACTTGTTATTTTTATTTCGTTTTTTGGCAGGGCAGTGGTGTTTTAAATATTTTTAAATTATTATTTTCACTATTTCAACTTGTACCCAAAATGCTAAGTCAGTGGGTACTCTAATGTAAAGTTGTGCAAGGTCCACGCATCCGGTGGTGTTTAGATTGATGGCCTAGATTCAAAGTACTATTACTATGCCTGAATCTCACTTTGTGCAATTGCTTCTGACAAGACAAAGGGCAGTGATGGATACGCATTACGGATCCGACTAACAGATTGATTCTTAGCTAGAATAGTAAGTTAATGCTTTGGAGTGAAAAGCCTTTCTTTCAAAATGTTCATGTTGAAGAATTTGATACACCGCACCGGCTACAAAAAGACTAAAAATGCTTCAAAAAAACTATAGGTCTTTTCTATTTTCTGTGGTTTGTGGTATAGAGAGGAGCTAGGGAGGCACCTTACGCCGTTGGTCTCAGCTGCATTTGCAGTCGTTAACACCCACCAATCCGAATTGGGTGGTACCTATGGCCTATCCACTTTATCCACCCATAAAGAAGGCCTGTGCCCCAGCAGTGGGGACATTAAAGATGGCTGATGTCAATGGATATTTAAAAAAATCAGGCAAAGTATTAGCTTAATCCGTTAGTGTTTGATTTATTGAGAAAAAAGGCAACGCAATATTTTAAATCGATCTTGATATGATAAATAATAAGTACACATGCAACAGCTTTTAATCGCTGTTTATTTAAATGGATTATCTATAGATTGAATCTCTATTCTATATCAATACAAACAAACCTTACCATGTGAACCTGCTGATTAAAAACATTCACAGAATACCTACAACTGCTATCAAAACAAAACACGAAACCGTCATAGGGAAATCCTTAACGGCACAGTTCTGCGAAAATTTCTAAATACTTTGGACTACATCCGCTATTAATATGGAAAGTTGTAAAATCAACAGTATTTTGAGAGACACAGAGTTGGAAGTCAACTGTGTCGTGTTTTGTGACTGTGATACATGTTACGTTTGATGAGTGACGTGACGTGTGCGTTTCTGCGTATGCGCAGCGCGTTGCGTCATGCTTTGTTATCATTCGTGGAATCCAAAGTATTTGAGGATGTAAATAAGAGGAGTAAACGGCACCATTATAAATTTTCTAACCGTTAGTAATTTGTAATTGATTTATTTTATTATTTGTGATGATTTTTTTATAGAATATCACGTAACGTCTTTGAACTTACCGTTCAAAATAGTTTTTAAAATCTGAATTTAAATAAAATTATTGATATCCAAATTATTGACAAACATTTAGCCCTACTATCGACGTAAACCACACATTATACGCAAGCTATCGTCATTTACCACTTGCGTAGTAACAAACACTACTAAGTATTTGACGTTGACTTTGCTATAAGTACAGGCAGCGTCACATAGACTCGGATATAACACCTGCCCTCTAACCATATTCACATTTCATTAAAGGCTATAGGTAGTTAGCAAAAATGACAATCCATACTTGTCATTTTTGCTAGCCATCATCGCCTACTATTACCTAGGTATCTATCATTCGATAGCGATGTTCATTATTGTTTTTACGAAAGTAACTTTGGCTAAGGAGGCAGCTCAGTCACACGCAGGCAGCGGTACATGCAACTAGAAAACTAATATTATAAATACAGTTGGCGTGACATTCAGTGACATATTGTTAAAGTGTACGCTTACTTGTGAGGCCTACTGTACAAATACTGTAATACAATCTAGTTGGCAAACGTCTGGCGAATACGATTGACCTTGCATTGATCAAAGTTCAAAGTGGTCCTATTCATCAGATTTTCGAACACTTTTGTCACCTGTAAACTGATTTTTGCCATTTGCATTTCCATTTACGAACATATTTATATTCTTTTAAAAATATTTTGATCGCTCACTAAGTGCAGTTTTGCGTTATATCAGGGCTCTGTCACTCCGCGCGCGAGTCTGAAGCGGTCGGCGTCCTCTGAGAGGACAAATTTCATACGTCAGAAAAGATAAGACCTACGCGATAGAAAGAGAGGCAACTACTAAGTGAATGTTTTGGAGCGAAGGGAGCGCTGTGCGACCTGAATTGTACTTGATTGTATCGGAGCAAGAGTCGCAATTTATTTAAACGATTTTGCGGAGTGCAACTTCTGTACGCTAGTAGTATTATCTATTCTGTGGTTATATATAATAGAATAGAATAGAATAATTATGTATATTTAATATAACGCAGTTAAATTGCGTCTGCTTATTTATAACCGACACGTATATTACTTTATTTATAATTATGTCTGTCTCGTGTGATAGTCACCGTTGTTAATAGAATATAGAATAATATATTACTACTTAAATATGTAGTTACTACGTAAATAGAAATAAGTCTAGTACATGAAAAACTTCAAATATTATTAGTATTCTAGGTACCTATATTAAAAATCTAAAAGTTATCTGCACAGTGCACAGCGAAAAAGAAAAAAATAATTATGTCAAATCTGCTAGCGACTCAGTAGCTTATTGGACTAGGTTTCCAAGCAGACCAGATTCACGCACTATGGGTTGTGTTTTAAATAAGCAAAAAATACAGTGAATAATATAATTATATTCTAGAAAACTATCGTCCGCCGATGTAAGATCGTGGCTTATTATAACAACTCCTTTATATGAATTGGACAAATAACTTGCCTAATAAATTACTTATCGTATTGGAATTGTTACGAAGGTTATAGGTAATCGCAATAGAATGAGCCGTGGAAAATTACAAGGAATATTATAGGTAGTATCTATAAATAAATCATTTTCTATACAGTTAATTGAAATTAGTTTAACTATACTTGAGAAGTTGGTTTTAATGAAAATTGCTTACCATTTGAAAGACCGACCGACCGCACAACATTTGTAAATACTATTATGTATTCTGGGGCGTACTACACTTGTACTATTAGTTATTCTGTGGTACTACAACTAGTTTGCACATTACCTTATACCACAAAATGACAATTGATTACAGCGAGAAATAGTTACAACATTGTATTAATAATACCACTTCGTTTCATTAGCAATAAAACGTTTAACGACCAAACAAAATGTATATTTACATAAAGATAGGAATTTTGTTCTCCAGAATAGGTAAATAGGTCATATATTTTTGAGGTACACACTGTCTGCCCTTCTCAATGTTTTTCCTGTCCCGGGCCTGCTGGAAGAAATTTCAATGTGAAATAAGTTGTGCCCTTGTACAATTCTTCTGTTCATTTCTTTTCCGTTTGTAATTGTGTGTGTACAGAACTAATAAATAAAAAAATAAATAAATAAATGATCATCACCGAATCCTAAACTACCAAGTGATTTGGTGATCATTAACTGTTTTTGTAACTAAAGTAACCGACATCGCTCGAAGGATTGCTCAGCTGAAGTGGCAATGGGCGGGACACATAGCGAGAAGAACCGATGGCCGTTGGGGCGGAAAGGTTCTGGAATGGCGACCGCGCACCGGACGGCGCTCCGTGGGTAGGCCCCCGACAAGGTGGACCGACGATCTGGTGAAGGTCGCGGGAAGCCGCTGGATGCGGGCAGCGCAGGACCGATCGTCGTGGAGATCCTTAGGGGAGGCCTATACCCAGCAGTGGGTGTCGTGCGGCTGATATGATGATGATGATGATGATGAACTATTTTTGGAGGATATAGTAGTGTAGGAAATGAAGCAATCTTTTGTATGAAGACCTCAACATAATCCTCAGTCGATGAAACTGTGCAGGGATGTAATATAGTATGAACCAAAACCTATGTACAAATATCCAAAAACAAATATAATCGATTTGGATAATTTAAAAAATATGTTTCATTTATGATACTCTATCATAATGTAAAGTTTTGTTCTAGTTTTTTTGTAACACCTTCTATATTCTGTTAAGAAGCCAAGTTAAACATTCATAAATCGTTACAAAAAAATAATTACTTAACAATAGGCGCATAGCTCAAGCAATGCTGACATTGACCGCATTACCCACAAACCTATCTACAAGTCAATGTTTTCCGAAGGCTAGTTTTCGTCAAAGGGCTTTGAAGTCGTAATGGTTGACAGATGACCTCAATATTACACACTTCAATCGCAACGTGTGGTTCTCGATGGTCACAATCACAATTCAAACGACATCCGTTTGAATTGTGATTGTGACCATCAGTAATCAGTGACATCACTGATTAGAAAATCGTGACTAATAGACATTGCTCTAGTTTTATGCTCCCGAGAATGGTCTCAAATTTTTCTGTCATCACTTTATGCTGGGGACGTACTAACGTTTATAGTTAGCCAATAATTATTGCGATCGAAACACCTATCCATTTCCAATCCAATATTCCAATATTCGAGTTTATCCAACTGTGTCTTCAGCATTAGGGATATGTAAGTTCTACCACAACGCATGGTCGTTAGGTGAGACGGTGGTTTTTAAAATATGGCAAGTCAAAATCTTGATTGATTTCTTTACATATAGATTTATAATTATAACTTTGAAACTATCAAAGTAATCATGAATATTCCATGCCTCATGCTCATGCCCTACGTATAATGAAATTAACGTAAATGTTTTCTAGTGTTGAAAGATATCAAATATTGACGTAACCAAAACGGTTGTATTTCCCCGTGTCGACACATATAAAAGATATTGCAGTCCTTTCAACTTGAAATAGGCATTTCAACCAAATGCCTCCTAAGATCGGTATGTAATGTTTGCTTAAGAGCGGTTATGCGCTATACTAGCGCCGCCAATAGAAAAAAAATCATAGTGCTCAAATAATGGCAAAAATTGTGCAATTGTGTTCTTCTAGTGTACTCCGAAGAAGCTTTGTGGTACTTTTTATCGCTTAAACAATACTTTATAACCTGTCGTTTAGTTTATTGTCAAAAGTGGCCACTTTTAACAATAAAACTTTATTAAACTAAACGACAGACTAGAAAATATTGTTTAAGCGATTAAGAGTACCACAAAGCTTCTTCGGAGTACACTAGAAGAACACAATTTACAATTTCATCTTTATTTAAGGACTATGACTTTTTTCGATTTCGAGCGCAAAAACGCTCTTAAATGCTTAATAAGACTCTTTCAAGGTGAATTAACTCACCAAAGGTCAGTTGCCTTTCGTTAGATGAAGCGTAGCTCACAATTTGACGCCTGCACAGCTGTTGTCGAGGCCACAGTAGGACCTTGTGGCATACAGTCGGAGTCAGCACTAAAAAGTCTGTTAATTAACGCCCAGTCAACCCTGTATTGTGTATAATATTGTACAAAACTCTTTTGTAAAAATCGCGAGTTTCTCCAGTTCTCATTTAAGGTGGTACCCTGAGCGAAAGTGGCGCCGCGGTGAATTATATTTAATATTATAATTCTAATACACAATTTTAATAATGTTTATCATGGAGATTTTAGGGCCCACAGTCTAGTATTTTTAGACGGTATCGTTACATTCCCTCGTAGTCACTGCTAGAAGTAGATAGCAAAACTGCTAAAAGTGGCCGTTTCTGACACATTTGCTATCTACTTCTACGAATGACTACGAGGGCATGTAGTGATACTTTCTAAAAATACTAGACCATTGGCCCTAAAATCTCCACCATAAACATTATTAAAATCTTTTTCTACGCACGGGCCTCGCACGAGGCTGCTCGCTTGGTGGGGACCCGCCTAATCACGTAAAAACGGCTGATTAGAATTTAATGAAATTGAAACATGAGGATTTTATCGAATGTCCACGCGGACGAAGTCGCGGGCGGAAGCTAGTTTATATATAAATGCAAGCATCGGGTTTTTTCTGTAATTCTACACTACGACAGAGAAAGTGTAATATGAGCAACCAACACGTATTAATAACTTATTAAATAAAAACCTCTGAGGGCGCCACTTTCGGTCATACAACCGCCTTAAACGAAGTTCGTTTTATTTTTTCTCACACACAGGCTCTCATATTTTTTATGATGTTACAGATACGGTTACTTGTTATTTCCAATTATGATCATAACGGCCCCACTTACAGCAATAAAAAAACTGTATTTTTTCCTGAATGTTAAAAAAACTTAAGTGACTCCTTTTTTCGTTAGCAGAAATGACTTTGTGCATAAAAGTTTTAAAACATTAGCGAATTACACAATAACACAATGATAGTACCTATGGAAAATTCAAATTCTTTAAAATTATCCAAACAAAACGGTAATTTCATACTTAAAGCATGTCTCGATGCTTAAAGCCCTAATTTTCATTACGATTACGGTTTCTCTAATGTTTGAAAAATCAAAAACTTTTTTTTTTACATAATTTTTTTTTCGAAATCAATTTAAGTATAAAAATATTTTTCGAATAGTACTTTCATAAAACCCGGACTGCGCTTTTGGATGCCAATGTATTACAAAACCTACGATAAACGTGTTAAGCTTGTGCAAATAAAATAAAATAAAATAAAAATAATACAGACAGGTATGCAGTAAATGTGCAATGGTTTCGTCATTGCTTATACACGTGCCATTGACATTGTCTTTACGATACACTATATCTATGTCTTTACGACACACATTGTGTCTCGCGCTTAGCAACAGACATACAAAGAGAACTTAATCAAATAACGACGTCTCAAAGACAACAATGCTTCAATGAAAAATAAACTTGACGCTTCTTTGACACATTTGTCTAAAATGACCAAAGATCGTTTTACCATGGTTTTTTAAGCGCCGCCTTAATAATTTATTTATAATATATTAAAGCGGCACTTTACATGCTGAAATTAATTGTTAACACAGGCCGTTTGACGAAAATCACTATGAATTGGAAATTCTATGTCGCCTTCATAGCTCTGAGTGTTGATTGGAGCAACAAGATGCTATGCCACTTTGATTCCACGGTAATTATTGTTTTTAACTTTATTATTGGTGTATTCAACTTGAATACACAAATCTAAAGCTTGAATAAATAGTAGGTGGTACCAAAAGATGTCATGAGGTGATAGTGTTTAAAAAAAACATACCCATACAAAATGTATGGATCACCTGACCGATTTACTATGAAACCTATGTTCGTTGAAGAATTTTGTTCAGTTTTAGCAAGACTATCACCTGTTTCAGTACCTATCATATCATCACATCATTTGGTACCACCTTATATTTTATTAAAGTGTCTCAAATTGTACGTTTTCAAGTTACATTTGAAATCTAAAGCCCCTAGTACAAGTTACATAAGTAAACTTTAACGTAACTGCTTACGTAGCCATTTATGTGGTGTGAAATCCTTCATTTACTGATATCTAATGCCATTAATAAAATAATTTTAGCTTTTTACCATTCACAATGGATAAAATCGACTCGCCCGTAGCATCTCAGACGGGACTGGAACCCGCACGGGCCAGAATCAAGGGTACAGGTTCGAACCCCGTCTGAGATGCTACGGGTCAGCTAGGTGATTGCGTAAAGTCAATCGTATTCATTTGACAGTTCATATTGTATCATAATATATGATTATAGCTCAAATAGACAATATGCAGAGTTGCAGAGTTGTAAACCTTACTTTATAAAATACCAACTACTAACATTACCCTCGCTTTACATACAGGATATTTGCTTGTTCGTCTTTAGGTATCGTAGTAAATTCCTTCAAGTGCAGGACACACACAATATTAACACCCGACACAAGGCAAGATTATATCTGCCTCCTTAACGCACTAAAATGTTCAATTGCAGCCCACATCACATGCGATAAAAAATTTCAACAAGTTACCACCGACACTACAGAACGACCAAAACTAAACGTTTCTCATACAAAATAGCTTTTATTCTGTGAAAGAATACCTTGAAACGAAACATATATAATATTATATAAATATAATTACAATTTTATTATAATTTGAAATGTTTATGTAAATTTAAAATATAATTTAAATTTAATTTTAATTGAATTACCTATTGTTTAATTAATTTTAATTTTATTTTGCCATACCTGTACAAGGTGTCTAAGTTGAAAGTACTATTTTATAATTTAAGAACTATGTAACACTTAGTCTGCAAATAAAAGTTCGAAGTTTGAAATTTGAAGTCATCCCATACAAATTGCAGCCGATGGAATACGATATGAACTGTCAAATGAAAACGATTACCTTACGCAATTCCACCCCTGATTTATATTAAAATATTTTATTTTACTTATTAATGGTTTTTGTAGCAGGCCGATCACCTAACGGTTAAGACAAAAATGTGGTGTTCGATCCTTAAAAAAAAGAAAGAAACATGTAGCGAGAAAGAAAAGGATTTCCACGAACATGTGTAATATCTTGACTTTTCGTTTATTCCGTATTTAGTATATAGAAAATTTGCTTTAGCTTTTAAACTTGCCCTTAAGATCTGTATGGACCACAAAGCTAAAGCAGATTTTTCATAGTCAAACATAAAATAATTTAATGCGTTGAAAACTGAGTTATCAGTATTAAACAATGCATCTCATATATCAAAGTTGTAACTTTCTTCATTGTAGATAACAATAGATGCATTACAATAAATTCATAGTTAGTCAAATGTAATTTATTCCATTTTATTGGTTTGCAACATGTGATGTCAGCAGTGTAGGTATTAAAAGCAGCACTAGAACATCGATAGATCGTTTCATGAAATTTAGTTAGTCATAGTAACAGTTTTCCTTGTAATATAAAAAGTATTATTAATGTAATTAAAATTAACTACTGATTTTAGTCAGCTTTTTTAAATTACCAATAAGTACAATAATGGGGAACATGCATAAGTCACCGATTTTGATAAATTTGAGCTTGATCGCTGAGGATACTTATAAAAACATGATGGAACAGAAAAATAAAAAAATAATATTATTTTAGTTTTATCACACAGGGGAAAATAGCGATATTTTTTCATTTTCGGATATAATGCACTTAACAGTCGGATAAAATATCAAATAAGAAATAATATTTTGTATGACGCATATGTACTTAAACGCAATATTTAGGGAGATATTTAAAAATTCCTGGCTAACTCCATACAAACGTGGCATAAGTGACATCACAAATGTTGACCGTTTTGTATAGAGCGTTTTCGGCGGGTGCTGCTGCGCGCTAACTTCAAGTGAATCACGAGAAAAAAAACGCAAGAGAAAAGTTTTAATATTATTCAAAGTTTTAAAGTATTCAAGCTGGCTTATATCTTTTATTTTATACTTTATTTGCTTCTTTACCTATATTATTGGGTATTTTTTTTATTTTTAATGAGAATTTTTTGAGAATGAAAAATTTCACCTAATAATTTAATATTTAAATATTTATTTTAATTTAGTTGATTCTCTCACGCATTATACTTTTGATTTTGATACAAAAAAAAATGATGCATGTTCCCCATTATTAACTGAAATCCAAATTATTGATTTTTGAGAAATAAGTGAAGTTGCGTATCGTCACATCGTAAATTGTGACGAATACATAACGATGAAGTTATACTTTTATAGGTTATATACTAGAAGTTTATGATTAGCATTAGATTATTCTAAATAAATATTGTTTTAAAATAATTAAAAACTTTACTACACTTTGTTACTCTCCCATGTTCTGTTTGTGATATTTAAATAGCTATATTATTAAACAAACTCGATAATATAATATATTCAAACGTTGAGACCCTTCTGTAAGACGAAGGTAGCATAAATAATCTTTTATCAATTCTATTTCATGAAGTATTTAATAAAAAGTCCCTCGCACTAAACCGTAGTACGTAACGTAGTCTTCAGTCAAAAGACGACCAAAATCTTCATTTACGTTACTCTTCTAATACTAATGTTTTGTCTCTTTCTCTGCAGTACCTCGACATCGGCGAGGATATGAACGTGCCAGATGACTTCACCCAGAACGAGTTGCAAACTGGCAAATGGTGGCGGCACCTTTTAGCCGGGGGCATCGCTGGAGCCTTCAGTAGGACCTGCACGGCACCTCTCGATCGGCTCAAAGTGTTCCTACAGGTAACAATGACGTAATAAGAAATAAATACATAAATATTATCCACACCATGCTTTAAATAAGGGGTTCCTAAACTTTTTTAGACAAGAGATCCCTTTTCCAAAATGAACTGATACCTCAGACCCCCATAGCTAAATTATTTTAAAAATCATATCTATAGTTTTTTTCCTTTTGATACCAAATACTACAAAAGTACTAAAATTTTAATCGGCCTCGCACGAGGCTGCTCGCTTGGTGGAGAGTTTTGAAAATCCTTTCTTAGTGCACCCCTGGACCTCATAAGGAACTTATGTGCAAAATTTCAAGTCTCTAGGTTCAGCGGTTTGGGCTGTGCGTTGATATCTCACTCAGTCAGTCAGTCAGGACTTTGAATTTTATATATATAGATAACTTGACCTTAAATTCTAACAGGTTCTTAAACGGCTTCTTAAAACTTAAATGAAACAAGCAAAGGGTTTGAGTACCAATTCGAGGCTTAACAAAGTTTCCAAGTTCTTCGTTTGCAAAAAAGGATGGTTGATTAGACTTCATTGATAGCATTATTGCTTAAATGTTGTTTAAAATGTCTGTATTTTTTGAGTATAATTAATCATTCAAATTTTCAATATAAGTTTTGACCGAAGTCTGATGACTCGACGTGACGTCCCGTGACTGTTAAAACTTGTATTGAAATTTGATCGTATACGTGACTGAGCTGTGTGAATGATCCCTAAATGGTGTTAGTTTCCAAATAGTTTTGAAAAGATGTAACAGTTTGATTGTAACTTACACATTATCATTTACGTAACATCTATCAACATAACTATTATCTTCTTTTGGCAGCTCAATTGACAGCATAATGAGCAACTCAAAACAGACGTTTAATCTACCTTCCGCTCAACTGCAAACTCTTGCTTCCAGGTTAATCCAACCAGAGAGAACATGAGCAAATGCTTAGCGAAAATGATTAGCGAAGGCGGTATAACCGGCTTGTGGAGGGGGAACGGCATAAATGTTATAAAGATTGCGCCCGAGTCGGCGTTGAAGTTCGCCGCGTACGAACAGGTGAAAGGGCTGATCAAAGGGGAACGGAAGAACCAACCTCTAGAGATCCACGAGAGATTCTTAGCCGGGGCCACCGCGGGCGCAATCAGCCAAACTGTGATCTATCCACTGGAGGTGCTAAAGACAAGATTAGCTTTAAGGAGAACGGGGCAGTACAATAGCATATTAGATGCGGCAAAGAAGATATACGTGCGCGAGGGACTGAAGTGCTTCTATAAGGGATACATTCCAAATATACTGGGGATCGTGCCGTACGCGGGAATCGACCTGGCGGTGTACGAGACTTTGAAGAAGAAGTACATAAGTAGATACCAGGCGAATAATTCACAACCAGGGATGCTGCTGCTGCTGGCGTGCGGCAGCGCCTCCTGCACCCTTGGGCAGGTCTGCTCCTACCCTTTGGCACTCGTCAGAACGCGGTTGCAAGCGCAAGGTAATTATAATTTTCAGTATCAAGAGCGCGTAGTCTGCACGAGAAGTATAGTGCTTAAATAAAGACGAAATTGTAAATTATTCGCAAAAGAAACTCCATTAATAGTAGATTATACAACAAGTGAAAAAAGGGGGAATTTAGTTCGAGGGACTAAGTTGGATCCCGAGAGCAGCGAAGGATTCTAGAGTTAAATCCCGAGCGTAGCGAGGGATTCAAAAGTAGAATCCTGAGCGAAGCGAGGGATACAAAGGACCGAGATGAATTTTTTTTTTCACGGGTTGTGTACTCTACTTTTTACCATTGACTGCGAGAAAACAATTAGCAGGTAGGTACTTATACCTATGCAAGGTGTTTAGTAAAAGCCTTATAACGCCGAATATGGTAGATAGGGACCATCAAACTGAACAACTTTTACTATGAGACCAACTCTGAAATCGCGAAAAAAAAAATCTGCTGTTTCATACATTTTGATATTTTCGGTATTAATTTTTGTATGTAACAGCTGATTGCCAAACTCCTTGTATAATTAAATAGTTATCACATTTTTATTATTTAGGTAGGTAATCAGTAATAAGTATTTAAACATTAGAAAATAGTGAAAGTAGAAGTTTTCCAATGACATAAAACAACCACGCTAAGAGGGAAATTACATGATCAGTTTGGCATCAGTCCATTTCATCAGTTTGTAATAGACTTTGAATTTTTACAGACTGAAGATCGTACCAGACTGATGCAAGACTGATACATCTAATCTCCCTCTAATATATAGAAAAGAATCCAAAGATGAGACACTAAAAAGGACCTAATTAATTTAGCGGGATATTTTTTAGAAAAGAACCCAAAGATAAGACACTAAAAAGAACCTAAATAAAATTGGCGGGATATTTTTTTTTATTTATTTGTAAAACTATGGCTTTATCTATGGAATAGCTCCATACTCTCAGCACGTTTAATTTTTTTTTCTACATTATTTATACGATGCGCGCTTGTTCCAAATTCAAAATATTTTTATTCACTCGGTGAATAAAACAGCGTATTATTCACTCTTATCGTTGAATTAAACGCACTTTTTCGAGTGGCGATGGTAAAAACTAAATTACAGGCTAGAAAATAATATTTAAGCGATAAAAAGAACCACAAAGCTTCCACTACAGAGAGATAATATATAATTTCGTCTTCATAATCAGCACTATAATTCTTGTTCCAATGGCGGCGCTAGTATGCAGACTACGCGTTCTTAGGGCGATCTTTATAGAAAATTAACTTTTTGATATAATGCCATAGATAGTAGTTACGTCAGCCGATTTTACTGTAGTAACTCATGGTAGAGATGCTGCCCTCCTAGCATGACCGCCTTGAACACGATATACACGCTGAAATTTTAAACACCTGGTTCCCGCAGTGGGGTGGTTTCACTCATGAGTGCAACCAATGATTACATGCAACTTTTGTCTATTACTATGGGGCCAACTCTGATGTCGCACAAAAAATCAGCTGTTCCATACAAAAGTGCAATACCTACTCGACCTTAATGTATGGAATAGTTGTTTTTTTTTTCGCGATATCAGAGTTGGCCCCATGGTAAAAGCTGCTTGTAATCATGAGTGGAACCAAATAATTAAAATTTCACACTGTATATCGCGTGATATGTTTTATCTACACTCAACCTGTCAAAATCGATTGTCTTTTGAACGTGATAAATCGCTACATCATTCATGTTTCGGAGGTCATGCTCGGGGGGCTGATTTCAAATTAAAGACCTTAATCACTCGTGTTATGGAAATCAGAGATACGGCGGTACTACAAACCCGGGATCTCAAAGATGGCGCCTCAGGCATCTTGAAAACCGGTGTGCGAACCACTCGACTACGGAGGTCGTCGAATTATCCGTCGGTTTGTAAGTTTGTAGTCGTTTTAATTAAC
This sequence comes from Agriphila straminella, assembly GCA_950108535.1. Lineage (NCBI taxonomy): Eukaryota > Metazoa > Arthropoda > Insecta > Lepidoptera > Crambidae > Agriphila > Agriphila straminella. The sequence goes on along the minus strand of OX467303.1, from coordinate 4,326,721 downwards.
TTTGTTGGTGTGTTGTACCAATGAAACTAAAAAAAATTGCCCAAGAAAAATGGGTCGAAAAACGACAAAAAATGTTGGTTCCTCCTCCTCCCAAACTAACTAGACATTGTATTAGTATGGGAAAGTATTTTTTTGTCGTTTTTCGACCCATGTTTCTTTTGCAAAAAAATTTAGTTTCATTAGTAGAACACTCTCGTAAGTTAATTAAAACGACTACAAAATGTCGGTGTATAAAAGTAGCATTGTGAATGCTAAAAACTCAAATTTAAAAATACCTGCATAAGTGACAACGATTATTTAACAATATAACGCATAGATAGCAGGATACAGACGTTATCAGTTGCAACCAAGGACCGGAACCGCTTACCGCTAAAGGGGTTTTTGATTGGGTATTTCATAGACTTGTTTACAAAAACCCTATCAATACGGTAAGCATAACGTCGACTAACCCTATCGAAAGGGAAACCCTATCATTTGGTAAGTTTTTAATAGGGTTTCCCTATCAATTTGGTTAACCAAAAAAAGGGGTTTCCGGTCCCTGGTTGTAACAACTGCTTGCCTGTTACAAATAATTATAATAATATTTTGTATAAGTTTGCTACACGACTTGTTTCGTCTCTTGCAGAAAAAGCAGCGAAGGTAGCGGAAGGCACTATGCGCGGCGTGTTCCGAGAGATCGTGCAGCGCGAGGGGCTGCGCGGCCTCTACCGCGGCATCACCCCCAACTTCATCAAGGTCATACCCGCCGTCTCGATATCGTACGTCGTCTACGAATACGCCAGCCGATCCCTCGGAGTCAACATGACGTGATCGACCCACACATCACATTCTAACTTAAGCATATTAGCAATTTTGCATTTGATTGTACATAGCTCTCGTTTAAGCTATTTATTCGTGAATTTTATTCCAATTTTACAACAGTAATGTTCGTGTCGTTAATTTATTAAGTAATAAGTTATGTGAATGGTTGCATTTTATGGAAATTAATTTGAACTGACGTGTTCCGAATATTATGTGACGGGCCAAGAGCGGCGCTGACTCTGTGATTAAAATAAATTATGTAATTTTTTTAATTTTATTTTCTTTTAATTTAGCTCTTTTCCGTTCGTTTTGTTGTTTAGTTTGTTTTGTTTATGATTAGTAGGTATCGTTATACTTGAGAGATAGATAGGTAGCTATCAAAAAACTCAGAGGGTATGGAAATGGTTTGTAAATAACTGTGATAGGTTTGTACTTCCCTAATTCTGTATGATATGTTAATCAAAATGAAGAAAAGATTCGGTTGAAAAATCCAGGATTATTAAAAACTTGATAAAATTATATTAGGAGTTAGGACATTATAAATGGAGGTGACACAAAAAATAATTTAAAATAATATTGTTAGCAAGTGACGCAGTTTAGTTTTTTTTAGTTAATTCTTTGTTTTTTATTTAAAATTACTTTATTTTTTATTCATAATAACAACATTAATAAAGTCCATATATTAACTACGTAAATATTCTAGACGTACTTACAAACTAATAGCTACATTTTATTGTTGAATATTAACTCAAATTCTACATTAGACTTAAATTATTATGTGGTTAATCAATAATACCAATTTGATGTTTTTATAACTAGTTAGATAGGCTTTTAACAATTATCTTGCCTTTACCCATATTAAAAAGAGTAGATAGATTTTGAATTTCTCTTCTAATAGTAATAGGGAGTGTTTTCAAATTATCTCTTCGCTGTAATATTGTATAGGTTATATAAAATATTATATACAGGATGTTTGGTAAAAGCCTTATAAAGCCGAATATGGTAGATAGGGACCATCAAACTGAACAACTTTTACTATGGGACCAACTCTGAAATCGCGAAAAAAAAATCAGCTGTTTCATACATTTTGATATTTTCGTTATTATTTTTTGTATGAAACAGCAGATTTTTTTTTCTCGATTTCAGAGTTGGTCCCATAGTAAAAGTTGTTCAGTTTGGTGGTCAGCTTTATAAGGCTATTACCAAACACCCTGTATAATTATAAATTATATTATAATGTATTTACTACATAATGTAGTGTCCATCCATACTGCCATATTATATGCCTACAAATGCATAGTGAGAGTAAAATCATAGTAAGTACATAGGTACCTGTAAATCAGAGTATATTTTTAAAGCATTGACTTTTAACAGTTTATATTTGCCGCGTAAATGTGGTACTTATGATAATAAAAGTGTATCCGATTTGAGCACAAAATACCTACTTGTACCTACCGGGACGTTACGTCCAAATACTAGAATTTTTGACTGCTAAAAACAATACGGAACTTGACACATACCTACGAAACAAACATTTTATGATCACGGAGAAAAACAAATAATTGTAGATTTCATTGATGTGGCAACATGGAAATAAAGAAATTGCCTTTCACAACAAGAACTGCTGTGAAAAAATGATTTTCTAAAGCTTTTCAAATGTAGAAAACTGCTTGCAAACAGCATGCTTTTAAGCTCTTGTAGCTAGGTAGCAAGCTATGATACTACATTCATATGGCATTTGCAATAGTCTAGTGTAAGAAACATTAATTATTAATTATTGGGTAACTCTGATTTATCATGACAATAAAGGATGTGTCTGCATTTTTCACAAAACGTTATAGCTTTTGAAGGTTATCAAAATGTAGACGACCAGCCCTCGATGACAGCTATTGATCGAAGCGAGACGGCCTTCTCCCGACTGGAGGATATCGGAAAAAGTTTTCTATACTTTCTTTCCCGATATTCCACATATTCCACGGGAAAAAATCGAAGCCCCAAAAAAAACGCGATATGCAAGGTTGCGTTCAATGGCTCAGAGCGCGGTTGTTTGGTAGTTTTTTTAACTCGCTCTAAGGTCCGGAACGACCAAGAACTTTAAATGTCATTAATATTACAAAGTCTTCGTTTTCCAGTTGGAATGCGAATAATTTAAACTTTACTTTATTCTAAATCAAATAAAATCCGTTTTTTGAGGATCTACCACTATCATTTTAAAAATTAGACACAAAAACATCATGACATTGACATGTTTTTCTATAGACAAACGTTAGAGCGTTTTATAACCATCCATTTTGATGGTTAAAAAAGTTGCAACGCTCTGACGTTTGGAACGGGAAGGTTGTGTCAACCGAACGTCACGCTTTAATGTTAGAAACGCCGCCGCCGCCGGCGCCGTTAGAGCCACAGAGAAAGCAATACTACAGCGTTCGTTATGTAAAGAGCAAGATTTTCATGAAAATACGAACATCGTCGTTTACTCGATTGTTCTCGAACAACATGTTACAAAAAGCCGAATGTGGTAGATAGGGTACAATGCAACTTATAAACCCTGAAAACTGTCACCTAAAAAAACAATCACTTATTCTTTTCATGATAAACTGCATAGTGGCAACCCTAGACCTAAATTGTGTTTTGCTTATGCTCATTAAGAGAAATGATTATCGAATACAATACAATAGTCTATTTGCGTTAAGGGTTGGCTCTTTGCAGTTTTCCATAGAAATCAACAACGAAATTTTACGGTGTGAAGATGAGTCAAGAAAATGTTATGCGACTCATCGTGCATTTCGCCACGATCGACCTGCTCAAGCGCTTATTCGACGGGATTGATCGCCGAATATGCGTCCGTCGCGTCGTCGGTCGGGCGCGTCCTCTGAATGGAGACTAATGGAAGTGCCCTTAACTGCAATGCCTACTATAAAAAAAAGCATTCGTGACGTCAGGCGCTGCCATGTTCGCCATATTGTGACGCTGTTTAAAGCTTGCATGGCGTCCACCAGGGGCCCTAACGGCTAACTTTTCGAACTTCAGCGGGTCTACTGAGCTTCAACTTAAAACAGATAAATGGAATGGAAGTACTATTTGTCGAAGTTATTTGGAAGATATCGAATCGATGTACGTGTGACATCATGAATTGGGGTTCGCCAATTTTTGGCCCGTCGGGACTCGATTTATCTGTTTTAATTTTAAGCCCAGCAGACTTTCCGAAGTTCGATGCGCTAGCCGGTATGGCCCCAGGTGGGCCGCATCCCCTTTTTTTCCTGTGTGCCCTTGGCTGTCCCCTTGAGGGTTTAGTGGAAAATTCGGGTCGTATTCGCATCGCAACGCTAAAATCCGCTTGCTATACATTTTGTATGAAACTGCGTCGATTAGAGGCGGGGCGGGCCGGACCGCCCTATATTGCTACATTAGAGGCGGGGCGGGCCGGACCGCTCTATATTGCTACGGCTCCACCTGCGTTAACGTTAGTGGTAATGTCAAACTACGCTTTAGCCATGGACGATATAATTTCGTCCATGTTTTAGCTAAGGCGTTAAGTAAATTTAGTAAGTCTTGGCTACATCTGCGTAACGCCAGGGCTCTGTCACTCCGCGCTCGAGTCAAGCGTTCGGCGTCCTCTGAGAGGGCAAATTTCATACATCAGAAAAGATAAGACCTACGCTATAGAAAGAGAGGCAACTACTAAGTGAACTTTTGGAGCTAAGGGAGCGCTGTGCGACCTGAATTGTACTTTATTGTGTCGGAGCAAGAGTCGCAATTTATTTAAACGATTTTGCGGAGTGCAACTTCTGTAGGTACGTTAGTACTATTATTTATTCTGTGGTAACGCCTAGATTAACGCTTTAAGCTATGCGTTAAGACGCAGGTGGAGCCGTAGCATAATAGTGGATGCAGTTCTCGCCGCACCGTAGCTCACCCGCTAGCTACAAATCGACGCCAAGCTAATGTTACAATTTCTACTCTATGCTGTTTACCTACGATGTACGTACACTTAGCTAAGCCTTCATGTTTAGCTGCGTTTGTATGGAGAAGTATGAAATAGGTATTCAGGTTTTTTCGTAGGGTACGGCACTTCCCATTAGTTTTCTTATTCAGAGGTCGCGTCTGAACAATCGTGTGTGTCTGTATTCGTCTATAGTCGCCAACGCCATGTGTGGTGTGGATGCGCTGTTATGCAAATCAATTTACGGGGCTGTGAACTTCAACTTAAATAAAGGTAATCAACAGATACAAACAGCTTATTTTTTGTGTAGGTACTTATAATAATTATGTAGATGTCAAATGTCAAATATTACTTTATAATACTGTGCTTGTAAAACATATAATAAATTATTTAATTCTTTAAAATAATAGACATAGTTACTTTAATATTATACATAGTACACCTATACTTAGCTAAATATTGTGTCATCAAAATAAGTATAAAATGTGTTACTAGGTACTTGATTATGGTAATGTCTTAGAATAATAACACCTAGAACAATAAGTAGTTCTCTACAAAGCGCACTGTCAAAAGTGAGGCCACTAAAACAGCCAAAATGGCACCATTTTCAGATTTTTATTCTCCATTATTACCTAATCATACCGAATAAGTACAAAACACTTTAAATTTTCTTATATTTAGGACATTAGTTACTATATTATTGGATTTTAGTTACGATTAGGTAACGTATGAAGGATTTAAATCTGAAAACTAAATAACTAAATATAGTATTAGTTGCCTCACTTTGCATACGCGGACACGGCTTCCAGTTGTTATTATTCTAAGGGTAGGTAATGTAAATCACAGAAATCTCGTTTGTTTGACAATGTCGTTTGATGAGAGTGCTTTATTCCAATGATTTCATAACCACGAAAATTAGTTCTGACAACATCTACCGGTGACTTACTGTGTGTTCACACTGCCGATCCGTGTTTACAGGCCCGGGGCCCTACCGCCTATCTCAAAGCGATAGCCATACTCTATCCGTCCTTGTCATATCATAACACGGTGACAAGGAGGGACAGTGCACTGACGTCATAAACCAAAGCAATAGTCAAAGCAATCGAATTAGGCGTTAGACCCGCCGTTTTTTCGTCCGTCGTTACTGATAGATGTGATGTTCACACCGCATTTACAGGACCGTTTTAAAGATACAGCACACAAACGGATCCGATAAACTGGATCGTGTGTGAACACGTTCGTCCAACTACCTACCTACATACGCCATCGCCGAATAATAACGGATCCGATAAAACGGCCTTTTAAAAAGGATCGGTATTTTTACTAGATCCGATATAGTGTGTTGTGTGTGAACAGGCTCAGACGACTACATACCGCCATAGCCGAATCAAAATGTATCTGTAAAACGGATGAATGGGCTCTTAGCCCCAGTATTATCTCAGTATAAATGACGCAACGAAAGCGCAAAATGGCTAAATAAATGACCAACATTCAAACACGCGTGAATACCAGATATGAGTGGTGAGTCCCAGGGTCTTGGCAGCTATTGTGACTGATGCTTCTCTTATGTTATCACTTATCGTCGTTAGTATTTTTATCAAACCGGACAATCCATTTATGCCTCCAAGGATGTTTGTGGTAAAAATGTCAGAGACCTTAGTAGAAATGGACTCGACTCGACTTGGTAGAAATGGCATCATGGTGAGTTTATGATGTTCGTTGGTAAGTTGCGTTAAACTGCAGACAAGACCTACAGTACGAGGCAAACATCTTGAAATCGGGCGGGGATTCCGCAGAACGCGTATATACGCGTAGCGGTGAGGTACGCGGACGGCGGGTGAGGGGCACGCGCTTGCGCTATTTGATTGGTCGCTCACAAGTGCACATGCGCGAACTTATCCCCATTTCGTCGAAAAAGTGTCGAGTTGTTTGCCTCCTCGTACCTACTTCTGTTACCGCATTTCGGGCTTCCTGTGGACCTACTGACCTGCTCCCAATGCGGCGCGGCGTCACCTGCCTGGCAAAGAGTATAATTATCTGGCCCTGCGCCACAAATTAGCTTTAACCCCCGCTGCAGGCAGCTGCGCCATCGCTTAGGCCAGCTGTTGTTTCCAGCAGCCTAGCCTTTTTTTAATGGGGCCTCCACAAGCACAGAACCGGCCTGCAGGATTGTATGAAGAGGCGCGGGCTTCCGACCAAGTCTCAACATGTACGGAGAGGCATTTGGCCGGAAGGCCGCGGGCGACCGCGCCTCTCCGTGTGAACCTCAATGTAAACCTGACTCTGACTATAGCTAGATAATATTTATTCATTATTATACAAAGTCTTAAAGGCTATTTCTATAATAAAGTTCTTGTCGTGATTTATTTAAAAGAAAATATAGGCACCTCGCTTGTCAGGTTATCCCATTTGTACAAGTGTAGTATTCAAATGTTATTAGGTAGGTACCTACTAAGATTTATTTTAATTTTATTCAATACCTAAATTAAGTTTTATAATAAATCTACCACAAATAAAATATAATCATGATGCCTTAAAGTGTGGTCATAATGAGGATCAGTACCTAACGATTTTTGTTTAGTGGCTTATCAGAAAGCTTTATATGCCACCACATGATTTACTTATTGTGAAGAAATTTTCACGATATCACCGTTATTTTGGGGGTCCTATGACGTCATCCGCGACGTAGCTACGCGAATACGTACGTGATAGAGCACATATTGAATTGAGCTTGACATTTCCCTTAAACCTTTAAATAACTAGTTATAACTCAACCATTTCTAAACGGATTTCAAAAAATCTTTCACTAGCTTTCATAGCTATAAATATAAAATTATAAAATTCATACTTGTTACTGATCCTCATTTTACGTAGCTACGGTGTCAGCTCCACACGCTGATAATTATTTATTGTAACATGGTCAATAACTGGTCAACCACAACATAATAAGTCCTATATATCTCTTTATTACTGTCACGGTCTGTAATGACGAAGTTGCTGGCAGCGATGATGATGGCCGATAGAGGAGCTTATATAGCCTAGGTCGCATCGAACTTCGAAAAGTCTTCCGGGTTTCAAATTAAAACAGATAAATCGAGCTCCGATTGGACCTAAATGGCGAACCCCAATTCATGATGTCACACGAACATCGATATCTTCCAAATAACTTCAACAAATAGTACAATACAAAATTCCTTACTTTTATTTCTCTGTTTTAAGTTGAAGCTCGGCAGACCCGCCGAAGTTCGAAAAGTTAGCCGGTACGGCCCCAGAGGGCCTAGCCAAAGTAACATTTGCAAATCTTCGTTATCGCTTCGCTTTCGAAACATGTATGGGATTGACGTAAGGTTTCGTTAACTATCGAAATTTAAAACGTCAAATCCATACATGTTTCGAAGCGAAACGATAACGAAAAATTGCAAATGTTACTTTGGCTAGGGGGGCAGGACATCATAGCGCGATGATAGCGATTATGGTGATGTGGATAGCGCGAACAGCAAGGGTTGTCCGAGCGTTGCAATAATGACCAAGCTTGAGGGCCAAGAGCGTAGTTAAGCTAAGCTCGACGTGGCTCGACCATCGTGCAATGAATCAGGGGTGGAATTGCGTAAGGTAATCGTATTCATTTTTGACAGTTCATATCGTATTCCATCGGCTGCAATTAGTATGGGATGACATATATTATGAATTATGATACAATATGAACAGTCAAATGAATACGATTGACTGTACGCAATCGCCTAGCTGCTAGGTGATTGCGTAAAGTCAATCGTATTCATTTGACACTTCATATTGTATCATAATATATGTCATCCCATACAAATTGCAGCCGATGGAATACGATATGAACCTTACGCAATTCCACCCCTGCGGGTCTACCGCCTAACTCTATCGCTTTGACTCTGGCTTTGGTTTATGACGTCAGTGCACTGTCCGTCCTTGTCATCGTGTTATGATATGACAAGGACGGATAGAGCATAGCTATCGCTTTGAGTTAGGCGGTAGGGCCCCGGTGTAGACTTGTGGAGCTCGTAAAAAGATTAGGTATGTAAGTAACTAACCTATGCTAAAAAGATTTAACTAAGTACTCGAAAACTTTCAGGGCATAGTCGACTTACGATTCTGAATCTATTTGAAGTGGAATTTTCCGTCGCATAAGTCATGAAAATTTTTGTGTTTTTTTATTTGAAATAATATTATTAGATAGATATCCTACTAGTATCGATTAATTGTCTGTTGATACTTCAATAAACTTATTCCATTTATGTATTTGTTTTATTCTACTATCTGTTAGTTTAATAGTTGATAAATGATATAAGGTAGATAATAAATGACGTTGCATGTTCTTATAGTGGCCACATGGGCCACACATAGACGGAATTCTTGAACCTTGTGACAATTTTTCACGAGAATCGGCTGAGAAATGCTACCTGTAGAGGAGAAAAGACAGCGCTGGAAAGCTGCCTGCCTAGCATGACCGATTTATATCGCGTGATATAGCATTTTATCGACACTCAACTGTCAAATTCCTTTGTCTTTTTGACAGTTAAACGTGATAAAACGCATATAAATCGGTCATGCTAGGCAGGCTGGACTGAAATATGTTTTTTTTACATAATTATTATCTCCGCCATTTTGAAAAAAAAACAAAAAACTGTCTCGACAAAAAAAACTACATAATTATCAAATCTGTTTACAAAATTTTATGGAAATTTGTTGAGAAATACTACGACCTGTAGAGGAGAACAGACAGCGCCGGAAAGCGAGACTGAAATATGTTTTTTTAACATAAGTATCTCCGCCATTTTGAACCTTTCAAAAACTGGCTCAAAAATAATTCTATATAATTTTCAAACCTGCTCACAAAATTTCACAAGAATCGGTTAAGAAATGCGACCCTGTAGGTGGGAACAGACAGCCTCACATAGAAAATAATTTTTGCCCAAGCTGAAACAGAGACGCTTCGCTCGCACTTCGTGCTCGCTCGGTCAATTAATAAGGAAAAAGCAATCGAAATCGATTTGCAGTTAAATCACGCGTTTTTTTTTATTGAGAAAATGCTCCGAAAAATCGCTTTATTTGGTATGTCGCACATGCATATTTTTTAACGTTATGGTATGGTTATGTTACAACAAACAGATCAGTGGCTATAATTCTAGAAATACCTACTTGGTTAAAGAATACCAAAAAAATTGTGGTGGTACAGAAGGACATTAAAATTTTATACTAAGGAATAAAGAAAACAAAAATTTTTGGTTATTCGGAGCGGCCGTCGTCGGTCGCTGTGTTCTCGCGGTCCGCACAAAATGAATCGGCGGCGCGCGGCGGTCCGAATGCGACCCGCGGTCCGCACGGAACCCTTATAGATTTGTCATGTCTGTCTGTCTATCCGTATGTCAGAGCCACTTAAAAAGATTAAGGGGGGGGGGGGCTCCTCGTACATGGAACTAAAACTAAAAATTTTTTCATCAAACCTATACGTGCGGGGGTGTCATTGGCTTTTAAAAATAAACGGCCTGTACTAGCCTGTACTAAAGTGGAAAGTTAGCGCTCGCTGGATGACATCGGCCCAAAGAGAGATATTTTAAAGATTACAATATCTGCCTGCCTAGCCTACCTGAGTAGGAACTTTTCTAAAATTAGTAAAAAAATACATTGAGAATTTGAGACATACATTTTTATCAACGCGATCTATCGAGCCTACAAGTTTTTGTCATTTTGAAAAGCCCTCTCTTTCCACCTTCGAGCATCGCGGCTTCGTCCCGAAGGGAGGAGCCTTAGCGATTATTACTATGGTACAGAAGCGCGTCTTACTCTAAGCATTCCACAATGAATTGTTGCAAATGAGCCCGCATAGGAGATGATCCACAACAGAGTATAATATTTTAACGAATATCTTGCTCATTACATTGAAATAAGCAAGATATTTGTTGACAGCAGAGAATTTGAGTATAATTTTATGGCGCTACTTCAACTATACTCCGACCTTTAATTCGGTGCAGTAATTTGACAGCTCCAGTGTGCCTGTGTGTGACACTGGGGTGATTAGCAACTTGAGTCGTGAGTTGCTAATCACCCCAGTGGGCACACTGGAGCTGTCAAATAACTGCACCGAATTAAAAGTCGGAGTACAGGTAGATTTTTTAAATATTTTTTCCCACTAATATAGTAATATTGGTCATAGAAAAGTTCTTCGTAACACGCCAACGGACAACCAACGCACAACGCAACAAACGTATAATAAAAAGCATCAACTTAATATTTAAAAAAGTAATTACATTTCATATTTTTCATAACAAGCTATCTACCTACTTAGTTCAACGACATCTAGTTCTTTTTTCACAGATGATGTATTTCTTTTGCCGCTATAACAACAATAACTAAAAACACAATAAATAAAATATTTGAGAGGGGCTCTCATACAACAATCGTGATTTTTTGCCGTTTTTGGTACGGAACCATTCGTGCGCGAGTCCGACTCGCACTTGGCCGGTTTTTTATTTTCTTATACTGCTTTTTGAAAACAGCTCATTTCTTTTGGGATGAAAAACAACAATAAAGGCACTCGTAACTCTTGTGGTTCATGAGTTATTTTTAACATTCAACAAAAATTGTAAAAAAAAATAACCATTGAATCTCAAATATTGTTCTTATTCACCCCAGTTTTACGTTACTAAAAAACGTAGTTTTGTCTATGGTTGTTATTTGATCTGTCCTGTCACTGTCAGTCCAATTTTTTTTTATTGCGCGACGTGACGTTCTGTTCTGCGCGACGAACGAAATGTCTTTCTTTTCAAAGCAGCACGTGTAGACGCGGACGACTTGCTTAACATCGAGTAAAAGTATTTAGGTAAAAACCTATTAATTATGTCTCATTTTCACAAATAATTACAACTGTGGCTAACTGAAAGCTTTATAATTCAACAGCGTGGTCAAATTGTAAGTGCGCTAAGTGTTTGTTCGGGAAAATGCATTGCATTGCCATGGATTTATAGTGCATCGATTAGTTACGTTTCAGTGTGGCAATACATCTCTTTTCAGGTGCAGTGATATTTTGGTTCTAGCTTAGTTAGTCAAAAATGCCGTCGGACGCGAAAAAGAGGGCGCAACAAAAGAAAAAAGATCAGGCCACCAGTAGGAATAAAAAACCAGTGGCGAGAGTGACGACCGACGAAAATGGTTCGGAAACTAACGGAACTCAAGAGGAGAGAGAACTTACAGCCGAAGGTAAGTTTTTTAACTATTTTTCTAACGGGAATAGCAATTGTAATTTGTTTCATTTACTTACTTGTTATTTTCTAACCTATCAAATTTCATCCATGAGATCACAAGACACACCTGCTATGCTGTCACTCATCTGAGCATTAAAATTCCAATCAAATTCCATTGAATTCCAATCAAATTCCATTGAATTCCAATCAAATACCATTTCTTGTTTCCGAATATAATAAAACAGTAAATAATATAAGTTTTCTATAATTGCTTTCATATTCACTTTTACACTCATAGTTTTTGTTCAATGACAGAATTTCCTCGCCACATTAAAATACTTAAAAATTATGTTTTCTCTATGAGGTCTAAAGAAATTATAATAGTTTTAATGTTCTATAGAAATATTAAAAAATTAATACATGCATTTGCATGATTGAAAATGATAAATGTGATTAAATTTCATATACCTACTGCACTGTTTGTTCATTGTATTTTTTTGTAAAACCCAGTCACGGTATATGAATAATGATTTTACTACTTTCTAGGCATTTTCTAGGACTTACCAAGTTATCAGTAATCAAAATAGCCTGTCAAATCACATTGCACCCTCCAAAAGACAATGGGTGCATTCCAACAGAAAGCCGCTGAGTCATTGATCGCCATAGAGCACATTTTAACTATGTAGAGTAATTTGCTTATAATGTTCAATATTTTACTTTCCATGGTTGAAATGTACTCTATGGCGATCGATGATTCAGCGGCATGTCTGGTGGAATGCACTATATTTAAAAAAAACTGCAAAAATAGCATTATAAGTATAGAAATCCTAGAACTGAGAACTCTGATCCTTACAACTCTTAGAATGCTGATCGGATCAGTTGGGTGTGTATCGATCTGGATCTCCTCCATTCACTCTCTGGATAGCCAGCATCAGATCACAGCTTGATCAATCCCTGATAGAGAACCAATGCTTCAAAGTTACATTGTTTGTATGATTAAAATTAGACTGATGTTTCTATTTATCTGTCCACCACTGTAGCTTTTCCTTCTAACTATGTAACAATAGAGCACAATTTCCATCAACAGTAAAAATCAAAAACAGTATCAAATTTAGTTTTGTCATTGATAGGTGTGAATGTAGGTACTAAATTATATTTTATGCAAATGGATATGACCAATAAATCCTAGTCTGACTGCACTAACCTATTTTTTTTTATATTTATTCAAACAATTCTATTTATACAAACAATCAGCAACAACTGTTAAATAACTAAAACTCATTTGAGTCGTAGTCGGAGGAAGAAGGGAGAGTGCGGAAAGGTAAGAGGGAGGGGAGGGGGGAAGGGACGCCCTACTCATAAAATAATAGATATTGCTAGATCTAAGACCAACATTTTGTACTTACCCATATTTTGCAAATAAAACTATTTGATTTGATTTGATCTAATAATCTGAAGCAATTGTCATTATATGGCCCAAAAGCTGTAAGGTAATTCAAGTTAGAAAACCATTTTACAACTTTTTATACTTGTTTCCATATATTTTTTTATTTGCATATTTTTTTATTGAGATTTTTGCATTCATAATGCAATTTTTATAAATTACTAAATAATATAGAAAAAAATCGATTCACACTAGAATTGGGATGATGACAAGTTTTTTTATTTTATGTTACATACATTACCTCTCAAAAAAAGAAACATTGGTAAAATAATTATTTCCCTAGCATGAAAACTGCCCGAGATATCACAGTTTGAAATGTATGTTATTTTTTTTTTAAATTTACAGGGTGTAAAAGTTTTAAAGTGTCAAAACACTCATTAATATAAAAATATAAATAAATACTATGTTAATATTTGTATAATTAAAATCTATTTGATGATGTATATAATTAAATAATAAATAATATGTAAATAACTATGTTTAATTTATGATCACTGGTCACGTGTTGATAACAGTATTTTATTTATATTGGTCTTAAAGGACTTCTTACTACAGATAAAGGGATCAACTGTATGAAATGTAGTATTGTATTCGCGTATTAATCTAGTAACTACTGAATTTTCAGCATACAACGTTAAATGATAGGTTATAAAGAAAAAAAATCTAATTACCATCCTACTTATTACCCCAGGCATTATATTTATTATGACTCAAAATATACTAAACAGATTATAAAGTTATAAAAGTGACCAAGGGTTTTCAATATCTGAAAAGGCTACTATCAGGGTCAGGGTATATTAGAGGGGGATTAGATGTTCAGTCTTGCATCATTCCATTCCATCAGTCTTGTACGATCTTCAGTCTGTTTAAATTCAAAGTCTATACAAACTGATGAAATGGACTGATGCCAGACTGATCATGGTAGTTTCCCTCTTATAGTTAACGTGGTTGTTTTATGTCATTGGAAAACTTTTAGTTTCACTATTTTCTAATGTTTAAATATTACTGATTACCTACCTAAATAATAAAAATGTGATACCTATAAATACTATAGGTATAAAGTACTGCTATTTGTTTTCTCGCAGTCATTGATAAAAAGTAGAGTACACAACTTGTGAAAAAAAAATCATCTTGGTCCTTTGTATCCCTCGTTTCGCTCAGGATTCAACTTAGTCCCTCAAATTAAATTCCCTCTTTTTTTCACTTGTTGTATAATCTACTATTACTATTCTACTCAATTGTTTGGAGTGAACTTTTATTTTTGAGGGGACGTGTTGGAATAAATAAAAAGAAATCTGTCTCGTTTCAACATACTTCTACATATTAGTTTTCATATACGAGCCTTCGTTTTTTAATAAAAAGGGTGCTAGGTTGTAAACAAAAGTTTACAAGCAGTTGAATACTAATAGGGATGATAACTTTTTTTATTTTATGTTACATAAATAACCTCTCAAAAAAAGAAACATTGCTAAAAGAATTAATTCGCTAGCATGAAAACTGCCCGAGATATCAGTGTGAAATGCACACAAATGGACTCGCCCAAAAACGCTCCATACTAATGGCTTCCTAGTTATGACGTCACGCCTGAGAAGTTTGTATGCAACGCGTAGGAAATTTGTTCGGCAGTTATCCTACTAATATTATAAATGTGAAAGTTTGGATGTTTGTTCCTCAATCACGCAAAAACGGCTGATCGGATTTAGATGAAATTTGGCACACAGATAGTTTATAGCCTGGATTAACACATAGGATACTTTTTATCCCGGTTTTTTTTTTCCTGTGGGATAATACAGGATCCCAGCAAATTTGAGACGGCAAACAAATTTAGCATATTATGTACATAGTTAGGTTTAACTTAACATGCAAGATACATTAATTTTTATCCCAGTTTTTCTTCCCGTGGGATAATTAATATAAAATAATTTATTACGAGACGGCTGAACGAAATGAACTGAAATTTGGCCAGGTATAGGTACCTCTTAGTTTTGAATCTCAACACATGAGCTATACATTTTATCCTGGTTTTTTGTTCCCGTGGGATAGTATAGGATATTTGATGAGTATTATTTTTTTCAATAAATCTTTGTAGGTGAAATATAATAATAATAATAAATAAATCTTTATTTCTTCTCTTACATATACATGATAATTACTTAAACATTCAACTAAGTATTAAGCTTATTCTATGAACCATAATGATGGTAGTCTATGTGAGAGACTGGCCTCCGTGCTAGGAGAACCTGTGTGACTTGTGTGTGAAATGGAATTTATGTCGGGATGTTTTAATGAAATTAGCTGAAAGGGACACGTATAGATTTTGATTTAACTTAACACATAAGATACCTATATGAGATCCCGGTTTTTGTGCCCGTAGGATAATTTAGGAAATTTCTTGATTGTGAGATGGCTGAACTAAATTAGCTGTGGCACACGTAGGTATACATTTTTATCTAACTTGAAAGGATTAAAATTAAACTTTATTGCGGTTTTTTTTATTCCCGTGGGACAATTTAGCCATCGAGATTGAATGATCCCTTGGGATAAAATATGTAACTCAAAAATGTTAGCAGGTACTTAACCTTACCGAGGGGATTTTATTTGTGAAACATATGTGCAGTTCTGCAATTATCCGATAGATGGCGCTGCTTTAACTTTAAATCGCGCTAATGTTTTCTTCTCCGCGTGTCATATAACTAATAATTTTGGCCCATATATAAGAGCTACCTAACGTTGATTTCTTTGCATTCTAATAAATTTTAAGTGACTTTTAAATATGTAAAAAACGATTAAGGACTGGTTTGTTTGGATTCTTCTGATTTACGTTTTGCGATTTGGATTTTGTTGTTTAGTTTGGTTTACTCTTACTTTACTGACCTTTGCTTTTTGTCTATTCGGATTTTGTTGAAGCTTTACGATTTGTATCTGTAGTTTGATTTCATTTTGGTTGTTTACTGAAATTTGCTTTGTTATATGGACCTTTCGATCCTTTAGACGCATAATACAACATACGCAAAATACCAACTCTAGATTTTGTGGTGTTTTGCGGATTTGTAAAAAAAAATACGTAAAATACAACTACGTATAATCCCATAAACGCTAAACACCACCTGGGACTTAGAATTATTTTGTCACTGAGGTGGAGTAGCCAAAAATACTATTTCGCTAAGGTACCTCAGCTATCCTAGCTAGGTTAGACTATGAATTCTATCTGTGACTATGATTAAAACTAAAAGTACCAGGCTAGCAGGAATGTATAGGAGCTAATCAAAGTACCTGTGGCCCTACCATGAGTTGATGCAAACTGTTTACGTTACCGTAAACTATCGTTTTGTCTCTTTCACTCACACTGACTGTGAGCAGTATATCCGATAGTTTACGGTAACGTAAACAGTTTGCATCAACTCATGGTAGGGCCACTGTTCATCAGATCCGGTCAGCATTTTCCCCACAGCTCTCAACGCAGGAGTCCTAACTGCTGGAGAGTTGGTCTAACAGGGCAATCAGCCTATTGAAAAGTACCAGGCTAGCATGAATTTAAAGGTCTTATCATACCTGTTCATCAGATTCGGACAGCATATTCCCCACAGCCCTCAACGGGCGTCCTAGCTGCTGGAGACTTCGTCTTTAGGTACATAGCAAATCAAAGTACAGAAAGTCGTTTTTTTCAATCAGTCAATTACGAAAAAGTAAAGTACACCTTATGCGTATAGTTGGTATTTTGCGTAAATCAATGTTGGTGTTCTGCCACAGAATACATAATAGGTTCTGCTTAGTTGGTATTTTGAGTTTATGGCATATTGCGTAAAGGTGGTATTTTGCGTATGTGGTATTATGCGTCTAAAGGCTTTCGATAGCTTTACGTTTTGGAATTTGTTGTTACGTTTGACAGTTTTATTTTAAAAACTGTTGATTGTTTTCTATAGTCCATATTTTTAAATTAGTTGTTTTTACTGAGTTTTGGTCTTTTGTTTACTTATAACATGCCTGGAAAACGAAAATATAATTTGTCTCAAAGTTCTAATAAAGCGAGGGCTGTAAAGGTAGCTAGAAGACAAGAAACATCACCTCAAGCGAAATTGAGGAGAATTGAGTAAGCTAGGCGTCAAGCGGCTTTTAGGGCCGCCGAAACAAACGCTGAAAGTAGTTGGAATTCATTTGCAAACTCCTTGCTTCTCCCATGGTCAATTATACGTTGCAGGCTCAAGAGTTTGAAGTGCGCGAAATTTACATATATTGGCAGATAATAATAAATCATATAATGTAGTTTACAGAAGCATATTAGATTAAGGATATTAGATTTTTTTTTTTCGTCCGTCTACAGCACTATAAGTCGCACCATATAATTGCTCTCTTTTTGGAATTTTGGCTTACTCGACATAGATTTTGAAAATATATTTTTTTTCGACAAAATAATGAATTCATAGGGTCTATTACGAAAAGTTTAATGCGATACACGCAGCTGCGTCCGTGCTTCGTTATGATTGTTTCCTATACTATTACAAAGCACTTGCGTATGCGATATTGCAAAGTGATTGCGTAAGTTTGACAGTTTTTCTCTAGCGTATCCGACAACATTCGTTTAGTCTTTGGGCTACGATAGCCAATTTTTTTTGAATATGTGTTTAATAGCCACAACCGACGAACTGCGGACGATTATCGTGCGTGACCAAGTGACTGCGTTACGCAATTGCGTACGTTATTTTCGTAATAGGCCCCCAGCATAGTTTACAGCATGCACGTAAATCACAATAGGATCCCACGAAAATCGTTATACGCCATCATTTCTTTTTTTCTTAAATTTCATCAGTCCACCACAGCACTTCAAGCCGCACCATAAATGCTTTCTTATTTTAGTTGTCTTAGCTTCTTCAGCATATTATTATATTTAGAATTTCTTTTTCTACCAATACCAGCGTACACTTCGTAGTACGCCTGTTTACCACAATGCACTCCACGAAAATAGTTATCCTACTAATATTATAAATGTTAAAGTGTGCATGTTTGTGGGTTTCTGTGTTTGTTACTTTATCACGCAAAAACAGCTGAACGGATTTGGATGAAATTTGGCATTCATGCAGCCTGTGACATAGTCGAGAACATTGGCTACCCTTTCATCCCGATTCCATAAGTAGTCCCCGAGGAAAAAAATAAAAAATTTATTACGCACTAAGTTACTATAAATATATTCCAAGTATAAAGTTTTTATTTACTCAATATAGTTTTAATACTCTAACATTTTTAATTACTCTCTGGCCCAATTCTGAAGTCCACGCAGACGAAGTCGCGGGCAGAAGCTAGTATTAAATATTGTGTTTATCAAAATAGTTTCTTAGACAAATTTGCTACACATTTTACGGACTTATTAAAGGTATCATTTATTTTAATAAATTTTATACTTTTTAAATGGACTTGTCCACCCAACTTTGAAGGGTCATAAAATAAATAATATGCAATATATAAAACCAAGAGGTATACAAGCTATTCTAAAAGTTTAATATGTTTACGATTTTTATTAGTATTTCGTTATTTTATTCATTAGTCATCATCCCTATTAATAAGATAATAAGCATTCTGATATTAATAAAACGTGGACAAGACTTCTTTTCTTTTTTTTTAAAGGATTTTTTTTGATTCTCACGGCCTCGTGCGCCTGTATTGTGTCTTGATGATGTAAGATCGATTACACCATTCAGCCCAGCCTTATGAACCGGACGTTACGTCGTCGGCTCGAATCTAATACTTCCGGCCTCCATACCCTCACTTTGCTGCTTTTAAAACCTCAAATACCTTAGTCAGGGGACAAAATAGATCGCAATATACCTATAACGTGTCAATGAAATAACGCAAAACCTTTTAAAACATCTAGCGAACTTTGCGAAAAAGTATGAAACGCATCTGAATTTCTTTTCGCTATTTCAGGATTGCTTTCATACAAAAAAATGTTGGTAATTATATGAGCCTTCTAATTAGTTTAAAGACTGGACCATAGGTGAGATATGGATTATGGACGATGGACCATAGGCTTTCTTTTGGCTCAAAAATTAATATAAAAGGGATAGTTGACATGGGGACCAGACAAGGGAGATAATTATGTAACTTTGTTGCAATCAGCTCTGACAGAAATCGCGGCTTTAGTAAGAACCAATGTGACAACTATCTTACTTAAAGCGGCAATGTAACTGCGCTTTCAGTCGATTTTAATGAAGAATTGTTAGCAACAGACTTACGTAATCCATGTACTGCCCCCTGATTTTGTAACTCTGTTGCAATCAATCTCGATTGAAACTGACAAATCGCAGTTACAACCACGTGATCTCCATACAAATGGCGATAACGTTTCCCACCCTCTAAACCTTAACCTACAGCAATGAATTTTTGGTATGTTTTTGAAATGCCTAAAAACTAGGGCTGTACGTTTTGATTTTTAAAATATTCATTGTAGATTTGAAAATATTGACACTTCAGAGTTTTGTATGAAATCACTAAAATTCAAATATTTAGAAATCTATTATAGATATTTAAAAAATGTACAGCCCTAGTATTTAGGCATTTCAAAAAAATACCAAAAATTAATTACTGTAGGTTAAGGTTTAGAGGGTGGGAAACGTTATCGCCGTTTGTATGGAGACCACGTGGTTGACAATCCTCTTAAGTAACATAGTTCTTAGCGATTTCTGTCAGTTTTAAACAAAATTTGTTAGCGACAGAGTTACATAAACGCGGTCGAAGTAGCTGGCCGCTACTAACATAGTAGTTTTATTTATGTGTCCTTTTTCTTGTTACAGAGGCACTATGCCTGAAGCTAGAAGCCGAAGCCAAGATGAACTCCGAGGCGAGGTCGTGCACCGGCTCCTTGGCCGTGCACCCCCGCTCCAGAGACATCAAGATAGCTAACTTCTCAATCACCTTCTACGGAAGTGAACTCCTTCAGGACACTTTGCTCGAGCTCAATTGCGGCCGGAGATACGGCCTCGTTGGACTCAACGGATGTGGTAAGTGATTTCATGGCGTTTGATTCCGCTAATCCTACCATCTCGCAAAAACGGCTAAATAGTTTTGTTGAACGGCAGTTTATAGCCTGGACACTTTTTATTCCGGTCAAAGGTTCCCTAGGGATTTTCCGAATGTCCAGACGGACGAAGTCGCGGGCGGGAGCTAGTTTTGAATATTTTTTTGCTGTGCGGTAAGCGTGTTGAGCGCGCAATGAAGAGAGAATTCACCCCACCGTGAGTCAAGGTGGTAATGTTGCCACGTTCGTAAAATTTCTCAATGACTTTATATCAATCTTCCTTTTTATGCCATGTCGATTGAGTTACTTATGTTTAAAAGTATTTTTACTGTACTTGATAATCATGCATGCACATGTGGTTACTCCAATTATTTAATAAACAGCTACATTGTATAATCGTAACAAACGCTTCGTTTAAACAGTTTTCGCTGTAAACAGTCACATAGCAAATAAAAAGTAACACCTGGTAAATTGTCTGTTAACAACAGTTTATTATAATTAATCAGCCTGTTAAAATGCAAACTATTCTTGTGTGTCACAGTCTCACAGATAAAAATATTTCAGATTCTTAGAAACGTTTAAATCATTTCGACCAAAGTTAATAGTACCTATCTACTTCCAATTGCATGAGATTAAATTATGTATTGTTATCAATCACTAATAAGGCTGTGCATATGTTAATACTATCAGGCATCCGTCACAAAAAGGACTCATAAAGGCGTACACATAGCATCTCTGGCATGTCATGTCAAGCAAGATACAACACAAGTCCATTTGATTTTATCTGTAATTTTAGGTTCGATTCCTGCATACATATCCCTAAATATATATAAAGAATTACTTATTCGCAGAGCACGTATAAATGTATTTATTTACCAATACCATTAATAAAAACAAGACTTGATTTATATTTAACCAGCAGCGGTATTCGCAAGTGTCTAGACTGACACTTGCCTTTTCTAATAAATCCTATAATTTATGTTAAAGTTTGTATATTTGGATGTTTGTTACAATCACTCAAAAACAGCTGCGAATATCCACAGAGAAGTCTCTGGCAAAAGCTGGTGATGTAAGTAAATAATTGCAATGTCGTGCAATCGAGACAAGGCGACAATGTTTCTTCCGCAACGCTATTCAAGGTTTTAATCAATTTCTTTGAGTTATGTCATGTTGCGCGGAGCGATTTCTCTATAGCTTTTGTGTTCAGCGAATTGCGAACGATATCGTGTACTTATTTTGCTTACTCTCAATCTTATTTCTGACTTTTACCTAAAACAGGCTGGCCTTTTTGTGCAGAGACGGCGATCCGCCTGCTGTGCTTATTGCACCGGGTTCGAACCCTGGTAGAGGCATATGGTTGTTTGATAAGATAAGCATAATCATTCGTTCTGAACTGAAGATATATCTATTATTATCTACATCTATTATTTCGCTTTTTTATATCTGTTTCATTCTGTCACTTAGAAACATTTGGCTATCAAATTATATACAGTTTTGGGAGAAATACAACCTGCGATTCTAGTTCTACTGATTCGATTGTAGTTCCGTTAAAGGCTTTGCGTTTTTTTCTCTTTTCTGTACGGTTTTTAAATTAAGATTTTACAAAGAAGAACTTTGGTGTGTTCTTTCTAAGGCCCTATTTATAAACCACTCTCAACGTTGAGAGCTATCTTGAGATCATACCTGAGATGCTGTTCCTATAAGAAGAGCGTCTCAAGTATGATCCCAAGATAGCTCTTAACAATGAGAGCGGTTTCTAAATTAATATGGACCTTAGGTGTTCTTAAATTTAACTATTGTTAAAACTATGCTTATTGCTTATCTTGTAAACTATATACACTTGCCATTATATATTTCTTTCTTTTATTTCTATTTATGACGACGAAGAAAACCTAAGTATTAAGTATTATTATGTGATATACGTCTCTGTAATACTTTTACACAAATGAAAGTACGAAAACGATTTGGCCAATATTGTCGTCGGTAAGTATAGCAAAAAATGTATGTCACAGAACAGTACATTTGAGTTATATGTGGTAATACTGAGGTCGAACGAACGGATTTGCGCTAGCGATGTACATTTCACCAGGAAAATGAATGCATTATTCTAAAATAAGTCACTTGACTGGGCGAATGATCTTGCCATTGCTAATTTTGTATTTTAATGACATGTTTTAGCTGACAGTCTAGTGTACCAACGAAATTGAATATTTGCTGCCTGAATTTGTGTTCGATTAAAATTGTGTCTCTCTGATAATGTTTTACGTGATTTTATCCCTATTTTGACGAGTTTTGACTTTAGTTGAAAGGTTAGACCACCTGGTTCGATTCCTAGGCGGGGAACTGGTGGAAAGTACACTTTAGATCGGTTTGGTTGACAGTAGAGTCTGCCTTACTAATCTTGACTTACTGTCATGGACAACAAATTTTGTGGCGAAGAGTCCATACAAGCTGATTCCCATGGGCTTACTTTTTAGAAATCCAGCCCCACTGATCCGCAGATCATAACATTTTTGTAGAACTCATATTCAGCGGTTTTGGGATTCCGGATGAAATGCGCTTCCACTCTACGCTTCGGCCTCATCACTTCAGGGGGTCAAGTTTGCTAATGTTTTCATCAAAATCGTAGTTCGATGGTGTTCGGATGGTGGTCGAATAGTAATGCTTTTTGACACAGTTCTTGTTTATTAAACACAAAACGGAAACACATTGTTTTTCCTTAACCCAAAACGGAAACATATTTTGTCTTGATTTTGGGTTTAAGAAACAAGAACTGTGTCAAAAAGTATTACCATTAGAACACCATTGAACTACGATTTTGACGAAAAATTAGCAGACTTGACCCCCAGGCGAGATGAACTGTCCAAGCGTTTCCCGGTTGGTAAATAATAAATAAAATTAAAGCGTAAAACGAGATAGCAATGAGAAAACTAAAAAATAAAATATCCTAATTTCAGACCTATAGAGTCTTTCAGCGACCTATGGCATTACATCAAAAAGTGTATTTTTGATGTATCCTCTTAAGGCTTAACACCAAAGTACTGTGTTGTAGGCAAATCGTCGCTGCTGTCAGTGCTGGGTCGTCGCGAGTGCCCGATCCCGGAGCACATCGACATATTCCACTTAACCCGCGAGATGCCCGCGTCGGATAAGACGGCGCTGAAGTGCGTCATGGAAGTGGACGAGGAGAGGGTTAAGTTGGAGAAACTGGCCGAGGAACTCGCCCATTGCGAGGACGATGGTAAGTTAGTTTCACTTAGGCCGCGCTTACGCACCGGCAGGTACCTAGTTTAGCGCATAGATCCTAGATACTAATCGAAGTAAAACGAATGTTCACGAATGTTTGCAACCAGCCGCACTGCGCGCTAGCAGGGATTGATAACGTTATTTTGAAATGTAACGTTATTTCTTACTTTTTTTACCGTTACTTTATTTTTACCGTTATTCCAGTAATAACGTTACTTTTTTACTAATAATTAAAAAAAAATAACGTTAAAAATACCGTTTAAACATTTATCGATAACGTTTAACGCTATATTTTACGGTATTTTTACCGGTACAATAATTTTAACGTTATGTTTACCGGTAAATTTACCGATAAAATGTTTTAACGTTATTTTTTTGTATCGTTATTTTTTTTAACGGTATTTCAATCCCTGCGCGCTAGGCGCCTATCGAAGGCTTACAGTTACAACCAAATAAATAAAAATAAAATAAAAATTAAAATTGTTTATTTCCATTAACAATGTTGATCATTAGATACAATGGGTTGGAGCTTCCTTTTAAGCTTTTTTGGCCTGTGTTAAGAAGCCCCGCTCCTCCTTAATGATTATATACTTAAATTACAAAAAGATACAACAACAAACTAAAATCTTATTACAATAAATATTAAAAAGAAGTTTAAAAGCAAAGAAAACAATTTCAAATACCTACCCAACAATCACAATATAAAAGCCAAGAGTCTTATGTAAAAAGTAAATTTGCATGCAGTTGTATGTGTGTGTGTGTGTGTGTGTGTGTGTGTGTGTGTGTGAGCGTATGTGTGTGTGTGTATGTGTGTGTGCGTGTATGTCATATATAGATTTTTTATTTCGATTTAGTATTAAGTACATATATTACGTTATAAATAAGAGAAGTGATTCTGTCTCTTCCCAAGTTTTAGTTTTTAGCCATTTAGTTATAAGCTTTTTAGATTCATTGTGTGTTTTGTCATATATATTATAGTTGTCGGTTTATAATATTGTAGAGGTGAGCAGATTGAACAAGATATTGTGTTTGTGCAAATTTGGTTCTAACTCTTGGAGCATAAGCAACTATATCTTTTCTTCGTTTGTTCATTATACTCGGGTCATATGTCAGGGTTTTGTGAAGTTTGAGGGTGCTCTGCACTATATATAGCTTTCTTACAGAAAGGATGTCACTTAGTTGATAAAGACTTTCAGTTGGAAAACGCCGTTTTTTGAAATACATCACTTTTATGAGACACCTTTGAGCCCGCTCCAATTCTAGAAATTTTGTTTTTCCCGCACCTCCCCATATCGTGATGCAATATGTTGAATCCATATCGTGATGCAATATGTTGTTCCATGGAAACAAGGCTAACTATCCTAGCGACCGCCACCTTCCAGTCCAGTCACCGTGTATCCTAGCAAGTAACCAGATGTATCTAGGCGCTAATCTAGGCACCTGTCGGTGCGTAGGCGGTCATAGGAAAACAATAAATTAATATTGGAATAATTTGTGGTTCAAATAGAGTTGATTATAGCGTGCGCGTCGTTTATTTAAGGAATCAAATCAAATCAAAAGGTTCCTTACTCGGTTTTTGGTATCCCTTAAACGCTTTATTGGGATACTACATGTCTTTTATTTTAAGTCTACTGTTAAAATACATATTTTAAAAGAGCTTCAGACTTAATGATTCTGTGAAGTTCACCACACGTCTCTCTCACACGCTTACATAGAATTTGTGTTCTGAGCATCGTCTCGTGCGATGTTCACAGAAGTCATCAAGTTTGAATCGGGCTATGTTATACATACATAGTTTTTCTACTACTTGACCTGACGTTAAACCTAACTTAACTTTATCTTATCTACATAATATTTTTTTCATTGACACAGAGTCCCAAGAACAACTGATGGACGTGTACGATCGCCTGGACGACCTGAGCGCGGATACGGCAGAAGCGCGTGCTGCCCACATCCTGCACGGTCTGGGATTCACCAAGGAAATGCAGCAGCAGGCTACCAAGGACTTCTCCGGAGGTAAAGTTTGAACAATTTACCCTAAGCTAGCAGGGATTGTAAAGGTTACTTTAAAATTAACTTCATTTGGCCGAAACTGCCATTAAACCGTTATTCAAATAACCTTAAATTAAATTTACCGTTATAGAATAGAATAGAATAGAAACATTTATTTGTGTTAAACATGGTTTTACAAAGATGGTACTTATAAGTTAGGAAGTTCTCACATTTAGCCAAAATTTGGCATACAAATAATATTAGATACATAAGTTAAGTTTAGGTCTACAGCAGCTACGTTACAACTTAGGTCAAATAAAGATTCTAATTTAATACATTTATTTAACATTTAAAATATTCGTCAATCGAGTAAAAAGTATTTTGAGTCAACCATTTCCTTAGAGTCATCTTGAACTTATTAAATGGGAGTACTTTTATAGATTCTGGAATCTTATTGTAGATTTTTATACACATTGAGTAACAATTTCTATTAAAACACACAGTTCGCGGCGTAATATCTAATACCAGTCTATGAGGGTTTCTAGTGTTACTTTTATAGTAGTCCTTTGCTTCAATGAAAAATCCGTAGTTAAGTTTGACGAACTTTGCTATCTCAAGTATATATATAGAAGGCAGCGTCAATATGCCCAATGAGACGAAACAAGGTCGGCATGATGTATCCGGTGTTATACCACATAGAGAACGAACGCACCGTTTCTGAGCCAAGAATACCTTTTTAGCATCTACACTGTTTCCCCAAACTATGATGCCATACCTCAACAACGACTCAACGTATGCGAAGTACGCTGTGAGAGCGGTCTCTCTACTAGCAATTTTCGTTAATTTGTAAAGAGCGTAAGAAAAACTATTTACTTTCTTTCGAATCACCTCTGATTGTGACTTCCAATTCAATTCTGCATCCAGGAGAATACCTAAGAATTTTACATGGTAACTGCTTTTAAGCAATTTACCATTATAATTTATTTCTGCATGTCTATTTTTAAAATTATTAAAATTAATTAAATGAGTTTTATTAATATTTATTTTCAAAGTATTATTATTTAGCCATTCATTTATTCGTTGTAATGTAATTATTATGTCAAGATTATGCTGTTCAATCGAAGCATTTTTGTTAGTCGTAACTATGACTGATACGTCATCGGCAAACAGAATAGACTTATGCATTATATTTTCTGGAAGGTCATTTATGTAGAGCAAGAACAAGAGGGGACCTAGTACGCTACCCTGTGGCACGCCATGTGTGTTTTTCTTTGAATTTGATCTACTACAGCGCACTGTGTCATGCTCATCAAGATATGTAATTTCTACACATTGTCGTCGATCTCTCAAGTATGACTGAAGCCATTTTTGTGCTGGTCCTCTGACACCGTAGTACTCTAGCTTAGATAAAAGGTTTTCATGTGTCACAAGATCAAATGCGCTTGTCATATCTAGGAACAGTACTGAGGTATATCTTTTGTCATTAGTGCTACGCAAGATTTCATGTACCATTATACCATTAAAAATTATGTTGTTGATATGATAATGATTTTACTTACCACATTTAATTTGAATGACCAAAAATGACTTCTCGACACTCTCCACCCAAATCACAGTAATTTTGAAATTTACACGATTAACACAATAATATTTTGTATATATTTTGTTACAATACCGTTTTTACATATCAAAACGTCAGAACGGTCAGAGCCAACAAAGTTGCGAACGCTAGGTGGCGCTGGATTCGTGCACAGAGCCAACAGAGCTTTATCAAAATATGCATTTGTCGTCAGGTTGGCGTATGCGCATCGCCCTCGCTCGCGCGCTGTACGTGAAGCCGCATCTGCTCCTGCTGGACGAGCCGACTAACCACCTCGACCTGGACGCCTGCGTGTGGCTCGAGGAGGAGCTCAAGCAGTAAGTCAACATTGTCACGACTTCCTTAACGTATCCGGCGCGGCGACTCTTACGATATTTATACCGTCGCCTCGCGCCCATCTCGGCACGTGGCTCGCGTGATCGATAGTAAAAGGTCCTTTGACTCGTGCCCAAAAAACCGTTCCGAACGCGAGCGCTGTGAGTCGCGAGACGAGGCGCGAGGCGAGCCGCGAGCGTGTACTCATACTCTCACCTCTTACCTCACCTCGCGACTCGTACGCGAGTGTAAATTCCGCATTACGGAATTTACAGTCAGCCCGCTCAGTCAGAATATCGCCTAATTCACTATAGATGAAAAGGAAGTAAAATTATTTTTACTATAACATGTGGTTAAGTGTTGTCTAAACAATAACCCTAATGAAAAATAATGTAATTTTATGACTAACAACCACGTGTTTTTAGTGAAAAATTGATACTTCTGAAAAGACTTTTAACATCCAAAAATTGTTTTAAAAAAACAAAAAACCGACTTCAAAAAACCTACCTCTAAAAAGCAAGAAATAATATTCGTAATAATAAAAATACGTCTATTGAAGTCGGGTGGGGCTGGAGTACAAATTCCTTTCTTTTTATTCTTAAAGCTTATTTTTTATTTTTAGTGTAGGTACCTTGTAGGTAAGGTATATTCTATATGTAGAAAAATCGGCTCAGCCAAACGTAAGATAATCGCGGAGAAACATACTTAAATACGGGTCAATCTGAGAACCTCCTTTTTTAAGTCGGTTAAAGAACTACACTTAAGATATCCCTCTTCCAACAAAACAATAATTATCTCATTCAGTTCATAAACAAAGAAGTATGGTTGTGCGGGCGATAAAAATGGACTGTATTGATTTTGGAGCGGAGAAAGCTACTGAAAATATACGCGAAAGTCGACAATAACAGTGGAAATTTGGAAAGGGCACAATACCTTGACCGCCTCGTTGGGTGCGAGATGCTTGAGGTTGCCGGGGACGTCCCTGGTCCTGGCTGCAGCAGGTTCCTTGAGTTCCACTTTCACTGAACAGTTCACACACACGGTGTTTGCGTGTTTAGGCCACTAAATCCAAAATTAATGCGAAAAATCGGTGCGAGCGCGCGAGCGGCCAAGCGGGTCCATTTGCGTCTTCTATATCAATGTGTTGGCAGCATTGCATTGCGGTGCAACTTTGTACCGCTAGATGGCGGTGACAGTTGTCTCGCTCTTTCATACGCGAGCCAAGATATGTGCGATGGAGAAAGGAAATGGAAGTTTGGACGGGAGAGTCGACAACTATTTAATTAAATAAATTTAAATCGGCGATGCAACATGCAAATAAAAACGCGGCACATTTAAATCTATACCGGCGCAACCATTTCCCCCCGGCTTGAAGGGTTACCTTCAAAAAAAGGAAAGAACAAACTACCTATATAGTTGCTTCTAAGCTAAACTATTAACTAAACTATAATGCTATTGAACTAAACTAAGTTAAACCTAATCGAACAAGCTAAATTATGATTGTGGTTGAAGTTACTGTTGATTAGGCAAAGGACAAAGACGAATTACTGGACGTAAGTACGAGCCAGTTGCGGTTTTAACACGAACTATACGGGTGATCCCATTTGACCCAGGAAAAACTTCTTCTACTACCCCAAGCGGCCAATGTAATGGAGGCATGTTTTCGGTTAAAATAACTACGACAGTACCGACAGTAATAGGGTTCGATGGAGTATTCCATTTCTGACGTGACTGTAGCGTATGCAAATAGTCTGTTCTCCAACGCTTCCAAAACGATTGAACGAGCTTATCCAATAAGGCGTGACGCGAGAGAAGATGAAGTCGATCTTCCTCTATTTCTAAAGCGGGCAAATATTTTAACGGTGTCACATTTAAAAAGTGCGCTGGAGTCAGTGCAAGCGGCTCCGAGGGATCACTAGACAAGGTTCTACAAAGAGGACGCGTGTTCATAACGGCCTCGACTTGAGAGAGCACGGTGCTCAGCTCTTCGAACGTAAGAATCTGTTCGCCTATAACGCGAAACAGATGCGACTTTAAACTTTTAATGTTAGCTTCCCAATTGCCACCAAAGTGGCTAGCGGCGGGCGTATTGAACGACCACTCAATGCGGTTTTCAGCTAATACGTGGGCGAATTCCGTGTTAAAATGTTTCGAGCGCAAAAAAATATGTAGTTCAGAGAGGCTACGACGAGCTCCGACGTAATTCGTACCGTTGTCCGAATACATTCGAGATACGGAACCCCGACGCGACAAAAATCTTTTAAATGCAGCCATGAAGCATGGCGTGCTCAAATCACTAGCTAATTCAATATGAACGGCGCGAGTCGTCATACAAATGAAAAGACAGACATATGCTTTCGTGGAGCGTATACCACGACCGCGATAAGCTGTTACCCTGAAGGGGCCCCCGTAATCAGAGCCTGTGTGTACGAATGCTTTAGCAGCCTGAACAACGCGACAAGAACGATGGTCGGCCATTTCGGGCGCGATTGACTTCGGGCGAAGTTTGAAACACGGAATACATCTATGAACTATCGAACGAATCAAATTGCGTGCGGAAAGAATCCAGTATTTCTGGCGCAAAATCGACATTAATAAATCTGGACCAGCGTGACAATTCACCTTATGGTGATATTCGACTAAAAGATCAACGATATGATCTTTGCGCGGGAGAACTATAGGATGCATTTGATCATAGTTTAATTCGGACTGGCTCAAGCGACCACCAACTCGAATGAGGCCATCCTTCAAAAAGGGTTTCAAATGTTGAAAAGCGCGACTACAAGGTTTATTAATTTCTAAATTTCTAATTTCAGACGAAAAATAAAATCGCTGAAGTTCACGAAGTACAATTAACTCGGCCTTGTTCAAGTCAGAGGCGGTAACGTACTCGCGACGCGGAAGGATTTTCAAAAATCGACAAATAAAAACAACACTACGCAAAAGAATCGACCACGAGGATACACGACTAGCCAACGCTAAGATAGTCGATCTTTCGGCGGGCGGTGTGGTAGCAACTAAAGAGGTTTTCTTTTCCTCTGGTGGTGTGGACACAGTGGTGGGGTTGAAAGGACTTACAGGCCATTCATCAGGTGGGGTTCGGCACCAGGAGGAGCCATGAAACCACAACGGATGATTCAAAATTTGTACAGGTGTTAACCCACGAGACAAACAATCGGCAGGGTTGTCCGTACCTGAGACGTGATAAAAGTTTTGCGGCGCCAATTCCGACTGAATTTTTGCCACCCTATTTGCGACAAATGTATCCCAACGATGGGGCGAAGAATGTGTCCAACACAAAGCTACGGTCGAGTCCGAGAATGCGAAAATTCTATCTATATTTATGCGGTTGCGACAACTAGTAATAATTGAACTAACGAGCTGGGCTAGAAGTAATATAGCGCACAGCTCGAGACGAGCGAGAGAAACTACTTTACTAGGGGCTACTTTAGATTTAGCGCTGATGAGGTGGAGCGAAATGTCATTACCATTACGAACGTGGAAGTACACAACACCCCCGTACGCTTTCTCGCTAGCGTCTGCGAAACCTAAAATTGTTACAATACTATCATTTGAGATGCCAACATGGCGCGGTATTCTAATTTGCTCGAGCACCGGAAGCTCGGCTCTAAAGCGGTCCCACAATTTAACAATGTGGTCAGGAGGAGTGTCGTCCCAGTCACAGTTGGACAGCCAAAGTTCCTTTATAAGAAGCTTTGCATACAAGACGACAGGTGCTACAAATCCCATAACATCCCATATGCGTGCGATACACGACAATATGGTGCGCTTAGTACAGGTTGACGGTGTGGGGCAAACTTTCAAACTAAACATGTCGGACGAAGGTGACCAACACAAACCGAGAACCTTATGCGTATCATTACCATCAAACTCCTTGACAGTTGACAAGCGATGCGTCGGTGGAATCGAATCCAAGACCGATTGCGAATTACTATTCCATTTTACGAGATCAAAATTACCAGCCTTCATGAGATCAATAACTTCAGCCGCAGTTGCGACAGCTTGATCTTCACTCTGCACAGAATAAATATAGTCGTCCATATACAGACCGGTTTCTACAGTCTCCTTAGCCTTTGGGTATTTGTCCCCCTCATCGGCGGCGAGCTGCTTGACAGTGCGAAGAGCGTGGAAGGGACTGGATTTAAGTCCAAAACAAACGCGATTAAATTCGTAAACCTGTAAAGGTTCCTGCGGCGAAAATCTATACAAAATGCGTTGGAATCGGCGATCCGATTCGCGAACACCAATACAAAGAAACATTTGTCTAATGTCGGCTGAAAGCGCGACAGCGAATAAGCGAAAGTTAACTATAATTTCAAACAAATTACCTTGGAGATTTTGACCACTATGTAAAATATCGTTTACCGAAACATTCGAACTAGTTTTGGCGCTGCCGTCTAAAACAACGCGCAACTTGGTGGTTAGTTTATCCTCACGGATAACTCCATGGTGCGGTATGATATACGAAGGAGCATGCTTCGTCTCTTCAGCTTCGGGAGGCGCGGGTCTGATAAAGCCTTTATCCAAATATTCGATTATTACGTTATCGTAAGCCTCCTTCAACTTTGGAGATGCTTGCATTTTTCGTTCTAAACAGAAGAAGCGTTTTTCGGCTGACTGATAAGAATCTCCAAGCGAATTAACATCACCCTTAAAGGGGAGTGCGACAATATAACGACCATCGCTATCGCGAGTAGTCGTGCGACTATAAAACTCTTCACAAAGTTTATCATCAGGGCTGACAACAGGAGGTACGTTCACCTCTTCCATCTCCCAGAATTTACGGACGGTGGAGTCCAGCGGCTCGACGGCGCAACAATATGACACTGTCGAGTTACAATCTAAACAAGCGGGTGCGGAACCAACAATAACAAAACCAAGAACCGTCTCTAAGGCGAGAGGCGCGGGGTGCGACGAGTGACCTTGAACCTTACGCTGCAACAGGAGGTGCGGGAAAATCGAAGCGCCAACTAACAAATCAATATCTCCTGGAACGGCGTAAGTATCATCGGCCAAAGGCAAATCTCTAAAATTAGTCAATAATGCGGTATTGACTGCGACAGTCGGTAAAAGTTCGGTTACTTTATCGACAACTAGCGAATCCATCGAAAAACTAAGGTTATAATCAAAACGCGAGTGAAATTTAATTCCTACAGAACCTTGAACGGCTTTAGTGGAACCCCCAATACCTTTCACAACATTACAGGCAGGGCGGTTATTTATATGCAAACCAAGACGACTACAACAATTATTACTAATAAAATTACTTTGAGAAGCACTATCTAAAAGTGCGCGTACACTATGTCCCCTACCATGTGAATCGTATACAATCACCCGAGCGGTTGCGAGAAGTACCGTAGTAGGGCTTGTGTGCAAACTCGATAACGAGCACAAAGCAACATCGTTCGGCTGCAGGCGCGCGGCAGTGGCGCCGCGGTCGCCAGGAGCGGGCGGGGACGAAAACACGCGAGAGCGCTCCGAGTCGCCGCTCCACGGCGCGGGCGGCTGTGACGTCACAGCGAGCGGACTACGGCTAGGCATGGCGTGGTCGGACACGGCAGGTTCATTACTAACTACAAGCGAATTATTTCCATTAACGCGCGAAGTACCAACTGTGTTTAAATTGGACGCGGCATTATTATTTTCAAAGTGTAATAATGAATGGTGTTTACCATTACACTTGCGACAAAAATGATTCGAATTACAAATTGAAACACGATGTTTCTCACTGAGACAATTGATACATAAATTATTAGCACGAACAAATCTATAGCGATCGCTAGGGGTGAGCTTATTGAACTCCGAACATTTATAAAGTTGTTCGTGATGACCCTGACACAAAGAACACTTTTTCGAATGCGCCGCTTGCGAAGTTGCGGGTTCGAAATTAACAAAAGAATGCGTGGACTTCGTGGCGTGCGGAGAGTGCGTCGGTGGCCTATTGTTACGATTATTCGGACTAATTTTCGTAACTCCGTGGTTTAACGAAGTTCGTTGCAAAATTCTAATATGTTGACGAACGAAAGTTTCTAAATCGTCGAACTTAGGTATTTGATAGCCACGTCTATCCATTTCAAATAAGCGAACGGTTTCGGAATCTAATTTCTTTAACCCAATAAACAAAAATAAAAAGTCACAGAGGTCATCGACCTTGAGATTCTTAAGGGCGCGAACAGCTGATGCAAAAGTATCTAAGAATTTTTCTAAGTCGTGTTCATTGCACGAAGAACTATTTTTCAAATTAAACATTTGATCTAAATAAGCGGTTGTTACTAAACGTTTATCTTCGTATTTGACCTTCAATGTATTCAAAATTAAACTATAATTTTCGGCGCAAAGCGTTATCCCGGCGCAAATGGTTTTTGCTTTCCCGGTAAGCTTACTGACTAAATAATGCAATTTTTCGTGATCCGATAACGAATTATTATTATGGATCGTGTTTTCAAAACTAGCGAAAAACAAGGGCCAATTTTTTATATCGCCATCAAATTCTGGTATTTGAATGGGCGGTAATTTAGGTCGGTCCCGTTTTAACAAATCGAAACCGGCTAACCCGGGTTTCGACTCGGTAACTACTACGGGCGCTTGCAATGACTTGGCGACACGTTTTATTCGACAAAATAAATCTTCGAATGACGACATGGCGTCGTAATTTACTAAGAAATTGGCATTCAATTCTAATTCAACGGAGTTTATTTTATCGAGAATATTTTCGAAATCTAAGCGCAAAGTATCTACGGTTTCTAGCGAAGATAAAAACAAATCTTTTATTGATTCATCGGCGGTCTGCGATGAATAATCACAAATCAATTGCATACGCCTAAAAAGGCTATCCTTTTTAGCATGTAATATTTTTAACTGTGTCTCCGGAGTCATTTTCGGAGGCATTGCTACAACAACAAACTAACTAAAACTGCTAAACTAACGAACGATCAAATTGAAAGCGGTGAAGATCAGCGACGCGAGCGAGCGTAAGTACTTAGTGCGAGCGTGACTACCTACCCGCGCACAAAATATATTAGTTTACTATGCGGTACAGTCGAAACTACGAACTATTATGCGAAATAAAGTATTTAAATGCGTTCATTCCCTATGAAATGAAAAACTACTATGCGTTTATTCCTTATGGAATAAAAACTAATGCGATTTTATGATGAACTATTGCGAAATTTGCGAACTATGGCGAACTATAGGTAGGTAGGTACTACGTACTAAAGACTTTAAAATGGATCAAATCCGGATCGTATGGACCAGAAAATGGTTGTGCGGGCGATAAAAATGGACTGTATTGATTTTGGAGCGGAGAAAGCTACTGAAAATATACGCGAAAGTCGACAATAACAGTGGAAATTTGGAAAGGGCACAATACCTTGACCGCCTCGTTGGGTGCGAGATGCTTGAGGTTGCCGGGGACGTCCCTGGTCCTGGCTGCAGCAGGTTCCTTGAGTTCCACTTTCACTGAACAGTTCACACACACGGTGTTTGCGTGTTTAGGCCACTAAATCCAAAATTAATGCGAAAAATCGGTGCGAGCGCGCGAGCGGCCAAGCGGGTCCATTTGCGTCTTCTATATCAATGTGTTGGCAGCATTGCATTGCGGTGCAACTTTGTACCGCTAGATGGCGGTGACAGTTGTCTCGCTCTTTCATACGCGAGCCAAGATATGTGCGATGGAGAAAGGAAATGGAAGTTTGGACGGGAGAGTCGACAACTATTTAATTAAATAAATTTAAATCGGCGATGCAACATGCAAATAAAAACGCGGCACATTTAAATCTATACCGGCGCAACCAAAGTATATTTTTTTTATATTATTTATTAATTTATTTATCAATATTATGGTACCGTGTAATAGACTAATCTTTGTTTTTTATTTTATTTTTATTGTTATAAAATATTCGTTCACACGCTCAACTTGCACACAACATGTACACACACACACCTCCACTCACACACATGTTCTTGACCTATAGCTCAGTTACTGTTCCCGCGTTTCATCGAAAGGTGACGGCTGAAAATCGGTGTTTTTGCTGTCAGGCAAATGTGATGCACCGAGCCTAGACCTTACTTGCTGCTGCACACACGTGCATTCCACTCTTCTCATTGTTTTTGTCGTCTTTTATTTTCTTTTATATTTATCGCATATTATACGTATTTTTTTTATCGTTATTTTTAAATCATTTTTGTATTGATGAATGTATGTGTGTGTCGTAGTAAATAAAACTTTTTATCTATCTATCTATCTAAGTAATACGACCATTATCATCGAGGTAATTCACACAAAATCATGCTATTTTCGTGCTTTTTTCAAGATTACAAGTACTGAACCGATTTCCAAATTTTAAAAAATGGGACCAATTTGGGAGTTTAATGTAATAACGTTTGAATCATTTCAATCGGTCCAGCCGTCTTTGAGTAATCGGTGGACATACAAAAAAAAAACAAATATACAGACGAACATAGAACCTCCTCCTTTTTGGAAGTCGGTTAAAAATTGATAGCATACACATTGGAAACAAACAAAATGACAGTTCTACATCTACACTAGCGTCTTGTAAATCAGCAAAATAGGCTAGTTGAATTGGTTCCAAAACGCACAAGACTGTCATGGCGTCTTGAATGACGTCACGCCGTGCGAAACAAACCAAAGAGCGATCGTGTCTTCGTACGTTATAGCTAGTTTTTATCGTTTAAAAATGAATTTCTCATATTATAAGTACTGTATAGTGCCCCAGTGTGATAGCACGACTATAAAAACGCCAAACCAGTTATTTATATATGTTCCAAACAATGGAGAAATACGGAAAAAGTGGCTAAAACTTGCGTTCGGTTGTGGTTAGGTTGCACTCGGAGTGTAGGTTTGGAACGCGCTTCCGGTAGTGTTACTCGAAACGTCAAAGCTAAGATTGGAGTTTCGCACGGCGTGACGTAACGCTTTCTGATTGGTGTTCACTGTCACGTGACTAAAGGTTTCATTTTACGAAATTTATTTTTTAAAAATATTATTAATCTTTAACGCTTTTAATAATTAAAATTGTTTGTTATTTTCTCCATAATATAATTAATCATTATAAACCCCTATCCATTATATTTATTCTTAATGGGAACAAGCCTATTATCCTGCCAATGGGAAACATGGTCTAACCGAATCCCTCACTCCCCAGCTACAAACGCATCCTGGTGCTGATCTCGCACTCGCAAGACTTCCTCAACGGCGTGTGCACAAACATCGTGCACATGAGCAAGCGCCGGCTCAAGTACTACACGGGCAACTACGAGGCGTTCGTGCGCACGCGCATGGAGCTCTTGGAAAACCAGATGAAGCAGTACAATTGGGAGCAAGATCAGATCGCACATATGAAGGTAAACTAGTCATACTTACTTCTTTCACGGATGTTTTCAACAGAGGCATGCCTCAGGGCATCATGCAATAAGGGATGGGTGACCAAAAATATATTATCTCAAACTCCTCCGTGCTTCGGAAGGCACGTTAAGCCGTTGGTCCCGGCTGCATTTGTAGTCGTTAACACATACCTTTCCGCATTGGGCCCGCATGGTGGGTTGTGGCCCATCCTCCTTATCTATCCATAAGGAAGGCCTGTGCCCCAGCAGTGGGGACATTTTATATATGAGATACGTAAAATATTACTTGCATACATAAAATATCACTATATTATGGCAAAGGAAGTTAATTATAAAATAAACTATGTTCCATACTGTTTTCTTCGTCGATAAACGAGTAAATGTAGCGAAATTTGATTTTAGAGAAATGTGTGGCAATATCTTATTTACCTGTAAAAAGTGTGATTAATTGGATTGTTTCTTTTTGTCACATCACAATCACTAACAGAACAAGACACCACCACTCCACAATACACTTATTTAGAATTCTAAACAAGATTACCAAATATTTTAAAGAAATTGTGATTGCTCTTTTGCTAGGCGGGACGCTAAGGGCTCTTACTGAAAAAAAAGTTGGCACATTGTCACTTGATCCTTTGTCTCTTTTTTTTCATAGACCGTGCACGTATAATGTTAACTTCTCTTTTCCACGCTTTGTTGGTCTTCTTGAGCGCAGCGAAAATTTTTCCATGTCTATGGTATTAAATGATATCAAATCTTTTGATACGTCATCATTTTTATATTGACATAATTAATAATAGTGTTAAGCTAATCCAAATAAATAAATATTGTCATTATACATTTGTCCCATTCAGAACTACATTGCTCGGTTCGGTCACGGCTCCGCCAAGCTCGCTCGTCAAGCGCAATCCAAGGAGAAGACCCTCGCCAAGATGGTCGCCCAAGGTCTCACGGAGAAGGTCGTCGACGATAAGACCCTCAACTTCTACTTCCCTTCATGCGGAAAAGTACCGCCACCTGTCATTATGGTGCAGGTAAGAATTATAGAAAAAATAAATATTTTATCTTCCAACTATTTTAAAATCAAAGATTAAAATACTTGGAAACTGTTGTCTTTGAAAAATAAACTGAGTATAACTTCTTATGTTATCTATCTTATTTATATTATTTTCAAGAGTAAAAAAATACTCAACTGACAGTTGCTGGACATCCATAGGTACCTTCCGATTTAAGATATCCGATAAATTTATGTTTTTGACAGTAATTTCAGCAATAATTTAGACTAAAGACATACGGCCTTATTTATAAACGTCTAAAATAATTATATTTAAGCTATTGCACCGATAAAATATGTTTTATCTTTATCATTTGGCAAAAGAGTAAAAGAAACAGAACACTTTATAAAACTCCTATAACTTTGCTTGTTTTTATGGATAAGGCGGATAAATTTCATCCGATAATTAGGATTGGAAGTTATAGAAAGCTTTATCATTTGTTTCTTATCTTCAAATTCTATCTTCCATTGGTTTCCATAAATGTGCCCGACATTTGTCTGACGCCACGTGTTAACACGCCGTATTTGTATGGACGTGTTATCAGATAAGTAAGTGTGTAGTGCATACATTTACTATGAAAACCGATGTCATCTGACGGCGTGTTAACACGTGTTAACGCATGGCGTCAGACAAATGTGCCCGCACCTTAAATGATAATTAATGAATAGGATAGATAGCCTTATTTATCCAGAGT
Source organism: Agriphila straminella (assembly GCA_950108535.1). Taxonomy (NCBI): domain Eukaryota; kingdom Metazoa; phylum Arthropoda; class Insecta; order Lepidoptera; family Crambidae; genus Agriphila; species Agriphila straminella. The sequence goes on along the minus strand of OX467303.1, from coordinate 4,288,027 downwards.
TTTATCTCTTTCCATCGAATCCAAAGACTGCAACTTATTTATGGTATTTGAACAAATTCTAATCAGTAATTTAATTTCAGAACGTGGCGTTCCGTTACACGGACAACGGGCCGTGGATCTACAAGAACCTGGAGTTCGGTATTGATCTGGACACCCGGCTGGCTTTAGTGGGGCCCAACGGAGCGGGGAAGTCGACGCTTCTCAAACTACTCTATGGAGATGTAAGTATAGAAAGAGTTGTTTGAATACTTCAGTAGTGTCTGGTTGCAAAGGGGTGTTTAGAAAACGAAGTATCCTAAAGTTGGAGTTGTCGGAACGGAACTAAATCCATGGTTGGATATACTGACATTATTTCATTATTTTCTGAAAACTAGCTATTTCAAATAGTTTTACTTCAGCCACAGAATACATAATTTTTTTTTTTTATTAATATCAGATTCACCAACGTTTGAGTACATTATAACAATACTTAAGTTCTTAGATTATTAATTATTAGCTACATGTAACAAACAATTATAGGCAAATACAACATTCAAAAATTACGTATCTCGAACAATTTTTTAACAAATAAATATTTTATTTTTTAAAAGGTGTAATTAATTAGTATAGCTTGATAAGCGATTATGATCAGCCATGCGATGCCATCATTTATCATAGAATTGAGCAACTGCCTTGCGGACATAGTTGAGCGAGTCACCGTGCACATCAAATATGTCGCTAATAGTAGATTATACAACAAGTGAAAAAAGAGGGAATTTAGTTCGAGGGACTAAGTTGGATCCCGAGAGCAGCGAAGGATTCTAGAGTTGAATCCCGAGCGTAGCGAGGGATTCAAAAGTAGAATCCTGAGCGAAGCGAGGGATACAAAGGACCGAGATGAAATTTTTTTTTCACGAGTTGTGTACTCTACTTTTTACCATTGACTGCGAGAAAAAAAAATAGCAGTACCTATAGTTTTTATAGTTGTCCATTAGCCATTTTCGATGTCCCCACTGTGGGGCACAGGCCTTCCTTATGGGTGGTAAGGAGGACGGGCCATAACCCACCACGCGGGCCCAATGCGGATTGGTGGGTGTTAACGACTGCAAATGCAGCCGGGACCAACGGCTTAACGTGCCTTCTGAAGCACGGAGGAGCTCGAGATAATACATTTTTGGTCACCCATCCCATGACCGACCCTTGCGAACGTTGCTTAACTTCCGCAATCGCTGGGCCAGGCGCTAAACCACTATGCCACCGAGCTAACTAAGAGGGAAACTACATGATCAGTCTTTGAACTTTGAATTTTTACAGACTGAAGATCGTACCAGACTGATATAATGGACTGATGCAAGACTGAACAACTAATCTCCCTCAAATATATAAAAAAGAACCCAAATATAAGACACTAAAAAGGACCTAATTGATTTAGCGGGATATTTTTTAGAAAAGAACCCAAAAATAAGACACTAAAAAGAACCTAAATAAAATAGGCGGGATTATTTTTGTCATTTAATTGTAGAACTATATCTGTATCTATGGAATAGCTCCATACTTTCAGCACCTTTTATTTTTTTTGTACCTAATTCATACGATGCGCGCTTGTTCCAAATTCAAAATATTTTTATTCACTCGGTGAATAAAAACGCTTATTATTCACTGTTATCAATGAATAAGACGCACTTTTTTGAGTGGCGATGGTAAAAATTTATTAGTAAGCTTACAGAGCCGTGGAACAGGCGAATTGGTGCCATAAGCAGTTCTGCGGAGGGGAGGGCACAATGGTGTAATCACGTTGCGGGGGTATCTTCTAGGAGCTCGATACTTAAATAGTGACAGGAGCGGTGGACAGTCAATTTTACCGTTTAAAACTTTCCAAGTAAAACTAATGTCGGCAATATCGTAACGAGAGGATAATGCTACCATTTTAAAGTGTCGAAGACGGTCAGCATATGGGGTCCTCTTCATTGCTTTTGCGATGCCATTAGAGAATGCCAAGTGCCACAAAAATCTTTTTTGTACTCGCTCCAGTCGCAACATGTGTGTAGCGTAGTGTGGTCTCCAGACGGTACTGGCGTATTCGAGAGTACTTCGTACTAGACTATTATATAATTGAATTTTGACACCATTGTCCCGAAATACCCTGGCAGTTCTAATAACAAACCCCAACATTTTAGAAGAACGCCTTATGATGTTGTCTATATGTGGTAGAAATGTTAGCTTCCTATCAAGAGTAACACCCAGATCTTTTATTTGATCTACCTCTTGGATCGTTGAATCCCCAACATGATAGTCCCAGGGAATCAACGTATTTTTACGCGAGAACTTAACATGAAAACATTTAGAAGCATTGAGGGTCATTTGGTTCTTGGTACACCAATGCACAAGGTTGTCGATATCATGCTGTAGACTAATACAGTCCTGGGTTGAATCAATTACCCTGCAGAATTTCAGGTCGTCAGCATACATATACGATTCTGAGAACTTTAAGCACTCCGGGATTTCGTTTACAAACACATTAAACAGGATTGGGGCTAAATGGGAGCCTTGCGGAACACCGGATCCAATATTACGCGTTGATGATTGAAAACCGTTAACTACTACAAAGAATGTCCTATTCAACAAGTATGATTCCAACCAGTTCAATGTATTAGCAGTAAATCCGTAGGCTAATAATTTTCGTACTAAGATTTGGTGAGGGACACAATCGAAGGCCTTACTGAAATCGGAGTAGATGACATCGACCTGCTTACTTGAGTCGAGGGCAGCTGTTATCATTTCAACAAAACTAGTTAAATTTGTGCTGGTTGATCTTGACTGTACGAAACCATGTTGTTTCTCAGATAGGAAAGGTTTGAGGTGGTTTTGTATATAGGGGCAGATCAGCGATTCCAACATTTTAGCGAAAATAGACAATATTGATATGGGTCTGTAATTTTTTGTTAGCTCTTTAGCATCCGATTTGTACACAGGGACTACTTTGGCAATTTTCCATAATTCAGGGAAAACCCCAGTGCGCAGTGACAAATTATAAATAATTAACAGCGGTCTTACCAATTGTTCAGCGCATCTCGTAACGAAGACAGGTGGAATGCCGTCTGGTCCTGCTCCCTTTGTAACATCTAAACCTTTAAGTTTTTTCGCTAAGTCTTCTTCCTTAATTTCAGATACTATAAGAGCTTGGCTGTTAATATCCAATTGCTGTAACATGTGTGAATCAGCAGTACTGAAATTGCCATCGTTTTTATTTATATAGACGGATTCAAACTGTGAAGCGAAAAGCTCGCAGATTTCTGTGCCATCTGACGTAGTTTCGATACCATTTGTCATTGTAGCCGGATAAGAACTGCGACCACCGCGTTTGGCTTTAACAAATGACCAGTATAGCTTTGGATTTTTTTTAATGTTGGTCTCAATTTCACTTAGGTACTTTTTATAGCTTTCAGCAGCCAGACGATTGCAACGTGTATCCAACAACCCATAATCATATTTGTCAAGCGGGTTTGCGTATTTTTTTATTTTCATTCTCAATTTATATTTTTCGTTCAACATTCTAATTAATTTTTTTGTAAACCATGGTGGGTAATTGTTGTTTTTTGTCTTTTTCAGTGGTACAAATCGTTCAATAATGTTTTTAATAATTTTATAGAAAACCTCAGTAGCTTCATTAACGTCGTTAAAACCATTGAGTACAGCATCCCACTTGTAGGTGTCTAATTGATCACATATGTCTTCATAGTTAGCTTTGTAGAAGTCATACTTGCGGTTTTCAAGATTATATGGTAATTTTGGATCATTTTTCAGGACTATTTCAATATCAAGAGGGGGATGGAGTTTATCAATTTTGCTAAGAACACTTTGAGATTCACAAACTTTAAGAGATTTAGAAGTAGATATAACTAAGTCCAAAATTTTTCCTGACCCATTTAAAACTGTATTATGTTGTGTCAAATTATTAACACTCAAGAAATCTATCAGTTTATCAGCCATACTCGACATAGGATGAACAGCAGAAGACTCGCTCAACATGCTCCAGCTAATAGTGCTAAGGTTAAAATCACCTATTATACAAGATTGACCATTAAATTGTTCTAAAACTAAATTACAATTATCCAAGAAGCTGTCTAGTAATGTATTATTGACGGGTGGTGGTAAATACACAGAACAGAGAGCTATCTGACAGACTGAATTGCCATTTGGGATGTCGATAATTACCCAGATATCCTCGCAATCGCTTTCCCAGTTAGTAACGCGTTTTGAAGAAATTTTCTTTGATATAGCTACTAGTATTCCCCCACCATCCTTTTTACGTGAATCACTTCTGTCTCTTCTGTAAATGACGTATCTGTCGTCAAACAGCTCACTGCTACTAACGGAATCATTTAACCATGACTCTGTAATGATAATTATATCGTAATCACTTACACAAAGCTGTCTATAAAAGTTGTGGGTCTTTGTTCTTAACCCACAAGTATTCTGGTAATACAAGTTTAGGTAGAAGAAATTTAAAAAAGAAACAAAAAATAAAGCATGCAATAGTTTTAAATAAAATTAAAGATAATAACTACAATTTTTCAAGTGAACTGATGTCCCTTATAATTTTATGCTCGGTGGTATCGTCTCTTCTTATAAAGATTCTGCCATTCCTCACCCACACGTATTTATAGCCAAGCTCCTTGGCTTTTATGCGCGCAGCGGCGTGAAGAGCTTTATATGTAGGCGAGAGATGCTCCATAATATAAATCGGTACGCTATCACCTGGAATTCCCATATGATTTGAGTTGATTTTATCACCAGGGTGGGATTTGTTATGTTTAAATGCGGCTGCCAAAAAACCATCCCGTATCTGCGGAGTGTTAAATTTAATAATAACTGATCGGGGGCGATTGTTTTTCCTGTCTAGTTTGGCAATTCTTGTACAGTGTGCAATATGGTCGTTATTAATTTGATGTCCGACAACAGTACCCAACTGCTTTATCATTGACAGTAAGTTCTCATTTTTCTTTTCTGGAACACATTGTATTTCTACGTTATTGGCTCTCGAATGTTGTTCAAGTTGGTTCAGCCTGTTAGATAAATCGATAATCGTACTTTTCATGGCTTCGTTTTCAGATTTCAGAGCTTTCACTGTTTCAGAATTTGCGGTCAGTTCTTTGGTGAGGTCTTCAAACTTACTATTCATAAATCCCATGGACTCCTTGACATCAGATATATCTTCTCGTATCGATTTCAGTTCAGAAGAGAAGTTAGAAAGAGTATTTTTCATTATATTCACCATATCAGCAAACTCTGAGCGAATTATGTCCCTTACGTCATCAGGCGACACAGCAGCGTGATTATTGGATTGAGGCGAAGACAGTGCTTGTCTCTTGCTTGATCGGGTGGCTACATTATTATTGCTGGTATTTGCTCGTATTGGAGTGCTTTCTTTTTTTTCCGCCTTAGAACCGTTGTTTTTGCAAAATAGGCATAACCATTTTGATCCATTTTCAGTATTCAATTCAGTGTCAACTGCTTGTAAACATTCACGGTGAAATTTCTTTTTACATTTACTACATACCACTTTTTCATCGCTTTTGATGTTTCCTTGACAACAGCTCCAATCAGACATTGTATATTGTTATTTTATATTAAAAATCTGCAAAAAGTGTCAAAGCGACACTTTTCCTTTGTGTAATTTCAACAATGATAAAAATTGGAAAAAAGAAGAAAAAAAAAATTTTTTTTTCTCAACTGAGTTTCGAACTTAGAATCTCAGGCGTATTAGCAGTGGTAAGATACGAGTTACTCCAAACGTGTCTTGCAGGGAGCGATCAAATATAGACTTGCTTTGTGCGGAAATCGTATCGTGACACAATATTAGTATGGGGAGGTAATCTTCATATTTTTTTTGTTTGATGTACACTCAAGTTTTTAGAACTTGTTTATTTATTGTTTATTTATTACACTTCTTCACTTTTTCGGTTTGATTTCAGTATATTTATAGTAGTTTATAATACAAGGTTGGTAAGGAGGTTTTTAAAACGAGTTGACGTTTTATAAGCCCGAGCCGTAGGCGAGGGTTTATAATCGTCACGAGTTTTAAAAAACCTTAACAACCGTGTGCCATACTACGTTTTTCAATACATTTGCGAGAAAACATTATAGGTACTGCTGAAATTGTAATCTATACATATAATAAAACTGTAAATTCTAAATATTTGTGCGCGAATTACGCAAAAACCGCTAAACGAATTTTGATGGATTTTTCACAATTTAGTAGATTGTGGTCTAACTTAAAATCTAAGCTATGTTTCATCAAATTCGGGTGGGTAGAACCAGAGAAACAGCTTGAACTCTCCGTAGTACTAGCTTTCATACACTAAAGGGGTCATTTTAAACTGGTTGCAACATTTTTCTACTGCCCACGCGGATAAAGTCGCGGGCGGAAGCTAGTAGAAATTAAAAAAAACGTTCGTAAACAAAAACGCACGGCGCCGGCGTGCGGTAAAATCAACTTTCCGCACGCTGTACTACTCCGTAAACAAAAACGCACGGCGTGCGGTAAAATCAACTTTCCGCACGCTCGACTGTCATCGTAAACTTACATTTTCGAGCAACTGTATTGAAAATAAATATTTACACTCCCTGTCAATTGTTTTACGTAAGTATATCCACTGTTGTTGATGTTTTTTCGCTTTTCACTAAAATCGGAGACACTATAATTCCAGTATTTATAATATTTTAAAATGAAAGAGATACGAAGCTACGTTGTTTACTTGAGAGCAGCGCCCTCTGAGTTAGTAAAAATACAGAAGATGCACTCCGAAAAATCATTAAAAAAAAGCGACTTCCTCCGACACAATTTAGTGCAATTCAGGTCGCACAGCGCTCCCTTCCCACTTATATTCACCTATGGTTGCCTCTCTTTCTATCGCGTAGCTCTTATCTTTTCTGACGTATGAAATTGGTCCGTCGGCCACTTGTAGCTTCATACACGAAATGCGCCTCGCCTGATACAGCTTTAGCGCGTGTTTGTTCTCATGTATGCGCCACTTACATACCTAAAATGTAAAAAAAACAGCAAAACTTTTAACAAAGTTATACATAATGTTATTTCTGCAAACACTTTTGAAGAAGCTTGATATTCTCCATATAGCTGGTGCCGTCAACGGGCATGATCCGCAAGAACTCCCACTTGCGTATCGGGCGCTACCACCAGCACCTACACGAGCTGCTAGACCTGGATCTGTCGCCCCTGGACTACATGATGAAGCAGTTCCCCGACGTGCGCGAGCGGGAGGAGATGCGCAAGATCATCGGCCGCTACGGACTCACGGGGAGACAGCAGGTGAGAATTGTATCAATGAAGGCTTTTTAAAGTGACATTTAAAAAATATAGTAACTGTTTAACTGAGATATTAAATACTCATGATGTTATTTAACATTATATTTTGTTATTTTTTATAACGTTATAAAGCTCTGAATATTGTTATTTATCTGAACAAATAAATCCTACTAATATTATAAGTGTGAAAGTTTGTGGGTTTGGATGTTTGTTCCTCAATCATACAAAAACTACTGAACGGATTTGGTTGAAATTTGGCACACAGATAGTAGATAGCCTAGATTAAAACATAGAATACTTTTTATCCCGATATTCTCACGGGAACGGGAACCACGCGGGTGAAACCGCGGGCGGCCGCTAGTCAACAATAAATTTAATGTAGGAAATCATTTATATTTGAGGAGTTTTTGTAATGTATTGCTTAAAGGGCCAATAATTAGCTAGTTTGCCCTCGAGCAGCTTCAGTCCCCCGTGACCACTGCAACGTCGGAAAAATAAAAAATCAAACCAAATAATAATAATAATTTGTTCATATTGCATAAAATCAGTTACATAGTTTCATATTACTTAATATATGATAAGAGATATTTGAAATCGATGACTACTGGTTGCCCATTGTAGGCTAACTTGTATTGCAGGCAACAGGGATCCGTTAAAAAGTGTTTTATTTGATTCGTTATTTGTGTCGGTGACCAGGTGTGCCCAATGCGGCAGCTGTCGGACGGGCAACGTTGCCGCGTGGTGTTCGCGTGGCTCGCGTGGCAAACGCCGCACCTGCTGCTCATGGACGAGCCCACCAACCACCTCGACATGGAGACCATCGATGCGCTCGCCGACGCCATCAACGACTTCGACGGCGGCATGGTGCTCGTCAGCCACGACTTCAGGCTCATTAACCAGGTATTATACTTGTTCTATAAGGCGAGACCGTCGACGCCATCGACGACTTCAACGGCGGCATGGTGCTCGTCAGCCACGACTTCAGGCTCATCAACCAGGTATTATACTTGTTCTATAAGGCGAGACCGCCGACGCGCTCGCCGACGCCATCAACGACTTCGACGGAGGAATGGTGCTCGTCAGCCACGACTAAAGGCTCATTAACCAGTTACACAGGGTGTCCCAAAACTTTGCTAAAGTACGAGCACAATATAGAAAGAGTACGTACAGTCATGTCTAAAAATATATACACAGTTTAGAACTTTGTCATTTTGTTGAAGTTGATATTTGTCATTGATTTCTGTTAATTTATTCTAGAGTCTAGTCAACGAACGATAAGACTAAAATGGTAACGCCACTTACCCTGTTAAATGAATAAGTTATTGGAAACTGACCGGCAGAATAAGGCGCAAAATTAGTGCCTTTTCCAATCGAGTATCATCTTTCGTTGACCAGCCTGCCTAGCATGACCGATTTATATCGCGTGATATAGCGTTTTATCACGTTTAACTGTCAAAAAGACAAAGGAATTTGACAGTTCAGTGTCGATAAAATGCTATATCACGCGATATAAATCGGTCATGCTAGGCAGGCAGACTCGATAAATTGCATATGAATATAATACTTCATTTCTCATAATAACGTTTTACAAATAACAAAAATATCGTTCACAGGTTGCCGAAGAAATCTGGATCTGCGAGAACGGAGCCGTCACAAAGTGGGAGGGCGGCATCCTGAAATACAAGGACCACCTGAAATCCAAAATCCTGAAAGAGAACGCTGACAACGCGGCTAAAATACGCAAATAGTTAGACGCCACTCGACCCCTCAGCGTCGGCTTCAGCGCTGTCGGGCCGACTATCTCTATTGCACCGCAAATTGGCACCTACGACAGGGGAATAAGGATCTATCTCGTCTGCCGTCGTCGCTTCGCCTCAAAAGCGTACATCTGCCAACTAAAGAACCGTTAAGTGGCTTCAAAACTATGTACAAAATCGAGCAATAAGACCCCTACTCCACATATTCTAGTTTTGTAGTGCATTCACTGTGTACGTAAATCGGTGTGTACATCCTAGCCTAGTTCGTGAAACTTCAGCTTACCGGCTCTAGTTACTTGTCTTTTTGTCATTGAAATATAGAATCTGTAAGTCCACAAACCTAAAATTATTACTAGTAAAATAAGTTAATTAGGCGAACACAATAATTTACTCGATTAGTCGATTATACAATGTAATAAAGCTCTTGTGATTTGTTGTTCAGTCACACATCATATTGAACACTGAATATTACTATGGCTTTAAGTACAGTATAAACTAAAGTTTTATAATATACTGCGCTCAAAGTCAGTTCACACCGAGACTCGGAGCCGCGGCGTATTACTTTCATATATCCTTGTCTATGTATAAGTAGCAGCGGATTTTAAATGTGTTAAATATACGTTAATATTTAACGACGTTTCATCACAAACAAGCTATTTCAGACCAATTGCTACCTTGTTGGTATGTAATTTACAGGTCCCAAATTAGTATAGTAGGTAGATAAATATTTACAGTAAAGTCGGTTATTTTATTAGAGAGACAAAAATGACGTTTCACATTTTTCGGGTTTGCACATTTCGTTCGTTTGCAAGTTTTTTTTTATTGTCTGGTGTGCGTTCCGTGGCTTCGAGCGGTGCGCGCTCTCACCGTTCCGTGGCTAGGTGAAATTTTACTCTGAACGCTGTCAGAGCGTAGTTTCATCCGTTCCGTGACTCAGAGCGCAGCAACCAAACGACCATCAAAATTGGTGGTTGAAAAACGCTCTAACGATTTGTCATTGTTATTTGACATTATTTTGATGTTTATGTGTATGTTTTGAAGAGTTCATGGTTGATCCTCAAAAAACAGATTTTATTTGATTTAGGAAAGTTGAAATTATCAGCATTCCAAATACAAAACGAAAACTTTGTACCTAGAGAGGTTATAGAAACAACTCGATCGTTCAGTGGCTTGGTTGCAACTATGAATATAAGATTCTTGGTTGCAACTCAAACGGGTTAAACATTAACGGCCTTACCACAAAAGATTTTAAAACACTGTTTAGTAAAAACACTGTTTAAATGTGATGCCGTCTCTTTCAAACAATATTGTCAAAAAGTGACAGCATCACATTTAAACAGTGTTTTGTGGTAAGGCCGTAAACAAACAACTACACCCAAAACGACGGAACGCCAACAAAACAACATAAAAGATAGATTTTTTTTAAATTGAACATAAAGCTGTCATATAGTTTTGGACAATTCACGAACTAGGGTTAGGACATTCCTAATTTAGTATAAAAGAGTGTCATAAAGGTGTCAAAAGGGTACTCACTTAGGTTCGCGAACTTCCGCGAACCCGGAACAATGCGCCATAGCAAACATTTTATTTTATCTTTGTTTATAGTGTGTACGCTTCGATCAAGAATATAGTGTGTACGTGTGCGAATCAGGGGGCTAATTGTCTAATTTCAAAATCTATCGCAATCGCTTTCAGGATGTGATACATTGATGCTTCTTTTTGGCACAAATAAAAACTTACCAAAGAAATGTACAGCAATGTGTCACATCCATCTGTCAAATGAAAGCGATTGCGATAGATTTTTAAAATTAGACAATAGTAGCCCAAGTTCGCATACGTACACACTATGGCGCACTTTTGCAGCCATAAAGTTAATATACCTAACTAGGTATTACCTAACCTAACCTAACCTAACTAGGTATATTAACTTTATGGTTGCAACACACGGTAAAAAAATTTTTTGGTGCAAGTTCGCGAACCTAAGTGGGTACCCACCCAAAGAGATAGTCGAGTTCAACAGAAGGTGATGGACAATTTATTGGAATGTGATACTAATGCCTATTGGGAGCATAGTGTTGATAAACAGTGGCACTGCGAGCAGTCTTTTTTAGGAAATTTGTGATAACTGTCCGGTGTCAATGACCTAGTTTTTTTATGTGTAATTAATCAATATCACATACTTATAAAGTATTTGAGACAAGATTCTCACTCCAGTGATACTTGCATAGCATATTATAGTAAATCCCATTGAATTGAAGGTGTCAATCAAATTTCGTTTATAACATGATTGTTTTTCTACAAATTGATACTTTTTGTTTTTATAAATATGGAATTTCGGCTTTTAAATCAATAGAAAATTATTCCTTCTAATTTGTGGTTTTATTGTTATCTATTTTGCGTAAGATTTGATAGCCGCTTGGTGCAACGATGGTAGTGTTCTTGCCTAATGAGGCGCAGGGCTCGAGTTCGAATCCCGGTTGGGGCAGTTTTTGTGTAGAGCCGATAATTTATGTATACCAAGACTAGGATGATAATTAATGTATTTCCAATCGTTATTTATTTAGCTTAGCTTAGTTTGGGACTGAGTAATTGTTCCGGATTTTTTTATTTACTTACCAAAAAATATACTAAATTATTTATAAATATTTGTCAAAATAAACTAAGATACCTTGTGTTAAGGGCAGTAATAATATTAGTAGGTCATTGAAGTCTACAAAACAGTATTGATGATATTCAAATAGTCATACTTTATTTCCCTCTGTCCATAAAATCCAATAAAAGATGCATTGATGGATCGTTTTCCATTTTTAATACCAATTTAATCCATGACGAAGTTTCTGCTCGCAAAATTGATAGCTACCTCTTTGTGCCTTGTGAAACCAGGTGGCTCATCTCCAGCCTTTTTTTATAATATTGTTTTCTTAATAGGCACTTATGATTAATTTATTTAAATGAAGGTGCTGTCTTCCTAAAAGAGATTGGCCGCAGTTGTCGTATTAGTTAATCCCTATTACTAGTAAGTATTATACAAACATATAGGTATACTGAAATTTAATTCATTTGGTTCTGCAGTGGGGTGGTTTCACTCCACTCGTGATTACAAGCAACTTTTACTATGGGGCCAACTCTGATATCGCGAAAAAAAATTGGCTGTTCCATACAAAAGCGCAATACCTACTCGACCTTAATGTATTTCTCGCGATATCAGAGTTGACCCCATGGTATAAGTTGCTTGTAATCATCAGTGGAACCAACCCGATCCGGGAACCAAATATTAAAATTTCAGCGTGTTTAGCGTACCATTATTATGATAAATGCTAGGCGTTGGTTACTTGTCTTGTCTAGTTATTTATTGCATATTACTATTTATGTTGTGAATATTTTAACAGTTGACTCATGTCTAAACTATTAGTGTTTGTCCATTTTTGTTTATACTTCTAAACTGAGACCAGTTGAAATTTTTGGGTTCTACATTTTGAGTTAAAGAGCACCAATATGTATTTAAAACCTGGCAAAGTAGTTATTGTTTATAATATTGTATGTATCTATGTGGTCTTAAGAGGATTGTCAACCACGTGGTCTCCATACAAACGGCGATAACGTTTTCCACCCTCTAAACCTTAACCTACAGCAATGAATTTTTGGTATGTTTTTGAAATGCCTAAAAACTAGGGCTGTACGTTTTGATTTTTAAAATATTCATTGTAGATTTGAAAATATTGGCACTTCTGTGTTTTGTATGAAATCACTAAAATGCAAATATTTCGAAATCTATTATAGATATTTAAAAAATGTACAGCCCTAGTATTTAGGCATTTCAAAAAAATACCAAAAGTTAATTACTGTAGGTTAAGGTTTAGAGGGTGGGAAACATTATCGCCGTTTGTATGGAGACCACGTGGTTGACAATCCTCTTAATAAGAAAACTGAAAGATAGTGTTTGTTTATAAGTATTTTGAGGAGACGTGCACTAAAGAGCCTCACTCAATTGGCATTTCGAAAAATATATTGCTTATAATATCATCACCAGCCGCTAAAATGATAACAAAAGGCGATTTCTTGCAAACGTCGTAGTACTTCGATATTTATTGTTTGTATGCAGCACCGTTTTTTTACAGAAACTTATGATTTCTGTAAACGCTTCTTGGAGACTTGAAACTGACACACGGCGAATATTCAACAGTAAAGTCCGCAAGTTGACTGTTACAGCTTTCGAACAATATCAAATTCAAATGAAATCAGATTTAATTAATATTAAAAAAACCTTTCCAAAGTTGGCTCGTTTCCATACAAATTTCTCTTGGCTCCTATTTTCCTTTGGAGCAATTACCTATATAATCTCACCCTCCACCCACAGACCATACAACAAGTACTTACGTACCCTACCTTATACAACATGACATGACATAACATAGAAGAACAACAATGTCAATAAACAGGTGATCCGAAAAACGAATGTATACATTATATATGAGATACGTAAAAGTATTACTTACATACATAAAATATGATTATATTATGGCAAAGGAAATTAATAAACTATGTTCCAAACTGTTTTCTTCGTCGATAAACGAATAAATGTAGCGAAATTTGTTTTTAGGGAAATGTGTGGCAATATTTTATTTACCTTTGAAAAGTGTGATTACTTGGAGTGTTTCTTTTTGTCACATCACAATCACTAACAGAACAAGACACCACCACTCCACGATACCCTTATATAAAATTCTAATCAAGATTACCAAATATTTTAAAGAAATTGTGATTGCTCTTTTGCTAGGCGGGACGCTAAGGGCTCTTACTGTAAAAAATGTTGGCACATTGCCACTTGATCCTTTGTCTCTTTTTTTCATAGACCGTGTCCCTATAATGTAAACTTCTGTTTTCCACGCTTTGTTGGTCTTCTTGAGCGCAGCGAAAATTTTTCTATTTCTATGGTAATAACACTGTGTGCCTTTCAAAATCTATCGCAATCGCTTTCATTTGACAGATGGATGTAACACATTGCTGCATTTCTTTGGCAAGTTTTTATTTATGCCAAAAAGAAGTATCAATGTTCTGTCAAATGAAAGCGATTGCGATAGATTTTGAAATTAGACAATTAGTGGGCCGGTCAGAAGTTTGTGGCAGTGTAACGTGACAAATTCAAAGCGAATGTGATAGCGTGTTGGTGTTACTTATACATCACATTCAAGGGACAGTATTCTCTTGAGATTACATCCGATTATCTTAGTTCTTTTGTGAAAGAAAAGCGGGTGTTATTTTGATGTCGTAAATGTTGTTCTTCTGTAGTTTATATAATAAGGCCGCGTAATAGACAATACGACGGTCAAGAGTTCACGACGGAACTCGACACGAAGACATTATAGTGATCCATACACATCGAACGCGGTCATTCACACGCGGCCTTTGCAAATAAAGCAATACGGGATGTTAGTTTTTCGTGATTTGTGTAACTATGTGTTAGGCTCAAAGACGGAAATCGTTCGTTGAGCGGAAAAACCGCTAGCGCGCTCACAACGCGTCGTGGTCACTGCTAAAGGTCCACAAGCAAAATTCGTGATGTGGCTCTTATAAAAACGCATATATGACGCGTTGTGGTAATCTCAGAAAAACCACAAAGCGTCGCGTCGTAGTCATCATACATACCAAACTTCTACGCGTTATGGCAATGCAGAAAAGCCACGACGCGTTCTGAGCACCAGTTGGTGCAACCAGCTAACTATAACCTATGGAACAAGCGTTCCGCTAAAAAAAATAGCACCACGCAAATGATAACTTAGTGGGTGGGGCTAAAAAATAACAACCCGTACACTATTTAAGTCGGACCTGTGATCGGGCCAGAGCTACGTGCTTAGTGAGAGACGTTAACATTCTTTACAGTAATTGCAGTTTGTATTTAAAGAATAGAAAGTTTAAAGAAAAGAAAGATAGTTTATTAGAAAATTCGTCTTGTTTAGAAATGACGTCCTGTGTAGTCAAATCGGTGTAAAAGACGCAAAAAAGGCAGTAAAAAGATGCAGAGATAACGTATCCATAAGTATAATATTTTTCCGTTTATAGAAAATAGGTAGGTCGCTATTATCAACCAGTATGATGACCACGACGCGAATTTCGCTTTGTGGTCTTACTGTGATTACCACAACGCGTCATGGGCGTTTTTATAAGAGCCACAACACGAAATCCGCGTTGTGGATTTTTGGTATGCAGAAAAATTGTTGTGTGATTGTAATTTAATTACTTAATTTACATACGCATAATGTTTATCATAATTATGTGGGTTATAATTTTGTTCATGTCTGGGGTGTCTCAAATTTCTCTATTTTTTGTTTTGCTGTACCGTTTTGAAAGAGCATTAATTGTTTTAAGTAATGGAGGAATGCAATAAATAGGAAATATTTGGAAGTTTTTGTGCTTGCAGTGTACAGTACATAGACCAATAATGTCCTATATGTATAAGTAGCGAATCTAGCCGTTTATAATAGTTGTTATGCTATAACTTGTATTTCTTGATTCAAGCTGTGTCACAGTAGCCAACGCGAAATTGTCATAGTGTACTTGGAATTATTAAGGGTGCATCGTGCGTCCACTAGCGCCGCAAATCATGCACTTTAGGCGTTAATCCAGATTGTAACCACAGAAACACATTTAAACCAGGAATAACGCATACAAAAATAGTTTATACCAATTCTGGTTTTTGTATTTTTCAGAATTTCATTAAATTAAATAATTTCGTTGTAATGATTTTTCTTGATTGGCGGTGCTTGTGGAGGCTCGATGCGCCCTTAAGAAATCAGATCGCGTGTGCACACATTCGCCGAATGTAGAGAAATACCGGCGCAGACGAATTCGTCGAAAAAAAGTTGAATACCAGCGAGCACCTTTACAAAAGAAATATAGCTTTCGGCGATTGTGTGGATGCGCGCGCGCACATGATTATCGAAACAAATATAGACGATGACATATTTGGAGAGCCTTTATATAAGTAGGTAGGTACACTGTGACATACCTGACTAACCTGAAAATAAAGACGAATGACCAATCTGTTATCGTTATCTTTAAAAGATATATCAAAATCTGTACAAGTATTTTAATCGTCTACGTTTGTCCTTGATAGTGCTGCTAAAATCGGAGCCCAGTGACCAGTCCAATAATGTAGCCGTTTAATAATATATTTATATTTTCTGTTCTGTGGTTTCAACATCAAATTCTTACACTATGCTTGTCTGAGGCAAAACATAAATCAATAAAATAATTTTGGATTCTACATGTTACGTCTTTTATTGTGTTATTTACTGTTAAACTGTGTTACCCACTTAGGTTCATAAAATTCCGCGCTCCGCGAACCCTGTGTACGTGTGCGAACCTCTTGAGGAGCGTTCTCACTGAGAGCATTCACGTGTAATGAGCATTCGACGTCGAATATTCGAGTGGTGTGGACGTTGAGCCGAGCGTTACAAAGCTTGCACGCAAGCGCGAACTTCGATCGGTGAGGACGTCGCAACGATTTTCGCGGAAACGGCTCGCATTCGAATGTTCATGCATTAAATGCTCTAAGGCGAACCTCGATGCGCGCTCGCTCATTCTGTCAACAGGGGCATATTTCATAAACATTACAGTTTTGTAATGAGGGCTTTTTACAATGACACTTCGAAGAGTAAATACTCAGGTAGGCCTTAATATAATATACTATATCTATGAGGTAGGCACAGTTGTAACCCTAAAATCTCTCTTACCCTTTTTGGGTAGATGTCAGCCAGCGAGCGCTTCTTTGCCTCTTTGTTACCGGCCGTTTATTTTTAAAAGCTAATTTTGAGTCATCTTTTTCCTTCAACGCCATCTAGTGAGGCAAATAGTTATTATTTTTATTTTTTAATGTCGCTTTGAAAAGCCCTCACAGTGATTCGCGTACATACATTGCGGTGTCTGTGAGTAGTTCTAGTTTCAAATTGGCAACGTAATGAAGACCAAACGATCGGTAATGTTTATGGAATAGGGTCCTGCGGGTCTACCGGCTAAAACAATGAAGTTAATGTTAACTGTAATTTGACAGATGTATGTGATACATGTTTCTAACTAATAAATGCGAACGAAATGTGAATGCATATAGGTAGGTAAAAGGTACTCCGCTTTAATTAACGTTCATATGGACCCCCTAACAATTTACATTGCATTGCTTGTCAATCACATTTTGATCGTCTAGGAGCGATGCTTGACAAGGACCACAGAATAGATAGATTACCGTGGCCAATCAAAAGTAGGCCACGCCCCCAAATGGTAAATGCAATGTAAATGATTGACAGAAATGCTTGATCGTCTAGGGGCTCCAATAAGGTTTTTTTAGACAAAAAATAAAAATTTAATACTTGTGACCTGTGTAGGTGGTTCCCTTAGATTTGGAATTGTAGAAAAACGGGTATTTCCGTACATAAAAAGTGATTGTAGCTTCTATGATTATTGACCGATCGTCCTGGTAATAGTGTTAAAAGATGCAGAAGCAGACGAGAAGTGCATTCGTTGGAATTTTGAAAATCGGTTAATTATATTTCGGCGGCGTCGAGGCAGTCAGCGGGTTTTGGTTTTTCGTTAATTTTTGTATTCACTTTCAATGCTCAGATTCTTGCACCGCAAAATCTGTGAATTGTTTCGTGTTTGTTATAGTACCTAGTAGTAACTTGGCGCTAGTGTAGCTGCTAGTGGGCTGCAGCCACTGACCTCTTGTATAATAGAGGTCAGTGGCTGCTGCATATTTCATTCTGCTCTCGCATCTCTAGTATAATAATGTTAAATGTATATAAGTACTCTAAATATCTGTATACCTGCATACTTAGAGCAACACGGTTTCCGTACCGTACGGAGCCGCGTTGCTCTAAGCCTGTATACAAATTACAAAGATTCTACTCTTCTACTCTAACGGGTGTAACAAGACACTCAACGAAGCGGAAGTCCACGCATTCCGCCCATCATCAGGATCATGTTTGTCTTTTAGACTATACCTGGGAAACCATACGAAGTTATTGAAGATCAAAGTAAAAAAATTTTTTTTTTTTATGAAATCTTATTTTTTTCGTTATTTCCTATTTTTGGTCTACAGAAACATAATCAAAATTTTATGTATTTCGTAACAAACAATAGCTTGAAAACGTCATCATTCAATGTATTTCTTTTCAACTCAGCCACACGCAGCTGTGTTTCCAGCAATAATTTTGAACAGAAATGGTTCTGATGATGGGCAGAATACGTAGACCTCGGCTTCGTTGAGGGTCTTGTTACACCCGGGAGGAAGACGCGCTTCTGTACCAGACAGGACGACGAAGCCGCGATGCTCGAAGCACCCGGTATCACTGAGCAAGTAATCACTCCCGGTATATTAAATACAAGGATCCAAAGAGAATTTTTTTATAGGGTTATCTATCCAAGGAATTTCTATTAAATCATTTTAATCTTCTATGCTTACATTCTATTTTCAAATGTTTGAATGAAATCTTATATTTCTTTTTCAACGTCTTTAATGTCATGTCAAAGTGATTTATCGAAATAAAATTCTATTTATATTGTATGAAATTTCCGCAAAAAAGATATATACCTATTTGGCGATATTATGGAGTTTGCTTTCATTTAAGTATGCAAAATCTAGTAAGTCGATCGAGTAAGTGTTTTAATTTTTACTAGTGATTGCTAGTAGGTTAGCTTAGAAAGTAGGTAGGTACGCTAGGTATCCAATCTACACTATCCTTACTGCGGTCGATGCTAGATTTTGGGGTACGTAAAGTAGTCCAGTAGGTATTGCACTTACCTATTTGGCCGTATATTTTTTACTTATTAAACGAGCGATTATTTTCATGCTAAGCTAGCTAAAGCCGCGTTGACTTAATCAAAGTATACTTGGACCAAGTAAATTGGACAAAGTAGCTATGATCTAAGTATACTTGGATACCCGTTGTTGACACGATCCAAGTACACCTGGGCCAAGTAACTTGGACAAAGTAGCTTCTTGTATACGACGACGTCCAAGTGCATTTGGATTGCTCGTTTACATGATCCAAGTAGCGTTCAAGTAGTCGTCAAAACGACTTGGTCCAAGCAGACTTGGATGAAAGTAGAGCATGGTCCAAGTTTACTTGGATTAGAATTTTGATCCAAGTCCACTTGGATTACTCGTTTACATGATCCAAGTAGCGTCCAAGTAGCCATCCAAACAACTTGGTCCAAGTATAATTGAATCATGTCAACGCAGCTTAAGCACCAGTGGTCCTACCATGAGTTGATGGAATCTGTTGTTACCGTAAACCATCGTTTTCTCTCTTTCACTCGCATTGACTGTGAGCAGTATATCTAATAGTTTACGGTGACGTAAACAGTTTGCATCAACTCATGGTAGGCCCCACAGTCTCACAGATTAAATAGAGATGTTGACTAATGAATAAAATAACGAAATACTAATAAAAATCGTAAACATATTAAACTTTTAGAGTAGCTTGTATACCTCTTGGTTTTATATATTGCATATTATTTGTTTTATGACCCTTCAAAGTTGGGTGGACAAGTCCATTTAAAAAGTATACAATTTATTAAAATACATGATACCTTTAATTAGTCCGTAAAATGTATAGCAAATTTGTCGAAGAAACCATTTTGATAAACACAATATTTAATATAGCTGCTGAACAAATTTCCTATGCGTTGCATACAAACTAGCACGACGTGACGTCATAACGTGCAAGCCATTAGTAGGGAGCGTTTTTGATCGAGTCCATTTGTTTGCATTTCACACTGTGATATCTCGGGCAGTTTTCATGCTAGCGAATTAATTCTTTTACCAATGTTTCTTTTTTTGAGAGGTAATTTATGTAACATAAAATAAAAAAAAAGTCAACATCCCTATTATAGTCTAAGGCACCTTGGACTAACTTGGTAGCTTGCTGCAGTGGTGACACACCACCTTGCTTAAATGTTATTTTTATTGTTCGACAGTTATAGGCCAAACGGTTCTGTGTTCATTGAGTAATAAAATATGCGATTTTTATAGGCTGTTTCTCCGTCAATTTACAGTCTGGGTAACAATCGCCTCGGTATAGTACGTCATGTCTGATAAAGACAAGAAAAAGGGGGACAAGGAAAAAAAACAGCACGACCCTACAGCTTTTCTGAAGGATTTCGCCGCTGGAGGTATATCTGCCGCCGTGGCAAAGACGGCAACCGCCCCCATTGAACGAGTGAAGCTCATTCTACAGGTGCAACACATTTCCAAGCAGATTCCAAAGGATAAACGGTACAAAGGTAATCTGGAAGTTTAAAAAAAGTTTTATCTAGGTAGGTACCTACTCTCATATCGTAAAGTACGAATTATAAACTTTAAAACGAATTTATATTGACATAGGTAATTTATAAGGTGTGTGTGCACTGAGAGATCACTTTGCGAATTCGTGAGTGGTTATCATTGTAGGTTCTAATAAAAGTAGTGAAATAATTTGCACTTTTGCGTAGGTATCTACTTAGGTACTGAGTAAAGAAATACTTAGTGAAAAAGATACAGCCTGAAATATGTGGTCTCTCAGTTCTCACAAAGCACCTTCTATGATGGAAAACTATCAAGTTTAAATAAACAATAGGTCTTTGCTTATGGATTTTTAGTATGACTTTATTTAAAACGGATCCGTGCTTTAAACATGCTAAAGAGCAGCGTCGTCGTGTACAAAAAAAAATGTTTTTTCAATGATCTCCATCAGTTCACACAAATGAGATTTGAAATGGGGAATGTCCGAAAAAATCAAATTGGCTGAATATTTTTATAGGTAGAAATACTTAAGCCAGTATTAGTTATTCTGTGCTTAAGGCGGTTGTATGACCGAAAGTAGCGCCCTCAGAGGTAATAATGTTTATCGTGGAGATTTTAGGGCCCATGGTCTAGTATTTTTAGAAGGTATCACTACATGCCCTCGTAGTCATTCGTAGAAGTAGATAGCAAATGTGTCAAAAACGGTCACTTTTAGCAGTTTTGCTATCTACTTCTAGCAGTGACTACGAGGGAATGTAACGATACCGGCTAAAAATACTAGACTGTTGGCCCTAAAATCTCCACGATAAACATTTTTAAAATTGTGTATTAGAATTATAATATTAAATATAATTCACCGCGGCGCCACTTTCGCTCAGGGTTCGCTCGCACCTTAAGCTCCCTTAGTAACAGAGACAAGTTTCAGAATTTTCGGTTGCGTGTCTCTTCGACTTCACAGATGTACGAAAGCAGCAGAATGGAGAATATACATTTACCTCCACCTGCAACATTCCATTCCATTCTGCTCTTACTTTCGTACATTTGTAAAGTCGAAGATTCTTTTTTTTTAATTGAGCGAATTATTCCCGTGCAGGTATTGTCGACGCGTTTATCCGTATACCGAGGGAGCAAGGTATAGGCTCGCTATGGCGAGGGAATTTAGCAAACGTGCTCAGATATTTCCCTACACAAGCTCTGAACTTCGCCTTCAAGGACGTTTACAAGGGCATGTTCCTAAAGGACATCGACAAGAACAAACAGTTCTGGAGGTATTTCGCTGGTAACTTGGCGTCGGGAGGTGCCGCGGGAGCCACGTCGCTTTGCTTTGTATATCCCTTGGATTATGCTCGAACGAGGTACCTACCTATTGCTTTTTCTTTTCCATTGGTAGGTTAGGTAGTGTAACTATACCGATACGTTACCGCTAATGTGCGTAAATCAGATTGCAAAATAACTAGTAAATCTAGTACGACTTAAATTTCCTCATGCCTTGGCCAATTAGTTTACTATTTTCCGCGATTTAACCAGATGATCTTCTGAGAATGAAGGAGATATTCTGCTACTTTAAGAAAAATTTTGCACTTTAATTAACTAAACTAGAAATATATCGAAATTACCCCAAGTCACCTTACCTGCTAGATAAATGATTTGTCACATGGTTTTGTTCTTCCGCCAATTCATAGCGCAATATTTGACAAATCGCATTAAACCATTGAGTAAATAAACTTAGGCCCGTACCTACGTATTTATAAACCGCTCTCAACGTTGAGAGCTATTTTGAGATCATACTTGAGATGCTCTTCTTATAGAAACACCATTTCAGGTACCTATTATCTTAAGATAGCTCTCAATGTTGAGATCGGTTTGTAAATACGGGCTTTAGAGCTGATTGTTTTACAGGTTAGCGGCAGACGTGGGCAAGGGTAAAGAGAAGGAGTACAATGGTCTCATACACTGTCTGACGAAGACGTTGAAGACTGACGGGATCGGCGGGCTGTACCGGGGCTTCCTGGTCTCCGTGCAGGGCATCATTATCTACAGGGCCACGTACTTTGGCTTCTTCGATACGGCGCGCGGGATGCTGCCCGACCCCAAGAACACTTCACTGTTTGTCACCTGGATGATTGCGCAGGTTCGTTCCCTCTCACAATTTTACCTTAGGGCTGGTTTATACACGGGGTCAGTGACCGGACCCAGTCACTCGGAATTTCGGACCCAGTTACTGGGTAGGTATATGTAGACAGAATCGGCAGTAACCCCCAGATCCAATAATCAATCCACAGAGGGATAGGGATACGCCTAGTCCAGATTAGTTGCTAAGCAACTGTCGTTAATTTTTTATCAATATCAACCATATCTGGATTAGGCCCTACCCCTATCTGTGGGCCTGCGGGTAAGTAGGTAAATTTAAAAAATAATTTGCGCAGACTGTAACAACTATCGCGGGAATCACATCGTACCCGCTGGACACGGTGCGACGGCGTATGATGATGCAGTCGGGCCGGCCAGTGAACGAGCGGCTCTACAAGAACACCATGCATTGCTGGGCCACCATCCTTAGGACCGAAGGCCCCGGTGCCTTCTTCAAGGGAGCGTTCTCCAACGTTCTCAGAGGTACTGGAGCAGCCTTCGTACTTGTGCTATACGATGAGATCAAGAAACTTCTCTAGAGTTACATAATACCCTTGTGATCGTGCTAGTGTTGTCCGGTAATGTTGTACAGTGACCGTCGTCCTCTTGCTTTATTATCATTTTATTATTATATTTAAGAAGGTTCACTTCTTTGTAAAATTTTCTTATGTATAAATATTAGGACATTCCACTCTGTGTTTCATTTCAGATTTTAATTAGCTAGGCTGTAGTGCGGAGTTAATTACGTAAAAGTTGACTACTTTACCCTGCAGAATAACTTCGCAACGCAGCGGCATCGCCTTGTTTCGGCAACCATTCGCCTCGGTCTGCCTCGGTAGGTAATCAAGGGCGTAGGCCAGGAGTCTGTACCGTCCCGACTCCCGACACAGGAAAAAAAGGGTTTCGACTGACGCTAAAATAAAACACTCTTAAATAAATAACATTTTATTTAAACTCTGATTACTTGCCATTATGACAAGAATGCAGTTGGCCAAAACATTATGCACAACACAACATATTTCAACATCCTACTTGATGTCACATAGAAGTGCGACGCCTCTTAAGGTCCAGTGCCTTGGGTTACTGTCTGTCTCAAAGTCGATGGATCCGACGTACTTGGCGTCCGTTCTCTGCGGCTTCCTGTAGATGGGACACTCGTACAGGCGCGGGTCTTTGCCAGCAGTCGTATTGATGGCGAAGATGTAGATCACTGGCATCTGCTCGTAGAGAACCTTCGCTTTGGATTCTATTAGCTTGCCAGATTTTCTGTCCAGTGAAGCGCCTGCGTAACAAATAGATGGCAAACAATATTAATCGAAGATGGCTACTTATATGTACTTATCTTTGACATCAGTCCAACTAATATTCAGTTGGATTGGATATCAATCCAACTAAACGTGATCGAGTGGCTCCTTTCGATTCCTACTTAAGTACTGCACGAAAAAAAATCTGCTATGCTGGCATGTAAATAAAAAATAAACAGTCAGGTTCAAGTAATTTTTACCGAGTCTCTGGCAAACTTACGTGGTTTTTTTTTCAGTATTTTGCCGCCTATATTTTTAGCCTAGATTTGCATGATAATTTTTACTATGCTCATAATAAAAAATATCATGCAAATCTATTCAGCATTATTTTTAAAGCTTGTTAATGAGTCAGGTACTTGCATGCCGCCCTAGTAGTTAGCATTGTTTTGCATCGCGCTTCCATGTATATAGCTATGGCGATAGCACAAGGTTACAAGTCGAGTCATATACCTTCTAAGAACAATCCGTAGACGTAGACTCCTTCTGCCGGACCCTCGTGGACATCCTCGCGGTTTAACTTGGTGATGTGATTCTGTAGCACGACCGAGTCCAATGCCCAGCCTTTATGGCTGCGAGTTACTTCCTGTGATACACAGTATTAAAATAAGTTAGCATAAAATAGGGCATTCTTTTGAATTATTAAATCTCCAAAACATTGTTACTGCATTAAAATTATACCTGTCTCATTGCTGTAAGAAAGCCTTGCGGATTGAAGAATCCGGTCATCCAGAAAGTAGTAGGCCGGCCGTTCTTCAGCCACACGCGGTACTGTAGTTCTCTTTCTAGAAGCTCAGTGTACCAGAACCCTAGGGTTGCAGACTCCCAAGACACCTACAAATTAATGTTTAGGTAGTAAGTACCTATTAGGTTAATAAGTAACAAGATTCACCATGACTCTACTAATCTACTTTGTTTCTGTACTATTTGTTTCTGTGACTAATATCAACTTGGGAATGCTATGTACGCCGTTATTGTGGCATGCATCAGAATAGAACGTATTTGAATTAGTTTGTAATGGATGTGTTAATGTTTGCCATGTGGCTGTACTCATAATAATAATAATAATAAATAATCTACTACGAACGTTTGCTGTCATGGAAAATATGCAAAATGTTAGTTCGTAACAAAGAAACTAAGCTCACCTTCAGCCATTTTTCTGGGATTCGAGCGTCATACATGGCGTCGAGAGAATCTCGCAATCCTTGACTCATGACAATTGTGCCGTCGATTGCTAATTTTAGGTCGCACAGAGTGGAGTTGACAGTTTTAATTACCTTTTGTATTCTGTCAATTTCTTGCCTGTAAAAGCAATATGAAAAGTATTTCTCTAATGATGTAAGTAACTCGCATTAAAATGTTTTTAGTGCACAGATTCTTTCTTACCTCAGAAAAATGTTCATCGGTAAAAAGGCTCCCATCTTTTGGAGAGCTTCTTTCACCTCGAAACTAATGTACTGTTTCGGTAATTTGTCCAACATGTCTTCTGCTAGACGGTACACAATACTCTCTCTAGTTTCCCCTCCTTGACTACCCCCTTCCTTTGGTTGGACGTTTAAAATTGTATCTAATATATCTTTTGCGCTATTAATCTGATAAGTTATATCAGCATTACCGTGGAGACCAAACACTTCTGGCGTATCCGTTAAAGGTAGCTGGTTAATATAATCTACATAGCCTTGCAAGTTCCTCGTTTGTGGTACTTTGTATCCTTTGTAAAATTCGAAGCCTGGCCTAAGCAATACGTCGCAGAACCACACATTGGTGAATGTTATCAGTAAGCGTTTGTCAAAATCGTCCGTTACTCGACCACCGTACATGACCTCTCCAAGCATGTAGCAAACAGTGGGCCACGATATACCCTTTTTTGGATCTATCTCATCAAGGTGGTTTTGAACAAACTGGACGCTAGCTGCATAATCAGCTTGATTAAACTCATATGGTACATTCCAGCCCAAAGGGCCGAATTTCCTTCGTTCTTGAAGTATCGTGTGTAGGAATGCAACAGCATACAAAAGCGGTGGCCATTGTGTTAAAGACGAGTAGTCTAAATTATCTTGTGTTATATTTTGGTAAGTTCTCTTCATGCTTGCTCGGATTCCCTGTGGTGGTTCGTTCGTGAATTTGATGGCCATTTGAAGAAGTCCTATAGGGAACTCCGT
This sequence comes from Agriphila straminella, assembly GCA_950108535.1. Classification (NCBI taxonomy): domain Eukaryota; kingdom Metazoa; phylum Arthropoda; class Insecta; order Lepidoptera; family Crambidae; genus Agriphila; species Agriphila straminella. The sequence goes on along the minus strand of OX467303.1, from coordinate 4,262,096 downwards.
GTGAACTTCAGTAGTTAGCCACAGGCGGAATGATTCTTGTATATGTTCGGTTTCAATAAGAGCATCCATAGCTTCCACACAGAATGGGAGAGATAAGTGAATGTTCTGAAGTAGCACCCATCCACCTTCATTCATAGAATCTGAAATCATTTTCCGGGCAACTACTTCTTGTCCTTGACCCATGGACACTGCTTTTAAAACTGAAAAAAGTAAAGGTTTTGCTTCAGTAGTGGTAAGTCTCTACTCACTCTTTTGTTCAGTTGTTAAAAAAATACAATACCAATTTCCTTAGCTTTCGCGAGAGTTGCAATTTGAGCCGAAGGATCCGACCCGATGGATAAGATGCAGATAAGTGGAGTTCGTGGTTCTGATTCCTCCCACGTCGTTTCTAGATTAAGAATACATCCTTCGCCATACTCGGGGCCCAATGAATCTGTGGTATAAATAAAATTATTAAAGATATATTATGTGTTAAAGAGAGTGTAAAATAGGTACGCAATCCATTATAAATATCACGGTTGACATACCAATAATATATTTCCTAGCCTGTGAAAGGGTGCGGTCGGGACTCCAGGAACGTATGAGCAGCAGCTTGCGGAATACGTCTAAACTGTCATGATAGCCGTTTGGGATCGTTTCTTCTTCTGGCTTTGCCTTCTCGTACCACACGCGCCACTCTTTTTCATTTGTTGATATCTAAATTAAAACGGGTCATGTGGGTTATAAAAGTGAAACTGTACCTAATTACTAGTTTCATGACCAGTTTAATAAAAACTTTTGTATTTTAAGGTGCTCTGTTACCGGAAGCAGCTTACGTAATGTTTTATAAATATATTTCAGATTCGATGAGCATTACCAGCATAGCATTACGTTAACAATGTCTGATGTGCATTGATGTTTACAAGTTGTATCAAAATATTACAGATTATATCTTTATGCTCGGTTCTCCTCCCTCTGTAACGTTAGAAGCGAATGCTCCCGGTCAGGGAGCACCGATACCTAATATTTGGTAATTATGTTTTGCAATCGCTCACCTTATGCAATACGTCACTAAATACTTTGAGTTTGCTAATCTCCACCAGGTTCAACCACGTTATATCCAAGATCCACCTGAATGGCTTTGGCGTGACAGCATTCAAATCTAGCGAGGCGCCACCCTTTACAAACGCCATGAATTCGTCGTGGGACACCACACCACTACTGCAATCAATCTTCATAGCTAGCATGAGTGTGAACAAAGCTTTATGCCTTTCGTATAAACTCCGCAACGTAAAAGCCCACACCTCATGCGTCAGGTACTTTAAAATTATATCAATCCTTTCTTCTGTCACATTATTTTTAGTTGATTTAGTGATAGAATTGTCGAAAATGTTAAGGAATTGTTTTAATGAATTCTGGTACATAATATTTACATTGCTCATTTCAACTATCAAGAAATAAAGGATCGAGCCTCTTCCTGCTACTGCTCTGAATTCCTCTCTAGCCTTTATTATTTTCTTCTCTGTCACTTCAGCCACTTTGAGTTTCTCATTAACTTCTTCGGATGTTGTTTTTGTGATCTGAAGAACTTGAATCAACGCCTCATCGTCTACCAAAGATCCTTCAGACGATGTTAGTCGACAAAGTAAGTTGCTCTCCAGTTCCTTCATACTTCTTTGATTGTTCATAACAGATTCAAACAAAGCCACGCGTTCTTCTTCCAAATCAGATTTTTCCATTAGAATAACTCTACCGAGCAACTGATCTTCCAGTCCCTGCATAGTGACAGTAAAGTCTATAATCGAAGTCTTCGCACTTATTTCAGGAGAATAAGGAGGATTGGGTAGTTTTGTCGTAATATACAACATAAAGCCAGGCATGACGTCACACTCTTTATCCCCTACCATTACTTTTTCTATTGAACCGGATTTAATGAAGTTTTTCTCTAATACATTATCTATGACAGGATCTAAGTCTACACCGACGTCTTCGATCAACAGAGGTCTACCTAGAGAAAGGCTGTCCTCTAAATGAGTTCTAAAATATTTGTGGTTTAGAGAGGTGATTTGCAATTCGTTTGTACTTTCTTTGTTTTTAATCCAATTTTTGCCTTGACTTTGCGGGTCTACTAACAGAGGATAAGAACTTGATTTTGTTACAATTAAAGCGTTTTGTACAGAAAGATCATCATTGGGTAGACCTTGTAAAGTCCATTCCGATATTGTTGCATTTTCTACTAACATATTGGTGATATTAAGATTGTTAGTTACTGGTATCTCTTTCTTCTTGAGTATTCCCATCCAGGTGTCAAGAAGGCTGGTTCTGAATTCTTGATTGTAGGGTCCACAATACGATAAGAAGCCAGTGGCTAATACAACATCACCTACAAGTCTGCCCAACTGTTCTTTAAAGTCTTTACTCTGCTGTGTCCATCTAATCTTTTCTCCTCCAAGGCCATTAATAAGTGCTGTGGCGGCTGTCATTTTTCTCAAACAAACGTTTGCAGCATCCGTTAACTGTTGTTTTTCGGATACTGCTGATTCATATTGGTCTTTTACTGCACGTAAAGACATTTCTCTTTCTTCTAATTGTCTTTCTGCCGATGCTAAGTCTTCCATAGCTACCTAAAACAAAATTATTAAGAATATGTCAATTTTATTGTAATTGCTTATTGATCTTTAATTTGTGTGTATTGATATTACCTTCAGCCTAGCTTCCTGCATCAGTAGATTGGCTTTGAGCGGTAGCACCTCTTTATTCACGCTATGGAAGAAAGCCATAGCTTTAGTCCATGAAAGAAGTCCAGCCACGTCACCGCATACACGCTTGGCTGTGTCCATGTTATAGTCTTCCATTTCGAAATAAGGAAGCAAGTGCTCTACCATTTCATTGTTGATTATGTCTTTAGGGTAGTTTTGAAGTTGTAACAGGAATGTTGTGCTAGCCATCATCTGAAAAAAGTTATTTATTATTATACTTGTGAATAAATAAGTACCTACCATAGAAAGCCATGTTCTTTAAAGGGTTGTTCTCATTTATTTCCCCTTATTACCTTCAACGATTCTGCCCAAGATGGCTTTGGACATGGTGCATCTGTATCAGGTATAAGGGGATGTAATCTTCTTTGAAATAAGATCAATACGCAATCCATTATCCGCATAATCAGGTGTGGTGGCCTTCCCAATTTTCTCACAGTAGCGATGTGAGCTGGTTTAATAGTATTCAAAGCTGCTTCGGCTTCTTCAAGAGCTGGCTTTGCAGCTTCTAGCTTTATTTCAGCCTTCTCTTTCTCTTCGGCTATGTACGCAACTAAAACTTCAGCTTTTTCCTTAACTATTTGCACTTGATTTTTTACTATCTCTGCTTGCATTGCCCTCTCCGTTACTTCTGTTAGTACACGATCCGCCTTTTCAGATGCTACTGCCAAATCTTGCTCCATCACCGCAAGGTCTTTTTTAAGTACCTCAACTGAAATGGAAGCTTCGCGAAGTTTTTCTAATCCAGTGTCCATTCTCACAGCGCCATCTCCTAATTCTTTTTGTTTCATTTGATAGATCGTTTTATAACCACCAATGAAATTTAAATAGGATTTGGGAGTGACATGAGATGAACGACGAAATCTTTGAAAATATTCTATCGATACTCCAGCGACAACGTCCTGTATTGTGCCTAAAACAGTGACGAGTTCTTTTTTTACTTCTGTTGTACATTTGATCTCGAACTCTGAGAGGAAGTGATCAGCCACTTGAACCAAAGCAGCTTTTGGCCAAGGTTGGAACCAATCTATGGTGCACCCTGATATAAGGGCGGGGAATCTCATAGCACGATTCCTAAAAGCTTCACTAACCTGAAACAATGATACATTATAGATATATTAGAGGCATCTAGTATTTCTTTTAATTTAATAAATTGTAGGTAATCTATTTAACTTAAAATAATCTATTTTACCAATTACTTACGGGTGAAAAGCATAACACAACATGAAGGTACTGGCATGTCCTATTTAAGAAATACTCCATAACTAGTTCGTTAGTTAGTGTACGTTTCTGATTTTCGCGTTTCATTATTGGCGTTAATTCAGAAATTATTTCTTGCTGCTCGTCTTTTGTAAAGAGATTTGATATCACTCCAGAAGATAATATATTGTTTAAATATTCTAAGAATCCCTCTTCTTTTATATCTAGATCAGTAAAAATGAAAGTAGTTCCTTTTCCTTGAACTCCACAAGATCTATAGAGTAGTTTTAAGTCTTCGAGGAAGTTGCTTACATTGTATGATCTAGTCAACGCAATCTGGAAAGACCTGTAGCCAGCTATGAATGTTGACAGTTTTGTTAAGGACTGTTTCCCAGAGCCACCAACACCCACAAGCATGACGTTTCCTCGGGGATGTCGAATAACTCTCGATATTTTGACTAAGTGCAACATGGCATCTGGAAAGAATACTAGATCCATACCGGATCCTCGCACCATTTCATTAAATTGTGCCAGAAACATGTCCAAGCGTTCTCTTAGTTCACTATAGTCGTAAATAGGCTCATAAACTTTAGGCAGCTCCATATCTGCATCTTCACCTTCTTCCCCAGTAGGCTCAGGAGCATCTCTGTAATATAATAGGTAATTAAAAATGTAAACAAACAATTATTATCTTACGATAAATAAGTATTTATAGCTTTTCAGTGGAAGGTACTGTTAAAATAATTGTTTACCTCATAAAGTCCACAAACACTGGTTCTTTTTCCATCATTTTCTTATATTCAGGCCCTAATACTTCTTCCGTGATATCATACAAAGCTTTGTTGAACCAATCCTTATCAGCTTGATGAGTAAAACGGTCCAAAAAAACTCTCGAACATTCATGTTTCCATAACAACATCAGACATTTTTCTGATTCAATGACAGTGGGAAGAGTACCTACCATTCCTTGCCAAACTCTCGACAAATCTCGCAATGAAAATACGTAATGGAATTTGGCCGGAGTCGGTAGTAAGTTTAGTCTCGTTCTCATCCATAGCTCTCTCGTCAACGGTATAACTTTTTTTATTAACGATCGTACTTCCGTAGCAAATCCACGTCTAGCGTTGTAATGACCTTCACCAATAACTTTAAAAATTTTGTCGATTGATTCATTATTAGGTAAAGGACAGTTAAATATAGCAAATTGACGTTTTAGTCGGGCCGGTATGTCGTTTCTTCCTCCACCTGTGAAATGATAATGAACACTTTTAAGAGACGTGAACTACTGAAATGTTTTAAAAATTTAGGGTGACTTGCACCATAAATTAAGTAGTACTTAAACAATAAGTGGTATTTTGGATTACCTGGTTGACCCATCGCTCCCAGAAACTGTATATCAACAATGGTTGTAAAATCTCCTGGCTTTTCCAAACTGTAAAATCCCCCCATGGTCATAGTCTGTCTTACGATCTCGTTCGTTATTTGGTCACCCCATTCGTTTATCTGAGGCAAATTGATATCGTCTATGAAAACTAACATCTTTTTACCACCAGCAGGGCCGAAAGTCATACCACTGCGTTTTTCAACATAGCTTTCTATAGTTTTCTGAAATTGATATGGACTAGTAGCTGAAGAGAAATTAAATGAACGACCCAGAAACTGTTCAGCATTCACATTTTTCATATAGGCCTTCATCATCACAGTTTTTGCCGATCCTTGTTCACCTAATAGCAATACAGCTCTTCCTTGTTTAGCAATACAGTGTATGAGATAGTTTATCCTCACGTTATCAGTGATAGGTACTAAGATACTTGCGTAGTCAGGTGACGCAGTATCTGGATATTGGTAGGTCGTAACCAAGTCGTCCCACAGTTCCCATTTTCCAGGGTGCTTGACATAAAAATCAAATAAAATGGAAGGCTTATTATTGGGATGCTTCGGCATATCTAAAATATCTGCAAACTTCCCTTTAATAAATTGATCAAATCGAACCCGATCATTGGTTTCCAGAAGCGAGCCGAAACCCCAGACCAATACAAACACGAAAATTTTATGAAGATGTTCGGGCGTGTATTGTATAATTTCTTCAACCTTTTCTTTTTCTTCTTCTTCATCAATATCTCCATTGACTGATTTACTGGCTGAAGGGGGATCTTCGGGTTCTACAGTTTGCTGAGGAACTAAACCTTCAAGTAGATTCAGCATTTGAAGTATTATGTTACTTTGCAACACTCTCATGCAGAATGTCAAGTTTTGGGTGCACCATGTGTATACTACTGGAAATGTTTGATCAAATAGTTCAGTGAATACTTCAATCTCTCTAGGGGAACGAGTATTTAGCCAACCGCGTACAACTGAAAAAAAAGGTTTAATTATTCCCGAAATAAAAACAAAGTTTTTTTTTTAGATGCTACTTAATCGTACCTGGATCCCATTCTAAACCAGAAGAGCTCATATAAACCATTCCGTTTCTCGACACCGTCGCAGGCGAAGCGTTGTCAATATTCTCAGGTTCAAATAAAATTTTGGTAGTTGGAGACATAGTCAAACGGTCGCCGTTAGCTAAAGTTAAGGTTTTATTATCGTCTAATACTGAATTTAAATTCTCTATCCATATACTGTCAACAGGCCCATCTAAGACTAACCAAATATGTTCTCCAGTTTTCATTTTCAGTGTTTTTCTCCAAAGAGCGGAAAAAATTCCATCTGTCCAATCATTGGTTGCTACGTCAAGGCGACCAAACATTTGTGCGGCTGTTATGGATTTAGGATTCATGCGCATTTCTCTAAAATGTGAAAGAAGTTTATTTTGATGTCTTTGGATCCAAATAATATAGGTTTGGCATTATTCAGTTTACTCACCTGTGAGGCGCTTCAGTATCTGTGAGCGCATTTATCAAAGTATGAATACAAGTAGTTTTTCCAGCTCCCGGTGGACCGAGTGTCATTATACCGTGGCGCACTCTTTGAGTTTCATATAGCTGCAAATAAAAACCAGCATAAAAGGTAGGTCTTTAAAAAATACTTAATTTTAAGTCTCTCATTTCTTACCAAATCCTAAATTGTCAATTATCTTACGAATAAAAAACTCTTAAAAACTCAGATCGCGATTTAAAGCTGCATTTTCGGTAGGTACTTATAATTTTGATTCCTATAAGAGTGTGAAACTACGTGTTGCAAGCAAAAAAATCTTTTTGCGTATTGCGTGAGAAACTAAATTTTAGGACCTTTTTCAGGTTTACAATTCAATTAAAATTCTTAAATGAGTAGACGTACTTACCTAAGGCCTTTTAAGAATTTGAATTGAATCCAGAAAGTGCAAATTCGCCGTGATTTGACACGCGCATATTTTGGTTACACTACTCTTAATATTGCATAACGTTGCTGGACTTAAGTAAATATTGTATAATGAAACGCGCCTGATTCGAGCATAGGGTCTGGACAAGATCTAAACCAAATTTGAAAAAAAGGTGTCTATTACCTGAATCAGCTTCAGAATCCATGGCGGATGGTATATGAGTCCGCTTGACTCGACTTGCTTCCTAATCGCCTCTTCAAGCTGGTCGTATGTGGTTTTCTCGAGCGCTTGATTGGGGAAGAGATCTGCCACCAGTGATATGAACAGCGGTTCATCCTCATCTATGAGTTTAGACAGGTTCATGTCACGTAGGACCCGCATGACGATTGTGCTCTCAGTGTCTTTGAAATTAACTCGTTTGACGGCTCCTAGGGTTCGAAGGACTGAGAGGATGTTGCGAAGACCAAAATCGTAGTGTACCTAACGCAAAAAAATATATTTTTGTTATGCATCGGCCACGACATCACTGTTGGGTTAGTAACATATAGAACAGCATATTTTTGCTAGAACTGGAACAGCCCCAACTGTGGTATGGTCCATCAGCCATTTTTTTATGTCCCCACTGCTGGGGCACAGGCCTTCCTTATGGGTGGTAAGGAGGACGGGCCATAACCCACCACGCGGGCCCAATGCGGATTGGTGGGTGTTAACGACTGCAAATACAGCCGGGACCAACGGCTTAACGTGCCTTCCGAAGCACGGAGGAGCTCTATATAATACATTTTTGGTCACCCATCCCATGACCGACCCTTGCGAGCATTGCTTAACTTCCGCAATCGCTGGGCCAGGCGCTAAACCACTGCGCCACTGAGCTCCTCATAATGTGGTATGGTAACTTCGTGAAATTTTGGGCAGCATCTTACAGAAGACTGCAGTGTATAAAGTGTCGGAGTTCTAAGACTTCTGAGATGTAGAAAGTTTAGTCAGAATAAGTTAAGTAGCATGTGTGTGAGTTACTTATTGGTAGGTATGTTAGATAACATTGAACAATCATTATCAGCCTGCCGATACTTGTTTAACCTTGATGTTTACTAAGACATTATACAAAAGTAACCTGTTTTGTCAATTGCTCCTCACAGAGTTTGTACAGAGTGTAGAACTTGCGTGCAAGCGTGATGTTCTCGAGGAAACCGCACGAAGCAAGTTTCACTCTGATGATGATTTGTCTGTCTGGGACCATCATGGCCACCGTCCGGAACTGGATCTTCAAATTCTCTGGTAGTTCTTTGCGTCCGGCGTATCCTGGGTTCTGAATATGATTTGAAATTGATAGGAATAAATTAACAATTCTCAGTATATTTCGTAAACTAACTATATTCAAAAGATTATATTAGCACACGAAACGGTTGTATACCTACCTACATCAAAAAATAACTCAAAATAAGCTCACCATAGTAATGAAGATCCCGAATTCAGGGCACATTTCAGTGACGTCGCCATCGGTAAAGATAAAGCTCTTCTTCTTCTCTTTCTTGGCGGACAGCACGACTGCCACCTGCTGGGCCGCTACAGATAGTACTGGCAGCTCGATGCGGTTGAATTCGTCGAAACAACCCCATGAGCCCGACTGTGAAAGGCCCTTGTAGATGCGGCCTAGGCCTCTGTTCAACGAATTAAGTTTCTTGCGTTAAAAAATCAGTAGCAGTTAAGATGCAGTTTAATATTCTCCAGCAATTTCAGCAGGTCTTGTGCTATGCTTCTGTGACTTTAGATGGAATTTAATGACGTGTGTCACGTGTGTGATAGATGAGGTGGAGCCTTATATGCTCTAGCTAGAAGTCTAGTCTTGTGTCCATAAACTCTCTAATTTCTAGCCCGAATCTAGCGAATAATGTATTGAGTACGAATCCAAATGTAAAAACTAAGATTAAATAGTTATAAGTAGGGTATAAATTGATGAAATCAATAACGTACCTGTAATCCATCTGGTCAGAACAGTTGAAGACAACGACGTACTTGGCCAATGTCTTGCCCATGTCCTTGACGGTTTCCGTCTTGCCAGTACCGGCAGGACCGCACGGTGCGCCGCCCATGCTCATGGCTAGTGCTTGGGCGAGGGTGATGTAGCATCTGTGAAACCGTTTCACATATTAGTCGGAACTAAAATTTAAAATTCAAGGAACTGGGAAAATCTTCGGATGCCATGTGTCCTACATCTTGGCATGGACCACTTTGAAAACCGCAATTCTGACTACAGGGAAAATTTCTCCCCAATTAGTCCTAACTAGTCCTACTTTTTCGGAATTAGTCCCAAAAAGGACTGAAAGATATAAGCGATTTAAATGGTCCATGCCAAAGCAAACCTTCATTTTGGCAGGGACAGGCTATATCTAGTGAACCATAACACCTAGCCAGGATCTGATTATTAAAAAAAGTCCCTTTTTTATGGATCCCGCAATGCCTAGAATAAAAACGAAATAAAGCGCCGTTCAAAAAATATAAAGGAATGATTTGGTCCATGCCAAAATCAACCTACATCTTGGCGAGGACTTTTGAACCAGGTCATCTAGAGAAAATCTAAGTCCCAATTAGTCCCAAAGCCACAAAACTAGTCCCCCTTTAGTTTAGAAGATAATCGGAATTAAAATTTGGTTTTTATAGTACCTACCTACAGGAGCTGACTTCCTATTTAGTAACGATGTTTGCAACTTGTTTTTTTTGTGTGTTTGTGTTAGAATAATGAAGTGTTATTAAAGTATAATGGTAAACAAAATTTGCGTCGACATAAGCACATCATTAGATTCAGTACCCTGTACGCACGCTACGTCCTACAGCGCGCAGCGCCAAATTGGTGGAAATCAAATAGGCACAAAAACAGTTTGACAGCAGCCAGTCCAGTGTGATAATATAGAGGTCAATGGAAGACACTGATTTTGGCCTCAATAAATCAGCAACATTTAATAAGGCCTATACAAATTCAGAGTAAAAAATAATCTTTAAATTGAAGTTAAATTTGAAACAAAATTAAATAAACACATACAATTATCAATGAAATCAAATATTTAATAAAAAAAAGTAAGACTCCTATTATAAATTCTTAAAAATATAAAGATCTCACTTAGGGTGGATTCGTCCAAACTTCAATATAAACGGGAATAACTATACCAAGAATACATCTATTCCACGATTTTTTTCTCGAGTAAAAAAATGGTCATTTTTCCATGCAATCCAAAGATAAGTTACTCTTGGGATTCTTATTCCTTCATTAGTGAGTGAATATGTGAATGAACGTATTATCCTGCCAATTGTCATTGTTCTATAAACAAACTATTTAAAAGGCAAAGTCTTGTCAACTCTATTTTGTCGCCTTGTACCATAGATATAGTATATTAAAAGGGGTAGATGCGCTACCGAGCGACCGGGTGTAAGGGATAGATATATTATGACGTCAAAATATGGGGTTGCCATGATCAGAAAAAGTACCCTTAACGGGGTAGCATCCGTTAATGTGCAGATTACTAGTTAAAGCACGGAAATCGTCTACTTTAAGAAAAAAATTGGTACTATTATGTATTCTGTGCTTTAAGAGGATTGTCAACCACGTGGTCTCCATACAAACGGCGATAACGTTTCCCACCCTCTAAACCTTAACCTACAGCAATGAATTTTTGGTATGTTTTTGAAATGCCTAAAAACTAGGGCTGTACGTTTTGATTTTTAAAATATTCATTGTAGATTTGAAAATAGTGGCACTTCTGTGTTTTGTATGAAATCACTAAAATGCAAATATTTCGAAATCTATTATAAATATTTAAAAAATCAAAAAGTACAGCCCTAGTATTTAGGCATTTCAAAAAAATACCAAAAATTAATTACTGTAGGTTAAGGTTTAGAGGGTGGGAAACGTTATCGCCGTTTGTATGGAGACCACGTGGTTGACAATCCTCTTAACTGACTCGACCAGTTAATCTGCAGATTAACGGATTCCGTACTTTAACGGTAACATACGTATACATAGAATAGAAATGGAAATAAACTTTATTCGCAGTAATTGTGGTACAGCAGAGATATTAATAAAATGTTTAGACAATTCGCCATTTCCAGCATGCAAAAACTCAGTATAATTATAAATGGTATTAAGAAAAATAAAAACACGTCTTCCCTGCTAAAATCGAACTAAAGTTAAATAACAATCGTCATTGCAGTCGGGACGGGAGTACACACAACTGCCCTGCTAAAAAAAGAGAGATATAGTAAACTAGCTGGGGTTCGCTCGGGTAGTTGATATTGAGATTGTGTGGTTAATGGAATAAAAAGATAAACTTTAAATTAAAACAGGTAAAGTCTTTATTAAACGTTGGAATACAGAACTTTTTTTATTAACGTTAGTTTTTCTGTTTTTCGGAAACAATTTTTTTCAAAATGTTTTGAACAAATTCGTGTGTGGCACCCAATTCTTTTTTCCATTTGCTTCTATCCATTTTTCACGAGTTTTATCTTCCGTCGGAAATCTGGAAAAATGAAATCGCTAGAAATTCCCTGAAATATGGGGTAATTTTTGGGGAAAATTTTCTATACAGTAGGCATCCGGAAATCGAATTATAAACCTACTGATTTTAGTGGACGTCAAAGCTAAGCTGACTTCTACTATTACGTAGATGTACGCAATTTTACCGGTTTGCATGTCAAATGTTTACGAGGTTATTTTTAGAAATAATTTTTAGATTTTTCCTATTTATCAGGTATTTCATGATATAACTAATGATTTAGCTCAGAAACTTGGTTCCTGTGAGATTTGAGAAAGAAATACGTGATCAAAATATTGAAAACAGTGTACTTACGCATGAAATGTAACACCCGCTTATTTTCTTTGATTGTTGCTTTTGCAGCCAAATATCGAACACCCCACCATTTTGTATGCTAGACACAAACACAACACATACGATTTATAATAAATCTTGGGTATCAATTAGGTAGTAATCCACAAAACCTTTAATTTCTTTGGCACTCTTGATATAACCCCACTTGTTTGTTTTGCTTAGTTGAACTCTGCCTATAACCCAACCATGAAAAAAAGTCCGGTCGGTGATAGAGAGAAAACATGACACTCTTCTCTATTTCCTCCTATAGGAATCTCAATAAGACGATCTCGCTCTATCAAAGCATGTCAGACCCTTGCCTTGTACGTATCTGTAGCGGTCAAAGTCAAATATCAAACAAATGTCACTGACACATGGCACGCGGACGCCATTAAAATAAAAAAATAATAAATAAATACTCGCGGATTAACTCTGTTATTCCCCGCGAAATGGTGGTATAGCGACTATTCCCGAATAGGCAAAATACTCTGAGAATAGTGTGTGGTAAAACGTAATTTCGATTTACTCTTGAATAACTGGTCATTTTATCTAAGAATAACAGTTATTCTCTCTTGGTCGAATCCGCCCTTAGTTGCAAAAATTTGTACAGGCCATACAAAGAAAAGTAAACACACTAACTAAATACAACGTCTTACACGGTGTTTGCCGTCGCGAGTTAGGCACGGATATGCCGGGACCAGACAATGAACAAAAAATAGAATTAGAAATAGATAGAGTTAAGGTTTCTTTATCTGTTTTGGTAATCATTAAGTAACTTTTAAACATTCATCCGTTCCAGCTTAGACCGATCGGGATACGTTATTTTGAGGGCATAACCTTCAAAAAGTTTATGAAATCTTGCCTGTCATATTATGTACATTGGCATTTATAAAGTGTATTTTTGCGTTTTGTGTCACATCTAGCCGATGCATCTTTAGAAATTCAATTATTTGTGTTGGTTATAAATAATTGAACTCAAAACTGTCCAAATTGATTTAAAGTTAAAAATAAATAGTATTGTATTTAAGATAGCCTGCGTAGTGTACAAACCTAGTTTGTGTCATCTTCATCCATGGAAACTGACGCGGGGCCAGTATATTAATAACATTGTCAAAAAAATATTACAATTTGAAAAAATCTTTTGTGACTTTTACAGGGTGTTGAAAATAAAAAATAAAAAAGCTGAAAATGCCATTGATGAATTTGGCACAAATCATTTTGTAGAACAGATACCATGGATACCTACCTACCTACCCATTAACTTAATATTCCACTCGAAGCGAAATTTTTTCTAAGTCTATGTGTATACCATTGATCTAAAACATTTGACACTTATTTAACCAATTGTAATATTCTTTTGGAGGTACTACGGCAACTTTTTAGGTAATAGCCAAATAACAGTATTCCCGTGGACGAAGATGACACAAAAAGTTCATGTACATCGGAAGAGGATAGGTACCTCGTGGATTTTCATGGTTTTCAATTTTGGTTTAGTCCTATTGATCCTACTACTATTATTCTAATTCTGGAATATGTTAAAATAGACTAATAAATAGATGTTTTGATCAAGCTCATAACATGAATGGAAACAATTTTCTCGATAAAAAAATAATCCAAAGTTGATGCCTCGCATTTCATTTTTGTAGTAGGTACCTACTGTAAGCAAACGGACTCATATTTTGAACTGAAATTAGGTTTATAAGATAAGAACAGTTCAAACTTCTGACAAAACCATTAGGTACTTTTTTAAATAATTTAGTTTTTTAATTAAATCAACTTTTCTCAGAATGTCGCTTACGTTTTTTTTTATTTTGGGACGTGTGCGCTATTGTTGTCCCTTTCTTTGCGCTGGGAAGCTAGAAGCTATATTACTTTAACTCTTTGCACAGGAATTTCAGACGGCCGCGAGCCTTCGTTGAGGACGGATCTGTGCTTGAGGTTCCTAAAATAAACCAGACAAAACACGTAAATTGACAGTGTTTTAATTTTTCCCACATTTCAAAGACAAGACTCTTGTCTTTGAAATGTGGGAAAAATTAAAACTGTCACAAGAGTCTCTAAAACTTATCCAACCTATTTTTAGCCGATGAACATTATCAACAGAACAAAACTTCCAAGAGTCGCCATTGCGTAACAAAACAGTAAACTATGGATAATAAATATTGTAAAATAAAATTTGTTTCCCGACCCGTGGTACAACTTTTAACTTTTACAAGCTTCGATAGTGAATAAAGATTATTATTATGCAGAATCATTAGTCTCTTTACCCGACAACAGCAAAGCAAAAAGAAGAGCAATAATAATAAAAAATCTCAAAACGAGTACGTCGCATTATATATTACGTTATTTATTTAGGCACGCATAATGCGCACGCTATAGTTGTCTAACAAAGTGACATAAGAGCTGTTTAACATAAATCGCTAGAAATCTGCGAAAATGTATTATTTTAATGTTGGAGGATTCAACAACTGGCTGGCGAGGCCTGGCTGGTTCTGGTATATCGAGTCGTGCAGGGCCGCAGGTCCGTGATCTTGGCTGGGCTGGTTGGACTAATGGTAGGTATGAGAATAACCTAGCCTCAAAATTTCATTTTCATTTTTCTCAAAGAAAAAAATTAAACAAAGTTTGTGTCTTTTAAAAACAACACGATTCTCAGCCCGGACACATAAAAATTACGCTTGAGATACAGTATACCATCACCATCACCCATAATCAGTATTCTATGTTTTAATTACATTGAATTCTGATCAGCCGTTTTTACGTGATTAGGCGGGTTCCCATTCCCACCAAGCGCGCTGCCTCACGAGGCAGGACTTTTGCCGCATGGGCCTCGTACGAGGCTGCTCGCTTGGTCGACCCGCCTAATCACGTAAAAACGGCTGATCAGAATTTATTTATATTAAAACATTTGCTGTTTTCTTAAAAATAGTACCTACCAAAAACCGAGTTTTATTTTTCGGTCAAAATACAATGGAAATGCGACTAAACGATAAATGACTAGGTAATTAGAGTTGTAAATTCAATAATCTTCAATTTAATTAAAACACAACATATTGAATAAAATATATTTAATTAATTTCGAATCAAATTTAGCTCCTTAGGGGGGGTAATTATGGGTTTAATCCCAATGGTCAGGTTTAAAACGGGTCTTTTGCCCTTTTGATCTTTGTGTCATTTTGAGTGACCTATTTCTTTTATGTGAGTAGTAAAAAAACGTGAGCAAAGGTGTATGCCTTTGTCGTTCCGAGCTGTGAAGTCACCAAGGAATTTTTACATTTCATTTATTTTCTCCAAAAATATTGTTTGCTGGGCAATTCTAGGAACGATGACGTCACATATTTTACGATTTTACATCTAGAAATAATTATTGAATTAGAACAGCAGTGCAGAAATTTGTTTTATTTCAATTTTATAAAGGATTTTGAAATGTGACGTCACGAAATTTAGGACCCTTCCACACTTCGTCGACCCCCTCCCTCCCCCTCAACGTGTGACGTAATTTATGGATGGCCCCAAATGGACCTCTGTCGCAAAAGTTACAAATCAGTTTTTTCGTTCTTTATAAATAATAGTATTTTTTATAATTAATAAACTATTTTTAGGTATTTGTATTCATTTTCATTTTTCAATTTAAATATATTAACAAAGAAAAATGTTCTAAATATTGCGATGCGACTCCATCGTTTCTCTATTCTTCTTCTTTAAACTTTCGATGAAACCTCACAAAAAGAAATTCCCCAGGCGTCGTTCAACTTTAATTTTCTTTTCGTCCGATAGTGTTAAAAAAGACAAAAACCTAAATTATTACTTATGCATACACCCAAAATGACACAAATTCATGTATTAGGCTATGTGAATGGTGCAGAAACTATATACGAAAAAAAAATAACTTTAATATTTTTGAAACCTAAAAACGTATCCCGATCGGTCTAGATTCCGCACGTCCAAGGTAGGCTTTGAGAAGGCTTTTAGCTCTCTCAAAGTTTAGTGGGAATGCCCTCTACGTCTGAGTCTCACATAACCCCGTTGCTTACCCTGAGGCACGACGGGGTATGCACTCCCAACAACATTCTCCTCATTAAAAAAAGTTAGTAAATATATTCTGTAATGAATGGAATTGCAATAGTATCAATGGCCAGTATTTATAAATCGCTCTCAACGCTGTTCTCATAAGAAGAGCATCTCAGGACCTAAGTATTATCTCAAGACAGCTCTCAGCGTTGAGAGCGGTTTATAATTACGTGTCCTAATTACCTATCAGTGAGAGGCGTGATGACAAGTCGATCAGTGCAACCCAAATATTCATTCTGATACGTGAATGTTACATCGGTTACGGAGATCCAGGTCTTGTCAGCGTCTTCTTTGAAGTAAAACCTGCATTGCTTCAGCCATTCGAAATCGTTTGGTAATCGCACATTTAGGCGACACTGCAACAAACAATAGAAGCTCGGAGTTTATTAAACTTAGGTAGGTACCTACTATAAGATTTTCAATTGAGAAGTACAGTAACATTAGAATTTGATGAATGTAAACGATGGAATTGATGACTTCGATTAGAGGCTGCGATCGTTGGATGGCATGGGATATGTAAGTTATTTTATTGACCTTACACTGCACGGCGGTAGATACATTTTTATTTTATTTTTATTTTATTTATTTAAAAAACAACAGCATATAATATACAAACTTAATGATACAATAAATGTTAGCACATTAGCCTAACAGTTTCAACTAGTAGTTAATACAAAAACAACTTTAAAAACTCTGTCTAACACTACATATTATTATCTTACCAGCACATCAAAAATATCTCTCTGGTGCACATGGATTGTGATAAGGGTCTCGAACTTGATCCTCTCAATCTTCGTCAGGTCTCGTGTGGTCTGGTCAATAAGCGTGTTCAGCAGTTCCAAGAATTTGTTATTGGTCTCCATCATAATCTTCTTGTCCGAGCGAGCTTGTTGTAACGCTAGTTCTCCGTCTCGTGTCCAAATTATCTGGATACCTAGGAGGCCGATCTAAAAAAAAATTAGTACCTACCTACAGTATTACTGATGGAAAGACTATTACCGATGCTTTAATTACCTAAGTAATATAATCAAAGTATCGATGTTATAATAGGGAATATGCATAAGTTACCGATTTCACTTATAAAAACATGATGGAACAGAAAAAAAATAAAAAAAAGATGAAATTAGAGGAAAATATTTTTTTTTCATTTTCGGATATAATGCACATAACAGGCAAATAGAATATTGAATAAGTAATAATGTTTTGTATGACACATATGTACTAAAACGCAATATTAAGGGAGATAATTTGATCTTGGCTAACTCTTATTAAACGCGCCTGAAACACACCTGAAACGTGACAAGTGACGTCACCGTTTTGTATAGAGCGTTGTCGGCGGGTGCTGCTGCGCTGCGTGCTAATTTCAAGTAGGTAACTAAGTATATCACGAGAAAAAAACGCAAGAGAAAAGTTTACAGTTGATTTTCTCACGCATTATACCACCACCACGCACCATATTACCTAGGCACTTTTGATTTTGTTAAAAAAAATATATTCATATTCCCTATTATGTGAATGACATTTAAAGTGCTTAAGTGAGAAAATTATGTTTTGTCCACATACCATACAACAAGTACTTAATGTCTGTGGTTTTGTCAAACTCTTATTATCTGCATCAAGTTGAGAATATGAAGTCAGTTTTTAATATATTGAGATTGAGAAACCAAAGAAATCTTTTGATCAAAGATTAGTTTAAAAGCATAACTCAGTTTCTGAAATATAGGTACCTGAGCAGGCATCTTATCAAGGAAGAACAGTAAGTTGAACCCCGGATCATTGAGGACCGACACTGCGTTCCGTATGATGGCGTGGATGCTGCCCTGTGCGGACTGCAGGAGGGAGGTCAACCACGTCTCCACGGAACCCTCGGCGCGCACCGGCCTCTCTAGCTTTATCTCTTCTCCTTCTGACGATACTATGGCTATCATCTTGTTGTATTCTAAAGGAATCGTCACGTTATTAAAGATTCCCATGAAACGTTAAAATCTATGTAAGAGGCAATTGTTTTACCTTTATTTTTATTCATATCATTCAACGACTAGTATTATACGATATTTTTTTTTCAAAAAATTGAAATAAGTAAACTTATTCCAAAGATGTAGGATTTGTTTTAGAGAGCGCGAGTCAGGCTCAATTTTATAAAGGAAACTAGTAAAATTAAAAAGCCAATGACTGATTTTGGCGCCTTTTTTTCGCTGCATTTATTTATGTTTTAAATAATTTAACAAACACAATTTATACAACGTGTAACAGAAAGGGGGTAACAACCCGAAAGGAGGTCAATGTACTCGTGAAACTAAACACCTTCCAACAGAAAAAATTTTTCTAATAAATAAAAAAAAAATAACTCTCCATACAAAATGTTGGCGGCAAATTAAAATTTTCTATGGAGAGTCCAAAATTTTTTTTTCGTTTTTTTTTTCTGTTGGAAGGTGTGAAGGTATGAAGATGAAGATTCACGAGTGCATTGACCTCCTTTCGGGTTGATACCCCCTTTTTGTTACACGTTGTATAAACGCAGTCCGAGTGATGTTAAAAAGGGGTTGGAAGTTTAGTAAAGTGGTGCAGATTACTATTCTAATATTTATAACTCCGTTCGGACTGAGTTAAGAAGTACAGTGTAATAAAAATTTCGCTAGTTATATTATTATTATTAAAAAATGCGCGATTAGTGTAACAAAAAAAGTTTTAAAAGGCGCCACTGGTCCATATAAATCCGGCTTTGCCCATTTCTAAAGTTGTAGAGTAGTTATACGGCTATGTTCTCTCTGATACATTAATTTTCTAAGTAAAGTGAAATTTCAGGTGCATTTCAACAACTGCCTACTAATCAAAATGATCTAACGATTGACAAACTTACCAATATCATGAAACTTGACGTATCGTATGTTGTCGAAAATAGACAAAAGATGGTTTTGTATCGTATGAGAATCCGACGCCTGTCCTAGAATTTCCAGCAGCGCAGGGTCCGATACGAAAAAGAATCTCGGAAACATTGTTCTCTTCTTTTCTAAGTAACCGCTGAGACTCTTTTGGCAGAGCTCAAGCTGTTCTTGTAAATGGGGGAGAAGTTGCCGTAGCAAATCATCTCCCACACAGCAAGATACAACTCCTGGAGTCTCATGAGCTCTTTGCATTATCTTCTGCCAAGATTTATCTATCTTGGAGAACCTCTTAGCTTCTTTTGGCAACTGCTTAGCGATGTCACCCCCGACGAATACGGCTTCGAGGTACACCCACATATTTTGAACCAGAAGCCAACGTTCTAAGATTTCGTTGGTGCTTTGTAGATCATAAAGCCATTGCTGGATTTGTTTTCTGAAGGGTGCGTTGTATCTAGAACATAATGAGTAAATAAGTAGGGTAGGTAGGTAGGTATATGTTAATAGCAATGAGGAGTTTCATTGCAACAGATAATAAAATACCTAATAATTAATCTAGTTAGGTAAATAATTTGCAAATATGCTTTGGCCGCTTTTTATTAGTTCATTATCATTTGATCAAATAACCGTTAATTAGTAGATAGTGTGAATTGCACCAATACGCTGTCAAAGTTAAAGTTATCGTCAATTGATAAAGCTACCTTATTTGTCACGTCAAACTTATCAAAGGACAACATGCTGACTGGCAACCTCTTTTTTTGGCTAATTTGTGCTTAACCGGTACTTTAACAAGCTTGTTATCGTTAAAGTTAGATGGTGCAACTCAGCCTTAGTGTCCTAACCATAACCATATACCTTAAAAAACAGAAAAAATAATAATGTGCAAGATCAGGTAGTTATACTGCGAGAATCGACAGCGTTGACTAATAAAGGCTCTCGATTCATAGTTGAAACTAACCTATTCGAGAGCAGTGATCCCAGAATCATCAAACTGTCTTCGAGTTGGCCTATAGTCTCTGCAGTGGTGTCGCCCCTTAGGAGCAGCTCCCCTCGGTTGTTGAAGGACTGGAAGGTCAGCTCGTGGACCGACCACTCGTTCGTCACTTGGCGCAGCTTTGCTTCGATGTCCTTTTCTTTCATTGCTGATATACAGATGTCCTGAAGCGAAAAAAATATAGATAAATTTTCTCCTTTAATTGTAAAGTCTACTCGAATCTTCGTTAAATATACATAAGTAGGTACCTATATTATTATAACTTATCTACGTAAGGGGTCGATTAACCGTGATGTTTTTTTAGCAACCTTATAAACCCTATTTTATAATAGTTTTTCGATGTGATGCTGCTTAGTTTCTACACTACAGTCAGTAGTATACTTAAGCAGCAATACTGTTAAAATACCCCACAGAAAACAATGTCTGAAGCCTTGGATTACGACAGGCATTCTTAAGTCAAGAAGGGTTAGGAATAAGCTTCAAAAACAGTGTACGATGAAACCAGATGATGCAGCACTAAAATTAAAATACTGCACTTATCTACTTACTACTTACCCTTAACACTGCTAAAACAAATTACATCTGCTTTAACATTTCATCACAGACTAGTCCTAGTGATGACTTCAAACTACAGATCCACACATATCCCTGTAATAGGAAACCTCTAACTTCTCCAGCTAACTGTTGTTGTCCGTATCTAACACAAGTAAAGTCAACCAAATACTTGGGCGTCATAGTGGATAATAATCTTAATTGGGGCCCACAGTTAACAGCTGTTGCTAGCAGAACGCGAAAGATGATTTATATATTTAAAAACCTACGAGATGTGGCTCCTAATGACATACTTACTTTAACATATAAATCCTTGTCTGAAAGCGTGTTGTCGAACTGTATTTGTGCCTGGGGTACTGCATCAAAATCACACCTGATCGAAGTAGAACGTGCCCAACGGGCAGTATTAAAAGTCATGATGAGGCTGCCCTTCCGATTTCCGACCACTGAACTCTATAAGCAATGTGGTATGCTTTCGGTAAGGAAACTATTCGTGTATCAATCCCAACGACGATACCACCGATACTCAGTACCATTGCTTCCCCCTAGCGACAAACGCATTATCGAAGTTCACTTGCCTAGATGCAGAACGTCATTTGCAAAGAAAAGCTACGAATACTATGGTCCTATGCTATACAATAAACTACACAAAAGCGATATAAAAACAGTTATGAAGTACAACAACCATAAATTTAAGTGCATGTTGATGAATAAATTGATTAATTTGGATTATGACAAAACCGAAAATCTCTTTGAGAAAATACAATAAACATACACAATATACACACATATAACACACATACTCATTGCAACACTAACACTCACGCACATGCACTCGTACACACACACTCACACACACCTATTCACACACAACTACTCACCCTCACATATACAAACGCACTGGCCAATTCAAAAGTGTAAGGTTAAAAAAAAACTCATATTTCTTGTTAGTAACCTTATGTAAAAAAGACACAATGTTATCTAATAGTGCCATTCTCTGGGAGAATCCGGAGCCTGCAGCACAGTTTTAACTACCGTGGGCTTCGGCGTCTTAAGGGCCGTATGACATTTTTTTTGTCGAAATTTCGATTTTGACGGATTTTAGCGATACAACCTAAAGTAACCTTTGGGTCTACTAAATACATTTGTATGTGTCCGCGACAAAAAGTAATATGATGATTCACTGGAAAGTTATAAGGTTAGAAATGAAAATGAAAGTTGGTGAACGATTTCTCAGAGTCATCTTTTTGAACATAGGAAAGACAAACAAGTACAAACAACAAATAAAAGTTGATATTTGATTTTCTTATGAATGTAGTAAAGATTATTCTGGTATAAATTTTACGTAATAATATTAATGTATCTAGGAGAAATTCACAGTTAATTCTGAGCGTTTTTTGTAGTTTTATGGTTTTTGATTGGGATTTTTTTTCAAATATTCCATACATAATTTCAAAATTCCGAGACCGCTATGAACTATTTGACTATATAAGAGATAACATTCATTTTTTTCTATTTCATTTGTTTAGCATAGTAGTTCAATCCATGAGCCCAAAAAAGTGTCTTCGCGCATTTTATGAAAACCTTTCTCTGCAATTTTGAGTTTAATTAAAAGTTAAGCAAAATTTCCAAAAAACGAGGCCGCTATGATCTATTCTAATAGTTATTCTGCAATATACAATAAGTCAAAATTGTAAATGTATTTTTTCATTTCTCATATTCGGAAAGTGATGTATATTTGAACTGAGCAGCGGGTCCAAAACTCTTCGTTCCACCCTAGGCTGTAAAAGCAATTTAAAAATAGAACTGAATTTGGCAATGAAAAAGTTTACAATAGTTAAAAACAAATAGTTTAAAAAAAGTTGCAGCCTTGTAGGGCGCATTCACGAACAACAACAAAACATGGTATAAACAGCCAGTGCAAAATTAAAAACATTGGGCGGAGCGGCCGGCGACGCGACGTGTTCCAAATTTAAAATAAGAAAAACTATAAAATATTGGAGGGAGGGAGACTTATATTACCTAACTCTGTGACTTTGAGCTGTGTGGGCCGTATTAAAGTTTTGTGTTGATTTTGTATTTACTAAAAATGATTTCAAAACTAAAACAAAAAGTTCAAATAAAATAAAAGAAACAATAAAACTATGCTGTCATTTGCCTACAGGAAACAACTACTTCAGGAGAGTCTCTGCCATGGACTTAACGTCTTATCAAAGACCAAAGAATATCTCCAACTTTTACAGGCATCCAACAAAGCCAAATCTGTCATCATAATAATTTATATCAAACTGTAAATATTCCAAGCAAGAATTTAACTTTAAATTTCACAAATTGTTCTATTTTTTCTAGGTTTTTAAAGGTAAGTTGGTATAGGTAATAATTATAAGGTCTACCAATGTAGTTACTAAGTAGGTACATGTTTTTATTAATAAACATTATGGAATAACTAAGACCTTTTTTACTTTCCTGAAATTCGAAATGAAAAGTAGAGTGTTTAACACGGGTAAAAGTCATCAATTCCATTCTCGAACTATAAATGGGAATTGCTTCCTTTTGACCCTCGCATAACAATCTACTATTGTTTCTGAGATCGATAACGCCAAAGTTTGCCATTTTACGCAGAAATCAGTCGAGACGTAACATGCCTCTTAATTATTATTTTTGTGGAAAATTATGTTGTGTTTTAATAAATAAATTGTTTGTTTGTTTGATGTTTGTGCGTAACGCGGCGCGGTGGCTTTATGGCTCTTTATCATCGCATCATATTAGATATCGGTATAATTTTTTGGTGAAGCCCTGTGAAGCCGTGTTGTTGTGTGATACATATTGGGTTGCTGTGTGCACAAAGCAACAATATGTATTCACTATCACTAACTTTATCTGTGTGCACACGGCCATACATGTATTCAATCAAATGTATTCAATGAAATATTATATAGTTACTTTCTTTGCTTTCTGGTACCTTGGTACAGCCCATTACATATCACGCCCCCACAGCACAATACTCGATATTGTGACGCCATAAAGGAAATTTTATAAGAAAATATTTCAAAGTGGAGTCAAATTAGGTCGAATTTGAAAAAAGATTGCAAGTAATTCGTGTAATTGCAATCATTAGAAGACATGAATATAAGTTTTCTCTGAGTTTGCACCATTCCTGGTGTGTATGGATCATCGTTTAATGTTCGGAATAAACATGTAAGTCCTAATATTTTTTTTAAATATAATACCTACAATAATAGTTTCTTTCCATCTTTTGTTACAATTTTAATTACCTATAATTGCATACCTAGCTTGCTTAAATCAGATAAAAAGTTACCGAGATAATTGACCAAATCTAATCCTGGGAGGCGCCACCTTTGTGACGCCGTAGGTACTTGTTCCACTACTTTAGCGAGTGATAAAAAGTGATTTGATGATCAGTAACGCGCGCGCAACGCGAAAGTAGTGGAACGAGTACCTACTTCTAGGTTTAGATTTTGTCAATTATCTCGGTAACTTTTTATCTGGTTTAAGCAAGCTAGGTATGCAATGATAGGTAATTAAAATTGTAACAAAACATGGAGAAAAACTATTATTTTACTATACACATACGGTACGTTACTTTGACTATGGCTCGAACCAGCAAAAGATCTAAGAGTTTCATAAATTATTAAACACACGACTTGATAAACTTATGCTGAAAATATTAAAAGTTTTAATAAAAATGTTAATAAATAAGAATATTTGTGACACAAATGGCTCATATTTATTTAGTAACACGAACTCTTGTATCTTAAAGAACCAAACTTGACAAGTGCAATCTTAGCATTTTTAAGGCCTTTGAATTCGTAGAAAGGACGGTGGGAAACAATAACAGGATGTAGGTAATAAGAAAAGGGTTGTGATGATTGTTGATTGTAACAGGCATTTAATTGTATAGTAGGTAGTGTTATGATGCTGAAGGAGGAAGTGGTATTAGTTTATAAATTCCCTTTCGGTAAGTTTCATTTTATTATTTTAGTCTACTTTAATGATCTGCCTGTTGTTAATTCTGGCATTGAGATGTTAGTAAATTCTCAGCCTAGGAATAGTAGGGAAATCGACCAGTGTTCGGCTCTTTCATTCGAAGTATAGGGGAACTGTTGAAAAATATTGTCTGTGCTTCTTGCGTATATAAAACCCATAGACATTTTTTTCTCTCTGGCAACGCTGCCGCTTAGTGAAGTAAGTTTTGTGTGCTCGTCCCAATTTTAATTCTATTAATTATGAAATATGTACCTATTTGAATATAATAACAATATTATGATAATCCCTGACTGAATAATATAATTCGTGTTTAATGAATAAACGCCGAAGTATTATCTCTGAAGATTTCGTTTGATTTGCGTTCTCGCCATATTCCACGATCCCTGACTGCGCTAATATAGCCCTGCTAACAGGAACAATATAAATTGTTCATTTAGGGACTAATCTAGGTACCTACACCGCACAATAACACTATGTTTGAAAACAAACGCTTTCGCACTCACCACACGGAAAAACACAGACACACTTGATGTTGGATTGCCAATAAGAGAGTTCACTATGGTAGTAGTCCCTTTGTAAGTCCTCTTTTAGTAATATTATTTTGTTATTAATTGTATTATGCCAGCTGGAGGTTTGCCCAGTCAGGTGTCGAGAATCACAAAGTGACGCGGTATCTAAAAATCCTAAAAATCTAGATGATATCTAAATTTTTGGTTGGAGGGGCGTCACTTCCCCCCCCCCCTTTTACATTTCACGAGGGAGAGGAGGCTGGTTTTAATACAGAAAATAAAGTTAAAATCTTAAACAACAATCACCACGAACCTTGGGTATGGATAAACAGTCACAATATATTTTAGTACCTACGTTACGATAAATTAAAAATGTAAATGTATTCAATCAAATGTAGTAAATGTATGGTGGTAAGGAGGATGGGCCATAACCCACAACGCGGGCCCAATGCGGATTGGTGGGTGTTAACGACTGCAAATGCAGCCGGGACCAACGGCTCCGAAGCACGGAGGAGCTCGAGATAATAATAAATATTATATAATTAGTTTCTATTGTGTTCTGGTCCCTTGGTACAGCCCGTTACATATCACGCCCCCACAGCACGGCGCACTCGATATATCTTTTAGTACCTACGTATAAATTAAAAATGTAAATGTATTCAATCATATGTAGGTATTCAATATTAAATATTTTAAAATTACTTTCTATTTCGTTCTGGTCCCTTGGTACAGCCCGATGCATATCACGCCCCCACAGCACGCGCACTCGATATATATTTTAGTACGTATACATTAAAAATGTAAATGACGTACTCAACGAATGTAGATATTCAATATAAAATATTATATAATTACTTTCTATTGTGCTCTGGTCCCTTGGTACAGCCCGTTGCATATCACGCCCCCACAGCACAGCCCGCTCGATATATCTTTTAGTGAGTATACATTAAAAATATTGTATTTCAATCAAATGTTTTACTCTCTATTGTGTTCTGGTCCCCTGGTACAGCCCGATGCATATCACGCCCCCACAGCACGGTGCCCTCGATATATCTTTTAGTACGTATACATTAAAAATGTAAATGTATTCAATCATATGTAGGTATTCAATATTAAATATTTTAAAATTACTTTCTATTTCGTTCTGGTCCCTTGGTACAGCCCGTTGGATATCACGCCCCCACAGCACAGCCCGCTCGATATATCTTTTAGTAAGTATTATATTAAAAATATTGTATTTCAATCAAATGTTTTACTCTCTATTGTGTTCTGGTCCCCTGGTACAGCCCGATGCATATCACGCCCCCACAGCACGGTGCACTCGATATATCTTTTAGTACGTATACATTAAAAATGTAAATGTATTCAATCATATGTAGGTATTCAATATTAAATATTTTAAAATTACTTTCTATTTCGTTCTGGTCCCTTGGTACAGCCCGTTGGATATCACGCCCCCACAGCACAGCCCGCTCGATATATCTTTTAGTAAGTATTAAAAATATTGTATTTCAATCAAATGTTTTACTCTCTATTGTGTTCTGGTCCCCTGGTACAGCCCGATGCATATCACGCCCCCACAGCACGGTGCCCTCGATATATCTTTTAGTATTACTTTCTATTTCGTTCTGGTCCCTTGGTACAGCCCGTTGGATATCACGCCCCCACAGCACAGCCCGCTCGATATATCTTTTAGTAAGTATATATTAAAAATATTGTATTTCAATCAAATGTTTTACTCTCTATTGTGTTCTGGTCCCCTGGTACAGCCCGATGCATATCACGCCCCCACAGCACGGTGCACTCGATATATCTTTTAGTACGTATACATTAAAAATGTAAATGTATTCAATCATATGTAGGTATTCAATATTAAATATTTTAAAATTACTTTCTATTTCGTTCTGGTCCCTTGGTACAGCCCGTTGGATATCACGCCCCCACAGCACAGCCCGCTCGATATATCTTTTAGTAAGTATTAAAAATATTGTATTTCAATCAAATGTTTTACTCTCTATTGTGTTCTGGTCCCCTGGTACAGCCCGATGCATATCACGCCCCCACAGCACGGTGCACTCGATATATCTTTTAGTACGTATACATTAAAAATGTAAATGTATTCAATCATATGTAGGTATTCAATATTAAATATTTTAAAATTACTTTCTATTTCGTTCTGGTCCCTTGGTACAGCCCGTTGGATATCACGCCCCCACAGCACAGCCCGCTCGATATATCTTTTAGTAAGTATTAAAAATATTGTATTTCAATCAAATGTTTTACTCTCTATTGTGTTCTGGTCCCCTGGTACAGCCCGATGCATATCACGCCCCCACAGCACGGTGCCCTCGATATATCTTTTAGTATTACTTTCTATTTCGTTCTGGTCCCTTGGTACAGCCCGTTGGATATCACGCCCCCACAGCACAGCCCGCTCGATATATCTTTTAGTAAGTATATATTAAAAATATTGTATTTCAATCAAATGTTTTACTCTCTATTGTGTTCTGGTCCCCTGGTACAGCCCGATGCATATCACGCCCCCACAGCACGGTGCACTCGATATATCTTTTAGTACGTATACATTAAAAATGTAAATGTATTCAATCATATGTAGGTATTCAATATTAAATATTTTAAAATTACTTTCTATTTCGTTCTGGTCCCTTGGTACAGCCCGTTGGATATCACGCCCCCACAGCACAGCCCGCTCGATATATCTTTTAGTAAGTATTAAAAATATTGTATTTCAATCAAATGTTTTACTCTCTATTGTGTTCTGGTCCCCTGGTACAGCCCGATGCATATCACGCCCCCACAGCACGGTGCACTCGATATATCTTTTAGTACGTATACATTAAAAATGTAAATGTATTCAATCATATGTAGGTTATTCAATATTAAATATTTTAAAATTACTTTCTATTATGTTCTGGTCCCCTGGTACAGTCCGATGCATATCACGCCCCCACAGCATGGTGCACTCGATATATCTTTTAGTACGTATACATTAAAAATGTTAGTGACGTACTCAACGAATGTAGATATTAAATATTATATAATTACTCCCTATTGTGTTCTGGTCCCTTGGTACAACCCGATGCATATCACGCCCCCAGCACGACGCACTCGATATATCTTTTAGTACGTACGTATACATTAAAAATGTAAATGTACTCAATCGAATTTAGATATTCAATATTAAATATTATGTAATTACTCCCTATTGTGTTCTGGTCCCTTGGTACAGCCCAAAGCATATCACGCCCCCACAGCACGACGCACTCGATATATCTTTTAGTACGTATAATGTAGATATTCAATATTAAATATTATATAATTACTCCCTATTGTGTTCTGGTCCCTTGGTACAGCCCGATGCATATCACGCCCCCACAGCACGGCGCACTCGATATATCTTTTAGTACGTATAAGTAATATTCAATATTAAATATTATGTAATTACTCCCTATTGTGTTCTGGTCCCTTGGTACAGCCCGATGCATATCACGCCCCCACAGCACGGCGCACTCGATATATCTTTTAGTACGTATTAGACTTGTGTGAATGAGACCAGGAGACTTGTGTTTAACTCTTTTATTATCTTCTCACATAACTAATATAACTAACAGACATTATAAGCAACTGCTTAACTAAGCTTGACTATCACTTGACGGTACCACGGATCACAATAGACTGAGTCAAACCTATAGCTTTCGCGCATGTGCAAGGATTGACATAATAACACTGACTTTAATATTCGAACGTACCATAGACCTTCCATCGTGAAGGTCCGATACTTCCCTCAACAATGTACTCAACGAATGTAGATATTTAATATTAAATATTATATAATTACTCCCTATTGTGTTCTGATCCCTTGGTACAGCCCGTTACATATCACGCCCCCACAGCACGGCGCACTTGATATATCTTTTAGTACCTACGTATAAATTAAAAATGTAAATGTATTCAATCATATGTAGGTATTCAATATTAAATATTTTAAAATTACTTTCTATTTCGTTCTGGTCCCTTGGTACAGCCCGATGCATATCACGCCCCCACACATAGTCTGTCTACCATCTGTCTTTGCGAAGAGCTTTCTTAAACTTCTTGCAGTCTGTTAACTTATGTTTAAAAACACGACAAAATTCGCATCTTCTCTATTCAATATTAAATATTATGTAATTACTCCCTATCGTGTTCTGGTTTCTTGGTACAGCCCGATGCATATCACGCCCCCACAGCACAGCCCACTCGATAAATCTTTTAGTATGTTACGATAAATTAAAAATGTAGGAAAACGTATCGAATGTGGTTATACTATTACCTGTGTGGAAATATATGTGGAAATATTCAAAAGTAAATGATTTTGATATTCAAACAAACAAAAGAAACAACGGCAACATGAAACGATGAATAACTTAAACTTTGGGAAATCACTGTACAAAACTATATTGTTAAAATATTCAAAGGTAAAACATGAAACGATGAATAACTTAAACTTTGGGAAATCACTGTACAAAACTGATTTGATAGATTAAGTTTTTATCACATTTATATTTATAATTGGGTGTATTTTATAATTGAAGATTTGTATTTGTATCATGTTTGTTATTAGACCGATACCAATACGTTATTTTGAGGGTATAACCTTAAAAAATTCTAAAGTTTATGAAATCTTGTCTGTCGATAGACTTGCATATAAAACGTTTATTTTTGCGTTTTGTGTCACATCTAGCTGATGCATAGAAATTCGATTATTTGTCGTCGATATAAATAATTGAACACAAAACTGACAAAATTGATTTAAAGTAAAAAAACTCAATGGTATTGTATTTAAGATAGCCTGAGTAGTGTACAAACCTAATTTGTGTCATTTTCGTCCAGTGCAAACTGACTTATAGTAGGTAACGGTAACTTTAACTTCAACTGTATCTGATATAAGATTCCATTGATAAAAACGACACAAATTGTGTCAGTTAAATAACAGTGTTCCCGTAGACAAAGATGACACAAAAAGCTCATGTACATCGATTATGACTTCGTAATCATCATGAAAGTAAAATTTTCAACTTTAATTTTCTTTTCGATTGATAGTGTTAAAAAAGACAAAAACCTAAATTGTCACTTATGCATCCACCCAAAATGACACAAATTCATGTATTAGTCTTAGTTAATGGTGCAGAAACTATATACGAAAAAAAAAACAAACTTTAATATTTTTGAAACCTAAAACTCTAGCGGTATTCGTCTATTTTGTATGGTAGTTAGGTAGGTTAGTTAAATTAATGTTCGAGTGAGGAGAATTCTGTGGTTTTCATGAGTTAGTAGGTTAGTTGTATTAATATACAACTAACCTACTAACTCATGAAAACCACAGAATTCTTCTAATTAAGTTAAGTATTGATGTGTAATAAGGTAGCTCGAGAGGTAGATAAAAAGTGTTGTAACGGGTTATAGGAATCGAGAGGCAGATAGAAAGTTTTGGAATGTGTAGCATTGTTTATGCAATGGGATATGTTATGTCAAATATGTTATGTTGTGGGGTAGACAGGGGTAATAAGAGATAGGTATAGAAATATAGTAACTGTTGGTAGGATTCAAATAAGAAGTAAGTTTATAAGCTAGGCAGGTAATTCGAAATTATTTAGTAGTGCGGTACAGGTAGGTAGAAAACTGTTTTGGTCAGTGTGGTTAGCATGTGCAGCAGATTGAGGGTGTGTGTTAAGGGAGTTTTCCGACCTCCATGTTGTGCTCTATGGTACCTACCTACATTTGAATCTCAAGTTGATTTGTTTATGTCACTATTGTCAATCCGCTTGCACATGCGCAACAATCTGTAGTTTGACACATTCATTGTAAAATCAAGTGGTTGTTGACATTATTATAGTTATAAAGTTGTGAACGTCGATCTGTTGAATAATGATATAAAGTGCAAGAGTGTGGAGCCACTGCTCAATAAATAAGTTACCAAAAGTCTCCTGGTCTCATTCCCACAGTCCTTAAAAGATTGGATAGTCTATTGTTTAGCAAACTATGATTAATGACTATTACAAAAGCCAAAACAGTTTCCACAACAGGATATAACATTTCATTCAAGTGAACTTAAATAAAATATTTGGGTTTATTTAACTAAGTGCAGACAACCATTTAATTTAATCAAAAAGGGAGAAAAGAAACTAAACCCAAGTTTGTATAAACATTTTGGTAGGTAGGTAGGTACCTACCCAACCGAAAGTTAACGACAAATATTATGGCTACAAAAATAGATTCCCAAAAGAATAATAAGCTGATGCGCTGTTAACTGTAAATTTGTAGACAATGTATTCAGAGACTGAAGTTAATTAATTTCGATATAACAATTATTCAAATATTGTTTTTTACGATATTTAAGGCAACATGCTATGTATGAGTTTTTTTACATATTGTAAGTATTACATAATCAAAATTCCAAGGTAAACTATGCCAGTATTTAAGAGATATAATATTATTATTATTGTATTTATTTCATTTGCTTAGTACAGTACCTAGTTCAATCCACGAGCTTGAAAATACGACGTCGCTTACTTTATGAAAAACTTGCTTCGGAATTTAGACTATTAAATTTAATACTTTATATACTTACCTAAGTAGATGAGCAAAAATTGCGAAAAGCAAGGCCGCTATGAACTTTACTTATAGCTATTTTCCACTATTCAATAAGGCAAAGTTGTAAAAGACTATCAATTTCACGGTCAAAATTTAATAGGCCTCTTCAGGTCGGTGGGCTTCTTCCTCTTAATCTCATAGTAGGTAGGCATGGAGTGTCATTGAATTGGTATTTTAAACATTAGTTTCTGAAGACCACTTTTCTATTTAGGGATCCGTTTGTCAAAATGTTTTTAGAGTCAGTCAAGTGTCATCGATCAGCCCCTGGTACACACATCTGGGACACCTATTAATAACGAAGTTAAAAAACCTAAAAATAAAAACAAAACAGCTTCAAAATTAAACACTTCTAAAAAGCAAGAAATAATATTCAAATCGTTATAAGTACCATATAGCATATCAATTTCAATAAAACACGTCTATTGAAGTCGGGTGTGGCTGGAGGACCACTTTTTTAATTCTAAAAGCCGAACCCGACTTCATTTTTTTATTTTTAGGTTTTTGAAGGAAGTTTTTCTTTTTTTAAGGTGTTGACTGAACTAAATTGACTTTAAATCTTATTCAAGTTTGAATCATTTCGGCAATAAGTCCAGCCGTTTTCGAGTAATATAAACATTATGGTGAATGGTTAATATAAGGTAACTACGGAACCCTGTACTGCGCGTGGCCCGACATGCATTTAGCCAAATTTTAGTTTATCTTCATCTACAAGGTATCTATTCTGTATTCAATCAAATGTATTCAATTAAACTACTTTCTATTGTGTTCTGGTTCCTTGGTACAACCCAATGCATATCACGCCCCCACAGCACTCCACTCGATATATCTTTTAGTACGATTACTCGACGACGGCTGGACCGATTGAAATGATTCAAACGTTATTTATTACATTAGGTAAACTCCGAAGTTGGTCCCATTTTTTAAAATTTGGAAATCGGTTCAGTACTTTTCAAGTTATCTTGAAAAAAGCACGAAAATAGTATGTTTTTGAGTGAATTACCTCGATGATATGGTCGTATTTCTTCTTTGTTTATGAACTGAGATAAATATTTTTTTTTTGGAAGAGGGATATCTTAAGTGTTCTTCAACCGACTTAAAAAAGGAGGTTCTCAGTTTGACCCGTACGTTTCTTCGCGATTATCTCACGTTTGGCTGAGCCGATTTTTCTACCTAAATAATATACCTACACTACCCAATAGAAAAAGTACCTACACTAAAAATAAAAAAATAAAAAATTGTTTAAAAAAACGACTTAAACAACTTACCACTAAAAATCTAAAAAGCAAGAAATAATATTCGTAATAATAAAAACACGTCTTTTGAAGTCGGGTGGGGCATTTAGAATAGAAACACGGAATTTGACCCGACTTCAATAGACGTGTTTTTATTATTACGAATATTATTTTTTGCTTTTTAGTGGTAGGTTTTTTGAAGTCAGTTGTTTGTTTTTTATTTAATTACCGTTACGTTTTTATGCATGCATGCGGCACAACGGGCGTTGACGGAATAGCTTAATTTAAGCACTTTAAAATAATAATAGATCTTAAATATAATATTATCAGTTAAATAATCATGAACCAAATTTACAAAATAAATATACACTCTTAAAGTAATAATTTCATAAACAACTTAATTAAAATACCTACAAAAATAATGGTCTGCACTTTAACTATGTTGAAATCGAAACGAACACGCACGATAAGTAAAAATAATTAAATAAACCATGAAAATAATGATTTCCACTGTAAATACGCTTAGCTTTAGAATTAATACTTAGCACTCAATCATTGTTTGCATTACTTATACAATTTAATTTTATAATTTTAGTCAAGCTTTAGTACTTGTGTAGTGATGTGTTGTACGTAAGTAGGCACACATCACTACAAGCTGAGGTTCTATAGTTTATTTAAAAGTAATAACCTCAGTAAAATATAGTTTGTTGTAGTAGGCAATTTTTGCTCTTGAGGTTGAAGTTTGTAATAGAACCTTAGCTTCAATCGGTACGTGTGAATTTTCTATATACATTATGTACATACCTACTTAGCGAGCAATTGATTATCCAGATCACTACACAAGGTCACAAGTACTAAAGCTTGAAAACACTTCTTGCTGGCTCCTGGTAGCCTAGTACAGTTTCAGTCGCGACAACCTGACTCGGTGGTTTCGGGATTGCACATGCGCTTTGAGGTCGCAACCACGTGGTAGAAATGATTGTAAATTCGCTACAACATAAATACATCGCTACTTTTCGTAAGTAACCCTGACCCCTGGTTTTGGCCGTTTTAAACTTAAATGTTGTACCTATGATAATTATGTTCATCATCATCATCATCATATCAGCCGCACGACACCCACTGCTGGGTACAGGCCTCCCCTAAGGATCTCCACGACGATCGGTCCTGCGCTGCCCGCATCCAGCGGCTTCCCGCGACCTTCACCAGATCGTCGGTCCACCTTGTCGGGGGCCTACCCACGGAGCGCCGTCCGGTGCGCGGTCGCCATTCCAGAACCTTTCCGCCCCAACGGCCATCGGTTCTTCTCGCTGTGACCCGCCCATTGCCACTTCAGCTGGACAATCCTTCGAGCGATGTCGGTTACTTTAGTTCTCTTGCGGATCTCTTCGTTTCTGATTCGATCACGCAGGGAAACGCATGGCTCTCTCCATTGCACGCTGGGTGACCTTGAGCCTCCTTATGAGACCCATAGTTAGCGACCACGTTAATTATGTTATGTTATGTTATGATAATTATGTTATTATAATATGATAAATAAGTCATAATAACAGCTATACTTATAACATTAGGTAGCTTTAATTATTTTATTATGTTTTTTGGCCTTTAGTTCAAATCTTTCATCAGGGTCTGCACCGCAACTTACCTTCGAAAGACGCATGCTCGCATTAAGATCACTGTATACGTCACGTAACGTGGTTTTACCCGGACCTGCCTGCCTAGCATGACCGATTTATATCGCGTGATATAGCATTTTATCGACACTCAACTGTCAAACTCCTTTGTCTTTTAACAGTTAAACGTGTTTTTTTTTTTTTTTTATTACCAAATAGACATAATAATACAAAAGTTGTTTGCTACATTTACAAAAAACCACGCAGGTTTACATTAGGAATGTGCTGTTCATCAGTCATTCACTTAAATTACAACTGAGCAAGGCTTAATACTACTTGTGTACAAAATTTTTGCTATTGCGTTCACTGCTAATTTTTTAGTTGAAAAACAATTCGACGTATATGTATTCTGTGGTATTACAAGGTTGCAAACAATAGATTAACATAGAGTGACATGAGCGCCGCCATGCGATGGTGGCGCAGACGCTGAAGATAGTGCAGCCACACATACAGGCTGTTACTATTGTTTTAATTTTAGTTAAACGCTATAATCACGCGATATAAATCGGTCATGCTAGGCAGGCTGGGGCCGTACCGGCTAACTTACATGGCTATCGTAATCGCTTTCATTTGACAGATGGATGTGACGTGACACATTGCTACTTTTCTTTGGTAAGGTTTTATTTGTGCCAAAAAGAAGTAGCAATGTGTCGCATCCATCTGTCAAATGAAAGCGATAGCCATGTTAGTTAGCCGGTACGGCCCAATAATGTACTCTATGACCCGGACTGAACGAGATAGGGAGTTTTGGAAATAACTTAGGAAAGAGCATACGTTACTGATGTACGGACGACGGGGCGAGGACGTGGCACGCACGGAACGGGACATCGTCGGTGAAGATTTTAAACACGTCCCGCCCCGTGCGTGCCCCCCGTCTCGTCCGTGGTTCCCCTGCTTATATTCATATTCACTCCGTTCGCTCCGTAGTGAATGATGCTGCGATGCACGTGTATACCAAAAAAATGTTGGTTAAAAATTGATTCGAAAGACCAGGCGAAAGACATTTCGAAACTATTCGAAACTACGACAGCTCGAGCAAGAGTTTGTAGGTAAATAATTCATTCGAGCAATCGTTCGTCGAGCATGCGTCTTTCGACAGTAAGTTACAGATCCCTTTTATCATCATCATCATAACTCATTTATTATGCATTTTTGTTTTTAGATTTTATAAAAATCTTAAGAAAATTAGTGAAGGATATTTAGGAAATGTTTTTGCATTGGGTTTATTCTTGTCGTCAGGCTTATTCTTGTCGCGTCACTTGTACAAACGGACGTATCAATCAATATCAAGTTACATATAATACCAAAGACATTAACTACCTACTTGAATTTTACATCACATTTTGAAATCATTTTCACATTTCCATTACTGACATTGGTATGAAAATTCGAAGGCTGCGTTACCATCAAGGAAATTATAAGTACCTACTTCATACGAAGTACTTATAATTTCCTTGGTTACGAAGTCTGACAACGCGAGAAATACGGCAACGTCGAAACACCTTGTCCACGTGCACCGAGAGACGATGGAAGTACCAGGAATGCAAAACAATCAAGATGGTATATTTCCACATACCCACACTGGTACCTACTTATTCACACATACGTGGATTCTGTCTCTTTTCTTAGCAGCTTGAAAAACGGTATGGAGATGTCGTCGTTTGTTCGTTATTGTGCTATAGAGACATACCTGGATTTCATAGAAAAACAAAAACACTTACGTCGTAGCGGGTCGTAGCCGTAGCACAGTAGGTGGTACGTAGTAACGCGTGGCTACGAGACTATTGATTGACCGTGCGAGCGTAAAAGCGTCTCCCTTTCATCTGATCGAAGATTATTACACATAATAATATGTAGGTATACGCCTTCGCAACGTTTTAAGTAAAACAATAGTTTTACTATTAAATTAATAAATTTAATCGTCTTTTAAAATATAAGTGCAGTCACATCA
Source organism: Agriphila straminella (assembly GCA_950108535.1). Classification (NCBI taxonomy): domain Eukaryota; kingdom Metazoa; phylum Arthropoda; class Insecta; order Lepidoptera; family Crambidae; genus Agriphila; species Agriphila straminella. The sequence goes on along the minus strand of OX467303.1, from coordinate 4,225,478 downwards.
TCTTACTCAGTTGTTGTAATGCTTTTTTGAATTCCGTACCCAAACTGTAAAAACGGGACCATAATACTGTCCGTCTGTCTGTCACCAGGCTGGATCTCACTCATGAACCGTGCTAGCTAGACAGTTGACATTTTCACAGATGAATATAATATTTATGTTGCCGCTATAACAACAAATACTAAAAACGGAATAAAAAAAAATGAAGTGGGGCTCCCATACAACTAACTTGTTTTTTTTTATTGCCGTTTTTTGGTACGGAACCGTACGTGCGCGAGCCCGACTCGCACTTGGTCGGTTTTTTTAATTAAGAGATATAGCCAGCCCATGAAAATGTTGAGCATACTAAGAACCTTGTCATATTTAAACTTCTGTTATCTACTAACATGTCACTGTCACTCTTTGCCCTAAATGTAATTCAATTTGACACAGTATCTACTAAAGTGCTCGACATTTTCGTGGGCCGACAGTATTTCAGAGCTATTCTTAATAAACGTGACTAATTATTGTTAAATACTTATTTTGACAATTTGGTCTCCATTACGTTTTATGACTTCTGTGAATATCGCGCGAGGCGATGCGCAAAACACAACTTCGATGTAAGTGTGAGAGAGACGTGTGGTGGGGCACGGCTACACGCATAATGGCCAACTTCACAGCTGCCAAAAAGATTGAATCGTATCCGGTGCACAGTACGAGGCAAACATCTGGACACTTTTTCGGCGGAGTGGGGATGAGTTCGCGCATGAGCATTTGCGAACGACCAATAGCGCGCGCCCCTCTCCCGCCGCCCGCGCCCCTCACCGCTACGCATACCCAAAATACTCGTTCGGCGCAATCCCCACCCGATTTCAAGATGTTTGCCTCATACTGTACCAAGCACACCTCAATATCCTCTTTGTTCGGCAGTAACGGAGCTTCCAGGATGTTCTTCAGGCAGAAGTCCTCATTGTCCAGGTCGAAGTTGTACTTGGTGACCTCTACGATGCGCGCCCAATGGCGTGCCTTCATCGCTTTGTTCGCCATCAGCTCCAGGAGTGGGCACATGTCGTTAAAGTCGTCCACTGTCTTCTTTAGCGCGAAGAATGCTGGCCATTCCTTAAGTCTGAAATGGAAGTGAATCCCATTTTTACCCGACTGCAAGAGGGTTATGTTTTTTAAATATAGGTACTAACCTAACCCCGAACACAATTTTTTTTTATAAAATAAAAGCGTGCTTTTAACAAAATTGTTGTACACAATAAAGATTATTAATGCAGGAGTTTTCACATTCACGACTCAATGCCTGAATGCAATAAGTATTTCCTTAAAAAGCTATAATAGACATACCCTTTTGGCAACTTTCTGCATCTATTCTGGAACTCCATAAGCTCGTTATTGATCTCCTCAATGTTGACCTCTCCCCAAGGTATGTCGTAGTAGCTGCTGACGCGGTCGATGACGTCATTGTATAGTTTGTAAAGCTTCTGCAGCAAGTTCAGTTCCTTCCTGATTTGCGCAAGTTCAGGGTACTCGGTGTGTGGTCTACCGAACAGTTCTTCACCGCTTTGGTACGTTTGCAGTTTGCGCCACATGCCATCGAAACGGTTCTGAAAAATTGGAATCAGATTCATTATTTTTTTTCAGTCAAAATTCAGTCTATCCGTAGAAGCCTATGGACAGCACGACTAATAACGTCTGTTTCATTACAAGAGTGATCCTACCGATGATAATGATGATTCAAGGGAAGACTTCAAAAGGGAAAGCGAGCCTTTATATATTTATTAAATATTTTCGACAAACCTGGAACAGTATCAGTCTATCGGAGGCCTCTCTGGGGCTCAGCCCCGCCTGCATTGGGCCCGCGTGCCTGTACTTATGAACGTACTCGCCGTTGTCTTCGCGAAATCTGAGAAATTTGATTCAAAATATCAAAATAAGTTAGTCTAGTCTAGCTAGCCTTTTTTAACCCTCTAGACTAGAGCAGAGGTGCCCATCCCTGTCGACCGGTCTATCGCGGGAGGTTTTAAGGTCGTTCACCAGGGATAACAGATGTGACGCTGCATCCAATGTAGTTTTACTTATTTTTTTTTTCGTGATATATATTTGGTGGGTTGAACGGTCTAAAATGACGATTTTATTTGCTAGGTCGATCTCTTTAAGACCTCTGCTCTAGAGGCAGCATTCTTGCCTGTCTAGGTTGTTGAACAGGTCCTCCTCGAACTGTGGCTGCATCCTCAGCAACTGCACGTGCGACGCGAGCGCGCGCGCCTGCAACTTCTGCCAGCTGTAGCGCAGGTTGTCAACTTGTTCCAAGTCTTCCTTGCTGACGGTCAGCTCGTAGCGAGTGATCACGTTGAAGGCTTCCTGGTTTAGTAAAATAACGCTGACCATCAGTCGTCTAATTACGCCCCAGGGCCATGGTTCAGCATATTTGGCAATATATCTATGTCGTTGGATAATCGTTTAAATTGGATCTTTGCAAAAATGTAAAAGACCGGATTTTCGCAATCGTCCGAGTGTTTTTAGGATCTTTGTAAAAATCCCAGTATGTTTCGGACAATTAGAAACTTGAATTTCAAATTGTCCGAAACATCTAAGAGTCGATTTAAAACATCTTCAGTCTGATTGGTCACAAAATGATTCTTCTTATAGGAATTTGTAGCCGTTAGTCAGTCAGAGCATCCATCAGTCCATAACGTTGATGTCAGCCAATCAACGCGCGCACATTGATATCGCAGGATCTTTGTAAAATCTGACATTACTCTGACGATTATTATAATTAATATTATTATTATTATTTGAGTCTTAGGGGCTATGCAGCTCAAGATGAGGCTGTAGTCACTGCGACCTAAAAGATCTATTGTAACTCGCCACCTAATTATAGTAACTCTTTGTGTCGCGAATTACGGTATCGCGATGTCTCTAACTATCAAAGTAAATACATTGATTAAACATAATAACAATTAAATGGCAACACTAAATCAGGCAGACAACTCACCACTTTCGCCCTTCCCTAGCGCGTATGCGCTTGAACTGAGCTGTCATTCTAACCTCATAGAATGAATGTGATGATTTTCTTCAACACCAGTGTGATCGTAGTTAAAGGAGGCCGAGTTTGCAGTAGCACCGAGGATTTCACAGCTAAGTCACATACTTACTTAATTTAGATTTATAAAGTAATATCATAAAATAATAAAAGACATAATAGCGTTGAATGATTTAATAGTACATATTAAAGTTAACAGTATAAAGTAAATTGTCTTATTAGTATCTGATAAACAAGAGAAAGTAGGTGTGTGCTTAGCCCAGATAAATATGGGACATTATACTTACAGGTGGGACATAAATAAGATGAAGAGAAGGAAACAGTAACGGATAATACAAGTATACCACTTCAGTGCCCTCGGGACTGGAGAATATGGAAAGGTTGGTTGAGAGGACGACATCCTGAAGGTATGTGTGTCTACACTATGTCGCGCTGGACACCCTTTATAACCTTAATGACAAATGCGAAGCACCCCATAATAAATTACTAAACTATGTATCGACTAATTATAAATATGTAAGTAGTTCACTGAGAGAGTTATAAAGGGCCCTGGTCTGCGTCGCGACACTTTGAGCCCAGCGGCTTCCAGGAAGTCTAGTATCTTCCTGGTTTTAAGAGTTTTTATTTCCTCCGGGTTGATAACGTGTTGTCCCAGATGGATACTACGCTTGTGGATTAGAGGCCCACATCTCAGACGATTGCTAAAATCTGTCTCAGATTCTAATGATCCGGTGTTTTGCAATCATACTAAGATTGTGTAAAGATCCGATTTGTACGAATATGTATCTTACGACTTATACATTTAATTAGGTACGTAAAGTCTGTTTTAATTCTTACGTAGTACCTACCTACCTACCTGTTTCTTCTGAAAGACATCAGTTTTTGGCAATAAGTGATGAGATAAGACCACTGCCTGCGAATTCATAAGAAGCGTTTCATCAGTCGAAACTTTTGACAAGCCGCTTAGTACCATACCTCAACAGGATCGATCCTCAGCTCCATATCGACTTCCTGCTCCCGTATCTTCCTGAGGGTCTCCATGATCATTCTAACATCGTCTAAGTCTCGGATGGGGCGCTCCAACTTCCTCTCCAAGTCATTCATAATGGCATAGACGTAGTCCATCTCACGTTTGTACTTCTTGCGCATTGCCTGACTTAGTCTGTGCATGCCATCTGAAGATATGGAATATATAATAGAGTGGCTACGAACGAGACCAAAAGCAACGCACTTTTTCAGGAATGAAGTAATTTTTAGAATACCATTCATAGTACCTGTTGATCCATACAGACTCAGAGAGAGCAAACAGATTCACTATCAAGGGATATTTATGAATTTTGTGTATTCATGGCAAAACAAATAAAATTACCGTAGGTATGTGACTCCTATATCTTATTGAGTCTCATTTCAAAAACCTCATTTACAAAATATTAAACGGTAAGTAGGTAGGGCAGGTATCATATTCATAGTATTCGAAGTGTGGAAAATTTGTTCCCAAAATAACAATAAAACGATTTTGTCTCTAATCAGTCTTACTTGAGGAGCTCGGTGGCGCAGTGGTTTAGCGCCTCGCCCAGCGATTGCGGAAGTTAAGCAATGTTTGCATGGGTCGGTCATGGGATGGGTGACCAAATATTTATTATCTCGAGCTCCTCCGTGCTTCAGAATGTGTCTCGGCTGCATTTGCAGTCGTTAACACCTACCAATCCGCATTGGGCCCGCGTGGTGGGTTAAGGCTCGTCCTCCTTACCACCCATAAGGAAGGCCTGTGCCCCAGCAGTGGGGACATTAAAAATGGCTGATGGACAGTGCGATGTTGGCGGTTCGGGACGTTTAAATGATAGATCTGACTGCGATTCATAACTGATTTATTGGAGTACTGTAATGAGTTTATATAAGTATGAGGAGAGATGTGTGTGTTAGACATATTCGTACACACACTACACCTCCCCCCTAAAAGAAAAAAAATGTAGTTTACATTTTTTTTTAATACTTACTATACAAAATCCACTTTCGAAAAATAAAAATAAATCCTATTAAAATAAACTGCTTGCAACACATTTTGTAAGAAAAGAATTTGTAAACTTCTTACTTCTCAACTCAGTAGTGAGTCCCAACTTCAGTTTCTCGGTGGACACTGCGAGGCAGTTCCCGATGACCAGCACGTCCGGCTCCGTGCCCAGCTTCGCCTCCAGCTCACTGTGCTTCTTCAGCGCCAGCTCGAAGTCGTTCAAGTTCCACGCGAGCAGTTGGCGAAGCGTCTTCTCGCACTTCCAGAGGTAGTGGTAAGGACGCCAGCGTTTAACGAGATCGTTTAATTCCTAAAATTATCTGATAGTTAATTAAGTTAGGCAAAACGGAATGTTTGTTTTAAGATGCTATGGTACAAAAGTAACTAAGTAAGGTTAATAAAAAATAATGTTTAAGTATAATATTTTGTAATGCGTCTGTAAAATTAATAAAATATCTTCGATCAAGAATATACATCCTAGATAACGCTTCACGAACTAAAACAGTACGCAAAAATGGCACCTCAAATAGCGTCCCACTTACAAACTTTGCGCCTATTTTGTACATAATCACCTCTTGTTTGTACAAACTCACATTTTATATCACTTATTTTTTTTTAATTTTTTTTTTACAAAATAAGCTTATTTTGTACAAAAACATATCTTTTATCACTTACTTTGTGTAAAATAAGCGCCCAGTTTGTAAGTGGGACGATATTTGAGGTGCCATTTTTGAGACTCTGACCAGACATCTAGTTTTAATTTTTTTATCGTGTCAGTTATGCTCACTGGTTTGCTATTTTAAATTAACAATCAGCTAATGATACGATTTTATTTCATGATAATGATGATGTAATTACCTACATGAATTTATAACTCAAACACCTACGCACCGTTTTAATATTCTGCGTGCTCGAAGACAACAAAGACAAAGTCTTCATCACCTCCTTATTCTCCAAGACATAATTGTAAAAGTTCTTCTGCTGAAGTGGGAACGAGGGCTTCTCCTCCGATTCCAGGCGGTAGTGTTTCTTGCGCTTCACCTTCGCCGCTTCCGTCAACTTGTTCTTCTGGGGCGCTGTCGTCGACTGAACCTGTTCGTCAAGCTTCGTAACTACTTTGAGGAGCTGATTTGACTGGTGGCCAGCTATCTTCTTCCAGTGAACCTAGTTGGGGAGCCGGGAGAAGCGAGCGGGGAGATACACGAAGCACATCGAGTGAGGGAAGGGAGTGGTGCAGACGAAGACACAATCGTACACAGGACGTGGTGACAGGCACAAGACAATTAACATCACGACCAGGTGGAAAAGGTGTAGAAGAAAAATGTTTATGTTAATATTTACAATATGATATTATTTATACAAGAATTTATTTGTACCTGATTGTACCTAGTATTTAAGCGATAAGTCATTGAAAACGTTAGTTTAAATAAAACGCAAAATTAATATAATATGACTTTTTACAAGTACTTATGTAAATAAAAAAAAAACAAGCCAATAGTGTAATAAAACAGTGATTATTCACTTCTCAAGCACAGTGATTTATTTTAGAAAAGATTGTCGAGTGCTTAAACAAAAGACAGGTAGTACCGAGAAACAGAGAAGTAGGTACTCCTACTACAATTTGTAATTAAATCAAATGACAGAATTAATACACAACTAATAAATTTTGCAGATAAATTATCCGATAAATCAACGAAAACATGGAAGAAAACTGATATATACCACAATTATACCACAATAGAAACAACAACATGGAATAATGTATTAATATTAGAGGTTCAATCTAGTTCTTCTTAATTTTCGCGGGTAGGTTTTACGATTTTACTGTTATTTACGGATTGGTGCCTGTTTTTGAACACACATACATATATAACTCTGAATTTTCCAAATCCGTAATATAGAAAAATAATAAAGTACTTAGATGAAACAAAACGCATTCTAAAAACCAAATTGAAACCAAGTGAAGAACACCATTTATTTATGAATTGATATTTTTAAATGCTCGGTGGCGCAATGGTTTAGCGCCTGGCCCAGCGATTGCGGAAGTTAAGCAACGTTCGCAAGGGTCGGTCATGGGATGGGTGACCAAAAATGAATTATCTCGAACTCCTCCGTGCTTCGGAAGGCACGTTAAGCCGTTGGTCCCGGCTGCATTTGCACTCGTTAACACCCACCAATCCGCATTGGGCCCGGATTGGTGGGTGTTATCCGACTGTGCCCCAGCAGTGGGGACACCAAAAATGGCTGATGGACACACACATTTTTAAATGCATGCTATTCGCGTGTCAATAATAAAATCAAATATTTTTTCGCAGATGGTCTTTTGCATGAAAAAAAAATTTGCAATTAATTTATTACAGTATCGTCCGAAAAACTTAAAAATCTAGAATGAATACACCTACCTTCTAATAATAGTGCCTTTAGTTAGTATAGGTTGTATAGGTATATTTACATGGGTACTGTATAATAATTTCTAGTACAAAGAAGTATAATTTATATTAAACCGGGTAAATATACTGAGTATGATAGCAGATACTAGCTAGAGCAAGGGTCTTCAACCCGCGGCCCGCTGTCCGCCTGCGGCCCGCGGTTACGTTCTTGGCGGCCCGTCATTGTATTGACAAAATTAAATTCACATGTCTACAAATTATACCTATTTTACCTACCTATTTAGTTAAAATATAATGTTTTTCTTGTGATGAGGCCCACCGAACCAATATCAGAGTATATTAGGCCCTTGACTTCAAAAAGGTTGAAGACCCTTGAGCTAGAGCAACTAAACGGCTAAAGCAGCGCTTCTGTACGAAGGCGGTTTAAAAAATTCCATGACTAAAAAAAAAATTTTTTTGTTTTTTAAAAATAAACTCATTACTTTTAAAATATTTTTTTTTTTCAAATTTGGCAATAGTTTTTACTTACTTTTGAAAACAAAAAGCTCAAACGACTTCTAACTTTTCTTAATGACCCTGTCGACCTTCTCGGCTGCACTCATGACATCAAAACTCATCGAATTACGATACGAATATTCTCTAGATTCAGCCCGCTGAGATTTTTTCTCCTACCAAACTTGAATAAATATCTTGGCGGGCAAAGATTTTCATCAAGCCAAAAGGTGTTGCCTAAAATGGGTCCCAATTCAGTTACCACATTACTTATAAAGGCGATGAAGGAAAAACATAATGGGTTAAAGAGGTAGGAACTTCGTTGGACTTAGTGCGCAGAGCAACAAAAAGATTATGTAAAGAATCAAAACACAATATCCCAAAAAGAAGCGTATTACTTCTTCTTTCTTACCAAAATCATTGTTATTATTATTTAGGTGTTGGGGGCTCTGCAAGCTGGTAGTTACTGCGACTTAGAAGATCTATTGTGAGTCGCCACGCCACCTAATTATAGTCTAGTATCTTCCTGGTTTTAAGAGTTTTTATTTTCTCCGGGTCGATAACGGTGTCACCCCAGATGGATACTACGCTTGTGGATTAGGGATCCACAATCACATAAGGTGCTCCAAAGTCATGGATTTATCAAACCACACTCGTATAGTTAGCGCACAGTGTTAAATAATTGTACTGCTGTACCCTGCTCGTCTTGCCGCCCGACCACTGTGCGACGCCTTTCGCTAATCCAGAGATGTGCTTTCCGGCTATCGTCAGAACCTCCTGGATTTCCTCTAGAGTCGGCTTTACGGACACACTTGGGATCATCAGCGTCGCTTGCAGGAGGAATATTGGCTTTGTAGAACCTGCTTGGACAATATGGAATTAGTGGTAAAATAAGATACTAATAGGTAAGAAAATATCTTGAATGAAAAAATGTTAAGAGATTAAAATTATTATTTTCGAGAGTTGAATCAGGTCAAAAAAATATTAATTAGTAAGGTAGGTATTTATATTCTGAAAATAAATCATTGTTGTTGTGAAGTAAAAGTAAAAAATATTGAATGTTGGTACGTACAGTGAACGGCCCGCTGGGCTTCCACAACAAGGGAATGATATTCAATCAATTTTATACTTAAATGCAAAGCTATTAAGGTTCAAAATAAATAACAGATTTTTGTCAGTTTTGTGTAACATCATGTGCTGCTTACTGTACATTGTTAAATATGGAAAAAAGAATTTAAACAAAATAAAACTGTTCTCAATAAACCCCATCCATGCGTGCTGCTTGCGGGCCGCAATTTGCCCGGCCTTTATCCCGCATGCGTGCTGCTTGCGGGCCGCAATTTGCCCGGCCTTTAACCCGCATCTGTACCAGGACCACAGAAATCAGCAGGAGGCAGCGATCAGCTCGAAACCAACTAACATCCTTACTTCCATAACAATAAAGTCTATTTCAGATGGTTTCAACTTCGCTAGGGATGGCTAGTTTGCAATCAAATGTTTTACGTGCTAACATTGCGCATGCGCGTTATATGCGTCAATAAAATGGAAGAACGATTGTTTGGAATCACTAGTATTGTTGTATGGTCTGTGCTTATGGTCTGTGTTTGGAATACAAAGACGATTCTGTAAATGAAATTATCCCCCGTTACAAGGCTAATTTCACGTAATTGACTAGTAACTAGAGACATGGCCCAAGTAGCAAAACAGCTAAGAATTATAAGGGTAGAATTCTTATATATATTTTATTAACGCACTACTTTTACCATTCTCCTTATAAATGTAAGCTATAAGTGTTTTTTGCTAATATGGTATATTACTCTTGTTGGCCACCGTATTATCGTTTATAAATCGGATTTATATAGTTATTAAAAAACCACTAGCCATATAGAAGCAAAATGTAGTACTTTTCGCCATATAATAAATTAGCCTTATAGTCGCTTTTGCCACGTACTATTTTAAAATTTTATCAAGTTTTTATATGGCCAATACCCTTATAGTTGTACATCTTACAGCTACTATAAAGCAATTGCTAAATGAAATTTCATATAACTGCTACAAGGACTAAAGTTTACATCATACTTTATTATAACCTTTACAAGGGTATTATTCTTATAAATATACTTGATTTGGCCGTTACAAGTACTTAGTTTGTACGGACGTCAATAGACGTGTTCTTTTATAAAATCTTTCTGCTTTAGTATCTATAGAAAGTAGGTATAAATTAAAACGTAATACTACAACTACTATAAATAAAAGTGTTTTTTTCATTCAAATTATTGAACCCTAAAACTAAACCCATAAAAATAAACAATTTAAAGAGCGCATTAAAAAAATTACATAAAACTTGCATAAATTTGCAATGAAAATAATTTGCCACATAGATTTTAACGTATTATATAAGCCTTATAAATGGTATATCTATATTTTTACTTTGTAGCAATCCTTCATTACAGTCACTTCATACGTTTCGTTGTAACTTTTTTTCTTGAACATTGAATTGAGTTTAAGAACGATGCCGCATTTGAATCAAGTCGTTAGAACCCTTATGCTGCTATAAGTGAAAAATCGCTTATAGCAGCATTTAATTAACGATTATAAGAATGAATGACAGTATAAAAGCAAATTTCTTGCTTTTTCAAGACGAATTAGCAAAACCATTGCTTGTATAAGGTAATTATGAGAATGATTAGTTAGTTATATGGTAATTATAAAACTTGTACAAGAGTGTAGCCCTTATAATTTGTGCCCAATTACAGTCTTATTATCGGTAATATGGCTTTTATAAGGATTATATTTTTGGCCAAAATCATTTTTTGCTACTTGGGGGACGGTAGAATTCAGAGGCGGTTTCACAGTTTCCCGGTACTGGGCTCGCATAAATGGGCAGAAGTGTAAGACATGTAAATTTGAACCTTGTGCGTTCTATGCTAAGGTCCTCAGACTTTCTGTTTGTTGAGACACGTGGTCTGGTGCTTATTACGCATGAGCGCACTGCGAGGGTCATAATTTTCATTGTTTTAGGTCTGCGAACGTCACTCTCGTGGATATTTTAGTCAGAATCCTTGTTTATTTTTTTTAAATACCATTGAAACACGCAGATTAGCTGATACAATTCTGAAATAGATTTAAGAAGACTGAATTTTGCTGACGTTCTCTTTCTCAGAAACGTTGCTATCGCATTCGATGAAAAAACAATTTTTTCACAGGGTAAATGACTGTGATGATGTGAAGGGATAGTGTGATCAGACTACTCACTCAGTCATGATGTACAGTTCAACATGTCTGTGGCTGTTAGATACTGTACATTAGATAACTTAAGGACGAATACACAAAACAAAGGCTTTTGAGTTGAAATCTTAAGTTAAGTTCTCCTTAACTTTAAGGAAACTGTCAGTTTCATAGAGTTTCTGTCAAATCTGACAACTTTAAATTTAAGGTGGATTTAACTTTATATTTGACCGCTAGTTAAATAAACCTAAAGTTAGATAAGTAATATTTTTAAAGTAAGTAATTAATATAAACTTAATAAAAACAATAATAATATGTTTTTATAAAATATAAATAAAATGAAATATTGTTCGTTTTTTTGTTAACGGCTGCACCAATTGTCTAAATTATTTGTTTTAAAAAGTTCGTTATAATCCGAAACAGGTTTTTATGGAAAGGAAAATGTTGAATATTCTCGGAAAAACATCCATTTTTAATGGGATTTGTATCACCACACACGATTCAATCTATGGAATCGTGTTTCTTTTTAGTCTTGGATTAAAATTAGATCAGTGAAACGTCCATTTGGCTCAGCTTATTAGTAAAAATTAATAGTACCTAATTATAATAGTACAATTAGTGTTAGTTAAGTATAGTTATTTTTTGTTTTAACCCTTTGTAAGGCAGAAAAAAAAGGCTGAGCGTATAAAAATAAAAATTGATGATTTAAGACCACAACACAATAAAACCTCCACCCCGTTTTCAAATTTAAAAAAAAAAACATGAAAAAGAATACTTAAAAAAAATTTTTCTTCATTTTTTATCTATTCAATTTAATATTTTTTTCCATCAGTAATTCCGGATAATAGTAACGCACCACAGTCACCACCAGTGAACGAAACGTTAGCTCCGGGGCTTACATATGCAATTGGCAACATTTCTATAGACGAGGAGACCGTCTTCAAAATAATTAAGTCACTTGACTTATCCAAGGGTGCCGGACCGGATAGTATTCCATCTTTATTAATTGTAAACTGTGCCAAGGAGTTGACTATACCTCTGTCCATATTATTCCAGCGTTCTATTTCTGAAGGTCTTGTCCCCACTCTATGGAAATCTGCATTTGTCACTCCTATTCACAAAGGTGGTGATAAGTGTAAAGTCAACAACTATCGTCCTATTTCTAAATTATGTTTATTCGCGAAAGTTTTGGAGCGTCTGGTCTATTCACAAGTTTATAATGCGCTATCAAACATTTTCATTCCAGAGCAACATGGATTTCTCAAAAATCGTTCGACTACATCAAATCTACTGTCTTTTACTGATTACGTCTCATCGGGCATGGAGTCTGGGGGTTAGGTCGACTGTATTTTCACCGACTATAGTAAAGCTTTCGATAGAATTGACCATAAGTTACTTCTCCAAAAGCTTCTCGCTGCGGGGATCCACGGAAACCTGTACAGATGGTTTTGTTCATACATACATAACAGAACGCAGGCTGTTGCCATGCACGGTTATACCTCTAACTGGAATGTGGTACCTTCTGGGGTTCCACAGGGGTCCCTTATCGGGCCACTGCTTTTCAATCTGTTTGTTAATGACATCGGCGCTTGCTTTGTTCACTCACACTTCTTGCTATATGCTGATGATATGAAAATATTTAAATCAGTTAACAGTGATCTTGATTGTCAGCTCCTGCAACTTGACCTAGACAGACTTGATATTTATTGTAAAAAATTTAAATTGGATTTGAACGTGTCCAAATGTAATAGTATCTCATTTAGTCGCAAAACTTCTACCATTAATTTCCCATATTCGCTTAAAGGAACTGAACTTAAGAAAGTGTATGAAATTCGAGACCTTGGTGTCATTCATGACACTAAATTGACATATGAAAAGCACATCGATCATATAGCCAAAAAAGCCAATCGGTCTCTCGGTTTCATCATTAGATCCTGCTCTCAGTTTTCCAGTGCCAAAATCGCCAAAGTATTGTTTTGCTCACTTGTGCGTAGCCATCTCGAGTATTGCTCACAGATTTGGAACCCACAGTATGGGGTCTATATAAACAGGTTGGAGACTATTCAACGTAAGTTTTTGAGATACTTGCAATTTAAGTGTAAAGGTTATGAGAAAGACTATTTTGAGAGATGCAAAAAACATCATATTTTACCTCTCGTTGAGCGACGAAAAATTGCCGATGTCGTTACACTTGCAAAATTATCACAATCTCTTATTGATTCCTCGCATCTTCTATCACTAATAAATTTCAAAGTTCCAAACAGAAATAGTAGGCATATCAACAACCTTAGTGTTCCGTATTGTGCTACCAACTACAGAAAAAACTCGTTTTTTATCCGATCAGCTGTTACTTTTAATAGAATGGTTGACATATCTGTGCTTGACATTTTTAACTCTAAACCGGAACAATTTAGAAATGTTTTGAGTAAGAAATGGTTTGATGTGGTTTCTTAAGATTTCCTCTTTTATTTTGTTACCGATTTTTGGTTGTTTTCTAAGTATAAAGCATAATTTTTTTTTTAACTACTTTCTTCCGATCCAAAAATGTATTTAAAATCTATACTTTGTGAATACAAATAAGCTACTTGGTGTTTATATGCGAAAACAAATTAAATGAGTATATTTGTATCATATTTAGTTATGCTATTAGTTATAAATACTGTATGTTTTCCAATGAAAATAAAATAAAATAAAATATTAAAAAATGTAATGTTTTTAACAATTCGATTTGCTAAACAATTTTTGAAGATTTGAACGGAAAACATGGAAACATCAGAAATTAATTCCACCAAAATAGTCTGTGCGTGTTTATTCGTTCAGCTAAAGATCACTTGCCATCATCGAGTTCAGGATCGACGGAGAATCTCTTTATGATGAGGTCGAGGGTCCTCCTGGTGACCCTGATCAGAACATCTATCACCTTCCGGCTGTAGTACCGTCTCATCTCCCACACTGCATTCTTCACCATTTCCTGAAACATTCCAAATTCCGAGGTTCCCAGTAGGTACATGATAATTTGCACTTCCGTCTTTATATACTAGGAGGTCACAACAAGTTTGGTAACGATCGCGTAAGTGGCTGACTCTGGGTTCACAGGATGGAGAGGCACTCTCTGATGCTAACTATGTCGGTCTAAAATACCTGCATGCTCTTGGACAGCCCCCCAGCGGGCGTAGAGAGCAATTTGTGCGGGTTTTCAAAGCATTCCCATACGGCGGACCAGTCTTGCTGGCCGCTCGAGGCGGATTCAGCGCCAGTCGACGCGGGCCCGCTGCCTCCTTGGGCATCGTCTATAAAAGAGGACATAAATTTCTGGAAATAAATAGCCAAATCAAATACCTACTCTCGAGGATAAATAATTAAAGGTCATTTTCGTAGAAACATGCTCACTTCACGTTAAGTATAATTTATAAAAAAATATTCATTATTTGCTCGAGTGTAGTTTGATAATCAATTAGTTGATACTTAGCTACACTTCTACTTGTTTTATTAAAGTTAGTAACTTATTAATTTGTTATTATCACCGCATGATTTCAGTCGGCTAAGGAGGGCATCTCCTGACTATTTCTTTATTAAGTATTCATGCTAAGTATAGTATTATATTATCTATGTTCATGCTAATTATTTCTAGCAGGGAAAACAGTTCCTATTTGGTTATTCTACTTTTGTCACAGAATACATAATAGCTTCTGTATGGTTCTTAGTTAGTTGTTACCGTCAGCTATGAGGAACTCGAAATCAGGGTTTATCTCCGTAGGCCTAATCTGTTGAGCCGCTTTCTTGACAAGATCCAGAACTTCCTCCACAGCCTCTTCCACCATCAAGCTCTTTCGATTGAGTTCCACGCAAGCATTTCTTAGCAGAAAGAAAGTTGTGTAAATTTAGTAGGTACTTTCATAAAGAAAGTCATAGAAGATTGTTAACTTCTATTTCTTGTAAATTATAAGTGTCTAATAACTTTTTATTTCTTATAAGAAAAAAACTGGCTACGTACTTACCTACAACCAGTTTCCACATTTTCCATAAACTCATCAACAGTCCACGGTATTTCTTCTGTAGACAATAGAAAAAGGTTGTTAGCATCCATAGCTTCAGTGCAATCTAACTATTGCTAACGTACAGTTAGCGCTAAAATCATCTGAGCATTCCAACCTACCAAATACAACCTTAACTCAGGACAAAAAATCAACCTTATCTGAAGACAATAAAATGAAGGTGCACTTTCATTTTGTTGTCTGAGAACAAATTAGCTAGTTTGGTAGATTTAATTGCTCAGATAATTTTGGTGCTGACTGTACATATAAATTTCAACTTGCCTGGCAAAGTAATCAAGGAAACATCTTGCATCCCAGAGAGTACGTAGATGATTCTATTGGTGTAGATGTCATGGACTCTCGTCACCAACACGTCGAAACACTTGATGGCGGCATTGGCCCGGTCAATGAACTCTTTCCAGTCGCCACTGGTCCAGGTGACGTAGCGCAGGCCTGGAAGGAGGAGGGAGGAAAGACGGACTACTTGGGGCAGGAAGAGGGGACGGACTTCCAGCATGACGCGGCGGACGGTGGCAAGGTAGTCTCGGAGAAGAAACTAAAACAAAATAAAAAGTACTTAACTAAGTACCTTATTTTTTTCAAGATTTAATCATATTTTTTTTTAATTAGTTGTCGAGAAATGCTTTTGTATGTTCGGCTGTTCCGCTGTTCGGCTGTCCGTTTGTTCTCCTAGATTTTATAGATTCTTTTTGTCAATTCAGTTTTTCGATTTTTTTCTAAATGGTAGTACAGAGAGAGAGAGAGAATTGAGAAAGTAATATTACAACCATTTCGAAAAATGATAAATAAAGTGGCTGTGACATACGGACGAGACAGGCTTTGATCAACGTAAAGTAGTTCTTCTTGGCGTAGAGCAAGTGGCACACGATCGGCAGCTCCAGATTCATCTTGATGAGGCAGTCGGACTCCCTCAGCAGCAGCCGGATGATGTGGTCCAGGTTCACCGCTATGCGCCCCGCGTCGTCGATCTTCAGTAGAGTGTTGTTTAGGCTGTCGTCTCCCAGACTATCAAGAAACAAACCTGTAAAGAGTCGTTGATCAACGTGAAGTAGTTCTTCTTGGCGTAAAGCGAGTGGCACACGATCGGCAGCTCCAGCCCCATCTTGATGAGGCAGTCGGATTCCCTCAGCAGCAGCCGGATGGTGTGGTCCAGGTTCACCGCGATGCGCCCCGCGTCGTCGATCTTCAGTAGAGTGTTGTTTAGGCTGTCGTCTACGTCCCATAGCTAGTTAACAATAACAGTAACAGTTAATTTACCGATACAACTTCCAGTCACAGAACTGCTAAATAGTTTAGCATCAATAAAAAGGCGGACAAGATTACCACAATTTTTAATGATTTTACACTGAGAACTTGTACTATTATGTATTCTGTGCCTGAGAGAATAGGTACTGTGAGCATTCTATCAATGGCGGGATGTCACAAAATTTATCCAGCTTACTGGCGCTACTGCTGCTGGACTGGAGACCTTTGTAATTATCCAATTTATTTTAAATTATTTATATCTAAAAATGGATGATACTAAATTATTATTATGGACGTTGGACAGTAATAGTACATTATGAGACAGGTATGCAATATTAAATATTATATAATTACTTTCTATTTCGTTCTGGTCCCTTGGTACAGCCCGATCCATATCACGCCCCCACAGCACGGCACTCGATATATCTTTTTGTACGTATACATTAAAAATGTAAATGTACTCAATCGAATGTAGATTTCAATATTAAATATTATGTAATTACTCCCTATTGTGTTCTGGTCCCTTGGTACAGCCCGATTCATATCACGCCCCCACAGCACGGCGCACTCGATATATCTTTAAGTACGTATAATGTACTCAACGAATGTGTTCTGGTCCCTTGAATAAGGCTCACTTTACGAGCAAGTGTGTTGAAAATTTATTAAAGATCGAATTGAAATAAAAGAAAACCAAAATGTGTTTGAAGGTAAATGGATGTAAGTAGGTAATTTGAAGAGCCTGTCTCTTGTAACACAGGGTAACCTTATATGAAAGCAGTTCATATTTTGCTTTGTTATGTGTTTTCCTGAATAAACTGATTTTTATTTATTTATTTTTATTTTACTTAATTACGAAAACTCGCTTCCAACATCTAAAAAAATAGTTGCAAACAACAAAAGGTCAGGTCTAGCGTCAAGTTGGTGCTAGTGACCCAACTGGTGGACGACTTATGAATCAGACACAGAATATATAAAAGTTGAATCAGCTAAATTATCCTGACCTGACCTTGTCCTCATTTCTTGTACCAACATATTTCAACATACGAAAGTTCCTCACATTCTGGTTCATCCATACGGCCCGCATGGTGTCCTCATAGGCCACAACCAGTGCCCTGGTGTTGGAGTACTTGCGGTTGACGTCCCCTGCGGCCGGCAGCGAGCGGAGCACCGGGTGTGCGCACACGCTCTCTACCGTCTCTGTCATGTTCTGCATCAGGCAACGGGACCATTTTATGCGCCCTAGAAGAAAAGGGAAGGTTAAGATGAAATAATGTACAAAATAATAAAAAAAAACTGAAAAGTTAAAGAACAAAGCGTCATTTGCAATTTGCAAAATGACAAAAAACTGTAGGCTCGATAGATGGCGTTGAAAAAAATGTATGTGTCAATTTGATTTTTTTACTAAGCTTCGAAGAGTACTCAGGTAGGCAGGCAGATGTACCTAACCCTAAAATGTTTATCGAGGTCGTGCGTGGCCGAGGCGAGGTTGTGCGTGGCCGGGGCGTGATCCTCACCAGCGACAGGGGAATAATCCTTGAGCAGAGGCGGGTCTTCTCTTTGCCTCTTAAACATCTTTGTGATTTTGTCCACCTCCCTCTCGCAGTGCTTGAGGACACGATCGTACTTCTCGCTCAGTTTCGTGATTAGGATCTTTTGACTGACCTACAAAATATAAAAATAAAATACAAAAATATTTATTCAAAAACCAGTAAATACTTTTTTGAAGACCTCTTTTAGTTATATATATATATATTACTGAGCAGCTGCTCAGCTGCTACGGGTGAGTCGATTTTTTCTAGTATTTTTTCAATTATATTAAGTATCTTAGGTAATATATAAAAATAGCATTGTGAATGCTAAAATCTAAAAATTCAATACTTATAAGAATAATTATCTGTGACAGAAGACCCCGCTCCTACAATACAAATACAATTCCCAGTCTAGGACTAAGTAAACAAAATCCAAAATTAAATGTGAGAAAGAAAAATATATTACTAGTTTGTGTGAAAACAATATTATTGACTAAGTACTACGAGATGCATTAAATATTACAGTTGAAAAAATCTGTTAAAAATAGACTGTGGTGGAATTTGATTCATTTCGTGTGTCGTTTATATCTTTTGCAAGAAAACTCTGTCCTGAAACTTTAATGAGTACCTAGATAGTTAATACCTGTAACCTAACTTAGGAGTAAATAACTTATAATACCTACTTACCTAATAAGTAATATCTTATTGTAGGAAAACACTACGGAGTGTAATCTAACTTCTCATAATCCCAAGAAACGTCAAATGAAAGCAAAACTTCGCAACGTAATCCAAAAATTCGTGCTAACTTAACTACAATACAACGCAATTAAGTAATTAGACTTTGTACGACAGACAGAAGTGACCAACTTCGGAGCGCTTGCGGTACAAAATTGACGATGACCTAAGTATTTTAATTTGTTCATCATCATCTCGTGCCAACTTCATATTGAAGTTTGGCGGTCAGTACCCGTAGCACGAACAGCTATCGAAAAAATAACGCCCGTAAAATCATTCGATAGTGCAATTTTGTATTAGAAATTTGTACAACGCCATCTACCACCGAATAGCGAAATTAAAATTTCCATAGATAATTCTCTATCGAGTAATTTTACAATTTTACGCGCGTTTTTTTTCTCGATTACTGTTCGTGCTATGGGTAGTAGACAATAGTTTTTGCGATCCCATGTAGCGTCTTTAAGGTGATTAGTACCCTAAAGATTAAATTTATTGGTCGCTAAGTACATAATGTATCGAAAATTCAAACGTTGCGATTGAGTAGCAGTAGAGGCAAAAGTGCTAAAAGTGGCCACTTTTTGTTAACCGACTTCCAAAAAAGGAGGAGGTTCTATGTTCGTCTGTATATTTGTTTTTTTTTGTGTATGTCCACCGATTACTCGAAGACGGCTGGACCGATTGAAATGATTCAAACGTTATTACATTAGGTACACTCCCAAGTTGGTCCCATTTTTTAAAATTTGGAAATCGGTTCAGCACTTTTCAAGTAATTTTGAAAAAAGCACGAAAATTGTATGATTATGTGTGAATTGCCTCACGATTGGTCGTATTACTTCGTTGTTTATGAACTGAATAAGATAATTATTTTTTTGTTGGAAGAGGGATATCTTAAGTGTATTTTTTTAACCGACTTAAAAAAGGAGGTTCTCTGTTTGACCCGTATTTAAGTATGTTTCTCCGCGATTATCTTACGTTTGGCTGAGCCGATTTTTCTACATATAATAATATACCTTACCTACCAAGGTACCTACACTAAAAATAAAAAAAATAAAAAATTGTTTAAAAAACACAAAAACCGACTTCAAGAAACCTAACTCTAAAAAGCAAGAAATAATATTCGTAATAATAAAAATACGTCTATTGAAGTCGGGTGGGGCTTTTGAAATAAAAAAAATTTGTACTCCAGCCCCACCCGACTTCAATAGACGTATTTTTATTATTACGAATATTATTTCTTGCTTTTTAGAGTTAGGTTTTTTGAAGTCGGTTTTTGTGTTTTTTAAACAATTTTTTGCCTACACTACTACTACAACAAACTATATTTTACTGAGATTATTATTTGTAAATAAAGTAAAGAACCTTAGCTTAAATCTCAACGTTTGAATTTTCGATACAGTATTGTACTTAGCGAGCAATAAATTTAATTAAGGTGAGGGCGCCACTGTGAGGTTACTATTAATCGCTTAACTGACGATAGCCAAGTCCAGTCCAGTGTTTGATTGATTTGATTTAATTTGTTGCAATTTGCAATCTATCTCTTGTGTTCTCGAGTGAAGTTGTCGCGGATCACTGTGTATTGTCAATTTAATCGCACTGTATAAAAAATATAAGGTCCCAACGAATCAATAAAGATTTTTTTTACTATTGATATTGGTCATTAGTCGATAATATAATATTAAGGCGGTTGTATGATCGAAAGTGGCGCCCTCAGAGGTTTTATTTAATAAGTTATTAATAGAAAAAGTTTATCGTGGAGATTTTAGGGCCCATGGTCTAGTATTTTTAGAAGGTATCACTACATGCCCTCGTAGTCATTCGTAGAAGTAGATAGCAAATGTGTCAAAAACGGCCACTTTTAGCAGTTTTGCTATCTACTTCTAGCAGTGACTACGAGGTAATGTAACGATACCGTCTAAAAATACTAGACAGTGGGCCCAAAAATCTCCACTATAAACATTTTTAAAATTGTGTATTAAAATTATAATATTAAATATTATTTACCGCGGCGCCACTTTCGCTCAGGGTACCACCTTAAGTAAAATTGGTGGATATTTAAAATAATTATCATAGAAGTGACGAGGTTCCCAAATAGCCAATCTCATAGATGGGACCCAATTAAAAAACAATAAATTAAAATTAGAAAAAAATAGTTATAGGTATAGTGTGTGGTTTTTTGTTTACCTTTTCGAACCTAGTTAGAAACTTGATTCCCTGCGGAGTTTCCCATACGCTCGAGAAATTTAGTTCTATTGTGTTACCTATTGACTCTCTCAAGGCATTAGTCTTCCCTTCGAATGTATCATAATCTTTATCAAACTCGGCATTCCTGTAGTCAAGAAAATCGTACTGAGCCGTGATCACAGCTTTCTTAGCTTCTTCGAATATTTGCACTGCTTCTTCAAGATCTGGACAAATGAATTACAATTTAGTATTACTTTGTCTTGCATAATTAGATCTACTAAAAAAAATTAAGTGAAAACTGACAAAAAAAATCAATCGCCGCGATTCAATTGTTTTTTTTATTTTGTAGTCCAAAAGGTTTTAAAAGCTCGTAAATAGAAACAAGTAAAACTCTTCATAATGAGGTTCTAGAAAAAAATTGACTTGCTACGATCATTTTCTCAGGATGATCTCAGGATGATCGAACCCGCGACCTTTGGAAGGCCGGTCCAATGCTCTTCCAACTGAACTACCGACTTACCGTGTCACATACTCTGATGGGGAGTTTTCTAGTATATCTATAGTCTCTAAAATTAATCAACTACTGTAACTAAACATTTCTAAGCAAAATACTTTTTGTTAAAAATTTGCAATTTTTTGTAGACAAAGGAACGTACGGCCGAACAACCATTCGGCCTTTCAATTTTCGGTATTTCGTCCATAGGACTTGAAAAATTCGGTTTTTTTTCACTTCGGTATTGAAAGTGAAAGTTAAAGTGAAATAAGCTTTATTCAAATAAACTTAATTATTAAGTACTTTTGAATCGTCTATATTTTCCTACCACCCGTTCCAGACTTTTTTAGCAGACAAGAAGAACGGGCGCAAGAAACTTATCAGCTGTAACAGCCATAAGTAACGATATTTACAAACTTGAATATATCGTTACCAGGGTAACATTACATAATTACAACAGGGTGACAGAATTATTGGCAACAACATATTGTAATACATACCCATTTTAAACAAACAAACAACAAAACAAAAATCATTTATTGCAGTCTATCGCGAGTTACAACTTTATACAGTGATTGGGACCAAACCCAGTAGGCATTATGAAATGCCTGTGTCAGGAGCAGGAGGCCCCGCTCTTCTATAACACAATCGTACAAAAAAGAAAGATAGACATTATAATGTAGCTATTCTATTTAAACGACTAATAACTACTTACAAACTACTTAAAACCAAAACTGATCATTCGCCTAATGTTGTGAGTGAACGCGCGTGGGGCGTGTGTGATATATGAGTGTGCGTGTGTGTGTTTTGTGTGTGTGTGTGTGTGTGTGTAAATATGTGTGCATGGCATGAGTGTGTTTCCATATAATAGTAGTATTTAATATTTAATTATAACTAATTATGATTATTACATGCATTTATTTTAGTTACCTACCTTCTCCAAGTAGCAGACCCTCCATTCTTTTCTCGAAGAGGTGGGTGTAGTCATCCATTAGGTCGAACATAGCGATAATTTTCGTGAGTCTCCTACAAAATGTGTCGAATTTGCCGAAAACGTAATTCTCCGAAAAACTGAACTGCTCCGTATTTGGTAAAAACGGCTGGTTTTTCACGAAGAGGTATGTCTCCCTGAGAAAGGTTTAATTTTTTTAATACCTACCAGACGTTGAAAATGTAACTAATAAGGTATATACCTACTTATACTAGTGATGTAACATGAAAAGAACATGAAATAAGTACCTAGGTACATACTTTGTTGTTTTCAACAAAAGACATGAAAAAAACAAAGCACCGTTGTTTTTTTCTAAGAATACAATCTCAACAGTATTAAACTTAATAAGGATTTCTGTACTGTTGAAAAAAAACAAGCTCTAGAAAAAAACCACGTTTTTTCATGGTTTCTTTTCGCGTTTTTCTAAAAAAAACACAGATCTCGTGCCTTTCACGACCTTCGGTACATTGAAAATGAATTTATCTAATTTTATAAAAAATAAATTTCTTTGTTTGAATTAGTACTTACAATACTTTGAAATCACAGCAAAGCCATGAACAATTTTGGATCTATATTGGTATGAAATTCATATAAAAATATTTCATTAAAACATTACTATTTCATTGAAAGGTAAATTAAAAGTACTACTATAACCTAAAATATAAAAAATAATCTAAGATTTATTTGACTACGTCAAACCTCCAT
This sequence comes from Agriphila straminella, assembly GCA_950108535.1. Taxonomy (NCBI): domain Eukaryota; kingdom Metazoa; phylum Arthropoda; class Insecta; order Lepidoptera; family Crambidae; genus Agriphila; species Agriphila straminella. The sequence continues at coordinate 4,202,398 of OX467303.1, read as the reverse complement.
AGCAACTCAGCGACGCGACGCGCATCTAAGGAGCGCGCTTCCTAAAATTAAGCCAACACGCTACATATTGTAATAGCCATCGATAATACGCGTCTTTTGAGGCTTCAACCATTTATGTAGCCTTAAAACTTAGGAAACCAAGGCGATGTCGCACTTTGAGCGAAAATGGGGGCTATACTGAAGCGATCAAAAAACATTTTCAATGTTAAATGTTAAGCTACAGGGCAAACTCTTAACCCGATCGTCTTTGTTTTAGGCTCAAGTTGTAGCTGACTAAATTGTTCAGAGGAGTTTTTCTCAAAATTTTTATATCATTCTTCGTTTCCAAAATATCGAGCGTCAAAATCAAAAAATCGGAAAAAAAATAGCATTTTTTCCACTATTTCGGCCATAATTTTTTTCGTTTTTTATTTTCTCAAAAATTATTTTTGCAGCTTGCAGCTCTCGTGAATACGCGTCTTTTGAGTCTTTTTTGAATATAATATCTTAATATAAATAAATAAATAAATAAATGCTTGGACAAATTCACACAGCGCCATCTAGCCCCAAACTAAGCTTAGCTTGTAATATGGGTGCTAGACAACTGATATACTACTTATATACTTTTTAAATATATACTTATTATACATAGTAACACCCAGACCCGTCACAGAAATTAAAATTCATCATTTCAATTTCTGCCCGGCCGGGAATCGAACCCGGGACCTCTTGCGTGGTAGGCGGCATGTTGACCACTGCACCACTCAGGTTGTCATATATCAAATCGGAGCATTTACTGGAGCGAACGAAAGACATTTTCAATGTCAAAAACAGTTTTTTTGCAACAATAACTTAACTGATATTTTTTCACAGACACTACTGGCTGGATGCTATGTATGCCGGTTCGTTTGGCTTTTATTTTCCATATAGGTAATATATTACTGATTTTATAGGTCCGCAAGCTGACTATTAACATTCATAATATAATAATAATAATAATAATAATAAAGTTTATTTGGCAATAATAAGTTACATTGTAACAATCAAAGTACAACTGCATTCTTACCCAACACCATATTTGTCAGTTTTCTTTTTCAAACAAATAACACAAAGTTAAATTTACAATGTTCACTTATTTTCGATCATCAAAAGGTTAAATTTCCAATATTGTTGAAAAATTCAGGTAAAATTGTAAATTGAGGGTGTCACAACAAAAAGTGTTCTTTACCTTCCGCGCTAGTCGAGACTGTGTTACGGCAAGGTAAGATTCTCACTCCATGGAAAAATATCTCTAATTCTAATTAAAATAATAAATATAATATAATAATATAATAACAATCATTATATATACTAGCTAGTGGTTGCTGGGCCGTCTGCTACCCGCGTCTCGCATTATTGTTTTCTGTTTTTTGACTGTTTAACGGCCAAATACTCAAACGAATCTTAAAGTTAAGGCCACCTTAAATACATAAAAGTTGTCAGATTTGACAGAAACTCTATGAAACTGACAGCTTCCTTAAAGTTAAGGAGACCTTAACTTAAGATTTTAGCTAAGAAGCCTTTGAGTATTCGGCCGTAAGACTGATAATGGGTACCTAGCTACCTACCTACTTTTTACGATACGATTTTTATTCAGTTTTGTCTGATTTGGCGGCATAACCACAGTTAGCGCACTTGATTAACAATTCTAGTAGGTATTCAATTCTAACATAATTGAGCTTTCTTTGATTGACGTCTTTGAGTGTAATAACTAATTATCTAGAGAAGAAGAAGTAGATATATTATATTTTTAAGTATTTGTGTATTATGGAATATATTTTTAAATATTTGTGATAAATTCATTATATTGTTCCTGGAATGAAAGTTTAACAAAATATTTCAGGTAGAAAAAAATCTACTCTAGGAAAACTTACATTAAATAATTGACTAAAATAATATGTTCATAGTTAGTTATAAAAAAAATAGATTTTGCAAGTACGACTCATGCCTAATCTCATCTCTCTCACTCTTATTATTCTCACTTATGTTATTATTATTATCGTCGGCTGCTCGAACTAATTAAGTTCAGAAACCGATACCAAAAATATCAAACAGACGAAGTCGCGGGCAATTTAGTCTGTGAGTTTGTTTGTTTGTTATAATTTCGCATAGGTATGGCACTCCTTATGCTAAAATAAAAAACGACTCGATAGCGTGACTCAGAACGGTACAGCGCCATCTAGTATGTCAGGAAGGATTGGAATTATTTTGATGGAAATAGAAAATCTTTGTTACGTAAATAAGTACTATAAGTTTATTATTTGAATAAGTCACCTATCACATATTATTTTACTTTCAATATGTGACTGTACATCCATAGCTAACATATAAAAACCTTAAACTTAATAATATTAAAACGATAGTTTCGGAGATACAAAGCATTACCACATTTAATACCACTATCATTTTTCGTTTGCAAATAACTGTTTAACTTTGTTTTTCATAGTGTTTCTATAAGCAACAAAGTTATATTTGCGTTTTTGGAAAATTTTTTTTTTTTTTTTTAAATATTTGACAACATCACATACATTGCTCCGATCCCAAAGTAAGTAGCTAAAGCACTTGTGTTATGGAAATCAGAGACAACGGTGGTATCACAAACACCCAGACCTGAGACAATATAGAAAAGTTCATTTTCTACATTGACCCAGCCGGGGATCGAACCCGGGACCTCAAGAGATGGTGACGCCTTGAAAACCGGCGTGCAAACCACTCGACCACGGAGGTCGTCTAATGCTAAAATGTGCTATATGTATCTCTAAAACTGCGAACTATATCTCGTTCAAACTAATTTTCGTTGAAAACGCATATTTTTTTTTTATTTTTCACTGTCTTATAAATTTCAAAAGTTAGACGTGGGGGACACACAGGATAATTTTGGTAAAAATCGTGTAACTTAAAAAATTGGCCTAATTTCGAAAAGCTGTGTCTCCAAAACTATCGCTCGTATCAAAACCGTTCTACCCTCAGATTGTTTCAAATTTAACCAACTTTAAAACCTTCTTACACAATCTTGATGAACAACCAGTCCTTCCGGGTCAAATCCCCTTTTGGGGTACATTTTTACCCCCCACCACTTGAGCACAACTCCGCTGGGGAGAAAACCTAGGATAGTCATCATAATTGGGCAACAAAATAAAACCTTTTGTAGGAATTAAATCAGATTTAGAGTTTTTTTGGTTTAATTCTACTGAACTAAATAGGAAGGTTGGTAAAAAAAAATTTTGTAGTTATTACTGTACTAGCGGCCGCCCGCGACTTCGTCTGCGTGAATAGATTCGGGCGATATTAGTTAGTTAGTTACTTTTTAGTTAGGATGGTGTCCATGTTACAGTCAAAACCCTTAACCAGTCAAAAACCTTATTGACCGGTAAAATTAGTCAATAAGGTTATTGACTAAAGGTGTCGGTCAAAACCCTTATTGACTGATTTTATCTGGTAAAATCAGTTAATAAGGTTATTGACCGACACCCTCAGTCAATAACCTTATTGACTGATTTAAAGTCCAGACATTTAGTCAATATAGGTTTTGACCGACGTGCCCAGTCAAAACTCATAAAAAGTTAAGGACGTTAGTGAAAATTATACTTGAAAATCATTTTAAAAGGTTCATTAAACTTTTTTAAGTGCAATATTTAAGAGTTTTGTGTTTTATTAATTAATTCGGGGTATTGTTTGAGGTCTGTAAACTGCAACCGCGCGAGAATACGTGCCCCAAAATATTTTTGAAGATGGCAATTGTGTTTTAATAACAATTATGTACAGTTACATTATAGGGGATAAATTACAATTACAGACCGATTTCCAAACTATGTTTGTTCGCAAAAATTTTGGAAAAAATTGTCTACAAACAAGTCTACGCATCCATTAAGCAATCTTTATGTCCGGAGCAGCACGGCTTCGTTAAGGGCAGATCAACTACGTCTAACCTTATTTTATGTAGTGACTTCCTGACAAAACATATGACTGTACCGTCTCAGGTTGATGTAGTTTACACGGACTATAGTAAATGTTTTGATCGTATTGATCACACAACACTTTTACGTAAACTGCAGGCTATAGGTATTAAGGGTAATTTATTTAGATGGTTCTCCTCTTACGTTAAAGAAAGATGCCAGACTATTGTTCTTAACGGCTACACTTCTTCTCCCATGTTAATACCTTCGGGTGTTCCTCAAGGTTCTCTATTGGGACCATTGCTTTTCAACATCATTATAAACGATATTTCGTCATGTTTTACTCATGCCAAAATCATAATGTACGCTGATGACATGAAGGTGTTGATGCCAATCAACTCGACTCAAGACGCTCAGCGTCTCCAAGAGGATCTCTTCAGATTTGAGCATTACTGCCATGTTAACAAACTTGACATTAATGTCTCCAAATGCTATGTCTGTACTTATACCCGAAAATCCGAACCCATGTTATCATCTTACAAACTACTAGGCGCTGATGTTACCAGAGTTACTACCACACGGGACCTAGGAGTAATCTTTGACAGCAAATTGCTTTTTGATAAACACATTAACAGCATTGTGGCTAAGGCATCTAAAGCTCTCGGCTTCGTAATGAGAATGTCACATGACTTGGGTTCTATTAAAGCTCTAAAAATACTTTACTGTGCTTACGTACGTAGTCACTTAGAATATGCCTCTCAAGTATGGAACCCATGTTACAAACTATACGAAACGCGAATTGAAGGGATTCAGAAACGGTTTCTACGATATTTACAGTTTAAAACGAAAACTTATACTCGTGATTACGACCAGCGATGCCGTAAGTTTCACTTTTTACCACTTGTAGAAAGAAGACGCATTGCAGATATATCGTACCTTCTTAGCATAGCGGGTGGCGCTGTCGATTGTCCTGAGCTTTTGAGTGGCATTGGTTTACGAGCTCCGGTAGCTTCCTTCCGTAACCCTGACGCACTTCACGTTCCGTGGTGCAAAACGATGTACAGGCGAAATTCTTTCTTTATCAGAACAAGCAGGTGTTTCAATAGTGTTGCAAAACAATTTGAAATAGACCTTTTCAACACTTCCTCAAGTAAGCTTAAGCGAATATTAAGTGATAGTTATTTTCTAACAAATAATTTGTAAAACTTCAGTGAGTAGCTACTTGTTTATGCTTAAACTACTGTACTGGATGTAATAACCTAAAATTCTTAACATAACGTAGGCTAACATTTTTGTAACTAATAATATTTGGCTATATGTAGCTTGTAATTGGCCTTCGATATATATTTTAAGTTAACCACTTTCTTCTCAACCTAACTGTTAGCTTCCCGAAGATTGTAAAAATAAAATAAAATAAATAAAGCTGTTCGCGTCCGTGGGCTTCTAGAAATACACACGTGCTAAATGAACAGCAAATAATGCAGGCAGAGCTAGGCGAATTGGAGCAATTACCAATTACTATTATAGTATCCTTCACAAGCTCGGGACTCAATATTTCAAAGGAAAAAACAATGTTTATTCTTATGTTGGTTAAATAACTGTTTTTAGTTTAGTATTTTAAATAGAGAAGTATGTTGGTTTGTATTGTTTCATGATAACAGTATTAATGATTACGTAAAATGTTAATGATTCCGATTTTGGTTTTATTAGGTACTAGTTTTAGTACCGGTTCCGGTACAGGAATTGAAATCAGAACCAGTACCAAACTGCCCCTAAGGTGTTTCCTTCGGGCTTTAACATGGGGTCCTTCAAAAGGCGAGCTAACATGGCTCTCATAAGTCGGCAACATATTGGTGAATCTCTGACATCGCAGGTGCCCGTACCCAAACTCCTCAAAGTACAGTCATACTTCCCTCTAACTTAAACACTGCAATCAACCAAAACTGAAACCACTCCCAACTTTTTAAGAGTTTTGACTCAACGTTTGACTTTCTAATCAGTCCATATCAGTTTTGACTGGGTACGTTGGTCAAAACCTATATTGACTGAATGTCTGCTCTTTTAATTAGTCAATAAGGTTATTGACTGAGGGTGTCGGTCAAAATCCTTATTGACTGATTTTGTCAGATAAAATCAGTCAATAAGGATTTTGACCGACGCCCTTAGTCAATAACCTTATTGACTAATTTTACCGGTCAATAAGGTTATTGACTGGTTAAGGGTTTTGACTGTAACATCCACACCCCTATTTGAAGTGTCGCTTGTGTAGTATATGTAGGGACACATACCTGTAAGTTTTATTCAAATTGATGCAGTGGATTAGTCTCTCCCTGACGAGTGGCCGCTCCTGTGACCAGATGGTCTCCTTGAAGCGACACGTGATGTACTGCTTACAGGTCTCGATCATTTGGTTGGTGATCTAAACGAAGGACTATCAAAGTAAGTCACAGAAGACTAAGATCATTAGGTTTATTTAAAGATTTTAACTTTGAAAAGCCAAAAAATCTGCCATTTTATTGGAAGCCAAGATCCATTATGATTTTAGCGAGATGGAGTTTAATGTCTTAATCAATTAAAGATTTTAGCAAGATGGAGTTCAAGTCGTAAACAATTTAAGTAGTTCGCAGGCTTTTTAAAGTACTTATACTTACCATTAATCATTAAAAAATTCTCACCTTCACCATCAAGGAAGAAATTCTTTCAGACGTGTTATAAAACTGAGAGACGCTGTGTATTAGCCTGACTGTCTGGAGAAGACTCAGTATTGAGTCTTTTATCTTCACCGGGTCGTCCAGATACAGGGAATGGCAACACTTCTCCATAGCTTGAATGAATTTAGCGTTGTCCTTTGCCTCATTGTAGCAAAAAGTAATTTTGTGGTCTGTGTCACGCCAAAGCTTGATTACTTTAGAATTAGCTAGTTGGAGAACTGTGAGGGTCATTTGCACTTCATTGTCCTGAAAGATATATTATATATCCATATTAACCAATCGATACCTATTCAAACCTTTGGGTAACAATAAATTAAAAGTATTATGCGCGTCAAATAAGAATAGTACCTTTAAGATCAGAAAGCCTAACTTGTTGACTAAAATGCAGACAGTCTAACTTGCAAACCTTTTAGACATTTTGCTTCTTAGACATTTTAACATAGTAGCCGTAGCCGTAATGCTGCTAAGGCAATATGCATCTAAGACGTGTTGCTTCTTAGACTATTTACAACTTAGTCATTGATTTTAGACATTTTGCTTTAAAGACGTTCTGCAAGTTAAGCTTTCTGATCATAACCCGAATAGCCTTTAGTAGCCATCTTGGTTCTTGGTAACTTCATAGATGTGTAAAAAAAGAAACATAGAATTCGATAGGCATGGCAAACGATCATTGATTTTTTTGCTGGCAGTACAAAATTGTCCAGTCCCGTGAAGTTGTTGATACTCAGTCTTTGAATGCTCTAAGTACTAAGTATTCTTATTTGGCTCGCATTGTAAGTAAGTACGATTGGTCAGTTTGGATCGTGAAGGTCTTATCGTGATATCGTCATATGTTTCTGTCGAATTGGTTGTTAGTTAGTTACCTGTAGATAAGACACCAGTTGAGAGAACTGAGCACCTCTCTTCTTCCAGTACTCTAGTTCATCCTGAGGACCGCTGGAGTCCACCTCGCGTCGTAGCTGTTCACTTTCACTCAAGATCTATGGATATTTTAATATTTTTATCAAAGACAATACACTACTCTAATGACTTTCACTGATAAACTTAATGACAAAGAATCTGTGAATACCTAACTAATATTTTAATCAAGATACTTTGGTTCACCCAATTTAACGGTATACTATTGATCGATGTAAAACAAGTCTTCGTTGTTTCAGACAATCAATTTTTCGACGCCTTTTGTTTATAAAAGTAAACGAAATTACTTGTAATGAAAACTTTAGTTTTTGTAACTGAAAACTTTAAAATAAATGAACGCAATATGTTAGACCTGAATTCAAGGCTTACCTCCATAACCTTCTTGATCCACTCACCCACACGGTCCTCCAGCATAAGAAGAGTATTAATATTCTTGGTCATATCCTTCAGCTCACTCTGATCCTGCACATCTGCCATTATGTGGTTACCATCATCAAACAGGTTTATCTGATTACATACTTCTTCGCACACTACAAGCAAAAAAATCAATTACTAATTGAAGGTATAATATTTCTAAAATGCTTGGCATCTACCGCTGTTACCTACCTTTTAATGCACTGCAAAAAGACCTAAGACCTGGTAGTAGCTGGTTCTTCACGATAGGAAACCTCGTCTCGTCTTCGTCCCCGTCACTGCTCGGGTGTGCAAGCGCACTCATGTACACATACTCCATGATCCGCTCAATTGCTGTCACCAATCCCACTTTCTCAGCGTTCAGGACTCCGCAGAATCTAAACCAACCAAAACAACGTTAATCCGTGAAGGGTTCCTAACGGGCACTTTTACATCTTCAAACCCACAGAACAAAGAAAAAAATGCTCAGAGTTCAAACCCATCGGTATCAGTGGCGAGGGGTGAAATTATGGCGAAGGTGTTATGTATGAATTGTATGATCTGCATATAGTGATTCGGTGGAGTGGGATTTCCAAAAGGTAATCTGATAGGAATCGGTTTGCATGAACCCTTCACCACTGATGGGTATGAGTTAAAAAGTTAACCACTTACAAGTCTTTGTGGAAGCCTTCTTCTGGCAGCTGCTTGCTGACGTTAATCCTGAACATGTAAATGCAAATGCCAGTAAATTTGACATCCCAACCATCTGAGAGGAACAGCTTCTTCTTGAGCGTGACCTGAGGCGGTGGTGGCTTTTGACCTGGTGCTCTTGGCTTCGAAGGTTCTGCTTGAGGTTCCACTTCTTCAACGTCTTGGTAGTACCAGAGCAGTTTGTTCCGCATGTGTGGGAGAAATAGTTGGTTGATGTCATCTAGCTGCAACATGAAGCATTCGGATAAGATAGTGAATTACCGAACATATACTGAAGTCTTGACCTTTGAAGAATGATTGACATAACGCTTTCCTATTAATTATTTCTGTTTACGAAGAAGAGCTTTTAATCATACGATACGAAATTTAAAAGTTAAAAAATTGGTATTATCATTTACCGACGAAATCAGAATAAGACAATAACCAGATCGCTGTCTGAAGTCACTTTATTAGAAGACACTCTTAGCTCGAAGTTTAGTGCAAAAGACGATGCAGTTGCTTAGATTAGGAGATGAAGGAGCATTTGGCAGTAACTTTTGATAGAGGTTTCTACAGTCAATTTATTAGTCCGTCGTTTACCATGTTCCCTTCGAAGACGTGGTCCATGATGGCGTGCCGGGGGAGCCCCGTGCCGTCGATCAGCAGCTGGAAGGTGAACTCCAGCCGGGGGTCCATCTCCCCCCTCCTCGCCTTGCGCTCGCATTCTTCCCGCCTTTTCTGGAGACCAAAACAAAACAGTAGTAGTTTTTCTTTATTATTTTCTGTATTATTTTTGAAATGGGTCTATGCCTGAAATAAACGAATTATTATTATTATTATTATATTATTAAAACAATCATTCTTCGATCATTCATTACTTAATTTTTGCTCAGTAGCAATAATTCGAGTATAAATAAACTGTTTATCGATATTGACCACAATAAAATAAACAGACTCTCATGTCGGTAAAATTGTCGATATAAGCAAAAGATAGGTGGACATAAAGCCATAGTTTTCGATGATGATTTTGTTTTCATAAACTCGGATGCTACAATATAGAGGCTGCTGAAAAATAAAAACAAACGTTAAACGCTGCCTGTGGGATTATATTGTTTTATTTTTTTTGCGGCACATGATAGTTTGTAAACCTATTTAAAGGCTTATTTTTTGGAAATTTTTGGTTTCTTATCTCGTAATCGTATTTAATTCAAAACTAGGTATGACAGAATTACCTACCTAAGATTTACGCATTTACGTCGAAATTCCAGAATATTTTATCCTTAATTTTAATTCATAAAATTCACACAGAGGAACCTTTCATTATTACTGTTTTCATTGGGCGCATTCTACCAGACAAATGTTTGAGTCATCGATCGCCATAGAGTAATTTTTAACCATGGAAAGTAATTTGTATAGAATGTTCAATATTTTACTTTTCATGGTTAAAATGTAGGTACTCTATGGCGATCGATGACTCAAAGATTTGTCTGGCAGAATCCGCCCATTGACACTCAAGAACTGGCTGTATGGCTTTGACCTCCGCCTGTCCAAAAGGACGAATTACAACTACTACTTAGGTACTGGATTTTAAGCTTTTGTTTGTTATACCCCTGCCAAGAATATAACTTCATTTTTATGGGACAAAATTTTTAAAATTCTGAAATCGTACTTAAATATTATTTTTTATTATTCTCTACTTTTATTTCGTTTCTGTAGTCATCAAATCCTTTAAATTGATATCAACTTAGTTCTTTTGCTAATAAGTGATTGAAATAAATTAATATCATATCAAATTTAGGTAAGTCAGATTTTACTATATTTGTGTAGAAAATAAGTATTAATCAAATCATCCATGCTTTGATAATCATATACAATTAATAATATAATCTTTTGAATAATTTACTGAGATTAAAAAACAACTAACTTTCCTAATGCATTTTTGTTTACATTCACATTTTTCAAAGATGTTTGGCGCAAAAACTATTTTAAAATTAAAGATTTATCCAAAATACCAATGCTATGAAATTAATATACTAAGTTTAAATATATTATAAGAGATATATTTACAAATTTCGCAAGTTTATCTTCATCCATCTTGTAAAAACGAAGTACACAAAAGTCGCCTTCATTCGACTAGAAATGGGGCACATTTGGATCAATTATTGAGTTTAATGGAAGAAGATTATAAAAATGAGAACTAATCACTTCGATAGGGATACGATCGTGCAGGCTCTGTGGTAATAAATATGCAATGTTATGGGACTTGCAAGTCGTGCATTAGAGATCGGCAGAAGTAAGGGAATTAAACCTTTTAATCTACAACGGGATATAGTGCTTGGCCTTTTCACCTCATTTGATGTTAAGTGACGATAAGGCCGAACGTATAAAGCTAGGGTTTCTTAAGATGACGGTGCCGTCATATTACGGCCGTAATTTAGCGGCGTAGAACGTTGTCTATGTACATTACGGCGCGCCGTATTTGTTTACATAGACAACGTTTTACGCCGCAATATCACGGCTGTAATATGACGGCACCGTCATCCTAGGAAGCCCTAGCTTAGGCGCACTACACCCGGAATCGTCACCACTGAGGAACTGGCTATCTTACCTCTAAATGCCGGAACACAACATTTTTTAATTGTAGTTATGGCGTCAGACTTAGGTAAGATGGTGGTAGCTAGCCAGGCGGACTGGAAATAAGCCCTACCACCAACCAAACCGAGCACAAATTTGTGTCCCCCTCCTGGGAATCGAACCCGGGACCCCTGCATCTTACACGTGTAGACGACCCACTAGATCACCTTCGGCAAAATTTCAAATCAAACGCCAAAGTACCTACTAAAGACCAGGCAGAAGAGAGCTGATGCCCCAGTCATGAGGGTCCCTTTTTTCGAACACACCCTTGTGCGAATCCCCGCGGCTAATCACCGAATGCAAAATTCCGGGAAACAGAGATCCGGGATGTCTGAGACGCAAATGGCTGGACGTCAACAAACAGTGGACTGGACTTAGCTATCGTCAGTTAAAAATTAGGCTACACGGGACTGTGAGAACTATTGTCTACTGATCTCCTAACTTCAGTATGAAGACGGCGCTAGGTAATGAATTTGGATTTAGTTCGCGGGGGGCCGCTGGATGCAGGCAGTATGATCCTTGGGGGGGGACGTTGCCTATGATAACATGGGCGTAGCCACGGTGGGGCAGGGTGGGGCGCTTGCCCCACCCTGGCTCTGAACTGTGAGGTACCTACCTAATTTTACCTAAGTAAGAAAATATAAAAATGACGTGGAATTAATGAGATAGGCCCGTAGCAATACAAAATATGCATGGAAAATGCATAGAAAAAAAATACCAGGGTAAGACCGCGGGTACAGTTTGCTAGTTACATATGATATATTTTAGACTGCTGCCCCACCCTGAGCCCATGGCTGGCTACGCTCATGTATGATAACGGTGATGTTGAGCAGTTTGAAATACCTGGAGGATGTCCATGACATCTTCTTCTTCTTCCTCTTCAGTGGACCCTGGCCTAACTCCGTGCACGAACATTTTGTACGGGTGTTCTTACACTGTTGGCTTTTAAGATTTATCAATTTATCCGTACTTAACTCTATAGTTCATGACTTGTTTGGAAGAATAACAAGTTTTTTTTATCTTATTTTAAATGAGTGCTTATTTATTTTGTTTTATAGTAAGTTAATGAAAAATACGTTTAACTTCTTCTATAAAAATAGCCTCATATTGTTCTTTTTTACATCTAATACTTATAGTCACATTTGTGTTAAAAAAATTCAAGTCAAGATTTCAAAATCTTCCTATTTGCGCTTGCAAATAAACCCACGTTAAAATGTGACGATGAAGGATGAGCAACTGTTCCAAAAGCTCTGTCGCAACAGGCGACAATGGTATTGTAAGTATTGAAACTATCTGTGTACTAATAGATAAGCAAATTACTTTGGACCGGTGTCACTTCAGGAACGGGGTGGTACGGCTCACCTGCCGCACGCAATCCTAGATTGATCACTCCGCGTAATAAACGCCCTAAGTGAAGGGATAACATTGAATTTAAAGAACAATGGTATTGGTATTTTTTGGTAACGATTTGGTTTGTTTAATTATGCTAAATACCATTAAGGATTATTCGTTATTTAACCTTTAACGTGCGCCCATTACCAGTAAGATTTTTTTCTTACGTTGCCTGGAAAAGGTTTCTGCCTGTTTCATGTATGTTAATCATGTGAAATAATGTCAGAGGGTAGTATTATTAATAGGTACCTATAACTGTAAGTATAAGTTTTTTAATGAAAAACAATACACGATCTTGTTTTGAAAAAATATAGGAATACTTGAATTAATTTCTCATTTAGATAAGCGAATTATCAAAAAACAATAGGAAAGCATTGGGAAAGTCGGCTTTTCTTTAAAAAATTCAAGATGTGGCGACATGTATTGGATTATTTTTTAAACATCATACAATTTGAGCTACTTTTTAACGCACAAGCGCGAGGTCTACAACTCACTGAGCCACTAGTTTGTGGAATTTATTACACAGACTTATTAGATTCTATTCTATATAATTATTGTACTGGTATTGTAATAAAATACCAGTACAACAATTGATATGTTTCACATCTCTATTTATTTGTCTGATAGTACTGTCCCGACGATTCCCGTCATATTTCTTGTGCAAATTAACGATGGATGACATTTGTTTATCATTTTATAGACATCAGTACCTTTGCCCGACTAACCCTAGTTTGAGCAATATAATTTTATTATTAACTAGCTGACCCGACAGACGTTGTCCTGTCTTAGAATTATGAATATTGAATTCAAATTGGTATAATTAATGAAATGTTGGGTCCAGAGATTATTAGTAGGTACCGTTCCCGTTCCCGTTCATCAGATACTGGCATGCAAAAATAAATGATTAAGTATATAAAATAATTCTATATTTTATTAGTTAAAAAAAATAGAAAAATACAATTCATCAAATTCGATGACAGATTAAAAACAGCTAAAAGCAACTTTTTTTAAATTGTATTGGTTTGGTGTAAGTATTTTAAGATGTAGGTACTTTTTGTAAAATGCTTAAACTGAAAACATTTTTCACTTTCACTATTCAATAAGCGGCGTCAATTGGTGCATGTAAGCTGTTATTTACGCTAATTCATTAATTTCCTATTTCCAAGACAATTAATAGTACATTATGAGACAAGTTAGCTTAGGTTGCTCATTGCACACAAGGCTGTGGGTTGCAGCCCGAGCCGCAGGCGAGGGCGTAACTCAGCCGAGTGTGCAATAAGCAAGAGCTCACGAGTTTCATACGACGTTTTTCAACACATTTGCGAGGAAAAAACAAAGTAATTTACCACACAGCAACAAATACGACAAAAACAAAATATGATAATTATGGAAAATGGCGCGCAGGTTTTTTTTGTTTTTTTTCACACGCCAAAAGCAAGAATATTTTGCGAACAAAGGGGTGAGTGAGCATACAGCCTACTTCAAAATTATAATTTTAAGTGATAAAATGCAAATATTTTAATATTTTATAACAAAATAATTGTGAATTATGAATAATTTGATAATAATAAATGTTTTTTTGACTTAATTAAGGATTTACACATTTATTAATTCCAAAAATGTATATGAATTTTCAGCAGCATACAACCTCTTTGTTGTTACTAAAAAAATAACTGTATTACCCGGCTAAATTGGGAATGCCCTGTTTACTCGCATAGAACTTGCAGTAAGGTACTAATTTAACTTTGAAGGGTTAATTCTATAACGTACTAGAGTTTTATATTTATTGCACGCGTTTGTTATAGCTCGGTTTATGGCCCTAAAAGCGATGTATTAGGGCTCACTTTACGAGCAAGTGTGTTGAAAATATTTTTTTAATGTACAACTCACACTTGACCAGTTTGTGTTTTCACGGTCGCGCGTTCGTTTAAATAAGTTAAACTAATTTATATGATTCGGTTATTAGAGTATTAGACATGAAATTGTAGCCGATAGGTACAATAAATTCGATCGTTAATTTTCTACCTTACTGTAAAAGATTCAGTTGGTACAAAGATTTCTAATGAAAGACATTGTCGTATGTGTATATCAGATGTGTTTTTTAACATTAAAAATGTGTGGAATTTTTAGATTTTAGCATTCACAATGCTATTTTTATTTATTAAGTTACTTAATATAATTGAAAAAATACTAGAAAAAATCGACTCACCCGTAGCATTTTGTACATGTGTCCCGTCTGAGCTGCTACGGGTGAGTCGATTTTTTCTAGTATTTTTTAATATTAAAAATGTGTTTTCGTGATCGAGTTTTAGTGCCCCGATTTATGATATTATGATATTTGCCAGTAGTTTCGCAGATATGAGATGTGCGTCTGTCAGAGGGCTTCAAAGTGCAATTTGGTAACCAAAATCGGTCGGTAAGTTTTGAGATTTTTCAAAATTTGTAAAATTTTCATTTTTTTTTTTAAGTTTGGAAGAGTGTTGGTAGAGGGCGACAACAAAAGCTACGCTATAGTTTGATGCGGCAGCGCGGAAGACCGAGGTCTAAGTATAAACCTATAGGTAAGACTAGCCCTCGCCCGTGACTTTGTCTGCATGGACAGTAGAAATGTCCCTAGTAGACAGAGGTATCCCTATTACTCGCGACTTACAATAAGGTGACTAGTTTAAATGATCGTCTAGTGTATTCATCCCTTTCAAACAAAAAAAGAATCATCTAAATCGGTTCATAAACAAAGATGTTATGTCTGAAATTCCGTAAAAACTCGTGCGATGGCAAGCTAAATAATTTAATTTTTTTAGGATTATGAAAAACCTACTAGCCAGATCTCTGTAAATTTTTTATGGGACCACACACGAACTATGTTCTGTGAGATGAAAAAATAATTTAACAACTGACGAAGTTATGTTAAAACATACACAAAATAAATTCCCTTGACTAGAGAACCTCCTCCTTTTTATGAAGTCGGTTAAAAATCGGTGAATTTTCATTTGTAATTTTATTAATTCGATTAACGTCATATTTACCAACTCGTCAATTTGTACCGACCGACTTGCAATAACCTCAAGGCACAAAGCCACAACCTACTTTGTGCTCACGGCAAATACCTATTTTTTTTAGCTAAAACCTTTAAGTTATTTTAAGGAGGTTTTCCAAAGCCTTCGTTGTAGGTAGATAGAAACTGACACTAAATCAAACTCCTTGTGACTAAATTAGTTTATAATTAAAGCAAAATTAGTTGAAAGTTTTGATGGCGGAAAAATTCAAAGTTTGATGTCGTCGCAGGTGAAGGTTGATTTTGACTTTAGATTATGAATAAAAAATATTTTTATTTCACATGAAAATCCGCTAGCTTTATTTAACATCGCAGGAGTTTAGTTTTAGGAAAACAAACAACAACAACAAACGTAGAACAAAATGTTGCTGTGAATGAAAATTATAATTAATTACTCCTACGAGGTTGTTGGTGTTTTGTATACCTATCAAGTCTTTGCTAAGTAGCTTTTAAATTACTTAAATGGTACTAATTTTGGATTCTGATTGATTTTGCCTCGCATCTTTGTCTCGAAACTAATTAAGTAAGTACTCAGTTGATTTTAAAGTTAGTGGGAAGGAGACTAATTATTAAGCTCTGTACTTAGTTCCCAGAAGAAAATGTGTTTTAAGTAGTTTTCACAGGGATTTTCGAGTGGGAGAATATAGACACTTATTTCCAGTAAGATAAAAATACATTTATTTTAAGGCCTTTGATAGGTATATTTAAAATACATTCTTGATAGTATCGGGAATGGATTATTTATAATCATAATCGTTTATTGCATTCGAAACACAGGTAGGTACATTTAAAGTCAGATCTTAAAACTAAATACAGTTCCACTGGCTTCCACCTTTACAGGCGATATGCAAAGAAAAAAAAATGGTTCCATTTTTTACCATTGGGCATATCTCCATGGATTTTGGGAGGATCGAGATGGGAATAGTACCAAAAGTTGAGGAATTTATCGAGACACGTTTGAACGTTTGAATTTTGAAAATCTACTGGTAACTTTTTTTGGAATTTTGCTAAATTAGACCTAGGTAACTTTAAAAATATACTAGGATTTTGCACTTGATTTGATTTTTTTCCCGGTACTTTCTTGCCAGGGTAGTACAATTATTGTTGGAATTAGGTACCTACACTGATATCCCACCGAAAGTGGCGCCCTCGTTGCTAATAGTAAAAGATTTTAATAATAATTTACGTGGAATTTTTAAGAGCTAATACTTAAGTCTAGTATTTTTAGAAGGTAGCATTAATTTCCCTCGTAGTTATTCGTAGTTAGAAGTAAGGTAGATCGCCTAAGTGTAAAAAACGGCCACTTTTAGCTGTTTTGATATCTACTTCTAGAAATGACTTAAAAAAGTATTTTTAGAAGATATCATTACATTCCCTTAAGAACCGTAGTCTAGTAAGATTACGGTTCAAAGTCTTTACAGTTTCAGTACAGTCTTACGGTTATAAAAATAGCTGAAGATATGGAAGCCTGCTATGACAGATACTTTTTTGTTAATAAATATGTATTTACAAAGAAAATGAAATCGAAATTGAAATCTGAACTCTTAAATATTGTGTAGTATAATCTCTTAAATATACTGATAAATTCTTGTAGGTACTCATTCGTTGTTCGTTTTTATTCAATACGTACTTAGCGAATTCAATGTAAATTATTATAAGTGGAAACTTTTTTGGCTAATGAGTTAGTATATATTAAGTTATTACTATGAAATGTATAAGGCTGTTTATTCCCAATAAAAGATAAATAAATAAAAAGAACCTGTCAAAATCACCGTGGATCACCGCGAATGTGAATATTTTATATTCTGTCCAAGACAGCTTTGTCTTGGACAGAATATAAAATATTCACTTTCAGTTTTATTGAAAATGTTTTATAATTCCAGTACCTATTAAATAAAATTTGCTGCCTTAAGTGAATATCGTGGAGAGCACAATTTTCAAAGCCTTTTATTAGGAAACTATAGGAAGAAATTACATGACCAAAAGTGGTTTCCTTTTTGCTAACCGAAAAATATTTTTTAATAGACTTACGAAATTACTGATGACCCTTCCGAGCACCGTTAAATCCATCTTTGATATTCGTTTAATCACTTTAAACAGTATTAATAAAGTTTAAAATACACCCAAATCTCACTTAAGTAAGTAATAAAAAAATCTTAGAAATGTCTCTTAGAATCTTAGTGTCTATATTGTCTTAGGGTTTGAACTCAAGAAGATAATCAACTCGTTATTTTTCTTCTTCATTTAGATAACTAAATGTTTATTTTTCTTATATTCATTTCTTTAAGTAGTTATTCCTTCATTCTGTATGCCTTATAAGAATTTAACGCGAACACTGCCTTGCCGCAGGCGACCAAAGGTAATAAAAAACACTTGACAGCCAAAATAACGCAGTGTCGTTCAAAATAAGTCCGTTGAATGCGTAGAAAAGAAGTTGCGACTCTAAACGTTCGTTGCCGCTGTTATTATATTCGATTTTTTTATGCTCTCATGTCGAAGGAATGACATGCCGTGTGTGTCGACACATAGTGGCATTTAGCACGAAACTCTAGCCGTATAAACATAGCTAGAGACGAGGTCTAGACTATGATTTATGATATATCCTTACATATTATAAAACAAAGTCCCTAGCCGCGTCTGTCTGTCTGTTCGCGATAAACTCGGAAACTACTGAACGGATTTTCATGCGGTTTTCACCAATTGATAGAGTAATTCCTGAGGATGGTTATAGGTATATAATAAGTTAAGATTTTATGTACCTAAATTGATAAAAATATGACGATAATTGTTGAAGAGTTGGCAAAAATTAAGCCGTCTTGGAGCTTGCATCGAAAACGCTGCCTAAACCTTTCGAGCTATAACAAAATAATGTACGAAGGAATTGTTTCTCGGTTATAGGTCTACAAAAAAGTCCGCGACGGCATATGTCTATCTTTTAAGGATAGCTTACTATAGCCATTTTAATTTTTTTTAATGGTCACAAATAATGTGGTAATTGGAAAGGTATTTAATCGGAAACAGTATTAATCCTTATCAAATAAAATGCATTTGTTACCATAAGCGTTTCACTTTCATGCATATAATTATAGCTCTTTACACTATATGGTTTAAGGCGGTTGTATGACCGAAAGTGGCGCCCTCAGAGGTTTTTATTTAATAAGTTATTAATAGAAAAAGATTTTAATAATGTTTATCGTGGAGATTTTAGGGCCCATGGTCTGCCCTCGTAGTCATTCGTAGAAGTAGATAGCAAATGTGTCAAAAACGGCCACTTTTAGCAGTTTTGCTATCTACTTCTAGCAGTGACTACGGGGGAATGTTACGATACCGTCTAAAAATACTAGACTGTGGGCACGATAAACATTTTTAAAATTGTGTATTAGAATTATAATATTAAATAAAATTCACCGCGGCGCCACTTTCGCTCAGGACTTTAAATAAATATCTTAGGAGCTATCGCAAAAAGTTTACGCGCGCGAAAATAAATTCAAGAGTGTGCCTCATACCGATGATAACGGGACTCGAACGGGACGGGTACAGACTTTTGGAGCGAAAATAAAGGAACCGAAGCGAAGCGAGGGCGGGTCGCCAGTGATGATATAATATGACAATGGAAGACGGTTCTAAGCGAATCGGTATTTGCTTCGTATGTCACGATAGGTCACGATCGAATCTGATAAATTAATAATAATGAATATTGATATTTTAAAAATAATTATTGGCGCGATTATCACATAAATAAATATTTCAGATTAGCACCATGGCAGATTTAAAGAACTTCAGACAATATTATGAACTCATGACCAAAATAACTTTTAATTATAATAACTCGTTTGGTAAATTAAATAATAATGAGTTCATTATGGAAAATAGTTAAAGTGATTTATACAGTAACCTTACAATTTGTTTTGTTATATCTCAAAGGCATAAGACAGCGTTTTCAATGAAAGCTCCCAGGTAAGGCGGCTTGAATTTTTCCGACACTTCCAACAAATATCGTTATATTTCTACCAATTTACATACACCTACCTCAGGAATCACTCTATCATTTAGTGAAAACCGCATGAAAATCCGTTCAGTTGCTTTTGAGTTTATAGCGAACAGACAGACAGACGCGGCGAGGGACTTTGTTTTATAATAAACTAGCGACCCGCCCTCGCTTCGCTTCGGTTCCTTCTTTTTTTGCCAAATGAGTTCTCCAACAACACTCAAAAAGAAAACGAATACCTTACCACCCTCACCTCCATTTGCTCCAAAAGACTTTTTCCCTCCCGTTCGTTCCGTTTATTTTCGCGCGCGTTACTTTTTGCATATTGCATATTTGACGACCTGAATGGTGCAGTGGTCAACATGCCGCCTACCATGCAAGAGGTCCCGGGTTCGATTCCCGGCCGGGCAGAAATTGAAATGATGAATTTTAATTTCTGTGACGGGTCTGGGTGTTACTATGTATAATAAGTATATATTTAAAAAGTATATAAGTAGTATATCAGTTGTCTAGCACCCATATTACAAGCTTTGCTTAGTTTGGGGCTAGATGGCGCTGTGTGAAATTGTCCAAGCATTATTTATTTATTTATTTATTTATTATTATACATAGCTACACCCAAACCCGTCACAGAAATTAAAATTCATCATTTCAATGTCTGCCCGGCCGGGAATCGAACCCGGGACCTCTTGCGTGGTAGGCGGCATGTTAACCACTGCACCACTCAGGTCGTATATAATAACTTATCCTTTGTAACAACGGTTTGCCTGGAAGAGATCGCTTCCAGCGATAAGGCCGCCTTTGCCCACTATAGTTTTAATGTTTTATTTGTAATTATTCCTGTAATGTGTGTGCAATAAAGAGTTTTATCTATCTATCTAAAAATACATTGTCCTATTAAATTAAATTGTCATTAATACCTTACGTAAGTAATCTGTGTGTGGAAAACCATATTATTTAAAAAAAAAAAAAAAGAGTTGGGTGAAGATTGTTTACCAAAAGTCAAATAAAGATAAACAACTTTATAATACAAGTATATAACTAACTTTTCTTCTAAATCCAGTAGACCTTCAATACCTATAGGTCAATCATACCTGTATAACAGAATCCATTTTGTAAAGTTCCTTTAGTAAACACACTTTACTAATAAACAAAAATAAATTCCAAAACTAATAAATTGTTCGTAGGATTCCTTGCTGCCACATGTCGTTTAGCCTACAAACTTTTTTGACTGACTACTTCGTGTCATGTCATTTCAACTACCTATATGATTATGTTGATACAATACATACAAAGACGAGGGTAATTTTGTTCAAGATTACAGTTGCGTGATGTGTATAATGAATGTATTTTTTATGAGATCGGGAATAAGTTGATATGAATTGGAACGAATATGGTTCTCATGGCTGGCATTTAGGTAGGTACCTACCAATATGCTAACTATTACCTACGTGAACGTCCGTGTTACATAAGTCCTGTGGCAGAGAATAAATCGATAGTCTAGAAGACAAACATGCTAATTAAGGATTTACCAATAGGGATGTTGACTATTTTTTTTATTTTATGTTACATAAATTACCTCTCAAAAAAATAAACATTGGTAAAAGAATTAATTCGCTAGCATGAAAACTGCCCGAGATATCACAGTGTGAAATGCACACAAATGGACTCGATCAAAAACGCTCCATACTAATGGCTTGCACGTTATGACGTCACGCCTTGCAAGTTTGTATGCAACGCATAGGAAATTTGTTCAGCAGCTATATTAAATATTGTGTTTATCAAAATGGTTTCTTCGACAAATTTGCTATACATTTTACGGACTAATTAAAGGTATCATTTATTTTAATAAATTTTATACTTTTTAAATGGACTTGTCCACCCAACTTTGAAGGGTCATAAAACAAATAATATGCAATATATAAAACCAAGAGGTATACAAGCTACTCTGAAAGTTTAATATGTTTACGATTTTTATTAGTATTTCGTTATTTTATTCATTAGTCAACATCCCTATTTTACAGGACTGTTTTTATTAATTCTAAACTTCTAAATACTATAACTTAAAACTGTGCATAGAAAATGTGTATATACTGCCTATACTTAGTTAGGGTATTTATCTGTAAACTTATTATAAAAAAACTTATTCTAGAAAAATATCAAAATAGCAAAAAAGAGCATCACTTAGTACGTTTGTACACAAACTATCGTTCACTTAACACTTTCGTGTACTTATTGTATTTAATTTACTGACGGGTGTACAGTAGTACTAAGACCACTAAAACGATTTGTCTATCGGCACTTGAAAAGATTAACATCTTTTAATATGATTAGGAATCGAAAGTTACAAAATTACAAAATTAATAAAAATATTTAGCTTATTTGTCAATTGTGGTAAGTGAAATGTTATAAATCTGTTTAATATCTTTTGTAGTATAAACTGATGGTAAATAACTGGCATTATTTTTTTTGGCTTCAAAATGACATCACTTGCTAATACAGTTTAGACAGAAAGTAACGGAATTATGGAATTTGGATAAGTGCAAACGGTAGAGCATGCTCATTTAATACATTAAAGTAGCAAAATTGTTTAGTTAGCACGTTTGTCTTCTAGACCATCGAAATAATTATCCTTATAGCTAAACAACTTAGCGATTCTTAATTGTTTTAAAATGTGCGTTCCGAAAACTGGTGATCTATTTAATTTTTATAAGTTACGAAAAAAATATTATTCCTTAGCTAATTAAATGTTTCTTAGTTCTTATTTTGATTGCTCGCACTAGCTTACCTAACCTGTTAAAAATATGAAAATTCATGGCTGTAGAGTTTATAAGTTCTAAATCTGTTTACATGGAAATTGGCTTGAAAATGGCCGGGTTGGAATCAAAATTCGTAAAATATTAATTTAGCTAAATTGTTTCATAATAAGTTCCTTATTTTTTAATTAAATTAGGCACATAGGTAGATTAGGTAGGTACATTCCGTAGTACTAGTTTATTTAAAAAAAAACTTTTATTTAACTAAAGATTAGGTACTGCTTTAAAGTAAGGTTCAACCCGACGCTGTTTTACTTGACAGCTAATTAAGTCGTTGGTTAACGCTAATTATCGTTTCTGGAGCTGGAGTTAACATATTTTTAACCTACTGTTTAATTTTAATAAACGTTTATAAGTTAGGCCGTGCAATTTTAAAATTGTTGATAAATAACTAAATACTTATATGGATAAGTAGGTATTGAATAGTGGATTAATAGGATTAAATAAAATCTTTTACCATTCTCTACATCACAAGATATTACAGATTCTACCTTACCTCTGGATTGTCGTCGTCATCATCCGTATTAGTATCGTACTTGATGAAAGCGTACATCAACTGGTTTTCGAAATTCTGACGAGCCTCGGCCTTCTCCTTGGCACTCAAACTCTCCATTTTAACAAAAGCCTTTAGATAAAATCACAAAATTCAACCTTGAATCTTTAGTATAGAATTCATTACTGTCTAAAAAATAATTTTGCCATTTTTTTGTAACGATTTGATGATTTGAACTGCACGAACGATACCATTGACGAATTTTGGCGTGAACCAAGTGGCAACTATAGGTGTTAAAGAATATCGACTAAACAGTGTTTAAAGGTGAGGGCGCGATTGGTACGTGCATACATAATTGGGCTGTCGATTCCTGACGTGTTATAGAGTGTTACAAAATATACATAGGGACCATCAAACTGAACAACTTTTACAATAGGATCAACTATGAAATCGCGAAAAAAAAACAGCTGTTTCATACAAAAATTAATATCGAAAATATTAAAATGTATGAAACAGCAATTTTTTTTCGCGATTTCAGAGTTGGTCCCATAGTAAAAGTTGTTCAGTTTGATGGTCCCTATCTGCCATATTCGGCATTAGGTAGGGGTTATTTTGTAACACGTTGTATTTATGTTACCTATAATAAGTTAGTATAGCTTCTTCGCCATAAAAACTAATAATAATAATAAAAGCATTTATTTTCAAAGCTATGGACATTGCAAGAGATTATCAATAAAGCGCTTAGATTATTTAGTTTAGGCTTTAAATACGTATTTCTTTATTTATATTGTCCGTCTATAAATCAATGATACTTTGCTACATCGATCGCATCGATTTCCGTAAGCATAGCCGCAGGAGAGGAGATAGGATAAACTCTCATGAGATATGATTATAATTTAACAACCATGAACGCCAATGTTTTGAAACTTTTATGATGACATATGTGTAGGTACTAATGAAAAAAATAAGTATCGGCTAAGCTACAACGATATAAGTTTTCATTTCTGCAAACGATAAAAGGAGTCATTTTTAAGACTAATTATTGTTGATAGTAGGTCGTCATGATCATAATTCGAAATAGTAACAAGTAACTGAAGCATCCTTATATCATCATAGAATAAGATATCAGAGCGTCTGTGTGTGAGAAAAAAATCGGGAATTTTTATCCCCTCTTATACTATACTATACCTACTATACTTTAACCCCTCTTATTATAATTGCGATAGGTAGTGTGTTCGTTTGTTATGTTTCGCTTTCACGTTTACGTCCATTCTACTCTACCGATTACTTATTATCATCATGAAAGTAATGACCAATGAGATATCAGCGGGCTTACCATCAGCAAACAAGAAACCGTTCAGTTCAAAAGCAGGCAGGCCTTAAACAGCTTTTCATAATAACCGTTGAGGTCATAGTACGAAAAAGTAAGGCAGTTCAATATAAGCCCTGCTATAAGAGCTCAGAGAAGGCGAATAAATATAATTATTAGGATTTATATTATTATACTAGCGGCCGCCCGCGGTTTCACCCACGTGGTTGCCGTTCCCGTGGGAATATCGGGATAAAAAGTATCCCATATTTTAATCCAGGCTATCTACTGTCAGTGTGCCAAATTTCAACCAAATCCGTTCAGTAGTTTTTGCGTGATTGAGGAACAAATATCCTAACATCCAAACTCACAAACTTTCACATTTATAATATTAGTAGGAAGAAGGATAATAATAAATTCAGGATTCATTGGAATTCCAGAAAGGGCAGGAAATGTGCGTTTGCA
Source organism: Agriphila straminella (assembly GCA_950108535.1). NCBI lineage: Eukaryota > Metazoa > Arthropoda > Insecta > Lepidoptera > Crambidae > Agriphila > Agriphila straminella. The sequence continues at coordinate 4,177,620 of OX467303.1, read as the reverse complement.
TGAAATAGTTTAATAAGACGACCTGAGTGGTGCAGTGGTCAACATGCCGCCTACCACGCAAGAGGTCCCGGGTTCGATTCCCGGCCGGGCAGAAATTGAAATGATGAATTTTAATTTCTGTGACGGGTCTGGGTGTTACTATGTATAATAAGTATATATTTAAAAATTATATAAGTAGTATATCAGTTGTCTAGCACCCATATTACAAGCTTTGCTTAGTTTGGGGCTAGATGGCGCTGTGTGAAATTGTCTAAGCATTTATTTATTTTATTTTATTTATTTATTTAAATAAAACAACGTCGCTGATGAGATGGAAGTTAATGGAAGTCTATTTCTGTAAGGAAGACGGAGCCGTGGAAGATCACCGACCCGATGGAGCGATGCAGTTAAGGAGGAAGGAGGTCTGTCAAACTGACACGCAGACATCTATCCGGATGGCTGAAAACCGTACCGCATGGAGGGCCCTCATCATTCACCGAGTGTCTTCACGCTGTCGCGACCCTCAGTCATGAGGATACAAGGAAGAAGAGACAGTTGCTCTATATGAACTTAATCAGTTTGATTTTCGGTCACTAAGTAGTCACATCTCGTAAATAAAGGTACTGTAAAGTTGTAAGTGTTTTTTTTTAGAAACTTTTAAAACTATTTAGTGGCTCTGTGAACTGTAGACCTCGCATTTGTGTCATTTTTGAGCATTTTTCGAAAGGGCTGAAATGTTTTCGTTTTTTTTTTAAAAATCGAAGAATGAATCGAACAAAAAAAATTGGATTTCACGAACGAACATTTTTGCCCAAGGCGAAACAGAAGCGCGTCACGCTCGGTCGGTCAATTTCAATACAATTTTCTGGAACAAATAAATAATTATTATTACTTAAAAGAATCGATCAGAGTTCGCGCAATGGCAATGATTTTTTTTGTCAGTAAATAAAGTTTCAAGTTTCAACTTGCAAACGTGATTTCATGAATAATATGTCCCCAAAATACTGATTTGAAGCACAGCCTATCTGAATCTCAAAGTAGGTTTTGTAGAATGATTTTTCGTTTCCAAAAAAATAACTCCAAATATTACTTATAACGAGTAACTTTTTAAATAGTAGGTAGTAGGTATATTATAGGATTATAGGTTGGTACTAAAAATGTCTAAGATACTTAGGTACCTACTTATAGATTTTCTACAGTTTTCCAACCAAAGTTTGTGTGATAAATTTTATGTGATGGAAATATGCATTTACTTGAATTTACTGTTTATTCACTCTCATTTTTTCGGAAGACTATCGACTAATACATTCTAAATACATAAAAAATAGCAACAAAGAATCATTTATAAGTCTTTTTAACCGACTTCATTTTATTTCATCACAAAGTAAAGCGCGGTGACTATTGAAACTATAGTTAAAATAATTTTATGACTTAATGCTATTAAAAAAATTTAAACACAGTCTTTCACATCTCCTTGTTTGCGTTAATTTCCAGATACTTTTACAACTAAGCAAATTCAAACTGTGTTTCACTTCTAAACCAGTTTGCAACTGGTGCCAAGCCAATATTGCAGTTTTCAGCACTATTAGGTCAGGTAGTGTGACAAAATCTACTTACTTTCAATAAATATTATATATACTTACCTACTAGTTTCATATCCCCCAACCTTCGATCAAGAATATCCTAGATAACGCTTCACGAACTAAAACAGTACGCAAAAATGGCACCTCAAATAACGTCCCACTTACAAACTTGGCGCTTATTTTGTTCATAATCACCTCTTATTTTGTAAAAACTCATATTTTATGTCAATTATTTTGTACAAAATAAGCTTATGTTGTAAAAAAAACGGGTTCACTACACCATTTCGAAATATATCTTATCGAAATACAATTCATCGATGACACCTCGTCGACTGTCTAATACGTCTAATGTTTATATCATCGATTGCTCAACATTTCGAAGTACATTTGATCGATGCTACATTTCATCGAAATACTTTCCACCTACGGTAATATTCATCGAGAGACAATTGATCTAATAATAAATAAGTCGAAACCAATTTGATCGAATACGGTACATTTCAGTAAAACAATTAAGTAAACATACTTATTTTAATCTTCATTTTTAATATTGTAACATTATTTTCATGTCTTATTTATATAAGTCACTCTGTAGTTTCGTGTTAATTTATATATAAGTAGTCTATATACATCGAAATCGACGAGGTGACATCGATAAATTGTAATTCGAAGAGATGTATTTCGAAATGGCGTATTTCGATTATTTAAGCCATCGACTAAGAAAATTCGATGAAATGAACAATCGCAGTAATAACATTCGTGTAATTCGGGCATCGTTCAAATAAGTAATCGACGAGGTGTCATCGATGAATTGTATTTCGATGAGATATATTTCGAAATGGTGTAGTGAACCCAAAAAAAACACATCTTTTATCACTTACTTCGTGCAAAATAAGCGCCCAGTTTTGTAGGTGGGTTGCTATTTGAGGTGCCATTTTTGAGTCTCTGACCGGACGTCTAGGGTATTCTTGATCGAAGCCCCCAACGTAATGTGATGCAAACGTGGTATCTAAATGTTATGTTAGGATGTGGCCTAGCAATAACAAAACAATGTGAAATCGTACTATTGATTGAACCTGTTACGAAAGTTCTCAATGAATTTTTAAATGTTTCATCATTTCATAGGGCATTCTAATTTGGCTATTGAGTTACAGCTTGACCTTAAAGAGTTGACAAAAATTGAGGGCGCCACTTTCTATGTAAACACGTCAAAATCACGAATAATTTGGCAACACTGACTACATTTTGTACTGAAAAATTTTAGTTCCATTTTAATTAATTTCAACTCTTTATGGCCAAGCTGTACTTTGAGGTCCGAACATAATCATTTTGCGACAGCTTAGTTTGGAAAATATTGTATTTTCATTGGCAACTAAACTCTTTTGATGACGCTTTTGGATTTTTTATTTCATTCTGTAGTCATAGGCAGGTACAAATATTTGAGACAGCGTTTACGTCAGTTTAGGAGTAGAAATATCTAAAATTAAAATTAATATTAAAACTGTCAAAGTGTCCTCTTCAAAGAACATTCTAAAATGTTGTCAGATTATTATATACCTAAGTAAGACTTGTGTGTGTAGGTACAAAGCTTAGTATGTTTGTAATTAAGGTGGTTCGTTGAGCTCAGTAGCGCCACCAATGGAAATAAATCATTTACGTTGTATCAAGGGCTTAGAATAAAAGTTTTTGATATTTTGCGTAAATAGAAGAGTAAAGTGCAATTTTTAAATATTTTTTCATGGCCACAAATATAAACAATAAGTTATGAATGTCGATATTGTTAAATGTGGCCACTTTTGGCACTAGTGACATGCACGACTTATTGCTTAAGATTGAGTTCTTGAAACTATATTTAGAAAATGCATTTTAGTCTTTTATTTGCGCAAAATCATCAAAACTTTTAATCTAAACGTTTGATAAAACGTTATTGATTTATTTCCATTGGTGGCGCTACTGAGCTCATCGAACCACCTTAATGGACGTTTGACTGCCTCTATTTGATTTTGTCACTTACTATACAATTTGTCCTAGACACTCATCGACGTTTTAATTTTTAAATATTTGCTTAGATATAGGTACTTAAATTATAAGTAGGTAAGCAAGTATAACTGACGAAGTCCGTTACGTTATGCACTCGAAGGTTTGCCTTTTTTACTGTTTCATTATTTGCTTTACTTGGAACTTTGTCCATCATAATAAGGGCCTACTTCATAATCAAAAGAAAGTTCTGGGTAGCTTACTTGACAGATGATTTGACAGTTGTGATATGAAAAATGTCGAATCATGCTGTTAAGTAAGCTACTCAGAACTTACTTTATGATTGTGAAGCAGGCCGACCTTAAGTAACATAAGTTACTTTTGCTGGTGACTCCGAATTTGCGATGCCAATGATCAAAATTTCAAGAAAGCCAGTTGCCAGATTGTACTTATATAGGTAGATCCATAATTAAATTTCAATCGTCAGCTACTGGAATATAGTTCCTACGCTTATTATGATAAGAATTACGCAACACCAAAATACTGTCTGCCATTACATCTACCAAGCGCCGAAGCCATCTAAATACCCTTCAAGTATCTACGAAGCTAAAATGTTTATGGTTAAACTTCGAATAGCTACCTATTAGGTAGGTAGCACCATTCTATGCGGGCGTCGAATTCTCCACGATGGCGAAAACTGATAAGCGGCGATACATCACTCCAGTGGAGAGGCGCCGTTACCCGCACGGCAGCCGTGTCGCGTTGCTTCTCTATACATTTGTCTGTCTCATAACTCGATAGGCGTGCACGCCACCGTCAGTCGAGGCAACATGACACACCACACCACGCGATTACTTACCCGACTGATCTCCTCCTCAGAAAACTGCACGCCCGACATAATTGATAAAATTAAAAACAAAAGCCTACCCCATTACCCACCAATTAAGAGCTAAGGCTCAATTAATCAAAGATAGCGATCCGAGAAAAGTCACCCGATGTCAGGCAGCGGTAAAAAACAACTGGTATACATTACCGTTTTTCCAGAGGTTTATTAAAAGAAGGAGAAAGTGAAGTCAAATTAGAGCAATATGGTTTATTAATGTTAAAGTAATTTTGTTCGGATGCGGGCCGCGGCGTGGCGTGTTGTCACGAGCCCTGGCGATGTCGCCCCGTGGCACAGAGATCGATCTCGGGCGGTTGCTATTGGTGAGTACCCACCCCACTTGCCCATCGGGGGAACAGTTGCAAATGACACTACCTACCTTATGCTATTTATAGCAGCGAACTATCGCTGATTTATTGTTGGATATTAATAACAAATAAAACAAATACCTATCTGAAAGGATTGAAGATCATAATGAATCCAATTAGATAAAATTAGATAGGTATCGCAATTAAATAAATTATTTTGTATTACCTAACCTACCTAGATTCCAAAATACCCAAGACTCTAGGGTGCTCATGGCCTAGAATGGAATGTAAAAAATGCTAGAAAATATACCTACCTAGATGTTTGGATGGATGGAAGATGAAGGCCGTTTGGCATGCGGGTTCGATTCCCGTCTTACCACATCCAGCAAAAAGTTGATGATAGAGAGATTGATATTACGCCAAAGAAGGAAAAAGGTGAAAAATAACAACGTGTTTATAATATGAAGCTCATTTATTTAATCATACACTTCGGTATACATTTTAAAGTTTATCTTAAACAACGGCATGCTTAACACTTAATCCGTAAAAATATTTTACAGACAGGCAATAACTTTTAGTTTTTCTTTTAAACGTCACAAATATGTAGATAGTACGCACGACAGCACGACAGGTTAAACAGTTGAACTACGAAAACAGCTTTTATTACGTACTGCATAAAGACTGTCTCAAGGTCAACATGTATAGTCTGACGTGCTGCTGACTGTACAATCTGGGGCCTTCAAGTCGCAAGTGAATAGGTATCTTCTAGGCAAAAAAATATAATCACAACACATACATAATATACTTCTATGGAGATTGTACCAGAGCAAGGACACTGATACCAAGAATGCTTGTCCAAATAACAGTTTAGCCAAAATTAATGATTTTCAATTTGGGCTTAAATAGGTATAATAATATGTATATTAATAAAATATCGCTACAATAACATGATATAATAATGTAAGAATAAACTTTGTACACTTTGGCAATGTTTACGTACCTATAATCACAAAACTTTCCATATTTCCATACACTCAGTAACTCTTAATAGTCTTAATTACATTACATTCCTACTTAAGTAGGCAAGTTGTAGTTTTTTTTTACAGTTTTAGTTATATTTGACAAAAGAAAAATGCCTAGTTTGCCGAGTCATGTGAATTAATAGTTGTTAAAAGCCAAATAAACCGTAACCAAGCTGAATTTTATTATATACTTTAAATAGCTCCTTTTCAAGTAATAATAAATTATTTAAATGCCTGCTACACGGCTGCCGACCGCGTCACGACTAGAGATGTAAATGCTATATAATACTGTGGGTATTAATACAGTAAGAATTGTATAATGCAGTATTATACAGTATTATATCAACATCGACTGTATAATATGTATAAAAAACACTGTAACACAAGTTAATTATTTCAAACCGCGTTTTTGACGATGAGATATTTTTCGTTCAAAACTTAAACTACTATCAAAGATAGTACATACGCACAATTGATTCGATTACCTTCTTGGTATTATTATATTACTCGCATACTTGAGTATACCGAAAATACCTACAATAAGTATTCGGATACATATGTACTCGAATAGAGAATTCACTAAAAGTATTTGAATACCAAATCGGGTTGACAGTCAGTTGTAATGCTAAATTTAATTGTTAATTGTGGGAATTAGTACATAAAACCAGTGTCATTTTGCCTAGTAATACTTACTTATTGAATTATATGTGTGTGGAACAATGCAAATTTACGTTTTACTAGTGTCAAAACAGTATTAGAGTCAAATTAAGCATTCTCAATGCGAGTAGGTATCTGGATTCGAATACTGATTGGATTTTTTTTGACAAATACTAAAATACTCGAATACCAAAAATACCTGTGGGCCATTACTATTTTTAATGCCAAAGTGGTTTAAGCCTGAATTATAACGAATTTCACGGAAAATAAAACATTATTATAAATAATTCACTTCAAAAATAAAATACATAAAATACAAATCATACAGTATTTTATTGTTAAATAGCGATTCGGTATTATACGGTACATTTACAACTCTAGTCCCGACCAAGGTGACCTTGGTTGGCAACCAACACAGCTCGTTTCGAAAGAAGGACGCTGATTTCTATCGTGTATAAAAAAGAAATATAGCTCATAAAATTGCATTTTTATAGTTATTTAAAAAAAAATATAATTATTTTTTTATGCAACAGTTTTTTAATGATATTTAAATACAGACTTTATGTAACTTTAAAAGCGCCGGTATATGCCGTTTCTTATACGAATAAAATAAGGTTGATATCATTTCAAATCAGTTCGAGGACCGGAGCACAGTCGGAGCACGACCGAAGCCAGACCGGCTAGCGAATTACGTAAGTCTGTTGCTAACAATTCTCGATTGAAAGCGCAGTTGCATTGCTGCGTTAGTTAAGATAGTTGTCACATTGGTTCTTACTAAAGCAGCGATGTAACTGCGATTTCTGTCAGAGTTGATTGCAACAAAGTTACGTAATTACCCCCCTGAGCTCGGCGGAGATCGTTATTAAAACAACTTGTTTTATCCACAACGGGATAGGACTTGACCTTCACCTCACCTGATTAAGTGACGATGACGATAAGGCCGAAAGTGTAAGCGCACTACACCAGGAATCCTCACCAATGAGGAAAGCCCTACTACCCGGGACCTTTGCGTCATATACGTGTGGGCGAATCACTAGAGCACAGAGGCGGTTTGATGATTGGCCAGTGAAGTTGAAAATGCTGCGGAAGCGAGGCATTTTTGAACGAAACTACAGCTCGGTGTCGATGTCGGTCCGACTCCAGTTATGCTCCGTTGAACTCTGGTCACGCTCCGGTTGAACTCTGGTCGTGCTCTAGTCTAGCTCTGGCGCCATCTACATAATCCTAGCCAACCACGTCCCGAGTTGCGGAGGTGACCGTTACCCCAGCAGGATTTTGAATATCTTCGCAACCACAATAGATACAAATGCAGATTTTGTCGCAATAGTTAGATCGTCTAACAATCAAATTATTTAGGTAACATCTTTTTTTAATATAGGTACCGACAAACATTTGTTTTAGCATATAAAAATCACGCAAAAACGTAGAATCTTAGTATGTAGCAGAAGAAACTCGTAAGACCAATTGGCATCATTCGAGTTTAACATAAGTTAATAATAGATATCCGATAGTGAACAATATAATGCAAAATAAATTACTTTTATGAATTCATTTATTGGCCTTTTTTTGTTAAACATTTAAAGGCTTAATACAACAGAAGTTAATTCCTATTACTATAATTTATTTCTACACTGTACTAATTTGTTAGTATACTTTCAACTAATGCAATATGCAACATTATAAGGGATCGATAGGTTTGATTTATGGTAATTTTTCCTACTATGCTAACATTTAGGGCCTCTTTTACAAACAAAAAGTAAGTCCTGAGTAGCTTAATTAACAGATTTTATATCACAACTGGCAAATTGTCTACTCAGAACTTACTTCTTGATTGCGAAACAGGCCCTAAATAAATATAAATATGATTTTGATAAATATAGATTGTTTTTTCAAATATTTTTAATCCACTAAGGGCTGATTTTTCAATGCCTAGATAGAGCTTTATCCGTTTGATAGCGTATTATACTGCCAAATTGAAAATGCTTGTCATTCATTTGTCTGTCACATTTTTGAATGACTTTTATTAGATTTGGTTAATATTTAAACTGACTGATATCTGTTATCTGAGAATTGAAAAATCAGCCCTAATTCTGGATACTTTATTTCAAGACAAATTTTATAAATACGTACCTACGTATTGATTGATTGAATGATTGCCATATTATTGAAAGCTACCATGATTAATCACGACAAACATCAATTTGTGGCACAGCTCATTACTTATCTTTGTATTGATTCAAATGCATAGCATTATTTATAGCATTTCTTATATGCATGACATTTATAGGTAACTTAATTTATATTGTAAATATAACCTTTATAATTATGATTTATATAAATACATGAAAAATATGTCTTCTTTATTTCAACTATACAAGGGCCTTTTTTGCCACCATTTAAATAAGAATTTTTTGACGATGAAACTGTACTTCCTCCAAGAAACATGTCGAAATACGCCACAAAGGTCACACAGGTCTACAAGGGGGGTCTCACTCCGCGCTTAAATATTAGCCGCGGCTGTCTCAGTCGAGCCAGCGCACGAGGGATGTCATGTATCGTTTGAGATTGAGACAGAGCTACGCACAGAAAGAGAAGCACTTCGGAGGCGCTTATAATAAGGCACGCAGCGCTTTGCAATTTGAAATTATACTTTATTGCCAAGCAGCGAGAGTAGCTTATTATTTGTCTGTCCTCGCGCAGACAGGCTTCTGTACGTTTAGTACTATTATATATTGTGTGCCTATCCTTACTAAACTGATCAAGTGATTTTTGATTTGCATGGGTAGTCAAAACATTTTATACATATTTGGCCCTATGTTTCTTACAGAAAGTTGTTCAGTTTCATGAACTGAACCGAACACCTTCTTAAATGGTGACTAAAAACAACCATGTATATTATAATATGCCTTAAATACTTATTGATTTTATATGTCTTAAATACTTATTTATCTTATTCATAATGTCAATCACAATATTATACTTAGCACTATTTTAAAATAGCGTAGCACCCAATCAGACTTAAGAAAAGAAATTTAAAGGTATAATAGTGTCTTTTTGATAATTTAATTACGTATTCTGATCATTGATTTAGGTATTAGGTAGGTGAATTATTCAGAAGCAAAATAAAAAAAACAACACATCACATTTGCTATTACGTATAAACAAACGGATATTAAAATAGAGTTTTATTTTTTTATATGAAAGGCAAGATCATTAATTATTTTTTACACAAAATGAGAGCTACTATTCAAATTTGTGACTGTAAAAGCAGTTTTGGTAACATATAAAACATTAGCACAGAACGTAGTTATTAATGAAATACAAACTTTAATATTAGTTTAATTAAATGTTTTTTTATGAAATTAATCTATTTTATACACATTTTATCACAATATGAACTAGTATATCATATAACTGTGTATGAAAAATTGGTAAAATAATACTATCACCGATATAAATGAGCGTTTTTTTTAAGATGATGGTCCCAATTGATATCACAATAATTTAGGTCCGATCGTTTACACGATTAGATTTTTATTAAAACTATTGGAGTTTTTGTAAATCAATATAATTTAAGATCAATTAATTTTTTAAGATTATTTTAATTTAAAGAAGGTTCAAATATTATGATCAGGATACACCACACACCTAACTGATCTAATATAATACAAAAAAATATACATTTCATTTTACCCCCTTACTAATAAAGATTGTATAGCAGGTGCATAGATACACAGTGTTTTGTCACTTTCTTTCTATTGTCAAACTTAAATAGTTTGACAGAGAGTAACCATTGTGTAACTATACATCTGCCATACAATCTTTATTAGTAAGGGGGACTTATTCCACGCCGCCGTTTAAATTTAAATGTAGGTAATCATTTTTAAATTGACAATAAACAAGATTGTACTGCATGTACAATGACATCACTGTAGACAAACCTTTTGATTACCTGTCAAAAATGTCGTTTATCTGTCAAATGTGATATTATTTTTTGAGTTCACCATGCTGCGCGTTCTGAACCAACCCTAAAATGTTAGACGTAATATAATATTGACGTTCCTCACGTAATGACGAGTCTGGGTGTTGGTAGGACGTTGGAGTGTTCCCCGAACATGAGAGCTGATATCCACTTGAGTTGGTCTTCTGTTACTGACCCTGCGATGGTGATGCCGAACCATGGACGGTCTTTGCTTCTGTAGGAGAAAATAAAGTCTTACAGTCTTATTCATTGAAAACCTTAAAGTAGATTTGCAAACTGATCTGATCAGCATTCTATGAGATGTAACGATCAGAGTTCTCAGTTTCAGGATTTCCATACATTTAAACTCTTTATTAATTGCAAGTTTTCAATTATTTAGTTCAAGGAAATTGAACACAAAAATATGAATATTGAAAACATAATATCCTTACATCTCTTAGGCTGAGTTGCACCATCTTTTCTTAACCTTAACTTTAAGAGAGACAAACTTATTTGACTCGGTGACAGTGTCGCTGTCGTCTATGGCGTAACCTAGGTAACAATATGTAATAACACCTTAGTTCCACTTTTGACCACTGGCTGAGATAAGCTTGTCTCATGTACTGTTAAAGTTAAATCAAGATGGTGCTACTGAGCCTTGAATGTTGATCAGATCAGTTGGCTGTGTATAGTGATCTGGATCTCCTCTATTCACTCCCTAAATGGCTATCATCAGATCACAGCTAGGTCAATCCTTGGTAGAGAACCAAGGCTTTAAAGTTACCTCGTTTGTATAAAAATCGACTGGAGTCTTTAATTATATGGCTACCACTAAGTATAGATAGATAGACCAAATAAATCTCTTGTAACGTAAGCGTAGTCAAATCTGCTTATTTATTAAACAACAGGCAATACGAGCAATATAGAACCTACCACACATAGATTTAGAGTTCAATATTACCGTTTCTGTTTCTTATTGCGCGGTATGATGGTGATGGCCCATCTAGTCTGGGGGTTGCGTTTGAGTTCGTGGCCCATGTACCACAGGGTATCTTTGACGTTCCACTCTTCAAGTTTATGGGAGCCCTGGAAAAATATATAAAAAAGTCATATTTTTCCTTTGGCTGAGTACCGACGGCACGCTGAGCTACCACGGCAGGGTAATTAAATTCAATCAATTTATAAATGCTTATTTTGATGCGAAGACATTAAGGTTCAAAATATATTGCAGATTTTTGATCCTACTGATCGGATGGCCTTAACTTTAAGAAAACTTTAACGAAAAGAACTATTTTTTGAGGTTCGGTAGTCAAGGCAACAAGGAACCCTTATACCCTTGTCCAAGCATTTATTTATTATTTATTATTATCGCCTTGTCCGTCTGTCTGTCCGCGGCTTAACTCAGAGGCCTTTAGTACTAGAAATTTGTAATTTGTAATTTAGCATTAATATGTATATTAATAACGCCAAAATAATGTTAACATAAAATCATTTTTAGTGTACCCAACGTGTAAAGTGGGGATGTTTTTTTTCTCATTGAATCTCATAGTGTGGGGTGACGTTAGATAGTTATTTTAAAAATGTTGTAGGTTTGCTAAATATAAGTCTTTTCTCACTTATGCTCTGAAATCTTATCATTCCATTTGAAAAAGGAATGCGGGGCGTTCCACATTTCCGAGGGGGTCTGGTTCATCACATTCTAAATTTAAAATTCAGGCCAGGAATGAATTTCAATACTTACTTCCCGCACCAGCCACCAGTGCGGGAAGTAGGTACAGTGCGAAGATGATCTGGGTGGTCTGCGGCAACTTTTTTTTTTGTTTTAGCTGTTCACAAAAACAAAAAAAGCAAAGGCACATTTGCACCATACAGCCATAACTTTAGTTTCTTTTTTCTGGCACGCAAGCCAACGACAAGACAGTTGATATTAAAAAGGTAAAATTATTTAATAGGTACCATAATAATGATACAATAAAAAAAATGGTGCGCACAGAGTATATTACTATAAGAATAAATAAATATTACATTGTATTGTACCAGATTTATCAGAGACAAATCATCGAAGTAATCTTGAATTATGTACAGCGCCATCTACCGCCGAGAAGCGAAATGAGATGGGTTTTTGCTTCTCGGCGGTAGATGGCGCTGCACGTAATTAAAGATTACTCAGAGGATTTGTCTATGATAAATCTCATTTTTAATATTAATTAAATTTAATTAAGTTTCAATTGTAAAGTTTTTTATTTCCTCGCATTTCTTGAGAAAAGCACTATACAAGCCTTGTTCTGGAAGCTACTTGCATTGCCTCGAATGATTAAAGCCCTCGCCTGCGGCTCGGGCTTCAAACCATCCTCGACAATGCAATCGCTTGCTTCCCGTTCACGGCTGTAATGTACTATTGAAGTGCAAAATTTTGTTGGAGTCAAGTGTCCCCCCCTCTATTAGGGAAGCGTGAAAAAATCTGTACTATAGTATTGTACTAACATAAAATTAATTTAAACGTTAGTTAGTTTAGTTAGTATGGTATGGTATTAGGTTACTACGGAACCCTATACTGCGCGTGGCCCGACACCCACACCCACTTGGCCGGTGTTTTAGTAATGAAAATAAACAATATCGCCATTAATAAAGCTTCAAAACGATATTATTTAATCTGTTGATACTTGTGGTCATCACATTATAGACCAGTCAGTAATTTATAGAACCTCACCTGTTTGTCTTTGAAGCAACACAACACGCCATTATGAATCTCGAACATGTGCGTCTTAAAAGCCTTCATATTTTCCGTAGCTAGCTTCAGTTCGCCGCAGACAGCTGATATGGAGTGCCTCATGGATTCAACTTCGTGCAGGATCTTATTCTCAGTAACCACTAAATAGTTGTCTTTTCTATCCTCTTCGTCCCAGTAGCCCCACCGAAGGACCACGTCTAAAACCACTTCATCTATATGAACGATTCGCCTCATAGATTCGTTGCATATAACCTCTTCTAGCATTAAAAGATGAGATTCCAGTTTGGCTTTTTCGCAGAGTTCTATGCATATGTCTGAGCTTGTTTTGTTTGGTGTAAGCTGGAAATGATTTTTTTGTCAGTTGCATAAATCTTACCAAGTCATTAAGTTATTTGTTTACTTCTAATTACAACGGCTATGCCAATGGGGTTGGTAAACTTTTTCGAAGAGAATTGTTTTATATTTTTTTTGATAGCACAAGTTTGAAGAATAAAGAAATTAATATTATGATTTTTTTATTTAACCTTGTTAACTAAATACATTTTTTTATATTATTATCGCGATAAAATATCAAACATACGGCTGAACACGAAGTTCCTTTGCATTTACTGATTTAAAAAAACTGATTGACAGATTTGACAGGCAGTGACAAAGAGTAATCGCACCTTTGTTTTTTTTTGTTTTGAGCAACAACATAGAAAGTCTTTGGAGCAAAGGCATGACCTACGCATACAGCCGTAATAGTGATTTATTGTACTATGCTGTAAATTAAAAAAAAAAATTTTTATTTAAATTAAAACGAAGCATTATATAATTCCGCAATTTATTATTCCTGACTCCAAAGCCAAAAGCTACCAGAAAATATATAATTCACAACAGTTTTGGAAAAGTTTACCAACCCCATTGTAGTTGCATAGTCACATTGCATAAATTGTAATGATATGTATGAAATGAAATACAGAAGAATAAACATTTAGATGTCTCAAGCTTATATCTTGACTGTTTGACTTTGACAAACTATTCTATGGACTGAAATCTTGTATGGCCGGCATTTATGATCTCCACCTTCCTCTACCACATCGGCAAACGCATCAGATGCTCTGCCAATGCATCTGTCGATAATGTACAGGGTGATTTTTTGAACAGTCGATAAATTTTACAACTTACGGCTTAGACCGTCAAATTGAACAACTTTGTCTATGGGTCCAACTTATTCAGAGCAAAAAATAACAGAAAACGTAAATATCTATTCGACCAAAATATATGAAACAGCTTTTTTATTCTCTGATTAAGTTGGCCCCATAAGCAAAGTTGTTCAGTTTGACAGTCCAAACTCTAAGCCACGCCAAACACTCAAAACACACACTACAACTGCCTCTGTAAACAAGTGTATTCCATACTCCATTCCATACTCATAACTAGAGTACACTTTGTCAGCTGAGCCAAGGACGCTTCCTACATACATAAATAGCGTAACAACAATATGCATTGACATATTTGATCCACTAAATCCAGAAAATACTGATTTTGTATGTCCACTTCAAATTCATATATCTCAGTAAGTATATCACTTAAGAAATTTTTTTACTCATTACTTTTTGTTTGTAATAATTTTCTCTATCGATTTACACTACTTTTATCAGAGGCGGCCAAAACCGCCTTTTTTCAAAATGGCGGACAGGTAGGTATGCCAAAAGGGCATGATGCTCTTTGCAGACTGTTTTCGATTTCACCCTGTAGCGGAGGCTTGACAAAAATCAAGATTCGAACTACAAAAAAGCCACAAAATACTACCATGGGGTCTCACTGGGAACATCAGATGTGGCTTAGTTAGCAGGTACCGCCATCTAGTGAGGTAAATTTAAACTAATGTTGGAATTAGTTTAAATTTACCTCACTAGATGGCGGTACCTGCTTCGATTTGTTTTTGTTATATTCAAATACAGATAAAAAAGTCATGAAACTTTTAAATTGGTAGTGAAACAGTAAAATGAAGGGTTTTTTCAACAATTTTCAATTAAAATTGAGTGACAATTTGTACTACTAAGATTATTTTGCTTTTTGCGTTTCAAAGATTTTGACGTTTCTTTGAAAATTTGGTAAAGGCATGCTGCGACGATAGCGGCGCCATCTAGTATTCTACAAGAAAAACATTTTAAATCGCCCCATAAGTCGCCATATTACGACGGCCATTTCTTCGGTATGGGATGAGGTATCACAACATCCACAACAATTCACAATTAACCACGTATTTTTTGTCAAGAATGAACTTTGACAAGGAAGCTGTACTAGTATAGGAGGTATTATATTATCTGTGATACTACTCACCGCGATTTGATGGCAGGCGTTCCTGTCCTTCACATAGACCCACGCCTTCAAGTCCCCCGCGGCTTTCTTGGGCGCAGTCACAGCATTACCGAGTACAGTCATCAATACCCTCCTTACTGCCGCCTCGCGCCTCTTCTCTGCCTCTGTGGGCTCCCACACTAGCTCAAAGTTGGCTATCAGATCTCGGACTACGTAAACCTCTTTCGTGGACCACGCTGTTTGAAGGGTGTTGCTAGTCTGTGGGAAAATATACTGATCAAACGAAAATCATGGAGCTTTTTTGCTAAATGTGGCCGATTTTCGCATAAGAAAAACTATAATAAACTAAACGACAGGCTAGAAAATATTGTTTAATAAATTGTGGTACTTTGTATAGCGATAAAAAGTACTTTGTAAAGTGCGGAGTGCACTACTGAGATAATTTACAATTTCGTTTTTTTTTAAGCATTTATGATTCTTGTTTCAATGGCAGTGTTTGTTTGTCGCTAGTGTACAGTCCTACACACACTTAACTATATTGAATTATTTTGTATGAGAAATGAAAAAAAGTCATAAAAAATAATGAAAAACATTTTCATGGTCTAATTTATACCCTAGAGTTAAGGGATATAAAAGAAACGCATTGTATATTACGATACACACTCTTAACTATATTTAATTATTTTGTATGAAAAACGAAAATTAAAAAAATGATTAATATTTCCTATGTTACTCGATTCTATATTGTGTAATAGGATTATTACTTACCAAGGCAGCAGGCATAATGGTAGGCGCCCACACTGACGCCAAATTCTCCGCGCTCATTTTATTCGCGTGCGACATCGTAGTCAAGAAGTGCAGATGCGCGAACAACTTGCGCGCGGTGTTGCGCGCGACGAGCGGCAGAGAGGAGATGGTGCGGCGGTACTCCGCGTGCCGAGCTTCAGGGTCTTTAATATCTAGTGTAGGAAATTAAGTGATCTTTTGTATGGTGAACCCAACATTAAATCCTTAGTCGAAGAAACTTTGCAGGGATTAGTGTTAGTTCAGTAAAATTACGGGAGCTAGTATGACGAAATATAAATAATTTGCAATAGCGCGCTTTCTTCTTTTGATCGTTAGATTAAATGGCTAGCTGTCATTTTGTAAATGAATTCAACTAATTTTCACTAATTATTTTTTTACTTTACTGGCCAAAATATTAGTTTATTTAGTTGCTTTATCAAAATTGCTAATTACATACTTTTTTTACTTTTAGCTTGATTTGGAACTATAATTTGATTGTGAATACAAATCCAACAGTTGGATTCGTAAATATATTAGTGTTTAATAATCACATCAAAGTCAGATATGCAAAATTACAGCTTATTAGCATTTAATGTTTTGCGAATCCGTAATATTACTGAACGTTGTAGAAAAGGAAGGTAGTGGACCCCTACAGTAAATCCTCAGTAGACGAAACGTTACACTATGATAAAGTATCATAAATGAAACATATTTTTTACATATGTTATTTATTACATATGTAATATAAATAAATGGAATGAACCAAAACCTATGTACAAATTTAAAAAAAACGATCTGGATAATTTAAAAAAATATGTTTCATTTATGATACTTTATCATACTGTAAAGTTTCGTCTACTGAGGATTTACTGTGGGGGTCCACTCCCTTCCTTTCCTATACAAATCTGCGTAATAGGGTTGACTTTAGGTTGTCTTTGGTTAATTTCAATACTTTTTTACCCTTTCAGTAAGAAGTTAAAAATCACAAATTGATCCAAATGAATAAAATATGCTTAAATGGCAATAAAATCTATTCCAATCTAATAATGAACTGAGCCGGAACTCAGAGAGCACGGAACCAAACGAGACGATACAAAATGGCTTTGAACATTTTGGCATAGTGGTAACCATAAAATTTGATTTTTGACGGAAATTTCGAAAATATAGCGGCGCACAATGAAACCTGTGTATAATAGGAGACCTATTGACGAACAAAAAATGTCTGTGATATAAAGTCCTAAAACGAACGTTTCCGAGATAATCCATGTTAAAGATCCTGTATAGATAAAAATCCAAACTTACATACATACATACATACACTCACGCCTGTTTCCCATGCGGGTAGGCAGAGACTATGGATCGCCACCTGCTACGATCCTTACACACTTCTTTCGCTTCTTTCACATCCATTAAATCTTTTCATACATGCCCTGCGGTTTTTGTCACTACGTACACCAGCCTTTTTTATTATATCATCTAATTGGTCTGCGTAGGTTTTTCTGGGACGCCCTTGCGCAATCGTTCCTTCCACATTCGCATAATATATGTCTTTCGTGATTCAAACTCCATTCAATATCCAAACTTATTCTCCGGATTATCTCGAAAACGTTGCGCTTTAGGATTTTTTATCAAAAGACATTTTTTGTTTGTCTATAGATCCCCTATACACAGGTTTCATCCTGCGCCGCTATTTTTCCCGTCGAAAACAAAAAAATATGGTTACCACTATGCCAGCCTCTTAAACTAAGAAGTTCAAATTTGATTTTTTTATTTCAATTATTCCATCGCATTCACTCACCTAGAGCCGCAGTGAGCGCTTGGTGCTTGTCCTGTGGCACGAGTGACTCGGGCAGATCTCTGAAGAACCTCTTCAGCACGCCAGCGACGTCATGCTCCGAGTGGTGGCTGGGACTGAGCTGGACCGACCACGCGTCGCGACGGAACCGAGCCAGGAGCTCGGAGAGCACAGAACTGCCGCCCGCGCGCCGGTAGATTCCCTCGGAGAGGCTACCTATTGAAAAGTAAGGCACACATATAAAAATCGACGGCACTGTGCCTGTATTATTTTGGCTCCCCATAATTAGGTATATAAAAATAATGTAAAAAAAGTCCAGGAAACAACAGGGTGATTTTTTGAACAGTCGACAAATTTTATGGTGTGGCTAAGACCGTCAAACTGTCTGTCTCTGGGACCAACTTAATCAGAGCAAAAAATTATAATCAGCTGTTACATAGAAAACGTCTTCGACCAAAATATATGGAACAGCTGATTATTTTTTTACTCTGATTAAGTTGGTCCCATAGACAAAATTGTTCATTTTGACGGTCTAAGCCACACAACAAAATTTGTTGATTTTTTCGATTTCACCCTGTAGTATTTTAAAACGGATAGTTTCGAAAATAGTTCAAAGTTCACCAATGTCGAGGTCATTTTAATAAAATAGACCTACTATACTATTAGTATAAAACGGAATACGTACCATGTGCGTAGATGAAGCTGATACACTTGTCCACAACTGTCGGCACGTCCTCCTTCGTCAACTGCTGGTGGTGGATCTGCGCTCCGTTGTTGTGTGCGGCCAGCTTTATCATATAGCGCCAGCCCTGAAAGTTAAGTAAAAATTATTCATAATACGAGTAACTAGATGCCCCGACAGACGTTGTTACGTCCAAAGGAGATCCGGCCTTTTATGCTTAAGTTGTATACGTTTTTAATTTTTACCCGACTGCGGGTTATGTTTTTTAATCTGCTGTGCTTTTTCACTTATTATTAGTAATCTGTTGTATCTGTCAATCAAATGACAGGTCAATGCCAAATCGGAAGTCAAATTGACATTTCGTTTTCTTAATTTCGAAAAAAGGAATGCAGCCACGTTTTTACATTCATAATGATTTTTCTGCCCTTTGAAAATTGAATGTGGATAATACAACATATTTAATACTCGATGTTTTCGTATACTGTTTCCATGTGAAAAAGTATTCATAACTAAATAACTTTCTCTGTAGCAAATATTATTGGATTTTTTTAAGACCATATTCAATCGTATACAAGTTAAGCATTTTTAAATGGCGAGTTCCGGTTCGACTTTCAATAAAACTGTTTTAAAAAAAAAACCGCTCCGGTGCCATCTACACGAAGCTTGAGGGTCCGTACCTTCAACTCCCTCTCATGAGGGAACCGCAGGTAAAGCGTCGCGTGGGGACAGTCCAGAAGCAAGTTCCCGCTGCCGTCTGTGGGACACACCTGCTTCGTCTCCTCGTCAGCATCTTGCGACACTGTGGACAAAGTAAATAATAGCTTGTGCCCGCAACTTCGTCCGCGTGAACATTTAAAAAATCCTTAGGGAAACTTTGTCCAGGATTAATTAATCATAGATTTTGAGCAGTTCCAATAATATCCGATTGGACAGCGCCAATGTTTCTGGAGATCTGTCAAGATTAACTCCTTATTGGCAGAGAGGGGTCTGCAGCCTACACACCGTAAATAATTAGGAGAATCAATATTGGCATTTGACTTTGACACATATAGCGTTGTTTTTTGGTGTATTAGACTGAATGAATGATAGTTTAGTTGATTTCCCTTGAAAGAGAAGTTTTTCGTAGTATAAAGGTACTTTTCACACTATTGACACACTCGGTCAAGCTGAATTGACAGGCGCACCCATCGCTGAGCTATCGCTGTGAGCCTGTCTGTCGGAATGCGGGTGAAACTTGGTAATACCTACCCACTTCGATATCTCCACTATCAGAATATTACTTAAATAGAAATTAATAAAATAGAATATGGTTTAAAATAATATATAATAATATATTGATTATACTTGGAACAACATAATGATGAATGTTAATTAGATATAATTATATTATATCAAACTATAATACAATGTCAAAGTACTTTTTGTAATAGTAGTTGTCACTGTTAGTTAATATGCATGTGTTGATTTGAATACTGTTTAGGTACTTAAGGAAATTAATTTTATAAGTAAGAGGCGATAGTTGCCCCTCATGTTTGCTGTGCCCTAGCAGGGCGTCACTTGTACATACCAATATTGTAACACCCATTCCAACTCGTGACTTGCAATAAATGAATATTGAAATATTGAATAACGCATCGAATTGGAGGACGGTTGTTGAGCTTTCAAACATCAGCTGGGATTCATCTTTTTTTTTAATCCAGATAATATAATACTAATCTTTGACAATAACAAATAATTATATAATTTAAAACAACAATGATTAGGCCAAATAAGTCATCCATATACAAAAGTAATGTGGGGCAGTGTGTACAAATTTAGTAGAAAAAATCAATATATTTTCGGGTTTAATTAATACGAGTACCTACGTTACTGTTTAAAATGCGTATTTTTTAAGCTTTTCGAAACAATTAGCAGATAATTACATTTTCACTCTGAAAACTGGGTTGGACACTTGTATTAATATTCGGTGGTTGGACTTTAATCTTTTCAAATCTCTTTTACAGATTTGCAGCTTTCATAAGTTAAAAAAAGCGTAATTCGAAAATAATTAAAAAAATATGCCTATTATTTATGTGTTCTTATTAACACACACATCATAAATTATTTAGTTTTTGGGTTGCTGTTTAAGTTTTCTGATAAGCCACTAAACAAAAATCGTTACTGACCCTCATTAAACGAGCTATTGTGGAGATTCGTAGCATGAAACCGCATCAATTATTTTTTTACATGAAAGCAAAATAACTTTTTCGGCCAATAATACTTACACGGTGAATCGGATGTCTGATTTTCGGGTCAATTGTATTAAACGTTCGAATAACATTTATAACAAAAAAAAAATTGAACGAGATGAGTCTGCCATCGGATCTTTTAACAACACAAACAGAACCGCGGTCTGATTTATACGTGAAATGATCGAAGGTGAAAAGCTGACAGTCAGTTAAACTCTTATCTGACTGTCAGCTTTTCACGTTTGGGAAACATCATGATCCAAAAATACAAGGTCTGGCATTCCTGGAGAAACACTTGCTTACGTCACTATCCAGTTGCGCGACTTTACGAGTATGAAAGCAAGCAAAGAATGACGGGTTTTTTCATTACAAATTATTAGGTGTGGTGCAATTTTCTTAATGGTTTTGTTTCTCTTAGCGAACGAAACAGTTCAAGCTAAAGCAAGTGGCCTACGTCACTACTTCTGCCGCGGAATGCTATACCTGGCGCAGTATATTGTACTATAGGAGACATGGTGTACAAAGAGTACAAATCGATATCAATAAGTACCTATAGTAGCTAGATATGGTCACTAATCCCACAATCTGAGTGAAACCGTAAAACCCAGTCGATATCGACAGCACGTGCACTCTAATGGAGTACTAAATCTATGTTTGTCTTGCTATCGTAATATTTACTTTACGTGCCTGCAAAGCACTCCATCAAATGGCCACGGTTATTTCAATTTTATAGCCTTCCATTTTTCGTGTAGTCTAAAACAAATCTTAGTAAGCATTTCTTTTTCCTATATTATCTGCGATTTAACTAGTTGTAAATTGTGATGTAAGACTATTCCAATCAAGATTTTATATTTATTATTATTATTTATTTATTAAGACATGAGGTTTGAGTCAAATTGTTTGACCTTCTCGGGGTCCTTTAGTACGATGAGCATTTTGATCTAGGCCTTCTCTAGCAATGAATCATCATTCGAAAGGTATTTAAATTTGAAACATTTTATTGTATGACAGCAAACGTTAACTATTAGTCTTATTAGTCGCTCTGAAATCAACCAAATTTTATAACATTAATGACCTAAAACTCCGAAAATACTAACTATTGATAAAAAATATGTTTACAGCAAATATTTTTCATTAAAAACCTTTCTAATGATATATCATTCAATGCTAGAGGTGGGGTAGATCAACTCCCATAGACAATAAACCAGTTTTATACTTTAATAACCGTTAATTCCAAAAGTATTAACAATTGATATAAAGTATATTAACAGCAAATATGTATCTTTAAAAGACCTTTCTAATGATATATCATTTATAGCTAGAGGGCGTGTTAATCAACGCCCTGCTGAAAAAAAACAACAAAAAAGATGACATCTTTGACAGCCATTTTTTCCTAGTTAAAATTGAAATTTCTCTTATTGCTTAATATATAAAAAACTTCAATAAAAGAACTACATTATTTTCATATTTTCAACCCCACACAATCACTACGAAAAAAAATTATCGGCCTTTTAAAATTGAAATATTCCCATACATTTAGTATGGAGACTGGCCGACGACATGACCACGAATAGACAGCAATAGACGTTGCCAAACCTAAGTTCATGGCTTGGTACCAATAGAGAAGGCTATGGCATCACCCATTCGCTCCAAAAGTATGTTTCCGTCCCATTCGAGCCCGCCTGTCATTGGTGTATGAAACGCGCTTGAATTTATTTTCGCACGCGTTATTTTTTACGATAGCTCCTAAGATATTATTTATATTTATAATTTTTTCCGACTTCTTCAACAATTATTGTCATATTTCTACCAATTGACATAAAACCTCAACTTATTATACATCAAAACCATCCTCAGGAACCACTCTATCATTAGGTGAAATCCGCATAAAAATCCGTTCAGAAGTTTTCGAGTTTATCGCGAACAGATAGACAGACGCGGCGAAGGACTTTGTTTTATAATATGTCAGGAAACGATTTTATAAAATTGTTTTTTTAACATTTAATCTCAATGAAAATAAAAATGGTTAAGGAATTAATTTCTTGGTTAGCATTATTTGTAGCCGAACTACCTACTCAATCAAACCCATTTCGGCTGTGAAAATTTTAGAAAGGGGAATGTCCGAAAAAATCAAATCGGCTGAATATTTTTATATACATACATAGGTAGGAATAAGGTCCCTTAGTAATAGAAAAAAGATGCAGATTTTTCGGTTGCGTGAAAATTAAAAAAAATATGTGTCTTCGTCTTCACAAATGTACGAAAGTAACAGCAGAATCGAGATACCTTTGTCGCTAACTGCCACAACCACTACACGTATTAAAAAAATTTTTTACTGTTACTTTCGTACATTTGTGAAGACAAAGACTTTTTTATTTTATTTAAGAGCCTTTATGCGCTATACTAGCGCCACCAATGGAAAAAAATCATAGTGCTTAAATAAAAACGAAATTGTGAAATGTTTTCTTCTAGTGTACTCCGAAAAAGCTTAGTTGTACTTTTTATCGTTTAATAGTAAGACAAGTTAGCTTAGGTTGCTCATTGCACACAAGGCTGTGGGTTGCTGCCCGAGCCGCAGGCGAGGGCGTAACTCAGCCGAGTGTGCAATAAGCAAGAGCTCACGAGTTTCATACGACGTTTTTCAACACATTTGCGAGGAAAAAACAAAGTAATTTATCACAAAGCAACAAATATTGCAAAAACAAAATATGATAATTATGGGAAAAGGCGCGCATGTTTTTTTTTGTTTTTTTTCACACGCCCAACGCAAGAATATTTAGCGAACAAAGGGGTGAGGAGCATACAGCCTACTACTTCAAAATTATAATTTTAAGTGACAAAATGCAAATATTTTAATATTTTTTAACAAAATATTGTGAATTATGAATAATTTGATAATAATTTTATATTTATTTGACTTAATTAAGGACTTACACATTTATTTATTCCAAAAATGTATATGAATTTTCAGCAGCATAAAACCTCTTTGTTGTCAAAAAAAAATAACTGTATTACCCGGCTAAATTGGGAATGCTCTGTTTACTCGCATAGAACTTGCAGTAAGGTACTAATTTAACTTTGTAGGGTTAATTCTATTACGAACTAGTGTTTTATATATTATTGCACGCGTTTGTTATAGCTCGGTTTATGGCCCTAAAAGCGATGTATTAGGGCTCACTTTACGAGCAAGTGTGTTGAAAACAATATTATAACCTGTCGTTTAGTTTATTGCTAAAAGTGGCCACTTTTAGCAATAAAACTCCATTAAACTAAACGACAGACTAGAAAATATTTTTTAAGCGATAGAAAGTACAACAAAGCTTTTTCGGAGTAGACTAGAAGAACACAATTCACAATTTCGTCTTTATTTAAGCACTACGATTCTTTTTCCATTGGCGGCGCTAGTGTAGGCACTTTTTCACTCTGCCGCAAAATTATTTTCACCTCGGGCGACGTATATTGGATCCCTCACTGCGTTCAGGATTCTACTTTAGAATCCTTCACTGCGCTCTGAATTCAAAATAGCGCCCTCGCCGGAAATATATTATTTTGCTTCCTTGTAATACAATGTACTATTTGTTGTTACGCTCATATGTTGGTCAGTATTCAAAAATTATGGAAATTGATGACTCTTTCTTTTCGGCATAACCTTTATGCCAAGATTTGTCCACCATCTCGCTTTCACGATTTCTCTCAACATACCTTTGGTTCATTTCACTTTTATGCGTCCTTTCCTCATATCATTGTTATATTAGGTGCACATTGACATATAACCCACCCCTTTAGACGCATAATAACACATACGCAAAATACAAACTCGAGATTTTATGGTGTTTTGTAGAGAAAAATACGTATAACCACAAACGAAAAACACCACCTGGGACTTAGAATTATTTTGTCACTGAAGTGGAGTGGCCAAAGAAACTAATTTATTAAGTTTGTAAGTACTTGTACACACCTTGCACCTTCACCAATTAGGCTACTCAGTGCCTAATTGGTGAAGGTGCAAGGTGTGTTGCTGTCTTGCAAAATGCAGGTATTGTGCACTTATATTTTGTGGTGTGCATGTGCATATTTTTGCGGGCGGGCGGGCGGTGCACCTTGCATATTTTGTTTGCGGAAGTAAGCTACATATATTTATTTTTTCAAAATGGTTTGGGACTTCCGCCAAGTGACGCCTGATTCAATTAAATACCTGTAGGTGTACTAATTACGTTCGGTTGTTGTAGATATAAATATCCATATGGTGCATTTCAGTGACAACATTATTACGCTTCAAAAAATCACGATGTGAGGTGAAGGCGGTGGTGGTATGACTTACCAACGCATCTGGTCTTCCTCAGGTCGACGGAGCAGACAGTCGCGTCCCTGGTGGTGTAGTAGACCAGCACCCTTCGGATCAGCATCACCCAGGCACCGCGCCACTCTCCGGAGACTCCCTCCTGGGTGCAAAAAAATCACGTAACTTGTTTCTATATTCTATCCTCCTTACTAATAAAGATTGTAAAGCAGATGTATAGTTACACAATGGTTACTCTCTGTCAAACTATTTGAGTTTGACATTGAAAAGGAAGTGACAAAACACGTGTAACTATACATCTGCTATACAATCTTTATTAGTAAGGGGGTATAGATAAAAATAATTCATAAACCATAACCACCTTCGTAGTGGTTTCTTTTCGTGCCTTAGTAGTGATATATTGCAACGTGGGTGTTTATATGCATTGGACGCTAACGTCACCGCGAGGGTCACAGGTCAACCGAATGAACGTATTTCGCGAAATTCCCGTTCGATACGAACGAACAGAACTACTTTATCTATCCATTCAGCAATGCAAGTTACAACAGACGTTAATCAACCGTAACCCCTCGACATAAGGCCTAGTCTTAATTTAAATTGTGATTCACGATTTCAATGAATGCTTGATGACAAAGCAAGCTACTGTATGTAAAAACATCAACGATAATGATAATGAAATATTTCACCCAGTAGATTGGCATAACTAAAACTGCATTTATATCACAAGTAGGTATTGTCGATTAGATAAAAATCGGCCCATTTTACAAGTATCCGTCAATTGAATATTATGCAAATGATAATATTTTTTGAGAAACATCAAGTTTATGTAAAATCAGCGAATTTAGTTAAATATTTGATAGCCAATATTATGTTTCAATAAATATTATAGCCTCGATACAGAAATAGGGATGTTGACTATTTTTTTTATTTTATGTTACATAAATTACCTCTCAAAAAAAGAAACATTGGTAAAAGAATTAATTCGCTAGCATGAAAACTGCCCGAGATATCACAGTGTGAAATGCACACAAATGGACTCGATCAAAAACGCTCCATACTAATGGCTTGCACGTTATGACGTCACGCCTTGCAAGTTTGTATGCAACGCATAGGAAATTTGTTCAGCAGCTATATTAAATATTGTGTTTATCAAAATGGTTTCTTCGACAAATTTGCTATACATTTTACGGACTAATTAAAGGTATTATTTATTTTAATAAATTTTATACTTTTTAAATGGACTTGTCCACCCAACTTTGAAGGGTCATAAAACAAATAATATGCAATATATAAAACCAAGAGGTATACAAGCTACTCTAAAAGTTTAATATGTTTACGATTTTTATTAGTATTTCGTTATTTTATTAATTAGTCAACATCCCTATAATACTAACAACTTAATTAACGTACTTAAACTTCGTCCGCGTTTGCACAATTTTAATTCATTGTACTTACAAACGCGCATCACTACGCGACGCGTATGACAATCAGTAAATTCTTTCTTTCTTTCTTTCTAAATTAATTCTGTAAAAGTGCACTTTGACTGAACAGATATCAGAACAAAACGTATAAACCACTTTTGTCAAACACGGGGAAGGAAAAAGCGCAGCATAAAACAGAACCGAATGTTAAACGTAAACACAATGAAAAATTCACTGATTTTGCAGTCCCCGCAAGAATCGGAGCATTGAAAATGAAAACAAAAATTTACAAACAACTAAATCAAATCAAATGCAAAATTTTATTATTTTACTAAATGTATCTAGGTCAATCTAGGTAGGTACCTATTTATTTTTACGATTGTGCCACAAAAGCGCCCGGTGACTGCCTCGACGTGGCCGAAATATTGTTAACCGATTAACAAAAATCCAACAAATGCGCTATGGCCAAAAATACGTCTCAGGCGATTTGCACCTGATAACCTTTTTCAATGGTAAAAAAACACGAAAGTGGTCATAAAGAACTACCTCCCGGTTTGATTAAAAGCATTACACCCGACAATATAAAGAATAAATTAAAACAATATTTTTTGGAAAGTGGATTGTAATGACTTTTTCTTTTTCATGTTAATGTTAAAAGATGAAACTATAATAATATTGAATCATTGTTTACACAAGTGCTAAAATTGTAAGAAATAACAATAATTTTGATAATCTCGTTGTAGAATCCTAACACATTATACAAACCTTAGTGATTTCCTTTGTGTTAGCTATAGTGAATAAGTCTAATGTAAAAACATTTATGTGATAAATAAATTAAAAAAAAAACTTTTGTTTGATCGACCTGTAGGTAAGGTATATGACACGTGAAAATATTTACATATTCGCGAATTATTATAGCTATGTATATAGCTGTAAATATTTGTTTCAGTAGCAAAGCAAAAGATTTTTAAAGATTTTTTATTTTTTCATAAAAAATAATCTCTTTCGATCATAATTAATCGAACAAAACGATTTTTCAGTAAAAAGGGGAAAATGTGATCAAAGATTAAAATGAGGTCACTAACCTTGAGATAACACCATCCGCACCGCGTATACTCCGCCGTATACTTCGTGGGGAAGCCGGAAGTCAAGTGCTCCACTATTTTCTGAGCCCAGTTCCGACGTTCCGATGCGCTTGCGCAGCTGAAGAGGATCTTCTTTGGGGTACTCTTCGCTCCTGAACTCACCATCAGCTCGAAGCAATACGAATTGCTGGTTGTACTGTTGAAACAATTTTAGCATTAGTCACTGTGATAGGTTTCAAGATTATTCTACGTTGGTACCTACACAAAGAGGTGGAAGAGTATGTTCTTACAAAATAACTGGATGAGTTAATGTGTCTACCTATAATTAGCTAAATATTTAGGGTCAATACGAAATCTTTATGTCCAATTTTATTGTCTCCATAACGTATTTACGACATTATGTTGGTAATTTTTTGATCTTGTCTTGCTTGACTTGACTTGTCTTATTTGATAAACAATCTTCATTCAACTCTTTATTGAAAAAATCAATCATAAAATACAACAAATGGTTTTCTACACTTATGTGTTAAACTATGAAAGCAATTACTAATTATTAGTGACAATTTGATTCAATGTCCATCAGCCATTTTTTTTATGTCCCCACTGCTGGGGCACAGGCCTTCCTTATTGGGTGGATAAGGAGGACGGGCCATAACCCATCACGCGGGCCCAATGCGGATTGGTGGATGTTAACGACTGCAAATGCAGCCGGGACCAACGGCTAAACGTGCCTTCCGAAGCACGGAGGAGCTCGAGATAATAAATTTTTGGTCACCCATCCCATGACCGACCCTTGCGAACGTTGCTTAACTTCCGCAATCGCTGGGCCAGGCGCTAAACCACTGCGCCACCGAGCTCCCTGGATTTGATTTAAAAAGACAACATATTTTTAAATGAAGATTTAAACTTAAAATATGTATGACAACGCCAAAAACTGTTTACCAAATACACAGTATAATAGTACGACAAGTAAGGATAAACCCACTACACCTAAAATATAAGTTTCAGCGTGCGACAGGATTTGAGAATAATACAAAATGTCAGACCGGTGTGATGCTAGCTTTCGAATACCTTTTCCTGCCGATTGCATACATATTTATTTTAATTTTACGTACATATCTATTTATTTTACTTTTGCTTACACAGCAATCGTAACGGCGAACGCGTCATCGACCCATAGTAACCTAAAGTTTCATATTTAATTATTATAGCATTGCTCAGTGCAATTTATAACGCCTACTAATTCGGTTTCACACATTAAAGGAAAGAATCGTCTATTTTAACTAACTTGTAACGTTTACGTATATACATCTCTACATCAATCTATAGCGATCTTTTAATTCTGCACTCCAACTAACTATTCAGTACATCTCAAGAGTGTAACCATACAGTCACACTATTTTATTATTCTGATCTGAACTTATATTGTCTTTGTGTCTCCTAAGGATCATAAAAGTAATTAAGGCTTTATTGAGGCTAGCAGTAATAATTACATATTGTCATAGGAACCATACTTATAGCTTAAAGTTTTTATAAATATTTTTAATAGTCCAACTGTCATCTAACAATCATATTAATAAAAGTAACGAGAAAGCAACCTAATAAAAACGTATAAAAAAAGAAAATAATATTTTTATCAAGTTTACTTATATTGTACTTTTGAGTTATTGTAGTTATTATTGACAACTTGAGCATGTTGACCACTGTGCAGTGAGACCACTGCACAATGGCATAGTATAATAATGAGTACTAGCGTAACAGTGGTCAACATGGTCTACCACGCAAGAGGTCCCGGATTCGATTCCCGGCCAGGCAGAAATTGAAATGATGAATTTTAATTTCTAAAAAAGTATATAACGTTAGGCCGTTGGTCCCGGCTGCATTTGCAGTCGTTAACACCCACCAATCCGCATTGGGCCCGCGTGGTGGGTTATGGTAAGGCACGTTAAGCCGTTGGTCCCGGCTGCATTTGCAGTCGTTAACTGTAATACCCACCAATCCGCATTGGACCCGCGTGGTGGGTTATGGCCCATCCTCCTTACCACCCATAAGGAAGGCCTGTGCCCCAGCAGTGGGGACATCAACAATGGCTGATGGACATATAAGTAATATATCAGTTGTCTAGCACCCATACACAGACCATACAACAATACTACGTATACACCCGTATAATATATAGCCCCAAATTATATATTAGTTTGAGGCTATGTATTTTGGCAAACAAGGCAAACTTGTCAAGCAAACCTTGTACTAAAGTAACAAAATCAAACTCACCTAACTGTACTGTGTGTGGAAAAGTAGAAGATGTACTACATTTGTTGGCGGAATGTGTCAAGAATCGGGTTGAGAGAAATAGGCTAGCTGCAGTATGGAGAATTAATAATGCCGATGTGGGCAAATTTCAGAGCTTTCTATCAAAACCCTCATCGAAGGAAGCCTTGTTGATTTACAAATTTGTGGCGGCAAGCTTAACGTCCAATTGTTAAATTAATTAAGACAACAGTCACAATGGGACTGACATGTAAATAAATTTACAAAAGTCCCTAAAATAAATGAAGGAAAAAAAAAAACCTGCCTGCCAAGATTCGAACCCGGCACCTTTGGCTCAAGAAGCGGAACCGCTGCCATTGCGCCAAGCACATAAAATACTACTACATATTGGTGTTGATTCGGTTAGCACGACTTAACCAAATTGACAGGACTAAACTAAATTTAGTTTTCCATCCTTTTCTTTCTGTATCAAAAAGACAAGAACAGAATGCTAAAATTAAGTTTAGTCCTGTCAATTTAGTTCAGTCGTGCTAACCGAATCGACACCACTATCAGTATTAACAGTGTATACCTATAAACAGATACAAGATGTTACGAAAAACCCAGTAATGACGAATATGGTAGGTATTTGAATGTGGTATATCAAAAAGTATGAAACAGCTGATTTTTCGCGATTTCAGAGTAAGTATACCGTTAGTACCATAGTAAAAGTTGTTCAGTTTGATAGTCCATATCTACCATATTCGGCATTATGGTTTTTTTAGTAACACATTGCATGATATAAACAATTGATCATCTAATCTTTTTTATAATTTTCATTTCACAATGCTAACAGTTATACTTATGATGACACATCCAAAAGTAACCAAATTGAGCAATACCAGTATAACATCAATGATTTTAACCTTATCAATGCAATATAAGCAATGTTGATAATATTATATTGCATAAAGAATTATTATTATCTGCTTTTAAAGAAAGCAGATAATAGTATTTCTTTACGTAAGTTACATTTATAAGAAAAATATTTTCAACTATAATATTATGATTATTTATTATACCAGTAGTTCCCAATTAGTTTTTCTACGTACCCCACCAAGAAAGACCTCATACTTAAATACCCCTTAAGGATTTGGCACACTGGATGCGTTTTGCGGTCTGCGGTCCAGTCAAACCATACATAGGTAATGTTTGAGTTGACCTGACCGCAAACCGCAGAACGCATCCAGTGTGCCAAATCCCTTATTGCAGCCCTGCAGAAATGATAAATAGAAAAGATTTTTTACTGATTTAATTTTTCCGTGTTCCGTTCGATGCAACCTCGCCTCCCCAATACGCGTACCACTAATTGGGAAACACTTAATTATTATACTATACAATAATTGAAAAATTTCTGTAACTCACCTTGAAGATAATGGTAAAACAATTTGCAATGAATATATACTATCTAATGTGTAAGCTTCTTTTAAAGTGGTGTTTGTAGCATCTGTATAACATAACAACTTCTGTTCGGACAGTATACAATATCTGGTCTGTGCATTTTTAAACAAATCTTCTCCCATAGCAGGTACAAGTCTTGTCAACGTACCACAAAAATAAGGCACTGGCATGGTATTCAGTTCTGGTCGTTCAATAACCTCTACTTTTTGCACGGCCTGCTTAACTGATTTCTGTAACTTACTATCTAATTTCAACATGTGTGAAAATCGTTGCATAACAGTATTTGTTGTCTTTACATCATCAATGGAACTTTTACTGTCGCCCTCTCCATCAACAAACCAGTTTGAATTATTATCTTTTACAGTAGCTGAAGTAGTAGGATTAACATCAGTACTGAGAAGGCTATCTGACCTCTCAGGTGGTGTCGGAGGGTTAAAGTAGTCATTGTCTCTATAATCAGTACAGTCATCATAACTATCCGCCTTGATAATTGAACCGTATGTGTCACCAATAAGAAATGATTCAAGTAGAATAAGCTCATTGCTAATTCCTTCATACTTTTGTGCAGTACTTCTACTGTTCAGGGGGTCGAATTCATAAATTGTACTTTTGCTCGGTCTTTGTGTATTCTCTTCTGGCTGTGGTGAAGGCAACGGACTTGGTTTAGAAGGGTGTGGTAATGTCCAATTTTCATATAATGAATTTTGACGCATAATATCCACAGCGCTGTCTCTCTTTTTTCTTCTTTCTGGTACTTCTGGTGTAGACATTGTACTGATTATACTATTTGCTCGAGAAACTCTCGGAGTGTCGTATGTTAACTGGTCATTCTCTGATGGTAATGTGGAATAATTGATATCAGCTTCTCTGCCATCATAAGAGAAGTCACTTACGGTATCAGTGTTGGAGTCAGAGTTATTTGAAAACAATGAAAGATCATCCAAATGTGATGCATTCAAGTGCATTGTTGGTAAATCACTACCTTGAGCGGTATCATTGTGAAACCGCTTCTGTTCAAGCAACGGTGAATGAAACTGAATATTGTCAAAGAGACTTACATCTACTACAGGCATGGAGACACACCGCTGTGGGTCTTCATCGTTATTGTCAAATTTCTTCTGTCTCCTCAACTTTAAGCCTGCTGTTCTAGTGCTTTCAATTACGGACTTTGTAACTGAATCACGCATCGCTTTTGATGTTGTGAGCGTTTTTTCTAAAGTTCCTTTAGCAAAACGTGATCCGTCGATTATTGACTTCTCCAGTTTTTCGTTTGCCGTCTTGGCAGAACTAGTTACTTTTTGGGCTACATCTTCGCCGATTTGTTTGGATACTGAACCTATGGAGCGCAGTATATCTGTCGCTGATACTCTATCGTTATTAGTCGGTACTTTGGTACGCGGAAGTGGCACTGGTCTCTTCGACGGATCATTTTGAGGGGAGACTCCACTTCTCGGCTTCGGAATTGGTGGTGTATCCATTAGATCAACATTAACTTAACGATCAAAGAAAAAATATTCACGATAACATTGTTATGCTAGTAAATCGCAACACAAACAAAAAGCAAAGTGTGACTCACTACGAACTAATAAACCAATTTGCTTGACCCAATTTCTATCAATCAGTCATCGCATCGCATATAAAAATATTATTTATATAGACTGTGATAATTAATAAAGAATTTGCTTAAACACAAGAAACATTAAACAATTGTACAGAAAGCGAAATTAATAAAACTACAGTACAGTACAGCCGCACCGAAATAAAAAGCCAGCCAGCGATGACAATGACGTACCTATTATTATGACTATGACAGCTGTCCTGTCACTCACTGTCACTGAGGCGCGTTCCAAACCTACACTCCGAGTGCAACCAAACTACAACCATAGTAGAATCAAATAAGTAGGCCAACTCGCGCCTCGAGCGAGCGATAATAGCCTAAACATGCAGCCCATGTAGGGCTGTCGCTAGTTTATTCAATCGTCAAAAATGCATAGTCAATCTCTATACAAATCATTTTTTCCTTGTATGGTAAGCATCAGGGATCTATAATACAAAGTTTTTCAATTATTTTTCGTACATAGACCAGAAACTGTCTACAATGTTTTTATTACATACGTCATGTTAATGTGATTTGAAATTGATTTGAAAATCACGGTCGAAATAGGATTAATTAAAACGTAGCTTTACTGAATCATGTATTTATTCAAATAAAATAAAATAATTATGAAATTGTATTTTTTTACACTATTAATTTATTCCTTTCACTTTTTCATTTACCTACACACAAAATAAAATTTTGAAATTGAATATTTTACAATAACCTCAAATAAGGTTATTGTAAAATACTTTTTCCTGTAGGAATTTGCGATTTTTTAAACAAAATTACACAATTATTACTTACTGAAAAAACGGCTGTTTCGGCAAGTACAAAATACCAGCCCCCCTAGCCAAAGTAACATTTGCAAATTTTTGTTATCGCTTCGCTTCGAAACATGTATGGATTTGACGTTTTAAAATTCGATTGTTAACGAAACCTTATGTCAATCCCATACATGTTTCGAAAGCGAAGCGATAACAAAGATTTGCCAATGTTACTTTGGCTAGGCCCTCTTATTATTTAAAGTTTAATATGTAAAAGAAATCCTCATTCAAACAAATCATTTTTCCAAAAATATCTTCGGAAAGCATGGTATGTACTGTAGGTACACGTACAAATAATCACGAGCGGCAGCGAAGCGGCACGGAGCGTGCATGAGCGCGGGCGGGATAACGTACGGCGCAGCCACGACTGGCGCATCTTTATCATCTATAAATGTTGTCAGTGTGTGCGTGCGACGCTCATACGTACGGGCCGCGCTCACCTACAAACCGCGTTCGGGCGTATAATGAGTAAGACGACTTACTTATTTGATTCTACTATGCTACAACCGAACCTTTGGCGTATAGTTAGCAGACTCACCATGGAATTAGAAGGTTTTGATGATGTCAAAAAATTGTTAGTAAATAGTGATAAATAGTGAACCACAGCATATAAATAGTGATACTTATTTTATATTGTTGTGTGGGCGGATTATATGGGGTTCTGAATCGTGCTGGATATAATAAAAGATTATTTTATAAAGGAAATCAACTGTATTGATATAGCAAGCCATGACACAGAGACCGATGTACAATAGACATTTTTTCTTATAATTAAATACATCTAGGCAAGGGAATTACTTAACATACAGCCATAAGTATATTATACAACATGCCCCTTTTTAATTAATTTACAATGTTTACAATTGAAAATTAAGTTCTAGAATGTAATACTAATTAATGAAAGTTATGTTAATTAGTTAAGTTTTACAATGTTTACAAATGTATAATATTATGTTAATTAATTTTTTAATGTACCTACTTATTGTTTTACAATGAAAAATAAAAAATCTTTTACAAATCTAACTTGTCTGGTTTCTTTATAAGTCTACCTCTACTACTATATTTTTTCTCTGAATCAGTATTTTCAACATTTTGAATATCTGAACAATGACTTGCAGTAGGCTGAGTTAATATTGAACTAGGACTGTCTGTTACATTAGAATAATCAAACTGGGGACTTGTAATGTTAATGGCTTGACTTAATTCTGACACATTTTCACATGGATATTCATTATAATCATGAATACTTTCAGGTGATTGAAGATCATCTACTGAATAAGTATTTTCTATATTGACAAATTCTGGAGATAGAACAATAGTATTGTCTGACTGTTCTGGAGATAAAACAATATTATCTGATTCTAATTGTTCTGGAGATAAAACAATATTATCTGACTGAACTGACTTGAATGACTCTGAATTACTTTCACTGACTGAATCATTATTTATATTATTATTTTGACTTGACTTATTAAAAGTATATATTATTACATTATTATCATCTTCCTCCTCCTTCTCTTTTACACTTTTTGACTTTGACTTTACATCAGACTGGTTTTCTACTTGTGACTGACTAAGACTTGATTGATTATCATAAAAATCAACTTTTTTCTTTGACATATTTGACTTGTCTTTGTTATAATTCTGACGTATATGTTGAGAACTTCTACGATAACTTATACCTAAATTATCTATGACTATATAAGATCTAGGGAATTTAGTTTTACATAAAATGTTACCACTTGTCCATATGATATCTTTAGGGTTTTTCTTAAAATATATTTTATCATTTACTTTAAACTCTGAGTATTCTTTACAATTCTTATCATAATACTTCTTAGTTTTTTCTAAATTTTTATTCTTATTTTTTAAATGTAATGAAGGCTTTACAATTTTAGGTTGATAGTTTTTAATTTGACAAGGTAATTTTGTTCTTAACTTTCTTGACATTAATAGTTCTGAAGGAGAATGTATGTTTCCTTTCGGAGTTGTTCTATACTGTTACAATCCTATGTATGGATCAGTTCCTGAATTTTCACATTTTCTAAATATGTTTTTTATAATTTTCACTGAAACTTCTGCTAAACCATTTGATCTTGACATGTAAGGACTAGAAATTATATGTTCAATATCCCAATCAAATAAGAAATTTTTAAATTCTTGAGAGTTAAATGGGGGACCTCCATCACTAACTAATTGTAATGGAATGCCATGTCTAGCAAATATTGATTTTAAATGAGTTATGACATTTGAACTTTTACTATCTTTATTTAACAATGCAATTTCAATGTAGTTAGAATAAAAATCAACTAAAAGTAAATATTTTTTTCCTTTGTAATCAAATAAATCAGTAGCTAATTTTTGCCACGGATATAAAGGTTTTTCATGAGACAATAATGGTTCTTTGCTTTTATTAGCACTGAAAATACAACAACTTTCACACTGTTTTACCTTATTCTCAATATCTTTGTAAATGTTAGGCCAATAAACTAAATTTCTTGCTAAATTTTTAGTTTTTTCTATACCTTGGTGACCTTCATGTAAAATATCTATTATTTCTGATCTCATAGAAGTAGGAATAATAACTGCACTATTTTTAAAAATAATGTTATTTATGCAATGAATCTCATCTCTTATGTTCCAGTATGGTAAGACTAAAATATCACAATGTTGTTTACAATTTGGCCATCCTTCTTTATATAATTGCTTTAATTTCTGTAAAGTTACATCTTTATTCGTGTGCTCTAAAATTTTATCTAATTTTTCCTTAGTGATAGCTAAGCTAGATGTAAGTAAATTGATATGAATACTTATATTTTTATCTAAATCTTCTAAACTGTCTAATTCTTGTGAAGACTCATCTATCGGAGAACGAGATAATGTATCAGCGATATACATTTCTTTGCCTTTTGTATATGAAACAATTAAATGATAAGCTTGTAGTAATATCATCATTCTTTGAAGTCTGGGAGGAACATCACACAATGATTTTTTAAAAAGAGTAACAAGGGGTTGATGATCAGTTTCTACTTGAATAGGTTTTCCATATATGTATTGATGAAATTTTTTGCAACCAAAGACTATAGCATACAATTCTTTTTCAATTTGTGCATAACCTTCTTGATACTTACTTAATGATTTTGACGCATATGCAATTGGATTTTTTCCATGTAGTATAACAGCACCTACAGCATTCTTCGAAGCATCAACTGATAATCTTACAGGTTTGTTTATGTCATAATGAATCAACACTGGCGATTGACATATTAAAGATTTTAATCTATTAAATTGTAATTCATGTTGTTCTAACCATTGCCAATCATTCTGTTTTTTAAGTAAATCTCTAAGTATACTGGTTTCTTCCGCTAGGTTATGAATATAAGAACCTAAATAATTGATCATACCTAAGAATCTTTGTAATTCTTTGACATTTTTAGGACTTTGCATTTTTGTGATTGCATTTATTTTTGACTTGTCAGGAGAAATACCTTTCTTGTTGAAAATATGACCTACATAGCATATTTCTGAAATACCAAATTGACATTTTGATTGATTAAACTTTAAATTTACATCAGTAGCTCGCTTGAAAACAGCTTCTAATCGTTTGTTATGTTGGTTTATGTCTGAACCAAAAATTAAAATATCATCGATGAAAATAATTACTCCTTCTAAATCACCAAATAAATCATTCATTGTTCTATGAAAAATTTCACCGCTGGAGTTTATGCCATAAGGAAGTCGTAGAAATTTATATCTTCCGAAGGGAGAATTAAAAACACATAAGTCACTACTCGCAGTATCTAAAGGAATAGTCCAGTAACCTGAACTAGCGTCTAATTTTGAAAATATCACTGCTCCTGCAACTTTAGAACGTAAATCATCAAAGGTAGGATATGGATAATGGGGTCGTTTAATAGCTACATTTAAATTTCTGGGATCTAGACAAACTCTTAATGACCCGTTACTTTTTTCAACTAATACTATAGAATTAACCCATTTTGACGGTTTTGTGACTTTTTCTATTACTTTTAACTTTTCCATTTGATCAAGTTCATTTTTTAATCTATTATGCAATGTATAAGGAATTCTGCGCAAAGGACAAATTTTTGGTGTTACACTTTCATCAATCTCTAAGTGTGCTTGATAAGGAAGACAACCTAATCCTTGAAATGTATGAGAGTAATCTTTAACAATATTTTGTACTGACCTTTTTTCAATATTACCATCATTTTCAATTTTAAGTATTCTCTTGATAATTCCAATTTTATCACAACTATCTGCTCCAATTATTGTTTGACACTCACAATTCATTACCATAAAATATAAATCGGAAGTAAGACCATTCTCAAATACACATTTTAATACACAGCTACCTAAATTTGGTACTAGTTGTCCTGAAAAAGAGAAAATCTTATTATTTGTTCGTTGAATGTGAATCTTTTCATTTCTATTTTTCATAATTTTATCAATAGTGTTCTTGGAAATTATATTTGTATCTGCACCTGTATCAATTTGACATTCTAAAAGATAATTATAACAATAACAATTAATTTTCCATTTATTACTGTTCTTACTTAAAATAGACCCTATTACAAAGTTATTACCATTGTCAGACTGTTCGATCATACTTACAGTTTTATTTTTATTATCATTATTACCCTTATTGAAAAAACAATAGTTTGCGAAATAATTTTTCTTCTTACATATGACACATGTCTTGCCTATTGCTGGACACTTGAATCGGTGTGACTGTCCACATCTTCTGCATTTTGATATGTTAGAACTGTTTGACCTCTGACTCGACGTAGATCTTTGACGACTGAATTTTCTTGAAGAAGTATTTTGATGACTAAATGACCTGAAATTGTTACTGAATTTCTTTGTTGGTGACCTCGACTGTCTGGTTTGACTTGAATTGACTTGCTGAATGTTCTTCTCAGTATTCATTAATTTATTTGACCTTTCATAAGACAATTCTATGTTTTTTGATATCTTGACTGCTTCTTCTAGTGTTAGATCTTCTTTTTGTAATAATTTTTCTTTAATGTTCATATTTCTTATACCAATGACAAACATATCGCGAATGAGACTATCTTTCAGTTCTTGAAAATTACATGTGGATGACAAATTATTCAAAATTGTTAAGTATTCTTCTATGGTTTCATCCTGTTTTTGTAGTCTTGTGAAAAATTATATCTTTCAACGGTAGTATTTATGCATGGATTAAACTTTTCGTCGAATTTCTTGATTAATTGTGCCAAAGTGCATTTTTTTCTGTCTATGTTAAATGAATTGAAAATTTCAATGCCATCATCACCTATGGAATTAAGAAATATTGCTACCTGTTTGTTGTCAGTTTCGCTTGATAGCCCTTGTGCGTCGCAATAGATTTCGTATTTTTGCTTCCATAATTTCCATTTTTCAGACATGTTGTTCCCTTCCACGTTGAGTGGTTTCATATTAGACATAATGATTTTGTCTGAATATTTTCTTGAAATATCCACAGATTCCTTTTCTGACGCCATATTTTATATTGTTGTGTGGGCGGATTATATGGGGTTCTGAATCGTGCTGGATATAATAAAAGATTATTTTATAAAGGAAATCAACTGTATTGATATAGCAAGCCATGACACAGAGACCGATGTACAATAGACATTTTTTCTTATAATTAAATACATCTAGGCAAGGGAATTACTTAACATACAGCCATAAGTATATTATACAACAATACTATGGTTTAGAAGATATTTGAGTATCTTGGTGAGGCTGCTAACTTGACGTCAAGTTAGCAGACACATTAAGAAATACAGTTCGTATCAATATGATTTATATGCCGAAAAATTGTTAGAAAAATAGTGAATCGTATACGCAAAATTTCAATAATATTGCTTCAATACAAGCCGAGATATTACGGTCTCAAAGTGGGCTGCTAACTTGACGTTTCTGTGGATGGCGATTCCAGAGAAACGGGTGCAAGTTTTAAACAAATAAATATATCAAAAAATTGTTAGTGAAATTGTGATTCTTACGATATAAATAAAAAAAGAATTCATCATTGCTATTTTCTAAAAATCGAATGTTAACTTCTACATAATACTCTGATAGGCTGTCAATCAATATTGAACTTTGCTCCACAGTAATAAGGTTTAAACTTGATTGCAATCATGAGGTGAGTACTTCTGTTTGGGCAGGAACGGAGGATATCTTCTTCACTGAATATTTTATTTGCGAATATATAAATGGTTTATTTCGATAAAATTACAGAGCAAATATTTAACGTTGAGTTTTTGGAAATTGTAGTATAGAAGTGTGGGGGCCGCCCGCCCGCCGCGGGCGGCAGGGGGGAATGAATGAAAGAATGAATGAATG
Organism: Agriphila straminella; assembly: GCA_950108535.1. Taxonomy (NCBI): domain Eukaryota; kingdom Metazoa; phylum Arthropoda; class Insecta; order Lepidoptera; family Crambidae; genus Agriphila; species Agriphila straminella. Next base: position 4,137,411 of record OX467303.1, on the reverse strand, counting down.
AATGAAGTGAAGCAACGAACGAACGACGAAACGACTCCGGTCTCGCTTCCCGCTGCTAGATGGCGCCACCAGTCCTCAAAGTCCCGAACATACCGCCGGCCTTGAAAGCTCCGCTTTCAAAATTGTTGATGTTTGTTGTTTCTTCAGGCTCTTTAGCAGGAACCTCCGCAAGCTGATTATCTAAATAGAAACTATTTAGTGACCGGTTTCATTTGACATACATTACTACTTTTCTTTAGTATGTTTTTTTTACCCCAAAAAGAAGAAGCAATGTATCACATTCATCCGTCAAATGAGACCGGTCGCTAGGTAGTTTCTAATTAGATAATCAGCCCGGGGCGCCGCCGTGTGCCGAAAGCTCTAACGGCGGCGGCGCGGGCGGCGTTCCAAACATGAGGCCCTCCGCTGTGCCAAGCGGGACACGCGCGCTTGGCGACATAGTAGAGCTTACTCACAAGCATCTGTCCGTCAAAAACCAGCAATCTATATTCCCGCGCCGTGTACCCGCGGCGGGATCCCGCTTGACGCAGCGGAGGACCTTACTTAAAGCGTGACGTTCGGTTGACACAACCTTCCCGTTCCAAACGTCAGAGCGTTGCAACTTTTAAACCATTAAAATGGATGGTTGTAAAACGCTCTGACATTTGTCTATAGAAAAAATGTCAATGTCATGATGTTTGTGTCTCACTCAAAAAACGAATTTTATTTTATTTAGAATAAAGAAAAGTTTAAATTATTCATATTCCAATTGGAAAACGAAGACTTTGTATTGACATTGACATTTAAAGTTCTTGGTCGTTCCAAACCGTAGACAGAGAAACCTATAGACGACTGCTCAGCCGACGTCACGCTCTAATGTTTGGAACGCCGCCGTTAGAGCGTTCGGTTGTGGATAGGTTGCACTCGGAGCGTAGGTTTGGAACGCGCCTCTGTCATCCTGGGTTGCGTTCAGAACGTTTGAGCGTGGTTGATGGTTGTTTTATATCTCGCTCTTAGGTTTGGAACGACCAAGAACTTTAAATGTCAATGTCAATACAAATTCTTCATTTTCCATTTGGAATACGAATAATTTAAACTTTTCTTTATACTAAATCAAATATAATCCGTTTTTAGAGGATCTACCATGGTTATTTTAAAAATTAGATATAAAAACATCAAAAATACAAAATAATGTCAAATGACATTGACATTTTTTCTATTGACAAACGTCAGAGCGTTTTACAACCATCATTTTTGATGGTTGTTTGGTTGCAACGCTCTGACGTTTGGAACGACACGGTTGTGTCAACCGAACGTCACGCTCAAATGTTTGGAACGCCGTTAGAGCGTTCAGTTGTGGTTAGGTTTAGGTTGCATTCGGAGTGTAGGTTTGGAACACGCCTTAGGTTTGGAACGCGCCTTTGTTTTTGTCAAATGTATTCTATGTTCTTGTCACCTCACCACTCACCGCACCGAAAAGCGCGAACTTCGCTTCGCGTACTTGTCATCGGCGTGTGTTACTCGCCGCTATTTATGTTTGTGAAAAGTTAAATTAGCAAAATTCTCTATTATTGAAGTGATAAAAGTTTATAAAGCCACAGTGAAAAAGTGCAGTGGGTTGGTGAATTGCTGAAAATCATTATAAAATGAGTGAGGAAACTGTTAGATCGGCTGCGTCTAGGGTTGCCAACATGTCTTTGGCGAAATATAGTATTTTTCAAATTCAGCTATAAAAAATATAGTACAATTAAAAAATATATAGTATTTAATAGGCAAATATATATTTTTATTTATTTATTTTTATAAAAACTTTCTTATTTCACTTTTTGCATTTTTGAACAACTTTTGGATATTTTTGGACTCTTTTTTGTTTCTTTAGCTTTAATCGGCGTTAGCGGCGCACTTGAATTGAACTTGACGCACTTTCGTTATCGCTACCACTTTCCATAAATAATTTTCCTAAGACCTAGACCTTTCTCAAAGAAAGACAATTTTATATTTTGCAGATGATTACTAACACAGATAATTACAGATAATTACTTAAAATCTAAAAAAAAAATAGAGCATCAGCAGACCAACCAATGACCAAACTATCGTTTGAAGCTTTTGAATTTGATATTAACAAGTTCGGAATGCAATAAGACAGATACGTTCAGAATTCAGATACGATATACCTACACTACACTATACGCTATCGAATCAGTCAAGCCATGCACGATCACAAATCTAAAAAAAATAAGATTTGTTTCTTAGCGTTCGATATTGAAAATATATAGTATTTTTGCGTACTATATATTTCTTCAACAGCAGAGATGTGAATTATTTGAAATACAAGTATTTAAAATACAAATACAAAATACAAAATACCTATTTGTATTTTGTATTTGAAATACTTTTTTTCAAAATGTATTTAGTATTTTATTTGAAATACTTTTTAAAACGTAATTAGTATTTGTAAAATACAAATTACTTTCTATGTAAATGTCAAGTCAATGTCAAACAAAACAAAACAACCAATCATAGAGCTAAGTAATTTGTCATGTCAATGTCACTGCCAAACAAAAAACCAATCATGAAGCTCGGTAATTTGACATTTATTTATGTCAATGGATGCATACCAGCAGACCAATCGCTAAGGAAACGATCACCAAAGCATACATTTTAACCATGGAAAGTAATTTGTTTTAATATTTAGTTTTATTACTTTCCATGGTTAAAATGTACTCTATGGCGATCAATGATAGCTATTAGTCACCTAGAATGCACCCAATATCACTGTTAAACAAAAAACTATCTACCTTCTTTCTATCTATATAGGCATTGTATGCAGCTAGCTACATATAATACATTGCATATTGCAAGTATTGCGACTAATTGCTAAAAAGAGAACTACACTAGGCAGGCGTGAACTACGTTAGCCACGTAAGCCTATCTGGGCGCAAATATAATAACAATAATAAAAAATAATACGAAAAAAAGGTATTTTATTTGAAAAAAGTATTTTGAAAATACGTATTTTGTACTTAAATACTTTTTTTTAAAAGTATTTTGTATTTGTATTTGAAATACAAAAAAATGACAAGTATTTGTATTTTGTATTTAAATACTTTTAATAAAGTATTTTGCACATCTCTGTTCAACAGTATATAGTACGCAGACCCGAAATATAGTACAATACTATATATTATAGTACGGTTGGCAACCCTAGCTGCGTCAAACGCCGCCGGTAACGACGAGCCAGGTGAAGTGGAACCTAGTAGCTCACAATCCTCCAGTTCCTCGTCAGAAAGTGAGAGGCCGTCTCACAAGCGAAAGCAGCACCAGATCTCTGATCCCCGTGTCGACGCTCTAATTGCTCAGGTGGGATACCTTTCCAATTTATGCATGCAGACTTTTGGCGGCTCGTACCAAGTCGACCAAGTTGAACAACAGCCCAACTGTAATAATAACTTTATTACCAACCCTAACGAATCTAGAAAAATATTAGAATTGGGTAAAATTGAGACTGACTATAACAAAACAAAATTAATTAGATCTGCACCAACTGATAGAGTTAATTTAATTAGAGAACTGCAACATTTTGGAGATCCTCTTTGGAAACATGTTAGATATTCTAAAGCCCTTCAGTTTTTTTCAGCTACACCAGCATTTGTTGAATTAAAATTGAACAACGAACTATGCCATTTAAATAAAGACAAAGATTTTTTGGCCGGTACCGAGGCTGTACTTGCTGCACTTTCAAACGCTTTACTAGAACAAAGAGAACTATTGCGTTCTGGCCTTCAAAACATTGTTGACTGGTCTTGTCAATCGCCACAAGAAAGAAAAGAGAATTATGACAAGAAGAAGGGTAAAGGCCAGGGAAAGAAGTCCTTTTGTTCTCATTCAGAGGGAACAGCAAGAGATCAAGCGAAATGACTATCAAATTACAGAGGAGGGTGCTTGGCAGATCATCGAGAAAGGTGGAAAGCTCTCGGAGCCAACCAATTTATTATGAAAACTATAACTGCTTCTCGAATACCCTTTTTCATAAAACCACCATTAATCTACCCATCTGTAAAAACACTACAGAAGTTTGCCACAAAACCCTCCTCCCAAATGACTACCCAGATCATGGAATTAAAAAGACAAAACATTTTGAAGACTCCGTTAGACCACAGTCCGAGCTACTTCTCACGGATGTTTCTGGTGAAAAAAAGCGACGGCAGTTTGAGGCCTATAATCGATCTGCGAGGTCTGAACAAATTTGTAGCGACAAAGCCTTTTCACCTGATTTCACAATCATCGGTTCCGGACTTCTTACAACAGGACGATTGGCTTATAAAAATCGATTTATCGCAGGCTTACTTCCACGTACCCATCGCCAAAGCTCACAGACCATTCTTACGACTGAGTTATTTGGGAGAAATACTTGAAATGACTTGCCTCCCTTTCGGCCTTTTATCGGCGCCACGATTATTCGCGGCAATCACCCTACGCAAGAAAGGTTATCGTGTTCTAGTGTACTTGGACGATTTCCTTTTAGCTCACCAGGACAGGACCTTATTGCCCTCCAGGCCGCGGAGGCCGTGGGCGTGGAGCTCCTGCGGGTACTGGGATGGCAAGTCAACTACAAAAAATCATTCTTAACTCCGACTCAAAATGTAGAATACACAAGACACTAGAAAATGCCGTAACCTTACCAGTGCCGTAAAAAGCGACTCACTATCACGAAGGCTATAAAGGAAATGATGAGACACCGAGCCTGCAAACTCAGTCAGTTACACAGTTACTGGGTCTACTGAATTAAGTCTAATCTATTAATACAAATCTATCCGAAAGATATTGACGTCTAAGGTCTAAAAAAGGGTCAACGCATTCGACTTGGAGGGCGATGCCAGGTGAAGATCTCATGGCGCCTAAAATTATTTTAAGACATTTAAGTTGTATTTTGTCCAGTTTGTTGAAACCCTCTTTGTTGCAGGGTTCCATTGGAAAGTTTTTTCTGGTGAAGACTGCAATGACAAGTACGCGAAGTTCGCGCTTTTCGGTGACAAGATGACGGATGACGCTAGTTCAGAAATGCGTCATGTTTACGTTCGGAAACCGTAAGTATATGATTGGAGACATGGTGAGTACACATTGCTTCTTCATAAGCGGCGCTGTGTTTTCTCTCGGCTCATAATAATCGTTTTATTGTTGTGTAAAACGGTTATACTATAGTACAAACACGTGCCGGACTACAGCTGCGCCACAAAAAAAAAGTTGGAAATCCGACTCCCCGACCATGCCATGATGAAGACGATAGTTCATCGGAATTTGTCGCCAAAAACCAGAATTTGTTGGTCCTGCGTTTAGGAGACACGTGTGGCGCAGCTGTAGAGACGTATCTACAGCTGCGCCACACAGATCTCGAAAACGGAAGGTCGTAGCGATAATCTGATTACTCGTGATTTGTCGCACAAAAACCAGAGTTTGTCGTCGGTCTTGCGTTTAGGAGATCTGTGCGGCGCAGCTGCAGAGACGCAGAGATTATAAGTACTTCGTACTTATAATTTATTATTTAACTAGTACGAATTTAGTACGAAGTACTTATAATTAATTTATATATAATACTATATACTTACCAAAGAAATTATAAGTACTTCGTACTTATAATTTATTTGATACATACAGTGTAAGACAACGTCAATTTAATGTTTAAAGTTCGGTTTCGGTTTCGGCTGGAATTCCAGTTTCGGTCGGACACTAGTATTTGTTCGACAACATTTTAAAATATTGAAGTACTTATTCTACTATCCTTTTCTTACACATACATTTTATATCATTCATCCTTTTTTTACTCTATTACTTTTTTCTTGTGTTTGCCGTCTTCGTGACTTTTCCCGCGTTTTCTTTGAAAATCTTGACATTTTAAAGCGCGAAGCGTTTAACCGACTTCAAAAAAAGGAGGAGATTATGAAGTCGACGCGACGGTACGTTTTGTTATCTAAGTTTTTCACTTCAAACTTTGTTGCTGGAAACAATATTTTTTTATGAAACGTTTTCTTTTGACGATTCCTAAATGCGACTCACGTTTATTTTAAAAAGTATGTTATTCTTATATAATGGGGGTTGGTCAACTTTTCCAAAACTATTGTGAATTATATATTTTCTGGTAGCTTTTGGCTTTGGAGTCAGGAATAACCAATTGCGGAATTTTTGTAATACTTCATTTTAATTTAAATAAAAAATAAATTTTGAATTTACAGCATAGTACAATAAATCACTATTACGGCTGTATGCGTAGGTAATGCTTTTGCTCCAAAGACTTCTATGTTGTTGCTCAAAACAGGCATTAGCAATGTCAACCATAGAGTAAGATAAATAAACAACTATACTTAGTTGTCATGTCAGTCACAGTCAGCTAAAATAAATAAAATAACTCTTTTGTGAGTAAGTTTGTAGATATATATACGTTTACGTGATCATTACAAACGTATAAAGCTCTTTGAGGACAATTCCTGTTTTATCCTCTGCACCTCGTCTCTTTCAAAGGCATGGTAATTGTAAAAAAAATGTTCTGCGGATGGTCACGTCTATATTTCAAACAAAACGGAACAAAGCAGTGTAGGTACTTCATCGGCGTAATAAGCTGGATTATGGATTTCTTCAAGCTGATTCATTTCCAATAACTGAACAAGAAAAACACTAGAAAATTACAGTAATAAGCTGATAAACAACAACATTAGGTCGTGATTATGATTATACTCTTTGTCACTGTCTGTCAAATCTGTTTTTTAATCAGTAAATGCAAAGGAAGTTCTTCGTGTTCAGCTGTACGTTTGATATTTAAACGCGATAATTATATAAAAAAAAATATTTGGTTAACAAAGTAAAATAAAAAAATCATTATTTTATTTTCTTTATTCTTCAAACTTGTGCTATCAAAAAAAAAACAATTCTCTTCGAAAAAGTTTACTAACCCCATTCTCACCATAATCCTTACAATATAATTATCATAAATGTACTTACTTAAACAAATTTAGCAGTAGGATTTGACAGATTATGGTGGACAGATACCTGAACTAGGTACCTAGTACAGTGTATCTCAGGTTACCAGCCACCACATCGTAAGAAATATTACTAAAGTGCTAAGGTGAACACTAAAAACAAATAATTTCAATTAATACTAGGTAGGTACAGTAATTATACTTTTTTTTGTTGTTAGTAAAACTTAACTTACAATTATAGTAGTAGTAGTTGAGTTCTAGTAGAATATTTAGCATAGCTTTAGAAATGTACCTACCCATATTAATTAGCTGTCTTTTGGCAAAAGCTGTTTTGAAATAACTGAACTTTGAATTATCTTATGATGGATTGTTGTTTATATTTATAAAAGTTTTCACATTTCTATCTCAGATTTTAGTACCTTTTATGTGTATAACAAAAAAATAGGACCTCCCTGATCGGAGTTACCTATATTTAAAAAATTGACAATATTGGAGCAAACAATATTAGCAAAATATGTTTAAACTATAAAATAATGGTAAGTACATGATTGACAAACAAGATTATGTAAGTATTTCTATTAAAATCATAAGAAAAAAAAGTTTTATAATAGGTAAGTTGCAGTATCCAGGGTTGAAAAAAAACTTTTTATTTTTATTTTATAAAACAAACAGTTCTAATGTTTTAAACAAGTGTTTTTTTGATTTTTTTTATGATTTTTTACTTTTTACTTTAAACTGTGCTTTAAACCATCGATTTCAAATCAATTAGACCTATAATATTTAATTTCAAGACTATTTCCAAATTTGATCAGATAATAATAGTAGTTTATGATACTGATGCATAACGAGTGTTTTAATACCTAGTTATGTGCAGTTTAATACACTAATTTATCTACACTCATACATTTAGGATTGAACCTACTAAATAAAAGATCAACGTTAGAAAAGAGAGAGAGACTTTGGTTGTATTAGCTATGTACGAGTACCTACCTTTTAATAAGTTATTTCCTTAGCTGCATCTAAAATAATTTTGAAGAGTCAATTTTTTTCACATTTTTAAGCAAGAATAAAAAACACCTACGAAATTCAGTATAACAAAATGTAAAAATTGAAATCAAAATTCAAAACTTGTTTTGTAATGCTCTAAAAATGGCGCGCATTCCATTAGAAAAAAAATGAGAGGGCATTCTTGCAAATTAATCGCAATAAGTCATCGATCACCATAGAGTGCATTGTAATCATGGAAAGTATGTGGGAAAATATCGATGTTTTTTTTAATATCACGGCACCATCTTCTTCTTGGATTTGCCCTGTATCGTAATGAGACAAAAAGTTATTTTATGATGCAGCTGACTGCATCGTAATGAGTTTTTTTTTAATTTTACCTTTTCACGAAAATAAAGTACGTATTTATATTACCCTTTTAACCGACTTCATCAAAAGGAGGAGGTTCTCAATTCGATTGTATGTTTTTTTTTTATCGTTGTTCGCGCATATCTTCGACATTTATGGACCGATTTCGATAATTTTTTTTTTGTTCGATTGAGTTTTCTTGCGAGATGGTTTTAGAATAAAAAAAGGAAGATGTTCTCCAGCCCCACCCGACTTTAATAGACGTGTTTTGATACAATGTTTTGAAACAATGATAATGCGTATCTAATGATTTGTATATTATTTCTTCCTTTTTTTAGAGGCAGGTTTTTTGAAGTCGGTTTTTTTTTGAATTCATATTCGGAACATTACGTTGTGAGTGTAGATAAACATTTTTTTTCTAATTCAACGCTTTACATACACCTTGTTAATAGGTACCTATGTACATGTACAAGAGTTTTGATATCCTACTTTTAAAATCAGTAATAAAAAGGCTAATGCTTAGCTAAAATTTGTCATCTTGGAAAAACGTATAAAATTACATTACACTCTCATTCAATGTATTTTTAGAGAGATCTGAAGTTTTTAAACATATTTTTAGGAAAAAAGTGCACTAATTTACTAAAATCACCATTCATTTTCAATTAAAAGTAGGTAGTTTTAAACCCTGTTTTTTTCTTAATGTTTTTAACATTGTTTAAAACTTGTTTTAAACTGCGTTTTTAAACAGTTAATAAAAAACATCGATTTATTTCAAATTGTTTTTTAAACACGTGTTTTAAAAAAAAAAAAAAAAACATACAATCGAATTGAGAACCTCCTCCTTTTGATGAAGTCGGTTAAAAAAACAACTTGTTTTAATCATGCCAACCCTGGCAGTATCCAAGAGGATTATTTGAGCTCCCGAAGTGTTGTGGAACCGCCCTGTGCAACCCTACTGTGCTATTCAGTTCCCAACCTTGTGAAATTATAAAAGGCGTAATATTCAATTTGTCTCAAAGCTCTCATAACAGCTCATAACTACCTACCTATATTTGGAAATAAGAGCATAGAATTTTAGTTAGTTTAAGTAGAAACATTTTAGTTATCCAACAGCTAGCGAAAGCTAGAAGCAATTACGAACTGTACAGAAACATTTGATAGTTTAATTAAAACAAACACGGTCGAGTTGGTTTTTCGTAGCAGCCGACTACGGCGTAGTCGATTCGTAGCCGTAGCTTTGCATGGTTGAATTTCGAACTCAACTTAGTATTAACGATGCCAAGACGACTAATAAACGGTAGTTTTGATAAGTTCATGACTTTGTAAAGTAGAAACACTTTTTTTCGGCATATTTTGTTTTATTTCTCTAGATAAACTTTTTGTAGCTCTGCGTATTGAGGCCAACGAAGTTCCTACCTTTTTAGGGTGCCGTACCAAAATGGTAAAAAATAAATAAATAAATAATAAATAAATATTTGACAACATCACATACATTGCTCCGATCCCAAAGTAAGTAGCTAAAGCACTTGTGTTATGGAAATCAGAGACAACGGTGGTATCAACAAACAAAAAGGAACCCTTATGGTGTGACTCAGTCTGTCTGTCTGTCTGTCACAGCTGGATATCTCGAGAACTACTAATGTTATCAATTTGGAATAGTTTAAGATGACATTTGTCCAACTATTTTGCAAATAAGAAAGAAATAAAAAAATAATATTTTTTTACAACAGGGACCGAAAAGGGGTCTTAAAATTTTTAAGTGAAGCGACTAGGGCATGTGGGGTATCATATGAAAGAGCGCTGTTTGCACATTTTAAATCATGTTATTTTAGGCTAAGGGGGGGGGGCCTTATCTCCGAAGTTTGCAAAGAGAAAAATCTGAAATAATTCTATGTGATAGTAGTTTATGTAAAGATTACAGGAAAAATAAAACGATGTCTCAATTATAATACACTTTTTTAGATATTCAAAAAACAAACAAAAATTTAATAGTTCCTCTACCAGTCAACATATGGCCCTGACCTAAGAAAAAATTATTTAGTTCTATTATCGGTCAAGAGATGGCGCTGGCCTAAGAAAGAAAAATAGTTCCACTATCGGCCAAGAGATGGTGCTGACCTAATACTGCAATAATAATTTTATTATTCTACAGCTCTGCAGTGTATTTATTATGATGGTACGGAAACCCTCGGTGCGCGAGTCCGACTCGCTCTTGATCGGTTTTATTTTTCTTTCATCGCCTGAAAACTGTGGTAACTGAAATGAGGGTTCATTTCAGACACCACCCTTTGACTTGATGAAAATCTTTGCACCGCCAAGACATTTATTCGCGTTTGGTACGAGAAAAAATCTCAGCGGGCTAAATCTAGAGAATGGAAAGAATTCGGATGGAAGGCGTCTTCATTCGATAAGTTTTTATGTCATGAGTGCCGCCGAGAGCGGGGTGAATCTACGCTGTTTCTTACTTCATTCGTCAAAAGATCTATTAGAAACAAAAAGCTCAAGCGACTTCCAACTTTTCTTATGGCCCTGTCGACCCTGGGTGAATCTACGCTGTTTCTTACTTCCTGCGTCATTGTCCTCACTTAAAAATGTTTAAAAATCCAATGCATCTCAAGAAATAAATTTAAAATATGCCATCATTTACATTAGAGTACAATAATAAATTGTATTGATTTGCATATTTTTGATTTATTCCTTGTGATGCATTGGATTTTTAAAAAAAATCGAATAAGTACCTATTATTTAACTACCTAAATCAATAACTTCTTGAGCTATTTTGACCCGGAAAGTGTATGGCCCGTGGGCTTTTATTCTGATAGATTTTGTCCACCTAAGCATTTCTTATTATTGCACCGAAGCTGTAGCACCGCTATACTTGATTTTAAATAAGTTCAAAAAGTCTGTGTTTTCATACATTTTGACACAAATGTGAAGCGGTGCTACAGCTTCGGTGCCATAGTAAGAAACGCTTAGATGGACAAAATCTATCAGAATAAAGCACTTTTGTCTTTTGGCGGCACTTTCATATTTGGACCAAAATGTATGAAGTATGTGATGATGTCCTTAAGAACAATTAACGATTACCTGTTTGCGTCACCTCGAGCTCGAATGGCTGCCGGGCGGGGCCTCGTGACCTTTTAGTTTGGTTGGTGCAGGAGGAGCTTCCAACAGGTATTGCCCGCGCATGTGCAGCTACAATGCAAGCAGGTGCAAGCCCACCGTCCGACCCGCCAACATTACGTGCGGCCGCCCCGGAGATTGCAGTCATTACTTCGCATGTAGTTGCCGTAACTTGCAGCTTGCACTCGGTGTCGAACGGCCGGCGGCGCGCCAGTGCCGCGAGTATTAAAAAAATATAAATATTTTAACTTATAGATATTTTTGGTGTCGGTTCTCGACAAGAAACATAGATCTAGTTCTCGTAATAAAAGTTATATAAACGACTTTTTTAAATTTGAAAATTTTCAACTTTTCTCACTTAATTAGATAATATTTCACACTCTTTGCACTTTCCGATAAACAAAATAATTTGAGAGACTGGTGCCAGTGTGAACAATTTCAAAAAAGGGTAAGTGTTGATTTTATACGTTTTAAACTAAGTTTAACTTAAATTTTCCTAAGTTTTTATGCTTTGTTTGTATAAATATCGTAATTATTATTGTAACAAAATGTTTCTTGAAGCATTTACATAATCGCTTCAGTTCACGTTGAAATGCTAAGTTATTTCTTTCTCATTACTTATTTCTTAAGCTACTGCTCCACCTGCGTTAATTGACCGAGCGAGCACGAAGTGCGAGCGAAGCGTCTCTGCTTCAGCTTGGGCAAAAATTCTTTCGTATGTCCGGCTGTCTGTTCCAACCTACAGGTCGCATTTATTAACCGATTCTCGTGAAATTTTGTGAGCAGGTTCGAAATTTATATAGAATTTTTTCGTCGAGCCAGTTTTTTGAAATTTTTCAAAACGGCGGAAAAATGTTAAAATAAAAACAGAGTTCAGGTCGCTTTCCAGCTCTGCCTGTTCTTCTCTATAGGTCGCATTTCTCAACCGATTTACGTGAAATTTTGTAAGCAGGTTTGAAAATGATATATAATTATTTTTTGTCAAGCCAGTTTTTTGAAATTTTCCGAAATGGCGGAGAAATGTTAAAACAGATTTCAGTCCGGCTTTCCAGCGCTGTGTTCTCCTCTACAGGTCGCATTTCTCAACCGATTCTCGTGAAATTTTGTGAGCAGGTTTGAAAATAATATGTATTTTTTTTGTCACGCCAGTTTTTTTATTTTTTTCTAATTGGTGGAGATATGTTACAAAAACATATTCCAGTCCGGCTTTCCAGCTCTGCCTGTTCTTATCTACAGGTCGCATTTCTCAACCGATTCTCGTGAAATTTTGTAAGCAGGTTTGAAAATGATATAAAAAAAATTGTTACACCAGTTTTTTGAAATTTTTCTAATTGGTGGAGATATGTAAAAAAAACATATTCCAGTCCAGCTTTCCAGCGCTGTCTTTTCTCCTCTAGAGATAGCATTTCTCAGCCGATTCTCGTAAAATTTTATGACTAGGTTAAAAAAAAAAATATTTTTTTTGTTTAGCCCGTTTTTTGTTTTGTTTTTTAATTTTGGAGATATGTATAAAAAACCATATTTCAGTCCCGCTTTCCGGCGCTGTCTGTTCTCCTCTACAGGTCGCATTTCTCAACCGATTTCCATGAAGTTTTGTGAATAGATTTGATAATTATGTAGATTTTTTTTGTCGAGACAGTTTTTCGATATTTTTCAAAATGGCGGAGATATTTAAAAGAACGTATTTTAATCCGGAACTGTGTGAAATTATGTGAATTTGACGTTGACCCGGAAAGTGTATGGCCCGTGGGCTTTTATTCTGATAGATTTTGTCCACCTAAGCATTTCTTATTATTGCACCGAAGCTGTAGCACCGCTATACTTGATTTTAAATAAGTTCAAAAAGTCTGTGTTTTCATACATTTTGACACAAATGTGAAGCGGTGCTACAGCTTCGGTGCCATAGTAAAAAACGCTTAGATGGACAAAATCTATCAGAATAAAGCACTTTTGTCTTTTGGCCGGCACTTTCATATTTGGACCAAAATGTATGAAGTATGTGATGATGTCCTTAAGAACAATTAACGATTACCTGTTTGCGTCACCTCGAGCTCGAATGGCTGCCGGGCGGGGCCTCGTGACCTTTTAGTTTGGTTGGTGCAGGAGGAGCTTCCAACAGGTATTGCCCGCGCATGTGCAGCTACAATGCAAGCAGGTGCAAGCCCACCGTCCGACCCACCAACATTACGTGCGGCCGCCCCGGAGATTGCAGTCATTACTTCGCGTGTAGTTGCCGTAACTTGCAGCTTGCACTCGGTGTCGAACGGCCGGCGGCGCGCCAGTGCCGCGAGTATTAAAAAAATATAAATGTTTTAACTTATAGATATTTTTGATGTCGGTTCTCGACAAGAAACATAGATCTAGTTCTCGTAATAAAAGTTATATAAACGACTTTTTTAAATTTGAAAATTTTCAACTTTTTCTCACTTAATTAGATAATATTTCACACTCTTTGCACTTTCCGATAAACAAAATAATTTGAGAGACTATGGTGCCAGTGTGAACAATTTCAAAAAAGGGTAAGTGTTGTTTTATACGTTTTAAACTAAGTTTAACTTAAATTTTCCTAAGTTTTTATGCTTTGTTTGTATAAATATCGTAATTATTATTGTAACAAAATGTTTCTTGAAGCATTTACATAATCGCTTCAGTTCACGTTGAAATGCTAAGTTATTTCTTTCTCATTACTTATTTCTTAAGCTACTGCTCCACCTGCGTTAATTGACCGAGCGAGCACGAAGTGCGAGCGAAGCGTCTCTGCTTCAGCTTGGGCAAAAATTCTTTCGTATGTCCGGCTGTCTGTTCCAACCTACAGGTCGCATTTATCAACCGATTCTCGTTAAATTTTGTGAGCAGGTTCGAAATTTATATAGAATTTTTTTGTCGAGCCAGTTTTTTGAAATTTTTCAAAACGGCGGAAAAATGATAAAATAAAAACAGAGTTCAGGTCGCTTTCCAGCGCTGTGTTCTCCTCTACAGGTCGCATTTCTCAACCGATTCTCGTGAAATTTTGTGAGCAGGTTTGAAAATAATATGTATTTTTTTTGTCACGCCAGTTTTTTTATTTTTTTCTAATTGGTGGAGATATGTTAAAAAAACATATTCCAGTCCGGCTTTCCAGCTCTGCCTGTTCTTCTCTACAGGTCGCATTTCTCAACCGATTCTCGTGAAATTTTGTATGCAGGTTTGAAAATGATATAAAAAAAATTGTTACACCAGTTTTTTGAATTTTTTCTAATTGGTGGAGATATGTAAAAAAAACATATTCCAGTCCAGCTTTCCAGCGCTGTCTTTTCTCTTCTAGAGATAGCATTTCTCAGCCGATTCTCGTAAAATTTTATGACTAGGTTAAAAAAAAAAATTTTTTTTTGTTTAGCCCGTTTTTTGTTTTGTTTTTTAATTTCGGAGATATGTATAAAAAACCATATTTCAGTCCCGCTTTCCGGTGCTGTCTGTTCTCCTCTACAGGTCGCATTTCTCAACCGATTGTCCACCTTATATTAGCATTTCTTATTATTGCACCGAAGCTGTAGCACCGCTATACTTGATTTTAAATAAGTTCAAAAAGTCTGTGTTTTCATACATTTTGACACAAATGTGAAGCGGTGCTACAGCTTCGGTGCCATAGTAAGAAACGCTTAGATGGACAAAATCTATCAGAATAAAGCACTTTTGTCTTTTGGCCGGCACTTTCATATTTGGACCAAAATGTATGAAGTATGTGATGATGTCCTTAAGAACAATTAACGATTACCTGTTTGCGTCACCTCGAGCTCGAATGGCTGGCCGGGCGGGGCCTCGTGACCTTTTAGTTTGGTTGGTGCAGGAGGAGCTTCCAACAGGTATTGCCCGCGCATGTGCAGCTACAATGCAAGCAGGTGCAAGCCCACCGTCCGACCCGCCAACATTACGTGCGGCCGCCCCGGAGATTGCAGTCATTGCTTCGCATGTAGTTGCCGTAACTTGCAGCTTGCACTCGGTGTCGAACGGCCGGCGGCGCGCCAGTGCCGCGAGTATTAAAAAAATATAAATGTTTTAACTTATAGATATTTTTGGTGTCGGTTCTCGACAAGAAACATAGATCTAGTTCTCGTAATAAAAGTTATATAAACGACTTTTTTAAATTTGAAAATTTTCAACTTTTTCTCACTTAATTAGATAATATTTTACACTCTTTGCACTTTCCGATAAACAAAATAATTTGAGAGACTATGGTGCCAGTGTGAACAATTTCAAAAAAGGGTAAGTGTTGATTTTATACGTTTCAAACTAAGTTTTAAGAGCTAATTAGATCATCCTAAATATCGGACCCGATATGAAGTCTCTCCTAAATTCAGAGCAGTGTAATTGCATTCAGGAAGCTAGGATCCGATTTAGGATCCTAGTTAGGATAGAAATTGTCTCCGACATAACGGATGCTAAATCGGAAGCACTTAGGACAGTGTAATCGCATTCAGGACGCTCGGCTCCGACACAGTAGTACCACAGCATAAAGAGTACAGTCAGTCAACGCCTTTTATGTTGGCGAAAAAAAATCCGCCGCGCCGTTCGTCTAGATAGACAGTTGGCGCAACGACTAAAAGTATATTAGGGTTGTCACTCTGTGATTTGCTTTTTTTTTGACCTACATCAATATAAAAAAACAAAAAAACCGACTTCAAAAAACCTGCCTCTAAAAAATAATATATAAATCATTAGCTACGCATTATCATTGTTATAATGTTATATTATTGTTATATTGTTAGAATGTTGTGCTCGGTTGTTATCGAAATACTAATTTAATAATGTACAACAGCCAAGATAATATTATAGAATGTTTTAATTTGTATTTTGTTACCGTGCCAAAAATAAATAAAATAAAATAAAATACGTCTATTAAAGTCGGGTGGGGCTGGAGTACCTACAACTTCCTTTTTTTATTCTAAAAGCCCCACCCGACTTCAATAGACGTGTTTTATTATAACAATGATATGATAATGCGTATCTAATGATTTATATATTATTTCTTGCTTTTTAGACGCAGGTTTTTTGAAGTCAGTTTTTTTGTTTTTTAAACAATTTTTTATTTTTTTATTTTTAGTGTAAGTACCTTCTGTATTAGGTAATGTAGGTATATTATTTAGGTAGTAAAATCGGCTCAGCCAAACGTGAGATATTCGCGGAGAAACATACATACATATACAAACTGAATACCTCCTTCTTTTGAAGTCGGTTAAAAAGACTACACAAAGGTATCCCTTTCCCAACAAAAACAATCATCTAATAAGGTTCATAAATAACAAAGTCGTCAAGGTAGTTGATGTAAAGTCATAGTATTTTCGGGTTTACTTGAAAACTACTGAACCGATTTGAAAAAAAAATAAATGGGACCATCTCGCAAGAAAACTCAATCGAACAAAAAAAGAATCATCAAAATCAGTCCATAAATGTCGAAGATACGCGCGAATAACGATAAAAAAAAGTATACAATCAAATTGAGAACCTCCTCCTTTTGATGAAGTCGGTTAAAAACTAGTTCAGATTAGCGTTGAAAATGACACGAACCTACTACCTACCTAGCTACCTACATATACCTCCTATTTACCTAGCTATGTATTTTTACGGCTACAAGAACATTTGTTTAACAACTGTATGATCGTAAAGCTGTGATATCGGATCCGACATTCAGGACGGTCTAATTGGCGACTGAATTTCCCGTCCTAAATCGGACACTAAATTCCGGATCCGAAATTCAGGAAGGTGTAATAAGCGCTTAACTTAAATTTTCCTAAGTTTTTATGCTTTGTTTGTATAAATATCGTAATTATTATTGTAACAAAATGTTTCTTGAAGCATTTACATAATCGCTTCAGTTCACGTTGAAATGCTAAGTTATTTCTTTCTCATTACTTATTTCTTAAGCTACTGCTCCACCTGCGTTAATTGACCGAGCGAGCACGAAGTGCGAGCGAAGCGTCTCTGCTTCAGCTTGGGCAAAAATTCTTTCGTATGTCCGGCTGTCTGTTCCAACCTACGGGTCGCATTTATCAACCGATTCTCGTGAAATTTTGTGAGCAGGTTCGAAATTTATATAGAATTTTTTTGTCGAGCCAGTTTTTTGAAATTTTTCAAAACGGCGGAAAAATGTTAAAATAAAAACAGAGTTCAGGTCGCTTTCCAGCTCTGCCTGTTCTTCTCTATAGGTCGCATTTCTCAACCGATTCACGTGAAATTTTGTAAGCAGGTTTGAAAATGATATAATTATTTTTTGTCAAGCCAGTTTTTTGAAATTTTCCGAAATGGCGGAGAAATGTTAAAAAAGATTTCAGTCCGGCTTTCCAGCGCTGTGTTCTCCTCTACAGGTCGCATTTCTCAACCGATTCTCGTGAAATTTTGTGAGCAGGTTTGAAAATAATATGTAATTTTTTTGTCACGCCAGTTTTTTTATTTTTTTCTAATTGGTGGAGATATGTTAAAAAAACATATTCCAGTCCGGCTTTCCAGCTCTGCCTGTTCTTCGCTGCAGGTCGCATTTCTCAACCGATTCTCGTGAAATTTTGTAAGCAGGTTTGAAAATGATATAAAAAAAATTGTCACGCCAGTTTTTTGAAATTTTTCTAATTGGTGGAGATATGTAAAAAAAACATATTCCAGTCCAGCTTTCCAGCGCTGTCTTTTCTCTTCTAGAGATAGCATTTCTCAGCCGATTCTCGTAAAATTTTATGACTAGGTTAAAAAAAATATTTTTTTTTTTGTTTAGCCCGTTTTTTGTTTTGTTTTTTAATTTCGGAGATATGTATAAAAAACCATATTTCAGTCCCGCTTTCCGGCGCTGTCTGTTCTCCTCTACAGGTCGCATTTCTCAACCGATTTCCATGAAGTTTTGTGAATAGATTTGATAATTATGTAGATTTTTTTTGTCGAGACAGTTTTTCGATATTTTTCAAAATGGCGGAGATATTTAAAAGAACGTATTTTCATCCGGAACTGTGTGAAATTATGTGAATTTGACGTTGTACGGCCCTTTAAAGGGTGAACATTGACTCGCGAGGTCTACAGCTCACAGAGCCACTAGTGGGGTAATGTCCAACTAGGCTTTAACTAAGGCGATGTAAATTTAGTACTGTAGTTTGTAAATTAACACGTTAAAGTCTTGGCCACATCTGCGTAACGCCTAGATTAAAGTGTTGGTGGAGCCGTAGCATTAACGTGAGGCACACCAGAGCACCAGACACACATTTGTATTACGATAATTGTGGCGCGCGGCGCGACATTTAACGCCCCCGTAACTTCGATCAAGAATATCCTAGATAACGCTTCACGAACTAAAACAGTATGCAAAAATGGCACCTCAAATAGCGTCCCACTTACAAACTTGGCGCTTATTTGTACATGATCACCTCTTATTTTGTAGGTACAAACTTACATTTAATATAAATAATTTTGTACAAAATAACTTTTATCACTTACTTTGTGAAAATAAAACGCCCAGTTTGTAAGTGAGACGCTATTTGAGGTGCCATTTTGTATTGTATCTGCACCAAGGACATATTTGTAGCGGGTGCACTTTGTGGTGAGCAAGACCGACGCGTCGTTGTCGTCGCCGCGCTACGTCTACGTCTAGATCTCAAGATCGAACACGTTCGTTTCTTGTAGCGCGCTGTTTGCAAAAATGAAAGACAGTATTGAATTTTACGTTCAGTTTATTGCATATTGCAGAGGTTGATAAACCCTATATTAACAACCAACCATACTCTCGCTGATTATAGCGACGACAGAAGGAATACAGAAATTACTTAAGTATATGGACTAAGATAGGCGAAAAACTCGAAAAAAATATTTTGCCATAACCATTGAAATGTATTATATTTCAATGGCCATAACAGTCAGAGAATATAGGTATATAACATATGTCAACACTCGTGACGTCAGAGAACGCGCTGACGACGTGGCGTATTTCGAAAATATAACTTACGTCAACGCTTCATAGAGTTGAGATCGGTTATAAGTTTGAGTAAGCCTACTAGTAGGGTCCCCAATAGACCTCAAGTTCATTTCCGTGGGACCCAGCTCCGTTATACCGACTACAGATATGTACTTGTTTGGTATGTTTTCTGAATACAAAAAGTGCGGTAGTCTCTTCCTAGGGGTGTATGGAGGAGGGAGCTGTGTGTGACGTAGCAAAGATGGCGGCCGGCCCCTTTCTATTAAACGGTATTTCTAGATAACTACTGAACCGATTTACTTAAATAAGGTGTCGAATGAAATATACTGTAATGCACATTATTTGATTTCATACATACGTTTATGTAAAGCTAATATCAAATTAAATAATAATAAAAAACCAAAATTAAAAAATATATATATATATTTCTTAATATAACATTAAATATCTCGGTATCCGTTAGGATTATGGAAATGTAGCTTATTGTAAAACGTATTGTTGCTTTTATCAGCTTTTTAATAAATCATTACAATCGAGTAATAAACAACGAAGCTACAGTCGTTATAGTGATGGCAGGGAATAATAAAACTATTTTTTTTTGTATGGAAATAAAAAAAATCCAAAACCCATCGTGTTTGGTATCGAATAAAAGGGCTTCTCGAGCTGATTCCAAATATATAAAGTATTATTACATTTCAGCTCCTGGTTTGAGAAAAAAACAGAAAAACATTTTCCAAACATACTGAGTTTGGGCTCTTGCAGAAAGAAAACGGTTAATCGAAATCTTATGAAACATACGCTAAATAACTCATAATATACTCTTGTCTAACGTCCTGGAAGCAATTCGAAAAATATTAGCATTGAGTAATTTTTTTTTTAGTTTTTTTATTCTAACTCGACCAGTTAGTATTTTTCAAAAATTACTACAGTAATAGGTAGTCGCAGTGACATACCGACGGTCAGAAACGCAATTGGCGTAAGGGACATAAGGGCAATTTTTTTTATTGCACCATACTACTTAAAATTTTCTCCTCTCATTCTGTATATCTAATTTTTAGCAATCTCTTCAAATAAGTCCTTTAAGCCCCACAATATTTTTATGGTAATCTTCAATGTTGTGACGTAAAGTACAAAATTTTATTAAACTTTTAACGTAATTACCAAAATGTAGTTAAAATGTTGATTTAAGTAGCTTGGTGTTTTCCTTCTGTCCTTTACAACATATACAACATAAAATAAGTGTACTTTACGCCACTTAAGCTTTTTCTATATTTTAACAAAATAAGGCGTAAGTACCTTACAAGTTTTCTTTTTGTGCCTTACACCATGGAAGTTAAATTCGTATATACGTTACGCCACTTTATGTATCCAATTTTTGTTCTTAACAACATATACAAAATGTGTACTTTACGCTACTCCAGCTTATAAATTAATTAATTAAACTTTAACAAAATTAGGCGTAGGGTACCTTAAAGTTTCCTTTTTTTCCTTACATCATGAAAGTTAAATTTACATACCTACGTTACGCCACTTCATCGATCCAAATTATATATTTTACAATATATACAAAATTAGTACAATGTACCTACCTATTTTACGCCATTTCAGCTATTTATTACCTACACTAACAAAATAAGGCATAAGATACATGACATAAAATTAACCTTTTTGACTACATACCTACTTAACTACGCTGTATATCAAGAACTTCATTTAAAAAAGTTAAAATAATTACAATAATTATAGGCCAGTAAAATCTTACAAAATAAATTTCCTTAAAACAAAAAAAGGTTGTGCTACTTGCGTAATACGAGAAAATCTGCAAAAATTCTCAGTTTTTGCAGTTCAATTAAAAAACTGTGGGCTTTTGACATTAGTTGCTACTATCGTTTTGAGAGTGTATTAAATTTGGAACAATTAAAGCCAACCCATAGCTCCGTATGTCGAATAGTTTTTGAGATATGATGCTTGAAAAACGTGTACTCACCGGCTCAATAAACCGCCCACACCGTTATTTTCATACAAACATGCTCATTTCACAGTGTCTGTATGTTGATATATTAGTCAGGTGCTCATTTTTTCGAATAAGAATGTCAAATAAGGTTAGACACCTCTCAATTTATCCAAAAAGAGGAAAAGGAAAATAAATTTTCTCGTTCCATACGAGAATGATATATGGAATTAAATTATGCATTGCTTTACTGCATTTTTAGGGAAATTGAGAGGTGTCTATACTTATTTGACATTTGTATTCGAAAAATGAGCACCTGACTAATCTTTTAACATACAAATCATTGCAGAAATGCACATTTTTTTTTATTTATGAGACTGATATTAGTCAGTTGCAAGAACGATCTTTAAAGTTAATGCGTCATTAAAGGTATCACCGTCCTTTACTTCTTTTAAAAGAAGAAAAAGATGGCGATACATTTAATGAAGCATTAACTTTAAAGATCGTTCTTGCAACTGACTGTGAAATGAGCTAGTTTATTTGAAAATAACAGTGTGGGCGGTTAGATGTGACGGTGAGTATACATTTTTCAGGCAACATATTTTTTAAAAATATTAGATATACGGAGCTGTGGTTTGGCTTTAATTGTTTCAAATTTAATATACTTTCAAAATGATAGTAGCAAGTAATGTCAAAAGCCCATAGTTTTAACTGAACTGCAATAACTGAAATTTTTTACAGTTTTTCTCGTATTAGGTACGCAAGTAGCACAACTTTTATTTGCTTGCAAAACGTATTGTTTTATATTCCCCTAAGGGGTCCAAATAACATACCAAAAATACAGCTTTACATCGCATTTTGCGTTTTTAATGTAGAATTTTACTGGCCTATTACGGGATTTTTTATAGGCAAATACCTCCATGTTTAAGCCCATTTTAGAAAGTTCTACATGTTATGTCATCTCAAATCAAACCCGCGACAATTTTGAAAATTTTATTTATTTATTTATACCTATACACTTATACACTCAAAACAGGTACTCCGAAATATCAAATTTATACTTTCATTATATTTTTTAGCTTAGATTTTTGTCAAGGTGTACTGTACATATGAACTTATGATAAAATTGTCATTTCGCAGTATTTTGAGTGTATAACTTCAAGTAGTTGTTGTATGGTCTGTGGCTTCACCATTCTCTGCCGCGGGTTTGAAATAACATGACTCGCTGGCCAGACTTACTATAGTGTAGTTTTTAACCATGGATCGTAACTTAAATTAAATAACTTTTCAAGGATAAAATTTACTCTATGGTGATCGATGACTTAACTGATGAGTCTGCTGGAAACAAATACACTTGAACGAATCAACCACGATTGTGAGTGGTTGATTCGTCCAAGCAAATACATTTATAATTTTAAGGTTCTTGGCACCCACAGACAGTGTCACAGTGGTCTGTGGGTTTTATTCGGCACGTTACTAACTATTTATACAATCTGTGATTCTGCTTTCATGAGGAAGAAACCGAAAATGATATTAATGAATAACATACCTAATTATTATAACTCAATCAGTCTTTTTATTTGAAAATAAAACTTAGTACTTTATTCGTTAAGGCCAAAATATCATAGCTAATAAAAAAATATTGTATGGTCTGTTAACCATACATACGGATTGTTACCGATGATAATGATATTTGATAGATAATTCCGAAATATCCCGATCGCGGTCAATGTGGTGGAAAATGATACGATGTTGTTTCCATGAGTTATTTATTGCAACTGATTTATAATAACGATCGAGCGGCGCGCAGGCCGCGTTCTGCTTACTTTGCTAAATAACGAAACATACAAAAATGTACGGGTTTTCTCGTACATATTCCCGGGCAACAGGAAAACATAAAAAATACGATAATGTAGAGCTAGTTTAAGTTCACATATTACTAACATAAAATAGTTAATGCTTAATTTCATGTTATCTTAAATATTTCATTTAGTTAGTAACAATATTCTTAGTGTTTTATGTTAGTCATGATTTAAATGATAATATTAATAAGTATTACAATCATGAGTTCGTAATTTGCATTTTAATGTTACATTATGGACAATATATATTGAGTGATAATTCATTTTAATAGGATAAGATAAGATGATTACTTAATAATAAAATAATGTTTGTTAGTCTTTCAGTTTTTCTTAAAAACGGTCACGTAAATCGGGAGACGTAGATTTATTTCATAATCTAGATCCTTATTCAGAGAGTCGATCGCTTCCGCAGCCTCAGCAACAGTGAAATGTCTGAAAATTTGCAAGTCATCAGCATAAAGGTGGAAAGGGGAGGATAAAGCACAGGGGATGTTGTTAATAAATATGGAGAATAATAAGGGGGAGAGAACACCGCCTTGCGGTACACCAGCAGATAAGCGCGACCAATCAGATGATGTATCATCACAAACTACACATTGGAAACGGTCAGAAAGATAACATTGGAACCATTCAATGACAGGGGAAGAGACGTTAAGAGAACGAAGAGCACCAAGGAGAAGATCAAAGTCAACACAGTTAACTTATAATAGTGCACTCTAAAATATTCCCGACGTCAACGCGATCTGTGACGTCAAGAGTGTTGACATAAGTTATATTTTCGAAATACGCGACGACGTGTCGGGAATGTTTTGGAGTACACCATTATAAAATTCATCATTCCATACTGTAACTTGTCTCAACATATTATGTAACGTCAGCGACGGCGCTGGTGTCGTACACGTACATAATAGGCATAACTGCATAAGTCACGGATTTTGATGAATTTAAGCTTGATCGCTGCGGACACTTACAAAAACATGATGGGACAGAAAAAATAATAAAAAAAATGTATTATTTTAGTTTTATCACACGATGAAATCAGGGGAAAATAACGATATTTTTTTCATTTTTACCGACTTCAAAAGGAGGGAGGTACTCAATTCGAGCCGGTTTTTTTTGTATGTTTTAATAGTCCAGAAGTAAAACACCGAAGAGTACTTACAAATAAGTTTATTTTTTGCAGTCCAAGCACAACGCACCAACCGTCGCCCAAAAAAGTGCCGTCAAGATGGCAGACCTTGACACAATGTCACAAAATGACGTTTACAAAACGTCACAGATGACGTTTTGTACAGATTAATAATCGAATCATGTCATTTAAATACTAATCAATTTTAGAATAGTTAACAGTCGGCCATCCTGATAAGGGTGTCTGTCCCAGGCACACGGCACAACGTTACTTTAATTTCGATAAATATGAATATAGGTACATTTTATAATTTATAACTTTATATAAGTTATTTTAAATTTACTACATTAAATCAAAAGAGCATGAGAAAAAATATTTCATTACTGATAGGTACATTCACTTTTGTGCTATTAGAACATGATAAAATTACATACCAAAATAACAAATAAGAATAACTGCTAGTATAGGATTTCATAAAAAAAACAAATAGGGTAATGTATGCAATCTTAATCGTAATGTTTGTCTTGATATTATTTTAAATAATTAATAATAGATGAATAAGTAATAACTCCTCGGCCATCCTAATTCTAAAGAATGACCTCATTCTACGAGTGTAGATAAATCTTGTAACATATAAGTAAGATAGTTAGATCGATTTTAGGTACATTTACATTTTTATGATATGATGTCTTTAAATATTCTTTGCTTCTTTGTTACGATTTGCGCGCGCACACACACACACACACACACTTCACTACACAGGATAACACTTTGTCGAAATTGAACGGTCGCAGTGTAACTAACTGCATACATTGTCGTGGCAATCCCGTCACGGCCGGTTCTTGTTCCAGAGCTTATGGGTGACGAGCAGGCAGATACTGTTTGCTCGCATCTGGCATTACTGTGACAATATACTGGACTGGTCGCCGCTTGCACCGCACCAGGAACTACCAGGAACCACCACCTTCGTTTTCCAAGCTATGTAGCACTTGCCCACACAAGGAGCTGCAGCTTCAGTTTGCTTGACTATGATACATTTGCCCACACAAGGAGCTGCGGAAGAGACTGTCTAATGATTGCCCACACAAGGAGCTACGGCCTCAGTTCACTCGTTTGTCTACCGCTTGCCCACACAAGGAGCTACGGCCTCAGTTAGTACGACTGTTTACGGCTTGCCCACACAAGGAGCTACAACCTCAGTCTACCGTTTGCCCACACAAGGAGCTACAGCCTCGATTCGCTGAACTTTTAACCGCTTGCCCACACAAGGAGCTACGGCCTCAGTTCACTCGATTGTCTACCGCTTGC
Source organism: Agriphila straminella (assembly GCA_950108535.1). NCBI lineage: Eukaryota > Metazoa > Arthropoda > Insecta > Lepidoptera > Crambidae > Agriphila > Agriphila straminella. Next base: position 4,111,811 of record OX467303.1, on the reverse strand, counting down.
CCACACAAGGAGCTACGGTCTCAGTTAGTACGACTGTTTACGGTTTGCCCACACAAGGAGCTACAACCTCAGTCTACCGTTTGCCCACACAAGGAGCTACGGTCTCAGTTAACCCAATGGTCTACAACACGCCCACACAAGGAGCTATAACGTCTGTCCACTTGACTGTCTACTGTAAGCCCGCACCAGGAGCCAGTTGCAGTTCGCGCCTGTCTGCCACTTGCCCGCACCAGGAGCAACGACATTAGTTCGATCTTGCTTGTTAGGTATCGTTACAGTTTATTATAGGCACAGTAGGATAAGGATAGAATAAATTAGGGGTTAATGGTAGATTAGGGGTTAATCAGTCAATTAAAAATATACACAGATTGTAATCATTAAAAAACCCTATTCAAAGCACTCGCTATCACCATAATCGCTTTCTGATTCTGAACACCCAAAACGTACCCTCAGCTTCATCTTATCAACAGAAAATACATTGGTGTATTTCTTTTATGAGTATCCACCAACACTACTGATTTCATACCTGTAATTACCCAGTACCGCTGTGACTCTGACTGAACGGACCACTGAATGCTGGAACTAATTTATGACTATCTCCTGGGGTCTTAGGTAGTATTCTTTTCGACCATGACAAGATCACCTTCCTTGTAATGTTTAGCTTTGGCTCTTGTCTCATCATACCGGGTTTTCATTTTTCGTTGCCGATCTTGAATATTTGTACAGAAACAAACAGTCATACAAAGAATTTGACTTAAATTATGTGTAATTTATAGACCTATAGTTTCCTAGCTTTATAAAAATCAATACGACTAAATACTAACAAAAAATAAAGAGTATTTAGATTAGGTATGCTAAACAATGGTAGTGGTGACATTACCTAACTACTTAGTTATTTACTGTTGTAACAAAAAAAAAATGAGATTTTACTTTTAGTGTTTCGCACAGCACGCAGTATAATGAACGTGAAGCTATCTATAATACCTAGTTGGTAAGCCTTACTTAAATAAATAAATAATACCTAATATGTATAAATTACCCTTTAGACTGTCGATTTGATCATCGATGAGAGGCATCGGAAACTTTTCTTTAACAGTCCTCCGATTCAGTGCTCGATAATCAACACACAACCTCACGTCCCCGTTTTTCTTCGCTACCATGATAATCGGAACTTTATCATATTCAATACCTACACTTTTGTAAAATATTAATTTGTCGTTCGTTTTCACGGCTCTTACTTGAGGAAGCTCAGTTAAAGATTGTACCACCACTAGTACATCGGCAAAGAGAACAGAAGAATTTACCAAATAAGCTTCTATATTTTCATCTAAGGGCTGGTTTTTCAATCCTCAAATAACAGATATCCGTCAGGTTAAATATTAACCAAATTTAATAAAATTCATTCAAAAATGTGACAGACAAATGAATGACAAGCATTTTCAATTTGGCAGTTTGATATGCTATCAAGCGCATAAAGCTCTATCTAGGCATTGAAAAATCAGCCCTTAACCATCTAAAATAATTCTAATGTTAACACGGCCACTCGGAACCACTGTCCCGCTCGCAAAGCCCTTAAGAGTAGGTAGGTTAACTTTATCAACGGTCAGATTTAGATCAGTTACAAAATCTTCGCGTATAAGGGTGCATTGGCTACTCAGATCTACAAAAGAAGTCATAGAATTACCATTTACTTTAATAGGTTTAAAATATATTTCATTACCCTTATCAGTGGTAACGATATTTAGGATGCATTATAATTTGACTAAGTTTGGGATTTTGGCGTTTGCTCTGTAGGTGCTTTTGACTCAGAATGTTTCGTACAGTTCTTTTCATCGTGACCAAATTGCCGGCATTTATTGCATCTGATAACATTTTTAGGACAACGAGCTACAATATGCTCTGTTTCACCACAATTGTAGCAAGTGGTTGAGGATGCAGTATTTGATTTTTTTAAATCCAAATTAGTGTTTTTCTTTGTTAATTGTTCTACCTGATGTTGAGTTGAATTAAACGATCCAGGTACAAAAGCAACCTTACAAGTTATATTTCTAAAATATTGTAGCACACTTTCCGGAGTTTGGAGATTTGCACCTTGAACGTTCATTCTTATATTGGTATCGTAGATACCTTGCGTGAGGCAATCAACTGCCTTCTTTCCACTAAGCTCGCATCTATTAATTAGCATTATTTTATCGTAATAGTATTCTTCCAGAGTTTCATTGCGTCGCGTTTTTCTAGCTAACACTTCCGATAGTATGTCTGCGTAATTTTGCTCGCATGGAAAAGCCGCCATTAGTTTATCACGCCACTCAGCCCATGTATACTTAACACTGGTCAGACCATCGTACCAACGTTTGGCTAGGCCGCGCAACTTGGGTAATGCGTAAAATATCGTTTGACGTTCCGACCAGCCGTACACATGTGCCGACTCATCTATCTTTCATAGTTTGAATTTTTCCTTGCGGATCAAACTCAGGTATAACGTTTTGCGCAGCACGCATCCCTATACCCTGATTGGTAGTTCCACTTCGTTCACTTAAAGTGTTCACCAATCTTTCTAGAAGAGAAGTCTCTTTCATGGCCACCGTGTCTACTACGTCACTTACTTTACTAGGAATATCTGAGCTTTTATCTTGCACTAATAAAGACAAAGAGCTGTGGCTTAGGAGATCGACTCAGATCACTAGTTCTCTTAACTGATGAGATACGACGCCGTTTACCAGATCGAGATATCCTGTCCGGTGTAGACAGGTTCCTAGTCACAGAGCGGTTTCCGATTGGTCGCTGAATACGTCGCGGGGTACGCGGTGGTGAACGAGACCTGGCACTATACATTCGAGACCGACTACGCACTCTCGAACGACAGGTAATATGATTATGTTGCAATTTTGGTGATAACGGTGGTGGTTCTCCTGATGGAGTTCTACTCATTTGCCTTTTAGACCAAGGGCCTGGATTATTATGCTCAGGAGTCCCCATAAGTACTAAGTAAGGAATAAAAGGATCAAGGAATAAACTGTTATCTGAAAACCACACAATATATCGTTTCAATATTATATATTTACATTTTGTGCACTAGACAATGTAAAAAATGACTAATTGAGAATAGAAACTAAATCATTCTATGACTCAGGTCAAAGTCAATTAATTAAAATAATCGTTAATCATAACCTACAATTACTAATTAAAAATTAAGTCCAAATAAAGTATCTCACACTGTTTTTATTCAATCGATGAATTTAATGAATTTTTTAACAGACGACGGTACTGACACACACTGATTTGTAATGTTTATATTGCTTCTAAATTAAATAATAATAATATGTAATTAAATTTGCATGCCAGTATCTGGAGAAATGTGTGCGGCTTCATATACATTGTAACATCTTCTATACTTACCACTTTATAAGCAAATAAAGAAATATTCTATTCTATTCTATTCTCACATTTATCATGCTTAGCAGGAATAAATTGGGTGGAATTAAATGCTACTGACTATATTTAATATCAATTAATAAAAAGTCATAATAAAGTTCAAAGATGATAATTTTCAAATAAAAGGAAATTGGGTTTGTTATTAAAATTCTCCAACGCTTCACTGCATTTGTCTATTGTGAATAGTAATCTTATTTGCAAACAAGATTAGGTACTACCTTTGCTCTTGAAAATCTTAGTCTTCACAGTAAACATTTAGGCAAAAGCGGTAACATTTTAATAAGTAATTAAAGTAAGCCTTGAATAATACAGTTGTTCTAGCTAGAGTGTTAGACTAAAAACAATAGTGTTAGAAACTTTCTTTTGAAGTGTAAATAAGTCAGTGTAATTCTTTGTTTATTTTAGTGTAAAATAAATACCATTCAATAATAACTTAAACAACAGTCAAAATAATTAATTGGTCATAGAAATCACACCAAATCAATATTTTACTTTATACTAATACTCAGAAACAAAAGTCAAACTTATGGATTACTATGGGGAAAAAGAAACAGACCCTTTTAGCAAGAATTACGGAAAAACATTGCCTTGTTTTCACTGTTATTTTATTAGTAGTACATATAATATTAAGTAAATATTTTTTTTATCATATATTTCAATCGGCTTAGTTAGTCACTGTGCAAACTGTTTTCACATTGTAATTTTTATTTTATCTGATTACAATGTCTTAATACTGATGTCCATGTGTTTTCACCGATTAGGTAACGTTCAACTAGATTATCATTTCATTTGTATGATTCGCCTCATTTGTATTTCAAAATAAGCAAAAGAGTGTACAACGCATATAAATATTGAATTCATGTTGTTTTACATCGTGCAATAACTTTAGCTGTAGGCTTGCATTCTTTCTATATAGTTGAAAACAGTAATTCACTTACCAGATCGCTGTTAGTCCGGAGCTTACACAGGCAAAGCGTTTGTCGCGGTAGCCCACTTTAATAGTCCAGAAGTAAAACACCGAAGAGTACTTACAAATAAGTTTATTTTTTGCAGTCCAAGCACAACACACCAACCGTCGCCCAAAAAAGTGCCGTCAAGATGGCAGACCTTGACACAATGTCACAAAATGACGTTTACAAAACGTCACAGATGACGTTTTGTACAGATTAATAATCGAATCATGTCATTTAAATACTAATCAATTTTAGAATAGTTAACATATGTACACCGATTAGGGTCGAGTGTTCAACGTTGAAACAGTTGGACACAGTGAAACAGCGCCAAATTTTCCAAATATGACTTTGCCAGGTAGTGACGTATACCTAGTCTAGACAACCTCATATACACCCCGCTCCTCCCCAGTTAGCGTGCGTGCGGCTTTTGAAACGACATGTCTAAGGAGCTATTTTTGATTTTTTGACAAAAAAGTAAGATTTTTTAGTTTTATTTGATTTCTCAGTTAAATACTACATTGAATTCCGTTTTTCTCAGTTATTACGTTGCTTTGTACATGTATCATAGATTCACTTGGACTAGATTAAATAATAAATTGTTCGATTTTGGTAGGTTATTTTTTGATGTTATTGTAAAATACCCCAGGTGTCCAACCATGACACAGCTCAAGGGTGGACACAATGAAACAGTGTTTCCACTACCTACTACTACCTAATGTTTAAGATTTTCAGACTCATTAATCTTTAAGTATGTATAATTTTACTTAAGACATTAATGCCTATTATGAGTAACTGTTGATTTTAAGTCGTTATTGCCTATAAAAAGTACCTAACTACGATTGACGTTTGTTTTATATCTAAACGTGTTAATGGCGCCATTGATTGCCCGGACTTATTATCTAAGATTGGTCTTCGCACTAACACTCTTGGTCTTCGTCGGCGTCCATTGCTTCATTTACCATCAGCCCACACAAACTACCGACATAACACCTTTATGTTGCGTGGCTGTGAAACTTATAATAGGTATAGTAGTGAACATGACTTCGACTTATTTATGACAAGCCCGGCGACTATCAGGCGAACTGTAAACTTGCATTACTTTTGGCAGCAATTCTGTGTGGGTGCTCAACCTTAATTGTGTAATAACAATAGCAACATATTACTTTTTAGTTTTTATTATTTTTTCTAACGTCACTGGTTTTCTTTTTGATTTAATTTTTATTTTTAGTGGAAATTAGTACTTTTTTTGTGCATAATGAATTTTATTTTATATATAGGATACTATTGATATGTATATGTGGAGGTTTGTAATTGGCTTCGTGTAATTAATAATGTTTTTATATGCCTATAAAGCTGTAAACCTTCCTAAAATAAATAAAATAAAATAAAAAAATTAAAAAAATTGAGACTCGTTAATCTTTAAGTCACTAAAAATTTGTACCTGAGACAAACCTAGGCTTCGAGTAATTAATAATGTTTTTATATGCCTATAAAGCTGTAAACCTTCCTAAAATAAATAAAATAAAATAAAAAATTAAAAAAATTGCGACTCGTTAATCTTTAAGTCACTAAATAATTGTACACCTGAGACAAACCTAGAGGTACTTTTAAAGTCTAAATAGTTGTGTAATACTGTAAAAAAAAACTTTATTGATTGTATTTCAACAGATTTTATCATTTACTTGTTCCACTTAATATAAAAAAGTCAAAATTAATAACAGTGTTCCATTGTTGGACACAGGGTGTTTCATTGTGTACACCTAGGTGGACACAATGAAACAATTCCCTTTAAAACAATTTTCTTTAAAATTTCTTCTTATTGGTTATGTATCTATTTATTAATGAAACTAAAAATGCCATATTATACCTAATTGAGAAGACTCCGTTCCTGTCAAAAACGGAATTCATATCTACATAAATGAGAGAAATATGAGACTCAGAACTTTTGGTGTTTCATTGTTGCACACTGCATTGACCTACTCGAAGAAGGCTGAACCGATTGTAATGATTCAAACGGTATAACATCAGATATGTTTTCACGCTGTCCCATTTTATTACATATTTAAAATTTGAAATTGGATGATGGGATCCTGGAGAAATCAAGGGAACTCTTCAAATATTATAGGCACACCTATAGCGATTTTGCTATTTTCTTAAGTAACTCGTGCATTTGCTTTCGAAAAGTACCATTTTGGTGAAGTGGAACTGATGATGAAGACCATAGATGATCACCGGAACTATTCAATAGGTACTAAACTAACTATTTCACTGGTACGATACGATTACTTTAATATGGTTGCTAGGCTATTTATGTGGTTCGTCATAATGCATATGGTGAAGTGGAGCTGATAGTGAAGTACCAGGAGAACTCCTCAAGAATTAACGCCCTTGCGTCGGGAAAACCAGTATTTTGTAAAAGGTGATTTGGACATAAGACATTGACATAAGACTATTGTAACTTAGATAATATCGTCGCTAAATATACCATACTTACCACAAAAAAATTAAATTAAAAATAAACTTAAGACCGATACTTTTAAAGGCGTGCCGCACCTTTCGTGGGTCTACTCATGTTTTATCTACCTAGATAATATACCTACTGGATAAGATAATATAAATAAACTAAATATAAAAAACTAAAGTAATTATCTACCAAATACAGAAGGTACTTACTTACACTAAAAATAAAAAAAAATAAAATGCTTTAAAAATAAAAAACCGACTTCAAAAAACCTGACAATGAAAACAAAACAGCTTCAAAATTAAATACCTCTAAAAAGCAAGAAATAATAATTCAAATCACTAGATACTATATCATTGTAATAAAACGCATCTAATGAAGTCGGGTGGGGCTTTTAGAATAAATAAAGAAGTTGAAGTTCAGCACCACCCGACTTCAATAGATGTGTTTTATTACAATGATATGCGTATCTAGTGATTTGAATTATTATTTCTTGCTTTTTAGAGGTATTTAATTTTGAAGCTGTTTTGTTTTCATTTTCAGGTTTTTTGAAGTCGGTTTTCGGATAATATGCGCCTTGGTGAGTGATAAACGAGGATATTTATTTATGCAACTTTACATCAACGGCTCGGTTTTCATATTTTTTTTGTTCTTGGAAAATCGCCCATTCCCGTCGAGAGTAGGTGGGCAGTTCTACTCGATGTCACGAGTAGTGAGTGATTAATAGATCGCTTCTAAACTTGACTCTTTTTTGTCTACAGATACACCAAACCAGCACACGGTTGCATCAAGATTCAAAATGCAACAACGAGAGCAGCAGCAGAAACATCAGCAACAGCAGCAACTGCAACTGTCACTGCAACACCACCAGTCTCGCTTCCGCACATCACTACTGCGACCAGAGCCCAACAAGTTGTCGCTACAGCCACAAAGCTCTTCTACAGATATACATTATTTATCACCCCAAACACTACAGTCGCCGTCGCCTCACCACTGTCTGTCACTACCGTCATCGCCGTGCTTCTCTTTTTCCCCAATTCGCATGCTATCGCCAGTGCACCAACTGTCAGCTACGACATTGCCAGTTCCAGTCCACCGTTCACCCATGGCTTCACCAAAAGTTAGCCAATATAGACCTGCGACGACGTCAGTTCCGCAATTCCTCTCACCTGCCAGATCGCCAGTGCGGCAACACATCTCTCCATCTAGGTCACCAATGCACCATATCTCACCGATACCGGTGCACTCACCAATGTTGCGATTTCAAACGATTCCTTTCTCTCCACCGGCAAATCACCTGTCACGTTCGACGTCACCATTGCCTGCGACGGCGTCAGTTCCGCAATTCCTCTCACCTGCCATATCGCCAGGGCAACAACATCGCTTTTCATCGACATCACCAATGCACCATATCTCACCGATATCGGTGCACTCGCCAATGTGACGATTTCAAACGATTCCTTTCTCTCCACCGGCGAATCACCTGTCACGTTCGACGTCACCATTGCCTGCGACGGCGTCAGTTCCGCAATTCCTCTCACCTGCCATATCGCCAGGGCGACAACACATCTCTCCATCTAGGTCACCAATGCACCATATCTCACCGATGCTGCAAATTCAAACGATTCCTTTCTCTCCACCGGCAAATCACCTGTCACGTTCGACGTCACCATTGCCTGCGACGGCGTCAGTTCCGCAATTCCTCTCACCTGCCATATCGCCAGGGCGACAACATCCCCTTTCATCGACATCACCAATGCACCATATCTCACTGACACCGGTACACTCGCCAATGCGTGTATTTCAAACGATTCCTTTCTCTCTACCGGCAAATCACCAGTCACCTCCGACGTCACCATTGCCTTCGACGCCACCGCCGCCACCGAACGTGTTGATTATGAAGTCCACGAACTTCGTAAACCCTAGTAGGAATAGAAAAAACAATTTTATCTTACGCATCGAGAAGGACCCGTGTTGCTCTAGCACGCTACCGGATAGTTTCATCTTTAATTTTTTCGCACAGTAAGTTTCAGTCAGACAAAATTAGTCAAAATCTTAAAGTTATTATACCTAGTGGAATAGAGCAACAAAGGGCTGAGTAAGCGAGATGTCACTAATCAGCAACAACGTGTGATAAAAAGAAATGCGAGATTTGACGTAACAGAACTCTTTTTCGCAACTGTTTGACAATACGTCTGCTTTATATACGTGTGACAAGTGACAAGATATAGGCACAACACTTATAAATAACATAGATATAGTATATAAATAATCAGTTTTACACACACTAATATAATTCAATTTCGGTATCGTTTGACAGCTCATGTTTGTTGCTCTATTCCGTCAGGTATATTAACTTTATGGTCAAAATCGGTGTGGAAAACTGTATAAAAACAAAAAGCTGACTTCAAAAAACAAACAAAAACCAGAACAGCTTCAATATTAAATACCTCTTAAAAGCAATAAATAATATTCAAATCACTAGATACGCATCTATACATATAAAACTCTAAATTGATTGACTGATTCACTGATTCATTGTTGGGATAGGCGTGGAGCCCTAACGGCTGAAGGTAGAGACACCATTTTTGGAGGGTAGATACTTTTCATGATGTAGATGAGCACTAAGAAAGGATTTTGGAATATTCCTGTATTTCCTGTTATACAGTATGCTACAAATTGTTCAAGTTTGTATAAGAATTTGTATAGAGTTGAAGTAGAGACATCATTTTTGGATGGTAGATACCTTTCTAGTGTAGGTGAGCACTGAGAAAGGGTTTTGGAAAATTCCCGTTATACAAGGTGCTACAGGGTGTTCCAGTTTGTATGGGAATTTGTATAGGGCTGAAGGTAGAGACACCATGTTTGGAGGGTAGATACCTTTCATAGTATTGGTGAGCACTAAGAATTGTTTTAGAATATTCCCGTTGTACAGGGTGCTACAGGGTGTTCCAGTTTGTATAGGGATTTGTATAGGGCTGAAGATAGAGACACCATTTTTGGATGGTAGATACCTTTCATAGTATTGGTGAGCACTAAGAATTGTTTTAGAATATTCCCGTTGTACAGGGTGCTACAGGGTGATCCAGTTTAAATAGGGATTTGTATAGGGCTGAAGATAGAGACACCATTTTTGGATGGTAGATACCTTTCATAGTATTGGTGAGCACTAAGAATTGTTTTAGAATATTCCCGTTGTACAGGGTGCTACAGGGTGTTCCAGTTTAAATAGGGATTTGTATAGGGCTGAAGATAGAGACACCATTTTTGGAGGGTAGATTCTTTTCATGATGTAGATGAGCACTAAGAAAGGATTTTAGTAAATTTCCGTTATACAGGCTGCTACAGGTTGTTCAAGTTTTATGAGAATTTGTATAGAGTTGAAGTAGAGACACCATTTTTGGAGGGTAGATACCTTTCATGGTGTAGGTGAGCACTGAGAAAGGGTTTTGGAAAATTCCCGTTATACAAGGTGCTACAGGGTGTTCCAGTTTGTATGGGAATTTGTATAGGGCTGAAGGAAGAGACACCATGTTTGGAGGGTAGATATCTTTCATAGTATGGGTGAGCACTAAGAAATGGTTTTAGAATATTCCCGTTGTACGTTGTACAGGGTGCTACAGGATGTTCCAGTTTGTATAGGGATTTGTATAGGGCTGAAGATAGAGACACCATTTTTGGAGGGTAGATTCTTTTCATGATGTAGATGAGCACTAAGAAAGGATTTTAGTAATTTTCCGTTATACAGGGTGCTACAGGTTGTTCAAGTTTTATGAGAATTTGTATAGAGTTGAAGTAGAGACACCATTTTTGGAGGGTAGATACCTTTCATGGTGTAGGTGAGCGCTGAGAAAGGGTTTTGGAAAATTCCCGTTATACAAGGTGCTACAGCCTACAGGCTGTTCCAGTTTGTATGGGAATTTGTATAGGGCTGAAGATAGATTCGCCATTTTTGGAGGGTAGATTCCTTTCATGATGTAGATGAGCACTAAGAAAGGATTTAAGTAAATTTCCGTTATACAGGGTGCTACAGGATGTTTAAATTTGCATGAGAATTTGTAAAGGATTGAAGTAGACACACTATTTTGGTGAAAGCATTTTGTAAATTTCCCTTTATACAGGGTGCTACAGGGTGTTCCAATTTGTATGGGGATTTGTATAGGGCTGAACCATATTGCTGGTAGAGATACTATTTTTGGAGGGTAGATACCTTTCATGGTGTAGCTGAGCACTTAGAAAGGGTTTTGGAAAATTCCCGTTGTACAGGGTGCTACAGTGTTCCAGTTGGTACATTTTTATGGGAAAATTTAAATGTGTGAAATGAGGTCTATTCTGATAAATACCTAGGTATATTGGTAATCCGTGACTTTCAAAATAAATGCACAACTATCTTAATCACGCGAACGAAGTCGCGGGCAAAAGCTATCATTATAATAAAACCATAAACTTAATGAAAAAACATATAATGAAGTAGAATGGGGCTTTTGCTTTATAGAGGTATTTAATTTTGAAGTTGTTCTTGTTTTTATTTTCGGGTTTTTTGAAGTTAGGTTTTTGTTTTTTTATTTTTAGTGTAAATACCTTCTGTATTAGGTAACTAATTACTTTAGTTTTAATATTATCTTATCTAGTAGCATTTTTTTTACTTTTTTGTAGTAGGTAAGTATATTTAGCGACGAAATTATCTTAGTTACAATAACCCTATGTCAATGGCTTATCACTTTCACAAAATACTGCTTTTCCCGACGCAGGGGCGTTAGTTGTTGAGGAGTTCTCCTGGTACTTCACTATCAGTTCCACTTCACCATATATGTATTATGACGAGCATAAATAGCCTAGTAAACATACCTATTAAAGTAATCGTATCGCACCAGTAAAATTATACATAGTATTTAATAGTTCCGATGATCATCTATGGTTTTCATCATCAGTTTCACTTCACCATAATGGTACTTCCCGAAAACAAATGCACGAGTTACTTCAGAGAATACTAAAATCGCTATAGGTGTGCCTATAATATTTGAAGCGTTCTCTTGATTTTTCCAGGATCCCATCATCAGATCCTGACTTTATGACATAGGACACAATTGAAACTATATGCTTACAAACAAAAAAATAATTTCTAAAATCGCTTTATAAATGAGGATCCGTAACGATTTTAGACAGTTGAGAATGCAGATTTGTAGAGCTACTACATCGCTTTCGTTTGACAGATGGATGTGACACATTGCTGCATTTCTTTGGTAAGTTTTTATTTGTGCCATAAAGAAGCTTCAATGTGTTACATCCTGAAAGCGATTGCGATAGATTTTTAAATTAGACAATAGAAAAGCGGGGGATAGGGAGGCTCGGACCGCACAGTGGGCGAGAATCAGAGGCTCCCTTTCATAGGATTTTTGAAAAAAAAAATTGCTTTTGGTACTCAGTTTGATTGGTTACATCAATTTATTGAAAAACAAAATGGGATGTATTTAATAGCACTTTAAATTTGATGAAACCAGCTCTAAAATTGCATATCATCACTTTAAAATAATGATAGATCTATAGGTAATTTAATACTATCACTACAAAAATAATGGTTTGCACTTTAACAATTTTGTCAGCTCTTTAAAATAATACCTTGTAGATCTATAATTTAATATTATCACTACAAAAATAATGGTTTGCACTATAACTGTGTCCCAACTCCGAAACCATTTAGTTTCAATCAAACCATGTCAGACTGACCACTGTTATAATGAGAAGGCAAGATGATAACAACTTGTGGCTTAATGCATACACGCCAGCAGGTCGGTTCTGGCGTTGTTGGTCACAATGGAACCTAACCTCTCGCTTAGGCGCGTTCCAAACCTACACTCCGAGTGCAACCTAACCACAACCGAACGCTCTAACGGCATTCCAAACATTTGAGCGTGACGTTCGGTTGACACAACCGTGTCGTTCCAAACGTCAGAGCGTTGCAACTTTTTAACCATCAAAATGGATGGTTGTAAAACGCTCTGACGTTTGTCTATAGAAAAAATGTCAATGTCAGATTGACATTATTTTGTATTTTGATGTTTTTGAGTCTAATTCTTAAAATAATCATGGTAGATCCTCAAAAAACGGATTTTATTTGATTTAGAATATAGAAAAGTTTAAATTATTCGTATTCCAAATGGAAAACGAAGACTTTGTATTGACATTGACATTTAAAGTTCTTGGTCGTTCGTTCCAAACCTTAGAGCGAGTTAAAAAACAACCAAACAACCGGCGCTCAAACGTTCTGAACGCAACCCTGCGCCCGCTCGTCGTCGCACGTCGCACCTAGTCGTCTGTTTACCAGCACTAAAGTTAAATAAAATTAATTTGTATGGTGCAAAGTATTAATTTTAAAGCTAAGTAATTAAATTGTATAGTGCAAAGTATTAATTTTAAAGCTTAGCATATTTATAATCATCATCATCATCATCAGCCTATCATCGTCCACTGCTGAACATAGGTCTCTCCGAGAGCACGCCACTGAGCACGATCCGCGGCTATACTCATCCAGTTTTTATAGTGGCAACCATTATTTTTATAGTTCATTCAATAAATGTGAAGTCCAAAAATGTATGAGGTCTGGGCCACGTCTTTGTACAGTATTCCAAAAAATAGATAAAAACACGATAAACAGTTTCTAATTATTCAATTTCTTTAAATTCGCTTTGTTTTCTGGAAGGAACATTAAACAAAATGCAAAAACGCATTAAAAAAGCATCATGGCGGACCGTAAACAGGTTTCTCTGTCTACGTGGCGGACCCACAGCACAGAATAGGTAGAACTCAATGACAGTATTTGACAGTGACAATGACAATGGGCGCATTCTGCCAGACAAATCTTTGAGTCATCGATACATAGATTACATTTTAACCATGGAAAGTAAAATATTGAACAATACCAGACCTGCAGCTAGACCGCCTATCTCAAAACGATAGCAATGCTCTATCCTTCCTTGTCATATCATAACACGATGACAAGGACGGACAGTGCACTGACGTCATAAACCAAAGCAATAGTCAAAGCAATCGAGGGCGGTAGAGCAGCAGGCCTCCTTCACTTCACTCGTTCGTCGGTCGCGCGATAAGGGTGCTTCTACACGGTGCATGTAGCTTGCGCACGTTGAGGCGCGGCCGGGTTACTTGCGCGGGTGTACAATGCTATGGAGCTGGACCCGCAGCTATATAAAGCAATAGTCAAAGCAATCGAATTCGGCGGTAGACCCGCCGCTTTACGTGTTTTCACGGAGCATGTAACCTGCGCAAGTGCTCAACTTGCGCGGGCTACTTGCAACGTGTAGAAGCACCCTAAGCACCTACCGCTATTCTTTCCATGGTTAAAAAAAATACTCTGTGGCAATCGATGGCTCAAAGATTTGTCTGGCAGAATTCGCCCACTACGGAGAGTTGCCATATTGACGCTTTATTTCGAGTAAAAAATATTGATCTGTTTTTATCAATAACTCTATTTTTTTTTGTATTTTTATCACAATCAGTATATTTTTCTCCATCTTTGGGTGTGGTGTACATAGACGTGGCCCAAAATAGGACATGTCCTTTGAAGCTAAACATTTTAAAGTGTTTTTAAAGTGCATTTACATATTCCCCAAAAATAATTATGGTCTCGCGATTACCAACTTAGTTTTACAACAGGAAACCTGCGCGCAAAGGTTTCAAATGTATGGAAACACAGTTTGTTTTGGCCATATTTTATTTCGGTCTTGCATTGTAAGGCTGAAACTCATAAGGATGATTATTGAGACTGTTACAAAGCCATGTGACCTTTGACATTGGTCCTGAGCGACCCCGTGTAAAAGATATGATATTTTTTTAAATGCTCGTTTGGGTGCTTCTGTAGTATGGGTCTAAGCAAACATAAGGCAGCCATTACACGATAGGTTTTGCCGTCAGTCACCGTCAGTCACGCACGGCCCGTGACTGACGGTTAACCTACCGTGTAATGGGGTGACTGATGGTTGCATGAGCGTGTAATGGCTGCCTAAGTCACCGATTTTGATAAATTTGAGCTTGATCGCTCAAAACATGAATCAGAAAAAAAAAAAAATTTAGTTTTATCACACAGGAGAAAATAAGGCAGCTATAAATTTGAGCTTGATCGCTGCGGACACGTATAAAAACATGAAACAGAAAAAAAAATATTTTAGTTTTATCACACAGGGGAAAATAAGGCAGCCATTACATGCTCATGCAAGCATCATTCAATTCCATCAGTCATGAATTACGTTTGACTGATGGAAGAACAAATCAACTTCATGCAACCATCAGTCACTAACATTACACGGTAGGTTTTAATCGTCAGTCACACACAGCCGTGACTGGTTAATCTGACAGCAAAACCTATCGTGTAGTGGATGCCAAACGATTTTTTTTTAATTTTCGGATATAATGCCCTTAACAGTCGGATAGAATGTCGAATAATAAATAATATTTTGTATTACACACACCGGGTGTAACAAGACCCTCAACGAAGCCGAGGTCTACGCATTCTGCCCATCATCAGGACCATTTCTGTTCAAAATTATTGCTGGGAAACGATTTTAATTTTTGGTGTTAAAAAGCATTGTATAGGTACATTACCACGCAATGTAGCGTACAGTACATCAGACCGCGCCTGCGAGTGTATGCTACACAGCCAACACAGCTGTGTGCGGCCGAGTTGAAAGGCAGCGTTTATGTGCGTGCTCATGAAATACATTGAGAGATGACGTTTTGAAGCCATTGTTTGTTACGAAATACAAAAAAAATTGAGAATGTTTCTTTGGACAAAAATAAGAAAATAATGAATAAAATAAGATTTCATAATTTAAAAAAAAAAGAACTTTGACCTTCAATAACTCCGTAGCTATTGGTTTCCCAGGTATAGTCCAAAAGACAAAAATGATCCTGATGATGGGCGGAATGCGTGGACTTCGGCTTCGTTAAGGGGCTTGTTACACCCGTTATGTACTTAAGGTGTGGCATGGCATGGTACCCTGAGCGAAAGTGGTGCCGCGGTGAATTTTATTTAATATTATAATTATAATACACAATTTTAATAATGCTTTACGTGGAATTTTTAGGGCCCACAGTCTACAGCCTCCCTCGCTGATCTCGGGTGTCTAAATTTTAAGACCCAATTTAGGTTTTCTAATCGATCTTTACTTTTTGCATACTTCGCAGGTTACCCGGCTTCTACGGGATGGAAATGAACACCAGCAAGTCTGAAGTCAACGTTTATTACAAAAACAAGGACCAAATGGTCTACGCCCAAAAATGTTTGTCCAGCATATTGGACACTGAAGATGAACGACTCACCGTGACACTCCATAATGTCTACAACGACGTTGACGACACACGCCCCCCTTGCTTCTGCTGCTGCCGACCAATGTTCTGGAAATAAACAATGGAAATGGAAACAAACAACAAAGATTATGATAACTATTAAGGGGGCGTACAACGCTAGAAGAAACTAGAAGTCACAGTCTAAATTATTAATGCAACAATGTCGTTTTTAATTGATTACAAATAACTAGAGACCGGATTATATGCAAATGCATATTGCATAATTATGCATTTGCATATTTAAACCCTTTTCAGTGGTATTTTTAATTTTTTTTTATTGGATCTTAAGAAAACCAACAGCGTTTACAATATATTATTACATCAAGTATTATCTATATGTATAGCCAATTACAGGTTTCCCTATATTATCCACCACCACCATATCACCAGTTTAATACAAGAAATAAAGATAAACTTGCCGTTCCAAGATTTAGGCTTGCAAAAACGAGAGGTTCATTTATGGGGAAAGGCATAGCCTTTATTAATAAAGTTCCACAACAAGTGATTGATCTTCCTTTGCATGAATTTAAAAACCATGTTAAAAAACGCTCATGGGTAAAGGTTATTATAAAGTTGACGATTATCTTAAAGATCAAAATGCGTGGAAATGATGTAACACATAACTTGCTAATATAAAAGCTTTATTGAAGTAATATAATAAGTCTATGTTGTTGCCAATAATTCTGTCACCCTGTTGTAATTATGTTATGTTACCCTGGTAACGATATATTATTATTCAAGTTTGTAAATATCGTTACTTATGGCTGTTACAGCTGATAAGTTTCTTGCGCCCGTTCTTCTTGTCAGCTAAAAAAGTCTGGAACGGGTGGTAGGAAAATATAGACGATTCAAAAGTACTTAATAATTAAGTTTATTTGAATAAAGCTTATTTCACTTTCACTTATTATAAGCATAGGCAAAATTTAAAAGAAACAGAAGTCAATTTTTACATGTTTTTTTTTTTAAATCGGAATATAAAATATGAATTGCTACTTGCTACTTATCGTGTTTGTATGTGTGTGTTTGTTAGAGTAAATAATATTGTTTTTATGAAAATAATTAAATAAATATATAGAACTAATACATACGTAAGAATAAATTATATTATAAATATACTTAATCTATAAATTAACAATAGTAAGGGCCTGATTCACAAAATCCTATTAAGTTCAGATTAATATTTATACTTGACGGGGAATTTCGTACAAATTCAGTTAGTACGTACCCTATTAATAGATTGTGAAACAGGCGCCAAATCATTATCTGCCACTTATCGATAAATTATTTAAATAGAATTTATTGTGTCGTTTGTAATTTTTTAATAATATGTTTTTTAAAAGTATTTTTGGAGTAAGCGAAAATATCAATATCTTTGAAACTCTTGTTATATGTACGGGAAATACGAGATAAAACACTGTTCTTAGCGAATTTAGTGTATGAGTGAGGCACGCTGAGCAATGGTGTATGACGTGTGCGATAAGTGGGTGTACAGAAGCCGATTTGGCCCAGAAGATCGGCACAGTCTATATTTCCACGGAGGATGTCGTACAAGAGGCACATATCTTGAAGCGACCGTCTATCCTCTAATGTAAGCACGTTGAGTTTTCTACAGTTTTCTCTATATGAAGTAGCTGAAATGCGAAGGCGATAATTAAGATGATTTATAAATTTTGATTGTATTTTTCTAAAGATGCTTTGTATATTTCGTACTGTGGGTTCCATATACTGCTAGCGTATTCCAGAACACTCCTTACATATGCGTAATAAACAGACTTAATAGCGGCGGGGTCATGGAAGGGCTTGCAGGCACGCATTACAAAACCGAGGTTTCTGAAACCCTTGTTAGCAATAGTATCGAAATGGTTTTGGAATGTTATTTTGCTGTCGAAAAGTATACCAAGATCACGAATAACATTGTTCCTATCAATTTAGGTACCATTTAAGTTGTAAGTGTGAATTATTGGTTGTTTTTTTCGTGTAAAGCTAATGCATTGACACTTTGTGATATTAACTGTTATCCTGTTATATAAGTTATTAAGATCAGTCTGCAGATTTGCACAATCAGTAACATTCCGGATTTTACAAAATATTTTCTTATCGTCCGCGTAAAGTAAGTAGCTAGCAGATGTAAAACAGTCAGAAGTATCATAGAGATATGCATTATGAAACAAAGGGCCCAAATGTGAGCCCTGAGGCACCCCTGTCGGAATAGATGTGAAATCCGATCTAAAACCTCCCACAACGACCGATTGAGAACGATTGGACAAGTAGGACTTTACCCACCGAAGTAGATCGCCGCGAATACCCAATGAATAGAGTTTATCGAGCAGGATGATAATGATCCACACGATCGAAAGCTTTTTCGAAATCTGTGTAGATATACCTACTAAATACTGATTAGGTTTGTTTGTATCACAGATAATAATAATAAGCCCGCAGGGCAGCTTGTGGCGAGCTGTTGGTGAGTAGCGACACCACGGACCCGAGTGCTCCCGGGAGTCGATCCAGGCCCTCGTCCCCACAGCAGGGGTGGACCCCAAGAGGGCCTGCGGACTCCCGCCCCTGGCTCGCCTTCAACGGCCGTCCAGGGTAGAGTCGTTAGAGCTATACGCTCACAGGGTGGAAGTGTAACATTCATAAGACGCGAGTTGGCACACTGTCGCTTGTACAGTGGGTAGAAAGCGGTGCACACCTCTCTACACCCTGAGTCGCCCGCGCCGGTGTTGTGTTGTGCCCCGGTCGGCAGTTGCTGACCAGTTTGGGGTGCCCATCTAGCGGGCGGCGAGCCACCTTCCGCCGACGGTTCGAGTTTGTGAGATGTAGGAAAAGTTATTTTTTATGTACTCTCACACTCGCAATAGTCTATGTACCTACCGGGGTCCGCTTCCGTCTGCGCACTTTTGCGTGTAGTGGGGAGCGGATCCCGGCATGTGCATCACACAGTTCACATTAGATTAAAACAGTCTCAAAGGGCCTCTACGTGTTGGACCCATGTCCCCACGCAAGCCTGACAAAAGAACCGGGCTTCATCAAGTTTCAGCGGCGTCAGCAGCAAGTGATTCAGCGCTAGTTCCTACCCCAAACTGACTCGCTAAGCCTTACCATTCATTCATTTTTCGTACCATGACCTCATATTTGCGCCTACACTTCTCCGCTCATACGTCAATATTAGCGATCCAATAGACAAAAATCTGAATTGGTACCTAACTGTTTTCTTTACACTAAACAAATTTTTAGGATTTAAGTTTTCAGTGACGAGTGATTTTTAGTGTTTAAATTGATATTAACTGTGTTAGAAATCCCAGACAATGTGTTAAAGTGTTATTTATTCTAAGGTTGGTATTTATGTTTAAACTTTATATATTTTTTGAAAATCTTGGCCTTTAAAGCACTGTCTAGAAATAACATTTATGCGTGCGATGTTTTAAATATTTTAAATATAATATGATGTGCGATGAATAAACAACTTTCGATTTTTTTCGAAAACGATAACACAACAGTGAGATATCTTTTATATCATATTAATTATCATAAATAAGAATATCAATAACATAAATATAATAAAGTATTTAAAGCTCCCATACAGAATCCGATCTTTAGACGCGAGTGTTAAAGTAAGAACAAACTTAATGATTTTCAATAAACAAAATTTAGGTATGACTGATGTTTACTTACGCCATTCCAATGTTTAATTTTTTTTACTAAGATCACGATACTTCGTAACTTTAAAATGCTCAGTCAGCAAAATTACGAAACCAGCACGGTAAAGAAATGTATCAGTATTCTAACGTAGTACAAACGGTCAAAATGCGAGCCATGCGCCTCGAGTTGGGTCTGCACTCGGTATACAATACAACAGTCGCGGCGAATGCGCCGCAGTGACGAACGAAAGATTTACGTACTATTGATTGAAATACAAGTAATTATTATGGTAAAGTGCAGATTGTGCTGTTTATATTATATTTAATTAACAAATAAATCCAGACAAAACATTTTTAAATACCCGGAAAGTCCAAAAAATAAGATTTAAGATAAAATCAAGATACTTACGCGGCTCGGTTAGTTTTTTCAAGGACAGGGCCGAGTTAGAATACTGTTACGTTTCTATACCGTGACGAAACTCTCACGCAATCCAGAGACACAAACCGTTCAGTCATTCATATTTAGCTATTCAAATGCGATTCAGTTCTAAGTAGCTCATGGTATGAATTAAAGCGATTCAGTTTGGGAACCTAAACTGAAACACACCTATTCGCTTTATAAAAGTTGATGGTAGGCATCCTGAGGATGCTCCGGGTTGGGGCGAAACACGTGTAGAGTAGCCTAATTGGTGAAGGTGCAAGGTGTGTTGCTGTCTTGCTAAATGCAGGTATTGTGCACTTATATTTTGTGGTGTGCATGTGCATATTTTTGCGGGCAGGCGGGCAGTGGATCTTGCATATTTTGTTTGCGGAAGTAAGCTACATATATTTCTTTTTTCAAAATCAAAGATATCACGTGATCAATTTAGTATGGGTGATTAAAATTTTGGCGAAATTCGACACAATATATTGATTACTAATTGATAACACAATATATTATATATTGATACAGACTTAATAGCGGCGGGGTCATGGAAGGGCTTGCAAGCACGCATTACAAAACCGAGGTTTCTGAAACCCTTGTTAGCAATAGTATCGAAATGGTTTTGGAATGTTATTTTGCTGTCGAAAAGTATACCAAGATCACGAATAACATTGTTCCTATCAATTGAGGTACCATTTAAGTTGTAAGTGTGAATTATTGGTTGTTTTTTTCGTGTAAAGCTAATGCATAGACAGTTTGTGATATGAACGGTTATCCTGTTACTTTGGTAGTAATTATATAAGTTATTAAGATCAGTCTGCAGATTTGCACAATCAGTAACATTCCGGATTTTACAAAATATTTTCTTATCGTCCGCGTAATGTAAATGGCTAGCAGATGTAAAACAGTCAGAAATATCATAGAGATATGCATTATAAAACAAAGGGCCCAAATGTGAGCCCTGAGGCACCCCTGTCGGAATAGATGTGAAATCCGATCTAAAACCTCCCACAACGACCGATTGAGAACGATTGGACAAGTAGGACTTTACCCACCGAAGTAGATCGCCGCGAATACCCAATGAATAGAGTTTATCGAGCAGGATGATATGATCCACACGATCGAAAGCTTTTTCGAAATCTTTGTAGATCACATCAACCTTGTTGACTTTGAACAGTTGTAACTTAAATTTAATAAATAGTAATGATCCCAACAATTTTTTATGTTGTTGGATATATCCTTGAGAATTACCTGTATTTTTTTTAAATTTTCCATTAGTCGGTTTTGTCATTAGAAATTATTTTCCTAAAAAGTACGATTTGCCCAGTTTCCGGCCCCACTGTTCCTATTTCCGGCCCCGCTTTGCCCAGTATACCGGCCGCCTTTCAAAGAACATGACGGCCGGATACTGGGCAAAAGATAAGCTAGCCCAGTAAGCGGCCTGTGACTCTTAATCCAATTGAAATAAAGTCCATTTTTATTTGATTTTTGTATGAAATTGAATTTCAGATAATATACTTAACAAGTATTGTCCTATGGCTTTGCTTGTGATGTGAACTATTATTTTTGAGTTAAAAAATCGTTGATTGTACTTTTATTTAACATTTGCTATTAATTGGAACCTTTATATTGATTCTGGAATCAGCCTTGCAGTTTTTCATATGGGTATAGGAAAATTTATAGAAAATATAAATCTTCGATTAATAATTTTATTACCCTTAAGTAATCAAGAAGACATAGGTAACAAATAATAATTTTATAATTAACAAAAAAATTGTTTCTAAAGCCGAATGTCAATAGGTCTCTTATAAACAATAACAATAAATATTATGGGTATTATGATAATGACCGGAAGTACGTATAATCTGTAAAAAATATAATATTAACAATCAATAACATTGATTGGTATTCAATAATAATATAGGTATAATAATATTTTTGTGTAATTTTTTTTCTAATTATAATATACCTAGATTACTATTAAAGTGTAGTGTAGAAATAAAGAAGTCTAGCTAATAGGCAAGTCTGCTTAAAAAAACACATCGTTCAATGCAGTAGCGTTCGTTTGAGTAATTCGCTGACATACACTTCGAAAATAACAAGAGACAAATAGGTATTCAGCGAGGGTCAACGACCTGGATGGCGGGCACGTCGCCGTCGCTTGTTCACGAGACGCACAATTAATTTTATTAGTAGATAAATTTCAAAGCTGGCCGGTGTACTGGGAGTATTTTGCAGGATAGCCAGTATACCGGTCTCCTAGTGTATACTAGGAGGCCGGTAAACTGGGCAAGCACCCAGTAGAACCGGCCACCCGTTTCCATACAAAAAGAAAAAATCAACTTCTTATACAAGCACATTTAGACGGCCGAGTACTGGACACAAAGTACTTTAAATTTAATAAAAAGGGATAGCATTATACATTCTTTTATGGAATCCCTCTTTTAATAAAAAGAGACAAAACAATATATCGAGCTCAGTCCCAGTTAACCGGCCCCCGGCCGGTATACTGGAAACATGTGGTTTCGTTGTCTAGTAAGGCGGCCCCTTGATATTTACTAAATATCTGCTTATTAAGCCATATTTAACGTTAAAATAGTAATAAATAACAACATACCTTGAGAACAAACTAAATATTTACCTTTTAACGATGCCCTGAAGGACAATATTGACTATTTGGCAAGAGCTCTCATATTCACCTAGAAGTTGCCTATCTTTCTATCGCGTAGCTCTTATTTCTTCTAACGACTTCAGGGTTGTCTTCTTTTAAATAATAATTAATCTGAATACTTAATTTATTACAAGTTATTGTGTTTATAATGTGTACTTTAATGTGAACAAATTACTTTTCAAATAAAACTAGGCTGGGTATGTACAGTCAACGCCACATTAGACTATACATCATATTGACTTTGAGGCAGCCTTTATGCCGCCGCGCCGTACCGTATTGTCAACCGTTGAAAACAAAAATTATGCTTTTACGAAATTAAATTGTCATTAATAATTAACTTTGCTTATTATTTCGTAAGTAGGTAAGTACCTACTAAATTATTATTTCAATAAATAGTTGGGTGAAGATTGTTTAGCAAATAGAACAAGTACCTATCTAAGAATAAACGGACTATACCTACTAAATACTGATTAGGTTTGTTTGTATCATAGATAATAATAATAAGCCCGCAGGGCAGCTTGTGGCGAGCTGTTGGTGAGTAGCGACACCACGGACCCGAGTGCTCCCGGGAGTCGATCCAGGCCCTCGTCCCCGCAGCAGGGGTGGACCCCAAGGGGGCCTGCGGACTCCCGCCCCTGGCTCGCCTTCAACGGCCGTCCAGGGTGGAGTCGTTAGAGCTATACGCTCACAGGGTGGAAGTGAAACATGCATTAGACGCGAGTTGGCACACTGTCGCTTGTACAGTGGGTAGAAAGCGGTGCACACCCCTACACCCTGAGTCGCCCGCGCCGGTGTTGTGTTGTGCCCCGGTCGGCAGTTGCTGACCAGTTTGGGGTGCTCATCTAGCGGGCGGCGAGCCACCTTCCGCCGACGGTTCGAGTTTGTGAGATGTAGGAAAAGGCGGAAGTCCGATAATCTCACCCCATAGTCCAGAATGCCAATTCACTATCCTTTCACCCAATAGCCCGTTTAGTTATTTTTTATGTACTCTCACACTTGCAATAGTCTATGTACCTACCGGGGTCCGCTTCCGTCTGCGCACTTTTGCGTGTAGTGGGGAGCGGATCCCGGCATGTGCATCACACAGTTCACATTATATTAAAACAGTCTCAAAGGGCCTCTACGTGTTGGACCCATGTCCCCACGCAAGCCTGACAAAAGGACCGGGCTTCGTCCCGAGAATTTCAAGCCGAGATACAATAATAATAATATACTAGTGAATCTACCTATAAGTAGACAAGCATTCTTCTTACCTTTCGATGTCGATTGGAAGTGTGAAAAACGTGAGGTTCGGATCCTTCTTATTATTGTTAAGGCAGCCCATTGCGATTCAATGTGCCTTCATTTTGGTTAAACGTGCAAACGAACGACGCGACAATACGCGTGAATGAGTATCGAAATCGAACTAATGTTGCTAACGTGCGATCCAGCCGGCACGCGGCGGCCCTCTGAAATTAGTCCGTCCGGACGGACCCGCCGGCTACTTGTAGCTTCGTACCTAAAGAGCGGAGTACGCCTAGCCTGACAATGGCACTCAAATTTAAATTCTGCCCAGTCACCTCAGTGGACGTACAACGATCCTTTCCGCTTACAAAAGTATATAGACGCAATTTCTCTTCAGAACATTTGGAGCAGTAATTATTTATTTACATTTTTGCTTTTTAGAGGTATTTAATTTAGAAGCTGTTTTGTTTTCATTTTCAGGTTTTTTGAAGTCGGTTTTCGGATAATATAATGTACTTTACAGTCAGATAGAATTAGTACCCCTCCTCCTTGGTGAGTGATAAACGAAACTGGAACCTTTCTCTCCACCGGCAAGTCACCTTCGACGTCACCATTGCCTGCGACGGCGTCAGTTCCGCAACTCCTCACACCTGTCATATCGCCAGGGCGGCAACATCCCTTCATCGACATTACCAATGCACCATATCTCACCGATACCGGTGCACTCGCCAATGCGTAAATTTCAAACGATTCCTTCCTCTCTACCAGCAAATCATCTGTCACCTCCGACGTCACCAATGCACCATATCTCACTGACACCGGTGCACTCGACAATGCGTTAATTTCAAACGATTAAGGCAAATTTTGTTACATAACTATTAATTTATGAAAAAACTAGATGAAATTTTGAATTGATTACTTTTATGTTCATTCTATGATTAATGGAGATGACATCTGGTTGTGGTTCGGTGTTGGTTTACGCACGATCTAACTCCTGGAGGCCTACCATGAACTATTATTGCGATTCAGTTTAGGACCTTAACTGAACTGGTTTGCTTATTTGTACCATGACGTCTTTATGGCGATCAAGTTTCAGCGGCGTCAGCAGCAGACGATTCAGCGCTAGTTCCTAACCCAAACTGACTCGCTAAGCCTTACCATTCATTCATTTTTCGTACCATGAGCTAATATTTGCGCCTACACTGCTCCGCTCATACGTCAATATTAGCGATCCAAATAAAGTTCCTTATATTAGACAAAATCTGAATTGTTAACTGCTTTCTTTACACTAAACGAATTTTCAGGATTTAAGTTTTTAGTGTCAAGTGATTTTTAGTGTTTAAATTGATATTAACTGTGTTAGAAATCCCAGACAATGTGTTAAAGTGTTATTTATTCTAAGGTTGGTATATTATGTTAAAACTTTATATATTTTTTGAAAATCTTGGCCTTTAAACTGTCTAGTAATAACATTTATGCGTGCGATGTTTTAAATATTTTAAATATAATATGATGTGCGATGAATAAACAACTTTCGATTTTTTTCGAAAACGATAACACAACAGTGAGATATCTTTCATATCATATTAATTATCAATAAAAATAATATCATTATCATAAATATAATAAAGTATTTAAAGCTCCCATACAGAATCCGATGTTTAGACGCGAGTGTTAAAGTAAGAACAAACTTAATGATTTTCAATAAACAAAAAAGGTATGACTGATGTTCACTTACGCCATTCCAATGTTTACTTCGTAACTTTAAAATGCGCGGTCAGCAAAATTACGAAACCAGCACGGTAAAGAAATGTATCAGTATTCTAACTTAGTACAAACGGTCGAAATGCGAGCCATGCGCCTCGAGTTGGGTCTGCACTCGGTATAGGTACAATACAACAGTCGCGAATGCGCCGCAGTGACGAACGAAAGATTTACGTACTATTGATTGAAATACAAGTAATTATTATGGCAAAGTGCAGATTGTGCTGTTTATATTATATTTAATTACCAAATAAATCCAGACAAAACATTTTTAAATACCCGGAAGGTCCAAAAAATAAGATTAAGATAAAATTAAGATACTTACGCGGCTCGGTTAGTTTTTTCAAGGACAGGGCCGAGTTAGAATACTGTTACGTTTCTATACCGTGACGAAACTCTCACGCGAACCAGAGACACAAACCGTTCAGTCATTCATATTTAGCTATTCAAATGTGATTCAGTTCTAAGTAGCTCATGGTATGAATTAAAGCGATTCAGTTTGGGAACCTAAACTGAAACGCACCTATTTTGAATCGCTTTATAAAAGTTGATGGTAGGCATCCTGAGGATGCTCCGGGTTGGGGCGAAACACGTGTAGAGTAGCCTAATTGGTGAAGGTGCAAGGTGTGTTGCTGTCTTGCTAAATGCAGGTATTGTGCACTAGGGGTACTTGGTCGGATAATCTCCTCATGTGCCCTGCTACTGTTTTTCCCCGTCCATGTATGTGGTCTGGCAAATGCAGTGGGAGGGACGGTGCACCCTGGGTATCACTGTAAATGGCGATCAACTCATTTTGGTCCCATTTACCGTGTTGGCTAATAATCCGACACTCCTGTTATCCTGTACGTAGTGCAGGACCAGGGGCCCGCTTCGGGGGGCCGATGGGAGACAACCCCAATAAAAAACTTAAACCGTAGCCCTGTACGTAGTGCAGGAGCGGGGGCCTGCTTTATGGGGGCCGCGAGGAGTAAACCTCTATAAAAATCCCTCAATTGTTTCTGTACTTGAGGACGAGGTGCAGGAAGCCTGTTGCAGGTGGTCGGTGAAGGTGGCCGACCTACGATCGCCCTCCCTGGGAACCTCCCGCCACCCAGGGTGTAATAGAGTTACCCGGGTACAGGGGTCTCTGCCCGGGCGGACTGTTGTTCCCCCATTATCGTGGGAACAGTATGGAGCGCAAAAATAAAAGATCGTTTAATAAAAAAGGTGGTGAAGACAAGGACAGAGCACAGCGTCCGGAGAAAAACAGTGCCGAGCTGCCGGAAGCTAAAAAGCCGAAAATCGATTCGGATCCCAGTGGTTCGGAGATGGAGTCGCTTGCGGGTGAAACTGAAGAGATCGTCTGGATCCAGGATAGTGTGGCTGCCAATCTCCTCATTTTTGACGAGGCCCTGGAGACCGAGCTGCTCGTTCTGCGTGAGTACGCTCGGAATGCGCCTCTGCCTGATAATGGTGCGAAGATCCTTAAAAGCACCCAGTCGATGAAAAGACACATAGAGTCTCGAGCCGAGGGAATTAATAGCCAGCTGGACGACTTGATCAGCATGGTCCACTGCAGGCGCGTCGAATTGGACGATGAGCGGCATGAGAAGGAGAAGTTAACGTCAGAGGTTCAGGTGCTCAGGACGTCCCTCGCCGGCAAGGATGCTGAGCTTGCCACGTTAAAGCGTTCCTTGGAGGAGCAGCAGAAAGTTATGGAGCAGTTTAAGGCCTCCATTATGAAGGAATGCTGCTTCATATGCGGCAGTAAGCAGACGAGGGCCCCAACAATTGCCTCAGCCAGCACGACAGCAGCCGCCGCCACCCGAGCCTCCCCCCGAGGGTGAATGGTTTGAGGCTGGAAAAGGCCGAAGAAGAAAGAGACGTAGAAGAGGCCTTCCACAGGTGGCACCACCTAATTCAGCCGACATTCCGGCAGCCACGGAGCCGACGAAAGGCATAACTTGCCCCAGGAGACCAAACCTGACTCCCCCACGCACGTCAGCAGTAGCGCTGACCATACCAGACGAAGCCAAGAAAAGGGGAGTCACCTATGCCAGCCTGATCCAAAAGGCCAGAGTCACTATATCCCTTCCCGTCCTCGGTCTTGAGGAGGGCATGAGGATGAGGATCTCACAGACGGGGGGCAGGTTGTTCGAGTGCCCGGACCCAAAGAAGGCGGACATGCTGGCGGACATGGAGATGGACGGATGAGAGTAGGATGGCTTGTGGCAGAGATACGGGCCACTGCCCCCCGCCCCCTTCGATGTTATAAGTGTTTGGGGCTGGGGCACACAAAACCGATGTGCCCCTCCAATGTTGACAGGAGCGGACTCTGCTTTAGGTGTGGGAGGCCGGGCCATTTGGCCTCGACCTGCGCTGCGGCGCCAAAGTGTGCAGTGTGCACCGCTTTTAATGTGGCGGCGGGCCACATGATGAATAGCAGGCTGTGCAACCCCCCGGCGAGTAAGGGCAAACGCCCCGAGCGCCGGTGGGCTGCCATAGCCCGAGACGGTTCCCCAATTTTGGGTAGTAGATAAGCTAGCCCAGTAAGCGGCCTGTGACTCTTAATCCAGTTGAAATAAAGTCCATTTTTCTTTGATTTTTGTATGAAATTGAATTTCAGATAATATACTCACCAAGTATTGTCCTATGGCTTTGCTTGTGATGTGAACTATTATTTTTGAGTTAAAAAAATCGTTGATTGTACTTTTATTTAACATTTGCTATTAATTGGAACCTTTATATTGATTCTGGAATCAGCCTTGCAGTTTTTTCATATAGGTATAGGAAAATTTATAGAAAATCTAAATCTTCGATTAATAATTTTATTACCCTTAAGTAATCAAGAAGACATAGGTAACAAATAATAATTTTATAATTAACAAAAAAATTGTTTCTAAAGCCGAATGTCAATAGGTCTCTTATAAACAATAACAATAAATATTATGGGTATTATGATAATGACCGGAAGTACGTATAATCTGTAAAAAATATAATATTAACAATCAATAACATTGATTGGTATTCAATAATAATATAGGTATAATAATATTTTTGTGTAATTTTTTTTCTAATTATAATATACCTAGATTACTATTAAAGTGTAGTGTAGAAATAAAGAAGTCTAGCTAATAGGCAAGTCTGCTTAAAAAAACACATCGTTCAATGCAGTAGCGTTCGTTTGAGTAATTCGCTGACATACACTTCGAAAATAACAAGAGACAAATAGGTATTCAGCGAGGGTCAACGACCTGGATGGCGGGCACGTCGCCGTCGCTTGTTCACGAGACGCACAATTAATTTTATTAGTAGATAAATTTCAAAGCTGGCCGGTGTACTGGGAGTATTTTGCAGGATAGCCAGTATACCGGCCTCCTAGTGCATACTAGGAGGCCGGTAAACTGGGCAAGCACCCAGTAGAACCGGCCACCCGTTTCCATACAAAAAGAAAAAATCAACTTCTTATACAAGCACATTTAGACGGCCGAGTACTGGACACAAAGTACTTTAAATTTAATAAAAAGGGATAGCATTATACATTCTTCTATGGAATCCCTCTTTTAACAAAAAGAGACAAAACAATATATCGAGCTCAGTCCCAGTTAACCGGCCCCCGGCCGGTATACTGGAAACATGTGGTTTCGTTGTCTAGTAAGGCGGCCCCTTGATATTTACTAAATATCTGCTTATTAAGCCATATTTAACGTTAAAATAGTAATAAATAACAACATACCTTGAGAACAAACTAAATATTTACCTTTTAACGATGCCCTGAAGGACAATATTGACTATTTGGCAAGAGCTCTCCACTATTTTTTTTTTATCTCCACTTGCGAAATCGACCCAGATGCGGTAGGCTTCAACGTAAAACACAAATTATAAAATATTACGTAACGTTTCGCTAGTGGCGTCCATACCATTCGATAGATCGATAACAGTGCTGCCAGGAAAATATCTAAATTGTTAAGAAATTGCCACAAATTTCTTATTTTATTCGAAAAACTGTTGGGGGGCCGGATAACTGGGGGCGGCCGGTTAACTAGGCATATTACCCTATATGGGCTCTATCCCAGACGCAATCAAGTGCAATTCAGGACGCACATCGCTCCCTTACCTACAGTTATATTCACCTAGAAGTTGCCTCTCTTTCTATCGCGTAGCTCTTATTTCTTCTAACGACTTCAGGGTTGTCTTCTTTTAAATAATAATTAATCTGAATACTTAATTTATTACAAGTTATTGTGTTTATAATGTGTACTTTAATGTGAACAAATTACTTTTCAAATAAAACTAGGCTGGGTATGTACAGTCAACGCCACATCATATTGACTTTGAGGCAGCCTTTATGCCGCCGCGCCGTACCGTATTGTCAACCGTTGAAAACAAAAAATATTCTTTTACGAAATTAAATTGTCATTAATAATTAACTTTGCTTATTATTTCGTAAGTAGGTAAGTAAGTACCTACTAAATTATTATTTCAATAAATAGTTGGGTGAAGATTGTTTAGCAAATAGAACAAGTACCTATCTAAGAATAAACGGACTATACCTACTAAATACTGATTAGGTTTGTTTGTATCACAGATAATAATAATAAGCCCGCAGGGCAGCTTGTGGCGAGCTGTTGGTGAGTAGCGACACCACGGACCCGAGTGCTCCCGGGAGTCGATCCAGGCCCTCGTCCCCGCAGCAGGGGTGGACCCCAAGGGGGCCTGCGGACTCCCGCCCCTGGCTCGCCTTCAACGGCCGTCCAGGGTGGAGTCGTTAGAGCTATACGCTCACAGGGTGGAAGTGAAACATGCATTAGACGCGAGTTGGCACACTGTCGCTTGTACAGTGGGTAGAAAGCGGTGCACACCCGTACACCCTGAGTCGCCCGCGCCGGTGTTGTGTTGTGCCCCGGTCGGCAGTTGCTGACCAGCGGGTCTACCGGCTAAAAACAATGAAGTTAATGTTAACTGTAAGTATGTGATACATTGCTACTTTGTTTTGGCACAAATAAAAACTTACCAAAGAAAAGAAGCAATGTATCACATACTTACAGTTAACATTAACTTCATTATTTTTAGCCGGTAGACCCGCTGTTTGGGGTGCCCATCTAGCGGGCGGCGAGCCACCTTCCGCCGACGGTTCGAGTTTGTGAGATGTAGGAAAAGGCGGAAGTCCGATAATCTCACCCCATAGTCCAGAATGCCAATTCACTATCCTTTCACCCAATAGCCCGTTTAGTTATTTTTTATGTACTCTCACACTCGCAATAGTCTATGTACCTACCGGGGTCCGCTTCCGTCTGCGCACTTTTGCGTGTAGTGGGGAGCGGATCCCGGCATGTGCATCACACAGTTCACATTATATTAAAACAGTCTCAAAGGGCCTCTACGTGTTGGACCCATGTCCCCACGCAAGCCTGACAAAAGGACCGGGCTTCGTCCCGAGAATTTCATGCCGAGATACAATAATAATAATATACTAGTGAATCTACCTATAAGTAGACAAGCATTCTTCTTACCTTTCGATGTCGATTGGAAGTGTGAAAAACGTGAGGTTCGGATCCTTCTTATTGTTAAGGCAGCCCATTGCGATTCAATGTGCCTTCATTTTGGTTAAACGTGCAAACGAACGACGCGACAATACGCGTGAATGAGTATCGAAATCGAACTAATGTTGCTAACGTGCGACCCAGCCGGCACGCGGCGGCCCTCTGAAATTAGTCCGTCCGGACGGACCCATTCCCGGACGTCCCATTTACCGTGTTGGCTAATAATCCGACACTCCTGTTATCCTGTACGTACCAGGACCAGGGGCCCGCTTCGGGGGGCCGATGGGAGACAACCCCAATAAAAAACTTAAACCGTAGCCCTGTACGTAGTGCAGGAGCGGGGGCCTGCTTTATGGGGGCCGCGAGGAGTAAACCTCTATAAAAAACCCTCAATTGTTCCTGTACTTGAGGACGAGGTGCAGGAAGCCTGTTGCAGGTGGTCGGTGAAGGTGGCCGACCTACGATCGCCACCCCTGGGAACCTCCCGCCACCCAGGGTGTAATAGGGTTACCCGGGTACAGGGGTCTCTGCCCGGGCGGACTGTTGTTCCCCCATTATCGTGGGAACAGTATGGAGCGCAAAAATAAAAGATCGTTTAATAAAAAAGGTGGTGAAGACAAGGACAGAGCACAGCGTCCGGAGAAAAACAGTGCCGAGCTGCCGGAAGCTAAAAAGCCGAAAATCGATTCGGATCCCAGTGATTCCGAGATGGAGTCGCTTGCGGGTAAAACTGAAGAGATCGTCTGGATCCAGGATAGTGTGGCTGCCAATCTCCTCATTTTTGACGAGGCCCTGGAGACCGAGCTGCTCGTTCTGCGTGAGTACGCTCAGAATGTGCCTCTGCCTGATAATGGTGCGAAGATCCTTAAAAGCACCCAGTCGATGAAAAGACACATAGAGTCTCGAGCCGAGGGAATTAATAGACAGCTGGACGACTTGATCAGCATGGTCCACTGCAGGCGCGTCGAATTGGACGATGAGCGGCAAGAGAAGGAGAAGTTAACGTCAGAGGTTCAGGTGCTCAGGACGTCCCTCGCCGGCAAGGATGCTGAGCTTGCCACGTTAAAGCGTTCCTTGGAGGAGCAGCAGAAAGTTATGGAGCAGTTTAAGGCCTCCATTATGAAGGAAATGTCCGGCATGTTAGACGAAAGACTGGTGAATTTAGAGCAGCGCCTAGCCTCGGCTCACCTATCCGAGAAGTCCAACACACCGGTGACAGACGCTGCTTCATATGCGGCAGTAAGCAGACGAGGGCCCCAACAATTGCCCCAGCCAGCACGACAGCAGCCGCCGCCACCCGAGCCTCCCCCCGAGGGTGAATGGTTTGAGGCTGGAAAAGGCCGAAGAAGGAAGAGACGGAGAAGAGGCCTTCCACAGGTGGCACCACCTAATTCAGCCGACATTCCGGCAGCCACGGAGCCGACGAAAGGCATGACTCGCCCCAGGAGACCAAACCTGACTCCCCCACGCACGTCAGCAGTAGCGCTGACCATACCAGACGAAGCCAAGAAAAGGGGAGTCACCTATGCCAGCCTGATCCAAAAGGCCAGAGTCACTACATCCCTTCCCGTCCTCGGTCTTGAGGAGGGCATGAGGATGAGGATCTCACAGACGGGGGGCAGGGTGTTCGAGTGCCCGGACCCAAAGAAGGCGGACATGCTGGCTGAGGAGCTGCGTCGTGTCCTAGCCGAAGACGCCACAGTAGCCCGCCCCGTTAGAATGGTGGACATGATCGTAACGGGGCTAGATGACTCAACTCGGAGTGACGAGGTCCAAGAGATAGTTGCGACCAGGGCGGGTTGTGACCGGTCCATGGTGAAGACGGCACATATTGTTGACGGACCTGACGGCACCGGGCGATTGCGGCTGAGGTGCCCCGTAGAAGTAGCTAAGGCAGCCATAGGAGATGGACGGATGAGAGTAGGATGGCTTGTGGCAGAGATACGGGCCACTGCCCCCCGCCCCCTTCGATGTTATAAGTGTTTGGGGCTGGGGCACACAAAACCGATGTGCCCCTCCAATGTTGACAGGAGTGGACTCTGCTTTAGGTGTGGGAGGCCGGGCCATTTGGCCTCGACCTGCGCTGCGGAGCCAAAGTGTGCAGTGTGCACCGCTTTTAATGTGGCGGCGGGCCACGTGATGAATAGCAGGCTGTGCAACCCCCCGGCGAGTAAGGGCAAACGCCCCGAGCACCGGTGGGCTGCCACAGCCCGAGACGGTTCCCCAATTTTGGGTAGTAGGAGGAGTGAGGGGATGTCTGAGTTAGTGACATCCCCGGTGCGAGGGGGTTTGCCCCGTGACGCTCCCCACACCTCTCACCTAGGAGAGGCGCACGGGAGCCGTTGGTGGAGGGGGACATAACATCTGGTGATTAAAATTTTGGCGAAATTCGACACAATATATTGTCATGTTTCTTAAAGAAAGTTGTTCAGTTTCATGGACTGGACACAGTGGACACGTCCTTGAAATTTGGATGGTAAGTTCAGAATGACCCGATATACAAATAGTAGGTACCAGCAAGTCTGAAGTCAACGTTATTACAAAAACAAGGACCAAATGGTCTACGCCCAAAAATGTTTGTCCAGCATATTGGACACTGGAGGTGAGAACGACTCACCGTGACACTCCATAATGTCTACGATGAGGTTGACGACACACGCCCCCCTTGCTTCTGCTGCTGTCGACCAATGTTCTGGAAATACAACAAAGATTATGATAACTATTAAGGGGGCGTACAACGCTAGAAGAATCTAGAAGTCACAGTCTAAATTATTAATGCAACAATGTCGTTTTTAATTGATTACTATTATTATTATTATTTGAGTGTTAGGGGCTATGCAGCTCAAGATGAGGCTGTAGTCACTGCGACCTAAAAGATCTATTGTAACTCGCCACCTAAGTAATTATAGTAACTCTTTGAGCCCAGCGGCTTCCAAGAAGTCGAGAATCTTCCTGGTTTTAAGAGTTTTTATTTCCTCCGGGTCGATAACATGTCGTCCCAGATAGATACTACGCCTGTGGATTAGAGGTCTACAGTCACATGAGTGGTGCTTGGGCGTTTTCTGCTCCTCGTTACTATATCTGCAGATGTCAGTATCACTCAATTTCATATGAAATAGGTGTCTGTTTAGTTTGCAGTGTCCAGTTAGGGCTCTAACAGTCGCGCTGACGTTCGATCTACTGAGCTGTATAAGCTCATTCGTCCGTCTTTGCGAGTAGCCTTCTACCAAGGATTTGGCGTGTCTCAGTCCTGGCAGTTTCAAGCATCTTTCAAGTATGATTTTATTGACAATATCTTATTTAGGTATCTAAGTTGAAATATTAAGTTAAACTCAATTCTAATTTAAAAAAATGAAAATCTAAGAAGAAACTAATTTTTACAAAGTAAAAATACAATCTCCCACTTTAAGAGGTGTTATTGCACCCAGCGCACTAATTAATTATTTGATGTGACAAAGTGCTAAGTTCTGTGACTGACACAGTTTCATTCTACGATGTCATTTTCTACTGTGATATGAGTCAACTTATACCTAAACATGTAAATGTGGTTATTGTATGTAAAATTTTGTATTGAAAATAAATTCATTTATACCACATATTGATTGCATTTTAGATAAATCATATCGTCAACTAGGTTTTATTTTACGTGTTAGTAAAGCTTTTAAAAATCCATTAGGTTATAAAATCTTATATAATAGCTTTGTTCGGAGTCGACTGGAATTTGCTTGTTCCGTATGGAAACCTTATCACAGATGTCATATAGAAAGAATAGAGAAAATACAGAAGAAGTTTTTGAAATCACTTGAATACAGAATAGGTAACGTATATGATGACTACGAACAATCAACAGAACGCCATCACCTCCAACCTCTGAACATCCGTAGGGATTGTGTAGATGCACTTCTTCTTTTTAAAATTTTAAATAACTACCTTGACGCTCCTTCACTGCTTGGAATTATTAACATACGAGTGCCTCGCAGACGTGAACGACAATGTCGCCATAAGAATTTGTTTTATATTTCTGGTAGTAAAACGTTTTATGCAAGTAATACATTTATCAAGCGTGCATGTAAATTATATAATGAAAACGAAAAGTTATCTGTTATGTTATCTTAAAAAGTAGGTTTAGGACTTAGTCTTAAACATAATTTGTGGGAACTAGTGGCGCCTAGTAGGTACGCCTACGGGATTAGGTTTTTGCTTTTCCTTTTTTTATGTATGTGCATATTTTGCGTATGATTAAGTAATGTTTGGTGTTGGTGTGGTGTTTATCCATTTCGAAAAAAAAAGGTATATATATATAAATCCTCTTTATAATTTTAGTATCTATATTATGTAAGAACGCGTAATTTACGCGCGTGTTGAAATATTTTGCACTGAATTTGTTTAAATTCTAAATTATTTACATAATTTTTTATTCGACAACTTGGCATTACATTTGTACAATGTTTCGAATCTTACTTGATTTTTGGCAAATAGTGAAACTATTAGTCTGTAAGAATAATCTTGTTAATTAGTTAATGTTTATGAATGACTGTTTGTTTTCCAAATAAAGATAAATAAAATAAATTAAACTCAATTCTAATTAAAAAAAATGAAAATCTAAGAAGAAACTAATTTTAACAAAGTAAAAATACAATCTCCCACTTTAAGAGGTGTTATTGCACCCAGCGCACTAATTAATTATTTGGTGTGACAAAGTGCTAAGTTCTGTGACTGACACAGTTTCATTCTACGATGTCATTTTCTACTGTGATATGAGTCAACTTATAAACATGTAAATGTGGTTATTGTATGTAAAATTCAATTGGAAGTAGGTATCTACGTAGGCATTTTAATCACGTTATAACATAGTAGAATCAAATAAGTAAGTCGTCTTACTCATTATACGCCCGAACGCGGTTTATATGTGAGCGCGGCCCGTACGTATGAGCGTCGCACGCACACACTGACAACATTTATAGATGATAAAGATGCGCCAGCGCCAGTCGTGGCTGCGCCGTACGTGATCCCGCCCGCACTTACGCACGCTCCGCGCCGCTGCGCTGCCGCTCGTGATAATTTGTACGTGTACCTACCTACAGTACATACCATGCTTTCCGAAGATATTTTTGGAAAAAAGATTTGTTAGAATGAGGATTTATTTTACATATACCTATTAAACTTTAAATAATAAGGTATTTTGTACTTGTCGAAACAGCCGTTTTTTCTGTAAGTAACAATGGGGTTGGTAAACTTTTTCGAAAAGAATTGTTTTATATTTTTTTTTGATAGCACAAGTTTGAAGAATAAAGAAAATAATATTATGATTTTTTTATTTTACCTTGTTAACTAAATATATTTTTTTATATTATTATCGCGATAAAATATCAAACATACGGCTGAACACGAAGTTCCTTTGCATTTACTTATTTAAAAATCTGATTGACAGATTTGACAGACAGTGACAAAGAGTAATCATACCTTTGTTTTTTTGTTTTGAGCAACAACATAGAAAGTCTTCGGAGCAAAGGCATAACCTACGCATACAGCCGTAATAGTGATTTATTGTACTATGCTGTAAATGAAAAATTTAAATTTTTATTAGAATTAAAATTAAGCATTACATAATTCCGCAATTTGTTATTCCTGACTCCAAAGCCAAAAGCTACCACAAAATATATAATTCACAACAGTTTTGGAAAAGTTTACCAACCCCATTGCGTAATTTTGTTTAAAAAATCACAAAACCCTACAGGAAAAAGTATTTTAATGTCAATTATTTGAGGTTATTGTAAAATATTCAATTTCCGAACTTAAAGATTATAATTTTATTTTGATAAGTGTAGGTAAGTAAATGAAAAAGTAAAAGGAATAAATAATAAGTGTAAAAAATACAATTTCATAATCATTTTATTTTATTTGAATTAATACATGATTCAGTAAAGCTACGTTTTAATTAATCCTATTTCGACCGTGATTTTCAAATCACATAACATGACGTACCTATGTAATAAAAACATTGTAGACAGTTTCTGGTCTATGTACAAAAAAGAATTAAAAAACTTTGTATTATAGATCCCTGATGCTTACCATACAAGGAACAAATGTTTTGTATAGAGATTGACTATGCATTTTTGACGATTGAATAAACTAGCGACAGCCCTACGTGGGCTACGTGTTTAGGCTATTATCGCTCGCTCGAGGCACGAGTTGGCCTACTTATTTGATTCTACTATGGTTATAATCCGATGTTATTCATAAGAGAAAAGTCACATTTGTTCAACAAATATGGTGATAAACTCTCTTCTGTAATAATAAAACGGGATCCGACTAGACTAATTATTCCCTTTAGAAACACAAAACTGAGCCAAAAAAATTGTAGTACAATGTCGATTAAGATCTACAAAAACATAAGGGAACTGCCTATAAAGCAATTCAAATACAAACTTCATGCATGGCTCGTGTCTAAATGTCATTATAGCTTAAAAGAGTTTTTTAGTAGATAGTTATTCACATATTTTATTTAAATTATTTAAATGACATAGATATTGATTGATTTTTTCTTTTTTTATACGAGAACATTAATTGACATTTATTGGAATAGTATTTTTTATTATAATTATGATTTTAATTTGCATGTCGGGAATTTGGCGAGATATGTGTACCAGTTTAAAACATTTTGTCATCTTAAAAACCATGTTTCATGCAATAAATATCTTTATCTTTACATAAGTGTTGAAACCTTTATCTTGTGTCGATGTAGGGTAGGCAATTTACTGTATTTCTTAAATGTTGTAAAAATTCAATTGGAAGTAGGTACCTACGTAGACATTTTAATCACATTATAACCCGATGTTACATAAGTGTTGAAACCTTTATCTGCTGTGTCAATGTAGGGTAGGCAATTTACTGTATTTCTTAAATGTTGTAAAAATTCAATTGGAAGTAGGTACCTACGTAGACATTTTAATCACATTATAACCCGATGTTACATAAGTGTTGAAACCTTTATCTGCTGTGTCAATGTAGGGTAGGCAATTTACTGTATTTCTTAAATGTTGTAAAAATTCAATTGGAAGTACTCGTATCTAGGTACCTACGTAGACATTTTAATCACGTTATAACCCGATGTTACATAAGTGTTGAAACCTTTATCTTGTGTCGATGTAGGGTATGCAATTTACTGTATTTCTTAAATGTTGTAAAAATTCAATTGGAAGTAGGTACCTACGTAGACATTTTAATCACGTTATAACCCGATGTTACATAAGTGTTGAAACCTTTATCTGCTGTGTCAATGTAGGGTAGGCAATTTACTGTATTTCTTAAATGTTGTAAAAATTCAATTGGAAGTAGGTACCTACGTAGACATTTTAATCACGTTATAACCCGATGTTACATAAGTGTTGAAACCTTTATCTGCTGTGTCAATGTAGGGTAGGCAATTTACTGTATTTCTTAAATGTTGTAAAAATTCAATTGGAAGTACTCGTATCTAGGTACCTACGTAGACATTTTAATCACGTTATAACCCGATGTTACATAAGTGTTGAAACCTTTTTCTTGTGTCGATGTAGGGTAGGCAATTTACTGTATTTCTTAAATGTTGTGAAAAAAAATGTGAAAATTCAAATGTTTTTTTTTCCAACCCTGTATTTTAGGATGACACTGACAGAACCTCTCGATACTGTAAGTTTTGTGCGTTACTGTTTAAAAGTAGGTACTGTTAGATAATAAGAACAGTAAACGGCACGCTGGGCTTCCACAAGTGTAAAATTTTCTCAATCAATTTTAAACTTAAAAACAAGCAGTTCAAAATTTGCCTACTTACGTAGACATTTTAATCACATTATAACCCGATGTTACATAAGTGTTGAAACCTTTATCTGCTGTGTCAATGTAGGGTAGGCAATTTACTGTATTTCTTAAATGTTGTAAAAATTCAATTGGAAGTACTCGTATCTAGGTACCTACGTAGACATTTTAATCACGTTATAACCCGATGTTACATAAGTGTTGAAACCTTTATCTTGTGTCGATGTAGGGTAGGCAATTTACTGTATTTCTTAAATGTTG
This sequence comes from Agriphila straminella, assembly GCA_950108535.1. Lineage (NCBI taxonomy): Eukaryota > Metazoa > Arthropoda > Insecta > Lepidoptera > Crambidae > Agriphila > Agriphila straminella. The sequence continues at coordinate 4,072,298 of OX467303.1, read as the reverse complement.
TAAAAATTCAATTGGAAGTAGGTACCTACGTAGACATTTTAATCACGTTATAACCCGATGTTACATAAGTGTTGAAACCTTTATCTGCTGTGTCAATGTAGGGTAGGCAATTTACTGTATTTCTTAAATGTTGTAAAAATTCAATTGGAAGTACTCGTATCTAGGTACCTACGTAGACAATTTAATCACGTTATAACCCGATGTTACATAAGTGTTGAAACCTTTTTCTTGTGTCGATGTAGGGTAGGCAATTTACTGTATTTCTTAAATGTTGTGAAAAAAATGTGAAAATTCAAATGTTTTTTTTTTCCAACCCTGTATTTTAGGATGACACTGACAGAACCTCTCGATACTGTAAGTTTTGTGCGTTACTGTTTAAAAGTAGGTACTGTTAGATAATAAGAACAGTAAACGGCACGCTGGGCTTCCACAAGTGTAAAATTTTCTCAATCAATTTTAAACTTAAAAACAAGCAGTTTGAAATTTGAGATTTTTGACAGTTTTGTATAGCTTAATGTGCTGCTGACTGTACTTAGGTATCAATGTGTGCATTCCAGCAGGGTAATTGCTAAGTCACCGATTTTAAATCATCTGCTGAACGCACCCAAAAATTTGATGAAATCAGCTACTTGCATACAATCTGACAACACATTTCGATCGCATTAGATTTTCGACTGATCGATGACTCAGCGATTGGTCTGCTGGAATGCACTCAATGATATAAAGTTTAAAAAGAAAAGAGGATGATTAGTAAGTAGGTACCTAAATTCAATTTTAAGTATGAACCCAATATAGAATCATCGGAAAGATTATTAGGATCTACCACCTCACTTACATTACACACCTCAAGAAAAAAGTCACAAAAGATTTTCCTGAAAAACGTTTGCGCAAAAGACATCAACGCATCAGTCGAATCTTGGTAGTAACCGTTGCCATGGCGACCGCGTTGTGGGTGGATCCAATAAAGCCAAACTGATGGCGCACGACACACACGATACACGAACCAAGCCACATGAGTAAATAAACTCAGACCAAGACATTCTACTATGAACAAGGCCCAAGCAAGGACTTATAATGTGTGTTCATAAATGGCCGCTGAAAATCGCCAGAAAATTGCAGGTTTCTTTTTTAGGAATCAAGACGGACTAGTTTCAGTAAGGTTGTAATAATAATAATGTTTATTTATTCAACCAACACAGGGTCATACAAAATTAATACAATTATTAAATTAGAAAATTAAGTTGAATTTTACATTTTAGAATAATATTTTAACATTAGTAGGTGCATGAACCACTGTTACCGATGTCGGTAACCTCGACACTGTATATTAACGTCAAGCGGGAACGAATTGAAACACCTTCTTGAATCACTCTGAATGCTCGTATATTGTGGTTACAAAGAAAAAATGGGTGTGCGAGCTTACAAATCGCCCTGCGTCCGCGCACCCTGAGGTAGTCTGTTGCATGATTGCAACTGGTACACTAATACACAAACTTACAATATCTAATTAAGTTGGGTACTTTATAAATCTACATTTATTTCTACCCTACGTTACAACGAGTTTGTTAACGGTGGTAGGGAGTGCGCTTCCCCCACTCCGCGCTCGCAACCAACTTGGCAGCGGTGTGAGAGGGACAGCGAAACCCCTACTCCTCTCTCTTTATGAGACTACCTACCTCATTTATTATTTAGGTACCTTTCAGTATTTACATTTTGTCTTTAGGTATTTAGGCACCTCATTACCTTTAATCAGAGACCTATACAAGAGGCCTTTATTTTACATAGTCTTACCTCTTAGTACCTCGTCAAAACCTTAGGGCTTATAGGACAAAGGCTGGCGTTTGACCTAGACACATTTCAGGTCGAAACTACCACCTCCTGGACCTATAGTACCTGGCCCATACCTCAAAACCTTTACCGGGTAATGCAATTGAAACAACAAGACTTTAAATCATTTAATGCATAGGATACCTAAATACCTAAACAATACCTATTTGAGCTAAAACCTAAATATCTCACAAACTATAAAACTTACAGCTACGCTAAATATTTCATTTTACAGCACTTTTCATAAGCTACATTTTAAAATCAAATAGAACGTTACACATTAATAAACTTCAAAGTAATTAAAAACACAAACTAATCAACTCAAATAGTTATAACGAGCTATTGCTTATGAACGAGGTACTTACATGAGATATTCACAAACACAATTTTCACCACTAGATCGCACTTAGTGTCCACTAAACTGTCTTTTTGTTAATCACTTTTTCACTGAATTAAGCTGTCCGCAACAACCACACTGCAGTGATTCAAGTACAGGCAGTCAAATCTTTCTGCAAATTTTCATTGGAATTTGGAATGTATCCGTTTTAAATGCCCTTGGCACGAAAAAGTAACGAATTTTAGTTAGTACCTACTTACTCTTACGTACCTACGTACCTACCTAACAATCGAATTCGTACCTAACACGGTCAAAAAGATCGCGGAATGGAAAGATTGGGGGGACGAAAGAGTGACCTACTTGCACTAGTTGGGACACTCCTATACCTACATATTTTGTAAAAATCGGGTCATTATTCATTGAGACATACAGCTTGGCCATAAAGAGTTGAAATTAAATAAAATGGAACTAAAAATTTTCAGTACAAAATATAGTCAGTGTTGCCAAATTATTCGTGGTTTTGACGTGTTTACATAGAAAGTGGCGCCCTCAATTTTTGTCAACTCTTTATGGTCAAGCTGTATCTATCTACTTAGATCAATAAACAAGCGAATCCGGAAGAAAAATTTTAACATAGAAAAATATAGAGTTTCGCGCTGTCACTAAATGCTTTATACTAATCGAGGAAAACTCCGACTATTTTTGAAAAGATATCTTGTTTATGGGGACTCTTGACCTGGCAAATAAAGGGATGGCGGATGGCGCTAAATGCGATGAATAGCACCATCCCTTTCTAATTGTACTCGAGCAGAAATTTGTGTTTGATATGTAGTACCTAAACACTTTTAAACTTTCGCGTTGCATTGCATCTACGATAGGTATTAGATATAGACCGAGCTCCCACTAGATGAAATCAATATCTTGGTAATACGAAATATCTTGTAAAGATGCTATGATTAAGGGTATTTTAATGCAAACCGTGATATTAAATTAGTCTACGCACTGGCAGTCTTGCGCCGTTGAAATAATAGGGTAAATGCATACATTATATTGAGATATTAAGTAGATAGTTTGAGGTGGCTGACCAGAAAAACTGCCAGGCTGAAGGCAGGCAATATATTCAATAAGGGCACGTCTACGGCTATCGATCGGCATCAATTTTATCTCTCCACCTGATGAGGGCCCCATTTTTGGGCCTCATAAAACTTTGCTGGTCTTGAATCCTGCCAGGGGCTGGCAACCCATGCGGGTTTTGACCTCCAGATGTTTCTCTTTCGATGGTTAAACATTTCGATCTTCCACCTCATGATGTAATTTTCGGTCAAAATAGCGGTACGAAAACGAAAAAAATATATGTTCTTCCAGGATATGCGATGGCAACCCACTAAAATCCAGTGTTCCTAAGTAATAGGTATCTGTTGCTGTAACACATGTCTGCTGTTCCACCTTGAGAGGTAAGGTCTCATGCAATGTGAGCTCGGTCTATTTTAGTATTTATAGTAGTTTATGATACAAGGTTGGTAAGGAGGGTTTTAAAACGAGTTTATTATCGTCACGAGTTTTAAAAACCTTAACAACCGTGTGCCATACTACGTTTACAATACATTTGCGAGAAAACATTATAGGTACCTACTACTGAAATTGTAATCTATACATATAATAAAACTGTAAATTCTAAATATTTGTACGCGAATTACGCAAAAACCGCTAAACGAATTTTGATGGTCTACTAGCTTTCATACACTAAAGGGGTCATTTTAAACTGTTGGCAATATTTTTCTACTGTCCACGCGGATGAAGTCGCGGGCGGAAGCTAGTAGAAATTAAAAAAAACCTTCGTAAACAAAAACGCACGGCGCCGACGTGTGATAAAATCAACTTTCCGCACGCTGTACTAATCCGTAAATAAAAACGCACGGCGCGGCGTGCAGTAAAATCAACTTACCGCACGCTCGACTGTCATCGTAAACTTACATTTTCGACACACTTGCTCGTAAAGTGAGCCCTAATAAATCGCTTTTAGGGCCTTAGTACCTTACTGAAGTTCTATGCGAGTAAACAGAGCATTCCCAATTTAGCCGGGTAGTACCTACCTACAGTTTTTTTTTATTTGTTAATAATAAAAACTGTTAAAAAAAACAAAGAGGTTTTATGCTGCTGAAAATTCATATACATTTTTGGAATAAATAAATGTGTAAGTCCTTAATTAAGTCAAACAAATATTTATCAAACAAATATTAAAATATTTGCATTTTATCACTTAAAATTATAATTTTGAAGGAGGCTGTATTGTATGCTCACTCACCCCTTTGTTCGTAAAATATTCTTGCAAGAAAACTTTATAATATCAAAAGAAACCTGCGCGCCTTTTCCCATAATTAATTATCATATTTTGTTTTTGTCGTAGTTGTGGATGTGTGGTAAATTATCATGTTTTTTCCTCGCAAATGTGTTGAAAAACGTCGTATGAAACTCGTGAGCTCTTGCTTATTGCACACTCGGCTGCAACCCACAGCTTTGTGTGCAATGAGCAACCTAAGCTAACTTGTCTCATAATGTACTATTTCACATTTTCCCGACATTTCGACCGAGTTGCATCGGCCGTGGTCACGGGCTGACTGGAGCTGCTGCGGTGTTACGCCTCCACCTCTGCGGTGGAATCTTCATCCACCGTCGAACAGATTTTCCAACTAGGTACCGCCGCCGCACACAAGTCACAACACTTATTCCGTATCACAGCCGTATTCTGGTAGTTAGTCGACCGCGAACAAAGAGGTAGTGCGTTTGCAATTACTGGATTCCACACTGCAGATAATTTGTGGCCATTTTCGCGATTGAAGTTATTTGGATGTTTTTTAATTTCAATCGCTTCACGTACGTCGGGAAAATAGGTACTTGGGTAGGTGTGAAAATACCTATCGTAGTTGTCCAACAGCCATTTTTGATGTCCCCACTGCTGGGGCACAGGCCTTTCTTATGGGTGGTAAGGAGGACGGGCCATAGCCCACCACGAGGGCCCAATGCGGATTGGTGGGTGTCAACGACTGCAAATGCAGCCGGGACCAACGGCTTAACGTGCCTTCCGAAGCACGGAGGAGCTCGAGATAATACATTTTTTGTCACCCATCCCATGACCGACCCTTGCGAACGTTGCTTAACTTCCGCAATCGCTGGGCCAGGCGCTAAAGCTATCGTAGTTGCACGCGTTTAATTCCTGTCATTTAACTTTTGAGTTTGATTCTATAATACGAGCCTCACAGTCAGTTGCAAGAACGATCTTTAAAGTTAATGCGTCATTAAAGGTATCACCGTCCTTTACTTCTTTTAAAAGAAGAAAAAGATGGCGATACATTTAATGAAGCATTAACTTTAAAGATCGTTCTTGCAACTGACTGTTAGACCTTAGTTCCTTAATGGGCTCTCCAAATGCACAGACCCGGCCTGCAGAATCGTACGGAGACTACGGAGAGACGCGGCCTTCAGGAGATAGAGCCGCGCCTCTCCTTACGAACCTGCAGGCCGGGCCTGTGTATGTGGAGGGCCCATTAGGGAACTAAGGGTCATGTAGTATTATAGAATCAAACTCAGCAATAGTACAACAACAAAACTCCACAGTAGACGAAACGGAGGAAGGTGGCACTGTCTTTCAATACTAATATATTAATTACTTAGTGCTAGATGGGTCAGGCCAGGGATTTTGCCACATTCCAGGTGACAAAAGTCTCCGCCTCCTTTAATTTTAAATATAGTACTCTTAGAAATTTCTCGATGTTATCATCTTGTTTCCTAAGAAATAACGAACCACGGCAGCTAAAGATAATTGGATAAGTTTATAAATTAGGAAAACTATTTGACATTTTCCCCCCAAAAGTGACGATTTTTTCACAAAAACTGCGAATCCGCATGGGTAGGTGTACAGTTTAAACATCGATAAAACGATCATTTCTTAACATATTAATAAGCTGTTTGATTTGACGTTATAAAACAATAATCAGTTAGCCATGCCTTTAATATCTTTGCGTGTTTCCTAAGAAAAAAGATATTTTTTTGGCAATAACAAAAAAAATTAGAAAAAACGATTTCTTTGCACTAATTATGTTGCGCAACCATTATCATCCATTTTGTAGTTTTAAAACATTTAGTAAAATGATTTTTAAGTGCTGGCAACACTAAAGTAACGTACTCTAAGGTCAATATAGCGTTGACGGCCATATTTTTTGTCAATTTGGTGATGGTGACACAGGCGATCAAAGTGAAAAGTGTCACCTTCTTTGCGGAGTGCATTTTTTGAGATTTCAAGCTAAGTTTTTGATTAAAACTTATAATTGTTGTTGTGCCTGGTTTAATTAGATGTGTATGATCTGTATAAGTTAAATTAGCCTTGTAAAATAGTATATTTTAAGTGTTATAATCGATTTCATTTGTGCCTCGGTACCGCAAAACTGACTTTATGCCACTTTGCGATACCATGCGATACCAAATTGCGCCACTTATTTTACGCTATTGAATAATAGTGCATGCACACTAGGTTTGCAAGTGTTTTTGAAATTACCTAGGTACTTATAGCTGTAATTTCGCTGAAGAAACATGACTAGCATCATTAATTGATTTGTTGGTAATAATAATACATAACATAAATACAAGTGCTTTATTATGTTTGGTAAAGTCTATAGAATACAAAATGTTTATCAATTTACTCAGGTGTGCTATTTATTATTCTGCTTTTCAGGTACCTACCTACTTACTTCAAATGTAGGTACCTACTACCTATTTAAAAGTTTGTACCTTTAAAGGAAAAAAAAGACACATAAAAGATAATTTCGTTGCCCTTCTGTTTGTTATGACTTTTTTCTCGGGAACGCGTAGAGTAGAGGTTTCATGTATTAATTAAACATACCTACTTACATAGGTACCAACATCATGTTTCTTTTTCTGGTGTGATGCAAATCCTCTTGCAAGTACCTAGATACGGTTTGTTATATAAAATCACATCAACGTATGTGCTCCTTAATAATTTTGCGCTACTATTTTGCGACACCACCCTTGCGCTATTTGTGGCAAAATTCCTGGCCTGACCCAGATGCGTGTAAGTATTTGATTTGCATTTGATACTTATGTACCTAGTTCTTAGGATGAAATAAAAGTAGGGTAACAGAACTTTGGTCTGTTTAACGATTAAGTAGGTAGGTAGGTACTTACTGTTGAAGAGTGAACAGTTTGGCGCACGTCCGTCCGTAGGCAAAATTTGCTCTAGTAGGCCTACTTAGGTATTTAGCTAGCGTGCACGCACAACTTTTGTAAGTGTGAAATAAAATCGAATGGTTAGAAGTAAGTATTTTAACTTAAAAATAAGTCCTTGTAAGTAATTAGTTCATTGTCTTGAAAATTTTACGATCACATTACTAGCATTTTGAGTTAAAAATATTTAAGTTCCTACTCAAAAATGCTAGTTATGAGTTTGTTATCATATTGACACCCTTATGACCCCATTACTAGCTCAACAAAGCAAGCACTCAACATTAGGGTGGAGCGTCATTGCTTTTTCTCGATTTTCATTGCTGAATAGGCGCAAAAAGTTGCATTCGGTCACAAGATATACGGGAAAAATAATAAAAAAAATATTGTCTACAAGATAAAAAATATCTGAAAAATTCGTAAAATCGACGTATTTTAAAAAAATCTTAAAATTTTAACGCAACGTTTCTTTTTCCTAAAAAATATTATTTTGTGCTCATATTACAATGAAGTTGCAACAAAAAGTATTTAACAAACATAAATTTAATACAATCATGATACATAACACCTTAAACGACGCCGAAAGTATACATAATTTGTCTTTACTAGACCATACTTCGCAGGTACTTTTATAACTTGATCTGTTTACTTCAATGATTATTTTTATGTCTAACCTCGCATATTATGTTATTTAGTTAAGTAACATCGTTTTTGAACAATGTCACTTAACTAAATAACATAAAACAAAAGTGTTATTCGTAAAATAAAAATTTTAAAATGTCGAAAAGAGTGACGCGACATGATATTGACTGTCCCATTTTTGGATCTCCGAGTAAGACAAGTGATATAAATCAGTGCTACCGAAAACAGCCGACGTAATAAAGTTTTAAGACTGAAGGAAACAAAAAACAACATGCGATCTCAAGAGTTTTGATGACGTTATTAGCTACAGCTTCAATGCCTGTCGTTACCATTTTAACGTGTGAAACAGCTGTTACAGAGCATTTGTGATAATATAGATTATCATAAATACTCTGTATCATTCGTTACCCAAAATTAAAACGACCTGCAGAATTTTCTTCTAAAGTTTAATGAATATAAAAACAAGAGTATATCAGAGTTGTTTGATATTTGTAGCTGCAGATGTAATGATTTGAAAAATGTATTTCATTTTGTTCTAACGAAAAGAAAGTTCCTAAGTTAGAAAGACCTTTCCTCAATGATCAAAGAAATCGAGAAGAATGGCAATTGGCAGTTTAGACCGCATACAAACCAAAAAAAATAGAACGAAAAATCATAAGAAAACGAAAATCGATCCAAGCTTCTGATCTTTGTTTTTCGATAAAGAAAAGCTTTCTGAGACTATAATATAGACTCAGAAAGATTTTATTCATCGAAAGACAAAGAAAAAATCTCCTCCAAAACCTACTCTGCTCCAGATTTAGCAGAACCCAGTCAAGCACTTCAAAAGCACCCGATTTTGATCCAGCACTAATACAAAAAGAAATATGTTCATTTCCAACGCTAGCTGAAGTATGTGACCGTTATGGCATTTCTGATCGGTCTGCAGCAGCAGTCGCAAGTGCAGTATTGCAAGATTTTGGTTTCATAAACTCAGAAGATTCAGAAAATAAAGTTCGCAGAGCTAGAAAAAGAATGTGACAAGATATTTAAATCATAGACAGTTTTTCGGAAATTAAAAGCATCTACTTCGATGAAAGAAAATACAAGATGATTTGGTAAACCTAAACTTATCAGAGTTTCAAGTTTGTCCTTGTCATACTCGAGCAGTTGAGAGATGTGTTAAAATGGTGAGTGAGGCATCGATGCCTGTGGCTGGTGAAAAAGCGAGAGACTAATTTATTTGTTCCAAAAGGCAAAATTCAATAACGAGCAATTATGCCACATTTTGAGACGAAAAAAGTCTTACTTACAAAATAATAAAATATCAAAATAGTAATATATACAATACTTATTGTTTTTTTTTCTATTTTTTTCAATTTTTCACGATAATTTGTAAAATTAAATTTGTTTTATTTTCATAAATAAATCATGTTTTTTGGCTAATTTGTGTTTGCTACAAATATGATGAAAAACATGCAAGATGTAAACTATAACTAATAATATCCAGCTAAATAAAATTTTGAAAATTCAGAAAAAAACTTAATTTTCAAATGAGGCTAAAACATATATCCAAAAAATAAAGTAAAAATAAATTTGTTAGCAGTAAGCTCTAACGCAACTTTTTGCTGGTATTCAAAAACGATAAAGCAATCTTTTTTTTTCTCCATACAACGACGCTCCACCCTACTCAACATCTTCTTGTACAAGAAGGCCGTAAAACTAAACTACTTAGTTAAATTTCAATGTACCTACCTACCATACCATAGTAAGCTAAATTTCATGGCGACCATACAGGAAGGCCTCGTTTAGATAGGTAGACTAGGTACTTTCTCTCCTATTTCAATTTCCCCTTTATCCATTCCGATCAACTTGAAACTGAACAACTATTTTACTTCTCAACAGCTCAACTAGGTATTTACCCGACTGCAAGAGGGTTATGTTTTTCGCGCGTATCTTGACTTGAAACTGAACAACTATTTTACTTCTCAACAGCTCAACTAGGTGCGCGTATCTTGTACGAGTGTTTGTTTGTATGTAATATTCTTTATTACCTCATTTCTTTCAAACGTTGTCAGCAGGTGGCGTTATAAAAAATACCAACATGGCGGCTGTACGGTGCTATTATACGTACCTAGTGGAAAAACATTTTTTTTAGAATACTGCATTATATGTGTCAAATTAAAGGGCTTATTATAAGGATTTCAAAAAGGTACCTATATCATGACCGTAATATATAATAACTAAAAAGATATAAATAAAGAAAAAATAAAAAACCCGCCTGCATAAAAAGACAAGTCAACTGAAAATATGGAAAGAACATAATATCATGCAGTCGGAGGCATATAATTCAAATCATTCATAATATTACTTTTTTAGTATGCCTCCAACTGCATGTGCCTTGGCTTTAATATTTAATCCTGTTTCCATGTTTTCAGTTGACTTGTCTTTTTATGCAAGCGGGTTTTTTTATTGGTTGATCGGTTGGGAAGTAAACGAATCAACTATTTTACTCCTCAATAGCTTAACTATTTGGGTTGATCGGTTTTGAATGCAGCGCAGGGCCGATTATTTTTAAAATCAAACTGAATTATTCACTTCTCAAGCTTACGCGCTCACTAGACATGAAATAAAACACTTTTAATTACCAAAGTACTTTCAATAAAACCGCGCTAGTATCCGTTAAAAGTGTTTTATTTCAAATCAAACTGAAGTTTTCTTTCAGTAATATTTCCTACCTTCAATATTAAAGGAACTTTCGTTAGTGTGGAAAATTTTGGGATACCCTGTACTTATAGTGTCTGTTACGCTGGCAAGAAAGTAGCTTCAGAGGGAAACGAGTTCGATATTAATTAGATCCTAGCCCAATGAATAATTTGTGCGGTACTCACATTGCCAATAAAAAGTTATGAACGCGACTGTACAAACAATTTTTCTGCATAATACACATTAAAGGAGGTCATCAAATGTATGAACGCGTCGCTTTTTAGTGGTCTATCGAATTTGGTCGGTTAATCGGAATACTGACAGTTGTTTCGGATTTTAATTGATATTTACTTTAATACGAAAAATTTGAAGCTGAAATTTTACTTCAGTAACCGCACAAATTATTCATTGGGCTTGGATCTAAAGAATCTCTGATATTTTTATCCTGCTGACCGTCAAAGTCATGACTTGGTCAGTCTCACCGTATTATTCAAAAACGCGCAAATAGGTAGATAAAGTTTACCCTAACTAGTGTATTGTATACCTAGTATTATAATTATTACCTGTGCCCTAACTTAAGGAATAAAACAAAAATTTCATCGTTTATCATTCTTTATTGTTCCAGAAACCAAATCACAAATTCGTTAAAGCGATTACAATGTCCCGGCAAATCTTTGGCGACTGAAAATCAATTAATTTCACGGGACACGAGTACATTACGTTATTCGATCACATAATTCCAAATTGTAATTTTTGTGCGTAATACAAAAACGCGGGAAATTACGCCGCGACTTCGTTAACTTTTTTTAAGAACAGGCTAACATGTCGAAAATCAGTCGAATCGTTCATGACTTTTAATTTGTTAACTAACAAACAACTGCTTATAATATCATTAGCAATCATGTATATTTAACAGGCTACTGAATCGGGCGTACGTTTCGTCATACATTTAACATATTTTTTTACAGTATAGGTGTATACTTGAGCGTTGAAAGCGTTGTGCCCGACCCTTAACGCAGTCGCAGAGTTACCAAAGACAAACAAAGTGAATTTTTTATTTAAATTGGGCCAAATTACACAAACATTGAGCCCACGTTGCAAGCAGAGCGTCGCAGTAGTACGCTTCAATAACATTTTACAATTAGGTACATAATAAACGATTACAAATAATACAATATTTGTTCAGAAAACTGAGTTTTGATTTACTACTTACATACTTATTCAGTAAGATGACTACATTTTTTAATTACTTAACCATAAAATTAAAACTTTTATAAAGACACCAACTAAAGGATTACACTGATTTATATATTATGAAACCAGCTAAATGATGCGATCGCGTTATCATTATACCTATATCAAGACAAATTACTTACTTACAAGGTTATTTTAGTTCATACAAAACCTCTCGTAGGGTTGATCAGTCCATCAAACTGAACAACTTTCATTATCGGACCAACCTTGAAATCGCAATAAAAAAATCTGCTATTTCTGATGGAGTAAGTAGGTAGGCATTGTACTTTTGTATGGAACAGCTGTATTTTTTTCGTGATTTCGAGGTTGGTCCCATAATGAAAGTTGCTCAGTTTGATGGTCTGGTCAACCCCACGAGAGGTTTTGTATGAACTAAAAATAACCTTGTACCTATATACTAGAAAAAATCGACTAGAATCCGTAGCACCTGTAGCGGCTCAGACGGGTGCTACGAGTCTTACAAGTATAGGTGCTATACTATGGCCATGGACGAAATATGGCTGAGTCGATTTTTTCTAACATTTTTCTAGTAAGTATACAACGTATTACAAAATAACCCCTAATGCTGAATACGGTAGATAGGGACTATCAAACTGAACAACTTTAACTATGGGACCAACTCTGAAATAACGAAAAAATAAACAGCTGTTTCATACAAACATTAATAACGAAAATATCAAAATGTATGAATGAAACAGTTGCTCGATTTCAGAGTTGGTCCCATAGTAAAAGTTGTTCAGTTTAATGGTCCCTATCTACCATATTCGGCATCAGGAGCTACTTGGTAATACGCTGTGTAAACTGTCTTAGTATGGAAATATTATTGTGAATGCAAAAATCTAAAAATTACCTATATCGTCAATACAGAATCGTCAAAACAACAGTGATAATCTTAATTACAGAAATTATAACGTACAATTAAATAACAAAAATATATGTACAATTTAATAATAAATAATTACAAAAAATAATAGTAAATAAAGGTTTCTAATGATTTAATAAGATAATAAATTTCAATTCGACATTTGATAATATCTTTTAGAACACATGGAATGAAAAAACTGATGGACATTAAAATTGATTAATCGTTTCGGAAACATCCTGTATAAAAACCCTGTCCGAGTACTTGACAAAATAAGGGACTAAAAATAACACAATGATTTGAAAAGTTCGTCAATTGAAGCAAACAAAAAAAAACCCAAACTCACGAAATGAAAAATAAAATTCTACGAGAGATCAACGTTAAAGCGTAAAAAAGTAGTAGGTACCTACTTACTTAAATAATATTTCGTATCCCAATGCTTGAAAATAATCAGACAGGATTTTTTACACCTTGTTTTGTATATCATTAATTAGAGCTAAGATATCTTTAAACGTTAACGCAGCATTCAAATCATTATTGCAATATCACCAAACAATGTAAAAAACAATTTTCATACCAAAGCTAAGAAAAACTAACATTGAAATTGAGTTTTACTTTTATTTTTAAAATTTACTACGTAAACGATCTCGAATTACCCCGCTCCGGAATAAAACTTATTAGTTCCAAATAAATCCGTCTTTGGATATTAACTAAAGCTAAGCACACAAGCGTTGCGACTTGCCACGATCCATGCAAGGTAACATTATGGGTAGCGAAAGAGCCGCGTATTTTTGCGCGTATTTTCGCAAGGACACTCGAAAAGTCGTTGACAAAGGCATTAAATCCCCGTCCAGATGAGCCAACACGGCCACGTATTTACCAACACAGGGTTTTTAATGTGATTAATGTATAACGAAACGGGTCTGTTCGGGTCACCACATCGAAACGAAAAATCTCATGAACGAAAGTTTGTGAGATCGCTCTCATGAACTTTCGATGTGACGATCTTTCGATTTGCTTACAACTCAAAAAAGTAAGATTAGCTAAACTTTCATAAGCTCTCGATGTCATGTTCGATCGAACTTTTGATGTGATGACGATCATCGTACTTCTGGACAGGTTATTTAATCGCACTTAGACAATGATAATGCAATCAAACGATTAACGCAAACTAACATAACAAGGACAACAAATTGCAACGGTTATTAACCTCCCGTAGACTTAAGGGGCGTACAACGCTAGAAGAAATTTTGATAGTCAAAACAATCGATATCATTGAAAACATTATCGTTTCTAACTGATTACTAATAAACTATTTCTTATTTTGGAAAAATGTCAACCACAAACTAAAGAATAAAGAACTAGCTAAGGTTCTTTTATTTCAGTTTCAAGATTTTATGGTTGACACAGCATCGAAAAACTACAAAATTGGAGGTCACTTTACGTTTTTTTTACTGAGTAAGTACTAATAACTGAGTACTATAGTACTCAGTTATTAGTACTATAGTACTCAGTTATTAGTACTTCTAATCATAAATAGTAATCTACTATCAACATAATTTTTTGGGACCGATAAATCAAGAAATAGGTAGTGTGATATCGTTGCTCAATATATAAGGTGGTACCAAATGATCTAATGATACTCAAACAGTTGATAGTGTTGCTTAAACTGAACAACTTTCTCCAAGGAACATAGGTCGAAAAACGATTTTTTTTTTCGCCTTTCCGTAGTAAGTCGGTCAGCTGACCAATATACATTTTGTATGGGAGTATGATTTTTTTTTTTCGTTTTTCGACCTATGTTTCTTGGAGAAAGTTATTCAGTTTAAGCAACTATATCACCTGTTTAAGTATCATGAGATCATTTGGTACCACCTTATATGTAAGTAGGTACTTAACGTTGTACGTCACCAAACTGTGTCACAAAAAATAAGTTCTTTTTATAAGTATAAAGCACAGTTACTTTCATTGTCACTTTTGTTATCTGCCATAACTATGAATGTGAAGATTAAAATTGATCATAATAATACTATAAAACCGCAGTGACAACTCAATACTGTCACTGTTTGAGATCAGGAAAAATTGTGAAAGCACTGATAACATGAACACAGAGCTGCGATGTGTGTGATCATGTAGAAATTATAACTGTAACTGTGTAAAGCTTAGATTATTTATATGTTTAGACAGAGTGTTGCGCTTTTGACGAACTAAACCAAACAGGACGAATTTCCGTTACTTGCCCGTGGTCCCCTGGGTACCACGAACAAATATTTTAGCCCGTGGAACATCCAAAGGGGACAAAGGGTTACCATGGGAAAATTATATGGCCCGTGTTAACCCTAATCTTTTTTATTTATATTTTAGATTGAAATGTTTGAGATGGGGTACCGCGGACAATTTAAATATTTAACCCATTTACGGCCGCTGTACCTACTCGATCGAGTACAGTTAAACTTTTCAATAGATACCAAAAGTTAATGAGGATATATTATTTAGTTTAATTACATTCAATAGAAGGTAGTATTAGTAATATATTAGTCTATGGTATGGTAGTATTGCTTATTGTTTGATGGTAACAAAAAGTTAATTCTTCAAAAAAAAAATGTGTTTTTGTGAATCACTTAAAGGAGCAATTCTAAAATTAACCCAAGTAAGACTTTTGTACTATTATTATTGTTTTTATCTATTATAGAATTACCATGAAAAGTACTAAATATAATAAAAAATATTCTTGTGTATTATAATTGTGATTGTTTAGCAAAATATTTTTTATAATTGCTGACTTTTGTGAAGTTTTATAGAAAGTGTACTCGGTTGAGTACAGTGGCCACATGAGTATATAAATAATATTAAATTGTTTTTTATATAAATTCAGTCTTACAGTGAGTCGAACAAACATAAACGTCGCGAATAATTATTATAATATTCAGTAAGCTGTTCAAGCTATCTTTGATGACAGTGACTATGAAAATGAACATGACTTGGCGATCATGCCACCCAATCCTAGCACCTACACTGATGAAAAAGAATGAAGACATCATAAAACTGGGTAGCAGCTAGCTCGTCTGGGTATTTTTAAAGCCTTATTATTCTGTGGAAAATCCCTAGATTCGACCACTAAACCTCTGAGTTCTAGGGTTGCAAAGTTCAATATTCATTCAATATTCATTTATTGCAAGTCACGAGTTGGAATGGGTGTTATAATATTGGTATGTACAAGTGACGCCCTGCCAGGGCACAGCAAACATGAGGGGCAACTATCGCCTCTTACTTATAAAATTAATTTCCTTAATACCTAAACAGTATTTAATTTTTATATAATATATAAGTTGTTAGGTAGGTACTTCAAAAAATGGATACCAATCCATCAAACTACAGTATTTTTTGATAACAGCATATGCTGAGGCAGGGTCCTGATTGGCCCGTCACACAATTTTTAATGCTTTGTTTTTATTTTTTACTGGTCTTGTTTTTATTTTTCACTTTTTATTTTCTTTGTTTTTTTTCTGTTTCTTAGTTTGTAAGTGTGATGTGTGTCAAAAAAAATTTATTCATTCATTCATTCATTCATAACATTATTATTAGCAAATTGTACGTCTTATGGTCGACTTACGGAATGACAGGTGACTGTACAATTAGAACATTACGTAGCAATCGCAAAAAAATCCTATAAACAGCATAAAAACATGTAAAAGTGGAAAAATGCAGCAGCGTTTGACAAAACCAATGGACTGCTATTGGTTAGATGCTTCTTTCAAGAATGTCTTTGTTTTTACCATGGCCACTAGCTGCAAATGCATGGCGCTGCATCCTATGCTCAGCAGACAATCCTATGGATCAACTTTTATTTGGGTGGGTGGTTGGTTGGTTTTTATTTGCGGCAGAGAATTCAAAAAAGGCTCAAACTTCTTCGTCTTTAGTCCAGGGTAAGCCCCAAGATCGCTCGGAATACTATCTAAAAAAAAGAAGAGAAACAGCTTCTTTGTGTAATTTGCCACCTAAGAGTCCACTGGGAGTGTAAAAAAATGTCTGAAGTCCCTTTGGGTCGAGAAGTCTTGTATTGATAATTTTTACCTTCAAGTGGCCAGTGTATTCAATCGAATACACCCCCTAAAATAAAATAAAAAAAAGTTTTTTTCCAATTTGTGTTTTTTACTCCTATAGTTATTATAAAAATATAAAAAATGCAAAAGTAAAGCTTTTCATTTACAGTTGGCCGTTAATGGGTTAATAACGAGATTGTTATTTAGGGGGTTCCATTCCACGGGCAAAAATATTCACTCGTGGTACTCCAAGAGGAACTAAGTATGGGGGACCACGGGCAAGTAACGCGACTTTTTAGGCTTTAACAACGTTTTTAGCATCATCGCGTCCAAAGAAATATTGTATTTTTGTGTTTTTTTTATCAGCCAACAGTATTGGCTGATATTTTTTTCGACGCGTTCGTAGCTTTGACTATCTATCTAGCTAGACATATAAATAATCAAAGCTGTAAAGTTGCAATAATGGACGTAACGAGGGTTACCGTTTTTTAGCTCACCAGTTGGCGCCACAGACGCGAGAGGTCCTGTAAAAGTTTGTTTACTACGCCCCCTACGGGTGTGAAAATAAACAAATCTTACATAATACCAATTTATTAAAGATATCCAGCACGCCGCAATGTTGTGCAATCCCGTTTTGTTCTGAAGCTACGCTTTTAAAGCACTGACGCTCATTGACCCCTTTTTTCATATTTGCCTTTTGAATCTCCTATTGCAAAATAATCACATTTTATTTATTTTAGAAATAAACGCGCGTAGCTCACACACAAAGTATGAAATTTGACGTTTTGAAGACCGCACGCAACACCAGGGCGCCTCTAGCGGCGAATTCATACGCGTTAGCCCTCATTGCTATTACTGCCATTTGGATTTGCGTGTATCTTTCAACGGGGATCCACACGCAAAGCTAATCGCAGATGGCGCACGCGGCGACCCGACGACGCTATCAATGGTTTTGATTGGTTTAAAAACGTCAGAAATGACATTTGATATTTAAAACAACCAATCAATGTATTTTAGGACATTCTCCTGTGGCGCCATTAGTTCCTCAGTATTCATCCGTTCTCTCTTCTCATTAGGAAATGCTATTTTTTATCAATGTCGGCGTGACCACTAATTTTATCAGTCACAATTAAATGTTTTATACATTTTCGGTCGATAAAAATTACAACAATCATTTCGTTGCGTTGATGTATTAAAAAAGAGTTACCTATATCACACTGTTGGGTTGTTTCAGGGACAAAATGACGGCTACCCACTACAAAGTTTCGTTTGCTACTACCTAAACACACGGAGTCGAAAACTAACCAATGCCTATTATTGCTATACATTTTGATGTAGAAATGAACTATTTTCATTAAAAAATTGTGCTAACGGGTTTTCTATTATTCATCGATTCTTCCAAAGATATCTTAAACACGGATATTTTACTCTGAACGTTAAAAACGTAAGTCGAAAAACATTAACATTAAATGCAATACGTTATTTATTTTATTAAAGAGATAATAATTAACACTAGATATTACTACCGATTGTAATACATTTACATACGCGCTAACGTTACAAGTTACTGGATCTTAATAATCACAAGATCACAACAATATATTTGTGTATTTAAAAAATCTTTACAAATACCTCACAAATAGAGTCACGGCGTTGAACACGCTTTAATAAATAAATAAAAATGTTGAAGCCCCAAAACGTCGACCGAGCAAACAGAACTTAATATTGGATCAAATAAACGGTTGACATTTATTAAATATTTTGAATATATTTTTATTAAATAATTTGCCAACGGTTTCCCACAAATATCGCATCCTAAACGCGTGATAAGAAAATCATATAAATATTTTCGCACGATTAACATAGTACAACGGAAAATAATAAAATAAAAGAAATAAATTAATAAATGTCAAATGAAATAAAACTGTTCGCTTGGTCATCGTTAGCCGTTCCTGAATTTTTTTATTGCCATCTATTTCGGGTCAAAAGTATTTAAACTTATAAGACAGTCAGTTGTAGCATCAGACTTAAATCAGTCTCTTTCGATATTGCCAAATTATAAAATGACGTATTATCCTATAACAACGAAAGTGTGTTACGCTACACAAAACTATAGTAACTATTTGTTTACAGTCTTCAATACAATTATTTCGGCTAATTTTTCAAAAACTTTTGGCTAGTTATTGCTTGGAGGTAAGAAACAACAAAAAACGTAAAATGCAAAATTATTGAAAGTCGTAAAGACAGTCAAATAGAAACTACATAGAGCCTAGGGTAGAAAAATAGTAGAAAATTATTACTGACAATATACGATAAAAATTATTGTAGTCGATACCTATCTTTGACGATTTCAATCATGGCTAATATACGTGTGTAACGATATTATTATTTAAAATGTTCCTTAAAATTATAGAATATTTATGAATAATATGCGAATGATGTTAATTTATAATTGTTTCCAATAATCATTTTTACTTAAAAACTTTGTTATGTCAAGAAAACCATTTACTTTAACAACATAAGTAATGATTTAAATAAATCCACCAATTTGATGTGTAAAAAAATATGTACCCACGAGAAATCACTGTCATGGGTACACAATTTCAAAAAAGTGGTAGGTATGTTACATGTTTCAACTTACATTTTCTTTATTGCAAATTTAAATGCAACAGTTAACTTGTTACGTTACCAACTTATATTAGGACTCGCATGTCGACATATCACATGTCATTTACATGTTGTACGCGATGTAGATTGCGTCTATCTGGTCGGAGAGGAACCCGTCTCGGAGGTGCATGCGTTGTTTCTCCCCGCGGGAGTTGATCGGGACTACACCGGGGTCTACCACCACCACCACTCCGACGATGAGGTGGTGCTCCTCGAGGACCGTGTTGGTGACGAGGGGCACCAGGTTTAGGGCTTCGCTGTCGTTGCCGTCCAGTTCGACCACCACTACGAGGAGATTCGTCCAGGTGAACACGGCACTGTGAGGACAAGTGCTCGTGTTAATGATGATCGTATTGAGCGTTTTAAATTGTTGCCTTAATCTGACAAAATCCCTGCGCATACTTTTACGGTAAACCGATCCATAACATGTCAATAAAATCGGTATACAAATTGGTAGGTTAATCTTGAAACATTAGTTTAGGCGTCTTTTTCCACACTATTGAATGTTGTATGAAGTAATGTAGAATGTGCAATAAAATCTATAAAAAACAAGAAGTTCACCTAAAATATAATTTGAAATATTTTAGCTATCAGTTTGGCGTTGGGTGTTACATGGTACCTACAGAAATATGGTGTTTATAAAAGAAAAGAAGTAGTGCAGTACTCACCACTCAGCGATTTTCTTGTGGCACCTCATAACAGAGTTTTCGATGTCGATTGGATGATATCTCATTCCTCTTAGCATGATGGTTTCGTCTAAAGCTCCCACCACGAACACGGCGTCGTGCGTGTCGTGCGTGTCCGAGACGGCGCTGACGCTTCCACACGCCGACGCCAGCGACTCCGTGTCACTGTCTCTGATCATCAAAGAAGTCTCGTCTCCACTCGTGTTGACGGTACTGATCTCCGTCCTCCTCAAAAACCCTAAGTATCCCGTCCTAGCGTACACTTCCCCAGTGTTCCCAGTAACTAATTGAGCGCTAAAATGATCCGCATAGTCACTTTCATCCCCGTAAATAGTGAAGTACCCACTCGCGTTGTGAGGCGACTGCACCCATATCTCGCCCAAATGCGAGTCTCCGCATTGGCCTTTCGTCTCCGGATTGGCTGTGATGACTTTAACGCCGGGTAGGAGTTTGCCGGATTCCATCAAGCACAGTGAGTGCGGGCTGCCGCGTTCCACTAGTGATACGCGGTCGTTACGTAATGCTCTGAGATCGACGTACACCGTTGAAGGTTCGGGACTAGAAGCGCCTTGCAAACAAATTGCTATATTTACGCGACAACCGAAGGATGTAGACACGGCACGTGGACTAAGCCCGAGGGCAGAAAACAGTTTGGAAAATGAATTTGTCAAATTGATCCGCGGTCGCTCTTCGGCTACCACCACGCAAGTCCTGACGCAAGCCAAGTTGATTCCTTTAGATTTCAGCTGGTTGACCGAGCTGCCTAATCCTTTAGTGCACAGCTCCATGACTCCGTACGAGCAGAATGTATCACGTACTTTGTATTGAGACACTGCGCTGAGCCAGAGACCGGGGTTAATTTCTACTTCTGAAGGTGGGATTAGAATGGAATGATGCCCCGAATAAATGCTGCTCAGACACCAGAGGGCGAATCCGAGGCCGCAGTAGGGGTCGAGACAGAGGGCTATGTGCCTGGAGGGGTACAATTCACAGGCTATTTTCATGGAGCGACAAAGGGACGTCACGGCCGCATGTGACATTTTGATGCCCGCTAACATTCCAGTGGTGGACACGCTGAAGTCTAAATACGCAAGCATTTCTGCGGTCGGTGCTCTGTATAGAATCGGGAGTTTCTTTTTAGGCATATCATCGGTGTCTAGGGTGATGGGCCACGCTTTGCTGTCTAGTACGTTGCTGGCTTCTTTAGACCGGAGTAGTTTTATCACAGATTGGTTGGAGAGGACTAGGGTGGCCTTGCTGACGTCGACGATCATGCGGACGGTGGGCAGTGTCGTGTGCAAGTTTTGTGGGTGTGGGGGTCGGATAGTGACGGGCACAGCGCCGACATACAAGCATCCGTAGAAAGCACATATGAGATCCAGCCCCGGCGGGAATATCAGAGCCACGTGATCGCCCGTGTTCACGCGACCTTTCTCCAGCAGTAAGTTGCCGATCCTTTCAGCTTTTTTGTGCAACTCAGCACATGTGAGCACTTTAGCGACGGCGCCTTTCGAGTTGAGTAGTGTGAATATAACGTGATCTGATGTGCTTTGTGCTCGCCACCTTAGTATTTGAGATATGAATTGATACTGTAAGGAAAAGGGGCAATTTAATAATAACGTCAAGGCGACATTGAGTGCAACACTCGCGCCACTCCCACAAAAAAATTGCTACCGTGTAACTACACAATTTATTAAAAATCCAAGCTGATCTTAAAAATATCAATTGCTTTTTAATTTTATTTATTTAGGAAACAATCAGCATATAATATACAAACTTAATAATACAATATATGTTAGCACATTAGCCTAACAGTTTCCACTAGTAGTTAACACAAATACAATTTCTGTTGAGTAACAAAGATAAAACAAATTTAAAACTATTTGTACAAACTTACATTTTATTTTTATATAATAGTTATGGACTGTTAAATTCAGAAAAAGAATAAAGAATGTTATTTATAAACACAAACTTAACAGACAATTTATTGTTTTTTTTCTCGACGAAAAACAAAACGACGGCCTATTTTAGCTTTCTTCGCCACTAAAACTGCAAACAATTATTTGTTAACAATTAATATTTGCGAGGGGACCATCATTTGGATAAAGTATTTCCACGGTAATTATTTTTAGTGACGCTAGTTTTGCATTTATAATTATAATGTCGTTAAATTGTCCCATAGTTTAGTTTGGATGGACCAGTATACCACTTACCTTCCTAGCGGCGTCGGAGTCGTCTGTATAGCCCATGTCGCGGCCTTGGGCCGACGCTAAACGGTTGCCTTGCACTAAGTTGCCGACTATCACAGACGCTGGTCCGACATCTGAAAATAACCAACACTATATAATACAACGTGTTACAATATAATCTTTAATGCCGAATATAGTAGATAGGGATCATCATACTGAACAACTTTTACTATGGAACCAACTCTGAAATCACGAAAAAAAATCTGCTGTCTCATACAAAAAATAATATCAAAATGTATGAAACAGCAAAATTTTTTTCGCGGTTTCATAGTTGGTCCCATAGTAAAAGTTGTTCAGTATGATGGTCCCTATCTACCATATTCGGCATTAGAGGTTATATTGTAACACGTTGTATTTTGGATGCATTTACCTAAAGTTCCAGATGTTGGATATTATGGAAAGCACTTTTTTAAAGAAAAAACTAAGGATTCCGGCATTAAACAATTTGTTTTTTTTTCACTCTCAGCCTGAGGGGCTCGGAGTAAGTATACTCCGTGATAATGTAATAAATAAACCCGATTTAACAAAAAATCCAGTTGGCCTGTTACAAACGTGATTGGTTGCTTTTCCTTACTTTTATTGTCAGTGATTTATGAAGAAGCAAACACAAACTTACTACGTTGTAACAAGGCCTATTAAAATACACATTTTAATAATTTTAAGAAGCCGCTTCCATAATATGTTAACAACAATTGACTTTAGGAAAATATGGAAAATATACATCCGATTATTCGATCTCTAGTAACGATATAAGGGAACATATCAATATTAAAGAAAACATGGTATTACATTCAGAGTGTGTAAAAAAGTACAGCTACTTATAGACAAAAAATCAAATGAATAGCAAAAACGTTTACAATATGTTGGGTCTATTTACTATATCTTCCAATAAAAATAAGATTTATACAGACATCAGCTTTAAAAATACTGATCATGAAATACCGATTTTTTTTTCATTTATTTGTGGCAACAAACAGTCATACTTAAGATATAGCAGAATATTATATGAAATATGTTATTCTAAGTAATAGACCTACCGGGTGTAACAAGACCCTCAACGAAGCCGAGGTCTACGCATTCTGCCCATCATCAGGACCATTTTTGTTCAAAATTATTGCTGGGAAACGATTTTGATTTTGGTGTTAAAAAATAATTGCATACATTACCACGCAATGTAACGCGTACAAAAGACCGCGCCTGCGAGTGAATGCTACACAGCTGCGTGCGGCCGAGTTGAAAGGCAATGTTTATGTGCGTGCTCATGAAATACATTGAGTGATGACGTTTTGAAGCCATTGTTTGTTACGAAATATATAAAATTTTGATAATGTTTCTGTAGACAAAAATTAGGCAATAAAGAATAAAATAAGATTTCATAAAAATTATGTTTTTTTTTTATACTTTGACCTTCAATAACTTCGTAGCTATTGGTTTCCCAGGTATAGTCCAAAAGACAAAAATTATCCTGATGATGGGCGGAATGCGTGGACTACGGCTTCGTTGAGTGTCTTGTTACACCCGTTATAGTGCCAGTCTCTGTTTAACCTCACCCGAATGTATCTCTCTCGGTTTCGGCAGATTTGTCACACAAGTGTGCGGGCACATGAGCACGTTGGCGGGGTGTAGGGTGCCTTCGAGGAACCTCCTCTTGCATTCACTCAGGTGGATCCCCCCCAGGGGGGTCTTGGGCAGGTAGTTGGGCTGCACCAGAGCTAAGCAATAGATGCCTACTTGGTGTATTGAGTCTACTGCTTGGAGCACCCGGGACATCCATTGGAACGACTGTTGGGATAAGTTAGTGTCATAAAAGGGGCGATGATTTTATAATGAGAGGTACAAATTAGAATAATATAAGGGAGTAATCGCATATCTTGACGAAACGACAACATTTTGACATACCAGCGAAACATCGGCTGCAACAAAAGTTCTAAATTATTTTATTAAGGGCTGATTTTTTACCGACTTCAAAAAGAGGGAGGTACTCAATTCTACCCGTTTTTGTTTTTTTTTGTTTTTGTATGTTAACCGATTACTCGAAGACGGCTGGACCGATTGAATTTAAATTCGGATCAGTACTTTTTAAGTAATCTTGAAAAAAGCACGAAAATAGTATGATTTTGAGTGAACTACCTCGATGATCAGTCGTATAACTTCTTTGTTTATGAACTGAATATTTATCTACCTAAATAATATACCTAACCTACACTACCTAATACAAAAGATACCTACACTAAAAATAAAAATAAAATAAAAAATTGTTTAAAAAAACAAAAAACCGACTTCAAAAAACCTACCTCTAAAAAGCAAGAAATAATATTCGTAATAATAAAAATAAAAAGACGTCTATTGAAGTCGGGTGGGGCTTTTAGAATAAAAAAAGGAATTTCTACTCCAGCCCCACCAGACTTCAATAGATGTGTTTTTATTATTACGAATATTATTTCTTGCTTTTTATAGGTAGGTTTTTTGAAGTCGGTTTTTTGTTTTTTTTTAAACAATTTTTTCAATCCCCAGTTATCCCCAGGAGATGCAGACAAACAGTCGAAAAAGTGTCCTTTATACTAGAGTTGGTCAACGAATTGAGACTCTGTTGGAAAAGGAACTAATTTTGCACCATATTTTAGAGGTCAATTTCCAGTAACTTAACCTCTAAATGTTAATTTTACAGGGAAAGTGGCGCCGCCATTTCAGTCTTATCTTTCGTTGACAAGACTCGATGTATAGATTTTGCAAGAAAAGTCCATATTATTTTCTGCAATTACATAATATTAATTATAAAAACGAATCATTGATAATATAGGTGATGATCATTCATTTGATCTTTCATTCGTTCGTTTTGCACTTTGTCACAGCACTAGACTTCTTCTACCATAGTGTTTGGTTCATAGATTAGTAAATATGTTTGGTATCGTTTTGCTATCGCAATATCTGTCGTTAGCTTACTTAACAAATTGCGTTTTCTTCGTGATTATATCACAGTTTGTAAATAAAATTAGTTTAGGTGTGATAGAAAATTCCGTCTTTAGTAAAATTTGAACTTTCGGATCGTCTTTTGTACAAAATCACTGCATAATTCATTCATTTTAGCGGAGCTGCGTTTGGCGATATGTAGTATTACAAAATGGCGAGTGTTCCTGACCAACTAGTTTTTTATAAACCGACACGACCTAATTGGTCATGTTGTGAAAGGGGGCGCGTGTTTTGCCATCTCCCGTTTGAATGCTCTAAGCCCTAAGGGATAATTGATGGTAAGCTTGGCTGAATGGACTTAGATTCTTTTGTCTTCCCATAATGGGGAAAATATTACTGTGATACAGTTTGCATCAAAGAGTACTTTTGTATTTTTTTTCATCGCTGTAGTCTGTGGCAGTTTGTTTACAAACAAACAGATGCTCTAAAAGGTTTGCGTTCTCGTTTCAGAGTGGTTTTTTGTGTTTTTCCTTTTAACCTATTTCCAACTTGCCAATGGACACGATATTATGCTTAAAGGCTTCTCCAAACAGAACGCGTACTTAGTATAGTTATGTCCAACACAGCGCCGGCGCTGAAACTGAAAAAACTGAAAACTGAAACTATGCACGTCCTACAACACAATTCGGCGCTATAGCGCGACGTCAGGCTAGCGCTCTAGCGCGAGCTAAGTACGCGTTCTATTTGGCAAAGCCTTTAGCGACTACTTTGTAAGTTGACCTATGTTTTATTTCATATTAAACATAACCTCGAAATAATGAATTAATTTCCTGATATTTGAGTTCATAATCTTTGTTTTTACAATCATTGACGTGCAATTTCGAAATTATAAAATTATTCTTGTACGCTTGTTGGTTCGTAGGCGAACAATGTATGGGCGCATAGCATTGTCTTTCGTTTCACTAAATATTTAGATCATAAGTTACATTGGGAACGCTGTTTATTATCCCATATGAATAAATTCTAAATTTAAACAATCACACAAAAATCGACCATACAAACCTCCTCCTCCCCGCAGTCGGGCCGCTGCTCAGCCACGATGCATATGCGCTCGTCCCTCAACACCCTCACAGAGAACACCGCGATACGCCCCCTGTATATGAACTTCATCGGCTCCACGGCGAGAACGGTCGCGATTATGTCGTCCATGTTGTGCTTGCGGCCCGTCACCGTCATCAGACCGTCACGGGAGCCGCACACGAATACCAGACCTGGGGTTTTACGATCACTTAATACAATGAAAAAAAAAACAAAGTAACCTATGAAAAAATACAAAGATGTCCTCAAGCACCCATGAAAAAATGTAAAGATGTCATCAATCCAATCACTCATGAAAAAATAGAAATATGTGGTCAGCAATACACCATTCAGGGTGATGAGGATGATGCTTGTGAAGAATTCCTTATTCCATAAATCGCAAAAGCAGCGCCGCACCTTGGGAAGTGTGTGGTGAGAGCGAGGGCAGAGCAGCCTCCTCTCTCTCTCCCACACGTACGTATATCGCCAATTTCCCTCCCCCCTCTCGTTTTTTCCCAACCAAGGCGCGGAACAGCGCTTTAGGTCAAACTTTAGTTAATGGTCAAAAGCACAGAGTTGTGAGAAGAAGCTATAAACGATTTCCCTCAAAGTTTACCAGTTCAAAGATTTTCTTGTTTAAAAGGTTTAACCATGCTGCATTCCAATACCTGAGCCACTAATTGCACATGATTAATAAAATAGGAAATAACGACTCACCGCCAGGTCCTAAGAAGCCCAAGAGTCCACTCCTGACGTAATACTCTTCGCCGATAGGCTCCCCATCAGAGTCCAAGGGTCTAACCCTAAACACAGTGTTGGTGAGGCCTGGTAGACCCCAGTATCCAGATCCCGTGGCCCCAGACAGGACGCAGATCTCACCCACTTCGTCCGTCTTACAGAGGAAGGCTGGCCCCTCCATTTTAACCACCACTATCACACCTGCAGGTTATTTTTGATGTCAGTAGTGATTAAAGTGAATATAAAAAAGTACTTGTTGAGCTGATGATTTTTGTATTTTGCGTCGAATCTAACACTGAAAAATGTTAATGAAACATACACTAGCCCGCCTAACATGAGTTTTGATTTGACAGTTGAGTATCGATAAAACGCTATATCACGCGATAGGTATACAATGTGTTACAAAAAGCCCTAATGCTGAATATGGTAGATAGAGACCATCAAACTGAACAAGTTTTGCTTTGGGACTAACTCTGAAATAGCGAAAAAAAAAAAACAGCTGTTTCATACATTTTAACATTTTCGTTATTAATTTATAACACGCTGTTTATCGCGTTTCGGTGGTAATGCTAGGGAGCCTGGGTTATTAAAATGTAACCAATTATAAAAAAGTAAACATGATGTATGTTACAACAATAGACGACTAACATACTCTCTTAAGGCGAGGCCAGTTCACGATCTGATGAAAAGACTGATTTTTGAACTTCCAATGTGAAAAATTGATGTAGAATTCTACTTCAAAAAAATTACTGTAGACTGAAAAAGAAACAAAGAAACACAATAACCGAACAGAATATTGAAAAATGGCATGGTAACTCTGTAAAAAATCCTGAAAAACACTATAAAAACTTATAAAAATAAATTGCAAATCGTCAGATTTCGTAATTTTATTTTCAACGACAGTGATATGATTTTTTATACAAAAAGGATAGCTTTTTTATCGATCTAACACAATAACCGAGTACATTTTTAATAAATGATCCAGTATTTCAGAAATCCATAAAAATGTACTAAATTTCGTCAAATTTTGGCGAAGCGAATGCAATATTCAACCTTATTCTAAAGACATAGTGAAAGAGTAAATTTCGTGAACTGCCTCGCCTTAACTGTCAACACACTCACAGCACAACGTATACTCACATGACGGCATGACCTGCCCGCAATCCTGCAGCGTGAGCGAAGTGAGCGAGTTCTCAGCGTCTACTCGGACAACTCCATACGACAGTCCGGACATGGAAAGCACTCCCCGCCCCGCGGACGACCCCCCGCGCCCCGCGCGACGCACGCACACGGTTAGAGACTCGCTACTGCACGCGCAAGGGCAGATGGCGTCCCCACGAACGCCTATGAGCATAATTTCAGAAAAAAAACCTAAGTATAAAAAATAGATGTTTAGTGTAAGTACTTCAGAAAAAAACGTAAGTAGATGTTTAGTGTACTTCAGAAAAAAAAAACATAAGTAGATCTTTAGTGTACTTCAGTTAAAAAAATCATAAGTAAATTAGCGTACTTTAAAAAACGTAAGTAGATATTTAGCGTACCTACTGAAAAAAAAACGTAAGTAGATATTTAGCGTACTGAAAAAAAACGTAAGTAGATATTTAGCGTACTGAAAAAAAACGTAAGTAGATATTTAGCGTACTTAAAAAAACGTAAATAGATGTTTAGTGTACTTAAATAAAAAAAACATAAGTAGTTGTTTAGTGTAGGTACTTCAGAAAGAAACGTAAGTAGATGTTTAGTGTCCTGTCAATAATGCATAGTATTAAGGTTTAAAGTCACGACAAATCTCACCCTTTGTCTGAAAGACGGAAAGGAACTGATCACAAGAGGAGAGCGACCAGGGGTTGGCGCCGTCCGCCACGAGCAGCATCCGCAGCGAGCTGAGCGAGATCTCCTTGTGGTCGCGCGTCGCTAGCAGACCCCAGTGCAAGTCACGAGACTTTACTATGGCCACGGACGCCCTGAACAAAAGATGACAATGCTAAAGTGTTAGCGAGCACGCGTGCCAGATTCCCGTCTCCCGTTTGAAGTCCAGGACATACCATATGCTACCAGCAATAACTTTCTACCAATCATCAGGCACACATTAATAAAGAAACGCACGATCAAGCCACTGACCTGTATTTCGTGATCATGTGCATCCAGGAGGCAGGGCTGACCTTCATCAGTGCGTACGGTATGAAGATGACGTGCATTCCGTTGAGTACGCTAGCTAGCACCGCGTGCCAGAGTCCCGTCTCCCGCTTGAAGTCTAGCACGCACACCATGTGCTCGCCCTCGGTGTAATTGCACGCCACGGATAGCATTCGGCAGTGGGCCAGCATTGACGCCCTGTTCAAATACCAGGATTAGTGCTTATAAAAGCTACCCATTCCACAACTGGCAAACATATTAAAATAAAAAGGGGCCTGCAACGATGAAAGTAGTCGAAATTCTTGAAAACATTATCGTTTTTAGATGATTACTAATAAATTACATCCTATCTTATTTTGGAAATATGTCAATCACAAAATTAGAAAACTAGTTAAGGTTTTTTTTAATTTATATTTTCAAGATTATAGGTGCAGCATCAAAATTGGAGGTCACTTTACGATTTTTATCTTTCGAGAAAAGTTTTAATTATCATGTTTCTGACAATCACATAACTGAATACTATAGTCTACTATCTAAATTATTTTTGAGACCGATAAATCAAGTAATACGTACGGCCCTTTTATATTTATTTACTTCTAAGGTTTAATAATCAAATCAAATCAAATCGACGAGCGCACTAGACATTGAAACAAAACACTTTTAACGTATATACTAGTGCGGTTTATTGAATGTCCTTTTGATGATTAGTTTGCAATTGATTAGTTTTCTTTATTTTCCCGAAACGTTTCGGCACTTTTCAGATGCCGTGGTCACAATTACAAACAGTGGTATGTATAGCTTAAGGTATAGGTATAGCGTAAGCTTTTTCCTGGATGTAATAGACCGATCTCCCACTGCATGAAACCTTACCTCACAAGGTGGAACAGCAGACATGTGTTACAGCAATAGATATTTCTTAGGAACACTGGATTTTAGTGGGTTGCCATCGCATATCCTGGAAGAACATATATTTTTTTTCGTTTTCGTACCGCTATTTTGACCGAAAATTACATCATGAGGTGGAAGATCAAAATGTTTACCCATCGAAAGAGAAACATTTGGAGGTCAAAACCCGCATGGGTTGCCAGCCCCTACCCTGGCAGGTTTCAAGATCAGCCAAGTTTTATGATGCCCAAAAATGGGGTCACTTACCTCATCAGGTGGAGAGATAAAATTGATGCAGATCGATAGCCCTAGATGTGCCATTCATGAATATATAGGGTTGCCTGCCTTCAGCCTGGCAGTTTTTCTGGTCAGCCAACTCAAACAATCTATATCAATATCTTGGAAATACGAAAAATCTTGTAATGATGCTATGATTAAGGGTATTTTTAATGCAAACCGTGATATTAAATTAGTCTACGCACTGGCAGTCTTGCGCCGTTGAAATAATAGGGTTAATGCACCAGTTATGGACATTTTTCATTGGTATCTTCAAATATTGAAAAAAGTAATGTAGCTGTTTAACGTCATCAGGTGGCTCGATGGAAATGATGCAGATCGATAGCCGTAGACGTGCCGTTCATGAATATATTGCCTGCCTTCAGCCTGGCAGTTTTTCTAGTCAGCCACCTCAAACTATCTATATCAATATTTTGGAATAACGAAAATGCTATTATTCAGGGTATAGTTAATAGAAACCATGATATGAAATTAAAAACTACGCACTGACAGTCTTGCGAAGTATATTATGGTGTCGAAATAATGGGGTCAATGCACCAGTTGTGGGCATTTTTCATTGGTATCTTCAAATATTGAAAAAAAGTAATGTAGCCGTTTAAGTTCAACATGTTACCACGTTGGTGGTATTCTAAGTGAAAGGAGACCCGGCGTTTTATGCTTAAGTTGTTTACTTTAAAAAAAAAAATATTTTATTACGAAAAAATATATATGTTCTTCCAGGATATGCGATGGCAACCCACTAAAATCCAGTGTTCCTAAGTAATATCTATTGCTGTAACACATGTCTGCTGTTCCACCTTGTGAGGTAAGGTTTCATGCAGTGGGAGCTCGGTCTATAACGTCCTTTTCTGTTTCTCTGACAATGTGTATGCAAAATTTCATGATGACCGCTTGAGTAGTTTAGACATGAAAGCGTAATTCAAACAAACAAACTTATGCTTTCATAATATTAGTTAGGATTAACATTTCCTGCCCTAGTCAAAAAAAGACCCAAATACATGTAGGTTGAGAAATAGATACAGATAATACGGAGGTTGAATAACATGCCTCGTATTTTCCGTTCACTTAATTTCTTATAAACATTTATAGCAAGGCCTTTCGTTATAATGTCAATGTATCTTCGCCATGTAATGTCAATTACTAACTACCGTTTTTATGCTAAATGTGAGGGTCGCAGAACATAGTTGTAACAAAGACAAATTTGTACAATTATTGTAATCTCCAACAGCTGAATATTCTTTATAAGACACTAGCGACCCGTCCTTCGCTCATATTTTGCTTCGGTGTAGTATGCGATCTGAATCTTCTCCGTACAATCCATGGATGGCCATCATCAGATCACAGCTAGGTCAATCCTTGGCGGAGAACCAAGGCTTCAAAGTTACCTCGTTTGTATAAAAAATTACTGGTGTTCTTGATTATCTGGCCACCACTATAATGTGCTAATGTCCTAATTTTTTTTACGTATATGAAAAAGCAACCGTTTACTTGGTAGAGGGGGGGAGGTACTTGACTCTAACAAAACTGAATCGAAAAGTAGTATTCTCTACAAGATTAGATAGAACTCGATTTCGGTCATTGTCTGCATTTATCGAAGAGACAAAGTAGTTACCTCACCATAATAATATGTCAACATTCTGATTTCTTAGCCAATTAGCTGCGTCTTAGGTTAGGTTGTAGATGTTACCTGTCAAAGGCTGTTTAATAAATAGGACAAGTAAGGATAAACAGAGTAGACGTATGAAAAAGCTGTCAAAAACTGTTACTAAATAGAACAAGTAAGGATAAACAGAGTAGGTAGACGTATGACAACTGTCAAAAACTGTTACTAAATAGAACAAGTAAGGATAAACAGAGTAGGTAGACGTATGACAACTGTCAAAAACTGTTACTAAATAGAACAAGTAAAGATAAACAGAGTAGATAGACGTATGACAACTGTCAAAAACTGTTACTAAATAGAACAAGTAAAGGTAAACAGAGTAGATAGACGTATGCCAACTGTCAAAAACTGTTACTAAATAGAACAAGTAAAGATAAACAGAGTAGATAGACGTATGACAACTGTCAAAAACTGTTACTAAATAAAACAAGTAAAGATAAACAGAGTAGATAGACGTATGACAACTGTCAAAAACTGTTACTACATAGAACAAGTAAAGATAAACAGAGTAGACTAGATAGACGTATGACAACTGTCAAAAACGGTTACTAAATAGAACAAGTAAGGATAACAGAGTAGATAGACGTATGACAACTGTCAAAAACTGTTACTAAATAGAACAAGTAAGGATAAACAGACTAGCTATCAACATACCTGCTAACTATGACGCCCATAGCAGACCCATCTGCCGCTGAAGTGTGTTCGATGTGCGCGGGGCTGTCTTCGGCGGGGCGCGGGGGCGGGATCCAGTCTCGCGGGGGGCGGGGCAGCTTCTCTGTGGACACCCACTGGAGGGACGGCCAACCGCGGAAGGAGACCACGTCCCCAGATGATGTTTTGGGTAGACCTGAGAATACAATATTGTTACGCCGGTTCTTAAGGCCAGTATATTCGAAATTATCGAAATTGGCCTATTTTCGATTCAACTGTAAACAATCGAATATTCTTTATTTTGAGCAGATAAAAATATTATGTTGAAGTTTCATAAACTATCTTGATTATTTTACGGTTAAAAATACGATTTTCGTATCTTTACTCGACTATAAAAATATGCAAAGACAAAGAAAATTTTCAATAATTTTGTATTTTTTGGATAATACTTAAAGTTTATTAATCCCCTATTCATGAATAATATATAGAAAAATAGGTAATGACATATAGAAGAATATTCAACGGTTACTTTTTCAAAAAGTGACATTATGCTCAAAATAACAACAAAAACGTTGAAAAAATGAAAAAGTGAGGTTATTTTCATTACTTTTCACACGTAAGGAAAAAGACGAAGACAGAATTTTTGGAATAAACAGTAAAACTACAGCGAAGTTTTAACCGCCTCTGTGGTCTAGTGGTTCGCCCACCCGTTTAAGACGCAGGGGTCCCGGGTTCGATTCCCAGAAGGGGAGTACATTATTTTGTATATGGTTTGGTTGGAGCTAATTTCAAGTTAGCCTGTCTAGCTACCACCATCTTACTTAAGTCTGACGCCATAAAAACAATTTAAAAGTTGTGTTCCGGCAGTTAGAGTTAAGATAGCCAGCCCTCAATGTGGTGAGGATCCCGGGTGTAGTAGTGCGCTTACACTTTCGGCCTTATCGTCACTAATCGTTGTCACGTCACTAACATCATATCAGGTGAGGTGATGGCCAAGCACTATTCCGTTGTGGATAAAACATTATACAGAACAATACAGTATTATGAAACAATATAAAACAATGCAACAGTAGTATGCACGTCGCAAGGTAGCGCACTTTCGGCAGTGAAAGAAAAGTTATGTACGGTTGGCGTGGGAGGAAGAGGTGAAAGGACGCCCCCCTGCCCAGCACCCAATAATAAATCAATAATGTCCTAATTAATCCGATATTTAAAGTTTCTAGAACGAATATATTGGCAAGTTGTCAAGCAAGCATTTCTGAAGTCAGAGCCACACGATCTCAGCAGATCCTCAACTAGTTGAAGGCCAAAGCCCGCCTCCTCTAGACAAAAGTACTTCTATGGATTGGTACACAAATTAAGCGAGGTAATTAATCTTACCTTTCAAGCAAGCATCCGAAGTCAAAGCATACTGGATCCCACAGGATCCCAGTAAGAATCCGACTTGCTGTAACCCAGCATCTCGCCTCGTCAAGGGAACTTCTATGGGAACAGGTACAACGCCCGCTTGCAGACATCCGTAGAACGCGCACATGAAGTTGATAGGGTCGTTATTGGGGTACACTAATGCCACTCTATCCCCGGGCTTGATAGAATTGTCACCCGTGAGAGGACCACCACTGCTACTCTTGGATGTGAACGTTTTGTTGAGGATTGCGTGGGCGATCTTCAGCGAGCGGCTTAGGAGTTTCCCTGTGTACAAACGGTTCCGTTAATTCATTTATGGACATATAGAAATGGCAACTGTGTTTTTAACGGGTCGGGTGTTTCATTAATAACCTCCGATGCAAAAAGAAGGGTGTTATAAGTTTGACGTGTGTGTATTTGTTTATCTGTCAGAGGCATCGTGTCTTCCAAACGGATGGATCAATTTTAATGCGATTTTTTATTCGAAAGTTGGCATAAATAACGAGATTAGGGTTGGTTAATACCATACTTACTCGATCTCTCAACGTGCCGTGTTATTACGAAATAATTCCAATATATTGGTTGTTTTTATCAATCCAGGATAATTTAAGTTTTATATATACAACACTCTTTTATAAGAATGCTAATTATTTCGATTATGCGAAATAGTGAAGAGAGTAGGCACTAACCGTAAGTCAGAGAGTTGCTCATCTTTCCATTGGGGTCGAGTACAGTAGCAACATTAGCTTTAAAGGAAGCCGTGCCATATCTTTGCAGGGCCGCCTCCAAGTTCCTCGGCAGACCAGCAGGCACCACCAACTGCTCGCCCACCGCTGGGGTCATCGTACCCCCCTCGGGTTTAGGCGCATTCGGATCCTTGGGGTTTGCGGCTATCTCTAATTCTATGTCGTCGTCTTCGTAGAATTCCGGTAGGGGTCGTCGTTTCGGTCTTTTGAGCGTGTTGAGCAGTTGCTGTATTTTGGCTGACACCTAAGAGGTAGAAAATAAAGTAGTTTGAGATATTGAATTGACACGCCGTAATATTTTTTATTTGCAAAGTTTTAACGTATAAATTTTTAAGCTACGTGCAAACTTTTAATCTCCATTAAAATAGAAGGGGTGCTGCAAAATTCGAATAATTTAATGTCAAAATATTTTTCAGGGACGTCGTTAGCGATCGTGTAAATGTCTGGTGACCAGCGCGCCTCCTCGCCGGTTATTGGACGAGGTGTACGCAGTTCTTCTTCTTCTTAGCGTATGAGGATAAGTGGCCACCTCTGGTGTTATAGAGTCTATCATGCCGCCTTGTAATGCCTCTGACTTGGCTTAACGACTGTTATCAGATGACAACAGTCGGGACCGACGGTTTAACGTGCCCTCCGAAGCACGGAAGCGCTCAGTTATTATGCCACTCAACGGTCTCCCATCCAACACCTGGCCGGACCGATTGTTGCTTAACAAACGTGATCGAGTACGATCAGTCTGTCAATCTCATTGAGCCTTCACAGTATGCGCACTGTGCGTGTGCGTTGCATCGGCTTGGTATCTATATCGGGGGCGCTCACCTTCCACCGGCCGGTGCCAGTTCCGGTGTCCTCGGGAGGCGCGTAGCATTGCACGCGGTCCGCCACCAGCGCGCCTCCTCTACGATTACTGGACGAGGTGTGCGTTACATCGGGCTGGATATCTATAACAGAAATGTCTATAAAATAACACTAGAAGGCCTGGCAACACGAAGAGGAGAGGAGAGAGGAGACTTACAGCGAATATACGTTACAATAATGCAATGTCCAGTGGTTGCCGATCCGCAAGACGCATTACGCGCGAGCGGTGAAGACGTGGCCGAGCGGTGACAAGAAACAACATTGAATGCACTTAAATAATGAAGACAATCAGGAAATCGCGATATTATCGAAACCGTAGTCACCATTCTTAGCAGTAAATATTTGCAATGAGAATTAGTTAAAAGGGTGACAAACACGCACGTAACCGTAAACCCCCAAGCGATGTCGCCCGCAGTGAGGTATCAGTATCAACTGCTATCTTAAGGTATCGTAGTGAGCGAGCGTGTAGATAGCTCCGTAGCCATGATAACAAAGACGTAACACCGTCTCCGTGAAAAAGGTGAGATGTGCTTCAGACCAGCTCCCGCCCGATGACGCTCGTCAAGTTTCGGTTGGTCTCCGGTCGAACTCGGGTGCCATCTACACATTCGCTGAGACATCTTCGACATGTGATTACCCTAAGATCATACTCACAGGCCGGTAAATGTGTCGTTATCTCAGAGAGGTCAATCTCTGTCCGTTCGCGCGGCGCGTGCTTCTGCATCTTCTCTCTCTGTTCTCGCAGCTGGTGGGGGTGGGGGGGGCAGCATCGGCTGGGGGTGTGAGCGGGGGTGGGGGGCAGCGGGACGGCGCGCGGGAGGGGAGCCCAGCTCCGGGGGTGGGGGCAACTCGTTGTCGCCTGCGCACGAGTCTTCATCGGAACTGGATGCTACAACAAAAGGCGATTATTATAAAAGAAAACAACAAAAAATTGTTGATAGAAGAAACAAATACACCTATACTATAATAATAGTCATTGTCAAACGCAAATAAAATGATTTTTATTTATTATTTATTTATTACGCCATATGATTCCAGCAGCGTCTATTGTGTTTTATTACTTATTGTTTGAGATTAAAATCTTTAACACTTCTCATTTGTAATTTTTCTTGCATTTTTCAATTTTAATTTATACACAAAAATTTTGCAAATATAGTAAAACTGGGTACGTATCAGAAAGTCTAAAGTTAGAACGTATTAAGGTAAAATGGCGAAGTTCAAAATGTCGAAAATTAAAATGGTTTAAAATGTCGAAAGTCATTAAGTCATTATGGACAACATCAAAATAGCAAAATTCAGGATCAAACCTATCAAATACATGATGAGTTAAATATCAATGGGCAATACTATATGTGTGTACTTACACAGGTCGTGCCTTTCTCTGTCTGGACTTTTTGCCATCATTGATGTCCTCTTTGAAGGCATGGGTAATGAAGGTTTGGGTCTGTTCTGCATCTCCGCCAGTGCCTGCTGCACCGCCTCCTGTCGCACCTCTGCAATACATTCGCATTATTACTACCATGCAATTTATGCGCCATTGAGGCTGCCACTTCAGTGCGTGACCTGAATGGCGGCGCATCGCGACTACGGAATCTGCGGTGGACGGAACAAATACTCGATTCGATATGTATGAGTGAACGCATTCAAGGCCCGTACCGTACCGGCAACGCTTTGATCTTTGGCAAGTCTGCCTGGCTTCAAATTGTTACAGTTAAATCGAACCCCAATCTACACGAACACGAACCTATACGAACGATATCTTCCAAATAACTTCAGCTAATAGTACAATTCGAAATTCAGTATTGCCATTTATTTTAAGTTACTTAATATAATCGAAAAAATACTAGAAAAAATCGACTCACCCGTAGCAGCTCAGACGGGACTCGAACCCGCACCCTTAGGATTCCGGCCCAATGCACTAACCAATTATGCTACCGAGTCGCTAGTGGGAGTGGCGAAATTTTCTAGTAGGTACTTTTTACGTTTTCGCTGTAAGCCAGCGTTATTTCATCAATGTGAAGAATTACCTTCAACATTCGAATGCAATATCTTTACAGATGCCAGACAATCGATTAAGATGAAACAGCTATATAAAAAATTCTCGACATGTATAAACTCGTCCTGCAGGCTGATTATCTAACAAGAAACCATTTAGCGACAAGTAATAATTATTATTACGGAATTGTCGCTGTCAAACCGTTTGAAGGAAGAAATCGCGAATTCGTTGCGGTCGCGTCGCGGTTACTGAATTACACAACGTCTTGGCGCATAATGTCCTTTTCTCTAAATGTCCTTTTCCCAAATTGACTTTTTCTCGAAATGTCCTTTTCTCAAAATGTCCTTTTCTCAAAATGACCTTTTTATATGTAATCGTTTTTTAACAAATACATATTAAAGCTTTTTAGTTAGTCGCTTATCTAAATTATCATCAAAAACACAGACAGGCAATGCATGTAAATATTTATTAAGTCTAAGAATGTTATAAAGTAATTAGTAATGTAGTTATAAATTGTAGAAATATGATGGAAAGAATCAGAAAAAAAAAAGTAATATTAATCATGAACCAGTCTCTTTATTTGTAGTCAAAAATATTATTTATATATCATTATTAACATTTTTGTATTAATTACCAAACAAGTATCTTTCTTTTGTAATAATCATAGTTTAAGGAAATAATCAACATCATTATGAATATAAAATATAGTAAAAAAAAAGGTATTTGAACATGGAAAGACGTAAATCTTTTATAATAATCATAATGTTAGGAAAATAATCAACATAATTAAAAAAACACTTGAAAATAGAAAGACGTAAATTTATCAATTTACTGATGAACTGCGGCAATGGTAAATTGTTATTTTGTAAGAGATTCAAATATTTATTATATTTTTTATCGAATACAATATCTCTAGTTCGTTGCATATTAAAAGGACATTTTGAGAAAGGACATTCTGAGAAAGGACATTTTGAGAAAAGGACATTATGCGCCAAGATGAAGGTTGATCCAAAATTCGTATCATCTAACTCAGTAACTTCTGTCAAACGTTTTGACAGCGACGATTCCGTAATTATTACTGGTCGCTAAATGGTTTCTAGTTAGATAATCAGCCTGCGGAGCCCTAAGCCGTGTCCAAAGGGCGTCCCGGCGCGGACCGACATAGATTAGAGCTTACACATGCACTGCAAGCATCTGTCCGTCAGAAAAACATCAATAAAATATTCCTGAAGCGGGATGATGATGAGCTTCTTTATTAGTTGGCAATTGGTTTTATCAACTGTGTCATTCATAATCATAACTTATAAATTCATCATAGAGAAAAACTTCACCTAACACGTATTATATAGTATATGTTTTCGTTGACATTCTTTAGTAAACATTAAATTAAGTGTTATTAATTAGTTATTTATTACGTTATTCTTGCTGAAGGAACTTACTTAAATGATAGTTACATCTATCGTCGTCGTCTGTTAAAATAGAAATAAGTAGCATAGCAAGTGAAAATTATGTAACTTACATCAGACTATACATGTTGACCTTGAGACCGGCTTTATGCCGTACGTATTAAGAGCTGCTTTCGTAGTTCAACTGTTTAACCTAGCGTGCTGTCGTGCGTACGTTCAATGTGCGAGTCGGCAGCGCACTTAGAAATAGTGTCAAACTAATAAAACCCATTTATGTGCAGTCGTGAACCTCATGAGCAATGAAATGTACACTCCATAGATCTATGACAAATCACATTATGGAATAACTTCTAAGACATATCACAGGGACAGATACACATTAACAGTCGCCTTTATTATTTCCAGTCATCCAATTAAAAATATCCCCAAAAATAATATGATAGTGTGAGTAGTGTTGCTTCAGGGAGACAAACTGTAACATTCAGGGATGATTATTCACGTTTACCCTTCAATGAGGTCTTACTTTTTGCCAGCTATTTTTGCATTTCTTCTCGCTAATTCCTTTTTTTAATTCATAAACAGTCCAAGATCCGTATTTTTCTGTCATTTTCACAAAATTAAATTACAAAACTAAAATCACCCTACAAACTGGAGCTGTCAAAATGAGATGACCTCCAACTACACTAGCGACCCTATCGGGAGAAAAGGCGGACATACCTGCCATTCGCAATAGCCTGTAATTATGAACAAAAACAAAAAAAAAAACGATTCGCAACTTTACAATGATTTCTATGTTGATAGACCTGTCTGTACAGCGAGCGGTCAAATCAATGGGTATGAATGGTGAAAGCAAAACATTTTTCTTTGTTCTGTGAAAATAACAATCGTGGAACATTTTTAATCTGGGATATTTGATCGAAAAAAGATAATTACTAAATGCACTTGCACAAATTGCAACATCAATTTGCACAATTGCACAAAACAACCAAGAGATTTTAATCCGATCATCTACATATATTATCTACTAGCGACCCGCCCTCGCTTCGCTTCGGTTCCTTCTTTTTTTGCCAAATGAGTTCTCCGACAACACCCAAAAAGAAAACGAATACCTTCCAGTCCTCACCTCCATTTGCTCCAAAAGACTTTTTCCCTCCCATTCGTTCCGTTTATTTTCGCGCGCGTTAATTTTTTGCGAAAACTCCTAAGATATTCATTTAAATGGTATGGTGTTAATTGTTAAAATAATGTGCATAAAATGCTTAAGATAACTAACGTATTTAATTTGATAAGGATTAATACTGTATCCTTCTAAATAGCTTTCCAAATTACCGCTCTGTACTTGACAATTTTTTTAGATGATAAAATGGGTTAAGTATAGTAAGCTATTCATAAAAGATAGATATATGCCATCGCGGACTTTTTTGTAGATCTATAAAAGAAAAACAATTTCAATATACATTATTTTGTTATAGCTCAAAAGGTTTAAGCAGCGTTTTTAATGCAAATACATCGATAACCTTCCTCAGGAATCACTCTATCATTTAGTAAAAACTGTATGAAAATCCGTTCAGTTGTTTTTGAGTTTATCGCGAACAGACAGACAGACAGACGCGGCGAGGGACTTTGTTTTATAATATGTAAGGATAATATAAGATTTGGACAATAACATGGTTTCATTGGTTTCAAGTGCAAATAGATGCCTTTACATCAATTGATTGATTCAAAGGCATCAATTGATTTCCAACCAGAAATTAAACACGGAAAGCCTAGTTGTATAAAAAATAAAAGAGTTGGATAAATCAATAATGCTGCTTCACTTTACATGTTATCCTTTTCATTCTACTAAATGTTCTATATAATTATACTTTATTTATTTGTTTCCATTACAATAACTAATGAGTACTTGCATTTCTGTGTTCTAAATAAAAGCACAGTCTGATCATGATCACGTAATATTAATTCAACAGCCCTTGTGTAGGTAGTCAAACCCGGTGGATTCCTGTGGTGCAACACGTAATATTAAATCAACAGCCTTAGGAGGTAGCGAAATCTGGTGAATTCCTGTGGTGCAACCAGTAGCGGTGCAGGAGAGACGGTAAGGAACATAAATGTTTAGAGCAGCTGGAGTTACGACGCTAAATAAATTGTAACAGAATGTAATGTGCAGCATTGGCTATCGTTTAGAACGCATAATATTTACTCCAACCGATATACTGGCTCGCTGTACCTTCAATTTACGTCAACAATGTAAGAAAAACGTTGTTTTTGTCTAATTTGAGTTAGATATTGTTACAATTACAACCAAAACACAAAATGACTGCTTATCCTTGAATGTATAACGTATTTTTTTAATTTAAGATTTTTGTATTCACAATGCTATTTTTATACATTACTAAATAAAAATACGACTTGCACTAGAGATCAATTCTCGGACGGAATCGAACCCGCGGCCTTTGTATGTTCGGTCCAATGCTTTAACCCCTGAGCTACTGAGTGACAGCTGAGCTACCGAGTCACTACCAAGTGACTCGGTAGCTTAGCGGCCATAGCATTGGAGTTGGACGGGTCATATTTTTTCTAGTATATTATTTAGTAACGTATAACGTACTTTAGACTTCTGTACCTACCTTGTCTTAAAATTTAATTGAAATCTAAATCAAAAACTAAATTGAATAAAATAGCAGATGAAACTGTATTTTTAACAGACTCCCAAAAAAGGAGGAGGTTCTATGTTCGTCTGTATTTTTTTTTTTTTGTGTGTATGTCCACCGATTACTCGAAGACGGCTGGACCGATTGAAATGATTCAAACGTTATTATATTAGGTACACTCCCAAGTTGGTCCCATTTTTTGAAATTTGGAAATCGGTTCAGTACTTTTCAAGTAATTTTGAAAAAAGCACGAAAATAGTATGATTTTGTGTGAATTACCTCTATGATTGGTCGTATTACTTCTTTGTTTATGAACTGAATAAGATAATATTTTTTTTGTTGGAAGAGGGATATCTTAAGTGTAGTTTTTTAACCGACTTAAAAAAGGAGGTTCTCAGTTTGACCCGTATTTAAGTATGTTTCTCCGCGATTATCTTACGTTTAGCTGAGCCGATTTTTCCACATATATAATATACCTTACCTACAAGGTACCTACCTACACTAAAAATAAAAATAAAAAAAAAATGATTAAAAAAAAACCGACTTCAAAAAACCTACCTCTAAAAAGCAAGAAATAATATTCGTTATAATAAAAATACGTCTATTGAAGTCGGGTAAGGAATTTGTACTCCAGCCATTTCTTGCTTTTTAGAGGTAGGTTTTTTGAAGTCGGTTTTTTGTTTTTTTTTAATTTTTTAAAGCAGCGGCTATGTATTTAATTGTTAACTGTTGTTACGATGGAACTCAACAATATAATTTCACAAGTGGGTGACAGATAATGAGCATAAGCGTCGATACATGCAATAACAAGCAAATAACAAGACAATCTATTTATAATTGTTTTATGAATGCATCGCGTCGCATGATAGCAACACGGCTAGGGTTACCTACTGCCTTCTGATAAGGTAAACAGCAAAATTATTTCAAAATTGTATCAAATCCGGGAACGAGATTCGGTATTTCGTTTCATAAACTGGATAACTCCACTGACGAGTTTAAAAGTGCAAATATCTACGAGTATTCTCACCTCACCACGAATGAGTTGAAGTTCACATTGTAACATTTTCTTATTTGCCGTAAGGAACAATCTGACCACATTTTGAAATAAGGTCGAATATAGGAATTAGGAAAGTTTATGGCTGGCTTAGTTTGCAACCCTATGTGTTTTTCAAACACATGGAGACCACATGAGTTGTGCATCAGAACTTGAGAATGTGACGAGACGAACATCAATGGGTGAATTTATAATTTATAACTTTACTCAATAGAGTCGTAAAACAATCTGCAAGAGGCAAATAGATCCAAGAAACATTAAAAAAGGATTGGGAAAGAATAGTCTGAATGCTTTTGGACATACTAATTTATGCTTTTGAGCATATTTCATAAGATATTTTTTGCCAAATAAAAAATGTGAGAATCGGTCTTAATTAACTAACTTTTGTGGTTTCTAATGCTGAACATGGATTAATTAACAGTTCATAAACTGTAGATAAATTTAAGAATATCTGTCGCCGCGTTAATTAAACCAGCTCATTACCGGTTCCATTCGTTAAAGCTAGGTATCAATTTCCGCAAGCTGCGCGGTATTTAACACGTTTTGTGATAGGATAGGAACACCGGACGTAAAACGAAAGCTAATTAAAAAAAATATTTAACATTGAATTCAATAGATCTCTAAAGTTAGTGCCATTGATACAATCCATCGAGTCTAAGGGCCATGTTCACCGCCAGATGATGATGATGGTGATGATTTTAGAAACTGTATTGGAAAAAATCTGAGAAATTCTGCTCCATAAATAATAAATCTGGAATCTGTGAAACATGCTCTATGTCGATTGTTGTAATAGTTTATATTTTATTTGGATTTGTTTCTTTTGTAACAAGGAAAGGAAAGCTTCCTCGACACCTATCGTTTGTCTGGTAGAGAATGCCTGGATGACATTAAGTCTTATTTTGTTGTTTTGTGTGACTGCAGCTAAAATCAGTGTACATGCGTAACATGCATCAATTTTGTTCCTCTTATTCAATAAACATCCAATCTGTTACTTTGGAGGTTGATTGAATCACAAGCTCTGGG
Organism: Agriphila straminella; assembly: GCA_950108535.1. Taxonomy (NCBI): domain Eukaryota; kingdom Metazoa; phylum Arthropoda; class Insecta; order Lepidoptera; family Crambidae; genus Agriphila; species Agriphila straminella. The sequence continues at coordinate 4,028,313 of OX467303.1, read as the reverse complement.
ACGTTTTCTTACGAGCTAAACACTCTGCCATAATTATGCCGCACCACGATCGAGAATGCTCGGTTTATTAATCTTGGAATATTTTGTACTACAATTTGCATTCACTCGCCGTGAAAACTAAGAGCTACATTAGTTATGTTGGAAACTACCGGGTGCGGAACGTAGTTAATTTGCACAGTAAAATTTCGCATTAGCCTAAGAGGTGCGTAAGTTCACGTAGGGCACAAAATAAGCACAATACAGTCCTCAGCCCTAAATCCCTTTCGACAGCGACCAGTCCAGTCGGCCAGTCCTCTCAACAATAGAGGACATTCCCGCATACCAGCCCGATTGGCAAATGGCCGACAATCTCGAACCGACGACTAGGCCGACCTTCGAGTTTCGATCTTGTCAAGTGTTGACGCAATCCCCGGCTGTATTGCAAACGGCAGATTAAATATTGGAAGGTAAATTAGCTGTTGTGATCGCCTTTGCTGTTAGCTTCTAGCTCGATTTAATGTAATGAAACGGTGCTTTCATTTCGTGACACTCCTGGTTTGTGTTAAATCATATTTCCGGGATTTTTTTCTAGCTTATACTTAGATTACTATTACCTACTATTAGGAATTTTGCAGCTATCCTTCGAAAACTCTAATGAAATATTGATATGAATCAAAGCAGTCGGGCTAGCATCCACAATCGTGTCATTGTGCAGAAATTAATTTCGGATTACTAATGTATGGGCAAAAATCGTTTCCCAAAATATCACATCGCAAACTATTTTACGCAAATTTTCATTTGGCAAAAAAACATTTGTTAAAACAACTTATCGCAATTTTTTAGTTAGCAAAACTCTTTTTGGCAAGTAAATTGTTTAGCAAATTATTACTTGGTCAAAGTTTCATTTTACTAAGTATTATTTAGTCAAATGTATCGTTTGGCAAAACATACTCTTCCCAAAAATTGCATGGCATACATTACATACCAATTTGAGAAGCGTATAATACAAATCGACGATGAAGTACTTACCAATAACCTCCAAACTTAGTTTTTGTCGATTTTTAGTTTTATATGCCAATGGACATAATAGTAGATTGTTATACACAAAGCTGAATATTCAGTTCAGAAGTTAAATTACTAATAATGTGTATTGCAACTTAATTAAAAAATTTTGTTAAAGAAAACTTATTCTGTTTCTTTAAACAAAAACCATAATAAATCATTTTTAGTTTCTTAATGTATGAAAATAAATCATTATTCTGTTAAAATTATGAATAAATAGTAAATAATACATTTATCTATACTCATTTTTTTTGTGTCTCATCTTTGGATTCTTTTCTATATATTAGAGGGAGATTAGATGTTCAGTCTTGCATCAGTCTGGTACGATCTTCGGTCTGTAAAAATTCAAAGTCTATACAAACTGATGAAATGGACTGATGCCAAACTGATCATGTAATTTCCCTCTTAGCGTGGTTGTTTTATATCATTGGAAAACTTCTAGTTTCACTATTTTCTAGTGTGCTAGTTCTTTCTCTACCCGCCACATTGGCATTGTACGCACTTACTAACATTAAGGTAGAGTTTGTTGATACTACAGTAGTTATCAAGTCTAAGAAGATCAGATTGAAGTGCAGCTGCATCCTCATCACATTTAACATTTTTAAAAATTATCATGTCGTCAGCAAAACTAAGAATATAAAAATTTTGAAAACATGACTCATGTCTGAAATAAAAATCAAAAAGAGCAAAGGGCCCAACAAGGATCCCTGCGGAACACCACGTGGAACACACATCCAATCCGATAAGTAGTTCCCCAAAGCAACAGCTTGAGAACGGTTAATAATATAAGAGGTGAACCATCTCAGCAAGTCTCCCCTGACACCAGCCATTAGCAGCTTACAAATAAGCAAACTTGCCAAACTTACGCTATAAATAAATTAAGTGTGTGAAGTGACAATTTAATGAATTTTTTTTTTTAAATAGGTATATATATTTGTCAAAATAAAATGTTTTGTTTTTACGATTTACGAGTTTCATCATCACATATTCATATTGCTGCATAATGAAGAAAAATCAGAGAGTGACAGACAGGTTTCTTCTTATTTTTGTTTCAGCAATCTACCAATTTTATTTATCTTACTTTATGCAATCTACTATCCTCCTTTTCCGATACTTTAGAATGCATAGAGAAAAACGATTTCCCTTAGTGGCCAGTGCGTCCTGTATGCATCGACGACATAATCCCACAGATTAGTGAGAGCGAGCTTATCGATGGTATTATTTTATTGTGTAGCAACATTTTCAATAAAGACAATAGATACAAGAGGCTTTTAGAATTAAAAAAAAGGAATTTGTACTCCAGCCCCACCGGACTTCAATAGACGTGTTTCTATTATTATGAATATTATTTCTTGCTTTTTAGAGGTAGGTTTTTTGAAGTCGGTTTTTTTATTCAATGATAATGCGTATCTAATGATTTGTATATTATTTCTTGCTTTTAAGAGGCAGGTTTTTTGAAGTCGGTTTTTTTGTTTTCTAAACAATTTTTTTATTATTTTATTTTAAGTGTAAGAACCTTCTGTATTAGGTAGTGTAGGTATATTATTTAGGTAGAAAAATCGACTCAGCCAAACGTGAGATAATCGCGGAGAAACATACATACATACAAACTGAATAGGTACCTCCTTTTTTTGAAGTCGGTTAAAAAGACTACGCAAGGGTACCTTTCCCAACAAAAAAAAACATCTAATTCAGTTCATAAATAACAAAGTCGTCAAGGTAGTTAATGTAAAATCATAGTATGTTTAGGATTACTACTGAACCGATTTGAAAAAAACTTAAATGGGACCATCTCGCAAGAAAACTCAATCGAACGACAAAAAAATATATTATATATTTTCTGTTCAAACATGTTGTGAATTATATATTTTCTGGTAGCTTTTGGCTTTGGAGTCAATTTAAATAAAAATTTAAATTTTTAATTTACAACATAGTACAATAAATCACTATTACGGCTGTATGCGTAGGTTATGCCTTTGCTCCAAAGACTTTCTATGTTGTTGCTCAAAACAAAAAAAACAATGGTATGATTACTCTTTGTCACTGACTGTCAAATCTGTCAATCAGTTTTTTAAATCAGTAAATGCAAAGGAACTTCGTGTTTAGCCGTATGTTTGATATTTTATCGCGATAATAATATAAAAAAAAATATTTAGTTAACAAGGTAAAATAAAAAAATCATAATATTATTTTCTTTATTCTTAAAACTTGTGCTATCAAAAAAAATTTAAAACAATTCTCTTCGAAAAAGTTTACCAACCCCTCTGAGATTGAGAACCTCCTCCTTTTGTTGAAGTCGGTTAAAAATACGGCTACTGTATTTAATTAATTATTCGCTTTAACAGCATATTAAACAAATATAAAAGAGCTCGTAAGTAAACATTTCAATAAAATGCGGCTACTGTATTTAATTAAGTACTTAACTATTCGCTTTGACATTTTCGAGATCTGGTCCAATATCAATAACGGAGTGAAACGTAAAAGCTAATAGGCTTGTGAATATTATATTTTAACGATCTGGTATATAAACCATTTCTGTAGGGCGACAAAGTGATAGTTCTGGGAATGTGTTTCCACGCACTCAAGGTGGTGCCGCCTTAGAGCATTCAACCATTGAATGCTCTAAGGGTGCCGCGCTATGACTCAGAAATAATATTCCAATAGTCAGGTAATTTGCCTGCAAATGATTCAAGGAGTTTTGATTTCTTGTGCGTCAGATAGCACTAAGGGCTGTTAATAATGCATTTGAAAGTGTGTGCAAGTTATAAAAAAACGGCCAAGTGTGAGTTAGACTCGTGCACGAAGGGTTCCGTACCAAAAACAGCAAATAAAAAAAAAACACGTTTGTTGTATGGCAGCCTCGCTTTAATATTTATTTTATTCTGTTTTTAGTATTTGTTGTTATAGCGGAAACAGAAATACATCTTCTGTAAAAATTTCAACTGTCTAGCTATCACGGTTCATGCATGAGAGACAGCCTGGTGACAGATAGTCAGACAGACGGACAGTGGCGCGTTAGTAATAGGGTCTCCTTTATATTCTTTGGGAACGGAACCCTAAAAATCTAAAATTGTGATCGAGCTTTGAAAAAAAACAATAAGTATCTTGAGAAAAAATGGCAATGTCTTTTTTAAACTTCCACACAATTTTCAGGGTCGCAAATTTAATGTAAGCCCTCAGTGCTACCTGACGCGCAAGAAATTAAAACTCCTTAAATTATTTTCAGCTAGAGTATACCGATCTGACTACTGGACTTTAATAGCCAATTAACCAGAATAAAAGCTTAGAACAAACTAAATGCGCCGGTACACTACCTACACTACACATGAGTAAATAGAGCTACCTACCTATCTAGAATCTGTCTAGAGAACTTGTAGTTATTCTCTGGTATAAATTGGTACGTGATTGGAAAAAGAACTGATTTTATCAGCTGCGTTCGCCTTATTTATGGGTCAGTTTCTACTAATTAACCGGGAAAGTGGCCCCACCGTTTGTTTCGTTAGACTGTACCCCAGCTTTTATGCGCGGGGAAAAAAAATTTTTTTTTTGATTGGGCACATCATGAAATTATTGGCCATTGGCCAGGGGTCCTACCGCCTATAACTCAAAGCTTTAGCCAGAGCGATAGCAATGCTCTGTCCGTCCTTGTCATATCATAACACGATGACAAGGACGGACAGTGCACTGACGTCATAAACCAAAGCCAGAGTCAAAGCGATAGAGTTAGGCGGTAGACCCGCTGATCATGAAATGCCGGCACATCATGCATGATCTGACCAGGCAGATCTCGATCGGTCCAGTTCAACGATTAGCCCACGACATATATAAAACGTTACAAAAGATACTATTATGAAGACTGCTAACAAGTCTTATCAAAGTCTGTGAACAAAATAAAATGTAGAAATTCCTCTTTACATTGTATTTTATGATTTTGTGTATTTTATGAAAATTTTCTTCCACATAATATATGACATTAATACAAATGCGTTATCCAATATCGATTAATTAACAGCAATCGACGAACAATGGCATGATGGTTGTATTGGCATCCAACGATGCATACTTGCGGTGGAAAATTAGCTGTAATGTTGTAATTAATTAATGGAAATATTCAGTAGGTTCTACGAATAGCAGATGTACTATTAATATTTAATCTGTGGTGGCGGTCACATAATTAAGGACACCAGTCGATTTCCATACAAACGAGCTTTGAAGCCTTTGGTTCTTTACCAGGGATTGATTGAGCTGGGACCTGATGATGGCCAGCCAGAGAGTGAATGGAGGAGGTCCAGACAGCTATGACACAACACAACCAACTGCTCTGATCAGCATTCTAGCAAACGACGGGATAAATCTACAACTAACCTTCAGGCTGCGTTCAGAGAGATAACACACGACCCGAACTCAACTCAAACTCACCTCAATGCAGCCCACCTCGAAATACATCTCTTATAATTTTGAGTCTTATTACATACTGGCTTTTGCCCGCGACTTCGTCCGCGTGGACATTAGGAAACCTATGACCGGGATAAAAAGTTAAACTAAGTATCTGTGTGTTATTCCAAATCCGTTCAGCCGTTTTTAAGTCACACATTCTTTCACATTTATAATATAAGTAGGATATCCATCCATATCCCGTTACTGTCACATTTATAATATTATAGTACGATATCTATAGCTCCTGTCCTTCGATGCGAGTTCGGGTTGAGTTTGAGTTATAATAAATAATAATACTGTGTTGCACATGCCAACTTACACAGCCTCTTACCATACTAGTAAATCCTAGTTTCCGAGCAGCATGATGTGAAAGACATTTATTTCATACTTGACTTCAGGTTGAGCGCGGAGCGTGTGCAGTTGCATTATTAAATTACCACGGATCTTGTTCTATTCCTGTTGGGCTGCTCCGGTATATATCTGTCCTAAATGCTCGGCCTATAAATGTCAATCACGATAACTGACTCAAAGGTTCTAACTTTAGGCGAGCATAGCTTGAATATCTTTAGATTACTCTAAATTCTAAATAGTGCACTTCTATTTAGTAGTGGTAGTAGGATATGAAAAACTATAAGTATAATGAAATTTGCTCAGTCTATTAACTATATTACTTATTATAAAGTTTATTCAAAAAACAAACTCGAAACAAATAAAAAAAAATATTTTGTATAGGTACGGTGTATCGAAATAATATTAAAGCTAGACGCGCCGTTATAGATTTAGGTTTAGGATTTTAGGGAACATCCCGAGCATGTAATATTTAAAAAGTTAAATCTTCAAGTACCTACTGTAAAGCTTTTTTTTATATTACTTGAAAATCCTTAATCTGCCGCCGTAGAACACCTTGTGTATCCCAGTCAATATCGACGTGTCTAGACTAGATTCCCTAGGACTTATTACCGAGAGAGAGAGCGGTCATAGAACTTTGAGAACAAAATGGTAAACATAAAGGGGCTGACAGACCGGCTTGGCTATTTCATGCTATCGAAGAAACGGAGAGTTACAAATTTTCTGTTTAAATATAGATGAATAAAATTGGATTATAAGATATCGAGTTAGTTAGTTTTAAATTTAATGTATTTTTAACCGACTTTATCAAAAGGAGGAGGTTCTCAATTCGATTGTATGTTTTTTTTTTTATCGTTGTTCGCGCGTATCTTCGATATTTATGGACCGATTTAGATGATTCTTTTTTTGTTCGATTGAGTTTTCTTGCGAGATGGTCCCATTTAAATTTTTTTCAAAGCGGTTCAGTAGTTTACAAGTAAACCTGAAAATACTATGATATTAAATCAACTAACTTGACAATTTTGTTATTTATGAACCGAATTAGATGATTTTTTTTTTGTTGGGGAAGGGATACCTTTGTGTAGTCTTTTTAACCGACTTCAAAAAAGGAGGTATTCAGTTTGTATGTATGTATGTTTCTCCGCGATTATCTCACGTTTAGCTGAGCCGATTTTTCTACCTAAATAATATTCCTACACTACCTAATACAGAAGGTACTTACACTAAAAATAAAAAAAAATAAAAAATGTTTAAAAAACAAAAAACCGACTTCAAAAAGCCTGCCTCTAAAAAGCAACAAATAATATACAAATCATTTGATACGCATTATTATTGTTATAATAAAACACGTCAATTGAAGTCGGGTGGGGCTTTTAGAATAAAAAAAGGAAGATGTAGGTACTCCAGCCCCACCCCCACATTTGTATATTATTTCTTGCTTTTTAGAGGCAGGTCTTTTGAAGTCGGTTTTTTGTTTTTTAAACAATTTTTGTTGTACCAAGTTTGGGCCCTCCACATACATACAAAACGGGAGAATTATTTTTCGTAAAATATACTTACCTCAAATGATTTGTAATATCTTAATATTTTACTTCAAGAAAACAATTTTGAAAATATTTTTTGGTTTTATTTAAAACAAGTGCTGAAACGTAAAATATGTGATATATTTTTAGAAACGGTTCTGAAAGCCCTTTCTATACCGCACACGGTATAGTAGTTACATTCCCACAGGACATAAATTAAGTGCAATATACGGCGTTTCGTGATCGAGGGATATCCTTTGGCAGAGTGAACCTTCTGAACCCTTAGACCATTTTAAGAACGGGAGCCATCTTGGATTTTTGTATGGGAGGGAGTTATAACACAATCTTTTTTTGTATGGAAATTCAAATTTATTTTTTTCAAAACCCATCGTGTGGGATTTCGAATGAAAGGGCTTCTTGAGCTGATTCCAAATATCAAACACTGTTTAAATGTGATGCCGTCTCTTTCAAACAATATTGTCAAAAAAGTGACAGCATCACATTTAAACAGTGTTTTGGTTAATCACGTGTTAAACAGTGTTTTGTGGTAAGGCCGTGAATGTTTACCACAGTTTTTGCAGCCAACAACTGCACACTTCGCAATAATTACGAAATATTTAGATAAAAATAAAAAAATATTAGGACAGTTAGCTGTCAAATTTTTAGCACATTCAACAATAGCGACATTCATCTGAAGTGAGAAATTGGCAGTTTTTAACTTTATTACTGTCCGATGTTTAAAATGGAAAAGTGTTTTTGTTATTCATAAGTTTTTCAAGATAAACAGAACACAAACCACATAATGAGTGCATTGCATGCATTTAAAAAAACCGCCACCGTGACAGTGTGTGTGCACAGAATATTATAATAGTACTGGGTACGAATTAGTTAATGTTACGTTGTCTGACACACTAATAAAAAAAAATACCTAATTAATAATATCAATTACTTAATTAGAAAATATAAATTTCACATGTAAGTAAAAGAGATAATTGTTGTTTTTTAATTTGCACAGGCAATAAAAAAGTATAAACCACATTGAAACACTTTTATTTTGAAGTGTACATATTGAAAAAGTGTTAGTTTATTGTTCTACGACTATTATCAGGCGTTAACTCAAAGGAAATATAATATATTCAGTAGGTTGGCTTGATTTTTGGGGGGAAATCGGTCCCCCAGACGTGGCCAAGCGGGCGGTGGGAGGTGAACCACCGCTCGCCTTGCACGGCCCTGATGAGAGGGGGGAATGGCCAAACTTGCCCGGCCATTCCCCGTCGGAGGCCCGGATGCGGGCAGGCCGCATGCCGTTGGGGTGAATGCCACCCTGGACCCCCACACAGCGTAATGGCTGGCGGCTTTGGCGGCAAGAGGGCAGGTGCCGGAGGTTTTTAGTGGGTATTCCCTCCTCCCGGGATCCCACCGAACCGCTTGGTTGGGTGAGATCACGGGAGGCAGGAAAAAAAGGTTGGCTTTATTTATTAAGACAGTGTCAGTGTTACAGTAGGAAAAAAATGATTTTTCAATAGCAAATAGGCAGTATTTCTAATGTAACTTTTTATCACAGAGATCATTTTACTTACAGATATTTTATACTAAATAATGTAAGTGCCATGTTAATAGTAGGTACCATCAGCAACACAGATTTAAGTGCCAGTACCTATTTTTGCATAAAAATCAATGAGTAAATAGAAAGTTGCGGACCAGACTTGTCTTACCGGTTGCAAGACACGTCTTCGATGCTCGGTAGGTAACCGACTCTAAATTCCTACACTTGAATTCGTTTACCTATATCCCGTATACTAAGGTGCATAATAAATAGTAGTCAAAATACATAGATAAATAACCCAAACCAACACAAAATACGTACCATACCGCAAGGCGTTAAATTAGTTCAATTATAAAATACACCAATGACACACCAGTGACCGCTACAGACAGAGATCTTTACAATGTAGTGAACTAGTGACTCACCCGAGTGGTACCGACTCTCGTTGCGCGTGAGTCGCCGGTTGGTCCTGCCAGGTGGCGAGCGCAGCGCCGCGGCCGACCTCACTGCGACCCGATAACAACCACACATTCACGTTGACCACACTCACACAAGACGCCACCATATAAACCCAATTTCAAATTTGGAATTCAAAACTTTTTTTCCCGCCTAAAACACACCAAAGAAGGTGTTCCAAAACTTTGTGGCGGTATTTTTGTAAAGTAAACTCGTTGAATTTGTTTTCAATTCCAAATCTGTTTACAAATCTTCATAATTGTCTTTTCTTTGTTCAAAAGAACAAATTAAATGCGATCCGACGGTAACAATGGCTCATTACTTAGCAATCATATTACTAATACAATGCTAAATGGCATTTAAGCTTGTATTTGCTCTTGTTAATTTCTCACCGTCTGACCCTCGACAGGCACACACTTATTCATTTAGTTAGTGCAACAAGTTAAGTAATGGTAACGCACATACACTCACAACCACACTTTATCGGAATCGGCACGAAGTTTATTTATAAAATTAAAATGGTGAGTATCTTATTTATTCTGTAATTTACATATTATGTTGAAACATGATCGATTCAACTACAGATTACTGTAGCAGCATAAAAATGTAAAAAGACTAATAACCACAAGAATACCGAAGTTAATTGATACATTAAATACATACTTACTAAAAAATACCCAACATTAAACCCTGAACAGATTAGTGTAGTGTAGTGTACCTAATAGTCGTACACTATATTTTTTTTCATTCTATGTGCTCGCGCTATTTCAACCTCAGCTTGTGACAATCTTCAAAACACGTCATCGCATCTAAACAACATCCTGATTGTACGCAAGAATTTAACGATCATTGTCAACTTGTAAAAAAGACTAGATAAAAAAAAGAAAATAAAACCTTTTTTTCTTTGACGCAAGTTTTTTTTTCATGTCGGTGACAGTTCCTGAAATGAATGCTCACATTTACGTTGTTTATTTATGATAGATTTCAGGAAAGATTTCAGGCTTGGTTTTAAAATAAAATGACGAATGTGAAATTAGAAGACACGGTAGTGGAAGTGGACGTAGTTAGAATGGATGCAGAGTCCATTGACAAGCATATACGCTCCACGGCAGCGATGTTGTGTGAAATACTAAAGGGCCAGTGTGATGAGAAAGAGAATGAAACATCGGGTGATGAGGATCAGGGGCATCCCTGTCAACGCTGTGGGAAGTACTACAAAAGTGCAAACACTTTGACTACTCACTATCGTCTCAAGCACCCAGAAGAGTCCGAAGGAGCACACTGCGACGTGTGTGACAAGAGCTACGCTTCTACATTGAGCCTGCAGAAACACGTGCGCTATATGCACCAGTACGAGCACCGTTGCCAAGTGTGCTACCGAACGTTCCCAAGCGTGAGAACTTTGCAGCAGCACGGAGAATCATGCGCGAAATCAGAGACGCAGTGTACTTTCTGCAGAAAAGTGTACAACTCATCGGTGTCGCTACGGAACCACATCAAATATATGCACCCGCAGGAGAATACTCATGTATGCAGCGTTTGCAGACGGACGTTCACTTCTAGTAGAGGGCTATCTAACCACATGGCAAGCATACACGCTTCCGGAATAAGCTGTAGGCATTGCGACAAGGTATTTAACTCGGTGCCGACGTTGCATAGCCATTTTCTCAGCAAGCATTCTGAGAGCAGCGCTCGTTGCGCTCTCTGTCGGAAAGTGCTGGCGTCCCGCGGGAACTTGTCTCGTCACCTGACCAAGACGCATGACATAGCAGCGGCTTACAGCGACAATAAATTCTGGTGTGGAGTCTGCAACTCGGACTTCCAATCGGCTAAAGACCTAATCCAACATGTGATGTCACTTTGCTTAACACGCCTTGACAAAAAAGATTAGACTGTTGTTTTTAATATTAAAAATAAATGTATTTGAAATTAAGTTAAACATTATTTTAATTCGTACTTAAAATAGGCATATACCTAGCAGTAGGTGTTCTCGAATGTCCACACGGACGAAGTCGCGGGCGGGAGCTAGTCTGTCATATTTTTTAATACCTAACTTATTTTTTTACTGGTAGAATTCGATCATCTAGTCTAGATACCTGTTACCTGTTGGTTAAGTAAAATTCGTCTGATCATTTCAGAAAAGGAGACTACAGAGTACTCTCGCCAGAGGGAATCCTACAGAGTAGATCTCTGTACAATATTAGTACGGACGAAAGCCAAAGCAAAATTATATACAATTTATTATAACGAGTACCCCTGCAAGGCACAAGTAGCTAGTGTTAAGCCTGCGAACCCTCTGGCCCCAATTCCCATACCTCATCGAGATCTGACTAATCTAGAGCCTTTCAGGAGCACACGCATATAAAATAGATCTCTTAATATGAGAAATATGTCTTTCAGTCAAAGTAAAACGACGTTGAACTGCAAATGCAAAGCAGAAAGAACTAAATACAACTATAGTCAAAATAATCTCATTAATGGCCTTTTAGTTGCTCAAATAAGTCTCGAAAATCTAATTCACGTAAAAGGTCTCATTTCGCCCTTTGGCAAAAGTTTGCAGCATACACAAGTTTCCATTCCGGGGAAATGCTAGGTACGAGTACTCGACTGGTTTTGTGAACATTTCCACTATGAGTTGATAAATGTAGAAACGTTACCTACGTGTAGGTATGCCTTACAACATTTTGCTCAAACTCAATTCCAGCTTTTAGCAGATAACAGCTTTACCTGTGATTATTATTGAGCGGCAGTCACTATTCCAAGACGTTTTCATAACATCCATCAACTCTTAGGAACGTTATGAAAACGCTTTAAAAAAATCCTTTCGGGGCGTTGGGACCAAGGTGCTAAAATGTCCAAAGTTGCAAAATGACTCATATATTTTTATTTTCAGTTTTAAATTTTAGAAACGGATAAAAAAAAATAATGGAACACACGAATATTCCTATTTTTGTAGTTTTTCACTTTTAACAGAAAAAATACAATATTTTCAATTTAGCTCCCGTTGTCGTCTGTATAAAAATTTACATAATTTTCGCCTCTGTGAAAATCTTTTATCATTTTATAAATATTTTGATCGTTTTTACACGGAATCGAATAAAGTCAGTGAAAATCAGTGATCAGACTAATTACGGCACTATGATTTTAAAACTAAAGGAATAAGAACGTAAGTAAATAACTGTTTTTGAGACGTTTCGTAGCAATACAAAATTACAATTTATTTTGGATATTATTTACGTAAATAATAATTTACTGAATTTTTTTTTAAACACGATTTAAAACGGGCTAAATTATTCCAAATAATCGAACTAATAACATTAAAACGGACTAGTAAAAACAGAAAACAGTAAAAATATTTTTTCCTGTAAATATGTATAACCCAATACTTACTGAAATTTTAAACCTAAAAACGTGGGGAGCATTTTGTAAAATGTATCATCTATATTGTCTTTAGCATGTTTTAGTCCGATTTTTTGTAATAATTTAGTCCGTTTTTAAAACGTGAATTAAATTTTTATTTTCTTGTTTTTTAGTTAACGAGCTAAGATTAAAATTATACCATCTCCTATCGGAGCACTCGTCAAGACGATTCTAACGAGCCCAAACTCGATGGGGTTGTATGGTTTCATTATAGAGTTCCTGTGGCCTTCTTCCGGATCCATCATCAGATCAGCTCAATAATACCATAATACTGCATTGCTTTCAAGTCCTGACCTATGTGTAAAGTTTCAAGTCTCTAGCTCATCGGGAAGCTAGTATAAAAAAAATCGTTTGCAAACTTTGCGGACAAACAAACAAAGCGAAAGCAACCTAATAAAAATGTGTTAATAAAAAGAGTTGCATTTCATTTCATTGTCATAACCAACTTTCAATACGGCGCCATACTATAATATTGATTTGTTTCGATAGTCTCTAACTCTACAAAACCTAATTTCATTAACTCTATACCTTAGAAAATAAGGCTTGGCAGTTCCCTTACTACAATAACTATTGTTAACAGAAAAGCTTAGAAGCCTTAGAGCAACGCGGCATCCGTCCGGAAAGCCCGCATTGCTCTAAGCAGAAAAGTAATGAATAGTGAATACCTTTTACAAATTACGCCCATGTAAATGTAGCGAAATGGCTAAGCATCATATTTTGACTAAGGTATAGAGAAAATGTTTTTGGTGGGATTGATTTGTTTCGGAAGTAGCAATGAAAAATTCATGCAGATTTTGCAGTCCCCGCAAGAATCGGAGCATTGAAAATTAATACAAAAATTTACGAAAAACCAAAATCAAATCAAATGCAAAATCCTATTATATTATTAAAGTTACCTAGGTAGTACCTATTTATTTTTATTAACACCAGACTCTGCCTCGACTTGGCCGAAATATTATTAACCGATTTTCAAAATTGCAACTAATCGCTTCTCGTCTGCTTCTGCATCTTTTAACACTATTAACATGACGATCGGTCAATAATCATAGAAGCAACATCACTTTTTATGTACGGAAACACCCGTTTTTCTACAATTCCAAATCTAAAGGGACCACCTACAGGTCACAATAATTATAAACCGATTTTCATTTTTTTTCGCCATTTTGTAGCTAAAAATACCCACCCTAGGACCCTTTTTCATTTTTTCTTAAGTCGGTTTTTATTTCGAAATATTTACACAGTTTAGTAAACAAACACTCCCCAAAAAACCCAAAAAAAGTTACCAGTAGATTTTCAAAATTCAAACGTTCACACGTATCTCGATAAATTCCTCAACTTTAGGTACTATTCCCATCTCTATCCTATATGGCCAAAAATACGTCTCAGGCGATTTGCATCTGATAACCATTTTCAATGGTAAAACTTGGTTTCAATATAGCTAGAAATACACAGATGTATTTATTTATCGAAATCCGCTCGATTTGAAGTGAAGTCGTAGACGGCCGAGCGCTACTTTGAAGGGCTCTTGAATCTCGGCTGAAGGATGTCCTTCGACCTCCATCTTTGGATGTTTCTCAAGAGGCTATCGAATAAAAATGTAAGATAAGAATATTCTATATTATTGCGGTTTGGGCAGCGTACTTTGAATTTTGATTATTTTGCAATAGTCAAGAGTCCTATTTCACTGGTACCTACCTAAATAACGAAGCTGTTGAGCACCAGCTAAAATCGATAGTGAAAGTGAAATAAGCTTTATTCAAATAAACTTAATTATTAAGTTCCTTTGAATCGTCTATATTTTCCTACCACCCGTTCCAGACTTTTTTAGCTGACAAGAAGAACGGGCGCAAGAAACTTATCAGCCATAACTAACGATATTTACAAACTTGAATATATCGTTACCAGATAATTACAACAGACAGGACAGGATACCATAATTAAGTACTGAAAGAATTATAAGCCGCTATATTAGTAGTTTATGATACATGGTTGGTAAGGAGTTTTAAAAAATCTTAACAACCGTGTGCCATACTACGTTTTTCAATACATTTGCGAGAAAACATTATAGGTACCTACTACTGAAATTGTAATCTATACATATACTAAAACTGTAAATTCGAAATATTTGTGCGCGAATTACGCAAAAACCGCTAAACGAATTTTGATGGATTTTTCACTATTTAGTAGATTGAGGTCCAACTTAAAATCTAAGCTATGTTTCATCAAATTCACCTGAGTTTGATGAAACATAGCTTAGATTTTAACCACCTGGGAGGAACCAGGCTTGAACTCTTCATAGTACTAGCTTTCATACACTAAAGGGGTCATTTTAAACTGGTTGCAATAATTGTCTACTGTCCACGCGGAAGAAGTCGCGGGCGGAAGCTAGTAGAAATAAAAAAAAAACGTTCGTAAACAAAAACGCACGGCGCCGGAGTGCTGTAAAATCAACTTTCCGCACGCTCGACTGTCATCGTAAACTTACATTTTCTAGCAACTGTATTGAACAAAATGTTTAATGAACATAAAAAATATACCTCCGTTTGTTAACAAGCAAAGACCCGAATGGTACCTAAGTCATTTTTTTTTAATATTAAGACAAAACTACGAGACAGTTAATTGGTTGACAAATCGATTTCACACGCCCGCTGTTTATCTATGTATAGTGTCAGTTCCACCTAGTTTTAAAGTTACACGTCGCATTTATTTAGTCACGCTCGCTACGAGCACTAAATATATTTTTTTTTAATTTTGAAGACTTAGGGCCTGTTTCACAAGTACCGGATAACACTAACTATAAAACAGAGTTACTGCCAGATAAATTTATCAGAACTCAATTCGAACCTGTGATCAGAAGAGTAGCAGTAGTGGTTGGCAAATGCTATGAAGTTATCTACCAGATAAAAATGGGAACTAAAACCGAACCTGTGAGCACAAGAGGACATCGTAAGCAGCAGTGGTTTGCAAGTTGGCAACCGACCTTGGCCAACGGTTGGCCGCTTACTGGCGGTGTGTTGAACCTGTCCCTAACCGCAACTGCGCTGAACGCGACACCAGGATGTCAAGTCTGCTAATGTTAACGTCAAAATCGTGTTTCAATGGTGTTTGAAAGGGCTTTTTGACACAGTTCATGTTTCACAAGCCCAAAACCGAAACACTATCCATGTTATTACAAAAGATTTTTAAACACTGTTTAACTAAACACATGTGATTTAAATGTGATGCTGTCTCTGTCAAACAATATTGTCAAAAAAGTGACAGCATCACATTTAAACAAGTGTTTAGTTAAACAGTGTTTAAAAATCTTTTGTAATAACACGGTATGTTTCTTAAACCCAAAACGGACGCACAATGTGTCTCGATTTTGGGTTTCAGAAACAAAAACTGTGTCAAAAAGCATTACCATTCAAACACCATTGAACCACGATTTTGACGTTAACATTTAGCAGACCTGACCCCCCAGGGCTGTCACATTCACTAATAATTCACAGATTACACTTGATAATACACAGATTTCAAATATTCGCCATTGAGCGTGTTCAATATTTATTGTTTACCCAGTTGCTAGCCACTTTTGAATAAGTAAAGTCATAATAAAGATGAACATCTTCATCCTCTTTATCCACCTATAAGAAAGACAGTGGGATTAACAAAATCGCTGATGTCGAAAGACGACCAATTGTGCAAAATGTAGACAGCTGTAGCTTTTTGCAGCTTTTTAAGCGCCTAACCCTGTGAGTTTCTGCTGTGAAAAACCAACAAGAATTTCCGGTGCAGTTTCGTCGTAAACAGCGTAAACGTCGGAACCAATGAAATTTTAGAAACCGATTACATTTATCAGAGCTCACTTGTTAAAATTACTTAAAGGCACTATAGACAACAGTGTACGAATACGAACTACGTAATACTATCAATATTGACTATAAAGTAATGACGTAAACAGCAATCCGTCACAAACAAATAAAATATACTCACCATAGTTCTAAGTTTTATGTTATTGTATTTCCTGTAATGTGTGTGTGTGAAATAAAGTGTTTATCTATCTATCTATACTAAAATTTAAATTATATTATATACATATATAAATTATAGAGGTAGATTTATGTAAATATCGTTGTGGTGGATCGTAATTGTAAAGTAGTTTGTATAGTTTTTATAACTTTATTCTTCTTGTCTATTTTCTGTCTTACTTTGTTTCTGTCTGTCAAGAGAAAATTGTGTGTTGTCTCGAAATTAATTAAGTCTTTGCTGAACAGTCGCCTTGTTTTTAGTTTTTACCTTTGAATACAGTCCATTTCCTTTACAATCGTATTCTTAAATAAGTTAAAATTATATTAATTAACGTTTTTTTTGTTCCTACTTTTAAAACATCATAAACTGCCCATTCTTTATTTTTCTTTCTGTGCTGTGTAAAAAAATGGTTGCCTGGAAGAAATTGCTTTTCAGCGATAAGGCCGCCAATTGTTCCACTTTTGTACTGTCCTTGTATGTATTTATTATGGTGAACAATAAAGTATTTATTTATGTTTCGGAAAGTGTTTTCACTTAGATCAGTTCAGTGCCTACAATAAGTACCTACCTAGTAAGTATTGGTTATTGCCGATAATAAGATTATTACGCGCATCCCTGCTCGGGGAACAATAGGGAATATGCATAA
The DNA here is from genome assembly GCA_950108535.1 of Agriphila straminella. Classification (NCBI taxonomy): domain Eukaryota; kingdom Metazoa; phylum Arthropoda; class Insecta; order Lepidoptera; family Crambidae; genus Agriphila; species Agriphila straminella. Next base: position 4,010,885 of record OX467303.1, on the reverse strand, counting down.
CATTTTGATAAAGAGCTTAATCGCTGCGGACACGTATAAAAAAACATTATGGAACAGAAAAAATAATAATAAAAAATATTTTAGTTTTATCACACGATGAAATCAGGGGAAAAACTATTTTTTTTCATTTTCGGATAAATGCACTTAACAGTCAGATAGAATATCGAATAAGAAATAATATTTTGTATGACACATATGTACTTAAACGCAATATTTAGGGAGATATTCGAAAATTCTTGGCTAACTTCCATATTAAGCGCGCCTGCAACACACCTGAAACGTGACAAGTGACGTCACACATCATGACCAGGCGTTTTGTATACCTAGAGCGTTTTCGGCGGGAGATGCTGCGTGCTAACTTCATTCAAGTAACTATATCACGAGAAAAAAAACGCAAGAGAAAAGTTTTAATATTACAGTTGATTTTCACGCATTATACTTTTGATTTTGATAAAAAAAAATGCATATTCCCAGTTAGCCTGCAATAAGGCAATCGCCGAAAAGGCCTTATTATAATAAGGCGTTCGCTCAAATTGAAGAATTGCAAATAACGCCTAGCTCCGATGTCCTTGGAAAGAATACTCAGCTGGAAAAAGTTTCTGAGCAATGTTTAACGAGCAAGGCTAGTAGTTAACACTTTAGAAACGATTTCAGGAAACTTGTTGAAGTTTTAATTGGTAAGTAACGTAACATTCGAAGAATTTATTGTATGAAGTTAGAATGGATGTTAGTGACAGTATTCTTTTGTTTGTTTTTTTTTAAATACTGGGCCCTGTTTGTTTAATAAACACTACTACAATAACAGTTTGCTGTTCCTTGATTCAGTCAATTTGAAACTAGAAAATAAACTAATCAAACAACTTACAGACACACCGCGATGTAGGTACTTTTACCGAATTGTACGTGTAAATTACAATTTGTATTGTTTATTTTTTTTGGAAGTTGAAACCGGACCAGACATAAAAGATGTCGAAATAGAACGCACTCTAGAGTGAAATAGATTGTTGCAGTTAATATTCTTCCTTATTGCTTCCTGTTTTGCGTAGATGTATTCGGAACTGTGTTGAATTAGCGTCCGGGAACAATATTGTTCTATTCCACAAGAGTACCACAGGATTCAAGAAAAAGCAAATGTACAGTATACCTTTAAACAAAATTAATTGATTATGAAAACATTTACGCCCTCGCAGTGCTGTGACTGTTTTTTAACCGACTTCATCAAAAGGAGGAGGTTCTCAATTCGATTGTATGTTTTTTTCTTTTTTTTTTATCGTTGTTCGCTCGTATCTTCGACATTTATGGACCAATTTCGATAATTTTTTTTTTGTTCGATTGAGTTTTCTTGCGAGATGGTCCCATTTAATTTTTTTTCAAATCGGTTCAGTAGTTTACAAGTAATCCTGAAAATACTATGATATTAAATCAACTAACTTGACAACTTTGTTATTTATGAACCGAATTAGATGATTTTTTTTGTTGGGGAAGGGATACCGTTGTGTAGTCTTTTCAACCGACTTCAAAAAAAGGAGGTAAGTTTCAGTTTGTATGTATGTATGTTTCTCCGCGATTACCTATCTCACGTTTGGCTGAGCCGATTTTTCTACCTAAATAATATACCTACACTACCTAATGCAGAAGGTACTTACACTAAAAATAAAAAAATAAAAAAATTGTTTAAAAAACAAAAAACCGACTTCAAAAAACCTGCCTCTAAAAAAAGGAAGAAATAATATACAAATCATTAGATACGCATTATCATTGTTATAATAAAACACGTCAATTGAAGTCGGGTGGGGCTTTTAGAATAAAAAAGGAAGATGTTCTCCAGCCCCACCCGACTTTAATAGACGTGTTTTATTATAACAATGATAATGCGTATCTAATGATTTGTATATTATTTCTTCCTTTTTTTAGAGGCAGCAGTTTTTTGAAGTCGGTTTTTGAAATAAAAAGAGACTTTACTAAGCTAAGTTTATAAGGTAATTTTGAATGTAGACTCAAAACATCTCAACAACCTACAGAAAGGCAATTTATTTTTTATTTGAAGGTGTTATTCTATTAATCGCTATAACATTCAGAATTGTGAAGCACACTTTTTCTCCAGTGCGATGAAAACATACAAGTTGCGACGAAACATTAACAGCATTGTAAAAAGGAGGTTTACCAAAGCACCCGAGCACAGGGTATAAAACAAATTTACCTGAGCATATATAAGGTTTAACATTGACAGTCCTTTTTATACTTCTGGACCAGCGTTTGTCATGGCATGGCATCTGCATATGGAGCTTCTAATGACAAGAATTAGAAAATTCATATGGCTATTTAAAAATTTAAGACATATTGCAACTGCAGATATATTAAAGTATGTGTACATCTCTTTAGTGCAACCAGTTTTGACGTATTGTATCAGTATATGGGGAGGCGCTACTAAATCAAAATTTTTGGACTTAGAGAGAGCACAAAGATCTTTGCTAAAAGTTATTTATTTTAAACCTTATAGATTCCCGACACAAGATGTATATGTTCTATGTGAACTTCTCTCCGTCCGCAAGTTGTATGTATTGAATTTGACTCTTAAAGTACACAAGTCACTTGAATACAACCCTAACTTTGAAAACAGAAGAAGAAATAGAGATGTAGTTAATAGTGTGGGCGTTCGAACTGATTTTGCTAGACGGCAACAGTCGAATCAATCTTGATATGTATACAACCATGTAAATGCACAGTTAAATATTTATCCTAAAACTATTAAAGAATGTAAAATACTCATTACCAATTGGCTAAATGATAACCATTATAATGAAATTGAAGAACTTATAAAATAATTAAAATAATAACTTATAAACACTCTCTCACACACACACACACACACACACACACACACACACACACACACACACACTAACACACACACACACACACACACACACAGTTTAGTTTTAAATTGGCTCTTGTACCTCTAAAAATGTAAACAAGTAGATATTTATTCTTTAAAATCAATTGCATTGTATGATGTGGAAGAGCGAGGTCTCTTGGCACAAGTATAATAATACTTAAAAGGGGATCTCAGTATATTATTCTTTTGTAAAAATTTGATGTTACTGAATAAATATTTTTTGATTTTTGATTTTGATTTTAAACTCTAATCCCAAAGTCTTGAGCTAAGCTAAGCTACGATGCTAAAGATATGTCTGATTTACATCAAAATGATTGCTTTATTTTCAAAGAGCTTTGAAAAGATTTTCAAACACATTCTTAGCAATTAGCTTAGCTCAAGTCAAGTGGTACCGCACCCTAAGTAGCTAATGCACTTTATTAGAATCAGGAACAACAACAGTACCACAAAAACAAACACCCAGTCCTGAAACAAGTATAGAAAATATCGTATTCTAAATTGTCCAAACCGCGGATCGAAACCCGGATTTCAGAAATGTGAAAACGTGTGAACAAGCTATTCCACGACGAAGGTGACAAAAACTATAAAAATACAGAGTAGCTAAGCACTCAAATATAATGTCAAAAAGACCGAGCTCATGATCTTCGAGGCTGCTGGTAAATGTCCCGATAATATAGCTAACGCTATACTCTTGATGGCGTGAACATAAATCGTGTGATGAAATTTAAATATCTGGGGCATATCATTGCTAGCAGCCTCAAAGATGATGCTGATATTGAAAGGGAGCGTAGGGCTCTGGCGATTAGAGGTAACATGTTGGCTTGCAGATTATCTCGATGCTCAGAATACGTTAAGATCACACTTTTTAAGGCATATTGCCAAAAAATATACACGGGAAATATGTGGGTTAACCATACTAAAAAGTTGCTGGAGACACTGCGATTCTTTTATAACAATATCTTAAGGATGATGTTGGATCTACCTCGTTTTTGCAGTGCATCTGGCATGTTTGCGGAGTACCAAACTGATGGTTTTGAAGCCATCTTACGAAAAAAAACCGCGAAGAGTGAGGGACAGTCCCAATAGCATACCAAAGACTCTGGCAAATCGATGCACTTTCCCACTGTGGAAGTGCTTTATTCAAAGAGTGATAGCCACGGGAACCTACCCTTTTATGTAATTGCCAGTCTTAGCACAATACATTAATATAAATTACATTACTATTAACAGCATTAATAAGATTAGGTACTAACATATATGGATGTAATTTATCTGAAATAAAAATTATTTAATTTTTATTTAATTTACTATAAAAAAAAATATGTTTATTTCGTAACAATAGAACTACAGACTATAACATTGCATGGAGATCCTCTTTTTAGTATAAAGTATACTTGTACTAGAAGATCTCGCTCCTCCCCAATGTTCTTACAAATACTTTTATGTTACAGAAATACCATTACTTACAAAAATAAAACAAAAGAAAAGAAAAGATTTAGTGATGGTAATCAACTGCGATATGGTGTGTGTGTGTGTGTGGGTGGGTGGGTGTGTAAGTGTGAGCTTTTTTTTAAATTATTATTATTAAGTATTATAATGATTTTATTGCATTAACGATATTTTATTGTAATATATTTTCTATTTCTGCATAGTCTTTATTTACCCTTCAGCCACTCAATGACAGCCATTTTACACTGCTTATTTGTTTTCGGGATTTTTATTTGATACTACGATTGAACCTAAGTGCGTGGGCAGCCCTAGGCGTACGGAAGCGCACATCCGCCGCAGGGGCGACCCAATGTGGCGCGAAGATCGCTGCGCCACACTAAATATTCGCTAGACCAATATATTGGTCTAGCGAATATTTAGTGGTCTATTATGATTTTTTATGCAAAAAGGATAGCTTTTTTATCGATCTAACACAATAACCGAGGACATTTTTAATAAATGATCCAGTATTTCAGAAATCAATAAAAATGTACTAAATTTCGTCAAATTTCTGGCGAAGCGTCAAAGCTATGCAATAGTCAACCTTATTCTAAGGACATAGTGAAAGAGTAAATTTTGTGAACTTCCTCGCCTTAAACATGAATGTGTAAGTTGTGTTGTGAATTTGTGATACACAACAGAGTAACCTTTGCGTAACTTTTGCATCTAACTTTAACGAGTACCTACTAACTGGCAAAATGAATGCATAGGTACTAGGTACTTGTAGCGAGCCAGCGACTCATTCAACAAACAACAAACTGTGCAAAAGTTTTGATTTGTTTAACACCAGTTCTGTTTCAGCGAGGAAAACATTAACCAACCAGTTTTCTAAATGTTAGCTTATTTTTAACTGACTTCAAAAAAAGGAGGAGGTTCTCAAGTCGACGGTTTTTTTATGTATGTTTTAACATAACTTCGTCAGTTGTTAACCGATTTATACAATATTTTTTTCATCTCAAAGAACATAGTTCGTGTGTGGTCCCATAAAAAAATTACAGAGATCTGACTAGTTTTTTTTTCATAATCCTGAAAAATATCAATTATTTAGTTTGCCATCGCACGAGTTTTTACGGAATTTCGGACATAACATCTTTGTTTATGATTCTTTGTTTGTTTGAAAGGGTATACTTCAAGAATGGTCACATTTTAATTTCATTGGTATTGGACTTTGAACTTCGAAGATACTCACTCCTCAAAGTCAAATAGTATGTGTAAGATAAAAAAGGATTTTAAAAAAAAAGTTAAACCTTTTTTAAAAAAAAACTTTTTTTACTTTCTAAAGGAAAACCTTTTTTTAAAAAGCTTTTTTATCTTTCTATACATTTATAAAAATGTTGTTAATATAGGTAATGTAGATTAATAATGTAATGTAACCTAATGTAACTTGATTTAAAATTGTGTGCTCTGCACTAACTTTAAAAAGCCACTCTGTTTGCTATTGGTGGAGTTCTGTAATTGGCTTTCTGCTGCTATTATTTTTAGAAATACTGTTACTTTAGCTGTTGAACTTCCTATAAATAAATAAAATAAATAAATAAAACTAAAGATAGCTCAGGCAAATAGCTCAGTGTTTTCCAGGGTTGTTGCGTGAGCCTCCCCAATATAGTAGGTATGAATGAACGTCTATACAAAAATAAGTTGGAAATTACAAGTTGTGATAAAATTTGGCCACGTGATGCAAACTGATCTGTAGGATGTTCCTAACTAATATTGAGCTGAGCTAAACTGACGTCATTACGAACCATTCCATACGGCGGGCGGCGGGTTAAATAGCGCTTTTTTCCCGGCTTCATTCTGACAAAATGCAATTAATTAAGCAGTTTCTGAAAAATTACAAAATAACAAAAAAATTCAGTTATTTTTTTATTTTAGGTCTTGGCACTTGTTTTAGTATTTAAAAAAAACTACCTTAATTGTAATATACTTTTTTAACACACTTGCTCGTAAAGTGAACCCTAATACATTTTAGCTTTTAGGGCCATAAACCGAGCTATAACAAACGCGTGCAATATTAAACTCTAGTACGTTATAGAATTAACCCTACAAAGTTAAATAGGCTATTATACACCATGTAAGATAAAGTATAAAAATGCATATTTAAGATAGATTTCATTAATAGTAAACGAGAAACGTCGATATTTATTCATAAAAATGGAAAATAAATTTTATAATTCAATTTTAAACATCGACTTTTTTAATCTATTCATCAAATGTTCAAAACGCCATTCGCCATTTTGGATTGCGATGTGACGTCACTCCGATAGTAAACAAACATGACAGCTCTCTTCAAGTCTCTTCTCTCTCTGTGATCGTGTTATTATTCAAATTAGATTTTCGTCAAACTTTGTTATTTATTTTGAAATCTCTGTGATTACTACGACTGTGGACTATTATCCTTTATGGAAGACAGTTTTGTGAAAGCAGAAAGTACCTACACCAAGGATAAATACATCGATGGTGGCGAAAAATATTTCGTCCAATCCTTTGGTCCAATCCCGATTTCTGTTCTGCAGAGTTGAAAACTGTTAAAGTAAGTACTTATCATATAACAAGTTTTGTCTAACAATAAGTACAATAACAAAACAACACGATAAGACCCTGTGTTATCTATAACAATCCAACATAACCTATTTTTTGTTATCAGGTCCTGGGAGGACTGAGAAAGTCAACTTTATCGCTGCATCAATTAAAATATTGATGAAGACTGATGGTTTTTCTAGAAATTAAAACAAGAGATCAACATAAAAGTGGATTGTGGAATGAATTAAAATATGGCAGAATCACAGCCTCGAAATGCTAGTGAGCCAATGCAAAACAGTGGATGGTACCTACTCTGGTCGCTATGATTTTTGGTGCAAAAATTCCAGGAACACCAGCAATATCAAGAGGTAAAAAACTGGAGGATGAAGTTAGGAAAACAGTGAAAAAGAAAATAGGAATGAAGATAGAAAAATGCTGTCTATACCTATATTTCTGAGGCATTAACATTTACACATTAATAACAACCCTACTTTTGAAATGAAGTGTCTGTCTGCATTTAATGGTTTTATAAAATTAAAATAAAAATTCTACTGGTTTATTACGACCTCAGGATTAATTTAAAGCAGTTTTCAAAAAATTGTGTAATTCCCTATTAGTACCTTACTGCAAGTTCTATTCGAGTCCCCTTTTTAATAATACTATAGCTATGATTCGAGTAAACAGAGCATTCCCAATTTAACTGGGTAATACAGTATTTTTTTTTTAGTAACAACAAAGAGGTTTTATGCTGCTGAAAATTCATATACATTTTTAAAATAAATAAATGTGCAAGTCCTTAACTAAGTCAAACAAATATTATTATTATCAAATTATTAATAATTCACAATATTTTGTTATATAAAATTTTAAAATATTTGCATTTTATCACTTAAAATTATAATTTTGAAGTAGGCTGTATGCTCACTCACCCCGTTGTCCGCAAAATATTCTTGCGTTGGACGTGTGAAAAAAACAAAAAAAAACCTGCGTGCCTTTTCCCATAATTATCATATTTTGTTTTTGTGGTATTTGTTGCTGTGTGGTAAATTACTTTGTTTTTTTCTCGCAAATGTGTTGAAAAACGTCGTATGAAACTCTTGAGCTCTTGCTTATTGCACACTCGGCTGAGTTACGCCCTCGCCTACGGCTGGGGCTGCATGCAACCCACAGCCTTGTGTGCAATAAGCAACCTAAGGTAACTTGTCTCATAATGTACTATTGTTATGCTAACTATATTTTATACAATTTGACCCTAAACCAAGTAGTTTAGGTCCATTGTTTGCACACACCACACAGCTCGTCAAAAATAGCTATTTTTTTTGCAAAACAAAAGGTTTTTTGTTCATTTTTCAAGTTTATTAAATGTATACACATCTAAGGCTTCCGCGCGTACAGTTCATTAGAAATAAAACACTTTTTACGGATTACTTACAGCGCGTAGGTATATTAATTAATTCAGAAGTTATTTTAGAAATTTTGAGTTTGGATTTGTTGGTTTTTTGTGTTTCCCGACGTTTCGACACGACAAAAACAAAATTTATTAAATTTTCTACAAATTGAGCCTAACCCGAGGTTTGGTTCATTGGTTGCATAGACATGTCCATCAGCCATTTTTGATGTCCCCACTGCTGGGGCACAGGCCTTCCTTATGGGTGGTAAGGAGGATGGGCCATAACCCACCACGTGGGCCCAATGCGGATTGGTGGGTGTTAACGACTGCAAATGCAGCCGAGACCAACGGCTTAACGTGCCTTCCGAAGCACGGAGGACCCACCCCAAGACCGACCCTTGCGAACGTTGCTTAACTTCCGCAATCGCTGGGCCAGGCGCTAAACCACTGCGCCACCGAGCTCCACATGTTGCAAAGACATAGCTAGACAAAACTGGGATTTGTTTCGAAATGAATTAATAAAATCCCTTCTTACTTCTTACTTTACTTACCCTATTAATCCAAATTACTTATTTTAAAACGATAAAACCAAAGCTCTAAATCTTAGCTAAATTTTAGGTAGGTAGTGAATTCACTTGAGACTTTAATAGCGAAACTAATACAATTCTGAATATCTTTCAGCAAAGATGCAAAGAAAAAGTTTTTTTCTAACAATCTTTAATTGAGTTTACTGACATTCACGAAGTTAGCTAACGAGACTTGTGACGATAAAGTCTGTTTATTTATACAAACAGTTCCAGTGAACCAATTTAACTTCACCAACACTTAACCTACTAATTTGCCAATGGAAAACTGTGAGATGCATATAAAACCAACCAAACTATTTGTGAATTTAACCCGTAATGGTTGTAGGTAGGGAATTCGGAAACACTATAACAGTCATTCTTTGTATCTGGATCCAAACTTACATCATAAGACGGTTAAACAAACTACATGATTAATGAAACGGACAGAGACAGAAATGCATAAAGCCTGCAATATGCATTTAATGGTTAGTATTTGGCCGTGTTAAGGCCACTTTAAATTAAAAAAAGTTGTCAGATTAGACAGAAACTCTATGAAACTGACAAAAGATTTTTGCTAAGAAGCCTGAGTATTCGGCCGAGATATTTTAGGATTTCAGTTAAGAGCTAGCAGGCTAATCAAAGAATGGCATAAATAAATCTTGGCAACAAATAGTTTTATGAAACGGTTGAGTCAATTCAAGGCAGTACAAATACAATAATTAGGTCAAATATACGAAGATAGGAGACACGAGAAAAGAGACAAGATTATGTGTGGCCTCATTATAATACACTGACATGTTTTTAACTACGAGTATTTCCATTTCACCTTACATTTTAACACTTTTACAGGATATACAAGTTTATTTAACTCAAAATCAGAACATGTCAGACTGGTACTCTTCATTCATCGTCCTAGAGAGGCTGATGAATGATGAGTACGATCAATTTATTTAAAAAAATTCAATATAACGGGTGTAACAAGACCTTCAACGAAGCCGAAGTCCACGTATTCCGCCCATCATCAGGATCATTTTTGTCTTTAAGACTATGCCTGGGAAACCAATAGTTACGAAGTTATTGTAGGTCAAAGTCAAATATTTTTTTCAATTTTTTTATGAAATCTTATTTTATTCGTTATTTTCTACTTTTTAACCGACTTCAGCAAAAGGAGGAGGTTCTCAATTCGATTGTATGTTTTTTTTTTTCATCGTTGTTCGCGCGTATCTTCGACATTTATGGACCGATTTAGATGATTCTTTTTTTGTTCGATTGAGTTTTCTTGCGAGATGGTCCCATTTATTTATTTTTTCAAATCGGTTCAGTAGTTTACAAGTAATCCTGAAAATACTATGATATTAAATCAACTAACTTGACAATTTTGTTATTTCTGGACCGAATTAAATGATTTTTTTTGTTGGGGAAGGGATACCTTTGTGTAGTCTTTTTAACCGACTTCAAAAAAGGACGTATTCAGTTTGTATGTATGTATGTTTCTCCGCGATTATCTCACGTTTGGCTGAGCCGATTTTTCTACCTAAATAATATACCTACACTACCTAATACACAAGGTACTTACACTAAAAATAAAAAAAAATTAAAAATTGTTTAAGAAACAAAAAAACCGACTTAAAAAAACCTGCCTCTAAAAAGCAAGAAATTATATACAAATCATTAGATACGCATTATCATTGTTATAATAAAACACGTCAATTGAAGTCGGGTGGGGCTTTTAGAATAAAAAAAAGGAAGATGTACTCCAGCCCCACCCGACTTTAATTGACGTGTTTTATTATAACAATGATAATGCGTTTCTAATGATTTGTATATTATTTCTTGCTTTTTAGAGGCAGGTTTTTTGAAGTCGGTTTTTTTGTTTTTTAAACAATTTTTTTATTGACTAAACAAACATTATCAAAATTTTAAGTATTTCGTAACAAACAATGGCTTCAAAACGTCGTCACACACTCATGAGCACGCACATAAACGCTGCCTTTTAACTCGGCCGCACGCAGCTGTGTAGCATACACTCGCAGGCGCGGCCTGTTTTACGCGTCACATTGCGTGGTAATGCATGCAATGCTTTTTTAACACCAAAAATCAAAATGGTTTCCCAGTAATAATTTTGAACAGAAATGGTCCTGATGATGGGCAGAATACGTAGACCTCGGCTTCGTTGAAGGTCTTGTTACACCATCTTTCAAATCTTTATCTCTGTTCGATTTATTTCCTCTCGCTGTTTAAAAGCAACAGCTGAAAGTAAACGAACCAAATTTATTTGAACGTACTTCAGCGTTTTAAAACCTCATCTCAGCACTGTCGCGTAAACAGTCCTGGTGTTTACACAATGCCACCCACTGACCTCACTGCACTAAACAGCTTGCGAAATCAACTGGTGCAGCGCTTCCTAAACTTATGGGAAGAGTTTCCTTTTATAAACTCGATGATCTACAAATATACAGGGTGTCCCAAACTTTGCCACACGAAAGGAAAGTACCTTAAATATTGAAGGTAGAAAATTTTACCGAAAGAAGACTTCATTTTGATCGTAAAAATAATCGGAACTGCGTTCAAAGATTTTAAAAAATCGCCTGCCTTAACCAGGAATCGAACTTAAGTACTAAAAATGAAAACGATACAGATGGAAAGGGTTTCCTTAGGATTATTATTTCTTGAGTAATACAGCATCATAAACAAAAGGACGACCATTAAACGTTAGGAAACATCAATCAATGAATATTTTCCGCAAATTTTTCGAGTTGAGAACCAATGACTTACATTACAGAGTTACAACCATGCACAGTATTGCACAGCTCTAAATTGCAATTTGCATGTAACTGAATCGATGCTACGTCCTTTATTTTAACTAGTTGTAGATATATTTTGATTGATCGCAAATCAGGTAATCATTTTGTTTACAGAAAAATACTCGCTTTAGTTTTGTTAAAATTGTTGAAAGATATGCCTAGGAAGAGTAGCATGCCAAATAATCTAATAATCTTGGACAATTTAAATAAGCATTCTAAAGCTAAACCAAATATTTTTAGGTAAATACAACCTAAATGACAACCAAACGTAACAGTTTTGTTTTATCGTTCAGAATTATATTGCGCCCCTGGCTGTGAAGCAGGCCCTCATTAACTGTAGAGTCGGGCAAAAGGTACTTCTGTTTGGCATTTTCATGGCAGTGAATGGGACCGTCCGTCCTGTGATAGAAATAAGGGGGCGTGCGCCAATCGCAGACCTAATCAGTAGAATCGTCGTTCTTCACTAACGGGCGAATACTCAAAGGCGAAGCCTTAACTTAACGAAACTACCTAAGAGCCATTTTAAAATATATTTCAGTTTTTGTTGCTAAAATACATAAGTTGTCGTTTCTAAAAGTTATTTGAACTGGAAAATACGATAACTTTTTGTACTTCAGCAACTAAAAACTTAAATATATGTTGATCTTATATTGCGAAAAGTGGCCGTTGGCGGTTGTATTACCGAAAGTGTGTCAAAAACGGGCACTTTTAGCAGATTTGCTATCTACTTCTAGCAGTGACTACGAGGGAATGTAACGATACCGTCTAAAAATACTCGACTGTGGGCCCTAAAATCTCCACGATAAACATTTTTAAAATTGTGTATTAGAATTATAATATTAAATATAATTCACCGCAGCGCTACTTTCGCTCAGGGTACCACCTTAACTTTAAGGAAGCTGTCAGTTTCATAGAGTTTATGTCAAATCTGACAACATTTTTCAATTTAAGGTTAAAGATTCGTTTTAAGTATTTGGCCGTTAATAAACGTAGTAAATTAACGTCACTTACCTAAAACACTTGGGCTGTTAAGATCAATCTAACGACATCAATTATAGAAATTCGTCCAGCCGTTTGTAAGATATGAATGAAGTAATAAAGAATATTACATACAAACATACATACAAGATAAGCGTGAAAAACATAACACTTTCCTTGCAGTCAGGTAAAAAGGGGCAGCGCCCATTGGCAGCATGACACACTATTTTGTGGTAATGGTACAAGATGTTTCAAAGGAATACGACTAGAGGAGGTATTGTAAGAAGCACTTTTTTGCAGCACTTCTAAGAATTGATCAGAGAAGTCGTTTACGTGCAACGGAAGAGATACCAAAACCCGGTTCAAATATTTATTACGATTCCAATCGTACCTAAATCTATTTACTAGTTATGCCAGAAGGAGGGATTTGGTGGGCAGATGGTCCGGAGGTGAAGATCCGAGAGGGGATGGTCCGAGAGTTCAAAGAAGATCTTAGTTATGTTTGTCTAGTTAGACAAACATAACTAAGATCTTCTTTGAACTCTCGAATCTGAATCAGATGTTTATTGTAGACTAGCGACCCGCCCTCGCTTCGCTTCGGTTCAATCCGTGGATTACACAACAATAATTTAAGTTAGCAGTGAAAATTCTAAATGAGTGACAAAAATACTGAGTGGGCAACTATTATACCAAGTAGGTAACTATATAGCTGATTTAAGCTGCCCAACATGGTATTTTTGTCATCTCGATTAGGATAATAGTCACCTTTAGTAAATTAAATAATAAGGTGTTCACTATGGAAAATAATTAAAGTACTTTATACAGTAACCTAACAATTTGTTTTGTTATATCTCAAAGGGAATTAAGCAGCGTTTTCGATGAAAGCTTCCAGGTAAGGCGGCTTCACTTTTTCCGACACTTCCAACAAATCGTTATATTTCATCCAGTTTACACAGGAAACCTTGACAAATTATATATATAAACCTTCCTCAAGAATCACTCTATCTATTGGAAAAAACCGCATGAAGATCCGTGCAGAAGTTTTTATGTTTATCGCGAATAGACAGACAGACAGACGCAGTGGAGGACTTCGTTTTATGATAATATGTAGGTAGCGATTTCTTGGTTGGAAATATCGACTCACTCGTGCAATCGTGAAACTTAACGGCTACCAACCTTAGCTTAGTATTGAATTTAGGATCTGGCTCATGAACTAACAGTCTGAGTCAGGTTATTTGAGTTGGTTTCTCCGTAGGATAATAGTTTATGAATCAGTTAACTTGGTTAAACGCAATTTTGCTCACCTTGAAGATATAACATAATGTCAGCTCAGGGTCTGTTAAAGAAGTATTTTATTTATTTAGATAAGTAGAATTTTATTACAATCGTCTTTCAACCATAAACTCTTTCATTGGATGTTTGCAACATCAAATAGAAAGATTAGTACTTCGCGCGCTCGAGCAACGCACACACACACGTCGAGACTGTCGGTGAGAGGTGTGTATGTGAGCGTTGCTCAAGCGCGCTTAGTACTAAGCTTCTGTAGTCACACACACGTCGAGACTGTCGGTGAGAGGTGTGTATGTGAGCGTTGCTCAAGCGCGCTTAGTACTAAGCTTCTGTAGTCTCTCTATCATATTGTGTTTGCAAAGTAGTACCTTCTTCACGATGTATGTTCTGCTTATAACATGCTTAATGATGCTAAATTAAAATGTGTTTAATAATATATTTCAAGCTTGCATGACATCAATACTTAACCCAATCTAATGCGTTATCAAGCAATTAATACGTAAGTACAAAGTAGGCACAAGCTAAGCCTCTACGTATTTACGACTAAAATCTGTAGTTTGTCGCAACTTGTTGTATGGTCTGTGGTCGCACCCTTGTCGCACCACTTACTTTCAGTTCCAGATTGCGCTCGAAAAATTGCGAAGAAACACGAAAAAAGTTTTCATTTGGGAAAAAATAAAAATAGGTACTTTCTTACCTTTCTTTATGTGTAAAAAAAGCTTAAGCGGTTTCGGAAATTTTGAAAAAACAGCTGCCCTTTGCGGATTTTTTTTCCTTAAATGGACCTTTTAAGAAAAAAATTCAAAACTAAAATTCTATTCATTGTGGACTGGATCTTTGTGTTTCGTCCCATTTTTCTTCCGTACTGAGTTAAAAGTTTTTTTAATATTTTAATTTAAATATGCAAATTCCCTAATACTATGCGCTTTCAGAAAGGATTTCTCATGAGATCTAACGTGATATTTTAACGCTTTACTACATTATAAATTTAACGCGATGCAAAATCATTGTTTTGTTCTAAGTACTAGGTTTTAGCTCATGTATTTATGTACAATTTACTTACATCACTTAACAGTCAAGTCTTACACAGGTCCATCGTCCATCAATGATGATGATGATTCATCTTAAGTCACGTAATGGGTGTTTCATTTATATTACGAGTACCTACGTACTTACGGGTTGCTTACGGCAAACTCCTGTTTATATTTGACGGGGCATACAACACAATGACTTCAATCTACGTGCTCGTCTCGAACACAAGGTCAAAATAAGGTTTTGAATGGTAGCCGCCGCATGTGTGCAAGTGTGAGTGTGTGTGTGTTTATCGAAATTGAGATTGAATGGGCTTTACAATTTAGGAAATTACGAGTATTGCGGTAAGTTTTAATGGTTACTGGTTTTAGTGGCAGCAACACTGGTAATTGGACCTAATTAGAATCCAATTACCAGTGTTAATGATTTCGAATACCTACCTTCCGCAATGTGAGTGTGTAGACCTCGCTTTAATATCTCCGCCATTTTGAAAACTTTCCAAAAACTGTATCGACCGAAAATAATATAATTATTGAACCTGCTCACAAAATTTTAAGAGAATCGGTTAAAAAATGTGATCTGTATAGGAGAAGAAACGGAAAGCCAGATAAACGGGCATACGAAAGCATTTTTGTCCTATCTAAAACAGAGACAATTCGTGCTCGGTCTGCTATTTATCCACCAACCAACTTTACGCCGATTAAGTTAGATTGTTAATCAAGCATTATAAAAAGCAACGAAAACCATAAATTTTTGTAGAAATATAACTTTATATTCGATTCGATTTGAATAGCAAAATTCCACACCGATCACGAATCAGATAAAAGTATAATAATTTTGTCGTGAAGTATGATAAACTTATAAACAAAATATGATTCATCATTTTCAACAACAACGACCGTTGACTATAGGGTTGTCACACGTTCGTTTTATTTTATTTTTTATTTTATATGGATGACTAACAATTTCGCACACCAACAATGTGTATTACGCATAAAGTTAATATACCTGACGGAATAGAGGAACAAACATGAGCTGTCAAACGAAACCGAAATTGAATTATATTAGTCTGTGTAAAAATGATTATTTATACGTGTTAGTGTCTATATCTTGTCACTTGTCACACGTATATAAAGCAGACGAATTGTCAAACAGTTGCGAAAATGAGTTCTGTTACGTCAAATCACGCATTTCTTTTTATCACACGTTGTTGCTGATTAGTGACATCTCGCTTACTCAGCCCTTTGTTCCTCTATTCCGCTAGGTATATTAACTTTATGGTATTACGTTAACTAAAAACGTTTTCGTGATGAAAATAAATACAATAATGTTATTATTTTAATGTCACACCAATAATAAGCATTAAAAAAAATACAAAAATGTGGCAACAGTTTCAAGTACTGACAAATGGAAAGGACATGTCATATTAATTCACATGTTAAATTGTACTGTACTGAATTTCGTCAAAAGAACCACAAACAATATACCAGCGGAAAGTCTGTCACTACAATACAATGCAATTAACTAAATTGGAAGGCAATAGTCACAATATAATGGTATACTGATTGGTGCTGCTGACAATGTTATTATTTCAATAATATCTGTATATTCTCACTTGCAATGCAACTCATTCGTTTGATATTCAACAATATCAAACGAATGAGTTGCATTGCAAGTGACTCATAATTAACAACTAGTTGGACGAACATACATTTACTTCGGTGAACGCACAGAGCAACTAGCGTTTGTCTCACCGTCATTAATGTAGCATTTGGATAACATGAAAGTGATTGCTAGTTAATATAACTCCTAAAACTTACAACTATGCTTGCTTACTGTATGGGGCCGCTTTTGAGAATTTGTTGCATGCGAATGTCAGAATCGACAACTAAATCGCACTCCAAAATCGCTGACCCAAGAGGATTTTGCTATGTCGAAAGAAAATAGTACAGAGCGCTCGTCGCTAGCCGAAGGATTCAAAAATAGGGCTCATGGCATGGACGACATTTGAATAACATGTAAGCAATAGGCATGACGAATATTTTTTTTATTTTATGTTACATAAATTACCTCTCAAAAAAAGAAACATTGGTAAAAGAATTAATTCGCTAGCATGAAAACTGCCCGAGATACCACGTGTGAAATGCACACAAATGGACTCGCCTAAAAACGCTCCATACTAATGGCTTCCTAGTTATGACGTCACGAATAAGTAGTTTGTATTCAACGCGTAGGAAATTTGTTTGGCTGCTATATTAAATATTGTGTTTATCAAAATAGTTTCTTAGACAAATTTGCTATACATTTTACGGACTAATTAAAGGTATTATTTATTTTAATAAATTTTATACTTTTTAAATGGACTTGTCCACCCAACTTTGAAGGGTCATAAAATAAATAATATGCAATATATAAAACCAAGAGGTATACAAGCTACTCTAAAAGATTAATATGTTTACGATTTTTATTAGTATTTCGTTTCCCTATTGCTAATTAGGAAAACTCCTAAAACTTGCGACTACGTTTACTCAGTTTACTCTACGGACACGCATCGCTAGCCGAGTTCGCCTTCACCGACGGACGTATTTGCGGTAGCTCGCGTGACGCCTCTATTTATTGGGTGTGTACATTTTTTTTGCACTACACCAACGTTGGGGCTCTGAAATTAGCGGTTTAATTGAACTGTGATTACTCGTTTTATAGGTAGGTGCTTATCGCGCGACCATAATATGAAGATTAAAGTAAAAAAAAACTTTTTTTACATCCCAAGCACCTACTTGATTTATTTGTTGACTGTACTTTTCAGTTTTAGTAATGTGGGGCGAAACGAGACTTTACAATGATGTGGGGCAAACCTTTGGGGCGAACGAGGAAGAAATCCCTTGAGCGAGTGAAGGAGGCCTGGAGGCTTACCATCAGCAAATAAAAAACCGTTCAGTTCAAAAGAAGGCCTTAAACAGGACTGCTTAAGGTCTGCTTTCATACTAAGCGTTGAGGTCATAGTACGAAAAAGTAAGGCAGTTCAATATAAGCCCTGCTATAAGAGCTCATAGTAAGGCCCCTGGTAAAGAATTGATGGTTTATTTTAAAGTACCGAATTTAAATATTGAAACACGTCTTTTATATAAACACAGTGTCAGTTCTTAATTCAACCTAGTCATTTTCAGTGATATTTGTATAAAGATTGGACTACATATTATACAAATTTAATTATTTCATTCGTCAATTTTCTGTACGCCGACCGACGCGACGCCGCCGCGCCGGCACCGAAAGGGTGGTGACACTGGTGTGGTACGACTACGGTGGTGTGACTACGGGTCGGTGTGGACGGGTGTGGACATTAAAGAGCCCCGCAGTTTCTATGGCCATACGTAGGCCGTGGCTCGCGTTGTAGATGTAAGTATCAATCACGCGAAGATCTGACGTCCTGGATTCGAAATTACTGTACGTCGGAAGAAACGGTACAAAAAATATCGCCTACCATTAAGTAAGCACGGAGTAATATACGATATGGAGGGCCGCACGAAGACGGATGAGGGTTACAACATAATGTGGCTTTGTAACTCCATATTTTAGGGCCAGTTATTTTTAAATAAAAGAATTAAAAGTGATTATGGCTGCTTTCCCACCGACAGTAGCGCTGCTTTTAGTGAATTTTATATTTATAAAACAATCTTAAAATAAATAGAATACGAGGAAAAAGGGCGTTTTTATATGGAGACCGACCCACCAGTGTAGCACTTTCTATGTAATACCAGTAGAAAGGTCTCGACTATATCATTAATTCATTGTATGACGGCAAATCTAATTGTTTGCCTGAAAAAAAAATTAGGCTTGAAAATTAACCAAATGTTAACCAAAAGTTAACCAAAGTGACATATTTGAGCCCTCACCCCCCTGCTAACTAGTGTCTACTCCTTCAATTTTATTAAATCTTTTAACGCTCTATGTATTTAAAATGATGGATTTTTATAGCTATGGCTTTTTATGTTACGACTTTAAAAGTTAGTGTTTATATTTATGGATTTTTTTTTTTAGCTACGTACATAGTGGTAAATATTTTTAAATAATACATTCTTATTGTTATGCGAATTTAGCTTATGTCAAGTTTGTTATGGATTTTTTTAAATAGGATTATTAATGTTGTACAATTTAAGGGACACTCGCCTTTTCCGTTATACACCAAGCTACTAAAACACTGAAACCTTTAAAAACTAACTGCCATACTCAAGAGACATCAACTAAGTTTAATGCTTCATTAAGTATCGTTTCGTCCTTTACTATTATTACGGAAAAGTAAGAGAGACAACTTTAATAAAGCATTAACTTAATAGAAGTCTCTGATTTGTGCCTTAATAATTGAAATTACGATCTTGCTAACCCTACGCACGTAGGGGTTAGTCGTAAATAATAGCCGTTGGGTTGTTTAGAAAGTGCTTTTGCATCTGATTTGATATATTCTTTGAGTATATTTAGACTCTGACAAATGAACGGGCATTGCATATTTATTTGAACTAGATTAGCAGTGTTTTGTTTGCGATACTAATTCGGTTTTTGCATTCGAGAATGGTCAGAATTTGTGATTCGTTTTTTTTTCTAATGCAATACATGGAAAATCAATTACATTTTACATTTTATGCCCCTCATGTACACCCTCTAGTTTTTTTCTACTAAACAGCAGTTAAATATTACTATATATTTTTAATAGTTTTTTTTATGAGTTGGGTTCAGTAACGGACTTCGACTGACCATGAATAATGGTTTTATTTTAGTTCGCAGTTTTATCTAGTAAGTACTTACTCAGTGACGAAAGGAAATACTGTACCCGCATTGCCAACTAACTATGTATATGAATATATGTAGTTGAAAAAAGAGGGTTTGAGTAAAGACAAATAAAAAGAGAGTTGACATTCTAAAACATGCGGCGTCAAAGAACATGCGCACATGGTCCCTTCACAGTTTCATAAATAAATAAAAAACTACACCTCTTAACCCTGGCAATAACCTTTTAATAATAAATTTCTTCAAAATGTTCACGAATGGTTAAAAATGGAGTACCTACCTCCCTCTTATCGATCAGTGAGGGCTTTTCACAATGACAATAATATTGTAGGCTCGATAGATGGCGTTGATAAAAATGTATGAGTCAATGTGATTTTTTTACTTAGCTACGAAGAGTACTCAACTCAAGTAACCCTAAAATATTTATCTTTGGGTAGATGTCAGCCAGCGAGCGCTTACTTGCCTCTTTGGTACAGGCCGTTTATTTTTAAAAGCTCTTTCCTTCTATCTAGTGAGGCAAATAGTTACTACTTTATTTTTTAAATGTCACTTTGAAAAGCCCTCATTGTGTTGATTGCATAAAACAGTATTTTTTATTTTTGTTTACAATAAAAAGAAAACATCATTTAGCTTCACTACGATACCTACCTGTAAAGGCATAATAAAAAAAGTCATTAGATTCTTGATTATTTTTAAATAGGAGTGCAGTAATACTGCACAGTGCATTAAACTCGATTGTAGTTTTACACTTTCTTTAACATTCGTTTAAAAGGGTAACTATGTTATTACTTTCTGCCCGTATATGTCCAGTGATCCGTGGTATAGGGGGTACTACATAATAAGCACACACCTAAATAGGCAATAGTGTTCACACCAGCGTCGGTTTCTGGCTCGAAGTTTCCGTTCGTCGTCCCCTCAAACGATATCTCGGCGTAGCTTTGACCAGGGTGAATTCTGATCGAGATGGGTTGTGTCCTAGAGCCCTAGCGCGTCGCTTTGGTTGCCGGTGGTACGCCCTTGACTCTCACAGCTCGAAGAAAGGTTGCGCGCGGGTTCGATAAATATGAGGGGAAGAATGGCCCTGTCAATGTCAAATGGTGGGATACAATAAACTTGAGGTGAGGCGAGAGCTAGGTTTGACTACCTATATTTTTAAATTAATACGGGGTAAGACATATAACCAAGTGGTACTGCAGGCGATAAGCATTTCTGTGCCAGACCGGTATGTGTGGCGACGTCGGCGACCGCCGTTGTTTGCTATACCGCGCGGGCGCACCAACTTGTTAAAAGAAGCACCTCTTATTCGAGCATTGCGTTGCGAACATTAAATATTTTTGCCAATACTGTTGACTTATTTTGTTGCTTATTGGACGAGTTCACAAGAGTTACTCTGTTTGTGCTGTGTTACAGTCAAAGTTAAGAAAATGTAGCATTTATTTTTATAATCATATAATATTTTGTCCATATAACAATAATATTAGTTCGGTATACTTAAATTATATTTTGTCTACTCTATCGCATTGGGCGTACCTGTAAAGATACATGTGTGTAATAAATAAATAAAATAAAAATAAAAAAAACTAAACGAAGTCACTGCTGATCACGATATTTTTATTGACTTTGTAGCCACACAATATACACGACAATTTCACATGAATAATGGCGGATGTTCCGTCTGCTTTCTCGCTACAGATTTACTAGTTGTGCGACACAAATTTCGTTACACGCGCGACGCGATCCAATTTGATAACTTTAATATGGATTTCACTGCCTCAGCGACAATAACCAATCCAATTTGGGTGCCTCACTGCTACGGCCGTCGGCCATGTTTGCAAGACAGGAAGTTCTCGCTCGCATCGCGTCCGGTTTGAGCGAGCAAGGGATGTGACACAAAACTAGTTATGTACAATTGCACACGTATCGATTTCGCATGAACACATAGTATTCACAGTGTTAATGGTGCATCCACACCAATTTCATTTTGCAACACGATAACACTAATATTCTTTAACTTTTGGGACAATCAACAAGGCTTTCTGATCATTTTTGTTTCATATCGTTGTCTTAAGAGCCAATTTCACCATTGATTTTAAACGCGATTTGTCACTAAACTAGTTTCTGTCATAACAACGAAGTAAAGTTTGTTATAGACAATGATATAATAAACAATGCCTTGTAAAAATCTTGGTATCAATTTTTCCAATGAGCTGGTGAAGTTTATCCTTGCTAATTTTATGAATGCTACAGTCTGTTTGTTTGTTTGCTACGCCTTCAAGTCTTAACTACTGAACCGATCATCATGAAATTTTACATACACTTTGTCAGGAGTACAGAGACCTTTCAGCCAGAAAAAAGTATTGTTCCCGAGGGTAGCAAAAAAGCTTTCCACGCAGGCGCAGACAAAGTCGCGGGCGGTCGCTAGTGTGGAATAAACGGGGATCAAACTTAACACTTAAACTACATTATGCAAAACGTGATCTTCACCGTGTTTAAAACAGGCATTGATAACGTTATTTTTAAATGTAACGTTATTTCTTACTTTTTTATCGTAACTTTCGACATTAACGTTATGTCAATAAATAACGTTACTTTAGATAACGTTACATTGAAATTAACGTTTTTTAGTAAATAACGATATTAAACGTTATTTCTAACTTTTTGTTACCGTTACTTTAAAATTAACGTTATTCCAATTAATAACGTTACTTTTTTACCAAGAATTTTACCGATACTATTGTACCGGTATAGTTTAACGCTATATTTAACGGTAATTTTACCGGTACACTAATTTTAACGTTATTTTACCGGTAAATTTACCGATAAAATGTTTTAACGGTATTTTTAACGTTATTTTTTGTATCGTAATTTTTTTTAACGGTATTTCAATCCCTGGTTTGAAATCAAAAGGCTCTACCTAAGAAATGTTGCGCTAGAAGGGTATTACTTCGATGTAGATGCAGCTTATCATATCATAACAAGAGCTTTATGTCTTACTAGCGGCTGCGTGTGTTAGTATATAGAATATATTCCTGGTATTCTTGATATAATGTACACATTTTCACTTTTTAAACAAATGACTGGATGTTATTGTGACAAACATAAAAATAATACATCCTTAGAAAAGTTAAAATTTTTCGTCTGCGTCTGCGTGGAAAGTTTTTTCTATCATTCGAGAACAGTACTTTTTTCTGAATGAAAGGTACCTTGTCCTTCTCTGTACCCCTCACAACGTGTATCCAAAATATCGTGATGACCAGTTCAGTAGTTAAGACGTGAAGGCGAATATAAACAAAAACTGACTTTATCATTTATAATAATAGTAAGGATTAGTTAAGTTATATGCATTCTGTGTTATAAGTAAGCAAGTAAATATTAATTTTGAGTAATTCAACTTAGAAGCTCTGTTCAAATATTACAGTTTTACATAAAAAAAGTTGTTTTGAAATCAGAGTAGAATTCATAATACCTTAGTAATTGAATTCAATAATCGAATCGATTCACGATCGTAAAAAAACTCGTAGAAGTGTCCATAAAACGAAAAAATGATGTGAGTGTTCTCTGAGCTAAGTTTTCTTTTTTCTGCTGGCCAGGAGTCCGATCGCGGTAATTCTGAGCGATAAAACCAAAAACGTTACGTTGTCATTTCGGTTATATTTACGTGAAAATCTTTGGTTTAGCTTCATAATAATAATTTTCACTTAGATTATCCTAGTTTGTAATACTAGACCCATAAGGCAGTGTATTTAACAATTTTAACAAAACTAAAGCGAGTATTTTTCTGTAAACGAAACTTAAACGGTAACGATTTAGCTTTGGTTTTGTCGTTGAAGATTAGCGCGATTAGGCCCTAGTAATGGCGTGACGTCAAAACGGCAGGTGCGTTCCACTGACACATATAATAGCTAAGAAAAAAACATGCCTACTACGACTACGTAAACGGAGATGAGTTAAGGTCAAACCGCACTACAGCGGAGCGGCGCGGCGCGGACCGACGACGCGGCCAAATATTATTTCTATTGATTGCAATGATACTAACCGCACTATAGCGGCAGAGGCGCGGCGCGGCGCAGCGCGGCGCGTACCGGCGCGGCGCTGCAGATTTAAGTGCGAAAGAATATTTTGTCGCGCCGCTCCGCGCTGCGCCGCGTCTCTGCCGCTAGTGCGGTATAGCTCGCGGCGCGGCGCGGCCGAATATTCTTCATAATCGAGCTTCAGTCTATAGAGGGTATTTGGAAATATCTATTTCTACTGATATTTCAGCGTACAAATTTTGATTAATTTACAAAGTGGTATTTTACGTGATCATTTCATAAATCATCATAATCATAACTCATCATAAATAAATAAATAAAAAATATGAGGATGTGTTGCTAAATCGTTCCTTGGAAATTCGTTTTAGGGAACGCGTGACCGAGAGTTCCCTTTTCGTTCGTGCGTCCAACTTCCATGAAATCTTGCCACGTCTGGCAATTTGAGCCGCGATAGTGCGTTTAGGAGAGGCCGCTCCGCTCCGCTGCAGTGCCGCGCCGCGCAGCGCCGCTCCGCTGTAGTGCGGTTTGACCTTTAGGGTTGTCGAAACATTAAACAGCATCTCACTCTACACTCTACCCGTGTGGTG
This sequence comes from Agriphila straminella, assembly GCA_950108535.1. Taxonomy (NCBI): domain Eukaryota; kingdom Metazoa; phylum Arthropoda; class Insecta; order Lepidoptera; family Crambidae; genus Agriphila; species Agriphila straminella. The sequence goes on along the minus strand of OX467303.1, from coordinate 3,986,521 downwards.
AGATTGCAGTGTCTATAAACGGTGTCATTGAAAGGAGTAAACAATGACAAAAAAAAACAGTTATAACTGTGATTTTTTTCTGAGACTAATTACTTCAATAACGGAAGTATTAAAATAAAAGTTGTTAAAATAAAATTTGTCAGCCTATTTTATTAACATTTTATATTATTAACCCGTTTTAGAACGTGAAAATTCTTAGAACTTTGTTCCCAACCAAATGAAAAAGATCTCAATATGACGGAACAGACAGCTAATCTGTAATACTCTACGCCTCACCAACCCATATCGAGAGAGATTTCTCCGATATTATGTTATCATTTTCATTAGCTATACCATAGTAGAATCAAATAAGTAAGTCGTCTTACTTATTATACGCCCGAACGTGGTTTGTATGTGAGCGCGCGTCGGCGTCGTGTTGAGAACGGTTTATAATTATTCGAGCTGCTCTGTGCTACCAATTCCATTAGTTTAAATTGTCTTTGATAAAGACTTTAATTGCGTTAACGACTATATCACATACTGTTCTTGCACTTTCGAAGAGAGACTCTATGTTATGTTCCATTTTTTGGACATTGGCAGTGTATCAAACATTTTTGGTAGTTCCTTGAATTGAACTAGTCTTGTTCTTCAATATGCAGTTTAATAGATTATTGAAATTCGAAGTTTAAAATATTTGCAACTGGCTGTAAACGTTTTTTGGTGATTAAAGTTTATAAATCATATTTTTTGTTGTTATTTGAATCTGTTAAACACATTTGCTATAATAAAGTGATCGCTTATAAATCTACGGATATTTTAGCGTGTTTTTAAATTTTTTGTAGCTATATTAAATAAAAAAATATAGATTAGAATTGGAAATCTTAGAACAAAATGTCAATTGAAATAGACAGAGGTAGTCATTATATTGTACGAGTACGTACCTATTGTTCTCGTAAATCCAATAATTCACAGATTTACTTCAACAATAGGTACATCGGCAGATGAAAGTGGATTTTCTCTGCTACTTAATGAAGAAAATGATTATGATACGATGATACCTAGCATTTGTGTCACATCACTCAATACTATTATGTGGAAACAGTAGAAGTTTTGCTGAGTTTGGGCAATAAATAGGGACTAATATAATATTTGGCCTGATTGAAACAGAATATTAATTTATATTAATTCATTCCACGTGTGGAAAGGTATTCCAGGGGATTCAGATAATAAATTAAATGCATACTAAAAGCTTTTGCAAACAACATTTAATTTATAAATTGAGTTGGAGTGTGACCGTGTCGCTTGATAAATTCAATAACGAACTATAGCACACAGGTTGGAAATAAAAGCTGAAGGGTTTTATCAAAAATCGTTGATGCTGTTTTACTTATTTTTAAAATAATTGAATGAATCTCAGTAAAATGTGTCATCATCAATTATAGAGAGTGCTTTCCCTCCCACTACCGTCTTATATTTGTTATGTATATACGTTATAGCCCTGTATAACGTTATGTTATAGTTCGTTGTATAATTTTTACTTAATATTAAATCTGTTTCTCATTTTATGTAAGTCCATCAGCCATTTTTGATGTCCCCACTGCTGGGGCACAGGCCTTCCTTATGGGTGGTAAGGAGGATGGGCCATAACCCACCACGCGGGCCCAATGCGGATTGGTGAGTGTTAACGACTGCAAATGCAGCCGGGACCAACGGCTTAACGTGCCTTCCGAAGCACGGAGGAGCTCGAGATAATAAATTTTTGGTCACCCATCCCATGACCGACCCTTGCGAACATTGCTTAACTTTCGCAATCGCTGGGCCAGGCGCTAAACCACTGCGCCACCGAGCTCCATTTTATGTAAACTTAATGTTTTTATGAGAAATAAATTCTTTGAACCTATTTTCGTATGACCAAATTACAGTACACTTTGCGAGAATATTATATACCGCACAAATATGTGTTCGTTTAAATGAAATAAGTGTATTTTTTATAAACGAGTGCAAAGATTTCTCATTTAGGTATAAAATCTCTGACTATGTTCTCTATAGAATCAATATCTCAAGCTCAAATAAAATTACCATAGAATGTTAGGGTTTAAATACATGTCTGTGCCCAAACCCAGATAAAACCTGAGGCTTTCCAGTAAAACCTAAGATTTACCACTGTACAGTCCGAAATGTTCTGCGATCATCGTTCATTTCGAACTTTTACCAGCATTCACCTGATAAAAATATGAGGTTTTGTCTCGGAGGCATGAAATGAAATGAAATTTATTTATTTGCCATAAAACACGGTATACAAGTTGTTAGAGTATATATAGTTCAAGCGTATTTTGTCAAGTTTTGACATGCAAAAAGTTATTAATTATAATTTAATATTAACATAGTTAAACATCACACAGTTCCTGATAATTCCTATTAAGTACATAAAGTCCAATAAATGTCAAGACTGCAACAGTGAATTATGTATAGACCCATTAAATAATAAAATAAAGTATGTATGTCAACTAAGATAACTGAAATAGTAAAATAGATTAAGTTAAAGATTATAAATTATAATAGGCAATGTCATTTTAGTGGATGTCAAAATATTCATTCAGGTTATAAAAACTTTTGTCAATCAACCAGGCTCTCAATTTGTGTAGAAATCGTGTAGTGGGTAATTGTCTGATTTCGATAGGAATCCTATTATACACACGTATTGGCATCACATCACAATTTTTCCTATATAAGCTTGTGTTACATGACGGGACCTGCAGTTTAAAATGACATGGTATAAACCCATAAGGTTGTTGGGCAAACTGCTTAAGGTCTATGAACCTCACATCGCAACTTTTGCAGGCCGAATGCCAAACTTAATTGAAAATTGGAAAATATAGGTACTGTGATAAATTAAAAAAAACCGGTCAAGGGCGAGTCGGACTCGCGCACCGAGGGTTTCCGTACCATCATAAATACACTGCAAAGCAGCTGTAGAAAAATAAAATTATTATTGCAGTATTAGGTCAGCACTATCTCTTGGCCGATAGCACTATTATGTATTCTGTGCCGATAGTGGAACTATTTTTTTTGTTTCCAAACGTAAAGAAATGGCTCGATTAAAAGAGATTTGACTCCAACGATGAAGTCATCTCCAAAAATACCTATTTTGAAATTTTGTTTTTATGAAGGAATGAAAAAAGCTCAGAAACGTTGGACAAAGTGTATAAAGCTCATAGGGAGACTACGTTGAAAAAAAAATATTTCGTTACCCAAAAACATTTCATTCAAAAAGTCACGGACTAATTGACCTGCCCTCGTATCAATGAGTAGTTTTAAAAGGGCCAGCGATACAATTTGCAACAGTATCACTTTTTCACCACGGAAAATAATATCGAGGGAAACTCAATGAAATTCAACGGAACTTTTTTATTTAAGGACGTATTTACTCTATTCATTTCAATATTTCTGCTCGTTTCGAGGAGCAAAAAAAGTGTTGCAATACTTTTTGAACGCAATTCGTTCGAATACACAGTACTTATCATTGGTGATCTGTATATTTCGCTAGGTGGACGTTCATTGAGCGAAGCAAGAGAGGAAATTTAATACTTTACAACTCTTGGTGGAATTTGCGATCAATTATGTACTCGGTGCAATAAGTGTTAAGAAGAAACAAAGGAATTCTAACAGCATTATTTTACAATACATATTCAAGAGATTCAAAATATATCTGTAAATAAAGAAAATACATCATTTTAGATAAGTAGATTATTTTTTAGTTCATTGACAATCTAAATTATGTTTTAATGCTGGTTATTTTCAGTGTCTTTTATACATATAAAACTCTAAATTGTTTGATTCATTGTTGGGATAGGCGTAGAGCCCTAACGGCTGAAGGTAGAGACATCATTGGATCTAGATACCTTTCATGGTGTAGGTGAGCACTAAGAAAGGATTTTGGAAAATTCCCGTTATACACGGTGCTGAGTGTTCTAGTTTGTGTGGGTATTTGTATAGGGCTGAAGGTAGAGACACCATTTTTGGAGGGTAAATTCCTTTTATCCATAGTGTATGTTGGTTGACTGTTAGTAAAATACCAAGCGAACAGACTCTGACCCATCATGTCAGAAGATAAGTGATCATGGATCAAAAAAAAAAGGTCTACTGATAAATACCTAGGTAACCGCATGAAAACTTGCATAGTCAGTCGTACATAACGACGTTGGGAACGCTATGTTAAACTCCAAACCAAAACAAAATTATAAGTGTGTGACAAAATGAAATTTCTGGAATGGGACATGATATCGCGTAACATCGTTATAAAAAGGAGCGGTGTGTGTGTGGAACATGGATATAAATGTATGTATTTACTGTTGTATATGGCGGCTACCAATATCAGTACCTGAGTGGTATCTCTTCTCATTGTGCGTGACGCGTCGGTGCGTGCGCCGGTTCCTCGTGTGTTGTCGGCTGCCTCCGTCGCCGCGCGGCCCGCGGCTCGGCTGGTTCACTGCGCAACAACCACCTCCTACATCTCATACACGGGCATACGTTGGCCTTCATTTGTTTCAAATACTCAAAGCTTCGGCATATGCTGGCCTTCATTTGTTTCAAATACTATAACCCCTGTATCGATAGACGAGTAAGCACTCAATGAATTGAGTAAAACTTACAATTTACAAATGCTTATAATATTATATTCACATGCAATTCATAGTATTAATTAATCCTAAATGCAACAAAACTGCACTACAACCGCTTTTAAGATTAATTACACTATAAATTGCATGTAAATAAATAATTAGAAGCATTTGAAAATTTCAAGTTTTACTCAAGTCATTACTTACTTGTCTATAGATGCGGGGGTAAGCTTCTGGAAATACTAGCCTTCATTAGTTTCAAATACTCTAAGCTTCGGCATATGCTGGCCTTTATTTGTTTCAAATAAAGGCCAGCTTTTAGATATGCTGGCCTTAATTTGATCCAAAACTTCGGAAAATGCTGGCCTTCAGTTGTTTTAAAGTTTAAGCTCTAAGCTCGGCTTATGCTGGCTTTCATTTAGTTTAAACGCTCTATCATTTTGGCCTTAATATGTTTCAAATTTATTAAGAAAGTGAGAAGTAATTAACGCCAATTTTAATAGGTTTCTTTCGTCATTACTTACTTTACATACAAAAAAGAGATAATCACTAAAAGTATCAACGTAGGCCCGTATAATGGTTAACAAATCAAGTAAAATAGACGCTGCTGTCATACGTACAAATTCGAATTAAATATTGACACACAAGTATGATCAAATGTTCTGAAAAAATCTACACAACCAATTATTAAATCGCCGTTCATCAAATACTCAAGCGAAACCAAAACAAATGGAATAGCAAACGATAAACCAACCAAACAGATGTAAACAAAAATCGAAACAAAGGATGTAAAGAAACTGAAACAATAAATATACAAGTCGGTTCTGGCTCCACATTCTCTAAATATTAAATGTACCTAATCGGGTTCGGCTATTGTCAGTAGAATCGTTATTTCGCTATAATCACATTCACAGAACATAATGTAGGTACTTATTAATGTAAAAAAGTAAATAATAAAAAATATATATTAAAAACACGACTGCCCTTCCAAAAACGAACTAAAAAGTTAAATATTCGTAACAAGTGGCATTGCAGTCGAGGGACCGTTCTGTAGAACAATTTTTTAATCTAAGGGGCAGGGACCGGAACCCTTTCGATTTTGATCTACGATATCTCGTATTCTCATGATGCTATGATTATTATGTTTGCATATCGAATAGGGTTTCCCTATCAAAGAATCTATTTCTTCGATTTATTTTTTTATTTTCATTCTGTAAATACTAAAAACCCAAACGCACAAAGGGGTTTTTAAGTGCTTAATCAGGTCCCTGCTAAGGGGACCTCTTTCTTTGACTGCAATGACACTGTTATTTAACTTTTTAGTTAATTTTTGACAGGGCTGTCTTGGTTTTAATATTTTGTAAAATTATTTTATTTCATACATTTTATTGACAAATTTATTATAATATTTTTGGAATGTGCTCATTGGTTTGTGAATTTAAGAAAAAAAATTTTTACATTAACTACAAAATGGCGTCATGGAGTCGACATATTGACTTCTGAACTAAACGACCCATACGAGTCTAAATACCAATAATAAGAAGAATATTGTTTTCTACTTCTCACTGCATTATCTGTATCATCTATAGTACAAGCGACGGCACATCACACGTAACATTTTTATGCTCTACTACGCAATAGAAGTAGATTTTGCAGTACTTTGTTACATCTGATCTGACGTGCCGTTGTGTGTCCAAAAAAATTGTCCAAAACAGCTGTTGTGAATCAATGTCGGGTTATCGGGTTCGTTGACCGGCCGATAAGGCGGGAGTAATCAGGCCAGGTGTCGCAATGCAGCCCAAAAGCTAGGCCTGCCTATTTTAGCCGCGATCGATACTGTACGTATACGGTGGCGGTTAAATAATAAAAGACACCAGTCGATTTTCATACAAACGAGGTAACTTTGAAGTCTTGGTTCTCCGCCAAGGATTGACCTAGTTGTGACCTGATGATGGCCATCCAGGGAGTGAATGGAGGAGATTCAGATCGCTATACACACCCAACTGATCTGATCAGCATTCTAAGAGATAAAAGGATATGTATGTTTGAAAAAAAAAACGCAAAATTAGCATAAAAATATATGGAAATCCTGAAACAGACAGATCAGTTAGGTATAAGCGGGTATACGCGGTAAATTAGAGTTTTTACTGATAGGTGATTGATATAAATGACTTTAACATTATCCTTAATTTTATCATCAAATCAATTAATTCACTGTTTTATTAAAAAAAAACAACATTTGCCAACTGTCATTGGTAAAACCAATCATAAGCCAACTCTAATGGTAAAGCTCGAAAAATTATAGCTTTTATGTTAAACCTTTACGTTTACCAACTCTTGTTGGTTAATCCGAAGATCTTATTAACTAAAATTAGAAAAAGCTTATTCGAATTTTAGTTAACATTGATCCAACAGACAGCTGCAAACCATTTTTTAAAGAACTCGAAATTTTACCTTTACCGTGTATCTATATATTAGAAATATGTAAATTCATACGAAAGCATCCAAATTACTTTACAAAGAGACAAGACATCTCATCACGATACACATCACGACATGGCCACAAGTTAATGATACCAGTACATAGGCTTCGAATGAACTCATCCAGTCCATTCGAAATGTCAGTAAAAATACACAATAAATTACCGAAAAAACTAACAGAAGAAAAAAGTTATAGTTTATACTTAAAAAAGTTACAAAAACTGCTCTTGGAAAAATGCTACTATAGTGTTTCAGATTTTTTAAATGATAAAGATTTAAAAATTTAAATAAGTATTTAATTTTAAGTATTGTCATTTAGTTGAAAAAAAGTAAGTCGTCCTCTCAACTCCTCTCCAAATAATTTGCTTTGCTCTATTCAGGGTCTACAATGTACTTTGTTATTTTTACCTACCTACCATCTTGTTATCATTGTGGAATGCAATAAAGTGAATGGAATTGAATTGAATTGAATCTACTAGTAAAACTAAGATTTACCAGTAAAACCTAATTTTCATAATACACGGGCTTTTACAGTCAATGTAATGTGACGCATTCATTTCCGTTCTTGTAACTCGAGAGAAATCAACTGTTAACTAAAAATATGTGTTAAACTAAACCTATTCAGAAACTAGAACGAGCTTACTCTTATCTCTATAACTTTTAGATTTTAGTTCAAATGTCCATTGTTTTAGAAAATTGTAACAATTTCCGATAACCTGACTCATATTTGGAAACCCTTACTAAAGCTATGCAGCTAAAGAATAGATTTTCATATTTGAAGAAATTATTAAATCCTATTTATAAAATATTTTTAAGCTCAAAGCGTATAGCTCAAAGCAACCACTACACGCCGCCGCAAGTGATCGGGGCGCGTGGCGGGCGGGCTGCGGCGGCGGGCGGGCTGCGGCGGCGGGCGGCGAGGCGCGGCGGTTAGCTGTCTGTCAATCATTATGGCTCTAAGGGCTAACTAGAACGAGCGTCAGTGACTACGTTATACGTGTTATACGAGTTATACGTGTCAGTGACTAGACCCAGTGACTCGGAATTTCGGATCCAGTAACTGAGTACATGTACACAGGATCGGCAGTAAGTCTTACTGTGCCCGAAAATAGAACGGGTGGCTAGTCAGCTGGACTGACTTGCGAGCTAGAAGTCAGAACTGGACTGGGTTGAAACTAGTGTCTACACGAGCTCAGTAGCAAGTCAGCGCTGAACTGGGTTACTGTACTACCATGTTACTGACTCCGTATAAACCAGGGGCCCTACCGCCTAACTCAAAGCTTTAGCCAGAGCGATAGCAATGCTCTGTCAGTCCTTGTCATATCATAACACGATGACAAGGACGGACAGTGCACTGACGTCATAAACCAAAGCCAGAGCCAAAGCGATAGTTCGGCGGTAGACCCGCAGGCATAACTAGCACCCATCAATCCCATCGAGCCATTGGCTGGGTGGGATCACGGGAGGTAGTCGTGGAGGGAGCCGCAACGTTGAATGTTGCGGTCTCCCTCTGGCGAGTCCCACATGGGGTATCGCGCCCTGTCGCTCACCTGCGGGAGAAGAAGCGCGTAAATGCGTTTGCCCTCGGCAAATAAAAAAAAAGGCATAACTAGCACAAAATCTAAAGTAGACAGAACGCCGCTCGGAACGAATTGCAGTTTTTCGTGCACGCACACAATATTCCTAGTAGGCATTACGTATGAGCACATAATATAATTGAATAGTACAAGTATGGGCAATCTCAGGTCTAATTAGGCTTTATGTCAGTCAGTAGTAGCACGTAGTAGTAGTAGGTAAAGTAGGTGTACATAATTTTCATAAAACTACGTGGAATTTTCGGATTTGTGGATGTACAATGTACTATTACACACCGCAGCGCGTTAATAACCATAGCAATCGAATTGCACATAATATTTAAGGGATCGAGCTAACTAACGTATGCGGAATGAAATCTAGACAAAATTCAAAGTGACTTGTGATTAAGAAAAACTATATTTTTACCGACTTCAAAAGGAGGGAGGTACTCAATTCGACCCGTTTTTATTTTTACTACTATTTTTTTTTTATTTGTTTTGGAGCTTTTGTCTTTACTATTTATTTATTTAATTACTTTTTCAACATAATTAATACAGAAAAATGTTTACTCCCATACGTGCTTACGGCACTTTAATGGTACTTTCTCCATGGCCGTCGAAAAAGTAAATGTTGGCATTTTATTTAACTCTAATTTTATTTTTCGAATTAAACACTCAATATTGTAGGGCGAAAATTATTGGAATATACTCTTCTTTTCAAATTAGCCCAGAAATTTACATCGGCCGAAGCCGGGAAACGTTTGGCGGATTTTTCTATGGGTCCAGTGTTCTCTTGGAGTAGTGACTGGACGCCAAATCCAGCCAAAATACAACATTGTCCCCTCTATGCTTTTCTTTAATAAAATCCCGCACGTTAGACAAGCAGCGTTCAATATATCGGTTGGCATTAACGGCTAAACCAGACTCAAAAAATATTGGTTAGGAAATTCCGCGCGGACTGATCGCAACCCAAAGTAAAACTTTTTTTTGGAAACTGTGTGCTCTATATATTTTACGTTATTGTCCACTGGAACATCAGGTTTCTCATAGTAATCAGTAACTTGCCACTCATTGCCGTCTAAAGTAAAATACGACTCGTCATCCATAATGCAAACGACATCATTTATGGCGTAAACGTGTTTTTGGCCAAGTTTCTGAGCCTTAACTTCTGGGTCAATTCTTGGTGACTTTTGACCTAACTTTTCGTGAGTGCTTTACAACCCCCATAGCAGCTAGATGCTTTTTAACAGTTTTAGCATCGCAACCGAATTTTCTTCCTCGCTCACGATACGATTTCGCTACGCAACCGATCGTAATTTTTTTCAAGTGACTCCTCTTCAAAGAATCGCTTAAACTGGAAGATTTACCAGAACCTGGTTTTCTACAAGTGGTTTTTTAATGGCATAGGATGACAAAATACTGTAAATAGTACTTCGACTCTCCCCCATTTCCGTGAAATGCCTCACAACACTAGATTTCGGCCAGTGCGGGGTGTTCATCATAAAATTAACACACAGTTTCACGGCGCCTTTCTTCTGGATTTGTCATAATTTCCACAAATGCTTTTAGCTTGGTATGAAATTATGACAACGTGAACTATACTAAACTGTCAACATTTTGACAGTGTTTTAATTTTATTTTGGAAAGTTAGAAAACTTTAAGGGGAGGTTTAAAATGTGTCCAGATTTTATTCCGCATACGTTTATTTATAACAATTGTATCGAAATAAAGTTCAGTGTAGAAGCTTTAAAAACAAAGAGAATTGTTTCCCCCATAGACGTCGCCCACTGGACCGTGGTGTCCTGCATCCTCTCACATTTCACTGGCTTCGTTGCCTGCTATGATATTAAGTATACTTAAATACTTAATATAAAATTAGGTGTTTGTTTGCGGGTAGTATACTGAATTTAGCGTACTGATACTAAGTAGGCGACGGACTGAGGGCGACTACGAATATTGAGAATATTAGGTGACTTTAAAGTAACAAATTGAGTAACTAGTTTATTTAGAACAGTATTATCTTAAAATCTTTTTATTGTCACCTACATAAACATCCCAAAAGGTAGACTTATAGATAGTAAAATGTCATTGGTGCTATTAAACTGTGATATTTCAGAGTAAATATTCCTTCAAAATAATAAATGAAGGGTTAAATTGGTTATGTCAACGAGCCTTTGTGGCGGGAATCGTACTCCACCTCCTAGAAACCAGTCGAGGCGTCAATATGCGTTACCCGCAACGAGTTATCAGAAACCGATGCACTCGACTGCGTCTACCACGAAGCGGTTTCACCGTAAATTAGTAACAACGTCAAGGATCGATTGACACACACACCGAGAATATAATTAACACGGTAATGGTACGTACTCTGTGGTGTAGCACATCACACGACCGACCCAACTCAAGTCTGCTAAACGCCAGAATCGTGTTACAATTGTATTGTGGTTTTGGGTTTAAGAAACAAGAACCGTCTCAAAAGCATTAAAAATCAAATACAATTGAAACTCGACGGACTTGGGCCCCAGGTTTGATTAAAAAAAAATCCAATCAGATATTTGTAACCCCAATAAGCTTAGTTAATAGTTATCCTTACAAAACAACCAACACAAGTACACATACATGAATTTATAGTGATAAGTATATGTATACCTAATAGAAAACTTACAAGCAAGACTTTCGAGCAAGATACAATTATATTTTGAGCCTGTTTGCGAGTAGCTTATTCTACATATTATTTTAATTTTAATTAATAGCGAAAAGTTATTAGTAGTTAGTACTTTTACAGGTAGTTACAGGAGCTACAGGATTACAGGAGGCGCAGTGGTTTAGCGCTTGGCCCAGCGATTGCTGAAGTTAAGCAACGTTCGTAAGGGTCGGTCTTGGGATGGGTGACCAAAAATTTATTATCTCGAGCTCCTCCGTGCTTCGGAAGGCACGTTAAGCCGTTGGTCCCGGCTGCATTTGAAGTTAACACCCACCAATCCGCATTGGGCCCGCGTGGTGGGTTATGGCCCGTCCACCTTATCCACTCTTAAGGAAGGCCTGTGCCCCAGCAGTGGGGACATTAAAAATGGCTGATGGACACACTTAGTTACAAAACAGTAATCACACATAATGTACGAGACAAGACATTGAAATAAAATACTTTAACAAAATACTAGCGCGGTTTTATTGAAAGTCCTTCGGTGGTTAGTTTGTCTCCCGTCCGTCACAGAATACATAATGCTCCCGTCACAGAATATCTCCCGTGACCACGACACCTGCAATGGGGCCGAAACGTCGCGCGTCGGGCAATATCAAAAATCAAACCAAATACCAACTAATCACTAAAAGACTTACAATAAAACCGCGCTGTAACAGCCTGTATCCGTAAAAGTATTTTATTTCAGTAATCATTCAGTCGCGACACACTTTTAATATTTGTAATTCAACTGTGACTGTGACAAAAATAGACTTAGAACAAATTCGAACATCCTTAATCGGATGGTGTAGGTAGACTTTGATTATGGTGTAGAGTAGATTAGTTATATAACAATATACGTATGCAATTCACTTATGACTCTTGTGAGAAACCAACCATTCAGTATTTCAGAACTGGCCGGAATAAAGGTAGAAATGGACTACATCGGAATCGATCGACCTGTAACTAAGACGTACCTATTCGCGTACTGTCGGCACTTCGACCGCCGCGCCCGCCGTTGCTGTAGTGAGAAATTGTATAATGAATATTTGATTTCCTAATAGGGAAGGTGAGACCGATGTGAACGACCGATGTAAGCTATATTACTTAATTCTGTGGCAAGTATAGACTTATGGTTCTTGAAAAGCTTCGTCACAAAAGCTGAGATAATATCTATTTGAGACAGAGTATTTGTTACAAAGTTATGTACGAAATAAGACAAGACAGGGAGATAAAACAAAAATTAAAAAAATTAAAAACCCCCCGACAAACGGCTGATCAGGGGCCGTACCGGCTAACGTTTCGAACTTCGGCAGGTCTGCCAACAAAGAAATCAAAGTATAGGAATTTCGTATTGTACTATTTGTTGAAGTTATTTGGAAGATATCGATGTTCGTGTGACATCGAATTGGGGTTTACCGTTTTGGCCCAATTGGGGCTCGATTTATCTGTTTTAATTTGAAACCCAGACTTTTCGAAGTTTGATGCGTTAGCTGGTACGGCCCCAGCCAGAAAAAATATGTGATCTTATTCTGAGTGACCGAAGATTGACCATCAGTAAGATAGCTGAGATCACAGGCATTGGTTATGGTCGGGTACAAAATATTGTAACTCAAGAATTGGGGTTCCATAAGGTTTCTGCTCGTTGGGTTCCGAGATTGCTTTCAGCTGAACAAAAACGAGTTCGTTTCACAATTTCCCGTGACTGTTTGGAGCTTTTTGAGGTAGATCCAGAGGATTTTTTATCCCGGTTTGTTACCATGGATGAAAGCTGGGTTCACCACCATACTCCTGAATCTAAGCAACAATCAAAGCAATGGAAAAGATCTGGCTCTCCTACTCCAAAGAAAGCTAAAGTCGTTTTGTCGACCAACAAAGTCATGGCTTCAGTTTTTTGAGATGCAAAGGGAATTATTTTGGTGGATTATTTACCAAAGGGCAAAATTATAAATTCAAGTTATTATTGTAACCTTTTACGACGACTAAGGGAAGAAATCAAAGAAAAAAGGCCGGGTATGTTACGGAAGAAAATGTTGTTCCATCAAGACAACGCCCGGGTTCACACTTCAGCTGAAACAATGGCTGAAATCCATAATTGTGGCTACGAAATATTGCCCCATCCACCTTATTCGCCGGATTTAGCCCCCTCAGACTACCACTTATTTCCAAATTTAAAAAAACACTTAGGTGGTTCGAAATTTTCGGACAGGAACGAGGTGATAGTCGCAGTATATGATTATTTTGACAACCTTCAGGAATCATTTTTTTTCGAAGGTATAAACAAGTTGCAGGTCAGGTGGAAGAAATGCATTGACCTAAATGGAGACTAAGTTGAAAAATAAAAATTAATTCAGACCCACTTTTCTTTCATTTTCATGGTCGGGCTTAGAACTTTTGGATCCACCCTCGTAAATCGTTACCGTTTCGTTTACAGAAAAATAATCGCTTTAGTTTTGTTAAAATTGTTGAATACTCTGCCTAAGGAGTCTAGGATTTCAATTTAAGTGAAAATTATGAAGCTAAACCAAAGATTTTTAGGTAAATATAACCTAAATGACAACGTAACGTTTTTTGTTTTATCGTTCAGAATTACCGTAATTTTCAACGATAAAACCAAAGCTATTACCGTTTCAGTTTCGTTAACAGAAAAATACTCGCTTGTTTTGTTAAAATTGTTGAATACTCTGCCTAAGGAGTCTAGGATTACAATCTGGGACAATTTAAGTGAAAATTTGAAGCTAAACCAAAGATTTTTAGGTAAATATAACCTAAATGACAACGTAACGTTTTGGTTTTATCGTTCAGAATTACCGCGATTGGGCTGCAGGTCATGGTTACCTTACCATATACTTCCAATCTCATTGAAGTAACACTGTACCAAATTTCGAATCGATAGGACATATGGAAGGTAGTCAGATCCCCTCATCAACTATTAAAGAGCTGATGATCTTCAAACGGCTGATGGGTCATGGTTACCCAACTATATACATCCAATATCATTGAGTCAGATCCCCTCATCAACTAGAAAAGAGCTGATGGCCTTCAAACGGCTGAACAGATTTTCATGAAACATGGCTAAGAACACTCGGGATAAAATTACTTAGCTATCTATGACACAAAAAAAACTAAACGAAAATCGGTTCATTACCACAGACACGTTATAGTACATTATGAGACAAGTTAGCTTAGGTTGCTCATTGCACACAAGGCTCTGGGTTGCAGCCCGAGCCGCAGGCGAGGGCGTAACTCAGCCGAGTGTGCAATAAGCAAGAGCTCATAAGTTTCATACGACGTTTTTCAACACATTTGCGAGGAAAAAACAATGTTATTTACCACACAGCAATAAATACGACAAAAACAAAATATGATAATTATGTGTAAAGGCGCGCAGGTTTTTTTTTGTTTTTTTTACACGCCCAACGCAAACGTATTTTGCGAACAAAGGGATGAGTGAGCATACAGCCTACTTCAAAATTATAATTTTATGTTTTACAATGCAAATATTTTAATATTTTATAACAAAATATTGTGAATCATGAATAATTTGATAATAATAAATATTTGTTTGACTTAATTAAGGACTTACACATTTATTTATTCCAAAAATGTATATGAATTTTCAGCAGCATAAAACCTCTTTGTTGTTACTAAAAAAAATAACTGTATTACCCGGCTAAATTGGGAATGTTTACTCGCATAGAACTTACAGTAAGGTAGGTACTAATTTAACTTTGTAGGGTTAATTCTATTACGTACTAGTGTTTTATATATTATTGCACGCGTTTGTTATAGCTCGGTTTATGGCCCTAAAAGCGGTGTATTAGGGCTCACTTTACGAGCAAGTGTGTTGAAAAACTTATAACATAACTCTTTTTGCGTCGGGGGTTACTTGGCGGTTTTTACGGCGGTACAAGGTCTCTTCTCTCTCTTCTCGCATTTGGGTTTGCGAACTGATGGCGTAGTTTCTTTGACATTCAAGTGCTTGTAACAAACAGCCTAAACCGAATATTTAAGTGTTTTTATCTTAACATGCTTTAAATCCTATATAAAAGGTTCTAAAACAGTTAGCTCACTGCCAATGCCAACATTATAACAACCAGTGTCACAGTAACCACAATATTGTATGTATAGTACGATTTAGTTTTGGTTTATCGTTGAAAATTAGCGCGATTAGGACATTGCTTTTTATACTATGACATATTTTCCTTTTGTACTCTGTGTCTTTTGCTTTCGTGTCGTGTCTCGTGTCGTTGTATTTGTGAAAATATCGTATAATAAAAAACCGGCCAAGTGCGAGTCGGACTCACGCACGAAGGGTTCCGTACCAAAAACGGCAAAAAAAAAACACACGTTTGTTGTATGGGAGCCCCACTCAAATATTTATTTTATTCTGTTTTTTAGTATTTGTTGTTATAGTGGCAACAGAAATACATCTTCTGTGAAAATTTCAACTGTCTAGCTATCACGGTTCAAGAGATACAGCCTGGTGACAACTGTTAACCTAAAAACTAAAAACGTTCAACCCACAGTCCGCTCTCATTTCATTAGGAAAGCATCAGTCCCTTAGTTCACTCAATTTTAAACGATGGTAGACGTACTGACAAAGCATTATTCAGCTATTCATTGGCGAATAGGATGGATCAACAGGTGCCCGATCGCGACAATTTTAATGATGGAATCAAAACTAATCATTACCGTTCCGTTTATTTTCACAGAACATAAATAGTAAACATCGTCAAACTTCGGCATAAGTGATATTTGAAAACGGACAGAGAGAGATTCAGACATAATGTCGATTTAAAAAACTCAACTCAAACTCAACTCTTTCAAAATTAACACGACTGGGGTTCATGATATTTGCATAAAAAAGTAAAGTCAAAGTAGCAGTCAGTAGGCAGGCCTTACAAGAAATAAATTCACAGATTTTGCAGTCCCCGTAAGAACCGGAGCATTGAAAATGAGAACAAAAATTTACCAACAATCAAAAAAAGCAAAATTCCAATATTTTTCTAAGGTATCTAGGAAGGTACCAATTTATTTTTACGATTCGATTTTACACTCGGCTTCGCCTCGTGTCACAAAAGCATGCCTCGACGCGGCCGAAATATTATTAAGCAACAAATGCACTTCTCGTCTGCTTCCGCATCTTTCAATACCATTAGCATGACGATAGGTCAATAATCATAGAAGCTACATCACTTTTATATACGGAAATACCCGTTTTTCTACGATTCCAAATCTAAAGGGACACAACAACACCACCACCACCACCTACAGGTCACAATTATTAACCGATTTTCAAAAAAAGTTCACTATTTTGTAGCTAAACTAGGACCCTAGGACCCATTTTTTTATTTTTTCGTCGGTCGGTTATTTATGAAATATTTACAATTTATTAAACAAACAAAACAGTTTTTTTTCGAAATTCCAAAAAAAGTTAACAGTCGATTTTAAAAATTAAAACGTTCACACGTTCGATAAATTCCTCAACTTTTGGTACTATTCCCATTTCGATCCTTCCAAAATCCTCGGAGCTATGTCTAAAAATACGTCTCACGGCGATTTGCATCTAATAACCATTTTCAATGGTAAAAATCGCTTTACTCTGTTTATATTTAGCTAATCCTTCGGTAAACTTCACGGTAACACAGCTCTAGTACTAGTCATACAGTTTAAACTCGGGTGCAAACCAGTAATAGTTTTGTTACCGAATGCCTGCGAGGCAACACCGCCTCAGGAACAACTATAACTAAATTGTCGGCGCTACTGCAAAGTTAAGACTGATCTCATTTTCCGACACCGTAACCATAGTAATGAGTACTAGCGTACCGTACCGTAACCTAATGTGCAAGCAAACACGTCGCGGTTGGTATCAACAGATTTTAATTGAACTGACATGTGCTGGCTTACACTCACGTACTACGCTAACGCTAACACTTTAGATTGTAAAGTAAATTTAACATATAATATTTTAGTTCTATTATAACGAAAGTTTTAAGGCCAGTATATTCCAAAAACTCTGACTCTGTCTTTTTCTTTACGTGTGAAGAGTAATGAAAATAACCTCATTTTTTCAATGTTTGTGCTGTTATTTGAATATTCTTCTATATGTCATTACCTATTTTTCTATATATGATAGGATAGATGATTAAGGGATTAATAAACTTTAAGTATTATCCAAAAAATATAAAATTAATGAAAATTTTTGATGTCTTTGCATATTTTTATAGTCAAGTGAAGATACGAATATCGTATTTTTAACCGTAAAATAATCGAGATAGTTTAAGGAAGTTCAACTCAAATTTTTATCTGCTCAAAATAAAGAATATTTGATTGTTTACAGTTGAATCAAAAACAGGCCAATTTTTATAATTTGGAATATACTGGACATAAGTACTATCATTGAAAATGTATGGGAATAGGTTTAAAAGAAAAAATCCCTAAAATGGATAAGTATACCTATTCGGAAACTCATGTCCATATCCACTGAACTAAACGGGATAATCGGAATGCCCATAATATCTTACTTCCGATTATCCCCCGCGCCGGTATACAGTCAAACATCTACATTTAGTTAAGGTTTTAAAATGCGTGCAAAAAAACGCCAGTTTTTTATTAGTTCTACTGCAGCACAGAAATTTAGAAAGCGATTGCAAATTTATATTAAAGGAGACGAATTCATCCAGGATTAACAATTACGTCTACTCAATAATGAAATTAATGTTGGTCATTTCTTGTAACGCACTTATTATTATTTATTACTTTAACATGAAAAGCGTAAGTGGTGCTACCATATTGAAATGACCAATATAACAGTCGAACAGTAAGACGAATGTTATGTCGATTTATTTTTTTATTTTTATTTTATTAAATTCAAGTTACAAGGACTCATTTTTGTTAGTAACAAAGTTGTTACAATGGCTTATTCGATGTGAAACACTTGAAACACTTAATGTTTGACTAATAGGTTTAGGTTTAAAGAACTTTATTCTCATAAAGACATAACACTGTCACTTCATGAGAACAACCTATACAAGTGTATGTATTATAAGTATAAAGTGTGTAGACTGTATAAATAAACCAAGAACATAATCAACACCTTATTTAATATGTGCTTTTTGAACTTTTTTTATATTTATAATATCACGTAAATCACGATGCGATTCGCCTGAAATAAAATATACCTAATCAAAGGTACGTACACTGTTAATATAGTCATGATGATTGTTATCATGCAATGTTGTTTCGATGAGCAAGCGCAAAGTCGAAGCCACTATCGGTGTTAGTCCAGCGGCTTTGCTTTTAATATTAGTCACATATTTCATTTTGATATTGAAAAATATTTCAGGACGCTACATAACTACATTATGTTAGAAGATCGGGGCGTCTGTGACCGGAGGGCAAACGTTAGGGTGCTTTTCAGCAGAGATGTGCTAAGCCGTGTATTTTTATGATACAACATATAACCAATAACAATCGTTTATCTTCATAGGGTAGCTTAACTTGGCACTGGTGGAAACGGGTTCAACGAAGCTATATGTCTTTGTTATATGGAAGGCTGTGTGCTAAGGATTGGAGCTAAACAATAATAATACATAGTTTCGTAGCTTAGCTTTGACTTTGCTCACAGCTTAGCTACCGTAGAACATCTCTGGTAGAAAGGCAGCCTTCACGTTTATGATTGTGGAGTATGTGATCTGTGATTGCTACTTTGAAGGATCAAAACGACGCGGCGACACGACGCAACGTTGTGGAAAACACTTTAATTAACTGTTGACGCTTTTACTTGATGTTGATATGTGAAAAACTATGAACTCATTAATTAGTATTGTATATAAAAATAGCATTGTGAATGCAAAAATCTCAAATTTAAGAACTCATTAACCATAAAAATTGCTAAATGCGAATCAAATTATACTCGAGTCTAGCTTTTACGGTGAAAAATATGCTAAACCTCACTGTTTGAGTAGTATTTTCATCTACAAATAACCCAATAACAATTCATAATTCTGAACAATTCTTTCAGACTGTTTTTTATTTTACCAAGGTGACTTTCTATATCGAAGTATTAATTAATTAAATAGCCTGATCTTATTGAAGAATGAAAATCAACGGTTATAGAACAATTTGCATTACTATCATCTTTAATAGAATCCAGCAGCAGACGTACACAAAACTGCTATGTTGTAAGTTGTAAGCGACCTCAACCTTAAAAGAAGTACTTGCCGAGTTCATTTTACCCGACTGTAAAAATTATACTCTAATTTAAACGTTATTTTTGGAAGCGATCCAATTAAATGTCACGAGTTACAAATAACGCCAAGATTGATCGCAAAGTGGCTCCTTAACGACCGTTTTAATTTCATCAACGAATCATAACGTTTCACCTCGGGTCAAGATTTTTTTATGGGTACGGTAATTGTCCAATTCGCACCACAAGCAGAGAAAGCCGTCCAACTGTGCCATGTATTCAGTGTAATATTACGTGCCATTAGACCAGGTAAGTACCATGGTGATAAAGTGTGGTTGAAGTGCGTGTGGCCAGCCGACTAACTAAACCATAATAAAACATCTAAAGTACATTAAATTGAAATTAAAACGAAATAATAATAAATAAACAGCATTCGATGGACGGTGGACTTCGTTTGTTCGTCGATTGTGAGATAGATTAGACTTTTTATGTCGAACAGCGACTGTGAAGGCCGACCTCATTATTTTAATAATTTGTTCGCCACCCGAACAAAATGGCAGACACAGCGACGCAATTAAAACGAACAATTGAACATAGAATATTTTGTAAAAAAATATAAATAACACAGTTCATCGAACTCGCGTTCTAAATTCGAACACTTCAGGATTCGGATTGTAGATGGCCTCACCATTTAACCCTCGTTGGTGAATCGGAGCATGCGATATATAGTGAAGTGACGCGTCGATCATTTCGCGAATGTCCAACGTCCATCGACGGCGACCAATTGACACTTGACCCCTGCGACGCTTCTGTCGCGACCTTGGACTCGTAAGTACTGGGAAGCTTATTAGATGCGTTGCATGACGCCAGCGATTAATTCAAATTTTAAGCCAAGCCAGTACTCGCGGGTCATGAAAGGTGGACCTGGTTATTAGTTCAGGCAACAGGGTTAGCGCGCGATACATAAGTATCTAAGTCCAGACTCACCCGGTGGTTGTTGTTGTGGAATGTATGGTGTGAGAAGCCGCGCCCGCTTCTTTTCATAGCCCTTTTGTGTGATGTCACCTGCAAAAAAACTTAATTAAGTACTTTCATATTTTTTTATATTTTACTTAAGAATGTGTTTTGGTTTTCCCATTAATGGGATTGATTATCGAAAACAATAGTCTATTTGCGTTTAAGATTGTCGCTGCAGTTTTCCATAAAAATAAAAAACACCCTGTATAGGTATGATAATGTCGCATAATACTTAAAACAAAAACATTCAAATTAAGGAATACTAATGACTATACTCTTGACTATACTATAGTCTTAAATAAAAAATAAAAAAAATAATAGCTTTATTTCTAAAATCGTTTTACAAAAGGTTTACGCCGAGACTTCCTGGTATAAGTAATCAAAGATACTTGTGGTGAGAATGACTCGTAACTTCCCAATTGGATTACAGCAACGATTTAAGTAAAAGGGTTACAGCAAGCTTACAGTTAGTTTTATTATAATATTTGTAACATCTTAGTCTTAGTCTCTCTCTCTCTCAGTCAGTCTTAGTTTATCCTTCCTTGTCTTATTTACTAAACAGTTTTTGACAGTTGTCATAAGTCTTTTAAATATTAATCGCAATTTAAACTTTCCTATCTGTGAGTGGAAAACCATTAGTTGTATTTTAAAAATGAATATTTAAATAAAGAGTTCGGTGAACAAATAGGACAAGTTATAAACAGACGAAACACTTCCAATTAAAAGAAGTAGAAATCAGATCCAATTTCAAATTAAACGTTAGTTTTAGATTTTCGATATTCGCTGGGTGGCGAAGGTATAATAATCGATCGCAGCGCTCATAGTGGCAAAAAGTAGAAATAATGTAGGCTCTGTAATCTGTTTGAAAACGATATTTAATTTATTACTAGCGATACAGGAAGAACTATATATGTTTATTATCGCTTAATAAAATTATTAAAGTAGCTTTAACCTCTTGTTTTACAAAATCTACAACTAAAAAAGAAGTAAACAAACCCTGATTATAACCAAAATGAAACACTCTTATGGAATGGATTTTACTTGCCATATTTAATTTAAATGACCAAAATTGATTTCACAACACTTTGTCCACCCAAATCACAGTTGTTGGCGACTGGCTGAGATGCCACTTTTTTGATACTTTCCGTTTTATATTTTTATAATGACGTTTTCCTAAAAATGGGCTTTATGGTCTTTTTGCTTTAGTTGTTGTCATATTTCTTGTGTGTGCCAAATCTTTGCTTATTGATTACTAATTAAATTGTTATACTAACTAAGTGTTTCCATCATCCTCCAATTACAGTCTATTTAGCTCACCAACAACAATAATTTTGAAACTTGCATTTAATAACACAATATGTACATTTCATATCAAAACGTCAAAACGGTCAGGTCAGAAGCCAACAAAGTTGCGAACGCTAGGTGGGCGCTAAAAGCGTGCACGGAGCCAATACCAATTTCATATGAAACAACTAAGTTAATTAGTCAAAAGTTGAAAGGGTTTTCAACGTTCGTTTGTTAGTTGAAAGCTTCGCAAATACTGCACGGTGTACGTCTAACTACCTTTA
The DNA here is from genome assembly GCA_950108535.1 of Agriphila straminella. Lineage (NCBI taxonomy): Eukaryota > Metazoa > Arthropoda > Insecta > Lepidoptera > Crambidae > Agriphila > Agriphila straminella. Next base: position 3,964,412 of record OX467303.1, on the reverse strand, counting down.
AACTATTTCCCGGTACCCGTAAGTACTAACTACACGGACCGCTTGTTAATTGATGTCCTTCGATTGATCCGTAGTCGATATGATAAGCTGGAAGCAGCTACTGGAAATTTCAGCAGTGACAAAGTCGTCCACGTATTATGTAGGTAACATGAATTTCGTTTGTAGATAGCACTGGCTTTAGTTTGAATTCAAAATATATTCAGTGATTCATTTACGATGCTATTTATATACTACGTTTTAAAATATAAGTAAGTAATATACAGGCTGTATTTTTAATCACAAATGTGTTCAGTTCATGAAACTGAACAAACTTTCTCTAAGAAACATTGGGCCAAATGTGTAAAAAATGACTATCCATACAAATCAAAGAGTTCAAGTGATCAGTTTAGTAAGGGATGACCAAATTTTGTGGCGTATTTCGAGATTCCGACACAATATAATGTTTCATGGAGAAAGTTGTTCAGTTTCATGGACTGAACACATCCAACAAAAGGAGATTTTTATATCTCAATTGTACACTAATGAAAATATTGGCAAAAATCTTTATCTAAATAATGATGACCTATCGCGAAGTTTCACCAATTTTCGTACTTTCTGAAAAATTTACAATACATTAAAAGTATGTAGTTTGTTTTTCATTCTTCCTCTTTCATCTCCTTCTTTCATCTCCTGATTATTATTTTCGTTGTGGCAACACTCGTCAAAACGGTGTTCCGAAACGTTGACATAAACTCTCAATGTTCGCGTATTAACGTTATTACCATTATTAGAACTTACTCATTATGTTAAAATCTACTTTTTAACTACCTAAACAGTGATTTAATTACCTATTAAAAACTATACAAACAAAAAATACTTAAACAAAATAATTATGTAATCAAGATTTCGGGAATACAGTTCGGAACATTGAAAAAAAGTTAATTCTAAGAATATAAGCAATATTCTTGTGCTTATTTGGTTGATGTACAAAAATCTTAAGTTCGTCCTCAAGCTCCATAGCGCGATGCGAATTATGCGCAACCTTTGAGAGTGAGTAAAAATGCAAATATTTTATGTTCCTTACTAGTATACATAACATAAATTCCGTTTCTGGTTACCGTGGAATTTGACAAAATGTCTACCTTAGAATATGTCTACGTATTATGTAAAACTATAGCACTTCTTTTTAGCTTTTTTTGTAATTGACAAGAATAATACGTGATCTAAAGCATTATTTAATTAAATTTAACGTTTTTGAGTGCGGCGTTCACATTAGAATGCACTTACTTACTAAAATAAAGCATTCCATATCAGAGGCTTCGATTTTATCAAAAAACTATACTAAAACTGTGACAACAGCGGACGGCCTTGAAACGGTCAACGCAAAAACTGCTCTTGCGCACGACACAGCACTGAATACTGAACGCGCGTGCGCGGCCCAGATTTACACAGATAGGCGTGTAGAACCTATTTTATTTATTCAATTTTATCGCGGACTTCCTCGACGGACGCCACGGACAAACCCACCAACCACCCATGACCTGGCGAACATCTAGGTTATGCAGGTCGAAGCAGCGGGAGATGCGCGCGGAATGGCCTCCACCGCGCGCACTTTCTTGACTCCCTACAAATCTTTTCTAAATCTGTCTCCTTTGTCCCTATGGTCCCTCTCCCCTTTCTGGGGCGGACGTACACGAAAAACGCCTTCGGTGCCTCCCAGGTCGCCTCGTGCCCACGACGACGACGGACGCCACGGACAATAAAATATAATAAGCCTATCCAGACACTGGATGCGGAATCCGCATTGCGGACGTCCGCGCGCGACTGGCGATAAATGTACCAGTGCGGTGCAGGGCTCTCCGCGACGCCGCCGACGCGGATTCCGCTGGTGGTCCGCGTCCACGTCCGAGCCGCGTCGCACTGATTCAGGCCTTTTTTTTCTTGTCTCAAAAGGAAGAACGGAATTACTTAAAAGATCAATTGGATATTCGTCTGCCTGTCATAGTCATGACCCTTTGGTGTGCCGTGTGGACGTATCAAATATATATCAAATACCAAGATCTAGGTCCCTATAAAAATATCAATCTTCTAACAAAAAAGAGCCTTCATGTCGCAAATTTGGATCATGAAAAGGCAGGAAACATAAGGTAGATATATACAAAGCTAGTAAAAAACCGGTTCTGTGAGTGAATTTTTTCAATACATGCAAGGTACCTATATTTTGCTATAATATTTTTTTATTCATTAAAATGTACCTATTCATTGCAGATGTTTCATAAATTTACGTAGCTACAAATTTTAGGATTTTCAAAAGATTTCTGCCTACTTAGTCGATGTTTAATTTTTAGACTCCCAACACCCAGATAACTCGGAAGTTTTCTTAGTACTTCTCTGTTTGTATATTAATACTACTGCCACATGGATTGTAAAATTGTGTTACTGCGACGTGTCTAGTAATTGACAGACAGCTGCTGCAATGCAATTTGTTTATGAACATCGCGAGCCTGGTAAATGTCGGGTCTCTGAGACAAGACACTTATAGTTCACAAATTCCAAATTGTAAGTCATTGTAAATTGTAAATCATTTCAGTGGTAAAGTTTCAGAATCAGAATGGTTAACGACAAGAGTGGGTGGTGGTAAAAATAGATTCTTACCTGCAATTAATACTCAACCTCTATCAATCAGATATAAAACATTTTTAATGGATTTACAGTGCGTATGTCCATCAGCCATTGTTGATGTCCTCACTGCTGGGGCACATGCCTTCTTTATGGGTGGTAAAGTGGTAAGGAGGATGGGCCGTAACCCACCACGCGGGCCCAATGCGGATTGGTGGGTGTTAACGACTGCAAATGCAGCCGGGACCAACGGCTTAACGTGCCTTCCGAAGCACGGAGGAGCTCGAGATAATACATTTTTGGTCACCCATCCCATGACCGACCCTTGCGAACGTTGCTTAACCACTGCGCCACCGAGCTCCTCACAGTGCGTATATTGGTAATTAATTCAGATGTTGTTTTATAGTTATTTAGTTTGATTTATTGTTTTTTGGGTTTCCTGACGTTTCTGTCTCCGTCAATGTTAAGATACTTGTTCTTACAAGAATCAAAGTGTATTTAAACAATAATAAAGTACTTATACTGAAACGAGAGAACAAAAATGTTATCACTAACTTTCCCGTTATTGTATCCTCATTATCCTATAGTAACACGATTATACTCCAAATACAACTAATTAAAAAGAACAGGATGTGTTATTTTTTTCATATTGAAAGCGAGCAGGTATAACAAACTATTAGCTGTATCTCTTTCACTCTAGACTTAAACGGTACGAACGAAAAGGATGATACCAGAGGTGTCGGGCACGCCCTAGTGTCGCCTATCCATTCCTGCCTTATACGAATTATGGCAGAGAAACGTATGCTCCTGCGTTGGTGTGCGCTTCATCAAAATCAAACTTTGATAGATCATCATTAGGTTGAAATTTGTTTGTGCGAAAACTGTTAGTCATCAAAACCCAGTACGCGTTCGGTGCATCATTGTCGGCGGTCACTTGACCTGATTTGTAAGTGTTCTGACGCTGAATTTATTATTTATAAGACGTGCTATCTATCTTAGAAATATTAGTGTAACCTAATATATAAAATATAGAGAAAAATTATAGGGCGTTTTCACCCAACGACAAAGAACAAAGAAAGTAGATTTTATCATATTCAAATAATACAGAGCAATAGTGAAATGTACGAGCAATGTTCAAAATTAACGAATAACAAAAACATAAACAATTCGACAGAGGACAATTAATTTGGCGATACAATTATGACTTTGGAACAACTAAATTCGTACGGAAAGAAAAATATTCATGTTTTTCTCATAATCTAAATTGTAGCCAACATGTCGTTCGTATTTACTACGTAATCTATTATGAATCAGCTGCTTGCTGATATTATTCCGGGTATTGAACGATACGACGATAAAATTTTGGTGATAATATATTTTGTTCACTACAAATATGCAACGACTTAGAATCAAATATCTCTGCCAGCCGGTTGCAGACAGAAAAAAAGCTAACTCAGTTTAGCTTAGTATCCGAAACGCCTTAAAAGCCGGCAAGGCTTTATAAACTGTTGAAATTGAAATATTCTTTATTTAAATAAGCTCACATAATAAGCGTTTTTAAATTGTCAATTCTTTTACCCTACTACCTATTATGACGTCTTTTAACTGACAAGAAAAATGGGCGCAAAAAAGCCATGCCAGCTTTATCAGATGGAACGATATTTACAAATATATATATCGTTTCCAGACATTGTGTTAACATAGATTAACAAAAAAATAACATTATTTAATTAACACATTTCATTTTCGTTTCAGTTTCGTTGTTTGCCTCTGCCCACCGGATAAACACCCGTCACAAGCAAAACTCGGGTTGCGGGCAAGAGGCTTCCACAAACAAAACCACAAATCAAAATCTCCGAGAGCCCCCGAGGCCGTCATCTACCTTGTGATACCTCTAAATACTTAAACAGACTCAGGTGTTGGCAGGTGTAGCGGGAATAGGCGGAAGTGGGGCTTCTCTAATACTGACGCGTGCGTCTGTGAGGCGATCCTATTCTATTCTATTTTATTCTATTCTATTCCGAACTAAGGAGCACTTGTTATCCTGCCCTATCGGCAAGTGTGCAGTGGAATTGCACACCCTAATTCCGCCATCTCTCTTCTTCCATCGAACAACCAGACGTACAAATCAGCACCACCGTTTTTTGTTGGATATTCCAAAGACTCCGACTAAGAGTTTTGCTTCAAATTTTATCAACCGTACCGCTAGAGAGCGGAACTCCTTGCAACGAAAAACTAAATTTTCGAAATTTCGCTCATTTCCTACCACGGTTCCATTCGTTTCGAAACTTCGTTGAAACGAAATTAGTTTGACGTTTAATTTTCTCTATTGCACTGAAAATACGAACGGCAACATCTCATGTGGTCAAGCACTAGTAAAATAATATAATAATTATTATTTATAATTCCTTTTTCCTTTATTAATCTATGTTTAAACGAATTGTAAATTGTGATGTAAGGTTATTTCAATAAAGATTTTATATTTATTATTATTATTTATTTATTAGGATATAGGGTTTGAGTCAAATTCTTTGACCTTTTCAGGGGTCCTTTAGTACGATGAGCATTTTGATCTAGGCCTTCTCTAGCAATGAATCTTACATCATTAGAAAGGTATTTAAATTTGAAACATTTTATTATATGACAGCAAACGTCAACTATTAGTACTTTGAGAGTTCAATCGCTCTGAAATCAACCAAATTTTATAACATTAATGACCAAAAACTCCGAAAATACTAACTATTGATAAAAAAGTATGTTTACAGCAAATATTTTTCATATAAATAAATATAAAACCTTTCTAATGATATATTATTCAATGCTAGAGGTGGGGTAGATCAACTCCCATAGACAATAAACCAGTTTTATACTTTAATAACCTTTAACTCCAAAAGTATTAACAATTGATATAAAGTATATTAACAGCAAATATTTGTCTTTAAAAGACCTTTCTAATGATAATATCATTTATAGCTAGAGGGCGTGTTAATCAACCCCCTGCTGAAAAAATCAACAAAAAAGATGACATCTTTGACAGCCATTTTTTCCTGGTTAAAATTGATATTTTTCTTATTGTTTAATATATAAAGAATTTCAATAAAAGAACTACATTATTTTCATATTTTCAACACCACACAATCACTACGACAGAATAATCGAACTTTTAAAATTGAAATATTCCCATACATTTAGTATGGAGACTGACCGACGACATGACCACGAACTGACAGTAATACACGTTGCCAAACTTATGTTCATGGCTTGTAAATGAAGAAGGCTATGGCAGGCGTGATAGTGGGCAATAAGCGCTTGCCTGTCAAAAAAAACGATATAAAAATGCTTAATAAGTAAGCTTATTTGAATAAAGAATTTTTCAATTTCAATAATAAAATAAAAGTCTAGGAGAAGACAGTTATTAGACTAGCCGAGGAGAACAGGAAGCTACAGCAATGTTTTAATACTGGCCACAAAAGGATGCTTATTATGTAAGCTTATTTGAAACAGAATTTTTCAATTTCAATAATAAAATAAAAGTCTAAGAGAAGACAGTTATTAGACTTGCCGAGGACTACAGGAAGCTACAGCAATGTTTTAATACTGGCCACAAAAGGATATTGAAGTTGACAAGTACGTTAGACTTTACTTTGTGAGGTACTGGGAACTGCGTTATTATTTTGTTAGGTATCTTTGTAATATAATATGATGAGCTAAAGATAAAAATGATTTAATAACAAACGTGTTCTTGGCAAAGCAAACATAATAATAAAATAATAAAACAAACAAAGACATTACATAGGAGCAAACAATAAACATGGACAAGTACACAAAAGGCGTCCTTACTGCTACGTAGCAGTCTCTTCCAGGCAACCTTGAGTAGAAAAATATTAAGGGGAAGAGGAAAGAGGGGAGTGGGTGCAATACATAAATAAAGAGAAGAGAAAGCGTATGTATATAAAATGAAAGTTGAAAGGGAGATATCAGAAAAAAGTAGTATTTGGTGGGAGAAAGGAAATGCGTTCTAACTTGATCTTTGAAAGATCTCAGGGTACGAGCTTTACGGATGCCTTCTGGAAGTGCGTTCCACAAACGGACAGCATGCACAGAGAATGAATAGATAAAGACTCAATATTTTTATTACAATAAATGTAAATTAAACGCCTATACACTATTATACATGCAGTATACCTTATTTTCCAAGTACTTAATCGTAACTGTTGGCTCTATATTAATAACTTAAAAATAATAAGCAGTTTAATGAATTGATTAAGAATTAAAAAAAAAACCTTAATGTACGTACATAGCTTAGAACAGGTAGTCGCCTAAGAAAACAATACACTTTCAATTTCTCAAAAAATATAATAACGCACCTTCACATAAAAGCGGCTGAACGGCTTTACATTGGCACACAAATAATTTAAAACAGAGGAGCTTTTTATCCCGGTCAAAGGTTCCCCTCCAGAGATTCTCCGAATATCCACGCGGACGAAGTCGCGGACGAAAGCTAGTTCAATAAAATGTTTACATTCTTGACAGATGTTGGCTTAAACATAAAGTTTCTAAATCGTCAAAAGTTTAAACATATTATTATGGGTAAAATAAATGGGACTATATTACTACCTATATACTAGGGATTACAGATAACCTATATTACTCGATAACTATGTTATTTGATATGGTTTAGCAATTTCCAGATAGACACTCACTGCTGCCTTTGAAGTGATACTCTTGACTGGACTCAAGGACTTGAAGTCAAGGACTCAGTCGGACGCAGGTCGGACGCCTCAATACAGATATATCTTGTGAATTTCCTATTGTAAGGACCTCCATGTAAAATGTAAAATATATATCCTACAAAACGGATACTGATACGCTATACTGATATACCTACTGTAAATACAGCTTGTTAAATTATCCTTACAATAACTCACATAACTCGTTTAAAATTCAAAAAATCTGCGTATCAAGAACACAATCTTAATTTTCTATGATTCGTGATCATCATCATCCCATTCTAGTCAACTGGGATGCAAGACTATAGGTCTGTGTTGTGGAAGAAGGTCGCCAAATCTCCACGCCTGGCAAACGAGTTGGAGATCACATTCACAAAAGTCTGGAACGGGTGGTAGGAAAATATAGACGATTCAAAAGTACTTAATAATTAAGTTTATTTGAATAAAGCTTATTTGACTTTCGACTTTGACATTGTTTACAAAAAAAAACCCTCAGATTTTTCACTTGTACTATTATGTATTATGTGCCCTGACTTACACGCCAGGAACAGAAAAACAGAACATTTTTATGTATTCAAAATTGCGATATCCGTAACAAGTTAGATCGGTTTTCGGACCGTTAGACCAATTAAGGTATCTTAATAAAATAAAATATTATTTAGTTGGCATTGGTACCCTTGTTGCAATCGCGGATCCACAGTTGGGGCACGATGGGCATGCCTACAACCCTAATACACTTGTGAGGTGTGACGTCACACTTTCACACAGTATTAATTATAAAGCATCTAAGACTGTGCTATCACGGTCTATTGAGATTGATGAGCTGATGATAATAAACGCGGCTTGCGACCCGCATGCGGCTCTTTTTTCCTCTGTGTGGCTCTGCCAAAAGTGTACGAACTCATTTATGTTAATGTGATTCCATGTAGGTAATAATTTTTTAGTCTCATGCGAATCTACGTATATAGTTAATGAATGCAATGCAAGCTTGCCTATCTATACTTCCGCTTCGCATCAGGTCATGGCAGCATAGGGACTCTAGACCAGATTTTAAGAGCTCAGATCGGATTCCTTCGGATTTTATCTCAGACCGGATTTTTCATCACGCTTGGATTGGACAAAATTATTACACCATCCATTGTAATGATCTTGACCAAACCATCATCGCCGCACGGCCCGGACGCATATAAGCAAAATCCATCTCCCGAGTTCATTAGTGATCTAGCTCTGACTGGTCAAAAAACTCGGTAGATAAAGTTTGCGCGTTGACAAATCAACCTTGATGGCTGGATCCGCGCCTTGTTTCCTGCGAATCCTGCGATATACTTAAGGGTACAAGGTACCCAAAAAATTAGGGTTCACTATCTTTGTTATGCATATATTACTTACTTATTTAAATGGAGCGAGAGAAAGATAAGAGTGACTATGCACACATTTCAGTTTTTAGAGGTACAGAACCATAAGGGTAGTAAACATAAGGAAAGTACAGAAACAACAGATACTCGTACCCCTATATTTACCTTTCAATACGGATATCGCAATTTAAAGATATTTAGTTACTGAAGTATCGGTCGGGTATCTGGTAATTGGGCCAAATAACTGTCAAAACCCTTTCATTGGGTACCCTTTTTTGTCTCTGCTACACGCAATTAAATTAATTTCCCGCAACCAACATTCAACATCGTTTCAAATACTTATTATTTTTGATTCAAATATTAATTTTGATAGGACTGCAAACTTAACAAGTCTCACAATTCAATGGCCGTCAAACATTTATAACAAACGGAAAAATGATAAAAATTGCACAAAGTCCATGCTATTGTCATTTTTGTTTGAAATGTTTAACTGTTTTAACCTCGCACGCGCACGCGCAAATAAATAATATGTCGCAGTCGCACCTAATATTTGTGTTTACTACTAAATGGAAAAGAACAATTTAATAACACAGATCAAAATAGTTATAATCCACTTTTCAATTAGAGTAGAGACAGCTTAGAGACAGATATAACTTTGCTTGATTAACAACACTTCTTTACGAGTTAAATACAATAATATAAGGTCATTCATTTAGTTAGAGAACAAGTTAGGAGTCATTTTCTCTCCTCGTCCCGCAACTAATATTACTTGTTTATATTTATCTATACCATAGAATTATGTATTTATCCTTTAGTATTTTTGTGTATTCATATTCTGTCCTATTCCCCAATTATCCTATTTATCTTATTTTTATTTCGCCCAAGGTTGCCTGGAAGACATTGCTATTTAGCAATATGGCCGCCTATTGTATATTTTCTTGTTTTTTCTGATTGTTCGCTTTTTTCTGTCAAATGCAATAGTCTTTATTATTATTAATAATAATGATTACTTAGAAACAAGTATATGAATAAACTTCGTCGATTTTAGATAGATAGATAGATAGATAAACACTTTATTGCACACACACATTACAGAAAATACAATAACTTAAAACTATGGTGAGCAAAGGCGGCCTTATCGCTAAGAGCGATCTCTTCCAGACAACCTTTAATACTTTGGATAGCTGGAGAGATATGTGAAGGGCAGTGTGCCAGTAACATACACATTAAAATAATATAATTCTACTATAATTATAACCTAATAAACTTACACAGATACAAAGCAAATAATAGAATATACTACATATATCTAAATAATAAAAAGTGTTGCAAACTAGGATTTTGACAAAAGATAAGCATGCAGATTCCTCTTGAATGCGGCAAGGGATTCGGAGTGTCGAGCCTCGGATGGAAGGTTATTCCATCGACTTGCAGCCTTAATTGTGAAAGAATCTTGGTAGTAGCCAGAGTGGGTTAAAGGAATTTTCAGGAGATTATCAGTTTTGCTCCTGAGTGCCCGGCTATGATCCACACCGAGAGTCTGGAAACGTTCCTTGAGGTAGGGGGGGGATCTAGGGTCATACAGGATTTTGAAGAGCAGCGTGAAAACATGGTCTTCACGACGCAACCTAATGGGGAGCCACCCAAGTTCCGTTCTGAAATTAGACACATGATCGAACTTGCGCAATCCGTATATGAATCTAATGCAAAGGTTCTGTAGGCGCTGCAGTTTGTTCAACAAATCTTCATTAAGGTCAATTAGAGAAACGTCTGCATAGTCAAGTATAGACAACAAGAGCGATTGCGAAAGCTCGATCTTAGTCCTGACAGGGAGTAAGTTTTTCCATCTCCGTAAGGAACCAGCCGCAGCGTAGACCTTTCTGCTAACCTCAGCAATGTGGGGTGACCATGACAGAGTATTGTCGAAAAGGACGCCAAGGTTTTTAACGACATCACTGAACGGTAGAGGAACAGAATCAAATATGAGAGGTGGGACATTGATATGTTTTAGTTTGCCAATCTGTTTTGCTCCTCCAATAATGATGGCTTGCGACTTATAAGGATTTACCGTGAGGCCATAGGATAGGCTCCACTCGTGGATCACAGCAAGATCAGCATTAAGATTTGCAATCAGTTGGGAAATGTTATCAGTGGGAGCTTGGGAATAGATTTGAAGGTCGTCAGCATACAAATGATACTGACATGAGAGGAGAGGAGTTAAGAAGTTAATAAAGATGGAGAAGAGAAGAGGGGAAAGGACGCCACCCTGAGGTACACCAGCCACGACGTCACAGGGAACGGACAATTTATCGTCAATTCGGACACATTGCCGACGCTCGATGAGGTAGCTGCGAAACCATTTGACCGCGGTATCCGAAACGAGTACAGTTTTCAGCATTGCCGAGAGAATGTCAAAATCAACAGAATTGAAAGCATTGCTGAAGTCTAAAAGTACACAGTTTTACAGCTTAACCTTTATGTAAATCATAAAAAATGCACAATGTCCATGTATTTGCAGTCCACCCACACTCCACGTGTAGTGCTGGGGATCTAAAAGGGCAAGATTGTATGAAACATTTATAAATGAAATATTTACTGATTTTTAGCAAAAATTCTCTGACAACTGACAACCCTAAAATAGTGACATTAATTAATGAAACATATTTATCGTAATCGATAACGTTTGATTCAGTCAATTAGGTAGGTACCTAGTTACTTAAATAAATAAATAAAAATAGTTTTTATTTCCCAAATGCAAAAACTAGTTTGAGGTGAGACCGCCCCAAAAAGTAATGGAATACTTGTGTTGAGAGTGAGTTACTTATATCTTATATTACGATTTCGGAAATGAAAAATATTTATGATTCATAAAATCTTGTCGATTTAGGTTCCCTGATGGAAATAGTCACGCTTTCCGGAGCTGCAACCTTCACGGTAGTGAATTCTTATTTTCATTCAAACTATGTAAGCATATTTAGAGACAACGTGGCACAAGCACTGGTTGGTACAAAGGTACAAACACCAAATAAAAGTCACAGAAATGGAAAAAAACTCATTATTCGGTTGCAATGGAGCAAATCAATACATTACTATTAACTATAGTTACTATAACAGTTACAATAAAGTTAAGTATATTGTAGCGTATCACTTTGCTACTGAATGAATGATATATTTATTTGCATTAATTTTGAGTACAAGATTTGATGTTCTTAAGTAATAGAGTCCGTCAAAATCTACTTATAATTAAGCATGCAAAAATTTTAAATTACATTTACACTACACATAAATTCATTATCTACCTACATGTAAAAACCAAAGAAACTATACCCATAATATCACCTATTTTTTATTTAAATATTCTTGAACTGAGTAAAAGCAGTTTTCGATGAGATATTCATGCAGCTTTCTTTTGAAAATTGGTCCATCTAGCTGTCTTAAGTGATCAGGAAGAGCATTAAATAGTTCAACAGCCATCGAATAAGCATTACGATGTGCCAAGCTAAGATTATAGTTAGGTCGTATTTACTGTTATTGCAGTGAACGGATTTTACACGACTGCCCAAAAAAGAAGGGTGTATTGTGTTCAGGGTTCCTGTATGTTTGTATGTTATGTATGTGACCCATAACTAGAGATGTAAATGCTGTATAATACTGTAGGTATTATACATACAGTAAGAATTGTATAATACAGTATTATACCAACATCGACTGAATGATATGTATAAAACACTGTAACACAAGTTAATAATTTCAAACCTCTTTTTTGACCTTGATTTGTCTATGATTAGATATTTTTCGTTCTAAACTTAAACTACTATCAAAGATAGTTAGTACTTACGCACAATTGATTTGAATACCTTCTTGGTACTCGCATCGCATACTTAAGTACCGAAAATACCTACAATAAGTATTCAGATACATAAATGTACTCGAATAGAAAATTCACTAAAAGTATTTGAATACCAAATCGGGTCAACAATCAGTTGTAATGCTAAATTTAATTGTTAATTGTGGGAATTAGTACATAAAACCAGTGTCATTTTGTCAAGTAATACTTATTGAACTATGATGTGTGTGGAACAATGCAAATTCACGTTTCACTAGTGTCAAAACAGTAATCGAGTCAAATTAAGCATTCTCAATGCGAGTATGGACTCGAATAATGATTGGATTTAATTAACAAATACTAAAATACTCGAATACCAAAAATACCACTACTATTTATAATGCCAAAGTGGTTTAAGCCTGATTTATAACCAATTTCACGCAAAATAAAACATTATATCAAATACTTCTCTTCAAAAATAAAATAATTACATAAAATACAAATCATACAGTATTTTATTGTATAATACCGGCTTAATACATAGCGGTCTGGTATTATACGGTACATTTAGAACTCTACCCATAACTCGCTCAAGTGAGCTCAATAAAGCGATTCCAGCTCGCATTGGAGCACTTACATCTGCCACAGACTTGTTCATCTGACTACTGTGTGGATCGGATATTAAGGGTGCATCGTGCGTCCACTAGCACCGCCAATCAAGAAAAAAACATTAAAACGAAATGATAACGAACGACAATGACGCAGAGAGATAGAGAAAGATTAGAAGCATTCGAGATGTGGTGTGAGAAGGATGGAGAAGATAAGCTGGACTGAGATGGTGACAAATGAGGAAGTACAGAAAAGAGTAAATGAAAACGTCAGATATTGAAAATCATAGAAGACAGAAGAGGTTGAATGATCGGCCACTTGATAAGACACGACAAATTTATTACAAACATTATAGAAGGAAAAATAGAGGGAAAGAGAGGAAGAAGAAGACCAAGAAGAGCATATATAGAACAGATCAAAGAGAAGGTTAACGTCGTGTCTTATCAAGAAACCAAGGAACTGGCTTTGGACAGAAACGAGTGGAGGAAGCTACACAGACAAGAGCGCGACTCTTAAGTGAATAAGAAAAAATAAAATTCTGCAAAATATAAAAACTAGTATTAGCTATCAACTATTTTTGTATGCGTTAATTCTTAGTTTAAATGTGTTCGCGTAGTGAAAATCTTAACGCCCAAAGTGGCCACTTTAGGAAGACTTTAGGCGTTGTAACGACAACAATACATCTAAAACAGGAAAAAAACGCATACTAAAATAGTTAATAACTCATTTTAATACTAGTTTTTAGACTTTTATTGAACAGTTATTTCGTTATAATTATTTTTTCTTGAGTGGCGGCGCTAGTGGAGGCTCGGTGCGCCCTTATTTATAGCAAATCAATAACGCATGCAACAAACAATGCAACAGGATAATGTCAATACTTAGTCAATAACTATGTGGTATATTATATAGCTTTGCATTGTGGCTTGTGGCATCACAAGCGAATCGTAGCACTAAATGGGACGTATCAACCCAACCTCTATGACTGATCATGCATTCTAAAAAATCGCGCCAAGTGCGTGCTGCGTGCGACTTTAGATAAAAGGTTCCGTTTATCTTTTAATTTTTCTGTTAATCATAAAGACAACTAACACCCGTATTCACAAACAACACTCAAACGGCCCTTAACTATGCGAACGCACTGAGTTGAACAAAAGCAACAAGGTATGAAATGATTTTTCGCCAAATTATGTGACCTTGAGAAGAAAAACAGCACGTGTGACTATGCACAGACTCTGTGCACAGTCACAGTCTCACCAGTCATCACAAATACCGCCACCTGTACCTACTGTGACACCGCGCAATGCAAATGGTTATATTTTGAAATAGTTTGACATTGCATGAAAGTTTCGAATTTCGTTATTTTTTATTTACTATAAGTAGCGTATTCCGTTGACGTGAAATCAAATACACAACTAATTATTAGTACCTATATTATAATGTTTGAACATATTCATCCAGACAATTTAACTCAGTTATAAAAATTGGTAGATTGTAATATACCTACTGCATTTAGGTTAACTGGCTGACCCAACACGAATTTTGTATGTGGTTTGTGGTCATTTTGTGAATATAAGTTTTCCTTTTTTTATTCACCTTTTCCCTTTTTCATAACCAAAAGAATTACGCATATATCCGTCATTTGATTGAACTATGATGCGGTATTGAGTTAATACAAAAATCCCCAGTTAAAGGATGTACAGTTTCCGAGCCAATGTTTTTATTTTTTTCTCTACGTAAAAGCTAAAATTAATTTTTACCATGAACGAACATACCTAATATATGAAACAAAAAAAAGACAAATCTTTCCAACCGTTCTTACTTAACATCATCTATTAATACCTACAACACTACAATACATTCCAAAACTATATAATTTGACACTTAAATGTATGAAATAAAAATAAATCATTTTACAAAATATTAAAAATACGACTGCCAAAAACGAACAAAAAGAAGTTTGAAATCAAGTTAGTGTCATTACAGTCGGGGGATGGTTCTGTGGATCATTTTTTATCAAAGAGGTCCCCTAGCTGCAATGACACTTGTTATTTAACGTTTTTAGCAGGGCAGTCGTGTTTAAATATTTAATATTTTTATTTTTTTTAAAGATGCATTGCTAGAGAAATTTTGGTAATTTTAAAAAATGGCAGCGAATTTGTACATTACTGTCGAAACGTTGTCAATCTTTCTAATAAACTGATCACTCAAAACATGATAATCGTTATTTGATATGGTAATGATTAGATTTATGTTCAACTTGCAACAGAACTGGCACGATAGCTCTCGTGTTTCAACCGAAATGTTATACAGTTCATTCATCCGTGTAACGAGAGAATTATTTCCGATTACAATAAGTGGGACGTGTGTATACATACAGTGGCCAAGCATCTCGTGTGTGACAGCCGTTTTTGTTACGTTAGACATAAGGTTGAAAATCGTGGGTAATTTCCGCTTGAAAAGCTACGCACTGTAACATCAAATGTCAAGTGAAACTGCTGTAGGATTAGCAGATTAAAAGATTTTAAAGATTTGAGTTTGTAACAACAAAAATAAAAAGTAAATCATATGAAACTTCACTAACTTACTAATTTGGTCATACTCATCTCTATATCCGTAAACAGTTAAACGCAGACTCAGACTATAGTCTATATTAGACTAATATAGTCTGAGTCTAACTGCTTACGGAATTTAATTAGCCTAAATTCATGACTGTGATATAACTTGCTTTGTTATAGGTACCTACGTATAAGCACTAATATACTTGTATTAAAGACATTCATTAAAAACAAAAATTAATAGCTGAAAAACATTGTTTGTCTTCGATTTAAGTTTAAAAAACTCCTTTACCGTCCATATGACAGATTTAAAGTAATATCAGTGAAAAATTGTGTAGCGAAACTGTTTACATTTTGGGTGACTAATAAAGTAATAATAAATGAATAAAATAATAATAATATTAAACAATATCACAAACATTGCTTTGCTCTGAAACCAAAGAAATTAAGTAGCTAAAGAATTTGTATTATGGAAATCAGAGACAACGGTGGAACTACAAACACCCGATAGAAAAGTTCGATTTCTAAATTGAGCTAGCCGGGAATCGAATCGAACTCGGGACCTTAGAGATGGCAACACCTTGAAAACCGGGGTACAAGTACAAGGCACTCGACCACGGAGGTCGTCGAGTGTCACAAACAGGTAGGTATCAGCAAAGTACATGTGAAAACTCGGGAATATCCCAACTATCAACATACAGACTGTCGGCGGATTATCAGTATCACGTATGTAGAAATACTTAACCGGAAGACAGTTAAATTGAAAAAAGGCTGACTCTACGTAAGTACGGTTCTTATTAACTGTGGTACGGTCGGTCTTTGAAATAGCCTAAAGAACTCTACCACACTAACAATTGCGGTGAGTTGCAACACTATACCTATAGATAGGTGATTAAAAAAGGTAAATTGAAGAGAATTTGTGTTTGTTTGCAGTCGCCCCGCATTACGTCTCCCGCCAATGAGACCTAAAAATGACTTCTGCGCATTTAAGGTCTAACTAAAAAAGGTAAATTAACTAAATAAAGAATTGTCAATCTTATTGTCTACATAACAAAGTACAGGGAATACAGCTAGCTACCTAACCGGCTGTATTAATATCATTGAGTGCGTTTGTTTGGTGCACAAATAGGTCAACGTTATGAAAGTAGAGTGTTTACGTACTAGGGTTGTGAATCTAGGAAAATATTAGTAAATAGTTATAAATATTTTAACTATTTTAAAATATTGATTTTTTTTATTGTTAATCGTCTGCTTTTTATGCATTAAGTTAGGATATAAAAACCTCTCCGACAGATAAAGTACAGAACATAGTGCTAGTATGCGTTGTATTTAATCGGGTAACAATAAATTCCCATTTTGGGTATCAAAAATACTGAATATAACGCAGGTACTGAAATACTAGGTGGGCAATCGTCTGCTTTTTATGCATTAAGTTAGGATATAAAAATCTCTCCGACAGATAAAGTACAGAACATAGTGCTAGTATGAGTTGTATTTAATCGGGTAACAATAAATTCCCATTTTGAGTATCAAAAATACTGAATATAGCGTAGGTACTGAAATACTAGGTGGGCGACGGACTACAATTGTTGAAAATGCGTGACTTTAAAATAAAAATTGACTAACTAGTTATTCAGAACGGGCGACCAATTACTATTCGGGCGACAACCTTAGGGCACACAAAACATTTAATGGGATATGTATGAGCATAGTTATTCTGTGGCATGAGCGCATGAGTAAAAAGCAGGTCATTTTTTTACGATTTCGCTTCCAAAAATCTGTTTTATCTTAAAGATCTCATCCCAATGAGCAAAAAACTAGTCTACTAGACACGCAACAGTATTAAACTATTATTCGAGATATACAGTGTTTCGCCTAGAACCGGGGATAATATTAAAAACGGAGGCTCTATAGGTCACTACAAATTGAATCATTATAGTCCTAACTAATTAAAATAAAATCTTTACTTTTTGTTTTTTTCTAACAAACTTAATCGTAAATTATTTATCGTAAATTCAATGTAATGCTAACAACAGTAAAGTTCCACTCAACTCAATCGAGTGAGTGTGAATGAGTTCATTCTGCATCTTACTTATTCGGAGCTACTCAGAACGTCTTTTAGACAATTTATGGGTTGTCTGACACAACTTGTATCGGCTGATAAAAATGAACCACTTTCTAGTCAATAGTAAAAACTAGTGGCTCCGTCAGCTGTAGACCTCGCCATAAAAAGTGGCTCAAATTGTACAAAAATAAAATGTATTTATGAGGTTTTCAAAGCACACAGTACGTGCTGTTTGGTATATTATTTGGAGTATTCGCAGTTAGATGGTGCATCTTATTTAGATAATTTTTCGAAAATGGTGAATATTTTTTTTATTAATTGGAAAAACTGGCTCGACTAAACAATTTTAGATAATCATTGAACCTGCTCACAAAATTTCACCAGAATCGGATGGGAAATGCGACCTGTAGACGAGAACAAACAGTTGGAAATCTGTTTTTTTAACATATCTCTGCCATTTGAAAAATTAAAAAAAAAAATATCATTTTCAAACCTGCTTACAAAATTTCACGAGAATCGGTTGAGAAATCAAATCAAATCAAATTGTTTATTTTCATAAACATTAATGTAGTATAACAATGGTCTTAAAATTAAACTGTACCGTTACATGTCTACCATATGCAAATGGCGTGCAAATATTTGAAAAATAAAGTAAGTAGCATTACAAAAGCAATGTCAGAATTAAAATAATAGTATCATTGCAAAAGCTATGTCGCTACGTCTATACGCTAGGAAATGCGACCAGTATGGAGACTCAAATGTATGGAGATTGAGTCAAATGTCGAACGAAAATCAGGGAGACGAGCGCTCGACGCCAGACGAGTGATTCAAAAATAGGGTCCCTGTAGGTGGGAACAGACAGCCGGACATACCAAAGAATATTTGCCCAAGCTGAAGCAGAGACGCTTCGCTCGCACTTCGTGCTCGCTCGGTCAATTATTTATGGTACAAATAACAAATACAGACACAAAGCGGAAAGCAACGTCGTCGCATCGCTTCGCTACATAGGTCGATTCACTACACGCTTCAAATGTCTGCCGCTCTGCTGTACGCAAGCAGTGTACCGACTGATAATGTTATTGTGAACGGTTCCTAAATCCACGTTGAATAACATCATGTGAAAATTTATAGCCTGCTGTCCTCGTATTGATGTCCGGGAATAAGAGCACGGTTATCACAGCGTTAGAATCACGCGAGCATTTCTCGGGTGCCTTCCAAAGACTTCTATGTTGTATGTTGGTTGTATGTTGTGCCTTCCCAACAACGCCAGGGCACGTGATGCATTACCACGAGCTTCTCCGCACAATAATATCATATCCACAAATGGTCTAGCCATTTTCACATTACGAATTGAATAAATAAATTGAAACCAAAACCAATGAACCAAACTGAAACCAAAGAAATTCCCGTGACAATATACAGACGAACAGAGAACCTCCTCCTTTTTTGGAAGTCGGTTAAAAAGTGATGTAGTTTCTATGATTATTGACCTATCGTCATGGTAATAGTGTTAAAAGATGCAGAAGCAGACGAGAAGTGCATTCATTGGAATTGGAAATTTCGGCCGCGTCGAGGCAGTCAGTAGGCGCTTTCGTGACACAAGGCGAAGCCGAGTGTCACAATCGTAAAAATAAATAGGTACTACCTAGGTAACTTTAAAAATATAATAGGATTATGCATTTGTTTTGATTTTGGTTTTTCGTAAATTTTTACTGCGACTGTAAAATCTGAGATATTTTTTTAATACTGATTCTGAAAATGGAAATATGTGACACGTGTTTCGGATTTAGTTTATACAAGAAATAATGTTGTAGATACAAATAGCTAGGCTAGGCTATCGTATAATATAGAATATTCTCGTAAGTAGGTTACCCCTACTTACGATAATGTTTAATAAGTAACACTAGGAATAGCAACTTTAAAAAAACGGCTTCACCGACACACCGCGCAAATCAAAAGGAAGTTTCAACAAAATGGAACGTTTCAGATACCGTTTCACGTACGCAATACGCAAGCATCACCTGTGCTGTGGGCACGGGGCATGTAACAATCGGTGTGGCGTGTGTTAATCAGATAATACTCAATGTTTACTGTTCAAGGGAGGTTGACCGGAACGATCACGACTCATAGAAAAATATCAATAATAAACGTTCTGTGTTCGCCGAGAGTTGATATACAGGGTGGAAAAAAAGGTCGGTAGTTGGAGGGAAAGTACCCTAAATATTGATGAGGAAAAATTTTACTGAAAGGGAACATTCGTTTTTTTATAAATCACTTGTCTCAGCCAAGAATTGATCGCGCTAAAATCAGAAAAAAATACATTCTGTACTTTTTTGATACCAATCGACAGGGTTAATGATAAGGATCAATTTCTAAGGCAAACCCAAGAAAAATATAAATTCCCACCAAATACATTTTCATGTAAAATGTTGCTAAAGACGAGACCATATATGGCTCGCAATGTCAAAAAGTTATCAGACCTCTTGTAGAGCCAAGAAATCTACACGCCCTAACTTCACAAAATCTACAACTTAGTCTAAATGTAAAAAAAATGTTTCACAGTACGGTCCCTCGACTGCAATGACTATATTTAACTTTTTAGTTCGTTTTGGGCATAGTCGTGATTTAAATATATATTTTTTTACAGATATTGCATGCTATATACATATACGCCAACCAGCTCAACAACAACATTTCAAGCTAATAAAAAATAAAGCCTCTTTCTTATGGTGTATTATATTTTGCTCATAGTGGTGTTGTTACTTCTAGTTTATGAAAATTATTTGTTTTAATTACATTACCACATATTAATTACACAGTCTTTATAATACTGTGTTAGTTAATTAGTACCATTCAGACTGTTCGATATACACAGTTCAAATTGTTGTTGTAGATCATTATCTTAAAAAGGTTATGGTTTGATCATAGCATCAAACAGCATTTCAAAAATAAAAAAAATCAAGTTGTATGATGACGTGATGTTTGAAAAAGGGTGGCATTTTTTATTACACTAAAATTCATTATTCTGCCAGTATTGAGCATACGTTCCTACTGTTGTTACTGCGTCATCGCTTTTGACGCCAAACTGTGAAATGTTTACGAGTTACTATACTTACTCGTATTGGTAGTATTGGTACCTACCGTGAAAGTTCATGTTTGCGACGATAAAAGTGAAAACCACTGCAGCTAACTATTAAAGCAACCTTTTGTGACTTGTTTTATCACGAGAAAGTGATAACTGCGCGTGCTCGTCTGAATGTCTGGTTTTGAAAGATTCAATTCAATTCAATATTTTATTACACCTAGAGCATAGTTGAATAGCTGAGCAACTGGGCAAATAGCAACTGTAGTATTCCACTTCGAGCTACTTTCAACATTTTCCCAAGTATTGAAAAGTATTTAGAGTTGCTCTATACGTGGAATACCTACTACAACGTGAATAGTTAGTAGTTTTATATAAAGTGCATTATGGATGGATGGACCCAGTAGGTATATAGTTTCTGCACCATTAACTAAGACTATAATACATGAATTTGTGTCATTTTGGGTGGATGCATAAGTGACAATTTAGGTTTTTGTCTTTTTTAACACTATCAATCGAAAAGAAAATTAAAGTGATGACTGATGATTACGAAGTCATAACCGATGTACATGAGCTTTTTGTGTCATCTTTGTCCACGGGAACACCTGTTATTTAACTGACACAATTTGTGTCGTTTTTATCAATGGAATCTTATATCAGATACAGTTGAAGTTAAAGTTACCGTTACCTACTATAAGTCAGTTTGCACTGGACGAAAATGACACAAATTAGGTTTGTACACTACTCAGGCTATCTTAAATACAATACCATTGAGTTTTTTAACTTTAAAGCAATTTTGTCAGTTTTGTGTTCAATTATTTATATCGACGACAAATAATCGAATTTCTAAAGATGCATCAGCTAGATGTGACACAAAACGCAAAAATAAACGTTTTATATGCAAGTCTATCGACAGACAAGATTTCATAAACTTTAGAATTTTTAAGGTTATACCCTCAAAATAACGTATTGGTATCGGTCTAAGGGCAGTGTTTAGGGGTACGCGAGGTAGCATCAAGGGATACGCGGGACAATCTTATAACTAAGCAAGGTATCTATATGATAAACTAAGTATGAAAAAAATAATTTCATCACTGAGAGACAGAGGTCCGTTGTTGCATTTGCCTATGTTCAGGTTAGCGAGCGCGCGAGGTTGTTTTAAGCATGCTTCCGCTAAAATATGGAATGACTTGCCTCCACCCTTGCGAAAAATTACATTTAATACCACTCTGCCAACTTTTAGGAGATATTGCCGTGACTGGCTGCTTGAACAGCAGACTCGCGCGCTCGGATTGGTCTGAGGAACTGTGGAGCTTTTTTCATACTGCTATATTTTGTTATTTTGGAAACATTTATTAACGTTTACTACTATTAGACTTGGTGTCCTAAAATGTCATTATGAGATGTGTCTTTCTGTAGGGGGACACAATATTGTTCAGGTTATGGCAGAATACCAGAGGCTGTGGGTTTCCCTCCCGCGGTCACTGAGTCATTATTTGAATTGTCAAATTGTTGAAGTATTTAATCATTGCATGTATACTATTGATTTGAGACAAATAAATGATTTTATTATTATTATTATTATTATTATATCATCTCATCAGTAACCTTTTTTATACAAGGTGTATTTTAACCAATCTCCAAATTTAAGGATGTACGTCCATGAAACCGAAACACTTTCTCCATGAAACATGTGTCGAAATACGCCAAAAAATTCTGGTCATCCCATAAACTGATCACCGATCTCTTTGATTTATATGCAAAGTAATTTTGTTAATAAATTTGACCAGATGTTTCTTAAAGAAAATTGTTCAGTGTCATGGACTGATCACATCCTTAGAATTTGGAGTGGTTAAAAAAACACCTTGCATATCATTCCTGCCGGGGGAGGGGAGGTGCAATAAGGGGTACGCGAGCTGGTGGTCTTTCTTGGATAAGTACGTACAAAAAAGTAATTAGGAACCACTGCAGTAGGGTATAGCAATTGAAAAAGGAGAGGACGTCTTGTTTGTCGTTTGAGCCTGCCTCGCACGAGACTGCTCGCTTGGGGATTTCGATAAAATTAAAACTTATAATACTGTTTATCTTGGTTAGAGGTCTCCTAAGGGTTTCCTCGAATGTCCACGCGGACAAAGGCGCGGGCAGAAGCTAGTTCTTATATAAGTCTGAAACTATTAACAAAGTTTGAGATAAATCATTGCAATTGATAGTTTATCTTATAACGTAGGTATTCGCATTTTTTTTTTCATAACAAAGCAGTAAGTATGTACAAAAATATGCTAATAAAAATGGCTGATGTGCACAAAAATTAGAAACATGTTTGTCAATTTAATCTGCTATAATAACAGTCCCAATGCGTTTGGGCGCTAATAATTTTAATGAATATAAGGGCTGCTAGCGTTTTATACTGCCAAATTGAAAATACTTGTCATTCACTTGAGACAAATGAATTTTTGAATTCTGTTATCTGAGGATTGAAAAATCCGCCCTAAGTCATATCTTATTTTTAAATGTTAAATTATTAATCAGTATCAATCCACAACATAAGAAATAAATAACATGTGACTCACTATTTTTCATCATTATTAATAATAACATTGACTGACAATACACTCGTATATAATTAAAACGAAAAGTCCATACGAATATTCGTATCAACAAATTGAAAAGAAAAAACGAGCTTTTACTATTTTCACCGTTTCAAATAGTCGCGAAACGCGATGCAAACGGAAGATTCCAATTCAATCATTCAACTTTTACTGTTTCAGACACTTGATAACGCAGTCAGCCACTGACGTCAATTATACAAGAACGCTGGACAGGCGAACGTCATCCTTTGATCCGATTTAAAAATCACCATATTGGCGCTGAGAGCAGTAGATTCTACTATGGCAGTAGTGAAGTGTACTTGGAATTGGAACTAAAATAAGTTCCAAGTACACTCACTAGTAGATAGTAGAATCTAAGCTGCTCTCAGCGCCGATTTTCAAATCGGCACAAAAAATAGCCTGTCCAGCGTACACATAGAAATAGAATGTCAAAGAACAACAATGACAATAAACAAAATAACTACTAGTTAGGACTTTCTTGTTGTCAAAATGTTATGTTTGTTTTGATTTGATTACAGACGGACTAACAGGCGAAACTAAATAAAAGCTTGTAATTAATATACCTACCCAAGCGAAATAAAATTTAACGCATCCTAAATGAAACGTGAGTTTTTATTATTCTCATTATTGAATAATTGACATTTCAATTATTTATTCTAACAATCAATATGCAGCTACCATTGTTGTATGGTCTATGGCAGCTACATATAGGTTAATATAGGCTATTTGACTGATTTTGGAAAACCATTTTAAATTATTCTTCATCTATATATATAAAAATGAATCCAATTTCGCGTTTGCTTCGTAGACATTTTGATTTAGGCAGCAGCGTGACCAGCCGGGCTAGGATGCGCGCCGCGACGCGACTATTTGTCTCGCGATGTCTGTCGCGCTCATGTCAGTGCAGAGCCAGCGGGACAGACATAGCACTTAGGCGAGATAACGCGATAAAAGGGTCGACAAAATTTTCTCGTTAGCAGGAAGGGAAAAAACGCTGATGGCGCTGGACACGTGACTTGTTGACGTCACATATAATTTTGCACATAGATACCTTATACAATACAGTAGACATCCACTAAGAAAGGATTATTGGAAATTCCACCCTAAGGGGGTAAAGCCGGGGCTAAAAGTTTGTATGAAAGTCCGTCTGGTTCGGATTTTGTCCAGTTGACAGTCAACAAAAATGTGAAATTCTTTCAGATAAAAGTGGCTTTGTTTATTAACGTGGTATACATTGAAAACAGCGGGTGTAGTTTTCTCAGCATTTTATTAGAATAAAATCACAGGTATTAAACGCGTTTAAACTAAAATAGTTGTTTAATTCCACCGACGTTTCTCGACATTTGTATTGTTCTCGGGCCGGCCGGTCGGTCGAGTACGTACACGGATATTTTTTTTCTGTTAATAACGCGAAACAGGAAGAGTTTTTTTGTAAGTTTGAATATGAACAATTAGTTTCCATAACTTTCAAATGACATGAACAGTGACATTTTCCTTTGAGCGTGGTGCATTGACCTGAATTTTTTTTTCTATTTGTGTGGCACTAATTGACCGAGCGAGCGCGACCTTTACACGTTGCATTTCTCAACCGATTCTCATGAAATTTTGTAATCAGCCCCCAGCATGGCCGACGAAATACGATATATATAGCGTGATATAGCGTTTTATCGACTACACTCAACTGTCAAAATCCATTGTCTTTTGACAGTTAAACGTGATAAATCACTGTATCATTCGTGTTTGTGTTGATGCTAGGGGGCATGCTAGGGGAGTAGGATCGAAAATTACTTATTAGATTTTTTTTGTCGAGCCAGTTTTTCTAATTTTTTCAAAATGGCGGAGATACGAGGGGAGGTCAAAAAGTTTGCGGAATGGAGGGTATGAAGTAAGAATAAAAAATCAAAAATATTTTTCCTTGGCAATGTATTCTTCCTTAACTCTTATACATTTATTAGAACTATCAATTAATTTATTGATACCGTCGAAAAAAATGTTTTTTTTTTATTTATTTTTAGCAAGTCAAGCAACGCTAGACATATTTTTCAATAAAATCTGATAAGTTTTCCTCTGTTGGTAAGGCATTAATGACAACGTGAACCTCGAATTGCAAACTCCCCTTTCGGATTGGTTTGTTTATTGATTTTTATGTCAGTAAATAATGACCTGATTTTTATTAAACGTTACTTATGAGTGTCACAAATTAGTTTACGTTAAAAAAGTGACCCTTTCTCCACCATACCTTCATTCCGCGATCTTTCTTCCCTAGGCAGAGGTTGCCCTCTTCATCTCTTCATCACTGGAAGATTTCTTCTGTTTAAACTCTTTTTTTATTTTTTTTGCCAGGTTAAGAGTCCTATAAACAGAAAATATCTCTTCCAAAATAATCGGATGAGTTTTCCTCGATTGATAAGGCATGGAATGCCAGCACGAAACTTGATTTTTCTCATGATATTTTTTTTCTTTCCGGATTCGCTTTTTTATTGATCTATATCTCAGTGAATGAATAATGACCCGATTTTTATAAAACTTTGTATATATATACTCTTAATGAGTGTCACAACACAACTAGTGCAAGTAAAAGAAAGCATCCATTCGTCCCTCCAACCCCTCCGTTCCGCGAACTTTTTGACCTCCCCACGTATGTAAAAAAACATATTTCAGTTCGGCTTTCCGGTGCTGTCTGTTTCACTCTACAGGTCGCATTTCTCAACGATTTTTTTTGTCGAGCCAGTTTTTTTAAATTTAACATCCATTTCGAAAAATTGTCAAATCTTTGCGAATACACCAAATAATATACAAAACAGCACGTACTGTGGGCCCTTAAATCCTCGTGCGACATCTTTTAGATTATTTTTTAAACAATATACAATTTGAGATACTTTTTAACGCAAGGCCTAGAGCTCACGGACCCACTAGTATAATTGTTGGTGTTGGTAATTTATTTCAATTATAAGGTGTAAAAAAAATAAAAATACTAAAGGCCTAACTATATTCCGTTCATCCTTTATCAAATAGCGCACGCTTGCACGAGTCGACTATTCAGCCCGGGGCCTCGGACCTTTCGGACAGTTGAAACGTTTCAGCAGCATTTCAGCAGTCGTATTGGATTGACAGCCGCTGTCACATGTCATAAGCAAGGAAATGGAATCGAAATATTTAGCCGTGGAAAACGGTAGTATAATAATGTACTCTATGGAAAACGGTAGTTGGAGGAAAAATACCCAAAACAAATTTTACTGAAAGGAAACATTCCTTTAATTTTAAAAATAAGTAAAACTGCATTCAAAGGTTTTTGATAAATCGGTTTTCTCAGCCGGGAATCGATCGGGTTAACATGCGAAATAATAACATCCTGTACTTTCATGATACCAATGGATAAGGTAAATGAGGGTCAATTTCTTTTGAATAACATGTATCTTAAAATTCAATGCGGTTGTGCTTATTTTTAAAAATAAGAAAGAAATCATTTATTTTGGAAACCACATAACATTACAAGGACCAGTACAAAAAAAGGAATGTTACCTTTTCCTTGGGACAAATAGTGGTTTAAGTTTTATTTTTGTTTTGATTTAATGTATGTTATATTATAATGCCTGTCGCAAATAAATTATTTTTCTTTCTTTCTTTCAGTTTTGCTATTGCCGAGGGATAGAAAAAAAATTGTCCACGCAGACGTAGTTGCGGGCGGTCCAAATAATGTAGTGTCTTACTCATATCATAAGTCACCCCTAAATAATACTACGCCGAAGAAATATTCCTAGTGGCTCTGTGAGCTATGAGCTGTAGACCTGGCTTTAATATATATCTCCGCCATTTTGAAAAGTATCGAAAAACTGAATCGACAAAAACCTGCTCACAAACTGTTGAGAAGCGATCTGTGAAGGAGAACAGCCGGACAGACATACAAAAGCATTTTTGCCCAAGCAGAAACGAATACACTGCGCTCGGTCAAAAAGGAAAGAAACTTAATTTGCAGCACAATATCTTCTTCGCGTCGGAAATTTAAGTTTATTGAAAACTATTTTTGACAAATCTAATGGAGTGTTTCCTGTAGTGATCGGAATTTATAACAGGCGGTGGTATCTTTTTTTTAGGAAAAGACTCCTATAACTCCAGCCAACAACGGAAAGAATGTTTGTAAGCAAACCGCCAACATATAAACGTCAAAAGTACTTTTTTATCAAGCATTTTAATATGTGAATATCATTGATAACTTACTCATGTTGTCCAAGGTGTAAGTAATATGGTGTCAAGTTACTTAAACATAATTTGTAGAACAATTATGAAAATGCGCCAAGTTTTGTTTACAAACATTCTTTCCGTAATTCGACTGGCGTTTTTTTAAATTAATTATTGATTATTAAAACAATCAAACTCAGTATCTTTTTGAAAAAAGAATCGCAGTATAGTAATATGTTAATGCTTGAAGTGTTTTGATCTACTTCTATTATTGGATACAATACGAGTTTATGAAAGACAAATTCACAATAAACTGCGATTCTTACAATGGATTATTATAATTATTATGACTTGATTTTGTAAAAAAAAAACAATATTTTCCATGTTATTGTTAATGTTAGGTTTCCCACGGATTAACTTATATACAATATTACTATTCTATCCATTGATTATATCATCATTTATAAACACAGTACCAACCTATGACAACGAAGTACAGTAGACGGCACGTTGGGCTTCCAAACCTGTCCAATTCCTTCAATCATTTTTAAACTTTAATACGAACAGTTTAAGGTTCGAAATTCATTGTAGATTTTTGACAGTTTTGTATAGCTTGATATGCTGCTGACTGTACAATAATAATTACATTAATTAAGTATATCTAAAAACGCGCTTTAATATACCGTTTAGTAGGATTGCAATAGGTACCGACAATGTGTAAAATAAGTAGTGATTTTGGTTAGGGGGCAGATAGAAAAGCAGAGTTTATTTTGTTAATATTTTTTGTTTCTCTTTTGATTGTGTCTTGTGATATTGTTTCTTTATTTAGGTAGAGAAGGAAATAAGCTTCTTGATACTTTTGTCCAAACGTTCTATAGGTTAGGTAAGAACACGATTCTCTTAGATTTGAGGATAGTTTCGGTTATGTATATTCAATTTAGGGAACAGTAGAAAAATAATGAACAAACATGCAAGTGGCGCGCGGCTACTGTGCCAGCGTATCGGCTCGGCCGAGCAGAGAAAAAATGCCTTTGTTTCTCTCATTTAAAGTCCGACTGTCCGCCGGGATTGAAATACCGTTAAAAAAAATTACGATACAAAAAATAATGTTAAAACATTTTATCGTTAAATTTACCGGTGATAATAACGTTAAAATAATTGTACCGGTAAAATTACCGTTAAATATAGCGTTAAATTTTACCGGTACAATAGAACCGGTAAAATTATTATAACGTTAATTTTAAAGTAACGGTAACAAAAAGTAAGAAATAACGTTAAAATTAACGTTATTTACTGAAATAACGTTAATTTCAATGTAACGTTATTTATTGACACAACGTTAATGTTAAAAGTAACGGTAAAAAAAGTAAGAAATAACGTTACATTGAAAAATAACGTTACCAATCCCTGGCCTCTATACGAAATTATTTTCAACTTTTATTTTGGATTCGGTTACGGTTACGGATATGTTTTTATCCGATAATTTCGGTTAGGGATCCTGGAGTAAACCAAGAGGAAGCCCGCGCAGGGGAATCAGCGAAAACAAACGAGTATCAGATTTATACTATTTATTATGTAGGTATTCTGTGGTTGATACCACTACTGATGTAAACTTTAAAATCAGCTTTTATAGGGCACAAAGGTCTTGAAGCTAGAAATAACGATGATCTGACACGGTAGTAAAATTATACTGTTTACATTTTAAAACACTCGACATACGATGCGACTCTATTATCTAAACTGAAATCTCTAGAGTAAATAAAAAGGATATGACCCCTTAAGGTCTTTTTCTCATAAACATTTTATTGGCATTTTATAGGTATTAATAATAATAATGTAATGTTCATGTAACTTTCAAATCACTTTAAAATAAAATGAATAAACAAACATACACACTTTATAAGGGACAACACTTTACCAAAGTATAATAATGAGTTAACTTTAAGGTCCGACCAAAACAGGATTTTTAGCCGAAACCGAAGTCGTGTAATACTATACAAGAAAATATTCGAGTCCGAAATTCTAAAAATATTTTCTTGTTTCGTACTTAATAGAGCGCGATTTTTCCGTAGTCGAGTTTTAGTTTTTAACCATGTTAAGCGGGGAATTCACTAGCCGGACATGCCCGCGGGCAGTTTGTACAGGCATGTCTGTCGCCACAATACACTACACAGACTCATCAGTTTTTATTAGACCAGCAACACGGTTAGTTGTGTGTTACGATGTTAATGAAACGAAAAAAAATGAAATACTACAAACTAGCAAGCCTTATGCGAGATAAAAGAAAGAGAATCATGTAAACCCCTATCTCAAAAACATAGAATACTACCTCTACCATGTAATTAGAACTATGCCTGTTGGTTAAAAAGCACCCTGAATACTTCGTAAAATGAAGTAAAAAAAAACGATAATTTACGAGCATCGAGAAAGAATAAACTAGCAATACCTAAATCCAATCTAACTATATTTAGAAAAAATGTATATTATATGGCTATCAAAATATTTAATAAACTACTGCTAGACATTATTAATCAACCAATAGAGATCAGATCTGATAGAATCTGATATTATCAGGAATAAATTATTTAATTGGCTCTTACAGCACAGTTTTTAATCGACCAAGAAATATTTGGAAAAAAATGACATCTCTACTCAATCTGATTTATTAATGATAATTTTGCATAGATGACATTTAATTTTAAATATGAGATTTCTGTTGACAATTTTGTAATTATTAATAGTAATACTTAGTAGTAATAATATTCACTATAGATAGCTGATACTTACTAACATTTGCATGCCTACAGACTTAAGGCAGAATATTGTTGAAACTTTATTAGAAACATTGTCATCAATCTCAATGTAATGTAATATTGTGCAAATAAATATTCTGATTTCTGATTTCTAGGCACGTACACACACATCTGTTGATGAACCCGTTCTAGTTGACTGACGTACTCTACACAGCTCACGCCTTTAGGCTTTTTATCTTCCTTTAACATGGATATTTTTTTTTATTTTCGGCTAAAATTTCTGCCCAGAATAATTTATTTTCATTAAAACTCATTTTTATTTTCAATACCTACTCCACAGTTCGATACATAATCATAAAATACACCTGTACTGGTTGCTGTCGCTCTAGGGTCTGAGGGCAGGCGGCCCGCGATGAGCATTCACGCACGGACATGTCTGTACGGACATGTGCCCGTGCAGACAAAATGAGATCGCGCGGACAAGCAACTAGCAAACATTGCACAGACCTATAGTAGCGAGGTCCGGCGGGCATGTCTGCAGACTTGCCCGCGGGCATGTCCGTCTAGTGAATTCCCCGCTTTACTCGATATCTCCTCGAATTGTAAACCGATTTAAATTTCTTTTTTCATTCGAAAGGGTATAATTATGCTCGAGATGGTCCCATAATTCATCTATCTATATTTTATTTTTTTATTTTTATTTTAATTTAAATTACTTAATAAATTATTTTATAGTTTTTAATAATCCTGAAAAAATAGGTACCTTGATTTTGGATGAACTACCGTTTTTTTATGAACCGATTTAGATGACTTTTTTTTTTTGGAAAAATACCACAAGTTGTAATTAATTTTTTAAGCTCGTTTTTTCTAGCCTAATCAAAGTTATGACATGACGCCCACGCATTCATCACCACACAACACAACTCATTCGACTATATTTAGTTTATGATTGAGTCAACTTGAAAACAATGCGAAACTCAGATATATTTATCAGCTAGAATGCTGGTTTATTTTAACCCGGTTTGCTAGTGTTGGAATGTTTTAGGCGAAAGTCTTACATGGATCTTGTGTGTTTAAGTAAAAGATATTGTCCGACAGTGACTGATGTTAGTGTAAGCTCATTCGTGCATTTTAACGAAGGTATACACTTCTATATTTATCTACATCTATATCTTTACATATAATAAAACTGTAAATTCTAAATGTTAGTGCGCGCATCATGCAAAAACAGTTGAAAGGATTTTGATGGGCTTTCCAGTTTGGTAGAATGAGGTCCAACATAAAATCCATGTTTCGTCTAGCTTGGGTGGGTTTCACTCTTTGTATTTGTATTTTCCTCTTTTTATTTATTACTCACCGACATTCATCAATCATGCATGAACGATGATTGATTTAAAAAAATATATTTTATCAAGCTGCACACATAGATCAGCTGTTTCGTACATCATTCATTTTAATTTTTAGGGCCCATAGCACTGAATATAATTAATAGTTAGACTTTTTTAAACTGTATCATTACATTCCCTCGTAGGCACTGCTAGAAGTAGGTAGCGAAACTGCTAAATGTGGCGTTTTTGACACATTTGCTATCTACTTTTACGAATGACTATGAGGGAATATAGTTATACCTTCTAAAAATACTAGACCATGGGCCCTAAAAATTCCAGGTAAAGTTTTATTAAAATCATTTTGTATTAACAACTTATTAAATAAAAACCTCTGAGGCCGCGACTTTCGGTGGTAAAACCACCTTAAAAACTTAAAATTTTACAGAAATAAACCTTTTTATTTCAATTAGTGGAGCTCGGTGGCGCAGTGGTTTAGCGCCTGGCCCAGTGATTGCGGAAGTTAAGCAACGTTCGCAAGGGTCGGTCATAGGAAGGGTGACCAAAAAAATAGGTATTATATCGAGCTCGTCCGTGCTTCGGAAGGCACGTTAAGCCGTTGGTCCCGGCTGCATCTGCAGTCGTTAACACCCACCAATCCGCATTGGGCCCGCGTGGTGGGTTATGGCCCATCCTCCTTACCACTTTACCACCCATAAGGAAGGCCTGTGCCCCAGCAGTGGGGACATAAAAAATGGCTGATGGACATTTCAATTAGGTCACCGGCACCGTACTGACTAGAGCAAAATTATCATAACAATCATTTCGCAATGTATAATAAAATGACTAATACTAACATTTAGAATTCTGTCTTTGTGGAAACTAATCCATGTTGTCGTCTGTGAGATTTACTTCCACAGTTAACCGCTTTTAACACAAATGGGGGCACGATAGCTAACTCAGACGCGTCTTTACAAAACGGGTTTGCGCCGATGCGTCATGCTTTCCACATAAAAAGGACCAAGCGTAAGCGCAGACAAGTTGCAAGTCAGGTAGTCGGTGGCGTTTGAAACCGACATGTGATACATCCAACTTTAAACCCTTTACCTATAAATCATAGAGTTCACTTTAGATATTGCTGTACAACAGGAAC
Source organism: Agriphila straminella (assembly GCA_950108535.1). Classification (NCBI taxonomy): domain Eukaryota; kingdom Metazoa; phylum Arthropoda; class Insecta; order Lepidoptera; family Crambidae; genus Agriphila; species Agriphila straminella. Next base: position 3,931,573 of record OX467303.1, on the reverse strand, counting down.
AGGACACTTTATAAACTAGTGTTATAGTTTCTTTATTTTCAATCTTATAGTGACCTGAGCACAATAGAAACACGATCTTCGCAGCGCCGCTGGCCGTTTCGGTTTTCGTTGGAAAACAGACTTGTGACATAAAAGCAGATGTCATGCCAAGCTTATCTTATCAGTGGTTTTTAACTAGGGTATTCCTACCTTTAGGATCAAAGTACCGGGCCGATTATCATCAGTGTTTCGCTGCGCACCTAATTTGTAATATGATGCCACAGACCACAGTATAAACTCGCTAACAGCTGCGTTACGGTTCCATTACAAAACCATGATCTGTGACTAATATTTTAAGGAAAGGGTTTGTTAAGTTTGTTATGTTTAATGGTTACGCGCGGGCTGTAATGTAAGTTGATCCATTGTCTAATGTTATATGGGCAACACAAGTTTCTTGGCAAGACGCCAAATCAAAGCAGCAATTTACAAAGCAGCTCTAGACACTGATTTTGTATGTGAAAATATTTAGTTAGCGAATGAATATTGATGAAAACAAATATTTCACCGCAGGATATATTAAATTAATGATTCGTTTGTATTTTAACTGAACAATATAACCGAAGCGACTATGACTATGCAAGAGACCATTCAAACTGAATCAATATTGATCACCCTTGCACAAGCATGAATATTGCAATGACCGGAACCGCTTAAAATTAAAGGGGTTCTTGATTGTGTATTTCATAGACTTAATACGAAAACCCTATCGAGGAAACCCCATCATGAAGGCTTTATGAAGGGGTTTGAAAACGTGTTCAAGCAATTTATACCTAGTTCCACCTGGGCCGAAGGACCAGTACAGAACCGCTTACCGTTAAAGGAGTTTTGATTGGGTATTTCATGAACCGCTTACCGTTAAAAGGGTTTTTGATTGGGTATTTCATAGACTTGTTATAAAAAACCCTATCAATACGGTAAGCATAACGTCGACTAACCCTATCGAAAGGGAAACCCTATCATTTGGTAAGTTTTATAATAGGGTTTCCCTATCAATTGGGTTAACCAAAAAAGGGGTTTTCCGGTCCCTGATCCTTACTTTTTTTTTTTTATTTATTTATTTTGGCACATAACAGTCATTACATGAACTTAGGTTAATACAATAATGGTTCCTTATTGAATAGACAAGACAGTGCCGAATATTACTAAATAACATAAGTATATAAGTAATGGATTGTTGCTTCAAATACACCATGCGCAGTGCTGGATAAGATTAGGCTACTTAAAGTATAGTTAAAGTAAGATTAAAGTATTAAAGTACAGTCAACGGCACGCTGTGCTTCCACGAAAGCGTAATTCAATCAATTTTAATTTGTTTAGATGCAAAAAAATTGAGGTTCAAAATAATTTACAGATTTTTGACAGTTTTGTATAACCTCATGTGCTGCTGACTGTACAATGTTCAATTGCTAGCATTACAAACAGAAACGGGATTTAAAAAACCAAAACATTATTTAATGTTGATTTAGTTAAGTTGTTAAGGTATTCAATTTTTGTGTTGCTTTAGCTTTAAACATTGGTAAGGAGTTATTAAATATGTCAATGTCAGAAAAAATCCTATTATACATGTTAAGGCAGCGGCTGTAATATTATAAATGTGAAAGTCCGTTTGTTTGTTTGTTACGCCTTCACGTTTAAACTACTCGACCGATCATCATGAAATTTTGCATACACGTTGTCAGGGTTACAAAGAAGGACATACGGTACCTTTCATCCCGAAAAAAGTATAGTTCCCGAGGGATAGAAAAAAACATTCCACGCAGACGAAAACGCGGATGGCCGCTAGTCGAATAAAAAATAACAATACTCGCTTCCAAAAAACTTTCATGAGAGTAAAAACTCCGTGCTAATATTGTGATTGTGACTGACAGCATAGTAGAGACAGGCTGAGTGCGCGTGCGGTAGATCAATCAATTTACGTATTGGCTTCGATCCACGCTAGTTTTTTTACATTCTCTTTGCCTACGCCAAGATGGATTGGATGCATCTACTGAAGGGGTGTGAAGTGCGGGGAGCAGTGAAATTTTTTCGCCTTTTGATTCCAATGGGATCCTCAGATTTATGTGACCCTGGTGCTTTAAATTTAAAATTGTTATTTACCATATTTTTTTCTTCGGGATATTAAAAATATATAAAAGTTACCCTTCTCTAGACTTATGCAACCCTGGTACTTTTTTAAAATAGGTAATTGTTTTTCAATACTTTAGTTAATTAATCTCCTTAACCTGCAATTTAATAGTCCTTACATATAAATCAGTTATTGATCGCAGTCAGTCTTATCATTTACATAATCCGAATCGCCACATTGCACTAACCTTTTGCTCATTAGTTGCATCAAGAGTTGTTAGGTGGACATGGGCAATAAATATATTCTACAAAACTTGATGTTGATTTTTCTGCAGTCCATTTAAATGACTAAACCATAGTATTAGATAGTTTATTTTTTTGATGGTATTATTTGGATTTATGCTAATCAGTACAGTGATACACAGATGTGTTTATATAGGTATATAGATCTAGATAGATGTATATAATTAATTCTGTTACCAGAAATGCGATTTCAAAATAAATAATGATTATGTGTTTGATTTTTTTGCAGTCCATACGAAAACTCCTTACGAAATCACCAGTGACGAGTTTACAATAGATAAAAATAATTAAAAGCAAAATTATTTTTAAAATGCTACCCGTGACGAGTTTACATAATTATATTTTTATATCAATTTTCTGATGACGAATTATCTGCAGTGACGAGTTTACAATAACCCCTTACATACATTGATTATATCATTGGCGCCAAACTGTTGGCATCCCAAATAAATTTTATACAGTTTGTCAGTGGGACGTCAAATAAGTATTTAACGCCGTTTGCCCACCAACGCTGGACAGGCTGTCATAATTTATTATCTCGAGCTTCTCCGTGCTACGGAAGGCACGTTAAGCCGTTGGTCCCGGCTGCATTTGCAGTCGTTAACACCCACCAATTCGCATTGGGCCCGCGTGGTGAGTTATTATGGCCCATCCTCCTTACCATCTATAAGGAAGGCCTGTGCCCCAGCAGTGGGGACATCAAAAATGGCTGATGAACTAAGGAAAACGTTATACAATTTTGCTTTTTGACAGGAATTTTCCTGACATGTCAGGAATTTTAGGCGTTCGTCAGGAAAACAAGGAAAAACTGTAGTTGTCAGGGATTTTTGAAATCTCAATAAGTGTAAGTACTTAATGAAAACACATAATTTGTTATCATTTTAGTGAGAAAAAATTACCAAACGTCAGCTGAATGAAGATTGTAGATATAGGTGTACAAAATGTCAGGAAATTTACTGAAAAGTCAGGGAAAGAAAAATCCAAGAAATCTCATTATTACATCTGGCAACCCTGTGAGCAAGTTCTAAGTAAGTGTTTTAATAAACAAAACACAAAATGAATTGTTGTTTTATTTTTTGATTACCTAGACAATGTTTTTAATGATATTTTATGCAGGCTTTGGTTTAGCTCTGAAAATTGTCTAATGGATTTGTCTGTTTATTATGATACAAAAAGGTACTATTATAAATAGTACATTATGAGACAAGTTAGCTTAGGTTGCTCATTGCACACAAGGCTGTGGGTTGCAGCCCGAGCCGTAGGCGAGGGCGTAACTCAGCCGAGTGTGCAATAAGCAAGAGCTCACGAGTTCCATACGACGTTTTTCAACACATTTGCGAGGAAAAAACAAAGTAATTTATCACACAGCAACAAATATGGCAAAAACAAAATATGATAATTATGGGAAAAGGCGCGCATGTTTTTTTTTGTTTTTTTTTCACACGCCCAACTTAAGAATATTTTGCGAACAAAGGGGTGAGGAGCATACAGCCTACTACTAATACTTCAAAATTATAATTTTAAGTGACAAAATGCAAATATTTTAATATTTTATAACAAAATATTGTGAATTATGAATAATTTGATAATAATTATATATTTATTTGACTTAATTAAGGACTTACACATTTATTTATTCCAAAAATGTATATGAATTTTCAGCAGCATAAAACCTCTTTGTTGTCAAAAAAAAATAACTGTATTACCCGGCTAAATTGGGAATGCTCTGTTTACTCGCATAGAACTTGCAGTAAGGTACTAATTTAACTTTGTAGGGTTAATTCTATTACGAACTAGTGTTTTATATATTATTGCACGCGTTTGTTATAGCTCGGTTTATGGCCCTAAAAGCGATGTATTTGGGCTCACTTTACGAGCAAGTGTGTTGAAATAGTATATTATGTGCTAAAAGTAAACTAACTATTTGCAGAATTTTATTCAAAAGCTTCGATGACCGCTTGACATTTCTGACTTGTCTGGCTTGATATTTCACAGCGACGGGATATGGGAGCTCTGTTAATTTAGTTAGTACAAGGTTATTTTTATCAAGAACTATCATAAAATGCAATGGGATAGCAAAATGCAGCCTTTAGTTAATTTTAATCGCAGATGATATGATGGAGAATTAATATAAAATGTTATAAAATACACACTACATAGATTTCTTACATATAAAATTGAATGAAATGTATTTAAATATGCACTTAAAAAAAAGAAAATCTGTTTAGGAACAAGCCTCATGAATGATGAACTGCCTCTATTTAGTTTAGATAACAAATCATATCATAGTCAGCTTTTGCCAAACATCCATTTTGCTTTAAGTTTGATTGCAGTCATGCATGACTGTCAAATTCAGCTGAATTTTGTTTATCATCAACTGAGTCATAAGAGAGGCAGCTTGTATGAATTAAATTATTGAATAACAAACAACAGAAAAATAATAAAGAATAATGCACAGCAGGATAATTATAACAAAGGGCACAGCAATTTCGCATAGCAGATAACTATTGTCAGAACATTATTCGCTGAGCCAGATTAAGAAGTATGTTAATATGTTACTAAACTAGTGGCCCCCCATCGACTTCAATAGCTATATTTCTTTCCATTGGGAACAGTACTGTTTTTCTGAATAAAAGGTGCCCTATGTCCTTCTCAGACAATGTGAGGATTGGTTAAGTAGGTAATTAAGACATTAAAGCACAACAAAGAAACAAACAAACTCACTTTTGCATTTATAATAATAGTAATGATTAAGTTGGAATTATAATAAATACATAACAAGTTTCTGAATACTTATCCCATACTTTAAAACAAGTAGGATTAAATAAAAAAAATTATTATACAGTTTGTTTCAATTTCATATACCTACTTATTGCTAAACATCAGCGGCGAAGGGTCCATACAAACCGATTCCCATCGGCTCACCTTTTATTTAAATCTCATCTCACTGATTTTCTATGCAGATCAAAAAAAATTTATATCATGGCTTATCCTGTGCCATAATTTCACATTTTGCCATTTATAATTATGCAATATTTTAAAAAGAAACAATAGGTATATGCACCTAAAAGCTTACTTAATTACCAAAGTACTTTCAATAGTTTTATTACAGATACATTTAGCATTGTTGTAGGTACTGTATGCTATTAAGTTTATGAACCTAATTCTGTCTTAAATAAAAAGGAATAAACCAAACCATAGAGCAAATAAGATTGAAATATCAGATGATCTCTTCTCGTGATTTGTTTTTCTTATATTATTGAATTATGTGAGTGAAAATCTACATTATAGTTAAGTATTTTGTTTCATTACTTATATAAAATAGTTTTTGACTTCCTAACCAAAAGCACCCAACCAAGACTTTTAAAAGTACTTTAGTCATTGGCTTCCTTATTTCAAAATACCTACTGCTAAGGTTCATTGTCTCCAGAAGTGATGCCATTGGGTTTAAGAGGCAAGCAATATGTCTTCCAGAGAGGATGTAAGTAATTTATTTATCACATGCCCTCAAGTAGTAGTACTTAAGTGTTGAATCACAAAGAACTTATAGCTACCTGACTCGTACGTACTCCTTATATACTTATGTATATACGCATTTGTAGCTAGGTTTATACAATACTTCGATTAGTAATGCTTTCGGCGAGTTCGTCATATGGAATACTCCAAGCAGTTTGTTAAAGGCAATTATGGGATAGCTATTTGAATCATGTGAGTATCGTTTATTTAGGGCGTAGAATTGTATTGTTGCATTCCATAATTCCGAAAGAAACATCGTATAGTTGGGCGTGAGCATTTAAAGGCTATTACAACCTAATAAGAAACTAAGAAACAACTTCTCGCGTCTCGTAACATAGGTACAATGTAAATAATCTATTTACATAAACTAAAAAAACATCTCATCAGCTGTCAGTGATTACGTCAATACTTAAAAACACAAAAAAATATTATGGAGATAGCAACTCAAAATAAAAGTAACAATTTCTATAAATCAATCTATAAATAAAGTACATATGATTTGAACAAAATTAACAAGATTATCGATCTAAAGAAATGCAGACTTTGGTTCACTCTTACTTACCTTCGGACAACTCCAAATCCAACTCAGCTAATTTGTCTCTTATCTCGTCCGGTAACTTAGATATATCAACACTTAAGTCAGCCATCGCGGAAAAACACTTTTTTCTCACAAAACAAATAAAATTAACGACAACCGATCAAGACACCATCGTGACACATGGCCATCTTGAATTTTGAATACTTTGAGCGAGCGAGCGCTCACGCACGACACGAGCGTGTCATTTTTTTTTTTTAAGATTTTTGGCTCGGATGCATAGTCCTTTAAGCCATGTTCTTTCACAGCTTTTCTAAGAATACTTTAAAGTAACTAAAACTAAGAATACTTACTTTCTAAGAATGCTTTTCATAGAACTTTTTAAATAGTCTTGTAAGCGGCGGGTTTCGTTATTTTCACTGGCACTATTATCAATCTATGTCAAGTATCACTGGAAACGTAGTGATTATTTCCTCTGTGATCACTGGTATCACTTTCTTCCACTGACAGTTCGCACGCCAACAAAAGACGCTGGATGTTGAACTGATTGCATTTAAATAACCAATGAATGTTTGAATGTCATGTCACCAACTTGATCACTATTGCAGTAAGTGCATAAATTGGATGGTATTATCTTGAGTCGCCCAAATGTGCAGGAGTTTTATGGTGGCCAAAACGTAGTCTATTCATGGTTGTAATGAAGTCCCGATAATCTGTGCCACCACAGCATAAAGAGGGTAAAAAGACGTCTTGTATACATAGATACATAGATATAGTATATTAAAAGGGGTAGATGCGCTACCGAGCGACCGGGTGTAAGGGATAGATATATTATGACGTCAAAATATGGGGTTGCCATGATCAGAAAAAGTACCCTTAACGGTGTAGCATCCGTTAATGTGCAGATTACTAGTTAAAGTACGGAAATCGTAATTTCGCACTTTAACTGACTAGACTTAATCTGCAGATTAACGGATTCCGTACTTTAACGGTAAGATACGTATACATAGAGTAAACTAGCTGGGGTTGTTTGTAGATTGTGTGGTTAATGGAATAAAAAGATAAACTTTAAATTAAAACAGGTAAAGTCTTTATTAAACGTTGGAATACAGAACTATTTTTATTAACGTTAGTTTTTCTGTTTTTCGGAAACAATACTTTTTTTTAATGTTTTGAACAAATTCGTGTGTGGCACCCAATTCTTTTTTCCAGTTGCTTCTATACCTTTTTCACGAGTTTTATCTTCCGTCGGAAATCTGAAAAAATCAAATCGCTTGAAATTCCCTGAAATATGGGGTAATTTTTGGGGAAAATTTTCTATATAGTAGGCATCCGGAAATCGAATTATAAACCTACTGATTTTAGTGGACGTCAAAGCTAAGCTGACTTCTACTATTACGTAGATGTACGCAATTTTACCGGTTTGCATGTCAAATGTTTACGAGGTTATTTTTAGAAATAATTTTTAGATTTTTCCTATTTATCAGGTTTTTCATGATATAACTAATGATTTAGCTCAGAAACTTGGTTCCTGTGAGATTTGAGAAAGAAATACGTGATCAAAATATAGAAAACAGTGTACTCACGCATGAAATGTAACGCCCGCTTCTTTCCTTTGATTGTTGCTTTTGCAGCCAAATATCGAACATCCCACCATTTTGTATGCTAGACACAAACACTACACATTCGATTTATAATAAATCTTCAATATTAATTAGGGAGTTATCCACAAAAACTTTAATTTCTCTGGCACTTTTGATATAACCCCTCTTGTTTGTTTTGCTTATTTGAACTCTGCCTATAACCCGACCATGAAAAAAAGTCCGGTCGGTGATAGAGAAAAAACATGACACTCTTCTCTATTTCCTCCTATAGGAATCTTAATAAGACGATCTCGCTCTATCAAAGCATGTCAGACCCTTGCATAGATATCATTGACCTCGGTTGCGTTCAGAACGTTTGAGCGTCGGTTGTTTGGTTGTTTTTTATCTCGCTCTAAGGTTTGGAACGACCAAGAACTTTAAATGTCAATGTCAATACAAATTCTTCATTTTCCATTTGGAATACGAATAATTTAAACTTTTCTTTATACTAAATCAAATAAAATCCGTTTTGACATTGACATTTTTTCTATAGACAAACGTCAGAGCGTTTTACAACCATAATTTTTGATGGTTGTTTGGTTGCAACGCTCTGACGTTTGGAACGACACGGTTGTGTCAACCGAACGTCACGCTCAAATGTTTGGAACGCCGTTAGAGCGTTCGGTTGTGGTTAGGTTGCACTCGGAGTGTAGGTTTGGAACGCGCCTTTGGACTAGTCTAGTATAATAATGTACTCTATGCTCTGCGGGTCTACCGGCTAAAAATAATGAAGTTAATGTTAACTGTAAGTATGTGATACATTGCTTCTTTTCTTTGGTAAGTTTTTATTTGTGCCAAAACAAAGTAGCAATGTAGCCCTATATATAAGTTACTCTATGGGTAGACCCGCTGGACTGGCTGCTGTCAAACTGTTCTTGTGCCTATTTGATTTCCACCATTTTGGCGCTGTAGGACGTAGTGTGCGTACAGGGTACTAAATCTAGTGATGTGCTTATGTCGACGCAAATATCGATAGCCCTTTATATAACTTAAAACTTCCATTCCAACTTGACACAAATGTATTCTTATTATATGGAACTATTTATGTATAATAAAAATTATTATTATTATTTAATTTATAAAACTGTTATGTCCGAGTCCATGGTTTTCGGCTTCAGGAAGCTGCCTCTTACACCATGGAATAATGGGTAAGTAACTATCAAAAAGCGACTACAAATATATAAATGGGTGACTTTAAAATACAAATTAAGTAACTAGTTATTGAGAACGGGCGACCAAATTACTATTTGGGTGACAAACCTTAGGGCACATAACAGATTTAAAGTTTGGCATATATTTTATTTAAAAAAGGTGACTATTATCCTACTCTAGATGACAAAAATACCATGTTGGGCAGCTTAAATCAGTTATACACTGTTAATTTTTAAGTATATCTAAAAATGAAAATTGGATTTCAGACCACGTGAATGAAATCGCGAAAAAAAAATTAGCTGTTTCATACATTATAGTCGAGTCGATGTTGTACTTTCCTAGGGAACAGCTGATTTTTTTCGAGATTCCGTGGTTGGCTCCATAGTAAAAGTTGTTCATTCACTTTGTCTGAAATCCCCATTTCATTTTTAGATTATACTTAAAAAATTAACGGTGTATACCTACCTACTTGGTATAATAGTTGCCCACTCAATATTTTTGTCACTCATTTAGAATTTTTTGTCTTAAAATAAGTCGCCCTTTTCACTTATTTTTTGTTCTCCATAGTTAGTCACACGTTTAGTTATTTTATCACCCAAAAATAAACCGCTGCCAGGTTAAGTATTTGAGTATCCCATAAAACAGTCGCCATCAATTATTTCCAGTCACCCAATTAATTAATTCCCTTAAGTAACAAGGGATGGGCAGGCAAAGAAATAATAAATAAAAAATAAAAAATAGGAACTTGTCGATCCTCACCCGCGTTGCGTTGGTGGATTCCTTGCGGTGTTAACTAAGCCAGCGAGGGCGATCCCGGTACGCTCACTAGGGTCTCCAGGCCCTAGCAATACCGAAGACCCGATCCCACTGCACTTGGGCCTAGTCCCAAGGGTGAAGGTACGAGCGGCTATCCACTAGGGATACCTGCTCACTCTTCGTCCCCCCTCCCCCCTGCCCCCGGGCAGAGGGTGTCTCTTTTACTTTCGCGATCGGCCATGGCTTCCGCCTCCAGAACCATGCTCGGCGATCTAATCGCGCAGCTTAGCGCTGCACCCGTGGAAGTTGTGGCCGCTCTGGCCCAATTTCTTTCATCCAACCTGGCGTCTCGCCAATCCCCTCCATCTATCCCGGCTTCCCCCAGCCACAAGCCCACTCGTCCCCGGCGTCTCCGGACCCGTCCGAGAGTTTAATGGAGTTCGAGCTCCCAACCCCTATGCAGAATTGGCTATGTCGGGTCACCGAACCCCAATCATAGCGTCAATCTACATACCGTCCGGGACAAAACCCATTAAAAGCGATTTTGAAACGCTTCTCACCCTAGGTGATTCAGTCATTCTTTTCGGTGATTTTAACTTAAAACACACCGACTGGACTTGCTTTAGTACTAACCCTAGTGGTCGTAGGCTACTAGAAATTACTAAAGCCCTAGACCTTGTTGTAATTTCGCCTTATCCACTCAACCGTTTATTGGGACTACAGTCCCCAAAAAAAAACACGCTTAACCGTCCACGGGGACTGTAGTCCCCAAGCGACATTGTACCAGTACCAGCCTGCCTAGCATGACCGATTTATATCGCGTGATATAGCATTTTATCGACACTGAACTGTCTAATTCCTTTGTCTTATTGACAGTTAAACGTGATAAAACGCTATATCACACGATATAAATCGGTCATGCTAGGCAGGCTGGGGCTTTTCACTTAGTACTTGACTCACTACAAGGGAGCGCGGACTAAGATTTTAGTTGCTGATTGACTTGATAGATGGCGCTCATTTTTCGTTTGTCAAACAGTCGATAGATGTCGCTATCCCTTGCTTTCACAGTTTTATATAGTCAAAGCTGATTAGCTATGAATTAAATTATATTAAATTTATTTCATGACATAGTGGTTACCTCCCAAAAAATTACAAGTCAAGATTTATAGAAACCTACTAGTACCTATATTATAATATAGTACACTTTTGTCACATTTCGCTAGATGGCGTTGATCATTAGGTCTGACTGATAACTCTATCTCTAGTATAATAGTGTACTCTATGCATCGTACTAGCAACATTCAGATTTATGCTTTTATCGCAACGAAGGTAGTGCGTAGTTACATGGACTAAAAAGTAGATGGCTCTGCTTTAGATAATCGAGCTCTGTGAATAACACTTTTCTACACCATGGCAACCGTAGACAGAGAAACTAATAGACAAATTGACGGCGTCTGTCGCATTCACACACGAAAGAAAAAGACTTATGTACACGTCTTGCATGGAAAAGAGATAGAGCGATATGCTTTTCTGTCTCATTCAGCGTGCCGGTTTTTTCATGTTTAGCAAACCACTTTGCTAAACAAACTTTTGACAGTTCGTCGGTGGTTCGTCGTAAACAAAAGAAAAAAGTGTTTTGTGACTTAATTCGTTGCGGTATCTCTTTCTAAAGTAAATTATTCAGTTGTTTGAACAATTGTACACTTCATAAATATGTGATAAAAAAATTGTTTAAAAAACAAAAAAACCGACTTCAAAAAACCTGCCTCTAAAAAAAGCAAGAAATAATAATCATTAGATACGCATTATCATTGTTATAATAAAACACGTCTATTAAAGTCGGGTGGGGCTGGAGTACCTACATCTTCCTCTTTTTTATTCTAAAATCCCCACCCGACTTCAATTGACGTGTTTTATTATAACAATGATAATGCGTTTCTAATGATTATTATTTCTTGCTTTTTTTAGAGGCAGGTTTTTTGAAGTCGGTTTTTTTGTTTTTTAAACAATTTTTTTATTTTTTTATTTTTAGTGTAAGTACCTTCTGTATTAGGTAGTGTAAATATATTATTTAGGTAGAAAAATCGGCTCAGCCAAACGTGAGATAATCGCGGAGAAACATACATACAAACTGAATACCTCCTTTTTTTGAAGTCGGTTAAAAAGACTACACAAAGGTATCCCTTCCCCAACAAAAAAAATCATCTAATTCGGTTCAAAAATAACAAAATTGTCAAGTGAGTTGATTTAATATCATAGTATTTTCAGGATTACTTGTAAACTACTGAACCGATTTGAAAAAAATTAAATGGGACCATCTCGCAAGAAAACTCAATCGAACAAAAAAAGAATTATCTAAATCGGTCCATAAATGTCGAAGATACGCGCGAACAACGATAAAAAAAAAAAAAAAAAAAAAAAAAAAAAAAACATACAATCGAATTGAGAACCTCCTCCTTTTGATGAAGTCGGTTAAAAATCAAAGATATTAGAATTTTAAAAAGAGGTAGATGGGTTACCTGCGCCTTAACACTGGCAGTCTAAAACTTGGCTAATTAGCTCACCTGAGCGTAGTCTCGCAATAGCATCGGCAACGTTGACACTTTGAAGTGCTCCCGCGAAACACAGTAAAAATGCCGTCCTGCGTAATGCGTACTTGTACTAATTACACAAGCAAGACTTCCAAAAGTCTAGGGATCATATATCATGCGTAAGTATTATATTTTAACTAATTTTCGTTCATATTTGTACATTAGAAATGCAAGATGTCAGTAAATATTATCCAAAAAGATTAAGTGCGACAGCAAATACTCCGATTACCGAGTGTGATAGAGATGTCTGTCATAGATTATAAATGTACAGAACGGTCAATGCCACGACATTGCTCAAGCATTATCCACGAGATGAATAACTAATGAGGGCTTTTCACAATGACAAAAAACTGTAGGCTATCGAGCCAGATGATCTATCGAGATGGCTTTGATAAAAATAGTTGACAATGTGAGTTTTTTACTAAGCTTCGAAGAGTGTCAACACCATCTAGTGATTCAAATAGTTACTATTTTTAGGGTTCGACGAGTATCAACACGATCTAGTGAGGCAAATAGTTACTGTTTTTATTTTTTAAATGTCACTTTGAAAAGCCCTCATTAACTTATTATATATTTACTATTATTTTTATAGGTTTCCAGCAAATGAATTGCGATGTATTAAATGGATAGACATTGTGCGGAGACAGAGGAGAGAAGAAGATTGAAAATTTCATAATGATCGGTTTAGTAGTTAAGACGTGACAGCGTAACAAACAAACAAACAAACAAACGGACTTTCGCATTTTAATATTAGTAAGGATTACCTAAACCTTGTGACATAGAATTTCTTATCGCCCATATTTAATTAAAGCTAAATTCCTTACTAATTTGAACACTTTTACTATTTAAATTTACAAGTTTTACGAAGTTACATATATTTTAAAAAATCGTTTTGGTCACAAAAAAAATTTTTTTCGGAGTGGAAATCCATTACGCAACGGACTATTTATTATTTTAGCAATTAGCAATAGAAACTAATAGGTAAATTTTATTGTGCCCAAAAACAACCCAAGATATTAATTAGGTTCGACCCGCTTTTTGGGTCGAAATCGGATTTAAACTCGTAAAGACCCGGTTTAAACCTTTGGGTTTAAGCCCTTGCACATCCTTAATTATGACTATTAGTAGCTTTTTTATTTTATCGGATGAAGTAAAATATTCATTATTTTATTCAGATATCATTGTAGTTCATAGGCATCAAACCATCGAATGTCTCTTCTGTGACACATTTAACGATATTCTATGATTAGTATCGCGACATTCACGACGACATTGCGCAACATGTATCTGTCTCGTTTACGCTCTTGTAAATAATCATACTATCTTGTTCACACTTTACAACACGGTCAAGTTAAGTCGGCCTATGCGACCATACGAAATCATCGACTCAAAGTGCCGAGTTACCTTGACCGTGTAACATCGTATTATTTAGTGTGTTATAACGAGGCAGGTATATACGCCTTGCGGACAAATTCATGGCGTCGCATATACCGACATAACACATCTTTTTAATTCTAATATCATTGGTGAAAATGGTTCGATGTTGTGTAATAGGTTGTAAAAGAGACCGTGATCGTAAGCTTTCAAATATATCGTTTCACTCGTAAGTATTGTAGATTTTATCAGGTATTATGCATTAAATTCAATTGTTATTTTAAATTTTCGTTATAGAACATATTATTATACGTTTAAATTCAATCTGAACATGTCAAAAGTTAAAGTAGAGTATTTTATAACCTAAAGAGTAATTTGGATTGTGTTGCCAGTACTCGACGTTAATTTGCCCATTTGCAAATTGCACCATACGTAAATCGTTTGTAATACAGAAGGTAAAATATGATTAACTTTTGCAGATTTCCTAAAAATGAAACAGTACGTACCTTCCTACTTTATGGATTGATGCCACACGCCGAACAAATTGGGCCCCAAAAAATTCTCAAGAATGTGTAACAAACATTTTGAAAATAAAATGTTTTGAATAAAGAAAAGAAGGGAAAGAAGAAAGTCACTGTTCTACTCCCTCTATTCCTATGCTATTCCACTTGTGGTATATATTTTTTTACTTCTTGTATTTCTTGTATGTTGGTTGATTAATAAATTTAGTTATTATTTCAGGCTCAAGAATCTTAAGTCACAGTGACTACAGCTGCTGTAAATTTACCTACTTAAAAGTATAAATTATAATGTGATTACAATGCATCAACTTTAAAAGTAAGTTTAAATTTACTTATAATATTATGTATAGTTTTTTTACGCAACAAATGTTTTTTTGTATGTTATTATAATTTCGTTACTATTTCAGGCTTATCAATCTGGAATTTTACTCCCACGGCGCGCCAATAGATGTTTCGCATCAAAAAAGCATTGCAAACACACGCAATGTAACGTGCGCAACAAACCGCGCCTGTGTGCGTCGTTTTACGCACCGAGGCGTGCGGTGCGGCCGAGTTGAAATGAAAGCGTTTGTGTGCGTGCGCATGAGATACACTGAGTTCTGACATTTCGAAATCATTATTTGTTACGAAATACTTAAAATGTTTCTTTGGACTTAAACTATGAAATAATATTTATAAAAAAGCTTTATATCAATTGGGACGGGTTTGAATCCACCCTTTCGGCGGCCATGGGTGCCGCCAACTCACCGTACGCTATTGGACCCGACTATTTTGATAGTACGGAGAAAATAGATAGTGCGGTGAGCTCCCTAACCCAATTAGTCCAATCAGCTCTTACGGATAACGCGTAGAAGGTGCCTGTCAAAACTGATAGGCCACTTCCAGCGGACATTCGTAACCTGATTAGGGCCAAAAGGGCTGCCCATAGAAGGGCGGTCAAGTATCCGACCCCAGAGTATAGAGCCGTGGCGAATCGCATCGTAGCGATGCTGTTACCCATATTCCCCCCTTCTCCGTCCCGATGGCCCTATGGCCTTCGACGACGATGAGAAGGCGGAATGTTTCGCTGACAGTATTGCCTCACAATGCTCAGTCAGCACACAGGAATGCGATCCTGTCCATATAAAGGAAGTCGAGGAGGAGCTGAGCACTCTGAACTCCCCTCCTTTGACCCCCGACACTGACCCCATATCGATTTCCACCGACGAAATCAAATCCTTTATTAAAGATCTTAAAGTCAAAAAGGCGTCCGGCGCCGACGGTATATCAAATATGGCCCTTAAGTACTTCCCCGTGGAAGTACTAGTCTTTATCTCCCTTATTTTCAATGCCTGTTTCGACCGGGGCTACTTTCCAGCCGGCTGGAAAGAAGCAATCGTAATAGGCATACCTAAACCGGGTAAGCCCATCAACAACCCGACTAGCCACTGCCCCATAAGCCTCCTCAAGGCGTTAGCCAAGCTTCTCGAAAAGTGAATACTCGCCCGTATGAGAGAACACTAATTCGGTGAAAACTTGATAATCCCCCACCAATTCGGCTTCAGAGCCAAACATTCATGTCCCCAACAGGTCCACCGTATAGTCGAGTATATCTCGAGCGATTTCTATCCCCATAAAGATAAGACTGTAGCAGTCTTTTTCGATGTAGCCAAAGCTTTTGATAAAGTTTGGCGCACCGGACTGATCGTCAATCTGTACAGGCTCGAACTGTCAGTTTGGTTGGTCCGGCTGGTAGCATCATTCCTTGATCATCGTACTTTTCGTTTCAAACACGAAAGTACGCTCTCTTCCCCCCGATCTATCACAGCGGGCGTGCCTCAGGCAGGGCTCAGTCCTCTCTCCATTGCTGTACCTAGCGTACACCAATGATATCCCAGTTCCAACCAACGGTGTGGAACTTTCCCTATTCGCTGACGACACGGCTCTATACTTAAAAGGCCGATGGCTTGGCCGCACCATCCTTCCGAGGCTCCAAACCTCAATCAATGTATTAGGTGAATGGTTCCGCAAGTGGCGCATCGAAGTAAACCCGGAAAAATCTTTCCGCGGTTTGTTTCGAGGCAAAGCGCCGCTCCTTACCCCCTATCGACCGTCCCCCCTCTTTGCTAGGTAAATCCATCCCCTGGCAAAGAACCGCCAAATACCTCGGTGTCACCCTGGACCACCTGGACGTCAAAAGGGTGACCCGCAACGCAATGCGCGGTTTTATTTGGGCCGTCTCAACGCCATGTTGGGACGGCGCAGTAGAATGTCCCTTCGTAACAAGCGAACGCTCTATAAGGTTTGCGTGCGCTCGGTGTTGACATACGCGTCCCCGGTGTTCGCTCACGCCTCCCCCTCAGTCCTTTACAAATTGCAAATAGTGCAAAATCTTTTCTGCCGCAGAGCGGCTAACGCCCCATATTACGTCCGCAATGCGGATTTACATAGGGACCTCGAACTCCCGACACTCCAACAATTTCTCCTTAAGATCTCTGAGCGATTCTTTGAATCAGCTGAGGATCACCCAAATCCTTTAATCCGAAGCGCGGCGGGGTATAACCCCCCCGCTTCCTCCTCCAACCAACTATTCCGGAAACCCAAATCCGTCCTAACGGACCCTCCTAACCAACTCTCGGCCGATCTGGACCGCCTATTGGAGGCCCAGAAGGCAGCAGCGCCCCCCTCACCCCCGACCCCTCAGGTCACACCCGACCCCTCAGGGCAACCCGATATCTCTACGGCTGACCGCCCTACCTGACCGTCTGGTAATCAGTCGTATTAATTATTTTTTTTCCAAACGGCCGTTGACCCCTCTGGTTGTCGGCCGTCCTCTAAGCGTATGCTCACCTAGGTGAGTGACGCGCCGCACCACCCTCCCCTCGGGGGGCGGTCACTTTCGATAAAGGTTTATTATGGCTTACAATAGCTGCGGGTCGAAACCAATCTCGGGCGGTTTTAGTCAGTCGAGTCTGACATAACCAGCATAGCACGGCGGCTATGTGGTATCCAATGAGGGATTTCCGCCTCCTTCCCCTCGGTGTCCGGGAAGGTTACCCCGAGCCCCTCAGGCTGAGTGTGAAAAAAAAAATTACAACAGGTACTGAAAAGGGGTCTTAAAAATTTTAAGTGGGGCGACTAGGGCATGTTAGTCCGTTTTTTTATGGGAACAGTATGACATTTTGGAGTAAAGCAATGCCACTTGGTACGAATGTTATACACGTCCACCTGAGCCCAAATCGCCCGGTAGCCACTTATAACTCCGTGGCAGGTGGGGGGGAGGGGGGGTCAAAGTACAGAGCTCCCGGCGCTTAGAAAAAAATATATGGCGGATTAGTTTGAACCTTTGAGTCAAGTTTGGTGTCGTTATCGGGTAACTAGATGATGCCCAATTCATTCCCCATACCAGTTTTTTAGGGTTCCGTAGCAAAATATGACGCAATACTTAAAATAATAAATTTTTAGTAGTAACGAAATCCAAACAAACCCTCATATTTTCATATTTTTTGTATTAAACTTGGTTTATAAAAAATACCGTCTGAAAGCCCATTTAATGCAGATTCTAAAAACATTAACAATAAATTTAAATTTAACTATTTTTAATGTAAAATAAATTATTGAAAGTACAGCAACGTTCGTCAGTGCAGCGTAGGGGACGGCAAAAAGACCCAAAAAACAAGCACTACTACCAAAAAAACCCTGAAAAGTGCGAGTCTGACTCGTGCATCGAGCGTTCCGTACTTACTTATCCCATCCCATCTTAACTGGTCTGGTAGGACCCGGTTAAGTTAACACTCACAAACTTTTGCCTTTTTAATATTAATAATGTGCTATTCAATCATCTTCGATTCATAAAAGAAGTAAGGTAACATTGTTGAAAATAAAGACAAATAATAATATAACGTTTCTGTATTAATTTTATTTACAACCACCTCCACAGTTACATAACTCAGTACATTTGAGCTGGCGTTTGATACAATTGCACCTGGAACTGCAAGATTTTACGCACCGACATCTTATTAATTCAAGGCAAGCTTGAGCAGCCATAGGATTTTGGGTCCACAGTGGCACCCAAGCTTCTTCTTCTTTCTGCCAACCCCATTCAGATGGGCAAGGAATACTTTGACTCTTCTTTAGGCACTGCCCCCAAATATAAACAGCCTGTAAAACTGCCCTTAAAGTATGTTGTTTCAGGGCAGCTTCTGTGGGAGGCAAATTTTCGATTTGCCTGTCCTTTTTTGTGAACAAATGCTTGCGACACTCATTTACTGCCACAGCCCGGGCATGATCTGAAAAATAAATATACTAATAAAAAAAAATGCAAATTCTGGATAAGATTATCTTTTAAATATCGTTTCCTTACCTGTCATACATTGTAATCACAATTTTTTTGAATTTCAGCGTCTGTATATTCCCCTTTGTAAAGTGCTTCGAACCCTCGTGTGACATTCGGATTTGCCTTCCATGCCTCAAACGCGGTTTTTTCCCCCTTCCGTTAAAAGATGAGGTTGTGTCACATCCGGTAAAAGAATGGAATAAGGGCAAAACGTGTGATCTTTCAGGACCTGAAACAAGACAGAAAACCATTTCTTTAGTATAATATTATTGTAAATCATGTAAAGACTTATTAGGACTATTGATGAAGGACTTATTAGTACCCAAATTTATTTCTTTACATGATTTACAATAATATTATACTAAAGCAATGGTTTTCCTTCTTGTTTCAGGTCCTGAAAGATCACACGTTTTGCCCTTATTCCATTCTTTTACCGGATGTGACACAACCTCATCTTTTAACGGAAGGGGGAAAAAACCGCGTTTGAGGCATGGAAGGCAAATCCGAATGTCACACGAGGGTTCGAAGCACTTTACAAAGAGGAATATACAGACGCTAAAATTCAAAAATTTGTGATTACAATGTATGACAGGTAAGGAAACGATATTTAAAAGATAATCTTATCCAGAATTTGCATTTTTTTTTATTAGTATATTTATTTTTCAGATCATGCCCCTCTGTAGCAGTAAATGAGTGTCGCAAGCATTTGCTCACAAAAAAGCACAGGCAAATCGAACATTTGCCTCCCACAGAAGCTGCCCTGAAACAACATACTTTAAGGGCAGTTTTACAGGCTGTTTATATTTGGGGGCAGTGCCTAAAGAAGAGTCAAAGTATTCCTTGCCCATCTGAATGGGGTTGGCAGAAAGAAGAAGTAGCTTGGGTGCCACTGTGGACCCAAAATCCTATGGCTGCTCAAGCATGCCTTGAATTAATAAGATGTCGGTGCGTAAAATCTTGCAGTTCCAGGTGCAATTGTATCAAACGCCAGCTCAAATGTACTGAGTTATGTAACTGTGGAGGTGGTTGTAAATAAAATTAATACAGAAACGTTATATTATTATTTGTCTTTATTTTCAACAATGTTACCTTACTTCTTTTATGAATCGAAGATGATTAAATAGCACATTATTAATATTATAAAGGCAAAAGTTTGTGAGTGTTAACTTAACCGGGTCCTACCAGACCAGTTAAGATGGGATGGGATAAGTAAGTACGGAACGCTCTATGCCCGAGTCAGACTCGCACTTTTCTGGATTTTTTTGGTAGTAGTGCTTGTTTTTTTTTGGGTCTTTTTGCCGTCCCCTACGCTGCACTGACGAACGTTGCTGTACTTTCAATAATTTATTTTACATTAAAAATAGTTAAATTTAAATTTATTGTTAATGTTTTTAGAATCTGCATTAAATGGGCTTTCAGACGGTATTTTTTATAAACCAAGTTTAATACAAAAATTATGAAAATATGAGGGTTTGTTTGGATTTCGTTACTACTAAAAATTTATTATTTTAAGTATTGCGTCATATTTTGCTACGGAACCCTAAAAAACCAGTATGGGGAATGTATTGGGCATCATCTAGTTACCCGATAACGACACCAAACTTGACTCAAAGGTTCAAACTAATCCGCCAGATATTTTTTTCTAAGCGCCGGGAGCTCTGTACTTTGACCCCCCCTCCCCCCCACCTGCCACGGAGTTATAAGTGGCTACCGGGCGATTTGGGCTCAGGTGGACGTGTATAACATTCGTACCAAGTGGGATTGCTTTACTCAAAATTGTATACCTTTCCATACAAGCCTTCCCATAAGAAAACGGACTATGTGTGTGGGGTATCATATAAAAGAGCGCCGTTTGCACGTTTTAAAACATTTTTTTCTTTTTTTTAGGCCGCATAGTTTTCGACTTATGATGAAAAATGTAAAAAAAAATACCGTTCCCCCCCCTTTATCTCCGAAGTTTGCAAAGAGAAAAACCTGAAATAATTCTATGTTATAGAAGTTTATGTAAAGATTACAGGAAAAATAAAACGATGTCTCAATATAACACACTTTTTCAGAAATTCAAAAAACAAACAAAAAATTTATGGTACGGAAACCGAGTTCGGCTCGCTCAATCTTGCTTGACCGGTTTTTTTATTTTGCTGTTAATTGTCAAGTAAAGTTGGACAGGCTAAGGAAACCTCCATGCTTTAACACAAAAATACTACTTAGGTATCGCCTAACGCGTTGGGCGCTTCCTATGCGAGGTCATAAAGTTAGGAATGTCCTAAGTGGATTTAGGAATAGCTAGTGCAAGCAAATTTTTTGCTAGGAGTAGCCTAAACAAGTTAGGCAAATAAAGTTAATATACCTAAAACATTTATGATAAATTGATTTAAAACATGTTTTTTTTGTTTTCTAAATCATGATGTTTTGTTCTTTTTTAAAAAAACTGTTTTTTTCCATCCCTGAACGCAACCCTGGTGAAGTGAGTCATAGACAAGTTTTTTTAGCAGTGGTAACATTTGTCTTATATTAACTTTATGGTTAGGCAAGAACTTAGGTGATTCCTAAGTTTAGTGCAAATGGGCAAGAGTGAAAATCCCCCATCACAAAAAAAACAATCACATGTTTAAAACATGTTTTCAACAAATCAATTAAAACATTTATGATAAATTGATTTAAAACATGTTTTTTTGTTTTCTAAATCATGATGTTTTGTTCTTTTTTTAAAAAACTGTTTTTTTCCATCCCTGAACGCAACCCTGGTGAAGTGAGTCATAGACAAGTTTTTTTTAGCAGTGGTAACATTTGTATTTGTCTTCCAATCTTTGTAATACAATACATAAGTCACTAGGTGGCGCTTGGAGCTTTTCCCTGCGCTCTTCCCGTCCGTCATTCTCATTCGCTCGCTGCCTAGTTTTTCTTTTTACGTTTGGTAGTTAGCCGTAAAATTTATTCTTGTAATGGCTGCCACGCTAAAAGTGTAGCTTATTGGTTATGTCATGTATATAAAATCAAAAGTTCGTATGTGTTATCCAGATAATTCAACAAGTGTTCGAACAATGATCGTATGAAAGCAGCATAATCACCATCTCTCAGGATAGTTTCCTCTTTCATGTTTCCTTTTTTGGCAATTAAGTTATGGACTCGGCGTTTGTGTACTGTATGTTGTAATAAAAACGTAATCTATGCCCCGTGAAAAGTGAACGAAAGAACCATATTGAGTGCCAAGTGGTTTGTCCCGAGATAAAATGACGGACACGCGATCGTCATCGGCGTTGTTCAAGCGAGCAGAGCAGCTGAAGCGATGGGAGGAATCCGACACCAACAAACAGTCGCCGACGCCGAAGCGCGCCTCGAGGATCCAGTTCTCATCAGGGATAGTGTTCCTGGCGGCATGCACTTCAGGAGACAAGGACGAAGTGCTTCGTCTGCTAAAGATGGGCGCAGATATAAACACAGCAAATGTAGACGGCCTCACTGCTCTCCATCAGGTTAGTACACTCGTGTCAGATCTGTAGTACATATAATCTATTATTTAAACAGTCTTTTGTAAATGAGATAGTTATTCTATAACACACACAGCATTGGTATACATTCACATCAGTTTCAGTATTCTAATTTGTCTCTGTTTTGGACTAGGTTATCTGATGGTTTCTTTATTCTAAGAACTAAAAATTACTTGCTTAGAATAAAATTATCTTTAGTACATAATGTCACATACCATTCTGATTGGGAAAATACACCAAAGTGATGGATTCTCACCCTTAATGGAAAGTCATTAGGTAAATATTTGATCATTGATTCAAGTAAAAGTAAGAGATACATAGGCTTGCCAAGAATAGGTTGCCTATCAGTAATAACAATGCAGTTCTGTTGTCTTGCAACTGGCCAACTTCATAAAAAAAATCATTGGAACCCACTTTTGAATCCCAGTTTATTATTTTTAGCATTGGATCCCACAAAACATTATTGTGTATTTCTGTTGGATCCCACATTTTAAAAATGGAAGAGGAATATGTTTTATTGTCGTTGAATCCTAAAAAACTATTTCCGTTGGACCCCAAATGCTTATACAAATTTGAATGCGGATATACTTTTACCAACAAACTGTTAACAACTGTTAACAACAACTGTTAACAACTATTAACAACAACTGTTAACAACCACTTATGATATTGCTGTTCTCTTTAGACTGGATTGACTATGTACATACATACATACACTGATGCCTGTTGCCCATGGGGGTAGGCAGAGACTATGGATTGCCACCAGCTATGATCCTTACACACTCGCTTCTTTCACATCCATCAATCTTTTCATACATGCCCTGCGGTTTTTGTCACTGCGTACACCAGAATATTGATTATGTCTTACTTGTTTTGACTATGTCTTACAGCAATATAAAAAAAAACTCTGTTGGACTTGGAAAAGCTTTTTTATGCAATTTTATTACGGGATAGTGCTTGGCCTTCACTTTCGGCTTCGAGTTTAGTGTAAAAAGTTACCCTTACCTTTGTGCTTGTGTACAAATAAAATGTGAATTCATTAATGTTTCTTCTTTCTTTCATTCATTCAATAATATAATAGTCAGTAGGTCGAACACACGCTGCTTTTTAACATCTCATCTATTATTTTTTCATACAAGAGCTGTTAACTTTCATAATGTAATAGCATTATGAAAGTTAACAGTTCCTCCATGTCTTATCCTAGACCCATTATATTGCCTATATAATATCATAGAATTTTGCAATACTTGCCGATAAAAATATAACCATACAAGCTGTGTTGGTCTGTATAGTCCCTATATTTTTACTTGTCCTATTTTTTACTAAACAGTTTTGACAGTTCTCATCATGCATTTTAAACTTAGTTGTTTATAAATATGTTTTCTAATTAAATCAAATTCTTATTAATAATTGAAACCATTTTGTTGTATTTCATAAAAGATAATTTCGAATAATAGAGTAAAAAGGTTATGTACCAAATGTGACAAGTAAGGATAATCAATAATAATACTCAATAATAATAATAAATAAATAAAAAATAATAAAATTTATTTTACAGTAATACATATTATACCGTTAAATTACAAGAGAACGTCTTTTAATTTTTTTAATTACTATGAATTCCTTCTCGGGTGAAGGCCTCCTCGATTCCCTCTCTCTTCATCCATTCAAATCTTGCCACATGATAGACCAATACCGCTAGAGTTTTAGGTTTCAAAAATATTAAAGTTTGTTTTTTTTCGTATATAGTTTCTGCACCATTAACTAAGACTAATACATGAATTTGTGTCATTTTGGGTGGATGCATAAGTGACAATTTAGGTTTTTGAATTTTTTAACACTATCAATCGAAAAGAAAATTAAAGTTGAAAATTTTACTTTCATGATGATTACGAAGTCATAACCGATGTACATGAGCTTTTTGTGTCATCTTTGTCCACGGGAACACTGTTATTTAACTGACACAATTTGTGTCGTTTTTATCAATGGAATCTTATATCAGATACAGTTGAAGTTAAAGTTACCGTTACCCACTATAAGTCAGTTTGCACTGGACGAAAATGACACAAATTAGGTTTGTACACTACTCAGGCTATCTTAAATACAATACCATTGAGTTTTTTAACTTTTAATCAATTTTGTCAGTTTTGTGTTCAATTATTTATATCGACGACAAATAAACGAATTTCTAAAGATGCATCAGCTAGATGTGACACAAAAAACGCAAAAATAAACGTTTTATATGCAAGTCTATCGACAGACAAGATTTCATAAACTTTAGAATTTTTTAGGGTTATACCCTCAAAATAACGTATTGGTATCGGTCTATGAATAAAAAGGATAAACAAACAGAGTATAAATAAATAGAAGGCTATACCCACAGTGAAATCAGCCTTTTGCTCAGGAATCTCTCCTACCATTATAAGTGTTTCTTTTTTATCGACAAAACCTTTTCTCCTTTGAAACTCTTGAAGTGCATCAAAGAAATTATGTATATAGAAGCAAAACACAAGTCATAGCGTAGCAGACTGATCAAAAATAAAAAAGGTACATCCATACAGTTACAATTAAACCGTTTTTGTTTCTTTCTAACCTTGTCTTGAGGATTCAGCCATTTTTGCGTGAATGTTTAAGAAACATTCAAACTTACACATTAACCCCCTTACTAATAAAGATTGTATAGCAGATGTACAGTTACACTGTGTTTTGTCACTTTCTTTTCAATCAGAGAGTAACCATTGTGTAACTACATATATATCTGCTATACAATCATTATTACTAAGGGGGTTATAATATTAGTGGGATTGATTTTTGCAATTTATGTTAATATTGTAGATTGTTTGATATCTATTTCACCATTTTATAGCTAAACATTATTTCATTTTTATTAAACAAAAATTTTTTTAGTGAAAATTGTAGAGAATCCTGCTATCTTGGCTGCATCAGACACTTAAACTAACTATTAGGATGGCAGTGATAAGATAGCTAATCTAATATCAGATGTATTATTATAATACTTTTCGGTATTATTTAAAAATTTAAAATGCTATGTATTTAGAATGATATTAGTGTAATAAATAGATAGTTAGATATAACAAGGGTATTTGAAAAATTACTTTGTTTCAATAATATGATTATGTTAATATTATTATTAGTTAATACTAACAAATAGTTTACTAACAATATAGGTACAAGAAAAAAATCGACTCGTTTGTCTCAGGCGGGAACCGAAACAAAGCATTGTGAATGCTAAAATCTCAAATTTTAAAATAGTTATATATTTCCATTATATAATAATAATAATTTATTTATTTCCAGATAACAAATATCCATTATTGTTAGTAACGACTTAAAAATATGTTAGTTTAGTTAACGTTTGATGGAAAATTACCTTACAGATTATTGGTACATGTCAATTACTTACTTAATTAAAATTATCACAGCTACAAATGTCGAAAAATAAAATTATTAAAATAAATATAATTAAAAACAATAATAAAAATAAATGAAACTGTAATTAAACATATTAAAATAAGATTATTAAAAATTCATTCTAATAAAATTATTAAAAACAAAAATAAGTACTTGATTAAATTAACATTATTAATAATAAAAAATTGAATCAACAAAAATTAAATTATTAAAAACATATAAGTAAATAATTAGGCAGGTAACAAACACAATAAAATCATTTGCAAAATTTGTGAACAAATAAATAGACAAGAAAGTGTCTTAAAACTATGCTGATATATTATTAGTATTAAAAAATAAATTATATTTCCAGGATGACTACATTATGCCTTATACTGAAAAACTAGGTATCGCCGCCGTATGTGTGTATTGACAACCTATGTGGTGCAGTGGTCAACATGCCGCCTACCACGCAAGAGGTCCCGGGTTCGATTCCCGGCCGGACAGAAATTGAAATGATGAATTTTAATTTCTGTGACGGGTCTGGGTGTTACTATGTATAATAAGTATATATTTAAAAAGTATATAAGTATTATATCAGTGGTCTAGCACCCATATTACAAGCTTTGCTTAGTTTGGGGCTAGATGGCGCTGTGTGAAATTGTCCAAGCATTTATTTATTTATTATTTATTTATTTATTATTGGTCGCATTTGGCATTTTGGCTGGACACTTTGAAAATGTGCACAACTCCAGACATTGCTGGATCACCAATCCGCATTGGGCTCACGTAGTGGGGGTGGGTTATGGCCCATCCTCCTTATCCACCCATAAGAAAGGTCGTTGCCCTACCAGTGAGGTCATAAAAAATGCCTGATGGTCATGGTAGTTATATGTTATTCTTTAAGTTTTTTGGTGCTATAGAATAAAGGAGCACTGGATGAACAGATCAGGGTGGCTGGTTCTTCCAGTGATAGGCTCTACTGGCATCGGATTTTCAGAAAAATCAAGTCCAGAAAGAGAGCCTTAGCGATCGTATTGAGCGTTACGCAAATTCTGATAATCTCGAAGAAGGCGACTGGAACTCTGTATTGAAAACATGCAACCCTATCGAGTTTGGGCTTGTTTGATTCGTCTTGACGACTACTCTGTTGCGAAATAGTGTCCAGGGTCTGATGATGAAAGCCGCAAGGAAGCCACAGAAACTCACCAATAAAACCATGCAACCCCATCGAGTTTGGGCTCGTTTGATTCGTCTTGATGAGTACTCTGTTGGGAAATAGTGTCCAGGTTCTGATGATGGAGCCCGAAGAAGGCCACAGGAACTTTATATTAAATCCATTCTTCCCCATCGAGTTTGGGAACGTTTCAATCGTCTTGACGAGTACTCTGATGGTAAATAGTGTCCAAGGTCTGATGATCCCTAGGTATCGAAAAGACAAAAACAGAATGATAAAATTTATTTTACTTAGTCTGTCAATTTAGTAAAGTCGTCGTAGTCGTTGTCAGTTATCATTAGATTTATTTTGGACAAGAAAGTGTTGTTATTATTCCACCTACAAGCTTTCTAGCTTTTGCATATTCACTCGCGGTGGTCAGTTTGCTATTTCTTGGATATCCAATCAAAGTCCTTTCTTCGCCGCATTACGACCATGTTGCATCGGTGAATTTCATCAAACGTATCCAGTGAGCTTCCGTGAATCCGCTTCGATCAGAATGCGGCACAAGCAGTCACGTGTAGCCAGATTAGCACTCAGAATAACTCTCGATTGTTTCGTCCCACCCGACGTCACTCTACCGAATTAGAATCGGACCGTCTCTGCGCACTGTCCCGAGTAAGAACATACTATTGCTGCGTTTTGCCATATTCCTATATTCCCGCCGAACTTTGTGAGCAATGGAAATCTGTCCACTCGATTTTCCCTATCCGGCTTATATCATCGCCTTTGCGATTCGTGTAGGGAAATAGAGTGAGTTGGTTGGTTGGTACTTACTACTACAAATTAATGTTATGGATCTTATTAAGAGTAATACTTTAGTATGGACTAAGTTACAGATTTTTGAGCAATAGGCTATTATACACCATGTAAGATAAAGTATAAAAATGCATATTTAAGATAGATTTCATTAATAGTAAACGAAAAACGTCGATATTTATTCATAAAAATGGAAAATAAATTTTATAATTCAATTTTAAAAATCGTCTTTTTTAATCTATTCATCAAATATTCAAAACGCCATTCGCCATTTTGGATTGCGATATGACGTCACTCCGATAGAAAACAAACATGACAGCTCTCTTCAAGTCTCTTCTCTCTCTGTGATCGTGTTATTATTCAAATTAGATTTTCGTCATGCTTTGTTATTTATTTTGAAATCTCTGTGATTACTACGACTGTGGACTATTATCCTTTATGGAAGACAGTTTTGTAAAAGCAGAAAGTACCTACACCAAGGATAAATACATGATGGTGGCGAAAAATATTTCGTCCAATCCTTTGGTCCAATCCCGATTTCTGTTCTGCAGAGTTGAAAATTGTTAAAGTAAGTACCTATCATATAACAAGTTTTGTCTAACAATAAGTACAATAACAATACAACACACGATAAGACCCTGTGTTATCTATAACAATCCAACATAACCTATTTTTTGTTATCAGGTCCTGGGAGGACTGAGAAAGTCAACTTTATCGCTGCATCAATTAAAATATTGATGAAGACTGATGGTTTTTCTAGAAATTAAAACAAGACATCAACATAAGAGTGTATTGTGGAATGAATTAAAATATGGCAGAATCACAGCCTCGAAAATGCAAAACAGTGGATGGTACCAACTCTGGTCGCTATGATTTTTGGTGCAAAAATTTCAGGAACACCAGCAATATCAAGAGGTAAAAAACTGGAGGATGAAGTTAGGAAAACAGTGAAAAAGAAAATAGGAATGAAGATAGAAAAATGCTGTCTATACCTATATTTCTGAGGCATTAACATTTACACATTAATAACAACCCTACTTTTGAAATGAAGTGTCTGTCTAGTGAAAAAACTGCACAAGACTATTATAAAAACCTACCTATTGATAAAAATAGTACCTACCTACAATATCTAAGAAATATTTTGCACAAGTTCAAATGCTCATGTATTGTACTAAAGGAAACAAAAGTGTATTATAAAAAATAACTGTTGTTTTAATAATTTAAGTCTACCAACTCTACTCCTATCCTACCACAGATCACAGAGAAATGAGTTCCGAGCTTCGATCAAGAATACCCTAGATGTCCGGTCAGTCTCAAAAATGGCACCTCAAATAGCGTCCCACTTACAAAATGGGCGCTAATTTTGCACAAAGTAAGTGATGAAAGATGTGTTTTTGTAGAAAATAAGGTTATTTAGTACAAAATAAGTGATATAAAATGTGATTTTGTACAAAATATGAGGTGATTATGTATGTGTTTTGAGGTGCCATTTTTGCGTACTTGAAGCGTTTTCTAGGATATTCTTGATCGAAGGTTCCGAGTACCCTACCTTACCTTATGTATAGTATATTCACATATTTTGCACATGCACATTTGATATAAATACGAGATAAATACACATCTATTACTCTATCACTAACATTCTTCAAATCAACTCGCATTTGTGCTGACCAACATCATCTTTAATACAGTGCACAATGGAAATAAAAAAACTACATAATATTTGATAAGTATATTTATTTGACCCTAATATCAATAATAATACCTTTTATAAAATCAATGTATGTAGGTATTTATTTAATTCTTCAAAAACAGTTAAGTATGATTGATTTTGATTTTGACTTTAATGTTTATAATATGCCGAGGTTCGCTTGGAGTGGACTTGTGTTTCCCGCCTGCTTGGCAATCACATCTGGATGGTACGCAGTTTGGATTCATCTGAATTAGTTTAGCAGAACCCACTGTCTTCTTATACTTTCTCCATATAATTTTTTGCTAAAAAATATAATATTTAATATGTACTTATTTATGAAATTTTCAAATCACACTACTTAGCATAACATAACCTATAAATACATAACAAAAAATGACGTTTGTTTTGTAATACTAACATAAATTGTAAGAGATTTTCTCCGACGGGGTGACTTTGGGAGCTAAATAGTGAGCGATCGGCAATTAGGTGTTAAAGTCAGCTCAAGTTTGTAGTGCGGCTTGCTCAGTTAGGCTTGAGCATGTTCAGGGAGTGATTCTTCCGACCCTGGAGTACAGCGTATTAGAAATTTATAAAGATAAGGGCGCCTTATACGCTGCAGCAAACGATTTCAGAGATAAATAAAGAGATTAATTGAATGTAAAGAACTACATTTATTCCTTAGAAAAGTAGGGTACAAATTTCCCGCTTAAAGTTAAAAGATTAACTCCTAAGACTTATTACTAAGTTATAAAATAGGTATAAAGTTACCGTACAATCAGTAGAATGGAATCGTCACTGCAGAACCTTCATCATTGCTTTCCCAGGTGGTTTGTCGTTGAGGTTTGCTTCCCTCTCTCGGTATCCAAGCAGTTGATCAGTCGCAGTGAAGACAAATTTCCATCTTGGTTACGGAACACGTAGAATTTTAAGTGCAAAGGATGCTTATATAATGAAGAGGTAGTTACCACTTCATATTGGTGGTGGAGAATATGAGATCATTCCCAACACGTTATGTTAAATGTAATACAAGATTTGATTACATCCAGTAACAGAGCTGGACCTAATGATTAGGCCAGAAAACTGGAGGAACTGGAAAAACAATAAAAAAAAAACCCTGAAACAAAGAGAACGACATCAGGTTATGCACGTGGCGACTGATGCTCGCACTTCATGAAGTTACAGTATTTTAACAAACAAATGCTTACCATGTTTACGCCATGGGTTTTCAAAACATTAAGTTATAAAAATGGGCCGTAGCCCGACGAATTAGGACTCAAAAGATGATTTTTCTTTCCTTCACATCATCGTGCTATCGATCCAAAAGGAAGAAGAAAGTGCCTCGTCACCTTATGTCAAACGATAAAGAAACAAAAATTCACAGCTTCGGACACTAGCGATTTGCCTCGACCAAAACTGATTACAAGTGAACATCATTAAAAATGCTGAAAAATATCAAACGAGACTAAAATCATGAGAGATTTTATTTTATAAGTACATTGCATACGATAAAACTATTTAATTAAAACCTTACTATCAAAAATTATGAGTTTATAGTCAAAACTTTAAAAGTGATTACTTATCGATTGATCGATGAGTAATCGATTGATTGAACTACTGAAGTTTAATTTACTTACTGAATTTATATTCTTTTATAAGAAAACGACTGAACATTAGTTGTTATAAAAAGAGAAATGTTTCGATAACTAACTTTTCATCAAAACAAATCAAAGCGTTCGTAGAACGGAACGGGCAAAACGTCAAAGAGAAATGCCAAATTGACATTTCAACTAATGTCACTGAACTTAACCTTTAAAAGTAAACAAATCATTGATTGTTTTCAGGAAATATGTGGATTACGTAAAAAAAGTGTTACAGCACCGTTTTAGGTGGTAAGAATTATTTTATTTTAAAATTTAAAATTTTAAAATAAAATAATTCGAAGAAAAATATCCTCGGACAAAGACAAAAAAAAAAAAAAAAAATTTCAACTTGTGGCAAAGTTGAAACAATAAAATACTACTAGGAAAGTGTATGGCTAACAACTAGTGGATATCCTTACCTAACAATACCCAAACAATATCTACCTTACACCCACATAACAAAACTGTTATAGAAATTGACTTATCACCTATCCGGCTAAGTCTATATGATAAAACTATACAACTAAGTTTCATGCAAAACAAGGACTGACTAACATGCAGACAGATATAAAACCTTCCAATCACTATGGTTATATCTGTTGGTTAAAATAGAATACCTACCTAAATTTTATTTTCAGATACAAATACTAGCGTTAATAAATGTATTTTACTGACTTGTTGTTTATTTACAAGGAGATAAGTGATGTAATATCACCTTCATTCAGAGATATGAATGAGATTTAGTTAGTGGACACTCTGTTGGAATACAAGGAGATGACCAAACATTAAAGTTTAAAGATTAAAACTTAATTATATGAATAGGAAAATTAATTTCCAAGCTTAGAGTAATATGTACCAGGATAGACATACTATTTAATTAGATTATTAATAAAGAAAATTATTCCTTTCTTAGGGAATAAAGAGGTACTTATAAGACAAAGTATTTTAAGTTGAAGTTAAGACTTCAGTGTGAATAACATAAACCTAAGTTTAACTATTTGAGAGATTAATAACTAGGAGAATGAACACAGTGTTATGACAATGTTTTATTCTTTATTATTATTGTCACCACACAATAAGAGAATATTAGAGAGATGGGTTTCTTAGTCAGAAACAGAATCACCAGGGCGTACAATATCTGTTATATGCCACCGGCCAAGAAATTTCCCCGATAAGGATTTTAAGCCATATACTAAGGGTGAATATTTTTCAGAAATGACACATTTTTCAAATTTGGGGGCTAATTTAGCAGTGAAGTGTTTTGCAGCATTTGATTGAGGAAAACATCTTTTAAAAACAAATTGCCCTACTTTAAGTTCAACATGCCGTTTACGCAGGTTGTAGTAATGAGAGTTTCTATCATGTGCCTTTTTAAGGTTATTTTTAACTTTTTCAAAGATAGATTTTAGCTCTTTTAACGAATCAGAGAATGAGTAAGTATGATCAATGGAGATGTTAGCACTGTCTATGGGTTGGTCAAGGTTATAAAATGAGCCGTCCAATATCATTTCCCTACCATGTAATAGAAAGAAAGGGGTATATTTGGTACCTTCATGAACAGAAGTGTTAAGGGCACATTGCACCTCAGATATGTTCTTATCCCAATTTCGATGATCAGAACGCACATAGGAAGCAATGGATCTAACAATTTCACGGTTTACCCTCTCAGTTTGGTTAGTTTGTGGGTGATATACTGGATTGTAAAATAAGTGAGGAATCTGATATTTACTGATCAATTCTCTAAATTCTTTAGCTATAAATTGTGGACCATTGTCTACATAAATATATTTTGGCACACCATGTATTAGGAATATGCCTTTTTCCATACATTTGACCACATTTCTAGCAGTCACAGTTCTCAAAGGAAAAATAGTCACATATTTACTAAAATAATCACAACATACTAGTAAATATTTGTTTTGAGAATACGAGGGTGGAAAAGGTCCAAGAATGTCGCAGGATAAGGCTTCCCCTGGTTGAGATACACATTTAGGATTTCCCATTAAACCAGCAGGTTTGACATTAAGGGGCTTGTAACAGTTGCATATGTCACAAGATTTTATATAGTTTTTAACATCTTGAAAGAGAGATGGCCAATAGAACCAATTAGAAATCTTTTTATGAGTTTTCGCTACACCAAAATGACCAGCAGTTGGATCATCATGATACCTTTGTAAGATTTCAAGACGTTTTTCAGAAGGAATTAATTGTTTCCATTCAAATTGAGAAACAGAATTATATTTATTTTTAGAAAGTCTATATAGTTTATTATTTTCAATTTTATAATTAGGATACCTAGATGGAGTTTTAGAACATTTTTCATAAAGAGATTTGTACCACTCATCAGAAGTTGACTGAGTGTCAAATATAGAATCAGTGTAAATTCTAGATAAAGCATCAGGAATGATATGTTCTTTACCTTTCCTATGAATAATTTCAAAGTTATATTGACTAAGTCTTAAGGCCCATCTATTAAGACGACCAATAGGATTTTTAAGATTAGAAAACCAAAGCAGAGAAGCATGGTCAGTTATAATATAGCATTTTCTACCTTCAATATAAGCACGGTACTGTTCTAAGGCATAGATTACTGCGAGCAATTCTCTTTCAGTAGCTGTGTAATTTATCTCTTGAGCATTGAGAGTGCGGCTGCAGTATGCAATGGGATGGTCAACATTGTCAATGTTTTGTGTCAGTACAGCACCTATGGCATAAGAGGATGCATCAGTATGTATGCTGAAAGGTAGATCATAGTTAGGACATTTCAGTATTGGGGCAGAGACCAATGCTGTTTTAAGTTGGTTGAAAGCTTCATCAGCTTCAGATGACCATGTAAAAGGAATCTTTTTGCTAGTTAAGCGAGATAAAGGACGAGATATTTTAGAAAAATTGTCTATGAACCGACGATACCAACCGGCCATACCAAGAAATCTTTTGATGTCTTTTGCATCTTTAGGAATAGGAAAGTTTAAAATGGCATCTACTTTAGAGGGGTCCGTTCTTAAACCATATTGGTCAACAACGTAACCTAGATATTTAAGTTCATTTCTACAGAAAGTAGATTTTTTCATATTAATAGTTAGATTAGCAGATTTTAGCTTTTCATAAACTGCCTTTAAGAGACGTTTATGTTCATCAAAGTCAGAAGTACAGATTATTATGTCATCGATGAAACAGAACACCTTATTATCAAATTCAGCTGTAAACAAGTTATCCATGAGACGCTGCATAGTTGCAGATGCTCCTACGAGTCCAAAACACATTCTATTGTAATGAAAGAGTCCTTTGCCAGGAACTGTGAATGCAGTCTTCTCTTTGGAGGAATCTGACAGCTTTATCTGATGGTATGCTGCGCTAAGGTCTAAAGATGTTAAGTATTTAGCGTCTCTTAAGTTGTCAAGGATATAGCTGACATAAGGAAGTGGATAAGCATCAGCTTTGGACACAGAGTTAACCTTTCTACTGTCCAAACATAGTCTGAGATCACCGTTGGATTTCCCTACCATGACTACAGGAGAATTCCATGGAGAAAAAGATGGTTCTACTATACCTAGTTCCAACATCCTATCTACTTCTTTTTCAAGAGCTTTTTGCTTATCAGGACTAAGTCGGTAGTACTTTTGTTTTATAGGTTTTGCATCACCTGTATCGATAATGTGCTCTATAAGATTTGTCTCACCGAGACCTACTTTTTCAGTATTGATGTTATCAAATAAAGATTTAATTTCTTCAATCTGCTTCTTTTGATCGGAAGTCAGAGAGTCAAAATCATTAAGACCAGAATGGTTAGGTAAGACTGATACACTATTCACATTTTCTAAGTGACAGTTATCTTTAAATATGTCGGGGGCTAAGTTAAAAGCCTTCCAGAAGTTTATTCCAAAATGAATAGGAACATTTATTTCGGGTTGAATTACAAATTTAATAATTTGCACCTCATTTTTATAAGAAATGGGTAGTAACATATAATTATTACAAATTAATTCTTGTCCGCTGGCAACACTTAACCTTATTGGAATATCCAACTTATAAGACGGGATACCAATATTTAAGAATAAAGAATGGCAGTTATTACCTAAGACAGAACAAGAAGCGCCACAGTCTAACAAACCCTTAACTTTAAGGCCAAGTACTTCAACAGATAAATAAGGTCGGTAGTCATCTGACGGAGGTTCAAAATATGTCTCTTCTGTAGTGGGATGTTTGGGACTACTTTTGGAACATGAGGAGACAGAGCCTATTAGTTTTTTGGCACATTACACTTAGTGCACTCCGGAGTCTTAACACCTTTGTTACCACATTTAAAGCAAACTAAATCTCTAGACTTCAGGCATTTGTTAGTGTTGTGGTTATTCATTCCACAGCGGAAACAATGTAAAGATTTATTATTTTTAGAGTTTAAAGAAGCAATTGGTTTTGGTTTTGGATTACCAAAATTAGTGTTTAGTTGTTTAGGATTAGAATTCCTAGATTTATTAGAATAAGTAAAGTCAGGAGCATGTGAATCGTTTGGCAATAACGGTTCTTTAAAGTCAATGGCTTTCGCCTTTGCAAGTTCAAGTTTCTTGCAGACAAATTTAAGTTGATCGATGGAAATAATATCATGGAGAGCTAATTCCATGCTGTACTCAGGTCGAATATTCCTTAAGATAATATCAAGTTGTTCATCTTCGGAGAGGGTTTTCCTTAAACGAGAGAACATACCTACCATGATAGATAGAAAGACAACGATGGTTTCACTTTTTGCTTGGGTCCTTTGCCGAATCTCCGCCAGCAATTTATGGTCCAAATCCGGGATGTCAAAGTCATCTCCTAGAGACTGGATCACGTCCTTGTAGCAAGAGAAGTTGGTTTTATTTGCTCTGAACCAATACAACGCTGGACCTTCTAAGATATCTGGAAATCCATCAAAAATTATATCATTAGGAATTTTCCTAGCAACCCTAAGTTCTTCCAACCGAGTAATAAACACACGGACACAAGTATCGCCGCGGTATTTTAAATTAAGAGAATTCAAATTATAAGTTTTTGGAACCTGTTGAACACACAACGGGTTTTCAACATGATTCACTACAGGAGTAGAATATGATTCCCCCGTATCTTCGGGTTCATCTGCATCACTTTCAAGACGCATAAGAAGACAAATCAGAGAAGATTTAAGTTTAGCGATACCCTCTGCAGGTTCACTAATTCTAGAGAGGCGACAAAGAATATAGTTGCAACGAGCTACTAAACGTTTTACCAAGCGTTCACTGGATGTTAAATCTTTACTACTCGCTTCTATTTCAGCTACTTTCGGCGTGCATACAGTTAATTCGGAAGCTTGGTCAATGACAAACTGATCAATTGCCTTTACACTACCACGTCGAGTAAGTTTGCAAGTGTGACGTAAAAGTTTTCGTAAATCATCGGTTGATGATGTAGGTTCAGCTGGTAAGTGACGTAATTTAAGTTCATATACTAGTTCATCTTTGTGCAAGAATTCTATTGGACAACCGGCAGTTACAAAATCCATGTTGTACAATTTAAATTATACAGTCATAAAAGTAAAGTTATTTGCTAAGACAAGTTTATAAGCTTGTAGCATTAAATTATCACAGTGTGATATAAGTTAGCTTAGTTAAGCTTAGAGTGAGCAAGTAGCTCTAGGAACAAAGTTTACAATTAACCATTATCTAGGTTATGTATTATTTTAGCTTAGACAGCTTAAAGTGAGTAGATAACTCAGAGACTTACATACTATTAACCGTTTGCATGGTTAAGTATCTAAGAATAAAAAGAAGTACAGCAAAGACATGCTATTACTTAACTAAATAGGTATTATAAGAAATAATAACAAATACTTCTTGTTTTCCTTACAAAAAGTTACACATTATGAGTTTAGTTTAACAGTAGTGAATTTAATCTTTTCACTTAAAAGAAAGCTTTATTTCTCTCTGAAATCTCCAGGCCGAACGTTGGGAACGCCACTGTAAGAGATTTTCTCCGACGGGGTGACTTTGGGAGCTAAATAGTGAGCGATCGGCAATTAGGTGTTAAAGTCAGCTCAAGTTTGTAGTGCGGCTTGCTCAGTTAGGCTTGAGCATGTTCAGGGAGTGATTCTTCCGACCCTGGAGTACAGCGTATTAGAAATTTATAAAGATAAGGGCGCCTTATACGCTGCAGCAAACGATTTCAGAGATAAATAAAGAGATTAATTGAATGTAAAGAACTACATTTATTCCTTAGAAAAGTAGGGTACAAATTTCCCGCTTAAAGTTAAAAGATTAACTCCTAAGACTTATTACTAAGTTATAAAATAGGTATAAAGTTACCGTACAATCAGTAGAATGGAATCGTCACTGCAGAACCTTCATCATTGCTTTCCCAGGTGGTTTGTCGTTGAGGTTTGCTTCCCTCTCTCGGTATCCAAGCAGTTGATCAGTCGCAGTGAAGACAAATTTCCATCTTGGTTACGGAACACGTAGAATTTTAAGTGCAAAGGATGCTTATATAATGAAGAGGTAGTTACCACTTCATATTGGTGGTGGAGAATATGAGATCATTCCCAACACGTTATGTTAAATGTAATACAAGATTTGATTACATCCAGTAACAGAGCTGGACCTAATGATTAGGCCAGAAAACTGGAGGAACTGGAAAAACAATAAAAAAAAAACCCTGAAACAAAGAGAACGACATCAGGTTATGCACGTGGCGACTGATGCTCGCACTTCATGAAGTTACAGTATTTTAACAAACAAATGCTTACCATGTTTACGCCATGGGTTTTCAAAACATTAAGTTATAAAAATGGGCCGTAGCCCGACGAATTAGGACTCAAAAGATGATTTTTCTTTCCTTCACATCATCGTGCTATCGATCCAAAAGGAAGAAGAAAGTGCCTCGTCACCTTATGTCAAACGATAAAGAAACAAAAATTCACAGCTTCGGACACTAGCGATTTGCCTCGACCAAAACTGATTACAAGTGAACATCATTAAAAATGCTGAAAAATATCAAACGAGACTAAAATCATGAGAGATTTTATTTTATAAGTACATTGCATACGATAAAACTATTTAATTAAAACCTTACTATCAAAAATTATGAGTTTATAGTCAAAACTTTAAAAGTGATTACTTATCGATTGATCGATGAGTAATCGATTGATTGAACTACTGAAGTTTAATTTACTTACTGAATTTATATTCTTTTATAAGAAAACGACTGAACATTAGTTGTTATAAAAAGAGAAATGTTTCGATAACTAACTTTTCATCAAAACAAATCAAAGCGTTCGTAGAACGGAACGGGCAAAACGTCAAAGAGAAATGCCAAATTGACATTTCAACTAATGTCACTGAACTTAACCTTTAAAAGTAAACAAATCATTGATTGTTTTCAGGAAATATGTGGATTACGTAAAAAAAGTGTTACAAAATGAAGTTTTATTTTGTTTATTCTATAGTTAATTTACCATTTATAGCTATACAACAGAGAAGTCTTTGTTTCTAGCGCATACTTACATCAAAGTTGTCTTCACAGAAATTCATTCTATTCTTGCAAGTTTCTCATTTTGAAATCACTTGGCACTTGAATCCACAATTTTTGTGGCGTTTTTACACTTGTATTACTGGATTCAGGCACTCGACACCAATGATATAAATTATAAAACTGATAAAACATGGATAAAACTCAATATTTTCAAAACTCTTCTTTCGCATTCGTATTGTTTACTAACGGAGTGACGTCACAGCCCAAACAAAATGGTGGCTAGTGTTTTTGCGCGAAAATTCAAAATCAAAAATTAAAATCGTGTTTTAAGGCATTTATTGGTTTTATAAAATTAAAATAAAAATTCTACTGGTTTATTACGACCTCAGGATTAATTTAATGCAGTTTTCAAAAAATGGTGTAATTCCCTATTATATTCATTTTTAACCGACTTCCAAAAAAGGAGGAGGTTCTATGTTCGTCTGTATATTTGTTTTTTTTGTGTATGTCCACCGATTACTCGAAGACGGCTGGACCGATTGAAATGATTCAAACGTTATTACATTAGGTACACTCCCAAGTTGGTCCCATTTTTTAAAATTTAGAAATCGGTTCAGTACTTTTCAAGTAATTTTGAAAAAAGCACGAAAATAGTATGATTTTGTGTGAATTACCTCGATGATTGGTCGTATTACTTCTTTGTTTATGAACTGTATAAGATATTTATTTTTTTGTTGGAAGAGGGATATCTTAAGTGTAGTTTTTTTAACCGACATAAAAAAGGAGGTTCTCAGTTTGACCCGTATTTAAGTATGTTTCTCCGCGATTATCTTACGTTTGGGGAGCTGATATAATATACCTTACCTACAAGGTACCTACACTAAAAATAAAAAAATGTTAAAAAAAAACAAAAAACCGACTTCAAAAAACCTACCTCTAAAAAGCAAGAAATAATATTCGAAATAATAAAAATACGTCTATTGAAGTCGGGTGGGGCTTTTAGAATAAAAAAAAGGAATTTGTACTCCAGCCCCACCCGACTTCAATAGACGTATTTTTATTATTTCGAATATTATTTTCGAGTCTACTTAAGAGTCTACTTTCGAGTTTACAAATGGATCAGTTGTTATGAAAGGGCCATTTTACTTTCGCGGTTGGACCTTTGGAAGTTCACCCACTTGTTAGGAGCTGCTCGCACCAAACGGGTGTGGTGCGCGTACGCGGTCGAATATTTTGAAACATAAGGAGAAACTGGACAGTGACAGATTAACTTACTGACATATATGAAGGCACAGCCTAAACTATTGGGACTAGGAACTTTAATGATAAGGATTTTTTTAAAATGGACGAGTACTAAGACAGGATTTTTAAATATTTCTACGGAAAGCAAACGGAATTCCACGCTCATGAAAAAGCGGGCCGCATATAATTTACCATATGCTTGCCAATGTCAATACACACAAAAATCATCCAACCGCGCCGCACCGCACCGGCTTTGGTTTGGTGTTGTAGACTCCTTATAGTGGTGGCGTTATAATGGTATATACTCCTTAGTTGGGGCGCACAAAAGTATGTGAACTTACTAGCGAGACTTAATAGATGCAATTAATATGACCCGACCGGATTCCGCGGCCTTTGACCCCCGTGATACGGGCAGAGAGCTTAAAGTAAGAACACTTGTTAACATGTTTATTTAATAAAATAAGTGTTTTGTTCAGCAGTTGTGACCTTCTGTTTTTAGATAGAATAGAATAGAAAAGCATTTATTAACATCACACAGAAGGATTAAGAAAAGAATACAATGTTTACAATAATTAACACATTAAGGTGGTACCCTGAGCGAAAGTGGCGCCGCGGTGAATTATATTTAATATTATAATTCTAATACACAATTTTAAAAATGTTTATCGTGGAGATTTTAGGGCCCACAGTCTAGTATTTTTAGACGGTATCGTTACATTCCCTCGTAGTCACTGCTAGAAGTAGATAGCAAAACTGCTAAGAGTGGCCGTTTTTGACACATTTGCTATCTACTTGTACGAATGACTACGAGGGCATGTAGTGATACCTTCTAAAAATACTAGACCATGGGCCCTAAAATCTCCACGATAAACATTATTAAAATCTTTTTCTATTAATAACTTATTAAATAAAAACCTCTGAGGGCGCCACTTTCGGTCATACAACCGCCTTAACACAGAACAGAAGAGAAATAAAAAGAGTGAGAAAGTGTGCTGCTAAAAGGCCCTGTCTCAGCAAAAAACTTCAGAGTCATTCGTAGATGGTCAGAATGACCCAGAAGCACTGTTATTCTGCCAGGGCCCTGTAACCAGTAAGTAGCCGGACACAACATATACCAAAATAAACATAACGAATAGTGACATACAAAGAGTTAAAAAAAATCAACATAAACCATAACGCGTACAAGAAAATTCACACAAAGAAAATAATAACACAAGCAAACGATAATAAGATTGAGATTGAGACTCAATAATTATAGATGAACTCAGCAACAAAATAAAATTCTAAGTTTTTATTCCATTTGCGTGTTACAATTATTACTACAACCTAATCTCAATGATCCTATAGGTTGTTGAAGAGTAATAACGTATGCGGAATAAAATCTGGACACATTTTAAACCTCCCCTTAAAGTTTTCTAACTTTCCAAAATAAAATTAAAACACCGTCAAAATGTAGTAGATAGTATACCCGTGGCGTGGCATCATTTAGCCCTTCAATAGAGTAGAGAGAGTTTACATAGGTCTGTCAGTTCTGAAATGGCCGGAAGTATGTCAAGTACTTTCAGGCCATTTCAAAACTGACAGACTTATGTTAACTCTCCTTACTATTGAAGGGCTAAATGATGCCACGGGTCTCGTACTGGTGTCACATGACGTAACCTTAAAACAATGACCGGAAGTGAAGGATTTTCTCAAGCTTCCGGCTAATTTTATTTGCAATAATCTTCTGATCCTCGCTCTGCACAACATTTCCGACCGTGTGCCATGCATTTCGTCGTGATCTCATATGACGTAGGCCATATTGTCGCGGGCTGACGGACTAATAGGTACTTACTTAATCTATGAAATTGATAGGCAGTCATAAGTTCCACATTTAGTTAAAAGAAAAGTATGTTTCTATGAAACGCATGCATTGTTTCCCTCAGGGTCACGTGGTAATCTTCCTAATGTTGTCTTCTTCCCAAAGTGGTCACTTTTCTAAGTAAGTGGTCACCTTTCTAAGTGGTCAGTTTCCTAAGTCGTATCTTTCCAAATGTTCTTTCGTGATTTCACAGCTATGTGCTTGAAACCAATAAAAATGTACAACGATTTCAAAGAGAAAAATATTCCTGTCAACACGTTGCTGTAGTGCACTGTCCAGTAGGGTGGAGCGTCGTTGTATGGGGAAAAAAAAGATTGCTTTATCGTTTTTGAATACCAGCAAAAAGTTGCGTTAGAGCTTACTGTTAACACATATATATTTTTACTTTATTTTTTGGATATATGTTTTAGCCCTCTACCCTTATTTGAAAATTAAGTTTTTTTCTGAATTTTAAAAAAAATATTTAGCTGGATATTATTAGTTTTAGTT
Organism: Agriphila straminella; assembly: GCA_950108535.1. NCBI lineage: Eukaryota > Metazoa > Arthropoda > Insecta > Lepidoptera > Crambidae > Agriphila > Agriphila straminella. The sequence continues at coordinate 3,889,486 of OX467303.1, read as the reverse complement.
TACATCTTGCATGTTTTTCATCATATTTATGACATTTAAACACAAATTAGCCAAAAAACATGATTTATTTATGAAAATAAAACAAATTTAATTTTACAAATTATCCTGAAAAATTTAAAAAAATAGAAAAATACCAATATTCAATATATTACTATTCTGATATTTTATTATTTTGTAAGAAAGTCTTTTTTCGTCTCAAAATGGCATAATTGCTCGTTATTGTATTTTGCCTTTTGGAACGAATAAATTCTTCTCTCGCTTTTTCACCAGCCACAGGCATCGATGCCTCACTCACCATTTTAACACATCTCTCAACTGCTCGAGTATGACAAGGACAAACTTGAAACTCTGATAAGTTTAGGTTTTCCAAATCATCTTGTATTTTCTTTCATCGAAGTAGATGCTTTTAATTTCCGAAAAACTGTCTATGATTTAAATATCTTGTCACATTCTTTTTCTAGCTCTGCGAACTTTATTTTCTGAATCTTCTGAGTTTATGAAACCAAAATCTTGCAATACTGCACTTGCGACTGCTGCTGCAGACCGATCTGAAATGCCATAACGGTCACATACTTCAGCTAGCGTTAGAAAAGAACATATTCTTTTTTGTATTAGTGCTGGATCAAAATCGGGTGCTTTTGAAGTGCTTGACTGGGTTCTGCTAAATCTGGAGCAGAATAGGTTTTGGAGGAGGTTTTTTCTTTGTCTTTCGATGAATAAAATCGTTCTGAGTCTATATTATAGTCTCAGAAAGCTTTTCTTTATCGAAAAATAAAGATCAGAAACTTGGATCGATTTTCGTTTTCTTATGATTTTTCCTTCTATTTTTTTTTGTTTGTATGCGGTCTAAACTGCCAATTGCCATCCTTCTCGCATTTCTTTGATCATTAAGGAAAGGTCTTTCTAGCTTAGGAACTTTCTTTTCGTTAGAACAAAATGAAATACATTTTTCAAATCATTACATCTGCAGCTACAAATATCAAACAACTCTGATATACTCTTGTTTTTATATTTATTTAACTTTAGAAGAAAGTTCTGCAGTTCGTTTTAATTTTGGGTAACGAATGATACAGAGTATTTATGATAATCTATATTATCACAAATGCTCTGTAACAGCTGTTTCACACGTTAAAATGGTAACGACAGGCATTGAAGCTGTAGTCCAGATTTCAACAACTTCACTAATAACGTCATCAAAACTCTTGAGATCGCAGGTTGTTTTTTGTTTCCTTCAGTCTTGATACTTTATTACGTCGGCTGTTTTCGGTAGCACTGATTTATATCACTTACGCAGAGATTCAAAAATGGGACAGTCAATATCATGTCGCGTCACTCTTTTCGACATTTTAAAAATTTTATTTTACGAATAACACTTTTGTTTGATGTTATTTAGTTAAGTGACATTGTTCAAAAACGATGTTACTTAACTAAATAAAATAATATGCGAGGTTAGACATAAAAATAATCATTGAAGTAAACAGATCAAGTTATAAAAGTACCTTCGAAGTATGGTCTAGTAAAGACAAATTATGTATACTTTCGGCGTCGTTTAAGGTGTTATGTATCATGATTGTATTAAATTTATGTTTATTAAATATTTTTTGTTGCAACTTCATTGTAATATGAGCACAAAATATTAATTTTTGAAAAAAGAACCGTTGCGTAAAAATTATAAGATTTTTTTAAAATAGGTCAATTTTACGAATTTTTCAGATAATTGAACGACAGTAGAGGGCTATAAGTAGGATACAATATTTTTTTTATTATTTTTTCCGTATATCTTGTGATTAAATGCAACTTTTTACGCCTATTCAGCAATGAAAATCGAGAAAAAGCAATGACGCTCCACCCTACTGTCCAGTCTCGTATTGCCCATTGTTGCTTCCTAGAATAAAACCGCTTGTTGAAATGAAAAAGGATCACGAATTGTAACTTGTATCATGAGTAAATTACGTTTGCGAGGAAAGGCAAAATTGGCGATATCGACCTTTCGTCACAGAAAAAAAACCTAATACGTAAATAATTTCAAAAAGGTAAATTTTCAATTTTCATCTTCCAATCAATCATTTGCTAACAGTCCGTGATAGGCGAAGCCAGGCCAGTTTTTTGGGAGGATAAGGGGGCGGGGGGGTCGGTCCATGTTTAAAAAAATATATGGTAGGCCACTAGATCAATCTAAATGAATCTGCCCTCGCTATGCTCATGATGTCGTTCACATTAGTAGTAGCAATCCAGTCCTGCGATCGAATCCAGTGCTGGTTTACATTAGTAGTGGTTTGTTGCTACTGTAATAATGTATTTAAAGTCTGCTATTGTTAACGTTATTATCGTGTTTCAATTGTGTTTGAATTGTAATGCTTTTTGACCACTTGACACAGTTCTTATTTTCTTAAACCAAAACCGAAACACAATTAAAACACGATTATGACGTCAGCAATAGTAACCTAGACTTGTGCCCCTGTGATAATGTAATTTTTTCGACTTTTTCGTAGCTTGAAAAATGTGTGAAAAAAAATTGAGCGCGGCGCAAGAATATGACGAATTTGTGGAATATTTGGATCATGACGAAGAAGCCGGATTCTGACGTGTATTGCTCAATACTTTTCTATTATTTCATGTTGTATATTTTGGCCCTTTTTATTCATTTTCGTGCATGGTATCGTGCTGAAAAATAGCTAAAATCTATTTTTCTTGCATATTTGTATGCATATTTTGACCTTTTATGTTGCATAGATATAATGTGGTCTTTACTTATTACATAGTTGTTCTTAAAACTAGATTGTAAATATGAAACAACTTCCTATTTTTTTGGAGAATACCCCGTTCGGCCGTTTTCCAAACCAAGTTTCGAAACCAGTTTCAAGAGAATGAAATAAAAAAAATTTTTTTAATGTAACATAATATTATTTTGACGACCCTTTAAAATATTAAGGTCCGTATTACCTTTGCGTAGTACCGTACCTACCCACAGACCATATAACAAATATTAACCGTACCGTACTGTTAATTCTCGAATGATTTTACGCGCGTATTGCGTACACGCACGCTATAGTATCGCATGGGCGCGCATATGCGTCATGCCCGTGATGCAACTAACATGGACGTGTTTGAACTAAATAATGCGGGAGATTTATTTTTGAATTCATATATATATAAAGATGGATTGAGTATTACGAACATTTCTATTTTAGGAGCTTATTGTGATATTGTTATGAAACCAAGGAGTATAAGTAAATAGTTGTAGAAAATAGTAAAGTTGGTACATTAAGATTTGCCTTCAGAATATCTTATTTTACTTTTCATTACAGTGAAGGGTACCTTTATTGTGATTTGTAAGGTTTAGGTTGTGTTGCATGCACTAAAAATATAAGTAACCAAATAAATTATCAGGGCTTTTATTTTTATGACTCGTGAAAAACTTGTACTTGCTATTAATTTTAACCAGTCGTGTTAAAAAAAATACGTGGTTTCTTTTTTCCCGATTCCCGATTTCTTGGTATAAGTGTAGAGTTGCCAGTTGCCATGACTGTCCTCTGACTGTAAATATTTTTTGTACCAGTTTGCCACAGCAGAGTAGCCTTGTCATATGATTTTTGAACCGCTCAACCGTAAAGGTCGTATGACAAGAATAGTATTTCATGTACCTGATAGTTAGCATAGTATAATAGACACGATCAAATGATTATACATTGTAACCAAGGTGTCTGAAAAAATATTGTCATGTTTTACAAGCTTAAGTAAAGAACCATTCGTTAGGCAGAGGTCTATTGATCAGAGAAAAAAATTGTTGATCCACAATCTATTAAACTGAAAATCCCATAAAATTCTGAGTCTGTTTTCGTGTAAAATGTTAAAAGCTTCGAAAATTCGTCCATATTGCACTCAGCCGGTATTAACCGACCTTGTCAAATAGTGAAAAAATAACTTTGTGTACACAATTTAACGCGCTTTCAGCGGGCGGGCGGCCCCACTCACTGCCCACTGCCTAGGCGCTTCCTAAATATATTAGGCTGATGGATCGCACTTGTCGACGTCATTTCAGTTATATTTCTTCACATTAGCCGGTCTTTCAACGTGTAAAACTGTCATTTTAATCGGCTGGATTAAGTTCATCTCTTGCGTGTAACCTGAATGAATTGGCCTGAAATTTAAAAGGTTATACCATTTAAAACTAGTGGCTCTGTGAGCTGTAGACCTCGCGCGTCAATGTTCATCCCTTAAAAGGCTGTACAACGTCAAATACACATAATTTCACACAGTATTACTTGATAAATTGTACCCAAAAAAATTTAGAAAGGTTATACCATTTAAAACTAGTGGCTCTGTGAGCTGTAGACCTCGCGCGTCAATGTTCATCCCTTAAAAGGCCGTACAACGTCAAATACACATAATTTCACACAGTATTACTTGATAAATTGTACCCAAAAAAATTTAGAAAGGTTATACCATTTAAAAAAAAACGAAAAAATAATTTTCTCATCGTTACGAACGCGGAAAAGCGGAACTAATGTAACATGCGACACAGACCCTACGTCAGAGGCGTATATTTAGTGCAGGTGTAGACGTGACGTCACCTGGGGACGGTTTCGAGATACGATTGTCTGCCAACTGCTGGCGAGGGCCGCGCGCGCGGAATACGCGCCGTTGACGGGCTACTCGGTGTCATCATTGGAACAGTAATCTTCAAGTATTGTATGATCGAGTTTTTAGGCACACCAGACAAACCGATTTGTAGGAAAAACTATTTTTTCCGTAATCACTGATGGAATCGTGATTGTGATCTTCAGAAGTATTTACACAGAGTACTAGCAAATTAAAAGTGCCAAAAGCTCAGCCAAAAATTCAACTCGAAGTTTTTCATTTTCGTTCGTCGAATGTTGGTTCGGGGTGGTGATTTCTTTTCCAACAGAGACAACCGACGAATGCGGAAGTGAAATTAACCAACCAAAGAGAAATTGTCTGTACATACGAGGCAAAAGTATTATGCGAGAAAATCAATAGATTAATTCCAATATAAAGATTAAAATCAAGTTCGTGCTATTAAATATTTGAGTTATAGTTCTTTTTCCCTACGTTTTGCAACCTTTAAAGGGCTTATGAGTCCGCAGTTTTTTTTAAAGCTTTGCTTATATCCTGAAAAGTGTTTTAATTTCCATCCGACGATCTGATATTTCTTTGCTTTTATTTTTGCACATCATAAAGTTGCATCAATGATCGTCAAGTAGACATAAATATATAAAATCATCTACATATTATGTGTCTGGTGATAAAAGCTATTTTATTTGTTCGGAATACTAGGAATCGCAGATTGTTTGTTAGGTATGTGTGCCGTACACTTATTTACATGGATTAGAAGAAAGCCGTATTTATGGTCCATAAACAATGTTACGAGATATTAACTCTTGCTGAATTCTATACCTGACCGTTATGTATTTATTTATCTAAGGAATTTATTATACAAAGTAATTATTTCAAATGTAATATCATACGCAAAATCATCCCTCCTTAATTTTTCGATGTTATTTAACTATATAGTATTACTATATTATACTATAGTGAGAAATGATAAAAGGTTAAAGTTTTCGTGACGCATACACCTTGGCTCAGAGAACTATCAAATATACAATCACATAGTAAATCTCTTTCGTGGTATCGTTGGAACTGGAACACGTAACGACCTTGATGGAATCTGTTATGCAGACCTATTCTCTGAGTCGAAACTCGCTTCGAACGATCGAGCATCAAAGTGTCAGAATATATATAGAAAATGTTGCAGTGTCACTTAGTTAATTTTCCTTTAATTGTTGGCCGAACTGGCTTGAGTTCTTATTTTTTTATTGGGAGAACCACAGATGTGGTCAGTGTTTTTCTATTGCCGCTTGGAACTTAGCATCTCCCTAAAGGGATTAGATGAGAGATGAGGGAAGTAGGCGTATACCGCATTATCGGAACAGAAAGATACTAAAATTCACTACCGAAATCAGGCGGATCTTACATTGCCATGCATCATGCTGCAATGCGTGCCTGCAAATTTTAAAGTTGAACGTAAAGTGCCAAGTTTGCATAGAAATCATGCACTAACAATATGCGATTTTTCTACTAAAGTCCAAACGATTGAAATCTTTGCTAAAATCTACATGATGGAGCGTGACGTGGCAATGTGTGATCGTGATCTCTTTAGTTTTATTTAGCTATGATCTTCTGTGAGATAGTTTGCTGGTTCAGATTGAAAGAACCTCACTGTGCTTTTATCTTGTGATGCCAAAAATATTGTGTGGATTTTGCAGTCGTGTTACGAAAACTACAGAATTAGCTGTCAGTTGGTTAGTGCCTCTGCGGCCACTACGGCTGGCATGTTTACATTCGTTGGCTTCGATCATTTTATTGAAAGCACCGCTTCTGGGCTGCCTTCTGTGCCCTATTTAATCCGTAGTTTGTTGCTGTAGCTATGGGTACCTATGTGGGTCTGTAAGAGGGTCTATAAGATTCGTTATTCAGACGAGTTGTGATAGATTCACAGAGTATACGTACAACGGCATCTGTTTCTTAAAATCCATTAAACATTAACAATCTGCAGTTGGAAACCAATAGATTTAAACTAAAGGGAGTTACTTCGAATCTAATCCAGATTTTCAACGTTGTTAACATTAAAGTCCGTCTGTTAGTGAAATCTGGGCGTTTCTTTTATCGGTTGCGCCCGCGTCTGGCGCTTGGGTGCCGCTTGGCACAGATCTGGTGGGAACGCGTGGCGCGGTGATAAATCCGGCCGGCTGTCTCGCACCCAACAAGATAAACGGACAACTCGTTGCATTATCACGTCTAAATGCCAAATTTATCACGCGACCATTTTGAACGGTGTTGTTGAAAGATTTTTTATAATCCAAGTTTTACTTAGGACGTCGCTTAAAACTTAAAAAAAATAGAATACCTAGTTTTAATTGACGTTGATCTTAGAAAGGATGCATGACGGTAAAACATTTAATTATGATATTTATGATCATGAATATATTTATTTATTTGTTTTTTTTTTTTAATTTTTGTTCCGTGAATTATAAAACAGTGCAGATCAAAACCACGGTAAACGGTCTCTTTATAAGTTAATTATTTTTTTTATACTTGGCTCACCTAGTTTACTGTACTTACCGCGATATTGTTTATTTTAATTGTACATTTGGAATGGCTACTTACTGCGCTTTAAGGCCTTAAGGTGGGTCAAATCCCAATATTCAATTCAAATTATTGAAAGATTACGCGCGTGAAGCTATCATGGAAAAAATATATAATGTACTTGAAATAATACACATTGCAAAATTTCTCGGAAACAGAACATTCGTTTATGGTAAAACCAATCCTAAAAATCGGCGATGTTAATATCTTCAATCTTAATTGAACAGATTTTTTTAACTAACTTGAAAGCGAAGAAAAGTAATAAAAACATGTAAAAATTGAGAATTCGGTGCTAGTTCTCAATGCAACCGCTGCGTTGGAACGCGCACTGATTTGAACCCAAAGTGAGTAGAGTCACGTTCGATTTCACTCCATCACGGATCGACCCGCTCGAATTGACCCACCTTAAGGCTTTAAAGCGCATAATTGGTCGCCATTATTTATATTGACTGTAATCTTAATATCTATAATGTTCGCTCTGCGACCGCACTGAGTTATTATTTTGGCAGGCACCGACGGATGCGTTTTGTGTTCAGTTGTTTTAAAATAGTATTTATATCTGCACCTCAATAGATAGTTTGGAATTAGGTCGATCACCTTCTGCAAAATACTTTTTCAATGTTGACAAAAGATATGGTTTATTTACTAACGAGCTTTGCAACCTGTTAGTATTGTGGTATTACTATACTGCTCAAAAGAATATAGGGGCCACTTTATGGTTTTCCATACAAAAGAGGACTTCTGAAAGGTAATCCTACTGCCTGCAGTAGGATTACCTTTCAGAAGTCCTAATACTAATATTGGAGCTCGGTGGCGCAGAGGTTTAGCGCCTGGCCCAGCGATTGCGGAGATTAAGCAACGTTCGCAAGGGTCGGTCATGGGATGGGTGACAAAAAAAATATTATCTCGAGCTCCTCCGTGCTTTGGAAGGCACGTTAAGCCGTTGGTCCCGGCTGCATTTGCAGTCGTTAACACCCACCAATCCGCATTGGGCCCGCGTGGTGGTTTATGGCACGTCCTCCTTATCCACCCATAAGGAAGGCCTGTGCCCCAGCAGTGGGGACATTAAAAATGGCTAATAGACATGGACACTAATATTATAAATGTGAAAATTTGATGGTTTGGATGTTTAGATGTTTATATGTTTGTTCCTCAATCACGCAAAAACGGCTGAACAGATTTGGATGAAATTTGACACACAGATCTATAGTGTATAGCCTGGATTAAAATATAGGATACTTTTTATCCCGGTGAAAGGTTCCCTAGGGATTTTCCGAATGACCACGCGGACGAAGTCGCGGGCGGAAGCTAGTTTTATGATAAATTCGATTGATATTTAGAAAATCCAATTTCTTTCTATTCTAACTGACGCACGGCAAATATAGGAGATATTACGTCCGCAAGTTGACTATTACAGCTTTCGAACAATATCAATTTCAAATCAGGGTAGGTACTTATTGTCTAATTTTTAAAATCTATTGCAATCGCTTTCATTTGACTGATGGATGTGCCACATTGCTGCATTTCTTTGGTATGTTTTTATTAGTGCCAAAATAAAGCATCAATGTATCACATCCTGAAAGCGATTGCGATAGATTTTGAAATTATACAATAAACGCCCAGATTGAACTTATATTAAAAACCCTTTCAGAAATGAGTCCGTTTGTATGGAAAACCATACAGTGGCTCCTATTTTCTTTTGAGCAGTATAATATTACTTGGACTACCCTCGTACTTTTCCAAATGTCTTGCCATTCTTGCCGACATTTCGTTTTAGTTTATTTTTGAGATGAATTGTATTCAAAATATCGCGTTCTTCGTCGAAGTGAAATCTGAAGACAACTGAACATCCGACTTTCTGATTCTGATATAATTTTGTTAAAGCACTGTGAAAATAACCACGACAAATATACTAAACATTATTTTTCTACAAATTGCTTTTGGCCGCACCTAAGTAATATTATCCTCATTGAGCTATTATTTAATAATATTTATTATTTAATAAAAGCTCAATGATTATCCTTAAAGGAGTTGTTCCATTTTTGTATGGAGGTTGGGCCCATTTGGGTAACCCGTGGCCTACGGTCATACAATTATATTTTATGGAAAGAGAATAAAATAAGGAATCTGTCCATGTATAAATATTTTTTTTAAACCTGCAAACATAATTTTTTTATTTTTAAAGTTGGGTAGTTAAAGTTAATTAAACAGCAACCTAAAACGTTTTTCTACCATGGCAACATCGTTTTTTTACTGTCATATGTCAGATTGATGCTGTCAGATGTCAAATAAAATGACAAATGACATATCAACAGCCAATGTAGTCATTTTAATAGTAATAAAAAAGCAAAGGAATATCCCTTAAATTGGATTTTCATGATTAAATCAACAGTAATAACTTGTCAAGCAAGCATTAAAATTTATTGATATACTCAGGAGAATAAAATTAATAGTAAGGCACTTTCATTTTAAAGCAAAAACATTAAGAAATACACGATGAACAGCACCATTATTCGAGTTTTTAAATATTTTTTTATTTATGTTTGCAGGGATTAATATTTTTTTTCTTTTTGGAAACCTTGTCCCACGAAAGAAATCTACGAGAAAAAAAATATTATGGGTGTAGGAAAATTTTAAAAAAGTGAACCCAGGAAAGAACGACTCCTTTCCATCTATATGATGCACTCAAAAAGGCTTTTCGGTAGGTACCTACATAAATATTATTCAGCTTAGTTCAGAAAATATGATTTTAAGCAAGAATGTCTTTGGCGAAAGTTCCAGATAGTCGGTCGGACACTACTATCATTTATCGAATGTTTAGTACCTAAGTACTGTCCAGTCTGCGGTTTTATGTGATGGCCTAGAAGGCGGTTCATTTTCATTTGCTAATGTCACATTTTCGTGATTGCGTTGCGACCTAAATAGTTTATTGACGGGAAATGTTAGCTTCAATTATGCCCAACGCCTAGTTTTGTCTAGTCTAGGTTGTAATTTCTGCCATTGACCGACCTAAATATATTTTTCTAATGAAATGGCATTTGAGGCTGAATGACAGATAGCGGTTTTATTTTGAAATTGGGTGATGTTTTTTCGAGGTCGCCGAGCGACAGTGAAGCGCACCGTAAAATTATTTATTATTATACGTACTGTTCTGTACCATTTGATAGCATATTATATGAATATCGGATTGACTTTTAAGTTTGTAAAGTAATGTGTTTTCTGAATCTAAATTGTTGCCAAGATTTTGTTTGAAACAATAATCATATAATTTTATTCTTTCGAAACTCAAGTTTTTTTGGAGAAAATGTGTCTCGTGATTGTACTTTTCGATCATGGGTGGCATGCGCCTCTTATCTAAGTTACCCACTCAACTGAGTGATTTGGTCGTATTTATCTATTACGTTTGAAATTTATTGACATCTCAATTTTTAAGTCCTTCCTTCCATTCCTTCTTATGGAGGAGTTGAGTGGAAACCTACTTGTTCTAGTACCGCGTAGGAATAATTATTACTAAATGACGTGAAATGATCGCTGCTAATTTAAAATAGGCCTGGAGGTAGATATTTGTTCAAAAATGGTTTTAATTATTCAATACCTAGATTTATTTAATGGTGCTATGTATTACGCAGCATTATTATACGAAACCGGGACAGATCGTTAGATTATGAATCTTTCAGACAATGGCTCTTTACGACCCAGCCGCTGTTATATAAATGACATAACATTGTTGCGTATAATCGTGTGAACGGCTGTTAAGTATGGCCACATCCGGTGGACTGATAATGACAGATTATATATTTATAAATACAACATAAGTGCAATTTTCTGTTTTTATACTTTTTGTGTGTTTATAAAAATTTATAAACAAATGCGCATACGATAAAAACTATTTAGTAAAGACAGTTACTGCTACTCACAGGAATACAGAATTAATTAAGTCGGTTAAAAAACTACACTTAAGATATCCCTCTTCCAACAAAAAAAAAATATCTTATTCAGTTCATAAACAAAGAAGTAATACGACCAAACATCGAGGTAATTCACACAAAATCATACTATTTTCGTGCTTTTTTCAAAATTACTTGATAAGTACTGAGCCGATTTCCAAATTTTAAAAAATGGGACCAACTTGGGAGTGTACCTAATGTTATACGTTTGAATCATTTCAATCGGTCCAGCCGTCTTCGAGTAATCGGTAGACATACACAAAAAAAAAAACAAAAAAACAAATATACAGACGAACATAGAACCTCCTCCTTTTTGGAAGTCGGTTAAAAAAGGTTTTTCGAGACACTGACGGCCTACTCAAATGGCCATTCTTCTAAAATTAACACAAGTAGAATAGAAGGACAATAATAAATTATGGGATTGACAGGAAGCTAAGCTTAAGTCATTCCCATACATTGTCCATCCATTTTACTAGCTTCTTTAAAAGTTCCAAGTAATTTCAATCACTCTTTTAATACACACCAAGCTTCCTTGATTTAGATTCATAAAAATGAGAGTTTTTTAATTCCCTTTTTGCAATAAATAGTCTAGTCCAATTAATAGCTTAGCTTAGCTTATGATTTATTATGTTAAGTGAGTACTGTGAGTAATACAATTCTGTCCCGCTCTTACAATGCCGGAGGACACGCGCTGCCGGCGCGGCGCCGCCGGTCATGGCAGTGACCGTGCCGTTCCGAGCTGTTGCGCCTGCACATGCAGCCAGCGGTTTTATTGCACTACCGACCGTTTTTGCTACGAACTAATAAGTTTCTCGATATTTTTACAAATACCATCGATTTTTAAAAAAAAAGGAAACATCATACGAGATTAAAACGTCTTTTAGCCACCAAAGCAGTAGGCATGACGATGCCTACGACGGTAAAATGTTTATAATGTGTTCTTAGTCGATATGTTTATATCTCTTACCAATGCTGTTGTGAATGTTAATATAATAACTATGTCCTTTTCTTTTTATTAAACAAAGGTTTGTCTTTCTTTTTACTAAAAAGGTAGAAATAAGACAATATAATATAACTAAACTTTATTATCGACCTTCATTGAGCTTTGCCTAAAATATGCGATTCAATTTGAAGTGGGTCCGATTTTATCATAGTCATACGTGAAGTTATTTATTTTTGCATTCATGCAAAAAACCTCTAAATACTTTCGGTTTTAGATGCACAGCAACCCGTTTCTTGTCAGTATTCCTGATGGCATGTCACCAGAAGTTACTGATCTGTTGTCTCGTGGTGACACTTGGTTAGATTCCAAAATGCTGTTTTTTACCAATCCAATGGGCAGGCAGGTTTAAATTAAAACTAAATGCTAAATGTTAGGAATGTCTTTATGTATTGTATTAAAAGGTGATGGTAATTGTTATGAGCTTATAAACTATATCATAGATGTCATATATTTATTTATTTTCCCGTTGCATTGGTTGTTTTTTTTACTCTTACTCTGGATCTCATACAGTTCTTGACAAAAAAAGTTTGTTCATAGAGAAAGGTTTTCGTAACGCTATCATAATATATCAAAGCTGCCTTCTTATTGTCTAATTTTCAAATGTATCGCAATCGCTTTCATTTGACAGATGGCTGTGACACATTGCTGCATTTCTTTGGTACGTTTTTAATTGTGCCAAAAAGAAGCATCAATGTATCACACCCTGAAAGCGATTGCGATAGATTTTGAAATTAGACAATTAGCCCCCTGGTTTCATTACTTATTTCAATAATAATTTTGTTGTAAGCATTTTTTTTCACCTGTCGGTACTTTTCTGTAAATAAAATGTAAAAGAAAATTTACTTACTTTGAAACAGTTTCGTAAACTTTGTCGTGGAAATTTTTCTTTCATAGCAAAGAACTCATAACTTTAATTAAAACAATGCGCACTTTTTAATTGCTCTGCGAGTTTTTACACAACCTAGTTACAAAAAGCAAGAAAAACATGTTATTTTTTTTCTCAGTATAGCTTTTTTATGTCACCAGCTGCAGCTCTTTCAGGTATCTTTTTAGGTGATGAACTATCTATCTATGGTAATGTATAGGGTAAACGTTCCCATAATTGGTGGATGTAAACGACTGATTATTATGCGACCGAAACAAACAACTTCACGCTCATAAGAGATTTCAGGCACTCAGTATATGCCGGTTTTTACAAAATTTGTTTAACCTCTACAATGGTGAATCGGATCAAGATAATCACTGCGAAATTAAACTCTATTTTATATGCGAATTGCTAGCTATGCGAATGTCATTCTGTGTAATTAAGCGAATATTATTATCATTTACTTAACGTTACCATGGTACTTGAAATATACACGACAAACTTGCGCCGTGTAGATGATTGTTTTAAGCAGATTTTGGGAACAATAGTCGCCTATATTGGTTCAGCGGTTCAGGCGTTAAAACGTAACTAACAAACAATCATTGCTTTCGCATTTATATTAGGTTTCACTGGAAAATTAGTTACCTATGCAAAATTCATTCAGTCAACGTATGCATAACGAATCTATTTAATGGTTTAACATTACATTATATTATCATCCCTGCAAAATTTATGATATTTCATACGCAGAGTAAAATGATAAAAAGCAATCCATAATTGGCATGAATCGCGCACATATTATAGATTGCACGTTGTTTAATTTAAAAGTTTATTTATAAAAATATTTTTTTTTAAACAAAATACTTTAAAATTATTTAAGGCCTAAAGCTTTATAAAGCGAAATAAAATACAGCCAAATTGTATTGGGCTTGGTTTGGTTGCTGTGCGAAAACATGTCAAAGTATAGCTATGCTTGTCTTTTTCCTTTGTTTGTTGATGTGATTCGATGGTTTATTTGGCGGCTATGATATGTTTATGATCAAAGTTATACTTCCAGTATTATGCATAATGAATGTAGTTGGCTCATGTAACAAGTAAACCTTTCTCATCGCATAGACACTAGATAGCAGCAGATATTGCTGACATATCTGCTGCGCGCTCGAATCAACCAGCGTTTGCAATTAAATAGTATGACATCATTGGTTAGTTAGACTTAGAACCACAATCATAGTGTCCGTCCATATTAAAAACTGACGATGGTTGAGGCTTGCGATGTGTGGTAAGTAATATAATAAAAATAAACACAAACAAAAATCTGACTGAATATCTGTGCTATCGAAATTTTTATGGGAGAGTCCAAACGCAAAAGTAGGTCACTGAAATTTAATCGTGAATGTCAGCTTATTTGTTTCTGTCCAATAATTTAGAGATACACGATGAAGTGTGTGTTGATCTTGTGGCCGTACGTTTACAGGCGTGCATCGACGACAACCTGGATATGGTGGAGTTCTTGGTGACGCACGGCGCGGACGTGAACCGCGGCGATAACGAGGGCTGGACGCCGCTGCACGCCACCGCCTCCTGCGGCTTCCTCAGCACAGCCAGGTGAGATGGGAGTATCCTTAGTTGAGCTATTGAACAATACTATTTAGATGGGCGTCCGTGACAACGAGGGTGGACTCTCACGCAACTGACTCCTGCCTGCGACTTGCTCAGCTGTCAGCGAGCCAGGTAAAGCTCAGCTGTTCCATACCCTAGATGGGAGTATCTTTAAATGGAGCTGATGTATAATGCTATAGATGACGGCCATCTTCAAGTGTTTTGTCTTTGACTACGAGGGGTACATCAGTGTTTCTTTCAGGTACTACTCCGGGGGGCGGTGCTCCCCTGGAGCAGCCTTGTGCCCCCCGGAGAAAAATGTGTTGTGTAGGTAGACTGGTAGACGGGCAAATAGTGATCGACGGACGAGCTTCTCCGAATCTGTTAATTGCCCATTTTGTCTGAATGAAACACTGGGCTACATGTCGCTGCACCGCAGCATCTATGGTTTCATCAGCAGCGTATTCGGGTAAGAGATGCGGCCGTTCTGTACGGTTTATTTAAGTACCTACGAGTACACCTTGTTTAAAATTCAGCTATTGTAAGACAACTGTGGGCAAGTGGCTTGCAGCCACTGCCCCCTGTGGTTTCTTCAGCATAGCTAGGTGCCAACCCCGACTTTTCTGTACCTTTTTAGTCTACACCGATGAAAGTATGGGGTAAATGTTTTATTGGTCCAGTCGTTAGATGATCTCTGATCGAAAGGCTTGTACTGCGCTAAATCTATTTAAAACAAGGTTGCCAGCATCAGAATTCGACAGCATTTAAAAAAAAGTGAAGCTTTACTTACTAATGTAATTTACTTTTAGTATGAATCATACTAATTGTTAAGTAGCAAACTCGAATCACTGTTATTGTAAACAAGGATTGAGTCACTGCGACCCACTGAATACGGGTCCTGTCATGTCACATTCATTGTTCGTGGTAAGGAGATAATGTTGTCGTATTGTCTCCACACAAATGTTCAATAAACTTATCAAGCGCAATAAATTGAAATAGATTTGTGTCAAAGAAGACGAGTTCGCTTGTTGTTGATTAGATAATAAAATTGTGAATCAGGTTAGAGTTGAACTTAATAATTTTATGAACTTTAACATTTAAATGTGCGAAAAGGGATACTGAAGTAAAGTTGTTGGATATAGTCACAGAATATTCATATTTTAACGTTTTATTGAGAACTTCGTTTGATTAAGTTTTGTTCGTTTATTTGACGTGGATGGAAGATAAAAAATTTGAATAGAAATGTATTGTATTTTCATTCATTTTCTTTAAGTGAAAAGATATTGTTTTATGCTCTTGTTTTAATTCCTGCAAAGGGAATTGCTACTTGTCTATCAGCCATTTTTGATGTCCCCACTGCTGGGGCACAGGCCTTGCTTATGGGTGGTAAGGAGGATGGGCCATAACCCACCACGCGGGCCCAATGCGGATTGGTGGGTGTTAACGACTGCAAATGCAGCCGGGACCAACGGCTTAACGTGCCTTCCGAAGCACGGAGGAGCTCGAGATAATAAATTTTTGGTCACCCATCCCATGACCGACCCTTGCGAACGTTGCTTAACCTCCGCAATCGCTGGGCCAGGCGCTAAACCACTGCGCTACCGAGCTCCTTATTTATTGCAAATTACTGATTTTAATTTATGAGAACTACAATCTTTTAATATTTTTCCTGTTAGTGTATAACGATTGCGTGGCAAGTTAATTTATTTATTTTCTCTCATCTGTTATTATTACTCTTTAAATTTAATCGAAGTCGATTAATATT
The DNA here is from genome assembly GCA_950108535.1 of Agriphila straminella. Classification (NCBI taxonomy): domain Eukaryota; kingdom Metazoa; phylum Arthropoda; class Insecta; order Lepidoptera; family Crambidae; genus Agriphila; species Agriphila straminella. The sequence goes on along the minus strand of OX467303.1, from coordinate 3,873,140 downwards.
TGCTAATGCTGAGCGAATGTAACAGCGTTAAGCTATCTAATTTATAAATTGATTGGATTTAAATTATTAAACCATTCAAATAAAATCTCTTTATTATCCGATACGTTGAAAGTTTTGTTTATTATTATATTACAATGCACTGATTAATGACGTCGTGGTGTCTATTCGGTTCTAATACTTATGCGGATTAATTAGTGCTTCTACAGCGGATTATTAGCAATAGTTTATGTCAGTTTTATAACCTAAGTCCCTGTGCAGAAGAAGCAAAATTGCCGTGAATCGACGAGTGTATTTGGTTACATTGACGTAATAGACCAATACCGCTAGAGTTTTAGGTTTCAAAAATATTAAAGTTTGTTTTTTTTCGTATATAGTTTCTGCACCATTAACTAAGACTAATACATGAATTTGTGTCATTTTGGGTGGATGCATAAGTGACAATTTAGGTTTTTGTCTTTTTTAACACTATCAATTAAAAAAAGAGAATTAAAGTTGAAAATTTTACTTTCATGATGATTACGAAGTCATAACCGATGTACATGAGCTTTTTGTGTCATCTTTGTCCACGGGAACACTGTTATTTAACTGACACAATTTGTGTCGTTTTTATCAATGGAATCTTATATCAGATACAGTTGAAGTTAAAGTTACCGTTACCTACTATAAGTCAGTTTGCACTGGACGAAAATGACACAAATTAGGTTTGTACACTACTCAGGCTATCTTAAATACAATACCATTGAGTTTTTTAACTTTAAATCAATTTTGTCAGTTTTGTGTTCAATTATTTATATCGACGACAAATAATCGAATTTCTAAAGATGCATCAGCTAGATGTGACACAAAACGCAAAAATAAACGTTTTATATGCAAGTCTATCGACAGACAAGATTTCATAAACTTTAGAATTTTATTGGTATCGGTCTATAAATATTTCACGTGCTATTACTGCGATTCCTATCCAACAATAATTAATAAATGTAACGAAAAGCATCTCGCGCTCGTGCTCGTATAGTAGTAGGTCAACCACTCTCATAAAGAAGCCCCGTAGTCCGACTATTTGGACAGAAAAGTTGGACTAGCACCCCAAAATCGTAATCGACGTAAGTTATAACTTATGCGTTAAACTTAGGCCATTTATTATAGCCCACACGTGTTATCCGCGTATTCGCAAGGTGGGGCCTTTGACCAGTGACAACGCTGCGTGCAACGCCACGTTGAAGACCCGCTAAACGCAACCGCGTACAACATAACTTTAGTCGTAGTGCTTGCCGCGCTGTCGCTAATCAACGTTTAAGAACCGCCAACAGAAGATGTACTGATCTTATCTTGTCTATCTTGTGTCACAGCGAAAGACTGATGGATTGGTGATGTTTTCAGATACCTCCTGGAGAACGGCGCTGATGTTGGGGCAGTGAATTATGATGGCGAGCTGCCCGTTGACATTGCGGAGAGCAACGCCATGGAGCAATTGCTACAAAAGGCTATCGATGAGAAAGGTGACCCTTTTAAATTTTTTTAGAATAACTTTTTACTTGATACTACTCATCATCCGTTGAAGCACAAGGACACACAATTCCTCATGCTCCAACTAGGTGGAGAATAGGGATGATGACTAATGAATAAAATAACAAAATACTAATAAAAATCGTAAACATATTAAACTTTTAGAGTAGCTTGTATACCTCTTGGTTTTATATATTGCATATTATTTATTTTATGACCCTTCAAAGTTGGGCGGACAAGTCCGTTAAAAAGTATAAAATTTATTAAAATAAATGATACGTTTAATTAGTCCGTAAAATGTATAGCAAATTTGTCTAAGAAACCATTTTGTTAAACACAATATTTAATATAGCTGCCGAACAAACTTCCTACGCGTTGCATACAAACTCAGGCGTGACGTCATAATTGAGTAGCCGTTAGTATGGAGCGTTTTTGAGCGAGTTCATTTGTGTGCTTTTCACACTGTGATATCTCGGGCAGTTTTCATGCTAGCGAATTAATTCTTTTACCAATGTTTCTTTTTTTGAGAGGTAATTTATGTAACATAAAATAAAATAAATAGTCATCATGCCTATTTATTTGGAGCACGAGGAAAGACAGCCCGTTTGTTAGATTCATTATAGCTCGCGTAGATAAAGAATGGGACTGGAAATTTCGGTGCCACAATAATTATAGATTATAGAGTGATATAGGTTTAGTGATATCACTAAAACGAAGTGAACATATTATACGATGCCATTTTCTATCCCATTCTTTAAGGGCACGGGTGATAAGCGCGGTTAACCGAAATTTTCAGCCCTATTCTTTATCTGCGCCGGTTGTATAGTCATCACATCTAGATACGCGCGTGCCATCACATCATCTACTAATATTACAAATGTGAAAGTTTGTGGGTTTGGATGTTTAGATGTTTGTTCCTCAATCACGCAAAAACTACTGCACGGATTTGGTTTAAATTTGTTACACAGATAGTAGATAGCCTAGATTAAAACAAAGGATACTTTTTATCCCGATATTCTCATGGGAACGGGAACCGCGCGGGTGAAACCGCGGGCGGCCGCTAGTAATTAATAGATCAAGAAAGATGGGCGCGTGGACGCTGATTCTTTTTTGCTCTATAATAATAATGCTTTTGTGCGTAAACAGTTTTCTCTATAGTTTGTTTATTGCCGGCACAGTAGTGTTCTTTGACACAATTACTGTTTGACTGGGAGAAAATGCCCAATAGAATTAAGGCGCTGTAGGTAGTGAAACTAGCGCCGCCACTACATTTATTTTTATTACTCGTAAACCAAGTTAATATTTAAAAAAAGCTCATGTAATAATGTCTTAAATTGTCTCTAATATTTTTTGAATAACTCTTCAACAGTTTTCATTCTTTCTGTAAGTTTTCAAATCCATTTTAGCTCAAAGTGGCCACTTTTGGCAATTATGGATTTTAAAACTTACAGAATGAATCACAGGCATACGTCACTATCCAGTTGCGCGACTTTATAGTAACATGCAAAGAATGAAGGATTTTTTCTGTCACACTCATTACAAAATTATTATACCTACCACATTTTAATTGTGATTTGTTTCCAACAAACGAAACAGTTCAATTAAAGATGAATGGACGTTATAACCAATACCGATAGCGGAGATAACGTATGCCTGTGCAGACCTACGTCGCTTCCTCTGTATCGGAGTGGCGGGCGCAGTATAATATTGTACCATTATTGGTATTGGTATTGGAGATGGGCTCTTTTCTCCGCATTTGAACTCCCATTTTGTCCGTTATTCGTGAACATAGCATCGGTATGGCTAGTCAAGCCATCCCAGCTCCTTCCAGAAGCGCAGAAGCCTCCTGGGGCGTTCACAGGCTTCTAGGAGCGACCTCACGTCTTTGAGGATTTCTGCCCGCTGCGCGGCCAAACCCAACGCACTCCAGGATCACGTGGGCGGCTGTTTCCTCTGCGTCCAGGCATCCTCTACATAGGGGACTGTCTGTCGCATTCATCATGAATAGTTGTCGGTTTAAAGCTAGGTGACCTGGAGCCGCGGTAAGTCTGAACGATAAAACTTAAAACGTTACGTTGTCATTTAGGTTATATTTACCTAAAAATCTTTGGTTCAGCTTCATAATTTTCACTTAAATTGTCCCAGAATGAAATCCTAGACTCCTTAGGTAGAGTATTCAACAATTTTAACAAAACTAAATCGAGTATTTTTATGTAAACGAAACTGAAACGGTAATGATTTAGCTTTGGTTTTATCGTTGAAAATAAGCGCGATTAGGCCCCTGTACCTACAACTATCCGGAGCTCTGGACGATTAAGGCTGAGCAGTCTACAGGTCAACCGCGGCATGACTGCAGTCATTATTGTACCATAATATTGTACCATGATCTGAATTATGTTTTTGTCCACAGGCGTCGACTGTGAGAAGTCTCGGAACGCCGAAGTGGATACACTCATGAGCGATGCGAAGAGTTGGGCGGCGAATGGTTACGTGGAAGTGCGGGACCCTAAGACTGGAGGCACGCCGCTACACGTGGCCGCGGCGAAGGGGTACATTGATGTAAGTCACTTGGACCCTCCGCACATTGACCCACTAGTCGCGGCCACTAAACGCGACCACTAGGGGCTCAGTCAAGCCACTAGCGCCTGCGATAGTTGATTCCATTAAACATTATTATTTCGTTGTAATGATTTTTTCTTGAGTGGCAGCGCTAGTGGAGGCTCGGTGTGCCCTTAAAGTAGTACATCCGGATTGTACGTCTGGGGTTCTGGTGATCCTGGAACACAGGCTTTTGCTTAGCTTAGGCATCGGACTCCAGAAGTACTGTGTTACATACAAAATGAACCTACTAATCCTATCTTAGTCCTACTTGTGGAAAACTAAAATAATTTTTTTTTTTATAGTTAAGAGGATTGTCAAGCAAACGGTCTCCATACAAAGGGCGATAACGTTTCCCACCCTCTAAAGTCTAAACCTTAACATACCGCAAAAAATTTTTGGTATGTTTTTAAAATGCCTAAAAACTAGGGTTGTACGTTTTGATTTTTTAAATATCTATAATGGATTTTGAAATATTTGCATTTTAGAGATTTCAGACAACACAAAAAAGTGCCAATATTTTCAATAAAATATAAAAAATCAAAACGTACAGCTCCAGTTTTTAGGCATTTCAAAAACATACAAAAAATTCGTTGCTGTAGGTTTAGGTTTAGAGAGTGGGAAACATTATCGCCGTTTGTATGGAGAGTAGACCGCTTGCTTGACAATCTTGATAAGCCACTAGACGCAGCCACCAATCGCAGCCGCTAGTGGCTTTTTGTCCGCAGTTTGTGGTCGCGTTTAGTGGCCGCGACTAGTAACTCAATGTGTGGGGCTCTTAAACATTGATAAAGATAAATGATCTAGAAAAAATCGACTCACCCGTAACACCTCAGACGGGACTCAAACCTGCACCTTTGGGATTCGGACCCTATGCACTGACCAATTATTATGCTACCTGCTTACTAATGGGATCCGCGAAATTTCCTAGCACTTTTCACTGTCTTTGCTGCAAGTTGGCGTTATTCTCCCTCCCCTATATATAGTCCCTTCTATATAAGGTGCTACAGGTGTGTCGATTTTTTATAGTATATCATCATTGGCATTGTGAATGCGAAAAATCTAAAACTAGTGGCTCTGTGGAGCTGCAGACCTCGCGTTTGTGACATTTTTCGAAATGGCTGAAACATGATTTTCCCCATATCTTCGCCATTTTGAAAATTTCGAAAAACTGAATCGACGAAAAATCTATATAATTATAGAATTTACTCACAAAATCTCATGAGAATCGGTTAAGAAATACGACCTGTAGAGGAGGATGAGCGGACAGCCGGACAGCGGGATGGCGACCGACGTTCGCTCGGTCAATAAAAAAAACTACACACTGCAGGAAAAAGACTCCACTGCAGCAAAGAGATGCCATTGTTGCTTACTTTTTTCACCAAGTGTTTCTCTTTCAGGTTGCAAAGACTCTCCTTGAAGAGTGCAATGCGGAGCCGGACTGCGTTGACTACGAAGGCTGGACGCCGCTGCACGCGGCCGCGCTGTGGGGACAGAAGGATGCCGCCGCGTTGCTGCTCAAGTATGGGGCCGACCCGCACTTGAAGAACTACTCGGTAGGTGACTATAGTTTATGGCCCGTTTACACAGCGAGCTGATGTCTAGCCAGTAGGACAGTAGGCTCGGCTCGCCTTAGCTGTGTACACGACACTGAAGTACAGTACTTCAAGATAAAGAATGGGCATCGGTAAACATCGAAAACAGTCGTCTAACATAGCAGAGACAATTAACAAAAAATTAAATAAATGTCAACGTCATTTCTAAAAAAATCGAAAATACGAAATTAGCCGATGCCCATTATTTATCTTGAAGTACTGTACCTGCTACCCAGTCTTGTGAGTTGTAGTGATAAGGTAAATATAGGTAATAAGGTAAATAAGGAAAATATATGACAACAATATTAGATCAAGAATAGGCTAGTTGACAAAATTTCAATAACTGCTTAATATTTTAGCTTATTAGGCATTTTATCGAAAAAAAAAGGTTTATTTATTTTTAATCGAGCGTTTACATTATAAATTTCGCGTTTTAAAAAACCAATTTTAATTTGGTTCCAAAACGCACAAGACTGTCATGGCGTCTTGAATGACGTCACGCCGTGCGAAACAAACCAAAGAGCGATCGTGTCTTCGTACGTTATAGCTAGTTTTTATCATTTAAAAATGAATTTCTCATATTATAAGTACTGTATAGTGCCCCAGTGTGATAGCACAACTATAAAAACGCCAAACCAGTTATTTATATATGTTCCAAACAATGGAGAAATACGGAAAAACTAGCTAAAACTTGCGTTCGGTTGTGGTTAGGTTGCACTCGGAGTGTAGGTTTGGAACGCGCCTCCGGTAGTGATACTCGAAACGTCAAAGACAAGATTGGAGTTTCGCACGGCGTGACGTAACACTTTCTGATTGGTGTTCACTGTCACGTGACTAAAGGTTTCATTTCACGAAATTTATTTTTTAAAAATATTATTAATCTTTAACGCTTTTAATAATTAAAGTTGTTTGTTATTTTCTCCATAATATAATTAATCATTATAAACCCCTATCCATTATATTTATTCTTAATGGAAACAAGCCTATTGGAAAACGCCTATAAAATTAGATAAACGCCCGTAGGCGCAGCACACAAAAAATCAGGTTCCGCTCATAACTGTCCGGCATCTTAACGATGCGCGAGCTGCTGGCATGTGCGAGTTGCTGCCGGGCGAGCAGGCGAGTGGAAACAAAAAAATATTAAAGTATCTCGGATGCTACTGTCCAACTCGTACGTACGAATTACTCGTAAGTTACGTACAAATAGTGTGAATTACTGCAGTGCAGTTACTCGGCAGGCTGATTCGTACGCTAGCTCGCACTGTGTAAACTAGGCATTAGTTTGACCTCAAGAACGGTGCCATGTTTGGGTGGGGATGTATTTAATAGCACTTTAAATTTGATGAAACCAGCTATAAAATTGTATATCATCACTTTAAAATAACAATAGATCAATAATTTAATATTATCACTACAAAAATAATAGTTTGCACTATAACTGTGTCCCAACTCCGAAACCATTTAGTTTCTGCCCAACCATGTCAGACTGACCACTGTTAAAATGAGAAGGCAAGATGATGACAGCTTGTGGCATAATGCATACACGCCAGCAGGTCGGTTCTGGCGTTGTTGGTCACAATGGCAATTTAACCTAACCTCCTCCTCGGCTCCACTCTCGCTGCGTCCGCTCGTCGTCGCACCTAGTCGTCTGTTTACCAGCACTAAAGTTATAAAATTAATTTGTATGGTGCAAAGTATTAATTTTAAAGCTAAGCAATTAAATTGTATAGTGCAAAGTATTAATTTTAAAGCTTAGCATATTTATAGTGGCAACCATTATTGTGTCCTATTCGCCGTTATTCGAAGCCTTGGTAAACAGATTGAGAATAGCGGAGCCTTCCCGTTACCGTTCAGCATCATTATTATAGGTCTATCTTACTAAATTACGTCACATCCGCATCCGTTTGACGTCATATCTCACCCCCACTATGTTCACCAGGCCGCCGCCATTGCGGGTTTCCGCGCTCATTGGCGTCCTTTTTTCGCAACCGTTCACATCTAGTCAAACGCTGTTAGCGTTCGAAATTTAAAAAATTTCCTAAGTAGGTCAAATGCTGTTAGCATTCGAATTTTAAAGTTTTCTAAAGTAGGTCAAACGCTGTTAGCGTTCGTGAAATTCTTAATTCGTAATTTAGATTTTATATTGCATATTTTTGTTAAAAATGAACATCTTACGATTTATTTTCGGTTATTAAAAATGCGTGTGCGTAGAAATTTTAAAACCATACGTAAAATCAGTGTTAGTTGGGTCCGACTCTGTGTCGTCTCCGTTTTCGTTGTCATATTCGATCGCGGAGTAGCAGAGAACGAGAGCGAGGGCATGGATTTACAGTAAATACGACGCAGGATTTGAATTGAATTGAGGTAATCTAACGCCTCGCCATAAGGTCAGTGAAATTTTTCCATATTTTATAATGGTATGATTCTACCCACGATATGTTGAAAAATATTTTCTGTTAATTCTAACATTCGTTAAATTGCCGTTCATGAGTTTTATTCGCTTTTGGCCTATGCGATCTGCTAAAAGATTATAATTTTGACAAATTTAATGCTTATGAAAATTTTTACGTCACGGAAAACATGTTTCGTAAGATTCCTATTCATTGTTGATAAGCATATTATAGTACATTGTGTTGAATGTGAGCTGAGCACACAAATCCTTGTTGTGTTCCTCAAAATATGAGAAAGTGTATGCAGCTTGAATCCTGGCGCCATCCTGGCGCTATCCGGCATTTCGTTCGACTCATAGTTTTACTTGACCAGTGATGAGATTAACCATTGCGCCCTATTTTATTTCGAGATGTTGTTTAGCCGTAGTCGTTTGAAAGAGTATTTAATATAATTTTTTTTTTGAGAAAAGCTACTGCTTTGTGAATCTGAATAGTGATACGTAACGAGGCGCTTTGAACAAGAATAAGTATTCAGGGTTTTGCAAAAGAATGTTGCCTTTATATTGGTTTTTAATAAAAACATTTATACGTTACTATTTATACGTATATATTTATATTACATTTAAACGATATCAATGCGCAAAATTACTCGGGTTCAATTCCCAGTAAAATGAGCGTAGGTACTAATCTTGTCTGGTGTTGTGTAGAAATAAAAATGAATGCTTTATATTTGCTTTCTATGCTTTCCAAAACCATTTATTTGATTGTGATGAAACTTGAAGGACCGATTGTCCTGGCCCAAAAAATTCGTGTTTTAACCTTTGATTGAATAAATGTGTGGTATATTAAGCTTGTCGGGGACAGCTAGTTATTAATAAAATAAATTGTGGTATTTGTTTTAAAATAAATATATATTTTAAATTGCAGGCAATTCAAAAGTTTATCATAGTAATTAGATACTTTCTATTATCATTATACCCCTCGGTTCCAGCTTGTTCCGCAACTGGACCGGGGAAGGTCTATCGGCTGCTCCTGGCACCGTTGACACAAGTTTATGAAAAGTTGTATCTACATAATTTTCTATAATTAAAACATGCTGTCTACTTCCTCTATGGCAGTAATCCCCACATGTTGAGAGCTGTGTGAGTTGTAACAATATTAATATTGATTCATCCGGTCGCTTCTGAGCACCGTTGATTGATACTTTGATATGAACTCTGGCGGTCACTCCTGATGTATACCGTTGATTAAGTATCTTACTATTTATCATAAATTCGGTCGCCCTCTGATGGGCACCGTCATTATACATATAGTTATGTAATGTCAATAAATATATTTACATTCGATAAACATTTATTATGGTTGTAACATAAATTCGGCCGGTCGCTCCGGAGCACCGTCGGTTGATGTTTTGACATAAATTATTTCGGTTGCTTTTGATGAGCACCGTCCAGGCACCGTCGATATGTACATAATTTAAATCATTTTATCTTATTATTTTATTTAATAATTCTGTATAAACACTGTCCTTAATCCCTGAGGGAGAGGAACTTAAAAAGGGGATCATCCAAGATATTCCCGTATTCCAGTGGGCACCACCAATGAATGAATGATAGAAATAAATCTTTATTTACAAAAGCTCCATGTTTTTAACAACCACTAGTTGCTGCTTACAGAACAACCAGGATTTTGAAAGTTTCTTTGGGGAGTTATTTATTAATATTAATTTTTATAACCGTGGGCCAGTGGCAACAAGTTATTTTGATTGAAATATTTCAATCAATATATTTTCCTGTTATTTAAAATGTGTCTTTATTAAAAATATCAAACCGGGTGCAAAGTCCGGGTGTCGCAAAGAAGGTTCACCAACAGTTGCGTTCTGGTGCTTCACTAGCCGCCGCCGTGGCACACTCGATGCGCCCACATCAGCGATGACAGATCAGATATCCAAGCTCGTTTTTAGTTAAGTGGTCACTGCAAGGGTTGTGCCTGTTTTACATTTTAAATTTTATGAAAATTTAAGTCTGATGATGTTGGCTTTATTACAAAGTGCATTGATAGCCGATTTGACGGGGGCGTGTAATGTGTGTGTACATAGATACATAAAGTGCTAGTTTTTATTGTACTTTGACCACGTTATTATTTACATTAATAGATATGAATTTAAAAAATCACTTTCATATGTATATGTTTTGTGATGTAAACCCTATTAAATTCGTGGGGGAATCTCGATTTAACTCAGACCTCGATTGAATCATTCTATATTTTAATTATAATCATAGCACCGTGTAGAGTACTTGTTGAATATTTCAGTAGAATATGAAAACACTTTTATTTAGCTACCATAACATGTACCATATTCTGGAAATAACTTTAAAATAATACACTTAAGCACTTTGACATTAGTCAGTTGTTGTAAACACTGTCGCTCTGATGTTATATTGGTTGGTGTCTGCGAATGATTTACTTAAATATACTTTCCTAAGCAAGCTTAACTACCACGGGGAAGCACTGGCACACTGCTCTTGTTTATTTATCCGGGTGATGATACTTGATTTGTTAGATAACAGAGGTAATCTTTTCGGTGGATAATTCCAAAGTATTTATGTGATTTTAATTAAATAATTAAATGAAGTATTTTAACTGTAATTATTATTACTATTATTATTGATATGCATCATTTTTGCTATATTGTTTGAAATTCAAGTTTAAAACGAATATAAAGTTGATGCTGCGTGCAGCTTTTCCGATGGCCATAGAAACCATGACATTTAGAAACTTGATTGTTTTAATTTTTTTTTTTTTAATATTTATTTTATAGATTGATAAAAAGAAAATATTTTATTTATTTACCTTTATTTTTGTGTACTGAAAGTAAAGACATGTTGGAATAATTAAGACATATTTCTTTACTAAATAATTATTTCTTTCTTTGGTATGCAGTACGGTCATATTAATTTGTTCTTTTAATGCATCTTTTAATTTTATCTATTATATCTATTATAATCTTTACCTAGTATTTTGATTCCCAATGTTAAGATGTCATTTAATTTTGCGATGATAATTAAAAATGTGTCAGTTAGGTGTAGTAGCTACTTACCTATTTTTTTTTTGTTTGTTTTTGTTTTGGGCTAACACAGCTGCTGTGTGCTGACCAATCGAATACTAAATGTTTTATTAAATGAAAAAATTCAAATGGCCTTGTAAATGTTAATTAACATTCGATAGCAATTTATATAACACTAGTCTGACATTAGCAACAAGATGTCGCAAACAGTGGCGCACACAGACACTTTAGCTAGCTATTCGGCCTAAGTGTATAACACCAAAGGTAGTTAGCCTACCTTTGGCTTAAATCAGTCTTATAATGTTTATTTTTGGGTTGGTATTTATTGATTTCAGTTCGCAGTTTACGATTAAATTAATTCAATCAAGTATTTGATATAAAAGTAATAACTTTGTGACCGCTTTCACAAAGATTTATTTGATTATGATATCCAAATCCAGTTAAGGATTTTATAACGACTTTTTTTTTTTTTTTTGCAGAGCAAAAGCTCAAAGAATTGGTAAGGTTTGTATCTTGAAGTGAATTAATTGTGCAGCAACTGACATCACATTTGTTATAAAAGAATCTGCGAAGAAAACGTTGTTTTGTCCCAGATTATTTTGAAGTAGGCGTTCGACGCGGTTTAAGCAGAGATGCACTGTCAGCCAGCAGTCATATTAAACGATAACACGATTGAAATATTATGAGTTTTATGTTTATGTTAAATAATTATGAAAAAAAAAAAAAAAAATAATAATAATAAGTGAATTTATTTAAAGCTGATCTGATTTGTCAACTTGTTCGACTTTATTTTAGTTTTAATTATTGCTTTTTTGTATTATAATTTTTTCTTCCCTTTACTAATTTAAAGAAAGCTTTCTTTTGATATAAATTAATTAATAAATTTTAAGAGAAATAAACTAGTTATGATAATTAGAGTGTCACATTGGCGTCCTGTCCCTGTTCACCAGGCGATAACAAACAATGTCTCAATCTGTTTACCAAGGCTTCGAATAACGGCGAATAGGACACAATAGGAGCGTTTTACCTACCATTAAAACGCATATTGTGTCTGAAGCCTTATTCGAAGCCTACCTTCAAGGGCTGCCTGGTATGCATTTAATGCTCAATAGTTGTAAAGTATTTTTCAGATTTTGAGACTGCAATGAGCGCGGAAACCCGCAATGGCGGCGGCCTGGTGAACATAGTGGGGGTGAGATATGACGTCAAACGGATGCGGATGTGACGTAATTTAGTAAGATAGACCTATAATAATGATGCTGAACGGTAACGGGAAGGCTCCGCTATTCTCAATCTGTTTACCAAGGCTTCGAATAAGGCTTCAGACACAATATGCGTTTTAATGGTAGGTAAAACGCTCCTATTTTTATAGTCCATTCAATAAATTTTGAAGCTAAACATTTTAAAGTGTGTTACATTATTTTTAAAGTGCATTTATAAATTCCCCATTTGGGTGGTGGCAATATGGCAAAGGGATAGAAATCGGCGATTGACATACGTGCGAGAGAGAAAGGGGATCTCTACCCCCGCCCTCAACGCGTACTTACCCAAGGCGTGGCTTAGGTTAACAAATTATTCACACGTCGAAAAATTTATCAATTTGGAGTTGCAAGAAATAGCGACGTGTTCTCAAGAGATTTGCTAACTCTTACCATTCCTAAAGCGAAGAGGCATGCAGTAGTATTTCTGCAAGTCGCTCTGCTATAGAGATGGTGGGGGAGGATTCATCGGTTCGACTTGGACCAGCGATCGGGATGATTTCAGGGTTGTTTGGTACAGTGCGTTTATCTTTACTTGTTGTTTTTAGTAAACGATCTTCACTTTCAACTTTTTATTAAAATAATCATTTATAAAATATAAAAATGGTTTTCCACGCTCAGATTTAAAAAAATAGTTATTTATTAATGTCAATTTGATATATTAACGTAACATATTTTTAATAACGATTCGAGTTTAAAATACCTAATGACAACTGTCAAATACTGATTATTAAATAGAACAAGTAAGGATAAATAGACTATAATAATATAAACATTTTCAGGTATTTAATAGAATCAGGCTTTACCTATCCATTGTACTAATGAATGCAAGAACAATAACTTCAAAACAATAGATGGTATACATACATCTTCGATCATCTATACCTGAGAATGTAGCACGTCATACAACAACAAAGCTGGAATGTGGCAAATGCCGTTTGACAAATCACGCGACACTAAATGTCAAGTTGTATGTCAAGTCGTGGGGAAGTTTCATACTGGGCTGCGTTTTGGGGGAGTTTGAGGTGTCCCACAAATGCCATCGTCATGCAATATCCACAGGTATAGATGATCGAAGGTATACATGCATGAAATCTGTGCACCGCCCGCCTGACAGCAACACATCTTGCATTTTATGCCAACTACTCTCCACGTGTTTCGTCCAAAGCATCATCAAGATTTGTTAGACCGTGCAATGTCAAGCACCAAGTCTATACCACCAAAGTATTACGCCTGTAGCACACCTCCGCCGCGAAACAATACCAGCCAACCCGCAGTAGGTTCCGCCATGATTTGACAGTTGTACGACAAGCGAAACAGATGCGAAATAGCCGGTTCTAACGCATTGATTTAATTGATAGATTTGATTTCCTTTTCAATGTTCTTTCCTTTGATGTCCCGGGCCCGCTGGAAGAAATTTCAATATAAAATAAGCGGTGCCCCTCTAATACTCTTCTGTTTACTTCCTATAAGTAAAAAATCGTGTGTGTACAAAGTTTATAAATAAAATATTAAATAAATAAAAAAAATAATGATGCTTGATGAATGAGAACGTAAGATTCCGCCCAATCGGCTCGGACCGTCGGCACGTCTCCGCCGCGAAAAAAATGATGCGAAACGCGACAAAATATCGTCGACGATAGAAGACAAATCATGGCGGAACTACTGCGGTATCGCTAGTATTGTTTCGCGGCGGAGGTGTGCTACAGTGATGTACAAGACTCGAGTCCTCCGAGTCCTTTTGTCTAGAGTTCGGAGTCGTTTTACAGGGCTCGCCTCGTTTGTATGAAGCTCGACGACTCGGGAGTCTTTTTCAGAACTCCAGCCTTTTTCAGAGCTCGGCCGATTTCGAGCCATTTTCACGGCTCGAGCCTTTTTGAGAGCTCGGTCGATCTCGAGGCTTTTTTTACGGCTCGAGTCTTTCTCGACGCACTAGTTGTGATGGGCTGCTGATCAATGAAGATATGTAGAGCTAAAGCACAATAGATTAAGCATCTACGGTGCTCTTTATAACACAAGACATTCATCTTTTTGAGTTTTAATTTTGGAGACTAGAGTCAGATTTTCAGGGCTCCGTGAGCTCGATAGGCTCGGCTTTAATATCTCCGTAAATAATAATATTGTAAACAGACATATAAACATAAAATCTAAGCTATTTTATGAGGCTCGCGTTCATTTTAAGACTCGAGCTTTTTTGAAGGCTCGGACTCTTTTGATAGGTTCGAGCTCTTTTGAAGGCTTGAAACTCTTTTGAAGCCTCGAGGCGTGGCTCAGAGAGCTCGTTTCTCGACTAGGCTTGGACTTACGAGCCTACCGAGCTCACCGAGTCCTGCCAATCCGAGTCGAGTCTTCAAAAGTAGAACTCAACGACTCGAGTTTTGTACATCACTAGTGCTACAGGCGTTAGCATGTGCATTTATTTGTTGGCAAGCGGGCGATGCACAGGTTTCTTGCATTATTTTTCTACTGTGTCTTGATATAAAAGGTTTACTGTACAACCTTTTTCGTAAAACTCAAATTGAACTTATTTTAGGCTCATTGTATTTATCCTCTTTAAGTGGTTTCAATAAAGATTTTATTACCAGGGCCAAACCTGTGTCGATCTAGTTGACCCGAGCATTCTCGCGTGGTTGACTGAGGCGGTGGCGAAACTCCCGCGCCGCGTCAACAACAACAACGTCAGCAACAAGCGCAAGCGCAGTCCGCCGCAGTACGACGTGAAGCGAGTCGTCGAGTTACACATCACGGGCCAGAACGATACTGTCGCAAATGGTGAGTTACTCTGACGTTTTATATGTATAAACAAAAGTCATGAGAGGTGACGACGTTTCCGCGCCGCGTCAACAACAAAACCACGTGAGCAACAAGTCGTATACTTCGTGAAGCAAGTCGTAGAGTTACACGTCACGAGGTGTGTTAAAAGAGTTTCTATTAAACTACCGATAGCTCATAAAGAAGAACAAAGTTATGTTTGACGTTCAGTCACTAATAAAAATGTCTTACTGAATCAAGTATTTTTTTCTCTTTATAAAATTAATAATGCCTAAAGGTTATGGGCCCATAACCTTTAGGCATTATTAATTTTATAAAGAGAAAAATACTTGATTCAGTAAGACATTTTTATTAGTGACAGAACGTCAAACATAACTTTGTTCTTCTTTATGAGCTATCGGTAGTTTAATAGAAACTCTTTTAACACCCCCCCTTAAACTAGCAATAGTCTCAACTAGGCTTAACCCTTAATAGTCTCAACTAAATTATCCATACAAAACTTATGTTTGGGAAATGACAGTGCTTTCGTGAAAATATCAGCTATCATTTCTGTTGTAGGTTTATATAAAATCCTTACTTGGTTTTGTGCTACAGCATCTCGAACAAAATGATAGCGGACTGACACATGTTTTGTGCGTTTATGGAAAACTGGGTTATAAGCCAACTTTTGAGCGGACTGGTTGTCGTTATAAAGATCAATATCTTTATCACAATCAAATATATCAACCTTGCCATCGAAATTTAATAGTTCGCTCAAAAACTGTTTTATAAAAATTGCCTCTTTTGTAGCTTCACTTAGAGAAATGTACTCTGCTTCTGTAGAAGACAGCGCAACACATGTTTGTTTTTGACAACTCCAGGATACAGTATTATCATTAATTTTAAAAACATATCCTGTATAAGATTTACAATCAACATCATTGGCCCAATCCGCATCTGTGTACCCCGTTACCTTAAAACTCCTTTTAGTATTATTACTACCTTTAAAGACCAATTTTGTTTTTAAAGTACCCATTAAATAACGAAGTATGCGTTTTGCGGCAACCCAATGTTCCTCAGAGTAACATGTGTTAAACTGGCTTAAATAAGAAACACTATATGCTAAATCAGGTCTAGTCATTTGACACAAATACATCAAGGAACCAATTAATTCCCTATAAGGTAAATTATTATTACATTCCTTACTTGGCGCAAGTTTCATGTTAGGCTCTATGGGAGTCTTTACAGGTTTGCATTCTGTCATGCCAAATTTTTCCAAAACATGCAGAATGTATTTCTCTTGGCTCAAAAATATTTCACGTCTGTTTTTATTATAGGTAAATTGAACACCTAAAGCATTATTTAGCTGGCCTAATTCTTTAATCTTAAATGCTTCTGACAATGCGTTTTTAAGTGAAATAACTAATTTCTTATCATTATAGAAGAGAAAGAAATCATCAACGTATAACGAAATAAATATTATACTCTCTCCCGCCCCTTTCACAAAAATGCATTGTTCAGTATCTAATTGTTTAAACTGCAGAGATAACAAAACTTCTTTGACTTTAGAGTACCAAGCTCGTGAAGACTGTTTTAATCCGTAGATGGCTTTCTTTAGTAAGCACACTTTGGACTCTTCACCGGGTTTAATAAAACCGCTTGGCTGTACCATGTATATCTCTTCAAACAAATCACCGTTTAGAAAAGCAGTTTGAACATCTAAATGCTCAATATCGAGATTTAGTTCAGTAGCTACAGTAAATAAAATTCTGAGCGATGAATGTCTGACTACAGGTGAAAACACCTCAGAGTAGTCCTCGCCTTTACACTGTGTATAGCCTTTTGCAACTAAACGTGCTCGGTATCTACTGATGTTTCCGTCAGCATCACGTTTAATCTTAAATATCCATTTATTTTGTACTACATTTTTATTTTGTGGTCTATCAACTAAGATCCATGTCTTATGCTGATGAAACGCATCTATTTCTGTTTGCATAGCTTCCTTCCACTGCTGTGCATCAGGAGAGCTCAAAGCTTGAGCAACTGTAGATGGTTCTGATTGATCTCCACAAAAATTAGATATTGTAGAGGAATTGGTAATGTAGAAATTAAGCTTATTAATAATGAAGTTAGGACAATTACTAATGTAATGTATGTACCAAATCTTTCCGTTAATTTATTATCTGTAATTGATCTTGTTAAGAAAGGCTATGTCACTGTATTTGATTCCAAAGGTTGTAAAATGTATAATTCAAATAATTTTAAGATATTCGGCAAAGTTTCAGCAACAGGCTCTGAAGTAGGAAAAGCTTATCAAATTGATATCTGCCATGAAAATGCCAATATTACCAAAGCTGTGGAATCTATTGATCTTTGGCATAAGCGCATGGGTCATTTAAACGTACAAGCTCTTAAAAAATTACGAGATCATGCTGAGACTATTAAGGGTTAAGCCTAGTTGAGACTATTGCTAGTTTAAGGGGGGGTGTTAAAAGAGTTTCTATTAAACTACCGATAGCTCATAAAGAAGAACAAAGTTATGTTTGACGTTCTGTCACTAATAAAAATGTCTTACTGAATCAAGTCTTTTTCTCTTTATAAAATTAATAATGCCTAAAAGGTGAGATGAGGTTCCATAAGAGAATATTATTTTACATTTAGGAGTGTATGATGAAAAGTTCATTTCGTTCATTGTATTTTTTGGTATTTAATATCTGTCACATTTCTCATAATTGTATTGTAGTGCTATTTTGGTGTGGCAATAAGTGTAAGAGTATCGACAAGGTAACGGGCTTGAGAATCTTGTATTTTAAACATATCGGTTCTACAGTTGTTTTATCTCACGAAAGCCGCTTGGCTATGAATCTTGTTAGGCGTAGTGTTCGTAATACGAGAACGAGCAGACGTTCACTAAAACAATGAGCATGTACACGCACATTTATAGCCGAACCGCATTCGTGAGATAAAACAACTGTACTTGTGCGCACCGATAACGTCATCGCTAAGAGCACGTTGGGAGCTAAACTATAATACAATAATTCACCAAAACTGCACTACAATTATTCACTAACCCCACGTAACGAGCCCCAAACCTGATCATCGCATCACCGCTACCGCAGACAAGGCAGCGGCGGAGATCATTCCGAAGGCCGAGGGCAAACCGCCCAAGGCGAGAGCGCCTTCGCCAGAGGCCCAACCTGAGGCGGAAGAGGCGGCCTCGTGGAGGCGGTCTGCCTCGTTCAGGAGACAGCAGGAGCCTAGTAGTAAGTTAACCAATTCACAATGTACCATGCCATTTTTATACGTTTGTAAATTTTACGACCGGGTTGCGACAGGTCGTGGTTTCGATTCTCGCCTGAATGTTAGAGACGAGTTGCTTTTTTTAGTACAAAGTTGAACTAAAATCTATCCAAATAAAAAAGGGACTTTAACAGCATTTTCATTTTTAGGGCTGATTTTTCAATTGCCGGATAAAATTTAACCCTTGGAATAAATGATATCCTTTCCACTCTAATAAGTCATGTTTTATGGAATGGATATAGTTTATTCCATGTGTTAATTTTTATCAGGCGATTGAAAAATCGGCCTTTAAACTTTCATATCATTGGTGTCATTTGTTCGCCCCATTTGGTCTGAACATTACATGTAATTGTACAGCACAGTGACATGTAAATAATATTTACTCAAAAATTCTTATAATGGTCATTATTTTGACAACCTCCTTTGAATAAAGTCGGGCTTGTCGCGCTCCTCGGATGGTGGCGCACCAAAGTTGTACGGGATTTCATTATTGTCGAGTCTTAGCCACCAGTAATTTCCTTTGAGAATCCATTATTGGATAATAATGTCCGCGCTATAAAGGCCTTGACCGCTTGTCTGTAAAGGGCTGCAATGCTGATGATGCAATGCGGCCTGGACCTGCGCTAAGCTCCGCTCTCGGCCATCATCATCGCTGCCAGCAACGTAGTCATTATTGAACGCGGCAGTAATGAACAATAACGTCATCCTCACTTTCGCTACCAGCTTTACAATACCCACTGATACTCAATTTTGATATTGAATAACAATAAATCTAATGATGTATGACAAAAAGAGAGAGAGAGAGAGTCGTTTTGTGCCGCAAGCGCTCTTAATCGCATTGTAATCTGTTAATTAGCCCTGTTGCTTAGTTTATAATATAGGAAATACTCGTATGTAGCAGCTATAGTACATTGTTCACCGAGAGGAGAAAGAGACCGATTACCGTCGAGGGCTTTTAAACACCCATGATCGGGAATAGTGATACATAGTGCTTTATACTACACCTACGAGGAAAATAAAAAAACTAAATCTTTACTAATTGAAATTTATATTGAAATTGTTGCAGTTAGTTAAGCTTAATATAACACTTTTTCCTTTTGATTTTCCAATTGATTTCTGTGGTAAATCAATCAGTATTTTTGCTGTTTCCTTCAACTGCGGCGGAGTTAAAAAATCTTTATCATTACTATCACTACTTATCATTTTGATAGTTTTATTTTACTTTCTACGAAAACTGAATCCTCAAACAACACACAAATTGAAAATGGCGCCAATGGCGTCTGCAATTTTCACATATTCTTTTTTCAAATTGTTTATCCTGCCGCCGCAGGGTCGCACTGCCATGCCAGCCCGACACCATCCGACACACAGCTAGTGGCCAGTGTCATTTTGCGAACTTGGAGATATAAACTCACTGTAAAAACTTTTTGTCTTTTGATATTTAGGTTACCGGCGCATAGTCTTACCCAAAATTAAAAAAGAAAAATCACGTAAGAAATGGATTTTCATACACTTTTCTCTCCCGCTCAGATGCGTTTTCTCCCCGCATATTTGTTCGATATGCAATGACGTACTTTCTACCGTAAATTTGATAAAGTATCAAGGTACTTTCGGAGCAGGTGTAGTATAAAGAGTATTATCCCATTTACTACTCAGTTTTCTACCATGTCACACTAATTATTACGTTCATATAGTAGAGTTACAATACTGGACTATCGCAACAGTTCGTGTGACTGAGTTTCAACTTGTTGAGCTACTTTTGTGTGTAACTAATTATGAAACCTTTTCTATCCTTAGGGGATAACGCTAAACCAGTGAACAACGCAGTAGACAACGACACAATACTGAGGAGGACACATAGCTTCGAAAACGACAAGACGTAAGTGTAACAAACAAAAGGAAGGCTCCCTATTTTGTTTATATTTCCCTCCCTTTCTTTTAATGCGTACACAAACAAAGAGAACTGCATTCAGCATGCTACCAGTGTACTAAAGTCCATGCATTGTTGAATGCTACAGAAAAAGTCTGCTCGTACTTTCGATGCGTTCTAAAATAATTTAAAAGTATATTCGATTACTTCGTTGTAGCGAATTAAGAAATATGGGATAAGAATAGTGCATTTGACTGTATGTACAGTCATACCTCATCCCAATTTGCATGTTTCTGAATGTGTATGTTTGACAGCTAATTGTTGTAAATATTCATTAAATAGCAGTTAAACCAGGTATTCAAAGTTCGAGTGGCCTTTCTTAAACTTCATGTAACACGTCGAAAATTCTAAACATTTACGGCCTTACCACAAAAGAACTGTTCAACAAGGTTTTAACTTAAGGTGGTACCCTGAGCGAAAGTGGCGCCGCGGTGAATTATATTTAATATTATAATCCAAATACACAATTTTAAAAATGTTTATCGTGGAGATTTTAGGGCCCACAGTCTAGTATTTTTAAACGGTATCGTTACATTCCCTCGTAGTCACTGCTAGAAGTAGATAGTAAAACTGCTAAAAGTGACCGTTTTTGACACATTTGCTATCTACTTCTACGAATGACTACGAGGGCATGTAGTGATACCTTCTAAAAATACTAGACCATGGGCCCTAAAATCTCCACGATAAACATTATTAAAATCTTTTCTATTAATAACATGATAAATAAAAACCTCTGAGGGCGCCACTTTCGGTAATACAACCGCCTTAAACACTGTTTTAATGTGATGCTGTCACTTTTTTGACAATGTTGTTTGAAAGAGACGCATCACATTTAAACAGTGTCTTAAAATCTTTTGTGGTAAGGCCGTTAAAAATTTGATTTTCGATGGTAAAATTGCCGATCAAATCCACCATATATACAGATCAATGTTGATTTCAGAAGGGACAAGGGCCGGGTTGTGAGCTTGTTAATAAGCAGATTCGATAAATCAAGAGATTTGGGAGTTTATAAGGAGCTAAGTGCTTTAGACCAGTTAGTCAAAATTTGTATATTGTGTATCGTTATTAGTATGTGAGAGTCTTGTATCGTCTGACTATGTAGGTGGTTGTGATCGTGGCAAGACAATATAATGTATCGTTTGGAGTACTCGAATTGCGGGCTTTACAAACTGTATATATTTTTCTAAATGTTTTTTGTTAATGTTCTTCCTAACTTTATACTGAGCTAGAGAGTTTTAACAGTGCTTTTTAAAATTGGCTATTGTAAATCATATACTTTTTGAAAACACTAATATATTATAAAATATGTTGCATTATGTGTGGCACAAACACCCATAAACAGATTTAGCGCACAAAACAAAGATAATTTGGTATAGGACAACAGCTAGATGATAACATATTATTTACTTTACCAGAAAAGCAGTAAAATCAGAAATATGGAGGATTCATATGGCTTTCAATAATTTGTCAATAACTTTCATCCCAAAAAATATTACAACTATTGAAAACATAACCTATTACAAAATCGTCATCCTAAATATTTCTTAACTTCATCTAATGTTGTACATTTAATTATAGGGTATTTGACAAATGTTCGTGAAACTACATTGAATAATTTTTAATTAAGTTATTTAAGGTCTATTCGGGACGATTACAGTTTAAATTGTAGCGCCCACAGGTAGCATGCCATGGCAAGGGTTTTTTTTAAATGAAACGAGCAGAAATATAACTAAATTAATTTGTATTACTTATATCATAAATAATACAAATTGTAATTTCACGACTCCGCATGCTGAAAGTATACCACTGTGTGATGTTTGCACCTACGATTGATATTGAAATAATCGTATCATCCTAATACAATAAGTAACATTTCTGCTCGTTTTATATAAAATCCCTTGCTGTGCTATGCCGCCAGTGGTCGCTGCCCCTAAATATTTATTATTTTATTCAGTAAAAATGATAATTATAAATAATATTCATAATAAACATAGTTATATTAAAATTGACAAAAACATTTGATTGGTAGTTACGAGATGTCTTTCAAGTCAAAACGTTGAGCATACGAATACGACGTCCAAAGCAAATCGTAATTTCTCCAATGATTTAAGCTAAGTTCATATGACCGCGCGGTGCCGCACGAGAATGCTAACCGCGCGGTACAATATTATACTAAACTGTGTTATAACGTCTACATTACCGCACGGAGCCGCGCGGTTCAAGATATACAAACCTGCATCGACCCGTTCAGTTGAGCCGCGCGGTTTGCGGACCGAATTGCCTTCTCCACGTCGATGTTGATGCCAGACTCGCGCGTGCATACGCTATCATGTGAATGCTCCTATTGCGCGACGACGCACGGCACCGCGCGATCATATGAACTTAACTTTAATTTAATCGTCCTGCAAAAGAGTCCTTAAAATATTCCCGCCAATCACCACATTGTTATGTCAAATGCCCTCTCGCTCGCCGCCTCAGTCGCATGCATGCCTGTGTGTACAGTTTCTACCAGCGGTACCGCGACGTGACGGCGCGCATAAAGGCGACCTCGTGCCCCTCCATCCCGCCACTGCCGACCGACAGGAAGGAAACTAACACTAACGACGACGCTCAGAACAGGTGCTGCGGTTTTCGAAGACTGACGTTTATGTGCTCACTTGTACCGCTAAATAGGGGGAGGGGAACGGTATTAGGTATTCTGATTAGGCTCTATCCCAATTAAACAAAAAAAAATTGTTGATGTAAAATCGTCCTCGACCTCCGTGGTCGAGTGGTTTGCACGCCGGTTTTCAAGGCGTCACCATCTCTTGAGGTCCCGGGTTCGATCCCCGGCTGGGTCAATGTATAGAAAATGAACTTTTCAATATTGTCTCAGGTCTGGGTGTTTGTGATACCACCGTTGTCTCTGATTTCCATAACACAAGTGCTTTAGCTACTTACTTTGGGATCGGAGCAATGTATGTGATGTTGTTAAATATAAAAAAATATATATAAAAAAAAAAATAGGTGAAAATACGATGAACAGTTTCTAATCTAGTTTCTCTAAAATAAAATAGTTTTGTTTTTTGGTGGGAACAATAATTTGTGCATTACAAATGTCATTCTGAAGCTATTTGGTTGTCAACTTTTTAATTAAATTTGTTTACACTCCTCGCGAAGATGGACGGATAGGTAGTAAGTAGTCGGTATTTTAGCCGCTTTAAATAGTAGATTGTTATACAAGACGCTAAAATTACCCATTGCATACGAGGTATTTTTATTCCCGAGCTTTAGCGAGGGAATAAATAGAAACCGAGTTACAATGGGTTTTAGCGTCGTGTGTTACACTATACTTTTCACTACGATTGCGAGAAAATAAAATACAATATTAAATAGTTTATACCTACTTACTTCCGTAAACGAATCCACTCGTTTTTCTATCCTCCACTTCATAAACTTTTTGTACAATATTTAAATAAAGATTTGTGCTTGACGGCAGAAGATTAAAATTATTTCTTTCCTATTACAGTCACACAATTCAATCAGTTTTTATAAAAAAAATCTAAAGATTTCGCGCCATGATACCTTTTTTTAATTTCTGCTGTAGCAGCTAAACAACACAAACACGCATTCTACGATTCACTCTGTACACAGAGTATAAATAAGTCTATGATTTCACCGAAGAGATGCTTTTAGTTCCATTTTCAAAAATGAGAATGAGAAACTGGGGGCCTATTACGAAACTTGTTCACGATAGTCGTCCGCAGTTCGTCGGTTATAGTTATTACAAATATTTTCAATGTAGCTATCGTAGTCCATAGTCTAATGAACGAATAATGACGGATCCACTAGAGAGAAACTGTCAAATACGCAATCACTTTGCAATATCGCATACGCAAGTGCTTTGTAATAGGAATCAATCAGAACGAAGCACGGACGCAGCCGCGTGTATCGCATTAAACTTTTCGTAATAGACCCCCAGTATTAAGTCGAGCGAGTTTTTATTCGTGATTATGAATAAAGACTTTTTCATTTTAGTACGCTCATTGGTAATAGACAAACATTAAAAAAGAAAAAACTTTATCCCCTAGGGCTTATTATGCTATTTTATCTCGACTCTTGTACGTTACAATGACGCACTTTTTGAGCAAGAGGAGTGAAAAATTAAATAACTTAAGTTAATAGTTTATTGGAATATTGCGATCTGCTTTTTAAGTGACCGATGGAAATAAATTACCGTGCATAGTGAAGTATATTATAATTCTTAGAACTCTTACATTAAAATAGCAAAAACTGTTTTCTTTACATATAAACCCTGAAAAAAAGAAAATGACTCTTTTTGTTACATAAAAGTAAAAAAAACGTATCTTCATATTTCATTAAATCAAGTGAGCACATCTAAACTGAGATTCGGAACCACAATAACACAAACTAAAATTTCATTTTAACTTTAATAAAATTCAAACTCTTTTATGTTTGCTATGTTCGCTTTTGTTCTGTCTGTAAGTTCATTCATGTCTGTACGTGTTCATTTATGTTGGGATATAAAACGGCGTATATATTTTTCAATTAATTTTAGTTTCGCCTTTATTACAAGGGCTTAAAGTTCATATTTGTTGTTCAGAATAAACTCCACTGAAAGAAGAGATAGAGAAGCTAACACGTGGACGGCGCCTGCGACCACAACCACTAGTTCTACTACTAATACCACCAGCACCAACAGTACTTCACAGACCACAGTCAGAAGGTACGTAATTATATCCGTCGTTTTGGTATCATGCCATCATATCATGTAATTGTGACTACGAAAAATCCATAGTTATAATACGATATTATTGGCTGCTGTGAAGTTTAGCCACTATGCGCGTAGCCGTGCCTCACCACACGTCTCTTTCACACACTCACATTTTATGTTCTGCGCATCGTCTCGCGCGATGTCCACAGAAGTCATAAAGTTTAAATCGAGCTTTACAATGCGTTTTAAACTTTTCAAAATATATCGCATTCGCTTTCATTTGACAGATGGATGTTATACATTGCTACAAGGTAAGTTTTTATTTGGGCTAAAAAGAAGTATCAATGTGTCACATCCTGAAAGCTATTGCGATTTTGAAATAAGACAGTACAAGTAGCCAGAACATCGCGCGAGACGATGCCACTACACAATATCGATGTAAGGGCAGGCCTCGTTCACTCGCTCGTCGGTCGCGCGATAAGCACCTACCGCTAGCCGTTCGTTCCAACGAACAAGTGAGCAGGGGGCAGCCACGCGCCCGCCGCCGTACAAGCGCGGCATCTTACTGCCCAAGTAGGTATTGCCTCTTTATAATAGTAACAATGTCGAATCTAATATATAATACTAAATAATCAATATTATAAAATAAAAAAATACTTACCAACCCGACTGAGAATCCGCCCGTGTTTACTCACTCGTATCCGTAATGCGAACATCGTCGTGATCGGGCCAATATGGAAGGTAGTACAAATAAGAAAACATCATTCTTTACCTTCACAATTTATTATTAGATATTTTGTTCTTTTTATATATAAGATTAAGGATCGATTAGTTGGAATCAATATAAGTACTCGTAGTAATTTAATTTAAACACTGTACCATTGTTGAATTAAACCAGAAGGAGTATAGTGCCTAATCAAAGATTCTTAAACAGTTTAGACCTAATACCCAACTAATTTATATTTAGACCTTAATTTGTTGATAAGAGGATGAATCCCAGTGCTTGGTTAAACCTAAATAGGTTTATGTAGCACTGTTAAATGTAACAAAACATTGTTGTAATTTGTGTCTTAATAATAATAAATAAATAAATAAAATCGACATTACTGTGCCGTGTACCGATGTCAAAATAAAAAACCAATAAACAATTGTCGTTTTTCACATTATGATTATATGCTACGCCGTTCATTTAAAAGAAGACAACCCTAACGTTGCGTCGTCAGAAAAGGTAAGAGTACGCGGTAGAAATAAAGGCAACTACTAGGTGAACTGCGCGACCTGAATTGCACTATATTGTTTCAGTGCAAAAGTCGCTATTTATTTAAATGACCTTGCCGAGTGCTGCTTCTCCTATCCTAGGCTTCTGTACTTATACTATTAGTTATTCTATGGTAAGGGGTAAGCAAGGCAAGTCTGCATACGGCTACGCGCATAGTGGCTAACTTTACAGCCGCCAATAAGTTTAAAACGCACTGTACTTCTGTACTTTTTCGTTTCATAGGTTCCGTATAGGCTGATAATTATAACTTTTAGTTTAATAAAAAAATAAAAAATTTCACCAAGTATGTTTATTGGAACTTAATCGGAACCTTTGGAACAGTTCCTTGACAGAACAGTCTTTGTTAGCATCATATATAGATATTTGGGCAAATATGTCTTTCTACCACGGTTTGACGTAGAGTAATTTGGTCGTAATTCGAAATAGCGTAGATAGTTTAAATTTTTCTGCATGTGTTTAATTAGAATGTTTCGATGGTTTATTTAAATAAGTCACATGCACCAAAGTATCTAGAATACAAGTTTTACAAAGTAGCCAGCCAAAGTAACATTTGCGACTCTTCGTTATCGCTTCGCTTTCGAAACATGTATGGGATTGACATTAGGTTTCGTTAGCAATCAAATTTTAAAACCTCATACATGTTTCGAAGCGAAGCGATAGCGGTTAATGTGACATTGGCTAAGGCTCATCGATAAATCCATAAAATATATTGTTAATATTATGTATTGGAATTCATTATGTTATTTCATTATCCCCTGAAATTATCAATGTGTTGTCGATTTGTCACTTCATAATAGTACATTATGAGACAAGTTAGCTTAGGTTGTTCATTGCACACAAGGCTGTGGGTTGCAGCCCGAGCCGCAGGCGAGGGCGTAACTCAGCCGAGTGTGTAATAAGCAAGAGCTCACGAGTTTCATACGACGTTTTTCAACACATTTGCGAGGAAAAAACAAGTAATTTATCACACAGCAACAAATATGGCAAAAACAAAATATGATAATTATGGGAAAAGGCGCGCATGTTTTTTTTTGTTTTTTTTTCACACGCCCAACGCAAGAATATTTTGCGAACAAAGGGGTGAGGAGCACACAGCCTACTACTAATTCTTCAAAATTATCATTTTAAGTGACAAAATGCAAATATTTTAATATTTTATAATAATAATTTGTGAATTATGAATAATTTGATAATAATTATATATTTATTTGACTTAATTAAGGACTTACACATTTATTTATTCCAAAAATGTATATAAATTTTCAGCAGTATAAAACCTCTTTGTTGTTAAAAAAAAATAACTGTATTACCCGGCTAAATTAGGAATGCTCTGTTTACTCGCATAGAACTTGCAGTAAGGTACTAATTTAACTTTGTAGGGTTAATTCTATTACAAACTAGTGTTTTATATATTATTGCACGCGTTTGTTATAGCTCGGTTTATGGCCCTAAAAGCGATGTATTAGGGCTCACTTTACGAGCAAGTGTGTTGAAAAGACTGCAACATAGCAATAGGATTTCATACTTGTTGTCGCGAACTGCGTGTGCAAACAAGACAGACTGCAACTGTATTTGGTGTGCATTGCAAGCGATGTAAGATTTATTTAAATCAATCGACTTGAGCAAATCGACATAAATTTTTACATCTGTAATAGCAACTCGTCGCTTAATCGTCGTTACTGTACTTTTGGTAAAGATATAAATGGTTCGTTAGTAAACTTCTGATGTGCGACAAAAATGATAGACCAAAATACAGCACGTCTAGTTTTACAAACTGTCGAAAATCTCAAATTAATTTTGAACCTTAAAGAGTTCGACTTTAAGTTTAAATCTGGTTGAGAAAATTTGACATGTTGCGGTAGCCCGGCCCAGCCGGAGTACCATGGGCAACAGCGTCGATTTTAAGCGAAAACCACTCCTAAGGTTAAAATCGCTTGCACGCCGCGCCGTCACAACATACGTTTAGTTCGTGCAGGGGCGATACGCGCGCACGTGAATTTGTTTGCTAACAGTACTGAGGCGTGTTTTCGTTCAGCGAGCGATTGCTAGCTGGCGCTACCGGTGCCGGTTACCGGTACCGGTTTATGCTAGTGACGTCACGCTGCTGCCGATCGGCAGGTCGCAGCTCGCAATCTGCGATCCTCCTCCAAAGGTGGTTTGCATCGCTGCTTGCTACCATAGAGTAATTTATATGACACTGTCAGCGGTATTGTTGTTGTTGATCCAGTTCGGTAAATTATGTATATTATATAAAATCATTACAGAATTCTTCTGTCAGAAGACCTATTAAAGCACTTTTAGTATTTCGGTTCATTTTCACTTCGCGCCAAAAAAAGTAACTTGGTTGGTTACCATCGCTTGATAAAAACCCGTTTTCGTTTCCCGCATCACATGCGCAGCAGTTTGTGACGTCATGAGCTGCGCATCGCTGCGGCCGCTAGCTAAACGAAAACACGCCTGTTAAGCGACGCTGGCTGTTGCCCATAGTACATACAAACTTACTTCCTTTTGTGATATGGTAGTATAGACTAGTATAGATGTAAAAGCGATGTGTGTTGCGACGCAGTGCGCCGGAGAGCGTTGAGTCGAACAGTAGCAATTCTACGCCGAGCGCCGCCACGCCCACCAAACTGTCGCCCGGGAACATATTCAAGAACTTCTTCAAGTACTCTATGTCTAGTTGTTGGAGAACTTTGCTTGGAACTTGTACTACAGTATACATATTTTGTACCTTATTGTGTTGCCACATTTCAGCTATAAAGTATTTTTTATAGTTATGGAATATTTGATAAAAAATCTGCGACAAATTCTTAATTTTAACTTGTTAGACAATGCTCTTTCAATATGGTTTCAAAACGTTTAATAATTGCAGTGTGGCAGCACCATCATTTAAGGGACTGAGACAAAATGTGAAATTATATTAATTTCTCTTTTCACACAAGGAGATTTGACGTTTGTGTCATCTTAGCACACCTCCCTCGCAAAACGATACCAGAAAACAATACCAACCGTTAAATCTATGCGTTAGAACAGGCTGTTTCGCTTGGCATACAACGTACAAGCCATGGCGGAACTACAGCGGATTCTCTAGCATTGTTTCGCGGCGGAGGAGGTGTGCTACAGGCGTAAAGACAAATTTTATTGTTTATCACTTTTCATAATAGTAATTTTTGACATAGTAAACTATTGTTTTGTCTCTTTTACTCGCACTGACTGTAAGCAGTATATCCGATAGTTTACGGTAACGTAAACAGTTTGCATGAACTCATGGTAGGGCCACTGGATTAAGAGATCCATACGTCATGTCTAAAGTATCAAAGTAAAGTCTCCAAGCAAAGTTACTGTTAGTTGTGTTTTAGTTAGCTTCGTTATGTTTTATTTCTGCTCGGACGCATTTAATTTGCGAATTTTTGTTGCCGCGCATGTCAATGTGGTCGTGTTAGTTTAGGCGTTTCATTATGCATGATGTTTACTATAACACATAATGTGCGTGACGTTTTGCATAATCCTTTGATTTCCTGCTTTTTGTGATTGCTCAAACCCTAAATCTGCGGAGGTATGATGAGTGATTCTGTAACAGGTCGTTTGTACCCCCGGTCCGAGATGAAGAGAGCGAGACGCAAAGAAAAGCGCACGCTAAACGCGTTCGTGAGACGCGGCGTTCCACGCAAGGCGTGACCTTAGACGAGATCAAATCTGCTGAACAACTTGTCAAGAAAAAGGCGGGCAACGGCACCGCAGAAAGCCCCTCGCCGGCCAGTTTGAAGAAAAGCGAAGATGCCATAGTACCTGCCAGCACTGACAACGGCTCGGTGAGTGGTTTACCGCTTGGACTAAATAACCAATAGCAGAGGTTGAAGGGTTAGTTCAAACTTTGTAGGTAACATTGCGCTTAAATTAAATTGACAAATTGGTGATGGGTGTTACTTGATAATTCAATGTCTTAACAATGTGGGTTATGGAAATTAATAATTTTATAATAGGAAAGATAATGCCATGACGTTGAACTTCAAAATCTGCTAGCAGTTTTTTCATGAGAGTTAATTTTTCTTTGTATATACGTTGAGATTGTAATCGTATGTGTTGTCGGTTTGGGCACTCACCGCCCCTACTTGTTTGTTTTAAAGTAATTAATGTGGTTCACAAATAGTGTGTCGCTCTTGTTAATACGGCCATTACCATGTAACTGTGTTCTAGCTTCATTAGGGTCCCCCCAGACCTACCGGTTTCTTTTCTTTGCTTTGCTGTTCGGCAATGGACCGCCGGCCAAGAGGCTCATTTTCAATCTATCGCATATTTTCAATCTAAGTACATTTCACATATATGTATGTTCTTGTGAGCTTTGTTCCTTAAACGATCGTTATGAAAACACAAAAAAATAGTTCAGGTAGGTAATGATGCCACCTACGACCCTGTTCACAATTTATATAAATATGCGATCGATTTATTTTTAGCAATCGGAGACCATGTTCATGGTGGCATATCTCCCATAAGCTTCCTACTTCGCAACCCAGACGATGATATTCGATAACACCAAGCTAATGGCTATCTTATCAATTTGGTCTGGTCCCAAAATGCTATAGATTGAAATGACCCTGGTTGGCCGGCGGTCTAAACAGCAAAGTAGAACAGCAAAGCAAAGAAAAGAAACCGGTAGGTCTGGGGTCACCCTTATACTTTAAAGATTTTAGCAGCATATAGAATTTTGGTTTAAAACCTCTCTTTGGTAAATTCATGTGAGAGAATACTCATAAACATATACCGTGTTATTACAAAAGATTTTTAAACACTGTTTGACTAAACACGTGTTTAAATGTGATGCTGTCACTTTTTTGACAATATTGTTTGACAGAGACAGCATTTAAACAGGTGTTTAGTTAAACAGTGTTTAAAAATCTTTTGTAATAACACGGATAAATTCGTCGCCATGTTTTAAAATGATCGTCGTTGCGAAGCGGTCGCGTACAGGAAGGTGTTATATTGTATTTTTTTTCTCAGTTTCATCTAAATTTAGTTCATTGTTTAAGGTTCTGGATGTATTAATTTGTTTGATTTAAGTTTCATTTTGATGGTATAAAGTCATCGAGTATTTATACATTCTTAGTTAACTTGCATTGTTGGGGTTAAGTGAAAATATTAGAACGTACAGTGCTGTCGTTTTATCAAAGTCAAAGTCAGATAAGCTTTATTCAAATTAACGTAATTGAGTAGGTACTTTTGAATCGTCTACCTACATTTTCCTACTACCCGTTCCAGACTTTTTTAGCTGACAAGAAGAACGGGCGCAAGAAACTTATTAGCTGTAGCAGCCATACGTAACGATATTTACAAACTTGAATATATCGTTATCTGTTCAAACCTCAAATAAGAAGGCTCATTTGTTAAACCAGACCGACGTCAATATAATAAATAGCTTATAAACGTGTACTCTTCAAGTGAGCGAGTGGGTCCTTTCGCAAGGCAGATGAAATACAATGGCAGCACTGGCTTTAAAAAAAATCATTCAAAAGTTCTAAATTTGAAAGTCTAACTGTCAGGTGTTTAGTTGTAAGTGATACGAATGTCGCGTAGGCGCGCGGCAGCGGCGACGTGGCGGTGTCGCTCGCGCTGGCGGCGGCGAGCGCGACCGCGACCGCGACCATCGCGGCGAACAGCGAGCGCCGGCCCTCGTGGCGGCTCCGGCTCGATCCGACGAACAAGGTGGATAGGCCCGCGGTATTGTTGACTCAGTGTGCGTCTTGAGTGACGACCGCGTCGCGCATGCGGCATCCGCGGAAACAAATACACGACAAGGCCGCGGCATGTAAGTTTAGCGGTGAGAGAAATTGGCGGGGATCACTTACTGCGCATGTTTGCAGTAGCCCCGCACCACGTCTCCCGCCAATAAAACCCCAATAATCACTTCTGCGCACAATGGCAGCGCTAAAGTTACATACCGAGGCTTGTATTAAGGCGAGGCCAGTTCACGAAATTTAATCTTTCACTATGTCTTTAGAATAAGGTTGAATATTGCATAACTTTAATTGACGCTTCGCCAGAAATTTGACGAATTTTAGTACATTTTTATTGATTTCTGAAATACTGGATCATTCATTAAAAATGTACTCGGTTATTGTGTTAGATCGATAAAAAAGCTATCCTTTTTGCATAAAAAATCATATCACTGTCGTTGAAAATTACGAAATCTGACGATTTGAAATTTATTTTTATAAGTTTTTATGGTGTTATTCAGGATTTTTTTACAGAGTTAACATGCCATTTTTCAATATTCTGTTCGGTTAATTTGCTTCTTTGTTTCTTTTTTAGTCTACAGTAATTTTTGTGAAGTAGCATTTTACATCAGTTCTTCACATTGGAAGTTCAAAAATCAGACTTTTCATCAGATCGTGAACTGGCCTCGCCTTAACGCGTTCCGCGCGCAGGCGGGCGCGCACTAAGCTCTATCGGGCACAACAAAATATAAAAAGACACAAACCGCATACACGATGCGCCGCCACTCAGGACGCGCGTTACACTGGTTTCATATCAGTGTGCCTAGTACGAGTTATGCAAACTATTTAAAAAATAATCATAATAAATAATGTTATATGATTAAAAGCCTGTTTGTTACTTTGCCATTTTCTATTCTCCTTCTATTTACTCTTTCTTTTTACAGTCTGCCCTACGTTTTCAATGCAATAATTAGCACCGATTATTAGCAATTGGCACTTTTTACCGGCATGGTTTGACGCGTTTTTTTATATGAAATTATGCATTATGCGATTCGACAGATAGATGTTTAGTAAGTAATTGAATAGGAAGTATTAGGTATTGATTTTTTTTTTATTAGACAACGTATTTTTTATGCTTGTTGTTGCCATAGTCCTACTAACATAATCCTAATATCTATATGTCGTAGAACAATTGTACAAACAGGATTTTTGCAAAAATCCTAGATTTTCGCAATCATCCGATCAATTTTAAGGATCTTTGTTAAAATATATATATATATATATATCCCAGTGTATATTTTGCACAATTGGAAACTTGAAGGCTGATTGGATAATCTAAGAGTCGATTTAGTCTGATTGGTCAGAACGTGACTCTTCTTATTATTATAGTCCATAACGTTGATGTCAGCCAATCAGCGCGCGCAAAATTCATTCGCGATTTACCTAAGATACACTGGATTTTTATAGAAAATCCTAAAAATTACTAGGACGTCTGCAAAAATCTGTCTGAGATCCGAATTATCCGGTTTTTTTGCAATCATATTAGGATTTTTGTAAAGATCCGATTTGTACGAATATCCTACTACATTTATATTGCACGATGTAGGGTGAGTGTATATCCTCAGCTTTGCGGTGTTTTCATTTCATTGCATTTTTTGGTATTCTAAGGTTAGTTCGATAATTTGATATCTAGCTGGCAACTTGCCTGACCGTTCGATTTAAAGATTTTTTTAAACAATCCTAGTGCTTAAATGATTGATCAGCGACAAAAGTTGCCTCCTAAATATTCACCAATGATTTTCTAAGTTTTAGTTGTAATTTAAACATTTACAGTACATACAAAACAATAAAAAATTACGTTTCATTGCATGTTTTGTGGTTTATCTCATGTCCATTTTGTGTTTTTTGTATCTATCAAAAATGTAATATGGACGTGTGTCCATATATTAATATGGATATCATAATTGTATAGATTAATCTGGAATATGGATGCACGTCCATATAAAATTTTTGATAGATGACCTTTTTAGTTTGTACGTTAATTCATATTTTGAGGGTTTTTATTTTTTAACTCCTCCCATACTTATAAATCTTATCTTAGATTTTAAAGTCGAGAGTTAGCTAGTCATTTTTTTTTGTAAATAGAGTAAAGACAAAGTTTTATTCAGATCATAATCAAATTAGGTTTTGGGGGCGAACCATTTACTTTTTAATTTTTCTTATAGCTGGTCTATCTCACGAAGATCGTTTTGTTATTATGAATGTCGTTAGGCGTGCACATACTGTAAATGCACTTTATTTTAGTGTGCGTAATACGAGAGCGCAGGACCGATCGTTGTTGAGATCCTTGGGTCTATACCCAGCAGTGGGTGTCGTGCGGCTGGGTCCGTACCGGCTAACGCATCGAACTTCGGAAAGTCTGCTGGGTTTCAAATTAAAACAGATAAATCGAGCCCCAATTGGGCCAAAATGGCGAACCCCAATTCATGATGTCACACGAACATCTTCTTCATCTTCCAAATACCTTCATCAAATTGTACAATACGAAATTCCTTACTTCGATTTATCTGTTTTAAGTTGAAGCTCGGCAGACCCGCCGAAGTTCGAAAAGTTAGCCGGTAGGGCACCTGATATGATGAATACGAGATAAAAACACCAACAGTTTCGTAGCAAACTCGTGTATTTTAATTATAATTTTGCACACACTCCGCACAATGTTCATCGTCGAGCAAAAAAGTAAAGTGAAACCGGAAAGGGAAATCAACAAAGATGTGACAATACAAAATTGACATTGATTTATAAGTCGTACAGGATAATATCTTAATTAAATCATTCCATCTCTGTCACACACCTTGCATCTGTCCCTTTTACTCATTCACTTGCCGTTGCGTTCCGCTGCATTCATCATCAAACATTCCTACATTCATAGCAAAACGGTATTCGTGAGATAGAAGAACTATATCAGTACAAGATATATTTCTTTAGTTGTTACCACAGTAAAGCGTGTTAATTTTATAGTTCTGACTTTATAGGTCTGAAAGAAAAGTGATCTATATAAAAAAGTGAGTTTATAGAAACTCCCAGTATCGTTTCTTATTGTGCCGTATGGTGAACAGTTTGAGTTGGAGGACGCGGGTCGCTCGTCCCCTCGGGCGGCGGCGAGCGCGACTGCGACGGCGAATGCGATGGCTACGGCGACGGAAGCCACAGTTACGCTGCCGCTGCGGCGCCCGCCCGCCGGCTCCACGGCCAACACCGCCGCGCCCGCCAAGGAGGAAAGGGAGAAAGGTAACTTGGAAACTTACCCTTGTAACGTGGCAATGCGAGCATGGGCGTACCGAGGGGGGGGGGATATTTGACTTACAATAAATTTGCCCCCCCGGGGGGCGGTACAATAGATTTGCCCCCTGGCCCAGAACCTGGGTACGCCCAGGCGTGCGACCTCTTTCCCCAGAGTCTTTCCACAAGCAACAAAGAACCCTCGCAGGTTCTTTATTTTGGAAATACAACAACTCATCCGTGATCCGTGACTTTTATTGCTCATCGTTACTCCCTCGTATCTACAGGGTGTAAGGGACCGCCCTCCATAAACTGACAAAATTAGTGGATTAAACTGGCTAAAAATCGATATTCTAGACAGGCATCCACCCTTACGTAGATGGTAATCCTATATAGGCCCACAGGCGTGGATTGCTTAGGGCACCAAGTAGTCTTGATCCGGCACTGGCCTTGCAGCAAGTGTTTTAAGACGGAACCCTTTCGATTTCGTTCTACGATATTTTCATGTATTTTTTTATTCATTCTGTAAATACTAAAAATCCAAACGAACGAACGAAGGGCTTATAAGCGCTTTATACAGTCCCTGGATTTAACCACTAAGACCCGATTTCACTAACTACTTCAACAGCCGATTAATTTTTAACCATCTGATTTTGACATTTTCTCCATACATAAAAACGTCAAAAACAGACTGTTAAAACTTATTTACCTGTTTTAGTGTTGGTGAACTTCAGCCTAAGGCCCGTATTTATAAACCGCTCTCAACGTTGGGACAGGAAACCATCTTAGGAATGATCTCAAGATAGCTTGAGAACGGTTTATAAATACTGGCCTTAGAATAAGGAGATAGAGTTCGTTAACGTTTAAAAAATCTTTTTTGTGAGTGTCGGTGAATTATTTTTTTTGGTACTGTGCAGCGGATGAAGAGAAGGAGCGCGAGAGTAGTTCAGAAAGCAAGTCACCCAGCAATTCATCGCCGGCGAGCACGCAGGCGGCGCTCAACGTGATACAGCGCCGGCGCCGGCCCAAGCGACGGTCCACCGGCGTCGGACACGTGGACATGGACGTGAGTAGACACTGTACTGTATGCACGTACACATGGGCAACAGCGTCGCTTAACCACTCCCTAAGGTTAAAATCGCTTGCATGCCGTTTCATTTTAGTTCGTGCAGGGGCGATACGCGCGCACACGCATTTTGTTGCTAACTGGTTAAGGCCTTAAGGTGGGTCAAATCCCAATATTCAATTCAAATTATTGAAAGATTACGCGCGTGAAGCTATCATGGAAAAAATATAAAATGTACTTGAAATAATACACAATAGATTTAATTGAAAGCATTTATAAAAATGTTACCACCTTTAATGTAAAAAAATATTCCGTGGACCCTGTTTCTGGTATTATTTGCAAAAATTTTCGGAAACAGAACATTCGTTTATGTTAAAACTAACCATAAAAATCGGCGATGTTAATACCATCAATCTTAATTGATCAGATTTTTTTTTAACTTAAAAGCGAAGAAAAGAAATAAAAACTTGTAAAAATTAAGAATTCGGTGCTAGTTCTCAACGGAACCGTCGCGTTGGAACGCGCACTGATTTGAACCCAAAGCAGGGCTGTGTATGTTACTCCGCGCGCGAGTATGAAGCGCTCGGCGTCCTCTGAGAGGACAAACTACATACGTCAGAAAAAATAAGACCTACGCGATAGAAAGAGAGTCAACTACTAAGTGAATGTTTTAGAGCGAAGAGAGCGCTGTGCGACCTGAATGGGGTTGGTCAACTTTTCCAAAACTGTTGTGAATTATATATTTTCTGGTAGCTTTTGGCTTTGGGAGTCAGGAATCACCAATTGCGGAATTTTTATAATACTTCATTTTAATTTAAATAAAAATTTAAATTTTTAATTTACAGCATAGTACAATAAATCACTATTACGGCTGTATGCGTGGGTAATCCTTAATGCCTTTGCTCCAAAGACTTCTATGTTGATGCTCAAAACAAAAAAGCAAAGGTTTGGCATTAGCAATGTCAACTATAGTGTTCATGTCAGTCACAGTCAGCTAAAATAAATAAAATAACTCTTTTGTGAGTAAGTTTGTAGATATACATATCTACATTTACGTGATCATCACAAACGTATAAAGCTCTTTGAGGACAATTCCTGTTTAATCCTCTGCACCACGTCTCTTTCAAAGGCATGCTAATTGTAAAAAAATTGTTATGCGTATGGTCACGTCTATATTTCAAACAAAACGGAACAAAGCAGTGTAGGTACTACTTCATCGGCGTAATAAGCTGGATTATGGATTTCTTCAAGCTGATTCATTTCCAATAACTGAACAAGAAAAACACTAGAAAATCACAGTAATAAGCTGATAAACAAACAACAACATTAGGTCGTGATTATGATTATACTCTTTGTCACTGTCTGTCAAATCTGTCAATCAGTTTTTTTAATCAGTAAATGCAAAGGAACTTCGTGTTCAGCTGTACGTTTGATATTTTATCGCGATAATAATATAAAAAAAAATATTTGGTTAACAAGGTAAAATAAAAAAATATAATTTTATTTTCTTTATTCTTCAAACTTGTGCTATCAAAAAAAATATAAAACAATTCTCTTCGAAAAAGTTTACCAACCCAATTGCACTTTATTGTGTCGGAGCAAGAGTCGTAATTTATTTAAACGATTTTGCGCAGTGCAACTTCTGTACGCTAGTCTATTATCTATTCTGTGCCCAAAGTGAGTAGAGTTACGTTTGATTTCACTCCATCACGGATCGACCCGCTCGGATTGGCGCATGTTAAGGCCTTAAGCGACGCTGATGCCCATAGTACATAGCAGCTAGCGCGAGCACCGAGCGTCCTGCACCGAGGAGCACGCAGGCGGTGCTCAACGTGATTATACCAGGGGCCTGGTCGCGCTAATTTTTATCGATAAAACTAAAACTGATACTTATATTGTCATTTAAGTTACGTTAAGGACAAGTCGCTGTCGCTATTTCCATCAATTACCTAATGTAGGGCCACTTTATTAAATAACATTTGACATCTGTTAATCCATAGTGTAATTTGTCAAAGTAAATCGTAATCTTTCGTGATTATTACAATATTATTATTATAGGTATTCTATTTTTATTTTTTCTCTCATTACTGAGGTAAATTCATGACTATATTATTATTATTATTAACTGAAAAAAGTTAAGCAATTTTGCCTTTGAATAAATAAATATTGTGTGCCGTTAAGTTACGTTGTTGAGTTTTGATGAAGTGTCAAATGTGGTCAATTAAAGTGGCCCTACTTTAGTCAGTAAATCAGGACAAGGGCAAGAACAACATTAAAAAATAAGAATGGAATAGTTCCTATTAGGAAGTACCTACAATGAAAGTCAGGAGATATTAATGTGATCGATGACTTAATATGTTATAAGGAGCCAGCGCATTGTATTGTACATGTTTGTTGTTGCATTTTAATAAAATATATAATGCTGCTATACGCTTCATTTTTGGTCTGCGTAAGTATGATCACGTTTCTAACTTCCGGAAGGATCTCAAGTGGCTCCCAATACGTCTGCGCAGGAATGTCAGAATCCTCTGTCTCCTCTTTAACGTCCTTTTCAACCCTGCCTACCCCTCTTATCTCCGTGAACGTTTCTCCTTTGTTCATCCTCCCAATACTTCGTGCAGATCCCATCTAAAATCCCTTCTTAAGTTTCCCTCACATCATTCCGACTTTGCTTCCTATTCCTTTTCCGTACATGCCGTCCGTCTCTGGAACTCGCTACCAGCTGAGATACGAGACAGTGAAACGCTTTCTCTTTTCAAAAAACGTGTAAAGGAGCATTACCTAACTACTTGTTCTTAGCATAGTTCGATTTAATTATATTTTCATCTGTCCTCATCATAATTATTATTGTGTAGTATATTTATATGTAGGTATTTATTATTATATTAATTATTTGTGTATGTGTATTTATTTATAGATAATATTATATATAATTATGTATGTTTATAATATATATACTTATCATATATTTTTGAGGTACACACTGTCTGCCCTTCTCAATGTTTTTCCTGTCCCGGGCCTGCTGGAAGAAATTTCAATGTGAAATAAGTTGTGCCCTTGTACAATTCTTCTGTCCATTTCTTTTCCGTTTGTAATTGTGTGTGTACAGAACTAATAAATAAATAAAATAAATAAAATACTATATTTCTCTCTCTTAAGATGTTCATCCGCAAAAATAATATCAACATTCGGACGTGCTAGTTTTATTTCTCGTTATGATTAATCCTTTCGGTTCTTTCAAGAGGAAGTTGCGTCGTTATAGTCCGAAATCGTTGTCCGCGCTTTATTTCCTTGAATTAGTACAATGAACCTTTTGCTCATTCTAAATAAGTATGTGAGCAATCCTAGTAATGTTAACAGAAATATCGACGATTTAGTTCAGCTATGCATGATTTCATTTTGTTATGCGTTTCGAAA
Source organism: Agriphila straminella (assembly GCA_950108535.1). Classification (NCBI taxonomy): domain Eukaryota; kingdom Metazoa; phylum Arthropoda; class Insecta; order Lepidoptera; family Crambidae; genus Agriphila; species Agriphila straminella. The sequence goes on along the minus strand of OX467303.1, from coordinate 3,833,278 downwards.
TGTCAATTGAAACCACGTTGCTGTATTTCGGTTTGATTTTAACAACTATAAAGTTAGGAATGACCTAAGTGGATTTAGGAATGGCTGGTTAGTGCAAGCAAATTTTTTGCTAGGAGTAGCCTAAACAAGTTAGGCAAGAACTTAGGCGATTCTTAAGTTTAGTGCAAATGGGCATAACTGACTCATATTTTTGTGTGTATTTCTCATTACTAATTAAGGTCTGAAAACTCTAAATGATTGACAAAATAATATTATAATACCAAGAAATGCAAATCATATTATATTTTGGCAACGGTGCCAGTGTGAACATGTCATGTATGTGAAAACAGTTTGAACAACATTGAACACGAGTGCGCTAATAAGAAGCTCCATAATTTCTATCGGTGGTAACAGGTGCCTCGTATATTCATCTCCGCAGACTTACAGTTCATCCAAGTTATTATCTCGTTGACTAAATTCAGCAATATCTGGAAAAGATGTGAGTGGGTTTTTGGCATCCGAATTCATGATGAACTTTCAGTTTATCTTGCTCTGATGATGAGTGAGATATATTTAAACTGTCATCGATGACGTACGGTAATGTTGTGACTTTAAAATTTGGCGAGTTCTTACTTTTATTGTAATCGTGACGTGAGTTGGAAGCAATCCATGATTCGTTTCCGCTAAGCATGGAAAACTATAAGGCCCTTTACTGATTTGTCTATTCTCTACCGAATCTGTACAGAGCAGAGCTGATGTTGTGCCGACAAATGAGTAACGCTCTCTTGAAATATAGGCGTCCAGTAAGCTTTCGGTTCCTTTACTATACATAATCATTTTATCATCATCATCAAGGGCGGTCCCTTAGAATAACAACACCTAGAACGATAGTTCTGTTAAAAGTGAGGCAACTTAAACAGCCAAAATGGCCCTGTTTTCAGATTTTTATTCTCCATTATTACCTAATCATACCGAAAAAGTACAAAACAGTTTTGTTTTTGTTTGCAGAAGTAAGCTACTTACATATATTTCTTTTTTCAAAATTTCCTACATTTATTAGATCAGTTACTATATTATTGGATTTAAGTTACGATTAGGTAACGTAAGAAGGATATAAACCTGAAATTTGATTGTATTTGTATTTGAAAACTAAGCCATTCTGGCTTAGTATTAGTTGCCTCACTTTGCATACGAGGACACGGCTTCTAGGTATTATTATTCTAAGGTCGGCGGTCCATTAATCACGTGATGTTTTAGCAACTTTTTATTACTAGGATATTTACGATCTTCACAACGATCGTTCTGCCTGCCTTCTTCTTTTGGTACAGTCAGCAACAAAAGTCACTTAACACTTTAGTACTATGTCATATCAACTTTCTTGATAGATGTCTCACAGTTTGAAACATTAATCAAAACAATTGCTACAACAAAGTACTAAAGCGTTAAACGACTTTCATTGCTGACCGTACTTGCTTATTTATCAATATAGGATGTCGAACCGATGCTGCGCCGACAAATGAGGCCAAAAATTAGAAAAACCGTTACTTCGGACCATCAAACAGAACAACTATTACTATGGGACCAATTCTGAATCGCGAAAAAACCCAACTGTTTCATACAAAAATCAATACCGAAAATATGAGAATGTGTAAAACAGATGTGCTTTTTTTTGCGATTCCAGAATGGACAACACGACAAAAAATATTTTGTCAAAATAAAAAAAAACCGTTTCTAAATTTGCCCCTCAAGAGTGCGAGAAAAATAGTTTTCGAATTTTTAAAGCAATATTTATGGAGAAAAAAAATGAAATGTAAAAAACCCTTAGTGACGTCACAGCTCGGCACGAACAAAAATATACCTTTGCTCACGGTGTAGGCCTCATAAAAAAACAGGTCACTCAAAATGACACTTAGAGATGGGCAAATGTTTAAACCCGACTAAAAAAATGGGCCATGTCTTTTTCCATTCTCTCTTCGAAATGCAAATAAATAGGGCATGTAATTTTTTTGTCGTGTTGTCCATTGGTCCCATAGTAATAGTTGTTCCGTTTGATGTTCCGAAGAAACGGTTTCCCTAATTTTTGGTTCATTCATTAACACGATGTACAAATACGATATAATATTAACTCATAATGAGAAACATTACTTTTCCTATAAGTTTCCATTATTAGTATTGTACCAATACATACAATTCCGCAGGACATCATGAACGATCGCGGCGGGGGCGGCGAGGGGGATGGCGATGTTGACACAGAAACTGTCCAGGTAAGTTTTATAAGCCATCGATAATGTTTAGAAAATACATCCGTAAAAAACGAATAAAATCGTTAGTTAAAACCTATGTTCTGTGGAGAAAGTTTTTCAGTTTAAGCAACACTATCACCATCGCATCATTTGGTGCCACTTTATACAGAGTCGTCAAATAGATCGATACGTCTTCATTCGATTAAAAATGATTGTTCTGCGTATTTAAATCTTATGTTGCAATATAGTGCACTGAGATGCGTTTAATGGCGTCGAATAAAAGAACCTCAATTAAGTTGTTCCTTTAGTTTGGTCAGTCCATCTCGTTTTCGCCATTAAGCCATATTATCTGCCCACTAAATGTGGTAAATGAGGAGATGAAACATATTTGGCGTTGCTTGTTATTGTGTGTCATACTTGGTCGTTAAACCATAAGTCACGTCCTTCCTTCGTGTCTCTGTTAGTTTGGATGTTGGGCTGAATTTCTAGACGTTGTTGCTTTGTTCACTCATAAAACATTACGTATTTTATCTACACCTATGTTATAAATACTCTATAAAAGTTTCTGAAACAGCTTATTACAACCAGAGTCATAGTAACCATTATAACTGTAATCATTATAATTAATTATTATTATTAATTAATTAGCAGCAAAATTTGCTATAAAGCATTTCAGGCGAAGCCCAAAGACACCTCCATCGCCTCAATTCACCTTAAAGAAGGCGACTTGTTTTAAGATCCAACCCAATTCAAATAAATCATTGAGAACTTAGATATGACCATTGATATTTTAACTCGTCAAGTATTTGATACGTTTGATACTTTGAATTTTGCTATTTTGAAGTTATGCATAATGATTTTCGATATTTTAAACCATTTGAATTTTCGACATTTTGAACTTCGCCATTTTGACTTTAGACATTTTCCGTGTTATTACAAGAGATTTTTAAACACTGTTTAACTAAACACATGTTTAAATGTGATGTTGACACTTTTTTGACAATATTGTTTGACAAAGACAGCATCACATTTAAACATGTGTTTAGTTGAACAGTGTTTAAAAATATTTTGTAATTACACGGTTTAACTTTAGACTTACTGATACGCACCATTACTTCGTACGTAACGTGATAACGTTAATGCATTTGAATTAACATAGATGGTATTTTCCTCCTATGCGGTATGAATTGGGCTATTTTATGTGATTTTACCCTATTTTACTTTATGATTACCTTTGGGGTAACATGTATGGATAAATTGTTTTTTCGTATCTTAATAAAACATTTACTATGAACTTATAAAAACATGTTCAATTAGTTTTGGCACGTCGACTCGTGCCTCGATATCAAAATTAAATGCGTATGTCAGTTAGTTGCTATTTAATTTAATGAACGCTAGGCCTTCATCGTATTAATTGCTTACATTACATGGTAGTAAATTATATTAATTAATATATGTAGATCGGATCATTAGCGTTAGTTTGAGATATAGCAAATTTCAAAACACCTGTGAGTTTTCTTCTGTGATACGAGGCTTAAAATGTAGCACTGAGAAAATTTAAAGGTAATTTCAGCCTCATTTTTTTTTCAACGTTGATTGACATAATTAATGAAAAATTTAGTAAGAAGAACGATATTATTCAAAGCGTTCGATTTCCACTAACACCCGTATTCACAAACATTACTATGAGGTCTTACAGCGTTACAAATCAAACGTAATACGTAAAACAAACGAACTAATCACAGTAGGCCTAGCATGACCATCAAAACACGATATTATATCGCGTGATATAGCGTTTTATCACGTTTAACTGTCAAAAGACAATGGATTTTGACAGTGGAGTGTCGATAAAATGCCATATCACGCGATATATATCGTGATTCGTCGGTCATGCTAGGGGGGCATAGCTCAATTTCAACAGAGTGCGTTCGCATAGCTAAGGGTCGTTTGAGTATTGTTCTTGAATACGGGTGTTAAAGACTATTTAAGCATTTCTTTAATCATTTCAAATCTTTGGATGACGAAGATTTACAGCTAAAATAAAACAATCATTAATTTCTTTTCTAACGCGGGTTTCCCCAAACTTTATGGTCAAGTTCGCTTAGTAACGGTGCTACCTAATTAAGATTTTACGACTTGAATCGGGGCAATAAAAGACAGTGTACGTACGTCATTTTAGCGCTGCTCGCTGACGGTGGTTGTACAACGCATTGACGTCAGCAAACAATAGCAGTCGCTGTGATTTATATTTAGCTCTGGCTACATCCATCAAGCTTACGGAACAGGGTCCCAATCGCGCTAATTTTCAACAATAAAACCAAAGTTAAATTGTTACCGTTTCAGTTTCGTTTAGTATGCTCCCACACAGCAGTTATATAACATTATATAACAAATGTTATATAATGTTACATAACGTTATGTAATTGCTGTGTGGGATCACCCTTACATTTCGTTTCAAAATGTTACACACTGTTATAGAATGTTATCGTGCTACATAATGTTACATCACGTTAACTAGTGTTGGTAATAAAGCGATCTTTTGTATGGAGACCCCAACATTAAATCCTCAGTCGATGAAACTTTGCAGGGATGTAATATAGTATGAACCAAAACCTATGTACAAATATCCAAAAACAAAAAAATATCGATTTGGATTATTTAAAAAAATATGTTTAATTTATGATACTTTGTGAGGATTTACTGTGGGGGTCCACTACCTTCCTTTCCTACACTAAACTGCTGTGTGGGAGCACCCTTACATCTTGTATTAAAAATGTTACCTACACACTGTTACAGAATGTCATCGTGTTACACAATGTTATATAACGTTATACAACTGCTGTGTGGGAGTACCATTACAGAAAAATACTTGCTTTAGGGCTGATTTTTCAATCCTCAGATAACAGATATCAGTCCGTTTAAATATTAACCAAATCTAATAAAAGTCATTCAAAAATGTGACAGACAAATGAATGACAAGCATTTTCAATTTGGCAGTATAATACGCTATCAAACGGATAAAGCTCTATCTAGGCATTGAAAAATCAGCCCTTAGTTTGTTCAAATTGTTGAAAGTTATGCTTAGGGAGCCTAGGATGCCGAACTTGGACAATTTAAATGAGAATTCTAAAGCTAAACCAAAGATTTTAAGGTAAATTATAATCTAAATGAAAACGTAACGGTTTTGTTTTTATTGATCAGAATTAGCGCGATCGGGCCCCAGACATCCGCGGATATATTGTGTCTTGTCACTTTAATAATAAGTGTCAAATTCAAATGAAATATTGTAGTGGTTGTAATTAATAATTAAGGGAGAATCCGGTATGCATGCAACCTAGATCATGACGACGTACGTTTAAATAGATCTTATTTAAGGTGGTACCCTGAGCGAAAGTGGCGCCGCTGTGAATTATATTTAATATTATAATTCTAATACACAATTTTAAAAATGTTTATCGTGGAGATTTTAGGGCCCACACCAGTCTAGTATTGTTAGACGGTATCGTTACATTCCCTCGTAGTCACTGCTAGAAGTAGATAGCAAAACTGCTAAAAGTGGCCGTTTTTTACACATTTGCTATCTACTTCTACGACTGATGACTACAATGGCATGTAGTGACAATTCTAAAAATACTAGACCATAGGCCCTAAAATCTCCACGATAAACATTATTAAAATAATTTTCTATTAATAACTTATGAAATAAAAACGTCTGAGGGCGCCACTTTCGGTCATACAACCGCCTTAATTAAAAACAAAATAAAGATGAATTAGAGAGTATATTATATTATTATAATTTCAAACGACAAATTACATGGTCGACGTCTTCCTGTAAATGAATCATAGGAGATCCGAAACGCAAAACGATGCGTCCACAAATTACGTTTGCTTTGACATTGTGACATAATAAGTTTTTTTTATAAAGGTGATGACATTCACTATTCATAATTTAGTTTCAAACCAGGAAACTACTTGTGACTTTGGTCGTTTGTCTTACGGTTCCTGTTTAAATTAAGGTTCCTTATTTTTAATTCAAGGTTCATTGTGAAAATTATGCGTTTGCAAAACTCTTTATCTTTCTTTGTAATCTTAGGTAAATACATACATATATTGATTTGCTTTTTCTAACTGCAATGTGTTTTGAAATTCAAGGCACTGTCTAGAATTTACAGTTTAGATTTTCAACTGAACACACGTGGTGTTTTCTACTGAAAACAAATTTTTATGTGTACATATATTTTGCAGCCATGATATGATTCTAGATAGGTTTTCACAATTAAAAAACTTTACTTTTAAAATTGTCAAGTCCTGGAATTAAGAATGGTTCCAAACTATTTTGTTTTGTGTCTGTGCTGTGTAGCACTATTACATACATGTGACATATAAATAACTGGATTAGGGCTGATTATGTATCTCTTAGGGTGGATTCGTCCAAACTTCAATATAAACGGGAATAACTATACCAAGAATACATCTATTCCACGATTTTTTTCTCGAGTAAAGAAATGGTCATTTTTCCATGCAATCCAAAGATAAGTTACTCTTGGGATTCTTATTCCTTCATTAGTGAGTGAATATGTGAATGAACGTATTATCCTGCCAATTGCCATTGTTCTATAAACAAACTATTTAAAAGGCAAAGTCTTGTCAACTCTATTTTGTCGCCTTGTACGTATCTGTAGCGGTCAAAGTCACATGTCAAACAAATGTCACTGACATATGGCACGCGGACGCCATTAAAATAAAAAAATAATAAATAAATACTCGCGGATTAACTCTGTTATTCCCCGCGAAATGGTGGTATAGCGACTATTCCCGAATAGGCAAAATACTCTGAGAATAGTGTGTGGTAAAACGTAATTTCGATTTAATCTTGAATAACTGGTCATTTTATCTAAGAATAACAGTTATTCTCTCTTGGTCGAATCCGCCCTTAATAAGGTTCCAACATCAAATAGCTTATAATAGTTGCGTAAAATTCGGAATTGGTTGCAATTATAGCGTTCATCTGATATCTTGTGGTGCAGAAATATAGTATTAGTAAGGTCTAATAATAGAGGTATACAAGTGTAAGAGAATGTTGCCAGACAAGGATAAACGGATACTGACCCAATATTCCATTTGGAGTTGTATTGTATATTGGTCCGTATTTTGACATTGCGTAAAAAAATAACGTGAGGTTTGAATATTTTTATTCGCTTCAATATGGCAACATCGGTCTATTTATTTTATCTGTCATGTTATTCGTTCAAATCTTCCGTAAAAGGACGATTGATAGTATTTTTTACACATGCATAGAATAAATGAAATGAAATGATTTAGGTCTGTTTCACTAGTTCTGGGTAGCGCTAACTTCTGATTTAAAAAATGAATTAATTTCTCTGAAATTATCTGTCTAGTAAGTTAATTAGAACTTAACCGCAACCTGTCTGTGGATCTAGTTAATGATTTTTTTATACTCTTCATTAAAACGGAAAAATCTGAACTATTTCAATCTACGCTTATTTTTAAAACTGTTAGAATTTTAGGAAATGCTATTTTAAAAAGTAAAGCATACTTTATTATTTTTGAAAGCTGTTGTACACGGCGCGGCTTATGTGATTCATCAACACGTGAGTGACACGGGTACGGTTATTTATGCGTGTGCGCAAGGTCGGCGAAAACCGACCGAAGGGATTGCTTTTGGCGTTACACGAACTGCTGTAATGCATGTAAACATGTAATTGTATACAGGGTAGAAAAAAAGACGATAGTTGGAGGGAAAGTACCTACCTACCCTAAATATTGATATGGCAAATTATACAGAAAAAAAACAATTCCTTTAAATTTTAAACTAAGTAAAACTGCATTCAAAGATTTTTGATAAATCGCTTGTCTCAGCGGCGAATCAAACGGGCTAAACATTTTTTTTTATCTTTCTTGAATTAATTTAAGATACTATGTTATTTAGAAGAAATTGACTCTTATCATCGACCCTATTGCGATTAGTATCATAAAAGAAAACTCGATCGATTCCCGCCTAATACAAGCGATTTAACAAAAATCTTTGAATGCAATAAAGGAATGTTTCCTGTTACTTCAATGTTTAAGCTACTTTCCCTCAATTTCCGTCTTTTTTGATGTTCGAAGTCAAAAGTAAACCGTCAAAATTAGACTGGCGAGAATCGTGGGCAAGGATTTGACTGCATTATTTTTCTCTCAGACGGGTCCTATAAGAAAAAACCTACTCAAGTAGGTTACAAAGTAGGTAAGATACGACCCGTCTGACAGAAAAATAATGCAAACAATCAGGGAACAAAAAACAGTTACTGCTGAGTATATCAATACCATTTGGTTCCCAACTATGACCATCCGCCCGCTCGCGTTTCAGAGTTTTGACAGATCGGCGACACTTCGAGCGAAGTTGAAAGATACGGTGTTTGGTTTCTACTTTGAAATAAGAAATTAGGCCGGGTACGATAAACAAAACTAACCTTGGATTTACGTGTTATACAGTTCGACATTTACGAGGTATAAGTGACTAACTAGATATTTATGATTTGGGAGATAATCGTTTCACAGGAGAATTATGCGCTTTAGCGACTCCTTATATTGTTCGTGCGTGGACAATAAATAGCTTGAATGATTAGCTTGTCAAACTTGGCTCCCATCCAGTGATTGCACAGTATAATCATAGCATAAATCGGAACGAACTGCCGTTTCTAATCTATTTGTAAATCAACCGATTTATTTATGAGTTATCAGTCACATCACTAGTGTTTAACGAGAAATAGATAGTTATTTATCGTCTAACCATCTAATGCAATACCGTTATTATTAGTTTGCAAGAATAATCTCTAAACGATTAATTTATAACCCGTGAGATAATAATTGGGCTGCTAACCTCCTTGTTTAATCCGTTACAGAGAATTAGTATCTATAAATAATAATGATTTATATCTGTAATACGCATTGATATTGTATATTTTATTATGACGTAACAAAAATGACGTTGATAGAGAAATAGTGACTGAGATAGTAGAACAGCGTCGTCGCGAGCAGAAATAGAGGGGAACGGAAGAGTCACGTGCCTCAATATTTCAACCGTTTCAATCACTTTCATTATCATCCTCTGCCAAAACTTTATAAAATATCTCCTCCCAGGTTGATGTTAACATGATCAATTTCATGTTTACATTTTTACACGTGGCAGAGCATTTATCAGTGATTTCTGCCTATAAAGATTGAGTTTAAGTAACTAGCTAAATAAATGCTAAGTCTTCTCAACTTTTAATGGTTCCTTTGCATGATTTATCACCACTTTTCTATCTATTACTTTGCCTGATATACGATGTCATCGAACGGTCATTGAATCTTTTTTAGCTAGTTACCGTTTTTTCATATTACTAAAAGTAGCTGTTTTCACAGGTGAAATTCACTTGCCATTTACCATCAAGGTAAATAATTGGGTTCACTTACCTTCAGTAGTGAACAACTATCGAGTAGATTGTTGGAAAACTAGCAACAAAACGTTAATAATGAATAAAATTGATCATTCAGTAAAAGCGAGCTGTTAACAATGTCAGAAATCTGGGAATCGTGTGTGAACACTCATACAATGGCTTCTTCTAATCGTTCGTGATATGACATGACAGTGAGTCTTGGGCGTCTCCCATCTACACTTACATGGCAGTCTTTTGATATTATTAACTAGAATTTGTTTTATTAACTTAACTAAAATATTTTCATTCATGCGTGCTCTTTAATACAATTAAATTTGAAATCATGATAAATGTTGGAAAAAGCAGGATTGACTTCTTACCAACCCAACAGTTACGAAAACAGATTTTCTGTTTAAAGTTTAACACTGTTCTGCAAAGGTTATTCTTATTGCTTAATACATCCAAATAATAAAAGTTAGTAATAAGAATCAAAATCACAATACTATCCTTGCTCTAAATCAGTTGACGCATTTTCAGTTCATGTATATCATACCCTATTGCACCTGATTACATTATTACATCGTCAGTCCATAGCATGTAATTGGCCGTTAGCGAATTTATGTGAGTTTCGGGAGTTTATTATTTTTAGCGTATCCGCCATGACAGTCGTGTAGATGCACATGGCCTAGTGACGTCAGAGCTCATAACACTGGCTTCCTATATCGAGAAGGAGAGTATAGACGATAACACTGGTCTGGTTTTTAACCCACATCAAAAAAGGAGGAGGTCGAAATGTTTTTTTTTTAATTTATCTCCATACTCTTATTAAAAAAACATGTTACAATTTTTGAGTCCTATATTTTCCTTATGAATCAATCTTGTCAGCTGTGTTTCTACTATTAGTTATTCCTAGTCTATTTGCATAATACGTTCACCGGGCGTCATAATGTCTAGCCAAGTGTTCTGTCTATTCCCATTTCATTCGTATTATTTTGTTTCAGCCATGTAAAAAGCTTCACATACTTATTTATAAACGTGTCAGAGCTTTTCTCAGAACGTAATCAATGCTCGTTGCAGTGGATGTGATGCTAACATGGCCGGTGAATCACTTAAGCTATGACGTATGTGATAATAAATCTCGATGCCATTATAAAAATACAAAAGAAACAAGAGATTCCCGCAGCTAAAACTAGGATGTCAAAAACCGGAGCAGCAGCCGCACGAAAATAAATAGTTTTGTAACAGATGATTTCTTAACGTGTTCAGCGGGGAATCCGTTGCGTACACGCAACTGTGGTTCGAGATTCTAGTCAAATCCATCGGAGTGGTTCAACTGTATTTGGGTCGACCCGAAACGCACGCGCGTAAACTTGAAAATAGATTTTATTTATAGCCGACAAATACATAACCAAAAGCTTTTGTGATTTACCACGCATGCTGTTCTATTGTTTACTCATTTCTATTGTTACTCGTTCATTGAGGTCGTGGTAAACATTATTGAATACATGTGGTTGTTTAGATGAAATAATTATTTTTATTTACTATGCACTTCAATCAATTATGATTGATGTATCCATCGCTAGTAATGTTTTGAAGCTCTCTTTAGTCCCTGTGTTAGATATTAATTTGGCTTAAACTCTTGTATGTAGTTTGTGTGATGCGCAGGAGTGTATATTTAGAATGCCTACTGTGTACCTGTACGGGTGGGGCGGCTCGCCTCCCATACACTTGCCAGTGATAAGGGTGGCGATAAGTGATCGATGGCAACACTATGCCACAATAATAACCCACATTAAGCAAATTAAGAATAGTTGACGAAAAATTATAAAGTTGACTAAATTATTAAAATTGTTAGTTCCGATTTTCAAATAAGAATAGGAAAATTGTGATAAATAGCGTCGATTCCGTAATGGCCTATATTTACAGGTGGTTCTTCCACAGTGTGGCCGTGTTATCCCCCTTCCACGCGACGCCGCGTCGTCACGGGCGTCTCGCTCGCGCAGACCCAACACGCGTGGGCGCCGACAATATTTTCACTCGCGTAAAATTAAAAGTCGAAACACAGTGTGTTTTCATGTCGCGCGCCGTCCGGCCACCGGCACCGTTTCGTTCTGCGTTACCGTGTCATGTACGATGAGTCGAAAACAGGATAGATACAGTTCGCGGCCGAGGAGCCTCACCGGGCACTATGGCTCGTCGCCCAGCATGCTTAGTCAATATAATCCGTCGTATTCGAATAGTTATTCCAATTACTCGAGTCCGGGTGCGTACAGGAACTATAATCCGTATACAGCGGGGTTCGGAAGACCGACTCCCAACTTAGGGATATACGGAGGCACTAGTTCGGGTTACGGGGGTGTGTATTTGAGCAGTGCGACGTTAGGGTCGTTGAATTTGATGACGCCAGTGTGGAAGAAGTTAGATAAGAGATTGTTGGCGAGTCAAAAGAACTTTAAACCGAAGCCGGTGCCTTTGGCGCCCGTGAAGGCGGTGGAGGTCCCGCCCGAGGCGGAGGTTCCGCCCGTGAGGCCGGAGCGGAAAAGCCGCAAGGCCGCCCTCAACAAAGAAAAGTCGCGGTCCCTCACCTCTTTAGAGACCTTTGGAGGCCTCAACTCGAGGACGCTAAGCCTGAACTCTCTCGCTTCAGATGGATATTGTGTATGTTTGGATAAGTTTTGTTTATGTTTTGTTTGCGTTTTTTTCAGATATTTTAGGACAGATTGTTTCAAATCAGAACGTTTATTTTTACTCATCATAAGTACGGAGCTTATAATTTCGTAGTTATTTTTCTACTTACAAAGCTCTCGCTCTCTTATTATCAGTTTGAATCGATGGACTTTTAACCTCAACATCTTTACTTGTACTTTACGAGTCGTTTCTTTTCTCAGTTTTTTATATATTTTTTTTACATTTTACACTAATTCTATTCGAGGAGCTTAAAATTTTCTTGTTTTACTTTTTTCTACCTTGTGTCAGTCAGTATAGGATGATACAAAAACTAATGGAAATGTCATTTTCTTACTTATGAATAAACTCTGTTACTAGTATCGGTTGATTATTGTTGAATCGACGGAAATTAAAAAAATCTTATTAACCTCAACATCTAATGAATACTAATTTATCTAATGCATATGTGTTGTATATGTGGGTTCTCAAATTTCAAGTTATAAATTTACATGGAGTATTTTTACATGGAGGAGTTCAATTGCAATGAATGAAAAAACCACGTAATGTGGCTAAACATATCCAAAGGTGTTTTGAAATCATGTGGTTACAATATTAGCGTATGATTTTACCACTAACAAATCACGAATCGATCGGGTTACGTCAAAAATTTTGATCCACCTTATACTAAACCAATCTCGTTTATCACTCTGATTTATATGGATAGTTTTTTTTCTGATTTTACCTAGTTATGTTTTTAGAGAAAAAATTTCAGCTAACTAAGCTATGATGTAGCTTAGCCTTAGCTATAACTTATTTTTCCTTTCAGTCTGGTAGCGAACGCACGGAGGACGGCGAGGACCGTGACTATAAGGCCTTGTACGAGGCGTCGGCGAACGAAGTCCGGCGCTTGCGCGCAATGCTCACCACCTCGGAGCAGCAGCTGAGAGACGCGCGCGCAACCATCACCAGGCTCACGCAAGTGGTATGTTTTAAACCCTTAATATTTATGTATAACTAGTAGTGGCTCTGTGAGCTGTTATTAACATATTTCCGCCATTTTGAAAATAAAAAAAAACTGAATGACAGAAAAATATGCAATAGTAACCAGCGCAGCTATAGGATGGGATTGAATATGGTTCACCGCGCCTACCACAGTGCGTGTGAGAGTTGTGGTATATTGTGCGCTAGCGAAAATTCAATAAATCGATTTAATCATCATAATAATTCTATTATAGAGTATAGTACTACAGAGTATTATAATGAAACACTTCAATGTACTTATTCAATGCTACAATTCACTATAACTAAATTATTTTGTGTCACTGCTGTGCACAAAGAAGACAAAACACATCATAACTAAAATAGGATTATAAGTTTTTTTAATGAATCAATACGGTTAATTAACTTCTTATATCTATTAAGTACGAGTAAATAAACATTGTGCGAATGTATCTCTTAATGTGTGCTTAGTGATCGAGTTCGTAATAGTAGTTTATGATACAAGGTTGGTAAGGAGGTTTTTAAAACGAGTTGACGGTTTATTATCGTCACGAGTTTTAAAAAACCTTAACAACCGTGTGCCATACTACGTTTTTCAATACATTTGCGAGAAAACATTATAGGTACTGCTTAAATTGTAATCTATACATATAAAACTGTAAATTCTAAATATTTGTGCGCGAATTACACAAAAACAGCTTAACGAATTTTTCACAATTTAGTAGATTGTGGTCCAACTTAAAATCTAAGCTATGTTTCATCAAATTCGGGTGGGTGGAACCAGAGAAACAGCTTGAACTCTCCGTAGTACTAGCTTTCATACACTAAAGGGGTCATTTTAAACTGGTTGCAATATTTTTCTACTGTCCACGCGGATGAAGTCGCGGGCGGAAGCTAGTAGAAATTTAAAAAACGTTCGTAAACAAAAACGCACGGCGCCGGCGTGCGGTAAAATCAACTTTCCGCACGCTGTACTACTCCGTAAACAAAAACGCACGGCGTGCGGTAAAATCAACTTTCCGCACGCTCGACTGTCATCGTAAACTTACATTTTCGAGCAACTGTATTGAAAAAGCATTTTATGCAAAATATTGTTAAACTTAATTTTGGTTATTTTACACAGTTTAACTAAATAAAAATCCAAATGTATCTTTCGAACTTTATGAAATCCGGAACTTGATCGATATAGCTATACTAAAATCCAAATTTAATAAAAATACGATTTAAATGGTGGCAATTAATTATTATATTCAAATTGGCCGATTCGTGTACGGAGGCGGCCATGACATACGATCTTGCCCGAAGCGACCATTTCCCTGTTCCAAACGCTTGTCCAACCCACGCTCCAACTAATTGTCGCCACCTGTTGACGGAAAGTCTTGTTTTCCATTAACCACTCAGGTGTGAAATTCAACCTTATGCTGGCGATAATAAGAACTGTCAACTTCATGACCTTCAATTCAGGTACCTACGCGCACATAACGTACCTGAACTTTCGTGCTACTAATTTTAAACTATATTTTAAAACTGTGACGTACGATGACATTTAAAATGTTACATCGAATATGTCGAACACATCGAACACAAAGTTTGGGCCACATACGCGGTTTCTATAAGTCAATTAATTTACACTGTATTACAGCATTTTCCTTCTCTATATTTTTTATTTTTTATTTAGGACAGCTAACAAGAACATATACCAAAGACAAGGCAATGATACATTCGAAGGACTTACATGCTACAGTGTTGTCTTTTTTATTACAAGCTGCCACGACATGCATTATATTCAACTATTGTAAACTATTAAATGTTCGACAAGAAAGCTTCTCCTTTTCACAAAGAGCTTGTACCGTTTAGTATATCAGCAATTTTTGATGTCCCCACTGCTGGGGCACAGGCCTTCCTTATGGGTCGATATGGACGATGGGCCGTAACCTATAACGCAGGTCCAATGAGGATTGGTGGGTGTTAATGGCTGCAATAGCAGCAGGGACCAACAGCTCAGCGTGCCTTCCGAAGAACGGAGGAACTCGAGATGATACATTTTTGGTCACCCATCCCACGACCAACCCTTGGGAAAGTTACTTAATTGCCGCAATAGCAGGATTAATGCGCTAACCTACTGCGCCAAATAGCTCATCGATCGCTTGGTGGTGCCTTATTTCTGATCCTGGATGCTATGACTCGCTAGGATACTGGAAATACCTGGTGTCTTGAGCATCAGTCGCTGCGAACTATCCTTTCAAAGTACTGGAGGTATTAAATGGTTTGTCGTCTTATAATACACCGTTATTTTTTAAGTAGATCTTAAAATGAAAAGGGGATTTTAGACCACATGAATGAACAACTTTTACTATGGGGCCAACCACGAAATCGCGAAAAAAATTAAACTGTTCCATACATTATAGTCGAGTCGATGTTGTACTTTTCTGTAGAACAGCTGACTTTTCTTTACGATTTCG
The DNA here is from genome assembly GCA_950108535.1 of Agriphila straminella. Taxonomy (NCBI): domain Eukaryota; kingdom Metazoa; phylum Arthropoda; class Insecta; order Lepidoptera; family Crambidae; genus Agriphila; species Agriphila straminella. The sequence goes on along the minus strand of OX467303.1, from coordinate 3,817,507 downwards.
TGGTTGGCCCCATAGTTAAAGTTGTTCATTAACGTGGTCTGAACAACCCTTTTCATTTTTAGATATACTGAAAACAATAACGGTGTATAGTAGTTAGTATACGTAATGTGTGTCTGCTTTGTTGTACACTTAGCCAAACAGTGTTCGTAAATATTATCTGTGAAGCTTTGTTATTATTATAAACGATTCTTGCAATAGCGATTTGGCAATGCGAAGGTATAACACCCGTATTCATAAACAATACTCAAACGACCCTTGCTTTTGCGAACGCACTGCGTTGAAATATAGCTCTGATTGATTCGTTTGTTTTACGTATTACGTGCGTAGTTGGGACGTTGTGCGTAGACGGCCACTGTGATACCTGCGATTTTTTTGTATATTCATAAAACTGCTTAATATTTCATTAGTAATTAGGTCAAAAACATCATAAAAAATTAATTGCGAATAATGTTTATTAATTTGAAGCATCCTAGCTTTACACAACAATTATTATAAATATTCATAAAGATGAGTAATAAGTATAATTTATTTAATATCCGTTTGAGTTGCTTTATTATTGTTACCGCTGTAGTCCGGAATACTTTAATGTGCTCATTAATTAGGTTATCTGCAAATTACCGGGTACGATACGATCCGTTAAAATCCGATTTTTTTATTAAAGTAGGTAGCAGATTTCTGCACTGTTACATCTAGTTAATCTGCATATAAATGCTACACCGTTAAATTGGGGAAGACAGTGCGCCAAATGGCCAAGGCCAAGATTAACTAGTTAATCTGCTTTCTAACTGATTTACACACATTAGCGGTAACATTAAAAAAATATAATTAACTGCCACAAATAGCTGTAAATGCTGCGATTTTACAAGAAAATATTTTATAATAAGTAACTTAAGCAATGCGATCGTTGGCATAATGAATGATTTATCAATATAGTCAAAACAATCCTTTTTATTTCCAGAATCAAAATTCATTATCAGAAATCGAAAAGAGGGAAAAACGCGCAATGGAGAGGAAACTATCAGAAATGGAGGAAGAATTAAAGGTAACATACAGTTCCTCTTACTTTTGGCAAAATACTGTACCTACACATTACATTAGATATAGACAGACATAACACTCGTACAATTGATTTAATTCAAACAGACGGTTAGTTACAAAATGGCGGAATCACAAGATGGCGTCCGACCGCCTCAAGTGGACTAAGTTGTAATGTTGGTGTTCGTTTTGTAGCAATTGCAAAAACTAAAAGCCGAGAACGAAAGGTTGCGGGCTGAGAACCGCGCGCTAACGCGGGTCGTCAGCAAACTGACCAACTCTGCCGCAAAATAGGTAAACGCGCATAGCGCCGGCGCGCAGTGGCGGCGCACCGCGGCGCTCTACTGTACTATTCGCTTGTTTCCGAGCTCACTCGCTGACTTGTATACGATCAAACTAAACGCATCATAACACTATCTAGATAATGTTATTTGTGTGTTATTAGACTTTTGCTAAAATAACGCTGCAATTTTTCTTGAGAAGCTTTTTGTCATTTTACATTAACCTTTTTAGAATATTATAAATTAGAATTATCACAATTTCATGTCAACACAGTTAAGAACTGAAGGAAATTTATTTTTCTTTTTAAGAACAGCTTTTTAGCGACTTAATTTAATATTTGAAAATAATTAATGTCGGTTGTGTGAGCGAGAGAAAACTAGCCAATAGTATGCGCGCCTCAGCAGTGTAACATTAACAGTGTGTCAGTGAGCATGATTTGGTTCGTGTCTAACTCGCGACCGACGCGCGCGCGCCTGCGAGTCGTGTCTTATCAGTGGCCAATGTAAATGCCAGCGTATAACCCTATTGTAAAGTGTCACTAACTTACAAACCAGCAACCAGAATCATAATTTTACCACTTTAATTTATTTATTTTCACGATTTCTTTAAACTACAAAAGCGTTATATTGTAAACATTCCCCCTTATTCTGAAACAGAATAAAGTTGTACGTGGTTTAAAATTTGCTGTCTCATCAATTCAAAACAACAGCAAACAGCATCAGTTTCAAACCAAGTCTAACTTTAGTTAACATAGAAAAATAGGGACAGTTGGTCATAAACTATCTGTCTTCATTGGTATATTTATGAGCTTTTAAGATTTTGTTAAGTGGACTCAATTCGAGTATTTGTTTCGATTTTTTTTCTGTTGTGGTACAATTAATGATTACTTACTCTTAGTAGGTAATACAACCAATTGCGACGTAATACCAGTAGGTCATTTACACTGAATAAGACACGACGTTGCGTCGACTGCAGTGTGTGCATGCGTGTCCGTACTTGCGACGCGACGGTACTCTAAACCTACTGAATGCCTCATACTGGTGCGTTTCCAACTATGTACTTCAAAACAGTACGGTTCTGTAGAAGAGAGTATGTACTTGTGAAAAATTCCACTCGCCGAACAAAGACCTAGCTCTTGATTTAGGAAATAAAATTACTACGTTATAGATAGGCTTTATTATGTTCTGTTGTTAATGCAATATTGTATAAAGTAGTCTTTAAGTGTAACAATACGTACGTACGTAATACTGCGTACAACACCATTTCACTTGCAATATAACTTTAATATTGATCTAACAGTATAAATGTGTGTTCTTTCGTTATTAACACATACCGTCTCAATTAAATTAATTGGTTTTTCTGCTGTCATTTGACGTTCAATGTGTTTCCAATTAATGGATTATTATAACTTTGAGTACTTAATAAATTGTGTATAATGAAACGCAGCAGTGTAACACTCCATTAACGAACACTTCAACACAGACACGTTTTAAAAAAATTGCGCACACGCACACATGCAGAGACTTTTTGGAATGATCATATCATGCAACTACAACACTTCCACTTGAAGGGAATACATACTATTAGTATGGGAATGTAAAAAAGAAATACATTTTTCATTAGCAAAAATTTTTAGTTTCATTTTTAGAATACTCTAGGGGATTAAAATGACCACAAAATGACGGTGTATGTTCAAAATTATGCTTCATACTTCTTAGGTAATTAGAATATACTGCGATATTTTTATAAACAATTAACGAAGGTATATATGTAGGTAGATATTTGTAAAATTTCATTCCTTATAACATAAAAGTGTCACAAATTTTAAGTTTGTTCTTGTATGAAACACATTTGCTTTTATGATTTTTTCAACCTTAACATCATCGAATTAAGCACTATTGATTGTCATTCCTAGTATTTTAGTATTGTGTTAAGTAGGGTTTTTAGTAAATTATATCTGAGCTAGGTAGGTCTAATAAGACATGTTACATACTGATATGGCTCTACAAAACATGTGCAATTTTGTTCAGTATAATTTCAGTATCGTTATCTCTACTTTCAGTTTTATGTGTGTAAATAAGCCAGTAACTTGTCATTAACAGATAAAACATCATTACCTGTTAAAGAAAAGTATTCTTTGCTTTGTACATAGATGTTGCGTTCATTCATTTTTCACCATTTTTTTGTCATTATCCGGCATTTAAATATTTGTTTGCTTTCGATTTGTTTTATACAATATTATTTATCATTGAACACCCTTTTTTAGATTGCAGTTTATTTTGAAATTGTCAGTTCTTTGGCTCAGTGTGTTGTTTACTGCTCACAAGAAAATAGGGGCCACCATATGATTTTCCATACAAAAGAGTACTGAAAGGTATTTTTCTAATAAATTCAATCTGAGTTTATTTGAATTTTATATTATTCGAAAGCTGTAATAGTCAATTGCCGACATTACTGTGTACTCATATTCGTGTGTCAGTAAGGATAAAAAGAAATTCGAGTTTCATACAAAAATTCGCAAAAATTTGTAATTTTTTATTTGGAATTGACTCAAGGCGAATGGGAGAAATTACACAGTAAATTCAACAGTAAAGTCGATAAGTTGATTATTCTATTACAGTTTCGAACAATATCAAATTCAAATAAAGTCAGATTGAATTTGTCAGAAAAATAGCTTTCAGAACTTAGTTCTTTGTATGGAAAATCATATGGTGCCCCCTATTTTCTTTTTAGCTGTTTATTTATATTCCATCCTCTAGTGGTGACGTAACCATAGTCGTAATAAAATTGTTGCCTGCTAGAAGCAATGTAAATGCCCTTTCTGTGATAATGATAACCCATCCCGCATCCACTAGGCCGACATGGCCGCACTTAGTGCTGGCTACCTAAAAGTGAATTCAAATTTCAAGAGAATGTTTCATAACTTTGTTTCAAGCCACTCAACTGCTATACTAATGAGGTGTATTTTTGACAAATTGCAGTACCAACAAGCGCTGCAGGCGGAGAATCAGCGGTTAAAAGACGAGAACGGGGCACTCATCAGAGTCATAAGTAAATTGTCCAAGTAAAGTGGCCGCGTGTCACGCAGACAACGCTTCCTATGTGAAATATACAAACCGTCGACACAGCCATGTTGCCTATATTGTACTAGATTATCACTACTTGACAGTTCGCAGTGCGTTGACATACGGCACAGATCGTTAGTTTTGTATATTGCCATCTCTGTCTAGTTTCATGGTTTAACGTGCCTTCTTTTTATGAGTATGTTGTACTTATTGAATCGTCTGATGTACTTAGGGACGGCGGAATAATGCAGACGCAACACTGCATACTCGTTGCGCAAACTATGGATTGCGTTTAATAATATAATTTAAAGGTAATCATGTTGTTCTCGAGGTGTCCTTTTGTGTTTATATTTCGATGTATTCCTAAACGCGGTAAGTGTAAAGTAGGTTAGTCCATAATGAATTGTTTTACGGCGGTGTGAATTACCGCCATTATTATTTTGTGTAGTTATATGTATCTCGAATTACTAATATATATATTATGTATAGAGTCTTTAAGCAGTAGTAAAACGAATTGGAAATGTGATATATCGACTTTGCACGCCTGTGGACATGTAAATTGACCGTATTTTTTCGCGATCTTTGACTTATCGACTGATTGCTGTGATGTGAGGCAATCGTGACGCTACGGACCCTCACAATATATTTTTATACGGTATTGATTGGAAAGGGAGGTGAGGGCTGTAGGAGTTCATAGTTGACTATTTGACGTGGTAGGTTAGAGTGTATGTACAGTCACGAGCAATGAAATGTACACACCATAGAACTTTGCCACATTACATTATTGAATTGCTTCTATTAGACCGATACCAATACGTTATTTTGAGGGTATAACCTTAAAAAAATCTAAAGTTTATGAAATCTTGTCTGTCGATAGACTTGCATATAAAACGTTTATTTTTGCGTTTTGTGTCACATCTAGCTGATGCATCTTAAGAAATTCGATTATTTGTCGTCGATATAAATAATTGAACACAAAACTGACAAAATTGATTTAAAGTTAAAAAACTCAATGGTATTGTATTTAAGATAGCCTGAGTAGTGTACAAACAAAATTTGTGTCATTTTCGTCCAGTGCAAACTGACTTATAGTAGGTAACGATAACTTTAACTTCAACTGTATCTGATATAAGATTCCATTGATAAAAACGACACAAATTGTGTCAGTTAAATAACAGTGTTCCCGTGGACAAAGATGACACAAAAAGCTCATGTACATCGGTTATGACTTCGTAATCATCATGAAAGTAAAATTTTCAACTTTAATTTTCTTTTCGATTGATAGTGTTAAAAAAGACAAAAACCTAAATTGTCACTTATGCATCCACCCAAAATGACACAAATTCATGTATTAGTCTTAGTTAATGGTGCAGAAACTATATACGAAAAAAACAAACTTTAATATTTTTGAAACCTAAAACTCTAGCGGTATTGGTCTATATGGCATGTCAACAATAGATGGAGATTGTAATTATGTTTTTAATGATTTGATTGGTGGTGACTGTACTGGTGTGATTAGCGCGTGGCCACGTTTGATTTTATGCGTGCACTAACCTACTCAGTATTGTTAATGTTAGCAGTAAGCGAAAGTGTGATTGATTTCCAACAGCCGGCCGCGTTGTTTGAAAACTTGCGACGATTACAAGATATTATAGCTATAATGTGAACTGGGCCCTGTTTCATAAACATTACCGTAGTAAATTACAACGATCATTTGGTCAGCCAATATTCATTGCGTCAACCAATATAAAATTAGAAAATAAACTACTTGCAGATACCGCAATGTATTCTAATTAATGTAGTAATGTACAAATTGTAGCGTTTATGAAATAGGCATATATTTGAAGTCCGTTGATAAAATATTGACATCGTATGTCAATAACGTTACTGTTTACTGAATGAAATAATTATTTATTTACAATTCTATAAATTTAATAATTAATGTTTATCTAATACGATTTAATTATTTAGCAAATTCTTAGCTACGTGCCATAGATAAGAGGAATAAATCTACAAACAGTTGAATTGATTTTTAATGCATTTTAAGCAATACTTTTTTATGGATAACGTTATAATTTTAAAGTTTAATGGAATCTGCATAGTTCCGCTTACTACTAACTTATCGGTCTGCTTCAGTAGTTGATGAATTATGACGTCATATATAAACAGGGTTATTTGTAAAAAAACAAAAACCTCGCAGAAGTAGATTAACTAACATCATAAACAACAACATTTGGTCTACGACTTTTCCGAGAACAGACAAAAAATCTAATTTTCATACAAATGTCCGAACAGCTGATCGAGTTCTAAATATAAAAATATTTTCGATTTTTTTGTCTGTTCTCGGAAAAGTCGTAGAACAAAATGTTGTTGATGATGTTAGTAAATGTACTCCTGCGTAGTTGTTGGTGTTTTACAAATAACCCTGTGTACATGTGTATGGTAATGCATGCTTTTTCCAAACGTTTTCCCTTGGGCACGGACCCAAGCGTAATACGTACATTATATTAATAAAATGTGTTTTTCATAAAATTAATGCAAATGACAAATGTTCTACGTAATCAAATGAAATATCAAACAAACGTATCTCAATTTTGTAAGTACGTCTAATTTATGATTCAATCAACATTTTTGCAAACATATAAAATGTAAGGCGTCAAATGATCTTCGAAAATTATTGTAATTGTATAAATTTATAGCCTTCTTTAACTTAACGGTCTAATATTTTTCATTAAATTTTATTTATTTCCAGACATAAGAGTTAATACAATAAATTTCTTCTTTAATTTATTTGCTTTTTTTATTTTCGTCCTATTTTCATATTTATTGTGCATTATATATATAACATACTGTTTATTATTTACTTTATCAGGGTGGTAGTAGGTACCTAGCACAGTACATAATATAAGTTTTTCAAAGTATAGGAGCCCCATGGAAACGTTCGAATTTGACGGCTGACGTCACTCTAAGAGCTCTAAGCAAAGTTCGCAGTACTTTAGTCGGGGTTGTCACATCGCGTGGATTAGTTCACCGAGACTATTGTTACTTACTTTTATTGATTCGCCAAAATGATTCGTCAGAGTAAACGATATTGTGCTGCCTACGGATGTTTAAAATTTTCATTATTTAAACTTCCTGCCGATGTTGAAAGGTAAAATGTTTTAAATAATCGAACCTGTAAAATGTATCATCGATTGGGTTTGTGTGCTCGACTTGTGCTTGATTAAAAATCCCAACTATTTACTTATAAAGTAATAAAATATAAAGAACCTAATCATTATAATATTATTCATAGATAATTTTACAAACTGACATCAATGTTTATCAACAGTCGTTGCTATGCAACCCTATGTGCTTCGGAAAGCACGTGAAGCCGTTGGTCCCGGATGCATTTGCAGTCGTTAACACCCACCAATCCGCATTGGGCCCGCGTGGTGGGTTATGATCCATCCTCCTTACCACCCATAAGGAAGGCCTGTGCCCCAGCAGTGGGGACATCAAAAATGGCTGATGGACAAGCTACTATTTTTTATTTATCATTACTGTATTAAGTTTATCTAGGTAGGTAAGTAGGTACCTACTAAGTTCTCAAAAATTATATAATAGACTTTCAATTTTAAAATTGCCGCATTTTTCTTTCTGCTTCCCGGAAACATCGTTCGCTTTAATGTAAATACCTACTATTCGACGAGACGGAGAATGCCAACCCTAGCGATCCGACGGAGTGCAATGACAAAAGGGCCTAAGTGACGTTAGCTCTTCTACTGTTTGAAAAACTTATATATGTACTGTGTACCTAGCCAACAAAACTCTATGAAAGTGATGAAGCTCCTTTTGCAAATAAATTAATTAATATAAAAAACGGAGGTCGACCTTCCTCTCCAAGTTTTCTTTCGCCATTTCTTTCTTGGAGAGGCCTCCCAATTTTATGAAATGGTAGTAGTTTCAATAGATTCTCTCTTTTTAGCATATAAAATTAAATTAAAACCAAACCAAAACTTAAACCAATTAAAAAATTGTTAAAATTTTAATTTCGGAACGTCTTAAAAAAAATCATCGCTTGAGGGTAGGCTCACAAGTAGCTTCAGTCTCCCGTGACCACGGCAGCTGCAAAGGTGCCGAAACGTCGGGAAAATAAAAAATCAAACCAAATACCAACTAATTACCAAAGTACTTTCAATAAAACCGCGCTAGTATCCGTTAAAAGTGTTTTATTTCATGTCTAGTGAGCGCGTAAGCTTGAGAAGTGAATATAAATATACATGTTACACATATATGTGTGAGGCCCATAAATAAACCCTGCCTCAGTATCAAGCCGCTGCGCCAGTCTCAGTTGGGCAGAATGAGCACAAAATAACTCGTCAACAGTTTTCATTCTTTCTGTAAGTTTTAAAATCCATTTTAGCGCAAAGTGGCCACTTTTGGCAATTATGGATTTTAAACTTACCAAATGAATGATATTGATAACTGTTGATGAGTTATTCAAAAAATATTAGAGACAATTTAAGAGATTATTACATGAGCTTTTTTTAAATACTGACTTGGTTTACCAGTAATAAAAATAAATGTAGTGGCGGCGCTAGTTTCACTACTACCGCGCCTTAACGAAATAGGCAAAAAAATAGTATAGTGTCGTGGGGAATATAGTGTATGTTATTTTTCATTTACCTACGAACGATACTCTCGGCCGGTAGTGTAGAAGGGAAAAAAATTACCCACGACAATAGTGCGCCTTTGGTAGTGTCGTGGGGAAGAAGGTTAATTAATTAATATTAGTTAGTTTAACAACGTCTGAAATAATTATGATTATCGAGCCTATAAAGAATACTATAATATTCAAATCAATTCGGGCCTAAAAATAATGTGATATCGTTCGTTTAGCACTGAAAAAGCGTTGCAGTTCAGTAACTATAACGCTTTTTCGAAACTGACAACGTTAAGACGACTGCACCTGTTGTCTTTTAAGTCTTTTAATTAGACCAAAGTGTAAGGAAATGTTGACATTTGTTCCTGTGCAGTGACCAGTGGTTGCAAAAATAGTAAAAATAAGGTTTAGTGATAGGTAGTGATTTTCTCAAGAAATGCGAGGAAATAAAATTTTCTTTGTAAAAAAATAATTTTTAAATTGGTTCGTGATGGCCATGTGAAACGACCAGTCGTGCAGGCACAAACTGAACAACTTTGTCTATGTCCATCAACCATTTTTAATGTCCCCACTGCTGGGGCACAGGCCTTCCCTATGGGTGGATAAGGACGACGGGCCATAACCCACCACGCGGGCCCAATGTGGATTGGTGTGTGTTAACGTCTACAAATGCAGCCGGGACCAACGGCTTAACGTTCCTTCCGAAGCACCGGGGAGCTCGAGATAATACATTTTTGGTCACCCATCCCATGACCGACCCTTGCGAATGTTGCTTAACCTCCGCAATCGCTGGGCCAGGCGCTAAACCACTGCGCTACCGAGCTCCTCACTGCTACTTTGTCTATGGGACCAACTTAATCAGGCCAAATATCTACTCGACCAAAATGTATTGAAACAGATTTTTTTTTTATTTAGTTGGTCCCATAGACAAAGTTGTTCAGTTTGACGGTCTAGTCTCCACAAATATCGAATGTTTTCGATTTCACCCTGTAGTTTCATAAATATAACGCTACTGTACCCTGATGAATTTGGAATACTTGTGCGGGAAGTAAGTAAACCAGACCACCACGTAAATGTGGAACATCCCGCATTATTTTTTCAAATGTAATGTTTATATTTCAGTGTATATGTGAGATAAAGTACCTATCGATATATTATAAATATACTTGCCTTTACAAGTGCATTTGTAAATTATAGCTAAATATTAGGAAATTAAAAACAGGAAGACAATATTATTGCGATACTTGGCGTACAGCATAAACTGTTTGTAACAATAAATTATACAGATTTACACATTATTTTGTACATAATTCCTTTGTTGAATTATGCCGATTTGTTTGCCACATGAACGTTAATCTGTGTAGGTACATACGTATTAACACGTATAAAAATTTCCAAGTCAACCTGCATAATGTTTGTTATATAGAGATTTTAAGTAATTGAATATCTATAATGGGGAAGATGAGTGTAATTTTTTTATAATATAGAAAAATCAAACGTAAAATCTAAAAAATATTGGTGAAAGAATTTTTTAGATATCTCAAAAACTGAATTTTTTATTAATTTTCAAAGTTGAATGTTTTTAAAATCAGCGCGGTCTTGACCGTTTAAGGCGTGACGTCACATCGCCGGTTACGTCCGCCGAGATGTTATAAAACAAAGTCTTTCCGCCGCATCTGTCTATTTGTTCGCGATAAACTCAAAAACTACTTAACGGATTTTCATGCGGTTTTTACCAAATGATAGAATGATCCTTGAGGAAGGTTTAAGTGTATAATAAGTTAAGGTTTTATCTAAATTGGTAGAAATATGACGATAATAGTTAAAGATTTTGCCAAAAATTAAGCCGACTGGGAGCTTGCTGAAAAATTTTGAGCTATAACAAAATAATGTATGATGGAATTGTTTCTCTTTTATAGATCTACAAAAAAGTCCGCGATGGCATATATCTATCTTTTAAGAATAGCTCACTATACCCATTATAATCTTCTAAAAAATCGGTCACATACAATGCGGTAATTTGGAAAGCTATTTAGAAGGATACAGTATTAATCCTTATCAACTTAAATACGTCTGTTACCTGAAGCATTTCATGCACATTATTTTAATCTTTAACACCATACTATTTAAATGAATATCTTAGGAGTTGTCGCAAAAAATAACGCGAGCGAAAATAAATTCATGCGCGTCTTCTGGAGCAAAGGTAACGACTGTACGATATTTGTTTTATTTTAGGGTGTGCAAAAAAAGAAAGAAGCGAAGCGAGGGCGGGTCGCTAGTACACTTAAAATACTTGTTTAAAACAGTGTATTTTTTCAAGACAATATGAGACTATGATGGAGCCAGAAGGTGGCCATGGGAACTCTGTAATAAAATGAAGAAACCCTATCGAGTTTATGCTCGTTTGATTCGTCTTGACATGGACTCTGGTACTAGATGATATCCAAGTTCTGATGATGGAGCCAGAAGGTGGCTATGGCAAATCTGTAATAAAATGACGAAACACCGTCGAATTTAGGCTCGTTTGGCTTGGCTTGACAAGAACTCTGGTCCTAAAAGATATCTAGGGTGATGATGGAGCCAGAAAGTAGCCATGGTATCTCTATAATAAAACGACCCAAACCAGTGAGTTTGGGCTCGTATAATTTGTCTTGACAAGGACTCTGGTTCTAGATGATATCCAAGGTTTATGATGGAGCCAGAAGGTGGCCGTGGGAACTTTGTAATAAAACCCTGACAAAACGACGAAACACCATTGAGTTTGGATTCGTATGATTGGTCTTGACAAAAACTTTAGACAAAATCCAAGGATGATGGAGCCAGAAAGAGCCCATGGGAACTCTGTTATAAAATGACGCAATACCCTAGAATTTAGGCTGGTTTGTTTGAAACGATCCCAAATTCAATGGTGTTGTGTCGTTTTATTACAGATCTCTCATTACCACTTTCTAGCTCCATCATGAGACCCTGGGAACCATCTAGAAATAGGGTCTAAGGTCTTAGTCAAGACAAATCAAACAAAACCAAACTCGATGAAGTTGTATGGTTTTATTGCTGTGAACTTCTTCTGGCTCCATTTTAAGACCCTGGAGACCATCTCCCACCATACATAGTACTTGTCAAGGCAAATCAAACCATTCTAAACTAGATCATGGTGTTGCATGATTTTATTACAGAGTTCCAGTGACCTTCTTCCGGCTCCATCATCAGAACCTGGAAACCATCTCCCACCATAGTACTTGTCAAGGCGAATCAAACGATTTCAAACTAGAATATGGGGTTGCATGGTTTTATTTCAGAATTCTTGTGGCCTTCTTCTGGCTCCATCATCAGACCCTGAATACTTTTTCCCAACAGTGTACTCGTCAAGACGAATCAAACGAGCTCAAACTTGACGGGGTTGCATGGTTTTATTACAGAGTTCCTGTAGTCTTTTGCAGGTCCATCGTCAGACCCTGGACACTGTTTCCCAACAGATTACTCGTCAAAATGAATCAAACGAGCCCAAAGTCTATAGGGTTTCATGGTTTTGATACAAAGTTCCTGTGGCTTTCTTCCGGCTTCATTATCAGACCCTAGAAACTATTTCTCAATAGAGTACTCGTAAAGACGAATCAAACGAGCCCAAACTGGATGGAGTTGCTTTTTTATTACAGAGTTCCTGTGACCTTATTTCAGCTCCATCATCAGACCCTGGATTCTATTTTCCAACAGAGTACTCGTCAAGCTCAAGACGAATCAAATGAGCCCAAACTCGATGGGGTTGCATGGTTTGAATACAGAGTTTCTGTGGCCTTATTCTGATTCCATCATCAGACTCTGGAAATCATCTCCCATCATAGTACTTGTCAAGGCAAATCAAACGATTCCAAATTATATCAGACCCTAGAAACTAATTCTCAGCAGAGAACTTGTCAAGATAAATCAAATGAGCTAAAACTCGATGGGATTGCATGGTTTTATTACAGAGTTCCTGTAGCCTTTTTCAGGTCCATCATCAGACCCTGGACACTGTTTCCCAACATAATACTCGTCAAAATGAATCAAACGAGCCCAAACTGGATGGAGTTGCTGTTTTATTACAGAGTTCCTGTGACCTTCTCTCAGCTCCATCATCAGACCCCGGATTCTATTTCCCAACAGAGTACTCGTCAAGACGAATCAAATGAGCCCAAACTCGATGGGGTTGCATGGTTTGAATACAGAGTTCCTGTGGCCTTCTTCCGACTCTATCATCAGGCTCTGGAAACTATCTCCCATAATAGTACTTGTCAAGGCAAATCCAACGATTCCAAATGATATCAGACCCTTGAAACTACGAGTATTTCTCAACAGAGAACTCGTCAAGACGAATTAAATGAGCCTAAACTCGATGGGGTTGCATGGTTTGAACACAGAGTTCCTGTAGCCTTCTTCCGGCTCCATCATCAGACCTTGGACCTCATCTCCCATTCCTATCAGAGTACTTGTCAAGACGAATTAAACGAGCACAAAAGTCGATGTGATTGTATGGTTTTATTATAGAGTTCCTGTGGCCTTCTTCCAGCTCCGTCATCAGATCAGCTGAATGATGATCAGCGTTGTCTTACAGTTCTGACCTATATTCAAAGTTTCAAGTCTAGCTCATTATAAAATCATTCCCAGTAATTAAACAAAGAAACAAATAAACGAGATAACGACCTAAGAAAATAAAAAATACCTCAAAAAATACCTGTTAAAACGTCAACTTGCGAAAGATACGTATCCGAGGAACTCTATGAAACTTTCTGTACCTACCTAATTTTATTGAAAAATACAGTGGTTGTATGAAAAATGTAAAATAACAAAACAAAAGTATCGAAATTAACAAAAGTAAGTTTACAGAGCCTGTCAATCACATAGTGTCGCTAAGCTTCCATACGCCCGCCGCCGCTGTCCATCGTACAACCGGCGACGTGACGTCATAGCCATTACTCGAACGACGCAATCAGATTCCGCGCGTCCCCAAATTGATTTGCTTATAAAAAATTCAATTTTCGTGATATCAACATATTTTTTTCACAGTTAGTCTTATAATTGCTTATATTTTTAATTAGGGCTAAAAAAATAGAATATTTTTTTATTTACATCTTCCCCATTACTGACCTGTAATTGTTTGGTAATTAAATATTTTTTACAAGTTAGTATGTAAATTGTTAATGCTCTCTTAATATTGAAATAAATAAACTACTTACACGAATAAAAAAATGATTTTTATGAAAATCCATAATATTAATATGTTCAAGGCGATGTTTTTTAAAAAACAAATAAGTTCATGTGTGGGTGTTTTCATAAATAATTATGATGTCTGTTCAATTATTTCAATAATTAGTCAATAATAAAATACACAGTCACTTATTGCCTAAATAATGCCTAAAGTGTCTTGCAATTTCTAGCAGCACCATTTGTGTCTGAATATAATTATATACTTACCTTTTGTTTTGTACATTAAAATTTAATGTCCATCTAAACTCGGAATTTGTGGTTGTTCATTTAGTATTCAGAATAACCTAAGTCCTAAAATATGGTTAGTCATTTTGTCAGATTGCGCCTTGAGAAGTTTATCTAAATTTAGCACTGCACAAAAGGCTTGGATTTTTAATATTTTGTTAATAAAATTGAAAATGTTGAAAATATGGATGTCTTCAAAATAATGAATGTCCTTTAAAAAGTCTCTTGTGCAGCCATCAGGGAGTCTCCTTATTAATAATATTTGTACTGTTACGAAAATAGTGAAACATCACTATTATACCTATCTTTTAATTTTAGCGACTAAACTGTTATCTAAGTATGTTCGATCACTATTAATTAATATGTATGTAACTAGTACTAAAATGTGTAAATTGAGTTTAAATCCTTCTGTATAATATATAAATTTTCAGTTAAGGCGGTTGTATGACCGAAAGTGGCGCCCTCAGAGGTTTTTATTTAATAAGTTATTAACAGAAAATGATTTTAATAATGTTTATCGTGGAGATTTTAGGGCCCATGGTCTAGTATTTTTAGAAGGTATCACTACATGCCCTCGTAGTCATTCGTAGAAGTAGATAGCAAATGTGTCAAAAACGGCCACTTTTAGCAGTTTTGCTATCTACTTCTAGCAGTGACTAAGAGGGAATGTAATGATACCGTCTAAAAATAGTAGACTGTGGGCCCTAAAATCTCCACGATAAACATTTTTAAAATTGTGTATAAGAACTATAATATTAAATATAATTCACCGCGGCGCCACTTTCGCTCAGGGTACCACCACCTTAAATATTATTTTTATAAATTGTACGTGTTACGATATCTATCTTTATGTCTTGTCAATGTTATAGACTTACCTATTAAAAAGTTAGTACCTATAACATTGTTTTGAACCATTTTCTAATATCAAATGTTTTATGGATTGGGACTGTGTTTTTTTTCCGCTGCGTGTCTTGTTGGGCATATATTATTGATTATTGATCTGAGTTATTACGCAAGTTTTGTATGTTGGGTCTCCCCTTTGATGTATTATGGATTTTATTATACATATGAATAGATTAGTGATGAATCAAATGAAAAACAGTTTTACATTAAAATATTTATTCAACGACATACTTTAAAGATACAAAGTAATATAATTGTACATATAAAAAATAACAAAACATTTCAGATAAACGATTCTGAAACGTACTACATACACGTAGACACACTCTTCTACAAGTTGTTGTTTTTTGTGGCATAACTGTGAAAACTATTTTCATAATTATTTATTAAAGTAGGTACATAATGTTGATACATAGCTGAAACGTATTTTTATCTGTTAATTGCTTAGGTAGGTACCATTTAAATATCACAGTTACTTTAATTGTGACTGTATATCTTGAAACATCAAGTTTAGTAGGCAGTGTTGGTTCATTGTTGGCTTACATACTTACAATTATTTCCTAATTATTATATAATAATTTTATATACAGGGCCACTACGTCATGGCGTGATTCATAAAGTAGGTACATAACGAGTTGTACCGGAGGTGTATATTTTAAAGTGATGTACTTAGTTTGACTGAATATTTTAACTTAACATTTAATTTACCTTCAAAATATTTAATTCAATAAATTGGCATCTAAAATGTACACACCTCGTATACGGATAAAAAAGACGTTTGTTCTGTTAGTAACCTCATCCTATAAGAAATGAATAACTCTTAGATAAAATAGATTATAATGGCTATGTCCTAAAAATAGGACAGTTCAGGCGTGTTAATGTGATGTTATTGTCATGAAGTTGTCTCCTTACGGGCAAACCTCGGTCAAGGAACAATTTAATAAAACTATCAACCTTATTTTACAGGTTACTCTAAAAAAACATAAAAAGCAACAGCAGTACATATTATTTTGGCATCAATCCTACTTCAATTAACACTAATATGATATACAAAAATAAATATAATTACTTATATCGTCTTAAATAATTTTATTATGCTACTTGTTTAATACTTTCGGTTCAAAACTTAATTGTTTAATTTTATACACATTTAAGGCACGACGAAACTTAACATTAAATACGGTTATATAATAAAAAAGTTTACTTAACGTTTCGTGTGTTTCAGTTTAGAACAGGAAAAATTTTACGATAAGCCAATTTAAAGTAATATAAAGTAAGTTCATCTTTTAAACAGAAAGTATTATAAGCATTGTGTAGTCCTTTGCAAAATGTAACAATTCTTTACATAGTCTGATATCACAGGCACAATTATTAGTCCGATTTCATTGCAGAATGCCAATTCTTTATTAATAAGACTGCTTCACGTAACGCAGTTGTTACTAACAATATCTTATTTAATTTCTCTAAATTCTACGTTCCTAATTGGTTTACTGTACTATGCAAAGGACTGCAAATTTATTATTCTTAAATTATTATTCCAACTCATTTACATCTTTGGTTCAATACCTAGTAAGGGTTGGTGATTACTGAGAACACAGATTTTTTTGTAATCCTCGAATCCTTTGAGCTTATACTATCTAATAATAACCTACTGTTTCGTTTTGAACACTCGATTTTAGGGGAATGGTAACCATTGTGAAAGTAAATTTTGAGAAGCGAGTTGTTGAGGTAACATTTTAATATTTTGGCAGGAACATAATAATATAGAACCAATAAATTGACTGATTTTTATGACACTAAAGATCGGTCGGTTACCGCTTTTTATAGAATGGTCCTTCGAGCCGGATGACTCGTGTTTTTTTTAAAGTTATTTTTATAAAATTTTCAGCGTACAGCGACTCCGTTGATGGTGACTACGGCATTTGGCCCCGTCGGCTCGGGCTCGTACGCTGAGTCGGTGTCGCTCCTCCGGCCGTACGCTACGTTGTCAGCGATCCTCTCGCTGTACGGGGAGTCGTACACGTTATCCGTTACGTGGTCGTAGATGTGTCTTCCGTTGGTGTCGTGTAAAGTCGCGTAGCTCATGACCGCTGCGTTTTGGTCCTCTTTCCTCTCAGCGCCTTCGATGTTCTCAGTGTTCTTCACGGGCGTGGCTTTACGTCTGTCAAGCAAAAAATAACAATTTAAAGAAGTTAAATATCTCACTTCCCATTCTCCATTGCCTTCCTTGTCCTTGGACCACTCCAACCTTTTAATGTCTCTACTGCCTGGACACAGCCCTTGGTTATGGATAAATGAGAATGATGGACCATAACCTACCACGCGATTAAGATATTGTTAGATTTGTCTTTTCAGCCCAAGTGAAGGCCCTTAAGCCTTTAAGAAGGTGGCGTTATAAAAAAACCAACATGGCGGCTGTACGGTGCTATTATACGTAGTGATACGTACTGTTGGGCTTTATACTTTACCTGCATATATAAAGGTATTCCATTAAATACCTAATTTAAAATCGCAAATAGATAGACCGCCGTCGATTGCTACTATTGCTAGTTCACTACTCGACATTCCAGCGCTCTTAGGTAATTATGTAAGAGTCTGGTCAGCGAAAGATAAGACTAGGTTGTAAAAATTTTTTTTGCTCATTTTAGCGGTCAGTTTCCAATAACTTAACCTCTAAACGTTAATTTAACAGGGAAAGTGGCGCCACCATTTCAATATATCATCTTTCGTTGACCTGGGGGGGGGGTATTACAACCTCGGTTTATGAATTGCTATAAGTAGTTACATCTCTTTCTCGCTGTATAACAAATAAAAGAGCCGATTCAGAAAACTAGAGGTTGTAATACGGAAGCAGACTAGTCTACTCGTAGTTACAAATCAAACTTACAATCTCAAGTAGATAACGCCCAGCAGCATCAGTAAGAACAGCACGACCCCACAGCCCACGCCCACACTCAGCGGTAGCGTTCCATTGTCCGCCGCCTCATTGGTCGCCAGTTCACAGCTGGGCTCCTCTCCGGACCACCGGCCGTCGTCCATGCACTTCCTGAGGAAAGGTCCGACGCGTTGGAACTGCGGCAAGCAGTGGTACTCGATGGAGCTCCCGAAGAGGGTCGAGCTGTTCGATATTATGATGCGCCCGTTCTCTATCTGGCTGGGAGACTTGCAGTCGATCGCTGGAAAAATATATTGTGGTTGATTTTACACGTTAGTGTTGGTTTCTTGATGGTGTGTCTTGACAGGGTCGTTATCACGTTTACTTTCGTTTTCAACTTTCAATTCGTCTTGCGTCAAACAACTTTTGACGTTTTTTGAGAAGATACTATTGCATGCCCTGAGGCCCTCCGTTGAAAGCGCAAGAGTAACGGGAAAGCGACTGTGAAAAGACCCTTTAACTACAGATCCGAGGTTCAGTACAGAACAGATGGAAAATATGCTTCAGTATTTGCCAATAAATCGTTGAACTTTTAATATTAAAGAGAACAGCCAATTTTCATTTCAGTTAAGGCATTACGAAATTAGGATTTTCTGTGCTCAAACTGTACGCAAAGAGTTTGACTCTGAGCATGATCTTTATTACTTGTAGAATGAAGTTGAACTTTTTCGGGCGTGGACTCGATCAGTCAAAGAACTTCCTGGCCATTGTGTATAAAATATCATGTTAAAACTCACGTATGCAGACAGGTGGCGCCCCCTTCCACTGGCCCTTAGGCAGGCACACCCTGGTCTGGTTGCCCTTGAGGCTGTAGCCGCGCTCGCAGCGGTAGTGCGCCTCGCCGCCGATACTCAGAGTGGACGTCGCCACTTGCAAGCCCACGCTGCTCTTGATTTGTACCGACGGGTTCGTGCACGTGATTTCTGGACAAGATTTCAGATTTCAATTAACAGTCTCAGCGTCAAATATGATGCTGACTGTTCAAACTAAGTATAAAAAGACAGTATAATTTGCAACATAACCAACCAACCAAGTGGTCAGTTATATCCAAGAACTTATCTAATTTTTAATAGGTTCTAGAATGTTCTTTGAAGTTGCCACCTAAACAACACTTTTGTGTTAAGCGGTTCTGATTCTGACTACAGAACAAGAAAAAAGACCTTGTTCTGTGGTTCTGACTGACTGTATATTTTAAAGGTTCAATTTGCTAAGGAGGGAACAGGGGGACAGTTGTAATAACATTTGATTGAATAGACTCTTAGCCAAGACTTGTTATCAAAGTAACAATAATTAAGTAATTGTTAAAGAACTGCCATAATTTTCCGGTGATGTTTCTAAATTATGTACTTAAAATGTTTAAGTACTCGAGTTAGTTGTCGGGTTTAAAAATGCCACCATGACTAACGAGATGTATTTAGAATAATTCTTAGCAGAAGGGACACTTTGTACTTTCGTTCCCAAGCTCACCTTTGCAGATGGGTGGCTCAGAGCTCCAGGTGCCGTTGTCCTGGCAGAGCCTCCTGGAGACGCCATTCAGCTGCCAGTGCTCCTCGCATTCGTATAGAGCTGCTGCTCCGTAGTAAGTGGCGTTAGTAGCTAGTGTCACTTTGCCGTTCTCTATCCTGCCGGGGTTGCCGCAATCCACGTCTGTCGGAATAAACGAGATGAAATTTCCTCGTTAAAAATTTAGTCTGACATATCTATTTGTTGGTCCAGCTACTTGAATAGTTATTTTACCTGTATCGACGAGTTGAGCTTTATTTTCTCTAAAACTAACAAACCATGAAATCAAATGTTAGCTTAACGTTTTCGATAGAAACTTTTGAAAAAGAAAATCATCTTGCTTGATACGTATGATTTAGAAATTGATTGATGGTGACATTTATAACTTGGAGCTTTTATCACGGTGTTCCGCGTGCCGAAACTGTGAAGTTCACTGATAGGTATGTGTGAATCAAGCTTTAATCATTAAGTATATGAGACGAAACGAAACCTATAGTTTTCTGTGTTAGATAACTACTGTAGGTACTTAAAATGCTTACATTGACATTTCGGTGTAACTCCGCTCCATTGACCGTTGTCCTCGCAAGTAGATATGCTCTCTCCAACCACCTTGTAACCGCGTTCACATCTGTCGAACACAACAAAAATACTTAAAGCGCTCGTGGCGGAACTTGACAGCCTGATCGTACTCGATCACGTTTGTTAAGCAACACTCGGTCTGGCCAGGTGTTGGATGGGTGACCTTCAAGTGGCATTACAACTGAGCGCTTCCGTGCTTCGGAGGGCACGTTAAACCGTCGGTCCCGGCTGTTGTCAATTGATAACAGTCGTTAAGCCAAGTTAGAGGCTTTGTAGGCGGCTTGATAAACTAACAACAGAGGTGGCCACTAATCCTCATTCGATAAGAAGAAGAAGATTAAATAAGTTATTAGCATCAATCGAATGATGAGGCTCTCCATATTTGGATGATGTTGTATTGTAGTAGTTCTTTCGGGGAGAAAGAAAGGAGCTCAAAGTAATAGGAAATGTAGTCATGATAACTTTCTATTTGGCAGCGATGAGTGTATCACCAGAAGACGCTTGTTCCTATCGATGAACCGAAATGGCATAAACACATGTTTCGCATAAATTTCAGTTACCAGTTGACTGGTAACTTCTTACGAATTCTATTCAATTTAATATTATAAGTACCAAGTGATTGATGCTTGAACTATTTTGTCTACCTACCTACCTCTGCTCTGCCTCCCTAGCATGACCACCGAAACACGATATATCGCTTGATATAGCGTTTTATCGACACTCAACTGTCAAAATCCATTCGTCTTTTGACAGTTAAACGTGATAAAATGCTCTATCGATAGCGTTTTGGTGGTCATAGCTAGAGGGGCTGATCAGTGATCTCCAAACTTCAGTATGAATAGGATGATGCACTATGACGATTGATGCTAGAAGGAAATTGGTCCTTATTTAATATAGTTTTGGAGTCATCCATAAGCCATTTTTGATGTCCCCACTGCTGGGGCACAGGCCTTCCTTATGGGTGGTAAGGAGGATGGGCCATAACCCACCACGCGGGCCCAATGCGGATTGGTGGGTGTTAACGACTGCAAATGCAGCCGGGACCAACGGCTTAACGTGCCTTCCGAAGCACGGAGGAGCTCGAGATAATAAATTTTTGGTCACCCATCCCATGACCGACCCTTGCGAACGTTGCTTAACTTCAGCAATCGCTGGGTCAAGCGCTAAACCACTGCGCCACCGAGCTCCTTGGAGTCATAAGTACCTGTATTTGACAAGTGCGCCGATCCTGTATGTGTTGCTGGAGGTGGTGCTGACCGAGGTGCGGATGAGCGTGCGGCCGTGCATGCGGTCGTTGCCGGTCACTGATACGATGCTGTTCTCCGCCACGATCGGGTCGGGGCAGCGGATTTCTTAAAAAATAATATAAATTTATCATTCCCGAGCCAAACATAATCGGGGAGATAAAAACCACCCGACTTCGCTGGCTAAGATATATAGGTAGAGAAAGTGGGAGAGGGTCAAGCAGCCAAAAGAGCGTATCTTTGGCAACTGAATGGACACACCGTCCGTCCGAGATATCGCTGGAGAGATGAAGTTGCCAAGGATCTTAAAAACCTAAATGTACCCGTATGGTCTGAACTGGTACAAGATCCACTTCGGGTCGCTGAGCCAGCGAAGTAAGTAAGTAAGCCCCTAAGAATTTTTGTATTTTGCAAAAGAACAGACGAAAAAGGTACTTAGTATCTTAATATCAGCATGAAGGAAATACCAGTGTCATAGGAAGTAAACAATCATAAATTAGACATAATTAAGTAGTTGTGCAAATTAATGATTCGCTTCACATATAGTGGCGTGCATGGCCATACAAAAATCCAAGATGGCTCCCCTTCTTAAAATGCTCTAAGGTTTCAGAAAGTTCACTCTGCCAAAGGATATACTTATACCTCGATCACCAAACGCCGGAATATTGCACTTTTATGTCGTGAGCAGATGCTACTATAATACCTAGTTTCGCTTGTAGTAGCGCCTCGCAAAAACCATGAGCTCGTACCACAGCAGAGTACTGAATCACGTTAAAATTTGAACACGGTTTCCGTCGTCATCAGCTCACCTTCGCATCTTGGTGAGGAGTCGCTCCACTGGAAGTCTTCCGTGCAGTACCTCCTCACGGGCCCGACGAGCCTGTACTTGGTGGTGCAAGAGTACTGGATCACGCTGCCCAGGTGCGTGGTGCCGTTTAGTAGCTCAGCAGACCCGTACGGCAATGGTGGAAGCTTGCCGCAGTCGACGTCTGATCAATGCAAAAGAAGATTGTAAATATTACATAGTTTATTTTTCTCTCGTAGTCATAGTCTGTATTCACAGAGAAGCTACTTGACTATGCTTATGTGCATTCCTAGTGCATTTTAACATTCGAAATTTCAATTTACCGATTTGATTAAAATCAATGTCTAGATCACAGAAAGCAAATTACTGCCATATTTTCTGCTTTTGCAACCCTACTTTTATATTGTTTCGCAACCCTAGTGGAGGTTCTAGAGCAATAACTCAACACACTCAAATAACAGTGAAATTACTGTAACTTTCGATAGAACTTAAAACCATTACACCCAAAGACTTGGTTGGTTATCTCGCAAGGTATAGGAGTTCCTCAAGGCACGATTTTGGGTCTCTTTTTATTTAGTTTACTTACATTCACATTTGGGCGATTCCCCAGACCACTCGCCGTCAGAAGTGCAGACAAGGCTCTGCTCGCCGACGAGCTTGTGGCCGCGCTCGCAGTGGAAGTCGATAGTCGAGTGCACGTTGTAGTCGTAAGCTTCCATGTACCCACCGGCTGGCACTTCCGGATCGGGACACGAAATCACTGGAGGGTATTAAAAGGTGTTGAGAATACATTGCTATACGTTATATCCACATACTGAAAGATTATTATTTGTAATTTTCTTTTATGATCCCAGGCAGTTTCATCAAAAAACATCAGCAAATCGAGTTTGACTTATTTGACTAGGTATAGTTTTAAATTCTAGCCTTTTCGACTTTTTAGCTGTTAATCTGCCGTGAGATTAGATGGGTAAATTGGGTCACAGCAAGATTTTAGTCAGTTTAGTCCATAGTATTTGTTGTATGGTCTGTGGTTCAGTTTAACTCTCTCACTTTCTTTCAGAACAACACAAGAAGATAGGTAGGTACAAAAATATAGCACACAACTAGCGTTGCCAACCGTCCCGTATTTCACAGGACGTCTCGTATTTTTGTTATA
This sequence comes from Agriphila straminella, assembly GCA_950108535.1. Classification (NCBI taxonomy): domain Eukaryota; kingdom Metazoa; phylum Arthropoda; class Insecta; order Lepidoptera; family Crambidae; genus Agriphila; species Agriphila straminella. The sequence continues at coordinate 3,793,886 of OX467303.1, read as the reverse complement.
AATTTCAATGTCTCGCCAGGACAGCCCATGTCCCGTCCCGTCCCGTATTTTACGTTAATCTACAGACTTTCATTAAAGCCAAGCCACATAATAACTTTGGCCAAGCTTCTAACGATGTTCCATAAACTTAATATTCTACTGCGACGTTCAATTACGATTTTGATTGTTTTTTTATAAACATGTCAAATGACAAAAATATATTGTGCGCGCACATTAAAATCTGTATCGAAAAAAGAAATTTAAGTAAAAATGCAATAACCTTTATTTGTCCCGAGTCATAAATATGGAGAAATGCCGTAAGTATATTTTAAGATTTGTGATCGTTTGTCTCTTTACGTAAAAAAAAAGTTGACAACTATACACACAACTCACGTTCGCAAGACGGTATATCATGCGACCACTTCCCATCACGGTTGCAGACCAAGGTGTCAGCTCCCGACAGCCAGTGGTCTTGCTCGCAGTTGAACTGCGCCAGGGAGCCGTAGGTGGTGGTGCCGTTGGGCAGCCGGAAGGAGCCCTTGTGCACCTGCGCGGGGGTGCCGCAGTCCACGTACTTGCAGGAAGGGGGGGTGCCGGACCACGAGCCGCCCAGGGTGCAGTTCACACTCTATAAAACAGAAAAGTGTAATTAGGATTTTGTACCTATCAAATGATTGAAAATAATCTTTTTACTTAGGGCCCTACCGGTTAACTTTTCAAACTTCGGCGGATCTGCCAATTAGGGTTCGCCATTTTGGCCTGATTGGGGCTCGATTTATCTGTTTGAATTTGAAGCCGGGCAGTCTTGCCGAAGTTCGATGCGTTATATACGGCCCCTAGTAAAGTTCATAAAGGTTCACTTTGCCTACACTACTACATCGAACTAGGATTTACTGAGGTTACGCAGTTTTTAAATAAACTACAGAACCTTGGCTTCAATCTGATCTGTGCATGTGAATGCCCCGTGTTGCTGAAGCAGACTCAAATACATTTAATATCATTGCAAATGAGACAGCCGTTGAATCGGTCTTCCTGTAGGGGTATCTACCTATATGCCGAAAGCCTAAATAGGCCCAACAACTTGATCTAAGCACTAAAAGTTGTGGAATATTTGTAAGGATCTGTAGTACTTATAATAAGCTTTGCTCAGTTATTAATTAAGTAGTTAATAATTTATGGACTGTTTGCTTCATATTACGGTAGTTTACTTACTGGAGGCCCAAACAGTATGAATCCATTCTGGCACGTATACGTGGCCAGCGAGCCGGCCTTGTGCCCACTGATGGCCACAACGGCGCCGGCCACTGGAGGCGGCTCCGGGCACCAGTCAAACAGACACTTCGGGGTCTCCCCACTCCAGACCCCCTCGTCTCCGCAGACCCTCTCGAAGTCACCCACTAAGGTGTGGTTCTCTCGGCAAGTGTATATCGCTTTTGCTCCGTGCGTAGTTCTGCCGTCTACCAGTGTCACATCGCCGTCTTGGATCGGTGGTAGACCACCGCAGTTCACATCTGGGAATATTAAAGATGAATCATTATTTGGGTTTTAATAGAAAACAATTTAGAAATTAAGGCTTTCTATTAAATATAATAATATATATAATAAAACTAGTAAAATAATAATAAAGAAAATTCGTCACACATACAAACACACATACACACATACACACACATACACATACTACACTTACACACACACTCTTCTTCACCACACACACATACACAATTAACAGAACCCGTCACAATTTATTTACACCACTTTATTTGGCACAGCCAGCACACAACACAACCCACACACTATACATTATATACATAAACCAACTCCATGCAATTTGTTTGTTTGTTTATTTTATTTTATTTATTTATAAACGCACATGTTAAAACTTAGAAAATGTTTACCTATATACCTAGTTTAGCAGTTACTAGTTACTAAACAATGTAAAATTGAAACAACAAATGTATCTTTTGTAATCTTAGAAGGAGCGGTGGCTCTTAACACAGGTAAAGGGGGCCTTAAAGGGGGCCTTAGCCATATGTTTTGTAATGTACTTAAAAGATACTGAATAAATATTTTTTCATTTTTTCATTTCATTTAAAACAGTAGCGAACCTGTGAATTCTCCATTAGAATTTAGCTAAGATCTTTTAGGATTTTATTGATTATCGTTACAGTTTGTGTTAAGCTTTTTTTCATAAACTAACTAAGCTAACTTTCTCTATTCTAATAAGCAAACTTAATTATCTATCCATACATTTGCAACTCGGCGCAGTCCCAGACCAGAACCCATCTTGCTTGCACTCCCTGACGCCGCCTCCGAGGAGCATGTGACCCTCGGGACACTTGTACTGGATGCTGGCTCCAACCTTGTAGTTGGTGCCCTCGATCGTGGTGTTCACCAGCTTGTCTGGGCTGCCGCAAGATGGCGGGACTGGGGGATAACGGTGACATTAGAATTTAAGGAAAGCTTGATTCATTGTGGAAATCATGTGGAAATCGCATTGCGCATTGACGTTTTGTTTACAGTTATGTATGACAAATAATTAATATGGTTAATTATCAAATAGTAAGACGGCTGTAAGAAGCAGTCAAATTTATAAACGCCAATTAAAACTAATAATCACTTAAGTAGGTACCCACCTACAACGAAATGATAACTATGTTTAATAAAATTCTAGCTAGTACCTAATTTATAACAATTTTTGTATGCGTTTTTTTCTAGTTTAAATGCCTTTGTGTAGTTACAGTCTAGAATTAGATTAACGCCAAAAGTGACCACTAAAATGTGCAACGTTTGTTATCTATCAGGTACCTAAGTAGGTATCACTTTGGCTGAATTCAGAAAATTTTTGTCCGATGTTAAATAATTGTGGTAAGTGTAATTATTTGATGTAAAATGACGAGTATTGTGGCCAAGGGACCACAAAATACTCGTCTATTTGTTACACCAAAATGTAAATCAAATTAAACAGTTAGAGTGTGTGTGAAGTGGACAGACAGAAATTAAAGTTAAACAATTAGTAACCAAATATTGTGTGGGTGGAGTGGACAGACAGAAACCGCAGAGAGATGTCACATAACATTATTTAATTACATTGCGGTTGTTTGTTACAAATCAACCCCTTTGAAACAAGATAGGTAGGAATTATATTAAATAGGTATTTGACAAACATATCTTTTCCATCCTAAGAGCAGGTACTAATTAATGTACATTAATAATATTGTGCAAAAACCAATAAGTAGGGTAAGGTGGGGCTCAGTGTAACAAGGGGCACAGTATAACAGTGGCTATAACTCTTTGACCTTCTAATATTTTACTAGGGTTTCTGAACTGAATTGTCAAACACATCTGTCGCCATCTTAGGCCGGTTGTCATTTTTGACAGTTGTCTCTGGGTACGTAAATTTTAAACGGCTGTTATATTTTATGTATTTTGAAATTTTAAAATAGCAATAGTATATTTGTGTTTTAACCTACATTATTGCAGCTTTAGTGAGTAAGTTTATTTTGTATTGTACCGCTATATTATGACACGTTTAAATACTAGATATTTTGGCTGAAATTATTACCTATAAATTTTGGGCATGTTTGTTTTTAAACTTCGATACCATGGGGTACAGTGTAACGGGGTACAGTGTAACAAGTTATCGTGTACTTTACAGGTTATATATAAATTATTTATATTTTTTATCGTTTGTCATATATTATTTTGCCGTCTCCTACTTTGACAAATAAAATAAAAAGTCAAAATTTCCTCATAAAACTTTAAGAAAATATAATTTAATAATATAGCATTTTGTATTTCATACATTTTGTATTTCATACAATAAAATTCTTTATTCCTTTTTTATTTCTTGATTTTTAGAATTTCTATTAGAAGATTTTGAAATAATTATTGCTTATTTTGATAATTCCATATTTTAATCATCTTTGTTGATTTATTAGAATTTCTACGTTAATTTTAAAATAATTATTGTTTATTTTGATAATTCCTTATTTTGATATTTTTTGTTAATTTTTTAGAATTTCTATGTTAATTTTGAGATTTTAAATGTTTTACTACACAAGTTTTGCAGTATTGTTACATAGTACTCCTTCGTGTTATATAGTACCCCAGGGTATGTTACAATGAGCCCCTACCCTGGGGTTCAATGTAACAAAAGACTGCTTTTTTTAAAATGATTATTCTGATAGTTTGTAAGGTTAATTAGCGTGATATTGAGATTCCAAATGAGAGACTAAGGACTGAAGTTATATTGAGAGACTTTAAAAGTGCCATTTCATTAATTATTTGATTTCCACGAGGGATTATATCTTTTTAGTTACACTGTGCCCCACCTTCCCCTAATGTTTTTTTATCTAAACTTTGTGTTTTTACTCACAAGGCTTCTCGCTCTCACTCTTATACCTACTTATTCAAAAGCGTAAAATTATAATGTATTAAAATAAAAAAAATATACTCGCAGTAGCAGCATTTAAATTATATTTTAATAACTAGTTGACATTAAATAATTTCATGATGCGCTTTGGGCAAGACGTGTACGGGAAAAACAGTAGCTTCCGGTATAAAAAATAGTTATTGATAGGAAAACATAAAACTATAATTTTATTGAACTAAAATGAGGAAAGAGATGAGTTTAATAGTACATTATGAGACAAGTTAGCTTAGGTTGCTCATTGCACACAAGGCTGTGGGTTGCAGCCCGAGCCGCAGGCGAGGGCGTAACTCAGCCGAGTGTGCAATAAGCAAGAACTCACGAGTTTCATACGACGTTTTTCAACACATTTGCGAGGAAAAAGCAAAGTAAATTATCACACAGCAACAAATACAAAATATGATAATTATGGGAAAAGGCGCGCATGTTTTTTTTCCTACGCCCAACGCAAGAATATTTTGCGAACAAAGGGGAGAGGAGCATACAGCCTACTACTTATACTTCAAAATTATAATTTTAAGTGACAAAATGCGAATATTTTAATATTTTATAACAAAATATTGTGAATTATGAATAATTTGATAATAATTATATATTTATTTGACTTAATTAAGGACTTACACATTTATTTATTCCAAAAATGTATATGAATTTTTAGCAGCATAAAACCTCTTTGTTGTAAAAAAAAATAACTGTATTACCCGGCTAAATTGGGAATGCTCTGTTTACTCGCATAGAACTTACAGTAAGGTACTAATTCAACTTTGTAGGGTTAATTCTATTACGAACTAGTGTTTTATATATTATTGCACGCGTTTGTTATAGCTCGGTTTATGGCCCTAAAAGCGATGTATTAGGGCTCACTTTACGAGCAAGTGTGTTGAAAAAGAACAAAAATGGTTAAACCATTTTTTTCTGCTAAATAATAAATTATGTACCCAACTGGGTTGAGTGTAGCTTAGCAGGCAGGGATTTAGACAGCTATATTATTGTGATGAATACGGCGACAAGAAATACGTTTAGTAAAATGAAAGTTTCATTTATGCGATTTCGTTAAACATTTTCCATTTGCCTCTACTACCCGTTTTGCCCGGGCAGTTACCTAGTTGGTCAACTCGACGAATGTTTGGGTATTTTCGAATGACCAATTTTTGTTAGAAGTTGTTTAAGTTTCCAAATTATAGCATTTTCCAAGGATGATTAAAATGTACATAGTACAAATCAGAATTATAAAGCGTTTTGTTTTTAACAATTTCTGTGTGTTTTTACCCATTTAAAATATTTTTCTTGCCCTGGCATCCCCTTTATTATTTTTCATGAAATGAACTTCTGAAACTGTTTTATTGTAGTATTATTATTACATAATATCTACTTTATAACCATGCTGTTGCATTGAAAATATGATGATAAGTATTTAAAAGGAAATTGTAACTAGCCGCGGCATCACTGATCGATCATTTGATATTCATATTTCATATTCAGGCAATCAACCGATGCAAAATCAATAAATAGGATACAATTGAACGGATGATGGCCGGTAAAATGCAATTATTACATTTACATTGACAACTTAATTCAATAAGTTGTGAAACTTGTGTGATTGCAACTTGCATAATATGTAGAATATAGGTAGGGAGGTACATAAGGTGATTTGTCCGATAGTACTTTACATGATATAATTATTACGATTTAATTGCGCGGCCGGACATCAGTAAACAATAGAAAATTTATTGTGTCGCCAGGCGGTGTAGTGTTAAAATGCTGAATAGTCGGGTCCACACCAAGCGAGCAGCCGAGGCCGAGGCCAAGGCGCGCGCGCGAGGCAAGTCTGCCTATAGGTACCGAGGGCGAGCGAGCCGTCTCGCGAGGCAGGACGTAGGTATGCTGCGCATTATGCTGCGTACGGCGGGCCTCGGGCGAGGCTGCACGCTTGGTGTGGACGCAGCTAATGGGTATTTAAAAATGATTTTAACGATACGGGCTTATTATAACGAGTATTATCCGGAGGTCAAAGCTATAATTAATAGTACTTTTTGCATAATTTATATTGTTCGATAGAGATCTAAGTATTTAGATATTGTTTTGTATGATAAGCTCGTACATAGTTATGAATCACATTACAGAAAAATATAATAAAAAGACAATATTAAAGTTGCTATTAAATAATAATTAATAAATCAATAATATTCGCAAGCATGTGGAAGAAATAAACGTCATCCGAGTATCGTGGTTAGATTTCCGGAGTCCGGAGCCCTCAAAAAGGGTATATTCATATTCATATTCATATTCATTTATTCCACATGAAGTTTGTAATAAAATAGTACATACAATAGTATTGAGTAAATTAAAGATGTTAGGTATTACAATTTCACCTTTTCAAGGTATAGTGGCGTTAAAAATAATGCAATTTTAATTTAAAAATAACAACAACATAAAATATGGAAAAATAGGAAACAAATTCAAGGTTATATAATCTTTTCTTCAAAATATTCTTTTAAATTGTAATAAGGTTTGACCAATAAAATATTTTTAAGTTCTCTTTCAATTATACTATATAGGTACTTAGTCAAGTTTGAAGCCCAGTTATGCAGGATCAACCCTCGTAGTACACACTCCACACACAGTTCTATTATAAATGTAAATGTTAATGAAAGTATGAATATATGAATGAATTCGCCTCGCATATTATTATACAATCGCAGGGCATCTCATGTGGGGAACAATTAATGGAGTCGATATAACTCTAGCTAGGTAAATATCAAATGTAGTCAAATTATGTTTTAGACAGTCCAAGACTGACCCATCCTACTATAGGTGACACTCACAGTATTGACCTACTATAAAAATAATTGCGATAAGATAATAATGCGACAATGTCAATGTCGAACGTTTAAGTACGTCCGATTATCGTAGTTTGGTTTTCGAAGTAAGTCCATATTAAAGTTTGCAGCCCGTCTCGTCATTCCACAGACAAGATCGGCCCGCATCCAGCACCATACAGAACAAATATTAATTTATAAGTTAATGGAAGTAAGAATAAATGAATCATAACCACAGAATACATTATACTTAGTACAAGTCCGTAACATCTCGCACATGCAATCGCAGGGCATCCTACAAAATATCAGGAGATCAAGAAGATAGCAATGTGTAGGAGACTTCACTGACAACATCAGCACGGCCCGTATTTATATAACCCGCTCTCAATGTTGAGAGCTATCTTGAGATCATGCCTGAGATGCTGTTCCTATAAGAATACCATCTTAAGTATGATCTCAAGATAGCTCTCAACGTTGAGAGCGGTTTATAAATACGGGTCTTAAATTAAAGAAGAAGATCTCGCACAAACAATCGCAGCGCAACTCGCGTGGCCAACAAATGGAGTCGATATGTACCTATAGGTGACACTCACGGTACTGGCAGATCCAGTGCAGGTAGTCGAGGTTGCAGCCGACGTCGTTCCACAGCCAGGCTCGCCCCCCGTCCAGCACCACGCAGTTCTGTTCGCCGTTGTAGTTGTTGGGCTGGTCTTTGCCCCACGTCGGTTTGGATACCACTTCCCCTGAAGGTTGGACGCGTTAAAAATTGAATAATTACTTTTTTCTATTGTAAGATTGATATAGTTGGGTAAAAAAGAGGTTAACATTGGACAAACCAGGCTAAATGGTGGCGAGTCTATTTTTTTCTAGTTTACCTATGCAAAATAGCAGTGTAAATGCTAAAATCTCAGAGACAAATATCTACGCCTCCTAAAAAGCAAAGACTTCTTCGTATTTTATATCACATTAACTTCGATCAATGATCGAAACACATTATTAAAAATTCTGAAAATTGAGCGTTTCTCGTGTTCTATTTTCATCCGAAAAAGTTATGGCGTTTTGATACAATTCTTTAGTAGTTCTAGAATAATTACCATCAACCCATTTCCAAGTCCTAGAGGTGAGACCCGGCTCCTTCTGCGCGCCGATCCACACCAGCTGCGTCTTCAGCTGAGACTTGCGCCGCTCCAACTCTTGGATCAGGAAGCTGGAGGTGGCCCCCTGTGGGAATCACAATATTTGTTGTACTTATAATTAAATAGCAATACATTTATTTCTGTAGTAAAGTTATTACCGAGTAGTATTACTAAAATTTCAAGTAATAGTAGAGGCCAATAGAATATTGTCCTGTCTTTTGATAGTGTTAAAAGCAACGCAGCATTGAAGGTTGGGAATCCAATTGCTCGGAATAATAGTACATTACAGCCGTGAACGGGAAGCTAGCGATTGCATTGTCGAGGATGGTTTGAAGCCCGAGCCGCAGGCGAGGGCTTTAATCATTCGAGGCAATGCAAGTAGCTTCCAGAACAAGGCTTGTATAGTGCTTTTCTCAAGAAATGCGAGGAAATAAAAAATTAAAAAAACTTTTTCCAGTTTTCCAAACCATGAACTGGTTATAGCATTTGATATATCTTTCTTTTGATTTTGATGGCAGTAAGTTTTCTATTATTAATTTTGCTTCTGCTCTCAAACTTGGTGGCGTACATTCAATTGCCGTATCTATTTCACTGTCAGAACTCATTTTGTTATTTATTACACAATATAAACTGTATCGATATCAAATATACCGCTGAAAATTATTCCCGCCAGTTTTTTTTTTGGGTGCATTCCAGCAGTTTAATCGCTCGAAGCGCCGAAAAGCAAAATGAGATTTATCATAGACAAATCCTCTGAGTAATCTTGAATTACGTGCAGCGCCATCTACCGCCGAGAAGCAAAAACCCATCTCATTTCGCTTCTCGGCGGTAGATGGCGCTGTACATAATTCAAGATTACTTAGAGGATTTTTGTCTCTGATAAATCTGGTACAATACAATGTAATATTTATTTATTCTTATAGTAATATACTCTGTGCGCACCATTTTTTTTATTGTATCGTTATTATAGTACCTATTAAATAATTTTACCTTTATAATATTAACTATCTTGTCGTTGGCTTGCGTGCCAGAAAAAAGGAACTAAAGTTATGGCTGTATGGTGCAAATGTACCTTTGCTTTTTTTGTTTTTGTGAACAGCTAAAACAAAAGAAAGAAGTTGCCGCAGACCACCCAGATCATCTTCGCACTGTACCTACTTCCCGCACTGGTTTCTGGTGCGGGAAGTAAGTATTGAAATTCATTCCTGGTCTGAATTTTAAATTTAGAATGTGATGAACCAGACCCCCTCGGAAATGTGGAACGCCCCGCATTCCTTTTTCAAACGGAATGATAAGATTTCAGAGCATAAGTGAGAAAAATATATTTTTACAAAGGTAAGTTTACTATGATGAATAGTAGTTTATGATACAAGGTTGGTAAGGAGGCTTTTAAAACGAGTTGACGTTTTATAAGCCCGAGCCGCAGCGAGGGTTTATAATCGTCACGAGTTTTAAAAAACCTTAACAACCGTGTGCCATACTACGTTTTTCAATACATTTGCGAGAAAACATTATAGGTACTGCTGAAATTGTAATTTATTCATATAATAAAACTGTAAATTCTAACTATTTGTGCGCGAATTTGTACGCAAAAACCGCTAAACGAATTTTGATGGATTTTTCACAATTTAGTAGATTGAGGTCCAACTTAAAATCTAAGCTATGTTTCATCAAATTCAGGTGGGTGGAACCAGGGAAACAGCTTGAACTCTCCGTAGTACTAGCTTTCATACACTAAAGGGGTCATTTTAAACTGGTTGCAATATTTTTCTACTGTCCACGCGGATGAAGTCGCGGGCGGAAGCTAGTAGAAATTAAAAAAAACGTTCGTAAACAAAAACGCACGGCGCCGGCGTGCAGTAAAATCAACTTTCCGCACGCTGTACTACTCCGTAAACAAAAACGCACGGCGTGCGGTAAAATCAACTTTCCGCACGCTCGACTGTCATCGTAAACTTACATTTTCGAGCAACTGTATTGAAAATACTGGTATAGCATGTGACAGTGACGGCGTGTCAGCAAACGACCGACTTTTGTAAGATCGTTTTTTTTACGCAATGTTACATGCACTGACTTTTTCTGAACTTTAGTTAACAAAGTATTTACTGTGTTTCTATCGATTGGCTCCTAAAGACAAAATCTCCGAAACAGTTATCCTAATCCACCCAGTCTTTATTAATCTTACCTACTGGTGATTCAAAAGAATTAATCGACGTTCTTGCCAATCTCTTTTCTTCCTATTCGTGATTCTACACAATATGGATTCCGCACAACAGCCACTGATCACATTCTCTATTGAACACATTCTTAAAATTTACACAAACGTGTTTCTTCCTATGCAATATCGACGGTTAACAGGCAATACCTCGTATCCCACATTTTTTCAAAAATGCGTTTTTGATGCCAAACGCTTTATTTTTTAACCGGCAATACATCGTAATCCTCTGGTGTCAAATATCTGTTGCCATTAAGAAAAAGCAAAACATATTAACCCACAATACATTATACTATGAAGCAAATAACTCGTAAGCCACTTGTGGTAATATCTCGTAAACCACACCACTGGCAACCAAGTCGACAAAATCTTTTCTGCAACAACTCGTAAGCCACTGATTGTCAATATCAAGTTTTACATTTTGTATGGCACTTGACGCGATATTTAATTTGCTCCAGTTTTACCTTTAAAAATAGTTTATTTAATTATTTTTATTTATTTTTCACCAAGAATTTAAAAAAACAATTAAGTACCTACTCACAATCCACATTTTTTGCAAGTTTAGTTTTATAACTTGGAAGTTATATCTCGTAAGCCACAGTTTTAATGAAAGTAAAGCATTCAAGTAATTTTAACTTTAATTTAATATTAAGTAACTAATAAAGTAAGTTTAAATCACAAGCAAAAATCACATGAAAAACTTATTAGACACATTTTATCCTCTCCTGTAAAGTTTAAACAATGTTGCATATCGTCGGCTAACAGGCAATACCTCATAAGATATTGCCTGTTAGCCGTCGATATGATACAAAATAGTGTTCTTGAAAGTGGTTCGCCTAGCTTTAGTGGTGTGATCGGTGCATGTCTAGCCTCTGCTTCCCTTCATTAGTGGAAAATAGGAAATTTAGATAGGTATTATTCTCGACTAAGTTTAGTTAATAAAACAAAGTTGAATCAAAGCAAATTAATTGGAAGAGCAATCATGTGGATCGTGTAAGAAAGGAAGCTTTATTCAAATGAGAAATATGCATTATTATTGCATCAATATCAGATTATAATTAACTAGTTGGCTCTAATGTGTTTGTTGTACTGCGCAAGTTTTACCGATGCATGTAAGAAAACGCACCGCTTACAAGTAAATTATTATAAAATTGGAATAAAAAAATAATAATAAAGGAACAATAAGTTCAATAATATTTTAGTTCTCAAGCTGAAAATTGTTTGGCAGCTTTTGAAACTAGCCTTATTTAAGTTAGACCCATAAAGTTATTAGGTATATTAACTTTATGGTTAGACCACTCGACGTAGGTTCCGAGTAGATTTCAAGTAAGTAGTTGTTTCTGTGATGTGCAATCAATAATTTTTTGCAGTCATGGATGTCTTATTTATGTAAGTACTTACATACAATTTTATCAGTTATTAAGTCACCATAGTCACAAAATAGAGAGAGGACAGAAGTTAAGCTTTACAGTACTACGCGAGCTCGAGCAACGCACACACACATAGACAGCTCGACACTGCGTCATTCACGTCAAACTAGTTTGAGATTTGTTTGAGATCCAATTTCCGTGTCGGGTCTCTATATGTATGCGTTGCTCGGCGTGCGTAGTACTAACGTTGACTTCTGTCCTCTTTCTATTTTGTGCCATAGTAAGTTTGGGTGATATGGAGCCCATAGACGATCAAGCATTTCTTGTCAATCATTTACATTGCATTTACCATTTGGGGGCGTGGCCTACTTTTGATTGGCCACGGTAATTATTATGTGGTGCTTGTCAAGCATCGCTCCTAGACGATCAAAATGTGATGGACAAGCAATGCAATGTAAATGATTGACAAGCAATTTTAATCGTTAACGGGGTCCAATAAGTTCAGAATATTTATTAATTTAAAGGTCGTGAATCACTTACTGCGCGCTACCAAACAAGCCGTACCGTCCCACATTTTCAAACAGATACATTTGCGTTACTCATTCCATGTAATTAACACACTCTGGCGCATTGTCTGTATTGTAATTAAGCTATTGTGATCGCGATTGTTTTCCCATCGGCATTTGGTAGTACAATGAGAGAAAAGGTCATTTTCACAGTTTTCGATTCTCGAGGATGTTGAGGGCGTGAGTTTTACATTTGTAAATGTAATGCAATCATCTAATTAAATTGGAATTTAGGCTACCGCCACAGAATAAGTAATACTACCGCTACCTAGCCGCGGTACGCGGTGGCGAAGAGAGCAAGCTTCCGTCATCACGAGCAATACAATATAATTTAATGCTCTAATTTGAATGCCAAATTAATTGCGGGGTGGAGCGGTACCGTTGCGGTTGCAGTGGGGAGATTCTCTACGTGAAACCCGTGTGTGAGATCCCCGCCGTGCGACTGGCACTGCTTGCGAGCCTCCTCGAATGACACTCCATTGGCCACGATCAACTTGTAGCAGTTCCTGTAGAACATTCGCGCGTTGCGTCACGTTTATCGCTGTTACGCAGTGGTCACCCCCTTACCTGGAATCCGTGTATAAGGTCCCCGCCGTGCGACTGGCACTGCTTGCGAGCTTCCTCGAAGGACCCTCCCTTGGCCACGTTGAACTCGTAGCAGTTCCTGGAGAAGGCAGCCAGCTCGATGTCAGCGGGCACGCTCGCGGGAGCGCACCGGTCGTTGGAGAATTCTAGAACAATTATTTAGAGTGAGATCTTTCACCATATTATCTGCCGTTCGACACTCGACCCCATAGGCCTCCTTCATGAAATGATCCCCAGCAAAATAAGTACGATTATTTTTCATTAATCTTATTTTTTTTTATTAAAGCTGTCTAATTACTTACATCATTTTGTTTTTAACGCGATTGTTTCTATTAAATAAACTTAATGCTGTTTTGTGCCAGCTAAAATGGCTGTTAAATTGTTAGCTTTCGGGTGTCGTGTAGTGGCCGCACCTTGTTTTTTTGCTGTGGTAAAGTAAACCTAAATATATCGCACATACACAAGTTAATAGTTAAGCAAAAATATTTTGTCACTTTACTCCAATACTACCTATATTTAAGCAATTTTTTGTATTAAGTATTAGATATTCTAACCCATTGAAAAAAGACTATACTGACCTTCGGTGGTAAAAACTTCAACTTCACACAGGGATAAAGACCCTTCCACACCGACCAGCTGCAGGAAAACGTGTTGTCCGATAAGGGGCCTTGCACAAGTGAACGTTTTTGTCACACCTTCGTCTGTAACCAAATATTAAACGTTAAAAATGCTTCTAAAATGTAATCAAATAAATAAAATAAAATATTTATAGATAGGTACTATCTTCTTATAGATAAGTTAAAGTTATACCGTCCAAAAAATAAAATTGTTTAAGTATATAGGTAAGTACCTACTAATTTGTAAAGATTTCTTTCATCTCAATTTTTGTGAAAATTGCCTATAAGTCATAGTTTAGACTAAGTGATATAAAGTAGGTACTAAAACTAAAACGTAGTATAATATAAGTATGATAAATAAGGAATTTATAACTATTCAAGTTGGTACCTACTATTTTACCCAACCAGAAAAAACGTAGTAGGCGATAGATAATAAATATATAGTTTCGCAGTTAATTAGTATTGTTGGATAATTTTCTCTTTTATTCCGAGCCCCATAGCGTGACTTTCCGCTCGAAGGATCCTGATGTAATGCCACAACACGCGACTTCACACAATATAGTACCTATGTACTAACCTATGTCCATCTGAACTATGTTAATTTAAACAACTTTTAAGTAGGTAAGTGCTAGTGCAAAAAGCTAAGTGAGTGTCATTAAATTATGAAGTTTCATCAAGAAAATTCAGTGAAAGCACCTAAACACTTTTTGAAACTTGATTTAGGTATATACTTCTATTTGTGGAATACTTAATGTTACAAATGACGACGTAATATTGTGAAACGAATTGGAGAAAGGATCTTAGGCGGTTGTATGACCGAAAGTGGCGCCCTCAGAGGTTTTTATTTAATAAGTTATTAATAGAAAAAGATTTTAATAATGTTTATCATGGAGATTTTAGGGCCCATGGTCTAGTATTTTTAGAAGGTATCACAACATGCCCTCGTAGTCATTTCGTAGAAGTAGATAGCAAATGTGTCAAAAACGGCCACTTTTAGCAGTTTTGCTATCTACTTCTAGCAGAGACTACGAGGGAATGTAACGATACCGTCTAAAAATACTAGACTGTGGGCCCTAAAATCTCCACGATAAACATTTTTAAAATTGTGTATTAGAATTATAATATTAAATATAATTCACCGCGGCGCCCCTTTCGCTCAGGGTACCACCTTAAGCTATTAGGTAGGTACTAATTTTCCAACTAGCTAAGTATAAAACGTAAGACACAAGCGTGGGAACATATTGTCAATAGGTAGAATCTTATAAAATGGCGCCAAAGACTTGTTAGAAAGTGTTAGTCTACTTTCGAGATTTAATCGCCGGTGTTAGATGATACTTTCAATTTCATCGAAGAAGTAAATAAAATTCTTTTCAACACACTTGCTCGTAAAGTGAGCCCTAATACATCGCTTTTAGGGCCATGAACCGACCTATAACAAACGCGTGCAATAATATATAAAACACTAGTACGTAATAGAATTTACCCTACAAAGTTAAATTAGTATCTTACTGCAAGTTCTATGCGAGTAAACAGAGCATTCCCAATTTAGCCGGGTAATACAGTTATTTTTTTTTAGTATCAACAAAGAGGTTGTATGCTGCTGAAAATTCATATACATTTTTGGAATAAATAAATGTGTAAGTCCTTAATTAAGTCAAAAAAATATTTATTATTATCAAATTATTGATAATTCACAATATTTTGTTATAAAATATTAAATTATTTGCATTTTATCATTTAAAATTATAATTTTGAAGTAGGCTGTAATGGCTGTATGCTCACTCACCCCTTTGTTCGCAAAATATTCTTGCGTTGGGCGTGTGAATAAAACAAATAAAGCCTGCGCGCCTTTTCCCTTCCCATAATAATTATCATATTTTGTTTTTGTCGTATTTGTTGCTGTGTGGTAAATTACTTTGTTTTTTCCTCGCAAATGTGTTGAAAAACGTCGTATGAAACTCGTGAGCGCTTGCTTATTGCACACTCGGCTGAGTTACGCCCTCGCCTGCGGCTCGGGCTGCAACCCACAGCCTTGTGCGCAATGAGCAACCTAAGCTAACTTGTCTCATAATGTACTATTAATAGCTTCAAAACATCGTGTAGCTAAGTCCAAGTAAATATTTCTTCGTTATCGAATTAAAACTATGGTGCAATCCTAAACATGGATGGAACTATATCAGAAATAACATTTAGATAAACAAAAATATAATAATCATATCCGTATAAAATTAAAGAAAAGTCGGGAAACATTTATGATCATTATTTCTTATTTAAATTATTGGCATTCTAAGTTAGTAAATAAGTACATAAATACTTAACCATATGACATGACTTTTAAATGTAACTAAAAATACTTATTGACCTTGCGGCCTTGATAAGATTTAATAAAATGGTATCACAAACAAACCTCAAAATAGCTTTATAGCGGTAATTTAGCTGTAATGTTGTATCGTAAAGAATGTACGATTTATTTACGCATTTGAAAAAGGGCAACCTGTTGACCTATTTACCATAAAACATATTACACCATTTGTAAAATCAAGGAGGTTTTGTAAATTTTTCATAAACTTATGTTTACAACACCTAGCGTCTGCGCCGATTCTTGCCTATTTTTATGAGTTCGAAAGGAGGCCGGTGACGAAATCGCTCAACTGAGATTTTACAGCTTTTTGTAAACTTGCCCCCGATCTGGTTGTAAGTACATTTTGCTATTATTGGGTATTATCTCACCGAGTGAGAATAGACTGATGGGAAACAATGTTCTGCGAACGTGAAATAATTATGTAGTGTGGAGAAATTAACTATTTTTTTACCCGACTAAAAGGTGGGAGATGGCAATGTTTTTCACCTACATTTACATAGAATTAATTTTGAATTTATGGAATATTTCATGAAGATATCACCATACTTCTATAGAGATTATTTTTTCCTTACATACCATATGTTTTATTTCATAAATAGGGTTTTCAATGAGAATGAAATAACAAACAGCCTATTTTGTGTGATGTCACACGCGAAAACTTAAAAATAAACTAATATCATGAACTGTAATAATTCCTGGCAATGGTGATACCCATAGCAAGCATAATATAGCTGAAAAAAAATAATAATATCACTTAAAGTGCTTAGGGATGCATTTGGAAAAATGTTAATCCAGAATTTACTATTCTTAAGTAAGTATACCTTTGCCCTTTTCTATCTAGGTTTCAAAGAAATAAATGTGACGACACTGATTAACGTAACGTAATTTATAAAGTGGTTTGACTTTTTACGTATATACACGTAAGTGGTGTAATTGTCTTGATGACTTTTGATTTTATTATATAATGCATTAGTTATTTATAATAATATGAAACCCCATTCCTATGCACGATGGAATCAGAAATGAGAAGATCAGTAGAATGTGTGTTCTGAGGTTGAAACAAAAATGCATGCAATGCTCATAACATGAAGACGCTAAAAAATAAAAAATACCAAATCTTTTGCAATTATTTAAAACTTTATCGACTGTTAAACCGATTCAGAATCAAAAGCGGCCATTTCCTCCGGTAAATTGAATTGCAAATCTCGTATAATCAAAAACGGCTATCTTCCATACAAAATTCACGAAATTCCGCCATATTTATTTTTTCTTTTTCATTTACCACAAATTAGTAAATTGTCAGATTTGATTTTATACGACTATTTTGTATTAATGACGACTACTAACATAGATCGTATCGTATAATTAAGGTGACAACATAGCTAATATCCCGGCCACATATACCAGTAGAGTAGCTAATCACTCTATCGACGACTGTGAGAAAGTGGAAGTCGTGTCAGTTCACATGCTCTCTCGTAGCACTTCTCTACTTTTTGCATCGTCTACGAACTACGAAGGAAATAAGATGTCTATTGCACGTCGTAGGCACATTTCACTTTAAAGTAAGTTACGAATTTTTTAAATACTTTTTATTTCAACAAGAATCGACTAAGTTAAGGTCTTGAATCAAGTCTGTGCATCATGTTATCAGTATCAGTGATAACACGATGCACAGTATCATGCGACAAGCAAGTCGTTAAGAAAATCTTTCAAACAGATCTTTCAAGCGTTTACAACACCTTGACACATAACTCATCCTTGCAATAGATCCGCCATTGTCGCACTAAAGGTGTTGTATTAAATAATTGGTTGAAGTGCAAATACAGTCGGTGCATGCCTTTTAAGCGGCGTCAAATTGCAGTTGGCGATTTTCTACTTAAAGCGTAAAGTAGGTACAGGGTCAAATGTATAAACTTATATAGGTCAGTAGGACGACTAGATTGGAATCCTATTACAATGATTATAGGATTTATAGGCAATTTGCGAATGAAATTGATAAATTATACATCATTGTATATCTACATATTATTGTATTGTTATTTTGTATTATCACATGTGAACGAAAGGACCAATTTGGACTTTTCCAATAAATAAAACATACGTCTGAACTATACCCGCGTAGCACGAACAGCTATCGAAAAAACTAACTCGCGGAAAAACATTAGATAGTGTGATTTTGTATGAAAATTTGTACAGCACCATCTACCGCCAAAAAGCGGAATGAAATTCTACAGAGAATTACTTTATCGATTACTTTTATTTCGGTTTTTTTTCTCGATTCGTGCTACGGATTTGTTTTTCCGCCGCAATACGCCCCGCCCTCAGTCCCGTAGCGCGACGTGTGAAAATTGCCTTTTTAGAAAGACTTTGAATAAGATATAATACATAATATTATAATGATACTTTTATTTTATTTAGTTGATCACTGATCTGATCAGTTACTGTGATCAAACATTTTAATGGTGTGCATGCATAAAACACTTGAATGTTTTTTTGCAGCAAATGGGAAAGAGATTTATTATTACTGGTAATTATACCAGATACTTCGATCAAGAATATCGTAGTCACGAACTAAAACAGTACGCAAAAATAGCACATCTAAAAATAAATAGGCAAACATATATTTTGTAATTTAAAAAATCATCCCTTAAGGTGTAAATGGGGTAAGTAAACATGAAAATCGATGTGGATGTTGTTCTTGAGGTTTCATGGGATGGTGATTGCGAAAATGACATTTATTTTGACCTGGACATGTACATCCAGGGGACGGGGACAGGGACAGGGACAGGGACGGGATCGGGAACGGGAACGGGAACGGGAACGGGAACGGGAACGGGAACGGGAACGGGAACGGGAACGGGAACGGGAACGGGAACGGGAACGGGAACGGGAACGGGAACGGGAACGGGAACGGGAACGGGAACGGTGGCCCTACCATGAGTTGATACAAACTGTTTACGTTACCGTAAACTATCGTTTTGTCTCTTTCACTCGCACTGACTGTGATCAGTATATCCGATAGTTTACGGTAACGTAAACAGTTTGTATCAACTCATGGTAAGGCCACGGGAATGGGAACGGGAACGGGAACGGGAACGGGAACGGGAACGGGAACGGGAACGGGATACTAATATCTCTGGATACAATTTTGAATAATATAAACTAGCTTCCGCCCGCGACTTCGTCCGCGTGGACATTCGATAAAATCCTCATGTTTTAATATCATTAAATTCTGATCAGCCGTTTTTACGTGATTAGGCGGGTCCCCAGCAAGCGAGCAGCCTCGTGCGAGGCCCGTGCGGCAAACGTCCTGCCTCGCGAGGCAGCGCGCTTGGTGGAACCCGCCTAATTACGTAAAAACGGCTGATCAGAATTTAATGATATTAAACATGAGGATTTTATCGAATGTCCACGCGGACGAAGTCGCGAGCGGAAGCTAGTTTCAATATTAAAATGAAAGTCTAGGAGAAGACAGTTATTAGACTTGCCGAGGACTACAGGAAGCTACAGCAATGTTTTAATACTGGCCACAAAAGGATGCTTATTATGTAAGCTTATTTGAATAAAGAATTTTTCAATTTCAATAATAAAATAAAAATCTTAGGAGAAGACAGTTATTAGACTTGCCGAGGACTACAGGAAGCTACAGCAATGTTTTAATACTGCGGCCACAAAAGGATATTGAAGTCGACAAGTACGTTCGTGAGGTACTGGGAACACCGTTATTATTTAGTTAGGTATCTTTGTAATATAATATGATGAGCTAAAAATAAAAATGATTTAATAACAAACGTGTTCTTGGCAAAGCAAACATAATAATAATAATAAAATAATAAAACGCTTTATTGCACACTGGACAAAGACATTACATAGGAGCAAACAATAAACATGGACAAGTACACAAAAGGCGGCCTTACTGCTACGTAGCAGTCTCTTCCAGGCAATCTTGAGTAGAAAAATATTAAGGGGAAGAGGAAAGAGGGGAGTGGGTGCAAAAATACTAGAGGGACAATAGATATAGATATACATAAATAAAGAGAAGAGAAAGTGTATGTATATAAAATGAAAGTTGAAAGGGAGATATCAGAAAAAAGTAGTATTAGGTGGGAGAGGAGCTCGGTGGCGCATTGGTTTAGCGCCTGCCCCAGCGATTGCGGAAGTTAAGCAACGTTCGCAAGGGTCGGTCATGGGATGGGTGACCAAAATTTTATTATCTCGAGCTCCTCCGTGCTTCGGAAGGCACGTTAAGCCGTTGGTCCCGGCTGCATTTGCAGTCGTTAACACTCAGCAATCCGCATAGGGCCCGCGTGGTGGGTTATGGCCCATCCTCCTTACCACCCATAAGGATGGCCTGTGCCCCAGCAGTGGGGACATCAAAAAATGGCTGATGGAGGTGGGAGAAAGGAAATGCGTTCTAACTTGATCTTTGAAAGATCTCAGGGTACGAGCTTTACGGATGCCTTCTGGAAGTGCGTTCCACAAACGGACAGCATGCACAGAGAATGAATAGATAAAGACTCAATATTTTTATTACAATAAATCTAAACTAAACGCCTATACACTATTATACATGCAGTACACCTTATTTTCCAAGTACCTAATCGTAACTGTTGGCTCTATATTAATAACTTAAAAATAATAAGCAGTTTAATGAATTGATTAAGAATTAAAAAAACCTTAATGTACGTCTGAACAGGTAGTCGCCTAAGAAAACAATACACTTTCAATTTGTCAAAAAATATAATAACGCACCTTCACATAAAAGCGGCTGAACGGCTTTACATTGGCACACAAATAATTTAAAACAGAGGAGCTTTTTATCCCGGTCAAAGGTTCCCCTCCAGAGATTCTCCGAATGTCCACGCGGACGAAGTCGCGGGCGAAAGCTAGTTTTGTACAAAAACACATCTCATAACACTTACTTTGGGCAAAATAAGCGCCCAGTTTGTAAGTGGGACGCTATTTGAGGTGGCTTTTTTGAGACTCTGACCGGACATCTAGGGTATTCTTGATCGAAGACCAAAAATAAATATAATTCTTAAAGATAATTATGATAAGCTATTCCAGTATTGTAATGTGATGAATGTCTTTGATAAAGCAAAATTTGCAGTTATTGTAGAAAATAGTCTAAATTTCAAGTTGCTAAAAACCAAAACAAGACCAAGTTCGCTGCGTACATTGCAGCATCTCACCATGTATGAAATACCTTAATGCACCAACAACTACGGTAAAAGAGTATGGATGTGTAACCTTCCTAAAATTTTAAATGAACTACCTAAATTTTTTGTAGATAAAATCAAAGATAAAAATACCATGCAAATTAAAAATACATTGAAAAAGTATTTTTTAAAAGATCAAATCCAATACAAAGGGTCGGATCCACATTCAAACTCCAACATAACTAACCAATAAGAGTAATTATTGTATTGAAAAAAAAACTTTAAAAATAAACAGTTTAATTTTTTTTTTTTTTAATAGAGGTGGGCAAAAATTAATTCGGATATCGGCATGGTAATAATGATATTAATCATTATTACTATGCTGAATTTATTTTTGCATAAGTAATTCTATATTTTACTCGTTTCGGATGGTGGACATTTAGTCCAAGAACTAACAAACATAATACCTACTCGTTATTACAATTTGAGCGTAATAAATGTAATTTTAGGGTTAAATACTGTTTCTTATTAGGTAAGTGTGCTTTTAAGTAAGTGTACCTTGTTATTAGATAGTGAGAACACAGCTCTGTGAAAAATGTTTATAATTGACAAGTTGGATTAACAAGTCAATGCAGTGGAAATGCTCTGTTACAGTACAAAGTCAGACAATTACAATGACTTGGTTGCACCCGATACTTGACGGAAGTGTAACAAGGTCGATCACAGCCCGCGGCTTAAGTTGATATCATACATAATATGATATTTATTTTCAACCGGAGCGACCGTGAAACGGAACCACTTACCTTATTTGGTCCGGTTGGCCCTACTGGTTTAATGATACAAGTATGTTTAATGCAGTATGTAGGTTTCTGAGATAAGTAAAATTAGGTGCTATGAATTAGTTACCTGTTTTATGAAGACTGAAGAAATATTTATTCCCATAGGTATATCATGAAAAAATCACTATAAGTTTAGACTTATGATGATTTTATGTTCCAAAGTTCCAACTAATATCACAGATAATATAATACTACTTAAATACTTTGTAATATTGTACTTACTTATGTAATAAAATAACCTTTTGTGTGGATTTTTATTTGCACTAAAGAAAGCCCATAGGTAGTTATAGAAAAACAATAGAACAAAATAGAATTGAAATCGCGTGTTTATTGTATGAAACTCCAATTTCTTTCTATTAACTAACTAACTGACACACGGCGAATAGCATAAATTAAGCTAAAGCCAATAGTAAAGTCCGCATGTTTATTATTACAGCTTTCGAACAATAAATTCAAATAAAATGAATTAATATTTAAAAAGAACTTGCCAAGGTTAGCTCGTTTGTATAAAAAACCATAATAAAGTGGTCTATATTTTCTTTTGAGTAGTAAAGATTTTCTCTAACTTTTATTATTTCCGAATCGTCAAACATCAAACTAAGTACCAAAATCATAGGACGAATAAATCATCGTAAAATGTCGCAAACTTTACTAAATTATTGTTTTGTACAAAGCTTAACATAAATAAATAAAACTTATAAGTATCTAAAGCGATCGTGTAAGTAGGTACATACATTTACTTGGCAGTGAAGTTTGAACGGTGATTGATATACCAAAAACTCGACCGGACCGGAGAAGCAAGCCGGATTCCGGCCGGAACTCAACCAAGGACCGGAACCGCTTACCGTTAAAGGTGTTTTTGATTGGGTATTTCATAGACTTGTTTTCAAAAACCCTATCAATACGGTAACCATATCGAAAGGATAACCCAAGTAAGCACTTACCGAATACGTAAACCCTATCGAGGAGACCCTATGAAGGCTTTATGAAGAGGTTTTAAAACGTGTTCAAGCAATTTATACCTAGTTCCACCTGGGCCGAAGGACCAGAACCGCTTACCATTAAAGGGGTTTTGATTGGGTATTTCATGAACCGCTTACCGTTAAAGGGGTTTTTGATTGGGTGTTTCATAGACTTGTTTTCAAAAACCCTATCAATACGGTAAGCATAACGTCGACTAACCCTATCGAAAGGGAAACCCTATCATTTAGTTAAGTTTTTTAATAGGGTTTCCCTATCAATTTGGTTTTCCGGTCTCTGAACTCAACCGGTGCACGTCACATCTTTTTCACGCACTATGGGCATTATAGCGTCGCTTAACAAGATAGCAACGAAATTCGTGATTAAAAAATATGAAAAGTTAAATGTCAAACGAAAATCAGTAGAAACCAAGCTTTCGCCGCCAGTCGAAGGATTAAACAATAGGGCCCAATTCCGGTCGGGTTTCGATTGATCACTGGTCAAAATCCGGTGCTATGAACACGATTGCTTACTCCTCATAATTTGTATACGTACCAATAGTCCCTGGAAACCATGCGCAGAGAGGGTTCCGTTGCAGGTCTGAGCTGCTGTTGCCGACCCTGATCTCCAAGTCTTGAAGCGGCTGGTGACCTGCAAAATAGAGGGGAATACAGCTGCTATCTTATCAGACCGATATCGATTATGCTATTTAGGTACTTTTGACTTAATTTCTGTTGACATTTCGGTTGTAATGCGCAATTAGGTACAATAAGTTGGTATAATCTGACTCTGCTTCTCTAGCACTGTATTGTACTTATAATAAAATGATGACGTGGCCAAAAGACAGTCTATTGACTTTAAGACAGTCCACGACATTGAAATTTTAAAATAATTAAGTACCTTTTATACAAAAAACGCGCAAAGAAGCTCGAAATCTTATATCACAGAGAAAGCAATATCTGTGTTGTGGCAACCCCACGTTAAACCCAGTCACGTATTACCTTGTACCATGTAACATAATATTGTTGCACCATTGTCTGATATATATATTCTGTGCTCACAGTGCATTTTGTTATTGTGACAAACCATAGATATAGTATATGTGACAAACAGTGGTTTTGTTGAGGTTCTAATACAAAACAACATTCATTGTGTCCAAATCTTCAATGTGAATAAAATCAACAAATTATAAGATCGATTAGTCATCATGAATTTACTATTCCAGACTTCGGTCTTCTATTCCAGATTAAGATTATTCCCCGTCGTAGACTTAATTCACCTGAGCTAAATCCCCTGGGTGAATTAAGTATACTAATTAGTATAATAATATTTAAATCACCCTTTATGGGTTTTAGTATACTTAATTCTGTATCTATTCATTATCATTACGTAGAGGCATCGAAGTTAATCATAAAAAAGACTTTTCTGAGGGGCTCATAGTTAAGCTAGGTAGGTACCTGTATAGTAAAAAAAACTAATAAAAAACTACTTTAAGTATATAAAAACCTATCCCTCCCTACCTACTTCTTCTAAAGACAATATTGGAATTGAAAGAAGCAAAATATTTTGTTTACATAAAATCACTAACATCTCAAGTTTCAAGGCATAAGCTTCCAATGTGAAGAACTGATGTAGAATTCTACTTTACAAGAATTACAAATAACCGAACAGAATATTGAATATTGCTTGGTCGGTAACTCTTTAAAAAAATCCTTAATAACACCATAAAAACTTATGAAAGTAAACTTCGAATCGTGAGATTTCGTAATTTTCAGCGACAGTGATGATCTTAGCAAAAAGGATAGCTTTTTTATTCATCTAACACAATAATCGAGTAGGTTTTTAATAAATGATTCGTGGTGTTATGTTTAACTTTTAATAAACGAGGGCCTCTTAAATTATCAATAAAATAACGGATTTGATGTTTTCCTGAATCTGAAGTATGTACTTAATCAAATAATTGATCTTTGGTGCCAAAATTAATGTTATAATTGCCATCCACCACCAATCCGAATTTGCATTCAATACAGCTTACATATCACTGACATATTAACAACATCTTGGATTATGATTTATTGTACACATACTGCAGTTAAGTAATTATCTTTTCATTTACCAAGTGATTTTCTATGCATTTATCATCATACAATTTATTGAGAAAACAAAAAACCTCTAGCTAAAGTTGTTTTTCTAGGGAGGAGCTCGGAGGCGCAGTGGTTTAGCGCCTGGCTCAGCGCTTCGCAAGGGTCGTTCATGGGATGGGTGACCAAAAATTTATTATCTCGAGCCCCTCCGTGCTTCGGAAGACACGTTAAGTCGTTGGTCCCGGATGCATTTGCAGTCGTTAACACCCACCAATCCGCACTGGGCCCGCGTGGTAGGTTATGGCCCGTCCTCCGTATCCACTCATCATAAGGAAGGCCTGTGCTCCAGCAGTGGGGACATTAAAAATGGCTGATGGACAAAGTTGTTTTTGAAATAATTTACACGTTTCTGTGAGTAATAATTTTTTTATAGATCAATGATCGCTTTCACCATTACATTTAAAACCTTCATTTAAAGCGCACGGATAAATGTAGAGTCATTCGATATAACTGGCTAATAGTAAGGCCTTAGAATACCATTAGAATTGGGTTTCATATAAATAAGTAGTACCTACCTAAATACTTGCAAACTTTAGTTCGACCATATTTGTAGAAGTGACCTCCAGCTAAGTGTCTTATTTGTTTTTACGAGTAGGCACGATTGAAAGTTAACTAGTTTAAGTACTTTTATAATGTACCTATCTACTACGTACAGGCCTCAGAGTAGTTAGGAACATAAAAACAACAGAATCGAAGCAATCAAACTAAACATTCGATTTGTTCTTGTTATTTATGGCAAAGTACGTAGGTACTCACAATTAAAAAACGCTTTAGAAATTATACAAATCTGACCGTTACTAATCGTTTGGTTCTGTGCTATAGTTAGAAGTTTGGTAAAAGGTATTGTGACTAAAAGTGATGAGTACTTTCTCATCATAGAGACTGAGAGACTATCGCTGGGATTCAATTATAACCATTGAAAATTTTAAAATTACAGAAAACAACGGGGTAATAAAATTTGTTTCAAAAATGTTTGAGCATACAATGCCAACTTTTGTAGTCAATTGGATACTTAGAGTAAGACGCGTTTCCGTACGAAGCCGCGATGCTCGAAGATTGGATATATTCTGTAAGTACATTTGAAGGGCCGTCTTTTCATAGGAAATGAGCTTGAGATGAGCTTTTATATATTGGAATTTATTTGTTATATTCTACGATCCGATAATCGTTTCTGCAAAATATAGGTATGTGTCCCTTGCATTTAGAAAAAAATACTTTGACAGCATTTTACATTCATCATAATCAATAGTCTTATGTTCATATTCTATAATATAAGATTCTTGATCATTATATTATAATTTACCGCAGCGCCCCCTAGTGGTAATTCAAATGACCTTCACAGCATCCACCTGTCTGATGGCAGGTGGATGCTCTGAAGTGTGTGAACACAGCGAGCCGTCTCGCTGCGTCTCCGTGCACTGCTTGCCGTCGTGTTCCTTCGTCTTTTCGCCATCGTTGCCGTTGACTGCCGCAGTTTAACATTCATCATCATTGAGTGACTTACCGCAGCACCCCCTCGTGGTGACCCTCACGACCTTCACAGCGTAATGCCTCAGCAAGTCCACCTGCCACCACGGCGAGGCCTCCCGCTGCGTCTCCGTGCACCGCTTGCCGTCGTGTTCCGTTGTCTTTTCGCCATCGTTGCCGTTGGCAGCCGCGCCTCCACGGACTGTGGTGGACTGGTTTGCTGGCTTCCTGAACGCTACGTTTGTTCCTGTTGAAGAGAAGAGGTTAGATAAGAGGAGAAATACTTTGCATGCATTTACTTTGTATTGTACCGCTCTGCCACATCATAGGTACCTACTTACTTATCATTTTGACTATAGTAATTTTATAATAATATATTCGAACAACGTGACTTACGGAGAGTTACAGAGAGTTTACAAAAATACCTACATCCATTAAACATCACACTTGTGCTACTTATTATTCTGTGACATCACTAAGTTATTGGGGAAATGACTTTTATTTCAATCTTTAGCTGTTTTCTGACTTTCTTAGGAACAAAGGGATCTATTTATGGGAAAATACTTTTCTTAGACCTTTTTTAGGAACAAAAAGACCTATTTAAGGGAAAATATAAAATTAGCTCCATTTACCTGTTCAATGTCCATTCACACATATTCAACTACCATAATGAAATGAAGGGCCGTGAACTCGTAAGGGAGCTATTATTAGCATAATGAAAGAGATGCCAGCCATTCGACCACGGAGGTCGTGAAATAGGAGCTAACTGAAGTCGTCAAAATGGCGCTTACCACAAAATGGCTGGTCAGAAGTCCAGTCTCCTCTAAGGGTGCACTCCCTCTGGTGCGCTCCGAACAGTTCGTAGCCGTCGTCGCATTCGTAGGTGGCCGTCGTCCCTGGGACGATGACGTCAGCAGAGAGGGACACGCGTGCGTTCGGAGGGACGGCCGGGTGGCCGCAATGCCGCTCCACTGTTGACAAAGAAGGGAATTTTTAATAAGTACGTCATATAAATAGAACTTTTAGGGCCGATTCAATAGAACACCATTTGCGCACCAGCAGCGCGGGTGATTAGCTAGCCACTCGCCCCCAAATTGGTTGCGCATTTACTGTTCCAAAATGTGGACAAAAATTAAATATGGTTCAAAACCACTGCCCCTTGCCTTGAAGATGAAGTATACCGCGATTTAGAATAAAGGGGATCATGTTTAGAATTGTCCAAAACATGTTCAATAAAAATGTTTTATCTGAATCAATCTCTAGTTTATAAACAGACGGTGTAACTAATCGTTAGTTTAAACAAATAAGATTTGTCGTGTCTCAAATGCGGTAGTATACCCATTAAACAAAATAAAGCAACTAAAACGACGGGCTATTAAGGAGGCGTATACAAAGCTGGAAGAAATATTCAATAGTCAAAATTGTTGAAATAATTAACAACATTATCGTTTTTAATTAATAACTAATAAGTAAACTATTTCTTATTTTGGAACACTGTCAATAACAAAACATGTGAGCCATGCAGCTAAGGTTTTTTTTTACTTTTGATTAGAGTGTTTGGCATAGCATTAAAAAAATACATAATTGGAGGTCACTTTTATTTTTTCTATCGAGAATAGTTTTAGCTGTCATTGTTTCTGTCAATCACACTGCTACAATCAACTTGCAAGATTTTTTTTTGGGACCGATAAATCAGTTAATACCTACTGCGTGCAACAATGATGTGATATAGTTGGCGTGCAATCGTTGCTCAAAAATGTGTATTTGACATTGTACAGCCCCTTAAACAATAAGTGCGTCATTTGAGCAATGTTTACACCCGGAAGCTGCGCCTGCGCTCATGTCATGATTGCCGTCGCAGCTGGCGCACGCGCCTTGTGTAAGCTGGTGGAATTCCTTTGGAATTCTTATACATAATGGCACACTATCATCGATATCAGCCATTTATATGTCCCCACTGCTGGCGCACAGGCCTTCCTTATGGGTGGATAAAGAAGGGCCATAACCCACCACGCGGGCCTAACGCGGATTGGTGTGTGTAACGACAAATGCAGCTAGGACCATCGGTTTAATACTTTAATTAAGTATATGATAGTTATCTCGAGTTCCTCCGTGTTTCGGAAACGTTTTCAGAACTACGGAGGAAATCGACGGAATATATTTTTGGTCACCCATCCCATGACCAAACCTTGCGAAGGTTGCGTAACCTCCTCAATCGCAGGGCCAGGCGCTAAACCAATGCGCCACTGAGCTTCTCACACTATCATCGTAGTGTAATAAGCAATATGCATTTATGTGAAGCCCCCCTTAATCTTTATTTTTTTTATTTTTGTGTTAAAATCGTTAAGCGGTTAACAGAATACATCTACCTACTAAGTTTCAACTGTGTAATCCTAATACTTTCGGAATAAAATGGCTGTGACATACGGACGGACGGACAGACAGACAGACAGACATGACGAATCTATAAGGGTTCCGTTTTTTGCCATTTTGGCTACGAAACCCTAAAAAAGCATAGGGGGTTACAGACAATGTGTATAATCTAAGTAGGTATACAATGCCTGAAAACCCCGGTTTTGTGTCTACTCCTTTTATGTGATTGATTACACTATTTTCGAGCCAAAAAAAGAAGTAACAATATTAATAACACCTTAGTCCCACTTTTGACCACTGGCTCAGATAAGTTTGTATCTGTTAAAGTTATGGCTAAGTAAAGATGGTGCAGTCATCACCCTGTAGTTGTCAAAAAACAAAGAACGAACAGTTTTTATTGTTAGAGACTGTCGCTTTCTATATCTTTTCTATTAATGATGAAAAGTTCTCCCAAAGGTTTTACTACGATATCTTACGTAATTGTTTTTACAACCGGATAATAATTTTTAATTGCACATTTTCACGTAGGCAAAGATGATGGGAAGGTGCCTTTGTAACCGCTTATTCGCACAATGAGTTGCGTAATAATAGGAAATGGAGCTTTCGTAACATTAAAATAATTTCATGTGAAATGACGGAATTCACCGCAAACCGCACTTTTTGAATGTGACTTATTCGCTTGCTTGGTGTGCAGTGAAAAGTAATAAAACTACGCAGGCATTCGTTATTATGAGATTCTGTTTAAAATAACAATCGCAGATAGTAAAATTTATAAAATTTTACCTTTGATATTTTTGTGAAATTTTGCGTTTATTTACAATTCGTGAGTTGCTGTGAATGCTCGAAAGTGCTGCGCATTCGTTGTTGTAGATTTAAATAAAAAAATATACTGAACTAAATTTAAATAAAAAAAATATTATATGCAACTGGATGCATTCCTGTCTCGAATATTGATCTCTTTGATTTGTATGAAAAGCCATTTTATTTACATATTTGACCCTATGTTTGTGGAGATACTAGCTCATTCTCATAAAGCTACGTTTTTTTTTCAGAAACATAGTCATTTTGAATTTTATGAATTTTGAAGAATAAACATCATGGTTTATTAAAATAGGTACTCAATTAGTTACGTAACGTTGACAGTAATTTGACAGAAATCCATTAACATTTTTAACGTTTTTCATGTTTGAGAGTGTTCAGGAATTGTACTAGTAATTTTCTGTATCCTACTATCTTAGTAGAAGATTTTTTTTTACTGGAATATCCTAAAAACGCGGCAAATGAGAATATCCCTAATTATTGTTCCCTAGTTATTGTTCAAAAACGAAATTTTGACAATTTGTGAAACTGAACATTGTTTTTGTATGATGTAAGTTAACAGACTCAAACATACAACAAATCTGTGGACATTAATAATTCATTATTTTATTCTTAACTACATTTCAATAATTTAACATTAGTGAATATAAAATTAAATAAAAATATTACTTATTATTATTCATGCTCTACCGAACCAACGGAGCGTAACGCAACTCATTGCGTATTTCCTATGATAACATAGCTCAGTGAACGATGCAAATCCAGTGATGCACTTGTTGCATTTCCTTAATATG
This sequence comes from Agriphila straminella, assembly GCA_950108535.1. Classification (NCBI taxonomy): domain Eukaryota; kingdom Metazoa; phylum Arthropoda; class Insecta; order Lepidoptera; family Crambidae; genus Agriphila; species Agriphila straminella. The sequence continues at coordinate 3,763,250 of OX467303.1, read as the reverse complement.
CAATTGTTACGTAGTCCGCGTCGGAAGATGATGGATACAAGCAGATAGGTACAAGAATATCAATCTAAATTCTATACAAAAATGTGTTGCACAATACTAAAGTTATGCTATGCTTACTATATATAATTTTTCAGGACTTTTTCAGGACTGAAAGGTACCTACTGATTACCTTCTCTATGCCTCTCTATACTCAATGAGTTATAAAAATAATAAAATTAAAAGTGTCATTCGGACAAAGTGTCAGAAATTATTTTGTCCTTGGACCCGCATTGCACCCTATAGAGTACATTATTTGCACCCTACGAGCAGCGACGGCTTCCGTCTTACTCTAAGATTGCACCTATGCATAACCATAAAGTTAATATTCCGCTAGGTATATTAACTTTATGTGCATAACCCACCACGTATAATAATGTACTCTATGCCCACCACCCACGCGGGCCATAGTCATGGGCCATAGTCCACTCCTGTGCCCAAATGGGACTGGATAGGACCCTGTGGCAATAGGACAAAGTCGTATGGTTAGAGATGCCCAGGGTCTACTACAAGAAATATTGCGATAATCTGGTAATGGCCATCGTTCAATTTGCATAATTTTGGATTCTTATTCCTAAAGTAATGTTACGATGCGGAACGAACTACCACCAATTATTGTGGTTCGTTTTTCGGAGTACCTAGGCCCTCAGGACCAAAATAGTAAAAACCAAGGAGGCTAGTAAAGTTGTGCAAACGTGCAGAGTCTGAGCTCCAATTCGTTGTTAGATAAGCGAGCCTTGAAGCGCTGTGTCGCAACGGAACGCGAGCGAAATGTGAACGCGGCGGAACTTTAGAACTAACGTTGCGCCACGTGGCGCCTGCTGGCATGCACTTTCCGTGCGCGCGGGATCGCGTCTCGCGGGTCTATGACGCGGTTTTTTTTTTAAATTATGCACAAGGGGATAGTCCTTGGCTTTCACCTCACCTGATGTTATGTGACGATAAGGCCGAAGATGGAAGCGCACTACACCCAGAATCCTCATCACTGAGGAACTGGCTATCTTACCTATAACTGCCGGAACACAACAATTTTTAAATTGTTATTGGCGTCAGACTTAAGTGAGATGGTGGTAGCTAGCCAGGCGGATTTGAAGTAAGCCCAACCACCAACCAAACCGAGTTCAATTTGTACCTCCCTGGGAATCAAACCCGGAACCCCTGCGTCTTACACGGGTGGGCGAACCACTAGACCACAGAGGTGGTTTTTTATAATTTTCCGGGGTTGTATACATATGTATGATACAGTAATCGGTATAACAAGGGTATCACCAAACACTCTGTATATTGAAATACACTAGGTCCAACAAAAAGCTAACTTTCACAAATCTTCACCAGCTTAAGAAAATGATTATTACGTATTGACATGACACACATTCTAAAACTGCATCCGAATTTAAATAGAGTGATTTTCGATTGAATCGTAACAGTCGATTTGCGTACAACTCACGTAATCGCGAGTTCGTGTGAACTACAAAATCCATGTAGGACGTTTGTTTACATCTATTATACAGGGTGTCACAAAACAAACCAAAATAGCGAATCTTCTAACTTGGATAACTTGGCTCAAAGCAATCCAACAACTTTTGTGCAATATTAACTACTAGCGGCCGCCCGCGGTTTTAGCGCGTGGTTCCCGTTTCCGTGGGAATATCGGGAAAAAAAGTATTCTATATTTTAATCTAGATTATCTAATATTTGTGTGCCAAATTCCAACCAAATCCGTTCAGTAGTTTTTGCGTGATTGAGGAACAAACATCCAAACATCTAAACATCCGAACCCACAAACTTTCACATTTATAATATTAGTAGGATGTTCCAAATCGTAACAATAAGTATATACCTACTTTTTATTTGGCCGGCACTTTCAGAAATAGCCCATGTAAGGCGCCTGAATGATCTCATTTCTTCTATGAAAACGCGGTAATGGCTGCCCGGGTGAGCAAAGCCGCGAGCAGTTTTTCTATTAAATTTCTTAGTTGGTCAATGATACCGTTACTGCTTCGGAAAGTGTCTTTCATCAAGTTTTGTGGTTTTGTTGCATGTAGGCTAGTCGTGGTCTATCGCTTAATGTGGCAGCAAATTGACTGGTGCGAATAAACTACAGTTGAATCTATATTAACAGTATGAAGGTTCCGCCAAAGACGGTACTTGTATAAAAAAATCGGAATTTTATTTGAGATTTTTGCATTCACAATGCTATTTTTATACAAAATTGTGCGTTTTTTTTCTCGATAGCTGTTCGTGCTAAGGGTACTGACCACAAGAGCTAATGAGTCACTCGTAGCTCAGTGGTCAGAGCATTGCACCGTATATCCAAAGGTTGCGGGTTCGATTCCCGTCTGAGAATTGATCTGGTATGAGTCGTATTTTTTCTAGTATATTACATTTTAGTATCGTAATTAATTATTCACTTGATGAAGGCTAAGCACTGACCCATTAGTGGATAAAATAAAAGTACACAGTACCACTAATGTAAACTGAAAAAAATAATCTTTTGGCTATAGTATTTTTTTGCATTACTAGGGGTACTAACAAAAGAGAGTATCGTTTGGCAAAGCAAAAATTCTACTCCTCCCCCCTCTTCCTCTAAGACTTACAGGAAGAGGGGGGAGGGGAGTAGAATTTTTTGAGTATAACCGTGTTATTACAAAAGATTTTTAAACACTGTTTAACTAAACACATGTTTAAATGTGATGCTGTCACTTTTTTGACAATATGGTTTGACAGAGACAGCATCACACATGTGTTTAGTTAAACAGTGTATAAAAATCTTTTGTAATTGGTAAGACGTAAATTTGCCTTACCTATCACATTTTTGCACTTAAAAAAATATATTTTCGCACTAATTGTCATACTGAGTGTAGCTAACTGTGTTGGCAATGATAATATCGTCGAGCGTAGAGAATTACCGCTCAAATTACTTTACTACATATTTACTTGGCCTTCGTTGGACCAGTCTGCAGTGGCCCAACGGTCAAGTCTGCAGTGGATCTACGGTCAGGGTAAGTACCTACGCTTATTACTGAGCCCACCAATATAAACAAGTGTTACCGAAACACGTAGGACCTGAGGACCTGCTAGTTCCAACACAAGAACACGTCCACACGATCAAAACTGTGGTCACAGTATTCTACTTGTGAATACAAGTAGGTTAAACGCTAATATACAAATATACAAAGCTCGCTGGATGGCGCAGTGGTTGCGGAGGTTAATAAACTTTAGCAAGGGTCGGTAATGGGATGGGTGACCAAAAATTTTAATATCTCGAGCTACTCCGTGCTTCGGAAGGCACGTTAAGGCGAGGCCAGTTCACGATCTGATGAAAAGTCTGATTTTTGAACTTCCAATGTGAAGAACTGATGTAAAATTCTACTTCACAAAAATTACTGTAGACTGAAAAAGAAACAAAGAAGCATAGTAACCGAACAGAATATTGAAAAATGGCATGGTAACTCTGTAAAAAAATCCTGATTGACACCATAAAAACTTATAAAAATAAATTTCAAATCGTCAGATTTCGTAATTTTCAACGACAGTGATATGATTTTTTATGCAAAAAGGATAGCTTTTTTATCGATCTAACACAATAACCGAGTACATTTTTAATAAATGATCCAGTATTTCAGAAATCAATAAAAATGTACTAAAATTCGTCAAATTTCTGGCGAAGCGTCAATTAAAGTTATGCGATATTCAACCTTATTCTAAAGACATAGTGGAAGAGTAAATTTCGTGAACTGGCCTCGCCTTAAGCCGTTGGTCCCGGGTGCAGTTGCAGTCGTTAACATCCACCAACCCGCGTTCCACCCGCGTGGTGGGTTATGATGGCCCATCCCCCTTATCCACTCATAAGAAAGGCCCTGTGCCGCAGTAGTAGGGATATTCAAAATGGCTGATGGTCAATATAAAGTAGTGTTAGTCGTAAAACCTAATAATGTAAGACGAATGATAAACTTATATAGCTTAACTTATGTTATAATGATGGCGATTCAGATCCAAAAGAGAACCTAGAAAATATATAGTTCACTTCTAAGTACATTAATTAACCCGTGGGTGCGTAGGTGAGCTGTTGGCTTAGAAACGACCAAGTTTCGTGAATTCCGTTTTTCGATAGTCCATTTATGGAAGGAACTATCTGCAAAGCCTTATACTATGGCGATACAATAGCGGCACTCCATTTTATCCGAAGCGTTTACGAGTAAGTTCGTACCTACCAAAAGTTTTAAAGAAAAGTAGGATTTACAAACATCGAGCACAAAATATCAAGCCGCCTGAAACACATCGCGGTTTTCAGTGCATGCACACATAGACATTACGTAATGCAATCTCGGACCAAACGAAGTATTTAATAACAATGATTTTTTTACTGTAGCGCCCATAGACTTAGAAAAATTTTCGCTGCGCGTAGCGCCTATTATAGCTACAAAACAAAAGACTGAAGAGTTTTCCAATATAGCCGGACCGACGGATCTTAATCTAGGACAGACACAACAGTATTTTTATTAATAATAATTATGCAACGAGAGTAAACTCCCTAATAATAAGTAAAAATCGTATCAATGTGTTTTGATTCCGTAATGCAAAAATTGTATTTTAATTTAAAATAAAAAAGGGAACCATAGTTGGCACTCCTTGCACTCCTAAGTCTTCGTTTGCATGTCTATTTCCGTTCATTTCGGCGCCTCGAGCGAACGTTTCTCGTTCTATCAACCTGTTAAGACTTTCCCCTTCCGATCATGACCCGGCGGCCTTGACTGGTTCTAATACCTATACTTAGTACAGCCTTTCACACTAACAAACTCACAAATTCATTATTAAGCACGGTTGTGACTTGTGATACGAGCGCGAAGCTCTCTGTTTGAGCAAAAATGTCAAACGATTCTCGTGAAATTTTGTAAAGGTTCTTAATATTATAGATTTTTTTTGGCGATTCAATTTTTCGAAAATTTTCAATATGGCGGATATATGGGAAAAATCCTATTTCAGCCAATTTTTTATATTATCATAGATTTCATCCATTTAGAAAAGTTATCAAAAATGTCACAAACGCGAGGCCTACAGCTTTACAGAGACATTTTCATGTTTGTTAACCCTCTTTGGGTACCTACCTATTTTTCTTATCGGCATCAAAATCTTAAATTTTAAAATGACTGCGTTTAATTTATTATCATTGGTTGTAAATCGGATTGATGCTGGGAAAAGCGCTTTCTGATAAAATGAAGTCATCATCATCCCCCTATACCCTTATCCCAATTTATTTGGGGTCGGTGCAGTGCGTCCTTCTCTTCCATTCCTTCTTGTCACTCGTCATCTCCCTCATCCACTCCTTTCACATTCATAATCATTCCGCACACAATCCATCCATCTTTTCTGCGGTCTTCCTCTTCTAATAAAATGAAGTAAAGTTTTAAAACAAATGAATGACGGCTATTTTAAATTAGCATTGGTCGTAAATCGTAGTGAGTCGGTAGCCCGCCTGACCGAGATAGTGTAACGGTGGCCGATTGTTCTAAACACAAAAACCTATACAGGGAGACGTGCGTGCCCTACTTGCGGGGAAATGCGCACATTGCGCACGCGCACGCAACGAGCGTGTGGCTGCAGAAGGTTAAAAGACTGTAGTAAATCACCTTTTAGAGCTCGAGAAAAGTATAATCTGGATATTGTCTTTTTTAACATTATAAACGTACATACATTGAATATAATTTATTTTTATAGAAAAAATAAATAGCGGCCACCCGCGGCTTCGTCTGCGCAGACTTTGTTCCAAGTCCCATCCATCAAAACATTATTGCCTATATGTCCTTCCCCATAGTAAAACTATATCTACACTAAACATCAAACATGGTTCAACGGTTCTTACTCAGTAAATGTTTTCTTTCCATTATTTATCCTACATGCTTTCTCGTGTTGTAACATGCCTCAAAACATTGAGTTTCCAAACCGCCACCTCTCATCGCTTGTACCACATACTGTGGTCAAGAATGTAGGTACACAAGTACCTAGTAGAGGACAGTAAGCCACGCGGCTGAACCGAGTCTGCGAACACGCAGGGTGACCTACATCGCGGCGAAGCACAGCTAAAAGTACACTTCACTGTTCAGAAGTACCTACACTAAATGAATGTCACTACAAGTACGACACTTCTACTGTGCTCTCTTGTTTTAGATGTGAACAAGAAAGTTTTCTGCTTAATTGGCAACTGGACTGATTTTATTGGTTAGCACTCTAACTATGATTGTATTCTGTGTGCTCCATCGGAATTCAAGGGCGATCACTGCACGTGTCTAGTCCTTAATCAAATATGTTTGCTCCGAACAATGCAAATTGTTGTAAAAGCTTTTAGGTGCTTTTAGTGCAAGCACATCCCGTCCCGCACAGTTACGATGAAATTTGTTGAAGCAGACGATATTCACGGAATAACGCACATTTGCGGATGTGCTACAATAAATTCATTGTCAACATACAAACAATCGAAATAGCGTTTGCAATGTAAAATTAGTTTCAAATTAATTTAACGTTAGTCACAGTTATATAGTTATTTCAATCAGTTATACTTCTATCACCTATCTACAACTATAGATTTTTTCCTTTCATGTGGCTTACCTAACCCGTTATATGTTTTTCATTTTGTATTTATGTAAGAAGGAAATTAATATAATTTGTTTTAATTTAAAACTAGCTGTTGCCCGCGACTTCGTCCGTGGACGAAACTGAACATGACAAACAATTATTCTTCCAAAACTACAGTGATATTAAGTTGGTTACAAAATATTGACAAAGTATTTGCAGATTATTTATTTACAAATTGTTAACAATTTATTTACAGACTGACACTAAACCTGACTGTAGTTTTTTTTATAAACAACGGGATAGTGTTTGGCCTTCACCTCATCTGATGTTAAGTGACGATAAGACCGAAAGTGTAAGCACACTACACCCGGAATCCTCACCACTGAGGAACTGGATAATATCTTACCTCTAACTGCCGGAACACAACAATCTTTAAATTGCTGTTATGTTGTCCGACTTAGGTAAGATGGTGGTAGCCAGCTAGGCGGACTTGAAATAAGCTCTACCACCAACCAAACAATTGTACCCCCTCCTGAGAATTGAACCCGGGACCCCTGCGTCATACACTTGTGGGCGAGCTACTAGACCACAGTGAGATAGTCTTTACATGATACTCGTACTTAGCAAGTTTACTTTGCTCTAAGTATCCTTACAATAAGTAAGTCGAATTCGTTTGTATTAATTTGATAAAAAAAATAAAATTCTAAGGCTGAGTTGCACCATCTAACTTAACGGATAACAAGCTTGTTAAAGTACCGGTTAAGCACAATTTAGCCAAAAAAAGAGGTTGCCAGCCAGCATGATGTCCTTTGACAAGTTAGACGTGACAAATAGAGCATTATAATTATTGACGATAACTTTAACTTTGACAGCGTTTTGGTGCAACTCACACTTATTATTGGCCATTATTTTAGGAAGTCCGTTTACTGCGGAAGTTCCCACTAACCAACCGCAAAAACGTTATTAATTAAGTCTTTAAAAATTGAATACATTTAGCAATAAAGGGCTTCATTGTGATAATGCAAAACAATAAAAAATAGCAGGTCATTATATTATCAGGTTGTTTTATCACCGTGGGAATCATACACAAAGGATTGCGCCATTGCTGGTTATCCTTGAAAATTCTGATCTCTTGAGTAGCTTAAACGGAGGCATATGCTACAAGAGGTTTTTGAAATCTGACATTATGTAGAACGCAGTTTTGACCTCCGTTCAGGGACTCGAAAATGTACAGATACTAATTTATCTCTATGGTCACCGTGTAAGACGCAGGGGTCCCGGGTTCGATTCCCAAGGGAGGGAGGGGGGGGGGTACAATTTGTACTCGGTTTGGTTGGGGTAGGGCTTAATTTCATGTCCGCCTGGCTAACTACCACCATCTTACCTTAAGATAGCCAGTTCCTCAGTGATAAGGATTCCGGGTGTAGCGAGCTTCCACACGGTCTTATCGTCACATAAGATCAGGTGTGGTAAAGGCCAAGCACTATCCTGTTGTGCATTAAAAAAATCAATAGATACAAGAGAAAATTTTCCATAATGATTAATAAATTTGATTAATGATTTATGATTACAGAATGGTAATCTTAGGTGAAGTTTGATTTGTGATTTCAAACTGTTTGAGCCGGATTGCATACTGTTTGTATAAGTTTTTCTTTTTTATAAGTATGTATTTTAGTTTGTGAAGGTTGACTGGGAAAGAATGCCTAATTGCATTAAGACCGCCATTTGATATTTTTTTTACTTACTTTGCGTCTTTACTATTCCTTCCCCCCTTCTTTTCTTTACTTTTACGATCTCTCTTCGAAAGTCAATACCTGTTTTCCTCCTATGATGAAATTTGTATTTTATTACCTGTAACAAATAAATAAATATTTGTTATAAGAATAACAAAAACAATAGCGATATTAATTGAGTACCTACTTATGGCATACATTTTCTGATCTGATATATTTTTATTACTGAAAAAATATCTTGCATAATAATATGCTTTTTTGCTTGAAAATGGAAACAAGATAACAACAATGATAAATGTGACTTAATTATTAAAATAATGTAATTAGCGTTTTTTTCATCTGTTATTGCAACTAATGATTAACGTTTTCCTCAAATAATTTACTTGTACCTACTAAAGAAATTGTTTTTTTAGTGTAAGTTTATGTAGATAAACAATGTTTTCACAGTCATCTGATCAACCTATTTTAAGCTGGAATTGGAACCCTCAGAATAAGTTTTAGAGCATAGCCATAGGCCTTTATTCCGTCTACGTAACTATTTTTCATTGCACACGAAAAATAATGGTTTTCTGGTTTAATAACTGGTCATCAAAGAAGAATTATGCTGTACGCTTTTGTAACTTCTCGTAATCGACTACGAAAAAAGGTCATTCTGTTTTTGGTTTTAGACAAATTGATGGACAAACTTCATAGTAATTTTTTTGAGAAAAAGGACTATTATAAGATTAAAAAAGAATTAGAAAAAAAACTATATTTCGCTACGGTGCATTTTTTTGGATCATTTTAATAACATCCAACACAGACATTACGTCTGTGCCATCAAATCGTTTCTACCACAGATAATAATTATATAGTATTATATTAGTCAGTTTTCTTTAAATTACGTGCTTTGATACATTGTATGATGATTAACAATACTCTTATTGTGCCACAATGTTAGGCCTTCGCTTGTCCAACGTAGAGAGACCTTGTACTGGCAAGAGGTCGTAAGAAATTCAGTCTGCATTCATTCATTACATAACCTAATAATTTTTGCCAAACATTATTGTTACAGCATATAGATTGAATAATTAATCATTTTAATTGTATTTATTTTTTATGATTTTAAATAAGGGAAATATTAAACAATAATGCAAACAAAAATTATTCAATATTGTGCACAGGCTGTGCAGTCATACATAATCTGTCGGTTCGAATAATAATACTAAACAAATATCAAAAAGGCCAAAAAGGACAAAACTTTGATCACAGTGAGCGAAATTCAAGGTGAAATGAACATAAAAAAATCACAAGAAATAATAAGTAAAATATTACTGATGCTAGAAAACATGAAAGTAAAGATTTTTCACTGTTTTTAGTAAAATAAGTCGTTACTTTCATGTTTTTTAATCTGTTCTTGTGTTTTTTATTACGTACTTGTGATTTTTTAAATGTTAATATTTCACCTTGAATTTTGATCACTGATTTATATAATATTTTTTTGTCCTAATGTTATCAATATCGCGGCTAGGCTTTTAGTTCAAAAGATTGCCAATGACTTCGATTACATCCTGTTTAATAGCAAAACGAATCAAAGAACAAAGTGTTCGTTGATCTATACGACTAAAAACTTAAAACAAAGTATCCTAGTCGAAAAGGCAGAGTATTCCTAAAATGCTACCATTGAATGTCACCCTACTGTCTGTCTGTCGAACACGTGTCGTTTAGGGTCGATATTGATTTATCGACTACTTGTCAGCCAGTTTTTATGGCAGGAAGGGTCATGCCAGGCATGGCCCATAAATTACAAGCGGTTCACTATTCAAGATGTTTGGATTGTCTAACAATGATATTTCTTACATATGAAATAACGTTGATGCCTAAACATTACGTTTTTTTAGGAGCTGAGGTACCTAGTACTATAGATGGTGTGGATCTGAACTGAGAGCCCAAATTTTAAATCATTGCGAATCAAATTGAAACTTATAGGGGATTTAATAAAAAAATCTAAAAACCAGAAGCAATACTGTGAAAGTAGCATTTAAGGCAACTTTTGTGCACCAGTACCACTCCCGCAAAAAAAAAACTATCGTGAAAATAGTCAATTTATTAAAATCCGTGTTTAGCGTCCTCTCCTCTCTCGCAAAATATCGTTTTTTACAAACACTGACAGATAATTTGCTGTGGTTTTTCTCGATGAAAAACAAAACTACGGCCGTTTTTGGCTTTTTTTCACCACCAAAACTGTAAACAATTATTTGTCTCTGAGTTTGTGTGTTTATATATTTCATGAGGGTACCATAAGCTTGGATTTTTTTATAAATTGTGTTTTACACAGTAAAACAAAGTTAGTGCACAATTCAGGGTTGCGGATTCAAAAAACTTTTAATAAGCTCTCTAGGGCTTTCCAACCCCCCTTATGTCGGGTCCCCACCGGATGTTACGTCTGGTGCACATGCTACTTTTCTACACACACAACAACACTGTTATTTGCTTGCGAGTTGGTTTTTGCCAGCATTTTCTACTTTTTAACGTTAGTTTAGTTAGTTTAAAGCTTTGCTTAGTTTTAAGGGCGTTACAAATTAACGCGCAATGCCGAATATAGGTAGATAGGGAACTCTGAATTCACAAAAAATCTGCTGTTTCATAAAATAATTAATAACGAAAATATCAAAATGTATGAAACAGCTGATTTTTTGCGATTTGAGAGTTGGTCATATATCCAAATGGCCATAGAATAGAATGGCAATGTACGGGATTGACAGGAGCTAAGCGTTAGCTTATGTCAATCCCATATAATTATAGTTTCTGTTCTACTAGCGTTAAATTTAGTAGAATGGCCATTTGGGTAGAGGGAGGCAGTGGCACTACCGACATAATGTAAGTAGGTATACAGATGATATTACCTATTAGTGAGATAGTTCAGTTTACGAGAAACAGTGCTTCAAATGTTCATAAAGCTATAAAAGTCAGGGCAAGTTGTCTCTACCATAGTCTCTACTAAATGAGTGTGTTCTCGGAGTAGCAATAAAATGTTTATTAGTTTTCAACAAGTGATTATACTTGCTCAGTGATTTTCTACAGTTAAACAATATTGCTTCGTAGGTTGTATTGTTTCATTTAAGTTTCATTTATATTTATATAGATAACCTAAAAAAATCTTTTCATGGAATGGTAGTAGGTAAAGCATGAAAAATTGAAAAACTATCGATTTCGTCTGTAGTCTTTTAGGTATTAAGTCACCTGGGGGTCAAGTCTGCTAATGTTAACGTCGAAATCGTGGTTCGATGGTGTTTGAATGGTAATGCTTTTTGATACAGTTCTTGTTTCTTAAACCCAAAATCGAGACACATTGTGTTTCCGTTATGAGTTTAAGAAACACAATGTGTTTCGGTTTTGGGTTTAAGAAACAAGAACTGTATCAAAAAGCATTACCATTCAAACACCATTGAACTACAATTTTGACGAAAACATTAGCAGACTTGACCCCGGCACTCGCAGCACAAATTGACTTTGGTCTTTAATACCTAGGTAGGTAACAAATAACTTGTTTGTTTGTTTTGTAATTTCTAATAAAATGGTCAACTTTTTATAATCCGTTACATAGGTACCTATACTGTTTTAAGAAGTTCAGAAGATTAGAAAATAAATATGATAATCTGTAGAGATTTATTAATATTACACTATTTAGTTTGCTGTGCTATTGTTATTATCGGCGAAACTGTATCAATAGCCGATTGTTTCGATGTCGAAATACATTTTCGACACAGTGAAAGGACTGGCCGTGGGCCCGTGAGAAAACACTTTACTGGGTGGTTTGTTATCTTTAGTTTGTGTTTATACTTGTAAATTGAAGAAAATAATAGGTCTTTATAAATAACTAAACTAACACATATCGTAATCACTTTCATTGGACAGAATGGATGAGACACATTGCTACTTTTTTGGCACAAATAAAAACTTACCAAAGAATAGAAGCAATGAGAAAACACTTACCTACACATTATCGCATCCACTCCACCTGTCAAATGAAAAGGATAACGCGATTACGGAGCTCGGTGGCGCAGTGGTTTAGCGCCTGGCCCAGCGATTGCGGAAGTTAAGCAACGTTCGCAAGGGTCGGTCATGGGATGGGTGACCAAAAATTTATTATCTCGAGCTCCTCCGTGCTTCGGAAGGCACGTTAAGCCGTTGGTCCCGGCTGCATTTGCAGTCGTTAACACCCACCAATCCGCATTGGGCCCGCGTGGTGGGTTATGGCCCGTCCTCCTTACCACCCATAAGGAAGGCCTGTGCCCCACCAGTGGGGACATCAAAAATGGTTGATGGACATGGACGCGAAATTACGATAGCCTGTTTGTTACAGAAATAGTACTTACTACACGGTACAACACTGCGAGCTTCTAAAAAGATAATAAGTAAGAAATATTTAATTTATGAAAGTTGTCGGTATTTTTTCTGAATTAGGAAAAAACCCCCACTCAAAATGTACCTTAAAATGTAACTTATAATGGCGTCTTTATCGAAGTGAATAGTACTCTTCGGCTTGGCACATCAAGACCGTTGCATTTCCGGTGTGTAAATTAAAACATCTGCATTTCGTTGTAAAAAGTAAACTTCGATCTTTTTTTTGTTGTAAAAAGAAATATTGCACTCCCAAGAAGAGCTAGTTCAAAAGCGGTGTTGAAACAAAAGATTTCGCCACATGCGGTCATTTCTGCGCGTGACCAATCGGCGACATCTGGCAAAGATCTTCTGCTTTTGCCACATTGCGATGTTCACATGCCAGTGAATTTTACTGAGCAATTATTGTACAGTCAGCAAAGTTATGACCTTAACAGGTTGAAAACAAATCGCTTGAAAGGATGGCACTACAAGTTCGTCTTTTACCTGCTTCCATTGTTTTTATACAAAAGATGCTTTTGTGACTTTTAGGTAAATGCAAGACAATGCAGACTTCTCAATCTAAAAATGAACCGGTGTTCAGCTCATAGCTTTGCTGACTATACCAGTGATGATGTTTGACTACTTTGGATGCTCCTAAAATATTTTGGAATATTAGCTGTCTCCATAATGACACTTACCATATATAATCTAATAATGTAAGGTCCGTTTATCACCATTTTTTTTTTGTAATTTGTAATATTTTATTACTTAGTTAGAGGAAGTAATTTTAATTTAGCTTGCAATATTTGGAACAAACAGTGGCCCTACCGAGTTGATGCAAACTGTTTTCGCTACCGTAAACTATCTTTTTCTCTCTTTGATCCGCATTAACACTACTGACAAACATTGCTAGATTTGCTAGCTAAGTAATTGGTTTTTATTCCTGCCATAATTCCGTAAACTGTAACTTTAAAGTAACGTATAAAGTAAATTGACCTTAATATAAGTCTACAGTTTTTGCCAAAATGTTAATTGATCTTTGAAAGGAAGTGATAAATCGTAACTTATCTCTTCACTTAATATCTTTAATGTACACTAACCTACGCTAACTGCGTGTTCAGGAAGAGATTTTATTTCCGTATTAATATAGGCATTAATTTTATTACGTTGCTGAAATATTTTAAACTACCTATAGGATATGTATAACATTATATAATGCATTTTTTACGTTAGCTTTTCAAATTAATTATCACAGATAATATAATACTGAGCGGGAGACCTTGTAACGAGAAGAACCGGCAAGAAACTCGTCAAGGGCTGCTTTTTTCTCCCTGTATATTTCATACAGAGTCGTCAACATTGAAAAATGAGCTCCACATTTAAGGTGAGTGTGATTATAAGTGTTTTTAAGCTCATAATCAGAGATTGTAAATTCTGTGAGATTGTGTGTTTCAGGCACTAATATGATTATTGTTTTCTGTGGTTACAAACACAAACACTTTCATTGTTAAAAAATAGTAACTCAAAAACGATCCTAAAGACGAATAAATCCTTTTATTGACAATGCGCCGCCGTAGTTTTTAGGGACTTCATCGTAAACATGTCGTAAACGGAATCCAAGTTCTAGCTAATAGATTTTCTAATCAACTGCTTCATGCCCGTAAGTTTGAAAGTCAAGAGATCGCATTGCCTCGTCGGAATGGTCGCTTCTTCGTGAAGAGATGCGTTGCGATTTGCGAATTTGTGTATTTGTTGTACCACAGAAATTATGTAGTACTTACCTATTGTTGTATGGTCTGTGGTTTGTATTGTAATGTAACAGGAAGGTACTATCGCAGAGGAAATAATCACTACGTGGGTACTATAGGAACTAGAACAAAAGAAAAGCGCGTGGGCGGGCACTGCAGGAGTTGGGGTGCGATAACTAACACATGGGGTTAAAGTTTTACAAATTCTTTGGAACGCTATATGAAGCCGCCTAATATTATATACTGTGATACAATACCCCAAGCACGAACATATATTGAAAAAAAACGCGCCTAATGTATTCGATAGAGTAATTTCTATAGAAAATTTCAATTCGCTTTTCGGCGGTAGATGGCGCTGTAAAAATTTCCCATACAATATTACTCTATCGAATGTTTTACGCGCGTTATTTCTGCTGTTCGTGCTAAGGGTAGGTACAAGTACAGTCCATAGAGTACATTATTATATAGTCAGTACTTGTATCATTATATTATTATTTATTATGTGCAAGTACAGTCTAAAATTGTACCAATATTATTGACCGAGCGAGCACGAAGTGCGAGCGAAGCGTAGAAACGCTTCGCAGAGCTGAAGCAGAGGCTTCAGCTTGGGCAAAAATTCTTTCGTATGTCCGGCTGTCTGTTCCCACCTACAGGTCACATTTCTCAACCGATTCTCATGTAATTTTGTGAGCAGGTTCGAAAATTACATAGAATTTTTTTGTCGAGCCAGTTTTTTATTTTTTTTCAAAAAAGCGGAGGTATGTTAAAAAACCTATTTCAGTCCGGTTGTTGTATAACTGTTTAGTCAAGCCAATTTTTCCAAATTTATAAAAAAAATATTTACCCATTTTAAAAAATGATCAAAATTAGAAGCACCATCTAGCTGCAAGTACTCACGTACTTTATGTGTCCTTTGAAAACTTCATGGCGACATTTTATTTCATTTTATCGCGAGGTCTACAGCTCACGGAGCCACTAGTTATATTTATTCTGTGCTTATGTGCGCCGCAATCTGGCCTCAGTGGAGGGTGGGCGGTGGGTGAACCGGGGTGGTTAAGTGATTTTAACTTAAGTAATGTTGACTCTTTCATTACAATGCCAATAGGACAAATACTGAAATTAAAAAAAATGTGATTCGTCACATTGAGAATTTTACTTTCTCATGTAAGATTCAAACAGTAGCTCGACAATTTCAAAACCAATGCCTTATCCAAACTGGTATACCTACCTATACCTGATGTAGTTGAAGAGCTTGTGTCTTATTTACGACCTAGTTTATACATCATACCTACCTCTTTTTAATTTTTGATTTGGTTACTCTTTCGTCACATTCCGCATCGTGTCCGCCTACCAAGAGGTGCAAACATGGTGCAAAGGATGCATTCGGACCTGTGATCAGGCGACCTATTGTCTTATTTCAAAATCTGTCGCGATCGCTTTCATTTGACAGATGGAAGTGACACATTGCTAAATTTCTTTGGTAAGTTTTTGTTTGTGCCTAAAAGAAGCATCAATGTAGCACATTCTGAAAGCGATTGCGATAGATTTTGAAATTAGACAATAGGTCGAGTCCACTACACCCTCCCACATCTTTAATGGCCAGTTTAGATATCAATCTTTATTGTTAAATAATTATCTTGCCATTAAAATCTCCTTTATACAAAAATACAAGCGTTTGAAATTTGGGTACTTAATTTTAAATGTTAGATTTTTGGTGTAAATATTAGCAAAAGTTAGACTGAAGATGAAGAAGAAATAATCTAAATAAGAAACCTTAAACATGAACGAACGGTTCAACTGTTGACAATTCATCATGAATTTATTTCCTTTTTAACGTTTTGAATGTAATTTATCTTAAAAATTCTAATCAATAAGTGCACTGCGCAAATGGAAGGTTGCTGATGGTACTTATGACACGGGTTTTCCCAGTACCTGTAATATTTACTGTATTTAGAATAAGTAGGATAAATAAGACTGTACCACAAATTATGTAAAATGAAGGAAAAATAAAGATTATTAATATTATCGTTTTTCCAAATTTGTCAATATTATCACGTGTGTTGAACAAACGGAACATTCCGATTAACATTCACTAAAAGTCAAGGTCCCTCAGTGCAATGGACCTACTCGTTGAACATAAACACCCACACACAAACGAGAGGCACGCACGGTCCAAAAGTAACCGAACACTTTAGCACCTTGTCACGCCAAATTCAACGCTTGTTTAGTAAGTTACTACTTTAGTAAACGGAATAGTTGGTGCGACGTGGTATTGATCAGATAAACTGTGCTGAGGTAAACTGCTACACCAAAAAGTTAACTCCACAGGTTGAAAAATCCATTGTGTGGAGATATATTGAGTTAAACAAAAATCAAATTCTTAATACCTAATACATATGTATCGTTTTAACTCAAAAACTAAAAAACTGAAAAAAACGAAGACTAAAATTATGTTTTAAATAGTTTTCGTCCGTTCAGGTTCTATGTATAATTAATGAAAGATAAATTGTGCTATTGATATCAAACGATAAAATAGCTAACTTTTTTTTGCTTTAATTCATACCTAAGAATAACTTATGATAATACCGCCATAATAATTTTAAATGCCTCACATAATCTGTCAACCAATCTACAGAAACAAAGCATTAATAAAGTCTTCATACATCAAGGTATGCGAGTGCGTAGGCGCATTCACTGGCATATTCAAAAAGAGCCGGTAGTCTACGGTTGATCTACGATAAATAGTCTATTATGTTGCGAGATGTTTTGCAAGCCGATTGTCACGCCTTGCTAGTTTTAGGACAAAATGTTTGGAGGTTGTACCTGATTTGGACGCCGATAAAATATGAATCGTGATTTGCTTGAAGGCTTTTAAGAACAGAGGGCCTATTACAAAAAATATATCCGCGCTTATCGGACGATGTTCGTTCTGTGACAATCATTATTTTAACTCTTACATATTTTTGCTTGAATTATACTTAATTGAAAATCTATTTGTCGATTACTTATCGTAAATTTTTTTATAAGGCCCTCAGTAATGTGCCTTCTCTATGTGGGCAAAAAGATTTGAGCCAAGTAATTGAAAAGTTTTTTTAATGTAAGTATTTCGTTGCTTAAAGAGAAAAATGAAATGAAATTTTTGGACGTTTTCTAATAATTTGTTTGACCAAGCAGTTGAAGGCAAAAACATTTGAGCTAATTGAAAAGTTTTTTTAATGTAAGTACTTACCTACCTATTTCGTTGTCTGAAGAGAAAAATGAAATGAAATTTTTGGACGTTTTCTAACAATTTGTGTGATCAAGCAGTTGAAATGTTATAGTATATATATTTTGAAATCTACTCGCAAATACCTTTCATTTGATATAAGTACTTATCACATGGAGTTTTTATGTAAAGATAAATCATTGTACCGCCAGCTTTATGACGTCACAATTTCTACCCCCGCCATTTGCGCGCTAGTCATCTTACTTATATTTTTTTGTATTCAGGACATAATGCATTGATACCACATTTGCCTATTTAATTTCCAAGTTGACTTGTGTGAAAATCGTTTTCTAATCTTCCTTTAGTAACTTTGCCGACCTACTAAGTGGACTAGAGATTATTTTCATCTTGCAGAAGATAGAATTTTATAATCTAGCAGAAGACAAATTTAATTATACAGACCCGAGAATTGGTGCAGCGCTGCGTTGCGTACCCCACTGCCACGGTAACATTTCCGTGCTACTGCGTTAAAATGTGGACCGTATTGAATGACACCTTCGATCGACACTTCCGAAGCGTATTTTTTTGCATTTTAACGAACAGTCAGCAAAGCTATGAGCTGAACACCTTAGGGCTCATTTTTAAATTAAGAAGTCTGTATTGTTTTGCATTTACCCAAAAGTCACAAAAGCATCTTTTGTCAAGTATAAAAACAATGGAGGCAAAAGACGAACTTTTAGTGCCATCCTTGCAAGCGATTTTTTTTCAAACTGTTAAGGTCATAACTTTGCTGACTGTACGTAATCAAAAAATCTGTACTTAGTACGAGAACCCGTTACACTAAATTAAGGGTAAATTTTCTACCATTATAAATAATTTATAACATAATTACGATACTTTTCTACAAATCATGGAAATCTCTTTGTAAACAAACCCTGAAATGAATGTGGGAGTTCTGAATTTATTATGTTTTATTTTGCTATAAAATAACCTACTCATTGTTGTTTATATTCAGCTGAAGCTCATTAAAAGCGCTTACGAAACCTTGAAAACAACGGCCATCGGAAAATATAATAATTTTAAAGGGCATTCTGAAATATACGAGAAAAATAGTAAAAAGATGCAAAACCCGAATGTTTGAATAAAAAATGGATTGAAATCGAAAACCTCCCCGGAAAAGCTTTAACGTGAAAATAAAATGGACGAGGTCGAAGTGAAAAATATATTCTACCTCGCTTTCAATTTTATCCTCAAATATTTGGAAATATCACTACCTCTAGGTATGTTGAAACAGGAAAAGTTTATTCGACATCGTGGGTTAGGTGTTAAAAATTCGCCTATCTGGATAAATATGAATTTTATAACATGCATAACTGCATGTCCTAACAAACATTATACCTAACATTTTTTCTGCAAAGATTTTTTGATGTGTTTGTGTAAGTACGAGTACCTAATAATAGTTCACTTTACCCAGCATTGTCCCTAGGTAATAGCATCATCACATTGCATGTTTGTAACCTATACTTATTACTTAATTAATTTATGACAATACCTCTAGGATAATCTACTAAGTGAACATATTTTTTTCCAAATAGATTTGACCAGATATTGTCTGCATATCATAATTCATAAGTGTTTTGCAATTTTCGTATGGTCAAAGAATAAATTTGGTCCCGACCTGACCTGACTTAAAAAGGTCCCAAACGGGAGCGTACCGCCGCGCCGCCGCCGCCGGCCGTTAGGATAATTTAATGAAAGTGAAAGTATGTCCTAACTGCTAACTTCTCGTTACGAAATGATCTAGGCTCCATTGCGGCTAGGTTGTTAAACGGTCGTATTTTGTTTTATGGTTTGTATAAAGGGTGTTTTTTTTTCTTTGTCCTGTGGTATAATCTATGAAATATACGCATCTATAGATCTCTTTAAATCTATGCACTGCGCTCTTACGCATGAATACTGGCTAAATTATTCAAAACTGAGAAGACTATACTAAATAACTTTAAATAAAATAGCTAAATTTTATTTAACTGAAAAGAAAAACAAGATGGCGATGAAGAAAATCATTTTACTGTACTTTAAAAGAAAATTGTCAATCCAATTATGAAACGGCTAACCTGTAATTAATTTGTCTCTAGCTTAAAAATACATAATACTTATTACCTCATTCCAATGAATGCGTATTTTTGATAAATGACTTTAATATATTATTGTAAAAATGACAGCATAACAAAATAACACAATCACTCAAACATAAATGAACTTCCCACAGGTAAACGCAAAAGGCTACCAAATGCATTCCGCGCATCTTCCTCCAACGCAAAACGTGGCAAAACTTAGTAGAATTTGTTGGTTGAAGACGATCCTTACGGTTTAAGTTATAAAGGCCATTTTTCTTCGCCAAACACATCATATTCTTCAACTTGAACTTGAGAGTTCAAAGTATTTGTGATTTGTAACAATGATATAAGCAAAGTTATAGAAGTGTCTTCGTCAATGCATAAATACAGATAGTAAGTACTATTAGTTACTGTGACTTTCAATTCTCATATGATGAGAAGTTTGAAAAGAATTGATTTATGTTAAAGAAGTAAATTCGGGTTAATCAATAACTTTTTAACGAATATTACATTTTTAGAAATTCACTTGTTATTGTTGTTGGTGTTAGACTTTGTGACAAAAACGGTTTTTTTAATATATATTTTCAGTTTAACTCATTTTTTTGAAGATTCTATCTTGGGCTCCGAGTTTAGCCACCATACTCAAATGTTCTCTACTCAAAAACATTATACAGGGTGCATTTGTAACCACTCTCCAAATTTTAAGGATGTGTTCAGTCCATGAAACTGAACAACTTTCTACATGAAACATGTGTCGAAATACGCCAAAAAATGTTGGTCATACCATACTAAACTGATGACGTGATCTCTTTAATTTGTATGAAAAGTATTTTTTTTTTTACATATTTGACCCTATGTTTTTTAGAGAAAGTTGTTCAGATTCATGGACTGAACACATCCTTAAAATTTGGAGAGTGGTTACAATTATTGCACCCTGTATACTTACGTTTGAACGCACCGCTCACTATTAAAACTTAAAAATAATCATAAAAATATAAAATTAAAAACCTTAGTCTGTGATTTACATAAGTTTGCGACATGTGATATAATCGTCTATTGCTCATATTTAAGCTTTAATAATAAGCGCAGCGTTCAAACGTATAGAATGTTGGCCATTTGAGTATGGGGGCAGATATGTTTGTACTGATATAAAGTATCCAAATATTATGCAATCTTCTAGCGAGTAGAAAATTTCAGCAGTTGAAAATGTTAGCAGAGATGGTACTTACTTACTTTCTGAGATCTAAATCCCTCTTATCGCAACCGTCTGGATTGAGGGCCCAACACATTTGGTTATAAAAGCTTCAATTCACGTTTTAGGAACTTGTGTACCTTTGTGTTTAGAATTGTTTACTAGATCTACTATAAGTCTCAATATTTGATTAGCAATGATTAAAAAAATGGGCTCTCAGTGTTGTATGTACATCTGGGGCTGTGGCGATCCTGAAACACAGGTTTTTGCTTATCCTAGGCACCAGACTCCAAAAGTACTAAGTAACATACAAGTTTTTGCTTATCCTAGGCTAGTACTAAGTAACATACAACTGTTCTAATCATTAAGAACCTTAAAGTCCTACTTGTGGCAAACGCAAATAAAAGATCTTATTGTAAGTATACTGATGTTTTATCGCCGTTTGATTGCGGTCTAAAAAATTGTTTCATAATAATGCTAATAAAAAATTACTAAACAAAATAGAAGGAAGCCAAGAAAAACAAATGATGGTGAAACAAAATGTCATCGAATAAAAAATGACTCATTTCTCATTCACTATCGTTTGGTGCCAGTTTCTTTGTTCCTTATTGATGTCATATATTTAGGACATTAGATTAACTCTGCAGATACCAAAACTAAAGTAGGTATATCTGCGGTGCCTTTATTTAATCATTGACTTTAACGTCTCCATTGCAGATGTTGAGTAATAGAAGCGGCGGTATATCTTGAATGTCTTATTATACGCGCTGGAGTGCGAACTAGTGCAGTACACCGTAGAATTAGTTATTAATGTACCCTCGCAACCTTAATTATTGTATACTGTAAATGTTTATTTTGTGTGAGAAAATAAATATTTTATTATTTTAAGGTCACAATTTTTTTTGGAGAAAAACCCGAGAGTCTAGTTCTTTTTGTTTTAAAGTTCTCGTTTGTGTTCAATGAGTTATTGTGTGCGTGCCTTCCTATTCCTAAGTCATGTTGATTGAGGTGACACAAGGAATTTATAAGTACTTATAAATTCCTTGACCTCTTGATCCAGCTTTCTCTCCACAAACCATACAACAAAATAGTAATCGCTCATTTCATTTCTTAAAAGCTGTGTGTGTAGTAGTGTACCCGCGCTTGTCATTTGTTCTGAGCTTTTGCACTAGTGGTTCGAATGGTTTTTGTTTAAATATTATTCCTGTGTTAATATGTATTATATTAACTGCTACAGGACAATAAAGACTATTATCATTATACACCTTTTAAACAACCACACCACACCAAGTCACCAAGAAAGTGGTACACCTTGCCTTTTGTAACAGTACCTATACCTATCAGAAGCTGTAGGCTGGTCAATGATTCTCTCGATGTGTCATTAACTCCAACTACTATGGAGTCATTGGAATGTCATGTCAGTCTAATTTCAACTTTACTACTTCAACTCCTATCAAAACAATGCAATGACCTCGTTTTCTTAATCGTTGGAGCTGTTCGCAAATGAACTTAGGCATGTGATATAAATTAAAAACAGTCTTAATTGTCGCAATGAGTTTTGCCAACAACGTCTCTCTGGATCTGTGTTGACCTCATACTCCGTTCTTAGTAAAGCTAAAAGTTTCAACTTGAATTTTACTGCTCTTTATAACTACAGCAGTACCTACAGCTGCTTATCTAAATTAACTATGCTGCTTCAACTCGAGTGTAGTTTGGAATTATTGTTAAATTATGGATTCATTTAGTAATAATTTTATCGATGCTAGAACCGATGTCTCTTTTTTGTAAGCTGTTTATTGTCTCATCTCCTGTCAAGTATATACTGTATGTAGTTTTATTCCAAAAAATCGGCACACCAATTTGGGAGATGATATTTTTTTTATACCTGTAGAGTCCTTTGTAAAAAGATTTTTGCCGAAGGTGGATGCGCACCACACCCGGAATCCTCATCACTGAAGAACTGGCTATCTTACCTCTAACTACCGGAACACAACATTTTTTAAATTGTTGTTATGACATCAGACTTAGATAAGATGAAGCTAGCCAGGCGGACTTAAAATAAACCCTACTATCAACCAAACCGAGTACAAATTGTACCCCCAATGGGAATCGAAGCCGGGACCCCTGCGTCTTACACGGGTGGGCCAACCACTAGACCACAGAGGCGGTTAAATGCTGTCTTTAGCACGCTGCCTTTAATGTTTAGAATCTACTAGATTCAATCTAGAACCAGTTTCTTGTCCTGCTCAACCTTAACATTTAAACTCGGTTTCACCGATGTAAAAACATTCGACACAAAAAAAGCGTCGATTAATTCCACAGAATTGTTGCGACACTACTTACGAAATTGTGGTGGAGCTTAGCTATCGCGATTCCCAGTAGAGCAATAATATATATTACAGGTTTTAAAAGTTTCAGTAAAAGTAATTAATTGTATGTACTATGCGAGCCAAATAAGAATAGTACTGTCAATGCGGTCAATTTTGTTTGCGTTTCGCTCCACTCCAGGGTGTAGGAATAAATATAATAATCCTAGGCCCGTAATTACAGATAAACCAGCTTTAACTCATCAACGCCCGGAAAACAATACAACAATAGATTTTCTATTGTGTTATGGGCCTCATGGAGAGAAAAAAATATTGGCAAAAAAACATTACAATTTTATAAAACATGTTACTTAAGGCGAGGCCAGTTCACGGTCTGATTTTTGAACATCCAATGTGCAGAACTGATGTAAAATTCTACTTCACAAAAATTACTGTAGACTGAAAAAGAAACAAAGAAGCAAAGTAACCTAACAGAATATTGAAAAATGGCATGGTAACTCTGTAAAAAAATCCTGAATAACACCATAAAAACTTATAAAAATAAATTTCAAATCGTCAGATTTTGTAATTTTCAACGACAGTGATATGATTTTTTATGCAAAAAGGATAGCTTTTTTATCGATCTAACACAATAACCGAGTACATTTTTAATAAATGATCCAGTATTTCAGAAATCAGTAAAAATGTACTAAAATTCGTCAAATTTCTGGCGAAGCGTCAATTAAAGTTATGCTATATTCAACCTTATTCTAAAGACATAGTGAAAGAGTAAACTTCGTGAACTGGCCTCGCCCTAATAAACTATACATCTAGTAACTATAAAATGACATCTGCACGTGTAAACTGTATCTCAGGTGCAGCGCTCTTAATTGGAACCACGTATGCAATTAGTTCAACGCAAAACTAATATGAACTTATGCCATAATTACAAAAGTGTGTGTTATATGAATCCTCTCATGGTGTGTGAAGTGAAAGTGAGTGAGTGTGTGTAGAGTGTTTGTATAACATTAACGTACGTAGGTAATATAGAATTAAAATTACAAAGATTTTAAAAGTAATTCAGTGTCATCGTAACATAAAATAATTTATTATTTCTAATTTCCTGTAATCTTGGTCAATCATAACACAAATACTTCGGAATTTATTTAACTGATTTTCAATTTAAGACTTAAAATCACAAGAGAAAAATGACTATTTATTAAATAGCTAGGTACCATGCACACTAAATAAGTATTATAGTACTGTCAAACGGCAATTTTGATCTTTGTTCCTTTTCTTGCACATCTAAACTATCAAGTGTGCTCAACCTAACCAGGCACTCTTTTGCTCATAAATTTTTCATTTTTCTTGGACCTTTTCTCTATAATAAAGTAAATAAAATTCAATATATATATAGTCTAAATGGGCATGAACTTAAAAACTCAGTGGTTGAATGGTTAAAATCTTTTACCCACGACACAGAATATTAACGTCCCACCACAACCTATGCCGTATGCGTTTGGGGTTAGAGGTTCTTTGTTTGTTTGTATGTATGTTTGTATGTCTGTTACCATTTTCCTTTGAAACTACTGGACCGATTTCAATGCAGTTTTTTTTATTCAAAAGGTTGTTTCTTTTTAACAATAAAAAATGTATACTAGATTTGGCTAATATACAAATATTTTTCCGACAAGCAAGTACATCTTGCCCCAAAATATAGTAAGATACAATAGTATCATACATACCTACTATATAATAATAAATAAATATATATAGTAGGCTTGGCAACTAAAGCCGCAAATAGACACATTATTCGAACAGTGAGTCGTACGAGTTTGTCCTAAATCCAATATGCAAAAATAACCACTTATAGCGCCGCGCTAAAACGTCGATAACTGTTGTTTTTTAACACGTCGCTACGTTAACAGTTTTGCACATTTCACGAACTTTTTTTTTACAAAATATTCTCATTTTAGACTTATAAAACCTATAAAAGGATGATTGATATCTATTTTAACTTTAATCGTCTTATTATGGTGGAATGTGGACTACTTTGACCAGGGGCCCTACCGCCTAACTCAAAGCGATAGCTATGCTCTGTCCGTCCTTGTCATATCATAACACGATGACAAGGACGGACAGTGCACTGACGTCATAAACCAAAGCCCTGTCAAAGCGATAGAGTTAGGCGGTAGACCCGCAGGTCTGTCCTCCATTCAGAAAATAAAAGTGACAGTAGATATAAGTTTTAAACCAGGACTAACTTTAGTCTACGTTTTAGAATAAAAAGGTTAGAAAGTCACAAAGGTTTCCATGGAAAGATGAGTCGTCAATGATATAATGTCGAAGTCAACTTAATTTTGAATAATTTTAACAAAATGTGCTTTTTTATTCACACTATGATAAAGTTTTCTAATCGATCTGATACACTAATCAATAAGTACTGAGTTAGCGTACTATTAACTTTAATTTCACAGGTGATGTTTATCTACTTTTTAGTTATTGGTAAAAAAATGAATCTTTTCCTACTTTAACTTATAAAAAATCTTTATTTCTTTATTTATACATTTGCACTACATCAAATGTCTCAATCTATAATAAATGTCTAATATCTCAAACATGAGCCGAAGTATCATTAAGTTAATTATTTTTACGCGGGAAAATCATAAAAGCTGTCATCTAAGCCGATCGTCTAAGATCCGATCAACCGGACAGGTGCGGTCCGTTATTTAGCACCGATTCTAGTTTGTGGGGCAAGTTCGCGAGAATTTGTGGATTTCTTCGAGTCGAAACGTAACGGTGCACGCCTGTCAAATCGATTCTCTTTTACCGAATAAGTTGATTGAAAATAATGTTTGTGAATATTCATCTGGTTTTTAATAACATTTATTTAGGCTATCTACCTCAGTGGCGAGGAATGAAATTATGGCGAAGGTAAGACGCACTACAAAAATGTTTTTTTTTTCATTATTTTATTTAGGAACTTTGTTATTTTTAAAAAAAACATGTCAGTTCCATCGAACCAGAATAATACACAAAAATGTTATGATCTGCATAGTGAATCGGTGGGGTGGGATTTCTAAAAGGTAAAGCCGATGGGAATGGCTTGTTTGTATGAACCCTTCGAGTGCAGCACCTCGCAAGAATATAATGAAACATGAAACATTAGCTTGTACATTTCTACTGATCTTATAGTACATTATGAGACAAGTTAGCTATAAGCAAGAGCTCACGAGTTTCATACGACGTTTTTCAACACATTTGCGAGGAAAAAACAAAGTAATTTATCACACAGCAACAAATAAGGCAAAAACAAAATATGATAATTATGGGAAAAGGCGCGCATGTTTTTTTTTGTT
Organism: Agriphila straminella; assembly: GCA_950108535.1. NCBI lineage: Eukaryota > Metazoa > Arthropoda > Insecta > Lepidoptera > Crambidae > Agriphila > Agriphila straminella. The sequence goes on along the minus strand of OX467303.1, from coordinate 3,736,616 downwards.
TTTTTTTCACAGGCCAACGCAAGAATTTTTTGCGAACAAAGGGGAGAGGAGCATACAGCCTACTACTAATAGTTCAAAATTATAATTTTAAGTGACAAAATGTAAATATTTTAATATTTTATAACAAAATATTGTGAATTATGAATAATTTGATAATAATTATATATTTATTTGACTTAATTAAGGACTTACACATTTATTTATTCCAAAAATGTATATGAATTTTCAGCAGCATAAAACCTCTTTGCTGTCAAAAAAACAATAACTGTATTACCCGGCTAAATTGGGAATGCTCTGTTAACTCGCATAGAACTTGCAGTAAGGTACTAATTGAACTTTGTAGGGTTAGTTCTATAACGAACTAGTGTTTTATATATTATTGCACGCGTTTGTTATAGCTCGGTTTATGGCCCTAAAAGCGATGTATTAGGGCTCACTTTACGAGCAAGTGTGTTGAAAAATAAATAACGTGAATTACTGGTTGTAATGCTTCTTATTGTTTATTTAAATGTGTTATGTAGTTAGTTACGTATGATCTAGAAAACCACCAATAGTGGCCAATTTAGTCGGTTTTCTTGATTGTGACTACACAAATACATTTAAACCAAATAAACGCATAGAAAAATATATTATAACTAATACGCGGTTCGTATATGTAACAGAATTTTATCAAACATAGTTATTTTATTGTAATTTTTTTTCTTGATTGGTGGCGCTAGTGGAGGCTCGATAGGAAGATAAAAATACGACAATTAAAAAAACGTAAATCATAAAGTTAAGTTAAACACGGTACATCGAACACAGAATGCGTTACGCGACCTATTTCCAAACGCCGCCGTGGAATACTTATGAATAAATTTTTGCTTCGAAAGGCTACAACGATCCCAAATCAAGGTTATTGAAAACATTATTATGAATATGTATGATAATCAAAACGTATCATTTATAACTCAGCAATAGATATTAATCTTTGTTACGGATACATTAAGTTGGTAACTTATTATGACAGTGAAATCTTAAAATAGGTAGTAATAATGTTGGTATTTGTTGAGTGAACTACAGCTTGGCGTTTTCTAAAAGTAACATTGTATTTGAGCTTAGACGGTAAACTACAAGTGAGTTTACGAGTTGACTTTGCAGGTTAAAACATTATAATGAAAGTACAGTCAGCAGCATATCAAGCTATACAATACTGTCAAAAATCTACAATGAATTTTGATCCTTAAATTGCTCGACTTAAAGTTTAAAAATTATTGAAGAAATTTGACAGGTTAAAGAAGCCCAGCGTGCCGTCTACCGTACAAAGATTTATTTTTAAATTTATATTTTTCCTATTAGAACATTAAATTCTGCTTTGTACGGTTCTTGTATATCGGCAAGTTAAAAATATTTCTTGAAACATTTGAAGAACGCTTTAGATGCTTCTTACCTTCGAGCAGCGACGGCTTCGTCCAGCCTCTTACTCTAAGCTTCTTACCTTCGAGCATCGCGTAGAAGCGCGTTTTACTCTTTCTTACATTACGTACATTAATATTATGTTTTGTGGTAAAAGTATCACCTTACGAAAACTTTTTTCAATTGGTGCGTTAAATTGGAATGCGCAAGGTGTAAAAACTGTCTGATACCATTTCATAATAGTTTTTGTAGAACATCACCGGTTTAATGGAACGATTATATAACTCTACGCCTAATTTGGCATAATAATTACGAGCGAAAGTAATTATCTATTGCAAAACTGCACGGCATTGTCCACCGTGTGCGTTATTGAATATTGATTAGTTTAGCTTGAACCGTACGTCCTTTACACGATGCTACTTAACGGTTAAGTGAATCATAAGTTAATTGCTTTCCTTGTAGTAAAAAAGGTATGTGTTTAGGCTTTGTACATCACGCACGCTGTAAGCTTTAGATTTTATTATTTATATTTTTTACTACGGCAACACTTTGCTGTCGTCGATTGGATTGTATCCGTTTCCGCTTTTTTTTGGTTCTATTCTTATCGTCTAGCGCACAATTTCATATTCCCTAACGTTCTGTAATTTTTCGCTAATCATTATATACTTGCACGTATCTCAACTGTTTTTGTTCCACGCAACGAGCCTTTTCAATTTAAAAGCGCAAACAGCATGGATTCATTGATTATACTATCTAAGATAGCTTTTTTATATTGATTAAGGAGGTCTGCCGCGTAACCAAGTTATATATATTTGTACTAATAGGTATTCTGTGGTTAAGTACATGGCCGCGAAGTTCAGCCGCTGTAGCATAACCACCAAAACACGATAATAATTATAAGATGTTTGGAAATAACCTTATATAAAGCCGAATACAGTAGATAGAGTACCATGCACTTGGCCACTTTTCACAATATAAGATTACGGACATTTCAACATAATTATATTTCAGTTTCGAGTTGCTGAAGTACAAAAAGTTATCGTTTTTGCCAGTCCAAATAACTGTTAGAAACGACAACTTTTTGTAGTTTAGCAACACAAAACTGTTATATATTTTTAAATGTCTGTAATCTGAAAAGTGGCCGAGACACATTTTTCAATTACGCACTCAGATTTAAGAAATCTTGAGAAAACATGATAATGTGCGAGCGAGAGAGCGACAGTCAGCGACAAAATGAGTACGGGCTCTTAAATCGCGTTTCCGTGGTCCTGCCTTTAGGCGCATTTTGTCCAATTCGCAGTTGGTCCAATGTTCAAAAAAATGTCCATTTCGCACTTAGTCCAATTCGCAGTTGGTCCAAATGGCAGTTTGTCAAATTCGCATTTAGTCCAATTGGCAGTTTGTCCAATTCGCATTTAGTCCAATTCGCAGTTTGTCCAATTCGCATTTAGTCCAATTCGCAGTTAGTCCAATTCATTGTTCCAATTTTATGTGAAAGTTCGGAGCTTGAAACACAAGTTATGATTGTAAATAAGTATTAATAAATACAGTACAAATGTGTAAAATGATAATGAATAAATCAGGTCAATATGTAATAAAAATGTGTTATTTTGTTTAATTTTGGAAATACACTTTATATTGGACCAATCGCGAATTGGACCGACCGTGAATCGGACCAACTGCGAATTGGCCCAACTGCGATTTGGACCAACTGCAAATTGGACCAACCGCGAATAATGTTATTTAGACCAATCGCGAATTGGACCAAATGTGCCTAAAGGCTTATTTTGACATTTGAAGTAGTAGTTTCTTGATAAGTATTTGAAATTAAATGACTTCGGACCTTTGCAAGTGTAACAGTTTAGCCCAAAGGTTGTTAGTTCTCACATCAATAGAACATTACATTAAATGTCACGTGGTTTGCCCGACCAATTTGAACCTTGTGTCAAAGAGGTAAGGTCGACAGTGTATGTACGTACGTATAGTAAGATTTTATCAATGGCCGCTGCCTTCGACCGAAATATGGAGTTGTTTTGTAAACTTCATTGTTTTGTGACTGTCCCATCGTGAAATTGGGTATTAATTAAATTACATTTTTTTATGTACCCTGGATTAAGGCGATTCCCTGACCGAAAGTGGCGCCCTCAGAGGTTTTTATTTAATAAGTTGTTAACAGAAAACCCATACTTGCGGTCAGAAAGGCGCCTTTTATCCCGGTCAAATATAACACTAACAGGTAGGTATACTATACTTATAATATCTATCTAGACCAATTTTTTAAATGGTCGTTTTACTTACAAATCTTTATCTGCTTGCTAACAAACAATTCAAATCCATTTTTGAATTTGAAATCCCAAATAAAAACATAATAACTTAGGTATATTAAATAGATAACATTATATTGGTATAGCGACGATTTTGATACAAGATCGAAAAGTTCGATGTGACTCAACGTTTGCGGCCTCAAAGTTCCATTCTTATCCAAATAAAAGAAGCTATTAGTCAAGGTGAATATTTTAACAATCATAAATGCACCAAACTTTTATACCTAAAGGAAAACTTGGTAAAATCGACCGTGCAGTAGGGTTGTCAAACATTTTCAAGAAAATTATAAGTAGTTGTTTTCTTTTATGGTGTCAAATATAAAACATTCAAATAAAAAAAAAGGATTTATTATATATTAATTAATAGACACACTTTTGAGTCGAAGGGTTTTTTATTATTTTGAAGTTTACGAACGCGGTAAGCCGAAATGGAATGGAAATAATAACCCGACCGCAGTGTTATCGGTGTATTGCGGATGCTTAGGATGTTCGTATGTTTATTACTCAATCACGCGAAAACGACTAAACGGATTTAGATGAAACTTGGTACACAGATAGTGCGTATTCCCTGACCGAAAGTGGCGCCCTCAGAGGTTTTGTTTAATAAGTTGTTAACAGAAAACCCATACTTGCGGTCAGAAAGGCGCCTTTTATCCCGGTCAAAGGATCCCTAAGGAGTTTCCGAATTAAACGAAGTCGTTTATATATTGTGTCGATAGTGCTAACAACACGCTATGTAAAACGTAGTTTTTTTACATTCTCTCTGACGCTATGTTTTTGTGTTATGTACTTTTCGGATTTGTGTCAAAGCGGCAGTGCGACAAACACGCGAGTGTAGAATGGCCGAGAACCGGTCGCGCGAGTCGGTGCGTGACGTCAGCGAGCCACGACCGAGTGGAGACCGTGATGTCATGCCGTGGACAACTCCATACAGAGTATTGGACATGGACAGTCACACAGAGAAAGCATTTGAGCGCTCTGCAAAGGAAAATCTTTGAACGTTAGAAAGAAAAAGGACAGTCGTGAAATCACGCGTTTGTATTATTTTTTATGATAAATAGGCAAGTTCTTGCCCGCTACATGCCTGATGGTAAGCGATGGATCTACGATGGAACGCGCTTGCCTAGAAGATACCTTCACGCGCGACTTGAAGGCCCCCAGATTGTACCTATCGGGAAACACAGACTCGGGCAAGGAGTTCCACTCTCTAGCGTTACGGATGATAATTTGAAGCAAAACGAGTCTTGTGTGCCAAAGTTAATGAAGTTTGAGAATGAAAAATCTTTAAACTTAGTAGGTAGAGAAAATGAAAAGTCGCAAGTAAGCACTTTGGAGATTTATTTGGAAAGGAAAATCTTTGAACACGTTCGGTACAAAGGACGATCGCAGAAAAACCGCATTTGGATGTCTCTGTACCTGAGAAATAAAGGATAATGACAGAGAATACAGTTTGAGCGTTCGTTCTGCACTAAGTGATAGAAAATATAAAGAAAAAACTTTATACGTATATCGTAACAGACAATATATTTATTACGCATAATAGAAATAGAAGAAAATGACAGGCATAAATCGATCACGCATTCAATAGTTCTGAATTTTTACTGTTCAATAACATTTTGCTCAAAGGCAAATTAAAACATAGGAATTGGAAATGGATGCATCATAGAAAGCACTAAACCTGAGTAAGACGGGTTTACGTCGCTGCTCGAAGCCTCTAGCTTTAACAGTTATTTAAGTAAGTAAGTTATACGTTATACATATACGTAAAAAAGAAAAATATTTTATATTAAAAAAAAACAGAGAAAGTTTATAATCGAAATTTATCAAAGGAAATCTGTACTAAGTGGATGAGTAAACTCATTCAGTATCGGATAAGGAGAGAGTTGAGTAGAAAAGCAACAATGGGTCAAGGAATGTTTTGCACTTGTCAATTAACAACGTAAAGTTAATAAATATAAAAAGGAGCTTTAGGTTTCACGTCTAAAACATCAAGCTGGATGCATTATTACTTAAAGCAATTAATATTATTTTGAGTTTTCTGTAAAATAACAATGGGGAATGGCTAAAAAAAACAAAATGGCTTAATTTAATATTTTTTATACGTTAAAGTTTGTAGGAATAGGAAGGAGAATTTCCAGTTGCCTGAAAAAAATTAAAGTTACTTCGTCATCACAAATATCATTAATTTCCATTCTGCTGTTACTCCCGTACTTATTCGAAGATGAAGTGATTAAAATTTTTAGAATTTTCTCACGCAACTGAAAATTTATTCCTTTTTTTTCAGACGTTCCCCATTTTCGATCGTCGTTTGTCGTCACCCTTTTGACAAAATTTTAGAACAAATGCATCATTTTATCGGCACTTGCCTCGAAATGTCACAAGTACCCAGTTAACTTAATTAATTAGTACGCTCCATTGTACTAAATTGTATATGTACGGATATTAAAGTACAAAGGCGACAGACCGTGGCGAAGACGACAGTAAGTGGCGACGGCGATCAATCTTCACTATCGTTTTGTTCTATTGTTTTACCGTAACATCGTTCTTCCTTATAAGAAGCTATTGAAAATTTGCATTAGACGATGTCACCGTTAAAAAGTGAAAACTGGACAATTGTAAAATTTGCACTTTTCAATTACCCTGTCCACAGTTCGTCCACTGCAATTAAAATGTTTTTTATATCAATTAAGTTTTAGTAACCACTCAGCCAAATACTTAGGTACTCATTCGAATGTCTTGTGGGTATTTTGCCCGCAAAAATTGGTCTCATGATGTCATGGGCACAAAATGAATGCAAATTTTTTATCTGTGGAAGCTTATAATAAGCCCTTAAGTACTTATATTTATTTCCATAAGTTTGTAAATGATGCTGTAAGCTCCCCAAAGAAAATAAAATAAAATTGGTAAAGGTGTTTCAATACCTTACAAACATCTGTCAACTTAGCTTTTACCTAATCTTTTAAAGGCATGTTCTTACGATTAAATTAACAAATGTCAGATAGTGCGAGTTCGTGTTTTAGGCCTTAACAAACTTTATTCTGATTGGTTATGGCTGATCAAACTGGTATACGCAACTTTCTCTCGCCTCGCATTCATTGATTACCTACTTTTAAATGATCAATCGGTTCGTTGCAATTTTAATTAGTACAAACATCTTCAGCAAATAAAAATAAAAAGTAAGATATAATACCTTAATTGGGCTTTATTGCTTATATTTCAAGAAGTAAGTAATAAAAGTAAAGAATTGACCAACCAAGAAAACTTACCTTTAACAAATCCTACGTTTGATCCAATATGGCTCGTATTATAGAATCAAACTCAAAGTAAGGGATGGCACTATATGCGATGAATAGCACCATCCCTATTGACTGTACTCAAACAGAGATTTGAGTTTGAGTTTGATTCTATAATACGAGCCAAAGAGACTCCATTCGCAATTTATCGTTAAGTTTATTTCTATTTCAGGATAACTATTTTAATTAAAACTTAATACAATTTTTATCGCATCAACCATTTGAGTACCTACCTATAATTAATAGTCTGTTATTACAATACAATTTGTTGATTTATGTCTGTTTTGAAAGAATCTCTAATTTAATTGGACACAGCGATTTTTACGTAAGATGCAAAACTGCAAATGACTACTGGGTTTCTTAACATCTGATCTTTAAAATATCAAATCATTACATGCTTATTTCAAAATGAATGCAGTAATAACAATTTTTAGTTGTAAAGTCGCGCTCACAATGTTTGTTTGTTCACGTACCTAATTAACAACACACACGAAGCGCACACCTAGAGAATATTATAGAGAAACCATCTTATTTGGGTCAAATAACATGTAGTCATTTAGTACTCTGTCATAGCAACTTATGACTTGAAACATAAAGTATGCGACGAAGTACAAAATTTTGTATTTTTACTTATGGTTACGTACGGCTATGCCAAGTAGTAGGTAACCACAATAACATAATTATAAGTGTTACGAAAAATCCCAAATCCAAATATAAGGACCAAACTGAACAATTTTTACTATAAGACCAACTCTGAAATCGCGAAAAAAAAACAGCTGTTTCAAACAAAAATTAATATCCAAAATATTGAAATGTATAAAACACTAGTTTTTCGCGATTTCAGAGTGTTGGTCACATAGTAAAAGTTGTTCAGTTTGAAGGTCCCTATCTACCATATTCGGCTCTATAGCATTTTTGTAACACGTTGTATCCACGACGAATTCTAAATCCATATAAAAATTAATTATTAAGTACACCTCCTCCTTTTTACAAGCTTTTATTTAGTTTTGCCTGTCCGGTGTCCGTCTGTAATCAAATGACAGTCAAAAGCTTTTAAAAGCGTAGACGTCAAATAGTACCATACCATATCTAGTACCTAGTTATCAAAATTTTGACTAGATAGCACTTTAACCTTGTTTTTTTTAATAAGGCTTCTATGAAAGTGGTTCAAAAGTTTGTTCACGGACTTTACGTTATGGAAAGTAGACTCCCTGACCTCCCTGTACATTATGTCGGGAACTGGTAAGCCGAGCTATATCGTTCAGTGGGCCACGCCACACGCTATGTTGTTGGACATTGCGCACACAGCTGCAACTGCAACTCATTAGTAGGGTGACCAAAAGTTACAGTACTTAAATTGGAAAAAAAAATCTCAAATATTTGTGATCATTATTCGATTTTAAATTATTTTCGTTGCCGCGCGTACACCTTTACTTATTAAATAAAGTAAAGTTCATGATTAAAGTGCACGCTAGCTAGCTAACAGAAGCTAAATATTGAATATTTTTAATGATTATGCTATGCAGCCTGCTTCAGAATTTGATAATTTCAATAATAAACTCAATCATATATCAAAATATTATTGAATGAATATGTACGAATCCATGCATTGCATAAATCCATTTGTACTGCAGCACCAGACCCGTCGGTGGTACGAAAGTTGATTTTACCAATACTATTCGAATCAAGAGTACTTACCTATTTATTAAATAATAATCTCAACAAATTCTCCCATACGTATTACCATTATTTTCTCAATAGCACATTAGTTGGTAGCCCGAGGCGACACGCACACAGACACACACCAGTGAAAGCGACCACGCGAGTGCCGCGCGCCGACTTCTATGCGTTTGCGCATTCCCGCCGCGCCGCTGAAAGTGAGATCAATCCCTGCTAATGATTTCTACGATAATTTTGTTTCTCTCGAACTATTGATCTTTTAATTCAGCCTCCACCCATGACATTTTCCGCATGGGCAGAAGAAAATATGGCGACCAGTTTAAATAGCCTCCTTAGTGAATGAAAGCTAGTAGGCTAAGAGTACGCACTATCAAAGTCCTTCCTTCCTAATAGAAGGAAGAATGAGACTAATGTCTCATGCGCACTCTTTAAATCATTGTACCCTAAGACTATATACGCATGAGACAGCTAGGTACTAGATTTTTTAAAATATTAAATATTGTATGAAAGTTGATTAATATTAAAAAATTTAAAAGTGTTCCCAAAGAACCGAAGCCTAATTATAAGTAAAATTGAAGACTGTAACTCAAATGTTGCTTTTATAAAAAAAATATCTCTCAAAACTGCGCACTCTTTAGTGTCTTTACCTTACTATCTACGGAGAATTCAAGATGTTCCCTAGTTCTCCCAGAAATTATTTTAATTTGGACCACAAGGTAATAAACTATGATAAGTCCATCAAAATCAGTTCAGCGATTTTTGCGTGAGGCACGCACAAACGCCCAGAATTTTCAGTTTTATTATAAGTATGTAATAGATCGATGGCATAAAAATCTACTTGTCACCTGACCTGACTGCAAAATATTCTTGGCTCCCATAAAGTGAAATACTAATTCTAAACCGAAAATGATCTATTGTTCATTTTTCGAAGTAACTTACTTAAGTTTTAATTTCCGAAATTAATTTTAATCTGTGGAAATTTGGAAATGTTTTTTCTGCTGCGAATTACTTTTTTTTACGAGTCTTTAAATATGTCAATTACTTATTTTCATTTTTATTTTTTTGAAATGTACTGAAATAGTAAACGCAATCGCGTAACAAACATTGTTTTTGCACAGCCCAAATAAAGTAGGTATTACACGATTTAAATTCTACACTTTTGTTCGGAAAACACGTTACTTAAATAAAAATATAGCCTCCATTTTATGCTGTTTGAGTAGAATAATAACACTAACGCCTAGAAGCCGAGTCCTCGTATAATATGTAAAGTGATGCAACTAAAACTGAGTCAAAATTGCCTTAACATTAGAGAAAATAACTAAAGAAATGTAAAATTGTTGTTCACTATAAGTCCAACAACCTCCATGGATGTTTGATCCGAAACGACTTTTATCGTGAATTCAAAAAGCAACTCATGTGGTACTATACTCATACTTCTTAACAAAATTGATTCTTTCGTCAAATATTATGGATAATACAAACATAGCTCATTATTGTTGAAAGAAAACAACTTGTAGGTTGGATTTCTTTGAGAAAAATGTATAACTCCATTCATTGTCAAGTCTGGAAAAAGACTTAAACAGGTTTTGCGAAAGTGGGTTGGATGTTTATACATAACATGGTCCTAACTCATTATGTTATGTTACATGTTCAGTTAATTAATATAACTGAGTAGGTGTAAAAAAACAAAATGAATAAATGAATGCCTAGATTTCACACTTGGGTAAATGTGACCGTCAAATGATCGTGCATTAAAAACAAGATTTAAAAGCTTGTTTTTTATCTTTTGTGTTATAGGAGTTTGTGAGTTGCTTTAATTATGTTAGCCTGTGGTACAAAGTTGTGAAACCTGTATTTTTAATTACCAGAAGTTGGAGAGTCATTCAAAAGTGGTTTCTTTCTACCTGTCACAAATCTGTATTAAAATCATACTAAACACTTTATTTTTTTATCTCAAAATGTTAAGTTTAGCTCTCTTTTCTTATAAGTCACACATAACACAAAAATAGATTAAAATGAATTCTGTTATGTTTGGGAGTAACCCGTCAACGCCAATTAATCATTTTTAGTTTAATGTATTTCTATAAGTATTATATTTCAATATCCGTTACTGTTTAGTCCACCTATATAGAAGTGATAGAACTGAACTGGTTAACACAGAGAAAGCAATAACTACGTCTGGTTAACACAAGGATTCAGGATTCGTCTATTCCGTTTTTGTACATTCTGTAAAACAGTACTACAGTCTGTAAAATGTACCTCAGGTTTCTCCCAAACACCACAGAATTGTAAATCCAAATAAGAATGTACGAAAATATTGAATTGAGAAATTTGACTTCGCTATTTATATTTGCGGATTGCTAATGAGAAAATTGCAATTGACTAACGACCAACAATTTATAAATTGGTCAACCAATAACAATTAATTTAATATCATTAGAAGTTTAGAGCCACTTTTATAGAGAGGCCTATGTTCAGCAGTGGACGATGATAGGCTGATGATGACCCACTTTTATTGCAGTGTATTTCTTTTAACGCTCGAATAGTAAATCTCCTCAGAACTTATAAGTTTTTTGGTTTTATTATAAGTGCTGGTTTTAAGTTCTTTTAACCATATCATAATATGGATAACTGTTTTGCAATCACATAAAGAAAAGCTTTTAACTTACAATTAAAAATCTGTTTTCATTAGGTACCGAAATCAACACCATTTTGAAAAGATATGACTTATTTATTACAGTTTATGCAATAACAGACATAGAATTACATTAATATGCATATTATGCAGACAATGTATGTAATTTATCTCTTACTTAACATAACTGTCTGGCAGAAATTGCTAAAAGGTTTAAGACCGTCGATATTTAAAGTTTCCTTGTTCTTGTTTGTTATTATAAAGTATTATTATTTGTACATTAGAATAATAACTAATTTTAAGGCGAGGCCAGTTCACGATCTGATGAAAAGTCTGATTTTTGAACTTCCAATGTGAAGAACTGATGTAAAATTCTATTTCACAAAAATTACTGTAGACTGAAAAAGAAACAAAGAAGCATAGTAACCGAACAGAATATTGAAAAATGGCATGGTAACTCTGTAAAAAAATCCTGATTAACACTATAAAAACTTATAAAAATAAATTTCAAATCGTCAGAATTCGTAATTTTCAACGACAGTGATATGATTTTTTATGCAAAAAGGATAGCTTTTTTATCGATCTAACACAATAACCGAGTACATTTTTAATAAATGATCCAGTATTTCAGAAATCAATAAAAATGTACTAAAATTCGTCAAATTTCTGGCGAAGCGTCAATTAAAGTTATGCGATATTCAACCTTATTCTAAAGACATAGTGGAAGAGTAAATTTCGTGAACTGGCCTCGCCTTAAGCACAGTCAACAAGGCTTATTATAGAAACTTGTATATGTAAATGAACTTTTTTTTAACTTAAAACTAGCTCTTAAAGATAAAATTTTCCTTATTGATCTAAAGCTTTCATACTACCTTACTTTAAAACACAAATCAAAGTGCACCAACTTATACTAAAACACACAATAGCAAACTTCATATCATTATATAAATTGACAAGTTTCGCAATTACTGTCGCAAACTAAGAGGTAAGTCAGACAATATATTCCACTAACCTTGAGCTAGCGCCGGGATGAAAAAGCTCCATAATATCACAAGAAACTTCATTGTACTCACAACACTCACTTGTTCATATTAAGGGGCAGCACACACACAGTTTTTGAAACTCGCGCGTAATCGTGCGTTTGCGCACAGCCGTCGTCACCGCTCGCGAGGCACTGGCGCTCGCGCTGCCCCCACCCTGCGATGCCTTTCACCGTTACAATTCGAGCGTTGAGCAAGGCTAAAGACGATTGACATTCAGCAAGTCACCACTCACCATACGGAAATAGCACACTTGGGAGCCGGTGAGCCTTCGTACCCCTGTTTTTGTTTGCAACGTTGGGCGCTTAAGGGCCCTATAACCTTCAAATTGGTGCCCGCATCTTTATTAAAATTGCTAAGTAGGTAGGTATAATATGTATCGCAAGGATCATGCTGGATTTTGGGCCATGATGCGTCTTAACCATACATTTCATAGTCAACTCAAAAAAAGGAAATAAAAAATGGTTTCATAATATTTTTTTAAATAAGAAATTATTAACACAAATGTGACGTTAAAAGTATGCACAGATTGGAGCTAAGGTTCTATTAGTTTATTTTAAAAAATAACGTGTTGACGACCTCCGTGGTTTAGTGGTTCGTACGCCAGTTTTTAAGGTGTCACCATCTATGGGGTTCCGGGTTCATTCCCCGGTTTGGTCAATTTAGAAAACGAACTTTTTTATATTGGCTCAAGTCTGGGTATTTGTAGTTCCATCATTGTCTCTGATTTCCAACTATTTATTATGGAATCAAAGCAATGTCTGTGAAGATGTCCAACATTTATTTATCTACCTAACCTCAGTAAAATATAGTAGTAGTAGTAGGCAAAATAGCAAAAATGCTCACTTTGGACACTTTTGCCTACAACTACTATAACTAACTATATTTTGCTGAGGTTATTGTTTGTATAAAATATAGAACCAGCTTCAATCTGTGCATGTGAATTTTCAATACATTATGTACTTAGCGAGCAATAATTTTTATTGAGATGAGGGCGCCACTTGTGGGCTATAGGAGCCTTAAAGCTTTTTCTAACATGTGGTTCCAACAAACTTTGATTTACATTACGCAGACGTGGCTCAAAATTAAAAAGTATTGTCTGGAGTTTTTACTTTTTTACTGTGTTAAGAAGAAACAATATTTGGATGTCAAGATAAGTTGTAAAAAAAAAAACAAAAAACCGACTTCAAAAAACCTACCTCTAAAAAGCAAGAAATAATATTCGTAATAATAAAAATACGTCTATTGAAGTCGGGTGGGGCTTTTAGAATAAAAAAAAAGGAATTTGTACTCCAGCCCCACCCGACTTCAATAGACGTATTTTTATTAATACGAATATTATTTCTTGCTTTTTAGAGATAGGTTTTTTGAAGTCGGTTTTTTGTTTTTTTTAAACAATTTTTATTTTTTTTATTTTTAGTGTAGGTACCTTGTAGGTAAGGTATATTATATATGTAGAAAAATCGGCTCAGCCAAACGTAAGATAATCGCGGAGAAACATACTTAAATACGGGTCAAACTGAGAACCTCCTTTTCAGTCGGTTAAAAAACTACACATAAGATATCCCTCTTCCAACAAAAAATGATTATCTTATTCAGTTCATAAACAAAGAAGTAATACGACCAATCATCGAGGTAATTCACACAAAATCATACTATTTTCGTGCTTTTTTTCAAAATTACTTGAAAAGTACTAAACCGATTTCCAAATTTTAAAAAATGGGACCAACTTGGGAGTGTACCTAATGTAATAACGTTTGAATCATTTCAATCGGTCCAGCCGTCTTCGAGTAATCGGTGGACATACACAAAAAAAAACAAACATACACAAATATACAGACGAACATAGAACCTCCTCCTTTTTTGGAAGTCGGTTAAAAACAGTCTTTTTACAAACACTGTTCCTAGACTGATGATGATTACAAGTTGAGAGTAAGTTAACCTAACAAGTTGTTTTTGCAAAATTGTTTTTTTGCAAAATTGGTTTTGAGGAGATGATAAAAATAGTTTTTATTTGAAATTTTCTATTCGTGAGACAAAAATAACCACTTTATCTGACTAATTTAAAATTGATTTTATCTTTAAATTTTATTACGATTTATGTAATTTTTATGATTCTAGTTCAGACTCAAAATAGAAATTAGTACAACGAGATTAAATGTAATGTTAATAATAATAACATAAATTAATTATGCAAACGAATGAAATGAGCGATGAAAAAAATGTGAAACGTCAATTTTGTATTTCGAATAAAAATACAATACAAAACTATGTTTAACAAGTATTTAGCTAAAGCATTGTTTAAATGGGATGCTGTTACTTTTTTGACAATATTATTTGATATACAGCATCACACTTAAATAGTGTTTTAGCTAAACAGTGTTTTAAGATCTTTTGTCGTAAGGCCGACAGACTTTAGCAGCCTTTGCAAAAAAAAAAAAACACTGTTCAACAAGTGACAATATTGTTTGAAAGAGACGCATCACATTCAAACAGTGGTCTAAATTAAACAGTGTTTTAAAATCTTTTGTGGTAAGGTCGTAAATTATTAGTTTGGTAGTTTTGGTAAATACCTTGGTATAACTCGTACATCCAAAATTTAAGCAATTTGGTTAGTAAAATCATAATGGATACATCTCGATTGGTATATTCTGGTGGACGTAAATTTCCACGTGTTTCCAATTCACTGAATCGGTCTGCAACACTTTACTCGTCACTATAGAATGTGACAATTATAGATCTAGAGCAAATGTCGGAGTCGTAAACAAACATAAACAGGTTTCTGTAATTCAAGACAATTTTACTAAACTTGAAGTACTTTCAAGATAATTTTAATTAAATGTTTTCATCTCAGTTAATTTTACTAAAAAACATGGATTGAACTCTGTTTCTTTTATGACAACATAATGTTAGTCTGTATTCAACTACATGTATACTACGCGTTCACTTCATCATTGCCGCTACCTCCCGGCCCGCTTCGTCATACCGCACCCCCTACGTCGCCCTGCTAGTACGGCTAGCAATGCAAAGCTTAATTTTTGTTTTTGTTCATTTAATCATTACGTTCGTTATTTGTGTTGTTTTTATGATTAAAAGAGTAAAGTTCCTACATAATGGCGAACCTAACTTGTTATATAAATTTTTGACACTCTTTGAATAAGAAAAAAATGAAAAACATGATTACTTTTTTGTCTAATACTGTTAGCTGTGACGTTATAACGGTCGTCAGCGGCAATGACGAAGTGAACGCGTAGTACGTATATCTTACTAAGCTAGTCTGAGAGGTTGGGAACCTGAGGCCGTACTCTGAGCTCTTACAGCAACCTTAAAAGTAATATTGTTATAGGGACAGAGCTATAATCGCGTATAGCGCCATCTCATTTACAACATTGCTTCAATATTACTTTTGACAGTCATGGTAGGGGGGCTGATGACCTGACATACAGGCATTTATATGTCTAGTTTGGGCATCAGTCTCCCACAAAGTATTACTTTAGATAACTAATTATAGTTCATAATGAAACTAATACCTGTGTGTACCATGTAAACTTTGTAGAAGAAAATAAATATTTTTTAATTTTTTTAATTTTTCAATTCAAGGGAACTTTTTTCAACACAAAATGCTTCAGGACACACAAAATATCGAAAATACTTCCGACGTTTGATTTATTGAGGGAGCTTCTACCACAAAATAGTCAGTATGTGACTTCTAGACTGATTATACAGCGTGAAATTTTAATCATTTGGTTCCCGCAGTGGGGTGGTTCCACTCATGATTACAAGCAACTACTATGGGCCCAACCCTCATATCGTAAGAAAAAATCAGCTGTTCCATACAAAAGCGCAATACCTACTTGATCTAAATGTATGGAACAGCTGATATTTTTTCGCGATATGAGGGTTGGCCCCATAGTAAAAGTTGCTTGTAATCATGAGTGGAACCACCCCACTGCGGGAACCAAATGATTAAAATTTCACGCTGTATACCTCGGTTTGGTCTGAAATTTCCTCTATGTATAGGTGTGACAAAATACACCTAAAGCCGATTATGGTAGATAGGGTACCATGCATACATACAACCTGGAAAATTCTTATAAACGCTGAAAACCGCCACTTTTTTATTTTTTTCCTTTCATGATAAAAGCTGCATAGTCGCAAACCTAGACCTAAATTGTGTTTTGCTTTGTATAAACTATTCTATTTGCGTCTAGGGTTGTTACTTTGCGGTTTTCAAAAGAAAAAACTACACTGCGTGCATGGAAAACTGTTTTTTTTTCAAACGACTCTTCTGTTACCTATATAGTTTTATATTTTGTGTTTCTTACTATGTAAATAAGTAATAAAGGTTCATAATTAAAAACATTAAGATTGCTCACTACTGTATCAAAACGAAAGAACTCTTATCACCCCCTTATTACGTCTACATAACTATTTTTCGTATCTCCTTTACAATTTTTAAATATAAAAATAATAAAAAAGATTGAGGGGGGGCTCGCCATACATGAAACTTGAAAACCATTTTTTCTCAATGTCGACCGTTTGAAAGATATACACGGTATGAGTTATGAAAATCGATCAAGTTATGGAACATTTAATATTTTATTAAATTTTTAGATTTTAGCATTCACAATATTATTTTTATATATTAAGTTACTTAATATAATTGAAAAAATACTAGAAAAAATCAACTTACCCGTAGCCCGTAGTCCCGTCTGAGCTGCTACGGGCGAGTCGATTTTTTAGGGTTCCGTAGCCAAAATGGCAAAAAACGGAACCCTTATAGATTCGTCATGTCTGTCTGTCTGTCCGTCCGCCCGTATGTCACAGCCATTTTTCTAGTATTTTTTCAATTATATTAAGTAACTTTATATTTAATATTTTACTTGAATTGCATATAACTTCAAAAAAATTATAAACACTGACCACCACATGGCTGAGAAATTTTGATTTTTTTGTATGAAAAACTTTAAAGTGGCAACCCATTAATAGGCAAGAGATGGCAAGAGCTAAACACCATTTTGGTTTAGGGTTGCCTGCCACTATGCAGTTTTGAACAAAAAGAAACAATTACTTTTTATTAGTCAAGTGGTGGTTTTCGGAATTTACTTATAATTATTTTCCGGGGACCAGAGGGCCTAGCCAAAGTAACATTCGCTAATCTTCGTTATCGCTTCGCTTTCGAAACATGTATGGGATTGACATAAGGTTTCGTTAACAATCGAATTTTAAAACGTCAAATCCATACATGTGTCGAAGCGAAGCGAAGCTATAGCGAAAATTTGCAAATGTTACTTTGGCTAGGGGGGCTGGGGGTACTATTAAAATTAAAAATTAAATTAAAAATTAGAATGATATTCTGTGGCTGGGGGCTAATTGTCTAATTTCAAAATCGATCACAATCGCTTTCATTTGACAGGTTGGATGTGACACATTGCTGCATTTCTTGGGTACGTTTTTATTTGTGCAAAAAAGAAGCTTCAATGTGTTACATCCGGAAAGCGATTGCGATAAATTTTGAAATTA
The DNA here is from genome assembly GCA_950108535.1 of Agriphila straminella. NCBI lineage: Eukaryota > Metazoa > Arthropoda > Insecta > Lepidoptera > Crambidae > Agriphila > Agriphila straminella. The sequence continues at coordinate 3,718,726 of OX467303.1, read as the reverse complement.
GACAACAGAAAGGCAGTACCTACAAGGCCAGAACTGGCACCCTACCTACCGAATTTGGGATTAATTTAATATGTATTTAATTTATGGTTGGTGGGGTATAGAGAAATTAAAAACATTCAACGAGCTTCAAGATGAGTTTGGTAAATAGGTGTAGGTAATCGGTAAATAAATAAATCTATGACACATAATATATTTTTATTGTAATATCTACAGTACACACATATAGTATAGACAGGATCAGACACATAAGTTTAAACACATTATTAGAAAGACATTTATAATAATAATCATTTAACACTGTAACAGTATAAATTTATGAGCTAAAAACATGTAAGTAGTTATAGAAAGAAGTAAGTAATTAGAGGTATGTAAGTACTTCAAAATACAATTTTATTTTATCTTTTCGCAATCCTTATAAAAATAAATTCTTTCATAAACTTCAATTTTATATAGATAGTTAACTATTGTACATAATCATACATTGCCCTCGAGATTTGTAAAAATACTTTCTTTCATTTGCAAACCTTTAAATAAATAAAATAGAAAGCAAATACTTACAGTTATTATAAAACACCAACAACCTCGCAGGAGTATAACATCACACACAACAACGTTTGTTTTACGACTTTCTAAAAAAGACAAAATAATATCGACTTTTCATACAAAACTCGATCAGTTCGAACCACATATACAGAATAGGTAATACTACGTTTCAGATATTTGTATGGCAAGTCATTGGAAATGGAAAGTCTTTTCGGAAAAGTCGCAGAAGAAACGTGGTTGTTTGCGATGTTAGTATCTACTCCCAAAACTGTTTGTGTTTTACAAATAACCCTGTATAGTATAGGCTGTTTTTTAGAGGTATAGAACTTTAAATTGCAATAAAACGATGATGCATTATTCGATTGACATGTTTTTTTTATTCGAAAGATAATCTTGTGGCATTACATTTTAAATATGATTTCTGGCATATGACTGCCACGGCTGGCTCGGATGTAGTCCAATGTGGACGTCCAATTTTCGATGACTTTTTCCAACATTTGTGGCCGTATATCGGCAATAACACGGCGAATGTGAATTGACCTCCAAGATCTTGTGATTTGACACCGCTAGACTATTTTCTGTGGGGCTATGTAAGTCATTGGTCTATGCGGATAAGCCACAAACGCTTGACCATTTGGAAGACAACATTCGCCGTGTTATTGCCAATATACGGCCACAAATGTTGGAAAAAGTCATCGAAAATTGGACGTCCACATTGGACTATATCCGAGCCAGCCGTGGCAGTCATATGCCAGAAATCATATTTAAAATGTAATGCCACAAGATTATCTTTCGAATAAAAAAAATCATGTCATCGAATAATCCATCGTTGTTTTATTGCAATTTAAAGTTCTATACCTCTAAAAAAACACCCGTTAAAAGTAGGTACTTAAAACATGAATAATGACATGATGTTTGATGACTTAATAATAATTGGAATACACATTTTATGGAAACTATTATTTTCATATAAAGATCATTCTTCCAAAAACCTGCTAAGACCGTCCAAAAACAGTCGTCCATTGCACAATAGCTAGAATATACTTGTATCATCGATCATATTACTTGTGGGCAAGGGTCACCAGGAGACGTATGTCGGTTGTTGACTCAAGAAGATTCCAAGGATATATTCCAAGGAGTGGGCTGCGGTTGACTTGAGTTCGAGGTGAGTTTAAGTTGAGTTCGGGTTGAGGTTGGGTAGCGTGTTATCGTCTGAACGCAACTGAATTGGACAGAAGTCGGACCAGAGCTCAACCGAAGATCGGTTGGAGTCTAGAGCCAGGGTCCCTACCCTGCCATCTAAGTATTTGAGTTACTGTTATCTCACGAATGAGTGTGAGTGAGTATGTAAACAATATGGTTTTCATAGACAACGCGTTCTACCCCACTAAATTACGGCCGTAATATGACGGCACCGTCATCCTAGGAAACCCTAGCTTTACTTTGAAAGTGACAACACTCACGATATCCCGTATCACACACAAGTAAAATGATTAAATTAAATTAAGTACTATTAGTTATAATTAAGTGTAGCAAAGATAACAAACCTATTCAAAGCATAAATTCGGCTTTTGGTTACAATTCAATCATAAAAGCTAACAATAGAATATAATATAATACAAGTCAATAGGTACTTTAGTTTTAGCCTAATCATACGATTAACTAGAAATATTTATTAAATATATAATATAAATTAACACTTCTCTTTTATGATATCAAAATATAAATGCAATAACTACTTGTTTACTGAATAAAGCTGTGCGCACTCAGATTTTAATAATAAATACGTTTCATGATTTAAATTTAATAATACTTATTTATGTTTATATACCTACGAGACTAAAAAAACCTAAACACACTTAAAACTATATAATAGATTAAAAAAAATAAGTCTGTTCTATTAATGTCGTATGAGGACGATGACAAAAAAGTACATAAAATTGCGATTAATCAAGATGTAGGTAAGGTACAAGGTAATTATTGTATTTTTGATTATGTACGACTGTTATGTACACAATCAAAAATTATGTCGATATTATGATTTCTTAATGATTAATATTTGGTCAGGTTATGAAGGACGGAAGCAAATGTATGATAAAAGCAATATAACTTACTTGTTTTAAATTAAATTAAGAATGACATCGTTTGGAAATACATGTTGAAAGAGTTTCAAGGTTAATTCAAAATTGAAATTATAAATAGTACTTAATAGATCACTGATAAGTTACTGTGATCTAATTAACAACGAATTTTACAAGCAAACTTACGATTGGGTGCAATTCTATGCAAGCAAAAACATGGCGCAGTGTTGAACCAGGGTATTTGGTAATAGCCTTATAAAACCGAATATGTAGAAAGTAGATATAATGTAGAAAGGGTCCAATGCATTGGTTACAATACAACCCCGGAAAAATAATAAGTATGTAAAATGCATAATTATAGTGGCAACCCTATATCGAAAATTGTATTTATTACCTAATGGAATTGGTTATAGAATAGAATAGTCTATTTGCATCGAGGATTGTCATTTTGCGTTTTTCCATACAAATAATAAAATCATAATTTCTCAGCCATGTGGTGCCATCTACCATATTCGGCTTTAGAAGGCTATTATCAAACACCCTGTATACCTAAAAATATTAGAATAAACAGCCACCGAAAGCACAGTATGAGCTTAATTAATATTATGATGATAATACAGTTTAAATCCTTTTTTTTTCAAATAAACTGTGAAACGGGTACTTAGTCATAGTAAAATAGATCATAACGCGTATGAGTTTATGTTAACTGTTAGCGATATCGAAAGTAAAGTACCTATAAAAAGAGAACATTGATACGAGTAGGTATAGTAAATAGGGTACCATGTAAACCTACTTACTGACAACTCTGGAAAAAATACAAACAACTTGTTACTTTTTATGAAAAACTACACAGTGGCAACCCTGTTAGACAAAGATGGTAGTGTTTATTGTTTCTGTCTTTATATTATTTTTCCGGAGTTGTTTGCACGGTATTCTATGTACGATATTCGTAATTGTACGCGAGTTCCGGAATTCTTTTGGCAACGGAACCCTTTTTGGTTCACCGTTTTTGGGTGGAACCTTAGTCAAGTAAGAACTAAACTGTAACATTGTTTTTTTACGTGAAATCACACCATACTGAGGCTTTTGGCTTGGTGTTCACATCTTGTAAGTAGGTATAGTTTGACTTAAAAAGAAGGACTTTTAAAGATAATTATTATGTTGGTTATTAGTCCGATTTTTTTGTAATAATTTAGTCCGTTTTAAAAACGTGTTTTTAAAAAAGTATTTTTTTCAGTAAATTATTATTTACGTAAATAATTTCCAAAATTAAATGTAATTTTGTATTGCTACGAAACGTCTTAAAAACAGTTATTTACGTTCTTATTCCTTTAGTTTTAAAATCATAGTGCCGTAATTAGTCTGATCACTGATTTTCACTGACTTTATTCGATTCCGTGTGAAAAAGATCAACATATTTATAAAAATGATAAAAGATTTTCACAGAGGTGAAAATTATGTTAATTTTTATACAGACAACAACGGGAGCTAAATTGAAAATATTGTTTTTTTTCTGTTAAAAGTGAAAAACTACAAAAATAGGAAAACTCGTGTGGTCCATTATTTTTATTTAATGGGTTTCTAAAATTTAAAACGGTTTTTTTTTAAACGTTTTCATAACGTTCCTAAGAGTTGATGGAATAGTGACTGCCGCTCAATAGTAATCACAGGTAAAGCTGTTATCTGCTAAAAGCTGGAATTGAGTTTGAGCAAAATGTTGTAAGGCATACACGTAGGTAACGTTTCTACAAAAGTTTCTCAACTCATAGTGGAAATGTTCACAAAACCAGTCGAGTACTCGTACCTAGCATTTCCCTGGAATGGAAACTTGTGTATGCTGCAAACTTTTGCCAAAGGGCGAAATGAGACCTTTTACGTGAATTAGATTTTCGAGACTTATTTAAGCAACTAAAAGGCCATTAATGAAATTATTTTGACTAGTTGTATTTAGTTCTTTTTGCGTTGCATTTGCAGTTCAACGTCGTGATTTATTTACGGTCTATGTAATGAAAAATTTGCGGATGACACGATCGAACGATAAAACCAAAAACGTTACGTTGTCATTTAGGTTTTATTTACCTAAAAATCTTTGGTTTAGCTTCATAATTTTCCCGATACCATAACCATACCACCGAATAGAATAGTCTATTTGCATCGAGGATTGTCATTTTGCGTTTTTCCATACAAATAATAAAATCATAATTTCTCAGCCATGTGGTGCCATCTACCATATTCGGCTTTAGAAGGCTATTATCAAACACCCTGTATACCTAAAAATATTGAACTAAATAGCCACCGAAAGCACAGTATGAGCTTAATTAATATTATGATGATAATACAGTTTAAATCCTTTTTTTTCAAATAAACTGTGAAACGGGTACTTAGTCATAGTAAAATAGATCATAACGCGTATGAGTTTATGTTAACTGTTAGCGATATCGAAAGTAAAGTACCTATAAAAAGAGAACATTGATACGAGTAGGTATAGTAAATAGGGTACCATGTAAACCTACTTACTGACAACTCTGGAAAAAATACAAACAACTTGTTCCTTTTTATGAAAAACTACACAATGGCAACCCTATTAGACAAAGATGGTAAGTGTTTATAGTTTCTGTCTTTATATTATTTTTCCGGAGTTGTTTGCACGGTATTCTATCTACGATATTCGTAATTGTACGCGAGTAGTAACAAAAACTTTGCATAGTACAGCGGTTCCCGAATTCTTTTGGCAACGGAACCCTTTTTGGTTCACCGTTTTTGGGTGGAACCTTAGTCAAGTAAGAACTAAACTGTAACATTGTTTTTTTACGTGAAATCACACCATACTGAGGCTTTTTGGCTTGGTGTTCACATCTTGTAAGTAGGTATAGTTTGACTTTAAAAGAAGGACTTTAAAAGATAAAAATATTTATTTAGTTAGAACAAAAGATATTTACTTTCCACTTAAATATTCGCGGAACCCTTGAGAGCTTCTTACGGAACCCCAGGGTTCCGCGAAACACTATTCGGGAACCGCTGGCATAGTATGCATAAATTCTTGCTAAGATCATAATGTACCCATACTGACCTAAGTTTGATCTTTCACTAACAAACGGGACACTTAGTGATTCGTCGCGCTCAATAGGTTAAACTAAACTAATTGTGCGAACTATTATTGCACGTAAAACCCATAAGTGTGTAAAACTCCCCATTATCCGTTTACCTATTCCATCTCAACGCCCAGCCCCCGTAATAAAACAACAACCTCTTAAAACGTGCCAGTTTTCTGAATGGCTATCAATGCGTCTCTTTTATTTGCTATACAGCGAGAAAGAGATGTAACTATAGCAATTTATAAACCTGGCAAGTTTTAAGAGGTTGTAATACCCCCCCACGTTGCGGCTCATTTGAACAATGATGACAATATGAACTGAAATTACAAAAGTCACTTTATAAAAATAGGCTTTCATAATATGTCAGTACCAAATTATGGTTACCGCTATAAAAATATCAAATAGGTAAATATTTTGTATTTATTAAAAAATAAACTAGTTATAACAAGTCATCCTAAAATCTCACTTTGACGTCATTTGAATTAAGTACTTTTAAATGGGAGGTAAGTAAATATAAGTATTCTGTAATTTATTGAGTACATAAAAGTAGCTATTGAACGCTGACACATTCACATTTTTGGAGTTAAGGTGAGGCAGTTTCCGAAATTTACTCCTTCACTATGTCTTTAGAATAAGGTTGAATATTTGCATAGCTTTAATTGACGCTTCGCCAGAAATTTGACGAAAAGTAAATTTTTATTGATTTCTGAAATACTGGATCATTAATATTAAAAATGTACTCGGTTATTGTGTTAGATCAATAAAAAAGATATCCTTTTTGCATTCAAAATCATCACTGTCGTTGAAAAAAAAACGAAATCTGACGATTTGAAGATTATTTTTATGGTGTTATTCAGGATTTATTTACAGAGTAACCATGCCAATTTTTTAATATTCTGTTTGGTTATTGTGTTTCTTTTTCAGTCTACAGTAATTTTTGTGAAGTAGACTACTTCAGTACTTCACATTGGAAGATCAAAAATCAAAATTTTCATCAAATCGTAAACTAGCCTCGCCTTAAGTATTAAAATGAATCCCTAGACAAAGAAGATGAGTATATGTCGACGTGTTAAAAATATCCCTGTTACAAAGTCGACTTGGTGAAATAGGGCCCAGCTGTAACTATTACTCATATAAGTAAGTACCTAGTATTTTTTTCTGTTTATTCCCTCAATATAAACAAACGACGTAAAATCTTCACCATCCTAGATACCTAATACAAAACAAGACATTTTGCAAGAAATGAATTCAACTAGGTATTTGTTACAATACTCTTACGAAGCATATAAATTATTACCAAAATACACGAAATTAAGCCAATAAAATAGTTAATAGGTACTTAATTGAAAGATTTGAAGTAAACTACCAAGCTAGGTACCTATTTATTGAGTTTGATCCTAATAGTCCGTAAGCCCGCGACAATATTGCCTACGTCACACCTATGACGTTACGTTGGGAAAGACAAAAATGTAAGTACCTAACCAATAACCATATACATAGGTACCTATACTATACCAACAGTTTTAAAAATGACATTACGTGTACATTCACAAATTCTATATTATTACTTAATACACACAAAACAATATCTTCCACAATAATTCATGTTTATAAAATATAAAGCTTTGCTTTTTATTTTATATTGGTTTTATCACCTGCATTCGGAATGGCGAAAGTCTTTAATATCACATGAACTTTTTTAAACATTTTCATACATTACCTTCAAGGTACCTTAATAGTAACTTTTAATGAAAAATAGAAATAAATAAATATAACTAAAATAATAAATAATAGTTATAAATATTGGACAACATCACGTATACATTGCTATGATTCCAAAGTGAGTAGCTAAAGCCACAATATAGAGAGATGGACACTCGAGGGCTTTTCACAATGACAAAAAACTGTAGGCTCGATAGATGGCGTTGATAAAAATGGTGACAATGTGATTTTTTACTAAGCTTCGAAGAGTATCAACACTGTCTAGTGAGGCAAATAGTTACTATTTTTTGTAGTAGGTAGTAGTAGTTGTAATTCACGCTTCGAAGAGTATCAACACCATCTAGTGAAGAAAATAGTTACTATTTTTATTTTTTAAATGTCACCTTGAAAACCCCTTTGCCGAATCGTGAACGTGTAGTAGTGCAACCAACCACATTCCCTCCGTCCAGTCCATGCTGCAGTGCCACCGCAGCGATCGATTCGTCGGCCATCGGCGACGGGCGCTTGATGTGTTTTTTGTTTGTCCATCAGCCATTTTTAATGTCCCCACTGCTGGGGCACAGGCCTTCCTTATGCGTGGATAAGGAGGACGGGCCATAACCCACCACGCGGGCCCAACGGTTTAACGTGCCTTCCGAAGCACGGAGGAGCTCGAGATAATAAATTTTTGGTCACCCATCCCAGACCGACCCTTGTGAACGTTGCTTAACCTCCGCAATCGCTGGGCCAGGCGGTAAACCACTGCGCCACCAAGCTCCTCAGATTTTTGTTTATTGTTATCAAAATAACATTTTATGTAGGGGTACTTACTTTAATTGAATAAACAATGAATTTATTGAGTAAATTCGTTGACGGAGTGTCAACGTCTCAGTTATTGTACTAATGAGTAGGTACTACCAAGTAGGTAGTCAAAAATAGAAAAGAAGATATAAAAATTAAACATCCAGAGGTCGTCAAAAATAGAATAGAAGAGATAAAAATTAAAGATACTTACAAACAAGAATACAAGTAAAAGCGGTTCTGTCAGATTTTAAAGTTTTTGAAATAAGCAATATATATACCTTGCTGACAAATCTGACCCCCTAGCCAAAGCGACAATTTTGCAAATCTTCGTTATCGCTTCGCTTTCTATTTCGAAACACAAACAAACACGGGATTGACATAAGGTTTCGTTAACAATCGAATTTTAAAACGTCAAATCCATATGTTTCGAAGCGAAGCGACCATAGACATAGAAAAATTTTCGCTGCGCTCAAGAAGCTATTTCTATGGAAGCGACAGAGAAATTTTGTAAATGTGACATTGGCAACAGATTCTGGTTACGATGTGGGATGAGACTGGCGTAATCCATTTTAATCCATTGTAATAATAAAACACCAACAGATCCATCAAAAAGTCTCCAAATTACAATTCATTACCAAATTAGAAACTCAAAATATGAATAAGTCACACACAGCTAAAGCCAACCTCAGAATTGAATAAAATACAGACACATTATAAGCAGCTTTAGAGTTTTCTCTTAATCACTTTCATTTAACTTAAATCTTCCTCATACTTAAACAGGGATCACAACATCCAGATTAAGCAGTAGACATTTAAGATTTTTACTACATAAACACATAGATAGAACAATCCTGGTTAATATAATATTATAATCTTATGCCAGTTAAATATTAATAAGAGACTAGTGCTTCTTATTATAGGTAATATCTCTCATAAATAGTATTTTCATTTTCAATCTAGGTAGATACAATTATTATATTTGTTATTGAAAACATTACTTCAAAAATATTTTTTTTTTATTTTATTAAAACATCATGTTTTATTGCAGGATTCAAGGACCATTGGGCAAGCCGGTATGTTAGATGATCATCAGTATTATGTATTATGAATGATAGAAACATTTCTTCCATTCCATTACCATTCTCAAAAAAAATACTGTCCGCTTTATTACGTCACTTCTATCAAACATAATACATGATTGATGTTCGTTTAATAAACGTAGAGGACATACTCCCGCTCCCGAGATCATAACTCTTGGGTGTCGCGAGCTGAGGACGCACCGCGCTGTGGGCTGGAAGAGTTCACCGCCTGGTGCATAATGTGGACCCTAACGTCACCGGTTGCGGACTTATACTCCAGTGCCCTTCGGTGTCTATTGTTAAACGAACCGGTCAAAGTACTCTTGCAGCAGCAGTAATAGAACAGGTGGGCGAAAGCACGCCTGAAGTTCCGGTTGATCGAGCAATAGAGAAAACTACTGAATATGGAACGGCAGACTCCCAACCAAACACAGTGGTAGAACTTGGAGTCAGTGGTACCGGGGTACTTCTGCACCACGATGACGTAGGGCATCCACATTATGACGTAAATAAGAAAAGCGGTTATGTTCAAGCTAGTGGTCGAGAAATCCCTTTCGTATTGTTGTGACCGTTTATAGTATACCTGTTCGCGGGCGCGTCTTCGTATACGGATGTAGGAAACGGCGAGACCGATGAATGTGAGGACACTGGGTATACCGTGGAAGATTATAGAAGTGGTCAGACGGTAGGTGAAATTACCGTAATGGCTTCTTTCGCAGTAGTCGTAATCTAATCCTAGGTATACTCCCATTGCAGCCATGATGACGCTGATCACGAAGACTGATATGGTGACAAGACCAATGCGCATAGAGATGAACATTTCGTATTCAGGCGTCGAGCGGCACAGTCGGTAGTATGTCTCAGCTGCCACGAGCTGCAAAGCAAAAGCATCTTTAGGATTAGTGGTCATAAAATGGCAATATTACAAAGACAAATTGATGAAACACTTACAACGAAGAAGACGCTGTAGCTATACATAGCAGTTTCTGTGAGGAACTGCAAGGCGCGACAGACGGGCAAGATGTCCCACTCTCCGGCGGAGAGTAGAACGACAGCAGAAACTGGCATAACTGCTGTAGTGACGATGAGGTCAGACAACCCGATGCAAGCCAGAAACACATTGCCTGTCATACAAAAGAAAAAAAAAATATTTTATTTAGTTATAAAATAATAAAGAAGCTAAAGGCGCTTTCTTGACCGAAAGTGGCGCCGCGGTGAATTTTATTTATTATTCTAATACACAATTTTAATAAAACTTTTCGTGGAATTTCTGGGGCCCATAGTCTAGTATTTTTTAGACCGTATCATTACATTCCCTCGTTGTCACAGTAGATATGCTACATATGTATAAACATCTATGTATTATTATTTAAAGTACTGGTGAAAAGTCAAATTTAATTCAAGTATTATGTTTGTAAAAAAGGAGAATATCTTGAAGATCATCAATGCTTCCGTAGCCCGCAAAATAGTGTTCAGTATGTTGGCTTACACATTTTTCTAAATTATTATGGTAAGTTCATTCTATGCTTACTTGTAATACGAAAAAAGTTACATCAAAACCGTGTTGAATTTGTCTACTGATTGGGCTGAAATCGAAACGCTTACGCGGTATATTTTGATTTCCAAAAACGTACTGAATTGGTCGCGAAGAGGGGACGAATTCAATACGGTTAAGGAAATACGCCCCCAGTTTGCAAAAGCGTCGCGTTAAAAGTTAAAACTCGAAGTTAGTTCCTATGCCGTAAAGTCGGCAGTACTGTCTTTGTTATTTTATTGCGATGGGTTAAAGTTCAAAATTAAGTGAATTTTCGGAAAACCAACATAACGGATAAGGAACTAATTGATGGAATCTTCGATCAAGAACATCTAAAGCTTTGTCCACACTTGTATCATTTTGGCGTATCAGATCACCGTATCTTTTTGTCATACATCGTCTCTTTGATACAGTATTACTTCAACGTACCACCAACCAAACTAGCGATGTATGCTAAAGCTACGGTGATCTGATACGCCAAAATGATACAAGTGTGGAAGCTTAAGATGTCCGGTCAGAGTCTCAAAAATGGCACCTCAAATAGCGTCCCACTTATAAACTTGGCGCTTATTTTGCACAAAGATGTGTTTTTGTACAAAATAAGCTTATTTTGTACAAAATAGGTAATATTAAATGTGAGATTGTACAAAATAAGAGGTGCTGCTCGGCGTTTCCCTGCGTGATCGAATCATAAACGAAGAGATCCGCAAGAGAACTAAAGTAACCGACATCGCTCGAAGGATTGCTCAGCTGAAGTGGCAATGGGCGGGACACATAGCGAGAAGAACCGATGGCCGTTGGGGCGGAAAGGTTCTGGAATGGCGACCACGCACCGGACGGCGCTCCGTGGGTAGGCCCCCGACAAGGTGGACCGACGATCTGGTGAAGGTCGCGGGAAGCCGCTGGATGCGGGCAGCGCAGGACCGATCGTCGTGGAGATCCTTAGGGGAGGCCTATACCCAGCAGTGGGTGTCGTGCGGCTGATATGATGATGATGATGATGAAGAGGTGATTATGTACAAAATAAGCGCCAAGTTTGTAAGTGGGTCACTATTTGAGGTGCCATTGCGTACTGTTTTAGTTCGTGAAGCGTTATCTAGGATATTCTTGGTCGAAGGAAGAAATGCACTTTATTCGCGTACGGGGGCGGGCGGGCGGCGCGCTCGGAGTTTCATATATTCGATAAACGTCCACCGCAACGCGGCTCGACCTCGAATTATAGGAAAGTGCTCGATATTAAAAATAGCGCCGCGCTTTAAAACCACTTTCGTGTGAACAAATAAATGGGTTTTAAGGAGAAGGTTCTATGTTCGTCTGTATGTGTATGTCCACCGATTATTCGAAGACGGCTGGACCGATTGAAATGATTCAAACGTTATTATTACATTAGGTAAACTCCCAAGTTGGTCCCATTTTTTAAAATTTGAAAATCGGTTAAGTACTTTTCAAGTAATATAGGGATATCTTAAGTGTAGGTTCTTTAACCGACTAAAAAAGGAGGTTCTCAGTTTGACGCGTATGTATGTTTCTCCAATTTTTCTACATATTATAATATACCTTACCTAAAAGTAAACTACACTAAAAATAAAAAAATAAAAAATAGTTAAAAAAAACAAAAAACCGACAAAAAAAACCTACCTATAAAAAGCAAGAAATAATATTCGTAATAATAAAAATACGTCTATTGAAGTCGGGTGGGGCTTTTAGAATAAAAAAAAAGGAATCTGTACTCCAGCCCCACCTGACTTCAATAGACGTATTTTTATTATTACGAATATTATTTCTTGCTTTTTAGAGGTAGGTTTTTTGAAGTCGGTTTTTTGTTTTTTTTTAACTGTTTTTTTCTCTTTGCATTCTTCGGAGATATTTTTTTACATTTTCCATCATAATTATATTGTTTGATAGCTGTGACTAGTAGTTTCTGCTAATAGCAGTAAAATTAAAACAAATTAGCTTTGCTTCCTCATATTTTTATTAATTTTTGTTAAAAATGTTTTGCATTTTTTATTCAATAAGGGTTCAGTTTAGACCCTTAACAAAAAATTTAATGCTGCTTAGTGCTCAAAGAAAGATTTAATGGAGAAGATGCTATGATTAAGTACTACTTCAAAAAAAATGGCTCAGTAGATTCAGGTCTTGTAATTTTGACGACAAAGATCCGTCCCTGTTGTGGTATCTTTATTATTTTTAGTACAAAACAAAAAAACCGACTTCAAAAAACCTGCCTCTAAAAAAAGTAAGAAATAATATACAAATCATTAGATACGCATTATCATTGTTATAATAAAACACGTCTATTAAAGTCGGGTGGGGCTGGAGAACATCTTCCTTTTTTTTATTCTAAAAGCCCCACCCGACTTCAATTGACGTGTTTTATTATAACAATGATAATGCGTATCTAATGATTTGTATATTATTTCTTACTTTTTTTAGAGGCAGGTTTTTTGAAGTCGGTTTTTTTGTTTTTTAAACATTTTTTTTATTTTTAGTGTAAGTACCTTCTGTATTAGGTAGTGTAGGTTTTTTAGAGGTACCTATTAAATTTTAAAGCTTTTTTGTTTTCATTTTCAGCTTTTTTGAAGTCGGTTTTTTGTTTTTAAAACATTTTTATTTTTTTATTTATAGTGTTAGTAAGTACCTTCTGTATTTGGTAGACTTTAGTTTATTTATATTATCTTATCCAGTAAGTATATTATCTAGGTAGATAAAACATGGGTAGACCCAAAGTTATTTTTTTTTTTAATTTAACTTTTTTGTGTAAGTATGGTATATTTAGCGACGATATTATCTAAGTTACAATAGTCTTATGTCAATAGCTCATTACCTTTTACAAAATACTGGTTTTCCCGACGCAGGGGTGTTAGTACTTGAGGAGTTCTCCTGGTACTTCACTATCAGCTCCACTTCGCCATATGCATTATGACGAACAACATAAATAGCCTAGCAACCGTATTAAAGTAATCGTATCGCACCAGTGAGATACTTAGTTTAGTACCTATTGAATAGTTCCGGTGATCATCTATGGTCTTCATCATCAGTTCCACTTCACCAAAATGGTACTTTTCGAAAGCAAATGCACGAGTTACTTAAGAAAATACCAAAATCGCTATAGGTGTGCCTATAATATTTGAAGAGTTTCCTTGATTTCTCCAGGATCCCATCATGAGATCGTGATCTTATGACAATGGGACCAATCTGTAACTATATGCTTTCAAACAAAAAAATAATTTTTAAAATCGGTTTGAGATTGACAAAGTTATTTTAAAACATACATTAAAAAAAATACCGTCGACTTGAGAACCTCCTCCTTTTTTTGAAGTCGGTTAAAAAAGATCGCAAACTTTTCCGACTACCAAATACAGTCTCAATAGGTATTTACAATAACATTACTCACCAATACGTTTTAGCGTATGTTCGACGAAGAAGGCAGCGACAAAGAAACCGTTGATGGTGGTCCCAAGGCATGAGCAGAAGACCATGAACAGCAGACGTCCCAGGGTCGGCCATTCGTAGCTAAGTGTCACCGGAGAGTACAGCCTGGTGACGTTCTGTGGTCCGTAGCTAATTCCCGCCCCATGCATGGGCGGAGCCGTATCTGTTGAAGAAACGCGCGATCAGTTTTATATTCCTACTTCTGGAGCCCAGGGAGGGAGTCTCTTAAAACTTGCCAGGAGCCCAATCGCGGTAATTCTGAACGATAAAACCAAAAACGTTACGTTGTCATTTAGGTTATATTTACCTAATAATCTTTTGTTTAGCTTCATAATTTTCACTTAAATTGTCCCAGATTGTAATCCTTGACCCGAGTATTCAACAATTTTAACAAAACTAAAGCGATAATTTTTCTGTAAACGAAACTGAAACGGTAACGATTTAGCTTTGGTTGTATCGTTGAAAATTAGCGCGATTAGGCCCCAGGTTTGTGAATTGCTACAGTTACATCGCTGTATAATAGCAAATAAAAGAGCAAATTGAATGACTGTATAACGCAGTTGCGACAAACAAAAGAGCGACAATCACTATAGCGACAGAACGATTAACTTCGACACACGTTGTAGTGACAGTACGTAGCTGCGACGAACGTTACTGCGACAAACGTTACTGCGACATGACGTTTTGGGGACGCAAACTTGTATGATTTTTTTTATTTTATTTTTGTTATTATTTAGTTAAGTAAGTATTTTAAGCATTTCGTTTTATTTGTGTTGTTTTTTCCTTTATATCGATGGTCCTTTATATCGAAAAAAAACCTTTATATCGATGGTCACCCACCATCGAGATAAAAGAAAAATATTTAAAAAACACGAATAAAAGTATTTTAAATTTTAACAGTAAGAAAAAAAAAAGCAAGGTATTCGATTTGATTTTTTACAACGTTACATCAAGTGCTGTCTTTATAATCATATTATCATAAAAATAAAAATTCTAAAATAAAATAAAAAAATCATGTATCAGAATATCGTTTTATTTAACAAAATGGCGTCTCCAAAACCGTGCTGTCTGTCGCACTAACGTTTGTCGCAATAACGTTCGTCGCAGCTACGTACTGTCGGTACAACGTGTGCCGAAATATCGTTCTGTCGCTATAGTGATTTTCGCTCTTTTGTTTGTCGCAACTGTGTTATACAGTCCAAATTGATAGCCATTATTTGAATAAATTATGTCGGAATTTTTACCACATACCTACCAGTTTATTTTTGACACTCCGATTTTCGGCGCAGTTGCATGCGCCATGCTCACTGCAGAACTATCGATTGTTGAGTGCGGGTAGATGTTATTGGCAGACGAATCAGTCTTCGCTTCGGCTTTGTCTAGTTCTTTTATTACGCTCGATACAAGCACAGAATGGATCAGTTACATCCCGACATAGCGTAAAACCCGACATAGTTTATTCTAATAACGTCAATAACCGCATACCCGACATAGTTTATTCTTATAACGTCAATAACCGCATACCCGACATAGTTTATTCTTATAACGTCAATAACCGCATACCCGACATAGTTTATTCTAATAACGTCAATAACTGCATACCCGACATAGTTTATTCTTATATCGTCAATAACCGCATAACCGACATAGTTTATTCTTATAACGTCAATAACCGCATACCCGACATAGTTTATTCTAATAACGTCAATAACCGCATACCCTACATAGTTTATTCTTATAACGTCAATAACCGCATACCCGACATAGTTTATTCTAATAACGTCAATAACCGCATACCCGACATAGTTTATTCTTATAACGTCGATAACCGCATACCCGACATAGTTTATTCTTATAACGTCAATAACCGCATACCCGACATAGTTTATTCTAATAACGTCAATAACCGCACACCCGACATAGTTTATTCTTATAACGTCAATAACCGCATACCCGACATAGTTTATTCTAATAACGTCAATAACCGCATACCCGACATAGTTTATTCTTATAACGTCAATAACCGCATACCCGACATAGTTTATTCTTATAACGTCAATAACCGCATACCCGACATAGTTTATTCTAATAACGTCAATAACCGCATACCCGACATAGTTTATTCCAATAACGTCAATAACCGCATACCCGACATAGTTTATTCTAATAACGTCAATAACCGCAAATAAATACTTGGTCACCCATCCTATGATCAGCTCCAGCAGGCGGGTTTTTTATTTTTTTGTATTTTTTTATTTTATTTATCTCTTTTGAGTTATTGTACATTACGGTCATGATATACCTTTTTGAAATCCTTATAATAAGCCCTTTAATTTGACACCCCTTTACGGTGGAGTCATGTGGAAAGTAACGACACTGTACAACACCGTTACGGCCGTCTTTTTTCTAGAAACGTACCTATCTGAGAAGAAAATGGACGATCTCGATTTAGCATTAATTATATACTTGGAGCATCATCAATAATCAGGAGAGGAAAATAATTGTATGGAGGAATAAAAACTCAAATGAATTGCGTTTGAGATTTTTTTGCATCGCTGTTTACTATGAATGTGTAATGACGAGAAATTCAGGAAATAGTCGCGGGGCGCCGCTATCCTGAAAAAACGTTGGCGAACTGTTCTACATCGTCATGATGGCCGTCACGAAAATAGCTGCACCGCTTTCTGACGTTACTCCAGGATTCCTATTTCCTCCGGATTTCCTATAGGAAAACGCGCCGTATTGTTTATATAGACAATCAACGCCGCTGTATTACGGCCGTAATATGACGGCACCTTGGAAACCCTAGCTTAAGCCAACTACACCATCAAGATACTCACCCGTAGTCCCGTTCATTATTGATGCACAAAGGGGAACGTCTAAAAGAAAATGGCTAAATCTTTTATTATTAGGAAAAAGTTACAGAATTTTTTGTTGCGTGAAAAAAATCTAAAAAATCAAATAACTTTGTCTTCGCAGACGGACGGGAGTAGCAACAGAAGATGGCCACCACCTGCCATAACCACAACATGTACCTATTTAAAAACTATATCATAGTGGCTCCGTGAGCTGTAGACCTCGCGATAAAAAGTGGCTCAAATTGTTCAAAAATAAAATGTTGCCATGAGGTTTTCAAAGCACACAGTACCTACGTGCTGTTTGGTATATTATTTGGAGTATTCGCAGCTAGCTATCTCGAGCTTGCTTCTAATTTAGATAATTTTTCGAAATGGGTGAATATTTTTTTTGATAAATTTTGGAAAAACTGGCTTGACTAAACAATTTCAGATAATTATCGAACCTGCTCACAAAATTTCACCAGAATCGGTTACATAAAAATGACAAAATTGTTTCAAAACTTTTTTAAATAAAGTTTGTTGTGTGGCAGGTGGTGGCTTCTGCTGTTACTTAAGTAGTTTTGCAAAGACAAAGTTTTTTTTTCACGCAACAAAAAAATCTAGAGTTTATTTTTCAGACTTTCCCCATTCTTGGACTGGCTGACTGAGGCTGCAGCAAGGTTACATGTAGACTAGATGTTACCTTCGACTGGGGGTAGACGCAACTGCAGCGTGGGGCTTACTGCACATCCTTTATAAATGCCCAATACATTTCCTATGACCTTCCCTCCCCCTACTGCACAGCCGCACCCCCCTCGACCTCCACACTTAATTACGAACTTAATTACAACGATATTAATAGCTAAAAATCTATATCTTCATCTATTACAGAGCTCTATTTCAACGCAGTGCGTTCACATAAGCAAGAGTCGTTTTGTTCTTAAATTCGGGTGTACTCGCAATTTTTTCTTTTCGCATTTGCACACAAATTATTTGCAATTAAGTACCTACAAATAAATAGATAAAGTTTTGGATTAAAATATTTTAAGCAGTAGAGAGTAGGTTTGGATTAAAATATTTTAAGCGGTATACTAGGATATACTAGAAGAAATTTGGCGATGTCACTAGTGACTCGGTAGCTCAGCGGTCAGAGCATTGGACCGGATATCCAAAGGTCGCGGGTTCGATTCCCGTCTGAGTATTGATCTGGTGCGAGTCGTATTTTTTCTAGTATATTATTTAGTATTGTGTAAAAATAGCATTGTGAATGCCAAGAAACTCAAATTTCAAAATTTTAAGCAGTGTTTTTTTTCACGTAGAACACTATTTCAACGACAGGTTTATTAGAGAAAACTAATGTTTTGATGTATAATGGTCTTGGACGAAAAAAAATACAGTTTTGTGTATAAATTAGGTACTTACGCTATCCTCCACAGTGGGGCGACTTCGTCGTCGTCGTCTTGCCACATCCACAACATGCGCCAGAGCCGATGTTTAGAGCCACCAGCACTGAAAGTGCGAAAAAGGTGATTTCTTTTATCATTAGACTCATTTTAATTCGAAAAGATACACGCGAGAATTTATTTCGTCAAAGAAAAAAGCTCTCGAATAATATTAAAACAATCTGATCGCGACGGAGACTAAAATTTGAATGAGAGTATGTATGCACCCTGTGATGCAGCAGACCTAACTGAGATAAACTTGCTACTAACTAACAGGAAGCCTGCGAAGGTCAGGGTCGCACAGGGCCGAACCTCCGCACAGATTCACAGACTAGGTTCTTCCATGTACTTCACAGATTGTATCTCAGCAGTTTTAAAAGAAATATACGAAATATATTATCAAAAATTAACTTCCAGTTTCAGAATAACTTAACTCGAGCAGAGTCCAGAAAACTCTACGACTCGAGCTATTTTAAATGCTTAGACTTATATATGATATTTTTCAAAAACACTGCAATTAATTGTTCACCCTCCACACAAGTAGTCCATTACTTTCTGGAGCGGTCTCACCTCAAACTAGAAATAAAAACATTTTTTTTTATTGTTGTTACTTCAATCCTAAAGCCAGGTACAACACTGAGAAAACTTACCCTCGTATCGTATGTATTGACGAGGAAGAACAACGACTTAAGTAAAATTTGCAATTTCCAAATGCTTCTAATATTATATTCACTTGCAATTCATAGTAAAATTCATCATAAATGTTAATGCAGTTTAAGTACAGTTTTGAGGCATTTAAAATTGATTTATACTATAAATTCCATGTGAATATAATAATAGAAGCATTTGTAAATTGCATGTTTTACTCAAGTCATTACTACTCGTCTACAGATACGAGACAAGTCAACGTGGTCTAGCTTGCACCTACACTGTTTATAGACTGTATAGAAAATGAGAAAATCTCTGAATAAAAAATTTATCGTCTAGTTTATACGACGAACGATGACGCATTGTTATCACTATGTCAGTCGTGAAAGAAAAAGAACGAACTGTGAAAATAGTTCCAGCAAACACCGTTAAATTATTTCGTACTAATAAACTATGTTAAATAAATCATTCTGAGAAGTTGTAACGTATAACTTGTACTATTATGTATTCTGTGACGTATGTAGGTACCAGTCAAAGTCAACACGTTAAAAAAAACATTTTAGCAGTAACTTTCGATCCAATTTCGCAATAGTGTACATTTTTAACCCACGACGCAAAAAGAGAGGGGTATTATTATTTGATTCAGTTCAGATTTTTATTTACGAGTACGAGGTAGGTATAATTCTCATTACCATAATAGTTATTTAGAAATAAGTACCTGGGTAACCTACATTAATATTTAAACTTTACTTACATTATTTAGAGATAATTTAAAGAAAACTTGAATGATATAGGTACCTATAGTAATTTGTGTTTGCAATCGGCATTTTTCATGTCTTTTTGCAAACCTTTTAAGTTCGTAATTCCATTTTAGATATTTATTATAAGTATTTCATTAGCTTTGCATGCTAGATAACGTTACGAAGAGATTTACCTTTTTATGGAATATTAATACTAAGCATAAATAAAAGTAAGTACCTACCTGTGTAATAATTAATGTATGAATGAAAAATTACTAACCTTACAATGGAGGCGTGTTTTTAAATACAATAACATTTCTTCAACATCATCTTCCGACGATCATTATGGCACATTTAATAAACTTATCTACAATCGTACAAATATAGAAAACGTCGAAAATCTTTAAAAAACGCCCAATAAAAATATATTGAAACACTTTTAAAAAGTCGTAAAAATTTGTGCGCGGCTCTCGAGTTTTATGCGTTTAATTTTAAAGCTACCTTCGTTTTGTTTATTTTTCTTATATTATTTATTCTAGGGTTATTTTTGTGGAAAAATACGTTCTGTTTCTAGGTGTGGTGAGGAAGCCGGTAAGGGTGGGGGTGAAGCTGCGCTGTGGGGTTGAATTAGTTACTGCGCAGTTTCGATGACGAAATTCGGGTTGGAATGAAGAATAACAGCGTAAGTAGGTATATCCATAGCTCTCTATATTGTTACATTACACAAGCCATGAAAGTTTGGCAACGTCCTTCAACTGCCAGTGAGTGATTATGTCGTCGGTCTTTACATTAACTCAATTTTAAGTTAGCGTTTACATGTTGCAACATCTAAAATATTAATTATTTTTCAATACAGTTGCTCGAAAATGTAAGTTTACGATGACAGTCGAGCGTGCGGAAAGTTGATTTTACCGCACGCCGTGCGTTTTTGTTTACGAACGTTTTTTTTTTAATTTCTACTAGCTTCCGCCCGCGACTTCATCCGCGTGGACAGTAGAAACATATTACAACCAGTTTAAAATGACCCCTTTAGTGCATGAAAGCTAGTACTACGGAGAGTTCAAGCTGTTTATCTGGTTCCACCCACCTGAATTTGATGAAACATAGCTTAGATTTTAAGTTGCATGGACCTCAATCTACTAAATTGTGAAAAATCCATCAAAATTCGTTTAGCGGTTTTTGCGTAATTCGCGCACAAATATTTAGAATTTACAGTTTTATTATATGTATAGATTACAATTTCAGTAGTACCTATAATGTTTCTCGCAAATGTTTTGAAAAACGTAGTATGGCACACGGTTGTTAAGGTTTTTTAAAACTCCTTACCAACCTTGTATCATAAACTACTATTTTAGTTCGCTAACGATGGACGGTCAACAACAACAACGTCTTCAAGTCTTGATTATGTACTGCAAATAAACAATGTTTTAAGAAAGATTTTGGACAATGTAAAGGATGAAATAGCCATCGAAGCGAGAATTTACTTAGGTTCTAAATACACCTGTGGGTGAGAAACTGGATAAGTAGTAGGTAATTTCATAAATGAAAAATAAAATTGTATGGCGCAAGTGCAACTTTGCTTCATGAATTATCAGGTGAAAACTTAAGAGTAAGACGCGCTTCTGTAAAGGGTGAAAATAATCAAGAGTATTTTTTTATTAACACATTTTTATTAGGTTGCTTTGGGTTTGTTTGTTTGTCCGCAAAGTTTGCGAACGATTTTATACTAGCTACCCGATGAGCTAGAGACTTGAAACTTTAAAAATAGGTCAGATCTTGAAAGCAATGCAATATTATGGTGTCATTGAGCTGATCTGATGATGGATCCGGAAGAAGGCCACAGGAAATCTATGATGAAACCATACAACCCCATCGAGTTTGGGCTCGTTTGAATCGTCTTGACGTGTACTTTGTTAGGAAATAGTGTTCAGGGTCTGATGATGGAGCCGAAAGAAGGCCACTGGAACTCTGCAATAAGACCATGCAACCCCATCGAGTTTGGGCTTGTTTGAATCGTCTTGACGAGTACTTTGTTAAGAAAGACTTTGATATACATTGTAATCTTGACAGCGACAGTTTTTATGATTCTTTTTTTTTTAAGGTAAAATCGCACAACTTTTTTACGCAAAGGAGTTTAATTTTTAATAGTTATTCCTTTATCTCGATGATTCAGGGTTTTTTTCCACATATTTCGTTAAATAATTAATCAAAAACCCCGAAACATTATGTACGGTGTCAGAAATTGAAAAACCTCGAAATGGTTTTCGATTTAAGGTACCTTGTAAAAAAATAAAAACATGTCAATTCTGTTACCTATCTGAGGATTGAAAAATCAGCCCTAAGTCATATCTTATTTTTAAATGTTAAATTTTTAATCAATATCAATCCACAACATAACAGATAAATAATATGTGACTCACTATTTTTCATCATTATTAATAATAACATTGACTGAATGACTGACAATACACTCGTATTTAATTAAAACGAAAAGTCCATACGAATATTCGTATCAACAAATTGAAAAGAAAAAACGAGCTTTTACTCTTTTCACCGTTTCAAATAATCGCGAAACGCGATGCAAACGGAAAATTCCAATTCAATCATTCAACTTTTACTGTTTCAGACACTTGATAACGCAGTCAGCCACTGACGCCAATTATACAAGTACGCTGGACAGGCGAACGTCATCCTTTGATCCGATTTGAAAATCGCCATATTGGCGCTGAAAGCAGTAGATTCTACTATGGCAGTAGTGAAGTGTACTTGGAACATAGGTAGACATAGAAATTTTTTCGCTACGCTCAAGTAGACGGACTATTGGTGTGAGTGAGAAACCGATTCTTACGGCTTATGCGATGTGCGAGAAAGAGTTAAAAACAAAATGACAGCAGAACCTGCCTTGACTTCATTTAGCGTCTTTTATCATCTTAGCGGTCCCCCGACGTCTAAGATGTGTATTTTTTCCATAGATCTATATGACTATTTGTGTGAGAGATTAGGCTTCGGCAAACCAAACGCCTGTCATCGAAACGTCTTGAAACGTCTGTCATCATGTCATACGTTACGTTGATTAACTCAGTTATGCTGGAACTGTCATGTTGAGCGGACGTTACCTACTCAGTCAGTAACAGTTAGCAACTCCTTAAGGTCATCTCAGTTAATTGAATTACGATGAAGCTTGCAACTCGGGCATCTCGTAACTGTATTAATTGCTGCGTCCGTCGGTGTCAGAGTTAACTGGTAGGGAAGAGTTAGCTTTTTGGGTCGGGGGTTTTATATTAGCTTCCCGATGAGCTATAGACTTGAAACTTTAAACATAGGTCAGAACTGGAAGGCAATGAAATTGTATGGTGTCATTGAGCTGATCTGATGATGGAGCTGGAAGAAAGCCACAGCAAATCTGTGATAAAACCACACAACCCCATCGATATTGGGCTCGTTAGAATCGACTTACAAGTAATCTGACGGGAGATGAGGTCCAGAGTCTGCATGATGATGAACACAAAGGAGGCTACTGGAACTTAGTATTGCAATCATGTAACCCCATCGAATTTGGGCTCGTTTGAATAGTGTCCGAGGGTCTGATAATGGAGCCGGAAGAAGGCCACAGGAACTTTATAGTAAAACCATGCAACCCCATCGATTTTGGGCTCGTTTGAATCGTCTTGACGAGTACTCTGTTGGGAAATAGTTTCTAAGGGTCTGATGATGGAGCCGGAGGAAGGCCTGTTAAAAACATAACCCTCTTGCAGTCGGGTAAAAAACCATGCAACCCCATCGAGTTTGGGCTCGTCTGAATCGTCTCGACAAGTACTCCGATAGGAGATGGTGTATTTATATTTTATTTTTAGCACGTTGTTAGTCAATAAAGCAGAAAATAATAATTTACTTACTGAAAATATTATTTATGAAAAACTCGTTTTTAAAACGGACTAAAAATAATATAAATCGGACTAAAACCAATAATACGGACAAAAACGGTATAAAATAAATTTTATTCTTCTGTAGGTAAATGTTTATAACTTTATATCCTACATACAGAAGTTTTAATCTTGAAAAAAAGAAAAACCTCCTTCAAAAACCTTAAATGAAAAACAAAAACAGCTTCATCTTTCATGAAGTCGGGTGGGGACTTTGAGCATCGCGGCTTCGTCTGGTAGTGGAAGTGGTTAGCGGAAAATACTGGAAGTAGACGGCACTTCATATTAGAATTGTGTCACTTCGTACACTTGTTCCCTAGACCTATTAGAGCGATTTGAGTCGCAGAGCCGGAAGATTCGTCCCTTAGGATTCGAAATGGCGCCAATTTTCAAAAAGCGTCCAAATTAGGGATTTTTTTTTCCGAAATAAATTAAATAACATCTGGAATGTCGATTTTGGGGTTCCCGAGGGTTAGCTATAGTGTACTAACTGCAAATGACACTGTAAAAATCAGAGGTGAGTAGTTTTACTTTGATTTTTTTTGTTCATTCTTCCGTTCGTTCCTTGATGATGAAGTTCAAAAATAATAACATTTTAAGATATTTTTCTGTAACTTTCAGTTATTTCTTTCTTTTGCCACAGCCTTTTTCTACCAAATCTTCTTCTGCATAGGTACTTAAAATGGCATGGCTAATATTTATCGAGGTTGTTTCTGTCACAGAATACCCTAGCCTGAAATATCCCCGGAAATCACTCTCCTCCCACTATGGTACAGAAGCGCGTCACTCTTAGGGTGGGGACAAGAATCTTAATATTAATATTCTAATTAATATAAGATTCTTGGGTGGGGATTTTACAATAAAAAAAAAGTTGTCCTCCATCCAGCCAGCCCGACTTCAATAGACGATTTTTATGAAAATTTATATGAGTATTGGTGATTTTAATATTATTTCTTGTTTTTAGTGCTATTTGATTTTGAAGCCGTTTTTGTTTTTCATTTAAGGTTTTTGAAGAAGGTGTTTCTTTTTTTTTAATGCTTTTTATTTTGAACTTTTTTGTGGTAAGTAACTAGTATGTAAGCGTGCAATATTTTTTTCATTTCTCATATTCGGAAAGTGATGTATATTTGAACTGAGCAGCGGGTCCAAAACTCTTCGTTCCACCCTAGGGTGTAAAAGTAATTTAAAAATAGAATTGAATTTGGCAATGAAAAAGTTTACAATAGTTAAAAACAAATGGGTTAAAAAAAGTTGCAGCCTTGAAGGGCGCATTCACGAACAACAACAAAACATGGTATAAACAGCCAATGCAAAATTAAAAACATTGGGCGGAGCGGCCGGCGACGCGACTTGTTCCAAATTTAAAACAAGAAAAACTATAAAATATTGGAGGGAGACTTACCTAACTCTGTGACTTTGAGCTGTGTGTGCCGTATTAAAGTTTTGTGTTGATTTTGTATTTATTTTTATTTATTTAATGAGTTTAAAACTAAAACAAAAAGTTCAAATAAAATAAAAGAAACAATAAAACTAAGCTGTAATTCGCCTACAGGAAACAACTACGTCAGGAGAGTCTCTGCCATGGACTTACCGTCTTATGAAAGACCAAAGAATATCTCCAACTTTTACAGGCATCCAACAAAGCCAAATCTGTCATCATAATAATTTATATCAAACTGTAAATATTCCAAGCAAGAATTTAACTTTAAATTTCACAAATTGTTCTAATTTTCCTAGGTTTTTAAAGGTAAGTTGGTATAGATAATAATTATAAGGTCTACCAATGTAGTTACTAAGTAGGTACATGTTTTTATTAATAAACATTTTGGAATAACTAAGACTTTTTTTACTTTCCTGAAATTCGAAATGAAAAGTAGAGTGTTTAACACGGGTAAAAGTCATCAATTCCATTCTCGAACTATAGCCGCCCTCGCTATGCTCGGGCGTCTAAATATCTTGAATGGGAATTGCTTCCTTTTGACCCTCGCATAACAATCTACTATTTCAACACCTAGTGAGCCCTAATACATTGCTTTTAGGGCCATAAACCGAGCTATAACAAACGCGTTCAATAATAATTATAAAACACTAGTATGTTATAGAATTATCCCTACCAAGTTAAATTAGTATATACCTTAGGTACCTACTGCAAGTTCTATGCGAGTAAACAGAGGATTCTCAATTTAACCGGGTAATACAGTTAAGTGTTTGAGTTTGAGGACTTCCCTTGGATATCTTCGAACTTTCGAAGGTCCAATGGCGTCGATTCGGTTAGCACGACTAAACTAAATTGACAGGACTAAACTTAATTTAAGCATTCTGTTCTTGTCTTTTCGATATAAAAACAAAAAGGATGGAAAACCAAATTTAGTTTAGTCCTGTCAATTTAGTTAAGTCGTTGCTAACCATAGATATAGTATATTTGCTAACCGAATCGAAATGTCAATGAAACTAAAAGGACTACACTAAAGGTATTCCTTACTGAACAACTTTTACATAGTGTACCAACTATGAAATCACGAAAAAAACAGCTGTTTCATACATTTTGATTTTTTCGTAACAGCTGATTGTTTTCGCGATTTCAGGGCCATGGTCCCGTAGTAAACGTTGTGAAAATTAACCCATAATGCCGAATGGGTTAGACCTTGTATATATTATGTATTCTGTGGTTAGACACACGTGTATTTAGACAATTAATATTCTTTATACTTAAATGAAACCAATTAAGGTGGCACCCTGAGCGAAAGTGGCGCCGCGGTGAATTATATTATTTTTATTTTATTATTTTTAGAATTTTGGAATTTATTATAATTCTAATACACAATTTTAAAAATGTTTATCGTGGAGATTTTAGGGCCCACAGCCTAGTATTTTTAGACGGTATCGTTACATTCCCTCGTAGTCACTGCTAGAAGTAGATAGCAAAACTGCTAAAAGTGGCCGTTTTTGACACATTTGCTATCTACTTCTTCGAATGACTACGAGGGCATGTAGTGATACCTTCAAAAATACTAGACCATGGGCCCTGAAATCTCCACGATAAACATTATTAAAATCTTTTTCTATTAATAACTTACTAAATAAAAACCTCTGAGGGCGCCACTTTCGGTCAAACAACCGCCTTAAAATATAAAATTACCAACCAATTATTACATTCGACGTAGGTATTTCTCTATACGGTCGACACGCTTTTTGGCGACCGACCGACGCCGGGCGTGTTGAGCAGATGGCATTTACTTTGCGCCACGCGCCTCCAGCGCATAAATATCAGAAAGCTAAATAAAGGTAAAGCCACAGCCTAGACAGTTTAAAGAGGTCCGGTTTTTTCAAAATGTAGCCCAACTGCCCAACTCAATACCCCATGTGTTTTTTTTTCATTTTTTCGATATCGCTTTTTCTTCTCGAGATATAGATGATTTAGTGAGAAAACATGCGTCATTTTTTTGCCATTTTTGCAATTTACGAAAAAAGTTTTGGACTTTTTCGAAAAAAAAAAAAAATTCACCACTTTGTAGCCCTCGCCGAGATACTCGTACATACAATTTTATTTTTATTTTTTATTTATTGGTTCACCAACAACTTATATACTAATACATGCTTAAAAATATTTTGTTAAGTAAAAGCTAAGTATTATGTTAATTACAGGTAAACACCGCTTATATAAGAAAAAGAAAACTAAATTATTTTCAAACCTGCTAACAAATTTCACAAGAATCGGTTGGGAAATGCGACCTGTCTACCTGTAGAGAAGAACAGACAATGTCTTGTCTGTTCTTCTCTACAGGGGCCTTACTATGAGCTCTTATAGCAAGGCTTATATTGAGCTGCCTTACTTTTTCGTACTATGACCTCAACGGTTAGTATGAAAGCAGGCCTTATGAAGTCCTGTTTAAGGCCTGCTTTTGAACTGAACGGTTTCCTATTTGCTGATGGTAAGCCCCCTGGTAGGTCGCATTTCTCGCACTAGAAAGCCGGACTGAAACTACCTATGATTTTTAAAAAAATTAAAAAACTGGAGAGACAAAAAGCAGGCCTTCAACAGGACTGTTTAAGGCCAGCTTTCATACTAACCGTTGAGGTCATAGTACGAAAAAGTAATGCAGTTCAATATAAGCCCTGCTATAAGAGCTCATAGTAAGGCCCCTGGTAGCTTAAGCAAATAGGTAAGTATTTATTTTACGTACCTAAGTATTTTTTATTGTACAATTCAGTGCTTTCTTTTTATTCTTCTGAAGAAGTGTCATCATTGTTTATAAATTGAAGGTCTCACTCTCAGAATCTGACGTGAACATTATGAACGTGATAGCGCTGCAACTGCAATGCTTTGATTGATAGTTACCCGGTTTATTTGACTCGAGTCGCCCACCATTAATGTTGGCACTGCATAATTTGTTAACCCCCTTACTAATATGCGACTCCCCGTGCCACATGCTTTTGTCAATAATTCTGCCGGGAAACCGGTACAATCGAATTGATATCTAAAATAAGACCGTATTATCATCGGTACATTACTTCTAGGTGGTTTCAGAATGTAGTTATTCATGTCATGTGGTACGTAGAGTCGCATATAGGTACTTTCCATTGTTAAAATGTACTCTATGGCGATCGATGACTCTGCGATTAGCCTGTTGGAATGCAATGAGCCCCATTGAGTGTTGGCAACTTGGGGATTTTCCCCTAGATTTAGGGGGGACAAGTGTCTAAAGGGGATTTTTAAGGGCAGGAATATTTCAGGGGTTTTTTAAGGGCTCAAACAAAAGGAATAAAACGACATCAGTTTGATAAATAATTACTTATGTGAGTAGTCTGAACAGATTACATTCATTCAAAACTCTACACAATTGATAGTTACTTGAACGGCAGCCTGTGAATTAGTTATTTGATTATCACGTCACGCACGACGTACTTTATAAGATTTTTAAATTTGGGGGTTTTTAGGGGAGTTTTAAAAGAATGATGGCAAGTCCCATACAAGATTTTTACAAAAAAACTTAAAATATGGAGAGTTTGAAACTGTATTTAATTGAAAGATAATCTTACTGGGAATACGTACATTCCTTTATAATATATTTAAAACCCGGGAATATCAAAATCTTCACATTAAACTAAAAGTAGAACCATAGTCTATAATTTAAACCATAGTCATTGTCTAAAAAAACTGTCAAAATACGTGCTAGTAATCTGTGTTTCTTTTGGTTCTCTCAGCTTGTTTTATATTATTTTACTCTTTGGCTTGTTTTGTTTGTTTGAAACATGGATTCCAAAGACACAAATACCTAAACAAAAAGAAAGAAATAAAGTTAAACAAAAGCAAAACGAAAACGAGAAAAAAAAGAAATAAAAAGAGTAAAAAAGGCGCGAATGAAATGCAAGTTTGACATTGACAAGACCACATGAGATGACAGTTGCGATTTTTTATTTTTAGGGGTCCAGCACTATTAAGAAAGAAAAAAAGCGTTTCGTTACATATTATCTCATTTTTCAAAAATAAATAACTCTTTTCCCCGGGTTCTAAAAATATATTCCTTTCCAGAAGTTACTGTTCTGAAGGCAAGGATTTAAGAAATATCAATTTAATTATCTATAATTTTTTTATTTGTGTACAAATCTCGCCCTCATTCTTTCTTGGGGGAAAATATTGGCAGAGGTTGGCAACACTCTTGTCAAATCAAAAATATAATCACTTTAGTTTGTAATGTCAAAATTGTCAAATAAAATTCGAAAAAGTGTGGAAAAATTCTTGTCTTGTACATCCAAAAACAATGGACTAAATTTTAATGTTTTAAATTAAAATGCTTTCAAAAACCAGCAAAAATAATAACCAGCGGCTGCGGCTCTTGTGTCACTTCATTTCTCTATAGTAACCTGCGGATAAATATTGTTAGATTGGTAAGTGTTCAGCAATGATCATTGTAATTACGTCGACCTTGGTGATAAATCTCTAAATTGGCGCCACAATTTGATCAGTTGCCCGAGCCGAGCCCGGGGCAACTTATTCGATTGCCACAATTATTATGACTAATAAATATAGCGACCTCTGCTCACACTATCTCATTTCAATAATTAACTTTATTTCTTTACAATGATGCCTTCGATGTTTACTTATCGGTATATTAGCTCTCAAACCTTAGCTATTGTGACTCTTATACTTTCCTTTATTTTTCCCTTTAATTATATCAGTGCCCTGATTTTACAAATAAAAAAGTAGATCACTGATGGTTAATTATAATCCTATACTTACTGTAAAGTTGTGAATTCACCTAGTTTTCTAGATTATGTAATAGGTAGGTATCATAATCTTTTTCGTAGGATATTCTATTCTTTAGTAGGAAGGGATGAGTACTTTCTATGGTGAGGGGTGAAATTATGGCCAAGGTAAGCCATTCCATAAAAAAATGTTATGATCTGCATAGTGGATCAGTGGGGTAGGATTTCTAAAAGGTAAGCCGATGGGTATCACCTTATATGGACCCTTTGCCACTAACTTGTTTACATTGGTTTTCTGATCATGGCAAGTCATTACTACAAAGTACAAACCATTGTACATTCAACAAAACAAGGCAGGACACTGTAACCCTATCTACCAACTTCCCACCTATTTTTTATTTTTTTATTCGCAATGGGATAGTGCTTGGCCTTCATCTCACTTGATGTTAAGTTAAGTGACGATAAGGCCGAAGGCAGAAGGGCAATACACCCGGAATCCTCATCACTGAGGAACCTGGCCATCTTTCCTCTAACTGCCAGAACCACAACACAACAGTTTTTAAATTGTTATGGTGTCGGACTGTCGGACTTAGGTAAGATGGTGATAGCTAGCTAGGCGAATTTAAAATAATCCCTACAACCAACCAAACTGAGTACAAATTGTACCCGCCTCCTGGGAATCGAAGCCAGAACCCCTGCTTCTTACACGGGTGGGCGAACCACTAGACCACTGAGGCTGTTAAAATCTCCGAATGATAAGCCGCGTGTTATTACAAAAGATTTTTATAACTAAACACTTGTTAAAATGTGAT
This sequence comes from Agriphila straminella, assembly GCA_950108535.1. Lineage (NCBI taxonomy): Eukaryota > Metazoa > Arthropoda > Insecta > Lepidoptera > Crambidae > Agriphila > Agriphila straminella. Next base: position 3,687,848 of record OX467303.1, on the reverse strand, counting down.
GCGGTCACTTTTTTGACAACATTGTTTGAAAGAGACAGCATCTCATTTAAACAGGTGTTTAGTTAAACAGTGTTTAAAAATCTAAAAATGAATATACAGTCCTGGCTAATAAATACACTCATATTGACAAAGCAATATGTAATAATGTATTATTTTTATGTTTTACAGTAAATAGAAGTCAATTATTTTATCATGATGGAAGACACACTGCTCCATGGTATTGCCAATATGTTGAGCACCATGACAATATTGTCATGTGTGTTCCTCAAGGTGCCACAGATATTGCACATACGAGAGAAGAAGTCGGCTGAGGGCATATTTGTACAAGCTATGATAATGGAAGTAGTTGGGTATGTATTTATGACACTCAATGGGGAATGTCCGAAAAAAACAAATTGGCTGAATATATTTTTATAGGTAGACTTTTTTTTCATGCAACTGAAAATTCTGAAACTTTTTCTATTATTAAGGGAGCTTATTCTTACCTATAAAAAAATATTCAGCCAATTGCATTTTTTCGGACATTCCCCATTCTATAAAAGATAATCAGTGTTATTACAAAAGATTTTTAAACAAATGCTTAACTTAGACACTGTTTAAATGTAATGCTGTCTCTTTTTAACAATATTTTCATAAAAGTGATAGCATCACAATTTTAATGGTGGTTTGACTGTTTGTAATAGAAAGGTGACATCAAACTTTTTTTATTAATATGATTTATTTTAAATGCAGGTAGTTGCACAGTTGTTGTAAGTTGTAACTTATTTTAACAGAAAAAGACCTTTCTGAAGTATTCCTAAACTTCCAGGATTACTTATACACAATTTGTCAGTAACTGCTCTTTTGAAATTGGAAGGCTATCTATCCTTCCTATATATATCTATATATCTCTGCTATCCTTAACTTAGCTATAGGTACAATACAACTGAAATTGAAAAAAATCATTGTTTGAATAAGATTTGACTATATAGATATAATATAATTATAATATGACGTTTTTTAGCTGACAAGAAAAATGAGCGCAAAAAACTTGTCAGCTTTATCAGATGGACGATAAAATATGTATATCATTTCCAGACTTTATATTAACAAAGATTAACAAATAAATAACATTATTTAATTAGCTAATTTCTTAATGAATTTCAAATTTCTTAATCAATTTACAGGGTTAAAGCTAAATTCAAAGTTTAAAGTTACGCTAAGCTACTGTGATACTTCTCTCTATAATGACAATATAATGAATGATATGATTTACTAAAGATAAGATAGAAGAAGATAATATGAGAATTTTAAGTCTAACCAGCCCCCCTAGCCAAAGTAACATTTGCAAATTTTCGTTATCGCTTCGATTTGACGTTTTAAAACTCGATTGTTATCGAAACCTTATGTCAATCCCATACATGTTTCGAAAGCGAAGCGATAACGAAGATTTGCCAGTGTTACTTTGGCTAGGCCCTCAGGGGCCGTACTGGATAACTTTTCGAACTTCGGCAGGTAAATTTAAAACAAAGAAATCATAGTAAAGGAATTTCGTATTGTACTATTTGTTGAAGTTATTTGGAAGATATCGATGTTCGTGTGACATCATGAATTGGGGTTTACCATTTTGGCCCAATTGGGGCTCGATTTATCTGTTTTAATTTGAAACCCAGCAGACTTTTCTAAGTTCGATGCGTTAGCCGGTCGGCCCCAGTTGGCACTAAATTGTGATTCCATTTTAAATATCATTATTTTTAATATCATAAATGTTAATCTTAATTCATTGTTATTGCAGTGATAAGGTAAGCAAATACAGACTCTTGATAGAGCTCTGATATTTTAAACAATAGATCAGCAATGCACACATTTATATTTTGTCAGTTGCCAATTTTTGTCTTACGTAGGTATTCTTATAAATTATAGAACTTCGACTTGCGTTTGTAAGTTTAAAACCTGAATCATCAATTTCGCAAACGAGTCATTTTGCATATTTTTACTTACAATAAATATTATGAAGTACTTACAAATACAAATAGTATTTTGAATAAGACCTACGTATAATTTACTAGCGGCCGCCCGCGACTTCGTCTGCGTGGTAAGTTATTTCTCTACCCCTCGGGAACAGTACCTTTTTTCGGGATGAAAGTACCCTATGTCTTTCTTTTTACTTCTGACGACGTGTATGCAAAATTTCATGATGAACGGTTCAGTAGCTAAGACGTGAAGGCGTAACAAACAAACAAACAAACGGACTTTCGCATTTATAATAATTAGTAAGAATTATTTAAATAGAGTACTTTACCTACAGTTTGTGAGGAGTAAGCTCAGCTTTGTCTCCTGCGCGCGTCATGGTGGGGGAAGTTGAGAGGGTTGCTCCACGGCCACAAATACAGACCTATCTGTGGCCACAAGGTAAAAAAGTCTTGGCCACAGCCCAAGCCAGTTGTCACTTTTACACTATCGTTGTGCACTCACACAAATGCAAAGATGAGCTTAAGCCTTGCGAACTGTCAAAAGCAATCAAATAGTAGTAAAAAATTTATGCAGGCAGTGCAGGACCGATTGTCAAGATGAACATTAGGAATGGGTTATGCCTAATAATAACTCTTGACAATGAGGATCAGTAACAGGTTTGAATCCAAGTGGTATAATATCAAAACATATTCATAGCTATGAAACTTAGTGAAAGATTTTTTTGAAACCCGTTTAGAAATGGTTGAGTTATAAGGGTTTTGAAGGAAATGCCAAGCTCAATGCAATATGTGCTTTATCACGTACGAGATAAGGTTCGCGTACGTCTCGATGACGTCATAATGACCCCCCAAAATAACAGTGTTTTAGCTCGTATAACTTTTCAGGTTTAAGAGATATCGTAAAAATTTCATCACAGTTACTCATGTGGTGGCATAAACTTTCTGATAAGCCACTTAACAAAAATAGTTACTGATTCTCATTGGTATTTTCTCTTGCAGTTTCTCCATAATGACGCTGTATAACATCACAAGTGGCTACAACCTGATGACATACCTCGAGTATCCCATTATTTTGTTACAAGTGTACATCATGATGTACTATGTGCTTCTCTACAAAGGGATGCTGGAGCAGCCTGTGGTGTCCATTGCTACTATTACATACTTCATATTGGTAGTGGGTTTCATGACCGAAGTCTTGTCAAAGGCAATTCTCTCGTATCTTGTTGTGAGTATCTTGTTTCTTTTTATGTATCTTAATGAATATGTGTTTTTAAATGTCACAAATAACAACAGATTTTGCGAAACGGCTTTTTGTAAATTTAATGATGCCTAAAATTTATAATGCACAGTCTGTCTCAGAGAATGAGGCTTGTTTTGTAAAGCGCTCCGATAACGATCATTTGCGATTGTCAACTTTTGCGTAATGTGGGCTTTTCACAATGACAAAAAACTGTAGGCTCGATAGATGGCGTTGATAAAAATAGGTGACAATGTGATTTTTTTACTAAGCTTCGAAGAGTATCAACACCATCTAGTGAGGCAAACAGTTACTATTTTTAGGCTTCGAAGAGTATCAACACCATCTAGTGAAGCACATAGTTACTATTTTTATTTTTAACCGACTTCATCAAAAGGAGGTTCTCAATTCGATTGTATGTTTTTTTTTTTTTTTATTGTTGTTCGCGCGCATCTTCGACATTTATGGACCGATTTAGATGATTCTTTTTTTGTTCGATTGAGTTTTTTTAAATGTCACTTTGAAAACCTCTTATTGACGCTCATTGATGCGAAAATCGTTACCGCCGCCGGCGGCCTTAAGTTGCCTTGCAATCCTAATATCAGGTTAAAGTTGACTGTGTGCATTAACTTGGGCGTCCACTGCACCGGAATCGGAGCGGACGGAGCGGCCGGCCCGTGGATCACGTAACTCTGTTGCTAACAATCCTCGATTGAAAGCGCAGTTGCATAACTGCTTTAGTTAACATAGTTGTCACATTTGATTTAACTAAAGCATCGATGTAACTGCGATTTCTGGCAGAGTTGATTGCAACAAAGTTACATAATTACCCCCCAGATTTGTCACATGTATGGATTTTGCGCCATCGCGCCGGCATCGGCATTTCCGCGCCATAGAAATCCGTACAAGTGACATCCGACCAAGGACCGGAACCGCTTACCGTTTAAAAAACCCTATCAATACGGTAACCCTATCGAAAGGGTAACCCAAGTAAGCACTTACCGAACACGAAAACCCTATCGAGGAAACCCTATGAAGGGATTTAAAAACGTGTTCAAGCAATTTATACCTAGTTCCACCTAGTTCCACCATTAAAGGAGTTTTGATTGGGTATTTCATGAACCGCTTACCGTTAAAGGGTTTTTGATTGGGTATTTCATAGACTTGTTTTCAAAAACCCTATCAATATGATAAGCATAACGTCGACTAACCCTATCGTAAGGGAACCCTATCATTTGGTAAGTTTTTAATAGGGTTTCCCTATCAATTGGGTTAACCAAAAAAAGGGGTTTTCCTGTCTCTGCATCCGACCGCCGAGTCCGCTCTGTGCCGATGCAGTGGACGCACACCTTCAAGCATACTCTTCTAAGTGTGGAGAAAGAAATAATTATGAAATACTTACATAAACAATAATTTAGTTAATGACAATAATAGATTGGATAATTAGAACATCTTTATTTTCCAGCCGTTCTGTACTCCGTTGAGTGGTTTCGCAAAAGTCACCTATATCTACGGCATCGTCCGTGATGGCAACGCCGATGCAATATCTCTCACCACTTGGATCATTTCCGTGGCTACCAACCTTGGTAAGGTCCGCCGCATACAAACGGAATTCTGATTCAGAATTCTGTAATGGTTTTTTTTAACGTGGACTGCTTCGATCAAGAATATTCTAGATAACGCTTCACGAACTAAAACAGTACGCAAAAATGGCACCTCAAATAGTGACCCACTTACAAACTTGGCGCTTATTTTGTACATAATCACCTCGTATTTTGTACAAACTCACATTTTATATTACTTATTTTGTACAAAAACACATCTTTTATCATTAACTTTGTGCAAAATAAGCTCCAAGTTTATAAGTGGGACGCTATTTGAGGTGCCATTTTTGAGACTCTGACCGGACATCTTAGGTATTCTTGATCGAAGGTGGACTGCTAAATGGGGAATGTCCGAAAAAAATCAAATTAGCTGATAATTTTTCTTTAGGTAGGAATAAGGTCCAAGAATTAAGTTTATGAATTTTCGGTTGAAGAAAAAAGTAAAAATCATAGTCTTCGACTTCACAAATGTGTAAAAGTAACAGCAGAATGGAGATTATACCTTTGCCGCTAACTGCCATAACCACAACACGTATTTAAAAAAAAAGCTTTGACATTTTGTCTTGATTCTTTTTTTTAATACCAGGTGGTGGCAAAGGTATAATCTCCATTCTGCTGTTACTTTCATACATTTGTGAATTGGTTAGAACGAGATGTAGTAATTAGTTTCCGAGATATATCATATTTTCCAAAACCGCAAATATAACTTTGTCATTCATACCAACACTGTGAAAAACAAAGTTATTTTTACAGACGAAAAATGATAGTGGTATTAAATATGGTATGGTATATAAGGTAACTACGGAACCCTACGGCGCGTGGCCCGACATGCACTTGGCCGGTTTTTTTATTTTTTTTCACACAACCGAAAATTCTGAAACTTTATTCTATTACTAAGGAACCTTATTCCTACCTATTGAAAAATATTCAGCCAATCTGATTTTTTTCGGACATTCCCCATTGTATAATGACAAAAATATGACCAGAATGCTTTATTTGATTCCAAAAATTTCCCGTTTCCAGCCCGTGTTTTCACCGTGTACGTTGACTCGGCCGACATCAAGTTGATGGCGAACTTCTGCATTTCCTCCTTGCTCAGCTCGGGGGTTCTGCTTACAGCCCTCTATTACAAGAACAAACCGGTTTCAGACAACCGCAAACCGTCGAGTAGGAAGTCATCCCATCGGCGACACAGCCATACTGATTAGTACTAAAGGTCAGTTACATCACTCAAAACCTTTAAAAAAAGTGATTTATAGATCTGTCTTTGAGTAACCTTATCTTTTGAGCAGGAAATGATAACGTTATTTTAAATGTAACGTTATTTCTTACTTTTTTACCGTTACTTTTATCATTAACGTTATGTTACGTAACGTAAATAACGTTACATTGAAATTAACGTTATTTCAGTAAATAACGTTAATTTTAACGTTATTTCTTATTTTTGTTACCGTTACTTTAAAATTAACGTTATTCCAATTAATAACGTTGCTTTTTTACCGATAATTTTACCGGAACTATTGTAACGGTAAAGTTTAACGCTATATTTAACGTTTATTTTACCGGTACAAAAAATTTAACGTTATTATTACCGGTAAACTTACCGATAAAATGTTTTAACGGTATTTTTAACGTTATTTTTTGTATTGTTATTTTTTTAACGGTATTTCAATCCCTGCTTTTGAGGCGCTTAATGATACGCGTAAAGCCGTTTGTATACCGCCGCGCCGCCGTCGTTGAGACGAATCTGAGAACGAACGAAAGTAATGAAACAGATTAACTAAGCCGTCTGTCCACTTTAAAGCCCGATTCACACTCAGTGAAGTAACAGTTTCGGCACAGTACCGCCACCGTGATAATTATTCTTTCATACATTCTCTGTGAACGCGTCCAGAGCTGTCAGAGTCAGTGACGAGACAGTACTCTCAGTTTCAGAGAACGCGTGTTCGGAAATTATAAGTACTCGTACAACAGGAAGGTGCACGCCGTATTTCTGTGTATAAGAAAATACATCTTATCCTTAAGTCATAAGGTTTATATTTCAATTTCAATAGAAAAAAATTGCGGTCCAGTTGAGATAGCAAGTACGAGTTGAGTATGTCTCTTTCTATAACATTCCCAGGAACGAAAGAAAGAGTTAGGGTGACAATAATTTTCCGTTTCATTGGATTCTTTAAAACGTTAGTAAACCTCAAAGTAAACTAATACTAACAATAAAGTATTATTATAATTTATCTCTTTTATTTATCGGCAACTATTTTCTGGCATCCTCCCTAGATCACTGAGGAATCTAACGCGGGTGAAACCACGAACATCCAACTTGTTATCATTAATCTAGTCAGTAGACTAATACATCCGTAAATGTGCACTTTAATATTCTAATGCAATCATTTTTTTTATAATAAAACTGCTTAGGCTCAAACTTATGACATCAACTGGTTCAAATTTCATCAAAATCGGTTCACTACACGAAGCATGAAAGCATATTCAACAAATGCTTTCGCGTTTATAAGTTTAACCAATAATAATAAGTTGCATAAAAAAGACCAAGTCTATTTGTTTTCGAACTTATGGTTACCCTAATAGAGCGAGACAAACTGACCTCGTACTTGCTATCTCAAATGGACCGTTTTTTAGCCGCAGAGCACCTTCCTGTTGTACGAAGTACTTATAATTTCCTTGGTTCGTAGATAATGTATGAAAGAATAAATATCACGATGGCGGTAATGTAACTTCACTGATATGTGTGAATCGGGCTTAATCCCGTCACTCATCTTAAACTCTAAAAGAAGTCGGTAATGATCTAGTTCTCGGTGACGGTGTGGCAGTGGACAAACGGCGGAAAGCCGCTGCAATAAATTGTTAATACGAGGAAAAAGTTTTCGTTCGAACAGTCGTGTCATTATAATACAGTACGAGGCAAACACCTTGAAATCGGTGGGGATTGCGCAGAACGCGTATTTTGGGTATGCGTAGCGGTGAGGGGCGCGGGCGGCGGGAGTGGGACGCGCGCTATTGGTCGCTCACAAGAGCAAAATGCGCGAACTTGTCCCCACTCCGTCGAAAGAGCGTCAAAATGTTTGCCTCATACTGTACATAATACATACATCGTTGGCAAATGTGAATTATATTTTTAATTAAGCAACAACGTTTAGATTATCTGGTTAATGTATTTGAATATTGTACCTAGTCTTTATTGTTATTAAAGTTCAAATTCGCTATTAGTGAACACAAGTGTCAACGCTCAAAAACATTCGCGTCAAGTAAACGCGTCCTAAATTATGTATAATTTGGCAGTTGCAAAGAGCACGCTTACTCTAAAAATGGAGTATTGTGATAAAAACACGTATTATTGTAATTAGGTGCGCACTATAAAGTTATATTATATTTATTTGTAACATAAAAGAATAAAACAATAATTTTAAATACATAATTATCATAGATACAGAAATTTATTTTAATATGTATCAATAATGCTACCGCTCGCGACTGTAGCAGCCAGAAGTCATGCAGTATACCTACCTACTACGCGCGCTCGAGCAACGCACACATAGACACCTGTCACCGACACGGAATAACCGGAATCTCAGACGAATCTCAAACGAGTTCGAGTGCGTGACGTGCGTGAGAGCTGTCTATGTGTGTGCTTTGCTTGAGCGCGCGTAGGCCAGTCGCACTCCGCGCTTTAGGTATGAAGCTACAAGTAGCCGGCGCGGGTCCGTCCGGACGGAACAATTTCATACGTCAGAAAAGATAAGAGCTACGCGATAGAAAGAGAGGCAAACATAGGCGAATATAAATTGTAGGGAAGGGAGCGCTGTGCGACCTGAATTGCACTTTATTGTGTCGGAGTAAGAGTCGGTATTTAGTTAAATGATTTTGCGAAATGCATCTTCTGTACTATTACGTATTCTGTGGTAGTACTAAGCTATTGGCTTCTGTCGTCTCTCTATTTTAGTGTGTAGTAGGCAGGGAATGATAACGTTATTTTTAAATGTAACGTTATTTCCTACTTTTTACCGATATTTTACCGGTACTATTGTACCGGTAAAGTTTAACGCTATATTTAACGATAATTTTACCGGTACAATATTTTTAACGTTATTTTTACCGGTAAATTTACCGATAAAATGTTTTAACGGTATTTTTAACGTTATTTTTTTAACGGTATTTCAATCCCTGGTAGTAGGTACAAACCACCGTTTTATTTCTCGTAAACTCTTGTATAGTCATACTGTTTGCAGATAGGTAATGATTAAAAGAAATATCTCACTTTGCAACTGCTAATTTTATTGTTAAGTTTTTTTTGCCATAAATTGTTAAATGTATTGTATAGTCATTTATAGGTTATTTATTATTTATTAATTTTCTAATAGAAAATAATTTTAGATTCAATTATCTTGTTTGAAATTTCTCAGAAATATCTAATGGTAATTGAGATTTTTCTTTATATACGCTTGTTTTTACTTTCGACAAAGATCTTATTAACTAATACAAATTTTTAAATAATAAGAACCTTTTGGTTTAAGTACCATTTTTATCGATAAAGGTTCCCCTGTATAAATATGAATTTTACGAGTGTTGCAAATGTATTTAATTTTCTAAGTCACAATAGTATTTTTTAAATTGCTCACTTTATTCCTTTTTTCGTTGGAATAACCCACTGAAACGTATATTTCTAATAAATTAATAATGTAAATAAATATACAAGATAACACAAGGGCACTTTCACATATACCGGAAATCATTTATTTCTATTGTGAAAAAGTCATATTTGTTATTATAGAGTTATTGACTGCAGTCAATGTATTAGGAAAATTAAAGCGATTCGTGTTAGTAGCCAATGTTTATATCTTTAATAAAAGCGAACAATTTTTTTAGATGATTGCCAATAATGGGGAAGGGTCTGGAAATGACAAATTGGAACTTTTTGTACTTCAGCAACTCGAAACTGAAATTTAAGAAATCTTGAGAAAACATAAAATGTGCGAGCGAGAGCGCGGCAGTCTGCGGCAAAATCGCTACGGGCTCTTAAGGGACCTATAAAAGAATATTCAGCCAATTAGATTTTTTTCGGATATTCCCCATTTTGCAAAAAGCTTTCACATATTTATTCCCATAGGCTGTTCAGGTCTATAAGTCTATAAAAGAAATACTCAAATTACTTATATAAATGTTCTCGGTGCCAAGGATAATATAATATTAATAATATAATATTATATAATATTATATTATATTTTAATATTATATTCCTGTTACTCAGGCACATTTATGAAAATAATAGCGACTTGATTTATTTAGTCACTCGTGTATGCTAATATATTGTTGCAAAGAGAAAGTTAATTAATTGTGTTATTGTGAAATTTAGCTGGCTGTGTAAGTGAGAATGATAAATATTAAGCAACTTGTCATTAGAATAAAGTCAAATTATCAGATTTTCCTGTTATTAAGTATAGTTTTAAAGATCATGTTTCATAAATAACTGACTTCAGCGTGTCGATTTTTGTAACGTAGAAATGAATTGTATTATTTAAGATTGTTATTATCATCATGTTCCAAACCTTACCCCGAAGGGATATCGACAGTTATTATAATAATAAAACTTTATCTCGATAATTCGACTACTTTCCTAAAATATCTAGTCTTATGATCTAAAAAAGACATAGTTTAAAGTAGTGTTTAGAAATTATATAGAGGAAGATTACAAGATCAGACTGTCAGTCTGCATCAGTCCATTTCATTGATCTAAAATTTGTACCAGACTGATGGGATGGACTGATGCCAATCTGTAAACATGTAATCTCCATTTATGTACTATGGGCAACAGCGTCGCTTTACCATTTAGCAACAAAAGACGTGTGCGCGTGTATCGCCCCTGCACGAACTAAACGTATTATAACGGGTGTAACAAGACACTCAACGAAGACGAAGTCCACGTATTCCGCCCATCATCAGGATCATTTTTGTCTTTTAGACTATACCTGGGAAACCAATGGCTACGAAGTTATTGAAGGTCAAAGTCAAAAAATCTTATTTTATTCATTATTTCCTAACTTTAGTCTACGGAAACGTCATCACTCGATGTATTTCATGAGCACGCACATAAACGTTGCCTTTCAACTCGGCTGCACGCAGCTTTTATACACGTTATATTGCGTGGTAATGTATGTAATGCTTTTTAACACCAAAAATTATAATTGTTTCCCAGCAATAATTTTGAACAGAAATGGTCCTGATGATGGGCAGAATACGTAGACCTCGGCTTCGTCGAGGGTCTTGTTACACCCGGTATGTTGATTGTTGTGTGTGACGGCGCGGTTTGCAAGTGATTTTAACTTTAGGAGTGGTTAAGCGACGCTGTTTTCCATGGTATCTATTTGTAAAAGAAATGTTGCTTATTTTTCGATCAGTGCACGCAAATAAGTAATTCAAAGTTTTTAGTACAAACAAACCTTACATGAAAGTTAAGTATCTACTTTAATTACTTACCTATAAAAAGATGATCGAAAATTAAAAGCCTATGAAAATAACACTCACAAAGTAAGAGAGACAAATGAATGACGAAATATTTTTACAGTAAGTTTTACAATTGTACTATCCCCGCAAAGTGCTAATGAGATGGAACCTTGTCATATTAACATCCACGTTGACGTCATCTACAATTAAAAATGACATGACGTAACAAGAAAATTCTAAAAGGCAATTTAATAAATTATAGAATTATTAATTTCTAAAAGATATGATATGGTATAGGTAGGTATATAAAATTTTAAATATCTTTTTCATTTTTGAAGTTAAAATGGCCGCCAGGCGCATTAGCGATTTGCGGGGATAACCCATTATATAGACAACTAGGTATGTGAAAGATAGTATATTACTTTCATATACGTACTATAATGCAAAGTAATAATCTATATTATCTATCCTTCACATAGTTGTTGCCTACCGTATACAAATAAGTAGGTATATTTTTTGTGAAAAGAAATTACCTTTCATTCTTCAAAGTTATAAACATTAATTTTGCTTATCCATTATTTTATTTCGTTGTGTTTTATCTCAATAAATTATTTAAAAATAGTATTGCTTTTTTAAAAGCCCTTTCCACTCTTAGTCAAATCAAATCCAAGAATGTAAGTACCTAGGTGCTAAATACTTATATTATAATAATGATAATGCGATTATTTTTCATCTTGTCATGTCTTGTTTATTGACGTCATCTTGTCAAACCTAAACCATGGTTACAGGCGTCCCAGAAAATATGGTCAAGTAGAAGTGGTGACTATGCTGGGGTGGGGACCCATTGGTAAATCAAGAATACAAAAACTGGCCATCCATAATACCACTAAGGAGCACAGGGGGCGGTGGAACGTGCTGTTTAAGGTTTTTTTATTTGTAACTGGCACTTTGGTTTAAAAACCCATCAGCCCTTAGAGCAATGACGGAAGCCGCGTTGCTCTTAAGCATCAGCCTCTCTTCCACACCGTCATCAGTCGTCGTTAGTACTTAAAAGCATTTACAAAACATAAGTAGGTAGGTAATATCTATTCTGTGGTAACGGCCAAGTAAAAAAGTTACCAGGGAAAAAAATCAAGTCAGTGAACAAAGTTGATTGCCATAACAAAAATAAGAAGAAGAAAGTTGTTAGATTTGACAGAAACTTTAAAAATGACAGCAACATTTAAGGGAGTCTTTAAAAATATATAAAACTGTGTCCATACTGTATAGACAATTATTTATAATATACTGTGCCAGTTGTTTTGTTACATCCTGCATTCCTGATCGCGCAATATTGACTTTTGAGCTGGAATGGCACCTGGTAGCACCCAAGAACTTATGTTTTTGGCATTGACCCATTGACATAAATTACAATTGACCAATCGCAAGCAGCCATAAAGCTACTATTTCCAAGTAAGTATTCTGAGGTAAAGGCACGTGTAAATAAGTAGACCTAAGTTCGGGATGTAAGTTTATTTAGCTTCTTTCCTATATTGATCCTCGCTATTTTTATTATATTAGGCTTTATGCCAAGTTTTATCGCAATAGACATCTTTCATTCTCCGATCAAATGCGCGTTCTCTTCAGTCCTCATTACTTTGCATACCTACTTACTTACAGCCTAGGAATATCACTTAAAACAAATATAGCATTATTCTACAGTATCGTCACTCTTGAGTTGATGGAACTTTTGTAATATTTTTTGCGCCGGTGATAAATTAACTAAACTTGAAGATTTTATCGTCAGCAACTTCGAGCGGGCCTTACGAGTCAGTCCAGAAGCAGTCACGCGTTGCCTTTTCTTCAATAAAAAGTTTTCTTTAACAGAATTTTTGCATTTTGTCATCATTAGTTGAGAGGCCAAGAAGCGCGGTGATGTATCGGCTGACGAAGACGTTGCTCTAGACTGCTCCGAGATGCCCGAACCATGTCTGGGCGAACTAACATAGCAAGGCTCACATCTGAATACATTGTGCGATGAAATATTCTCCGCGCTTTTAATCTCCGGCAAAGCAGGCAACCCTTCAGGTTCACTCGGTGTCGTCGTTTCATCACAATTATTATCATTCGAAATATTTTGTTCTTGCAACAAACCTTGTGGTTCTTGTGCAGCAAAACTTGATTTGCTTGCTAATTGTTGCGCTTTGCGCCTGGCTCTTGCTTTAGCTAATTTTGCTTCATCGGCACCAATTAGGTGTTCATTAGCGTCAATAAATTTATAAACACATTCAGCTTCTTCACTTGGAGACAAATGAGCGTCCCGAAAGAAGCCATATCCATCACGCAGATCGTGCACACCCTCATTTACTAACCATAAAAGAGTTCCTATAACGAGTGACACTGTCGTGATAACAGCAATGATGGTGGTAGTATCTGGTCCAGATAGTGTGTATTGAGTTTGCCCAAGCACGCCATAAGTTACTATGTTACGAGTATGCCTGTTTGAATGAGACCGACACGTATAAAATCCTCTTAAATCATTGTCCGCTGAAGCAACTAGTCTTAAAACTCTTCCGTCGTCGATGGAGCGCACTTTTTTATCTTTGACTACACTTGTTACTGTAATGTCCAAAAAAAGCCAATGAGCAGAATGAGGAATTCTCATACTTCTTGCATGAAGGCATGTTAAATTTAGACTATTTGAACTCCCCCACGCAGTTTCGTGATAAGAACCCGAAACGCTGGCTGTTCTTGAAGACACCTGAATTTTGTCGTCCTTGTATCTTTCTTTATTGCAGCTATGCAAATCTTGTAACATACCATCTATACTTAAAGAAGCTACAAGCCCACTGAAAGGGGTCAAGTCCTCGGGTATCTTCTTCCTTATGTCACGGGGTATTCCACCGACGAAGAATTCATCATTACACACGCCATAGATAGAATTGTCAGAACTTCTGTCAGCATTAAACAATCGGCTTACATTGGATAAATGATCAGTACTTAAATTTATAGATGTTCGACGCTTTCTAGTTGTGTCATCTCCATATGGAACGTGAAGGCGTTCACCAGAATTTATCGACGCTTCGATTGTGTTAGTCCCTTTCTTCTTAGAAAGTTGGACATCCAGCCATTGGTCGATCGGGAAATCAGAAGAGCTGCTGCTTTCTGCATGTACTTCTCCTATGGACAATTTTAATTTCAATCTTAAGTTCTGCAACGCCAGGTATAGCCAGCTATGGTATTGATCGTCTTGCAGAAATAGAATGGTGCCAGAGTCTTGGTTAGATTTTAAAGTTAAACGCAACTTCCATGCCTCTGAGGACTCAAAGCACGGTAACCGTAAATATTGCTCATTATCTAAAATTAGAAATGCCTCCTCCATATTAGCTTTTTCATAAGCTACATTAGAAACGTAAGACGGAGCAAAGTCTGTTTTCCTTGACCTTCTCTCTCTATCCATCGTTATTTTTAAAGGAATGAAGTTAAGCATCAGTTCCTGTATTTCACCATGTAACCTTTCCCCAACAATAATATTAACTACGTCATTAGGCAGTTCTGGGTCGCAAGGGAATGTGCTTCGGATTGATATGTGAGAATCATCCAATCTAAGTGTGGCAGACTCACTCGTAACTGTTATCAAAGCCGAATGCCAAGTAGCTGGCTCTATAATTTCGGTAGTACAAATTCGAGGTAAATCACACGAATGAGACGAAGCGCTCGCGTCTAAGCAAAGATGCCATTTCTGAACACTTAGCCGAATCTGGGGCTTGTGTATAGCGCCACGACGAACCAGAGTTCCGTGGGGAGAAAGCGGCATAAACCTGACAAAAAAATGGAAAAGAGTAGAACGCTTAATTTCAAAATTGTATTGTATATGTGACTCTCCAGTTAACACTGCTACAGTATGGGAGTACACTTCGCATGGAGAAAGTTGACACGAGCTCACTTCTGTTCTGGGTCCTACACAACAGCTAACTGGCTTTGATCCAGTTGGTATTGGTCTCGTGCAAGATCTACTTCGGCTTCTCCTCCCAGCTCCACAGGTTTGTGAACAGGGCCCCCACGCACTCCAACCGGACCATCCACCATCTAAGACACACTCTTGGTTTTTGCACACTTCTATCTGATTATGTTGCCCACGACAATGCGTTCCCCATATTGCTAAGGAATTCTCCTTATGTATATCATTACAAGTCCGTTTACGATGTCTCACTCCTGCGCCGCATTTTTCGGAACATGGGCTCCATAGACCCCATTCACCCCAGTGCCCGCCATCTTTTACTAAAGCATCCAGCTGATCGTAGGCACATTGATCACCTTCACAATCCTGAGTTTGTAAAGGAGTACCAGAACAGACTAGGTGAGCGTCTGAAGGTGGTGGATTGTCGCATCGCCTGAGCCTCCAGCGAATTCCACGCCCACATCGGGCTCCGCAAACTGACCAAACACTCCAAGGTCCCCATTCCCCTATCATAGGACATCCTAAGTTATGCTTTACGCACTGGATCGCATTCCATAGAGCTTCGGCGTTGATATGCCACGTATTATCTTTCGCCAAACCGGCTTCGATTCCTTGGAACGAACACTCCATTTGAAGACACTGCTCCATCAAAGCCGGAACAACTTCGAGCTGTCGGAAAGCACGCAATCTAATCGTATCACCCTCAATAAGTTTTCGGAAGTCTTCAACGGTGCAGTTGGTTAAGTGGCACCCTTCAATTTGCTCTGCAAGTCCACTGCATGGGATTCCGTCTTGTGAAGGTGGTGGATTGTTGCACTGCCTTTGCCTCTTGCGATGCCCGACATCGTCGCAGGCTCCTTGGCAAGAAGACCAGGCTGCCCAAGGAGACCAGCCGCCGTCTACGGGGCAATCTGAATCTGTGATGACACCCAGCTCGCATTCCAGTCTCCACACCGATTGTTCGCGATTGTTGTACGGTTTCAGGCTATGATTCGTACCCATAGATACAAACAATAACAATTTTGCTAATAACGTTTTCATTTTAAAATTTAATTTTTAGGAAATATTTTCAGAAAAAACTATTGTTCTCCAAAGATTGAAATACATAACTCTTTGCGAAAATCAAGCAGACGGAAATAACAAAACAATAATATTTGTCAAATACAGAGGAGAAAGAAATTTTACGTCATAGAGTAAGAAAATAAAATAGGGGTAGAAAGCCCTCTCGCGTTTTTAATGCCAACTCATTTTGAAGCGCCATCTCTGATCGGCGTTTTTTTTAATACCTAGTCATCTCATAACCTTGCTTGTCAAGCATTGCTTGATCGTTGAGGGAGTACTTTAAAAAAAACTTGTATGAAATAATAATCTCTTCCCCGACGAGAGATGAAGGCACTTCCTTTACAATAATGTCACTTAGTAGGTATGGGAGTGTCACATGAGTGTCCCCCCCGGTTTACGTTGTCAAATATTTGGTGAAAAATCTCTTTGACCATTGTATATATATTTTTTTGTCGGAATTAACAAAATAGTAGATGTTTGTTTAATAATTATGTTTACTTTATGGTCGGAACAAATAGGCCCATAAATATTAGCGGTAGAAATTCAAACAAAATGTTATAGTGCCCAGCTGGAGTTATCCAAGTTGGGGGCGCGGGCCACCTGATGTGTAGTTAATGTTAATAACCATAATTAGAGGTAACAAAGAAACAACGTCCGTTGGTAGGTTGTCTGGGTAGAGGGGGGCGCGGATTTTTTTTTTGTAGAAAGGAGACGCGTCCCAAATAAGGAACTGAAAATACAGGGGGTGGAAAAAAACGGTAGTTGGAGGAAAAGTACCCTAAATAGGAAACATTCCTTTATTCAAAAAAAGGTAAAACTGCATTCAAAGGTTTTTGATAAATAGCTTGTCTCGCCTGGGATCAAACGGGCTAAAATCCCAAAAAAATACATCCTATAGGTACGATACCAATCGAAAGGGTCAATGATGAGGATCAATTTCTTCTTAATAAGATAGTATCTTAAATTAAAGGCAAACCCAAGAAAGATAAAAGTAGGTATGTAAAGTCCGATTACTAATCTCCCAGCAAAAATGTAAATAAAGGTGTTGCCAGACCAAAACAACACAAAAGGAAATAGTACGAGTATATTGCTAACTAAAGAAATAAACACATTTACGTGTTTGTTCACCACAAATTTAATAAAAATATACCTATGAGATAAAATTCTGAATTATGAATGATGAGTTATACGGCAAGAACAGTATAAACGTGATAAATCGCTACATTATATACCTATATCGTGTTTCGGTGGTTATGCTAGGGGGCGGACCTGCCCCCCTAGCCAAAGTAACATTTGCAAATTTTCGTTATCGCTTCGCTTCGAAACTTGTATGGATTTGACGTTTTAAAATTCGATTGTTAACGAAACCTTATGTCAATCCCATACATGTTTCGAAAACGAAGCGATAACGTAGATTTGCCAATGTTACTTTGGCTAGGCCCTCAGTCCGACGATCGATACCTATATACAGCTTGGCCACAAAGAGTTGAAATTAAATAAAATGGAACTAAATTTTTTCGGTACAAAATATAGTCAGTGTTCCCAAATTATTGACGTGTTTACATAGATAGTGGCGCCCTCAATTTTTGTCAACTCTTTATGGTCAAGCTGTACCTACTTATAGCGCGGGAGGCCAATTCTGCTAATGTTAAGGTGGTACGATGAGCTCAGTAGCGCCACCAATGGAAATAAATCATTTACGTTGTATCAAGGGCTTAGAATAAAAGTTTTGGATATTTTGCGCAAATAGAAGAGTAAAGTGCAATTTGTAAATATTTTTTCATGGCCTCAAATATAAACAATAAGTTATGAATGTCGATATTGCTAAATGTGGCCACTTTTGGCACTAGTGACATGCACGACTTATTGCAGTTCTTGATACTATATTTAGAAAATGCATTTTAGTCTTTTATTTGCGCAAAATCATCCAAACTTTAATTCTAAACCCTTGATAAAACGTAATTGATTTATTTCCATTGGTGGCGCTACTGAGCTCATCGCAGTTTGAATGGTAATGCTTTTTGAGACAGTTCTTGTTTCTTCAACCCAAAACCGAAACACATTCCGTGTTATTACAAAATATTTTTAAACACTGTTTAACTAAACACATGTTTAAATGTGATGCTGTCTCTGTTAAACAATATTGTCAAAAAAGAAAGTGACATTATGAATGATCGAATTACATGCCTCCGACTCATAGATGTAGTGCTCCGACTGCATGTTATTATGACATGTTGCCTTTAATATTTATTTAATCTTGTTTCCATCTTTTCAGTCGACTTGTCTTTTTATGCAGGCGGGTTTTTTAATTATTTTTTTTATTTCTCTTTTTAGTTATTATATATTACAGTCATGATATACCTTTTTGAAATCCTTATAATGAGCCCTTTAATTTGACACCCATATTGCAGTATTCTAAAAAAATAATTTTTTTTTACTACGTATAATAGCACCGTACAGCCGCCATGTTGGTTTTTTTATAACGCCACCTTCTTAAGAACACTTGGGCTGAAAAGACAAATCTAACGATATCTTAATCATAGAAATCCGTTCAGCCGTTTGAAAGATACGAGGTTATAAAGAATATTACATACATACATACAAACATACTTACACAAGATAGGTACGCGCGAAAAACATAACCCGCAGTCTGGTAAAAAGTGACAGCATCACATTTAAACATGTGTTTAGTTAAACAGTGTTTAAAAATCTTTTGTAATAAAATAACACGGTTGGTGTCTCGATTTTGGGTAGAAACATAAGAACTGTGTCAAAAGGCGTTACCATCCAAACACTACTGAAACGCTATATACCGCTATATTATATTTCAGTGGGAATATATGCTAGGGGGCTGCGTGATACAGCGTTTTATCACCTTATTTAAATACATGGTTTTATCGACATTCGTTAAATCCATTGTCTTTTGACCACAGACTATATTAATTTATTTTATACTAGCGGCCGCCCGCGGTTTCACCCGCGTGGTTCCCGTTCCCTTGGGAATATCAGGATAAAAAGTATCCTATGTTTTAATCTAGGCTATCTACTATCTGCGTGTTAAATTCCAACTTAATCCGTTCAGTAGTTTTTGCGTAATTAAGGAACAAACATCCAAACCCAAAAACTATCACATTTATAATATTATAGTAGGATAGGATTTACTTGACAGTGAAAAGCGATAAATTACTAATATCATAATATCGCGTTTCGCGGTGGTCATGCTAGGGGGCAAAAGGCTTAGGCTAGGTCTAGAAATTTTTGGCATAGACAAAGTAAGGAAATCTTCGTTATCGCTTCGCTTTTATAAGATACCTCTTTGTGAAACCAGCATAATCTCGCTCAGCCGTGGAAAACATGGTTTATTATCTATGGGAAAAAGGGAATAAAAACCACAGAATAAATAAAGGGCAATCAAAATTAACGGTATTACTACTGGTAGTAATATTGGTAGTAACACGGGCAACAAAGGTTGATTTTTAAATGATTTTTAATAGTATAACTTGGACCAAACCATAGACAATATAGCTTGCTCTTTAAACCTTTTTGTACTTAAAGGTCATGTGTCCGTGGTAGGTACTAAAATTTGGGTCAAGTTACTTATTTTGCGCGAGCAGTGACTGTTGGCTCCTCTTGAGCAAATGTGTTATAATTAATTATAACCGAGCTAGTTTATTTGAAATTATACTGAAATCAAGTAAAAGTTTGTTTATTTAATAAATAATTAAATTACTTCGAAATAAAATTAACATTTAAATATAACAAAATGTATTAAATACACAGCAACTCACTTCTTACGAATTCGCATAGCTAATGAACAAAAAGCAAAACATGTAAGCATCAACAGGTAAGCAAATGATATATAATGTATTTGTATTGCTCTATAAAAATTTTGCTGCCTCGGGCATAAATGATTTACAATTGTCACATTTTTCGACAAAAGCAAGCATTTTTAATGCTCTTTGCAATTTTTATAGTTACATTTTTAGACAAAATCAAGCATTTTTAACGCCATAGTATTTTTGTAACTTCGACATTATTGAGTTTAACAATAAGATAACAAACAGAAATCTCGCATTGCTCAATACCTAGTTTAACACAATTTTAGAATATCAAAATAACAGATAATAAAAGAACCAAGTCATTACACTCTCATAATATTACTGTCACACAAAAACTAGTGTCACTCTGAACACATTTTTTATAAAAATCTTAAGAGCAGGGATTGAAATACCGTTAAAAAAATAACGATACAAAAAAATAACGTTAAAAATACCGTTAAAACATTTTATCGGTAAATTTACCGGTAAAAATAACGTCAAAATTATTGTACCGGTAAAATTAACGTTAAATATAGCGTTAAACTATACCGTTACAATAGTACCGGTAAAATTATCGATAAAAAGTAACGTTATTAATTGGAATAACGTTAAAGTAACGGTAACAAAAAGTAAGAAATAACGTTAATTTAACGTTATTTACTGAAATAACGTTAATTTCAATATAACGTTATTTATTGACGTAACGTTAATGTTAAAAGTAACGGTAAAAAAGTAAGAAATAACGTTATATTTATAAATAACGTTATCAATCCCTGCTTAAAAACAAATATAGTAATTTTCTTTGCGTGCGGACTACCAAACGCGCGTTGTGTTAAGCCGCGTCTCCTGCGCCGTGTTTTTGTGTTTTCAAACATCAATATGCCTTTTGTTTAGCAAAAACACAAAACATGTTTGCCGAGACGAATGGATAACATCCCCCGCTTTCGCCTGCGGGGAGGGAAGTAACTCATTTTGTGTTAGCGCTCACTAGATGCACGCCTCGCTTGCGTTCGGACAAAGCCGTGATTGGACGAAAACTTTCTAACAAAACATGTTATCAAAACAAAACCTAGGCGCAGCGGACGTGCGGTTATGCTAACATGTTTTGATAATAATGTTTTGCTAACATGTTTTGTTAGAAAATTAAGCGCAGGAGACCCGACTTTAGATTTCTACAGACAAACCTTGTTAAGACGTCGCGCGTCGCGTCGGTTTTGTTATGGAGTGGAGTGACTGAACACATTTGAAACATGTATAGTACAGAGTTGATTTAGAAATCACAAAACAAGATCAATCATCAATTTGCTTATAGCAATGATCCCTATTTATTCATCTAGACTCCATTAAGAGAACTAATAATTTGTCCACTGCATTCCTTCAATTCACCGAACTTATCTCAAAAACTATGGTACAAAACTATTCAATTTGTTTCAAATGATCTATCGACAGTTTTAATATATTAGCACCCAATTCTGTGGGTGATTGTATGCTAATAATATAGGACAGTGCAATATTAATGAATATGAATTCTTATCTAGTTTTTCTGAAATAAATAACCAGTTATCTAACCACTCCCTCATATCATTGTTCGTAAGATGGCTTCCGTTCAATCCTCTAATAGAACACGCATATCTCAATGAGTCAGTGTTCAAATTATCTAATCCACCTTCTCTTATAATCGCTTTGTCCATTTCTAACAGTAAAAAAGCTTGGTATTTTAATTTATTTACTCGTAATACTGTTTTTTTCAGGCCGTGCATCTTCAATAAGTGACCCTGAAAAATAATTGCAATTACAATGTTAAGTGACATCAATTAATGTGTACTTTGTTTGGTCATTTAAAATTCTTCTGATAACAATAAAAACACGTTGAAATTGATGGCTGTTTGGTGCTTGTTATATGTAGCACATGTTTTTGCAAATAAACAATTCGATTTGATTTGAGTCATAGTAATCTTGCCTACTGCACTAAAATTCATTTCTAGTATAATAAAAGTGCAGAGTAAACATTTTGAAATAAATAATTATCTTTGTAAAATCCAGATGAGAGTACCTACTTTGGTAGCATTTTAACTATCACTAAACAATAATCAAAGAAGTGATACACAAAAAATATTTGTAGTAGTCACAAAAAAGCTTACCATATGGTTATAGGTTAGACTGTTTAAGTGGTACGGTGCATGCATAAACAAATCTTTACATGCTAATATATCATCAGGAGTGGGATGAACACCGGAACCAAGTAATGCAAGGATCCTTTTCCACTCTTTTCTAAGATCACCATCTGGTACTTCATCAAATTTTGCTTGCAACGCTCGAAACACAGGCTTATTGTGCCTCAGGCGCTCGGTTAAATCTTGAATAGAGAATTCTAGTCTTTGCTGGATAGACCAAAAGTGAGAGCAGAGAAGAGATTTTGGTTTCAAAAATCTGGAAACATAAAATAATCATTAAATATTATGGACAAATTTTATATCCGCTTGGACATTCAGAAAATTTTCAGGGAACCTTGAACCGGAATAAAAAGTATCCTTTGTTTTGAGGAGTTTCAGATCACGATCAGATATAAGGATATGTTTAAAAAAACTGCAAAATTAGTATAAAAATGTATGGATATCCTGGAACTGAAGACTCTGATCCTTATATCTCTTTTTTATTTTATTTATTTATTTATTCTTAGAATACTTATTAGATCAGTTGGGTCTGTATAGCGATCTGAATTTCCTGCATTCACTTCCTGGATGGCCATCATGAGATCACAGTTAGGTCAATTTTTGGCGGAGAACCAAGGCTTTAAAGTTACCTCATTTCTATGAAAATCCACTCGTCTCCTTGATTATCTGGCCAATACTGTCCGATATGTATGTATAACTCTACATGTTTTGTTTTCTCTTAAACAACTTTTTATGTTGTTTTGTAAACAGTGTGTTAAATAAAATAAATATTATTTATTAACTCTTCACCGCCCGGAAAACAATACAACAATAGATTTCTATTGTTGTTTGTGCCCGATAGGGCCCATCGGGTGTTGACGAGTTAAAGCCTTATTTTAAAGCATTACATTAACCTCTACACACCAAACCCCTCGGGCTTGTTTTGCAACAAGTCATAGAGGCCTTTAACTCGTCAACGCCCGGAAAACAATACAACAATAGAAAATCTATTGTGTTATGTGCCCGATAGGGCACATCGGGCGTTGAAGGACAAGTAATAGAGGCCTTTAAAGAGTATTTTTAAACAATGTGAGAAAATGCAGCTTATAAGTTATATTATACTTACGCTAATGGAAAAATCACATAATTGCCAAACGGAATAGCTGATAGAATTAGCACAGGAGCTATTCTCAACATATCTGTGGGCATTTTCTGAAATAATTCTATTTCTTGACGGCTCATGTTCTTAAAACCTCGGTCTCTAGTAACTCTAATCCTTAGAGATATATATGTTTTCAAATCTTTTAGGAAATCTTTGATGCCAATACTGAACACTCTATACATTTTCATAGCAGTAGGAAATCTAGCCTCCAATACTTTTGTGTAGTTTTTAACATAGTCTATGTATCTTTGAACCACAAGTAAGCGTAGCTTTTCTTTCTCAGTTTTAAGGGCTTTTGTGCGCTTTGTGTGGTCTGTCGATAAAAATCTGAAAGATAATAATAGTCTTTGAAAACTAAACGATTATGAAAGCAATGGGTTTGTTTGTTTTAGCTTTAATAATCTTGATCTTGACTTCTGAGATGATGTTTACGATCATTTTTTGCGTCGTAACGTAAAGAATAGAAGTCATTGGTTGTTTAAATTTATTTTGAGTGTTTCTTACCTGCATCTACGGACATACGACGAGGTATCAATTTTTTTAAGTATCGCTGGATTAGCACGAGTACACTGAAGCAACTGAGTAGAAAACGTCACAATTCTATGAATGGCCATTATGATTTTACAATATTTGATTTTTTCACATTGATTGAGAATATTATTATTGAGATTTATTTATATTTATTATTTAATTTGACATTATTTAATCACAGATTAGACAGATGACAGTGACAGACATGACATTGACAGCACAGACAGATCAGTGTGACCAGATTAAATTTAACGGAAAACCGAAGCACTTCAAAAAAATACTGAAATAAACCAACTTTCACATGGAAAATATACCGATAAAAATACTGATTTTTAAAGCAGATTTATTCATTCATCAGAATGGATGAGTCAATAAAGTAAAATAAAAACAAAGAAATAAAACACGCTTATAACCAGATAGACCCGTTAATAACCAGGGGCCTTACTAACAGCTCTTATAGCAGGGCTTTTAATGAACTGCCTTTCTTTTTCGTACTATGACCACAACGGTTAGTAGGAAAGCAGGCTTTAAGCAGTCCTGTTTAAGGCCTGCTTTTGAACTGAACGGTTTCTTATTTGCTGATGGTAAGCCCCTTGGGCCCCTATTTATGAATCGCTCGTCTGGCGTCGAGCGCTCTTTTCTACTGATTTTCGTTCGACATTCGACTCGATCTCCATACATTTGAGTCAAATGTCGAACGAAAAGAGCGCTCGACGCCAGACGAGCGATTCAAAAATAAAACGTGATTTCCATAATAATTTTCATAGACATAGAAAAATTTTCGCTGCGCTCAATTTTATTTCTATTTCTCTGATAATATTGCATGCACTAATGACAATCACTTGACAATTGAGATGACAATCAGAGAAAATCAACAGGTTATAGTAATTAAGCAACCCTGCGAACATAATATTAAATAAATTATTACGAAAATTTGCGATTTTATATTGCTTATAATTCAAAATTATACACCCAATGTCATATTTTCTTGGGATTTCGCGATTCCCGGCATCAAGGAATCGAATTACACACAAATTCGAGAAATATTGTGCTGTTTAAGAGAAACGTGTCAAGAAAGTTTCGTAGAGCGCCATCTCGCTTTTTGTCTCGTTCTGGTTTAACGATTTTATATAAGATTGTAAGTTTTTTGAAAAAACTTATTTAATTATAATATAATATATACTGTGGTAGGTAGTGTTGAGTATTTAATTATATGGAGAAGCAGAGAAACACGTGAATTACATTTCAGCCATTTATTGCAAGAGACCAAAGACAAAAATCACCACAGACAACACAGAAGCAAATTAGGGTTGCATCACACAATTCTACACACCCCCTCAATTTAGACATTTTACATAAAATTCTTAAATTGCTAAACAAAACTTATTTCCTTTTAATTACTAACAACCAAGTCGGTACTTACATTTCTTCAATAGAAAATTATGTACTTATACATAGGGAACATAATAACAAAATTAAATAAAGTTACATTTTAAGTTTTACTACTTTACTACAATAAATTCAGTTTTTCAACAAAATAATTGTGTTTTATTTTTGGTAATGCCTTAGTGAACAAATCTGAAACATTTTCATCAGTCGGAACATAATTTACAGAAATTAAATTCTTTTGAACTATATCTTTTATGTAATGAACCTTTATATCAATGTGTTTGGACCTTTTACCATTATCAGAATTTTTAATCAATCTTATAGCACTCTGGTTATCCAATAACAAAGTTGTAGACATATCTGACAAGGATGTCAGATCATAAAGTATCCCTTTCAAATATACTAACTCGCATGCTGATTGAGCAGCTGCCACATATTCAGCCTCCGCTGTAGATAATGCGACTGATGTTTGCTTCTTGGAAAACCAATGTATAAGATTTCCACAGTAGAACACAGCGCACCCACTTGTACTCTTTCTGTCTGTTTTATCCGCTGCCCAGTCTGCATCTGCATATGCAACTAGATTTTTCTTTTCGGTTGTTTTTCTATAAATCAATCCTTTATCCTGTGTACTTTTCAAATATCTTAAAATTCTCTTACTTGCTTTCCATAATGATACTGTTGGTTTGTCCAAGAATCTGCTTAGATATGCAACCGGATATGTAATATCAGGTCGACTGTTCATAGATATAAATAGTAAACAACCTATTAATTCCTTATATGGTACATCAATTATTTCCTCCTTTTCTGCAGAATAGTTCATCTCCATAGGTGTATTTATTCCTTTACATTCTTGCATGTTGAACTTGTCTAAGATTCTTGTTATCATTTCCGTTTGCTTAATTTCCATTTGATTATTTTTCCTTGTAATTTCCAAACCTAGGTAGTTTTTCACTTCTCCCAAATCTTTAATTTTGAATTCTTCTTTAAGTTTCTTTAATATATTTTCATTTCCAATTAATAGTATGTCATCTACAAATATTAATAGCCATGTATCTTCATTTATATATAAACAAAAGTCATATTTTGACTGTATGAATCCATTTGAAGTAATGAAATTGTGAAATTTTTCATTCCAGCATTTTGGAGCCTCCTTCAAGCCATAAAGTGCTTTCTTCAATTTTAAAATTTTTCCACTGTGATTGACTCCTTCAGGACATTTGATGTAAACATTTTCTTTCAAATCACCGTTCAGGAAGGCTGTTGGTACATCTAGTTGTTTTATCGGTAACCCTTCTTGTACAGCATGACTCAGCATGGTTCTTATAGTTGGTAATCTTGCTACAGGCGCATAATACCCTCCTTGTCCTTCCTGCTGAAAACCTTTTGCAACTAGTCTTGCCTTTTTGGTTCCATCTTGTTTCTGTTTAAATATTATCCACTTTGTTTCTATAGCTTTGTTCCCTTCTGGTATATCTGTTACTTCCCAAGTTCCTAACTTTTTATGTGAGTCTAGCTCTTTCTTTATTGCTTGTTTCCATTCTTTATCTTTTATAGCATCTTCATAATTTACAGGTTCTCCGGCACATAAACAGTAGGCTATATTTAAATCATATTTTTCTAACTCTTTTGGCATGCGTATTTCTCTCCCTGATCTTGTTAAATATCTTGGTATTTCTGATGTATCTTCTTCATTTTCACCTTCTTTATTTATTTCTGATATCTTCTCAGTTTCTTCTTGATTCTTCTCAATATCTTCTTTTTGTATTATTTCCTCTTCATAGTAGTTTTCCACATTCATTTCGTTCTTTTCTTTTTCTTCTTTATATCTTATTTTTGTCTCATCTAGCCTAACATCTCTTGATACTATTATTTCATTATTTTTGGGGTTCCACAAACGATATCCATTTGGACTATATCCTACAAATCTCATTTCTTTTGCTCTTTGTGAAAGCTTATCTTGCTTTGGTAAGATATGTACCCATGCTTTTGACCCAAATATCCTGAGTCTTTTTAGATCCTTATGCCCAAACATTTTCTCCGCTGGGGTCTGAAAGTCTATAGCCGACGATGGGCATCTATTAATTTGGTATACTGCACACCGCACAGCTTCTCCCCATAACATCTTTGGCAACTCTGTTTCTAGTAATAACGTTCTAGCTCTATTATAAATATTCCTATTCATCCTTTCTGCTACTCCGTTTGACTGCGGACTATATGGTGTAGTAAACTGTTGTATGATACCTTTGTTTTTACAGAATTGGTTCAGCTTTTCATTTTTAAATTCACCTCCATTATCACTTCTTATTTTTCTTATTTTATTTCCTGTTTGCCTTTCCATTCTATTTATGTATTCTATAATCCTATCACTTGCTTCAGATTTTCTTTTTAATAAGTATACTTCTGTAAAATGGGTAAAATCATCTATGATCGTCTGATAGTACACTTCATCATCACTAGTCGGTGTGGTCACAGGTCCGGATAAGTCTGTGTGTATGAGTTCTCCTACATACCTTGATCTTGGTCTAGGTGTTGTTGTGAATGGCAGTCTCGTTGATTTTCCCTCTATACATGATCCACACGGTTCTTCCGAACTAGGTAAACTTAATAATCTTAGATGTTTTCTATTAGCATGTCCTAACCTTTTATGCCACAGATCCTTATCATTCATCGCAGTACAACATTTATCTAAATTTAGTTTCAGATTTATTACATACAGGCTACCAACAATTTCACCATAAATTATACCTTTTCCATTTGTATTTCCAATTGACACAGAACTTTTATGAAATCGAACAGAATTTCCTTTTTCTAATAATTTTTTAACTGATAGTAAATTGTGAGATAAGCCCTTAACAATTAATGCTTCTATTGTTATTGAAAAATTATTATATTTTACATTCAAGTTACCTTTTTTATTCGATATCAAATACTGACCATTTGCTACATAAATTTTAATTTCCATTTCTAATTGTTCAATATTTGTCATAAACTTTTCATAACAATCCATTACTAAATTTTGTGAAGCACCAGAATCAATAATGCACTTAATATCCTCAGTATATTCATTCACAAAATACACATTCTCACTGGCTACGAATGAAAACGGATTTACCTCCTCTATCGCACTTGTCCCTTGTTCTCGTTGTTCTCGTCCTTGTCCATGACCTCGTCCTTGAAACTGACCTCGTCCTCGGTACTGTCCTCTCATGGCACCTCTAGCGCTTCCTCGCCTGCCTTGTCCTTGTCCTCTTTTGTCTTGTCTGCTTCTACACTCATAAGATATATGACCTTGCTTCCCACAATTGTAACAAGTGAGAAATGATGACTCTGATATGTCTCTTGAACCTTCTTCACAAGTTTTTCCTTTTATTTCAGCATCGAGCAGCCTTGCTTTTACAAAATCAATATCAATATCTTTTTCTGTGCTCATTGTTTCAATGCTGGTGATAACATTATCATATTTTGCCGGCATTGATGACAGCAGATAACATATTTTGTCCAAGTTCTCCACCGCACACCCTGCTGCCTCCAGCTCACTAAGTAGTCCATCAAACTTTAAAAAATAATCTTGTAACTTCTCACCACTTTCACACTTAAGCGAAATAAGTCTTCTTTTTAAATGTAGTTTGTTAAAAACGCTTTTTCTTTCAAACGTATATTCCAATTGTGTAAGCATCTCCATCGCGGTTTTCGACTTTTTGATAATTTCTAAGTATTTATCCGATAAGCACTGAACAATTACATACTTGGCCTTCGCATCTTTTATTTTAAAGTTATCTGGCTTTTTATCATCTTTTGTTAGTTCCATTACACTCCATAGCTGTCTTTCTTCTAGAGCTAATTTAACTCTGAATTTCCAATTGTTGAAATTCGTTTCAGGTGTGAGTCGCGGAAGGATTTCTCTTGAATGCGACTCCATTTTGTTTCACTTGACGCCGACACACTTTTTTCTTTGATATTAATGTTATTTGCTACTTGCACTTCACTTTTCTTTGTTTTTAATCTTCGACACATAATATTAATTTATTTCGTGCCATTGCGCAGTGGAAGCGTATGTTGATTATTTAATTATATGGAGAAGCAGAGAAACACGTGAATTACATTTCAGCCATTTATTGCAAGAGACCAAAGACAAAAATCACCACAGACAACACAGAAGCAAATTAGGGTTGCATCACACAATTCTACAGGTAGCTACTCTTTGATCTTCAATCATAATGACGTTTTTCGACATTTTCAGGTACCTACTATTTTTCAGTCAGCCTTGTAGCAAAGATTTTGCTCTTGTAAATAAATGTTTTTGAGATTTTTTAACAATGGACAACAACGAATCCGGGTAATTTTTTGTCTTAATATAATGATGATGATTACCTATATAACCTACCTACATTCTCTTTGCTCCCAGTTTCATTGGTTCTTTTTTGTAACAGATCTTATGTTACCTACCCCATAGACTTATTATATTACTAGACCTACCGAGTTTATTCTTTCTGAGTAGGTACCTATTGTTTACCTATTTAGAAATAATGTCCTGTCTCCTACAAAATTTTATATTACCTAGTACCTCTATAAAAGTACTGAGATGTGTGGCGTCGTCCGTCAGAGTAAGCTCCGCGCGCAATCAAAATATAATCACTACGTTTCATCCGCACGAATGAAAAACGATTCGTTTCGTTATACAATGTTCGCATCCCGGCGCGGAAATACTCATAGATTGCTGGTTTTCTGAAGAAAAGATGCTTGCAGTGCATGAGTAAGCTATAATCTATGTCGCCCCGCGCGCGTCCCGCTCGCTGCGGACGCGACGTCAGTAACGTGTAAAATACTAACAGCAATGTAATCAAATGCGCACTTTCTGGACAAGATTAGTATATCCAATCCACCCCCAACACGGCCCGGCCACAGCCCCGCGCAGCGGGCGGCGCGACAAGCGAATTCGGTAATATACTGCGCGGTCGTGACGACGACGACGAGCTGAGAGCCATCGATCGCCATCGCAATAGACGCGCAGTAATTCGCTTGTCGCGGCGCTTGCTGCGGCGCCGCCGGCGGGCTGTAAAATGCGACTAAATGACTTTGAAGAATGAAGCACACAGTGGAAACGGTCCAACAATGCGACGATGAATCCTGCAGAGGACATTAGGACACATTGGGCTGTTATGTCAATAACCATTTCGACTGCCGCAACGAATAGTTTCGAAACTGCAAATCTCGTACTTTACATTACAACATAATGTTTTTGTCACAAAAAATTTGACACAGAAACGTAATTTAATTTTTTTGCTTTTTTTGTGCCTAATAATGATTTTAATGTTTTATATATATTTTACGAGATATTTCACATTCGATGATAGTATTCAGTGCTTTTGTCTGATTCGATAGTATTCGATGATTTTAAAATCTTTATTTGATAATGTTCGTCGCTCACAATGTGAAGTTTCGATATTGTTCGATTCAAAATCTCATGAAATAAAACTTTTTCAAATAAAAAAAATATCTTCCTAATAGTATCATATTTTCTCTATCCATTGATGCAATAATTATTGCCTATAAAAATAGAGATTTTGCAGATTCGATTCTGTTCGTTGCGGCAGTCGATTTCATTAGATTACTTATCACTGCTATGTTAAATAAAACTAAAGAAGAGGCGTGAAATAAATATTGCTTTAATGGAACTAATATGGTTAGCAATTTTTTTTGAAGGTCTGTCTTGTATCGCAACATAAAGTGCTGCACCGATGGGAATTTTTCTTCTGAGTGTTTGAAGAATACTGAAAGGACGCAATGCTCTGACGCAATATCACGAAATCAACATAATATGTCGAGAGACGAAGAAATAGATTTGGTAGGTTGCAGTGTTCTAGCAACTTTGCACTAAATATTTCTCATTATCAGCCATTAAATGTCCCACTGCTGGGGTAAAGTAGACCTGCATTATATGGATGAATAGGAATTGATCGGCCTTTTAACCCAATGTAAGCTCACTGCGGCGTGTGCAATTATAAAAAAAAAAAAATAAAAAAAATATTGACCAAAGTAATATAATAACATAGTAATTAGTATTGAAATTTGCCAAAAATGAACCTTAACTGAATAAAGGTACCTATCTATAAAATATTTTTCAGGAACCAAAGAGTCCTTTTAATACGCCAAATATATTTGTGTGCCCAGAACACGGAGGAAGACACTGTAAGTAATAAAATAATATATAAAAAAAAAATAATGTTTATTCACTTTCATGACTCAAATAACAATAATTTTTTCAACACACTTGCTCGTAGAGTGAGCCCTAACACATCGCTTTTAGGGCCATAAACCGAGCTATAACAAACGCGTGCAATAATATATAAAACACTAGTTCGTAATAGAATTAACCCTACAAAGTTAAATTAGTACCTTACTGCAAGTTCTATGCGAGTAAACAGAGCATTCCCAATTTAACCGGGTTATACAGATATTTTTTTAAGTAACAACAAACTTCAACAAAGAGGTAAATACGAAGGCAGCAGCCGTAGGATTTAAAAAAAACCGAAAATGATTTTAACAAAATTTATTATAGAAAAATTACAATTATTTCTTATAGCTAATTGACTGATTCGAAGTTAGAACCGAAGTGTTGGGCAAAAACAGACGCGCGGCGTCGAAGACGCGCGGGGGGAGTCGACGTGCATGTGCAGCGGTCACGTTGTGCAGCGTCGGCGATTCCGTAATATTGCAATAAATGTATGCTCCAATTTGGATAGCGCGGCGTCAGCGTTCTTCGTAGTCTTGCACAACGTAATTCCTCCACCCTCAGAGCAGCAACTATTTCATGACCTTTAATGAAAAAGTTGCTGGTACTTGATTCTGGACTTTATTGGCAGGGTTGACCTCTGTGTATAATTCTTCGACAGGAGCGGGTGAACCATTCTTCTTTATTCGGTTACAGATGTAGCGGCGCCAGAGCAAAGATGCAGCAAGCAGCGTCGCGCAGATTAGTAGTATGTAAAAGGGCAGAGTCGTATGGTACAGGATGCTGTCTGTTACGTCATCGAGCTGTATAGGTGGCTGAGATGACATCTTATCTTCGCATCGATGTAATTCTTTTAGGTTGATTGTGTTCAGATGAAGTGATGCTGCGGAGGCTGGAGAGGCGGTCTCGTTGGTAAGTTGAGTGATCTTGATAGGTTGACCCAGGATATGATTTTCTTCGTTGATGATCGTAAACTTTCGGGTTCGTAGGTGACAGTGACGTGGTATGGTGGCGAGATAACTTCCTTTCAGGACGGTGTAATCTTCGTGGCTGCCACACTGTAGTTGTACTTTGGTCGGCTCAGGCAGCACGAGGGCGTAGTACTTATCATCCAGCTTCTCCATGGCTTCTCTGGATAAGGTGATGGACATCGTTTTGCAGGATACGTCAACTGATTGCTCAGTTAGCAGCTTCCGGATGCAGTCTGGTTGCGTCTGGACCTGTCGGTTGAATTTCTCTTCGCAGAGATAATGGGCTATTAACTTCGGGCATTCAGCCTCTATGTACACAAAAGTTTCATCATTGGTTGCTATGTACGGAGATGGTGGTATAATGATCTGATTATTTTTATTAGGTAATATGGATAATTTAAAAAGATTAAACCTATCGCTAGCTACTATCGGTAATTTAAGTACCAACACTATACTAGTCTCTGAATAAAATAAACTAGGTATGATTACGTCATAGTATTCACGTAATTCTATATCAAGTACCTGCTCTTTGTCGTACAGCGTTTTAAGTTGCTTTACTAAATTACCTAAGCTATCTATACTTATCATAGAATGGTGAGTGCTCGATGCACGCGTAAAAGCTATTATATTTTCTATCCTACGCAATTCTAATAATAAATCATCGATGTTCTCACCGGTAATAGTTAATAACTGACTTAATTTAGTTAACCTAATATAAATGTCCTCACCATAGTTACTACTTTTTAAGATGAGTTGAACTGTATTATTAATTTTAGATTGGTTATCTATGATTTGAGATAAAATATGGGAATGATGAGTCATCCAGTCTTTATTAAGACTAATATGACTATTCAACTCATTTACTAATTTATCTTGATTTTTCCTGAGAATTGAGATGGCATGATCATATTTTAAAGCATCTGTGTAATCCAAATTGCCACTTATACTTTTTATAACAGAACCTAAGCCGTCTACAATGCCTCGTTTAGGACGGTCGTTGGGCTGAAGGTTTTTTAATTCAGATGCAGCTTTACCTAATTTACTTCTAAGATAGTGTAACTGAGATTCATATAGAAATTTTGCATCTTTACCATGTAACTGAGATTCGATTGTTTCGAGTTGACTGTAAACTAATTTTATATTAATATCTATATCATGCAAATCAATGGATTGAAGGAATGAGTGATAATGAGTGATAAGCGCCATGGGTCCTAATTTAAATGGTAGAAGTCCCGGTCCGTTGTCCAGGCTCTCAAGTTTTATCTCTTGAGAATGAGTCATCGGTAGAAGTACGAGGATTAACCTGTAACAATTTAGTGTTTTTAGGGGCGCGTTTCAAACGTGATTTGGCGACCGGACCCCGTTTTTTCGATGTGTAAATATGGATGGGGAGGTCGGCTAAAACTTTATCCTGAGTGTAACGAGCTGCTAATTTCTGACGGGAAGCTAATGGATTTTTAACGAATATTTGCTGACCAGGTTGATATTCAACTTCTGGCTCACGATCCTTATTGCGACTTTCAATAAGAGATGTACGGTTAGCAAGCGACGTTTCGTTAATAATGTCATAAACTAATTGCATTTGCTTACGGTGAGTTTGAATGTATTGCTGAAGTAATAATTCATTAAGGTCAATATCACAAGGGTCGCGAGGGTCACAATGGCCTAATATCAAATCAAGGGGTCTGCATTTTGTAAAACTATGTATTGAGCTGTTATATGCTAATATTGCGTATGGCATAAGATTAACTACTGGTTCTTTTCGTTGCTGTAAACGTAATGCGCGTAAGTGTTCCAAAAGGGTTGAATGAAAGCGTTCGATATTACCGTTATCGTTAGGTGAGTGTGCAAGGGTCTTATGATGTGTGATTTTGTGCAACTTAGTAAACTCTGAAAACATTTGGTTAGTGAATTCTGTACCTTGATCTGTGACTATGGTGTATGGAAGCCCATGATGAGTTGAGAAGGTTAATAAAGCTTGAATGATGCTGAGTGCTGTACCATCTCTTAGATGATAAGCTTGAGCGTATTTAGAAAATACGTCAATGAAGGTTAAGTACTTTTCATTTTCAGCTGTGAATAAATCCATATGTAATATTTCAAACGGTTTTGTAGGTGGCGGTACTATATTGAACTCTTGCCTAATAGGATTACGGTCGTATTTAGATTGCCCACATATAGTACAGTCATTTATAAACTTAGTAATGTGCTCCCTCATTTTAGGCCAATAGTACCTACGTGACAAACCCAAATAACATTCGTTTATACCTCTATGGTTGGTTTTACCATCGTGGTAGTGACGAATAATATCTTGTTGTCGTAAGTACTCCTTAACGTTTTCTAATTCGGTTTTCACAAGTACTAAGCTCATCGCGGAACTTTTGAATTTATCTTGTAAGATCGGTATGATAGTATACATGTCAAGTGGGGGTGTAATTAACAATGCGGTTTTAACTTTAGGATTCACGTACTCCTTAATAGCGTTTATCAGGTCTTCTTCTAAGTTACCTCGAGATAGTTGTACAGAGGTCCGAGTGTGAGATTCGAAAGGCTTTGAAACTGCGGGTCTCTTTTTTATGTCTCCTACGATAGTCAAGTGTATTTGTCGGTGAAACTTGTTAAGGGGTTCGTCTGTTATAGGAATTTCTAATATGGGATTTTCTTGGTTTGTATGAGCAGTTACTGTAGTTGATCCTGTCAATGATGGCTGTCGTTCTGTCGGATTTGCTACAATGGAGCTGGTTTCCTCATTACAGATCTCCACACGGGAGAGGGCGTCTGCATTAGTATTATCTTTGCCCTTTTTATAGATAACAGTGAAATCGAATTCACTTAACTTTAAACGCCATCGGTTAAGCCGGGAATTAGGCTCTTTAAGGTTCATAACCCACTGGAGTGGTTTATGATCAGTTAAGATCTTAAATTTGCGTCCAAAAATGTAAGGTCTAAAATACTTCGTTGCCCAGACTATGGCAAGAAGCTCCTTTTCTATAGTGGCGTATTTTTGTTCACTTTCATTTAACGTACGTGAAGCGTACGCTATTGGTTTATCTGAGCCCACTGGCCCCTGAGATAAAATAGCTCCAAGTGCCACGTTAGATGCGTCTGTCGTTAATATGAAGTCCCTAGTGAAGTCGGGGTATTGTAACACGGGATCGTTCGTCAGTAAGGTCTTACATTTTTCGAAACATTGTACGTATTCAGAGTCAAAAGTAATTTTTCTGCCTTTTTTCAAACATACAGTCATCGGTTTAGTAATCTGTGCAAAGTCTGGAATAAATTTCCTGTAATATCCTATTAATCCTAAAAATTGCTTTATTTCTTTAGGGGTCTTTGGAATGGGATAGTTCTGAATTGCTGTAATTTTGTCCGGGTTCGGTTTGATTCCTTCCCTACTAATAATGTGTCCTAAGTAAGCGGTCTCAAGTTTAAGGAACTCTGACTTATCCATCTGGACTTTGAAGTTAGATTCCCTAAGTCTCTCGAATACTTTTTCTAGGTTACCGATGTGTTCCTGAAGGGATGTGCTGAATACAACGATATCATCAAGATAAACGAGACATATGCTATTCTGAAGCCCACGGAGCACGTTATCCATGACCCTTTGGAAGGTCGATGGAGAATTTTTGAGACCCATCGGCATCCTCAAAAATTCATAGTGCCCATGCTCAACATTGAACGCGGTTTTAGCTACGTCGTCGGGGTTCATTTCACACTGATAAAATCCTGATGCCAGGTCTAGAGTGGTAAAATACTGGCATTTCCCTAATTTATCAAGGACGTCTGTAATATTCGGTATTGGGTACTTATCATCGATAGTTTTCTCATTTAGTTTCCTAAAATCGACTACAATTCGCCATTTTTGTTTCCCAGACGCGTCGGCTTTCTTAGGTACGATCCAGATTGGCGAGCTCCAGGCTGAGTCTGAAGGACGAATAATACCTTGCTCTAGCATTTTATTTATCTGATCGTTAACTTCTTTTCGATGAATAAACGGATATCTATAACTCTTTGTATGAACAGGAATTTCATCTGTGGTCCGAATTGAATGCTTGATTTTATTCGTGAACGTCAGTGGCTCACCATCGAGATAAAAAACATCCGCATAGTTTTTACAAAGAGATATAATATTCGCTTTTTCTTCCTCGTTTAAATGATCCGTTCGTAAGCGCGACAAAACCTCACGTACGCGTTGTGAGTCATGGTCGGTGCGCGTGCACTCGATATTGAACATGCTCGCCTGCGCGGGTCGATCTAATGAAAAGATAATGTCGTTATTACTAGGATTTTCTATTTCGACATAAGCGCGGTTGTTAATAACGGTCGTTAAACATTCAAGGACTATGCAGTTACTTAAAATTTGTTCATGAACTAAAACTTCACCATCGGCTGAGTTAATAGGGATTTTAACTAATTTTGTAGAGTTTGCAGGGATAATATCCTCATACAAGTTCGCGTTCCGTGAATTAAATAAATGAATAGGATTGATAGACGATACTGTTTTTAAGATCATATTTTTTAAATCAATATTTGATTCCCATTTAGTTAATAAATCAAGACCGATAAGCCCGTCGAAATGCTCATGGAATTTATAGATAAAGAACTTGATACCGTCCGGCTGATTAAATTCCGGGAAGCACGGTATTAAAATAGAATGACTATTTCTACTCGTAGCGTGAACGTTCGTAACTTCAAAAGGCTCATAAGTAGGTTCTAAATGAGAAAAATATCTTTGAACGGCTTCGGGGCTAATAAAAGATTGATTAGCGCCGGTGTCTATAAGAAAGTTAAGCGGTGGATTTTCTATCTGAATATACGGTAGCTGACGTTGAGTTTGCAAGTTCAATTCTATCTTGACTTTTTTGAATTTAAAGCTTTCTGAAAATCCTCCTGAGTTGTGTCAGTGTCTGTCTGTTGCGAATCTTCTATTTGATTTGCACTTAATAGTGGCTCGTTGTCGTAGCAGTAAGCGTTATCGGTTCCGTAGTCTGTCTGTTCACCGTAGCAGTAGCTACTATCGTAGTACGTCTCGTAGTCATTATATGCGTCACAGTCGTACGGAGTGGTACAGTGATAATAATCATAGTAATTGTCATGAGTCCAACAGTCATTTACATTCACGTCCCGAGATTTGAAATAATTACTTGGGGGTGGATTCCCATGTCTACGCCAGTCATGTCCTGTTAAGGGCATGGGTTTTGATACATATGGACTTACACCGCTCATAGGTTTAGGCGTATAGTTGTTAGAAAAATTATTTCTAGGAGGCAAACGGAAGTTATTGCTGTTCGCGTTATAGTTTGGCGGCGGCGCCCTAAACATCTGCTGGGTACGGGACGGCATACGGCCAACGTTATTAAACTGAACATTATTAGGTCTAAATTGCGGCGGCTGTGAAACAGGACGTTGCCAGAGAGGTATCTGCTGTGGTGCAAAAGGCGGTAACACAAATGGCTTAGGCACACTGGGGTTAATATTATTAGCATGCACAAATGAATTAGGTGTAATTTTGTTAATAGCGAATGAGGGTTGGTTCCTATGAGAACTTTCATTCCTTTGCACGAGATACATGATATTTAGTTCCTCCTGGACATATTCCAGGGCTTTTTCAATGCTGTCCGGGCGCATACAGCGTATCCGGGACCCTAAGGGTTCTTTTAAGCCTCTAACAAATGCTTGTAACGTTAGCTTTCTATATAAATCGCGTTTAGCCTCAATCGTTGTAGGAATATTCTCGTGCAAAGTAATGTACGTTATTAAAGTACTAAAAAGTGTCTGACACTTATCATAAAACTCTTGGGGTGTGCTATTACCCTGCGTCTGCAACGACAAATCATTGTAGAGGGCTGTTTCGTCCCTTTGGTCTGAGAAGTTATTGATAAGAACATTTCTTATGCCAAGCCAATTCGCAGGTATTCCATTTGAGTTAATTGTCCTGGCGGCATTACCCGTGATTTTATTTAAAATGCCATTTAAAAGTGACAGATTATTTAATTCGGCTCCCGGGCCGTCTAAAATAGTGTAGGTCTGCACCACCTGGTCACAGAGCCTTATAAATCTGGTGAGAATATTTGGGTTCCCGTCAAAGTCGGGAACCAGGCGTAAGGCCTTGAAAATGACATCAGGGTCGTAATGTGGCTGTGCCATTTCTGATAACTGACAACCCTGATTATTTATAACACTATTTAAATTATCGCTAATGCTTAAACTATCTGTCTCGACTAAATTAGCCTGATTATCTAAATTATCGTTACTGAACGAGTTATCGGACTCTATTAAATTATCTATATTTTCTGCGTTAAACCTATGCGAATCTAGTGCCTGCTGGCGAGACTGTTGCGATGCAGTCTCGCTAGACGATTTTCCTGGATGGAAAATTTTGGCTATTACCTAACTACTAAAAATCCTAAAAAACTAGCACAAAGCAACACAAAGACAATTCTTTCAGTGCACTTACAATATCATTTCGGCCCTTTCTGCGTATCAATGGCTGGATACTCCCTTGGCTGCTCCTTCAGGTCCGGATTCTCGGTGCGCGACTTGAAAGCCACACGGGCGGCACGTGCAAACGAAGGACGGAAATCTTCTGAGAAGCGCGAAACCGACCGCGAGAATCCTACCGACTGCGCCAAATACGAAGGCAGCAGCCGTAGGATTTAAAAAAAACCGAAAATGATTTTAACAAAATTTATTATAGAAAAATTACAATTATTTCTTATAGCTAATTGACTGATTCGAAGTTAGAACCGAAGTGTTGGGCAAAAACAGACGCGCGGCGTCGAAGACGCGCGGGGGGAGTCGACGTGCATGTGCAGCGGTCACGTTGTGCAGCGTCGGCGATTCCGTAATATTGCAATAAATGTATGCTCCAATTTGGATAGCGCGGCGTCAGCGTTCTTCGTAGTCTTGCACAACGTAATTAGGTTTTATGCCGCTGAAAATTCATATACATTTTTGGAATAAATAAATAAAAATAATAAAATAAAATTTTTTTGAAGTAGGCTGTATGCTCCTCACCCCTTTGTTCGCAAAATATTCTTGCATTGAACGTGTGAAAAAAACAAAAAAAAACCTGCGCGCCTTTTACCATAATTATCATATTTTGTTTTTGTCGTATTTGTTGCTGTGTGGTAAATTACTTTGTTTTTTCCTCGCAAATGTGTTGAAAAACGTCGTATGAAACTCGTGATTTTATGAAAATTAATCTATTGTTGAAACCCTATTTTCTTTGTTTAAGTTACCGTAATTCTTAAACTGGTGCTTTTTTTCTCAAACAAAAAATATATTAATTAACAAAGCCCATTTAACGCAGATTAAAAAAAAAAATACTTTCAAGTACCTTTACAAACAATAAATAGCGAAAAAAAATTTTAAACGTCGCGCGCCGTTAATTTCTCTTATATACCTAGGTGGAATAAAAAATTTTTTTTTTAGGTATAGCAATATGGGCATCAGGTGAAAGCTAATAGAAAGTCAATTTCAAATATATATACATTATGATACTTTTATGTTATTGTTTTGACAGAAACTTAAAAAAACCATAACTCAGAAGTATGAAATATTAATAAACTGTTAGCAAATAAAAAAAAATCTAGTCAATATCTACACAAAAAAGGCAAAAATCGCAAACGGGCATGTAACTACGATCTCTTGAGAGTAGTTTATACTCAAGTATGAAACCCTGAAATCCTGTGCTGCTCGAAAAATAATGCTTTTTTTTCAATTTCTTAACAAAAACTTTTTTCAGGTTTTATTGTAATAAACTTTTGTAAAGCTAATTACATTTGCTACAATTTGAGTCTAAACCGAGCAGTCTAGGTCCATTGGTTGCGGAGACTCAGCTAGTCAAGGATATTATTTTTTTTACTTTTAAAAGAAATGCCTATATTTGACTAGCACATTTGCTACAATTTGAGTCTAAACCGAGCAGTCTAGGTCCATTGGTTGCGGAGACTCAGCTAGTCAAGGATATTATTTTTTTCACTTTTAAAAGAAATGCCTATATTTGACTAGCACATTTGCTACAATTTGAGTCTAAACCGAGCAGTCTAGGTCCATTGGTTGCGGAGACTCAGCTAGTCAAGGATATTATTTTTTTCACTTTTAAAAGAAATGCCTATATTTGACTAGCTGTGTTTTTGCAACCTATGGTTCTAGAGTACTCAGGATAAGCTTGAACTGTAGCTAATTTAGTAAGCTTAATAAAAGTATGGCACCAAGTAACCTGAAAAACGCTTCTTTAAGGAAGTTTTTTGAGAAAACTGAAAAAAAATGCAAAGGTTTTCGAGCTTAGTTGTGGTTTTTTGAAGTTTCTGTCAAAACAATAACACAAAAGTATCAGAATGTTTATATATTTGAAATTGGCTTTCTTTTAGCTTTCACCTGGTGCCCATATTGGTATACCTAAAAAAAAATTTTATTCCACCTATAGAAAAAATGTACGGCGCGCGACGTTTAAAATTTTTTATTCGCTATTTATTGTTTGTAAAGGTACATGAAAGTTAAATTTAATTAAATTTGTGTTAAATGGGCATTGTTAACGTATTTTTTATCTGAGAAAAAAGCACCGGTTTAAAAATTACGGAAACATAAAACGAAATATTTAGGGTTTCTATAGATTTTATTTTCATAAAAATTTAAATATCTTCGAAACTGTACTAGTCTGCCAATGTTGTGTATTATAAAATCATAGAACACTTAACTCCCTTTCATTTGACACCCCACACTTGTATATAGGGTTCATAAAATCTTTAATTTAGAGGTTTATCTAATGGCGGTAGCTTCTTGGATTATTAAGCGTTTTTTACGAAATGCTCAAGGGTGTCGGCGCGACACCCTTTCTTATCTTGTTCAGTAATGTCGAAATATCATGAAAATAAAAAAAAACTTATGCGGACGCGAAAACACGGTACCAGCCAAAATCTGCAGGACTAATGGCAGTCAATGAAATTTCCTTATCTAAATACTTAGTTAGGTAATTAAGAAATTTTTTTTTTTTATTTTTTTTAATTTATGGCACTTTAGGTGTAAGTTATTATATTAATCAATCAAAAAATTATTAATTTATAATATTTTCAGACATTCCCCCATTTCCACAGTCCTTCCTTATTACCCACAGACATTATTACTTGTTGTATGGTCTGATGTTATCACCACTTCCTTCATAAACTAGTTAATAGAATTTACCGGCGGCCCTTTGGCGGCCTTTCGGCTGCGTATAATTTTATTATTATCGAGACTGCCATGCATAAAAGACTGACAAATTTTATTGAAAAATGTAATATACTAAATACAAGACAAAATGGATTCCAAAAAGGAAAATCTACTACATTGGCTGCTTTTAATCTCCTTAATAAAATCATAGAGTCAGTA
Organism: Agriphila straminella; assembly: GCA_950108535.1. Classification (NCBI taxonomy): domain Eukaryota; kingdom Metazoa; phylum Arthropoda; class Insecta; order Lepidoptera; family Crambidae; genus Agriphila; species Agriphila straminella. The sequence goes on along the minus strand of OX467303.1, from coordinate 3,645,966 downwards.
AACAAGAAAATACCCGTTACTGTAATACTATTTGTAATACAATTAAAGAATATCTGGAAAATAAAATTTTAATCTAATTTGACATTTATTTATTTATTTATTTATTTATTTGCTTGTAGGAGGATTTACAGTCAAATATAAACAATAGAATAACAAATAGATTTTCCAATGCCATTTACAAATCCCCACATATAGGTTTCTAAGTAGGTTGCATTAACTATCTATAAGATTTAGGCAAGTGGGTATACACTTCTTCTTCACAATAAAAAAAGATAACAATGAAGAGCTATTTAAGAGTTGAGACAATAGTTCAAGAATGCTTAATTTAAGTTTATGTGAATAAAGATGTTAGACTTAATTAGACTTTAGTTACTTTCTCCTAAGAAAAAATCGTTAGAAAAGATATGCTGGCACAAAACAGGTCAATAACATGGGTCAGTGGGTAAACAATAGAATAACATATAGATTTTCCAATGCCAATTACAAATCCCCACATATAGGTTTATAGGTAAGTTGCATTAGCTATAAGATTTTAGCAAGTAGGTATACACTTTTTCTTTCCAACAAAAACAAAGGATTACAATAATGAGCAATTTAAAGAGTTGAGACAATAGTTCAAGAATGCTAAATTTAAGTTATGTGAATAAAGATGTTAGACTTAATTTGGCTTTAGTTACTTTCACCTAAGAAAAAATCGTTAGAAATGAGTTTTTTTACTGAAGATATGCTGGAACAAAACAGGTCAATATCATGGGTCAGTTTATTAAATGATTTGCATGAGCGTAAAACAAATGTGTTGGCTCTGTACCGGGTCTTAGCTAATACATAACTAATATTATTATTATTATTCTTTGACATTGTATAACAAATATCTATTAATTAATTAATTAATTCTAATATAATATTGGAAATCGATAATCGATAATGAATGTTGCTACTTAAAGAAAAATGTTTGCATGTTGTCCATACAGCTAAGTGCGTGATTCTAAATTCTATGTATGTATCAACCTTGTTACCGCATTTATAGCAAATAAACAACTTTGACTTTTGACTTTATAATACCTATTAATATTTTTTTTGTTTATTGAATTGTCCAGATCCGTCTAAAAATCAATGCTATCAATACAAAACACTACTTCGAAAGATTAAAAGCTTGCTAGATGAAATAAACGCTATAAGAAAAAATGAAAGTACAGGAATATGCGAATTTTGTATGAGATACAATAGCATGGGTAGATGTAAGAGGTGTGAAATATTAAGAAATAAAAGGAATGATAACCTATATGAATCTCGCCAGCAGCAACATGGACCACAGCAGCATTCACGACTACAACCACGGCATATGGCAAATGTAGATGATATCAACAAATATGATCAACAACAGCAACTTGCAGCAAATAACTATGGTATCAGTGAAGCTACAAATGAACAACGCCAAAAGTGGCAACAGCAGAAGCAGGCTCAGCAGAAGCAGGCTCAGCAGAGACAGGCGCAGCTGCTACCAAACATCTTTAGAAGGAATGATAGCTCTGAATCTTGGTACCAGCAACAGCAGAAAACGCAACAAAAGCCGAAAATGGAACAACAGCAAAATAGGCAACAACAACGATTCATGATGTGGATCTCTAAAGTGAAACAGTTCCTGTTCAGTGTCTTGGAGAGTGAGGGCACTCAGCACAAGTTGTTCCATAACAAAGACTCTGATGAGACAGATGAATTGACAAATTTATTAAACCAGTTAAAGATGCCTTTGAGTGTTCGTGAACCCTTTATTAGGAATTTTTCACCTTCTCTTGAATTGTTGGAAAATTTAAATGAGAGTAATAACATCTATAAAGAGGTAGTTCAAAAGTTACGAAATGAAAAGCATTACTATTCAGCTATTTCTATGGAAGTTATGCCCTGCCCTAGTACATGTAAATATTTTAGGGGTATATTAAAATCAGACGAAGTTCCTCAAATTTATAAAGAAACGTTGAAAGAAAAAGCTACATCTAAAAATATAGCTGATTTAAAAACAAAAGATACAAAAACACAAGACCATGACAAAAAAGCAAAAAGGACAAGTAAGGATATTAATAGCGATTCGCTAAAGAAACGAAAACTGGAAAAGTCCGATAAAAAAGAAATCAATCAAGAGAAAAGAGAAGGAGGCATGTTAAGCAAGGAAGACAAAAACGTCAAAAAAGATAATAGAGAATGGGATAAGACAAACAAGAGAGATAAAGATATTAAACAGGATAATAAAACAAGTGATAAAGCTGATAAAAGAAAAAGTGACACGAATCAAGAGGACGGTGATGGGGATAGGTCAAACAAAAGGGACAAACAAACTAAGAAAGAAAAAACCATAACTGAAAAAGATATAGATAAACAAACTAAGAAAAAAACATCCTTGATTGAAAAAGATAAAGACAGACAAACTAAACTAATGAGTGACCCAAAACCCCCTAAGGGGGACAACTTAAAAGAAAAAGACGCTGAGGACCAAATGTTGGCAGAAATGTTATTACGAAAGAAAAAAGAAGAACCGCCAAAGCAAAAAATAGATAAACCACCAATAATTCCTGACTATGACCTCGAACTTCCTCTACCAAAACCTAAAGAGTATATGAAAGATGACGCTTTTGAGGGTGTGATTTCCGAAAGTTTTATGGAGTGTAACTTAGAAAATATTGAACCCACAAAGATGATTATGGGGACTGAAGTTGTACCAATGAAACGTCAATCTGAAATCGAAACTACGAAAGTAAAACCTATCCTTTTTGAAGTTAGCCAGGACTTTAAAGATGAAGATGAGAACAAGTCAAAAAGTACTACAAGTAAAATTACAAAAGCTAAAGGCCGAGTTGATAACACGGTAGGTAATATATTAATTTGCAGTAGATATTCTTCTACTACGTGCTAGGTATTAAAGAAATTTAATGTTTTTAGGAAACTAAATCTGCCAAGGGTGGTATAAGCTATATGCTATCAAATAAAGAGTTCATAGAGAAGGGTTGGACATTACTGCCAACGACAAAAGTTATGAGAAAGGTAAAGGATAAAAATGAGCAATAAGTTAATACAAGATTTATTTGTTTTAATTTTTATATGTTAGGCTCAAAAACCAAAATTGCTATAGCTAATTGCTAATTTTTGAGCCTAACATTGGTAAAAAAATACTAATGTATAAACTGAATTTTTCAATTAGATGAATGTCTATAAAATGAAGCCTGCAAAACCACAATATAATTGGTTTAAAAATCATCAAACTAGAAGATACATTGACTATGACACTGGCGAAAAGTTGGCTGAAATTGACGATGATGGTAACGGTAAATGGTACTACAAAAACGGCCGACTGGCATTGGATTATTATAGCTCGGAAGGTTAGTTTAGCTACTTTTCTACATTAGTTGCCTGATAAAAATTTAATAGTAAATTAGTTTTTTTTTATTTTTTAAGTAAAGTACAGTATGCGCAATAGGGTACCTACCTACATGTCGAGTTCATAGTTCCGAGTGCTGCCGTCCGCGTCCCCGCGCACGCCTAGAGTCACAGAATACTTAATAGTACAAGTGCTAGAGTCTGGTCAACGAAAGATGAGATTGAAATGGTTGCGCCATTAGAGGTTAAGTTATTGAAAACTGAACCTTAAAATAAGGCACAAAATTAGTTCCATTTCCAACCGAGTCTCATCTTTCGTTGACCAAACTCTATTTTCATCCAATGCGCAGCGTTAGAGCGAAGTTCAGAGCCGCCAAGTTATTTTGCACATAGGTACTGTACTTATGTACAATATTCATCTGTTAAAGTGTTAATGAAATTGAGCTTTGGTAATAACATTCACATCGTTTTGTGTAGAAACTAATTCGGGGCATAGATATGTCGTATATAGTTCCGGAGAAAAAGATGCGTTTGGCAGAAAACAGCCCGTAACAGTTCTAGCATCTTTCGACTACGTCGGCAACGGAGTTGTCTACGACCATTACGGTAATGAGAGGTAATTATCTTTTTTTTCCTGACGCAATGCAACTCAATGAGTATCAGTAACGATTTTTGTTTAGTGGCTTATCAGAAAGCTTATGCCACCACATGATTAACTGTGAAGAAATTTATACGATATCTCTTAAACCTAGATACGAGCTAAAACGAGCTAAACACTGTTATTTTGGGGGGGTTGTTATGAAGTCATCGAGACGAACGCGAACCTTATGTCGTACGTGATAAAGCACATATTGCATTGAGCTTGGCATTTCCTTCAAAACCCTTTAATATAACTCGACCATTTCTAAACGGATTTCAAAGAAATGTTCAATAAGTTTTATTAGCTATGAATATGTTTTTATATTATACCAATAAAACTATAGAATTCAAACCTGTTACTGATCCTCATTCTCAACAGATTTAAGCTTTGTACAAACTGAGGCGAATCGCGCGCGGCCCGCGGGACGCGATTCGCTCGGGCTGATTGCGTCAGCTAAGTTGTATGGACGGTCGGGTCCACCGGTCCACCGGTCGCACTCGCACCGCACGTGCTGCAGCGAAATATACGCAGAATAGTGCCTGAATTTTCAAAATCCCGTTGAACCTTGAATTATTTTTACAAAAAAAAGAAAATAGTTTCTATACGCCCTGTAAGCCATGAAGTCTATAAAATAATCTCCAATAATAAAATATTCTCCAAATTTTTGCATTGAGTACTCAGCTCATGGACCGATTTTCTTCTTCCTCACATCTTGAGGTTCTTCTTCAGACAATGCCAATAATAACAAAACATCAGCTTCGATATCAAAAGACATGTTTACCTATTGAGAAAACCATAAATATAATGACGTGCGGAATTCGCCTCAGTTTGGGAGGCTGAGCGAGCGAGCGAATCGCGCAGATTCTCGTCTCGCGTCCCGCGCGGGATTTGCGTCAGTTTGTACGAAGCTTTAGGACTTCAGTCCCCCTAGCCAAAGTAACATTAATTTGCAAATTTTCGTTATCGCTTCGCTTCGAAACATGTATGGATTTGTCGTTTTAAAATTCGATTGTTAACGAAACCTTATATCAATACCATACAATGTTTCGAAACATAAGAGGGCCTAGCCAAAGTTACTTTGGCTAGGCCCTCTTATGTTTGCTTGATGTTTAATTTCCTCTTTTCCCCACTGTTCAACTGTAAGTGCCCAACTGCGAATAGTTGGGTATCTCCAATGTTCAACCAAACTGAGTAGTTGAGAATTTGGACTTTACCCCTTTTTCACGCTCTCTTCGATCTCCACTTCTCCTACATATTGTCGCCTTCTTGATGCATCTTATTATATTTTGTATACTTTGTTTGGCTTTAAAAGCTGTTTGTTGACAGATTAAAGTATAACCAGACAGAGGGGGTAATTATCGACGACAAAATTGGTGCACCCGGAAACTGGAAATGGCACTCATTGAACGACCCTCCAGAGTTACAACCGCAGTTCATAGACACATATGCTAAAAGAGATGATTGTTTAGAAAAGCTACTGAAAAATAATAGAAAGATTACTGATAAATCAGACAGCAAACAGACGAAAGAACCCGATTTAGACATGATTGCTATAGAGCTAGAAAATATTTTGAAGGTTAAAGCCAACAAACTGCTTCAAGATTATAAGCCTTTTCAAATTAAAATGAAAGCACTAAAAATTAACGACCAATTCTCATTGAAAGTGCTGGATCAGTCTGCGATCTACCTAATATTTAGAGATGGCCAAACATCCATGAAGTTAAACCTTGGAATGCTGTTGATTAGTAATGAAATAGTCGATACCGTTGCGGCAGAGTTGTTTAAAGTGGCAACACCTTACGACTCTCTACCCCCCAAGTCGCAGAGTATAGCCGATATACAAAAGATGGTCGAAAAAGCCAGATATTTTGGAAAAGTATCCGGTTTTAGCGATAGGAAGCCTTAAGCTTTTCTTGAATAACTATTTAAATTTATTTTGACTTACCTAATTTACTAATTTTTACTTAGGTTTACATAAGTTTGCGTAGTTAAAACTTAGTTTATTGTTATCTTTTCTAACTTATGTGACAAATATGTGTTTTGAATTGAAGTTATTAGAATTTATATAAGATATTAATTTATTTATATAGGTATGCAGCACACTATAAGTTATGTATGATGAATTGACGAAGCTCACGATGTACTAAAGTCTCTTCATATTTAGGTACTATTTTCTTGACCCAAGACTGAGTTGCTAAAATGGTTAGCTCAATCGAGTCCACATCTATCCAGTCTGCCCCTTCTGAAGAATGTACCTATAGATTTTCTTAGTAAATAATATTAAGTACCTACATATAAATTTTGTATAATTAATTTACATTATTATTACCTTACCCAGTATTATTGAATCGATATTAATTGATACCAAAAGTAGACAAGTAGGTAAAAATTGTTGGACTACTTATTTGTGATACGTTTGTATTTGCTGTTATATACTTATAAAGCTTTGAACCAAGATTTAAATCAAGCCAAAAGTTCAAACATCGACATAAGTATTTTATTTACCTACTATCTTACTTAGTAGGTAAACTTATTACTTTATTTACTAAAAATCAGTAGTGTTTACAATTTTCTAATGGTTATAATTTTAATCAAGTAAGTATTGTATAAAAGAGCATTATTGACTGTAACGACGAAGTTTCAGAATCTGCTAGTTTAATATTTTCAATTAATTATTATTTATTATAAAGATATTTCTTAGTTTTAATTTTTATCGTAATTACTAAAAGTATTTAATAATTATTAAAATATCGCATACTATTAATACTTACCATTTCTTGTTTTTTTCCACTTTCCTTATTTCATCAAAAATTCCCTACCCTATTAATAGTGAGTCATGCTCGATCGATTCGAACAAATCGAAAATTTTATTTTTTTATTTTATCTTATTTAGGATACAAACAGTCTTATACATTGGTATTGCATACAAAAAAATATGTTTCTTATAGACTTATAGATCCATAAAGTATATAAAATTACACAGAGTTTAGTGTTATGGCAGTAAGTACTAACATAAACATACCAACGTACATATTATAGTCTAGTGCTTTAGAAAATGTACAATACCTAAATCATCAAATTACTATTAATAATCAAAGTGCTATTGACAACTTTATGCAATAACTTTCTATAGACAGTTAGGCTATTGCAAATATCTAGATCATTGAACTTTTTGTTATAAGTTTCAACACTACGTCGAAAAAATTTATTTCTGATGTATACAGCTGAGTACGAAGGGACAACAAATAGTTTCTGCAGGCGAGAGCCAGGTCTGGGTACTCTTAGGTTAATTTTTTCTAAAATTTGAGGGGAGTCAACCAAATTATTTAAAATTTTATAAAGAAAGACTTGATCAAACATAACTCGACGGTTAGCAAGAGTAGTCATTGCGTGATGGTTGAGTGAATCTTCATATGATTATGTATTCAAGATTTCCACGGTAATCGAGAGATTTGACGAACTTGAAAATGAACTAAAAATTTAACCGTGTCTATAGAAACGCAGGTTAGTTCTTCAACAAAATTTTAGTATTGATTTAATGTAGTAACGACCCAAGTAAAATCTTGATTTAACTTGGGTCGATACTAGGAAAAAAGTAAAAATAAGAAAAACCTAAAAACCTGAAAATAAAAACAAAAACATCTTCAAAATTAAATTACCTCTAAAAATGTCAAGCAAGCTAGTATATAATAAGTCTATATATGCAAGCAAGAAATAATATTCAAAGTTTTATTAATTATCAATATATTATTTCTTGCTTTTTATGGGTAGTATTTAATTTTGAAGCTGTTTTTGTTCACTTTTGTTGCTCTCCTCTACTTATGATAGTGGCGTTTAATAGGTCAAAAATACAGCGTTTGATGATTAAGAGATATCCTTTGGCAGGGTGAACCTTCTAAACCCTGTGAGATGGATGAGATTGAAATGGCGGCGCCATGGGAAAGTGGTTAAGTTATAAGTGGTTAAGTTTAGAGGTTAAGTTATTGGAAACTGAACCTTACAATAAGGCACAAAATTACTTCCATTTCCAACCGAGTCTCATCTTTCGTTGACCAAACTCTATATTTATTCAATGCGCAGCGTTCCGCGCGAAGTTCAGAGCCGCCAAGTTATTTTGCACATACTGTACTTATGTACAATATTCATTTGTTAAAGTGTTAATGAAATTGAGCTTTGGTAATAAAATTCACATCGTTTTGTGTAGAAACTAATTCGGGGCATAGATATGTCGTATATAGTTCCGTAGAAAACGATGCGTTTGGCAGAAAACAGCCCGTAACAGTTCTAGCATCTACTGCCTTCCAATCTTTCAAACGGTTGACTTTGAGAAAAAAATGTCTTAGGAACCTCAATGTAATTTTTGAAGACTTATAGGTATATGTAGCAGGTATTGGTATGAAGGAATTTTTTTCAGTTTCAGTTCCATGTATAATTTAATCCTTTATTTTTGTGTTAAAATCGTTAAGTGGTTAATAGAATACATCTACCTACTAAGTTTCGACTGTGTAATCCTAATACATTTGGAATAAAATGGCTGTGACATACGGACGGACAGACAGACAGACTGACATGACGAATCTATAAGGGTTCTGTTTTTTGCCATTTTGGCTACGGAACCCAAAAAAGGACTGCCTTCGTACAAACAGGCGAATCCCGCGCGGCCCGCGGGACGCGATTCGCTCGCGCTGATTGCGTCAGCTAAATTGTAACTGACAATAAATAACGCTCAGAGCTGCAATTCAAGAATATACAAATACGTCGTTCTGCTCAAAGACGTAGACGTAGACGTGCTTAAGATCGCCCGTGCAGTCGGTCTTGTACAAAACAGTATTCACGAAGTTCTCCATAGAACTGGAGATTGGATCAATTTGACGTTATTTCAAAGACGAGCTAAGGATAAGGACGAGCTATGGCTTGACGCCAATGTGATATCAAAATCGATAATACGCTGACTTATTAATTAAAGCGTTTTAAAAACTGTTTTATTATAATAATTGATTTAAGTAGTGGTTCAGAGTGCAACAAAATACTATAAACATAATTTCAAAGAAGTACCCATCCGTAGAGCGCTAGTATTATACGGAGAATAGCACTCGGGCCGTGAGGCGAGCTCGACTCGGTTTTTTTTTGCTGAATACCAAATTGTATGGAAATATCTCAAACTGTTAGTTCCGACTCGCATCGTGCTCGAAGTCGGAGCGCTGGTGTCGCCAGAAGTTGTCAAATAGTTCCAAGGGAATACCAAATTGTACCACGACTTTGCCGCACCGCTGAACTCTATATACGCCGCGAATCTCTTAGAGAATTGCATAGCTGTTTACTCGCATAGAACTTTCAGTAAGGTACTAACTAATTAGGGTACTAATTTAACTTTGTAGAGATTATTCTATAACGTACTAACTAGTGTTTAATATAATATATTGCACGGTGTTTGTTATTTGATTTTATTTTATATTTCCAGGTGAATCAACAGTTATCAGTATACAACAGAAAACCATTTACAGATTTACACAAATAAAAGAAAGGTAATAAAAATGCACAATTAAGCCACAATTTATCGATCGCCAAGAGAGCTATACCAAAGAAATTTTGATGAGACCAATAACATTTATGTATCACCCTATTTATGGCAAATAAAGCAATTTGTAACACATTAATATTATGAATCAAATTCAGAAAACTTAAATAAGAGAACAATATTATATAAGAATATATAGATTTCATCTTATAAATAATTATATCTCGCCCACTTACTTCCCTATTCAGAGAGTAAAAATGCAAGATTACGCCATTACAGCTTCACAACTAGTGTTAAACATATCAATATCAAGTTTGCTGCTCAACTCATTGAAACATTTGCCCGCACGAAGAAAGAAAGAATTTCACCATAAATTGGTATTCGAAAATGGTAGGTGAATTGGTTTTAAATGACGTAGATTCCTACTTGGAATTCAGATTCAATAAAGATAGGAGCTCGGGGCAATCAAAAGCACCAGTGGCAATTTTTAAGATAAAAGTGATGTCAGCTATGGTCCTACGACTTTCCAGAGTTAAATGATGGTGATGTCTGCATAGTTGAAGGTATTCACTAAAATAGTACCGCATTCCGATGCGGTAACATGAATACTTCATAAACTTGGTCTGGATGTTTTCAAGTCTCTTAATGTAAGTGGCGTAACTTGGATTCCATATTTGAGAAACATATTCTAAGTGACTTCGTGCAAGTGAACAGTAGAGAATTTCAGACGTTTTAGCATTTATGAAGTCTGCAATTTCGAATTACGATTTCTAAAGATTTAGATGTGCTTATAGTGATTATTTCCTCTGTGGATGTGCTCATCAAACAGCAACTTACAGTCATGCACAGAGGAAATGATCACTACGTTTTACAGTCATGCGTCACACCGAGGTCTCGCATAGAATAGACACGTTTTAAGCTAAGCTGACGTAACGCATAACTGCAAGTTACTGGATTACTTTTTCGACTGAACGTCATAACTGTGCATTTCGTAGGGTTAAGATCTAAGTTAAGTTTGATGAACTACTTGACGCGGTAAACGAAGACAGTCCTAACCTGCGAGGAGGAAAAAAGTACTCCACCCCATGAATGAAAATTGAGAAATAGAGGAAGAGGAGAAAAAGAAGGCCTAACAGAGGAAATTAAGAATCTTATGAAATAAATGATAACCTTACATAATTAGTTTTATTTGTTTATCTCCCACATGTAATTGCTAATTTGGCTTATTACGTTTATCCACCCTGAAACAACCACCCTGGTGGATACTCTGAAAAGGCGTGTTCATCTAACCACCTATCGTATTATCAAGTATGGTGGGGTGGATAGATGAACCTGAGAGTGGCTGTTTAAAGGTGGATAAACGGAAAAAGCCGCTCTTTTTACGTATTTTTTGTAACCCACAGTTTGTCGCCCGTTTAGTTATTTTGTCGCAAAACAAAATAAACCGCTACCGGGTTTAGTATTTAGTCGCCTTTATTATTTCCAGTCACCCAATTAAAAATATCCCTTACAAAATTCGAACGGGGATGGTTCTAGTTTTCCCCCTCGCATTGTTTTTGCAGAGAGGCCGCAACAGCGCTAGTGTATATCCATGAATAATTCTGTGTTTGCTTTTTTTTGATAGGGAGTTCCCAAAGACCTCTATATTATTACACTGGACTGGCTGCTATCAAACTGTTCTTGTGCCTACTTGATTTCCACCATTTTGGCGCTGTAGGACGTAGTGTGCGTACAGGGTACTAAAACTAGTGATGTGCATATGTCAACGCAAATACCGATAGCCCTTTATACAACTTAAAACTTCCATTCAAACTTGTCAAAAATGTATATGTAATGTAATGCCAAAATTTGTTCTTTAGACGCTTTAGACGCACGCTAGTGGCGTTTCAAATAGGCATAAAAACTTTGCTGTCAAACCATACAGACAGCCAGTCCAGTTGAATAGAAAAAAAACTTTTTCAGGTCAGTGGGAGTTCCTATTCTTCTCCGCTAGGTGTAAATTTTGTTCTAAAACTGGAACCCGGCTTGGTGTAAGTTGTAAGAGAAAGTTTTGTTGTTATTGTAAATTTTGTTCTGTGGTACAATGCCTATAGAGGCATTACATTCTCTTTGGGCATGGCAGTGTATATTGTTTATGTACCCTTTTGTTCTGTGCTGTACCCATAGAGTAACAAAAGCTGTACCTATGGCATAGAGTAAGATAAAACCTATGGCATGTCATTTAATGGTGATTTATTTATGTAAACTGCGTAAAACTATTTTTGAGAGGCATTTTAGAATAATATTAATCACAAGAGGTTTAATATTATTTGACAAAAATGAATTCAAGGGCGTCAGGGTAAGTCATAATATTTTTTACTGGAAATACAGAGAATTATTATATTGTGGAAATAAATGAAAATTTGTTTTTTTTGTTAGGTATGTAGCTGAATTCGTTTGATTAATGCCTAGAGTGAAATAAATTGTAATTGTTACAAGGTTTATATTAATTATCATGACGTGTACGATGCGTTTATCATACCTATCCATAAACTTAATTATATCACTGATCAATCTGATCATACCCATAATATTATCATACATAACCTTATTATACACCCAACTAAGTATTTATGATTTTCAGTTCTGTTTTGTACCGAAACCCAAATTTCTGCAACGAATGTAAAGGTTATAAATTAGGGACATACGATAAGAAAACGCAACCATCGTATGATAAAGCTTCTCTTGAAACTTACAAGACAACCCAGACGGTACCTACCTATATTCATAATTATCATAATGTTCTTAATTTACTGTCACATAATGTGTGTGTTTGGTATAGGTCTATATAAAGTCGAATAGGGTACCATACATACATCCTTGGAAAATTATTAAAACCCTGAAAATCACGATTTTTTCTTTTTTTTCTTTTTATAATAAACTGCTTTTTAACCAATTTCCATATTTCCATACAAATAAAAAACTCAGCCATGGCTTATGTTATGGCCATGGTTAGGTTAGGTTATGCATATTAATTTAAGTATTATACATTGTTGTACTTACGTATGGTACCGTAGGTATCTACCATATTCGGCTTTATAATCCTATCACTGAACACACTATGGGAATGGAAAATGAGCTTAATTCGGATCCCATGCGAAATGGTAGACCACACTGTTTTTGGTCGATTCTACAAACAGTTTTGATATTATTCTAGTCACAATCTAAACCTCACCTTTTTTTATACTGAAGAAAACCGCATTTTCGCGCTTCCCCCCCCCACAGGTGAGTGGGAGGGGGGTATGTGGGACTCGCCAGGAGGGGACCGCAACATTCAGCGTTGCGGCTCCCTCCACGACTGCCTCCCGTGATCCCACCCAGCCAAGTAGCTCGGTGGGATCTCGAGAGGAAGAAAAGTAGGTAACGAAGTATTGTTGACAGTTTACGGAAATTCGGATGAGAAGATTCGGATGCATATTTACCAAAATTTCTGATGGTTGGGAAAGCACTTTTTTATCGAAAAAAATCCAAGGCTTTTGAAAAATCTAAGGCTTTTGAAAAATCCAAGGATTTTGAAATATCCAGGGATTTAAAAAAATCCAGTGTAATAATAAATAAACCCGATTTGACACAAATTCCAGTTAGCCTGATACAAACATTTTATTTTCGAAGAAGCAAAACACAATCTTTTTATGTTGTTACAAGGCCTCATGAGAATATACACATTTTTTTTAAATATTTTAAGAAGCCGCCAAGAAAATTGCATCTGATTACCCCATCTCTAACTATAATTTACCTAGTACTCATTATTATACCATGCTTATACTAAATAAATTAGTAACTATAAGATAAATATGAGTAGCTACCCCCACGGTTTTCAATCACACTTTTATATTTTTTTTGTATTTCTTATTTTAGAAAATAATGAGAGAATGTTTTGATGCAAATAAGACAGACAGTAAGGTTTGCGATCTGGAAAGCTGCAATGAAAATTGTAAGTACATTAGCACTGCTATATGTTTGGAAAACATACCGGTTCCATAAGTTACTACAGTTTAACAATCAATTAATTGTTAAACTGTGGTAGTACTACATAGTTTTAAAGAACATTCAGGTCCTATAATAATGTTCTAAAATATCGTGAGTTTTGTGAATAAGGGTACCTAACTAATAAGACTATTTATGTACAAAATTTCCACAAAATAAGCACTCGTATAATTACTTTCCAGACTGCTTCAAATCTAAATGTTATCAGTACAAGACTTTACTTGTAAGGGTGAAGAGTCTACTTGATGAAATTCAGGGGATAAAGAAAAACGAATCTTTTGGTGTTTGTGATTTCTGTAAAAGATACAACAGCATGGCTAATTGCAAAAGGTGCGAGTTTATGGCAAAAAAACTAGGTGTTGGCATTTTAAACAATAATGAAGTTCGACAACAGCGTTTCGACATGTGGGTTTCTAAAGTTAAGCAACTTCTTCATACTATATTAGAAAGGGAAGTGTGTCAGCACAAATTGTATCATAAAGATAGAGATACAAAAACAGATGAATTGACTAATTTGTTGAACCAGTTAAGAGTACCATTGGACACTAGGAAACCCTATATCTGCCATTTTTTATGCATGGAAACAATAGAGAATTTAACTGAAAGTAAAGATATCCTGGAAGAAGTTCTGTCGAAACTAGGAACAGACCGTACTCTTACGACTCGTACTTCTGACGTCATTTGCACTGATACATGCAGGTATTTTGCTGGTAGAATATCAGAAAAACAAATACGTATTGATGACGACGAAAAAATTGAAAGTGATATAATAACTAACAAAAATGATATAGTAAAAACATCTGCTCGAGAAGATAAACTATGTACCATCTCTCCAAAGACTTCCACGCGGTCAATAGATAATACTAAAGTTCGAGCGACTGAGCCCAAAAAACATAAAACCAAAAAAGATGTGAGAAAGGGAGATGGTCCTACAAGTGATTTAGACAAATCTGCAGATAGTAAGTTGGGTAAAAAAGGAAAAATTGAAAAGTCAAAGCTCGCTTCTGAAGATAATTTTATGGCAATGATGTTAAAATTAAATAAATCAGAAAAAGAAAACATTCCGAAACAGCTTAAAAAGGAAAAAGTTCCAGTCTTGCCGAAAATAATGGACCTGCCCGTGCCAAAACGTAAAACAAGCGTGAGAAAAGTTGCAGAAAGTGACATATCTGAGAGTGTCATAGAATGCGAAATGCCTAATGACAAGCACAAAGTAATGATAAAAGACACAGAGATCGTACCATACGCGGATCATGTTTCAGAAACACGTTTAGTTCCAATACTTTATAATGTTAAATTTGAATATGATAATGAAGAAAAAAATATTCAGTGTGATATGACGGAATCAAGTGTTTCTGTAAAATCTAAAAAAAAACCTGAAAATGTAAGAGCTGGTTTTATTTATTTCTATGGTTATTGACGACGCGGTCCTGAAAATTCACGTGTAAAACAATTTACAGGTCGGTCAGTCGAAAGGAAATGTAGTGAAATATATGCTATCTGACAAAGTTTTTATAGAAAAGGGTTGGACTCTACTGCCCATGACGAAAATTATGCGTAGGGTAAGTTTTAAATTTCAGCTTTAACTGCTGCTTTTTAAATGCCTCTTACATACAATGCAACATACTTGCTTTGCTACACATACTTTATTTATCATTTATCAACCAAATAACCAGGTAAACATTTATAAAATGGTGCCAGTAAACCCACGATCGAATTGGTTCAAACATCACCAATTCAAAGGATTCGTTATGTATGAGACTAGTGAAAAATTTGCCCAAATCGATGAAACTGGTTATGGCAGATGGTATTACAAAAACGGCAAGCTCGCGTTGGATTATTATAGCTTGCAAGGTAATAAATCTATTAGCTCAATCATTTTTTTTTAACAAGATTTTTTTAATTTGGTACAATCTCGTACGCATGACGACCGAAACAAGATATAAAATATTTTATACGGCGTGCGTGATATAGAGTTAGATTGACAGTTGAGTCAAAATCCACTGTCTTTTGACAGTTAAACGTAATAAACGCTATATCATATAGCGTTTCGGTGGTCATGCTAGGGGAGCTGATTTATAATTGATTTTCAATCTAAGCTTCCCATTTCGTTAAAGTTATAGCTAATTTCATAATAATTTGCACTGTAGTTCGTAGTTGCATTATTAAAATCGCTATTATAGGCTGTACTTCTCATGGTACAAATACCATTATGATTTATATTTAATTAATTACCTATAAATATATTAACGCATGATACGTGAATACTCGTGTCTTTTCTTCGTGAATATAATATATCTAAAATTGTTTCCTTATTTGTTTCAGAGCCCCCCTCTGGCTACAGATACATTGTCTATAGTACTGGGGAAAATGACGAATTTGGAAGAAAATTACCAGTTACTGTATTGGCTTCCTTCGACTACCTTGGCAATGGCGTGGTTTACGATCATTATGGAAACGAAAGGTAATTCCATTTGTGGCAAGTGTCAATTTTACTGACACACACGCTATGCTTATTTACATAGGTCAACAAAACAAATCTCGTAGCTTACTTAGTCGTTTCTGTATTAACGACTAAAGCTAGGGTTTTCTAGGATGCCGTCATATTACAGCCGTAATTTAGCGGCGTAGAACGTTGTCTATGAAAGCAATATGGCGCGCCGTATTGTTTACATAGACAACGTTCTACGCCGCTTATAGGAAACCCTAGCTTAAAAGCTAGCCCCGGAAATACGTGGACAATTACAGAGCGACGAAGTCCCTCTAGTTAGTGTGCCATACTATCATTATTAACAGATCCAGGCACCTGGCATATTTTCAGTGGTGGGGGTGGGAGTGGTTGAGCAACAAAGGGGCTGAAAAAGCGATTGAAGGTATTCCATTTACAGAGCTCTGGATTTGGTGTGGTATAATAGCAAGCCAATAATGTATCTAAATCGAATATAACATTGCCACGCATTTTAACTGGTGGAAAAGTAATGCCCGGTGGCACGGTGGTGTAGCTTAGCTATAGGGATTAGATCTTATTCAGGCGTTGTCCTAACCTAATAACAACGCGACAGCGCTATCGTCCCGAGTTCGATGATAAATCGAATGTTTACTTTACAGATTGAAATATAATCAGTCTGAGGGCATCGTCATCGATAAAAAGATTGGGCCACCAGGACGTTGGAAGTGGCATACTCTTAACGATCCCCCAGTTCTTTTGACAGTGCAATCAGATACACATGAAGATAGAGATCCGTGTTTTAAACCGGAAGATAATAAATCAGAAACGAGCAGTAAGAACAAGGAACCCGATCTCGAAATGATCGCTATAGAACTTGACAACTTCATGAGAGAGAAAGAACATAAACTTATGCAAAAATTTAAGCCATTCCAGATAAAAATGAAAGCACTAAGAATAAACGATGAGTTTTCGCTAAAAATCTTGGACCAGTCTAATATTTATTTGATGTTTCGACATGATCGTGTGTCAGTTAAGTTGAATTTGGGACTGGTGTTAATAAGTAACGAAATTATCGATTCTTACAATATTGGAGTGCTTCAAGTGGAAACCCCTTATGACGTCCACCCCCCGAGGTCAAAGAGCTTAGCTGACATTCAGAAATTAGTCGGAAAAGCTAGAAATCTGGGAAAATCTCGTTTTAAGTAGCGTTCTTAAGGATAATTCTGAGTCTTCAGTTTCTTTTATTATTTTCTTGTTTGTTCTTGTAAAGCTTCATTAATGTAATTTTTAATTTTGAGATTTTTGCATTCACAATGCTATTTTTATACAAAACTAAATACTAATGACGATGTCACTAGTGACTCGGTAGCTCAGCGGTCAGAGCATTGGACCGGATATCCAAAGGTCGCGGGTTCGATTCCCATCTGAGTATTGATCTGGTGCGAGTCGTATTTTTTCTAGTATATTATTTAGGATTGTATAAAAATAGCATTGTGAATGCAAAAATCTCAAAATTAAAAATTATATGGCTAATATTTCATCTTTATCAGTTGTCAAAATATCTGGAAAGATATTTCAATTGAATGTCGAGGAATTCCTCACATTGATGGAATAACGCTGGCTTGCAGCGTAAGAGTTGGATATACTAAAAGAAATTCGACGATGTCACTAGTGACTCGGTAGCTCAGCGGTCAGAGCATTGGACCGGATATCCAAAAGTCGCGGGTTCGATTCCCGTCTGAGTATTGATCTGGTGCGAGTCGTATTTTTTCTAGTATATTATTTAGTACTTCATTAATGTATTTTCTTTATAATAATTGTGATTTGTTTTTTGGTCCGTGCATCCTGTGATAAGTTTGCACGTACGGGATTACTAAGAAAACTCACATTGTTATTATTAAACTTTTAGCTTTTAGGCATTCACAATACTATTTTTATATAATTAATTAATAGAAAAATTACTAGAAAAAATCGACTCATCCCGTCTGAGCTGCTACGGATGAGTCGATTTTTTTTAGTATTTATTCCATTTTATTAATTATCTTCACTTGTTATTACTAACACATAGGTAGAGCTATAGGTACCTAGCTAATATAAAATTATGATGGTTTGACTTTAAGGATTATTGTAAGTACCTACCTAATCAATTAAGGGAAGGTTATGACAGCAGTGAACTTATTTTTAGTTATATTTTTAAGTTCTTTTCTTTTGTTAATTTTTCAAACGTCGTAGGATATTCGTACAATTTGGATCTTTATAATAAAGCTAATGAAGCTGCTACGCGTCCCCCCTGCATCCACAAATTACCGACAGAATACATATACCTACCGGGTGTAACAAGACCCTCAACGAAGCCGAGGTCTACGTATTCTGCCCATCATCAGGACCATTTCTGTTCAAAATTATTGCTGGGAAACGATTTTAATTTTTGGTGTTAAAAAAGCACTGCATACATTACAGCGCAATGTAACGCGTACAAAAGACCGCGCCTGCGAGTGAATGCTACACAGCTGCGTGCAGCCGAGTTGAAAGGCAACGTTTATGTGCGTGGTCATGAAATATATTGAGTGATGACGTTTTGAAGCTATTGTTTTTTACAAATTATATAAAATTTTGATAATGTTTCTGTAGACAAAAATTAGGAAATAACGATTAAAATAAGATTTCATAAAAAAATTGAAAAAAAAAAATTTGACTTTGGCCTTCAATAACTTCGTTTCCCAGGTATAGTCTAAAAGACAAAAATGATCCTGATGATGGGCGGAATACGTGGACTTCGGCTTCGTTGAGGGTCTTGTTACACCCGTTATATAGGACGTGCGTCTAATAGTTTTAATTTGGCATCGCGACGGGCAGACTTGGATCTGTTCGCAACGAGTGAGGCTTCGACCAAGCAAATCATGACTTTTATTCCTTACTCATGATTTAAGTATGCCTCATTGACGACAATTAATGAGGCATAAATTGTGCCGGTTTAGTATTCATTTAGTAATAAGATGTGCTTGTTTTGTGTAATTTGTTAATATTTTTGATGACTTCTGATAGGATTTCTGTTGCTACGTTATTTTTAGCTGTTGGTCGTCAGAAAATAACTAAATAATCCTAGTATGATTGTAATCAATCATACTAGGATTATTTAGTTATTTTCTGACTAACTATCCGATCCTTTCTAATCCTTTCTAATGAAAGGATCGGATAGTTAGAATCTAAAATAGATTTTGCAATTGTCCAAGTCATGTTTAGGATTAAAAAAATCCAACCTATAAAGCGGTCAATCGCGAATGACCAACACTTTGCGTTGCGCGCGCTGCCGCTGATTGAATGATACGACAACGTTATGGACTGACGGATCATGATGATTGGCTTTACGGCTACATCGCTGCGTCCTTTGTTGTTGTTGTGATTATTATCAGTGTTAATTTTTTAGTAATACTACTAGTATAGTATTACATTATCTGTGGTCACAGTTCTAACCTAACACGTTAACCGATTATGACCATTTCAAAGTTTTCTTTCAAGAGTCATATTTTAAACAATCAGACTAAATATGTTATTAGTCGACTCTTAGATTAACCAATCAGCATTCAAGTTTCAATTTGTACTAAACACACTGGAATTGAATTTTTGCACTGCTAAAAATTGCTCGGACGATTGTGAAAATCTGTCTGTGATTCCAATTATCCGGTCATTTGCAATCAACCGAGATTTTTTGCAAAGATCCGGATTATTCGATTATCCTACGACATATACACGTTAATTATTTGCTTGTTAGGTCATCGTACTGTCACGGTAATTATTAATTACCGTGGTACTGTCACAGTCACCAATTACCTTTCTCGCTCGCACAGTAAATAGTGTCGATTATTCACCCTGACCTGACATGACATCTATCATTAGTGTAATACCCACTGGAATAAAAGATCGATTCATCTAGTTAGGTACCAAAATACATACGTAAATGTGTGGCTTACATTACATATTATATACGACAGTCATTATTTTAGCACCTAGCCTACCTCCAAAATCTAGTCAGTCTCCCCATGACGGGCCTTTTGTGGTGATAGGTACTCGATATTAAGGGTGACTTTATGTCGTTACTGTCGATGTGTTGTGATAGTAGGTATTTTGCTGATCGACAGCTGTCGTAAAGCGTCGTTGGGTAATAACCGATGGTCGCGACACTCACGACAGAGCGTGGGTATCGATTTTATTACAATCCTAATGGAGTAATGCAGTTATTTACTTGTATGTCGCTTGCACACTAGGCGATTTAGTCCTTTCTTACCCGTAGCACAACCAAATGACACTAAGTGCCTTGGGGAACTGCTTTTACCTTCATAATACCCGTCGTAGACTTAATGCACTTGAGCCAAATCACCTGGGTGAATTAAGTATACTAAAAGTATTAGTTATACTGGTTTTAGTATACTTAACGCACCTAGGTGAATTAAGTATACTCACAAGTAGGTACTCGTATAGGTACTTAATTCTAATCAATCACGACAGCAGCGTGAACTTCTTTTGCGAGTAGAGCGCATTGCACACGGACTACGTGCTGGCTCGTAGGCGTATTATAGATTTTTATTTAATAGAACAAATACTGTGCTAATCCAAATAACATCACAAGAAAAGTTATTTATTACGCCATTTCAGATACTAAAATCCAAGTTTTACATATCGCAACGCAACCCGCCGAAACCTATTTTATATGATCACCTAAAGTGTTTATTTTTAGAGGTTACCACATGGTTTTGCTATTGTCGTGTTCTATAGCTTTGTTTGATTGCTACTGATAATAATAAGACTACGGAAAGTGGCAATACTCAGATTTAAGACCAGATAAAGTCCAACCATTTCATGTGGCCTTAAATTTGTGTAGGTATGGCTATTTTCCATAGTCTTACTATTATCTGTGGCAATCGATCGAAGCTGTAGAACACGACAATTGCTAAACCATGTGATAACCTCGAAAAATAAAAAAATATCACTTTTGGAGATCATATAAAATAGGTTTCGGCGGGTTGCGATATTTGTAAAACTTGGGTTTTAATATCTAAAATGGCGTAGTAAATAACTATATCACAAAGGCAAACGGTAACTTTTTTCGTGATTTAAATGTACCACGGGCTACTGTGCTATAATGTCTATAGCTAATATTACCTACCTTTAAATTAGGTAATTCATGTTTAGTTACTAATCTACTCATTGTAATTCTTATTAATTGCAATAAATGTCGATTAATATACAATAATTTGGTTTAAATCAACATCTATATCAAACTAGAACGATAGTTCCCTACAAAGCACCCTGACAAAAGTGAGTCAAATAATACTGAGCCAAAATGGGGTTTTCCCGGAGGATCTCATTCCCCGAGGATCATGTCCCGGAGGATCTCGAATGTGTATATTGATAAAGTTCATGTAGATAAAACAATTCGAGATTCTCCGGGACATGATCCTCGGGGAGATCCTCAGTCGAATAACCCGCCAAAATGGCTGTTTTCAAATTTTTATCGTTAAATCATACGTTAACGCGTTACGAAAAAGTTTAAAATTAAGAACGAAAAGTTTCAATTTCCCTACCTTTAGGGGATTAGATACTAGGTATTTTATTGGATTTACAGTTACGATTAGGCAACGTTAGGATATCTGAAAACTGAGCCTGAGATTTTGCCTCACTTTACAAGACTCTGCTTTTAGGTGTTTACCCAAAAACCCGACTTTACCCATTTTTCATGTAGGTACAGTCAACAAAGTTAAGGGCTGCACTGCACACCTTAGGTTAATTTCTAGATTGAAGTCTGTATTGTCTTGCATTTACCCAAAAGCCATAAAATTCGATAGTTCCCATTCGTTCTATGGAATATGACGTCATCGGACACAACACCACATTTTTACCTTTTTGTTCCATAGAAAACACCCCTTTCACACACGATATAACTAGCTCTTTGCCCGAATCTGCGGGCTCCGCCCATTAGATAACAAAAACATATTTTGTATAAAAACAATGGAGGCAGGCAAAAGACGAACTTTTAGTGCGATCCTTGCAAGCGAATTTGTTTTCAAAATGTGAATTTTATAACTTTATTGACTGTACCTATGGTGAAGAGAGGGGCCCTCTACCATTTTCCTCGTCTATTAAGTTAGGTACGTAGTTTTTCATCTCGTCTCCTCCGTCATTTCCGGGGGTTTGACGTGACGTCACACAAAAAGCAATTTTGAATTTCCTACAAAAAATGCCGATTTTGTTTAGTATAGATTTTTATTTTTATATAAAAAAAAAATTACCATGCTTCTTTTTTACACTAACTTAAAAAAAATTGATTAAAACAAATGCACTTTTCCATTGATCCATTTAATATTGATTGACTATCCTACCACATAAGTACATCTGTAACTACCTATATTAAATACATTTGGTTATAATTGAATACTTAGTCAATTCTATGGTTAATAATAAAATTGTATTCTATTTTTTAATTCTAAACATTGGTTATCTAATCTATTAAGTAACACCTACTATTATCTATTCTGTGGTAACAGTTATACAGGGTGATCTTTTAACCGTAACCGAAGAGAAAGTGATTTAAACACAGAAAAAATATTGATTTTTGGCCATATTTGTGCCATAACGATTAGTGTTAGTTCGATTCCCATCGGATACAGTATTTCCAAAGTTTAGCTTCTTTTCTAAAAAAAGGACTTTCCTTTTTTTAATTTTAAAAGACTCCTCCTCCTATCTTCTTTAGAGTATTTTCTCTCCAGGTAAGTACAGTAGAAAATTTCAACTTGTAAAACTGTTACCTATGATTAAATATAATATATCTAAATTATCATCATAATTTAATAATTAATGTAGTAATATATTTTTTCTAAGTGCTTACCTATTACTCCTACCTAATACAACTTTTAAAGAGATTAATTCTAGACATTAAGAGATATCGGTCGTCTACACAATAATGTTTCTACCTATTTGTTATTCTACACAATATGGATTCCGCACAACTGCCATTGATCACATTCTCTATTCACTCCTGTCCATAATCCACAATCCATATTGTGTAGAATCACGAATAGGGAGAAACAATATTGTGTAGACGACCGATTAATTCACATTAAGGGATGTTATATAGTTATAATTCTTACTGTAATTCTTTAAAATTTCCTATAACTTTAACATGAAACTAATCTAAAATACAACAATTACAATACATGACTTTAGTCATGAGCTGATTTATCAGCTTTCTTATATTAACTTATAATAATAAAATTTATAGGCATTAGAAATATCGCACATGATATGTAAAGAGTATTAACTAAAAAACAGGAGTGGAAATAAGCAGAACAGTAATTATTCAAAATTACAATTAGTTTTATTTAAAAGTTGACGGGGAAAACAGTATCATGTCACAGTTAATACGCTAATATTTGTAATATATTTTTCTGATTTGGTGTGTTAACTCGAGATAAAACACAAACTTATGTTTCGGTAGCCTCGGTAACAGGCAAGACTGTCATAAAATGCCATCCAAACTACTTGAGAGTTATGACTGTTTTACCAGATTGTAGAAAAAAATATATAAATAAATCAAAATTCTTTTTTTTTGAGTTAATACTATGTTGAATATCATGTGCGATATGTTGTTGTTTAAAGAATAATACATTTTAATATTCTTACATTAAACTTTGCAGTAGCTGAGCAAGGGTTGTAATAAATATCACGAAATACATTTTACAATGGTCGCATAATTTTTATGTGTGTAACTTTTCGTTTGATTATTATTCTAATTTTTAATTGACCATTGTAAAACGATTGGGACCGCGACGCAATTTTGTAAACATTTGTGGCTCTCAAATGTTTACAATCCGGCAAAAGCACTTACTTATTCCATTATTTAATATCATACCGATTTTTTTTTTTTTTATATAATAATCAAAGAGCACTAGCACGAAATATAAAGTTTGGCACAAGTGTTTAATTCCAAAAATCGTAGGTACATAAGGGCTCTATTAAGCGTTACACGTTCGGGTGTTCCGCATATTTTGTGTCTTGTATAGGTTCGCGAAGTCTTTTTTTTATTTTATTTTATTTAGCGATTTGTCTTATTGTGTGTTATGTATTATGTCTTAGCGATTTAAATGCACATTCTTTTGATAGTTAAGTGATAAATCGTTCTTGCGGTTTGGTGTCCATGTTAGGGTGACTGAAGTCAGCTCGCTGTGTAGTATAGGTACCATGTTCATCACGTAATTAAACACAACACGTGGAACGCGAATATAATAAAATAAAATAATAAAATATTTATTTATTTCTCCCTTAGCACAAAAATGGTTTCATACAGCTTAAGTATACAAAAAAAAACAAAAAACCGACTTCAAAAAACTTGGGGCTTTTAGAATAAAAAAAAGGAATTTGTACTCCAGTCCTACCCGACTTTAATAGACGCGTTTTTACTATTATAATGATAATGCGTATCTAGTGATTTGAAATTTATTTCTTGCTTTTTAGAGGTACATAGGTTTTTTGAAGTCTTATAGCCTTATTTTTTTAGTGTAGGTACCTCTGTATTAGGTAGTGTAGGCAAACGTGAGATAATAGCGGAGAAACATACCTACATACGGGACAAACTGAGAACCTCCTTTTTTTAAGTCAGTTAAAGAACTACACTTAAGATATCCCTTTACTAAAAAAAAAAATTATCTTATTGAAGTTTTAAACAAAGAAGTTATTACGACCATGTCATCGAGGTAATTCATACAAAATCATATTATTTTCATGTTTTTTCAAGATTACTTGAAAAGTACTGGACCGATTTGCAAATTTAAAAAAATGGGACCAACTTGGGAGTTTATCTAAATGTAATAACCACATGAAACAATAAATAAATTATGAATTATGTTATAACGTTTGAATAATTTCAATCAGTTCAGCCGTCTTTGAGTAATCGGTAGACATACACACAAAAAACAAATATACAGACGAACAGAGAACCTCCTCCTTTTTTGAAGTCGGTAAAATGATGGGAGACAACTAGACAAGAGTCCAAACTAGGTAAACCCCGTGCTATGGAACTCCCGGTTCCCGTTACTTCCTAAATTTAATCTTTTCGACACGCCAGACTTATATTTTTTTAACCCTTTGCTCCGAGACTGCACTTAAGTACATTAGACATTTATTTAATACGTAATTGTTACTCTGAATGATATTCTTCTATTAAAAAGAGGCTGATAAGTAACATTTATAACATTACTACCTATTAAATTTAATCTTTTCGACACGTAGACATATTTTTTTTATTTTTTATTTTTGCTCCATGACGACATTTATTTAAAATAAGTAATTGTCTAATAAGTAACATTTATAACATTACTGTCTATTAAATTTAATCTTTTCGACATGTAGACATATTTTTTTTATTTTTGCTCCATGACTAGACATTTATTTAAAATAAGTAATTGTCTAATAAGTAACATTAATGTCTATTAAATTTAATCTTTTCGACATGTAGACATATTTTTTTTATTTTTTATTTTTGCTCCATGACTAAACATTTATTTAAAATAAGTAATTGTCTAATAAGTAACATTTATAATATTACTGCCTATTAGATTTAATCTTTTCGACATATAGACATATTTTTTTTATTTTTTATTTTTGCTCCATGACTAGACATTTATTTAAAATAAGTAATTGTCTAATAAGTAACATTTATAACATTACTGCTTATTAAATTTAATCTTTTCGACATGTAGATATATATTTTTTTTACTTTTTGTTCCATGACTGCACTTAAGTACATTAAACATTTATTTAAAATAAGTAATTGTCTAATAAGTAACATTTATAACATTACTGTCTATTAAATTTAATATTTTCGACACGTAGACATATTTTTTTATTTTTTATTTTTGCTCCATGACTAGACATTTATTTAAAATAAGTAATTGTCTAATTAGTAACATTTATAACATTACTGCCTATTAAATTTAATCTTTTCGACATGTAGACATATTTTTTTTTTACTTTTTGTTCCATGACTGCACTAAAGTTTTTTAAACATCAATTTAAAATAAAATAAAAGTTTAAATTAACTAC
This sequence comes from Agriphila straminella, assembly GCA_950108535.1. NCBI lineage: Eukaryota > Metazoa > Arthropoda > Insecta > Lepidoptera > Crambidae > Agriphila > Agriphila straminella. The sequence continues at coordinate 3,619,869 of OX467303.1, read as the reverse complement.
TTATTAAAATAGGAATTAAAAATAAACTAATAATATAAAAAAATTGTCTCCCTGTAACTCAACCAACGCATTTGTTGACGGCCGAAACGTTGTTATTGTTTTGTATTCTTTGTATTTTGGCCAGCCCAGCACTGCAATTTTCCTTAGCTATATCTTTCTGTTACACAAAAAACGGCTTTAACTAGAGCGAACCGTGTGCGCGCAAGTTGTGGTGAAAAAACGCGAAAAATTGCAATGCGGTGTTTGAATTTAACCCTAATGCCTTGTTTAATCAACGCCCGAGCGGTCGCCGGCGACCGGCAGGCTGATTATCTAATTAAAAACCACCAGTTTCAGTTCACAGATGAAAGAGATACATTGCTACTTTTCTTTGGTATGTTTTTTTTACCCCAAAAAGAAGTAGCAATGTATCATATTCATCTGTCAAATGAGACCGGTCGCTAGGTGGTTTTTAATTAGATAATCAGCCTGCCGACAATAATAGAAAATCTATTGTGTCTCGTTTTCCGGGCGTTGAAGAGTTATTTGTGAATAAGGCATATTTATTAAGGCGCTGTAGGTAGTGAAACTAGCGCCGCCACTACATTTATTTTTATTACTCGTAAACCAAGTCAATATTTAAAAAAAGCTGATGTAATAATTTCTTAAATTGTCTCTTATATTTTTTGAATAACTCTTCAACAGTTTTCATTCTTTTTGTAAGTTTTAAAATCCATTTTAGCTCAAAGTGGCCACTTTTGGCAATTATGGATTTTAAAACTTACAGAAAGAATGATAACTATTGAAGAGTTATTCATAAAATATATAAGAGACAATTCAAGAGATTATTACATGATAGACCAAGCTCCCACTGCATGAAACCTTACCTCATAAGGTGGAACAGCAGACATGTGTTACAGCAATAGATATTACTTAGGAACACTGGATTTTAGTGGGTTGCCATCGCATATCCTGGAAGAACATATATGTTCAAAAAAAAAATTTTTTTTTTTTTTCGTTTTCGTATCGCTATTTTGACCGAAAATTACATCATGAGGTGGAAGATCAAAATGTTTACCCATCGAAAGAGAAACATGTGGAGGCCAAAACCCGCATGGGTTGCCAGCCCCTACCCTGGCAGGTTTCAAGATCAGCCAAGTTTTATGAGGCCCAAAAATGGGGTCACTTACCTCATCAGGTGGAGAGATAAAATTGATGCAGATCGATAGCCCTAGATGTGCCGTTCATGAATATATAGGGTTGCCTGCCTTCAGCCTGGCAGTTTTTCTGGTCAGCCACCTCAAACAATCTATATCAATATCTTGGAAAAACGAAAAATCTTGTAAAGATGCTATGATTAAGGGTATTTTTAATGCAAACCGTGATATTAAATTAGTCTGCGCACTGGCAGTCTTGCGCCGTTGAAATAATAGGGTAAATGCACCAGTTATGGTCATTTTTCATTGGTATCTTCAAATATTGAAAAAAGTAATGTATCTGTTTAACGTCATCAGGTGGCTCGATGGAAATGATGCAGATCGATAGCCGTAGACGTGCCGTTCATGAATATATTGCCTGCCTTCAGCCTGGCAGTTTTTCTGGTCAGCCACCTCAAACTATCTATATCAATATCTTGGAATAACGAAAATGCTATGATTCGGGGTATAGTTAATAGAAACAATGATATGAAATTAAAAGCTGGCAACCCATGCGGGTTTTGACCTCCACATGTTTCTCTTTCGATGGGTAAACATTTTGATCTTCCACCTCATGATGTAATTTTCGGTCAAAATAGCGATACGAAAACGAAAAAAAAAAAAAAATTTTTTTTTGAACATATATTATTATGTTCTTCCAGGATATGCGATGGCAACCCACTAAAATCCAGTGTTCCTAAGTAATATCTATTGCTGTAACACATGTCTGCTGTTCCACCTTATGAGGTAAGGTTTCATGCAGTGGGAGCTCGGTCTATGAGCTTTTTTAAATATTGACTTGGTGAAACTAGCGCCACTAAAAATAAATGTAGTGGCGCTAGTTTCACTACCACCGCGCCATAAGTTCGAAAACTTTTATTGGACTCATTACTAAATAAAACTTTCAATTCACTTGTTTGCACTCGATGTAAACATCGAGTGCTACACACAAAATATTATGTTAATAATAATAGTTAAGTTGAAATACAACAGCTCTAGATTTCTTTGCAGTCTATAATGATCGAAGATACTGAGTTGGCGCACACGCTATCGATAATTATGCAATAATTATTTTCACTTTTATCATAAGTATTTACGCGACATTCAAATGTAGAGGGCCAAACCAAAATGTAATATGTCCATCATAAATGATTTTCGTAAAAATGGCAAAACGTTAAGTTTTAAGTTATTGTGTAGTAAGTGTTACTTTGGTGTTTCGTCAATAAAATTTTCTTATCAATTTCGTAACAATTTTGTTACGAAATTGAATGTAGATCACTAACATTTTTATTATGTGATACAATAAAGTTATATTAATTTTAAATTAATTTGGAAACGTAACAAAAATATGCGGTGTCACAATCCACAGCCATCTCATTGGTATCACCTACATTAAATCATATCACAACTCTGAAGCCTGTCTCATTTAAAATAAATATTTTGTTACCTAATTTAATATAATATCACTCTTGCAAACTCCTTATATTCAAATTCTATACTATCCAGAGTTACATTCGGGAGACTGAAGGAGAAATTGTCAAGAAAATTAAATGAAAATTAACAGCACGCTGGCTACTACGGCAGCGTAATCAAATTCAATAAATTTTATACCTAAATGCATAGACATTAAAGCTCAAATTACATTGCAGATTACATTGCTCAAATTATATTGCAGAGATAGGTACTCAATAAGTAAGTAGTAAGAAGTACCTAATAATTAAAATAAAAAAATTATTAAGTACTTAAATAAAGTATAAGTACAGTACTTTTATTTGATCAAGTCTAAGAACATTGATTTTTTACCATGGGTGGGACCAATTCTGAAATCACGATTTCCACGATTTCGGAGTTGGTCCCTTAGTAAAAGTTGGTCAGCTTGATGGTCCGAATAAACGGTTTTCCTATTTTGGGTTCATTCATTCATTCATTAATACATTTAAAACATATAAATTATTGTTGTGGTTGATTACATAGTTGTTTTAGTTGCTTCTTTAGCTTTCATGAAATAGGTCAAAATATCAATTGGCAGAGGGAACACGATGGTAGAATTCTTCTCAGCAGAAATGGTGTTGAGAGTCTGTGAATATTTATTTTTATTAGGTACTTTTATAGTAGGTATAAAAGTAACAGAGATGTGGCTTGGACTTTGATTTTTTGGAAGACAAAAGAACATGGGCTTACTCTAAAAACCGGATTACATTAATCGGACGACGTGACGTTCGATTCGGTTTGTAGCATTTAAGAAATAAAATCTAACATTAAGAAATCCGAGAGACGACCATTGTGGTGGCCAAGGACACCAGTGGATTTTGATATAAACCAGGTACTTACATTTTAAGCGTTGGTTCTCCGCCAAGGATTGACCTAGCTATGATCTGATGATGGCATCAGATCATGATTAGCTAGTCAATACTGATCGGGTGTGTATAGCGATCTGAATGGAGGAGATTCAGATCGCTATACTATACACACACACCCAACTGATCTGACCAGCATTCTAAGAGATATGAGGATCAGTGTTTTCAGTTTCAGGATATCCAAACACTTTTATGCCAATTACGTGGATTTTCTAAACATATCCTTATATCTCTTAGAATGTTAATCAGATCAGTTGGGTGTGTATAACGATCTGAATCTTCTCCATTCACTCGCTAGATGGCCATCATCAGATCACAGCTAAGTCAATTCTTGGCGGAGACCCATGGCTTCAAAGTTACCTCGTTTGTATGAAAATCGATTGGTGATCTAGTTATCTGGCCACCACTATAATGATTCTTCCGTCTGCATCTCCTGGATTATGAAATCTGCCAAAAAATGTTAAGTCTTACCTGAAGGTAACGAAGCTGTAAAGCAGCAGGACTGTCACCGATCACCTCGGAAGCTTCACGGAGGGCTCTGGATGCCTTCTGCTCGCCTTCCGCTGCGATGACCTTAGCGCGAGCCTCACGTGCGGCTTCAGCTTCCGCTGCCATGGCGCGCTGCAGTTGAACCGGGAGCCGGACGTCCTTGCTGTTTTTATTGATTTTTCGAAAATATAGTTTTGTTCTAAGATTTGTTTCTCAGGACATAAGATTTTGACACCATCATCAATAACAACACATACTTTATTTATTGCTTGAAAACAAAACCCACTTACATTTATTAAACTGTTAACAATAATTATTATAATTTGAGTACAATAAGGTAGATAAATATAAAAAAATGAAAAGTTGAAAATTATAATAAAACAATTTATTAAATAAATAAAGCAATAGGTAAATAGTTAAATCTCGGACGGGAATCGAACCTGCGACCTTTGGATATCCTGTTCAATGCTCTGACCACTGAGCTACCGAGTCACTGATTCCCGTCCGAGAATTGATCTGGTGCGAGACGTATTTTTTTTAGTACCTATATCATTTAAGTAATAAACAAGTTTATTACTTTATATAGTAAAATAACTAGACTATTTACCAGTATTTTTTCTGGGGTTTTTAATAGTTATAATTCAGTAGAGGATTTTTGAAAAAAAAATGGCTGAGTAAATTCCGCCGCGCGACGGAAATCATTTTTTTAACACAGTTACTAGACAAAAATGTTCAATAAGTTTATTACACTTTATAGTGAAATAACCGGACTATTCACCAGCGTGAAAATTGGGAAAAAATTGAATTTCGGCTTGGCAATATTCAGAATCGAATTCAGCAGGCTTTTTTACAATGGAAAAGTCATGTTGCCCAAATGGCTCACAAAATGCCGTTGAACCGGTAAAGGAAGCGGATTTTTATGATTTTCGACCAGTACCTGTCATCATATTTGCGCAATCACCTAGCTGGAATTAATCCCACCCACCTTATAAAACTTACTTTGCATAATTACCTAAGATTTTATTGTTGATTTATTTTTGTATTTTTTTTTCATATATAATTCATCTCATTTGTTAAAAATAAGTTGTTCCCTACCTACTGTTAATTTATTTTTCGTTTAATAGGGATGTTGACTAATGAATAAAATAACGAAATACTAATAAAAATCGTAAACATATTAAACTTTTAGAGTAGCTTGTATACCTCTTGGTTTTATATATTGCATATTATTTGTTTTATGACCCTTCAAAGTTGGGTGGACAAGTCCATTTAAAAAGTATAAAATTTATTAAAATAAATGATACCTTTAATTAGTCCGTAAAATGTATAGCAAATTTGTCGAAGAAACCATTTTGATAAACACAATATTTAATATAGCTGCTGAACAAATTTCCTATGCGTTGCATACAAACTAGCACGGCGTGACGTAATAACGTGCAAGCCAATAGTATGGAGCGTTTTTGATCGAGTCCATTTGTGCGCATTTCACACTATGATATCTTGGGCAGTTTTCATGCTAGCGAATTAATTCTTTTACCAATGTTTCTTTTTTTGAGAGGTAATTTATGTAACATAAAATAAAAAAAATAGTCAACATCCCTATCCCTATCCCAGCTCTGAGTATTTGTTAGTTTTTGCATTAGATAATAACTAATCATGCTGTGTACACTACTTGTGGATTGTTGTCTAGTCTAGCTATTCTTATTCTTAAAGTTGTTATTTTAGAGATGATAATCTGTCAGTGTACCTATTTATAAATAAAAATAACTTGTGTAAAATAAATAAATAAATATAACTTGTGTAAAAGATACTCACATTTCAACGCGTTCCACTTTGATGCCCCAAGCTTCGGTAGCCTCGTCCAAAGATATTTGCATGTTGCCAGAGATCGTCTCCCTTTCGCTCAAGATCTCATGCAGGGGTCTGGTGCCCATGGTGTTGCGAAGGGTGGTCTGGGCTAAAAGGCGGGTGGAGTGGTGGGCGTTTTCTACGTTCGCAATCGATATGGTAGCGTTTTGCACGCGGTAGTATACTACAGCGTCTACAGAGACCGTCACGGAGTCCTTAGTGAGTACCTGTGATTGAGTATACTCGTGAAATTGGTGTGTACTACACCGTACTAATGGTATTAACAAGCAGTCAATTCAGTTAAGAAGCATGTATATATAGTATACTGTATAATCGACTAGCAACCCGCCCTCTCTTCGTTTCGGTTCCTTCCTTTTTTTGCTAATTTCTGCCTTCCAACACAACAACACCCAAAAAGAAAACAAATTCCTTCAGTCGTGATCAAGAATATTATATTAATAAGATTCTTGGTCGTGACCTTCATTCGCTCCAAAAGTCTGTTTCTGTCCCGTTCGAGTCCCGTCATCGGTGTGAGAATCGCGCTGATGGTTAAAATTTACTCTGTTGTGATCGATTATTTTGCGATTGGTCTGCTGGAATGTACCCTTTGTTGTACCTACTGTTTGACTCCCTGTCCTGCGGCATGACGCCTTTAATAATTAAAGTTATCTTAAGAAGTTAGTTACTACAACAATATGTAAAAGAATCTGATAAATTAATAATAATAAATATTGATATTTTAAAAATAATTATTGGTGCGATTATCACAAAGATAAATATTTGTGATTAGCGCCATGGCAGATTTAAAGAACTTCAGACAATATTATAGACTCATGACCAAAAATACTTTTTATTTTAATAATTCGCTTTGTAAATTAAATAATAATGTATTCACTATGGAAAAACTTGTTATGTTATATCTCAAATGGATTCGGCGGCATTTCCGGTGAAATCTCTCAGGTAAGGCGGTTTGAATTTTCCCTACACTTCCAAAAAATCGTTATTTTTCAATCAATTTACACAAAACCTTGACAAAATATTCATGAACCATCCTCATGAATCACTCTATATATTGGAGAAAACCGCATGAAAGTGCAGTAGTTTTTAAGTTTATCGCGAACAGACAGACAGACAGACGCGGCAGAGGACTTTGTTTTATAATATGTAGTGATATAAATGCAGCTTGAACGCTACTGCATTCAACGCGTACCTAGTCTTGGTAAAATTCAGCTCCAATACGGCAAAAATCTTCAGTAACTATTTTGTGGTACTACGCTTATCTGCCGGAAGTACCGCGGAAAAGAGTAGGTACTGTAGCAATGGTGTAATCCTATCTTTATGACCGCTAATGTTAAGTAAGAAAATACAAAAGCGCCCCTCTTATTAAATAAAGGTTTGAAAGCAATACAAGCTCCTATCATCAGACACATCAAAATAAAAAAATATCAAAAATTGAGCACCGCACCGCACCTCGCTTTAAATTATTCATTAAATAAAACTTCAGTATATAAATCAACATTGAGACCGCTTGCTCGCTCATTCGGTCGCACAGTAAATAAACTGAGCAATTTACGCACGAAGCGCATCCTACCTATACCACACATAATAGTACAAGTACAGAAGATCCACTCCGCAAAGTCATTTAAATAAATAGCGACTCTATCCCAGACGCAATAAAGTGCAATTCAGGTCGCACACCGCTCCCTTGCCTACAGTTCCTATACCACAGAATACATAATAGTACAAGTCCTATACCTACATACTTGTTACTTAATGAAGAAAAAGTAGTGGTAGCCTGGTAGGTATTTTAAACCCGGGACAGTAAACGACTTTCCCGGCAATCTGGCGACCCTAGCCTGACATAGGTCATAAAGTTAATATTGTAACTGTTAGGTATTTTAACTTTATGCCTTCTGCATACGTGGTCAATGCTTTGAAGCGGTTTCATATCAACGGCGACCGAGCTATCGGAACAAATGAATTTAAAAGGAGACGAAACAAACCACATGACATTGTGATTGGATTTATGCCAATACCATACAATTTTCATTCTATTCTTTTGTTTTGCTACGCTGATTGATAGAGAACCATTTTGCCCTCCGTTGATTAGTTTTTTTGGTAGTTAACAAATACCTTTAGTAAAATGATTTTAGTAGCAGACTCGTGACTAAAACAAACGGTATTGGAAATTTAAGTACCTACCTAGGTAAAGTTAAGTTTATAGTTTTTTAAATTATAAGTATCGGCTACTATTTCTTGTTAAGATATACAATCCTTGAAATTTGTCCATCAGCCATTTTTGATGTCCCCACTGCTGGGGCACAGGCCTTCCTTATCCACCACGCGGGCCCAATGCGGATTGGTGGGTGTTAACGACTGCAAATGCAGCCGGGACCAACGGCTTAACGTGCCTTCCGAAGCACGGAGGAGCTCGAGATAATAAATTTTTGGTCACCCATCCCATGTCCGACCCTTGCGAACGTTGCTTAACTTCAGCAATCGCTGGGCCAGGCGCTAAACCACTGCGCCACCGGCCAACCATAAATATTTAATTTAATGAGAACACAGTGGTCGATGGTTGAATGTGTAACTTTATAAGTGACGATTTTTGAAAAACCTTTATGTCAACGTTCCTAGTCATTGATTTGTCAATAACGCAAGTACCGGACGGCTCCAAACATTGAAATCGATATTTCTATAAGGCTAATGCCACACTACGAAGAGAGCCTCGCTTATTGCTAAGAGCCAAGTTACTCGCTTAGTGACTGATGATCTATATAAGAATGCACGCAGCCAATCCTAATAGCAGCCATAATGTTTTACTTATAATATGGCACAAGCAGTGAACAGACGTATTAAGTACTATCTAAGTATTCGCAGTTGGCCACACTGCTAGAGACGGCCTATTCCCGTTGTCCCCCACTTTTGTTCCGACGGGCAGGGCATGATAACGTTATTTTTAAATGTTACGTTATTTCTTATCTTTTTACCGTTACTTTTAACATTAGCGTTATGTCAATAAATAACGTTACTTTAGATAACGTTACATTGAATAATTCATAATTCATTTATTTGCTAAATATGGTACATACACGTTGTTATAATAATTAATTAAATATGGTACATACACGTTGTTATAATTATTTCAGTAAATAACGTTAATTTTACCGTTATTTCTTATGTTTGTTCCCGTTACTTTAAAATTAACGTTATTCCAATTAATAACGTTACTTTTTACCGATAATTTTACCGGTAAAGTTTAATGCTATATTTAACGGTAATTTTACCGGTACAATAATTTTAACGGTATTTTTAACAATACTAAATAATATACTAGAAAAAATACGACTCGCACCAGATCAATACTCAGACGGGAATCGAACCCGCGACCTTTGGATATCCGGTCCAATGCTCTGACCGCTGAGCTACCGAGTCACTAGTGACATCGCCGAATTTCTTCTAGTATATCCTACTCTTACGCTGCAAGCCAGCGTTATTTCACCAATGTGAGGAATTACCTCGACATTCAATTGAAATATCTTTCCAGATATTTGGCAATCGATTAAGATGAAATAGCTAAATAATTTTTAAATTTGAGATTTTTGCATTCACAATGCCATTTTTTCTAGTATATTATTTAGTATTGTGTAAAAATGGCATTGTGAATGCAAAAATCTCAAATTTAAAAAGGTATTTTTAACGTTATTTTTTTTGTATCGTAATTTTTTTTAACGGTATTTCAATACCTGCCGACCGACGGGGGATATCGCGACGAAAGCTTGTTTTCCCATACTTTCCCCGCCATCCCCCAGTGGGGGACAACAGGAATAGGCCCTAGATACGCCTCTAGGTAAGTGATGTTGCAGTCACCACGCAAGCCGCTAAGCGAATCACTAAGTTTGGTACGCTTAGTGTGGTCTTAGACTAAGGATTCATATGAACGCAACGTGTCATTAAAGTCATAGCTGTCTCAGAAAAATGTTTTACACTGTTATTAAATATTCACGGTAATCGATATCTGGGTATAGTAGGTACCTACGACTTCTAACTAATCGGAGAAGCAAAATTTTTCCATTTTAGATTAATTTTTTTAGTACTGGTTTAACGCGTGAAAATATAAAAAAAAACATTTAATACAGTCCATCGGATTTACAAAGCTGTAAACAGTGATTGGAACCAACCCAGTAGGCATTCTGAAATACCTGTGTTAGGAGGCCCAACTCTTCAAAAACACAATCATCAAAAATTACGATAGACAGTATAATGTAGCTAATTTAATTTAACAGATAACTACAAACTTACGCCTCGTGTTGTGAGTGTGTGCGTGAGTGTGTGTGCGTGTGTTTGTATATATTATAATAATTTATATATATAAATTCTCACCCCACACCTATACATTTTTTTGCATTTTTTTTAAGAATGCCTCTTTGTCTTCATAATCTAGAGTAAGTAACCATTTATTTAAAAGATCTTTACAGTTTTTGAGTTCCATATAATTTTCAGTACAAACAATTACATACACGTGGTACTACGTGGTCAAGTTATATTGCGCGAGCTATACATACCTATAGTTAAATACCTTACTAATACTATTTGCGTTTGTTTAGTACCTATTATGAAATATTCCACTAAAAGTTCTCCTGAGTGATCATAGTTGCCTAACCTTATCATAATAATATACAGTAGTCAATGATTCATTCACCGATAGATATGTTACAGCGAACTTAGTAAAGTCAATAATGTTGAACCCATGTCCGATTATTCACGCGACCATATAATTCAGGTACAGACAGTATGCGAACTTGGAACTATAATTTTTTTAGCAATAAACACCGAAATAAGATCTTGGAACATACGTTGTTTCTCTATTTGAAGTGCATAATTTTGATGCGTGGTGCGAACGCATAGACGTGCAACTGTACTATGGGCAAATGTATGTAGTTTTGCATTCAAACCCATGAATTTGCAGGGGCCCTGTTCGAACTAAACTTATGATGTTGTGACGGCGCGGCGGGCGTGCAATTTTTTTTTATTTTTTTTTATTAATATATTAAAAAACCCCCGACAAACGTCTGATCAGGTCATGGTTACCCCATACCATATACTTCCAATATCATTGAGTCAGATCCCCTCATCAACTAGAAAAGAGCTGATGATCTTCAAACGGCTAAACAGATTTTCATTAAACATGGCTAAGAACACTCGGGATAAAATTATCTATGACACAAAAAAAAACTGAACGAAAATAGGTTCATCCGTTTAGGAGCTACGACACCACAGACCGATACACAGACACGTTAAACTTAGGTACAACACCCCTCTCTTTTTGCGTCGGGGGATAAAAAAGTGCCGTTAGTTGTGAAAGAAAAACGGGTCCAAACATAACTTTAAAAAAGTTACTTTACTGGTGCGAGTCCACCGTACTTCTATAATCGATCGATTATGGAATTACTAATGCTTCCGACTGGTTATTCATAGTGGACACCAAGCGATGCCAAGGCAACTTAAAATAATCTTTATTATGTCAACCTACTTTCCCAATGGACAATAATCTTTCTCTTTGTCTGTACGATGAATGTACCTATATGTATAAATAAAACAATTTTCTTTGTTCTGTGGTATTCTTGTTAAAAAGCGTCAAATGTCACTAGTGAATTAATTTACTCACTTCTTGAGGCGGAACGTCGTAGGTGCGTGTGCGCAGATCAACTCGGGCGTAGGTGTCTATACAGGGCAATATGAAGAAGATTCCTTTACAGAGGAAAAAACAAAACTAATTAAACATTTAACAACCAAGATAAATAATAATTAATTAGTCACATAAAATTATTAGGTGTTCATTATATTTTAAAGAGCCTAATTTATGAAATTCAAACGATTTATATAAAAATATAATTTTATGGACCACTCTTATATTTTAATTGACTATGCAAATGCAAATGTTTTGTGAATATTTCGTAGTTTGTAGCCTACGGATGCTACGACAGTATAAAACACTAGTATATTGCAAAAGCACTAGTGATTTTAGTTTTAAATTTAAAAGCACTTTAGTATTTATTTGTATTTTCTTTATATCAATAAAAAAGATTTATTTTTATTTAGCACAATTGTAGGCCAGTAGGTTTTTTTTATTTCATTTGAAAAACTTACCTGGTCCCTTCGCACCACCGGACAGGAGGCGGCCCAGACGGAAGATGACCGCTCGTTCGTATTCCTGGACCACCTGTTTGTAAAGCAAAGAAAAAAGATACATAAAGTTTCATTGTTGACCACCCACGCTCGCTAAAAAAGTGTACGTTCCATTGTTGACTTCAATAAAAAGTACACGTTTTTCGCCAGCAATTGATAAAATAAAAATTTCAATTCACGAGTTTGCTTAGCAAGTTTTGGATCTGTTTCTGATATTATACGTGACAGAAACTTTAGACAATTTCGTTCCTAAATCAATAAAGGTGCTAGGTATATGGAACCTCTAAAACAGGCTCTTAGTGTCTAAAAGCAATTTTTTAGAAATTACACTACGAAACTTGTTTCATGTATGATTAAATTTCATGAAACTTGTTTCGTAACTTCATGAAATCAGTTAGGTACTTTTATAACATGGTTTGATTACTAACCCTATTATAGCTTGCAAGAAAATTGTTACTACACGACCTGGGTACTTATTGTCTAATTTTAAAATCTATCGCAATCGCTTTCAGGATGTGATCATTGATGCTACTTTTTGGCACAAATAAAAACTTACTAAAGAAATGCAGCAATGTGTCTCATCCATCTGTCAAACAAAAGCGATTGCGAAAGATTTTGACAGTTAGAAAATATGATGGTACCCAGTTCTGAAATAACTATTATTATTACTATTGCACTTTCGCCACACTGAAACTTCGTTACGCGATTTGCAACATTGCCGGCAAACCCTAACCTCGTTAAAATTTAGGCGCAGTCTGCCGGTATCACACCTCTAGGGCTAGTTTTGCGATTGACCTAAATTGGGCAATGATTGGGTATTGCTCAATTTAGGACACTCCTTTAAAGTCTAGTTTACATGCTATAAATTAAACTAAACCACAAATCAGAGTAAAAAAAACTTGGATTAGTCTTGTAAAACAGCGCGAAACAAATCAAAAGACGGAAGTGTTATCGAATAAGAGCGGTACTTATCGGTGGTTTAATAGGAGGTTTAACTTAATCCGAGGGGTCCACATTATCTAGTTTAAAGTTAATTGGACCCCTCTGATTAAGTTAAACCTCCGATAAAGTAGATCACACAAGCTTGGTGCTTATTCATCGCATTTGATAATAACCAACAAAAAGTATGTTGTAACTAATGGACCAAAAGTTTGTCGATCGTAGCGTTACGAACTACGAAATTATAATGCTACGGACGCTACGGAGCATTGTCTACGTGGCCTACGACGTAGCACGGTCATCTCTCTAACTACCTATAATTATCTATTATTGATTTGATTCTGTAATGTATAACAAGATTCTTTGTAAAAAGATATTAGGTATGCTTATTTTTTTATTAATGTTCGAACTAAATAAATTAAGGAGAAATATAAACCAATCGAACTATCGAGCGTTTGATTATTTTATTTGATAACATTCGACACAATTGCGCAATTTGTATGTTTTTCTGACTATAGAAACATAACTGTTCAAACGAATAAAATGTTTGTTTTCAAAGTAGTAGAACACGTCTTGTAAACATTTATTATGACGATTTTACTTGTACTTAATAAAAATACCGTTATCAGAAAAATCCTTTTATGTACCTAACAATTGAGATTTAATAATTAAGTTACTTAATATAACTGAAAAAAATCGAGATTTAATAAGTTTAACCAATGTACAATCGTAGAAATAAACTTCATATGATTTAAGTGACAATAAGTTAGAGACTCAATAGATTATTATAATTGCTCAATAAGTTTTTTAGGATAAATTGGAAATAAGCATAGAAATAAGGTAAATATAGGTAATTTAGTCTAAAAAATAACTAATAAAGTTTATAGGTTTAAAGAATACCAACAAAGTTATCTAAATAAATGAACACCAGAATTTTTATTTTAAAATCAAAACATAGAGTTTTAAAAATACATTTGAAGTGCGTAATAGAATCCCTACAAAGTTACATTAGTAGCATAGTGCAAGTTATATGCGAGTAAACAGAGCATTTCCAATTTAACCGGGCTATACAGTTTTTTTAGTAACAACAAAGAGCCGCTGAAAATCCATATACATTTTTGGAATAAATAAATAAGTACCCCAACAAACAATTTCACGTCGTACAATGGTCGTACAAACGTTATCTTATTACCACTGGTCGCAAAAGATAGGTCACACTAACGTTATAATAACGTTTGCTCAACGCGAAAAGGGCCCAATTTATACGACCTGCATTGTCGTTTAATGGTCATAGAAAAGTCACAAGATTACCCACTTTCATCGTACAGTAGTCGCATCAAATCTTTACAACGACTCTTCCGTTTTATTGTGGTCGTACAGATGTTTTTGAATGACGTTTTAAAGACAAAAATTAATTTTAAGGTTATATCAAGCCGCCATATTGTTATACGTCGTTTAAAAGTTAAAACTTGACTCAAATGCGACTACAAAGTCATACTGACGTTTTGCTAAAACTTTAATGCAACGTCGTATAGTTTAGTCTTGCCGACGTTGCTATGACCAGTTTATTATGACATATTCGTCGCACGACTAAAAAGTTATATTTAAGACGTCTATAGGACTTAGCAGTCATCTCATTACTATTATAAGACTGCTATCCAACTTAAAGTCGTACAAGTCAGAACTTATATGATGTTTTTGCTTGTTGGGACGTCCTTAATTAGTCAATCAAATATTTATTATTATCAAATTATTCATAATTCACAATATTTCGTTATAAAATATTTAAATATTTGCATTTTATCACTTAAGCTTATAATTTTAAAGTAGGCTGTATGCTAACTCATCTCTTTGTATGCAAAATATTATTGAATTGGGCGCGTGAAAAAAAAACTTGCGCACTTTTCCCGCAAAAGATAGGTCACACTAACGTTATAATAACGTTTGCTCAACGTGAAAAGGGCCCTATTATACGACCTGCATTGTCGTTTAATGGTCATAGAAAAGTCACAAGATTACCCACTTTCATCGTACAGTAGTCGCATCAAATCTTTACAACGACTCTTCCGTTTTATTGTGGTCGTACATATGTTTTTGAATGATGTTTTAAAGACAAAAAATAATTTTAAGGTTATATCAAGCCGCCATATTGTTATACGTCGTTTAAAAGTTAAAACTTGACTCAAATGCGACTACAAAGTCATACTGACGTTTTGCTAAAACTTTAATGCAACGTCGTATAGTTTAGTCTTGCCGACGTTGCTATGACCAGTTTATTATGACATATTCGTCGCACGACTAAAAAGTTATATTTAAGACGTCTATAGGACCTAGCAGTCATCTCATTACTATTATAAGACTGCTATCCAACTTAAAGTCGTACAAGTCAGAACTTATATGATGTTTTTGCTTTTTGGGACGTCCTTAATTAGTCAATCAAATATTTATTATTATCAAATTATTCATAATTCACAATATTTCGTTATAAAATATTTAAATATTTGCATTTTATCACTTAAGCTTATAATTTTAAAGTAGGCTGTATGCTAACTCATCTCTTTGTACGCAAAATATTATTGAATTGGGCGCGTGAAAAAAAAACTTGCGCACTTTTCCCCCATTATTTTTATATTTTGTTTTTATCATATTTGTCGCTGTGTGGTAAATTCTTTTTTCCCTCGCAAATGTGTTGAAAAGTTGAAAAACGTCGTCATATGAAATTCGTGAGCTTTGCATATTGCAGCAATGAGCAACTTTAGCTCACTTGAAGTATCATAATCATAACATACTATTTCTTCACGGTAACTACAATATTTTCACGTAATGGATTTAAATATAAATGTTTTTTTTAATTCTATACAGTTTATTGCGGTAAATATCAAAATTGCCACAGTTTATAAATAAATCTGGGAAACAGTCAGTAAAATAATAAAAACCTTAATATTTATCACTAAAAGCATATTTGCGCTCAGCTTAATCAAAGTGTTCAGGTATACTTTTTTACAAGTACAGAAATAAATAACGGAAATAATTTATTATTATAACATAACATAATAACTTGAACTAACATCTAAGTTCGTAACTTAAAATCAAGGAGATTTGAAAGAAAAAGACAATAGAAAGTAGAAGAAAGGGAATTCGCTTCGTGCGTAAATACTCAGTTGCACTAACATCAAATATATTTTACTTATATTTTACTTACTTAGGAATACTTACTTTGAAGCATACGAAGAACGAAAATGGCATAGTCACGATAGCCAGGATACAGGACAGTACCACTAAAATCTTGCCACAGGTTTTTGAATCAGAATCAGGATCATCATTCGCTAAAACAAAAACAAAAAAAATTAATAATTCCGAATTAAAAAAAATAAAAATACTTAAGTAATTTTGTTTTATTGTTTATTCTCACGAGAAGTGATCGTGGGATACAAATGCTGTCGACTTGACATTTCCACCATCATGCTCAATGTTTTACCGCCAAAAACAACTTGTAACACTCGCGGGTGGCAGTTTACTGACGATTGCCTTTGCCACATCTGTGGCATTGACTCTGTCATTTAATTATTCATTGTGGGAACCGTAAGGTGGTCAGGGAGGTAACGCAAACTTGGACTAACGTTATTTTTATAAACAACGCACAATTTTCCATTTTTTTTGTTTACCTGTTGACTCGGCTACGACGACGGTGGTGGAATCAGAATATCTGGCCATGGTTGTGACTTGCGAAGGAAACGTGTCTCCGGTAAGGCAGCCAGGGCTGAACTGGAGGCCGGGACCGTTGGATAAGGCTGCGTTCAGATGATAACACACGACCCAACCTCAACCAACTCAACTGCAGCTCACTCCTGAAAATACATCCCTTAAGCTAGGGTTTCCTAGGATGACGGTGCCGTCATATTACAGCCGTAATTTAGCGGCGTAGAACGTTGTCTATGAATATGGCGCGCCGTATACTTAGTTTACATAGACAAAGTTCTACGCCGCTACATTACGGCCGGCATATGACGGCACCGTCATCCTAGGAAACCCTAGCTTTACAATTTCGAGTTTTATGACACACTAGCTGGCCCGACAGACGTTGTCCTGTCTTAGTTATGAATATTGAATTCGAATTCCGACCGAAGCATCTGTTTTAATAATATACTATATCTATGGTTTTAAACGACATTCAAGTTTTTTTAATCCTCTTTGACGATATTTGCAGCACGCATTCTGTCAATTCTATGTCAAACGTCATATGGCTACATTAAAAAGTTTATATTGTACAAAATAATTTTATATGGTGGTTCAGTATTCTTAAATTATCTAATTTTCCGCGGAATTTTCTTAATTTTTT
The DNA here is from genome assembly GCA_950108535.1 of Agriphila straminella. Classification (NCBI taxonomy): domain Eukaryota; kingdom Metazoa; phylum Arthropoda; class Insecta; order Lepidoptera; family Crambidae; genus Agriphila; species Agriphila straminella. The sequence continues at coordinate 3,602,533 of OX467303.1, read as the reverse complement.
ATTCATAAGAACCTTCTTCTGATAATAACAAACACAACAAAAAAGAATTAGCGAAATCGGTCCAGCCGTTCACGCGTGATGGCTTTACCATGGGAAATAGCGATTCATTTATATACAGTGCCTTTGGTCTTAAACTAGCGATAATTTAAAGACGTGAAATACACCAAATTTTATCGACAAAACCCCCATTTTAAATTTGACTTTTTATATTAGATGACCCTGCGGAAAAATAATAATTTCTCCGGATTTAGAATTCCTACAATTATAACAAAAATACTGTATAGTATTACCTATCAATTTAAAAATATATATATGTAAACTTGCCACTTAAATACGTCATAAAAAAATTACTAAAGTAAAATTTTATACGAAATATGTGTTTTTTTTTGTTGTTTTTCTAACATATCCCAAAAACTAGGTCATTAATGCATTTTTTTTTACATTATTCGAATACACAGGGATATTATCTTCAAAACGACTCCAAAGTTTATTGCTCTATGATGTATATTTTGAGAGCTGTTGGTGTTTGAATATGACCCTTACAAGCACTAAATGGCTATTTTCGAAAATGAAATTGGATAATGCAAAAAAATTGACACACACACACACACCTAGTTTTTGAGAAATGTAATAAAAACACAAAAAAGCACACAAATTTCATTTAAAATATTACTTCAGTAATTTTTTATGACGTATTTAAGCTGAAAGTTTACACATTTTTTTTTTAAATTAATAGACCCCAACATGTGGGTGTTTTTGTCGATAAAATTAGGTGTATTTCATGCCTTTAAATTATCGCTAGTTCAAGACCAAAGGCACTGTATAATATAGATTAATTAAAAAGCTTCGTTTTATTTTGTCGATGCAACTACACACGCCCCGCGCACTTACAACCTAAACTCAACTCAAACTCAACCCTAACTCAACTCAAACTTAACCCGAACTCACCTCAAACTCACATCACAGGAACTTATTAATGTGTCCTAAGACACAAAATTGTCCGCGATGTTCATTTCAAGGTGGGCTGCAGTTGAGGTGAGATTAGTTCGGGTCGTGCGTTATCGTCTAAACGCAGACCAGGACTACCTGAAGCGGGCTAGTTTCCCTCCTTTTATAGCATTCAAGTTGGGAGGAATTTTCACAGGAACAAAGTTGCGCGCTCATCTCCTATGTTTATGACGCAGTTGAAACCTCTTCGGTGCAATAAACATGCTCACCTGTTTTCATTATTCCATCAGTAGGTAACTACCTATACGAAAAACAAAAAGCTAAGTGAAGAAATATAAAAAGAAGTATCATTAATAAATTAATAACAGAGCCATTGTTATAAATGGGAATTAATTAATTGAGAGACTCATTTTAAATAATTTTATGTTTAATTTTAAATAAAAAATCGTCACTAAAAGGTAATCTTCTTAGAACCAAAAACTAATCTACAATCTATATTATAGACTATAGAGAAACTCAAATGCCTAAAGTAAGCATTTTCTGATCGTGTCCCTTGTTTTATTTATTTCGAGTGATAGACAAAACAGTCTCGACTTTCACTATTCATGGAATAAAACTCATTAGTAAAAGCCGAATATTGATATTCATTGTTTATGATAGGCAGTTAATTATTTCGAAATAACAATATAATAGTTTCATTAATTAGGTTATTATCAGTGTCCTAATTACCGTAACAACGTTTTTCACTAATTGGTCCTTCTTATTATCCTATTAATTGTACTAAATTATATTTTTTTACTATGTTTTCTTATTATGAATTTGTGCTATTGAAGATTTTATACCTATAGCATAGTATAAAAATTAGTACTAGCTTATAGGGTGAAATTATAAGATGGTAGTTGGAAGGAAATATGGGTGGCTTTGACTGAAAAAAAACACATAATTTCTTTTTTAATAAGTTAAACTGATTTATAAATTACTTGTCAAAAAATCAAACGGATTGAATTTCGAAAAAATAACATCCTGTTCTTATAAGACAGCAATTAATAGGATATTTTTTTTTAGGGTTCCGTAGCCAAAATGGCAAAAAACGGAACCCTTATAGATTCGTCATGTCTGTCTGTCTGTCTGTCTGTCTGTCCGTCCGTATGTCACAGCCGTTTTTTTTTAAATAACATAGTATCTTAAAACCCAACCCAACCCAAGAATGTTATTTTATCAGATTTTAGATTTTAGTCCGTTCTATTCCCGGATGAGACAAGCGATTTATGAAAAATCTTCTAATGCAGTTTTAATATTTTTTTTAAATAAAGAAATGTTGCCTTTACAACGGAACTGTTCTTCAACTACCACCTACCGACTTTTTTCCACTCTGCATATTATGTACAGTACATATTACATTAGAAAATGGCTAGTACCGAATATTAAAAATAAAACGTGATACTTTATATATTAAAACACTCCCTTAATTAACACAAAAGTGCAATGTCTTGGAACAAAGGGCGAACTCGCATGATGAAGTGCGAAGTAGGCTTTGTCTTTCGATAGATAGCAATACTAACGCTGAAGATAATAAAATGCTTAAGTTACCTTTCAATAAAATATCAATGTCTATTGTGTTGTCTAACTCTATTGTTAAGTCTAACAATTGATTAAAAAGAAAATATTTACAAATAAATTTTGTTTTGTCTATTTCATTAAACTCATTTTCAATCTACCAGAAGGTCGTGAAAGGCACGAGATCAGTTTTGTGTGTGTGTGTAAATATTAGAGAACATCACAAACATTGCTCCGATTTCTATTGATGTAGCCAACGCACTAATTGTGTTATTGGAAATCGGTGGAACTTCAAACTCCCAGACCTGAGCCAATATAAGGAGCTTTGTCAGCCCCTGCGGTTGTAATATTACTATCAATATTACTATTATTAATTTTAAGATGCTGATATTGTATAAAACGCGGAATAAATTAATGTTTTCTTTACTCAACTTTATTGTGAACCGATCTTAATAAGCTAATGTTACAAAGCTTAAAGCTAAATGACGTTGTTCGTGCAAGGCTGTTGCACGTAGTTAAGGCAAAAGCCTCTATTGTTGATGTCCACTGGAGCCTCGACGTTGTCTGTATGGAACCACAGCCGGAAAGGCTTTACAGTACCTGTAAATAGAAAACATGAATTTTAATAAATTTTGACCTTCAAGAGAGGGGGTATAATAAAGCAAATCGGCAATTTTAGATTTCATTATTTCCAAAAAAAATGTGTACGTAAAATCATAAATGGTTTTTTTATGCTGGTAATGAATTATATTTATCAAGAGACGAATGGTTTTGAAACTAAAACACTTGTCCCTTCTACAGTTCTTATACTCTACTAGCTTCCGCCCGCGACTTCGTCCGCGTGGACATTCGATAAAATCCTCATGTTTTAATTTCATTAAATTCTGATCAGCCCTTTTTACGTGATTCGGCGGGTTCCCACCTAGCGCGCTGCCTTGCGAGGCAGGACGTTTGCCGCACGGGCTTCGCACGAAAATCTATCTAAATCTATTATTCTGCAGTGGGTTCCAGCCCATTAGGTATTTGGGGAAACGAGGAGACTGACCGTTTAGCTAAATTAGCAGTAAAAGAAGGGATTTTGAAGGATGTAAAACCTTGTGTTTCGGAAATTTTTATTAAATATAAAAAGGAAATTCATTTTTAAATTTGAGATTTTTGCATTCAGAATGCTGTTTTTACACAATACTAAATAATATACTAGAAAAAATACGACTCGCACCAGATCAATATTTTTCTAGTATATTATTTAGTATTGTGTAAAAACAGCATTCTGAATGCAAAAATCTCAAATTTAAAAATTATATAGATATTTCATCTTAATCGATTGCCAAATATCTGGAAAGATATTTCAATTGAATGTCGAGGTAATTCCTCACATTGGTGAAATAACGCTGGCTTGCAGCGTAAGAGTAGGATATACTAGAAGAAATTCGGCGATGTCACCGGTGACTCGGTAGCTCAGCGGTCAGAACATTGGACCGGATATCCAAAGGTCGCGGGTTCGATTCCCGTCTGAGTATTGATCTGGTGCGAGTCGTATTTTTTCTAGTATATTATTTAGTATTAAGGAAATTCATATTTCATGGAAGGATTACTTTAATAAAAGGTCGTGTGAGAAAGGAATCTGGTACAAAACTCTACAGTCTGAACCTCCTCGAGTCGCCTGGTTTTATATTACGTGTCTGTAGATTATTTATTGTGACGGCTCATAGGTTACGGTCTGGTCATATTCCGCTAAATAAATTTAAACATTTAATGAAAATTTCAAAATTGTTCATTGTGCGGAATAGTAGACGATGTCTATCATTTATTAATGGAATGTGATCGTAATCGTCATCTCAGGGCCGTGGTATTTAACTCGTTAAATGTAAATAAAAAATATGTTGGTTGCATGTCTAACCTCTTAGCTGAACCGTTGTCGGAAGCTACTAAAGTGATTATCAACTTTGTTATCCATAGTCTTAAGTTGGATTAGTTATTAAGATTAGGGTAAGATGGAGCTGGCATGTTCGAACTGTCGATCAAAGCTCCTAAACAAATAAAGAAAAGAAAAAAAAAAGAAAAAAATGATGAAATTTGTAACTTCTAGTCTAAGATTATTTAGGCTTCCAGTTTGCCCTTGCGTACTCGCTGACCGCACATTACCTATATTATTATGTCCATCAGCCATTTTTGATGTCCCCACTGCTGGGGCACAGGCTTTCCTTATGGATGGTAAGGAGGGTAGGCCATAACCCACCACGCGGGCCCAATGCGGATTGGTGGGTGTTAACGACTGCAAATGCAGCCGGAACCAACGGCTTAACGTGCCTTCCAAAGCACGGAGGAGCTCGAGATAATACATTTTGGTCACCCATCCTATGACTGACCCTTGCGAAATCGCTGGGCCAGGCGCTAAACCACTGCGCCACCAAACTCCTATATATAGTTGAAAGAAATAAAATTCAAGCATTCCGGTCAAGAATTTTATAGAATATTAATATATTTATGATTCTTGGTTGCGGTGTTCGTATCCTGTAAACCTGGGAGCCCCCTTAAATATTTATTTAATTCTGATTTTAGTATTTGTTGTTATAGCGGCTACAGAAATACATCATAATGTGAAAATTCCATCTGTCTAGCTATAATAGTTCATGAGATACAGCCGAGTGACAGACAGATGGTCAGTCAGTGGAGTTTTAGTAATAGGGTATGTAATAAAGTTTGTATGAATGTCCCTCAGTTTTGAAGCTAGGATCTTTAAATTTTGTGTTTAGGCTAACGATTGAAAACTAATAAATACAATAGTTCCGATTAAAACATAAAACTTTTTTTTAGTGCATATAAGTTTATGTGTAGCAACTTCTTACTGGGTACCTACAAATCATTTTGGTTTCTGTACGCAAACTTTCATCAAAGTAGGTAAAATATGCCAAATGACATTTTCTTGTTGAAAACCACTGTTGTACTGACAGCTGTAAACCACTGTTTAAAGATTTAAAAATACTCCCACTCGCGTGTATGTATATTAAAGAAATCTGCATATTTGTGAGGCAGAACGCAAACTTCTTTCCCAAACATTCTGCTGTGCTAGCACGACACACAAGGCATATAAGGACAGATTGTTTCTGCCGAATTGAAGACTTGATATGTTCAAACGCAATGTTTATGTTCAAGCCATAAAGATATTTAATAGACTGCCTAATGACATAAAGAATTTGCCATTTAATATATTTAAACGCAAACTATCGGTTTGGGTTGCTAAAACATTCCTTCTATACTGTAAAAGAATATTTAGATTATAAAATTAAGTAATGTTTGTATTTTAATCATGACATGCGGTATTGCGAGTATTTTAATTAATATTGACATAATACCGAATATTTTGGACATGACTGAGTAGTAGTTTTAGGTTAAATTATGTTATTGTTACGTTGAATGGACATGACTAATTGATAATTATTTCTGTGACGTAATTAATATTTTGACATGATTTATTATTACTATGTACTGTTTTGATTACTTTAATTAAATAAGCATGTATGTGTAAACATTTTATTATAAATTAGCAGAAGATTAGTGCGCACTTATTATATTTTTTTTGTGTAGCTTTATAATCACAACTTGTACCAATATTTGCATGCCTTTGTTATGGGTCAAATATGAGAAATTTTATTGGATCATCAAATGTACCTAACATGTTTGTGGCACATAAATGTTTTCTATTTCTAAAACTGTTTTTTCTCGCTTTTGAGATGAAAAGTAGAGTGCTCAACTCGAGTGTAAGTGTAATCTATATTGATACACTCCTCGAACTATAAGCACCAATATACAGGGTTATTTGTAAAACAAGATCCTCGCAGGAGTACCATTACTAACATCATAAACAACAACATATTTTATTCTACGACTTTACCGAAAACAGACAAAATTAATTAGATTTTCTATACAAATTGTCCGAACAGCTGATCGAGTTTTGTATAAAAAGTCGTTTTTAGGGTTCCGTAGCCAAAATGGCAAAAAACGGAACCCTTATAGATTCGTCATGTCTGTCTGTCTGTCCGGCCGTATGTCACAGCCATTGAAACTTAGTGAATTTATGTATTCTGTTAACAGCTTAACGATTTTAACACAAAAAAAAATAAAGATTAAGGGGGGCTCCCCATACATGGAACTGAAACTGGAAAAAAAAATTCTTCATACCAATACGTGCGGGGTGTCCATAGATAGGTCTTCAAAAATGACATTGAGGTTCCTAAGACAATTTTTTCTCAAAGTCAACCGTTTGAAAGATAAACACTGCCAAAGTGGTAAAATGTGTGTCCCCCCTCTAACTTTTGAAATAGGCGAGTGAAAAATCAATAAAAATATATGCTATAGATCTTAATAAAAACTTTCACTGAAAATTAGTTTGAACGAGATATAGTAATTAGTTTTTGAGATATATCATATTTTCCAAAACCGCAAATATAACTTTGTCATTCATACCAACACTGTGAAAAACAAAGTTATTTTTACAGACGAAATGTGATAGTGGTATTAAATATGGTATGGTATATAAGGTAACTACGGAATCCTACGGCGCGTGGCCCGACACGCACTTGGCCGGTTTTTTTTGTCTGTTTACGGAAAAGTCGTAGCAAAAAATTCACAGATTTTGCAGTCCCCGCAAGAATCGGAGCATTGAAAATGAACCCAAAAATTTACGAAAAACCAAAATCAAATCAAATGCAAAATCCTATTATATTTTTAAAGTTACCTAGGTAGTACCTATTTATTTTTGAGATTGTGAAAGCGCCCGCTGACTGCCTCGACGCGGCCGAAATATTATTAACCGATTTTCAAAATTCCAACGAATGCACTTCTCGTCTGGTTCTGCATCTTTTAACACTATTACCATGACGATCGATCAATAATCATAGTTAGAAGCTAAATCACTTCGTATGTACAGACACCCGTTTTTATACAATTCCAAATCTAAAGGGAACACCTACAGGTCACAATTATTAACCGATTTTCAATTTTTTTTCGCAATTTTGTAGCTAATTTAATATCCTAGGACCCATTTTTTATATTTTCTTAAGTCGGTAAACAAATACCCCCCAAAAAACCCGAATTTACCCGAATTTTGCATAATTCAAAAAAAAGTTACCAGTAGATTTTCAAAATTCAAACATTCACACGTGTCTCGATAAATTCCTCAACTTTTGGTACTATTTCCATCTCAATCCTCTCAAAATCCTCGGAGATATGGCCAAAAATACGTTTTAAGCGATTTGCATCTGATAACCATTTTCAATGGTAAAATGTTAAATACGTATGCGAGATTGTTGGTGTTTTACAAATAACCATTTGTTTATGTAGCTAAATATCTCGAGTGTATCAAACAATTAGACTGAAATCTCTTGTATAAAAATTTACAATGTTTTTATGCACACGGGATAGTGCTTGGCCTTCATCTCACCTGACGTTAAGTGATGATTAGGCCGAAGGTGGAAGCGATTACACCCGGAATCATCACTGAGAAACTGACTATCTTACCTCTAACTGCCGGAACACAACAATTTTCAAATTGTTGTTTTGCCGTCAGACTTTAGGTAAGATGGTGGTAGCTAGCCAGGCGGGCTTGAAGTAAGCCCTACCACCAACCAAACCGAGTACAATTTGTACCCCTGGGAATCAAACCCGGGACCGCGTCTTAAACGGGTGGGTGAACCACTAGACCACAGAGGCGGTAAAGGTACCTAGGTTAAGCTAAACAATAGTTACCATTTGATGCTATGCAAGCCCACAAGTACCCTATGGGTTAGGTATACAGCGATCATATTAAAATATCCATCAATGTAATGTTGCTTGCTAAAATAAAAATTGTTTAAAAAAAAAACAAAAAACCGTATTTTTATTATAACAAATATTTTTTCATGCTTTTTAGAGGTAGGTTTTTTGAAGTCGGTTTTTTGTTTTTTTAAACAATTTTTATTTTTTTATTTTTAGTGTAGGTATACCTTGTAGTAAGGTATATTATAATATTATGTAGAAAAATCGGCTCAGCCAAACGTAAGATAATCGCGGAGAAACATACATACATACGGGTCAAACTGAGAACCTCCTTTTTTAAGTCAGTTAAAGAACTACACTTAAGATATCCCTCTTCCTACAAAAAAATAATTATCTAATTCAGTTCATAAGCAAAGAAGTAATACTACCATTATCATCGAGGTAATTCACACAAAATCATACTATTTTCGTGCTTTTTTCAAGATTACTTGAAAAATAAATTTTAAAAATAGGACCAACTTGGGACTTGACTATAATACTTATGTAATCTGTGCTATAATTTTGCCTGACAGCTGTCAATTTGTAATCTTTAAATATTAATAAATTAAAGAGAAAAAAATAAAAAATAGTTTAAAAAAAACAAAAAACTGACTTCAAAAACCTACCTCTAGAAAGCAAGAAATAATATTCATAATAATAAAAATACGTCTATTGAAGTTGGGTGGGGCTGGAGTACAAATTCCTTTTTTTTATTCTAAAAGCCCCACCCGACTTCAATAGACGTATTTTTATTATTACGAATATTATTTCTTGCTTTTTAGAGGTAGGTTTTTTTAAGTCGGTTTTTTGTTTTTTTTAAACAATTTTTTATTTTTTTTATTTTTAGTGTAGGTACCTACAAATGGGACCAACTTGGAAGTTTACCTAATGTAATAACGTTTGAATCATTTCAATCGGTCCAGCCGTCTTCGAGTAATCGGTGGACATACACAAAAAAAACAAATATACATACGAACAAAAGAACCTCCTCTTTTTTTGGAAGTCGGTTAAAAAGCATAAATATCGTTGTAAAAATCATTAGATTAGAGAGATGAGTATCAAGTCAAGCGTATTTTTTGGGAATTTCGAAAAGTTATAATTAAAGTGTGTCGAGTTTTGTGATGCACTCAAATTGTGAGGCATTTTTCGAGACATGACTAGAACTTGCTCTATGACTTGTTTTGTTCTTGTTCCGTGTGTTGTGGCATGTGCAGCGTAGGTAGATGACGTCACACATTTTTTTAGGATAAAATATAATAAAATAATCTAAAACTTTTGTTACAGGAATATTATAAAAGTAAAGACTTTGTAAGTTTAAGAAAATTGTTGTCCATTTATATTGGACTCTATTGTATTTTTCTTTGTGCTTTCATAAAAGGCTTTAGGTATACTCGTAGTTTGACACGGACCGCAGGCGCTGGGCCCACAACATATATCTTCTATCTCTTTTAAACTTGGAGATGTATGACTGTTTTGTATAACTCGTTGTGCTGCTAACTGTACTTCGATTCTTTGTCGAAACACATAAAAAAATATCTAGATTGTTAACAATAACTACAGCAAATCAAATATTGTTTGCACATTTATTGGAAAACGCAACGTGAACGTACCTATTTGAAGTAAACCAGTAACAATAATTAAAGATAATGATCTTCTTTACTGCTATTCTCGTGATATTGATTGGGCTGCTCGACATGAATCTGGCAAAAGTCCAGAAATACCCGCTAAGGGTCAAATACGGAAAGCCTGATACAAAGAAGGAGTATCCGTTTGTGGGAACTATGGAGTTTAGCAGAAAATATGTGAATCGATATTGCACTGTGTCCCTCATAGCTGAAAGATGGGTTCTTACTGCGGCTCACTGCCTCGATCCTGAGTTAAAGTACGTTAGATTAGGAGACTTAACCGCCCCTCTAGTAAACGCTACTTTTCGAATCATTTTAAAAATGATTCCGCATCCTAGCTGTAAAGAAGATAAGGAATGTGCATCAAATGATATTGGACTGGTATTGATAAGTAAGATTAAAGGATGGACCGTGGGAAAGCTGACTGCCATGGACTTTAAATCATTGGTAGGACTGCCAGTAAAATATGCTGGTTATGGAGCCACTTTCAATTATGAGTCTGTGGAAGATTTGGACCAGGCTTATGAGGACGATTATGATAAGCCGTTGCAAGTAGGAGAGGGAGTGATAGTGCGATGTGAACCCAAGGAGGTCTTGGAGTCGTTCTTTGTCGTATGCGTGGCCCCAAAATGTTCAAACCGATACGCTGATTCAGCGAGCGGTGATTCAGGGGGACCTCTATTTTTTCAAAGTAAGATTATCGGTATAGTAAACAGTGGGCCGTTAGAGAAAGAAAACCCGATTGGACTTTACACACCCATCAGTCCGTATTTGGATTGGATAACTTTCGTCATAACGGCAAATCGTGAATCGTGACCCCTAGAAGGTAATAAGGCTAGATGACATGGCACAAATATCTTTAGTACTAGACCCTCTACATACACCCTTATCTTCTGGTGCGGAGACGACGGGAATAGCAAATATTTGTCTCAAAAATTTTTTTTGTATAAATTTTTTTTTGTAAAAAGAATTTGTTTCTTTTTTATAAAATCTGAAGGAGTGTTAACTGGACTAAGTATGTCCCAGAAAGCAACTTCTACACAAGAACTACAAATAAGTACTTTAATTCCGATCGGAACATAAAACTTTATTTTTAGTGCGTTATAACTTTTTGTGTAGCAACTACTACTACCTAGGTAAGTAGGTAGGTACTTAAATAAAAAACAAATTGAATTTTGTTAGCAGATATTCTGCTAGAGATTGCAGCGCGGGGATTCGACTGGCTCATAGGTATTGAATTCGACTCATCAGAGCAAAAATATCATCATTATATTATTGTGACCAGAATTTCTCTCTTTCTGTGGATTTTGGCTTTGTGATTTCCGTCTTTGAAGTTTAAAAGCCTCTGTACAGTTTAGTAATACTTGGGAATTGGTATTGGTTTAATAAGTTAACAGAGCATAAGTGAGAAAATTCGATCTACACTACATACCTAGGGAAATAGAACGAGGGGCAACGCAACCGTGAACTCTTCATGATTGAAGGATATAAAAACTTCAAAGAGTTTGCATCAAAAGCATAAAAATCGAACGAAGTCCGTCGTCGTCGTCCTAGACAGCCTGACGGGTAAATTTTCTTGTTGAAAACGCTTAGTTGTGCAAATTGCAACATTTTTCCTGGCATTTGTGATTAATTATAGTAGAGTGTTTAACTCGAGTGAAAGTGATATTGAAACACTCCTCGAACTATGAGCGCCATATACCATTACCATACCATATACCATATACATTATTTGAAAAACACCATAAACCTGGTAGGAGTAATTAATTCTTAGATTACTAACATCATAAACAACAACAACGAGGAGCTCGGTTGCGCAGTGGTTTAGCGCCTTCGGAGCGATTGCGGAGGTAAAGCAACTTTCGCAAGGACCGGTCATGGGATGGGTGACTAAAAATTTATTATCTTCCCAACAAGCAAAAACGTCATGTAAGTTCTGACTTGTACGACTTTAAGTTGGATAGCAGTCTTATATGCTTTCAAACATAAAAAGTTTTTTTTAAATCGGTTTGTGATTGCCAAAGTTATAAGGTAACCAACATAAAAAAAATATTTAGCCGAACTGAGAACCTTTTTTAACCGACTTCATCAAAAGGAGGAGGTTCTCAATTCGATTGTATGTTTTTTTTTTATTTTTATTTTTTTTATTTTTTTATCGTTGTTCGCGCGTATCTTCGACATTTATGGACCGATTTAGATAATTCTTTTTTGTTCGATTGAGTTTTCTTGCGAGATGGTCCCATTTAATTTTTTTTCAAATCGGTTCAGTAGTTTACAAGTAATCCTGAAAATACTATGAAATTAAATCAACCAACTTGACAATTTTGTTATTTATGAACCGAATTAGATGTTTTTTTTTGTTGGGGAAGGGATACCTTTGTGTAGTCTTTTTAACCGACTTCAAAAAAAGGAGGTATTCAGTTTGTATGTATGTATGTTTCTCCGCATTATCTCACGTTTGGCTGAGCCGATTTTTCTACCTAAATAATATACCTACACTACCTAATACAGAAGGTACTTACACTAAAAATAAAAAAATAAAAAAATTGTTTAAAAAACAAAAAAACTGACTTCAAAAAACCTGCCTCTAAAAAGCAAGAAATAATATTCAAATCATTAGATACGCATTATCATTGTTATAATAAAACACGTCTATTGAAGTCGGGTGGGGCTTTTAGATAAAAAAAAAGGAATAATATGTACTCCAGCCCCACCAGACTTTAATAGTCGTGTTTTATTATAACAATGATAATGCGTATCTAATGATTTGAATATTATTTCTTGCTTTTTAGAGGCAGGTTTTTTGAAGTCGGTTTTTTGAAGTCGGTTTTTTGAAGTCGGTTTTTTGAAGTCGGTTAAAAAGCTAGAAGTAAAAATGCATGTTATGGCGCTTAATAGCTTTCCACTAGCGCCGCCAATTCATTTATTTTTGTTATAGTTTATGGCTTATTTTTAACCGACTTCCAAAAAAGGAGGAGGTTCTATGTTCGTCTGTATTTTTTATTTTTTTTGTGTATGTCCACCGATTACTCGAAGACGGCTGGACCGATTGAAATGATTCAAAGAATATTACATTAGGTAAACTCCCAAGTTGGTCCCATTTTTTAAAATTTGGAAATCGGTTCAGTACTTTTCAAGTAATCTTGAAAAAAAGCACGAAAATAGTATGATTTTGTGTGAATTACCTCGATGATAATGGTCGTATTACTTCTTTGTTTATGAACTGAATAAGATAATTATTTTTTTGTAGGAAGAGGGATGTCTTAAGTGTAGGTTCTTTAACCGACTTAAAAAAGGAGGTTCTCAGTTTGACCCGTATGTATGTTTCTCCGCGATTATCTTATGTTTGGCTAAGCCGATTTTTCTACATCTTATAATATACCTACCTTACCTACAAGGTACCTACACTAATAATAAAAAAAAAAAAAATTGTTTAAAAAAACAAAAAACTGATTTCAAAAAACCTACCTCTAAAAAGCATGAAATAATATTCGGAATAATAAAAATACGTCTATTGAAGTCGGGTGGGGCTTTTAGAATAAAAAAAAGGAATCTGTACTCCAGCCCCACCCGACTTTAATAGACGTATTTTTTTATTACGAATATAATTTCTTGCTTTTTAGAGGTAGGTTTTTTGAAGTCGGTTTTTTATTTTTTTTAAACAATTTTTTTATGTTAGCGAACGAATAGAAAAATGGCAATTTGAGTTACCTACCTGCCCGAACGAATAGAAAAATGGCAATTTGAGTTACCTACCTGCCCAAACGAATAGAAAAATGGCAATTTGAGTTACCTACCTGCCCGAACGAATAGAAAAATGGCAATTTGAGTTACCTACCTGCAGGTAGGTAAATTTTAAAAAAACGAAACAGCCCTCTTGTCTCTAATATTTTTATAACTCCTCAACAGTTTTCATTATTTTTGTAAGTTTTAAAATCCGTTTAAACCAAAGTGGCCGCTGTCGTTTCGATGGCATTTTAAAACTAGTACAAAGAAAGAAAAATGTTAAAGAGTTATCACTACATATTATAAAACAAAGTCCTCCGCCGCGTCTGTCTGTCGTCATGTCTGTCGTCCTGTCAGTCTGTTCACGATAAACTCTAAAACTACTGAACGGTTTTTTGTGCGGTTTTCACTAAATGATAGAGGGGGCTCTGGTGTATTTATTTGTAAGGTTTTGGTGTATAGGTATAATAAGTTGAGGTTTTATGTAAATTGGTAGCAATATGACGAAAATTGTTGAAGAGGTCGGCAAAAATTAAGCCGACTGGATTGAAAACGCTGCTTAAACCTTTTGAGCTATAACAAAATAATATATGATAGAATAATTGTTCCTCATTTAGATCTACAAAAAAAGTCCGCGATGGTATATATTGTATATCTTTTAAGAATAGCTTACTATACCCATTATATTATTATCTTCTAAAAAAAATGGTCAAGTAAATGCGGTAATTTTGAAAGCTATTAAGGATACAGTATTAATCCTTATCAAATTAAATACAATAGTTACCTTATGGCGGTTGTATGACCGAAAGTGGCGCCCTCAGAGGTTTTTATTTAATAAGTTATTAATAGAAAAAGATTTTATTAATGTTTATCGTGGAGATTTTAGGGCCCATGGTCTAGTATTTTTAGAAGGTATCACTACATGCCTTCGTAGTCATTCGTAGAAGTAGATAGCAAATGTGTCAAAAACGGCCACTTTTAGCAGTTTTGCTATCTACTTCTAGCAGTGACTACGAGGGAATGTAACAATACCGTCTAAAAATACTAGACTGTGGGCCCTAAAATCTCCACGATAAACATTTTTAAAATTGTGTATTAGAATTATAATATTAAATAAAATTCACCGAGGCGCCACTTTCGCTCAGGGTACCACCTTAAGCATTTTATGCATATTATTTTAACCCATTACACTACACCATACCATTTAAATGAATATCTTAGGAGTTGTCGCAAAAAATTAAAATTCGCGAAAATAAATCAAACGAGTTTATTACACCGATGACGGGACGGGACGAACGAGAAGGAATAAGTCTTTGGGAGCAAATGGAGGTGAGACTGTTAGGTACTTATTCGTTTTCTTTTTGGGTTTGATAGGAGGTCGCGTTTGGCAAAAAAAAGAAGGAACCAAAGCGAAGCGAGGGCGGGTCGCTAGTTTAAAAAATAATTTAAGAGAGCATGGTCGTTAACTTTTTTTTATATTGACTTGTTTTACGTGTAATAAAAATAAATGTATTGTTGGCGCTAGTGGGCCGCTATAAGCGCCTAATAGTAGATTATACAACAAGTGAAAAAAGAGGGAATTTAGTTCGAGGGACTAAGTTGGATCCCGAGAGCAGCGAAGGATTCTAGAGTTGAATCCCGAGCGTAGCGAGGGATTCAAAAGTAGAATCCTGAGCGAAGCGAGGGATACAAAGGACCGAGATGAAATTTTTTTTTTCACGAGTTGTGTACTCTACTTTTTACCATTGACTGCGAGAAAAAAAATTAGCAGTACCTATAGTATTTATAGTTGTCCATCAGCCATTTTTGATGTCCCCACTGTGGGGCACAGGCCTTCCTTATGGGTGGTAAGGAGGACGGGCCATAACCCACCACGCGGGCCCAATGCGGATTGGTGGGTGTTAACGACTGCAAATGCAGCCGGGACCAACGGCTTAACGTGCCTTCTGAAGCACGGAGGAGCTCGAGATAATACATTTTTGGTCACCCATCCCATGACCGACCCTTGCGAACGTTGCTTAACTTCCGCAATCGCTGGGCCAGGCGCTAAACCACTATGCCACCGAGCTAACTAAGAGGGAAACTACATGATCAGTCTTTCATCAGTCCACTTCATCAGTTTGTATATATATATATATATATATATAGACTTTGAATTTTTACAGACTGAAGATCGTACCAGACTGATATAATGGACTGATGCAAGACTGAACAACTAATCTCCCTCAAATATATAAAAAAGAACCCAAATATAAGACACTAAAAAGGACCTAATTGATTTAGCGGGATATTTTTTAGAAAAGAACCCAAAGATAAGACACTAAAAAGAACCTAAATAAAATTGGCGGGATTATTTTTGTCATTTAATTGTAGAACTATATCTGTATCTATGGAATAGCTCCATACTTTCAGCACCTTTTATTTTTTTTGTACCTAATTCATACGATGCGCGCTTGTTCCAAATTCAAAATATTTTTATTCACTCGGTGAATAAAAACGCGTATTATTCACTGTTATCAATGAATAAGACGCACTTTTTTGAGTGGCGATGGTAAAAAGACATATTTTGCATTGCTCACATAATAGGGTTTTGGTATAATTTGAAACGGACCGCAGCCGCAGAGCCCACACCATGTATCTTCAATCAATTTAAAAACATGGAGATTTATAACAGTTTTCTATAAATTGTTGTGCTGCTAACTGTACTTTGATTCTTTGTCGAAACCATAGAGCATTCAACTTGAATGCTCTAAGTTCGAAACACATAAAATTTTATCTAGAATCTAGATTGTTAACAATAACTCTACAGCAAATCAAATATTTAAATATTGTATACACACATTTATTGGAAAACGCAAAGTGAACTGCGATAACTTAAGTATTTAAAGTAAACCAGTTACAATAACTATAGATAATGATGTTTTTTGCTGCTATTCTCGTGATATTGATTGGGCTGCTCGACTTGAATCTGGCAAAAGTCCAGAAATACCCGCTAAGGGTCAAATACGGAAAGCCTGATACAAAGAAGGAGTATCCGTTTGTGGGAACTATGATGTTTAACAGAACATATGTGCATCGACATTGCACTGTGTCCCTCATAGCTGAAAGATGGGTGCTTACTGCGGTTCACTGCCTCGATCCCAGGTTGAAGTACGTTAGATTAGGAGACTTATCCGCCCCTCTAGAAAACGCTACTTTTCGATCCATTTTAAAAATGTTTCCGCATCCTAAGTGTAAAGAAGATGAGAAATGGGCATCAAATGATATTGGACTAGTATTGATAAGTAAGATTAAAGGATGGACCGTGGGAAAGTTGACTGCCATGGACTTTAAATCATTGGTAGGACTGCCAGTAAAATATGCTGGTTATGGAATTACTTTTAATATTGAGTCTGTGGAAGATGTGTACCAGGCTATTAAGCGCGATTATGATAAGCCGTTGCAAGTAGGAGAGGGAGTAATAGTGCAATGTGATCCCAAGTATGTCTTGGAGTTCCCAGTCGTATGCGTGGCCCCAAAATGTTCAAACCGATATGCTGATTCAGCGGGCGGTGATTCAGGGGGACCTCTGTTTTTTCAAAGTAAGATTATCGGTATAGTAAAAAGCGGGCCGATAGAGAAAGAATACCCGATTGGATTTTACACACCCATCAGTCCGTATTTGGATTGGATAACTTTCGTCATAACGGCAAATGGTGACCCCTAGAAGGTAATAGGCTAGATGACACGGGTCAAACATCTTCAGTACTGTGATGTGTTTAATTTCTCTACTTATTATAGACGCTGTACCTACACCCTTATCTTCAGCTGCTCTGAATTGACAGGAATAGCAAATATTTGTCTCAAAAAATTTGTTTTTTTTTCATTTCTCACACTCGGAAAGTGACCTTGGTATATTTAAACTGAGAAGCAGATGAAAACTCTTCATTCAACTCTATGGGGAGGAAAAGAACTCATCTACCTGGTCCAGCCCGGCGACCGGTCGTGATGATGGTCGTGGGATAAACCCAACTGATCTGATCAGTATTTTACAATTTAATTCTATTTTGGCGGTTTTTTAAAACATATCCTTACATCTCTTAGAATGTTGATCAGATAAGTTGCTTGTACAGTATCTGGATCCCCTTCATTCACTCCCTGGATGGCCATCATCAGATCACAGCTCATCCTTGGCGGAGAACCAAGGCCTTAAGGTTGCCTTGTTTGTTTGAAAATCGACTGGGGCGTCCTTAATTATGTGACAACTACCTATATATTATAATATGTCTATTTGGTACTAAGCAGTTCCTAGCGCATCAGAACAAATGATTGAAGAGTTTTAAATACGGCGCAGTAGTAGTATTTTTTGTTATGTACTTACTTAGAACAGTTGCTGGAGTCATAGACAGCTCTGCAGAAAATGTACCCCCGCATATTCTGTCTGTGCAGAGCGCCTGTGCTGGCTGGATCCGGCCAACGTTGGCAGCGCACGGGACCAATAGCCAATCGTAGGCGCAATTGTTGGGCCCAGGGCCAGACCCGACCATAGCGTTTACTGGGCCGTTGCTGTTGCCGCTCAATGTGAAGGCTCGGGATCTGTTGTTTACTGTATAACAGAAGAAAATGCAGTGGTATATTTAAGAATTTTCAGGCTTTAGTAGCTTGCAGTTGTTGAGAAAATACCAAAAAAACACTCGGCATTTGTCTTTCATATTCGAGTGCAACTTATTATATCTTTACAGGTGTTTCGTATTACACATTCGCTTTCTCGTTCTTTTTGTCGTTTCAACAGAGGCATGCGTCGTTGCATTCAATAGCGCATGCCCTATCTTCACAAAAAAACTTCCAATTATAGTGGCAGACCGTTAAAAGGGAAAGCAAACGGTTTGGAGTAAGGTTACCAGACGTCAGGGTTTGTCCTGCCATGTCAGGATTTTTTTGATTATATACATTATAGTACAGCAACTACAGCAGTATTCATGGCCAAAGATTATGAAATGTTGCAAATGTCAGTCATAGTAGCGAAAGACTCTATCAGACTTTGAAAGACACCATCGTAAGTAATTACGCGAAGTAATTAACGCCTTCGCGTTCGCCTTCTTATTGAGTAATTATCTACTATTTTTTTTATTCAATCCAATTTATAAGTAAATACATACACACACACCGACTGTCTTGCATTTCCCACCAGTTTCTACGGGTATAAATTTAATACATCAGATGTGGTACCGTTATCAGGACATGCGGTGTACTGGATTCCGCAGAAGTTCCTCTCCATCCTCACGCAGATGCCGTAGTCCTGGTTGCTGAGTTGAAGCCCAGAAGCTGGGTCATAGTTGAACGACTTGAGCTGGCCAGAAACCCCCGTGTAGTACTGGAGGCAGCCTTCATCAGCTAATCAGAACAAAAAAAAAAGATAAAGTGAGTTCTACTTTTTACAATGCAATGATATATACCTAGTTAACTTTTGCTGACAGTTTTCATTTGCAACATCCATTTTGCTGTTGTAATTGCCTTCCTTTTTTAACCGACTTCATCAAAAGGAGGAGGTTCTCTTCTCAATTCGATTGTATGTTTTTTTTTTTTTATCGTTGTTCGCGCGTATCTTCGACATTTATGGACCGATTTAGATAATTATTTTTTTGTTCGATTGAGTTTTCTTGCGAGATGGTCCCATTTAATTTTTTTTCAAATCGGTTCAGTAGTTTACAAGTAATCCTGAAAATACTATGAAATTAAATCAACTAACTTGACAATTTTGTTATTTATGAACCGAATTAGATGTTTTTTTTGTTGGGGAAGGGATACCTTTGTGTAGTCTTTTTAACCGACTTCAAAAAAAGGAGGTATTCAGTTTGTATGTATGTATGTTTCTCCGCGATTATCTCACGTTTGGCTGAGCCGACTTTTCTACCTAAATAATATACCTACACTACCTAATACAGAAGGTACTTACACTAAAAATAAAAAAATTGTTTAAAAAACAAAAAAACCGACTTCAAAAAACCTGCCTCTAAAAAGCAAGAAATAATATTCAAATCATTAGATACGCATTATCATTGTTATAATAAAACACGTCTATACTTTCTTTTGTATTGACTATTATTTGACCTGCCCTCAATCGCTGGAATCGGTTGATAAAAAATATCAAAAACTTTATTTTTTTTCCTGTGTTTCTGATATTTCACTCGAGTTTTTAGAGCGCACTAGAGACACAGTTCACATTCCTTTTGTAATAAACGAGGATTAAAACAAAACCATAAAGTACAGAAAACGCTTATGAGTTTTGCAGAGTTTTCTGCCGTTATAGTCAAAGAGAATGTAAAAAAACTAGCGTTACAGTCACTGCGCTCTTCATTTTACAGTCGCTTTGTAGAGCTTTATATGAGTTAGGATCAAAGGGTCGCACTGACTGTATTTGACTTTATTTATTACTAGCGACCCGCCCTCGCTTCGCTTCGGTTCCTTCCTTTTTTGCCAAAACCTTTTCATTAATCTATGGCTTACCATAGGAATAGCAGAAAAACAGATATTGGAACAGAAAGCCAAATATAAACTAATGATTGAAAAGGTACAAAAAAATTGCACGGTTTATGTACAAAAAATTGTCATATTTATACCGTCCCTTTTCGTCGCCGGTATGGTAGGTATTACAACTCGGAGCTACGGCGAAAGTGTGCTATTCTTTTTCATTATTATTTACTCCTCGATAACAGGATAGATAATCCTAAAACCCTGTCGAAATGTTCTTTATTCGTTCCTCAAAATTTGGCGCGGCTGCGCACGCGACGGTTATTCGCGGTTCCGTCGGTTCGCACACAGACGGCAAAATATGCACCCACTGCCCAATCTTTGGGGCTACTCAACGCTCTGTACGCGTAGCATGACCACTCTCGAAAAAAGACACGACTCACAGAACAATGGCTTGTCTACACCCAAATGTCACTTTTGTCGGGTTGAGATCGAGATACTCATGCTCGCACTTTTACACTAGTAGACTCGTATTGTTCTTTGTCGTGGCCTTATGTCAAAAGTCGACAAACGACCACTTTTCTCTTCAATTGACATTAATTTGACAGTTGAGTCGGAGAAACTTGTCTACTACCCCTTGGGTAGTCGAGAAGGTCGAGAAAGAGTTTTTTACGTATTTTATTTTATGTAAATCTAAATTTCGCAATAAAAACAAATAAAAGTTGTCCGTGCTTACATTTTATTATGGTAAAATAATAAATAATGTGTTGATTTAACTTTTTTAATTTATAAAAAATAAAATAAAATATTAAGTGTAGTAACTAAGTATTAAAAAAAATACTTTTTATTTTTTGTAACTTATATTAATAAAAAAAATTAAAACAATAAATAATTCTAAATAATTTACTACTTAATATAATAATATTGTTTCCTAATATACCACCCTTTTTACCCAAATATAGATTTTTTTACTTAAATTTTTTAATATTTAAAAACGTAAATTAACATTTTATTTTTATTTTCATACGTTGATTTCAATATTTTGTAATTTTCTCGTCAGTTTGCACAGACTACTAAATTAACAAGTGTGTTCAAAATACTCTTAATAAAAGAAAGGCAAGCGAATCTATATCCATACAGCTAAATTTTACTCAGTTTTAAGTTTTGTGTCGTGAAATGTATAGATAGAAAGGAACAGCACTATATGAGAAACGATGGCAATTATGGTAATTATTAAGGTAAAAATAAACATAAACCAAACATTTCTTGGATAACAAGGGGTATCAGGAAGAGCTGTCTTACAAATAGAAATTTAAGGTACAAATATTATACAAAAGTAAATAAAAAAGCTAAATTACAGTATAAAAAGTACTCAAAATTGTTGAAAAAATGTATATTTATGGCTAAGAAACACACAAATAATAAATACATAATAAAATGTAAAAACATCTGTAAGGCAAGCTGGAATGTAATCAAAAGTGAAACAGGCCCCGAATTACAATTTAATAATCATATAGATAAAATAGAACACAATGACTTAATTATTAATAATCCTAAGAAAATTGCTACTATTTTAATGACTATTTTATTACACTGACAAATGAAAATAATAATACTAATAATCTAAATAATTATGATGACACACATAATAATATTAACAATAACAAAGACGTAAATGGACATAAAATCATTACTGACAATTTGAATAATTCTATATATCTTTCTCCTATTGATGAATATGACATTAAAAAAAATATCATGACGAAAAAGTAATGCATGATAAACTTATATCATTCTTTACAAAGTATAAAATTTTGAATGACAATCAATATGGCTTTCAGAAAAGCAAATCGACTGCGCATGCTGCTTTTAACCTGATTGATCACATATTAAGAAGCATAAATGATAATAATTTAACCACAGTTCTTCTATTTGATATGTCTAAAGCGTTTGATTTTGTATCACATAGTCAATTGTTATTAAAGCTAGAACGTAGTGGAATAAGAGGCAAAGCATTAGATTGGAACAAATCGTACCTACAAAATAGAATGCAATTGGTCGAAATCACCCAACTCGGTGATAGTAACGTAGTACATAAATATCATTCAGAATTCAAAGTTAATAAATTTGGAGTACCCCAGGGTAGTATACTTGGTCCTCTTCTGTTTTTAATTTATGTGAATGAATTACCTAAAGTGACTAAACACAGATGTATCCTATTTGCGGATGATATATCAGTCGTAGTTACTATTAATAAAAATCACAATATAATTGACCATGAAAATGACATTAATGAATCAATTAAATCGATTACAATTTGGCTAAACAATAATAATTTAAAAATCAACATTGACAAAACAAATTATATAAATTATAATAACTATCATTCCTTAAATATACATTATCAACATAATACTCTAAAGAATGTAACAACTGCCACATTTCTTGGCATTGAGCTTGATCAAAGAATTGATTGGAAATCACATGTAGATAAGGTATGCAAAAAAGTAAATAGATTTATTTTTGCTCTTTTTAAATTGACTAAAGTAGCCACAAGAAAGACTGCCCTAACAGCATACTTCGCATATGTGGAATCTGTGTTACGCTACGGGCTTATCATTTGGGGCAATAGTACAGACATACAAAGGGTTTTTGTTGCACAAAAAAAAGTATTAGAGCAATATGTGGTCTTGCACCGGATGTGTCATGTAAGCCATTTTATAAGTTGTTAAATATTCTGCCACTACCCTGTCTTTACATCTATGAAATCGCGAAGTTTGTGAAATCTAACCAAAGCAAATTTAAGACTGCCAAGGACGTGTTTCCTAGAAATACAAGGAACTGCAATAGGTTGGTGATCGATATTTTACCAAAAAGCGCACGATTCAGGAAAAACTGCCATTACATCGGTATTTTAATATATAATAATATTCCTGATACCATTAAAGAATTGCCTTTTAATAGATTTAAGACGGCGCTGCATAGATGGCTTATGGATAAGTTATTCTACTCGGTCCAGGAGTTTTTGAATTATAAAAACTAGATGTATACTTAGTTGACATTTTATTTTAATGTCATTTTTCTGACTAGCATGTAATTTATTTTGTTTCAATTTCTGACATTTATTCTGACATTTTATGAGTTTAACTTTCCATATTTTAATTTGATTTTCATTTAATTTATTTTAATGATATCGCTATGCCAATGTTTTAGATAAGCTTCAATATCTATTAATTATTATTTGCATGCTATTGTCTGTAGCTGAGTAGGTGAAACTACTGTTAAGTATAAGGTTTTGTAAACCATTTATAATCCTATTCTACCCTATTCAAAAGCAAATAAATAAATTCATTCATTCATTCATAGGAAACCAAAACGTTTTTTTGATGCGATCATAAGTTTATATAGTTTAAATATACACAATCAACATAATAATTTGAATTAATTAATTGATCAACCTTACACTTTACACTCTGTTTTTTGGGCAGTCGTGTAAACAACGTCTTATCTTTAATAAACCTATCCTAATCATCCATCCCAACTACGAGGAATAAACTAGAGAAAACTGAAAATCACAAGGTAAAGAAGCGTCAATGATCGCGAATCTCTTTGAAACGTTTTACAGGGGACAGAATAATTGTATCCTGCAATAAAGCTGATGTCTTATAAAAGTGTTATTAACTGACTCCCTTTGTAGAGGGGAGGCTATCAAGATTAAAAAGACCTAAGGGCCCTATTTTTGTATCCTTCGACTGGCGTCGAGCGCTTGGTTTCTACTGATTATCGTTCGACATTTGACTTTCCATATTATTGAATCACTCGACCGCAACGAGTGCCCTCACCCACTCGTTTGCAGTCGAGCGATACGGTACGGCGAGCGATATTCTTTTCTACTAAAAAGCAAAGATTTTTTTTAACAGCCAATAGAAACATGGATATTACGTTCCGTTTTCGTTGCGGTAATTATCGGTTTTCTCTAAATTCTGCGTGGAACGGATAAAATCCAACATTTCGTATTCCGAAAACGAACGATTCAAAAATACGGAAAATCGGCGTCATGCGACTTAGAAGGCGAGTGTTACTTAAATCGCATGTCATACGACAATTGCATGTCATACACGACATAATGTCATACGAGCGATTCAAAAATAGAGCCCCTGCTATGCAATTAGCACTAGACACGTCTGCGTCCCCGACTCGTGCAGTTATTCTGCCACTACACTTAAAGTTGTGCGAAGCTAACTGGGAGATAAAAATTAAATAAAAACCCGCCTGCATAAAAAGACAAGTCAACTGAAAGGATGGAAACAAGATAAGGCCAGTATATTCGAAATTATCGAAATTGGCCTATTTTTGATTCAACGGTAAACAATCAAGTGTTCTTTATTTTATAAAAATATTATGTAGAAGTTTAACAAACGATCTTGATTATTTTACGGTTAATAATACGATATTCGTATCTTCACTCGACTATAAAAACATGCAAAGACAAAGAAAATTTTCATAAATTTTATATTTTTTGGATAATACTTAAAGTTTATTAATCCCTTATTCAAGAATAATATATAGAAAAATAGGTAATGACATATAGAAGAATATTCAACGGTAATTTTTTAAAAAATGACTTTATGCTCAAAATAACAACAAAAACATTGAAAAAATGAAAAAGTGAGGTTATTTTCATTACTCTTCACACGTAAAGAAAAAGACAGACAGAGTTTTTGGAATATACTGGCCTTACATGCCATAATAACATGCAGTCGGAGGCATGCGTAAAGAAAGAAAGTGATTTGAATTATATCCCTCCGACTGCATGTTATTATGACATGTTGCCTTTAATATTTAATCTTGTTTCCATCTTTTCAGTTAACTTGTCTTTTTATGCAGGCGGGTAAATTTATTTATCTCTTTTTAGTTATTACGGCCATGATAAACCTTTTTGAAATCCTTATAATAAGCCCTTTAATTTGACACCCATATTGCAGTATTCCAAAAAAAAAATTTTTTTTCACTACGTATAATAGCACCGTACAGCCGCCATGTTGGTTTTTTATAACGCCACCTTCTTAAGAACACTTGGGCTGACAAGCCAAATCTAACGATATCTTAATCATAGGAATCCGTTCAGCCGTTTAAAAGATATGAGGTAATAAAGAATATTACATACAAACAAACATACAAACTTACATACAAGATACGCGCGAAAAACATAACCCTCTTGCAGTCGAGTAAAAACACGTTGTAATGGTAGCAATTTAAGACCCTATTGGACTACATCACATTCATTGCTCCAATTCTGGAATTTTACTCTAGAGTAAGGTGAAGTTCGGTGATGCAGTAGTTTAGCAAGAGGCCTTACGATTGTGGAGGTTGAGGAACTTTCGCAACGGTTGGTCATCGGATGGGTGGGCAAAAATGTATAATCTTGAGCTCCTCCGTACTTCGGAAGACACGTTAAGCCGTATTTTTTTTAAGACAACCAATGCTTTAACTTTTTTTGTAGGTACCTACTACTACCTAACTACATGAGTCATGCTGGGTGTTATGGACATGTATGGTCCATCTTATCTTGATCTACTTTGCTACTATATTGGCCATCAACACAACATCTATTAGTTATAGGTAGCTTTCGCTTACAATAGTTATAGGTAGCTTTCGCTCCCTGTGGTCGCGAGGCTTAATTATGCTTTTACGAAGCTCCATAATAATAGTTTCTCAATACCGGGTCTCTGCTGGATGTTTTAGTTTTGTTCCGTTTCAGGGTCGGTCGTCAGCGAGTCTGTTCTTGAGTGTTCCACCGATAGTCTGTTGTAGTGCAACTAGCAGTGTAATTATTTACAAGAAACCTTAACAAAGGCCCTTTGAGGATCCGTGGCGTTTAATAACAAGCTCTTTTGCTTTGGATACTACGATCGTCTGATCGAAGTTTGGATAAATTGCTTTTCATGGTATTAATTATTTCACTTTCAGATAAGCGAACTGAATATTTTATAGATTCATAGATCGAGAATTAATTCATGTAAAATACAATCTGTAGGTACATATTTTTTTTTTTTTCAGAAGGTAGTAACATGAGAAGTGGACGGTCCTTCTAAAATTCACTGAGGGATGGAAGTTAGAGGAGGTAGATCATCAGGTCTGTGATGCAAAGCATATTACCATAGAGCAACACGGCTTCCTTATAGCCCGTCTTGCTCTAAGAAGTACTTATAATTTCCTTGCCAAAAACGTAGTGATTATTTCCTCTATGGTCTTGCTCTAAGCATATACCTTCGAGCAACGACGGCTTCGCCCCGAAGGGAGGGGGGGGAAAGTGCACACAAGTGCAGTTCCGCATACTCACATACACTGTAATGACGACAATAACACATCTTATATTTATAAAATCGTAAACTGAATGACTGACTGATCTATCAACGCACAGCCCAAACCGCTGAACCTAGAGACTTGAAATTTTGCACATAGGTTCCTTATAAGGTCTAGGGGTGCACTAAGAAAAGATTTTTAAAAACTCACCCCCCAAGGGGGTGAAACGGGGGTTCAAAGTTTGTATGAAAGTCCCTCAGTTTTGAAGCTAGGATCTTCAAATTTTGTGTTTAGACTGACAATTGAAAATAAATAAATACGGATCTCAGCGTTTTTCAAAATTCTATCCCCGAAGGGGTCAAAAGGGGGATGAAGTTGTGTATTGAAGAAAATCCTTTAATGTCGAAGTAAAAATAGCTAAATTTATAATTTAGGCTTATGGATGGAAATCTAACGCAACGTATATTGTTATTGTTTAAACCCCTATGGGGATGAAATGGGGGTGAAAAGGGTTAAAAAACCCAAAAATAGATGTGGATGTAGTTATTGGGGTTTTCTGGGATGACGATTGCAAAAATTACATTTATTTTGAAGTCCAACACGGTGGACATGATTTGACCCCTAAAGGGGTGAAAATGGGGTTCAAATTTTGTATGGAAAAATAATATAAAATAGACATTACAACTTTAAACTTCGTAGGAGCACATCTAAAAATAAATAGGCAAACATATATTTTATAATTTTGAAAATCAACCACGGGAAAGGGAACGGGAACGGGAACGGGAATGGGAACGGGAACGGGGAGCCTTGTGCGAGGTCCGCCACACGCGGCAGATGTCTCAAGCAGCGCGCCTTATTGCGTAAAAATAGCTGGTCGGATCCTGGCTGAAGGTTCCCTAAGGATATTCTCTAATATCCACGCGGACGAAGTCGCGGGCAGAAGCTAGTAAAAAATAAAACAAAACAGCAAAAATTTGTGTACGGATGAGTCACACATCAAAATATGACACGTTTTTGACATAAAAGGCTGGGCTCAACTCAGCTGCTAATGAGAGAAAAAATAAAAAAATATTAAAAACTGTAAAAATACTAATCGAAACACAAATATATCAAATGGAAAATCATACTTTCGGTAAGCTTAGGTTTTTTTATAAGATAAATGATAAAATATCTAATTATTTTAAGGAAACAAAGCTTTTTAATTTTTACGCGGCAACGCCAACAAACACCAATGTTTGACCAAATGTTGGTTATTGTATAAGAACACAAAAATCAATAATATAAATCTGTAATTTTAAAATGACGTATGTACAAAATTTATACAAGGTATTATTCTCTTCTTTAACTCTTACTACTTAAAGTTGAATTTAGAAAGAATAGTTATTGTGCACTTATACAAATACTCAGGTTGATGTTTCGAATTTCAAAATTTCGAATCGTGTTTTGTCATTTATGTCGTAAGATCATAAGTGGATGTTGTCACGAACAAAATTGCGCTTTAGATATACTAGATAAGGCATAAATTATGCTGGAGGTCGTTTTTATCATTTGCTAGTTTTGTCAGTCGGTGCCATATTCGAGTGCTGTTTTGTGCGTGAATGTAAATCTAGGTTGAGAAGTAGTCGGGGAGAGAAATTGGCTAATTGATAAGTAGACACCTGGCGCCGAAAGGGCAATGAAATGTCACTGCGCAATTTACGAAAGCTTTTAAGAACTGCATCTAAAATGGCAGATAATGGGACGTGTGTCACGTCTATAGGCATGTTATATTGAAACCAGTGAATCGGATAAAACAATATTGGTTTACCTCCATGTTTTTCAACGTCATATTGTCATATTGTTTTGACAAAAGTGTTTACTTAGTACTGTAGGTATTTTGTTTACTATGCTACAATAATAAAAAAATATTTGTGGCAATAGTGTGTGTGCGTGTTCAATAAAATGGTTTTTAATACCTCTACAGCTCAATGTTTGTATGAGAGGATGAAATGTTTTATTTGTTTTTCGACGCATAGATTTTAGAGAAACAATCTTGATATTTTTGATTTCACATTGATATAGCGTTAACTACCTCATCATCATAATAATGATTAACTATCGATATAAAGATATTTAATAAGCGATAGCAAAAACAGTTGACGCAAACTGTTTTTGTTATCGAAAACTTTTGTTTTCTGTCTTTCACTCGCATTGACTATGAGCAGGTACTTAGGTATAGGTATATCCGATAGTTTTTGATAGCTGATCAAATCATGTTAGACCACTGACCTGATTTTTTTTTCTATTTAACTGGACTGGCTGTCTGTATGGTTTGACAGCAAAGTTTTTGTGCCTATTTGAAACGCCACTAGCGTGCGTCTAAAGAACTAATTTTGGCATTTGGCATACATTTTTGACAAGTTTGAATGGAAGTTTTAAGTTGTATAAAGGGCTATCGGTATTTGCGTTGACATAAGCACATCACTAGATTTAGTACCCTGTACGCACACTACGTCCTAAAGCGCCAAAATGGTGGAAATCAAGTAGGCACAAGAACAGTTTGACAGCAGCCAGTCCAGTGTATTAATATAGAGGTGTGTATATATGTATTCACTTTATGGTATGCAATATAATATTGAATTGAATTGAATTGAATTGAATGTGTTAGACCTACAGTATTTTTTTTAAAGCATTGAGTGGGATAACCGTAGATCTTTTTGTGCTATTAACGTTTGTGGAAATGTCGATTATGCGAAAAAGCGTGTTTGTACACAACGAAAAGTAGCTAAGTCTTGTACTATTAGTTACTCTATGCTTAGGCGCTACACGAAGCGTATGAAATTGAAAACTAACCTTTATAAATGGTGCTGCAGGGTATCTGCGTGACCTTCACCTTCCAATTCCTCTCGAATGTGTTGCCGCTCGTCACAAAGGTCAGCTTCACTGGATTGGTGGTCCCCACTCCAGCATCAATGTACACTAGAAAAAAAAACAATTGAAGTTGGTAATGATTTCAGCGGCAGTAAATAAATTGCCTGCCAATCAAAATGTATAACTCTCAAATCTCTAAAAAGCTACCTTAGGATTTTGAGTTGGTAAATGTAAGGATTTTAAATAAAAGATATATTTTTTTCGGGCTTTTACCATTAATTAAATTTTATTAACATTATCAGTAAAAACTTTATATATTTTAATTATTATTCTTTTGCATTCATCGTCATCATTTTCTATATATCGTAATCATTTAATAACCCATCATTCAAACCCATAACTAGTTCAAATCATTATTGTAATAATATGCCACATTTATTAGTAACTAAATAGTAAAGTAACTAAAAAACATTAGCATGTATAATGTTGCCAAGACCTCGCACTTTTAAAAAAGTTATCAGACCTCGTATAGAGCCAAGCTTCTAACTCTACGCGCCCTAACTCTACAAGCCCTAACTTCAAAAACTCTACACCTTACTCTATGTGGCTTGGCCGTTTTGTTACTACAAGAACTATTTGTTCATCAGAAAGGTTTCCATGTAGCGAAATGGCCAAGCCACATATTTTATTGAAACCACCAGCCATTAAAACAATAAAACCTTTTGTTGGAATTAAATCGGATTGGAATTATTTTTAACCGACTTCCAAAAAAGGAGGAGGTTCTATGTTCGTCTGTATATTTGTTTTTTTTGTGTATGTCCACCGATTACTCGAAGACGGATGGACCGATTGAAATGATTCAAACGTTATTACATTAGGTACACTCCCAAGTTTGTCCCATTTTTTAAAATTTGGAAATCGGTTCAGTACTTTTCAAGTAATTTTGAAAAAAGCACGAAAATAGTATGATTTTGTGCGAATTACCTCGATGATTGGTCGTATTACTCTTTGTTTATGAACTGAATAAGATAATATTTTTTTTGTTGGAAGAGGGATATCTTAAGTGTATTTTTTTAACCGACTTAAAAAAGGAGGTTCTCGGTTTGACCCGTATTTAAGCATGTTTCTCCGCGATTATCTTACGTTTGGCTGAGCCAATTTTTCTACATATATAATATACCTTACCTACAAGGTACCTACACTAAAAATAAAAAAATAAAAAATTGTTTAAAAAAAACAAAAAACCGACTTCAAAAAACCTACCTCTAAAAAGCAAGAAATAATATTCGTAATGATAAAAATACGTCTATTGAAGTCGGGTGGGGCTTTTAGAATAAAAAAAAGGAATTTGTACTCCAGCCCCACCCGACTTCAATAGACGTATTTTTATCATTACGAATATTATTTCTTGCTTTTAAGAGGTAGGTTTTTTGAAGTCGGTTTTTTGTTTTTTTTTAAACAATTTTTGGTTTTATTCTACTTACCTATATAGGTAGGTACCGATCTCAAGTATTCACTTAGCTGACTGTGGTGTGGTGAACGTATAAATTGTACTTATTTGACTGTAGTTAGTAAAACTTACTGTGACTTCCTTGGTTGTTTCCACATATCGTGGGGATAGGGTTCCCACCAGACACAATAAACTGGTCACGATTGCAAACGTTATTGGTCGATTCTGGTCCAGCGATCGTGAAACGGTTGAAGTCCAACCTAAAAAAATCATTTATTTTGGTGTCTTCACAGATACGCCTTCCCGTTCCCTTTCCCTTTCGTCGTCAACTTTTTCGTCTTGCGTCAAACTCATGCCATACAAATTTTGACTTTTTTGAGAAGATAGGGCCTGATAGGCCATGTCTCTAGACATACTATGCCGCAGTGCAACCGATACCGCTACGCAATGGACAACATTTCATTTTGAGAAAGTACTAAAATTAGAAAACCATTTCGAGATTTTAGTGTTCTAAGCTCATATATTTTTTTTCAGAATTTTTAGATCAGTGTCCCCTAATTTTGTATCTACTTTCATTATACAAAGTAAAAACGACACATTATATTTTTTGAAAGGTTGTCCATTTTCGGCAGCGTAACTAGGCCGAACTTCGGTCGTGTGAGTGATTGTGTGAAGAGATTTCACTTTCGGCGGGCGAGGCGCTACCCTTGTGAAATCTGTTTTCGACCAACAATGATACTGATTTCACAATGTACTACCCACCCAAGGTACTATTTTAATACATAAAATTTCATTTTATCCTTACAAACAAATAGTTATGTAAACGTGTTTGATAATAGAAAGATGTACATAATACAGGATTAGTACATTACAAAGAAAATATGGAATATATACGTTTGTTATTTAAAGATATTTATGAAAAGGTATTTCTTTAAGCCTATAAAGGAATATGTTATCTTTGAAATGCTTATCTCATTGAAAATCTTACCAGTATCAACAAATACCTCTCCTTGCATAACAAAGAAAGAGATTTGTATTCTAGTATACCTACATACGTATAATGTACATACTGTCAGGCGAGGTCCAAGGTAACAGGGAACATGAACCCCCCTCCCACCCCAAAATCGTACACGTCAAATAGAAAAATCTTGAAAAAATTTACATAATAAAAAAAACAATATTGTATTATTATAAGTGACCCCCACCAAAATATCAGGCTGCGACCGCGCCTGCATACTGTTGCTGTATTTCTAATCTAGTGTTCACATCCAGTTCAGTCCATGGAACTGAACAACATTCTCTAAAAAACATAGGGTCAAATACCTATACATATTATAAAAAATACTATCCTTACAAATCAAAGCGATCGCGCGATCAGTTTAGAAGGAAAGACCAAAATTGATTGGTGTGTGTTTCGATTTCGACACCATGTTTCTTGGAGAAATTTGTACAGTTTCATGGACTAAACACATCCTTAAAATTTGGAGAGCAACTAAAAAATACAGCCTGTATAATTGTATTTAATTATGTAATCGATACCTAAGTAAAAAAAAGTACATATACCTACATAATATATTGCTTGTCATAAAATTGTTTTTCGCATTCCTGACAATAACATAATTATAACAATATTGATTCACGGAAGTGTTGCTGTTAACTTTATGATATCTTTTGAAGGAGCATGTATCCGTTTTTAACCTTAAAGGTCAAAAAGGAAACAACCATTTTCTCTATAAGTATGTCTCTTATAACTTCTAAAGTTTTATTTCAAAGTATGTCATTAATATTTTTGTTTTCAATACTTTTAATTCTTTGAGTTTTAAAACAGTTTTTGATGTATGATTTTACTAAATACAATGCTTCTTCTCCTCTTTACAACTGTACAACCGAGGAAGCGAGTTCTAAGTAAATTTTAATTTAGGCAACGTGTTGTGTACGAATATTGAACAAGAATAATAGTTTCACAAGGAATATCATAGCATCATGCTTCGAGCATCGCGTCTGGAACAGAAGCCTCCTGAAATTAATCTCTTTACTTACTACGCTTAGTTAATATAGACGATGTCATAACTTGATCTTTAATATCTTAAGGTCGCTAGTGGCAGTAATACGAGTAAAAAGCAGTTTGCAATATTGCGTAGTTCGACTTTATTAAATGCTTCTTGCCCATAATTTAATTTATGAAAAGTATTTTTACTCAAGAATATTGAAGAATTTTCCTTCAATGATAAAAGTTCCTTTGGCATCTTCTGTTTAAGTTTATGTGTAAGTGAATAAGTACCTTGTTATATTGTAGTCAAAATTGTTTCCTGTATCAATTATTTAAGGGAATTAGTTAATTGATAGTTAATTTATTATAATTATGATTTTAATTTGCATGTCAGGAATCCGGCGAGATATGTGTACCAGTTTAAAACTTTTGTCATCTTAAAAACCATGTTTCTTGCAATAAATATCTTTATCTTTATCTTTGGGTGACAGGAAATAATTAAAGATGACTGTTAATGGGATTCTTAATTACTAAACCAGGCAGCAGTTTATTTTTTGGGCGACAAATTAACTAAACGGGCGACTAACAGTGGATTACGAAAATACTTAAAACGGGCGAATACAAATGGGTGACAAATAATTTAAGTTAGCAGTGAAAACTCTAAATGAGTGACAAAAATACTGATTTAAGCTGCCCAACATTGTATTTTTAACGCGTTTTTCTTAGGTTGCTTTCTCGTTTGTTTGTTTGTTTTTGGTCATTTCGAATAGGATAATAGTTTCCCTTTTCCATTAAATATATGCCAAATTTTAAATGTTTTGTGTGCCCTAAGGTTGCTGCCCAAATAGTAATTTGGTCGCCAGTTCTGAATAACTAGTTACTCAATTAGTATTTAAAATTCACCCATTTTCAATATCTGTAGTCGCCCTCGGTCCGTCGCCCACTTAGTATTTCAGTACGCTATATTCAGTATGTTTGATACCCAAAATGGGAATTTATTGTTACCCGATTATATACTATCTACCCTTAATTTAACAAGTAGGTACTACATTATTACACTATGATAATTATTACCTTATTTGACAAACGTCAGGGTGTGCTTTGATGACGGTGAGCTCACAGGAACCTGAGACATCATATGATGACGGATAACCGGTATTTACGAAATATGTGCCGTTTTCTGAAGAAGAGCTGCCACAAGACGTAATAACTAGAAGAAAAGAAATGGTTACCATCTGAGGTGCTACGTGTGAGTCAATTTTTTCTAGTATTTTTCCTTATTATTTATCTTAACTAATAATAATAACCAAGTTCTCCTAAGCTTCCTAAAAAGACGTGGCTCACAAATTGAAAAAAGTATGATTTGCTTTAAATTTTAAAACTAGGTATAACTAAGTTGATTTTATCTAGTATTTTAATGTATTTCTAATAGGGGTTAATGATGCTCAAGATGTTAAAGAGGCTTCAGTTACTTGTTATTATTTCGAATTATGATCATGACGGCCCACTATTGGCAATATTAAATATTTGTGATTTTCTCTCCTTTACGTTAAAAAAGTATCATAAGAGACTCCATTTTTCGTTAGCAGAAAAATTCGTTGTAACTTAGCCGATATAGTCAGGTGGGGTAAGTGAAACACCGGGGTAAGTGAAACACCCAACCATATCTAAGAAACTATCGTAGTTTATTCTCATAGCGATGTGTCGATAAATCAGGAATGACGAATTACTGCCCTCAATACAACACATATATCGCTGCGATCATTAAACTAGCTAGTAAACCAAAAAGAAAATTAAGTTATGTTATAAAACGAAAATTACGTTTTTTTGATAAATCTTTGAAACTGGACCCTATTTTATTAGAATTTGATACATTTTGGATGTTAACGGTTTTAAATGATCCTTTTGTCCTGTTTTTAATTAAATTGACTCAATATTTAAAGCTATTTTGGCCACTGTTTCACTTCCCCCTTGTCAGGGGTAAGTGAAACACTTCTTAGCCTTTAAATTCTTTTCGTGATTTTGTTGCTTAATGCAAGTCTTTAGATATTTATATTCATACTGTTAAAGGCTGATTTAATGAGGAGAACATTGCCTACACAGCTACTTTAATTGCGAGTTTTACAGCTTTACTAAACCTTGTTAAATAAAAATAGAATAAAGTATGTTTCACTTACCCCACCTGACTATACTTTTTTTTTCTCTTAACAGTTAACACATATTATGGCATTAGTTAGCTGAGTGTTTAAACATTTATGCATAAAAGTGTTAAAACATTAGCGTCCATGGTTGTTAAATTAATAATGACAATCTGACTATGGAACATGCAAATTCATTAAAATTCTCTGAACATAACGGCAACTTCATACTTCTCATTCTGGTATATAAAAAAAACATTTTTTTTTAATAGCGGCCATCAATAATAATTACACATTTTTAAAGTACATATAAAACGAATTATTTTTTACTATGGCGTTAAAGTCAAAAACAATTTGGGTTAGGAGATATGCCTACCAGATAAGAATGAAAACGACGGCAATGGGAGATTGTTTGTTTTAGGAGTTTTAAGAATCAAATCATTATTATTTTGGTAGTACAAACT
The DNA here is from genome assembly GCA_950108535.1 of Agriphila straminella. Taxonomy (NCBI): domain Eukaryota; kingdom Metazoa; phylum Arthropoda; class Insecta; order Lepidoptera; family Crambidae; genus Agriphila; species Agriphila straminella. The sequence goes on along the minus strand of OX467303.1, from coordinate 3,567,233 downwards.
TAGCAGTCTCCTCCCGCGCCCCTTTTTCACCTGTTCTCAGTGCCCAATACTCTTAAACGATAGAAACGAGAGTCGTTAGGCGACTAAGTTATGCTTGGGGTTGGTAAACTTTTTCGCAGAGAATTGTTTTATATTTTTTTTTGATAGCACAAGTTTGAAGAATAAAGAAAATAATATTATGGTTGTTTTATTTTACCTTGTTAACTAAATATTTTTTTTTATATTATTATCGCGATAAAATATCAAACATACGAAGTTCCTTTGCATTTACTGATTTAAAAAACTGATTGACAGATTTGACAGACAGTGACAAAGAGTAATCATATACCTTCGTTTTTTTTTGTTTTGAGCAACGACATAGAAAGTCTTTGGAGCAAAGGCATAACCTACGCATACAGCCGTAATAGTGATTGATTGTACTATGCTGTAAATTAAAAATTTATTTAAATTAAAATGAAGCATTATATAATTCCGCAATTTGTTATTCCTGACTCCAAAGCCAAAAGCTACCAGAAAATATATAATTCACAACAGTTTTGGAAAAGTTTACCAACCCAGCAGAGTCGAACTGTCTCACCATTATCATTATAAAGCGCTCATGCTCAATTATTAAATAGTGTGTGTCTTTGCAATGGTGAGGGCGGCCAAGTAAAATACCTTCCGTACTTGGTTTCCGTACTTGTAAGCAAAAACCTGGTTGTAAAACCTGCAGGTCGCTTACCTACTCAGCACCTGATGTATCAGGTGGTATCACCCAGTTGAAAACAGCTGAATAATCTTATCGAGATCCACGAAATAGTGGGACGACATAATTATTTTTTCATTTAAAGATCGTTGTATATATCTGTTCACAAATTCATTACAGCGCCTTACAAAGAAATATTTCTACTCTTATCACCATTAAAATTAAACGTAATTCATTCCTGGCCGCCGACTTTTTTATCCTATACCGCCCTATAAAATGGGTGATTTCCTTTAAAATTAAAAAAATACAATTTGATAGTTGTATAAAAATAAAAGCTATCCTATTATTATATAAATTGATTAGATACTTACAAATACAGCATAGACCGAACCCGTTGGCACAGTACCCGTTCGCAGAGCCGCCTCGCGCGGTGCACTCCCGCGCAGTCATGCAGGTTCCGTTGTCCCCCGACGCGCCCGCGCACGCGCCGTTGGGGAACGTCACCACGGTGAAGAGGGACAGGACTATTGAATAGCATCAGGAATATTGATGGTATTGATATAAAAGTCTGGGCAGACGGCAAGCGCGACGCTAGCACGGTGTGAGCAGAGAACATAATGCATAATATAGGTATTACGTAATATAAAACATTATTGTTTATTAATCTAGTTTAAACTCAATACACCGTACATTTGATAAAACTTTCGCACAGCCTTGCTCGCCTAACTTAAAGTCGTCCACAGTTTTCATTTGCAAAACTCTTCGCTGATCGAAGGTAAAACTAGTTAAAAACAACAAGTTAGTAAAGAACTACGAGTATCTTTTGATTGGACTTGCGACTATATAAAATGAAAATTGCGGATGAGTTTAGGCGGCTGTTACATTGTAAGTTTTGCTCTCGTGAGTAACTTATTTCTAATGTAAACACTATATAAGTAGCTTTCCGTGATTTTTTAATACTTGCGAGCACAACCTTAAGTTACACATGTAAATAAACGGAAGCAACTAGTGTCCTGCGTTTTGCGTCTCGGTGATTAGTACCCTCAAGTGGCGCCCTCATCTCAATTAAATTTATTGCTCGCTAAGTACATAATGTATCAAAAATTGAAACGTTGAGATTAAAGTCTAGGTTCTGTAGTTTATTTACAAACAATAAACTTTGTAAAATATAGTTCGTTGTAGTAGTAGTAGGCAAAAGTGCCAAAAGTGGCCACTTTTTGCTCTTTTGCCTACTACAACGAACTATATTTTACAGAGGCTATAGTTTGTAAATAAACTACAGAACCTTAGCTTCAATCTCAACGTCTGAATTTTTGATACATTATTAAGAATTCGTCTAAGTATTTGCCTAACTACAACTCGACCGAAATAATTAGGCACATGACAGCTAAGTACTCGTATATTATGACAACGTTTTAATTTGGTGGAGTTGTAGGTATTTAGGAAAAGACGTGGTAATACTTTTAAGGAACACTCACATCGACTTTCTTTTTGTACCGGTGGTGGCCAGAACCTCCCTTCCGGCTTTTGTTCAGGATTATTCTTCTTAACATAACCTGCATTCCACCTTGGAAACGATATGCCATTCAATATTCCTCGTCCCTTCAAAGAGGATCTATCTCCGTTACCAATATCGTTTGACGCACAAAGTTTTAAGAAAACTAAAATCACAGCAAAATGCACGTTCATTTTTCAAGTGATGTTTGTACAGTTTGGAACGTAAATTATGATGAGTTACAATATTTATAATATTTTAGCGGGAAAGGGAACAATGGTGTTAAATTTCTCCTTTTATTGTGATGTGACAATAGCCATTTTGGCGCTAATTTCTTGTGTGGTGTATTAGCACGCGCGCAGGGGCAGCGGCTTGGAACGATTGTGCAAACGAAACGTAAATGGTTTTTGATGTTTATTGTCTGTTTTGGAGGGAACTCCTATGAATTTGGTTCAGAGACAAAATACTTTTACCATTGAAAATGGTTATCAGATGCAAATCGCCTGAGACGTATTTGTGGCCATATTTCCGAGGATTTTGGAACGTACGAGATGGAAATAGTACTTAAATTCAAGGAATTTATCGAGACACGTGTAATACCTTTAAGAATTGAATTTTGAAAATCTACTGGTATTTTTTTTTTAATTTTGCAAAATTTGCCAAAATTCGCTACGTTCGTGATTCAATTCTAAATAGACTAGTTCATACAGCACTTGTATAACAAATAACCATTTTTATTATTATTGAATAGGATTATTTAATGGGGTATTTTTAATTGGGTTACTGGAAATAATAAAGGCGGCTTTTGATGGGATACTTACTTAAATACTAAACCCGGCAGCGGTTTATTTTGTTTGCAACAAATTAAACTAACGGGCGACAAACTGTGGATTACAAAAATACGTAAAACAAGCAACTATGTACATGTGGGAGATAAATAATTTAATTTAACAGTGAAAATTCTAAAAGTATGACAAAAATACTTACTGAGTGAGTAACTATCAACGCATGATGTTTTTGACATCTCGATTAACCTAGGGTTTCCTAGGATGACGGTGCCGTCATATTACGGCCGTAATTTTTGCGGCGTAGAACGTTGTCCATGTAATCAATATGGCGCTGTCTATGTAAATAGCCGCACCGCTTTTTGACGTTACGGTGTCCAGCACCGCTCTCTAGGAAACCGCGCCGTATTGTTTACATGGACAACGTTCTACGCGAAGTTCTACGCCGCTAAAATACGGCCGTAATATGACGGCACAGTCGCTCTTACTCCTCGCGAGCGTTGAGTTCCGCTTGTCCCTCCGCTCCGCTCGCCGCACTCTCGACAGGATCATAGTTGCACCCACGAGTACCTAGTTATCGCTCGTATACTTTTTTAATATCGTCCAATAACTTCAAATTGAGACTCACAGCAGCTCCTTAGCGTTTAATAACTGGGTACTTATAGAAAACCAGTGAGTTGGAGGTAATCATTTCTCGATGCGATCTGTGCATAATAAGCTTCTCTGTGATTGGTTCCTACTTAAATAGCTTTTTATTAAAAATAAAATATCACTCAGGTATGAAGAAAAACAGGATTGCTTACCAGTGTAGGTCACGACCTTTACGGAAAAGTATTTTGTATAGCATTTTTACTTCTTTAATCACAATTTTATTTAAACTTGTACTTGTAGAGGTTAAGTTGATCAGATTAGTCAATATTGAATAGTAATTAATAGGAAGAAAAAATACTTTTAACCTCTAGGTTTTTACCATAAAAATAGAGCGATTTTTTTCTTAGTCTATGGTTTTACGCATATTAAGCCTGACATTTAAAAACGGTTTTACAAGATTGTCTGTAACAACAAATGACATTTCGATGTTCTAGACAATTTTTGTAGGGTTTGTTATGTAAAGTTATTACATGATAATCAAGCATCTTAGTAACCTATACCTACCTTAATCTGTTATCTGTAACAACAAATTTTATGTGTTTGCATGAAAATGCAGCATCTATAGTAATCTATAAGTACCTTAATCTTTTATTGAAGTTCTCCTCAATTGGCTCAAGTCGATCGTGCACGAAGCGATTTGGAATGTTAAGTGCAGTCCACAACTCCAAGACCCTCGAAATAGGGTTAAAACAATAGGTTGTGGACACACGTAAATGCACCTGAATACGGGATAAGATTTCCAGTAACGTACACTACAACTACTATGTTATTTTTGTTGGTGCTTTGTATCCTGACAACATAGACGCGCAACATGTTGCACGATGACGCTTGGCAAGTTTATCAATAAGGGTTCCTGTTGCGCCTTAAATATTACATTGCTCGTCATCTGGAAACGTTGCATTATGTTTCGCAACATCACACGTCATGTTTAGCAACACGTGTTGTGTGTCAAACGTTACTATTTTCTAAAAAAATACTATTCATACACTAAGTCAAAATTAAAAAAAATACAAATTGGTACGACCATTCTCAACTTATGCACTTGCCAACGATCAGCATTAAAATTTTATCATTATAAAAAAAACATTTTCGATATCGCATAACCTGAATATAAACTCTAAATAGCGGTCCAACAACGCATTAAATTATTTTATAGAAATGCGTCCACAGCAGGTATACGTATACTTAATTATTAGCGAGTTTTCACTTTTGTATAACATCCGGTGGAAACAAATAGCAGTTATTGCCCACATCCGGTTGACTTTGCGATTGCCCTTAAATTGTAATAAATAAAGGACAGCTGTGCTGTAGCATTGCATCTAGCCTTAAATTGGAAAGGCAATGTCATAACGATATAAGTCACAGAACATTACAAACAAAACTAAACCATATCTTCTTCACAATAAAACAAAATATCGCCTGCAAGCCGTTTGCCGCCGTCCGCCGTTTTGGTCCTATGTGAGCTGGCGGGGCTTGACGGAATGAGATTAGTTCGAGGCCATTGTGAGCGAGCTGTGCCAGCCAGGTTAAAATAACTAAGTATACTAGTAGGTATTAAAGCCTTTTATTAACACGTGTTTCTACCCATCAATTCAGCGTATTCTCGAGCCTAGCATATTTATTTAATAAGTACATTATGAAGGTACTATATTTAAGATAATATTGGCATTTATCATTATCGTTAAAAAGTAATAACAATATTAACAATAGTCCAACCCTGACAAAACCTAGCTCGTAGGAAAATTCTATTTGTGTTGATTGGAAGGGATTTTATCTTTTGTGCTCATGAAAAATAGGAGACAATAATAAAAAACGAACAACACATTTGCAATTAAACGTGCTACAACGGGTGCCCTGTTGCCCGCTGTGGCCTGTTTGATATGTGACCCAAGAAAATTTATTTACCCTATGTGTGACAATACCTCACTTTCAGCACAGAGATCAGCAAAAAATCCAAAAGTGAGAAATTAAATCTGCAAATCAGCTCCGTGCCTAGATAATATATGGATCGCTTACAGTGACACAGAGAAATAATCTCTAAAAGACTGCCGGGGAAGGTCGTGGGATCCCATGGCGATAATCTAATCCTTAAGAAAAAATCAATTCTGAAGTTCTTTTCATCATATCAGCCGCACGACACCCACTGCTGACACACACACACACACACTATTTTCATTACGGAGTAGATGTCATTGTGAATTCTGGATAAATTCGTCTCATTTAATGTAAATTTGCAATCGTTTTCTAAATTTCTGTGTTGCAGTAGACTTAATTGATATAAGAACTGTGCGTTTTTTTCCTTTAATTTTAAAACCTTAACTAAATGTTTGACTGTACATGACAGGCGAGGAAGAATATTGGAAGTAATATTATTTATTATGATTATCCGCCCTCTTCAGGGTGGATAGATGGACATGTGTTTCCAAGTATCCACCTTAGGGTGGCTGTTTCAGGGAGGATAAACGAAACAAGCCTTATTGACTTCTAGTAGTGGGATCCCCCTATATTGTAGAATGTACTAGGTACATAGTTAATCACATAAACTTAATATTCCACTCGAAAAATTTTCTAAGTCTATGGTTAATCATTACGTTACATTATAATGATAGTAAAAAAACCCACGATTACTTACAAACAAATGCAGTACAGTGAATATTTGCAAAGTGGAGTCAGATAATAAAACAACACAGTTGAAGTATCCGTTTAATAAATTACTGTAAAAATGGTTAGAATCTTCGACAGAACTCAAGGAAATCAGCTTTATATTATAAATTATCCATAATAATTATATTGACTGTATTGTACGTAGATTAGTAAGGTGTTTCCTATGAACAAATTATTCAAATCTATTTTGATAATATTTTACAGTCACGAGCAATGAATTCTAAATCTTTGTAAATAAAAGATTGTGTTCTAATCCGAAATATTTTCAGCTTATCAGGAAAAACAGGTGTAGGTACCAAAGTTCATAATGTATTATTTAAAAATGAATACTTTATGTTACCTACCCACTATGTCGTGACAGCCAAAATTTTACAAAACACTCTAAATAAGTAGGTACCTAAGTAGTCAATTATCATAAATACTTACATAATTACGACTAAAATATTTATTTGTTTTATAAAATAATAGCTTTGGTACTGTTACAATATTTTTGGTGATTGAAGGTGAATTGCAGGTAAAACAGAAAGGCCAAAATACCCTTAGGCAACTTTGGTCAAAACTGAGAAAATGCATTTCGTCCTCGGTATTATTTTTACATCGGTTTTTCAGCACCGCGCGTACATTTTAGAATCAATCTGCTTTACTTAGGTGGATTGGTGGTGATCAGGGGCTATACCGGCTATCGCATTAAACGTCTGCCCAGCTTAAAATTAAAACAGATAAATCGAACCCCAAACAGGCCAAAATGGCGAACCCCAATAGGGATGTTGACTAATGAATAAAATAACGAAATACTAATAAAAATCGTAAACATATTAAACTTTTAGAGTAGCTTGTATACCTCTTGGTTTTATATATTGCCTATTATTTGTTTTATGACCCTTCAAAGTTGGGTGGACAAGTCCATTTAAAAAGTATACAATTTATTAAAATAAATGATACCTTTAATTGGTCCGTAAAATGTATAGCAAATTTGTCGAAGAAACCATTTTGATAAACACAATATTTAATATAGCTGCTGAACAAATTTCCTATGCGTTGCATACAAACTAGCACGGCGTGACGTCATAACGTGCAAGCCATTAGTATGGAGCGTTTTTGATCGAGTCCATTTGTGTGCATTTCACACTGTGATATCTCGGGCAGTTTTCATGCTAGCGAATTAATTCTTTTACCAATGTTTCTTTTCTTGAGAGGTAATTTATGTAACATAAAATAAAAAAAATAGTCAACATCCCTATTCATGATGTCACACGAACAGAACATACTCGTATATCCTACTTCCTACTATCCTATCCTACTTCCTACTAATATTATAAATGTGAAAGTTTGTGGGTTTGGATGTTTGTTCCCCAATCACGCAAAAACTACTGAACGGATTTGATTGGAATTCAGCACACAGATAGTAGATAGCATAGATTAAAACATAGGATACTTTTTATCCCGATATTCCCACGGGAACGGGAACCACGCGGGTGAAACCGCGGGCGGCCGCTAGTTCCAAATATTTTCAGCAAATAGAACCTACATACGAAATTCCTTAGGTACTCCGATTTTTCTGTTTTTAGTTGAAGCTCGGCAGACCCGCCGAAAGAAATGTCATGGAGTGGGACGCACATCTAAGCGCGATGCTTTTTGTAATAGGCCCTCAGACTTGGTGGTTACTTCAAACTTCTCAGTTTATGCCAAAAAAAATAAAAATAAAATGTCGACATACGAGTGTAGAGCTCGGTGGCGCAGTGGTTTAGCGCCTGGCCCAGCGATTGCGGAAGTTAAGCAATGTTCGCAAGGGTCGGTCATGGGATGGGTAACCAAAAATGTATTATCTCGAGCTCCTCCGTGCTTCGGAAGGCACGTTAAGCCGTTGGTCCCGGCTGCATTTGCAGTCGTAACACCCACCAATCCGCATTGGGCCCGCGTGGTGGGTTATGGCCCGCCCTCCTTAAGGAAGGCCTGTACCCCAGCAGTGGGGACATCAAAAATGACTGATGGACATACGAGTGTTTTGTTTTATACTATCTGAAATGAATATAAATTTTTAATTTATCGAAAAAGGAATACATCTAGAAAGTTCATATATTATACATATAGGTTTCAAACGGGGGACAGCAACAATTTGATTTTCATTTTGGTAACACCATATTAATAAAGTATTATCAAATATAAATTAAATTACCATACCTAGTGCAACACTCTAGTTTCATGCTTTAAACATCCTTTACACTAGACATTTTCCATACCCTGTGTGAACTTACTTGCTAACAAACTTGGAAAGGAAAATCTGCTTTAAGCTTTAAGGCGATTTAATTTACGGTAAATCTGCGGGAAAGAGAATTTATTTCTTATTTGAAGTTACTAAGTAGTTAAAGTGTTTGTAAGACCTAAAGGTGCATCACTTTAGATAACAGTTCTGACATGCTTTAACAATGGAACTTATTAAAGTTGTGGTAAACTATCCGACATTATTTCAATTATTTTGTATTTACTTATAAATATTAGATCTAGCTTGAAAACAACAACAAAGTAAATGAGAAAGGATTTGTGTGGGGTCGGGTTATTTATCACTTGACAGTTTCTAAATTTTCGAGACGATGATGTTTATAATAATATTGTTATTTGATTAGTGGAAAAACTGGTTACACGCACGGTTACAGTGCACTTAAATAGCACGAACAGCTATCGAGAAAAAAAAACGTGCGTTTAAAGCTCTCGATTGAGTAGGTTTACGAGGAAAGTTTATGCGCGCGGTCTGTGGAATTTACTATCGAGTTAACGTAACCCAGCTCTGTAAAATTCGTGCTGCCGATTTTGCTAGCTTTCGTATTCGAGTAGTATTTTTTTACGCGCGTAAGATTTCTCGATAGCTGTTCGTGCTACGGGTACAGTACTACAGTAAAAAAAATAACGCGCGTAAAATCATTCGACAGTGCAATTTTGTATCGGAAATTTGTACAACGCCATCTACCGTCCAATAACGAAATTCAAATTTCCATAGACAATATTTCCCTATCTAGTTTTATTTCTCGATAGCTGTTCGTGCTAAGGGTACAGATGAGTAATGGCAGGATAATTTTGCTGATTCACAAATCGTCCACCAGTCGGCACACTACCGCCAACTTGGCGCTAGTGTAGATCTAGATCTGTTGTTTGTTGCTTGTATGTGTTTGCTATCAATTTTTGGATGGCGCTAAATGCGCCCTAATTAGTTTTTCAACCCCTCACTAGATGGCGCTAAATTAATTTTCGTATCCATAACTAGATGGCGCTAAATGCAACTATATTAATTTTTCTACTCCTTACTATATGGCGTTAAATGCATCTTGATTAGTTTGTCTACTGGTTACTAGATGGCGCTAAATGCGCCTTAATTGGTTTTCTATCCCTTACTAGATGGCGCTAAATGCATCTTGATTAGTATTTCTACTTATTACTAGATGGCCCATCAAAATTATTTTACCACAAAATGTTGCCCTACATTTTAATTTACTTTTTGTAAATGACAGTTAAAAATATTGTAAGAAACAACAATATTCCATCCCTAAGGGGGTGAAATAAGGGATGAAAGATTTGTATGAAAGTCCCTTACTTTTGAAGCTAGGATCTTCAAATTTTGGGTTTAGGCTGACGATTGAAAATTAATAAATACGGGTCTCAGCGTTTTTCAAAATTCTACCCCGAAGGGGTGAAAAGGGGGATGAAGTTGTGTATAGAAGAAAATCCCTCATTTTCGAAATAAGAATCGCTTAATTTATAATTTAGGCTTATGGATGGAAATTTAACGCAACTTATATTGTTATTGTTAGTATTTCAACAACTATGGGGATGAAATAGGGGTGAAATGGGAAAAAATAAACCTAAAAATAGATATGGAATGCAATCATCATCCCAAACCACCCCAATAACGACCGTTACCTATTGGGGGTTTCTGGGATGACGATTGCAAAAATGACATTTATTTTGACGTCCAACACGGTGGACGTGGTTTAACCCCTAAAAGGGTGAAATTGGATTCAAATGTCATAGTAACCATAATATCCGAGCGAAAGCATCCACAGTAGGTAGGTACAGTCAGCAGCATATCAAGCTATACAAAGCTGTCAAAAATCGGGTCCTTAATCTGCTAGACAAGTTTAAAAATGATTGAAGAAATTTGACACATTGTGGATAAAAACAAGTATATAAATAAAAAAAATAAGTACGAATATTGTTTCAGATTTTCTTATTTGAAAACAATACCAGCGAGCATGCAGATATCCACGCTTGTTTATCTAAACTTTATTAGCATGACTGTACTGGACTGACGAATTGCACAAATTGACAAGTTAAGTAAAGTGACGAGTTATAGAAACTAACCAAAAACGAAACTGACCAATTGACGAATTTCGCGAAACTGACGAATCAAGTAAACTGACCAGTTAGAAAACTGACGAATTAGGGAAACTGACGAGTGATAACCCGACCCTTTATCATTGACCATTGTCAAATTTTCCATTCAAAAAATGTATCTCTAAATTATCAAATTGCTACTAATTAAAATAATTCATTCTTTAAAATTATTTTACTGACAAAAAAAAACTTTTTTATATTACTTTGATTATTATAAAAATTAATAAACCCGTTAAGTTATCTGACTAAAGACGGAAAAGATTAGGTGCTGTATTAAGTTATTAAAATGGTATTTGGATAGAATACTAAGAAACTATTGCAAATAAATTTGTAGAGGTTGAATTAAAGTAAATGGTTAGAAAGAAATACTGTACGTATGTACCTAAAAATAATGATACATAAAAATATGTTTGTTTTCCTACAGTAAAAAAATTTCAAAGTTCATGTAACTTATGTTACACAAACTCCGCCAAAGTCAAACTTTTCATATTATATCATCTTTTATAAACATTTCGTCGAAAAATACAATTGTTATATAGGTTATCTAAAATGGTACTTGTTGTTGATTATACAAATATTATTCTAGCTTATAATAGCTTTATTTTCAGCGCACACTGTTAATGATACGGACCACTTTTACAATGTTCAGTGCGTTATGGAATCTTCTACGAGTCTCAAGTTTTCATTTCAATAATTAAGTTTTTTATTTTAATAATTTGCTTAGTATCATTTAATAACGTAAGTATTTATAAAATTTTAAGCACTTTTACATGCGTTGCGATATAACTAGATTAGTCAATTTTCAATATAAAGTGACATACAAAACATCCTTATCAATGACGACTACTACGCGTTCACTTCGTCATTGCCGTCGACGACCGTTATGGCGTCACAGCTAACGGTACTGTAGACAAAAAGTAATCATGTTTTTTAACTATTTTAAATTTTTTCTTATTCAAAGAGTGTCATTAACTTATATTTATAACAAGTTAGGTTCGCCATTATGTAGGAACTTTACTCTTTTAATCATTAAAACAACACAAATAACGAACGTAATGATTAAATGAACAGAAACATAAATTAAGCTTTGCATTGCTAGCCGTACTAGAAAGGCGACGCGGTATGACGAAGCGGGCCGGGAGGTAGCGGCAATGATGAAGTGAACGCGTAGTAAATTTATGCTAAGAATAACTAATAAGTTATACTTAATTAAAATTTATACTTTTTGGATATACTTAATAATTATCCAAAAAAGCAATGGCTATATCTTTTCCCATTTCTAATCAAGCATTTGCAGTTAAAATTTTCAATATTTAATAATAAGTAAAGATATTGATTTTTTTTTTACGTTCAAAAAGATTATAATGATTTCTGGATTTAATACTCATTCATAGAACACGCGCGTAGTTTTAATATACTATATCTATGGTCAAAAGAGATTTTACGTAAATCATGAAAAGAATGAATGCGTTTACATTTATGCGTCTTGCTATCTTTGTGAGTTTGCCGATTAATTAAGATTATTAACTAGTAATTTTTAACTTTAAACTGCACAGTGCACATACATATTCATTATTCAGTAACATATACCCATTTGATTTTTAGATATACCTACTTACTTAAAAATTAAGGGTGTAATTTAATAAAAGCTGATGTAGGTATTTCAATTATAATGATGATCATGCAAAACTGTATCAGTCTTGTTATTAAAAAAAATGACATTATTTTTCATACTTATTTAAATTTTAAATTAAAAAAATCGGCTCTAAAATAAACTTCATCTTTTAACTTAAATACATTTAAGCCTGATTAAAAAAATGTGTTTCTATGAACAACCTAGCCTAGCATATAAAATAGACATACAAAATTCCAAAAACTTTAGTGTACATATTATAATTATTCTTATTAATTAATAGTAATAATAGCCATTTAGTATTTATAAATAGGTACCTATATGAAAAATGCATTATTCCAAAAACATGATGATTTCGCACATGAAAATCAACATAGTCATAAGCATAACCAAAAAAATAAATATTGAGTTATTTATTCAGGAATTAGCGTTTTTTCTCTACAAACTGATAAAACCATAGAAATAGAATGTCAAAGAACAACAATGTCAATAAACGGTGGTCCGAAAAACGAATGTATTTTATATGAGATACGTAAAATATGACTTACATACATAAAATATGACTATATTATGGCAAAGGAAATTAATAAACTATGTTCCAAACTGATTTTTTTGTCGATAAACGAATAAATGTAGCGAAATTTGGTTTTTAAAAATATCTTATTTACTTGGATTGATTTTTTTGTCACATCATCACTAACAGAACAAGACACCATGGCTCCACGATACCATTATTTAAAATTCTAATCAAGATTACCAAATATTTTAAAGAAATTGTGATTGCTTATTTGCTAGGCGGGACGCTAGGGGTTCTTACTGTGAAAAAAGTTGGCACATTAACACTTGATCCTTTGTCTCTTTTTTTCATAGACCGTGTCCGTATAATGTTAACTTCACTTTTCCACGCTTTGTTGGTCTTCTTGAGTGCAGCGAAAATGTTTCTCAGTCTATGGATAAAACAGTCTTAGTTTGCATTGCACTTTGACGGTCTTGCCTGTTATCTTCGAGCAACGCCGGCTTCGTCCCGTACAAAAGCCCGTCTTACTCTAAGCCTGTTATCGAGGCTACCACGACGACGTCAGTTTGTATTGTGGTTTCGAATTAACACCCTTTGATACTGTATTTCCTGGCAATTTGAATAAAGCAAATGAAATTTTGAGATAATACTGTTTTGATTACTATTTTTTTACTAAGTAATTTAGTTTTTATACAAAGTAGCTTTTAAATCCTATATTAGTCTTATATTAGTTTAAAAGACTTAAGTTTTGAAGTATACAAAGTAAAAAGAATGTAGCTTTAAACAGTCGGGAACTATGATTTTGAAATCTTTGAAACGCTATACCTCGAAACTACTTTTTTTGAGTTATGAGTATTTTGATTTACAAGTGCGATATTGTGTCTTGTATGGATTTGCCAGCAAAATAAAACTTTTCATTTATTAACTGACTATGTTTAGTCTAACAACAATTTATTTTACTTATAAGTAATCATGTTGGATATAGCCCCATTATACGTTAGACTTACATAGATAAAAATGCAAAAGTTATATTAAAAATCTCAAAATGATGTTGTGCCCAGAATCATTTAATAAGACTGACTAATTTAGGTATTAAAATAAATAAATTCGCTAAGTACACAAATTATTATTATGTCCTTAAGTATTAAAAATGCATGAAATAACATCACAACAATCTACAGAAAAAAGGTTAATCTTTTAAATAATTGATATGTAGTACAAATATTTAACCAAGCAACATAATTTATAAGCAAAAATCACAATTTTGTCATGTGACATACTTAGGTCTAGACTAGACATCAATACTTAATCAAACACGGATATGATATAACTTTATGTAGCAAGATAGTTCTTAAACTAAGGGATATTTAGAGTCTACGCAGACGACAGACTTTATATCCAATTATGTATTTTCTTTATTAATTTATTTGGATAAAATATAGTCATTCACAAACATCGAAAAGTCACAAGATTTATCTAGCTTCACTTTTGCAAAAAAGGAAAAGATTCAATAATTTTTGTTTTTAATGGTTGGTACATACTTGCGGCGAATTAATCCGTATAACCCACGCGCGATGAGAATGGGATAGAACCTTGTCAAAGTAAATCGAAAATTGACTTATAAGTAAATTTTTATTTAATTAATCAACTAATTTTACTTGTTATCTTAGGTACTTGAAGTAGCTGCAACAAAAGTTCCCTCACCTCCGATGCGTGACATAAAAAATATCTTTGTTTTGTGCGTGACACCGTGTTTTTGGAAATCCTCCTCGCACGCGGATTATAATATAATATCATGTGCATGTAAAACAGGGATTGAAAGACTCCAGTCTTCAGTCCTCAGGCTTCAGACTTCTTTCAAGACCTCCGTCATTACAGACTTTCAAATCTTTACCGCTTTATCATATTAGAGTAGATCTAGGAGACTAAGTAAGTACATTATGCACCGAGAGCGTAAAATAGAAAATCCTCTATTACTTATATAAAAATCAAGCTAAAGGTTCAATCTTAATCTCCAACTAAGATACTCTAATTGACCATTAATTTACTGTTATAACACAAATGTTACTGTGTTTCCTACACGTGTGTAATTTAGATCATATTTTAAATAGGTAAGTGATTACATTTATTATATAATATAATCGTTTCCCGCCGTTGTGTGAACGAACACACACAAATTATGTTATCGATTATTTATCAAAAACCACGACTCACTTTACGAAACAATACCGGAAGTCACAGTTTCATCATTATATTTTTTATCTAAATAGGCCATTATTCTAACTTAGAAAAAATGACTGAAGAAAATATTATTTTTCAGTTTGATAAAACCTTAAAATAGCAATTAAAATTAATAT
Organism: Agriphila straminella; assembly: GCA_950108535.1. Classification (NCBI taxonomy): domain Eukaryota; kingdom Metazoa; phylum Arthropoda; class Insecta; order Lepidoptera; family Crambidae; genus Agriphila; species Agriphila straminella. The sequence continues at coordinate 3,552,060 of OX467303.1, read as the reverse complement.
AATTGGTATGCGATAAATATGAATCGGTGAGATCGACTTAGTTAAAATTAGTATACTATAAGCATAATATAGTCTTCTCTGGAATTAGAGAAGGCTAGTGATTTTTATGAACCCCTCACACGTTGTTTAGTCCGTTCACAAATATCTACGTGTTAAGAGCTTTGCGCAGTTATCCTCCCTTATTAAAAGATGGCGCTGTTCGCAGTTTCTTCTTAATTCTGGGTGTACTCCATCGAGGGTGTACTCGGGTATCCGACGGTGAAACACCTTCGTCGACGTCGTCCGCTTCGGTTTTTATTTCCATTTTCTAAACAATTTAAAGGTTTTTTGTGATGCTTATAAAAAGTGCAAAATTCCCTGTGATACTGTACAAAGCACTATTTGGCTCTACCACAAAATAACTAATAATACAAGCTTTTACACTATGGTTATGCTTTCAAGTATTTTACCTAGAGCAGAGTGCTTACACCCTTTTACAGATGGCGTTGCTGGTAAACAATAGTATTTTACTTTATTATTGTTTACTAGTCCAAAACCTACCTACAGAGGACTGCGTGGGTTTAGATAACTTGTACAATTATTTACAATAAAAGAGCTCTATCTACTTAATTATATTTGTTAAAATATTGTAATTAAATGTAATTCTCACCACTACTGAAAGATAGCTAAGTTCTTTTTTTTTATTTCACCCTACCCCTTTACACCCGAGATTAAAATATCGTGAGTTTTAACTTTGAAAAATCTACACCGTACCCAAATCTATTTTTCGGATCGCAACCGACGTCGATTGATAATGAGGCTATCTGAGAACACGTCAAAACACACTTTATTGGTATAGATGCAAGTTACAACCCGTCAGTTATTGGAAGGCCGCTGCAGGTATGTTTGTTTCTTGGCTGTGTTTTTTGATGGCAAAACCCGCTCACGTAAATTCCTCATATTTTCATTATTTAAAGAGACTTTTAAATACTTTCGCTTTATATTGCATATAAATTCCTGAAACTCACAAACGTGAGGGTCTGATTGCTGGAAACCAGCACCAGCAGGATTTTTTTCATTATTTTTCTCATGTCTTTTTAACACTAAGAAAGCCGCTTAAGAACACTTTAACAGTAATTTTAAAGAATTAATTCTCTCGGGTGTAAAGGGTTAAAGTCCCCCTTTTAATGCGACGCATGATTTTTCGTTTAGTAAATTTTACCTATATTCCCTAACTAAAGTCTACTGCTGTTTCGGACAAGTCCAACTGGCTGGGGCGTGTCAGTTAGAAAGTTAGGTACTATTAACTCTGCGAATATTATACGATTGCTATACTATCTCACCTGTACTATTAACCTGATCAGCATGTGCTGTTGTTCCAAGAGCTGTGACATTTCCCGAAGCTTGCGCTTCTGCTTTTCCAGCTCATTTGAGATATAATCTTCGTTACTCTCCAGCACTAAGTCTAATCCAGCTGCAAGAGTGAGTGCTGATTTAGGACAACCAAATAATGTAAGAGTACGTAGCTTTAACATATTTTTAACATAGTCAAAGTCAAGTCAAAGTAAAAAATAGCTTTATTCAAATAAACTTAAGGTGGTACCCTGAGCGAAAGTGGCGCCGCGGTTAATTATATTTAATATTATAATTCTAATACACAATTTTGAAAATGTTTATCGTGGAGATTTTAGGGCCCACAGTCTAGTATTTTTAGACGGTATCGTTACATTCCCTCATAGTCACTGCTAGAAGTAGATAGCAAAACCGCTAAAAGTGGCCGTTTTTGACACATTTGCTATCTACTTCTACGAATGACTACGAGGGCATGTAGTGATACCTTCTAAAAATACTAGACCATGGGCCCGAAAATCTCCACGATAAACATTATTAAAATCTTTTTCTATTAATAACTTATTAATTAAAAACCTCTGAGGGCGCCACTTTCGGTCATACAACCGCCTTAACAGATAACACTTTTGAATCGTCTATATTTATTTACCTACTACCCGTCCCAGTTCTAGACTTTTTTAACTGAAAAGAAGAACGGGCGCAAGAAACTATCAGCTTTAAGGCGGCTGTATGACCGAAAGTGGCGCCCTCAGAGGTTTTTATTTAATAAGTTATTTATAGAAAAAGATTTTAATAATGTTTATCCTGGAGATTTTAGGGCTTATGGTCTAGTATTTTTAGAAGGTATCACTACATGCCCACGTAGTCATTCGTAGAAGTAGATAGCAAATGTGTCAAAAACGGCCACTTTTAGCAGTTTTGCTATCTACTTCTAGCAGTGACTACGAGGGAATGTAACGATACCGTCTAAAAATACTAGACTGTCGGCCCTAAAATCTTCACGATAAACATTTTTAAAATTGTGTATTAGAATTATAATATTAAATATAATTCACTGCGGCGCCACTTTAGCTCAGGGTACCACCTTAACTGGAATAAGTAACGATATTTACAAACATAAATAGACCAATAACGTCCAAATACTCAATCGAATCTTAAAGTTAAGGCCACCTTAAATTCAAAAAAGCTGTCAGATTTGACAGAATCTCTATGAAACTGACAGCTTCCTTAAAGTTAAGGAGACCTTAACTTAAGATTTAAACTAAGAAGCCTTTGAGTATTCGGCCGTTAGTCAGGCAAATGACAAACATTTTCTCAAAAATCAATAGGGTATTAATGGTGTGTCACTTCTAAGTTTTAGTTTTGATATCATCTAAGTATTTCATCGCCAAAAATAAACGTTGACAATAAAGTTACCATCATCATTAAAAGGATTGCAGAACCATTTTCTGAGGATAAGGTCGAGGAAGCCAAGTTTTCTGCATTTGCTGTTTGGGTATTCAATTAGCTCGTCTTTGTCTACCTTCTCGAGAAGTATGGTAGGTAACTTCCGCTCCAGTTCAGTGTGCAAAACCACCTGAAATCATTTTTGTATTGGAACCAAATCATATTTTCGAAATAAGGATTTGTGATAATTCATGTTTGTAAGTCTCTTAATTCAGGTTTTTTTTTTAAATTGATTTACGAAAAAGAATGAATTTAGATTCATACGTAATTTAAATTAACAATAGGGTTTTAATGTTCGTTACCTTAAAATCAAAGTAAAAGAAAAAAAAATATGTTAAGAATTCAAATGCACTAGGTATATCGTTAATAAATTATTTATAATGTAACACTATAGCGGCCGCCCGCGGTTTCAGCCGCGTGGTTCCCGTTCCCGTGAGAATATCGAGATAAAAAGTATCCTATGTTTTAATCTAGGCTATCTACTATCCGTGTGCCAAATTTCAACCAAATCCGTTCAGTAGTTTTTGCGTGATTGAGGAACAAACATCCAAACATTCAAATATCCAAACCCACAAACTTTCACATTTATAATATTAGTAGGATATTAGTAGGAAGTAGGATAGTAGGATTTCGCAAATATTTGCCATCTTAGCAACATTTTTTTTTACCTGCATTGCCAACCTTTTGAGCTGGGCATTTCTCCTGACGCTTTCAATGTCACCGACAGCCAAACCGATGAGCAGATTCATCAGGAGAATCGGCATCAGCACCATGAATAATCCTAGTATGAAGAAGGTGGGCATTGGGAACGGGAGGATAATATTCGTCTCGGAATTGTAGTATGGCTGAACGTATGTCCCAACGAAATCTATCTCTCCGAGCATCATTGTAAATGTCCTCATTAAAGACATAGGAATGCTTTTAAAAGACAAATGGTTGCCCTGGAAAGAAACAGAGTTAGTAATTTGCAAAAGCTGTTAAAAATAATAATGGATTCGCTTAGCAAATTATCAAATTCGCAATGCGTTCATGGGAGATAAATTTTGAAAGCTTAAACTACTTCTAAATAAATAAAAAATTCTTCAATTAAAGTTTTCACATTTTAGCCGTTAAAAGTAACAATTAAAAATAATTTGAGCAACATTTGGCTTTTAATGTTAAAACATAGCGTTTGCTAATGTACCAAAGCCAATTTTCATGACGTCATGAACGCAAAGCCCTTAAATCTTGTATTATTTTACAACGGTATACAAACTTGTCTCATATTAAAATATATATAAATATATAAATATAGGTACATACTATAATATTAGTCTTTGAAAAACTCAAAAAGATTGGCAAATAATAAAATTAATTGTGAATATTGCGTGATAGTCGCATCATTACTAAATTCACATCCTGTTAGTATGTTATCTAAAGTGTTAGTAACAATATAACACTGAAAGCATTACCAAAACATTAAAGAAACGTTTCATGCGATATCCACGGTTAAATAGAGCTTATCGTAAAGCTCACTCATTTTATTTCTAAATATCTATTAGATATGATTTTAAAGAAAGCACAATAAAATAGAAAAAAGAATTCCGAGTACTCTAAGATGAAGATTAGTTTAGAACCCACTTTGGATAGTAGAATGAAAAACGCCAGTCCAAATGCAATGATGAGGATGGAGAAGAGCATCAACACTTTGATGAGAGTCTGCAAGATCTCCAGGAACATGACCACGTAGATACCAATCTGGTCGAATCGCTGCAGCAACAGGAGTAACTCAAACCAAGACAGGAACACTGTTATGGAAGCCGCTGAGAACTGAAAAAAGTTTTTGAAATACGTAATTATAATAGAGGAGTAATACCTAAATACAGGAAAGATGATGAGCGAAAATAGCTTCCCGAAATAAAGGCACTTAATTAGACAATTCTATTTCCAGTAATCAACCTTATGGACTTTTATGGTGATGATACAGTAGAAACTAACTTACCTGTATGTCACTAAAATCACCAAATAACGTTGGGAGGACCATCAGAGTGGAGCATACGTACAATAGCCAAGAGACCAAGTTTGATGGATCCATCAGGTAGTGCCATTTCTGTTGCTTCACGTTGTATGCCTCCCGTACCAGGCAAATGGCATTGTAGACGATTATAGCTACTGTACTTGTGTACATTGCTATCATCGATTCGAAATCTGGAAACATATTAGCTACACCTTTTCTCAAATTAAGATAGACTAAATATAAGAATCTCTATTCAGAATAATTATTTGGAAAACAAGTGACATGCTGCAAAATCTTAAATGTAACAGTGAGAAAGACTTTATAATTTTATAGTGGTCAATAAATATTTTCAAATACCTTACCTATTGGTTGTTTTATGGTTTTTGTTAACGTTTTGTTCATAACAGCTCCATCATTAGTGGTATTTATACATCTGATTCTATCAGGAGACCTTGTTATTACATCTGTACTCGGATTTATGTTCGCCATAAGTAGATATGTGTAAACTGTGACAAATATTAAGTATACGCAATAAAAAAGCAGATTTGCAAGATGGAAATATTTGCCATATGAATTCCATTTCATTTGAAGGTATTTTTGACTCAACGGATGAGCCAATAGTTCAACTCTGCCATGAGCTACCATCGCCTGTAAAATATGAAAATGAGCAATTTAAAAAAATATCTGAATCGCATACTCCTGTTCTCGTGAATGATAATTTAAAGTGTACAAAAGTATTTAGTTGATCGTGTCTAAAATCACATAAATGTGCAAACACACCTATTGTGACTAGGTTTACATTTACAGATGCAAGCTGACACATTTTTCACCACCAAAAACCACCTAACAAGTTCCAGTGAAATAGAAGCGTTGCTGTGTTACAAATAGGTATGTGGCGGCATCTACCTACGCCGCACATACCACTACACACGGTACAGCAACGAGATATATCACGGTGTTTCTAGATAGCGCTAGTGTCGAAGAAACACGGTGATGAATCTTGTTGTTGTACCATGTGTTGTGGTACCTACGCCGCAGGTACATTTTGTTTTCTTGAAAACCATGAAATCAAAAGATGCTTAGATCATTTCGTCATTACGTTATGAACTCGTATTCTATTTGGTGAATATTCACTTAAACTTTGGAATGTTTTGTTTGTTCTATTCCTACTTCCATAGTATTTTCATTTTGTAGGTCCAAGCACAGAGTCAATTGTTTATCATTTATTTCAATAGTACGCGCAAAATTCGATACGTAAATAAACAATGGGTCTCAGTCTTGTCTCAGTAGTAGGTAATAATAACTGGTTTCTGAATATCAATCTGTGCATAAAATGTACAGTGTAACTCTTCAATTCAAATTATTTGGCATTAATCCCCAAACCAGTTTTGATCTAGCTTCAATGATTTCATGGACAGTTGGGACACTTAAGCGATGCACCAGTGCTGTTTGGTCTGCACTCACGTTGATCACATTCAACGGTTCTGGTCGGAATTTTGGGTCGTTGAGCGCGAGTCTCAGCGCGTCTACTTCTAGTTTCGAGTGTTGGTAGAATTTGAAAGAGTACTTAATCTGTAGGTATGGAAAAATAACATATCAGTATCTGTTCCTATAAGGACTTACGTTGAGCGCAGGCAATGGTATTTTCTGTGATTTGGACATGCTCTCCGTTTTTCTGGTTCCATCCTCGTCTTTCAATGGAGGGCATAATGCTTCGAAGCTGTACTTGATCTAGATTTTTCCCAGAATTATTATATTTGGCATTCGAAACTAACTATGTTATGTAATAGATTTTTTTTATAAAGACACGCATAAAATAGAAGCACTAGACTACTATTAATGACTATGAGATCAGAATGTTATTACATTAAATATTTTTATAACATTCAAAATATTTTTCGTTGCACAAGGGATATCATTAAAATATTGTATTTTAAAGTAGATACTAGCGATTACTACTAATGAGAGCATGCATTTACACTGCTTTGAGATTGATTATACATTACATAATACATACACTACAAATAACTATGGGAGACTAATAGGAATTGTAATATTTAAAGGAGTCTACTATATAATTGTACGACACTGCCAGAAATTCCTTGGCTAACATTTTCATCACTCACGTAGAAGCTTTTCGAATCCTTCTTACAGTTGGCTTTGGTGATGCACTTGTCTTGGACAGCCTCGAACACTCTCGGCATATATGCAATAAGGGCCAACGTCACACATGGATGGCGATCGGACCTTAAGGCCATTACTTCTTTAGCCCTGCAAGCGATAGTAATAGAACAGCAAATTTAATTTGCCTCATTGATTGACTTATTTAGATAAATGACAGTAAATAAAGTTCCTATGCTTGCATACGAATGATTTTTCTCATTTATGATTATGTATGGCGCATATCGAGTTTGTTTCATTATGTCTGGCGAAAAGCAATAGAGATTGGGAATGAGAATTGGGAGTAAGTGAGAAAAATGTTGTATGGGTCTAAATTATATGTAAGAAATCTCTTAAGAATAATAATGATTTACGGTGTAGAAGGTATAGCCATGCATGCTGTCATACCTTTTCTCATGTGTGACCATGGCTAACGCAGCCTCTGGGAATTTGTAATAGATGGCATAGTCGATTGCACTCATGTCCAAATTATTATAACTGAGACGACAGTTCATGGAAAGCAGCAACGCTATGGAGTTTGGTTTATTTTCCATCGTGGCGAGGTGAAGTGGTGTATTCTGTTGGGAATTGTGGCCAATTAATTTAATAACATCAAAAATACTTTTATGAATCTTTTACGAATTCATAAATAACATTTTTGACCACATTCATTTATTCGATTCTTCGATTAAACTCACCCCATCCTTATCCACTTGGTCTAGCAGGTGCGAATGGACGGAATGCAACAATTCTATTGTTTGTGTATATCCGCTCATTGCAGCCAAATGCAAAGGGTTCCTTCCATTGTGGTCTCTATGGAGTAATGCTCCTCTGTTTAGAAGCAACTGGACCACTCTTGTGTGACCTTCACGGGAGGCGATGTGGAGAGGAGTGAGACCTTCGCCGTCACTTTCGTTGATGATAAAGGTACCTTTGTCGGAGTCGAGGAGCTGACAGGCTGTATGGTAACGCCCGTATCTGAAAGGTTGATATTTTAAAATTGAGTTTTTTATTTTCTGAATTTCTAAAAATGTTTTTTTTTTTAAATGAATGACTGAAGAAATTGGCTCACTATGTCATATTACCATCGCAGAAGTATGTACCTTAAAATTCTTACCTCTTGCCAAACGAGCACTTAAATAAGCCCATGTTTAACTAGTTGCCTCCAAATATGAGTATATATCTAGTAGTGCGTTGTTTTGAGCAATAGATGATTTTGTTATACGAGTAATAAGAGTCTGTTGCACGGGTTCCGGATTGCATCCTGGATACCTTCTGGTTTAAATTTAAAATGTAACATAATTTTGTATGTTCTGGAATTTCAACTAAAATCCGCAATCTATGAAAATTCATAAGAACTATTAAATAATAGTTCTTATTGAATTACCTCGCTGCGAAGTGTAGTGGGCTCTCGTTGTTGTTGTTTTTTAGATTGATGCAAGCCCCAAGTTTGATCAGGTTTTCCAGTGATCGGATGTGGCCTTCCCTGCTGGCGTAGTGCAGCGGTGAGCATCCGGTGCTGTCTTTCTCGTTCAAGAGCTGGGCGAGACTTTTCTCGCAGCGGTCCTGAAAGAACAGGGAGATGGGACTTGTAGGTAGTCTTTGAGCATTTCATAATAAAAGTCTAAACGAACTTTTGGAAAAGATTTTTCGACTGTTTCATCGTCGTATCACTGAACAGATTGGTCTATGGCGTATACCGTAGGCCTAGTTATTTGGCGAAGGAATCCGTAGGATTTTTGTAAATTCACACGGAAATTAGATTTTTGAGTAAAAGTTTGTGTTGAAATTAATAAATTTCTTTCTTTTAATTTCACGCAGACAAAGTCACAGGCGGAAATTAGTATGAATAATAATATGCTCTTTTTTGGGAAATATTTATTCATTCTCTACATAGAAAATAAGAAAGATTTGCTTGTTGATTTAAAAAAATTCCATCTTTGCTTTTTATGAATTTTTCTCATCATAATCTTCACCATATTGAAATCAGGTAAAAAAAGCACATTTCATAACGAATACGTAACAAGAAGTTGTCAAGTAAAGTGTGATCAAGTAATGCTTAGCCGAAGTTTCTATAACTAGAAAAAGGATTATAACTTGGTATTACTGGTAATATACTGGCGATATAAAAACTTAAGTGTATACTAACTCTCCAGACGTATAGATGTTATTATCTCATGGACATCGGTCTCAAGTGGCCTAACTCCGAGAAGCAATAAAATGTCAGTTACAACTTTGTCCGTGGAGGTCCAACGGTTAAATGCCTGACTTGCTCGCCTTAAAACTCTAATGACATTACTTTTATTAGATTTTATACCTCGGGTAAGTACGAAGAAGGATTTTGGCATTTCATTTGATATTAATTTTGTTATTTGCTTACAAAGTCAGGACGGGTTACTTTATTGAGCTCTATCAGAGCTGTCTGCAGCTGCAGTCTCTGATAGAGCTCAATAAAGTGTCCCGCTTTGGCCCCTAACATTCAAATAATTTAATAATAAGACGGGTTACGGCAATTTGGAAATTTATAAAACTTCACGATATGGAAATTTAATATCCGAAAATTTATTGATTCTAGTGAAAAATAATAATAATAAAATTAGTTACTTATGTCCGATTTATTACAAAACTTTTTGGTTGCTAGAATTCTCTATTATTATTTATAATTATTAGAGCTGATGGCAACATTATCTTCCGCTAATTATTCATGTAAAGAAGCTACTACAAGCAAGCTTATAGTATTTAAGAAGCTTTATCTGAGAATATAAATTAATAATACCATTATTTCATTAGATTTTTGCATAACAGCGTTATCCAGAAAAGTGTAAGTTAGAAGATTAACAATAGCCAGGTCGCTTATATCCCAAACTTAAGTGGTCAATAATTCCAACGATACTGTAGCATAATTTCGCTAGGGTTATATTTATAATAAAGACGATTCTGTCAGAACATGAAAACGCTTTTGTGTTACGCAATATTCGGATAATTTATTGCTTGTCGCATTCGTTAATATAAAATTGATGTCTTAAGAATACCTATGTCTATTTTTTCCAGAACCTTTGCCACGGTTTTGGCAATCCACTTACTTTGCAACTCGCAGCAAAATCTTCGAGTCGGCCGCCGTTCATGACGACCAAGTGCAGCACGTTTCTGGAGTTGATGTCCTTCAGCTGGATGTCTGCACCGAGTCTTATCTGAATAGATGCATTTAGATTTACACCTATATTATTGTCAAAGAATAATTTATACTATTAATAGTTAGTGGGACTCTCAGTTTTTACCCTTTACACAGAAGGGTCGTAAAATCGGGTTATTCCAGAAATCCCCCTTGAGAGGGATTTCTGGAATAACCCTGAAACCTGATGAGTACATCAGTTATCCGACTAAAATCCCGGTGGTTGGCGCTTTGCCACTTCACATACAAAACGCTTAGCACGGTTCTTGTCGGTTGGTCGCGAGCGCGTACCTAAATGGGTACGCGCTGGCCTGGCACAGACCTTCCTTATGGGTGGTAAGGAGGATGGGCCATAACCCACCACGCGGGCCCAATGCGGATTGGTGGGTGTTAACGACTGCAAATGCAGCCGGGACCAATCCGAAGCACGGAGGAGCTCGATATAATAAATTTTTGGTCACCCATCCCATGACCGACCCTTGCGAACGTTGCTTAACTTCCGCAATCGCTAGGTTAAGCGGTAAACCACTGCGCCACCGAGCTCCTCACAAAAAGTTATAAAAAAATGCTATTTGTTAGAGCCTTTGAATATTCTTTTAAAATCTACCTACTCACCAAAATATGAACAGTCCTCCACCCAGCTCTGGAAGCTGCTAGAAGTAAAGGCGACCTTCTTTCTTTGTCCAGAGGGTTGACATCGGATCCTTCCGATATCAAGTAGTTGACGATATCTGGGTGGTCGAACATGGCGGCGCAATGAATTGGGGTCATCTTCTGCACGTCGCAAGATGTGAGACAGGCCATCTTCTCTTTTGGTTGCATTGTGAACATCAGCTTTACTATTTCTAGGGCACCCTGTCGAGTTTTAAACATTAATTCTCATAAAACTAACAAAAAGTGTAGACGCGTTCAACATAGTAAGCTAACGTCACATGTAAATGCTTTGTAACTATAGCTGTATTGTGCAATCGCTAGTTTTAAAAAAAAATTAGCGATTGCACAATTAATATTAAACACAACTAATTGCCAACTCTAGATAGACAAAATTGTTTAAAAAACAAAAAACCGACTTCAAAAAACCTGCCTCTAAAAAAAGGAACAAATAATATGCAAATCATTAGATACGCATTATCATTGTTATAATAAAACACGTCTATTAAAGTCGAGTGGGGCTGGAGAACATCTTCCTTTTTTATTCTAAAAGCCCCACCCGACTTCAATTGACGTGTTTTATTATAACAATGATAATGCGTATCTAATGATTTGCATATTATTTGTTCCTTTTTTTAGAGGCAGGTTTTTTGAAGTCGGTTTTTTGTTTTTTAAACAATTTTTTTATTTTTTTATTTTTAGTGTAAGTACCTTCTGCATTAGGTAGTGTAGGTATATTATTTAGGTAGAAAAATCGGCTCAGCCAAACGTGAGATAATCGCGGAGAAACATACATACATACAAACTGAAACTTACCTCCTTTTTTTGAAGTCGGTTAAAAAGACTACACAACGGTATCCCTTCCCCAACAAAAAAAATCATCTAATTCGGTTCATAAATAACAAAGTTGTCAAGTTAGTTGATTTAATATCATAGTATTTTCAGGATTTCTTGTAAACTACTGAACCGATTTGAAAAAAAATTAAATGGGACCATCTCGCAAGAAAACTCAATCGAACAAAAAAAAAAATTTTGAAATCGGTCCATAAATGTCGAAGATACGCGCGAACAACGATAAAAAAAAAAAAAAAAAAAAAAAAAAAAACATACAATCGAATTGAGAACCTCCTCCTTTTGATGAAGTCGGTTAAAAATGTGTGTTTTTGTCTATCTAGGGTTGGCAATTTGTAAAAGTCATAACGAACTGAGTAAAGCAAAAATTGTTTAAAAAAAACAAAAAACCGACTTCAAAAAACCTACCTCTAAAAAGCAAAAAATAATATTCGTAATAATAAAAACACGTCTATTGAAGTCGGGTGGCGCTGGAGTACAAATTCATTTTTTTTCTTCTAAAAGCCCCACCCGACTTCAATAGACGTGTTTTTATTATTACGAATATTATTTCTTGCTTTTTAGAGGTAGGTTTTATGAAGTCGGTTTTTTGTTTTTTTAAACAATTTTTTATTTTTTTATTTTTAGTGTAGGTACCTTGTAGGTAAGGTATATTATATATGTAGAAAAATCGGCTCAGCCAAACGTAAGATAATCGCGGAGAAACATACTTGAATACGGGTCAAACTGAGAACCTCCTTTTTTAAGTCGGTTAAAAAACTACACTTAAGATATCCATCTTCCAACAAAAAAATATTATCTTATTCAGTTCATAAACAAAGAAGTAATACGACCAATCATCGAGGTAATTCAGACAAAATTATACTATTTTCGTGCTTTTTATCAAAATTACTTGTTCAAAAGTACTGAACCGATTTCCAAATTTTAAAAAATGGGACCAACTTGGGAGTGTACCTAATGTAATAACGTTTGAATCATTTCAATCGGTCCTGCCGTCTTCGAGTAAACAAATATACAGACGAACATAGAACCTCCTCCTTTTTTGGAAGTCGGTTAAAAATGGTACGAAGTTGCCATAACTTTTATCGATAATAGCGGAAGAAATAGCGTTCTGAGATGTCAAAATGTACATAACATTTTAATTGGATATCGATATCGCTTTTGCAATATGTGGCTAAGTGTAGGGGCTAGGGGCCTACGTTGAAAAACGAACTACGTTCGGACTACGTTCGTTACATTTAGTGGCTCAGAAATAAGGTCCAATATTAGGTAAATCGAATGACGAACATCGTATAATCGCGAACATTTTTCGTAGTAAGCCCTCTGATGTTATATCTGATCCCACATGTACGGAAAAGTTTACTTATTAGAGAAAAACAATTAATGCTACACTGAACTTGGAGCGTACCGATTACTTTAAAAGCGTCAAATTTCATCCCACTACATAAATAATAGTAACGAAATGTTTAGTACAACATATTTTATATTCTGTGATCAAACCAAGAAAATTGACAACATTTCAAAAAATTTTTGCTGTGTTTTTATTTGTTATTTAGAAACAACTAGAAATTACAGATGATAGGGATTATAAATGAAACATTTCGAACATTCTCCAAATAACTAAATAATGGTTCAATACCACTTTAAACTTTATTATCTATATTTTTTAATAAGATTTGTTCCGCATCGTGATATTTGGATCGAATAAACGTCAAAAATCGGAAGGCACGTTAAGCCGTTGGTCCCGGCTGCATTTGCAGTCGTTAACACCCACCAATCCGCATTGGGCCCGCGTGGTGGGTTGTATGGCCCATCCTCCTTACCACCCATAAGGAAGGCCTGTGTCCCAGCAGTGGAGACATCAAAAATGGCTGATGGACAAACGTCAAAAATGGTTTCCATAGTATAATTGACGTTTACGCGATTCCACCTCGTTTTCGATATTCTCGATCGCGTCGGGAGCAAGATTCAAACACGTACCTAGTTTTATACATTCTCCTTGGATTCAAACATAATTTAACCAACAACGAACATCGTCTGATATTGCTGTCATCCTTTCTGAATTATTTCGTAGTATGCCCTCGGGGTTGGCAACATGCCAGTGAAACGTAATCACAACAAAATTTAGATGACCGCTTACCGCAGACCCTTCACATGTTTTTATGGCATAGTTATCAGATAAAATTTGCTTATTTCAAACTCAGAAATAAGAACAATATTTTAATTGACTTTTAAATATTAAAGAAAGAATGCATTTTTTATTTGTTGTATATCAGATAAGATTGCTTATTTCAAACTCAGAAAAAAGAACAATTATCTTATTTACCATTTAAATATTAAAGAAAGAATGTATGTTTTACCTTTTTGCGGCAAAAAAGCCCACTTTGGTCCCTTTCAAAACCAGAAAACAATTTCGATGAGTTTGAAAAGCATGCAAGTAAAAGTTCCTCAAGTATTTTCCTTTTTATGATCAAGTTAATAGGTACTCCTAAAGTATATAATTATTAATGAACAGAAAGCCCAGTTTACTAAAGTAAGAGGATTTCCGTACACATTCTATTCTATTTCCGAAATATTAAGGAATTGATTGATCTGATTGGTCTTAACTTAAATCGAAAATTTTCGTTATCGCTCGTCGGTTTAAGTATAACATTTATATTCCTATTGCAAAGTGAGACAAAGTTGTGAGGCTTGCAAAAACTAAAGGTTTATTTATGGGGAAAGGTATGGTTTTTATTAAGAAAGGTCCACAACAAGTGGTTGATCTTCCTTCGCACGAATTTAAAAATTATGTTAAAAAGACGCTCATGGGTAAAGGTTTATTTATAAAGTAGACGATTATCTGAAAGACCGAAATGCGTGAAAATGATGTAACACATAACTTCTCAGTAGGTATAAGTTCTTTGTTATTAACAATCCTGTTGTACTATTTTTGGTAACGATAAACATTGTGTTTGGTAAAAGCCTTATAATGCCGAATATGGTAGATAGGGACCATCAAACTGAACAACTTTTACTGTGGAACCAACTCTGAAATCACGAAAAAAAATCAGCTGTTTCCTACATTTTGATATTTTTGTTATAAATTTTTGTACAATTTTTACTATGGGACAAATCCCATAGTAAAAGTTGTTAAGTTTGATGGTCCCTTTATAGGCTTTATAAGGCTTTTACCAAACACCTATTGTATTTGAGTTTGTAAATATTTTTACTTATTTCTATTAAAGCTAATAAGTTTCTTGCGCCCGCTCTTCTTATCAGCTAAAAAAGTCCAGACTTTTTTAACGGATGTTAGGAAAATATAGACGACTCAAAAGTGCTTCATTTTTTAGGTTTTTTTTGATAAAGATTGATAAATTTGACTATGACTTTGAGACATTGGCCTTAATAATAATAAAATAAATAATTTTATTTTCTTACCTGAGCACAAGCTAAATGTACTGGCGTAGATAGATCATGTTGCTGCGTAGATATCTTCGCGCCAGATCTCAAACAGAGCTCCACCGCTTTGATGTCGCCACCATGAACCGCCGAGTGCAGCGGCACATTCCCTTCGTTGTCGTACAACGATATCATTTGCTCCCTCGTACACCCTTTTGACTCGCCCCACTGAAGAAAAACCTCCATGGTTCGCGAAGAGGCGTTCTTAGCCGCTTCATGTATCGGATAGTACCCGTTGTTGCAGGGTTTCTTGCATTGCGCGCCGAGATCCGTAATCTGTTTGGATATGACCTGGTTAAATCGTGTTACTATTTAGTTTGAATAGCGATGCCAAAATTAGGGCCTAACCACAGAATAGATATCTATCAGTACTAGCGTACAGAAGTTGCACTCCGCAAAATCGTTTAAATAAATTGCGACTCTTGCTCCGACACAATAAAGTACAAATTGAGGTCGCACAGCGCTCCCTTTGCTCCAAAACATTCACTTAGTAGTTGCCTCTCTTTCTATCGCGTTGGTCTTATCTTTTCTGATGTATGAAATTTGTCCTCTCAGTGGACGCCGAGCGCTTCAGACTCGCGCGCGGAGTGACAGAGCCCTGGCCTAACTAGGACCTAGGTACTCCGAAAATAAAACCACGACAGATCGAATTACGTTTGTTTCTTTGGAGCTTTATTAGCTCAACAATAAAGTTGGAAATTAAGTAAATCGAATGGTGTAAGTATATCATCCGATTATCACGATTTTTCGTTCGTAGTAGGCCATTAATAGTATCTAAATCAAGGGTCTTCAACCCGCGGCCCGCGGGCCGCATGCGGCCCGCGGTTGCGTTCTTGGCGGCCCGTCATTGTATTGATTGACATAATTAAATTCACATATTGTCTACAAATTATACCTATTTACCTACCTATTTAGTTAGAATATAATGTTTTCCTTGTGTTGCGGCCCACCGAACCAATATCAGAGTATACTATAGGCCCTTGACTTCAAAAAGGTTGAAGACCCTTGATCTAAATGTTTTAATTCATGAAGATGGTCTTACATCATGAGCGATTTATTTCTAACATTAAAAGATTGTACAAACTACAAATGGCACATATTTTATGAACAATAAAAGTATTATTAAATAAAGTATCGTTACTTTAAAATTAAAAACTTGGTTTAAAAATATGGATTATAATAACAAAATCACTTACTAGTACCCTAGCACACATGTCATGGTCGTGTATGGCGGCGAAATGTAATGCAGTTCTGCCATGTTCGCCCCCCAAGTCAACATTAAATTGGGCCTTGTATTTAGCGAAAATTTGTAGAACTGGCACCTGTTAAAAAAAATGTTTGATAGAATTAGGTTATTTATAGGAAAAAAATACTCCACCGAGTTTTATTTTGCTTTGATTGAGATTTTTTTGTTCTCTCACTTTTGGTGACTTTTGGTGAGTCTTTACTCTTTACTTGCTAAGTATAACACTTAAACATGAAACGACGAAAGTAACAAACAGTAATCTCATTGAAAAATCACATCACAACATTTCTTAATAGGTACATTACTGGGCTCAATACTATTACTATTTGTTCTCTTCCTTTAGTAGAACGTAAGGTAACGTTAACAATACTTAAGGCGCTCTCTTGACCGAAAGTGGCGCCGCGGTGAATTTAAATCAAATTCACAATGTTAATTAAACTTCTCATCGAATTTTTATGGCTCATAGTCTAGTATTTTTAGACGGTATCATTACATTCTCTCGTAGTCACTGCTAGAAGTAGATAGCGAAACTGCTAACAGTGACCGTTTTTGACGCATTTGCTATCTAATTCTAAGAATGACTACGAGGGAATGTAGTGATACCTCCAACTAGACCAGGGGCCCTACCGCCTAACTCAAAGCTTTAGCCAGAGCGATAGCACAGATGATATAATACCAGGCGATAGCAATGCTCTGTCCGTCCTTGTCATATCATAACACGATGACAAGGACGGACAGTGCACTGACGTCATAAACCAAAGCTAGAGTCAAAGCGATAGAGTGAGGCGGTAGACCCGCGGGCCTTAAAAAATTTACGAAAAGTTTTATTAAAATCCTTTTCTAGCAACTCATTAAATAAAAACCTCTGAGGGCGCCACTTTCGGTCAGGGAATACCCTTAAGTTTCGGTTTTTAATGTTTGCAAACAATAACGATGGTAAGACAAGAATTTTACTCACTTTATTCAATTCCGTGGCCAAATGGATCGGCGCTTGTGTCTTCTCATTTAGAACGCCGGTTTCAACGTGCCTGAAAGAATAGGTTTTATAACAATAAGGGTTAAAGTATGAATTGCCGATTTTTTTCTCACACACAAAGGCTCTCATAATCTTCTATGATGTTAAAGATGCTTCGGTTACTTGTTATTATATCGAATTATGATCATAACAGCCCACTATCAGCAATTAAAATATTTCTGTTTTTTTCCCGAACCACAGATAATACTAGATACGTTAAAAAGTATCATAAAAGTGACTCCTTTTATCGTTAGCAGAAATGAGCACTTAATTTGTTGTAACTTAGCCAGTACTTATTTTTTTCACTTAACACGTGTGGCATTAGTTAGCTAAGTGTTTAAAAAATGTGCATAAAAGTTTTAAAATATTAGCTTTCACGGTTGTTAAATTACTTAATCAAGAAAATGTTAGGATGGAAAATGCGAATCCTTTAAAATTCTCCTAACAAAAGGCCATTTCATACTTTAACCCAGGGATGCACAGACTGCGGCCCGCGGGCCACATGTGGCCCGTCGGCAATATGCCAGTGGCCCGCCAGAAATAATTATTCCCTCATACATTTGAAAAACAAATTTTTTTTGGCTTGTTTTATGTTTTTAATTTGTGCTGGTGGCCCGTCATTAGTTCATCATTTGCCCAAGTGGCACATGGTCTCAATAAGTCTGTGCATCCCTGCTTTAACCCCTATAATATTATTTTCTCACTTATGCTCTGAAATCTTATCATTCCATTTGAAAAAGGAATGCGGGGCGTTCCACATTTCCGAGGGGGTCTGGTTCATCACATTCTAAATTTAAAATTCAGGCCAGGAATGAATTTCAATACTTACTTCCCGCACCAGCCACCAGTGCGGGAAGTAGGTACAGTGCGAAGATGATCTGGGTGGTCTGCGGCAACTTCTTTTTTTTGTTTTAGCTGTTCACAAAAACAACACAAATCACACTATAGAGGGCGACACCTTCAATGAAACACACACTTTTAAACGTATAGATATATTACCACCGCCGTGGTCAAAAAAAGCGAACGAAAATAATGAATCACATTAGGACCTCATACAATTGTTAAAGCAAAACCATACCGCGATCCACGAGGGTACAGCGCCATCTAGTATTGGTTGGACGAACTTTACTATTGGTGGATCGATGTGATAATGCAACTTAAACACAGTTAATATTATAAAGGTAAAATTATTTAATAGGTACTATAATAACGATACAATAAAAAAAATGGTGCGCACAGAGTATATTACTATAAGAATAAAAACATTTACATTTAATAATTGCCCGAACATGAATAATATAAATTTTAATATTAATTAAATTTAATTAAGTTTTAATTGAAAAGTTTTTTATTTCCTCGCATTTCTTGAGAAAAGCACTATACAAGCCTTGTTCTGGAAGCTACTTGCATTGCCTCGAATGATTAAAGCCCTCGCCTGCGGCTCGGGCTTCAAACCATCCTCGACAATGCAATCGCTAGCTTCCCGTTCACGGCTGTAATGTACTATTTCTCACTTATGCTCTGAAATCTTATCATTCCATTTGAAAAAGGAATGCGGGGCGTTCCACATTTCCGAGGGGGTCTGGTTCATCACATTCTAAATTTAAAATTCAGGCCAGGAATGAATTTCAATACTTACTTCCCGCACCAGCACACCAGTGCGGGAAGTAGGTACAGTGCGAAGATGATCTTGGTGGTCTGCGGCAACTTATTTTTTTTGTTTTAGCTGTTCACAAAAACAAAAAAGCAAAGGCACATTTGCACCATACAGCCATAACTTTAGTTCCTTTTTTCTGGCACGCAAGCCAACGACAAGGTTCCTCACGGTTTTAAGGTCCAAATTAACACAACTTTGCACTCACTATTACCACTGTATCCTTTATTTCCGGGTTTCGGCACCTAAATTTGTTTAATTCACAAATCACACTATAGAGGGCGACACCTTCAATGAAAAACACACTTTTAAAAGTATAGATATATTACCACCGCCGTGGTCAAAAAAAGCGAACGAAAATAATGAATCACATTAGGACCTCATACAATTGTTAAAGCAAATCCATACCGCGATCCACGAGGGTACAGCGCCATCTAGTATTGGTTGGACGAACTTTACTATTGGTGGATCGATGTGATAATGCAACTTAAACACAGTTAATATTATAAAGGTAAAATTATTTAATAGGTACTATAATAACGATACAATAAAAAAAATGGTGCGCACAGAGTATATTACTATAAGAATAAAAACATTTACATTTAATAATTGCCCGAACATGAATAATATAAATTTTAATATTAATTAAATTTAATTAAGTTTCAATTGAAAAGTTTTTTATTTCCTCGCATTTCTTGAGAAAAGCACTATACAAGCCTTGTTCTGGAAGCTACTTGCATTGCCTCGAATGATTAAAGCCCTCGCCTGCGGCTCGGGCTTCAAACCATCCTCGACAATGCAATCGCTAGCTTCCCGTTCACGGCTGTAATGTACTATTTCAACACACTTGCCGCGTAAAGTGAGCCCTAATACATCGCTTTTAGGGCCATAAACCGACCTATAACAAACGTGTACAATAATAATATAAAACACTAGTACGTAATAGAATAAACACTACAAAGTTAAATTAGTACCTTACTGCAAGTTCTTGCGAGTAAACAGAGCATTCCCAATTTAGCCGGGTAATACAGTTATTTTTTTTAGTAACAACAAAGAGGTTTTATGTTGCTGAAAATTCATATACATTTTTGGAAATAATAAATGTGTAAGACGTGTAAGTCCTTAATTATGTCAAACTAATATTTATTATTATCAAATTATTCATAATTCACAATAAGTATTTTGTTACAAAATAATAAAATATTTGCATTTTATCACTTAAAATTATAATTTTGTAGTAGGCTGTATGCTCACTCACCCCTTTGTTCGCAAAATATTCTTGCGTTGGGCGTGTAAAAAAAAACACAAAAAAACCTGCGCGCTTTTTCCCATAATTATCATATTTTGTTTTTGTCATATTTGTTGCTGTGTGGTAAATTACTTTGTTTTTTCCTCGCAAATGTGTTGAAAAACGTCGTATGAAACTCGTGAGCTCTTGCTTATTGCACACTCGGCTGAGTTACGCCCTCGCCTGCGGCTCAGGCTGCAACCCACAGCCTTGTGTGCAATGAGCAAACTAAGCTAACTAGTCTCATAATGTACTATTACGTTTGTTATGGGAGCAAAGTTTTTCCAAATCGCTATCAAAGTAGTGATTACTGGTATAATGAATAATAATATACGCTAGTACTTTGCTACTACTATCATTTATTCGGTGATATAGGATACTATTATGATCTGTGCGAAATTGATAATTTCGATGATAATGATTTTTAACCATTTTTTCCGCTATGTACGGAAAAGGCAAAGGTTCATTAGCTCCATACAGCCATGACTTCGGAGTATTGTGATCTCAAAAGATTGAAGTCGCGTCGACGACGATGACACGTCGCTGCGGTCTTTTGACTTTACTTTGAAAATGTTTGCAATACAGCCATTCGTGAGATATGGGACTAATAAAATATGTAACGAGTAGGGCAATGCGCCAAAAACGAGCAGAATTTAATCTTACATAACGTATTTTTCTGGCTATGATCCCATAAAATATTTCTATTTCTATTTTGACCTTTTTAGTCAAGATTTAATCATTATTTTAACCATGTTAAGATTTGTTGAGGTTCAGTAATAACAGCTTTACGTGATAGAACTATACTCGAATTATTAAAAAAAAACTTGAACTTAAACGTATTTCTTCTAGCTATTCTTATGGATTAATTTAATAACTACCTAATTCTATTTTAAATAAATAGAATTAGCTGCTCTTTAAACCTATCTAAAGACATTTCAGAACACAAACAAAACGACAAAACAATTTTCATAAAATTTTATTTGCATTTCGGAAACTGTTAAATTAATAGCTGGAAGATTAAAATCGTTGTTCATCATTCCATTAATGTTTTCATTAACAGTTCCGTCGAGATTGTTTGTTTAGCCCGGTTAATGACCTTTAAACCGGAACTAAGTCAAAGAAAATAACATCAAAACAACCCGTCTGAATTTTTCTGATAAGTTATTTATTATATTAGAACTTTACCTATGAAATTGCAGATATTTTGTCACATACATAAATTATAATAATAACTTCTATGATTTAAAATATTTAATAATAGCTTTATATTATATCGAATTTCTGAGTTTTATTAGAGGTCCAAAGGCCCTAAGTATTATAGGTAGCTATCAAGAATTAGAAGTTTGATTATTCGAGATCGCATGGTTTCGGCGTCAAGTTTTTCTTATTAGTGAACTTTCGGGGACGTGGAAATCGGTGTTACACTTTTCGAAGTCAGATGGTTACCTACTTATTTTATCTCTAAAACAGCGCAGTCTTGAGACAGTTTAGCCTAGTCTGCTGTCATTAATTTGCTCTAAATAAAATATCTTACAAACTTTATCACACTCATGCTATTCACCTAAAAAAGATAGAATTTCTGATTCGAAAATAACAGTTGTTACCCTCATATTTAATATACTTTACTGAAATGCAGATGAAATTAAAAATTAAACCCACATCGCACGGGTAGCGTAAACTTTTAACTACTCTGTCATATCATATCAACGCATGTGTGATTTGTAAACAAGTTTAAAATGTATGTAGAGATAATAGAGTTGTTGACGGATGAAACTTTGGAAACACAATGCGATTTATGACAAGCTGTTTACCGGGAGGAAATCTAAACTTTTATTTTATAATCGGTTTATTGTAGACATTGTAGTAGTGAATATTAGGACCACCTATATTCATTATTACAATGTCTACAATGAACCAATAAAATACCAATTTTATAATGATTTCTGTCGTATCGCACGCAAGATTATGCTCTTAATTTTTTCTAAAAAGCTTTTTCTAAAAAGATTTTATTATGATTTTACGAGTACCTATTTTTTGTATGTTAGTCAACTATTATTAAAAATAAAGTCCTTATTTTAAGCTAAAAAAATTTTGAAAGTGAATCTTTTTTTGTAAGCAAAAAAAGGGTGACCGAGGGTGTTGTAACTTAGACAAAACCATTTTTTTCTGCTTATCGGAAATGAAATAAGTTAGCATAGTGTTTAAACATTGGTAGGTACATAAAAGATTTGTACATGAGTAATTAGTATGAAAAATTCAACTTCTTGAAAATTCTGCATACAAATCGCCAATTTTATAAGTAAATACGTTTTATATAAAAAAAAATAAGTTATTAGTTTTGTAATGTATTTTTTAGACTTACTGTTTTAATAAAAACTCGATGGTGTCAAGAGCTTCATTTTCTACAGCAACATGGAGAGGAGTGTTGCCAGTGTTGTCTCTTGAGTTTAAATCTGAGAAAAAAAAACAAAATAATCAAAATAATCATAAAGTTAAAATAATATTAACTTTATAGAAAAAAAATGGGACCATAGAGTACCTTATTATAATGTTCGCCATCTAGCGAATCGTTCCTCAACTAAAATCTTAGGCCGCGCTCCCTTAGTAGTGAGTCAAGTACTAAGTGAAAAGCCCTTGGGACAATATTATTCATTTCGGACAAAATTTTAACCTAGTCCCATAGTGAAATAACGAACCATTAATTAAAAAAATACCAATGGACGATTTCATACATTTTTTTTCATAGGAAGACCAACAGCCTAATTATGACATAAAATATGATATCGTCCGTAAGCCCGCGACAATATTGCCTACGTCATATGACATCACGATGAAATGCATGGCACATGGCCGGAAATGTTGTGCAGAGCGAAGAAGAGATTATCGGAAATAAAATTGGCTGGAAGCTTGAGAAAATCCTTCACTTCCGGTCAAAATTTTAAGGTTATATTTATGTCATGTGACATCAGTACGAGCGACCCGTGGCATTTCCGACCGTGTGCCATGCATTTCATCGTGATGTCATATGACGTAGGCAATATTGTCGCGGGCTCACGGACTAATAAGAAAGTGAAAAAGGGTTAAAGAAACCAAGTTTTATTGAAGAGCGCTATAACAGATAAAAGCGCTTTCGATAAACTTCTGATCCAGTGATCACAAGTTATCTACGCATAGATATACATACCTCCCCCCTAGTTGTTGATGAAGTGCAGTGCTGTATATTAGTGTTGTTCCTGGAGGTCACTTGGTGTGCGGCGGACCTCCCGCGCACGTCCCTTACCGCCAGACGCGAGGGCTCGCTGTGGTACAAGCGCATGAAATGCTCTACGTATAGATATACATACCTCGCCCGTAGTTGTTGATGAAGTGCAGTGCTGTATATTAGTGTTGTTCCTGGAGGTCACTTGGTGTGCGGCGGACCTCCCACGCACGTCCCTTACCGCCAGACGCGAGGGCTCGCTGAGGTACAAGCGCATGAAATGCTCTACGTATACATCATACCTCGCCCGTAGTTGTTGATGAAGTGCAGTGCAGTATATTAGTGTTGTTTCTAGAGGCTGCTTGGTGGGCGGCGGACCTCCCGCGCACGTCCCTTACCGCCAGACGCGAGGGCTCGCTGAGGTACAAGCGCATGAAATGCTCTACGTATACATCATACCTCGCCCGTAGTTGTTGATGAAGTGCAGTGCAGTATATTAGTGTTGTTCCTAGAGGCTGCTTGGTGGGCGGCGGACCTCCCGCGCACGTCCCTTACCGCCAGACGCGATGGCTCGCTGAGGTACAAGCGCATGAAATGCTCTACGTATACATCACACCTCGCCCGTAGTTGTTGATGAAGTGCAGTGCAGTATATTAGTGTTGTTCCTAGAGGCTGCTTGGTGGGCGGCGGTCCTCCCGCGCACGTCCCTTACCGCCAGACGCGAGGGCTCGCTGAGGTACAAGCGCATGAAATCTTCTACGCATTGATAATACATACCTCCCCCGTAGTTGTTGATAAAGTGCAGTATATTAGTGTTGTTCCTGGAGGCCGCTTGGTGTGCGGCGGTCCTCCCACGCACGTCCCTTACCGCCAGGCGCGAGGGCTCGCTGAGGTACAAGCGCATGAAATGCTCTACGTATACATCATACCTCGCCCGTAGTTGTTGATGAAGTGCAGTGCAGTATATTAGTGTTGTTCCTAGAGGCTGCTTGGTGGGCGGCGGTCCCCCGCGCACGTCCCTTACCGCCAGACGCGAGGGCTCGCTGAGGTACAAGCGCATGAAATCTTCTACGCATTGATAATACATACCTCCCCTGTAGTTGTTGATAAAGTGCAGTATATTAGTGTTGTTCCTGGAGGCCGCTTGGTGTGCGGCGGTCCTCCCGCGCACGTCCCTTACCGCCAGACGCGAGGGCTCGCTGAGGTACAAGCGCATGAAATCCTCTACATTGCCGCTTTCAGCTGCCTGCCGAAGATATTTAAACGAATGTAATTATTAAGAAACGCTAAGTGTTTTTCATAGACAAAATTATAGTATAGATTTTGTTTTTTCGTTCGTTTCGTTTTTGTTTTTGATTAAATGCTTACTTCATACCGTGTATTTAATTTACATTGTTCATGTTCTTTCTTTTCTAACAATTAAGTTGCCTAAGTTGCTTAGAAAATATAATTTAAAGTAAATAATATATTCAATTGCAAAGGTTTGTTTCAGAAAATCCAAGCAATTTCTTAGAACGTCTCCTGTGACTCGCTCAGCAATCTACCAGAGATTGACACGAGCTGCATCTTTTCATTTCGCCATCCGTTCTATGCTATTCGCAGTAATGAAATCATGAAGTTTTGCACTGCAGTTCTCATTTCGACCGAGTGACGGAGCTTTGGAATTCAATTTTCAGTACAGGGTTTTTGAACTTTATACATGATGATTCACAATAGTCAGTTCATAAATCCATACAGAACTGAAAATGGAACTAGAAAAAAATTCATGTAACATTGAATTTTCACTAAACCGATTGCTAGTTGTGGCTTTAGTGCTTACTTTCACAAAGTTTTGATCAAATCCTTGGGGTAAATGTGTTTGTTTACACTGTTTACACATATGACAGTTTCCAAATCTACACTTTGAACTTATTTCTGTCCCAATGGCAAACAAATGGTAAACTATACTTTACTATTACATTGTATAGTATTGCGTTTAGTTTTGAACCAACTTAAACTTAAATATGAAAAGATCTTACCCGAAATACATTTTGAATCAAGTAAAACGCAACTTAAGTGTGACAAGTTTCTAATTCATAAACAGAGTCTAAACATTTTTTTTTTCATGAATTTCAAATATAAAGCCTCGGTCAAACACAGCGCGTTACGTTGCATAGCGTGACGGCAAACGACGTCGTAAATGTAGGCGCTTTTGATGTGACCCAGGCTTAATTCGTGTCCTTATTGTTATGAAGAGCTCGGTGGCGCAGTGGTTTAGCGCATGGCCCAGCGATTGCGGAAGTTAAGCAACGTTCGCAAGGGTCGGTCATGAGATGGGTGACCAAAAATTTATTATCTCGAGCTTCTCCGTGCTTCGGAAGGCACGTTAAGCCGATGGTTCCGGCTGCATTTGCAGTCGTTAACACCCAGCAATCCGCATTGGGCCCGCGTGGTGGGTTATGGCCCAACATCCTTACCACCCATAAAGAAGTCCTGTGCCCCAGCAGTGGGGACATCAAGAATGGCTGATGGAAATTGTTATATTCCAATAAAACGATCTAATACTGTTATTGTACTCTTTATTGATAAAAAGTTGAATTTTCTTCGTGTTTTTGTTAAATTGCCATTCATAAGTTTTGCAAAGAAAACGATAGTCTGTTTACCTGATCGAAAGAAAAGTATTTAATTATCGTTTCTTTAAAACCTTAATAAGTTTTCCACTCTCAGTTTCATTGTATTTATGTAAATTCTCACCTTGAAGGCGGATTGGTGATTGGCATAATGAAAAAACTAAATTATGAGAAAAAAATTCACAAACAGGTCGGCACGCCTAGTGAATCGCGAAATAAGGATTTAGTTACAAACTTTGAATAAGTAATAATAATATAGGAACCTATGAGGTTAGTTGTGAATAAAATCCAATGACAAAGAGGCAATTTTTTTGCGTTCTAAGGCGAGAGGAGCAACGCAATCACCAGTAATTCAATTTGTAAGACCAAAAAAGATCTGCTGGCTGTACATATTATTATATTCGAAAACATTGCTATAATAGGCTGGGTTGGCCTGAAATTGCCTGTACGACATATTGTCTGTGTGTGTACAGTTTTTTTTCTAGCGGCTTTTCTATCCCTAGTTTAAATTTTGTGGCATAACGGTCAACTAATCTTTCTCCTCTGGGAGTAGTTTCACACTGTTAAAGTTTCAGACTATGAAATTAAATCTTGCGGCTACATTATTCGTGGTTCATTTAATGGACAGTTGATTAATACTCGTATATTCTAGTACTTAATTTTTATAACAAGATTCGAGTTAATGTAAAATAATCGTCTCAACTGAAAACAACTGACTGCGAAATTATTTGTTCGATTTAGACTTAACTATATCTGGGCCATAGACACTGGACAGACACAAGTACACCGTCTACTGACTCTGTGTGCTGTCTAGAACTCACGTTTGTAACATTATTGGACATTTTTCGAAATGGCTGATATATTTTTTCTCCATAAGTACTCCACCATTTAAAAACGAGAATTTAAATCATCAAAAATAAGCCATACAAATATCGAACCGGTTTACAAAATTTCACCAGAATCGGTCGAGAAATGCAACTGAGGAGAACAGCCGGAAATATGAAATATTTTTTCCCAAGTGCTGAAACGGACACGCTTCGCTCTTGATTCGCGTTCGCTCGGTTTATTATATGCTTCTTATAACAGCTTGTACGCCTGATACGATAAGTTTTATTTATATACCTGCAATTAGGACATCAAAGACAGTTATTATATTCACTTAGATAAATAACTATTATCACATAAATATGAAGAAAATCATAATTAGTTAGCTAATTTTAGAGTTGAGACAGCTCACTGTGTACATAACCTAAATCTTATACTAAACTCGGTTTAGTATGCTAAAACTTTGTAAGTAATTTAATTATAACTTATAAATTATTGTAGATAATAATAAACAGGAGGTCCATCATTAAAGACACCAAATCTAATAAGTAATTCATTATTGGTTTACTTAAAAAAATACAATAAGTGAGTGTTTCAAGTGCTGCCTCAGAAATACATCGTGTGGTTTTTGTCAAACAGTTTATTATTGCTTGAAAGAGATAGCATTTTGTGAATTAATCTGGTGCAATTCGTATTTTTTCTAGTATTTGTATAAAATAACATAATAATAAGATGAATGCAAAAATCTCAAATTAAAAAAATAGATATAGCATATCGTTGGTATATAATAAGCTTAATAAGTATGAAATGGTCTGTTAAAAAGTTATCTGAATTTATGCGGAATAGCCCATCTTTTCATTCCCTTTTTCAACACGAGCGATATAATTTCACAATTCGGATTTGAATACAAAGGGAAAGGTATAAAATATAAATACGGTTAGCCACTCGAATAAAGGTAATATTCCTCTACTTCATATATTAAATAAAATCAGATTTTAAAATTCACAAGAAGTTTAACAGACGTTCCATTCATAGATGACCATTCAATCCTGTATACATACATGACTGAGCAATTTGATCATTATCCTACCGAAAGGAATTAAATCTTTATCGAGTCTAAGCAGGCATATTTATAGCGATTTGTCGTTTGAAATACACGGGAGAAACTTTTATTTACAATTTTGACTTATTCATGCTTTTTACCAGTAAATACTACATACGCGTAGGTGCAAAAGGGTTTACGTCCAGTTGTGACCTTCAAAACAACCTTTTAAATTAAAATTCCTAAAATCTAAATAAGCTACCTACCAGTAATTCCGATTCAGCAGAAATAGAAATGCTATTTGATTCGTGAATTCTTTTATGGATAGATACATAATATGTATGGTGAATTCTTGTTAGTATAGATACATAATATTATTATGTATTTATACAAAAATTCACAAATCAAATAGCATTTCTATTTCTGCTGAATCGGAATTACTTGCGTAGTAGGTAGGTAGCTTATTGAGATTTTAGGAATTTGAATTTAAAAGGTTTTTTTGAAGGTCACAACTTTTATTGAAGGTCGCAACTGGACGTAAACCTTTTTGCACCTACGCGTATGTAGTATTTACTGAAAAAAATCATCAAATTATTTTTGAAAAATAATCATACCAAGAAAATAGCAGGCACATTTAAATTTTTGTTTTCAATAAGATAATTTGAAATTGTTCAAAATGAAAATTTTGACAAAGTACGGACGTGACTTGGCATATCGGACCAATCAATTAAGGAACTTTGAATATTAATAATCGCTTTCGCCTAATTTTTTCGTAACAATTATGAAGTTCATTATTTTCAATGCATCAAAGAAAAAGTTTAGATTACATTTTAATAAGTAAGTACCTACTTTACAGATCACAAAAAATATTGTAAGGCAAATATTAATTTACTGTAAAACCGAAGCAGTTAAATATACATTCCGGTATACAAATAAAGTTTTGGAGCTTTGAAAACCATAATCTAGAAAGTTAATTTTTTGGTTTCCAATTTCTCACAACTATACATTTCTAAAAGCAGAATTCCGGACTTCAGTCTCTATTAAGTTTTGTATTGGTTAATTTTAGTGAATGCTGTAAAAGACGCTGTATAGACCAATCCAATCCAAATAACGATTTCGATTATGTAACGATTTCGTGAGCTAATCATTTACGGACAAAACAATAATTCCAACATTAAAATTACGAACGATATCAACGCGCGGTAGCAACATCTTCGGTAGGTAACAAGTGATGGCATCCTACCATCCAATGTCCATCAGCCATTTTTGATGTCCCCACTGCTGGGGCACAGGCCTTCCTTATGGGTGGTAAGGAGGATGATCCATTACACCACGCGGGCCCAATGCGGATTGGTGGGTGTTAACGACTGCAAATGCAGCCGGGACCAACGGCTTAACGTGCCTTCCGAAGCACGGAGGAGCTCGAGATAATAAATTTTTGGTCACCCATCCCATGACCAACGTTTGCGAACGTTGCTTAACTTCAGCAATCGAGCTCCTCGTACCATCTAATACACTATTATAAATGTGAAAGTGAACCAAGTGATTCTATATTACCCAGTATGATACGAGTCAGTTTGAAATTACTAATTAGTCAATTCATGAAAATGGTACGTATCCACGACTTCACGTCATGGAAATAGCATGTTGTAGTTATATAACGGTCTTGGTGGAGTTGTACGTTGTTTTCATTTCGGACGATTGCAAGATCTTATCGTACAATTTGTTAAGTTGATGCCGACGAGTCTGTTGCCATCATTTCACTTATATGGCTGTAATTTGTTTAAACGTTTGTTATTGTTTTGTTGAATTGACATGCCAACGCCATCATTATTTAGTAATGACAATTTGAAAGAATGGAAAGCCAAGATAAACTCGCAAGAAGGTGTAGCATTGGGTATCCAAACTTTTTTCTTGTTTAAAGTTTGTTTTATGAACAACGTTTGTTTGGTCGACATTCCAAAAAAGACAAAATAAACACGACTTTTAACGCGGACATTAGTATGGAGAGATTTTTTTGTAGTAATCTACTCCTGCGAGGTTGTGAGTGTTTTACAAATAACCCTGTAATAATGGTTTGTAACGACTTATTGAACGCTGGCAACTGTGATACGTCTCCATTAAAAAAAAATGCGGAAAAATGAAAATTAGATTTATTTTTAAATTTGAGATTTTTGCATTCACAATGCTATTTTTACACAATACTAAATAATATACTAGAAAAAATACGACTCGCACCAGATCAATACTCAGACGGGAATCGAACCCGCGACCTTTGGATATCCGGTCCAATGCTCTGACCGCTGAGCTACCGAGTCACTAGTGACATCGCCGAATTTCTTCTAGTATATCCTACTCTTACGCTGCAAGCCAGCGTTATTTATTTAGTAATTCGATTTATTATTATTACCTATTTAATTTGTATAAATTGCGTATCGTCATATTTTTATGTTAGTAAAGTGCGATGCGCAGCATTTAGGTAGGTACCTTAACAATTCGATCCTATTATTGTTATACCAATATTATAAAGAAACCGTGCGTTTTATAAAAAAAACAGAAATTTATTTTGCATTGAAGAAGTGAAGTGAAATTATGTCGACTAATAAAACTCAAAATCCTTTCAAAACTTTGTAATAGATTTGAGGCAATGAATGTTAACTAGAGGTTAATTGAGTTCGTTGAATGAGACCTGTTTTAGCGATTTACAGATTGTAAAACTTTAAATGATGATGTAACAAAGTCTAACAAAGTTTGATCATATTATAAGTATTCACAAAGAACACTTTCAACGACCCTTGACTATGCAAATGCACTGCATTGAAATAAAGCTCTGTGATTGGTTCGTTTGTTTACGTATTACAGATCGGTTTGTGTTACGCTGTGCGTCCGCGAGCACTGTGAGACATCATAGTAATATTTGTGAATATGGGTTTTTGCTAGCCTGTATTCCCGATGTCCCCATAATTTTGTACACATAATGGGGAAGGGACAACGGGCAGTTTAAATTTCACGTACCGTTGTCCCCTTAAAATTGTAATTTCTATTTTAAACGTAGAAGTTAACTTTCTCCATATTTATGTGATCCTGGTACTTCCCGGTGAGTTTACCTTAGTACCTACGCTAATAAGAATAAAAGAAAAATAAATAAATACTTATTGTGTACCTATTCTTTAAAGCTGGTTAAAAAAGGAATGAACTGCCGGTCGCAACTGGAAGTAGGTAATTTAGCTGGGTCAATTTAGAAAAGGAACAATAATATTTGTGGTACCGTCATTGTTGTTTCTAATTTTCATAACACTTTTGAATTCGAATCAATTCGATCCACCGGAGCCTCGTCGGTGGATTGTAGAGGAATGAGGATGATGATGATGTTGTTCAATTTTTTTATTATATCCGGGGTTTAATAATGTATGTGGACTGAGTTATTAAACTGAATTACCAAAGAAATAAAGATAAATAATTAATTTTAATACTAAGCTAACCATCAAAATGTAAAGTTTGGTGTTTTTTTATTTAAATGATTAATTACTCCAACAAATGTTATTATCAACAAGATTTGTTATCGAAGACAGATTTCTAACAACAAGCCTTTATGACTTTTTTCCGCCTTAAATAATTTCAGGAAAATAGGTATAAAAATAGGTAAAAAAATGACCTTGAAATAAGAAAATTTGTGGTGTCGTGAGATTAGCATAATCTGTGGCAAGCTACAAAACAGGTTTGATTAGATTTACCCAATGATTGGGACGATTTTATCCAATTTATCCAATAAGGAATCGGGTTTCATCCCTGGTGATATTCGCATTATTAAGTTTTATTACATTACATATTATTTGCTAAGCACCTGTTATGGGAAGCTCGTATAAATTATTTATTGCGCATACAATCCGACTTTTTGTAGAGTATCGAAAATTTGATAATCAGTCTGCCAAAAAGTCCCTATTGTCGCTACTACAATATAAAAAATATAGTATTGATAAAAAAATGAACTACTTTTCACCTAATGCTGTGAGAGTTTAACATCACTTACTCTTAGCACGACGTTTTAGCTCACTTATTAAAAAATACTACTAAAGTGGTTGATTCCTATACAATTGAACATTATTATATTACTTTGTGACGTAACAACAGGCTATTTTCACATAACATCGCTGCTTCTATAAGTTGTTTATTTTCTGTGAAGAGTTTCTCAAATATTATAATGACGCAGATGGAAATAACATGTAGATGCTTGAATCTGTCTCTTTCTGATTCTGACGAGTCTTTCATTGAAAATGTTTCGGCTGTCAATGGTTTGCTATGTTGTGAGTGCGAATCATACTACGTCGAATTTATTGTATGCCACTTTTTACAATTTAGGCCTTGAGGTGGGTCAAATCCCAATTTTCAATTCAAATTATTGAAAGATGATAGATTTTCCATGATATCTTTGCACGCGTAGTGCAAAGATATCATGGAAAAAATATATAATGTACTCCAAATTATACACAATTTAATTGAAAGCATTTATAAAAATGTTACCTACCGCCTTTGATGTAAAAAAATATTCCGTGGACCCTGTTTCTTGTCCTATTTGCAAAATTTCTCGGAAACAGAACTTTATGTTAAAACCAACCATAAAAATCGGCGATGTTAATACCTTCAATCTTAATTGAACAGATTTTTTTTAACTAACTTGAAAGCGAGGAAAAGTAATTAAAACATAAAAAAATGAGAATTCGGTGCAAGTTCTCAACGCAACCGCCGCGTTGGAACGCGCACTGATTTGAACACAAAGTGAGTAGAGTTACGTTCGATTTCACTCCATCACGGATCGACCCGCTCGGATTGGCCCACCTTAATGCTTTAAATACAAAAATTTAGATTGATGTAGAGATTCTAAACACAGAATTTTAAAGGGTCTGAATGTTTAATCATAACAGTGATTGATAAACAATAGGTTTTCTATTGTGTTTGGCTCAATTTACAGTGAATGATCTTACTACCTTCTAATTATACATAGGTAATATTATTTCAACGATCGTCTAGATATTTCCATGGGGAGTCCTATTTTTTTAAGTTGAAATAACACGATATAAAAAAAAACATCAAAATATCAAAACTAAATAAATACGGCTTGTTATGCAAATTAATCAATAGACACATAGTGGGAATCGACATTAATCATTGGAAACCAAGAATTGTAGTTTGATTTTAATAGTAAATATTAAAAAAACAATATTTATATCTAAAGGTCAGACTTTCATAACATTAATTTATTGACAAAATGAAAGATTTTATTTTACAATAGTTTTGCTTTGTATGCCTATAAGAAGTTAACATTATTACACTGGCATCAGACCAACAGGAAAAGAGAACACAAATCAAAACGAAAAAAAAACATGAAAATGTGCCAACTGGCCCGAGTCGATACAAAACGTCGTTTTTAGGGTTCCGTACCAAAATGTAAAAAAGGAACCCTTATGGTGTCTCTATACCTACTCAGTCTGTCTGTCACAGCTGGATATCTCGAGAACTACTAATGGTATCAACTTGAAATTTGGAATAGTTTAAGATGACGTTTGTCCAACTATTTTGCAAATAAAAAAGAAATAATAAAAAAAAAATTGTACAACAGGGACCGAAAAGGGGTTATCATTATGAAAGAGCGCTGATTGCACAATTTAAATATTTTTTTCTTTTTTTTAGGCCGCATAGTTTTTGACTTATGATAAAAAATGTAAAAAAAATACCGTTCCCTTATCTCCGAAGTCTGCAAAGAGAAAAATCTGAAATAATTTTATGTGATAGTAGTTTATGTAAAGATTACAGGAAAAATAAAACGATGTCTCAATATAACACACTTTTTTAGAAATTCAAAAAACAAGCAAAAATTATTAAGTTCCTCTACCAGTCAACAGATGGCCCTGACCTAAGTAAAATTAAATTAGTTCCACTATAGGTCAAGAGATGGCGCTGGCCTAAGAAAAAAAATAGTTCCACTATCGGCCAAGAGATGGTGCTGACCTAATACTGCAATAATAATTTTATTATTCTACAGCTCTGCAGTGTATTTATTATGATGGTACGGGAACCCTCGGTGCGCGAGTCCGACTCGCTCATGACCTCTTTTTTTAACAGTTGGACAAAATGGTATCTTTCATAATCAGCCTGCTGATCTCGACCCCTTCAATAAAGTTAAACCTCCGATAAACCACTGATAAGTCCTCAGAAACCGGCCATAAGCCGATGACACTGAATGCATGCATTGCAAATTGTAATAATGCAGGGTCGAACCGAACGTCATGTTGCATACTCGCTGGCAAGGGTACAGAAAAAGACATAGGGTACCTACCTTTTGTCCAGAAAAAAGTACTGTTCTCGAGGGATATAAAAGTGAATGTCCAAGAAGACGAAGTTGCAGGCGGCCGTTAGTTTTAAATGAATACTGAATCTTAACAACGGTGAAAATTAAAAAAAAAATATTACGATGAAGAGTAATTCACTCACTATCTACATGAATTCCCATTTTTGGATCCATTAATTTGAAAATAGAAATATAGGTGTAATAGCGTCTTGAGATAATTTGCATTAAACTATTAAATCTTATTATCACCAAAAAAAGATAATTTTATTTATCTATTATCGGTATTGTTTTTGTAAGGACAAAGTATGAAAACTATTTTCACTTTTTTATATTTTAAAACTTCTATCTCCATAAAATGCTCTGCATGTAAATCCGTGCAAGACCCTCGCAAGTAAAACGATAAATGCACTCACTTGAAAAACCTCTTCAACAGACGGTTTGCTGATGTTGATCAAGCCTAACATTTTCGACCAATGGCGAGGCAGCTTGATCGCGCCATTTTTTAAATTCTGCAGATTCCGCAAACGCTTCGATTGGTTTAACGAACCCATCACAGACAGATAATGTAACAAACTTTTTTATCAAAACTTTTTTGAAATGTGACAAACAAAAGAAGTTTAAAATTAATTTTGATTTGAAAATGGAATATTAACATTTTAGGTTGTCACTCCGATAGGCATCGCGAAGGCGGGCGTGTATTGTGGCTGCATGTCTCAGACTGACGCGGGTTTAGTTATAGACTGAGGGTTGTTGTCCCGAAAATTCGCAGGGACTCTAGTAAGTACTAGCCTAGCCAGTAGTCTGTGCAAAGAACTACGCAGTAATCGTTTGAAAAATGAAGTTCAATAAAACGTTTTTATAACAAAAATACGAAAAATTTAAAGAAAATTAAAGTCCCTCTGGTTGTCAATTAGAATTGGAGGTAATTCCTAAAAAAGCTCCATCGGATGAAGGTGTTGACCCGGGACGATTTTTTTTTATTTTTTTTTATTTAAACTAAGAAACTGTTATTATTATGTGCTGTGACAATCTATGTTATTAAACGATTTCAAAAAGGAGGAGTTTATTTAATATTTATATTACTATAATATAGTAATATAAATATTAAATAAACTCCTCCTTTTATGCGTTTTCCTTATTTTTATGAGTGGTTAGGTTAGTGATAACTACCTACGTGAATTGTGTAGTGCGAATTGTAAAAAATATTTTATAGATTTAATTTACTGTTTAAACACATGGTCGGAGCTTAAAAAATAATCATAAAGGCACTCAAAAGTTATATCGCAAAGATGTATGTCCCCTGTACTAGTTCCTTTTCCTTCAAAATATTCTAAGCGACCACAAGTTGCTAGGTGACGGCCAACGAACGAAAAAAGTCTAGCTGGGTCTTATTAAAGGAATTTATTGTACTTTCTGAAGGACAAAATATATCAGACGTAGATAAGATTGTGACGTTGCTTCATATGAGGAACATGGTATAGTCAGCAAGGAAGTACTTTGTCGTATTAACTCTTTTTATGAAATATTCCAAGCTGTAAACTGTTTTTTTTACACAACCTCCAACTACATATATTATGTAATGTACCTCCGCGTACATTACCTTTGTTTTTTAAGATTCTACATCTAGACAAAAACCTTTAAAAGTTCTCCGGTGACTCTCCAGTTTACTTCCCATTTTGTGCCCTATAATGCAGGGCATAAAAAATAAGGGTTAGTACTTATACATAATGCTTTTTGTGACAAAGTTAATTCTGCGGCTGACCGTACGATTTTAACTGTAGGATATTTGCCAGACTTAGAAGAAAGATGGCTTTTAAGTTAGTACAAGTCGAAAAATACTATAAGTAACATAAAAAAGTCTTCAAAAAACTGTGAATTATTACGTGTAATAGAATATTAATATAAGATTCTTGATTATTACGAAGAAAGAAAATTGTTTAAAAAAACAAAAAACCGACTTCTAAAAACCTACCTCTAAAAAGCAAGAAATAATATTCGTAATAATAAAAATACGTCTATTGAAGTCGGGTGGGGCTGGAGTACAAATTCCTTTTTTTTA
This sequence comes from Agriphila straminella, assembly GCA_950108535.1. NCBI lineage: Eukaryota > Metazoa > Arthropoda > Insecta > Lepidoptera > Crambidae > Agriphila > Agriphila straminella. The sequence goes on along the minus strand of OX467303.1, from coordinate 3,515,730 downwards.
TTCTAAAAGCCCCACCCGAATTGTTTAATAGTAATAATTTAGCACTTAACCCCAAAAAAACTAAATGTGTAAAATTTTCTTTTCTAATGTTGAGCAGACAAAATTAAATATTAAATTGAATGATGATAAAGTAGACTTTACTGAGAGTACAAAATTTCTAGGTATTACACTAGATTCTCGATTGCAATGGGATCCACATATTGAAGCCTTGTCAAGTAGACTTAGTTCAGCGGCATTCGCTGTTAAGAAAATAAGGCTTTTAACTGATATTGAAACGGCAAGGTTAGTATACTTTAGTTATTTTCATAGTGTAATGTCTTATGGACTGCTATTGTGGGGCTCAGCTGCCAGTTTTGAAAATATTTTTGTACTCCAAAAAAGAGCTGTTCGCGCCATATACAATCTACGGCGGAGAGATACCTTGAGAGAATTGTTCAAAGAAATAAATATTTTAACTTTGGCAGGCCAATATATTTATGAAAATTTAGTTTATGTAAGGAAACACTATGATTCATTTGATAAGAACAGCAACATTCACCAGTTTAATACAAGAAATAAAGATAAACTTGCCGTTCCAAGATTTAGGCTTGCAAAAACGAGAGGTTCATTTATGGGGAAAGGCATAGCCTTTATTAATAAAGTTCCACAACAAGTGATTGATCTTCCTTTGCATGAATTTAAAAACCATGTTAAAAAAACGCTCATGGGTAAAGGTTATTATAAAGTTGACGATTATCTTAAAGATCAAAATGCGTGGAAATGATGTAACACATAACTTGCTAATATAAGAACTTTGTTGAAGTAATATAATAAGTCTATGTTGTTGCCAATAATCCTGTCACCCTGTTGTAATTATCTGGTAACGATATATTCAAGTTTGTAAATATCGTTACTTATGGCTGTTACAGCTGATAAGTTTCTTGCGCCCGTTCTTCTTGTCAGCTAAAAAAGTCTGGAACGGGTGGTAGAAAAATATAGACGATTCAAAAGTACTTAATAATTAAGTTTATTTGAATAAAGCTTATTTCACTTTCACTTTCACTTTCAGAAGTAATACGACCAATCATCGAGGTAATTCACACAAAATCATACTATTTTCGTGCTTTTTTCAAAATTACTTGAAAAGTAATTTTAGACGAACATAGAACCTCCTCCTTTTTTGGAAGTCGGTTAAAAATAAAAGAATACGAACACGCAGAGCATTATTATCTTTTATGTCATAAGCATAGTAGGTATATATATACCTACATAAACTTATTTATACTAGCGGAATATTAAGTTTATAAGTATAATACATAAAGTTAAGCTAGGTATATTAACTTTATGGTATAATATTAATCAAACCTCATTGTACAGTCAGCAGCTGCAGCACACATTTCAGGATAAAAAATATTTTCACATTTTTTTTTTGAAATGTGACAAACGAACGATTAAGATTTGAAAATGGAATGTTAATTTAGGTTGGCACTCGGCTAGGCAGTCCAATAAGCGGTTTTCAAAAGGCAGTTTAAGAAAAAACTGTAGCACATAAAAAAGAACTAGATGTCGCTGAACTGAGTAGGTAGCTTTTTATTAAAAATATGAAATGTAATTACTTTTTATTATACGTTTGTTGAGTATGTGGTTTGTTGCGTTGTGCGTTGGTTGTCCATTGGCGTGTTACGAAAAACTTTTATATGACCAATATGACCATATTAGTGGGAAATAATATTTAAAATACCTAGTTGAAGTAGCGCCATCTATCGACATAAAATTATATTAAAATTCTCTGTTGTCAGAAAACCGCTCATTAAATTGACTGAGGAGGCTGAAGTGTAGTTGTAACATAATTGTGCTATTGACTGTACATAAGTGCTTGCATGAACGTATTTAGGGGGGGGGGGGATTTGGGGGATAACAAACACCGTGCGTAATAATATTATGCACTAGCTAGTGCGTCATAGAATTATCCCTACAAAGTTAAATTAGTAGGTAGGTACCTTACTGCAAGTTATAGTCGAGTAAGTAATACAGGTTTTTTTTTAAGTAACAACAAAAAGTTTTATGCGGCTGAAAATTCCTATACATTTTTGGAATAAATCTATGTTTAAGTCCTTAATTAAGTTAAACAAATATTTATTATTAGCAAATTATTCATAATTGTCAATATTTTGTTTTAAAATAATATTATTACATTTTATTACGTAAAAGTATAATTTTGAAGTAGGTTGCATGCTCACTCACCCTTGTTCGCAAAATATTCTTGCATCGACTTCAATAGAAGTATTTTTATTATTACGAATATTATTTCTTGCTTTTTAGAGGTAGGTTTTTTGAAGTCGGTTTTTTGATTTTTTTTAAACAATTTTTATTTTTTTTATTTTTAGTGTAGGTACCTTGTAGGTAAGGTATATTATATATGTAGAAAAATCGGCTCAGCCAAACCTAAGATAATCGCGGAGAAACATACTTAAATACGGGTCAAACTGAGAACCTCCTTTTTTAAGTCGGTTAAAAAAATACACTTAAGATATCCCTCTTCCAACAAAAAAAATATTATCTTATTCAGTTCATAAACAAAGAAGTAATACGACCAATCATCGAGGTAATTCACACAAAATCATACAATTTTCGTGCTTTTTTTCAAAATTACTTGAAAAGTACTGAACCGATTTCCAAATTTTAAAAAATGGGACCAACTTGGGAGTGTACCTAATGTAATAACGTTTGAATCATTTCAATCGGTCCAGCCGTCTTCGAGTAATCGGTGGACATACACAGAAAAAAAAACAAATATACAGACGAACATAGAACCTCCTCCTTTTTTGGAAGTCGGTTAAAAACTGAGTAAACCTACAAAAAAGTGGATGAGCTAATTTACTAATAAAATCGTAGGACAAACAATTCATTCAAGACTGGACAATTCAGTCATCAATTTTTTACAACTTCTAATTACAGTCTCTGTACGCTGATGTCACAAATAAATGTTAAGACCAATAAATAATTTTTATAACCAAAGACTCCGGATACTCTAACATCATACGATTCAGTCTCTATGACTTCTGTAAAGTTAGCCACTATGCGCGTAGCCGTGCCCCACCACACGTCTCTCTCACATATTACATCGAATTTGTGTTCTGAGCAGCATTTCGCGAGATGTTCACATAGGTCATAAGGCTGCCTGTCCGTTGACGTGCGACGAAGAAACGAGGAAATATTAAATTGCATAAAATCTCCGTTTCGCAATCCTATTAATTGGTTAATACTTTCTCGTTTCTTTGCTCCGCAGCCTCGCTTTGCGTCAATGAACAGGATCCTAATCGCGCTAATTTTCAACGATAAAACCAAAGCTAAATCGTTACCGTTTCAGTTTCGTTTACAGGAAAATACTCGCTTTAGTTTTGTTAAAATTGTTGAATACTCTGCCTAAGGGGTCTAGGATTACAATCTGGGACAATTTAAATGAAAATTATGAAGCTAAACTAAAGATTTTTAGGTAAATATAAACAAAATGACAACGTAACGTTTTTGGTTTTATCGTTTAGAATTACCGCGACTGGGCTCCTGGCAGTCTAAGGCTCGTATTATAGAATCAAACTCAAATTCAAATCTCTGCTTGAGTACAGTTAGAAAGGAATGGTGCTATTCATCGCATATAGCGCCATCCCTTTCTAACCGTACTCAAGCAGAGATCTGAGTTTGAGTTTGATTCTATAATACCAGCCTTAAGTTTGAATCGTATTAGGTACCTATGTCTATTTTGAATTAGGCTGTGACGTCATTTTTGAAGAAGAAAGGCCTGTTTTTCAACGACTGTGAGGCTGAATTATTTTTCCATTTTATTAGTTTTTAAACGAAGTTATTATTTCTTACTGTCTAGGAAATTAAAACGTAAACATTTCAGGTGATAGTATCGTGACGTCATGTTCAAAACAACGTTATGCAAATTACGTCAAGTGAAATTCCCAAGTGGTTTTAATGCAATTAAACTAGTTAGTATTTTCTATTACTGATATAGCGGTCAACGATTTATACCTTGGATGAAACAAATAATAAGAATTAGATAAGTAATAATATACATATTATTATATATACGATGAGCTCGGTGGCGCAGTGGTTTAGCGCCTGGCCCAGCGATTGCGGAAGCTAAGCAACGTTCGCAAGGGTCGGTCATAGGATGGGTGACCAAAAATTTATTATCTCGAGCTCCTCCGTGCTTCGGAAGGCACGTTAAGCCGTTGGTCCCGGCTGAATTTGCAGTCGTTAACACCCACCAATCCGCATTGGGCCCGCGTGGTGGGTTATGGCCCGTCCTCCTTACCACCCATAAGGAAGGCCTGTGCCCCAGCAGTGGGGACATCAAAAATGGCTGATGGACAAGTAATATACACAAATATTAATGAATAGACTTAATATTTTGGTCTGAATCGCATTCTTTCTCAATAAGTACATACTTTAATAGAATGCTCGTTGAAAGTTAGTAATTTTGTTTTACCAGGTTTGTTAAAGAGTCTTAAAAGGTGTAAAGTGCAGTGCAAGGTAGCAGAAAGGTGCCTGCTGTCATAAAGTTTGACAGTTGGTTAAATTATACGGTTCAAATTCAAGAATTTATGATGCACAAATTAATGGTTTGTTCAGAGAATAAGTTGAGCTTAGTTAAGGAAATAATATTTGTCCATAAGCCATTTTTGATGTCCCCACTGCTGGGGCACTGGTCTTCCTTATGGGTGGTAAGGAGGATGGGCCATAACCCACCACGCGGGCCCAATGTGGATTGGTGGGTGTTAACGACTGCAAATGCAGCCGGGACCAACGGTTTAACGTGCCTTTCAAAGCACGGAGGAGCTCGAGATAATAAATTTTTGATCACCCATCCCATCCCAAGGGTCGGTCCCTTGCGAAAGTTGCTTTACTTCCACAATCGCTGGGTCAAGCGCTAAACCACTGCGCCACCGAGCTCCAAATAATATTTAGAAAGGGTGAATGGACGAAACTTATTTGTAGTGCCTAATTACTGCTTGATAAACTCGGAACATAAGTGTGAAAAATACCAAAACAAAACAACGAACACCATAACACACCACAAAACTTATACGTGCTAAGAATTTTGAATACCTGTTTCTTTGTAAACTTACTACATCAGTATTAGCCAAACCATGGCCTCTTAAAACAGAATAATATGAAACAATATTATCAACATGAAATATTTGCTAAAATGTAAATAAAAAAAAAAAAACTATACCTCTTGTAGCCTGGCAGAAGGAACAGGGATGCACGGCAGCGTGTGCGCACGCCTGAAGATCCACATCTCTATGTCAAACCTACGCCATGTTGTGTAAAGCCTTAAACTCAAATGTGATTGTTGAAAAACATTTTATCACTGTAATCGTAATACAAGGTTTGTCCATTAGACGCGTTAGCGAGTCCTGCAGTTATCTAAAGCGGTGGTCATAATAGTAGGCTGGGGTTTTGTTACTGAGGATTAGCGTGTGTGGAAAACGCTTATAGTCTAGCAAATATTAGACTTGCTGTGCGCTGTTAAATTGATGTTGTTCCACTTACATCGACTGACACCACGAGCAACACGCATCGTGGTACATTTAAATTTTCTCATTTTCAGAATATACTGGGTTATTTTTAAAACACTAAAAACCTAACAGGAGTAGACTACTAACATTATAAACAACATCGTTTGTTCTACGACCTTTCCGAAAAAACACAACGAATTGTACTTTCCATAGAAATGTCCGAACAGCAGATCATGTTTTGTATGAAAAGTCGTTTCTTTTGTCGTTTTTCGGAGAGTCGGAGGGAAAAAACGTTGTTGTGCTTGTTGTTAGTAATCGACTCCTGCAAGGTTATTGGTGTTTTACAAATAAGTCTGTATAGGGTGGGTAGAAGTCGTGGTACCACTGCTACTTTTTTTTTAACCGACTTCATCAAAAGGAGGAGGTTCTCAATTCGATTGTATGTTTTTTTTTTTTTTTTTTTTTTTTTTTTTTTTTTTTTTTTTTTTTTTTTTATCGTTGTTCGCGCGTATCTTCGACATTTATGGACCGATTTAGATAATTCTTTTTTTGTTCGATTGAGTTTTCTTGCGAGATGGTCCCATTTAATTTTTTTTCAAATCGGTTCAGTAGTTTACAAGTAATCCTGAAAATACTATGAAATTAAATCAACTAACTTGACAATTTTGTTATTTATGAACCGAATTAGATGATTTTTTTTGTTGGGGAAGGGATACCTTTGTGTAGTCTTTTTAACCGACTTCAAAAAGAGGAGGTATTGTATGTATGTTTCTCCGCGATTATCTCACGTTTGGCTAGGCCGATTTTTCTACCTAAATAATATACTTACCTACACTACCTAATACAGAAGGTACTTACACTAAAAATAAAAAAATAAAAAAATTGTTTAAAAAACAAAAAAACCGACTTCAAAAAACCTGCCTCTAAAAAGCAAGAAATAATATTCAAATCATTAGATACGCATTATCATTGTTATAATAAAACACGTCTATTGAAGTCGGGTGGGGCTTTTAGAATAAAAAAAGGAATATGTACTCCAGCCCCACCCGACTTTAATAGACGTGTTTTATTATAACAATGATAATGCGTATCTAATGATTTGAATATTATTTCTTGCTTTTTAGAGGCAGGTTTTTTGAAGTCGGTTTTTTTGTTTTTCGATTTCAATTCCAACCGCAATTAGTTCACTCAAATACCACACAGTATTGGCTTAATAATATGGCGTTGGTGGGTGACACAAATTAAGAGTACCTATGAAACGTACATATTTTTTAATTAAAACATATCTACTTCTTCAGACTTGCCTAAACATACTTAACTTTACTTAACCGATATGACATGACTTTAAAAATAGTTGTTCGTTTGTAACAGTTGTAAAGTTGTAATAATTACTTATTCTAACGTCTCTACAAATATTCCTTTAATAATTTTCGCTGCATTTACAACAGATCGCTCCGCTCGTGCGTATGTCTTCTACCTTATCAACCCACTTGTTCAAACTTGATTAGGCTAACGAGGCGACGACGTAGCTTACAAGTACAAGGTTAGAATCATTGTGTAACCGATAAAACTTTGTGCAAATTTGTGCTTAATGTTGTAATTTCAGTGTGACTGTCAAACACTTAGGATTTTAAAGTCCTTACTCGTATATTAGTGGAGCTCGATGGCGCAGTGGTTTAGCGCCTGGCCCAGCGATTGCGGAAGTTAAGCAACGTTCGCAAGGGTCGGTCATGGGATGGGTGACCAAAAATGTATTATCTCGAACTCCTCCGTGCTTCGGAAGGCACGTTAAACCGTTGGTCCCGGCTGCATTTGCAGTCGTTAACACCCACCAATCCGCATTGGGCCCGCGTGGTGGGTTATGGCCTATCCTATTTACACCCACAAGGAAGGCCTCTGCCCCAGCAGTGGGGACATCTAAAATGACACTCGTATAACGCGAAGTAATCGATTGGAGAAGCCTTTAGGGTTATTGATGAAGTCAGATTTATTATTATAAATCAATGTCAATGTCAAATCTATGGCCAAAATAACAACAATCGAACACAACAATTTGCAGGCCTATTACATTAAAAAATCGCAATAGTAGGACGCAATTTGTCGTTCAATTTACATTATAAATATTGAACCTTATTCGTGAGTTAATAGTGTCACGGAGTGGAATAACATCACTGACCTGAATTTTTTGGTGAATAGACAGACTCTTTCGCTTAACGCTGTTCTTTTTAGATGTAATAGGCCTGCAGTACTAAGAGTAGTAAGAGTAGGGTTCCGTAAAAAAAAACACGTTTGTTGTATGGGAGCCTCACTTAAATATGTATTTTATTCTGTTTAGTATTTGTTGTTATAGCGGCAAAATTTCAAATGTCTAGCTATCACGATTCATGAGATACAGCCTGGTGACAGGCAGACAGACAGACAGACAGTGGAGTCTTAGTAATAGGGTTCCCTTTTTACCCTTTGGGTACGAAACCCTAAAAAGTAGATAAAGATATAACGCATATACTTGCTATCCCATGGACTTACCCAATGCCACTTAGACTAATTTATTTCTCATAATTAGTACAACTTTGAAAGTGTTCGGTCAATATTATGGTGGTCTACGTAAATATTTATTTCAGTTGGCGTAAAAGCTTTTCTGATAAATATACTTTATGTCAGTTGTATCTTGTACGTATACGTAGCCATCTCTGATGAGATATTTGCCAAACACAGCATGTTAGCCCGTGTTTCATTCGAATGTCGAGGGTATTTGCCTCACATTGATGAAAATAACGTAACACTATGGCTTTTTTAATGCACAACGGGAGAGTGCTTGGCTTCCTGATGTTAAGTAACAATAAGACCGAAGCCACAGAATATATAATAGTACTAACGTACAGAAGTCGGTCCCCGCGAGGACCATCAAATAATAAGCTACTCTCGCTGCACGCCATTAAAGTACAATTTCAAACTGCACAACGCTGCGTGGATAAAATTATATGCACCTACGAAGAAGAAAGAGAGGCGTCTCTTTCTGTCGCATAGCTCTGTCTCAACCGACACATTTCGGGGTTGCTACTCGCTAGTTACTGATATCATAGAAAACATTCGTTATGCCCATATAAACAATAAAATTACTAATAGGTACCTACCTACTTAGAAAATAAAATAAATCTACCTAATAGGTGAGCTGAGCATATTTAAAGAGCATAAATAATAAGTATTTCTAAGTAGTTAGAGAAGCTCGATGGCGCAGTGGTATAGCGCCTGGCCCAACGATTGCGGAGGTTAAGCAACTTTTGCAAGGGTCGGTGAAAAAAAAATAGTATTTTTTAGCTTTTTTCTTTACTGGTGCCAAATTTCGAACTTCGATACAACTAAGTATGTAAATATGTATACAAAAAATACAATAAACTTTGGTAGGTAGGTAGGTACGTTAGTAATTAAGTATCAAAAACGAAGTGCATGCAGTTTCGCATTCGGCGCTTGACTGACTCGTTTCGTTCGTGACGTTCACGCGCTGCGCTCTCGTCGCTTGCACACGCCGCGCGTTTCGGTCGGCGCGGTGATATCCCTCGACAATGGCCCTCTTGAAGTGGGCCGCGAGCAGTAGGCTAATATAAAAGTTTAAGCGCGGAGTGATCCGAAGCGAAGGCACATAATAACTAATAGTACAAGTACAGAAGCAGCACGCGGCAAAGTCATTTAAATAAATAGCTACTTTTGCTCCGACACAATAAAGTGCAATTCAGGTCGCGCAGTTCACCTAGTAGTTGCCTCTCTTTCTATCGCGTGCTCTTACCTTTTCTGGCGACGCAACGTTAGGGTTGTCTTCTTTTAAATGAATTGCGTAGCATTATATCATAATGTGAAAAACGACAATTGTTTATTGGTTTTTTGATTTTGATATTCGTACACAACGGCTAGCGGTAGGTGCTTATCGCGCGACCGACGAGCCTTAAGGAGGCCTGGCAAAGGTGTAAGCGCACTACACCCGAAATCCTCATCACTGAGGAACTGGCTATCTTACCTCGAACGCCGGACGGAACACATCAATTTTTAACCGACTTCCAAATAAGGAGGAGGTTCTATGTTCGTCTGTATTTTTTTTGTGTATGTTCACCGATTACTCAAAGACGGCTAGACCGATTGAAATGATTCAAACGTTATTACATCAGGTAAAATCCCAAGTTGGTCCCATTTTTTGAAATTTGGAAATCGGTTCAGTACTTTTCAAGTAATCTTGAAAAAAGCACGAAAATAGTATGATTTTGTGTGAATTACCTCGATGATAATGGTCGTATTACTTGTTTGTTAATGAACTGAATAAGATAATTATTTTTCTTTAACCGACTTAAAAAAGGAGGTTCTTAGTTTGACCCGTATGTATGTTTCTCCGCGATTATCTTACGTTTGGCTGAGCCGATATTTCTACATATTATTATAATATACAGGTACACTAAAAAAAAATTAAAAAAAAACTGACTTCAAAAAACCTACCTCTAAAAAGCAAGAAATAATATTTGTAATATTATTATTTCTTGCTTTTTAGAGGTAGGTTTTTTGAAGTCGTTTTTTTTAAATTGTTGTTTTGGCGTCAGACTTAGGTAAGACCATCTTACTAGCTTGACTTGAAATAAGCCCTACCACCAACCAAACCGATTACAGTGTTTTTAGTACAATTTGTAAAATCGTACTCGGGACCCCTGCGTCTTACACGGGTGGGCGAACCACTGGACCACCAGCGATAAAGTAAAAAGTACTAGAAAATTTCGCCACTCACTTGCGACTCAGCACAATCGGTACACAGAATTAGTCAGTACATTGGGCCGGAATCCCAAGGGTGTGAGTTCGAGTCCCGTCTGAGGTACTGCGGGTGATTCGATTTTTAAGTGTAAATCTTATTATCGTAAATTTTATATTTCGTAAGTTTGCAATAACTTTAAAATGCATTATAAATAATGAGATGCGATCTAAAGTTATATACTTCTTTCCTATACATTTTCTATGCCTGTAATTTGCAAATTATATAATTAACGAAGCAGCAACAATCTGTGAAAATGTTTCGTTTATATCATTGTGTAAGGTGGTGGGTCCTGTAAGGTGGTAAATGAATACAGCGACATTATTGACATTCATTACGACTCGCCAAACAAGATCCGCAAAACTAAATATATTAAATAGGTGGAATGTTTCTTATTGTTAAAAATTGTTTACTTACGCACTTACTGCAATGTCTGTATCCATATTACAGAATAGATAATAAGTACTACCTACATAATATCTAGGAATTTATCTTATATTTGTTTATTTTTTTATTTTATTTGAGTTTTAAGTATTGGTGCATATTGTGTTTGCCTGTAAGAATTTGTGGCAATTAGTTATAAGTAAAATAAGTATAACTTTATTAAAATGTATTGTTGTACACAAATGTCGGCAAACCTCATAAATAAAATAAAATAAAAAAATAAACTAACACCAATCTGTCCAAGTGTAGATTCATACCCGTTCTGAGTCAATTCAAACCCACATTTCAGCACCTACGCGAATGATGGATCAAATTAATATCATATTGCGAAATGTCACCAGTAGTTTGCGACATTAACTGACTCATTTGACTAACAACTCAATATAGTAGGTAAATATTACACAGACGGTTCTCGATTGCTCTTAAGGGGCCGTACAAAACAAAGCCAAATACTCATTTTTGAACAAAGATTTCATACTGTTTTATTTAATTCATCGGTCCCAAAAATAATGTGACAAGTAGATTATAGTACTTACTCAGTTTCATATTTGACAGAAACATGATAGCTAAAACTTTTCGCGATTGAAAGAAATCGTAAAGTGACCTCCAATTTTGTAGTTTTTCGCTGACGTGCCAATCAATAATAAACCCATAATCTTGAAACTACGTATACTTAAAGAATAAAATATTTTTTTTAATCCCCGACAAACGGCTGATCAGGTCATGGTTACCTTACCATATACTTCCAAGTTTATTGAAGTAACACTGTACCAAATTTCGCATCGATAGGACAATTATGGAAGGTAGTCAGATCCCCTCATCAACTATTAAAGAGCTGATGATTTTCAAACGGCTGATCAGGTCATGGTTACCCTACCATATACTTCCGATGTCATAGAGTCAGATCCCCTCATCAACTAGAAAAGAGCTGATGACCTTCAAACGGCTGAACAGATTTTCATGAGACATGGCTAAGAACACTTAGGATAAAATTATCTATGACACAAAAAAAACTAAACGAAAATCGGTTCATCGGTTTAGGAGCTACGACACCACAGACAGATACACAGATACACAGACACGTTAAACTAACACCCCTCTCTTGTTGCGTCGGGGATTAATAAAAATAAACCATAAAGCTCTCTAGTTTTGTGATTAACAGTTTTCCAATATAAGAAATAGTTTAGTAGTTATTTCTTAAAAACGTAAAAATTGACAATAATTTCGATAATTTTCGCTATGAAAATTGCTCCCAGCGTTGTACGGCCCCTTAATGACAACCTCAACTTATCAATGATTACCAAAGCTTTAGTGATACAGATTAAGTTATCATTCACGGTCCATTAAATGACTAAAATATGCATTTATTGTATATTTTTTTTATAGAAAAAGACTAGCAAATGTGAGATTTTTTATCTATTTTTATTTAGAGGCTTTATCTAGCTAATAGGTATGTCAGCCTCATCATACCCTTATCTATAACACTAAACAAACATTAATAAAAGGAACAATTAAGTCACTGATATACGTATTAATAAGTTTTTTAAACACCGCTGATTGCGGGTGTGCTAGTTTAGTCAGAAATTTCCCTATATTCTAATCTATTAATGTTATGTTTCTGTATGAACAATTCCCTCGCCCCACTGTAATTGACACATTCCAAGAGCATGACATGTGCTGGATGTCGTCAAGGGTACCACAAAATTCACAATTTGTAAAATTTATTTTCCGCATGAGACGAATTTTTGGATAGATAATGACCCGAAAGAATACGAGATGCTGTTATTATGAATTGTGTGAAAGCGCTGTGCGCACGAACCACGTCAAAATCATGTTGGTGGCAGTATAGCGTGAAATGATATGAACTGTACCCTTAGCACGGACAATTCTCTATGGAAAATTTCATTTCGCTTATCGGCGATAGATGGCGCTGTACAAATTTCCAATACAAAATTTATCTATCGTATTTACGTAAGTACGTAATAAGTCGACACAACAAGCTAATATCATGTTCATTTCATAAATTTATTTTTCTAAAAAGCTTCGGGAAGTATTAACCACAAGTAAAGTCTAGTTTACAATGAAAATACACATTATTTTTACTGCCGTACGAATAAACGAAGAATAAACTTATTCTTTGTTTGTACGGCAGAAGTAAACATGAATATAAGATTCTTGAAGTTAACCAATAGATGGCGGCAGTGGCACGAATGATGCAAACATGATACAATAACTGAAAGCAGTTTTTTCTGGTAATTCCGTAAAGCTACATTTTCACATTACGTTGGTTATTTGATCTCATAAGCCTTCCATTAAAATCTAATAACCCTAATGGTTGTTCAGCAGACATTTTGTCTACACTTCCCGACCGGTGACCTTCATTCTAATTACTAGTTCTACATAAAAAAAATAAACAGACCCCGACACAAAAATGTGTTAGAAGTAAATATAATTCGGTGGCTATTCGCTGGGTGCAAAGGTATAATAATCGATCGCAGCGCTCATTGTGGGAACAAGTACAAATAATGTAGGCTTTGTAATCTGTTTGAAAACGATAATTAATTTATTACTAGCAATACAGAAACAATTATATATGTTTATTATCACTTAATAAAATTATTTAAGTAGATTTATCTTCTTGTTTTACAAAATCTACAACTAAAAAAGAAGTAAACAAACCCTGATTATAACCAAAATAAAACACTCTTTTTGAATAGATTTTACTTGCCATATTTATTTTAAACGATCAAAAATGATTTCACAACACTTTGTCCACCCAAACCACAGTAATTTTGAAATTTACATTAATAACACAATGTATAGTATTTTTTTAACATTTTGTCACAATGCCGCCATTTCATATCAAAACGTCAAAACGGTCAGTGGCCCTACCATGAGTTGATGCAAACTGTTTACGTTACCGTAAACTATCGGATATACTGCTTACAGTCAGTTCGAGTGAAAGAGACAAAACGATAGTTTACGGTAACGTAAACAGTTTGCATCAACTCATGGTAGGGCCACAGGTCAGAGCCAACAAAGTTGCGAAACGCTTGGTGGCGCTAAAAGCGTGCACGGAGCCAATATATACCACCTAAAGTAAGAAAAATTTAAATGATACTTTTCGTGGAATTTTTAGAGCCCATGGTCTAATATTTTTAGAAGGTATCACTACATTCCCTCGTGGTCATTTGTAGAAGTAGATAGCAAATGTGTCAAAAATTGCCACGTTTAGCAGTTTTGCTACTTCTAGCAGTAACTACCAGGGAATGTAGTGATACTGTCTAAAATTACTAGACTATGGGCCCCAAAAATTCCACGTAAAGTTTAATTAAAATTGTGTAAGTATTAGAATTACAATATTCAATAAAATTCACCGCGGCGCCACTTTCTTGTGTAAATTGAACACTTCGTTTGAAAAAAATGCTAAGGTAATTTTTTTTCGTTGTTTTGTATAAAGAATAGGGACATTTTTTATAAGAAATTCGGTACCTAACTCATTCATAATGCCCATGTTCTGTTTTATTTTTTGATATTTTTTTTTCTTTCAAATTCTTTTAAAACGAAGCATCTTATTTTTTAATATTTATAAATGACAAAAAATATTCTCCACACCACAGCACCTAACATATCATAAAACAAAGCCCTCTGCCGCGTCTGTCTGTTCGCGATAAACTCAAAACTACTGAACGGATTTTCATGCGGTTTTCACTAAATGATAGAATGATTCCTGAGGAAAGTTTAAATGTATAATAAGTTGAAGTTTTATGTAAATTAGTAGAAATATGACGATAATTGTTGAAGAGGTCGGCAAAAAAACCAAAAAACCGACTTCAAAAAACCTACCTCTGAAAAGCAAGAAATAATATTCGTAATAATAAAAATACGTCTATTGAAGTCGGGTGGGGCTTTTAGAATAAAAAAAAGGAATTTGTACTCCAGCCCCACCCGACTTGAACAGACGTATTTTTATTATTACGAATATTATTTCTTGCTTTTCAGAGGTAGGTTTTTTGAAGTCGGTTTTTTGTTTTTTTTTTAAACAATTTTTATTATTACGAATATTATTTCTTGCTTTTTAGAGGTAGGTTTTTTGAAGTCGGTTTTTTGTTTTTTTTTAAACAATTTTTTATTTTTTTTATTTTTAGTGTAGGTACCTTGTTGTAGGTAAGGTATATTATATATGTAGAAAAATCGGCTCAGCCAAACGTAAGATAATCGCGGAGAAACATACTTAAATACGGGTCAAACTGAGAACCTCCTTTTTTAAGTCGGTTAAAAAACTACACTTAAGATATCCCTCTTCCAACAAAACAATAATTATCTTATTCAGTTCATAAACAAAGAAGTAATACGACCATTATCAACGAGGTAATTCACACAAATCATACTATTTTCGTGCTTTTTTCAAGATTACTTGAAAAGTACTGAACCGATTTCCAAATTTTAAAAAATGGGACCAACTTGGGAGTGTACCTAATGTAATAACGTTTGAATCATTTCACTCGGTCCAGCCATCTTCGAGTAATCGGTGGACATACACAAAAAAAAAAACAAATATACAGACGAACATAGAACCTCCTCCTTTTTTGGAAGTCGGTTAAAAATTAAGCCGACGGGGAGCTTGCATTGAAAACGCTGCTTAAACTTTTTGAGCTATAACAAAATAATGTATGATGAAACTGTTTCTCTTTTATAGATCTACAATAAGTCCTGCTATGATATATATCTATCTTTTAAGAATAACTTACTATACCCATTATATCTTCTAAAAAATTGGTCAAGTAAATTCGGTAATTTTGAAAGCTATTTAGAAGGATACAGTTTTAAATCCTTATCAAATTAAATACAATAGTTACCTTAAGCATTTTATGCACATTATTTGACGATGACTAAATGATGATGTCCGATGACGGGTCGCGGACGGGACGAACGAGAGGGAAAAAGACTTTTGGAGCAAATGGAGGTGAGACTGTAAGGTATTTGTTTTCTTTTTGGGTGTTGTTGGAAGGTCGCATTTGGCATAAAAAAAGAAGGAACCGAAGCGAAGCGAGGGCGGGTCGCTAGTAGTAAATAATTCCCACCCAAACTATTATGTGCAAAAATCGATAAATATTTGAGACCATTGAATTTCAACTTCAATAATACAGAATATAATTGAAAAATACTAGAAAAAATCGACTCACCCGTTGCTACGGGTGAGTCGATTTTTTCGAGCTCAGCTCAGACGGGACTCGAACCCGCACCCTTAGGATTCCGGCCCAATGCACTAACCAATTATGCTACCGAGTCGCTAGTGGGAGTTGCGAAATTTTCTAGTACTTTTTACTGGTTAGTGCATTGGGCCGGAATCCTAAGGGTGCGGGTTCGAGTCCCGTCTGAGCTGCTACGAGTGAGTCGATTTTTTCTAGTATTTTTCAATTATATTAAGTAATTTAATATATAAAAATTGCATTGTGAACGCTAAAATCTAAAAATTCAATATTCAATAATACAGCCTAATCTTACTGAAAGCCCAAAATAGTTATCTATTATATCTTTTTTTAATCCGCTTACCTTCGGTTGGCTGTGACTTCGACTGCGTGGAAAGTTTTTTAATATCCCTCAGGAACGATACTTTTTTTCGGGATGAAAGATACCCTATGTCTTTCTCTGTGCCCTTGACAAGGTGTATACAAAATTGATCTTCAGTAGTTAAATCGTGAAGGCGTAACAAACAAACGGACTTTCGCATTTCTAATATTAGTAAGGATAGTAAACCTTACAAACCTGAAAATCCTTTCCAAATTAATAAACAAAGCGTAATTATTTCATTGTCATGCCCTTTACACCTATACAGATATTGTAGTAGTAATAGGAAGGCTTAATTGTTTCAATTAGGGAAGTTGGCCTTGGGCAGGGCATTGCTGGCTCACTTTCATTCACAATTTCGTTACGAAAGTTATTGTTCCGAGAGATAAAAATCTTCGGTTGAAGTCCGTGAAAGATAATACAAATTTGAGTTCAGAATTTTACTTTTTTTTTAATTTAAAATGATATTAAAGATCGCGTGATGTCTAAACGTTTATTACGCAAAAGGGAATGATGGTATGACCGAACCAAAATTGCCTAAATTATTGTTGATTAGATGGTCACCGAAAAATTGGCCTTGAAAAAACCCTGGTGTTTTTAGGGTTCCGTACGAAAATGGTAAAAAGGAACCCATAAGGTGTGACTCAGTCTGTCTGTCTGTCTGTCTGTCACAGCTGGATATCTCGAGAACTACTAATGATATCAACTAGAAATTTGGAATAGTTAAAGATGACGTTTGTCCAACTATTTTGCAAATAAGAAAGAAAAAAAAATAGTTTTTTTACAACAGGGACTGAAACGGGTCTTAAAATTTTTAAGTGGGGCCACTAGGGCATGTGGGGTATCATATGAAAGAGCGCTGTTTGCACATTTGAAATCTATTTTTTTCTTTTTTTTTAGGCCGCATAGTTTTCGACTTATGATGAAAAATGTAAAAAAACCGTTCTCCCCCCTTATCTCCGAAGTTTGCAAATAGAAAAATCTGAAATAATTCTATGTGATAGTAGTTTATATAAAGATTACAGGAAAAATAAAACGATGTCTCAATATAAGACACTTTTTTAGAAATTCAAAAAACAAACAAAAAAATAATTAGTTCCTCTACCAGTCAACAGATGGCCCTGACCCAAGAAAAATTAATTTAGTTCCACTAACGGTCAAGAGATGGCGCTAGACTAAGAAAAAAAATAGTTCCACTATCGGCCAAGAGATGGTGCTGACCTCATACTGCAATAATAATTTTATTATTCTACAGCTCTGCAGTGCATTTATTGTGATGGTACGGAAACGCTCTTGCTTGGCCGTTTTTTTTTATCATGCGGTACCTATCGGGCAATAGAAAGAGATCGGAAGAGCGCTTAATTATTACAAAAATATTTAAAACACGAAAGTTTAATAACTAATAGGAATATTATAGGGTGTAATATGTTACGGCTAATACCGTGTAAATAATAATAATAATAGGTGTAGCCGGCTAAAATTAGGTTTAGCCGCACTTCGGGTACCTATTAGCCGTAACATATATAAATGTATCGTTATTGCAGTCTGTTCTGTGCTTAAAGCAACGCTCTAAGGCTTAGAGCTCTAAGGTTCTGTGAAACAATTTTTAATCAAAGAAGTTCCCCGACTGCATTAAAACTTGTATTTTAACTTTTTAGTTCGTTATTGGCAGAACAGTCGTGTTTTTTTTAATTATTTTTGTTTCACACAATTTTAGTAACAAATAATATTGTTCATTCTGATAGAGAGGGGTGGGTCGGGTCGAATGTGCTCATAAAGGTCTTTCATTAAATACCGATACTAATTAAATACCTGATAGTAATAATAATGAAAGAATAACATTTTTACGCATTACAAAACGGCATCATGCAGGCGACATAATTTAAAAAAGGGTAATGTAAGGTTCTAACACATTCAATTGAGAAGTTATGGCGGAACAAAGAAACTATCACACACATACATGAACCTTGAACACAATACACTCTTAATTTTTGGGTTGTCGTGTAAAAAGTGTCGTGAAATCAGTCACAAAATACAAAACAAATCACTGCGATATCCAACCAGTTTGCCAAGAGTGGAGACCAGTGGAGAATATGCAACATAGGGAGGATACATAAAAACCCGTAAAAAAAACATGTTTCATAAAAACCAGTAAAAAAACTGCAAAATAACATCCCTAGCCACAAATAAACTATTGTTTTCGATAATCAATTACATTAATGGGCAAAAGCAAAACACATTTACGTCTAGGCTTGCCACTATGCTATGTAGTCTATCAAGAAAATAAAAAAAATGGTTTACATGGTTTATAATTCATAATAATTTTTCGGGGTTGTATTCTTAATACCCTAACCTATAGATTTAGGTAATTCTTTTTTTGTTCGATTGAGTTTTCTTGCGAGATGGTCCCATTTAATTTTTTTCAAATCGGTTCAGTAGTTTACAAGTAATCCTGAAAATACTATGATATTAAATCAACTAACTTGACAATTTTGTTATTTATGAACCGAATTAGATGATTTTTTTGTTGGGGAAGGGATACCATTATGTAGTCTTTTTAACCGACTTCAAAAAAGGAGTTCTATTCAGTTTGTATGTATGTATTTTACTCCGCGATTATCTCACGTTTGGCTAAGCCGATTTTTCTACCTAAATAATATACCTACACTACCTAATACAGTTAGGTACTTACACTAAAAATAAAAAAATTGTTTAAAAAACAAAAAAACCGACTTCAAAAAACCTGCCTCTTAAAAGCAAGAAATAATATACAAATCATTAGATACGCATTATCATTGTTATAATAAAACACGTCAATTGAAGTCGGGTGGGGCTTTTAGAATAAAAAAAGGAAGATGTACTCCAGCCCCACCCGACTTTAATAGACGTGTTTTATTATAACAATGATAATGCGTATCTAATGATTTGTATATTATTTCTTGCTTTTTAGAGGCAGGTTTTTTGAAGTCGGTTTTTTGTTTTTTAAACAATTTTTTGTATGCAATTTTTTCCTGGTTTAAATGTGTTTGTGTAGTTAGAAGCTGGATTATTGCCTAAAGTGGCCACTTTGGGTGTTAATCCAGATTTTAACTACGCGAACACATTCAAACTAAGAATTTAACGCATGCAAAAAAAGTTGATAGCTACTAGTTTTTTATATGTTTCAGAATTTTATTTAACATAGTTATTTCGTTGTAATGATTTTTTCTTGATTGGCGGCGCTAGTGGACGCATGATGCACCCTTGTGATATTTGACCTCTACTGTAATATGACTTACCCTCAAGATCCTGTACGGGCTCTTAGCCAGCAGGCAGACTTCTCCGGAGTTCACCTGGTCCAACCTTAATAGGCTGGTGGTGATATTTGACCCCTACTGTAATATGACTTACCCTCAAGATCCTGTACGGGCTCTCAGCCAGCAGGCAGACTTCTCCGGAGTTCACCTGGTCCAACCTTAATAGGCTGGTGGTGATATTTGACCCCTACTGTAATATGACTTACCCTCAAGATCCTGTACGGGCTCTCAGCCAGCAGGCAGACTTCTCCGGAGTTCACCTGGTCCACCTGGGACGGCAGCATGATCTGCAGCTCCCCAACGTTGTCCCTTTTCACGCGAGGCTCTCGGCTGTGTCCCGTTAGAGTCCACATCCATTCCTGTTGAAATCATGTTTGGTTTATGACAAGAATATTACAGTTACAGCGATCAATCGTTAGAAACATCATCAAATAAATGAAAAAAAAAAATACCTAAATAATTAAAGAAGAATAGAATTCAAGTTTAGTTGTAAGAAGTATAGTAATTTAGGTACCCCTTAGCATGAACAGCTATCGAAAATAATAACGCGCGTAAAATCATTCGATATGTAAATTTTGTATTGGAAATTTGTACAGCGCCATCTATCGCCGATAAGCGAAATTAAATTTTCCATAGAGAACTGTCTATCGAGTAATTTTACGCGCGTTTTTTTTCTCGATAGCTGTTCGTGCTAAGGGTACTGTTCTCTTTTGAAGTTTGAAATATATAAAGTTATTGACCGTAAATAGGTCTAATTTTTTTTACTGCATAGAAGTGTTTTTTCATAACTTATGATAAAAATAAGTTTAATTAGTATTGTAAAAAACACACTAACTTGGATTTAAACCCGACGCTCTTGTGATGAGTGCTGTTTTTGATATACAACTATAGTTTTATTAAGCCAATACGAGTGAAAGAGATTAACTTTTTTCTTTGTAGTTTTGGTTCTAACATCCTCCTTTTAATTCGTAGTAAGTAGCTTTAGTTATCTTTAATTTGTCTGCTGGATTCTTACAAAGATTAGCAATGCTGTCTTTGTTATAATTTAGTTTAGTATGTTTTGTAATATAACGCATCTAATTGTTAATTAAACGCACATTATCTTTGTCCATCAGCCATTTTTGATGTCCCCACGGCTGGGGCACAGGCCTTCCTTATGGGTGGTAAGGAGGATGGGCCATAATCCACCACGCGGGCCCAATGCGGATTGGTGGGTGTTAACGACTGCAAATGCAGCCGGGACCAACGGCTTAACGTGCCTTCCGAAGCACGGAGGAGCTCGAGATAATACATTTTTTGGTCACCCATCCCATGACCGACCCTTGCGTACGTTGCTTAACTTCCGCAATCGCTGGGCCAGGCGCTAAACCACTGCGCCACCAAGCTCCACACATCTTAACATATGAAAATACATGTGCACACAAGTTTCAAATTGGCAAAAACAACACGCAAGACAGAAGCGCGCAATAAGGGCAAGGTCACACCTTTATTGCTTTTTCTTTACCAAGCTATTAACTTAAGCTAGACAATTTACTCCCAATTAGGAGAGGTACAGCACAAGAAAAATATTTCAATTAGGCACACATTCACGCGGTAGATTGGAGTGGTTTTCTATTTTTTTATTTTTCACGAGTTATAGAGGGTAGGTAGTAGGTAACCTCTTATTTTGTTATCTAAAGATAACTTTAATTATAGTCATCTTTACCTATTGAACGCGTAATTGATATAGTTGCGAGTTTAATATTAGTGAGAAGCATAGGTAAGCTTGTGTATGGTTTTAGGAATGAATTTAACCATTTTTTACCTCTACGGCTTTGCTAACACACATACCTACCTACGCACTCTTGTCGAAATATTCCATAACCATTTTGTTGTTAGTAATTCGTCGAGTTCTTGGTTAGTTAGCATGAACATTCGACATCAATTAACTCCAGGCGTTTCGCTTCTTTAGGAATTTATGAATCTCCTGTTTTTATTTAATTCTTACCTTCCAGTTTTATGTCAGAGCAAGAGTCGGTATTTAGTTGAATGATTTTGCGGAGTGTCCCTTCTGTACCCTTAGCACGAACAGCTATCGAAAAAAATAACGCGCGTAAAATCATTCGATAGATAAATTTTGTATTGGAAATTTGTACAGCGCCATCTATCGCCGATAAGCGAAATGAAATTTTCCATAGAGAATTGTCTATCGAGTAATTTTACGCGCGTTTTTTTTCTCGATAGCTGTTCGTGCTAAGGTACTTGTACATATTCTGTGGTGTAAGTATCAATTTTCGTCGAAAAATCCGCTTAAAACGATCGTTGATTGGCGCAACGTTACTCAGGGCAGTATGTTAGGTTTTTCGAACCTCAGTAACATCATTTCGCGTTGCGTAGGCACACATTGTCACTGGTATCACGGTCGCCTCGTCTCACACCATGTGCCAGTTAATTATGTACTTACTTGGCTTCGGAAAATTGACTCTCATTCAACGCCCTTTCAAGTAGACTTGTTATTCTCATACAATTACTTAGTGGTGCAACTATTTATTAAGGCGCTTTACTTACCGACCTTTCTTTCCTTACCGGCGCTGTGAATTTTATTTAATATTTTTTTTTTTTTTTTTTTGTTTATTTATTTAGGTAAGAAACAGTCATATTCAATCATTCTTAAATTGACATATAAAAAAATAGATTACTTGATACAAACAATATATAATTATGCAAGATTGTGTCAGATGCTACCATCTTTAACCAAGTATACCTTACCTATCGATAAAGAAGAGATCATCTACGACTAAGTATTACAAATTACATTATACCTAGTCTTAACTATTTTCTATGTTTTTTTTACTTGAATAACAGTTCACCACTTTTTTCTTAAACAAGTTTAACGAATTAGAAAAGATATCGACTCAATTCAACAGTTTGTTTTAAAGAGATCGCAAGATCGTCTGAAAAAGGCATTATAGTGTGACAAGAAGGTACATGAAGAGATTACCAAAAATAGGTACGCATGACGTCACACCATTAATTTTTTAACAATGGGGAGAAGTCCTATAATTTCGTTATTTTCAGAGATATTTGAAAAAAATATTTACTGGGTTTCATTGCAAGCTTAATGTGATGTTTTGTAAAGAAAATAAAAAAATCGGAAACTTCCCTATTGTGTTCTTAGCTAAACGTATTTGTAGGCCCATGTGCGTAATAATAATTATTGCATGAAAATTAATCAAAGATAAGAACTAGTACTAAACATTTTAAATAGTAGAACTTTGTGCGTATGTAAGCTTTACAATGAAGTTTAGTATATAGTAATGGTAAGCTTTGATTTGACAGATGGATGTGATACATTGCTAATTCTGTTCGGCACAAATAAAAACATACCAAAGAAATTAAGCAATGTATTACCACATAATCAATCAAAGCTTACTTGAACTTCATTGCTTTTAGCCGATAGACCCGCAGTGAAATCTATGATATTCACCTAGTGACTTGGTGGTGGATATAATGAAATCGGTCAAAAACTCAACTAATCTACAGTAGTTTGAGCTAAGCGATGATAAATCAGCCAGTGAGTCAGTCAAGACATTAGTTAAAAGCATGGACGTACCCAGGTTCTGGGCCAGGGGGGGCAAATCAGATTTTTCATAAGCACCTTGCCAAATAAATAAACATACTTTTTAAATATAATTATATTAATTAGCTTTATTTCCCATACATCCCCGAGTGGGGTTCCCAGATCGGAAGTTCAAAATATCTGTAGAAAATTTGAAAATGTCGGGGTTTTGGGGTTGTTGGTTGGGGTTAAATAGGTATGTAAGAATAAAATGTAACTCAAGTGTTTGTCTATAGAAAGAAAAAAACCGTCCAGCGCAATTTTTATTTAGTTTCATCCACTTATCTTGTTTTGGCTGTCTACAGTAAAAAAAATGGGTGCGCAGCGTGATTTATAGTCAGTTTTATCACAAATCTTGTAATTTTGCCTGGGGATAAATTGTAAGAAAAAGGATTTTTAGTCAGTTCTATTCATCCACTTTTCTTGTAATCCTCGAAAAGAACTTTTATCGAAAAGAGTAGATAGTAAGGTAAGTTGGGAGGTAAACAAAACCCAGGGGGGCAGCCCTTGGTACGCCCGTAGTTACAAGCATAGGTAATATTATAATAGTATCTCATTGGATGCATCATTAAACGCACGCAAAAATTATAATAATATGTAGCTTTATTCGTTAACGTATTTAATTATTGGTAACAAAGAAAACTCTGGATAAACTGATAAAAAGAGCTTTTAGCAAACATTTTAGGCGTAACGAAATGATACTACTCAAGTATAAGCTACTTTAACCTAATAAATCAGATTTTCTCGTGTATATACGCTTGGAAGTTGTTATGATTTCATTTAAATAATTGTGAAATCTGTTTACAGGCAAGTAGCGTTTACTTTCTAACAGACTAACTTAATCAAGTGGCATAAAGATTTTATGAAATGGTAGATTTATGGAATATAGACGTAGGTATTATATAGTCTGTTTATCTTGGTAAACAATCTTCACTCAACTCTTTATTGAATGAGGGCTTTTCAAAATGACAAAAAGCTGTAGGCTCGATAGATGGCGTTGAAAAAAATAGGGGATTCAAAGTATTTTTTACTACGCTTCGAAAAGTACTCAGGTCAAGACCTCCTTGTATAATAGAGGTCAATGCAGTACATGCTTACTTTCCTCTTTGGTACTCTTTGGTAGGCCGTTTATTTTTAAAAGCCAATTTTGACTCACCTCTTACCATCTAGTGAGGCAAATAGTTACTTTTCTTTTTTTTAAATGTCATATTGAAAACCCCTCAATGTTTTACGCACAGATTACGATAGGAAATATTTTTAAATTAAATGACATTACAACTGTCAAAAACTGTTTACTAAATAAGTAGTAGTAAGTCGTAATTGTAATTCGTCCTTTTGGACAGGCGAAGGTCAAAGCCATACAGCCAGTTCTTGAGTGTTTTACTAAATAAGACTAGTAAGGATAAACAGACTACTTATAGGTATATTTTTAATAAAAAAACGCATTGTATGACCTAAACTGTTTGAAAAATAAATGTTAACTAACTAAACATTTTATTAAAACGCAAGTAGATACACTTACGGCATTGAATAACAGTTGTAGATACCTAATTAATCAGCAAAAAGTTACTATTTCCCTTTTGGGAGTAGCGTGGTATTCATTACCACAGAATACATAATGGTACTAAACTACTTCGATACTTTAATCATGTTATCATTGAGTTTATTAAAACAGTTTGAGTAATTAGCAACTTCAATTATTAGACCGAGTTTATGGGATTTTTATGGAGGAAAGAGATCTTACACAATATTTAAGTAAAATGAAAGATAGTCTTCAGATTCTAAATAGGCAAGATTGGGTGTTTAATAATATTGTTCATGTTTCACTACCCAATTATGACAAAGGATTCGTTAATGAATGTTATTCGTTCGGAATAAAAAAATAATTACGATAATAAACAAATACCACCAAATACCATTGGTATTCGTTTTTGGTATGAAAGCAAAAGACCGTACTTTATAAATTGTATTTTTCTCTATCTAGATAGAACCTTTGTACTTATGCTATAAATATTTTTTTTAAATATGATTATAAATAATGTTTTGTAAATTAATAACAGCATTTTAAGGATTTTATAAAATTTTTGCTACAAATTTGTAGAATGTTTATAATTTATTTATTTCAAAGAAGATTTACAGACAAATAACATCTTTGAATAGAATTTATGACTAATTTATTTGGTATCTTGCTTTTTTAGACCCCCTTATATAATAGGTGTAAACCTATGAATAGGGTAATCTTTAATTTGCACTTAAAATATGTTTTGTTGAACTGCGCAATCAGTACCCTTAGCACGAACAGCTATCGAAAAATATAACGCGCGTAAAATCATTCGATAGTGCTATTTTGTATTAGAAATTTGGACAGCGCCATCTACCGCCGACTAGCGAAATTAAAATTTCCATAGATAATTCTCTATCGAGTAATTTTACGCGTGTTTTTTTTCGCGATAGCTGTTCGTGCTAAGGGTACAGATATTCTTTTCAATAGAGATTCTCTAAAATAAGATTTGCAGTTATCGATACCAATTTAATTTTATTGCTGAACAAACGCCTAAATTCAGGAAATAATGTCACCACATTGGTCACGTTTGGCACTCACAAAAATAAGTTATTTGTAAGTTGAAAGAGGGTAAAATTTTTAACTGCCATGTTGTAAACATGCCTTTGTAGTATAAATACGAACCAGTATTACGTCTTCATACAAAGCGGCTGAAAGTGTAGTGAAATTGAATTTTGTATATTTCGGTACACAATCGCGACTGCGCCGTCCGTACTTAATAAGACGGTGTGTGTCCATCAGCCATTTTTTTATGTCCCCACTGCTGGGGCACAGGCCTTCCTTGGGTGGATAAGGAGGACGGGCCATAACCCACCACGCGGGCCCAATGCGGATTGGTGGGTGTTAACGACTGCAAATGCAGCCGGGACCAACGGCTTAACGTGCCTTCCGAAGCACGGAGGAGCTCGAGATTATAAATTTTTGGTGTGTGTGAATCAACTCTATAGTTAGTAGTAGTATAATTTATAGTTTACTTTTTCTATTGAATAATGATTGAATAATATTTCTATTTCCTATTGATCTTGAATAACATTGGTTTTTAGTGGATTTTGAAGCATTTACGAGATTTTAAAGATTTGAAGTTTGAAACTTGTGAAAAAAGTTAGATAAACGTACGGCACGGTGGTAGAGACCATCGATGTTATGAGCGTGCGAAATGTTGCCCTAAAAGCGCTGAACGGTCCACTCGTAGGTATTTCAAGGACACTGTGTGAGGCAGAATACTGTTGCTTATTTCATCTGTGGCTTAGAAGAGAGAAGAGAGAAAGATAATAAAAAGTAAACGATCTTGAGTAATGGCGACGTTCGTTCCGAAATTGTCTGTACGTGAAATGTATTAGCAAGTTGGGCTATTGAAAACAACACAAGGAGATGCAAGTCGTAGATATTTTTACGGTAGCTCAAACAAAACTATGCTTCGATATTATTATGATTGTTGTAGATTATAGAATGACGATGGTAAAATAGATTTCAATTATCAGCGAAAATTAAATATTTCATGATATCAACTACCTATACAGCGTGTTACAAAATAACCCCTAATGCTGATGGTAGATGGGGACCATCAAACTGAACAACTAAAGTTACTTTAACCGTACTTTTACCAACCCTGAATCGCGAAAAGAATATTAGCTGTTTCGTTAAAAAAGTAATAACGAAAATATCAAAATTGGATTTCAGAGTTGGTCCCATAGTAAAATTTGTTCAGTATGATGGTCCCTATTTACCAAATTCGGCAATAAGTGTTATTTTGTAACACGCTGTATACTAAGAACATTCATGATAAAACCACCCCATCAAAATGAAACCGGTTTCGTACAAAGATCGTTTTCCTTATCAGCAACTGGTTACGAACCTACGGTTTCGTAGGAGGCCGGAGGGCTTCATGGCTATGGAGTGAATAAATAATAATAAATAAATAAATATTTAACAACATCACACACATTGCACCGATTCCAAAGTAAGTTGCTAAGCACTTGTGTTATGGGAATCAGAGACAACGGTGGTATCACAAACACCCAGACCTGAGACAATATAGAAGAGTTCATTTTCTACATTGCCCAGCCGGGGATCGAACACGGGACCTCAAGAGATGGTGACGCCTTGAAAACTGGCGTACAAACCACTCGACCACGGTGGTCGTCAAATTATTTGAATAATAAATAATTTGAGTTTGGAAAACCATCCGAAAATGGCCAAAGAATTTAATTTAGTACTAGGGTAGAGAATACAATATAGTGCAATTAGTGCAAATTGTTTCAATAGACGTCAGAACAAAGAATTCTTGGAAACGACATAGCAATCAAAATAAGTGGATCATTTAATTTTATCAATGTTTGTAACCTAGCTTCTGGAGAACCTATCACAAACTATATAACAAATACTTAACTAGCACTATACAGGGTTATTTGTAAAACAACCAACAACCTTCAACAACAACGACTTCTACGACTTTTCCGAAAACAGATAAAAAAAATCAACTTTTCGTACAAATTCGATCAGCTGCGGCACAAATGCTTAACGCTATAGAACCTTGACGCAGCGTATGGTCGCTGAGCGAACGCTCGGAAAACGCTAGTGGGCGCGCGGCCATACATACAGCGGTTCGTTCCTCAGTGGCTATTATATCAAGAGCAATGTCTTAAAAAAAACGTCAATAATGTATTAGGGTCTCAGCATAGCGAATCTGCGATAAAATGCAATCTATCGTAATAAGCTATTGCCATATTGTTCGTTGGGGACGGCGATATTAAAGCACGGTACTTACTGCCAACCCTCTCTTCCTGTGCGCAGTGTCGTTATAGTTATGGGTGACGACCTGCACGGCCGGGAATGCTCCTTCCGCGTTCGACAAGATGGAGAGTCCTTCGGGACGCTGTGGCGGCGACTGTCCTGTCGTCCCTCCTCCGAATACCCCCATGACGTAGCTAGCTAAATCTGAAACATACAAAAACATTATAGTTAAACTTTAGATTAGTGATACAGGTACCTAGTTATAAAGTCATACATTCAGCTCTGAAAACACTGTTTTTAAAGTTCCAATTTATAGATAGTTAAGTTCATAAAAAATGTAATTGTATTTTTACATGAATCTAGAAAACTGTTTTACCTAACTTTACCCTATGACAAAATGTCCTATCATTCGCACTCAGAGACGTCAATAATATTAAATGCTTCATTATTTGTCTCGGCGTTTGAATTTACATCTTTAATTGCTGGTATCTTGCGTATGTGGTATGCGTCTAAAGATATAACAGTCTTCGATGAAACTTCATAATTAGTGATGTCTCTGAGCGCGAGGCTGAAGCACAATGTTTGACGGTCTAAGTTTAGTCAGAAAAATCTAAAATTAAATTCTAGGTTTGATAAAGAAATAAAACAGAGTTTTATGAAATAATCTATCAAATAAGTTAACTATTAAAACTTAGCCGAACCATCTGAAACAGCCTCTCTTACTCAACACAAGCAATTAATTTGTGATATCCTACAGCATAAACAGCACAAAATCAAGATAAACGCACTATCAACCACGCATGCAACGTTTCTTTCTGATGTGAAATATTTGCGAACTATTTCATCACGCATGCTTATTGTACCAGCTTTTATCTGGAATTGAAAACAGGATCTCATTTCAAAGAGTTCTTCAAGTACAAGTGGGATAGTGCTTTACGCTGAGTATAGTAGCGTCTCACTTTCACAACTGCAATAATGTCACTGTACAAGCTCATGGAAAAATGTTAACGATATATCGAATTACATTCAGTTTGGTCAGGCAGTAACTAAATATCATGAAACTGCAAACAATCAAGACAATATTCAGTTCTCAAGTTTACACGGGCACTAGACAATGAAATAAAAAAACTTTTAACTGATACAAACGCTTATAGGAAGTACAGTACTTTGGTAATTAATTGGATTTTTTATTTTTCCGACGTTTCGGCACCTTTGTAGCTGCCGTGGTCACGGAGGACTGCGGACCACAGGCAGCTGCAAAGGTTCCGAAACGTATAGGAAAACAAAAATCAAACCAACTAATTACCAAAGTCCTTTCATAAGAAAAATCTTTCATAACCCGCGTGTCGTATCAGTCCTTAAGGAAGGCCTATAACTCAGTAAAGGGGACATTAATGGCTCAACATGACAAAAGCTAGCAAAAACTCATGATAAGGGCAAGGTGAGGGCGTGTTCCATTCCATTACCCAATGAGCGATGGCTGATACCGCCTTTATCAAATTATCTAAATTGATTACCCTCACGTGTGATTGTAAACTTTTCATGACATGTGAATAGTTTGGGTGTGACCAATTTTTCACAAGGCAGCGACGAAACCACGCTACGCAATTAATCACCTATAAAATTACTTTCCAAAAACTTCCTTATTCGATGTCTTAGGCGTTTATTCACTCATGTGTCTTGGGTATCTACAAAAGTAACTGTCAAAAAGTTTCTAATTCTATGACTTGTGTAGGTACAAGAAAATTTTAAGGGAAATCGATTCTCATGAAAGTGAGACGTTGGTGCCATAGACGTTGGTGCCAAGACGATAGGAAAAATAACCTTCATTCTCAGAAGATCCATCGAACAGATCCACAATGGATCTAGTGAGTTTTTTTTTCTCATAATGAGAATTAAAATCTCAAGAGATCCATTGTACAGATCCATAATAGATCTAGTGAAAGGTTTTTTTCTTAGTTGATCCATTGGCCAGATGCATGTTGGATCTAGTGAAGTTTTTTTTTTCACGACCGACCCGTAGTCACACCGTATAGTGTCGGGTAAGCTTGGCTCTACGGTCTTTATTGCAACCAGTGTCTGCGTGGAATATCCATAGAAACTTGATCTCCCTCAGGATTTCAGGCTGCGATGAAATGATGCGACCGTTGTCAGTTTTCAGCTTCGTCATCTGGCTTTGCCCAATAGACAGACCTCTCGCGATAAAGTTCACCTCCTCTAAATCTATGCTACCCTGGTACTTTGGTATATTACGTGTTTATGTAAAGTTTCACAAATAAAGACCTATATCATCCGAACGAGTTGCTGAGCACGGGTTCTGCGCCACCATCCCTCGCGCGCCGTCAGAGTTGCATTATGAAATTCAGTACACATAATAACACTCGTTTGAATGCTATGATGACGCGGCTCTACGCCCGCGCCCAGCCACTCGTTCGGATGATAATATAGTTACTGTGACAATTTTGGCCTCATGCTACTGTTTCAAAACCTTTTATAGAGGATTCATATCATAGCTGTAGATAAAGTCTTGTACATAATTAGATAAAATCCACATTCGTGTTTTAATACCCCTCATTACAATACGTTGCATATTTCAATGTTGTATGTAAAACTTAGTGATTATTTCCTCTGTGGTTGTATGTTTCAATTTCTGACATTTATTCTGACATTTTATGAGTTTAACTTTCCATATTTTAATTTGATTTTCATTTAATTTATTTTAATGATATCGCTATGCCAATGTTTTAAATAAGCTTCAATATCTATTAATTATTATTTGCATGCTATTGTCTGTAGCTGAGTAGTTGAAACTACTGTTAAGTATAAGGTTTTGTAAACCATTTATAATCCTATTCTACCCTATTCAAAAGCAAATAAATAAATTCATTCATTCATTCATTCATTCCTTCATAAATAACTACTGTTATCACGGTGACGTATTGCACAACGCAGTGTCCATAACTGACTGCGAAACCGTCGTAACAAGACACCCTTCGGCCAAAAATCTTGATTCATGAAGGTCGTCAGATATGTTCACTCGCTGCCCACACCACAAATGAGTTGTTGTCATGGATAAATTGACCATAAGCTACCACACTGGTGGGTAAGTAAAGTATTACTAATTGAGAGAGATGAGAGATATGAGAGATATTTTTTTTTTATTAACTCAAAGACCACACGTTACAATAATTAAATAAAGCTAAAAATTTCACAAAAAAACAGGTCTTAGGGCTAACTAGGACCTACCTCAGCTTGTGTTGCCATGACACATACGTGTCACAGCAACGCTGGTATTGGTATTGGTGGTATAATTGGTGGATTTCAACGCCAATTTCCCCATCATTGGCTGACAACACCTTCGATGACAACACGGTCGAGTCACGGGCACTTTCAGAATTTAGAAAATTCCACGACTTCTGTCAAAGAATATTTTAAGAAAAGAAAACATGCTCTATGTATTAGGTTCGTTTTTTTTATAAGTAATACCTAAATATATTATTGATTAACTGAGCTACTGCGGACCCCTGATACATAATGCTTTAGACCCGGCACAGTTTTAATACTTTTATACTGTGCTTAAGGGGTGTGAGCCACACTTTAAGAAACCCTGACACTTTAGTATTGATTACGCTATGGATTTATTTGGTTAGGACCTAGGTGCCATAAGGTCTACAATCCTGACCTTATTAGCATCATTAGCCACCAATATTTATTTTCCCGTCGCCCCATAAAATAAAAGGTAACGAGGACCATAAAAGCTCTCGAAGCTTTTAATTTGCAAATTGATCGTTAAGTAGAAAAAAATATGCTGGTAAATTCTAAGTTATATACTTTCGATAACTTGATAAAATTGGTGAAATATACGAGAAAAAAACCAAGTGACTGCGTTACGCAATTGCGTATGTTATTTTCGTAATAGACCCCAGATCCGATGTAATTTTTTTCATCGAGGGGAACATTCGATTTAAAATGTTCCATCACTATGGTCCAATTTTTTATAAATTGATCAGAAAAACGTATCATATAATAGTTTTATTATTATTATTAGAAAAAACACATTTACAATTTAATTTTATGCAATGACGGTGTCTCATAAACCTTGAAAGGTTTTTCTGTACACCGTAACTCGTCGTCTAATTTTATACATTAAGCACAATACAAACTATTTACGGAACACATAAGTGCACATAATTCATTTAAAGAATTATTATTATTGATAAATTATCAATTTTGTAGGTAGATCGCAAGTAATAAGATAGTTCGCTCTCCGACGAAGGTTTGTTATGCTTTTTGTCTAAACAAAACATAATAAATGACTCGATAAATTAAAAGTTTCCCCACAGTTTTGATTTATTTATAAGTATTTTTTAAACAAATAATAAATAAATGAAAACGGTGATGAATCGTTTAATTTTGTATTTTCAGTATTTTTTATCAAAAATACTCATTTACTGAAATCCTAGCTGTAATGAATTACCTTTTGTACTTAAGCCTCACTAATAGGGGCCGCTCTATCTTATCAAATTGTAAACTTGCGATAGTGATAGTGGAGGGGAAACACTAGGGAGCAGTAGATGAATGCGAAACATTAAAATAATATTGTTTTAGATTTACTGAACATAGTTTTATTAAACCGTTTTTATGATGAGAGATAGTGTGGGTACCTCTTTATTATAGTTATTCAGATCTATCTAATAAATTATTACACCACTGCCGTAAAGAAGGAGTGTATTGTTTTCAGGGTTCATGTATGTTTGTGAGTTTCTTTATTCCACTATAACTTCCATATGCTTGAACAGATTTGGATGTGTGGGGTATTGTTAGCATATTTATCTACACCCATGCTTTAAATCCTCTATAAAAGGCTCTGGGGCCGCTCTTTTCTACTGATTTTCGTTCGACATTTGACTCAAATGTATGAGATTAAGTCAAATGTCGAACGAAAATCAGTAGAAAAGAGCGCTCCACGCCAGTCGAGCGATTCAAAAATAGGGTTCCTGAAACAGCTTACTACCAACATTATAACAGTGTCATAGTAACCACAATATTCTAGCAAGAGCATGTCGTGCTCCTCCCGCCCACGCCCGACGAGTAACATTATGAAATTCAGTATACAACATTATAACACTCGTTCGGATGACTTTAGATTAGGAGGAAGAGCGCGACAAGCCCTCGCTCGCTCGGACATTACGGCTGTTGCCAATAAGGCACCGTTTTAAAATCCTTTATACGTTACCAATGTTGCCAATAAGCCACCTTACAACCCTTTATACTTATATGATACCTATCATGGGTGTCGATAGTCTTGTATGCAACTGCACATAATTGTATTAAAACACTCATGTGATACTATTATCATACTCGGCAATACCTCTCATTATAGTAAGTAAAGAAGCATAAATAACTATTACATCATCCCGAGTAACACTAACTATAGATTTTTGAAAAAAAAAAAACAATAAGACGGCTATATAATATATGACGCCATTATGAAGTGACAATGCAGTCGGGGACCTCTTAATTTAAAAATTGTTCCACAGAACGGTCTCACGAAGATTTATTTTGAAGTAATGACACTTATCTTTGACCTTATCGATTGGTATCATTAAAGTACAGGTCGTTATTTTTTCGGATTTTATGAAAAATATTTGAATTTTGATTAATTTACTTACTTTTAAAAATAAGGGGATGTTTCCTTTCAGTAAAATTTGCCATTGTCAATATTTCGACTGCCGCAACGAACAGTATCGAATCTGCAAAATCTCGATTTTTATATTATTGCATCAATGGATAGAGCAAATATGATACTATTAGGAAAATATTTTTTTATTTGAATAAAGTATTATTTCGTGAGATTTTGGATCAAACAATACCGAAACTTCACATTGTAAGCGACGAACATTATCGAATGAGGTAAATTCGATACTATTCTAGCACGACGGTATACAGGCGCAGATCGAAACTGCCCGATTAGTTAGTGTTCTCTGGGATACGAAAAAAGGGAAGGCGCGTTGGTTTAGTTTAGGTTAGTTCGTTATTATTTAGTTGCTATTTGTTTTTTTTGCATTATAATAACTTTATGTAACGGTTAACGACTAAAACGATCGAAACTGGTAGATTCGATAGAGTCCGTATAAGTTTATGTAGGTAACGAATCTGCCACTTCGATATAATTTCAGATTCTAAAAGCATCGAGTACTATCGAATCAGCCACATTCGATAAAATTCCAAATTTTAAAAACATTGAATACTATCGAAAGTGAAATATCTCGGAAAAATATACTATACATTAAGAACTTTATTAGGCATAAAAAAAGAGAAAAAAATAAGCTATCATTATGTAAAGAAAGTTTTACGACACGATTCAAAATTACGATTTTGTCAAATTTTGTGCCAAAAAAAATTATAAACTGCTCTACTGTAAAGTAAGTGATTTGCAGTTTCGATACTATTCGTTGCGGCAGTCGATTTAGGGTATTTTTCCCTCCAAATACCGTCTTCTTTCCAGTAAAACACCAACAATCTCGCAGGAGTAGCTTACTAACATCATAAACGACAACATTTGTTCTACGAGTTTTCCGAAAAACTCTAACCCCTAACCAAAGCAGAGCATAATGCTATGGTAACCAAGGGCCACTTGCTCAACGTTATCTAAATTAATTTAAAATACTAAACGTACCTATATAAATCCCACATAAATATTAATATTATTTGCTACCTAAATAGGGATGTTGACTCATGAATAAAATAACGAAATACTAAAAAAAATCGTAAACATATTAAACTTTTAGAGTAGCTTGTATACCTCTTGGTTTTATATATTGCATATTATTTGTTTTATGACCCTTCAAAGTTGGGTGGACAAGTCCATTTAAAAAATATAAAATTTATTAAAATAAATGATACCTTTAATTAGTCCGTAAAATGTATAGCAAATTTGTCGAAGAAACCATTTTGATAAACACAATATTTAATATAGCTGCTGAACAAATTTCCTATGCGTTGCATACAAACTTGCAAGGCGTGACGTCATAACGTGGAAGCCATTAGTATGGAGCGTTTTTGATCGAGTCCATTTGTGTGCATTTCACACTGTGATATCTCGGGCAGTTTTCATGCTAGCGAATTAATTCTTTTACCAATGTTTCTTTTTTTGAGAGGTAATTTATGTAACATAAAATAAAAAAAGTCAACATCCCTATTATGTGGCCCTTATATATCAGCTTGCACAGCAATAAAAAATATAACGCTGATTATAAAGTTAAGTCCATAAAGTTAAGTCCGTTTAGCTTATGTAATTAGCGTGGATATATGTGCAAAATATGAATAGCCATGACTTATCATACTATGCTTTCACCAGCACTCGAATCGAAGACAGTCGAAAGACATTGTTGTATTAAAATATTTATAAAATACTTCCTACCAAGGATGTCCTAGATAACGCTTCACGTAAAACAGCACACAACTATGGCACCGACTGGGGCTATTCGAAATTTTGAAATTCGAGTTCCCACATGAATATTTTAAACTGGGTACAAATTACTATTTATTCCAAATTCAACTCTAAATAGTAAGGAACAAAGAAGAATATTTTGTACAAAAAAAGCCCCATTATTTTGAGGTACCGTTATGATGACTCCGCAACAGAACTAAAGTAACCGACATCGCTCGAAGGATTGCTCAGCTGAAGTGGCAGTGGGCGGGACACATAGCGAGAAGAACCGATGGCCGTTGGGGCGGAAAGGTTCTGGAATGGCGACCACGCACCGGACGGGGCTCCGTGGGTAGGCCCCCGACAAGGTGGACCGACGATCTGGTGAAGGTCGCGGGAAGCCGCTGGATGCGGGCAGCGCAGGACCGATCGTCGTGGAGATCCTTAGGGGAGGCCTATACCCAGCAGTGGGTGTCGTGCGGCTGATATGATGATATGATGACTCTGACCGGACTTCTTGATCGAAAATACGCAGATTTTTTAAAACTCTGTAAACTCGATGGGGATGCATAATGTAATGAGGAACCAAGAATCTTATATTAATATTCTATATAAGATTCTTGTGAGGAACTAATGGCGGTACAAGCGAATGTCCTAAAATCGTTGTTTGTTTCAAATGTCAAATGTCAGGAGTTGGCGAATCGGGAATTGGCGAAAACGGAAGTTGGCAAATTCAGAAACAGGGTTTGTGACGTATTTTAACCAGTCAAAACAATTGATAGCGATCGAATCGCCTAGTTTTGCGTGTGGGGATCCTTATTGATGATATTGATTGCTAAGCAATATAAAAAAACGATACAACCAGTAACAGCATGTAGAAAATATCATCAAAATTCGCTGTTCTGTGATATCAGTATCAGCAATACTAACAAAATACGGCGACTATATCCTAAATAAGACGACAATAAAAACTTTGCCTCTTTAGAAGCAAGGTAAAGAGAGATTAAGTTTATTGTATGTAGTGTAGAGTTTGTTTGCTTTTAAGGAGATAAGTAAAATGGTTTCTCCTTTTGGCATATTTTAAGCAACTGCAAAGTAATTTGAAAACTTAGGTAGCTACAGCAAAATATGCAGGTACTTACTTACATTCAGCTTAGTAAATTAATAAATAGCTACAGGGTAATTTTTTAGTCACCTAAATTTTTCAGTCCATGAAACAAAATACAAGCTTAACTACAAGAAACATTCGCCTGAGACGTATTTTTGGCCAATGGCCATATCTCCGAGGATTTTGGGAGGATCGAGATGGAAATAGTACCAAAAGTTGAGGAATTTATCGAGACACGTGTGAAGGTTTGAGTTTTGGAAATCTACTGGTAACTTTTTTAGAATTTTGCAAAATTCGGGTAAGTTTGGGTTTTTTGGGGTGTTTACTAAATTGTTAATATTTCGGAAAAAAACCGACTTAAGAAAAAAAATAAAAATATGTCCTAGGGTATTAGTTTGGCTACAAAATGGGGAAAAAAATTGTAAAACGGTTATTAATTATTAATTGTGTGTTGGTGGTCTCTTTAGATTTGGAATTGTAGAAAAACGGGTGTTTACGTACATAAAAAGTGATGTAGCTTCTATGATTATTGACCGATCGCCATGGCAATAGTGTTAAAAGATGCAGCAGACGAGAGGTGCATTCGTTGGAATTTTGAAAATCGGTTAATAATATTTCGGCCGCGTCGAGGCAGTCAGCGGGCGCTTTTACGATATTTATTTTATAAATAGGTACCTACTACCTAGGTAACTTTAAAAATATAATAGGATTTTGCATATGGTTTGATTTTGGTTTTTCGTAAATTTTAGGGTTCATTTTCAATGCTCCGATTCTTGCGGGGACTGTAAAATCTGCAATTTTTTTACATAGAGTTGGCCCATTAAGTTAATATATCTGTAGACCTTACTCAAGTTGTTTAAAAATTTTTCTAATAGATGTCGCCACGAGGTTGACACTTTCATTTAATAGATGGATGTGACATATTGCTGCATTTCTTTGGTAAGTTTTTATTTATGCCAAAAAAAAGTATCAATGCTCTGTCAAATGAAAGCGATTCCGATAGATTTTGAAATTAGACAATAAATTTGTGGGCAGAATCTCTCAGAATCAGGATCGCGGTCCTGAGTTAGCGAGAACAAACTGTATTGTATTGTATAAAAATAGCATTGTGAATGCTAAAATCATAAATTTAAAGTTTAAAAAGAGATTGATCTATGTGAAGAAAAGACTTATTTTGTGTCCATCCAGCGAATTTTTTTCTAAGTCTATGATCCAGACCTACAATAAAAGCATATTTTTTGTAATAATAAAAATTTCTAAGAAAGAGCAATTCGCATTAATAAACATTTCGCTAAGCATCGGTATTACAACAATAATGTGTACATAGAATAGAATATAACAGAATAGAATACCTATAAAAAGATTTTATTTTGTGAACCAAATTAAATAACACAATACTTAATTACCTTCTTAATTATTATTAGCTTAGACTAAATGGAACACAAAAAGGCACACACTCAGCATAAGTCAAGGACCCAAAGTGTGCCCTAACAGTTAACACTGATCTTCCGTGCGCACCAAAGTATAATAATTTTACATTCGGTAGGTACCGTCAAACTCCTTCGCCTGCTTTTAACAGTTTTATTTTTATTTTCGCCAATTCATTGTTTATATTTGAATTGAAACGGTTGCATGTTATCAAATCAATGACGATCTTCCTGTCTATGGTTACAACAGCTATATTGTATGGTAAGAAAATTGAAAGAAACTGACGGACATAAAAGTATTTCATGAGTTTCCCATCTCTATCACTATACTAAAGCCTGATTCACACATATCAGTGAAGTCACAGTTCCGGCACTGTTCTGCCACCGTGATAATGAGTCATTCATACATTCTCTATAAACACGCGTTCACTGACACTAAAAGCACTGTCTCGTCCGTCACTGACGCTGATGACAGCTGTGGATGCGTTCAAAAATAATGTATGAATGAATTTATAACAGTGGCGGTACTATGCCGGAACTGTGACTTTACTGATATGTGTGAATCGGGCTTTATACATCATTACGTGGTACATTACAAAATATTAATTATTGAAGCACTCGCTTGTGAGCCGGTTTACAAATAAAAATCTCAGATCATTTAAATAAACACTTTTTAACAATATGGCACTGGCCAAAAAATATCGTTTTTGCCCGTGACACTACTGCGTGGCACTACCAGTAGTTTCATGGGTAATAAGTTTTGATATAATAGGTATATATTATGTCTTATCAGCCAATGAGAGAAGTGGAGTCACGGGAAAAAATACCCATGACACTATTGGTAGTGCCACGCAGTAGGGACACGGGCAACGAAAGAAAATAATAAATACAGAAATGTGTTAATTATGATTTTAAATGTTGCTGAAGATTTCATTACATTCAGTTCATTTGGAATGAATCATTTACATGTCCAATCACTTCCTTATTTTGCTTATGAGACCTAGGGAAGTCCCAGAACTTTTTTTCCCGCATCAACTTTTCAGCGGCTTCGAATGTTTGGGGCATCTCTTTATTCGCTGTTTCAGGTAAAATGAAAGCAAGCATTGCGCATAATATGGCAACACAGCCAACTACGACGAACGGCAACCAGTACGCAACTACATCTAAATGTGCAACGAATGGCGATATAACAGTAGATACATAACCACACATGTGTATGAACGCTGCACCGGATCCCCGCACAGGCGTTGGCAACATTTCAGCACACCACGTCATTGCTGTATTAGCTGCCATATTTACAGTAAATCGTGTCACTACAGCGCACATAACCGATGCTAATCCACTTGGAACAAACGCAGTTAAGAAACTGAATATTCCACTTATCATTATCACTACAATGGTCATCCAACGTCTACCTGTCAAATCCAGGATAAAAGATAATATAACTATCGATGGAAACTCAGTCAAAGATACTAATGTAAATGAAAGGAAAAAGTCAAATTCTAGCTGACCGACAGTCCTCGCTGACACATCAAAAATCATCATACAACACATATACTCTATGCAAATGCAAATAAATAATTTTCTCAATAAAGGCTTCTTCAACAAATCTATTAAATTAGCCTTATCCGTGTCTGTAGTAGTTTTAGTTGCTGATGATCTGAACTGCTCAACCACTTTCTGAGGAATTTCCTTCTTGTTGATTTTAGCTATTCTCATTATTCCTTTAATTGTATCATCTATCCTGCCTTTTGATGAAAGCCAACTTAAACTTTCAGGTAGTAAAAACATAGCCAAAATAGCTGAAGCTAATGGTATGCTTGTAGCTAATCCTAAAGTTTTCCAATGTCCACACGCAAGAGCTATCCACGGCAAGGCGGTGATGCCGATAGTGAAGAAGACAGCCAAAGGGAGGTTTGCCATCAGAGTTCTATATTTTGGTGAGGTGGACTCTAAAACGAGCAGGAATATCATCATCATGCAGTTATCGTATGACATTCCAACGAAAAAACGGCAAACAGAAAATTCCGTTAAATTGCTAGCGTATGTACTTCCAATGCCTGCTAAACATCCAATCATGTTACTGGCAGAGGTGGCAGCAAGTCTCCCGTACCGGTCAGCGACCCAACCAATCAGAAATCCACCAATGATTGATCCCACGAAGAAAATAGACTGTGCTGTCGCTTGGTTGCTGTTGTTTTCGCAAACCCAGCCCAGCTCACTGGATATAGTAGGGTATGGTATTTC
Organism: Agriphila straminella; assembly: GCA_950108535.1. Lineage (NCBI taxonomy): Eukaryota > Metazoa > Arthropoda > Insecta > Lepidoptera > Crambidae > Agriphila > Agriphila straminella. Next base: position 3,475,519 of record OX467303.1, on the reverse strand, counting down.
AGTCTTGTTGAATTCCCATCCATTCATACAGGAAGTTGTAGGCCATGACGAGTTAGGTTTAAGACCCGTCTGCATAACCTCAGTCCAGTTAGCGTCATAGGCTCTGCAATGTGAATATCCAAAGCGTGTTTTGGAGTCGGCGGGTATTGCTAGGGTTCGTCGTTCGATGTCTGTTAAGTTCTCCAACTCTGGTATCCGACACCAATGGTTTGGCGATACTTCTGTCATGAAGAGTTGTGAGAAATACACGAAAGCGCCAAAAATATAGAACGGACTAGTGCAGAAGAACATTATCCACTGGTAAAGTCCAAATCCTCCAGCGGTTGAAAGAAATGTGTCATAATCCATCGGTTCAGAGCTTTCGTCATTTTCGCTAATGTCAGAAACATTACTCTTGATTTTTTTCGTCACAATAACCATTATTTACTTCCTTAAATCCTTGAATTGTACGCAAAAGTACACAACAGGCTTTTAAATTTTGTTGAAACCGATGACCGCTTTTTTCGGGAGCGTCAATTTTGAATAAGTTGTCTGGAGACGTTACACTTTCTACATTTTAATCGAAAGACTGAAAAGGTTTTCATCAGCATTTACTGTCATACGTTAGCGAAAGATAAAAGTACTTAAAATAGGATTACAATTAATTATTGTAGTAAAATGTATAATTTCGTCAAGGTTTATACAACTTGTTTGCATAACATCTTCAAGGTTTTCAGCTTTATTTGTATACTCAGGTTTCATTTTACCAAGTGCTAATTCCCCGTTATTTGTATGGGTTTCTCTTAAAGCAGTGATCACGAAAATTTAAGAAAACTTAAGAACAAAGACCATCCTCTACAAAAAGTCGACTTCACAGGAGACGAAAAAAGTTTTTTTTTCTTCAAACAATTTCATTATTTTTATGTTTGAACATTTACAGGATTAGCTTGAAAATGAAAATGTTTACATGTATTTCGAGAAAGCTTAATTAGTTTTGAAATAACTGTATTTAGCTCCTATTTAATTAAAATTAGTTACTGAGGTGGTACTGGTATTTTCTCATAACTCCCTATTTAATGCCAATTTGAGGTAACTGATAAAAGGAAGCGATGCGTAAATCAACCATAAAAATAATTGCATTAAAAAGTAAAAATCGCCAAAAGTTAGATAGGGTCTTGGTTCTTAAGGTAAAAAATTGAGATCAATGCTTAGATTTTTAAATTTACTTAGTCCCTATTATAGAATGACGCTAATTTTATTATTGGAATAATTATTTTCATATTATGTAAAATGACGGCAATATAGGGCAGTAGTTATCGTGCTGTTTCAATCATGCAACTATATCCAAATGATAATAACACAGTACATATATAAGTTTTTCAAATTATATATGTACTGTGATAATAAGCCGCGTGAGATAGCACTATGATTGCCGCCATTTTAGATTCCTTTCTGTAATGGCGCGAGTTAGAACAAGTTTAACAGATTTTGTATAAGTTGTTATTAAATTTCCTAACAGCTAATTACATAAATTCCATTTCTTTTTAAACCCCGCCCCGTGAAAAAGGTCCTATCCTAAAAAAACATTACTGTATTGCTACATCCACACCAGTGCGCTTTCAAGTTCATCTTGTTAGTACTATAATTCCGTCTCCAACCACATAATACAATAATAGTATCAGTTAGTATTCCGAAAGATGACAACAAATGGCGTCCATCTTTGAATCATAACTCATGAAGAAAAGACTTAAGACAAAATATTATTTCATATAATATTATATAATATTACAACGTGTAACAGAAAGGGGGTATATTAGTAAAGAAATTTAGTTGATTCATACTAAAAATAATAACAAAAATATCAAAATGTATGAAACTGCCGAATTTTTTTTTCACGATTTCAGAGTTGTTCCCATAGTAAAAGTTGTTCAGTTTGATCTACCATATTCGGCTTTTTAAGGCTATTACCAAACAGCCTCCGTTTTTCGAATTTTTCAAAATGGCGGAGAAAGGGGGAAAATCTTTCAGCCATTCCTAAAAATGTTCAAAAATTTTACAAACGCTACTAGATCTACTGCTTTACAGATTCACAAGTTTATTATTGAGCGAGCGAGCGCAAAGCGCCGCGCGAGCGAAGCGTCTCTGCTTCCGCTTATGGGCAAAAATGTCGGGCGGCTCTCCGTTTGTTCTACAGGTTGCATTTCGCAACCGATTCTCGTGAAATTTTATGAACTGGTTTGATAGGTAATCATTTAGATTTTATTATCGATTCAGTTTTTCGAAATTTTTTAAAATGGCGGAGGTCTACAGTTCAGCAGAGCCACTAGTAGGTATTTTGAGTGTATTTTGTAAAGCGTAGTTAAAGTTTAATAACAATTTGATTTTTTTTAATGATTTTGAATAATTTATAAGATCATTAAGTATTATTAGCTTTTACAGAAACTGTTCAGTTATCAATCTTTATTATCGATTCAAAACTAACATTAATCCAACATAAGCTATTTTTCTACATGCTTTTCCGTAAAAAAATATTCACGTAATTAACAAAAAAAACACAAGAACTTTTTAAAACTGTAAAATTAAACAAACCTAAATAAAATCCAAAACAACCGCAACGCCATAACAAACAAATTCAAAAAGTTGTACAAGAAAAACCAAAATCCAATTAATTCGATAGATTTAAAATAAGAACACTCACCGGAAAAACTCTGCTCATTTGAATCTGCGCTCAAAAGTTCCGCACTAGCCTTTCGGATTCACGGAGCGCCCGATGACTATGGTCATCTCGCTGTACTAATGTAATGTGGCCTTTACGGGGCAGGCATGCGTGTTGCGTTCGCTCGAAAGCACGCGGACTTTTACAACTGGCCACTGTCATTTGTTTCCTTTTTTAATTTTTTTGTTTTCTTTTTCATTATTTAATTTTATCTGTTCCTAATTTGAATCTATTGGTGTTCGAATGATGGAACTTTGGATTTTGTGGTTATATTAACAAATAGGTACCTAAATAAATCGTAAATTAAGCCCTATAAGTTACAGCTAATCAAAATAATGTTATTAATTATTGTATTCGTATTTTTTTAAATCTAATGAGTGTATATTTACTATTTATGGATTCAATTCTTATTGAATAGGAGAAGATAATTATACTTAGCTTTAATAATATTTATCTACACTCACAACGTAATGTTCCAAATATGAATTCAAAAGAGGTAATATAAATACGTAGTACGTAGTATAATATATACGTAGTATAATACACTCGTGTGATACTATTAAAAACCTCGCCTACGGCTTGGTTTTTAAACACACACTCATGTTTTAATACCCCTCATTATGCATCAGTATCATAAACTACTATTATCTACCTAAACTCTAATGTAATAATAAATAATATTACCATGGCCTTTGCTTGACAACAGATTTTCTATTATCAGGAAAATGAAGGGAAAATGCTTGAGAAAATACTTACTTTTATGTAACGTAGTGACATCTATCAGAAAACGTCTGAAGCTTTAGAAAGCTCGTCCAAGCTTTTTCAGACCGAATGACGAAAGCACGATACACAACGCAGTTTGATGTAATGACAAGAGGTGTCTCTAAACACAAGAATTCTTAATTTCAAAGATTTTCCGATTTCCTTCTAAAATTATTTATTATCGATTCAACTGGAATGTTTTAAATTTTCAAATTTAATAAAGAAAGATACTTTTTTATCAGATCGGAATAAATTTTTTTAAGATATAATATTACAAAGCAAAAATAATGTTAAAAGTTACTCGAGATAATAATAGTAGTTTATGATACAAGGTTGGTAAGGAGGTTTTTAAAACGAGTTGACGTTTTATAAGCCCGAGCCGCAGGCGAGGGTTTATAATCGTCACGAGTTTTAAAAAACCTTAACAACCGTGTGCCATACTACGTTTTTCAATACATTTGCGAGAAAACATTATAGGTACTACTGAAATTGTAATTTATACATATAATAAAACTGGAAATTCTAAATATTTGTGCGCGAATTACGCAAAAACCGCTAAACGAATTTTGATGGATATTTCACAATTTAGTAGATTGAGGTCCAACTTAAAATCTAAGCTATGTTTCATCAAATTCAGGTGCGTAGAACCAGGGAAACAGCTTGAACTCTCCGTAGTACTAGCTTTCATACACTAAAGGGGTCATTTTAAACTGGTTGCAATATTTTTCTACTGTCCACGCGGATAAAGTCGCGGGCGGAAGCTAGTAGAAATTAAAAAAAACGTTCGTAAACAAAAACGCACGTCGCCGGCGTGCGGTAAAATCAACTATCCGCACGCTGTACTACTCCGTAAACAAAAACGCACGGCGTGCGGTAAAATCAATTTTCCGCACGCTCGACTGTCATCGTAAACTTACATTTTCGAGCAACTGTATTGAAAAATAACTTTTCAGGGTATTAACTCGTTTACGGCATACGCCCGGAAAACAAAAGATTTTCTATAGTTGCCCGGACGCCGGCGACCGCTGGGGCGTTGTTGAATAAGGCAAACATTATATTAGGTAAAAATAACAATAATTACCCATATAAAATGCGATAAGTTTAATAGTAAAAACTTATACAATAAATACTACAAATTATTACAAAACATACCTACGAAACTAAACAAATTAACAAAATAAAACTTAAAAATAAGCGTTCAATTGACTGGTTGCAGGGTTTTGACCATCACAGGATTCTTCTGAATATAAGGCTCTTCGCTGTAAAAAAAATACAATGTAAAAATTATGCTTATAATCTGTGCGGAAAGAGACACAATAAAAGTTAGGCTTCGTCTGCGTGGAAAGTTTTTTGCTATCCCTCGGGAACAGTACCCTTAGCACGAACAGCCATCGAGAAAAAAAACGCACGTAAAATTATTAAGGTGCGTTCCCACCTGTGCGCGCTACCACGCACAGCAACGAACCGCGCGAAGACGAACACGGGCGCACAGGAACAAACTGTCTCCAGACGCACAGGTGGGAACGCACTTTTAGATAGACAATTCTCTATGGAAAATTTAATTTCGCTTATCGGCGATAGATGGCGTTGTACAAATTTCCAATACAAAATTTATCTATCGATTGATTTTACGCGAGTTATTTTTTTCGATAGCTGTTCGTGCTAAGGGTACAGAACCTTTTTTGGATGAAAGGACCCTATATGTCCTTTTCTTTACCTCTGACGAGGTGTATGCAAAATTTCATGATGATAGGTTGAGAAGTTAAGAGGGTTACTGCGCTACACAAGCGCCGCCAATGGAAAAAAAATCCTAGCGCTTAAATAAAGTCGAAATTGTGAATTGTGTTCTTCTAGTGTACTCCGAAGAAGCTCTGTTGTACTTTTTATCGTTTAAACAATATTTTATAACTTATCCTTTAGTTGTCGTTTAGTTTATTGCTAAAAGTGGCCACTTTTAGTAATAAAACTCCATTAAACTAAACGACAGACTAGAAAATATAGTTTAAGCGATAAAAAGTACCACAAATCTTATTCGGAGTACACTAGAACACAATTCACAATTTCGACTTTATTTAAGCGCTATGATTTTTTTCCATTGGCGGCGCTAGTGTAGCTCATAAACGCTCTTAAGACGTGAAGGCGTAACAAAGTAACATTATTATGGAGCTCGGTGGCGCAGTGGTTTAGCGCCTGGCCCAGCGACTTCGGAAGTTCAGCAACGTTCGCAAGGGTCGGTCATGAGATGGCTGACCAAAAATGTATTTTCAAGAGGCTCCTCCGTGCTTCGGAAGGCACGTTAATCCGTTGGTCCCGGCTGGATTTGCAGTCGTTAACTCCCACCAATCCGCATTGGGCCCGAGTGGTGGGTTATGGCCCATCCTCCTTACCACCCATAAGGAAGGCCTGTGCCCACAGAACATACAACAAGTACTATGTCTGTGCCTGTGCCCCAGCAGTGGGGACATCAAAAATGGCTGATGGACAATGGACTAAAGGTGCGTTCCCACCGGTGCGTCTGCAGACGCACGAGAGCGCACCAGACAAGACGACACACCGTGGGAAACGACGCGTTCGCCGAGGTGCGTCGTAGTTTTGCTCCTGTGCGCCCGTGCTCGTCCTCGTGCGGTTCGTTGCGGTGCGTGGTAGCGCGCACAGGTGGGAACGCGGCTTTAGAACTAGCACCGGAAATAGAAGGACAATTTACAGAGCGACGAAATCCCTCTTGTTAGTTTGCCATACTATCATTTGAACAGATCCGCGCACCTGCCAGATTTTTAGTGGTGGGGGTGGAAGTGGTTGAGCAACAAAGGGACTGAAAAAGCAATTGAAGGTATACATTTACAGAGCTCTGGTGGCTCTGGCCAGGCGGCATCAAACTTTACCACTTTTTGTGCACCTTTGAGGCCGCCTGGCACTACTTTTCTACCAGTCAAAATGCCTGGCAATGTTATATTCGATTTATCTAAATCGAATTTTCTATTATTATATTCAAAATTATCAGGAAAATGAAGGGAAAATGCTTGAGAAAATACTTACTTTTATGTAACGTAGTGACATCTATCAGAAAACGTCTGAAGCTTTAGAAAGCTCGTCCAAGCTTTTTCAGACCGAATGACGAAAGCACGATACACAACGCAGTTACAGGCACTAAATCTTCATGCAGTCAGACTCTGTACATTTTTAATAAATGATAAAGTATTTCGGAAATCTATAAAAATGTACTAAAATTCGTCAAATTTCTGACGAAGCGTCAATTAAAGTTATGCAATATTCAACCTTAGTGTCATTACATTAAATCAAATCAAAAAATTAAATCTACAAGAGGTGTCTCTAAACACAAGAATTCTTAATTTCAAAGATTTTCCGATTTCCTTCTAAAATTATTTATTACCGATTCAACTGGATGTTTTAAATTTTCAAATCTAATAAAGAAAGATACTTTTTTATCAGATCGGAATATTTTTTTTAAGATATAATATTACAAAGCAAAAATAATGTTAAAAGTTACTTGAGATAATAAAATAACTTTTCAGGGTATTAACTCGTCAACGGCATACGCCCGGAAAACAATAGATTTTCTATTGTTGCCATTATAAGAACATAATTGGCTTGCTATTATACACACCACATCCAGACAGCCCATTTGTTGCTCAAGCACTCCCACCCCCACCACTGAAAATCTGGCAGGAGCCCGGATCTGTTAATAACGATAGTATGGCAAACTAACTAGAGATTTCGTCGCTCTGTAATGTCCACATTTTTCCGGGGCCAGCTCTTAGTATTTAAGGACGAATTCAAATTTCTTGGTGGTATGATATTTGTCAAGTCAAAATGGTTGCACTATAATGACGTAACAGTGCCGTCAAACATGACAAAAGCGGTAATCAAGCAAAAATCCCATGACGGTTCTCTTTCCGCACAGACTCTATCAATTTTACTGTATTTTTGTATAATACTAGCTTCAGTCCGCAACTTTGATCAGGATAAAAGTAAAGTATCCTATATATTTTAATCCAGGCTTCAAACTATATAGGTATAATGTGTGTCAAACATCCAAATGCTTTTAGCCGTTTTTCCGTGATTGAATAATAAACATTTACACGCATACAAACAAATATCGAAACATACAAACTTTTGACAACCTGAGTGGTGCAGTGGTCAACATGGCGCCTACCACGCAAGAGGTCCCGGGTTCGATTCCCGGCCGGGCAGAAATTGAAATGATGAATTTTAATTTCTGTGACGGGTCTGGGTATTACTATGTATAATAAGTATATACCTATTTAAAAAGTACATTAAGTAGTAAGTATATCAGTTGTCTAGCACCTATATTACAATACAAGCTTTGCTTAGTTTGGGGCGCCGTGTGAAATTGTCCATGCATTTATTTATTTATTCCGAGCATTTTTTTACATTTTTTTTAAGTAAGATGATAGTAATAAACCTCCCGCATCCAAACTCGCAAATTATATATACATACAAACCTTATGGCTCATACCTATTACACGTCTTATACTTTTTTATTTATATTTACCTTATCCACTCGTCTGCATCCATAGAAGAAAATACTTCCAAGTAAACTGCAGAAGCACTCAAAAAAAATAGCACCAATGATATAAGAATTAGTTTTATGACTCGATATCGGTACGTCTCCTCAGTCTTCAATTTGAAAAAAATACCAGTTGCACAAGGTCGACTGCAAAAAGAAAATATTAATCATCATCATTATCTGCCGCACGACAGCCACCTGCTAAGTATAGGCAGGGGAGTCTCACAATATAAGCCTACTGCTCGCGGCTGACTCAGTCGAGCCAGCGCATAAAGGGATGTCATGTGTCGGTTGAGACAGAGCTACGCGACAGAAAGAGAAGCGCTTCGGAGGTGCTTATAATAATTGGCATGCAGCGCTGTGCAATTTGAAATTATACTTTATTGCCATGCAGCAAGAGTAGCTTATTATTGGATTGTCTTCGCGTGGATGGGCTTCTGTATAAGTATTATTATTTCTGTGGTATAGGCCTTCCCCAAGGATCTCCACAACGATCGCTTCTGCGATGCCCGCATCCAGCGGCTTCCCGCGATCTTCACCAAATCTTCAGTCGATCGCGTCGTTCGGTGCGAGAAAAAACAAATAGTATAATCTGTTAATTAACTTGTTGAATATTTTATTTTTGACAAAGAAAACATAGCTTAAGTATTACATTTTGATCTATCAATTAAAAGATCAAAATATGAAGGCTTACAGCCATCAAACCATTGCGATCTTCTTTAGTTCAACGTTCTGAGGCTATCGAATGTATGCGATATTTCGGTAGGTTGGTACCTAATCATTCAAACTTTCAATAGTGGAATAGTTTTATAGCACTATTAAATTTAAAAGCATTACAATAATAGCTCTATGTTATACTTTAAAAAAACTTACTTTGGTTCCGGTAGAGCTATTGGTGAGCTCCTACCTAAACCGACTGGCATCAGCAAAGCCTTCTCTTTGGGAAGCAATGTCAATTCCATATCTACTACACCCTGAAACATGAAAAACATAAACGCAACCTTCTAAAAATATTTACTAACTAATACTGCCTAGCCTTTACAGCCAGAGAGAATGTTTTTTTCTATAATATTTGCCATTGTTAATATAGTGGCGCAGATGGTTTTATAATTTTATGCCATCGTAAAATTAATGTAATGCAGATGTTCACAGAATAAAATCAATCAAATCTACGAATTCTCCAAAACCTTTTCTTAGTAATCGGCTCACTTACACCATGAAAAGTATTTACCAACCAAAAATGGTGTTTCTACCATCAGCCAGCAGACCCCGGGCACTCCATACAAGCGCCGCGTTTCAATTACCTATTACACAGACGCTACACAGTGACGTTTTTGCACACGCGTAACTGTGTGCGTGAAGTCTAGGGCTATTGAATGAGCACACGATTCGGCACACGAACTCGCGCGGTGGGGTGAGGTAATTGATTCTTGAGAGGGGCGGAGAGTTTCCTTTCTGTACGGTAGTATATATTATATCTATTCTGTGCCGTTAGGGATCTACACGCGTATCCCGGCAATAAGTCAATCAATCAATTTAGAGTTTATATGGATAGATAAACATGATTATCCTTACTGTCAAAATTTTCTTTTCACTGACAGAATCTATATTCCACGTGGGCCACCACGCTCGCATTGATCGCAATGTGAATAAATTAACTATCTTGGCCGTTTCCATAGCCTCCAATGTACATTGATTTGAAAATTTTTCTCCTCTCGGAAGGGTATTCAGATTTAGTGTAAGTGTACCTAGAAAGATAATGTAACCAGAGTCTGTGCGGAAAGACAACCGTCATGGTTTGATTACCTTTTTTGTCATGATGACGGCACTGTTACATCATTATAGTGCGACAATCTTAACTTGATAGATATAAAGTTAATATTACAGTTGCACTATACTGACGTAACAGTGCCGTCAACATGACAAAATAGGTAATCAAGCACAAAACGGTTAGCTTTCCGCAGACTCTAAAAATATTTCGATGGAAATTATAATTATTCAGGAAAGTTAATTTCACGAGTTTTGGATAAACCCATACCTAATCTGTTTTAATTTGAAAATTAAGACAGATTTTCTAATAAATCACCTGTCTAGTCAATTTTCCGTTAAAGGCAGTTCCTTTAACGGAACCTGTGAAACAGGTCCAAGATCTCATACCTTAAAAACGTGTCAATAATTAGGGATAAAGCCCTATTCATATACCTACCTATATCAATGAAGTCACAGTTCTGGCACAGTACCGCCACCTTTTATTCTTTCATACATTCTATATTTTAATATACTATATCTATGATTCTCTATGATCGCTTCCACACCTGTCAGTGTCAGTGACGAGACAGTGCTTTCAGTGTCAGCGGAAGCATGTTTAAAAAAAAATTATGAAATAATAACTATGACGGGGGCGACACTGTTCTGGAACTGTGACTTCACTGAATGAGTAAATCGGGCTTTAATATTTCAATTCACCTATAAAATCATCGCCCGCCACAGCTTCAGTATTCAAAACTTGAACCACTAAAACTGGTTGTACTCTTTCTTCAAATTCCGTAAATGGATCTTTTTCTTGCAAAATAATCTAAAAAGGTAAAACTAATATTACTTTTATTTTAAACTAATACGTCTTGCACATGGATACTCTACTCTGTAATACTTACTCTGGATTAAGGTACTATACAGGGTGGATTTTTGAGACGGTACATTAAGGGCAGGTACCTTAACCGTTATAGTTACAGGAAAACGTTCCTGGGAGACCTTCCATAACTTATTAAGACATTCTGAACTGCATTCACATGTTTTTGGAAAAAAGTTACCGTTAGCAAAAAAAATGCTAGAATACCAAAAAAAAAAATTTTTATGCCAATCGATCCTATTTCATGTGGGTATCAAAAGAATCTTGGGACCATTTAAGGTATGAGTACTAGAAACGACAGAAATCGCAAAAAACTTTTCCCATACATTTTGTACGGAAAACCGATAAATCAAGTCGATTTATTGCCAAACGATCTTATTTCTTACTGTGATCAAAATACTCTTTAAGGCCAACTGAAATTTGAGCACCACCCAGGACCCCTGCATCTTACACCACCAGGGGACCACAGAGGCGGTTAAATCTGTCTATACTATCCCGCTTGTCTCCCAGGATTTCCTCTTGCTACAATCCTAACACACTACCACAGTACATATATAAGTTTTTTATATGTACTGTGACACTACTATCCCTCTAGCTACATTGAATATTATGTAGGTTTAATTTGAGCTGATCGAGTTTTCTTTTCTCACCTTCTTTTCAACAGGCAGATACTGGAAATCGAATATCATCCGCCAGTTGAAGTTGCCTTCTCCGCCAATGCATCGACAGTGAATGTCAGTGTCTTGTGCTTGACTAGTCGATCCAATCCACCTGTTTAGAGAAGTTGGTGTTTATCCACATAACTGTAGGTATTATAGGTATATTGTTATAATATTTATGTCCCAATGTTATTTAATTAAGTACCTAAGTTACAAAACCTTTAATATTAGGGATACAATATTCGTGAGGATCTGTTAGATATTTCATATTCCATTCGTTTGATTCGTTACTATTACTATACTGAGCATAAATAAAAAATAATCGATAAAAAACTTCGAAGGCACCATTTTCAGTCTGTCACAAAATACTTTTTTATTTTGCAGCTTCTAAGGATTTTAATTCAAAAACAAAAACATCAAACAACTTTGATAAAATCACATTAGTATCCGTAATATGATGCAACAATTCCACTTTGCCCCACCAAGTGCCCCCTGGTGACCTTGTTCGCTTCTTTAGAATAGATTCGCGTTACAGCAGATTCCCTTTAAGACAGAAATTGTACAATCGATGGAGAATTATACTTCTATATTTTCACATTTAATTGATAGGTACTTATATTCACCAGTGGGGACACAGTGGGGCAAAGCAGAATAATTCCTATCTACGTATAATATAATATACGTATAATTTTTCATACGCTCTGACGTAGATATCTGGATATTTCCTAGCAGTAACACTATCGTCCAGCTTCAGCTGCTGTACATCCCAAATTATAAGTCTTAGTTCGTAATGCGTGGGATTTCTAGGAGTAATATCTGTTGGTGGTGGAATGTAGAAGTCAGTGTCCAGTGGGAAAATATCTATCCATAACTGAATCTTTCCCTAAACAGAAAGAACGAGTCAAATTAGGAGAAAAATCTAGCTAGAGTAGTTAAGTACTAAGTGAAAGTTTTATATTCTAAAATGATAAACTAATTTCCTAGTTTGAATTACCTTGTAAAAGCTTGTTTTATAAAAATCTGGTAAATAAATTGCTTCTTGGGTTATTTAAGATTAGAAAACCATGTCAAAATTTCGTAATTTTGTATCTAAAGCAAAGTATGGGAAGTGGAAATCCAGTAATGCTAATCCATCTTTAAGAAAGACCTGCTCTTCAGCAGCAGAGATATAATACAGATATAGATTAAGGTTGAAAAAGTTTTCAGCATCAGAGAGTTGATCCCAACCCCGAACTGTGCCAGTCAGATGATGTTCATTCCCATCGTAATTTTAGTAGCTTATGGGAATAAGGTAGAAGATTTTAAATCGATTGACGAATATATTTCTTTTTTCGTAGTAGACCCTGACAGGCCGTATACGACAGGTACTTGACATCTTGACGATGATAAAGGGTACCTACAACATTATATTTTTCAAGTTTATAATCGTACCTGTTCGCATCCCGGCTTCTCGGGATTGTATAGCGTCCTTGTTTCTACATGTTCGGGAACTAATCGGTAGCCACAAACAGGTAAAGTTTGCCATTGACGTAATAATGATAGGCAAATGTTCTCCCTACACTCGGACGTCGATAAATGGGTTTTTTCTGTCAACAGACATATAGACGAACATAATAAAATTTCAAATCTAGTGCTGATTATACCGGAGGCTCTTTATAGCGAATATGGAGAAAGTTAACTTATGGTAGTTAAGTTATACCTTCTATCCTATGGAATGTTTTTTACTGACCGGTTGAAAGTGGAAATAATATTCACCGGTAGAAAAATCGCCGGTTGAATGTGGAATTACTCGAATATACCTTTTCTGTCGGAAACAACAGTTATTTAAGCGCCTCTGTTTGTCCTAAAAATTTAAGCAGATCAATCCTTGGGTTCGATTCTCCAATAGGTTTTCGTTTCTTATACCTACTTACGTTAAAAATTTAATCAATCATATTTTGTCAAAGACAAAATTACCTTTATCGGAATCTCTATATTCGACACCGTTGACCATAATCGATGCGGAGTCTGGACTGATTGGTGGAGCCAAATGGTTCTTTAGGCATATCTCTTCCAATATCTCAGAAGGTTTGAGGCAATCTCGCCACTTGATAGGACCGGATCTGCGGATTTGTGTTGTTAAAGGAGTGAACTGATAAAGTTAGTAATGATGTGTGAAACTGTCCGTTAGCTTCATAATTTTTAAGTTTAGAAATCACATTTAGGCATATTCAAGAACCTTAATAGCATTATTTGTTCCAATCATCAGTCTAAGATCTATAAAATTAACCATCATCTGAGAATGACTAATTTTTCAGATACATTTTATTTTACAAAATATTGTCCAAGAGACGCCAAAATCTGCATTTAAGGCATCGTTAGCTACAAGTATAATATCGAAATGATATCTCACGTATTGTACTCTGACGATATGCCGACGCGTGCTCTATGCTTTGTGTATATCCGATCTTCCAAGTCAATGCTAGTGGATCCGATCAGCTCGTCTGATTGGATTGGGTCGTAATCATACAGGGAAATAGTTAGCAAGTAATCCTCGGGCAAATTGCTCCGGAATTCGTACATCCTGGAAATTGGTTTACAAACTTTAGTATAACTATGTGTGTCGATAAAAGTCATTAATGTTAGTTGTATAATTCAAATTCACAATTACTTATACGGATATTTGCTTCATTAGGGAGAGACTGCGTAATTATTAATTTCAATGAGGAAATAATATATCGGTGCTTTAAAAATCTAAATATTAAGTTTAATGTCTCTCACTGACCTTCCAAAAACAGGATTTACATTTTTTTTGACAAAAGTGTTCCGGTCGCCTAGAACCTTTTTGCCACAGCTCAGCAATACGTAAGGATCGGATTTCCCAGAGAAATCTTTCTTTTTTAGATCAATGCCTTTTACTAAATATACTCGCACTAAAAACGGCGCTGATTCGTTGTCAGGAAAGTCATAAAAGTACCTGTGAAATCAAAATCGACATAGGTATAAATATTATCTTTATTCAATTTTCTTACCATTTTAATGTCGTACGTAAGCATGCATCTTGGGACGATGTACCTTTGTTACACCATAATATTTATTCAAAAAATCAAAATCCAAAAATAATTTATTCAGTCTAGGCTGTTACAAGCACTTGTGAATGTCATAGAATACTAAATAATATACTAGAAAAAATACGACTCGCACCAGATCAATACTCAGACGGGAATCGAACCCGCGACCTTTGGATATCCGGTCCAATGCTCTGACCGCTGAGCTACCGAGTCACTAGTGACATCGCCGAATTTCTTCGATCTGGTGCGAGTCGTATTTTTTCTAGTATATTATTTAGTATTGTGTAAAAATAGCATTGTGAATGCAAAAATCTCAAATTTCAAAATTATATAGCTATTTCATCTTAATCGATTGCCAAATATCTGGAAAGATATTACAATTGAATGTCGAGGTAATTCCTTACATTGGTGAAATAACGCTGGCTTGCAGCGTAAGCGTAGGATATACTAGAAGAAATTCGGCGATGTCACTAGTGACTCGGTAGCTCAGCGGTCAGAGCATTGGACCGGATATCCAAAGGTCGCGGGTTCGATTCCCGTCTGAGTATTGATCTGGTGCGAGTCGTATTTTTTCTAGTATATTATTTAGTATTGTGTAAAAATAGCATTGTGATTGCAAAAATCTCAAATTTCAAAATGTCATAGAAGCTACGCCATCGGTTCGCAAACCCTAAGCGGGAGACCTTGCAACGAGAAGAACCGGCAAGAAACTCGTCAAGGGCTGCTTTTTTCTCCCTGTATATTTCATACAGAGTCGTCAACATTGAAAAATGACTACTTTAACAAATTAATATTAACTGTGAAATTTTTAGATCATGAGTTCTTACATAAGTTTGTTAGCTAAACCATTTTGTGAAAATTTTCAAACAGTGCCAATTAAATATCTTACATTAGCAAAGCAATGCATTAAAAGCTCAGGTATTTAGAAATTCCATTAACAGCTGGTTCCCGATCCCAAGAGATAAATCTGCTTTATCAGAGTATGAGGCATCAACTATATTTAGTTTTCTTCAACAAATCTATCTCTTGTTCGGGATAGATTATTAATATGAAGCACAAATCTGACCCATTATTCAAGTCCACTCCACTCGGGGTTACAGCTGTAGTGCCCTCTGGCGGTGGCCATTTGTAAATAGCTATCCCGATCTTCAGAACCCCGCAGTACAACCGCTCGTCTTTCTGCGGGATCCCTGTCTTCTTGCCGTTGTAGAATTTCATCGACGTGCACCAGTCTTTGAACTTGGAAAATTCTGGTTGGTGTTCCAATTCGGAATCGAAAATCTAAAAACATTTTTTTTCCATTTGAACATTGGTTATACGAAAACATTGTTTTTCAATCATTCATAAACATAATAAAGAAATATGCTTAAAGCTTTACGTCTTGTTCATGAGTGGAAATTGTTAAGTACAGTCAGCAAAGCTATGAGCTGAACACCTTAAGGTTCATTTTTAGATTGAGAAGTCTGTGTTGTCTTGCATTTACCCAAAAGTCACAAAAGCATCTTTTGTATAAAAACAATGGAGGCAGGTAAAAGACGAACTTTTAGTGCCATCCTTGCAGGCGATTTGTTTTCAAACTGTTAAGGTCATAACTTTGCTGACTGTACCTATTCAATTTTAGAGCTTTAAAGATTTTTTCAACACACTTGCTCGTAAAGTGAGCCCTAATACATCGCTTTTAGGGCCATAAACCGAGCTATAACAAACGCGTGCAATAATATTTAAAACACTAGTTCGTAATAGAATTAACCCTACAAAGTTAAATTAGTACTTTACTGCAAGTTCTATGCGAGTAAACCCCCTTTTTAATATACTATATCTATATGGAGTAAACAGAGCATTCCCAATTTAGCCGGGTAATACAGTTATTTATTTTTTGACAACAAAGAGGTTTTATGCTGCTGAAAATTCATATACATTTTTGGAACAAATAAATGTGTAAGTCCTTAATTAAGTCAAATAAATATATAATTATTATCAAATTATTCATAATTCACAATATTTTGTTATAAAATATTAAAATATTTGCATTTTGTCACTAAAAAATTAAAATTTTGAAGTATTAGTAGTAGGCTGTATGCTCCTCACCCCTTTGTTCGCAAAATATTCTTGCGTTGGGCGTGTGAAAAAAAAAACAAAAAAAAAACATGCGCGCCTTTTCCCATAATTATCATATTTTGTTGCCATAATTGTTGCTGTGTGATAAATTACTTTGTTTTTTCCTCGCAAATGTGTTGAAAAACGTCGTATGAAACTCGTGAGCTCTTGCTTATTGCACACTCGGCTGAGTTACGACCTCGCCTGCGGCTCGGGCTGCAACCCACAGCCTTATGGGCAATGAGCAACCTAAGCTAACTTGTTTTATAATGTACTATTATAAACCTACTCTATTAAAGCTTACCACAATTTTATCGCGATCACTGACTTTGTCATCATCTTCTTGGTCCTGTTAAAATATCATAGATTTATAGCTGCTTATGTTATATTTGCTTAATATTAAACGATATTATAGATGGCAGGTAGCCAGAATTGTCAGCGAAACGATTTAACACATTTTAATTTGGTGAAAGACCAAAATAAATGTAGCATGCAGTTTTGCAAATACGTGTTCAAACACAAATTCTAATACCAGATGAATTTAAATTATAATTATTATACAAAATCTGAAATTGCAGTGAAATTCACATTTGCTGTTGAATTTTAGTTCCTGATATAACTTCAGTCAAATTATTTTGATTTATTTTTTCCATATTTAAGATAGAAGTTTACAACTGGCTCTTTCTTCAAGTGGGTGGGTATTCTATAACGACAAAGTAAAATATTATTTGTCAATATTGTCGATAATATTGTTCTAAGTATTATTGCTTTCTATTGGATTTGGACAGATAGCAAAAGACTCTGAAATAGAAATAGAAATAGAAAATATTTATTTGCCACTCTATATCTGTGTAAAATCTAGAGAAATAAATTTTATGTTTTAGGGAATTAGGCATAACTAATATAATAAAGTAATGTTTGATTATACCTATAGTTTATCAGTGGGAAATTTACATAACGTCGCGCGTATTATTTGCAGGGGAGTACCTACTAATCAAATAAAGTTATACTACTTTTTTATCAAATAAGGCAGTTAAATGCCTCTTTTAGTTCTTTCTTATTCATCGACAGATACAATTTTTTTTTTTTTTTTTTTTTTTATTTATTTATGAACCACAAACAAGTTTACAATGCAGCTTAATGTAACAGTGATGATATATAATTTATAAACAGTACTTATTGTAAACTCAACGGTGCTGGTTACATCTTAAATATAAAATTTAATAATGAAATGCGAGACTCAAATAAGTAAATAAAACTAGGTATGTTTATGACTATTCTACAGAATAACAAAATATGTTGATAGAAAAAAAACAGTAATTTATTATTATTAAGATTTAATTAAACAGTTTATGCAAGTGTGAGTATATGTATCAAGTGTATTTTGAGTGCGTGACAGTTTAAATGTTTGAGGTTAATTGTATAAGGGTGTGTATAAGGGTTGTATAAGTGTGTGTAAGCATTTGAGTATAATGTGTGTGAGTGAGTGTGTGTAAATGCGTATTCATGTAAAAGCATAAGTGTGACATGATATGCGCATGCATGATATTCCAATCCCAATGTATTACCGGATTAAAATGGTAAGAAAGAAAATATTATTTAAACATTTATGTGTAAAATAAAAAAAATAACAAAAAAAAAAAAACATCGTAGGTACTTAGGTATTGCTTTTTATGTCTCGGACAGTAATTCAATAATTTGTCTTCTGTATGATCCAGCATTACATCCAAAAATATCTACTGTTATGAATTTTTTATTATATGAGTTACATAAACGATTTAAAGGCGAACGAATACCAGAATTTGTGCGACACCAAGGGATGGCGAATAATGATTTTGGGCACCGATCTTATAAGTGCACGTGATGGCACTGAATACTTTATTTGATTGATGATGTCACTGAACAATTAAGATTCCTCTAATACAATTATTTAGACAGTGAAAATTTCAAAAATATTATTACCTATTTCGAGTAAAATAAAAATTCAGTTACCCTCACCATTTATTAAGTTATACTATAACGTCAACATCTATGTATAATTTCTGCTTTACGAGTTAAATTACTTACTTTGATCGAGTTGAAGTACCTCAGCCACCAATCTTTCGGATCCAATGGGGTTGAACTTTTCGTTGTAATGTTTAACTTCTTAGTCTCCTTCTTAAACACCGGTAGTAGCACGTACTCTTCCTCATTCGGTATTTTTCTTCTAAATATTTTATCCCAAGAGGATCTTTTCGCTTTGTGCTGGCAACCGATTGTCTTCAACCTTGATCTGAATAAGTAGGAACTGTCATCTTCTATAGGGTTCCTAATTATTTTCTTGAAGATTGTGGGGCTAACTGTAATAAAAATACCATTAGGTCAACCGTAGACACAAATAGACTATCGATTTACTATAAAAATCAAAACACAACTTAGGTCTAGAGTTACCACTACGCAATTTATCATGAAAACGATTTTTTTTTTTAAAGTAGCGGTTTTCATGGTATAATACTTACGGCCAAATACTCAAACGAATCTTAAAGTTAAGGCCACCTTAAATTTAAAAAAGTTGTCAGATTTGACAGAAACTCTATGAACCTGACAGCTTCCTTAAAGTTAAGGAGACCTTAACTTAAGATTTCAGCTAAGAAGCCTTTGAGTATTCGGCCGATATATAATTATTTTCCGGTACTATATGCATAGTGCCCTATCTACCATATTTGCCTTTATGGGTTTTTTGTAACACGTTGTATACCTAGATAACAGCTTTTTATTTTAATCATTGTGAAAAACTGTTTACAATAGCAGCAACCACGTTTATGTTTTATGGACTATTTTAATACGATTTATTTATCGATATATTTCGTAGGCATGAGAGGAATATCCATTTAGTCAAAGTTAGTCGCTTGTAGAACCGGGTTTAACTATTAATTCTATTATAGGTTCAAACAAACTAACCTTGATAAAACTGAGTAGACATTATAGACGCTGATCTCAACGATTCTTCCCGTTCGCTTTGACCAATCCAGCCGATGATGTACTTATTGGTATGCTTCTCTTCATTGGTGCCAACAAATCTTGTTCTTCCAAAAGTGCCACTATCATATAGTCTTACACTAAGTGGTGTAAAATAATCGTCGTTTAGAGGAGCTTCGAAGACATGGCTGGACTTGCCGTTAGGGAAATTGCAATTCATCTGCTTATCGACGATGACGTCAGATTTAATTGTAAGGTTGTCGATTTCGAGGATGACGCAAGGCTTCCTTATGGTGTTTATGTCACGTAGGCCCCACCAGTAGATATCGACTCTAAAGGAAGAATAATACATCAACAGTTTGTGTTAAGCACCGGAACCGCTTACCGTTAAAGGGGTTTTTGATTGGGTATTTAATAGACTTGTTTTCAAAAACCCTATCAATATGGTAACCCTATCGAAGGTACCCCTTCGAAGTTATCGAAGTTACCCCCAAGTAAGCACTTACCGAATACGAAAACCCTATCGAGGAAACCCTATGAAGGCTTTATGAAGGGGTTTTAAAACGTGTTCAAGCAATTTATACCTAGTTCCACCTGGGCCGAAGGACCAGAACCGCTTACCGTTAAAAGGGTTTTGATTGGGTATTTCATGAACCGCTTACCATTAAAATTAAAATTTTTGATTGGGTATTTCATAGACTTGTTTTCAAAAACCCTATCAATACGGTAAGCATAACGTCGACTAACCCTATCTTTGGTATGTTTTTAATAGGGTTTCCCTATCAATTGGGTTAACAAAAAAGGGGCTTTCCGGTTTGTGTTCCTTACTTGTTCATACGGTGAGTAACAGTATGAGTGAGTGAACAAGTATCGAACCCATGAATTTTCGATTCGTCTCACTAAATGATATTTTTAATGAGTTATTAATACGAGTGAATTCACAAGCGCTCTAAAGGCGGGTTACTTTGACTGTAGGGGATAACATAAATCTAAACTAGGAAACTGGTATAAACTGGTATGAAGGTTTGAAATCTTCATAGGTAACGTAATTTACTACAGCTGAAATTCTTTATTTTTCAGAATTTAGGCGACGCCAAGGTCAAAGTAACCCGTCCCTACAGTACTTATTATTAATATTTTACTTAAAACTTGAAGATTGTGGTATTAAATTAGGCGGCAGCGTTTCCAAATTGTCGTCTTCTTCGCTAAAGTTTCTGACTTCTGATCCGTTAAACGCATCTTCTATATTCAGATAGCTAGTTGTTTTTATTAACTTCTCTGGAATCTGAAAAATACTTTGTGGATATTTGATAGATTATCTTTAGGAGATGAAATTATGTAGTTGTGATCATTAAATATTACACATTTTATAATAGATTTTGAAGTCTTCGTCTCATAGTTGCTAAATTGTCACACTATTAATCAAGGTTATGGATACTTTACAAGTTACATAATAGAAGCTTAAATGGTTTTCTGTAGTCGACGCTGTCACCATTCTTGTTTGTTTTCAAGAATGGTGACAGCATCGACTACAGAAAACAAACTTGGCTGCTTGTTTATAGATCTACTCTATTATTTTACTATCTTTACTCTATTTTGTGTGTAATAAATAAACAATTCCACCACTATTTATTATCAGTAGTATTTTTGTCCCTGTCAACCAGGACTCTTATGACACTGGCTATCAATGTCCATTGAACAAGCATAATATTTTAAGCAATCGTTAAAAATTCATCATACTTACCGGCATCAACTGCACTGACATGAGAATTTGGCCCATGTATTCAGAGCCCCTATGAAGTTCATACCACTGCAATTTAGGCGCATGTTCTAAACCGGGACGATCGTCCAACTCGGGTTTAACTTGAGTGCGGCCAATGAGAAATGTCTTATCCTAAAACAGTACAGAAGATTTTTATTTACCCTGAATTCTAGACAAATGTGTTTTTTTACCGAATTCATAACTGACGTTTTATTACTACTAAAGTTATTCAAACATTTGTAGATTACACGAATACTGCTCAAAACAAAATAGGCCCCACTAGGCTTTCCATACAAATGAGCAAATTTCTGTAAGGTTTTTTAATAATAAATTCAATGTGATTTTATTTATTTTGATATTAATTATATATTAATCAACTTGCAGAATTTACTGTCGAACTCACTGTATAATTTCTCCTATTCGCCTTGTGTTAGTTACAATTTGAAAAATGTATGTATGAAAATATTTTTGTATAACTCTAATTTCTTTCTATACGGTTCTGTACGGTGAATAGGTAAATTAAAACAGTAAATTCAGCAAGTTGACTATAACAGCTTCCAAACAATAACAAATACAAATAAAGTCAGATAATGAGTAAATTGAAAATTTAAAAATAATTTATTACTACCAAAGTTAAATTTCATTATCTAGGTATATTTTGTCAAAATTCTAAGTACCTAACACTAAAACAATTGATGGACTGGTGCCTAAACTAGGACAGTCCTGTATTTCAGGACTCCGCCTCTCACCCGTGGTGAAAGACAGCGTTCGGATGTGGTACTATACGGTACGGTACGTGTGCGTGAGTGTAATGCTGTGGATGTAGCTAACTAGTTATTTTTTAATAATAAAAGTATATAAAATATAAACCAGCATCGTGTTATCGAACTCGTACAACTCGACTGTCAGTATGGGAGGACTTTCTATCATCCTCTCCAGCGATGAAAACGTCATTGTATTTATCTTTATCACTTGGTTCCATATAGGAGTTGTAGTCTTGGCTATTTTCTGGAATGTAAATAATTAAAAAATTCAACCGTTTGGCAGCCTACGCACCTACAGGAATCTAGATTAATGTAACCAAGTAAAACGAACGTTCACGAATGTTCGGAACTGGCCATACTGCGCTAGGTGCCCCTATACATCCAAGCGACTACCTAGAATGTATCGTAGGCGTGAGGCTTACAAAGACAATGAGACCAAGGCGACTCACCTACCAGTGCGGTCACCAAGTAACCTGGATATATCTGGGCGCCAATATAGGCTCCTGTCGGTGCGCTCGCAGCCTATGAGTTGATATAGACATGGTGGCAAAGAAAGAGTGAGAAATTAAGTGAGAAATGAGAGAAGTGCGGCATCGTATCTCGAAGTCAGGTGTGGTCGAATCGAATCCGCCTCTTCATTGTCTAATTTCAAAATCTATCGCAATCGCTTTCGGGATGTCAAACATTGATGCTTCTTTTTGACACAAATAAAAACTTACCAAAGAAATGCAGCAATGTATCACATCCATCTGTCAAATGAAAGCGATTGCGATAGATTTTGAAATTAGACAATTAGCCCCCTGTTTGAAGGGCGATGGCGAAAAGTGTGCATGACTATGTAAGGTTTCAGAATAAGATTTAGTAAAATTTTGCAAACGCTGTCGTTGTCAAAAGTTTCCACCTTACTGATTCTAAACTTATATTTATTTGTTCTCTCTATGAAACGAGTTTCTTAATGTAATAACTAATTCTTACCTTTGCTTCTTTTACTTCATTGAAGATATTAGCCTTTAAAAAAATAAACGAGCTATTCACACCGGTGTCAACCACGTTCTTCAATTTTGCTCTGTATATGAAAATGCGACAGTCTAGCATCTAAAAATGTAATTACTTCACTAAAATCCTTATCGTTACTGATTATTATAAATGTGAAAGTAAGTTTGTTTGTTTATTACGCTTTCACGTCTTATCTACTCAACCGATCATCATTAAATTTTGCATACACATTTTTAGAAGTACTGAAAAAGACATTCATCCAAAAAAAAGAGGGATCAAAAAATAACTGCCTACGCAGCCGCTAAGTAAACTATAGAAATGTCTTAAGATATAATAGTGCAGTATTTAGTGGCATCAACCTTGCAAATCGTCAACAAAGGAAGCCGCTTGGCACAGGCGTACTTTGTGGTCATCTGAGCTGATTTAGCCACGTGGTACCACCATGGTGGTAGCCAGGGGAGGGGGGGAGGTCGCTTCTACCACGCTGCACTTTTACGTCCATATCTCCATAACTTTAGTAATTAGGTCGTGTTTGGTATCGTTTTCATATAATTCAAAGACGAGGAATTCATTTCTTGAACAACTTTTTCACTCGTTCATGGAAAAAAAATTGTTATGTGCAAAATAAGAAAAATAAGAAAAAAGAAATCTTACAAAATGTATGCCTACAAATAAACCACGAGATTGTGCTGTATAAAAAAAATATGATTAAACAGCCCTGTTTATCTAGAATATATTAACATAAACTTTCCCATACAAATTATATTTATAAATGTGTCAAAAAAAACATTTGCGACGCATGGCGGTAGTTTTGCGCAATATATTTGGATAGTATTTAATACTCATTGTTAAATAATGACAGAAATAGGTCGTGTTTGGTATCGTTTTCATATAATTCAAGGACGGGGAATTCATTTCTGCAAAAATATTTTTACTAGTTCATAGAAAAAAATAAAGTTCAGCGCAAAAAAAGAAAAAAAAATAAGAAGAAAAAACTTACAAAATCTACGCCTACAATTAAACCACGAGATTATGCTTTATAAAAAATATGATTAAACAGCCCTATTTATCTAAAATATTAAAAAATAAACTTTTTCATAGAAATTATGTTTATAAATGTGTCAAAAAATCAGTTGCGCCGCGCGGCGGTATTTTGGTGCAGTATTTTTGGATTCGGATTTATCACTTATTGATTAATAATGACACGGATTAGTATTGGTAGTCCCATAATTTTACTTGAAAAGAGAGTTAAAATAATAATAAAGAAAAAAAATTTTTTTTACCTAGTTATAACAAATTTTATTGGCAGTTTCCGCTGTAGGTACATAGTTCGGTGCACTTTATTTATCTTTGTAAACAATTGCATCTTCCTGCGCATTTTTGCTTACACTTACACCTTATTAACTTCATGCAAGCTGGTGTTGCTGGCGGTAGGGTGATTCACATAGGCTTACATAAGCCATATTTTTTGCCCAACCCTAATCTGCACGCCATGGCAGGTTTTGGATTGGTTTTAAAAGTTGACCCCATACATTCGTCCCTGATAAATCGCTCGCAAAATATGGTTGTGCAGGGCATCTCTGGTTGGTGGGAGATTCTCAAGCTGCCTGTCCTTTTTCGTGAATAGCACTTTTCTACATTGATTAATATTAATGCATGTGCAAAATTTAAAATGAAACAAACGTTACACGACATATGCTTTCCAAATTTTTCAACAATAACTTAAATCACAAAGGCCAATCACCACGTAACTTACTTGTCATACAATAAGCATAACTCTTTATAAATTCTATCACACAGTTTATTTCTAGTTCCTATCACCTCTATGCTGACGATCTACAAATATACACACAGGCACCACTATCAGAACTTTCACAAGCAATATCGGTGACTAACTCGGATCTCGCACTAATAAGTAGTTGGAGTAAGTCTTATGGTCTGACCGTTAATCCAGCTAAGACACAGTGCATTATTATTGCTAGTCGTTATTTTATCTCGAGAATCGATTTTGAACAGCTTCCTGTTGTATCCTTCGACGGCACTGTCATTCCGTTTTCCAATACCGTCAGAAACCTCGGTGTAGTGTTTGATCAGCATCTATCATGGAGACCTCATGTGGAAAGTTTAAGGAAAAAGGTGTTCGCTGCGTATGGTTCTCTCAACCGACTTCGTAATTTTCTGCCGACCAGCACCAAAATCACTCTGGCGCAATCTCTTTTATTATCCATTATTGACTACGCTGATGTCTGCTACACTGATCTGTCAGAGGAACTACTTAACAAACTAGAGCGTCTACAGAATGTTTGTATCCGCTTCATTTTCAATCTTCGTAAATTTGACCACGTGTCACACTTTCGTAATAAGCTCAACTAGCTCCCTATTCGCCGGCGCAGGGACTTGCATACTCTTACCCTTCTTTACTCCATACTTTTCCTACCAACTTCCCCTCCTTACCTTAAAGAACTTTTCACCTTTCGTTCTTCAATTTCACTTTCTTCTTTGCGTTCTTCCTCTAATCTTACCCTTAATATTCCTCGCCACGCTACCGTCTTTGCTTCCTATTCCTTTTCCGTCCATGCTGTTCGTTTGTGGAACTCTCTGCCGGAGGGCATCAGAAAGGCTCAAACTCCAAGGTCATTTAGAGAACAAGTTAGGAGTCATTTTCTCTCTTCTTCCCGCGACTAATATTTCTTGTTTATATTTATCTCCTATACCATGGAATTATGTTTTTATCCTTTTTTGTATATTCATATTCTGTCCTCTAAAGTGCACCTATTCCCCTTTTATCCTATTTATCTTATTTTATTTCGCCCAAGGTTGCCTGGAAGAAATTGCTATGTAGCAATAAGGCCGCCTATTGTATGTTTTCTTGTTTTTTCTGATTGTATCGTTTTTCTATCATGTGCAATAAAGTCTTTATTATTATTATTATTATTATTAAGCAATGACAATTTTTCTAATATTAGCAAAGCCTGCTCCACATTTCCTTCTTTAGCGTATTTAAATCCTTCCATTGCAATGGAATAAGCTCCCCAAGCTTCGAAAGACGATACGATCGATGCTAAAGAAGGAAATGTGGAGCAGGCTTTGCCAATATTAGGAAAAAATATCATTGCTTTGTATTAAAATGTTGGAATGCATGTCCTGAGGACGTACTCTGAGCTCTTACAGCAACCTCAAAGTAATGTTGTTATAGGGACAGAGGCCAGAGCCATCTTATTTACAACATCGCTTCGATATTACTTTTGACAGTCATTATAGGGGGGCTCAACCGTTTGTTTCATTTTAGATCTTGCATATGCATTGATATTAATCAATGCAGAAAAGTACTATTCACGAAAAAGGACTGGAAGCTTGAGAATCTCCCACCAACCAGAGACGCCCTGCGCAACCATAATTTGCGAGCGATTTATCAGGGAGGAATGTATGGGGTTAACTTTTAAAACCAATCCAAAACCTGCCATGTCCTGCAGATTGGGGTTGAGCCAAAAATAATTGCTTATGGGAGCTTATGTGAACCACCCTACCGCCAGCAGCCACAGCTTGTATTGAGTTAATAAGGTGTAAGTGTAAGCAAAACTGCGCAGAAAGGTGCAATGAGGATCAGTAACGATTTTTGTTTAGTTGCTTATCAGAAAGCTTATGTCACCACACCACATGATTAACTGTGAAGCAATTTTTACGATATCTCTTTTTTAATTTTTTTTTTTAATTTATTTGATCTTAAGAAAACCAACAGCGTTTACAATATATTATTACATCAAGTATTATCTATATGTATAGCCAATTACAGGTTTCCCTATATTATTATAAGCATAGGCAAAATTTAAAAGAAACAGAAGTCAATTTTTACATGTTTTTTTTTTTTAAATCGGAATATAAACTATGAATTGCTACTTGCTACTTATCGTGTTTCGTGTGTGTGTGTATGTGTGTGTTTGTTAGAGTAAATAATATTGTTTTTATGAAAATAATTAAATAAATATATAGAACTAATACAAACGTAAGAATAAATTATATTATAGATATACTTAATCTATAAATTAACAATAGTAAGGGCCTGTTTCACAAAATCCTATTAAGTGCAGATTAATATTTATACTTGACGGGGAATTTCATACAAATTCAGTTAGTACCCTATTAATAGATTGTGAAACAGGCGCCAAATCATTATCTGCCACTTATCGATAAATTATTTAAATAGAATTTATTGTGTAGTTTGTAATTTTTTAATAATATGTTTTTTAAAAGTATTTTTGGAGTAAGCGAAAATATCAATATCTTTGAAACTCTTGTTATATGTACGGGAAATACGAGATATAACACTGTTCTTAGCGAATTTAGTGTACGAGTGAGGCACGCTGAGCAATGGTGTATGACGTGTGCGATAAGTGGGTGTACAGAAGCCGATTTGGCCCAGAAGTTCGGCAGTCTATATTTCCACGGAGGATGTCGTACAAGAGGCACATATCTAGAAGCGACCGTCTATCCTCTAATGTCAGCATGTTGAGTTTTCTACAGTTTTCTCTATATGAAGTGGCTGAAATGCGAAGGCGATAATTAAGATGATTTATAAATTTTGATTGTATTTTTTCTAAAGATGCTTTGTATATTTCGTACTGTGGGTTCCATATACTGCTAGCGTATTCCAGAACACTCCTTACATATGCGTAATAAACAGACTTAATAGCGGCGGGGTCATGGAAGGGCTTGCAAGCACGCATTACAAAACCGAGGTTTCTGAAACCCTTGTTAGCAATAGTATCGAAATGGTTTTGGAATGTTATTTTGCTGTCGAAAAGTATACCAAGATCACGAATAACATTGTTCCTATCAATTGAGGTACCATTTAAGTTGTAAGTGTGAATTATTGGTTGTTTTTTTCGTGTAAAGCTAATGCATTGACACTTTGTGATATTAACTGTTATCCTGTTACTTTGGTAGTAATTATATAAGTTATTAAGATCAGTCTGCAGATTTGCACAATCAGTAACATTCCGGATTTTACAAAATATTTTCTTATCGTCCGCGTAAAGTAAATGGCTAGCAGATGTAAAACAGTCAGAAATATCATAGAGATATGCATTATAAAACAAAGGGCCCAAATGTGACCTTAAACCTAAAAAGCTAAAACGAGCTAAAACACTGTTATTTTGGGGGTCATTATGACGTCATCGAGACGTACGTGAACCTTATGTTATGTCGTACGTGATAAAGCACATATTGCTTTGAGCTTGGCATTTCCTTCAAAACCCTTATAACTCTAACTAATAAAAAAAAAAAAAAAATTGAAAAATAATTTATTTCCACCAAAGTTACATTCATTATTATCTAAGTATATAAATCAAAATTCTAGGTAATAATAAAACAATTGATGGACTAGAGCCTAAACTAGGATACTAACTCTAACCATTTCTAAACGGATTTCAAAAAATCATGCACTAAGTTTTATAGCTATGAATATGTTTTATATTATACCAATAAAACTATAGGATTCAAATCTGTTACTGATCCTCAACGAGAAATAAAGTGCACCGAACTATGTGAAAAATGCCAATAAAATTTGTTATAACTAGGTAAAAAAAAATTTTTTTCTTTGTTATTACTTTAACTTTCTTTTCAAGTAAAATTATGGGACTACCAATACTAATCCGTGTCATTATTAATCAATAAGTGATAAATCCGAATCCAAAAATACTGCACCAAAATACCGCCGCGCGGCGCAACTTTTTTTTGACACATTTATAAACATAATTTATATGAAAAAGTTTATTTTTTAATATTTTAGATAAATAGGGCTGTTTAATCATATTTTTTATAAAGCATAATCTCGTAGTTTAATTGTAGGCGTAGATTTTGTAAGTTTTTTCTTCTTATTTTTTTTCTTTTTTTGCGCTGAACTTTATTTTTTTCTATGAACTAGTAAAAATATTGTTGTAGAAATGAATTCCCCGTCCTTGAATTATATGAAAACGATACCAAACACGACCTATTTCTGTCATTATTAAACAATGAGTAATAAATACTATCCAAATATATTGCGCAAAACTACCGCCGTGCGTCGCAAATGTTTTTTTTGACACATTTATAAATATAATTTGTATGGGAAAGTTTATGTTTATATATTCTAGATAAACAGGGCTGTTTAATCATATTTTTTTTATAAATCACAATCTCGTGCTTTATTTGTAGGCATACATTTTGTAAGATTTTTTTTTTCTTATTTTGCGCAGAACTATTTTTTTTTCTATGAACGAGTGAAAAAGTTTTTCCAGAAATGAATTCCTCATCCTTGAATTATCTGAAAACGAAACCAAACACGACCTAATTACTAAAGTTATGGAGATATGGACGTAAAAGTGCAGCGTGGTAGAAGCGACCCCCCCCCCCCACCCCTCCCCTGGCTACCACCATGGTGGTACCACGTGGGTACAGGGCTAAATCAGCTCAGATGACCACAAAGTACGCCTGTGCCAAGCGGCTTCCTTTGTTGACGATTTGCAAGGTCCCCATACAAATGATGCCACTAAATACTGCACTTTAAAGCTGATGATTATCCATCAGCCATTTTTGATGTCCCCACTGCTGGGGCACAGGCCTTCCTTATGGGTGGTAAGGAGGATGGGCCATAACCCACCACGCGGGCCCAATGCGGATTGGTGGGTGTTAACGATTGCAACAGCCGGGACCAACGGCTTAACGTGCCTTCCGAAGCACGGAGGAGCTCGTGATAATAAATTTTTGGTCACCCATCCCATGACCGACCCTTGCGAACGTTGCTTAACTTCAGCAATCGCTGGGCCAGGCGCTAAACCACTGCGCCACCGAGCTCCTCAAGCTGATGATTGACAGCTCTTTAGTTTTTTAATGTTGTTTAGTGCGGAACAAGTATTCGACATTACATGTTCTCCTTATAATCCAGGGGCAATTTTGGGCCTGAGACTCTGGGACCTCGCGGTTGAAATATGCAAGTGCGCACAGTACAATGACTTGGTACCGGCCGATTCTTCATACAAAACCAACTATGGGGACAACTATCGGCAGATAGGAAGTCTGTAGTCTGCGGGCACGCTTAAATGCATAGATAGGTAAGTAAATAAGTAGCTATGTTCGTTGTGTTATTATGACTTTTTAAAATTATCCTCACCAATAAACTACCCTTCAAAGTAATTTCGTGGCCATACTTCTGAAGGTGCATCCCGATAGGAATGAAACTTTCAAATGCTGATTTCTTCCCATAGACACCCATCCAAAGCATAAGCTCAATTTTTCCCGCAACACAAAAACAATCTGAATCGTAGGTGTTCGTGTGTCTTGGACATTTGATTGGCTGTGATAAAAAGGAAAAATATTACCCAAAGCCTATAAAACAAGTTATATTAAGTAACTATAGAACAAGCATATATCCATCAGTAATGTGTATGATTCAGTGATGATGACGGATGATGAAGATGTGACCGACTTTGATAGAATTTTGTATTTTCCATGTTATTTATTGTAAACATCTCTTACTCGTAATAAGACTCAATGTAATTTTCTCTGTATGTTGGTGCTAATAAATAAATAAATACTCGTAGTTGGCATGGATTAGAAACGTATAGAAGACAAACATACACACATATTTTTTTAGCGACCGTACAAAAAAGAAGCGTATTAGATTACAAAACAACCAACCTTTAGAAACACAGATTGTATTCTTCCACAGTTCCTGCCGTTTTGTTCAGGGATGACTGAGTAAATTATATCAGCAGCTGGTATTCTGCCATACGCAACTCTAGAGCCAGAACTCAACAGCCACACGGATATATCCGACCAGCCTTCTGGAGACTAAACAATAATAAATAATTCTAATGCTTTTTTAACAAACTAGATTAGAAATGTCTGGTGAAGGCCGCGGGAAGCCGCTGAATGCGGGCAGCGCAGGACCAATCGTCGTGGAGATCCTTAGGGGAGGCCTATACTCGGGATCTAGAAATGGTGACGCAAATCAGTATACGAAGATCTCGAAGTCAGTGAAGCTTTTGTACTGCTGTCCAACCGCTGCTCATAATGAATTGAGAAATACGAAATTATTTTTGCCCGAGCTGAAGCAGAGACGCTTCGCGCTTGCTCAATAAGGTCATAGCAAAGGATCTATTATTCGCGTTTCAGTATCACACAAATGTATAGGTAGTTAGCGAAAACTTAGAATAATCATACCTTGAAGATGAGGTTTCTTAAACTTTGCAGAACAATTTTAACTTCAGCGATGAGCAACTTCACCCCTTTTTTAGTATTAGTTGTAAAATCTCCAGTAGCAGAACCTGAACGTATCAAACTTAGAGTGGATCCTACTTTGTTTCTCCTCATCAATTGCTGATATATTTTTTCCTGCAATGGAGGATGGTACAAACGAATTGCAAGCAATAAAAATATAATATTAATCTAATCTTGCAGAAAAATAGTCACTATATATAGTGAGGATAATACAGTTTACTGTTTATTGAGATTAAAAAGGGCAAATTTATCTATCTATAGTTCTAGACAATTTATTAACTGACAATTTTGCTTTGTTAGTTTTAACAAACTTACAAAAAAGATGACCGTATTTTTTTAAATAACATTGTAAAAATTATTATGTTTATAATCCTCAGTTGAATTATTATCGATTACCTACCATTTCTTCCCTCTGCAGCGTCAACTGTTTCTGATCTAACTCAGTCATATTATGTCGGATGACTGCATCAGTAAAATTCAGACTCGAATATTGAACTATGTCCAAAAACTTGAGAATATTTCCTGCTGCGTCGTCCACCGCTTTGTTAAGTTCATCTATCAGATCATTGGGCATTGAGTATTCCGCCATTTTTAATTTAAGTTCTACTTTTGATGTAGATGTTTCCTGGAAAAATGCTTTTCAATGTATTTATAAAATGGTATTACCTATGACTGTAAATACACTTATTATTGAATCTAATTTGCAAGCCAATCTCAATATTACATAAATCCAAGTTTTTCAGAGTTATGTTTGATTTCAGTGTTCAGATATATTTTACAGATTTCGAATACATATGTTTTTTCAGAAATATCTAACTTGCCAGAATAAAATGATAGAATAACGAGCTAACAATGTCATATATAATTATTGATTATTATATTTTATTTATTAAGGTAACCATGCCCCCCGACAAGGGTAGGCCTCCGACAAGGTGGACCGACGATCTGGTGAAGGTCGCGAGAAGCCGCTGGATGCGGGCAGCGCAAGAGCAATTGTTGTGAAGATCCTTGGGGGAGGCCTATACCCAGCAGTGGGTGTTGTGCGGCTGATATGATGAAGATAACCATGATAATGTGAAATGAATAGAGCTACTAACCAGATCATTGACAATCCTTTGGACCATATTGTTTCTATACATGCGAAACCTGAAGTCCGGCAGACGAGTAGCTAATTGTAAAACCGGACAGCTATTTTGAAAATCTAAATAACCAAATGCTGGGTCGGGTTGGATTACACTGGCTTTAGCTGTATAGTGAAGCTTGTGACGTTCTGAATAGGGATAAAAAAATAAGCGAAGAAGTAGTGGTCTCGTCAGCAGTTGCGAGAGATACTGTTAAAGGGACAGATACAACAACAGCAGCTATGCAGTTTAACAATAAATAAATGATAATAAGTACACAAAGTAGACGTATTTCTTTGCTAATACTTCAATTGACACCACAGACCTATTGTATTTAAAATTTTAAATGAATCAAAATCAAAGGAACTATTCTGTATTCTTACTCGATTCTGCCATATTATCGACGAAATCTGAAAAGAAAGGATGAAGGTTGTTTTACAAGACAATCTGGAAACATTTAAATTATCTAAAGCTTATAGAGTTTCCTAACTAGTGTTTACATTTATAGATAAGAATTTATAAAAGTACCTACAAGAGGACTGTCAATCTTGATTTGAAACGATCATTTACCTTCATCTGTGGAGCAATCGGTGTTAACTTCACTGACAGTCAGTGCCACACCAGTGTAGTTGCCTGTAAGCTTGCAGTCTAACATTGACACCAGCAACACTGGGCAGTAGATCCAAAAGTTCTCCATGACCCACAGATTTTCCTAAAAGCAAATCATATTATTATTATTAAAGCCATTTATTTCCTTGAAATGATAACATTTAAATTACATTTTTAAGTCAATTATATTATGTCAAATAACTTTCGGCCGGCCGGCCTTTTCGCACAAACTGCCAGAGCAAAGTTGCAGTCTTAGTTGTTGTAAATTCCACCAGCTTTCGATCTCAACAGCCATCGGTTCTTGTAGCTCTAAGTCCTCCACATCAGCCATTTTTAAAATCCCCACTACTGGGGCACAGGAGGATAGGCCAACCACGCAGGCCCAAAGTGGATTGGTGGGTGTTAACGATTGCAAACGCAGCTGGGGCCAACAGCTTAACGTGCCTTCCGAAGCATGGAGGAGCTCTTGTTAATAATTTTTTGGTCACCCATCTTCATGATCAACCCTTGCGAAACTTGCTTAGCCTTCTACCTCCTAATCGCAAGGCCTGGCGCTAAACCGCTATGGCGCATGCGCCACCAAGCTGCTATCCGGAAGTCTTCACAGCCAATAAATTATTAACTGAAAATACAGTTATTGGTACCTACCGACTTTATCTGTGTGACCGGTTCAACGCTCGTATTCCTAACTCCTTGTTGGTAATAAGGTACGATGGTTTTCAGGGAAACAAGCAGGGCTCCTCGATGATAAGGACCATCCTCACCAGTCGCAGCTAAAGCCCCTGCGGCTCCATACATGTGGAGGAGAGATGGACCAAACGTGGGTAAGAATCCTAGAAAAATTAATGTATAATAAGATAGCAAGCGTGGACGCAACGGCGATGCAAGCTGAGCCGAGCGAAGCGTCTCTGTTTCAGGGCAAAAATGCTTTCGTGTGTATGGCGGATGTTCGACTGTTTTACTCTACAGGTCGCATTTCTCCACCGGTTCTCGTGAAATTGACTTCTACATGGACGACCAACCATCATCATGGTCTTTAGTTTACAATGGCAGAATGACAGAAAATTTATCCCGCTTGGTGGCGCTGCTGTAGATGGAGACCTTTTGTACGTGTGCATCAATATAGGTTATGTTTCCGGTTATTTTTCAATTATGTCCAAAAATACTGATAATAATTTATAATTCCTCCGTGGGCTCCCGCGACAAGGTGGACCGACGATCTAGTGAAGGTCGCGGGAAGGCGCTGGATGCAGGCAGCGCAGGACCGATCGTCGTGGAGATCCTTGAGGGGAGGCCTATCTATACCCAGCAGTGGGTGTTGTGCGGCTGATATGATGATGATGAATTTATAATTTATTATTATTATGGAAGATAGACAGTAAACGAATTTAAAGATTAAAAAAAAAATGTGTTAGAGGAATAATTGATATTTACGAAAATTCGCTTCCAACAACCAAAAATAACACATAGCGAACAACAAAATAACAGGTCTTCATCTACACCAGCGCCAAGTTGGCGGGTAGAGCGCCGACTTGTGAATCAACAAAATTATCCAGCCATTTTAGAGAAACTCTAAGAGATGCTAAAATAATGATGAATGTTTTACCATTTTCTCCGTCATGAGACACGAATCCAAGCTTCAAATGTGCACTACCAATAATTCTATTGTAGCTTGCGTCAGCTGAGCACACATCCATCCTAATTGTTTGGCATATGTTGGGGAACATCTCCACAATCGATATTTGTTCGCAGTACATTGGGTGGTTATTGTTGTGTTGCGCTGCAGTTTTTACCTATGAGAAAACTTCATCTTGCACATCAGCCATTTTTACCGACTTCAAAAGGAGGGAGGTACTCAATTCGACCCGTTTTTTGTTTTTTTTTAATGTCCCATTTGCTGCCAAATAAGGAAGATATGCCATACTTACTATAGGGTATAATGTGTATTGTTGAGTGTTAACGACTGCATTTGCAGCTTTTAAACTACCCTTCTTAGCTTAGTGTCTTCTAACAGACGAAGGAGCTCGAGAGCTAAATTTAGGGTCACTCATGCCCTTGTGTTCCTTGGAAGGACCCTTGTTAAAGTTGTTCGACGTTGGGGTTCGTTTATCTTAAAATATAAGGGCTTTATTACCACGAGCCCACAGAATGAGACTTTCACGAAGGTGCTCGGTGATTTCCCGTTTCTTCTGTGGCCGTGTGCGCCGCTTGGTAGGTTTAATGCTCCGAAGATCGTGATCACATAGTTGGCTCGTTGTTGCTCGGACCCAGTTGGAAGGAGGAGGTTGCTAACGCAAACCAATGTTTTATCAGTCATTGGGTTCTTATTATTGGAAATGGTATGCACAAATACAGTGTGTTTTTTTAACAGTGATCAAACTTTGTGGTGTGGCTTAGACCATCAAACTGAACAACTTTGTCTATGGGACCAACTTATTCAGAGCAAAAAAAAATCTGTTGCTCCATACATTTTGGTCAAGTAGATATTGATGTTTTCTATGGAACAGTTAATCTGATTAAGTTGGTCCCATTAACAAAGTTGTTCAGATGGTCAAAGCCACACCAACAACGTTTGATCACTGTTGAAAAAAACACTGTATTATTATGAATAATAACAGAATCGGCCACTAGAGGTTTTCCTATTCTTTTTAACAATTTGCGATAAAACATTTTTCCAACCTGTTGCCATAACAGATTTTGCACTAATTATAGATAGGTAAATTCGTTGTATTCGCCAATTTCTCCTAGAGAAACTAAAAATGGTACTTAATTTAGAATTTTGTTTGGAAAATAAACTGAGATAATAATAGAGCACTCTTTAATTCTGAACTTACTTTTCAACAGGCTTAGGAGACACGATAGCAGGCATGACCTGAAGGTCCTGAAGTTCTCCTCGGAATATGATAGAAATGTCCACTTTCAAGAAACCCACTGGTCCAGCTGTGGGGTCGCGGGGCAACGTTAGCTGTGCCCATTTATGGAACACCTGATGTCCTGAAGCGGAACAAGAAAAAGCAACTATTATCATCACCATACACATCGCGGTCTTCATAATAGCATATTGTACTCTCTGCTGGACATAATTTAAGTCTCTTTCATGGGAAGCTTGCCCTATAATCTTCACGCTTGGTAGGCTGTTTGGAGATCGTAGTAGGAGACCATTTAAAACTCTGCTGTCTAATTTCTGAGCCTCGAATAGGTAAGTAATAATTACTTAGATAATTTAGATAACCTACTTAAAATTATTAAATTGTAATAATAAATCTAGCATTTTTTAGATCAAGGGTCATTTTCACAATTTTTCTTGTCACTTTCTGGTTGAGTGAGACCCAGTTAACTAGATACCCGAACAAGTATTAAGAAAAAAAAAAAAAACTTAATCTTTTACGTAAATAGATCTGTAACTACTGTCTGT
Source organism: Agriphila straminella (assembly GCA_950108535.1). NCBI lineage: Eukaryota > Metazoa > Arthropoda > Insecta > Lepidoptera > Crambidae > Agriphila > Agriphila straminella. Next base: position 3,439,197 of record OX467303.1, on the reverse strand, counting down.
AAGCTTACGAGGCTGCGTCCAAATCGTGCTTAAGTCTACGGTAGCTTCTCCCATCAATCTAGAAGAAGCACAACATCTGCCCTCCATTACAGCCAACCATAGAGTCGAGCGTTGCAGATTTTGAATGCTGGCGAACATCTCGAATACAAAACACTGCAATAAAATAAATCTAAATAAAAACCGGTCAAGAGCGAGTCAGACTCGCGCACCGAGGGTTTCCGTACCATCATAATAAATTTATACACTGCAGAGCCTGCTGTACAATAATAAAATTATTATTGCAGTATTAGGTCAGCACCATCTCTTGGCCGATAGTGGAACAATTTTTTTTCTTAGTCCAGCACCATCTCTTGACCGTTAGTGGAACTTAATTAATTTTTCTTGGGTCAGGGCCATCTGTTGACTGGTAGAGGAACGAAAAAAATTTTTTGTTTGTTTTTTGAATTTCTAAAAAAGTGTGTTATATTGAGACATCGTTTTATTTTTCCTGTAATCTTTACATAAACTACTATCACATAGAAATATTTCAGATTTTTCTCTTTGCAAACTTCGGAGATAAGGGGGGGGGACGGTATTTTTTTTTACTTTTTTCATCATAAGTCGAAAACTATGCGGCCTAAAAAAAATGATTTCAAATGTGCAAACAGCGCTCTTTCATATGTTATCCCACATGCCCTAGTCCGACTTAAAAATTTTAAAACCCCTTTTTAGTCCCTGTTGTAAAAAAACTATTTTTTTTCTCTTACTTATTTGCAAAATAGTTAGACAAAAGTCATCTTTAACTCTTCCAAATTTTAAGTTGATACCATTAGTAGTTCTCGAGATATCCAGCTGTGACAGACAGACAGACTGAGTCACACCATAAGGGTTCCTTTTTACCATTTTGGTACGGAACCCTAAAAAGGTACATACAGGTTGTTATTGAATGAAGCTAAAACGGAAAAAGCGTTTCTACGGACCATCAAACTAAAACGTTTTGGTTCATTCATTGACACGTTTTGTAATGATTTTAGTTACTAACGCCTACCAATTATTTAATAGCAATGTTGTTTTTACCCGCTCGTGACATGTACCATAAGAGAAGAACAGTGATTCCCTTGAATTTGTGTACTTTATTCATGGCGGTCACGTCACGACCCTACCTATTTATATTTTAGTTACAAAATATGATTTTCAGTGTTATAATATTCCCTTCTACAGTTGAAACATGACTTTTCACATATTTGCATTATTCATGTCACCATCCCAATTATTGACAGGCGTTTCATTAGATACTATAGCTTCCACATGAGACTTCGTCAACACGGTTCCAGGTTCCTATACTATCTCCCCTATTTCACTGCATTAAATATCCATTTACGTGACAAGAGCTTAGAATAAACACCTAGAACGATAGTTCTCTACAAAGCGCACTTTCAAAAGTGAGACAACTATAACAGCCAAAATGGCCCCGTTTTCAGATTTTTATTCTCCATTATTACCTAACCATACCATTATTGGATTTTAGTTACGATTAGGCAACGTATGAAGGATATAAATCTGAAAACTAAGCCATTTTGGCTTAGTATTAGTTGCCTCACGTTGCATACGAGGACAGGCCTTCGAGGAGTTATTATTCTAAGGACAAAAGGTAGCTTATGTCTTTCCTAAGAGTTCAAACTACCTATCAATATACATTGATAAAGATAAAGAGAAAGAATAATGTTACCGACGTAAAACGGTAACAGAGAGAGTTACTTACTTTCTTAATACAACTTGTAACAAAAAAAAACTTATAATAAAGAATATAGGGATCATCACCATCAAACTAAACAACATTTACTACCTATTTTGCTTTTGTACTTTTACAAAAATTAATAACGAAAATATTAAAATGTATGAAACAGCTAAATTTTTTTTCGCGATTTCAGAATTGGTCCCATAGTAAAAGTTGTTCAGTTTGATGGTCTCCATCTACTATATTCTGCATTACGGGTTTTTTTGTAACACCCTTTATTATTATAATTTGATAATAAAAACCAAATATTACCTCATTGAAGTATGGATCAGTCATGTTTCTCCTCATATTTGATCTGAGTTTCTTCTTACCAAGCACGGCGACCACGAACGAATTAGCTGTATGAGGATTGCACCAATCTAACTTCCGAGCTTCGATAACTTTAACTGTTATCTAATAAATAAGAATAAAATAAAATAAATATTTTTTATGTGAAGGTAGGTATATTCTGTAATTGATTGTGTGGAAAACTGATAAGTGACAACCCTAGACGCAAATAGACTATTGTTTTTGATAGGTCTAGGGTTACCACTATGCAGTTTATAATAAAAAGTTTTTTTTAAATACTTAGTACTACCTATTGACAGGATTTATTATATTTTCCCGGTGTACCCCTTTATAAGGATATTTTCAAACACCCATTGTATTCAGCTAGCTATACGTTCATCATCATCATCAATTCATCATATCAGCCGCACGACACCCACTGCTGGATATAGGCCTCCCCTAAGGATCTCCACGACGATCGGTCCTGCGCTGCCCGCATCCAGCGGCTATACGTTAAAGTCGCGTTACTAATTTCCCAGCAAAAATGTAAACAAAGAAACGTCACTGTCAAATTAACAAACTGACACTGATAGTGACATTTTCAGATATTGAAAACCTTTGGTTACTTTTATAACTTTTTAATTTGTTTATTATATTTTGTCATAATAAATAATGTCATCCAAGGTAATTTTAAAGTAGGATGGTATAAGAAATGTTATCGTTATAACCTATCATCATTTTTGATGTTAAAAGTTCTTGAAACGAACTGATAAGAAAACTTTACTTAAATATTGACTGTATGTACACTATCAAAAATACATAGCATTTTCGCCTGTTACCCCCCTCCCCCCCAATACCAAAAGACAAATGTTACTACTATAGTTACTACTCGTAAATCTCGTTATAAGAATTTTTATTTAATTTTATAAAATGACCAAAGGTTGATGTGTACGGTTTGCAGTTGATGTGTGCACAGCGTCATAAAAATGTTTTCTACTATAAAACTGCTATTATGAAATATTAAATTATATTACTGTTTTTGTCGCCAAACTCATGATTCAGAGTATTTATCTAATCTATTTATATTAGGTTTGTGATGAAAAAACATGTAAGTGTGTTTATTTCTAGACTTTGCAATATACTATTTTCTTTTGTGTTCTTTTGTTCTGGCAACACCTTTGTTTACATTTTTGCTGGGAAATTAGTAATGCGACTTTAGATCTGACAAGTGTAAAGGAAAAATGCATCTAAAATGCTGCAGCTGCTGGAATAAATAAGAAAAAAATAAGAACTACGCTATAATACACACGTAACGGTAAAAGGCCTTTTAAAACTAATTTAAAAGAAAGTAATCAACGAATAGTTTGGATATCAGTGGATAAATTAATGTTGTGAATTTTCTCAATAATAATTGCTAAAGACTTGTAGATAACCTTGTAGTTACTTACATCTAAATAAGTATCACTTATTGTATTTTCTTTTTTAAGTAAGTTAAGTATAATATAACTAAAAATAAGTCGAATAAATAGGTAGTTTAATACTGTTGCATGTCTGCTTATGCTAATTGTGGAAACTGTATTGGCTATTGCATTGTTATTCATACATGTCATCTTATGTAAAATCAGCTGTTTGTTTCCCTGAATAATAAAAAAAATTACCAAACAGTACCTACAGTATGCCTTTAATGGAAGAGGCTTTTATATATTACTTTATATTCAAATAAAAAAACCGTCGGTCAATTTGAAAGGGTCGTTATCAATTTTCGCCGAACAACGAGCGACGAGCAAGAACTCAAAATAAGGGCACGCGATAAATAATTTATGTGTTTCCAATAAACCTGAAAGTACTGCGGAATTTCTTCCGGGTTCTGCTCATTTTCGACTCTGAATGTGGAAAATCTTGGCACTTTTTGCCGCCTCCTTCTCTCCGGTGACCTGCCGTACATTCTCCGACAGTATTTTGCTAAGGAATTAATTTTAAATATGTATACAAACCGCCAGATAAATCAATAAGATTGACGGGTGTTGTCACGTCAACTTGAAGAGCACAAACGTAGTGATTATTTCCTCTGTGAGCACTACAAGGAGAATACATTGCACCGTCATTGCACTGTACTTCTTTTTATTGAAATGGCAATAACTGGATATGTTAAAAAATTCACAGATTTTGCAGTCCCCGCAAGAATCGGAGCATTGAAAATGAATACACCTACAAAATTTTATTCATAATGACTGTAATTAAATTTGATATAAGTTTATTAATGATAATAATAATTAATAATTCTGAAATCTATATTATAATATTTTAGCATGAAAAGATTATGTAGGTATGTTCATTCCTTTAAGGTGAATGTACTTTATTCTCTGTACCTTAAATCTTGTAATACCTACCCATGTTTATGGACCAATAAATGAACTGAATTGAATTGAAAAATCAAATCAAATGCAAAATCCTATATAATTTTAAAGGTACCAGGTACCTAGTACCTATTTATTTTTACGAAGCGCCCGCTGACTGCCTCGACGCGGCCGAAATATTATTAACCGATTTTCAAAATTCCAATGAATGCACTTCTCGTCTGTTTCTGCATTTTTAACACTATTACCATGATACGGTCAATAATCATAGTAGCTATATAACTTTATATATACAGTAACACCCGATTTTATACAATTCCAATCTAAAGGGACCACCTATTATTAACCGATTTTCAAAATTTTTCGCCATTTTGTAGCTAAACTAATACCCTAGGACCTTTTTTTTAAAGTAGGTTTTTTCCGAAATATTTACAATTTAATAAACAAACACCCCCGGTTTACAGTACCAGTTACCAGTAGATTTTCAAAATTTACGTTCACACGTGTCTCGATAAATTCCTCAACTTTTGGTACTATTCCCATCTCGATCCTCCTAAAATTCTCGGAGATATGGCCAAAGATACGTCCCAGGCGATTTGCATCTGATAACTATTTTCAATGGTAAAATCTTATGTCGGTTTCACTATTGCCCCGTGTCCCAAAAAATCTGTCGTTCGTTGATACTTTTGATAGAACCTCTTTGACACATTCGTTACAAAACCGGCTATATACGATGAGTTTGCTGCGGCTCGTGCCAAGTGGAGCCGATAGACAATATTGTGTAAAACATCGGAAATGTCGAGATTTCAACGGTCTTTTTAGGATATCAAACAGCAAATTGTGTGTTACTAATACAAAAGATATCTAGGTAACAGTGGCGAAGGGTCCATACAAGCCGACTCCCACCTGCTTACCTTTGGAAATCCCACCCCAATAATCCACTATGCAGATCATAACATTTTTCATCATTTTTGTAGAGCGGCTTACCTTTTCTCCTTCACCCGAAAGCCATCATCATTATTCATTAAATATAGAGAGGTAGCTCTCGGAATTTGGATCTGCGAGCTGCTAAAGATTTCGCAGTAGCAAAAACACCTACTTTATGCGACATAAATAAGTTGACAGTTGAAAGAAGTTGAACTAATTAGGGAATAACTATAGTTATTCCCTAATTAGTTCAACTTAATCCAATAAAAGGTCAATCGATACTTCATTCAACCGATCACAGGACAAGCTACCACATAATATTATACAGGGTGTTTGGTAAAAGCTTTAAAAAGCCGAATATGGTAGAAAGGGACCATCAAACTGAACAACTTTTACTATGCGACCAACTCTGAAATCGCGAAAATACCTATAAAATCGGCTGTTTCATACATTTTGATTATTAACGTTATTATTTTTTTGTATGAAGCAGCTGTTTTTTTTTTGCGAAATTTCAGAGTTGGTCCCATAGTAAAAGTTGTTCAGTTTGATGGTCCCTATCTAACATATTCGACTTTATAAGGAAGGCTTTTACCAAACACCCTGTGATAGTCCAACGTACCGCTATCCGCTATCATGACGATCGGAGCCTATACCACCGAATCGCTGGGCGTTTGTTAAAATATCTTCGCTAGATTTATGACTAAGCCCAGTCATTTTAATGAAGCCACACGGAAATGCAAATAAAACTATAAAATTTGTTAAATATAGTCCACTCTTTGTTTTTAAGTTAATAAGAAATTATTTGAAAATTATGATTTCGGATACATATTTTGAAATTTAACTACCTATATGATTTTGGTAAAGGTATTGGTGACTCAGATGGTATTTTTTACCAATAACAAAAGGTTTTTAGGATAATAAAAATTAATACGATGGATATTTTTTAGGAATAAAGTTAATGAACGGAAAAGATGCAAAATAAAACAACACAAATCGGGGTAATATCAATATATTAATTTATTTTCGTGTATAAATCATCGTCTATACTATAACTACTGTTCACTAAAAATGACATCCATTTTGGAAACTCAAATCAATTATACTTGTTTGAATCTACAACTTTCTATCTTATAGTTAGGCATATGTATAGCTGACGATTAAGTTGTTACTTCTATTAAATGCACAGGAATATTTTACAGTTTTTTTCTACATGACTTAACAATAAATTATTTATTATTGTAAGTATAGGTAAACTGATTTCCAGGGTGTAAAACTTTCAGTACCCTGTAGATCAAACATTGCATGTTAATGTCTAAGCCAGTAGAATGTAGCCCTAGTAAATCCATTGTAAAAATCCTTCGAGCATCGCGGCTTCGTCGCGCATCTTACTTTAAGTAAAAATCCATTGATGGATCTTTTTGCACTCTTATGTCCACTTCAATATTCAATATTCATTTATTGCAACACTTTAATCCGTGATCCACAAAAACCCACCCTTGATTCAGTATTTTTAGAACCCACTTTCAAATGACACTTCGGTGACGAACTAAGTGTCGAAATAGGTTTATTTTTCAATAAGTGAGCAAAGTATTTTTTTCTCCAAGTGCTGACTTTAAATCACGAGTCATAAAAAACAGTCTCGTGAGAAACAAACAACTTTTCTTTCACCTCTACCGACGAGAAAACTCACTTTTCATAACGCTCGTAGCAAAAAGCAATTTTACTGCGATCGTTAGGAAAAGTCATTTGAATCTCACACTGCGTGTCAAGTCACCCTTTGCTGCAAGTTTTTACATAATAAAAGCGCCCTTTTCGTATTGGAGAGGTAAAGTAATTTTATTTAAATTTTTATTTCTTGCCATGCAAAAGGCGAAGAGCGCTCTAGTTTTCATTGTGAAATTAAATTGAAATTCAAAAGTCTGCATTGCAGTACGATGTTTAATAAAACGGATAATTGAATGCCTTTGATGTTGACATGCAATTAAAATATTCGCGACTTTTTTCTAAAGATGGGCAAGCGCCTGACCGCTAACAAGCCGATGTCAAGTCTGCTAATGTTAACGTCAAAATCGTGTTTCAATGGTGTTTGAATAGTAATGCTTTTTGACACAGTTCTTGTTTCTCAAGCCCACAACCGAAACACATTTATGTTTCTTAAACCCAAAACGGACGCACATTGTGTCTCGATTTTGGGTTTCAGAATCAAGAACTGTGTCAAAAAGGATTACCATTCAAACATCATTGAACCACGATTTTGACGTTAACATAGCAGACTTGATCCCCAGGTGACCAGGTCGTAGGCGATTATGCGATCTAAAGGCTCCCAGATTGTACCTATCAGGAAACACAGACTACTGGATTGCTTAGCGGCCATAATTGATATTGCCGACCAACTAGATTGTTGGTTAAGAAAAAAAATTACCAACAGCTGTCCCAATTAAGAACTGAAAGTAATAGAGGGATTCATACAGATAGGGTAAGGCCTGCCCACTGATTACAAAACTCTGTTGCTAACAATTATCGATTGAATTGAAATCAAATGAAACCGCAGTTTCATTGCTGCTTTAAGTTGGATAGTTGGCATATTGGTTCTTACTAAAGCAGCAATGTAACTGAAATTTCTGTCAAAAGTTGATTGCAACAAAGTTACAAAATCAGGAGGCTGATCCAGTTTTTTTTTATTTATTTGCCATTTTAAGAAACAAGATAATAACAATGATTATAGTTATTGCTATGCAATGTTTGATATTAATAAAGAAAGAAGACCAGTTGCCTAGGGTGTGCCTAGCATATAATCTGAATCTGGCCTATCCCTTATCTGTTGATTGATACACCCAATCTTATCTTACTTACTATTATGTATGTTTAGCCTAATAAAGCTATACTCTATTAAAATAATACACATTTCTTACTTTATACAGCGACATAAAATGAGTTATAATAACATGATAACTATTTATTATTAACTTAAGTACCTAATCGAACATTTACCGCTAAACATTATGTTGACTAGTATCACTTTATTTACAAACATTTTAATTAATGAAGGAATGTTTTTTACACTTATTACTGCATTTTTTTTTTTATTTATAAGTAGGGCGACCAAATGTTGATTATTATTTTATTTCATTGGCGTTTTAGGAACTAAAAATTTAGAAGTTGTATTAAAATAGTAAGGGTTATCTTTGATTTTTGCTCCACTGCCCCGGGGTTTTAATATATTCCCAACTAGCGGCCGCCTGCGACTTCGTCTGAGTGGAAAGTATTTTTGCTATCCCTCAGGAACAATACTTTTTTTCTGGATGGACGGTGAACTATGACCTTCACTGTACCCCTGACAACGTGTATGTAAAATTTATTGATGATCGGTTCAGTAGTTAAGACGTGGAGGCGTAAAAACAAACGAACGGACTTTCGTATTTATCATATATACGTAAGGTGACCCCAAATATTAATAGTATGCTCCAATGCCCCGAAACGTAAAAGTACAGTCTACAGTAAAAGTTTTAAAAGATTTTTTATATGCTACTTTTAACCGTAATAATAAAACAAATAGTGGTAAGTATCTTTTTTCTTAACATCTAAGTAAAAATTATTTACACAATAATATTAATATCTTAAACCATAATAATATATAAACTAAATGAAATACACAATAACACAAACGTAACTACTGAAGAAACTAAATTAAAACAATGCTTTAGACTAACAACGTCATACAAAAAAATATTTCGCATAGGTAAATAATTTAACTCAAAAAAGATATTATTCCGCAAAATAAAAGATTAAAATCTTTGAAATTAAGAGATAAATTACATCCAACATATAAAAAGTGTAAATTGCATTAAATAAAACATTAGCCATCGCACTAAAATTTTTTTTCATGTAAGTATGTTTACCAAACATAATAATATAAGGTGGTACCAAATTATGTAATGAAACTGAAACAGGTGATGTGTTGCTAAAACTGAACAACATTATCTAAGGGACATAGTCCAAAAACGATTTTTTTTCGCATTTCCATAGTAAGTCGGTCAGCTGACCAATAAATACATTTTTCACCTCTCCAGCACGAGAAGGGCGCTTTTGGCGCGTAAAAACTTGCAGCAAAATCGATTTTTGCTGCGAGCGTGAGGCAAAGTGCTTTTTTAATTTCTAACACCAACTTTTAAAATAATAAAGAAAAAAATAAAGTGACAAGGATGAGACTTGTAAAATTGATATGTTAGATAGAGTGCTTTATGGTGTCATACATGGATTAAAAGGTAAAAAAATAAAATGCACGGATATACCAAGGAGTTTTAAATAAGGATTGTTAAAAAAGAAGGTTGATAATTCGAAATAAAGAGTATGGACGAAATGAGGTTGCATGTATGAAATAAATATAAAATAAGATAAATTAAAGAAATTTATTAACAAATTCGTGTTTTTTGATTATAAATAAATAAATAATATAGGATTCTAATAAATAAGAGAAAAACACAAAGTAATTTAAAACAAAACGACGGTAATCTAGATACTTTATGAATAAAAAATTTCAGCATAGGTTTGATCGAACTATTTTTGTAATAAATTACAAAATATGAATGCGTCCAACGATGAAGATAGTTGTCTAACACCAAAATAGTTGAGTGAACATGTTGCTAATGCTGAATTTAGCTTTTTACTGAGAAAGTCACGTGAAAATTTTCTCGCTGGTAGAGGTGAAAAGTTGTATGTTTTACACGAGACCAAAATTTTGTTCTACCTCGTGCCTTAAAAATCACTCACTGTGCTCAGTAGTCTTTATTAGAATCACTCGCTACGCTCGTGATTCAATTCTAGACTACTTCGCTAGTTCGTGATTTAAAGTCGGAACTCGCAGCACAAATTAATTTTGGTCACTTGTATAACAAATAATTATTGTATGGGAGTATAAAACTTTTTATTCGTTTTTCGACTTTATGTTTCATAGAGAAAGTTGTTTAGTTTAAGCAACTATATCACCTGTTTTAGTATCAATACATCGTTTGGTACGGTCAACAACTAAAGTTGCTTAGCACTTTAGTACCTTGTCATAGCAACTTTTTTGATAAATGTTCCAAACTGTAAGACATCTGTCAAAAAAGTTGCTATGACAAAGTGCTAAAGTGTCAAGCGACTTTCGTTGCTGACTGTACCACCTTATATTAAAAAACCCCATCTATCTTTCTCATTCCATTCCATTTTCTGTTCGTCAATACAGCTCATTAAAGCTCATAGAATGGGGATGTGGTGTGTTAACCCTTAACTCGTCTATCTGCATCGGTTCCGTGAGCATCATCGCGCTGGTCCCCACCGTGGGTTGGGGATTGGGGACTATCGCACCGTTCACGGAGTGCCCGGGAGCCCCGTTTGACTCCTGCCTCATTATGTTGCGTCGCCACTTCGCGCGGGCGTTTTGGAACCAGACCTGGGGACAGAGGGATTCATTAATGGCCAGTGATTGGTTAATGTTTTGATAAAAAAATAATGATCACTGCTTCTTAATTTTTTTATAAAATAACAAAAAATAAAAAAAATCAAAACCCTCCGACAAACGGCTGATCAGGTCATGGTTACCTTACCATATACTTCCAATATCATAATTGAGTCAGATTCCCTCATCAACTAGAAAAGAGCTGATAAAACTCGGGATAAAATTATCTGACACAAAAAAACTAAACGAAAATCGGCTCATCCGTTTAGGAGCTACGATACCACAGACAGATACACAGACACGTTAAACTTATAACATCCCTCTTATCTCTTTTTGCGTCGGGGGTTAAAAAGTAATAATATAATAATAATAATAATAATTTATTTCATAATCAGATATTACAATCCATTTTGTTAGTAACAATTAACTTAAATCCTATGTTAGTATATCAGGGCAAAGCAACTAGAATAAAATTTCAATAGTAGCCTTTAATTAAATAATTTACAATAATTTAATTAAAAGCTACGCATGAGCTTTACCCGTGCCCTGACTGGACAGTGTCTTGCGACGCCATTCCATCAAGACACGAATAAAAGCCCTCATAACATTCGAGTTATACTTCTCGGCTATGCCATAATAAAAGTCTCATTGTGACAGATGCAGCTTCGGCAGATTTAAATAAAAAAAAACAGCATAAAAGAGCGAGTCGGATTGCCACCGAAGGTTCCGCATCATCATAATGGGGAATGTCCGAAAAAAATCAAATCGGCTGAATATTTTTTTATAGGTAGATAAGCTCCCTTAGTAATATAAAAAAGTTTCAGAATTTTCGGTTGCGTGACAAAATTTTTAAAAATTAATTTCGCATCGACTTCACAGTTCACAAATGCATGAAAGTAACAGCAGAATGGAGATTATACCTCTGCCACAACGACAACATGGTGTTAAAAAAAGTTTCAACACAGTTTTGTGTTTGTGTCAAAACTTTTTTTAATACGTGTTGTGGTTGTGGCAGGTCGTAGCAAAGGTGTAATTTCCATTCTGCTGTTACTTTTGTACATTTGTGAAGTCAAAGTGTTTTTTTTTTTAATTTTCACGCAACCGAAAGTTCTGAAACTTTTTTCTATTACTAAGGGAGCTTATTTCTACCTATAAAAAAATATTCAGCGGATTTGTTTTTTTTCGGACATTGCCCGTAAAACATTGCAGTCTTCTTCGTTACTATGGGTTGATGATTTCTTTATGTTCTGTAATCTTAAATAAACTTCTATCACGTAGAATAATTTCAGATTCGATATTTTTTTTGCAATTTTTATCAAAAGTCGAAAACTATGCGGCCTAAAAATTGACACACAGACAGTCCGACTGAGTCGCACCACAGGGTTTCCTTTTAACCATTTTGGTACGGAACCCTAAAAAGAAAACTACCTAAGGAATATAATAAATTATCAGTTATATAGGCAATGAAAGTTAGTCATACTAACTTTCATTGCCTATTGTTTTACTTCATGTTTCATGTCCATGACTTCATGGGTGTTTTATATTCTCATGAATGTTGATGGCGACACAGACCATACAACAAATACTATGATAATGGCGACAAAGAAATAAATTAACCGAACCTGCAACACCCTCTTGGATAGGCCAGTTTTCTGCGCGAGTTGTTTCAAGTCCTTCGCATCAGGGTTTTGGTTGATGGCAAAGTAAGACTTCATGGTGCGGAGCTGGTGGTGCTTGAAGCTGGTGCGCATGCGCTTCGTGCGCTGAGTGTGGCTGGAGACGGAGCCGGGAGACGCCACTGAAGACTCGTAGGCTAACGACTCCATGGAGGAGGAGAGGTCTCCTCGATGCAGGATTTCTGGAGACAAAGTTGATGCTTACTAAGGAGTGGTCGCCATTTGATAAGACGTCCCACTAGCGGTGTACCTTACCCCACTACGAATCCGTAGTATGGTATCGTCAATATAAAAAGCTGCTCCTATGAATGCAAGTATTGAATGCTATTAATAAAGTGTGCTAAAAAGCAAAAAAATAAACAAAAAGTGCCTAAGGCTGCCTGTCTATTAACGCGTAAATATAGGCCGCGGAGCGGAGAAACAAGGAAATAAAAAACAATATTAATAATAAGGATTGTGGAGCGGAGATTTTATGCTATTCTATTGGTTAATATTTCCTCGCTCTGCGTTAATGGACAGGCAGCCTAAAGTGGCTACATTTTGCTTTTTTGCCTTCTACTATTATAACGAACTATATTTCACTGAAATTATTGTTTGTAAATAAACTATTTATAAAAACTTAGCTTCAATCTGTATATGTGAACGTAGGTAGACTAGATAGGTAAGCCTACAAGAACTATTAATTAAAATAAAAACACTATTATGAATGTACTTTAATAGACGTGCTTTATTGTTATAATAAAGCACGTCTATTAAAGTCGGGTGGGACTGGAGAACATCTTCCTTTTTTTATTCTAAAAGCCCCACCCGACTTCAATTGACGTGTTTTATTATAACAATGATAATGCGTATCTAATGATTTGTATATTATTTCTTCCTTTTTTTAGAGGCAGGTTTTTTGAAGTCGGTTTTTTGTTTTTTAAACAATTTTTTATTTTTTTTATTTTTAGTGTAAGTACCTTCTGCATTAGGTAGTGTAGGTATATTATTTAGGTAGAAAAATCGGCTCAGCCAAACGTGAGATAATCGCGGAGAAACATACATACATACAAACTGAAAACTTACCTCCTTTAGTATTTTCAGGATTACTTGTAAACTACTGAACCGATTTGAAAAAAAAATAAATGGGACCATCTCGCAAGAAAACTCAATCGAACAAAAAAAAATTATCTAAATCGGTTCATAAATGTCGAAGATACGCGCGAACTACGATAAAAAAAATAAAAAAAAAACATACAATCGAATTGAGAACCTCCTCCTTTTGATGAAGTCGGTTAAAAAGAATACTTCTATACTTACCTAAAGCACTTGAAAAGTTTAAAAACATAAAAAGTTTAATTAACATTAACAAGTCCGACTTTATTTCGCGTTGCTTAAAAATTTTCATGTAAATTGTTAAAAAAAAGGGCTAATAAGGTTGCATTCATCACTGATAAGAGACTAAATGGCATATTTAGATGTTATAACGATAACCAGCTACTTCACTGAGTAAATAGTTCCAACACATTTAACTTGCAAGTTAAGGTTAAGTTATAATATAAAGCAATCAAACAGCATGGGGTGTTGGTAATCGGCCGTGTTTTTACATACCACAAACTTGTTAAGAATTTTAAGTTGGATATACTGTAATAGTTTATTTTATTTTTGTTGTTATATTACTCTGTTTTAAAGTTAATTAATAAGCAAGAGCTTAGCTCAGAAACAAGGCTCTTTATACTTAAACTGTTTACAATAATGAAGAAATGATTGTAAGCAGTTTAAGCACTCGCTTTTAAATACAGTTGTACCAATTACAGAATTTCATTGAAGTATGCTTGTGTATTTATTAGAAATTTGGGCTTCGATAATAATTGTTTTCAATAACAGCCCATATTATTTCATAATTTCCAGAATCAAATTGTATGAATAGGATTTTGGTAATTTCGAGAATTTATTAATTTGCGTTACGTTTACAAAACGTTTACTTTTTTAGGGTTCCGTACCCAAAGGGTAAAAACGGGACCCTATTACTAAGACTCCGCTGTCTGTCTATCCGTCTGTCTGCCACCAGGCTGTATCTCATGAACCGTGATAGCTAGACAGTAGAAATTTTCACAGATGATGTATTTCCGTTGCCGCTATAACAACAAATACTAAAAACGGAATAAAACAAATATTTGAGACGGGCTCTCATACAACAAACATGTTTATTTTTTTTCTGTTTTTTGGAACGGAACCCTTCGTGCGCCAGTCCGACTCGCACTTGGCCGGTTTTTTTTATTCACAACGGGATAGTGCTTGGCATTCACCTTATAATGTTTAGTGATGATAAGGCCGAAATTTTAAGAGCACTACACCCAGAATCCTCATCACTGAGGAACTGGCTATCTTACCTCTACCGAAACATAACAATTTTCATCGTTGTTATGGCGTCAGACTTAGGTGGGAGCTAGCCAGGCAGACTTGAAATAAGCCCTACCAAAAATAAAATAGGTGCGTTCAGCAACGAAAGTCGTTTAACACTTTTTAACTTTGTCGTAGCAACTTTTTTGATTATTGTGTCAGACTGTGAGACATCTGTCAAAAAAGTTGTTATGACAAAGTGCTAAAATGTTAAGCGACATTCGTTGCTGACTGTACATACAATAGTAAAATGTAGGAAGAGGTCTAACTTAAATCAGAGTTTAAGAAAGCTACTAGCAAAAAACTTAAGTTAAAAAACAAAGAACCTAGCGCATGAAGTTGGTGCCTGCCTATCTACCTATGAACAACTCTCGATCAAATGTTTCTATTCGACATAATGTTTCGACGTCATTTTCATTCTGTGCGTTTTTCTGATACCTACCATAAAATAAGTAGGAAGTCTTTTTTAATCCTTGCGTTTTTAGGTATCGCGACAGTATTTTGTTTCCATCGATTATCTAATTTTATACGTCTATGATTATTCGTCATTATCTAGTCGATGAGTTGCTACCTGACAAACTGTTGACGGCCCTTGACGTCATTAGGGGAGAGCGTTGATTGAGGAACCACTCGTGACGTGACGTGATGTGACGTACACACGACAGCAGTTGAACTGCGAAAACAGATTTTATTACTAGGGGCACAAAAACTACAAATCCAACGCGTCGTTGTGACGACTATTATTTTTTTGTAAGTACCTAGGTACTTGTTGTGATTTTGTAGCTTTATTTTAAATGGGCAGAAGTTATAAATAGTTTTTTTAAGTGTAACTACAAACACCCAAACCTGAGCCAATATAGAAAAGTTTGTTTTCTAAAATCAATCAAGCTGGGGATCGAACCTGGAACCGCAGAGTGGTGACACCTTGAAAACTGGCATACAAACTACTCGGCCACGGAGGTTTTAAAAAAAGCCACAAGTAATCTTAGTTTTCTAAGAAAAGATGAAAAAAATACAAGTTAAAATCAATGTTTTAAAAATACCAACGTGCGCGAATCATGTATATAGTTTCTAGGTAGTTAGTTACCTACCCATTTTCAAAGCAGCTTGCAATGTGCTGATCATTATAACTTCCTTCCTAAGCCTCAGTGTCTAAATTATGAAAGTCATCTCCATGACGCCACATCCCAGTTTTTCAGTCGCAAATAGCGGGTTAAAAATCGGC
Organism: Agriphila straminella; assembly: GCA_950108535.1. Taxonomy (NCBI): domain Eukaryota; kingdom Metazoa; phylum Arthropoda; class Insecta; order Lepidoptera; family Crambidae; genus Agriphila; species Agriphila straminella. The sequence continues at coordinate 3,423,149 of OX467303.1, read as the reverse complement.
GGATGGATCACCCAACTGGCTGAGCAGCTGATTGCGGCTGTGGTGGCCGCGGTCGCGGGTTCGTTACTCGGAGGAAGTACGTACTTCCTTCCAGAACCGATCAAGTGCAAAGAACGATGTCGCCTGAGCTTAAAAAGAGAGTATTTAAGTGGACGACTACATCCTAAAAAAATACTAGTTGAAATGGGCTTATACTAAACGCGTTTATTTTTATTTCTTTATTTCCATGGAAGATTATTTTAATCGCATAATGTTGGTCTCACTCCGTGGCAAGTGGTCCCTTTAGGAAGTGGCCAATGTGGGAGATGGTCAATCTGAGAAAGCAGTCATTACGGGAAGTGGAGGAACTGGGAATGGTCATTCTGGGATATGGTCCTTTTGGGAAGTGGTCATTTTAAGAAGTGGACATTATGGTCCTAAAGGTCCATGACTTATGTAGATAAGATTCAAAATCAAGTAGATCAAAGCTAAGTCAAAAGCCTAAATTGCAAGAAAGTCTAATTAATAAAAAAAATGGTTACTTCTTAAATTAAACAAACCCATTTATAATATTTAACCGATTTCACCGATAAGGCAGTTCAAACCTCCAAGTTAGATGCCAAGATAAAGATGAAATAATACACGACTATCCACCATGTAATTTTCGTAAAAAACCTACTAAATTACTTAAAAAGAAATTAATTAACTCGACTTGTCACTGCCGAGTGATAATCCAGTATTTTTAATCAAACTAGCGGAAACCGGCTGTGCGTTGGTCAATTATGAGCCACTCACTTACATGGATGTCAAAACAAATAACATAGTATGATAAATGTACCGATAATTGGACATATTTTTGATCTAAACGATATAGTGTAATGGACGACCGTCGAAAAAAAGACGCAAGGTAATCCCGTCCTTATTTTAAGGGGTATAACATTGACCGCAACCGACCCTAGCTTTTTACAACGAAAGTCAATAGTTTAAATTTATTAAATTCTCGCCCTTAAGTACTTGGGTGGCGGGTCGAGGCTTTAGAAGCCCACCGATGCAAAACGGACTAATTATTAAATTCATAATTAAATATTAGGCGGTTTGAATGATTTAAAACGCGAGGGTTTTCGTAGGTCAATTATTTTTTTATTAGGTTTTTTTTAGGTTTTTAGGGAAGTGGCATTGTTCGTATTCTTTGACTTCCGTCTGGGAATTGTTTAGATAACGTCTTCAGTAACAAACGCTTTTTACTTTTATGAGTTCCGTGTTTTATAGGTAAGTGTTTACTGTTTAGTTTATTTGACCGTATACTAGGTATCTATTATTAAAGTATAATGCGCCAAAGAAATGCACAATTCGATTTCTTACAGGACTTGTAATTAAAGGAAATTGAATAATAAGTAATATACTTATACCAACTTATTACAATCAATGAGAAAACGGCGAGAAATGCAGAATATCATTTTTAAGCATTTTCGTCATAAAGTGAGATAAAGATTAAAAATTTCGACCGTATCATATTGATGGAAATGTTTAATAAAATTAAACTTAAACCAAAAAATGCCGTGAAGAAACGGCCCCAATAAAAATGATGCTTCAAGTCTAACGGCTTCAAATGTTTTATTTTTATAGAGAGAATTAACATGTTACTCTTTACATTCGTTTTTTTCGTTGGAAATCCAGTAATAAAGCATGCGGGTTGTAAAGGTTTCGATAATAACGATTGATTGTAAAAATAAAGAAGCCACGCGGGAGTAGGTATACATTTTATTGCTGTGATAGGCGCCATAATGCGCTGGCGCAAGTCAAGAGATTTGCGGAATAAACATATTGCAAATTATTTAAAAGCTTTCTTTATTGTGTGTTTTGATGACCATGTTTTGTGCAGCATAAGTAAAATAAACATTCAGAAGTGCGTGATACAAGTTAAAACCTAAAAATCAATAATACGGAACCTTTTTAAGAAAAATTGGTTCGTAAGTAAACGTGTGATGCAACAAAGAAAACTGCAATATACTAAGACAATTGGGACGAAAATTCCCAGGAGTATTACAGGTAAAACTGTGTAGTAAGACTTGTGGGAAACGCGGTCAATATTATTAAACCAGGCATATTCTACACAGATTAAATTTATATTTAACTAGCTTTATTTATCCTTAATTTGAAATAAAACACTTTTGACGGATACTAGCGCGGTTTTATTGAAAGTGCTTTGGTAATAAGTTGTTATTTGGTTTGATTTTTTATTTTCCCGACGTTTTCCCACGATAGTGTTTTATTCCATGCCTAATAAGCGCGTAAGCTTGAGAAGTGAATTATCCTTTGTTTGAAATTAAATTTTGGTCGATAACACCCAAAATATGCAAGCGCGTTTTATTTACTATACCAAACGAAAAGTAGGCATTTTGAGGCTTAGGTTTAAATACATCAGGTACCTAGCTTTAGTTGTCAACCAAATTTTATTTTTTGTTAGACCAAGTAAGCCCCGCTCTCGCTTGTGATTTGCGCCGGAGCAATAAACAAATTTCGGTGGACCTTGAGAAGCGATGGCCAAGTAGTGGTTGGTCAAAGTTATGGCGTTTGTTACGAGACATTTTGATCACTGACAAGCTCGGATTAATGGCTACCAGGAACAGTGAAATTTAAGGAGACCATCGGATAGTTTCATAAAACTTTTATACTTACCTAAGCTAAATTTTATACTTCTACTAGAAGAAAGAAACTCGTCTTTAGATTTGTATTTAGATGGGAATCAAACAGTGAGTTTTAGCAATCCGAATCGCGTTGGATAGCTTAATTATAAATTTTTATTATACTTAAAATTTTGTTCTTGCTTTACTTTCTTATCTCTTTCTCACTCTAGAAATTAAGATTAAGTAGATAAATAATAAAATGTAAATTTTTTTTTAAACAAAATGAAAAAACAAGAAAATTAAAGTGATTTTGAATCATACATTAATTAATATAAAAAGGGCGCAAATTGCATATCGAGCATGTTTTATTTAATTCTGCTGTTTCGTACTACCACCATAGGTAATAATTTTAGGTGTAAATACCTACTGCTACCTACTTTCTTTTAGTTTCCTTTTTTGGGTCTAAGTAACGAAATTCGAGATTCGCTATTATCCACATTTATAAAGGACTAACAGAGGAAAATCATAATTTCAATACATTTCTGCTGTAAAACACAGCACATACACATCTTGTTTAAATACCTACTTACTTAATCAATCAGTAACTTTAATTCCACGTAAAGAAAACAAATTTTCCTAACCATTACAGACAGACACATGGAATTTCATATTATCGTATTCTTAAACACGACCAACAACAATAACTTGATCCATCAAGTTACAATTTAACTCTGTTTAACGTCGTTTAAACACTTTTAATAACTCTCTGTGTTAGTTCGTTATCTCAACTACTTACTCCATTAAACATAGTTTACTTCAAAATGTCTTAACGTGCATAACACTCAAAAATAATAAACGAGGTATCATGATTGACACGAGCCGACCGTATCTTAACTACATACAACACTACAAAATAAATATTAAAGAAAAAACCAACTTATGTAAGTCTAAACGACCATTATGCACTGCTTAATGTAAAAAAAACTGGGCGCTAATTAAAAAAGTGAAGGCAAGAAAAAGCCGCCAAAGATGACCGAAGAGATTATCGAAAACAAAAGACTAATAACAATAAACAATAATAACAACTAAGCAATCCAACCGCAAACAAAAAGTGTATAAGAAATAAAAAACAAAAAAGTTAACCGAAGGAGGGAAAGCACGTCACCTGTCATAAGGAACTTTTTTTGTTTTATAGCAGCGGATGGACGCCTTTTGGCCGGTCACAAATTGACTTTTTTTATTTTATGATGCAGTGTGTGATATGTATGTCTGATATGTATCAAGTTTTGGCAACAATGTCGTTTTAATGCAATCAATTATTGTTCAGATTGGTAACTTAACTCAAGAATAAATTAATTCTAAGCACGCTATGTGAGTTGTGACGTGATTATTTTGTGCACTGACAATGTAACTTCGAATATTTTGAAGGAAGGGTTTTTATACAGTGATAGAAATACCTATATACCTATTACCTTAGAATAATAATACATAGAACGATAGTTCTATACAAAGCGCACTGTCAAAAGTGAGGCAACTAAAACAGTCAAAATGGCCCCGTTTTCAGATTTTTATTTATTTATAAGTACAAAACAGTTTCAATTTTCCTACATTTATTAGATTAGTTACTATATTATTGAATTTTAGTTACGATTAGAAGATTGTATTAAGCATATAAATCTTTGTCTTTATCTTATAAATCTTTCAAAGCCTCACTTTGCATACGAGGATACGGCTTCTAGGTGTTATTATTCTAAGCCTATTACGATCTTTGGTTGTTAATAATTAAATCTTCATTGATTAGTTTACCTAGTCCCTTAATAATCCGTTTAGTGTGCCATTGAAAATCATATATGCGTATCAAGATAAGGTTATTTATTTATTTATTTATTTATTATTCGGTGAATCATCAGCTTACACAACAATATCTTTAAATTACAAAGTATAAACTTAAAAAGCTAATAATAGATTCACACGGTTGGCGTAAGTATAGCTAAATCAAATGTGAGCTTAAATCTAAATTAGCATAAATGAATCAAAAACAATAGTTTAAGATTTGACAAAAAATTAATTAGTTATTATTCATGAAATAATAACGGCAGCTGCAAAGGTGCCGAAACGTCGGGAAAATCAAAAATCAAACCAAATACCAACTAATTACCAAAGTACTTTCAATAAAACCGCGCTAGTATCCGTTAAAAGTGTTTTATTTCATGTCTAGTGAGCGCGTAAGCTTGAGAAGTGAATAGTTATTATTCATTCTAGTGATTTCTACTCCTTGTATTTCAAAATTTAAAATGTTACACTTACATGGTATAGTAAATTATAGATCGCAGAAGAAAAATAATTATTCTGAAGGCATAAATGTAACAAGAAAAAGATGTGAAAAGAAACAATGAAAATGCCATTTTAATGAAGGACAATCTGAAGACACTCGGCCTTACCACAAAAGATTTTAAAACACTGCATGTTCTTTACGTTTAGCGGAATTGCAAGAAAGTTCAATTGACGTGATTAGTAATTTGATTACATTGGGTAGAAGAAAATAGTTGAATTTATATTCTCTTCAATTAGAGCAGCCAAAGGAAGTAGCCAATAAGAACGAGCAAACGCAAATTTTCACATTCTTGGCTTAAATATGACCATCCTTTGGGGCAGTCAAGTGTAGACGTCAGCTCTATTTTAGCTAACATTTAATAATCCCACTAAAATAACGTGATACCTCGTTATCGCGTGTTTCTGAAACACCACTGCATGCTTGCCTGTTATAATATTTTTTCTTTTAATTTTTAATTAAAAGTTTTGATACTAATTAATTAAATAAAATTTCATATCGTGCAGCTCGTTCCGGCCGAAGGCGCTTGCATCTGCTTTTGGGAGAAAACTTTTATAATACTTAATTAAATTATTTCAATCGAGTAAAAGGTCGCCATTAGCAACTTCAATTATGGTGCGCGTCCACTGCATCGGAATCGGAGCGGACGGATTGGTTGTTTTGTATGTATTTCTATGGCACTGCGTGGACTGCATCGGTATTTCCACGCCATAGAAGTCCATGTCTATCAGCCATTTTTAATGTGCCAACTGCTGGGGCACAGGCCTTCCTTATGGGTGGATATAGGAGGACGGGCCATAATCCACCACACTTCCGGCTGATAAGGTATTCTAAAGATACGGACTATTTGCAATTCCAGACGTTTTGCTACTAGCTCATTCTGCTTTTATGTCGTCCGGCTTAGCGAAAAGCTCATTCTGATAGAGAGGGCACGGGCCCAATGCGGATTGGTGGGTGTTAACGACTGCAAATGCAGCCGGACCAACGGCTTAAGGTGCCTTCCGAAGCACGGAGGAGCTCGAGATAATACATTTTTGGTCACCCATCCCATGACCGACCCTTGCGAACGTTGCTTTGGGCCAGGCGCTAGGTTTAGCGCCTGGCCCAGTGGCGCAGTGGTGGCGCAGTGGTTACTGCGCCACCGAGCTTCTCATAGAAAGCCATAAAAGTGGCAAATGCCGACCGCGCCGTACGCTGCGATTCCAATGCAGTAAACTAGACGCGCAACTTTAGACAAGGCGGTTTACGAGTAGCCAGTGGTTCGCCCACCCGAAGACGCAGGGGCCCGGGTTCATTTCCCAGTTGTTAACTATGTACATTTGAATTCGGTTTGGTAGAGCTGGGTTCAAGCCTGCCATTTTATCTAGTCATGATGCCTTAACAAAAATTGTAAGGTTGTTGTGTTTCAGCAAATTGAGTGGTTATAGAGGTAAAATAGCCATTTCCTCCTCAGAGGTTGAGGATTTCGGGCGTAGTGCGTTACCATCTTCAGCTTTTTAACAGTAGTGGTTGAAAAAAAGCGGTAGTTGCATAAGTTATGACCGCGTGCGTGCTACATCAGTTATGCTATTTTTCAAACGAGAAAACAAATAACGCCGTTATTATATAACGCATAATGTCAATATTAGTATGGCTTTGCTTATCAAAGCATTTGGATGCTGGCATTTACTTTGTTAAAAATTATTACATTAACCCCCTTACTAATAAAGATTGTATAGCAGATGTATAAGTTACACAATGGTTACTCTCTGTCAAACTATTTGAGTTTGACATTGAAAAGAAAGTGACAAAACACTGTCTATACAATCTTTATTAGTAAGGGGGTATGAGATTATGATTTGGATATCCATTTGTTCCACTATATCCACTTGTAAATCAAGTTAATTTTTCATTAGGTACCTACTATGGTATTTAATAGCGAAAGAAGCGCCACTTTTGGAAATTCAGTTATTAAGCACTGTTATATAAATATATCGCAGCAAAGGAATATCCCGTGGAAAGCCAACAAACCGTAAAGTGGTAAACATTGCACACGTAGCAGTAAAGTCAATCATTCACGATCGATGCACAGATTAACGATACGACACGAAACTTTTCAAGGACCCTTAGTCCTCATTATTGCCGTCACGCGCGCTCCTCAAGTGGCGCTGCTGTGCCAACATGGCGGCCGTTGGCGGGAAAAATACAATGGATTATCTCCAGTATCGTGTGAAAGATTTACTGATAGAAAGGTAATTTTAAGGCACGGAAAGGGTGAATAGTGGTGCTGTTTGCTGACGAAGGTTATTGTGACAACTGATTAATAGGACTAACTTAATGCTATGTTATTTGTCACTAGGCACTCTAGGTTTTGATAAAAAAACTTAGATGAGCATCCCTATAGTCTTAAAAACATTGATTTCAAAATCATTGGTTTTGAAACAGTTTTGCCATAAGTGCAAACAGTTAAAAACATAGCCTGAGAGAAGTATACCTTATTAATGTAATTAAAATTACGTATCATTCATTCCTTTAATATTGAAATAAAATATTTTCCAATAAAGAAATGAAAAAACCATTTTAATGAATGATCTTTTCCGTGTCGTAAAAGTAAATAACTCGTAAAGCATTTTGTTGCCGTAAGTGAAACACCATAAAGAGGGCTTACAAACATTAAGCAATAGGTAGGTACTACAAATTACGAACGCTGAAGAAAAACAACCTGAAATAAAATTGAAAGAATGAGGAGATTCATTGTAGCGAAACAGTATTGAATCTGAGTGACGAACACAATCCATTCAGCTAGTGCCGTGATTAATAGTGCCGAGAAGTCACACACCCTGAATTCACCTCAATGAGTGCCTCGCATTTCGACGCTATAAAGAATAATCCAGACGGCCGACCTCAGCAGCCAACCCAACAAGCCTACACATGGGCCTCCCGCTCTCTCCTTCGATGACAAACCGCGCTCGAAAGAGACAAGGCCAGTTTTGACAGGGCGTCGTCTATTCATTAGTAGTGATTACGGGCCGGGATGAATTGACATCTGGGACGTGGGGAAGGCGGCCGAGCTTTCCCTCTGAGTCTCTGAGGTTTCTGCTAAATTTTAACGGAGCGAATTCGATGAAATATGTACACTGTCACCGAGCACGCGCTCCTTAAATACAGCCTCTAGTTTTATAATTTTTCAAGGAAAACATCTTGTCAAAGGACCAAAATAGATTCAAGAAGAAAATACCTAATAATCAAAAGACAGTTTTAATTACATTGAGCGTTTGGAAAAATACTTTCGCTGTGACATTCGCTGGGCTGTATTATGGACTCTAATAGTGGGCAATAAAGTTGAACTTACCTAAAGCAGTGCTAGCCATCCGCATGGTTTGGACTTGCATGTCCTCTATTGAGCCCTGGGCGAGTTTCCTTTTCCTTGGACGTCCTTTGGGGCTGGGGCCCCCTGAGTAGAACTGCGAGGGAGAATCGCTTTCACTATGTAGCTCTTGGCACCTGTTGGTTTTCCTCACATTGTATAAGACATTACTATTTTATGCATTGACAAATTAATAACATATTTTTTTTGTAGTTGCTTTAAAGCTTCCTGACTGCTGACACTTAATTATGAAATTTTTCTTAATATTAATCATGTAATTTTGAACATTTTCTTTTCCTTTCAAAATTGATTGTCAAGGTCAGTCATATTAAACCATAGATATAGAATTAAACTTTAAACTCTATCTTTGTTTGTTTACTTGTCACACTTGAGTGACTGTTCAATGCCTAGATAGAGCTTTATCCGTTTGATAGCGTATATACAGTGGTGGCCATATAATTAAGGACACCAGCTGATTTTCATACAAACGTGGTAACTTTGAAGCCATAGTTCTCCGCCAAGGATTGACCTAGTTGTGACCTGATGATGGCCATCCAGGGAGTGAATGGAGGAGATTCAAATCGCTATACACACCCAACTGATCTGATCAGCATTTTAAGATATATAAGGATCTGATTTTTCAGTTTCAGGATTTCCATACATTTTTATACGTATTTCGCGGTATTTTTAAACACATCCTTATATCTCTTAGAATGCTGATCAGATCAGTTAGGTGTGTAGAGCGATCTGAATCTCCTTCATTCACTCCCTGGATAGCCATCATCAGATCACAGCTAGGTCAATCCCTGGCAGAGAACCAAGACTAGAAGAAATAGAAATAGAAATAGAAAATATTTATTTGCCACAAACATGGTACATTTGATGTTCCAACAGTAAATACAGTTTCTCATATTTGACCCATAACAAAGGCATGCAAATATTGGGTACAACTTGTGATAATATGAAGCTACACAAAAAATAAATAATAATAAGTGCGCACTAAACTTCTGCTAATTTATAATAAAATGTTTATACGTGATTATTTAATTATAGTTGTCAAAACAGTACATAATAATAATAAATCATGTAAAAATATTAATTACGTCAAAATATAAAATCGTCAAAATATAAATCATGTCAAAATATTAATTACGACACAAAAACAATTATCAAATCATGTCAATTCAAAGTAATAATAACATATTTACCCTAATACTATTATTCAGTCACGTCCAAAATATTCTGTATTATGTCAATATAAATCAAAATACTCGTAATACCACATGTCATGATTTAAATACAAACATTACCCAATTTTATAATCTAAATATTCTTTTACAGTATAGAAGCAATGTTCTAGCAGCCATACCGATAGTTTTCGTTTAAATATATTAAACTACAAAGTTACCTCGTTTGTATGAAAATCGCCTGGCATTCTTAATTATCTGGCCACCACTAACGCTTGTCATTCATTTGTCTGTCATATTTTTGAATTTGGTTAATATTTAAACTGACTGATATCTATCTGAGGATTGAAAAACCAGCCCTGAGAATTGTAAAATCTACTTATCTTTTGTAATTTCCTTGACATGCTGAGTGGTAATGTTAGTTAAGTACCTAAGTAGCTAAAGCCCTTGTGTTATGGAAATAAGTTACAACGGTGGTAGGTAATGGTATCACAAATACCCAGACCTGAGACAATATCGAAAAGTTCATTTTCTTCATTGATCCAATCGGGGATCGAACCCGGAACCTCAAGATATAGGGTGATGCCTCGAAAACCGGCGTACAAACCATTTGACCATGAAGGTCGTCATCTATTTAAATCAATACCTACCTATATACATTCATATCCTCATCACAATAGTCATCCAGGCAAGCTGCATCATAGTGAGGCCTGCAGTAGACCAGTCCATCTCTCATCCCGAAGACGTCGCCCTTGGACAGCAAGGTCCCGCAGGCGACACACGTGAAGCAGGTCAAGTGGTACACCATGTCCCTGGCCCTCATCACCAGCTCATTGGCGGTGATGCCGTTGCCACACCTGGCGCAGCGCTTCACGCAAAACAGTCTGGAACAAAAGCAGATGTTTCCTACGTGTGCAATCACTTTTCATCGATTTATTTAATCTGCATTTTTCACAAATATTTGCAAATAACAGGAAATATACTGCTCGATTATTATTATTGAGGAGCTCGGTGGTACAGTGGTTAAGTGCCTGGCCCTGCGATTGCTCAGGTTAAGCAACTTGCACGAGGGTTTTTTAAAAAAATATCTTGAGCTCCTCCGTGCTTCGGAAAGCTCGATAACCTGTTGGTCCCGGGTGCATTTGCGTCATTAACACCCACCAATCCACATTGGGCCCGCGTGGTGGGTTATTGGCCCATCCTCCTTATCAACCCATAAGGAAGGCCTGCGCCCCAGCATTGTGGACATTAAAAATGGTCGATGGTCATGGTCATTATATTGCTAATTATTAAATCTGATCACATTAGCAATTGAAATAAAATCCACAAATATTTATTTTAATTATTTTATCCAATAGCCTTGGAAATTGAACATCAAGGAGTAAATTGAAAATTAAGCGAACATCTATTCCAAAAAGATTTTTGATCTATAATTTATTTAATTCTCAGTCATTACAATCCATTTTTGTTAGTATTTAATTTATCAATGTCATAAATTAGAAAGTGCCGCGACAAAACAATAAAAAATAACAATAATAAATAATAACCCTTGACAGTGGAAAATTCTGCATACATTGGAACAGTATTTTCCTGATGCAATCCAATAAAGTAATAACGCTAAACCTTAAACATGTTTAATGTTTGTTCGTTTGATATAACAGCATTGTTATTTTATAATAAAATAGGAAATATCAACTCATCTTGACGTTACCGACTGGTTAAAGTTCGTAAACAATTAAACCATATGTTACTTTAGTAGTAAATAATGGGGTGAAAACCGAATAATGTCAAATCAAACCCCTATGCTGACAATAATTGTAAAGTGTTACGGTTTGTTTTGATTTCCTAGATAATCTCAGCTGATTTAAGATAATAGATTTTACAAAAAAAATCCTCTTTACAAAGACTTTAGTTTTATTTATAGCAAATTGGTTGGGGTATATAACGGAGATTTAGTCCTCAAGAGACTTTTCACACCACATGCTCGACAATGCCGAATTATATGTCATGTAAACCTTACCGAAAGCAAGACATTATATCTCTTGGCTTTAGCCGGGTTATAATGTTCTATTATAACCCGCTGGTCAATAATGTGATTTTCACTTTCATAATTCTTATTGCTATGTCCATAAAGTCTAATTTCACTAAACAGAATGTGTACTCAGCGGGCGCGGCCAACTCGATTTTCGAAGACCGAGGCCGTGGCCCACTAGATTCGCACTGAGACGAACTTCATTTGTTTGTCAAATCGAGTAGGCCACACCAGCTGAAAGAAACTAAGTGGGCGACAAACTGAGGGCGACTTTTTCAAATCAATTTTATTTTTAGTGACTATAGCTTTGCTTATTATTAAAGGTGCTATTTCATAACCTAACCTTACCTTATTGTAGTAGCTCAAATCTTTAAATATATAATATAATATAATAAATTTAGTATTTATAGAATTACCTACTTGGTATATTAGTCGCCCACTCAGTATTTTTTGTCACTCATCTTCAGAATTTTCACTGTTATCTTAGTTTATTTAAATACTCATATACAGCTGCTGGTTATCGTATTTTTTATAATTCATAATTTTTCGCCCCTTAATTATTTGTTGCAAATAAATTTAACCGCTGCTGCTCAGTTTAGTACAGTATTATTCGATTAACAGTCGCCAGTATATTTTTCGAAGATCGGTGGCGCAGTGGTTTAGCGCCTGGCCTAGCGATTGCGGAGGTTAAGCAACGTTCGCAAGGGTCGGTCATGGGATGGGTGACCAAAAATTTATTATCTCGAGCTCCTCCGTGCTTCGGAAGGCATGTTAAGCCGTTGGTACCGCCTGCATTTGCAGTCGTTAACACCCACCAATCCGCATTGGGCCCGTGTGGTGGGTTATGGCCTGTCCTCCTTATCCACCCATAAGGTGCCTCATCAGTGGGGACATTATAAATTGCTGATGGAGAGAGTATATTTTTCAGTCACCCGATTAATAATATCCTCTTTTTTTTTTGCTCCAGCAGTAGTCCCTTTCGTTATTATCGCTTTAAACGTCAGTTTTGTTATCAAAGGGAATGAACAAATAATGTAACAAGGGCTCAGACAGGTGTGGGAATTGAACAAATGTAAGCGACAAAGAGTGACGGGCCCAGTACACCTCCCATAATGACCCCTGTGTTGACACGTAAACTTCCAGCTTTACCATCAACTGCTAAAAGAGGTGCATTAGCAAGCCAGTCAATTTGCTACAAGCTGAAATACGACATTCGTCAATTATAATGACATATCAACAGTGATTTAAAAAAAACTCGTCGTTGATCCGTACACAAAATGGCTAGATTGGTTATTTAGGTTTCAAACCAAATATGATAATAGAAGAAAATAATTCTACCATATTTACTGGTAGACCTTTAAATAATATAGCAGGAAAAAACCAAACCTCACAATGACATGCAAATCTAAAAATACGCGATGAACATCGTTGACCATTCAAACATTTCTTTTTGAAAGCGTTAAAAGTTGATAAAGTGAAGCGTACAACTAATGGTAAGTTTAATGTAGTACCTATTGATAAACTCATTGAAAGAATGGAAATAATAATATAATACTATGATATTTATTCAAATACTCAAAGAACCTATTAAAATATATCAAAAATGTCTCCAACTCTAAAGGAATAAACGAATCTCAAAATAAACGAGCAAAAACACAATACAAGGAAAGATATTACACCCTTTAACGAAACACGAACAAAAACAGTACGTGTTTGACGCGTAGGTGAAAACAAACAACACATACGATTATGGCAAACTTATCAAAACAAGGGTAAAAGAAAATTTTATTATAATATAAGTAAGAAATTATTTGCAACATTCGCTTGAGCAAGAGATCGCAAAGCCATGTAAGTATTAATAAAACATTTGAAAATTCGCACTGTAACGACATTTATCACAATAAATGTTGATCTGTAAGAAAAAAGTGGTTAATAAAGACTTCGTAAACATTTCTCTATCTACACATTCCTTATTAGACAGAACCTCTAGGTCTAGAGATACATTTTAAACACAGAACAATGAAGAAAGGTCAACTTCTATGTTCTGTGATTTTAAGCATTGATGATATGGATTAAGTGTGAGTTGCACAAAAACGCTGTCAAAGTAAGAAGTTATCGTCAAATGATAATGCTACCTATTTGTCACGTCAAACTTTTCAAAGGACATCATGCTGGCTGGCAACCTCTTTTTTTGGCTAACTTGTGCTTAACCGGTACTTTAACAAGCTTATTATTGTTAAAGTTAGATGATGCAACTGAGCCTTAACTTTCTGATAATGACAAAGGTTCATTATAAAAGTAACCTAATAGCATAATTATTATTATGACAGATTCAAATAAGGTTGAATACTGAGCTAATGATCAAAGCTCACCTGTAGTAGTCTTCCTTGCAGTAAATATTGCCATCTCTTGAGAAGCACGTCAACTCAGTATCCAGTGGCAGTCGGCACTCGCAACATCGGAGGCAGGCGCCGTGCCATTGTCGATCTACCGCGAGGAGGTAATATCTGGATGGAAAACAAATACTTAACAGGCAGTCTACAAAAAAATAAAACTCTCACGCCGGAAGCACTAAACATTGAAGGTAGAGTTTAACGCGAACAAGTGAGCATCAAGAAGCCCATTGGCCATTAAATCTTAGAGCAAGTCAAATCAATTAATGTTTGCGCTCAGCTTGTTTTTTTTATAAATAGGATAACCAATAGTGTCTTAAGATTATGATAGATAGAAACAACATTTAATATAAATCCAGTGAACCTTGTAATGAGCAAGAGAACGCGAATTGACTGCTGCATTTCTTTTACTTTCACCTACTCCTCCTCTTACTCTAGTTTCGGACCAAATTATATTGTCTGATATAATAATATTAATGACTTCAACATTGTTACAATAATCACCTGTCTTGTATCCTACCCCCGCATCCCGCGCACTCGTCAGGGGCTGCGGGGGAACCCTCTGAGCTCTCCCGTTCCTTTAGCATGGCTTCCTGGTCCGTCCTCGTATCCAAACTGGACTCTTTGTCTCATATAACAAGGTTCAACTCTTGTGCCCCGTCTCCGTTGCTGTTGTCGAGTGCCATAGCTTCAGTCATTTGTTTTCTCTGCGTGTTTCGGGATCTGCGAGTATGAAAATTAAACTTAGGAAGTTTACACACAGAACGTGATACGATGCAGCGTGGCTTAGTTATATTTTAGTTTTATGTATAAAGTTGACAAAAATAGACTTTATTCATCAGACGCAGTTGCCTCCGCTATGCCTCGTTCAGTGAAAGAAGTACCTACTGACGTCATAAGTGAGGTACTGAAAAGTCAATCAATACAAAATAGTACTAATATACTAGTAGTTAGGTATAATAAATAGTCAAATCAAAATATACTAGTAGTTAGGTATACATAAACATTATAACAGTTTGTTATCGATAAAAATCATAAAGATTATTCAAATTCTTATAGTTTTTCGTCAGTCATTTATGTCAAATGTTTGTTGTTTAAAAAATACTCAATACCATTTTTCTCAAAGGAGCGGGGTTACTTCCAATGCGATCGAGATCGAGTTCGAATCGAGTGAAAGTCAAAACGGTACAATGGAAACCATAGAAACCGATTTCAATGTACCAAAAAAATATATTTTTGACGTTTATTAGGTCCTGGTGTGAACTTGATCCCATCGAGAGTAGGGAGGCAAGCCTTATTGGTCCTATGTAAGTACTGAAATTTGAGTCATTTGGTTCCCGCCGTGAGGTGGTTCTACTCTTGATTACAAGCAACCTTTACTATGGGGACAACTCTCCCCCTAGCAAAAAAAAATCAAGTTGGACGAAGGAGAGTTGGCCCCATAGTAAAAGTTGCTTGTAATCATTAGTGGAACCACCCCACGGCGGGAACCAATTGATTAAAATTTCACGCTGTATAAGAAAGCCGAAACACTGGTCACATATTTTCATTTTCAGAAACAGTATAAAAATTATAATGACACCTTAAAAACTTACGAAGTTGCAAGCTTTTTGTGTTGTCCCGTTAGTAGGGTGTGCCTAAATTATGGTTTTGTAAATATTATTTAGTCAAAATATAACCTGAGTCCTGATATTCAATGGTCGAAGCCTGATATAAATAATATTGCAATCGATTGTATTACTGGTTCTGAACAAACAGTTTTCAGGTTTCGTATAATATACTATAATCCTTAAAATAACCTTGTATAAGCGAGTGCTCAAAGCGAAATATATTTATGTAAATATTTATATAACTTTTTCCATATAAAGGCGGACTGTTTAGCATGTCATTTATATTCTCGTGTCCCGAATCAGCATTCTGTATACAATGGAACTTCTATAGGAGCCAGAGTTTATTATCGAAGCGAGAGACAATGGGTTGAGATGGCTTTGCTTTTTTTTGGTCGTGACTTGACAGGCGCTCTTTTATATCTATGGCTAGATGTTTTAAATCTTTCGTAATGAATTCCGCCATGTTTTGAGTATTTTGTTTTTTTAATGCTGGTGATTTTTTGTAACGGTCGTCTTTTACAACTTTCTGATCCATTCAAAAATCAAAAACATTATTTAACGATAATATTTGTTTATCACAGCCAGCACTAAGTATAGAAATAACAGCTTTCGTCTTAAAACTAGTGTCTCTGTGGGCTGTAGATCTCGCTTTAAAATATCTCCGCCATTTTGAAAAAATATTAAACTGAATCGACAGAAAAAAATATTGAACCTGCATACAAAAGTTCATGAGAATCGGTTGAGAAATGCGACCTATAGAACAGACGGGACAGCCGGACGGACATACGAAAGCATTCTTGCCCGCTTGGGCAAAAATGCATTCGTATGTCCAGAAAAACAGAGACACTCGGTCGATAAAACTGATTTTAAAAAGGTTTTTGTTTGATTGTACTAACTTAAATTATATTAAGCTAACAAGACATAAAACTTGCAAGATAAATTAGTTTCAATTTTGGTATGATTTTGGTGATCATATTTTTATTTAGGTATCTAATATGTTTGTTTATTTCATTCAGTATCCGTAAAGATCGTACCTTAATGTGGTACCCTGAGCAAAAGTGGCGCCGCGGTGAATTATATTTAATATTATAATTCTAATACACAATTTTAAAAATGTTTATCGTGGAGATTTTAGGGCCCACAGTCTAGTATTTTTAGACGGTATCGTTACATTCCCTCGTAGTCACTGCTAGAAGTAGATAGCAATACTGCTAAAAGTGGCCGTTTTTGACACATTTGCTATCTACTTCTACGAATAACTACGAGGGCATGTACAGTAGTGATACCTTCTAAAAATACTAGACAATGGGCCCTAAAATGTCCACGATAAACATTATTAAAATCTTTTTCTATTAATAACTTATTAAATAAAAACCTCTGAAGGCGCCAATTTCGGTCATACAACCGCCTTAAGATCTTTCAGCAATCAAGTTAGAAGGCATTTCCTTTCTCCCACCTAATACCACTTTTTTCTCATATTTCCCTTTCAACTTTCATTTTATATACTCAATATTCATACTTAATATTTTCTCTCTCTATTTTATTTGTCCATCAGTCATTTTTAATGCCCCCACTGCTGGGGCACAGGCCTTCCTTATGGGTGGTAAGGAGGAGGACTATTTTAATTATGTACATCTATATCTGTTGTCCTTCTAGTATTTTTGCACCCTCACCCCATCTGTCCTCTTTCCCTCAATATTTTTCTACTCAAGGTTGCCTGGAAGAGACGCCTACAAAGCAGTAAGGCCGCCTTTTGTGTACTTGTTATGTTATTTTATTATTATGTCATACATTGCTACGATGCTACAGCGGGTTTCAAGAGGGTTAAAATGTCATTTTGAGTTGATTCACTTGTAAAAAGTTAGCTATTCGCTTATTAATTAGTTGCTTAACTCGTTGAAAGCTTGAGCAACATTCGTAATTACATACTAACTGAGACCGAGTCCATTACTGGCGCAGCGGGAATATTCGTTTTAATTAATTGTTATGTTGATTTTTAACGTTGTAAACCATCTCGGGGCATCCATGGCTTGGTATGATTG
This sequence comes from Agriphila straminella, assembly GCA_950108535.1. NCBI lineage: Eukaryota > Metazoa > Arthropoda > Insecta > Lepidoptera > Crambidae > Agriphila > Agriphila straminella. The sequence goes on along the minus strand of OX467303.1, from coordinate 3,405,601 downwards.
TGAATTATATGATAAAGTTATGGGAATGGCATGGCAATGGATTGCTTATTGTTTTAGTGATTGCTCAACCGATGCACGTAGGTAGGCACGCTACCTAAGTGCATTGAATTTTCAGACGTACTTGTAAAAAATCTTATTATTAAGGCATCTAAATGCCTAAACATAAAATAACAAAGTTTAACCATTAATTAGCTCTTTTTGTTCTGAGCTTAATCTATGTTTTTTGCTCCATTCATAATAGATGTAGTAAAAAAAATTGATCGTAACAAATAATTTCATAACACCTCAGCAGAAGATATTTTAGTTCTGTAATGGTTCTTAATAGCGCATTAATTAATTATATTTATTACATTTGAGAACTTAAAAATAAAGGATGAATACTAATAAAATAAAGCAAATAAATATGATTTTGTGATTCTACAGTTCCGTGTCTTGGGAACTTAATGAATTAAGTTAAACATAAACAATTTTATTATTGTCATTAATTCTGTGAGGTATTTTAAGTGATACTATTCATACGCTAGAACAACTTAAGAGTGCATAGCAACTGGATTCACTTGTATTAAAATTTAAGTAATTACGAATATTTAACAGGTTCCACATTCTGCTTATTTTGATGAATAGAATGAATATGAATAATGCGCAACTGGCATTCCACAGTCTCAAGAAGTATAATTCAACCAAAGATGTAATGCATACCATTAAGAACATTTATAACCTACCTACATTATAATTAATTAATACCTACTCACCCTCTCACTCACACCCACTCATTCACATCTCACACACCGAGAGGACTGTTAAGTATAAAATCTTAATATTAATCGTTAGAGACTTGACATTTTACCAAACAGCGATTTGATCAACAGCGTCTCTGGTGGTTACTATACTTACTAAATTAAAAAAATGTATACAACAAAAAAATTAAAAAATTGACTCGATCACTATCGAGTACGATGACTATACCTGCGTAAACTTATCATAATACGCCTAGGGAATTAAAAAAATAATGAAAACCACAAAATTTTACGTCTATTATCAAGAATATTAGTTTATTAGAAACTTTTGTAGACTTTCAGCATCTGTAGGGGAGACCGGGGCTGGTTGACTATAGGGGTAGGTAGACTAACCGCCAAAAACTCGTCAACGATATGACTATTACGTCATCCCGGACCAGTCGCGCATTACTCTCCGCCCCTCGCTCAGGCGTCCGAAACGCCGCGCCGCGGACACACGCCGTTTTCGAGCAGTGACACGTGATTTGTTTTCGTATCATGTAAGTAATATTTTCATATTGCATATTTTTTCACCTGACACCTATACATTTTATGTTAACCATTTGCCTATTAGTCACGCTGTTTTGTGAGTGCATATGAATCATATTTCATGTATCATTCTTAAGTTGATGGCAGTGTTTAGGTAACCCATGCCATTAAAACTTAAAACGGCGACTGGGGTTGGTAGACTAATTTCTTTCGGGGCTGGTTAAATAGTTAGTCAACCAACCCCAATATGATTTGATGTTTAAAATATCTCGTAAATTAACCTTTTATTCGTGTTTTAATATTCATTTTGTTACAGTATAATGAGGACCTATAAAAGAAGGACTGAACGAGCTAATACACTGTCTGTTTTTTTAAAAATACAAAGATTAATATGAGACTGATTAAGAGTTTAGTTTAAACAAAATGATTTATACTTTTGATGACATAACAAATGTATAGGTAATTAAGTTTAAATCCTTAAAATAGATTTTTAATAATTACTTTAATTTCAACAGAGCAATAAAAATGTCCATTTAATTTCTAGCGTAAGAAAAGTTGATTTTAAACTGTTTAATTAATGAAACTAATAAATGTTTAAATAAAAACTAAAAAAATTATAGTTTTGTTAAAGACTTATTGCAAGATAATGTCTGTACCTGATTAAAATCGTTTTTATTACTTGACTATTTTCATAATTTGTCACTTATTGTAACGTAAGTCTACTTACCCCTGGCATATAGTCAATCTACCCCGGACCCGGGGTAAATTGACTAAGAGTTGGTGTTCTGTAAAATGCGTTAAATTATGATCATTATATTGAATAATGGACTAGTTTTTATATTTTTTTATAAGTTTAATAGTTCTGCTATCCATTGATGCAGTTTTATTGTCTGTATGTATAAAAACACAAAACATATGTATGATTATGTAAAAAAGTAGTCAACCATCCCCGGTCTCCCCTAATATAGCAATTATTTAATAACTCTAAATTACAATCTAAACTATTTTCTCAAATGTCGACAAGGACGAAGTCGCGGGCGGAAGCTGGTAACTTATAAAAGTCTACGGCAATATCGGCCAGTTATTGTTGAAGGATGCGAGGACTGACTGGTACGTCCTCCAAGTGACATGCACTTAAAGACATCTTCAACATTGGCTGATCTCTTTTTTAACCAATCCTTAGTTTTTTTGCCAATAATACTAGTCCTATCTGCTTGGCTGTCAATAATTGGTTTCATTATTTAAATAACAAATAAGTTGCTTTTTGACATAGACACAACTATATACATAGCACATAAACTAAGATACATACATATACTTAATACTGAACCTACTACTAAGGCAAGCGTTATTTACAACCGCGGAGAAGTGTGTACACAAACAATAAAATGTACATAAAAACACAGCAGTACACATAAATAAAAAGCACAGTCTATGAGTCAAATTACTTCTAATGTTAGCAATAAATTCTATTAAAAAGTGAACCAAATTGTCTGTGCAGAGTTATTACAACACTTGGGATTTTTATTCCCACTTTTATTGCATAAGGTTAAGAGTTGTTTTGTCCTGTTTTTGTGTTTACTATATGGCGTTGTAAGTTGGTTTTGTTTAGCCAATTAATGCGTTGCGTTTGGGCGGGGTAATTTAGTTGAAGTCCATGGTCATAGCCCATGACGAACAGAAGTCTTCAATTATGGTAGCTATGATACCCTGACTGACATTGACTGGCCAGAAAAATGTAGGGTGCCACTGCCTTGACTATCAAGTCTAAAGATATCGTTCTTTTTTACACGGAAAAATAATAATTATGGTTTAGCTAGCTAAAAATTGTTCCGTAGATTTGTGAAATCGATCACTTATGGAGTAAGCTACATTAAGTCTGAAATCAATATAAATAAAAATTATGTGTTAGGACCCTACTGGGACAATCATAAAGTGATGAATGATTTAATATTAAAACTTGGCATTATTATTCTCTACAAAAAAACCTTTTTTGCAGATAATTATGTTAACTTATTTACTCCATATTTATGATAATAATTAATACACAATCGCATTTTAAATGTCTAACCCTTTTGGTCAAAGCTCACCTTATCTTATCATATACAAAACAATGTAATCATAATATAAAAGTTATACACAAACTGTAAATTTTTTACTGCCCTTGTTAGCGATAGGGCAAGTAACTAGGTTTACATACAAACCATAAAGTAATCTTGGCATTTTATATTATGGTCATATTGTTTCTTTTTTATAGAACACGATGGTTGGTTTTTATTTGTATCAATTCGAATTTTAAATCCGGAGTGTATTAAGGGGAGGCTAGTTCACGATCTGATGAAAAGACTGATTTTTGAACTTCCAATGTGAAGAGCTGATGTAGAATTCTACTTCACAAAAATTACTGTAGACTGAAAAAGAAACAAAGAAACAAAATAACCGAACAGAATATTGAAAAATGGCATGGTGACTCTGTAAAAAATCCTGACTAACACCATAAAAACTTATAAAAATAAATTTCAAATCGTCAGATTTCGTAATTTTCAACGACAGCGATATAATTTTTTATGCAAAAAGGATAGCTTTTTTATCGATCTAACACAATAACCGAGTACATTTTTAATAAATGATCCAGTATTTCAGAAATCAATAAAAATGTCCTAAATTTTGTCAATTTTCTGGCGAAGTGTCAACTAAAGCTATGCAATGTTCAACCTTATTCTAAAGACATAGTGAAATAGTAACGTGAACTGCCTCGCCTTAAATGTGTATTTGAATATGCTTTTTATGACCTAAATACGAACAAAAACTTGTGTAACTTCACAAATTAAGAATAAAATAAATATTTTAATTGTTATTACAATTTCTTTTCTCATTTTCTTTTCTTTATGGAATTCCCTTTACTTCATTTGAAAGTCAAAGTTGAATTATCCTTTTCTTATTTTCATAGTTTTAATTGTTTTAGCGGACACTCTACTGAACATTTAAACATACTTAAACACAGGTTATTTTCAACTAACTTGTGAAGATGTGAGAACAAATCAGTAATAGTAGATTATACAACAAGTGAAAAAAAGGGAATTTAGTTCGAGGGACTAAGTTGGATCCCGAGAGTAGCGAAGGATTCTAGAGTTACGCGAGGGATTCAAGAGTAGAATCCTGAGCGAAGCGAGGGATACAAAGGACCGAGATGATTTTTTTTTTCACGAGTTGTGTACTATACTTTTTACCATCGACTGCGAGAAAACAAATAGCAGTACTTATACCTATAGTAGGTATTTATAGGTTATCAGATTTTGATATTTAGGTAAGAAATCGATAATATTTAAAACATTAGAAAAAATAAATAGTGAAATTTAGAAATTTTGAAAAAAATCATAACATAATGTTTTTTCAAGTATTATAAACGCAGAACGACTAAACAGTAGTTTGCCTAAGAATTGAAAAGGACTCAAATTGCCCTAGTATAAACTTATTTGAAAGTTTATAACTTCTTAACAACTTTCGCTTGTAAGTCAACACCCAAGACATTTTACTGAACAACAAAACTTTATTGTTCTAGTTTTATTCATTATTATCCATTGTTTAAAGAATTAGTGGCAATATGCAAAACGTTAACGCAACAGTATCGATTGATAAAATTAATGATCAAAGTCGTTTCCTGCTTTTAATAATTTAACAGTTAACAGTTAACAGTTTTATGTTGGTTTGTTATACATGTTATCGGTAGGTTACACAGGAAATCATGAAATGGTATCGACAGTAGATAAAATGTGTTTTAGTGAATTTTATAATAAAACATATTGATGGGTTGTAGAGTTTTGCTTTTGGAGAGAGTATATAACTATTACTTATTTAAAAAAAAATCGTAGAAATATTTTTCTTATGCTTTCATTTCAATTCAGAAAACATCCCATTTGCATAAAAATTACACAAAACAAACAAACAAACAATGTTTGGAATAATAAGTCCTAAGTATATGTTGTACTTAAGTAATGAATATAGATTAAAATTACTAGTAGTTAACGTAGGTAATTTAAATCTAATAAAATGCAACCGGAAAGCTCAAAAATGTATGTATTTAAGTAATAAATAGTTTTTGAAATAAAATCGCTCATTTCTTTTTTTGTTTTTCAGCGTACCTACACAAAAAACTCTTCTATATCTTTTTGTATTTTGTTAGGCGACGCAAAGCAAAGTTAACAAATTGTTGTTTTCTAAACTATATACTAGTTAGGTACGTTATGAATATTTTAACTAACTATTGGCCTTGACTTTTCATCGTAAAATGTATTTTAATGCAAATATTTTTCGAAGTAAGAAATTTTCAAACTTACACCGGATTCATATTATTTCTCTGAAGTTCAAAAACCCTAAATGGAGGTACTAACAAAGATTTTACTTTCATCATGTGAATAAACCCAACTCTTTTTTAACTATAACAGTGAGTATCAATCGCAAGTGAATAAAAACCTTGTTTGCTGCGAAATAGTTAATCTTACTTTTCAGCACACTTGCTTGTAAAGTGAGCCCTAATACATCGCTTTTAGGGCCATAAACCGACCTATAACAAACGCGTGCAATAATATATAAAACACTAGTTCGTAATAGAATTAAACCTACAAAGTTAAATTAGTACCTTACTGCAAGTTCTATGCGAGTAAACAAAGCATTCCCAATTTAATCGGGTAATACAGTTATTTTTTTAAGTATCAACAAAGAGGTTTTAAGCTGCTGAAAATTCATATACATTTTTGGAATAAATAAATGTGTAAGTCCTAAATTAAGTCCAAAAAAAAATTATTATTATCAAATTATTCATTATTCACAATATTTTGTTATAAAATATTAAAATATTTGCATTTTATCACTTAAAATTATAACTTTGAAGTAGGCTGTAATGGCTGTATGCTCACTCACCCCTTTGTTCGCAAAACATTCTTGCGTTTGGCGTGTGAATAAAACAAAAAAAAACCTGAGCGCCTTTTCCCATAATAATTATCATATTTTGTTTTTGTCGTATTTGTTGCTGTGTGGTAAATTAATTTGGTTTTTCCTCGCAAATGTGTTGAAAAACGTCGTATGAAACTCGTGAGCTCTTGCTTATTGCAGACTCGGCTGAGTTACGCCCTCGCCTGCGGCTCGGGCTGCAACCCACAGCCTTGTGCGCAATGAGCAACCTAAGCTAACTTGTCTCATAATGTACTATTGTTTAATTGTTTTAGATAAATCTGTCTGCTTTTATATCAAGGACGTTATTGCGTGATTTTAAAAGAAATAAAATTATAACAAATTCTACGAATTTCAAAAAAGGAACACACACAAAATGATTAAAAAGTTAAAACTATTACCGCACCTTCACACTTCGACCTCTTTAGCAATTAACCCGTTTGATGTTCAAATGTTCTTTTCTACCCAATGTTTTTGAATATAGAACGCGCGCGAATCGTTATAAGCGGACGTACGAATTGCAACTGCAACCCGCAAAACATGAGCTGGGGGCCTCTTACACCCTCGGAGGGCGGAATCGACCCTCCCGCCCCTCCCCCAAAAGCAGAGGCCCAGATTCGTCGCTAAGATGTCTCGGTACAGGGGATTTAACCCTCCGTACCAGGGAAAATGGTTTGCGATACGGTATTATATTCGGGTAAGCATACATACGTTGATAGCTGAAACATGTCAACTAATGATTAAAAATTGTGTAAAAATTTGATAATTACGCATTATTAATCTCATCTAATCTTAGTATCCGATTAGTTTAATGACATGTAAGCTAATTGGATAAAAAAAACACTCAATAGTAGTTACATAAAAGTATTCGTACAGCACCTTAAATCTTAAAAAAAGCAAATTAAAACATAGACAACAAACATAGACTGCTCCTCTTTGTCTGCAGCCATTGCAATTAACTTCACTATGTGATTATTTCCAGTATCGTTCAAATTGCATCGCAAATGCATTCAATTTTCCCTTATTAGATTCGTTATGTATTGTACTGCTGTAGTGGCTCAAATCCTAATTTGTATATGTGATCGTCTAGTTATAATGTTTTCCTATGTATTTGGTGGTCTTGGTGAAAGTCGATGTTACTGGCATCTAAGTGATCTGCGAATCGTGTTTATGTTTGTACTATTTAGTAGCTGCGTGTGAATGGAACGGAGGCTCATCGAGATAAATCCATCATTCCGCAGGCCTATGGTTTTAAATAACATTGCGAAGCTTGTTAATATTAAAATGCAAATTGTTTTAATCTGATCGCGACTTTCGCCTCTCCTCTACACTAATTACCTAAGCTATAACCAAAAGATGTCTGCTCATGATGTGGATTACACTCTGGTCGTTTAATAGCGCCTACAAAACCTTCTAGGAAAAACCCTTCTGGGGTTTATTATTTGGGGAACGTCAGCCATCTTTGTTACGCTGCGGAGCGTTTGTCAGACATCTCCAGGATGTGGACTTTTATTTACTTTACTTTATAAGGTGTTCGCTAGACACCTTTCCCCATAAAACCATGGTAAACTTTATTTATTCATATTTGTATTAATTGAGAAAGTTCGATTTGGCCAAATCGGGCGATGGCTGAACGCTATGAAAGTGCAAATGTGACGACGACCCAGAAATGCTTCTACCCGTTCGCTGAATCCACACGCAGATAGCCTTTAGGCTCAATAAGGCTGAGCTCGCGAGTACCGGCCATAGCATCCCGTACAGTCAAGTCTAAGAGAATAATCTCTTATAGTCAAGAGCCCTCATTCGATTAAAGTCAGTGGGTGGAATGCCTAGCTCGCAGCCTCAAGCGGTCAAACACCCCAGGATCTAAACATCCTGTACAAGTTCAATTTCATCACAGATCACCTAGTATACCTATCCCTATTTCCTATCCTAAATACAAGTCTATAAGTGCACCTAACAATGTCTATGTCCTGTGTAGAGGCAAAATGTACTTACACATTATACCTATTCAACACTAATACATTATACTTCCTTCTGCTCAGCTCCTGTTGTGTCTCTCGTCCAAATTCAGCAGCTAGACTCCTTTACTAACACGTTTAAATAAACTACCTATACACAAGTAACCTCAACGGTTTGAATGTAGTCTCTTCCTTAGTCTTTAATCACTCCCTACTATCCCATGTTTATTTAATTAGGTATATGTATAGAAATCTACCTAGACCTAGACTGAAATCTAACGAATTTAGCTCATAGAAATCGTGATTCAACTGAAAGGTATATGTGTGAGAACGCAAAGTGTTAAACGAAGCCAAACAAACTAGCTCAAAGGTTCTTCTAAGTATTTCTTAGTATTTAACACGAGTTTGACTATGCCTCACACTGTGCCTCCTCTTAGGAATCTTATCTCTAAGCAGTAAAACATATAATTATGGAAAAAAAATATTATTTATTTAAATTAAATGTGTTTAATTTAACTTCGAAATAGCAAAAGAAACTGGTTTGATTATTTAAGCTGTCACCTATAGGTTGCTATATAATGACAGCTAGATTTTCAGCTCCTATCTTAAGACCACACTAAATAGAGAGAAAGCGAAAATCCAAAGAAAAAACTCTCTAAGGTCATCTAGATTCACACTTAATTTTAATTAAACACACACTAAAGTTTCAATAGTTATTTTACAAATTAAGTCTAAAGTGAGATACGAACACATTTATAGAACTAACCTGATACATTGATTGAAAAATGGAAAGAAAAAACTATTTCACATATTAGTCTAATCTAGACTTGATTATTAACATTCATAATAGATATTAGTGTTTCGTATTCCACCAGGCTACATAAAGTTACAGTCTCTAGAGCTTTAATTAATACTTTCACGTTAACCATCCTTATCTCTGAGATTAACTATGTATCAAGAAAACGCAATCCAATTCAATCTAACCCGGCTCTTTGCATTTCTATCTCATTTGGTAGACCATCTTGCAAATACCTCCGTCTATTTAATATTCGACGATTGCAATAACTGAATATCTTATATCCACAACACCCTAATACAACTATTGCGCATATTAAAGTCAACACAAAAATGAGGTGTTCTACCGAGTTCCATTCGGTTATTAAAGCGAAACCCCTAGAATGGAGTTGTTCTTCGTATTGATACATTTCTACGTTGTATACGATATTCTGCTCGTTAATCTAGAGATTGTACCTTTATTGACACACGAAACAAATCACAATGTACACAATTACATACCCCACTCGACGTTGTTTGGATTCACTTTGTAAAATAGTTACACTTGTTTTAATATTCAAATCTACAATTTACTTAACAAAGTTAGTATTTATTTAATAGTTAACTCTTTAGTCTTTATTTCTCACACAGTTAGTTACAATGGAGTCACGAAACTCCCAATCTATCACTCCTAAAATATTAAAAGCGTCTGCGCCCTACTGTCTGTCTTAGCGTCTCTCTCCCGAATTCCAGTTGCATCGTCGTTTTATCTCTTCCATTCCTACTGAAGTTTTTCTCCGCCCGCTCTACGCCCATTTAGACCCCTCATTGGTCAGCTTGATGCTTGCAATCTTCACGGCGACGCCTACGCACCATTTCTCACGATCCGCCCTACCAATTCTGAGAACTCAAGTTTTTTTCCTTCCTTCGACTACTTCACCCATCTGTAACACATTTAAATTTACCAAACTCTTAGAAATCTGTGCATTTCAACTAAAATTGTCCATCATTCACCAGTTTGAATAGTTTGTATGACAGTTGAGCGTAATTTACGGCCTACCCAAGACTCCATTTGTCTTAGTCCCCGCTGTGCGCTAATAAAACTTGTCGCTCTTAATCTATTAGAAGAAATATTCGAAACAAAATTTTTTATTCCTAGTTTTGTTTTACGAGCCCGGCCCTCACATCTGCTAATAATACGAATGCCATCACACATTCCCCTAAATAGAATCTTAAACACCTACATCCGAATGTACGGTCGTTTTAAATTATATTTCCTATCTGTCCACATTTCCAAACTTTCCCACGGTATTCGTTCAGTTCTCACGTTCCCTTTCTATAGCTCTTATCTGTCCATTGTATACCCAAGTAGGCAATAAACCCCGATACTCCGCCTCCTTTGTTACATAAGTATGGCGCCTCACAAACCATTGTCCCTATTTTTTTCCTTTTATTTTATTTTTTTATTATTTTTACCTATTCACATAATAGCGAAACAGGTGTATCGCATTGTAATTCCCTTTTATCTTGTTTGTTTGTTTATCTATTAGAGTGTACACGTTGCTACTGGGAATAGCACCAATGACGTATGGTCCTTCAAACAAACGTGCAAACTTCTTAGTCACTTTTTTAGATGCATCCGATTTCGCAAACTTTTTCAACTTCACTAGATCACCTATGTCAAAACACACTAGTTTATGATTTTTGTTATAATGAAATTCTCTACTCTCGGCTGACTTCAATATGTTCTGTCTCGCTCGTTCCCGAACTAATTCTAATGGCTCTTGTTGTAGGCCTAACCCTACTCCAATAATTTTGTCGTTATCCGTAGATAAGCGAGTTCTTGTACCCCATACTATCTCGTTAGGTGTGTAACCCGTCGTGGTGTGTATAACTTGATTGTAACAATCCTCTATTTTCGGCAATACGTCAACCCAAGAACAATGTGATTTTTCACAATACGTCCTAAACATTCTTCCTAGCTCTCTATTGACCCTCTCCGTAGAATTAGGTCGCGGGTTTCTGATTGAGGTGTGCGTTAGCACGATACCTAACTGTCTAACACCTGACTCAAAAATCCTTGATGTGAAATTTGCACCTCTATCCGAACATAAAACCTTTATTTTGACCTGTTCGTGAAATTTTCTAACACAAGTTAACGAGGCCCTGCCACTCGCCTGTCGTAATGAGTATAATCTAATTAATTTGCTGAAGGCGTCCTGCATAACAAACACGTACTTATGACCAAAGCGTCCTGCCGGTATTGGTCCATAAATGTCACAAAATACTCGTTCCCCTATCTCCCTAGCTATCACCGTCTTAATTGGTCCTGAGTGTGCCTCCAACGCGTGTTTCGATTTTTGACACACGTCGCAAGCCCTAACTACCTGTCCTATTTTGCGTGCCATATCAGTGAAGTAGTAACGTCGCTTCATTAACGCAAGCACCTTGTATCGCCCAAAATGTCCTACTTCCTCGTGTATACTAGTAATCAATTCCGTTTGTAAGTTCTCGGGAACATATAATCGCGACCTACCCGAACCTATCTCTATCCTATAGAGAATCCCGTCTATTAGTCTGTAATGTCTAGCCTCAGACTCGCTCTCAGCTTTTATACGCTTAGTTATTTCGCTAACAACACGATCACGTCCCTGATGTTCTCTTATCTCTTCCCACTTATTCTTTATGAGTCGTCCAGTTGGTATTTCAAACAAATTCATTTCCGGTCCCACAGTTTTATTAGTCAAGGTATCGGTGGCTCCACTTATATGTCGTGACAGCACGTCAGCTACAGTGTTCAGACTACCCTTGACATGTTCAATCGTATAATTGAACTGTCCTATATAACTTACCCACCGTATCATGCGAGCGCTTAGTAATTTACACGATTGTAGAAACGTCAAACTTTTATGATCGGTCCTAATTACTAACTGAGCACCCCTTAAATACGTTTCAAACTTTGATAGACTATAAATTATGGCCCACAGCTCTTGTTCAGTGACTGTCCATCTGCGTTCCGTTTCTGATAATGATTTACTACAAAACCCTATAACTCTCTCTTCCCCCTCACTCGTTAGTTGGTAGATGTATCCTGCGACACCTATATTCGAGCTGTCCGTTTGTAAATAATATATATCCTTCGGGTTTGGATGTGCAAGAAGCACGGTATCTACAAATAAAGTTTTCACCCTTTTAAAACAATCGTCTACTTCCTGTGTCCATGACCATCTTTTGTTTTGTTTCAATAGGTCACACAGAGGCCTAACCTCCTCACTATACTTTGATATAAATCTACGAAAATAGTTTATTAATCCCAGAAATCCTCTTAATTGTTTTATGGTTCGAGGTGCGGGGAAATCCAATATCGCCCTTACCCTATCCGGATCCATTTGTACCCCTTTGGTATTTACAATGTGTCCTAATAACTTTACCTCCACACATAAGAATTTACATTTTTCCTTCCTACTCGTTAGTCTAGCCGCCTCTAACCTGCTCAGTACTTGATCTAGGTGTTCTAGGTGTAACTTTAGGTCCCCCTTAGTGAACACTACTATGTCATCTATATAATTTATACAAAACTCGCGCACCCCTTCTAGTACCGAATCCATAGCCCTCGAGAAACCTGCCACCGATGTCTTAAGTCCTTGAGGTAAAACACAATACGTATAGGTTTTCCCCATAAAAGTGAACCCTGTATACTTTCTAGAATCGGGATGTAATGGTATCTGAAAATATGCATTATTGAGGTCAATAAGGCTGATGTAATTAACCCCATAAAAGGATTGTATGATTTCTGATGTAAGTGGTGGCGCTCCCGCGTCCCCCACCATCTTCTTATTGAGTTCGCGCGCGTCTAATAAGAGTCTAATTGTTCCGTCTCGCTTTTTTGTAAAGGTAAGCGGACTACAACACGGTGTCGCCTCCTGACGGATAACTCCTAAACTCTCTAACCCATCTAGTTCTCTTTTTATCTCCTCCCTATATGCTAAAGGTATTGGATAACTTCGCTTTATAAAAGGCGTGTCGTCGATTAATTCAATAACATGCTCGTATCTGTCCGTCAATCCTAATTCGTCGGTAAACACTCTACTATATCTGTTTAAAACGGGTAACAATAGTTTCTTTTGTTCGTCATTTAAACCCATCTCGTCCAAGTAGGTAGCCACCTTTCCGCTATTGTTTATTTTCTCGCTCGCCTCACTATACACCGCCGGTTGGGCGTCCGTTTCTAACATCGTATTTATCATGTTTGCATTGTCTCTCCCGCCTAACCGTTTTAATTCGCAACTCGAATTTATTTTGACACTAGTCCTGACTCCTAAGTGCTCAATTGATAACGTCCTTTCTCTGCCACACTCCACTATCCCCTTGACACGTTCCAACCAGTCGTATCCTAATATCATTGACCTAGGAAGCCTATGCAGAATTAACATTGACGCTTCAATGATTGTGCCACCCAAACCTAGCTCTATTAGTACCATACGATTCGCACTTTCACTCCGTGATCCAAATGCTCCCTGCACCTGTATAGCCGGGATAGCGATCTCGGGCAAATCACCTCTCTCTTTCCGAATAGAATCGTGTAGTTCCCTAGTTATAGCGCTTATTTGGCTCCCTGTGTCTATCAATGCACTTATACGCATCCCGTACACATCCACTCCTATCTCGGGTAATCTAGGCAACGAATAATCAACACCTAAGTAATCTGACTCGTCTAGCTCATGTGATATCGACAAAACCTCTCTACCCCTGCTTGTACAAAGATCACACGCAAGCCCTTCTTCGTCACATTCTATCACATGATTGAATTGATTTTCCAATAAGACACCTATGCTACACGCTATCGCTCGCAAACTGTTGCTACTCACTGACACTCCCCCGGTCAATGGCCTCTTCAATCCCTTTCCGTCTGCTCCTAAACCCTGACCTGGCTCCCATCCATTTTTAACTAAAATCTTATACGCTATATCGTCTTTCCTATTTTCTGAAGTCCATTCATTCCCCTTCCTACACTTTGATAACCGATCGGACTCCGCTTGTGTAGGGGGTATTAGTTTTTTGTTTTATCCTCCCTCACAGACGTTGATAATGTTGACCCCTCACCTTCCTTCATGAATGTTATAGCTGGCCTAGTATTTATTTCACCCAACACGTTCGACCGTGATGTATTCCTATTAGAATATGATCCGTAACCTATCCTGCCTCGTCGGTGAGCCCTTCCCCGAGTCGAACCGCCTCTGCCTCGCCATCTTTCCGCTAAAATCGTTGCCGCAACTGGATAATCTGTCTGTGTCCTACTGTAACGACCTCTCTGATTATTTCCTCTCTCTCTAGCATATCTACCTATCTCTCTCTGTCCCACAACTACATTTTGTTCGATACTCCTAAGAAAGTTCGCGCCTTTCATAATAGTGGGTTCCTCTGCTCTCGTAAACCACAACCGTTGAACATCCAAAGGATAATGACGCATTATCGAATTTACTAAATCCCTTTCACTAAAAGATATGGTCAAGGACTGCATCGACTCAACATATTCAGCAAAATGTTCGGACATCGAAATTGCTGATTCACTTGTGTACACCGTGTTAATCAACCTATACCTAACGGATTCTTGTATTTGTTCAGTCCAATAAGTCCGTCTAAAGTCGTCCTCAAAATCACTAAAAGTATTCCATCTCCTTGAGTACATCTCCATCAATTTTCGTGCATGTCCCGTGATGCAACCTAGCGCTATATCAATTTCGCGGTCCTGTCCGTTCACTTCTCTAATATATTTTTTTAATCGTTTCAAAAACGCAATAGGGTTCGCGAATGGTTTTCCGTCAAAACTCGGCTTCGCAACTGAAGGCTGTATGACGTATAAGTTTCTAGTTTCCGAATTCGCGACACTACCACTAGCTATTGTGCTAATCGACTCTTGTCTAATCGTCTGATGACTATTTTGCACATTCCCGCGCGACTCTATCCTCTCGTTTAATCGCTCCGCGCTCAACTGCCGTAATGTATTTTGAAATTCATCCATTCTTTGTGACATCTGTTGTAAAGTTATGTTATCTATATTTCCCGTTTGTTCCCCTATGCTTCCGTTACTCTCGCGACTTTCCCCTGTCCTATCTTGACCTCTAACCCGTCTCTTACTGCGCCTAGGCATTATAACGTCACTTAACTCAACTGCCGACAAACTAGTTTCGATTTAAACTTTCCCCTACTCCTAAATGCACAGATCGTTCTTTATGAGAAAGGTAGATAGTTCCACATGTGATTAAAATACTCATGATAACAGACTTACATTGAAATGTAACAATATCTTGAGAATCTGCTCCCGCCTTTGTCTCCACCTAAATCACACATCTTTATTATGCTAACCTTTTTACGTACAGTCAAAATCGTCAAACGCGCTGCTATGCTTTGAATAATATTGGAAAGTATTTTTATTTTACTCTTTTATTGTTTATTTTGTTGGGTAAGAATTCTCCACGTCCTTCCCTTTTGTCTTTAATGTACAACCGTCAAATTTTACTTCAATGGACAACAGCAGTTAAGTTGCAAACCAATAAAACATTACCCTAAGGTTTCCTTTGTCTCGCTTCCCATTCACAAGCTTGTCAGACAGGCTTTTGTCTTCCGTGAACAAATAACTTGGCTATACAGTTGTCTAAAAATAAATTCTTTTAATTTTACAATTTACGAAATAGGTATGTATATATTTTTTTTTTTTTTTCGATCTCGTTGATAACATTATGACGAATTCTGACTGTAACTGTGTCTTTCCCCTACATTCAAAAGACATGTAAACAGTTTAACACAATAAAATAATCACACCATGCACATAATTAAAATAATTATTCCATGCACAATTTATCTCGCCTCCTTGTTTCGCATCACGATGTCTCGTAACATCCCTGTAAAAGTATTCCTTTCAACTGACCACGATTTCTACGTTGTGTTTATTTTATTTATTTTTGTTTTATTTATTTATCATAATTATTTGGTCCTTTTGATCCAATCGTATCGTTATTTCGAATACGTATTTGGAATCCTGGTCGACACGGCATCATTTTCTGTAGTGGCTCAAATCCTAATTTGTATATGTGATCGTCTAGTTATAATGTTTTCCTATGTATTTGGTGGTCTTGGTGAAAGTCGATGTTACTGGCATCTAAGTGATCTGCGAATCGTGTTTATGTTTGTACTATTTAGTAGCTGCGTGTGAATGGAACGGAGGCTCATCGAGATAAATCCATCATTCCGCAGGCCTATGGTTTTAAATAACATTGCGAAGCTTGTTAATATTAAAATGCAAATTGTTTTAATCTGATCGCGACTTTCGCCTCTCCTCTACACTAATTACCTAAGCTATAACCAAAAGATGTCTGCTCATGATGTGGATTACACTCTGGTCGTTTAATAGCGCCTACAAAACCTTCTAGGAAAAACCCTTCTGGGGTTTATTATTTGGGGAACGTCAGCCATCTTTGTTACGCTGCGGAGCGTTTGTCAGACATCTCCAGGATGTGGACTTTTATTTACTTTACTTTATAAGGTGTTCGCTAGACACCTTTCCCCATAAAACCATGGTAAACTTTATTTATTCATATTTGTATTAATTGAGAAAGTTCGATTTGGCCAAATCGGGCGATGGCTGAACGCTATGAAAGTGCAAATGTGACGACGACCCAGAAATGCTTCTACCCGTTCGCTGAATCCACACGCAGATAGCCTTTAGGCTCAATAAGGCTGAGCTCGCGAGTACCGGCCATAGCATCCCGTACAGTCAAGTCTAAGAGAATAATCTCTTATAGTCAAGAGCCCTCATTCGATTAAAGTCAGTGGGTGGAATGCCTAGCTCGCAGCCTCAAGCGGTCAAACACCCCAGGATCTAAACATCCTGTACAAGTTCAATTTCATCACAGATCACCTAGTATACCTATCCCTATTTCCTATCCTAAATACAAGTCTATAAGTGCACCTAACAATGTCTATGTCCTGTGTAGAGGCAAAATGTACTTACACATTATACCTATTCAACACTAATACATTATACTTCCTTCTGCTCAGCTCCTGTTGTGTCTCTCGTCCAAATTCAGCAGCTAGACTCCTTTACTAACACGTTTAAATAAACTACCTATACACAAGTAACCTCAACGGTTTGAATGTAGTCTCTTCCTTAGTCTTTAATCACTCCCTACTATCCCATGTTTATTTAATTAGGTATATGTATAGAAATCTACCTAGACCTAGACTGAAATCTAACGAATTTAGCTCATAGAAATCGTGATTCAACTGAAAGGTATATGTGTGAGAACGCAAAGTGTTAAACGAAGCCAAACAAACTAGCTCAAAGGTTCTTCTAAGTATTTCTTAGTATTTAACACGAGTTTGACTATGCCTCACACTGTGCCTCCTCTTAGGAATCTTATCTCTAAGCAGTAAAACATATAATTATGGAAAAAAAATATTATTTATTTAAATTAAATGTGTTTAATTTAACTTCGAAATAGCAAAAGAAACTGGTTTGATTATTTAAGCTGTCACCTATAGGTTGCTATATAATGACAGCTAGATTTTCAGCTCCTATCTTAAGACCACACTAAATAGAGAGAAAGCGAAAATCCAAAGAAAAAACTCTCTAAGGTCATCTAGATTCACACTTAATTTTAATTAAACACACACTAAAGTTTCAATAGTTATTTTACAAATTAAGTCTAAAGTGAGATACGAACACATTTATAGAACTAACCTGATACATTGATTGAAAAATGGAAAGAAAAAACTATTTCACATATTAGTCTAATCTAGACTTGATTATTAACATTCATAATAGATATTAGTGTTTCGTATTCCACCAGGCTACATAAAGTTACAGTCTCTAGAGCTTTAATTAATACTTTCACGTTAACCATCCTTATCTCTGAGATTAACTATGTATCAAGAAAACGCAATCCAATTCAATCTAACCCGGCTCTTTGCATTTCTATCTCATTTGGTAGACCATCTTGCAAATACCTCCGTCTATTTAATATTCGACGATTGCAATAACTGAATATCTTATATCCACAACACCCTAATACAACTATTGCGCATATTAAAGTCAACACAAAAATGAGGTGTTCTACCGAGTTCCATTCGGTTATTAAAGCGAAACCCCTAGAATGGAGTTGTTCTTCGTATTGATACATTTCTACGTTGTATACGATATTCTGCTCGTTAATCTAGAGATTGTACCTTTATTGACACACGAAACAAATCACAATGTACACAATTACATACCCCACTCGACGTTGTTTGGATTCACTTTGTAAAATAGTTACACTTGTTTTAATATTCAAATCTACAATTTACTTAACAAAGTTAGTATTTATTTAATAGTTAACTCTTTAGTCTTTATTTCTCACACAGTTAGTTACAATGGAGTCACGAAACTCCCAATCTATCACTCCTAAAATATTAAAAGCGTCTGCGCCCTACTGTCTGTCTTAGCGTCTCTCTCCCGAATTCCAGTTGCATCGTCGTTTTATCTCTTCCATTCCTACTGAAGTTTTTCTCCGCCCGCTCTACGCCCATTTAGACCCCTCATTGGTCAGCTTGATGCTTGCAATCTTCACGGCGACGCCTACGCACCATTTCTCACGATCCGCCCTACCAATTCTGAGAACTCAAGTTTTTTTCCTTCCTTCGACTACTTCACCCATCTGTAACACATTTAAATCTACCAAACTCTTAGAAATCTGTGCATTTCAACTAAAATTGTCCATCATTCACCAGTTTGAATAGTTTGTATGACAGTTGAGCGTAATTTACGGCCTACCCAAGACTCCATTTGTCTTAGTCCCCGCTGTGCGCTAATAAAACTTGTCGCTCTTAATCTATTAGAAGAAATATTCGAAACAAAATTTTTTATTCCTAGTTTTGTTTTACGAGCCCGGCCCTCACATCTGCTAATAATACGAATGCCATCACACTGCAACCCTTGACACTTAATTGCCTCCCACAACTGTATCAATTTGATTGAAGCGAACGCGGTTATTGCGTAAATTCGATATACTGCTGCTAGTTATTGCACGTTCACTACTCCTAAACTAATTAGGTAGTCTGTTGCTGTTAGCTGAATTAGTTGAATCAATATTCCGAAATTTCCGCCACAGTAAATACAGAACAGTTGTAATCATGTCGATTATTCGATTTAAGTAATTGATTAATTTAATCATGAATAATATTGGGAAAAACCACAAAGTAATAATTTGTGGGGAAACATTTAAAAATAATGATTATTTTTTTTCAATTCATCTCTTATTGAAATTTAATTATATAAATGATATACTTATAGCTTCGATCAGGTAATTAATTTAATATAACGCAAGCACAAGTGAAGGAAAACATAAAAAATACATGTATAATTAAATCACTCAAAAATAACAGAAACCACAATTAAAACGCGAATAGGATCAAAATCAGCCTTTTCATTATTAATTCTTTTGAGTGATTTTTATATCAAAGCGTTTTCTTTTAGATGCACTGTTAACTGTTTAAGTTACCATCGATTAAAATAAGTTAACCCGTTGGCTGCAATTCAAACTTGAACTTATAGCAAAGTTCGATGGAACTAACTTTTGCCAGCATTCGTGTTTTGCTTCAGTTATGAACCGGGAATGGGAATAATGAATGAGGATGACGCAACATCTGGCCACGAATTTAGAGATGTACTAGTGAATTTATAATGATCCACGCAAATCACAAAGGGGACAGTAACATTTTTTTTAGGAAATGTAGTTCTTTTAGAACTACAGTCAATTTTTTTTATGGCATTGTAAACTTTTTAGGACTAAGTGCTTTTTTTGGGTAAGCATGTAGCGTTTAGTTTAAAATATATAATTGTCCAAGTGACCACCAGAGGCTTGGGGACACTCCACGAAAATCAAAGAATGGGGGTATTTTATTTTTTTAATGATATTAATTATAACGATAATTAAATAATAATCAGTAACCCAATTAAGGGAGGTTTTGAGGTTTGCGCAGAAAAAAACTAGCTTGCTGACTTTTCGATTTCCATTATTTTGAAGCAATGCAGCTTGAAAAACGTGTCCAAAATAATGACCCAGTCATACATTTAAATATGTGTCAATAAACGCTAAAAATTGAGTTCCAACAAATGAATCGCCTTGAGTAGTTTTATCTTGACAATTTCCGGTTAGCTGCATCACCATTGTGACGTCAACATTATATTTATGAATTCTCGATAGAAACAACACAATCACAATACTTATTTTGAATTGACAGTTAAAAATAAACAGTGTTTGTATCTGTTTGTTTTGTTTATCCTTGTTTATAGGTGTCGCTGTGTGTGTAGATAAAACTCTGCAAATCCACAGCGATCGTATAAATAATTCAATGGTAAAAGAAAGGGGAAAAGAGGAAAGACGAGAAGAAAAATAATAAGTGAGTATAAAAACAGTCCTATCTTATAAAATGAACAGTCTACAAAATTTAAGTTACCTGTATATCACAGGTCTTTTTATGTACAATAGGGATGTTGACTAATGAATAAAATAACGAAATACTAATAAAAATCGTAAACATATTAAACTTTTAGAGTAGCTTGTATACCTCTTGGTTTTATATATTGCATATTATTTGTTTTATGACCCTTCAAAGTTGGGTGGACAAGTCCATTTAAAAAGTATAAAATTTATTAAAATAAATGATACCTTTAATTAGTCCGTAAAATGTATAGCAAATTTGTCTAAGAAACTATTTTAATAAACACAATATTTAATATAGCTGCCAAACAAATTTCCTATGCGTTGCATACAAACTTGCAAGGCGTGACGTCATAACGTGCAAGCCATTAGTATGGAGCGTTTTTGATCGAGTCCATTTGTGTGCATTTCACACTGTGATATCTCGGGCAGTTTTCATGCTAGCGAATTAATTCTTTTACCAATGTTTCTTTTTTTGAGAGGTAATTTATGTAACATAAAATAAAAAAAATAGTCAACATGCCTATTTAATTTATAATTTAGTTGTGAATACTCAAAATATTTTCAAAGGACTGACGTACAAAAGATTCGAATTATTGCTTATCAGAACAGAATAAAATTTGACATAATTTCATATTTCCCAAAAAATAGATTTTATTCTCTGGGACGGAGGTCGCATGGCCACATTAGATTGGTACTTTTACATTATATAAATATATATAAAATGCATGGTTTTTATGGAAAAATATTTTTTGCATGCACACACTTACCTAATACCTACAGTCCATACATTTAGGAAAATAATTATAATCATTAGTACTGTAAGTATGTGAGTATTCCGTTTTAATTTTATTTTCTTCTTAGTGTTGTTTCAATCTAGTTTTTTATATCTAAATTGATATTTTTGTAAACAGGAAATGTGTTTGGACGAAGAAGTTAATAACCGGAATCACCTAGAAACTAAAAAAAATATCTTTCACCATTAAAAGCTACATTACTCCCAAATACCTACGGAAAGTGGAATGCCATGGTCAGAAGGTAGTGTTTTATAATTAAAAAATCCGCGGTCACCCATCAAAGGAACGATCAATAAAGCTTAACCTTAAACTCAACACTCGGTTTTCACTAACTTTAATTAAGCGATTGCTCCATTCACCGATGCCTCATGTCGTTGTCGTAATTAGCTAACTACACGCCAATTACACGGTTAAGTGACACGTTTAACTACATCGTAATTGGCTTGCCAATAGTTGCGAAATGGGCTTACGTATATACATACGTCAAAAATGGAATTTATAACTTCTGTCAATCATCAAAAATCTATGGGATAGTAAAGTCTGTAAAACGTAACTTCTACAAAAACAGTTGAGCTTTTTAATTAAAAAACGTATTTAAAAAAAAAAAGTACAAAACATACAGACTGCTCGTTATTAAAATTATTGTAAACGTGAATTTTCAAAACTGAAAAAGCAAAATCATAAATGTAATTGTTACTTCCAAAAACGGACAGTACCTCTAAAGCTTTTCATTGTTCTCTTTTTTCAATTTTTACTGCAATTTCTTTTAAATAGGTATTGAAACAGTATAAAAAATTGCTTGATTGAATTTGTGGATTGTTTAAGCTGAAGTTTTATAGGTATATAACTGAAATCAAAAGCCTTTCAGGATTTTTTGATTCAATGTAAATGCTTTGCTATGTTGATTGAATTTATGAAAAGTATGTGAAAACATAACAATGTATGGCTCTGATAAAAAAACTGGAAACTACTGTACAAATTATTTTTCTTTAAAAACCTATCTTGTTGTTAAAATATTTAAGGAAGCGTAGTATAAACTTACTGACTAAACTTTTTTTTTATTTATTTAAAAAAATAAGCTTAAACGTATCGTAGGTACCTACTAAGTTATGCGAAATCGTTTTATATTATTAAAGTTAATAATTTCTGCTTCTTTTTCTACGTGTAGCTTTTCATAGGCCAGTCGTCGTAGACACAAAAATAACGAGTTTGGCAAAAATATGCCCTGTACTTATTTTAGGGATGTTGATTGAATAGGTACCAATAAGTATAACATATCAGGTCTTTAACTATGAAATTGCCGATATTTTGTCACATACTTACAGAGAAAATAGTAACTTCTATGACTTATTATATTTTACAATATCTTGATATATATCGAATTATGACCATGATAGTGAACTATCAGTAAAAATAAAGCCCTTATTTTAGCTTTCTTTACATAAAAACAAGATCTTGAAAGTGACTCTTTTTTATGATAAAAAAAAGGGTGAGGGTTTTAACTTAGCCAAAACTTATTTTTTTTCACTTATCGTAAATGGAATAAGTTAGCATAGTGTTCAAACATTAGTACTTATACATAAAAGTTTTGTTAAATGAACAAAGAAAATGCTAGTATGAAAAATGCAACTTCTTGGAAATTCTCCATACAAATCGGCAATTTCATAAGTACGTACTTATAAGTCATAAAAAAACTTTTTGCAAATGGAGTGTTGCTCAAAAAAATTCATAAGGTTTCATAAAAATCTTTAAAGTGTATATCCTACGGAAAATTTACTCTGTACACTAATCAAGATGACGTTTTGGCATTTAACTTTTGTGAGTTATATGCCAAAACCTAAAATACCTGTTTACGAAGTTTTACTACTCGACTTCGAAAACAGGTTTTCAAGCTGAAAACTTTAGTTTTGCAATACCTACATATTTGGGATTAGTAAGTATATTCAAATAAAATTTCAAAAGATCAGTACCCTTAGCACGAACAGCGATCGAAAAAAATTACTCGCGTAAAATCATTCGATAGTTAAATTTTGTATTGGAAATTTGTACAACGCCATCTATCGCCGATAATCGAAATGAAATTTTCCATAGAGAATTGTCGATCGAGTAATTTTACGTGCGTTTTTTTTCTCGATAGCTGTTCGTGCTAAGGGTACAGTTCGGTCGTTTTTTACATCTCTGGAAAAACTGTAACTGGAAAACTAAGTTATTTTTAGGAAAAACTTTATTCTTATCGCTGTACCTATTTACTTAACAAAAATACTAGGAATCAAGTAAGCCTATTAAGTACTATTGAGAAATTGTGGGTGTTGTCTTAAAATAATCAGGGGCCTAATCGCGATAATTTTCAACGATAAAACCAAAGCTAAATCGTTACCGTTTCAGTTTCGTTTACAGAAAAATACTCGCTTTAGTTTTGTTAAAATGGTTGAATACTCTGCCTAAGGAGTCTAGGATTACAATCTGGGGCAATTTAAGTGAAAGTTATGAAGCTAAACCAAAGATTTTTAGCTAAATATAACCTAAATGACAACGTAACGTTTTTGGTTTTTTATCGTTCAGAATTACCGCGATTGGGCTCCTGGACTGGTAGATATTACAGACAAACATTATTTTAGAGATAGTACAACTTTTATATTTTTATGCATTCACAATGCTATTTTTATATTAAGATAATTAACGGGATGATCCCGTCTGAGCTGCTACTGGTGGGTCGATTTTTAGGGTCGTAAACCCAAAAAGTAAAAACGGGACCCTATTACTAAGACTCCGCTGTCCGTCTGTCTGTATGTCTGTCACCAGGCTGTATATCATGAACCGTGATAGCTAGACAGTTGAAATTTTCACAGATGATGTATTTCTGTTGCCGCTATAACAACAAAAACAAAATAAAATAAATATTTGAGGGGCTCTGATACAACAAACGTGATTTTATGCCATTTTTTGGTATGGAACCCTACGTGCACGAGTCCGACTCGTGCTTGGCCAGTTTTTCTAGTATATATTAATTATCGAAAGTACCTAGGTACCGGTAATCCTACTTGATAATCTGATGAAATTGGTGATGATATTCTGATAAATTAAATTTTTACCCACGCATTTTATATGATTTCATTATTCTAATTTTTTGCAGAGTTTCGCTAAGTAGTCTTGTAATCTCAATTTATTTTCGTCTATTTTAAAAAAAGGTACTAATATATCGGGCTAAAACAAAGTTTGCTTTTAATGTACCTATAATTATAGTACATTATGAGACAAGTTAGCTTAGGTTGCTCATTGCACACAAGGCTGTGGGTTGCAGCCCGAGCCGCAGGCGAGGGCGTAACTCAGCCGAGTCTGCAATAAGCAAGAGTCAGCTCTTGCTTATTGCACACTCGGCTGAGTATGCTCCGGCTGATATGCGTATCTAATGATTTGTATATTATTTCTTGCTTTTTAGAGGCAGGTTTTTTTGAAGTCGGTTTTTTTGATTTTTAAACAGTTTTTTAATCTATAAAATTTTCTCTTTGCCATTGCATTCTCGAGTGAAGTTGCAGCGGATCACTGTCTATTGTCAATTTAATCGCACTGTATACTGTATCACCACATGCACACTGAAGTAAAGTTGGTCACCCCTCGTGCACGTTGGTACATAATAATATGTTTTTTTTTCGCAAAATATTTTCTAATAGGTAACGAACGATAGATTGCATGGAAGAAAAATGCACACTGTCTCCGAGTAACCCTGTATTTCAGGGGTTCCCAAACATTGGGGCGCGCCCCCCCAAGGGTGGCGTAATGCTATCCAAAGGGGGCGCGACAAGCAGCTCCAAATAATCCTATTTCCTACTATATATATTATATATCCTAATATTATAAATGTGAAAGTTTGTGGGTTTGGATGTTTAGATGTTTGGATGTTTGTTCCTCAATCACGTGAAAACTACTGAACGGATTTGGTTGAAATTTGGCACACAGATAGTAGATAGCTTAGATTAAAACATAGAATACTTATCCCGATATTTCCACGGGAACGGGAACCACGCGGGTGAAACCGCGGGCGGCCGTTAGTTAGTACATAAATAAAAACCCTAAAAATCATATATTTTCTCAAGGAGGGAACAGTGCCACCCATGTGTATTGCACCTCTTGTATTTGATTGTTGATAATCTACTTGAATTTGAATAAAAATAAACACATCTAAACAAATTTTCATAAGGTTTCCTATAATATGATCGTTGTCGGGGTTGCGTAATTATTTTAGCATATAGTTGGGTGGGGCGCACAGGGTAAAAGGTTGGGAACCCCTGCTGTATTTGTATGATTGTGAATTAGTATTATTAGGTACCTATTTATAAAATTCTTATTTTAGCTTCAGATTAAAGTCAGGGACTTAAGGTTTATAATTGATTGAAGTTTATTGTATAATTGTTTATTGCGAAGAACAGACTATTCGTAGAACTCGGATTATCTCCTGTGTTTAATTTTATTGTACTCTATTACAAAGGTAATATGGGTCATTTAGTTTAATCAACTTTTATAGTTCATATTGTATGAGGAAACTTACGACAGCGAATGATATAAAAATGTTTATACTGAAAAGTTTTTATTACATCGTTCAATTAATAAAGCTGAAGCCTATTTTATTTTAATGCAAGTTTATTTGAAACTAAAGACATTCAATTACTCACTATATGAGGAAAGATTTTTAATTTGCAAAACTCGTAACCTACAAAATGCTCCATAAAAGTAAGTTATAAGTACCTTTGTTTGAAAACAAAAGGAGGTCGCACTAAAGATTTAAAAAAAGTTGGTTTAAAAAAAAAGATTGTTTGAGGTATCACCGATCATTCATGGAGTTAACGGCACATTAAACATAATTTTACCTCCGATGTTCTAGCGCGGAGTGGCAACGTCGCGCGGCGCGGTTATACGCTGCCAGTTTACAATACGCATTCAACTGTTCAGTTTGGACGCGGCACTGTTGAGTATCCGTAGCGTAGACTCTGAAGGGCGACGCGATGCACGCCTCACATCTCAACTCCACCAATGAGAGAGCTACATCCATCGCGTGCGGCAACTCCCGTAACTATACCCACCTCGCTTCTAATTCCTGTTTTGATTACTGCACGAAAGAGACGGCAGATCGATAAGGCTACAGCTGTTACTATGACGGAATAAATTTCGGGCATTCAATACTGGTGTAACGGTTTCGGATTATCAATCTCCTTTCAACTTTAAGTGTGGGTGATGAAGGTTTAAAATGCCGGGTTTTGTATATGGATAAACTGAAATTACTGAAACCATTTTTGATGCAAGTTAAAGTAAATACATCGCTTGTGGCTGGCATCGATTTCGCTGAGGACTTCAGACCAACAAGAAGTTTCGCATTTTTATGGATAAAAGAATTCGCTCGTGCGCGCATTCATCTCGATTTTTCAATATTCGGAATAGCGTGCGATGGAAAAGTTTTGGTTGAAAAGAACTCAAGTAGGTAATATTTTCATTGGGTTTCTGCAATCTATTTTATTCGTATTATATTGAGAATTAATTAATTGGGTGACTGGAAATAATTAAAGGCGACTGTTAATACTATACGGCAGTCTGGTAGCGGTTTATTTTTTTGGCGACAAAATAACTAAACAGGCGACCTGTGGATTACAAAAAATACGTAAAATGGGCGACTACATGTGGAAAATAAATAATTTAAGTTAGCAATGAAAATTCAAAATGAGTGACAAAAAAATACTAATACTTAAGTGGGCCAACTATTATACCAAGTAGGCGACTATAATGTAAGCTGCCCAAGATTGTATTTTTGTCATCTCGATTAGGATAATAGTCACCTTTTGTATATAAAATATAAGTACCTACCTACTTATGCCAATTTTTTATGTTTTGTGTGCACTAAGGTTGTCACTCAAATAGTGATTTGGTCGCCCGTTCTGAATAACTAGTACTCATTTTGTATTTTAAAGTCAACCAATTTCAAAATTTGGTGTCGCCCTAAGTCCGTCACCCACTTAATATTTCTGTACGCTATATTCAGTATTTTTGATACCCAAAATGTGAATTTATTGTTACCCGATTAAATACTACCCTATTATATTTATCGTTTACTGTTTTCATTTATCACAAAACCAGACGACCTGAGTGGTGCAGTGGTCAACTTGTCGGTCTACCACGCAAGAGGTCCCGGGTACAATTCCAGGCCAGGCAGATTTCAGGCGCCTGGCCCAGCGATTGCGGAGGTTAAGCAACTTTCGCATGGGTCGGTCATGGGATGGGTGACCAAAAAAATATTATCTCGAGCTCCTCCGTGCTTCGGAAGGCATGTTAAGCCGTTGGTCCCGGCTGCATTTGCAGTCGTTAACACCCACCAATCCGCATTGGTCCCATCCTACTTACCACCCATACCTAAGGAAGGCCTGTGCCCCAGCAGTGGGGACATTAAAAATGGCTGATGGTCGAAACACATCATGGATTTATTTATTTATGATTAATATCGTAAGAATATTGTGCCCTTTGATCAAGAATAGCCTAGATAACGCTTCACGAACTAAAACAGTACGCAAAAATGGCACCTCAAATGGCGTCCCTACTTACAAACTTGGCGCTTATTTTGTACATAATAACCTCTTATTTTGTACAAACTCACATTTTATATCACTTTGTACAAAATAAGCATATTTTGTATAAAAACACATCTTTTATCGCTTACTTTGTGCAAAATAAGCGCCCAGTTTGTAAGTGGGACGCTATTTGAGGTGCCATTTTTGAGACTCTGACCGGAGATCTAGGGTATTCTTGATCGAAGTTTGTGCCTTATAAAATCCTTCCTGAAACTACACGGTTCTTCAATCGCTTCGAGCTGACGACAGATTTGCCATAATTAGAATGGTACACACGGCTCACGCGACCAGGCAGCAATAAAGTCAATATTTATTTAAATAATAACAAAACTTTCATCATCATCATCATATCAGCCGCACGACACCCACTTGACTGCTGGGTATAGGCCTCCCCTAAGGATCTCCATTCCAGAACCTTTCCGCCCCAACGGCCATCGGTTCTTCTCGCTATGTGTCCCGCCCATTGCCACTTCAGCTGAGCAATCCTTCGAGCGATGTCGGTTACTTACCTCAGTGTCTCAAGATGAAAGTCTATGAACAGTGTGTGTTGCCAGTGATGACTTACGGCAGTGAAACGTGGTCGCTAACTATGAGTCTCATAAGGAGGCTCAAGATCACCCAGCGTGCAAAGGAGAGAGCCATGCTCGGCGTTTCCCTGCGTGATCGAATCAGAAACGAAGAGATCCGCAAGAGAACTAAAGTATAAAAACTTTATTGACCCCAAAATATCTCTCTTAAAATGCTGTTCAGATCAGTTGGGTTTGTATGGCGATCTGAATTTCCTTCATTCACTCCCTGGATGGCCATCATCAGATCACAGCTAGGTCAATCCATGGCGGAGAACCAAGGCATCAAAGTTACCTCGTTTGTATGAAAATCGACTGGTGTCTTTAATTATGTGATTGCCACTGTATAAATGGTATGTTAACATATTCATTATTCAAACTGAATTTTTAATCAGCAACCAGGTGACAGCAAATTCAGTAATTTCTGTCTAAATAAGTAAAAACATGCATTGTATCATAGACTGTATGGTTCTTGGTAAAAACTTAGATTGACTTACTATTAGAACGCTTTCACAAGCGTTTTAGTCGCGGCGTTGTACGGACGCGTGACACGCGCGGTACAGACGCGCGTATGTCATACTTTTGTATGGATATTATGACGATATGACGCACGGTAAGCCGTGCTGACGCCCCGCGACTGAAACGCCTAAGTATTATGTGAATGCGCTCTTACTGAGAGCAATAGGTAAAATTAAACTACAGCTACCTGTACAAAATGTTAATTGGTGTTTAAATAAATTAAATTGTTATTTCCAATAGTTTACAAAGCTTACGTAACTTAACCCCCACACTAAAGCCTATCTTGTGGGAGAAATATACAGTTTACTTATTTTGAGACCAAACTTGCCCTTAAAAGTGGCCCTGTACCCTGTACCGAGGGGGGCAGGGTGGGGCAGCTCCCCCCTGGATTTTGTTTACCTCCTCTCTCTCTTAATCGTTCCCTCATAACTGAGGATCGTGATCACCGGCTGCTTTTACGATTTGCCTCCATCGGTCTCGGTCCATAGTTGCTCTCACTGCTTGATAGAATTTGCTTGAGGAGCTTGCTACTCTTACTTGGTCAGACCAGCTGGTTGGCGAACAACCTCGGGCCCTCTTGCCTTCTATTCCACCAACCACGACCAGCTTTTCGGGACTTTCATCTCCTCTTCGCATTATGTGTTTACCTCCAACTAACTAGCAATTGTTATCAATAAAAGTTCTTATTTGCCATTTGCATATTTGATTTACAATAAACTTGCCCCCGCTTGGGGGCGATACAATAGATTTGTCCCCCCCCCTGGCCTAGAACCTGGGTACGCCCATGCCTGTACTATTTGGGTAAAATAGGTAGATTGTGCTAAATGACGAATAGATGGCTAAAGGTGCGCGACCACTGGGCACAGAGCGACTGGAGCGGACGGATCGGTCACTTTCTTTTTATTATTTTCTATAATAAAAAGATTGTCCGCTCCGATTCCGATGCAGTGGACGCTCAACATAAATTAACTTTAACTTATACAATTTACTTTTGGTTTTTACTGTCCATGTGTCAGCATCCCGAAAATAGACATCATTGCTTTCATCTCGTTATGCCGTGACAATTATATATTTGCTGATTGACGCCGTCAGTTGTGCGCCCTAACGCGACTGCGTAAGGCCTCAATTGCGCTGACAAATTATATTTAGTTAAAGAATATCATCGATTTTCGTGTCTCTCATTAAAAATGATGATACGAAAGTGTAGGAAGTTGAAAATTTCTGGAAAACAAATATTAGATTACGCTTTTCCCGGTGTTTCTATAGACGATTCGAGTTTTTTTTTCTATTGTTATTAATTAAGAAATTTTGTGTTTCTTTCGCTAATTTACTATGTTTTAAATTATGAGGAAAAATAACTTTTTTAACAATATTTTACATTACGAGTTTATAGATGATTGTTATTTTTCTGAGAAAAGGGTCATGCGACTCGTGCGGTTACAGACCTTAAAGGCAGACAGTTTGGAATCTCCATAAAAGAATAGTCAAGGATACGTACGATCAATAGTTTTCATGCCAACCGTTAAAGGGACCACCCTTATCCTATTTAATTTGTTTTTTTTACTTTATTTTTTCTAGTTGTAGAAAATTTTACCTAATTAAAAAAAGTTTTAATATTAGTTGCACAACGGATTAAAATCTATGAAAAATAATTTCCATTTCATTCTATACATAAAGCAATGAAAAGTTAAACTAAACCCGTGTTTTAATTAATAAAAATGTGCTTACATAGATTAATATTGAAATTATTATTATTTAACTCTATCGATTGACAGGACTTGAAAAGTAAAAAAAAACATTTAAAGCATTTTAATTACAGATTAATGATGTTTTAGTATTAATAATTCAGCTACCGTAGCAAATAAAAAAGTCAAAATTAATAACTTTATGAAATATATTTTAATTATTCGCAGTTGGTCGGATTCGCAAATGGTCGGATTCTCATTTCTTCGGATTCAGTACAGACAATAACATATAACTTAAACAATGATATTTTTTATGTATCTACCAGTAGCTGCAAAGTGCATATTTATATATGCGAGAAAATTAAATTATTTTTGAATCCGACACTTACAAATGTCTTGTGTTGTCATGATCTGTAATTTGTGATCTGAGAAACAAGGGAGAAATATTTTTTGAATGTTGTTTTTATTGAACCTAATAAAAAAAAATATGAAAAATAATTTAATTAAATAAATATAAATTTGAAATGCAAAATGATTTTTCGACCTTTTGCGAATTTAACCAAGTGCTTATCAAGTAAATTTTTCTTTGTCCATCAGCCATTTTTGATGTCCCCACTGCTGGGCACAGGCCTTCTTTGTGAGTGGTAAGGAGGATGTGCCATAACCCAACACACGGGCCCAATGCGGATTGGTGGGGCTGCAAATGCAGCCGAGACCAACGGCTTAACGTGCCTTCCGAAGCACGGAGGAGCTCGAGATAATAAATTTTTGGTCACCCATCCCATGACCGACCCATGCGAACGTTGCTTTACTTCCGCAATCGCTGGGCCAGGCGCTAAACCACTGCGCCACCGAGCTCCTCTTTTTTTTTAACTTTTCTTTATAACTATCTTTCGGCAAAATGAGAATCCGACCTTTTGCGAATCCGACCAAGTGCTAATATAATATTCTGATGTCAATTGTCAACAGAGACATTTCTGAGAGTTCCAAACTAAAAGTTGGTTTGCCTAACTTTTATATTTTTCTGAAATAACGAAAAAAAAAACTGCTGTTTCATAAATAAATAAAAATAATATTCAAAAATAATAACGAAAATATCAAATTACTTATACGAAACAGTAGATTTTTTTCCCATTATAATAGTTGTTCAGTTTAATGGTCCCTATCTACCATAATCGGCATTGTGGGTTGTTTTGTAACACCCTGTGTATTTTAGAAAAAAATATAAACGTAAACGATGTTATTACAAAAGATTTTTAAACACCTGCAGACACTCTCTAAATGTGATGCTCTGCTTTCAAACAATTTGTCAAGAAAGTGACATCATCACATTTAAACAGTGTCTAAGTTAAAAATTATTACACGCTTACATACTTACCACAACAAAGTTAAAAAATAAAAAAAAAGCTTTTAAAAAAAAAGAAAAACCTTCAAAAACCTTAAATTAAAAACGAAAATAGTTTCAAAATGAAATATCTCTAAAAAGCAAGAAATAATATTAAAATCACCAATACGCATGTCAATTTTAATAAAAAAAGTCTAATGATGAAGTCAGGTGGGGATTTAAGAATAAAAAAAGGTGTTCTCCATCCAGCCATGCCCGACTTCAATAAACATTTTTTAATTAAATTGATATGCGTTTTCCGATAAACAGACGGACAAATGTATTTCTCTTCTATGCGTTTGTTAGTTGGTTATGCAAATTCTATAGGCTAGGCTCTTTAAGCAAATACTTCTGATAAGTTTTAATTATAGAGTGTAAACTAAAAACCTCAGCTGTAACAAAAACGATAACGGCAATGACCAAAACTTTTTCTAACACAGCCCAGAATCTTTTAAATGCAGGAACTTGATGAAGACACAGTCCCTCCGACTACAGTCATTCGAAGAGAAAAATTATACTTAGATTTTATAATGGATAAGATTTCGATAGCGAATTTCGTTATTCCTTTATTTTCGTCGCCCAAAATTTTAATATTATTTGCAAAAAAATCGAAATTTACACTCATCCATCACTAAGCACTCCTAAAATAGTGAGCCGCGTGTCCCTCGTCGAGAATCGAACCAGCAACCCGAGCCGCATCGGCACGCGCCCTTTGATCCACCGCCCTTTGAAACGTGACGCCGCCTGTGTCGACATGTCTTGGGGCAGACTGGTCTCATATGCTGGGGTTTGTTTTAAAAGTGGTGAAAATGTACGTATCTAAATTCAGGATTCAAAATACTTAATATTTCATTTTATAAAATGATGCTTTAGATTTTAAGGAGTAGCGAGAAAGTACGTGTAGGTAGGACAAAGTTCCATAATATACAGTCTCATAAGTTCAGTTTTGTATTAGAAGTGGAGAAAATTAGATTTTCTTTTTGTGTGCCTTAGTTAAAGACATTTAAATAGACAGTTAAATAAATGATTAGATCGTTATACTCTTATACAGGGTGTTTGGCCTCATAAAGCCGAATATGGTATATAGGGACCATCAAACTGTACAACTTTTACTATGGGAACAACTCTGAAATCTCTGAAATCTTGATGGTCTATCTACAATATTCGGCTTTATAAGGCTATTACCAAACACCCTGTATAAATAGTTCTTAGTTTGCAATTTTTAAAATTCTTTATTTTACTTTTCCTTATCACCTCTCAAGCTTACGCGCTCATTAGACATGAAATAATGATATAAAACACTCTTTTAAAGGAAACTATAGCTCGGTTTTATTGAAAGTTCTTTGGTAATAGGGATGATGACTAATGAATAAAATAACGAAATACTAATAAAAATCGTAAACATATTAAACTTTTAGAGTAGCTTGTATACCTCTTGGTTTTATATATTGCATATTATTTATTTTATGACACTTCAAAGTTGGGTGGACAAGTCCATTTAAAAAGTATAAAATTTATTAAAATAAATAATACCTTGAATTAGTCCGTAAAATGTATAGCAAATTTGTCTAAGAAACTATTTTGATAAACACAATATTTAATATAGCTGCCAAACAAATTTCCTACGCGTTGCATACAAACTACTTATTCGTGACGTCATAACTAGGAAGCCATTAGTATGGAGCGTTTTTGGGCGAGTCCATTTGTGTGCATTTCACACTGTGATATCTAGGGCAGTTTTCATGCTAGCGAATTAATTCTTTTACCAATGTTTCTTTTTTGAGAGGTAATTTATATAACATAAAATAAAAAAAATATTCATCATGCCTATTAGTTGGTATTTGGTTTGATTCTTTATTTTTCGGACGTGTGAAAAGTGTTTTATTTCATCTGTAGTGAGCGCGTCAGCTTGTGAGGTAGCTTTATACTTTTCCTAGTTTTGTTGACATAATATGATTTAATTTTGATGTCACCATTTTTTAAACAATAAACAGCAGTTGAAAAGAAGACTAGCAACAACTTGGACAATATAATTTATAACTTATATGTTTTTTTTGCGATCTGCGCGCAGTAAAATTAATTAAGCGTCTGAGTTTGTTGCAAACAAGTTATCATGAAAGTTGATAACTTTTATTCATTATTATCTGGAACAACTGTTTTAAAACATAGTGTAGAATTGCAACAGTGAGTAACTTATGTTATATTTTCTACAATACATGAAATAAGCTGAGCTACCGAGTCAGCGGTCAGAGCATTGGACCGGATATCCAAAGGTCGCGGGTTCGATTCCCGTCTGAGTATTGATCTGGTGCGAGTCGTATTTTTTCTAGTATATTATTTAGTATTGTATAAAAATAGCATTGTGAATGCAAAAATCCCAAAATTAAAAATTATTTGATAGAGTTATCATCATCAGCATGTATTATGTGCAATTATCAATCAGTTGCACTGTATTGCTACAAATTAAAATTTTGAGCTACGTGCTTAAAATATATTTGGAAATTAATAAACTGAACTCTTAACGATGAATATTACGAAAATGAAATTGAAAATAATTTCCTTATTTTTTTTAACCCAGGAATACACATATCTTACGTTTTGGTGTCAAATTTTCCACAGCTTTAAAAATAGTTATAATGTAGGGTAGTATTGCTCTTGTACTATTATGTATTCTGTAGTATTGCTAAAATAAAGTTTATTAGGTATATTTTTTCTCATAAGTTTTACACCAATAAATATTTTAATAAAAATTATGCTAGCTTCCCTTTGGTGGTAGGAAAATATAGACGATTCAAAAGTACTTCATAATTAAGTTTATTTGAATAAAGCTTATTTGACTTGGATTTTGAGTTTCATTACTATTTTACTCTCTCAGGGCTGCAGCTTCAAAGCACTGTATAGATCCTTTAACTTTTCTATACAAATCTACGACCCCAAGTAACTTTGTGGATCCTTCCTCTTACTTCTTAAAGGAACATTATTTTATTGAGTGTACCATAAACTCGAACATTAAAGGCTATCTTTTATACAATCTACTGTATCCCTTTGCGTTGGCATTGCATCGAATCTACGTTAATAAACATCCATTGATTGCTGTGCTGTAACACGCAGTGAATACAAATTCACTCGTATAGGAGAGAGAACGGGATCAAAAGTGCTTATTCTTAAACCGCTCGACACTTTCAAACGGTATCATCGGCCATTTTAAGGTACTTATACTTACTTACGTACTTACTTACGTACTTACTCAAGTACTTACTTTGGGAAATAGTATCACATAGTGTGGACTAAAGTAACTGTAAGGCCACGTACGCACTGCCAAGCGGCTGACTTAGCGCCTTCACCTAAAGCCTAGCGAGTCACCTAGCTTGTTGTAAAGTTAGTACTATTATATATTCTGTGGTAGAGTAAATGAAACGTTTACGAATGTTTGCAACCGACCGTACTGCGCGCTTGACGCATTCCCTAATCTCTACACGCTAGGTGACAGGCTAGGCCGCTAAGCAAGCCGCCCACCTGTCAGTGCGTATGCGTACGTGGCCTGTTCAAATCTCTCGTTTTACACAGTTACAGCTACTTAACGTACACAATAGAAGTTTTCAGTTTTCTCAATCAAGAGATAGCTACGAAAATTTACAAAATACTTATCATAAATTTTATAATTTTTTTAATGTTTTTTTAAGTATTACCTGACTATAACGGATTTGCTCGTAGACATGAGTACAAAATTGTACTTTCCCTGTAAGTAATTTCAAGATAATTATATCATGTTTTAGATATTTTTATATAAACTTATTTTTGTCTGCTAGAAAAAATACGACTCGCACCAGATCAATTCTCGGACGGGAATCGAACCCGCGACCTTTGGATATCCGGTCCAATGCTCTGACCGCTGAGCTTATTTTTCTAGTATATTATTTAGAATTGTATAAAAATAGCATTGTGAATGCAAAAATCTCAAATTTAAAAATTATTTTTCTCTGTTAATTTATGTTTGTTGTGATTGTGACAAGACCAGCAATATAAAATAGCCTACTCTTTAAAAAAATATCCTTTCATTTTGATTGAAGCGTTTATTTGTTTAGTTTTATATTTTATTTTCTCTCAATCTGGGGCCTTACTATGAGCTCTTATACCAGGACTTATATTGAACGGCATTACTTTTTCGTACTATGACCTACATGGTTAGTATGAAAGCAGGCCCTAAGCTGTCCTGTTTAAGGCCTGCTTTTGAACTGAACGGTTTCTTAGTTGCTGATAGTAAGCCCCCTGAGCGTAATGTCGTTTTTCTATCGGTTTAAGAATATGTCAGTTCACCGGTTTATGGCCACTTTACAGGCTGTTATTTTTTTTCACCGAGCACATTTCATATTAATTGACATGTAACGTTGTTCGTCGCACATTTTGATATGCGCCAATTTGCAGACTCATATTATATGCGGAGTTGAAAAGTTTGGTATTTCTACGACTTAAAAAGGCTGAAAGAGGTATTTTTATTAACAGTGTTATCTTTATATTTCCCGATTACTATCGATGTTAACAAATTGTTATCGAGTTGCAAGAATGACTGCAAATCGAGTGTAATGTCGATATGTCCATATAAACGACAAAAAGTCGAACAAAAAAGAGATGGTTTGCTCGTTACTTCTTATTGAACGACTTTTATACAAAATGGGAACTTATGAAGAAATCTACAATTTCTTAATTAACATTTTAACTGCAATTCCTAAAATTAAAAATGGTTAGGTGTTATGCATGCTATATAAGGCTAGCATACGTAGCAAAGTTTGAATTAAGTAAGTTTTATTTTGTAGACCACCCTTCGCAACTTTTTTTTTCATGTCATGTCATGTCATGTCAAAATGTGTGTGCAAAATTTCATGATGATCGGTTGTAGGCGTAACAAACAAAAAAACTTAGTAAGTTAGTAAGGGCACAGAGAAAATTATTAGTAAGGGATAGTTGCCTACTATTAATACCTTAAGGCGGTTGTATGACTGAAAGTGGCGCCCTCAGAGGTTTTTATTTAATAAGTTATTAATAGAAAAAGATTATAATAATGTTTATCGTGGAGATTTTAGGGCCCATGGTCTAGTATTTTTAGAAGGCACTACATGCCCTCGTAGTCATTCGTAGAAGTAGATAGCAAATGTGTCAAAAACGGCCACTTTTAGCAGTTTTGCTATCTACTTCTAGCAGTGACTACGAGGGAATGTAACGATACCGTCTAAAAATACTAGACCGTGGGCCCTAAAATCTCCACGATAAACATTTTTAAAATTGTGTATTAGATTTATAATATTAAATATAATTCACCGCGGCGCCACTTTCGCTCAGGGTACCACCTTAATACCTACCATATTCCGGCAGTTCTAAATTTGAAATTTAAAAACTTTAAATTTGGAACTGCCACAGACAATGCGCCACAGAGTAGTATTATCACGGCGCTAACTGGTTGCCGTGAGCTGGCATTTAACACCTCCTCCAACCAATAACAATTTATAAGACAAAAAGCCTTTGTAATATGGCACCTGCGTTTTAGGATGGTTTTAGGGCTAAATTGACATGTTCACACCTAAAACTAAGCAGTGTTACCAGGTGTAAATTTAAAGTCCTTCTTTGCTAGTTCCTGGCTTAAAAGTGTATTTCAGAATTATTCAAAGTTTTATGTTGGGTATAAAGACTTATAATGCAGTTAACGGCAACAAGTTAATAAGGAAAAAGGAAGATAACAAGAAGTTAAGCAAACTTACTGGCAAATTGGTTCATATGAAAAGTTGTTCCATTTTTAAATTAAACCAGCTAATAACGATTAGCTAAAAGTAAAGTGATTGTGTATGACTTTAACAAAAAACATAACCCTTTCCTTGCAGTCGGGTAAAAAAAGAATTAACTAACTAACGAAGGAAAATTAACTAAATTAATTGATTTATGTCCCGTCTGACCTGCTACGGGTGAGTCGATTTTTTCTAATATTTTTTCAGTTATATTAAGTAACTTAATAATGTTAAATATATAAGAAGTCTGTATATAAGAAATGTTTTTATAAACTTCATATGAAATTATTATGCCAGCAATATTATAATTGTTTGTTGATATTTATGTAACACGATAAATCATATCATCATTATAGCAAAGCTCTTATGTTATCTTCGTATATAACATGATATGCAGTCAAGATCGCACTATTATTGTTATTTATTCTCAATAAAAACTTGACATTCAGTCTAATAAATTCGACGAAATCAATTCAAACCTCTCTAAAAACCAATCCACATACATATTTATAACGGTCGTAAACTATATTATACATACGGGTTTGAAGAACGGCGTTTGCGAACCATAAACGAATTTATGTGAAGTAACTCTATCAAAATCGAACCACACTTTTATGGCACGTCTCGTGAGAAAACAGTCGAGAGTATTCCAAGAAACTGGTAGGTACCTTTTAATTTTTCGAAATAAAGACGAAATCCTACGTTTTATTAGAGGACTATTAGGGTCTTTTTTGCTTTGGGACGTTAGGGCTGCCCGTTGTTATAATAAGATTTTAAATTTTTTTTATGGTATTATTTTAATATTATGGTATTAATGAATCTAGTGCTATTTTCTTTTAAATTATTAAAACTTTAATATCTAATATTAGGGTAATTAATAAATCGTACTATCTTATATTGAAAATTATTAAAACATAATCACTAAAGATAAAACGAAAAATAATCTTAGACTTTACCAACAATAACTTTGCAAAGTATATATTTTAAACAGGTATTATAATATAACATTGAACTCGCATAGCTCATTCTATCTGCAATAGGGCTTTTATAGATAGACATAATCTTGACCTTGTACTGTTTTCAGCACTTTAATGGACTCTAATAGAATAATGCATCTGATTCCCAGCTTTTGGAATAAGATAAATTATGTTAAACCTGAGCAAAGTGGTTAGTTGATCAAAATGAGTTACCAAAATGTTGATAAAAATGAGATGCATTATTTCTACATCAGCAACAAATTCAATAAGAGCTTTATTTGTTTCTAAAACATTCACCGTGAATTTAAAAGCGCCACCAAGAAGAAGATGTTGAAAACATGTACACCATACCTACTTTAAGTATTTTTTGCTAGAAGGTCATCGATTTTTAAATTCCAAGTAATTCACATTTTTTATTTTACTTATCTTAAAGCATATTAGTTTTACCTACGTTGGCAACCCTAAATAGATAATGGGGCCTAAATCTGTCGAGTCGGCACGTCACAGAGCAGTTCACAGTAGCGACTCGAGTGTTTTGTTAGGCAGGGCTGGTTCGATGGCCTCTGCTGTTGTTTTTGCGATACTTGTCCTAAAGCAACTGTGTAACGGTTTTGCAGTGAATTGACATAATTTGTCTTTGATCAAACTGATAAGTACACGTAAAACACTCAAAACAACATTTTTATCAAAGTATTTTTTTTATAAAATTAACTTGAGAACAATACTTTAACCAACTTATTTTTCTATTATATTTTGCACATTTCATCACATTTCTTGATAAGTATATAAAATAATATAATGGGATGAGACTCAATATTCTCATCCCATTATATTATTTTATCTATATTTATAAAATCGTAAACTGAATGACTGACTGACTGACTGATCTATCAACGCACAGCCCAAACCGCTGGGTCTAGAGACTCCAAATTTGGCACGTAGGTTCCTTATGAGGTCTAGGGGTGCACTAAGAAAGGGTTTTTCAAAATTCACCCCCTAAGGGGTAAAAAAGGGGATCAAAGTTTGTATGAAAGTCCCTCAGTTTTGAAGCTAGGATCTTCAAATTTTGTGTTTAGACTGACCATTGAAAATAAATAAATACAGATTTCAGCGTTTTTTAAAATTCTACCCCCGAAGGGGTCAAAAGGGGGATGAAGTTGTGTATTGAAGAAAATCCTTTATTTTCGAAAAGTAAAAATCGCTAAATTTATAATTTAGGCTTATGGATAGAAAACTAACGCAACGTATATTGTTATTGTTAGTATTTCAACCCCTATGAAGATGAAATGGGGGTGAAAAGGGGTAAAAACCCCAAAAATAGATATGGATGTCGTTATTGGGGTTTTCTGGGATGACGATTGCAAAAATTACATTTATTTTGAAGTCCAACACGGTGGACATGATTTGACCCCTAAAGGGGTGAAAATGGGGTTCAAATTTTGTATGGAAAAATAAAATAAAATAGACATTACAACTTTAAAATTCGTAGGAGCATGTCTAAAAATAAATAGGCAAACACATATTTTGTAATTTTGATAATCCTCCCTTGAGGTGTAAATGGGGTAAGTAAACATGAAAATCGATGTGGATGTCGTCCTTGAGGTTTCATGGGATGGTGGTTGCGAAAATGACAATAATTTTGAAGTCCAACACGGTGGCCATGATTGGACCTGGACATGCACATCCAGGGGACGGGAACGGGAACGGGAACGGGAACGGGAACGGGAACGGGAACGGGAACGGGAACGGGAACGGGAACGGGAACGGGAACGGGAACGGGAACGGGAACGGGAATTGGAACGGGAAGCCACGTGCGAGGCCCGCCACACGCGGCAAATGTCTTGCCTCGCCAGTTAGCGCCCTTGGTAGGAACCCGCCTAAATGCGTAAAAATGGCTGGTCAGATCCTGGTTGAAGGTTCCCTAAGGATTTTTAAGGTTCCCTAAGGATTTTCTCTAATATCCACGCGGACGAAGTCGCGGGCAGAAGCTAGTATACCTGTAGCGGCACCTATCTATACGCCGCACATTACCAACACACACACGGTTGCAACAAGATTCATCACCGTGTGATTAGATGGCGCTAGTATCGTAAGAACACAAAAGATTAGTATGGAATAACAACTCGCAGTATGGAGAATATATGAAGAAACCTACATCTCGCTATCGAAGTTTCATTAGCGACGCAGCATATATACAACTGCCAACCATCATCGGTTGGACCGCGGTCCCCGGGCTAATACCACCAGCCCGGAGGAAGATCTTCCCCTTTGGCCTTCCTATCAGTGGCTACCTTCTCCATACTACCATACATCATTCCCACACTGGTGACCCCCGACGGAGCACATCAAGCACCTTCAGCAACGCAGCGCAGCCTTCACTCCCCATACCTTATCCAGCATCCGCAGCAGTCACACCGCAAGCGGACGCACAGCAGCCAGCAACCAGCCTTCAAGGTTCCATCGCAGCCTCATTGACGACGCTTCCTGGACCTTCGGCAACTCTCGACGGCATTATCCCGACCTGGTCTTCGCAGCCCACGACTGGAGCATCACTGGGCCCTTACTCCGGTGTGGCAGTTCTGCGCACCACACCAGCAGCTCGGACCTACCGTCACCTTCCACTGTCCCGACTCACCGTGGACAGGCCCCGACTCACCGTGGACACGGATCTACCTGCAGCACTGGCGGACGCGCCTTCCTTCACCCCACAACGTCTCGACTCACCGTAAACTGTCTCGACTCACCGCAGACTGGGGCATCTCCTGCAGCATTCTACTCAGGCACTTGCATAGCTCTGACGCACTGACAGCTGAGCTTGGACAATCCTTGGACTATCGACCTCCGGTCTCAGGGGGGGAGTGATGTAGCGGCACCTATCTATACGCCGCACATTACCAACACACACACGGTTGCAACAAGATTCATCACCGTGTGATTAGATGGCGCTAGTATCGTAAGAACACAAAAGATTAGTATGGAATAACAACTCGCAGTATGGAGAATATATGAAGAAACCTACATCTCGCTATCGAAGTTTCATTAGCGACGCAGCATATATACAACTGCCAACCATCATCGGTTGGACCGCGGTCCCCGGGCTAATACCACCAGCCCGGAGGAAGATCTTCCCCTTTGGCCTTCCTATCAGTGGCTACCTTCTCCATACTACCATACTTCATTCCTACATACCTATAAAGAAGAACGGCACTTGCTTTAGGATTGCCTAAAGAAAGTGCCGTTCTTCTTTTGGTAAAGTGAAAAACTACAGAACTAAAGATCAACATAAGTTACATTTGTATTATTTTACCACCTTTGAGAACTTACAATTAAAATTTTAAATTGAAATCAGTTTGTCGAGATAATCGGATATTCAGGCAACTGATTTCAGTGGTTACGTCAAAATAACAGATATCAAAACGGGCCGAATCTTGACGACACCAATGAGTACTTGAGGACTCTAAAGAGAAACCCAGTAAACGCATAGGAATCCAACCCAACATAGTTGCCTAACCAACCTAACAGTTACCTTATAGTCTGCACATGCCTTTAAATTATATACGTAAGCAACTTAAACGGTCTTTACAAAAATCTATTAACAGGTATCGAAGTTACAATTACAGCTGATCACACTTCATTCTTTCAGAATTCTATATCCTACGGCAAACTTTTAAGTCAATTTAATGCCTCTAAAAATATAGCATTATTCATTATTCAATATCTGTTCTCAAAAGGTGATGAAGTTCGGTTGTTTTATTGGTTGGCAATAAATCAAATAGCGGCGGTATTTCTACAAAGTATTTTAAACTCAAACCCCCTGCTGATAAGGTGCAATTAGTTTATTGCTTTTATTATGATTATTTCAGGATCGCTTTTTAACTTGAACACTGTCAGAGCAAAGCCTATTAACCACCTTCATAATAGATAGCGAAAGATGTTGACAGTGATTTGTCCTTATTTTACTATTTCTTTGTATAGAAATCTGAGACATGACGGCACCACGAACACCCTGTCTTAAGACAATATAGAAAATGTTTTATACTTTGATCAAGTC
Source organism: Agriphila straminella (assembly GCA_950108535.1). Lineage (NCBI taxonomy): Eukaryota > Metazoa > Arthropoda > Insecta > Lepidoptera > Crambidae > Agriphila > Agriphila straminella. The sequence continues at coordinate 3,362,807 of OX467303.1, read as the reverse complement.
GGGGTTGAACTCAGGGATTGATGTGACGATCACGAGTTAACGAGACGGTCAAGCCACTCAACAGAGCGGAAGAGGCGTCAGGCTGGCTGAATATTTTTTGACCGAGCGAGCACGAGGTGCGAGCGAGGCGTCTCTGCTTCAGCTTGGGCAAAAAATCTTTCGTATGTCCGGCTGTCTGTTCCCACCTACAGGTTGCATTTCTTAACCGATTCTTGAGAAATTTTGTGAGCAGGTTTGAAAATTATAAAGAATTTTTTTGTTGAGCCAGTTTTTTGAAATTTTTCAAAATGGCGGAGATATGTTAAAAAAACAGATTTCAGTCCGCTTTCCAGCTCTGCCTATTCTTCTCTACAGGTCGCATTTCTCCACCGATTCTCGTGAAATTTTGTGAGCAGGTTTGAAAATGATGTAGATTTTTTTTAAGCCAGTTTTTTGAAATTTTTCAAAATAGCGTAGATACGTTAAAAAACCTGTTTCAGTCCGGCTTTTCAGCGCTGTATGTTCTCCTCTACAGGTCGCATTTCTCAACCGATTTCAGTGAAATTTTGTGAGCAGGTTTGAAAAGATAATACAATTTTTTTGTCACGCCACTTTTTTAAAAAATTTCGAAATGACGGAGAATTGTAAAAAAAACATAATTCAGTCTCGCTATCCGGCGCTGTCTGTTCTCCTCTACAGATCGCATTTCTCAACCGATTTCCATAAAATTTTGTAAACTGATTTGATCATTATGTAGAATTTTTTTGTCGAGACAGTTTTTTGATTTTTTTTTAAATGGCGGAGATATGTAAAAAAACACATTTCAGTCCAGCTTTCCAGCGCTGTCTTTTCTCCTCTTCAGGTAGCATTTCTCAGACGATTCTCGTGAAAATTCGTGACCAAGTTCAAAAATTTTATTAAAATTTTTTGTCGGACAGTTTTTTGTTTTTTTTTCAAAATGGCAGAGAATTGTAAAAAAAACATATTTCAGTCCCGCTTTCCAGCGCTGTCTGTTCTCCTCTACAGGTCGCATTTCTCAACCGATTTCCGTAAAATTTTGTAAACAGATTTGATAATTATGTAGAATTTTTTTGTAGAGACAGTTTTTTGATTTTTTTCAAAATGGCGGAGATATGTAAAAGAACATATTTAAATCCGGCTTTCCAGCTGTCTGTTCTCACTTTTGTGTTCTCACTTTTTTGTCTGTTCTCACCTACGGGTTGCATTTCTCAACCGATTCCCGTGAATTTTTCTGATCAGGTTTCATAAATATATAGAATTTTTTCGTCGAGCCAGTTTTTCGAAATTTTTCAAAATGGTGAAGATATTATATAAAAAAAACATATTTCAGCTGTTTTGAAAAAGTTCTAACTGTTTAGTCAAGCCAATTTTTCCATGAAAAAAATATTCACCCATTTTGAACAATGATCAAAATTAGAAGCACCATATAGCTGCGAATACTCACGTACCTACTGTGTCCTCTGAAAACTTCATGGCGACATTTTATTTTATTCTATCGCGAGGTCCACAGCTCACGGAGCCACTGGTATAGATAGGAATAAGCTCCTTTATTAATAGGATAAAGTTTTAGAATTTTAGGTTGCATGGAAAAATTAAAAAATATCACTTCGTCTTCGAAAATATTATGTACGAAAGTAACTAAACAGGCGAATGGGGATTATTCCTTAAGCATCACATATTAAGAAAGTCAACTGACAACTACTCTTTTTTACATTTCTGCGTAGCCAATTTATGTCAAAGTCAACAGTAACTGACGACTGTCAGTTGACCTATAAAAAATATTTAGCCAAATTAATTTTTTCAGACATTCCCCATTTCACTTATTATTTTTTACAATATAGGTACGTCTTGCCAGTAGGCGTCTGCGTGCAAGCCAATGATTCCATTATTCATAGTTATGTATAAATTTAAAAATGTTCTTACGATCTATAGGATGACGATGCTGTCATTACATACTACAACAATGCCTATGACGTCATCACGTCCAACATTCTTCACTTCCGTACATTTACAACGACACAGCTTTTGTAATCTCCAGTAATTAATTTCATAGATCGTATATGCGTTCACTGGACGGGTCAAAAAACCTTGAAAACGAGTTCACTCATAAACAAGTTGCATAAAACTAAACTTACAGAAATTATTCTTAATCAAAAAATCTCAGTATTATATTTTCTCTGAATCGTTTTTTTTTCCAAAAGCGTGATACGTTTGGCGCGAGCCCATACCATATTTGCACCTCATAAAAATTTGGCAGAGAAAAAAAAGGTGGTTCTTTTAGCGCCAGAAGTCCATTCATCAGTTTCTAAACATACAGTTCGATTCCAATAGTTATGCAAATAGCTTGGGGAATGTAATGAGTGCGGCGCGTTATTTAGGGCCGGCTCGTAACTCAAGACATGCTTCGGGATTGAGCTGGGGACAAGGAAATGAGTGGAGTGGTGTTGAGTCAAATCTTGCATTAATGTTTTTAAAGCCGCACATACAGACGGAATCCAGATTCGGAATTCTGAAACAGAATATCGATAATGTATGAAAATTTCGTATGGAAAAATCCCGCATGTGTGGTAGATCCATAGATTTGTATGGATTAGATGCGTTCGGAATGATTCCCTTTTTCCTTCTGTATGTGGCCACTCTAAAACAAGAACTCAGTTTATTCCTCAAGGTAATCAGCTAAATATGTGTTAATATTTTTGCTTATTAAAGAGATAAATAAAATAGTTGTAACACGATAAATAAAATGATAAAAATATTCTGGAGAAAGGTTGCTTTATTTTTGAATGGTTCGGAAAGAGAGTCAAGTTTACGAAGCTCGTGTGAAGCAGAAAACATTATTTTTTCTTTACTATTTAGTATTTTCTTCTTGTATTGATGTTATAAAATAATATTCTGTTTACCTTCCATATATTCCGGTGCGACAAATTCTACTAACCCTAGGGTTTTGTTTGGTGAAAAATATAGTAACTCTTAAGGATCGTCCTAATAGAACTCGACTACGTGATAATCGCAAGTTCGTGCGATTTTAGTGCGATGATCGCATAGTCGCGTTTTATTAGGACGATTCCTTAGTTTTTATTCCATACTTTTAAAATTACATTTTAATATTGTTACTCGAAACCTTTTCTTTATATGTAAAACATTACTAAAATAAAGATTTAGGTACCTTGATATCAGATATCAAAATTTGTAGGCTTTTACCTACTCCACTGTTTCCCTGTGAGCTCATCTCACACCTCACTCCGCCTCGAAATTAATAACATGTATATATTTTTAATTTTTATTCTGTTCTTGCACTTATTATTATTTAAACTGAATTTCGAGGCATTATTTATGACTATTTATATATCATATGTTGATCATTTTTCAATGTTTCCAGACTATTAACACTTTATTTTACTGTTAATATCTTTTTGGTCATCCTTTGTTTTGTTTTAACATATTTATGCGTCGCAAGCGATGCGCTGGTATAACTTATTATTTTGCATGTTAGCAATACTTTAATGGGTTTTTGTATGAATGGTGTTGTGGGCAGAGTTGTAATACTTTAGTGTTCCCGGGACATTCGTGATCAAATGTATGATTAAACTTGTAATAACAATATGCATAGATTTGCTCTTTGTATGTTGAGGTAATATGAAAATATCGCCTTACAAACAGCGAAGCGGTCATCTGAATTTTTACATTTTTCATCAAAAGTCGAAAACTATGCGGCCAAACTTCGGAGATAAGGGGGGACGGGACGGGACGGTATTTTATTGTGATAACGAAAAAAATTTTGATGATGTGCAATGCAAACAGCTCTCTTTCACAAATGATCCCCACATCGTGGCCCTATAGGCCAACTTTGAATTTTTAAGACACCCTTTTAAGTTTCTGTTGCAACAAAAATATACCTAGGTTAGGTTAGGTTACGAGTACCTACCTTTCTTATTTGCAATATTAATGATTTGATTTGTGTAGGTGACTGTATTAAAGCCCATGTGCGAATTTCCCTTTATGAGAATTTGAACTTATGAGAATTTGCCGTTTTGAGAAGTTTCCCTCTCGCGAATAAGGGCCGAGCCTACGGCAGCAGTTTACTAGTGCGGACAAACTCGTTGGACAATGTAAATGTCATTACTGCCAACGGTGTAAATCAGGGCTATCGTAATCGCTTTCATTCGACAGATAGATGTGACACATTGCTGCATTTTTTTGGCAAGTTTTTATTTGTGCCAAAGAGATGTAAATAAATATCAATGTTCTATCAAAGAAGAAGAGGAAGAAGAAGAAGAATCAAATAAAAGCTATTGTGATAGATTTTGAAATTAATGGGCAAGAAAGGCTTCGACGGCCTATACAATCAGTAAATCCATAAGTGTGTAAAAAGTCTTAATCGATTCAAACATAAACACTTGCGATGCTAGTGGTTCTACAATAGTACCTATGTGTAATATAATATAGTATTTTTTTGGTTGGCACACAAAATGGATTTCAAAGTTCAAAGCTTAATAATTTGAGACTGCGCAGCCATTTTTATTGACACTGTTTGAACCTCGGTCTCCGCTTGTTTTATTGCATATTCATCCTTTTTTACACCAACTTTACAATCGGTTGGCAAGCGTGGTCCAATTGGGTTGGTTACGCTGTAAAATTTGATTGTTCCCTTCTTAATTACTTTAGGGCTAGCCATTGATTTACTATACTGCCCCTATAGTTTGGTTTTAGGAAATATAAAACGTTCCCGACGTAAAAGGTTATTAAAATTTCAGTTTAATTGCAGGATTTATTTAGTTTAGTATTGGTTACTGCAATATAGGCAATTTCTGCATTTTAATTGAATCTATGAATTTGTTTGTGTTTTAAATTAATATCATCGACACTAGGTACTTTAGTGTCTACCTCCCTCCACGTATCTTATTTTTAACTGGCTCAAAAATGCATTTAGTGCCATCGAACAAGTTAGTTTTATTGGGACAAAAAAACATGTTGATAAACGCCAAGTAGTATAGAGCTGTCGAATGTTTAAATTATAAAGCCAATTTCAAACCGTACAATTATAAGTGAACATAAAGCATTAAAGTGGAGGTTTAAAATTAAGAGTAACTAAGTGTGGTTAGCTGCTGAGTGGAAACAGCAGTAAACAAAGATGAACAAAACGACGCTTAACTGTGAAGAAATGGGAAATTAGAAATCCTTAATTTGGAGGTTTTATTGCGACGTCCTTATGTTACACCGTTTTCTCGACTCTAGCGCAAAATCACAGAGTGACTATTCTGTTTTGATTATTATAATTAAAGCTATTTTATTTTGTGACCATAGTGAATGGGGTTAGAATTAGAAAAGTCATTAATGTGTTTTTCAACACACTTACTCGTAAAGTGAGCCCCAATACATCGCTTTTAGGACCATAAACCGAGCTATAACAAACGCGTGAAATAATATATAAAACACTAGTTAGTTCTTAATACAAATAACCCTACAAAGTTAAATAAGTACCTTACTGCAAGTTATATGCGAGTAAACAGAGCATTTCCAATTTAGCCGGGTAATACAGTATTTTTTTTAGTAACAACAAAGAGGTTTTATGCTGCTGATAATTCGTTTACATTTTTGGAATAAATAAATGTGTAAGTCCTTAATTAAGTCAAACAAATATTTTTTATTATCAAATTATTCATAATTCACAATATTTTGATATAAAATATTAAAATATTTGCATTTTATCACTTACAAATATAATTTTGACGTAGGTTGTATGCTCACTCACCCCTTTGTTCGCAAAATATTCTTGCGTTGGGCGTGTGAAAAAAACAAAAAAAAAACCTGCGCGCCTTTTTCCATAATTATCAAATATTTGGTTTTTGTCGTATTTGTTGCTGTGTGGTAAATAACTTTGTTTTTTCCTCGCAAATATGTTGAAAAACGTAGTATGAAACTCGTGAGCTCTTGCTTATTGCACACTCGGCTGAGTTACTCCCTCGCCTGCGGCTCGGGCTGCACTGCAACCCACAGCCTTGGGTGGTGCAATGAACAACCTAAGCTAACTTGTCTCATAATGTACTATTATTACACTTCGTTTATTACAAAAATATTTTTCGTTTTAAATACCACTTAGGTACTTAATAATTGTATTGATTGAATTATTATACTTGCTAAAGTGGGTACTTTATCGAGATTAACTATCGGTAACCCATCCATTTCAGCACCTGTGCTAAAATTGCTAATCACTCTTAATGTTTTGTCTAGAAATCACTGGAATCGTAGGTACTTAGAGGGATTTGTGCTTGTTTGACGCTTTTGTCATGTTGACGGCACACGCCATTATAGTGCGACTGTCTTTACTTGATAGATTTCCAGATTTTAAATTCTTTCCACACAAACTCTGTTATAAGAAGATCAAGACAACTCAAAACAGGCATGAACTGACTCAGTGACGGCGGGCGTCGCTGTAGTCTATTAAATAACTTATGTGTAAAAACAGTAGTCACTACTTGCTCAGTGACATATGTAACAATAGGTATGTAATAGCACTTAGTTTCAGTTTTAGCCAACGGGTTACTCTACTACACTGACAATTACTTACTAAAAAGCGATTCAAAATACGGATTTTGCTATTTCGAATGAAAATTAAAAATACGGCCCACGGTGTGTGCATCATCCTTTTCAATCATATTACGCTGTATTTTGATTTACGATGCCATCCCCGTTATTTACTTTTGAATGTTTAATTACAGCTGCTAAATAAACTGCGGAACCGTTTGCACATTAGGAATCTCCCGATTTTCTCATTCCAGCCAGTTGTTTAACGATTGGCAGGCGCCACAGTTGGTATGTAATCAGTAAATTGTTTGGAAATAATCAAGTTATTGGGAAAACAAGAACTAAGTAGGAGAACGGGGAAGCAGGACAAAAATTATGTCATTTTATTAAACTCTTTTTTTTATATTTAATGGGTTTGCTCTTGACCCCAGTCTTGCCCAAAAGCAAAGACAGGGTCTACGATGGAGCGAGCTTGCCCAGAAGGTGCTTATTCACTCTGGCCTTGAATAGAGTCAGGTTGTATGCGCTCGGAAACACAGACGCCGGCAGTGAATTCCATTCCATAGCTGTGCCCATTATGAACGATGATGAGTAGCGTTTGGTACGCAGAAAAGGTATATCAACTAAGAACGGGTGGTAACCTGCAGTGCGTCTGGATGTCCGATGGTAGAAAGGAGAAGGTGGAATGAGTTCATGCAGTTCTTGAGCACACTCACCAAAGTACAATCTGTAAAAGACCGATAGGCAAGCAACTTTTCGGCGGTGAGCTAAACTGTTAAGCTTAGCTGCTACCAGTTCCCCATCGCTTATTAATATCTTGGCTCTGCGTTCCACCGAGTCCAGTGCAGCAAGTTGATATTTCGCCGAGCCATCCCAAAGGTGGCAGCAGTACTCCATGCAAGATCGGACTTGAGCTTTATAAAGAGTTCAATACAATTAAGCTTGTGAATTGAATATTAGTTATACTCACCCATATTTCCTATTTCAGATCACTCACACAAATATCTGGTTACTCCTTATGAAACTTGAACAGCAATCGTGGGTTAATTTTTCTGCTTTAACATTGACGCAACTTTCAATTTCGATACCTACCTCCTATAAAGCTTAGAGGGTATTTACGCCGGTCAATTTTCCAGAAAAACAACCCGTGTCGATCCCACATTCATTATAAAATAATGCATAAAGGTAGAACGTCTTAAACGCCAAGCTGAAACATGTTACCTACAACGTTCGATTTAATTTAATTTTGGACCTGAGCACATAAATGGAGACGAATTGAACGTCGTTCAAAATTTTTGGAGTGAGCGTTCGGCAGGCTGATTATCTAAATAGAAACTATTTAGCGACCGGTTTCATTTGACATACATTGCTACTTTTTCTTTGGTATGTTTTTTTACCCCAAAAAGAAGAAGCAATGTATCACATTAATCTGTCAAATGAGACCGGTCGCTAGGTGGTTTCTAATTAGATAATCAGCCCGCCGCTGGTCTTACTGGGTAGTAAAGTAAGACCCGAACGCTAACAAAAATTTGAGTTAACTAAAAGTTGAGTTACTGGTTTAGTCTCAAAATCGTAAACTTGACTATGATTTACTTTATTTATGGTACTTCTACGGATTTATGTGGCAGGGTTATGAAGTCTCGTCTCGTTTTAATACCTTCGTCATACCTATATGGCTTTTGTTTACTGCTAGTGATACTGTATTGTTTAAATATGAGTGCTTCAACATCCACCGATGCTTCCTACGAAATATGATTAGGAAATCTGTCATAATGAAGACTCAATACGTACGTACGTAATGGTTTACGTGAATACTTTATCTTTTCTTTCTTTTGTCTCTATCTTATATATTAGACCGCCGAGTGCCTTGTACAGTCAACGGCACGTCAGACTATACATGTTGAACATGAGAACATTTTATGTCGTTACGTAATAAAAGTTGTTTTCGTAGTTCAACTTGCCGTGATGTCATGCGTACAACGGGTTCCAAGGTTGGGTCAATATGGAAAACAAACTTTTCTATGTTATACTTATACAGGGTGTCCCAAAACTTTTCACACGGAAGGAAAGTACTTACCTTAAATATTGAGATGGAAAATTTTACTGAAAGAAGACTTCATTTTGTTTTTAAATATAATTGAAACTGCATACAAAGATTTTTGAAAAATCACCTGCTTTAACCAGGAATCAAAGCCACCAAAAAACGTTTTTTTTTACGATACCAATCGAAATGGTTACTCATAAGAATTATTTTTTCTTAAGTTACACAGCATCTTAAACAAAAGGAAAACCATGAATTTAAAAAAATTTAATTATTGTATCAATTTGTTTCGAGTCGAATGCAATTTAAAAAAAATACTTTGAATGCAGTTCCGTTTCTTTTTAAAAACAAAAGTCTTATTTTAGTAAAATTTTCTTTCTTCAATAATAAAGGTACTTTTCGTCCGTGTGGCAAAGTTTTGGGACAACCTGTATATATGATTGAGACACACGCTAGTACTTATTACCGTAGTACTATTAGTTTTAACTTTTAACCATCATCGTTGCCTCGATGTCCATAGCACATGTGTTCTTACATACTTACCTACTACTTTAGAATATGTGCGATGGTTGTCGATGATAGCTGATGATGATGGTCAAACAAACAAACAAAATACAGCCCGTCACATTTCAGACACAGCTGATCGTCGCGCGTCACCAGCGTGACGTCGGTCATAGTTCGATGCGCTTCGTATGCACCGTGCAGTGCACCGGTGCGCGATTAGTGCGAAATCCGCATATTTAATTAACGATGTTCGTCTGTGAAAGCAAAAACAATTATTTTTATTCGTCCTTTGGGACCTTTAATGATGTTTGTTTCTACAAGTGTTTCTTGAAAGTAACTAATACCTAATGTTTATGTTAAAAATGTCATGGAAATAATTAAGGTTTATTTTGTGTTGATACTATACTAGAGGTATTATAATTTCATGGAAATAATTAAGGTTTATTTTGTGTTGATACTATACTAGAAGTATTATATTACTTATTTTCAAACAATTAGACGCAAAACATCATATCATAATTGCTTTAGTAACAAAAATAATACAAAAAGAGATGGGTACACACGACAGTACGTACGTCAAGTTAAACAGTATAACTACGAAAATAGCTGTTATTACGTACGGCATAGAGACGGTCTCAAGGTTAACATGTTTAGTCGACTATATACATGACAAAAATGTTACAAAATAACCTCTAATGCCGAATATGGTAGAGGGATCATCAAACTGAACAACTTTCACTATGGGACTAACTCTGAAATCGCTGTTTCATACATTTTGATATTTTCGTTATTTGTATGAAACATCTTATTTTTGCGCGATTTCAGAGTATTGGTCCCATACTAAAAACTGTTCGGTTTGATGGTCCCTCTTTACCATATTCAGCATTAGGGGTAATTTTGTAACACGTTGTATAAAGGAAGGTTGAATTTTTTTTCAGCATAATTAATTATTTTTAGCTTAGTTATAGCAAGTATTGCTTTCATTTTTTTAGTTTATATCCAACTACATTATAGCTCTATTTAGTTTGGAACAAAATATTACATGAGTTGTCTGTTTATGATAATTTCATTACAGGATTTTAGTACGCAATACATTATTTCGTAACTAATTTGAAAATATAAAATGCGCATCGTCACTTAAAACAAATGACTTTTGAGGTTAGAAATCGGCCATCTTACTGACAAAATTAAACGTTATTTATATGCAGTGAACTTTGCTACAAAGTTAGATAATTTGTTTTTCACTAGTTGAAATGTGTATTTAGACCATGATGGATGTGTCCCCTGAGGCATACCATCAATAGTCCCCTCCCCTGCCACACAAGTAACTGTCATTTCTTATCATCAGTCACGTGACGCTCACGTGACTGATGATAAGAAATGCCAACCTATTTTTACAAAAAAATAAAGTACTTAATACTTATACTTAGGTACCTATCAGAAGGAAAATTAACAAAACAGTATTTTAGATAATTTCTCCTAGTTACTACCTGTTATGCTGATAACAGTAATTTGTTTACTTTATTATTGGTAACCTATCATACTTTCGAAACTTTTCTGTTCGAATTTCAATTGTATGAAAACGGTACGTCGACGTTATAAATACCAGGGGGTCAAGTCTGCTAATGTTTTCGTTAAAATCGTAGTTCAATGGTGTTCTAATGGTAATGCTTTTTGACACAGTTCTTGTTTCTTAAACCCAAAATCAAGACACAATAATTATTATGTTCCTGTTTTGGGTTTAAGAAAGGTATAAATAAACGCACTTTAAAAATAAAGCTATACACATTAAAATGTTTAGCTATAAAATTAATTGAATGAACTTTAAAAATAATGGTTTGCACTATAAATATGCATAGCTTTAAAATTAATTGAATCAACTATAAAAAAAATGGTTTCCACTATAAATATGCTTAGCTTTAAAAATAATTGAATAAACCATAAAAATAATGATTTCCACTGTAAATATGCTTAGCTTTAGAATTAATACTTTTCACTATACAATTTAATTTTATAATATCTATTACAAACTTCATCCTCAAGAGCAAAAATTGGACACTTTTGCCTACTACATCGTCTACAACAAACTATATTTTACTGAGGTTATTATTTGTAAATAAACTAAAGAACTTCAGCTTCAACCGGTAAGTGTGAATTTTCTAAACCTATACATTATGTACCTACTTAGCGAGCAATTTATTATCAACTACTTACGTACACTACACAATAAGTACTAAAGCTTGACTAAACTTATAAAATTAAATTGTATAGTGCAAAGTATTATCTAAAGCTAAGCATATTTACAGTGGAAATCATTATTTTTATGGTTAATTCAATTATTTTTAACTACTCTCTACTTCGTTTCAATTTCAACATAGTTAAAGTGCAAACCATTATTTTTGTAGGTATTTTAATTAAGTTGTCTATGAAATTATTACTTTAGAGTGTATATTAATTTTGTAAATTTGGTTCATGATTATTTAAGTGATAATATAAGATCTATTATTATTTTAAAGTGCTTAAGTACTATTTTATTGCTGTTTTCATCAAATTTAAAGTGCTATTAAATACATCCCTTTAAGAAACACAATGTGTTTCAGTTTTGGGTTTAATAAACAAGAACTGTGTCAAAAAGCATTACCATTCAAACACCATCGAACAACGATTTTGACGAGAACATTAGCAGACTTGACCCCCAGATTAGTTGTTTTACAAAATTTTGTTAGAACATACACTTATTTTACTAATGTTTCATTATCAAATCAATTTTATTTCTTTTGACAGATGTTTTATTAACCATAATTTTCTTTTCTAGAAATTATTAAAAATCGATTGCATGCTATTGCTGATGGCTAAACGAGCTGAACTTAATTAATACCTAATATAAGATCTCCAGTGTATTGTTTAAAAGCAAATAAATGATTTCTAATTTCAAAGTAAAAGAGATAATGATTTCCCCGTACTTTGGGTTTTCATTAATAATCAAAGGGGTTTCCATACTTAAGTTTATACTAAAGTGAAGCTCATAAAAATTTGTTTTGTGCATATGTAAGTTTTCACTGCAGCTGCAGGACAAAATTTTATTCCTGATTTTTTTTTATGTCAATAGGTAGGTCTCGGTACTTAGATCACAGAATATCACTAAATTATCTTAAACGCCAAATCAAATTAGAAATTAGTTTCAATAATCAGCCTAAGTCAAATCAAGCTACAAAGGGTAGGTACGGTGGTTATAATGAGGATCAGTAACAGGTTTGAATCCTATAGTTTTATTGGTATAATATAAAAACATATTCATAGCTATGAAACTGTGAAAGATTTTTTGAAATCCGTTTAGAAATGGTTGAGTTATAAGGGTTTTGAAAATGCCAAGCTCAATGCAATAATGTGCTTTATCACGTACGACATAAGGTTCGCGTACGTCTTGATGACGTCATAATGACCTCCCAAAATAACAGTGTTTTAGCTCGTTTTAGCTCGTATAGCTTCTCAGGTATAAGAGATATCGTAAAACTTTCTTCACAGTTAATCATGAGGTGGCATAAGCTTTCTGATAAGCCACTAAACAAAAATCGTTAGTGATCCTTATTGGCAAATATTAGAAACAATTCGCCCGCAACTTGGTTTGCGTGGACACTTGGACAGTCAATAAGCTCTCAGGATACTTCGACATTTTTATTGTAAAGAAATTGTTTATTTTAATAATTTGTAATCTGTCTCGTTTGCTAAATAAATAAATAAAATCCGTTCAGCCGTCTTTGCGTGATTGAGTGACAAACATCCAAACTTTCACCTACATAATGTTAGTGGAGAAATGTCCATTATTATCAGTCTTTCATGAGGCATGCATGAGACATTCAGTCGGGAAAGTGGAACTTAAAAGAGAATAGTTATTTGCTCAACAAGTGAGCAAAATATTTTTTTGGTTACAGTATGAAATTTGAGGCCCTCCGCTGCGTCAAGCGGGATCCCGCCGCGGGTACACGGCGCGGGAATATAGATTGCTGGTTTTTGACGGACAGATGCTTGCGCAGTGCATGGGTAAGCTCTAATCTATGTCGCCCCGCGCGCGTGTCCCGCTTAACACAGCGGAGAGCCTAAAAGCACGAGACATAAAAAAAATTGCTCTCGTGTGGATCATACAACTTTTCAGTTCACCCCAACCAGCAATAAAAAGCGAATTTGCAGCGAGCGTGAGGAAAAGTTATTCGAAATTCACGCTCGCTGCAAAAAAAACGATTTTCTAGTTATTTTAGAAAACATAATAGACTCGCTATTTCGACGTGTAAAAGTCATCACTATTGCAACTGGATCAAAACATTCGCATTATAATAATAATTATCAAAACTGCTTATTATAAAATTTGTATGTCAGTTACCTATACAAAAATTATATAAGAAAATAAAGTAAATTTATATGTAGATACAAATGGCAGATTTCTCGGGAGTTGTTTAGTATTTACGATGCCCAATGCGTATCTACTATAATTATAATCTTCTTATATAATGATTTATGCCAGTCGCAAAACTCTTACACGTATACTAATATTAAATCAATTGTTGGGAGAAAGTGCCGTGGCGTCCATAATAATATGACCTAAGTATACAGTTTTATTGTAGGTATTCTGAACGTGATGGATATTGAAGATTCACAAAAGACTGTATTTGTTACCTTTATGGTCCTTTAGCATGAATGCGCACAGTGGTCGCGCTACGAAATTTTTTCAGACTAATAATTTTAAACAAGAGATTTGCATATTTCGATTGGGTATCTGAAAATCATTCTGAAAGTCATTTGCGCTAAGAGGAAAAGGTGTTTGCTGAAAAAAAGTTGACTTTAAAAAATTTTGATGCCTAGTTTATAAACTTTACTTTTAACTAAACGTCTGTCTTCATTTTCATTATGGTGGACAAATTTAATTATATTATGTAGAAATAGTGACTTTCACCAGGGCAGGGGCCCTTATTTTAATCCTTTGGCTGGCGTCGAGTGCTCCTCCTTACTACTAATTTTCAATCGACATAGCAAAATCCGTATTTTTTAATCAGATCAGTAGTTGTGAGTACAGTGTCACCAATTTATTGACCCGTTGTGGCCAGAACTGGAACTAAATGTTATTACATATTGTTACCTAGGTTATGCTGTCGACTAGATAGACGAAAGTGACGTCGTCACCGGGTCATATAAGTTTGTGTAATTCGAGTGTGTTTTGTCAATTGTGACATTACGTCGCATAATGTAACTTAGGTCACACGACCAAATTCGCATGACTCAAAAATAGGGCCCCGGCTACTCCGACCAGGGCCGACTTTCACAACGCAGACAAATAATAAGCATTGTTCAGCAATCCCAAATCGACTCGTAATTTTAGGCATTGCTAGTTTTGTTTCTACCTACAATTTATTCACGTAAGTATGCGACAATACATGCATGCTAGCATCTGAAATAATTTTCAGCCGTTAATTTTTTTCTAAATATTTAATGGCATAACTTATGTCCGTTGTCTTGTAACAGTGAACCCACTGTGCGCAGCAAATTTTATGAGAGAAGTAAATTACTGTAGTTAGATCTTGGACCAAGCGAACGATCATGCTAGTACCATAAATTATTTAAGCTGTTTGCTTTGTGAGTCACGGGCATCTGAAGATATTGCTGTTTAGGCCTCGCTCAAGATTACTTCTAGTTATAAACTAAGAACTAATTAATTAATGCTTTTTATTGACCACACACATGCAGTTAAAAATCTAGTTTTAATACCAATTTGAGATGGTATAATATTTTAATGAATTGCAAGTACGATTCACATTAGTCATTATTTTGTATGCGAACAAAAAAGAAACTATACTTTCAATAAATTACTTATAATTTATTTACACCTCAAGTTAAATGTAGCGTATACGCATATTATACCACATTCTAAACAAAAGCGTCCGCCACTCGCGTACACATACACACAAATCACTCGGGAGTAAAACAGAAAATGATTCAAATTATTTTTCAGACAAATTACACTACATTGATAGGTACTCATAAGTCACAGTGAAATATGAAACAGAAGTGGTCAAATTTTTTTTTATTATAATTACCGAATATAAAAATACATGTATGCATGTACTCAGAACCTAACTTAGTATTTAAGTAGTAATAATATTAGGATTACTGAATAGCACTCTCCGTCACTTGAATGTTTTTTTAATGGCTGGCAACTGTTTTTGCCTTTATCTAAAATTTTTGGTTAGGGCCCAGTAATTATAATGCCCGTTTAGACGCCTCAATAGCAATACCAAGGTCAAGAGCGATTCGCTATACTGCACTGCACATACGCCACTAAGTATAATGAATAACGTTAATAATAAAGTTGACGCCAGACGAGACTGTGGCACAAAATGTTGTAGTACCCAGAAGGCCCGCTTCCCGAAAATCATTTTACGTTCTGTTTTGTTGCTAGGGTTCATTCCCTCCGGATCATATATTATGCGGTTTTACCCGCGTGGTTCCTGTTCCCGTGGGAATATCGGGATAAAACTATTTTATGTTTTAATCTAGGCTATCAACTATCCGTGTGCCAAATTTCAACCAAATCTGTTCAGTAGTTTTTGCGTGATTAAGGAAGAAACATCCAAACCTACAAATTTTCACATTTATAATATTAGTAGGATCTTAATACCAGTCAAAATGACAAGTTCTTAAAAACACCTTATCCCAAAATGCCTAAAATTTAAGCTTCTTGGCTCGAGATGATTCGAATTGAGATTAATTTCTTCTAAGCGAGCCTTCTGTCTAAGAACACAGACTTTTTTGTGACTGCGGGCAGAAAAAAAATAGACAAAACACAGTATCTACATTAGTCCGCCGTTTGTTTCCTCGACAAGGCTCGTTAATTTCGCGAAATTTTCATAATGACGCTCATAAAGACTCTCTTGTTTTTAATATCAATATTCGCGAGCTTCATATAATTTGCTTAACCCATTATTATATAGTTAATATCCGTGTCGATCAAATATATAGAATTACTACAAATATAATTATGAAAGAAAGAAAGAAAATAATTTTATTTAGCACACACAAATTATCACAACATGGTAAAGGTAAACCCTGTTATTGTTTTAATTTTTTAAGCTAGTCTGAATCAAGTTCGTATTTTTGTGTCGGCCGCTAAAAATGAAATGGGGATATTGGCAGAGCACTTTACTAAATGTGTATGACATGTGCAGTTAAAAATTATAAATATCGGGAAAAAATCTTGATGAATCGGCATACAAAGATCAACTCAGGCGTGCGTAAACGCATTCATTCTTTAAATGATTTACGTAAAAAAGATTGTCTCTTTTGATTACGCGCGTGTAGGTCTATGAATGAGTTCTAAAATCCAATATTAGTAAAATTTTGGGACACAAACAAACCTCAATATCTTGACAAATGATGAAATATTGAAACTTTTGACTACACACATACTTACTTGATTAGCAAAGGGAAAAGATATGCCTTTTTTTTATATGTAAGTACTTGAAAAGTACTGAACCGATTTCCAAATTTAAAAAAATGGGACCAACTTGGAAGTTTACCTAATGTAATAACGTTTGAATCATTTCAATCGGTCCAGCCGTCTTCGAGTAATCGGTGGAGTGTAGGTATTACTGTCACATCGGCGGGCTGATTATCTAATTAGAAATCACCTAGCGACCGGTCTCATGTGCCAGATGAATGTGATACATTGCTTCTTCTTTTTGGGGTAAAAAAAACATACCAAAGAAAAGTAGCAATGTATGTCAAATGAAACCGGTCGCTTAATAGTTTCTATTTAGATAATCAGCCGTTAACACCCACCAATCCGCATTGGGCCCGCGTGGTGGGTTATGGCCCGTCCTCCTTACCACCCATAAGGAAGGCCTGTGCCCCAGCAGTGGGGACATCAAAAATGGCTGATGGACAGTATATTTTAATTAAAATCAGTGGTAATAACCTTAAAATTATTATAAACTAATGTCACTAAGAAAATCTCAACTCGAATTAGGTGTCCATTACTTATTAAATGGTAAATTTACAGTGGTTTGCGCATTCTGAATCTAGATACCATGAAATAAAACACTTTTAACGGATACTAGCGCGGTTTTGGCGTGACGGCCCACGTGACTGTGGGCTCTCCTACATCGGGCAAACAAAGAGAAGCATAGGGACCCGCGTTAAAGAACATGTAGCTGACATGAAACATAGGCGCGATAACAAGTCTGCACTGAGTGAACACGCCTTTGAGGGGCCCAACCATTATATTAGATTTAACAAACCCGAAATCCTTGCTAGGGAACGTAGATTCATTCCTAGAATGCTCCGCGAGGCTATCGAAATAAATAAATATCCTAATTTCAATAGAGATGTTGGAGGGGCCTCCCAATTTTATGAAATGGTAGTAGTTTCAGTAGATTCTCTCTTTTTAGCATATAAAATAAAATTAAAACCAAACCAAAACTTAAACCAATTAAAATTTGTTAAATTTTAATTTCTGAACGTCTAAAAAATTCATCGCTTGAGGGTAGGCTCACAAGTAGCTTCAGTCCCCCGTGACCACGGCAGATGCAAAGGTGCCGTAACGTCGGGAAAATCAAAAATCAAACCAAATACCAACTAATTACCAAAGTACTTTCAATAAAACCGCGCTAGTATCCGTTAAAAGTGTTTTATTTCATGTCTAGTGAGCGCGTAAGCTTGAGAAGTGAATATAGATACCATATTAAAAATCCGCCTATAAAACTTACAGAATAGGCCTTTCGAATTTGGATTCCTACAGAATAACTATGCACGTAATAAAACATCTGAAACTAGTGACCAGAAAGTGTTAATTGGCATTCTTATCTAGAAACTGGACAATTCTAGATTAACACCTAATTCAATTAAACTTAATTAAGGAAAAATGCTTATTTTAGAATTTGCTCAATTAAAAAGTGTGAACAAATTATATTATCTTTATTGTTAAAATAGTTTTTTGTTTAGGCTTAAACAGTGTTTTTACAGCAATGGAACTCAATAATTAGGTATAAATAAATATTGTTTTCGAGGATTAGACAAATTCTGGATTAAAAATAATAATAAAATAGACATAAAGACTAAAATTAAAAGTTTTACATAATCTTTAATTTAAAAACAATTTTAATAGAACCTTAAATTGATAAAACCTAGTATTGAGTTATGAAATTAAGCTTTCTTTTAAAAGGAAAATGCACGTTATAAAAACAAAAAACCGGTAACAACCACGGTAGCGGTAATAAATTATTCGTTAAACTTTAAAAAAATATCTCATCCACTCATCCATAAATAAGACCTACCTACTCGTCTTTAATAGTTTACCAACTGTCAATATTAAAAACATTTTACAAGCAAACCTCGGAGTTACATTCATAAAAACGCCTAAACGTCACTTCTCCTCTAAAATGTAGAAACCATAGGATATGAGTAATGACACGTATCCTACCGACCTTCGACACACAAACCGACACTAATAAAAACGATACAGTCGGCCTTAGAAGCTGATGTTTTTAGTACCATGTCTCTCCAAGCATTACGTTCTTAGAGTAGCATTGTTTTGAAAAAGCGCAGCAAAAGATTTTGGTGTGACACAGTGCTTATCTGTTCAGCTTCTTTTGAAACAGACTAAAAAAACGACCCGTTTTTGCGAGCGCGAGTGGTGGCGCCCGCGACTATGGCGTCGGGTTTCAAAGGGCGATGCGGGCAACTCGAATGTAATTAATAGTTAGTGACAAAACTGTGAGAAGTTCATCGAGTCTTCAGAATTTGATTTCGTGGCGTTGGGAAAATAAAAATCAAACTGAATACCAACTAATCACGAAATTACTTACAATAAAACCGCGCTAGTGTCCTTTAACAACGAAGAATATGTTTATACTTTTTTTTTTTAGTTTATTTTCAATACAAAGAAAATTAAGTACAACAAATATTTTTTCCAATCGCAGCAAGAGAAACCGTGAAAGGTTTATGTGTTGCTGCCATCACTCACTGACACATTGACAGATAAAAAGTTTTTAATAGTCTTTTACATTGTTCCGGGTTATCCAGGATTTCATCAAGTAAATCCTTACTTAGAATAACCAAAAAAGTTTGTTTAGGAATATGATGCTTTGAGACGTTAAACATAAATTGCTAAGCAATATTTTTAGTTAAACTAGGTAGGTATAACACATAAACTTAATAATATTCCACATAAATAAGTATTACAGCTATTCTTCGTTTATTTGTAAGGCAGTAATTGTTTTAATTCAATGTCTATAGTTAGTATGCGCGTAAACATTAAGATACCTATTTTATTTCGATTTATTTTTTGCTTTTCTCGGTTGATTTACTTCACGACACCGTTGATTTATTATTTGTTAGTAAGTAGTTGTTAGTATTTGTTAGTAAGTAAAGTTTTTCTTGGTAAAGTTCAGATGAGCTTTTTAGTAGGTACTATTATCAAATAACATCATCATAATGAATGAACTTGAAAATTAAAATCTGAACTTAAAAAACTATTTTAATGGAATCACTTCATTCTTTTGCTTATGAGGAGTCCCATTTGAGTAAGGACTAGTCCTTACTTATCCTTACTAGTCCTAGCTAGTCCTTACTAGTCCTTACTAATCCTTACTAGTCTTTACTAGTCCTTACTAGTCGTTACTAGTAGTATTGAAAGTAACTTTTCTTGTTACGCCTTCAGGTCTGAAATACTCAACCATCATGAAATGTTGCATACATGTACGTTGTCAAGGGTACAAAGATAAGGACATATGGCTACCTTTCGTCCCAAAAGAAGTACTTTTCCCGGAAGATAAATCCGACTATGTATATTTATAGTACAATCAGAAGTAGCTCAGCACTATAGATCTATATCATTCCAACTAAAATGTTTTTTTGTAAGTTCGAAATATAGGGACGAAATCATTGCATTGGTGGCGACATGGCACTTAAATGTTCAGTTACTTCTGAGGCCGACCGCATGTATGTACAGTTAAATTGTAGACTTCAACCTTCTACAAATTGAGTTAAGGAACTAATAAATTATCATACTGAGAAAAACATAATAAACAATTTAAACCAAAACTAAAAATACCGTAATTTTTTATTAGTACAGTACAGTGTAAATAAGTTTTTGCTGCTTTTAATAAATAATTCATCAACTGGTGGGCTTCATAATTTATAATATTATATTATGATTAATCAAATGGCATCGTACTTATGTTAATGAGTAGAATAACTTTACGCTTAATTGTTATTACATTTTGAAATTGTTGATGATTTATGTAACATGCGAATTGAGAACCCTAGAACATTTACAAATTTCGATTTTATTTGATACTTAACGCATTAAGTAAGTAAGCGGGGTAAGTATTACCAGGGCTCTGTCACTCCGCGCGCGATCCTCTGAGAGGACATATATTTCATACATCAGAAAAGATAAGACCTACGCGATAGAAAAAGAGGCAACTACAAAGTGCATGTTTTGGAGCGAAGGGAGCGCTTTGCGACCTGAATTGCACTTTATTGTATCGGCACAAAAGTCGCAATTTATTTAAACGATTTTACAGAGTGCAACTTCTGTACGCTGGTACTATTATGTATTCTGTGGTATTACCTATTCTTCGTTTACTAGGTACATATTCACGGTTTTTAGTCCTTCAATAAGTTGTTATTTTTTAATACGTGTAATAATAATATAATAATTTTAGGGTCGAGAAAAAATAAAGCTTTAAAAGAAAATTTTTAATCAAGAAATCCATCTTCATTTAAATATCAAGTTCTATTTTTCGTATTACTATCATCGAATTACTAAAAACCTTGCTCGAGTTTCATTCGAGAAACCTTATTAGGAGACAGCTTGCTCGAGTGGGAGTAGCTCAGGATAATTTATGGTATATTTGGCTGACAAAAAACGTCATTAACATCCGAAACGGTAAACTAAGGATTTAGTTACGTACTAAGTAACTGCTGCTCAGTCAAATGTCAACATCACTTGTAACAAACTGACTAATGTTATAAAATGTAATAATTTATTTGTTTTCTTGAGTATAAGGCTGAGTTGCACCATCTCACTTTAACGATAACAAGCTTGTTAAAGTACCGGTTAAGCACAAGTTAGCCAAAAAAGAGGTTGCCAGCCAGCATGATGTCCTTTGACAAGTTTGACGTGACAAGTAGGTAGCATATCATTTGACGATAACTATAATTTTGTCAGCGTTTTGGTGCAACTTACACTAAGTAGCACTAACTTTAGTAGGTAGGTACACAATTAAAAATCTTTCTTTTGATTGATATTTCGACAACAAGTATTTTTCTTGTCTACAACGTGTTACAAAATAACCCCTAATGCTGAATATGGTAGATAGGGACCATCAAACTGAACAACTTTTACTATGGGACCAACACTGAAATCGCGAAAATAATAATATAATAATAAGGTCCGGGCTCGGTGGCGCAGTGGTTTAGCGCCTGGCCCAGCAATTGCGGAAGTTAAGCAACGTACACAAGGGTCGGTCATGGGATGGGTGACCAAAAATTTATTATCTCGAGCTCCTCCGTGTTTCGGAAGGCACGTTAAGCCGTTGGTCCCGGCTGCATTGGGCCCGCGTGGTGGGTTATGGCCCATCCTCCTTACCACCCATAAGGAAGGCCTGTGCCCCAGCAGTGGGGACATCAAAAATGGCTGATGGACAAGGTCCGGGCTGTGCCCCGTGGAATCCAAGCCGGAGATAGACAATAATAATAATATTTAATTGTTTATTTCCAATAAGTTTACAAAGCTTATATAACTCAACTAGTTATGCCTGTCCTAAAATAAATCAGCTGTTTCATACACGATATTTTTTCCTTATTATTTTTGTATGAAACAGCTGATTTCTTTTCTCGATTTCTTCGTTGGTCCCATAGTAAAAGTTGTTCAGTTTGATGGTCCCTTTCTACTATAATCGTCATTAGGGGTTATTTTGTAACAAGTTGTATAATAACTTCAATATTTCTCAATCTCTTTTAATTCAACGGTGATAAATAATACCCGCAGTCCCCCTGCCTACTTACACAACACAGCATCACTGTCTAATGAGTTTACACAAATCGGCAATACGATACGTCACTCACTCTTTATACCACAAAAAACGGCTGACATCTTCCGTTTTTATTTGAATCGCGGACGGGGCAAGGCTAGTTGCAGCGGGTTTCTTACTCGTGACCGAAAAACACTTTACCGAAGTCCATTTATCCCACGCCATGTCAACGAAAAGCTATTCAACCGATAGGTATTTTGATCCATTATGTCATTTGACCGAAAACCAAATGTTTGAAATGCCATTTCACCGATAGTACATAATATATTTATTCCAATGCCTTTTTAGAAAGTGAAATAAAACAATTTGTTAAAATATACAACTTGATATTATTATTGATTTGAATAAATATATTAAGTAAATTAAACTTGTTGAGTTTTTCGAACATTTGATTATTCGGTTAAATGACCCATAGTACCTATGTAAATCTATTGATCAAATAGCTTTTTGTTGATATGGCGTTGGAAAAATGTACTTATTTTTTATTTTATTTATTAGGTTCACCAACAATTGCAACACTCAAACTTACACTTAGGTAAATGCTACAATTATTTACAGGTAAAAACCACATGTTTCCTTAAAATACACCAAACATAAAAGAAATTAAACATTACAAATCAAAAGGAAATTATTCTACGACAATAATAATGACTAGTTACTTACACATACAAATCAATCATCAATCAATCTGACATAAGTATTACGTATGGTGCGTAAAGAGCACTTTTCTCGGCATAAAAATAAATATGTTCACGTGGGTATGGTAGAAGTCAGGCAGACTTCGGTTAAGCGTCTTTCGGCCACGTGTAGGGAACCCGTCGCAGCTACTGCTTCGAGCATGAATCGCTCAATCAGCAGGTCTTTTGTAAGTGAATGCTGGAGCCGAAACTGCGTGACTTGCTGATATCTTACAATTTTTGAGCGGTGGTGCAAGGTATGGGAGGCAGCGGGTTATTATCCTGACGTATTGCGAGCCGCGTCGTGCTCGCATTGAACGGGTAAAGTTAATCTGAAAGGCTGTTACTTAGATTATTTTTAAAGAAGAAATCTTAAAGTTAGCTAAAGTAAGCCTACCTATGTATTTAGATGATCATCCTAGCCCAAAATTTTAAAGACATTTGTCTTTAAAATCAAAATTATAAACGAATTTTGTTTAATAAAAATATATCAATTTAGTTGTAGTATTTATTGTACTAAATTATATTTATCACCCGATACCTGCAAACCCAATCCTACTTCTTTACTGTAACAAGTGCTTGTAACAGCAAAGACAAAATAAAAATAAAAATTTCGAATTTGAATAACTACCGGCCAAATACTCAAACGAATCTTAAAGTTAAGGCCACCTTAAATACATAAAAGTTGTCAGATTTGACAGAAACTCTATGAAACCGACAGCTTCCTTAAAGTTAAGGAGACCTTAACTTATGATTTTAGCTAAGAAGCCTTTGAGTATTCGGCCGTAAATATCATAAATTGCCATAATCATTACAACCAAATGCCAATCTTTGCTCTTGCCTAATTTATTAGACACTTGATTTATTGATTGATTGAATTTGATTGATTGAATTGAAAACATAATTATTATGATTTAAAACACATTTCGTAACTCTACTTATAAATACCCCTCAGTCATTTTATTAATACCAGTTACATTTCTTATAGACTTCAAACCGCTACTGCTCATGCCTTGCAGTCACATGCGCGGGAGCAACAAAAAGCGAGCAGTATCCACCAGCAATCATCAATAACGATTATCATTAAGTCGGTGAGGACCAAGCGCCATTCACGTCACCATTACAGACCCGCTAGATGATTCAATTATTTCTACCCACTAATTTGGGACTGGTGAAATACACCTTTTTGTTGTTTGTTAAAAAATAGGTAAATACTGGCTGCGAGGATGTTGCGTAAAAAGTTGGTTGAAACCTCTTTTCTCGGATTCAAAGTTTTTTTTTTGAGAATAGAAAACAACATTCTTCTTTTTTTAACAAACATGTTTAGTTAAATGCGACTTTTCTAGTTATTAACTTATCCATCCAATATAACCCAAGTGGAATATTAAGTTTATGGTTAACTACCTACCACAAGTAAATATTTATTCTGTAACTAAGAACTCAGTTTCTGCAAACGGTTTATTGATATCATCGCATTAGATATCACTAATATTAAAATAAGGTAAAAAAAGTCGTTTTAGAATTCATCATCATCATCATCATATCAGCCGCACGACACCCACTGCTGGGTATAGGCCTCCCCTAAGGATCTCCACGACGATCGGTCCTGCGCTGCCCGCATCCAGCGGCTTCCCGCGACCTTCACCAGATCGTCGGTCCACCTTGTCGGGGGCCTACCCACGGAGCGCCGTCCGGTGCCGTCCGTTTTAGAATTAGAAGTACCAATTTGAACAATTTCTAAATAATTATTTTTTCTAGGAATATTTTGACAACATAACTGGATTTAGAAAACCACCATAGACAAACTTTCAACTTTATCAGTCAAAAATTGGATTCATTCTAACTTTATTCATATTCTACCTTAACTTATCTACAAAATAATAAGTCTCTGCCTACCTATTACCTAACTACCATTTGTAGGTACATCTTTACAATATTATATACAGTTAAAAGTTTAAATATTTAAAATTGGTCAAGATATTGAGGTTTGTTTATGTCCCAAAATTTTAATGATTTCTGGATTTAGAGCTCATTCATAGACTACCTATCTTGTTATAATAATAATTAAAAGAGTGCATCTACGCACACATCTTGCTATTTTTGTAAGTTTGCCGATTCATCAAGATTTTTTCCGATATTTTCAAACTATTAATTTTTAAATTTTAACTGCACGTTCATATCCAGAAACGTGATCTGATATCCCCATTTCATTTTTAGATATAAATACTTACTTAAAAATTAACGGTATATAAAAAAACATTCACTTTCAACCCATCGAAAACGAGCTGAATCGTATATATTCTTTATTGCACTTGTAACATAATTACACAGGTAAATATAAAAGTTGTTTACAAAGGTGGGCTTATCTCTAAAAGAGATCTCTTCCAGCCAACCCAGCATTGTTTGAGATTTTTAAGTAAGCAGGTAATAGAAAGTGCATAGTAAGATGGAGATAAGTGAAATCCTAAATAAAACTTAATCTAGATCATTTTATACACATACATATACTTATAAATAAACTTTATAGTAGGTATAAACTAAACATAATTAAATAAATATAAATATGAATAAATACGTACATACATACATAACATGATACATATACATAAAATAATATATACCTATGTAATATAAATATATAAAACTGGTTGTATTAACTATCTCGTGAATCATGAATGAGACAATTGTGATAGAAAGTGAGCTTTGACTTTTGATTTGAAAGTTATGATGTTCTGGCAATTCTGGATGTTTGACGGGAGTTTGTTCCAGAGCTGAGCGGCTTTAACGGAGAAGGAGTTACGCAGGAAGTTGGTGTTGCTTCTAGGCAGCTCAAGCATCTTAGTGATACAAGCCTGCCTAGGGCGGGTGGGAGGAGGAAGGATTTGGAAACGGGAAACAAGGTAGTTGGGTGAGTTAGGATCCTTGAGGATTTTGAATAGGGCAGAAAGGATGTGCATATCACGGCGAAGGCGAATGGGAAGCCATTTTAGTTGACAGCGAAATAATGACACATGGTCGTATTTGCGAAGTCCGAAGATGAAACGAATGGCTAGATTTTGCAGTCGTTCCAGCTTGTTTAGCTGTTCCTCAGTAATATCCAAAAAGCAAACGTCGGCGTAGTCGAGAAGGGGGAGGAGAAGTGATTGCGCCAGCATAATTTTGGTTTTAAAAGGAAGAAAGTATTGAAGTCGCTTGAGGGAGTGAGAAGCGTAATGGATGCGTTTGCTGACTTCATTTATTTGCGGGGACCAAGATAAGGTGCTGTCCATAATGAGTCCGAGATTTTTGATTTTGTCGGTGAACGGGATAGGCAAATTGTTATAGATAAGTGGTGGAACAGATTTAAAGTCAAGCTTACACCTTAGCCGGTTGCTACCCACAATCATAGCTTGGCATTTGCTTGGGTTCACAACAAGACCAAAAGAAGAGGCCCAGTCCCGGATCGAGGCCAAATCCCGATTTAACGAATCTATCGCCTCCGCAACCTCAGCAATGGGAAAGTGTCTGTAAATTTGAAGGTCATCAGCATATAGGTGGAAAGGGGAAGATATAGCACAGGAGACATTGTTGATGAAAATAGAAAACAGTAATGGAGAGAGAACACCACCTTGTGGCACACCCGCTGATAAATGTGACCAATCGGAAGAGGCGTCATTATAGACTACACATTGAGAACGGTCGAGAAGATAGGATTTGAACCAATCGATGACAGAGGCCGAGACGTTAAAGGAACGAAGAGCACCGAGGAGAAGATCAAAGTCAACACAGTTGAATGCACTGCTAAAATCCAGCAAAACCATTGCCGTGAGTTTGGTGTTGTCCATCGCCCCACGAATATCCTCCGTAATGTTCAGCAGTGCACCAACTGTGCTGTGGGAAGGGCGGAAACCGGATTGGTAAGGGCACAATAGGGTGTTGGTGGAGAAGAAGGAGTATAGTTGTTTGTGAACGACAGATTCAAGTACTTTGGAGAGGATAGGGAGAATAGAAATGGGACGATATTGGGACAAAGAAGATGGATTTAGGGTTTTAGGGAGCGGTATGACGTGGGCTTTCCTCCACGATGCTGGAAAGACATTGCATTGCAGTGAGAAATTAATAATGTGAGTGATGACTGGCACAATGTCCTCCAGCACGGGAAGAAGCATCTCCAGACTGAGTCCATCGCTACCAATAGCCTTAGTGGAAATAGATTTGATGCTCTTCGTAACGTCTGACTCAGAAACTACACTAAAAGAGAAAGAGGAATGGTTAGAAAGGTCAGGACTAGGTAGAGAACTGAGAGCGGCTGATTTAGAGGCTGAATCTAAAATGAGAGGGGGTGATGAAAAGTGCTTGTTTAGTGAATTCAGGTCCACGGTACTCGGACTGGATTCCACAAGCTTGCCCACGCCGAGAGATCTCAGGAAACTCCAAATTTGTTTCTGATCTAAACTCTCAATTTGCGAGTGTATATATTTACGTTTGGCGTCCCGACACATCCTTTTGCTGAGGTTACGTAGTTTTTTATATATCGCAAGGTTTTCCTGGGAAGGTGACATTTTCAACTTTGACTACAATTTCGTATTTGTTTAGGCAAAACAAGTAAGTAGAATTGAGCCGGTATACTATTTAACGATAGCATAATGATTTATTGAGTATATACTTATAATTCATCATAGCAAACTTTCGAAGTTCCGTACATCGCAATCGTAAACATTCGCAATGAAGTAATTCGTAATAGCATACTTTCTAACTCACGTAATTCGCACTTCTATACAGTACATCGATATTTTGAACTTCGAAGTTCAGTATAACAATCTAAGAACTCATATGAATGGCGGCTACGCCGAAAGTCATCGACGACGCAGCGTAAGGCTGCGTTCAAACGAGTTATCGTTTAACGCACGAGTTATCGTAACGCACGACCCGACGTCAACCCGAACTCAACTCAAAATCAACTAAACCGGAGCCCACTCCTTGAAATAAATCGCTTACAATTTTGAGTTTTATGACACATTAATAAGCTCCGTTATATTTTGTCGATGCAACTGAACACGCCACACGCTCAGCCCGAACTCACCTCAAACTCACCTGGGGGCTAATTGTCTAATTTCAAAATCTATCGCAATCGCTTGGATGGGATACATTTATGCTTATTTTTGGCACAATTAAAAACTTACCAAAGAAACACAGCAATGTGTCACTTCCATCTGTCAAATGAAAGCGATTGCGATAGATTTTGAAAATAAGACAATAAGTAGGCTGAACATTATACAGGAGCTTATTAATGTGTCATAAAACTCAAAATTGTAAGCGATTTATTTCAAGGTGGGCTGCGGTTGAGGTGAGTATGAGTTGAGTTAGGGTTGAGGTCGGGTCGTGTGTTAACGTTTGAACGCAGCCTAAAGAGCTAATTAGATCATCCTGAATGTCGGACCCGATATGACGTCACTCCTAAATTCAGAGCAGTGTAATTGCATTCAGGAAGCTAGGATCCGATTTAGGATCCTAGTTAGGATAGAAATTGTCTCCGAAATAACGGATGCTAAATCGGAAGCACTTAGGACAGTGTAATCGCATTCAGGACGCTCGGCTCCGACACAGTAGTACCACAGCATAAATAGTACAGTCAGTCAACGCCTTTTATGTTGGCGAAAAAATATCCGCCGCGCCGTTCGTCTAGATAGACAGTTGGCGCAACGACTAAAAGTATATAAGGGTTGTCACTCTGTGATTTGCTTTTTTTTGACCTACATCAATATAAAAAACAAAAAAACCTGCCTCTGAAAAGCAAGAAATAATATATAAATCATTAGCTACGCATTATCATTTTTATAATAAAACACGTCTATTAAAGTCGGGTGGGGCTGGAGTACCTACAACTTTCTTTTTTATTCTAAAAGCCCCACCCGACTTCAATAGACGTGTTTTATTATAACAATGATATGATAATGCGTATCTAATGATTTATATATTATTTCTTGCTTTTTAGAGGCAGGTTTTTTGAAGTCGGTTTTTTTGTTTTTTAAACATTTTTTTATTTTTTTATTTTTAGTATAAGTACCTTCCGTATTAGGTAGTGTAGGTATATTATTTAGGTAGTAAAATCGGCTCAGCCAAACGTGAGATAATCGCGAAGAAACGTACATACATATACAAACTGAATACCTCCTTTTTTTGAAGTCTGTTAAAAATACTACACAAAGGTATCCCTCTCCCAACAAAAACAATCATCTAATTCGGTTCATAAATAACAAAGTCGTCAAGGTAGTTGATGTAAAGTCATAGTATTTTCGGGATTACTTGAAAACTACTGACCCGATTTGAAAAAAAAATAATTGGAACCATTTCGCAAGAAAACTCAATCGAACAACAAAATAATCATCAAAATCGGTCCATAAATGTCGAAGATACGCGCGAATAACGATAAAAAAAAAGTATACAATCGAATTGAGAACCTCCTCCTTTTGATGAAGTCGGTTAAAAACTAGTTCAGATTAGCGTTGAAAATGACACGTACCTACCTAGCTACCTACATATACCTCCTATTTACCTAGCTTTGTATTTTTACAGCTACAAGAACATTCGTTTAACTACTGTATGATCGTAAAGCTGTGATATCGGATACGACATTCAGGACGGTCTAATTGGCGACTGAATTTCTCGTCCTAAATCGGACACTAAATTCCGGGTCCGACATTCAGGATGGTGTAATAAGCGCTTAACACATCCAGCAGATTCGCCGTCAAACGCTTTTGATAAATGACCGTCCACTCGCTGACGGATCTTCATTTGGGATATTCTATCGAATTTAGATCTCAAAACTTTGGGCATACGCTCAAGTCACAAGCATACAGAGTAATGCTTTTTCAATTCAATTTGTGGACTTTTCAGAAAAGAGTCAACGTTCACTTTGGGTCTTTCGCTGACGCGTCTTCATTTGGACTCGGGGATCCTTAGTATGGAGTCCAATCTCTCACAAAGGTTTTATTTGTAAGATTTAGCTCTTAGTACCTATAGTTACGTATTATAATAACCTTTGTGTAGAGTAAATAAACAATATTTATTATTACTATTATTTGGGATACTCTATCGAATTTCGCTCTCAAACACTTGACATACGCTCAAGTCTTTGACAAAGCTTACAGAGTAGGTAATATAAAAAACATACAATTTAATTCAATTTTCTTCGTTAATCGACAACTGCTAATAAGCGATATGGTCGCATCGAAACAATGAAAATTATGCTGTGTCATATTTTAGGTGTAGGCACTATAAATTTTGTACCACATGTAAACTCCAATTGTAACAATGACATAGAACAAGCAGCAATCAGTGCGTCAAGTTGCGCAGGCGCATTTTGCTGGTAACACTGGTAGCACTCTATCAGATACAATACAACTAAGCTTGCAACACTTATTTCCGTTTTCTTTGTTGTCTTTAATGACGATGTATCTATTAAATGTTTCATCTTACAGCACATTTTGGTTCTCAGAAACTTGAGAAATAAATTAAAGAATTGCCTCTTACTTAATTGATAACAATAAAATTACCAGTACTTTGGTACATAATTTAACTTACTGTTACATTACAATACATGATACACAGTAATATTACACGGACAACCATAGCTAATAACAATTTTAATCAAAAAGAAAAAAACAGACACAACAAGTATGAATTTATGTAGAATTCATAAAGCCGAGTCCACACTCCACTTTCGCTACAACATTACGATAAATCATTCATAAAAAGCGTTTCAAAACCTCGCCATAAAAACCTGGCAGCTTGTAAAAAATATGACGTTTATCCCGACCTTTGCGACATTGCGTGTAAAACAGCATTAATGTTATGTTAGCTTCGATCATTTATTCCTGATAGTTTAAATGTACCTACCACCGATTCAGACGGTCTATTACAAAACAAGAATCGCGATAATGAATCATGTTCGTCATTTGATTTACTTGACTTTGAACCTTATTCAGGAGTTAATAGTGTCACGGAGTTGGACGATCATCGTTCGATTATCACCGTTCCTTTTATGTTATTAGCTCTTTGTTCCCAGAACGGAGGCAAATAACAATTTTGTTTCAAAATTACATGCCATTAGAATTCTGTGCAAATCTGCGACAAACCGAAAATGCCACCGGAACATAAAAAAACACTAATTTTGTCTTACATGCAACCAACAGGTTATCCACTTTGAATGTTCTATTTGGTTGGTGGTAGGGCTTATTTCAAGTCCGCCTGGCAAGTCTGACGCCAAAATAACTTTTTTTTTGTATTCCGGCTGTTAGAGGTAAGATAGCCAGCTCCTCAGTGATGAGGGTACCGGGTGTAGTGCGCTAACACTTTCGGCCTTACCGTCATTAAACATCACAGAGGTGAAGGCCAAACCCTATCCCGTAGTGGATTAAACAAAATTAGGTTTGTAATATTACTTAAACTTTTTATCTTCTTTAAAATACTATAGATACCTAATTCAAGAAATGACGAATATGATTTCTTTAGATACAGGACCCCATCATAGGTATATAAATAAGTCGCTTTTGTAGTCAAATTCAAATAAATAAAATATTACCTTGAGAAACCATGGCGGATTCAATTTATACAATAAATTAAGACGAAACTAAGCAATTTAACACTCAAATTGTTTTTTCGACTCACCTTCCAACAGAAAGGTGTACTATTGAACTAGTCATTTCACGCTCGTAGAAAACACACATAATTACATAATTCGTCAGTTTCGGTTTTTTTTCTACAAATTATGAGGCCGAATTATGAGGAGCAGTCATGATTGTAGCCTGGAAGCTGACTCAGCTGTTTTAAGGGTACTATTACGGACGCACTCGATTCGATTCGATGACGACATCTAAGATTTTTCGTAACATTTTTACTGATTCCCTGTAACAGTGATCAAGTGATTCTAAAGAAAATACAGTTTCGTTTTAATGTTCTTTTAATTCATACGTAGGTATTTAGTTTTGTTGTTGAGGCTTGAGACGTTGATACATTCAAATAAGTAATTTATTCAATAGCGGGCAAATTGCTTAACATTAAAAGAACGAGACATTTTCCTTTGAGGATATAATGCAATTAAAGTTTCCAGTTTTCCGGTATAAGTAGGTCTTTGGTCGGCAGTTTAACTAACTAAAGCATTTAGAGCCTATAAAATAAGACGAACTTTTAGTCAGGTCATGATGATTTTTACAAAGATGTAGAATTGAACTTGTCTGAACGTCGCGCTGTAATATTCAAACGAATTCTTTGAATAATGAAGTTCATACACACTCGTACTCGACAAAAATAGTACCTACATTATGAGAGAAGTTAGCTTAGGTATAAGTAGTAAGTACATATAATTATATATAATATAAGTAAGTATATAAGTAAGTATATAAGTATATATAAGTATATATAATATAAGTAAGTATATAAACAAGAGCTCACGAGTTTCATACGACGTTTTTCAACACATTTGCGAGGAAAAAACAAAGTAATTTATGACACAGCAACAAATATGGCAAAAACAAAATATGATAATTATCCCATAATTATGTAGGATGTTTTTTTTGTTTTTTTTCACACGCCCAACGCAAGAATATTTTGCGAACAAAGGGGTGAGGAGCATACAGCCTACTACTAATACTTCAAAACAAAATGCAAATATTTTAATATTTTTTAACAAAATAGGTATTGTGAATTATGAATAATTTGATAATAATTTTATATTTATTTGACTTGATTAAGGACTTACACATTTATTTATTCCAAAAATGTAGATGAATTTTCAGTAGCATAAAACCTCTTTGTTGTCAATAAAAAAATAACTGTATTACCCGGCTAAATTGGGAATGCTCTATTTACTCGCATAGAACTTGCAGTTAGGTACTAATTTAACTTTGTAGGGTTAATTCTATTACGAACTAGTGTTTTATATATTATTGCACGCGTTTGTTATAGCTCGGTTTATGGCCGTAAAAGCGATGTATTAGGGTTCACTTTACGAGCAAGTGTGTTGAAAAGTCCGTTACCTTGCGTGGCAGAATGGCCCCCTGGCATTTTATCTGACAGGGGCTCGAAGCATTCTTCACTCCCGAGTCCCGACAGGTGACGGCACTTGTTCACCAAACGCGGCATCATGTCCAGATGGCGCCACGTCACATACTGTCAAAGAATTTTGAAAATGGATCTAACAACTAAATGCGAATTTGAATTATCTTCGAGGACCATACGACACGGCGACACACACAAAAACATGTCAGGGGCCCTATTTTTGAAAGGCGGCGAGCACTCCTTACTACTCATTTTCATTCGACAGCAAAATCCGTATTTTTGATATTCCGTTAGCCAGTAATTGTCAGTGTAGTACAGTGACACAAACTTATCTGACCCGGTGGCCAAAACTGGAACTAAGTGTTATTATTTACCTAACGATTACATAAACGATTGCGATGCCGTCACCGAGTCATAGTTTGTTCCTTCGAGCAACGCCGGCTTCGTCTGGTACAGAAGCGCGTCTTACTCTAAGGTTTGTTCTATTCGAGTCAAGGAAATTATAAGTACTTTGTTATTATAATTTCCTTGATTCGAGTCATTCGAGTGCGTGTTGTCAACTGTGACATTACACCGCATGCGATGTAAAGAGCGCTCGCCGCCTTTCCATTTTTGAAATCATTCGTTCGTGAGACTTAGTAGGTGTATATGAACCTTTTTCCACCAGGAACCTAAATGGGTTTTCCATTTTAAAACAGTCTCATAGCACGTCCATCTTCAACGCATACTGCATTAAAATCATCAGTACATACATCATTTCACTAGGTATATCTTAAGGATTGTAGTACCTATTCCAGCTAAGCTATGCTAGTATCAAGGGTCTGGAAATAAGTAGAAAAAAATATATTTGTTGGTAATTGCTTATTTATTATAGATTTTCTTTTTTATTCTAAGATTAAGCTCTGCTCTGCCTTAAATTCTATGACCCTATTCTAGATGAATATGAATAATACATTGATTTCCATCCTTAATTTATTTAAATAGATATTATATTTAAATAGTTTTTAACCGCCTCTGTGGTCTAGTGGTTCGCCCACCCGTGTAAGACGCAGGGGTCCTGGGTACGATTCCCAAGACATTTGTACTCGGTTTGGTTGGTGGTAGGGCTTATTTCAAGTTTGCCAGGCTAGCTACCACCATCTTACCTAAGTCTGACGCAATAACTAAAATTTGAAAATTGTTGCGTTCCGGCGGTAGTTAGAATAATTATTATAATAATAATAAATATTTGACAACATCATACATTGCTCCGATTCCAAAGTAAGTAGCTAAAGCACTTGTGTTATGGAAATCAGAGACAACGGTGGTATCACAAACACCCAGAACTGAGAAAATATAGAAAAGTTCATTTCCTACATTGACCCAGCCAGGGATCGAACCCGGGACCTCGAGAGATGGTGACGCCGTGAAAACCGGCGTGCAAACCACTCGACCACGGATGTCGGAAGAGAAGTAAAATAGCGAGTTCCTCACTTTTTTCGGCCTTATCGTCACTTAACATCTGTGGCCCTACCATGAGTTGATGCAAACTGTTTACGTTACCGTAAACTATCGGATATAGCTCACAGTCAGGGCGAGTGAGAGATACAAAACGAAAGTTTACGGTAACGTAAACAGTTTGCATCAACTCATGGTAGGGCCACAGGTGAGGAGAAGAACAAGCACTTGTAGATTTAAAAATCGCATGCATGTCGCAAGTGTTGGACGGTCGGTCTAAGTCCCATAAACAACAGACGATCTGAGATGAGCTGGTGCGCATATCGCGCGCATCGCACGTACCGGGTGGCACCTACGTGCGCACCTTGCTGGGAAAGCGGGGCGATTTATTTAGGAAACGTTCAAATAGCTTCCGCGTCGTTACACGTACAGCAGTTATTGTTGCTGGTTGGTGTTCGCAAAGAACCTTATTTAATACTTGGCGTATGTAATATTCGTAAAAAGAACGTGTCATGTTCTGTGTCTAAAAAATGAGAGTAAAAATGTCTGACGCTAAAATATTCTGTTTTATTCCTTAATAATATTTACTGCTCAATTCACTCAAATACATCTATTTACAACATGGTAGCAGAGCGTAGTTAACCTGTGAATACTGTGGATATTGTAAAACAAGGAAAAACAGTAAGTTTTGAAGATTTTACCCTGATAAAAATAAAAATGAGCGGTGGTGAAGGGAGTAGCAGTGGTTTTGCAATAGAAAAACTTAGAGGCCGAGAGAATTACCGCCTGTGGAAGTTCAATATGAAAAATCTGCTTGTGCACGATAATCTCTGGAACTCAATAAGTGGATATCCAGCAGACAATAAGAGTACACCAGAAATCAAGAAGCGACTTGATGAGAAGGCTCTCTCAAAAATATGCCTCCTGGTTGATAGTAATTGTATCTCTCACGTTATGGATGCCGACACCGCGAAAGCAGCTTGGGAAAATCTGGAAAAGGCGTACGAAGACAAAGGTCTAGGGCGGAGACTGCGGTTACTGAGAGATCTGTGCAGCGTGCGGTTAGATGATTTTTGTGGTGACATGGAACAGTATATCAACAACTGTTTGTCACTATCACAACAACTCACAGCAGTCAATAAGCCTATAGATGACGAATTTCTAGCAGCTGTCATTCTTCAAGGTCTTCCATCTAAGTATGATCCCATGATCATGGCTCTGGAGAGCGTGTCAAATTTGACATCGGACTTTGTAAAAGCTAAGCTTCTGCAAGATAAGAAATGGTATGACAGAAGTGGTGAGTGCTTGGCTACAAAGAAAAGTTCCAGAATTAAGGATGAGAAAAGTAAGAAGATCAAGTGCTGGAAATGTGGTAAGCTGGGTCACACAAAGAAAGACTGTAACCAAGTAGCTAAAGCCATGATGGTTGCTAAACCGTTGAATGCCTTCTACGTGGACTCCGGAGCGTCAGAACATATGACAGGAGTACGGGACTGGTTGCAAAACTTTACTTCAAATCGTTCAGAAGTGAGTGTGGCGAGCGGACAAGCAATGCAATGCGTAGGCATTGGTGATATAAATATTAAGTTAGGTGACTGTGACTTTATATTAAAAGATGTAATGTATATCCCGGGTTTGAGTGTAAACTTAATATCGGTTAGTAGTTTAACTAAGAAAGGTTTTAGAGTAGAGTTTATTAGCACTTATTGTAATATATTTAAAAATAATTTACTTATTACTTCGGTTAAGTGTTTAGGCGGCGTTTATAAACTGCATACTATCGGAAGTGCATTCAGTGCTAATAAAGAGGTTACAAAGGAGTCTTGGCATGAAAGGCTTGGCCACTTAGGTTATGACAGTTTAAAGTCACTGTCAGATGTCATCAAGTTCCAGGTAAACAATGAAAATGAATTTTGTTCAACATGCGTTCAAAGCAAATTAACACGTTTTCCTTGTAAACCATCGGGACGAGATGTGGTTAAAAAGCGGTTAGACCTAATTCACACGGACTTATGTTATATTCCTGTTCCGTCTCACTCAGGTAAGAAATATATTTTAACCTTTCTTGATGATCACTCGCGGAAAGTTTTTGTGTATTTTCTTAAATACAAACACGAAGTCACTGCTAAAACTAAGGAGTTTATAAAGCTTGTCGAAAATCAGTGTGAATCCAAGGTGAAAGTTGTCAGGTCAGATAATGGGACGGAGTATGTGAATCAGGAACTGAGTAAGTACTTTAGGGATAGTGGTATTATACATCAGTTATCGGTTCCGTACTGTCATGAAACTAATGCATCCATTGAAAGACTGAATAGGACAATTTTAGAACGCGTGAGGTGTTTATTATTACACTCTGGTTTGGATCACAGACTGTGGGCTGAAGCTGCAAATACAGCTGTATACCTCATCAATCGTTCACCCTCCAGTAGGTTAGGGGGTAAAACACCGGAGGAAGTGTGGTCGGGTCAGAAGGTGAGGTATGACCATCTGAGAGTTTTCGGATGCGAATGTTTTGTGCATATTCCAGATACTAAGCGTCGTCATAAGCTTGAACCTAGAAGCCAGAGGTATATTCTTGTCGGCTATGATGAGTTTAATAAAGCCTATAGGTTGTATGACCCCAAGACTCGTAATATAATGAGAAGTCGGGATGTTTTATTTAATGAAAATGTTTTTCCAGCTAAGTCATGTGATAATAAGCAGAGTTTTACACAGCTGTTTCTTTCAGAGGAAGATGAAGAAACAAACGTTGAGGGGAAGTCAGGCAATGATGCACCTACCTGCGTGAATGAGAGTACATTAGATGTCGTTCCAGGCCCTTCACATAATGGTATCGGGAATGACGGCGACAACAATTCAATTTATGAAGATAGTGTTGAGGAGATCGTTCAAGAACCCAGGTATAATCTAAGACCTAGACAGCCAAGGACAATGTATGTTAAGGATGTAATTCCACATGAGCCGTGTTCCGTTGAAGAGGCATTAAACTCTGAACAGAGTGATCTGTGGCGTCAAGCGATGCAAGATGAAATCAATTCTTTCATAGAACACGACGCTTGGGAACTTGTTGATAGGCCATTAGATAAGAACGTGGTCAAAAATAAATGGCTCTTCAAAATTAAATGTGACGCCGAGGGGAAGATATCCCGATATAAGGCGAGATTGGTAGCCAAAGGTTTCACGCAGAAGTACGGTGAAGATTATCATGAAACCTTCTCCCCTGTAGTCCGGTACAGTACTATGCGACTGTTATTATCTATAGCAGTTGAGATGGATTTGGAGATTGACCATCTTGATGTCCAAACTGCGTTTTTAAACGGTGAGCTTAACGAAGACATTTACATGTGTCAACCAGAGGGATTTGTTGACGAGGAGAATAAATCTAAAGTTTATAGACTGAAGAAAGCAGTTTACGGTCTGAAGCAAGCGCCTCGTGCTTGGTACGAGAAGGTGAAAGACGTGCTTCTATCAATCGGGTATGTTCAATGTCAATTAGAACAATGTGTTTTTGTGAAGCGTTTAGATAAATCATTTATTTACATTGCTTTATATGTTGATGACTTTATTTTATGTTATAATGATGTCTTTCTGGCTAATCAGTTAAAGGACAGTCTTAGGAAACCATTTAAAATAAAAGACTTAGGCTCAGTTCGTCATATTCTAGGTGTTGCAGTAGAACGAGATAGAGCAAATAAGACGATGAAACTGTCCCAGGCACGTCATATAGGACAGATATTAGAGCGGTTCGGTATGTCAGAATGCAAGGTTTCCAAGACTCCTTTGGACCCCAATGTCAAGTTCACTGATAGTAAGCCGTTAGAACAAGGTAAAGTCCCATATCAGCAATTGATCGGGTGTCTTATGTATCTGTGTGTATTTACGCGCCCTGATATTGCGTATGCAGTTTCATACTTGAGTCAGTTTAATACCTGTCACACTATGGAACATTGGACTGCAGCTAAGCGTGTGCTGAGGTATCTCAAGGGAACACAAAATGCTAGTCTTTTGTATAGTAGGTCTAACTGCAATAAACTGCAGGGATACGTTGATGCCGACTGGGGTGGTGATATTCGCGATAGGAAATCGTTTTCGGGTTTTATGTTTAAATTTTCTGGGAACACTATATCATGGCAGTGTCGAAAGCAAACGTGTGTCAGTCTGTCTAGCACTGAAGCTGAATACGTTGCTTTGAGTGAGGCAGCAAAAGAGGCCACTTATTTTAAAAATCTGTTGGCTGAATTGATTCTCAATTCCGATTACACAGTTGAGATTTTCTGTGATAATCAATCGGCCCAAAAATTAGCTGTCAATCCAGTGTTTCATAGACGCACAAAACACATAGATATTCGCTACCACTTTGTCCGAGAGGCTGTAGATAAGAAAGTAGTCTGTATCAGTTACCTTCCTACGGAGCAAATGGTTGCCGATGTGCTAACCAAACCATTGTATTCAGACAAGCAGAAGTTTTGCTCTATGAAAATGGGTTTAGTTTAGTTCCTTTGTCATCGTAAGTGGTTACTATATATTTTAGTTTAATTAAAGTTTAATTTGTATTAAATTGTGGTTCAGGGGAAGTGTTGCTGGTTGGTGTTCGCAAAGAACCTTATTTAATACTTGGCGTATGTAATATTCGTAAAAAGAACGTGTCATGTTCTGTGTCTAAAAAATGAGAGTAAAAATGTCTGACGCTAAAATATTCTGTTTTATTCCTTAATAATATTTACTGCTCAATTCACTCAAATACATCTATTTACAACAGTTATCTTATGAACATTGAACAAAACTAGGTTTTATTTAGGACAAAACTAATGCTAAAATCTAAAAATTCAATATTATATAGCTGTTTCATCTTAATTGATTGTCTGGCATAAAGATGTTGCATTCGAATTATTGCAAGTGATTCTTCACATTGATGAAATAACGCTGGCTTACAGCGAAAACGTAAAAAGTATTAGAAAATTTCGCCACTCCCACTAGCGACTCGGTAGCGTAATTGGTTAGTGCATTGGAACGGAATTATAAGGGTGCGGGTTCAAGTCCCGTCTGAGCTGCTACGGGAGAGTCGATTTTTTCTAGTATTTGTTCAATTATATTAAGTAACTTAATATATAAAAATAGCATTGTGAATGCTAAAATCTAAAAATTCAAAGCTAGGTTTGCCTTTTTTGCTTTAAATTTGGTTCGTTTTTAAAGTGATCTTTTAGTATTGTAATGGGGTTGGTAAACTTTTCGAAGATAATTGTTTTATATTTTTTTAGAATAAAGAAAATAATATTATGATTTTTTTATTTTACCTTGTTAACCAAATATATTTTTTTATATTATAATCGCGATAAAATATCAAACATACGGCTGAACACGAAGTTCCTTCGCATTTACTGATTAAAAAAACTGATTGACAGATTTTACAGAAAGTGACAAAGAGTAATCATACCTTTGCTTTTTTTGTTTTGAGCAACAACATAGAAAGCCTTTGGAGCAAAGGCATTACCTACGCATACAGCCGTAATA
This sequence comes from Agriphila straminella, assembly GCA_950108535.1. NCBI lineage: Eukaryota > Metazoa > Arthropoda > Insecta > Lepidoptera > Crambidae > Agriphila > Agriphila straminella. The sequence continues at coordinate 3,322,989 of OX467303.1, read as the reverse complement.
ATGACTTATTGTAGGTACTATGCTGTAAATTAAAAATTTAAATTTTTATTTTAATTAAAATGAAGTATTATAAAAATTCCGCAATTGGTTATTCCTGACTCCAAAGCCAAAAGCTACCAGAAAATATATAATTCACAACAGTTTTGGAAAAGTTTACCAACCCCAATTCTTACACTACTTGAAGCTCTGGGGCCCTATCGCACTAATTTTCAACGATAAAACCAAAACTAAATCTTTCATCCGGTTTTCTAATCAATGAGTATAGTTAACATATTTTTAAACTACCTACTTTATATTATTACTCTTGTTTATTATATCGTCGCGTTAAGTAAAATCAATTCACAAATTTGGTATTAATTCTAACCTTAGAATGTTTATATCAAGAAGGCGTACCATTTGCAAGTGTGTGTGTGAAAAGTTATTTTTTAATTTCAAATCAATTTCTGCGAAATTTTTTGCGCATCAAGGCACGCCATTCGTCAACAACGCACGCACAGCCTTTATAGTGGGAGTAGAACCCTTCACCCTCACGTCACGATGCCAATTAACCGCTCGTTTTACAGAGCAGGAGTAAATCAGGTGCAACGTAGGGATGGAAAAATTCCATTTTGACTTTTTGGTAAAATAAGGTGATCAAACGAGCAGACTAATGAGGGCTTTTCACTGATCTGATTTTTTTTCTATTTAACTGGACTGGATGTCTGTATGATTTGACAGCAAAGTTTGTGTACCTATTTGAAACGCCACTAGCGTGCGACTAAAGGACTAATATTGACATACAATGAAAATGGTTGCCGTGATACAAAAAATTGATCTTAAGAACTTATTTAGAATTTGACACTGGTGATGGCATCTCGTCACTAGATTTAGTACCCTGAACGCACGCTACGTCCTAAAGCGCCAAAATGGTGGAAATCAAATAGGCACAAGAACAGTTTGACAGCAGCCAGTCCAGTGTAAATATATGCAGGTCAATGGGGCCTTTCAAAATGACAAAAAGCTGTAGGCTCGATAGATGGCGTTGAAAAAATAGGGGATTCAAAGTATTTTTTACTAAGCACGCTTCGAAAAGTACTCAGGTAGATGTAACTGACCTCCTTTTATAATAGAGGTCAATGCAGTACATGCTTACTTTCCTCTTTGGTACTCTTTGGTAGGCCGTTTATTTTTAAAAGCCAATTTTGACTCACTTCTTACCATCAACGCCATCTAGTGAGGCAAATAGTAACTTTTCTTTTTTAATGTCAATTTAAAAACCTCTCATTAAAAATAATTAAAATATTAACAATTTTTTTTTTTGCTGTAAGGTTACCAAAGGTTTGTTCAGACAATGGACGTTGACGCGATATGAGCAGTTGTAGTAGGTATACTTACAAGTTGATATAGTGAGGTATTCCTCGAAGCGCACCCATTTTCAAGGTGCGCTATCAAAATTATCTATTTAGGTGCGCATCGAGGAATAGTTTAGGTGCGCTTCATTAAGTGCGCTTGAAAATGGGTGCGCTTCGAGGAATGTGGATATGAAGACGCCACATAGCGGATGAGCCCCGCTCGCTGTCTGCCGTCCACAGTTATCCGTATCTTTCTTCTTTCAACATTTGGTTAAAAATGTAAAAAACAAGCATCACATTTTTAAAAGTTTTTTTTAATTAAGTATTTATTTTTATAAGTATGGTAAACAATCATTACTGTTAGTCGGCGTCATTATTCTAAATCGCCGAAAAGATATGTTTGACAGTTAGTGATGGTTTTCTCACATGCTGCACATATCAAAAATTGCCATATTTCTTATCAACTTGCATATTGTTCACTTTACAATATAAATTAAACCCCTAATATTCATTTGTTAAACATGCTTAATGTTTATCCTTTAGGGTAGCCCTGCACCTGATCGCAGTAATCTGCTAAAATCTGTTTGACTGTGCTTGATCAGATGGAGCCACCCTCCGGTACTCACTGGACACACCTGTTCGTTTATGAACATCGGTTACTGTTAATAAGCTACCAGATTCTATCGTAAAAAAAATAAGGCAAATATTTTTCACTCAATATGGAAAAATACTTGTGAATTAGCTCGGTGAAGTAGGGCTCAATAAAATGATATTGTAAGAGCAATGCAGTTTTATATTTTAAAAGCTTGTTTTATTTTCGTGAACACTACAAAACTATTCTATTAGAGGTAAGAATACTTATTATAATTATACAAGACTAGCTTCTCTTCTTAGAGAAAATCCTTAGGGAACCTTCAAAATCCTTAGGGAACCTTCAACCTGGATTTGACCAGCCATTTTTACGCATTACGGCTTCCCGTTCCCGTTCCCGTTCCCGTTCCCGTTCCCGTTCCCGTTCCCGTTCCCGTTCCCGTTCCCGTTCCCGTTCCCGTTCCCGTTCCCGTTCCCGTTCCCGTTCCCGTTCCCGTTCCCGTTCCCGTTCCCGTTCCCGTTCCCGTTCCCGTTCCCGTTCCCGTTCCCGTTCCCGTTCCCGTTCCCGTTCCCGTTCCCGTTCCCGTTCCCGTTCCCGTTCCCGTTCCCGTTCCCGTTCCCGTTCCCGTTCCCGTTCCCGTTCCCGTTCCCGTTCCCGTTCCCGTTCCCGTTACCGTTCCTCATCTTAATTATGTATCTCTTAATTTGCAAAGTACTTTTTATTTATACTACTTTATCATACTGTAAAGTATCGTCGACTGAGGATTTACTGTGGGGTCCACTACTTTTCTTTCTCACTACTATTCGAAGGGCTCCAAGTGCCACCTGTTCCATTACCGATGTTTAAGTCACATGTAGAGACAGTTGTACATACAAATCGTCGATGCATATCTCTTTGACGTACGTACTTATCTTTTGTGTAATGTACTGGCAAATAATAGAAAGTATCTATGGACTTGTCGACTTTAAAAGTAAAGCAAGTTGTTATTTTTTAAATTGTTGATGTTGATTAGCACAACCCGCCACCGAATCGTTGTCCTACAAAAACGACTGCGATCATCACAAATGCTCGTGCAAATTTACTCGCAGAGTGTACGATCATTAACTGTTATTCAAATAAAATGAGAAATAAAATGAGAATGAGAAATTTTGTTGGAAAGGGGGGGGGGGGCCTTTCCAACAAAACAAGAATCATCTAAATCGGTTCATAAAAAGTTATTTGACAATATACCTAGACAGTGATCCCCTGTAACTTCACTCGATATAGGGTGACATGGAAATTCGACCTATTCCTTGAAAGGGGTTATACTAGAGGTCATTTGCAACAAATTAAGCCCAGTGAACCAGGGGTCAAAACTGGATGGTTACCGAGTTGTAGCAGTTCTTCGATATTTAAGAAATTTTCCGACTTGTTACCAAAAACCATTAATTTTGAATAAACTACTACACTCTTAACATGGAATTTGCTCAATAGAAAAAAGATTGAAAGCAAATAGAAAAAAACGGGTAAAACGTTTCATTGAAAAAAAAACAAATGAACAATGTTTGAGGCTTCGTAAAATAAAAGAGATATATAAAGAGAGAAGTATAAAAGATTTTTCTGCAATGAACTCTTCGCATAAAATAAAAAGATCGAAAAATACAGTAAAAATCAAGAAGCTAAACAACACATGCTGCCTTTTGTTAGGAAAATGATACTTGAAGCAATGCCCACGCGAACGAATCATGAGGGCAGCCGCTAGTAAAGTATAAAAACATATTGAACTCGAAACACTTGACTTGCCCACGGTCACGTCTGACTTTATCATGCCCCTGTAGTTCGGTTACTCTAATTGGAAGGGAGAGAATAGGGGTGACAGGGGGATGATCGGTGACATATGTTCCCCTGCCAAATCATTATTTGTGACGAAGTGGAAAAAGACAGCCAATCCGGCGATTGTTAAAATTATCCACGGAGGCGGGGAAAACTTTAACTTTTTTACCGTAATTAATTTCTGCAATTGAGCGTTTTCAAAGTAACGTTGTCTGAATTTAAGTCATTTTATTAATATAAAATTGTTGATGTTTTTTTTCCATTTTAATTATCACTCACATTAACGCGTCTTTGGGGCGGTACACTTTATTTAGAAAACGCTTGGTTCGATGTTTTTTTTAATAACCCCGGCGAAAGGAAGTTGCTATTTTTATTTATTTTATTTTATATTACAGGTGAATCAACAGTTATTATGTTAACTATAGTAATGTATCAGTATACAACAGAAAACCATTTACAGGATTCACACAAATAAAAGTAAGGTAATAAAAATGCACAATTAAGCCACAGATACTTAAATCGACTTATCGATCGCCAAGAGAGCTATACAAAATATATACCTATCCAAAGAAATTTTGATAGGTATTATTATTAGTCTTTACCTGTGTTATTTCAATTTATTTGCTCATGCAGGGAAGTGTGTTTTAGTCGTTACTAAAGTTTTTGTGCTGTATGCTACTGGTTCTCTATTTAATTTTAATTAGAAGCGTTCTTTAACCATTACAATGCTATGGTGTCAAAATCTTAATACAGTTGTTTGGTGACAGAAGGTGAATGTGCGTAATTCTGTACGCTCGTCAGTTATGTTACAGTTACTAAATCATTATGGAAGTCCGCTGAACAAATAAAAAACGCCATTAAACAGCACAAAGTCAATGAATAGTGCAATTAATGTAATAAGCTTATCAAAATTTGCATGCATAAAGGATTGTGATTGTGCCCCGAACACATCACTTGAATCAACAACCATGGGCATAGCTGTCGGGTGACACCCTTTAATGGTGATAGCTCATACAAACAAACATATGTGACACCGAAAATTATGTGATTGCATTGGATCGATTCGTCAAGGGGCTCTAATTTTTCTTTTTTTAACCGCAAAGGAGGTTTATAGTCCTCTTTAACTAATGTTAATAAAAAGACCATAAAGCTGAAGTAGTACCTAACAAACTTCAAGTGAATTTCGCTACTAATTTGTATGAAATAAAACACTTTTAACGGATACTAGCGCGGTTTTATTGAAAGTACTTTGGTAATTAGTTGGTATTTGGTCTGATTTTTTATTTTCCCGACGTTTCGGCACCTTTGCAGCTGCCGTGGTCACGGGGGACTGAAGCTACTTGTGAGCCTACCCTCAAGCGATGAATTTTTTAGAACGTTCAGAAATTAAAATTTATCAAATTTAATTAGTTTAATTTTGGTTTGGTTTTAATTTAATTTTATATGTTAAAAAGAGAGAATCTACTGAAACTACTACCATTTCAAAAAAAAAAATTGGGAGGCCCCTCCAAGAAAGAAATGGCGAAAGAAAACTTGGAGAGGAAGGCCGACCTCCGTCTTTTATATTAATATCCTAATTTCAATAGAGATGATGGTTGGAAAATTCCACCAGCTTGGGACCCCATCATTCACAAGCTAAAGCCCCAAACACACACTGTAAGATCTAATGATACGGTTAGTTCCTTTTGCAAATAAATTAATTAATATAAAAGACGGAGGTCGGCCTTCCTCTCCAAGTTTTCTTTCGCCATTTCTTTCTTGGAGGGGCCTCCCAATTTTTTTGAAATGGTAGTAGTTTCAGTAGATTCTCTCTTTTTAACATATAAAATTAAATTAAAACCAAACCAAAATTAAACTAATTAAATTTGATAAATTTTAATTTCTGAACGTTCTAAAAAATTCATCGCTTGAGGGTAGGCTCACAAGTAGCTTCAGTCCCCCGTGACCACGGCAGCTGCAAAGGTGCCGAAACGTCGGGAAAATAAAAAATCAGACCAAATACCAACTAATTACCAAAGTACTTTCAATAAAACCGCGCTAGTATCCGTTAAAAGTGTTTTATTTCATGTCTAGTGAGCGCGTAAGCTTGAGAAGTGAATATACTAATTTGTACTTAATTTCCATTACACAATTTATTATTTTTAAGCTTAAGGCGGTTGTATGACCGAAAGTGGCGCCCTCAGAGGTTTTTATTTAATAAGTTATTAATAGAAAAGATTTTAATAATGTTTATCGTGGAGATTTTAGGGCCCATAGTCTAGTATTTTTGGTATATGTTTATATATTTGGTTTTTATTATAGGTAGATACGGTCAGCAACAAAAGTGTCTAAACATTTTAGTACTTCGTCATAGTAACTTTTTTGACTATAATAATAATGTTTCAAATTGTGAGACATCTATCATAAAAGTTGCTATGATTTAGTTCTTATATAAGGTGATTAGCTACTTTCATTGCTGACTGTACTTGAAGAAGTTAAAAGTTTGCCAGAAGGTACTAAGTAAATTATCATTTGTCTTGGTCTGACGACAACATTCTTCTTTTCAGCAAAAGACGTCCCGAATGGGTGGTAGGGAAACAAAACTGGACGATTTAAAAGAACTGTTAATAAGTCTATTTAATTAAAAAATATTTATATATCTATTTCAACATTTTATCATCTACTCAGTCAGCCGTATTAGCTCATTTTTCTATGCACAAAAAATACGCACTACCTAATCATATCTTCCACAATGACCACAATCCTTAGAATAATAACACCTAGAACAATAGTTATATCTACAAAACGCACTGTCAAGAGTGAGGCAAACGGCCAAAATGGCCCCGTTTTCAGATTTTCATTCTCCATTATTACCTAATCATACCGAATAAGTACAAAACAGTTTAAATTTTCCTACATTTATTAGATTAGTTACTATTTATTGGATTTTAGTTACGATTAGGTAATGTATGAAGGATATAAATCTGAATACTAAGCCATTCTGGCTTAGTATTAGTTGCCTCACTTTACATACGACGACATGGTTTCTAGGTGTTATTATTCTAAGCCACAATCATTAGGTACATTTTATAAAGTGACCGTGTATGAGCCCCGCCGCCGACGGACGATTTCATACATCGGTAATGACGCGAAACGCCGCGTTACGCGTCGCGCGACGACCGGCTAATTCAGCGCATACGGTTAGTACTTAGCGATCATTTCATTTGTTAAACCATAGACTTATGTATGGCGGACACAAATGACTGTAAAAACATTTTTATGTCAACTAGATTTTTCAAAATTTTTGACAATAGATTACTGTCACCTATTTCAAAATTAAAAAACTTTTTTTTGAAAAGTGTTTTGATTGAAAAGTGCAACATTTCTTTTTATTCTCTCAAATTTCGTGTAAAAGAGTAAGTAAGCGAAAAAACTGAAGGAAATCCTTAAAAGTATAATACCAACATTCTGTGATAATATTTAGTTAAAGTAATAAGTGAAGGAAATAGTTAAAGTTAATATTCACCGGTAGAAAAATCGCAGGTTGAATGTGGAATTACTCGATAGGTACTCTAATACAATACAAGAGAGCTTTACAATGATTATAGACTTACACATTTACATATAAATAATTTAAAAAAAATATTTGACAACATCACATACATTGCTCCGATTCCAAAGTAAGTAGCTAAAGCACTTGTGTAATGGAAATCAGAGACAATGGTGGTATGACAAACACCCAGACCTGAGACAATATAGAAAAGTTCATTTTCTACATTGGCCCAGCCGGGGATCGAACCCGGGACCTCAATCAAGAGATGGTGACTGACGCCTTGAAAACCGGCGTGCAAACCACTCGACCACGGAGGTCGTCAAACATATAAACAAAAAGGCAACGTTAATTGAAAAGACACAACTAATTATTAAATTGAGCACTTATAATTCGTTTCAAACAGCTTTGATAGGAAATATAAGTGCAATGGGATTGGTAAACTTTTTCGAAAAGAATTGTTTTATATTTTTTTTGATAGCACAAGTTTACAGAATAAAGAAAATAATATTATGATTTTTTTATTTTACGTTGTTAACCAAATATTTTTTTTTATATTATTATTGCGATAAAATATCAAACATACGGCTGAACACGAAGTACCTTTGCATTTACTGATTAAAAAAACTGATTGACAGATTTGACAGACAGTGACAAAAAGTAATCATACCATTGTTTTTTTTTGTTTTGAGCAACAACATAGAAAGTCCTTGGAGCAAAGGCATTACCTAATACGCATACAGCCGTAATAGTGATTTATTGTACTATGCTGTAAATTAAAAATTTAATAGTAGTTTATGATACAAGGTTGGTAAGGAGGTTTTTAAAACGAGTTGACGTTTTATAAGCCCGAGCCGTAGGCGAGGGTTTATAATCGTCACGAGTTTTAAAAAACCTTAACAACCGTGTGCCATACTACGTTTTTCAATACATTTGCGAGAAAACATTATAGGTACTGCTGAAATTGTAATGTAATCCATACATATAATAAAACTATAAATTCTAAATATTTGTGCGCGAATTACGCAAAAACCGCTAAACGAATTTTGATGGATTTTTCACAATTTAGTAGATTGTGGTCCAACTTAAAATCTAAGCTATGTTTCATCAAATTCGGGTGGGTGGAACCAGAGAAACAGCTTGAACTCTCCGTAGTACTAGCTTTCATACACAAAAGGGGTCATTTTAAACTGGTTGCAATATTTTTCTACTGTCCACGCGGATGAAGTCGCGGGCGGAAGCTAGTAGAAATTAAAAAAAACGTTCGTAAACAAAAACGCACGGCGCCGGGGTGCGGTAAAATCAACTTTCCGCACGCTGTACTACTCCGTAAACAAAAACGCACGGCGTGCGGTAAAATCAACTTTCCGCACGCTCGACTGTCATCGTAAACTTACATTTTCGAGCAACTGTATTGAAAATTTTTATTTAAATTGAAATGAAGCATTATAAAAACTCCGCAATTTGTTATTCCTGACTCCAAAGACAAAAGCTACCAGAAAATATATAATTCACAACAGTTTTGGAAAAGTTTACCAACCCAATTGCAGAGATCACCAAAATATCATAAAAAGTTACATTGATGATGACCAAAAACTTTTTTTCTTAAAAATAGTACCTTCATAAAGTTACCTTTACAAAAAAATATAAAGTAACATTAACTGCCAGTTCTATTAATATTGTATGTCTACGCTAATAAAGTTGGTTGTACACAAATTGACGAGCCATATAACCAAGTCGATGGCTACAATAGGGTTCCGTCACAATCACTTCATTAGTGGCAAATTGACACGAGGGTTACTGTCACCGGACGCCGCTCATTCTGACACTACACCCACTTTGGTGTCGCTTCACTCTTAACCGTTCTCTTAGGCTACACTACGAAGAGCCTCGCTTATGTAAGAGCCAAGCTATATGCTTAGTGACTGATGATGACTGATCCTAGTGAACAGACGTATATCCTATAATGTTGTCGATCTTGCCAAATTGTATTATTTCCTTTTTTACCTATTTTTGCCATTCATTTAATCCAATTTGGAACATGTCAATACAACTAGATTTTCATTCATTCTTCAACAAATTGGCGTATGCCCCAGCAAACCGCGGCAGCCTACTATCGCACTTGGCTACGTGTCTAGATGTATGTCTCCACGTGCGTCACGTAGCCAATCTTTATGATTGTACGTAAAGTGTGGCTCTAGCCTTACTCTGGTTAAGTCAACCCCAAAACAGTATGAAAATGCGTACCAATTTTACATAAAAATTAAAAAACTTCTCAAATATCGTGTACGTCTGATTTTATCAGGAAGTGCACAAAAAATAAATTTACTACTACCAATAAATCAAACCGAACAATAGCATTAAATCACGTATACTTACTTTTTTTTACACTAAACAGTCAAGTGTTAACAGTTGCCAGTTTCATTAATATTGCAACGATGCACGGCACTGGCAACTTGCCTATTCAGACAAATTAGTGTGTATTGTTTCAAAACAACTATAAAAACTTGTAAATACCAGATATTGTCCACCTAACAATCAGCAAACAGAAACCCCCTCTTTAATATTTTAACGTCATCTGAAATGTAAGCGGGATAAGTTACAAGCGTTTAGCGGAACGTGGAAACTAGCTTTTTCAAATAAAACCAGAAACAAATAAAACTGTGAAACTTTACAGACTTGAGTATCCAAATAATCAAATAGAAGAACAAGTATGTAGTACCAATCCCACAATACATGAATAATAACAAATCAACAAGTTTAAGTTGTAACAAGATTGGAACGTGTATTTTTTTCTAAGTAAAAAGTGCTAAATGTACCTACAATTTTTTTTATACAGCAGTAGGTACCTAATAATATAAGTTTATTTAACAAAGTTTTTATGGGATAAAATAAGAAAATTTTAAAATTTTATTAACTTTTATAGATAATTAATTAATAAATAAATAATGACTGGGAGAGAATGCCTTTTTAGCATTAAGTCCGCCATTTGCTGTATTTTTATATATAAGCAATAAAGATTAAATAAAATAAAATAAATGATTGCACCAGCAAGACACTTTGATATGGAATGTGTTAGGCGTATATGACATATACACATTGTTTTAGTGTGCATCTGCACGCTCTCGTATTACACACACTAAAACAATGTACCTATGTGCAACATTCATAGCAAGAGATAGAACAACTATATCAGAAATAATAAAACGCTACAGCGCATCCCTTGCGTTGCACTGCAGAGCAAATAAGTAGCAGGCAGATTCAACATAGGGTTGCAAGTTAGCAAATATTATAAAATATTATCAATTACACGGCGCAATCCCGATTATAACAGGCCCTTTTATTTGTATTTTTTATATCTTTGTATGGGACTTGTCGACAAAGGATTTTATTTGTTATGAGTATCACGATGAGAGGCGTGAAATTTTTACCGTGGTAATTCGTAAATGAATGTTAACTAACTGACAATTATAATAGTAATGTACGGTTTGGTATGGGAAAAAAAACCAGCCAAGCGCGAATCGGACTCTCGCACAAGGGTTCCGTACTAAAAAACGGCAAAAAAAAAAAAAAAAACGTTTGTTGTATGGAAGCCTCACTTAAATATTTATTTTATTCTGTTTTTAGTTAAGTAACAGAAACGCATCATCTGTGCGGACGGCCTGGTGACAGACAGACAGACGGACAGTGGAGTCTTAATAATAGGGTCCTGTTTTTGATGATTTCACTGTAGCAATATAGATAGATCCATATAAATACTATGAGGGGGATCTCATGTAACACATTTTTTTCCAAAAATATATTTTTTTTAATTAAACTAGTGGCTCTGTGAGCTGTTGACCTCACGTTTGTGACACTGTTGATCATTTTTCTTCTTTTTTCGAAAAATTTCGAAAAACGGATCGACCAAAAAATGTATACTTATAATCATTGAACCTGCTCACAAAATGTCACGAGAAGCGGTTAAGAAATGCTACCTGCAGAAGAAAACCGACGGACAGCCGGACGCATATTTGTAAATACCCGACGCGTTATCCACTCGGGAAGTTTCGGCTGCCGGCCGCTCGGGTCAGATACGAGCGTGCCTAGCCAAAGTAACAATCGCTAATCTTCGTTATCGCTTCGCTTTCAAAACATGTATGGAATTGACATAAGATTTCTTTAACAATCGAATTTTAAAACGTCAAATCCATATAATGTTTCGAAGCGAAGCGATAGCGAAAATTTGCAAATGTTACTTTTGCTTGGGGGGCTGACGTGTCGACGATCGACTGAATCGAACTGCTTTATTCCTGTAGGTCCCTTTTTTATAACAGACACCATAAATATTTATTTTATTATAATAACTGATGCGGTACCTACGTTTGCTGTTTACAAAGCAATTCTGGCTCTTGTAAATAGCAGACGCATTATCCCGACACGTCTGCTATTTACGAAGCAATTTCGGGTGGCTAACGCGTCAGGTATTTACTCCGACACGTCTGCTATTTACGATGCAACTTCGGGTGGCTAACGCGTCAGGTATTTACTCCGACACGTCTGCTATTTACGAAGCAACTTCGGGTGGATAATGCGTCGGGTATTTACGAATATGCCAGCCGGACAGACATACCAAAGCATTTTTTTCAAGCTGAAACGGACACGCTTCGCGCTCGCTCGGTCAATTGTTTTTTTTAATGTTATTTATTATCTTTAATTTATTCTTAACATTTCATTCGTCTCACCACTTTTTGTGGATAAAGTCTTTCTCCTGCGCACTGACCATCGTAACATTGCTGTCAAAAACCACTTTATATTATCATAGTCAGTCAGCGATACATACTAAGTTGAACTGAAGTATAATGTAGCTCAACTTTTTTTAAGTAACATTACTTAGAAATTCGCTTTTATAACTAATAATAATAACGCATAATAAAAACTGTTGGAAAAACTACGGGCTGTCGATAAAAAGTATAGTTTTAGCATAAATAAGTAGATTAATTTTGAATAGTACAAAGTTAAAGATAAAATCATAACAAAATTACAAACGATTTTGTAATTCATAATTAATCTTAAAAATAATTGTAAGTAGGTACTTATCAAAAAAAAAATATTATTTTTGCAATGTTCTGTTCCAATTATATGTGAGAGGAACAAAGGAGGATTAGCAAAGTTTTTGGATTCATTATAAAATGAAAAAAGTTGACTCTCTGAACCTTTCCTTGCAGCTTGCCATTAAAAACAAATCAGTCTTTTTAATATTTCCACACTAACACTTTTGCTGCAGATTGTACCATGTCTTATTAAGATAATAAACTGGAACGAGTTGCAGAATGAAAATGAATTTATTTTGATTTTCTCCAATTCTTAATAAATAAATGGGCCGTAGGCATGTGGGACGAGTTGACGAATCACTCATCTATGGTGATAAGTCTTTGCATAAACTTGTTAAAAATAACGCTTCGAAGCTCAATTGACAAAAAAGTTATGTCACCGCTTCCTCAAACAAAATGACACTAACGCCGTTTGTCCACCGTAGCCGTCAACGAGACGGGTTGACGGCGTCGATACGACCGACCGACATAGCGATACGTAAATTTACTATTACAGCCTGTCCACCTAACCCCGTCCCGTCATCTTGATGTCATAATAAAATCATCGTCATCACGTCTCGTTGACGTCCCAGTGACGGCTGCGGTGGACAAACGGCGCAAGGAACGGGAATCGAACGGAAACCTCTTATCGGAGTGTCCCTTATCGCATCACGTGTGAATAAATCCGAAGGGACCTGTCATCATCGGTTAAACCCTTTTCGGAGATGCTCCTCGATAAATCGGTCGCCGGCTAACAAAATGTCCGTTTGTGTCCGTAAAAAAAGTTAGAAAGGTGTACACCTTTCCTGTGGGGCTATGAAGAGTTAACGCTACACGCTGATGCTACACTTGACGTTGACGTCACATTTTTCAATGGCATGACTACACCGAGCTTTAGGCTCTCGTCGATTTGAGGTATTCAAAGCGGTCCGTGGATGTGTGCCCTTAGTTTAAATGATCACCGTACTAACCTAACCCAGAATTAGTAAATGCTCACCAAATCCTAATATTAATTTCTTTTTTCAATATGTCCAACAACTGACACATAAAAATGGAAAAAAAAGCAACTAATCAACATTTTCTTAATTATTTCTCAAGATTTCAATATTACGTTTGTCGACTTTGTGTATGGTAATAATTTACTTAAGTATAGCTTTTATAAAAAAAAATTGTATAATTTATGTCTTTACAGGTCGTATTTCACAACCAATTCTCGTAAAATTTTGGGAGAAGGTTCTATAATAATAATTATTAAAAAAGGATTTTTGCTGATTCAGTTTTTCGAAATTTTCAAAATGGTTAAGAGATGGGAAAAATAATGTTTCAGCCATTTCTAAAAATGTTCAAAAATGTCACAAAAACGCAAGGTCTACAGCTCTACAGAGCCACTAGTAACTCAACGGTTTCAAAAATGGTATTAGACTATTCAATAACATCCAACTTCATGGCTCCACGGTTACCTGGCTACAGGGCACCAAGTTCGTTTGTCAATCGATCATCGCCGGACTCCGCTTAATTCATCTATAAATTTAGACCAGCCGCAGGGCACCATCCATACTGCTCTCGTTTTGAAAGGAAAAATATTTGACCACGAAAGCGGCATTAATAATAACGTAACGTACTTCGAAACCAATATAGGCATTGCTTGTTTTAAGATGCTTTGAAGACGTGATACCTATGAAAGAGCTTTTTTTTCATTTTATATTTCAAGGATGGCTTTGTTTTGTATTATAAGCGCATATTTTTAATTTACTGATACATACCTTCATAAAACAATCAATGTAGATCAGCTTAATTCCAATCTGTCTAACAAAACGAAACACGCAGAATCTCGTACGATTTGCCACCAATACACACTGGAGTTAGAAGCTCACTAATGACCCAGTATCCCATAGGTAGATCATTACAAATGAGATTCGGCCAATACACATAACGAGAGCACCACTGTGCGGTCGCCAGGGTTGGCACGCGCGCGCCACGCGGCGCCCACTTTATTATTTTTGGCCACGTGACCTATTATACGCGTGTTTTTCTATTTTTTCGCCAATAACATAATCGGATTGAATAGGGCGTTGGTCGATCGCGATACGGTGATTCGATGGGCATAAACATGGAGGTTAACGGTCGGCTGACAGATTATGATGCGATCTGTGACGTGCTTGACTCTAACTGGTCTTAGTAATTCAATTGCTAATTTTGGAAAAAAAAGTACAGTCGCATTACATAATAACTTATGTTACGCGCCTTTTAAAGCCTTTTTTAACACGTTTAATAGGTAATATTGCAACTTATTAACATATTTGTGTACTTCTGTAAATAATTTTAAATTAAAGGAATCTATAAATATTACATCAACCTGAACAGGATAATGAACGAAATCAAACTGCAAAAAATGCAACCTTATCAAAATTAAATATTTTATAAATAAATATTAATTTATAAGTAATAATTAAGGGTATATTTTCAGTAATAGATATTCTATGAAACTATCCCGGGGAGTGGAACCTTGTCCCTCTCAGCAGGGTGGGAGGACTTACAACCCTCGCGCCCTCTTTAGGCACGCACGCCAGATTTGCGAGGCGCAACCCTGCGCAGTTGCGTAGGGTTGCTGTTATGGGATACTAATTAAATGAAATTCCCTTTTGAAAAACAAGCGCTGAAAAGCTTCAGCATTCATTTTTATCCGACTTCATAAATTTTAAAAGGAGGAGGTTATCTATTCGTCGCGTATATATTTTTTGTTCATTCTTAACAACAGTTTAAAAGCATATTGTACCTTTTCTGCTAAAGTAACAGGTTTATTTAGGCTACTTTCGAAGGCATGCAAACTCCAGGCATACCTAAGAAAAAATAGCTAAGGCACAATTATATTGATTTAACCAGCGATCTAAAGCTGGAATCTTGAAGGTGGAGACAACGTAGTAGGTATTCACGAATGAGCCATTTACAATGCTATTAGTTTAACAATGTACAACTGAAGTGGCTAACTTCAGAGCCGTACAAAACGACGTATTTTACACTTTGCTATACATTCTACAGTTGCAGCGAATCACTGTCTAATTGTCAATTTAATCGCAAGAATAATTTGGCTAATCATAATAAAAGCAGTTGGCAGTATAAAATATCAATGATTAGAATAGCGGACAGATAATAGATAATTTACATAGGGCTGATTTTTCAATCCTCAGATCACAGAGGAAATAATCACTGCCTCAGATAACAGACTGATGATATCAGTCTGTTATCTGAGGCAGTGATGACTTTTAATAGATTTGGTTAATATTTAAACTGACTGATAAGTCAGTTTAAATATTAACCAAATCTATTAAAAGTCATTAAAAAATGTGACAGTCAAATGAATGACAAGCATTTTCAATTTGGCAGTATAATACGCTATCTAACAAATAAAGCTCTATCTAGTTAGGCATTGAAAAATCAGCCCATAGTGTGATTATAATTAACTGTGGGGTTATGTAACTATTTTTTCAACACACTTGCTCGTAAAGTGAGCCCTAATACATCGCTTTTAGGGCCATAAACCGAGCTATAACAAACGCGTGCAATAATATATAAAACACTAGTACGTAATAGAATTAACCCTACAAAGTTAAATTAGTACCTTACTGCAAGTTCTAGGCGAGTAAACAGAGCATTCCCAATTTAGTCGGGTAATACAGTTATTTTTTTAGTAACAACAAAGAGGTTTTATGCTGTTGAAAATTTATATAGATTTTTGGAATAAATAAATGTGTAAGTCCTTAATTAAGTCAAACAAATGTTTATTATAATTAAATCATTCAAAATTCACAATATTTTGTTATAAAATATTGAAATATTTGCATTTTATCACTTAAAAGTATAATTTTGAAGTAGGCTGTATGCTCCTCACCACTTTGTTCGAAAAATATTCTTGCGTTGGTCGTGTGAAAAAAAACAAAAAAAAACATGCGCGCCTTTTCCCATAATTGTCATATTTTGTTTTGTCGTATTTGTTGCTGTGTGGTAAATTGCTTTGTTTTTTCCTCGCAAATGTGTTGAAAAACGTCGTATGAAACTCGTGAGCTTTTGCTTATTGCACACTCGGCTGAGTTACGCCCTCGCCTACGGCTCGGGCTGCAACCCACAGCCTTGTGCGCAATGAGCAACCTAAGCTAACTTGTCTCATAATGTACTATATTAAAGCTGGCATACCATAAATTGCAGTTTACACCTTATTTGCATCGCTCCGTTTATGATCAATAAATTGTTGTACACACGAAAAAAAACATGCAATAACATGCAAAAAATATCTGTTTTCCAACCATTTATCGAGTAATTTGCACACCCCCTCACATCAGGCGGAACATTAAAAGTACGGTATAGCATTTCGCTTTTTTACAAACCATTATTTGCTTGGTAACCCTAGTCATACCTAGGACGTACTTAGCAGAGGCGCGCTCCCGTCGCGTGTCCGCCACGCGTCGCTCTCGTCTCGCCGCCGTCTCGTCGACCAATTATTTGTTTTTACGTGATTTAACATGTTTATTCGGCTATGTTTTTTGTTCATGCGATTCGCAGTAAAGAGCTTAATTCGTTTGGTTTATTTGATGTTTTTGACGATTTTATGAATGGCGCTGGGGTTAGTTTAAATTATTTTGTTCTTTCATAAAATTCATAACTTACATTTTGATGTTTGACTATTTGTAATAAAATAAATAAAAATATGGGTCCAGTCCACAATAAATAAAGTTCTATCCAGTATCAAAATTGCTTAAAGTATACATGTGAAAGAAAGTGAAAGTGAAAGTGAAATAAGCTTTATTCAAATAAACTTAATTGTTAAGTACTTTTGAATCGTCTATATTTTCCTACCACCCGTTCCAGACTTTTTTAGCTGACAAGAAGAACGGGCGCAAGAAACTTATCAGCTGTAACAGCCATAAGTAACGATATTTACAAACTTGAATATATCGTTACCAGGGTAACATAATTACAAAAGGGTGACAGAATTATTGGCAACAACATAGACATTATATTACTTCAATAAAGCACTTATATTAGCAAGTTATGTGTTACATACATCATTTCCACGCATTTTGATCTTTAAGATAATCGTCAACTTTATAATAACCTTTACCCATGAGCGTTTTTTTAACATGGTTTTTAAATTCATGCAAAGGAAGATCAATCACTTGTTGTGGAACTTTATTAATAAAGGCTATGCCTTTCCCCATAAATGAACCTCTCGTTTTTGCAAGCCTAAATCTTGGAACGGCAAGTTTATCTTTATTTCTTGTATTAAACTGGTGAATGTTGCTGTTCTTATCAAATGAATCATAGTGTTTCCTTACATAAACTAAATTTTCATAAATATATTGGCCTGCCAAAGTTAAAATATTTATTTCTTTGAACACTTCTCTCAAGGTATCTCTCCGCCGTAGATTGTATATGGCGCGAACAGCTCTTTTTTGGAGTACAAAAATATTTTCAATACTGGCTGCTGAGCCCCACAATAGCAGTCCATAAGACATTACACTATGAAAATAACTAAAGTATACTAACCTTGCCGTTTCAATATCAGTTAAAAGCCTTATTTTCTTAACAGCGAATGCCGCTGAACTAAGTCTACTTGACAAGGCTTCAATATGTGGATCCCATTGCAATCGAGAATCTAGTGTAATACCTAAAAATTTTGTACTCTCAGTAAAGTCTACTTCATCGTCATTCAAATTAATATTTAATTTTGTCTGCTCAACATTAGGTAATGAAAATTTTACACATTTAGTTTTTTTGGGGTTAAGTGCTAAATTATTACTATTAAACCAGTGTGAAACTTTAGAGAGGGCACTATTTACTTCGTCCGAACAGTTATTACCTCGGTTTACTTTGAAAACTAAGGAAGTATCATCCGCAAATAGTACTGTCTCACATAAATTACTCGCGAAGTTGGGAAGGTCATTTATATAAATTAGAAACAGCAATGGGCCCAATATTGATCCCTGTGGCACACCCATATTGATGGGGGCTCCAGTAGATTCAGTTCTATTAATTACAACTTTCTGAGTTCTATTGTACAAATACGATTTCATAAGACTAACCGACTTATCAGAGACACCATAATGTTCTAGCTTCTTTAATAGTGTTTGGTGATCAACGCAATCGAATGCCTTAGAAAGGTCACAGAAAATGCCAATTACATCCTGCTTTTCTTCCCAAGCGTCAAGAATATGTTTGAGAAGTGCAATTCCAGCATCAGAAGTACTTTTACCCTTGGAAAAACCAAACTGATTTTTATGAAGTATATTGTTGTATGTGAAGTAATCTAATAATTGAGAATATATAATTTTTTCAAATATTTTACTAAGTGCTGGTAGTATAGATATTGGCCTAAAGTTGGCTGGGTCACTTTTATCCCCAGATTTAAAAAGAGGAATCAATTTACTATTTTTCATTAAGTCAGGAAAGACCCCTTCGTCAATACATTTGTTAAAAATAAAAGCTAAGTAGGGGGCTAGTATATCAATTATTGATTTAATAATGCTTGTTGACATGCCCCAAAGATCTTCTGTTTTTTTAACATTAATTGTTTTTAAAGCTTTAATGATATCTGCACTGTTTATATATTTAAAGGAAAAACTTTCATTGCACTTATCAACACTAGACTCCAGAAGGGAGACAGCGATGTTGGGACTAGCACTAAGAGTACTGGTAGTTTCTACAGGTATTCTAGCAAAGAAATCTTCAAAAACTTTAGCGACCTCATTGTCAGATTCAAAAGTTTGATCACCAGTTTTTAAACAGAAGGAATTTATATTGGATTTTAATTTGCCCGTTTCTTTGTTAATAATATTCCAGGTAGCCTTAATTTTATTATCAGCTAATTTTATTTTATTTGCAAAGTACTTGGACTTTGCTAGGATACAAACTTCTCTGAATGTTTGTGAATACTTCTTGACAAATTCAATGAAGTTAGGATCACAAGAAGTAGCTTTCTCTGCATAAAGTTCGTATAATTTCCTTCTGCTCTTATATATGCCGGGTGTGGCCCAGTCACTAAATTTCGTACTATCATTACATTTGATGACTTTCTGTTTAAAAGTTTCACTAAATTCAGTTTGAACTATGCTAAATAAATGATTATATAAGTTATTGGCTTCAAAGTTTGGTTCTGGTAAAGTTTCAATTTTACTTGAGACACTGTTTCTGAATTTTTCAATACAGTGTTTTTTTATTGGCCTACACATTATTTTCCGTTTAGACGGAACATGATGGTGCTCAATAGAGGCTAATTGTCCACTGTGGTCGGATTTAATACAATTCAAAATTGATTTTTCAAGTACATTACAGTTACAGAAAATGTTATCCAAGCAAGTTGCCGATGTGGGTGTGATTCGCGTTGGTTCATTAAAAGTATGTAGCAAATTAAATGATTTAAATAGGTTTATGAACCTACTCGACAACTTGGCTAATTTAGGATCTAAGATGTCGACGTTAAAATCTCCACAAATCGCGACTTTTTTATTTTTCCTACAAGTTATTTTTAAGACTTCCTCCATAGTGGACTCAAACTCAGAGTAATTCGCGCTGGGGGGTCTATATACACATACTATAATTATTTGATCAAGTTCATGTGGGAAAACAAATTCGTCCTTAGGCTGTATATCCGCATTTCAAAGAAATTAGCGTTTTTCCAATGAAGTTATCTAAAGAATGAAAGCATAGTATTGATGTTAACTTTAGTTTTAGAAACCAAAATTCTTAAATTAGTGCCGTATAGAGAGAAAAACATATTAAATAATCAGGTATTTTAAAAAACGGACTTCAAAAAACCTGCCTCTAAAAAAAGGAAGAAATAATATACAAATCATTAGATACGCATTATCATTGTTGTAATAAAACACACAAACCCACCCGACTTTAATAGACGTGTTTTATTATAACAATGATAATGCGTATCTAATGATTTGTATATTATTTCTTCCTTTTTTTAGAGGCAGGTTTTTTGAAGTCGGTTTTTTGTTTTTCAAACATTTTTTTTATTTTTTTATTTTTAGTGTAAGTACCTTCTGCATTAGGTAGTGTAGGTATATTATTTAGGTAGAAAAATCGGCTCAGCCAAACGTGAGATAATCGCGGAGAAACATACATACATACAAACTGAAAACTTACCTCCTTTTTTGAAGTCAGTTAAAAAGACTACACAACGGTATCCCTTCCCCAACAAAAAAAATCATCTAATTCGGTTCATAAATAACAAAGTTGTCAAGTTAGTTGATTTAATATCATAGTATTTTCAGGATTACTTGTAAACTACTGAACCGATTTGAAAAAAAAAAAAATGGGACCATCTCGCAAGAAAACTCAATCGAACAAAAAAAAATTATCGAAATCGGTCCATAAATGTCGAAGATACGCGCAAACAACGATAAAAAAAAAAACATACAATCGAATTGAGAACCTCCTTCCTTTTGATGAAGTCGGTTAAAAACGAAGACAATCTGTTCAAGTGGAATTTCAAATTTGCATGTCAGAGGTATTTTTCACAAACGTTTCAGCTGTAACAAATAAGAATACGACTCATATTTACTTTTTCACTTATTGTTTGTATTGTCAAGGAGTGCCCTATATTAAAAAAAACACAGAGAAATAAAATATTAAAAAATGCTCAAATCGGTACACTATGACATGTTTTCTTGGCCGTGGTATACAGATTCTAAAGTATTTTTTTTATTTTTCTTAGGAATAATGAGATATTTGTCAACTGTATTGCGTTTTGTATAAACTGTTTTGTATAAACTTATATCTATTTATAGTAATTTAATAGAAATTTTTAAAATTCGCCCTCATTACGGCTCGAGCAGAGTTGTTTTGATCATTTGTATTGAAAATTTAAAAATGGAACGTGATGCGCGTCTACACCATTATTAATTGTAAAATCGAACGTAACTAATCGCAATATCAAACAGTCGTTTTTGTTATAACGGGTGTAACAAGACACTCAACGAAGCCGAAGACCACGCATTCCGCCCAGGCGCAGTCTTTTGTACGCGTTACATTGCGTGGTAATGTATGAAATGCTTTTTTAACACCAAAAATTAAAATCGTTTCCCAGCAATAATTTTGAACAGAAATGGTCCTGATGATGGGCAGTATACGTAGACCTCGGCTTCGTTGAGGGTCTTGTTACACCTGGTATTTATGAAAAAAAATTAATTCGATGCATCAATTTTTAATGATTTATAATTATCATCAAAATTATATAAAAAAAAACATGTTATAGTTTTTCTATTATTATTATTTTTTTTCTTTTATTTGTATTTCCAATATGTTAGACTAAGATTTTAAAACCTTGTTGCAAATTAACCTTTTATACAAATGCTCTGCATATCTGTAATAGTCATATACCTAGCTATGTAATGTGAAATGATATTTTGTCAATGTAATGTGTATATGATGTTGATGTGCCTAATTAAATAAAATAAAATAAAATTTTCTCTGTTTTTAAGCTATCATATTTTTGGTAACATTTGGGTAGAGTTTTTTAATTTTCTTTAGAGTAGGCCAGGCGAATTAACTAATGCCTAAAAAAGCGCAGGATTTCAAACATGCTAAAGCAAAATATTTTTTTTTTGTGAAATTAACCGGAATCTACATACATACGTTTTA
This sequence comes from Agriphila straminella, assembly GCA_950108535.1. Lineage (NCBI taxonomy): Eukaryota > Metazoa > Arthropoda > Insecta > Lepidoptera > Crambidae > Agriphila > Agriphila straminella. Next base: position 3,301,008 of record OX467303.1, on the reverse strand, counting down.
GTTTTGGTGTCGTTGTTTTTGGGTATCACGTCACCACGCGTTAGCTATCCTTGAAACTTAGCGTAACGCAGAAATCTTGTTACATGAAAATGCCAGCAATGTATGGCCACAGGTGTCTCGTAGGTGTAACATTGTACTGTTATCACCGGAACAAAAAAAATCTTGAGTGAGCCCATCCATTCTAAAAGCACAAATAGTAAGTATAATGTGTTTCAATACTTGAAAATTTAATTTAATTTTTTTTATTTAATTTTTTTATACAAATATTTAATTAATTATTGCTTTAATCCTTAGTTAGTATAGTAAATACTTAACCTACATAAAAGATCGTTCAAAACATGCCATAATTTTTATTCCGGTATGCATACACGTTGTCAGGGATACAGAGAGGGACATAGGGTACCTACCTTTTATCCCGAAAAAAAAGTATTGTTCCCGAGGGATAGCAAAAAACTTTCCACGCAGACGAAGTCGCGGGCGGCCGCTAGTGCCACAATAAACCAGAGGTACTGTCCTACTATATGACGCGACGCGCGACGCGACGCCCGGTGCGTAATTTGCAAGCATCCTATTCGTGTTCAATGAACATCACATCACATCGCGGGCGTGATTTGTGAAGATATTTAATTAGGTATTATGTGATCTGTGCAGGTGCGCCAAATCACACCTGATGCACACCACTGGGTATTTGTGATTGTTTAGGATTACCATTGGGCGACTAAGCATGGGCGAGGGGGGGATTTGGGGGTTTGAAACTGAAGACGCCAGTCGATAATACAAATGAGGTAACTTTGAGACCTTGGTTCTCCGCTAGGGATTGATCAAGCTGTGATCTGATGATAGCTTTCCAGGGAGTGAACGGAGGAGGTCCAGATCACTATACACACCTGACTGATCTGATCAGGATTCTAAGAGATTTATGGTTTAAAAACCAAGAAATTAGAAAAAAAATATGGAAATCCCGAAACTTAGAACTCAGATCCTTACATCTCTTAGAATCCTGGCCATCATCAGGTCATTGCTCGGTCAATCCTTGGCAAAGAACCAATGCTTCAAATTACCTCGTTTGTATGAAAATCGACTAGCGATTATATGGCCGGCCACCCCGAACTAAATGCCGAAACAATCTTCGTCAAGAGAACGCTACGCACCAGAGAGTACTATTATATATTCTGTGCCAGAGGGCCTATTACGAAAATAACATACCCAATTGCGTAACGCACTCACTTGGTCACGATAATCGTCCGCAGTTCGTCGGTTGTGGCTATTAAACACATTTTCAATAAATTTGGCTATCGTAGCCCAAAGACTGAACGAATGATGTCGGAAACGCTAGAGAAAAACTGTTAAACTTACGCAATCACTTTGCAATATCGCATACGCAAGTGCTTTGTAATAGGAAACAATCATTACGAAGCACGGACGCAGCTGCGTGTATCGCATTAAACTTTTCGCAATAGACCCCCAGAGTTCAAATATTTTTTTTTATCTATTACTTAGCTGTAACTTTATTTAAGATTTCAGGTTGTTTTCATACAAATAGATTTCATATTGATCATAATTATCTAAAAATTTGTTTTTTTTTCAAAAAATGCAATTTTTCAAATAAAAAACAAAAAAAATTTTCGTGACTAGTTGGGCAGACAAACAAAAGTTAACATTAAAAATGTTTGAACAAAAAATAGATACCTTTAGCAGGTACTTTAGATGATATGAGCCTCAGATGCGAAATAATTGCCAATTAAGTCAAATCAAAAATAAAACAAAAGAAAATCTGGAGTGCCGCATTTCAAAATCCTTTTCGAAATTCGAAACAAAACAACATCTCAATAATGAAATCATCGACAACCGACCAAAAAGTGATATCCGTGTACTCCCATCCACTCCACCGCGGGAAAAATACTACAAAAGCATTTCTATAATACCCTTGAAATACTCGACTATTCTACGAGGACAGGCTTTGTTCACGAAAAGGGTGATACGTGAGTTTTGGCGTGTTTTTTGACCCCACCGCGGGGACAATGGGGAATGCCACGTGTCGCGGCGAAAGATATTATATTGTTGTTCACCCGCTATTGGGAAATGCACCCTTTTGACAAGGGAGTAGATACATTTTGGTTTGGGAGATCGGTATTTTTGAAGACATACGGAAATGATTTGTGAATGTGCACACCGCCGTTATTAATTTAACATGAGTAATTGAGTATTGTAGGCTATATTTATATATTAATATTTTTAAATATTTTTTTATCATATACTTGATAATAATAATAAGTATACAAAATAGCAATTAACTTGTGACGAACACCTAACCTTGAGTTTATATTAACGATTTTTTATTAAATGGAGCTTAATCAGATTACATAATACATTTTTCACTCCTCTTGCTCAAAAAGTCCGTCATTGTAACGTACAAGAGCTGAGATAAAATAGCATAACAACCCCTAGGGGATAAAGTTTTTTTTTTTAATGTTTGTCTATTACCAATGAGCCTACTAAAACGAAATAGTAGATTGTTATACAAGACGCTAAAATGACCCATTCCATACGAGGTAGTTTTATGCCCGAGCTTTAGCGAGGGAATAAATAGAAACCGAGTTACAATGGGTTTTAGCGTCGTGTGTTACACTATACTTTTCACTACGATTGCGAGAAAATAAAATACAATATTAGGTAAATAGTTTATACCTACTTCCGTAAACAAATCCACTCGTTTTTCTATCCTCCACTTCATAAACTTTTTGTACAATATTTAAATAAATGATTTGTGCTGAACGGCAAAAGATTAAAATTATTTCTTTCCTATTACAGTCACACAATTCAATCAGTTTGCAATTATTGAAAAAATCTAAAAATTTCGCGCCATGGTACTTTTTTTTAATTTCTGCTGTAGTAGCTAAGCAACACAAACACGCATTCTACGATTCACTCTGTGGACTGAGTATAAATAAGTCTATGATTTCACCGAAGAGATGCTTTTAGTTCCATTTTCAAAAATAAGAATGAGAAACTGGGGGCCTATTACGAAAATAACGTACGCAACTGCGTAACGCAGTCACTTGGTCACGATAGTCGTCCGCAGTTCGTCGGACAAATATTTTCAATGTAGGTATCGTAGTCCATAATCCATTGAACGAATAATGACGGATCCACTAGAGAGAAACTGTCAAATTTACGCAACTTTGCAATATCGCATACGCAAGTGCTTTGTAATAGGAATCAATCAGAACGAAGCACGGACGCGGCTGCGTGTATCGCATTAAACTTTTCGTAATAGACCCCCGAGCGAGTTTTTATTCGTGATTATGAATAAAGACTTTTTCGTTTTGTTAGGCTCAGTAATTGGTAATAGACAAACATTAAAAAAGAAAAAACTTTATCCCCTAGGGGTTATTATGCTATTTTATCTCGGCTCTTGTACGTTACAATGACGCACTTTTTGAGCAAGAGGAGTGATAAAGTCTAAATTCATAATCACGAATAAAGACTCGCTCGACTTAATACTGTTTCTCATTCTTATTTTTGAAAATGGAACTAATTAAGCATCTCTTCGGTGAAATCATTACACTTGACACTGGCAAAAATTACTCCCTGAAGAGGAGTAGATTGCCATAACAAAAATAAGAAGAAGAAATCATAGACTTATTTATACTCTGTGCACAGAGTGAATCGTAGAATGGTATATTTATCTGTGAATGCGTGATTGTGTTGCGTAGCTGCTACGCTACAGCAGAAATTAATTACTAACTGATTGAATTGTGTGACTGTAATAGGAAAGAAATAATTTTAATCTTTTGCCATCAAGCACAAATCGTTTATTTAAATACTGTAAAAAAGTTTATGAAGTGGAGGATAGAAAAACGAGTGGAATCGTTTACGGAAGTACCTAGGTATAAACTTTTTAATATTGTATTTTATTTTCTCGCAATCGTAGTGAAAAGTAGAGTGTAACACACGACGCTAAAACCCATTGTAACTCGGTTTCTATTTATTCCCTCGCTAAAGCTCGGGAATAAAACTACCTCGTATGCAATGAGTCATTTTAGCGTCTTGTATAACAATCTACTATTCATTAAGTTCGATTCGTAATTAACTCCTGTTAACACACACACATAAAGTACGGTCAAGATATCCAACTTCAAACTATTATGTTTATTTTTTCTTCGCTTCGTTTGCCTTTACAAAAAAAAACTAATAGGTGTAACAAGTAATTTTTGGAAAGAAATAAAATCATTTACTATTCCATTATTTTCTTGAACTTTAGACACCAAATAAACAGCCACCCTACGTCGTCGTAGACCTTATGGATTATGCCATGAAAAATCTGGAAGAAGCGTATTTAAAAAGTTATCATTGTTATTGGTAGGTAAGTAGATCGGCATTTAATTTTGCTTGCTTTCATAATATTCAAAAAAACCGGGCAAGAGCGAGTCGAACTCGCCCATCGAGGGTTCCGTACAAATTTGTAGGTACTTTAATAAAGTCTAATTTTTTTATGATTCAATCAAAAATGTATGGTTTTCAGATTTTTTCCTGTTCTTGTAGTAAATATAAGACGATATTACTTGCCAAATTTCATAATTCTAAGTCAACGGGAAGAACCCTATGAATTTTGATTCCCTTGTAGGTGTCGAAATATGCTTTTTGCGGCATAAACGGCCGTATTTTTTTTACGTAAACTTGGAAGTTTTTTCACAGCTTCAAGGGACCGTAGATTTGAGTATATAGTTTTAATTTCATTTCGATACCTCCACGCGTTCCCAAGATAAAGGCTCTTGACAGACAGATAGCCAGACGGACAACAAGGTGATTCTATAGGAAATCCGTTTATTTCTTTTTTAGGTACGGAACCCTAAAAAGAACAACTTACTAGCATGCATGCATACAACGACTTTCATTATTTATTTTGGCAGCAAACAGACATGTATAATAATAATTATTATTGATAAACAATTCTATAAATCTACAGTGCCATGAGCAAATAGCAAAGAAGATGATAAACTAAATAGAGCAGTAGCACGCATTCGAGAAAACAAAACAAATTAAACTATAGCTTTAACACATAGGTGAAGAATTAGATGAAGTGTTAATTTTAAAACGATAAAACCAAAGCTAAATCTTAACCGTTTTAGTTTCGTTTACAGGAAACTTGCTTTAGTTTTTTCTTTAGTTTAGTTAAAAATTTTGAAAGCTATGCCTAGGCAGCCTAGGATGCCAATCTTGGACAATTATAACCTAAATGACATGGTTTCGGTTTTAACGTTCAGAAGTAGCGCGATTGTTCCCCAAGTCCCATCAAAGCGGGCAGGGCGGCGCCGCGCCCGCCCTAAACAGCCGCCCGTATGTTTCCACCGCACACTCCACGCTTCCGCTCCAATATCCGCAGTAGAAGGCAGTAGGGCTTAGTTTTGCACTAATAATGGAGTGATTACACGCGTGTCCGACTCACAGTGAACTCGCACGATCATGATCTATTAATTGGGGATCATTAGGAGGAAAACGGTTTTGGTTTTAACCCACTTTTTACTACCGTTGTTTTAAAACAACGCATAAGATATAAAAATATTGATGAAAATGTGGGTGCTTTTATTTTATTTTATTTTATTTGTGTTATTTTGATAGGAAAGCGCTTTTTCAATCACTATCAATTTTCCAAATTTCCACTTGGAAAATATATTTTTTATTATTTTTCCCCGCGTCATCTATGAGTTATAAAGCCGCCTCCAAAAAATCATTAAGTTCGAACACAATATAATATGTCAGTTACATCTGGGTTAAGAATAAATACTAAGATTGAAGATGACTTACATACTTTTTGGAGCTTTCAATGTTTTTTTACTGAGTTTTAAGTAAAGTTCTATAGTTAGTGCTATGGGTTGGATACCTGTAAATAACAAAAACAAACCCATAATGGCAATATGTATTTATTTTGCATTTTTTAAAGTCATTAATTAGCTATACATGTAAACGTCCTCTAGTTACTAGATAGTACATGACTGCATCGGAATAGTACGATTCAAATTATAAATAATGGAATTGGGACCCCGTTTTTTATAAAATCTCATTGAAACAGAAATAAAAAAAATACTGGTGAAAATAAAGTGTTGTGCAGTTTATCAACATAATAATAATTGAAGATCAAACGAACTTAACAAGTGAAGTTCGATCATAATTATGTGAGCAGCTTCATTCGACGCGATTTAGGTTAATAATCTATCATTCCATCGCAATCGTTTTCACAATTCACTTATACCCAAGTCAACAAACTCGCCCATTCATGCGTACACTGTAACCACGAAAAAAAAGAAAAAATTGAAAAAAAAAAGATTAGGCAAGTGACAAAAACCCGTGTACGAGTGACAGCACAGACACCGTCATCACTTCGATCTTACAGTGCAACAAGTATAAGTTGGCGGTGGTGGGAAAACGAACTATTTTTGATAGTTGTTACGCCTTATCATAAGGGTCAATTTCCAAAACATATTATTTTAAAACAGAGCTGGTGGCGCCATTGGACAGCCAACTTATAATTGTCGCACTGTAGTTATCAATTATGTTTGATTCATCGAACGCGGTGTCGCCGCGACTCCAAAATATTATGATTTAGATTTTATCGTGGTCTCGGTGAAATTAAAAAGTCAACGATTTGGATGTATCCGTTAGGTCGCGTCGCGTGAACGAATGATATTGAAGGTTACAAACTCTTTAAAATGATTAGTAATCTAAGTACTAATTTAATCTTAACAAGATGATGCAAAAACCGAGCAGTTTTGGAAAGCACGGAGAAGCTCGAGATAATAAATTTTTGGTCTTGTAGGGTACTTACACCCAATTTAAGTCAAAATTGGTGTACTGAAGATTTATTTCCTAATAAAATAAAATCGGTCAATGTCAACTATTACAATGCGATTAATTTAGCGCTAGCTGTACAAAACGACGTATTTTAACCTGTAAAATTTACTCTTCGTCATACATTCTCCATTAAATCGCATTGTAAGTATCTGGACCGATATTTGAAAGATACCGGATTTATTTTTCAGGGACTTGGAAGTTTCCTCAATTCGGCTGCAAATGAGGTATAACGATGCCGGTTCGTTCTATGCATTGAATAATAATACCTAGAAGCCGTGTCCTTGTATGCAAAGTGAGGCATTATACTAAGCCAGAATGGCTTAGTTTACAGATTTATATCCTTCATACATTACCTAATCGTAACTAAAATCCAATAATACATATATTTAGTAACTAAATCTCCTAAATGTAGGAAAATTGAAACTGTTCTGTACTTATTCGGTATGATGAGGTAATAATTGAGAATAAAAATGTGAAAAGTTTGGCTGTTTTAGTTGCCTCACTTTTGACAGTGCGCTTTGTAGAGAACTATCGTTCTAGGTGTTATTATTCTAAGGTTCTATGCATTTATGGTAGACGCCGCAATGCAACTGTTTCGGAATGTCAACTAGCATCTGGAGTGGTGCGATTCGTCACGGCGTGTTCCCGTTGGCCCCGGGTCACGGCCCATTTGCCCCCGGATGCGGCGGGCTGCCACTGCGACCTATTTCTGTTTTTGTCGAGGCGCCACATTTGAATAGCGGTGGCTGTGGAAGCGGTATTCCTTTGCTTAAATATTGAGAAATGATTTTCAAGCGCTTCTTTTCATGTTGGAGTATCTAACCGAGGACTATTTGGTACTGGCTAGCAAGTGTCGTGCACTCAGACCATAGAAGTCTGAGGTTGTGCATGTAATCAGATCATTGGCTGAAGTCACAACTTGCTAAAAGTGAAACTAATAAATATGTTTAGTATTTGGGTAAACACTACTCTGATGTAGGTGAACATTTCTAATAATACTTTGCAGCAAATTAATTAGAGGTAGACTTTTAGTTACCCTACAGTAAAGTAAAAATAAAAGAAATGAATAGTAGAATAATAATAATAACGCTTTATTGTACACTAGAAAAAGACATTACAAAGGAGCAGACAATAAACATAGACAAGTACACAAAAGGCGGCCTTACTGATAAGTAGCAGTCTCTTCTAGGCAACCTTGTCGTCGTCTATCAGCCATTTTTGATGTCCCCAATGCTGGGGCACAGGCCTTCCTTATGGGTGGTAAGGAGGAAACCTTGAGTAGAAAAATATTAAAGGGAAGAGGACAGAGGGAGTGGGTGCAAAAATACTAGAAAAATGCACTCTACAAAGCCTATCAATCATTACAACATAATTATTTGTAGATGTCTAATTTCAAAAGAGTTAAATAAACACATACACTCCCTTTTCATCTGACACACCTACGAAGCTTTTCATAACATATTATCATCATATATCTTTACAGTAAACCTCTCAACACGATACAACAGCCTAGCACATGTGAAAAATAACCATCACATTTATATCTGTTCAAAATATCGTTTGACACCACAAACCCGATGCGCAGACGCTTAAAACTGCACGGTACATTTCACATGCAACTGATTTATAACGAACTAACAGCCGCCCACGGCTTCGTCTGCATGGACCAGTTAATATCTTCCACCCCTTCGGGAACCGTACTTTTTTCTGGGTGAAAAGTACATTATGCCCTTTTCAGTACCCGTGAGAACGTGTATACAAAATTTCATGACGATCGGCTGAGCTGTTAAGACGTGGAAGCGTAACAAACTAATGAACAAACTCATTTTCGCATTTTAATATTAGTTAGGAAAGCGCATCAAATGCAATCCTGATACCTTTTCACAGAATTTAAGACCTTATTACTATTTAATATACTCTCTTTTTCAACACCATGTTAATTTTAAAACAGATATGATTAAATATTACGGGTACAATCTATTTTTGTGGTTTCAGAGGAAATGTTTTTGTCACGTTAAAAAATTGGTGGATTGTTATCTACTTAGAGTAAGACGCGTTTCTGTACTATGTTCTTAATAAAGATTAAATTGTTATAAATGTAAAAATAGTAAGTATTATTGGGAAATGTATGTTTTTAAAAATTATTTTTGAAAAATATTTGATATAAAAATTACCTACTTAGAATAAAATTAATTCTTCCTAGACTCAAATCTTACTAACTATGTATATACGAGAGAAATATTTAAAGATTATTTGTGCATAAAAAATTTTCTAACAAATTTATTTTACTGTTACTTTCTCAATTTTTTACATTTTCAATTTTTAAGCGATCTTAAAAAATCCTTTTTTAGTCACAAATAAGTTAGTTATAAAATTAAGGTAATCAGTAAACTTATAATAAAATCTTAATAATAAATACTGAGTCTTTTTCTCTACCTCTAACTGTAATTACATTGAATTAATTGTAAGTGTAGGTTTAGTAATGATAGTTAAAGGCATCGATGTTTCCAATGAAAGTTGGGTTTTCTACTATATTGGGTGTTTCTACTGGAGTCTACCACGAAGTTTAACTTTAAAATAATAATACTAAATACTGTGTGTAAGTACTTATTTATTATTCACTAACCACATAACAAGTTGTTAGTATTAAATAAGGAATATCTAAAACAGTTTCTACCGTTTATAGTCATGAGCCCCAAGATATTATGAAAATTTTTGGCCAAAATAATGATGAATGTCCGCTATTTAAATTCAAAAGTCGCCAAACCAGCCGGTAAATAGCAGGCCGATATAAATTCGATCCTTATACATTTTGATTCGATTCCGAGAATTATTTATATCAACAAAGCGGTAGGACCGAAAAGCAGGCGTACCGTTAAGATTTCTTAATGTCGTCCTTCTCTTTCTTGTGCCTTCAAAATGCGATTGTCTCTTTCTCCCTTGAATGGGACTACCGGATCGCAGATTCCGTGGGGCGAGCGACCAGTTTTTGCGCAGTCAAGAGTCGCAGACGTCAAAATCTCGAAGGTCCTTAGTAAGAAATGCTGCAGGTCTAGGTACATATAGTGTGTGCTACTGGTTGCCTTATGTAACACGACCAGATTTTACGGTAAACATTTATTTTGTTACTTGCTTTTTACCTAATAAGTTTAAAACCTGAATGTCCCGACAGTTTGGGCTCATGTCACCCATGCTATGTAGGAAAATATGCACTAGTCAATTTGTGTTTAGGAGATTTTAGCATTTTTAAGCACAGTGCCTAAAATGAAACATGCCATCGCTGGACAAATGCCTCAACGGTAGTTTATTGACTAAGAAGCAGATTGCCTAAAATGAAAGATGCCACTACTGCAATAATACCTAAAACGATAATTTACTAAAAAGCAGATTGCCTATACAATTAATCGTGGCTATGTGCTCGAACCATTATGTAGCTTAGTAAAAATATCAAATGTAGTCAAAATATTCTAGACAGTCCAAGACTGATCCATCTATCAGTTTGTTTATAATCTTACAACAATAGTATACAGAAATCAATCATGCTGAAATTAACCTTGTACATAACCATTTTCACCTTGATAAATTTGAAAGAGTTTGTTAAATAACTTATCTATTTATCTATGTTTTTTTATCTACAGTACCTGTATTCTATATCAATATAATCAATAATTATGATTAAGATTATTTTTGAGGTTTTAAAATAAAACCAATAAGGTCACGTGATGACCCGAGGTCGATTACACTTTTATAATTTGAATCGTTCAATTCCAATTGCATTTACGATTTTTTTATTGAATCAATTTTTTTATTACATACAGCTCAAATTATATGAATGCAAAGTATTATGTTTTACATACGCTAACACTGTACTCTACTCCATTAAGGCGGTTGTATGACCGAAAGTGGCGCCCACAGAGGTTTTTATTTAATAAGTTATTAATAGAAAAAGATTTTAATAATGTTTATCGTGGAGATTTTAGGGCCCATGGTCTAGTATTTTTAGAAGGTATCACTACATGCCCTCGTAGTCATTCGTAGAAGTAGATAGCAAATGTGTCAAAAACGGCCACTTTTAGCAGTTTTGCTATCTACTTCTAGCAGTGACTACGAGGGAATGTAACGATACCGTCTAAAAATACTAGACTGTGGGCCCTAAAATCTCCACGATAATCATTTTTAAAATTGTGTATTATAATATTAAATATCATTCACAGCGGCGCCACTTTCGCTCAGGGTACCACCTTAAGAAAAAAATATGCAATAAAGTTTAGTATACACTAGACAAGTATACGAATTACAGCATGAATCGAAATTTTAAAATTTTGCATCTAAATCTCGATCCCAACTGAGACCAACCAGTGGGTAATGAAGTGGGTCCACGGGTCATTAGGGTATTGGTACTCGTATGATTTTGGTCCCTGTATACCACAAAAAAAAATAGTCTGTCTAGTCTGATTTTTTTTTAAGGATAGTACGCTCTAGCCAAGCCTTGAATTTACTACACACAGCCGAGATTAAAAGAAAAATGATAGTACGAGTTAAAAAGTGGTATAAAAATGTCTACAGCAATTGCATTCGACAAGTATAAATGATGCTAATTAGTGAATTAATTATATTTTCTCGCCATTTAAGCCGCGAGCTAAGTGGATCATTTGTAAACGATAGCATACGATACTGTTGTGCGAATAATCTGCGACTTTACTTTCAAGAAATCTTTTAGGCCGAGCGCGAGCGAAGCGTCTCCGTTACAGCTTGGCCAAAAATGCTTTCCGTCCGTCTGTTCTTTTCTACCATGAGTTGATGCAAACTGTTAACGTTACCGTAAACTATCGTTTTGTCTCTTTCACTCGCACTGTCTGTGAGCAGTATATCCGATAGTTTACGGTAACGTAAACAGTTTGCACCAACTCATGGTAGGGCCATTGGTCGCATTTCTTAAGGTGGTACCCTGAGCGAAAGTGGAGCCGCGGTGAATTATATTTAATTTTATAGTTCTAATACACAATTTTAAAAATGTTTATCGTGGAGATTTTAGGGCCCACAGTCTAGTATTTTTAGAAGGTATCACTACATGCCCTCGTAGTCATTCGTAGAAGTAGATAGCAAATGTGTCAAAAACGGTCACTTTTAGCAGTTTTGCTGTTTACTTCTACGAATGACTACGAGGGCATGTAGTGATACCTTCTAAAAATACTAGACCATGGGCTTATGAGATAGCTTGGAACTAACTCAATAACGTCACAAACTTTCAGGTTCATTTTCTCACGATATAACTTAATCTAATGTATTCACTGTTTCTTTCCCGGTAACCTGGTATACGAAATCTATGTAGGTACCTACTAAACATAAATAGGTACCTACCTCTACCTACAAATGTGACTTAAACTTGTATTGTTAGTTATTATGTGCTTAAGGCCTTAAGGTGGGTCAATCCGAGCGGGTCGATCCGTGATGGAGTGAAATCGAACGTAACTCTACCAAAACTCTACTCACTTTGGGTTCAAATCAGTGCGCGTTCAAACGCGGCGGTTGTGTTGAGAACTTGCACCGAATTCTCAATTTTTACATGTTTTTATTACTTTCCTTCGCTTTCAAGTTAGTTAAAAAAAATCTGTTAAATTAAGATTGAAGGTATTAACATCGCCGATTTTTATGGTTGGTTTTAACATAAACGAATGTTCTGTTTCCGAGAAACATTGCAAATAGGACCAGACAGGGTTCACGGAATATTTTTTTACATCAAAGGTGGTAACATTTTTATAAATGCTTTCAATTAAATCTATTGCGTATTATTTTAAGTACATTATATATTTTATATTCATGATAGCTTCACGCGCGTAATCTTTCAATAATTTGAAGTGAATATTGGGATTTGACCCACCTTAAGGCCTTAAACCTAATAAAAAGTGTTCCGACGCCTATTCGGCAACAAATATGCGTCCAAGATATCCCCAGTACTGATAAGGCCAGGAATTGTCGCGTTCGGGACCACCCATGGCCGCAGCTGTCCTCTTTATAGTTTTAATTAAAACAACATAACTCAGAGGACCGCCTCGGACAGATCATAACTCAACGAGGGTTGCCGAAATTTCGACCGAATAGCGTTTTAGGTGGACATTGTTGTTGCTTCCGAACCAACTAAGCATTACTTATGTCGAGCCGTACAAGGAAACTTCATAAATAAATTAAAAAATATGTAAATTTGCGACAATGTCTTATTCTTCTCGCAATAAATATGTGCCGTAACTAGAATAGGTTCCTCTGGGTTTAGTGTGGACTTGAATATTCACCTCTTGAGAGCTTAAGCTTACTCGTTCACTAGACATAACACACTTATTAACGGATACAGCGCGGTTTTATTGAAAGTAGGTACTTTGGTAATAGCTGGTATTTGAATTTTTATTATTTAAGGCGGTTGTATGACCGAAAGTGGCGACCTTAGAGGTTTTTCTTTAATAAGTAAGATAGAAAAAGATTTAAATAATTAATGTTTTACGTGGAGCTTTTAGGGCCCATGGTCTAGTATTTTTAGAAGGTACCTATCACTACATACCCTCATATTCATTCGTAGAAGTAGATAGCAAATGTGTCAAAAACGTCCACTTTTAGCAGTTTTACTATCTACTTCTAGCAGTGACTACGAGGGAATGTAACGATACCGTCTAAAAATACTAGACTGTGGGCCCTAAAAATTCCATGTAAAACATTATTTAAATTGTGTATTAGAATTATAATATTAAATAAAATTCACCGCGGCACCACTTTTGCTCAGGGTGCCACCTTAACCTCCCTCTCCCCCCTCTGGGGAGAGGTCAGAACCCCCGGATCCGCCACCGAGCCTACTATTCAGGCTTGACGGGGGACCTGGGGGCGGCGAGAGACAGACCAGGAGTGGCTTCCTGCTAACTGACCGAGCCCAGCATGCCAGGTATGGTATACTTAAAGATTGTATTTGCCCTTACTATAATAAAAAAGGCACCTTAAAGCGTTTTAACCACGTTGTTAACCAGATAATAAACGGCAAAGCAAAAGTTTTTATGTAAGTTGGTATGTATTATAATTTATAATACAAGTTCTCAGTTTGTAACTTGTATCACAAGTGTATCCAAGAAAAAAATTAAATTTTGTTTAGGTGTACCTTTAACTTGCCCTACTTTTTGACAGTTTATTGTCAATTTAATCGCATTGTACCTATAGATATCCCTACTGTTTCATGGTCGTCGCTTTCTCTGAGGTCCCGGATTTAAACCCCGGTCAAGTTTATGTAGAAAACTGATTTTTCTATATTCCCTCGAATCTGGATGTTTCTGGTGTACAGCCTTGGCCAAATGTATTAGCCACCCTATTTTTCTTCCTACTTACTGTTTTTAACGATTTTATTTCAAATTTAAACCAAACCAATATGAAATACTACTATTTATTATTAAAATAATCAATATTTAGTTGGACCACCTCTAGCCTTTATTACCGCAGCGATGCTTTTGGGCAAATTAAAAACAAGCTTTTGCAGTCCTCTGTCGTTATTCGCCTCCATTCTTGTTGAATGGCTACTTTTAAGGCAGCTTTGGACTTAATCGGATGCTCCTGGATCTTGCGTTTCAAAAGACCCCACAAATGCTCAATAGGGTTGAGGTCTGGTGATAAAACATAGGGGTGGCTAATACATTTGGCCAAGACTGTACATACAGTATTTGATTACAATCTTCATAACACAAACTAAGGTACTTTAGGATCAGCAATGTATGTGAACGGTATTTTACGTGTGACGTGTAATTTTAAGGTGGCTCCCAGACTGAATATAGTGCCGCAGTGAATTTTTATTTTATATTGTTATATCAAAACTTAATTTCAATAAAACTTCACTTGGATTTTAAGACCCTTAACATTTTTAGAAGAAATAAATACATTCCCTTTTAGTAATTTTTAGAATAAGATTAGATAGATAGATTCTAGATTAGATAGAAGGTAATGATACCTTCTAAAAATACTAGACTATGGGTATGGGTCTTGAAAATTCCGCGTAAAGTGTTATTAAAATCCTTTTCTATTAACTTATTAAATACAATCCTCTGAGGTCGCTACTTTGGTTGGGTATCCACCTTTATTTATTCATTTATTTGTGTTTCAGGGTTGCCAGCACGGATGAGACACGTACCTCTATCGTCATCAGTGGCTTTAATCTACAGGGTAAAACCAAAGTCATTAGCAATCTTTTAAACTACACTGGCCTGCAAAAGTAAGTATCACACTTTTCATTTTTTTTTCTTAACTATAGAAGGTAGAGGTTTATGATTTAAAACAAAAAATAAAACTGGTCTGCCTGGAGGCAATACCAGTTATTAAAAATTAAATAACATGTCATACATTTTAGTTGAATTTTTTTACACTAAACTAAAAATGACTATTTTCATTGTTTTATCTTATTTAAGTTAAAAATGTTACTAATGTATAATTTTAGTTTCTAAGAATTAAAGCCTATAAAATTTGCAACAAAACGTTTTTAATCTTAAACCTCTACCTTCTATAGTTAAGAAAAAAATAATTTAAAAGTGTGATACTTACTTTTGCAAGCCAGTGTAAGAACCTAACCGCGATATGATAGCTTAGAATAGCTTGCTAAAAGTTAATATAGACTGACAAACCAATCTGATAATGACAAAAGGATAAATGATATTAAATCAAAGTAATCAAAATTCAAGGTAAATTAAACATAAAAAAATCACAAGAAATCTTAAATAAAAAAAATACTTATGCTTAAAATATAAAAAGAATGAAACCACAATGAAACATGAACTAAATGAAAAAAAAAAATTTAGCATCAGATTTTTTAATGTTTATTTCCTTTTACCTTAAATTTTTATTGCTTTGATTTAAAACAAAAAATAATCACCGAAAGTTATCAAAGTTGTGGTTAAATTCAGTTTAAGAGATTGTCAATCTAGCTAATCATTTTACTCCACATTAAAATAATCATTATTTGCTACATAGCCCCCTGTCATTATTTGCTCTTTCCCCCCCCCAAGGATCTGTGTGATTTCCTGTGCGTGGTCCTCACTCCAACAATAATATAAAAAGAGTTTACAAATTGATAGGTATCTACATACCTATTATGATGACACAGAAAATCTACTTATTGTCCCATCATAATTATTTATTATTCGTAATTGTCCAAACACACACACACACACACACATACTCACACACACACACACATACTCACACACACACACACACACACACATTCTCTCTCTCACTGCTTGTCTTAATTTTGCTCAGTAAGAGGTACTTAACGCACCCGTTGTTGGTCCGCAGTTGGAGAGGCTGGTTATCCGTCATACAGGTTTTTTCCTAGCATAGAAACCAGTCTCTCACATAGATTATATTATTAAACCAATAATTTGTACAACTTACTTTAAGTCTCAGTGCTGTATTTATAGATCTGTGTGAGAGAACAAATAAAGATTTATTTTTATTTTATTTTATTTTTTATTTATACATTAAGTAGGTACTGACTCGTATTCACCAATTGCAAAAACAATATTGATGGAGTCGTCACTTTATTTTCTGTATTTTTTATTAGAACAGACAAAAATAAAACGAAACATTAAAAAATTGGAATATTTTTTATTAACAGATTGTTATATTTTTTTGACATGAATTTATTGATTGTCAGTGGAGATTCTTTGACATACCTATTATAGTTTTTTATTGTTGTGCACATAAATCACTACTTAAGTAATTATGAATATGATATTCAGATGTCATAATAAATTAAATCTTGTCGAGACTAGGTACATCAATAATAAAATGTCAATATTTTAGACCGCCCTAAAAATTAATATGTCAGTTGCTTATTTTTTTAGCAAACAACATCTGTGGGTAATTCTTTTTAGATGACTATTTCATACCGGGTGTAACAAGACTGTCAACGAAGCCGAGGTCTACGTATTCTGCCCATCATCAGGATCATTTCTGTTCAAAATTATTGCTGGGAAACGATTTTAATTTTTGCTGTTAAAAAAGCATTGCATATATTACCACGCAATGTAACGCGTACAACAGACCGCGCCTGCGAGTGTAGGCTACACAGCTGTGTGTGGCCGAGTTGAAAGGCAGCGTTTATGTGCGTGCTCAGGAGATACATTGAGTGATGACATTCTGAAGCCATTGTTTGTTACGAAATATTGAAAATTTTGATAATGTTTATTTAGTCAAAAATTAGGAAATAACGAATAAAATAAGATTTCATAAAAAAATAAAAAAAAGTTTTTGTTTTTGACCTTCAATAACTTCGCAGCTATTGGTTTCCCAGGTATAGTCTCAAAGACAAAAATGATCCTGATGATTGGCGGAATGCGTGGATTTCGGCTTCGTTATTCTATAATAACGGGTGTAACAAAATCCTCAATTCATTGAATTTTATGAGATTTAATTTAAGCAATCCTGAGTTGGCTACTTATAAAATTACTGCAAATTACTTAGTAAATGTAAGTTATAACTATACAAAAGGAACTAACAGCGTATGTACTTAGCCGGATTTATATTACCTATACTTAGTTAATTCTTAAAACTACTTAAAAGTTTAATTTATTAAAAAAACCAAAATAAGTTGATCTTTGTTAACCCAAAATGTTTACATTCGTTTTTAGCCGGCCAATTTTACATTTCACACCTAAAACCTATAAATTTAACCTAAAATTTTATCCTATGGAAATTTTTCACATTTACCTAACGGCGCTTACGACTAACTTATTTAAATTAAATATTAAAGTTTAATAAATAAATAGTAATATATTAATAAAAAAACTTTCTTCATAGTTATAGTTCGTAGAACCAAGATGTAGGATATAACTCTAACATAATAATTAGATTCAATAAAAATAGTACAAAATTATAATACATCTGAAACCATTATACTATCCGTCTGAGCACAGATATTTTAAAATAGTACAATTATGTAATAAAACGTTATAATATTTGTGATTGACTGACGTCCAATGACAAGTATAGCACTGTCAGGATACCGTTTACAACCTTTTGAGATTCCTTTAAGATCTTACTATAATAATGTTCACGAGAACTGGCGCCTTTTATCGATCGAACCACGTGTTGTTACATCACAATATGTTCAGCACTCAATCATTTGCTTCATGTCCCAAATAAAGTTTTTCCATCACGCACGCTTGTGACACTAATGTTCAGATTTAGAGCGCTCATAAGGCGCAAAATTGTGGCTATGGGCAGTCCATGGAATTCGGGCTGGGCGGGCCGCCCATCACCGAGTAGGGAGGGCTGTGGGGGGGCAGCGACTGGATGGACCCCATGGGCCCGTGGTACATGTCGAGCTCGAGCGAAGCGTCCGGGGAGCATTTCTCCGCCATCTTGTTTTCTTGCTTCGTCACCATGCGCCGCCACTTGGCCCGTGCGTTCTGGAACCACACCTGCAGACAAAACATTAAGGAATTAATAACTTCTAAATAATTTTCAAAACGCTAGCAGTTCTTAATTAAAACAAAAGACGTATTACTGCCATACTTAAATATTAAATATCGCCAGCTGAACTCGCAAGCATACAAACCGATTTGAATTCAGAATGCCGTCAGGGCTTCTCAGAGCGGGACAAAAAGAATCCAAAGAAAAAGTTGAGCTTCGTGCACCCGTCGTCGTCGCAAGCGACCGACGATCGACGCAAAGTATTTGAATTTTCTCTGGCAATGGGAGCGCTATTCGGACTGGCTTCCGTAGCCGGGTGCGGAAGCTCAGCTCTTTTCTTTGGCGTTCTGAGGGGCACGCGTGAGAGCGTTCCGCGGATCTGCCATTGTGGGTTGCGTTCCGATGCGCAGATTTAATCTGTAATTAGCAAGATTACTCGGCGGACGCCGCGCGACCGTGACGCGCTGTCGACTCGCGACCCGCGTGCGCGACATTCCCTCGAGTTGTTCCAATCACAATAAAAATTGCGTGAAATTTAAATAGCGAGACGTGCACTTGAATCTGTATTCAGTACTAGCCGAGAAATTTATATGCCATTCTTGTGTCTATAGAGATTCAATAATAGGGTTTGGCGGCGCGCTATATTCAAAGATTGTAACCGCGGTTCCCACGGCGCACGGCCAATGGCGAGCAAGTCTGCGGTGGCCCCGCCCCCGCGCCATGGCTGCGAAGGATGTTGCCTAATGCCAAATTTAGACGAGCGTTTCTTTCTCGGCGTCTCGTTTGATAGTGAAACAGGGGCACGAAATATTTCTACATTATTTTCCCGAACAGTGCGCAGAGCTATAACAGAGGTGAGGTTAGTTTTCGGGCCGATTGTCGCTTGACGACCGGTCGCGCGCTTTGAATGAAAAATGGCGGCGGCGCGTGAGAACGATTGATGATGGAACGTCCGCACTTGCCACAGATAACTCGTACCAAGGTGGTCTGTTCCACGATTATGAATGACAAACGTATCACGAAATCCAACAAAATTATTAATTTTCGTCGGATAATAAAGTCATCAAGAATTTTCAAAGTCCGCCGACATTATTTATATTGACACCTATCTGCGATTGTTTTATAACTGAATATTATTTTAAAATCCGTCGGCGGACGCCAAGAAATGTTAATCACGCGTCATAAAAGAGCTACGTCATAAATTTGCCCGGTACAATGCAGGTATTCAATAAACACCGGCGTGTTACTGGCGTGTTGTAAAACACGTAGGTACAATTCAGTACCTAATAGTTTTACTGCTCTATCTTCGTCTGCTTTATAATTGCATAAATAAAACGTAGTTATTATTTTTGACGTCATCGTCAGCGTGAAATTCTTTAGGAGGAACTTTATTAAAACAAATTAGAAAAAGATTTGCTTCCGCCGCTTTATTACTTTATTTTTTTCATGTTATATTTTTTGTTTCTTAATCCTTCAACCCCCGGAAAATGAGACGCAATAGATTTTCCATTGTTGTGCGGCCCAGTTCGGTCGCGCGGGCGTTTTACCTACTGGCTAATTTTGGTAAAAAAATTGAATCGTGTTCATGTGATAAAGTAAGCTTATATCGTGCAAACCCCTTTTAGTCTGAGGGAAAACACCACTTATAATAATTCAGGTCCAAAAAAATTCGACACTTGTTTAAAAAACCACAATGATAAGTCACTGGCACAAGTCAATGGTTTTTTTTATCTACAACGGTATAGTGCTTGGCCTTCACTTCACCTGATGTTAAATGACGATAAGGCCGAAAGTGAAGCGCACTACATATAGACAAAGTACATAATATAAGTTTGAAAAACTTATATATGTAAAAAATATGGAACCCGGGCCCCTGCGTGTTACACATTAAAATAAATATTAACCCATGACGACACGACACGATAGAACTACAATATCTATAGGTACAACAAAACAACTACAACTAACTCTATCGGGTAAAAACTTTCTGTTCGGAACTATTTTTCCTTTCAATTTAAGTAACTCATATTTTTTCACTTTTATTATCTATCGCGACTGTATTATAAAGAACCATTTGTTTTCCCGTCACAACAGTTAGCATCATTAAGCTACGTATACACGATCATATGTTACAACTCAATTCGCCTCAAGACAAATTGTTGGCAAGCAAAACTATCGCGACCACTGCACAGCAATTTTTCAGCTGCCCCACTCTCAATTATTTTAATTAAAGATACCCTATTAATCAACCTCGTTTTCATGTTGGAGCAACCATTATAATTCCTACTGGACAGCAGACGTGATTCCTTTTTAATTAACAATGCAGTGGATTTAACAAGCTCTCGTTACTAGTCAGTCGTTTTCAACGATTCATATTCCTAACAGAAATTCGTATGTTTGAATCACAAAACAGTGATTTAAAAAAAGTGTTTTTTTAATTTCTCATTATATTCCAATTTAATATCCCATAAGATTCACTCAAATTATTATTCAACTTATAAAATTTATTCAGTTCTATCAAATCGTCAACTTTTTCTCTTTTAGGTAGCATTGGTGCTTTGCTCTCTCTCTTTCTCTTTCTAATCAAGCACATCTACATAGTTGTTGACTGTTGAAATATATCTTTAAAAATTATAAAAACTTATGAAACTTAAAATAAGTTTATAAAAATATTATAAATCAGTGTTAATATCAAACAAAACGTCGCCTCTTCTTGGTGGGCTATAATTTTCAATGGACATGATGACCTGAACTATAGCGATGATTATCACAAAACCTAAACTGTACCACAGTACCACTTTGTACACAATCGGTACCGATAGCAACACACCACTATTCGTCATTCAGATATAATCTAAGCTGCTATCGGTAGCAAAAGCGGACATTGACGGAGCGACACTCTAGCTCTTTATCGATATTACTTACAAGTTCTGGAAAAGTTATTTACAATATCAAATAAACTGGGAATTAAAATAGCTTCTTATTTTGCAACTTGTATTTATTCCTAGACACGGCGTAAATGTATCGTGATAGTTTAAGCGATTAAACACTCCAAGTAAGAATAAGGAGTAGCAAAAACTTGATACGTATTTTAAATTGATAATTAAAACTGTAAAAGGGCAATAATATCGTAGGTACAAAACAACTTATGATGTAATTTATAAGTATAACTCAACAAATAATGTTGACGAATCTGTAGATAGCATTTTTCCTACTCAAGAAGTATCGTATAATAAGTAAGTAAGAAAAGCAAACAAAATATTAAATTGGAATACAAAGATATTACTCATGTTATAAAGTAAAATAGGGTTAAACTAGAAGGGAAGGACTCGGAACGTCTCAATCTGCCGCTAATTTACACTAACAACTTTCACACTGACACCGCGCCTGCGCACCCAGCTAGAACAAACGAGGGCCACAGACTAATCACTATCATTTCGTATCGCAACGGAATTGAAACTATTAAGCCAGCACACGGAAAACAACCTTCTTTCCCAGACATAAAGAACATAACGGCAGTGTTGACTTCTCCACGCGGTTTAGTGATTGATCAGGGAAATTTGTCGTATGCGACTACTGTCGCACCGTTAGTGGCGTGCTTTATTGCTATCAATTTATATTTTATACTGTGACATATAGGTACTTACGCTCATTTATACTTTGTTAAGAAAGAAGTATAGGGAGTTTATTTACTCGAAAAATAATAGAGTAAATCTAGAATATTATTATCAGCTAGATACTAACGATTTTCACATCACCGCATCGAACAGCTATGGCAAAACACAAACACTCAATTTAATTAACCAAAATTTCAAACACAAAACGAGCAAATAACCAAAAACCGTACAGTAACTAAGCATGAAAAGCGCCGCGTAAAGAGATCCTAATAAACGTCCAAACAAACCGCGATCAAAGCCCCTCAAACATTCCGCCTGTGTAAATAAAAACTGAAGAGATGTGATTAATAGTCCCGTTTTCCTTAAATAAATAATATTTAAATAAATTAGGAGGGAGCCGACACGTCCTGTGAGCGCGAGTTCGCGCCACCGAATGACAAATGATAGGCGTTTGAACGCGGCGGAAATTATCCACCCAGCCGAGCGGCCAAGAACGTTGCCTTACTAATTATTAGAGCATTTGATTGTGATCTCGCGACGCTCACTTGCTAATTGCCGTCTTAACATAACGGCATACGTCCGATATTCGAGTGTACCGAACGAGTTATTATTGTCACAAATTGTACTTAGAAAGTAAAATTATATCCGACCAAATGTCGAGGTGTGACCATGCGATACTAATTGCGGGGGCTGGCGCGTCCTCATAATTTGTGTGCCGTTAAGAGGCATCTTTATAGTGATCCATGAAAACGATTTATATATAGAAGCGTCAATAATTAATTTGGTATGCGTTCTTTGATAAAGTTGCGTGATTGTGGCTGAAGAAATCTTATGGACAAAGGAAGCTGTTTCGGATCAGTTAATTACGGGACACGAGGCACATTTTTCATGTTAAAAAAACGAGTTGGAGAGTGACAAATCATGTGATTGCGGACGCGGGGAGTGAATTATTGGTCGGTTTGTTCTAAATGTGAGTGGAGTCAGCGTGTATATTGCGCCTCGAGGCAATTAGAAGGACAGACCACCTGTTCTGTTTGTACATACTGTGCGCAGGAGTTGCGGTTTGTGGATATTCGTTTTTAACTTTGATTTACAAAATTAATATATTCATATGTGTTATATAAGTACTTGTGTTGCTAGCTAGTAGTAGGATATACTGACCCCAAAGTCAAAGTACAGTTACTAATTTTCGTTAAGTACCTATTGCTTTGCACTCGAAACATGTATGGGATTAGTAGGTATAAGGATTCTTAAAAATTGAAATCGTCTCTTCAATACAAGGCTACGGATTTGACGTTTTAAAATTAACGATAGCGAAAATAACTGCAAATTTTACTTTGGCTCCCTGGCTACCTTTCATAATCTACCTAATTGTAACTAATCTCCTAAAGGGGGGGAGATTGAAACTGTTTTATTCGTATAGGTACGATTAGGTAACGTATGAAGGATAAAATAAAAATCTGAAAACTGAGCCATTAGGCCCTGTTTTATTTGCCTAACTTTTGACAGTGCGTTTTCTAGGGAACTATTCGTGTAGGTTATTATAATTTGTAAGCTTACAATCAAAAGTAACTGAAGCATTTTCCCTTATTCACATCGTAAACAATACGATCAAAACAGGTTGATAATAATCCTTCCCCCAAAGTGTAACAAATATTCGTTATTAATTGAAAAGGCTCAAGCTCACGGTACGCGGAGTTACTAAATTTTACCTACTTGATTTGGAAATTTCTTTTAGCTCTTATTGCCTACAGGTAAAGTTCAAATTGTACGTGACTAGCAATTAGGCGCTTAAGTCATGGGTCTTTTCGGTTTGGCCGCAGGGTATTTGAAGATGACTGAAAGTTGAGTTTGTTTCTTCAATAGACTGTACTATTAAATGTTGTGTGGTTATTATTAAAGCATTAAAAAACCTTTAAAAAAGGATGCTTTAAAATTTTCAACTCATCTTCTAGAGTAGCGTTATTATATTTAAGGTTTTAGACTCTTTTCAAAAACCGCACTTTAATAAAAATAAGTAAACTTTTTCGTGAATTTTCTTTTGTGTTTTGGTTTTTTACTTTCAGTTTAACTAAAATGTTTTATTACTACTTACAACTTATGTTTTTTGAAATTCCCATTCGACTGGAAATGACTCAGTGGTTTTCTCAATAATGGTTCTTAAATAAAAAAAGAAATAAAAAAACGAATCCAACCATTCTCCGAGCTTAAAAGTTTGCTGCTCGAAAAACGAAAAAGTCCTTATCTGAGCAAAATGGCGACGGAGACCGGAGGCTTTTTGGCGAAAAAAATCTCGATCAATATTCGAAAAGGGCGAGGGGTCCTTGAAGATTTCGCGTAATTGGTAGGGGGGATTTAGGCGAAGCGCGTTATGACTCGGTATTGCCAGAAAATAATTCCTCCGAAATTTTAATAAAAAATACACAAGAAACGAACACATAAGAAAATTATTTTAGCAGCAGTAGCCCAAGTAGAGATTGTTGTTTTATTCGTAACTTTTTCAGAAAAAAAATATATTTTATCATTGTAATTTTTCACCTAGCTCGAAAGTCAAAGTCAAATAAGCTTTATTCAAATAAACTTAATTATTAAGTACTTTTGAATCGTCTATATTTTCCTACCACCCGTTCCAGACTTTTTTAGCTGACAAGAAGAACGGGCGCAAGAATCTTATCAGCTGTAACAGCCATAAGTAACGATATTTACAAACTTGAATATACCAGATAATTACAACAGGGTGACAGGATTATTGGCAACAACATAGACTTATTACTACAACAAAGTTCTTATATTAGCAAGTTATGTGTTACATCATTTCCACGCATTTTGATCTTTAAGATAATCGTCAACTTTATAATAACCTTTACCCATGAGCGTTTTTTTAACATGGTTTTTAAATTCATGCAAAGGAAGATCAATCACTTGTTGTGGAACTTTATCAATGAAGGCTATGCCTTTCCCCATAAATGAACTTCTCGTTTTTGCAAGCCTAAATCTTGGAGCGGCAAGTTTATCTTTATTTCTTGTATTAAACTGGTGAATGTTGCTGTACTTATCAAATGAATAAAAGTGAAGTTTTTTGAAAGCTAAGATTAAAATATCTGTCAAAATCAAGCAAGCCCAATAGTAATAATAATGGATAAAAATACTTTACACTAGAAAATGGACTTTCTATAATTAGTAAGTTTTTCTAAACATGAGAATAGAAAAAAAATATATTTTGCAGAAAACATGATAAAATTATTCATTCGTGTTTTACCGCTCTAGCGATTAAACATAGTGATTACATGCTCTTTGTCTAGCGATTTGCAAATAATGCATTGAACTTTATATCAATTTTAATTCTAATGTTTATAATATCATCAACTTAACCCTGGTTCATGGATCAATTCCCGTTGTGCTGTGGTCATCTAAACAAACTTTGGAAGCACGCATCACTCCTGTCTAATGACTTATGCACATTTCGGTATCCTCTACACTGTTTAGAGCCTGTATTGCACCAATCTGTTTGCCAAGCGGCCCTTTTAATATAGTCTACGGCGGTCAAAGGGTCTTTGTACCTTCATTACTGGCATGGTAACACGTGTCGAGAAGTTTTGTCTAACATTGTGTCTTCTTTTTGAAGTACATTTTTTATGCACAACGGGATCGTGCTTGGCCTTCACCTCACCTGATGTTAAGATACGATGAGGCCTGGACTGAGGAACTGGCCATCTTACCTCTACCTGCCGGAACACAACAATTTTTAAGTTGATGTTATGGTGTCAGACCCCTGGGACCCCTGCGTCTTACACGGGTGGGCGAACCACTAGACCAAAGAGGCGGTTAAAAATTTCCAATACTTATTTAGGGGCAGTTTCACAAAGTCTGATTGAGTTCAAATTGACTGTTAGTCATTTTATCTACACTCACAACGTAATGTCCCAAATATTCATTCAAAAAAGGTATTATAAATACGTACTTTATTTTCGTGAATAGATAAAATTATAAAAAAAAACTCATTACGATGCAGTCAGCTGCATCATAAAATAACTTTTTTTCTCATTACGATACAGGGCAAATCCAAGAAGAAGGTAGTGCCGTGATATTGAAAAAAAACAACGATATTTTCCCACATACTTTCCATGATTAAAATGCACTCTATGGTGATCGATGACTTATTGCGATTAGTTTGCAAGAATGTACTTATCTAATTTTTTTTTCTAATGGAATGTGCGCCATTTTTAGAGCAATACAAAAAAAGTTTTGAATTTTGATTTCTATTTTTACATTTTGTTATACCGAATTTCGTAAGTAGGTGTTTTTTATTCTTGCTTAAAAATGTGAAAAAAATTGACTCTGCAAAATTATTTTAGATGCAGCTAAGGAAATGACTTATTACAAGGTGGGATACATAGCTAATACAACCAAAGTCTCTCTCTCTTTTCTAACGTTGATCTTTTATTTAGTATAGGTTCAATCCCAAATGTATGAGTGTAGATAAAGTAGTGTATGAAACTGCACATAATTAGGTATATGCATCAGTATCATAAACTACTATTTATTGTCCTAAGCTAGGCATAGACTTTCCTTATGGGTGGATAAGGATAATGGGTCGTAACCCACTACACGGGCCCAATGTGGATTGGTGAGTGTTAACGACGCAAATGCAGCTTGGACCATCGCATTGGCTCAACATGCCTTTCGAGGCATGGAGCTCGAGATGATAAATTTTTGGTCATCCATCCCAATACCGACCCTAGCGAAAGTTGCTTATCCTCCGTAATCGCAGGGCCAGGCGCTAATGAAGCTCCTCGTTTATTAAAATAATATCACAGTATATATACAGGGTGATTTGTAAAACACCAACAACCTCGCAGAATCGAAACCGCGACCTTTGGATATCCGGTCCAATGCTCTGACCGCTGAGCTACCGAGTCACTAGTAACATCGTCGAATTTCTTCTAGTATATCCTACTCTTACGCTGCAAGCCAGCGTTATTTCACCAATGTGAGGAATTACCTCGACATTCAATTGAAATATCTTTCCAGATATTTGGCAATCGATTAAGATGAAATAGCTATATCATTTTTAAATTTGAGATTTTTGCATTCACAATGCTATTTTTAAATAATACTAAATAATATACTAGAAAAAATACGACTCGCACCAGATCAATACTCAGACGGGAATCGAACCCGCGAGTATTGATCTGGTGCGAGTCGTATTTTTTCTAGTATATTATTTAGTATTATTTAAAAATAGCATTGTGAATGCAAAAATCTCAAATTTAAAAACCTCGCAGAAGTAGATTACTGACATCATAAACAAAGTTTGTTCTAGGACTTTTCCGAAAAAAGACAATGAAAGAGAAGAAGAACATCGAGTTTTGTTGGAAAAGTAGTTTTTTACAGTTTCGAATAGTCGAAGAACAAGCGTTGTTGTTTAAAATGTTAGTAATCCACTCCTGCGAGGAAGAAATAACATTGTTTACATAGTTTTAGGATCATTTTTAAGTCACATGACAAAATTTCAGGATGTGTGAACTGAAGTTCATGAAACTGAATAACTTTCTCCAAGAAACATAATTGTTGAATATCGGTTTACTATGGGATTGCCCAAGATTTATGACGTATTTTTACTTAGAGAAAAGGTACAGTTTCATGGACTGAACAAATCCTGAAAATTTGTCACGTGACTTAAAAATTACCCTGCATATTAGTTTTTATAGGCACTTGAAAAGTGATTTCATAATAAATTCTGTTCCTTTTTTAAATTAAACCAGAATTTAAAGTGCAATGTGAAACAGGCACTAACCATAGGTACTCGTAAGTCTTATGACGCTAGTATATGTTATATGAATTGTAGGTACTTAGTTGGCATGCCAAAGTTAAATAAATAAACTAAAGTTAGCTTCTGACTTCTTTCATTTCTTTAGAAATGCGTAGTTTCTATCAAGAATTTGTATACGAAGTCATTTATTTTATTTACATGTAGGTACTTAAAAAGTATTTTGTTTATACAGAAGGATTTATTACAGAGGTTTAAGTAAATCCTTTGTTTCAACTTTTCAGCAATTCGAAAATATTAGTTATTCGGAATATACACTAAATGGTATTGTTTGAAATTCGCGAATTTATCACGAAGATTCGCAGAACAAGCCACTCTTTTGGCATTCTAAACTACAAAGATAAATTTTGTCTAAATTCAAATTTTTTAACAGTTCATTTTGTAATTTTTCAATAAACATTTTTTTTTTACTTTCCATAATTTGAAATTAAAAGAAGAGTGTCTAACACGGGTAAAAGTCATCAATTCCATTCTCGAACAGCATAAATCTCGTGGGTGGTTCCTTTCGACCCTTGTTTAACAATCTACTATTTTAAACTTATTCTGAGCTTTGAAATGAGAGTGTTCTTCGTTCAGCGCTGGCTTACCTGTGATGAATTGCTAAAATGACAAAGAGTTACATAAAAAATCCGCTCGCCACATAAAAACTCGAACAAATAACAATCAAAACAACCCATAAAATATTCCAAACAAAATAAAATACCTCTAAAAGCAACCCGCCGCCGACGTCTGAATAAAACCAAACGAACCATTTCAAATTCGTTATAAATATTTTGATTTGAATATTTTAAGGGCACTTCAAAATAATGTTAAACAAGCAATAAAACAGCAACAGAGCACATAAACTGTTGCATATTTTATTGCAAAACTAAGCCTTTGAACGCCACAGATTTACAGACTGAGATAAAGGAATACTGATTGTACTTTCCGGATATTGTAAGTCTTAAAACAAATATTTTCGTTCGCTTTCCCACGTCGCAAGTCTCGTCAGTGTGGCGTGTCAGGGGCTCAGTGTAAAAGAACCAGTTCGCAGTGCAAAACGCCGATAAGCGGCTAGTGTAAGCGATGCGATATCGTTACATTAAACTCGCATTAGCTCCCGTGTACGATTGAACGCCGACACATAAGTCAAGAGCGGAGAAAAGTATCACTATGTACGTTCGGAATTAAAATTATGTTATTGTGAAAATAGCATCACAAATAAAATAAGCGTTCTTTATTCAAATTTTCAATCACGCTTGACGTAAGTGTACGACGAAAACGCGGGACACATGATTAAAAAGTATAAAGGTTCATAGACAAAAGTTTATTTTTATATTACCTGTAAAACGCGCTTGGGCAGGCCAGTTTTCTGACTGAGCTGTTTCAGGTCCTTCGCGTCGGGGTTGTGGTTGATGGCGAAGTAAGACTTCATGGTGCGGAGCTGGTGGTGCTTGAAGCTGGTGCGCATGCGCTTCGTGCGCGAGGTGCCGCCGAGGCCCCCCGCGCCCCGGAACCCCATCTCCATGTATTCCGAGTTCAAATCTGGGAGAAGTGAAGAATAGTCATGCTGCTAAATGCTAATTGACACCCCTAGAACAGGATTGAAGTAGATCAAACTAGATTTAAGTAGGATATAAAAACTTTTTGGGAGCTGACAAAAAATAAAGCTTAACCTTTTTTGTCACAGATGTTGTTCTAATGGTTAACTAGAACAATATCATTAGTCACGTATTAAACGTTGTGATCAGATCACCGATCATAAATAAGAAGCAAGCAACAAGACGTTTACAAAAACCAGTATTGAAATCTAGTTTCATTCACTATCGAATTTCATACTAGGGGTTAGGTCGGTGTTAGTAGTTGTGGTCGATTTGTCACCTGTCAGAATGACGTTTGTCGCGCCATCTCTGACAGCACGCCATTTGTCATCGAAACCAAAAATCTGATACTGAGCACTGAGCGTTGAAAATTATTTGTAAATTATGGACGTTGGCAACAAGGATATATTCAAACAGGAAAACAAAATTACAATGCATACTATACCTACCGAAATAAATAATTCAGCCAACAAAATGGAACTTCAAAATCATACTTTCATTTGTTATCAGAGAAATAAATGTATGATTTTATAATAGTAGCTGAGACGCACAGCGATTCACGTACCAAACAATATACCATTGAATTTTAATAAGATCAATCGCTTTGCCAATTCGCTTTAGATTTTAACACTTCATTTATCTTCTCACAAACTGCTCATTATTAAATCACCATTAAACAAACAGCGTACATCATATTAAGTGAGGGTACAGCTTTGACTAGGCTTTTCATAAACATTTAGGAGTATCCGGTTACATCCAAAATCTCGGCAGAATGTTAGAAAGAGTCTTTTTAAAAAAATAACTTTGATAGGGTTTAGAATTTGGATATCCAGAAATAATCTAGCCTCTAAACAATAAAAACAATTTCACATCGACAAAAACAAACGCGCCAAATTCTCAATGGACACAAATATATTGGGCTTTTATCGGTTGCGCTAAATTAATTAACTCACTTGTTCTGATACGAGCTGAGATAATGCGAATATTTACATATACTTATGTAATTACTTTAATTGTTATTGTGCCTTTTTACGAGTTTAAATTACAATAAAGATAACTCCCAGGTAGATACCGCGAAAATTATGTTACCGTTACGAAAAATAAGCTCGCATTATGTTCGGGGAATTTTGTGGAGGCATTATTCCTTTTCTGGAAGCTGGGTGTTAATGGCTCTCGTGGAAAAGACTGCGGCACTGCGGTACGACGTGCGTGTATTGGTGGAACACTGCACGTTCCATTATATAACAGTCAAAGGTATTCCACCGGTTAATTTGCCACCATTTTGTCATTGACAAAAAGTTAATTCTTTTTAATTATTTTTAAAGGTTCAAAATAAAGGCCGCAGGTTATGAAAAAAAATATGATATGAACAATTTTCCTTAACCTCCAGTCTCTATTTTTAACGCGTGTGGAAAAATCAAGAATTGACGATCTTTAAAAAATATAACATGTCGATTTTACTTTGAATAATGAAAGTAAATAAAAAATAAGGGGATAAGAATTTTAAACTTACTTATAGGTAATAAATCACTGTTTGAAATCTCACTCATTCTTAAAGAGCGTACGTACAATGCGATCAAATTGACAATTAACAGTGATCCGCTTCAACTTCACTCGAGAATGTATGGCAAAGAGTTTTTTGTACCGTAAGCTCTCTGAAGTTAGCCACTTCAGTTTGTACATTGTTAAATTAATCGCATTGTATACGTTTCCGAACGAAGTTAAATGTGTTTAAAACGCTTTTGCAAATTTAGGATTAAAAAAAGTGACGCTAAACTGTGACTATTATGTCATCTGTCACCCACACGAATGTCACCATGATATCGAAAGTGATGTGGCAGTGGGATTTTTATAAGTAAATGATATCGATAACTATTTAGTAATTTTTATTAATATGTCATAGAGAAATTAGCTGGTTGTGATATTTCCTCTGTTTTATAGTTATTGTTATTGTTTTGTAGTTTTGTTGCTAAAATGACTAACTCAACGCAAATGTGGAAAGAAAATGTCGCCTCCTTCCACCGTAGCGCAGCATCTGCTCCTATGTTTATTTCGTGGGTACAATTTACATTTTATTTATCTTTTTATCACTATCCAATATAAAATATCGATACATACTCGATTATGGTGTCGATAGTTTGGTAGGCAGGCACTATAATTCGGGCGTATAACAAATCTTTTTTATTCCGAACATCAATAAAAACTATTTAAGTAAGTACCTACTTACTTACTGAAAAATTAAAATTAAGATAAAAAATATGATATAAACGTCAGAAGCAGGGTATCACTGAGTTCCACTAAACTCAGTAATCAGTTTTCTAAAAAATAATTAGCTCACTCGCAATCACAACTCTAAATTATTTAATCTGCGCTTTACGCGCTATTAAAAAGTAAACATAGCCAAGTGTTGCGACTTGCGAGGGCGTAAGCGACGGTTTTACGCGATTTGAGCGCGCCGCGCCATTACCACGGCACCGCGTAAAACGCTTCACGGACCCTTGCATAATTACTACACGGGCTAATTGTTCCCGCGCACACGTCGGAACAGAACAAACTGTCGCGAAAACTTTATCGACGACGCCATTTTTGCGTTTTGGCGCGCATTTTACGGCGACGACGCAAGCTTCATTCAGGCGAGAAGTTTTAATTGCGAAACAATTGAAGTGCGGCAAATGAAAACAAAACGTCATTGTGACGTGAACTGTTATAGAAAATTGCTACCGTAGTGTTGTGAAAAAGAAAAAACAAAGAAAAACATTTACCTATAGCGAAATGATTGTTTCAAATGCGAATAGCAAAAATGTAGGGAGTAATTAAGAGTGAAACAAATGTCTAACACTTTCCTAGGCGCGTGGTTTTCAAGGTATTTATTGGTAATTTAAAAGCGTCGACGGCGTCGTCCTGCCGTCTCGGTCACGGATACGTCACGGCGACGGGTCGTAACGGGAAACAATGAAACAACGGATTTATGACTCACCTACACTGCAATATCTATAATACTTATTACTGCTGTGAAATTGGCATTTTCGCTCCATTCCATAGACGATCTTGATTGTTATTCGTCATGTTTATATTTTGCTCTCTTTGTGGATATTGTGGTTAAACACATTGTGTAATGTATAATTTTATCGATGATAAATATTACAACATATTATGTGGTCAATTATTATCCTCTTACAAATACGGGATATGCTAACAGTATGATCAATATTTTCTATCTCTAGGAAGAAGAAAAAGAAATGTAAGTTAAATAAAATTCTAAGGAACATGAACATTAGGTACCTATATTATCATACCTACATTATACAACATGTTACAAAAATCCCTAAATCCGATATGTTAGACCGTAAAACTGAACAACTTTTACTATTTGGTACCAACTTTGAAATCGATCTGCTGTTTCATACATTTTAATATTTTTGTAATTTTTTTATGAAACAGCTGATTTATTTTTCGCGATTTCAGAGTTGGTCCCATAGTGAAAGTTGTTCAGTTTGATGGTCCCTATTTACCATATTTGACTTAAGGGATTTTTTGTAAAACGTTGTATAAATATCTAAGAATTCTTTGATAAAATATAAACAGGTGCTAGCTAGTTATTTGTATCTATCTCCAGTGCAAGTTCGAAGTAACCAGCCTTGAACTCGGAATTCGCCTATGAACCCTTTATTTTAATAAAGGCGGTCTCACACGGATCGCGGGCGCGATCCGCCGCTGACGGACGTCTCGTGTTTGCTCGACATGATTTACGCGCCTGCTGCCTTAGATAAAACCAACGCAAACATAAAGAGAACTCTACGTAAACAACAAACCTACCAACTACAACCTACGAACGAACGACAAGTGGGAGTACTTACGGCTCCAACTAAAGTGGCGGTTACGCTGTCGCCTCAAGCGTTCGTGCACACAAACCATGATACCGTCTTACAAAAGGATTTGCATGCGAAACTCACATTTTTAACAAGCTTTATTTAATTAGGATCTGCGCCAACATCAATGAATCAACGTCATAAAAATATAAGACACTTTTGAAAACGGTCACCTTAGGGTTAGAGATGTTCCGGAATACCACGTTATCAAATCACAGATCGCAACACAAAACGTCGCGTCCGATAAAAGAAGACATTATTAATAGATTGAGACACAAAATGTAGACAGATAACGCACAGGTATTAAAAAAGCCGTCGAAAAAACCGAGTGAGATATAAAAAGATCATTGTGATCTCATAAATCGTACGCACCATTCATGTTTTAAGGTCAGCAAAAACTCGAGATTTCCTACACGATAACTCTTCGTCCGGTGGCCGCTACTTTTTTGTGGCCAGTATTATGTTACTAGTGACGCTGCGAAAATGTGGGCGAGGAAATTCGAAAAAGGAACATTATGACGATTAAAAAATAAAATCTGTGTGAAGGTTGGTAATAAAGAGGATATTTGGAATGGTTGGCATTCCGTATCGTGGTATAAAAAAGAGAAATTAATAATTTGGTCGGCGTATGTGTTGTATCACATAGCATCCCGGCGGGGGGCGCTACCGGGCCCTAACTCACGGCGCGAACCACCGGGGCTCATATTTCAGACATTATTACTCCTTAAAACGCGGAGTTATACGGCGTCGATAGATATCAACGGTTATTCAGATGACGACAAAATATAAAATGTTTATGGGCTAGTGACGTGCACATAATAAGTGATGTTTATTAATTCACTTTGAGTTACGGACGTCGGTCGCTAAGGTCGATATCGTGGATTTTGTGTTTATAAGTTTTCTAAACTTTTATTACTATTTAGTATTTTATTATCTTTAATCCAGTGTTTGAATTACAAGATGCTCGAATCACATTTTGAGAGAGGCGCTTGAATGTATAAATCAGTACAAATATATAATTAATTTGACCATTAAATGTGTATTATTGTAAGCAATGGGGTGAGTGTTGTTATGTGGCTTCTAAACAAATGTTACCAAATGATTATAATGGACGTCAACTTCTTACTTCAAACTAAGCTATTTTCTTCTAACAACTATTACATTTGAATATAAATTGCTTGCTGCTTTTGTCACAATTAAATCTTAATTCAAAAAGTTATTGTGAATATTTATTTGATATAATTGTTATCGATAAACAACAACCACTTCCCTAGCTACTGGACGCCCCGCGTAGCCTAAACAAAACTTATCGGGCATATAAGTTTTAGTGCACATTTTATTTGCCCGTATTAATAAAAATCGAGTTACAGTGGTGTACGTCATTCGGTGGGGTTCCTAAAACATGTTTTTATGACCAAGTGTGTTACCACACTACAATATGTAAGCTAATAATGGCAATGAACTGTTTATAAAACTTATTCCTCTGAACTATGATTAGCTGTTGTTTGTTAAAAAACTCTCTTGCAGTCGGGTAAAAAGTATACGCATTTAAGGTGTTTTCTCAATATCTTTTCTCGAATAGACTTAACTCAGTTCCTTATTTTTAACCGACTTCCAAAAAAGGAGGAGGTTCTATCAACCTAAGCTAACTTGTCTCATAATATACTATTCTAATAGTAGCCTTTACCATTTTGTATTTGAGAAATTTTGATTCACTTCAAAACGGACAAGTTCGGTCTACTCAGCAGATGGCACAACCAAACTCCTTTGCCTAAAAAAACAAAATGTCATTACTCCGCGCCATAAACAAAACTTTGAGGTTCGGTCCGGTTTAATAAATAAGGGTTTCAATAAAGCTATTGGGCCGGTGTGCCACTGATACAGTTGTCTGGCCGGAGATAGCGGCGAGTACAAAACGGACAGACATGGATATCACATTAGCGGGAGCGCCCCGGTGAGAACAAGTGTACACGCTTCTTAAACAGATATCCTAATCTGTGATGTACTATAGTTTTCTAATAAATTGTCTTGGCGGGAGAAATGGCTCTTGAAAAGCACACAATCATAAGGACTATTTAGCACTTGGTCGGATTTGCATAAGGTCGGATTTGCATAAGGTCGGATTCTCACTTCGCCGGATTCAGTACAGACAATAAAGAATCAATAATTAGGAAGTCGGAAATTTTCGCGGTCTTTTTGTACTAAAAATAATAGGGATACAACAGCGAGGAACATCTTTATGTTTTTGGTACGGTTGGTGAAATGCAGCTTTTTGTTAATTTCACGATTTGTTTGAGTATGTAGGTACCTACCTAGTGTAAGAAAATAGATGAACCATTGATGTTCTAAAATTTTAAACAAAGTCAGATTTCCACCGACAAAAACATTACACTCTTCTGAAACGCAATAATTCTCGTCATTTACAAATAACCTTCTCTCGCCTAATAAACATTACCGTTTACAAACATTACAATCGTGAAAACTTCGAGTCGAAACAAAGTAAATACTTAATAAACTCACATTCGTAAATAACAAACGAAAATATCCCTTTAAAAATACACTCCCCGATCGTGACACAGCTATCTTTTATCGAAAACTAAAACAAAGAGACGACGTAAAGCTGGACATCTCCAAATAACTTTTTGTTCCAGTTTCAATTAAAAAAGAAAGAAACTTTTTTAAGCCAACTACTGTCGGCCAAGGAACGCGTTGGCACTATCGGCATGATCGTCCGACGCTACCCGTACTGGCCGATACCGAAAAAAAGTAAAAAACGTCACATCGGCCACATATTTTGGCGGGAAATAAATCACGCGCAGCCGTAGATGTAGCCATACTAAATTTATAGCTGGCCCGCAATGAGTCCGAACTCTTGTAGAAAAATACCGAAGGGAAAAAAGTATAGAAAAAAACTCGGAAAAAGGTGACACCACGTGACGCCAGCAGATGCGACGACTTCATTACGAGTTAAAATTTACTTCACTCCCGTTATTCAAGTAGGAAGCGTTTTTTTTGTGGCCCGTTAGTAGGTAATTTATGGTCACCGTTCGAAAACAGAGAAACGTTAGAAAAGATAGTAAAAAATAATTAATACGTACCAGGCGTTATAGTGAAATAGAAAACGTAGAACTTGCTACTATATGAGCTTTATAATTTTGTGCTACTACTACTACTCTTTACTACTACTACTACTCTACTGGCGCATTATCTGGGGCCCTATTTTTGAAAGGCATCGGGCATTAGTCATCGAGCGCTCTTTATTGCTAATTTTCAATGGACAGCTGTCGAATGAAAATATGTAAGTAAAGATTTATTTTTCTCTATGGAAGAAATGTCATTCAGAGGTAAAATAACTGTCACCATAGTCTTAAAAAACCTACCTCTAAAAAGCAAGAAATAATATTCGTAATAATAAAAACACGTCTATTGAAGTCGGGTGGGGCTGGAGTACAAATTCATTTTTTTTATTTTAAAAGCCTCACCCGACTGCAATAGACGTGTTTTTATTATTACGAATATTATTTCTTGCTTTTTAGAGGTAGGTTTTTTGAAGTCGGTTTTTTGTTTTTTTTAAACAAATTTTTATTTTTTTTATTTTTAGTGTAGGTACCTTGTAGGTAAGGTATATTATAATAAATATAGAAAAATCGGCTCAGCCAAACGTAAGATAATCGCGGAGAAACATACATACGGGTTAAACTGAGAACCTCCTTTTTTAAGTCGGTTAAAGAACCTACACTTAAGATATCCCTCTTCCAACAAAAAAAATAATTATCTTATTCAGTTCATAAACAAAGAAGTAATACGACCATTATCATCGAGGTAATTCACACAAAATCATACTATTTTCGTGCTTTTTTCAAGATTACTTGAAAAGTACTGAACCGATTTCCAAATTTTAAAAAATGGGACCAACTTGGAAGTTTACCTAATGTTTGAATCATTTCAATCGGTCCAGCCGTCTTCGAGTAATCGGTGGACATACACACAAAAAAAAAATACAGACGAACATAGAACCTCCTCCTTTTTTGGAAGTCGGTTAAAAAGAACTACGCTCACAACAGGTTCTAGTTAGCAAAGAAAAAATAAAGAAAAAAAATGAAAATTTCAGTTACTTACTTATTAAATTCTAACTACTTACATTTCACAGGTTTCGAATAATAAATATAATTAAGTAAGAACTTATATTTAATTATAATAAAAATAATTTGTTGAGTAAGTTAAGTAGAACCACTCAACTTACTCGACAAATGATTTTTATAATTTTATTAATTTAATCGGAAACAGACCCTTAACCACAGAATACATAATAGTACAAGTCCTTAACAATAAAAAATATACTCACATTAGGTAGTTTTAATTTTCCTACTCGCGAAGTTGAAAGTTATTAATATAAATAAACATAGCCATTCTGTAAGATACGATTATTGTTATTAAAGAGCTTTCTAAATAATAAACCTTATGTTTTTTGCTTTTTATTAATAATCCTTTGCTATGATTTTAAAGAAATCAAAAATACAATCTACAAATTATCCGACGGTCGTTATCTTTTTGACTACTTCGAAAATATATTTTTAAATGAGTCTACCACGTATTAACGTTACCACTTGGTTTAAGCTTCTTAAGAAACTTTAATAAACAAGTATGACACTTAAAAGATTTTTTTTCTAAAGAAAACCCACGCATCCAGATAACTTTAAGAAAATGTAATTCGTTGCAAACCATTTCCGTTAGGTATATTAACTTTATGTTGCAAACACACGTCGGGCGGCGTCTCGTTCTTACGACGTGTATTAGAGAAAGATGAGATCATAAACGCATCTCCCAACAGATGTACGACTTTACTGTCACCATGTTCACATCGGCACATAAAAATGCCATCATGATGTTTCGTAGACTCATGCATGTGCAAGATCACCACGCATGCTTTAGATTATCTTTTTTCTTCTACAGATCAGATAAATGAGATGATTTAAACGAGTATGAAGGAATTAATGTATAATGCTGATTAGCACAATGTACGTGTATTAATGTTATGGTAGTTTTTGTTTTAAAGTCCCATTGTTGCTCTTTGTCATTAATATCTTTATTCACATCCTTTTCATTTTTTCTTTCACTTTTTTCACAAAAAATTGAGGAACGCCTTTCACTTGACTATGCCAGCCAATGATGATGCGGAATGTAAATGGTTTAACTATGATGTAGAAAAAATTCGTTGTCACAAGTTTAAATGCGTATCATCATTAATACTAAAACTCAAAGTCGAATGATATAAAATGTAACTCTGAACAACGCAACTCTCAGATACAAAAAATGTAGCCAAGGTTTTGTAGTGACTCGGCAAACGCACAATACATTAACGCCGTTGCTTCCGCCGTGTTTGGTGGTTAGTATGCGCAGGCGGCGATGTTACAGGGACCATTCTTTTGTGTCGTAAGAGTTCCTTGCTCCGACGCCCTCTCACGTACAACACGTGGTATACGACTTTTCGCCTCCTTGAGGAACCTTAATTAGGGTTCGCGTATGAAAT
Organism: Agriphila straminella; assembly: GCA_950108535.1. Lineage (NCBI taxonomy): Eukaryota > Metazoa > Arthropoda > Insecta > Lepidoptera > Crambidae > Agriphila > Agriphila straminella. The sequence continues at coordinate 3,262,297 of OX467303.1, read as the reverse complement.
CGATAACAAGTCAACTGTAAGTCATTATGCTAATTTTATGTTTGTTAATAATTCAAGAAAAAACATAAGAAAAGGGCAATAACAGAAATAGTTTAACTCTTTCTATGGAGAGGAATTTTATCAGCTTAAAAAAATACTAAATGCTACCATCCATAGTTGAAGTTATTTTCACCTCTGTCAACTCTGCTATAATTGATATGGCGGCGTTCAAAAACGCGCCACGAAAGAACCCGCCGGTACCAAAATGGCGGACGCGCAAAAACCAACCGCGCCAAAACCGGGCACACGCATTTCTGTGCGAAGATAGTGTCGACGGCCCACTGGGCGCGGCGGCTGTGCACCGCTAATCGCTTCATCTTGAGACAGGTGCCTAGGAAACGACATCCATTCTTGTCGTAACTCGTAAAAAACTACCTCGATGCGCCACAGACGATAGTGTTGAAATCATTAATATTGAGTTTTCTTTTGCTGAGCGATGCGAATGTTTACTGCAGCACTGAACTCGCTCTCAAAAAGGGAGTTGAATCGAATATACCATTCTTGACTATAACGACATTTTGATTTTATCTTGCCTCAAGAAGAAAAAGAAACGAAACATTACTATACGTTAACGTATAACGTTAACTTCATGGCAATTTCCCGCATTTTAGACCCCTTCAAATAATAACACAGTATCGCTACTGAAGTAATTATAGTGGTAGCATAACAACCGACAAATATAGGCACAGAAAAAATGTCCCGCCCTTATCCTGTACAAGATTTATAGCCTGTACATAAAACGAGAATCGAACCTCGTATTTCGGCGTCAACTTTCGAGGGGTAGCAAGCACCCCGTAAGCGTAATGATACATTGCCCGGAAAAAAATAATTGCCCGCCCACTTATGGCCTGAGGCAGCTACCGCGGTTGACGCGAAAAGAAGTACTGCCTTAATTTTTTTGAGATTTTCCAATTTTGGCTTGATTATTTGTGAGCCATGTGAGAACATTAAAGTCATTGGCGAAATCAGAGGACTGTTGAAAAAAAACAGTTTATTCGTACAGATTTCGAGTAAGTACAAAGAATCTGTAAGATATCGTCGATGAGCGTGCAAGACCGCCTAAGAGTAGTTTGCAATACCGCGTATCTACGAAAATCCCAAAAAGGGCTTAGACGGGATGTTACATGAAAATCTTATGAAATTTTCGGTAAATTTCGTAAAATTACGTCACATTCAAAGAAACACTCAAAGAAATTACAAACAAGTTTAGTCAAAAAAAAATATTTAATATTCTGTAAGTTTTAAAATCCATAATTGCCAAAAGTGGCCACTTTGAGCTAAAATCGATTTTAAAACTTACAGAAAGAATGACAACTGTTGAAGAGTTTTTAAAAAAAATATTAGAGACAATTTAAGAGAGTATTACATGAGCTTTTTTTTAAATATTGACTTGGTTTACGAGTAATAAAAATAAATGTGGAGGCGCTAGTTTCACTACCTACAGCGCCTTTTTTGTGCGCATTGTAAAATTCGCGTAAAATATTTTGATACGCGGTATTGCAAACTTCTCTTGCGCGGTCTTGCACGCCCACGACGATAATTATGTAATGTAACGGTATGGTAAAACCTAAACTAGCAACAACCCAACCAACCATACCAAACTTAAAGCAAAATTGGTTTTCTCTGAAAATACTTTCAAATCCATACACAATTGCAAACCGTGCATCATTTAACTTTTTCCACTTCGCTTTGGGCTAACACCATCAAGCTATCTAACACAGAAGCTAATGACTTTAGAAGTTTCTCACAAGCTTTATAAAACAAGACAATATTCTTTCGTGCGTTCCGTTTTTGTTGGTATTAATCAGTGTACTGCGTAACGGCAACTTTCGTGTGTGCATCTCGCTCACAATGGATAACTCCTCTCAACTTATTTCAACACATTAGTGCCATGCATGCAAAACTAAAAGCACAGATTAAAACACAGTAATCACGCGATCCGGCGCCGGCGCAGGCAACAGAACAGAACGCATCGACGCAGGTACGGTGGAACTGTGATTTTGTATCGATATCGGTAAGATTAGGTTAAATCATTGAAACAAATTAATGAGTTTCTAAAAGTTAAAAAAGACACTTTTTATTACTGCGAGTAGTTGAAAGATTTGAAGAATTTTCACGGTTAATTGAAAACTGATCGAGAAATCACTACCTAATATTATATGTGCGAAAGTAACTCTGTTTGTTACGCATTCACACCTAAACTACTGAACCGATCTTGATGAATTTTGGCACAGAGATAGATGGGACCTTGGGGAAGAACATAGGCTACTTTTTATCTTACTTCTGGGCTCGAGTCTCCGCCCGCACGATACGACCTGTAGTCCAGTGGCCCTACCATGAGTTGATGCAAACTCTTTACGTTACCGTAAGTAAACTATCGGATATACTGCTCACAGTCAGTGCGAGTGAAAGGGACAAAACGATAATTTACGGTAACGTAAACAGTTTGCATCAAGTCATGGTAGGGCCACAGTTGGGCGAAGCTACTGTACGGCAAAGAGTAAAAAGTAAATTTTACAGATTTACACGCTCTGAATTTGGCCACTTCTGTTGTAATAGTTAATTTAATCGCATTATATGCCGAAATAGCACGCTGGACTGCTTAAAATGCCCAAGTTATACCTAAACTAGTTGACCTTTATTCACAGTGTACAAAACAGTTATGTAACGCCGTATGCATAGTTCATCATTGATCATAAATACAATGTAGTGACCATAAATTATCAATTATGCCACAATTATAAGTAATTTCCACGAGCATCGCCCATCCCTATCGTGATCGTGGCGGTATCAAGTTAATAGTGGACAAAAACGTTTGACTACTGTTTCATAGTGCGGGAACCGAGCAGTTTTTTAAAGGAGATTATAAAAGCAAAAACTGCTTTCTTATAACACTTTGCTACGTGGCCATCCTACCGTGTAGTTTCTCTAACCCTTCAAACACTGTTGCAACTTTTTAGGCTCTAAGTTATCGTAACATGACCTATTTTGCGGTGGTAAAAATGGATCTATTTTTAACTTTCGACGCTTTTACTTTTTCATAAAAACCGATATTGCTTTTTAAGTCGAAGTCGTAACCGTTTCACATTCAAGTTGTTAGTAAATTTAACATGTTAAAAGTAAATGCCTAGTTTCCTTTTATGTTTCGCAGTAGTCTAATAAATAATAATCAAAACATTTAATCTGAGTTACCAACATTCTGGGCCGCTATTGTTTTTTAGGTAACACGAAGGGTTCGATATGCCAGCTACTATGTGTCGGTTCATTGAAATATACTGGGTCTGATGAACTCTCGACTGTACCGCCGACACGCGAACAGGCACCGCATAGAACTGGTTCTTGCGACCGACGCTTCAGATTTACCACCTAGCCCAACTCCCCCTACTTAAAACCGAAAAGTTTTTATTATACAATTCTAAATGCAGTTCCAATGTAAATATGAAACAACTGAAAAAACTACCCGACAACCTCCGGCATCGATAGCGAGAGGCCTTTAATAACTCAGTTAAGCAGCTGTTCAACCATGTACAGAGCAATTTTTATGCGCTTCAATTAATTCCTTTGCTCCATTAAGTATGTAATGAGTGCAAAAAAAGTTGCTCCCATTCGCACTATCTCGGATTCGATTTCATATAATTCAATGTATTATTTAGTGTCTGCACTTTGCAGTGGGTTAAAAAATGTGATTGTCAGATGTTATTTAGTGAGTGCCGAGGCCGTTCCGCCGCCTCGTTTTCGCCATTTATCGAGTAGCTCACGCAACGTTCTAATTTCAAATTTAAGCTGGAATTCTGTGGAAGGCAAGCGCATGCGCGGCCTCTCCAGCCGACGCCGCGCCGCCACCAGATAATCGGACTGGTTCCGATATCTCGAAAAAAGTAAAGAGTTCGCTTTAAAAAATACACGGGAAGTAACCGCTGATAATCTGGCAAGGTAAATGCAGTTTTGACTTTAATGTGTTAATAAAATTGTAACCGTTTTGACGGCAAAAACGGGGTCGGAGTTTTGTATCAATATTAAAATTTGAGATCGCAAAATGGCGTCGGCGAGTCGTTTTGGCGCGTTCGGATTACGTCGGAGTCGGTTTATGGTGCTAAATACTTGCTGGAGGCAGAGCGAGGGCGATGATTGTGAGAAGATAAACTTTTATTCGCACTGGCGCCATAGGTATTATTTTGCATCACTCACCGAGGTTCGCAGTCATGATTTCTTGGTCCTTCGGCTTCTTTTTTCGGGGTCGTCCTTTTTGCCGGGGAGGGGGCGCCGCTGCGCCGTTGAAGAAGGGTCCCTTGGGTATGTCGGCCTCTACTCTCGAGAACTCTGGAGAGGGGTATGGGGGGTAGTGGGGTCCTGGCGCGGGTCCCGCGTAGGGCCCGGGGCACATTTGCGGGGGCCCCGGCACTGCCATATGGGGTCCGTACTCCGGCATGGTATCGTAATGCAGCCTGCAAATAACGGTAGAACTTGAATTTATAAATAACAGGTTATTTTATGAAGTACAATTGAACCTGTCAGTGAAGACCTCTTCAGAGGAATGTTCTTTATAAGAGCCATTCATCGAATTTTCAACTTTAAATTATTTTCTAAGGCTTCTCGTAGTTCTGAGATATCTATTTAGAAAATAAGATTAAATAAAACTTAAAATCTACACCTACAGCGAATGTATTGACGTCTATTAATGGCGGAATTAATTCTATCGGTGGCAAATGTTTTCTATTCCATAATTACGTAGGTAACTTTGTTGCAATCAACTTTGACAGAAATCGCAGTTACATCGCTGCTTTAGTAAGAACCAATGTGACAACTATCTTAACTAAAGCAGCAATGCAACTACGCTTTCAATCGATTTCAATCGAAAATTGTTAGCAACAGACTTACGTAATTCGCTAGCTGGTCACAGTACATTTTTAAGTATTTCAAAGTAGCCAAATCTCAAAATCAATCTCTCAATTAGTTACTGTATTGTTATAATGGCCTATTTAAATACACTCCGTTAAATTATCGTTATTTGCTAGTGCTCAAATGGAAACACAATTAGTTACTGGCATATTAAAATTTGACTTTAATGATCGCGTGGTCCAGTGGTTTACGACTGCAGTAACGGGTTCAAATCCCGCTAGAGTGTGATGAGTATTTTTGTATGAAAGAAAATATAGCATGAAATACTTTGAAATAGTTTATGAACAAAAATACACCGTTAATTTTTAAGTCAGTATATCTAAAAAGGAAAAGGGGATTCCAGATCACGTTAATGAACAACTTTTACTATGGGGCCAACTACGGAATCTCGAAAAAAAAATCAGCTGTTCAATAGAAAAGTACATCATCGACTCGACTATAATGTATGGAACAGCTGATTTTTATTTTGCGTTTCCGTGGTTGGCCCCATAGTAAAAGTTGTTCATTAACGTGATCTGGAATCCCCTTTTCCTTTTTAGATATACAAGTAGGCTATGTTGTTTAAAAAAGCTATTGAAGCAATTGTTGAGTTCAGGCATAAGAATAAGTTTATTTATTCTTTTTTTTTGTCTATTTATTAAAGGGGTTTGTTCGTTAGCGAACATGTCACCTCTGTAGAAAAACATAACAATAATTTTAATTAAGTACATTGCTTAGAAACTAAATACTAACCAATTATTTTAAAATTTAAGAAATGCGATTTCTTTTATGGTTCAGGCTGAATGTTAAAATGCTACATCACGTTTAAAACCTATGTTGTGATGTTATTGTTTTTCTCCTTGTCTATTTCATACAGACAAGAAAATAATCATTTTAGACACAAGACGTCCGTTGTAGAGATGGGAAAAAGACCCGGTTTAAACCCGACTACTGGGTTTAAACCCAGTCAAATCTCATGGACCATTTTGTTGAACTAAATTTAATGAGATAGTTTGTCCTTTGAATATTTTTCTGTATTAATTTAACAAGAAATTGTTACCGTAGCAACGTCACATTTGACATATCAATAGAAAAAGAAAAACTAACTACCTTACTAATAAAAGAATGAGTTTATACCTAGTTCAACCAAAATTAATATTACTCCTTACGTTTAACGTCTCAAAACGTCATATTCCTACCGAACTATTTTGTTATTCTGTATAAACTAATTATTCTTCGTTTATTAGTACGCCAGTAAATGTTTCTGTAACATACGACGGAAGCCGCGTTGCTCTAAGCATACAATAATGGGTTTTTACTGGGTTAAAACCCAGTAGTCGGGTCTAAACCGGGTCTATTGCCTACGAGCCCTGAATACAAGTTTCTTTCCGATTCTTCTCGAGATCATATAGGTCTAATGGGCCTATTACATAAAAATAATCGCAATAATCGGACGTAATTCTTAGTTAAATTTACTTGATATTGAACCGTATTCTTGAGTCAATAGTGTCATGGAGTGTGACTAACACTGGCGTTTTTATGAGTAGGCATGCTGAACATCAAACTTTCGCATATAATATTTTGAAAATATAAAACTATACCTGCAATATACTGCAGAGTCCCTGATGCCGAAGGTGTCCCCCTTCGTAAGGGGGGTGTTGCACAGTGCGCAGGAGAAGCAATGCACGTGGAACACCAGGTCCCGCGCTCGCATCACCATTTCCGAGGCTGATATCGTCGTACTGCACCGAGCGCAGCGTTTTGATCCGTACAACCTGTAAGGAATAGGATATGAGTACCTTTGTTTTTTTACATTTGCTTAAATATTTGGAGGGATTTAGTAAGCTTTGTTTTCATTGTGATTAGTATAATTTGCTTAAGTCATTTTTGAGGCGGGTATCATAGTGTTGCACCGGGCGCAACGTTTTGATCCGTACAACCGGTAAACATTGGGATATGAGTACCTTTATTATTTATTTTTGCGAAAGATTGGAAGGTTTTCGTAAGTTTATAGTGTTTTCATAGAGATAAGTTCTATTTATTTATATTTGCCTCGGATATCGTAGTGTTGCAACGTTTTGGTACGGATCAAAACGCTGCGCCCGGTGCTTTGTTTTAGATTTGCGAGAAATTGCGGCGTTTCAGTAATGTTGTTATGTTCTCATTGATATAAGTTTAATTTGTCAGGGTTTGAGTATTTTGCGACTTTTCAGACGGAAGTCATAACAAAGAGTTTAATGAAATATAATTCAGCTGCAAACCGATGTTTACATCTGTTAACTTTTTGCAATAGTGTACACCGATTCCCCGTATCATTACGCACAAATTATGTAGATGGCTCGTAATAAAATGTCAATGAAACTCTTACAAGAACAAGATGACGTGTTTTTCGCTTGAGTAATTCTATCGAGCGGTGTACGACGATGTCCGACAAGGCGGTTATGGCGCAGTTATGATACTTGATAATTTAATTTGTACTTGTGCTGTGGGCGGATTTTTAAGAGCGATTCAGACGATCCAGCTTGATGTTTTTTATGGAAAAATTTAATATTAAAGCGTCATTGTTTGATTATAATTTGGCTTTAATTCCGCAAGGAAGTAAAATTAACTCTACACTACAGACACAAAATTACGCAGATTTTGTATAATTGGCATTTTTTCATGTATCTTTTAAAAAAACACAAAATATCTAGATCCCAATTGAAACTCTTAGTTCCGCAATTTTGTTTATTTTTAGTAGGAAACAGTTCTAACCTAATCTTACCAATTCGTTATTAATTCGTATTTCGTTATTCATCCTTTATCATCATTATGCATTTTAATAAATTGATAACTTAGGTTGAACTACAACCACAATCAAACCAAAACAAAGGTACAGCGATAAAAAATAGCGACATAGTATTAATCGCGCGAGTTGCTACCAAGAACTACAATAGAGGTACTGCATCCAGGTTACCTCATTTAATTAACATAGAAATATTTCCTTTCGGTTAGCCGGGAGGTCAGCGACGAAGCAGGTAATTAAAAGTGTCCTCCCGATGGTAGATAAAGCCCGAGTGAGACGTCCACCGGTGGTCCGAGTACCGCTTTATCAAGATCGAGTCGAATTCCCTAAATAATGGGACGGCGATTCGGACTTTTTTGAACCTATGATCTTGTGATCTTGAAGTGAGTAAATGGTCATTCAGATTTTCGTTGGACTTTTTGGTTAAATTGAAAACGATTAATGTTTAACTAAGATGCCATTTAGGTAGTACAAACAAAGCTAGGCGTATTTAAAAAACATACAAAACAAAGTTGCTGATTTTTTTCCATAACTTTATTATTTTCCTGTGTGTACGAACGTAATAACAATAAAATTACAATTAAAACGAGTTTTTGAGATGGCAACCAATAAATCCCAGGCCGTCTCTATTAAAAATGTTTACGTAAAAAAATGAAAAGGGCGAATTATAGCTTATTAACTACTTGTAATCCTCTTCTTCGAAAAGAATTCCTAAGCATGCATGAACACGGGCATCCTAGCGGTGCGGAATTTGAAAAATAAAACACAGTAAAAACCACGAGTTGTGATAGAAGCCCAACAATTTCCGAGGTGATGTGTATTTGCGATCATTTCTAGAATATTCCGCGTCATTCCAATGACGTCAGAGTACCCCCGATATAATTAAACCTTAATTAATGACTTCTAGGATCACCCAGGGAAATATAAGCAGAAGTACAATGTGATTTTAACTTTTAACCGCCTCTGCGGTCTAGTGGTTCGCCTACCCGTGTAAAACGCAGGCGTCCCGGGTTCGATTCCCAGGGGGGTACAATTTATACTCGGTTTGGTTGGTGGTAGGCCTTATTTCAAGTCCGCCTGGCTACCACCATCTTACCTAAGTCTGACGCCGTAACAACAATTTAGAAATTGTTGTGTACTGGCAGTTAGAGATAAGATAGCCAGTTCCTCGGTGATGAGGATTCCGGGTGTAGTACGCTTCCACCTTCTTCCTTATCGTCAGTTAACATCAGGTGACGTGAAGGCCAAACACTATCTCGTTGTGCATAAAAAAGCGATTAGATTGATTGATAGACAGTGATCTGCAGCAACTTCAGAACGTTTGCTGTACAAAACGACGAATTTTAATCTGTATAACTCTTTGCCACACATTCTCGATACGAGTGAAGTTTCAACAATCTACGTAGTAACTATTTTAGTAATCTGTGGCAAAAGGTATTTGATAGTTTTACCGCTAGTTGTTCGATAATAACATTACATAGAAAACTGTATAAACTACTTATTACTTCTTCTGCGACTCGGACCTACTATATTAGTCCGTAAGCCCGCGACAATATTGCCTACGTCATATTATTATGACATCACGATGAAATGCATGGCACACGGTCGGAAATGTTGTGCAGAGCGAGGATCAGAAGATTATCGCAAATAAAATTGGCCGGAAGTTTGAGAAAATCCTTCACTTCCGGTCAAAAATTTTTAAAGTTATATTTACGTCATGTGACATCAGTACGAGACCCGTGGCATCATTTAGCCCTTCAATAGTAAAAACCACTGAACAAATTTGGTTACCTAATGCGAAAAGTCAATTCTGCAAATTGTACTGAATGCGATACAGTCGAGGATGTCCACCATATTCTTGTGGAGTGTGTCCGGAACGAAGCCGTAAGACGAGACCTGAAGGTGAGATTTAATATAAATCCGATAGAAGTTGGCTGGTGCAATGGCATTTTATCCTCTCCCCTTTCGGAAGAGGCTAAAATGCTATACGCCATGGTGAATGTAGGCCAACGTAATAGAATTTTCTCTCAAATTAATTAAGTTTTTGTTACCCAAATGATTATTCTACAGGGGTGACATGTTCAGTGTTTGAACAAACCACTTTAAATAAATAAAGAGAAAAAAAAAGAGTTAACATAAGTATATTTTATGAGGCTTGTGCAGTAGTCACTGATATGTTTTTGCAAATAAATTGATTTCATTTATTTATTATTATTATTTATTTATAACTACTTATTACAGGCTATAATATTACGGTAGGGCATTAATCGGAATCGAAAACACAGAAAAATAAAAAAAATACCTACAACCTTTCGATAATTAGTAAGTAAAAAATATCTTATCGTAATCGTATTTCGCCACGAGCGGTCGCGGTCGCAAGAGCGATAAAGTTTTCTAGAATGGGTTTTGTTTACGAAAATGAATCCTGAAAATATTAGTTAGGTGTGTACTTACCCATTTCACAGTTTTCGATAATAATTTATTATCTTCTGGCTTATTATATAATTAAATTCTAACTTCTACTAAAATAATCCGTCAATTAAGTTTCAAACTTAACATTTGAAACAAGCTTCAGCAGGAATTAAAAGACGACGAAATTCATTGACAGTTAAAACTTAGACGCTAACACGCGCTGCGTCGGTACTTCGTTTGAACTTCCAATGTGAAGAACTGATGTAAAATTCTACTTCACAAAAATTACTGTAGACTGAAAAAAAACAAAGAAGCAAATTAACCGAACAGAATATTGAAAAATGGCATGGTAACTCTGTAAAAAAGCCTGAATAACACCATAAAAACTTTTTTATCGATCTAACACAATAAACGAGTACATTTTCAATAAATGATCCAGTATTTCAGAAATCAATAAAAATGTACTTAAATTCGTAAAATTTCTGACGAAGCGTAGCTAAGTACATGGTACAAGTACGTGGTTGATCGTTCAACACTACATCTTCTCTAAAACGTTTTATTTCCTAAAAACAATAATGAAAATCGCATTAAAATCAATCCTGTCAATTATTGGTCCGGTTATTGAAATCCTAGGATCTGGCCCGGGGCCGCATAATGAAGCCATAGCTCGTGCAGGTCCGCACGACCGATGCTATCGAGCCAGCCCGCCATGGGCTGCGCCCGCGCTGTTTGAATAGCTGACCGATGGCCCAGGCAGCGCTGTGGGAAAAATGAGCGATTTTCCAAACTATTATGATACTTTATTATCAAAAACGTGGAATAGCTTGTTGGCGCAGTGAATTCAGCGATTGCAATTAACGCAGCTACAAAAGTAGTACCTACGTCGTCGGCGAGCTCCTGTGTAACTAGCTAAACGGTTATAACGAAAGCATAAAAAACACGTTTGATGTCATATACAATAAACGTGTTTTTTGCCGTTTTTTATGCTTCACTTAAATATTTTTTTATACTGTTTTTAGTATTTGTTGTTATAGCAGCAACAGAAATACATCATCTGTGAAAATTTCAACTGTCTAGCTATCACGGTTCATGACATGCAGCCCATAGAGTACATTATTATATGGTGACAGACAGACAGACGGACAGTGGAGTCCCAGTAAGGGTCCCGTTTTTACCCTTTGGGTACGGAACCCTAAAAATGGCCATTTCACAGTTACATTAAGACAGAGTTACTTTTAACGTTCTATTTAGAGTTATATTTAAATTATAATACCTATGAGACTAAAAAAATCTAGATATTTCCGCAACGTCCGCCAGAACATGTGTTAGCTAAAGATGCATCCGCGATAAAACGACACGGCTGGAAAACTTGTTACGAACCAGAGCAAAAACAAAACGCATCTGATTCGCCTTTCATTGCGCACCGCCCATAAATCCGTAAGAAACTCGCATCAGCGCATCGCATTGTACAGCGAATTAGTAAACAATCCCGGTTGTGTTTCGTTTCTCCTAGTACGATGTGGACGTTCAACAAAACGCATTGTTACAAACGCCCACTTGTTCTTATTCCGAGATATGCAGATTGTGTGATCCCTAATCAAGTTATCACTATGCTCGGATTATTTACATTGTACGCTAATTAGGGTAACATTGCTAGGAAACTAAAATGGAACTAAACATTACTTAGAAGGAGAAAAACAAGATAGGTACAAAGTCAGAATTTTTAATTTCTTTCTACTTTGTTTCAAACTCGCAGTGATGGTGTATAGAAGGAATAAACGAAAACTGCCTAATTCTTCTTACTTTGAAAAAGAGTAAAAGTCTACGTCAAAAATAGGGACTCATGTATACAATGCAATTAAATTGCCAATATACATCTGAAGTGACTAACTTCAGAGCGCTTGCGGTACAAAACGAAGTATTTTGATCTGCAAAAATTTCTCTTTTCCAAACATTTTTGAGTGAATTTGCAGCGGATCACTGTCAGACTGAGCTCCCGCTGCATGAAACCTTACCTCACAAGGTGGAACAACAGGCATGTGTTACAGCAATAGATATTACTTAGGAACACTGGATTTTAGTGGGTTGCCATCGCATATCCTGAAAGAACATTATTATTATTTTCGTTTTTATACAGCTTTTTTGACTGAAAATTACATTATGAGGTGGAAGATCGAAATGTTTACCAGAAAAACTGCCAGGCTGAGGGCAGGCAACCCTATATATTCATGATCTGATCTAGGGCTATCGATCTGCATCAATTTTATCTCTCCACCTGATGAGGTAAGTGACCCCATTTTTGGGCCTCATAAAACTTGGCCAACCTTGAAACCTGCCAGGGTAAGGGCTGGTAGCCCATGCGGGTTTTGACCTCCAAAAGTTTCACTTTCGATGGGTAAACATTTCGATCTTCACTACCTCGTTCGTATGCAATGGGTCATTTTAGCGTCTTGTATAACAATCTACTATTTTATCTTAAATATTTTAGTACCTATTACCTAATAATAATCTATCAACCTGAAACAAAAGACTCTCGTTTCAACTGTTCTGCAGATTTCCTAAAACTAATTAAAACTAAAAAAAGACGCGCTACCAACATTAAAACTTAAACAATAACCAGTAACAAGGGTCGTGTTTAACTTTCGGTACCGGAATCCGATATCAGTTTTATTGGTACCGGTGCATATCACTGGTCTCACATGGTTTCACGGCGGGAACGCGAATTCGCCACGCCAACACCACAATGGGTCGCGACTCACTTTATTTGTACGAATATGTCACGCTAAACTCAGCGTCCCGCCGAACGATGACTGATACCGAATATCGATATTTCGATACCAGACTTAAGTGGTTAATTTTTTACGGTTCGCCCATTGTTACCTTGTTAATGTTCTTGGTGTTATATGAATATTGTCACGCGCCAATCCTACAAAACAGTATAATTTTAGGGCCCAGCATGGTCCAAGAAAATATTGTACCATGGTGCCCATTCTATGTATGTTTTTTTTAACTTCACTGTTTTTGTGTTACTTATTGAAACTGGTAGTTCTGGCTTGTCATCATAAAGCAAACTATATGAAAAAGCGTTAGCAAATTTTCAACATTTATTAAAATTATAAATGAATGTTTTTCCTCACGCCCTCCTACACCGTTCATATAAGTATGTGACGAAATGCTGAGTTTACTCTTGATTCTTGACCAAAATAATAGTACCTAATGTTTGTCGTTCATAAACCATTTATCCATACATGGCATTGCAACGCATGCCAGGTACAGCTAATGTTCTGCAGATAAAATTTAATTTGGAAAATGAAACAATCATGATTCATACTTCTTTTCCTTGCCTTGACAGACAAATAAGTGAAACAATACAAATTGACATTGTCTTCGCAACAAGAGCAAGCACGTAACCCCTAACCTGGTATTCCGAATCGTTCTCACCCCAAATTCCTGACGAGTCACCTGACAAATAGTTTTGAAGTGTCTCGCGAGATTGATCGAGCGTCACCGATAGATGGCGGTGGTGCCATTAATTAGAGCTCGCGTTTGAGGCGGGCTTAACGATGTCGCGACTCAACCAACCGGCACGGTGTGCGGGCCCTAACTAGGGGAACTCGATGACAACTTTGTGGTGGTTTATGAGATTCTTGTAGAAAATCGTATGCGAGGAAGGTATATATTCCTTTAGGAATATTTTATTGAAAAGTGACGTTCTAATCTAAAGGCAATATTTCGATTTTATAGTTGAATCTAAAATTTAACATATATCAGTTTTCCCTTATTAGACTAATTAGATTTACACAAACATTACTACTTTACTGGTAAGGATAATTTATATTAAGTAAGTACCTACCGTATAATTTTACCTGGATTAAATCTGCGGTTGAATTACAAATACATTACACACATTTAATAGGAAATTCTATAATTGACTAAACTGAAAATAATAGGTATAGGTAGATTTATAGAAATCAAATACTTAAGTAATAATTTATCAAATTTTAGCAATATTGTTTAGTATTAATTTAGACTTAATTACTATAATAATAATATTAATAAAATAACAGCCAATCTACCAATAAAAAGTTAAATATTGATAAAACAACACTTAAGGGGCCATAATAGGAAAACATGGTTTGCGCGGGCCATATTTTTATATAGAAAACGTAAAGTTGTAGCCACAAAAAAACATACGACAAGCTAAAGAGACTATCTAGTAGCTACAAGTATTAAATTGCGTATTAACAGATGATTGTAAAAAAACAGAATATCATCAAAAACGCTTGTCGCGTGTCATATTTTTGGCGTAAATAATAGCGGAAACGTATTGAATTCTACATCAAAATACACTTTAACTAACTGTGCAGTTGCTCCAATAACTTTTTTCAAGAAAGATAATAGTGCTAAAGATAATGATGAAAAACAACGAGAAACATCGAAAAGGTGCAGAAGTGAGGTTATTTTCCATACTATTTAGGCATCCATTACACGCTCATGCAAGCGTCATGTCATCAGTCATGAATTACGTTTGACTGTTGGTGACTGATGGAAAGAAGAAATCAACTTCATGCAACCATCAGTCACTACATTACACGGTAGGTTATTTGTGAGTCACAGTAAACGTAATTCATGACTGATGGAATTGACTGACGCTTGCATGAGCATGGAATGGCCGCCTTACACGTAAAGAAAAAGACAAAAACAAATGTTTCCGAGCCTTAAAATGCGTAGTAATCAAACATCGGTACGAGTCTCTGTGACTATTCCAGCGTGCCATAATTCTGCGCGGTGAGTAACGACAGTAGGGGCACTTGTCGACGGATTTATTCTGGGCGTCATAATTTTAGTCGCAGCATGGTTAAATTGGAATGAATTGATGGCGCACACCATTACCTGAGGTGCAACCCGCGCCCTTTACACTCGCCACCAAAATAATTCAAGCTTCCGAATAAGAACTTTGCTTTATTTTTTTTTACCTTTATAACGTAAAGCTAGATCCACATGTGCGGCTGCGATATCTGTGGTCATGGTTTTGATTTGATTTACACATCGGGGCAAATGTCATACATAACATAATAGACATTATATTATTCGGGAGTCATAGTCGTAAAGTACATAACTTATTTACATAGATATTCAACTAAATATTATGATTGTGTGCGCCATCGCACACGGGCAACTTTTGTCTACGCAACTATTTTGACTCTCACATCAAGTCCACGGGTTTATATGAAAGCGCGCACACGAAGCAACGCGGTCGTCGCCATCTTTTCATACAAACCATGTGGGAGACAAAATAGATGCGGAGACAAAAGTTGCCAGTGTGCGATGTCGCCTGTGGCAATGTATGTTTCTTAATAACTTATACTTGATTACTCTTTATTAGTCACAGTCTGTCTCGATCGCTCGAAGAAATCCGCTCGCTCGAAGAAATCACCCTTGCTAAAACACTTTAGACTACCTACCTACATATTTACATTAGAATCCTTCCCAATCCCAACAAACAATAGGATTCCCTCGGTTCTTTATAATTGAGGCCATTCATTAAAAAAAGCTGTTTTATTATATCCACATCAAGAATCCTAGCATTAAAAAACTCATAGAGACAGAGTTACAGTTGTAACTAACTGCAGTCGGAAATGCATTTTTCATTCAATACCAGAGCGGCTTGTTAGCATTGCATAAAAAAAATAGCTATTTCCACCAACGGCGGCTGTTCGAATGCGAAGTACTCACGGAACGCCATTCCGATTTGAGAGTAGGTAAAACTTTCAAACTGACACGATTCAACTCAACTCAACCACAATCTCATACGCTACGTGTAGTGCAACCGAAATAATGCACTGAAAACCATTGGTAGTATTCTTACATAACGGACAACTTTTTGTATAGAGATAACGACAGAACACGAAAAACTGTAGAGATGTAGGTACCTATTACTTCACGTTATCACTGAAATTAAGAGAAAAACAACATTGATAGATTCGCTTTTTAATGTGTATGTGGACTTTTTAAAGGAAATAAAAAATAGCAAAATGCCTAAAATCAATGACTAAAAAGCAATTTGGCTTAAAAGCAAAATGCCTAAAACTGATATTCACTAAGATGCAGTAAGTTTAAAAAGCAATTGAGCTAAATAGCGGAATGCCTAAAACTTACATCACCTAAACCGCGTTAGTTTATATTTGCTTTGCCTAAACAACGCAACGCCTAAAAAGCAATTTCCGCAATGTTATTATAAAGTAAGTACCTACCTATACTTTTAATTTTACTTCCCATAATATACACCCATTATGGGAAGTGTATATTTTGAACCTGAAGGTTTTGAATCCCTCGGGAACAGTGCCTATTCTCTGAAAGTCCTTTTCTGCTCCTAGCTAGCCATTTTTCGCTCTATGTATTTTAGAATTTACGATTTTTAAGTCGTTTTGGATCTTATAGTCCTTTAGTGGTTTAGACATTTTGTGTTTTAGGCATTCTGCGTTCTAGACATTATACGAATCAGGCATTATGAACTTCAGGACTGTGCTTCTTAGGCATTATGCGTTTTAGGTATTCTACTTTCTATGCATTAAGTACCTATGTGATTTAGGAATTTAGCTACTAAGGCATTTTGCGTTTTAGACGTCGCGCTCATAAAGGACATTAACTACACTTCGCTAACATCAGGCATTTATTTGTTTAGTACCTACGGAATACTTCATAGAATGGATATTTATTATTTCGATTGTACAAACAGCAGTCCAACATGGCGAAAGAGATTACATATTCTTCAGACCGAATTCAGCAATAACAGCTTTTCATGTCAGGAAGGTATTTGTCGGATATCTACGTACCTATTCAATGTAAGTATATTAAATTTATTTTAATGTAATAATGAGCTTTGATAATATTTGATAAGTACCTACCTAAAAGACTTTGCATTGTACCTACTTTCAATTACTATTATTTTAATTATTGCATGTTAGAAAGGCAGAATATGGGTGAACTAATTTGCTATCTATGTGAAATCTCATAACACCTGTAGGTATTCGCAATAAACATATTTTGATTGATTGATTGATTAAACTCGTATAAGGTTAGTAATAAAGTTGGTTAGACAAAGCTTTAAAACAACGTCAGTCGAAAGATGAATGTAATCTTCTTTTTTATGATTATACTTAGATGAGCAGTACCCTTAGCACGAACAGCTATCGAGAAAAATAACGCACGTAAAATTACTCGATAGACAATTTCTCTATGGAAAATTTAATTTCGCTTATCGGCGATAGATGGCGTTGTACAAATTTCCAATACAAAATTTAACTATCGAATGATTTTACGCGAGTTATTTTTTTCGATAGCTGTTCGTGCTAAGGGTACAGTTTACCATAACCAGCGCTGTGCGATTGGTTGGAATTAGTGGTACGCTTATCTGAGTTTAGTGCTTCGATAGCGGAATTGGGTTGGCGGAATTATTGCAACAAACAAATAATCAATTTTCAATTGCTTTTTCCTTAAATGTCACAAAATTTTGAATCCAAAAATCTAAATGAATAGACACTGAAAAGCAACTGGAAATCTTCGAAAACTTTGGTCATTCATAGATAACAGTATCTAAGATGTGATAATCAATAAAATAAACGAGGAAATTGGAGGTAAGCATAGTAAAAATTACCATTACTATTACGATCCAGTAAAAAATGTAGACTACCTTATTACATTGTCTTTTACCAAAAGTCTTAGCTTTTACGTTGCTTGTTTTTGGACAGCATTATGATCTAGTTCGAGTCGATTTTTTTCTAGTAAGTAGGTATATTATTTAATTTACTACTCATAGCATCATGAACTTTATTCGTTATAAATAAACACCCTTTTGGCATAGTTTACAAAGTGTTCATACTTGGGTAGATTATTATAATAGGTACTACTTCTAAGATCTTTATCTTGAACCTAATAGTTAGGTTCTCAAAGCAGTATACTAAGTAAGTAGTTAGTGCCAAAGAGCATAACGAAATGTTATTACTTAAATTTAATGTTTATGGCCCACTCCATCACAATTATTTTATTTGGCAATGGGACTTTATATCTGTCACATTCATATAAAAAACATGGTATTGAAGGTCGTCAGGTTAAAGTTGCGTGGGGCCATGGGTACATATTGACGTGAAAACTCAAGCGCATACAAAATGGTTACTTATTGCTAGAAACAAACATTAAAGACCAAATACCTAAGGAATAGGATTCAAAATCCTTTTGTAACTTTTCGTTTGCAATGTGGGCTATTTCTTGACACGTCCACAGATCATATCAGACACCCACCGCTTTCCATTTTTAAGGAGATATAAAAATATTTGGGAACCTTATCGCAATACGCACGGAGCATTAATATGACGTAACACGTAGTTTTTCATTTTAAAATCTTCAAGTATATGGTATTTTTTATTTGTTGTACCAACTCGGGAATCGTGATATTATAAGTAGAAAATATTGGACGAAATGGCAAAATACGAAAAAGCAATAAAAATTCCAGACAATTTGACTTTTTTAAAGCACTCTTGGGGTTTTAATTCCAATAAGTTTTTAATTGTAAAAAACATTGTTAATTCATTAAGCAAGCGAAAGAAAACTATAATAAGTAATAGTTGACATTATCTTGTATTCTCATACCTACCGACCTTTCCAAATTGTTGCCACAAAGGCGAGCCGCAGTTATTTTATTGGATTAATAACTATCTGAACATCGTAATGAAATAATTGAACCTTACAAAGAAACGTTTCTATTCTAACCACAAGTATTACATGTTTCTAGTCGCCCACCCCATATTCGCGACTATAATGTTAACTCTAAGTGCCATATACTACTAGGGCACCAGTGGTGGCGCAACCAGTACGCTACCAACAAAATACACAGGGTGTCCCAAAACTTTGCCACACGGAGGGAAACTACTTTAAATATTGAAGATAGCACATTTAACTGACAGATTTCGTTTTGATTTTTTTAATAATTTGAACTGCATTCAAAGATTTTTAAAAAAACGCCTGCCTTAACCAGACGAAAATAAAATATAAAACTTCTATTTTTACGATACCGATCGAAAGGGTTACTCATTAGAATTATTTTTTTTAGTAACACAGCATCTTAAACAAAAGGAAGACAATAACATTTAAATTTTAACTATTAGGTATTGTCACAGAGAATAGGTACATAATAAATGCGATTAAAAAAATACTTTTCTCACTTATGCTCTGAAATCTTATCATTCCATTTGAAAAAGGAATGCGGGGCGTTCCACATTTCCGAGGGGGTCTGGTTCATCACATTCTAAATTTAAAATTCAGGCCAGGAATGAATTTCAATACTTACTTCCCGCACCAGCCACCAGTGCGGGAAGTAGGTACAGTGCGAAGATGATCTGGGTGGTCTGCGGCAACTTCTTTTTTTTGTTTTAGCTGTTCACAAAAACAACACAAATCACACTATAGAGGGCGACACCTTCAATGAAACACACACTTTTAAACGTATAGATATATTACCACCGCCGTGGTCAAAAAAGCGAACGAAAATAATGAATCACATTAGGACCTCATACAATTGTTAAAGCAAAACCATACCGCGATCCACGAGGGTACAGCGCCATCTAGTATTGGTTGGACGAACTTTACTATTGGTGGATCGATGTGATAATGCAACTTAAACACAGTTAATATTATAAAGGTAAAATTATTTAATAGGTACTATAATAACGATACAATAAAAAAAATGGTGCGCACAGAGTATATTACTATAAGAATAAAAACATTTACATTTAATAATTGCCCGAACATGAATAATATAAATTTTAATATTAATTAAATTTAATTAAGTTTCAATTGAAAAGTTTTTTATTTCCTCGCATTTCTTGAGAAAAGCACTATACAAGCCTTGTTCTGGAAGCTACTTGTATTGCCTCGAATGATTAAAGCCCTCGCCTGCGGCTTGGGCTTCAAACCATCCTCGACAATGCAATCGCTAGCTTCCCGTTCACGGCTGTAATGTACTATTGTATGCAGTTCTAATTATTTATAAATACAAAATGAAGTCTTCTTTCAGTATTCCTATTGTCAATATTTAAAGTACTTTCCCTCCCAATGGCTAAGTTTTGGGACACGCTGTATACTACTGATTTATTACCGCTCTTGCGTTGTGCAAGTGCAACCAATTTGAGGGTGTCACGCGAATCACCCACGGTGGCGCAACCATGGTGACCTAGTGAAATAGGGTCCTAATAGTCACCCATTTGCTTTTTATTTCCTTGGTCAATTGACTTAATATTAAGCTCTTTTTCTCAGCACGTGCCCGCTTTTTCCACGGGTTAAATGATGCGAAAAATAATACGCCACTGTAGGAGAAAGAAAAAACATTTTATGCTATTAGATGTAAATGCAGATAATGGTACGTCTCGGTTATTAGATTATTTGTTTTTTTCTGTAGCCATTAACTTAACGATTTGCAGTTCAACTGTGGTTCAACTATTAAGTTTCATTTCTAAGTATTATTATTTACTTATTTATTATAATTAATTAATAAATAATTAATTAGAAACATTTGTTTCATGCAATGACTTTTGTCAATGTAAAAGCTGTGAAGTAACTTGTCGGTACATTATAAGAAGATTTGACCCTACGAATCCTACGACATGTCTGCCTTACTGGTTTCCATTGCATTGACTTGTAAGCCAATATTGTCAATTAAAAATAATTTTGACAGCGTTGTGTTCTCACTATCTATCAGAATCTGTTTCGAAACGATGTTTTAAACATTGCTATTGACTAGTGAAAACGCACGGTAACAACAGCTGTACTATAAAACTCACCGGCGTAGAAAAACAAAATAAAAGTGCCTACTGAAAAAAAATTTTGCTATGCAAAGGTAGAGTCTCGCGGTATTTAATCATATTTTGAGAGGAAAAATTGACTTGTCATATTTGCAAAAAGAAAAAGTGCCCTTACGAGTTTACTTTAACCCTCAACGACATTAAAACTATCGAAAATACTGCTCATGTCTTGGTAAAACCAGTCGATGCGTGCAAAAGAGTGGGGTACAGGGGGTCAACGTCAATTCTGTTTATGTTAACGTCGAAATCGTGGTGCAATGGTGTTTGAATGGTAATGCTTTTTGACACAGTTCTTGTTTGTCAAACCCAAAACCGAAACACTTTGTGTTTCTTAAACCCAAAATGGAAACATATTCCGTGTTAATACAAAAGATTTTTAAACACTGTTTAACTAAACACATGTTTATATGTGATGCTGTCTCTTTCAAACAATATTGTCAAAAAGTGACAGCATCACATTTAAACATGTGTTTAGTTAAACAGTGTTTTAAAATCTTTTGTAATAACACGGCCTGTGTCTCGATTTTGGGTTTACGAAACAAGAACTGTGTCAAATAGCATTACCATTCAAACACATTTGAACCACGATTTTGACTTTAACATTAGCAGAAGGTTTACGATGACGAATGGAATGAGCAATAGTAGTTTATGATACAAGGTTGGTAAAGAGGTTTTATAAAAAACCTTAACAACCGTGTGCCATACTACGTTTTTCAATACATTTGCGAGAAAACATTATAGGTACTGCTGAAATTGTAATCTATACATATAATAAAACTGTAAATTCTAATATTTGTGCGCGAATTACGCAAAAACCGCTAAACGAATTTTGATGGATTTTTCACAATTTAGTAGATTGTGGTCTAACTTAAAATCTAAGCTATGTTTCATCAAATTCGGGTGGGTAGAACCAGAGAAACAGCTTGAACTCTCCGTAGTACTAGCTTTACACTAAAGGGGTCATTTTAAACTGGTTGCAACATTTTTCTACTGCCCACGCGGATGAAGTCGCGGGCGGAAGCTAGTAGAAATAAAAAAAAACGTTCGTAAACAAAAACGCACGGCGCCGGCGTGCGGTAAAATCAACTTTCCGCACGCTGTACTACTCCGTAAACAAAAACGCACGGCGTGCGGTAAAATCAACTTTCCGCACGCTCGACTGTCATCGTAAACTTACATTTTCGAGCAACTGTATTGAAAAACATATTAACCGTTTTTAACCCTATAACGCTTCCAACAATCATCAATACAACAGCACGTAATTTCGATTGAGCTACCAAGAATCTAATCTGAGAGGTGTGACGACTGAATGGTTGACACGGCTAATCCTTGCCTATCTTCGTTCGGTGGATGATCGAAAGGCGCCCGCTAATGCAGTCGCCACGGGCCGTCCAAAATTTATCTGCATCTGTCATTGAACTGATTATCTAATTTGGAATCACGCCCGACCAATCAGTGAGCTGGGAACTAGGGCCACTGCTCATTCACGATACCAACAAATAATAATAAGCATAATTATATTCCATAGCATTGACGAGTTCGGTGGCGCAGTGGTTGCGCCTGGCCCTGCGTACGTGATGAGATTTGGTGGTCAGATGGTCCAGAAGGGCTCATTTGTATTCACAAAGTATAGATTTTAATATACATTTTACTATCCTACTATCAAAGATAAAGAGGAATTGATGAAGTTAGCACTACTTAAAACTAACTTATACACCATTCAAAACGATTCTGGGAATCTAAACCCAGGTTCTTTATATCTGACTTCGATTAAGCACTTACCTCAGACAGGATAAAGAAAAATCTCCCCCCACAAGTCAATCATCGGCCGAAGTATGCTCGGGCGTTGTCGGACCAATCCTGTCTACCTGCCATCACCTTCCGACGAGTAATGTAGACGCTCTCCACTTTTACATACATTTCGATCGGCAGAAATTTGGCCTATGAGGTCTGAGCATACTTTATCTGATGACTGGTTTAGGGTAATCATACCGTTAGACCCTTAGAATAATAACACCTAGAAGCCGTGTCCTCGTATGCAAAGTGAGGCAACTAATACCAAGCCATAATGCCTTAGTTTCAGATTTATATCCTTCTATTACCTAATCGTAACTAAAATCCAATAATATAGTAACTAATCTAATAATAAATATAGGAAAATTGAAACTGTTTTGTACTTATTCGGTATGATTAGGTAATAATGGAGAATAAAAATCTGAAAACGGGGCCATTTTGACTGTTTTATTTGACTCACCTTTGACAGTGAGCTTTGTAGAGAACTATCGTTCTAGGTGTTATTATTCTAAGGTAGGTAATAATGGAGAATAAAAATCTGAAAACGGGGCCACTTTGACTGTTTTATTTGACTCACTTTTGACAGTGCGCTTTGTAGAGAACTATCGTTCTAGGTGTTATTATTCTAAGGTAGGTAATAATGGAGAATAAAAATCTAAAAACGGGGCCATTTTGACTGTTTTATTTGACTCACTTTTGACAGTGCGCTTTGTAGAGAACTATCGTTCTAGGTGTTATTATTCTAAGGTAGGTAATAATGGAGAATAAAAATCTGAAAACGGGCCATTTTGGCTATTTTATTTGACTCACTTGACAGTGCGCTTTGTAGAGAACTATCGTTCTAGGTGTTATTATTCTAAGGTAGGTAATAATGGAGAATAAAAATCTGAAAACGGGGCCATTTTGACTGTTTTATTTGACTCACCTTTGACAGTGCGCTTTGTAGAGAACTATCGTTCTAGATTCTAAGGTAGGTAATAATGGAGAATAAAAATCTGAAAACGGGGCCATTTTGGCTATTTTATTTGACTCACTTTTGACAGTGCGCTTTGTAGAGAACTATCGTTCGTTATTATTCTAAGGTAGGTAATAATGGAGAATAAAAATCTAAAAACGGGGCCATTTTGACTGTTTTATTTGACTCACTTTTGACAGTGCGCTTTGTAGAGAACTATCGTTCTAGGTGTTATTATTCTAAGGTAGGTAATAATGGAGAATAAAAATCTGAAAACGGGGCCATTTTGGCTATTTTATTTGACTCACTTGACAGTGCGCTTTGTAGAGAACTATCGTTCTAGGTGTTATTATTCTAAGGTTAGACCAAAGACGCGGTAACTTAAACATAGTACTATATTATCTGTGCTTAAACGAAAATCAACACATAAAAATAATCACACATACAAAAATATTTCCCCACTGTTTGACTGTTTCTCACGAGGTCGGTATAAAACGAAATATTCGAAAATTTATGTATTTTTCCAAGTGATTTATTGCATTTTACGGATACGAGTTCTGTCATTAACTTCGACATACATTCGTCATTAGGGTTACTCGGATGCCGAGCTTTATAGATGGTTCTTTTTAACCGACTTCATCAAAAGGAGGAGGTTCTCAATTCGATTGTATGTTTTTTTTTTTTTTTTTTTTTTATCGTTGTTCGCGCGTATCTTCGACATTTATGAACCGATTTAGATAATTTTTTTTTTTGTTCGATTGAGTTTTCTTGCGAGATGGTCCCATTTAATTTTTTTTCAAATCGGTTCAGTAGTTTACAAGTAATCCTGAAAATACTATGATATTAAATCAACTAACTTGACAATTTTGTTATTTATGAACCGAATTAGATGATTTTTTTTGTTGGGGAAGGGATGCCGTTGTGTAGTCTTTTTAACCGACTTCAAAAAAAAGGGGTAAGTTTTCAGTTTGTATGTATGTATGTTTCTCCGCGATTATCTCACGTTTGGCTGAGCCGATTTTTCTACCTAAATACCTACCTACACTACCTAATGCAGAAGGTACTTACACTAAAAATAAAAAAATTGTTTAAAAAACAAAAAACCGACTTCAAAAAACCTGCCTCTAAAAAAAAGGAAGAAATAATATACAAATCATTAGATACGCATTATCATTGTTATAATAAAACACGTCAATTGAAGTCGGGTGGGGCTTTTAGAATAAAAAAGGAAGATGTTCTCCAGCCCCACCCGACTTTAATAGACGTGTTTTATTATAACAATGATAATGCGTATCTAATGATTTGTATATGATTTCTTCCTTTTTTTTTAGAGGCAGGTTTTTTGAAGTCGGTTTTTTAAAGCGACTAGTTTCAGTAGCTCGATGGGTTAAAGCACACGAATTAGAAGATAAAAATTATGGATGTTTTTTTTTCATTTCTGAGTTTTTGTGCAGTAGTTAAGTACTACTAACTACCTATATACAGGTTTATTTGTAAAACACCAACAACAACTACCACCAGCAGTAGATTACTAACAGCATAAGCAACAAGAATTGAGAAAGGAATGCTCCGGTGGTTTGGTCACTAAAGTTAGGGTTTCCTAGGATGACGGTGCCGTCATATTACGGCCGTAATTTAGCGGCGTAGAACGTTTTCATAGAAAACAATACGGCGCGCCATATTGTTTTCATAGTCATCCTAGGAAACCCTAGCTTTAGAGAGGATGAATGAAAGGCGAATCACGAAAGAGATATATTGTGCGAATGTGGAAGGAACGATTGCGCAAGGGCGTCCCAGAAAAACCTACGCGGACCAAATAGAAATAGAGGTTTAAATAAATAAGGCTGGTGTACGCAGTGACAAAAACCGCAGGGCATGTATGAAAAGATTGATGGATGTTAATGAAGCGAAAGAAGTGTGCAAGGATCGTAGCAGGTGGCGATCCATAGTCTCTGCCTACCCCCATGGGAAACAGGCGTGAGTATGTATGTATGTATAAGCAACAACATTTGGTTTTCGACTATTCCCAAAACAAATAAAAATAATAGACTTTTCATACAACACTCGATCAGCTGTTCGGACATTTGTATGGAAAGTCAATTTGTTTTCTGTATTCGGAAAGTCGTGGAAAAAATGTTGTTGGAATTTAATAATCTACTCCTGCGAGGTTGTTGGTGTTTAACAAATGACCCTGTATACAATAACTATTCGTTACGTGTTTTTGGTTCTAGTAATATAAGCACTAGTACAGTATAGTATAGCATAAGGAGGCTCAAGGTCACCCAGCGTGCAATGGAGAGAGCCATGCTCGGCGTTTCCCTGCGTGATCGAATCAGAAACGAAGAGATCCGCAGGAGAACTAAAGTAACCGACATCGCTCGAAGGATTGCTCAGCTGAAGTGGCAGTGGGCGGGACACATAGCGAGAAGAACCGATGGCCGTTGGGGCGGAAAGGTTCTGGAATGGCGACCGCACACCGGACGGCGCTCCGTGGGTAGGCCCCCGACAAGGTGGACCGACGATCTGGTGAAGGTCGCGGGAAGCCGCTGGATGCGGGCAGCGCAGGACCGATCGTCGTGGAGATCCTTAGGGGAGGCCTATACCCAGCAGTGGGTGTCGTGCGGCTGATATGATGATGATGATGATGATGATGACAGTATAGCATTATAAAAACAAAGTGTAATAACCTTAATTATTTAACCCAAAAATTATAAAGCTTGGGATATTACTAATTGGTCATAAAAATTGTAATAAATTCAGTAAAAACATTCATTATCAACGGTGCACGTTAGTGCGTAAAGAGTAAATAAAAGTGTAAAGTAGAATGTTGGTTGCTCTATGAAAAGTCATACAGAACCCTTTATCAGCAATTGCCAGCTAAAACGCAAAATGTCGTAAAAGCGTCGATTTGGGCTGAAGCATAAAAGGCGAGATTTGACGTCGAATCTTTACAGTGGCCATTAAAATTTATCTAAATGTATTTTTTATTTGTCGCTCTACTACTCCCTGTTTTACATTTTTATTGAGCAGAGATTAAATTGAAAGCTTTCATACAAGGTGTTTTATTATACACTAATAACTACAAGTGGGGAATGAGAATAAGATAATATTGTTGGTTTTTAGTTTAATAAACTAGCTATGGCCGGCGAACCATAAGTAACTTTATAGCATCCGCTATATTTTATTTTAATTTTTATAATGGCAGTTGAAATTAACACAATGTTTTGATTTTTAAGTTTATCACAAAAAAACATTTTTATCATAAAGCCAGTATAATCTGTATACAAGCGTTTCTACAGCTCTTCAAGACATGCTTGCAAAAATACTCTACTTGCCTATAATTGTGGACGTGGGTAAAACTTACTTACTTTAGTCGCTGTCTAAAAAAATCTTGAAAAATAAAAAATAAACAGAACACTGTGGGAATCATCAAAAAGTTTGGAACCAAACATTCGGAACACACAATAATAATTTTGTACAAACAAATTTTTACCTTCAATAACACGTCTAGAAACGCTGGGCGTCGACCCCCCTACCCGAGGCCCAGCGGGTGGGCCCGCGGTCTGTTTGCAAATATACACCGGGCCGCGGCCCCACAATGCGGCCCGCTGCGGCCCGCTGCGGCCGCGCGCGACACGCTGCGAATCTCGTGTGAAAGCTCGGGGAGCTTATATGGGAATCACAAGGAAATCAAAATATGAGATAAACATTTCATTTCCGCCTCGTACCCTTTGAGGTAAAACTAGTTTTAAAAATTATGCTTGATATTCTCATGATTGTAAATAGTCTGGCAGCTCTTTGCTTTTTCCGCATAAAAGAAGTAAGGAAGCAAAGAGCTAGGTATTAAAAACATATTTGAAAAAAACTTGCAGGAATATAAAATTAAAAATTTAGACACAGTCCGCCCAGACGAGCAATAAATTCTAGAACACTTTCACCAAATACTAGATAGCATGATAGTCAAGACATGATGATTTTTTTTAAAACACACTTAACCATTGAACTCCAATAGTCTCTGACAAAACGATACAAAACAAAAACAAACAAAACAGTTTTATGACCCATTGAGTCTCGGTGCTCGAAAACAATCGAAATCGCCCAATAACATTGTGTACACATCCCTTGGAGTGCGTGCTTGACGAAAAGGCTTGACTCGAATTAAAAAGGGTTCTAAAAATATTATTCTTTGCTCGCCTGTAATTTGTATCTATGTCATTAATATGATATTGGTCTGTTAATTATTGTTAATTATAGGGCAGCCATTTTTATTTTCAGCTTTCAATGGAAGCTTTTCAATCTACAAACATAAAGTTGGAAAACGGATGAGCTTAATTTTTGTTTAAGTTTAGCTTTTGTTTTGTTCAAATTCTGTGGCTTTTGTTGATCTTGAATAATGATAATTTGTTTCGTTATTTATGGAGCTTACAATATCATAGTTTACCAAGAAAGATTGTTTGAAATTTAACAAGCTGACTGCATTTATATGTATATGTTACTGTAAAACCCCGAACTTATGTAAATCCCAAGTTAAACAATAATTTTCCAAAGGTAATTTTCTATACAGGGTCATTTTTTAGCATCCAAATTTTAAGTATGTGTTCAGCCCATGAAACTGGACAACATTCTCTAAGAAACATAAGACCAAATATCTAAAAAAGTTTTTCACTCTATACATACGAATCAAAATCAAAGAGATCTTAGTAAGGTAACACCAAAATTTTGCAACGAATTTCGACACATGTTACTTGGGGAAAGTTGTTTAGACACATCCTTAAAATTTGGATTGTGACTAAAAAATAACCTTGTATGTGTATGAGCTTAGTTCACAAAGTTGAAGCTTGTATTATAAAAAAGCTTGTTGACTTGCAAAATGTCAAAACTTATAATCGCTCGTGTGCAATTCGTCCATGTTTTCACAACCAAAGACACCACAATTTTAACGCATGGCCGATTGTACAGAAAGTCGACAATCTATAAACATTCGGGACCGACGAACCGACAAATCGCATTATTTTGCTAGTTTCGGGACCCTTTTGTTAAAGGTCGCTTTGTGGTTGAAAAATGAAGGATATTATTTACAATGCATTTTTTGCATGCAACAACAGTGTTTGTGGTAGGACACATTTTTTATGACTTTATAGCAATTTTCAACATTGTTTTTTTATTAAGTTAGTTAATATAATTGAAAAATACTGATTAGTCTGAACTGCTACGGGTGAGTCGATTTTTTCTAATATTTTTCAATTATATTAAGTAACTTAATATATAAAAAAACGCATTGTGAATGCTAAAATCTAAAAATTCAATATTGTTTTTTTATTTCCTATTTCATTTAGTTCAGGGTTAGTTTCTGCTAAACCCAGGTAAAAATACATTATGATTTGAATTGACTTAAGTAACGTTAACGTTAACTTTTCACGTTGGTAATGGAAATAAGATTTTTCGCTTTAAAATCACCGATAAAACCAGCTTTCCATCGAATCTTGCGCACATTGAGTCGTAACAATATCACGCATAAAGTATCACAATTCACCCAAACTCGGTTGGAGGCGAAACAAAAAATACGAATAAATCATTGTACAACCCAACTACAAAATAGAGTCGTCAAAACTACAAAGGGCTTTGCACAATAATAATTGTCATCATTCATTTGTCAACAGGCACTGACAATAATAAGCTCCGCGACCTTATAGTTTGGGTGGTACGGTTCAAATTGAAAGTAGGTGAATTTTTAGGGACATCTGCTCACGTTTATAGGTCAATGTATTTGTAAACACGGCTTTGTATGGCACACAACACAATACTTTTGTGGTTTACGGTTACGCTTCCGTTTGTGTTGCGGAAACAATATAAATAAAGATTGTAGTAGCGGCGACTGCCCAAAATATGCGTCTTTTCTTTACTTGCTTTCGAAAGTGAAGAAATAGAAATTTCAATTTAAGATACAGTTAACGGCATGCTGGACTACCACGACAGGGCAATCATTTTTATACTTAAACAAGAAGAAATTAAGGTTCAAAATAAATTGCAGATTCTTGACAGCTTTTTATGTACCTGATGCCTGATGTGCTGCTGACCGTTTTGTTTTGATATTCAGATTTTAAAATAATACAAAAAGGTAGCAAATCTACTTTGTCGAAATCTATTGAGTGAGTGACTTGGAATCGATCTTAGGAGGAGTTAAGATGAATTTTTTATTTGATGATTTAATTCTATTCTAACCGTCTAGTTATCACATTATCACCAAATAAACTAGCGATTTTAATGTCCCCCCACTGTTGGGGCATAGAAGGATGGGTCAATAGGTATATATAACCCATCACGCACTTACACGCCTTACATCTGAGGATTGGTAGGTGGACTGAACTTAATGCAAAAATAAACTAGTGGCTCCGTGAGCTGTAAACCTCGCAATAAAATAAAATAAAATGTCGCCATGAAGTTTTCAAAGGACACAGAAGATACGTGAGTATTCGCAGCTAGATGGTCCTTCTAATTTTGATCATTTTTCAAAATGGGTGTTTTTTTTTAAATTGTCTTGACTAAACAGTTATATTATGATTATCGAACCTACTCACAAATCGTATTTTTTTGAAAAAATAATCGTTCGTGTCTATTTTTTTTTTAAAACGCAAAAATGATCTTACCGTTCGCACGCAACCTATACGTCACTACTGCGTAGTTGGTACTACAACAATGTTATTAACTAATCGCCATAGATAACAGAGCAACATACTCATCATGCCTTCGGAGTTTATCTTGCACGGGAGTCGATCCGGCGATACGGCGACCTGCAGATAACTAATGACGGGACATCTGTGATAACATTATTGAGTCTAGTTGACACAGCAAACTTTTGAACATAAGATTAAGAGGGTTACTGCGCTACACTAGCGCTGCCAATGGAAAAAAACGTAGTGCTTAAATAAAGACGAAATTGTGAATTGTGTTCTTCTAGTGTACTCCGAATAAGCTTTGTTGTACTTTTTATCGTTTAAACAATATTTTATAACCTGTCGTTTAGTTGTCGTTTAGTTTAGCTAAAAGTGGCCACTTTTAGCAATAAAACTCCATTAAACTAAACGACAGACTAGAAAATATAGTTTAAGCGATAAAAAGTATCACAAATCTTATACGGAGTACCACTAGAAGAACTCAATTCACAATTTCGTCTTTATTTAAGCACTATGTTTTTTTTCCATTGGCGGCGCCAGTATAGCACATAAACGCTCTTAATGGTTAGACTTTCTTAGCGATATAATAATAACGTAGGTGTACCTACTCGTGCCTATAATATTTAGTAGCCAGATGGGTTGCTCGGAAGATAACGCGCTTTTCCGTACGGGTTAGGTACAGGTCTTGCTCGGCACGGATCTTGAGCGGTGAAATTTAATGCCTATAGATACTAGCAAGCACAAAATAATTATATAGTAGGTAGACAGAAGGGCTGCTTGGAACGAATCACGGCTTTCCGGGCACGCACTTATAGATATATCACACAGGAAATTTCGGACCATGTCAGACAATATTCAGTACTGTAGATGACGAAAGGAATACGAGTATGGCCAGAGACAATCAATATTAATAACGGTATATTAATAAGTATGATTTTAAAGCTGGGTTAAAGGTGTAAAAATCTCTTATATTTGTTAGTATACGGCGATACATACCGACCTCATAATCGCGCCGCACGCGCTCACTAGATGTGTCGACTATCTGCGCAGTGCCCAACAGATAAGCTATCAAAGGTTACCCCACATACCTATGCACCAATGTGCAAAGGTGGTGCAAACTATTAAAAAATAGATAGAATATTACGATATTTTTCTTGCAGTTTGGGATATCCTTGATTAAAGAGTTTGGTGATAACATTTTTCAAAGATTGCAACCTCCCAACCATAGATATTTAGAAGCAACCGGCCCTAACTATCCAAATGGGCAATGCAGCCCAACCAATGTTTCCGGTTTCCCATTGTTTTCAACAGCGGGCAGTAAATTAATGTAGGTAAAGCGATCCGTCACTTCTATATATCTACGGTCCCAAGTCCCAACCGATGCTCACAAGCGGTCGCCCAGTACTTCATCCACTTAATAGTCTGAGTTTCCTATATTATGTAGTACCTACTTATATTGAATAAACCTCTTGTAAACTTGCGTCAAACATGACATATCAGCGCTGCTAAATGCACTGAGCAAGGAAATTATAAGTACTGTTGTACGAAGTACTTATAATTTCCTTGGCCCTGAGTGAACATGTCCGCTGCAAACTTTGATTGATATATTACTAGAACTAAATTTTATTAAAATAGGTTTGACTTCGCTTATTGTTCACTGTACGAAAATATTGCGTTTTTTAAGGTAGCTTATATGAATCAAACTTGATTAGACTTGGTTTTTTGTCTTTAATTTCGACCGTAAAGGGCAAAGTTGGCCCTTCGGTCGAAATTAAAGACAAAAACCCGACAGAATAACATAGATGTCGCTCATGCCAATAACTGTAATATATTATTTAAAGGTCAAACTACGCGCAGTTCATGAAAATTAAATGTAGAAAGTCGTTATCTCCCAAACAAAAACAAGCTATGTCTAAAGTCCAGCTCGCAAACGCCACGGGCCGTGGCCGCTGACTTTGAGCAAAACCATTCATGTATCGCGTGCAACCGATTTACTACGCAATAATCTGTATTGTTTATTTTATTATCCATGCAGGACGAGAGGTCAGATATACATTAAACTGATATGCTCGACTAATGCATACCCTATTCAAATATTTAACTAACATAATGACACAATAAGTAAAGAGGTAGGTAGAAAATTGCTTCTTTTTGAACGAGCAAAACAAAAATACAAGTAAAAAATTCACAGATTTTACAGTCCCCGCATGAATCGAAGCATTCAAAATGAACCCAAAAATTTGCGAAAAACCAAAATCAAATCAAATGCAAAATCCTATTATATTTTTAAAGTTACCTCGGTAGTGCATATTTATTTTTACAAATGTGACACTCGGCTTCGCCTCGTGTCACAAAAGCGCCCGCGAACTGCCTCGACGCGGCCGAAATATTATTATTAACCGATTTTCAAAATTCCAACGTTTGCTTCTGCATATTTTAACCATGACGATCGGTCAATAATCATAGAAGCTACATCACTTTTTATGTATGGAAACTGGAAACACCGGTTTTTCTACAATTCCAAATATAAAGGGACCACCTATAGGTCATAATTATTAACCCATTATCAAAAAAAAATAGCCTTTTTGTAGCCAAACTAGAATTTTTTCTTACTTTTTTTCGAAATATTTACAATTTAGTAAACAAACACCCCCCAAAAAACCCGAATTTACCCGAATTTTGCATAATTCCAAACAAAGTTACCAGTAGATTTTCAAAATTCAAACGTTCACACGTGTCTCGATAAATTCCTCAACTTTTCCTCAACTTTTCCGAGGATCTTCCCAAAATCCTCGGAGATATGGCCAAAAATACGTTTTGCATTTGCATCTGATAACCATTTTCAATGGTAAAAAATTTTGTTAACTAAAAACAACACTGACTGTATAAACAAAATACCTAAGTAACATTTATAGGCTGCCTATCACTGGTATGAGATAAGCACAGCTAGCGCTCGCGGCGTCCTCAGCGAGGACTAGGTATGCGTATTTCCTTCACCGTTTTGAATTCGTCCCCTCTTTGTGACCAATTCAGTACGTTTTTGGAAATCAAAATATGCCTCGTGAACGTATCGATTTCAGCCCCATCAGTTGACAAAATCAACACTGTTTCGCTGTAAATTTTGTCTTATATTTATTCCCCAAAACCGTAACGGCTTCGACAACAGGAGGGGATAAAGTTAAACGCTTAAGTGTGGGTAGGGTTTATAATACAGTTTTGCAATCCCATATTGTTCTAATAAAGTAATATAAGCAATTATTAACACCTTACAGAATTCCGTTTGGGTGGCCATCCAATGCTAAAAGTCACGTCGTCGTCATCGACAGAATAGGCCAAGCCCAAATACTGAACACCACTTTGGGGACTACCAACGAAGCATTGATGATCTTCCAGATATTCTGTATTTTTAACTAACATAACATTTGAATTAAATCGGAGCTTATCATCACCCACAGTAGACATAATCGATACGTTTTCGGGAGATATACTTTGATTCAAATAAATGCATAAAAACGTGTTGATTTTGACAACTAGGGGGGCTAAAATTGATACGCTCACGCGCGTACATTTTAAGAAATCAATAAATATTTTAATTTCTAAAAACGTACCTACTGAATTTGTCGCGAGGAGGGGACGAATTCTATACGGTTAAGGAAATACGCACTTAGGTAAGTATATCGGCCAAGCTGTCCAACGCGCACTGTAGCGTGTACGATTTCCGCACCTTCATTTCTTCTATTTAAGTGTAAAGATAAATATTATGAATCCTGTAAGTTTGAATGGTCTTTGTTTATTTATTTGGAACCAAATAATTAACGTGATTAGTTCGGAATTGACAACATTTTACAAAATCTTTCTTTTTTATGTGGTGTTTTTGAACCGAGTTTTGTGAAGATTGCTGAAGCTGGTTTTTATCGCGATTTCAGAGTTGGTCCCATCGTAAAAGTTGTTCAGTTTAATGGTCCCTAGTTATGTACAATATTCGGCTTTAGAGGTTTTTTATACCATGCTGTAGTTATAGTTACAGGTATTCGCACTAATTAATAGCTTTCTACGTTCTATACAGATATTGTGATATCCCTACGATATCTGAATAGTAAATTAGCAACCTACCCTACATAAATAGATATTTAGGTAATAATTGAAATGTGCAATTTCGCAACCGGATTCAATGCGACTTACGAGTATTTTAATGGGTACGTATCAAAATGTCTAAAGATAGAATGTCTAAACTTAAAATGGCAAAGTTCAAAATGTCAAAAATTTGAATGTCTAACGATTAAAATGTCGAAAGTTCAAAATGTCAAAAACGAAAATGTCAAACGGTCAGATAGTCCAAACTAAAAATGTCTAAGTTCAAATGATCAAAACTTAAAATGTCTAATAGTCCAAATACATAATAATGGCGTATAGAATTTACTTATGCCTTTCTTTCATTTAGGTACCTAATTAATTAGGTAAAATAATAGGCTTGTTTCCATTAAGAATAAATATAATGGATAGGGGTTTATAATGATTAATTATATTATGGAGAAAATAACAAACAATTTTAATTATTAAAAGCGTTAAAGATTAATAATATTTTTAAAAAATAAATTTCGTAAAATGAAACCTTTAGTCACGTGACAGTGAACACCAATCAGAAAGCGTTACGTCACGCCGTGCGAAACTCCAATCTTGTCTTTGACGTTTCGAGTATCACTACCGGAGGCGCGTTCCAAACCTACACTCCGAGTGCAACCTAACCACAACCGAACGCAAGTTTTAGCCACTTTTTCCGTATTTCTCCATTGTTTGGAACATATATAAATAACTGGTTTGGCGTTTTTATAGTTGTGCTATCACACTGGGGCACTATACAGTACTTATAATATGAGAAATTCATTTTTAAACGATAAAAACTAGCTATAACGTACGAAGACACGATCGCTCTTTGGTTTGTTTTGCACGGCGTGACGTCATTCAAGACGCCATGACAGTCTTGTGCGTTTTGGAACCAAATTAAAATTGTTTTTTTAAAACGCGAAATTTATAATGTAAACGCTCGATTAAAAATAAATAAACCTTTTTTTTCGATAAAATGCCTAATAAGCTAAAATATTAAGCAGTTATTGAAATTTTGTCAACTAGCCTATTGTGTGTTGACCTCTGTGTCTCCGCCGCACGTCTCCATAGCCACGCCGCTCCCTGATTCGGTAGCCGGTGCCAGTCACTGATTCAGTAGCCGCCGAACAAAATCCACCAATTGAGTTTGAAATAGATTTTTTTCTGGCGCTTCGCCGGCCGCTGCCGCGGCACGCTCGCTTCGCTCGCTCGGCTCGCGCGCTGAGTTCATGTCTACCTAACATGCTCGTCGCTACGCTCCTCGCGCCTATCTCGTGACCTACGGTCAACGGTTTCTAAGTCCCAGTAGACTAGTTTAGGCTCATTTCCGGCAGCTAAATTTGCTATATAGCATTTCAGGAGAAGCCCAAAGACCTCCACAGACTCAATTAACCTCAAAGAAGGCGATTCGTTTTAAGATCCAACCCAATTCAAATAAATCATTGTGAACTTAGACTTAATGACCATTGATATTTCAACTCGTCAAGTATTTAATACGTTTGATACTTTAAATTTTGCTATTTTGAAGTTAAACATAATGATTTTCGACATTTTAAACCATTTGAATTTTAATTTTTGACATTTTGAACTTTGCCATTTTAAGTTTAGACATTCTAACTTTAGACATTCTGATACGTACCCATTTTAATGCAGTTACGAATGTAACGATAAAACATTCACGTTGCATTTTGATAATATGTAGCTTCAGTCAGGTTATGCGCGCTTTTGATGCAAACATAACAAATCGATTCAATAGATTCGAATCAACTTCGAGTTGTATACAGGAGTTTCGCACCTATCTACTCGTCAATAATGTAAAGTTACTAAACAGAATAATCTAAAGATGATAAGTGAGATTTTCCTGAAAATAGAAAAAAGAATGAAAATAAATATTTAAAAAGAAGAACACCAAAAAGTTTCCATTTCTACTTTGTTTGAAAAAAATTGCTAACGATGATGCGATGTAGTTACCGTTTAATTGTTTTATTTTAAACTTTAACTAATGGTAATAAAATCGTAAATGTCATAGAATAGTGAAGGATTTTCCGGTTGGACGGACTAAGGGCACACGCGGTTGGGCCAAAACATGCGAACGTGCGAGAAAGTCGACCGATATTCAATAATCCATGCGATAGAAACCCAGAACCGGTGTGACGAGTTCATTTAATTTAGTTAACGTTTCGTATTTCGAGTTTAAATCCATTTGAGACTTGAGGGTTAACGTTTAAATTGCACTTTTTATTCTTAACCAAAATATATGTAGTTCATTAGAAAATCAAATCGATTGCAAAGAAACCGTACTTACACTTTTTTTGAAATACTTTGTAAAAAGTCAAAATCACGACACTCTAGTAGATAAATATAATTTATTATTAGATGATGTTTTCATTATGTAAAGGATAATAAATTATAGAAATACTTAATTGAAACGAATACGGTAACAAAACTGGTAACATTAAACAATGGATGTGCTTAAAGTGAGTTTTACTAATTGAAAAACTCTTTCTAGATATTTTTTATTTTATTTTACAATTATTCGGGAAGCTAACCTACATAGGTAAGTAAATTAAAGTAGGGTAGGTACTTAAATAAATATTTAGGGCCAATTACAAGCTTCTAATAAAAATAAGGCATTGAATATTACCATACTTCTCAAGTTATCTATACATGTTACTATAGCTCAAACCTCTTGTTCAGGTAGCCTTCATTGGGATCTCGCATTTTTAACTACTTAGATCAAAGGGCTCTATTGGTTTATTTTGACTGCGAAATACTATTCATATGAAAACTATACGAGACACGGGAGATGAGGTCACATGTATGTCACTATAATTTATAATCAACCAAAGTCAATTTGCGACTAGGGCTGTGGTTACAAAGTATAGGAGATAGCGACTTTCTTATTTCTACATTATTTGGTTAAGTTACTTTCTTTTAATAATTTATTGGTGTAACAACAACTATCTACTTCTCATTTTAGCATTCACATTGCTATTTTTATATATTAAGTTACTTAATATAATTAAAAAAATACTAGAAAAAATCGACTCACCCGTAGCAGCTCAGACGGGACTCGAACCCGCACCCTTAGGATTCCGGCCCACTGCACCGAGTCGCTAGTGGGAGTGGCGAAATTTTCCAGTATACTTTTTACGTAAATTAATAAAATACGCTGCTCATAAAGGCCATTTAACTTGCACTGTTTGCACTATTCAAATACTAGAATTTCTTCATAAAAATACTCACTGCAACTTTGAACAACCCTTCCTTCTGTAAAGTGGAAATCACTTTCCTATGCAAATAGAAATGTTTGCTACCATACTAAAGTGTGTTATAAATAATAATGAATTAACAAATCGACGTATTTTTACACAACGTATTAAACTCAGAGACGTAAGAAAGTTGTTCAGTTGTTCAGACGGAACACATCCTTATTTGGATGGTGACTATAAAATAACCCTGTAGGGTAGATAGGTGCGAAAATCAAGTCCTGTTTACAACTAAGCTATTAAATAGAATATTTCCTCTTACGATATCAATCGCTAATCGAAGTTGGTTTGAGTCTGTAAATCAATTTGTGAGGTTTGCATCAAAAGCGCGCGAAAAGCGCAAACTAATCAAACCTCTGACCGAATGTAAGTGCATTGAAATAGTCACATACTTACCTAATCACATTGAATACAGTTGCAATATTGCATGTTTCTATTAATAATTACTATTTATTGTCGTAATGCATATGCTAGGCTGGCTGGGACCAGCCAGAGCTATGTCACAAAATATATACTCTAAGCTATGTCCTTCGTCCTTCTTATTTTTAACCCCCGAACGCAAAAAGAGGGCATTTCCCCCACTTTTGTCTACCACTGGGGGATATTGGGAAAATATTTTTTTATCTATACATTTCATCCCGAGTGGTGGACAACGGAAATAGACCGTCGATACTTTATTTCCCAAAATCCACCAAGGGTGGACAAACCTTGGGGAACAATGGGTATAAGTTTTTCAAAAAGGAAAAGCAATCTCTGTTGGAACAACAGAAATATGATTTCGTCTTATTTAAAAAAAAATCCAACTGAAATATAAATTACAGTCTAACGCGTGTTAGTAAAAAAATCGCGACGCTTTTACCCGATGCCGGCCTTATCGATAAAATGGTCAGAGCCCGGCGACCCGGATGCGATATCGATAACTCCGTCTGTCGACCGCGGCAACACTGCGCCCGCGCCGGCGACTATCGATAAAACATAGATACACCCGAAACTGATTGCGCTCTCGATTATTTTTATTACTTTGCACCTGAAAAGGTTTAAGACGAACGCCTTGAGATTTTTTTTTTTTAAATTGCACCGCCCACTCACCTCCGTGTCCGTACCCCACAGTGACATTCGGCCTCCATTAGTAAAGTTTGATATTCGCGCCAAACGCCCGTGAGGTTTCATCGAAAGTTTAAAGACAAAGAAAAAATATTTTATCTTAAATTTTTAAACTACTGATAAGCCATGAGGAGCTCAGTGGCGCAGTGGTTTAGCGCCTGGTCCTGCGATTGCGGAGGTTAAGCAACTTTCGCAGAGGGTCGGCCACGGGATCGGTGACCGAAAATGTATTATCTCGAGTTCCTCCGTGCTTCGGAAGGCACTTTAAGCCGTTGGTCCCGGCTGCGTTATCCGCATTGGGCCTGCATGGTGGGTTACGGCCCATCCTCCTTGTTTGACCCATAAGGAAGGCCTGTGCCCTGTGCCGCAGCAGTGAGGACATTAAATGGCTGATGTCGATGATAAGTCAAAAGTGGCAGATTGAAATTGATCAGTCTGAAGTGTTTTACGGAGCTCAGTGAAAAGTTTATTTTTCAGTTCGGCTTGCGTTGATGCACTTTCTCAGTTGCATTTTTTGAATTTAAGAACTGATGCGAATCAAACCAAATAAGTACCAGAGACGTCGAACAATTTATATTAGAGATGTAATGTAG
Source organism: Agriphila straminella (assembly GCA_950108535.1). Taxonomy (NCBI): domain Eukaryota; kingdom Metazoa; phylum Arthropoda; class Insecta; order Lepidoptera; family Crambidae; genus Agriphila; species Agriphila straminella. Next base: position 3,222,834 of record OX467303.1, on the reverse strand, counting down.
TGTTTGCCCGTTTGCCGGAATTTGACTATATTTATAGAAAGCCAGGTTACAAACAAAGCCAATTTTTTATGTATTTTGAGGTATTGTAATTCGGATATTATTAACCTCGAAATCAATTAAGGAAGTTTGAGACGGATAAAGTAACTTTGTAAGAAAATTGTATTTCCATCCATTATGATTGTTTTTACTTCTGCCTGAATGTAAAAAATCGTTCTAATTTCCACAAAAGTAGTGGCCTTTTTTTATGCACAACGGGATAGTGCTTGGCCTTGGCCACACCTGATGTTAAGTGACGATAAGGCCGAAGGTGGAGGCACGCTACCCCCGGAACTCTCATCACTGAGGAACTGGCTATCTTACCTCTAACTGCAGGAACACAGCAATTTTTTAATTGTTGTTATGGGGTCAGACTTAGGTAAGATGGTGGTAGCTAGCCAGGCGGACTTGAAGTAAGCCTTACCACCAACCAAACCGAGTACAAATGTATCCCCCTCCTGGGAATCGATCCCGGGGCAGAGGTCACGGTCTTACACGGGTGGTGGACGTACCACGCTAGACCACAGACGCGGTTAAAGCCTTTCAGCTAATAATAGAGCAAGCTTTTTATTTGTAATCTTTTTATCTATCTACAAAATTATGAACAAGTACGCGAGAAAGATCAGCTGTCATACGAACTCGTTCACTAACAAGTGAAATGCCCAAATTGAGATGATGCCCGACTTTGCGTATGAGAGTTAGTACTAAAAACCGTAACGGATTCCACCCAGCCCGTGGTCAGCAACTGCTCAATGGGAGCGTGCGACCACATTTATGTGGTGGCCAAAATTTTAGACAAAACTGTACATTCCAGAAAAAAGGCAAAAAGGTAAATCAGTTTACAATATCTTCTGTGTTTATACAGAAGATACTCTAAACTGATTTACCGTACTACCACACAATAATTGGCGCAACAAAGTGGTCACTTTTCTGAGGCCGAACATACTCATACGTAAGTTGCATTAAAACCCTATTCTACCTTATTTAAACAAACAAATTTTCCTTACATGTTTATTTATTATTTATTTATTTATTTATTATGAACAAAGAGGATACAATATGGGGTTACAAAATAGTCCCACAAAACCAACTAGTCGGTTTGACTGTGGGATCTTCAGTTTCTTTTGGTTTAGTCAATTTTGGTACTAGTTATTCCGTTACTTTTCAAGCTTTACGTCATAATTCGTGTCTCCTTCTTCAGTAATTTGCAACCCCATGAACGCAATAATTTGTCCGACATTGTATTGAATTGTGCAGGTGTACTGTACAATCGTATATTATGTTTAATAAACGACGTTGTTTCGAACATTTATGAAGAGTGCCGTCATTGTTGGTCACCCTTGCAGGTTCTCATGCGATTATGATCGCTGACTTACGAGTGAATGAGTTGACTGCGCGATAATCTCTCATTGAGCAACGAATAGCGCTGGAAATGTTCAAAAAACGGCTAAAATATTAACTCGGTTATCGTAATCTTTTCATGTATTTTGTGAATTTGCGTCGTCGCTATAAAATCTTTTCTTTATCGGGAAAACTAATAACTGTCAACTGTAATAGGGAATATGCATAAGTCAGATTTTGATGAATTTGAGCTTGATCGCTGCGGACACTTACAAAAACATGATGGAACAGAAAAAAAATGTATTATTTTAGTTTTATCACACGATGAAATCAGAGGAAAATAACGATTTATTTTTTTTCATTTTCGGATATAATGCACTTTACAGTCAGATAGAATATCGAATAAGAAATAATATATTGTATGACACTTATGTACTTAAACGCAAAATTTAGGGAGATAATTGAAGATTATTGGCTAACTCCATAGTAAACGCGCCTGAATCGTGACATGTGACGTCACCGCTTTGTATAGAGCGTTTTCGGCGGGTGCTCATGCGTGCTAACTTCATGTAACTATATCACAAAAATAAACACACAAGAAAAGTTTTAATATTACACTTGATTTTCTCACGCATTATACTTTTGATTTTGATTTAAAAAAAAAAATTGATGCATATTCCCTATTGTTACGTTTTATTGGAACTCAAAATTATTTTGAAAGATGGATGTCAACAATATTCTGAACCAATAAATATCTATCTAAATTCTAATTCCAATTTCATATTTCTGAGATTACAAAAAAAATAACAAAATAGGTCTAAAAATGTGGAAGTTATGCGCGAACATCGATAAAAAATATACAATTATTTGATAACCTCCTCATTTTTTGAGGTCGGCTAAAAAATAAAATAATTCTTACAGGAATAGAGTTATAGCGGTAGGGAGTAAATTTAATTTTCGAGGAAACTAACCGTCGAACGAGCATAGGAAACAAATATTCGGCATAACAAGCTTCAAGTTCTGCATTAGTGTTCTGTAATGTCCTATCCGCAAAAATGCGACTTTTGCAAGTCGGCACAAACTCTTCCATATAAAGAATTGAATTGAATATTGCAGTATCTATTATATCTGTGGAAGTAAATTATTCACACACACATAAGCGAAAAAATCTGCTGTATTTTATTACGCTAAGTCCATCTAAACACATTTTTATAGTTTTATACTCTCTCAATTAATCAAAAGTCGTTCATAGTTGTTATGCATATTGATCATAATCTGATTCAATCTGATTCTGTACTTTTATTAAGGGACTTTAGATAATTATAAAGTTTATTTTATCAATTAATACCTTGTACAAAATACTGCTTTTCCCGATGCAGGGGCGTCAATTGTTGAGGAGTTCTCATGGTACCTCACCAACAGCTCCACTTCGCCGTATGCATTATGATGAGCATTAAATTCTTGGCAACTATATTAAAGTAATCGTATCGTACCCATGAAATACTTATAATAATAATATAGCTATTGAATAGTTCCTATAACCATTTGTGGTCTTCATCGTCAGTTCCACTTCACCAAATGATGCTTTTTGAAAGCAAATGCACGAGTTACTAAAGAAAATACCCAAATCACTACATGGTGTTAACTCTCCGATGCAAGTGTGCAAAATCGGCGCGCTAAGCGGAACAGCTGATCTTGGCAGCGGCCGGCGGGGCGTGCGTGGGAGCGGGGCTGACCTCGCGTCAAAAAACGTCGCGTGCGCCGCGAGTCGGTGATCCGGGGCGCGCCCGGCCGAGACGACACGCCATCGTCGCGCCAGGGCCGGCACACTACCAACCATAGATAATTGTTATGCCGGCAGTACACTCTCGCCGAGACACCACGAGACAGACCGAGTGCGAGAGTGTAAAGGGTAGCTCTTGCTACCTCTCGCTATAGCTCGCTCGCTCTCGGCCTCGTGACGGTTTTTTGCGCACGAGTCAAAAGGGTCTCGCTGCCTTTCGCAAGGCTGAGGGAGTGCATCCTTGTACACTCTCTCGTCTTTCGGCTATGAACGCGTCGTTTTGTCAGATTTTGACGGCAAAATATAGTAATAGGCTTGTTTCCATTAAGAATAAATATAATGGATAGGGGTTTATAATGATTAATTATATTATGGAGAAAATAACAAACAATTTTAATTATTAAAAGCGTTAAAGATTAATAATATTTTTAAAAAATAAATTTCGTAAAATGAAACCTTTAGTCACGTGACAGTGAACACCAATCAGAAAGCGTTACGTCACGCCGTGCGAAACTCCAATCTTGTCTTTGACGTTTCGAGTATCACTACCGGAGGCGCGTTCCAAACCTACACTCCGAGTGCAACCTAACCACAACCGAACACAAGTTTTAGCCACTTTTTCCGTATTTCTCCATTGTTTGGAACATATATAAGTAACTGGTTTGGCGTTTTTATAGTTGTGCTATCACACTGGGGCACTATACAGTACTTATAATATGAGAAATTCATTTTTAAACGATAAAAACTAGCTATAACGTACGAAGACACGATCGCTCTTTGGTTTGTTTTGCACGGCGTGACGTCATTCAAGACGCCATGACAGTCTTGTGCGTTTTGGAACCAAATTAAATTTGTTTTTTTAAAGCGCGAAATTTATAATGTAAACGCTCGATTAAAAATAAATAAACCTTTTTTTTCGATAAAATGCCTAATAAGCTAAAATATTAAGCAGTTATTGAAATTTTGTCAACTAGCCTATTGTGCTTAAAAATTTGGAACATGAAAACAGAAAAATAACGCTCGTAAAAACATTCGATAGTGTAATTTTGTATGGGAAATTTGTACAGCGCCATCTATCGCCGATAAGCGAAATGAAATTTTCCATAGAGAATTGTCTATCGAGTAATTTTACGCGCGTTTTTTTTCTCGATAGCTGTTCGTGCTAAGGGTACTGAACTCAATTTATTAAAGTAATGTCAGATGGTGCCAGTCTTTTGACTAATGTCAAACAAGACACGAGAGGGTCACTTTCACACCCGGGCCCCAGGGCTCTCGTGCGAGACATTCGGACGAGGAAACTCAAAAATATTGGTGAGCGAAGCGACAGAGCTTATGAAATGGTTTGCCTGTTAAGAACTTTTGTATTTTTTTAGTTCTGTCATATGTGTATTAATATTTCCTCTATTTATACCTCCAACGCGACAAAGTTTTCGCAATCCTTTATATTTTTAGTATGCGCACTCTCCAACTGCCCCTAGGTACAGTCCTGTGCAAATATTCTGACGAGAAAATAATATTTATACCATGAAATAACTTAAACTTGACATTAATGTATATTTCCCCAATTATAAGACTTATCCCAAGGCAATAAGAGTCGGAATAAAAAAATAGCTACATAACAAACAAAACCTTTAATTCTTCAAGCTACATCAAATTAATTTTCACGATAAACGACTTTATGCCCTTCTAATTAAAATTATCTTAGTTAGTTTAACAGGATACGGTCTGATAGTTAAATGGATTTGAGTTATTTCACTGAGGAATTATTCCGGTAAAATTGATAGCACTACAGAAATTATTTACTATACTTACTGCCGACAAATGTTCACTCGGAACTTGCAAACATTTGCGTTATGGATTTATGGCCTCCAGCTACACCATTTTTCACCTTAATTTTTAAATCATATTTATTTATACTTCGGTACCTACTTACATTTAGATCGTATCTAAGTTCTATAATTTCAAAATGATTATAACCCAGTATTTTATTAAATACTTTTGTTGATTTAAATATCTGTCCAAAAACCCAGAGCGCCAAAAACTCAAGACTAACCTCCAACTTGTGACCCAAAAACAAAAACGCCCCAACCCCAAAATCACAAGTTCACTTTCTTATCCGAAAGTGGCAAATCAAGTCAGCTAATTTTATATCGCCACCGCATTCCCATGCAGCTACACCATAAAGTCCACTATAAAGCCCACAGATGGGAGATAAACCGCGGGAGCACTCATAAAAGAGACATAGATTATAATTAACAGTTATACTCGATAACATCAGATGTTTTAATCGATTCGAATTTACATTCCACGTAACATGTGGTTTTCGTTACAAGGACGTAAATGTGTATGACTTTTCTGATTTTACGTTTTTAACCAAAAATGCCTTAGAGCTCCGTCAAGTTTTTCGGTGATATAATTTGCCTTAATGCCGGCTGTAATTATAAAGACGCCATATCACATTCTTTTTTGTATGATTCGATTTTAATTTTCTTTTCAAATAAAGAGTTAGTTAAATTACAATGAACGGATTTGAAGGTTTTCTTCACATAAAACACGTTTTTATTTAAAAAAGATAAGCATTATTTTTTATGACAGTATCAGGATGAATTTGTACTCACTTAGAATAAGTAACGGACGTTGATATACCTGAAAAAGATATAAAATAAATTAAATAAAAAGAAAAAAATGCTGAATTTACTTTTTTTTTTAGATAATTGGATTAAGTAGCAAAAGCATTGTGTTATGAAAATCCAAAAAAATGAATGTATCACAAATACCCATATCAGTGACATAACATAGAAAACATAGAAAAGTTCGATTTCTCAATTGATCCAGCCAAGGAACAAACCCGCCAGGACCTTAGAGGTGGCGACACCATGATTAAAGATTGTTTTAAAAAAAATACGATTAAACATGGTCAGTCACTGCATTATATTGAACAATTTTAATGTTAATTTAGCAACTCAATTTAGGCAAGTGGTTAACTAAGTATTTCATAACAGTATGCGTATTACGTAAGCATGGTCAGAAAAAAAATGAGTAATACAAAATCAAACAATAACTTGTAATGAGTGTGATACACGGCGCCGACCACGGTTCCCACCACGGACGACTTCTTAAGGAGGCCTCACACAATCGAACAATAGCCCCGAATAAACTCATAAGTACGTGTAAGTGCCTACTGTACATACTTACATCTTTCTCAGCGTTAACGGGAATTATTTTTTTCTAATGTCTGGGTATAGAAATCGTTAAAATTGTCAATCATAGTAGATATTTGTCATAATATACTACACTAGTTAGTAACTCACTGTCAAACTACTAAGTTTCACATAAATACTAAACAATAAATTTAATAAGAATAAATATAATGGATAGGGGTTTATAATGATTAATAATATTATGGAGAAAATAACAAACAATTTTAATTATTAAAAGCGTTAAAGATTAATAATATTTAAAAAAAAAAAATCGTAAAATGAAACCTTTAGTCACGTGACAGTGAACACCAATCAGAAAGCGTTACGTCACGCCGTGCGAAACTCCAATCTTGTCTTTGACGTTTCGAGTATCACTACCGGAGGCGCGTTCCAAACCTACACTCCGAGTGCAACCTAACCACAACCGAACGCAATTTTTAGCCACTTTTTCCGTATTTCTCCATTGTTTGGAACATATATAAATAACTGTTTTGGCGTTTTTATAGTCGTGCTATCACACTGGGGCACTATACAGTACTTATAATATGAGAAATTCATTTTTAAACGATACGTACGAAGACACGATCGCTCTTTGGTTTGTTTCGCACGGCGTGACGTCATTCAAGACGCCATGACAGTCTTGTGCGTTTTGGAACCAAATTAAAATTGTTTTTTTAAAACGCGAAATTTATAATGTAAACGCTCGATTAAAAATAAATAAACCTTTTTTTCGATAAAATGCCTAATAAGCTAAAATATTAAGCAGTTATTGAAATTTTGTCAACTAGCCTATTGTTGATATTATAAGTAAGTATCAAATTCTATAAAATAGGTTTTGTTTAAGACTTAATAGAACTAGAAAAACTACAGAAAGTTCGCTCTTCCCTTTTCTAGAATTTTCGTTAGCTAACTCAGCATTTTTTATTAATCCACATAATGTTTTACACATAACATAACCCATAAATGAAAAAAAAAGTTGTTGAACAAAAATATAAATCTTTACCAAAAGAGTTACTGATCTGAAACTCTTCATACATATCTAAAACATTCTACATTTCGTCACAAATACTCAGCTCAATAAAAACATGAATAAATTAACGAATTCAAATTTATAACACACCTCTAGCCGCGCCATCGCTCATCACTTATCTGATATAACGGAGTCCACGCATATAAAAACTACTAATAAGTCTTATTTGCGGAATAAATCACGATATGATACGATACGATACAATTTGATGCGATACTACACATGCAGGCAAACGGTAAATAGTTTAGTAGTGTAAAATATATTTAGGTATTCTGATTTCGACATTTTTCGATTTTCTGCACTTAGGAGTAAGGCGGAGGTTTTTGAAGTAACTTTGTCGAGTCAAACCTTATTGTAATTTGTGAACAAAATTTATTGTATTGTACCCACCTTAGAGTAAGACGCGTTTCTCCGCGATGCTCGAAGGTACCCACCATTAAAATCAGTTCATATTTGACTTCTGTGTCCAAACTTTTGAGCGGAAAAACCAAATGATGTTGGTTGTAAAATTCAAAACTAAAAAATGTGTGTACGTTTCATAATTATCATTCATGTAAAGTTTGAATAATGCATCTTTAATTATTTGTAGTCGTCTTATCGAAAATGACGATTTAAAATTAATTTTGCTACAATTTACTATACTGCATTTGACACCACATTGCTACAAGAAACTTTTGATACCATGGCGATCGCGCACCAAATGACGCTTTAAGGGTAAGCTCCCGACAAGGTGGACCGACGATCTAGTGAAGGTCGCGGGAAGCCGCTGGATGCGGGCCATGCAGGACCTTTCGTGAAAATCCTAGACTACGGTAACTAGTACTGACCTTTAGTACACCCGGGTGGACCACGGAAACTTGTACTGACCATTAGTACACCTGCCCGCCTAGCATGACCACCGAAACGCGATATGATATAGCGATTTATCAAGTTTAACTGTCAAAAGACAGTGGATTATGACAGTTGAGTATCGATATATAGAGTTTCGGTGGTCAAGCTACGGACTGGGTGGACGGCAACTTGTACTGACCCTTATTACACCTGGGTGGACTACGGAAACTTGTAATGATAATGTTTTTAATAACCATTTATAGGACAATCCATTACAAGTCGTTCCTAGTGCACTCGTTCCGTGACTACAATGGGTTCCGCGGTCCGTTCTCACCAGCTCTTAATTCAACATTATATGGCGCTTAAGAATTAAACCGCTAACAGTATAAGTTTCCGTAACGGTTCATGGCTTTTGAGCAAAGCAAAAACTCATTGGATCAAGGTCACACGGTGTTTCGTGATATTATAATCTGAGGGCGTTTATTTTAGGTTATTCTCAGTTTCGTCATTAATTTGGACCATTGTTCAGATCTGCAGATCCATGGATCACCCATGGGTGGGTTTCATTGATAAAATAATGATTATTCCATAGGAACTTACATTATATTACAACATCAGCTGTAATGCGTCAAGTATAATTAGACGCGCGGTAGGAAATATTAAGGAACAATATTTTGACAGTTGTCAAACTCCTTTGAAAACCCGAGTTCATCACCGATTAATTTTTAACCATCTGTTTATGACATTTCCTCCATACATAAAAAATGTTAATACTTAATCAGCTGTTAGGTGTCTATAAGTTTCTAGTAACAATAAGCGATAGCGCCCACGAGCAACTTTTGTCTCCGCAACTATTTTGTCCCTCACAAGGTTTGTATGAAAAGTCGCATGTTGTCGCGTCGCTAACAAACCCGTGGACTTAATGTGAGGGAGAACTTAGTTGTGGTGACAAAAGTTGCTAGTGTGTAGTACGGTTACCAGATGGTACATTTAAAAATCGTGACAAAAAGCCTGATTTCTACTAAAAAGTCCTGACATTTTGCTAAAGCTTCCACAAGGCTTACGATACGACAACACTTATAGATATACTATGTATATAAATTTTATTCTAATATATAAAATATTATTGTTCCTCCATAAAATGACGTGTAAAATTATTATTTCAAGTAGGTACGTAGACAAAACTTAAGTTAAGTTTTTTTTTTAAGTTTTAGTTGTTGATTGAGCTTAATTTCTGAGGTTTGCTTTACTTAAATGTGAATAATCTAAAAAAGCCTGACATTTTCCAAGTCCGGCCGGAATCCTGACAGGGCCCCAAAAAGCCTGACATGCCAGAACAAATCCTGACGTCTGGTAACCCTACTCGTGTGCGCCAGATCTAATAATTTAACAAGGAAAAGTGGCGCCACCTTATGGACTCCCAAGTTATAAATTGTCTCACTGCAAAACGTTTAACTTGCCGTTTCATGTTTACAACAAAAGCACTAGGAAGCGTGTTATGCAAGTTTTGTCTATGGCGTTTATACAATTTAGAACCAATGATATTTTAGAACTATTGAATAAGCTTATCCATGTAAAACGCTGTCAAAGTTAAAGTTATCGTCAAATGATAATGCTACCTAGTTGTCACGTCAAACTTGTCAAAGGACATCATGCTGGCTGGCAACCTCTTTTTTTGGCTAACTTGTGCTTAACCGGTACTTTAACAAGCTTGTTATCGTTCAAGTTAGATGGTGCAACTGAGCCTAAAACTTACTCTACGTAGTCTGTCTGATACGGTCTAGCTTAGCACTTAGCTTCTAATCTCAATTGATTATGTGGTTTCTAGAATGTCCGGTTGTCGTATTCGGATGCTCGGATTCTCTTCATTATCACCGTATGTGCAAATGAGAGTGTTATCACATGGTAAAAAAAATCTTCTTTAAGACAGCTAATAAGAAGTAGGAAAATCAGAGAGGAGTATCTGTTTTTAAAAAAATAATTTACCCTTAAGTAGGTATGTATAATTTTAAGTGCAGTACACATTCAGCGCCAAGCTAAAAAAGTCATTTCTTTTTTCAGGGGCCAAGTTTGTTTCTTTATTTTATTATTCCTGACGTAATTTTTGTACCAATAGTCCCATGCAGAACCCAAAGGCGAGACGATTTGTGGAGGCCAGCAGAATCTAACGCCATAGAAAAATGTATGAAAACGTGAATACTCACATATAAACTGGCCCTGGAGAAAGGGATGGCAGAGTATGTGTGTATACCTGATACTCCGGCCTTGGGATAAAGACATTGGGTGTATACTTTGAGAAACAATGGCGTTGATCGTGTTAATAACCAAAATTAAATATATATTTTGGAAAACTGGGCTCATCTGCTGGGTGTTGGCTGGATGTGGTTGAGGCAAGCAAACATAGGCTAGAAAAAACTTTCAAAAATCGAATTCTATTCTCAAAATAGGCTAGCCGGGTTGTGGCGGGCGAGGCAAAGGCATCGCTGTCCGCCCGCTATAAACATAGGCTAATATACGCGTATTCGTTGTGTTGAAGACTTTTATGAGCAATTTAACAAGTGTCTCGAAGCCGGGCGTCTTTGATTTACGTCCACATAACGCTGCTTTACGACCAACGTTTATTGTTTCTTGTATTTCACCAGCCTGGGAGCTGATAATGTTATTTGAGCTAAGGACGCCGAGATAAACGCTGGCCTAACTCTGTTCGGTAAGTAATTGAATGTTGTGTTTACATACGACACTCGTCTACATCTGATATCTATGGACAAAGTCCACTCTGCAGCTAGTCATAGCAAAACTATTACGATCTTGTTTTGTTTTGTAATTTTAAGAAAACTTACTTGAATATGAGATTCTAGGTAAACTTGATAAACAACAAAAACTTGTGATGGACCTCAAAATAGATGTGTAAAAGAAAATAATAAATCGTAATTTCTTTATGGGTAAGTAAGTTCGTACATTGTTCTGTTTGAGGTGACGTGTGAGTGTGACTAACAATATTAGCATTTCAACAGGATTGTAAAATCTTAGCCGGAAAGAAGCCGAGGTAGAGATATTAGAAAATCTTTTACTTATGACTTCGTTTTTGTAGTCGGGTCTGGTAAATTCGAGTGTTATGCAATGTTATGCTGATTGATTTGATGTGTTCAACATTATTACTCATATTATTTATTTTAACAATCAGCAATTTTATCAAACCGTCCATCGTCCAAGAACCATGGAAGCTTCGATCATCTATCATGGAAGGCTTAGAGCATTCAACATGGAAGGTATGAGTATGTTGAAAAAGAAATCATTTTTTTAAATATCGAACACGCCACGTGTTTTCAAGATCAAGTTGAAGTGGGCCCTGTCGCACAACTTACAAGCAAGTGTCGAAATATCGAAATAAAAATATTCCGAAGCGTGTGTCAAACTCTATCGGACGAGACGAGCCGGTGGGCCCGTCGCGCCGATTACAGCCGACTCGATGCACACCGCACCGATTCTTGTTATTCGAATTAAATCGATTGCGCTCTCGATTGATTTCAAAATAAGAAAATGTTCTCGCGCCCTTCTAGAAAGTTTCAAAATATTTTGTTGTTTGTCATTCATCGGTGTAACTGTTCCGTTTTTAAACATCTCTTTTATTTTATTTAGTGCCATAGAGACAGCTATTTTCACCCAAAAAAGGTTGATTACTTGATGGACAATTGAGTTATTTTAGAACATTATGATCCAACTTTAATGAATCATACGTAATAAAAATACGTGCAAGGCCGTCCGAGGCCAGAGACCAGTCAGCTGGTGTAAGGTCAATGACATAACATAAGCATCCTCATAAAACACTATTATGACAGCTTTATCTGCTCGCCCAATGACCTTTCTACTATCACCTTCACTCATTCAGATCAACAAATAATCTTGCTCAGATTATAAGCATAAGAATAAAATTTATTCTTATGTTATTACCTACACCCCTAACACTTATTATAACCTACTTATAACTTATAATTATAAGTAAGCATGTAGGTAAGCAAACACTGAAACCGTCTAAACTATTTTCCTAAGAGTTGTCCTTCTACGAATATTTTAATTCTTCTAGCGACATGCATGTTACTAAAATAATATTTTTTGTACTTTCTTTTTACTTTTGTTTTTCTATTTGTTTTTACTTCTTAAAATTTTTCTCTAAATCCAACAGATTTTTACAATAGTCCCTTGAAAGACTGAAAATTCAGTAAAACGACGCTTTATTCCTGTTTTGAAACGTATACGAACCTGAAAACATGGAATTTGAAAAGAAAAATAATAAAAAATTGAGGCAAAAATAAAACAAAAAGTTTAATTAAAAAAGCAATATATAGTTATGTACTCTGTGTAAAACCTAGACAAAATGTAATTTTTCAAACTTACAACTATTTTTTTTTATTTGAAAACCAACAGCGTTACAATTTTGTTTATACTACTAATTCTAACCACTAGCAAGGCCAATTACAGTTTTTCCATACAATTACTTTTCTTAGTAATTTCTAAACTAGTTTAAAACATCATCTCCAACATTCCAACATCATCTAGTTAGATCTAGCAGAGCATTTAGCAAAATCAGTGTTCTTTATTCAAAAACACTAGTCGCTCGCAGCTTACCTACTCATACTCGTACATAAATAATAATAAAATAATTAATGACCGAAGCCTACTATCATCGAACGAATGAATGGCTCTTTCACCGACCGAGCGGCCAGCGACCGTCGCCAAACGGTTAGCAACAAAACTCACAGTCGGTCATCAATTTCGAAACTGACCTCCGCTCGATAACATCTTATATCCCAGATAGCATCTCCCGCTTGCGTTTAGTTTTATCATAAGATTTTATTCGTCCGAGTATCGTTAAAATAGACTTAAAATAAGAGGGCCCAGCGTACCGTGGCGGACTGTACTGTAACGCTATCGCTAGTGCGTTTTATGTACATTTGTTTAACCCATAGAAATAGAATGTCAAAGAACAACAATGTCAATAAACAGGTGGTCCGAAAAACGATGTATACATTATATATGAGATACGTAAAATATGACTTACATACATAAAATATGACTATATTCTTCGTCGATAAACGAATAAATGTAGCGAAATTTGGTTTTAGAGAAATGTGTGGCAATATATTATTTACCTGTGAAAAGTGTGATTACTTGGATTGTTTCTTTTTGTCACATCACAATCAGTAACAGAAAAAGACACCATGGCTCCACGATACCCTTATTTAAAATTCTAATCAAGATTACCAAATATTTTAAAGAAATTGTGATTGCTCTTTTGCTAGCCGGGACGCTAGGGGCTCTTACTGTAAAAAATGTTGGTCTTGAGCGCAGCGAAAATTTTTCTATGTCTATGGTTTAACCGGACATGTTTAGCTGATCTGTAACTTTAATTTTGTTTGCAAAATGTTTCAGACTTTAATTGATAAACAAAGAAATTTAACCTTGCATACATATTTTTAAACAAAGAAGAGGAGAAAAAGTTTTGAACGTCATTTTGTATTATGCTACTATCTACGATACAACTCTCGTGATGTGAAACAAACAAACTCAAGACAATACCAAAAGAACAATGGCCATTATAGACCTGATTTTTTTGAGAACGAATGGAAATAAATGCTATTGGAAAAAAGCTTAAAAATTAATAAATCAAACCATGCTATCTATGTTTCTATATGTATTAAGCCAGGGAAAAATATAATATAAGTTAGTAACCAAGTTAAGGTTTTTGAAAGCACCCAGCCGCTCAAAGCGTTCCGTTACACTTTTTAATGTCTGTAACTGTCAGTTTACAAAAATTGTATTAAACATGTATATTTTATGACTAATGCCAAAACGTTAACGTTAAAAAGATATCTCTAATAAGTAGTAGTAATTTCTAAGTAAGTAGTAAAATTATAAGTAATAATTTTTCTTTTAAGTAAAAAAACACATGTTCAAATGTCACAATTAATTAAGTTATATGAAGAGCAGAGTCTTTTGGTACAAGTATTTCTATGCTTAAAAGATAAATGATGTAAAATGATATTTGAAGGTAAATAAATATTTTTGATTTTTATTTTTTTTGATCTCTAACCTCAAACCTTTGAATATTATTTTTAGACTTCCGTGGCTTTTAATAAAAACTCTGACTTCAGAGTCAACCAGCATTTGATATATTTAACTAAAACAAGCTAACTCATTGCCAGGTTTTCAAATGTATAGCAAGTGGCCGTTGTTCTTTATGTTCTACAGCCTATAATCAAATCATACCTTAAGGGGTATTTACATGGGCGACTAAAGCCGCACAACTTTGGCCGCACGGCGAAAAGCGACCGTGTAAATTGCAATTCGGCCGCGGCCGCCAGGTGACTAAACAAAATTATCTGATCCGGTGGCCAAAACTGGAACTACGATAGTACATATTGTTAGCTAGGTTACGCCATCAACTACATAGACGACAGCGACGCCATCACCTGCGATTCAATTTTGGAAGCTACTTGCTAGGTGACTAAAGTCGACAGTCACAGGTGACTAAAATCGACCCATGTAAATAGCCCATTACTTAGCCGTTAAATTAACCCAAATTCTCAAAAACGATGCCCTTACATAGACTTCAGCCACTTGACCACGCAATTCCTTTAAAAATAGGTAGTCACTAAAAATACACGGAACCAAAAAAAACACATTTTTCGTCATATCCGCTATCAAAAGAGACCGAAAACAATAAAACCGTTTGTTTATTAGATACAAAAGTTACATAAAAAACCCGCTATCTAAATTTATATATTCGGCAAAGCTCAAGTATATCACAAGTGCGCATAAAAAAATAAAATTATTGCTAAGCATCTCGTGGTTTTGTGAGAACTGGTTTTTTAATACTCTCTGCACATGCGCTGTGACGCGGTAACGGGCGGACGTTTGTCTAATTACGTTTTACGTCAGAAATTATTTAACTAAAGAGTAGTAAACTTGGTACAATACAACCATGGTACAATAATAAACTGCCCCAGGTTAGCACTCCGAGACAGAGGAAGTGACGAGGGTCTGCACAGTCATACGTCATCTTCGCTATCAGTATTGAAAATAACGTTTGTTCATCTTTAATTGAACTGTTTAAGGCGAGGCAGTTCACGAAATTAACTCTTTCACTATGTCTTTAGAATAAGGTTGAATATTGCATAGCTTTAATTGGCGCTTCGCCAGAAATTTGACGAAATTTAGTACATTTGTATTGATTTCTGAAATACTGGATCATTTATTAAAAATGTACTCGGTTATTGTGTTAGATCGATAAAAAAGCTATCCTTTTGGCATAAAAAATCATATCACTGTCGTTGAAAATTACGAAATCTGACGATTTGAAATTTATTTTTATAAGTTTTTTCGGGTTTTTTTTACAGAGTTACCAAGCCATTTTTCAATATTCGGTTCGGTTATTGTGTTTCTTTTTCAGTCTGCTGTAATTTTTGTGACGTAGAATTCTACATCAGTTCTTCACATTGGAAGTTTAAAAATCAATCTTTTCATCAGATCGTGAACTGGCCTCGCCTTAAACAAATCGCAATTAAAATGCACTATAATAATTTTGTAATGATTCTGTGACTGTACCAAATGGTATGTTTTGGTATTCGTTGGGAAGATTTTGAACTACATTTAAATATTTAAAATTTGGTATTCGTTGGGAATAGAAATTTTTACCGGCAATAAACAAATACCATTTGGTATTAGATAGGAATAGATCCTAACTTCTAGAGTTTTTTGTAACACGTTGTAAGTATACATAATAATATAAAATAAACGTATTTCAATAGATCTTCATTATTTTACAACTTTACTGTTGTGTACAAAACTATTTAGTTTATTTGTATTTTCATACAAAACTTCAAATTAAACTAAATAAGAGATTAATGTGAAATCGAATCTTATTTTTTACATTTATTTTTATTTCTAAAAAGATTTGGCATACACATGATACACAGGTCGGTACTTGCCCAAAGTTTTGCGTTCCACATTCAAAAGTGTTCTTCCCCAATTCTCCACAGATTATCTTCTTTACTATGCTGTTGATTCAACATAATTTAGGCCATAGAGAACATTATTATATTTAGGCTCGGTCCTCACCGTTGACCGATGGCTATGGCGACACGCGTTGTCACGGGCGTCCCGCCGCGATGCCAGTAGAGATGCGACGTGTCCACAGATAACATGTGAGATGTGACCCGGCCACATCTGATACTGACTCTTGGGCGCAATGCCTTGCCTACTATAGGTACGTGAAGAGTTAAAGTCGCGGTTGCTCAATAAAAAATACGGCGTCTGGTGATCGAGGGATATCCTTTGGCAGGGTGAACCTTCTGAACCCTTAAATCATTTTAAGAAGGGGAACCATCTTGGATTTTTGTATGGGAGGGAGTTATAACACAATCTTTTTTTTGTATGGATTTTGATTTTTTTTCCATATTTTATTCCAAATATATACAATATTATTACATTCCAGCTACTGGTTTGAAAAAATCAGAAAAACATTTTCCAAACATACTAAGTTTGGGCTCTTGCAGGAGGAAAACTCTTATGGAGGAGGAATTCTTATGAAACATATGCAAAATAACTTGTAATATACTCTTATTTAACGTCCTGGAAGCAATTTAGAAAATATTAACCTTTTGAAATTTAAAGTATTTTCATCCCATTTTTCTATGAGTTAAGAGTACCAGAATCTAAAAAATTCAAAAAATACTAACTATTAGTATTTTCAAAAACGCTTCCAGGATTTGAGATAAGAGTTTATTTCGAGTTATTTGCCGTATGTTTCGTAAGAATTCATTTAGTGGTTTTCTTCCTGCAAGAGCCCAAACTTCATATAATGATTGGTAAATGTTCTTCTGTTTTGACATTAAAAAATGTCTTTTCGTTCGCTCCAGTATAGGCTCCGATTTCACGAAAAAGTGCGATCCCCTTATAACTCAGAGGATTGTGAAGATATGATAGTCAAAAAAGACTCAAAAGACGCGTATTTACGAGAGCTGCAAGCTGCAAAAATAATTATACGAGAAAATAAAAAACGAAAAAAATTATGGCCGAAATAGTGAATAAGAAGCTAATTTTTTTCCGATTTTTTGATTTTGACGCTCGATATTTTGGAAACGAAGGATGATATCAAAATTTTGAGAAAATCTCCTCTGAACAATTTAGTCAGCTACAATTTGAGCCTAAAACAAAGACGATCGGGTTAAGGGTTTGCCCCATAGCTTAACCTTTATCATTGAAAATGTTTTTTGATCGCTTTAGTATAGCCCTCATTTTCGCTCAAAGTGCGACATCGCCTTGGTTTCGTAAGTTTTAAGGCTACATGAATGGTTGAAGCCTCAAAAGACGCGTATTAACGATGGCTACAATTAGCGTGTTGGCGTAATTTTAGGAAGCGCGCTCCTTAGATGCGCGTCGCGTCGCTGAGTTGCTATGGAGGTTTGACGTAGTTCTTAGTTCTTAAATAAATCTTAGATTTTTTTTATATTTTAGGTTATAGTAGTACTTTTAATTTACCTTTCAATAAAATAGTACCTAATGTTTATAATGAAATATTTTTATATGAATTTCATACCAATATAGATCCAAAATTGTTCATGGCTTTGCTGTGATTTCAAAGTATTGTAAGTAGGTACTAATTCAAACAAAGGAATATATTTTTTATAAAATTCGATAAATTCATTTTCATTCAATGTACCGAAGGTCGTGAAAGGCACGAGATCCGTGATTTTTTTTTAAACCAGTAGCTGCAATTTAATCATATTGCATATATTTGGAATCAGCTCAAGAAGCACTTTCATTCGATACCCCACACGATGGGTTTTGAAAAAAAAATCAAATTTCATACAAAAAAAAGATTGTGTTTTATCTCCCTCCTATACAAAAATCCAAGATGGTTCCCCTTCTTAAAATGATCTCAGGGTTCAGAAGGTTCACTCTGCCAAAGGATATCCCTCGATCACAAAACGCCGTATATTGCACTTTTATGACGTGAGGAAATGCAACAAAAAACAAGTGAAAACAAAAGATCATTGACCTTTAATTTTTTTTTCTAGAGGTCAATGTTTTCGATACAGCCAGCGGCGCTTGCCTGAGCACACCACAGACTCTCTATTTATTTTATTTACTATCACGTGCAAATAATAACGCAGTCATAATTTCTGTCATCATAACCTTATTATTTTCAAATTTTATGAGAATATATTTAACCACAGCTTAAAACTGTAATTGAGATGTACACTCAAATAAACTGCCGAAAATTCGGTAAATTAATTAACAATTAAGTAAATTATTAATTTTAGGGGCAATGCAGTTCCATTTTCCTTTTAAACCGCAGAATAAACTTTCCATTTTCTTTAGCTACAAATTGGGCCGCTTGGAACAATTTTTCCCCCACGCACGATAGAGACATCGAGACATTTAATGCCCCTACTGCTGCTGGGGCACAGGCCTTCCTTGTGAGTGGATAAGGTGGATCGACCAGAACCAGAACCCACCACGTGGGCCCAATGCGGATTGGCCCACATTGGTGTTAACGACTCCAAAATAATGCAGCCGGGACCAACGGCTTAACGGCTGAAGCTCGGAGGAGCTTACGATAATAAATTTTTGGTCACCCACCCCATGACCGACCTTAGCGAAAGTTGCTGAACCTCCACAATCGCAGGGACAGGTGCTAAACCACTGCGCCACCGAGCTGCTCGATAGAGATAAGTCGCATGCGGTAAATGTCACAATTAATTGACAACTAAAGTGACTCCAAAACCGCTCATGAAAGACTTGACTGACCAACGAGCGATTCAAAAATACGGATATTGCTATGTCAAATGAAAAATTGTAGTAAAGAGCTTTAGAGCATTCAACCAATTGAATTGCTCTAAGTAAGGAGCGCTCGAGATGCCAGCCGAAGGATTCAAAAATAGGCTCCCTATTCCTATGAACTATGACTACTTACGTAGTTAGTTCACTGGAACAGGGAGCCTATTTTTGCCTTCACAGCACAGACCATTATAGTATTTGTTATTATGTCAAGTCAAGTCAAATAAGTCTGTGCTACCATAATATAACAATTTTGTTATTTTATATTATGGTCATTATATTATGTTATGTTATGGTCAAGTGCAACAAAACATTGACTGTCAATTGACATTTTATTTTCTCTCATAATTTTGTCTTTTGGTATGTCCATCAGCCATTTTTTTGTGTCCCCACTGCTGGGGCACAGGCCTTCCTTATGGGTGGTAAGGAGGACGGGCCATAACCCACCACGCGGGCCCAATGCGGATTGGTGGGTGTTAACGACTGCAAATGCAGCCGGGACCAACGGCTTAACGTGCCTTCCGAAGCACGGAGGAGCTCGAGATAATACATTTTTGGTCACCCATCCCATGACCGACCCTTGCGAACATTGCTTAACTTCCGCAATCGCTGGGCCAGGCGCTAAACCACTGCGCCACCGAGCTCCTCTGCTTTTGGTATACTATAACTATAATCAATAAAAAAAATTGAATTTCTTCGCAATCAGTAACTTAGGAAGAAATGACATCTGTCAGAGGTAAAATAACTTGACTCTAAACACACTATACAGTAGATACCTACATACATAATACTGTACGTACATTAATGTACATCACTATTCCAAAATCTCAAGTTAAAGTATCTAGAGATACTTCCGATTGTCGTTGTGTGATTAACGTAATGTCACACACACTATTATAGCGACATTTCTTCCCGCGAGCCATATACTTGTGTGCCAAGTGCCAACTTTGCATTTTAAAAAATATCTTTTAAAAATTTAAAAGATGTAAACTGTTAGTTATCTATCTATCATATTGATTATAATCGTCCCAGTGTACATAACTTTCGTCCAAGACATAACTTCAATAAACAACTTTGTAATTACTAGCACGAAAGTATCATCTACATTCTACATAAATACATTTGAAGGTAAAATTATTCGCCATAACTCTGTGTTTTAATATTAAATCAAATAATAGAATGCTATTTACACAGCGACGCCGCATAACTCCTAACGTTACTCGCAGCGGGGCGCCGTATAAACTTGACAAAACATATACGATTTCATGTTCCCAGAATACCAACTGTGCTCCGGTGATATAATATTTTGTTAATTTGCTTCCAGCGTTTGTGGAATTCGTCAGATTAAATTATTACGTGATTAAAGTAATTTGAATTGGTGAAAAATATTTTAATTTTATTCCACCGTTTTTGGTAACGGCGTTTGGTTTTTTACAGTTTCGCGACTAGTGTTATGTAGTCCGTGTAAAATAAGTAGCTGGTTTTTGTTTTTATTTTTTATTTATGATTTATTGTCACAGTTGGCTTTAGTAGATTATGCAGCGGCACATCAAAACTGCTTTTACTACCTACTAAATTCACCTATGGGAATCACATATTAGACAATATTGTTTTTAGTGTTATATGACAACAAGTTCAATTAAATTACAAACTAAGGAAAATAAAATATGAAATCCTACTCTTTGCCTCTCTAGTAAACAGAAAAGTTTTTTTTATTGTAAGAAAAGAGTCCAAAATAAACAGACATGTTATGGGTAGGTAATTCTGCATTTTACCCACTTAAAAAATGTAAAAGCGTAGAAGTGTATGTTCATAAAATTGTAATTTCTGTGAGTGAAAGATCTTCAAGAATCGGATCGTTCGTACAGGGTTCAAGAAAACGATAGAGATAAATCGTTCATTGACAAATGTTATATACGACGATATTAATATAAAGAATTTGAATTGGATTGCACAGCAAACGATAAGTAATATTTATTACTAACAGGTTATTATATAATATTTCAAAATAATAAGTATTATTATTAAAAGATTTATAAATAAATATGTAAATGAAATTTTCTAAGAATAGCGCGTACGATAGAATTAAATATTTTGCTTGGAAACAAGTAGTTATAAAATAACTTTAAAGAAATTGATTAAAAACTTATCGTTAAGTTTTAACCAATAACATCTTATATTAAAGGTTAAAATAATAATAAACCAATCTGATGATTTGAATGCACTAACCTGAACTAGTCATTTTTGCAAAATAATATGTATGCACTACCCCTCGCGTAGCACCTCCGTTCTGAATCCAGTGGCATCTTGCACTCCCAGCATCTCAAGCCGCCCCCTGTGCTAGTGCAGAAGGTAGTATCTGACAAGTAAACAGAGTAAAGATCCACTAACCTGAAGTAGTCGTTCTTGCAAAATATGCTGCTGTCCCTCGCGTTGCACCTCTGTTCTGAATCCAGTGGCATCTTGCACAAGCAGCACCTCAAGCAGGGTGTGTACCAGCGCCGTTCCAGCGCCAGTAGGTAGTATCTGACAGGTAATCACTTAGAGTAAAGATCCACTAACCTGAAGTAGTCGTTCTTGCAAAATATGCTGCTATCCCTCGCGTAGCACCTCTGTTCTGAATCCAATGGCATCTTGCACTCGCAGCACCTCAAACAAGGTGTGTGCCAGCGCCGTTCCAGCGCCAGTAGGTAGTATCTGTCGGTGATGCGTGCTCCGCAGCCGGCACAGGGATCGTCCGCGGGCGGGCGCGGCGCGTCGGTGCCGTCCGGCTCCCGCTTGCGGCACGACGTGCAGTCGCGGGGCGACCCCGGCGACGTGGCGGGCGCGACCGGCGATAGGTCCCCGCCTCCTTCGTATGACGATATGTACCTCTCACTCTGTTGCTGAAAATAACAAAAAGATATTAGAATTATGATGTAACTGTACAGTCATGAGCAATGAAATGTGTACAACATTGAACCATGACAATGTAAGTGTAATTGCTCGTTGTGTTTTTGTTAGTTATAATCTGGAGACACTAGCACTATTAGTTATTCTGTGTCTAGGGTTTCAACATCAAATCCATCCTATCTTAGCAATGTCAGGGAAAGTATTTTTTTTTATTTACAACAATGATACTGCTTCAGAAGGCCATCACTGACTTATTTTATTAAGTCAAAGATGTGTAACTTAAACCTTCCACTCCATTATTTGAATACTTTCCAAAAATTTTTTTTTGTATTTTGAGATTATAGTCTACTTTATATAAAAGTGTGCATACGGGCTGTTCCAAAAGTTTTTAGCCACATGGTAAATATTAATATTTTTTCTGTTATTATTTTTATTTGGCGGGTAATTTCAATAAAAATACCTTTAAATATGTTTATATATTCTTTTATTTCCAGCAATGGTCGTCTTGCGAGAAGCTTTTGCGATGATTACCTCTGACAGCAAGTCTGCAAAATTTCATGATGATCGGTTGAGCAGTTAAGACGTGAAAGCGTAACAAATTCTGTGTCGCATTTATTATTCAAAGTTAATATTTTGATTATTTTAGTCCTAAGGTCAAACTCGGTCTCGGTCCTCAACCCACAGACCTTCGGCCTTTTGGACTCAGACTTAGTGCTCGATTAGCTAACCTTCAGATAGCCCAGTCTTATCTGGGACCTAGAAGTTATCACAAGTCTATTAATAAGGTACCCTTTACTCCTAGCCCATTTTGATACTTGAGTAAATATAGTAGTTTATGATACTGATGCATAATACCTAGTTATGTGCAGTTTCATACACTACTTTATCTACACTCATACATTTGGGATTGAACCTACTAAATAAAAGATCAACGTTAGAAAAGAGAGAGAGACTTTGGTTGTATTAGCTATGTACCTACCTTGTAATAAGTCATTTCCTTAGCTGCATCTAAAATAATTTTGCAGAGTCAATTTTTTCACATTTTTGAGCAAGAATAAAAAACACCAACGAAATTCAGTATAACAAAATGTAAAAATTGAAATCAAAATTCAAAACTTTTTTTTGTAATGCTCTAAAAATGGCGCGCATTCCATTAGAAAAAAAAATGAGATGAGTGCATTCTTGCAAACTAATCGAAATAAGTCATCGATCACCATAGAGTGCATTTTAATCATGGAAAGTATGTGGGAAAATATCGTTGTTTTTTTTTAATATCACGGCACTACCTTCTTCTTGGATTTGTCCTGTATCGTAATGAGAAAAAAAGTTATTTTATGATGCAGCTAACTGCATCGTAATGAGTTTTATTTTTAATTTTACCTATTCACGAAAATAAAGTACGTATTTATATTACCAATTTTGAATTCATATTTGGAACATTACGTTGTGAGTGTAGATAAAATATTTGTTGTGTTAAATTTTATTTATGAACGACATCTATCTATAATATAATATTATTTATTAGTAAGCTAGTTTTAGTGCTAATCTTCCATTCCGTTGCGTGATAGTCAGCATCAAAGAGATAAATTCAATATGTCCGACATTTGGTGACATTTTAAGTAATCAATATATTGATCGTTACAACCAAGGCAACTAATTTCAAAGTGATAATTCAGGAATGTATATGCACCTAGTAAAATATTGTATAGGATAATGTTTTAATATAATGTAACTAAACAGCGGATTATATGAAAATGCATATTGCATAATGCATTTGCATATTTAACCCGTTTTCACCGGTAGTTGCATATTTTAGCAAAATATTTTGAAATCATGTATTTCGTATTTACGCACGATCTCGTTCATCGTTCAGATGTCTCACACGTTCAAACATGGCACACAATGCTTAGTCATCTTAGTGGATGCAGAATGGTTCTTTTCCGCTTACAAAAATGTATTAAGCGTAGTCGTAGACACAATTTGTCTACAGAACATTTAGAACAGTACTCGGTCGTATACATTTTTAACCGACTTCTAAAAAGGGTCTCTGTTCGGTTGTATGTATGTTTTTTTTTATATGTCCACCGATTACTCGAAGACGGCTGAACCGATTGAAATAATTCAAACGTTATTAGATCAGGTTTGTTCCCAAGTTGATCTCATTTTTTGAAATTTTGAAATCGGTTCAGTTCTTTTCAGGAAAACCTGAAAATACTGTCGTTTTCGTTACCATTTTATGAACTTCTACGGAAGATCGACCATAATCTTCTTTGTTTATGCACCGATTAAGATGATTCTTATTTTGTTTGAAAGAGGATACTTTAGTGATGATGCCATTTCGATTTCATTCTTATTGGACCTTGGATTTTAAAGATACACAAGGGAAATCCTCAAAATAAAATAAAAACTGTATAGTGATTGAAATATTTCTAGGATTATGACAATCTTAAAGAAATTAGGTACCTATCTAACATGGTCAAGGACGTTTTGGACTAGACTTGAACTGCGAAACAGTGGAAATTGAATTATTAGTGGTATTATAACATGGAAAAGTGTGAAATATAAAAAATATACATAACATCATCGCTTACATTTACATAATATACATACCCATAAAAAGGTAAAACTACCTAATACAGAAGGTACTTACACTAAAAAGAAAAAAATAAAAAATTGTTTAAAAACAAAAAAGCCGACTTCAAAAAACCTGAAAATAAAAACAAAAACAGCTTTAAAATTAAATATCTCTAAAAAGCAAAAAATATTTTTCTAATCACTTGATTATTTTTTATATTATATTTTTTTTTGCTTTTTAGAGGTTTTAAATTTATTTTGTTGTTTTCAGGTTTTTTGAAGTCGGTTTTTTAAAGGTAAATTTCAAAGCTAAAATATATTTTGTAATTGATATTTACGCAAATACGTTTGTTATCGTTGACTAATACCTTTTTAAGATAAAAAAACGAATTATTATTTCATGTTGCATATTTTGGCCCTTTTTATGGATTTTCGTGCATATTTTAGCTCAGTCCCCCGTGACCACGGCAGCTGCAAAGGTGCCGAAACGTCGGGAAAATAAAAAATCAAACCAAATACCAACTAATTACCAAAGTACTTTCAATAAAACCGCGCTAGTATCCGTTAAAAGTGTTTTGTTTTATTTCATATTTTAGCTATTGTTCTTGAATATTTGCATGCATATTTTGGGCTTTTTATGTTGCATACAGCATACAATCCGGTCTTTAAATGTGACATATATGCACGCTGTTATTGCAGCATAAGTTCTTACGTCAGAAATGTTTACTTCTTGTAATTAATATATGCTATTGTTTAATGGTCGTACCTAAAATATAAATTAATCGAAATTACTACCTACTACCAACAGAGTTATGACTGCCTCTCACATACTACTACATATAGCAATACATACATCCATCGTCAAATAGATACAGGCAGTCAAAACAGAATCAAACAGTGAACAACATCGTTATTTCTAAAATGTATTACGTTTTAGAAGTTTTAGAATATATCTATAATTGACTATACAGGGTAATTTGTATAACACCAACAAGCTCGCCGGAGAAGATTACTAACATCATAAACAACAAAGTTTGTTCTACGACTTTTCCTAAAACAGACAAAAACAACTACTTTCCATACAAAAGTCCGAACAGCTAATCGAAGTTTTGTATGAAAAGTCGATTTATACTATTCTACTCCTGCGAGGTTGTTGCTGTTTTACAAAACCCTGTATAAGATAATATAAATTGTATTCGCCTCTTGTATCCCTTATTAGTGGTATTTTAATAATAATAGTTTAATGAAGGTTTACCTTAACGATAAATTTTGCATAAAAAAATTGTGTTGTTCGTTAAGGCCAACAATAGTTCGATACGAAGGGGTCACCGGCGCACGCGCAGGTTATCGCCGTTTCCTGGCTATACATTGTTACAAATTATTTGTTTTCCATGAAGTTTATCTAAACTTTGAGCTACTTAAAAAAGCAAAGATATTATAAAAAAAATCTACAAAACAATGTAATAATAGTTAAACAAAATTCACAGATTTCGCAGTCCCCGCAAGAATCGGAGCATTGAAAATGAATACAAAAATTTACGAATATCAAACTCAAATCGAATGCAAAATCCTATTATTTTTTATATATAATTTATCACTCGGCTTCGCCTCGTGTCACAAATGCGCCCGCTGACTGCCTCGACGCGGCGAAAAAATTTCCAAAGAATGCACTTCTCGCCATTTGCATCTTTTAACACCATTACCATGCCATCGGTCAGTAATCATAGAAGCTGAGTGCATCACCTTTTATATACGGAAATACCTGTTTTTCTAAGAGGCCACCTACAGGTGACAGGAATTATTTACCGATTTTCAAAATACTTTCGCCATTTTGTAGCTAAACTAATACCCTAGGACCTTTTTTATTTTTTCTTAAGCGGTTTTTTTAAATATTTACAATTTAGTAAACAAACACCCTCCAAAAACCCGACTTTTTTACATTTTTCAATATTACAAAAAAAGTTACGAGCCATTTTTCAAAATTCAAACGCTCACACGTGTCCCGATAAATTTCTCAACTCTTGGTACTATTTCCATCTCGATCCTCCCAAAATCCTCGGAGCTATGGCCAAAAATACGTATTAGGCAATTTGCATCTGATAAGTAACCATTTTCAATGGTAAAACCATTTTCTGTACCTTTATTTAATATCCGCGTGGGCCCTAGGGAACTTTTGACCAGTTTAAAAAGAAGCTTATATTTTAATATGTTAATCCAACACTACCAACCAAGTTTCATCCAAATCCGTCCAGCCGTTTAGGACACACACACAGTAGTAGTAGAAAAGTAGGATGGATAACAATATTAATACGCTAATAATAGGCACTTTATTCTTGTAGCTGCATTTAAAAAAATATATCAATAGGATTCTGAAATGCAAAATGGGTCATTTAGGTCGTTTTGAATTCTAGTAATTTGGCTTTGGTGAAATGGGTAAAACAGTCACCGTCATTGCCGTCATTACAAAAACTTAAACAACAACATTTGTTCTACGACTTTCCCAACAACAGAGAAATGATCGACTTTTCATACAAAACTTCGATTAGCTGTTCGGACTTTTGTATGGAAAGTAGTTGTTTTTGTCTGTTTTAGGAAAAGTCGTAGAACAAACTTTGTTGTTTATGATGTTAGTAATCTCCTCCTGCGAGCTTGTTGAAATTATACAAATTACCCTGTATAGTCAATTATAGATATATTCTAAAACTTCTTAAACGTAATACATTTTAGAAATAACGATGTTGTTCACTGGTTGTTTCTGTTTTGACTGCCTGTATCTATTTGACAATGGATGTACTGCTATATGTATGTATGTATTGCTAAATGTAGTAGTATGTGAGAGGCAGTCATAACTCCCTGTTGATAGTAGGTAGTAATTTCGATTAATTAACAGACTTCCAAAAAAGGAGAAAATTACATTTTAATATTTTCGTTATTAGTTTTTGTATGAAACGGCAGATTTTTTCGCTATTTCAGCGTTGGTCCCATAGTAAAACTTGTTCAATTTGATGGCCTGAAGAAACGGTTTTACCCATTTTGGGTTCATTCTAACACGTTGTATACGAGTATTAATAGTCTTCTTTATATTTTGTAACATAAACTTCGTATTTTGTGTTGGCAGCCTTTCGGCTCACCACATAATAATTCCCAAGAGTTATGTCAGATACCAATTACCAAGGTAATTATTTCCACGCTACGATAATATGATAAGTTGTAATTTAGGAGTACATATTTAATTTACGTTACGATAATTATAATTAAATAATATAGTATAGAGTGTAAAAGCGTAAAATTATGCGGCACAATCGAGATTTGTTGCAAAACTTTTTCAAATAATTGGTTACTTTTGTGCTTTTTATTTATTCAATACAGTAAACATTGAAGTGTCGAGATTTTTATGTTAGATAAGCAAGCGTATGACCGCTGTCACGCCGCCTACCGATCGGGATACGTTATTTTGAGGGCATAACCTTCAAAAATTCTAAAGTTTATGAAATCTTGCCTGTCGATACATTTGCATATATGTATAAAGTGTATTTTTGCGTTTTGTGTCACATCTAGCCTATGCATCTTTAGAAATTCAATTATTTGTGTTGGTTATAAATAATTAAACTCGAAACTGTCAAAATTGATAGTATTGTATTTAAGATAGCCTGCTACCATTTATCTAAAACATTTGACACTTATTTTTTAACCAATATTATTGTAATATTCTATTGGAGGTACTACGGCCACTTTTTAGGTAGGTAATAGTCAAATAACAGTATTCCCGTGGACGAAGATGACACAAAAGTTCATGTACATCGGATACCTACAACTTTGTAATCATCATTAAAGTAAAATTTTCAACTTTAATTTTCTTTTCGTCCGATAGTGTTAAAAACCTAAATTATTACTTATGCATCCATCCAAAATGACACAAATTCATGTATTAGGCTATGTGAATGGTGCAGAAACTATATACGAAAAAAAAACTAACTTTAATATTTTTGAAACCTAAAAACGTATCCCGATCGGTCTAGCCGTGGTAAATAAAAGCTAGGGTTTCCTAGGATGACGGTGCAGTCATATTACGGCCGTAATTTAGCGGCGTAGAACGTTGTCTATGTAAACAAATATGGCGCGCCGTATTGTATACATTTTCAGTCAGGTAAAGGCATATAATTAATGTTTTTTTATGAATTTAATTAAATAAGCTTTCGTCAAGAATCTACACACGCGAGCAAAAATATGGAATCACAAGCATATTTTAATACAAACGAGGTAACTTTGAAACCTTTGTTCTCCGTCAGGGACGGGGTGGCATCTGAATCTAATGTTGACCATTCAAAGAGTAAATGGAGGAATTCTAGATCGCTAACGAATCCTACGGCTCAGAAGAGTCTTGTAAACCAGAGACCGTATGGAGTTTATAGTGTCACATTTTCCATACCTTTGATGCAACTTTATTATTTTAAGTTCAACCCTGAGCCAAACGACTTATTTAATCCGTCAGGATTCTTTAGCAAATAGGCCTCCACCAATCATACTATTTAAATTGCCATACTTACACCGTTTAATCCTGGGCGGAGTACCAAAACTTCAAAGTTGCCTCGTTTGTATGAAAATATAGGCCTCTGGTCCATATTTTTGCTCACGAGTGTAGAAAAATAACGCACACAAATGTGACAAACATAACTTCGACTTTATTTTTAAAAAACCACAGCCTAAAGTATTTATAATTATTATAAACAAACGGGTGTAACTGAGTCATGTAGAAAAAAATATGTAGCATTAATAATTGTACACATTATATTTTTGTTACAACTTTCCTTAAAAAAAAATGGACAATTTTAAAGTAAAGAACTACTCGTCCTTCTTCATTGATATAAATATTAACAAAACAATATTTTGTTAACATTCATCAATAAAGTGTTCACTTTAAAGAAACATTAAAATTAACATTCAACAACAACCTATCTTACTTGCCTATATATCTAACACAAAACAGTACTATAGGTAATCTACTTTTTACATTATTTTATTGTGAAATCTTTGTTTAAAAATGTGTAGGTATTTAGCCTTGTGCAGCCCCTTAAGTTATAATAGGAACTTAAGTGCCGAGGAACTTAATGCAATATCTTTACCATTCATGGCAAATAAGTTATTATTATCAATGAAAAAAGTAAATAGAGTTACTATTTAATAAAATTATTGAATTAGATTAAGTAAGCCTATAAATTTGTATAAAAATAGATGTTAGTATGGAAAAATTTATAAATTATCCTTAAAGTATCATAGTTTATGTAACAACCGCGAACGCATTGCTAACATTTTAAGAGGAAATTTATTTAAGTACTTACTCTTAAAAACACTTAAAAATAATGTTACATGTTGTGTTTAAAAAGATAAATATCAACTAAGTAACAAAGAATACACCACTAATATTCGTGTAGGTAAATCTTTGATCCAAGCAAAATTAGGACCTAATGTAGGTAATTGACTAACAAAATTATTTTAAAATATTAAATTAAATAGGAACTTAGAACATCTCTGTTCTTGTTTAGGCTTCGGTTTTGTCCATCTTTACAAAACGTAAGAAACTATCTAAGTGTAAGATTCGTAGCCTAAAAAAAAGTTATCTAAGTGAGTGCACTTTTTTTAATAATTGTTTGTCAAGTTATATTACAAAAATTGTGAAACAGTCCTTTATGTTTAGAAGCAACCAAGGTATTATTCTCAAACATCTAAACATTTATTTCTAAAATATTAATTTGAGTAAGTTATTAACAAATAAGATTCCCCTAAAAATAACTGTTCGCCCCCTAATCCCTCAAGTTCTAATGACTAAAAAGATATAAATTATAAACTTCAGCATACCCGACTAAAACTTATATTAAGACACTAGTACCGAGTACAAACTATTAATAAATTAGATACCTAATTAAGTAGATTTATAATTACACAACTCAAGTTAATGTAAACATAGTTTACTATAATTATATTTTTAAAATGCTACGGTGACGAGTTTACATATATTTTTTTATCGATTTTCTGATGACGAATTAACTGCAGTGACGAGTTAACCCATTACGAAGGGTCACCCCGTGCTTTCCAAACTTTTCGCTTATTTTTTAAACATGTCGATTACCTACAGTAAAAAAAACTTTTTCAAATTCTATTGATCAATAATTAAACGTGACAATATTAACTCTAATATAAATATAATATTCTTTAAATATTTGAAAATAAAAATGGTTTATAAATGGTAGTTTCGTAGCCGTGCCAGAAAAACCAAAATTACGTTCCAAACATTATGAAATAAATAATTAACAGCCTTTTAAAAACTTTTTGCGTTATATTGTTTACATGTCAATCATAATAAAAAAGTACTGAGAGAGTGAAGTCTCATTTTAAATACAATATTTGGAAATAAAAACCGTTTTCGTAGAGTCGTAGCCGTGTAGGCCTATCGCGCCGTAGCACGGGCCGTCCGTCGTAAAAAAAGATATCAACGACATATTATCGTTTTTTAATTATACTTATGTAATGTATTTTGTAAATAAACACATTAGGTATTGTGCACTGTGTGTGTAGATACTTACTTTTTTCGGGTTACAAATTATTTATTATTAGAATGATCAAAGTAATATAGCAAAGGTTGTAGTTATAACTAGATTCTTAGAATTTAAAACACTTTTCCCTTATAAAATAAAGCTTTAGGATTTTTTTTGATATTTAGGTGTATAGTTTCATGATATCCTATTAGCTTGATGAAGCTAAATAAAGAAAGATAAATTTAATAGAACACAAATATTGAAGGCCTCATTTTAAGAATACTATTTGTAGTACATTAACTGTAACCTAACAAATGTAAACATACTATTTATATTATTATTACTATTATATTATGTAAACATACCATAATATTCATAGTAGGTAACTAATAACAGATTTTGAGTTATTGAAAGCTAATTTCCATTAACCTTTCAGCACTGACTTATAAACAACTTTTTTATTTGGTAATTTCAAAAATGCGAGCTCACCCAGTGCATCGCCCCCCTCTCCTCGTACACTCCCATCTGGGGATCAATTTTTATGTTTTCAAATAGCGAACGATTGGGCCGACGCCCCACTGCACTCGGCACTCACTCGCGCATCGCACGTTCACACCGAACCGCGGCCGGTGGGCAACTGGCGAGTGCCGGCGCGGTCGGAGGTGGGCCGGCACGCCTCCTGACGCCCCTCCCCACCTAGTGGTGGGGGTTTGGTGGTCCCAAATTACAGTTTACCACAACATTTTTTGGGCGCGCGTAATAATTTCATCGCGACGGTTTGAGAATCGATGACATCTCGACGTTTGAACGCGCTCACTGTTTTTGTTTCTTTTTCGTATTTTAACCGTTTACGTTGTATACTTTGTTTACATTGAAATTACGTTTACTATGTCGTTCCTCGTAGTTACGATGGTGTATAGTCTATGAAGCGTCTACGTAATTAAAATAATTAAGTACCTACTTATGTATAATAATAATAATATGTAGAAATAAGAAAAAACCGTAAACAAAAACGCACGGCGCGGCGTGAGGTAAAATCAACTATTCGCACGCTTTACTGTCATCGAAAGCACACGTATTCGAGCAACTGTATCCAAATAGTAGTTTTCAACACACTTGCTCGTAAAGCGAGCCTTAATACATCGCTTTTAAGCGCTTATTACACCATCCTGAATGTCGGATCCGGAATTCAGTGTCCGATTTAGGACGAGAAATTCAGTCGCCAATTAGACCGTCCTGAATGTCGGATCCGATATCACAGCTTTACGATCATACAGTTGTTAAACGAATGTTCTTGTAGCCGTAAAAATACATAGCTATGTAAATAGGAGGTATATGTAGGTAGCTAGGTAGGTAGTAGGTACGTGTCATTTTCAACGCTAATCTGAACTAGTTTTTAACCGACTTCATCAAAAGGAGGAGGTTCTCAATTCGATTGTATACTCTTTTTTTTATCGTTATTCGCGCGTATCTTCGACATTTATGGACTGATTTTGATGATTCTTTTTTTGTTCGATTGAGTTTTCTTGCGAGATGGTCCCATTTATTTTTTTTTCAAATCGGTTCAGTAGTTTTCAAGTAATCCCGAAAATACTATGACTTTACATCAACTACCTTGACGACTTTGTTATTTATGAACCGAATTAGATGATTGTTTTTGTTGGGAAAGGGATACCTTTGTGTAGTAGTTTTAACAGACTTTAAAAAAGGCGGTACCTATTCAGTTTGTATATGTATGTATGTTTGTTGTCTCCGCGATTATCTCATGTTTGGCTGAGCCGATTTTACTACCTAAATAATATACCTACACTACTTAATACAGAAGGTACTTAAAATAAAAAATTGTTTAAAAAACAAAAAAACCGACTTCAAAAAACCTGCCTCTAAATAGCAAGAAATAATATATAAATCATTAGATACGCATTATCATATCATTGTTATAATAAAACACGTCTATTGAAGTCGGGTGGGGCTTTTAGAATAAAAAAAGGAAGTTGTAGGTACTCCAGCCTCACCCGACGTGTTTTAATTTAACAATGATAATGCGTAGCTAATGATTTATATATTATTTCTTGCTTTTAGAGGCAGGTTTTTTGAAGTCGGTTTTTTGTTTTTTATATTGATGTAGGTCAAAAAAAAAGCAAATCACAGAGTGACAACCCTTATATACTTTTAGTCGTTGCGCCAACTGTCTATCTAGACGAACGGCGCGGCGGATTTTTTTTCGCCAACATAAAAGGCGTTGACTGACTGTACTCTTTATGCTGTGGTACTACTGTGTCGGAGCCGAGCGTCCTGAATGCGATTACACTGTCCTAAGTGCTTCCGATTTAGCATCCGTCATGTCGGAGACAATTTCTATCCTAATTAGGATCCTAAATCGGATCCTAGCTTCCTGAATGCAATTACACTGCTCTGAATTTAGGAGCGACTTCATATCGGGTCCGATATTTAGGATGATCTAATTAGCTCTTTAGGGCCATAAACCGAGCTATAACAAACGCGTGCAATAATATATAAAACACTAGTTCGTAATAGAATTAACCCTACAAAGTTAAATAAGTACCTTACTGCAAGTTCTATGCGAGTAAACAGAGCATTCCCAATTTAGCCGGGTAATACAGTTATTTTTTTTTGACAACAAAAAGTTTTTTCTGCTGCTGAAAATTCATATACATTTTTCGAATAAATAAATGTGTAAGTCCTTAATTAAGTCAAATAATTATATATTATTATCAAATTATTCATAATTCACAATATTTTGTTATAAAATATTAAAATATTTGCATTTTGTCACTTAAAATTATAATTTTGAAGTAGGCTGTATGCTCATCGCCCCTTTGTTCGCAAAATATTCTTGCGTTGGGCGTGTGAAAAAAAAACAAAAAAAAAACATGCGCGCCTTTTCCCATAATTATCATATTTTATTTTTATCGTATTTGTTGTTGTGTGTTTTTTAATCTTTAAAATTACTTTGTTTTTTCCTCGCAAATGTGTTGAAAAACGTCGTATGAAACTCTTGAGCTCTTGCTTATTGCACACTCGGCTGAGTTACGCCC
Source organism: Agriphila straminella (assembly GCA_950108535.1). NCBI lineage: Eukaryota > Metazoa > Arthropoda > Insecta > Lepidoptera > Crambidae > Agriphila > Agriphila straminella. The sequence goes on along the minus strand of OX467303.1, from coordinate 3,188,713 downwards.
TCGCCTGCGGCTCGGGCTGCAACCCACAGCCTTGTGTGCAATGAGCAACCTAAGCTAACTTGTCTCATAATGTACTATTACAACACACTTGCTCGTAAAGTGAGCCCAAATACATCGCTTTTAGGGCCAAAAACCGAGCTATAACAAACACCGTGCGTAAAAATATTATACACTAGTGCGTTATAGAATTATCTCTACAAAGTTAAATTAGTACCTTACTGCACGTTCTATGCAAGTTAACAGAACATTCCCAATGTAACCGGGTAATACAGTTTTTTTTTTAGTAACAACAAACAGGTTGAATGCCCCTGAAAATTCATAAATAAATAAATTTATACGTTCTTAATTAAGTCAATCAAATATTTATTATTATCAAATTATTCATAATTCTCAATATGTTGTTTTAAAATATTTAAATATTTGCATTTTATCACTAAATATTATAATAATTTTGATGTAGGCTGTATGCTCAGTCACCCCTTTGTTCGCAATACACATTCCTGCATTGGGCGTGTGAAAAAAAACCTTCTTTTGTCGAAAATACTTTGTTTTTCCTCGCAAACATGTTGAAAAACGTCGTATGAAACTCGTGAGCTCGCTTATTGCACAAAAACGTAGTGATTATTTCCTCTGTGATTGCACACTCGGCTGATCATAAAACACTAATTTGTTACATTAATTTTTCTTATTTTATATTTATTTCATACATGCGACCTCATTTCGTCCATACTCTTTACTCTTTATTTCGAATTATCAACCTTCTTTTTTAATAATCATTATTTAAAACTCCTTGGTATATCCGTGCATTTTCTTTTTTCTTTTTAATCCATGTATGACACCATATAGCACTCTATCTACATAGATATAGTATATTTCTATCTATCCTTTTCTGACATATCAATTTTACAAGTCTCATCCTTGCCACTTTATTTTTTAACCGACTTTCAAAAAAGGAGGAGGTTCTATGTTCGTCTGTATATTTGTTTTTTTTTTTGTGTATGTCCACCGATTACTCGAAGACGGCTGGACCGATTGAAATGATTCAAACGTTATTACATTAGGTACACTCCCAAGTTGGTCCCATTTTTTAAAATTTGGAAATCGGTTCAGTACTTTTCAAGTAATTTTGAAAAAAGCACAAAAATAGTATGATTTTGTGTGAATTACCTCATAGATATAGTATATTAAAAGGGGTAGATGCGCTACCGAGCGACCGGGTGTAAGGGATAGATATATTATGACGTCAAAATATGGGGTTGCCATGATCAGAAAAAGTACCCTTAACGGGGTAGCATCTGTTAATGTGCAGATTACTAGTTAAAGCACGGAAATCGTCTACTTTAAGAAAAATTTCGGTACTATTATGTATTCTGTGCTTTAAGAGGATTGTCAACCACGTGGTCTCCATACAAACGGCGATAACGTTTCCCACCCTCTAAACCTTAACCTACAGCAATGAATTTTTGGTATGTTTTTGAAATGCCTAAAAACTAGGGCTGTACGTTTTGATTTTTAAAATATTCATTGTAGATTTGAAAATATTGGCACTTCTGTGTTTTGTATGAAATCACTAAAATGTATTTCGAAATCTATTATAAATATTTAAAAAAATCAAAACGTACAGCCCTAGTATTTAGGCATTTCAAAAATATACCAAAAATTAATTACTGTAGGTTAAGGTTTAGAGGGTGGGAAACGTTATCGCCGTTTGTATGGAGACCACGTGGTTGACAATCCCCTTAACTGACTCGACCAGTTAATCTGCAGATTAACGGATTCCGTACTTTAACGGTAACATACGTATACATAGAATAGAAATGGAAATAAACTTTATTCGCAGTAATTGTGGTACAGCAGAGATATTAATAAAATGTTTAGACAATTCGCCATTTCCAGCATGCAAAAACTCAGTATAATTATAAATGGTATTAAGAAAAATAAAAACACGTCTTCCCTGCTAAAATCGAACTAAAGTTAAATAACAATCGTCATTGCAGTCGGGACGGGAGTACACACAACTGCCCTGCTAAAAAAAGAGAGATATAGTAAACTAGCTGGGGTTCGCTCAGGTAGTTAATATGAGATTGTGTGGTTAATGGAATAAAAAGATAAACTTTAAATTAAAACAGGTAAAGTCTTTATTAAACGTTGAAATACAGAACTTTTTTTATTAACGTTAGTTTTTCTGTTTTTCGGAAACAATTTTTTTCAAAATATTTTAAACAAATTCGTGTGTGGCACCCAATTCTTTTTTCTAGTCGCTTCTATACATTTTTCACGAGTTTTATCTTCCGTCGGAAATCTGGAAAAATCAAATCGCTTGAAATTCCCTGAAATATGGGGTAATTTTTGGGGAAAATTTTCTATATAGTAGGCATCCGGAAATCGAATTATAAACCTACTGATTTTAGTGGACTTCAAAGCTAAGCTGACTTCTACTATTTCGTAGATGTACGCAATTTTACCGGTTTGCATGTCAAATGTTTACGAGGTTATTTTTAGAAATAATTTTTAGATTTTTCCTATTTATCAGGTTTTTCATGATATAACTAATGATTTAGCTCAGAAACTTGGTTCCTGTGAGATTTGAGAAAGAAATACGTGATCAAAATATAGAAAACAGTGTACTCACGCATGAAATGCAACGCCCGCTTCTTTCCTTTGATTGTTGCTTTTGCAGCCAAATATCGAACATCCCACCATTTTGTATGCTAGACACAAACACTACACATTCGATTTATAATAAATCTTCAATATTAATTAGGGAGTTATCCACAAAAACTTTAATTTCTCTGGCACTTTTGATATAACCCCACTTGTTTGTTTTGCTTATTTGAACTCTGCCTATAACCCGACCATGAAAAAAAGTCCGGTCGGTGATAGAGAAAAAACATGACACTCTTCTCTATTTCCTCCTATAGGAATCTTAATAAGACGATCTCGCTCTATCAAAGCATGTCAGACCATTGGAATTACCTCGATGATTGGTCGTATTACTTCTTTGTTTATGAACTGAATAAGATAATATTTTTTTTGTTGGAAGAGGGATATCTTAAGTGTAGTTTTTTAACCGACTTAAAAAAGGAGGTTCTCAGTTTGACCCGTATTTAAGTATGTTTCTCCGCGATTATCTTACGTTTGGCTAAGCCGATTTTTCTATATATATAATATACCTTATCTACAAGGTACCTACTTGACTGGGTACGTTGGTCAAAACCTATATTGACTGAATGTCTGCTCTTTAAATTAGTCAATAAGGTTATTGACTGAGGGTGTCGGTCAAAATCCTTATTGACTGATTTTGTCAGATAAAATCAACCAATAAGGATTTTGACCGACGCCCTTAGTCAATAACCTTATTGACTAATTTTACCGGTCAATAAGGTTATTGACTGGTTAAGGGTTTTGACTGTAACACCTACACTAAAAATAAAAAATTGTTTAAAAAAAAACAAAAAACCGACTTCAAAAAACCTACCTCTAAAAAGCAAGAAATAATATTCGTTATAATAAAAATACGTCTATTGAAGTCGGGTGGGGCTTTTAGAATAAAAAAAAAGGAATTTGTACTCCAGCCCCACCCGACTTCAATAGACGTATTTTTATTATTACGAATATTATTTCTTGCTTTTTAGAGGTAGCTTTTTTGAAGTCGGTTTTTTGTTTTTTTTTAACAATTTTGTAACAAATGCTTCAAATAGGTTTTTTCAAAAGCATCAACGAACCTCTTTTTAATATACTATATCTATGGTCAACGAACGATAAATAACTGGCATTCATTTTTGCTTTTGTAGACATTTGCTTAGACACTGACAAATATTTTTTACTTTCCTATAAGTCATGGTACAATAATGACCATAGATATAGTATAGATAATGACACTATTTTATTTATGTTATATTATGATATGACATAAGTCAACATAAGTTGTCGTTTTGCTATCTATCGTGTCGTGTGCAATACGAAATTCACAAAAACATCGATAAAAACAAAATTCATCTAGGTATAATATTAATTAATCAATAAACACACATCATGTCTCTTCTAGCTTTAGATAAATGGTCGAATATGTTCAAAATGATCGGTCAAAATGGAGGACTATTTAAATCTCTATACAAAATGTGGCGATATGATACCCTCAAGCTGGTAAGTAGGTAATGCTCTTAAGGAGAGTTTCTCATGTTCACCACAATCCCCTGGGGATCGTAGTGGAATAGCAAGTGCTTTACGTCCCCCCGCCCGGGGGACGGAAAGGGGCGTCTTAGTGGAAAATGGGGGCAGATCAATAGATAGATCAATATATGAAACGTCTGCGTTAACCAGTCTGTGTTGTTTAAAGGTCTCTGCCCATTATAACGTACCATACCATGACCGTGGTAGGAACGTATCAGGCAAATAAATATTTTTTCACTCCTCTTGCTCAAAAAGTCCGTCATTGTAACGTACAAGAGCCGAGATAAAATAGCATAATTACGCCTAGGGGTTAAAGTTTTTTCTTTTTTAATGTTTGTCTATTACCAATGAGCCTTCTAAAACGAAAAAGTATTTATTCATAATCAAGAATAAAACTCGCTCGACTTTAATACTGGGGGTCTATTACGAAAAGTTTCATGCGATACACGCAACTGCGTCCGTGCTTCGTTATGATTGTTTCCTATTACAAAGCACTTGCGTATGCGATATCGCAAAGTGATTGCGTAAGTTTGACAGTTTTTCTCTAGCGTATCCGACATCATTCATTCAATAGTCTTTGGGCTACGATAGCCAAATTGAAAATGTGTTTAATAGCCACAACCGACGAACTGCAGACGATTATCGTGACCAAGTGATTGCGTACGTTATTTTCGTAATAGGCCCCCTGTTTCTCATTCTTATTTTTGAAAATGGAACTAAAAGCATCTCTTCGGTGAAATCATAGACTTATTTATACTCTGTGCACAGAGTGAATCGTAGAATGCGTGTTTGGCAGCAGAAATTAAAAAAAGGTACCATGGCGCAAAACCTTTAGAATTTTTCTATAATTACATACTGATTGAAGTGACTGTAATAGGAAAGAAATGATTTTAATCTTTTGCCGTCAACAAATCATTTAGGTATTTAAATATTGTACAAAAAGTTTATGAAGTGGAGGATAGAAAAACGAATGGATTCGTTTACGGAAGTAGGTAGGTATACTATTTAATATTGTATTTTATTTTCTCGCAATCGTAGTGAAAAGTATAGTGTAACACACGACGCTAAAACCCATTGTTACTCGGTTTCTATTTATTCCCTCGCTAAAGCTCGGGAATAAAACTACCGTACCTCGTATGCTATGGGTCCTTTTAGCGTCTTGTATAACAATCTACTATTTCAACACACTTGCTCGTAAAGTGAGCCCTAATACATCGCTTTTAGGGCCATAAACCGAGCTATAACAAACGCGTGCAATAATATTTTAGTATTTAGTATTTATTTATATAAAGCACATGTTACAGTATCACTTTCACATCAATAACTGAGATATTAGACAAAGTGTGATGGCCTGAAAAACATACCCTGTTAGGGTGTTGCTTATTATGACCTAATAATTATTAAATTAAAAATAAACGTAGAGCAAAATAATTAACATAATAGATTGTTATTTAGAGAGCTTCCCGAGGATTAATAGAATTATTTGAGCACATATATTCTTCAACTGAGTAATAACACTTTTTTATTAAAAAGTCTTTTACGATATTTTTAAATTTATTTTCATTTTTTTCTATTTTTATATATTTCGGTAGTTTATTATATAATTGTATGCATCTATAGTAAGGGCTGCATCTATACATTTCAATTTTTGGTTCAGGAGGAACAATATCATGCTGACGTCGGGCATTTTTATTAAATTGGAAGTAGTTAAGATTTCTTCTCACAAATAATACTATTTCAAGGATATATATGCACGGGAAGGTTAAAATATTTAGTTTAATAAAATGAGGTTTGCAAGATTCTGGCTGGCGAATATTTACAAGTATACGTACCTATACATTTTTTTTGCTGTATAAGTATGTCGTGTGAGTCTGTCCTATGGCCCCATAGTATATGCGTAGCCATGCGTATGCGTAAGCATAGTAGACATTTAATGCGCAGGCTGTGTTTGTATTTGTTTTTATTACCCATAATGCATAAATAAATTTAGAAAACTTTTTTTTTATTTCACTGACATGACTTTTCCAATTTAAGTGGGTGTCTATATTGATGCCTGATAATTTAAGATTTGGTACTTCTTCAAATTTAAGGGATTTCTTTGTAATTGTTAGATCTGTTGGTTTCTTTTGGTATGGATGGAATTGTATGAGTTTCGTTTTTTTATGTTTACTTCTAAATTATGTGCTATGAGCCAACTATTAAGTAATTTGTATGTGGATTCTATGTTACGACTACAATCAGTATTATTCGGACATTTGAACAGGATTGATATGTCATCTGCGAATAGTACAGTTTTATTTTTTGTAATTTTTGGTAGGTCGTTAATATAAACGAGAAATAATAAACATCCTAGAACGCTGCCTTGAGGTATAGAATGGTTGATAGTGATAGTTTCGGATTGTATTGTTTGCTGAGTTCCGGTATTTTCGTCTAAGTGTTCAATCTGTACATATTGTTTTCGGTTACTTAGATAAGATCTCAGCCAGTCCAATACACATCCGCGTATGCCCATTTTGTCAAGTTTATTTAATAGGACTGAGTGAGATACCTTGTCGTAGGCTTTAGACATATCTAGTAACAATCCAACGGCATAATGTTTATCCATGTTGTTTATATAAAACACTAGTTCGTAATAAAATTAACCCTACAAAGTTAAATTAGTACCTTACTGCAAGTTCTATGCGAGTAAACAGAGCATTCCTAATTTAGCCGGGTAATACAGTAATTTTTTTTTTACAACAAAGAGGTTTTATGCTGCTGAAAATTCATATACATTTTTGGAATAAATAAATGTGTAAGTTCTTAATTAAGTCAAATAAATATATAATTAATATCAAATTATTCATAATTCACAATATTTTGTTATAAAATATTAAAATATTTGCATTTTGTCACTTAAAATTATAATTTTGAAGAATTAGTAGTAGGCTGTATGCTCCTCACCCCTTTGTTCGCAAAATATTCTTGCGTTGGGCGTGTGAAAAAAAAACAAAAAAAAAACATGCGCGCCTTTTCCCATAATTATCATATTTATTTTGTTTTTGCCATATTTGTTGCTGTGTGATAAATTACTTTGTTTTTTCCTCGCAAATGTGTTGACAATACGTCGTATGAAACTCGTGAGCTCTTGCTTATTGCACATAAGCTAACTTGTCTCATAATGTACTATTGAGATCCAAACGAAACTTTGGGGTTGTGGGAATAGAAAATAGCGGAAAATCCCATTACCTACTAATTGCATTTGCAGAACCCTCAGTTGAAAGGCTGCGATGCGCTGGGCAACAGATACTACGAGAACACCTATTATATGCTCGGACGCAGCCGCTGGGTCGAGTACGCTGACAACGTGCGGTGGGAGTACGATGCTAGCCAAGTAAGAGCTTCTTATACAGAGTGGACATTTTTAACCGTACCTAACCACTCGGCCACGACATTATTATTATTACCGCGCGTGCGTCCTGCGTCTTCGGCAACCACTGCGCGGTCGTTACGACGAGCTGAGAGGCCGACATCGAGACAGCGCGCACTGGTTGCCGAGACGCACGACGCGAGACGCGCGCGTGGTGATGTCGTGGTCGAAGCGTAATGACGCAGGCAGTCGATACTTAGTCTCCTTCCATAAGTACTCTGGTGGCCCAGCCCAGCGCTGATCGGGGCAGGATGGCGTCGTCGGTTTGGCAAAGTAAGGAGACCGGTACGGCGCGGGCCAGTGCCGGTAAGCGCTGAAAAATAATTCTTTATAATATGCATAAACACGGTGAAAAATATAAAAAAATACTCACTTGTTTGGCCTTTATTTAGAAGCATGCACAAGTTTAATTTTTACTAATAGATATGTCAATAGTTGAAGTCTAATAATTGTTTTATAGTATAAAAAATATGTTGATTAAATATTAAGGTTTCGTCTTCTATCAGGTTAGTCCCGAGTGGTACGGCTGGCTTCACTACAAGACGGACTGTCTGCCGCACGAGGACTGCGCCAAGTACTGCATCGCGTGCTGCGCCTGGTACCAGAAGTGGATGCTGCCGCCGCAGGAGAATCTCACCGGCACCGAGCTAGCGTACTACCCGTACAGCACAGTGCGGGGACACATACTACCCTGGGATGGTTCGGTTATTTATTCTTGTAGAGAGGTTATATTGCGCTAAGTACTGCATCGCATGCTGCGCCTGGAACCAGAAGTGGATGCTGCTGCCGCAGGAGAATCTCACCGGCACCGAGCTAGCGTACTACCCGTACAGCACCGTGCGGGGACACATACTACCCTGGGATGGTTCGGTTATTTATTCTTGTAGAGAGGTTATATTGCGCTATACTGCATCGCGTGCTGCGCCTGGTACCAGAAGTGGATGCTGCCGCCGCAGGAGAATCTCACCGGCACCGAGCTAGCGTACTTCCCGTACAGCACCGTGCGGGGACACATACTACCCTGGGATGGTTCGGTTATTTATTCTTGTAGAGAGGTTATATTGCGCTATACTGCATCGCGTGCTGCGCCTGGTACCAAAAGTGGATGCTGCCGCCGCAGGAGAACCTCTCCGGCACCGAGCTAGCGTACTACCCGTACAGCACCGTGCGGGGACACATACTACCCTGGGATGGTTCGGTTATTTATTCTTGTAGAGAGGTTATATTGCGCTATACTGCATCGCGTGCTGCGCCTGGTACCAGAAGTGGATGCTGCCGCCGCAGGAGAATCTCACCGGCACCGAGCTAGCGTACTTCCCGTACAGCACCGTGCGGGGACACATACTACCCTGGGATGGTTCGGTTATTTATTCTTGTAGAGAGGTTATATTGCGCTATACTGCATCGCGTGCTGCGCCTGGTACCAAAAGTGGATGCTGCCGCCGCAGGAGAACCTCTCCGGCACCGAGCTAGCGTACTACCCGTACAGCACCGTGCGGGGACACATACTACCCTGGGATGGTTCGGTTATTTATTCTTGTAGAGGTTATATTGCGCCAAGTACTGTATCGCGTGTTGCGTCTGGCTAGTACCAGAAGTGGATGCTGCCGCCGCAGGAGAACCTCTCCGGCACCGAGCTAGCGTACTACCCGTACAGCACCGTGCGGGGACACATACTACCTTGGGATGGTTCTTTATTCGATACCTACCTACTACACTCGGCGTCAGAAAAATTTATTCAAAGTTAATTTAATCATATCTAAAATGTCAAGTATTGTTATATACTTCTTCCCCTTCGGACATAGCCAACAGTCTGTAAGAAACCGTTGGAATACTCGTCGAACGGAATCAGTTACTGAGATTCAGTTCCGAGCAACATTACATTGCCTCATTTTTTACAATATTTGAACAACATGGGCAATAGTATCCATCTTGGGTATTCCTTTTCTTACTTGAACTGTTGAATTGTGTTTCCTACATCATCTCGATAGCGAATTTACCCGCATTTCCTGAATTTAACCCATTTTATTTCCCTTTTATGGTGGCGCAAGCAATAACGCTTTAAGCGTTTATATGGTAATTGTTAAAACAAAAAATTATTAATTGAAAGCTCATTAAAGAAAAGGAAGTACTTCAATAGATATCAATATTTACACAATAAAACGTTAGCTAGCAATAGCAGGTGACCAAGTTTTTTTCGTATAGGTATGTTATTCTTGTACTATCAGATGTTTCTATGTGTATTGCAACAAATAAACAATTTATCTATCTATCTACTCTAAACTTATTTTCGAAGAAGTGCGATTTTTCTCTGACGTCGAGTGAGTTTGTTCAAGCAGCAAGAAAATGTAGAGAGCTAAAGGGCGCATAGAGCCGCAAAATATCAAGAAAAAATAATTACAACGAAAATCTATCTTTGCATGTGTTCTTGGTTTAAATGTGTTTGTGTAGTTACAATCAAAAAAACCGCCTAAAGTACCACTTTTAACCTTACAACTACTTACATTAACACATTTCGACAAATAAGAATAAGCATACAAAAATAGTTTATTATGAGATTTATGAGCAACTAATAATTCATGTCTTTTATGTATCATACGAGTAATTTTATCAAACATAGTTATTTCGTTGTACTTAATGATTTTTTCTTGATTGGCGGCGCTAGTGGAGGCTCGATGCCCCCTTAATACCTGTTAGTAGGTACTTACCAGTGAAAATGTCTGACATTTAATTTACTTTGAATTTTTGTGTTCAGTTATAATTAAAAAATATCATTTCATTTTTCAGGTTATTCTATCTGCAGTCGAAATGTGTGCCCTAAAGTATGTTAATTTCCAATCTGTCATCTCTTTTTATTAGTTTCAAATTTTCGAAATATACCTACCTACCTACAATTTTGATTGAATCATATTTGGTTTTCATTTCACTATTTCTATCTGAATTTGTTTTTTGCGAAAAATAAAATCACCAATGCTCTTGTACATCAGGCTGCAACTCAATGCGTTGTGGTTGCCGAGGAGTCGGTCTGCCTTGTAGGTAGGGTACACACGTGGGGCACTCACTCATGTCATAAATAAAACAATATTTATGTACGCTTGTATATTAATTGAGTGTCACAGTATTCTCCATTTACATTACTTTCATTTATTATAAGGTAAATTCTAAATTAGAAATACATCCAAAACTTAATCATGAATGTAAAAGAGTGGTTACTAATTGGCTAAAATCTTTAACGGATGAGGCTTTTCTGGTGCGAATTACCTGAAGATGCAGACACGGACACACTACACACACGCACGCGCGCGCACACACATACACCATACAAACAAACACACGGATAGACTTACACTCACCCAACAAACACTATGTACATTGGTGCATTGAGTAAAATTAAATATAGTAGTAAAAATTAAGTAAAGTACATTATAATTGACGATTTTCTAACTATTGTATAACTAGCTTCCAATTTGTTATCATGATCTTTTTGTTATTATTTTCCTTTGTATAAAAAGAGTAGGTAAAAGCGAGTCGTCTCCAACACAAGTATTTTATTACTTTCTGGTGATGCCTCACAATCATCATTGTAAACTAAAATTTTGGAAAATAAAAAACTTATTATTATTATTATTATTACATTTTGAAAGGTTTTGATTCGTTCAAACTATTATTTTTAACATTAAGCATCGTTTGTCTGAAGACATATTTTTCAAACGCTTCCTCTATGGCCCCATAAATGTGATTCTCATCGTATCTTTAAGAGGATTGTCAACCACGTGGTCTCCATACAAACGGCGATAACGTTTCCCACCCTCTAAACCTTAACCTACAGTAATTAATTTTTGGTATTTTTTTGAAATGCCTAAATACTAGGGCTGTACGTTTTGATTTTTTAAATATCTATAATAGATTTCGAAATATTTGCATTTTAGTGATTTCATACAAAACACAGAAGTGCCAATATTTTCAAATCTACAATGAATATTTTAAAAATCAAAACGTACAGCCCTAGTTTTTAGGCATTTCAAAAACATACCAAAAATTCATTGCTGTAGGTTAAGTTTTAGAGGGTGGGAAACGTTATCGCCGTTTGTATGGAGACCACGTGGTTGACAATCCTCTTAATTCATAGGATAAGATAGGATAGGAAGGAACCGAAGTGAAGCAAGGGCGGGTCGCTAGTAATACATATTTAAAATTAAAACTGACTATGGCATTGAATAAAGCGGGATTTCTTATATTTTAAGAAATATAAAAATAAAACTTCTTTTGCTATATCATTTACATTTATTTATATTTTTTTGAATTTCACAAACCTTTGGCACCGTCTGTTATAATTATGTCACAATGATATATGTTTTATAGGTAGGTAACGAATACAAGGTGTAAAAAAAGATCCGCCATATTTTAGATGGGCCAACCGCCAAACAGAATGCAACTTTAATACAGTCATACAAAAAAGATGTGATAAAGTGGACTGCTGTGAATCATGCTTATACTTTTAATGCTTATAGTGCGGGCACACATTCGAGCGAGTTTCGAGGCGAATACTAGTTCGCCTATCGCCTCGCCACTCGAATGTGTGATCGCGCCATTACAAATCATAATTAACAATTTGGCGATGTAAACATTTGCACGTAAATATAAAATTAGTATAATAAAGTTATAAAAAACTAAATTATTTTCACTTAGGGCTGATTTTTCAATCCTTAGATAACAGATATCAGACAGTTTAAATATTAATAACCAAATCTAAAAAAAATCATTCAAAAATGTAACAGACAAATGAATGACAAGCATTTTCAATTTGGCAGTATAGTACGCTATCAAACGGATAAAGCTCTAAAAATCAGCCCTTAATTAGCTTTTTCTTTGGAAAGATTCTCAACTTCAAAGACAAAACGACTCAAGGCAAACGGCCGGCGAGGCGGCGGGCTTTGTAATACACGGCGTGTGGTGCCTATTTAGGGCGGCCACACACAGACGGAATCCCGTTACGGAATTCCGAACGGAATTTCGATAATGTATGAAGATTCCGTACGGAAAAATTCCGCATGTGTGTGGTAGTCCAAATATTTGTATGGATTAGCTGCGTTCGGAATCACGTATGTACGGAATTCCGTAACGGGATTCCGTCTGTGTGTGGCCGGCCTTAAGCGTTCCGATTCGATCGCGCAATAGAGTTCGCTCGCCGCGCCGCCATTCGCCCTTACGCGTGGCCAAACCTTAAAATATGACTGGTGCATTTTTCACATTCTGTACATTAACTTTTGAAGTGCAATAGTGTAACAACAGTGTTATTGCTATGTACATGTACATTTTACATAAGTAAGGACTTCTTATACCTATATAAAAACAAATTCATATACATCCATTTTACATGAGAGTTAGGGGGATATGGTTGGCAAGCCTCATAAGGCTGAGACTACACTGGGAAAAATCCACGCGATTTATTTTTTACTTTTATAACACTTGGCAACAAAACGTAGGTTTCAAATACGCTAGTCTGAAATATGGCACAATGTCACGCTGTGCGGTACGGATGTAATTCGCAAGGTGAAATTCCGCAATACGGCATTAGTCTAATTTCTAATGCTACAAATTTTAAAGTGATTGCTTACAATTACCGCGCCCTTTACTTGATTGATACCCTAGTTGTATAAAAAAAATCATCTCTTAAATAATATGACAACAAAAAAAGTGCAGATCAATCACAACATTTGACTCTAACAGAAAAATCCCTTAGTATAAATTAAGGACACAACAACGTTTAGAAATGTTTCTCCGTAATATAATTTCATGAAAACAAAACGTTTCTCAATAAATAGTAAGTACATTACAAGTCTTTATGTCAAAATAAACTATGTTTTTACAAAACTCTTCACAATCTTTTATTGCGACGACCCACTCCCACTATACTTAGACCTTGTCCAGAAAGGGCGATTTCGCCGCGAATTTACATGCGATTTTGGTTACACTGCCTTTGATATTGAAGCGAACATTGTATATATAGTGGTGGCCAGATAGTTAAGGACACCAGTCGATTTTCATAACAAGGAAACTTTGTAGCCTTGGTTCTCCGCCAGGGATTGACCTAACTGTGATCTGATGATCCGAGTTGCTTGGAGGAGATTCAGATATCTATACAAACCCAACTGATTTGATCAGCATTCTAAGAGATATAAGGATATGTTTCAAAAAACCGCGAAATTAGCATAATAATGTATGGAAATCCTGAACTTGAAAACTCTGATCCTTAGGCTAAGTTCATATGAACGCGCGGTGCCGCGCGATAGGTGCGTTCACATGATAGCGTGCACGCGCATCAGTCTGGCATTAACATCACTGAGAATGGACGTGGAGGAAGCAATTTGTTTATGGATTTTATACCGAAGACTGAGACATCGGAGAAGAAGCCAAAGACGATACTGGGTGCATCCTATATCTCCTTTCCTTTTCTTTAGAATCATTATTATCGGTGGAAATCAAAACTAGTTTTTCCCAAGATCTCTTTAAAATTGATTTGAATAGTTCTTGGAGTTAAGATTCCAAATGGCATTTATTTTTCGACTTCGTCAATAAGCAAATCGATAGAAATTTCGTATTCGATACTCATTTTGTAACTAACTAGAACCGTTCGTCTCAAACCGCGCGGCTCATCTGAACGGGTCAATGCAGGTTTGTAGATCTTGAACCGCGCGGCACCGCGCGGTAATGTAAACGATGTAACACAGTTTAGTATGATCATGTACCGCGCGGTTGGTAGTGCCGCGCGGCACCGCGCGGTCATATGTACTTAGCCTTATATCTCTAAAAATGCTGATCAGATCAGTTACAGCTTGAACATAAAGAGTTGACTAAAATTGAGGGCGCCACTTTCTATGTTGACACGTCAAAATCACGAATAATTTGGCAACACTGACTTAATTATTTTATACTGAGAAATTGTAGTTCCATTTTATTTAATTTCAACTCTTTATGGCCAACTGTAGGTGTGTATAGCGATCTGGATCTCCTCTATTCACTGGCCATGATCAGATCACAGCTAAGTCAATCCTTGGTGAAAATCAACTTCCACTATAGGTATATAAAAACCGTGTCTCACTCGTGCGTAGCTCTGGACAGGGACTTAGTTCATACTTAGTTCCATAATCAAACTTGTCCATTCACACAAAACGTCAAAGTGTATTATTGTTTACTCATCATCAGTAAGACTTTTGACGTGGGAAATGGAAAAGTTTAGACTAAATTACAAAAATACTGACAAACATAATATTATAGACTAAATTCTAACTTCTCTACATTTATTTGCTTAAGTACAATTTTTAACATTTTCGTATAACACCTTATGTATAGAAAATGAATTATAAAAGTATTTTTACAAAGACGTGACCAAGCTGAACGTTTAACTTTATATAATTGTAGTTGAAAGATAAATTTAAAAAAAACTTTTAATAAAACAATTTTAGAAAGTGCGCACATTTTTTGAAATAATAAAATTGGTATAATGATCTTTATTGTGGTTTTATACGGTTTTCGGGCAAAAAGGTACCTATCCAGTGATTATGTTGTGATAATTAATAATGTTAGTTTAAAATATTCATTTAGGTAAGTACTTATAAAATATCTTAGAAAAATGTAACATAAATAAAAATATTTAGCAATATCACCAACTTACACGAACTAAAACAGATAAGGGAACCGAAACAAAACAAAAATATAATGTATTAGTAGGTAATGTTATATAAAAATAATATATCAATCATGCTGAGATTCTGTAATAATATATTTTTTTTATCATTGACATTAGAGATTGGAAAAGATTCGACAATCTTTTTGGGATTGGTGGGTATACAATGCATGCGTAGCCGTGAAGTATGCGGGCGGCGGGAGAAGGGCGCGCGCTATTAGTCGCTCGCACAAGCGCAAACTTATCCCCACTCCCCACTCCAAAAGAGCGTCAAGATGTTTGCCTGAATCTGTACCCAAGGAATATAGTTCCGAACTTCGAGAAAGCATTAAATCTAAAGTGGGGTTTAATAAGACTTGTGATCAACCACGTTTGAAATTGAATCTTGTTCCACGAAAAACGTGTTGCTTATTTGTACTCCTAAGAAGTCGTACATCGAAATGCCTATTTAATATTATTTTCTATACAACATTCCAACCCCCATTTCACCCCTTTAGGAGTTAATTGCCTTGATATCCTTCCTTATTCCTCGTATATATCTAAAGGGAACATTGTCTACAGCTTTTTAGGTCCAAGAGATTGTACTGGGCGTTGATGAGAAGTCAGTCTTCATTTTTAATTAATAAAAGATTGAAAATATCACAAAGGCAATAGCACGAAGCACAAGGAATATTATGGCCTAGCGATAATTTAAAGTCGTGAAATATACCTGATTTTATCGACAGAACACCCACATGTTAGGATCCATCCCATCTGATGAAATACCGCCATTTTAAATTAGATTTTTTTACTTTAGATTTCCCTGCAAAAAATATTTATTTCTCCGGATCAAGTTCTACACATAAAAAATACTATTATTAAGGTAATACCACATATCAAGTAAAAACAACAAGAAACATAACATTGTGTAAACTTTGAAACCTCCTGCCTACTAAGCAATCTTTTTTTAGATAACATTTTGATAGTTATAAAAAATCTTGGGAAAAATAGTGAAAAACATCTTAAACAGGAAAATTATGATTTTCACTATGTACTACTGAAAGTACAGTTGTATGATATTTTAAAGTACATAAGTATTTTTACGTAAAAGCCAAGGGTATTTGAGAAATAAGTAATAAATTTAACGATAAAAAACTAAAAAAACTTACATTAAATCGAAAAATAATAGGTTTTTCGAAAATTTTATATTTTAGTGTTCTTAAATAACGTTGTAGTAATGATAATAACAGGATTAATGTGAACTGCGTCTAATATGTTTATGAATTGTCATATAAGTATTAACACAGATAATATTTAAGCAAGAAATAAAGTCTAAATTATAAAACCTTCCAAAATTAAAAACGCAGGCTAGCTTTTCACCGCATAGATACCTATGTCTGTTTCTAGGTTTTGCAAGTCCTTTTTTGTTAACGGGATCGTAAAGTATTGTGAAAGTAATGCGGACTACTTCAAAATCAGAAGAATAGCAGGAGAAGTTACCGAAAAGTCTTATCCATCATCAATCTCACAGAAAAACACCAGAATTAATCTTCTCCATTAATTCTACTACTTAACGGTACTTAACAAGTTCAAGGGGCCGTACTCTTAGCTCTTACAGCAACCTTAAAGTAATGTTGTTATAGGGACAGAGCTATCATAGCGTATAGCGCCATCTCATTTACAACATTGCTTCGATATTACTTTTGACAGTCATGGTAGGGGGGCAGGTGGCTCCACAATCATTATGTTTAGATTGAGGAGCCACCTTTGCATTGATGTATCTCATGATATATGTATTTTGCTGCTAAATCCAGGATTTGTGCTGCAAAATAATCTACTTCGCTGCTAAATAATGGTGAGCGCTGCACTTTAAAAGCTGGCGTGGCCCCTCAATCAATACACTGTGTACATAACTTGGTTCCACCTTATAAAGAATACCGGATTTTACAGACAGATTGCCGGTAACATCAATAACTAAACAGTTTCCAACCATAAGTAAAAATCATTCGTTGTAGACTTTTGGCTTTCGGCGACATACAAGAAACTCGTGCTTACTTACAGCCTAGAATAGACTACAAAGAGCTGTAATTGTAGTGGTGTGATTAATAATTATCCCACAAAAAATTAAAAAGCTGTTACGAAATTGGCGAAAATGTGCGCACTTATAAGTACATAATTATAACTATAAATAAAATTTAACAAATATGGTTTTGACAATAAAAATGATGTCCAGTGTTACTTTTTATACCCGTAAGTAAGGTGGCCATATAATTAAGAACACCAGTCGATTTGATTGATCTTTGATCTGATGATGGCCATCCAGGGAGTGAATGGGGGATATCCAAATCGCTACACACACCCAACTGATCTGATCAGCATTCTAAGAGATGTAAGGATCAGAGTTCTCTGTTTCAGGATTTCCATTCATTTTAATGCTATTTTTGCGGTTTAATGCTGATTAGATCAGTTGGGTGTATAGAGATCTTGATTTCCTCCATTCACTCACTGGATAGCCATCATCAGATCACAGATCGATAAATCGCATACCTCGTTTGTATAAAAATCGAATGGTGTCCTTAATTATGTGGCCACTCTATATACCAACAACAGACATCGATCAAGAATATCCTAGATAACGCTTGACGAACTAAAACACCCCAAAATTAGCGTCCCACAATACAAACTTGGCGCTTATTTTGTACAAAACACATCTCTTATCACTTACTTTGTGCAAAATAAGCGCCCAGTTTGTAAATGGGACGCTATTTGAGGTGCCATTTTTGGGACTCTGTCCGGACATCTAGGGTATTCTTGATCGAAGACAACAGAGTTAATTCCTAGGAATTCATATAAATAAAGTGGCGATTCAAACATTCAGGTAGAATCGGCCCTATAGCTATCGACATAGGTAATAGGCCCGTTTTCACAGTTGTTATTTACCTATATTTTAACGTAATCAGTGAAGCTAACCAAGGAAATGGATAAGCGGAATATTCGATTATCACGACAAATCGATTCCAAATTGTATGAACTTTTAAAAGTATTGTTTTATTTTTAAGTTTAAGTTTAAAACGGTCCCGTAAATGCGGTGTAGACATAACGTCCAGTAACGACGCCTCCGTTAAAAACGGTCCTGAAAAACGATTCGCTGTGTCTACGCACGGTAACGGTGTCCCTATTCCATACGAATTCTGGTAGTAAGCCAACCGCGAACAAAGTGCGTTTCGAATAAATGAATAATGAAAGTTTATTTACATTTGAATAAGGTTACACTTAAGATGGTCATCATAATAAATATCGAATAATGAATGAAACGAAGTACTGGATACCACACTACAGATAATTTGTAGCTATCTTCTAAATATTTGGATGCAATTAGGTGTTCTAATTTAAATCGCCTCACGTGTACGACTCGTGAAAAAAATAATTATTAAAAACGGTTAACAACTTGCATTAAAAAAAATAAAAAATACCGTCGAGCCTTCTCCTTTTTTTAAAGTCGGTTAAAATGGCGATCAGTGGAAAGACTAGGTCGAAACGTCCGGAAATTAGGTAGGTGTGAATACATTATCATAAGTAAAATAACGTACGCTCCTGTTATTTTAATTAAATTATCAATAGTTGTCTCTGTGAAAATATTCTTCAATCATTTTAATAAGTTATCCTATGTTAAGATGGAATCGAATAAAATCGGTAAAAATCAGTGATCAGGGTAGCTACGGCTGGTTTAAGCCCAGCCACATACAGACGGAATCCCGATTCAGAATTCCGAACAGATTTTCGATAATGTATGAAGATTCTGTGCGAAAAAATCCCGCATGTGTGTGGTAGGTATGGAACAACGAACTAAAATGTATGGAAGTGTAATTGCAAACAAATATTGTTAAAAAAAATTACTTGGAAAGTACTGAACCGATTTCCAAATTTTAAAAAATGGGACCAACTTGGGAGTGTACCTAATGTAATAACGTTTGAATCATTTCAATCGGTCCAGCCGTCTTACATACACACAAAAAAAACAAATATACAGACGAACATAGAACCTCCTCCTTTTTTGGAAGTCAGTTAAAAATGGCACCACAGGGCCGAAAAAGTAGAACCCGCTCAGCTTTAATCGGGCCAGCCACGCACCCGGTGACTGACGTTAGTGTTATTTTCAATAAATTGCAGTTTGTATTGTAGAGAAAAGATAGAAAGAGAGAGTTTATTAGAAATGACGTCCTTTATAGTCAAATGGTGTAAAAGATGCAAAGAAGGCAGTAAAAAGATGCAGAAAAAACTTATCAAATTATCGTCGCAAATAAGCAACCAGTGTTCAGACGCTTTGTGCTGCATAATTAAATGGCAACATTTTTAGCTCTATCCACTTAGTTGTACTTTTCATGTGGAGCCGAAAGCTTATTCCATAGATTTTAGTTCGCTGGTATGGAACTACCGAGCGCAGCTAATCCATACAAATCTATGGAGATTTTGGTATGGATCGGCTGCGTAGGGTATTACGGAATAGGGATGTTGACTAATAAATAAAATAACGAAATACTAATAAAAATCGTAAACATATTAAACTTTTAGAATAGCTTGTATACCTCTTGGTTTTATATATTGCATATTATTTGTTTTATGACCCTTCAAAGTTGGGTGGACAAGTCCATTTAAAAAGTATAAAATTTATTAAAATAAATGATACCTTTAATTAGTCCGTAAAATGTATAGCAAATTTGTCGAAGAAACCATTTTGATAAATTTAAAATTTAAAGAAACAATATTTAATATAGCTGCTGAACAAATTTCCTATGCGTTGCATACAAACTTGCAAGGCGTGACGTCATAACGTGGAAGCCATTAGTATGGAGCGTTTTTGATCGAGTCCATTTGTGTGCATTTCACACTGTGATATCTCGGGCAGTTTTCATGCTAGCGAATTAATTCTTTTACCAATGTTTCTTTTTTTGAGAGGTAATTTATGTAACATAAAATAAAAAAAATAGTCAACATCCCTATTCTGTCTGGACATTCTAAAAACTAAAGGAATGAAAACATCACTGCTTTGAGACATTTCTTTTCGTAACATTACAAAATTACATTATTTTGGAAAATACTTGAAATTTTTTGCATTCTATTACGGTGCAAAACGGTCCTATTATATCTCAGCGATAAGTAGCATGACGAGCTCGAGAACGATTTGTCAACGTCGAAATGTCAAAAAGGACATCAGACAAATTTAAATCTGTATATCTGTCAAAAATGACGTTTAGATGAAGACAAAATGCCTTTAAACAACTACCAAAATACAAATTAACCGCCCCTGTGGTCTAGTTAGTGGTTCGCCCACCCGTGTAAGACACAGGGGTCCCGAGGTAGATTCCCAGAAGGGGGTACATTTGTACTCGGTTTAGTTGGTGGTAGGGCTTATTTCAAGTCCGCCTGGCTAGCTACCACCATCTTACCTAAGTCTGACGCTATAACAGTTTAAAAATTGTTGTGTTCCGGCAGTTAGAGGTTAGATAAGCCAAGCCACTTCTTCAGTGGTGAGGATTCCGGGTGTAATGCACTTCCACCTTCGGCCTTAGGTAAAATCAGGTGATGCGAAGGCCAAGCACTATCCCGTTGTACATTAATAAACTGTATGTCGTATTTCTCATAATACTTACGCCTACAATAACCACCGTTTGTAACCGTTTGCAAAGACCTCACGTCTGTGAAGTGCCGTAGGTGCCGGGCGGCGGGCGGTAGTGCGCTGGTAAAGCCGCCACTTGCTTTTTGGTGAATGCATACTTCCTGACGCCGATATTCTTCGCTGTGTTCTCTCTGCGACAGCCCTCACTAAAAGTATTAAGTACAAGTTAAGGTGGTACCCTGAGCGAAAGTGGCGCCGCGGTGAGTTATATTTAATATTATAATTCTAATACATAAATAATAAATAAATAAATGCTTGGACAATTTCACACAGCGCCATCTAGCCCCAAACTAAGCAAAGCTTGTAATATGGGTGCTAGACAACTGATATAATACTTATATACTTTTTAAATATTATACTTATTATACATAGTAACACCTGTAAGTAACACACACATAATTTTAAAAATGTTTATAGTGGAGATTTTAGGGCCTACAGTCTAGTATTTTTAGACGGTATCGTTACATTCCCTCGTAGTCACTGCTAGAAGTAGATACTTAGCAAAACTGCTAAAAGTGGCCGTTTTTGACACATTTGCTATCTACTTCTACGAATGACTACGAGGGCATGTAGTGATACCTTCTAAAAATACTAGACCATGGGCCCTAAAATCTCCACGATAAACATTATTAAAATCTTTTTCTATTAATAACTTATTAAATAAAAACCTCTGAGGGCGCCACTTTCGGTCATACAACCGCCTTAAAAGGAAAGTGGCCGTTTCTTTTTCACGCAAATGTTGAAATGCTCTCCGCACAGCGATTAACATTAGTGTATACCGCATAAAGGCGGATATTTATTGTTTTAAAATTTAAAAGGATCAAATCAGTTGAATTTATAATTAAAATCAAAAGAAATTAAATAAAGTTTCCCTCTGATATTTTATGCATCCGTTTGCTAAATGATATACATATATGTGAATATCGTTTTTGCTCTTTTATATAATGCAACTCGGCATTTTTATATGATTTTTGTTGAAGATGTTTTTGTTTGGCGTTCGCTCACACGACTGACTTAGCAAAATTCAGAAGTATGAGAAGCTGCGCTCACTTGAGGTTACACGGGTACCGCCCACTTGCGACCTCTACTGGGGGGAAAAAAAATCTTTGTTCTGTGTTATTAACTCATTGAAAATCAAGTAAATCGATCAACGAACATCTTCCGACAATCGTGACTATTTTTTGTAATAGGTCCTGTGTCTACTTAAGGGTGCATCGCGCGTCTACTAGCGCCGCCAATCAGGAAAAAAATATTACAAAGTTGCCACTTTGGGCGTTAATCCAGATTTTAACTACCCGATCACATTTAAACTAAGAATTTAACGCATACAAAAATAGTTGATAGCTAATACTAGTTTTTATATTTTTTCAGAATTTCATTTAACATAGTTTTTTCGTTGTAATGATTTTTCTTGAGTGGCGGCGCTAGTGGACGCGCGATGCACCCTTAATAGGACAAGTAAAGATAAACAGACTGTAGAGTTACCTACCTCCTCATGATGTTTAACGCCTTCTGCATCTCGTGTTCAGCCAAATGATACTCGCTGGCGAGTATACAGCACTGCTCTAAAGTGACCGACATGCCGGTGCGATCCTTCGCGCTCTTGCACGAAGTGAACCGGATCCCGTTCATGAGCCGGGTGGCGAGCGCCGCTAACTGCAACACTTCCACGTTCTTTGGCACCTTCTTATGAACGGTTATCCTTAAGTTTTCCATCACCTCTTCTAGGGGTTTCATTCTTGAAGACGCTGGTGGGAAAATATAATAATTAATAAACATTTTATCAGTGAAAGTGAAAGTGTGAAAGTGAAAGTGAAAGTGAAATAAGCTTTATTCAAATAAACTTAATTATTAAGTACTTTTGAATCGTCTATATTTTCCTACGTTCCAGACTTTTTTAGCTGACAAGAAGAACGGGCGCAAGAAACTTATCAGCTGTAACAGCCATAAGTAACGATATTTACAAACTTGAATATATCGTTACCAGATAATTACAACAGGGTGACAGGATTATTGGCAACAACATAGACTTATTATATTACTTCAACAAAGTTCTTATATTAGCAAGTTATGTGTTACATCATTTCCACGCATTTTGATCTTTAAGATAATCGTCAACTTTATAATAACCTTTACCCATGAGCGTTTTTTTAACATGGTTTTTAAATTCATGCAAAGGAAGATCAATCACTTTTTGTGGAACTTTATTAATAAATCAAGTTTTGTTATTACCACTAGGCAAATTTTCATTGTTACCAAAGAGTTGTGTTTATGACGCCTGCCAGACATGGTTGCCGCTACAACGAATTCGGCACTACTTACTTCATTTTGTATGTTGTTGTTGGTGTATGTTGTACAATGCGATTAAATTGACAAGACAGTGATCCGCTGCAACTTCACACTTTTTTTTTTCACTAAGAGAAAATTGTAGTCAGCTCGGCTATGAATGTTATTATGTACGCTCTCAAGGTTACGCACACTAATTTAATGTGCATGTGCACTCCTACAGCATTCATAGCCGAACGAACTTCGGGAAATAGAACATCTATTCCAGAAGATCGGCTATTTATTGTTTGTCAAGTTGTGATTATTTTAGCCAACTGACCTCTGCTAGCAGCGAGGTGGTCCGCCGGGAACAGCTTGCTGTACTTCTGGCAGTATTTGTCGATTCTGTCTAAATTGTCGCTGTTCGAGTGGTACTGCGGCGTCGTCTCGCCCAGCGCTTCCGCGAGCGAAGCCTTCTCGTTGATCCCGATATTGAAGAATACCGCTGTTATTGTGAAACTCAGGTGCTGGAACAAACCATCCTTACTAATATTATAAATGCGAAAGTCTGTTTGTTTGTTTGTTACGCCTTTACGTCATAACTACTTAACCGATCGTCATGAAATTTTGCATACACGTTGTCAGGAATATCTAGTTGACTAATAAATTACTAAACACAATCCGTGTTATAACTGACAATCTGTCAAACAATATTGTCAAAAAAGTGACAGCATCACATTTAAACAGGTGTTTTGTTAAACAGTGTTAAAAATCTTTTGTAATAACACGGAATTTCTTTACATCGACGTTACCCAATGTCTATGATATACAATGAGTATCAGGAACACATCAAAGTCCACTCCATATTTCAAATTCCGTAGTAAAGTCAAGAAACCCATAATTTCACCATGTTGTCCGACTGTCCGTCTCCGTCCGCGGCTTAGCTCAGAGGCCCTTCGTACTAGAAAGTTTTAATTTAGTATGAATGTGTAATTAAGGGTGTCATCTGATAGTTCATTTAAACATATTGCTAAAAAAGGGCCATTTTGGACTAGCTGTCTCCGCAACCAATGGACCTAGACTACTCGGGTTAGGCTCAAATTGTAGCAAAGAAGATCCGCCAAAATTGCCCCAGAACACGGCATAGTAGAATAATTATTCTAAGGTGTCGCTATTTCTAAATTCTTTAACTGACATAGTTTACCTACCAAGATAAGTTACATAAACCATATAGTACCCTTACCTCCTTCGTGGTAAACTTTGAGTGCAGAGAGTCGGAGACGGGTATGTGGACCACCAGCGAGCCCCTCGTGCCGGTCACTTGCGGGACGGCCGAGTTACTGTACGCAAACATTTATACAAATCAGGGGGCCTGTTGCATAACAAAGTACAAGCTCATATTATTAGTGAAACTTGTAACTTTAGAGTTTGGTCAACGAAAGATGATACTCGGTTGGAAATGGAACTAATTTTGCGCCTTATTTTAAGATTCAGTTTCCAATAACTTAACCTGAACATTAATTTAACAGGGAAAGTGGCGCCGCTATTTCAATCTCATCTTTCGTTGACCAGGCTCTATGTTCTAGTATTATTAGTAATCTTAAGACTCGGTTACACTGGATCATTTTTCTCTTTTTCTTTACATGTAAAGAGTAAGGAAAATAACATCACTTCTGCACTTTTTGATGTTTTTCGTTGTTATTTCATCATTACCATTATAACAATTATCTTTCTTGAACAAAAGTAATTGAAGCTACTTAACAGTACGTTAAAGTGTATATTGATGTGATTCAATACGTTTCCGCTATTATTGCTATATAACGTATCAGGCAAAAAAAATATTATTTGCATTGAAAAGTATGACCCTAAGAAATACTATAAGCTTAAAATCCCTATAAATCGCACCTGTGTCCCACTTTGGTGAGCGTAAAGACGACAGTCTGCAAGTCTTCTACGGCGACAACCATGTCGCCCCACATGGCCTTCTCCTTAGAGTACAGGCTCAGGAGCCCCTCGAACGTGCACAGCGGGCCTAAGCCGCTGCCCAGCAGCTTCACTACCACGTCGCCGGGCGTCGAGCATAGCCAGCAGAGGAGCCCGGTCGATAATGTCGTCAACTGGAATATTGATGGTGTAATGAAGTCTGGAATTTAGTTTTATTTAATGGACAGCCCTGGTGATAAGATCTACCACAACCAGACCATTATTATATTTGAGTTGGACTAAAAGAAGCGAATTTTCAATCTTCCAATACTCGCGTTAATTCTCGGCGACCGAGACACGATACGATCCTTTCGGCACCAGGCGTCTACTCATCAATAGGGCACATGCATCATTTTTTTTGTATCAAAATCAAAAGTATAATGCGTGAGAAAATCAACTGTAATATTAAAACTTTTCTCTTGCGTTTTTTTCTCGTGATAATAGTCACTTGAAGTTAGCGCGCAGCAGCAACCGCCGAAATCGCTCTATACGTTTATACGGTTATGTTGTTTTTCTGTTGATTTTGTTTTTTTTTTGTTTTGTTTGTTTTTATTTTGTATTTTTGTTTGTTTTGTTTTTTTTTTTTTGTTGTTTTCACTATCTTGTTATTTCAATTTGTGTAACTTCTTCATTTGTATTTTGGACTGCCCCCATGGGAAACAGGCGTTAGTGTATGTATGTATGTATGTACTGTTCTATAAGTGAAAACTGTTTAAGGCATTTTCATACTAAAATTTAGTTTTCCGTGAATATAAAATATACAAAACGGTCAACATTTGTGACGTCACTTATGCCACGTTTGTATGGAGTTAGCCAGGAATTTTCAAATATCTCCCTAAATATTGCGTTTAAGTACATATGTGACATACAAAATATTATTTCTTATTTGATATTCTATCCGACTGTTAAGTGCATTATATCCGAAAATAAAAAAAATCGCCATTTTCCCCTGTGTGATAAAACTAAAATAATATTTTTTTTTCTGTTCCATCATGTTTTTATAAGTGTCCGCAGCGATCAAGCTCAAATTTATCAAAATCGGTGACTTATGCATTATCCCCATTAGCCAATTTCTCATCCCCGACTACTTCTCAATGTATCAACTTCGCACTTAGCCAACTTCTGGATCAAGAGCCAAACGTTCTAAACACTGGACCACAAAGACAGTAAAATACCTACCTAAGACAAAAAATTTGATGCTAAATGTCCGACGATGAAGTTTAGAGATGCGAAGTAGTCGCTTTGAGATGTAGACTGTATGCAAAGTGGCTAGCTGCGAAGATGTTTCAATGAGAAGTAGTCGGAATGATAAATTGGCTATTTGATAAGTAGACGCCTGGCGCCGAAAAGGATACGATCCTTTATAGCTTTTTATCGACACTTTTCTGTCAAAATCTAAAGAGTGTAAAAAGAACGAAGCCGAAGTCCACGCATTCCGCCCATCATAAGGATCATTTTTGTCTTTTAGACTATACCCGGGAAATCAATAGCTATGAAGTTATTCAAGTTCAAAGTAAAAAAAAAATTTCAAGATTTTTATGAAAACTAATTTAATAGGTACGTTATTTCTAAATTTTTTCAAAAGAAACATTATCAAAATTTGAAGTACTTCGTAACAAACAATGGCTTTAAAACATCATCACTCAATGTATCTCATGCGCACGCACATAAACGCTGTGTTTTAACTCGGTCGCACGCGGCTGTTCTGCGGCAGGCGCGGTCTGATCTGCGGGCGTTACATTGCGTAATAAGTTTGCAATGCTTATTTAACATCAAAAATGAAAATCGTTTCCCAGCAATAGTTTTGAACAGAAATGGTCCTGATGATGAGCAGAATATGTAGACCGTTCCGTCCGTTCGTAGAGGGTCTTTTTACATCTTTTGATAATTATGTGTCGATAAATCGCTATATCATATTGTTTTTTTTTTTTTATTTTAGCATTCACAATGCTATTTTTATATATTAAGTTACGTAGTGACAAAAACCGCAGGGCATGTATGAAAAGATTGATGGATGTTAATGAAGCGAAAGAAGTGTGCAAGGATCGTAGCAGGTGGCGATCCATAGTCTCTGCCTACCCCCATGGGAAACAGGCGTGAGTATATGTATGTATGTATGTAAGTTACTTAATATAATTGAAAAAATACTAAAAAAAATCGACTCACCCGTAGCAGCTCAGACGGGACTCGAACCCACACCCTTAGGATTTCAATTATATTAAGTCGCTATATCATGTCGCGTTTCGGTTGTACTACGGGGGTTGGTTTAGTCAACTGTTGTGGAATGAAAGCATTGTATTGTAAGTATATTGTGCTTTATTTCCACGTACCGCTTGCGAGAAGCACGTATCCCTCCTGGTTTGCAGCGCCGCGTGTTCGCTGGCGAAGTGTGGCGCTTCAAAACGCAGTCGCAGCGCTGCGTGCGACACTCGCAGCCAGCGTGCCGCTTCGTCTGCAGCGCGCCGGACGCGCTCTGTGTGCTGCTTTATACTGGCTAAGTCGTCGTCCGTCGGCGCGCCTATAACAATATAGCTACAATGACACAATACACTCGCAGGTATGTACCGCGCAGCCCGCCCGCAGCGCTCGCGTCGCGCGCCAGTACCGTTACCGCCTCCGGTAGCGGAAAAGTTCCGTTATGGTTTGAACAGCGCGTTATCCGCATACACATCGGGATACCGTTACCGCCACCGCGACCGGTACATGATACCGATAAGGTTTGAATAGGCCTTTATACTGGCCAATTCGTCGTCCGTCAGCGCGCCTATACACGCGACGCAACAATATGTTGAGTACAATGACACACGAGACTCTCAACCAGCGCGCCGCTTCGTCTGCAGCACACCGATCGCGTTCCGACTGCTGTTTTATACTGGCTAAGTCGTCGTCCGTCGGCGCGCCTATAACAATATAGCTACAATGACACAATACACTCGCAGGTATGTACCGCGCAGCCCGCCCGCAGCGCTCGCGTCGCGCGCCAGTACCGTTACCGCCTCCGGTAGCGGAAAAGTTCCGTTATGGTTTGAACAGCGCGTTATCCGCATACACATCGGGATACCGTTACCGCCACCGCGACCGGTACATGATACCGATAAGGTTTGAATAGGCCTTTATACTGGCCAATTCGTCGTCCGTCAGCGCGCCTATACACGCGACGCAACAATATGTTGAGTACAATGACACACGAGACTTTCAACCAGCGCGCCGCTTCGTCTGCAGCACACCGATCGCGTTCCGACTGCTGTTTTATACTGGCCAATTCGTCGTCCGTCGGCGCGCCTAAGCACATAACAATACAGATACAATTTTTACTCAGTTTGATTGGTGGTAGGGCTTATTTCAAGTCCGCCTGGCTAGCTACCACCATCTTACCTTAGTTTGACGCCATAACAACAATTTAAAAATAGATAGAGGTAAAATAGCCAATTCCTCGGTGATGAGGGATTCTGGGAGTAGTGCGCTTCCACCTTCGGCCTTATCGTCACTTGACATCAGGTGAGATGTAGGCCTGGCGAGTCCCACATACCCCCTTCCCGATCACCAGCGGGATGGGAAGCGCGTAAATGCGTTTTTCTACGGCATAAAAAAAATAAAAAAATAAAAAGGTGAGATGAAGGCCAAGCACTATCCCGTTGTGCATAAAAAAAACAGAAAGATTTATTCTAATCTCCAAGTATTAACTAAAAATCTTATGTAAAAACTAAAAAAACTAATGTAACTTTAAAACCCTGCAATACCTACCGCCGTTTTCGACGTGTCGCCTCATCAGTTCCACCAAGGCGGCTAGGGTGTCCTCAATATTGGAGCCGACAGTCCTCAAGTACGCGCGGTTCGTCTCCCTCACCGCCGGGTCTATCTGGTCACTGCTCGCGAGCGTAAGGGATTCCCTTCTCGGCATGGAATTCTGAAGGCAAAGCGGATAGTTTCAACACCACTTATGACATAAATAATAAGAACTTTGATGGACTAATTTTTAACTTTAATTAAATTAATTAGAGAATGTATGAAAGAATAAATATCACGATATGGTGATACTGTACTGGCTTCACTGATATGTGTTAATCGAGCTTTATTCGTCTGATAACGTATTATACTGCCAAATTGAAAATGTTTGTCATATATTTGTTTGTCCAATAACTTTTATTTTATTCGGATAATAATTATTTACATATTTTATCTGAGGATTAAATAATCAGCCCTTAATTAATTAAATTTAACTTTGGTTAAATTAGTTTAATTGATTAAAATGAAGCGAATTGGGCTGAAAAAATATCTTGTTACTATAATAGGTATAAGTACTAAATTTTAATAGTAGGTGATAATAAAAAGGTTCAAGTTTAACACTAATAGAAATTATTTAGACGAGCAGATAGGCGGTGTCAGTTTTCCTCCGCCTTTTGCCCAGCAAAAAAAGTCAGAATACTTCTCTCGTGAGTTTGTAAAATAAATTGAGCCCGACAATGGGGTTGGTAAACTTTTCCAAAACTGTTGTGAATTATATATTTTCTGGTAGCTTTTGGCTTTGGAGTCAGGAATAACAAATTGCGGAATTTTTATAATGCTTCATTTTAATTTAAATAAAAATTTCAATTTTTATTTTACAGCATAGTACAATAAATCACTATTACGGCTTTATGCCTTTGCTCCAAAGACTTTCTATGTTGTTCATAGATATAGTATATTAAAAGGGGTAGATGCGCTACCGAGCGACCGGGTGTAAGGGATAGATATATTATGACGTCAAAATATGGGGTTGCCATGATCAGAAAAAGTACCCTTAACGGTGTAGCATCTGTTAATGTGCAGATTACTAGTTAAAGCACGGAAATCGTCTACTTTAAGAAAAATTTCGCACTTTAACTGACTCGACCAGTTAATCTGCAGATTAACGGATTCCGTACTTACATAGAATAGAAATAGAAATGGAAATAAATTTTATTCGCAGTAATTGTGGTACAGCAGAGATATTAATAAAATGTTTAGACCTCACAATTCGCCGTTTCCAGCATGCAAAAACTCAGTATAATTATAAATGGTATTAAGAAAAATAAAAACACGACTTCCCTGCTAAAATCGAACTAAAGTTAAATAACAATCGTCATTGCAGTCGGGACGGGAGTACACACAACTGCCCTGCTAAAAAAACAGAGATAGAGTAAACTAGCTGGGGTTCGCTCAGGTAGTTGATATGAGATTGTGTGGTTAATGGAATAAAAAGATAAACTTTAAATTAAAACAGGTAGTCTTTATTAAACGTTGGAATACAGAACTTTTTTTATTAACGTTAGTTTTTCTGTTTTTCGGAAACAATTTTTTTCAAAATGTTTTGAACAAATTCATGTGTGGCACCCAATTCTTTTTTCCATTTGCTTCTATCCATTTTTCACGAGTTTTATCTTCCGTCGGAAATCTGGAAAAATCAAATCGCTTGAAATTCCCTGAAATATGGGGTAACTTTTGGGGAGAATTTTCTATATAGTAGGCATCCGGAAATCGAATTATAAACCTACTGATTTTAGTGGACGTCAAAGATAAGCTGACTTCTACTATTACGTAGATGTACGCAATTTTACCGGTTTGCATGTCAAATGTTTACGAGGTTATTTTTAGAAATAATTTTTAGATTTTTCCTATTTATCAGGTATTTCATGATATAACTAATGATTTAGCTCAGAAACTTGGTTTCTGTGAGATTTGAGAAAGAAATACGTGATCAAAATATAGAAAACAGTGTACTTACGCATGAAATGCAACACCCGCTTCTTTTCTTTGATTGTTGCTTTTGCAGCCAAATATCGAACACCCCACCATTTTGTATGCTAGACACAAACACTACACATTCGATTTATAATAAATCTTGGGTATCAATTAGGTAGTAATCCACAAAACCTTTAATTTCTTTGGCACTATTGATATAACCCCACTTGTTTGTTTGGCCTAGTTGAACTGTACCAATAACCCGACCATGAAATAAAGTCCGGTCGGTGATAGAGAAAAAACATGACACTCTTCTCTATTTCCTCCTATAGGAATCTCAATAAGACGATCTCGCTCTATCAAAGCATGTCAGACCCTTGATGTTGTTGCTCAAAACAAAAAAAACAAAGGTATAATTACTCTTTGTCACTGTCTGTCAAATCTGTCAATCGGTTTTTTAAATCAGTAAATGCAAAGGAACTTCGTGTTCAGCCGTATGTTTGATATTTAATCGCGATAATAATATAAAAAAATATATTTAGTTAACAAGGTAAAATAAAAAAATCATAATATTATTTTCTTTTTTCTTCAAACTTGTGCTATTAAAAAAAATATAAAACAATTCTCTTCGAAAAAGTTTACCAACCCCATTGACGTGTATAGAGAACAATGTACAGAAAATATGAATTTGTATCATATGCCAGGATTTGAACCCGAGATTTTAATCGGTTTTACGCCCGTATTTATAAACCGCTTTCAACGTTGAGAGCTATCGTGAGATCTTAACTGAGATGCTGTTCCTATAAGAAGAGCATCTCGAGTATGATCTCAAGATAGCTCTCAACGTTGAGTGGTTTATAAATACGGGCCTAAGTGCCCGTTCACACAGCGATCCGTTTGATAGGTCCGTTTTATCGGACACGTTATTATTCGACCATGGCGTATGGGGTCATCCATTAATCACGTGTGGTTTTGTTAGCAATTTTTTACCCCTCCTCCCCCCTGGTGATACGTGGTGAGGTATTAGACTAACCCCCTCCCCCCCCCTAAAGTCCCGTGTATTTTTTTATAAAGTACTTACCTTAATTGGGATGTTGACTAATGAATAAAATAACGAAATACTAATAAAAATCGTAAACATATTAAACTTTTAGAGTAGCTTGTGTACCTCTTGGTTTTATATAATGCATATTATTTGTTTTATGACCCTTCAAAGTTGGGTGGACAAGTCCATTTAAAAAGTATAAAATTTATTAAAATAAATGATACCTTTAATTAGTCCGTAAAATGTATAGCAAATTTGTCGAAGAAACCATTTTGATAAACACAATATTTAATATAGCTGCCGAACAAATTTCCTATGCGTTGCATACAAACTTGCAAGGCGTGACGTCATAACTTGGAAGCCATTAGTATGGAGCGTTTTTGATCGAGTCCATTTGTGTGCATTTCACACTGTGATATCTCGGGCAGTTTTCATGCTAGCGAATTAATTCTTTTACCAATGTTTCTTTTTTTGAGAGGTAATTTATGTAACATAAAATAAAAAAATAGTCAACATCCCTCTTAATGGCGGTTATTTCGGTTAAAAATCGCGCGTTCAACAAAAATATAAATACACGTGATATCTCACTACACCCCCCTTCCCTCCTCGTGGTATTTCGTGATTTTTACGAACCCTCTCCCCCCCCCCCCCTTTCGAGTCTCACGTGATTAATGGACGACCCTTGTACGAGCACGACACAGTATATCGGATGACCGTATGTGTACTGTATCCGTAGCAGCGGATACGGTAAAACGGTCTCGTCAATGCGGTGTGAACATCCGTAGAACGGTCTTGTTAATACGGACGCTGTGTAAACGCACGATAAGTTTGCTACTAACAATAAACATTAGAAAATAAACAAATCAAAACATGGTACACCATCAGTAGACATGACGTCACAGGAGATTCACCAATCCCTTGCATTATCAGTCACGTAATAAACGTCCAGTAAAATAATCATTTAGTTACAATATTTTAATTAGTTTTGCTTATTACTTTACAAAAAATACAGCAAACAGGTAAAATGGATATTATTTCCAGTCTAACCAAATTTTGAGATACCGTGTTTGTTCAAATATACCACACAATGCGCAAAACGAGTTAAACATTTAACATAGGGATTTTTTTAGCGAAATTTCTCTAGATCCTCTGGGCTTCGGAAGGCACGTTATGTCGTTGGTCCCGGCTGCATTTGCAGTCGTTAACACCCACCAATCCCATTGCGCCTGCGTGGTGGATTATGGCCCATCCTCTTTGTCCACTCGTAAAGAAGGCCCGAGCGCAGTGGGGACATTAAAGATGGCTAATGTCCATGAATGCTAGGCAACGCAAAGAAATGATAATGATTATGAAATATTATGACCAACACATATATTACAAGCACTTTAATCAGTTTTCTGAACTATCAATAAGTCGATATACAATTAGAAAACTGGAAAGTTTTAAGAGCTTTTAATACGGCTCCGATTAACACGCAACAGAATAAATAATAGTCTGACACACTGATCGATCATCGCACAGCTCAGTCCACTGGACGGATTAGGCATCACATAATTGTAAGTTCTCACCGGGATTCGAACCCGAGACCTTCGGCACATTCGCTATCGTCACAATAATATAATAAATTCATACCACCTAACCAAAAAATTAAGTTGGTATTATAACATTATTATCCACAGAATACCCAAAAGTACAAAATCAAAATATTAAATCATCTTTTATCTATAAACAATAAGCAACTAGAAAATAAAGCAACGATCGCTATGGCAAATTTCGCTAAAATACATCATTTAAGTTAATTACTGACTTTGAGAAGCTCAATGATGCAGTGGTTTAATTAACGCATTCGCCTTGCAATGGCAGGATAATTTTGCTGATTCACAAATCATTCACCCATCGATGCACTAGCATCAACTTAGGGCAAGTGTAGATGTAGACCTGTCATTTTGTTGTTTGCTGCCAATTGTTGCATGTTGGGAGCGAATTTTCGTAAATATAAATTTTTCGTCCTACACATTTTGGTTTACTCTATTCAATCCGATCTTTGATTTGTTTACTTCCATAAACTGCCATAATACTTAATACTATTTTTTGTGATAATTTTAAAAATAACCGAGAAAATATCCCATATGCACGTACCACAGCCCGTTGATTACGTCTGTTGCTAACAATTCTCGGCTTGTATGGTTGATAATGGCATATCCACCTTATCCACGCATAAGAAATGCCTGAGCCACTTTCAGCTATTGGTACCGACTGCATTTACAGCTGTTAACACCCGCCAATCCGCATTAGGCCCGTATGGTTGATAATGGCATATCCACCTTATCCACGCATAAGAAATGCCTGAGCCACTTTCAGCTATTGGTACCGACTGCATTTACAGCTGTTAACACCCGCCAATCCGCATTAGGCCCGTATGGTTGATAATGGCATATCCACCTTATCCACGCAAAAGAAATGCCTGAGCCACTTTAAGCTATTGGTACCGACTGCATTTACAGCTGTTAACACCCGCCAATCCGCATTAGGCCCGTATGGTTGATAATGGCATATCCACCTTATCCACGCATAAGAAATGCCTGAGCCACTTTAAGCTATTGGTACCGACTGCATTTACAGCTGTTAACACCCGCCAATCCGCATTAGGCCCGTATGGTTGATAATGGCATATCCACCTTATCCACGCATAAGAAATGCCTGAGCCACTTTAAGCTATTGGTACCGACTGCATTTACAGCTGTTAACACCCGCCAATCCGCATTAGGCCCGTATGGTTGATAATGGCATATCCACCTTATCCACGCATAAGAAATGCCTGAGCCACTTTAAGCTATTGGTACCGACTGCATTTACAGCTGTTAACACCCGCCAATCCGCATTAGGCCCGTATGGTTGATAATGGCATATCCACCTTATCCACGCATAAGAAATGCCTGAGCCACTTTAAGCTATTGGTACCGACTGCATTTACAGCTGTTAACACCCGCCAATCCGCATTAGGCCCGTATGGTTGATAATGGCATATCCACCTTATCCACGCATAAGAAATGCCTGAGCCACTTTAAGCTATTGGTACCGACTGCATTTACAGCTGTTAACACCCGCCAATCCGCATTAGGCCCGTATGGTTGATAATGGCATATCCACCTTATCCACGCATAAGAAATGCCTGAGCCACTTTAAGCTATTGGTACCGACTGCATTTACAGCTGTTAACACCCGCCAATCCGCATTAGGCCCGTATGGTTGATAATGGCATATCCACCTTATCCACGCATAAGAAATGCCTGAGCCACTTTAAGCTATTGGTACCGACTGCATTTACAGCTGTTAACACCCGCCAATCCGCATTAGGCCCGTATGGTTGATAATGGCATATCCACCTTATCCACGCATAAGAAATGCCTGAGCCACTTTAAGCTATTGGTACCGACTGCATTTACAGCTGTTAACACCCGCCAATCCGCATTAGGCCCGTATGGTTGATAATGGCATATCCACCTTATCTACGCATAAGAGATGCCTGAGCCACTTTAAGCTATTGGTACCGACTGCATTTACAGCTGTTAACACCCGCCAATCCGCATTAGGCCCGTATGGTTGATAATGGCATATCCACCTTATCCACGCATAAGAAATGCCTGAGCCACTTTAAGCTATTGGTACCGACTGCATTTACAGCTGTTAACACCCGCCAATCCGCATTAGGCCCGTATGGTTGATAATGGCATATCCACCTTATCCACGCATAAGAAATGCCTGAGCCACTTTAAGCTATTGGTACCGACTGCATTTACAGCTGTTAACACCCGCCAATCCGCATTAGGCCCGTATGGTTGATAATGGCATATCCACCTTATCCACGCATAAGAAATGCCTGAGCCACTTTAAGCTATTGGTACCGACTGCATTTACAGCTGTTAACACCCGCCAATCCGCATTAGGCCCGTATGGTTGATAATGGCATATCCACCTTATCCACGCATAAGAAATGCCTGAGCCACTTTAAGCTATTGGTACCGACTGCATTTACAGCTGTTAACACCCGCCAATCCGCATTAGGCCCGTATGGTTGATAATGGCATATCCACCTTATCTACGCATAAGAGATGCCTGAGCCACTTTAAGCTATTGGTACCGACTGCATTTACAGCTGTTAACACCCGCCAATCCGCATTAGGCCCGTATGGTTGATAGTGGCATATCCACCTAATCCACGCATAAGAGATGCCTGAGCCACTTTAAGCTATTGGTACCGACTGCATTTACAGCTGTTAACACCCGCCAATCCGCATTAGGCCCGTATGGTTGATAGTGGCATATCCACCTAATCCACGCATAAGAGATGCCTGAGCCACTTTAAGCTATTGGTACCGACTGCATTTACAGCTGTTAACACCCGCCAATCCGCATTAGGCCCGTATGGTTGATAATGGCATATCCACCTTATCCACGCATAAGAGATGCCTGAGCCACTTTAAGCTATTGGTACCGACTGCATTTACAGCTGTTAACACCCGCCAATCCGCATTAGGCCCGTATGGTTGATAGTGGCATATCCACCTTATCCACGCATAAGAGATGCCTGAGCCACTTTCAGCTATTGGTACCGACTGCATTTACAGCTGTTAACACCCGCCAATCCGCATTAGGCCCGTATGGTTGATAATGGCATATCCACCTAATCCACGCATAAGAGATGCCTGTGTCCAAGCAGTGAAGACATTAAAAATGGCTCAACTGTTTTCGAGTCACGCGTTCGCCTTAATTAACATCATAATAATTACATACATACGCAATTTTCAGAAGCCTCGTTAAACTGTTAATACCCTCTTCCTATTTCAATGAGAAAGAACGCTTCAGCTCAGCAGTGATACACTTCATTAATAACTATTTAGGATTACGATCGCTAAACTTAAGCAACTTTCGCAAAGGCTGAACATTGCACGGTGTGCGCCAAGTCACTGGGATCGGACATTTTCTGTTCTACCCGCCAATGTGTTTAGTGATTAATTACCATATAAGTTTGCATGCTGTTGAATACGGCTAAATAGGCTTTAAGAATCTTATCCCTTATTTTATATTAACACCACATTTATGTATCACCCTATTTATGGCAAATAAAGAAATTTGTAATTTGTAATGGATAGGCCTTGGTATTCTTAACGTAAGCCAATTCGCTCTAGTTTAAGAGAAAAGTAATTGCAATTCTTTGCGGTTGCTAAAACTTAAAAAAAATATCTCCCGTACCATTAACTAAATCAATGTTTTAAAATATTTTTCTTTATGTTTCAATTCGCTTTAGATTAGATTCGGATTACTGCGTAAAATTAACATTCATAATTTTATTGAAAATCATCGTTCCTGGATGTGCTCAGACAGGACTCGAACCCATGTCTTTGGCTAACCATGCCACTGCTTATAGATTATGTAACTTGGTATTCAATTCAAATATTAGAAGTAAAAGACTAATTGGTACAGTAGTTTTATTAAAAAGAAGATTAATTTAAAGACTAATATCATTGTTTTATTTTTACATCCACTACAATAGCTTTAAAAGCAATTAAGCTTTAAGTAAAGAAAACTCGTCAGATTAAAAATAAAGCATTAGCAGACCAGGAATCGAACCGACCTGCGCCCGATCTCCGACCTTGAATACTTAATACTTAAAAATAAAATTAACTTAAATATAAACGCATGAAAAAGTAAATTGTATAATCGCTTTAGCAAAAGTAATAAATACTACTATAACAAAAAGCATTGGGGAAAAAAACAAATTCGCAACACACCATAGAAAGCAGGAATAATGAAATCAACACGTCATGTCACATCCGTTTCTTATACTTTTGCAATACCTTCGCATTGTGCAGGAGATAATAATGATTAAACAGCCATTTCGCTTACTAAAACATGTAATACTTCAAACATAAAGTAGGAAATTGAATTCGAGTCACTAATTTGACATTTTGAGTTTGAGAAAAGGCTCATACATAATATGTAGCAGTTCTAAATGTCATTACTGACTCTTAAAAATACCACTTTAGATACTTACCATCTACTTTTACCACAGTTAATTAAAAACAAGTTCAAACTGTAACTACTAAAACATCTATAAGTTACTGAACAAATAATAACAATACATTTTAATAATAAAAGAGTCCGTCTTTGAGTAAAATAAAATGATAATAAGTTATTATATACCTTTCTTTTGTCGGTTGCTGTAAGATTGTCCATCAAGCATCTGTATGAAACTTGCTCCAACGAAGCTGAGCACTTATTGTCATATCTCAAACTGCCGTGTCTAGTTTTATTAGACTCGAATGACAGACTTTGAGTCTCGTTGAGTCTCGGCCGTGATCGGACAGAGCGGAAGGAGTGATGCCATATGCGTTCATCTCGCTCACTCTTGAAGTAGTCGTTATGGAAGTGTAATTCGCCTTCGTTTATTGTTAAGTTTTTGCCGCAATTGTTGGGGCAAATGTTTGGCACGCTGGAGGTGAAGGTCGGTAGATCCACGGTGGGCGATGTTTCTTTGGAACTGGAGCTAGATGACGCGTCGAAGTTGTCGCAATCGGAGCTCATAGTCTCAAACATGCTTAGCTGTTCCGTCAATCGCATTATTGTAGACATCGTCTGAAAATATTTCAGTTTAAAAAACATCTTATAAACTGTATTATGGTTAAAGTATTAAAGTTTCTTTTATTAATACTTTAATAACAAAACCAACTTCTAGAAAAGTGAAAAGTTTCATTAACTTATTGAAAGTATAAAAATATGATAACTGTAAAAAGCACGTTTGGAGATTCTAATGACCCCCTAATGAGATTACACGCCCAACAGGCCTTGTATTAAAGTATCTCATATAAATAAACATACCTGACTATCAGTTTGTTCGTTACAATTATTTTTAGGCCAGCCAATATGAGATAAGGACTCCTCAACTGCATGCGGATC
Source organism: Agriphila straminella (assembly GCA_950108535.1). Lineage (NCBI taxonomy): Eukaryota > Metazoa > Arthropoda > Insecta > Lepidoptera > Crambidae > Agriphila > Agriphila straminella. Next base: position 3,149,838 of record OX467303.1, on the reverse strand, counting down.
CCATAGAGCAAGTATACTACGAACTTTATATTTTATGCCTGAAAATAAATAGGAAATTAATATATAACATTTAGAATGCGTTACTTTAAGTTGTGGGTGCAAAACAAATGGTAAAAGCTACTATGTATTTTTTTTTGTATCCGCGGAGTTTTGATTGGTTGGGTCGTCCAATCAAGCCTTAGGGCTGGTTTATACGGGGACGGACAGTGACTGGGCCCAGTGACTTCGGATTTCGGACCTACTGTGTACATATAGACAGGATCGGCAGTAAGTCGTACTGTGCCCGAAAATAGAACGGGTAGCTAGTCAGCTGAGCTGAATTACGAGCGAGAAGTCAACACTAGGAAGGTATTACAACCTCTTAAAACTTTCCAGGTTTATGAATTCCTATAGTTACATCTCTTTTTCGCTGTATAGCAAATAAAAGAGACGCATTGATAGCCATTCAGAAAACTTTTTTGATTCAGAAAACGTTGGCCGGAAAACACTTTGGACTTCTTTGTTTTGTGCCCTTCAGACAGTCTCTTCAGATAGGCTATCAACTTTGTGTATGTCTCAATTTTAATATCGTTATTAATACTGACTGTCGATTTTAGCATTGAGTACGTAGGCTCCAAAGAGTAGAAGGTTGCTTAGATTTCGCTATTTCATGAAAATAGGCCAAAAATACAGTTTCCGAAAAAGATTTCGCGCCTTTTGCAGTTTTCCAAGCGACGAAATTGTTGTAGGCTTTCAAATATTTTTCCCGGGATTTAGTGGGTAATAGATTTTGTATCACATTCGCTGCATCTGTTTTAATATTTTCTGGTGTTAAAATAATACTGTCGCTGCTTGTGGAACTCATTTTTCGCAATTTAATTATTGCACTGCAAATATCACAAAACACTGTTTATACTCCAATATAAAGTTCAATACAAGGGCAATACGTAGTTCGCGCGTTTTTCTTTTTTTTTCTTTTGCGGCGCTGCACGCGCCAGGTCACCTAATAATCGGCCAGTGATTTTTTCATACAATATTTTCGTGCGATCTCTTTGGTCCGGAGCACTAAGGAACGATGTGAATGTTCGAAATTCAAATCTCATTACTGCCCCGTGTAAAAGTCTCTTGGAGAAAAGACTTACTTTGCTCGCACTTAAAGGCGAATCAATCAGCGTTTTTCGAATAGATGGGATGAAAAAAACTATTTGGCCTTCCTATAAGTGGCATACCATCCTCCTAACCATTCTATACTACATTTCCTACAGCCTTAATAACTATTTTGAGTTTGAGTCTTACCATCTATAAGTGCGACCACATCGGCCGGCCGCGCCGCCTGGAGCAGCATCACCACGCGGTCCACATCGTTCATGATATCGTCTTTAAGTCTCGCGACCGCCACCACATTGTCGTATTCCGATTGGATTTTGTTCGTGGCGGAATTTATTTCGGCTTTGGAACTGTTTACGTCTTTAACGTGTTGTACGAGCCTGATAAACAGAATGATCTGGTTTATTAATAGTAATGCAAGTATGTACAGTCAAGTTCAATAATATGTATTAGGATATTGAATTGGCTTAGCACTGATGTTTCGGTAAAGGTGCTTCTAAATGGGCCATATTTCTGCTGCAATTATGTATTGGCAAACATTTCCTGCGGCTCTACCGCCTAACTCTATCGCTTTGACTCTGGCTTTGGTTTATGACGTCAGTGCACTGTCCGTACTTGTCATCGTGTTATGATATGACAAGGACGGACAGAGCATTGCTATCGCTCTGGCTAAAGCTTTGAGTTAGGGGGTAGGGCCCCTGGCCATCACAAAAACTTTTTTTTTTATTTTATGGCTGAGCAATCTATTGTGGTTATATATGACTAGCGATTCAAACTCCTTGTTTTGACATTCCAAAATATGTGGCTATAATTGGCGGGCCATACTCAAAATATTGCATATTATGGCTGGAATTGTTCTTAATGTTGCCAGCCACAGTAGTGCAGCCACAAATTGCCAGAAAATATGGTCTGTTTAGAAGCAACTTAAAGAATATAAGGCGATGATGCGATGATACTTAAACAGGTGATAGTTTTGCTTAAACTGAACAACTTTCATCAAGGAACAAGGTCGAAAAACGAAAAAAATATTCATACTCCCATACAAAATGTATTGGTCAACTGACCGCCTTACTATGGAAGCCGTAACAAAAATCATTTTTCGACCTGTTTCTTAGAGAAAGTTGTTCAGTTTGATGGTCCCTATCTACCATATTCGGCTTTAGGGGTTATTTTGTATATCATATGCGGTGTCTGTAGAGCTATGTGATCTGTAAGCTTCGATCAAGAACACTCTAGATGTCCGGTCAGTCTCAAGAATGGCACCTCAAATAGCGTCCCATTTACAAACTGGGCGCTCATTTTGCACAAAGTTAGTGATAAAAGATGTGTTTTTGTACAAAATAAGAGGTGATTATGTACAAAATAAGCGCCAAGTTTGTAAGTGGGACGCTATTTGAGGTGCCATTTTTGCGGACTGTTTTAATTCCTGAAGCGTTATCTAGGATATTCTTGATCGAAGTCTGTAAGTTAACCTGATGAGTCCGCCGGTCCTCTCGGCCTTGTGCGTGTGCGCAGCAAAGGCGCCCGCCGTGATGACGTCATGGAAGCCGGTCCGGTTGAGCGTGTCGTTGTGCACCCACATGCGCTGCAGGTGCAGGTTCACCGGCGCGAACTCGAGGCTCGCCTCGTCTGACAATGGCAATATAATTTTGCTGATTCACAAATCGCCCACCAGTCGGCACACCACCGCCAATTTGGCGCTACTGTACATGAAGACCTGTCATTTTGTTGTTTGTATGTGTTTGGTATCAATTTTTAGATGTTGGAAGCGAATTTTCGTAAATATCAATTCTTCTTCTATTCTTCCAACATATTTTGGTTTTCTTCAATCTTTGATTCATTTACTATCCGACACCCATAATAATTATTTATAAGGTATCAACCATTATTGATATAATTTTAAAATAAATTGGAAAATCGGAGGTAAATGCCCATACAAAGGTCTCCAGCAGCAGTAGCGCCACCAAGCGGATGAATTTTGTGACATCCCCCCATACCACGGGATACTTTAATTAAGGCGGTTGCCTGACAGAAAGTGGCGCCCCGGTGAGTTTAATTTAAAATTGTAATTCTCCTACACAAATTTAATAAAACATTACGTGGATTTTTAAGGTCTAGTATTTTTAAACGGTATCATTACATTCCCTCGTTGTCACTGTTCGAAGTAGATAGCAAAACTGCTAAAGGTGGCCGTTTTTGACACAATTGCTATCTACTTCTACGAATGAATACGAGTGAATGTACCTTCTAAAAATACTAGACTATGGGCCCTGAAAATTCCACGGGTTTTTTTTCACACAAAATTACTGTGATTTGTCCACCCAAATCACAGTAATTTTGAAATTTACATTAATAACACAATATGTATAGTATTTTTTAACATTTTGTCACAATGCCGCCATTTCATATCAAAACGTCAAAACGGTCAGGTCAGAGCCAACAAAGTTGCGAACGCTAGGTGGCGCTAAAAGCGTGCACGGTGCGAATTGCGCTTTTGGAACAACTCCACTGCGGGAACCAAATTATTAACATTTCAGCGTGTAAACAAACGGCAAGCTTGGTTTTTCTCGGCGTGATCATATCAGAAATGAGGAGATCCTTTGGAGAACAAAAACAAACCGCGTTGTCGCCCTAAGGATTGCTCAGCTGAAGTGGCAGTGGGCGGGACATGTAGCGAGAAGAACCGATGGCCGAAGGTTCTGGAATGGCATCCGCGGCTCTTACAATGTTATCAGGGGGCTAATTATCTAATTTTAAAATCAATCGCAATCGCTTTCATTTGACAGATGGATGTGACACATTACTGCATTTCTTTGGAAATTTTTTATTTGTGCCAAAAATAAGTATCAATGTCAATATTCATCCTAAAAGCGATTGCGATAAATTTTGAATAATCATTTTGAAATTAGATAATAGATAGGCAGATCAGTTGGGTGTGTATAGCGATCTAAATCTCCTCCATTCACTCCCTGGATGACCATCATCAGATCACAGCTAGGTCAATCCTTGGCGGAGAACCAAGCCTCGTTTATATGAAAATCGACTGGTGTCCCACCACTATAATTATGTTGAAGATGATTATGCAAACATAACATAGCTGACCTTTCCTGGCGCTCGCCTTGAAGTACATGTTGTCAACTTGCTCCATGCACCGCTTAGAGTGGCAGTAGTGCTTAAGTAACGACACGTGGACGCTCGCGAGCTCCACTTGCCGACGCAGCCACTGCCCGCACATCTCACCAACGGATAGCAACTCCTCCATCAACTCTTTCTCACGTTGGATGTATATATCACTGCAAATTGTAGTTACAGTTAGTACTAATCAAGGTACTTGGCTGAGTTGCTCCATCTTAACTTAACCTTAACTTTAAGAGATACAAACTTATCTGAGCCAGTGGTCAAAAGTGGAACTAAGGTGTTATTACATATTGTTACCTAAGTTACGCCATAGACGACAGCGACGCTGTCATCGAGTCAGATAAGTTTGCATCTGTTAAAGTTATGGTTAAGGCGAGATGGTGCAACTCAGCCTTATTATCTAATTTTCAAAATCTATCGCAATCGCTTTCATTTGACAGATGGATGTGACTATAACCGTCTTTGTGGTCTTGTGGTTCGCCCACCCGTGTTCGATTCCCAGGGGGGTACAATTTGTACTCGGTTTGGTTGGTGGTAGGACTTATTTCAAGTCCGCCTGGCTAGCTACCACCATCTTACCTAAGTCTGACGCCATAACAACAGTTAAAAATTGTTCCGGCAATTAGAGGTAAGATAGCCAGTTCCTCAGTGATGAGGATTCCGGGTGTAGTGGCGCTTCCACTTTCACCCTTATCGCCACTTAACATCGGGTAAGATGAAATGAAGGCCAAGCACTACCCCGTTGTGCATAAAAAAAAACAAATTGCTACATTTCTTTAGATAAGTTTTTATTTGTGTCAAAAAGAAGTATCAACGTATCACATCCATCTGTCAAATGAAAGCGATTGCGATAGATTTTGAAATTAAACAATAAGTACCCTAATTACTCCAGCATGTATTCAGCGTTCAGTGGGCCGTGCATTTATTAGATAGTGCAGATGTATTTTTTTTTATTTTGTCTCGAATCTTTGTTTCTATCTGTTACGTTGTATTTCCATAAAACAGTTACTTTAGATATCTATCGTGTGACTAAAACTATGTAAATGGAAATTTATTAACGGAAACGTGTCATACCAAAGAGGTGTAGAGTCTCTAAAACAGCAAATATAACAATACCAATTAATAACAAAAAAACCTAAAAAAAAGAAAAAATAAATTAAAATGTGCAAACAGCACTCTTTTATATGATACCCCACATGCCCTAGTCGCCCCACTTAAAATTTTTAAGACCCCTTTTCAGTCCCTGTTTTAAAATAACTATATTTTTTTTATTTTTTTCTCATTTGCAAAATAGTTGGACAAACGTCATCTTTAACTATTCCAACAAGTTGATACCATTAGTAGTTCTCGAGATATCCAGCTGTGACAGACAGACAGACAGACTGAGTCACACCATAAGGGTTCCTTATTACCATTTTGGTACGGAACCCTAAAAATATGAAGCTAAATTAAGTACCGTTTACATAAAAACTACTTACAGTAACTGCATTGGCATTTGGTAGCACAGCTTCGATTCAGCCATGATCTCGTGGACAGTAATATCACCACCGAGGCCGGAATGAAACCGGTAGGTAACCTGATGGCTGTTCACGAAGTTCTGTTTCAAAAGACTCCCGTACGAAGGGAACTTCAGCTTCAGCCCGAGCCGCGGGGGCAGCGACTGTGAGCGTCTATGGCATAGCACCTTCTGGGGTATGTCTATACTGTTCCGGTCGTTGGTGTGGCTGGGACTCGTCCCTATGTATGAGGGCTCTAAACTCCAACCGTTTATGGTGACAAACCCAACGGTCTTGTTGTCACGTGTCATCAGCGCCACTCGCATTCGTTGGGCTTCCTACAAGATTTAATTGTAGTTTTGTACTAATAAAATAAGATATATTTTTTGAAGTTCCGAGCTTTAGCTCGATTTACTTTGCAGTACTAAATACTACAAGAATACTCGAGAATTTAAGGTACTTTCCCTCCATGTGTCAAAGTTTTGGGATGAGATAAATAATATCGTACCTGTATAGTGCTGAGTTGTAGCGCCGTGAAGCCCATAGGCACCGCGGTCTCGGACACCCTCTCGCGGACGTCGTAAACAACTATCCTGACCAACGCGTCGCCCGTGAGGCCGTCGCTGGCACGAAATAGTATCGTCTTCGAGAAGGAAGGGTTACTGCACGTCTGTATGGGTATAAAATAAGAATTACAAATGAGAGAGGGACAAAGGGTAAAAACGGGTCCCTATTACTAAGACTCCACTCTGTCTGTCTGTCTGTCTGTGCAGCCTGTATCTCATGAATCGTGATAGCTAGAAAGTCGAAATTTTCGCAGATGATTTATTTTTGTTGCCGCTATAACAACAAATACTAAAAACAGAATAAAATAAATATTCAAGCGCGGCTCCCATACAACAAACGTGATATTTTTTTGCCGTTTTTTGGTTCGGAACCCTTCGTGCGCGAATCCGACTTACACTTGGCCAGTTTTATTTATTTATTACGCTTTCAAATGAGTCTTTGATGCAAGTTTCAATCATTAAGGTTTCTCCCACACTTCTAGGCAAATTCCTAGGCCGCAATAGACCAGACGATCTACGAAACTATTGAATTCATTCAAACGCGTATTTGGTCGCTTAGTCTATCTTCTAGATGGACGAGTTTCATAGAATATTTAGTCAAATGCGCCAATAGTCCTAAACTTGGATCTCCTAGCTATAGAATCTAGCTGATGACCAGCCAGTCTGTTAATCTCATGCACCAAAAGAATTATTCTTTTAGTTCATAAAGTGTTTGAAAAATGGAAAGAGTGCGTTTCACGAGGTTGAATGTCTTCACATCGCGATTAAAATGTAAGCGAAAGAAGAGAGCCTGAACCTGAATAAACGTTAGTGCGTATTTACGTAGGAAGCTGGTAGCCGACGCCGATCTACCACCGCTTATCGCTATAATAGCGAAGTGTAAACAATAACAACATCATTTATTTTAATAAATAAAGTAGTTTACCACCACTCAAGATAAGCAAGATAAACAATGCGCGAATCTCGTCATTAAATACAAACACATTCTGTAAACAATAAAATCAAACCAACACTACGATAAGTATAGATAAGTTCATTATAAGTAAAGGAAGTTCAAATGAAGACAAGTGTTTTCCTACTGGTATTTACGCCTGATGTACCCATACATAACCATGATTTGAACCCCGACCTTAGGCTCACATACATACCAGTAGCCTATTGTGATGTAAATTATAAACTTACTCAATTTATTTAGTCTCAAAATAAACTATGTACTCGTATCTACTACATTTTACATCTTTAGTTTACAAGGACATTATTTAAACGTAAATTTGAGCCCAAAAACATGTATTAATGATGGAAATAACTTTTCGACTGATTGCTGTGTACCAAAGTATACCGAGATTCTTAAGCGTGTCATTTCGGCCCGCTTTCAGCCGGTTTGTAATAAGACTTATTTATACTGTGGCCTAAACAAACATCGCATAGTATAAACAATGACGCACCTCAACAGTCTCCGTGGCGCCGTATCTGACGCTGAGACCCTTCGGGTATCTGACGTATATGACGGCCATCGGCGACGGCAGCCGGCCGTGCGTGTCGCACAACAGATTGTCGCACGAGAGCGCCAACTCGCACAGCGGCACTTCATTCATGTCTATAACAATAATTAGTCATGGAATTTGATATTAAATTAAAATTGCTACAGCTATGTTGGTTCTTTTGTTTTCTACAATAGGCATGTGAATAATATACCGACTTTAAGTAAGTACACAGACAACCTGATAGACATCGTATTAACAGCCATAGGGGGCGTCCATTAATTACGTGAATTTTGTGAGGCATTTAGGGGGGAAGGAGGGTCGAGCTGAATCTCACCCAATCTCACGTGGGGGAGACTTTTACTACACTGGATATCAACATCAGAATATTTTTTATTTTTAAGAAATACATACATACCTGTCATAATACCCTTCTGCATTCTGTAACTCGCAATGTCAATAATGGGCCTGATCCTGTTCAGTCTTTCCTTCAGGGTTGCTATCTGACTGTTCAAGTTTTCGTATGAGGCTATTTGAATGGCTTTCAACCAAAGTGTTCGTTCAGACTCATGGAAGGTAGCCATGCGATAGCAAACGCCATTTTCCCAAACTGAAATAATTAAGCCACAGTTCAGCAGGCATAATAAAAAGAACCGATATCAGAGAATAGAGACATAGAGAAACAGTCAATATGGCAGCCGGCGGTGGCCGTGTACAGTATACATTTTGTGCCTAGCACAGTATACATTTTGTGCCTAGCACAGTATACATTTTGTGCCTAGCACATACCTGGCGAGTAAAACTGCCAGTCGTGCCCGCCGGCATAGTGTATAGGGGCCATTAAATCAGCCGTACAACACTGGACTTGTGCTGAAAATGTTATAAATGTTTAAGTACCAATTTGAAATGGCCAATGTCCATTTTCATCCTGTGCCTGCAATCTCACTTGATGATGGCCTAGGACAATGACGCCCATTGGTTCGTACCATGTTTCAGGACCCTTCAGATAGAACAGCAAGTTACCACGCAGACGGAACCATCTCACAGAGCAGCCTAAAACAAAAATATACTGTGATAAGTACTAAACACTCAAAATTGTATTAATTATTATCAATTTTAGATTGTTTTTAAGCTTTATGCATACTTCTGTCATTGTCAAAAGGTTCAAGAGCCTGTATTACATCAATGAAAAAGTAAAAATGATTTTATGATATTTTGTTATTGAACACAAAGGCCATCAACACTTGCTTGTTAAATTACTGTTAAATCACTTACTATGTTGTTTCAAATCATATCATAAATCATAAAAATTTGTTTGCTTTAAACACAGTATGAAAGATGGTACAAAGTAATAAGGTGCCACATGTTTCGCCATCAATAGAAATAGCATGCAAATATACGAGTAAAATATTTTATTAACTTAAATAAATATATTCTTGTAAAAAAGCATGGGTGTAAGAAAGAAAAGCAGAATCAGGCTTTAAAATAAAGAAAATTAAATTAAAAATGCGTAGATGTATAAATAAAGGAGCATATAAGAGCATAAAGGCAAAACACCACTGGGTCACAATAGGACAGGTAATAAATATACTCATAAAAAGATCAGAGAGATGAAGACTGTTAATCCAGAGCAGAGCATTTAACAGTTAACAAAATATTGAACCTACCTTCTTTTAACTTGAATCCTGAACAGGGCTGAAAAGCTAAATAAAAATTCACAACATAAATAATTTTCTTTACCAAAACAATACAAAAAAATTAAATAATAGAAAAAATATTTTCATGCTAATTTATATAAAATAATCTATTCATAAAAATAAACAACCAAAAATACTAGTTGATAGCAAATTGTAACAAAAACACAAGTGATTTTGTCTAATATTGAGTTGGAAAACCGATTGCAATTTATTAATAGAAATTAGAAAGTTATTAAATAATAATTCAGTGCAAAAGAGCAATTAGTGAAAAATATAACTTCACTATAGTGGCTACCAGCGACTTTGTAATAGTACTTTTTTTCTGGCTATTAGGTATAGTGTTATTGGGCGCAGAGTGACGTCACACCACAGTATAGATATTGGTTTATCTATACTGTGGTGGCGCAGAGGGAAACTAGGAATTCACTTATTGGAGACTCACAACAAGTAGTTTTATAAAAACTATACAAAATACTCTATTGCTGGTCTGTCAAACTTAAAATATAGAAACACAAAGTAGCCATCTGCCCAGAGGTTTGCATTCACAAACCTCTCCCAACATAGGTAACTTACGAAGGTAAGTCATTCTACAAAAATGTTATGATCTGCACTGCATAGTGGATCGGTGGGGTGGGATTTCTAAAAGGTAAGCTGACGGGAAGCAGCTTGTATGGACCTTTCTATCCTTTTACTTGTATCCCTTCTATCTTTTTACTTGTATCCCTTCTATCCTTACCTACCACTTGTACCTTATATTTTTTTGTACCATGTGGTAGATATGAAAAATTTTGAATGCTTGGTTTGGTTGACATATGAGTAAGACATGAAAGTGTAACAAACACTTTCGCATTTATATTTGTTATGATTTTAGATACAACCTATGAAAAAGGATAGACCTAGACCCCAATAATTACATGCGATTGCAAGGTGGTGCAAAACAACAGCAAATAAAATTGAATATGCATAACAATTATTTATCAATGCCTACTAATTTCGATGAAGAGATCTGTAAAGACCAAAGGTTAAAGGTATCCTGACTGGTGCCTACGGTACTAACCTTCAGATCTGCGAAAGAACCCGTCCTGTCTCTCCTTTAATACCAGGACTCCCTCCCGGTCAAAGTTCTGCGATGTCTGAGAGGCTAACGCGAATAGCTCTTGCTTGTTGTACCTCATGATTGTAACATACTACAAGGTTTATAAAACTACCTTATTTTTAGACAAGACAATTTAGGGTGTGATGAAAAACAAAACATTTCGTACAACGAGGACGCTCCTGTACTCTCAGTTCTCCGTTGCTTCTTAGTGTTGATACGATTAAATTTGATTGACTTTCTTTAATTTTACCATATTTTGCTGGGATGTTGCTATTTCGTTGAGTTAAAATAAATTAAAAATCCTAAAATTATTGAAATACTCCGCACTCTCCTCCTCAACACAATTTTGACATTTTTATCAAATTCTCATAGACAGATAGAGGAATGTAAAAAATAGAGAGCCCCATTTATCTTACTCTATGGAGAGCCCTCTTGCTTGTGTTAACTTTATGATCCTTATGGACATGGACCCCCTAAACGGTCAAGCATTTCCTGTCAGGCACGTAAATATTTCTGCTTGTCAATCACATTTTGATCGTCTAGGAGCGATGCTTGACAAGCACCACAGAATAGATAGATCACTGTGAGTACTGTAACCAATCAAAAGTAGGCTGTCAACGCCCACAAATAGTAGGTTACGTGTACGTGCTTGACAAAAAATGCTTGATCGTTTAGGGAGTCCTTTAAACGGTCAAGCAAGGCTCGTCAAGCACATACATTTTTCGGTTTGTCAATCATTATTTTGATCGTCTAGAAGCTATACTTGACAACTTAGAGCATTCCATATCAAAGATAGGCCACGCCCCCAAATGGTAGTGGTGGGTGGCTGAGGTAGTAATACGTGTACAGGAGGCTTACCATCAGCAAATAAGAAACCGTTCAGTTCAAAAGCAGGCCTTAAATAGGGCTGCTTAAGACCTGCTTGTATACTAACCGTTGAGGTCATAGTACGAAAAAGTATGGCAGTTCAATATAAGCCCTGCCATAAGAGCTCATAGTAAGGCCCCTGATCGTGCTTGGCTTGACAAGCCCGTCTGTCAGATAACTATACCACCCATGAATCTTATAGGTATTAATATTCTATTACACACCCACCACCACTTCCATTTGGAGGCGTGGTGGCCTACTTTTGATAGGCCACGGCAATCTACCTATACTCCAGCCAACTTGCGGAAATAATGTTTTGTAAACAAAACTTTGCGCATTTTTCGTAATTAATCTACAAATACGTTAAGTTTCAGTGAATTAACACCATAAATACAACTTGGACAACGTAGGTTAAGCTATCAATGATATTCTTATATTTATAAAACATTTAATTAAATAGTACTTTTGAGGTTAAGTACGGGCGGTATGTTTGTAAGCATTCTTTCCCCGAGTTGGCTGAGTATAGGTATGTATTCTGTGGTGCATCAAACATCGCTTTATATCTGGGTGCTTATACAATTGCGAACGGCTCGGCACGGCACGGCCCGGCACGGCACGGCCCGGTACGGCACGGCTCGGCACGGCAGCGGCGACGCCGAAAGAGGCTTTTATAATTATTGCTTCCGTGCGGTGCCGAGCCGGGCCGTTGGATGTTCAACACAGAACACTCATAGCAAAGAAGTTACCTACCATTTGTACATTGTACAGTAGTGTCGTGGTACTTACTTTTTACTTAAGAATAATATAAAAAAATAAAAGTTAACCTTCTATCTCTCTAGATTTTTGTTATCTTTAGAATTGAAAAATAATAGTATAATAGACCTATTGTCAATTTATTATTTATATTGACAATAGGTCGTTTTTCTACAGTTATGTGTGTTTATGTACAATTTGATTATAAATTCTGTAATGATTACCTATATTACAATGTAGGTAGGTAGTTGGTAATTACTTAAATTTTAATGATTAATAAATCTTTTAAAAATCAAAGAATATAGAGGAGTAGGTAATTACATGTAGATGGTTTTCATTACGTACCTACTTACCAAGATAGGTAGGTTTATACATTATTTAATTAAGTAGGTAACTACCTAATATTTAAGTACTTATATTTGTTGACATAGGTAACGATATTTAACCTAGATACCTACCATTCCGATCAGTAGGTACCGAAATAACTGTTTGTCGTAATTTTACCTATTTGCTGAATTTTGATGTTGTTTGTTTCCACAATCATACAATACTTATCATAGGTACCAACAACACATTAACGATAATTACGCCAATATTCTGGTTGAGCCACTTATATACGCTGTATATTCTTTGCTCTAGCCTCACACTCACACATATGAATCCTTATAGCTACGCACTACATCGTAAAAGTTCGACGGCAGCGTGCGTAGGATGTGGCCGGCACGGCCCGGCCCAGCACGGCTAACCGTTGCCGTTGAGGAAATATAAAAGCGTCTCCATATAATTCCATACCTACATTTCATTTTCCTGTTGTGCCGTTGGACGACTGCCGTGCCGTGCCGTGCCGGGCCGTTGGGAATTATAAAAGCGCCCCAAAATGTGATTGACAAGCCGATGAAATGTAAATTATTGACAAGCAGTATTGATCTTTGACGGGGTACATTAAGTCACGCTGTGTAATCTGTGAAGTCACGTGACATTCATACCACAGACAATTTTTCTTTTTTACTTCCACGCCCGGCGGCGGCTCATGCCTGCAGCTAAAGTTATCAATATAATTTTTTAATGTTAATTCCTGAAAAATGGACACTAGAAAACTAACAGAAATTTTGCGCGCCACCATTGATCCCAACCAAAGGCAACAGGCCGAAGAACAACTATCACAGGTAAATCTTGGGCTGTCCACATGTTCCGGAATTTTATAAAGCAACCAAATTACATGTCATGACGAAGTGTTAGAAATTCCTTTGTGCTCGCCGTCTATGTAATTAGCCGTATTATATTATGCCTTGCTGTAAAGATAGCCATCGACATGTTTTCGCTTATCTTGCAAAGCTCTTGTTTTTATCCCAATATTATCCTACACACCACACTGGAAATTCTATTTTTATCCACATACCTAACCTACAAATAAATGTATTTACCGGACATGCTAGAATATGAGTTACCTGTTCTAACCAAACATGCACCTACCTTCCAAATATCTAACTTTGTCTATTTACCCTCATAAGACTGTCTTAGCTACCAACTATCACTATCTTCAGCATCAGAAAAGTACAAGTATTTGTCTATCTGAATCCATCTTGTTGATTGAATACAGACATCATTTGCCTAAATTAATAATTATGTTTCAGATACACAAAATCATAGGGTTTGCACCATCTCTTCTGCAAGTTGTTATGCTCAATGATGTCCAAATACCAGTCCGTCAAGCTGGTGTTGTGTATCTCAAAAACCTGTTCACATCGGGTTGGCAGGAAAAAGAACCCGAAGATGGGGAGCCAGCACCATTCAGCATCCACGAACAGGACCGTGCTATGATCAGAGATATTATTGTCGATGCTGTCGTACAAGCTCCAGACATAATCCGAATTCAATTATGTGTTTGTCTAAAAACAATTATCAAGCATGATTTTCCGACCCGCTGGACACAAATTGTGGACAAAATTCACATATACTTGCAAAACCCCGAGCCTAATAGCTGGATGGGAGCACTATTGTGTCTGTACCAGCTGATTAAAAACTATGAGTACCAGCTGGCAGATAAGAGAGTACCATTAATAGAGGCTATGAATTTATTGCTGCCGATGATGTATAATATAATTGTGAATCTCCAGGCTGACCATTCGGTTGAATCTGTCCTTATTCAAAAGCAAATACTCAAATGCTTTTATAGTCTAATTAAGGTGAGGTTTTTATAATCTTTCCTCCCTGTCTACTAAGTTATATTCTCAATGTTTTCTTGTTATATGTGAAAGTAATAATATTGTACTCTTGTTGTCTGCAGTACATTTTACCACTAGACCTGATAACAAAAGAGGTATTTACCAAATGGATGGAGGTTCTGCGGTTAGTCTTGGAGCGGCCTGTGCCAGACCATACGCTGCAAGTCGAGGAAGATGAGCGCATGGAGCTGCCGTGGTGGAAGTGCAAGAAGTGGGCAGCCCACACCCTATTCAGAGTTTTTGAGAGGTATGTAGATTGTAAAGTTGAGAAGCCACTTGGCATGTTCCTAAACTTATCGGGTTGAAATAGAAATTACTGCATTTTATATTTTACTAGCGGCTGCCCACGACTACCCTATGTCATTCTCTGTACCTCTGACAATGTGTATGCAGAATTTCATGATGATCGGTTGAGTAGTTAAGCTGTGAAGGTGAAACAAACAAACTGGCTATAATATAAGGATAAGGATTGTACCATTTCTTCTGACTTTTTTTCGTCATATCAAAAGTAATTGTAATATATAGTTATTTATTAATCTGTTTGCCCTCCTCCATTTGGTGCCACAATTTCCTTTCTATGGCCTCTGATCCAAAGCTGATCCCACTACGGCCCTTACGGAGCTTGAAGTCTTTCTTGGAGGGGAATGTACAAAAACTAATTGGGAACCACTGGCATAGTACATTGGTAGATGAAAAGTGACCAATCAATATTGGTTTGGTTCTAAGGCTCAGTTATGTGGAAACATTTGTCTCCGTCTTTTTCTTTACGTGTAAAGAGTATGGAAAATAACCTCACTTCTGCACTTTTTCGAGGTTTTTGTTGTTTTTTTCACCATTATCTTAAGCACAATAGGGATGATTACTAATGAATAAAATAACGAAATACTAATAAAAATCGTAAACATATTAAACTTTTAGAGTAGCTTGTATACCTATTGGTTTTATAAATTGCATATTATTTATTTTATGACCCTTCAAAGTTGGGTGGACAAGTCCATTTAAAAAGTATAAGATTTATTAAAATAAATGATACCTTTAATTAGTCCGTAAAATGTATAGCAAATTTGTCAAAGAAACTATTTTGATAAACACAATATTTAATATAGCTGCCGAACAAATTTCCTACGCGTTGCATACAAACTTCTCAGGCGTGACGTCATAACTAGGAAGCCATTAGTATGGAGCGTTTTTGGGCGAGTCCATTTGTGTGCATTTCACACTGTGATATCTCGGGCAGTTTTCATGCTAGCGAATTAATTCTTTTACCAATGTTTCTTTTTTTGAGAGGTAATTTATGTAACATAAAATAAAAAAAGTTGTCATCATCCCTATTATCTTTCTTGAATTAAAGTTATTGAAGCTACTGCACAGTACGTTAAAGTGTATTTTGATGTAGAATTCAATACGTTTCTGCTATTATTTACGCCAAAAATATGACCCTACACAAGAGCTATTGATGTTATTCTGATTTTTTTACAATCATCTGTGAAGTTTATTTATATGCAATTTAATACTTGTAGCTACTAGAGAATCTCTTTAGCTTGTCGTATGATTTTTTATTTGGCTATAACTTTATGTTTTCTAAATTAAAAAAATGGCCCCCGCAAACCATGTTTTACTATTTCCCTTATATTGTTTTACTATTGTTTTACTATTCCCTTAAGGTGGAAAAGTTTATGACAGAGTGGGTGGAAAATTAATATGATTTTCGAGTCCCAACCCAACTCTATTTATTTAGAAATATTATTCAAAGAATTGTTTTGTGGTTTATGATCTAATTGGAAGTCTAATTTTTAACCGACTTCAATAAAAGCAAGGAGGTTATAATGTTATCAGGTCCAAACTATAAAGAAGGATAAGGAATTGATTAAATTTAAATTAAGATGAGATCAAAGTTTTCTAATATGGTTTTAAACTAAATAATTACTCTTTTGCTTAGATTTGGAAGTCCTGTAAACACTCGTGAGGAATATGTCCAGTTTGCTGAATGGTACTTGACTACGTTTACGCGAGGTATCTTGGAGGTCCTCTTCAGGATATTGGATCAGTACAGACACAAAATCTATGTATCTCCACGAGTGCTACAGCTGACCCTCAGCTACATCGACCATTGGTAAGTACATATTTTTTTAATCAGTCTAGGATAAAGTTTCAGTGGTCAATTTATTGTTATACTTTTAATTTCCATGTAGGCACTTGGAATTTGATAGAAAACTTTTGCCACAATTATTATTGCTTACTCTTTGTAATTTAGATAGATATCTAAAAAGAAGGAAAGAAGATTCTTTCCTTCTTTCCTTCATCCCTGTTATACCTATTATATTTTATGGGTTTTTAAATCTCCATTGTTATTTACAATAATTTATAAGATGTTAGGCAGTTACATATAATGCACACTCTTAATAATAAGGGTTGTAGGTATAGCAGATGTATAATTACAAACCGGTGACTCTCTGTCTGTCAATTGTCATTAAAAAAGAAAAAAGCAAAACACTAATCACTTGCTACACAATGTTTATTAGTAAGGGTATTGGTATAGAATTGAATACAAAGGCCACGTTCCATATATCCGTGATCTTATAATCCATTAAACGAAGTTGGTACATAAATACTTTATTTGTGTAATATTTTGTGACTAGGTCGGATTCGCGCTAACAGCGCTATCAGTGTGATTCGGAACGCGGCCAAAATGACGTGACACTGGCAGCCTTTTCCAATCTTTGTACCTATTTGTAGTATGCACACATAGTTATAATAAGCAAAGTAACCCATCCCATTTCACATTTAAAACAATGTTTTTTCTCCATAGTGTAAGCCACTCGCACTCGTGGAAGCTACTTAAACCACACATGTTTGCTATCATCCAAGATGTACTGTTCCCCATGATGTCCTACTCGGACGCCGACGACGAGCTGTGGAATACGGACCCTCATGAATACATCCGCATCAAGTTTGGTAAGTATCTACCTCCGACACAACACTACAACAAAATGAACTCACTGAGAATCATACATTAGCACTGCACAAACAAATAACATTCAGAATGACGCCCTGTTGTGCTGTTAGCCTTTAAAAACCTACACATATCGAGTGCAATTTTTGTTTTATTATTGTTTCCTAGCTGAAATCTGAATAGTAAGATTGTCACAACTTCCCAATTTGTTGTAGACATTTTCGAAGACTTCGTGTCACCAGTTACGGCGGCGCAAACGCTTCTATCATCTTGCAGTAGAAAGCGAAGAGATATGATGGAACGCACAATGCATCTCTGTATGCAGGTGTTGAGAAACCAGACTGGCGAGTACGGACCGCGTCAACGCGATGGCGCCTTGCACATGGTCGGAACCCTACACGATATCGTCATGAAAAAGAAATGTTACAAGGATGAGATAGACTCTCTCTTGAGCCAATACGTGTTCCCGGAATTCCACAGTCCTCTAGGGTATATGAGAGCGAGAGCTTGCTGGGTGCTACATTGCTACGCATGCGTGCGATTCAAGAGCGAGCCTCTGCTTCTCGAGGCGGTCCGCCTTACGGTGAATGCGCTGCTCAGCGACAATGAACTGCCTGTCAAAGTAGAAGCTGCTATTGCCCTTCAGATGCTCCTCACAGCACAAGATAAAGTCTACGAGTTCTTAGAACCACAAGTAAAACAAGTCACTACCGAGTTGCTGAAGGTGATCCGAGAAACGGAAAACGACAACATAGCTAATGTACTCCAAAAGATTGTTCCGCTGTACACGGAACAGTTGATGCCTATGGCTTTCGAGATCACTGATCATTTAGCGACGACATTCAGTAAAGTGATTGAGACTGATTCCGGTACCGATGAGAAAGCAATCACTGCCATGGGGCTTCTGAACACTATGGAGACTGTGCTGAATGTTATGGAAGACAATCCTGAGATCATGGCCCAGTTAGAGAAGACTGTCCTTCGTGTCGTTGGACACATATTGCATCACAACATCATTGGTTAGTAGTTTACAAGTCTACAATTAAATCTATAAACGAGAACTATTGTAATACAATAATTTCTTTAAATTGCAGAATATTATGAAGAGGCGATGACACTTTTGTGCAATCTGACCTCAAAGACGATATCAGAAGACATGTGGAAAGTTCTAGAACTTTTGTACCAAATCTTCGAGAAGGAAGGCTTTGACTATTTCCCTGACATGATGCCGGTGCTGCACAACTACATAACGGTGGATACAAATGCATTCCTGTCCAACGAGAACCACATACTGGCCGTTTTCAACATGGCTAAAGCAGTAAGTCACCTTTTTTGTTTAACGTTTTTGCTGTACACGCGATTAAACGTTGATATTGAAACATCAAGCAATATTAAGACGTTATTCTAAAGTTAAAGATTTTCCCTTGAATGTATTGTGTAATTGTTAACCCTGATACCCGCCGTAAACGTGCCTTGATTTGATTATTATGGTTAATGGTGTAGTAACGAATGGAAAATTATTAGACCAATAATACCATTTTGCATTGAACAATCGATTTTCGCCGCTGACTTGTTTCATTCAATAGACCGTCCAACAAGCATTATTTTATTATCGAATGATTTCACAAATCCAATGACACTGTTTCTTACTGAATTAGACTTAGCGTAACGTAAATACGTCGATTGTATCACTATTATTGGAATTGGGACCAACTGTGACCTGTCTGTGGTCCTACCATGAGTTGATGCAAACTGTTTTCGCTACCGTAAACTATCGTTTCCTCTCTTTCACTCGCATTGTTTGTGAGCAGTATATCCAATAGTTTATGGTAGCGAAAACAGTTTGCATCAACTCATGGTAGAGCAACTGGACTTTACGTTACCTGTGTTAGTTATAAACTATTTTTTAAAATAGGACGTCGTTTAATCAGATTATATGTAAACTATTGCGCCGCGACAACTCGATGCAGACGAACTTTAGCTAGCAAAGAATACTTATACATGAAACTTTTCTCGCATACGTCATTCTGCGCCTGCTGTTTTAGTAACAAATAAATTGTCTTTTAAACCGTCAAAGAACGTCTGCAATAAGTAAAACTAGCGCCGTTACGTGGAGGTCGTCGGTCCATTAAATTGTTCGTCGTCTACACGACAAGCAGGTACAGTCAGCAAGAGATAATAGGATAAAATGTTAAAAAATATTCGGTACAACCAGTGTTCGAGTACACACCCATCTTCAAAGTTATTATTTGACCATTCGGAACAACGATATTATTTTGAGATTTTAGCATTCACAATGCTTTATACAATACTAAATAATATAAGTACTATAAAAAAACGACTCTGCACCAGATCACATTCTCAGGCGGCAATCGAACCAAGTCCTGTCCAATGCTTTTCCAACTGAATGAGTATAACGATATTATTGATCACACCATCGGCCATTTTCTGCCATAAGCCATCTCACTAAGCAGCACTGAGGATCTCGAGATAATAAAATTTTAGTCATCCATCCCATGACGGACCGTAGTGTCTGAGCGCATTCAATCGCAAACTGAATGCGCTCAGACACTTCGTCATCATGTTTTTTTATATATTATGAATTGCTTTGAATAATATATCGACTGCCTCTTTCTATTTGACGCTGACTGTACATGAGCGGGTAGCATGATTATAACGTCGCGCGCCATCGGTTCACCTTGAGATTTTGTTTTATCAATATTGATGCTATTTTCTTTTGTACGTCCGTAAATGATATGATTAAGAAATAATTATGATAAACCATTAGTTTTAGATGATATTATCGTATGCACGGCATGTTGTGAATGTAGACCACTTTATAGTAAATGAGGAGAATCATTTTGATCACTTTTTCTGTTAGGTTATTTATAGCTTTGATGAATCAGAGTTACAGTTCGTAAAATTTTTTGGAATGTTTCTTCTCATTTGTTTGGATCCGTGCCTTATGTTATGTTATAGTAAAACGCAGTACTTCTTTCTGCCCGCTACGTAATTACAAAACATCAATAATTTTTATAGCCACAAAGCTGCCAAAGTTGAAACAAACAAAACAACGACATTTATTTTATATCTGTTGGATAATTTCAAGTTTTCATAAATTAAGAGCCTTTACTCAGCATCGGTACGACATCAGCATGTTCGGTATACGCGGTGCCGAAAGCACACCGAAAGCTTGGATGCCTATAATATTATATTATTATTAATATGGCGGATGGATGGATTTCGTACCGATAATTCGTACAAATAAGTAAAGGGCCTTGCCTTAGGTTGGTGATTTTTTGAAGATTTCTCAACAGGGTAGTGTTTTTTGCGGATTATAATTGTTTCTGTTAACTCTTTTTTTAATCTATTTTCATTTAGAGGCTTTTACCTATTTTAGGAATGTCAGCCTCATCATACCCTTATCTAAATAACTTACATACATACATATACTCACGCCTGTTTCCCATGGGGGTAGGCAAAGACTATGGATCGCCACCTGCTACGATCCTTGCACACTTCTTTCGCTTCATTAACATCCATCAATCTTTTAATAACTTAACAATCATAAATATAAGGGAACACTTGGGTCATTGATACAGAAACATATTAATAAGTTCTTTAAACACAGCAGATAGCGGGTCTGCTAGTATTGTCAGAACTACCCGCAATCTGCGGTGTTTAAAGGGGCCTGCTAGTTCTGACACTCGAATGTATCTTTATGGTTTCACTTGTTTTGGTCACACGATAGAATATGAATATAAGATTCTTGGTCACACGTCAACTCTTGGAAGTTAATAAGTTTTTCTTTTCCTTATTGGAACTTTACCAAAACTTTACAAAAATATCACAGAATAAATAAAAGTCTTTCTATAAGGGTTTGATTAATGCTAAGAACTCAGTAATTGTGTACATACCTTGCCTTGAATCCAACTGTCAAGACGCGGAGCTAATGTCATAAAGATCGATTTTCGATGCCGCTTTTAGACTAACTTGTTTTACTCAATTGAAAGGTCCTACGAACATTTTATGATGTAGTGCAAGTGTTGTCTTTCGATAAGCCATATTATAAATATTGATCCTATCAGGTTAATTACTACAACCGACTTTAGGAAAAGTTAAAGCAATACTTTTTTGCGTTGGAAGGTCAAATGTCTTTTGATCAGCTCATGAACTTTGACTTCCTACTCAACACTTGCAACTATTAACTGTACATTTGTACAAGCCAAGTAATCATTAAAAAGTTTACTAAATTTCTTACAAAACGTCAAAGCCCAAACGCTTCACAATCCACTTATCTAATAGTTTTTTTTCCTAATTCTCTCGCGGATTTCCGTACATCTCCTATTGTGTTGGACATGCCTTGACTGAAACGGTTGCAACTTGTAATTGGATTACACAGAAGATTACTATGTAGGGACGTGTTTCACTTTGTACTGACACATTTATGTACATTATAATATTAGTAGGATTTAAGGCGCCCTACTACCCACTAGCGCCGCTAATACAATTATTTTTATTACTTGTAAACCAAGTCAAAATTTAAAAAAGCTAAGATCATGCTAATATCTTTTGAATAACTCTTAAATAGTTTTCATTCTTTGTGTAAGTTTTAAAATCCATTTTAGCTCAAAGTGGCTACTTTTGGCTCGAATGGATTTTAAATATATTCATCTTATCCTAGAAAACATGCGTAACGTCACTCCTGAATATTGACAGTAAAAAAAGACATTTAAAAAAGTCTGGAAGTCTGGTGTATAGACGATTAAAAAGTGCTTAATTATTAAATTTATTTGAATACAGATATTTTGACTTTGACATACATTAGGTTTCATGTATTCGTCGAGTAAAAATGCAAATGCTGTTGTCTGCGAACGCCATAATGCACTACACATAGTGGTTTTGAAATTTTAATGGCTGCTGCTGCATGCTATCACAAAAGCTATCGATCACATTGAAAGAATCATCAATTTAAATGAACTAAAATCTATGGAACAAGCGTTCCGCTCGGAAAATGGCACCACACGAAAATGTCAATTAAGTGGTCGGAGATAAAAATGCTGGTATTTAATTATGAAGCACAAAGCGACTGAACACTAGTTGCATAATAGCGACCATTATTTGTATACTCATAGATGTTTTCAATACTTAAACTTAAAAAAATATGTTACAGCCGTTATTTGCTTTCTGAATCTTTTTACTGTCTTCTTTGCGTCTTTACAATAATTGCAGCTTGTATTGCAAAGAAAAGGAGAAAGAGAGAGTTTAATAGAAATAACGTCCTGTGTAGTCAAATGGTGTTTGACTACACAAGACGTAATTTCTAATAAACTCTCTCTTTCTCTCTTTTCTTTGCAATACAAGCCTTTCTTACGTCAAACACCATTTGACTACACAGGACGTAATTTCTAATAAACTCTCTCTTTCTCTCTTTTCTTTGCAATACAAGCTGCAATTATTGTAAAGATCGCTAACGTCTGTCACCGGCCGCGTAGCTGACCCGACTGAATGCTGTGCGAGTTGTAATTTTTTAGTCCTGTGGTGCCATTTTTAAGCAATATTTGTTATTATACTTCCATAGATTTGAGTTCGCTGGGTGCTTGCTGACTTGTCGGTGATGTATGTGGCGTATTATAAGTGTGTGTACTGCTTCCATTTATTCCTGGCTTAAAGCTTGAGGGGTTGTTTTGTTCAGTTTGATATGGTCCGTATCATCCATATTCTGGTTTAGCTATTAATAGGGATGTTGACTAATGAATAAAATAACGAAATACTAATAAAAACCGTAAACATATTAAACTTTTAGAGTAGCTTGTATACCTCTTGGTTTTATATATTGCATATTATTTGTTTTATGACCCTTCAAAGTTGGGTGGACAAGTCCATTTCAAAAGTATAAAATTTATTAAAATAAATGATACCTTTAATTAGTCCGTAAAATGTATAGCAAATTTGTCGAAGAAACCATTTTGATAAACACAATATTTAATATAGCTGCTGAACAAATTTCCTATGCGTTGCATACAAACTTGCAAGGCGTGACGTCATAACGTGCAAGCCATTAGTGTGGAGCGTTTTTGATCGAGTCCATTTGTGTGCATTTCACACTGTGATATCTCGGGCAGTTTTCATGCTAGCGAATTAATTCTTTTACCAATGTTTCTTTTTTTGAGAGGTAATTTATGTAACATAAAATAAAAAAAATAGTCAACATCCCTATTCTGTTACACGTTGTATATTTTCTAAACAAGTTGTTTAGATGGATGATAGGGACCATCAAACTGAACAACTTTTACTACGGGACCAACTATGAAATCGCGAAAAAAAATATCACATGTTTCATACAAAAATTAATAACGAAAATAAGAAAAGTATGAAACAGCTGATTTTTTCGCGACTTCTGAGTTCGTCCCATATTGAAAGTTGTTCATGTTCAGTTTGATGGTCTCTAACTAGCATTTTCTGGTTTAGATATTAATTCTGTTATACGTTAGAATGTAATGAATTCTTTCGTATTTTTTTTTAATTAATGTTATTTTAGCAAAGCGATTTACTTTTTTAACCGACTTCAAAAAGGGGAAGGTTTTATGTTTGTGTTTTTACTTACTACACAAAGCGTTTCCACAAATCACGACAACGAACATGAACGAAAATGAACTGATGAATTGAATTGAAATAATAGTTTTGTTGCCTTTTTTATCATGACGTTTGTAAATGAATTATCAACAACCTCTCTTACGTATATTGTTGTATTTGTATAGTGAGTGATTTCTTATACTGTTTTTGTCTCGTTCTTTTTAATGTTAGATTTATTATGTCCACAGTCAGTTAGGTATCGTGCCGGTGCCAAAATTGTCTGTGTTCTAAACAGATGCGCCGCTCTGGGGACCTATTGTTGAACCGTCGGCTGGCCTCATGCGCTCCTTACAAACTTATCTGACTCATGACGGCGTCGCTGTCGTCTATAGACGACGGCGTAACCTAGGTAACACTTAGTTCCAGTTTTGGCCACCAGGTCAGATAAGTTTGTAAAGAGCGCTCGACGCCAGCCGAAGGATTCAAAATAGGCACCTGGCCGTTTTCTAAAATACTCCTGTCATTGTTTTGTTGTGCTAGGTACAGTACTGCTACAGTACTGACTGTTTGACCCGTGATTGCTGTGTGTAAATTAGGGTTGCCAACCGTACTATAATATATAGTATTGTACTATATTTCGGGTCTGCGTACTATATACTGTTGAAGAAATATATAGTACGCAAAAATACTATATTTTTTATATCGAACGGTAAGAAACAAATCTTTTTTTTTTATTTGTGATCGTGCATTTTGACTGATTCGATAGCGTTTAGTGTATAGTTATATCGTATCTGAATTCTGAACGTATCTGTCTTATTGCATCAATGTCAAATTCAAAAGCTTCAAACGATAGTTTGGTCATTGGTTGGTCTGCTCTATTTTTGTTTTGAGACTTTGTTGATAATCATCTGCAAAATATAACATTGTTCTTTCTTTGAGAAATATAAGTCAAGTCTTAGATAAATTAGCTATGGAAAGTGGTAGCGATAATGAAAGTGCGTCAAGTTCAATTCAAGTGCGCCGCTAACGCCGATTAAAAAGCGAAAGATACAAAAATATCCAAAACTTGTTGAATAATGCAAAAACTGAAAAAATATAGTTTTTATAAAAATAAATAAGTAAAAAAAAAATATTTGCCTATTAAATACTATATTTTTTATAGCTTAATTTGAAAAATACTATATTTCGCCAAAGACATGTTGGCAACCCTAGTGTAAATACCTATATGTGTGTGTGCTATTTGCTCCGAGCTCCTTTTCTGTTAGCTTTAAATTTTGTGCTGAGGTTCAACTATACCTAGGAAGTTAAGAGGCCGTATACGTTTTGCCGCTTTCTCGCTCGCACATTTCAAGATTTTTCAAGTCTTGAGTGCGTAATTACAAAATGTGATCCTTATTCGACGCAGAATAAAGTGGTTGGCGTACGCGCTCAAAATACTCTCATAATAATCACACTCATAATATGTTTGTATGTAAATCGATTTGCTGTTTTTTTGCGTACTACCTAGCACTATTACGAACATTTTAACATATATTTCAGTTTCGTGATGTTGAAGTACAAAAAGTTGTCGTTTCTGAAAAGTTCAAATGTATTTGTTTTTGGCTTGAATGCTTTTGAAAGAACCTCTTTGAAGCATTTTATTACAAAATCGACAACGTACGTAGGGCCGGCATAAAGTTAATAGGTATATTAACTTTATGGTCGGCGCAGCAGCGGTACGACATCCCCTCGCCATAATAAACATGCGTGGTTACCATGGTTACCGAGGAGATGTCGTACCGCTTTGCTACGCTGTCAAATAAGTAGGGCCTTTATGTCCAAATGGCTGTTGACACATTTACAACCGCCAACATTGTTATAGGTACTAAACTCGGACGCCGAAGACGAGTCCGAGATGATCGCCGCGAAACTCCTCGAAGTGATGGTGCTGCAGTGCTCCGGCAAGATCGACAACTGCCTCCCGTCGTTCGTGGAGCTCGTGCTGAACCGGCTCACTAGGAAGGTGAAGACGTCGGAGCTGAGGACTATGCTGTTACAGGTGAGGTGTATGAAGTTAACTTTGTTTATCATTATCATCATATTAGCCGCACGACACCCACTCCTGGGTATAAGCCTCCCCCAAGGATCTCGATCAAGGACAACGATCAAGTTTATACTCTAGTTTAACCAAAAATATTGCTAAGCAATATAACTACTTATGTCATATTCCTAAACAAACTATTTGGTTATTCTAAGTATAAACTTATTCTTCGATTATTAGTACGGCAGTTAGTGTATAGGAAATGTAGTAAAATATATAAATGCACTTTAAAAATAATGTAACGCACTTTAAAATGTTAAGCTTCAAAATTTATTGAATGAACTATAAAAATAATGGTTGCCACTATAAATATGCAAAGCTTTAAAATTAATACTTTGCTCTATACAATTTAATTACTTAGCTTTTAAATTAATAATTTGCACCAATCAAATTAATTTTATAACTTTAGTGCTGGTAAACAGACGACTAGGTGCGACTACGAGCGGGCGCAGCGAGAGTGGAGCCGAGGAGGAGGTTAGGTTCCATTGTGACCAACAACGCCAGAACCGACCTGCTGGCGTGTTGCATTATGCCACAAGTTGTTATCATCTTGCCTCCTCATTTTAACAGTGGTCAGTCTGACATGGTTGGATAGAAACTAAATGGTTTCGGAGTTGGGACACAGTTATAGTGCAAACCATTATTTTTGTAGTGATAATATTAAATTATAGATCTGTTATTATTTTAAAGCGCTGACAAAATTGTTATAGTGAAAACCATTATTTTTGTAGTGATAGTATTAAATAATAGATCTATTCATTATTTTAAATTGATGATATACAATTTTATAGCTGGTTTCATCAAATTTAAAGTGCTCTATTAAATACATCCGTCTTCCTCCGGGTTGGGCGGTATAAGCCCGGACACCGCGTTCCGACCGATGATGGTTGAAAATTGTATACAGTCCCAAAACTTTGCCACTCGGAGGGAAAGTATGACTTCATTTTGTTTTTAAAAATAAATCGAACTGCATTCAAAGATTTTTGAAAATGTTCCAGGGGCAAAAATAGTTGCTCATGGTACCCCAAGGGGAACTTGGACTGGGGGACAACGAGCAAGTAACGGATAAGAGCAGGGAGATAATGACGTGTGCTATTCTATAACACAAGCGCTTTAGCTACTTTAGAATAAAAGCAAAGTTTGTGCTTTTGTCTTATATGTTTTATTTATTAATTGTCAGGTGTTAATAGCGATCCTTTACTGCAACTCTCACCTGTTGTTCACGATCCTGGACAAGCTCCAGGAGTCGGTGCCCAACGCCTCCATCACGCAGCACTTCATCAAGCAGTGGATCCACGACACGGACTGTTTCATGGGGTTAGTATACTAAATTTATGTGAATTTATACATTGTGAATGCCTTAAATCTAAAAATTCTATAATTTTACAGCTATTTCAATTTAAACGATTGTCTGGAATCTGTAAAGATGTTGCATTCGAATCTCGAAGGTAATTCTTCATATTGATGAAATAACGCTGGCTTACAGCGAAAACGTTAAAGGTACACTTGTACTATTATGTATTCTGTGAAAGTACTAGAAAAATTCCCTGCTTCCACTAGCGACTCGGTAGCCTCGCTAGCATTATTGTGTAAAAAAAATTGCATTGTGAATGCCTATAATCTAAAAATTCAATAATTCTAAGACATGAAAGGATCAGAGTTTTCAGTTTCGAGGTTTCCATACATTTTAACGCTATTATCGCAGTTTCATATTCATATTCATATTCATTTATTGCAAGTCACGAGTTGGAATGGGTGTTACAATATTGGTATGTACAAGTGACGCCCTGCTAGGGCACAGCAAACATGAGGGGCAACTATCGCCTCTTACTTATAAAATTAATTTCCTTAAGTACCTATTCAAATCAACACATGCATATAAACTAACAGTGACAACTTAACTACTATTGCAAAAAGTACTTTGATATTGTATTATATTTTGATATAATATATAACTAATTAACATTCATCATTATGTTGTTCCAAGTATGATCAATATTATTTTTATATTATTGTATTATTATATATTATTTTAAACCATATTCTATTTTATTTATTTCTATTTAAGTAATATTCTGTTAGTGGAGATATCGAAGTGGGTAGGTATTACGAATTGCCTACATTTTTTTTCTTCTATAATCTGTCGTTAAAAAATTCTGAAATATCATAATAACATTTATCTATTAAAAATGATTTTAGATGGTTAATGAATATGGTGAGCTTTTGTATATCTTTTAGGTTATTAGGGATATGATTATAAATCTTTATTACCATATGATGAGGGCTAGACGAGACGAGTTTCATAGTGGTGAATGGTTTGTTTAGTTTGTTAAGGGTTCTATTATTTCTTTTAAACATTTTAACATATCCTTACTCTCTTAGAATGTTGATCAGATCAGTTGGGTGTGTATAGCGATCTGGATCTCCTCCATTAAGTACCTGGATAGACATCATCAGATAACAGGATGTGACCAACTTCAGAGCGCTTGCGGCACAAAATGTGTTTAAGGCGAGGCCAGTTCACGATCTGATGAAAAGTCTGATTTTTGAACATCCAATGTGAAGAACTGATGTAAAATTCTACATCACAAAAATTACTGTAGACTGAAAAAGAAACAAAGAAGCAAATTAACCGAACAGAATATTGAAAAATGGCATGGTAACTCTGTAAAAAAATCCTGAATAACACCATAAAAACTTATAAAAATAAATTTCAAATCGTCAGATTTCGTAATTTTCAACGACAGTGATATGATTTTTTATGCAAAAAGGATAGCTTTTTTATCGATCTAACACAATAACCGAGTACATTTTTAATAAATGATCCAGTATTTCAGAAATCAATAAAAATGTACTAAAATTCGTCAAATTTCTGGCGAAGCGTCAATTAAAGTTATGCAATATTCAACCTTATTCTAAAGACATAGTGAAAGAGTAAATTTCTTGAACTGGCCTCGCCTTAAATCTATAATATTACGTTTTATCAAACATTCTCGAGTGAAGTTGGCGCGGATCACTGTCTATGGTCAATCTAAATAAATCTAATCTATAAATCATTTGTTTCCTCACTCAGGCTGCACGATAGGAAATTATGCGTGTTGGGTATTTGCACGTTGCTCGAAATGGGGCCACAGAGGCCGAATCTGGACGAGGTGTTGCCGAAGCTTTTGCCTTCCTGTCTCGTCCTGTTCGACGGTCTGAAGCGCGCTTATGAAGCTCGAGCCGAGGGCGACGATGACTCGTCCTCTGAAGAAGACGACGAGGAAGAAGTTGAAGGTTAGTTAGTTGCCTTAAGGCGCTTTCCTGACCGTAAGTGGCGCCGCGGTGTATTTAATATTATACCATATAATATTAAATATATATTATAATACACATTTTTAATAAAACTTGTTGTGGAATTTTTAGTATTTTCAGACGGTATCATTATATTCTCTCGTAGTCACTGCTAGAAGTAGATAGCAAAACTGCTAAAAGTGACCGGTTTTGACATGTTTGCTATTCGAACAAATTCTTCTACTTCTTCTATTAACAACTTATTAAATAAAACGCCTCTGATGGTGCCACTTCGCACAGCAAAATGAGACAATATACATAATATGTCCCATTGTTGTCCGCTTGGGGTTTAATGAATTTACAAAGAAAAACGCCATCAGTTTGCATGCCCTAAGCGGGAGACTTGGTACCGAAAAGACCGGTAAGAACCTCGTCAAGGGCTGTGTTTACATGACTGTCTAAAAAATTAATGT
Source organism: Agriphila straminella (assembly GCA_950108535.1). Classification (NCBI taxonomy): domain Eukaryota; kingdom Metazoa; phylum Arthropoda; class Insecta; order Lepidoptera; family Crambidae; genus Agriphila; species Agriphila straminella. Next base: position 3,120,078 of record OX467303.1, on the reverse strand, counting down.
ATTGTGTTTAGGGTTCATGTATGTGAGTTTCTTTATTCCACCATAACTTCTAAATGCCTGAACAGATTTAGATGTGTGAGGTATCGTTAGAATCCTTACATCATCCCAAGGCTATGGATTAAAAAAACAGTATTTTGTAAAGTACCTTTGTTTATTTTGCAAAGATTGTCCAAATTGGAAAAGGACTTCACTACATAGTAAAAAACAAAGTCGCTTCCCGCTGTCTGTCCCTATGAGATCTTTAAAAGGATCGGATTTTGACGTGGTTTGTTTAATAGATAGAGGTATATAATACATGGTGTCATATTCCACACTACACCGAAGCGAAGCGAGGCCGGGAACTTTCCATAAAATTTCACAAATGTGTTATCTATGACAGAGGTGCTGTCGAGTGACGAAGATGACCTCGACGACGTGAACAGCGAGTACCTGGAGAACCTGGCCCGCATGGCGCGCAAGACGAGCTCCGCGCAGGGCATGAACCTGACCGCCAAAATAGAAGACTACGAGAGCGACGACGCTGTGAGTTCACATATGCATCGTGTAAAGAAACGTCCTTACTGGGAACATTCTTTCGAAATCATTTGTAAACAAGCAATCGTAGTTAGCCGAACAACAAATGCTTCCCAGCGAGCCCAGCATTCACTTTCGAGCAAAACTATAAATTGACATTAAAAGGCGAATCACGAAAGAGTTATATTGTGCGAATGTGGAAGGAACGATTGCGCAAGGGCGTCCCAGAAAAACCTACGCGGACCATATAGAGGTGTTAATAAAAAAAGGCTGGTGTACGTAGTGACAAAAACCGCAGGGCATGTATGAAAAGATTGATGGATGTTAATGAAGCGAAAGAAGTGTGCAAGGATCGTAGCAGGTGGCGATCCATAGTCTCTGCCTACCCCCATGGGAAACAGGCGTGAGTATATGTATGTATGTATATGTACAACAATCCGATTGACCGAGGTCACAAACACTTAGGTCAAGGAACTGTTTCTTGCTTTTCAAGTGGCCAGTAATATTTCACATACCTACATATTACGTAGTATTGTTGTATGGTCTGCGATACAATACATATTCATTTCATTATCTGAGTACTCGCTTTCGAGCGTTTTATTTGCGTGAACATTCGAATGCGAGCCGTTTCCGCGAAAATCGTTGCGACATCCACGCCGACCGAAGTTCGCGCTTGCGATATTTGACGTCGAATGCTCATTACACGTGAACGCTCTCAGTGAGGACGTTCCTTTAATCGCGAAAACAAGCAACTGTTTCAAACAAAAATTAATAACGAAAATATGAAAATGTTCATACATTTTCATATTTTCGTTATTAATTTTTGTTGTTTTTTTTTCGCGATTTCAGTTCCCATAACAACGTCAGAAATCAAGCTAACAAGAGAATTAGTTTCAGAGTCATTGCACATGAGTATAGGAGCGTAATCAACACACTTCAGTTGTTCGGCACAAACTGTCACGTCTCGTCAGTATATTTAGATATGCTTTGAATTTTCTGATTATTTAATGACAGGGGAGTGATAAGTGGGGTCAAGTAGTAAAGTTACGGCATGGTCGAGACAGCTTGTTATACGTGTAGGAAAAGTGTGCGCCGAAAGTAAGCCATGCAGAGCAGTAGTATTTAAGGCGAGGCAGTTCACGAAATTTACTCTTTCACTATGTCTTCAGAATAAGGTTGAATATGGCATAGCTGTGATTGACGCTTCGCCAGAAATTTGACGAAATTTAGTACATTTTTATTGATTTCTGAAATACTGGATCATATATTAAAAATGTACTCGGTTATTGTGTTAGATCGATAAAAAAGCTATCCTTTTTACATAAAAAATCATATCACTGTCGTTGAAAATTACGAAATCTGACGATTGGAAAATTATTTTTATAAGTTTTTATGGTGTTATTCAGGATTTTTTTACAGAGTTACCATGCCATTTTTCAATATTCTGTTCAGTTATTGTGTTTCTTTGTTTTTTTTCAGTCTACAGTAATTTTGGTGAAGTAGAATTCTATATCAGTTCTTAACATTGGAAGTTCAAAAATCAATCTTTTCATCAGATCGTGAACTGGCCTCGCCTTAAGTAATTTTCAGAATTGGTATCAATATTGTCATGTACAATATTTATATTGACGTCGCCCACTATTAAATATTCTCAAAAGTTTTTAGGGATTTTAAAGTGTTATCCAGATCTGTGATAAAGTTTTTAGCATTACTTTGGGATGAAGAGCGATACAGAACAATGATGGCAAGTCTATTTGACAGCTTGAGTAAAATGCAACTTGAGTAATCAAGTTTAACTATCTCGTGAGTGCAGGGGATATTTCTTTTATATAAATGACCACACCATCATTTTGGTTGGAATATTCTGATTTGAAGTGTATATATCCAGGTAAAACAGGTAGCAGCGGATATTTGCTTAGCCAGCATATCGAAGTTTGTTGTTCGTTGTAAACACGTCAATAAACACAGAACATGCAACCCAGGCTTCTTGTTTACATGGAATATTTTAATAAATTCATTAGGATTTGATAAGTATGTTTTACATTGTTCCGGCATACACATTTGGAAACTTGAAACTGATCAAATTCTTCAATTAAATTGTTAGCCATATTTAAAAGTAAAAGTATGAAGGAACCATTCAAAGTAGCTGAAAATATTTTAAATTAATAAATTGATGTCAAGGCAATTATAAACGTACGCGTTCTTATCAAACAAATGTATACATTGTAATACATATTTGTAATAAAAAAATATTTGAAGTAGAAATAAAAATAATAGTTGTAAATATAGGTGGGTCAACTTATGTCTATTCTGTGGGTGGGTGACAATAAAGCTGAAAAAATCAGCTGTTCCATAGAAAAGTACAACCTCGCCTCGACTATAATGTATGGAACTGCTGATTTTTTTTTCGCGATTCCGTTGATGGCCCCATAGTAAAAGTTGTTCATTCACGTGGTCTGAACACCCTTTTCATTTTTAGATATACCTACATAAAAATTAACGGTGTATATGACCGTGAGCAACCCAACAAAATTGTAAATAAATGTATAATCATTCGAGCTTGCAAAGCTGCGTGCAAGAAAGTACAGTCGACTCATTTTGGGTGTTAAATTATCCGAATTAAAATTGGTTTGTGAGTTTCACATTGTAAATGCACATGCTTAATCTATTTGATTTTTATTAAAATACATTTCAACACCCTTTCCTTAGTCAATATACTATTCAAGGTACAATTATGATGGGTTTGTTGGATGAGACCTTTGTATTGATTCTATAAAAAGCGCAAATATCGGATGCCGCAACGTTAGCATTAATGACAGATCAAATCTTTAAAAATACTTTCTGTAGGTCTTCTTTCGATTGTGATTTGGCAACTGGTATATTTCTTATTTCGAGAGTAGAACGACTTTTCTTTTCCAAATTTTCAATCTTATCTTCCAATGACCGCATGTAGGCAATGTTCTCCTTATTCTCCGCTTCCATCTTATTAACTTTTTCTTTTAATTGTAAGTTTTGTTCCGAGAGAAATTCAATAGAAGCGTGAATACTATCATTTTGTTTTCTTATTTCCGTAATCGACCCCTGCAGAGAATCGAGTTTTTCATCTTGACGCTGTTTAATTTCGGTAATGGACTTCTGCGGAGTGTCAAGTCTCTGGTCCTGCTCAACATTGAAATTCAAAAACATGTCTCTTATATCACCCATGAAATCATTCAGTTGCACATCCTCACGTACACGTTTTTGTCTGACAGTCATCACTCCATGGTCCTCCTTCGGAAGACGATTTCCAGCAGGCAGATCAGACTGACTACGAGCAGGAGATGTGTCTGTCGGCGGTAAATTTAGTAAATTTTTCTTGAGTGGCATCTTAATGTGTCGCTATCGAGTTACTAGTAGGTAGAATACAGTTAAGTGAAGTAAGAACAATATCCAGACGTCACGTATAGTACTTAGTTGTAGCTTTAAAGTACCGGGAGCCCAGAGTAGGGAAGTTACTAGCGTAGTAGAGCGTTGCAAGTAGTACTAGGCGAGCAGGGTCCAATGGAGGTGGAGCTGGATACGATGAACGAGGATGCGTCATTGTGTGCGCGGAATCGGTATTCCGCGCACACATTGACGCATCGTATATTCATCGTATACCTGGTACCAGTGTACCAGAATGGAGACGTGATGTTGAAACAGCGGCTATCCTATCCTCGCACGCGCGCTTGCGCAGTGCCGCAGAGACAGTTAAGATGACGTATACGAGTTGTTTTGTTTCTCTCACCAAGTAGTCCTTATCGCACTGTTACTAATCACTTCTTCAGACTTATGTCGTCCTAATTTTTGCGACAGATTATTTTTTAGTATAATTTAAGATTTAAGTTTGTTGGAAACACAGTAACGCTTTGGGAACGTCTACTCGTAACCGAGGTCCGGAGGGAAGAGAGTCGAATAAGCCATGATTTTAAACAAGACTACTCTTTTAATAATCATGGCATATTCGACGTACAACTAATCATTTCGAATGAATTGAATTGCTAAACAAACGTCAAGAGAATTTGTAATGTACGTGTTCAGGACGACGAGGATTATGAGCCAGACGAGACGGCCATCGAGTGCTACACGACGCCGCTCGACGACAAGGACTGTCCCGTCGACGAGTACGTCAAATTCAAGAACACTTTGTCAGGTAAATTAAGACTAAATTTAACTAGAGTCAGGTCAGTGACACTCCGCACTTTAGGTATGAAGCTATTAGTACGCGGCGGGCTCGACCGGTCGGGCCAATGCAGAGGGCTGCCGCGAGCATGTTAGGTCAATACTGACTTGACTCATGCGCTCGCCGCGTCGCGTATAGTTGCACGTGTTAGTATACACGCTGAAATTTTAATCATTTGGTTCCCGCCGTGGGGTGGTTCCACTCATGATTACATTTACTATGGGGCCAACTCTCCCCCTCGCAAAAAAATCAGCTGTTTCATACATTAAAGTTGAGTAGGTACTGCACTTTTGTATGGAACAGCTATTTTTTTTTGCGTGGAGTAGAGTTGGCCCCACAGTAAAAGTTGCTTGTAATCATGAGTGGAACCACCCCACAGCGGGAACCAAATGATAAAAATTTCACGCTGTATAGAATATATTCTCATATAACGACTTAAAACTGGTATTTCTTGATATATTGTACACATTTCTTACCTTTTAAACAAATGTATTGATGTTATTGTGATAAAACCATTAAATACCAGTGTTTCCTCTGTTGCAGGACTGTCGACGAGCGAGCCGGCGCTGTACCACGCGCTGACGAGCGCGCTCAGCGACGAGCAACAGAAGCAGCTGAGCGCCGTGTTCGTGCTCGCCGACCAGCGCAAGGCGCAGAAGGACAGCAAGCGCATCGAGCAGAGCGGAGGTCCGTATACCACATACTATGCGATTAACGGCCGATTTCAATAATCTAACTACAGTAAGAGATAGGCTTACTACAGATTTGTTGCCTAAACAACCTGTATATTTTAATATCCCATAGCTCTGAGGTTATATTCTATAGGTCAAAATAATAATAAAAGAGTTTTGGAGATATCAATATTAATTTAATTACTTCAAAAGTTTTTACCCTCTTTAGATTATACTTTACTACTAAGTTATTTCTTGATGAGTTAATTCATATTTAGAGGTAAGGAAACGCTACGTCGCCATATTTCATATAAATGTTTGTTTTTACTTTACTTAATATTATAATGTATAAGAAAAATAAATGTAATATTTATTAGAAAAATATTTCCTATTACTTACTTACTAGGATGGCGCAGCAACCCAAAGTGAGTCTTGGCCTCCGATAATAAGAGCCATTTCCTATGCTAGTCGATTCTATTTCATGGTCTCATTAATACCCTAGAGTTATGGGATATAAAAAAAGACCGGGAAATAACAACAGTTGCCTAGTTACAGATCCAGAGTATTAACACTAATACTGTTAGACGATTGTTTCCGATGTTTTCCGATGTCCATTATCTTGAAGTACTTGTACATCTATTTCTTCAATAAAAATATTTTCTTTTTCCCAGGTTACGCGTTCACAGTTCCGGCGCAAGTCCCCACCAAATTCAAGTTCGGGTCGTAAAAAGTGATATCAATATGTATCTATGTTATTTATCATGTTGCATCACTCGAGCTCCATTCCGCTAACAATCGGTATTCGATGTACAATAATCGATAATCAAACATTTGTTGACTTGACCAAAGTTTTATTCGAAATGGTTCATAAGAAAATATGTATTTCAATGTAATGAAATATAAATAAGCAATATCGAAATTGTGGTCCTATAGTTAATAGCTTTAATGCAATGGAATCGACCAATAAATTGCAAGTCGTGTTCCTAATTGTTTTTTAATACTGTTATGATGTTAAGTTTGCATGCAGTTTATATTAATTGCTGCTTAGCGGAATGTAGATCGCGATCAGATGAGCATTCTCTTAGAACGCGTCTTCAACGAACCCGTCGTAAGGCAATGCACATCTACCCATCAACGTTTGTATTTATGAAACATTAGCTTTGGAATAAATTCAAAGTCACCGTAAACGTTATATAAATTTCACTTAAGTGTATATTTATGTTTTACTGAATAAATATTTTGTCGAAAAGTTGTCGTCAGTTGCGAATGAATGTTTTGTACCTTTGCGTAGATAGAAAGATAGATAGATAGATAAATTGTTTATTTGTTGCAATACACATAGAAACATCAGGTAGTACAAGAATAACAATATACGGAAAAATGCCAATGAAAACTTAACTAATGGTAATGCGGATGTGCCACCGAGCTCCTGAGGTCACTGCGCCACCTGAGGAGCTCGGTGGCGCAGTGGTTTAGCGCCTGGCCCAGCGATTGCGGAAGTTAAGCAATGTTCGCAAGGGTCGGTCATGGGATGGGTGACCAAAAATGTATTATCTCGAGCTCCTCCGTGCTTCGGAAGGCACTTTAAGCCGTTGGTCCCGGCTGTATTTGCAGTCGTTAACACCCACCAATCCGCATTGGGCCCGCGTGGTGGGTTATGGCCCGTCCTCCTTACCACCCATAAGGAAGGCCTGTGCCCCAGCGGTGGAGACATAAAAAATGGCTGATGGACATGCGGATGTGCCTATGTGCAGCAGCAGCAAACCAGCCCCCCTAGCCAAAGTAACATTTGCAAATTTTCGTTATCGCTTCGCTTCGAAACATGTATGGATTTGACGTTTTAAAATTCGATTGTTAACGAAACCTTATGTCAACCCCATACATGTTTCGAAAGCGAAGCGATAACGAAGATTTGCAAATGTTACTTTGGCTAGGCCCCAAGGTCTAGACTCGGTGTAATATTTTCGCCCGTGGGATAGGCGAAACACCGATTTTCAGCCTTCACCCTAACTAACCTAAAGAAGAAGGGAAATATCATCGAGAATCACGGATCAATAACGGATGAATAAATAAAGTCAAAATATTAATGGAAGGGAAAAGGAATACATTATTGTATATCTTATCGAAGCGTAGTATTAATTTGTACAGACACGTATTATTGCCTTTGTCACTGGCTCGCAAATGAAATACCACGTGTATAGTTGAATTTTTAGATTTTAGCATTCACAATGCTATTTTTATATATTAAGTTACTTAATATAACTGCAAAAATATTAGAAAAAGTCGACTCGCCCGTAGCAGCTCAGACGGATTTAGGATTCCGGCCCAATGCACTAACCAATTATGCTACCGAGTCGCTAATTGGTTAGTGCATTGGGCCGGAATCCTAAGGGTGCGGGTTCGAGTCCCGTGTCCCGTCTGAGCTGGTACGGGCGAGTCGATTTTTTCTTATATTTTTTCAGTTATATTAAGTAACGTGTATAGTTGTTCTATCTCACGAAGACCGTTTTGTTATGAATGTTGTTAGGCGTGCACATGCACATTATTTTAGTGTGCGTAATACGAGAGCGTGCAGACGCACACTAAAACAATGTGCATGTACACGCCTAACACATTCATAGCAAAACGGTCAAATAGAAGAACTATAGAACTCCTTACCATGCTTTCACACAGCGGTTCGCATTTACAGGAATATTTTATCGTATCCGTCGCTATGGATATACATACGGATCCTCCGATATACTGTGTCTCGTCTGAACACGCACAATGGAGAAGTTTCCTAGTTTTTTTTATTCGCTATTATTAAAATTAAGGCCAAATTGTACACATTTGTGAAAGTTAAGATTTTAAGATAATTTCGCTCATCGGGAACCGGTGCGGTGGCCTGACGTCATCTACGGAACATCTCCATCGGCCGGCAGCGCCACCGCCATACAAGCAACAGGTGGGATGACGTCACGCCCTTAATATCGCATCGAGCAAAAATTTCGTCAACTTAAATTATTTATTACTCTGCCATTTACTGACGGATTTAAATTTTTTTTCACTACTATATTAATTTTAGGCTATATTTTAATTTTATGAAATTAAATAAAGCAGTATTAAGGCGAGGCCAGTTCACGATCTGATGAAAAGTCTGATTTTTGAACTTCCAATGTGAAGAACTGATGTAAAATTCTACTTCACAAAAAATACTGTAGACTGAAAAAGAAACAGAAGCAAAGTACTAATATCTACGAATACTTCGTGTAATTATGATAGAACGTCACTTACAGGTAAGTTCGTTTTATCATTAATTAATATTCCATTAATATTAATTTAAGATTCTTGTATATATCTAAAAATGAAATGGGGATTTCAGACCACGTGAATGAATATAAGGCCAACCACCACAGAATCTCGAAAAAAAACAGCTGTTCCATAGAAAAGTACAACATCGACTCGACTCTATCGTCTAAAAAATCGTGGTGAGTGCTAGGCCTTATACCTAGCACTCACCACGATTTTTTGTTTTGCGATACGATATTAAAATCGCGCTGCAAAATATCGCAGAAAATTAAGTGCGCGCACTGTGATTAAAAAACCGTTGAATTGTTCATTTTCAACATGAATTTCACAGAAGTTGTTTGTGTTGCCGTGATAAATTCCCTGGCCGAATACCGTCAGGATGCCTTCCAAACTTAAAACGAGATGAAAAAAATAAACTTAAATAAAAAAGAAGAGTAGGTATTCAAATTGCGATCTCAGTTAGATTTTGGAGTTTTTATCCCACTCAGGGTGGATTCGTCCAAACTTCAATATAAACGGGAATAACTATACCAAGAATACATCTATTCCACGATTTTTTTCAGGAGTAAAGAAAGATTTCGGTTTACTCTCGAATAACTGGGGCCCTACCGCCTAACTCAAAGCTTTAGCCAGAGCGATAGCTATGCTCTGTCCGTCCTTGTCATATCATAACACGATGACAAGGACGGACTGTGCACTGACGTCATAAACCAAAGCCAGAGTCAAAGCGATTGGGCGGTTTTCCACTTACCGGCACGGCGACGGGACGGCGACGGCGACGGCCTGGCGACGGGCCGGCGCTCCGTTTTTCCACCAGACGGCGACGGCACGGCGACGGCGACGGCGCGGGCTACGCTCAGTACAGACACGCACGCCAATTTTACAAGACTTAAAAATGTCCTCGTCTAGTCGTCGTACTATTTATTTGCTCTACCTTTTACATTTAAGGAGAAAATATCTACAACGTAGAAAAGTAAATTTTTGGGTCGATCCACTTATTAAAGTTAGGTATTTAAAGGGTTCTTACTATACTTTATTTGATAAACTAAAAATGAACAATAAGCAATTCTTTAACTATTTTCGAATGACTCAAGAAACATTTAATTATGTGTTGGAGAATTTATGTGAAACAATCCAAAAGAAGGATACAAAATTTTTTCAAAAACAGTTTTCGACTGAACGCAACGATCGAAAAACAGTTTATCCACTAACGCCATCTGTGCAATCAGTTGAATTTGAATATTACGTATGCCGTACCGTAGAGTTTGCCAAAACTGTGTTGGTATGGCTTATGCAGCGAATAGAATAGATGGCGCTAGCACAATAAAGAAAAAAGAATATCGAAAAAACTGTAAATCTACAGTTGAAACTATATAGGTACTAATAATTATTACAAATTTTTATTATATTTGGAATTTATCAATTAACCTAACTATTACAATAATGTACCTACGTACAAATGACTTTTATGTTGTGGTATTAATAATAAGAATATCTTGTAATATGCTGTAAGTATAAAAAAATTAAATATGGTAATTTGTAATTTATATCACATAAAAAAACAATATCAAACTTATGTTTGTAGTTCATTTCATACAAAATAAGTGCATACGACCTCAAATGTAAGCTTGTCAACAATAAGGTTGCGTTCGCGACTGTACAGGCTGAACCCTGCCCCGCGCGCGCACACACGCACGCACACGGCTACGTACGTATACAAAACACACACAGATTTGCCGGCCGGCGGCGGCATCGGTGGGGGTCAACGGGCCGTGCCGTCGCCGTCCCGTCGCCGTGCCGGTAAGTGGAAAAGCGTGCCATATAAACTCATAGGGCGGTTTTCCACTTACCGGCACGGCGACGGGACGGCGACGGCGACGGCCCGGCGACGGCGACGGCCCGGCGACGGGCCGGCGCTCCGTTTTTCCACTAGACGGCGACGGCACGGCGACGGCGACGGCGCGGGCTACGCTCAGTACAGACACGCACGCCAATTTCACAAGACTTAAAAATGTCCTCGTCTAGTCGTCGTACTATTTATTTGCTCTACCTTTTACATTTAAGGAGAAAATATCTACAACGTAGAAAAGTAAATTTTTGGGTCGATCCACTTATTAAAGTTAGGTATTTAAAGGGTTCTTACTATACTTTATTTGATAAACTAAAAATGAACAATAAGCAATTCTTTAACTATTTTCGAATGACTCAAGAAACATTTAATTATCTGTTGGAGAATTTATGTGAAACAATCCAAAAGAAGGATACTAATTTTTTTCAAAAACAGTTTTCGACTGAACGCACCGATCGAAAAACAGTTTATCCACTAACGCCATCTGTGCAATCAGTTGAATTTGAATATTACGTATGCCATACCGTAGAGTTTGCCAAAACTGTGTTGGTATGGCTTATGCAGCGAATAGAATAGATGGCGCTAGCACAATAAAGAAAAAAAGATATCGAAAAAACTGTAAATCTACAGTTGAAACTATATAGGTACTAATAATTATTACCAATTTTTATTATATTTGTAATTTATCAATTAACCTAACTATTACAATAATGTACCTACGTACAAATGACTTTTATGTTGTGGTATAAATAATAAGAATATCTTATAATATGCTGTAAGTATAAAAAAATTAAATATGGTAATTTGTAATTTATATCACATAAAAAAACAATATCAAACTTATGTTTGTAGTTCATTTCATACAAAATAAGTGCATACGACCTCAAATGTAAGCTTGTCAACAATAAGGTTGCGTTCGCGACTGTACAGGCTGAACCCTGCCCCGCGCGCGCACACACGCACGCACACGGCTACGTACGTATACAAAACACACACAGATTTGCCGGCCGGCGGCGGCATCGGTGGGGGTCAACGGGCCGTGCCGTCGCCGTCCCGTCGCCGTGCCGGTAAGTGGAAAAGCGTGCCATATAAACTCATACATTTATGCTGCCACGGCAGCCGTCGCCGGGCCGTCGCCGTCGCCGTCCCGTCGCCGTGCCGGTAAGTGGAAAACCGCCCATTCATTTATGCTGCCACGGCAGCCGTCGCCGTCGCCGTCCCGTCGCCGTGCCGGTAAGTGGAAAACCGCCCATTGAGTTAGGCGGTACGGGTGCGGGTCATTTTATCTAAGAATAACAGTTATTCTCACTTGGTCGAATCCGCCCTAAGGCATACTTTTTTATCGAGACTGACACGTGTGAACGTTTGAATTTTGAAAATCTACTGTTAACACTTTTTTGGGGTTGTTTGTTTACTAAATTGTAAATATTTCGGGAAAAAAGCGACATATGAAAGAATGAAGTCCAAATCCTATGATATTTCCTCATTTTCTTCAGTGGGTAGATAGTTATTGTAATTTACAATAATGAGTAGGGAGGGTGGGATTCTAAACTAATATCTTCGGACGAATCCTTCGTATAATTATGATAGAACTTCACTTACAGGCACAGAATATAATATACTCTCAGGTAAGTTCGTTAATCATTAATTGTACTTCAGATTCGTCCTCGATATTAGTACTTATATTAATACTTGTAGATGTTGAAAGCATTATAATAAGAAAATGGAAATATCATTTCTTGCGTATTAGGTGCGTATTAGTCATTAAAAAAAGAAAAGAATACATAACATACATAATTCTGAAAGTTTTTCATGATTATTATTAAAAAACGGTAGGTAGGTACTTAAAAATGGTTAGTTCAAAAAAAATATGTAAGGTTGGTTTGGAAAACTCAGTTTGATTATCGGTGATAATATTATGTTTTAACGTTTTTGTTATGGACCCCCTAAACGATCAAAATTGTCAATCATTTACATTGCATCGGCTTTAGAGTTGTTCAAAACGCCTATAAAGCAACAGCACGCTACAGACTATATGCTATTGATTTCTAGCGCGCTATTAAATACGCTATGTTATAACGCGCTATTTATCAGGAAGCGTGCGGGCGGCTGGCTGGCGCGTTAGATGCAGCACGTTGGATCTCGTAACACGTTACGTCACACGTCGTTCGTTAGACAGATCGCGCGCTATACAAAAATGTTATTTATTAATACGTCGCATTTTAGTCTTAAATAAAATAAGGCAGTAAACTAATGAACTTTCTTTCATACTTTGCGGGCTTAGAACTGTCTATTATTGAATTATACGATTTCGGAAGAACAAACGTATGTCGGAAAAACAAGTGAAGGTAGGAAAAGTTTGTCTAGTGATCTGTAGTTAAGAAAAACCGGTGCAAGCGATTTTTGACCTTATTGACATTTGAAATTAGGTTGTTTTTTGCCGTAATCTCGTTTACTAACTTAAAGATTCAATAAAACCCGTTATTTTGATAAATGGCAATAAGGTCGAAAATCACTTGCACTCATTTTTTTTCTTGTGATCACTAGACAATGTTTTCTAGTTAAAAAAAACCGGTGCAAGCGATTTTCGACCTTATTGACATTTGAAATTCGGTTGTTTTCTTACCGTTTTCTCATTTACTAACTTAAAGATTCCATAAAACCAGTTATTTTGATAAATGTCAATAAGGTCGAAAATCGCTTGCACTCATTTTTTTTACTTGTGATCACTAGACAATGTTTTCTAGTTAAAAAAAAACAAGTGCAAGCGGTTTTCGACCTTATTCACGTTTCCCATATCTCTCGTCCACTAACTTTGCTTAGCTAAATAGCTTTTACATAATAACTAATTGACTTAGTTGTGTCATAAACATAACATTCCTAATCGAACTAACACAATATTAGGTCGCGCGCGATATTATACCCAGTTAACAGTAATGTGTCCCAAAAGTCCTAATTTATTTAACAATAACGTCAATAACGTGTTAGATACACAAAGTCACTATGACAAATAAGTTCGCGCGCGATAATATGCTGCGACTGGCTGCGAGAATAACGTTCAAACGCGATATCAATAGCGCTTACGCGACGACTGCCCGCCCGCGCGCGCCCAACGCGGCCTCGCCCGCTGCCGGCCAACGCCCCGCTGCTAGTTGCTACTCGTTATATTTCTAGCGTCATAACGACTACTTACATAGCGCGCGATGTGCGCTATGCATAGATAGCGCGCTAGAATATTGCGCTAGACGTTATATTAACCACCTCTGAATTCGGCTTGTCAATCACATTTTTATCGTCTAGGAGCGATGCTTGACAAGCACCACAGAATAGATAAATTACCGTGGCCAAAAGTAGGCCACGCCCCCAAATGGTAAATGCAATGTAAATGATTGACAAGCAGTTTTGATCGTTTAGGGGGTCCAAAAGACAAAGTGATTGAACGTTTTTCAGAACCTTATTCTTTCTAATCTGTGGCATAATCTATATTATTATTTTACTCTTTGGCTTAATGGCATAATCTAATCTGTTCTGTCATAAAAGTGTCATGGTGGTGTGTTGTGTGGTGTCAGTAAAAACCTTTAACGTTTTATTTTACAAATTTTCCTCTATTATTTCTGTTAAGTGTTAACTTTTATCATTGGAGCAGAGCGTAAAAAGGAAGAATTTGTCTCACTCAATTTTTATGGTACAAACAAAGTGAAGGAAGCGTAAGACAATGTTTTTTTTTATTTACACGACTAACGCTTTACACTCAGATTGCGCACGTATTATATTTTAATTAAAAAGATAACGTTTATAAAAATTTCGTTTATTAAGATTTCGTTTCTGTGTTCAAAACGGCTGGCGCTCAATTTTATTGCAAACACAATTTGCTGTTCGAATAATGTAACATGACTCAATTTTTATCTAACCTCTGTTAGTATGAAGTGTTATTTGTTTGCATTTTAACATACATTCTTTATGTTGTTAGTATGTGGATAATAGTAAAGTCTATGGGATAAGGTGTTTTCTGTTTATGGAATTCTACTTTCATTATGAATTTTAATGAAAAATGTAACCTAGCCTATGCCACTCTGGGACAGTGCAGGAAATCCTAGGATGATATCCTGTGTATAATCAGTAAAATCATATTAATACTGAAAATGGTCTCATATATTGTTGATCAGCTATGTCAAACTCAAAATCATTGGTGGGCCATGCATATTGACCGTAAAATCAGTGGCCCAGAAACCACAAAACCTAACTTAAAAAAACACATTGCATAGGTAAATAAAGTGTTACTTTTTGAAATGATATAATTGAGACACATTTGCGGGCCGCATCAGAAGGATCTTTTTTAAATTGAATTGGGCCGCAGTCAAACGTGTAAAGGCCCGTGGGCTGCGTGTTTGACATGGCTCTTGTAGATTCTACAGAAACAATGATGGCCAAATATTTAAGGATACCAGTCGGTTTTCATACAAATGGCGTAACTTGGTTTGAAGACTTAGTTCTCCGCCAACAATTGACCTATACTCCAGCCATCTTATGAAAAGAATGTGTGCAAATGAAACTTTGTGCATTTTTCGTAATTAAAATTCAAAATATGTTAAGTTTCAGTAAATTAACACCATAAACACAACTTGGACAACATAGGTAAGCTATTAATGATTGATATTAATTTATTTATAAAACATGTAATATAAAAGTACTTTTGAGGTTAAGTATGGGCGGTTTGTTTGTAAACTTTTTTCCCTAAGTTGGCTGGAGTATAGCTGTGATCTGATTATGGCCATTCAGAGAGTAAATGGTGGAGATTTAGATTGCTATACATACCCAACTGATCTGATTAACATTCTAAGAGATATAAGATATGTAAAAATAAACAGTGTGCATAAAAATGTGTGGAAATCCTGAAACTTAACCGCCGCTGTAGTCTAGTGGTACGCCCACCCGTGTAACACATGGGTCCTTGCTTCGATTCCCAGTGGGGATACAAATTTGTACTTGGTTTGGTTGGTTAAATTTTTTTGAATTATTTTTATGGCGTTAGATTTAAGATGGTGGTAGCTAGTCAGGCGCACTTGAAATAAGCCCTAACACCAACCAAACCGAGTACAAATTGTACCCCCCCTGGGAATCAAAACCGGAACCCCTGCGTCAAACAAAGTAACTTTGGAGACTTGGTTCTCCGCCAAGGATTGACCTAGCAAAATGGGTTGAAAGTTGAAGACCAAAGGAAAAGAGACTGGGTGAAGGAAGACCCACCCTAATAAAGTAACGGGCCATGGTTAAATAAAATCGTCTTTTTCAAGTTTGCAAAAATTGTGATTTGATTCATCATTTTGTTATAATTAAGGTGGATTGCCGAGACGGGCTGCAGACTGCAACCGCACGTTCCGCTACGCTCCAAATTGAACCGATCAGTCTGCAGTCAGTCTCGGACTTCCACCTCTAAGGTGCGAGTTGGCAGTCGACCGCACGCCATATGAAGCCGCGACCTGTCGCCGCCTAATGTCGCGGCGACACGACGCTGCGTCATGTCGCTGCAGTCATGATTTCGAACACGGTTATTTTTTGACCAAATTGAACGTATTATCGCTCCAAAGTAGGTACTACTGATGTGCGGTCGGGCGACAGGTCGCGGCTTCGTGTCGCTGGCTACGGAAGGTATTTTATAGAAATATATAAGTAGAAACCCAGTAGTTCGGTCGGCTGCCAACTCGCCTTTACAAGTAAGCAAAAATATGGAATAACAAGCCAACACTTATTTTTATGTAAGTAGGTACTATTCTTATTGACAGACAAAATTGAAAAAATTGTCGCTTTTTCACAGGTCATTCTACTTGTCGTGGGTTAAGAAGAAGCTAGAAGAATGGGTAAAGAGTAAGTAATTTTTTTAAATTTGAGATTTTTGCATTTACAATGCTATTTTTACACAATACTAAATAATATACTAGAAAAAATACGACTCGCACCAGATCAATACTCAGACGGGAACGGTGCGAGTCGTATTTTTTCTAGTATATTATTTAGTATTGTGTAAGAGTAAGTAATGTTCACTATTACAAATTGTATATCTAAGTATTGGTATTATAGGCATCCATATACTAAGCAGTTGTTACTGACATCAAGATGATTATTATTAAGTGTAAGTGCTGGCTGCAACACAATAAGTAAGTATGAACCTGAACTACATGTAAGATTAGGTATGGTACATTGACCTCTAAGAAAATATTTTTTTTGGTCAGTAGGTAGGTAGGATTTCGAGAAGTTTTTTAATCCATAAACATAGATTGATCCAAATAGGTAGTGAAATTAATTAGGTAGACAATTTTAGAAATTATTACATGAGCTTTTTTTAAATATCGACTTGGGCAAAACAGAAAATTATGCCACATATTTAACCACCTGGGCCCATTTCGGGCATATCCATCAGGTGTGTGTATGTCAGCTGGCTCCTTTGCCTTGCCTTTAATCTCTAAATAGTATTTGGAATAGATTGTTTATGATATGACATTGTCAGTTTATTAATCAATGTCAATGTCTTTGGAATTGGAATGTAAATAATAACATGAATAATAAAATATTTCTTGACAACAAACAATGAACAATGCTTACTTTAGCATAACCATATCAATTAAAGGTAAAAGGTGATTATAACCTCTGCACTGGCATGCCAGTTTTTATTTTGAATAGTAGAGAACTAATGCTCTTTTGCTGTTTTAAATTATCTCCTAAGTATAATTTTTACAGTTGAAACTTTAAAGCCGGCACTGAAACATAAACTTAATATTCGAAGTAGAATATTAAGTTTATGCACTGAAATTACCATCGATTCAGTGCTAGTCCAAAAGCAAGTCTCATTTTTGTCTGTTATTACAGAGTTGTTCATTTTGTTGTCAAGGAAAGCGATGAAGACATCAGAACTCAGGATCAAGACCTCGTAAGTACAATCATCAATTTTCACTTGTTGCAGAACTAAGCCTGACTCCGAGAAGTCAAGTGAGAGTGTCGAAGAGGAGCACAAAAAAAGAAGAAAAAATAAAAAACATAAGAAACGCAAAAGAGAAAACGAAGACGATGATGAAAAGGGGTACAAGAAGAAAAAGAAATCCAAGAAAGAGAAACACAAAAGCCCTAAGCCAGAGAGTGAGACTTCACTGTCAGATGTTGAAGACCTAATCAAGAAGTCCAGACAATGTAAACCTATTCCAAAATCTATCTCTACAATCTCACCCCTCACAGATTCTGTAGAATCCATTTATCAGAAAACTAAGAATGGTGATGCATCAAATGGCAAACCTCGGAGTAGAAGTAGGAGTAGACAAGTAGACAAACGAATTGAATTAAAGGATGAAGCATTAGAGATTATCTCTTCTAATTCAGAAACAGAAAATTATCAAGAGGACTGTGCGAGTCCTGAACTGACTATGATAGAAGATGATTTAAACCTGGAGGATCTGATGAAACAAAAAGAGCTCCTCCAAGCTAGACTAGTGGCTTATTTTTCTGATAAAAGTGATGATGAAAGCGACAGAGGTGCACATAATAAAAGTGAAGTTATATGCATCAATGATGACAGGTCACCGTCACATAAGCGAGCTAGGAAAGAACGGGCTCACGAACACAAGCGGAGCAGTAAGCATAAATCAAGTTTAGATTCGTCGGTAGAACGTGACAAATATAAGACTAAACGGCACGAGGAAGACCTTCGGGCAATAATAAATAGGGAGAATAGAAAAGAAATGGAAAAGAGGTTGGAAGAGAGGGAGTACAGAGAGAAAAAAGAGAGAGAGCGTCGTAAGCTGCAAGAGGCCGAACGTGAAAAAGAGCGAGAGCGTGAAAGGAAAAAGGAACGGGAAAAGGAGAAGGAGAGGGAGCGGGAACGGGAGAGGGAGAGGGAAAGAGAGCGCGAGCGTCGATCTGCTGAGCTGAAGCGGAGGGACCGGGAGATGGCGAGACATCGCCGGTCGCGCTCGCGCTCGCCGGCGGCGCGCCGCGACCGGCGGCACCCGGAGCGCGAGCGCAGGACACGCGAGCGCAGCCGCGACCGACACAGGGAACGGTCGCGAGACAGGGGCTCACGGGGTGATAGGGATAAGCGGAAGGTATTTAATATAATTATTAGACTCTGGCTAACGAAAGATGAGACTCGGTTGGAAAAGGAACTAATTTTACGCCTTATTTTAGGGTCTTTCAATAACTTATTATTATTAATTGAACAGGGAAAGTGGCGCACCCATTTAAGTCTTATCTTTCGTTAGCCAAACTCTATTGAACAAAGGGACTTGCGTTTTTTTCAACATTATTTAAAATGAAATATATCATATTATAACGTTTGTACTAAATGTTTATTTCTTTACAGAATTCATCTAATGAAATCGCTCACATAGTTCCCAGTTCGAGTGATGAAGAGCTAGATATTTCAATAAACACCGACGATGAAGAAGAAACGGAAGAGCAAATTATTGAACGCCGCCGAAAGCAGAGAGAGCAACTGTTAAAGGCAGGCCCATTTTTCATATCTTTTTTTCATATTTTATTTTAAACTTTAATTGTTAACTTAAACGCTATATTTTATTGTTTATTTAACAGAGACTTGGCGGCGATACCACGGCTAATAACACCGGCAGCGATAGCCAACAAAACAGTAACTCATCTCCTCCCAAAGCTGAACAAAAATCTAAGGAGTCACACACTCCGGAGGTGAAGGTGATGCGCAGCGACTCTAACACCAAGGCGAACCTGTCGCCGTCGAAGAGCAACAGCCAGTTGATCAGAAACATTGAGAAGGAGAACGAGTCGAAGACGAGCTTGAAGCTGGAGAAGTCGAATAAAGGCTGCGAGTGGGACATGTTTGCGGATCAGGACAACTTCAGCGTCGACGTGAGTCTAAATGTACCGGCTTCGGCTCCCCTACACACGCTTCACGCTTGTAAAAACGATAACGAACTTCGCAATGATTTTATGTCATTTAAAAAATGTTGGCGAAAACTTATACAAATCATGTATCTTCTGATAGTGAAGTTCATTTGACCTTTTGCAAATGTGACTTTGGCTAAGATGGCTGTTTAAAAAGTTCCGAACGAATATCGCATCACGTTTTGAGCGTAGCGCAATGTTTTTACCGGTGTAGGTAGTATTTCCGTTATGTATGGTTACCCATCACTCGGGGCCCGGGCCCAAAGTGGATTAGCCGGAATCAACAGCTGAACACAGCACATAGTACTTCTGGAGCTCATGACAATAAATATTTGGTTCCCATACCATGACTAGTAGCTTCATCATCATCATCATCTTATCAGCCGCACGACACCTACTGCTAAGGATCTCCATGATGATCAGTCCTGCGCTGCCCGCATCCAGTGGCTTCCCGCAACCTTCACCAGAAAGTCGGTCCACCTTGTCGGGGGCCTACCCACGGAGCGCCGTCCGGTGCGCGGTCGCTATTTCAGAACCGCCCCACCCCAACGGCCATCGGTTCTCGCTATGTGTCCCGCCCATTGTCACTTCAGCTGAGCAATCCTTCGAGCGATGTCGGTTACTTTAGTTCTCCTGCGGATCTCTTCTTCTTATACTAGTAGCTTAACCACCACAAACCCAGGCCGAATGCGATAAGCCAACCATCAAGCTCGTCATGTATTTATTATAATTAGTAGTTAGTAACTTTCTAATGCTGGCACTTTGCTATACGTGTTCGCGTATTTGTTTTATTCGCCCAAATAAGACGATGTGAAGTGAAGTGCAATATGATAAGCATTTTTACGTACAAGACAACTCACGAACACCGTTTATTCGGACTTCATCACAAATATTAGAAAACACCCGAACGGAAAACCGAATAGCGATGTGAGTGTCAGCAACAGCATAATAGTAGCTTAGTACAATTTTTATTTTATTTCAGACTCCTACTGCAGGCAAGCCGAACAGTAAGACTGCATTAGAGAATCCGTCTTTGACTGACAATTGGGATGACGCAGAAGGCTATTATAGGTAAGATAGTCTCTATGCTGGCTAAGTTGTCGCAAATGTGCTTGTTGATTCCATTTTTATGCAGTTGCCACCGTTCTTTTCAAAAGCTTTTAGAGCGAGCGGGTAAATATTTATTTTCATGTCTAGATTTAAGAATATGGTTCTTTCTTTCTTTATTATTGTATGAGGATTAGTGGCCACCTCTGGTGTTATAGTCTATCAAGCCGACGAATGTTATCAGTTGTCTTACAGTTTTTTAATTTTTTATGAAATTTCTTTCAAACCTTATAGACAGGCTCTATAGAATCAAACGGATCGTATTTAACTAAAAACCAAATATTGTGACGAATGTTTGTTCTTCACATAAAGTTAATACCGGGTGTAACAAGACACTCAACGAAGCCGAGGTCTACGTATTCTGCCCATCATCAGGACCATTTCTGTTCAAAATTATTGCTGGGAAACGACTTTAATTTTTGGTGTTAAAAAAGCCTTGCATACATTACCACGCAATGTAACGCGTACAACAGACCGCTCCTGCGAGTGAATGCTACACAGCTGCGTGCGGCCGAGTTGAAAGGCAGCGTTTATGTGCGTGCTCATGAAATACATTGAGTGATGACGTTTTGAAGCCATTGTTTGTTACGAAATACATAAAATTTTGATAATGTTTCTGTAGACAAAAAATAGGAAATAACGAATAAAATAAGATTTCATAAATTTTTTGAAAAAAAATTTGACTTTGACCTTCAATAACTTCGTAGCTATTGGTTTCCCAGGTATAATCTAAAAGACAAAAATGATCCTGATGATGGGCGGAATGCGTGGACTTCGGCTTCGTTGAGTGTCTTGTTACACCCGTTATGTTCTTCATAACTTTTAAGTACAAGTATCAATATTGATTGTTATCCCTATAACTAATAGGGAACATGTATAAATTTTTTTTTGTATCAAAATCAAAAGTATAATGCGTGAGAAAATCAACTGTGTTTTTTTCTCGTGATATAGTCACTTGAAGTTAGCGCGCAGCAGCACCCGCCGAAAACACTATATACAAAACGGTCAACATTTGTGACGTCACTTATGCCACGTTTCAGGCGCATTAGTATGGAGTTGGCCAAGAATTTTTAAATATCTCCCTAAATATTGCGTTTATGTACATATATGTCATACAAAATATTATTTCTTATTTGATATTCTATCCGACTGTTAAGTGCATTATATCCGAAAATGTAAAAATCACTATTTTCCCCTGTGTGATAAAACTAAAATAATACATATTTTTTTTATTTTTCTGTTCCATCATGTTTATATACGTGTCCGCAGCGATCAAGCTCAAATTTATCAAAATCGGTGACTTATGCATGGTCCCTATTCACAGAGTGCGTATTGGTGAGACCCTAGACACGCGGTATACCGTGTATGGTTACACGGGACAGGGCGTGTTCTCGAACGTGATCCGCGCGCGCGACCAAGCGCGGAGCAACACGGACGTCGCCGTCAAGATTATACGCAACAACGAGATTATGTGAGTACATAGCTCAAAATTATACCATTTATCATATCGAGCCTTTTCAGGAAGATCATAGTAAACGCCAAAATTCGCAAACATGTGTATTTATAGTAACCACCATATCACTGATTTGCACCTAAACAATTTGGGAAATATTTAGAACTTCCTTCAGACGTCACCGCTAAGTCAATTTATTAGTTAAGGCGCTGTAGGTAGTGAAACTAGCGCCGCCACTACATTTATTTTTATTACTCGTAAACCAAGTCAATATTTAAAAAAGCTCATGTAATAATTTCTTAAATTGTCTCTTAATATTTTTTGAAAGTTTCTTCTTTCTGTAAGTTTTAAAATCCATTTTAGCTCAAAGTGGCCATTTTTGGCAATTATGGATTTTAAAACATACAGAATAAATGATAACTGTTGAAGAGTTGTTCAAAAAATATTAGAGACAATTTAAAAGATTACATGAGCTTTTTTTAAATATTGACTTAGTTTACGAGTAATAAAAATAAACGTTGTGGCGGCGCTAGTTTCACTACCACCGCTCCTTAAGTGCTCAATAAAAAAAACCTGAATAAATAGTTTTTTTTTCGATGACGTCATGTTACCGTAGATATTGTCGATAGCATCTTTGCTTTGCAAGCAAAATTCAACAAAATTGGTGAAATACGGATAGTTGTCTCAAATATTAAGGCGAGGCCAGTTCACGAAATTTACTCTTTCACTATGTCTTTAGAATAAGGTTGAATATTGCATAACTTTAATTGACGCTTCGTCAGAAATTTGACGAATTTTAGTACATTTTTATTGATTTCTGAAATACTGGATCATTTATTAAAAATGTACTCGGTTATTGTGTTAGATCAATAAAAAAGCTATCCTTTTTGCATAAAAAATCATATCACTGTCGTTGAAAATTACGAAATCTGACGATTTGAAATTTAGTTTTATAAGTTTTTATGGTGTTATTCAGGATTTTTTACAGAGTTACCATGCTATTTTTCAATATTCTGTTCGGTTAATTTGTTTCTTTGTTGCTTTTTCAGTCTACAGTAATTTTTGTGAAGTAGAATTTTACATCAGTTCTTCTCATTGGAAGTTCAAAAGTCAGACTTTTCATCAGATCGTGAACTGGGCTCGCCTTAAGAATAATAAACCAGAACTGTACTCAGGGTTTCATGAAGTGAGGCCCGTAGCATGTGTTACATGTGTATCGGGGGTCCGTAGTTAAACCTTCCCCGGCTTGTTTTCTTTTTATTAAAATAATAGTTTTTTTTAATATTATGAGAAGACAAGGGTCTGTGTAGTTTTTAAAATTCTGAAAGTGGTCTCTGACAGCTAAAAGTTTAAGAAACTGTGATTATAACACGACCGACCCGTGGTCACACTCTCTTTTATCTGACAGCTTTGCTATAAATGTGAGGCGTGCACATTGTTTTAGTGTGTGTCTGCAAACTCTCGTATTACGCCCACTAAAATAATGTGTAGTGTGCCCTATGCACGCCTAACAACATTCATAGCAAAACGGGTGTCGGTCCCACTATTTCCATTGAGAATCACCATTAATGGTAATAGTGGCGCTAACTTTCCCACGATCCCACGTTTTATGGACGTCATCGATGGTTATAGTGGGACTGTTTTGAGAAAAAATATTACCATTGCAAGGGGTAATAGGAATAGCGGGACCGACCCCGAAACGGTCTTTGTGAGCTTCGATTAGGAATATCCTCAATCACACATCTTATATTACTTATTTTGTACAAAATCACATCTTTTATCACTTAGGTACTTTGTACAAAATAAGCGCCCAGTTTGTAATGTCCCACTTACTTTGAGGTGCCATTTTTTTGAGACTCTGATCGGACATCTTGGGTATTCTTGATCGAAGTTCGTGAACAACAAACAACTATAACATACTACTATACGACCAGGCACAAAACCGGTCTCCGCGAGCTGACGATCCTGAAGCAGCTAAACGACGCAGACCCCGAGGACAAGTTCCACTGCCTCCGCCTCTTCCGGCACTTCTTCCACAAGCGGCACCTCTGCATGGTGCTGGAGCCGCTCTCCATGAACCTGCGCGAGGTCCTCAAGAAGTACGGCAAGAATAGCGGCATACACATCAAGGCGGTCAGGAGTTACACCCAGCAGATGCTGTTGGCACTCAAGCTGCTTAAGAAGACCGGGATATTGCATGCTGGTAAGTTTTTCATGTAATAAAACTACTAATTCTAACCGTGTTATTCATAAAAAAATTCAAACGCTTGTTTAATAAGCTATTTTGGTTAAAATGTGTTTTGTCTTTTTAGTTCAAACTCAATTCATAATACGAAAGAAATAGACAAGGCTTTTTAACTAAAATAGGTTAAATAATATGCGTTTAAATGTTTTATGAATAACACAGTAAATTTTTGTGCGTGCATCACACACACGCAGATTTTGATGAGGTTTTCACAGTTTGGAAGCTTGGGTTCCTACTTAAATCTAAGCCATGTTTCATCTAATGCTTAAACTCTTAGTGGGAGGTCATTTAAACTAGTCTCCTTATTTTTCTACTGTCCACGCGGACGAAGTCGCGGGCGGAGGCTAGTTAGTCATATGTTTCCCATCTTCCCATTAAAAAAAAATAGGTAATGATGAAGTCTTTCATGACCAGGGGGGCTATTGTCTAATTTTAAAAATCTATCGCAATCGCTTTCGTTTGACAGATTGCTGCATTTCTTTGGTAAGTTTTTATTTGTGCCATAAAGAAGCTTCAATGTGTTACATCCTGAAAGCGATTGCGATAGATTTTAAAAATTAGACAATAGAAAGGCAAATTCTGCTAGCAGTAGACATGATGAAGTATGTGATAAACAGATACTGCTAGCTGCTAGGAGGTAATGACTAGAGGGTATACATTTAAAGTAAGTTATAATTGTAAACAGACGCTTTTTACAACCTATAGAATAAAGGTCATAATGTTTCTTTACAGATATAAAACCAGACAATATTCTAGTGAACGATAGCAAACTGATGCTCAAACTGTGCGACTTCGGTTCCGCGTCGCACGTTTCCGACAATGAGATAACGCCGTATCTAGTGTCTCGGTTCTACAGAGCGCCCGAGATCATTCTAGGCGTCCCGTACGACCACGGGATTGACATGTGGTCCACCGCTTGCACCATATACGAGCTATCCACGGGACGGATCATGTTCAGCGGAATATCTAACAATGAAATGCTCAAATACTTCATGGACCTTAAAGGAAAACTACCGAACAAAATCATCAAGAAAGGAATATTCAAAGACAAGCATTTTGATGCGAATTGCAATTTTACGTACCACGAGTTGGATAAAATCACTGAAAGGGTAAGTTGGTGATTGTTATTTGTTGATCAGTCAGCACCCACTCCGAGAAGATTTGCACTTATTGGTTTTTGTTAAAAACAAAAGATGGGATCTTAAGAACTGAATTGTAAACACAAATAATTAGAGAAAGTATATTAGTATTGCCAGTTGACTGACACAATAATTCCCAAAATAGTGAAATTGTTGCTAATCCTAATCTTAGACGGGGTTCACATAAAGCGATTATATTTGATCAATAAAATTATTTATCGGTCAACAAAAAATGTAAGACTTGTAATTTGAACGTTCAGACAGTTCAAATCGCAAGCGATTTAGCAGTTGATCAACTAAAATCGCCTTGCGTGAACCCGCTATTAGATGACTTAAGGATTGTATGTAATCAAGCATTCTTTTTTTTTAGGAAAAAATAGTGATAATGTCTAGTATAAAACCTACAAGGGATCTTCAAACAGAATTGGCCCCCCCGTACCACCGCCTGCCGCCCGCCGAGGCCAAGAAAATCACCCAATTGAAGGACCTTCTGGAAAGGATGCTAATGCTGGATCCCGCCAAGCGAGCCTCCGTCAACCACTGTCTAGCACACCCTTTCATACAGGAAAAGATTATTTAAATGTATGGAAACCTTGGAGGGATACTTTATATATAAAAGAGAAATCGTTTTCATAAGAATCTTTAGGGAGTTCTACTAATGAAACTGAACATTTTTTTCAATAAGTCATGGGTGGAAAAGGGTCGAATGATGCGGCCAGCTGTCGAAAGTTAAGGAGGCTCCGACTTTTTTTTGCTTTTTTAACATCTGTAAAACAGTCAATACCGTTGCTTGGTTTCTCTTAAAAAGATGTATTCATTTCCGATGTATGTGATGAGTGTTGTGTGTGGTTGGGGAAAAAATTGCAGAGCAACACGGTTATGTTTTGTTACATAATATGTAACTGTATATTATTACAATACAGAGTTTGCTAACTTTTCATTTTCTCTGACTAAAAGGAATAAAATAAACCGTATTATAGCATTTTCTTAATAATTCATATCAATTCGACGATATGGCCGTAAACTTAATTGTTGATTTGAGTTGACGCAAGAGTTCCTCTCGTTGACTATATTAAGCAGACAATTTTGTTACATGTTGTACATACTGCTTTATAAAGTTTACTTCGTGCATCATTTCGATATTGGCAACACTGTTTTATGAGAAGAAAGAGGGTCATAATAAGTTCGAAATAGCGCCAGCCATTATGTGTGCACGGGGCAACTACTAATGGTGGTTCTAGGTTTCTAGCTATAAAATACTGTAATTCATTAGTTTCATATGTCAGGGCAACAAAATATAAATACATAAACCTGTTTGGCCTCCTAGCATGACCACTGAAACGCGATTATGATATAGCGATATATATATCACTTACAAAAACAATGGATTTTGACAGTTGAGTGTCGATAAAACTCTATATCACGCTATACCGGGTGTAACAAGACCCTCGACGAAGCCGAGGTCTACGTATTCTGCCCATCATCAGGACCATTTCTGTTCAAAATTGTTGCTGGGAAACAATTTTAATTTGTGGTGTTAAAAAAGCATTGCATACATTTCCACGCAATGTAACGCGTACAAAAGACCGCGCCTGCGAGTGAATGCTACACAGCTGCGTGCGGCCGAGTTGAAAGGCAACGTTTATGTGCGCGCTCATAAAATACATTGAGTGATGACGTTTTGAAGCCATTGTTACAAAATACATACAATTTTGATAATGTTTCTGCAGACAAAAATTAGGAAATAACGAATAAAATAAGATTTCATAAAAATTTTGAAAAAGTTATTGAAGTAACTTCGTAGCTATTGGTTTCCCAGGTATAGTCTAAAAGACAAAAATGATCCTGATGATGGGCGGAATGCGTGGACTTCGGCTTCGTTTAGTGCAGGGATGCACAGACTTATTGAGACCATGTGCCACTTGGGCAAATGATGAACTAATGCCGGGCCACCAGCACAAATTAAAAACATAAAACAAGCCAAAAAAATTTTGTTTTTCAAATGTATGAGGGAATAATTATTTCTGGCGGGCCACTGGCATATTGCCGACGGGCCACATGTGGCCCGCGGGCCGCAGTCTGTGCATCCCTGGTTTAGTGTCTTGTTACACCCGTTATATCTTGTTTCGGCGGTCATGTTTAAGTCCAAATCGCCTCTTACTCAAAGGTACTATGATTCCGTTTATCCATTTCCTCCCATATAAGTATAGCAAGTTGTTTAACTAATGTCGTATCATTATAGTATGTTCAATGATTTATAGTATATTACATTTCATTACAATATTTCTTTACTATGTAGGTAATTAAACTTCATATCACAATTTTTTTAAAACTGCAATGTGTCCATTGGAAGAGATCTCTTACCTTCTCTAAGTCCACTTTTGTATATTATGTTATTATTCAACAGTCCTGTGCAATAAAGAGCAGAACTGATATAATAATTCGAAAGTCAGTTTATTTGTTTGATTGTTACATTTTCACGCCTAAAGAGCAGTGAAAGCGGTACAACCCTCTTTCGCATTTATAATATTTTTATTTAATAAGGATTTCGGTCATGGGAAGTACGATGGTGGACTATTTCTTTCAACTAATGTGGGGACTGTGTTGCCATATTTATTGTTTTCCTCATATAGCTTTCAGGATTTTTACTATGCGACTAGAATTACCTTGAATGTGCAATTGTGCATTGGCAAAACATTTACAAAAAACCGAGTATTTATACATGAGCGAGGATATTTAGGAATACATTTCTCAAGTAAAGAAAAAGAATTTAGGTATATATTTTTAACGAAATAGTTTTTTCTAGGAAAAAAATGGGATGCAAAAAGGATGCAAACATAATATCTACGAGTAAAGTTGGTCATCCATCATCCAGTCCTTTTTTATTCTGATCGTATAGTACTTATACAACGTGTTACAAAAAACCTGTAATGCCGGAAATGCAATTGAATATAAATAATTGGTGCTGTTCTATACTTTGCTTTAATATAATCTATTTTTATGTTAAGCTAAAAAGTAAAGAATGGGGCCCTATTGTTCAATTTTATTTATAGTCAATGGCATTTCCGGCCGGCATTATGGGTTCTCTCACGTTTTATAGCACAATAAATTGATTCATAAATATTTCTGAATGATTATGAGACTCCCAATTAAATATCTTTTGTGATATTGTATTTAAATTATGTCATAACATTTTGAAATGTCTACCTTTGGCTTTGCAGTGAGGCAATGGGAGGGTTTATATAAAAAGTAGTTAATATAAGGCTGATTACACATAATTGAGATATTCTACTGTGCTGTGCTTTGCTAGGCTGCGCTGTGCTGTGGTCTGAAAAGAAAACTATTTTCTCGTGCTTATTGTGAGTAATTAATATTGCTGTGCTAAGCTGTGCAATCAGACCTCGGTCTCACGTAGTGATTTACTGCTTGCTATTACTATCAACTATAAATCGCTGCTACCGTACATTTTGATCAGCGATTTTAAGCTCGTGCACGCTCACACAAAGCTAATTTTCGCTACGTGAAACTGAGGCTAAAGAGCGGGCGGGCAGTGCGAAGACAAAGCGCAGCGCAGCATGCTGTTTTGTCAAATCTAATCTATAAACGAACGAAGGAAGTTTACACCCTCGTTAAACCAAAAGTTTGCTAATAATAATATGACGCCTTGAGACGTCAAACGTAGAGTGATATTGCTAAGCAATATTGTTGGTGTAGCAAGGCTTATTCTTCGTTTATTAATAAGTAGCGTATTAGCTTAGAGCATAGCACAGCACAGCATACGGTCGGGTAGCTCGATGTTGTTTCGTTGCCCTTAGAAAATCGTGCTATTTGCAGCATAGTGACGTCAAGACCGTCCGGTTTTGGCTTCATACTTCTCGCGGAAGCCAAAGAAAGGTTTCTTGTATTTTATATCGAATGTAAAGTCAATTGTGGCCTGATGGATATACTTAATTGTACAATTATTTAAGATGGAATTGAGGAATATATTTTTTTCATTTGTAAAACTCTTAAGGTAGAGACAAACTGAGCCCACGTACGCAACGTATGCAACGCATTATTAAATCTAAACTGTAGAATTTGTATACCTAGAAAAACACTTGTCATACGCAATGCTGTCACACGCGTCCCATGCAACGTTCGACCTGTCGCGCCAGATCGGCGTGGGAACGTGGAGGGGATATTATACGCTATCCCACGCGTACGACTAGTGTGTTTCTAGATCTTTCGTTCGCAGCGCGTCAGACACGAGTTGGACGTAGCGGCATACACGAACAGCTCATTGATTTGGTTAGGCGATATGAAGGCATTTATAATATTAAATGCATTGAATATCGCGATTCTATTTTTTTTGTTCTTTTGGCGCGAAAATATACATTTAAAAATAACAAACGTAATAAATCGTTCTCAAATTCACTGTCAGACTCAGAAAACATTGTACACCTAAAGAAATTACAACAGCGTCTGATGTCAATATACGTCACATACGTGGGACAAGTGTGCACACCAAGTCTCCCACGTTGTGTAGCATACGTTGCATACGTGGGATCAGTTTGTCCCTACCTTTAACATCTTATTATGTAGGTAGCTGTTTAATTGTTCGGTAAATTGCTACTACTTTATCGAGTTATTGTTTTTATATAAATATGTGTACAACGGTGGTACAGAATATAGACATGATATTAAACTATGAAGGCAATATCTCAAGTAATAGTAGTCTCATAACTTTTTTAATGTTGTACCTACCATGATTATTTTATGGTATGTTGAGAATAGAAAAATGTAGATACCTATATAAATAAACTTCTTAATGAAATCTAAATGGATTTTGAATTTTATGCAACGGTAGTGATCGGGATCTTGCATGGATTAAGCCTTTGGAGCCAAAGGTCCTTTGTTCGAATCCTGGTCGTCTATAGACAATTTTCTTATAATAATACAGAATCACTACTTGTTATTTAATTTTCTAATAAGTTAGGTATTTAATTTTCTAATAAGCTTAAAAAACTTCCCTGAGTTAAAAATGAAAAATATATGGAATGTATTTTAGAACCTTTCATTTATGCAGTACTAACAAAGCGACTGAATACTGATTGCATAATAGCGACCAGCCCCCCTTAGCATGACCACCGCGCGCAATATGATAAGTGATTTATCACGTTAACCGTTAACCTGTCAAAAGGCAATGGATTTTTACAGTTGGGTGTCGATATACACGCTGAAATTTTAATCATTTGGTTCCCGCCGGCGCGCGGCGCCGCCGTGGGGTGGGGGTGATGATTCCACTCATGATTACAAGCAACTTTTACTATGGGGCCAACTCTCCTCGCAAAAACAGCTGTTCCCATCGAAATGTAGGTACTAGCAGTTTTGATCGTTTAGGGGGTCCATATGGGTGTGTTTAAGATGTGAACTTGTGAATGTCTAATGGACCCCTAAACTCTCTAGTATAATCATAGATATAGTATAGAGTATAATAATGTACTCTTTGCCCTAAACGGTCAAAACTGCTGCTTGTCAATCATTTACATTGCATTAATCATTTGGGGGCGTGGCCTACTTGGCCACGGTAATCTAATCTGTGGTGCTTGTTATTCGCTCCTAGACGATCAAAATGTGATTGACAAGCCGATGCAATGTAAATGATTGACAAGCAATTTTGAACGTATAGGGGGTATAGGGGATCCATATGATTAACCCATTTATAACGACCGATCGTTATAAAGATCAAAACTAAGTATAAGGAATATCCTCAATTCAAAAATATAAATGAGCGGAAAACTTTTTCTTATTGTTTACCAATCGCCGCAGTGATCGTTTGACATTGTTTTGGCTTTCCTGAAAATTTAGTTTTTTTTTGGTATTTTTCCATGTATAGTTTATGCATCAAATTAACAATATAACAAAAAAAAAAAAGTGCTGTGATACGAGATAAAAAAAAGTTTCAGTACCTAACAACTCATAGATATAGTATATTAAAAGGGTAACAACTGGGTTAATAAGACAGATGACAACGACATTGACAGCTGAACTATAATGACGAACGTGAGACGGTGCATTCCAGCAGACTAATCGCTAAGTCATCGGTTACAACAGTAACAAAGTACCGGGTGTAACAATACCCTCAACGATGCCGAAGTCTACGTATTCTGCCCATCATCAGGGGGCTTACCATCAGCAAATAAGAAACCGTTCAGTTCATAAGCCAATCAAAAGTAGGCCAAGCCCCCAAATGGTAAATGCAATATAAATGTAATTGGGGCAATTATGAAACCGTTCTGGGGGCTTACCATCAGCAAATAAGAAATATAAATGTAATTGGGGCAATTATGAAACCGTTCTGGGGGCTTACCATCAGCAAATAAGAAACCATCCTTAAGCCGTTCATGGGCCTTACTATAAGCTCTTATAGCAGGACTTATATTGAACGGCCTTACTTTTTCGTACTATGACCTCAACGGTTAGTATGAAAGCTGGCCTTAAACAGTCCTGTTTAAGGCCTGCTTTTGAACTGAACGGTTTATTATTTGCTGATGGTAAGCCCCCAGGGGGCTTACCATCAGCAAATAAAGAAACCATTCAGTAGCCATCGCATAACCATTTTTATTAAACCGAGTAGTTTTTGGTGCCGTGTTTAAAACGAGTCTGTTTCTATTTCTTAGATTCCTACTTGTTTTATCCCCGACTCGTTGATAGAGGTGCTTATTTTGATGTACGAATTTTCCTAATTCCAAAATATATAAACACGGGAGTGGTAGGATATTAAGTGACCTAAAAAAAGGTCTACATGAAACATCTGGTGCTATACTGCATATGGCTCGAATGCACCTCTTCTGTGCGACAAAAACTTTTTGAATATTGGTACCATTTCCCCAAGTTATAAGTCCGTATCTGATAATGGATTCGACGAACGCAAAGTAGGCCATGATTGCCGTTTTTTTATTTGCTATTTTAGTAAGTTTGTATAAAGCATACGCGAAGCTGTTTATTTTTCCAATAACTTTTTCTATATGGTCTTTCCATGTCAGCTTAACATCGATAGTGATACCTAAAAATCTTACATTTAAAGCCCACTTTATATTTTCTCCATTCATGTCAATATTTGTCAATTGATTTTTAAAATTGAAAAAATATATATTTAGATTACAGTACTTAATTAAACTAATTTATTTTTAAGCACTTTATCTTACCTTTAGCTTTGGAATTATGTTTTACTAACTTTCGCTCGGTAGCATGCATGTAATTTATTATTTAAGTTAATATTATTCTGTGGACAATGTTGTTGGTTACATAATTAGTACTTTTTTCTAATATCTGTCACATTGGTAAGCATAATTATGTAATTGTTTTTTGTTCCAAATAAATAAATACCCCATAAACCTTAAAATAATATCATAGTGGCTAGTTTATAGGTTAACTATTACAATTTATTTTATCTTACTTTAAACGTAACATAACATAAAATAAAGACCAATGAAATATTACATTATTAAAGAAGAATGCACTTAAATTTTTGTGTTTGTGTTGAGTTGTGTGCGAGTAGTGTTTGTGTGGAGGTGTGTTTGTGTGTGCGTGTGTGTGTGAATGGTGTGTGTGTGTGTGTGTATGTACGAGTTTGCGCGTGTACAATTACGAGAATATCGTACCCTTTGTACTTAGGATATCACTGCCAACAAACTTTCCGACTCGTCGTACGTTTGACCAAGGAGCCAGTCAAAGATAGTTTTTTTACATTGTGTTGATGGTAGTTGGTGGTGGGAAATGAGTTTATTAATCTTATTATATAAGTATGGCCCGAGAAATTCAAAATCTTTTTGTAAATGTGAAGTTGGTTATAGGAGTAAGACAAACTTCGTGTTTTCTTCTCTTATCGGAGTGTATAAAGGGAGTTCGGGCATGCATGTATAGAAGACTATGCATTATAAATAGTTGGCGTATAGATAGGACTTTACATCGTAAGTAAAGTTGTAAGTGGGGAAAGTGAAGGGACGAAATGTACTTACTTTTAGGACCGCTCTTTGCGCCCTTTCCAACTGCAATAGGTTAGTTTTTGCAGAGCTACTCCATGCAGTGATGCAGTATGTGGCAATGGTCTGGCATAAGGCGAAGTAAGTGGTCCTAATAATAGCACTGGAAGCAACATAGCGAAGCCTTCTAAATATATATATGAACTTCCTTACCCGAGATGTAAGGGCTTAAATGTGCAGTTTGAAGTTGAAATTACGGTCAACAATGATTCCTAGGTATTTTATGAAGGGAACAAACGTAATTGGGGGACAAGAGCAATTATTGAGGTTCGGGGTAAGACAGGTATGGGCTATAAGGGTTGGTGAGGGCGTAGGTTGGGAGTCATCTCGAATAGAAAATGTCACAAAATTGGTTTTCGAAGCATTAAGGGTGAGTGTTTGAATCCGTTTTGGGCGGAGGACATGGCATCAGACCAGTTGTAAATGTAAGCACTGTATCATCCGCAAAAAAGATTACTTAGGGATGTGTAGATTGCAGAGATCGTTAATAAAAACGAGGAAGAGGGTAGGCCCTAAGATGCTCCCCTGCGGAATGTCGTAGGATACAGGGAAGTAGTCACTGTAGGTATCGTTGATTTTCACTTTTTGATACCGTTCCAGGAGATAGCTGCTGAATAGGTTGTATTGTACACCTCGGACGCCAAGTCTTTCTAACTTGTTTAGGAGAGTGGGGATTGGAACGGTATCAAAAGCCTTCTGAAGGTCTATGTACAAAGTACATTTTTAAAATAATTGTATAAGTATTTGTTTACTATTAATCAAAGATGGAAACTACCTTTTTGCGATTGTTAAGAGCGGTAACAATATTACTTATAAGTTCAAGAACGGCATCGGATGTTGAGATATTGCGTCTGAAACCAAATTGGTTCGGTGAAATAAGGTTGTTGGTTTCTAGGAAGTCAATAAGTTGTTTGTTGATGGTGCGTTTAAGAACTTTAGAGAGCGACGTAAGGACGACTATAGGCCTATAGTTACCTGGCAAAGTCTTATCCCCACTCTTGTAAATGGGATGGATGTTGGCTTTTTTAAATGCATCGCGAAAGATTCCCAAGCGAAAGCAATTGTTAAATATATGTGTTAACGGCTTAGTAAGCATGGCAGCATATCGCTTGAGAATAGCGGATGAAATATTGTCCCAGCCAACAGCGACATCTAGTAACATAAAGTGTTTATAGACAACAGAATTATCTTTATACACTTTTGGGTCTCATGTGCCTGATGTCCTTTCTTAACTCTTGGTACTATTTTCATCTCGATCCTCCCAAAATCGTCGGAGCTATGGCTTTAAATACGTCTCAGGCGATTTGCATCTGATAACCATTTTCAATAGTAAAAAAATAAAGTCTCTTCGACTTCACAAATGTACAAAAGTAACAGCAGAATAGAGATTATACCTTTTACCACCTTTTTACCACCTGCCACAACCACAATAAGGGGCCTTACTATGAGCTCTTTAAGCAGGGCTTATATTGAACTGCCTTACTTTTTCGTACTATGACCTCAACGGTTAGTAAGGCCTTAAGCAGTCCTGTTTAAGGTCTGCTTTTGAACTGAAAGGTTTCTTATTTGCTGACGGTAAGCCCCCTGTAGTTTTACCATTCTTTTATGAAATAGGCCCCTGATTAAATACTGATTTTCGCATAATGTTCAATATTTTACTTTCCTTGGTCAAATGTACTCTATGGCGATCGGTGACTCAGCGATAAGCCTGCTGGAATGCATACACCCAATGAGTGAAAACATTTTTTTTCTTTCATTTTTCTCAAGAATCAAGAGAAGAGAGAGAGTTTTTTTTATTTTATTTATGAAAAAATGAGATTTTTGAATGTGATACTGTCTCTAAATAAATCTCAGACAAACGTTATTTCTTGCAGTTGCATTCATCACCTTTAGACATTGGCTGCTTTTTATACTTGAATGATGTTACAAATAGTGGTTTCGAAATTAAAGAAGTCCCCGATTTTTTTTGATTGTGTAACATTCGTTGATTTATTAATTGTCTAACTTATATTTTCCTTGGTCAAACACAACAACATAAGGTAATTTATCTACTTTTTTGTTGCATAATTTGATAACTTCTAACCCTTTCTCTGTAATTATAGACTTGTAATCAAAGATATTAGAATTTTTAATTCTAATATCATTGCTTGTAATCATATACCTAACCTATCTAACGCTTATAAATGATTGGTCTCATTATTATCGTGCAGAATGTTTGGATCGGAGCATGTTTCCCGCGTCAGGCAACTGTACAAACTGATCTTCAGGGTGCACAGAGCCTTGCCTGGCGAGCTTCGCATTATGGGCGACAATTATGCCAGGGATGAATTCAAACGCCACAAAAACTGTAACTTAGAAGAGGCTCGGATATTTCTGAATGAATGGACTGTGAGTACATCTAAAATAAGTCTTGTTACCATTTATAGTTTTTGCTAAATTATTTTAATTTAATTGGTAAGGGAGCGTACCCATACTATTACTACGTGACCCATTTTTTTCAATTTTTGACCCCCCTCTCCCCCCCTTGGTGACCACCCGTAGTATATGCCATGACCCCTCCCCCCTCCCCCTAGTTTTCACATAGTATTTCATAGATAATGGTTTTATATCATTTGTAACAGAAATTTAAAAAAATGCTTGTATTTGTCTTCTTTATTCGTACGGCGCTTGCCACGCCAAGAGTGTGTGCCATAATTTTACATATTTACAAGTAAAAAAAATTTATAAAGAAATTTTTTTTTGCTGTGCGCTATATTTGAATACAGCTCGAAAAAGAACCAGATTTCCATAGGGGATATTGACTATGTGACAAAACCCCCTCCCCCGCCCCTGTGACCAAGCGTGGTATTTTAAAGATCCCTCCCCCCTTAACGGGTCACGTAGTATGGGTACGTTCCCTTATGTGGGGTGGGATTTCTAAAAGGTTAACCGATGGGAATCTGCTTGTATGAACCCTTCACCACTGATAAGTAGGTAGGTACCTAAATCTTTGTGTTCTGTTGACTACCTAAGTATTATTATTATTATTTATTATTATTTTCGAGTGTTAGGGGCTATGTAGCTCAAGATGAGGCTGTAGTCACTGCGACCTAAAAGATCTATTGTAACTCGCCACCTAATTATAGTAACTCTTTGAGGCAAGCGGCTTCCAGGAAGTCTAGTATTAAGAGATCTGCCTAATTTAAATTTTGCTACTACATAGTCTGTGTCCTCTAAAACTGCTGTGTTGATTTAAGTACATGTAAACTATGTTTCAGGACTATGCAATCAATTTAGCGAAACAAATGAAACCACTTCAACAGGCGAAACGAAAAACTGTGGGCAAGTACATAAACCCGCAGCTTCTGGAGCACATGACTGACGATCAAATTGTGCAGCTTTATGAACTACACAAAGCCGCGACTGTGACTGCCAGTGAAAGTGACACGCAAAATAGTGAAAAAAAGTGATTATCAGATTAAAGTTTGTGACAATAGTTAATTCATTAGTAGGTAGGTAAATGATAGAGTCTGTTCGGAAAGAGAACCGTCGTGGGATTTGTGCTTGATCTTCGTTTTTGTCATGTTTACGGCACTGTTATACGAAATCATGGTGCGACTATCTTGACTTGAAAGATATCAAATATTACAGTCGCACTAAAACGTTACAGTGCCGTCAACATTTAAAAAATGGTAATCGAGTACGAAGCCCAAGACTGTTCTCTTTCCGAACAGACTCTATTGCACTTTAAAAAAGAGTAATATAGCTAAACATCACTAAATAATATACAAGAAAAAAATTTACTCGAACCTAAAGAATTCTAGTATATCATTTAGTACAGTATATATAAACAGCATTGTGAAAGCTAAACTAAACATTCTTTTAAAACAATGCTTGGTTAATGATTATAAATAATTCTGAATAATGATTATCAAACAATAATTTTTCATGCAGAGCAAAATACACTCTGCAAATGTAAACACATAGTTTTGTTTCTCCACTCTCTACTCCACTCCACTACTCTACTAAATTTATTTTTAACTTTTTTCATGAAAACAAGTTTGTAAAAACACATTAAGTGTACGTATTATTGAATAAAAAATCATGGAGAATTAAGTATTTAATTTATTATTAGTGACAACATCTGAAATGTCAGCTTTGTTAGAAAAATATTGTATATAGATTCAAATGTTTTCTGATATGTGAAGAAATAAGTATTATTATATTATTGTTAAAGATACCCCGTGGCTATTCTGTCTTATAATAAGTGATGGATCAGAAAATGTTAGTGTTTTGTTATTATCAGTGTATGCTTGAATAATATTTGTATGCCTTCCTAAAAGTGTGTGGTGTTCCTCCTTGTGTGGACTGGACCTGGACAAATTTCCAAAATATGATAATAATCGGATCTGACTATAGTCGAGCCGAGCGAGCCACCAGCATAAAGTTAAGTTATTTATTTGAAGTCAATGTGAATAGAATGCACATGTCCGAGTGAGGTAAAGTAATCAATAAATTTGAGAAGAGGTTTATCTTTGTGTTTTTTTATCTAAAACATTTATTTTATTTACTCTTTACTCTTGATATGTTTTTAAGATGAGAAATACTTTAACAGTACACTTGTACTATTAGTTATTCTGTGACAGTACTACTACTAGTATAGTATTATATTAATCTGTGACACTACTTACCTATGTTAGGTAGGGAAATAAAAATATAATATTGTGATGATTGTCTATTTATTAACTGTACTAAAATATACAATCAGAATTACTTAGATAGAGCGAAAAATAACAAATTATTTAAAGCGCTAGAATAAATTATTCTATTTGTATCAATAGCAATTCACTCTTGAGACACAAATCTATACACCAATTTAATATCACAAAATCATAAAAAATCGAAGAAAATATAATTAACAGTAATAGACGAACAGACCTCCGTAAATGGATGGCGCCAAAAACGCCGAAATACATTTTATGTGTACCTAATAAGATGTGATGCTCTAATACTTAATATTATCACAATACAAAATAAAACAGAAATTTTACTTACATTAGCAGGGAAATGTAGAAGTAGGTAATAAAAAGTAATAGAAAACAAAATATAATAGCCAGCTCGGTGGATTTGCTTAGAAAGCATATTTACAAGTCACTGAAATAATTAGGTAGGTACCTACCTATCTACAAAAACTTTATATAATATGGTAGGGGCGTTAAATAAACAATGCGATTAATTTAACAATGTACCTACAACAGATTCTTGTGGAAGTGACCAACTTCAGAGGGCTTGTGGTACAAAACGATGTATTTTAATCTGTAAAATTTATTTACTCTTTGCCATACGTTATCGAGTAAATTTGCCGCGGATCACCGTCTATTCTCAATTTAATCGCATTGTATATTAAATAAAATCTCCAAAATCCTTAGGAATTGAGTGGCCACACCGAGTTATCGTCTAACGGTATTTAACAATTTATTAACGTCTTAACTCGGGGCCAGGTAGGTACCTATAGGTACCATCTATACCTAAGTCCAACGTACATTAAAGTGCGAGCATAACAAACAACTATGGTACTGAAAGACAAAAACACATGTACCAGTTTCACAGGTCTCGGTTATACTTACTAAATCTCTAATGGTTAAAAATGAAATTAATACAAAACTCTTTAGCTTATTCACAAAAACTCAACTTGCAGGATTTTGGTTTGGGAGGGGCTTAACGTAGGTGAGGGCAGGCTTTACCAAGGTAATCAATAGATTTGTTGGGGTAGACCCAAATGATTTTGGGGGGGTGCCTTAGCCCCCCCCCCTGCCTGCCTAGCATGACCGATTTATATCGCGTGATATAGCATTTTATCGACACTCAACTGTCAAATTCTTTTGTCTTTTTGACAGTTGAACGTGATAAAACGCTATATCACGCGATATAAATCGGTCATGCTAGGCAGGCAGGATCCGCTAGTGTCAACTTGTAACGTCTTTCTATCTATTTTTGAACTTACCTAGACTTCTTTTGCTTATGTAGACACCTAGGTGACCTAGTTGACACTATCAGTATAATCACGTGCGATAATATCCAGTATAAATTATCGAAATGCAAGGATGCTCGCTCACTGCTGCTGCGGGGGCGTCATTTTACTCGAGACAATGCAGGTAGATCTACCTATGGCCACAGAATATATAATAGTACTTGCTATGGCGGCTGCGCTGCGGCTTATTCCTTTTCCATTTTTGCAAATGATAAATAATTGATAAGGTATACAGTAGGTAGGTACCCAAAAGACAAAATGACGGAAATAAAATTGTAAAATAAAAAAAATGACCATTTGTATTTACATTCGTTTGAAGCGAGATCTTTGCATGAAATTATATTTATTTACCGTATCTATCTACCTATACAATAACAGTTGCGACTATACCATAATGTTAAATGCACTGAGTATTATATTTTAACTTAGCTTTTATAAACTTAATTAATATAATAACAAACTTATATCCCTAGTTAGTTACTCATAAGCTTTTCAACACACTTGCTCGTAAAGTGAGCCCTAATACATCGCTTTTAGGGCCATAAACCGAGCTATAACACTAGGTGTCATAGATTTATCCCTACATAGTTAAATTAGTACCTTACTGCAAGTTCTATGCGAGTAAACAGAGCATTCGATCCCAATTTAACCGGGTAATACAGTAATTTTTGTAACAACAAAGGTTTAGGAAAATTCATATACATTTTTGGAATAAATAAATGTGTGACTTTATAATTCACAATATTTTGTTATATAAAATATTTGCATTATTTTGAAGTAGACTGTATGCTCACTGACCCCTTTGTTCGCAAAATATTGTTGCATTGGGCGTGTGAAAAAAACATGCGCGCATTTTTCCATAATTTTCATATTTTGTTTTTGTCTTATTAGTTGCTGTGTGGTAAATTACTTTGTATTTTCCTCGCAAATGTGTTGAGAAACGTCGTATGAAACGCGTGAGCTTAAGCTAACTTGTCTCATAATGTACTATTATCGTTTAGCACCGGTTACATAATTACATATCATGAAAATATTCAGGAAGTTATTTTTTAATAACCTTTGTAATTCGTGACGCAATCGTTCACACATTACAAACCGTAGGTAAAGGTGACAATAACAACTAAGTAATAACTTTTATGGGTAGGTATATGATCCACTTTACAATGTATTTGAAAGCAATAATCTCTTCTTCCATAATTTATTCTAACATAGAACCGCCTTAGCACATCAATGCCCATTTCAGCCACTGAAACAAAAAAAACTTTATTTTATTTCGTTGCGTTACTAATCTTTCACAAGAATATTGTTCGCAAATTAGAGTTTTCATTTTAAATAGGT
This sequence comes from Agriphila straminella, assembly GCA_950108535.1. Classification (NCBI taxonomy): domain Eukaryota; kingdom Metazoa; phylum Arthropoda; class Insecta; order Lepidoptera; family Crambidae; genus Agriphila; species Agriphila straminella. Next base: position 3,079,336 of record OX467303.1, on the reverse strand, counting down.
ACTTATACTAAATTGTCTGGAATGCCTATTACTTGATTGAATATAGGTACAATGTGCTTCGATCAGTTCGATCACATGTGTTACAATAAAATCCCCTGAATATGGCAGATAGAGACAATCAAACTGAACACCTTTTACTATGGGACCTTTTTTTAGGGTTCCTTAGCCAAAATGGCAAAAAACGGAACCCTTATAGATTCGTCATGTCGGTCTGTTTGTCTGTCCGTCCGTATGTCACAGCCATTTTATTCCGGAAGTATTAGGATTACACAGTTGAAACTTAGTAGGTAGATGTATTCTGTTAACCGCTTAATTTAGCACAAAAATAAAAAAAAAGGACCATACATGGATCAGAAACTGAAATTTTTTTTTTCTTCATACCAATACGTGCGGGGTGTCTATAGTTAGGTCTTCAAAAATGACATTGAGATGCATAAGACAATTTTTTGTCAAAGTCAACCGTTTGAAAGATAAATACTGCCAAAGTGGTAAAATGTGTGTCCCACCCCTCTAACTTTTAAAATAGGTGAGTGAAAAATAAAAAAAAAAATATGCTATAGATCTTAATAAAAACTTTCACTGAAAATTGGTTTGAACGAGCTATAGTAATTAGTTTTCGAGATATAGGTATCATATTTTCCAAAACCGCAAATATAACTTTGTCATTCATACCAACACTGAAAAACAAAGTTATTTTTACAGACGAAAAATGATAGTGGTATTAAATATGGTATGGTATATAAGGTAACTACGGAACCCTACGGCGCGTGGCTTGACACGCACTTGGCCGGTTTTTTGAACTAGGGGAACAACTCTGAAATCGCGAAAAAAAACAGCTGTTTCAAAAAAAATATTGTTAACAAAAATATAAAAATGTATAAAACAAAAGATTTTTTTTCGCGATTTCAGAGTTGGTTGTTCAGTTTGATGGTCCCTATCTACCGTATTCGGCATTAGAGGTATTTTTGTCACACGTTGTATTGCGATAAGTCGCCCATCGCGGTCGAGTGGCTTGCATACCGGTTTTCATGTTGTCCCTATTTCTGAGGTCCCGGTTTTCTATTCCCAATATTTATATTTGACAAGTTCTTTAGCTACCTACCTACTTTGCTTGGGGTCTGAGCAATATGATGTGTACCATTCGTACACATTGTCCAATATGAATTTAATAGGTATTAGACAAACGGATATCTACAGAGGCTCGAAATATAGTACCTACTTAGAACCCAGGAAATACCTACATTAAAATGTTTTTAATAAAAAAAAATATTGGTGTCGATTCGGCTAGCACCAATTAGACTAAACTAGACTAAATTTAGGTTTATTACTGTCAAACTGCGTTTTGCAATTCAGTAAAGAACTAAACTGACAGGAATAAACTAAATTTTAGTCTGACAGTATCAAAGTTGGTTTAGTCGTTCAACTTAGCTTTTCGCTATTCTGCTGTACACAATTTACGTCAAAATTAAGCTAAAATTAGAAGTGTCAAACTAAATTTAGACGGCATCGAAACTATCGGCGACTAATTTGATTTGTTATTAAAAGTTAACAAATATTGAATTTTTCCAAAATAATTATAACCAGGTTCACTCAAGACGATATAAGAATTCTAACGATACCCCACATAATATATGTAGGTATTCAAATCTGTTCAGGTATTTGGAAATTACGGTGGAATAAAGAAACCTATGTGAACCCTGACCAAATTCACCTCTTTTTGGGGCAGTTGTGTAAAAATTTAAATGAATTGCCTATTTTGTGATAGCAGCTCTTGTGGATTCAGGGGAAAGGTATGAAAACAATAACACATCAGTAAATAACTTTGTATTGCATTCATAGAGGTCAATACAGATATCAATTTTGATTTTCAGGCACTTTGAGAAGGCTCAGATTAGAACGGCTTTAATTAGAGACTGCTTTTTCCTTTCTGACTGGCCCCTTGACTGGGTTGTAAATAATAAAATTCATAGAAAACACAAGAAAATGCAAGGCAGTAATATCCTATTTATGAATATTTTTACTTCTTAAATGCATTTTATTCGATATAAATCATAATTTTAATATATTTTTTCCATTCACTCACGGTTTCATTCATTCTATATTTTCAAAATACAATCCATCAATTCAAATTAGTCGAACTTTAATCCCGTCAAAATAAGTTTTTAGTTTAGATTGACGTGTCCAACGGAATAGCGTTTAACTAAAACTTGATTAAAATAAGAGAATTTTTAAGTTAGTTTAGTTTAGTCGTATGCACAACCGAATTGCCACCATTGTCTACTTAAAATTAATCTAACTAATCATAATCATCTTGTGGAGCTCGGTGGCGCAGTGGTTTAGCGCCTGGCCCAGCGATTGCGGAAGTTAAGCAACGTTCGCAAGGGTCGGTCATGGGATGGGTGACCAAAAATTTATTATCTCTTGCTCCTCCGTGCTCCGGAAGGCACGTTAAGCCGTTGGTCCCGGCTGCATTTGCAGTCGTTAACACCCACCAATCCGCATTGGGCCCGCGTGGTGGGTTATGGCCCATCCTCCTTACCACCCATGAGGAAGGCCTGTACCCCAGCAGTGGGGACATCAAAACTGGCTGATGGACAATCTTACCTCAGACAAAGTCAGACCTCTGATTGCATCTGCGTGAGGTGTACCATTTGAATAAAAGGCATCTGAAAACGGAAAACATATTAGAGTGGCCCAACACATGTCCATGTGGGATTTTTCATAAATATTATCGATATTCCGTTCGGAATTCCGAATCGAGATTCACTCCCTGGACGTGTCACCATTTCTGATGCCCGGTTCGACCCCCGGCTGGGTCAATACAAAAAATCTAACTTTGTTATAAAATGTCTCAGGTACTTATGGGTATTTGTGATACCACATATTTTGTTTCCGATATCCATACAGTGCCACAGAATAGATATAAGTACTACTGTACAGTGCTTCAGCCAAAGCACTGTTATGGACTTAGGCGGCCATTACATGCTTACAAGCAAGCGTCAGTCAATTCCATCAGTCATGAATTACGTTTGCTGTGACTGACAAATAAATAACCTACCGTGTAATGTAGTGACTGATGGTTGCATGAAATTGATTTCTTCTTTCCATCAGTCACCATCAGTCAAACGTAATTCATTAGGTACTGATGGAATTGCATGACGCTTGCATGAGCGTGTAATGGATGCCTTACGGATAAGCACTGTTATAGATTGCTTTATTTTGAAATCGGAGCATGTATTGAATTGTGATAATGCTCAATAAAAACTTAATTTATTCTATGCCAAATTACTCACTGAAAGCGCGATGTAGATGCATGACAGCGGAGACAAAGTCCCCGAACCTGAGCATGCCGTCCTTCCTCATGTACCGCAGCACGAGCAGCGCCAGCGCCCTCTCGTGCACCACGAACCCCACCTCCATGAGGGCGTCTCTCAGTCGCTCGGCCCGGAGCACGCCCATCTTCTCCACCGCATGGTTCTTGAACACGAGCTGCCAGGACTTCAAGCTGTGGACTAGATCGTTGAAGTCGGATAACGATATCCGACCCGTGCTGTTTTTCTGCTGGGGGGTTAAGGAAATTGTGACTTTGCCATTTTCAACTTAACAACCTAGTACTTAATATAATGACAGTTTGTAGGCGTAGCGCTTAGAGTAAGACGCGCTTCGTCGCTGCTCGAAGGCATAGCGCTTATTTCTATATTAATAATTCTATGTACTTAAATGCTATTCTATACATCGCTTGTTTATTTATTTTATTAACTACTTTTGATTACTTGAATAAGAAATTATAACATGCAGTCTTTTATTTTCTTTTCAATATTTCTTTAAGTAGGAACATTTAATTCTAGTTTCATCTAATAATAATATCTAATATTTATTATACAATTAAATATTAGATATTATTACCTACCTTCCTTATTCTCGTTCATGTCGTCGTTGGCACCTGCGCTTTTCGTTTGTTCAGAGCTTTTATTCTGGTTGTCTATCTATAATTTTCTATCGCCTCTGTGGTCTAGCTAGTGGCTCGCCCACCCGTGTTAGAAGCAGGGGTCCCGGGTTCGATTCCCAGGAGGGGGGTACAATTTGTAGGTACTCGGTTTGGTTGGTGGTAGGACTTATTTGAAGTCCGCCTGGCTAGCTATAGCTACAACCATCTTACTTAAGTCTCACGCCATAACAACAATTTTAAAATTGATGTGTTCCGGTAGTTAGAGATAAGATAGCCAGTTCAATTTCGGGTGTAGTGCGCTTCCACCTTCGGCCTTTAACATCAGGTGAGGTGCAGGCCAAGTAATATTTCGCTGTGCATTTAAAAAAAACCTGGGTATACAAGGTCTACAAAGTTTGCCTTATTACATTTTTTTATAAGATATTATTTATAAGATTAAGATAAGATAGTCATGCCCGGCGGCGGGCGTTATTGTTGTGTTTATGCCTGCCTGTGGCGCAACAACCAAAAACAAAATCCTGATACAAGTTTCTCCGTATTTTAAAATATACGAAATAATAGTCAAGCCTTTAGGTACTCTTCCTTTTACCTGACTTTAATTATAAAAAAGCTCTGAAAACAAGGATTTCAGATGATAAAACTCGTAAACTCACAAGTAGGTAAAAAATAAATCAATAAATAAAAAAATGTTGACTTGCTCGTCGGTCATACACACAACTTCTGGGCAAATATAATGTACCTACTTGGCCTGGAGCACAGACGCACACTTCTCAGTGCTATGACACTATATGGCATTTGTAACAATAAGCTTGATTGTACGAGCTGAGCAACAAATTGTGTTACGTTGTGCCTTATACATCACATCCTCGCGCTGTACGCGTGAATCGCGTGTTCTACACACCGCGGTGCCGTACACAAGCCGGTAAGCGCGCGCCCTTACATCGCTTGGCTCACATGTACGACTCATCCTTTCCTGATATTGACATTTTTGCACACAGTCCTCAAAAATTTAAACGACTTTTAATAGAATACTTAAAAAAACATGTAAAATTATACACTTTATAGATTCGGTACTTATTTACATAAACATCATATTGTTTCTCAGCTCGCACATAATAATAATAATTGTTTTTTTAATAAATAAGCATTGTTTTTCTCGTTCTTTGTTGTTAGGTTAATTAACTGCATTCAAAAGTTTATTTTATTTTTTTATTGAGTAATATGATTTAAGTAATATGTGGATAACGGTGTGGGTTTCGCAATGAACCAAACAAAATTGTATAAACTTGTACACTTAAGTAATACTATATGTATTGTGTAAACTGTTTGTTGTCCCCAATAAAATAAAATAAATTAAAATTATTAGAAATCAAATCTATCTTTCATTAACATATCCTTGCACAAGTTTATATTTCCTAACATACTTACTAAGTAATTTCCTTTACCACAAGTCTAAATTCCATTTCGGTATCAACCCTAGCGCTTACACGCTCTGGCTCAAGGTCGCTGGCGCTCTAACTCTCACGTACAGAGTGTGTCACGGTCACGTCACGGCTGACTTCCAAACAGACATACACTAACGAAGTTACAGCGTTGGTGCATCTAAATAGAAGTAGGGATAGTCAACGACCAAGGATGCCCCTTTAGCTTAAAGAAGGATGCCCATTTCTGACCAAAATGTTGATTTTTAATTTTCAGATTTTTGCATTCACAATGCTATTTTTATACAATACTAAATAATATACTAGAAAAAATACGACTCGCACCAGATCAATACTCAGACGGGAATCGAACCCGCGACCTTTGGATATCCGGTCCAATGCTCTGACCGCTGAGCTACCGAGTCACTAGTGACATCGTCGAATTTCTTCTAGTATATTCAACTCTTACGCTGCAAGCCAGCGTTATTCCATCAATGTGAGGAATTCCTCGACATTCAATTGAAATATCTTTCCAGATATTTTGACAACTGATAAAGATGAAATATTAGCCATATAATTTTTAATTTTCAGATTTTTGCATTCACAATGCTATTTTTATACAATACTAAATAATATACTAGAAAAAATACGACTCGCACCAGATCAATACAAAAATTATATGGCTAATATTTCATCTTTATCAGTTGTCAAAATATCTGGAAAGATATTTCAATTGAATGTCGAGGAATTCCTCACATTGATGGAATAACGCTGGCTTGCAGCGTAAGAGTTGGATATACTAGAAGAAATTCGACGATGTCACTAGTGACTCGGTAGCTCAGCGGTCAGAGCATTGGACCGGATATCCAAAGGTCGCGGGTTCGATTCCCGTCTGAGTATTGATCTGGTGCGAGTCGTATTTCTAGTATATTATTTAGTATTGTACAAAATGTTGATTTTATCAATTAATGTGTACAGAGAAGTAATAGAGCTCATAAAATCGCATTTTTAATGTTATTTATAAATTGCTAACTACAATGATATTAAATCATTGGCTAACTACAATAACCAACCAGTACCAAAATTGAGAAAATTGATGATATAGATTTGCTATAATTAAAAAATTAATATAAACTGGAACATATTGAATTTACTAGCTTTTGCCCGCGACTTCGTCCGCGTGGACATTAGGGAACCTATGACCGGGATAAAAAGTTAAACTAAGTACCTATCTGTGTGTTATTCCAAATCCGTTCAGCCGTTTTTAAGTACTTAATGTCTTTCACATTTATAATATAAGTAGGATATCCATCCATATCCCGTTACTGTCACATTTATAATATTATAGTACGATATCTATAGCTCCTGTCCTTCGATGCGAGTTCGGGTTGAGTTTGAGTTTGAGTTATAATAAATAATAAAAGACATTTAATTCATACTTAGGGTTGCCAGATGTCCGGTTTTAGACCGGACAGTACGGTTTTTTGATCGGCTGTCCGGAGTGCGGTCTAGAAAATTTTTGAAAACCGGACAATAGAAAGTCCGTTTTTTTTAAAATACACGATTATATATCTCACTCACGAGAGAATTTACAGAGCAAAAGCTGTGTTATTCTGGCGGGTAGTAAGCAAACTCAGCTTTCTCTCTTTGATCTGGTCAAAATTTAAAGGTTCCCCTTTGAGTTTTTTTATCAAAAACCCTTTGACAAAAAATGTTCGGTTTTTTGTCTAGGCGATCTGGCAACCCTATTCATACTTGATTTCGGGTTGAGCGCGGAGCGTGTGCAGTTGCATTATTCAATTACCACGGATCTTGTTCTATTCCTGTTGGGCAGCTCCGGTATATATTATGTCCTAAATGCTCGGCCTATAAATGTCAATCACGATAACTAACTCAAAGGTTAACTATATGGCGAGCATAGCATGAATATCTGTAGATTACTCTAAATTCGAAATAGTGCACTTCTATTTAGTAGTTGGTAGTAGGATATGAAAAACTATAAGTATAATGAAATTTGCTCAGTCTATTAACTATATTACTTATTTTTGGTTTTATTTAAACAAGTGCTGAAACGTAAAATATGTGATATATTTTTAGAAACGGTTCTGAAAGCCCTTTCTATACCACACACGGTACAGTAGTTACATTATAGCATTTTGGTAATAAGAATTGGTGTTAAAAGAGTTATTTAAAAGTGATTTTGGCAAGCAAGAGTTATACAAAGGTTTTCAATCCTCTTGCTCAAAAAGTGCGTCATTGTAACGTACAAGAGTCGAGATAAAATAGCATAATAACCCCTAGGGGATAAAGTTTTTTCTTTTTTAATGTTTGTCTATTACCAATGAGCCCACTAAAACGAAAAAGTCTTTATTCATAATCACGAATAAAAACTCGCTTGACTTAATACTGGGGGTCTATTACGAAAAGTTTAATACGATACACGCAGCTGCTTCCGTGCTTCGTTCTGATTGATTCCTATTACAAAGCACTTGCGTATGCGATATTGCAAAGTGATCTCTAGTGGATCCGTCATTATTTGATAGCTACATTGAAAATATTTGTAATAACTACAACCGACGAACTGCGGACGACTATCGTGACCAAGTTTCGTAATAGGCCCCCAGTTTCTCATTCTTATTTTTGAAAATGGAACTAAAAGCATCTCTTCGGTGAAATCATAGACTTATTTATACTCTGTCTGTGTACAGAGTGAATCGTAGAACGTAGAATGCGTGTTTGTGTTGCTTAGCTGCTACAGCAGAAAATAAAAAAGGTACCATGGCGCAAAATCTTTAGAATTTTTCTATAATTACAAACTGATTGAATTGTGTGACTGTAATAGGAACGAAATAATTTTAATCTTTTGCCGTCAAGCACAAATCATTTATTTCAATATTGCAAAAAGTTTATGAAGTGGAGGATAGAAAAACGAGTGTACATATCAGTGGCGAACGGTCCATAAAAGCCGATTTCCATAGGCTTAACTTTTAGAAATCCCACCCCAAAAATGCACTATGCAGATCATAAAATTTTTCACCCCTCGCCACTGGTACCTATCATACATTATTTACTATACGTATCTGCTAGTTAATACTGTTAATTAAGCATTTATGTGCACTATTTATTATCCCGAACATAAATAGAAATAGTCAATGACATTAATAAAGTAATCAGTAATCTTGTGACCAACTTATAATAGTAATATTGCATAAATATCATTTATCCTCACTATGACTTGTTATCAGTAGTAAAAGTGTTCAAAAACATTTGCTGACTCTTGACTTGTTATTATCAGTTAATTTTATGTTAACCTAGTGGTTATGTGTTATGTGTATTAGATGGATCTGTCTAATGGCCTATTTCAATAATCTATCTTCAGTAAGAGATAGGCCTACTATGGATCTGTTATTAGGTAACCGTTTTTATTTCCCATTATTAAACAAAAGTATCTATTTAAGTAACAAATCTTTAGTAAGCCTATCTCTCACTGTAAATAGGTTATTGAAATTGGCCGTTAGACATGATAAGCTGTAAAATCTTAATTTATACTGTGCTAGTGTGTTTAATTCACTTTACTTACAGTGCATGTGTATTTCCTAAAAGGTATGGTGGTATCAATTCAAGGACATATCATATTGGTTTTTCTGTACTACTAAGGGAGAGCACACACGGGCCACTTAGTCGCCCGGCAACTGTTTTGTCTCTCACATCAAGCATAGTAGAATCAAATAAGTAAGTCGTCTTACTCATTATACGCCCGAACGCGGTTTGTATGTGAGCGTAGTGAAAAGTATAGTGTAACACACGACGCTAAAACCCATTGTAACTCGGTTACTATTTATTCCCTCGCTAAAGCTCGGGAATAAAACTACCTCGTAAGCAATGGGTAATTTTGCAACCTTGCAACCTTGCGGAAACTCAGTCTGAGCCTGATCTCTCGAAATCTGAGTCCGAGCAAAGCCCTATAGATGGCGTATTGAACCCAATTCCACGGAACAAAAGACCTAGAATTGAAATGTCTCCTCAAAAAGCTGATATACTGGATATGATTTCCTCTCGTGACTCCAGTCTAATGCGGCTTATTGAAAATCAAAATATCATCCTAAATAAATTGGTTTCCGATGTGGCAGAAGTAAAATGCCAAAACACACAGATCCAAAAGACCAACCTAGACATAGAAAAGTCTATTAACTTCATAAATCAACAATATGAAGATATGAAGAACCGAATTGAAGCTTTAGAAAAAGAACGGTCTGAATTTAGAAATTATTCGGAGACTTGGGAGAATAAATTGAAGGATCTCCAGCTGAATTCACGCAGTGCTTCCATTGAGATTAGAAATGTTCCAGCTACTGGAAAAGAAACCTTTATGGATCTTATATCTGTTGTGTCTAAAATCGGCTTAGCTATCAATCAAAATGTAACTGCCTCTGAAATTAGAGATATTCGTCGCTTGCCAGGCAAACCAGGGATTAACAAACCAATTGTTGCAGAATTTGTTTGCGTGCAAACAAAGAACCGTTATTTGGCGCAATCCAAAACTTTTAACAAAAGCAAAGCTAACCCTGGAAAATTGAATACATCGCACATCGGAATACCGGGCACACAACAGCCGGTCTATGTAGCCGAGTATCTCTCACCCACCCTGAAGAAGTTACTTTATAACGCGAAAGAGTTTGCAAAGCAACATAATTATATGTTTTGCTGGTCGTCGAATGGCAACATTTTCCTTCGCAAGGACCCGATGTCGACATTGATCGCATTCAAATCATTGTATTTGCTAAATTTCATTATAAACCAAGTATATTTCCACAATTTGGAGTTTCATTTATGTCCAAGAAGAGACATAAAATTTGGCGACCGTAACAGGTCACATTACAAGGAATTTTCAAGCCCGATAGTGGCCGACTGACGCCACGCCGCTAGGCTACAATTTCTGTTCAATTTTCAAGAAGTTGCTTCAAGATTTCGAAAAAACTAACTACGTAGGTACTGAAGGACGACAAGCCATTGCAGCCACGCCGGTGTGCCAGCTTTATTGGATATCAATTTACATTCTTCACATCGCAGCCAGGCCAATGCAGCTACCTACTGGGTAATTAAATGTTTGCGTAAAATTTTTATTATAAGTTAGTAGTGGTAAGATTTGTATTAAAATTGTAATAGTTCAATAGCAGGTATATTTATATTTACATTTATCTTATATATTTATTTATTTATTTTATGTATGTATATATTTGGTAATAATAGATTGTAGAAATAGATAGTAACTTTTGTCTAGACTAGATACCTAGTAACAACTTTGCATGTTGTATTGTATTCGCTCATATTCATTTACTGCGCAGGTGTAGATGTTCTGGCAGAGGAGCGGCCCCTTCTATCTAATACAAGTTTCTTAACTTAAAGGGAGGAGTCCAATGTAAATTACCCTAACCTGTAATTTTTGAAAATAAATATTTTGTATTTTTTGTATAATAATTATTGACTCTAATCTGTTTCAGTTTTCTTTTACTTATTGATCTAGTTAGCACTTTGTGATTCACTTTAGTTTTATAATCATCTTTATAGTATGTTTCTAAGGCCAAATGGTTCTTTTTTCTATCGGTAATATTCTGCAGTATTTAAATAATTTATTATAATCTCCTCTAAACTTCCTTTTAACTTTATTATTAACCATAAATTTCAAAAACCTGACCTGTATTTTTTTTATTTGTTCAAGCCATAGCAACTTAACTTAACCCATAAATTTTGTTCTGTGACCCATAGCTTACAATTGATTCAGCATAATAAACCATATACAAAGTCTTTTTATTCAAAATTCTCTTTGAGTAATAAAATTTTCCAAGTACAGAACGAAGCCTATTACCTACATACCATCCATTAGCAAACCTAGATATTTAATAGGTACTTTCTACATATTCTAAGGGTTTACAATTACATGTACTTTTATTACTGTGCAAGCAATCATAAGAGTGGCCTAAATTTTTTAATTCATTGTGTTAGCTTTTTATCTTTAATGTTGTGGGGTGGATAGATATGCACTTTGTTTTATCTGTATTTATAATTATGCCATTGTCATGCGCCCACTTAGTGACCATTTCAAAATCATCTTCCAGTTGTTGTCTAATCTGATTCACATCTTTACCGGCTACCAATAAACATGTGTCATCCGCATACATACCGACCATGGAATGGCGGATCACATTCACCATACTATTAACATGCATGATGTAGCCTAACCGACCCAGTAGGCACACCCAGCGTTATCAGCGCCTCCTCACCCATTGTACCTGATACAACAGTGCGAAGCGTCCTATCCTTTAAATAATTGGAAAAGAACCCGTTACTTGGTCCCCTTATTCCACACTCTTCCATAGCCTTCAGCAGCTGACAGTGATCTAAAGTGTCGAATGCCTTTTTGAAGTCTATGAAGAGTGCCAAAACCTGGTTTCCTTTATCAAGTTCAGTATTGACAAAATCTGTAAATAATGTTAGTGCCGTAATAGTACTTCTACCTCGTCGAAAGCCATGCTGACAGTTCTTTATTATTTTATATATCTCTAAAAACTCACTTAGCTGTCCCACAATAACTTTTTCAACAATTTTGTTAACCACTGATAAAATGGCCACAGGCCTGTAGTTTGTATAATCCAGGTGGCAACCCTGTTTAAATATAGGTCTAATCAACGCTTTTTTTTAATAAATCTGGGTAGATACTTTCTTTAACGCACATATTTACAAATTTTGCCAATACTGCACTTATGTCCTTTTTTATATATTTAAAATCCTGTACCTACCCTAATTTCAGCACAGCCTGCTGCCTTCTTACATTTTAAGTTATTAATTATTTTTTCTATAGGTACACCCACTATCTACTTTCACAAACCTGAAGTGAATGGAGGAGATTCAGATCGCTATAACTGACTGATCTGATCAGCATTCTAAAAGTGGAATGGAAGTGACAAGCGTGCGACACGGAATAATGAAAAGCGAAAACAGAAAAACAATCTACAGTCGGCGCGGATCCATTTTGTATTTCAATAGCGCGGTGTATTGACGGTTTGGGAGTTGCGAGGATGAGTGAATCGAGCGGATAGTAGCTAGATATGGTCACTAATCCCACAATCTGAGTGAAACCTTAAAACCCAGTCGATATCGACAGCACGTGCACTCTAATGGAATCTATGTTTGTCTTGCTATCGTAATATTTACTCTACGTGCCTCTACAAAGCACTCCATCAAATGGCCACGGCTATTTCAATTATAAAGCCTTCCATTTTTCGTGTAGTCTAAAACAAATCTTAGTAAGCATTTCTTTTTCCTACATTATCTGCGTTTTAACTAGTTGTAAATTGTGATGTAAGACTATTTCAATCAAGATTTTAAATTAATTATTATTATTTATTTATTATTTCGGCCAGGGATGTACCGTGCTGTGATCTGATGATGGCGATCTAGGGAGTGAATGGAGGAGATTCAGATCGCTATACACCTAACTGATCTGATCAGCATTCTAAATGATTCAATGATCATTCTAGACAAAGTTGATGTGTGTACGGCCCAAATCTTTCTAAAATCCCCACAACATTCGTTAAGTTTACTTTGTTTATCTTTATTTCTACTCATATTTATTAATTTATTTACTTTATTTCTATATTGTGTATACTCTAATCTATTATTCATATTAGTAGGGTCATTTTTCCAAACTCGAAATAATTCATTCTTTCTACTTATCATATTTAACAACTCATTAGTAATGAGTCATTACTCACCCATGGCTACGATTCTCTTTTAATGCCAACAGTTTTACTTTGCTTACACGCAGAATAAATCGAACCAAATATTGAACATAATTTAGCATACAACAACAAAGGACAGTCAATGGCCAATAGTTCTTGCCAATTAACGCAATCTAATTTTTCTTTCACCAACCTATTATTTAAAATTTACTGTTTTTTATTATAGACACTATACCCAGCCGAACCGCATTCCAACCTAACACCAATCATGCGATAGTCCGACAAATTACATGCAAACGTGTGCGCGGCTACGCACCTCGACGCGTACAGACAGAGCTACTGCAGATTATCCATAACGTTGATATTATTTCGCCCTTTTTCTTTGTTTCGTAATGCTGTGTTTTTGTCCGCATTGAATTTTCAAAATGACTCAAAATAACAGTGTAAAATGAGTGCGAACACGGGTGCTGAGAGTGTGCCTATGGATGGGCAGATAAACGAAAATCTCATTACTGAGCCGAACAATAGATTTTAAATATTTAGTAGTAGTTAGTAAGCTACTCTGCATGGAGCTGTTTCTCTATACACTACTAACTAACACTATTATACGAGTCATCACATATAATGGCAGTGGGCAGGATGGAAGTTGATGCGGAAAATTCGATTACGCAGTCCCTGGCAGCTCGCACTGCACCAATTTGCATTTTCCCCTCAACGCAATTACGCGTGTCGAACGAAAACAATTGGGTTTGACGTATGTTGTATAAGCTTATTCCATAATCACGGTAGATGCAAAGGTGCGAATACGTCGAGATAAGTGTCGGTCTTGTGGGTTCAACAGAGGAAATGCATTAACATTACATTCAAGCTGATAATATTTGTCATAGATAAATTAAAGATGTAAAAAAACGTGTTAAAATAGTAAGCATTTTTCTAACCGACCGGTTGCATACGTGTATCAGCTAGACGCACTGCCGACCTCTCGCACCCAAGCGTGATCGATGCATGACAATTGTAGCTGCCCCTCCACAATAGGCATGATGACTATTTTTTTCTCTCAAAAAAAGAAACATTGGTAAAAGAATTAATTCGCTAGCATGAAAACTGCCCGAGATATCACAGTGTGAAATGCACACAAATGGACTCGCCCAAAAACGCTCCATACTAATGACTTCCTAGTTATGACGTCACGAATAAGTAGTTTGTATGCAACACGTAGGAAATTTATTTGGCAGCTATATTAAATATTGTGTTTATCAAAATAGTTTCTTAGACAAATTTGCTATACATTTTACGGACTAATTAAAGGTATCATTTATTTTAATAAATTTTATACTTTTTAAATGGACTTGTCCACCCAATTTTGAAGGGTCATAAAACAAATAATATGCAATATATAAAACCAAGAGGTATACAAGCTCCTCTAAAAGTTTATTATGTTTACGATTTTTATTAGTATTTTGTTATTTTATTCATTAGTCATCATCCCTATTGCTTCTCGCGTTATCTCTGATTCCGGAATAACACACTGGAGCCCTCGTTCACACAAGCACCTAGTGTACTTAAGGGTCCATTATAGGAAAACATGGTTTGCGGGGGTAATTTTTTTATGTCGAAAACGTAAAGTTGTAACCACAAAAAAACAAGACAATATAAAGAAATTCTCTAGTACCTACCAATATAGCTACAAAATATCATCAAAAGCGCTTGCGTATAGGTTCATATTTTTGGCGTAAATAATAGCGGAAGGAAACGTATTGGATTCTACATCAAAACATACTTTTCAATACAGTTACTCGAAAATGTATGTTTACGATGACAGTCGAGCGTGCGGAAAGTTGATTTTACCGCACGCCGTGCGTTTTTGTTTACGGATTAGTACAGCGTGCGGAAAGTTGATTTTACCGCACGCCGGCGCCGTGCGTTTTTGTTTACGAATGTTTTTTGTAATTTCTACTAGCTTCCGCCCGCGACTTCATCCGCGTGGACAGTTGAAAAATATTGCTAGCAGTTTAAAATGACCCCTTTAGTGTTCAAGCTTTCCCTGGTACCACCCACCTGAATTTGATAAAACATAGCTTAGATTTTAAGTTGGACCTCAATCTACTATACATTGTGAAAAAACCATCAAAATTCGTTTAGCGGTTATTGCGTAATTCGCGCACGAATATTTAGAATTTACAGTTTTATTATATGTATAGATTACAATTTCAGTAGTACCTATAATGTTTTCTTGCAAATGTATTGAAAAACGTAGTATGGCACACGGTTGTTAAGGTTTTTTAAAACTTGTGACGATTATAAACCCTCGCCTGCGGCTCGGGCTTATAAAGCGTCAACTCGTTTTAAAAACCTCCTTACCAACCTTGTATCATAAACTACTATTAAAGTACTGTGAAGTAGCTCCAATTACTTTTTAACCGACTTCCAAAAAAGGAGGAGGTTCTATTGTTCGTCTGTAAATTTTTTTTTTTTTTATTATTTAAGAAAGATAATTGTGATAGGTAATGGTAATGATGAAAAAATAACGAAAAACATTTAAAAAGTGCAGCTAAGTGAGGCTATTTTCCTTACTCTTTTACATGTAAAGAAAAAGACGGAGACAAATGTTCCAGCGTAACCTAGCCTAAAATTAAAATATACAATATATACCAATTGAATCGCATATTGCAGAAAGGACCTTAGTCCATTTAAATTTACTTTAGGGAATTAAGTAAAAACTTTTTAATTTTATAATAACAAATTTTGATGGACTGTATTAACACACACTGTACCTATGTATTATGATTCGGTTCGGCTATGGTTATGGTACGTTTCGTTTAACAAAATTTGTTATTATAAAATTAATAGTAGATTATACAACAAGTGAAAAAAGAGGGAATTTAGTTCGAGGGACTAAGTTGGATCCCGAGAGCAGCGAAGGATTCTAGAGTTGAATCCCGAGCGTAGCGAGGGATTCAAAAGTAGAATCCTGAGCGAAGCGAGGGATACAAAGGACCGAGATGAAATTTTTTTTTCACGAGTTGTGTACTCTACTTTTTACCATTGACTGCGAGAAAAAAAAATAGCAGTACCTATAGTATTTATAGTTGTCCATCAGCCATTTTTGATGTCCCCACTGTGGGGCACAGGGCTTCCTTATGGGTGGTAAGGAGGACGGGCCATAACCCACCACGCGGGCCCAATGCGGATTGGTGGGTGTTAACGACTGCAAATGCAGCCGGGACCAACGGCTTAACGTGCCTTCTGAAGCACGGAGGAGCTCGAGATAATACATTTTTGGTCACCCATCCCATGACCGACCCTTGCGAACGTTGCTTAACTTCCGCAATCGCTGGGCCAGGCGCTAAACCACTATGCCACCGAGCTAACTAAGAGGGAAACTACATGATCAGTCTTTCATCAGTCCACTTCATCAGTTTGTATATATATATATATAGACTTTGAATTTTTACAGACTGAAGATCGTACCAGACTGATATAATGGACTGATGCAAGACTGAACAACTAATCTCCCTCAAATATATAAAAAAGAACCCAAATATAAGACACTAAAAAGGACCTAATTGATTTAGCGGGATATTTTTTAGAAAAGAACCCAAAGATAAGACACTAAAAAGAACCTAAATAAAATTGGCGGGATTATTTTTGTCATTTAATTGTAGAACTATATCTGTATCTATGGAATAGCTATAGCTCCATACTTTCAGTTAATATACTATATCTATGACTTTCAGCACCTTTTATTTTTTTTGTACCTAATTCATACGATGCGCGCTTGTTCCAAATTCAAAATATTTTTATTCACTCGGTGAATAAAAACGCGTATTATTCACTGTTATCAATGAATAAGACGCACTTTTTTGAGTGGCGATGGTAAAAAAAGTTTTTACTTAATTCCCTAAAGTAAATTTAAATGGACTAAGGTCCTTTCTGCAATATGCGATTCAATTACTTTAGCGTTATTTTCCTTAGGTAAGAACTATAATTTTTTTTTGGATAGTTCTTTCTTACTAAGAACTATCCAGTTTTTTGTTTCAAAAGGATACATCCAATGATAGAACTATCTGCCTACACGTGTCTATCGATGCGCAGCTTTTGATGTAGTCGTTGGGCAAACACACGTCCAACAGTTCCTGCAACTCGAACGCGTCAATAGTCTTGTGTTCATCAGCGAGCTGCAGGAACACTGGCTCATATGCGCTCGTCTCCACTTCCGGAGGGGCCTTTATCAACGCGGGCTTCAGCATCTTAGGGGCGTAGTCCAGAACTGACATCTTTAATGGTTTCGTGGAGAATACCCTCAAAGAGAAACTCGCCTCCTCTCGAGGCTCAAATGTCGTAGGTATCACCAGGTACGCGCCGGATTCCAATTGACACCTATAAAGAAGGTTGGCTAAATTCAAAAGCTATGAAAGACCAATGGTCTTTTCAGGTCTTCGCTTTGCAAATCGCACACGCTACATTCGCTTGGCTTTAAGAATCAAAAGGGGCTTACCTATGGCTGACTTGGCGGCTGTTCGTGTATTGAGAATTTATAGAGCTCTTATGTTTTCTGAAAAATGCTGGCGGTGCTGTTTCTGTTTGTAATGCTGTCAATTTGTAAATGCTGAAGCCGATGACTTTCGGCTCCATTATGCTGTGCTGGTATAACGAGATGATCACAGTGTCGGACTCATTCAGAATTATCTGCACTTGTGGATTAGTATGGAAGAAATCTGAAAGTAGAGTAATGTTGGTTCATAATATTGCAGATAGGTAGTCTTCAAAGATTACTGCTTAGTAGTACCTAATATGCATTTTCTGTGGGTATCCATTCTACACATTCAACGAACCTAATCAATTTCTGGCCCTCTACTCAAATGGCCACCATTAATGAACGCTACGCTCACTATGAGCAATAGACGATTAAAAACATATAATGTAAAGTAAATTGCAGACTTTGATGTATTGTATGGAATTGACAAGCTTACGTTACGGCGCGTAATTTTATAGTTTACCTTACTTACAGCTTATTTTAAAGCAATAGAAGGCGTAGCGTTCAACGCATCTTAGAATGTTGGCCATTTGATTAGGGAGGCTGACACGACACGGTAGCGCAGCTGTCGCGCTCTCGTGGTTTCACCAGTTTTTTAACAAAGCAATATTATTTAATTTCAACAAACAGGTTCCTCGTCTACTGACCAACGTTGTTCCTGCAGCCACCAGCGGAGACACCCCGCCTCCAGCCGCCCTCATGCATCTTCATCTGCCACTTCTGCTTCTCCTGGAGCGAGGGTTCCGCGCGGCTGTTCTCCGCGTCCAGGTGGACAATCTCCAGCCGCTTGAACGCCCGCTGGAAGTCGGAGAACAGCATCCAGAAGCCGCTGGTAGTGGTCGACAACCGGTCTCGCTCGTACGACGGAATCGATTTCCACCTGGAAATTTTAGAGTTATCATGAAATATAAGGCATCCATTACACGGTAGGTTTTGCTGTCAGTTTAACCACAGTCACGGCTGTG
Source organism: Agriphila straminella (assembly GCA_950108535.1). Classification (NCBI taxonomy): domain Eukaryota; kingdom Metazoa; phylum Arthropoda; class Insecta; order Lepidoptera; family Crambidae; genus Agriphila; species Agriphila straminella. The sequence goes on along the minus strand of OX467303.1, from coordinate 3,060,725 downwards.
ACTAACGATTAACCTTCCGTGTAATTCATAACTGATGGAATTGAATGACGCTTGTATGAGCATGTAATGGCTGCCTAATAAGAAGTCTGACCTTGTTTGGGTCTCAAACCTTCTCTTTCTCCTTCCCATTCAGTTAATAAAATTGTAAGTTGATAATTAAAAACACTATAGTACGTACACAGGACTTTCTAAAAGAAGGAAAAATGGACTTTCTCCCGGAGCGAGAGGTCTTCTTAGCCGCACTAGGTATATTGGTCCGTCAGCCGAATTTACCTGGAAATTATAAGGTAAGTTTAAAAAATAACTCATTTGGCGAGCCCAATTCTATGAATCATAATTCATAGAATTCATAGAAATAATATTGCATATCCATTTTGGTATTTTTTTTAAACTTACCTTTTCTATATTACATATTTTGTAGTTCATTCCCAGCTCGAGACCTTTCAGTTTAATTTCAAGAACCTGAAAAAGAAAAGATCTTATTAATACCGTACCCACTAGCGAAGCGTAGTCACTTATTCTTAATGATGAAATGGATTAGTCTAAACAGATTAGTTAGTCTAAAAGTCTGTGTAACGAAAATAATTTGCTTAAAAAAATCTATTTTTAAAAACTCGTTTTTAAAACGGACTAACGATTCAAACCAGCCCAAATGGGGTAGCTTTGGTTGGGTTTTTATATTATTAATATTGTCCTTCCTCTCGATTCTGTAACAAAACTCGCATCTCACTTCGAACCTCACTTCACTTCGCATGAATTTGTTATTAGAAAATAGCTGAATATAAGCTATTTTACCAATAGCAAAAGGTTTTAGGTAGCTACCGTAGCTATCCCAAATCTTTTGTGATTAAAATAATAGCCTGTCATTATATCATTTATGATTTATAATTTCCGCGAAGTGAAGTGAGGTTCGAAGTGAGGTGCGAGTTTGTTACAGAATCGACAGGCTTCTTCCATCTGCCATCATGGACCCTAGAAACTATTTCCCAACAGAGTACTTGTCAAGACGATTCAAACGAGCACAAACTCGATGTTGTTGCATGCTGGTTTTACTAAAGTACAGAGTTCCAGTGGCCTTCCTTCAGCTCCATCATCATATCAGCTCAATGACACCATAATATTGCATTGCCTTCCAGTTCTGACCTATGTTCAAAGTTTCAAGTCCCTAGCTAATCGAGAAGCTAGTGTAAATCTTTTGCAAAATTTGTGGACACACACAAACAAACAAGAAAGCAACCTAATAAAAACGTGTTATAAAAGAAAATCCTAAATGATCTTACGATGTACTTAGACGACATAGAATTTAGGTACATTATCTGATTTGCAGAATGTGTTTGAATTTTCAGAAAGTGCGTACGAAAATAAAACTTTAATTGATAGGACACCTGATGATTCGTCCCTTATTCTTCCATAGACTTTTGTAAGATGTACCTACCTGTCAACATTACCTATAATAATCGAATCGAATTCAAGAAATGCCTTTGCTATTTTGTTAGCCGTGTGCATGCTCGTATAAAAATCCTTCCAAATAAAAAATGTCCCCATCATTTTCTTGTACATTGTTTCGCCTAATTTTGATGGTGCTCACCGACTTCAGGAAGTACGCTGTGATGATGCTGGAGGTCCTGAGGAGCGCGGCGATGGCGGCGGCGTCGGTGACCGGCAGCGACTCCGTGATGCCGCCAGTGAGGTCTGCCAGCCCGTCCAGCATGCTGCCGTACTTCAGCGCCTCGTACGACCCGTGGAGCCTGAAACAATAAGAATAAATAAAACTCTTATGCCTGAACATAAGGGCTATGTTAAAAAAAAGCGAAACGTTGGGGTCTGCAAACTACTACAGCGGCCCGGATCTTACCAACATACTGTAATTTACAGTATGTTGGTGCGATGAGTTAGCTACTAGGCCCTTGGCACTTCGTGGAAGAGTTAGCTTGGCCCTTAGGCTAAAAAGTTTGGTGACCTAAGTACCTATAATAAAGCGTGATAGCAATGAGAAAACGACGCGCGCAGGAGCGAGACCGATTCGGCAGATTTGGCGCAAAAATCATTAAATCCATTCGTAGTATAAATAAGTATAACTAGGTATAACGATTAAAGAGAAATGCTTCAACTCGATTCTGAATACTGATGATACTGATTGTTTTTCTTAAAATAATTTCGATTTTAAGAATTTTTGAGAGGTATTTTCGAAATTACAATGTATCGAGCCAATATCAATGACTCGTGGTTTCTGGTACCTACTATACGTGTCTGGAGAAAAATACAAAGAAATTCAAATCTTAATTTCAGATCTATAGGATCTTTCTGCGACTTTTTTATGGAATTACATCAAAACGTGTCAATTTTTAGATGTAAGTATCCCCTTAATCTTACTCCTAACTATACCCGATCAAAACCCTATGGGGAATCTACAGTTACACTAGTCGCGTATCAGTCGCCATACATTTTTTAGCAAATCATTTCACGCAGGTTTGTGTAAGAGCGTAGGTAGGTACTCTTACACAAACCTGCGTGAAATGATGAGCTTTTTATTGTTTTTATTAGACTTTTGTGCTTTTGGTGATATCTATACCTATAATAAAATCGTAAACGCAAAAAAGTCTGTATCTATACATACATTGAATATATTCGGGAAAAAACAGCCAGGGCGATTTAAAATCACCTGAAAAAGGTTCTTGGAGAATTTCACTGTAGTAAAACGGGTCATGTCATTTATTATTAAGTAAGCTAGTTACTCTAATAATTTAGCTGTTGGTCTTCTTAAAAACGTCGTAATAACTATAATTGTATAGTTATTACGAAAGAAACTGACAAACTTATGTTATTTTTGTGGCTACAGTCGCCATATTGATTTAAAAAAAATATAGCCAGTGTCACTCGGAATAATATAAGGATTCTATCTAACGATACTCCATACATCCAAATCCGTTAAGGCATTTAGAAGTTATGGTGGAATAAAGAAACTCACATAGCCACAAACATACAAGAACTCTTAACACATAGGTACCTATAAACTTTTTTGGGCAGTACATGAACCCTGAACACAATATATAGGTATAATAGCTACACTCCTTGTTTAGGCAGTCGTGTTAAAAAGTGCCTTACTTGGCGTAGGCCTTCTCCAGCAGAGCGGGCCACAGCTGGCCCGTGTGTGTGGACTGCAGGAAGGCCAGCTTCCCGTTGACGGTGGGCAGGCGGTCGTCCACCAGCACCTCCAGCCATTGACCGCATCGCCATAACCGGAACCTGCACATCGCAATATATTTGGTGAGGCGTAGAATTGGGCCTGCGTGGTGGTTTATGGCTCAACCTCCTTTTTCATCCATAACGATGGCATAAGGGCCCCGAAAGTGGGTACATAAAAAAATGTCTGTAGGTGAGTCCTCACCAGCGTGTCCAGAGGGCAGCCACTGGTCAACGGAGATAGAACAAGCCCTTGTTTAAATGGATTTTATTGAGTCCTCACCTGAAGACGCCAGCGTATCCAGAGTCCAGCCGCTGGTCGGCGGAGACCACCCGGTAGAACAAGCCCTTGTTTAGGCACAGCACCCCCAGACACGACACCAGCCACACGTCACCTGTTAACAAGTCTTGTATTCCAGGATATCGCGAAGTACTGTTTCAGTCCAAACAACATAAGGATTTCGCAGAAGTTTTAAAAGATAAAGAATACACATTATCAAAAGTGTCTATGATGGATGAAGCACATTTTAAATATATTAATTTACTACATTATATTATATTATTTAGAACATAAAAAATATATTAATAAAATATTTTATTAATATATATTTTTTGGTATAAAACGGGCACTTTTTTTCGGTCACTGCTCACAATAGTACATTATGAAACAAGTTGGCTTAGGTTGCTCATTGCACACAAGGCTGTGGGTTGCAGCCCGAGCCGCAGGCGAGGGCGTAACTCAGCCGAGTGTGCAATAAGCAAGAGCTCACGAGTTTCATACGACGTTTTTCAACACATTTGCGAGGAAAAAACAAAGTAATTTATCACACAGCAACAAATATGGCAAAAACAATATATGATAATCATGGGAAAAGGCGCGCATGTTTTTTTTGTTTTTTTTCACACGCCCAACGCAAGAATATTTTGCGAACAAAGGGGCGAGGAGCATACAGCCTACTACTAATACTTCAAAATTATAATTTTAAGTGACAAAATGCAAATATTTTAATATTTTATAACAAAATATTGTGAAATATGAATAATTTGATAATAATTATCTATTTATTTGACTTAATTAAGGGCTTACACATTTATTTATTCAAATAATGTATATGAATTTTCAGCAGCATAAAACATCTTTGTTGTAAAAAAAAATAACTGTATTACCCGGCTAAATTGGAAATGCTCTGTTTACTCGCATAGAACTAGCAGTAAAGTACTAATTTAACTTTGTAGGGTTAATTCTATTACGAACTAGTGTTTTATATATTATTGCACGCGTTTGTTATAGCTCGGTTTATGGCCCTAAAAGCGATGTATTAGGGCTCACTTTACGAGCAAGTGTGTTGAAAATAATATTAATCTGTTATGACTTGAATAAGATTAGGTAAGTACACTAAGTAGGTACCTACCTTACCTATAGGTACTCCATTAACAGAAATTACCGCTGTCTCTAGACCCTTTTGTTTGATACTTGACTTGAATCCAGTAAACTACTTATAATCATTTTACCTGGGTAGTCGTATAAGTTTTTTTTAACTGTTTTAGGGTTTCCTAGGATGCCGGTACCGTCATATTACGGTCGTAATATCTTAAGTAAATATTGTACAAATGTACAAAGTTTAACAAATACAAAGTAAAAAATTTAATACTATTCGCCGTGGTATCGACAAGGATGAGCCAACGGTTATTATTAGCATCATAATATTAACATTAACTAAAAAAGTTAATTAACTACAACTACAACTACAACTAAAAATTAATTACCTACCTATAGGTAGGTAATTAATTTTTTGCCATCGCCACTCAAAAAAGTGCGTTTAATTCAACGATAAGAGTGAATAAAACGCTGTTTTATTCACCGAGTGAATAAAAACATTTTGAATTTGGAACAAGCGTATAAATTATGTAGAAAAAAAACAAAACGTGCTGAAAGTATGGAGCTATTCCATAGATAAAGCCATAGTCATACAAATAAATAAAAAAAAATATCCCGCCAATTTTATTTAGGTTCTTTTTAGTGTCTTATCTTTGGATTCTTTTCTATATATTAAAGGGAGATTAGATGTTCAGTCTTGCATCAGTCCATTCCATCAGTCTGGTACGATCTTCAGTCTGTAAAAATTCAAAGTCTATACAAACTGATGAAATGGACTGATGCCAAACCGATCATGTAATTTCCCTCTTAGCGTGGTTGTTTTATGTCATTGGAAAACTTCTAGTTTCACTATTTTCTAATGTTTAAATATTACTGATTACCTACCTAAATAATCAAAATGTGATAACTATTATATATGTATTAGGTTCCTATTGCTATTTGTTTTCTCGCAGTCAATGGTAAAAAGTAGAGTACCTACACAACTCGTGAAAAAAAAAATTTCATCTCAGTCCTTTGTATCCCTCGCTTCGCTCAGGATTCTACTTTTGAATCCCTCGCTAATCCTTCGCTGCTCTCGGGATCCAACTAGTCCCTCGAACTAAATTCCCTCTTTTTTCACTTGTTGTATAATCTACTATTTTGCATGGCAAATACCGACCGTATACAGCCTCAAATATATGGGTAGGTGTAGGCTAGGTACCGTTACGTTACTACTAAAAATTACGCCTTAGTTTTTTTCCGCGGAGCTTTAACTCATTGAAGCTGACTATTTAATTTAAAAATAAAATATAATCCATTCAATAGTTTTAAACCATCGCTTTGCATTTTGTGGCTTTGCACAGAAAACCCATTATATTGGCTGCAGATAAAGGTAATTTGAAAAGATCATCAAAACACAATACGAGTAGGTATATAAAGTCTAATCTTAATATGTGTAATTTTTATACACTCTATTTTAAAATTACGTAAACAATACAGAGACGGCATCACATTTAAACAGTGTTTTTACTAAACAGTGTTTTAAAATCTTTTGTGGTAAGACCGCATGATTTTAACCAAAGATATTGATATAATAATATCATTGATTTTAACATAATACGTACCCAGAAATCAGGAATCATATCTTGTACCTGGGTACTTAATAGTCTGCAAAAACCTCAATAACAATATTGAGTATATTCACCTCCTATGCTTACGCGCTCACTATAAGTATTTGTACTATAATATAATTATAGCGCGGTTGTATGTTTTATTGAAAGTAAGTGTTGCTTTTCAAACAAATAAAGAAAAAACAAATACCAACAAATTACCAGCGCTGTGTCCGTTAAAAAGTGTTTCATTTCAACAATATTGAGCTTATATTTTTTTATTTTTATTTTATTTTATATAAGATACAAACAGTCTTATACATTGGTATTGCATACAAAAAATATGAGTTTCTTATAGACCTATAGATCCATAAAGTATATAAAATTACACAGAGTTTAGTGTTATGGAAGTAAGTAAGTACTAACATAAACACACACAGTCTAGTGCTTTAGAAAATGTACAATAAATCATCAAATTACTATTAATAATCAAAGTGCTATTGAAAACTTACCATGCTATAACTTTCTATAGACAGTTAGGCTATTGCAAAAGATATCTATATCATTGAACTTTTTGTTATAAGTTTCAACACTACGTCGAAAAAAGTTATTTCTGGTATATACAGCTGAGTACGAAGGGACAACAAATAGTTTAAATAAGTAATCTATATTGATTGCTTAATTCGCATTGCGATTCGACTTGCATGGCTACAGTGTATTGATCTCACCTAGCTTTCCGGGAACCACGTCGAACGTGTCACCATTTTCCCGAACGAAGCAGGGACTTGTATAGATGTCCTGTAAAGAAATTAAAAAAACCTTAAATAAAACAAAGAATCAAATAAGTTTTTACAACCTTGAGGAAATAAAAAAAAAACGAAATTAGCATAAATATGTATGGAAATCCTGCAAATGAAAACTCTATATCTCTTAGAATGCTGTTCAGTTTCAGTACCCTTAGCACGAACAGCTATCGAGAAAAAAAACGCACGTAAAATTTACTCGACAGACAATTCTCTATGGAAAATTTCATTTCGCTTATCGGCGATAGATGGCGCTGTACAAATTTCCAATACAAAATTTATCTATAGAATGATTTTACGCGAGTTATTTTTTTCGATAGCTGTTCGTGCTAAGGGTACAGTACCTTTAGCACGAACAGCTATCGAGAAAAAAAACGCGCGTAAAATTACTCGATAGACAATTCTCTATGGAAAATTTCATTTCGCTTATCGGCAATAGATGGCGCTGTACAAATTTCCAATACAAAATTTATCTATCGAATGATTTTACGCGCGTTATTTTTTTCGATAGCTGTTCGTGCTAAGGGTACAGATCAGTTGGGTGTGTATGGGAATATGAATCTCTTCCATTCACTCCTTGGATGGCCATCATCAGTTATATATTCTGTGGCATCAGGTCAATCCCTGGTGTAGAACCAAGGCTTCAATAGGTCACCACTGTATATTACTCAAAGTCAAAGTCAAATAAGCTTTTTTCAAATAAACTTAATTATTTAATGTACTTTTGAATCGTGTATGTTTTCCTACCACCCGTTCCAGACTTTTTTAGCTGGAACGGGAACTGGTAGGTACTACACTGGAAAACCAAATATTTTGCAAAATGCCTCAGATACAAAAAAAATTGGGGGACATTTTGACATTTTAATCCACGCCACGCTGCAACATTGCAGATTAAACTTCAAGTTGAATAAATTGAAAAAAATATTTCAACTTCGTTAATATTTCGTAAAAGTTCTTCTTCTTCTTTTTGTGCTTTTCAAACAAAATGGTTGACATTTGATCGCTGACTTTAATTAATGTCACAGCCGTTGATCTTGATCACACACTGTCACTTAACTACCCCGCCTACTTAGAGATGCGCCATAAAAGGTCAGGCCAGCCCACTGCCTCATTCTTAATACTAACTGGTCATTCAAATTAGCTTCCATAAGGATCTGGATGGAATGCCGCCAATGTGTGAAGGTTAATTGCTGTCGACGTTTACTGACCCTGACTATGAGCGCGTACAACTAATGCAATAAGTCAGAACGAATATTTTTTTAACCAAACAGAAAACTGTAAAAACAATTTTTATGCAATGCACAGCTCTCGATTTTAACAGGAATGAATGGGCAGCCGGTGTGAAATTGTAAATACAGCCTTCTTTGTGCGCGCAACCCCCACATAACAACCCCCACTGGTTGTTATGTCCTGCGCTGCGCCCCCACTGCTACTTTTTCCTGTATCCCCGTTTTAGCCCAAAAGGCATAAAGTAACCCTTCTCATATCATATTCTCGAAACACAGTGGTTACATGCCAGATTCAAAGGAAATTAACGATCTACGTGTTTCGCTGATTGTTCATTAAGCAGGCAAACAAGACAAAAAAAAATCCCTAGGTTAGTAGGTCATCAATTAAAGGAAATTCAATTCAAAATGCCAATTTTATAACTGGCCACATCACAATTTTTTCTTGGCCACATATGGCATCTTATATTTTTTGGTATCCGCTTAGGTATACACCTACCTACTTTTACAGCTTTTTTGTGAAATTGCCACTTATTGGAACAGCTTTGGATGTTTTCTCACAAAGACTCCTATTTCCAGATAATTCCAATAAAGATTTGATCGGATTTAAGACGCTTAGGTACTATTTATCTACAATGTAAAAAATTGAGAAACTGCTTTTTTCATTTCAACCGAAACATTCATTAAATATAATAAATAACAGGATTTTATTTTTTGTGTGGGCTAAACTTTTAATAAAAATGTAGAAATTTCCATTTAAAACAAGGAAAAATTAAGCAACAGGAATTCATTAGTAGCAAAGCTATAAGGTAGGTAGGTGGTAGCGCAGGTATGTATGTAGGTACCTATATTTATTGAATTTTTAGATTTTAGGCATTCACAAATGCTATTTTTTCTATTACTTATAATATTTATCTTTAGGTAGGTACCTATTATTCTATCATTCATCTAAAATTAATTTCCTATTTCATTCTGACCCGGTAGTTACAGTTCCTGATACCTATTAAGTTAGTTTCATAAACTTAATATTTACGCTAGTACCTATAATAAGATTATAGTAATTTAGTAAGTAAGTTTAGTAATTATAGTAAATTATATAAATGTGGAATGGGATGGATGAAAGGGAGCGTGTTAGAAGTAAGATTCCATTTTTTGATATTATATTGTTTTACTGTGAGGCAGTCATGTGGAGGAAACGAAAGACGTAAGACGATTGTAAACGAAGTGTTTAATTAATAAAGTATTGTTCAGCATTTCCGAGTTTTGCTCTAATCCTATAAGTACGAAGGCCGATAAAAGAAGTAAAGATGTGCAATAAACTGTTTCAAGCTTTGATCCACTCAGGAAGCGATGTCAATCTGATACGCATGGATTATTTTCAAAACACTTCTCCTACACAAGATGTCGAAGATTGCTACACGGTATTTAATGGCTTGGGAGCTGCACGAGTGCAGGCTTTGGGACGTTTTTTTTACGACAATTGATGTAGAATGATTATATCTAGCTTTAAAAATGTGTTCTTTTATATTGTGCCTTGTAATGCGATATCGTACCCTATGGGCAGCAGTTTTTAAAGGATGTTGTAATGATTTATGATAGTAATAACCTTTTTCTCAAACATGCTTGGAAATTCGATCATTATTTTGACAACCTTCTTCGTGCTAAATCGGAGTTTACGGACTGACCTAAACCGCGCCGGCAATCTTAGTATGAGAATCCATTACTAACGTGTAATAATGGATTTTCATACAAAAATTGACGGCGTCTGACCGGCAATGTTTCTATTAAAACTCATTACGCACGTGTAATTCAGAAATGGAGCGAACTTTTTAATGAATCACGAATAATGGGTATCAAATGAAAGGCCTTGATGAGCGAGCACAATCCAATTTTTTTTTTAAATATTAGGTATATGGGTATCAAATGAAAGGCCTTGATGAGCACATTCCAAAATTATGAAAAAAAAAAGAAAAAAAACCTTTTTTTTAATACCTGGGTATATGGGTATCAAATGAAAGGTCTTGATGAGCACATTCCAAAAATATGAAAAAAAACGAAAAAAAAAAAGAAAAAAACTTTTTTTTAATACCTAGGTATATGGGTATCAAATGAAAGGTCTTAATGGGCACATTCCAAAAATATGAAAAAAAACGAAAAAAAAAAAGAAAAAAAACTTTTTTTTTTAATACCTAGGTATATAATATGGGTATCAAATGAAAGGTCTTGATGAGCACATTCCAAAAATATGAAAAAAAACGAAAAAAAAAAAAAGAAAAAAAACCTTTTTTTTAATACCTAGGTATATGGGTATCAAATGAAAGGTCTTGATGAGCACAGCACATTCCAAAAATATGAAAAAAAACGAAAAAAAAGAAGAAAAAAAACCTTTTTTTTAATACCTAGGCATATGGGTATCAAATGAAAGGTCTTGATGAGCACTTTCCAAAAATATGAAAAAAACGAAAAAAAGAAGAAAAAAAACTTTTTTTTTAATACCTAGGTATATGGGTATCAAATGAAAGGTCTTGATGAGCACATTCCAAAAATATGAAAAAAACGAAAAAAAAAAAGAAAAAAAACTTTTTTTTAATACCTAGGTAATATGGGTATCAAATGAAAGGTCTTGATGAGCACATTCTAAAAATATGAAAAAAAAAAGAAAAAAAACTTTTTTTTAATACATAGGTATAAATGGGTATCAAATGAAAGGCCTTGATGAGTACATTCCAAAAAAACTGGAAAAAAAAAATTTTTTTTCAACATGGGTATCAAATGAAAGGCCTTGATGTGCACATTCCAAAAAAATAAAGAAACTGGCTCCTTTCTTCTTTTTTAAATTTTTTGCTTTAATTTAAAATAAAAATTAAAAGTTAAAAATACCTTCTTGGTTTGAATTTCCGCGCATTATTTGAGAAAAGTACTATACAAGCCTTGGCCGCAACTAGGCATTGATGGACTCACGTATGTGTGCCTCGGCTTCGCCTTGGCCCACATTTTCACGTTCGTCCTTCAATGCCTGTCTTGCGTGCCGCTGCAGTAATGTACTATTACTTTTGCCGGGTAATGAGCAGTGGATGCGTAACCTAACGTGTGTTGTGTCTGATCTTGACATTGTAGGTAACGAGGTGAGTGAAGATGCGCAACGAGGAGTGAGGTGCTTAGTGGAGAGCAGGTTAGAAGTAAGATTCCATTTTTTGATAATATATTGTTTTACTGTGAGGCAGTCATGTGGAGGAAAAGAAAGACGTAAGACGATTGTAAACGAAGTGTTTAATTAATAAAGTATTCTTCAGCATTTGCGAGTTTTGCTTCAATCCTATATAAAATAATAAGTACAAATGATATAAAAATGTAAATAAATACGTTTCGCTACTTATTAAAAGTTTTTCAGGTTGTTATTCTGAAATATTAATAATCTGAAGTTACCTATATCATTTCATTTTTTAGTTTTGATCTGGATTTACAGTAAAGTCCTTTTCCATAAATTCTGTAAGTACACTAATACCTACATAAAACAAACTAGCTAGGTCCTGCCTGCCTAGGCGGACGAAATTCCTTTGCAATATGTTATTATTAGTCGCTTAACTTTAGCTGTAATTCGGTCGTCGACACATATTTTGCATCGCTGAAGAAATTTAATTTACTAAGTTTATTTAACCGTCGTAAAATGTTTGACATCACTTTCCTTTATAAAATAATTAATTCTTTGATTGACTCGACTGAGCTTCTGGGTTATGTCCAGTTCTCAGGCCGAATTCGACTCCCTGTGCGCTCCTCACGTTCATTACCACTATTTGTTGTTCCGCGTCGCCAAAAAAATTATACTCGAAATTCATTCTTTTCTCGTTCCACCAACACTTATAACAGGGAGCTCCAAGATATTGATCTTTTTAACGTGTCTCTTAATAAAGTAAAAGAAAAACTTAAGTAAAATTATCCTTAGATCAGAGACATAAAGAGAACTACTTTGTAATAGTTTTTTTTTCTTCTTGTTACGTAAGTATCTTTGCCTTTTTTATATTTTTAATTATTTACATCATACTGCTCAGAATCTAGGATTTACTAGTATGGTAAGAGGCTGTGTAAGTTGGCATGTGCAACACAGTGCATTGTTTTTTTTTCAGTAAAAAGTTTCGTCATTTTAATAAGAAAAGAAATTGGTTCACTAAGGAGTTTTGCATCTTGAATGGTAAAGTGTACTTTACAATTAAAGCATTCACCCTATGCTTGAATTGTAAAGTGATTTGAAAATGGAACGTTCTATCTAAACAGTGCACATGCCTGGCCAACCAATATCACTGCCTTTTACTATTAATTTTAATAAATATTTTTTTATAAATATTTTCTCTCTAATGAAAAATTCATTTTGTCATACCAATATAAATGTTTTATCTACACTCACAACGTAATGTTCCAAATATGAATTCAAAATTGGTAATATAAATACGTACTTTATTTTCGTGAATAGGTAAAATAAAAAAAAAAACTCATTACGATGCAGTTAGCTGCATCATAAAATAACTTTTTTTCTCATTACGATACAGGGCAAATCCAAGAAGAAGGTAGTGCCGTGATATTAAAAAAAACAACGATATTTTCCCACATACTTTCCATGATTAAAATGCACTCTATGGTGATCGATGACTTATTGCGATTAGTTTGCAAGAATGCACTGCAGGTCTGCAGCTAATGGAATGCGCGCCATTTTTAGAGCATTACAAAAAAAAGTTTTGAATTTTGATTTCAATTTTTACATTTTGTTATACTGAATTTCGTTGGTGTTTTTTATTCTTGCTTAAAAATGTGAAAAAAATTGATTCTGCAAAATTATTTTAGATGCAGCTAAGGAAATGACTTATTACAAGGTAGGTACATAGCTAATACAACCAAAGTCTCTCTCTCTTTTCTAACGTTGATCTTTTATTTAGTAGGTTCAATCACAAATGTATGAGTGTAGATAAAGAAGTGTATGAAATTGCACATAACTAGGTATTAAAACACTCGTGTGATACTATTAAAAACCTCGCCTAAGGCTCGGTTTTTAAACACACACTCATGTTTTAATACCCCTCATTATGCATCAGTATCATAAACTACTATTATTTACCTCGCATGAATGATGTAAAGTAGATGCTTACCTCAGTTGTAAGTAGCTATTACACCCTCGAACTATATTTATCTCGGGTGCACTCGATCCTTAGTTAGCGCCCTTTGCGAGCTACCGCTCTACTGGCACGCAGTTACATTTACATTGTGTCTGCTGTCAAAAGATCCGTCAAGTCAACTGCCAAGCAGACACATTGTGTCTTGCCAGATGTCGTCATGTATTTCATTGTTTTTGGGCGCCAAATTGGATCTTGTTCTGAAATAGCTCTCTTACGTCCCTTGTGTAACAAACTACTATTATATCTTGGTAAGACACAGTTTTGTAAAAAATCGCTATTGGGCACTGTAGGTCTATACTTTATAATTATTATTGTTTGTTAATAACATTATTATTATACATATGACTGTTTGCTGCCAAAATAAATTAAATATATATTTATATATATTCAGTTTAAAATCTGAATCCATACTATCCGATATGATTGAATTTCATCCCTTATTTCAAAGCTACGTTCGTGAAAGTGTTAGTAGCAATTGTAGGGCAGCAAGGTCGATGACCTACAACAAATGAACAGTTATTCGCGACGAGGGCTACCACTGCGTATAACAATGAGGCTTTTCAAAGTGACATTTAAAAAAAATATAGTAAATATTTGCCTCGTTAGATGGCTTTGATGGTCAAGTGAAGTGTCAAAATTGACTATGACACTTCACTTGACCATCAAAGCCAACGGAAAGAAAAAATAAACGCCTCGGCAAGTGCTTAAAAAAGTTTTCTGACGTTTTCTTCTTTTGGTAGTTTTGAGACCTAGGTCAAAACTCTCAACCCACAACGATTTAGAGACAACCCTACCAATTTGATCAACCACCTGCCTACCTACGCATAATGTCAACGTGTTGGCGGCAAAAAATTGCCGGCTGGCACTGAATGAATGGCACATGGCACTGACAGCAGCATTGAAAGCGTTTGTTTTCACTTTTGATATTCATATTATTATAGGTACTTAGAGTTACGATTGTGTTTTGTTTACGTTAAGCCAGGGTTTCCTAGGATGACGGTGCCGTCATATTACGGCCGTAATTTAGCGGCGTAGAACGTTTTCTATAAAAACAATATGGCGTGCCGTATTGTTTTAGCTTTAGCCAGCCATGTCAAACTCAAAATCATTGATGGGCCAGTCCAAATACATATTGACCGTAGAACCAGTGGGCCGCAAAAGCTAACATTTCCATTATACTTATATGAAACAGCAGGGGGTATACATGACAAACTCGACAAAAAATCTCTGAGTTAATATCTATGTTAATCTTAGATGTCCGGTCAGAATCTCAAAAATGCCACCTGAAATAGCGTCCCACTTACAAACTGACTGGGCTCTTATTTTGCACAAAGTAAGTGATAAAAGATGTGTTTTTGTACAAAATAAGTGATATGAAATGTTAGTTTGCTCAAAATAAGAGGTGATTGTACAAAATGCGCCAAGTCATAGAATATTTTTTATTTTTTTTATTTTATTATGTTCGGAATACCAACAGCAGTTATATGCTTATAAGTAGCCAAGTTTTTAAGTGGGACGCTATTTGAAGTGGCATTTTTGCGTATTGTTTTAGTTCGTGAAGCGTTATCTAGGATAAATGTTGTAAGTATTCAAAGATGCCATTAGATTATCTACCTACCTATGTCATTTTGGAATAGACAAGGCACTCTCGAGTTCGGATGTATACTGATGCAGAATTTAAAATAGGTGCTTTGGATGCTGTCCGGAACTTGTAAATCGGTCGGGCTAAGTCCACTAAACTATTCTAATCTAACATAGGCTTAGCTTTCGCTTTCGCTAAAACTTAGTTCATGTGAACGTTAAACAATGTCAATAACTTGTTTACATATTAATGAACAGCGTAGGCGAGTTGACTCCAGAGGTGAAAGTAACCGGCACAGTGGGAGACGGCATTTTTACATAAATTTTAACGTCAAACGACTTTGGACTGTGTTGCAACGTGTTAATACCTTTTTTGCAAAGTGTTTGTAATCAATCAAGGTTACCGATCGAGTGTAATAGTAACCAGTATTAACTGAGAATTATAACATTACTAGCTTCTGCCCGCGACTTCGTCCGCGTGGTTATTCGAGAAAATCCTTAGGGAACCTTTAACCAGGATAAATAGTAGGTGTTCTTTATTTTAATCTCATTAAAATCAGATCAGCCAGTCCCCACCAAACACGCTGCCCCCCCTTTTTCTCTTCCTCTCCCTTTCCCCCTCCCCTTCCTCTCCTCTAATAATAAATTTAGTGATTTTTACTTTTTTGAATTTAAGGATTTTCTTTACAAAACTTCATCTAGCTTTTCACCCCTTAGTGGGTCATCCCCTATTTCAACCTCTTCAACCCTAATTTCGCGGTAAAAGGTAACCTATATCCTTTCTCAAGTACTCTATCTCTGTACCAAATTTCATCAAAATCGGTTCAGTAGTTTAGGCGTGAAAGCGTAACAGACAGAGTTACTATCGCACTTACGCGCTCATGGCGGAACTTGACAGACTGATCGTACTCGATCACGTTTGTTAAGCAACGCTCGGTCCGGTCAGGTGTGAGATGGGTGACCGTTAAGTGGCATTACAACTGAGTGCTTCCGTGCTTCGGAGGGCACGTTAAACCGTCGGTCCCGGCTGTTGTCATCTGATAACAGTCGTTAAGCCAAGTTAGAGGCCTTACAGGCGGCTTGATAAACTCTAACACCAAAGGTGGCCATGGCCACTAATCCTCATTCGATAAGAAGAGAAGAAGTAGTTATTATGGATATGAATCGGAGAAACTGCGGGCGTATTTCGGCATCCGAATGACGTCACGATACGGACGACATTCGATTCGCTTTGTGAAAACCTAGTTCGGCTTAAATAACACCGCACCAGTTTTCATGTGTCGCCATTTTCTTTCTGTCCCAGGTTCGATCTCCCGACAATTCTATGGCGTTTGGAGTAAGTTATCGCTAGATTTGGTGATCATTTACTAATTTTGGTCTTTGAATACATTTTGAAGTGGAGTCGTGACTAAAATAGATATAACTTTTAGACTTAATTTTTTTGGTGTTTAGTATACCTACTTACTTACTTTTTTTGGTAAGAGAGCATTAGGTACCAAAGTATTTTTTGGTGATCATTATAATTTTAATCCCTTAATAAAGTTCGGGATAACTATAGAAAAAACGTTGGCGGTCTGTTGAAAACAAAATGTTTTGTAATCCCGACGTAGGTAGGTACCAAGAATATATTATTAAGAAATGAAAATCATTTATGTATTTATAGGTTAGTAAAATAACAACTGGATTAGCAATATAAACTTTTTAATATGACTAGGTAGGTACTAAAATTAAATATTGATTGTCCATATCAGCGAAATGATTAAGTAATAGATATTTTATATATTTATACAGGGTTATTTGTAAAACATCAACAACCTCGCAGGAGTAAATTAGTAATATCATAAACAACAACATTAATGTTTTACGACTTTTCCAAAAACAGACAAAAAACGACTCTTCATACAAAACTCGATCAGCTGTTCGGACATTTGTATGGAGAGACGAAAGATAGATATTTTAGGAGGGTTTTTTATTTGTAATAGTCGAAGTAAGAACTTATTCCTTTACGTGTAAAGGCAACCAAACATAGAAACATTAACATAGAAAAAATTGACCACTGATTGTGATTACACATAAAATATGGGAATTATTACGCCTAGAATCGAAAATCGAAAAAAACTAAGAATTCCTAAGACTTTCTTTCAATGGAAAGTGCGGAACTCGGGAGTCATAAGAATTAATATTGTTAACGAAGTAGCAAGCTGCATATTTCGTAATATCGAGTAACTCATAGAGTTGTACAATCGATTCGACAATCACCATGATAATGTTGTATTTCACGGTACAAAGAGAATTTCTACCAATCATGCCAGTTCTCCATTCGTATTTCGCATCACATAATAAATAACAATACACGAACGTATAATATTTACATTTGTACAGTTTCTTCTTGTTTTTTAAATAAAATAAATAAATGGTTGGACAATTTCACACAGCGCCATCTAGCCCCAAACTAAGCAAAGCTTGTAATATGGGTGCTAGACAACTGATATACTTTTTTAATATATACTTAATATACATAGTAACACCCAGACCCGTCACGGAAATTAAAATTCATCATTTCAATTTCTGCCCGGCCGGGAATCGAACCCGGGACCTCTTGCGTGGCAGGCGGCATGTTGACCACTGCACCACTCAGGTAGTCGTTTTTATAAGTATATTTTTCTTTTAAAGCAGTGAAATTGGAGTTTTTAATTAAAAAGAAGGTTAGCTAAACTCATAGTGGCTAAACTATTTGGACTAAGAACAAGTGAGCACAAGGATTCCTTTTTTAAGGTTCCGTACCCAAAGGGTAAAAACGGGAGCCTATTACTAAGACTCCACTGTCCGTCTGTCTGTCTGAATGTCTGTCACCGGGCTGTACATCTCATGAACCGTGATAGCTAGACAATTGAACATTTCACAGATGATGTATTTCTGTTGCTGTTATAACAACAAATAGGACAGAATAAAATAAATAGTGCGGGGCTCCTATACGACAAACGTGATTTTTAGTCGTTTTTAGGGTTCCGTAGCCAAAATGGCAAAAAACGGAACCCATATAGATTCGTCATGTCTGTCTGTCTGTCCGTATGTCACAGCCATTTTATTCCGAAAGTATTAGGATTACACAGTTGAAACTTAGTAGGCAGATGTATTCTGTTAACCGCTTAACGATTTTAACACAAAAATAAAAAAAAAAGATTAAGGGGGGGACATACATTCCCCATACATGGAACTGAAACTGAAAAAAAAAATTTTCTTCATACCAATACGTGCGGGTGTGTCTATAGATAGGTCTTCAAAAAGATATTGAGGTTCCTAGAACTTTTTCTCAAAGTCAACCGTTTGAAAGAAAAACTCTGCCAAAGTGGTAAAATGTGTGTCCCCCCTCTAACTTTTGAAATAGGTGAGTGAAAAATCAAAAAAAAATATATGCTATAGATCTTAATAAAAATTTTACTGAAAATTGGTTTGAATGAGATATAGTAATTAGTTTTTGAGATTATATCACATTTTCCAAAACCGCAAATATAACTTTGTCATTCATACCAACACTGTGAAAAACAAAGTTATTTTTACAAACGAAAAATGATAGTGGTATTAAATATGGTATGGTATATAAGGTAACTACGGAACCCTACGGCGCGTGGCCCGACACGCACTTGGCCGGTTTTTTTTTAATGTAGGCGATAACCAAGAACCTAAGGATTTTGAAAATTCTCGCGTTTCAAGTCGCGGGCTCCCGCTGGTCATAATACGATATTTGAAAGCGATCCGTTCTTGGAATCCGCCCACATTCCTCAAGTGTTTAGGGGTGCAGCGATCTTATGGCCCCTCCCCGCAAGGAGGTAGTTGGGTCTTGGGAGAGCTTTTTGGATAAAAGATAAGGCTTCTTTTTTCAAACAGGTCGCGGGAGTCTGGGGCCGTGCTCTACCTAACGGGTGTAACAAGACACTCAACGAAGCCGAAGTCCACGCATTCCGCCCATCATCGGGATCATTTTTGTCTTTAAGACTATACCTGGGAAACCAATAGCTACGAAGTTATTGAAGGTCAAAGTCAAATTTTTTTTTTCAATTTTATTATGAAATCTTATTTTATTCGTTATTTCCTAATTTTTGTCTACAGAAACATTATCAAAATTTTATGTATTTCGTAACAAACAATGACTTCAAAACGTCATCACTCAATGTATTTCATGAGCACGCACATAAACGTTGCCTTTCAACTCGGCCGCACGCAGCTGTGTAGCATTCACTCGCAGGCGCGGTCATATGTACGCGTTACATTGCGTGGAAATGTATGCAATGCTTTTTTAACACCAAAAATTAAAATCGTTTCCCAGCAATAATTTTGAACAGAAATGGTCCTGATGATGAGCAGAATACGTAGACCTCGGCTTCGTTGAGGGTCTTGTTACACCCTGTATAGGTTCTCCATCATTGTAGTTACACACAATGAGGTTTTACCGGCAAAGCAAAAGTTTTTGATGCATGACAAAAGGGGGCCTGATGAATTGAAAAAAATAAAATTCACCTATGTGCATAAATAAAAAAAATAAAAAAAAATTTTTAACTAATACTGAAAAAATAACAGATGAATTAAATATATTAAGGTGGTTCGATGAGCTCAGTAGCGCCAATGGAAATAAATCAATTACGTTAATCAAGGGTTTACATTAAAAGTTTTGATGAGTTTGCGCAAATAAAAGACTAAAATGCATTTTCTATAAATATAGTTTCAAGAACTCAAACTTAAGCAATAAGTCGTGCATGTCACTAGTGCCAAAAGTGGCCACATTTAGCAATATCCACATTCATAACTTATTGTTTATATTTGAGGCCATGAAAAAATATTTAAAAATTGCAATTTACTCTTCTATTTGCGCAAAATATTAAAAACTTTTATTATAAGCCCTTGATACAACGTAAATGATTTATTTCCATTGGTGGCGCTACTGAGCTCATCGAACCACCTTAATCAGTACCAATACTTCATTCACCAACTGTGAATTGTCTACGACGGGTATAAGGAGTTGTAGGTAAGTTCGGACTGTGTACTGAAGCATTAGGTAGGTAGGTACTTATAGTCATTAATTCACAATGATAATATCATTGTTAATTCACCAATTCCAATTGGGCCCTCGTATGTAATGGACCAATCCTTATATCCATCCGTTCGGAAAGCTGAAGACTTTAAATAATGCTGAAGATGATAAATATACCTAACTTACAAAGGTTTATTACAAAGGTCTCCGTTTAGGCCATGGGAACTGATGGCGTAGCTCCTTTATCATTCACTGAATAAACGATTTTGAATTTGATTTTCGTACATACCTTAGGTCTCTTCCAGACGAAGTGGAAGGGTGGAGTCTGGTGGTAGAACACGGAGGTCTGCACCGCCGGAAAGTCCGGGTCCTCCCAGAGCTCGCCGCGCTGCAGGCACTGGCTCCTAACGCGCTCGTAGTCCGTCATCCTGAACAGAACAATTAACTTTTAATAATAATAAATACAAAGACGAGGGAGGTCAAGTCTGCTAATGTTAACGTCAAAATCGTGGTTCAATGGTGTTTCAATGATAATGTTTTTTGACACAGTTCTTGTTTCTTAAACCTAAAACCGAAACACATTCGGCCTTACCACAAAACACTGCTTAACACGTGTTTAACTAAAACACTGTTTTAATGTGATGCTGTCACTTTTTTGACAATAGTCTTTGAAAGAGATGGCATCACATTTAAACAGTGTTTTATGTTTGTTAAACCCAAAAGGGAAACACTCACGGCCTTACCACAAAACACTGTTTAACAAGTATTTAGCTAAAACACTGTTTAAATGTGATGCTGTCTCTTGACAATATTATTTGAAAGAGACAGCATCACACTTAAACAGTGTTTTAGCTAAACAGTGTTTTAAGATTTTTTGTGGTAAGGCCGATTGTGTCTCGATTTTGAATTTAAGAAACAAAAACTGTGTCAAAAAGCAATACCATTGAAACACCATTGAACCACGATTTTGACGATAACATTAGCAGACTTGACCCCCTAGGTTCCAACTAACGCCCTTTACTCATTTGTCGGCGCAGTATCGGTATGCCAAACTGAACGCCTATATTTCAATAGTGTTATATCGTACAGTAGGGTCAGTAGCCCGATGCATATTTAAATTACCTACGAAAAAAGTTGCCGTTTGCCTTTGTGATATAGTTATTTATTACGCCATTTTAGATACTAAAACGCAAGTTTAAAATAAAATATCGCAAACCGCCGAAACCTATTTTATATGATCTCCAAAAGTGTTTTTATTTTATTTTTCGATGTTATCACATGGTTTAGCTAGTGTTCTACAGCTTTGATCGATTGCCACAGATAATAGTAAGACTATGGAAAGTATTTAAGATCACATGAAAATGGTTGGACATTATCTGGGTCTTAAATCTGTGTATGGCCACTTTTGAAAGCGCAGTTGCATTGCTGCTTTAGTTAAGATAGTTGTCACATTGCTTCTTACTAAAGCATCGATGTAACTGCGATTTCTGTCAGACTTGATTGCCTGAAATCGCATGACATGAACTTTAACGCTAACTTAATGTTAAATTTGCCATACTGATAGATATCAGTGCTATTCACACAAACTATAAATTACAGATTTTTGACAGTTTTGTATAACCTCATGTGCTGTTGACTGTACTTACCCTTCGTGTAGTAATGATTTGGGACCCCTGTATATTATAAATAGAAAATGAAAGAAAAATGGGTACCTACACCTATTATTAAAAATAAACAAATAGTTTTGATGATTTAAATTGTCATATTATTATTCTTTCAGGTTTCAAGACGTACCTAAGCTAAGCATGCGAAACGAATAAAAATATAATATTGTATAACTGCTTTGCTTATATCAAAACTAACTTCCGGCTGCAACTTTTTCAAATTTACTTACTGCAATTAAGTACAATTGGTTTTACGAGAACAAGGCGTGAGTTTTAATGATTATTTTTTTATTTTAATAAACAAAAAATGACTTTATTCTTTTTCTTGTGAACAAAACCGTCTGTAATGTTATACTTTACATTACAGACTGTTACAACAGAACTATTTTTCACGGTGAAAGATAGTAAAAGATTCTTCAGATAATTCGCTTTACTTACCGTTACTATAGTACCTATTAGGTAGTATCAAATGTAAGTATTTTATGTTTTATTTTTGGTTTTCTCAATAAAATAAATAAATAAACGAAATATATTATAAGTAAGTCGGTATATTTGATTAATTTTCAACCAATCACTGCAGTCTGATACAAATAAAAATCATTATTTTAATAAATTACTCAACCGGCTTAGCGGCTGTGGTAACCTTAATTAGTTCTGCAACTAACGCCGAACGGAACGGAGTGGTCACAAAAGAGATAATGTCATTCGAAATAGAACTCTATTACCTTTTGTACAATTGTCAATGTTGTCGGTGACAGATACAGATATCGAAAGGCTTTTGAACTCGGCAAGTAAGGACGACGATTGGCCGCAGCCGAACCAAACCGATAGGTACTCGGCGTTGCGCAACAGTGTCTTGTCTAGGCGAATCAGTTTTCAGACTGTCTTTTGTTTTTAAGTTAAAAACACGGCCTTACCACAAAACACTGTTTAACAAGTATTTAGCTAAGCTAAAACACTGTTTAAATGTGATCCTGTCACTTTTTTGACAACATTATATGAAAGTTCTTATATACATATAATAGTTCTTATATATATTATAAGTTGTTATTATTCACACTTAAACAGTGTTTTAGCAAACAGTGTGTTAAAATCTTTTGTGGTAAGGCCGATATTTATTTTTAATGAGGATCAGTAACAGGTTTGAATCCTATGGTTTTATTGATATACTTAATATAAAATTTTTTGAAATCCGTTTAGAAATGGTTGAGTTATTAAGGGTTTGAAGGAAATGCCAAGCTCAATGCAATATGTGCTTTATCACGTAGGTACGGCATAACGTTCGCGTACGACGCGATGACGTTATAAGGACCCCCAAAATGAATGTTTTTGCTCGTATAACTTCTCAGGTTTAAGAGATATCGCAAAATTTCTTCACAGTTAATCATGGTGGTGGCATAAGCTTTCTGATAAGCCACTAAACAAAAATCGTTACTGATCCTCATTGTGATTTCTTTCACTTCGAATTCATTATATATGTTACAGTCAAAACCCTTGACCAGTCAAAAACCTTATTGACCGGTAAAATTAGTCAATAAGGTTATTGACTAAAGGTGTCGGTCAAAACCCTTATTGACTGATGTTATCTGATAAAATCAGTTAATAAGATTATTGACCGACACCCTCAGTCAATAACCTTATTGACTGATTTAAAGTCCAGACATTTAGTCAATATAGGTTTTGACCGACGTGCACAGTCAAAACTCATAAAAAGTTAAGGACGTTAGTGAAATTATACTAGAAAATCATTTATTTTTATTTTATTTTTATTTATTTATTTAGGTAACAAACAGTCTTTAACAATAAAAGTAACAAATATTAAACACAAATAGACCTACAGTACCATTATGTTATAAACAAGATTTTATATAAATGAGTACGTAAGAAACAAAGAAATGTTCAGTAACTTACAATGACTTACAATAAGGAAATTTGGACATAACAACTTGATGTTTGATAATAAATTAAATTTAAATTACAGTTTTAGCCTTATATAACAACAACATATATAAAGTTTAAAGTGATAACGCCTCGTGAACTAGTCTTTTATATTTTGGTAAACTTATAAAAAAAATATCGATATTGGTCAATTTATTATTATAAAAATCAAGTGAATGCCTTAAAAATGAATTTTTTGTGTAATCATCATCATTTAAAAAGGTTCATAAAACTTTTTTAAGTGCAATATTTAAGAGTTTTGTGTTTTATTAATTAATTCGGGGTATTGTTTGAGGTCTGTAAACTGCAACCGCGCGAGAATACGTGCCCCAAAATATTTTTGAAGATGGCAATTGTGTTTTATATAAATTTTGTACAATTACATTATAGGGGATAAAGCTGTTCGCGTCCGTGGGCTTCTAGATATACACACGTGCTAAATGAACAGCAAATAATGCAGACCTAGGCGAATTGGAGCAAGTGACCTATACAATGTACAAAAAAAACACTGGTCCACTCCGCCTAGCTGGGCATCAGTATAAACGCACCCTAAGGCGCAAGCTACTCAAAAGAGACATCTCTTCTGTGTAGCTTCCGCCTTAGGGCCCGTCCTCAACTCCAAGGCCAGCGTCACGTCGGTCGTCGTGAATTTTTATGGTGTATTGTCACCATGAAAATTCATGACACTGGGCGGATGGCGCCGCGCCGTGGACATGTGAACAGGCCTTTAGGATGCGTTTTCACTGCCATAATGCTTACTTTACAGGATGGTCTAAAATTCATCGTACTAACTTTTTTTGCTCACATATGGTTTATTCTAGGGTGTTACATCGTTTAGTACTTTCTTTGATATTGGTAAAATTCCGATTCCGATTTTGGTTTTAGTTTTAGTACCGGTTCCGGTACAGGAATTGAAATCAGAACCAGTACCAAACTGCCCCTAAGGTGTTTTCTTCGGGCTTTAACATGGGGTCATTCAAAAGGCGAGCTAACATGGCTCTCATAAGTCGGCAACATATTGGTGAATCTCTGACATCGCAGGTGCCCGTACCCAAACTCCTCAAAGTACAGTCATACTTCCCTTAAACTTAAACACTGCAATCAACCAAAACTGAAACCACTCCAACTTTTTAAGAGTTTTGACTCAACGTTTGACTTTCTAATCAGTCCATATCAGTTTTGACTGGGTACGTTGGTCAAAACCTATATTGACTGAATGTCTGCTCTTTAAATTAGTCAATAAGGTTATTGACTGAGGGTGTCGGTCAAAATCCTTATTGACTGATTTTGTCAGATAAAATCAGTCAATAAGGATTTTGACCGACGCCCTTAGTCAATAACCTTATTGACTAATTTTACCGGTCAATAAGGTTATTGACTGGTTAAGGGTTTTGACTGTAACATATACATATACTTGATTTGAACTCTATTTTAACAAGCTTTTATTTAACTTGCAGGGCGGTTTGATAACTGTGAAAAGAAGATTTTTTTTTTTCATACTTTATTTTTGTACTTATCTTAAAAAGAAAGTCCTTAGGAATCTTTTCATCTACATTTTTTTCAAATTCGGCCTTCGGCAAAAGTTTATTACTTTTGAAAACAAGCTCAAGCACCTTCTAACGTTTCTTAATGACCCTGTCGAACCCTCTCGGCGGCACTCATGACATCAAAACTCATCGAATGAAGAAGCGAATCCTTCTTCTAGATTTAGCCCTTTGAGATTATTTCTCCTACCAAACATGAATAAATGTCTTGGCGGGCAAAGATTTTCATCAAGCCAAAAGGTGGTGTTTGAAATGGGCCCTCATTTCAGTTGCCACAGTTTTCAGGCGATGTAAGAAAAAAAAAATAGGTTAAAGAGGTAGGAAGGAACTTCGTTGGACTGATTACGCAGAGCTTTAAAAAGATAATGTAGAGAAATAAAACAAATATGTCTAAAAAAGTGTTTGAACTACTTTACAAAGCCATGGACTTATCAAACCACTCTCGTATGTAAGTCAGAAGTTCGGTTGGAATCTTGCAACTCCATTTTGAAGCAGATATATCTTTAACCGATTGAGCTAAAATTTTGTTTACACGTTTAGTTTGGAAGACAATGTAAGTATGTAGGTTAGCTGTGTGACGTCATTCATATCCAATAAGTATCCAACATGGTGGAACACCAAAAATGGTGGACAAGTTATTTTTAATGCACTCCTACAAAATGGGTATCAAATCGAAAAAATAAAGTGACGTCACTCTAAATCCAATATGTGCACAAAATTGCAGTCAGCAATAAAAGCTTGCAGCAACAAAAGTTAAATTTTTGGCATTAACTTATATTTATCTAACTATCTGCTCTTGTAGGTCATTGCCTCAATCCATAACTATTTAAGGCGCTAAGAAGGGTCAAATCCCAATATTCAATTCAAATTATTGAAAGATTACGCGCGTGAAGTTATCATGGAAAAAATATATAATGTACTTGGAATAATACACAATAGATTTAATTGAAAGCATTTGCAAAGCATAAAAATGTTACCACCTTTGATGTAAAAAAATATTCCGTGGACCCTGTTTCTGGTCTTATTTGCAAAATTTCTCGGAAACAGAACATTCGTTTATGTTAAAACCAACCATTAAAATAGGCGATGTTAATACCTTCAATCTTAATTGAACAGATTTTTTTAACTAACTTATAAGCGAAGAAATTTAATAAAAACATGTAAAAAATCGGGAATTCGGTGCTAGTTCTCAACGCAACCGCCGCGTTGGACTGATTTGAACCCAAAGTGAGTAGAGTTACGTTCGATTTCACACCGTCACGGATCGACCCGCTCGGATTGAGACATGTTAAAGCCTTAAACAAGTGTTATTATAACAAAATCAACGAAAGAAGAGCAACAAGTCTTTATTGTGCCAATATGTAACTATGACACAATCAAATCCATCCACATCTATCGTAATTTTATAGACCTTCGTGATAAGCACACCAAAATATAGCTCATAAAAATGGGCTCTCTGTTCAGAGGCACATCATAATTTGTACGGTAACAAACCATCATTATTATAACAGGGGTCAGCGACCCCTTCGAAATCGACAGTAGTCGATGTAAGTCCCGCTTGTGGCAAACGTTTCTCGAGCTAGTGGTGCCCTCCTTATTCTCGTTCATGTCGTCGTTGGCACCTGCGCTTTTCGTTTGTTCTAAGCTTTTATTCTGGTTGTCTATCTATTATTTTCTATCGCCTCTGTGGTCTAGCTAGCTAGTGGTTCGCCCGCACCCGTGTAAGACGCAGGGGTCCCGGGTTCGATTCCCAGGAGGGGGGTACAATTGTACTCGGTTTGGTTGGTGGTATGACTTATTTCAAGTCCGCCTGGCTAGCTACCACCATCTTACCAAAGTCTGACGCCATAACAACAATTTAAAAACCGACTTCAAAAAACCTACCTCTAAAAAGCAAGAAATAATATTCGTAATAATAAAAATACGTCTATTGAAGTCGGGTGGGGCTGGAGTACAAATTCCTTTTTTTTTATTCTAAAAGCCCCACCCGACTTCAATAAAAAAAAACTGACTTCAAAAAACCTACCTCTAAAAAGCAAGAAATAATATTCGTAATAATAAAAATACGTCTATCGAAGTCGGGTGGGGCTGGAGTACAAATTCCTTTTTTTTTATTCTAAAAGCCCCACCCGACTTCAATAGACGTATTTTTATTATTACGAATATTATTTCTTGCTTTTTAGAGGTAGGTTTTTTGAAGTCAGTTTTTTTTTTAAAACAATTTTTTATTTTTTTATTTTTAGTGTAGGTACCTTGTAGGTAAGGTATAATTATATATGTAGAAAAATCGGCTCAGCCAAACGTAAGATAATCGCGGAGAAACATACTTAAATACGGGTCAAACTGAGAACCTCCTTTTTTAAGTCGGTTAAAAAACTACACTTAAGATATCCCTCTTCCAACAAAAAAATAATTATCTTATTCAGTTCATAAACAAAGAAGTAATACGACCAATCATCGAGGTAATTCACACAAAATCATACCATTTTCGTGCTTTTTTTCCAAATTACTTGAAAAGTACTAAACCGATTTCCAAATTTTAAAAAATGGGACCAACTTGGGAGTGTTCCTAATGTAATAACGTTTGAATCATTGCAATCGGTCCAGCCGTCTTCGAGTAATCGGTGGACATACACAAAAAAATATATATACAGACGAACATAGAACCTCCTCCTTTTTTGGAAGTCGGTTAAAAATTGATGTGTTCCGGTAGTTAGAGGTAAAGATAGCCAGTTCAATTTCGGGTGTAGTGCGCTTCCACCTTCGGCCTTATCGACCGTCACTTAACATCAGGTGAGGTGCAGGCCATGTACTATCCCGCATCCTGGGTATACAAGCTCTACAAAGTTTGGAATAAATCATTGGTGTTTGGCCTTTTTATATTTTTTTATAACAAAACTGACAAGACGTCCATTTGGCAGACGTCCAAATGGAATACTTCCAAATAGACATACATCCAGATTTAAAGTATGAAAGTTACAGCGTTGGTGCATCTAAATGGATGTAGGAATAGTCAACGATCAAGGATGCCATTAGGATGATTAGCAAAATGTTGATTTTATCAATTTTTGTGTATAGAGAAGTAATGGAGCTCATAAAATCGATTTTTATTGTTATTTATAAATTGCTGTCTAAATTAAACAAAAACTACTGAAATAAACAAAAAGTGAGCAAATTGATGATAAAGGCCGCCGGTAAAGATCATTTGCGATTGTCAATTTTTACGTCATTGATGCCCATTGATGCGAAAATTTATCGTTTACTCGTGCAAATAAAGCGATTGTCAGTTGCTCCAACAATGGCATTGACGAAAAAATTGACAATCGCAATTGATCGTTACCGGCGGGCTTTAAGATTAGCTACGATTACAAAATTAAAATAAACTGGATCATATTGAATTTACCACTATCTACATATTTTACTGATTGCCAAATTAAAATCAATAATACTAGTGTTCTATAGAATATACCTTCTATTCAAATATAATTTTAGTTCTTTTTTTTTTAAGCTATTTGATAGGTAAACGCTTGTATGGGAAGTGATCATTGTTCTTTGGACGTACTTCCATTTGGAAGAATTCCAACGTCTGCCAAATGGATGTCTCGTTAGTGGCTATAATTACACACACCATGTATCAAAATTCTTCTGAAACTAAAGTTTCAGGATTCCTCATACCTACAACTGTTAACAAGACCACACTCACTGGCGGTGGTACAAACGATAAGAGTTAAAGAAAGAAGTAAAGGCCGTCCATTTTTAAAAAAATATTACCTTTTGTTGCCGACTTTCGTTGTTAACTGTTGCATCTTTTTGTATGTAATATTTACCTACTTTCACCGTCTATATAGTTGCCCGCTACCACTCATGGCTCAGGCGGTCACAGCGTGTGTGAAACGCCCTGTTTGGCGGATATGCAGTCGACTTTTTATCCGCCCAACTTAACCACACTTAGGGTTGTCCAAAGTTTTAATTTGTACCATATTGTAGACCATTTGTAACGGGGAATATATAAATGCACTTTAAAAATAATGTAACACACTTTAAAATGTTTGGCTTCAAAATTTATTGAATGAACTATAAAAATAATGGTTGCCACTATAAATATGCTAAGCTTTAAAATTAATACTTTGCACTATAAAATTTAATTGCTTAGCTTTAAAATTAATACTTTGCACCATACAAATTATTTTTTAAACTTTAGTGCTGGTAAACAGACGACTAGGTGCGACGACGAGCGGGCGCAGCGAGAGAGGAGCCGAGGAGGAGGTTACATTCCATTGTGACCAACAAAACAACGCTGGCGTGTATACATGCATTAGTTGTTATCGTCTTGCCTTCTCATTTTAACAGTGGTCAGTCTGACATGGTTGGTCAGAAACTAAATGGTTTCGGAGTTGGGACACAGTTATAGTGCAAGCCATTATTTTTGTAGTGATAATATTAAATTATAGATCTGTTATTATTTTAAAGTGCTGACAAAATTGTTAAAGTGCAAACCATTATTTTTGTAGTGATGGTATTAAATAATAGATCTATCATTATTTTAAAGTGATGATATACAGTTTTATAGCTGGTTTCATCAATTTAAAGTGCTATTAAATACATCCCATTTGTAACTCATTGATAATAACTACTTAATTAATTTGATTGATTTGTATCTAATTATTAAAAAAGAAAATAAAAATATAAGATTTCGTATCTAACGTCATTGAAAGTTATGCTGAATTGCTACAGTATTTTTTCATAAAAAAATAAAGGAATAAAAAGGTTTTTTTTTTTAAAAATTCCATAGAAAATGACGTTTTGTTTTTCTCTTTCTGACGTGAGATATGAATTTTGGAAACAGATGTTATGTATAAAACCATTGATTCAGCAATAATAATACTTTATTTTTGTTGGCACCCTGAAATGTGGGTGTGCTCTAGAGCGTATAGCGTGTCGGCTAATTAAGAGCTAAATGAATTATAATCTGTGTCTTACTGTATTACAATTCAAACATAAATAGAACAACAATGAAAACCTACAAACTATTAAGTTTATTTAATGAACTGTACAAAATTCTTAGGCTCGTATTATAGAATCAAACTCAAATTCAAATCTCTGCTTGAGTACAGTTAGAAAGGAATGGTGCTATTCATCGCATATAGCGCCATCCCTTTCTAACCGTACTCAAGCAGAGATCTGAGTTTGATTCTATAATACCAGCCTTAAATTTGTAGCCAGCGTGACATCAATTTATGACACGTTGTTTGTTTTTTTATTGTTTGAAAAGAACACGGAGAACGTCACAACGTTAGGGCACCAATCGTAATTGTTAAGCAACTCTTGCCTAAGGCTGGTCTTCGGATCGGTGGCCCACCTCGATAATGACTTGTCAGTACTTGGGAATAAAGTATTTTTATTTATTTTCACGACATTACTTAAAAACATAAAATAAACAGCTATAAAACAGCCGAGCATTCTGTAAGTGACGCTGCTGATAACAAACTAAGAAGTGTCGGATTCATATTGCTATTTATTTAATGAATCACTTTACTCCTTATCCTTAGCATAGAAATCAAATAAATTTTTATCAAATTCAAAGCAATTTGCAAACACAAACACTCACACACGCAAACACTATTTATTATTGAATTTTTAGTAGCAGCAGTCGTAGCCGTAGCAGCTCAGACGGGACTCGAACCCGCACCCTTAGGAGTGCAGTGGGCCGAAATCCTAAGGGTGCGGGTTCGAGTCCCGTCTGAGCTGCTACGGGTGAGTCGATTTTTTATAGTATTTTTCAATTATATTCCGTAACTCACTATTTATTAGTTTTTGATAGATTACTAGGTATTCACAATATTAAAACATTCGTTCATGGCAATAGCGGCATTAGATTAGACCACATCCCACGTTTTACCACTCCTCATTAATTAAAATGCAAAACGGTAAAAATAAAACCATCAAGACCCATTTTTGTTACGCTGTTTAGTTACTAAATAAGGTACGATTCGAATTAACAATGTCGAATGCGCCATTTTACTGCGAACGTTCTCCGCCAAACTCCTGCGCATGGCACTTGAATTTTAAGTACCTCTAACTGTTGTTTTAGTTTTCGATATGTAGAAGGCAGTAGGTAGATATGTTAATAGCTTTCGCATTGCACGGAATAAGGTTGTCTGCCTTGATTCCAGATTTTTATAGTATCGAATGACTTGTTCTTTTACAATCTGAGGGTTAGCCAAAGTAACATTGGCAAATCTTCGTTATCGCTTCGCTTTCGAAACATGTATGGGATTGACATAAGGTTTCGTTAACAATCAAATTTTAAAACGCCAAATCCATACATGTTTCGTAGCGAAGCGATAACGAAAATTTGCAAATGTTACTTTGGCTAGGGGGGCTGGTGCGTAAGTTAACACTGGGTGATCGAATAAAGTTATGAAAATGACAATGTTGTCAACTAGCCTTTAGTTTTATATTTCTTGTATGCATTTGAATAAATTGAAATAAAAAAACGTTGTTCATCCTTAACCTTTAAGAAGAATGTAAGTTTGCATTACCAGGTTTTTTGTGGCACAAAGTCAAAGTAAAGCAGATCTATTTTGCAGGAAATACAGTACCCTTAGCACGAACAGCTATCGAGAAAAAAAACGCGCGTAAAAGTACTAGATAGAATATTCTCTATGGGAAATTTCATTTCGCTTTACGGCGATAGATGGCGCTGTGCAAATTTACCATACATAAAACAAAAAACCGACTTCAAAAAACCTGCCTCTAAAAAAAAGGAATAAATAATATACAAATCATTATATACGCATTATCATTATTATAATAAAACACGTCTATTAAAGTCGGGTGGGGCTGAAGAACATCTTCCTTTTTTTATTCTAAAAGCCCCACCCGACTTCAATTGACGTGTTTTATTATAATAATGATAATGCGTATATAATGATTTGTATATTATTTATTCCTTTTTTTTAGAGGCAGGTTTTTTGAAGTCGGTTTTTTGTTTTATAACATTTTTTTTATTTTTAGTGTAAGTACCTTCTGCATTAGGTAGTGTAGGTATATTATTTAGGTAGAAAAATCGGCTCAGCCAAACGTGAGATAATCGCGGAGAAACATACATACATACAAACTGAAAACTTACCTCCTTTTTTTGAAGTCGGTTAAAAAGACTACACAACGGCATCCCTTCCCCAACAAAAAAAAACATCTAATTCGGTTCATAAATAACAAAATTGTCAAGTTAGTTGATTTAATATCATAGTATTTTCAGGATTACTTGTAAACTACTGAACCGATTTGAAAAAAAATTAAATGGGACCATCTCGCAAGAAAACTCAATCGAACAAAAAAAAATTATCTAAATCGGTTCATAAATGTCGAAGATACGCGCGAAAAACGATAAAAAAAAAAAAAAAAAAAAAACATACAATCGAATTGAGAACCTCCTCCTTTTGATGAAGTCGGTTAAAAATTACTCTATCGAGTAGTTTTACTCGCGTTATTTTTTTCGATAGCTGTTCGTGCTAAGGGTACAGAAAAGTAAAGTTTATCGTAGGATGTACCTACCACACACACATTCTAAGTTGTGACGCACACACCTCTGACCTCGAACTCAATAAACAAAACTTTCGATTTTCGGATTGATCGCGAAAATATCATAGGTAACATGTCTTCTTTCATTATATATAAGTACTCGTAAAATTCAATTTATGTCAAAAATCAATATATGTAGTATCTGCACTTGTGCACCTCTAGACAAAGTCATACTATTATTGACCCAGCGAGCGCGAAACGCTAGCGGGAGCGTCTCTGCTTCAGCTTGGGCAAAAAAATCTTTCGTATGTCCTTCCGGATGTTCTCCTCTACAGGTCGCATTTCTCAGCCAATTCTCGTGAAATTTTGTGAAAATTTGTTCGAAAATAAAATAGAATTTTTCTGTTGAGCCAGTTTTTCAAAAAAACTAAATTCAGTTATTTTGAAAAAAAATCAAATATGACACAAACCTTCTTTGTTAGCGGTGCAAAGCAAATTTTTGTTTTTTATTTTTAGAAGACTCAAATCAAAACATTTCTAGTCAATATTCAAATTTGAAAATAATAAGGTTGTGACAGAACTTATGCTTATGTTTTGCATCAGGTGTTCCAGATCTTCGATTTTTATACCTCTACAAAAAATGCTCATCACGCTGAACAGCTTTTGTTAAGGTGTCATTTTTATATTCATTTTGAAAAAAGAAATATATGTAGCTTACTTCCGCAAAAAAAATATGCAAGATGCACCGCCCGCCCGCCCGCAAAAATATGCAGCACACCACAAAATATAAGTGCACAATACCTGCATTTTTCATTTTGTTTGCAGAAGTAAGCTACATATATTTCTTTTTTCAAAATGGTTTGGGACTTCCGCCAAGTGACGCCTGATTCAATCAAATATTTTTATATTCCTTACAGTTTAGTTGGAACATTTTGCAAACTCAATTATACCCTAACTAAACGATGCTATGTAACAAAAAAAGTTTCATTCGAATCGGTTCAGTATTTCCGGAGATTAGCGAGTTCAAGCAGACAAACAAACAGGCAAACAAACAGATAAACAGAGACCCTTTTTTTAAAATTCTTACTATTTTGCTATAGGTATGTCTCCATCGCCCCAATTTTTTTTAAATATGTTATGTAAAGACACACTTTTTTTTCTGTTTTATTATTTATGAGTATGTGCCGTCCTGTAAACTTAGCAAGTAATATAAAAAAAACAAACAAAAAAAAAACAGCTATTCCATAAAATTTGATATTTAGTTATAAGTATATAAATTTTTGTATGAAACAGCTGATTTTTTTTTCGCGATGTCAGAGTTGGTCCCAAACTAAAAGTTGTTCATTTTGATGGTCCTCATCTACCAAGGCGTTAGGGGTTATTTATAACACGTTGTATAAGAGTGTGTGTGTTTTTTTTTTACTCTTAATTGTACTACAATAAAATGATGTACAAGAGGCGAACTTAATGCTAAAAGCATTCTCTCCCAGTCAACCCTTAGGGAACAGATAGCCACGAATGCGGTATATTTAATAGTGTAGTACATTTAATTTAATACTTTTATCTCTTACGTTCAAACCTAAAGGTCTCTGCATACGTGACGGGACGGGGACGGACGTGCTGTGGCCTGTGCACCATACATTTTCCCCAGTCCCGTCCACGTCCCTCCCTGTCGTGTTTCCGTTACGTAAATTTGTCACTATATATATGCAACGATGTCAACAACGGGGTGATCCGTTCCATCTGGGTCGTGAAAAAACCAGAAATGAAACTATCTGTCACGTATTTAATTGAGACTTAGAGGGAACCTATAAAACTGCCCCCTAGAAGAGAAAACTTTAGCTTAACCATGTAGAGACATTATCTTTCTGGAAAGCTCGTTAAATTTTTCGCAACTTAAATGCGGAGAGAGCAACATTAACATAATAAAATAATTCGGCAACGGAATTTCACCGACATTTATTTTATGCCTCCGTTGTTAAAAGATATATTATTATCATTTAATTCACTCAATGGTCAGACGTTGGTTTATTAATTGTTACTATAGAGAATAACTTTCAAATACGAATTACCTATTAAATTCCATACTATTGTCCATCAGCCATTTTTGTTGTCCCCACTGTTGGGGCACAGGCCTTCCTTATGGGTGGTAAGGAGAATGGGCCATAACCCACCATGCGGGCCCAATGCGGATTGGTGGGTGTTAACGACTGCAAATGCAGCCGGGACCAACGGCTTAACGTGCCTTCCGGAGCACGGAGGAGCTCGAGATAATAAATTTTTGGACACCCATCCCATGACCGACCCTTGCGAACGTTGCTTAACTTCCGCAATCGCTGGGCCAGGCGCTAAACCACTGCGCCACCGAGCTCCTCCATACTATTATTAAGTCTAAACTAATCTTATTCTACTTGCATTGCATCTTTAAATACAAAATAAACAACTAAATCTAAAGTTAAACTTTCACTAACAGCGTCATTAAACTTGCACGCTCTATTTAAATCACTTTAAATATATATATATATATTAAAAATTGTAAAAAACACGCAATTTTCACCTGTAAATGTGTAAGATATCATTAAATAAATTAACGAATTTCAAAATTAACAAAATAGACTGTGTTTTATAAAGGTTTAGAGGCCAGAGTTGGCAATTATTTTGTGTTTGTATTAATCTCGAGTGAATCTTAAAACATACTAATCAAATCTTTAAGTACCATTGTACTTTTTTGTGTAAAATAACAGGTAACAGAAGTTACACAATTCTCTATAAAGAATTTTCTAAAAAAGAATTGTGTGAATGATATTAGTTGGAGTTGGTACAATCGAACACGTATCAGAAATCAAAAATTGCATACAATAGAGTCGAATTATTGTCATTTTCACACTGAATAGATGGTCACCTATTAAAGAAAACCTAATGAGTTCAAAATGGATCACCGTACCTTACAGAATCGCATACCCAGCGAAATTCACACACCAAATCAGGCTTTAGAACAATCACTCCAATTCCAGTGACTTGTACACCACAGAGTAATCCAGATCACTGCCACAGCTTAAAAATACACTTGTAAACCTATCGTTCTAGTAACAAAGGGGAATTTAAGTTTGTATTGCACTAAGATTGTGATAAAGCACTGTCTTCGCTACATAATAGCGGGTGGAGCGACTCGTGCGCTGCTCAGCCGTCGCGTCGCGCCACTGCCTCCCTCCTCTTACCTCCTTAAGTCCCCTCCATGGGGTTCACACTGAGTGTTGGAGATAGCGGTTTGACTGTTAAGCCTTATTGACTTCTAGCCTAATATACTTTTGAAAGGGTTTAAAAAAACAAAGGAGGAAATTAAGCAGGACAAAGTAAAATCCAATAGATTTATAACTTTCACTTTATAAAGCAGTAAAGAGATATTAGTAAAGAGATTCAGTTAGTACACTTGATATTACATTGCCATAAAACCAGCAAGCCTGTTTGGTTCAAAATTCGATAAATGTAGTAGGTAAGGTAAGGTATTATCTTATGATTGTATTTCTCTAATAATAATGTCCAGAGTTGAAATAGATAGTTAATAACAAGTTAAGTAATGCCGGATGTTCTTTTTCACCGCGCTGTAGTAATATTGCATTTTCAATTTTCATGTTATTACATTTTTTACGATAGTAGTCTATCGTAAAAATGTAATAACATGAAAATGCAATATTACTACAGGCAGCGCAGTGAAGAAGAACATCCATGCATTTTCACCTACGCTCCGCTTCAGCGTCCGCTTTCTCATAGCGTGTAGCCCCCTGCCGCAACCAGCCCGAGCGGTCCGGATCTCAGAATCGCCGACTTTCTACCAAAGAAATAGACAACCGAGCCCCTACCACGCGTGCTCGAACAAAAGTAACTCGACTAAATGTTTGACTTGTGCAAAACGAGCAGGAAATATATTTGGGACATTAGGTAGTTTTATTTGATCTCAATGCTTTGCAGGTAAAACAAACCTAAATCTAACCTAAAATAAAGCTGAAAAACCAAAATTGTAGGTACTTCGTTTTCATGTTTCATTATAAATTTTGAATATAATGTTGGTTGTTCTAGCAATTAAGTATATATTACCTACTTAGCTCTATACAATGAACTACAAAGAAACTAATAAAGTTTCATTTAAAAGTAACAATAGGTCTGTTCTTTTACAGACTTTAATTAAATGACGACTAAAATAGAACGAAAGTTTAATTACGTCGGTACACTTATTACGTTTATTCTGTATCGTGATTCCTATGTACTTCATGCGTGCTAAATTCCATTTGCATTTTTGATTCCAATTTCTACCTAATAGGTAGGTATTATTACTGCACAACAAAAATAATGATGATATAATGATATTGCAACTTAGGTCTTAGGCAACCATAGACTATGGTTGACTAAGTAATAAGTTTAATAAGTACGGTCCATAGTAGTGGACCCTATAGGTATCTAGATATCCATGGATCTCTACTCAATCGATTTTAATGGCCCAATTCACACAGACTCTGCTCGCTTTTCAACTTAAGATATCTTGCTTTTTTATTTCGTTATGTTCTATACTTAACCTCACTTCAGTTCTTATTCTAACTTGAAAACTGCACGAAATTTCGAATTGGTTTAGCGCCTGGCCCAGCGATTGCGGATGTTAAGCAACGTTCGCAAAGGTCGGTTATGGGATGGGTGACCAAAAATTTATTATCTAGAGCTCCTCCGTGCTTCGGTAGGCACGTTAAGCCGTTGGTCCCGGCTGCATCTGCAGTCGTTAACACCCACCAATCCGCATTGGGCCCACGTGGTGGGTTATGGCCCGTCCTCCTTATACTGATGGACAAGGCACAGATCATTTAATATTGATACTAGAACAGGAAAGAACATTGAAACTTGATTCATCGATTTCAATAAATATAATCTATCTTCAGTAAGAGATGGATATATACATATATATTATGTTACTAGGCAACTGTTGTTAGTAGGGATGATGACTAATGAATAAAATAACGAAATACTAATAAAAATCGTAAACATATTAAACTTTTAGAGTAGCTTGTATACCTCTTGGTTTTATATATTGCATATTATTTATTTTATGACCCTTCAAAGTTGGGCGGACAAGTCCATTTAAAAAGTATAAAATTTATTAAAATAAATGATACCTTTAATAAGTCCGTAAAATGTATAGCAAATTTGTCGAAGAAACCATTTTGATAAACACAATATTTAATATAGCTGCCGAACAAATTTGCTACGCGTTGCATACAAACTTCTCAGGCGTGACGTCATAACTAGGAAGCCATTAGTATGGAGCGTTTTCGGGCGAGTCCATTTGTGTGCATTTCACACTGTGATATCTCGGGCAGTTTTCATGCTAGCGAATGAATTATTTTACCAATGTTTCTTTTTTTGAGAGGTAATTTATGTAACATAAAATAAAAAAGTTGTCATCATCCCTATTCCCGTCATCTAACAGAAATATCTAGGCAACGAATCATTAGTAAGGCTATACTTAGCTCTTACTGAGGATAGGTTATTGGTATCGGTCGTTAGGGCCTGTTATAAAACCGCCGAATAACCTCTAAATAGCTTATTTGTCAGTTTACCGTAGTAGCACGAACAGCTATCGAAAAAAATAACGCGCGTAAAGACGTAAAATCAAAAAACGATAATAAAAAAACTGACTTCACCGTTGTTCTACTGTTTGTTATACGAATTAATTTTGTACGGGAAATATGTACATCGCCATCTACCGCCGAAAAGCGAAATAAGATGTTCCATAGATAATTACTTTATCAAGTCACTTTACGCGCTTTATTTTTCTCGATGAACTTTACGCGCTTTATTTTTCTCGATGAACTTTACGCGCTTTATTTTTCTCGATGAACTTTACGCGCTTTATTTTTCTCGATGAAACTTTACGCGCTTTATTTTTCACGATGGCTGCATGGTTATGTGAAACACCATAGAGTGCGTTGATGTCTTTTGTATGAAAACATTTAAACGTTCTTATATTCACAATCATTCCTTTTAAGAGTTCCGTAGCCAAAATGGCAAAAAACGGAAACCTTATAGATTCGTCATGTCTGTCTGTCTGTCCGTCCGTCCGTATGTCACAGCCATTTTTAACCGACTTCCAAAAAAGGAGGAGGTTCTATGTTCGTCTGTATATTTGTTTTTTTTTTTTGTGTATGTCCACCGATTACTCGAAGACGGCTGGACCGATTGAAATGATTCAAACGTTATTACATTAGGTACACTCCCAAGTTGGTCCCATTTTTTAAAATTTGGAAATCGGTTCAGTACTTTTCAAGTAATTTGGAAAAAAAGCACGAAAATAGTATGATTTTGTGTGAATTACCTCGATGATTGGTCGTATTACTTCTTTGTTTATGAACTGAATAAGACAATTATTTTTTGTTGGAAGAGGGATATCTTAAGTGTAGTTTTTTAACCGACTTAAAAAAGGAGGTTCTCAGTTTGACCCGTATTTAAGTATGTTTCTCCGCGATTATCTTACGTTTGGCTGAGCCGATTTTTCTACTTAAATAATATACCTTACCTACAAGGTATCTACACTAAAAAAAAAAAAAAAATTGTTTAAAAAAAACAAAAAACCGACTTCAAAAAACCTACTTCTAAAAAGCAAGAATGCAAATGCAAGGCTTTTAGAATAAAAAAAAAGGAATTTGTACTCCAGCCCCACCCGACTTCAATAGACGTATTTTTATTAATACGAATATTATTTCTTGATTTTTAGAGGTAGGTTTTTTGAAGTCGGTTTTTTGTTTTTTTTTATTCCGAAAGTATCAGGATTACACAGTTGAAACTTGAAACTTAGTAGGTAGATGTATTCTGTTAACCGCTTAACGATTTTAACACAAAAATAAAAAATAAAGATTAAGGGGGGATCCCCATACATAGAACGGAAACTTTTTTTTCTTCATACCAATACGTGCAAGTTGTCTAGGTCTTTAAAAATGACATTAAGGTTGCTATGACAATTTTTTTCTGAAAGTCAACCATTTGAAATAACAGAGTGAAAAATTAAAAAAAATGCTATAGGTCTTAATAAAAACTTTCAACGAAAATTGGTTTGAATGAGATATATTAATTAGTTTTTGAGATATATCATATTTTCCAGAACCGCAAATATAACTTTGTCATTCATACCAACACTGTGAAAACAAAGTTATTTGTACAAACGAAAAAAAATTGTTTAAAAAACAAAAAACTGACTTCAAAAAACCTGCCTCTAAAAAAAGGAAGAAATAATATACAAATCATTAGATACGCATTATCATTGTTATAATAAAACACGTCTATTAAAGTCGGGTGGGGCTGGAGAACATCTTCCTTTTTTATTCTAAAAGCCCCACCCGACTTCAATTGACGTGTTTTATTATAACAATGATAATGCGTATCTAATGATTTGTATATTATTTCTTCCTTTTTTTAGAGGCAGGTTTTTTGAAGTCGGTTTTTTGTTTTTTAAACAATTTTTTTATTTTTAGTGTAAGTACCTTCTGCATTAGGTAGTGTAGGTATATTATTTAGGTAGAAAAATCGGCTCAGCCAAACGTGAGATAATCGCGGAGAAACATACATACATACAAACTGAAACTTACCTCCTTTTTTTGAAGTCGGTTAAAAAGACTTCACAACGGTATCCCTTCCCCAACAAAAAAAATCATCTAATTCGGTTCATAAATAACAAAGTTGTCAAGTTAGTTGATTTAATATCATAGTATTTTCAGGATTACTTGTAAACTACTGAACCGATTTAAAAAACCAGACCAACCAGACCATCTCGCAAGAAAACTCAATCGAGCAAAAAAAAAATTTTTTGAAATCGGTCCATAAATGTCGAAGATACGCGCGAACAACGATAAAAAAAAAAAAAACATACAATCGAATTGAGAACCTCCTCCTTTTGATGAAGTCGGTTAAAAAATGATAGTGGTATTAAATATGGTATGGTATAAGGTAACTACGGAACCCTACGGCGCGTGGCCCGACACGCACTTGGCCTGTTTTATTTTTAGATAATGTACTTTTCTAGTAACATAAATCCCACCAAAAAAATTTTCATGTAAATGGCTCGCACTGTCAAAAAGTTATCAGACTACAGACCTCATGTAGAGCCAAGCTTCTAACTCTACGCACGCGCCCTAACTCTACCAGCCTTAACTTCAAAAACTCTACACCTTAGTTAAAATATGTGGCTTGGCCATTTCGCTACATGGAAAAATATATTCACTGTTGACTCATACTTTTCTGATAACAGTTCTTGTAGTAACGAAACTAGGACTTCAGGAAGTACCCTATGAGTTTTGATGATCATGAGTGAGTCAGTGACGAAATCGGGGGTTTTTAGATAATATCAATAAATAGTAGATTGTACAAGACGCTAAAATGACCCATTGCATACGAGGTAGTTTTATAAATAGAAACCGAGTTACAATGGGTTTTAGCGTCGTGTGTTACACTATACTTTTCACTACGATTGCGAGAAAATAAAATACAATATTAAATAGTTTATACCTACTTCCGTAAACGAATCCACTCGTTTTTCTATCCTCCACTTCATAGACTTTTTGTACAATATTTAAATAAATGATTTGTGCTTGACGGCAAAAGATTAAAATTATTTCATTCCTATTACAGTCACACAATTCAATCAGTTTGTAATTATAGAAAAATTCTAAAGATTTCGCGCCATGGTACCTTTTTTTAATTTCTGCTGTAGCAGCTAAGCAACACAAACACGCATTCTACGATTCACTCTGTGCACAGAGTATAAATAAGTCTATGATTTCACCAAAGAGATGCTTTTAGTTCCATTTTCAAAAATAAGAATGAGAAACAGGGGGCCAATTACGAAAATAGTTATAGTCACCAGGGGGGTTATTCACGATTGTCGGAAAGCAACTTTCCGTATCGAATCGGAAAGTCTCCCGAAACACGCGATTCACGATTATCGGATCGAATATTTTTGACATTACTTTGTCGATTGAATTCGATTTAGTATCCGAGAGCATATTTCTATCGGAAAGAGATCCGAACAATATAAGAAGGTAAGAATGAATGTAAAAAAACATAACAGGTGATAAATAAAGGTAAAAAAAACTTGAAATTTAACAACATTCGAGACCCTAAACATCGTAAGTAAATAATATTTTAATTTTTGTGCTGCTGTACTGTATAGTTTCTAGGTTATATTCTATGAAAATTAAATGTATGAAAGTGAGACTAATTAGACGCTGGTCGTAGGAGCCTAATATTTTTTAGGGTTCTAAAAAATATTAGGTATTATTTTTGAGTCCACTGTGGTCAAATATAAAAACTAAGCATTTTTCATCACTCACTGATTTTTCCATTACACTTTTTTTTCCAAAACAAACAAAACACTTTGAAATTTCAACTAAGTAAACACAAGTATTGCTTTCTTTCTCTGTGAGTGAGTAAACAAACACAAAAAGTCAAAAACATA
Organism: Agriphila straminella; assembly: GCA_950108535.1. Classification (NCBI taxonomy): domain Eukaryota; kingdom Metazoa; phylum Arthropoda; class Insecta; order Lepidoptera; family Crambidae; genus Agriphila; species Agriphila straminella. The sequence goes on along the minus strand of OX467303.1, from coordinate 3,018,611 downwards.
ACCTCTACGTTTGTTTACGTTACGTTTACAAAGAATGTTACCATGTAAAATGAAATATATTATAATATATTAAATATCGCAGATTAATGATGACTGTTAGTTTTTTTTTAGATAAATAGGATAAATCTTGTGAAATTTCAATGTTAATTTTAGTAATTTATTACGTAAAACTTTAAAAATATCAATGTTATGTTATCGAACTTATTTTTTATCATTTCTACCAAAAGCTACAAACTTTGTAAATGCATTTCACAATGACTAAAAAGTCAACGTCGGAAAGCGAGTCGAATGCTAGTCGAATGTATTTGTGAATAGCAATTTTCGAATCTATCGGAACGGAGACTGATTCGAATCGAATGCTTTCGGGTAGATTTCCGACAATCGTGAATAGCCCCGAGTGTCACGATAATCGTCTGCAGTTCGTCGGTTGTTGTGGCTATTAAACACATTTTCAATTTGGCTATCGTAGCCCAAAGACTATTGAATGAATGATGTCGGATACGCTAGAGAAAAACTGTCAAACTAACGCAATCACTTTGCGATATCGCATACGCAAGTGCGTTGTAATAGGAAACAATCATAACGAAGCACGGACGCAGTTGCGTGTATCGCATGAAACTTTTCGTAATAGACCCCCAGTATTAAGTCGAGCGAGTTTTTATCCGTGATTATGACTAAATACTTTTTCGTTTTAGTAGGCTCATTGGTAATAGACAAACATTAAAAAAGAAAAAACTTTAACCCCTAGGGGTTATTATGCCATTTTATCTCGGCTCTTGTACGTTACAATGACTGACTTTTTGAGCAAGAGGAGTGAAAAACTATATTTTAAGAGCTATGCAATTGAAACTTTGTATGTCTAATAAGTTCAATACTGACATCTGGTATTCTCCAAACCCAAGATATGAGGGTTCTAAAAAACGACTAAGCGCTTCGAAAAAAGGTAGGTAGTGCCCTTGAGCTTCGATGGGACGTCTTGGCGGCGACTACCGTGCCCCTAGATCAATCAAACAGACATAAATTTATTTATTAAGTTACTTTGTATAACTGAAAAAATATTAGAAAAAATCGACTCACCCGTAGCAGCTCAGACGGGACTCGAACCCGCACCCTTAGGATTCCGGCCCAATGCAACCAATTATGCTACCGAGTGGGAGTGGCGAAATTTTCTAATACTTTTTTTTGTTATGTATCGTGTTGTCTTTTTAAAATAAAAAGACAACACGATACATAACAAATAATTAAACTTAGTCATCTTCCAGTGTGATTGTTAGTAATATAGGTAATATTATATTATCTGTGGTAATATAAATTATGTTTGTTATTTACAATGGTCACGTTTGTTAACAAGGATTCAGATATGTCTCTAATATTTTTTGAATAACTCTTTAACAGTTATCATTCATTCTGTAAGTTTTAAAATCCATTATTGCCAAAAGTGGCCACTTTGAGATAGATTTTAAAACTAACAGAAAGGATAAAAACTGTTGAAGAGTTATTCAAAAAATATTAGAGATAATTTTAGAGATTATTATGAGCTTTTTTAAATATTGACTTGGTTTACGAGTAGGTAATAAAAATAAATGTAGTGGCGGCGCTTGTTTCACTACCAACAGCGCCTAAAGTAAAAATTACTAATTTATTTCGTAAATTTTTTTTATTAAATATTTTGTTATTATATTATTATACCTGCATTATTGCCGGAACAGTAGCTGTAACAGTCTCACACTTTTCACTGGTTGACTGGGAGATAATTCCTTATGGCATTAAGTCCACGAACAGTTTTTTTGTAAACAGTAAAGATAAAAAGTTAATATTATATTTTTAGTTATTACATAATATACATATTATTTGCTCTCTGGATCTGGATGCTGGCAGCGTAAGACCGATCGTTGTGGAGATTCTTGTGGGAGGCCTATACCCAGCAGTGGGTGTCGTGTGGCTGACATTATGATTATGACATTATTCATAATTAGGTACTAAATAATTATATCATTCTCTTAAATACATTGTTGTGTATGTTATGTACCTACTTTTACACCATCGTTCAATCTTGTTTGTGTTTTGTCACAGAATAATTTGTGCTGGCATATATCTTTTGGATCGCACTCCTCTTGAGAAGTGTTTACATTGGGTTGTTAAGTTTATGTAATGTATTTTTAAACATAGGTAATTTATTTTCACTTCACCTGTCAATAGCTCATTTAATAGATAGTATTTATCGAATTGTTTATCAATACAGTGTGTTTTATTGAACAGTGATCAATGGGGTGTGGTGATCATCATACAGAACAACTTTGTGGGACCAACTTAATAAGAGCAAAAAAATAATCAGCTGTTCCATAGGTTTTGGTAGAGTAGATAGGTATTGATGTTTTCTATGGAACAGTTATATAAATATTTTTTGATCTGATTAAGTTGGTCCCATAGACAAAGTTGTTCAGTTTGATGGTCTAAGCCATACCACAAAATTTGATCACTGTTCAAAAAACACACTGTATATGTATATAGTTTTCTTGTTCTTTCGCACATCTCTAGCAACTGTGTCGTTCAGCCATGTTATGTATGTATATTGAGGCCCTTGGGTACATTTTATTAAAATTTATTGTAAAATACGAGTATTTACCTGTTAATATTTATGTGGTTGTAATATTTATGTGATTTTTGAAGTTTTCACAATTTAAGCCATAAACACAACTGTCTTGTTTGAAATATTACTATAATGTTTCTTGAGTAAAATTTGAGGTACCTATTGCTACTACGAATGTGTGGTATTCTTGAATTATACGTCATTGTGATTATGGCTTATGTTTCTTGTGGAAGTAATATTTGTTTTCTTAGATAAAATTATATGTTCTCATGTATGAACACGCCCTATTGTTTAGCGGTGACCACGCTTCGCTGCGCGACTTTACAACCGACCTACTGGCTAACTTAATGGCTCATTTATCACTTCTAGTGTATACTCTACTCAGTTGAATTAAGGGTGCATTTCCACTAAACATTGTTTATGCATCTTGTGCTCGATTCGGTAATTTGACTGTTTTCGAATAAGATTTTATTATTTTGAATAGAGTTTCAAGGTGCCAAGATAAAAATTATACCTAGCTACTTACGGGCTAGGTACGTACAATTTGTACTCGGTTTGGTTGGTAGAGCTTATTTCAACTGCTACCACCATCTTACCTAAGTCTGACGCCATAACAACAAGTTAAAAATGGTTTTGTTCCGGCACTTAGAGGTAAGATAGTCAGCTCCTTAGTGATGAGGATTCCGTCCGGGTGTAGTGCGCTTCCACCTTCGGCCTTATCGTAACTTAACTGCAGGTGAGGTGAAGGCCAAGTATTAGCCCGTTGTGCATTATAAAACAATTTTGTAACGTTAGCTGTAAAGCAGCTGGAGGTTTAAGAAAAAAAACGATATTGCTGTTATAATTGTAATCACAGATTCTACCACCTTGCTTTTTGAATGCAATGGACTAAGACATAAAATACAAGTGCATGCTTTGCATCACAAAGTACCTACTTAATTCTAGAAATTGATAAAATCTTATGAACTAGATATTTGAGTCAGAAGAACTTTACTAAATGTTAATTAATCTAAAATTATTTCTGTAATAATTAAGAAAAATGGAACATGAAAGTTTCAAAAATGATGATAATAATATGAAAATGTACTTAAATTAAATTTATAAACCAACATAAAGTGTTGGTAACAAGTAAGTTGAGATCATTAATTGATTTAAAAATTAATTTCAAAGCCATACCCAAAAACTCAAATATATGTCGATAAAATCAATTTGATTTAGGCGAACATTACTGACTTTGTTTTAGTTCTGACAAATAAAGGTCGTTATACCACCGAAAGTGGCGCCCTTAGATGATAGAAAATGATTTTACAAAACTTCACGTGGAATTTTTAGGGCCCAAGGTCTAATATTTTTAGAAGGTATCACTATATTCCCTCGTTGTCATTCGTAGAAGTAGATAACAAATCGCACATGATATTCAACATAGTATTCCATGTAAAGTTTTATTAAAAATGTGTATTAGAATTACAATTAAATAAAATTTATTGCGGCGCCACTTTCGGTCATACCACCGCCTTAAGAGAATTTTTTTCTCAAAGTTTAAATAATTTCAAAGACTAGGTACTATACTGGCTAGAATCGACAGCTCAGTCAAGGAACGAGCCTCCCAAAATCTATTAGTTTAAATACAATATAAAGTTCACAGTAGATTAAAAAGCCTTTTGACACAGAAGATAAAATACTTACGTAGTACCACATAGTATAGTACTTTACATTTTAGGACGATTATTTATAGGAAAAAAAAAGATTTTTTAAATAAATTGTTGGTCTAGTAAGCATTATAATAATATACAGAACTACTTTAGCATTTGCATTATTCTAGCGCCTCGGAAGGTTTACCAAAAATATATATAATATCTCTTATTTTTTTAAATATTCTTAATTTTTTTACATACATTCACAAGACAAGAAGCTCAATTCAATGGTCCTAATTAAATCTTACCTCTTGGTCACTAAAATGGCTTTGCAAGATTATTCTAGCGCCTCGGAAGGTGTACCAAAAATATATATAATATCTCATTTATATATTATCTTCTGATCTATCTTTTAAAAATATATATTTTTTTTATTATTTTAATTTTTTTTTACATACATTCACAAGACAAGAAGCTCAATTCAATGGTCCTAATTAAATCTTAAAACTTGGTTACTAAAAAGGCTTTGCAAGATTACTAAAAATATTACTTCAGTAGTAATAAAATACATAAAATCACCACCCGGCTGCAGAATTGAACAGATTGCCAGTATAAAGTTTCCACTTCGTCCAATTTAGTAGGTACGGAATAAATAAATAAAAATAACTATAAGTACATGAGCTGTACATAAGCTACATCATCACGATGTAGCTCATGTACCTACTTATAGTTATTTTAGTTATCTAAACATACATCTCCTGAGTAGTCAATGACGAACCCGTCCGGTGGCACCGGTATTTCGTAGGGGGGGACGAAAGTTTCGAAGTCCAACTCTGGAAGAAATATAAGAGATTAGTAGAAATTATTATTTAAGGGTGCGTCCACTTAAGTTATGATAAAGATTCGGTCTTTCTAAGAGATATTGAGCCATGATTTTACGCTACTGGACGCTACGAATCTAGAGGATTGAGTATTTTTATTTTTATAATCTTTAGTCGTTGTACTAAAGTAAGTCTTTAGTTCTAATTATAATTATAAGGCTTCGCGACTGAGTCATGGATTTATAATAGACTTTAAGACTAGTCTAGTCGTGACCGTGAGGCGCTTAAAATGAGAGTCTTATAAGTCTTTTTCATCACTAGATCACATAATTTGCGCCTGCGCCGCCGGTCGCTCGCGCATCACACCGGTTCGGTCTTTATTTCAGTCAATATTTAAGTATATCTAAAAATGAAATGAGTGTATCTCTTCTCTATTCTAATCGTGTATGTACAGTTAAAAGTTACAATATTTAATAATTTATTCAAAATAAAATCAAATACTACATTCTACCCTTCGAGCATCGCGGCTAAACTTCTTACTTTAAGATTCTACCTATTCGTGCTGAAAAATCTTACATGCAGTGCGGTGCGGGTGAACGAGAAGGAAACAAAATATGACCATTTTTATTGTCCCCACTGCTGGGGCAAAGGCCTTCCTTATGGGTGGATAAGGAGGTCGGGCCATAACCCACCACGCGGGCCCAATGCGGATTGGTGGGTGTTAACGACTGCAAATGCAGCCGGGACCAACGGCTTAACGTGCCTTCCGAAGCACGGAGGAGCTCGAGATAATAAATTTTTGGTCACCCATCCCATGACCGACCCTTGCGAACGTTGCTTAATTTCCGCAATCGCTGGGCCAGGCGCTAAACCACTGCGCCACCGAGCTCCTTAAAAAACAAAATATAAGTAGGGGCAAAAAAAAAGGTCGAAGGAAAACCTCGATGGTGGACGGTGATGTTCCACTGAAGGAAGTATAATTGATCGTTCTTTTATTCGTTTTTTAGATACTGAAAAGTAAAATATAACTAAGTTAAAAAAATAATGAACAGTAATAAAGTAAATCACAGAACCAAAATGCCTTCTACACATAGAGCAACTCGGCTTCGAAGCCGCGTTACTCTAAGCTTCGAAATTAAAAAAAACTACGAAATAATAACATTCTATTTGATTACTTGATGATACTTTAAAACATTTCTTCTTTCTTCATTGTAAAAATAGTTACTTATATAAAAAATACACAATTTTTTGTGTACCTATGAGAACTCGCATAATCGTTTTACTGTGACAATTTGAGAGTCGGTTCACTCAGCAGACTTGCTGTTAAATTAAAGTTTTCAGTGTCTGAAAATATTATAAAACTGTTTTGTTAGTAACTAACAAAGTAAAATACTTCGACCGTCTTTATCTCTGGATTTTGTATATCATCACAACATCATTATAAACTATTTCAGTTTGACGCAGTCCCTCGATGCCCGTGATATGTAATTATATATTTCATTCTTATTACAAGAACAACATTACTTTTATATTGCATTGCATGGTAGTTATCTATATTATCATGGTGCCTAAGTATCTTTGGAGTTCACATAAAATGACACAAGCTATTTACTCATGTCATGTGGCACAAGTGCATAATAGACATTAAAGATGATCGAAGTGAGTTAGTAGCGAGTGCGAGAAGCGTATCTCCGTAGTGAGTGCAGCATAGCTGATATGCGTTAGTGCCATATTTCACTAGGACACCAGTGGCAGTGCAACCAGCCCGCGCTACGTGGCGCTACCAACTAAATGTATACAGACAGATGTGTGGACCTCTTCTGTGTCCACTTGGTAGCGCAACCAATTTGGGGGCGGTTAGCGAATTACCCGTTACCAGTGGGGAGGAAGTGACAATAAATACGGTGTCGGAGGGCGTAGTTGCTCATTCGGTGTTGGTTTACGCACGATCTAACTCCTGAGGATGCTCCGGGTTGGGGCGAAACACGTGTAGAGTAGCCTAATTAGTGAAGGTGCAAGGTGTGTTGCTGTCTTGCTAAATGCAGGTATTGTGCACTTATATTTTGTGGTGTGCTGCATATTTTTGCGGGCGGGCGGGCGGTGCATCTTTCATATTTTGTTTGCGGAAGTAAGCTACATATATTTCATTTTTCAAAAAAAAATATATATATTTCAATTGATTTTGTTTACCAAATCATATCTGTTTCTATTATTAAAGAAGGTATTATTATTATTTCAAGAAATATTACTACCTACTCAGTGTCAAGAAATCAAAACCGTAATTAACTATTTACATAACTTTTTGTCCTAAAACGGTGGATCGAAGAGGAAAAAAATATCCACAGATCCACCTGTGAAGCCCCGTCGTAGTGGAATGAAGCGATTTTGAAATTAAAAAGTCAAGTTTGTTAGCATTAAATAGAACTGTTAAACGACACAGGTTAGTAGTTTTTTAGAAATTATAAGTTTAATCGAACTTTATCAACTTTTTGTTGAAGCAGTAAACTTTTGAATCTGTATTTGCTCTTTGGAGGAGCGCGACCGCAATTCGAAACTTTGATCAAGATTATGATTTCTATGCAAAAAAGCGATTTGAGATTAGCCTCTACGTGTTGATGTTGGTGCACGTGTATTCCCAGAAGTTCCATTGAAGTTGTCCCGTGATAGGACTTTTGGGATTTTTTTCCCAGAGATTCAGTTACTTTTACAACTACTACTACAACCGGGTTTGCTCGAAGCAACCGCTACACGATTCTAAGTAAACGTGGCATTTCATTTTTGACCAACATTTAAGTATTGAATTTGAAATACGTAAATACAAAGATGATTTAATAAAAAATATACATAAAGGTGTGTCCAAACATAAAGTACGCGGCGGCAAGCAACACGCAAAAACAGGACACAATTCTGCCGCGCTTGTCGCTCTATGTTTGGACACGTCTCAATAAAATGTCGGGACCGTCGGACTAACAGCTGCTGGGGCCAAATAGCGCTAGTTTTCAACGATAAAACCAAAGCTAAATCGTTACCGTTTCAGTTTCGTTTACCGAAAAGTACTCGCTTTAGTTTAGTTAAAATTGTTGAATACTCTGCCTAAGGAGTCTAGGATTACAATCTGGGACAATTTAAGTGAAAATTATGAAGCTAAACCAAAGATTTTTAGGTAAATATAACCTAAATAACAACGTAACGTTTTGGTTTTATCGTTCAGAATTACCGCGATTGGGCTCTTGAAAATTTCACACTGTCGCCGAGGCCAAAATCAACTAAGAACCGATGATGACGATGAATATAATGTCAATATATGGAATGGAACTTCTGGAAATACACGTTGGTGCAAAATCGGTCAGTGAATCAGCGCTGCATCAGCATTAGCAAGGTTGTCGCTTGGCGCCGGTGCTTCGTCTCACATTCTGACAGGTCGCGTGTTGATGCACATTGATCGTGGTCGCCGCCGGAGGATCCGTCCGAGTCACGTCTGGCTCTCGATGGAATAAACCTTGAATTTATTGGTAATGTTAGGTAAGGCAGTATTTTTTTCTGATTGGACTCTTCAGATATACTTAATAATGATAATGTGTATAGGCGATTATCACGTTGCGATGGGAGGCGCTCCGTTTTAAAGTACTCTATCTACTGTTCTCTCTTTGCCGCTGCGAAATGCGTCGCAGTGTGAGAATCGCCTAAAAAGGTGGCACTTCACATGGCTTTTCGTGTTCACGTGGTGTCATGTCCGCCAACATATTAGTGAAATGTTCAAACAACATAAATAAACACCATGTGTGGAGGGACCACACATGACCGAGAACTCGGGAACAGCCTGTGCGTGCAAGTAAGGCAAAAGTACCTAAATATATCCACCTTTTTTGGTCGTGTTCGAAAAAGTTACGCAAACTCACGAATACGAATAGCCAGATGAACTGTCACCGTTAAGCTAGAGGATACTGACCGTCCTGCCTGTGCCGTTCCTCTTCTGGGATACTTCCGGGCGTCCGCCACAGAAGACTGCAGCACAAACAGATCCAAATGCAGGTGGCGAGCACGGCAGCAGCGGACGAGGTCACGAATACGATCGATCCCCAGGAGTATCCAGTTTTCTTATCAAGAGCTGTAAGAAAACACGTGTTTTTACTATATAGTTTTTCACTTTTTGTGACCCTGCGGCAAGAGATGCTAGACTGGAATAATGGTTGTAAAAGTAATTATGATATGATCTAAGTTAAAAAAGCTGATATCTATCTGCTTATCTTCCCCTTGCGATGCTAGAGTGAACTTGGAGAAGGGTCTACTGACGAATTGTGGACAACCACACCTCCTCAAGATTTTCTGTTATGTCGATATCACGATTGTCCATCAGCCATTTTTGATGTCTTAGGGAAGGCCTGTGCCCCAGCAGTGGGGGCACAGGCCTTCCCTATGGGTGGTAAGGAGGATGGGCCATAACCCACCACGCGGGCCCAATGCGGATTTGTGGGTGTTAACGGCTGCAAATGGCAGCCGGGTCCAACGGCTTAACGTGCCTTCCGAAGCACGGAGGAGCTCGAGATAATATTTTTTTGTCACCCATCCTATGACCGACCCTTGCGAACGTTGCTTAACTTTCACAATCGCTGGGCCTGGCGCTAAACCACTACGTCACCGAGCAAGATTAAATGGACTTAATACTGACCTGTGATAGCTATGGGATTAAGATAAATGCTGGCTTCCGCGCTTCTTCAACTCGCGTTGTTAGAGTAAACTGTCGCTGTCACGTTCTAGACCCATGATAGTATGGAGAACTACCTATATTATACCACATGATGTACTACGGACTACTAAACCTTCAGTCAGGTTTCCTGTTAGTTCAGATATCAAAACAAATAGAATTACCTGAGCTAGGAGAGCTGTTGGAGTTGAGATCAACGCTGGCTTCCGCACTCCTCCCCCTCGCATTGCTAGAGTAGACTGTCGCTGTCACGTTCTGGTCCATCGAGGGTATGGAGAAGTTGCCGCAAGGGTCTGACGCATTGTGGACAACCACACCTTCGAGAGTCAGGACCTCGAGGTGCACAGTTTGGGTTCGACCACCGTCCCATCCTAGTTGTTAAAGTTATGGGGTTTTTGAGAGTTTAGCACAGGAAAGAGACTTTTATCTTCGTTTTTGTTATTAATAGTTTTTTGCAGTGCAGTAAGTAAACTTATTGTGGTATAATTTTTAAAACTTAGTGTTTAGTGAACTCTATTAAACGTGAAATGGTGTTCAATTTATTGCTCGAGTTTTCTGTGCTTGTGCTGCTTTTTTGTGTTTTTGGTTAATAAAAATTCTTGATTTTAATACAATTCTAGATTTTAACTGACAACATTTTTTATTTTTTTTTCAACATTAAACACATTTATTGGTAAAGTATGACCAAATAATATTGATGAATATATTAGAAATTTAAATTCCTGAGCTTAGTACCGGAGAGAAAACACTTTATTTTCTCAAAATTATCGGGTCATACTTTGTTAAGTATGACCGTTATAATGCAATGTTGCTGTTGCAACATTGCATTATAACGGAACGCACACATTCGTGGCGCATAAGCATTCGCGAAGCAGTAACTAGAATAGCAGACAATAATGCTAACATTTTCATGCATTTCAGAAAACAGGTAAACATGAGAAAGACGCTAGGAAAGTGCCATCAACCTTTTTGGCAGACAATTTTTCTATTGTCATCAGTCCCTTTGACGTCGCAGTTTGGGGGTTCAGGAGTCCCACCAGGGTTGAGAGAGTACGTGCAAGGTAGCCTTTGTTCTCCATACATGTTCACCGCCCGGCAGTATAGCAAGCCGACGTCCTCATTCTGAGGGACCCAAGTGAGGGACGAACAATACTGGTTCTTTCTACCTTTTACTCTCTGAAAGATAATTTATGAAGTATCAATGGGGTTCAAGTATTAATCAATGTTTTAATTTGCATGCTGTATAGATTAAAAGCTAGGCCTAACTATTCCGAAAGTTACGAATATGGTTTAACATTTTTGTAAATCGAAAAAGTACGATAAATTTTCCGATTATGGGGAATCTATTGCCCTCGTTTGTTTTAAAAATGTCTATTGATTTTAGTCAAGAATCTTATATTAATATTCTATATTTTAGTGCTGCAGTGTAAGGTCTTGCGCTTTAGAAAAAGCCTGAAAATTATATTGTTGTTATCTCATCCATAAAGAATAACAATGTCAGTAGTTCTTATTATAATGTGGTTATTCAATACTATTCACCAACTTGAATGATATATTTCTAAATGATTTCTATGAAATACTGTGAAGTCCATATTCTGTCAACACTCACTATAGCACTGGTATACAAGATCCGAGAGTCCGGGAAGACCCAGCTGAACTGCACCGGCGCAGGCGCACTCTCGACGAGGCACATTATAGTTTCCGCCTCTCCGTGCACTATGCCGACTGTCTGCTGTTTCGTGAATAAGCAACGTGGCCGATCTGTTGATTGCCAATAGATAGACTGATCTTCAATAGAAACTTTTAACTCATTACACTGGTATTAAAGTACCCTTTTCCACAATGTTCAGCTGATCCAAAACCGCTTAATAGTACGAGCATTGAAGGACGAACGTGAAAATGTGGGCCGAGGCGAAGCCGAGGCACACATACGTGAGTCCATCAATGCCCAGTTGCGGCCAAGGCTTGTATAGTACTTTTCTCAAATAATGCGCGGAAATTCAAACCAAGTAGTAACTTTTCTAACATTTTATTTTTATTTAAAATTACAGTATAATTGAAAGTAACAAATCGCACCGTCTTGAGTTTCTAGGTCTTTTACATAAATACTGAATATGTCGTTGCATCTTCATACACCGAAAATGCCAAAAATCAAACCTAAAACAAAAATAAAGAACGTATAAAGTTCTGATGTTTGCTGTTTAACTAAAACAAAGTGGTAAATTAGTACCTATATAGGTAGGCACTTATCAATAAGTACGAAAACTTACTTTTTAGGATCCAAATACACACTGTCTGATGCTTCTGACAAGAAAATTTGCACGTTTGATGCAGACGTCCTACATTTATACCCTTGTGCATGTCTTTTGGGCATTGCAATTAGGTTTACATCTGGTTTACTCAATGTTTTTTTTATTTTGGAGACAACATGTATTACAGTTCTTACCGCTTCTTGAATTTCAGGTGGCGTCAAAATATCACTTTTGTCGCTTGAACTCATTTTTATATTAAATTAATTACTTAATTTAAATCGAAGATAAAATATTTGACAGAACAACAAACAATTTTAACTAATAACTTCCCCCGCGCCCAGATCCATAGATAATACAATGATATTTTATGCCACCTGTCCGAATCGTATATTACACTTAAGTTTTGTAACCAGGAATACAAATTAATAGGCGGGCGTTAGTGCGCTCATGACACTGTTACCGTGATTCGGAACTTTCCATTTGCAAAGCCAGTTCTAATTTTAAATATTGATGATGATCACAGACCTCATTGGCTGTCGTGTTTCATTGAAAATTTGGTTCCATTTCTGAATTACACGTGTATAATGAGTTTCAATACTAACATTTACGGTCAGACGCAGGCAATGTTTCTATGAAAATCCATTGTTACACGTTAGTAATGGATTCTCATACAAAAATTGCCGGCGCGGTTTAGGTCTGTCCGGAAACTCCAAAATAGCCCGAAGAAGGTTGTCAAAATAATGTTCGAATTTCCAAGCATGTTTGAGAAATAGTACATTACTGCAGCGGCACGCAAGACAGGCATTGAAGGACGAACGTGAAAATGTGGGCCGAGGCGAAGCCGAGGCACACATACGTGAGTCCATCAATGCCTAGTTGCGGCCAAGGCTTGTATAGTACTTTTCTCAAATAATGCGCGGAAATTCAAACCAAGAAGGTTTTTTTAACTTTTAATTTTTATTTAAAATTAAAGCAAAAAAATGAAAAAAGAAGAAAGGAGCCAGTTTCTTTATTTTTTTGGAATGTGCACATCAAGGCCTTTCATTTGATAAATTACCCGTGTTGAAAAAAATTTTTTTTTCTCCAGATTTTTCGTTTTTTATTTTTTTCCAGTTTTTTGGAATGTACTCATCAAGGCCTTTCATTTGATACCCATATACCTAATATTAAAAAAAAGTTTTTTTTTTTTTTTTTCGTTTTTTTTTTCATTTTTTGGAATGTGCTCATCAAGACCTTTCATTTGATACCCATATATACCTAGGTATTAAAAAAAAGTTTTTTTTCTTTTTTTTTTTCGTTTTTTTTCATATTTTTGGAATGTACTCATCAAGACCTTTCATTTGATACCCATATACCTAGGTATTAAAAAAAAAGTTTTTTTTCTTTTTTTTTTGGTTTTTTTTCATATTTTTGGAATGTGCTCATCAAGACCTTTCATTTGATACCCATAACCTAGGTATTAAAAAAAAAGTTTTTTTTCTTTTTTTTTTCTTTTTTTTTCATATTTTTGGAATGTGCTCATCAAGACCTTTCATTTGATACCCAATATATACCTAGGTATTAAAAAAAAAGTTTTTTTTCTTTTTTTTTTTCGTTTTTTTTTCATAATTTTGGAATGTACTCATCAAGCCCTTTCATTTGATACCCATACCTAGGTATTAAAAAAAAGTTTTTTTTCTTTTTTTTTTTGTTTTTTTTCATATTTTTGGAATGTGCTCATCAAGACCTTTCATTTGATACCCATATACCTAGGTATTAAAAAAAAGGTTTTTTTTCTTTTTTTTTTCCTTTTTTTCATAATTTTGGAATGTGCTCATCAAGGCCTTTCATTTGATACCCATATACCTAATATTAAAAAAAAAAAATTGGATTGTGCTCGCTCATCAAGGCCTTTCATTTGATACCCATTATTCGTTATTCATTAAAAAGTTCGCTCCATTTCTGAATTACACGTGCGTAATGAGTTTTAATAGAAACATTGCCTGTCAGACGCCGGCAATTTTTGTATGAAAATCCATTATTACACGTTAGTAATGGATTCTCATACTAAGATTGCCGGCGCGGTTTAGGTCAGTCCGTAAACTCCGATTTAGCACGAAGAAGGTTGTCACAATAATGATCGAATTTCCAAGCATGTTTGAGAAAAGTTATTTAAGTACCTAGTTCTAAGTTTTTGTTATCATAATAAGAATTTGAGAACTGCTGTTTGGAAAACCATTGTTTCGGTAAAATTTATTTGAGAACGTGCTTTTGTTCAATGATCGTATAAAAACCCCCTTATTCAAGCTAAAGAAAAATATAAATACTCACAACCTACGTGTATAGTGACGTTGTCCTCGTATATAGTCGGTAAATAGGCGTTGTGTACTCTACACGACAACTGTCTCAAATTATCATGTAAAGAGGCAGTTAGAGTCAAGGAGGATACCGTGTAGTTCCCATCGTGCAACTCCTAAAAAAGGTTCAATCATTAAAAAAAAAAATAAGGTGCTGACTTGACGAGACCTTGACTTGGGTACAATTCAAAATCTTAGTCTCTTATTATTTTATTATGATAAGTAGCAAAGCATGTACTGCGAATAAAGCATGGATGCCATCACTCATAACCTCTACCCTAGCGGGTAAAGGATTCATAGCTGTTCATTGTGCTATAGCATTCATAGCTGGTTCATTGCGCTAGTATTGAGGTAAATTACCTTATGAGCAGTCGATTTAACCAAAGTTCCACCAAGATACCAGTTTATAGTCGGAGTGGGGACGCAACCTATGACCACGCAGTCAACCACCCTGGGCTGGCCGATTTCAAAGTCGAAATTATTGTTCAGACGAATTTCTACCTTCAATGGAGGTACTGTAAAAAGGTATTAACAAAAGATAAGTTAGTTAGCAGATCCAATTTTGTGTTAATAAATTTACCTAGGATAAAATAAAATGCCACTTATGAAGCCATAACTTTGTCCCTAATTGGTAGGTCTATTTTTATAACAAAACATAATGTGAAATAGCCATGTCCTTCTAACACACTAGGCGGCTCAATTTAATACTGACACGATGTTCGAAAAAGGAGTTGAAGACCTGAACATCAGAGGGCCTACTTCAATGGTCATTCTACTAAAATTAACGCTTGTAGAATAGAATCACAATGTTTGAGATTGACAGGAGCTAAGCGTAAGCTTAGAAAAAGTTGATGGTCATATCGAATAAGCCCAATATCCAACCACAATACCATAATTGTGGCGGGCCTAAAACTGGAACAGATGACTAAATATAAGTACCTCGGCACCTGGCTTACATAAAACTGGGACAGCGACGCAGAAATCAAAACGCGCATCGAGATTGCCCGAAGTGCGTTTGAAAAACTTACAATCCTACTTCGGGTGCGTCTTCTTCAGTGTTACATCTGGCCTACTACTATACGGATGTGAGGCTTGGACTATTAAAGAAGATCTCAGGAAACGTATAGAAGCTTTCGAAATGTGGGCATACAGACGCATGATGTTTATATCCTGGACTCAGAAAGTCACCAATGAGGAAGTTCTGCGACTAAGTACTTAGTCAGACAGAAACGCAAGCTTTTGCAAACCGTCAAACAGAGAAAAGTTGCATATCTGGGGCACGTGCTTAGGCACTTGGCATTCGGAAGTGGACGGGAATAACAAGTGCCGCCGAACTCTTTAGCCTTGCCAAGGACAAGAACAAGTATGCTGAGCTGACTGCCAACCTTCACTAGTTGGAGAGGCACCATAAGAAGAAGAAGCGTTAGCTTATGTCATTCCCATACATTGAAATGATATTCTACTAGAATAAATTTTAGAAGAATGACCTATTGAGTAGGGGGGCAGATCAGTCTCCGGTCCATTTGTACTCACAATACATTTTAATGACAACCGCAGCCATAAACGGCTCAGTGACGTCAGCATTGGATGCTGTGCACAGGTACTGGGCATCCAGTTCATCCCTCCGAGCTCCCGATATCACGACACGTTCCCTCAGGGTTCCAGGGGTATCAGATGACACCCTCCGAACTACCAACCCGTTGCGAAGCCACAGTACTGTCGTGGGCGCTTGGCCTAAAAGTGGATGGAGCGTAAACAGGAAGCCATTTTGATGATACATTTTATTGGCAATGGTGCAAGACAAAAAAAGAGTATTAGACGCCACTCCCACTAGCGACTCGGTAGCATAATTTGTTAGTGCATTGGGCCGGAATTGCGGGTGCGGAAGTGCGGGTTCGAGTCCCGTCTGAGCTGCTACGGGTGAGTCAATTTTTTCTAATATTTTTTCAGTTATAAAAATAATAATAATAAAAATAACTTTATTACTCAATATCAATTTAACATAGTAATGAGACACCCCAGAGAGTAATACAATACTCGTGTTGGGGTTGACATAATATACTATATCTATGGGGTTGACTCGCTCTTCCCAAGACAAAACATTATATTGAGTATGTACTAGGTATACTATACATAGTAAAATAAGAACAATTTTATTTAACAAAGGGGAATATATAAACGCACTTTAAAAATAATGCTATACACATTAAAATGTTTAGCTATAAAATTAATTGAATGAACTTTAAAAATAATGGTTTGCACTATAAATATGCTTAGCTTTAAAATTAATTGAATCAACTATAAAAATAATGGTTTCCACTACAAATATGCTTAGCTTTAAAAATAATTGAATAAACCATAAAAATAATGATTTCCACTGAAAATATGCTTAGCTTTAGAATTAATACTTTTCACTATACAATTTAATTTTATAATATCTATTACACACTTCAACCTCAAGAGCAAAAATTGGACACTTTTGCCTACTACAACGTCTACAACAAACTATATTTTACTGAGGTTATTATTTGTAAATAAACTATAGAACCTCAGCTTCAACCGGTAAGTGTGAATTTTCTAAACCTATACATTACATTATGTACCTACTTAGCGAGCAATTAATTATCAACTACTTACGTACACTACACAATACACAATAAGTACTAAAGCTTGACTAAAGTTATAAAAATAAATTGTATAGTGCAAAGTATTATCGAAAGCTAAGCATATTTACAGTGGAAATCATTATTTTTATGGTTAATTCAATTACTTTTAACTACTCTCTACTTCGTTTCAATTTTAACATAGTTAAAGTGCAAACCATTATTTTTGTAGGTATTTTAATTAAGTTGTCTATGAAATTATTACTTTAGAATGTATATTAATTTTGTAAATTTGGTTCATGATTATTTAAGTGATAATATTATATTAAAGATCTATTATTATTTTAAAGTGCTTAAGTACTATTTTATTGCTGTTTTCATCAAATTTAAAGTGCTATTAAATACATCCCTTTAACAAAGAGTAATATTCCAAGAGTGTGTGTGTGTCTGTATGTGTGTGTGTATGTGTATGTGTGTGTGTATGTATGTGTTTTGTGCCCACAGGTTTGTAGGTAGGTGAATATGAATTTTAATGTATTTAATGAAGTCCTCAAAAACGGTGAAATATTAGTTAAGATAATAATCAAATTATTTAGAGCTACATTGTGAATTCGTCTTTTGTGCATATTGATTGGATCAAATATAAGATTTTGTGTTTGTCAAGTATGGTCATTAGGACATATAGTTTTCTTATTGATAGAAGGCCGCAGAGCTTATATAGTTCATTTGTCGGGAATCGATAGGGCTTGAAGTAGATTACCTTGATAAGAGCCCTTTGAGATCTTTCAAGATGGAGAAATTTAATCTTAGAAGCACATATGGGGATGCAGTATATTATAGTGTAGTTATATTAATTGTAACTTAATGCAAGACTTAAGTTGATGATAATAGCTTTAATTGGTTTGAGGTCCCAATCGCACTATTTTCAACGCTAAAACCAAAACTAAATCGTGACCTATCAGTTTATTTTCAGAAAAATAGGTACCTCCTCGCTTTATTTTGGTTAAACATGGTTAAAGCTAAGCCTAACTCTAAAGCTGAACCCAAGTTTTTTAGGTTAATATAACCTAAATGACAACGTAATGGTTTGGTTCGTTATATAGCGCGATTGTGCCCGGTCATCTTATGAGATTGACAATTCACCAACACAGTTACACATAACTACCTTTTTCATTTCTCATATTCGGAAAGTGATGTATATTTGAACTGAGCAGCGGGTCCAAAACTCTTCGTTCCACCCTAGGGTGTAAAAGTAATTTAAATATAGAACTGAATTTGGCAATGAAAAATTTTACAATAGTTAAAAACAAATGGTTTAAAAAAGTTGCAGCCTTGTAGGGCGCATTCACGAACAACAACAAAACATGGTATAAACAGCCAGTGCAAAATTAAAAACAATGGGCGGAGCGGCCGGCGACGCGACGTGTTCCAAATTTAAAATAAGAAAAACTATAAAATATTGGAGGGAGATATTCCTAACTCTGTGACTTTGAGCTGTGTGTGCCGTATTAAAGTTTTGTGTTGATTTTGTATTTACTAAAAATGAGTTTAAAACTAAAACAAAAAGTTCAAATAAAATAAAAGAAACAATAAAACTACGCTGTAATTCGCCTACCAGGAAACAACTACTTCAGGAGAGTCTCTGCCATGGACTTAACGTCTTATGAAAGACCATAGAATATCTCCAACTTTTACAGGCATCCAACAAAGCCAAATCTGTCATCATAATAATTTATATCAAACTGTAAATATTCCAAGCAAGAATTTAACTAATTTCACAAATTGTTCTAATTTTCCTAGGTTTTTAAAGGTAAGTTGGTATAGGTAATAATTATAAGGTCTACCAATGTAGTTACTAAGTAGGTACATGTTTTTATTAATAAACATTTTGGAATAACTAAGGCTTTTTTTACTTTTCTGAAATTCGAAATGAAAAGTAGAGTGTTTAACACGGGTAAAAGTCATCAATTCCATTCTCGAACTATAGCCGCCCTCGCTATGTTCGGGCGTCTAAATATCTCGAATGGGAATTGCTTCCTTTTGACCCTCGTATAACAATCTACTATTATTTTTTAATTTAATTGTAATTATAACTAATTTTTTCTGTAACGCATTTTTATTATAGTTTTGTAAAAAATATACAGTGGCGCGCTCTACATGCTCTTACTCTAAGCATTTGAAAGCAAATTTAAAATTATCGGCCTCTACGTACTGACAACAACTTCACAAACAAGCGTAACATTAGAGCCCACTGTTAGAGGGCCCACGTATGGAGTAGTGATCTGCTCTCCTTTTTCGTTATAAATCCGTGGAACACCGGTTGGATCTGAAAGATAACCAGTGAATTAATTTTCCATTTTATTTACCCCAGTTTGATTTTCGTGACTGTATGTGTGTGACTGTGACTGTATGTCAACAATAAAATTTTATCACATCACATTGTTCCAATTATTGTAAACAATCTTGATAAAATCTTAAGGTCTCCTTATCTCAAAAACTATACTTGGTAACTTACTTAATTTTGAAAATAATAAATGTATATACTTAAAGTAAGTAACTAATTCATAATATTGCATTTTTTTATGTTTTGTATGTATTAAAAGAATGAATGTTAAATCTATCGTTAAAACGAATACCTTTGGTTATTTTCACAGACCTATATCGGCAATTTTTTGCTAAGTTACACGGTTAATTTTTAAGTACCTATATTTATCTAAAAATGAAATGAGTTAATCTCTTCCCTATTCTAATCGAAGTTTTAATATTTAATAATTGGTCAAGATATTGAGGTTTGTTTATGTCCCAAAAATTACTGAGTTTTGGATTTAGAGCTCATTCATAGAATTACACGCGCGTAATCAAAATAAACTATCATGTTTACCTACGTAAATAATAAAAAGAATGAATCTACGCACACATCTTGCTATTTTTGTGAGTTTGCCGATTAAACATGTTTTTTTTCCGATATTTTCAAACTATTAATTTTTAACTTTTAACCGCACGTTCATATTCAGAAACGTGGTCTGATATCCCCATTTCATTTTTAGATATACTTAAAAATTAAGGGTGTATATGTTATAAAAAGACAGTTATCTGAATTAACAAAGGCTTAATTAGTGGTTCACAAATAAGTTCCATTAACTAGGGATTTTGTCTGCATTAAACTCGTGTGGGATGGACAAAGATTAGGAGAAAGATTTTATATAAAATTTGTTGGAAGGTGATTAGTGTTTTTATTTAGAGTAGAGGATTTTTTTAACAACAAGCAACGAATTCAACGTAAAGTAACGTAACACAAAGTTTTTTTTTGTTACTTTTATGCTCGTATTACACTTTTGCATGATACAGTCGTGCCATGCATTTATAAATAAATTAAACTTACTCGTATTTCATTTAACGTTTTTATTTTTTTTATCTAAATTAACTTTTCTTATTTCTGTCGTTTTGTGGAGTATGATTTAGGGCGGATTCGACCAAGAGAGAATAACTGTTATTCTTAGATAAAATGACCAGTTATTCAAGAGTAAATCGAAATTACGTTTTACCACACACTATTTTCAGAGTATTTTGCCTATTCGGGAATAGTCGCTATACCACCATTTCGCGGGGAATAACAGAGTTAATCCGCGAGTATTTATTTATTATTTTTTTATTTTAATGGCGTCCGCGTGCCATATGTCAGTGACATTTGTTTGACATTTGACTTTGACCGCTACAGATACGTAAAAGGCGACAAAATAGAGTTGACAAGACTTTGCCTTTTAAATAGTTTGTTTATAGAACAATGACAATTGGCAGGATAATACGTTCATTCACATATTCACTCACTAATGAAGGAATAAGAATCCCAAGAGTAACTTATCTTTGGATTGCATGGAAAAATGACCATTTCTTTACTCGAGAAAAAAATCGTGGAATACTTAGATGTATTCTTGGTATAGTTATTCCCGTTTATATTGAAGTTTGGACGAATCCACCCTTAATTGATTAGTTATACTTTATAAATAACACAGAAACCTTTAACTTTTAAATGTGACATAGGAAAAATTATAACATTGTTAGTTACAACACGAAGAAAACCCGCATTTGGGGACAATGTGTTCCTAATTTTTCACCTTATGGGGAAAAAAGATGCGTGTGGGATACCTAGATACTTACTTATAAGTAATTATGATTTTGGGTTGAGCTTACCAACAATTTTCAAATCTATAACATAGTCTACCGACGAAGATCCTTGGTAGTGGACTCTACATCTGTATTTCCCTTCATCCTTGTCACTCACTTGAGGTAGAAGGAGAGAAGTGTCATCGTAACAATGATTGCCGATACAAGAAGTCCCGTATATGTTATTAGGGTTTAATGTTCTGAAACATATACTTACGTTGAGTCTTTGTAGGTCACTTAAAAGTAGGTTAGACTAGGTTAAGTTAGATTCGGTTAGGTAATTAACAAATACTAACTTTTGCCAAGTGTCTTCATTAGGGAACCTATATAGGAACTTTTCATCATCTTTCACCCATAGTACATAGGCGTCTGGTCCATCCAAGAATATCTTGCCTGGGCCACATGGTAACCGCGCGTCATAATTCCTCACTGCTCGCAAAGACCTTTCTGTGAATTTGAACTTTAAATAAAATCAATTTGTGCTTCTTTTGCTCAAACAAACATACTACATCCTTGGTGAGTAAACTAGTTATTCATTCTTGATAATATCGAGACACGATCTGTTGCACATCAACTTTACCAAATACATGCACAGCTTAGTGCCAAGTGCAGAACTTAAACTAAATTAGATTAGCTTGGGTACTTGTAGCTGAAGTAATATCATACAGACAGTGCAGACAGCAAACTATGTGCTTAAGTATGAAAAAGTACCCCAGCTGTGCGAGCTGAGCTAAACTAACTTAAATGAATCATGTAGCGCTACCCAAAAGGTAACAAGGAAGTTTTTTATACAGGGTGTTCTGCATACAACTCCGGAAAATTAGTATAAATAAACCCTGAAAGCCACAAGCTGAGAACTATGTTTTTTTTATTTGTATGGAAAATTGCTAAGTATCAGCAAAAAATTTCGCTAATCAATTCCATTAGGCACAGGTAAAATAATACAACTTCTGTCAAGGGTTGCCGCTATAATGCAGTTTACTATAAAAAGAAAATAAATAAAAAAGTGGTGATTTTCAGGGTTTATATAATATTTTTCCTATCTGCCATATTCGGTTTTATAAAACTATTTCCAAACACCCTGTATTATGTGTCTAATTTCATTGCATAAAGAAGGATCAATCGACTATGAGATCATTAAAACATTCAAGTATGTATCAAATAAAGTCTAAAATCAAATAAAGATAGAAGTCGGCATAAGATTTGACAACTAAAGTAGAAACTGCTGAAATCTAGAGATTTCTAATAGAATAGATAGTATAACATCAACGAGACACATCAAAAGCATACAACGATTTCTAATCATAACTAACTACCTAAAAATAACAATCTCATTAACAATACAATAATCGACAGCTGCAAATTCATATTTTTAGAAGTTTTCAAAATAGTCAACTTTGAAGAGTTAGCTGCTCTAGATACCTGGTAACTTCGTCTTTAGATCATTATAAGTTTTACCTTCTATGCAAACATTGTGTAATTATTTAATTTGTATTTATTATATGGTCGCTAAATATGTTTCCGGTACAGTTTCCCACGATCACCCAAGCGTCTCTTTTGCCGAGTACATTGTACATACTTACGATTAGTTGATAGACTTTCAAAACCCGATCAATATTCAACTTACCTGACTCGGACCTAGGAGTATTTCTTTCTTGAGCTAAGGCCGTTCGAGATGAGATTTAAAAGTCCAAACACACGATTGACTACAGCATTAAATTGCTCTGATTTTATTAAGATTTTTTCAAACTACTGATTGAGTATTGTATGGTAAGGCATGGGGTACATAAAGTCCAGTTTTTACATCAAAGTTACTATTCTTCAATTATTTTGTAACCAATCAGTATTGGAACACGATTCAAATAAGAACCAAAAATTCAAATAAGAATCTACATGTGGTAGCTTGTCAATAGCTTTTAGTTATATATAATATTTGTTGTTATCTGTATGTTTATAAGCTGTTAGCTATCCATAAACGATAAATTATAATAATAAAAACCCGATAGAGATTATTGTCAAGGAAATTATAAGTACTGCGAACAACGTAGGTACTTATAATTTCCTTGATTATTGTATACCTCTAGTACGTTATCTGTGGTTTATCGACATCATATTGACATTTGGGAAGTTGAGCTTGACATGACTGTTTAAAGTTCTTTTATGGACTTTCATGTTACATAGGTATACATTTTTACTGTCATTAGTCAATCGTGAGTTTTGATTGTTGTCAATTTATTAGTACACACCGTCATCAAATGCCAAGGTCATGCCAACGGCTGCAACCGTAACGGCAACACGGAGCACCAACATCTCGTCCTGAAACAAGCAAGTTTAAGAATTATTTTCATTATTTAATTATTTAAAAACTTTGTTTGTTGTTATCCCCAATAAAAATAGTAGCAATTTTACTGCACAGACCACTGAGCGACTGAGCTGGGTTCAGTGGTTAAGCAGCTACTATTGTCTAATTTTAAAAATCTATCGCTATCGCTTTCATTTGACAGATGAATGTAACATATTGCTGCGTTTCTTGGTAAGTTTTTATTTGTGCCAAAAAGAAACATCAATGTATCACATCTTGAAAGCGATTGCGATAGATTTTGAAATTAGACAATTAGCCCCCAGGTTGAGCCTAGATAGATAGGTCATATCGGTTCGATTGCCACTTTAGTTATTATATTCCAGCTAACTTACGGAACGAATAATTTACACACATCTTAAAACATGTAATAAAAGTGTAGGTACTTTTTAGGTTTAGTACATGGGCGCCGCCAATATTTTTTTCAGGGAGGTGCATCTGCACCCATTATATTATTAACTTACTTATAAGAGGTGGATACCGAATTGAACAACTAAAATTAACAAATTTGGATAGCAACCTAGACGCCTTCAGTTTTTATTCAAATAGTAACTCAACAAAAAAATAATCTATTTATTTTTTCTTGACAGGGGGGTGCACTCTTGCAGTTGCACCCTGCTGCCGGCGTCCATGGTTTAGTATGAGCGGTTGAGGACGCCCTACCCAGCAGTGAGTATCGTGCGAGTTGCGACTGGATAATAGGCGGTTATAATTTACCTTCGGTTAGTATTCCTTCCGTAAGTTTTCTGAAGTTTATTAGGTAGGTACTCAATCACGATTCACGCAAAAATGGCTGTATGGACTTAGATGAAATTTGGCACACAGATACCTAGTTATAACCTGGATAAAGAAGTACATACGATTACTTTTTATTCAGGTCAAAGGGTGCCTAGGGATACTTTGAATGTATTGTGTATACGCGACGATGTCGCGTGTGAAAGTTAGTAAATTTTGTCTTTACAATACATATTCAACATTGTATTTATGAAACTATTACTAAGTTTAAGTTCATTATGTCTTCTAGTAGTCCCATCTCTACACAGCAAAAAAACGAAAAATCGCTGAACCAATGATTTATTTTGGTAGGATTGTTCCTTGTGTTCCTAAGATGGGTTAACGAAGTGGAGCCACCTGGATTTTTCAAGCAGGTGCGGGGAGGGGGGAATTCAGCAGCCATAACGAAGTCCGAGGTTAATAACTGCCTAAGTTCAGATACTAAGCCAAGTTTGGTATCATATTTGGATAAATCAATAACGTAGAATTTATTTTTGGTATAAAAAAGGCAAACATCACAACCGCGCATGTAACTATGATTTTTTCAGATGTTGTTAGGTACCTTGAAAGTAGTTTTACCCATGTTTTAACCCTTGGAAACCCGGCCTCTGTAAAAACTTGGCACTTGTTTGAGTATTTTCGAAAAAACCTTTTCAGGTATCTTTAATCTATACTTTTGTAAAGCTAAATATGCTACATATTTGAGTTTCAATTAGATTTTTAAAATTTTAATATTTAAGTAGTAGTAGTAGTTATGTTTTTTAAATTAGCTGAACAAAAATATTTTCTTTTATTAGGTATTATTTTAAAAATAAAAGGATAATAGAGCTCCTTCGAGGTATTTAACTCTTCAATGCCCGGAAAATGAGACACAATAGAAAACCTATTGTGTCTCGGTCGCCGCTCCGGCGTTAATGAATTAACTTTTTCAAATAGGTATTCCAATTTGTGTATTTAATTGTTTTTTTTCTATAATCAAACAAGTATTTTTTTTTTTGTTTTTTTTTTAAATAGTTTAACATTTGAATGGTGTAAATATGAATCCAAAAATGAACTCAGCACCCTAAATTCATACAAACATGATATCAAACTTGGCATAGTAACCGTTCCGAAAGTTCTCTAGAAAGCAGTAATTTTCGCGGATGAAACCAAGATGAGTGGATAAAAAAAAACCGACTTCAAAAAACCTGCCTCTAAAAAAGCAAGAAATAATATAGAAATCATTAGATACGCATTATCATTGTTATAATAAAACACGTCTATTAAAGTCGGGTGGGGCTG
Organism: Agriphila straminella; assembly: GCA_950108535.1. NCBI lineage: Eukaryota > Metazoa > Arthropoda > Insecta > Lepidoptera > Crambidae > Agriphila > Agriphila straminella. The sequence goes on along the minus strand of OX467303.1, from coordinate 2,993,092 downwards.
GAGTACCTACATCTTCCTTTTTTTATTCTAAAAGCCCCACCCGACTTCAATTGACGTGTTTTATATTTTTTTATTTTTTTATTTTTAGTGTAAGTACTTTCTGTATTAGGTAGTGTAGGTGTATTATTTAGGTAGAAAAATCGGCTCAGCCAAACGTGAGATAATCGCGGAGAAACATACATACATACAAACTGAATACCCCTTTTTTTGAAGTCGGTTAAAAAGACTACACAAAGGTATCCCTTCCCCAACAAAAAAAATCATCTAATTCGGTTCATAAATAACAAACAAAATTGTCAAGTTAGTTGATTTAATATCATAGTATTTTCAGGATTACTTGTAAACTACTAAACCGATTTGAAATAAAATTAAATGGGACCATCTCGCAAGAAAACTCAATCGAACAAAAAAAGAATTATCTAAATCGGTCCATAAATGTCGAAGATACCTACGCGCGAACAACGATAAAAAAAAACATACAATCGAATTGAGACCCTCCTCCTTTTGATGAAGTCGGTTAAAAACTGATTAAAAATCGCGCTGCGCGGCCGTTTTTCTACTATTACTATTTAACAGAGAGTGCACTATAATACGTTTATTTCCATAACGTTGCTTTAAAATGTTCCACGAGTCGACGTTATTCGAATCGGTAACACGAACATGTCTAAGGAGGGCTTCCGCTTCGCCTGCAATGCTGGACTTCAAATAGTGAAGTTTCTGTACGTTCGAAAGTTTATTTATTTATTTATATTTCAATCTTACACAGCTATCATTACAGGATAATCCCAATTCGACATTGTGGGCATCTTATTTTTATATTATAATTCCTACTTACTATTACTTATAACTTACATAACTAACAATATATAAAACTACTCTTGCGAGATCACCCAAATTGCTTGAGGAAATATCAATTCTCTCATGTACTTCATTCACTAGAATGATAGTTCGGACTAAAGGCGTTTTCGCCAGTAGATTGGTTCTAGCCACGGGCACGGCCAGCAGCGGCGGGCGGCGCCGCCTGCACACGTACTGGTCCGGCGCGCACAGCTGCAGTCGGCGCAGCACTCCCGGGTTGTGCGTCATCCCGCGCATTAGCTTTACCACATATCCGGCTAATGTAAACTGAAAGTGATGCGTTGTCATGTACTAAGCTAATAATAAGGTCTTGAAAAGTAGGCCACTCTTTGTAACTCCCCGTAAAGGTAGGCAGCTGGATCCTAGGCGGATATATACTCTAACGCGAAAAGAAACGACACTTGAGCATGTATGCTCGTAAAATCGCTCACGGCAATGTGTGCGTGTCTAGAGGCGCGCGGGGGGTGCGCGGGGCGCGCGGGGAGTGCAGCCGCCAGTCGCCGACTGGCCCGGCCAAGGGTTCTACATTTCTTTACCGTGGTTTTACTGTCCCACTGCAATCCGTATTGTACCGCGTTTCGCACGGACTGACTACGCGACGCAACATAAGATAATCATGCCCGGCGGCGGCGGGCGTTATTGTTATGTTTATGGCTGTGGCAACAACCAAAAACAAAATCATGATACAAGTTTCGTCGTACCTATTTTAAAAGTTTAAAATATACGAAATATTAGTCATGCCTTTACTCTTCCTTTTACCTGACTTTAATAATAAAAAAGCTCTGAAAACAAGTATTTCAGATGATTAAACTCGTAAACTCGCAAGTAGGTAAAATTGACAATAAATAAAAAAAATATATAAATCAAACATTTCTTTCATAATCATTTGTTAAAGATTAAAAAACTGATTATAAATAACAGAAAATATAGTATAAGAGTTGCAATCTATGATGTACCCAATATAATTTAAAGATTACAAAAACCGATTAGAAATCAAACCTATCTTTCATTAACATGTCCTTGCACAAGTTTACATTTTCTAACATACTTACTATTTCCATTACCACAAGTCTAAATTCCATTTCGGTATCAACCCTAGCGCTTACACGCTCTGGCTCAAGGCGCTGGCGTCGAACTCTCACGTGCAGAGTGTGTCACGCCACGCACGGCTGAGCTTGCGAGGTTAGTACATCTGAGGACTCATGACCTTCATTACTGCACGACGCCCGATGTGAAGATGAGCGTGAAGGCGTCGACGTCTCCATTTGTAAAATCGCATCCTGAATATCCGCTTTGATGCAGATGTACACTTCTTCGAAAGTATTGTAGGTACTCATCGTTAGCAAAGTATGAAATCTCAGCACGCTTTTCACGCGTTGTAATTCTTTATAAGTTAGCGATGTGTTGAAGTAAACACGTTCCAGTATTCATCTATACACTGCATTCGAGTTTGTAGATATCCCTTAGTTAATCCAGTTTTTGGACATTTCTTTAAGTTTACTTGAGTTTTATTCATCAAAGTATTTTTATTTAACATTCATTCTTCAAGTGATCAAAAGTGATTACTACAAAATAATTGTTCCATATTTGTTTTCGCCATAGTTCGTAATTATAAGCATAGTCACAGTATTTAACAAGAATCACAAAAGAAATCCATTCAGTTTATCGTAAACAACTTGTTATTTCTTCGATAGCTCATTATGCACTTTACGTCCTTGCACACTTGTAAATAAAGATCACTTTTCTATTATCGATTATGAATAGACCTTTTTTTCTGTAGGCCTATTGTTCGATGTGCTCGACGCATCCGAGGTCGCCTTTTGTCCGCTTTTCCACAATAATTTTTATCCTGTCTTTAGGGCCAAACAATATGTATGTTATTTTGAGGGATATTAGATTGATATTCGAATGAGAGGTAAGAGTGCAGCGAAAACGCAATGTTTATGGTACGACCGTTTATTGAAAAGCAATGGATCGTATAGATATATCAATACAGAATTAAACACAACAATGACTTATATTATAATCTCTTCTTTTTGAAAACTAGTAAGCCAGAGGCGCAAGACTCTTGTTTTGTGATTTTCTTAACTGTTTATCAAATTAAGGATCGGTTTAGAAATGCGTGGGAGGGTCGAGTTAGAGTGGCGTTGAAGTGAATCAAACACGCAACCCCTCCCTCTGAGTCACCGGTGCATTTTAAATTAAATGCGTTCTCTTTTTTTATGACAAACTACTTTACTACTCGTAATGAACTTTTGGAAAATGTTTTAACGAACTTCCTTTACAACTCGTTAGCGAAAGAAATTTTAATATAATGCACACACGAACGCACACAATATTAGAATATACCGATTATTTTTTTTATTTTTTATTTAATAAGGTCTGCCAACGGCTGCTACATTATTTTAGGTGTACATTAGTTACATTGTATAAATAAAGCTAAAAGTGCAAGCCAATTAAAGGCGGACACCGCACCGCATGCAAGTAAACAAAAAAACTTAATATTATAGATTACTAACTATAATAGGTACCTTCATACACCAAAGTACAAAATAAATATGTCTGTCACGCATGTCACGTCTCATAAGCTTCGATGATGTATTCCCCACTCATCCGGATGAATTTTAATAAATATTAAAATACCTACAGCAATTTCCCTTTTCATCCGAAGACCCGATGGTATTCCCCACTCATCCGCATATTTTGTAAACCTAATTAGCAAAATAAATATCGAGGTTAATATAATAATAAATAGGGTCGGAAAATAAAGTAAAACATTTTTTTTATAATATTTAGATTTTTATTAGTTCAAATTACCAACAGGTTCAAATTAAATATGTAGTAGCATGAAAAAGTGAAATATAAAATTTACAATAAAAGTAACACAATGACAATAATTACAAGTCAATAACTTTTTGTACTATTCACTTATCTAGGAATGCAAGTATTGTTTGTTGGTCTCTATACACATTAGGAAATATAAACAGTTTAGATTAATCAAATATATTTTAATGCATATTAATTCTACTGATAGTGTTATTCTTTTTAACAATAATAAAGATCTTGAAATTAATAAATAAATTACCTTGAGGTGGGTATTTATAACATTTGTAATTGTAAGTTATTACGATTACGATTATTACGATATTTGCGAAATGAGAATCAAACGCAACGATGTTATTTTTTCTATATGATAACGGAATTCCTATTTCAAATTGTTTTATTTTGAGAGTATACTCATTTACATTTTTTTCTAGTACTTCTAAAAATTTTATAAGAGTTGGTTTACAATTAGATATGTTTTTATTTATCTTAGAATGCCACCCTTCTAAATGGTTTGTGGTTCTAAATCTCTCTCCATAAAATGAACACTTTCCAAAAAAATTGACTCAATCCAAAAATTCACAAAGTAATCATTATAAACTAAAATGCTTCCACTATTAGAGCAATCTTCCATTATATATAAATAACCGTCACTTACTAAATGTTGCGGAATCAATGACAAAGCGCAACACATGGCAATGGCAACGTGAGTTTTATCAATGGGATTTTTGTCTAATTTTAATTGCTTGGCTTTTTTTCTTAAGGCCTTTTTAAAATGAAAATAGCAGCCTATAATTTTACATTACTTTTTGCATTGCGGTCATAGCTGCTAACTCATAATCAGTTTGAAATTTTTTGTGGATTCCACGTTGGCACTTGTGACTTAATTAATTGAAATAGAATTTTATAAGTTCCTTCTTTTTTATTCATCAATAAAGCGTATACGAGGGGTACAACATTGGACGTAGTTTTGGTGCTGCCTAAGTCCCCATGAAGTTCTGTTGAAAATAAAATGTGGTTATAGTTTTATTTAATGACCCAGATAAATGCGCTGCTTTGTCAAGCTGACAAACAAAAGATTTTAAAGACATACCACGAAACATTTTTGTACCTAATTTAGATTTTTATTGTTTTATTGTTTTTGAAAATTAAATGAGATATTAAAAATATTACTACTATGTATGAAAAGTGGAGAGCATGCTGGAAGCCAAAATACGTATTTTTTTAAAGGTATATATGTTTTTATATATTATATACTTATATAAATATAAAATTAATATTTAAATATTTTTTTAAGATATATTATATTATTATGTCTACATTTAATTTAATATATAATAAAAAAAAAGATACAGCGCAATTTTTCTGCAGTCTGTATCTTTTTCTTGTTTCATTAGACCATCAACGTGCCGGACGAATGGGGAATCTTTTTTCGGATGAATGGGTAATAATTTATTTATATTTTGTTTTCGGATGAGTGGGACATACTTGTTCGGATGAGTGGGGAATGAAAATAATTCGGATGAATGGGGAATGAAAATAATTCGATAAAGGCTTGTCTGAGTTTTGGTTCCTCCTTTTGTTCCTCCTTTTGATGAAGTCGGTTAAAAAGTCTACTCAATCGTGGAATAGGGAAATGAAGTCCGAGGACTAAAAATAAAAAAATTGTTTAAAAAAAACAAAAAACCGACTTCAAAAAACCTACCTCTAAAAAGCAAGAAATAATATTCGAAATAATAAAAATACGTCTATTGAAGTCGGGTGGGGCTTTTAGAATAAAAAAAATGAATTTGTACTCCAGCCCCACCCGACTTCAATAGACGTATTTTTATTATTTCTTGCTTTTTAGAGCCTAGGTTTTTTTATTTCATATGTTTTCGTTAAAATCCGTCTTTTTATTACACGGATAGATTTAATGCGATTATAGTAGTTTATGATACAAGGTTGGTGAGGAGGTTTTTAAAACGAGTTGACGTTTTATAAGCCCGAGCCGTAGGCAAGGGTTTATAATCGTCACGAGTTTTAAAAAATCTTAACAACCGTGTGCCATACTACGTTTTTCAATACATTTGCGAGAAAACATTATAGGTACTGCTGAAATTGTAATCTATTATATAATAAAACTGTAAATTCTAAATATTTGTGCGCGAATTACGCAAAAATCGCTAAACGAATTTTGATGGATTTTTCACAATTTAGTAGATTGAGGTCCAACTTAAAATCTAAGCTATGTTTCATCGAATTCGGGTGGGTGGAACCAGAGAAACAGCTTGAACTCTCCGTAGTACTAGCTTTCATACACTAAAGGGGTCATTTTTTACTGGTTGCAATATTTTTCTACTGTCCACGCGGATGAAGTCTCGCGCGGAAGCTAGTAGAAATAAAAAAAAACGTTCGTAAACAAAAACGCACGGCGCCGGCGTGCGGTAAAATCAACTTTCCGCACGCTGTACTACTCCGAAAACAAAAACGCACGGCGTGCGGTAAAATCAACTTTCCGCACGCTCGACTGTCATCGTAAACTTACATTTTCGAGCAACTGTATTGAAAACAACTTATCTACCTATTATTATATATTATGTAATAACAGAGTTATTTTGGTTTCACGATACCATTTTATTCTGTACTTAACTATATTTTTATAGCTACCTACCTAGGAACTTTATATTAATGAATATGCAAGAGAATAAAAACGAGTTTCAAATTAGTTAAAAAAGCAAACAAAGTGAATCTTATTATATATCTATGTATATGAACTAAGGACGGAGACGGAAGGAAATAAGGACATAACTTTCTCACTTAAGTTATTAGCACTGATGTATAGAAAAACTTAAGGAGAACATGATTGTGATAACTTGAATTAAACGAGTACTTACTAAGTTATCATACGATCTTGTTAAGTTGCAAACTTATTAGATAGAAAATCTCTTGAAGTACTTAACTAGCGCGCAGCGCTACAGTAAACTTGATCATTATACTTTCTCAAGCAGTTGCACATCTTGAAAGCTTCATTTGTTGAACTTTAATATCACTGTTTGTTTACTGACCTACAATGTTAGGTAAAGAACAAGCAATTTTATTTCTTGCCTGCAATTCGTACTTATTCCAGTTTCTAACAAAAGAAAGAATCAATGCAAGCAATCAATGCATCGCACAACGAGGGAGATAGGTACATACATACATACATTGAGCCACGCTAGTTTTACACGCTTTAGCTAAACAATATCCAACAACATATGATACGTACCTCGATAGTTATTACAAATAAATGGCCAAAATCTTTACGTTAGTAGGTGTAAGTCATGTTCCCAAATTTATTTGTTTTGCAATAAAAAATGAACAAAAGTGCGGGTCTTTTTAAACTCCGTAGGTACCTAAGAAATTCCTGAATTTTGAAAGAATTTTTCTGGAGAAAAAATATTACGTTTACTCCTATTATATTCAAGGAACAAAAATTTCTTGTTTCATTTTTAAGAGGGCATTGTTGTTTCTTTTTTTTTAAATAATATTGACCTAGTTTACGTATATAAAACTAAATGAATAGGGATCTCCACGCAAAGCTTAAAGCCGCGATCCTCACTGGGGATCCAATTTCAGATTGAAAACGATGCCACGAGTTTTAAATCCTAACTGGGGACTTGCAGGGCTGCCTCCCTGTCCAAGGCTTTTTCTCTAGTGTAAAAAAGGCAAATGAAACTTTGTTCATGCAGCCAAGTCTTCAGTCATAAAGTTTTCTTTAGTTAGCATTTATCTGGGTGTAGAAAAAATTATTTAGAGCTAGCTAGTAGCTATACACGATCAAGTGTACCCTCAAGTTTGAAGCGGACTTATACGGCATCAAGTCATCTTAACCCCGCAGACTGTCAAGTTAACTGAATGCAGTTTCAAGTTCACTGAAGACATGAGGGTACACTTGTTCGAGTTGGCCGCAATAACGTTCGAACTATAAAACATAATTCTACCCCTAAACTACCTAGCTTATGGCAAAGTTATTCACCATCTAATTCGGCTATCACAAGTCGACAAACTTTGAAAATGAACTTGCTGTGAAAATAGGCAACACTGTCAAAAGAATGTGTTGCCTACTTGATAAAAGAAGCTTGAAGAAGATGAATTATTTTATCAATAAATACGTTAGAAAAGGTCATTTTTAATGTTTGACTGTTGTTTCCACCACCCAGTTGCGATTCGCCCCAGTTTACCGGCATAGGTACTGTGTTTGTACGAACCTGCCCGGACCAAAGAGAATATCGAAAAAAAAATCCTATACTCACAATTAGTAGTGTAAATTTATTGTCTAATAACATAGATATAGTATATTAAAAGGGGTCTAATAACAACGCGTCTTACTCTGTCTAATAATATAATAATTTATGTACGGTCAACGGCACGCCGCGCCGGCGCAGAATATATACTCTAACGCGAAAAGAAAAGACACTTGAGCATGTATGCTCGTAAAATCGCTCGCGGCTATGTGTGCGTGTCTGAAGGCGCGCGAAGGGTTCGCGCGGGTGCAGCCATAGTAGGTGCAGCCGCCAGTCGCCGAGTGGCTCGGCCAAGGGTTCTACATTTCTTTACCGTGGTTCTACTGTCGCTCGCCGCTCGCTTGTCCCACTGTAATCCGTTTTTTATTTTAAATTTATTTGGGTTAAAAAACAGTGTACACAATAAAGACCTCCGAAAAGGGGACCACCGAATGAATCTTCCTCACTAAAAGAAAAATAAAACCAAACTTTTTGGGGATAATGATAAAAGCACTTTGAAATTAGTAAGTAGGCCCATGTAGAAACGTTGTAGTTTAATAAGTTGTTAACTTTTTACAGCTGTCACCGAAATTTCTTGTCTTGCTTCGATCAAGGATGTTTTGTTCCTTTTCGACATGATTATCTATGCAGCAGTGTTCTCACTCGCACTAAGAATTATTGATGCGTTCACAGTTAAGCTACTATTCAATTCAGGTTAGGATGCGTTCTGGAAAAAATAATATTTTGATTTTTCAAGTAATAAAATAGGGTAACCGAAAAGATCTAAATCTTCGGAACAAAATTAAGACTATGGTAATAAAATAATTATTAATGGTATATTGCTGGATAACGTTTATAAATAAGGATAAATAAATTACAGTCTTAGGTTTTTGAATAATAACGAAATTCAATAACAGGGGTTGTTTTAATATACCTTAAGATCACAAATTAAAGCTGATTTGGTTTCCGAACAGACCACCGAAGAGGACTTTTTGAGGCAAAAATAGGATTTTTGGAAAAATATGATTTCAGGATTTTATTACCATCTCAGTACACATTTTTGAGTTCAGTTGATATTGTTTGGTAAAGTGTTCTTTTCTAAATGTATACCTTATTTAATTTTATAGCTTCCGAACAAAATGACCACTGAATTTGACAATGACCCAGGCGCGCCCACGCGGAAGAAGTCGCGTGCGGAAACTAGTACTTACTGCTACAAAATATAATATGTTTTTTTATCAAAGATACTGCGAAAAGGACATTCTGATAGATAGGACTTTTTGTGTGTTTTACTAACTAAATCAGTACTACATTAGTTCAATAATCAGTTGTAAGGCTTAACTAGGAATTAAAGATTAAAATCATACGATTATCATCTTACTTAATAAGCACGTTGCAAGCCATGTTTAATTAAGTGCTTACTAACAATAACAGTTGCAGACTAATTTGTCCTTCGTACAATAGAAGTCAGTGCGGTGCGGTGCAAGTTGCATGTTGCACAGAAACAACGGCGATACATATAAGTATACATATACATAAGTATATGTTATGGCCGTTGTCGTTGAAAAACTATTGTTAAAATAATTGTTTACGAATTACCAGTAGGTAGGTAGGTACTTTAACTGTTTTACACAAATAAATAAATAAATAAAAAGTATTAAGGCTGAATAAACAGCTTTCCTCGCTGTAGAGAAAAGCAGAATTCCACCAAAGAATATAATATTATGTTTCCGCTTTGTTTGTGACATCAACAATATTATTATTACTACATAACAACTCGACACCCCATGCGTTCTCGAGATAATGGGTCTTGATAGGCGGACGAACAGACGACTATATTTTTTTATTGAATTACAAATGTATTTTTTTTTTGTACAGCTTCAAGGGACCGTAAACCCGAGTATATGGTTTTAATTTAAACTCGAAACCTCGCGCCACCCACGCGTTCCCAAGATAAAGGGTCTTGACAGACAGACAGACAGACGGACAACGAAGTGGTCCTATAAGGGTTCCGTTTTTTCCTTTTAAAGTACGGAACCCTAAAAACTATTATTTTTATACTGACTTTCTTGATAACAGTTAAAGTACTGAAAATTCGTTTTTACTCAGATAAAAGACAATAGTTTTTCTAAACGATAAATTTTTTATCAGAACAACGGCGTATGTATGGTAAAGGTATGTCTATTTTATCGCCAAATTGAAATGTGAGAATTTTATTGTTATTGTTGTATAAGGATTTAAAATTTTAAAAAAAGTACTTACACGGATATACCAAAAGGGGTTTGTTAAAGAAGGAGGTTGATTTTAAAGAGTTTGGACGGATTGAGGTCGCATGTATGAAATAAATATAAAATAAGAAAAAATATGAAAATTATTAACAAATTAGTGTTTTTTGATTTTAAATAAATAAATAAGATGGGATATTAAAAACACAACGTAATGTAAAACACAACGACAGGAATCTACTTTACTTTATGAATAAATGTCTTGCCTTAGATAATTATAAATATTGAAATCGAATTTTAAACGACATTCTGTCAATTCTACGTCATAATTAAAAATAAAAAAGTTTATATTGTCCAAAATACTCGTAACTCATATGGTGGTTAAGTATTCTTAAATCTTCGCAATTTTTTAATTTTACTATGTGGTGGATTTAAAATGGTTTTTAATTATTTTTCAGTACTTGCAAATACATATTTGCAAGTACTGAAACGTACATACGTCATCCTTTCCTTTAAATATTTCCTTTTCCTCGATGTGTGCACGCAATATTGCTGTTCTGCTCGCATTAGCGAGTCGCGAACCTTCTGATGGAAGACATCTTTAATTTCCCTCTTCGAATATCAACGCGGCACGGTTGACATGTGCTAATCATAAAACTTTAAAATATACGTATTTATAACGCTAATTACTTTAAAAATTGTGTGTCAGTGTGTTAAATTGGTACCAGTGTATGGACAAATCAAAATCCTAGGTGAACTGTGAACTTTCCCAAGCAATTAAGCTAACCGCCCCGACGCGCCGGCCGCCGAAAGACCGTTGGTTGGGCTGAGCTGATCAAAGATCTCTGGAGACATCATCCTCATCAGCAAACAAGTAAGTGTGCACATCTTACTTCCTACAGAAGCTGTGATTGTGTCCTTTTGTCTCATTCCTTTATTGCAGCTCAGTGTTCTCCGCCCTATGTTACATACGTGTTTGCAAGTACAAAAGAAAATACCTACGTACTTCAGTTTCACGTTTCACGACCGCAAACCTAGTCCATTGATCCGTTTTATTAAAAAATAATCACCACACTTGTTGGTCCTTCGAGCCGGATTAACTAGTTTAAAACTTATAACAATATTGCACCTAGGTACATACCTACCCGCAAACTCGTATCTCTATTGATAATAATAAATATTGCTCGCTATAATATTTAACACACGTACACAATTACCGCTAATTATCTATTTATACGCATTTTTTTACCTATACCTACCTACATTACATATCGCTAATAGTTTCTATAGGTACTATACCTACTCACCGCACCGATTACGAGATTGATAATTTGTCAAAATTTCTTTATTTTACCGCATCACGCATTGGCAAGCTATTTTTATCTTTTAATCTTATACTTAACCGCATAATGGGTAATTACCTAAGAAGTTTACTTACACCTACCTACTAAATATTTTAATGATTTTGTTCTTAAATAACACCAACGCATCATACCATTTCCGCTATTTATTACAATAAATTACGCATTTGTTGTACTATTTCGCCCGCCATTTTTGTTGGATCGCATCGCATTCCATTTCTTTCCGCCATATTTGTATTTTTCTTTCCGCTGTGTTTAGCAAAGTGCCCGCGCACTCACTGTCTCACCCGCTAACGTTTATATCTATAATTCAGTTAGTTTATCTAGTATTTACTCGCTGTTCCGCACATTCGTTCGTTCGTGCATCGTGCCGTACGAACCCGCCCGCTTGCATTATAGGTCAATCAAGGTCATTAACAGACCAGCTGATTTGTTCCTGTTTGTTTACTTACGTTCTGCTTTAGCGCAACATCATATTGCATACTTTAAATATTTTATAAAACATTCGAGTTGTTTTTGTACGTAAATTATTTCACGTAAAAAATGACTTCTAAAGCTAAGAAAAATGAAACTGAAGACACTGTCATAGATCCTAACTTGTCAGTGTTAAACTCTAAACGTAATATACTTTTTGAGCGTATGCAAAGTATTTATAATATCGCTAAGCACGTGGAGGCAAAAAGGACTGAGCCTAGCGCATTATAATTATTATGCAACGTCACTAACTTAGATAATTTTCGCGATGATTTTGTTAAGGCTTTAGATGCCTATAATATGGCTTTCGCTAAAAGTGATCCTTCCGCTGAAGTTAATTACCAACCTTGGACCGCATTTGAAGAGATGTTTTGTTATGTAAAACGCATAATTGCATTATTTCAACAACCTTCACAACCCTCAGTCTCTTCTGTGATAGAATCGCAATGTCATTCTTTGAAACCTATCAAACCACACTTACCGCCTATTGAATTATTGTCGTTTAATGGTGATATTCGCAACTGGCCCCTTTTTTATCAACAGTTTAAAAGTGTTGTACATGACAATAAGTTTTTAAGTGATAGTGAAAAGGTGTTTTACTTAGTCGGAAAACTAACCGATAAGGCTACTTCTGTGTGTGCAGGGCTGCCGCCTACCGCTGAGAACTATAATATTATTTGGGAAGCTCTTGTGCATAAATATGAAAACCCGCGTTCGCTCGCTTCTTCGTACCTCAATCAGCTATTAGAATTTAAACCCTTGAATAATAATAGTACCGCGGCTTTAGACTCATTTTTGTATAATTTTAACTCACCTGTTGAAGCCCTAAAACAGTTGAATATAAAAGATTTGACTGATTTTATTTTTCTCTATATCGCATTGCAAAAACTAGACTCCGAAACCGTCAAATTATTTGAAATGTATAGTCAGCAAAGACAGTTAGGTATACCGTCTTATGCTACCTTAATTGAGTTTATAAGAGACCAATCAAGGGCGTTAATTCAGTCAACTCATACTCCAACCGCTAATTTTAATAAACGCAACACTAATGTTAATTCAAAAAAATTTGCTCCAACCAAATCGTTTATTACTGATTTAGATGGTGGTACAAGTTCTAATAATTCTAACACGAAATGCACTTTATGTAAAAAATATTGTCACTTACATTTATACCAATGTTCTGCTTTTATGAAACTCGACCCGCATGAAAGATTTAATTTTGTTAAACAAACCGCGTCATGTACCAACTGTTTAAGTACTAAACATAAATTATTTAATTGCACATCGCATGGTACTTGTTCGTATTGTTCGGCCAAGCATCACTCTTTATTACATTTTGATACGCAAAACAATAAAAATAAATCTAACAACAATAACTATAACCGCATGCAGAATAATAGTAGTGAAGCGCCGCCCGCTACCGTATCCGCTGTCGCTCGGGACTCACGACCGCCTCGTGACGTCATCGAGCCTCCTCCGTGCGCCCGCGACCCGCCGTCGCAGCCACTACCCGCCAGTTATAATAACAACACGATTTGTAATCATTCTTGTGAATATAATAATCGCACAGGGACATCCACATTATTAGGCACCGCAAAAATAAAATACATAGATTCGCACGGCCGCTCTCATTTATTGAGATGCCTTATTGACCCGGGATCCCAAAGTGATTATATTACTGTCGAATGTTGTAATCGTCTATCGCTTTCAATTAGCAATAAAACCCCATATACCCAAGTGCAAGGTATTGGTGGAACTCCGCAAAAAATTAACGGAATTACGTGTTTTGATATTACTTCGCGATTTAATTCTAATAGTTATTCTATTAAACCTATGGTCGTGGAACGCATCACGTTATTATTACCTGACACTTTTATAGATACCAGTGCGATTAAGCATATAGCAAACTTGCCTTTAGCCGATGACGACTATTTTAAGCCCGGACATATTGATATGTTATTAGGCGTCAATTTCTATTGCGAAATTTTACTTTTTAATAAAATTGAAGGCGATAATAATGAGTCTCCTGTCGCTTTAGAGACTACGTTAGGCTACTTATTGTTGGGCAACGCACCTATTTTATCGCAACCGCAAAGAAACTCGCACTCTTTCTTAACAATTTCGTCAGATCCTTTAAACTCACTTTTAGAAAAATTTTGGTTAGTCGAGGAACCGCCCACGCACAAATATTTAAGTCCCGATGATAGCAAATGCATAAATATTTTTGCTACCACAACTGTCCGTAATCCAGATGGGAGTTATTTTGTAGATCTTCCGTTCAAGCACGACCCTGTTAAGCTCGGTGATTCGTTTACTTCCGCGTAAAAGAGATTTTCCTCATTAGAAAATAAATTTAAAAGGGTTCCTGATTTACGCGGCAAATATAATGAAATAATTTTAGACTATTTAAGTAAGGGCATTCTCCATAAAGTTCCGCAAAAAGATATCAACTCTACAGGTTTTTTCCTACCGCATCATCCAGTAATTCGTAATGATAAAACAACTACCAAAATTCGCATCGTGTTAGATGGCAGCGCAGCCACTGATACAGGTATTTCGCTCAACGATATTTTACATACCGGTTGTAATTTGCAATCTGAAATTTTTAATATTTTACTTAATGTTCGCATGTTCCGCATTGCTTTCTTCGCTGATGTAAGACAGATGTATTTATGTATACATGTCAACGAACCGCACCGAAAATATCAACGCATTTTATATCGTTTTTCCACTGATGAACCAATTATTGTCTTAGAATTTACACGAGTCACATTCCGAGAGACGACGAGAGGGAAAAGTATCCTCTCGCAGCCTCCGTGGTTAAAAGGGATATTTATATGGATGACCTTGCCAGTTCAGCACCGTCCGTTGATGAAGCATCCGAAACCGCTAACCAACTGATTGAATTATTTAAATCAGGAGGTTTTGATCTTGTGAAATGATCAAGTAACTCCCGCGAATTACTTGATCATATACCTGTGACGCACCGCCAATCAGAGTCAGTTTCGTTTGATGATGGTAATGGCTTTAAAATACTAGGGCTCCGCTGGCTTCCTAGTTCAGATGAGTTTATTTTTATTGTTATTCAACCGCCTGCAACATGCACTAAACGTGCTATTTTATCAGCAACCGCTCGTCTTTATAACGTTTTAGGATTAGTAGGTCCAGTAATTTTGTTCGCTAAACTGCTCATCAAAGAGCTCTGGCTACTCCACATCGATTGGGATGAAACTCCTCCCTCAAACATAATAGAAGCTTGGAAAAAGTATATTTCAGAGTTACCGCTGCTTTCACAGCTACGTTTCCCTCGTTTTCTTAATGTAGAAAGAAATTCACCTCGCGTCTATTTGGTCGCATTCGCAGATGCTAGTGAAAAGGCATTTGGTTGTGTCATATATTTATACGTTCAGAACGACAATGAACTGCCTAAAGTTTCATTAATATGTTCAAAATCACGTGTAGCTTCACCAAAGTCAACTACAACTATCGCTAGATTGGAATTAAACGCCTTAGTCCTTCTATCAAAAATGGTTAGTAATGTTCGTGACCAGCTCTCTGAAAGACACACAATAGATAAAATATTCGCATTTTCCGACTCAGAAGTTGCTCTATGTTGGGTTTATGCTTCTCCGCACAGATTTCAAACTTATATAGCCAATAGGATATCACAAATTCAATCGCTTCTTCCCGCTGAAGATTTTTATCATATTGCAGGTTCAGAAAACCCCGCTGATTGTATATCTCGTTCTCTCTCACCCGCTCAACTTATCACTCATGAACTTTGGTTTCATGGTCCCGCTTGGCTTTCGCTACCGCATGGTGAATGGCCTATTAAGAAATTTGAACCTGGTAAATCTACTACGTTACCTGAAGAAAAAACTGTCACTCACATAGTTAATAATAACGACAATTTTAATGATCATCCTATAATGTTACTTGCTACTAGAGTTTCAAATTATAATGTATTGCTCCGCTCCATTGTTTATGTTTTCAGATTTGCTAAAAAATTTAACTCGCGCGATAACATTAACACTGAAGATCTGAAAAAGAAAAGAAGAGGCTGAAAAATATCTCATTCATATGAATGAGATATTATTATTATTCAATAAATATTTTTATTCAGACATTACAAATATAAAGAAAAATAAATTGCTTTCTTCCCCTTTACGAAAACTCTCTCCATTTATAGATGGTGATAACATATTGAGAGTCGGTGGTCGTTTAGGTAATTCTTCTCTCAATTATGAACAAAAACACCCCGCATTGTTACCGAAAAAGGATAGAGTTATAGAACTTTTAATAGATTATTATCATCGCAAACATTGTCACGCAGGTCCGCAACTCCTGATTTCAATTCTTAGAAATAAATTTTGGATTTTATCCGCTCGCCGTGTTATCAAACAACGCATTCATAAATGTTTAAATTGCTTTCGCTTAAATCCAAAGCCAACATTTCCATTAATGTCTGATCTACCGCAATTTCGCTTAGAACAGTGTAACGAATATACACACACTGGCGTAGACTATGCGCCCTTTGTATGTCACTTTAACTAGAAAACGCGGTGTACGCAGTCAAAAGGCTTACATATGACTATTTATATGTCTTGTGACAAAAGCTGTTCACATTGAACTTGCTTCAGATCTAAGCTCCGCTTCATTTTTAGATGCTTTATAGTGACAATGGCACTAATTTTGTTTCATCCAAGGGATTTTTTTTATTTTTATTTTATTTATTAGAACATAACAAGGTCATACACTTCACATGCAAATAGGTAACTTAAAAAATAATAATACGAGGTAAGTGTTGCCTTACTTATAGGTTGCCACGGAAAGCAAAACTTAAAAAACACAACGGGAGCCAATCACCCTTAAACTTAACTTACCTAACTAACAAACGTAATTATCCTAAGTAATTATACTTATTTATACTGTAAGTATAACAAAAAATAAA
Organism: Agriphila straminella; assembly: GCA_950108535.1. NCBI lineage: Eukaryota > Metazoa > Arthropoda > Insecta > Lepidoptera > Crambidae > Agriphila > Agriphila straminella. The sequence continues at coordinate 2,976,156 of OX467303.1, read as the reverse complement.
AAAATTAAATGGGATATTTAAATGAGCTTTATAAATTCTTACTAGACGACGAATATTATAAACTTTTTCATGAAGAACTCAATAAACACCGCATAGTATGGCGCACTAATCCCCCCACTGCGAGTCACTTCAGTGGTATTTGGGAATCAAACATAAAGTCCGTAAAATCGCTGTTGTTTCGTGTGATAGGAAAACAGCTACTTACATACGAAGAAATGCTTACTGTTTTGACTCAAGTTGAAGCCGTTTTAAATAGCCGCCCTTTGTATGTTTTAAGTTCCGATCCTTCGGAACCCACCGCATTAACTCCTGCACATTTTATAAGAGCCGCTCTGTTAAGTTTTCTTCCCGCAACAGATTTAATTAAAGAGAATTGGCCTATAATATCTCCGAGGATTTTGGGAGGATCGAAATAGGAATAGTACCAAAAGTTGAGAAATTTATCGAGACACGTGTGAACGTTTGAATTTTGAAAATCTATTGGTAACTTTTTTGGAATTATGCAAATTTCGGGTAAATTCGGGTTTTTTGGGGGGTGTTTGTTGACTAAATTGTAAAATTTCGGAAAAAAAACCGACTTAAGAAAAAATTAAAAAATGGTTTTTAGACTCCTAGTGTACCTATAAGTTTGGCTACAAAATGTTTTTTTTTTTTTTGAAAATCGGTTAATAATTTGTGACCTGGGTGGTCCCTTTAGATTTGGAATTGTAGAAAAACGGGTGTTTCCATACATAAAAAGTGAGATGAAAGCATCTATGATTATTGACCAATCGCCATGGTAATAGTGATAAAAGATGCAGAAGCAGACGAGAAGTGCATTCGTTGTAATTTTGAAAATCGGTTATAATAATATTTCGGCCGCGTCGAGGCAGTCAGCGAGCGCTTTTGTGACACGAGGCGAAGCCGAGTTCAATCGTAAGAATAAATAAGTACTACCTAGAACTTTAAAAATATAATGATGATGATGCATTTGATTTGATTTTGGTTTTTCGTAAATTTTTGGGTTCATTTTCAATGCTCGGATTCTTGCGGGGACTGCAAAATCTGTGATTTTTTTCTTTCATAAGAATCTTCTCCTGATAATAAACACAGCAAAAAAAATTTTGCGAAATGGGTCCAGCCGTTTGCGTGATGGCTTGACCAAAAGAAATAGGGATTCATTTACCTACAGTGCCTTTGGTCTTGAACTAGCGATAATTTAAAGGCGTGAAAAAAACCTAATTTTATAAACAAAAACACCCACATGCTGGGGTCCATAGACTTAGAAAAATTTTCGCTACGCTCAAGTAGACGGACTATGGTGCGAGTGAGAAACCGATTCTTACGGCTTATGCGATGTGTGAGAAAGAGTTAAAAACAAAATGACAGCAGAACCTGCCTTGACTTCATTTATCGTCTTTTATCATCTTGTCTAAAAGCGTCCACTTGATTATTTTGTGATTTTGATCGCGATCGGTTCGATTTGGCTCTTATAACTATATAAATCAATAATGGTGTCGTGTTCTGTATTGAATTGTAATGTTACTTTAGACAATAACCCAAATAAACCATGCATTTCACAGGTAAATATGATTGTACAATTACCATTTTCATATTGCTTATTTTAGTTGAATATATTCCCAAACACACTAAGTGATACACTAATATCATGCTTTTAACCGTCTATTTTCTAAACATAAATATGTCATAAAAATTACTGAAGTAAATTTTTTTACGAAATTTGTGTGCTTTTTTTGAGTTTTTATTACATTTCTCAAAAACTAGAATATTAATGACCGTTTTTTTGCATTATTCACATTTTTTTTATTGATAGATAGTATCATTAGCTTTTGAACAGTATTTTTGTTATAACTGTAGGTCTTCTAAATTCGGAGAAATTAATATTTTATGCAGGGTCATCTAAAATAAAAAGTCAAATATAGATAGTATAGTAGATTTTATATGAGTAGGGTAACATTATGTTTAATTGAACTATTTTTATGATATTAATATTACAAAAAAATTGTGCATCCAGCTAGTCTAACTCCAAAAGAGTTGAGGGAACACGTTTCTATACTGAATTTAGCTTTTAACTGAAATTCACGTGAAAATAACTGTTCTTACTAATACCACTTTTCTCGCTGGTAAAGTTGTACTTATACACGAGACCAAATTTTTGTTCTGCCTCGTGTTTTTAAATCACTCACTGTGCTCAGTAGTCTATATTAGAATCACTATCTACGCTCGAGATTTAATTCTAGACTACTTCGCTAGTTCGTGATTTGAAGTCGTCACTCGCAGCACGAATTGACTTTGGTCACTTGTATAACAAATAACTATTTTATTGTACAGATAAAATCCAAAAACAATGTTCAAAAATCATTGAAATCAAAATAACCAAGGTAATTTTTATTACCTACGCACATTCGCAAAAAGTTCAAGAAATAACATAGACACACAAACACAGAGACAAGACACACAAAAGAATCTTCGCATTGCATTAAATGTTTACAAGAGTTAGAAAATTCACCTTTAATTAAGAAAAATAACACCTTTTGTGTCTACAATAAATAGACGTAAACAAAAGGCATTTAATATTTATTTAAAGAATGCACTTCTCTTACCTTAGGTCCTTAGCAGTTGCACCAAAAAGACAAGTTTTCAAACCCCTTAAAAGAGATTTCAAAATTACTGTTACGAAACAAACCGCGCGATAGCACTCAAAAAAGTTTTTAATTTCTTGAAAATTGCACGGAAAGTTAGCTGGAAAAACGCGCGGAACTTGGCACCGTAGGTGTGGTTGCGAACGCGGTGCAGTGAGGGCACGACTGTACTCGCGCAGTGTATATTTTCTTTGACTGCACCACTCGGCGACTACACGTCGAGTGAGGGGAGGGTCGGCAACAAATCAGGACTAGTCGTATAGAGCCCTGCCCTGCCAACAATTAGTGTATCTTGAGATACACTTACTAAGCTTAACAGGTCTTATTGAGATCATCTAGCCCCTTCTTTTAAGGGGCAATTTTAAAAAAAATGACCTGTACCTGAAAATTGCCTGCCACATTAGTGTAACTGTGGAATTTTAAGCGCGTGTTACGCGATCGCCGTGTAATTGAGTTACCTGATAGGCATAACAGGCGCGGGCGTCAGCTAAACGTATCTATCGAGAGTAATCAGTAATTATAGATACACGGTATAGGCGAAACAAACCAAGTCATTAGCTATTATTTTATATATATTTTTATGTTTAAATAGTTCTTTGTTGGGATTGAAGACAATTTTTGTTATGTAGCTTAGGAAGATTTATTAAAATGTAGTAAAACTGATTATTTTTCTAACTTTTTATATATTTTTTTTCTGGACTGAGTAGACTTATAAAAATAAGAAAACTGTTTTAATTTTTATAGCCTAATAAAAAAGTAAAAGTAAAAGCCCAGTAAATCTAAAAATATAATAAAATATAAGTTGAAACAGTAAAGCGCTGGTTTTTATTATCACTATATTTAATCTGGTGCTATGATTCACTAGAAAATTTATTATAATAATAAAAGTTGTATCTTTTTATTAATTAAATATTGTGTTTTTCTTTAAAAATTTTAAAAACATTTCTATTTTGCTTCACCGTGTAACTCCAGTTACAACTGATACATTTGTTTCTGTAGACATACAACTTATTGTGCGGATCGCGTGAAACTTAGATACACGCCCTCGCGTAACACGATTTGTATGGAATTTGAAAAAGCTATAATTTCAAATCGCTGTTAGCAATTATTTAATTAAGATATTGTAAAAAAAACACGACGGCCTTGTTTTAGAATTTTTGCTTTATTTATTGGCTATTTTTATTACTTAAATTTATAAATAGTTTTGAAATAAGAATGAAAAAACGATTTTTTCAATACAGTTGCTCGAAAATGAAAGTTTACGATGACAGTCGAGCGTGCGGAAAGTTGATTTTACCGCACGCCGTGCGTTTTTGTTTCCGGAGTAGTACAGCGTGCGGAAAGTTGATTTTACCGCACGCCGGCGCCGTGCGTTTTTGTTTACGAACGTTTTTTTTTATTTCTACTAGCTTCCGCCCGCAACTTCATCCGCGTGGACAGTAGAAAAATATTGCAACCAGTTTAAAATGACCCCTTTTGTGTATGAAAGCTAGTACTACGGAGAGTTCAAGCTGTTTCCCTGGTTCCACCCACCTGAATTTGATGAAACATAGCTTAGATCTTAAGTTGGACCTCCATCTACTAAATTGGGAAAAATCCATCAAAATTTGTTTAGCGGTTTTTGGGTAATTCGCGCACAAATATTTAGAATTTACAGTTTTATTATATGAATAAATTACAATTTCAGCAGTACCTATAATGTTTTCTCGCAAATGTATTGAAAAACGTAGTATGGCACACGGTTGTTAAGGTTTTTTAAAACTCGTGACGATTACAAACCCTCGCCTGCGGCTCGGGCTTATAAAACGTCAACTCGTTTTAAAAAGCTCCTTACCAACCTTGTATCATAAACTACTATTACGTTTAAACGCGTTTTTCACAAAACATGATGCAAAAAGTTACACGGAATGCGCTTCACAGCACAGGGCAATGCTACGCTAGGCCCAGAAGCTTGCATATCCCGAGCTTTCTAGTTGAAGCTTGCATATCCCGAGCTTCCTGGTTGAAGCTTGCATATCCCGAGCTTCCTGGTTGAAGCTTGCATATCCCGAGCTTCCTGGTTAAAGCTTGCATATCCCGAGCTTCCTGGTTGAAGCTTGCATATCCCGAGCTCCCTGGTAGAAGCTTGCATATCCCGAGCTTCCTGGTTGAAGCTTGCTTATCCCGAGCTTCCTGGTTGAAGCTTGCATATCCTGAGCTTCCTGGTAGAAGCTTGCATATCCCGAGCTTTCTGGTTGAAGCTTGCATATCCCGAGCTTCCTGGTAGAAGCTTGCATATCCCGAGCTTCCTGGTTGAAGCTTGCATATCCTGAGCTTCCTGGTAGAAGCTTGCATATCCCGAGCTTTCTGGTTGAAGTTTGCATATCCCGAGCTTCCTGGTAGAAGCTTGCATATCCCGAGCTTCCTGGTTGAAGCTTGCATATCCCGAGCTTTCTAGCTGAAGCTGGCAAAGCGGATCCAAGAATTGATTGATGTTTGTGAACTATGTCATTTAATGAATAACGCACATTTCTCACATTGAAGTTCCCTCGTCTACTTAAATATTATAAAACCAACAGCCGCACTCTAAAAGTTGATGCTATATTTTCTTTATACTTATGTAAGTATTAAAAAAAGTAAAAGTAAAAGTACTAAAAATTTACATGTATAATAAACTACCACTTTTCATCACCAAATTGCCACTGACCAAATTTAAGATTGTAATAAAATTATTTTTTGAGTCACACTCTTTTTATAATATTAATGAGTTCATGACAAAAACATGGAAGCAAAATAATTTCGATTTGTAATAATATTGTGTCCGAAATTGACTTTTCATGACATTATTTTAATTTAATTTATTATATAGGGCCTTTTGACAATATCAAGACTTTTACAACTGCGATAGCTAAACAGAGAAAATAAGAATAGACGTACTAAAATTGAAGTCTCCTGTAATTAATAGAATTCTAGAATGACTGAATGAATTATTGAATGTATGACTTAAACCTAGTATTTAAGATTTATTTAAATAATGTAACGCTATGACATGCCAAATGTAACGTTCTATGTTATTATGGTCAATAAATAATTGAAATTGTAATAAATATGCTTACTTCGTAGTATAGAGACTCGACACGACACAATGAAGCACATTTTAAATAAATTGTTTTGAATAGCGATAATTTAAAAAACTAAGTTACCAACTACCTACCTTTGTATAATTTCATTATTGTTCTGTACATTCTTACGTAAAAGAAATCAATAGTTAACGGCAGCCAATTACCTAGGTACTTCGAGCATCGCGGCTTCTCTGGAACAGAAGCCCGTCTTACTCTAAGCCTAGGTACCTACTAGTTGCGATAGATTAAAAAAAATAAGTACCTACCTAAATTAAGTCCGTACCTATAAGCATTTTTGCCTTATTTCACCTTGAGAGACCTACCGAGAAAAGCCCCTTATCCTGCCAGACTTTTATTTAGATATAAAAATTTTGATTTGAATTAGGATTTTGATCATTTATATAATTAGAAAAATACAAAAAAAATCGACTCACCCATAGCACCTCAGACAGGATTTTAAGATTAATAAGTATATTAAAAATAATATATTTTTGCCAACTTAACCCTCTCTAAGTAATAACTCGTATTCGTATGTGTGTTTTACACAGAGAAATACTTAAACACACATTCGTATGTGTGTTTAAGTATTTCTCTGCACAAGTTAACCTACTACTTACTTACTTAGTGTTTAGTGTTGTTTGGATAGGGATTGTAAATGTAAAAATTGCATAAGTAAGTAAAAATAGTGACGCGCCGCGAGTAGTGGCATCGCAAATCGGAACCTCTTGTGATGTAGCTATAATAATACAGGATGTCGTCCCATAATAGTCCAATTAAATTGTCGCCTGAAAGTACGGGGTGTACCTTGCGTCAAATCCGGTAGTTCTGATTTTTTGCAGACTTGTTTATGATGTTGGCCGAATGAATAATCCAAGTTTGTGACCTCGAGAGCCGAACGCAACTATGTCAAAAATCGAAAAAACCACGTAAATTTCGGATTTTGGCAATTATAAACCTGAAGGACTAGTTTTTGATAGTACCTTTTCAGGACGTTTTTAAAGTAGTCACAAACTTGGATTATTTATTGGGTTAACATCATAAACAAGTCTGCAAAAAATCAGAACTATACTGGATTTAACGCAACGTCCGATGTATAATTTTACTGGTATAAAGGGAAAGTACAAGGAAAGTACATCAAATATTGTAGAGAGGAAATTCTACAGGTAAGGTCAGTGTGTGGCATACTTTTCTAAAATTTAAGTTTAACTGAACTTATTGAACCAGATATGCTTTCTAAAGTGACTTGTGTCATCGGAAATTATAGGTAATGTATTAATTTACTTATATTGGTATAAAAATAATATTAATTGCAATAATCTTTAGATTTAAATGATGTTTTTTAAAACTCGGCGTGTAGACGGACTTCCCATGCAGTTTGAGGTAAGTCCGTCTAGTACCAATATAACCATAACTAGTGAGGCTATATGAATGAAAGCAGTTTCTAGCAGTGATGCAAAACAGGCGTTGAAATATGTGTTTTATGTCATATTGTGCTTACGGTTAGATTTCAACGATAATTCATTTTATTTTATTTTAAGGCAAGTCCGGCATAACTTTGGTGACAGTGGTTGCAAACATTTTCAATAAAATTATAACTATTGTTTTTTCCGTAAAATTAAATACTAAGTAAAAACATAAATCTTTATTTTAAATTGAACATTATAGGTAGTGACTGCAAAATTAACAATTACCTTCCCTCATTATCATTTAAGAGGTCAGAAATTTTTCAACTATATTTTTTGCATAACTGTCAAATTTATTCAGTATTTAAATATGTTAACCTAGTTGAATTTTTGTATAAGTATTTATCCCATGTGTACCGCCGTTTTGAGCTATAAAACAAAAAATTGACAGACAGTCAAAAGTGACATAATATACGTGCAGCTGAAAAGGTTGACAATATCTGCAATCGAGGCAAGACCGGCATATGACGGACTTTCCTTATGCATGCTAGACGGACTTCCCACCTATTAACATTTTAAGGTTGGTATTTTGTGCATGTAATAATTATGAAATTCAAGCGATATTCATGAATTCATCACCAGAAATAGGTATATGGATCACTAAATGACTTTCGTAATCACAGACACTCCAAAAACTCCATTAATTTTCAATTTTTTTTAATTTTTTTCGAAGAGACGTCACACTCGAACTTCAAGTACTTAACGCGAAAAAAAACTGATGACCAATTTCTTTCAACCTAATGATGTTAGCGACATCTATGTTTCTCAGTTCAAACTAGCTCCGTAATACTTTTTTAACGACCGAGGCATAAGAACCTAGTCCTTCAAAAATGGAAGTTATGGCCTCTAGATGGACTTGCCTCCCAGACGGACTTCCACACATTGACCTTAGTTAAAAAAATAATTGAAGTTTGTCTAAAGATTTTATTTAATCTTTTGAATAAAATTTATTGTATGGTGCAGTGCAATTCAACGTTGTTATTTAAAAAAAAATGTTAAAGGTTATTGGGCATATTTGACCTACTTGATGGAAGTTCTCGTACAGACTTTAAACCAGTTTTAAATTGAAGAATTCAATCCCACTTTTCTAAATATGTATTATTTTCTTATGTACCTACCGACCGGCAGAAAAAAGTTATTTTTTCAGTACCTATGTGAGTGATAAGGTATACAGGGTGTAACGGAAATGGTGTATCCATCCAAAGGTAGGTCAATGTACTCGTGAATCTGAACACCTTCCAACCGAAAAAAATATCATCTATTTTCTCGAGCGCGCTGTACCTACTAAGGTTAACTACTGTAGTCTCTCTATTTTGTGCTATATAGGCAAAATTATCAAAAATCTATTGTAAGCTTACATTTTAATAAATGAACTGGCTCTGGAGCGGAAAAGACACATAAGTAAGTACCTAAGTATAAGTTTTAATATTTTCTGAAACTCACCCATACTATACATTTTCACTCCAACTAATGTCGTTTCCCCTTTTCAAAAAGCTCATTTTCTCTTAGCATTATTGTTGCACTTAAGTCTTTCTTACATTAATAGGTAATATAACGTGACTTAGTCGGTTGGACATTAGTTTGAGAACAAGACAGCCGTGCGTGGGGGTCCACGCAGAATGGTTTGGGAACCAGGGGTGTCACCCCCGGCATATCACTAGTTCATTAAGACCCCCTTTTTATCAAAAGTGCATTCGCGCAATTACAATTAGGAGTTATGTTAAGGCGTTTGTTGTTGTTGGGCTGACGTATAGTACACCTACATCGATTTTGGTATTTGACTAAGTAATTATTTTGAGTTACTTAATATAACTGAAAAAATATAAGAAAAAATCGACTCGCCCGTAGCAGCTCAGACGGGACTCGAACCCGCACCCTTAGGATTCCGGCTCAATGCACTAACCAATTATGCTACCGAGTCGCTATTATTTTGATTTGTAAAAGATTTCAAAGGGTTTTTATAAACGCCCTTACACTTTGAGTTATTTGCAGGTAATTTTCTTAGTTACTTGGGATTTGTATTTCTAAAAGTTTTCACATTGCTACCTTTCATACTTATTGTCACAACTCTTACAGCAATTTAGTTCCTATTTACTTACTCATATGGATAATTAAAACAACAATGATGCACAAAAAACCAGAGACATAATCAAGTGTCGAAGCTATGGGGTCATGAGCGCCCCTGGCAAGATATCGATTTTGCGCCCCAAGGCTTATTTTTAGGATCATGAGCGCCCCTTGCAAGATTAGAATTTTGCGCCCCAAGGCTTATTTCTAGGATCATGAGCGCCCCTTGCAAGATTAGAATTTTGCGCCCCAAGGCTTATTTCTAGGATCATGAGCGCCCCTTGCAAGATTAGAATTTTGCGCCCTAAGGCTTATTTCTAGGATCATGAGCGCCCCTTGCAAGATTAGAATTTTGCGCCCCAAGGCTTATTTCTAGGATCATGAGCGCCCCTTGCAAGATTAGAATTTTGCGCCCCAAGGCTTATTTCTAGGATCATGAGCACCCCTTGAAAAATTTGACTTTGCACCACAATACATATTTCTAGGATATTAAGCGCCCCTGGCAAGATTTGAATTTTGCGCCCCAAGACTTGTGTAGACTTATATACCTTTCTTGCTTCGGGTCCGCAAAGTACGCCCCCTCTGACGGATGCGCCCCTGGCAGCTGCCCCCTTTCCAGCCCCTAGCTACGATGCTGGACATAATATAGAACACTTATTATTATTATCGAATGAGGAATAGCGGCCACCTCTGTCAAGCCACCTGTAAGGCCTCTAACTTGGCTTAACGACTGTTATCAGATGACAACCGACGGTTTGACGTGTCCTCCAAAGCACGAAAGCGCTCAGTTGTCACCTTGTCATCCGACACCTGGCCGGACCGAGCGTTGCTTAACACACGTGATGATCGAGTACGATCAGTCTGTCAACTTCGGCCATGAGCGCTTCACTATAGAACACTATATTTCAAGGACTCAAACAAGCAACCTAGTGTTAAATTATTACAATAGTTTATCTTTATGTTTTTGTGAGACTCTGCTATTTGACATTTGCGGATGATATGATACTTCTTTAGTTTTCAAAGTAAACAGAGGTAATAACTATTCGGACGAAGTAATAATTTAGCACTCAACCACAGATAGCGTTATAGCGATCAATAGTATAAAATAACGTATCAATAATTTAATTTAATTTATTTAATTTCGGACGACCAACAGCTATTACAACCTATTACATAACTTAAAGAGTAACAAAATAGTACATTATGAGACAAGTTAGCTTAGGTTGCTCATTGCACACAAGGCTGAGGGTTGCAGCCCGAGCGAGGCGAGGGCGTAACTCAGCCGAGTGTGCAATAAGCACGAGCTCACGAGTTTCGTACTAGTGTTTTATATATTATTGCACGCGTTTGTTATAGCTCGGCTTATGGCCCTAAAAGCGATGTAAGGGCTCACTTTACGAGCAAGTGTGTTGAAAAGCCAATTATAGGTCATCACAAATATAAGATAAAAAGCACTATCTTAGTAATTAATTCTCTTACAATATACAATTAGGTGAGACTCATAATACGATCGAAGCTTCACTTGTCGCAAAAAGATCCTACCAAGTCTGCCTGACTACATGCACGACATAAATATGAATTCTGCCGATAATTTGAAGATGCAGGGGGGACACGCATCAAGTGTTTGAATCTGAGTGGTTTTGAGGGTGTTCGTAATGTAAATTTGCATAGAATTTCCGGACAGTTTACAGTACCAGATGCAATTTTCGAAAGAAAAACAAGATCCGCAATCCCGCGACGCTTTTCTAACACGAGATAGAGGCTCCAATGATAACGATCCTTAGAACGTGACTTAGGTAAGATGGTGGTAGCTAGCCAGGCGGACTTAAAATAAACACTACCACCAACCAAACCAAATACAAATTGTAACCCCCTTGGCAATCGAACCCGGCGGGACCACAGAGGCGGTTAAAAATAAGTGATGCAAGACACAGGTACTTAGGTACTTACCAAAATAAAAAAATAAAATCCAGTAGCAATAGCTGTCAACATGAAACAGCCGCCCAACACACCACTCCATAAATAAAGCGCAGGCCATGTTCCGATAAGAACCGATAGGAAACATTGCAAAAGTGTACAGTCACGATCACGAGCAATAAAATGTACACACTTTAGAACTATGTCACATTCAATCAATATATCTCAGTGTGATAATGTTATACCTAGGTTATTCAAAACGTAATGTGACAAAGTTCTATGGTGTGTAGGCTTCTTATTGCTCGTGACTGATGTACCTACACTGAACTTTACATTTCATGAAATCAGTATAAAAAAGCGCAGTATTGAACGTTTTGTTCAAATGCGAATTGTTAAATGGTATTATGCATTTTGAGAAATGAAAAATCTATCTACTGCGCAAAGTGAGTGCAATGTATAAAACTTTTTGATGTAATTAAAGGACAAGAACATGTGCGTGTGGTGTGAGTGTTCCTATCCTAGAAATTGATTTGACCATACGAAGATTTTAAGAAATAATTGTGAAAACTTGATGGTGAAATCGAAAAATTTGTGAAACCTATGTAGACTAAGTTATGGTCGATTATATAGAACACTCACACCGCCAGTCTCGCGAAAACGCCATACTTGATATCATAAAATATACTAGACGTATGTTAATAAAAGATATATGGAAAATTTGTGCTGAATTTGTGACAACTATTCACAAAATAATCAATTCATTATCATGATTAATTTGGATTTTATAAGGGTTTTTTAGGAACACTCACACCACACGGTGTGTGGTGTGAGTGTTCCTGAAATTACTAACTTTAACTGAATAATATTGAAATTTTATTATTGTATATGATAATTTGTATTCAGAGTAAATTTGTGACACATAAATCTTGTTACAAAACGTGATAGATCAAGAGCAATTAAACATTTTGTTTCTTTTTCAATGCTCGTGTGAGTGTTCCATATTTTGGCATTTATTTGATTAACCAGACCTCGTATACGAGTGGAGGCTGCAGCCAAAATTGTGAAAAGTTTGTTCTTAAAATTTAAAACATCTTCTATTCCCGTAAGTGTTATACTTTAATAGTTATAATTTTTTTTTACATTTTCAAAGGAATATTTTATGTAGGGTGGGTATGCTTTTTATTTTGTCGGACACAATTTTCATCTACCCTCGTATTGGCTAACCTTTACTCGTAGTTTGGCGTTGTAATAATTCTATTTTTATTGCAGTCTGTTGTTAAATACTCCAGTGTTTCTGTTTACTAATAACAAGTAATCATGTAAGTTATTATATTTTTCTATAGGTACTTTTTATTTATTTTATCTAATACTAGCTTTTGCCCGCGACTTCGACCGCGTGGATATTCGGAAAATTCCTAGGGAACTTTTGACCGGGGGATAATTATGTAACTCTGTTGCAATCAAATCTGGCAGAATCTGTGTCCCATTCCAAATCCGTTCAGCCATTTTTTGCCCCCCCGACGCAAAAAGAGAGGGGTGTTATAAGTTTAACGTGTCTGTGTATATGTCTGTGGTATCGTAGCTCCTAAACGGATGAACCGATTGGTAGGGTAACCATGACCTGATCAGCCGTTTGAAGATCATCAGCTCTTTAATAGTTGATGAGGGGATCTTACTAACTTCCATATATCCTATCGAATTGAAATTTGGTACAGTATTACTTCAATGAGCTTTTGATGAGAGGATCTGACTACCTTTCATGTGTCCTATCGATTCGAAATTTAGTATCATGTTATTTCGATGAGATTGGAAGTATATATTATGGTAAGGTAACCATGACCTGATTAGCCGTGTGTCGGGGGTTGATTGAGTAACAAACATCTAAACATCCAAAACATTAAACTTTCACATTTTTAATATAAGTAATTCCCGTTCTCGTTCCTATTTCCGTTCCCGTATTTTACTTAGGGGAAATTTTTTACAATAGTAAAGATGATCCTGTTATTTTACATTCTCTGTCATACGGACTTTTAGCCTTAAATAAAAAAGTGACTGTGACATACAGACGGACAGACAGACAGACATGACAAATCTATAAGGATTCCGTTTTTTGTCTTTAGGCTACGGAACCCTAAAAAGATGTTATCGAGCCCAATAAAATGTAATACCTAGGTACTATAGCGTAAGTAACAAAATAACCGTTACATAAAGATGCTGGTAACAATAAATGCAACCCTTAATTGCATGTTATCAACCATAAATATTTTTTTTTTACATTTCGTGTTGTATCTATTTTTTGTAATAAAATGCTTAAACCAAGGTTTTTTCCCGCTTTTTGTTCATATGCATGGTCACCCTACATAAGACTTTCCTTTGAAGATGTAAAAAAAATGATAACTATTAAAGTATAACACTTACGGAAATAGACGATGTTTTAAATTTTAAGAACAAACTTTTCACAATTTTGGATGCAGCCTCCACTTGTATACGAGGTCTGGTTAATCAAATAAATGCCAAAATATGGAACACTCACACGAGCATTGAAAAAGAAACAAAATGTTTAATTGCTCTTAATCTATCACGTTTTGTGTCAAGATTTATGTGTCACAAATTTACTCTGAATACTAATTATCATACACAATAATAAAATTTAAATATTATTCAGTTAAAGTTAGTGATTTCAGGAACACTCACACCACACACCGTGTGGTGTGAGTGTTCCTAAAAAACCCTTATAAAATCCAAATTAATCATGATAATGAATTGATTATTTTGTGAATAGTTGTCACAAATTTTCTATATATCTTTTATTAACATACGTCTAGTATATTTTATGATATCAAGTATGGCGTTTTCGCGAGACTGGCGGTGTGAGTGTTCTATATAATCGACCATAACTTAGTCTACATAGGTTTCACAAATTTTTCGATTTCACCATCAAGTTTTCACAATTATTTCTTAAAATCTTCGTATGGTCAAATCAATTTCTAGGATAGGAACACTCACACCACACGCACATACAAGAACGTATACCTAAGTAGTTTAATTCCAGCATAACATTTGCTGACTGACAGTGCACTTATTGTTTAAACTGAGAGAAATAATTAAGGAAACACATTCATTATTTATCTATCTAACATTAATATATTTAAGCTCGTAGACGCAATATTTGTAAACCGTTTTGACTTAGTACTAAAATGTAACGTTACCTACTTGTGGTTAACTTTTATTGACTTTACTAAAATGCAATAAACTGAGGAGCTCGGTGGCGCAGTGGTTTAGCGCCTGGCCCAGCGATTGCGGAGGTTAAGCAACGTTCGCAAGGGTCGGTCAATCACCAATACCAATACCATGGCTTATGGACAGACTAAAATGCAATATGTAACTTACTTTAAGTATTTATTACTTTATGAGCTGTTGTACCTTAATAAATAAATAAAAAAAGAAACAGTCTAGTTTAAAGATCTTTAGATACTAATACTAAAGATAAATCTTTATTAGGTATTTCTAATTCTATCCACAGAACAAATTTTTTTTTGTGTCTTTTCTGGATGAGAGAACCGCTATTTGCTAAAAATCAATGAGGACCAGTAACAGGTTTGAATCCTATAGTTTTATTGATTCATGTGAAAGATTTTTTGAAATCCGTTTAGAAATGGTTGAGTTATTAAGGGTTTGAAGGAAATGCCAAACTCAATGCAATATGTGCTCTATCACGTGCGGCATAAGGTTCGCGTACGTCGCGATGACGTCATAAGGACCCCCAAAATAACAGTGCTTTAGCATGTTTTAGCACGTTTAACTTCTCAGGTTTAAGAGATATTGCAAAAAAATTTTCACAGTTAATCATGGTGGTGGCATAAGCTTTCTGATAAGCCACTAAACAAAAATCGTTACTGATCCTCATTATATTTTTTTCATCATATCGTGTGGCCATAATAAGTAGGTACCTACTTATACTGGTCAGATGAGAAATTTTTCCTCCCAACTGACCACTGGTGATGAGATTTGGTGGTCAGATGGTCCAGAAGGTAAATTATTATGTGGCGGGGTGCATAGTTGACACTATTGGATTATTTTGTTTACGAACGTTATCTGTTGTAGACATCGGAATACTTACTGCAAAATGTGGATCCATCCATTTCTTTTTCCTAACATCGTAAAGCCTAATTAATTGCCAGCCCGTCTAAATACTGAGTAAGCACTAACGCATTCCACGCTAATTTACAGCCGGCACAAACTTTCCAAGAAAAAAATGAGTTTACTAAACCATAGTTGTATGATTCACCCGGTGAGTCACCTTTGCACCCTTTACGAATGCACCCCAGGTGTAAAAACACGTGGACATTATCAACTTTATTGCCGTCCGACAAGATTTATAATGACATGAGTCATGCATTTGAGGGTAAATGAACGATTTCGTTTCCAAATCTCTAATTATAGCTTTTAATTTAGAAATGGATAGGGGCGTTTGACCTATTTATGGGGTCTGAAAAGAATATTACTGGCAGCATCATGTTAATCAATATTTTCGCGTAATTTTAAAACTAATGTTTTTTTGTCTCCATTTAACTTTTAATATTTTTTTAATTTTTTTTTATTTTATTTTTCTTTGGCACAGTTACAAGATACAAACCAAGCAGTACAAATAAAAATAATTCAAAAACAAAACAAAAGTGTAAATTTGTACCTCAATTACAACCATGCACAACATGCAAATATAGTTTTCATAAAAAGTGCGGCTAACTAGGTAGTTCTAATAAATTATTTTAATACAAAAACGAAATAAAATTTTCACAAAAGTTCCTACAAAAAAAAAACAAATTAAAGAAATTAATCATCAATTTGTGCAAGTGCTCCAATGTTCTCTGGATCTTTTATTGTTTTTACAAATGTGTTAGGACTTTGGTAGAATATATCAAGCTGTTTACATAACAAATTATAAAGTATACAGACGCGCACAAGTGGGTTGTTACGTGATACATTATTTCTTGTAAATGGTACAACAAATAGATGCTGCTTTCGATTAGACCTACTAGTGACCTTCAACGAAACATGGCTTAAAATATCAGTTTCCATTTTTGAATTAACTATTTTGTACAATGTTAGAAGGTCACTGATTTGACGTCTAACGTAAAGCGAGTCTAAATTAAATCGGTTAAGCCTATCAGAGTAAGTTAGGATAAACCGCTTCTGAACTGCCTCTATCCTATTAATATGGTGTCCTACATCTTGGCATGGACCACTTTGAAAACCGCAATTCTGACTACATGGAAAATTTCTCCCCAATTAGTCCCAACTAGTCCTACTTTTTCGGAATTAGTCCCAAAAAGGACTGAAAGATATAAGCGATTTAAATGGTCCATGCCAAAGCAAACCTTCATTTTGGCAGGGACAGGCTATATCTAGTGAACCTAAACACCTAGCCAGGATCTGATTATTCAAAACAAATCTCCCTTTTTTATGGATCCCGCAATGCCTAGAATCAAAACGAAATGAAGCGCCGTTCAAAAAATATAAAGGAATGATTTGGTCCCTGCCAAAATCAACCTACATCTTGGCGAGGACTTTTGAACCAGGTCACCTAGAGAAAATCTGATTATTGGAAACGATTCGTGTAAATTAGTCCCAATTAGTCCTAAAGCCACAAAATTAGTCCCCCTTTAGTTTGGGAGAAATTCCGTTTTTTTTATATAAGTACAGTCATGTACAAAAGCGTACAGTAAAAATTAATTACATAAAACTATTCCGTTCCGTAATGCGCAGTGTTCCGATTGTAAAACATTAAGCACGAACTTTCGTAAATTGAGGTATGCACAAACAGTATCTGTGAACATAAGTTTTAACAATCGGAACACTGCGCATTGCGGAACGGAATAAAGTTTTAGGCCCATATTACACTATCATGTATATATCATCCGAGATATATGTTTACTATCTTCGTCGGAGATAGCATCCGATAAATAATATATGATAGTGTAATATGCTCATGCCCCCCTAGCATGACCATCGAAACGCGATAATATGATATAGAGCTTAATCACGTTTAACTGCCATAAAAAAATGGAATTTGACAGTCGAGTGTCGACAAAACGATATATATCGTGTATTGTCGGTCATGCTAGGGGGGCAGCCCTTCCTCCCTCCAGTTAAACGTGATAAATCACTAGGTACCATATCACGTTTCGGTGGTCATGCTAGGCTAAGAGGGAGGGATTGTAAGGGCGTTTTCCTACGAACAAACAATGACACGACACGATTGTCAACAGTGTTGCCAGAACGTACCAAAAAGTACAGTTGTCAGCACTATAGTGCTGACAACACTGTCGTGCAGCTTGTGAATCGTGTCGTGTCGTTGTTCGTGGAAAAACGCGCTAAAGCCGCGTTTAAATAGACACAAAAACATGTTGGAAAACATTTTTTCAATTCAACGTTTCTGAAATATCTATCTGTGTCATCCATTTGAAGCAAAATGGACGAGACAGGTACCTAAATGTTGCGAAACATGTTGTCTAAATGGCTCTTAACAAAGCCACACCACACCCAAAAAAATAGTTTGTTTTTGTCATACATTACATGCTGTGTTGCCGTTCTAGCGACATAGAAGCTGGATTAGCGGATTTTTTTTAATATTTTTGTAATTTAGTCGCTAAAAAAGTGCTAAAAAATTGTGAAAAAAGAAATCCTATTACATATTTTCGTAGGTCACCTTTGTTAATTATGTAGGTACTATTTGCCTATAATTATTAATAAATGAGTGCTTGATTTCATAAATTCGCTTTTATTTACACATTTTTTATCAAAACTATTTTAATATTCTAGTGTCTTTTATCGATATTTTTAGTACCTACCTATTTTTTTCCAAATTTTTACACAAGTCAAAAGTTACTAGAAAAAAATGACAGGCATGAAAGGCAGTGTTGCCATTTTGTTTATTCAAATTTAGCTTTTTTTCACCCCATTTTACATGTATGTGAACTTGGCATTTTGCATTTTTTTTTTAAATTAGGTTTAATTTTCAACTTTCGTCTATGACAACATTTTACGGGAAAACGGCAACACTGAATTGGCACTTGGCAGGTGTTTTTTTTTCGTTCTTTGGTTATTTGGTCGGTTTATTTATTTTTATTTTAGAGTGGTTTTAGAATCGATTAAGATGAAATAGCTAACTATATAATTTTTAAATTTGAGATTTTTGCATTCACAATGCTATTTTAATACAATACTAAATAATATACTAGAAAAAAAGTATTTATCTAATGCGAGTCGTATTTTTTCTAGTATATTATTTAGTATTGTATAAAAATAGCATTGTGAATGCAAAAAGCTCAAATTTAAAAAGTAATAAAAAAGGTAAATCACACGTTTTTACACTTTGGTGACAAGTATCTGTAAATGTACAATTATTATAAAAAAACGTCATCTTATCAAAAAGTGTCATGTACCTACATATTATTGTATTTCTAATTATAATGAAAAAACTTATACGAACTGAATTTTTATTGGTTTTGAAGCCGCTGGTTTCGAACCATCTTTCTCAACAACTTTCACTATGAGACTTCTACGGTGAAAAAAAATCAGCTGTTCCATACAAAAGCTTTTTAAGATTTTTTTTTTAAGTACAATTAAATACATAATGATGGACAAATACATAAAAGTCCAATACCTTACTCTGTCAAAATGAAACAGCTGATTTTTATACGGAAATGGTTTAATCAATCGGCTCACAAACAAAAAAGTAAGACGCCATCTTGGCTTTTTATTTTTTAATATTTCATTATTATTTTCTAGTCAAAATAGTACCAGAAACCGAGATTCATCAAAATCGGTCCACAAACAATAAAGTTGGCCGCCATCTTGGATTTTTTAAATTGCGTTGCTGTTTTCTTGTCAAAATAGTACCAAAAACCGTGTTTCATCGAAATCGGCCTACAAACAAAAAAGTTGGCCGCCATCTTGGATTTTTATATTTTTAACATTGCATTGCTGTATTCTTGTCAAAATAGTAGCAAAAACCGAGTTTCATCGAAATCGGCCTACAAGCAAAAAAGTTGGACGCCATCTTGGATTTTTTATATTTTTAAAATTGCATTGCTGTATTCTTGTCAAAATAGTAGCAAAAACCGAGTTTCATCGAAATCGGCCTACAAACAAAAAAGTTGGCCGCCATCTTGGATTTTTTATATTTTTAACATTGCATTGCTGTATTCTTGTCAAAATAGTAGCAAAAACCGAGTTTCATCGAAATCGGCCTACAAACAAAAAAGTTGGCCGCCATCTTGGATTTTTTATATTTTTAACATTGCATTGCTGTATTCTTGTCAAATAGTAGCAAAAACCGAGTTTCATCGAAATCGGCCTACAAACAAAAAAGTTGGCCGCCATCTTGTATTTTTTTTATTTTTTTAACATTGAGTTATTATTTTCTTGTCAAACTAGAAAAAAAAACACCTGTTCCATACATAAGTACAATGCGTAGGTAGGTACTCCTTCGAAATGTATGAAACAGCTGATTTTTTTTTCGATTTCAAGGTTGGTCCTATAATGAAAGTTGTACAGTTTGATGGTGTGATCAGCCCCAAGAGAGGTTTTAAATTAATTACAAATAACCCTGTATAGGTACAAAGTTTCAAGTGAACCCATTGAAGGAAGAAAATCACTCTCTACTAAAATTTGAATAGTTTCGAAAGAAAAGCAATATAACTTTAAAATTCAATTTTATACATGACCATTTCATACTTCTTTTGAAATTATTTTGTACGCGACTGTACATGTTTTTGATATAGTCCAGGAGTCCGGGATCAAAATACCTCTAAGAAATCATTTTTATTTTATGACTTAAAAATTAAGGTTTTGAGTTTCGAAAATGCATAAAAGTTACGTATTACTTTACGTTATACTTTTGTTTTACATTGTACGTTAATAACACTTCATTATTTTAACACAAACACGCAAAAATAAAACAAGTTACAAACATCGTCACTAAATAGGAAGTCGGCTCCTGTACTATAAAAACCAAACTTTAATTCCGATTATCTCCTAAACTAAAGGGGGACTAATTTTGTGGCTTTAGGACTAATTGGGAGTAATTTACACGATTCGTTTCCAATAATCAGATTTTCTCTAGGTGACCTGGTTCAAAAGTCCTCGCCAAGATGTAGGTTGATTTTGGCAGGGACCAAATCATTCCTTTATATTTTTTGAACGGCGCTTCATTTCGTTTTGATTCTAGGCATTGCGGGATCCATAAAAAAGGGAGATTTTTTTTGAATAATCAGATCCTGGCTAGGTGTTTAGGTTCACTAGATATAGCCTGTCCCTGCCAAAATGAAGGTTTGCTTTGGCATGGACCATTTAAATCGCTTATATCTTTCAGTCCTTTTTGGGACTAATTCCGAAAAAGTAGGACTAGTTGGGACTAATTGGGGAGAAATTTTCCATGTAGTCAGAATTGCGGTTTTCAAAGTGGTCCATGCCAAGATGTAGGACACATTAATATGACTGGCATAAATTGGCGACCATATAACGCTGCAGTACTCCAGCAAACTTCTCACTAAGCTCGTATATAGAAGTATAAAACTTTGAGTTTGCTTAAAAGGTTTTGTAAGGGGATATATGAAACCCATCATTCGTTTTGCCTTTAGAATAATCGAGTCGTAATGCACTCTAAAGGAAAGTTTCTTGCTTAGAAGAAGAATATAAGATTCTTGCTTACATACAACGTGAACTAATCTTAGATTCCCTTTTTCCATTCCGATCAACTAAACCGACCAACTTAAGTAGTTTGTGCCGATTTTCAATATACAAGATATCCCAAAACTTTGCCACACGAAGCGAATCTTAAATATTGAAGGTAGGAAATATTACCGAAAGAAGACCTCAGTTTGATTTTAAACATAATTGGCCCTGCATTCAAAACCGATAAACCCAAATAGTTGAGCTGTTGAGAAGTAAAATAGTTAATTCGTTTACTTCCCAACCGAACAACCAAATAGTTGAGCTGTTAGGAAGTTAAATAGTTGTTCAGTTTTAAAGTTGATCGGAATGGAAAAAGGGGTTAGAATATTAATAATTATTGTAATGTCACGTATGTGTACTTACAAATTATTTAGATTTCGTCTCTTTAATAAATAAAGAAATATTGAACATCATCATATGACCTACGAAAAACGGGTTGGTCTTGGACTATCTAGACACAATTTGACTACATTTGATATGTGTAGAACACCTGAGGGCCTAGCCAAAGTAACATTGGCAAATCTTCGTTATCGCTTCGCTTTCGAAACATGTATGGGATTGACATAAGGTTTCGTTAACAATCGAATTTTAAAACGTCAAATCCATACATGTTTCGACGCGAAGCGATAACGAAAATTTGCAAATGTTACTTTGGCTAGGGGGGCAGTTCCCTTACGCTTTCTACTGACGCATGCCTGAAGCGTCATAGGGAGGGCATGCAATAGCACATGCCCTATGATGATGCCCTTCTTATAGAAACGTCAAACATTCGTATTGCGAAGACGAACAAAAAGACGCTCGACGAATTTGTAAGTTGAAGACTAAGGTTGAAAACTAAAGATGAACGTGAAAACGCACTGCAGCCCTTTTTTAAGGGTGTAGGTAGGACGCTGTTTACTACTCATTTTCATTCGACAGCCACGGCTATCGAGTCAAAATGAGTAGAAGAAAGCGCTCAGGCTCAAGACGTCTTTCAAAAAGTGGGCCCCTGGTTTAGACATAGCGTTTCTAATTCAAAAACAGCCTCGTCAGAGATTCGAGCTATTCGAAGGTTATTACAAGAAAAAAAGGAAGATAAATAAAATATTTTTTTACCACAAAAACGTTTTTATTTCATAAAATAATAATCAATCAAGATTTAAACAAATCTATTTAAGCAACAAAAATAATGCGTAGGAAAATGCACTCCTAACCTAGCCTGTCCAAAAAATGAAACTCTAATTTCTAGACATTATGGTCGACACTCGTACGTCAGACGGAGTTCGCTAGCACGAACCGAATAATCACACATTAGTTTTATCATACAATACATATCCCAACGATTAAGCAAGGGTTACATGATTTACTTTGAAAAATTCAAATTACTTGTACTGACTTCTTAAAAAATCACATCACAAACTTAGTATATCTCCATAATATAGTATTTTCTTCTATATTTATACGTTTAACACGTAACTACAGTTACATCGAGCGTCGTCGACGCCTATACATAAATATCAAACGAAAAACATTATGCATTCTTAAACAAATGCAAACATTCTATCGCCATCGAAGGCCGCGAGCCCTCAATTTGTCACTATAAAAATAAAACTGAAAGACGCAACCCTACGCCGAGTTAACATTATATTATAAATATAAACATTTTAATTTATTACAATATACTCATTTGGTGATCGCAATTCATTAACTTTACAAGTTTAACAATATTCCCCACATTCCCGCAATGCGATGAATCTTATTTATGTTCTATTGGGAATGTAGGATCAAGAAAACAGTATCGGTACTAAAACGTGACCAATCAAATAAATCTCTCTATTCATATAGACATACTGCAAAACAATATAAGTACTACACAAATAGAAAACTTGACAAAAATTATCTAATGCAGTCATATTTTGAGTATTTAGTTCCCAACATTCGACTGGAATGCTTTTAATATAATCATTAGCGCAAAATTTACATAATTAAAGAAATAATAAACTATTTAGTAAATTTGTTATCTCATCTTCAAATCTTTCAATAAATAATTATACATACTTTGTTGTTTTTAGTGAATGTGATGTTTATACTAAATAATATACTAAAAAAATGACATTAATATACCTATTAGTAAAATAAAACGAGAATCGATTCCCGCCTAAAAATGATCTGGTGACGAGTCGATTTTTTTCTAGTAAGTATATTATTAAGTATTATATAAAATAGCATTTTGAATGCTAAAATCTAAAAAAAAATGTGATGTTTCGTGGCAATAAAAGAAAATATTAACGCTATTATTCCTAGACAAGATTTTTATTACTAAGAGCAAGTGCGTGCATTTAAAAATAATTAAAAAATCTTAGTAATAAAATAACGAACAGAATTAGAAGACGTAAAATTTATATTTCGAGCGCTAAATCATTCGTCGCCATCGTCATCTATCGCAACCAGTTTCACATCCATTGCAATACAGATTACTTATAATTATGATGGCTGTCTTCGTAAGTGAGCGATGGGCTTCCAATACCGGTACTTCGGTATAGGCTTAGGCTAATACCTTTATTGACATTTCAATACATCATTATTTACAATACTAATACCTCACTGACGTCCATTATACAAGTACGCTGGACTGGCTATTGTCATGAAATGAGTGAGTGTACTTGGAGAGTGTATTAGTTCCAAGTACACTCACTACTGCCATAGTAGATTCTACTGCTCTCAGCGCCAATATGGCGATTTTCAACTCGGATCAAACGATAAGTGACGCTCGCCTGTCCAGCGTACTTGTATAATGAACGTCAGTGTAATACCTGTATTGATATTTCAAAACCGGTATTAGTCAACACCAAAATTCCGGTAGTTAAAGCCCTAGTACCGATGGATGATTGACATATTGAAAGCGATCGCCATAGATATTGATTTACATAAAAGGCAAAAATTCCGGTAGTGAAAGCCCTAGTACCGATGGATGATTGACATATTGAAAGCGATCGCCATAGATATTGATTTACATAAAAGGCACCTGTATAACAATGTGTTACAAAAAAAAATTAATGCCGAATATAGTAGATAGATGTCAACTCTGAAATCGCGAAAAAAAATCGACTGTTTCATACAAAAATTAATAACGAAAATATCAAAATGTATTAAACAGCAGATTTTTTATTCGCGATTTCAGAGTTGGTCCCATAGTAAAAGTTGTTCAGTTTGATGCTCCCTGTCTACCATATTCGGCATTATGGAACACGTTGTATACAATAAATTATATTCAAACAAAGCGGTACTAGAGTATTATACGACTGATATTGATTTTGAATAATATTGTACAATATAAAGAATAGTCAGTATAACAACTAATATATATTGTATAAGTACGATATCCTAAAAAGGAACATAATGCAATAATAGGCATTTAACAAACCTCTGATAAAAATACAATGTTTAATTTCTAAAATAAAAGCATCCCAATAATGTAAGGAACTGTATTTAAAAATGTAACTAAAAATGTTCCAAGTATTTTTATTTTATTTAATAATAATAATTGTATCTGCCAGTTGACAAAAACAGCTTGGATCAAAAATATGGATTGATCTATAATAAACAGTCACACTTAAAAATCTAAACAATAAATAATGTTAATCACAATAATTGAATGAACTAGTGATGTTAATTTTCTTTATAATAATTCTTCTAGTAGTCAGGTCAGTATAGAACATTTTGTGTCCGCTTTTTTAGTGTACACTTAAATGTCTCTGCCTACTACACCGTACCATAGCATGACCGTTTTAGGAACCGCCTCTGTGGTCTAGTGTATGTAAGACGCAGGGGTCCCGGGTTCGATTCCCAGGAGGGGTACAATTTGTACTCGGTTTGGTTAGTGGTAGGGCTTATTTTGAGTCCGCCTGGCTAGCTACCACCATCTTACCTAAGTCTGACGCCATAACAACAATTTATTGTTGTGTTCCGGCATATAGAGGTAAGATTCGCTGTTCCTCAGTGATGAGAATTCCGGGAGTAGTGCCCTCTCACCTTCAGCCTTATCGTCACTTAACATCAGGTGAGATGAAGGCCAAGCACTATCCCGTTGTGCATAAGCGTATCACACAAAAAAAAACTTTGTATTGAAAAGTATGTCAAGTGCATGGCCGGTGACGGAACAGTCAAGTGGGAATAGTGCCATACTTTTCAATAGGTTCAAAGATTTATATTCCTGGTACGTTCCTATTTCTAGCACGAACATGGTATGGTACGGTGTAGTGGGCAGAGACCTTAAAGAAGTCAACGAATTAATTAAAAAAAACCGCCCTATATTATATTTGGTTTTTCTACAATCTCAATAGAATAGATAATGACGCAAGAAATTGACGCAAGGTGTCGCTAACCGGAATCATTGAAAAAATCGTTTCATAAACTCAATGTTACTTCTATTCTATTAGAATTTACAGATAATCCACTTAGCTTGAGGGCGGGGGATTTGTAAGCAAGCCGCGCTTATATAAGATCGTTTATCCGATTTCAAATTCATATCGATTTCAGTTTGGCTACCATGTTAAATAGTGAAGTGAGTTCGCCCGGATTCGCTCAAAATTCAAGCAGATTCGAGCTCGCCACCATTAAACCCCAAATTCGGCGTAATTAAATAGACTGTCGAGTACTTACCCCAAACCGGATTAACGACCTAAAGTAACCACGCCATAAGTATTTTCTACACCTAATTTTTGCTTAAAAATTGTTTGTAAAATATATTGTAACAAACAAAAGCTTTTGACAAAATCTCTACAGAGCAACACTGACCGGCCGGCAGTCTTAAAAAAACAATATTTACAATGCCGAACTTATTTTTTTTACATAAAACCTTTTCAAATATTCTTATCACAATGTTAAGTGACACGGATCACACTGTTCTTACTGATCCGATACATTAGTTGCTAACACGTAAAGTGCCAACGTCTAACTCACGACACGACTCATAAAAATAACTAGGTCCTTAAACAGACCCACACATAAATATATAAATCTTTTCCAATGGAAAAAAACGTACCAAAATAAAATTGGCTTAACTATAAACAAAAATATGAAGGTGGAAGAGCAGGAGTCAATCGTATGCAATTACTTCTTTAACTATGTCAACTACAAGAAAATTCAGACAATTTCGACCTTACCACAAAAGATTTTAAAACACTGTTCAACAAGTGTTTAACTAAACACTGTTTTAATGTGATACTGTCACTTTTTTGACAATATTGTTTGAAAGAGACGGCATCACATTTAAACAGTGTTTTAAAATCTTTCGTGGTAAGGCCGTTATGATTTACAATATTAAATAATATACTAGAAAAAATTCGACTCGTCACGTCACCAGAACTGTCTCAGGCGGGAATCGAACCCACGACCTTTGGAAGTCCGGTAGTCCGGAAGAGCATTAGACCGGACATCCAAAGGTCGCGGGTTCGATTCCCGCCTGAGACAGTTCTGGTGACGAGTCGATTTTTTTCTAGTAGGTACTTACATTATTTAGTATTTTATAAAAATTGCACTGTGAATGCTAAAATCTCAAATTAAAAATATTAAATATTAATTTTAATTTTTTTAATTTTTATTTATTTATAATTATACATTACATGTTTTCACATTTTTATATATATTACATATTTAAATATATCATATAATTTCTTCGTGCTATTTTTGGTAGCACGTTTATTTACTGATTATTCAAAATACAGCATTGAAGTCAGCGACAAATATTTAGAGACAGCTTATTCTCGCATATTTATGGTGTACAGTTAGCAACATTTTAAACGATCAATAAAATAATTGGTTAAGTAAATATCATAGTAAGCTGTACTTACAGTTACCAAACTGTAAAGAAACAATTGCAAAGACTGACTTGTTTGTTGATTCCACCTAGTAAGTCATACGGCCAAATACTCAAACGATTCTTAAAGATGAGGCCACCTTAAATTCAAAAAAGTTGTCAGATTTGACAGAAACTCTATGTAACTGGCAGCTTCCTTAAAGTTAAGGAGACCTTAACTTAAGATTTTAGCTAAGAATCCTTTGAGTATTTAACCGTTAGTCAACTACATCTCAAAAAGGGGCAAAGTCAGATGTGACCTCGTTCTATTGCACATAAACGGCAGTAAAATAAGTTAAAATCTTAATTTTAAAACAGGCGTAGTATACTATTGCAGACAGATTTCTAATTTATCTAAGGCACCAGCGTTGCAGGAGAAACTTATACAACACTTGAAAAACGTTTTCATTATGTTTCTGGATGAAGAAAGTTTATTGCATTAAGTTTTTAGTACCTAATACATTTAATTTTCAATCAATAGCCTATAAATATAGAAATATGTATTGTTGTTAATGAATTAAATTATTAATGAATAGAAATCTAAAGTTCAGCAGACGAGATCAAGTTCGAGTTCGGATCGAATAAACGTCAAAACAGTACAATGGAAACCATGGCAACCATTTCTAAAGTACTAAAATAACAGTTTATTGGCGTTAATTAGATCCTGATGTGAACTCGATCCCATCGAGAGTTGGGGAGCAGGTACCAAGTTCAAGTTCAAGCATTTATAGCTCATTATATTGTACAATCAATAATATTTTATAATTGCCATTCAATTCGCGGTTTTATCAACAAAAAAACTTAATGCAATAATGGCGATGTCTCCACAATGTGAGGATGACAGTAAACCAATATACGATTTTAAATCACATACGATTCTAAAATGTAGATAAATAAAGTTGAAGCTATTTACAAAGAGGCGTCGAGTTGAATCTCTCAGCTATAATATTTTACAGCCTTACAATATTCCTTTACACAAGGATTTTACAGGTGTATCACCAGCCTTAACGATCCCATTATACAAAACATATCTAAACGCTAGCTTCGTAAGATAATATCGAAGCAAGCATCAATGTGGGAATAGACAAGAATTTAACGGTTCGGCTCGGCCACGACTTTAAGACATTTATCACATCAATGCGTGCTCTTCAGCGATTTGCAATTTTTTCCAACATCTCTAGAACGAGATTTGTTGCGAAATGCGTACAGATGCGTTTTTCCCTTAGCCTCCATTTCACCAGTTCTTTCTCATCGTGCGAGTTTTTCTATTGCGTTCGGGCGCGCACGTAAACGTTGCGTGAATTGCACTTACGCGGGGAGTATAAACCACGCTAAGTTTTGAAAACATTACCAAGAGCCTTCGCACACGAGGCATTAGTAGAGCTATTGCGAAACGTCGCATTTTGCAGTCGTGAACGTGTTCGACATGTTCAGCTGATATGTACAGCGTGCGCTATACGCGTCGGATACGATACGTTTCTACTAAGCTTCGTGAGCGATGGCACAGAATATATAATAGTACTAGCGTACAGAAGTTGCACTCCGCAATAACGTTTAAATAAATTTCGACTCTTGCTCCGACACAATAAAGTGCAATTCAGGTAGCACAGCGATCCCTTCGCTCCAAAACATGCACTTTGTAGTTGCCTCTCTTTCTATCGCGTAGGTCTTATCTTTTCTGATGTATGAAATCTGTCCTCTCAGAGGACGCCGAGCGCTTCAGACTCGCGCGCGGAGTGACAGAGTCCTGGCGGTGGCTCTAATACGGTCCCGTTTAAATTTTAGTCACGTAAACGAATATTTTTTTGGTTTAGCTTTGTTATTAATCGTTGACACTAAACATGATTGGCCCACCGTTCACATCCAAACTTTAGGAATTCATTAACATCAGAATAGAATCAACTACGATGGTCTCAATCATTGCGTCGTGGCCGTGCACCGAGTTATATGATTAGATGATAGCTAATATAATGCGTGCATCTATCCGTAAAAAGTATCGTGTCAATGATACTAACATAAAATATAATATAGGTACTAGGGTTTTGTGTTCTATATACATTAAATCTATAATATATAAGCATTAGGATAAACATAACGTGAGAGCGGAACGGATGTTCTCGACTCAGATTTTAGCCACCATTCGTCCTGTTGTCCTTCTTTCCTTTATGTCTGTTTGTCCTATCCCTTCGCACGTATCGTCTTATGCTAGTACAACACCATTACTGTTGCTGTGACACATAAGAACTTTGACACAATCACAACAGCTGTGTTCGAAAGTTCGATTGATATATTATTATACTCATCAACTTTTTCTAGGATTATGGTATTTTTTCATACAAACGAGGTAACTTTGAAGCCTTGGTTTCCGGCCAGGCGCCTGTTATCCGCCGTGCTGTGATCTGTTGATGGCTATCCAGAGAGTGATAAAGGAGATTCAGATCCTTATACACACTCAACTGATCAGATCAGCATTCTAAAAGATAACAGTGTCAGAGTTCCCAGTTTCAGGATTTCTATACATTTTAATGCTATTTTCACTGTCAATGCAATGTCACCAGCAATAAAATGTACACACTTCAGAACTAGGTCACATCCAATCAATATAACTCAGTGTGATAATGTTATACCTAGGTTATTCAAAACGTAATGTGACAAAGTTCTATGGTGTGTACATCTTATTGCTCGTGACTGTACAGTCTGAATCTCCCCCATTC
Organism: Agriphila straminella; assembly: GCA_950108535.1. Lineage (NCBI taxonomy): Eukaryota > Metazoa > Arthropoda > Insecta > Lepidoptera > Crambidae > Agriphila > Agriphila straminella. The sequence continues at coordinate 2,946,678 of OX467303.1, read as the reverse complement.
ACTCCCTAGATAGCCATCATCAGATCACAGCACGGTACATCTCTGGCAGGAAACCGAGGCTTCAAAGTTACCTCGTTTGTATGAAAAAAATACCTTGATCCCTAGACAAAGTTGCTGTGAGTATTTTTTTTGTGAGACTTCAATTTTCATCTTTGATTTAAGAGAACATTAGGGTGAATTTTAGTATCTGCTCATTTATTAAACCTATTCTAGACTTGGATTGGAGATTTTTCATAGTAATTATCTGTTAAAAGTGTTGTTTTTATATTTTATTCTAAAGATTTAAATTTCTACGACAAATAGGTACTTAATAGAATCAATTGTTTTGTTTTCGTTTTGGGTTATTTATGATTGTTAGTATAATATTATCATGATTTTTTAAATGAGATTATAGAATGAAAGTGGCTTTCGTTTACACGATCCAATTCAACACAATTTCTTTGTTATTTTTACTTGTGACAAAGATTTCGGTTGTGGTAATACGCTAACCATATAATATAGACAATGCGATATTTTATAACTAGACATACATAAATGTCCACCATGCCATCAAGTTTATACCCATAAAGAAGTATTTTGCTAGCACATAAGGGGCCTATCTCGCTAGGACGCCATCACCACGCGGACACCAGGGACACCAGGGAGGCCCATACATACAACTTTATACATTTTGTTGGTAGCGCGACTAGTTGCACCACCACGGGTATCCTAGTGAGATATGGCACTAAGGTTACGACAGTTATACTTAGCAACAGTTAAATATTCCATCAATGTCATTGCTTAGTAACATCAAATTTTAATGTTGATTTACCTGAATAAAACAGCTGAGAAATGTTAATAAATGAAAACAAATATTTTACAACCAATAAATAATTAAAAATTTGCTTTAAAAATGTGTTTATAAAAAAATTATCCCACTTCATAAACTACTCGTATGTGTTTGTTTAATTTCCTGACCGGAAAATACTAGGGAACCTGACTCAACAATTTTATAAGCATCAAAACACCGCGAGATCTCAAGTAGTATGTAATTATTTAAGTTATTTTTACGACATTCGACTACTAACCTACATAGTAAAAACTGAAGCAAAACTACTGGCATGCATTTACTTCAAAAATAAATAACCTCACAAGTGAAATGACGCATTTTTTTCCTAGCTATGTAACCTAACTCATATGTCGATAAAATAAAATCCTTTTCAAGTCTCGGTAGGTACATTGATAGTTGACTCGTAAAATCAGTACCCTATAAATACAAGTTTTAGTACAATTTTGTGAACGATGGTGTCGATTCGGTTGACTAAAGGGTCCATGATATGAAAACATGGTCTGCGGGGGTCATATTTTTATATAGAAAACGTAAAGTTGTAGCCACAAAAAAAACGTACGACAAGCTAAAGAGATTCTAAGTATTAAATTGCGTATGAACCTTAATCATACACCGTACATCAAAATACACTTTAACGTACTGTGAAGTATCTCCAATAACTTTTTTCAAGAAAGATAATTGTGCTAAACATAATGAAGAAAAAACAACGAAAAACACCGAAAAAGTGCAGAAGTGAGGTTATTTTCCATACTCTTTACACGTAAAGAAAAAGACAGAGACAAATGTTTCCGCATAACCGAGCCTTAACTAAATTGACAGGACTAAACTTAATTTTAGCATTCTGTTCTTGTCGTTACGATACAGAAAGAAAAGGATGGAAATCTAAATTTAGTTTAGTCCTGACAATTTAGTTATGTCGTCGCCGACCGAATCGACACCAGTAAATTCTTTATTCAAATATTGTTCTAACGATAAGTATAATTTGATTGCTCTTGATACTGCTGAACACTGAACAAGGGCCCAAGTCTGCTATTGTTAACGTCATAATCGTGTTTTAATTGTAATGCTTTTTGACACAGTTCTAGTTTCTTAAACCTAAAACCGATAATGACGTTTACAGTAGCAGACTTGGGCCCCAGTTCACACAAACTCGTATTACGGGTACTGAATAGGTAAGTTTAGTCAATTTTAGGTAAGACTGTACTGTACATACATATAATACTTTCTAAGACATTATTTATAATTTCACAATGCACGTTATGTTTAAAGAGAGGTGAATATTGTGATATTTGTGATGACGACGTTACCAACATTTTCGTAATTATTCCATACACACAAAAAATAACACCAAGTTTGTCTTATCTAACCTATCATGTATTTTGAAATTCGATATCGAAAACATATGGATACTGTGGCTAGGTGGCACTGCGCTGTCGTTACTAACCTAATAGTTTAACCTCAAGGAGCATCCCTCGCAATGATGTCTGTCGCCAATAAAATATTTAAATAATTTATTATTTCTTAGATAATGGTTTCGATTCAGTAAGCACGACAAGTAAATTGACAGGATTTTAGCATCCTGTTCTTGTCTTTTCGACACAGAAAGAAAAGGATGGAGAATTAAATATTTACTAAAGTCGTTGCCAAACAGTATCGACATCGTTGATTTTTTTCTTGTCATCTTGAAAAATTTGACAAACGAGAGCGACTGAGCTCTGTCCAATTAAGTCCAATACTGCCCGAGAATCCCTGTAAAATCGTAATGTCAACGTACAAGTTTCACGCGGTGTAAAAAAAATAGTCTTACAAAATAGCCGACAAAGAGAACAATTTCCATACAATCTAAAAGTTCTAAAAACGTTTTGAGAAATTGACATCTATTATATTTATAAACCGCTCTCAACGTTAAGCTCTTCTCATAGGAATAGCATCTCTGATATGATCTTAAGATAGCTTTCAACATTGAGAGCGGTTTATAAATACGGGCCCTAAAGTCTGTTCGCCGAGAGTTGATAAAGATTGAAAACGTCTCGGAATAACGACTAAGCCCACGACGGAATCCCGAACAGAATATCGATAGTTGTATGAAAATTCCGTGCGGAAAAATCCCTCATGTGTGTGGTAGGTCCATACACATACTAGTCTATAGTCACTAATAACACAGACATAGTCTATAGTCACTAATGCGAGCAACAATAATAAATTATTTATTTGGAATATTGCACTTCAATAATTTTTAAGCAATTGCAATAATTTACTACTTAAGGAATATTTTTATCAGTCACCCATAAATTATTATCAAAGTGACCCTTTATTTTGAATAAATAACATCCGATAAAGAAAACTTTAAATAAATTAATAGGAAATTTATACTAGTGGCTCAGTGAGCTGTAGACCACATGAGTAAATACCGTAGAACTCGCTCAAATTGTATATTGTTTAAAAATCACCACCATGAGGTTGACACTGCTTTTGAATAGCAGTACTACGAGCTGTTTGTTAGGTTAGGCATTCTTTTAGTTTATCTATTCTAAGCTAGATGTTTCTTTGAACATTTTTCGAATGTATATTTTATTTTCCGCAAAACTCAACAAAAGAACTCTATATTTATCGAGCCTGCTCATAAAATTTTACGAGAATCAGCTGACGAACAGTGGTACAGCCGAAAAGACATACGAAAGCATCTTTGCCCAAGCTGAAGCAGAGACGCTTCGCTCGCGCTTCGCCCTAGCTCAAATATCTCTTGTCAAAGTCTTGGAGACTTGTTTAACGTGTAATGTAAAGTAACGTGTGAGGTCACACGAATTATGTGTGTGGGCTTATAAAACACAATGACTTTCCGTCGCTCAGAAACTATATAGCGAGAACATCGCTTGTCTTTTGGCCGGCTATTTCCAGATAGTTTAGTGTGTCAGAAAAGAGATAGAGCTACGGAAAAATGCGATGTAACCAAGACGAAAACAACAATAAATAAAAACACACGCGTAGTAACAAATAACTATATCAACAACATCTACGTAATTCATTAGATACCTTTTCAAAGCATCCATTTAAGACAGCCTATTGTTCTAAGTTAAGTATAGGCTAGGCATACAGTTCTATTGTTTTTTCTAAGCTTTTCTATTTGGAAGATCTAGTATATTTATGGAGGAAGTTGATGAGGTAAGTAAATTCAATAAGACTTAAGTTAGAATACATTGAAATACACAAAAAATACATTTATACATTTTAAAATAAGACAGCTAATTGTGAGCTCAACCAAATTGACACCAGTTACCGAGTATACAGGGTCATTTTGTATTTACCATCCAAAAGACAATGCCACTCTTCCATAGTAATCTGGCCTATAAAAAGCATGTGTTGTATAGAACAGTGAGTGATATCAGTGAATAGATTATTATTGTTAGTAGTAACTTTTACCAAGGTACAAAGAAAATATCTCCCGGAGGAATTAAGTTATAGTCATGCAAAATATAAAAAAGTATACATTTACTACAGTACAAAAATAAGTTAAAAAAATATCTTACTATACCGGATCAATACGACACGTACCTTTAGTATTTCGTAATTTAGTATGGGATGATCAAAATTTTGTAGCGAATTTCGACACATGTTTCTTAGAGAAAATTGTTTAGTGTCATGGACTGGACATATCCTTGTTTGGATGGTAAGTTCAAAATGACCCGATATAAATAAAATGATCTTGTGGATTATTCTTAACCTACACACAGTTTAGTTAAAATGATTGCCTTTAGTTAATTTACATACTGTGTAATAACTAATAATCATCCGGTTCTAGCAGTTAAGGGTCCATGATAGAAAAACATGGTTCGCGGGGGTCATATTTTTATATAGAAAACGTAATGTTGTAGCCACAAAAAAACATACGACAAGCTAAAGAGATTCTTTAGTAGCAACAAGTATTAAATTGCGTATAAACCTCACAGATGATTATAAAAAAACAGAATATCATCAAAAGCTCTTGCGTAGGTTCATATTTTTGGCATAAATAATAGCGGAAACGTATTGAATTCTACATCAAAATACACTTTAACGTACTGTGAAGTAGCTCCAATAACCTTTATTCAAGAAAGATAATTGTGCTAAAGATAATGATGAAAAAACAACGAAAAAACATCGAAAAAGTGCAGAAGTGAGGTTATTTTCCATACTCTTTACACCTAAAGAAAAAGACAGAGTCAAATGTTTCCGAATAAACGAGCCTTAACACGTAGGGATTTATAAACGTTGCGGAAATCCATTAGAATGGATGCAAAAACAATATTCATTAATAACTTAACCCATATTCGTGTTTTTATACCCCTCATTATACTACAGTTGCATAAATAACTATTAAAATGTATAAATGTATTTTTAATATCCGCCTGTTTTTCCTGTTTCTTCTCGTCTTGAAACGTTATTTTTGTTATCACTTCATTTTATTTACTTTTTTGTCATACTGTATGTTCATTTTATAGTTGCGTGTTTGTTGTCAGGAGCTGTTTATGTATCGACACTCAGAGAATAAAAAAAATAGAATAAATAAATGAGATTATTTTACACGTAACTACATACAGTGGCGGTCACATAATTAAAGACACCAGTAGGTAACTTTGAAGCCTTGGTTCTCCGCCAGGGATTGACCTAGCTGTGATCTGATGATGGCCATCCAGGGAGTGAATGGAGGAGATTCAGATCGCTATACATACCCAACTGATCTGATCAGCATTCTAAGATATAGAAGGATTAGAGTTTTCAATTTCAGGATTTCCATGCATTTTATGCTAATTTTGCGGTTTTTTTAAACATATCCTTCTATCTCTTAGAATGCTGATCAGATCAGTTGGGTATGTATAGCGATCTGAATCTCCTTCATTCACTCCCTGGATGGCCATCATCAGATCACAGCTAGGTCAATCCTTGGCGGAGAACCAAGGCTTCAAAGTTACCTCGTTTGTATGAAAATCGACTGGTGTCTTTAATTATGTGACCGCCACTGTACCTATATATACAAAGTTAAAATATGTATATTATTTTGTAAGTAATAATTGTAATAAAACAATAGACAGTCAAATTCCTAAAATCATCCTCATGAAAAAGCTTTGGCGTATTTCACAGAAATCGCAAACCTGCTGAGAGATCATAATGAACACGTGACGTAGCCTCGCATTTTTAACCTTATTAAACAATTATGCATGGCAAAAGTCGATTATTGCTCGCGAGCGTTACGCTAAGCCGCATATGACCAATGATATTAAACGTAAAGATAGGTTATGCGCCAACATCATTGCTATTAAAAACAGCGTAAAGGTACTATAGATACACACATTGGCCGCTGCATGCGCATTGGCTGCCAATTGACAGCGCGTCAGCTGTCTCCTTCACTCCCACACGCAAAGCAGACAGCTCGCTCTTTGTACAATATGGCCGAATAAAGTAATAGAAAATACATATTTTTATTAAATACAGTACTTACGTGTGAAATAAAGCATTTTTCCGATCTCTGACCGTTGCTGTATAATTTGCACATCGTCTAAAGACGCAAGTAGACATTTTTTTATGGTATTTCACAATTTTATTGCGTCTGATTGACGAGAGCCGCGCGGCGTGTGTTACCGTGTCGCGAGACTGTGCCGGACTAACTGAAAGTCGGGCAATTACCTGACTTTCGTCTTGCCATTGTGAAGCGCGGGTAACCTATCTTTACATTTAATATCATTGCATATGACCATAGAATTCATCAGATCACGATATTGCTAAAACGAATGACAAAGATAAATATTTTATGTATAAATTAAATATTAAAAAATTTCAACATCAAAAATTACTGCTAAGGGGGGTTAGTAAAACATATATTTATGGTCAGTTAATAAATTAATAAATATAAAACATGGTGCAGTGGCCTAGAAGAGATCGATATACCGTACCGCGTGTTCGTTCAGCGATCACATATCGTACCGTGGACTATTAACGTAGACCACTTTTAATGCATTACCTACTCATAAAACCAAAGTTGATTGGCATTAATAACTTTAAAAGAACTATTACTAAGTCATAATTTAAATCGCTAACTTTGTCACGAATATCATACATAAATATAAGCGAGTCAACGCGTGTGATGTATGAGTACAACAAAACAAGTAATGCTCCGAAAACAAAACATATTTTCCGAACACCTGGGGTCTATTTAATAAACATGACAATTTGTACCTGTCATGACAATTTTATATCCATTGCGTCAACCAATTTGAAAATAGAACAAACTTTTCATAGCTGCGCCGCAACCTAAACCAATTTGCCACGACCATTGACAAGTTGTCACGTTATTAAATGGGGCCCTATACATCTTATCATTAACCTAATCACAGATAGAAAAACCAGTATCAACACTACAGAACTAAATACAGGGTCATATTGTATTCACCATCCAAATTTTAAGGATGTGTGCAGTCCATGAAACTGAACAACTTTCTCTAAGCAACACATGGCCAAATATGTGAAAAAAAATCGCCTATCCATACAAATCAAAGAGATCACGTGATCAATTTAGTATGGAATGGTCAACATTTTGAGGCGAAATTGGACACATGTTTCTTAGAGAAAGTTGTTTAGTTTCATGGACTGGACACATCCTTGAAATTAGGATGGTAAGTTCAGAATGACCCGATATAAATATGTTTGCGCTACCAATACACTATTTTGATTGTACTAGATTGGATACGCTATTGTAAAAATGGAAAAAGGTTTTTAGAATAGTTATCAAGTCTTTCTGTTGAACTATGGAGTTTTGTAGTCCGCTGTGTGGTTGGTAAGCAATACTCGACCTAACTGCTCTGGGGATAGGGGCGCGCCCCGAGCGGGGCCCGGCGTTAGTCGGCGCTCTTGAACTCGGTGTCGATGCGACGCTCGAGCGCTTGTAACTCTTCTTCCAACTCTTGCTGCAATCAAATAATAGTACATTGTTCACCGAGACGAGAAAGAGACCGATTACCGTGAATCGCACTTTCTCTCGAGTGATACATAGTGCTTTATACTACACCTACGAGGAAAATAAAAAACTAAATCTTTACTAATTGAAAGCTGTTTCCTTCAACTGCGGCGGAGTTAAAAAATCTTCATCATCACTATCACTACTTATCATTTTGATAGTTTTATTTTACTTTCTACGAAAACTGAATCCTCAAACACACAAATTGAAAATGGCGCCAATGGCGTCTGCAATTTTCACATGTTCCTTTTTCAAATTGTTTATCCTGTCGCCGCAGGGTCGCACTGCCAGCCCGACACCATCCGACACACAGCTAGTGGCCAGTGTCATTTTGCGAATTTGGAGAAAAAAACTCACTGTAAAAACTTTTTGGCTTTTGATATTTAGGTTACCGGCGCATAGTCTTACCCAAAATTAAAAAAGAAAAACTACGTAAGAAATCAAGGGTCTGACATGCTTTGATAGAGCGAGATCGTCTTATTGAGATTCCTATAGGAGGAAATAGAGAAGAGTGTCATGTTTTCTCTCTATCACCGACCGGACTTTTTTTCATGGTTGGGTTATAGGCAGAGTTCAACTAAGCAAAACAAACAAGTGGGGTTATTATCAAGAGTGCCAAAGAAATTAAAGGTTTTGTGGATTACTACCTAATTGATACCCAAGATTTATTATAAATCGTATGTGTTGTGTTTGTGTCTAGCATACAAAATGGTGGGGTGTTCGATATTTGGCTGCAAAAGCAACAATCAAAGAAAATAAGCGGGTGTTACATTTCATGCGTAAGTACACTGTTTTCAATATTTTGATCACGTATTTCTTTCTCAAATCTCACAGGAACCAAGTTTCTGAGCTAAATCATTAGTTATATCATGAAATACCTGATAAATAGAAAAAATCTAAAAATTATTTCTAAAAATTGACATTTGACATTTGACATGCAAACCGGTAAAATTGCGTACATCTACGTAATAGTAGAAGTCAGCTTAGCTTTGACGTCCACTAAAATCAGTAGGTTTATAATTCGATTTCCGGATGCCTACTATATAGAAAATTTTCCCCAAAAATTACCCCATATTTCAGGGAATTTCTAGCGATTTCATTTTTCCAGATTTCAGACGGAAGATAAAATTCGTGAAAAATGGATAGAAGCAAATGGAAAAAAGAATTGGGTGCCACACACGAATTTGTTCAAAACATTTTGAAAAAAATTGTTTCCGAAAAACAGAAAAACTAAAAGTTCTGTATTCCAACGTTTAATAAAGACTTTACCTGTTTTAATTTAAAGTTTATCTTTTTATTCCACTCAATATCAACTACCTGAGCGAACCCCAGCTAGTTTACTATATCTCTCTTTTTTTAGCAGGGCAGTTGTGTGTACTCCCGTCCCGACTGCAATGACGATTGTTATTTAACTTTATTTCGATTTTAGCAGGGAAGACGTGTTTTTATTTTTCTTAATACCATTTATAATTATACTGAGTTTTTGCATGCTGGAAATGGCGAATTGTCTAAACATTTTATTAATATCTCTGCTGTACCACAGTTACTGCGAATAAAGTTTATTTCCATTTCTATTGTATGCATACGTATGTTACCGTTAAAGTACGGAATCCGTTAATCTGCAGATTAACTGGTCGAGTCAGTTAAGAGGATTGTCAACCACGTGGTCTCCATACAAACGGCGATAACGTTTCCCACCCTCTAAACCTTAACCTACAGTAAATAATTTTGGTATTTTTTTGAAATGCCTAAATACTAGGGCTGCACGTTTTGATTTTTTAAATATTTATAATAGATTTCGAAATATTTGCATTTTAGTGATTTCATACAAAACACAGAAGTGCCAATATTTTCAAATCTACAATGAATATTTTAAAAATCAAAACGTACAGCCCTAGTTTTTAGGCATTTCAAAAACATACCAAAAATTCATTGCTGTAGGTTAAGGTTTAGAGGGTGGGAAACGTTATCGCCGTTTGTATGGAGACCACGTGGTTGACAATCCTCTTAAAGCACAGAATACATAATAGTACCGAAATTTTTCTTAAAGTAGACGATTTCCGTGCTTTTACTAGTAATCTGCACATTAACGGATGCTACACCGTTAAGGGTACTTTTTCTGATCATGGCAACCCCATATTTTGACGTCATAATATATCTATCCCTTACACCCGGTCGCTCGGTAGCGCATCTACCCCTTTTAATATACTATATCTATGTAAGAAATGGATTTTCATACACTTTTCTCTCCCGCTCAGATGCGTTTTCTCCCCGAATATTTGTTCGATATGCAATGACGTACTTTCTACCGTAAATTTGATAAAGTATCAAGGTACTTTCCGAGCAGGCGTAGTATAAACTTTATTACTCAAGTCTGTAGCACACCTCCCCGCCGCGAAACAATACTAGTGAAACCGCAGTAGCCTCCGCAGTTGTACCACAGAATAAATATAAGTACTACGTACAGAAAGGACACTCCCCGCCCCGCCCAAGATCAATTACCTCACCCCATCCCGCGAATTCGTATGCCGAATCGTATATATGAAGTCGTGTTCGTCAAATGTCAATGAGGGGTTTTCAAATATACATTTAAAAAAAAGATAAGTAACTATTTGCCTCACTAGATGGCGTTGATGGTAAGAAGTGAGTCAAAATTGGCTTTTAAAAATAAACGGCCTACCAAAGAGTACTCTTCGAAGCGTAGTAAAAAATACTTTGAATCCCCTATTTTTCAACGCCATCTATCGAGCCTACAGCTTTTTGTCATTTTGAAAAGCCCTCATTTATTTTGATAATCAAAGCAAAGCGTCGTAACTTTTTAATCGCGTTTGTCAACTGTCAACTGACCTTCCGTGTGTCCTTTCTGTACGGTAGTACTTATATCTATTCTGTGACGCCGGCGTCGCTCGTTAGTACAAACTGCACGGTAGGCTAGACTTACACCAGACTAGACTAGCCAGTTTTTAGGGGGAGTCGGTCCATGTTAAAAAAATGCTTGACAGAAAATAAGGATTTTACTTAGTAAGTCTTTATTCCCGGAGGGGTTTGAAACCCCAAATCCCCCCCCCCCCTCGCTACAACCATGTTTAGTGAGTACTTACATCGTCAGCTCGGTTGGCTATGTCCGGTGCGGAGTTAACGACCGGCATCCGATCCGCTCCGACCGCCCGTCGGTCCCCGGGCACGTTGAACATCTGCATAGTAAATATGTTCTAAAGTGTTCATTTCGATTGCTCAGCCACGGTGTCGTAGAAGAAAAACGACTACGTCAACATTACGAAGGAATTTGTAGAAAACTAACAATGAAAGTTGCAAATTCATAGACCAAATATTTAGAAAGATGTATTGGATTAACCATGGCCGTGTCGAAACGTGGAGAACCGCGCGGCCACGCAGTTCTCTTAAACGGAGCTTAGAAGGGGTTCCACCCTTTTTACCCGACTGCGGGTTATGTTTTTCGCGCGTATCTTGTAAGTATGTTTGTATGTAATATTCTTTATTACCTCATATCTTTCAAACGGCTGAACGGATTTCTATGATTAAGATATCGTTAGATTATTCTTTTCAGCTCAAGTGTTCTTAGGAAGGTGGCGTTATAAAAAAACCAACATGGCGGCTGTGCGGTGCTATTATACGTAGTGAAAAAAAATTTTTTTTTTTAGATTACTGCAATGTGGGTGTCAAATTAAAGGGCTTATTATAAGGATTTCAAAAAGGTATATCATGAACGTAATATATAATAAATAAAAAGAGATAAATAAAAAAATTAAAAAACCCGCCTGCATAAAAAGACAAGTCGACTGAAAAGATGGAAACAAGATTAAATAAATATTAAAGGCAACATGTCATAATAACATGCAGTCGGAGGCATGCATAAAGAAAGTGACATTATGAATGATTGAATTATATGCCTCCGACTGCATGTTATTATGACATGTTGCCTTTAATATTTATTTAATCTTGTTTCCATCTTTTCAGTCGACTTGTCTTTTTATGCAGGCGGGTTTTTTGATTTTTTTGCTGATACGATTTCGTAGAAAATTATAAAGTATTCATAAGACCCTAATGTTTGTACTTCACGACCTACAGAGCTTAACGGCCTTACCACAAAAGATTTTAAAACACTGTTTAAGTAAAAACACTGTTTAAATGTGATGCCGTCTCTTTCAAACAATATTGTCAAAAAAGTGACAGCATCACATTTAAACAGTGTTTTAGTTAAACACGTATTAAACAGTGTTTTGTGGTAAGGCCGTAAATGCCTGACCGAAATCAAATCAAAACGTGTATTTTTATTTATTTATGATTTTATGTGAGAGATAGGCTGCGAAAAAAGGCTTTGAAAAGTGAGATCAGACACTGAGGGATCTAGGTTCGGTCAGCTAATTCGTTCCAAAATAAGCTACGTTCGTTATTTGAAAAGTGAGATCAGACACTGAGGGATCTAGGTTCGGTCAGCTAATTCATTCCAAAATAAGCTACGTTCGTTATTTGAAAAGTGAGATCAGACACTGAGGGATCTAGGTTCGGTCAGCTAATTCATTCCAAAATAAGCTACGTTCGTTATTTGAAAAGTGAGATCAGACACTGAGGGATCTAGGTTCGGTCAGCTAATTCATTCCAAAATAAGCTACGTTCGTTATTTGAAAAGTGAGATCAGACACTGAGGGATCTAGGTTCGGTCAGCTAATTCGTTCCAAAATAAGCTACGTTCGTTATTTGAAAAGTGAGATCAGACACTTAGGAATCTAGGTTCGGTCAGCTAATTCGTTCCAAAATAAGCTACGTTCGTTATTTGAAAAGTGAGATCAGACACTGAGGAATCTAGGTTCGGTCAGCTAATTCGTTCCAAAATAAGCTACGTTCGTTATTTGAAAAGTGAGATCAGACACTGAGGGATCTAGGTTCGGTCAGCTAATTCGTTCCAAAATAAGCTACGTTCGTTATTTGAAAAGTGAGATCAGACACTTAGGAATCTAGGTTCGGTCAGCTAATTCGTTCCAAAATAAGCTACGTTCGTTATTTGAAAAGTGTGATCAGACACTGAGGGATCTAGGTTCGGTCAGCTAATTCGGTCCAAAATAAGCTACGTTCGTTATTTGAAAAGTGAGATCAGACACTGAGGGATCTAGGTTCGGTCAGCTAATTCGTTCCAAAATAAGCTACGTTCGTTATTTGAAAAGTGAGATCAGACACTGAGGGATCTAGGTTCGGTCAGCTAATTCGTTCCAAAATAAGCTACGTTCTTTATTTGAAAAGTGAGATCAGACACTGAGGGATCTAGGTTCGGTCAGCTAATTCGTTCCAAAATAAGCTACGTTCGTTATTTGAAAAGTGAGATCAGACACTGAGGGATCTAGGTTCGGTCAGCTAATTCGTTCCAAAATAAGCTACGTTCGTTATTTGAAAAGTGAGATCAGACACTGAGGGATCTAGGTTCGGTCAGCTAATTCGTTCCAAAATAAGCTACGTTCGTTATTTGAAAAGTGAGATCAGACACTGAGGAATCTAGGTTCGGTCAGCTAATTCGTTCCAAAATAAGCTACGTTCGTTATTTGAAAAGTGAGATCAGACACTGAGGGATCTAGGTTCGGTCAGCTAATTCGTTCCAAAATAAGCTACGTTCGTTATTTGAAAAGTGAGATCAGACACTGAGGGATCTAGGTTCGGTCAGCTAATTCGTTCCAAAATAAGCTACGTTCGTTATTTGAAAAGTGAGATCAGACACTGAGGAATCTAGGTTCGGTCAGCTAATTCGTTCCAAAATAAGCTACGTTCGTTCGATCAACTAATTGTTCAAAATAACCTTATGTTTTAATGCAAAACGATGTATCGAGAAATACTGCATCACTAAGTAATATGAACTTTAGATATAAACGATATTTTACTATAAAGAAGCTATCGTATTTTAATCATTAACTAGATAGTTTGATACTGACTTCTTCTGAGGTGGCCGAGCAGTGTGGTATTATTGCATTGCGCATGCCATCGAAGTTGAAAACCTGCCAAAAATAAAACAATATTACTATTCCAGCCTATTCAAACAATTAGTTATTTAATTTGATAACCTTTAATATAATACGAGCATATATCTTTATCCAGACACGTATTGAACCAGAAAAACGATTCAATGATTTTTTCTTGATACATTTTAATTTCTAATACCTCTTTAAAATTCTTAAATTATTTAGAAACAACATAAGATATTCAAGTAGAGATTTTTTAAGTCACATGTATCATAAATATTCACAATCGTGTAGAAGCATTTCTCTTTAATCGCTATAGTTATTCACTACGAATTTATTTCGTGATTTTTTCGCCTAATCTGCCAAATCGGTCTCGCTGTTGTTTTTTTTGTGGGGGTCAAGTCTGCTAATGTTTTCGTCAAAATCGTAGTTCAATGGTGTTTGAATGGTAATGCTTTTTGACACAGTTCTTGTTTCTTAAACCCAAAACCGAAACACATTGTGTGTCTTAAACCCAAAACGGAAACATATTGTGTCTCGATTTTGGGTTTAAGAAACGAGAACAGTGTAAAAAGCATAACCATTCAAACACCATTGAACCACAATTTTGACGAAAACATTAGCAGACTTGACCCCCTGGAACCAGGCTAATGTGTTTCCAGCAAACTCAATAACTTGTTCTTAACGCGTGGATTCTCAAAGGAACACGACGAATGAATGAATCTGAAGCTATGTACTATTTATGTAATGTTCTTACATCATTTCCCGCCCATGGCGCTTCGGGCCGTCGTTCGCGCGGAACTGCGACGTACGCTGGTGGTTTCACGCGGAAATCCGGAACGAGCTCAGCTGTCACTGCAACAAGATTAAGGAAACTTATTGAGACATATTTAAAGTACGCATGACAGCACGGTCGGTTAAACAGTTGAACTACGAAAACAGCTCTTATTACGTAGGTACGACATAAAGACGGTCTCAAAGTGAACATGTATAATCTGACGTGCCGTTAACTGTACAATCGCAGAAGTTGCCGCTCTGACACATAAATAACGCTTACATTGGCAATGAAAATTGCTCCACTATAGGCAATTTTGGTCGATTGCAATATCAAGCAATTATCGACAACATTCGGCAACGGCTATATGCAGAAATTTGTTGCGACAACTATATGGAGCGATATGGATTAACTCCAAACTAGGCAATCTTCTTCTTCTTATCGAATGAGGATTAGTATGGCCACCTCTGGTGTTAGAGCTTATCAAGCCGCCTGTAAGTCCGAACTTGGCTTAACGACTGTTATCAGATGACAACAGCCGGGAACGACTGTTTAACGTGCCCCCCGAAGCACGGAAGCGCTCAGTTGTAATAAAAGGTCACCCATCCGACACCTGGCCGGACCGAACGTTGCTTAACAAAAGTGATCGAGTACGATCAGTCTGTCAAGTTCCGTCATGAGCGCTTGTAACTTGGCAATAATACGTAGCAATATTTCATACACGAGCAAAACAATTTTATTGCTTACATTGGACGAAGTTTTTCTTGCAGCTTTTTTAGCAAGACGGAAGCAGTCTGCATTGTGTGGTGAATTATGTAGATGTTTTTTTTATTCAAAAACTTGTGTCAAAAACGTGTTTTTTTACATTTTATTATTCTGGTACGGGACAGCACCAGACAGGTACACGGGGTATTCCGTTCTATATACTATCACAGAATATATAATAGTACTAACGTACAGAAGGCGATCCGCGTGAGGACAATCAAATGATAAGCTACTCTCGCTGCACGGTAATAAAGTTCAAATTTCAAATCGCACAGCGTTGCGTGCATAATTTTATAAGCACCTACGAAGCGCTTCTCTTTCTGTCGCGTAGCTCTGTCTCAACAGATAAAACTCGTCAATCGTTAAGGTTGCTACTCGCTAGTCCCTACTTACTGATATCATAGAAAACATCCGTTATGTCGATGAATATACAATGAAATTATTAAATATAAAATAAAATAAATCTAACTTCTAAATGAGCTGAGTATAAATAGGGATGATGACTAATGAATAAAATAACGAAATACTAATAAAAATCGTAAACATATTAAACTTTTAGAGTAGCTTGTATACCTCTTGGTTTTATATTATATTGATTATTTATTTTATGACCCTTCAAAGTTGGGTGGACCAGTCCATTTAAAAAGTATAAAATTTATTAAAATAAATGATACCTTTAATTAGTCCGTAAAATGTATAGCAAATTTGTCTATGAAACTATTTTGATAAACACAATATTTAATATAGCTACCAAACAAATTTCCTACGCGTTGCATACAAACTACTTATTCGTGACGTCATAACTAGGAAGCCATTAGTATGGAGCGTTTTTGGGCGAGTCCATTTGTGTGCATTTCACATTGTGATATCTCAGGCAGTTTTCATGCTAGCGAATTAATTCTTTTACCAATGTTTCTTTTTTTGAGAGGTAATTTATGTAATACAAAAATAAAAAAATAGTCATCATGCCTATTGTATTTCTAAGTTAATAACTTGTGTGAAAATTAAATTATTTAGAAATATTGTTAGGTGCTGTACAAAGTTCGGGATAATTTACGTAAAAAGTAGTAAAGAATTAAGAACTGACTCGTTCGTGTTTTGGCTTGCTTGTTGCTCGCAGACAGCGCGCGTGGCGCGGTGATATTCTCAAAATTGTCAATGACATTCTGCGAAAGTGACGTTTTGCGAATATGACCATTTGCGAAAGTGACAAAATTTTCGCGATGACCATTTGCGAAAGTGACGATCTGCGTCAAAACCTATCCCTCGACCAATGGCCCCATTAAGTGGGCCAAGAGCTAATATAAAAGTTTAAGCGCGGAGTGATACCCAACTGATACTATACTAATATACTCACAATCGTCGAAGGAATAAGGGCTGATATTCCGTGGCGGCTCGTGCACAGGCACATATATGTTCGGCATGGGGACTTCTCCCTGGTACTGTATAGCCCCGGGTTGGTACACCGGGTACTCGGGCCGGTACCCCACGCCGGGCTCTTCGGGTATCGGCAGGATACCACTGTACCGCCCGTAGTACCGCTCGGGTACCGGTATCATTATGCCGTTTTGATTGATCCCTAGGGGCTGGTTGTGGATTATTGTGGCTGTGTAGTTCCTGTCGGGAAAATGGATAAGTTAATTGGTTGCTAGTTGTTTAGTTTTGATATGCTTTTGGTGTGACAGAAAAAGTGTATCTACTAAAAAGATTAAGTACTTGTACAATTAAAATCAGATATGTAGGGCACTTTATCATTTTTTTTATTAAAATATCTTCTTCTGCCAATTAATTTTTTGGTTTCGAAAACTGATTGTGTAATTTTTTCGAACTCCAACCAGGGGCCCAAGTCTGCTATAGTTAACGTCATAATCATGTTTCGGTTTTGGGTTTAAGAAACGAAAGCTGTGTCAAAAGGCATTACAACTCAAACACGACTATGACGTTAACAATAGCAGACTTGGGCCCTGGCTGCCGAGCGTAGAGATTATGGCAAATATGAACCTCAGTGATCCAGAAAATCAAATGATAACGGTCCAACACTGCAATCTCCAAACCGGCTGCCGGTCCATATACAGTGATGGATGGATGATTAGAAACACCAGTCGATTATCATACAAACGACTTAACTTTGATGCCTTGGTGGTTTGATAGAGCTGTGATCTGATGATGGCTATCCAGGGAGTGAATGGAGATCCTGATCGAAACACACACCCAACTGATCAGCATTCTTAGCTATTTGGATATGTTTAAAAATAGCATTAAGAAATATGGCAATCCTGAAACTGAGAACTAAATAAACAAATAAAATAAAAATAGTTTTAATTTCCCAAATACAAAAACTAGTTTCGAGGTAAGACCGCCCCAGAAAGTAATGGAATACTTGTGTTGGGGGTGTCTCGCTCGTAACCTTAGTGCCTAATTACAAGGTGGGAAAGACTTATGCCCATTTGCACTAAACTTAAGAATCGCCTAAGTTCTTGCCTAACTTGTTTAGGCTACACTTAGCAAAAAAATTGCTTGCACTAACCGTAAGCCATTCCTAAATCCACTTAGGACATTACTAACTTTATGACATTGAATAGGAAGCGCCCAACGCGTTAGGCGATACCTAAGTAGTATTTTTGTGTTATAGCATGGAGGTTTCCTTAGCCTGTCCAACTTTACTTGACAAACAGCAATATAAAAAAGTATTTTTATGTCATTTTCTGTCATTTGTCAAAGATATTCTTCTTCTTATTTTTGGTATGTTAATCTACTCTTCTCTTTAGGGAGTAATTTTTGTCAGTATCAAGCAGCCTGGCGCAACTAGGAACAAAAAAAACATTGTATGGAGTTTAGTCCAAAAATAATGGCGGATATTGCCGTCTCATTCTCTCCATTTTCCGTCCTACTTCAACTCATAGTTGTCAAAGTTGACATATTTCAAGATTATTTCTGTTTGTTTTGGAATTCAATTAATTAAATTTAAGTGGTTTAATTCGTGTAAAATTGAATTTATTGAAATGTACTTGTATTTTTAATCATGTCACCATGAATACATTATAAAACTTGTGTTATTTGAGGTGTTCGTGCCTACCGTAACAAAAATGAAAAAAGGAAGTTTTTGGCTAGATTTCCTTTGGATCCTGACCGGTAAGCAATAAATTATAATAATATTTAGTCCCATGTACCACAGCAGGTTACATGCAATCACAATTTTATGCTTAATTTGTAATAAATGTTTTGTTCATAATAACACTAGTGCTGCTCCTGACTCCTGATAGCTATCGATAACTAGGTACTTACAATATTTTTCAGTTGCAGACAATGGGTCGAAATAATAGAGAATAAGGACCTGGCCATGTTCCTATTGCGAAATTATGCAAAATAAAGGACGGAGGACAATGAGTTTCGGCGCGCGCGGCCGAAAGATTCGGTCGATATTTGGCCGAAACCAAAACTATGTCCGAAACTAGATTTAAGTAACAGAAACCGAAACTTAGCTCGGACACTAGCTAAATGTACTTATCTTAGCATTTCCTAATAATACCTTTTTTTTCTGCAATGAACGGTTTTCTGACAGCTGAGAATATAAGTTTATTTTTATGTTGATAGATGGCGCTATTCAACTAGGTAGGTTTTTTTTTTAATTTTTCCTAGCTGCTGAGTATTTTACTTAATTATTCAACACTTGACACTGGCGGAAATTACTTTCTGAAGTGGAGTAGATAGCCATAACAACGTCAAAAATTGGCATTGACTCCATTCATCCTTTGCATTTTTCTTAAAAAGTTACGTAGGTACTTAATTGAACAACGTCATTCTAGCCCTCTTTTAGGTACTTACCATTTTTTTTTAAACTGCCTTTTGAAAACAGCTCATTGAAAATTCGTTTTTCATTCAAATATATATTTTTGAATTTTTATGTCAATAAATGTATTATTGTGATGAAAATGTTTATTTTTTATTTTTATCGATAAATCATCCGAGAGGAACCACAATGCCACACATAATTATCGATAAACGCTGGGAAGGCGTGTGTGCAGCACTATTCGGTTCGCCATGTTGGCACTTCTGTTATTTGACGCAATTTTGACTTTTGTGCTGTAAAGGTGGCACTAGATTTAGACTAAATTGATTCCATTTTGCCATTACCTAGTCCCGTCTCTTAAAACGTAGTGATTATTTCCTCTGTGGTATCAAGTGTTGAATAGTTCAGTGGTTTGACAAATTCAAACAGATTTTGTTTTTTTAAATAATAGATCATAAACAATCTATCATTTTAATTGTTCATCATTCGTTTATCATTCGCTTTACTAGGCGATTCCCATGTTTTGTCACAGCTGAGACAGAGCTGTTAGTGCAAACAAATTTTTAGTTAGGCTGCTCTTAAGCTTAGGTGTATCTTAACTAGGACAAGCCTAACCCAAGTTTAGTGCAAATGGGCATTAGACTTCTATGTAACTTAGCGACTTACAGCCGAATTCTCAAAGGCTTCTTAGCTAAAATCTTAAGTTAAGGTCTCCTTAACTTTAAGGAAGCTGTCAGTTTCATAGAGATTCTGTCAAATCTGACAACTTTTTAGAATTTAAGGTGGCCTTAACTTTAAGATTCGTTTGAGTATTTGGCCGTTAAAGTTGTAAGTATATAGTGTGTGTGTGTGTGTGTGTGTGTGTGTGTGAATATAAGTGGTATCTAAGAATTATTTGATTATTTATTTTATAACTCTTATCCTTACAGCTCTTATACTGCTAATCAGATCAGTTGGGTATGTATGGCGATCTGAATCTATTCCATTCACTCCCTGGATAGCCATCATCATCACAATTCGATCAATCCGTGGCGACAAGGCTCCAAAGTTACCTCGTTTATGAAAATTGACTGGTGTTTTTAATCATCCGTCCGCCATCGACTATATCGAATATTTGTTTCATCCTCCGAATTTGAAGTTTCATATATTTAATTTCATTCCATTCCGGTTGTGCGAAGCGGCCGACACTCGCTGGGCTACTACAACGATAATGATGAACCGTACTAACGTCGGTGGAATGCTGTCGGCAGCGTGCTGGTTCTCTGGCGGCGAGTATTCTGAGTTTGGCAGCATTTCCGGCGGGATCGGTTGCGCAATCGCTGTAATAAAATATCTCTGATAAGTCAATGGGAGCTGTGAAGCTCAGTGGCAGTGGTTTAGCGCCTGGCCCAGCGATTGCGGAAGTTAAGCAACGTTCGCAAGGGTCGGTCATGGGATGGGTGACCAAAAATTTATTATCTCGAGCTCCTCCGTGCTTCGGAAGGCACGTTAAGCCGTTGGTCCCGGCTGCATTTGCAGTCGTTAACACCCACCAATCCGCATTGGGCCCGCGTGGTGGGTTATGGCCCATCCTCCTTACCACCCATAAGGAAGGCCTGTGCCCCAGCAGTGGGGACATCAAAAATGGCTGATGAACAAGTCACTAGGAAAAAAAAGTTTAGGAGTAGTATATATGCGATTTAACCACTACGCGCCCAGCCGCGGAGGCAGATCCTTAATTATCGGGTTACCACTATATGTATGTACTCACGGCGGGTGCTGGTAGTTAGACTGAGCCCATACCTATACGGCCTTACCACAAAAGATTTTAAAACACTGTTTAGTAAAAACACTGTTTAAATGTGATGCCGTCTCTTTCAAACAATATTGTCAAAAAAGTGACAGCATCACATTTAAACAGTGTTTTAGTTAAACACTTGTTAAACAGTGTTTTGTGGTAAGGCCGATAATTTCTATTCTGTTCTATTTAGAACAGAACAGGATCCGGATCATTGCCCCACATACGCCGGTCGCCGGATTTTCTTGATTCGCGCTCAGTCGTAAGTCGTAATCTAGCGCTAACCGAGAGACGTAGTTAAACAAATCAAATTTTGTGATAAATTGTTAAATAAAATAGACGACGCCTGCATTGCTTTACTGCTTTGGCACGAAAAAAGCGAGCAAGAGAGAGAAGTTAACTCTGTCGATTCCGCTATTTTTTTGAAACGGCAACTGAGCCAAAATCGCCGGCGCAGGATTGCAACCGGGCTGTGGGTGACGATATACGTAGCTAGTACGTATGCCGCGCCTCTTTCTTAAGCTAGGGTTTCGTAGGATGACAGCTCCGTCATCCTAGGAAACCCTAGCTTTACCGGTGAGAATGCTACACACAACACAACCCACACTTCATGCACATTCGCTCCATAGACTAATTATAATAATACTGATTTACCCTTTAAAAAACTTCCACACAGCTCACACCTTAACTACCTAACTCTAATAATTTGTAATGAATACACCATGTTGGGGGCACTGGTGACCTGTAATACGGGTTTTTTTAAAACCTATCTCGGGCATCCGTCCTCACATAATGGCTTCTTTATTTTGTTACTATCAGAAAGTTAAGTTCTTTGTGTAACCAACCGTTGTGTGATGGAAAATAAATACATTTTTATTATTTTATTATTATTATTAATGCTCTTACCGGCGATGTCGGCCGGTCGCTTGCTGACCGGGCGTTCTTGCCGGTTTGGGTCGGTAGGTCTGTGACGAGTGTACGTTTTGTATTGCATTCTAGCTTCCCGGTTTCATTTCTATTCTGTTCTAGTATAACAAAATGGTAGGTCTGGGCCCAGCGTTATCCATTTATGTTCGTGGGTGGATTGATAAGTCCATGACTTTTTAATGAAGAAAGACTTTTTTTCGGAATATTTTGTTTTATTTCTCTACATAATCTTATTGTAGTTCTGCGTATTCAGTCCAACGAAGTTCCTACCTCTTTAACCCATTATTGTTTTCTTTCATCGCCTGAAAACTGGTAACTAAAATGAGGGCCCATTTCAGACTTTTGGCTTAATGAAAATCTTTGCCCGCCAAGACATTTATTCATGTTTGGTAAGAGAAAAAATCTCACTGGGGTTGGATGTAGAGAATAGGAAGGATTCATCTTCATTCAATGACTTTTGATGTCATGAGTGCCGCCGAGAGGGTCGACAGGGTCATTAAGAAAAGTTAGAAGTCGCTTGAGCTTTTTGTTTCCAAAAGTAATAATCTTTTGCCGAATTTGAAAAAAATGTAGTGTAAAGATGCCTTAAGGAGTTTCTATTTAGACAAAAATAAATTATGAAAAAAGAAATATTTCTTCTTTTCAAAGTCATGGACTTATCAAACCACCCTCGTATGTACTCACTGGGCGCGTAGTTGTCGAGGGGCTGGTGCTGGTAGCGCGGGTACAGGGCGGGCGGCGGCAGCGGCAGCGCCGCTATGTACGTCAGGTTGCCGTTGGTGGCGCCCGGCGTCGGGATCGGCATCGATCTGTACCTGTCGTGAGTCACACAACCTCAAAATCGTTAAGCTTAAGAGGGTTACTGCGCTACACTAGCGCCGCCAATGGAAAAAAAATCATAGTACTTAAATAAAGACGAAATTGTGAATTGTGTTCTTTTACTGTATTCCGAATAAGATTTGTGGTACTTTTTATCGCTTAAACTATATTTTCTAGTCTTTCGTTTAGTTTAATGGAGTTTTATTGCTATAAACTAAACGGCAACTAAACGACAGGTTATAAAATATTATTTAAACGATAAAGTACAAAAAAGCTTCTTCGGAGTACACTAGAAGAACACAATTCACAATTTCGTCTTTATTTAAGCACTACGATATTTTTCCATTGGCGGCGCTAGTATCGCGCATAAAGACCTGAGGCCGTGTTATGACCTCTTTGCAGTTTTCTGACTGGCAAACGGTCGAATATTCAAAGGCTTCTTATCTTAGCTAAAAACTTCAGGTAAGGTCTCCTTAACCAAAGGTTTTAGCTAAGAACTTAAGGAAGCTGTTAGCTCCATAGGGGATTTGCCAAATCTGGCAACTTTTTTGAATTTAAAGTGGCCCTAATTTTAAGATTCGTTTGAGTATTTGGCCGTTACAACCTTTCTCTATCATTTGCTATGCAGGGAAAAAGAGATGTCACTATAGCAACTTATAAAATTGGCATCTCTGCCTTCAGTATTCCATAAGGCTAGGTAGAAATTAGGTGGAAAAATAACACGCAGAAGAGCATTGTCAGCGTAGAAGCGTCGCAGAAGTGCAGAAAGCGCGCGCGGGCAACGTTATGCTTGGCCAGTATGGCTTTTCCTGATAATAGGCTTGTTTCCATTAAGAATAAATATAATGGATTGGGGTTTATAATGATTAATTATATTATGGAGAAAATAACAAACAATTTTAATTATTAAAAGCGTTAAAGATTAATAATATTTTAAAAAAATAAATTTCGTAAAATGAAACCTTTAGTCACGTGACAGTGAACACCAATCAGAAAGCGTTACGTCACGCCGTGCGAAACTCCAATCTTGTCTTTGACGTTTCGAGTATCACTACCGGAGGCGCATTCCAAACCTACACTCCGAGTGCAACCTAACCACAACCGAACGCAAGTTTTAGCCACTTTTTCCGTATTTCTCCATTGTTTGGAACATATATAAATAACTGGTTTGGCGTTTTTATAGTCGTGCTATCACACTGGGGCTCTATACAGTACTTATAATATGAGAAATTCATTTTTAAACGATAAAAACTAGCTATAACGTACGAAGACACGATCGCTCTTTGGTTTGTTTCGCACGGCGTGACGTCATTCAAGACGCCATGACAGTCTTGTGCGTTTTGGAACCAAATTAAAATTGGTTTTTTAAAACGCGAAATTTATAATGTAAACGCTCGATTAAAAATAAATAAACCTTTTTTTTCGATAAAATGCCTAATAAGCTAAAATATTAAGCAGTTATTGAAATTTTGTCAACTAGCCTATTTCAACTCGCTGCGATGACGCGAATCGAAGTGCACGGTATTCCACCACAATTTTTTACTTAGGTTGGAAGTATGAGTCATAGTTGGCTACGTGTAAGTGCTATTCCTGACCACTGTACTATCTCACATACAATGTCAGTTAGAGACTTTAGCAGTTCAAAGTTAATGACGCTTTGTTACCACAGCGTCAATAAGCTTTAGCGACCGCCCAGCATAAATCACTCGTTCGGGGGCTTAAAGCTTATTTTAACACGTTTTTATTTTAAATATGTTTTCGCAAATGCTTAAAATGATACAATAAGCTTAGCTCAAATTAAAACAACTCCCTCGTAAATAAAATTGCACGACACCCGCTGCAGGGTATAGGCGTCCCCCAAGGTTCTCCACAAAGGATTGACAAGTAAATATTTAAAGTCTGTCCGTGTTATTACAAAAGATTTTTAAACACTGTTTAACTAAACACATGTTTAAATATGATGCTGTCTCTGTCAAACAATATTGTCAAAAAAGTGACAGCATCATATTTAAACATGTGTTTAAAAATCTATTGTAATTACACGGTGTTTTTTTTTACTTGATCTAAGTAAACAACTTTTGACAGCCGTCATACTATTAAAAAATTATTTTTTATTAAATCAAATTGTCACTAATAAATTAGTAATTTCTCTCGTAATCTATGTGTGGAAAACTTACTGTATTTTTTGTTAAATAAAGAGTTGGGTGAAGATTGCTTACCAAATAAGACAAGTAAGGATAACAGACTGCTATGGAGTACGTAACTGTGCAAACTCATAATAATAAAGGCAAGCAATGGTGACACAAGACTAGGCGATCGATCTTAACCGCCTATGTGGTCCAGTGGTTCGCCCACCACGGGTTCGATTCCCAGGGGGGGTACAATTTGTACTCGGTTCGGTTGGTGGTAAGGTAGGGCCAGGTCCGCCTGGCTAGCTAGTTAGCTACCACCATCTTACCAAGTCTGGCGCCATAACAACAATTTAAAACAAAAATTGTGTACCGGTAGTTAGAGTTAGAGGTAAGATAGTCAGTTTCTCAGTGTTGAGGATTCTGGGCGTAGTACCACAGAATAGAAAATAGTACTAGCGTACAGAAGTTGCACTCCGCGAAAACGTTTAAATAAATTGCGACTCTTGCTCCGACACAATAAAGTGCAATTCAGGTCGCACAGCGCTCCCTTCGCTCCAAAACATGCACTTAGTAGTTGCCTCTCTTTCTGTCGCATAGGTCTTATCTTTTCTGATGTATGGAATTTATCCTCTCAGAGGACGCCGAGCGCTTCGTACTCGCGCCGCGCGCGGAGTGACAGAGCCTTGGTAGTTCGCTAATACGCCTCGTCGCGTAATACGCCTTTCGGCCTCATATAAATATTTATCTTAATATAAAAATAGCATTGTGAATGCCTAAAATCAGAAAATTCTAAATTATATAGCTATTTCATCCTAATCGATTGTCTGGCATCTGTAAAGGTGATGCATTGGAATATTGAAGGTAATTCTTCACATTGATGAAATAACGCTGGCTTACAGCGTAAACGTAAAAAGTACTAGAAAATTTCGCCGCTCCCACTGGCGACTCGGTAGCATAATTGGTCAGTGCATTAGGACGGACTCCCAAGGTTCGAGTCCCGTCTGAGCTGCTACGGGTGAGTCGGTTCCCTGAATCGATACCTCAAAACACTCGACCACAGCGGTGTCATCAAAAGAAAAATATGCCTTTTATGCGGCATAAACGGCCGTATCTTTTGAATTATGTTAAATTAAAAGTTTGATTTTTTCACAGGTTCAAGGGACTGTATATGGTTTCAATTTTAACCTCGATACCTCCACACGTTACCGAGATAAAGGGTCTTGACAGACAGATCAACATAGAATTTAGATACAAACAGAATAGAATTGTTGGTAAGTTTGGTTGTAAAAATTTAGACTTATTAATTACCGATTTTGTCCACGTGGTCTAATAAACTATAGCAGCCTAAGGACCTACCTATAATTATACCAAAATTCATCAAAAATAGTTCAGCACCTTAGGAGTGAAAAAGTACCAATCAGACAGGTATAGTTTCACATTTTACAAGACTAATAAATACAACTCGTGCAGTAAAATAAAGGAAATGGCGGCTCACTGCGCTTACCACAGTGCGCGTGAGTAAGAAGCTTTGGCGATATAGTGTGAGAGCGAGAAGAAAATAATTATGACGGTATCCTGCCCGCCGTTTGGCCAAATTATTTTTGGTCAAATTTCACTTTCCAAAAAACGGATCGCACTTATTTTATTTCCCAAATGAATCTTTAGGAAAATTAACATTTCGCATTATATTCACTTGGTCAAATTATCATTTGGCGTACCCATTTTATAAATTAACTAGCGGCCGCCCGCGGTTTCGCCCGCGTGGTACCCGTTCCCATGGGAATATCGGGGTTAAAAGTATCCTATGTTTTAATCCAGGCTATCTTCTATCAGTGTGCCAAATTTCTACCAAATCCGTTCTGTAGTTTTTGCATGATTGAGGAGCAACATACAAACATCTAAACATCCAAACCCACAAAGTTTCACATTTGTATAGAATAGATATCGTTTATTAACAATATATTAGTAGGATTAGGAATAGGAAGTAGGATTATGACGCCATTTGTAATCCCATTGTTTATCTGCGCGGGTTGTGTGGATGTATTACCTTTCCAACTCCTCTTCAGAATGCGCGAAGGTACAAGAGTTGCCCCTCGGACAGAAGGAGCGCGTGGCCGCGTCGCGACACATCGACACTTTGTATTTGTTGTGGGTGGGTGTTGATGCACCGGTCTGCGGGCTCGGCTGACCTGGGGGGTAATTACGTAACTTTGTTGCAATCAACTCTGACACAAATCGCAGTTACACCGCTGCTTTAGTAAGAACCAATGTGACTACTATCTTAACTAAAGCAGCAATGCAACTGCGCTTTCAATTGATTTTGTAGGAATGATGTATGGTATGGTTAGGGTTGCCAGATGTCCGGTTTTAGACCGGACAGTACGGTTTTTTTAAAGGTTCCCCTTTGAGTTTTCGTCAAATTGTAACAAAAAAATCAACACCGAACATTTTTTATCAAAGGGGGGGGACCCTTTGACAAAAAATGTTCGGTTTTTTTGTCTAGGCGATCTGGCAACCCTAGGTATGGTATGGTGAGAGTTGTGTATATGCTGCGTCGCTGAGTAAACTTCGTCAGCGAGATGTAGGTTTCTCCATATATTCACCATACTGCGAGTTGTTATTCCTTACTAATCTTTGTGTTTATTCGACACTAGCGCCATCTAGTCACACGGTGATGAATCTTGTTGCAACCGTGTGTTGGTTAGTAATGTGCGGCGTTAAGGTGCGTTCCCACCTGTGCGCGTTACCACGCACCGCAAGGAACCGCACGAGGACGAACACGGGCGCACAGGAACAAACTACGAACGCACCGCGGCGAACGCGTCGTTTCCCACGGTGTGTCGTCTTGTCTGGTGCGCTCTCGTGCGTCTCCAGACGCACCGGTGGGAACGCACCTTAAGGTAGATGCCGCTACAATTTCAATCGAGAATTGTTAGCAACAGACTTACGTAATCCACGTACTGATGTCATACATTTATTTCGTTATAAAGTATCTAACGGGAAAATGGGTTTGAACCTACAAGTATATTTTTTTATTTTTGACGGGGATTTCGGAAATATAGCGACGCACAATGAAGCCTGTGTATATCGATAGAGGATCTATAGATGAACATAAATTGTCATATGATATAAAGTCCTATGATATAAAATCCCCGTCAAAAATCAAATATTATGGTTACCACACCACTATGCTAAAATGTTTAAAGCCCATTATGTCATTGATTGCAAGACTCAAGAGCTGCGCCGTGCACGCGATTTTGAGGTTAACATGACGAAAATACTGTTTTGCTTTTGATATATGCGTCTAATCTTTACAAAATTATTTAAGCACGTTTTTAATTTAATCATAAAACAATATAGTTGCAATCGAAAAAATCAAAGTTTTGATCAAACATAGAAGTAAGAATATGTTGACTATAAGATTAATTAAACCTTTTTAGTCAGGGTTGGCATGATTAAATCACATTGATTTAAATCATGATTTAAATCAAGTGATTTTTTGAATAAAAATCATTGATTAAATCAAATTGCCTTTTTTCTTTCCTATTTGTATAAAAATATAAAATTCTTAATTTTAAATAATTGATAGACACATAAAAATGTATATTAAATGTAACTTTGTGTTAGAATTACTGCTTTATACTGTTTTTTCTTCTAAAAAAACCGCCAAATCATCTGTCCTAATATTTAACTTTCACCAGGCATTTTTATTTTGAATTGTTTTATTGATCTTTACTTGTGTTTCTTCCGAATTAAAGTGTTAAATAAGTCAAACAAAAGCGCGTTGTGGTTTCACGCACTATATTAAGTGGATTTTAAAGGCTCAAGCAAAAAATAGAAAAAATCAGATTTTTTTGATTTTTTGAAAAAAATCAGTGATTTTTGATTTTTTGCAAAAAATCATGATTTTTTCCAACCCTGTTTTTAGTAGGTACACAGTGTTGGACGGATAATTAAAGACACTAGTTGATTTTTATACAAACGAGGTAACTTTTTTTAAGCCTTGGTCCTCCGCCAGGGATTGATCAAGCTGTGACCTGATGATGGCTATCCAGGGTGTAAATGGAGGAGACCCTAGATCGCTACACACGCCCAACTGATCTGCCGCCCTAGCATGACCACCAAAACTAGATATATATCGCGTGACATGGCGATTTATCGTCACTCAGCTGTCAAAATCCATTGTTTTTTGACAGTTAAACGTGATAAATTGCCAGGTATATCATATCGCTTTTCAGTGGTCATGCTCGAGGGCCTGATCAGCATTCAAACTAGACAATATATAAAACTTTTTATCTATATTTCGAAAACAAAAACTTAAAAAATTAAGTTCTGTAAAAAATGTATCAGCAAATTTTTTGCTACGATTAATTTTAGTACTTACTGGTGGAGGGCTCGACGCACCGATCTGGCAGCGACAGTTTCTGGTTGTGGTTCGAGTCGCGGCCGGTGGCTTGTTGCTGCAGGTAGTGGATCAGACCTGACACCACCTCCTTTAGGGAGGTCATTATCTCCGCCAGTTGTTGCCAGGTGGGGCTTTTTGCGTCTGGGAGAAAACAATATTAAAGAAATATACTTATTTATGCATACAATATTATGTTTTTTTTTTCAATCTTCGTCACATTTAACTTCGGAAATGGTTTGTAAATTCCCAAACTATTTTGGGCAAGAGACTTCTTTTCCGAAATGAACTCAGACCCACATAGCCAAATTACTTTAAAACTCTATTATTATTATAATTTATTATAATAATTGTTTGTTTATGTAGACCCCTGGCAATTCGATGTCGACCCCAAAGGATCGATTTTTGAGAATTCCTAGTGTAAAGAGTGGAAAAATCAAAAGGTAACAAAGAATTTTAAAATTATTACTTCTTAATAAGCACTTTAATAGCTCGATTTTTGTTCAACTAAATAAGGTTTTGGACGTTTTATTTGATACAGTCTTAAAAGCCGCACGCACGCATGAGCTAAGCGAGCCACCAAGGCAGCGCGTACGTGGCCTTAGGCCGCCTATGCACCAATAGGTGCCTAGATTAACGCCTAGATACATCTAGGATACATGGTGACCGCACTGGATCCTGGAACCGCTAGGCAGTCGCCTGCATGTATCGAGGCGCCTAGCGCGTATTGCGAATGTTCGTTTTACTTCGATACATATCTAAGATCTAGGCGCTAATCTAGGCACCTATCGGTGCTTAGGGTTTCACAGGGTTTCCTAAAAGCTACGAGCAAATTACGTACCTGGACTAGCATCGATTCCAGCGAGCCGATCCAAATGCATACTCATCACAATCAGTTGCGCCGGATCGCCCGTCCTTTGCAACGCTATAAACAACTCCTGCACAGACTGCGCGAACGACTGTGGAGTCTGCAACTTATCTATGATACTTTGCATGTGACTTTTGTGGGCTGTGTCCCCGTACAAGAGCGCGCTCCACTGATCCGGGGCGATCCTCAGACCAGCTTCTGTGGCGATCTGGACTATTTGGGCGTCGTGCTCGCGACGTAGTGATTCGTACGTTCGGAACTCCTCTTTTAATTGCATTAGGGAGGAGTCGCATTCGCGTTTTGATACCTGGAAGATGATTTATGTTTTTAAAGGGTTTTTTTTAATGCTTGACCAATAAGGGATTTACACAATGACGTAAAACTGTAGGCTCGCTAGATGGCGTTGATAAACAGGCAAGTGTCAACTTTAGAAAACGTAGGAAAAAGAAAACAAAATTTACATGAAAACACCGAAATCACCGCTAACAACCAACGAACGCTAAGGAATGAAAATTACTTCAAAGACAATTTTGACAGTTCACTTGTGCATCAACGCCATCTAGTAAGGCAAATAGTTACTATTTTTTGTTTTTAAATGACACTTGGATAATCCTTCATTTCTCACAGCGTCTTCTAGCTCCAAACTAAGCAAAGCTGGGATTTTGAAAAGAGGAAAAGTATTTTCATTAGAAGCTATCAATGGAGGTTTAAAACGAAATATTTACCTTAAAACAAGAAGCTCTATACAGGAGCTGTACCACGTGGCCTATACTAGTTTTAGAAGCCTGAGGGAAGTGTGGTTCTAATCTTTGGACTACAAACATCACTAAAACCTGTGAACAAATACACTCATATTATAAATTATTTATTACTAGCGACCCGCCCTCGCTTCGCTTCGGTTCCTTTCTTTTCGTTCCAAAAGTCTGTACCCGACCCGTTCGAGTCCCGTCATCATCGGTATGAGAAACGCGCTTGAATTTATTTTCGCGCGCGTAAACTTTTTGCGATAATTCCTAAGATATTTTTATTTAAACTATGTAAAGGGCTAAAATTATGTGCATGAACTCACAGTAACGAACGCATTTTATTTGATAAGGATTAATACTGTTTACGTCTAAATACCCTTCCAATTACCACATTATTTGTGACCATTTGAAAAAAAGGTCAAATGGCTATAGTTAGCTATCCTTAAAAGATAGACATATACCGTCGCGGACTTTTTTGTAGACCTATAACAGAGAAACAATTCCTTCATACATTATTTTGTTATAGCTCGAAAGGCTTAGGCAGCGTTTTCGATGCAAGCTCCCAGACGGCTTAATTTTTGCTGACTCCTTCAACGATTATCGTCATATTTCTATCAATTTACATAAAACCTCAATTTATTATACACTATATCCATCCTCAGGAATTACTCTATCAATTGGTGAAAACCGCATGAAAATGCGTTCAGTAGTTTCCTCCGCGAACAGACAGACAGACGCGGCGAGGGACTTTGTTTTGTACAAATATAAAACAAATCTGTTGTACAAATATGACACTAAAGAAAATAAATCCCGCCTTGTATTTCACTACATCATCGGTATCGCTATACGATAAATAATAAAACTATACTCTATCGTATTCTTTATAAAGCTACCCCAACAAACTTGGTCCATAAGTACCCCATGCAACGGCCAATAACATTCTTAACAACCTTGGCCAACGTTTGGCCACTAGTGCACCAATCTTATGGACAAGGCGGACCCGTCCTCCAGCGCAAGTAGGACCAGCCTATCTATTGTCTAATTTCAAAATCTTTCAGGATGTGTTACATTGAAACTTATCTTTTACTTCAGGACTTCTTCCTACATCGCTGGCCCCAGGAACTGACAACCGTGCGCCCTCACCGCCGCCCACAAGTTCTATATTCTATACAAAATGAGGCCACTACCACAGAATAGATAATAGAACTAGCGTACAGAAGTTGCACTCCGCAAAATCGTTTGAATAAATTACGACTCTTGCCCCGACACAATAAAGTGCAATTCAGGTCGAACAGCGCTCCCTTCGCTCCAAAACATTCACTTAGTAGTTGCCTCTCTTTCTATCGCGTAGGTCTTACCTTTTCTGATGTATGAAATTTGTCCTCTCAGAGGACGCCGAGCGGTTCAGACTCGCGCGCGGAGTGATAGAGCCCTGCCACTACACCAAGATTGGCCCTACCCCAACAAACTTGGCCAACGTTTGGCCACTATTGCACCAACCTTTCTGGACAAGGCGGACCCGTCCTCCAGCGCGAGTAGGACCAGCTTCAGGACTTCCTCCTGCATCGCCGGCCCCAGGAACTGACAACCGCGCGCTCTCACCGCCGCCCACAAGTTCGCGCTCAACTGTTGAGGGTTCTGAAAAGAATTCATCAATAAATAATACATAGCAATACATACATAAATAATCCTAAGTACTTACTTTAAAGTTAATATATTTATGATTATAATAATATACCTACTTATATTAATTAAACGAAATATTAAGTAATACATAAATAATAATATTAATATCCGTGACTCGGCAACATTTATGCTGTTTTGCATATGAGAATTTAGAATTGTCATCGGTTCTTGTAGATTAATGGTACATGTTTGGTCAGAAAATGTAATTAAATTATGCTGATTACGTAGTATACACAGAATAGATAAGAACTAGCGTACAGAAGTTGTACCCCGCAAAATCATTTAAATAAATAGCGACTCTTGCTCCGACACAATAAAGTGCAATGGGGTTGGTAAACTTTTTCGAAGAGAATTGTTTTATATTTTTTTTTGATAGCACAAGTTTCAAGAATAAAGAAAATAATATTATGTTTTTTTTATTTTACTTTGTTAACCAAATATATTTTTTTATATTATTATCGCGATAAAATATCAAACGTACAGCTGAACACGAAGTTCCTTTGCATTTACGGATTAAAAAACTGATTGACAGATTTGACAGACAGTGACAAAGAGTATAATCGTAATCACCTAATGTTATTGTTTGTTTATCAGCTTATTACTGTGATTTTCTAGTGTTTTTCTTGTTCAATTATTCGAAATGAATTAGCTTGAAGAAATCCATAATCCAGCTTATCACGCCGATGAAGTACCCTACACTGCTTTGTTCCGTTTTGTTTGAAATATAGACGTGACCATCCGCAGAACATTTTTTTTAGAATTACCATGCCTTTGAAAGAGACGTGGTGCAGAGGATAAAACAGGAATTGTCCTCAAAGAGCTTTATACGTTTGTGATGATCTCGTAAATGTATGTATATCTACAAACTTACTCACAAAAGAGTTATTTTATGTTAGCTGACTGTGACTGACATGACAACAATAGTTGAAATTGCTAATGCCAAACCTTTGCTTTTTTGTTTTGAGCAACAACATAGAAGTCTTTGGAGCAAAAGCATTACCTACGCATACAGCCGTAATAGTGATTTATTGT
Organism: Agriphila straminella; assembly: GCA_950108535.1. Classification (NCBI taxonomy): domain Eukaryota; kingdom Metazoa; phylum Arthropoda; class Insecta; order Lepidoptera; family Crambidae; genus Agriphila; species Agriphila straminella. The sequence continues at coordinate 2,913,176 of OX467303.1, read as the reverse complement.
ACTATGCTGTAAATTAAAATTTTAAATTTTTATTTAAATTAAAATTAGTATTATAAAAATTCCGCAATTGGTTATTCCTGACTCCAAAGCCAAAAGCTACCAGAAAATATATAATTTACAATAGTTTTGGAAAAGTTGACCAATCCCATTCAGGTCGCACAGCGCTACCTTCCATAAATTATAGTCACCTAGTAGTTGCCTCTCTTTCTATCGCATAGCTCTTATCTTTTCTGACGTATGAAGTTGGTCCTCTCTGAGGACGCCGAACGCTTCAGTCTCACGCGCGGAGTGAATGAGCCCTGGCCCCTATTTCACCAAATTGACATTTGTCAGTGACATATGTTGGCAATTTTTACAATCTTTTTTCTTTAATAAGGGACAAATATGTTGTGAAACAGTTGATAATTTTTACAAATGTCACGGAAACTCGACTCAGCTCCATTCTCATGTCAGGTCTCATAAAAAAAATCCCTGTTTCACAACAAACTTGTCCCTAATTAACTCTTCAACGCCCGGAAAATGAGACACAATAGAAAATCTATTGTGTCTCGGTCGCCGGCGACCGCTCCGGCGTTAATGAATTAAAGTAACGACAATTGTAAAATTAACCAACAATTATGTCACTGACAAATGTCGACTTGGTAAAATAGGGCCCTGGTAGTACTAAAATTGCATGACATGACATTACCTGATGTTGCACTCACAGTCACAGCTTGCGTTGTACTAGGACTGCATGACATTACCTGATGTTGCAATATGAGCTCCGTGACGGTCCTCTCGCCGAGCGACCGTGCCGCCCTCGCCGCGCGGCCCCGCCCCTCCTCGTCCGTCATGGCGCACTGCAGGAGGGTCACCAGCTTGCGCTGCATCGGCCGCGACAGCCGGCTACCACCCATACTGTTGTTGGCTACAACAAATACACGACAGTTTTTAAAAAGCTAGTGAAAATTCTTCTTCGTTATGCCCATGTCCAAAGGGGTCGACCAAGGACAAAAAATTGTCAACACTTTTCTCACGTTTTAGCGCACTATCTCTACCACTCGCGCCGCACTGATATGAGCGGGACAGATATCGCGAGATAGGTTTCGACAAATAGTCACGGTGAACGTGCTAGGCCGACAGGACAATCTTTTCTTAAGGTGGTAACCTGAGCGAAAGTGGCGCCGCGGTGAATTATATTTAATATTATAATTCTAATACACAATTTTAACAATGTTAATCGTGGAGATTTTAGGGCCCACAGTCTAGTATTTTTAGACGGTATCGTTACATTCCCTCGTAGTCACTGCTAGAAGTAGATAGCAAAACTGCTAAAAGTGGCCGTTTTTGACACATTTGCTATCTACTTCTACGAATGACTACGAGGGCATGTAGTGATACCTTCTAAATATACTAGACCATGGGCCCTAAAACCTCCACGATAAACATTATTAAAATCTTTTACTATTAATAACTTATTAAATAAAAACCTCTGAGGGCGCCACTTTCGGTCATACAACCGCCTTAAACTGATTTTCTATCGCAGCATCCACTAAAGTATAAGGCTCCATACAGACGGGCTGCATACTTATTGCGATTGTCATACAGAACTGCATCGTAAGTTCGTAAATGCAAGCCAACATAAATGCAGGCAGTGTCATCATAAAGAGTTGATAAAATAGCTATCAAGTTAATTTAAAAACTAACGAACTAGAATAGAATTCAATACATTAAAATAAAATTCATGGCGTGTTTGGGGAAAATCCAAACAAAAAACCAACAGTATTATCCTCAAATCCAAATTAAAACTTGCGCAATAGCGTAGAAGGAATTTTTTTTTGGGAATTCCCTTTTTTATTACAATACAAAACTACTCATCCGATTTCATAAATTTTATCATTATTACAAAACTGTACTATCCCTGAATGACACAGATTTTATTTGATTAAAGGGGTAAATCAAGGAAAAAACAACCCGTACATTTTTCATAAATAAAATAAATTTTGAACAACTCACACCAAATCCTAAACTATCATGACTATAACTAACGTCAATTGATCGCGCTTACCACAAAAGCATGTGGCTCCACCGGCACCCAAGCCCAGGGGCCCTACCGCCCAAGTGTTGTCGACATCGCCGTCGGCTTCATTTGACAGATGGTTGTAATACATTGCTACTTTTCTTTGGCAAGTTTTTATTTGTACCAAAAAGAAGTAGCAATGTATTTCATCCATCTGTCAAACACACAGGTCTCCTGTAGCACATAAGGGCGTTCACCCTAGCTCATTAGTAGGGGTCACTATAACTGCGCTTATCGGTCGTCAAATAATAATATAATAGTCAATTAGTCAACAACACACTAAATTCGGTGTTCAGAATACGTAGAATGATGTCACCCTAATAGGTATTGGCCTGAGCGAAGACGTAATTATTTAAAGTAACAAGTGAAGCGGGCCGTGGGATTAGTTATTCTGTGCCGTGGGCCACTAATCGATCGATTATGCGATGCAAACGTCGATTAGTATGCACTCAAACTCAATTGGGAGTCGGCAGGGTCAAGTGCAGAAAGTTATGGAAAACTCTGAATGACAAGAATAAGAAAACTGCGCGGCGCGATTTTTATTGAAATGAGTAGGTATGTTGTATAAGCGTGCTACATTTGAATGAATAATTGGGAGAAAACAAACTGAGTTACAGAAACTTGGTGGAGTCGAATGCCGTCTTGTTGGCACATAACTTTTAATTCAAATGTACACTCCATATTAATTTCAAAGATATAATTATATAGAATATGAAACCAGTTAAATTTTTACCTAAAGGTGATGAGGCCCCCATGAGCAATAGTTTAGTTTATCACCACCATTGCCACAGCACTTGAGGAAGACGGCAATGACCCTTGACACCTATGGTCCGGTCCGGCAGCGCCTGGATGCACGGCGGGTGGTAGTACGGTGGTAGTACGGATGGTGGTACGGGTGGTGGTACGGCTGCGCGGGTGGCGAGTCCCCCTACATCTGTACAGTATGTGAAAGTGGAACACAGTCAGCACTTCTTACCATTGCCGCAGTACTTGAGGAAGACGGCGAGGTGCTCCATGCAGCGCACGATGACGTCGTATGCCTGGCGGTCGTGGTCGGGCAGCGCCTGGATGCACGGCGGGTGGTACGGCTGCGCGGGCGGCGAGTACCCCGCCAGCTGCAGCAGCGCCGTGTTCACCACCAGCTCTTCTGGTTCCACTTGAATCACAGTCTGCGTTCCAAACATAATGTTTTGTTTTAATGGGAGATTTATTTAATGTAAACAATTTTGACCGTAATTTAGAAAATAAGAATAATATTTTGTAACTAAATCATTTTAGTTGACGTTTATTAATGTTATAATAAAAACTCACGCTTACTCACACTTGTTGTTTTGTGTCAATGCTGTGTACAATTGTTATTGGGATATAAATTTAAAAAGTGCTTTTTAATGTAGATTGGAATGTAATAGTTTGTATTGTGTTATTGTACCTTTAACAATAAAATAAACAAATAAGTAATCTATGTTTTGTAAGATACGTAAAGATTTTACAATTTTGGTATTAAATTCTCTCGATAAAATGAAGACGGCATTAGTACAGGCCTCGGCACGGATCTTGAGCGGTGACATTTAATGTGCAGAAGTCTTTTTACGTCTCATTGGCGGGCTATATATAGGTACAGTCAGGTGCATAAATATGCATACAGTTGCATAATATGTAAGTAAAGAGGAAGGAGATGTCCCTGCCAAGGGACATACTCTACACTCGACCAGGACTGGAACTCATTTGCTCATAGTGAAAAGCACTGATCGCAGAAAAAATATGCATATATTTAATGATCGACATGATCGTTATACCTGGTCGAAGGGGCATTGTTTCCGATGTAGGTGTTTCAAGCAGTGCCTACAGAGCGTGTGGCCGCAGCCTAGGCTTATAGGGGTCCGCGGAGGCGCGCCGAACTCGCGGCAGCACACCGGACAGTTCAGGTAGTCCGTCCACTGAGGCGCCTGGATTGGCATTCTGGACAACAACATTGGACATTATACAACGTGTTAATGAATAAACGCAAAACCTCTTAGGTGGTGATTGTGCTCATGAATATGAACAACTTATACTATGGGGCCAACTCTGAACTGTTTCATACAAGATGTCAATACCTGCTCGACCAGAATGTATGAAACAGCTGATTTTTATTGTTGATTTGCAGAGTTGGCCCCATAGTAAAAGTTGTTCATAGTCATGAGCACAATCACCACCTAAGACGGTTTAGTGTTTATTCATTAACATGTTGTATACACTAACTGCTTAAAAAAAGGTAGTTATCTGTAAGGAAAATCTATTCCGAAGAGATAACTAGTTAACCCGGAGGAAAAAATCTTCACAGATAACCAGTTATGGCTATGGTTGTCTATCTCCAAGACAATAAGGAAGACCAGTGTCCCAGCAGTGGGAACGCTGAAAATGGTTGATGTCGGCCTGATTTGATATTGAACATTGCTCACCGACTATATTAAAAATCTATGAATCTGTGTCCACATCATCGTTTGGACACAATCAGAAACATAGTGCAAAAAAAACATACAAACATAATAAAGGAATTTTAAAAAGAAGCATAATTAATGGTTAAAATTAAATGTGGTTGTTAATATCACTTCACACAATCTTGATAAGCACTGAATGCAATATTGATTAACAGAATTTAGATGTTAGTGTGTAGGAGAAGTGAGTGGTGGGGCATGGCTATGCAGTAAAAAATTGTTAAGACTGTTTGCTACATAAATAAATAAATAAAATAAAATATTGACAATGATTCGACATCAGCTCATTTTAATGTCTCCACTGCACACTGCTGAGGCACAGGCCTTCCTTATGGGTGGATAAGGGGAATGGGCCATAACCCAACATGCGCCGTGGACACAATGCATATTAGTGTAAATAAGTGAACATTGTAATTTAACTTTGCGTTATTTGTTCGAATAAGAATACTGACAAATATAGTGTTGGGTAAGAATGCAGTTGTACTTTGATTGTTGCAAACACATGTAACTTATTATTGCCAAATAAACTTTAATAAAAAAATGGGTGTTAACAATTGCCAATGCAGCCGGGACCAACGGCTTAATGTGTGTAAAGTCTTGGTGAATCATCCTATGATGCCTAACCTTCGCAATCGCAAGGCCAGACACTAAACCACTGCACCACTAAGCTCCTGTTACAATGACTCGGGATGTTTATCTTGATTAGGTATGTGATTGAATATTGCATAGCAGCATAACAGCATTAGCAGCTGATTGAAATAGAGTGGTGACTAGCATAAACATCAACCTTATGTGTAGGGTTGCCAACTGTTTTTATAATAAATTAAAAATGTTTAGGTCTGAGAAGGAAAATACTATTTTAGAAAAATAACAGTACCTATTTCCTTTTATTACTATCAGTGATGCTGATTTCAGTATTTTGTTTACTTTATTTTTGTTCAACAGTAAAAAGTATAATTTAGTGAAACAGTATAATACTGTTTTTAACAGTATGGTTGGGAACCTGTGATATTAACATTTAGCCTGTTGTAGCTGGTGTCCCCTAAATGTAAACAGTGCCCCATTTTGTGTAAATCTGTCTAGATTTATCAAAAGGAATTAAAAGTTTGTTTTATAAATCCTAGTAAAATTTGGTACCTAATAATATAAAAGAGATACTAGAAAAATGCAATATCTATGATTAAATGTACCTATTCAGATAATCTTATCTGTGTAGACTTGGTTACTTTATTACATACAAACAAAATACTCTATAATGAATGACTGTACATTTTTTATTAGTAGGTATAGTTTTTAGTCCATTAACATGATCTGCACTGCATTGCACTAGGAAGATAACTAGATATGAATATTAGTATTGATATAAAATTGAATAAATAAAGAAGTAAAGATAGAGGACTTGATCAATGTTACAGCTACACAAAACAAAATTAGACTTTACTAAGGGCAATAAAATATTTAAAAGATCTTAGGCTATAACATAGTTTTCCAATACATTGATACAATCCTTAGGTATTTTCACAACAGTATATTTTTAAACTAAAAGGGATTGAAAATAAAAGGTCTTCCGAAATTGTGACATCAAAAATTGCCACCTAGGCAGTCCCTAGGCAAGTCTCAAACTCGATGAAACATAATTTCACCGTACGGAAAATGTAAAATAATGATAAAGGGTTACTCTGAATAACAATTTCAAAATATTACCTTACAATTAATACGAACACACATCACAAAAATAACACATGAATTTTGTGCCCACTTCAAAACATGATCCGTCAGCAGCCGTAAACCATAGACTTTTTTTTTTTTTCTTGACTCAGAATCAGAAGTGTTTATTTGTGGAGCCTTAAGCCCGGAATACACATGGCAGGACATGCTGACGCTGGCAAATCACTTGTTTACTTTGTGCACCAGCGGGGGGCTGATATTTGTTGCAATCAACTCTGACTGAAATCACAGTTTCATTGCTGCTTTAGTAAGGACCAATATGAGAACTATCTTACTTAAAGCGTACATTTAGCGACTTAGCAACGCTCCTCCTAGTCGCTGAGGCGGCCGGCATACTGTGAAGTGAGCATACCCCTGGGGGCTTACCATCAGCAAATAAAAACTGGTAGAGTTATAATAAAAAAAAATAGCGTATGTTTCCTAAGATTTCGATTAACCGTTTTCTTCCTGCAAGAGCCCAAACTCAGTATGTTTGGAAAATGTTTTTCTGTTTTTTTCTTAAACCAGGAGCTGAAATGTAATAATACTATATATTTATTTGGAATCAGCTCAAGAAGCCCTCTTATTCGATACCAAACACGTTTGGGTTTTGGTTTTTTTTTTATTTCCATACAAAAAAAAGTAGTTTTATTACTCCCTCCCCATCACTATAAAGACTGTAGCTTCGTTGTTTATTAATCGAGGTCCCACGGAAATGAACTTGAGGTCTATTGGGTACCCTACTATAATGTGCGCACTTGAATACTTCTTCATTGAACCGTAGTGATTACTTGCTCAGGGGGCTTACCATCAGCAAATAAAAAACCGTTCAGTTCAAAAGCAGGCCTTAAACAGGACTGTTTAAGGCCAGCTTTCATACTAACCGTTGAGGTCATAGTACGAAAAAGTAAGGCCGTTCAATATAAGTCCTGCTATAAGAGCTCATAGTAAGGCCCCAGTGCTTCTTCATACTGATTAAAGGCCCGATCCAACTATCGGACGACAGTTAGTCTGAAGTTTGCGGGGACTATAATATAATATCATTTTGGGGGGAATAGTCGGTCGGTGTTGTATGTGGTGTGGGGGATATTTTTTCATCTTTTCATACAAATAGTATTTTTTTGGGGGGATTCTGAGATTTCTGAGTGAGGTTAGCGGTTAGGGGAGAAATCAAGCCGGAAATCTGGCATGGCAACATTGGACTGAACTGACATGACATGACAATTGACATCAATCAATGCGTTTTGTTATTTTTTTAGAGAAAAAAATATTTATTATTTACATTTGTAGCTATTTTACTTTAATTATTGTATTGTTTTTCTAAAATCTGTGCAATAGGTAGCTAAGGCGTATTTGACAAACGATGTTTCATATTTAGTAACAGTAAATTATGTCTCTTGCAGTACAGTCAACATTATTGGTGCTTTTAATTACTCTTTTGGTAAGTTTTTGAGTCATTCATTATTTATTTATTTATGCCTATTTACTTACATAATTATACTTGTGTATAGAACATGGGTCGCCAAACTTTTTAGCCTAAGGGCCAGACTAACTCCTCGACAAAGTCCCAAAGACCTAGCTATCTCTTCATTATTATTTTAGAAGGGGGACGCCAGCGAAGCCAGACAGGTGATCGGTCTCCCTAATTGGAACCATTTCACCCAGTTTGCCTCCAAATCCTCTGGAAGCTGAGAGCAGGGGGAGACAAGTTATCGTTTACCCCACTGGTGTCGGACCCTCGATCCTACCTGTACACTTACAGTACCTGCTGAGTTGACTTATCGTTAACTGCTTTAGATCCTATTCCTTAAGCTCGTCTGCTCCAAAGAGCTTCCAGTAAATAGGGCATTCTGCCATGGTAGCTTGTTTCTTTTTTTCTTTTTTCGTGCTTATCACACCAATGTACTGTAAATTACAGTTTGTTAGTACGATCCAATTGTTGGAGCTCGCAGGCCGGAGTTGCCCACTGGCTGTAGTTAGGAGACTCCTGGTATAGAATATAAATAATGATATAGCTGTCAAACAATAATGATTATTATTATTTATTATTTATAAGGGGGGATGCCAGCGAAGCCGGGCGGGTGATCAGTCACCTTGGTCGGGACTATTTCACCCATTTCCCCAAATCCCCTAAAAGAGCAGGGGAGGCGGGTTATCATTTACCCCACCGGCGTCGGACCCTCGAATGATACACCATGTTCATTAAAATATAAAAAGTACTTATTTATCTGTAGAATTTGTATGTTGAGTTGAGTTGATAGAGGTTTGAAAAGAAGTATCTTACACTTGCGAGCCCTCTCATCCATTTATAAAATCTGTTATTTTACATTCATAGTACCTATATGTCGCAGCAAAATGGTTTAATCAGCTACTCTATTAACTGCTTAGTTATTTAACTGAACAGTGCCATTTAAGTGTTAGTCTCTTAGCCAATGCGTCTAATAAAACATTTAATTAACGGACTGGTAGATGCTCAGTCACCGTAAAAATACAAATCAAATTCATATTTATACTTTTGACAGTATGGTATATATTTCAATGTCTTAGCTAGGCAAGTTATTAAACGTCACTGAACCAAGATATTTGCCGAGCCATCTAATTAGATAGCTAGATATCATTTAAGCCACTGATTAAATGGCGCCGTGAAATGAAAAGGCTAGGCCATTAATTGAACGACTGATTAACCAGTCAAGGTAGACAAATAAAATGTGACACAATAGATTTTCCATTATTGTTCGGCCTCATGCAGCCTCCTTGTGTTTAATGAATTAAGCTAGTTGGTTGCGACTTACTTAAAAAGTTTTTTTTTCTCAAAAACCATGTTTGTTATAATTACAGCTTGTATTAGTAAACAACTAATACAAGTTGAAATTGAAATCAGGCACATTTCATTTGCAATAAAGAAAGAACTCAAAAATATATTTTTTGTTAAGTAGGAAAGCCAAGGGCAGTTCTATGAAGACAAAAGATGCCGATGCGTGTGTCCAAGTCCCGCTGCAGTCCTGAATGCCACCCTGAGCTCCACTCGCAAACTGTTCATCGCCAATGTACCCCCAAGCCAATGGTAATAGTTTATTACGTCCTAATTTACTATAGATAGCCTAGCACAATTTTATATTAAGGTGGAACCCTGACCAAAAGTGGCGCAGCTGTGAAATTTATTTAATATTGTAATGCTAATACACAATTATAATAATAAAACTTTATGAGAAATTTTGAGGGAGCAAGTCTAGTATTTTTAGACGGTATCATTACATCCATAGTCGCTGCTAGAAGTAGATAGCAAAACTACTAAAAGTGGCCGTTTTTGACACATTTGCTATCTACTTATACGAATGACTACGAGGGAATGTAGTGATACTTTCTAAAAATACTAAACCATGGCCCTAAATATTCCACATAAAGTTTTATTAAAATCATTATCTATTAACAATTTATTTAATAAAAACATCTGAGGGCGCCACTTTCGGTGGTATAGCCACCTTAACCCATCTAGTAGTGTAGGTACATATATTCGTCTGTGAACTGGCAATTGGGTCCTATCTAAAAAAAAGGCTTTTTGCATTTTCTGTATCAAAATGTTCTATCAGGTGACAGGATATGTAATAATATGTTCAGTTCTTCACATATGTGAAGAAACCGCAACGACACGTTCGACACGGTATTTGGATATTGGCGCCAATCAATGATATTAAATGTAAAGATAGGTTACCCGCGCTTCACAATGGCAAGACAAAAGTCAGGTAATTGCCCGACTTTCAATTAGTCGGGCACAGTCTCCCGACACGGTAACACACGCGGCTCTCGTCAATCAGACGCAATAAAATTGTGAAATACCATAAAAAAATGTCTACTTGCGTCTTTAGACGATGTACAAATTATACAGCAACGGTCAGAGATCGGAAAAATGCTTTATTTCACACGTAAGTACTGTATTTAATAAAAATATGTATTTTCTATTACTTTATTCGGCCATATTGTACAAAGAGCGAGCCGTCTGCTTTGCGTGTGGGAGTGAAGGAGACAGCTGACGCGCTGTCAATTGGCACCCAATGCGCATGCAGCGGCCAATGTGTGTATCTATAGTAGTACCTTTACGCTGTTTTAAATAGCAATGATGTTGGCGCATAACCTATCTTTACATTTAATATCATTGGCGCCAATATTTGACTATTTCATGTTTTTTTATTTACTAAATAACTTTACTACTTCAAAAATAATAAGTTTTTTCACAGTGTAGTCCTGCCTGCCTAGCATGACCGATTTATATCGCGTGATATAGCGTTTTATCACGTTCAACTGTCAAAAAGACAAAAGAATTTGACAGTTGAGTGTCGATAAAATGCTATATCACGCGATATAAATCGGTCATGCTAGGCAGGCTGTAAAGTTGCGTGATAAAAGATAGGACCTTTTGCCAGTTACAAGATTGCATACAAAACCGGCCAAGTGCGTGTCGGGCCACGCGCCGTAGGGTTCCGTAGTTACCTTATACATACCATATTTAATACCACTATAGTTTTTCGTCTGTAAAAATAACTTTGATTTTCACAGTGTTGGTATGAATGACAAAGTTATATTTTCGGTTTGGGAAAATATGATATATCTCAAAAATATATTTTTTTAGATTTTTCACTCTCTTATTTCAAAAGTTAGAGGGGGGGTGGACACATTTTACCACTTTGGCAGTATTTATCTTTAAAACGGTTGACTTTGAAAAAAAAATATCTTAGGAACCTCAATGTCTTTTTAACCGACTTTTTTAAAGACCTGTCTATAGACAACCCCGCATGTATTGGTATGAAGAAATTTTTTTTTTCAGTTCCAGTTCCATGTATCTTTATTTTTCCCTCTTAATTTTTTTTTTTAATTTTTTGTGTTAAAATCGTTAAGCGTTAAACAGAATACATCTACCTACTAAGTTTCAACTGTGTAATCCTAATACTTTCGGAATAAAATGGCTGTGACATACGGACGCACAGACATACAGACGTGTCGAATCTAAAAGGGTTCCGCTTTTTGCCGTTTTGGCTACGAAACCCTAAAAAGAAGTGACACTATGCCGTCTCGGTATTTATTTAATTGGTTGCTATTGGTTCCAGTAACTGTGACGGGGTCATCCTTCCCAGAGTAGGGGATGAGATCCGAGGTCACGAGCAGGAGTACTGTCCTCGGTGTGACTGCAAGTACGAGACCAGGAACACTACTATCATCACGGTAACTATACTCCGTTCCACGAGTCGAACTCCTAGGGAAAAAAATACTCGCAGCTCATTGGCATAGTAGAATCAAATAAGTAAGTCGTCTTACTCATTATACGCCCGAACGCGGTTTGCATGTGAGCGCGGCCCGTACGTATGAGCGTCGCACGCACACACTGACAACATTTATAGATGATAAGGCCGGCCACACACAGACGTAATCACGTAACGGAATCTTGAAACGGAATCCCGATTTGGAATTCCGAACGCAGCAATTTCATACAAAATCTATGGGCCTGCCACACACATGCGTTAACATTCCGTACGTAATTTTATTCCGTACGTTATTCCACATGAGAGCCCGTGCGTTCGGAATCTCGCACGGAAAAAATGCATTCCGAACGCAAGACTACCATATATTTTGTATTGGTCGCCACACACAACCGTTTTTATTCCGTACGGAATGCGCACCGCACACACGCACGGCCTATGTGTGAGTGACGTATACATACACCTACACCTTTTTTATTACAGCTCTGGATACCAGGCTTTTGGCAAACCCTTTATTATTTTGCTTAGTTATTGTGTAGTTCTAGTTTCCAAAAAAGCAATAGAATTGACCTGTGCGTAATATAAATAATAAATAGTCTATAGTTATGTAGTTTTTGTTTATTTTTAGAAAAATAATTCATCTTCGCTCAATGTTTCCTCATTAAAGTTTAGCGTCTGACTGAGCCGTGATTCGGAACGAAAAAAAACGTCTGTGTGTGGTGGTACGTACGGAATCACGTACGTACGTGATTCCGAATCGGGATTCCGTCTGTATGTGGCCAGCCTTAAGATGTGCCAGTCGTGGCTGCGCCGTACGTGATCCCGCCCGCGCTCACGCACGCTCCGCGCCGCCGCCGCTGCGCTGCCGCTCGTGATAATTTGTACCTACCTACAGTACATACATACCATGCTTTCCGAAGATATTTTTGGAAAAAAGATTTGTTAGAATGAGTATTTATTTTACATATTAAACTTTAAATAATAAGGCATTTTGTACTTGTCGAAACAGCCGTTTTTTCTGTAAGTAACAATTGTGTAATTTTGTTTAAAAAATCACAAATTCCTACAGGAAAAAGTATTTTAATGTCAATTATTTGAGGTTATTGTAAAATATTCAATTTCAAAATTTTATTTTGATAAGTGTAGGTAAATGAAAAAGTAAAAGAAATAAATTAATAGTGTCAAAAATACAATTTTATAATCATTTTATTTTATTTGAATAAATACATGATTCAGTAAAGCTACGTTTTAATTAATCCTATTTCGACCGTGATTTTCAAATCAATTTCAAATAATCACATAACATGACGTATGTAATAAAAACATTGTATACAGTTTCTGGTCTATTACAAAAAGTAATTAAAAAACTTTGTATTATAGATCCCTGATGCTTACCATTCAAGGAAAAAATGTTTTGTATAGAGATTGACTATGCATTTTAGACGATTGAATAAACTAGCGACAGCCCTACGTGGGCTACGTGTTTAGGCTATTATCGCTCGCTCGAGGCGCTAGTTGGCCTACTTATTTGATTCTACTATGTCATTGGTCAATGCGTGCGGCTGGAACTAGGTTATGTAATGTTTCATTTGATTTGATTCTTGCCCTAAATCTATTTCACTGAGGCAAAGTCTCCTATTTTACGCTATACGCGATGTCTGACGTCGGCGTTAACATTCCTACACACTACATACGCCGACGTCAGCGTTTGTAAGACACAACAGTGCATTTCTATAGTAAGCATTGTAACGCTGACGTTGTAAGCGATCTACGTCGTAAATAGGCCTCCAAGGCCTGACCAGGCCTCCTTCACTCGCTCAAGGTCGCGCGATAAGCACCTACCGCTAGCCGTTCCGCCGGCGGGACAAGTGAGCAGAGGGCCGCCACGCGCCCGCCTGTGTACAAGCGCGGCATCTTACTGCCCAAGATATTGTCTTTTTATAATAGTAATTATGTCGAATCGACGAGCAAAAGTCGCTATTTATTTAAATGACTTTGCCGCGTGCTGCTTCTGTACTTGTACTATTAGTTATTCTGTGGCCTGACACAGGAAATACCATGCCTCTATCTTACTTAAGAGTCTTATTACAAACCCAAGTTTGTGCCAAGGACAGAATTTTAGTTTTTCGCACTTGATGTCCTGATGTCCATTTTATGGCGTGATGGAAGGGACCAACCCTTTGACATTTTTCTGTTAAATACGGTTACATATGGTACTGCGTCCGCTCCTTTTTAAGCACGCGATGTCTGCTGCAATTATCACGTGAATGCCCTGACAGTACCATATCAGACGTCATTCAAAATTCTTTTTACATTGATGACCTCAATACAGGGGCAGATAGTATAGACGAAATTAAACATATTGCTAATGGTGTAATTCAAGTATTGAACTCAGCTTGTCTACCTTTGCGAAAAATTCGCACTAACTGTCCTCAGTTATTTGACGGCAATACTGATACGTCATCATGTCTCGATTTAAGTAAAGAATCCAGCGTGTAGATCACTTACGATCACCAATCACATAATGTCCATCTTGAAATTTTATTCCTTCCTGGGCTGGACGAGGGCGTCTCAAAAATGATGGTCCTCGAAGAAAGTGGTCATTAATGGCTTTCCGCGTCCATTTTCCGTGGCAGCGTCTATACCCGCGATACGACAAGTATATGGACCCGATGACTGCAATGATGGTCAAAACAACTAATACGATGTTGCTGACGCTCATATGGAACAAGAGTTGATCAGTGGACGCAGAATTCAGACCCCCAACAGCATTTTGTGCAATTACAACCTCTTGCGGCTGCTCCTTGCTGTATTGTTGTCCCATTTTCCGCAATAATATTTATTAACTGAGTTTGTTGAAAAAAAGTCTACTACCACTGGCGAGGATGATTTAATTATTAAATTCATTTTGATCACTTTCACTTCAGTCACATAATTGTTTCTAGAGCACACTCCATATTTAGTATCGGTCTTTGAACGCACGAGGCAAGCTCCTATGGCAAAGGGTCGCCATTTAAGGTGGTCGTAAATCAAACATCTGAACTGGATGAAGCCCGTATATTGAGTGACTCATAATACAATATAATCAACCTTAAATCTGTTGGTAAAATGCATTATACTCATAAGTATAGTTAGTAAGTAGATATAATACGTAAGGGTTGGAAAATCACAACAATACCAGCGAAACTGCAGTGGTTGGGCCATGAATTGTCTTCTATCGACGACGTTATGATGATGATCACATCTACGTAGCGGTTTCGCGTCATTATTTTTTCGCGGCGGTGGTGTGCCAACGGTCGGAGCCAATCGGGTACTCACGCGTGAAAGAGACAGCATGCATCATGGTTAAATCTATGCATTTGTTGAACAGGCTGTTTCGCTTATCGTTATCGTACAACTGACAACATGGCGGACCGCGAAACCTACTGAGATGTTTCGCAGCGGAGGTGTGCTACAGGCGACAATAATGAGGATCAACGAGGTTTTTAGTTAAATATGTAGAGTTTCAGTCACATCAATATAATTTTTTTCAGTGAAATAATTATTGAAATTGGACCAAAAATGACGAAGATAGAGCGATTTCCGTGTCGCATTCTCAAAAACGCTCCCCAATTCACGATTAATAACGTTAAACAAATCGTACTCGTACGTGATTGTATAGATGGTTGAATTTCCGTCACAGTTAACGTTTAGTTTTGGCCTTAGGTAGTAGTTGTAATGGTGCTGTGGATCCTGATGCTCCTGATTGTGTACATGGTCTTCCTGCTGTGCCTCGACCCGTTCATGAAGAGGAAGCAACTCGAGATCTACATGGAGCATAATACTGAAGAGGTATGCATCTAAATCTTTTTCCTTTTGGCAAAATATAGTAATAATATAGTTGTTCTATGTCATGAAGTCCGTTCGATAATGAATGTTGTTAGGTGTGCACATGCACATTGTTTTAGTGTGCGTCTGCACGCTCTCGTATTACGCACACTAAAACAATGTGCGTGCATGCCTAACAACATTCATAGCAAAACGGTCTTCGTTAGATAGAACAACTAGGTACTTATTGTATTTGTTTTTTTTTGTGTTTGGCACTACCGTACCGAATTCATTTTTTTTTATTCACAACGGCATAGCTTGTCCCTGGCCTTCACCTCACCTGTTGTTAAGTGACGATAAAGCCGAAAGTGTAAGCGCACTACACCCGGAATCCTCACCACTGAGGAACTGGCTATCTTACCTTTAACTGCCGGAACACAAAATAAAATTGTTATTATTGTGTCAGACTTAGGTATAAGATGGTGGTAACCAGGGACCGGAAAACTTACCAAATGATAGGGTTTCCCTTTCGATAGGGTTTTTGAAAACAAGTCTTATGAAATACCCAATCAAAAACCCCTTTCTTTAACGGTAAGCGGTTCATGAAATACCCAATCAAGACCACTTTAACGGTAAACGGTTCCGGTCCTTCGACCCAGGTGGAACTAGGTATAAATTTGCTTGAACCGCATTCAAAGATTTTTGATAAATAGCTTGTCTCGCCTGGGAATGTGAAAAATATCTACTTGGTTTACGAGTAATAAAAATAAATGTAGTGGCGGCGCTAGTTTCACTACCACCGCGCCTTAAGCATTTTTTCTACGAAATGTGCCGGGTACCCCTTTAATATAACATATTTCCTTTCAGGCCTGCAACTTGCTGCTTCACGGCGTTGACGACGACTATAACGATGACGACGACTATAACGATGACGACGACGACGTTAAACAGTCACTTATTCACTATACAAGTTCCTAACTATATGACAATAAAAATTTACCATTGTGTAAAACGTATATAATCAATTGAATTTTTAGTTTTTAGGCATTCACATATTTTCTATTTATAATTAATTATCTTAATGTAAATATTTATGAATGCCTAAAATCTAAAAATTCAATAACTACATAGCTATTTCATCTTAATCGATTGGAAAGATGTTGCATTCGAATGTCGAGGGTATTTCCTCACATTGATGAAATAACGCTGGCTAAAGCTCGGGTGCTGTCATCCTAGGAAACCTTAGCTTTGCAGCGAAAACGTAACAAGTAGGTAACAGAAAATTTCGCCGATTTCATTCTCGAAATTGTAACATAAATTGGTCAGTACATTGGGCCGGAATCCCAAGGGTTCCTGCCCCGTCTGAGATGCTATGGGTAAATAGTTTTTTAATAATTATGTTATCTGTAATAAACATTACGTTATTTTTAGTACGGTTGGGCTGAGATTTTTATTTTTTTTTAATCTTTTAGATTTTATGCATTCACAATGCTATTTTTATATTAAGATTATTAATATAATTGAAAAATATAAAAAAAAATCGACTCACCCGTAGCAGCTCAGACGGGACTAGAACCTACTAATGTTTTAAATACGAAAGTAGGTAAACTTGTTCGTTTGTTACGTTTTCATGCATAAAAGTGGCTTTAGTACCTCGTAGCACTACCAGGGGCCCAATCGCGCTAATTCTGAACGATAAAACCAAAACCTACATTGTCATTTAGGTAATATTTACCTAAAATCTTGCGTTCTTCTTCTTCTTGTCGAATGAGAATTGGTGGCTGTTGAGAGTTCATCAAGCCACCTGTAAGGCCTCTAACTTGGCTTAACGACTGTTATAAGATGACAACAGCCGGGACCGACGTTTTAACGTGCCCTCCGAAGCACGGAAGCGCTCAGTTGTAATGCCACTTAACGGTCACCCATCAAACACCTGGCCGGACCGAGCGTTGCTTAACAAACGTGATCGAGTACGATCAGTCTGTCAAGTTCCATCATGAGCGCTTCACCTTGCGTTTAGCTTTAGAGTTCTTATTTAAATTGTTCAAGATTGGCATTCTAGGCTCCCTATGCATGCATAGTTTTCAACAATTTTAACAATAATTTTGAAACAAGTATTTTGCTGTAAACAAAACTAAAACGGTAACGATTTATTTATGGTTTTATCGTCGAAAATGCGATTGGGCATAGTAAACAACCTTACAATAGCAACACGGTACTTCGTGTGACCTAGTATTATGTATTATAGTGTTTACAACCCGCGCAGATAAAGAATGGGATTAGAAATGGCGTCGTTCATATTCACTTCTCGCTCGCACACTAAACGCCACACCTATCGCTCTCTGTCACACTCGTTGTCGTAAGCGCGATGACCGCCATTTTTAACCGACTTCAAAAAAGGAGGAGGTTATCAAGTCGACGGTTTTTTTTAATTTATTTTTTTGTATGTTTTAACATAACTTCGTCAGTTGTTAACCGATTTATACAATTCTTTTTTTATCTCAAAGAACATAGTTCCGGTGTGGTCCTATTTTTTTTTACATAGAACTGGCTAGTAGTTTTTTCATAATCCTGAGAAATATCAATTATTTAGCTTGCCATCGCACGAGTTTTTACGGATTTTCGGACATAGCATCTTTGTCTATTAACCGATTTAGATGATTCTTTTTTTGTTTGAAAGGGTATACTTCAAGGGTGGTCACATTTTAATTTCAACGGTATTAGACTTTGAACTTCGAGGATACACAAGGGAACTCCTCAAAGTCAAATAGTATAATAATATGTAAAGTGATTTAGATTTTGGTAGGTTTATGACAATCCAAAACAAACCAAACCATGGTCTGCGATGCAACGTTCTTGACTAGACTTGGACTACGAAGCCACAACGGAACTCCTCAAAAACAAACAGCGTAAATTTGGAAATTTAATTTGTGGGCATTTTACCGGTTTGAAAATATTATACTTAATATAAAGTTATTCTTAAAAAATATTTACACGCTTACATGCCTACCACTAAAAAGTTGAAAATAAAAAAAGTTTAAAAAAAAAGGAAAACCTCCTTCAAAAAACCTGAAAACAAAAACAACTTAAAAATAAATACCTCTAAAAAGCAAGAAATGATATTCGAATCATTTGTTACACATATCAATATTAATAAAACACGTCTAATGAAGTCGGGTGGGACTTTAAGAAAAAAAACATACCTAAAAAACAAAATACCGTCGACTTCAGAACATCCTCCTTTTTTGAAGTCGGTTAAAAATGAAGTTGTCCTCCAGCCCGACCCGACTTCAATAGACGTGTTTTATATGTGTAACTAATGATTTGAATATTATTTCTTGCTCTTTTTAGAGGTATTTAATTTGAAGTTGTTTTTGTTTTCAGTTTTTTTTAAGGAGGTTTTCCTTTTTCAATCCCATTCTTTATCTGCGCGGGTTGTAGTTAATTCTGAGGCCTTCTGAAGTATATTGTATAATAACATAGTATTTTAATAAAAGAGTTACTATAATTAGGTGGCGAGTTACAATAGATCTTTTAGGTCGCAGTGACTACAGCCTCATCTTGAGCTGCATAGCCCCTAACACTCAAATAATAATAATAGTATTATAATTTATAGATACTTATAAACTTAGATATTTAGTTACTTAGATATTGTTCCATTATTTTGGACATTCACATTATTACGATAATCCGAATAGTTTTTTTTTAAATAAAACCAGATTGCATTTATGATGTGCCAATCTTAGTGTTTTATGATATTTGTTAACTTATAAATATAAAGAATAAGCGAATTCTTGCCACGGAAACGTTAACCACGTTTCCGTGGCAATATGTATTTTTGTCAGATAATTTGTGGCGTTTATGTATTCCAAGTTATATAAGTGTGTTTGAGAGTTAAAAATCAAACTGGTAAGGTAATAATATTACCTTATATGTATTAGGAAGATTTTAATAAAGTGTAGATGGATTAATACCAGGGAATGATAACGTTATTTTTAAATGTAACGTTATTTCTTACTTTTTTACCGTTACTTTTAACATTAACGTTATGTCAATAAATAACGTTACTAGATAACGTTACATTGAAATTAACGTTATTTTAGCAAATTATGTTAATTTTAACGTTATTTCTTACTTTTTTACCGTTACTTTTAACATTAACGTTATGTCAATAAATAACGTTACTTTAGATAACGTTACATTGAAATTAACGTTATTTTAGTAAATAATGGTAATTTTAACGTTATTTCTTACTTTATTACCGTTACTTTTAACATTAACGTTATGTCAATGAATAACGTTACTTTAGATAACGTTACATTGAAATTAACGTTATTTTAGTAAATAATGGTAATTTTAACGTTTTTTCTTACTTTTTTACCGTTACTTTAGATAACGTTACATTGAAATTAACGTTATTTTCGTTAGTTTATTTCTTACTATTTGTTACCGTTACTTTAAAATTAACGTTATTCGAATAAATAACGTTACTTTTTTACCGATAATTTTACCGGTACTGTTGTACCGGTAAAGTTTAACGCTATATTTAACGGTAATTTTACCGGTACAATAATTTTAACGTTATTTTTACCGGTAAATTTACCGATAAGATGTTTATACGTTATTTTTTTAACGGTATTTCAATCCCTGATTACTACCAACACCACAAAATATGAAAAAGCCAAAAGGGCATCACAACTTCATCACAATTTAAATGCCCAATAATTTTATAAATGAGATATTAGATTTAGATGAGCAACGGTATGGCCTTGAGTGTAAATAAAGCCGCGATATTCGTGCGAACTACAGATAGTTGCGTAATCGCGTTTAATTAAATAAAACTGAAGAATTCTAACAAGTTTCTCAAGACGTTTACGAACTTCGTAAATTGGTTTGTTTGAGCATCTATTTTTATAGTAACAGTATTATAAAATGTATAAATCCTTACTAATAGTATAAATGTGAGTATGTTTGTTTGTTACGCTTTCACGTTATATAAAAAGGATCGCCCAGGCCCCAGATTAATAATTTGCGATATATTATATTGTTAACTAACTTTAGAGATAAATAAGAATTATATTTCACGTGCATTGTTGATTGAAATAAAAAAAAATTGTGTGATAGAAAATCAGTGAGATTTTAATTGAAAATAAAAGAGGTCTAAAGAACATAAAAAAATAATTATCGTTAGATAAATGATAAATTACACGTATTAATAACTTCTATAAGTTTATGT
This sequence comes from Agriphila straminella, assembly GCA_950108535.1. Taxonomy (NCBI): domain Eukaryota; kingdom Metazoa; phylum Arthropoda; class Insecta; order Lepidoptera; family Crambidae; genus Agriphila; species Agriphila straminella. Next base: position 2,892,638 of record OX467303.1, on the reverse strand, counting down.
AAAAAAATGTAAGGTTACGCTTGAGTTAATATTCTTTATTTCGTAAGGATCGAGTCAAATTCTTAAGGTGCTCCCCGTACTGCAACGTATAATTTAAGATTCTATTTTGAGCATCCTACGGCCTCTCTGACAGACAAGCATGCGCTTGTCATGTAACAATTCCAATTCGACATTGCCATTCCATTTTGAAACCTATTTCTAGTCATTACAAGTGGTGCTCATTGATGCTACAAGTTGTATTACAGATTGTTATCATTCCAGCCTGCCTAGCATGACCGATTTATATCGCATGATATAGCATTTTATCGACACTCAACTCACACTCAACACTCAACTGTCAAATTCCTTTTTGACAGTTGAACGTGATAAAACGCTATATCACGCGATATAAATCGGTCATGCTAGGCAGGTAGCGCACTGTAATGGTCGGTTCTCTTCCCTCACTGATAATGCTCGAATCCGGTCGAGGAGCACCTTTAAGAAAAGAAATTAATTTATTATAATTTAAAAGTTACTATTATAAGTTAATCTTATTCAATACTTACGGTATTATACTTATGAAATAGGTTCGAGTACAATTACCTGTTTTCCTATTAATAATGTCGGTTTTGTGAACCCTACCGAAAGTGGTGCTCTCTGAGGTCTTTGTTTATTTTTTTTAATAGAAAAGGATTTAATTAACACTTTACTTGGAATGCCTAAATAGTAAGTAAGTAGTAGTACTTAACTCATTGTCTAGTATTTTTATAAGGTATCATTACATTCCCTAGCAGTCATTCGTAGTAGTAGATAGCAAATGTGTCAAAAACCTACTAAAAATACTAGACTATGAGTCTTAAAAACTTCGCCGTAAAGTTCTGTTAAAATTATGTATTGTAATAACAATATAAAATAAAATTCACCGCGGCGCCCCTTTCGGTCTTGGTGTCGCCTTAAGATGAATAACTTTTGGCAAAGAACTAGCAAAACTGTACATTTATCAATTTCTAAGGTTTTACATTATATTTAAGTTTTTATATGTTTTAATAGATAGCATGCTTTGTTCGTATAAGTTTATTTTTAGCACTGCTACTGATTTAGTTAAACGACAGCTTCTAATAAAGAAGCTGTCGTATCTCATAATAGTACATTATGACACAAGTTAGCTTATGATAATTATGGGATGGGAAAAGGCGCACAGGTTTTTTTTTCACACGCCCAACGCTACGATATTTTGCGAAAGGGTTGAGCGAGCATACAGCCTACTTCAAAATTATAATTTTAAGTGATAAAATGCAAATATTTTATAACAAAATATTGTGAATTATGAATAATTTGATAATAATAAATATTTGTTTGACTTAATTAAGGACTTACACCTTTATTTATTCCAAAAATGTATATGAATTTTCAGCAGCATAAAACCTCTTTGTTGTTACTAAAAAAATAACTGTATAACCCGGCTAAATTAGGAATGCTCTGTTTACTCGCGTAGAACTTGCAGTACGGTACTAATTTAACTTTGTAGGGTTAATTCTATAACGTACTAGTGTTTTATATATTATTGTACGAGTTTGTTATAGCTCGGTTTATGGCCCTAACGATGTATTAGGGCTCACTTTACGAGCAATTGTGTTGAAAATGTATTATTGATCTTTACTGCATTTTAAAGCTCGAATGTTTATGATCTACCCTTAATAGTCGTGTACTATGCGACATTTTTCAGTACATTTGCGAGATAACGTTATACCTACAAAAATTGTAATAGAAATAAATAAAAAACCGTAACAAAAAACGCACGGCGAGCGGTAAAATCAAGTTACCGCACGCTATACTGTCATCGAAAGAACACATTTTTGAGCAACTGTTTTACTTCTCTGGTGGCGCCACATTCGCTGTTTTTATATTATTTTTAAGTATATTTTTATTTTATTGGTGAATTTTACTGAATTGTAAAAAATATTGCAAGTTTTAATAAGTACCGTAAGTAAGAAGTTTTTATTTTTGTATCGTTAATTTTAGTCGTTTGTATAACTATAGTTTGAACTGCTCAATTTTAAGGAATATTTCCTACCTAAATGAATTTAATATTAAAGAGGATGAGAAAAATATGAATTGTAGGTACAGTCATGGGCATCTAGTGAATTTATTAAAGTTTTGAGATGGGGCGGATTTATCAGAAAGTCCAGTATTAAAGCGGCCTTACTACATTTTTAGCCTCTAGGGGGGGGGGCTTAGCTAGACGATCAAGCATCTCTTTTCAAACATTTGGGGGCGTGGCCTACTTTTGACAGGCCACGCACGGTAGACGATCAAAATGTGATTGACAAGCATTTTTGATTGTTTGGGGATGCAATAGAGAATGTATGGAAGAATCATTATCACAGTGGCGGTACTTTGCCGGAATTGTGACTTCACTGATATGTGTGAATCGGGCTTTATGGATTTATGCGAGAAGTGTCTACTTCGTCACTTCCATGTCCATGTCCATGGAAGTGACGTCGCAACAATTATTACTCAGTGACCTGCGGGTCTATCGGCTAAATACAAAGCTTTGATTTCACAGATGAATGTGTGTGATACATTGCTACGTCTTTTTGGCCCAAATAAAAACTTACCAAAGAAAAGTAGCGATGTATCACAACAAATATTACACTTTGTACAATCACAGTCAAAGTGGTTTCTGATTTACATGAAAAACTAATGCAGACTGCTTATCAAACCTTTATGCCTTTGTAATAATAGTCAACATCAACATCCTGTCAAAAGTGCTAATATATTAGAATCGAAGCACTGAAATGAAAATGTTATAAGTAAGTATTAAATAATAATATGATTTGTTACTCGTTCATAAATAAATGTTGATTGGTATTATTGGCGTTATTTTTTTATTAAACTAGGTACTTCTTTAATAACTACTTCAAAGCTTTATTAAGGCTGGTTCACATGTATTAAGTAGCCAAGTAATTAACAAAATTTTAAGCAAGCGTTTATATGTTGCAATTTTGCATTACAGATGTCCGAAGAATCTTTTAATTGCTGTCCGAAGTGGAACATGAGATACTAGAATGCTACTGCTCCACCTGCGTTAACGTTAATGGTAATGTTCAACTATGCTTTAGCACAGAATAGATAATATATTATATATATATATATATAATATACTATATGTAATAGTACTAGCGTGCCAGAAGTTGCACTCCGCAAAATCGTTTAAATAAATTGCGACTCTTGCTCCGACACAATAAAGTGCAATTCAGGTCGCACAGCGCTCCCTTCGCTCCAAAACATTCACTTAGTAGTTGCCTCTCTTTCTATCGCGTAGGTCTTATCTTTTCTGAGGGCCTAGCCAAAGTAACATTGGCAAATCTTCGTTATCGCTTCGCTTTCGAAACATGTATGGGATTGACATAAGGTTTCGTTAACAATCGAATTTAAAAAAAAACGAAATTTCGAAAATTTGCAAATGTTACTTTGGCTAGGGGGGCAGATGTATGAAATCTGTCCTCTCAGAGGACGCCGAGCGCTTCAGACTCGCGCGCGGAGTGACAGAGCCCCTGGTTTTAGCTAAAGCGTTAAGTAGTACCTAGTGTCGTTTGTAAATTAACATGTTTAAGTCTTGGCCACATCCATGCCACATCTGCGTAACGCCTAGGCGATTAGTATCGTCACAGTGGCGCCCTCACCTTATTTAAATTGATTGCTCGCTAAGTACATACTGTATCGAAAATTCAAACGTTGAGATAGAAGCTAAGTGTCTATAGTTTATTTACAAACAATAACCTCAGTAAAATATAGTGTGTTGTTGTTGTAGTAGTAGGCAAAAGAGCAAAAGTGGCCACTTTTGGCACTTTTGCCTACTACTACAACAAAGAAATATATTTTAGAGAGTTTATTATTTGTTAATCAACTATAGCGGCCTTCCCACAAAAGATTTTAAAACACTGTTTAGTAAAAACACTGTTTAAATGTGATGCCGTCTCTTTCAAACAATATTGTCAAAAAAGTGACAGCATCACATTTAAACAGTGTTTTAGTTAAACAGTGTTTTGTGGTAAGGCCGTAGGAACTTTAGCTTCAATCCCAACGTTTAAATTTTCGATACAGTATGTACTTAGCGAGCAATAAATTTAATTAAGATGAGGGCGCCACTTTAGGATACTAATCGCCTTAGTGTTAGGCTACGCGTTTAGACGCGGGTGGAACCGTAGCATATCGCGATGTGCATTAGTTAGAAGTAAAATTAAAATTGTATAATTTTTTCTCGCTACTGGATATTTCGACATTTTTCAAAAAAGATTACCCTCACACGTCACTCAAAAACTACTGCATAGATTAAAAAAGTAAAATTAAAATTGTATTATTTTTTCTCGCTACTGGATATTTCGACATTTTTCAAAAAAGATTACCATCACACGTCACTCAAAAACTACTGCATAGATTAAAAAAGAATATGCATTAAATAGCACGTCCAAACGTGTCAAGTGATAAGCCACGCCCACCAACTTTCCTATTCTACTTGTTTACTTGCACACAAATTCAACTTGCAACTTGTTACTAAATTCATTGTTTCCACCCATTAACTCATTTAAAATCAAGTTAATTACAGGTAAACTAGCCATTACACGTATGTAGAGCCAAGAGTCTCGGCAAAAAGGTCCCAGCTTCGAATCTCCCGTTTGTGTGATGGATGATCATAAGTAGGTACTTACCTACTTATTTTAAAAGAAAGTTTTTTTGCAACTGTTTTTATTGCACCAAGATTAGTTACCCCTGGCATATAGTCAATCTACCCCGGACCCGGGGTAGATTGACTAAGAGCTGGTGTTCTGTAAAATGCGTTAAATTATGATCATTAATTGAATAATGGACTAGTTTTTATATTTTTTTATAAGTTTAATAGTTAATTACAGGTAAACTAGCCATTACACGTATGTAGAGCCAAGAGTCTCGGCAAAAAGGTCCCAGCTTCGAATCTCCCGTTTGTGTGATGGATGATCATAAGTAGGTACCTACTTATTTTAAAAGAAAGTTTTTTGCAACTGTTTTTATTGCACCAAGATTAGTTACCCCTGGCATATAGTCAATCTACCCCGGACCCGGGGTAAATTGACTAAGAGCTGGTGTTCTGTAAAATGCGTTAAATTATGATCATTAATTGAATAATGGACTAGTTTTTATATTTTTTTATAAGTTTAATAGTTCTTCTATCCATTGATGCAGTTTTATTGTCTGTATGTATAAAAACACAAAAAATATGTATGATTATGTAAAAAAGTAGTCAACCATCCCCGGTCTCCCCTACAACCTACGCAGGGTTTATCTATAAATGCGCCCGTCACTTGACACCAGACGACAAACACAGCTATAGATAGTTCTTAAATCCTATCGATCGCGAGCCCTAAGCTAGGCACCCTAGCAACGGCCCGGCGTTGACCTGCCAAGACACCAATAAAAATTAAATGTGAACCGTACAACGCGTGGTTCTCAAATAACTCGGCAAACCTACTCGCAAGAAAAGCGGCATTGGACAACGCTGAAGGCGGTTTGCTGCTCGCTTCATAATACGAGGGTTCCAGGACATAGGTAATGCATGCGCACTCCCGTTATGCAACTGCACCGTTGAAGCCAATCAATACAATACAGGAGTGGCATCGGTGTGATTAAATTAACATTGTATGACCAATTACTTAGCGCTTGCGGTACAAAACGACATAATATTTTAAAATCGGTAAAATTTTCTCTTTGATTTATTAGCTTTAAAACTCCATAAATATTACTCGGAATCTAAATACATTGCACATGTTACTATTGTTTTATGGAAACTAAATCACTTTTCAATTCAATCCTTCAAGATTCCAATTGATGTTTTGAATAACTTTGTCATACATTCTTCAGTGAAGTTGCAGCGGTTCTACTTATTGACAATGATATCGCCTTGTACTATAAGTAGGTAGCTGTATCTATCAAATCAAATGATAGTCTAAAAGGACTAGGATAAGTATCTGATTCTGATTTTCTTTAATTTTATACTGAAATTGTACTCTGGCTACTGAGTTACTGCATTATACGAGTTGGCTGTGGACTCCCTGAGTTTTGTTCACGTCCCGGCCACAACCCTAATCTATTACCATCAGATTTATACAGGGCGAGATCGCCAAAAGCGATAATGATTGATTACTGTCGCTCGGAAGATCAACCGTGTAAATGCTCCCACGCACGTCACAGAATAACGGCATAAGAATAAATAACACAAGCCCACGGGTCAATTTTCCCGGCGACAAGTAAGTACTTAGATATAAAAAACGCGCCAACGACTTCGATTTCACACTACAGTGGGCACGTACAGCTGGAAAGTAGGTACCCCTTCTAGATCCATTGTGGATCTGGCCAATGGATCTTCTGACAATGAAGGTTCTTTTCCATAGCTTCATTGGACGTCCCATTGATGGGACAAAGGAAAAAATTCAGAGATTTTACAGTCCCCGCAAGAATCGGAGCATTGAAAATGAACCCAAAAAATTACGAAAAACCAAAATCAAAACAAATGCAAAATCCTATTATATTTTTAAGAGTTAAGTACCTAGTAGTAGTATATATACCTATTTATTTTTACGATTGTGAAACGAGGCGATGCCGAGTGCGAAAAGCGCCTGCTGACTGCCTCGACGCGGCCGAAATATTATTAACCGATTTTCAAAATTCCAATGAATGCACTTCTCGTCTGCTTCTGCATCTTTTAACACTATTACCGTGACGATCAGTCAATAATCATAGAAACTACATCACTTTTTATCTACGGAAACACCCGTTTTTCTACAATTCCAAATCTAAAGGGACCACCTACAGGTCACAATTATTAACCGATTTTCAAGTTTTTAGCCATTTTGTAGCCAAACGAATACTAAGACCCATTTTTAAATTTTTTCTTAAGTCGGTTTTTTTTCTGAAATATTTACAATTTAGTAAACAGACACTCCCAAAAAACCCGAATTTACCCGAATTTTGCATAATTCCAAAAAAAGTTACCAGTAGATTTTCAAAATTCAAACGTCCACACGTGTCACGATAAATTCCTCAACTTTTGGTACTATTCCCATCTCGATCCTCCCAAAATCCTCGGAGATTATGGCCAAAAATACGTTTTAGGCGATTTGCATCTGATAACCATTTTCAATGGTAAAATAATTTAAACGTGGTCCCATCAACTTGTCTACCTAAATTAAATATCTGAAGTTGCATGACCTTTGTTGATGGAGAAATCCGTCAAGTGTTTGTACCTAACAGTAACTAACGAAACTAGAATTTTAAATCTGTTACGATTTCATTCAGTGTCGTCTAAGCTTACTTATATGTAGCTACATGGATGAAGGTAGCTAGATTTAGAATAGAATAGAATTCACGTTAGGTCTACACTTCGTTAAAGTTCCTTGCAAAGGCACAGGGCCTGCCTGATGGGTTAATCTTCATCTTTATCTATCTCTAAATATATAATAGTACCTACTAATAATGCCCCGTTTCTGAGGTATCTAATTATCGGTCGTTTAACTTTATCGGAGGCACAAAGTTACGTAGTGGCGGTACGTTATTACTATTATATTATATTCTGTGGTGGCGGCGCTCATATTTTGTGTTGGAGGGGTTCACATTTGTCTAGTTAAATTTAATTACGCCCTATCGGGCCGCACAACAATGGGAAATCTATTGTGTCCTAGTAACATAATAAGTCAACGATTTTGTCTCATTTTCCGGGACTTGAAGGATTACCAGAAACCGGGGTAAGGAAGGTCTGCAGCCCCAGCAGTTAGGACATTAAAATAGGTGATGCAAAAGATAAGGTTCGCAATAAAACAAAAATTTCGACACAACATTTATTTCAGGTTTTACACATAATTTTGCATTATCCGTAACCCTACTGACACAAACGTCGAGTACATTTATATAGAAAATACACCTAGGTACACAGGAACAATAGACACATAGAAATAGTCCATGCAGATGACAGTAGAAAAGACAGAAGGTAGGTCAAAGAATAGTTGAGAAATAGTATCGACACTTAACATTTATTGCTTACATCTAAACGTAGGTAGCTATTCACCTAATGTCGCTACAGAGACCAGAGTTAATATATCTATCCCGTAATTATAAATACCACATTAATATGCGTTTGTAAGGCCTTGTCGGTAAAAAAGTTTAGGAGAAAAATATGTAGAAGGGTAAAAATCGAACAGAAGAAACAAGAGGGAAAAAGCACGTCATGTGAACAAAGATTTTTTTTAAATATTATAGGTACTATAGTCGAAAATTCGTGACTTTTTTGTAATAAGATGTATTTTAATTACCTACATTAAATTTTATTGAATGAAATAATGTCAATTAATAAGACGATCTTTATAGCCACGAACACGAGTAGAAGAAGGAAATAGTACAGTATACAATAGCAAAGGCGGTGGTGCGTAGAAAAAACGCATAGTAATAAAAAAAGTTAAAACCTTGGACAGTGCATAAAATGGTAAAAAGAAGAAGTAAACTAAATAAATAAGTAGAGGAAAGGTGAATACTTAGCGGCTGAATCATTGAATAGACATAATTGGAGATTAACGTATCTCCTCTTCCTGCTTTAATAATGAATATTATTTAGGCCGCAGATCTTGTCCTGCCTATTCCCCTAAATTATGTCCTGTCTATTCTTCGTTAACAGTTGTCTAGTTTAACCCCCCTAGAGTTGTCCAGTCTATCCCCTCTAAGTATTGTCCCGTCTATCCTCCCTTAGAATTATCTAATTTATCCCACCTACAAGTTGTCCTGTCCTACCCCCCTAATGTTGTCTGGTCTATCCCCCTACGTGTTGTCATATCTATTCCTTACGTCATCCTGTCTAATCCCCCACCCGTAAGTTTTCGTATAAATATTGCGTCTTTATCATGCTATCCGACGTCCTATTGAAATTTTTCAAAATCTTCTGCAATCGTCTGCAATATCCGGGCAGGAACTCAATTATTCAAAAGGACTAAGTTCCTACAGGTTTTTTCACTACTGCATACCTACTGTTACAATGCTAGCACGACAGAATTTCCAGATGTATTATCCAGAATCAAAAGTACAATCTGAAAAATCGAAGTCGAAAGTCAAAGTTTAAAGGAACTGTAGGAGTGATGTATGGTAGTATGGAGAGAGTAGCCACTAGTAGGAAGGCCAAAGTGGATGATCTTCCTCCGGGCTGGGAGGTATTAGCCCGGGGACCGCGGTCCTTCCGATGATGGTTGGCAGTTGTATATATGCTGCGTCGCTGAATAACTTCGTCAGCGAGATGTAGGTTTCTACATACTACGAGTTGCTATTCCTTACTAATCTTTTTTGTGTTTATTCAACACTAGCGCCATCTAGTCACACGGTGATGAATCTTGTTGCAACCGTGTGTGTGTTGGTAATGTGCGGCGTATAGATAGGTGCCGCTACAGAACAAACAAGAATTTTATATTCATATAGAATAAGAATATAATATATATAATTTTATATATAATATATAATTTTTGGGAACATTCATTCAAGAATCATATCACACAATAAGTCCAGTCCGAGTAGTCATTTTGTTCGAAATGTCATGTCAATATATCAGGCAAAGGTCAAAAGTCTGTTTAGTGTAGTCAAGTCACACAAGCCGAAGTACAGTGGCATTTCGCCCCGATTCCATTGCAATCTTAGCTTATTCTTCAAAACTTCACAAATATCATATTAACTCTGTTCTCTGAACGGATTTATAGACATTCTCTCACACTAAATATTAGCTCACGTAGGAAAGACAGATTTATATATATATAGATATATATCACGTAGGATACAGTCAGCAACTAAAGTTTCTTAACACTTTAGTATTTTGGTAAAGTAACTCTTTTGACTAACGTGTCCTACCTACTGTGAGACATCTGTGAAAAAAGTTGATAAGACAAAGAACGCGTTGCTGACCGTACATATCTTTAACTCTATTACAAAGATTATTTTCGAAGCTTCCAATCCTTCCAACTCACATGGCACTGTATGGTACCCAACGCAATACACCAAACGTACTTGCTTCGATCAGAAAGAAGAAAGTTAGAAAGAGTACAGACATTGAAAATAACCTAAAAATTAACAGAATTTAACATTAGAGCCTTCGATGGCTGATGAACTAGTCAGTTCCATAACAATAAGGAAAAAAATCTCCAAATCGTCACGCCACAGAAAACTACACAGTTACTAAGTCAGAAAACTTATGTGAAGAGTAAGATATAGAGAATAGACAGTATACAAGAGAAACGTCAATAAAAGGTCAGGTATCAATTATCGTTCTTATACTAAGCCGGCAAGATCGACCTCCTCCTCGCGCTGGTGTTGCCATCTAACTGATGATGAGGGCGAGAGACGCTCGGGTGACATGACGCGAAACCAGTTCAGGCAGCCTCGGCAACCTTCGCAAAGCAAACAAAACTACATTAGATCATGTTTGCAACGATCGTTCTAACAAAGCAGAGAGGAAGATAATTTTACCTTTTCGGTCAGGGAGGCAAGGCTGCAGCTGTCTTCTCGGCGCCAACATCATCAGGTTCGGAGGTCACCTCCTCGTTGCATGGCCATTACACTAAAAAAAATACACAGGTAAGTATCTCGTAAAGTTAAGAATGCCTCGCTTTCAAATAACAATTACTTACTTGACTTGACCAAACAGCGAGGCGATTTCAGCTGCCTCGAACGGATGCAGCTCCAGATTCCCGCTGTACCTAACATACACATTGTACTTATGCTGCTGTGGTGTCAGACGTCATAACGGCTCAGCGGCGGCAACCCGTTGATACTTGATTAGATGTGGGTGGGCCTTATGCACTGGGTTGCGTATTGCGGGGGTCTAGAGGCCACCCCACCGCTCCGGCCGGAGCCGCTGCGACGACTGCACAGAGTTCCAAGTCTGGGTGACCCTCGTAGCTAGCCGAGTTCGCGACCGGTCGAAGTGCCGCATGCGTACAACGTCCCATTGTATAGATTTTCCCGACCTCTGAGCGACAATGTGCGGGGACGAATGCGCCCCGAACGGATTTTTTGGTATTTCGCTGTACATCTTTGAAATTGATGGAAAATAATACGTAGCGGAAATAGCGAAATCATTGGAAATCAAGGACATAGGAACACAGCTGATCTAAAACCAACATATCAGATTCAGTAGGGTTGATTGAGATAACTTGCAAAATAGTTTTTATGACAATGAAGATAGGGGACTACGAACGACAATATCTGCGATTCGATAATGCGCCCCTGTATGAATTATTGTGTAGTACGTCTCAGTTCAGTAGGATAACTTAAACTATAAATAAATCCTGTCCTGTATGTATATCTCACATTCTGAGCTTCCCTCGGCAATTGAAAAATATTTTTTCTATGTAAATAAAGTCACAAAATTAAATAAATTAACAAAATCCAACGAGGGTCTTCATACATCGAAGTATTTATTCTGACATGCAAAATGGGCTTGTAAACTGACTCATTTAAGAAGAATAAAGGATAATGTTGTATATGAATAAAATGACAACTAAGTTATGTTCCACTTTTATTTCAGAATTAGCAAAAAACAAAATTCTTATACTATTTACAGTTTCATAATACACAAATTAGTAATAAATACATTTACAAAAATATATACAAACTGCCTACATTAATCTTTATGTATAGGTACCGCAAAACAGTATAATCTAGTTTACTCACACTCATGAATCATGATATACATAGGTTTAAATAGCCTAGTAAGAAAGGTGGCATCAAGAATCTTGGCATACCCACTCACTGTCCGCCATTTTTTTTTCAAAATAGCGGACACGCATGAAACCTTTGTAAATCGATAGCTAGTACCAATACGAACAAGCGTCACATTTTCGAACTATATTCACTACGTTACAAAGTCGAATTGGTGGCGAAGCTAGAATGAAACGTATGCATGGACTCTAAAATATAGTTTTTCTTTTTTACTTACTCATTAAAGCCTATTAAACTGACTCATTTTTTAAACAAAATAAATCATTACTGGATAATGCTTTCTCTTCAAATACACTTTCTTATTTTGTTATAGATAAGGCAAGAAGACAGAATATGTAAACCTTGATTGCAACGCGCTGGTCGTATTTTCATTCGTAGACGGAAGAAGAAGCTGCCGCGGATGCGGATGAAGTGTATGAATCGTGTGCAGCTGGATCTGAGACTGTGGAGGATTTGCCAATTGATCCACTTGGAAATGAACCCGAAGAAGCTGGACAAGATATTTACGAAGAAGACATCCGAAATGAGAATGATATTGAATTGAAACTGGAGGATAATAGTCAAGAAAGGTTAAATGTGCCAGTATTTCCTGTTTCCAATTTTTTAAGGCTCCTAAACACTTCTACAGTATGTATCATAAGAGGCTGTTTAAGTAACGAATTACTTAGAATTCCTTTGAGAATTAGAAGAAGTACTTTACGTAAGCAAAACATTATAATAATTGTGGATCCCGAATTTGTGAAGAACATATTATCCAAAGTGAACTTTTTCACGACTTGGCAGCTCATTCTAGAAGTGGTAGCTCAAAATAAATGCAATACCGCAAATCGATGTACAGCATAGCCGTTTGGTACACGTATACTTGAGGACTAAACATTATTTTGGATTCGCAGTTCTTAAAAATTCTTCCCTTATAAGAGTTCTGTATGATTTCATCTTTTTTTTGTAGGGGAAAAATTGTTTTTTGTTCTAAATCCTATCGTGTATGGTATCGAATGAAAGGGCTTGCTGAGCCGGTTCTAAAAATATATCACATCGTTACATTTCAGCCACTTGTTTAAAATTAAACCAAAAACATTTTCAAAACATACCAAGTTTGGGCTGCTACAGATACGATATGGTTGAATTATTTTTTATAAAATATACCTCAAATGATATGTAATATTCTCCAATCTAATCGCAAGAAACTACTTTTGCATAAAATTGGCATTAAGTATTTATTTTTATTTTTTCATGATTACAAAACTTTTACAAAGTGATGATAAAAAAAAATGTTTGTTTTGAAACGTCTATCGTGTGTGATATCGAATGAAAGAGATTTCTTTGTAAAAATATATCACATAATTACATTTCAGCACTTGTTTTAAATTAAACCAAAAACCAATTTCCAAAAATCCCATACTAAATATGAATATTTTCAAAATTGCTTTCTTGTGGTTTGATTTGAGGATATTATATATCTCTTAAGGTGTATTTTACAAAAAATAATTTAACCACATCGGATCTGAAGGAGCCCAAACTTGGCATGTTTTAAATATGTTTTTTGGTTTAATTTGAAACAAGTGGCTGAAATATAATGATGTGATATATTTTTAGAACCGGCTCAGTAAGCCCTTTCATTCGATACCACACTCGATAGGTTTTAGACCAAAAAATATTTTTTTCCCTATACAAAAAAAAAGATAACACCATAACTCCTCTCCTAAGGGAAGTATTAATAATCGAAAGTGGATGGAAAGAAAACCAGTAGCTGACAATCACATTTTATTACCACACGACATGTGTCAAAAAAGAACAGTAAAAAGGGTAGTTAATCTATTTGAAATACACATGGTATTATAAAACCATCCACCAGCCAGTCGCCAACATTCCGGCCCCTGGTGAGAAGCACCGTCTATGGAGTGGCGACTGACTGGTGAGCTGGTAGCAAGTGAACGAGCTTTCGTGCTGGGCGCTTCAAAATGCCCGCTGGTGTCGCCACGTCAGCTACTCTAACGACTCCGTCCTCTCCCGGATACGTTCTTGTGACTCTACCGAGCGGCCACAGCCCTCTCGGTAGAATCGGATCAGCCACTACAACCACATCCCCTTCAGCAAAATCCGTGGTACTTCCTCTTGCTGGTCTTTTCAATAGAGTGGGCAAGTACTCTTTTACCCACCTTGTCCAAAAATGGTCGGCGAGGCGGAGAACTCGGCGCCAGTCTGCACGACGTACCAAGTCTGAATCGGATAGTTCGCCCGCTAGCCAGTTGGAGTTCGAGGTAGAACCGATTAAAAAGTTAAATGGTGTGATGGCTTGAGGGGCGTCCGCTGAGGAGACCACATACGTTAACGGTCGGGAATTGACAAGGCTCTCTGATTCCATCAAAAGTGTTTGAAAAACTTCTTCCTTGGGAGCCTTATTTCTCAATGTGGCTCTTAAGGCCGTCTTCACGGTGCGCACCATTCGTTCCCAAGCGCCACCTATGAACGGCGCCGCCGGGGGGATGAAAAGCCTGGACCTTGTCAACAACTTCCCACATGATAGCGTTGTTAGCGGCGAAGTCTCGAAGAGGTTGGGCGAAGAGGACTTTGAGCTCTCGGCTGGCACCAACGAACGCTGTCCCATTAACTGATATTATCTTCGCGGGTGTACCTCGTCTCGCGATGAACCTTCTGAGACTCATTAGTGCCGAGTCCGTGCTAAGACTTGCGACTATTTCCAGATGGAGCGCTCGAGTGACTAGGCAAGTATATAGTGCCACATAACGCTTTTCTCGTCGACGCCCGCGTAAAGCTGCTACCTCCTGAGCCACAACGATCTCGGGGCGCGCGTAGCTTTGCTCCAGCATGTGCATAATCTCGCCGGGGTCTTCGGAGGCGTTCAACAGGCACGCCACAGACTCGCGTGCTGGGCCGCGTAAGGCTTCAGATAGACGAGTTAAGTTTTGTGTCGGTGAAAACTTAGTCTGTGTCCTGAAAAATGCGGATTTAAAAGTGAGCCAGTCCTTGTAACAACCGTTGAAAATTGGCAACGGATCGGGTTTCGTGCCGGTCAGCGAGCAGATAACTTTTGCAAGCTGGGCAATGTCGCTTGAGCAGGGAGGTTCACCCGATACAGGGATATTCCCGGCCGCGTTGCTACTGTCTGCGGTGCAATGGCGGCTTGAGCCACTGGTGGTACGAGATGGGCGGTAAGTGAACGTGGATGAACGTCTAACGGTAACGGGGCAATGTGCGTGGCCATGTTGCTACTCGGGAGTGCTGCTGACTGCAGCGGGGGGGGTGTCCTGAGTGGCGATTGGTTCAACGAAGTCGACAGGATAATTACTGACGTCTTCTGCCCACAAACGTGTGCGTTCCAACGAATTAAATACACTTCCCTTACGTGACGAACTGGCGTCGATTTCGGCGAGGGTGGCTTGCAGCTCCAATTCCTCAACCTCGCGACGCTTCTGCTCGAGTTCATCTCGCTGCAGTTGCCGGCGACGTAGCTCCGCCACCGCAGACAGTTTCTGTGCAGCTACGGTCGACGTCGAGCGACGTGAGCTGCGGGAACCTATGTTAGTGGTGGTGGGATTTATCATGCCGATGTCTTCGGCTGCAGGTGCCGACACTGATGCCACGCTGCCCTCGGGGGCGAGAACAAAGGTGGTATCAATATCTGCTGTACCTGCATTGTTGCCAGCCTGGTTTATTTTGTGAGCCATTGCACGTGTAAATACCATGAGAGAAGGACCAAATATTAATAATCGAAAGTGGATGGAAAGAAAACCAGTAGCTGACAATCACATTTTATTACCACACGACATGTGTCAAAAAAGAACAGTAAAAAGAGTAGTTAATCTATTTGAAATACACATGGTATTATAAAACCATCCACCAGCCAGTCGCCAACAGGAAGATTTTCAAGAACTGCGGGTTCCTAAATAATGTTTTGACCTCAAGTATACGTGTACTAAACGGCTTTTCGGTAAATCGGTTTGGGGTTTTTTTTGCGTACAAGAAGCATAAAAAGCTTGATCACATTTACTCATCAGACATTTATGAAAGGATTTTGAGAATACCCAACGTTTTATATGGAAGTTCGGCTTCCAACGCTTATCAGTTGATTGTTATATGTGACGGAACATACTTCTTTACTCATAAGAGCAGAAACTACAAATTCCAACGCAGGATACAGTTCACACAAGTACAGGCACTTATTAAAAGTTTTTAAAATAGTTTGTCCAGATGGGTACATCATAGAAACTTTTGGGCCATACCCCACACATATGTCTGACGCAGAAATAATAGCTGAGCTCATAAACGATGACGACGACAATCCTTTTCATTGATTCTTCGAAAATAACGATGTTTTAACTATCGTTAACCGTGGTTTTAGGGACGTAATTGGAAATATCAATGAAATGGGTTACCAAGCTTTTATGCCTGCAATAAAAAATGAAAACGAGCGACAGATTACTAATACCCAACAAGCAAATGAATCACGAAAAGTTACGTTATGTCGTTGGGTAGTAGAGACAATTAGTGAGTATCTTTTCACACACTTAAACTAGTTTAACTACATAAAAAACAATTCACCGAGGCAAATCTGTTTATTATTGCCACATTGTGGTTCTTCAACTGTAAAAAGTGAATATGGTAGCAGAGCGTGTACGAATAAAAAACAAGCGAATCAAGAGAAACGTTCTTTGTGCTACTACAAACATGCCGAGGTCATACAACATAGACCACTTGAAAAAGATAACTTAAAAATACTTACTAAAAACAATTTATGGAAGTATGCCACTATTCCTCTAGCCCCAAACGCGATAGCCGAAGCCGTTGAGAGTGACAGACAGGCCAAATCAGAGCTAATCCTTATAATCACCCCTTCACAGCAAAAGGAAATTAAAAAGTGCACTTCTGCAAAGGCTCTTTGGGATAAACTTAAAGTTTATGCAAGCGAAGATGCCGCACGTGAAGCGTCCCTTCTCAAACAACTCATTTTTACAAAACTAGAAGGAAACGATGTGCGCGCACACTTAAACAAGTTGATGGACACGGTTGACAAACTGGCAGATATGGATGTAAACATAAATGAGGATCTGTTGACAATAATGATGCTATATAGCCTATCCTCAGAATAAGAAAACTTTCGTGTTCCCATAGAATCGCGCGACATACTGCCAAAACTAGAAGAACTTAAAATAAAATTATAGGCGAAAGTGAAGCTCGACATCACAATGATGAACAGTATGATCCTGGTCAACAAACTCAAAAAGAAAACGCACTCTACACTTTTTGAAAGGTTGCAAGAAAACTTCAGAAAAACACACACAAAATATGCTCAAACTCACTGAAAGAAAATAGACCCTGGGACTTAGTGGAATGGGGAATGTCCGAAAAAAATTAAATTGGCTGAATATTTTTATAGGGAAGGAATAAGTTTCCTTAGTTATTACTAAGGAAGCTTTTTTCTATTGAAAAAAGATTCAGAATTTTCGGTTGCGTGAAAAAATTTAAAATTTAAAGTCTCTTCGACTTCATAAATGTGCAAAAGTAACAGCAGAATGGAATTTATACCTTTGCCACCAACCACAACACGTATTAAAAAAAGTTTTGACATTTTGTGATAAAACTTATTTTTTAATATACGTGTTGTAGTTACTAATTCCAACTTTAGTTTAAATTTACCTCACTAGATGGTGGTACCTGCTAACTAAGCCACATCAGCTAGGCGATTGCGTATTCTTTTGACAGTTCATATTGTATCATATTAAATGTCAACCCATACAAATTGCAGCCGATTGAATACGATATGAACTGTCAAATGAATACTATTAACTTACGCAATCGCACCCCTGATGTTCCTAATGAGACCCATGGTACTAGCTATCGATATACACAGGTTCAAAATCAATTGGTGATTTATTTACAATTTGTACTTGATGTGCTGTTGACTGTGTACAGTACATAGTCTATTTACTATTTATATTTATACAGTAATTCAAAGAAAATCTTTTTTTCCTACTTTAAACAGAATACGAATTGTATTTCAACCTAGGTATTGGAAGTTTAACCACGGAACGCTATTTCCTAACTAAAATATTTTAGAAAATTGTGTTAGGAACATGCATTAAATTTGCACTTTGGTGCCAATATTATTGCAACTTAAGACATTTTTATTATTATGTATCACTAATAGTTCAGGCAATGAAAGCTCAAAAAAATGTATAGAGGGAAATGCTTGGAACACAATTTTTGACTTCGTAACTTTGTTTGGACCAGGGGTCATACCGACCGGCTAACGCAACGAACTTCGAAAAGGTTTGAAGGTCCCATTTTTTGGTTTTCACATATATCTCGAAAACTATACGTTTTAGCGACATGAGACTTTAATGGAAGCTGATTAAATTTGCTACAAGTTTTATTCAGTCAAGTTTTTCGATATCTTGTATAGTTTTTTAGTTATCCGGTCCTGAATGTCTGTCAACATACTTAAGGTGAAGCTTAAAGACAATGGGTTCAGGACCCATCAAGTAGAAAGTTATGCGGACATTCTTCGTCCATTCGGATTGTGGATACGTACGGCTGTGAAAATGTCGGCAACAACAGCTTTCGGCATTGTGGCTGAAAATGTCGAACTCATCCTCTTGATGACTAAAGCTGATGTGCGTAAAGATTTTCATCAAGCCTGGTCGTGGGAAGACAAGGGATTCCTTATTCTCGTCCCAAGAGCTTCAGCAAGGTTGACATCTTCACCAACAATGTCGGCAGCTATTGTTTCCGACATTTCCACAGCCGTATCCACAATCAGAATATCCGCATCACTTTCCTCTTGAGGGGTCATGATCCTATTTTCCTCAAACTTCACTGAATAAAACTTGTAGCAAATTTAATCAGATTCCATTTTGTAGAGTTTCACGTCGCTAGAATGTATAGTTTTCGAAATATATGTGAAAAACAAAAAAAACGGGACCTTCAAACCCCCCCCCCCCCCTTCCGCGGCGTAGGGGCTACGGGCGGGGACTTTTGATATGTTCACCTCTTAACTGCCTTTCTATTGTCTAATTTCAAAATCTATCGCAATCGCTTTCAAGATGTAATACATTGATGCTTCTTTTTGGCATAAATAAAAACTTACCAAAGAAATGCAGCAATGTATCACATCCATCTGTCAAATGAAAGCGATTGCGATAGATTTTGAAATTAGACAAAAGTTACGAAGTCAAAAATTGTGTTCCAAGCATTTCCCTCTATAACCTTTCGTTTACTAGGATATAATTACATCTTCAAAATATACACATGATCATTAATAATTATTTTAATTGATTATTTCATTCATTTATATAACCTGCAAAGCAGACGGTATAATGAGAAAAACGTAATTGGTGAGACATTTGCGGCCTTATCACAAAATATTTTAAAACACTGTTCAACAAGGTTTTAACTTAAACACTGTGTTAATGTGATGCTGTCAATTTTTAGACAATAATGTTTGAAAGAGACGCATCACATTTAAACAGTGGTCTAAATTAAACAGTGTTTTAAAATCTTTTGTGGTAAGGCTGAAGATTAATACCAACAGTTTTTAAGGTCAGATAAATATTAATCAAAAATAAATTAACATAATTTAACAAATAAATAAGTTACGGTTACACAATATTGGCTCATTCTTGAATTAATTTACAACATATTAAAAAAAAACCTTAAAGCTGAATATGGTAGATAGGGTACAGCCCCAGAAAATTAATATAAACAGAGAAAGAAATATTTTCATGATAAACTGCATAGTGGCAACCCTAAGACTAAAATTGTGTTTTCCTTTGATTATCGAAAACAATACCTAGCCTATTTGCGACTAGGGTTCTTAATTTGCAGTTTTCCATACAATTAAAAAACAATATTTGGAGAAAGGACGTTCAATCTTAGAGTTATTACGAATGGCTCATAAAAGTTGCTTTAAATTAGTCTTATGAAAATCACCTCTATATTATATACATATAACATTTTATTTACCGTATCAAACTAAACTATTAATAAATACGGTTAGTAATATTTTTCTTCTTTAAACAATTAGAAAACAAAACTTTATGAAATCAATCCATTAGTTTGGGAGCTACCTACGTTGCCTCACACACACAGACAGGTAAAACTTATAACTTTTATAACACCTCTAATTCTGAGTCAGGGGTTAAAAATAAATATAATTGTTGCCAAATAGATTAACATACATACACAGTTTATTATTAAAAATAATAAAGATTTTTCTCTCGAGGGTTGTATGTTATATTTATAGAGCTATGTATCGCATTTAACTGTCAAAAGACAATCGAGTGCCGATGAATCGCTATATCACGCGATTTCTATCATGTTTGGTGGTCTTGCCAGGGGTTTACTGAATTTGCACTAAGGTGTATTTTATTATACCCTTATTTACCGTCGAGCTCAAAATAGGCAATGTCACCAATATTTTACATAGGACCATGTCATACTAATTATTGCGTTTGCGTAGTAAGCTGCAACCTTATTATAGAATGTGATAAGGTACTAAAAATTTCAGTTATTTCTAAGATCGACTTTAGAAAAGAATAAATGATGCTTACATTTAGCGGAACATGAGTAGTGCTATCCTTTTCGGTGTGGTGTACCTAGGAAAATAAAAATATTGTTAAAAAGAATACTTTTTTGTATACTTTTAATGATACATATAATCATTAAAACATTAGCGACTTGGTGGTTTAATTGTTAGTGTATTTGGCTGGAATCCCATGGGTGCGGGTTTGAGTTTCGTATGAGCTGCTATGGGTGTCAATTTTTTTTTTAATTTTTTATCATAACAGACTGAATAGCTTTGTAAGTGCGAAAAAATTAAGTTCAAGTTTTTTTTTGTAAACTGGGCAGGCATTTGACCACCATCTTGCTTGGTAAACAGGATGAGGTCTAAGGTGCAGCACGCCTGTCCAGGAAATGCCTATTCGCTTTTGCCTTGAAGAAACCAAGGTTGTAACTATAGAGGGACACACGAGCAGGCAGCGCATTTCATTCTTTAGCAGTTCGTTTAAGAAATGTATTGGCAAAGCGCTTGGTACGGACCCTTTGAGTATCTACTATGTAAGGGTGATATATGCTAACCAACGTCTGGTACCCCGATGGTGGAAAGGGGCTGGAGGAACAAGGTAAAGACCGATAAACTAGCAACTTTGCGACGGTGACTAAGGCTCTTAAGTTCCGCCGTGGCCAATGTTGAGTTGCCGATGAGCCTCCTGCCCCCCTACCATGACTGTCAAAAGTAATATCGAAGCAATGTTGTAAATGAGATGGCGCTATACGCGATGATAGCTCTGTCCCTATAACAACATTACTTTAAGGTTGCTGTAAGAGCTAAGAGTACGGCCTCTGGCCCGGTTTTCAATCGATTCAAGAAGTTCAAGCTGATACTCAGCAGAACCATCCCACAGGTGACAACAGTACTCCATTACCGGACGAATCTGCGCTTTGTATAACAGAAGCAGCTGGTTCGGTGAGAAGTACCGCTTAGCCCGCGACTTTAACATTGAATTTTTAATTACAGCTTGACCATAAAGACCTCCAAGGAGACGCTCACGCCCCCCTCCTCCGGCAGCCGCCCGATGTCCAGGGGCCTAGTCGCGGCAATTTTCAACGATAAACCCAAAGCTAAATCGTTACCGTTTCAGTTTAGTTTACAGAAAAATACTCGCTTTAGTTTTGTAAAAATTGTTGAATACTCTGCCTAAGGAGTCTAGGATTACAATCTGGGACAATTTAAGTGAAAGTTATGAAGCTAAACCAAACATTTTTAGGTAAATATAACCTAAATGACAACGTAACGTTTTTGGTTTTATCGTTCAGAATTACCGCAATAGGGATGATGACTAATGAATAAAATAACGAAATACTAATAAAAGTCGTAAACATATTAAACTTTTAGAGTAGCTTGTATACCTTTTGGTTTTATATATTGCATATTATTTGTTTTATGACCCTTCAAAGTTGGGTGGACAAGTCCATTTAAAAAGTATAAAATTTATTAAAATAAATGATACCTTTAATTAGTTCGTAAAATGTATAGCAAATTTGTCGAAGAAACCATTTTGATAAACACAATATTTAATATAGCTGCTGAACAAATTTCCTATGCGTTGCACACAAACTTGCAAGGCGTGACGTCATAACTAGGAAGCCATTAGTATGGAGCGTTTTTGATCGAGTCCATTTGTGTGCATTTCACACTGTGATATCTCGGGCAGTTTTCATGCTAGCGAATTAATTCTTTTACCAATGTTTCTTTTTTTGAGAGGTAATTTATGTAACATAAAATAAAAAAAATAGTCATCATGCCTATTGGGCTCCAGGTCGGCTAGGACAACCTCCTAAGAAGGAAATGATGTAACACATAACTTGTTACTATAAGTACTTTGTTGAAGTAATATAATAAGTCTTTGTTGTTGCCAATAATCCTGTCACCCTGTTGTAATTATCTGGTAACGATATATTCAAGTTTGTAAATATCGTTACTTATGGCTGTTACAGCTGATACGTTTCTTGTGCCCGTTCTTCTTGTCAGTTATAAAAGTCTGGAACGGGTGGAAGGAAAATATAGAAGTACTTAATAATTAAGTTTATTTGAATAAAGCTTATTTGACTTCCTAGAGCCCTACCACCCAACTCAAAGCTTTACCGATAGCGATACTCCGTCATTGTCATATTTTTAAAACACGATAACAAAGACAAACAGCGCACTGACTTCATAAACTTTGGCAATTTCAAAGCAATTTGAGTTAAGAGCCCGTACACATTTTGCCGCTGACTGCTGCTCTCTCGCTCGCACATTTCATGTTTTCACAAGATTTCTTAAATCTAATCGCAATATAAGATTACGGTCATTTTAAAATATATTTCAGTTTTTTGTTGCTAAAATACGTTGTTTCTAACAGTTATTTGAACTGGCAAAAACGATAACTTTTTGTACTTCAGCAACTCGAAACTGAAAATTGAAATATATGATGAAATGTCCGTAATTAAATCTTATATTGCGAAAAGTGGCCCAAACAGTAAGAGAAGACGTACAGCTTGACCATAAAGAGTTGACAAAAATTGAGGGCGCCACTTTCTTTGTAAACACGTCAAAGTCACGATTAATTTGGCAACACTGACTATATTTTGTACTGAAAAATTTTAGTTCCATTTTATTTAATTTCATCTGTTTATGGCCAAGCTGTAAATATGTTCAATTAAGTATCTCAAAAACTATTAACGTTTCGACAAAAGGTTTAGAAAAAAAATACTAGAAATAATCGACTCACCCATAACATCTCAGACAGAGTCTCGTCTGTTGGTAAATGACATTTAACACACAAACAATAAAGATGCAAAATTGTACCTTATTCCCTTACCGCAGATCTCTTAATTCAGCATGGTGTGTCTATCGTAGATGTTCCTACGTTGCTCGCGAACTTGCCGCTTCCACTTGTCTTGCTGGTGTGTGACCCGGTTGAGGACGTTCCCTCTTGCACCCATCTGCTGCGACGGTCCCGATACTGAGCCTTCATCCTGTAATTGAAATAAGGACAATATGAGTCGGTGCACAATAGTAGTTTATGATACAAGGTTGGTAAGGAGGTTTTTAAAACCTTAACAACCGTGTGCACTATTATATATTCTGTGGCCATACTACGTTTTTCAATACATTTGCGAGAAAACATTATAGGTACTGCTGAAATTGTAATTTATTCATATAATAAAACTGTAAATTCTAAATATTTGTGCGCGAATTACGCAAAAAGCGCTAAACTAATTTTGATGGATTTTTCACAATTTAGTAGATTGAGGTCCAACTTAAAATCTAAACTATGTTTCATCAAATTCAGGTGAGTGGAACCAGGGAAACAGCTTGAACTCTCCGTAGTACTAGCTTTCATACACTAAAGGGGTCATTTTAAACGGGTTGCAATATTTTTCTACTGTCCACGCGGATGAAGTCGCAGGCGGAAGCTAGTAGAAATTAAATAAAACGTTCGTAAACAAAAACGCACGGCGCCGGCGTGCGGTAAAATCAACTTTCCGCACGCTGTACTACTCCGTAAACAAAAACGCACGGCGTGCGGTAAAATCAACTTTCCGCACGCTCGACTGTCATCGTAAACTTACATTTTCGAGCAACTGTATTGAAAAAAATATATAAGTCAGTATCAATAAATAATTTATTTCCAACTGAGCTGATAAGTTATTTATTCTAGTTTGTATGGTAATATTATTTTATTATAGTACTAGCTTCTGCCCGCGAATTCGTCAGCGTGGATATTACAGAAAATCCTTAGGGAACCTTTAACCAGGATAAATAGTCTTCTGTTTTAATTTCATTAAAATCAGATCAGCCGTCTTTCCGTGATTAGGGAGGGTTCCCACCAAGCATGCTGCACCTCCTTTTCTTCCCCTTCCTCTTAAGCTACGGTTTCCTAGGATGACGGTGCCGTCATATTACGTCCGTAATATAGCGGCGTTGAATGTTGTCTATGTAAACAATATGGCGGCACCGTAACGTCAGAAACCGCACCGTATTGTTTACATAGTCAACGTTCTACGCCGCTAGATGACCGTAATATGACGGCACCGTCATCCTAGGAAACCCTAGCTTTACTCTCTCCCTCCTCCTGTCCCCTTACTCTCATTTGATTTAAATAATAAGACACCATAATATTTTTAAGTAACGATTTAAACTTAAAATACTTATGGCAACTATCAAAAGCTGATTACTAAATAGGACAATTAATAAGGATAAACCGACTATAGCAATTTGCATTGCTATAAGATGTTTTTTATTAATGTAAAAATTTATATAAAACTGTAATTTCTATCATGTTATATTGTCTGTATTGTAACTCTATAGGTGTTTGAATTAATGACAATATGAACTCACTTCTTCATTAGTGTGCTCTTGATAGGAAGCCTTGGCCCGTTTGTTGATGAGCGGGTCCAGGCAGATCAGGAAGCCCATGTACACCACCAGCAGCATAATCACCCAGATCACTATTATCACCACCACCTAGAATCACATACAGATTTACACTTAAGTGTTCATTTATAAAGTTCATTTTTTAAATAGCATTTAGGGAAATTGACTGATTAAATTATATTAAAATTTAAAATATAAAAAAGCTCACCTGGCTATGTTACTACTAAAATAAATTAAATTACCAAATGGTCATGCTATAAAAAGAATTAAACTACCTATTTAAACTAAAATAATTTATTAAAATAATTCATTTTTTTATGAATTATAAAATTTAATTTGACTGTAAACTCTGAATAAAGGCTATAAAGAAATAAATAAAGTATTTTATTCATATACTTTAATCTTGGATGGTTTTTAATATTTTAACTTACTTTACTGTAGTAGGTATAGATAAAAAATACCTTGATTATGGTTGTATTTCGATTTTCATATTTGCATTCACAGCGGGGACAGAATTCCTCGGTGATTTCAGTCGACTTTGGCAAGATGACACCCTTGCAGTTGCTGGGGATTACAAGAGAAAGGTAAGTAGTAAAATGACAATAAAACGACTGCCTCCATGGTCTAGTCTAGTGGTCCCCTGCATCTTACACCCACTCGTGTAAGATGCAGGGGTCCCGGGTTCGTTTTCCAGGAGGGGGGTACATTTATACTCGGTGTTTGGTGGCTAGCTTAGCTACCACCATCTTACCTAAGTCTGACGCCATAACAACAATTTAAAAATTATTGTGTTCCGGCAGTTAGAGGTAAAGATAGCCAGTACCAGGATTCCAGGTGTAGTGCACTTTCACTTTTTAACCGACTTCATCAAAAGGAGGAGGTTCTCAATTCGATTGTATGTTTTTTTTTTTAGCCTTATCGACAATTGACAATTTGACATCAAATGAAGTGAAGGCTAAGCACTATCCCGTCGTGGATAAAAAAAACATACAAATGTTGCTTCTTTGGCCCAGCAATAATACAATTTGACGAAAAGGCATTCCACTCGGCATGAGTTGGGTGTCTGTCCTCAATCATCCAAAATGATCTTCTGTGGTTACTTATTCTACGATTCCTTATTTGATCGGACTATTTTCAACATCAACATTAATTAAATTCTGATTCAAGAGTCCGGCAAACAGTGACCTTCCAATACAAATGTAATAAAAAAATGATTCGTGATTTGAGCATAATTAACTTTCTTGTGATGTTGTTTGGATTAAGACAGTAAGTATTTGTCAAGGGTTCTATTAAATAAAAAATCCAAAATACTAACCTAATTCAAAATAAATGCCAATTACATTTTTAACACAAAACTTTATTTAAATTTTTATGGGAAGCTCACTGTTCGTTCGCCGGACTCTTAAGTAAAGAAATAAATACCATTTGTTGGGTGGAACATTGGCAATGTAGTGTCGGCGATGATCAGTAGATGCCGAGTTGTTGAACACTGCTGCTGGGTTGGGACACACACATTTACACCTCTTATCTTCATATGACTGACCCTGTTAAAAAATAAAGCACTTGGACTTATGATGTCATTATTTTATTTTACAAGGGAGGCTCGATGGAAAAAGTCAATTACGTTAGATTTTTGAACTGCGACCAAAAATGCGCGAGCTGAGCGAGTGTGCCGTAGGAGCGGCTGGCAAAGCACCAGAAATGTCATTATTGTAAAATTTACTATCAATAGAGCCTTGGCCATCTCACTCACTATCTTCCGTGATTTGAGCCTCTGTTAATATGCAGATTAAGTGCAAAAGAAAGTGCAGAAATCTGCTACATTAATGTATTCCATACTCTAGCAGTAACATTATAATTCTCGGAACGGCCTCAGGTAACCAAAATTAATTAAAAAATAAGTTTAATTAAAGTATAATTAATTTTTATTAATTTCATTAAAAGAACAATTTGGGGTTTTGTAATGTGTAATTGACAGAGAAAAAGTAAATAAAATAGATGTCATGAAAATCAAGCAGATGTCAAAATAAATAAAAATTATAACCTAAATTTTCTTTTATATGAAATTTTTGTATGAAAAGATGAAAAAATAATGAGAAAAGGAAAAACTAAATACATGGTAAGAATAGCTGTGAATTTTTTATTCCTATCATATACATTTCTGTTTTCTGTCTGGAACGGGTGGTAGGAAAATATAGACGATTCAAAAGTACCTAATAATTAAGTTTATTTGAATATAAAGCTTATTTTGACTTTGACTTTGACGTTTAAAAAACATTTCAATCATAAAATATGCTTATATTTAACTATGCACTCTATGCACATGTATGTTTTACATTTTTTAAGATGATAAAGCAAAGATAAATATTAATTAGAAGAGGAAATTTTTATAATTGGAAATTAATTACCTATGGAAATTAATTTAAAATCTGAGTTCGACCCTGGATGACCGCGGAAAATCTGATCCCTGGTTATGAAAATGAAAAAATAATTTATTTCCACCAAAGTTACATAAATAGGTATATAAATCAAAAATTCTAGGTAACAGTACAACAATTGATGGACTGGAGCCTAAACTAGGACAATCCTGTATTTCAGGACTCTAGGCCTCTCACCCGTGGTGAAAGACAGCGATTGGATGTGGTACTATATGGTATGGTAAGTGTGCATGAGGCTTATGCTATGAATTTATATCAATAAGTCCTATAGTTTTTATAATTAACTAGATGCATTTATCTACTTTTATAAGGACTAGCTGTACCTAACATGACCACAAACATATTAAAATTTAATGAACACGAGGACAAACATACAAATAATAATTTTTATATATTTTTGGTCTAGGAACCCGAACCAGCATTCTGAACACAAAGATTACTTGGAATTTGAAACTATAAATATGCCCCTAAAATGCACTACATACAGAGAAATCCTCACTTAATTAGATAGATAACAGATCAGTACATAATAAAGTCAATAGTAGAAGATGCAATTAATAAACAGTCACGTAAATCATGGAGCAAACATTGCTTTCACACAGATTTACACAATTTCTTTCACACAATTTATACAAAATACCATTAAAAGTCTAAATATAGCAAATTCATGAGCAATGTCCAAGTTTATTGGGCATTACAGATTTTCGATATTAGAATTTTGTACAGTCCATTGTTCACGGCTGTCTTAATAACCTAAATGATGTCAGCTACCTAATTGCTTAAATATAATTTTATCTGTAACTAGCGGCCGCCCACGACTTCGTCTACATGTAAAGTTTTTTGTTATTCCTCGGGAACAATACTTTTATTGAAATGAAAGGTACCTCTCTGCACCCCTAGCAACGTGATGTAAAATTTCATGATTATCGGTTCGACGTGAAGGCGTAACAAACAAACGGACTTTCGCATTTACAATATAAGTAGATTAGTACGGATGTAACTGTAATACAAGGTCTGTGGTAGTAGTACAAAGGGACGATTTAAATCTTTGGTAGTAAAAAACAGTTCGATTTGCTGTTAAATAAATTGTACTTTTATATAACAGATTGACGAAGTTACGTAAAACCAAAAGCAGTAAATCGAAAAGATAGGTAGGTATTCTAAAACATCACTGTTTCAATGTAAAACCAAAAGCAGTAAATCGAAGAGATAGGTAGGTATTCTAAAACATATATAAACGAGGTTTCGGTCGGAGTCAGGTTCGACAAACATAGACATACAGACAAAGATAAATCTTCGCTTATCTTAGATTTTTTGTTTTAATTTATTTTGCAAGATAGTATATTGCAAAACAATGTCCATTGGATTCAACAAAAAATCTATCAAATTATAAAGCTTACCGAAACAACGATGACGCACGCCCCAAACAAAAATATTGCAATGGTCTTCATATCCATTTTAAATAGATTTTCATTAACTTCGATAACTTTATATGTATTGTATGTATTAGCTATTAGGTTTACAATATTTTAATTTCCATTTTATTTTGTGATGTATATAACTGCGATATAACTGTCACTGTCACCACAGAGAAAGCAATACTATACTGTCACTGCAAAGAGTAAAATATGTCACTGTCATGTCATGTCTTTTTTTTTTGTTATGGCGTCGCGCGGTTTGCGCATTTCGCCAATTTCAAGGTAGGGAAACGA
Source organism: Agriphila straminella (assembly GCA_950108535.1). Classification (NCBI taxonomy): domain Eukaryota; kingdom Metazoa; phylum Arthropoda; class Insecta; order Lepidoptera; family Crambidae; genus Agriphila; species Agriphila straminella. The sequence continues at coordinate 2,863,788 of OX467303.1, read as the reverse complement.
TGACAAAAATAAAAAGGATGCGGATTCGGAATTTTGGATAGGATTAGGAGACTAGGTTATTGGTTTATAAAATAATAAATAATATTATTATATATTATACTGATAGATTATATCATAATGTCATCTTCTTCTTATTTTTATTATGGCAATCTATTCCTCTTCAGGGAGTAATTTTTGCCAGTGTCAAACAAGTGTTAAATAATTCAATTCAGTGGTATTGTTTCAGTTTACATTAGGATGCGGGTGCATCGCCTTCCAATGCTGCTTGGAGCATTTGGCATCAAATATATCGTTACAGTTTACTCGGTAAGTTCTGCCGAGGTACACCACCACTACAATAAAAGTCCCAGCTTCACATAACCAAGATCGCGCCTATTTCAATTATCGCACACATTGATCAGTTGCGTAGACACTTGTACCACAAAACTGCACCGATTTTAAGACACAATATCGACTATAAACAATTTGCAAATAATTAAAATAGCCACCGAACAGAATTCGACGAAATTGCGCCGAAAACTCCATGTCATGTCTTCTTCTTCTTCTTATTTTGTTTTGGCAATCTACTTTCCTCTTGAAAGTAATTTTTGCCAGTGTCCAGTGTTGAATAGTTCAGTGGTAGATATTGTTTCAATTTTCATTAGAATGCGGGTGCATCGCATTCCATTGCTGCTTGGAGCATTTGGCACAAAGTATATCAAGACACAGAACCAAGATCGCACCTATTTCAATTATCCCATATATTGTTCAGATGTGTAGACACTTGTACCACAAAACTGTACCAATTTTAAGACACAATATCCACTAAGAATCAATTTGCAAATAATTAAAATAGACACCGAACCGAACTGGATAAAATGGCGCCAAAAACTCCCCATGTCATGTCTACCATAGAGTTATTATTAAACTAAGGCAGCCATTACACGGTAGGTTTTGCTGTCAGTCACGTCACGGCCGTGAGCCCGTGACTGACGATTAACCTACCCACAGTATTTAAAGACCCTCATTTTGTCTCACCTTCGTTTTATTGAAGAAAACAATAGTTATTACCATTACAAACATCAGAAAAATACTCAAAAATTCATATGGCTTACAGATATTCTTAAATAAAAATTCAAAGTTTGCTTAAAATTGGGTCCGGAAATCACGAATAAATATTAAAAAAAATAACTATACGTGTTATTGAAATTTTGATTATTTCAATTAAATACAATACTACACCTTTTGACAAGTTTTTGTAGATTTACTAAGATCCTATCAAGAAATATAAATTTATTTATCATTTTCGGTTTTATTTATTTTGATCCACTAAAACGCCGTAGTAGAAAGAGTTATTTTATGAAACGATAGCTTAAACAAGCCTTAAGCAGTATTAAATTCACAATCTAATACCGCATTCAAAATTCAAATACAGGCCTTTCTTTAATGAATATGCATAATGTATACATGAACACGACTGTATTCTTTGTGAATTTTTACGTATGGCTGACGATCAGTCAGAATGACCATGTAATGTCGATATAATTCCATCAGTCACCAACAGTCAACGTAATTCATGACTGATGGAATTTGACTGACGCTTGCATGAGCATGTAATTGCTGCCTAAAGATAGAGTAATCACAATCAGTCAGACCTAATAATCAACGCTGTCTAGCGAAATGTGACAAAAAGTGTACGATATTATACAGGGTGTAACAAGACCTTCAACGAAGCCGAGGTCTACGTATTCTGCCCATCATCAGGACCATTTCTGTTCAAAATTATTACTGGGAAACCATTTTGATTTTTGGTGTTAAAAAAGCATTGCATGCATTACCACGCAATGTGACGCGTACAACACAACAGGCCGCGCCTGCGAGAGTATGCTACACAGCTGCGTGCGGGCGAGTTGGAAGGCAGCGTTTATGTGCGTGCTCATGAGATACATCGAGTGACGACGTTTTGAAGCCATTGTTTGTTTCGAAATACTTAAAATTTTGATAATGTTTCTTTAGTCAAAAAGTAGGAAATAAAGAATAAAAAAAGATTTCATAAAAATTTTGAAAAAAAAATTTGACTTTGACCTTCAATAACTTCCTAACTATCGGTTTCCCAGGTATAGTCTAAAAGACAAAAATGATCCTGATGATGCGCGGAATACGTGGACTACGGCATAGAGTACATTATTATACTAGAGATAGAGTTATCAGTCAGACCTAATGATCAACGCCACCGAGCGCATTGTGACAAAAAGTGTACGATATTATAATATAGGTACTAGTAGGTTCCTATAAATCTTGACTTGTAATTTTTTTGGGAGATAACCGCTATGTCATAAAATAAATTTAAAATAAGTTAATTTATAGCTAATCAGCTTTTACTATTATAAAACTGTGAAAGCCATACGATACCGCGATAAGTACTAAGTGAAAAGCCCCTGGACTTCGGCTTCGTTGAAGGTCTTGTTACACCCGTTTGTAGATACTAGTAGGTTTCTATAAATCTTCACTTGTAACTTTTTGGGAGATAACCGCTATGTTTATCCATTTCAGTTCATGAAATAAATTTTAAATAATTTAATTTATTGATTATTGCTATTAATCAGTTTTTGACAATGTAAAACTCTGAAAGCCACACGATACCGCGATTCAGCACGGGATAGCGACATCTATCGACTGTTTGACAGACGAAAAATGAGCGCCATCTAGCAAATCATTCCGCGACTAAAATCTTAGGCCGCGCTCCCTTGTAGTGAGTCAAGCCGTCCACAGCGATTGCGTGGCTTGTGTAGACAAAACTTCAGCGTAGCCAATTTAGCATTTTATGTTAGCACTGGAAAAACTGAGGAGCTCGGTGGCGCAGTGGTTTAGCGCCTTCACATTTCTCAACGGATTCTCGTGAAATTTTGTTAGAAGGTTATAGTTTTTTTGTCGAGCCAGTTTTTCGAAATTTTTCAAAATGGCATAGGTATGTAGAAAACATATTTCAGTCTGCAGGTCGTATTCTCAACCGATTCCCATGCAATTTTGTGAGCAGGTTCGATAATGGGGATTGGGGAATGTCCGAAAAAAAACAAATTGACTGAATATTTTTTTTTTTGGTAGGAATAAGCTCCCTTAGTAATAGAAAAAAGTTTCAGAATATTCAGTTGCGTGAAAATAAAAAAATAAAGTATTTTCGACTTCATAAATGTACGAAAGTTGGAGATTATCCTTTGCCACCATCATTGCTACAACCACAAAAGTACCTATTTAAAAAAACGTTTTGACATTTTGGGTTGAAACTTTTTTAATACCATGTTGTGGTTGTGGCAGGATGGTGGCAAAGGTATAATCTCCATTCTGCTGTTACTTTCGTACATTTGTGAAGACGATTCTTGGTTATATTAATAAGACAAAGAGATTTTATCTTTCTTAAATTTTTACGCAACCGAAATTTCTGAAACATTTTCTATTTCTAATGCTACGGCTCCAAAAGCGTTAATCTAGGCGTGACGCAGATGTGGAAACGACAGTACAAAATTTACTTAACGCCTTAGCTAAAGCGTAGTTGGACATTACCACTAACGTTAACGTTAACGCAGGTGGAGCCGTAACATAAGTTAAGTTCAAGTCCTTTGATAACTTGGTCCGATTCCCATTCCAAACTAGATGATCACTAATTCGCGCGATGTTAGCGTAGTCGGACAACGCATTTTCTTTCCCGCCACCCGTGAAAATGAAAATGCATTTCCCGCTCGTTTCATTCCCCTTGGAAGCGCAAGATGGCGGCACGTGACGGCAACAAATAGGTATCATTAGTCGACCACAAGCTTGTTAAAACAATCGTATGGCTAACTATCTCATTATAGTTGGTAACGATGCTATTCTACTTCATATACACCGCGAAGGGAGGAAACAAAGTGATTTTAAGAAAAAAAATCATCTCAATGAATATGTTTTCAGTCAGTCATTTCAAAATGATATTTTTAGTTTTATAATAAGGCGGTATCTACTTAGTACTTCATCATATCAGCCGCATGACACCTACCTCCCCCAAGGACATCGGTCCTGCGCGCCGCTGATTAGGTAAAAAGTTTTTTTTTGATCCAGTTAAAAAAAACCCTATTAGAATAAGAGTTACGACGTCATCTTTTTGTATGGGATTATTTTTACCCGACTGCAAAGAAAGGGTTATGTTTTTCACGCGTATCTTGTAAGTTGGTTTTCAACACACTTGCTCGTAAAGTGAGCCCTAATACATCGCTTTTAGGGCCATAAATAAACCGACCTATAACAAACGCGTGCAATAATATATAAAACACTAGTAGGTACGTAATAGAATTAACCCTACAAAGTTAAATTAGTACCTTACTGCAAGTTCTATGCGAGTAACCAGAGCATTCCCAATTTAGCTGGGTAATACAGTTATTTTTTTTAGTAACAACAAAGAGGTTTTATGCTGCTGAAAATTAATATACATTTTTGGAATAAATAAATGTGCAAGTCCTTAATTAAGTCAAACAAATATTTATTATTATCAAATTATTCATAATTCACAATATTTTGTTATAAAATATTAAAATATTTGCATTTTATCACTTCAAATTATAATTTTGAAGTAGGCTGTATGCTCCTCACCCCTTTGTTCACAAAATATTCTTGCGTTAGGCGTGTGAAAAAAACAAAAAAACCTGCGCGCCTTTTCCCGTATTTATCATAATTTTGTTTTTGTCGTATTTGTTGGTGTGTGGTAAATTACTTTGTTTTTTCCTCGCAAATGTGTTGAAAAACGTCGTATGAAACTTGTGAGCTCTTGCTTATTGCACACTCGGCTGAGTTACGCCCTCGCCTGCGGCTCGGGCTGCAACCCACAGCCTTGTGCGCAATGAGCCACCTAAGCTAACTTGTCTCATAATGTACTATTGTTTGTGTGTTTCTATGTAATATTCTTTATTACTCATAATTATCTTTTAAACGGCTGAATGGATTTAACAACAAAATATCTTTAATTACAATTAAAGATATTTTGTTAGATTTGTCTTGTCAGCCCAAGTGTTCTTAAGACGGTGGCGTTATAAAAAACCAACATGGCGGCTGTACGGATATTGGAATATGGGTGTCAAATTATTTCGTACATCCTATTGTGTGTGGTATGGTAGGTATACAATAAAGGGGCTTATTCTCAGCCATTCTATATTTTATTAACTGTGTTTACACCTTGTTGTCTTTTGAGTATTCCATGCAGTAAAGTAGACATAACGTCACATGTTCTTGTGATTTTGGAAGCATTATGTTTTCTATTTATGACGCAGGTGGTGTCAAAATGGCGTTGTTAGTGCGCTCAAAGGCTAATTTACACCGCCATAAGTAAGTGTGATTCGGAACTTTCCATTTGCAAAGCCGAATATTGGTGATGAGACTGATGGATGAGTCAGACCTCCTTGGTGTGTTTCATTGAAAAAGTTAGTTCCCGTGAAAATATGAGAATTTCATGGTAACATTAAAATTTAAGATTACTTAACACGATAAATTTTTGCAGGCGCATTTTAGAGATGTCCAGCTATGCTACTCCGATTCAGCACGAAAAAGGATGTCAAATTTGAACATAAATTGAGAAAAATAATATTCTATACCTTTAAGTAATATAAAAACACGACTTTCCAAATGACAAAAAACGAACAAAAAAGTTAAATAAAAAAAAACAAGTGTCTTTGCAGTCGAGGGACCGTTCTGTGGGTCCACAGACCATACTATTACAACAAGTACTTATAGTGTGTGGGTTCCTCGACTGCAATGACACTTGTTTTTTACTACATACATACATGTATATAAGACTATAAGTACATGAATCCCGCAACTCGTAAAAAACGAAATATTAACTAATCCAATTACTTTTACGAACTTTAAAATAAGCGTTTCAAAAACGCAACCACAGTATAATTCCACGGGCAGATAATAAAAAAGCGAGCATTAAACACCTTTACTGTACTCCAAAGGCACGGACGGAGTTTGCATTCTTTCTCATTCTCGGGTATGACGCCGCACGGTATCTTCGCTTTTAAATTAAATAAATAATGCACACAATTTGAGAGCAATAAACTGGCTAGGTGTTCTCGAATTTCGCGCGGTCGTCCCCGAGGCGCCATAACGGTTGCCAGCGCGCTTAAAATGTTACGCCTCCTGTATAAAGTTTGCACGTGTGTGGAGGCTTTTGTTTTGTTTTTTTACATAAGAGTGCGGAGTATTTATTCAAATATACTCATCAACTTTATCTACTACTAGGTACTACTTTCGAATGCCGGTCAGTTAGGTGTGTAAAGCGATCTGAATCTCCTACATTTACTCCCTGGATAGCCATCATCAGATCACAGCACAGTACATCCCTGGCAGAAAACCAAGGCTTCAAAGTTACCTCGTTTGTATGAAAATAACACCTGTATCCCTAGACAAAGTTGACGTGTACGTAGTTTGATGTATTAATTACCATAAACATTAAAATCTTTTAAGTTAACCTAGCTTTTTTGGTGATATCCACGTAATACCATGTAAATAATACATAAGTAAATATTATTTGGGTAGGTAGTAAGTACCGTTTTGAATTTCAGTTATTTCAGAAGTAGGCACTCAAAGTCACATAATATATTGGTACTGTGTATTAATTTTTTTATACGTATCGGACACTGTCACCTATATTTTTTAAAAGGTTTTTGATTGTATTACTTTTACTAGATAATATACGCTAATCATGACTGTTTAATAGTAGTTTCTTTTTTCTTATTACTTACAAAAATGTTGGATCTGTACATGAAATCCAAGAGTGTTTGTTTGTGTGTGAATTAAAATTTAAAAAATATAATATACTACCTCCTTCATGCATATCGTACACTGAAAGGGCTCTAAAACCTATAGTTCGATATTATAGTACTTAATAGTAAGGCTGTATATTTTTTTTCTGTCAAATGCTTCGCGTGATATGCCACGAAGTATGAAAGCAGAAACGTTGCGCGTCCAATCTCACGCATACGAAGCACGTTTCTGCGACAACTGGTACCTTAAAAATTGAGGACAGAAGGACAGCTCAGAAATAAACACTTTAAATTTTGTCCCACTAAGTACATATTATGTTACCGTTAATGAACGGAATCCGTTAATCTGCAGATTAACTGGTTTAAGTGCGAAAAATTGTTTTATTTCAAACTTTAACTAGGTAATCTGCAGATTCCCTAGCTCATCTGCAGATTAACGACCAAGGATCAGTTAAAGTACAGAATCAGGTTCTTTTATTGAAAAAAGATGTGTAGTTACATAAAAGGGGGAAGACACAAAAGAGGGGTTATGGGGGGGGGGGGGGGGCAAAGCCCCCCGCCATGGAAAAAGTCTGACTATAACGGTGACACATACATACCTATAAGAACATTGCAATAACAATGATCGCGATAAGATCCGAGAACCGTCATGGGAATAGGCATGATGACTATTTTTTTTATTTTATGTTACATAAATTACCTCTCAAAAAAAGAAACATTGGTAAAAGAATTAATTCGCTAGCATGAAAACTGCCCGAGATATCACAGTGTGAAATGCACACAAATGGACTCGCCCAAAAACTTTTTAAATGGACTTGTCCACCCAACTTTGAAGGGTCATAAAATAAATAATATGCAATATATAAAACCAAGAGGTATACAAGCTACTCTAAAAGTTTAATATGTTTACGATTTTTATTAGTATTTCGTTATTTTATTCATTAGTCATCATCCCTATTGTGCTTGCTTAGCGTTTATGTTATGTCACGTAAGTCACACTATGGTATAGTCAAAAGTATAATACGTTACAGTGCCGTCAACATGACAAAAACCGGCCAAGTGCGAGTCGGACTCGCGCACGAAGGGTTCCGTTAAAATATCACGTTTGTTGTATGCTGGGAGTCCCCCTTAATTTCTGCGAAAATTTCAACTGTCTAGCTATCACGGTTCAGAAGATACAGCGAGGTAACAGACAGACAGACAGCGGAGTCTTAGTAATAGGGTCCGGTATTTACCCTTTGGGTACGGAACCCTAAAAACGATAAGTAACTATTCAAGCACAAATCGGACGTCTAACGTACTAATATCGGTAGTTCACGTCCTATTCTTCATTTTATTAACCGACTTCAAAAAGAAGAGGAATGTTCTGTATACATACGATTTATTTGCTACTGTAGCCTATAACTAGGAATAAACTGGTTTATTTAAAAAAAATCGAGAAAAAAACAACTATATAGTAATTTTGTATGAGGAATCTCAGTTCGGTTGACGGCGCGGAATACTCTGCCGAGTTTTTTTACGCGCGTTTTTTCTCGATATGTTCGTGCTAAAGGTTCTGGTGGAGCGGACTACTGAAAGAAATTCGGGCCTACTGGCTCTAAACGCAGTGGACACGCACGAAGTGGCTCAGCCGCGCACGGCATGCAAGTTTGATGTGCCGCTGCCGATAGCTCAGTCCTTATTCTTCGTTTTACAATTCATACGAGTGCCGGAACCGTACACTATTTGTCACTTTATTGTAATTTCTTGGTGAACTCGATAGCGGAGGATGCTTCTTGTTCGATTGATACTTGATAGTTTATCGTTGTAGGTATACTCACTATTCCAATGAATCAACAAGAGCGCCGTGTTACACATTCATAAAACTTCGTAATTCCATCGGATCTGCTAAAAGGGTTGTGTAATACAATTAACATAAGAACGAATCCGCAAAATTAACTGAAAATAATGCTACACCTATTAATCCCTTGACAGCCTATTAACAGGGTGGTGCTTGTATTAAAATGATAAATGACTACAATCATCATTTCTTTCCGACCAGCAAAACTTGAACTGTACCCCTAGAAAAATAAGGAGGTAAAGTGTTCGTGTCAAGGGTCTTCTTAAATTAGTCGGTTTACCCTAACGTGTTAAGTTTAACAAATTACAGTTTGAATGAGTGGCGGCCCACAGTTGGGCATCTTTGAGGAAGACGAATGGTCGCTGTGACCCCAGTTTCCTCTAAAGTGACATTAACTTGATGGAGTTTTAGAAGTTTTCATTGGTTTATTTAGTGTTAGGTGATATCAAGAGACATCAATCATCAAAAAGAAGACTGATGAACGTGAAGGCAGTGCTTTGTTTATTACTTAAGTTATAGCATTTTATTATTTTTTAACGCTCCGTTAAACAACGTTTTAAGATAACATTCTTACATTCGATAAACAATTCGTTTAGCTAACGGATGATAGAATTTTGACATAGCTACCATCATCCGTAAGCAAACGAATCGTTCTCGAATAAAGGAAACGATCCTAAGTTATGCCAAGCAATGTAAATAGCGTCAGCTAAGACATTTTTCAACTGCGTTACTTTAACGAATTGAGTTTTCATTTAATTTTCCTGTGTGTGATTTTTGGCTGAAAATAATATTAATTAATTCGCAACTAGTTAATTATGTTCTTTGAATAGATATTTAGTTACTTATCTATCAAAATGGTCACTGTTTCTGAGGTAGGTACTGAGCTAAAACATCACGTATATCAGGTTAGTAATTAGAATAGTGAAAGGGCTATGTCACACATGCCACAAATGGCCAGAATCCTTTAGCCGCATCACCATAATCACCGACCGCTCCAAAGCTCCAATATCATCTGGTTAAGTTTAAAAATAAGCACGGACAGTGCTTAGCGGAGCCAGAACGGAAATTCAAAACTTGTTCTCCCAAAAGGGTAAGCATGATTAAAATTAAAATTAAATTAGGTTTTTCGGTTTAACCCTTTGTAGAACAGGGTAATTATCTGAGGGGTAGGATGATGAACGTCGTATTCTAATTCGATAGCTCCTGAAATATTAACCGGTGATCTCAACCGAGCTGTTTCACAGCGTTTTTGATTGCAGTTTTGATGATAATTACTTTTGGGATAGCGTAGGGTTGGCGCGATACAGTATGCTCGCTGTTCATCTGTAGAGTTGTCGTAGTGATAATATTCTGCCTACATTACAATGTGTGCACCACAGATCACAGGAATGTGTATAAATGTTACTGACAGGTGTAACTACCTTTATTCCTAGAAATCAAATGACTACTTTCCTTCAGTTCCGGGGCAAAGCCGCGTTGTTGTTTTGAAGGTCAATAAAAATTATCAGGTTTTTTCTGGGGTGGGCACGAGACTGTTCTTGGGTGGGCACGGCCCACCCATCTCCCCCCCTTACTACGCCAATGGATTTAAGGTTTCAGCTCTCCCATTTTACCGAAAAATTTGTTTTGTAACTTTATCAAGTTACAAAGTTTCATTACAAAAACGACTTCCTTCCTCACGTGGATTTTCACTTTCCGGGGGAATTCACGAAAATAATTTCTTTCCTATATCACAATAACTATCTAAATGTCAATTTTCAGCTCGATCCATCCAGTGGCTAGAGTTGTGTGGTGATGAACCAAATCAGTGGGTCTATCATCATCTATCAAAAAATGAGAAAGTTTGGGAGTTTGTGCGTTTTGTTATGGAACACACATAGTGTATAGTCAGGGGGCCTATTACGAAAATAACATACGCAATTGCGTAACGCAGTCACTTGGTCACGATACTCGTCCGCAGTTCGTCGGTTGTTTCAATTTGGCTATCGTAGCCCAAAGATTATTGAACGAATGATGTCGGATACGCTAGAGAAAAACTGTCAAACTTATGCAATCACTTTGCGATATCGCTTACGCAAGTGCTTTGTGATAGGAAATAATCATAACGGTGCACGGACGCAGCTGCGTGTATCGCGTGAAACTTTTCGTAATAGACCCCCAGGATTAAAACATAGGATAGGTACCGTTCAAAAGTTCTCAAGGAATTTTACGAATGTCCACGCGGTCGTAGTCTGAGAACAACTTTTACTATGGCATCAACTCTAAAATCACGAAAAATAAATCAGCTGTTTCATACAAAAAATAATAACTAAAATATCAAAATTTATGAAACAACTATTTTTTTTGCGATTTCAGAGTTGGTCCCATATTAAAAGTTGTTCAGTTTGATGGTCCCTATCTACCATATGCGGCTTTAGGTGTTTTTGTAACACGTTGTATAATTGAACCCTTCACTAGCATCATCCTGTACGGAGGCCGGTTATTGTTATTGTGATTAAGGGACAAGTTAACCTCTCCTCTGTCGCTGCGTTCCGTTAATAATGCACGGCGTTAACAAAACTGGGATTATAATTATATCTTGCGAACGAATGCGCGGACAGATTATTTTAACAAGTTACCTACTGACTTAAGTTGACTGTATACTAGTTTTTATTGCCAAAGCTTCATTTATAACATTTGTAGTGATAAACCGCTAAAATACATTATGTTAATTTAAAAAAGTCCCGAACTCGCTACAGAGAAAAGCACTATACATTATGGTCAAATTACCTTTTAAGTACTACGTAGCATGAAAAGTGTGTATGAATATCAGAAAGAAAAAGTAAAAAGTGTCACAGCACACACAAAATAAATTACATTTTCACTTAAAATATTGAATAAAAAAAGTTTTGCAAAAGAGCATTCTCTACCTATATAATGTACCTATAAATAAAAAAATATATCAGTAAATAGTACAGCACGGCTACGGAGCCTTGCTACGCTCCGTAGCATAACTGCGTAAAACAAATACTACGCGGCGGCTACGAAGTATTTACGAACTACGGTAAATCAAACTGAAAATTTTCCGCCTCTCATCCCATTGCAACAAGGACGGGTTTCGCAATAGTAATATTATCATTAATGCGTGGTCTATTGTACGAATAAAATGTCCAAATTATGTTATTCCTAATGAGGGCTTCTGCAACGGTAAGCGGATGAACATAAAAAATGGGTATAAGTGCACTTTACATGGATGCGATAATTAAGTATGAGGCAGTTGCTTTATGATTGACGTGCAAAATAAAATGGTATCGAGTACTAATGTAGTAGGTAAAAGTATATTTTAAACAAAAACAAATAACATTTTTAAACTTTTTAAATTTTATGCATTCACAATGCTATTTTAAAACACAAAAAACATTTATTAAAGCAATAGCAATTTTACAAATAACATTTATTAAAGCAATAGCGAACTTCGCAAAGTTAATGGTATAATTGTTTTGATCACGATAGAAGGTTTGGATGCGAAAACTTATATCAATCCATTATTTTTACTCAACTTTCTTTAGAAGAGTCGTTATTAGTAGTCCATGTCCATCAGCCATTTTTGATGTCCCCACTGCTGGGGCACAGGCCTTCCTTATGGGTGGTAAGGAGGATGGGCCATAAGCCACCACGCGACAAATGCAGCCGGGGCCAACGGCTTAACGTGCCTTCCGAAGCACGGAGGAGCTCGAGATAATACATTTTTGGTCACCCATCCCATGACCGACCCTTGCGAACGTTGCTTAACTTCTGCAATCGCTGGGCCAGGCGCTAAACCACTGCGCCACCGAGCTCCACATCTCCGTTATTAGTAGAGTCTTATATTATTTGTTTTTAATAGCATTCGTTTTCATAGTTTTAGTGAGCTTTAGGCAAAATTGTTTGTAAAGCACCCAATTGGATTTTGTTGTTTATTTTACTCAATTAATACCACGTCCTACTCAACAAATTCGTTCATCCGCCTCTCGGTACTTCTGAGCTATATCTTAGTAAGGTAGCAAAATCCGGGCATTTAGTTAGTCTTTGATGGGATCAGAGATCTTAGCGTATTGCAGGGGGAATAACGCGGAAAATATACAAGCCAAATACAATCCTAAGTTACTGCAGTACCTACTAAAAATCAATATGTTCTGCTAAGTTCACAAACATTAATAATCATTTGTTTGCATTTGCGCCGAGATAAAGTAGTTTCAAGATGGTCATAGTTATTGTTACACTATGACGCAGTGAGTTAACGTATCGAAGGTTAGTTGCAAGTACGGAATGCAACCTCGCGATATTTTGGGTAAGCCGAGATCTCGCGAGATAGGAAATATCAATCTCACGAGATTTGTGAATTTGTTTTTTTTTTCAATTTGTCACAATAAGAGATTTTTGATAGAGAAATAATAAGTTTGCTGGGGCTGCATAAAGATTAATTTATTTTTTAATCAATGACTCGCAACAAATCAGCAGATGCGATTGCTTTCTCTTTTGGCTCTTTTAATGCAGTCAAAGATAATTTAAGTTCTTCCTGTAATTTAATACTTTTTCCTTTCTCGGTATTCTCGGAAAGCAATGAAAGAGGAATATCATCAGTATCAGTAACATTATTAGTAGCAGCTGATGTTGAAGGAATCGTCGCTACGGGAAAAACAATATATATTTATGCTTCTTTACAATCTCGTTTCTCTTGCGAGATCTCGTTTTATTTTTGATCTCGCGAGAACGAGATTACATTCCCCAGTTGCAAGTTTCGGTCATGGGATGGGTGACCTAAAATGTATCATCTCTAGCTCCCATCCATGCTTGGGAAGGCACGTTCTCCCACAAACTGCATGGGCGCAGTGCTTATCTAACCTGAAGAACCTAATGAACTCTTTAAGACCCTTGCGGGGGGGTGCGCCCCATATCCCCCCTGAGTTTGTGTGTTCCCGGCGGTTCCCCATCCATCTCTTGCTCCCCTCCCCTTTATCCTTCCCCCTCCCCATCCCCCACTCCCTTTGCCCCATCTCCTCACCCCCTTATCCTCCTTCCTCCGTCTACCCCCTACCCTGATAAAAAAAAAATGTTACTGACCAATTAGATATTTTTCTTTCCAACTGTTTATCATCATCATCATCATCAGCCTATCATCGTCCACTGCTGAACATAGGCCTCTCCCAGAGCACGCCACTGAGCACGACGAACGAACGAACTGTTTATCAAATTGCTGATAATTTTAAGATTGTTTTCAAATTAAGGTTTGCTGCCTGATTTTAATTACATGCAAGCCAAATATTCGTGTGCTGGTCAAATAATAAAATTGCTGATTTCTTTTGCGAACCATAAATAAAGGTCTCTGCCCAGTAGACTGTACCATACCATGACCGTAATAGGAACGTATCAGGCTAAAAAATCTTCTTTGTATTGAAAAGTATGACAAGTGCATGGCCGGTGACGGAACGGTCTAGTGGGAATTCAATACAAAGAAGATTTTTTAGCCTGATACGTTCCTAACACGGTCATGGTATGTTACTTTCCCTAATTTAATAGAGATAAGTAACAATATAGGATTATAGGCTATGATAAGTTTGTTTATTTGTATGCAAAGATAAATAATAACAAATGAATATACTTACCTCATAACTTTGGTAAAATCTGTTTTTTTACGAGGCAAAATCACCCTCCATAGATTTGGTACTTTTATCTCATACGTAATTGTTTCAATTAACACCATTCCACTTACAAAATAACCCCACGTTACAAGATAAGAAGTAAAAAAACAGCTTTCGAACTGCCCTTGTCTTTAGCTAATAAAAAAGTTGCGCAGTGTCTCAAACAGTGCAGATTAAAAAAAAATACCGCGGGCAAGTTGCCCCCACTAGCGCCGTCTAATCGGCATCCTATGGTCTCTATAAAATCACATTAGGGCCACTGGATACGCCTTGGGGTCGCCGAGGGCTTGTCCGTAGATGTAGCTTAACTGGAAAAGATCAAATTTTTAGTTAATTAATAATAAATAAATAAAATATTTATTTATTTCTCCCCTTTACATAAGTACAATAAAGATTTCATACAACTTTATAAGTGACGGGGGACAGGAGTCTAAACTAGGTAAACCCCGTGCTATGGAACTCCTGGTTCCCGTCTCTCAAACATTGGGATATTTCTTAAATTTAAGTTAAGATACAGCCTGTTTCACAGTCTATGATTAAGCTATTTGGCTATAGGTTGATTAAATAAAAAATGGTAACAGAGTTTATATGTATGAAAATTGTAGCAAAAAATACTACACCAATACCAATTGTAGCAAAAAGTTATTTTAGCTGAAGCGGACTTTGTGAAACAGGTTTTATTTATAAGGTATTATAAAACAAAACATGTTCTAAAGTTGTATAATGCTGACATCGAAAAATTATGTGATTGTCGCGCATATACTGTACCTGGGGACGAGGAATGTTTACCCTGCCGTAGCACAGTATTATACTAATACGGAGGGTAGGTACATGAATCAACTCAGTGGTTCAGTTCATAGACAAACTGCCTAATCTTCATACTATTACTAAGATGCTATTATTAGTTGTATTTTTCTAGAACCCTGTACTGTTTGATACAAATAAATTAATTTTATTTATTTATTTATTATAATATTCGGTAGGAGCGTAAAAAGATTAAAAAAAAATGAGTTAATTACAATTTTTTATCTTGGGGTGTTACACGTCAAGTAATATATTATGTAGAAAAAGAAAGAAATCAAAGTAGGTACACTACTTAAAAAATGCCAAATATTTGTATTTTTGATATTGTTTATTTAATTTTTGATATTGTTAAATATTTAATTTTACCTTATAAAAAAAGAGTATTTTCAACTTTGCAAAAAATCCTGTTTCATTATAGTTTAGTTAAGCATAGTTTAGTTTTACCCATATCTTTTTCCTTTTTATTTAGTGTGCATCTGAATTGGTAAATATTTAGTTAAACTTGCTGTTGGTATCACAAAAAACTTTTACTGTATAATGTGCTTTCAGTTAATGACTATGCAGAAAATATATACGGTTTTTGGTTGTTACTCTTTTACCTTTTTTACCACAATTATAAAATAGTACTAAACGTTTTTTTGCGTAATATTGGTACGAAGCGTTTGCTTTTATTAAGTATTTTACTTTTATTTCCATAAGAAAACATCAAAGACAACAAAAGACATTATTACATACAACAACTGATGTGCAAAATTTAGAAATCGCGGCCAGGTTACTTCAAAGTTTAAATGATTATAGTGCTTTGCATAAGTAGGTACCATAATAAGTATCGTCGCCCTTGACCTCTAGAAATCTGGGACTTAAAATGTAATTTATGTTACTAGTCCAAGATCGAGGGATACCACTGAAAAAGCACAAACTCAGACGTTTCCGCGGTTTGTGCCTATTGTGGACAAAACTAAACATTCATAGAACAAAAAAAAAACAAACCATCGGTGACCAGAAAGAAAATCAGGCCACATCTAGATACGCACCACAGAGCATCTCTAATCCACCTTCTGCTCACGTTTTCGTAGATTAAAAATGTAATTAATTTTTTATTGCGTACTCCATTGGCTTGTGCAAATGCTATTTTGGCCGGCAAATACCCGGGGGTTCCGGGGATTATAAAGTTTGAGCATGTCTTAGGCTGATTATTTGTACACACTGCCCGTAACAAGATAAACAAATATGGAATTTGTTGGAGTGGTGTAACAAACAACCTTCTTCGTAGTTGCAAGATTTTTATGAAGGGTCGATGGAGCTCCTTTTCTTTAATTTTTTTAATCTTTCAAAAACATTTTAATGGGCGATAACTCTTTATTTCTATGTTTTATTTTTATTTTACAACAGTGACTTATTACGAAGCTTCAACCAGTTAGGTTGTTCATGTGGTTGTATTTTGAGATAGGAAGTCTTTAGAGTCTTCTAAAAACATTATGTACCTAGATATACTAGTTAAACACTATTAGATAGGTATACTGTATGATATTAATTATACAGAATGATTTTGGAATTTGTAGAGAGTTTTTTGAAATCTATAAGTATTAGATATAAAATTTAAAATCAGACCTGTTTTAAAAAAAAAGTCACTGCGACCACTTAGCGTCAATGGCACCCGTCAGCGTAATCAGATCGGGGCAAAAGTGGAAATTCAATTAGGGAGTTGACCTATCCGTTAATAATGCACACAAAAAACTATCATCAATAGTCACTATAGAGTTTAAATTCGTTCAAAACTAAAAAGTGAGATTATCCCGCCAAAATTGTCCGAATTTGATCCGAATTGAAGCAAACTAGAGTTTATTTTCGTATGGTCCGAATTGCGCTCCCGTCGATTTAGGGTGAAAGAGATCAATGCTTATTTGTATCTAATAGCAAAAAACCAACAGATGCGGACTTTTTACGGTGCAATAATGTGCTTAGGTGGATTTTGATGGGCACTTTGATCTCGGCAGGATCGAGGTGGGTTGATATGCAATTGGCTTATGATTCAACACCGCTTGTGATAATGAGGTGTGACGTGATGCTGTTTGCGTTATCTGCTACGTAGTGATTCGTTTTGCGTTTGTCGGTCCGAATCTTAGACGCCTTCTGTCAGTTGTGATTTTTTAGATATGGGGTAGGCTTAATTCTAATGCTCTCAAAGCGCTCTCTAGATTTCAAATTTTGATACAGATAAATTATCATAACATTTACAGTGTTAGTACATAATTATTAACTTAAGTAGTCTTTAAAAGACACCTCAATATCTAACCTGCTTAGTAGTAAAACCATGACGAGGTAATTAGCTTTCGAAGTTCCGAACTTCAGAAGTCGGTATTATGTGAGAACTTCTTACGGTTGCACACTTTAGCAAGTAAAGTGTGGTCCTATATCGTTGAAAGTTATTATAAAACTTGTTACAAAATAACCCCTAATGACGATTATAGTAGAAAGGGACCATCAAACTGAACAACTTTTACTATGGGACCAACTTTGAAATAGCGAAAAAAAAATCTGCTGTTTTATACAAAAGAAAAAGCCGGTCAAGAGCGAGTCGGACTCGCGCACCGAGGGTTTCCGTACCATCATAATAAATACACTGCAGAGCTGAAGAATAATAAAATTATTATTGCAGTATTAGGTCAGCACCATCTCTTGGCCGATAGTGGAACAATTTTTTTTTCTTAGGCCAGTGCCATCCCTTGACCGATAGTGGAACTAATTTAATTTTTCTTAGGTCAGGGCTAAGGAACATATAAGTAAGTAAATAAATAAGTATTTGACAACATCACATACATTGCTCCGACTCCAAGGTTATGGAAATCAGAGACAACGGTGGTATCACAAACACCCAGACCTGAGACAATATTGAAAAGTTCATTTTCTACATTGACCCAGCCGGGGATCGAACCCGGGACCTCAAGAGATGGTGACGCCTTGAAAACCGGCGTGCAAACCACTCGACCACGGAGGTCGTCAATATGAATTTTTGGTTTGTTTTTTGAATTTCTAAAAAATTGTGTTATATTGAGACATCTTTTTTTTTCCTGTAGTCTTTACATAAACTACTATCACATAGAATTATTTCAGATTTTTTTACATTTTTCAAATTCTAAGACCCCTTTTCAGTCCCTGTTGTAAAAAAAAATATTTGTTTTTTTATTTCTTTCTTATTATTTGCAAAATAGTTGGGCAAACGTCATCTTAAACAATTCCAAATTTCAAGTTGATAAATAAAAATAAAATAAATAAATAAAAATTGTTTTTATTTCCCAAATACAAAAACTAGTTTGAGGTGAGACCGCCCCAGAAAGTAATGGAATACTTGTGTCGAGGGTGTCTCGCTCGTAACCTTAGTGCCTAATTTCAAGGTGGGAAAGACTTAGACTATTATGTAACTTAGCGACTTAAAGATGTAAGTATATAGTGTGTGTGTTTGTGTGTGTGCGTGCGTGTGTGTGTGTGTGTATGTGTGCGTGCGTGTGTGTGTGTGTGTGTGTGTGTGTGTGTGTGTGTGAGTATAAGTGGTATCTAAGAATTATTTGATTATTTATATGCATAATTAAAACGGTATCTATTATATGATTTAAATTTAATTATAAATTGTATTTTTAACTTATTCTTTCCATAATTATTTCAGTTTCTTCATATTCAAGGGTCTTTAGCCACTCCGTCAAAAGTTTTTTGCATTTGTATGTCAACATTGGGTAAATATTGTTTTCCATTCTACGATTTGAATGTTATACCATTATACGTAGTTGATACCATTAGTAGTTCTCGAAATATCCAGCTGTGACAGACAGACAGACAGACTGAGTCACACCATAAGAGTTCCTTTTTACCATTTTGGTACGGAACCCTAAAGTAACGAAAATATCAAAATGTATGAAACAGCTGATTTTTTTCGCGATTTCAGAGTTTGTGCCATAGTAAAAGTTTGATGGTCCCTAGCACAGAGCACGGAATTCGCGATTCCGTGCTCTGTGGTCCCTATCTACCATATTCGGCAATACGGATTATTTTGTAACACGTTGTAAAGGTCTTGAAATTTTGCTTCTATTATTTGAAGTAAGTAATTGCTTTGGATTATCAAATCCGAAGCAATTAGCTCAAATAATAGAATCAAAAAGCAATGCTTTAGTTTTATTCAAACGGCTCAATGTCCCGGGACATTTTGTTGTGGGACATGATTCGCAATAATGTCAACAGATGTCGAGGCAATGTTAGCAGCTTTGGATTCATCGTTGCGGCCTTGGACGAATACTGCGGCAGCGCTGTCTGGCAGGTGACATTATATGGAATCTGAACTTTGACCTAATATCTCGGTAATCCCAGAATGAAAATTGATACTGAAATAATTACGTTTTAGAGAATACAACCGCTAAAAAAGCTTTGCAATCGAGTATAATCCATAAGCTGTTAAACAGCTGTCCAATTCTCAAATGGCTTTATTTAAATTTAATCCAGAACAAGTGTTTTATATTTCAGTGTCTTGGTAGACTTCTGACAAATATCCTGCAGTCAGGACGCGGGAGAGCTACGAGACTGGAACCCGGCTTGGTGTAAGTTGTAAGAGAAAGTTTTGTGGTTATTTATTTATCATCAGCAATTTATTCTAATGTCCCCACTATTGGGGCACAAGTCGTCCTTGTAGACGAGAAGAACCATAAAACAAATAATCGCCTAATGCGGATTGGTGGGTGTTAACGACTGCGAATGAAGTCGGTACCAGCGGCTTATCGTGCCCCCCGAAGCACGGATGAGCTCACGTTTAACACGTTTACTAGGAATTAGGTGATCAGTCAGTCAGTCAGTTAGGTGGTCAGATCAGTTAGGTGTGTATAGCGATCTGAATCTTTTCCATTCACTCCCTGGATAGCCATCATCAGATCACAGCACAGTACATCCCTGGCAGAAATCCAAGGCTTCAAAGTTACCTCGTTTGTATGAAAATAACACCTGTATCCCAAGACAAAGTTGATGTGTGTATTAGTAAGGAAATAAATACTGCTTACTTCCTGCTCTTACGAACAATGTTTCTGAGCGGGCGAAAGAATATCAATCAAGAGACAGAAATAGCCGGGTGGTCGAAAATAGTTTAGCACTAAACCGTATATCTCTTACACCTTTTTTATGATAGACAGGCATAGGCGTGCGCTTGCCCGCTATCCGCCTGATTGTAAGCGATGGTGCGATCTACAATGGAACGCGCTTGCCTAAAGATGGTACCTATTCACTCGCGACTTTAAGGCCTCAGATTGTGCCTATCGGGAAACACAGACTCAGGCAAGGAGCTCCACTCTCTAGCGGTACGGATGTTAAAATTGGAAGCAAAACGCTTAGTTCGAGTCCTTGTTCGTTTCAGGAGTTGTGTTATTCGTTCCTCACGGTTCCGTGTTCCGAGGCGATTGCACTCATAAAGGAAGGCGCGCTGCAACTGCAACTCGGACGAAAAACACTCATTCGACGTCATCCAACAACTGAAGCAGGTAGCTTTGTGTCCGATTGTAGATTTTATTATAGTTTTCTTCACAAAATACAGTAAATGACAGCATAGTGCTAGAAGGAATTCTCTATCAGTTAGGATGTGAGCTACTGTGCCGGAAAAAAATATTGTAAATCAAATATATTGGATGGCAAATGAGAACATTTATTTATAACAATTGACAGTTAGTTAGAGGTAAACAAAACCCCGGGGGGCAGCTGTACCTCCCTGCCCCCCCTCGGTACGCCCATAACTTCTTTGATTATAAAGTTGATCCAGTTGTTTTTTTTTTACCTATAGTTAGTACATTAGGACCATACTCGTATAAAATAATGTAAAGCATCGGTAATACTTAATTAAAATCGTGTATGACGATATTGACGATTGATCTTATTTTTGATATTAAAAAAAAGGTTAAGCACGTTTTAAGTTTAAAAGTCACTGAAGTACCTACCTATTATGTAGGTAGGACCTACTTTATTAAGGTTCAATCAAGTAACAAGAATTATTTGCAGCAAGACAGCATTTATTTTGTGTCATGTAGTAGGTACTTAACTTAAGGCTGGCCCAATAGATTTTCCAGGTGTTTTTTTTTATTTTCCAACTTTTGTTAGTCTGGGGCGGCACCTGGCCGCTTTTTAAGCCGGGTTGCTTCCCTAGCATAACCACTGAAACACGATAATGTTTGTCGTATGATACAGTGTTCCACTGTCATTTGGCAGTTTTTTTTTTCGGTTATCTTGTCTCGTCTATCTGCAATCAGCCCAGTAGCTTTATAGCATTGGAGCAAAACTCGGAAATGCCGAACAATACAATTTTAATACCTACTTCGTTTAGCCTGGATGTGGACGTTCCGCTGTCTAGCAGTGAGAGTGCGAGTTGATTCTTGTGACTTTGAAGTCTTTGTTTGTAGGCACTTGTAAACCTCTACATCTTCCTTGACTGTTGGGAAGTGTAGGTACTCGTGTACTTCAGTGTTTCTTGTGAACCAAGTAACACCGCTGATCGTTTTCAGAGCTTTATTTTGGAACCGTTGTATATATCTCTACATTTGAGTGGCTTGAAGACCCCCATAGTTCTATACCATAGGTCCATATGGGCTTGATGATGAATTTATAAATTATTATTTGACAGTTAAACGTGATAAATCGCTATATCATATCGCGTTTCGGTATAGTCATGCTAGGGGCTGGCCGGCCTAGTTCGTGGCCCGAGTGCCTGGTTTTGGCCGGCCTTGTACTCGTCATTCGGTTTCCTAAGTTTTGACCCTTTTCTAAGATCAACGAGATAGTGCTTGGCCTTCACCTCACCTGATGTTAAGTGACGATAAAGTCGGAGGTGGAAGCGCATTATACGCGGAATCGAAATCCGTTTCAGTTTCGTTTAATTTTTCTGTAAACGAAACTAAAACGGTAAAGATTTAGCTTTGGTTTTATCGTTAAAAATTAGCGCGATTAGGCCCCTGATTCTTGATTTAATGATTTCAGAAATCGGAACGAGCGCCACGTCTGATACCGTGTTTCGGAGTAACCTTTTAGTATTAACATTCCACATTATTCTATTAAAATTATTTTAGCAGTCCAAATGTCACTGTCAATGAATATCGCATTAGGGCCATCCACCCTACGCGCGTTAAAAAGGCAAAGGCGACAATCGATAATCAGCCAACAATGCGACAACAACAAATAATGATCAGCAAAAAGAGCGCCCCAACTTAGGGGCCAAATGGAATTGAAATTACAATAAAATTATACTTGCACCGACAATATTCCGCCCATGGTCCAGCAAATGGGCCAGTTAACCATACGACGACAAAAACAACTGAGAATACCAACAACAATCGACAATCTAACTTGCACCCTAACACTTTTGGCAAAGGGTCCATAATGATTTTCGACAACTCAAGAAGAATGCCACGCGCTTTGTTCAGATAATAATTTTGGGGGCGTATAATCGATTATGCTATATTATATCCAGTTACACATGGGATCATGGCTGAGTGGATGAGGGATTGTTTAAAGATTAGTTCAATATTTGATCAAATTAATTTTTGCTCCCTGCGTCGAGTGGCGCTAACCCCTTTCTTGTTTGACGCGATTTTTATTTTCTGCTTGTTTGTAAAGTGTATAGTAATTGGCTAGCATAGGTATGACAAGTTTTTACACAATATTTAAGTTGTTATGATAAAACAATCTTCTGTACCTTTAGCACGAACAGCTATCGAGAAAAAAAACGCACGTAAAATTACTCGATAGACAATTCTCTATGGAAAATTTCATTTCGCTTATCGGCGATAGATGGCGTTGTACAAATTTCCAATACAAAATTTAACTATCGAATGATTTTACGCTAGTTATTTTTTTCGATAGCTGTTCGTGCTAAGGGTACTGAATATATGGGAAACAAAAAAACCATTTAACACAGAATACATCTTTTCCGAGTTTTGTGCAAAAACTATAGATAGGTATATCACAAAAAATACGATTAATAGCTTACTAATTAGATTAAGCTACTCTCAGATGCTCATACCTATAATAACATAAAAAAATATCTGGCAATTATATTACTTAATATTTAGATTATTCACTTGAAAAGGGTTTACAGCCATTTTCAAAAAGCACTAAAAGGCTACCCGAAATATTGGTATCCTCCAAAACACCCGGTTCAAGTCGAAAACAATACCAAAAGTTGACCGTTAGCAATTTCATCGCGCCTTGTATATAAAACGGGTGTTATAGTGCCGGGCTCAGCTTAATCCCGTAAATAAATTATTAAGCAGGAATCACTGGGAGAGCGGAACTTTACTGGTGGAGATCGCGAGTTTCCAACGATTGTATCATATCACTCCACAATTGCGTAACGCTTTTCGTAAAAAACGCGAATTCGCTTTTTAAGCTCCTCCATTTTAATGTTTTTGCATGTTTATAAATTGCAACGGTGAGACGGCAGTGTTTGTTTTGAGCGAAATTGACGCTTCTCTTTTGTTTTCATTCCTTTATTTTTAAAGTTGTTTCATTTTAAACATGGCGTTTTTTTGGATCAATAATTTGAGTTGTCTCATTTTCATTTTTGAAAAAAAACGACCATCTTTGACTAGCTGTATCTCCGTAACCAATGGCCCTAGACTACTCAGATTAGGTAGGTAGGTTTACAGAAATATGATCAGAGATACCTGAATAAAACTTTTTTCTAAAAAACTGAAACATGTGTCAAAATTGCGCATTTCTCACAGGATTTTCAGGGTTCCAAACTTATGTATCTACTCTCAAGGAACCTATAACAACATAGAAATATGTAGTTACTTGCTCGTTTGCGATGTTTGGCCGATATTGACTGTCCTATTTTTTCAAAATTGAGATAACGGAGTAAGGAAAAAAATATTTAAGAAAATTTTGGGCTAATTTTGCTCAACCAAAACATTTTCATTGAGTCACGATGGTAGTTAATAAAATGTTGATGCTCAAAAACATACAAAATAGGATAGTCTTGCCATTATCGTCTCTCGCTCGCTTCGCAGCGTCGAGCACACTCGTCCGTTCCAACGAGTCCTAGCATCGCTTCTTTCACTCGTTCCCAATCCTCTTCACATGAATAATTCTCCCATCTTTTTCCTCCACAAAGACATAATTAAACCCTACGGATAACAATTCGGTTAAACTGTTCTCTTATTCGGTATTCCCTTTAGTCGCGGTAACCGCGCACGCGCTTCTAAGAACGACATAAATGACGATAGTTCCTTTAATTGGCGCTTTTTAAAATCATTTAATTCCCTTTGATATTTAATCTTTAGAAAAAATCAAAGGAATCGCCGTCCAGTGCTTAAGGGCTTGGATTTTTAGTTGCCTTTGGTCGAGGAAATTACATATTGGACGATGGTAATGACTGCACGATGTCGTTTACATAATTCCTTTTTTAATTTTTCAGCATTTAAAGGAGGCAAGTGATCAGGCGCAAGGCGCCAGTGCGAGCGCCGAGGCGAACGCGTGGATACGACGCACGACGGGAATATAAATGCTTTTATTTTATTTCTATTGATTGTTGAATAAAAATGTAATTTATTATTGGCCTTATCCCAATTTAGGTTCAACGAATCCCTTTTCCTTCCAAATATTATGTCTACCAGTCGTCATCCTAGAATGAAGTTATGTGTGTCTATCATCTGAAATTTTTACCAAAATTGTGCAATTTTTGAATCCGATTAGAAAATGTTTTGACCAATGAATAACCAATTTTTGACGGCAATGATAATAGAATTAAAAAATACTTCGCTGAAAACTATTTTAACAACAAAACAAAGAAAATTATTTTAACCAAGTTTTGTGTGGGAGACTATGAAATTTTGATGTGAGATTTATATTGTTTGATAGTCTCTAACCAACATGTTAGCTAAAAAAAAGTAAACATTGAACAATGGCGTATCGTAAACTGAATTTATAACAATAAAAAAATCACTGTCGCGATCAAACGCATTGCATAGATTTAATTCACATTAGACAAAAGCTGCCCAACATTAAAATTGTCAAAACACTTCACACGAAAAAAAACACTTATCCGCATTCTCATAAACACTCAAATCACCCCGGAAAATTACACAATAAAGAAGTACGGAACAAGTATTCGTACCTTGGATATTCGCCACTATATCTTGGTCTTTCCGTGGTTCTAAAACTGCGTGGTTAATGTTAGTTTCGTTGGTGTTAAGGGGGCAGAAGGGTCCCACAAGTTTTGTCAGAGGGTAAAGCCCCAAATTTCGTTTCATAGCTTACACGTGGCAGCTCTACCCCATCAAGCGAAGTTTACATCACAATTAATGTCAACTGGTAATTGTTGACGGCGGTCTGGCTCAGCCAGAGACAGCTTTAGAAATGCTCACTTTAAACTTATCGGTTCGGAAAATCTCCGGTGTCAATTCGCTTCTCGTGTAATTCAATTGTTTCTACTACCACCGCGAGTTTTAGGACTTGAAATAGGTTCGCATTAGTAGATATTATTGTTTACTCTTTGGCATTTGTAAGGTCGATAAGCTCAATGTCATTGTTTCGCTTTTATTTGCTTATTATTGTGATACCTAAAGATGGTGTCAAAACTCATCTTTCGCTACGATACAGATAAAAACCAGCTTTATAAGCAAAAGTACGACATTTCCTTCTATATAGCTTTTTGTTTTTCATCTTAGTGCAAGCGCACATCGGGCAGTGGCCCAATGGTCGCGGTTAGTTGTGTGACTAGTGAGTCACGGCAACTAACCGCGACCACTAGTGGCTCAGTCAAACCACTAGACGCAGCCACCAATCGCTGTCACTAGTGGCTTAGTGTGCACGCGATGCGAGCGACAAAACGCAGTCACAAGTAGCGAGCGCGGGCGATCCCACAGCTTGTGGCTCGAACGCGGCCACTCGACCGCCCAGTTTGCGTCGACACTATACAAAATGTTCGAGAAAACTCGTCCGCAGCATGTGGTCGCGTTTAGTGGCCGCAACTAGTGGCTCAATCAAAGTCAATGTAATTTTTTTGAACAGTAAGTATAAAAAATATGAATCAAAGGTGCTCTATCAATATTGTAATTGCTGCGCTAGAGATTTCTGAGGGAACCACGAAATCAAACTTTTGGTGCCATCAGAAAGTGAGTATGCGCCTTTTTTGTGTACCCACCAAAGTTAAAGTCACCCTGCCTGTCAAAGTAGTGGACCCTAATCACTTATACAAATTAGTCGATCAACATTACCCTAAGCTAAGTTCATCTCGTGCAATTTCGCAACAAGTAACTTATTGGATAAGAATCGAGTTACAAGTGTCCCGGAGCACCTCGCCACGTGACCGGCAATCATACAAATTGAGACACGCTCTTTGAGCATTCTCAAAAATTACAATTTTAGGGAGCGACCGCTTGTGCAGGGGCGGATGATTTTACTGCGCGTTTTGTGTGATTCGGAATGACGAAGTTTGCTTGTAAACCTTTTGGTTTTTCTGAAAGTTACCTAAGTATAAAAAGAAAGTACTTTCAGCCTTTCAGAATGCATTTATTTATATAGGGTATACGTACAGTATGCATGTATGTGATGTGTTCGTATATACAAACACCAATCCAATGTAATGCCAAAGCTTGGGAAACCCAGAAAAGTTGTCATTCCAGTAAAATAGAACTAATCTAGCTAACGATTAGTGTTATAAAAATATTAACGAACGAAGTCGATCATTAGTTAGAAGTATTAAAATAGTAAAGAAATAGCATATTTTCACACTATTTTGTATTACTTAATTGATATCAATCAGTTTCGAAAGATAGATCAATGTAATAAAATAATATGCTCCGGATATTTGATTAAAATATGTTTACTGTTGATTACATAAAAATAAGACATTGTAGTACTGTCCTTCAAAGTATAATTTCCACAGGAAATATCGTAATAAAATCAACTACAATATAATCGTCGTAGCTTTGTGTTGTTTAAATAATTTTCGACATTTGAATGGACTTTGGCCACGTGCCGTCGCGTATCGCTTCCTATCGCAGCGGAAACTTGCGACAACCACCGACAGCCACAACACTGGGTCGTGGTCACCACCACAAACAATTACTATTCACTCAGTTTTGTACCAACCGTTGCAAGTTGCAGTCCGAGTGAACACGGAAAAGATAAACTAGGTGTTAAGAGCATTTATGCGCATAAATGCTCTTAACACCTAGAGTACCACAAAGCTTCTTCGGAGTACACTAGAAAAACACAATTTACAATTTCATCTTTATTCAAGAACTATGATTTTTTCCGATTGGCGGCGCTAGTATAGCGCATAAATGCTCTTAAGGCTGTATATATACCATTTCAAAGAAATTTGCGTTTTTCTAAAGAATTAGTTATCTAAAGAATGAAAGCATTACTATTTATGTAAACTTTAGTTTTAGGAAGCAAAATTCTTAAATTAGTGCCGTTTAGAGAGAAAATTTATCAGGTATTTTAAAACAAAGGCAATCTGTTCAAGTGGAATTTCAAATGTGTTCAAGTGGATTTATATGGACCAGTGGCGCCTTTTTTTTTACTTTTTTTGTTACACCCATCGCGCATTTTTTTTTTAAATTAGAGAATAATATAACGAGCAAAATTTTTTATTACACTGTACTTCTTAACTCAGTCCGAACGGAGTTATAAATATTAGAAATTTGAAAAATTGTAATTTGCATCATTTTACTAAACTTCCAACCCCTTTTAACTTCACTCGGACTGCGTTTAGAATATAGTACTCATAATAAAATGTGTTTGTTGAATTATTTAAAACTTAAATAAATCAGTGTGCTCGATGTAACAGGCAGCGGAAAAAAGGCGCCAAAATCAGTCATTGGTTTTTCACAAAAGTTTCAGCTGTAACAAATAAGAATTCGACTCATATTTATTTTTTCACTTATTGTTTGTATTGCGAAGGAGTGCACTATAGAGAGAAAATTAGAAAAAGTTTTTAATCACAGAGAAAATAAAAAATTAAAAAATGTTCAAATCGGTACACTTTGACATGTTTTTTACTCTATTAATTCATTCATAAGATTCTAAAGTATTTTTTTATTTTTTTAGAAATAATGAGATATTTGTCTAATGTATTGCGTGTTTTGTATATCCATATCTATTTAATAATAATTGAATAGGAATTTTCAAAGTTCGCCCTCAATACGGCTCGCGCAGAGTTGTTTTGATCATTTGTATTGAAAATTTAAAAATGGAACGTGATCCGAATATACACCCTTAATAATAATCATTTAAACTTATGATAATAATTCATTTATCTACGTCACCTGCACAAATAAATAGACTACCGGCATTCTAACGTGTGCATATTAGTAGCGTTTAGGTGCTGCGTCTAGTTTCCACAAAAAAGGTAAATCTTCGATCCGCGATGCTAAAATAATAATAGCAGATGTTTAATGTTGCGATACCGTACTCGTATAGTAGCAAAAAAAAACACTACCAACCCAGCAGGAGTGGATTACTTGCATCATAATAAACAATAAAAAAAATTACGACTTTTCCGAAAAATACAAAAAGAGGTTCCTACAAATTCATGTTTTTGGTATGAAAAGTCGTTTTTCATGCTTTTTTGCTTTTCCGGAAAGTCGTAGAAACATGCGAAAATTTTTCTAAGTCTGTGCGTAGAACAACGTATAAACAAACGTTATTGTTTATGATTATTATGTTAGTAGTTAACCTCGAAAGAGTAGACTCTTTCGAGGTTGTTGGGGTTTTACAAATAACTACATATGTATACATTTTAATAAGTTCTATCATATTTCAAAAAGATTCAATAAATTGATCAAATACGTTGGTACACACACATTTTGCTTATTGTCTCGACATACTAGGTAACTAGCAAAAAAACAGGCAGTACAAACTGTTAACTCGAGTTAAATTCAATACGCAAATAACAAAAATAGATAACTAAGTTAACATTATCCACTAATCCTTATCCAACTTTGATCTAATGTGTGTAAATCGGAACGTACAAAATGGAACATTTATTTGAATTAAATCTTGTAATGTCAATGATTATTTATATACCGTAGTAGGTACCGAGTTCGCCACAGATGCAAAATGAATTTTCAGCAAAAACACAGAGTTATAATTGGGATTAGCGCTCGCTTTTAATACAGCGTTAATTATGATTTTAATTGGGCCACGCGAATAACATATTTTCTCGTTTTCATGACCACCGCCTGCCCGACCTCGGTAACATTGGCAAATAAAATAATAACTGTAAAATATTATCTTTTATATTTATGGTTAAAAAAAGATGCTGAAGTCTTTACAAAGGATCATATGTTTGTCAAGTGAAAGAAGAAGCCGTAGGTACATTAATTAAAATGTCTTTGATGTTTTCTTTGAATTCCAATTGCAAAATTAGTAAGAACTGCCTGGTAAAGCCACCAGAAGCATGCTGTGAACTTTTAGTTAAATTAGTTTTTATGTTGTTATAAAAAATGTTTATTTTTATGCTTTAAACGATATTACCAGTGAATCGCTTTCCGACTAATCCCTTTCATAATTTTTTATTACGATATTTGCTTCCTTTTCATATTATATACATTTTTATTAATTGGTTTTTAGTTTAGATTTAATATATTTGTTTTTGTTTATATTAATAGGTACTTATTTTGTTAGTGCCCATGTCATGTTTGCTGTCCGTACTCCCCCCGCCAGGCCCTGCTTCCTGCGGGTGGGGGGAAGGGGGAGGCTTTCCCCACATCCGGCGGAAGCTGCACTCCGCCCTCAACATCAGCCTATTGTCTTGCTCCCTCGTTTGCGAACGGTTTGGTGCGATTTGGATTAGGTTTTTAAGGCTTTGGAATTTGCAGGCTTTGAGTCTAGACTTTTGATTTATACCTTTGAGATGTAGTTTTAAGAAGTCAGTGTATTTTCTGAATCAAAGCTACATTAAAAATAAAAATACCTATTCCAAGGCAAAGCTAATAATTATAATAATATTTTATGAAAAAACCGAACATTGCGTAAAAAGTGTTTTATTTCAATGTACAGTAGTACTTGCGTAAGTCAAGGAAGAAGTGAATCTAATAATAGATTTATAAAACTGTATTGTAACATACACTTCAGACACTGATAAATCAAAAGCAATGACCAAAAAAGGAAATAAAAATAGCATTAACATATTTTTGCCACCTTACTTCATATTCGGATGATCTGACATTTAATAGAATGTATGGATAAAAGAGCGATACCATAACAACAACATGTGTTATGGATATGCGTCCATAAGGTAGATAGATATTCATTGTATTCCCTTAGGAGTAGCTCCCGGTCGAATGTATATCGCCGGGTATTACCACCCTTGTAACTTGAAATGAAAAACAAAACAACGCGTCATGTTTAATGTTATTAATAATATAATTAACTCCATTATTATCAATCATTATAAGTCATTAATCGACGGCCGTTCCAAATACCTCTATTAAAATCGGTGATAGTTCTATCTCATAGAAAGATACTAAGTATTATCGCAGGGTAAAAAAAAAAATGTGGTAGGTATTTACCTAATTAAAGATGTCCAACAATATAAACTTTACCTACAAATAGGCTGAGTTTATTTGTATTTGTTAGTAACTAAATAAATTACTAAGTACATATTTTGTAAAGTTGTCAAGTAACTATTAGCAAGTACTTTTGATTTGTAATAAAGGTAAAATTATTATTGAGAACACGAAAAACATTGATGTTTCATGTAAGTAGGTAGATAAGATTATCGCAATTTGATTTTTTGATTGCATATTTCTGGTCGGAGGTACAAATGAAAACGGATTTTACGTATTTAAAAAAAAAACATGGGGGCTTCCATTTCAAGTTTCACGAAATAAATGATTTACAAAATTCATAAACTTGCAAGTTAAATTTTTATAAATGCTAAACACTCTCACTTTTCGTTTTGCAACAGCGCCGAAAAATACAATAAGTAAATCTGTGTTTCATTATACCCCTAATTTGTTGGAGAATGCTTAATGCACTCAAAATGTCGGTAGCATGGACCGCTGTTGTCTGCGCCCGAGCGTGGTTCCGATCTGCAAGGCCTAAAAAGGGTACGAGCTTAATGTATGCTCTAAGTTGAAAGAGGGGAGCGGAAGTCGGAGAAATTAGGGTGGTGTAAAACCATAATTATTTTAACTGTAGTAAAATTGTAAAGTAAGTTCTGAAATACTTATTGCTAAAATATAGGTAGGTAGGTATGGTAGATGTAGGCGATACCCGCGATACCGTGGATAGCGTAAAATGATGAGGTTTTTATATTACAAATTTCTATGTATAATGAGAACAATTTAAGTAATACTGCCTGTGGATAATTCAGCGGCCATGTCATAGTTCTTAAATTTAATTGTAGTCACTACATACATGCTTTTAAAATTTAATAATAAATAATACAAAGTCGCTGGAAATATCTCTCACTGAAAAAAAGTCAGTGAGTAAGTTGTCAATAGCCAGCTTGCGAGTTTCTCGATACCGTATGTCAAAAGAGGGTTCGTGCTACCGATTTCCATACAAGTTATAACTTTACTATTCGATCTCGATTCGAAGGCTGCTCGATACGTTATGTCAAAATGGTTCGTGCTTTGAAATCTTAGTTCCGTTTACGGACGTATAGGCGCTGCACTAATTTCCATACAAAATTGTGAGATTCGAGTAATTTTACGCGCGTTATTTTTTTCGATAGCGTTCGTGCTAAGGGTACTGATGTCATGTAAAACTATGATTACTTCCTGAAACCGTTTGAATTGATTACACCCGACAACATCCACTGCCGCTTGTGACACAGACCCTCGAGTCCCGAAGGAACCACAGCGAGCGATAAAAGCGTCATACATAATGCACAGCCGTCCGAAATCGAAAAATTAAAACTACGCCATCTGTCCGGCCGCGCCGTAATTACAAGGGGCTTGTTTTGACATGTTGCTTTTGCCGTTATGATCCCGGCTAATATGCGCGTATCCAGTGTCGGGTGTTAAGTGTGATGCTAATGGGATCGATGGTCATGGGATTTTTTGGGTAGTCGAAAGTAATCCCATCAAAGTATCTTGTCCCTGGATTTAAATACTTTTTGGAGAAATAAATAGACGTGACCAAAGTCTTTGGACGTGACTATTTTAGAACTAGTGCCTTTGGAGAAATGATAGGTCTTAATGAGATCTACATTTCAGATGACAGCTGTCAAATTTAAAACAGAAATATCTCGGAAAATACTCATCCTAGACTGATGGTGCCTTTGGAGAAATGAAAGGTCTTAACGAGATCTTCATTTCAGACGACAGCTGTCAAACTTAATACAGCAATATCTCAGATAGTACTCATCTTAACTAGACTGATGGTGTCTTTGAAGAAATTAAAGGTCTTGATTTATTTATTTGTTCACTGGTTGTTTCTAGATTTGTATCGAAAATAAATAGATGTACTTACATATCTATTAAAGTGTACTTTTCTAAGATTCCGGATATGTAGGTAAGTTTAGTATTATTTTATTTGATTTTGGAATCTGTTCGGAATACAAATAGCAGTAACTCATACATTATTATGGAAACAATTTCTTAAATGTACATAGCTAATGACACAAAAACGGTTGAATGGCATTGGATTGGAACACAGATAATTATTAAAACGGAGGAGCTTTTGACCGGTCGAAGGTTCCCTTTAGAGATTTTCCGAATGTCCACGCGGGCGATGTCGCGGGCGTCAGCTAGTTTTAGAATAGTGTTGTTTGGCACAAAATACTTCCACTCACTTTCGTGCAGGCTCGCGTCATCAGAAATAATTAGAACAATATCAGTAATGTTAAAAGATTTTATTAATCTTATGATTAAGGAGTCAAATAAGAGTATTTAATCTCTTTTGAAATAGGTGATATAGTTAGCTGTGCTTAAAATTTTTAGGCTTTTATTATATCGTTATTTCAAAAGGTCGTCTGTGTGATAAATGTAACTTTGCCGGGATATGATTTGCACTTAATATGCGCATATTCAGTGGTGCATTAACACACCCCGAGGGTTCGTTTTCGCTAATTTTAATTCGGCTAATAGACAACCCTTTGTAATTTGTACACTTTATGAAATAACAGTCAAAAGCTGTAATGGAGTATGAAGTGTGATAGATTTGCATAGATTTTTAGCTTTTTTGTACTCATTCTTCATTGAATCAACTGCAAAAAAGATAAATTTCTAAAAGTTTCAGAAACATGCATCATGTACACTAATGCGTTCAAGGTTCAAGTTTAACATGCAAACAAGTTGACAAGTCAGTCCAATATAAAACATGTTAGAAACTGACGCTTGAATCCATTGAGCCGAGGGCCAGGAAGCTCATCAGCAACGATAATCTTTCCTGTAATAAGCTCAAAAGCCTCGAGCATAGACGCAAGGTTGCAAGCTTATCAGTTTTTTATCGAATACATTTCGGCGAATGCTGCAGTGGAATTGTACAACCTAATTGCGCCATCTCCTTTCTTCCATCGGACAACCAGACGTACGAACTAGCGCCACTTTTTTTGTGGATATTCCAAAGATTCAGATTCATTTATTTGCTTCAAAAGTGGTACAAAGGTTAAAATATATTATATAGGTATCTCAAAATTAGTCTTTGCAGACATACAAATATTGAAAATAAACATTACTTACATTTTATTTCATTACAATTTAATTACGTTACTTGAGTCTTTTTTCATACATTACATTAAATTACATTCCAATTCGTTAAAATTCATTCTTATTTATTATTGTCACTTAATTTCTGTCAATTACAAATAAAAATAAAATAAAATTAAATAATTTTTATTTCAGATAAGTTACACCCATATGTGTTAGTAATTAACCATGCCAACAATTAAAATGTAAATAATAATAATGTCAGTTTAAAATTAAATCATGCATGTCATATTTAAGAATTCGCAGACAAAGATTCGCAGTAAGCGTTTTGTTTCATCATTCGTACCGCTAGAGAGTGGAACTCCTTGCCTAAGTCCGTGTTTCCTGATAGGTACCAATCTGGGGACCTTCAAATTGCGAGTGCATAGGTATCTTCTAGGCAAGCACTTAACATTGTAGATCGCATCATCGCGCTAGCCAGTTGCCTATCATAAAAAAATAACTATATCTTTAATCTTCGATCTTTCTTTGTAGGTAAGCTATTCCTATTCCTGAAATATCTCGGTAATAAAACAATAAACTAGAAAAGTGAACAGAGCGATAAGTTACGAGTAGTATGTAGTAATCAACAGTTTCTGCCGAGTTCGCTGTTTGCCGTGGCTCCGTACTGGCCAATCCACATCCAAAGACAAAGAGCTAGATTAGCTGCACTAATGAAATCGGAGCGTCGCATTGCTTTATGGAGTAAATCTAGTGAAAGACTGGACTTACTACTATTCGTCGGAGCAAACAGTGTTGACAAATTGTTTGGCTTTGGGATTATAAAAAGTCCTAAATACATTTTTTTTGGGTCCTTAAATTGCAGATTGTTTCTATCAAAATGAGAATCACATACTTCTTGTATTTAAAGAATCAATATAAGTTTTAAAAATAGAGTCACAAGAAAAAACAATGTAATGCCTCCTTGATTCAATTTTTGAACTTATTTGCTTAGAAAATAAGCTTCAAAAACTTTTAATAGGTACTACTCTTCATGTCACAGGGACGCAGTTTTTATTGGCTCACCACCGATTCTTGCATTGAGACGCGTAAATAATTAATTCACTGCACTACAAAGCGAGGGTAACAAAGGTCAAAAGTAAACACTGCATACGCTCAATTTAACAATTTTAATGACAAAACAAAACAGTTAAACAAAGAACGGTGCACTTATTTTGTTTCATTGAGACTCATTGAAACTGTTAATTTATTTTGTCAATAAAACTATCATGTTTAACGTAAACAAATAGTTAATTGTATCTATGGCCCATCAAAATAAGTAGAAAAAATATTTAAAGATACTAACAAAAATAAATGTAAGTAAAAAAACATAGTTATATAATACGTATTTTTAAAGAATAATAATTAACACCTTACTGCACACAAACAGGAATAATTACAAAGAGACATACACTATCTCTTCTAACCACTCAAGTCCATAGAACGACGTCCTAAAATATTTCCACAACCATAGTACGCTGAAATTCAGGTATGAAATTTTGCGTACATTACAAAAGGCTGGTTTCCCAACAATAAGCTCAATGTCAGCGCAGCCCGTGGGAACCAGTTATACTTAGACTAGACAGGTGCGCTAGCTACCACATAATATTTATGTAATGTTAGGAAAACGACTCTAATGCTTGAAAAGGTACCTACTAAATAAAAAAAAACATTAATAGGTAGGTCAATGAAATTTAAAGGGAAAGGAGAACTACGCTTAAGGTTTCTCTTTTCCAACAAAAAAATATCATCTAAATCGGTTCATAACAAACAAAGAAATCGCCACTCGTAGTTCATCCATATAATCACAGTCAGGATTATTTGAAAATAAATGAACCGGTTAGAAAAAAAATAAATGGATCCATCTCGAGCGAATGAAAAAATAATATAGAAAATCGTTTCACATTACAAAAAAAGATCAGTTGAATAGAGAACCTACTCATTTTTTTAAGTCGGTTGAAAATGAACACCACAAATAAAACTGTACTCACCTATTATTTAAGTACCAACTTGTTTGAGGATTTTTACTTTTCTTAGAAAGTGTGTGTCTTCACACACTCGGTTTTCCGTTCCCTTTCACTTTCATCTGACGCATACCTCAAGGCATTTTAAAGCGCACGCTGATCGACCGTTTCCCGTATCTCCTGCGCGTTCAACAAGTGCATGCCTCAGGCATGCGATAGCTCATGCTCTATCTTCTCAAAAACACGAAAAACAGAAAGAAATTTGAAAGTGAGAGTGCACGGTTTGGAGGCAATCAATATTGCATTGTGTTTTACGCAAGTTGAAATGAAAGGTAAAGGTAAAAGCTTGGAGGCTATATTGCATGCATTTGACGCAAGTTGAATTGAAAGCTGAAGCGACTCGGTGAAGAAAGACCATTACAAAATGATAGTTAATTTTTGACAATAGGTAGCATAGATTAGATAGGTATTGCTACGTAATAATAAAAAATAATAATAGTAATTAATATAATAATAATAATTTACGCAATAGGTACCTACCTCGTTTCTAGAGAAGTATTTTTTAATAAAATATTTTGGACAATCACAAGAACAGGTTTTCCTCCATTATTTTGTGAGTGAGCCGAACAGTGAGGGGAAACCTGATTTACATCATAAATATTGTGTAGTATAATCGCTTAAATGTATTGATAAATATTGTACTCATTCGTTGTTCGTTATTATTCAATAGTGCAAAAAAACATCTAAACTCTTTAGCATGTACTTAGCGAATTCAATGTAAATTATTATAAGTGCAAACTTTTTTGGCAAATGAGCTAGCTTAGCATAATATATTAAGTTATTACTATGAAATGTATAAGGCTGTTTGTTTCCCAATAAAATATAAATAAATAAATTAGATACATTATATTAAGATCATTAATATATTAGAAAAAATACTAGAAATATTCGACGCACCCGTTAGCACCTCAGACGGGAATCGAACCCGCACCCTTGGGATTCCGAATGCACTGACCAATTAATGCTACCGAGTCGCTAGCGGGAACGGCAAAATTTATAGTACTTTTTACTACAATATAAATTATATAGGTACTATTTATACAGGGTGTTCCAAAACTTTGGAACCTTAAATATTACCTTAAATATTGAAGACAGAAAAGAAGACTTCATTTTGTTTTTAAAAAGAAAAATCGTAAAAATAAACAATAATAATAATAATAATTTTATTTTTGCTTTTTTGTTGGGTTCGATTCCATTGGTTAAGGCGAGGCCAGTTCACGAAATTTACTCTTTCACTATGTCTTTAGAATAAGGTTGAATATTGCATAACTTTAATTGACGCTTCGCCAGAAATTTGACGAATTTTAGTACATTTTTATTGATTTCTGAAATACTGGATCATTTATTAAAAATGTACTCGGTTATTGTGTTAGATCGATAAAAAAGCTATCCTTTTTGCATAAAAAATCATATCACTGTCGTTGAAAATTACGAAATCTGACGATTTGAAATTTATTTTTATAAGTTTTTATGGTGTTATTCAGGATTTTTTTACAGAGTTAACATGCCATTTTTCAATATTCTGTTCGGTTAATTTGCTTCTTTGTCTCTTTTTCAGTCTACAGTAATTTATGTGAAGTAGAATTTTACATCAGTTCTTCACATTGGATGTTCAAAAATCAGACTTTTCATCAGATCGTGAACTGGCCTCGCCTTAAGGCGGGCGATTTAAAAAAAATCTTTGAATGCAGTTCCAATTATTTTTTAAATCAAAATGAAGTCTTCTTTCATTAAAATTTCACCTTTACGTGTGGCAAAGTTAACAATCTATAATATTGTTTTAGGAAAAATGTTTTATGTACTTATTATCTTTCGATTCACCAAAAATAATACCACTCAAGTAGATTTACTTTTTATAATCGTTGCGATGTGGTATATGTGTAGCAGAAGCTCATCAAAAGAATACCATCACCGGTTATCCCGTGGGTATTGTAAAAGAGTACGATGGAACTAAAACCGTATTGTATGTGTAACTATATTGTACAACCGAGGAACAGCGATAGGCTCACCTATAAAGTACATGCGCAGTTTATTTAGTGAAACAGGGGAAGGTTTTGTATTTGCGACTTCCGGATGGGTTTTATAGAGAACATTTTTAGTAAAGACATTTAAAATCAACTTAATAAAATCAAGACATTGTATGGTTAGGAAAACATAAGGAACAATGGTGAAAAATAAAAACTTTTTGCTAATTATATAAGTAAAGTGCAAACAAACGAGCCATTAAATCGAGAATTAAGTAAATAAATTCATGTGTAGCGCTAATGTACCCAGAACTTGTGAATTTGTTTCTCAACTTATTGATTAGGGCACAATTAGCAGTGCCGATCGAGTCACGAGCGATCCGTCAACCTTTTTGGAATTGGAAGCGTGAAAAGGTAAGAGTGAATGGGCCAATTAAATAATTCAGTAATTCGTGGAGCGGCCGCCGGCGACGTAAACATGCGTGAGACGAGGGGCGGGTGGGAGGCGCCGCGGGGGGAGGAGGGCGTGGCGAGTGACGTCACGGGGAGCCGCGCTCAGTCGGTCAACACCCGGCGGTCGGAACGGTCGCGGCGACGCGTCGCCTTTTCACCCCGAAGTACGATAGAAATCGCCAAGATTTTCGACCGACAGTACCATTCGCCCTCCAAGGTGTTGAAGTTGGAGGACGACCCGTGGGGGTCATGTGCGATGTACTCGCCGGACAAGATGAAATCCGGCGGGGGTCTGATGGCCCCCCCGGGCTGTTTCCCGGCGCGCTACAGCCCGACGTACCGCACCTCTGACCCGCGCCGCTGCGTGCCCAATCCTTCCGTGAGTACCACCCTATATCTACCTTCACGTGGCTTTTGTTTACAGGAAAACCAATGTATAACCGAACAAAGGATAAAAACACATCAAAATGTATACAAAATCTCTACAAAATATTTATGTTCAATGTTTTTACGTGTACAGTGATATTTTTCAGGTAAAACTCACCAATTAAAGTGACAAAAGAAACAAATAACGCAGACAGTGACACCAAAAACAAAAAAATTGCATAAACAAAAAAAAACATAAATTAAAGACCATTTAAAATTTAACTCATAACTAAATTCTGCTTAAATGTTTTTTCAGGTTACATTTATACTAATATTATTGTTTTCAGGGTCTTCATTTATTTCATTTATTTTGCTTTGCGATTTTTTATATGCTGGCGAGCTAAGGCGACTTTAAATGGAGCTCCATTAAGTTTAATTATTTGAGAAAATCACTTATTCCTTGTACTTATCTTCCAGAAATCCAAGTGACTTCAGTGGCTAAATGTTGATAATAAATAAACAAGCTTCGGTGGTTTTAGTGTTAAAATATATCAAAACTTGTTGCAATTTTGAAATAATAACAATAGTATAAGAAGTTAAACAAAATAATAATCAAACGAAACATTTTTGATGGGTAGAGTTTCAAATATTAAATATTCTTATATATAAAATCTATAGGTATATCTTATTTGTAACTGAGAATTCAAAACTGTAAATAAACTTGAAATTATTTAAAAACTTACCATCAAACAAAAATAACAAGTGCTATAGAGTAGACCTAAATAATAATATAAAGTGATGTTAAAATAAGGGTGATATACCAAGAACTTTAAAATATAAAATTCTTGGATGATACATAACGGTATATGTATTCCTCATTTTACCTGTTTGCTCATTTCGAATAAAACTTAACATTGATTAATAATAATAATAAAAAATAGGCCATGAATTATTAATGATTAATCAATAAAGAGACAATGTTAATAGGTAACCACTACTTACTAAATACCTAATAGTGTTTATCTACACTCACATCGTAATGTTCCAAATATGAATTCAAACAAGGTAATATAAATACGTACTTTATTTTCGTGGACACGAAAAATTAAAAAAAAACTCATTACGATGCAGTCAACTGAATCATAATAGTAGTTTATGATACTGCCACATAATGAGGGGTATTAAAACATGAGTGTGTGTTTAAAAACCGAGCCGTAGGCGAGGTTTTTAATAGTATCACACGAGTGTTTTAATACCTAGTTATGTGCAGTTTCATACACTACTTTATCTACACTCATACATTTAGGATTGAACCTACTAAATAAAAGATCAACGTTAGAAAAGAGAGTAAGACATTGTTTGTATTAGCTAGGTATTACCTTGTAATAAGTAATTTCCTTAGCTGCATCTAAAATATCGAGCAGAGTCAAATTTTCTTCACATTTTAAGTCAAGAATTAAAAAAAACCTACGAAATTCATTACAACAAAATGTTAAAATTGAAATCAAAACATTTTTGTAAAGCTCTAAAAATGGCGCGCATTCCATTAGAAAAAAAATAATGAGATGAGTGCACTGGGTTGCGTTCAGAACCTACGCTCCGAGTGCAACCGAATGCTCTAACGGCGTTCCAAACATTAGAGCGTGACTTCCGGTTGTAACAGCTTTCCCGTTTCAAACGTCAGAGCGTTGCAACTTTTTAACCATCAAAATCGGTGGTTGAAAAACGCTGACGTTTGTCTATAGTAAAAATGTCAATGCCATTTGACATTATTTTGTATTTTGATGTTTTTGTGTCTAATTTTTTTTAAATATTCATGGTAGCTCCTCAGAAACAGATTTTATTTCATTTAGAATAAAGGAAAGTTTAAATTATTCGCATTCCAAATGGAAAACTAAGAATTTGTACTATTAATGTCATTTAAAGTTCTTGGTCGTTCCGAACCTTAGAGCCAAAACCAAACAACCGCACTCTAAGCCTCTAAACGCAACCCTGCAAACTAATCGCACTTATGTCATCGATCACCATAGAGTGCATTGCCCTGTATCGTAATGAGAAAAAAAGTTACTTTATGATTCAGTTGACTGCGTCGTAATGAGTTTTTTTTTAATTTTTCGTGTCCACGAAAATAAAGTATGTATTTATATTACCTTTTTTGAATTCATATTTGGAACATTACGATGTGAGTGTAGATAAAATAACTTTTTTTCTCATTACGATACAGGGCAAATCCAAGAAGTAGGCAGTGCCGTGATATTAAAAAAAACAACGATATTTTCCCACACATTTTCCATGATTAAAATGCACTCTATGGTGATCGATGACATTAGTGCGATTAGTTTGCAGGGTTGCGTTTAGAGGCTTAGAGTGCGGTTGTTTGGTTTTGGCTCTAAGGTCGGAACGACCAAGAACTTTAAATGACATTAATAGTACAAATTCTTAGTTTTCCATTTGGAATGCGAATAATTTAAACTTCCCTTTATTCTAAATGAAATAAAATCTGTTTCTGAGGAGCTACCATGAATATTTTAAAAAATTAGACACAAAAACATCAAAATACAAAATAATTTCAAATGGCATTGACATTTTTACTATAGACAAACGTCAGCGTTTTTCAACCACCGATTTTGATGGTTAAAAAGTTGCAACGCTGTGACGTTTGAAACGGGAAAGCTGTTACAACCGGAAGTCACGCTCTAATGTTTGGAACGCCGTTAGAGCGTTCGGTTGCACTCGGAGCGTAGGTTCTGAACGCAACCCAGTGCACTCATCTCATTATTTTTTTTTCTAATGGAATGCGCGCCATTTTTAGAGCTTTACAAAAATGTTTTGATTTCAATTTTAACATTTTGTTGTTATGAATTTCGTAGGTTTTTTAATTCTTAATTTAAAATGTGAAGAAAATTTGACTCTGCTCGATATTTTAGATGCAGCTAAGGAAATGACTTATTACAAGGTAATACCTAGCTAATACAAATAATGTCTCACTCTCTTTTCTAACGTTGATCTTTTATTTAGTAGGTTCAATCCTAAATGTATGAGTGTAGATAAAGTAGTGTATGAAACTGCACATAACTAGGTATGAAAACACTCGTGTGATACTATTAAAAACCTCGCCTACGGCTCGGTTTTTAAACACACACTCATGTTTTAATACCCCTCATTATGTGGCAGTATCATAAACTACTATTATCGGACTATAACAAAAATCATTTCAATTTTAATAATAAAAATAATCTAATTTTAACACTACAAAATAGATCGGGAAATAATAGAAAAGTTTCGTAGTACGGGCGTAGCGTTGTAGTCTCGTAGCGTGCTCGTTGGCCTCGTAGCCGACGGCGGCGGCGGCGGCGGGCGGCGCGCTGCAGCCGGCGGGCGGGCGGCTCGTAACCCGTATATTTATGCCGTCGGCCGTCGGTCTCAGACAGAAACAAATTATTATTTTAAAACTTCAAATTAATAGATAAATTTAATTTTAATGTAATTTAATTTGATAATGAAACAAAAAATTAATAATAATTACTGCTTTCTCTATTTTATTGTCTTCGTATTGAAAGTTTGGTGAATTTTTCAATGTTTTTGGAAATGATTGCAAGGAATAAGTAATTTTATTACTATGTGTGTTTAATTAATTCAGTTTTCAGGTGATATTCGTGAAGTGACACGTTGCAGAACTGGTGTATCCACTTCCAGCAACATATCAGAGCGACTACAGTAAATAAACAAAAACATAAAAATAAAGTTATCAAAATCTGTAAAAAATATAAATTAATTAAATGATTGAAAATCATCAGAACATAAAAAATAAATTATAGTTAATTTTCCAATTTGTGTGTCAAGAAGAATAATAATAATAACGCTTATCATTAGCGCTCAACTGTCAAGGTTAAATGTATTATTACCATTACAATTGAAATATGTATATCGGCATCTTTATTTAAACTATTATTACAAGTAATGTCTAGTAGTTAACATGTTTTTATTATACATAACAGGTTTTTCAGAATCATTTTAGCATTACAGCAATTATAATAAATACGTCATTCAATTAGGTATTGTTAAATAGTTATCATATTATCCGTAGGTGAACTATTTAAAAACTTAGTTAGAACTAGTAATACATTTTTCTATATGCAACGAGCTAATTAATAATAAACCAAAAATCGAAAAACCGTTTCTTTGGGCCATCAAACTGAACAACTTTTGCTATGGGATCAACTCTGAAATCCCGATAAAAAGCTGTCTCTATATCAAAATTCAATTCAATTCACTTTATTGCATTCCACAATGATAACAAGATGGCAGGCAGGTTTAATAACAAAGTACATTGTAGACCCTGAATAGGGCACAGCAAATTATTTGGAGAGGAGTTGAGAGGACGACTTACTTTTTTCAAATAAATGACAATACTTTAATATTAAATACCTATTAATTTTTTTAAATCTTTATCATTTAAAAAATCTGAAACACTATAGTGGCATTTTTCCAAGAGCAGTTTTTGTA
This sequence comes from Agriphila straminella, assembly GCA_950108535.1. Classification (NCBI taxonomy): domain Eukaryota; kingdom Metazoa; phylum Arthropoda; class Insecta; order Lepidoptera; family Crambidae; genus Agriphila; species Agriphila straminella. The sequence goes on along the minus strand of OX467303.1, from coordinate 2,820,739 downwards.
ACTTTTTTAAGTATACCGGGTGTAACAAGACCCTCGACGAAGCCGAGGTCTACATATTCTGCCCATCATCAGGACCATTTCTGTTCAAAATTATTGCTGGGAAACGATTTTAATTTTTGGTGTCAAAAAAGCATTGCATACTTTACCGCGCAATGTAACGCGTACAACAGATCGCGTCTGCGAGTGAATGCTACACAGCTGCGTGCGGCCGAGTTGAAAGGCAGCGTTTATGTGCGTGATCATGAGATACATTGAGTGGTGACGTTTTGAAGTCATTGTTTGTTACGAAATACTAAAAATTTTGATAATGTTTCTTTGGACAAAATTTTGGAAATAACGAATAAAATAAGATTTCATAAAAAAGTTGAAAAAATTTTTTTTACTTTGACCTTCAATAACTTCGTAGCTATTGGTTTCCCAGGTATAGTCAAAAAGACAAAAATGATCCTGATGATGGGCGGAATGCGTGGACTTCGGCTTCGTCGAAGGTCTTGTTACACCCGTTATAGGTAGGTACTGTAACTTTTTTCTTCTGTTAGTTCTTTCGGAAATTTATTGTGTATCTTTACTGACATTTCGAGTGGACTGGATGTATAAAACAGCAGATTAATTAGCATTTTTTTTGCGATTTCAGATTTGATGCCATAATCAATGTCGTTCAGTTTGGATGGTCCGAATTTCCCATTTTGGTTTATTCATTAACATCCTGCATAATATTATTAAAATTATACTAGTCCTTCATGAGATGATCTGGTGGCGAGTCGATTTTTTTCTAGTTAATTATAAATTTAATTAATAAAATCTTAATTTTAGGTAATTACATTATATTTCTTAATTGCCACGATGTGATAGACATGACTAATTTAGCTATGTGGTTTTTCTGTGATTGCCACAACGTGTCATGGGTTTTTTATATGAGTTATATCAGATTTGCATAATTATTCCATATTGCGATGCGGATGTTACGACAGTGGCTGCAACATGTTTTGAACTGTTTTTTTGGCTTGATGTGCAGATCATCAGTAGACATCAGATTAATTCAGTTTTGGGTAAAATAAAACACGGCATTTTCACAATATCTACCTAGGTAGAGTACTAAACTAGAGTAACTATAATCTGTTGACCTGTTTTCAACTGATTTTCTATTCGAAGCCCTCTAAAGTGCTTATTCTATAGAGGTAGCATAGAAGTTTTAAATAACAAACAGATCCCTTTTGTTTTTGGCCGTTTATTTTTTAAACAAATAGTTACACCCATAATCAAGAACAATACTCAAACGACCCCTGCACTGCCTATGCAACGCACTGCGTTGTAATAGAGCTGTGTGATTGGATCGTTTGTTTTACGTCGTTAGTGATTTGTAGTGCGTCGACTTCAGCGGGTGTTACACACCTATTTTCCGATCTCTCTCTCTCTCTGTATATTTTACGTGTTTTTTTAATACGATACATTCTTTAAAAACCTTTTTGTTTCGTTCAACTATTATGTAGTCTAGGTTTAGAGTCTAGAGCTAGCGTGACTGGTCACTAGACCATTACTTATTCTCGCTCCGGGGCCTCTGATAGATCGTGTGTCCATTACAAATGAGACTTTAAAAATAAAAATTGGAAAGAAAACCTTTTCGAGTTTCGAGTTCTTTAGGAAAATTCTAAAGAATCTGATCCGTACATGTAAGTAAATATTTATTTACGTACTTTATAATAAAGACTACTTACTACTTTTTTACGATTATTTAATTAGAAATGTATAGTTTTTAGATTTTTCCTGTAGGTACTTGTAGTATAAGACGATATATTATTTGTCAAATTTTGTAGTTTTAGGTCAACGGAAAATATCCTATAAATTTTGATTCCCTTGAGCGTGTCGAAATGTGCGTTTTTTGCGACATAAACGGCCGTATCTTTTTTACGTTAATTTTGATGTTTTATTTTTGCACAGCTTCAAGGGACTGCAGTAGATCTGAGTCATTTGAGTATCTATATGGTTTTATTTATTTCCAACTCGATACATCCACGCGTTCCCGATATATGTAATAGGTCTTAACAGACAGACAGACGGACAACAGAGTGATCCAATAACGATTCCGTTTTTTCCTTTTGATGTCGGAGTCATCAAAATTAAGATTTACTCAAAATCATCATTGTGTTCAATTCAAGCTATAAATGTGATGGATTACTTTGAGCAAATGCAATAATTGCAAAAACTTGTAAAAACAGAATAACCCAGTAAAATCACTGACAATAATATTGGTCCTGTTAGTAACAAAAATCAAATCGCGATAAAAATTCAACTGCTGGAAATAAAATTATAAAATGCTTATTAATGAGTTTTAATTACGTAATTAAAGAAATGAAATATTAATAATTGGGCAATTAGTACATCATTTTATTTAAAATTCAACAATATGGTCAGTTTCGTAACATACTGGCCAAATGCAAGCTTTATTTGTCGCATAACTTTTTTGATCATACAAGAAATGATAAAATTAAAATAGAATCTTAATTGTAGTTATTTATATAGTTTACAATATATTAATTAGTTATTTAGACGGAATAATTAATTATTTTTTTAAGAAAGAAGTTTAGAATTTGTTGGGACAGTTACTAAATGGACATGTGACGTGACGAAACGTAATTATTAAGACTAGTACACCCTGTGAGGTTAAATTCTTACAATTAATTCGTTGTTCTAATGAGTGAGATACCTCCGTATTATGTCCCCATTTTGAGTGATTTCATCACTAACTACCTGTAAATAAAATAATCTGGGTACTACCAATCCGATATCATCATAATATTAGAATTAATAACATAATTAATAATAGTTTTTTTTAGTTATTGAGTACTAAGCTTTACATGTCCGTTTTGTAACATTTTGTCCGTGCTATAGTAACGGATCAAACGGTTGCTAACAGGACGTGACGTATTTAGCTCGTTTTTTAAAGTAAAATTAAATACTCAAAAATTATTATCATAAACCTTCCAAATGATATTTATATGCCTTCAACAGGGTTTAAATTATATAAAGCTCAAGAAAAAATATGGATAAATCTTCTGTTAATAATAAAAAACCGTTACTAACCACTATACATTTTTTCTGACTAAAATTTTAGTGACTTGATACCGTCGCATAACTGGACACACCTTTCGTTATTAACTTCAAAATGGCGTTTTATCTTTGGCATTTGTACTCGGGGTTGCCATAAAGAAGTTTGCGCGTTAAATTAATATTTTAATAGTAAAAAGCCCGTGACTAAGCAGACATGTCCAGTAGTCGCGAATTCGTAAGACAAGCTTTTTATTTATTTATTTAATTATTTTATTTACTAACTGATGTGAAATACTTAGTGTAAATGCTTAAATAACTATATAACAATGGAAATAAATTCCCGCTATGCAAGCCGTGTCGTAAGAATCTTCACAAAATTAAATTCAAAGAGGCAAACTGTCGTTGGGACACCATAAAACTACACAATATCAATTTATTTTTAATTAAAATAAAATAGAAACTGTATTCTTTCAGGAGCCAAAACCCAAAACAATACAGATTATGAATAAACCTTCAGTGTATTATGCTTTTCCTTAAAGAATATGTTAAAATATATTTTCTAGATCGATTTGTTGTCATGGGACAACCGAAAAACAGCCTGCACCATTTAAAGTGAAAATGCCCAGAAGGTATGAAGCATTCAACAAATATTATAATAGGTACTGTTTGCCCTTGTAAATCACTTCTGAGTTTTCGTTCAGTCCATATTTAAATACTTACTACAATGTATCGATAAAAAAACGTATACTGCATTTGCATAGTATCAAAAGATGAAAAAAAACCGGACTGTTTTCTCTCAAACAGCGCTGGAGAAACAAAATCTAACTTACCCGATTACCCATTCCGATCCCGAGACTCGGCCATAACTCATCCGATTTTTTACTAACATCCAAATGAAATAAGCAACGTCATTATCCGAAATTAAACGGAAATTAACACGTGGATCTGGCGCGCTAAGCAAATAAAACAACATATCTATAAGGGTTACACCTCACTAAACATACTCCACTATATAGAGACAAATATCCCTGTAGGCCCTCGGTTTTATTGCATTTCTGCTCGACGTATCGCTCTCTCGCTTCGTCACAGCGAGGAGACTATGGGTTAGAAGGGGCCGGGTAGCGGCCGCCGGTGCTATCTTATTTTATTCATGTTGGCGCGAAACGCGTGGCTCGCGAGACGGGTATAGCGGAAAGCTTTTAGGAGAAGCAGAGATGGCTTGCTCTCCTCAAGACTGTCTGCAAACAAAACGTACCGAGGGTGACTGGCCACCAGCAATTGTTAGTCGACTTATGTAGTGGCGTCTAGTGCGAAGGTATCATAAAAGGAATGATAATAATAATAAAAAAGGAAACTGCATCTATCCGATATTGTATGATAATCTATGGAGATATGTTAACACGGGGAAAAGTTTCTGGCTCCGATTTTTGGATCGTGAAAACTTTGACGAGCATCTCGTTGACACGAATATATTTACTATTGATAGGTATGTACATTTATACAGGGTGTTTGGTAATAAAAGCCGAATAAATATTGGGAACCATGCATAAAACCACGGAAAATTACTATACCTAAGTAAACACTGAAAACAACATTTTTGTTTAGGAAAAATAAATCTCATCCCTGTGTTTTTTTCATTTGTGTACATGGTATTCTAGCTACTATATTGGCTTTATATTGTTATTATCAAACAGCCCCTATAAGTCATAAAATTATCATCCGACACGAAATAATATATAAGTACAATAAAATACTTAAGTGTGTAGAAAGCTCAGACCAATAAAATAAGTACCTAATGCTTATTGGTTTGTGGTAGAAAATTGTAGTTTTGTGTATTTTTGCGCATGACACGAATTACTTTGAATCGGATATATATAACTAATTATAGGTAATTTTCTATTCAATATACATCTAAAGGCTAAACACTTCTTCCGAACGAATAAGACAGTTTATTTCTAAACAGCCTTAAATGTTTTTTAGTGCATATTTGGTATCATGTCATCATTATTTACTTTTTTATTTCACGTTGATTATGATGTTCGTTTCTTTAGAGTAGCTCAGTAATAATTTACAAATAGAACTATCATTTACTTTTAAGTTCAGCCACCAAGTTAGAGAATAATAGAGCTTACTGTTCTCAATTTAGGTATCAAATTGGCATTCACGTATCGCCGGAGGTTTGACGCAATTTCAAACAAAAGAGGTATTTCTCTATCGTTTGCTATTGTTCGACGGCGCTTCGGTCGACAATGCCGTGACTAGCTCCCGAACCGCCCATGGTTTTCGAAGCTGAATACGTGATGAGATGCAAGCAAATTTGTACTTTAAACTTAGGTCGACTTAAAAGCAAAGGGGAAAATAATAAAAAATATCTTTATGAAAGAAAGTCGCGGGCTTATAAATAATGCATATCTAGTTTTGTGTTCGGAAAAGGAAATTCGGTTTAGAGGGCTTTGAAGTATCTTTGACGTTCGGTATGGGTAACGATATTTAATTTACATACGTTTACGTACGATCCTAAATGTACGACACAAAAGAACTGACAAGATGGCCGCTTAACTTATGTAAATATGAAAGTTCTTTAACGATTTTTTTCAATTTAACGTGTTTACTATTTTTAAGTCAGCGTATGGTTTAACGTAATCGTTTAGAAAAGTTTTATTTTTCGATTTACTCGTTACATTGATAGAATTATATTTTATCTGGCATATAGCTATCTGCCTTGTGTGAAGTTCAGATAAGCAAAACAAATGCATGCGGAACTTTAAATTATTGATATTATGTATCTTGTACTAAAATGTCTCTGTGTCTTGATTGCATGGTTAATCTGCGTTTGATTTGATCACAGTTACGTTCGTGTTGCTTTATATTCTCAACAGCTTGTTAAAACTTAAAATCTAGATTTAAACAAGCAAAATTTGTCAAGCTATGTCCTAAAATGTATGGAGTCTGGTCCACTATAATTTTTTTCTTAGATTGCTTTGTTTTTTGAAAGGAACACCTACCTACTTTGTGCATATACAATATATTATGTATATGCACAAAGTAGGTAGGTGTTCCTACATAATGCAAACACAACAAAAATCAGTCAGTTCACTAAAACTGTGTGATCTGTGGTCTGTTTTGTCATTACGATTTTTGCAAAACTCAACTCATTTGTTTAAGATTTTATTCAACCTCATCTAAGTTTATAATCGTTATTCTATGTTTTTAGGGGACCGTAAATCAAAAGGGGAAAAGTACTCTAACAGTTAAACTTCTTAGTCCGTCTCTGCGTCAATCATTATTAGGAAAACGTGGCGTAGTATAAAGTTAATATAATCTCAAACCACACGTGCGCGCGCCCATGTCCGTCGCTTTTGCGGTTCGATCGAGCAAGTTTGAACATGTGGTAGGAAGTGGAAGTTTGAATAAGTTGTTCAGTAATGGACTGAACTGAAACATGTCTAAAAATCACCCTGTATTATTTTGTAGAAGTAACGACCGTCGCGTCGGCCCATCGTCGGGTGGTATGTGCACGCTGCACGGCTCGTTACCGCCACTCAATTACGGGTTAACTCCGCTAACTCCTATGTGTCACTAACTACGGTTTAAATATTAACTACACCAGCCCACCCCACCGAAAAACCTTCTTTAAGTCCCACACATAAGGTCGTTATTCCAAGTGAAGTTTCTTTGAAAAGGCCTACGATAAGGTATTAGGCGAATATACGTATGCTTACGTATTACGCCTTTTTAATTTTCATTCGGTTCTTTTAATATTTAAAGAGGTTGGTTTTAGAGGTCCAGTCTTTAAACGTTGAAATGAGATTAAAGTTTACCGAAATTGTAGTAAATATATATATATATATCTATATGTAAAATATTATTACTTTTGCATATGATTAACTGCCTCCGTCTTTTTACTTCAAAGTATCGGAAAATAGGATTTTAGGAGGTAACTTCGAGAGCCTGTAGTTATTAATTTAACTGAGAATTTTAAATAACTTATAGCGCCATTTGACAGAAAATATTGTCAATTTGCTAAATAAGGTTTATAAACCACTTGCTGTTAGCAATTGGAGGCATGAGGTAAAGGGGCGGAGGTCACCGATTGCACTTAGCGCGACACATTTCACGAGTCAGTTTTCACTGAAGCTAATTAAGTGGTAGGTTGTTTTTTGCTCGTTGTTACAATGGAACGCAAGCGAAACTCGACCAAATGTCCCTTTTGTGGTGAATCTTGTGATCTGAAAGAATATATATTACCTTCTTATGAAGATATAATGAAGTTTTATGAGTTGACGGGTGGCGTTAAAAATTTGACCAAGATACAAAAAAGGAGCCATAATTTTAAGAAATTGCGAGTGTATATAGTATCGTACGCATCAATGCCGACCGTTTTACATACCAGATTGATACAAATGCTGAAGTCGTATCATTTAAAATTAAAAATTACTTAAATCCTACCTTCCCTTAAATCCTAGACAAACGTCTTGAAGAGTTCCGGCTTGGTAGCAAAGCTCTTTTCGACATTTCCTTATGCAAGTGTAAAGATTTGAGCAACAGTATTTCTCCATAAGTTAGTAGAGTAGCTAAAAATTAACACAACTTCTTAATAGCTCAACGTACCTCAAGAAAAATGTTCATAGGAAATATTAATATCGCCACTACAAGTTCGGCTAGGAAATTTTTGAAAAGGAAGCTCCAAAAAGCAAGAATCTTTGCACAAATATCAGGAAGTACGTAAAAACGAGACATCTTCAGTCAGCCCCACTTGATACGCTTTCTACTTCTTCCGATTCTGGTGAGTCCAATCACAGTCCAATTTTATTGTATCGTTTGTGTTGTGTATGTACGTAACATTAATAGAAGACGAATGGAGCAACCTGGCTTCCAAGCTCCAGAACTGCCAAATCCGCGAGAAAACTACCTGCGCCATTGTCGCAGCCTTGAAACTTATATTGTGAAATTCAAAGATAAGATCTGAATTTATGATATTATTAGTTCATTTACTTGCTATCTGATAAACTACAAAAAAAAACTCTTCTCAGAACTATTTTATTTGGAAAATTATGAAAAAAGAACAAAATATAGGGTCTGGATTTTTCTTATTTTTATATGAACATAATATTTCCAACTGTGTTTTTCAAAGATCTGAAGCTCAAACTAGTTCCCAATGATCCTGATAATCTTCTCCTCTTGACGACGCCTATGGAACTAGACAATACTCATACCGACACACAAGGCGAGCAAGAAGAAGCACAAGAGGGCCACACAGCACACATTCAACTGGTTCAGATTCATCCTGTGTAAGTGATATTCTCTTCTTTTTCCTCTAGCTGTAAGTTTTCCCTGAAAATTATTAAATATTATGATGTTATTTTCAGGAATTGTACAAAATATTGAACACTTGCAATGAGGGCAAGTCGCTTCTTTTAAGAAACCAAGAAAGTGGCTTACTGAACAACGCTGCTCGAAGAAGACTATGTACCTAATATCATCATTGGACATGAACTAAATCAAGATCCAGAAAAAAAATAACAAGCGCAAGGCTCTATCAGCTGGCACATATTATGAGATAGTCAAAATTAAAAAAAAACCTCTTAAAGTTTTCTTTAAATGCGCAATGTTCATCAAATTTTACCTGTAAATAGCAAATTGTGGCTTTATCTAAACAAACCAATTGCAATAATGTGTTTTAATAATAATGAGCAATAATATAATGTTACCTAATACTTTTATGCTAATGTTAATAAATATTTTGACTAATAAAACTTATTTTATTAACATCTATTCTCATAAATCTCATTTCCAAAATGCTTACCGGTATCTGTACTACACAAAACAAATCTTTTGGAATAACTCCACAGAGTTTTGATATTTAAGTTCAGATTTACATAAAATAAAATCAAAACTCTTTGGAGTTATACCAACAGATTGGTTTTGTGTAGTACATATTATTATAGCGGTAAGCATTTTGGTCTTAATATTTTACTAGATTTTTGTTATAAGCAGCTAATAAAGTTTTGCTGTTTAAAGCTCAACTGTTGGTTAATATTTTGCAAAAATGTCATCTAAATAATTATGGCTGTTCAGCTTGGCTATTAACAATCAAAGCATAAATAATGGCAACAACATGGTTAGGCTATTTATAACAAAATGCATTTGCCAAATAGTGAATGAATAAAGTTACACGCTACTGAACTTTTTAGTTTGACATTTACAAAACTAGTTGCTAATGTAAACAGGCTGTTAGGTTACTGGAAACATAAAAATAAACAAAACTGTTTTGTTAGGTACTGATTTGATAACATTTAGCTAACTTATTTTAACAAGCCGTAACATAGTCTAAAATCTGTAACCAAACTGGGCTTTGTTAGACGTTACACGTAGTCGGCAAGTCACTATTTCGAGACTACGAATACGAATTATGTAGACAAAGGTTTGGTTACATTTAACAATATTTTTTTTCAGTGTAAGAAGGATTTTGTGGTAAATTAAAAATAATAATAAATGATGAATAAATAAATAAGTACATAAATTAGATATAATAAGATTAGCTGCGGCATTTAATTTTTAATATTTAACAATTATGTTCTATAAACTAAGTTTAATTACAAAATATAATATTTAAAACCAAATTAAATACTCCTTGAGGGGATTTACTAAAAACCTTTTTTTTTAATCTTTTTTTGAAATTTCAAGGTCAATCCGGAGGCCCTCAGATGATATCTGAGGGCCTATTACAAAATAGAATCACGATAGTCGGACGAAATTCGTCGTACAAATTACTTGATATTGAACCTTATTTGTGAGTCAATAGTGACACGGTGTGCGACGAATATCGTACGCTTATCGTGATGCTTTTTTGCACGTCTAAGAATAACGTATAATAGCACCTTTTTTCACTATTACGTTTGTATGTACGACATTTTGTTTCCTCCATACATTCGTTTCAGAGGCTAGTTCTCTGGCTGATTTGTGCAAAGACACGCCATTTAAGCCAAATTCTCCCCGTTTTCAAAATTTTGGATTTTTTTTGGTGCTTTATAAAACCTGACGGTCTTCTGAATATGCTCTCCATCAGATCAAGAGTCCTATTAATACGTGTGAATTTTTACAAGTACGTAATTAGATTTTAGAGGTACATTTTTCTCTAGAGTAGATCAATCAGTACTTCCCGTAGAAATGCCCAAGATCTAAGCATACTAGGGACAGGTAGCAGGAAGCGACTTTGTTGTATACTGTGTGTAGTGATTTAATGACGCTTTGTTGCATATTTTTATCAATAGTTGTTATCTACTCTACGTATTGTTTTCGAATTGATAAGTAACTTATTATCCAATTATAAGATTGCGCACGCAGGCCATAATAATAAGAGAGAGATATGGTTCCGGAATCGAATATTTGTGTGATGAGATGAGCGAGCATCTCAGTTTGTGTCATGTCGCCACAAGTTGTACAAAAATAAATACGAAATTCAGAAACGTCACACCACAAACAGGCGAAGCAATCAAACCAAATGCGTGTGCGTTGCCGCGCAGTTAGTAGTTTTCAAATTACAAATTTGACCCACGCTTTGGCGATATTATCCTATCAAGATACTATAATTGATGCCGTAGTCCTTATGTGCTTAGTGCAAGTCCCCTAGTCATAGTTGAATAGTTATATACTTTACTTACCTAGACGACATAGTTGTACGGTTATAGCTACAAAATAGGTATACCTATAGTTATGTGTATGGTTCTAGCACAATAGCTCGTATTCATGGCGGGAGAGCAGCGGTCCCCCGAGTTCGGAGTTAATTTCAAGTTTAGCAAGCTTGGTTATTAAAATCCCAACGTCTTGCGCTTAATAGGTTTTCTGAACTAGAAGTTCGCTAGATGCGCTGTGCCGTTCGCGGTGGCATCATCAAAGTTGCCGACAGTTTTAAAGCGATCTATAAGCTTAAGTACCTACCTACCTACTTTAAAAGAAAAAATATGCTTTTTACAAGCTTTTTACCTGACTGCAAAGAAAGGGTTATGTTTTTCGCGCGTATCTTGTAAGTATGTTTGTATGTAATATTCTTTATTACTTCATATCTTTCAAACGGCTGAACGGATTTCTATGTTTAAGATATCGTTAGATTTGTCTTGTCAGCCCAAGTGTTCTTAAGAAGGTGGCGTTATAAAAAAACCAACATGGCGGCTGTACGGTGCTATTTATACGTAGTGATTTTTTTTTATTTTATTTGGAATACTGCAATATGGGCTTATTATAAGGATTTCAAAAAGGTATATCATGACCGTAATATATAATTACTAAAAAGAGATAAATAAAAAAATAAATAAAAAAAAATAAAAAACCAAATTCAAATCATTCATAATGTCACTTTCTTTATGCATGCCTCCGACTGCATGTTATTATGACATGTTGCCTTTAATATTTAATCTTGTTTCCATCTTTTCAGTTGACTTGTCTTTTTTCTCAACAAAAAATGTGTTGTTACTAGTCATATTTCATAAAAATTCACTTATTGACATTGGCGCAATTCAGACGGAATCCCAACTTGGAAACGGAGTATCGATAATGTATGAAAATTCCGTACGAAAAAATCCCGCATGTGTGTGGTAGGTCCATAGATTTGTATGGATTAGCTGCATTCGAAATGACCCGTTTCCGAATTCCGGATTGAAATTCCGTCCATTATGTGACCACTCTAAATCGATTGTGAGACGTATGTAATAGGCTTGTTTCCATTAAGAATAAATATAATGGATAGGGGTTTATAATGATTAATTATATTATGGAGAAAATAACAAACAATTTTAATTATTAAAAGCGTTAAAGATTAATAATATTAAAAAAAAAAAATCGTAAAATGAAACCTTTAGTCACGTGACAGTGAACACCAATCAGAAAGCGTTACGTCACGCCGTGCGAAACTCCAATCTTGTCTTTGACGTTTCGAGTATCACTACCGGAGGCGCGTTCCAAACCTACACTCCGAGTGCAACCTAACCACAACCGAACGCAAGTTTTAGCCACTTTTTCCGTATTTCTCCATTGTTTGGAACATATATAAATAACTGGTTTGGCGTTTTTATAGTCGTGCTATCACACTGGGGCACTATACAGTACTAATAATATGAGAAATTCATTTTTAAACGATAAAAACTAGCTATAACGTACGAAGACACGATCGCTCTTTGGTTTGTTTCGCACGGCTTGACGTCATTCAAGACGCCATGACAGTCTTGTGCGTTTTGGAACCAAATTCAAATTGTTTTTTTAAAACGCAAAATTTATAATGTAAACGCTCGATTAAAAATAAATAAACCTTTTTTTCGATAAAATGCCTAATAAGCTAAAATATTAAGCAGTTATTGAAATTTTGTCAACTAGCCTATTGTATAGAAATTGACATGCTTACGACACTTACTGATTTTAAAGTTAGCATTAGGGTTCAAACGAGTAGCAAGGCTATTTGACTTTGGGGCTGTTGCTGGTGTGGGTACTTACTTTTGACGAGCAGTCAAATTTTGTTATTGTAAACAATATTTAAGTCGTCACCATAAAGTGCGTTACGTTTACAGCTCATTCGTGCGTTACGCTTTCATGATCACTACCTGTTGCTAGTAGAGGTACCTACTGTTGTAAGATCGTTCGATGATCGTGTCTCAATAATACTAAACACTTTTTATTCATAAGTTTTATTGGCCACTGTCATTTCGATTGCGTTTTATAGCTAGAGTTATTAAAAAAATATTACCTATAGAGACAGTTTAAGAGGGCATGATGGTTTCCCTTTTTTAACCCCCGACGGAAAAAGAGAGGGCTGTTATAAGTTTAACGTGTCTGTGTATCTGCCTGTGGTATTGTAGCTCCTAAACGGATGAACCGATTTTAGTTTAGTTTTTTTTTGTGTCATAGATAATTTTATCCCGAGTGTTCTTAGCCATGTTTCATGAAAATCTGTTCAGCCGTTTGAAGATCATCAGCTCTTTTCTAGTTGATGCCTGGATCTGACTAACTTCCTTATGTTGGATCGATTCGAAATTTGGTACCGTGTAAATCTCTTCAGCAGTTTAAAGATCATCAGCTCTTTAATTGTTGATGAGGGGATCTGACTACCTTCCATGGATCTATTCAAAATTTGGTACCGTGTTACTTCAATGATATTGGAAGTATACGGTAATATTTATACCTACTATTTAAAAAACCCCCGACACAAAAAAGCTAACTCTTAAAAAATTCAAAATAATATCATCAAGCCATATAGCTAAGTTAATGAATTTACATCAAGCTCATCGCAAGTAACACGCGACACCTAACGGTCCCCCGACGTCTAAATATTACGATGTGATTTTTTTTCATAGATATCTATTGACTTGATGATATTATTTTGAACTTTTTAAGTGTTAGCTTTTTTGTGTCAGGGGTTTTTTAATTTTTACTTAATATTGACTTGGTTTACGAAAAATAAAAATAAATGTATTGGCGGCTCTAGTGGACGGGTACCTTTGTCCAGAGTGATGCGCTACCAACTGCGTCATCTAGTGATGCGCTACCAACTGCGTCATCTAGTGATGCGCTACCAACTGCGTCATCTAGTGATGCGCTACCAACTGCGTCATCTAGTGATGCGCTACCAACTGCGTCATCTAGTGATGCGCTACCAACTGCGTCATCTAGTGATGCGCTACCAACTGCGGCATCTAGCTCGAATAGCATCTGATTTTTATTGTTTGCCTGATTTGCATTCGTCGGCAATATTGTTTAGGTAGGTACTTTAATATATGTTGTTTCCTATGAATAGGTTTCAACCGTCACGTATAGCCAATCCTTTTTTCGACTTTCTAGAGATGATAATAATTATGTAAAAAACGGAAGAAGTTTCATATAATGTTTTCTGTAAACCAGTTTAAAACCGCTTTCCGAAGCATGAAACAATTGGAGATATATTTTATGTTTTGATACATTACTCGTATAAAAATATTTCACTTCATAATTAACTTTTAAAATAAATGTTACTACCTATTAACAGCTAGTCTATCTATATTTTCCAATGCACAAATTAGGCCAAATGAAATAGATCTAACCAGACAGTCTAACACCAAAAGCTTTTAATGCTTTCTATAAATAAATAAATGCTACTTTGGATAAAATTACCACAGAGTATACTAATGCCCTTACTAATAAAGATTGTATAGCAGATGTATAGTTACACATTGATGTTATTTCTTTTCAATGTCAAACTATTTGAGTTTGACATTGAAAAGAAAGTGACAATACACTGTGTAACTATACATCTGCTATACAATCTGTATCTGTATAGTTACACAGTGTATTGTCATTTTCTTTTCAATGTCAAACTCAAATAGTTTGACAGAGAGTAACCATGGTGTAACTATACATCTGCTATACAATCATTATTAGTAAGGGGGTAATAGTATAAGTTCCGAAGATGTATACTTCGCAAAATCATTTAAATAAATAGCGACTATTGCTGCGACACAATAAAGTGTAATCATTAAAGACCGGATTATATGCAACATAAAAAACCCAAAATATGCATGCAAATATGCAAGAAACATAGCTTAAATATGCATGAAAATCCATAAAAAGGGTTTGCAACATGAAACAATAAATTACTTAACTTTGACCATAGTATTTGCAAAAATATCAATTACAAAATGAAAATGAAAAAAAAATATTTGACATTAAAATAATTACCTTTAAAAATCTATAGGTACGACTAAGTAGCGTTACAAATGTTCTGTAGACAATTTGTAAGCGGAAAGGACCGTTCTACTGAGGTGACTGGGCAGAATATTTAAGGGGTGCCATGTTCGAACATGTTAGACATCTGAATGATGAACGAGATAGAGCTTAACGTGATTAAATTTTTTTTGTTAAAATATGCAACTACCGTTGAAAAGGGGTTTAATATGCACATGCATATGCATTGAATTGTTGTTGATAAGAAGAACGCAGATTAGTGGGTTCACTATAGCAAACACAGCCCTGACCAATTAGATGTTATAATATCGAAAACTTAAAAATGGTGCACAGATTTCTATACAGATTACCTAAAATGTTAGGTTTGATTTCTTAAGACAATAAAATAATAAATATCTCTTGAACCACGGAGGAGTTCGAGGTAATACATTATTGTATGGTCACCCATCCCATGACTGTCCATTGCGAATGTGACGTGCGAATATGCGCCACCGTTTTTGGATGGATATTCCAAAGACTCGCAGTAAGCGTTTTAGTGTAAGTCTTAGTAAGAGTGGAACTCCTTGCCCGAGTCTGTATTTACCGATAGGTACCTACAATCTGGGGGCTTTCAATTAGTGAGAGAATAGGTATTTTCTAGGCAAGTGCGTTTCATCGTAGATCGTATCATCACTTACCTACCAGGCGAGGCGTGATAGCCGTCAAGCGCTTGCCCATCTATAACGGGTGTAACAAGACCTTCAACGAAGCCGAAGTTCACGTATTCCGCCCACCATCAGGATCATTTTTGTCTTTTAGACTATACCTGGGAAACCAATAGTTACGAAGTTATTGAAGGTCAAAGTCAAATTTTTTTTTTCAAAATTTTTATGAAATCTTATTTTATTCGTTAGTTCCTACTTTTTGACTAAAGAAACATTATTAAAATTTTAAGTATATTTCGTAACAAACAAGGCTTCAAAACGTCGTCACTAGATGTATCTCATGAGCACGCATATAAACGCTGCCTTTCAACTCGGCCGCACGCAGCTGTGTAGCATACACTCGCAGGCGCGGCCTGTTGTACGCGTCACATTGCGTGGTAATGCATGCAATGCTTTTTTAACACCAAAAATCAAAATGGTTTCCCAGTAATAATTTTGAACAGAAATGGTCCTGATGATGGGCAGAATACGTAGACCTCGGCTTCGTTGAAGGTCTTGTGACAACCTGTATATATAAAATTCAAAGTCCTGACTGACTGACTAAGTGAGATATCAACGCACAGCCCAAACCGCTGAACCTAGAGACTTGAAATTTTGCACATAGGTTCCTTATGAGGTCTAGGGGTGCATTAAGAAAGGATTTTTCAAAACTCACCCCCCAAGAGGATGAAACGGGGGTCCAAAGTTTGTATGAAAGTCCCTCAGTTTTGAAGCTAGGATCTTCAAATTTTGTGGTTAGGCTGACTATTCAAAATTAATAAATACGGGTCTCAGCGTTTTTCAAAATTCTACCCCCGAAGGGGTCAAAAGGGGGATGAAGTTGTGTATTAAAGAAAATCCTTTATTTTCGAAGTAAAAATCGCTAAATTTATAATTTAGGCTTATGGATGGAAATCTAACGCAACGTATATTGTTATTGTTAGTATTTCAACCCCTATGGGGATGAAATAGGGGTGGAAATGAAAAGGGGTAAAAAAACAAAAATAGATATGGATGTCGTTACTGGAATTTTCTGGAATGACGATTGCAAAAATGACATTTATTTTGAAGGAACGGGAACGGCGACGGGAACGGGAACGGGATACTAATATCTCTGGATACAATTCTGAATATTATAAACTAGCTTCCGCCCGCGACTTCGTCCGCGTGGACATTCGATAAAATCCTCATGTTTTAATTTCATTAAATTCTGATCAGCCGTTTTTACGTGATTAAGCGGGTCCCCACCAAACGAGCAGCCTCGTGCGAGGCCCGTGCGGCAAACGTCCTGCCTCGCGAGGCAGCGCGCTTGGTGGGAACGCGCCTAATCACGTAAAAACGGCTGATCAGAATTTAATAAAATTAAAACATGAGGATTTTATCGAATGTCCACGTGGACGAAGTCGCGGGCGGAAGCTAGTCTGTCATAAAAGAACATGCTATGCTTAGTCAAAAACTTGCATATTAGACATGAATTTGCGTCAAAAATGAGTGAAAAAATAATAAGAGATGATAATAAAAAATCCGGAAAACTTCCATATGTGTTAATAAACCAATATTTTAGAAATATTATATAGGTAACTACTTAGGCACTAAAAAAAATCTACCCCGATCCAATACTTACTTAGGTTCATTATTTTTACCCACGACCATCGTGGCAGCTACCCTGCCTCGTGAACCAAAGGCTCAGATTCGAATGAGATTAATGTATTCGTTTTTATTTTCATTTATGTATTTAGTCACCGCAAGTTTGTTTTGTTTAGATTAAATGATCCGTGTGATTTATCCAGTAGGTGGAACCTATACCAGATGTGGCGCCTTCGGAGGTTTTTATTTAAAAAGTTGTGAAAAGAAAATAGTTTTTATAAAACTAAACGTAGAATTTTATAGACCCATAGTCTAGTATATTAAGAGGTATCATTACGTTCCTTCGTAGTCAATCGTAGTCGTAGAAGCAATTGTGTTGAAAACGGTAACTTATAAAAATTGATTCTGAAAGTACTAATACCTATAGACTACGTTTAGTTTTAGTTGAAATTATGTTATAATAAAACATTAAAAAACAAAAATTTAACTTGAACTATTGAATTGAACTACTTCCTACTAATATTATGAATGTGAAAGTTTGGGGGTTTGGATGTGTAGATGTTTGGATGTTTGTTCCTCAATCACGCAAAAACTACTAAACGGATTTGGTTGGAATTTGGCACACGGATAGTAGATAGCCTAGATTAAAATATAGGATAATTTTTATTCCGATATTTCCACGGTAACGGGAACCACGCGGGTGAAACCGCGGGCGGCCGCTAGTATTCAATAAAATTCACCGCCGCGCCACTATTGGTCTGGGATACAGCCCGGTTGTACCATTATATGCTTGTTAATAAAAGTATAAATATAGAATACTAAATAATATACTAGAAAAAATACGACTCGCACCAGATCAATACTCAGACGGGAATCGAACCCGCGACCTTTGGATATGCTCAGACCGCTGAGCTACCGAGTCACTAGTGACATCGTCGAATTTTTGCACTCACAATGCTATTTTTATACAATACGTCTGAGTATTGATCTGGTGCGAGTCGTATTTTTTCTAGTATATTATTTAGTATTGTATAAAAATAGCATTGTGAATGCAAAAATCTCAAATTTAAAAATTAAAAGTATAAATATAGGTATAGTACGTTCTTGTGTCAGATGTTAGCGTGAACTCTTTCTTGGTATCGATTACAGTGGGACAGTATTTGGTTTGCTATGAAGCGAAGCAGCCGGTAGTTCCCATAGCGCGGCACGCGATGGTTGTGCACTGTCCAGTAATCTTATGAGCGGCACAATAAAAAAACACATTCAATATTTGCTAAGAAATATTCAATCAACATAACAGCCGCGTTACTCTAAGGCTTTAACTCCTGAACGCCAACCGTCATTGCATGGGTTTCCTACTTGATATCAAAATTTGATTAGCATTAAGGTACGCCAAATAAGAAAAATAAGAAAAGCGATAAAATAAAAAATAAAAGAATTTGCCGTTTTTTTCCGAACTTCCCCATATTTTTCCTCATAACTTCGCATTTACAATACATTATTTATTCATTCTGTAAATTGTGTTTTATTTCTGAATACATTTGCCATATTCTAGTATTAAAAATTGAAGATTATAGCATCTTCATTATTTAGTTCGACGCAATCTCACCGTGGTTCAATTTTCCAAAATAAATATTGATAAAATTTTGATAAAACATCACAACAACGTTGAAATTATACGACAAGTAAGTAAATATTACCATACAAATTTACAAGGTTATCTCTCGTGGGGTTGATCAGACCTTTAAACTGAACAACTTTCATTATGGAACCAACCTCGAAATCACGTAAAAAATATCAGCTGTTGTATACAATAGTACAATCTCACTTCATCGAAATGTATAAAACAGCTGTTTTTTTTTCTCGATTTCAAGGTTGGTCCCATAATGAAAGTTGTTCAGTTTGATGGTCTGATCAACCCCACGAGAGGTTTTGTATTAACCAAAAATAACCTTGTATAAAACTGATTTATTTATTCTTATGGTAGGTATTACCTGCGATGAGTAGATATATCTTAGTTTTTTTTAAATGAAAAACCGTATTTTTGTTGTGTTAAAAGTTCTCCATCGAATAGGTGACTAAAAAAACTGTTATTTCAAGCTCACCCAGGTAAACGTGTAGTTTTGATAAAAGCTTATTACCTACGTCAATAATGTAAATTTTTACAGCAATTTACAACTTAAATATTATCTTGGCGCAAACCAAACCCTACAACTTTTTTACTTTTACTCCAAATGGCCAGTTCTAACTATTTTTTTCTTGAACGGCACTTTCAGAAAATGCTCAAAGAAATTCTCCTTTGTTCCTTAATAAAATATGTATTTTTAATTTTTTTTTATCGCGGTAAGTAGGTATTGGGTCAAAAATGAATTACATCAATGAAAATTTAAGGAAATTTGATTTTATACAACTGCCATCAACACTTTTCTCAAGAAGCACATGGTTTTGAAGATATAAGTGAAAACTCTTGTTCAAGGTTTTTGCCCCCCTCCCTCCCCCCAAGTTTTCACATGTTCCTCGAGGTCAAAAACTCCGATTCCACACCCCACACCTTCTCAAACAATATCCAAAAAATAATTGATTTCAGGTGAAACTAGGTACCTGCTGACGACTGAATGTCAAATAAGATTGGCTTTGTAGACTGCAGTAAAACAGGTAATCCCTTTTAATACAAAACAGCTATTTGTGAATTTTACAGTAGCCTGCATAGATTGTGACTCAGGGCCGTAAAATTACTGTTTATTATACTGTTTCATAATAATGTCTCTAGTCGCAAGTTATTTTTAGCATTTTTAAATTATACAAACTTTTTCCTTGGCGATGAGGTAACTCTATGACCGATTACGTAACCAAATTCAGTTTATATTCTTATAATTATTTCCGCCCTAGGATGGAAAGCAGTAACTTTCCGAGTATGAAAAAAGAAAAATAATGTTTTACTGTTATTGTTATTATTGGGTTTGGAATAAAAAAGTAAACCGTGATTAATTGTGGTAAACCATAGATATAAAAATAAAACCTCATGACGTATTATAGAAAAAACGTGAAAATGGAAAAATATTTTTAATCATTATTTATTTTAGTAGCAAAACTTTTATACTTCTATGTGTCGTATAATAATAATTATTAATAATAATTATCTTCTATGTATATCTGCAGATTATAGACACAAGGGCAACTAAGTGATCCTAGTTTCGTTTTTTATGTAAGGGACAGTCAGTTAACATGATGATTAAGAACTAAAGTTTAAAGTATGTGGTTAAGTTACAAAAGTTATAAATACCGTCTTGGACGAAATAATTTTTATGCTTTTGACTAGCTTCCACCCGCGACTTCGTCCGCGTGGACATTTGATAAAATCCTCATGTTTTAATTTCATTAAATTCTGATCAGCCGTTTTTACGTGATTAGGCGGGTTCCCACCAAGCGCGTTGTCTCGCGAGGCAGAACGTTTGCCGCACGGGTCTCGCACTAGGCTGCTCGCTTCGACATAAGGTTACCTTATGTCGAATTTTGAGAAATAAAATCATCATAAATATTAAGCATAGGTAAACGTTTTAATTAAAAAATATGAGAATAGTTTGTCAATATCTCAAAAAATGAAAATGTAACACATTTTCTTGATATTTTTTTTATTTAATTTTGATAACTTTATTGCTATACTAAGCTGTTTTCCTAATGAAATAAAATAAAATAAATAAATAAAACTGACAAATATATTACAGCAGTTCAAAGGTTGATATACTTGCATTATCCATACAAAATTGTCCGGAAGTTGTGACGTCTTAGATCTATGTCGAATTACTATGAGACGTTATACACTCAACGTCAGGAAAATCGCACCTCTTCGAAAATAAGTTCATTTAAGTTAATTGCTAGCTAACGTTTTATTGTGTAAATGTTGATATCTATTGAAAGTACATTTAAGGCGAGGCCAGTTCACGAAATTTACTCTTTCACTATGTCTTTAGAATAAGGTTGAATATTGCATGACTTTAATTGACGCTGCGCCAGAAATTTGACGAATTTTAGTACATTTTTATTGATTTCTGAAATACTGGATTATTTATTAAAAATGTACTCGGTTATTGTGTTAGATCGATAAAAAGGCTATCCTTTTTGCATAAAAAATCATATCACTGTCGTTGAAAATTACGAAATCTGACGATTTGAAATTTATTTTTATAAGTTTTTATGGTGTTATTCAGGATTTTTTTACAGAGTTACCATGCCATTTTTCAATATTCTGTTCGGTTACTTTGCTTCTTTGTTTCTTTTTCAGTCTACAGTAATATTTGTGAAGTAGAATTTTACATCAGTTCTTCACATTGGAAGTTCAAAAATCAGACTTTTCATGAGATCGTGAACTGGCCTCGCCTTAATGAGCTTTCAATGAATAATTGTTTGATTTAACTAACATAACAGTTACCATAATTAAACGCTTAATGCGTTTTTGCTTGCGCCGCTATAAAAGGAAAATAAAAGGGGTCAATTCAAGTAATGCGATTTTTTTGAAAAGGTTGGATTTTTCTGACGCCGAGTGTATATTGACGACCGCTTGGCACAATGGCAGTGAGCTTTTTGAGCCAAAAGTTTCGAGTTCGAATCCTGGTAGCAGAGCAATCGCTTGTATTTATCTTGTTCATGAATTTTCATTCGTTAATTACATAGTTGCGGTGAATGATTCGTGTGTTATGTATCGTCAGATTGGGTTGTTGTGACACAAGGTTTTGAGTTTCTGTAAATGGTGATCTGTTGGTTCACATATAATAAAACAGTAAAAAAAGTGTGTCTGTACATTACATATATTTAAAAAAAACATTTTTTTTGGAGACATAGCAATGCATTTGCAATGGAGACATAGTAATAGAGTAACAATTTTTAAAAATAAGTGTGTCTGTTTGAACACGCTAATCTCCGGAAATACTGAACGGATTCTATTGAAACCTTTTTGTTATATAGCTGTTGGGCATTGATTAGGGTATAATTGATTTTGGAAAATGGAACACCTGATGCAGAATTATAATGATCCAGCTAAACTGTACAAAATACAAAAATTACACCAGAACCATGATGATCCAACTAAACTATACAAAATATATAAAAATGACACATTAGCAAAAGTTGTTCAGCCTGATGAGCATTTTTTGTTGTGGTATAAAAATCGAAGATTTGGAAAACCTGATGCAGAACCATGATGATCCAACTAAACTATACAAAATATATAAAAATGACACCTTAGCAAAAGTTGTTCAGCCTGATGAGCATTTTTTGTTGTGGTATAAAAATCGAGGATTTGGAAAACCTGATGCAGAACCATAATGATCCAACTAAACTATACAAAATATATAAAAATGACACCTGAGCAAAAGTTGTTCAGCCTGATGAGCATTTTTAAAACCGAAGATCTGAAATACCTGAAAGACCTTATATGAATACGCTGGAGTCATAAAGTCCACGCGTACGAAGTCGCGGGCATTAGCTAGTAAATTATAAAATAAATAAAAGTTAAAACTGTTTTGTCGTGTGACCTTCACATGGTCACAAGTGGTGTATTTAATTTTAAGAATTTTAATTAAATAATGTTGAAACTTATTCGGAACCAGTAAAACTGGCCCCTTATAGAACAATATACTTTCAAAGCTAGGGTGAATTCATGAATAGGCATTTATGGGTAAGCTCAGCTCGCTCCACTTACTCTATGGCTCGCTCCATCCCATCGTAGATCCTGTCTTGGTCTTCGGGTTAGATTGGGATCAAGAGAAAAAAAAACTTATTTTAAAACGCCTGGATATTGTGAACAAGTGATGGCAAAACTTTTTGATATTTAATATTTTTATAATGTGAGCCAAACTGTTTTGTCATGTCCTCCGCGGACACAAGTGGAACGCGTCGAGTGCGGTAATTAGAAGCACGTGTGTTGCCATGATTTGGGGACACCACTTCCGGTCACCGGCACGCGATTGCCCCCGAGTTTGCGGGCAGGGGTACCAAACTGCTATGAACAATATTGGATTAGTTTTCACTTTTAAAAATCGAACATCTTTATAATGTCTATGTTAATTTAACACATGATTTGACTCAAACTGACTTTTGACACATCGCGAGTAATAGAACGTAATGTTTATTGCACTTTCAAGTGAAACAACTAAGTAATCTTCTCTTCACCACAGAGGAAATAATCACTTCACCACAGAGGAAATAATCACTGCTCTTCACATCAAAATAACTAACGTAATTATACAACTTTTCATTGACTGTTTTTTATTCAATTTAAGGAATTTTGTCAGACATAGATTGTTTTGATGAAGAAAAGTAATCTTTTTACGAATTAAGCAAAAACTCTGTTACAGTTTGGCCTATATCTCAATTACTGAGACTGTGTAATTTGTTACTTATTGATGTTTTCACTTAGAAATAACGCCACTTACAGTCCGCGAGTGGAAAAACAAAAAAGACAGCAACAAAACAAACTCACTTATTCATGGCCCGTGGCGACCGTGGACCAGTCCACCAGACAAACTCCTGGCGACAGCGCGTCAATAAAGCCAATATACTCCTCCGAACTTCTTAAGTAGCTAGCGAACACAATTTATCGATTTGATTCGGCCTTTGCCACCCCATGCGTCAGTTTACAACCGATATTGATAGTCGGTGACAGCTGGCTCAGTGACGTCCCCTTCGACAGCAAAACAAACTTATAACTCCCCAAAAAAAGGAAGCCAACGCAAACTGAACCTTACGACTTCAACATAAGAGCAGTCATCCATGCGGCGTCTGCTCTGGTAACTTAGCAAGTTAAGCGAAACTTACACGACATCTAAGAAAATATTTTCTTTGAAACGTTCTGAGGTTTTCCTCGGCTTAGGTTGGATTCCCTTTTTCCTCTCTCTCAGATGCGGCCTTTTCATAACTGTCGGGGATCGATCCGGTCAAGAGATTTGGTTTCTAAATCCGGGTTCATCCGGTTACATGTGACTCGCTCGAAGTGAAAGTGAGTGTTGCGGAGTGCTTCCTTGGATTTTACGGTATTATATGGTTTCAATTTAGTTTGAGAGAAAGTGCTCATGGCACCAGTGGCACTGACGTATTAGATATTGCTTTGTGTTCCGCAACTTCAAAACGAAATCAAAGGGTTTTGAATGGGGTACCTAGTAGGTGTATTCAGATTGCAAGAACTGCACGATACCAGTAATTTCTAAATCCGTTTGAGAATTAGTACTGTTTACTTTAAATGAAGTAAGTTTGTTGATAATGGAATTTTAATTTAAGTCAAATACATAGAAATAGTGGAGCTCGGTGGCGCAGTGGTTTAGCGCCTGGCCCAGCGATTGCGGAAGTTAAGCAACGTTCGCAAGAGTCGATCATGGGATGGGTAACCAAAAATGTATTATCTCGAGCTCCTCCGTGCTTCGGAAGGCACGGTTAGCCGTTGGTCCCGGCTGCATTAGCAGTCGTTAACACCCACCAATCTGCATTGGGCCCGCGTGGTGGGTTATGGCCCATCCTCCTTACCACCCATAAGGAAGGCCTGTGCCCCAGCAGTGGGGACATCAAAAATGGCTGATGGACATAGAAATAAAAATAATTAAAACCTTCCGATTTTATGCTTACCTGTATGAAGAAATTATATTTAAAAAAATATGAAAATGTTTTGACTTTCCTAAACACCACGAAGAAGTCACTAAAATTTGCGAAGTTTCAATGACTTTATATGAGATGAAACTTATTTATCACATCACATTAATAAAGCAAAAAGAGAAGTTGCTTTAAAATTTTACAGCAGCCGCAAACATAAAAATAAAAGTTTAGGCCACCGGAAAATTCACTTAGCTAAAACACCCCGGAAAATGTTTACGATCCCTGCATTTTCGTGCGCCGCAACCGGAAGTACGTAGTTAAACAAGATGGTCGGCGGTCACGTGCCCGCGCCGGATTCACCCCGGCTTCCGGCGTTCGTTCACGTCAAGTGTATTGCGGGTAGTTTGGTTATTATCAACGTCATTACATCTACCCCCTTGTTTTCATTGTGCGCGTATGACCGGAGCATCTGTTATTGTTTTGTCAAAGAGATATGAAAAATCATTAGTGTATATAGATAGGGGTGCGCTTAATGCATGGTTTAAGGCCAAAATAGCTACTCTCAAACGCAGCTGTGTTAACGCAGAAATCTGTTTTTCTTGAAGTAATGACAGAGCCATCTAGTCAAATTCATGAATTATTAAATGGTTTAAAAGGGATCACAAAATATTTTGCAAATATGTTAATTCTTAGAAAGTTCAGTATGAATGTGCATGGCGTTAGTAAACATTTTATTAACATTCATTATTTTTTGTTTTAATTGCTGTTTGCTGTTTAAATTAAACATTAGAATGACCTACCTTATCACTTATCAAAACTATGTTTTGTTTTGTAATAAGTACTTTCCTAACTCAAAACACAGTTATGCGGGGGAATTGTTTTATATTTTTTCTTTGTTCTGTGGTTATTTCTATATGGCGACAATAGAAATCCCATCCCAAGACCGACCCTTGCGAAAGTTGCTTAACATCCGCTATAACAGGTTGAATGCTTTTACCCGTTGCCATCGAGCTCCTCTCGGATTTGGCATTTCATTGTTTTTATAACAATGAAATTCCAAACTCAAGAAGAGTCCATCCAATAATTTAATAAAAACAGGATCTAATTGACCGAGCTAGCGAAGCGTCTCCGCTCTGCCCGGATTTTGGGAGCTGGGTTCGATAATTATATGATTTTTTATGTTGATTCAGTTTCTCGAATTATTTCGAAAAATAAAAACATATTTTAGCCATTTCGAAAAATGAAAAATACGTTCCAAACGCGAGGTCTAAGCTACTATGTATTCTTATTTAAATCACGCAAAATGCTAACTAAATCGAGTTATTTATTTATCCTCATTAAAATTAAACTATTTTGAAACGCAGTCAATTTTAAATGCTGAAGTCAAATGCGGCCGATGTTTTTATAAATAATAAATAATCTAATGCCTTCATTTCGTCCGTCCATATCAAATTAGTATTTTATTAACTTCTCAGTCAGAGTTAAATAAAGCGGCACATGTTTAATTAACTTCAAAAAGGAATGCAAAATTATATACCTACTTACTTATAATTATTTTTACCATCGCCACTCAAAAAAGTGCGTCTTAATTCATTGATAACAGTGAATAAAACGCGTTTTTATTCACCGAGTGAATAAAAGTATTTTGAATTTGGAACAAGCGCGCATCATATGAATTATGTACAAAAAAAATAAAACGTCCTGAAAGTATGGAGCTGTTCCATAGATAAAGCCATAGTTATACAATTAAATAAAAAAAAAATCCTACCTATTCATCATAGATATAGTATATTAAAAAGCTATTCATAGACATGGTATATTTAGTTAGGTTCTTTTTAGTGTCTTAACTTTGGGTTCTTTTCTATCTATAGGTTCTTTTTAGTGTCTTATAGCTTTGGGTTCTTTTCTATCTATTATAGGGAGATTAGATGTTCAGTCTGATGCTACATCATTCCTTTTTTTCAGGGTATGATCATCAGGTCTGGAAAAAATTCAAAGTCTACAGATTGATGGCATGGACTGATGCCAGACTGACTGGTCATGTAATCTCCCTCTTATCGTGGTTGTTTTATGTAATGGAAAGCTTCTTATTTCATATTCACTTCTAAAGCTTGCGCGCGTACAGTTCATTAGAAAATTTCAAAATTTCTAATTTCACTATTTAATTTTTCTAATGTTTTAAATAATATCGATTTCCAACCTAAATATCAAAATCTGATAACCTATAAATACCTACTATAGGTATAAGTACTGCTATTTGTTTTCTGGCAGTCGATGATAAAAAGTAGAGTACACAACTCGTGAAAAAAGAATTCATCTCGGTCCTTTGTATCCCTCGAACTAAATTCCCTTTTTTTCACTTGTTGAATAATCTACTATTTTTCAACATTCGTAGCCGAAGAAATACATATTTTAAATCATTGCATAGTTATTTACTTACTTACTTACCACTTTTTAGTTAGAAGTATTTTATTCGTGAAGTCTTTATTTTATATTTTTGGGGTATGTTAGAATTTATTTAGTAAAGCCTATGATTTTTATTTTTTTCTGTAAAAAATAAATAAAAATAACCGGCCATGTGCGTGTCGGGCCACGCGCAGTAGGGTTCAGTAGTAGCCATAATACCATAACTATAATTTTTCATTTGCAAAAAGTAACTTTGTTTTTCATAGTGTTTCTATAAATGACTAAGTTATATTTGCGGTATTAGAAAATGTGCTATATCTCTAAACCTACTAAATATATCTCGTTCAAACGAATTTTCGTTGAAAGAGTTTATTAGGATTTACAGGACATATTTTTTTTTTAGATATTTCACTCTCTTACTTTCAAACGGTTGACTTTTTTTGGATAAAAATCGTAAAGCGGTTCATAAAATACATCTTCCTACCAATTTTCAACTGTGTAATCCTAATGGTTTCGGAATAAAGTGGCTGTGACATACGGACAGACAGACATGACGAATCTATAAGGGTTCCGTTTTTTGCAATTAGGCTACGGAACCCTAAAAAGTTTGTATTCTTGTTTATAGCTCGTAGCATTTTGGATACAACAAACCATTTTATCCAATCCTATTATTTATTGTAGTTCATATTATCAATCTACCCCGTAACCAAAAATTTCGGGTTCACTACCGGTAATCTGATTTTTTATTTTATTTTAATTTATTGATTTACCAACGCTTGTTCACATTATTACTTACATAAAACAACTTTTACTTAGTATAAAATTAAACCAAATGTAACAAACACTTACAGGTAAATACTGCATGCAAAGGAGTTGTTCCATTTTTGTATGGGGGCTGGGCCCATTTGGGTATATATAAGATGATACGATATATGAAGATGATGATGCATACGGTCATAAAATTATATTTTATGGAAAGAGAACAAAATAAGGAACCTGTCCATGTATCAATATATATTTTTTAAACCTGATTTTTTTTTATTTTTTTTTAAAGTTGGATAGTTAAAGTTAATAAAACAGCAACCCAAATCGTTTTTCTACCTTGGCAACATCGATTTATTACTGTCATATGTCAAATAAAATAACCAATGACATATCAACAGCCAATGTAGTCATTTTAATAGAAATAAAAATGCAAAGGAATATCCCTTAACAGCCGGCAGCCTCACAAAATGGATTTTCAGGATTAAATCAACAGTAAAAACTTGTAACAAGCATTAGAATTTATTGATATACTCGAAAGAGTAAAATTAAGTAAGACACTTTCATTTTAAAGCGAAAACATTAAGAAATACACGATGAAGATTTTCAATTTTTAATTTTTTTTTTATTTATGTTTGCAGGTATTAATATTTTTTTTCTTTTTGGAAACCTTGTCCCACGAGATAAATCTACGAGAAAAAAAAATATTATGGGTGTAGGAAAATTTTAAAAAAGTGAACCCAGGAAAGAACGACTCCTTTAGTGGTTAAATAAAACATAAACTGACTTAGGCAAATAATAACAAAATTATAGAACTAATTAAATTATAGGACTGAATCTGTATGTCAAATCCTAACTAATATTATTATAATATGAACGTGATTTTTGAGATTTTAGCATTCACAATGCTATTTTTATGTAATACCTACTAAATAAAATTGCTATATTTAACGGTAATTTTTCCGGTAAAATAATTTTAACGCTATATTTAACGGTAGTTTTACCGGTACAATAATTTTCACGTTATTTTTACCGGTAAATTTAGCGACAAAATGTTTTAACGCTATTTTTAACGTTATTCTCTTGTATCGTTATTTTTTTAACGGTATTTCAATCCCTGCTTCCAACTGAGCTACCGATTCACTTAGTAAAATAAGTTGGAAGAGCATTGGACCGGACTTCCAAAAGTTGTGGGTTCGATTCCCGCCTGAGAAAATTATCTGGTGACGAGTCGAATTTTTCTAGTACCTATATTATTTAGTATGTGAAAGTGAGTTTGTTTGTTTGTAACGCTTTCAATCGATCATCATGAAATTGTGTATATGCGTTGTCAGGGGTACCTGCTCCCGAGCCATGAAAAACAACTGTCTTCATAGACGAAGTCGCGAGCGGTCGCTAGTAGGTATTTATTAAAGTTCTATACCTCAAAAGGAAAATTTTAACACACAAACACCTTTTTGTCCGTCCTGTCTATATATCCCTGCTGTACCGCATGTACCATTGCCTTGCACCATCAATGGTGCAGATGACACTAATTATTTTCATTTAACTATACTTCACCATAGATGCTTTTTCTGAGGTACGAGCGGAAATATAAAGTTGAATTTATATTTAACTAGCGGCTGCCCGCGACTTCGTCCGCGAGGACAACCTTTGATCAGGTTAAAAAGTATTCTATGTTTTAATCCAGGCTAGAAACTATCTGTGTGCCAATAATTTCATCCATATCCGTCCAGCCGTTTAGGCATGAATAGATAACAAACACACACATTCGTATTTATAATATAGTTTTCAACACACTTGCTCGTAAAGTGAGCCCTAATACATCGCTTTTAGGGCCATAAACCGAGCTATAAAAAACGCGTGCAATAATATATAAAACACTAGTTCGTAATAGAATTAACCCTACAAAGTTAAATTAGTACCTTCCTGCAAGTTCTATGCGAGTAAACAGAGCATTCCTAATTTAGCCGGGTAATACAGTTATTTTTTTTTGACAACAAAGAGGTTTTATGCTGCTGAAAATTCATATACATTTTTGGAATAAATAAATGTGTAAGTCCTTAATTAAGTCAAATAAATATATAATTATTATCAAATTATTCATAATTCACAATATTTTGTTATAAAATATTAAAATATTTGCATTTTGTAACTTAAAATTTTAATTTTGAAGTGTTAGTAGTAGGCTGTACGCTCCTCACCCCTTTGTTCGCAAAATACTCTTGCGTTGGGCGTGTGAAAAAAAAACAAAAAAAAAACATGCGCGCCTTTTTCCATAATTATCATATTTTGTTTTTGCCATATTTGTTGCTGTGTGATAAATTACTTAGTTTTTTCCTCGCAAATGTGTTGAAAAACGTCGTATGAAACTCGTGAGCTCTTGCTTATTGCACACTCGGCTGAGTTACGCCCTCGCCTGCGGCTCGGGCTGCAACCCACAGCCTTGTGTGCAATGAGCAACCTAAGCTAACTTGTCTCATAATGTACTATATTAGTAGAATAGGATACAGCCTCATAAACCTGGAAAAATAAAGTCACGGCTATTTTTGTCGCAAGGAAATATGGACCCTTGTGTGAGTGCGACTCGCACTTGACCAGTTTTTATAAATAGACCAGTAAAAATACGTCAGGGTTGTCAACGAGTGAGCGTCAGCCCTGGTGTGGCTGACGTCCACAGAGCATCGAAACCACGGTGGTAGTGGAGGCGGCGCGCGGCGTCTGTTTCCCCCCTTATGAAAAAAAAACAGCCAAACACAGACTGAAATAAAGTTTGTGAAAGTTCATTTGAGTAAAATCTTTATAAAATATAGGGGTAAAAATTATTTTATTGTTGTAGAAAAATATTTAACGTTTTGTAAGTGAATGTTGTTACAATAACATCTGTAATCTGTTAAACGATTAATAATGAAGCAGTCACTTCGCCACTATACCACTGTTGGTCTACGCTGACACTATAGTTATTGGCACAGAATTAGTATAATCTTAAAGAATACAATTAACTTCGATAATTAATATCCATTGATATGACTTTAACCACAGGAAACTTCATATTAGTAAGAGATTTTTTAGAAACGCCATCTTTGTGACTGTTTGTTTTACGTATTTAATTACGAACCGATTCCTTGCATTAATTTTAACTTTGAATAAAATATGCACTATAAATATTAACAGTAAAACAAAACATTGCTAAAACAAAGATATATTTCCGTAAGGGTAAACTGGGGTTAATTAAAGACGCATCAACTGCGAAATCATATACAAATCGCCAGCGGCCGAATAATGATTGCATAAACGAAATCAGCGCGTCACAGGACAGGACGCAGCAGAGGCCTGGTCCGCCGGCCGGCCGTGTCAATCAATTAGAGCGGCGGGCGCCCCTCACCAGCCCCGCCCACTATCGATCCGGCCCGCCCCTGCGCTGCGTCTGTGCCGCTTTACCCGACTTCACCCAACGGCTGTAATGAATTGGGATTTTCGGCAGATCATGCTTTTCGTTCAGCCGCAGCCTCGCTCCTGAATAGTGGTTTAGTTATTTTTAAATAACTTTGATTGTGAAGCCGTGCAGTTTTGGTATTAGTAACCAGAAGATTTACTTTTAGAAATTCATTTCATTGCGTACGTTATTGACAGAAGCAATTCAGTTGTTTAGTCGCATTTGAAGTAACTGCATTATTATCTTTACGAGTATACAGTTTTGAGTTTATGTTAAATGTTTTGTTGTTTACACATTTCGTGAACCCATACCTATTATGTTATAAATACGAAAGTGAGTTATTTATTTGTTCGTTACGCTGTCCCGTAAGACGTCTCAATTTCAACCGATCATCGTGAAATTTTGCATACAATCGATGCAGAGAAGAAAGGGAAAAGATTATTGTATTCAATTAAACAATTCTGCTTATTTTGAATATTTATTGACGAATTGATAACTATATTTTGTACTGTAGTATTACGCTGATAAATACAAAATAGCGATAGTGAAAGTTAAGAATTTATGGGTGATCGTAATAAATTGTTACTTTGAGCTAGGTTCAGGAGACTAATTTGCACGGTAATAAATATTTGTTTAGAGTTTGGTGTTAAGCTCCGAACTGACAAATCCGTCGTCGGGAGTCGTATCGACGACATTTTGGTTACCTACTCCATGCAAATGTATGAGATGGGATTTATTTTTTGTTTATTAAGACTTCATTGCATATAAACAATACAATTGGCGGACTTAATACCTTAGGGCATTCTCTAACAGTCGACCTGAAAGTGTGTTAAAGAAAAAAATCGTGGGATTGGGAATGTTGATTTGAAGCATATTGTTGAAGCATTTCTAATAAAGTGACTTTTATCAAAGGCTTAAAGGTTAAATTACAACCTCCTAATAATGTCGTTGCCATTTTTTTAAATACTTTTTTAATTATATAAATTGTACAGAGAATATTGGAGGATAAATATTCTTTGCTGGATTCGATGATCACTGGACTAAAATTAAACTCATTGGCTGTAAAATATGTTTTTAATTTGAATGAATAAGGCGGTACGAAAACATAAGCTTTGATTTAAAATTAAAATCAATGTTATTTCTTTGTTGTTTAGAAAAGATGCCAAGGGTCTTTCTGGGTCTTTGTTCAGGTCCACACGATAGATCCATATTGGGCTATGTTCTTTATTGTTTATGAACGCTATGGAAGCTGTCTATTAAAACATTGCTCAACTTCTTTCGTTTGGGGGTCTCAGGTTACCTAAATATACAGGGCGTTTAGTAATAGCCTTATAAAGCCAAATATGGTAGGTACCATGCATATACCTAACCACTGAAAATTATTGTAAACCCTGAAAACCAAATCATTGTTCTTTTTTTTTCTTCTTATGATTAACTGCATAGTGGCAACCCTAGATTGAAATAGTGTTTTGCTTTTGCCCATCAATGGGATTCTAAAGTTGTCATTTTGCATTTTTCCATACAAACAAAAAAACAACGTTTCTGAGCCATGTGGCAGTTTTCTGTATGCACGGTACCCCTATCTACCACATTCTTAATTAAAAAAAAAAGTGTGTAGATGCAACTTAGATATTTTATCATCATCATCATATCAGCCGCACGACACTCACTGCTGGGTATAGGCCTCCCCTAAGGATCTCCAGCGGCTTCCCGCGACCTTCACCAGATCGTCGGTCCACCTTGTCGGGGGCCTACCCACGGAGCGCCGTCCGGTGCGCGGTCGCCATTCCAGAACCTTTCCGCCCCAACGGCCATCGGTTCGTCTCGCTATGTGTCCCGCCCATTGCCACTTCAGCTGAGCAATCCTTCAAGCGATGTCGGTTACTTTAGTTCTCCTGCGGATCTCTTCGTATCTGATTCGATCACGCAGGGAAACGCCGAGCATGACTCTCTCCATCGCACGCTGGGTGACCTTGAGCTTCCTTATGAGACCCATAGTTAGCGACCACGTTTCACTGCCGTAAGTCATCACTACATCTACATCGTCAGCAACACACACTGTTCATAGACTTTCGTCTTGAGACGCTGAGGTAGGTCGGACGCGAAGATTTTTCGAAGCTTCCCGAATTTAGATTTAGATATTGAGCGGAAGCAAAATCTAAATAATAAGGATATAATATTTAGAAACCGTCGAAACAAGAACAAGATTATAATAGCTTAGTATCTAATTTGTCTCATACTCGCGTTTATAGGCGGCATGTATACTTATATATACATAAGGAAGCATAATCTTCCATTTAGGGGTCCGTAGGCAATAACAATTAGCGTTAACGGTAACGATAATGCGCGTGGCTAATGCAGCCTGCGGGTACGGAACCAAACGGATTCTAATGGCGGCTGGTTCGGCATTATCCGCCATTTTCTTTTATGTTGGACACTTCTGGTACGGTAATGTTCGGTTGCAACTGTGAGGTTAAGGTTTGAAATTTTTCTTCTTACTTATTTTAAAAGTTAGAGGTGGACGGACACACCTTTTACCCACAGACGTCCATTATACAAGTACGCTGGACAGGCGAACGTCACCAATCGTTTGATGTGATTTGAAAATTGCCATCTTGGCGCTGAGAGCAGTAGAATCTAATATGGCATTAGTGAGTGTACTTGGAACTAAATTAGTTCTACTGCTCTCAGCGCCAATATGGCGATTTTCAAATCGGTACAAAAAATGGCTGTCATTTAATGACAATAGCCTGTCCAGCGTCAGTGCCTTTTACCGCTTTTTTATATCTTTCAAACGGTTGACTTTGAGAAAAAATTGTTGTAGGCAGGCACCTCAATGTCCTCAATGTACGTATTTGTACGGATTAATGAAAAGTTTCAGTTCCATGTATGGGGGAGCCCACCCTTAATCTAACTAAAATCCCCCCTTAATCTATATTTTTGAGTAAAAATCGCAAAGTGGTCTACCTACCAAGTTTCAACTGTGTAATCCTAAAAGTTTCGGAATAAAGTGGCTGTGACATATGGACGGACAGATAGACAGACAGACGTGACGAATCTATAAGGGTTTAGTTTATTGTCATGACATGACATGACATATAATTAACTAGATAATTAGATAATATGTTTGTCAAGGCACTGTAAGGTAATTTGCGGTAAGTGGAGCTTACTGCTCTCTCAGTAGTTAACAGTGATTGATGCCTGCATCAGCAAGTGCTTAGTAGGATTACCAAAGTGAAGTGGTTATGGCTGGATTAACGTTATAACTAAAGTGTATCGACATTGCGAGATGCTTGCGAGGCTGCTCGTCACATGACGAGCAGCCTCGCAAGCCTCTCCATACAAACGCCGATAACGTTTCCCACCATCTAAATCTTCACCTAGAGGTCCTTGAGCATGGGTTCCCAACCAGGGGAGCGCGCCCCACCCGGGGGGCGTAGAGTTATCCAAAGGGGGCGCGGCAAGCGGCTTCAGATAAACAATACATAATTAAGAGTTATAGAGGTAAGATAGCCAGTTCCCCAGTGATGAGGATTCCGGCTTTAGTTTGCTTCCACCTTCGGCCTTTTGTTACTTAACATCAGGTGAGGTGAAGGCCAAGCACTATCCCGTAGTGCAAAAAAAAAATATGTATTCTGTGGCTCAGTGTGTCAAGGAGGAGTAATTTATGGGGTATAGCAGATCGGTTACACCCAGTATTAACCAACAGCTATCAGCTACACCTAGTTTAAGCCGGCTAAAACTAGGTTTAGCCGCACTTTGGGTATTAACCGTAACATATACATTTAATCATTTCTCGTAGTAACGTTACGATTTATCGTAGCATTACAAATCGAAGGGCTCGATCGTAGCAGTTTCTCCATAGAGCATTCATGCTCTAAGAGTTTCTCGTAGCGTATTATTATGACGCTTTCTAATGGCACCCTTCTTTGATGCATGAACAAACAACGCGACAAAGAACAATGCCCACTTCCCATATATGCGTTGACCTGTCAAATTACTTTTTATAAGTGAATGTACACCTATAATGATGGTAACACTAGTGGCTCTGTGAGCTGTAGAGCTCGATTTTATATATCTCCACATTTTGATTGTTTTTTTGAAACATACAAAATTTCACGAAAATCGGTTGAGCAATGCGACCTTAGCATCTCTGTACATGTGAATTTACGATCTAATCACAAATCTCTATTAAAATGTCACTAAAATCTCTATTGCAGCTAAAAAAACTTTTTCTCGGCGATTTTCGACATTACAAGTCGAAAGTCTGCAATCGTAAATAATTTGTTGACTGTGACTTACTCATATTTGAACGCTGTACACGCCTGTTATTGGCCTACACATCAGAAGTGAAGTTTGATTATTGTTTCAAAGTGTATGTTTCATTGTGTATGCTGTTGGTGTGTCTTAAATAAATAAAATAAAATAAAATAAAATAAATCTCTACGATTTCTTGAAAAAAAAATATTATACATTACAGTACAATTATACAGTACATTATGTACTTAGCAAGCAATATAAATTAAGGTGAGGGCGCCACTTGACGGCTATTGAAGACTTAAGGCGATCAATAAAGCGCAAATATCGATATACTCAAAGATAAATCATTTGCTACTTTCACAACCAATCCTCTTAAGAACACTGAGCCAGCTAAAGTAGGTATCTTGAGTTTAAAACTACAGAACCAGCTCTACAGGTTGGTATTTACAAGAACAAACGTATTTTTACTTGACCCTAAAAGAGAAATGAACCCATTTTGTAAACAATACTTTTCTCTAATTTAAAATCTTTTGGTCCAATTGATGTAAAAATAAGCAATGAAGTAACTAAATTACGGACAGAATACATAAAAATATGTAAATATCAGTGACTCAGTAACAATTAATGCTTATGCTTATACTTATATATTTATTGGCACAATCGATTATAATCTACTGTATTCCAGTTTGGGGGGGGGCGTCTAAAGTAAAATTTCTGGAGGCAGAACGTGCACAGAGGATACTTTTAAAAGTAATGTACTTTAAAAAGCACAGATTCTCAACACATACTCTTTATTCAATAGCAGACGTAATGACTGTTCGACAAATGTATATTTTGCACACTATTTCGTTAAAACACAAATCACTACCAATTGACTCCAGTATTTTAGCAAAAAGACGTAATGATATTGTAGCTAAAACAAGTCAATGTAAAACTTACTTTGCCAAACACCAGTACATTTACCAATCATCTCATATATATAACCATGCTAATAAAATTCTTAAAATATACACAAAAACCAACCACGTTTGCAAGCAGCTAGTAACAGAATGGGTTAAAAAACTGAACTATGAGGAAACTGAAACAGTTATAGTTCATATCAGTACTTAACTGAGTTATCTCTTAAGACTTTATACACTGCATTTTATTATTAATTATTTTTATTTTATTTTTATTTATATAAATATAATATTACATACAAATGCATACGAGGTCACACACGCATACGCACATTTATACTCACACACACACCCACACGCACGCACACACACACGCACACACACACACACACACACACACTCACAGTTTAGAGTTTAAGAGTTAATATATTTTTTTTGTTATTCAATTTTTTTGTTTGTTTTATTTCTTTAAAAACACGAAAAACTGATGTTGTTATGAGAGAGCGATTTTCTCTTGGTACAAGTGTTTTTACACTTAAAAGGAGGAATCAACCATACCTTGTATTACCCACTTGTTTTTATGAAATAAATATTTTTTCATTTTCATTTTTCATTTTTATGACGTAAATGTCTAAAATATGAAACAGATGATTTTTTTTTCGCGATTTCAGAGTTGGTTCCATAGTAAGAGTTGTTCAATTTGCTGGTCCCATCCATAGAGGAAATAATCACTATGGTCCCATCTACCATATTCGGCATTAGTTTTATTTTTGTAACACCCTTGTATGTTTATCACGATGATGATTAGTAACGATTTTTATCAGAAAGCTTATGCCACCACATGATTAACTGTGAAGAAATTTTTGCGATATCTCTTAAACCTGAGAAGTTAAACGAGCTAAAACATGCTAAAGCACTGTTATTTTGGGGGGTCCTTATGACGTCATCGCGACGTACGCGAACCTTATGTCGTACGTGATAAAGCACAAATTGCATTGAGCTTGGCATTTCCTTCAAACCCTTAATATCTCAACCATTTCTGAATGGAATAAAACTATAGGATTCAAACCTGTTACTGATCCTCATTATTTTTGTCCCTACTATGCAGGAACCAGAATTTATTACCAGACCGGTACAAAACAAACTACAACAACATATTGTGTTAAATTTATCTTTACGAGATAATCGATACAAAAACGTAAACTGAAAAAATAAGGAAACTATAAAAAGTGTCACATCGGTGGTGGCATACCTAAAAACTACAGGGTGTCCTAAAACTTTGACACATGAATGGAACGCACCTTAAATATTGAAGATAAGAAATATAACTAAAACAAGAATTCATTTTAATTTTAAAAATAATTGGAGCTGCATTCAAATGTTTTTGAAAAATCACCTGCCTTAACAAGAAATCGAGCCCACACCATTTTGGTGGGCTATGTGGGTATGAATGATACAAGATAGAAGCTGAGTCAATTAGGTCGTAAGTGATTAGGTTTGTAATATATATATATAATATGAAAAAAATCTTATATTTTTAAGGTAGCTATCGAAAAGGTTACTCATTTGGATATTTTTTTCATGAATAACACAGCATCTTAAACAACAGTAAGACTATAAAAAACATTTAAGTGTTAGTTAACTAGGTACGTATTAACATCGTATTCATATTATTCGTATCGCCTCGTAAGAGATTTAAAAAAAAATATCAATTAATGCAGTTCCAATTATTTTTAATAACAAAATGAAGTCTTCTTTCAGTATATTCAACATAGGTACTTTCCCTCCGGGTGGCAACGTTTTGGGACATCCTGTATACAAGGAGTTCCTGTTTCAGGCGAGATATTATTATATAATTATGTGGTACGTGTGTTGTGTTTGTTTAATGTACTCTATGCGCAAAACTGTTTTGTGACTAAATAATGAGTCTATGAACTATCGCAGACTCATTGAAAAATAAATAATGATATCTTATGCGTTCTAAAGCATGATAAGTACTATACTGTGCAACACAACAGATACAGTAAAGTGAAATCAAAATTAGATTATCCTTACAATGATAATGAATGCATGAAAATACCAAACAATAACCAGTACCTAATTGCTGTGTGGGTCTTAATTTAATTATGTACCGGACGCTTAATCAGCTGTTAATTATTAAACGAATGATACTTAACTATCAAATCCTGTAATTCTAATTATTCATACAAATGAAATGGCCTAAATGCACATGCATAACTGGGCCTTAATTCCGCTATTTTATAACAAATTGCTATGTCGCAGACACGCCATTGATTTCCTAACGCCATTGATCTAAAAACGGTATTCTACTAATTTCCAGAAGAAGGTCCTCAGCAAACAAACAAACAGACAAAAGTTCCAAAAACTATTGTTTTGGGTTCAGTTCATGTACTTAACATGTAGCAATTACTTTTTTGAAAAAAACAACTTTTTTTTTTAAACATTTTTTTTATTTTTTTATTTTTAGTGTAAGTACCTTCTGTATTAGGTAGTTATTTAGTAGTTTAGGCTCAGCCAAACGTGAGATAATCGCGGAGAAACATACATACATACAAACTGAATACCTCCTTTTTTTGAAGTCGGTTAAAAAGACTACACAAAGGTATACCTTCCCTAACAAAAAAAATCATCTAATTCGGTTCATAAATAACAAAATTGTCAAGTTAATTGATTTAATATCATAGTATTTTCAGGATTACTTGTAAACTACTGAACCGATTTGAAAAAAAAATGGGACCATCTCGCAAGAAAACTCAATCGAACAAAAAAAGAATCATCTAAATCGGTCCATAAATGTCGAAGATACGCGCGAACAACGATAAAAAAAAACGTACAATCGAATTGAGAACCTCCTCCTTTTGATGAAGTCGGTTAAAAAATATTGAATGTTACGATTTTATTACATATGTATAGATAACCCCTGCAAATCAAGAAAAAGTACCAGGATCACATAAATCTGAAGAAGCTTAACTTTACTTATAGACTGATTCATCAACACACAGATCCAACTAGCGCGCTATTTTGATCTATGCGTCGCGTTTTCCAAACTTTACTTTGCCCTGGCCCAGTTATTTTAATGTTTTCCCCATCGTGACCAACCACATGTTTTTAACCCTCCTATTGTATGTAAGGAAAATGAAAAGAACGAACTCTAAATTTATATGAGACAATGTTGCGACCCGTTATTTTATATTCTTGGCCCGGTGCCTGGATCTATCGGGCTGAAACTTAGCATACATATACCTACTTATTATGATGACACTGCAATGGTATCCGCTAAGAAAGGAATGAACGAAATTCTGATAGGAAGTAAAATTTTACGCGGTTGAAAGGCCAAATCCCGTTGTCCCCCACTGGGGCATATCGCGGTAAAAAAAAAGTATTTCTTCTTTACATTTCTTTCAGATATTCTCAGTGGTGGAACGGGCATAGACCGTCCATATTTTATTTCCCGATAGTTTGCGAAAGATAGTTTGTTTTGTAACAACTTACTAATTCCCTTTTTCTCTAAACTCCTTTTAACTCAAAGTTTATACCTTCAATGCTTTTTACAGCGTACTCGCTTACAGCAAAACCAGTAAAAACTACGTTCCAGTCCACTCTCAACCAAACGCAGTTCGTTAAAATTCCCCACGCACGTGAAGCCTCAGCTTAAAGCTCGCCCTCACGCAGGAATCCTCCAATAGAGTGCAGTGCAGTGCAATTATCAATTCACTCACTTCGTCCCCTCCTAACGTTAAATACAATATCTTTAAATTGCTCTTAAGTACCACCACCCCATTGAGTATTTTTACACTCATTATCATAATCTGATCAGTGTCTCTTTCTCTCTCCTCAATTTCCCCATCTTCTGCCCCGCTCACACAGTCTTAAAAGTCCGCACCGAGTAAGGTTCATTCTCGAATGATTTAGGAGATATTGTTCGGAACTCTTAGCTACTTTGGCGATTACGTCGCTGTAATTGCATGGAATGGGCGTTTTTGAGTGGTTTATAATTTTTCCCTTTTAGGGCCCCCTGCTTTGATGAAGAGAAACGTGGAAGAGGTAGTATAACGGTTCTTTTTAAATTCAGAGTTGAGATAAGTTGTCTTTTTTAAATACTTTAATGAATTTAGTTCAAAAGTGTGTAGTGATTTCGATACGACTACCTATGTACTCGTAGGTACTGGCACGTAACTAAAACAATGCTGATAGACAGTGCAAGAGTTTTTTTTTCAAATATGTTATCCCTTTAAATCAGTTTATTTGTAAAACCATTAATGAATCAAGACAACTTTAGAGGTAGGTACTTAAAAGTACTTTTATTGTACAAAAATTAAGCCAAATCACACAAAATTTACCTTACTTCATAGTTTATTTTGGTTTTCGATTAATAAGCACAGAACAAAGATTTTTTTTCCAGTGATTACCTATATGAAAATAATTATTTATTCACACCACTGTCATCGATGTTTAACAAATATCAAAACTGAGCTAGACAACGCAACGCCTGAGTTTTGTCATTGTAGTGTGGAAAGACCACAGAACACGAAAAAAGTGTAGCTTTGTGTGCAAAAACCACGTGTTGCTAGTCAAAATAAGTCTAGACCATTACCAGAATTACACTTTAGGATTTTAAATCTCAACAATAAGTATGACTATGTACCTAGTACTTAAATCACTGTCCGGTTTGCTAAAGACAGGTATTTGACTTGACTCTTGAAGCATGCACTATTGTAAAATGCTTAGAGCAAGACCGGCTTCAGGAAGCCGTGCTGCTCTAAGGTGAAATGCAAGTGTCTCTTAACATCACTTTAGTATTATAGCATTACCATAGCGCTTGTTTCACTTCTATTAACTCATTACTTTTTGAAATAAGTACGTACCTAATGAAATAGACAACTAATAGGTAATATCGTTTAAAAAAACCGGTCAAGCAAGAGTGAGTCGGACTCGCGCACCGAGGGTTTCCGTACCATCATAATAAATACACTGCAGAGCTGTAGAATAATAAACATATTATTGCAGTATTAGGTCAGCACCATCTCTTGGCCGATAGTGCAACTATTTTTTTTCTTAGTCTATCTCTTGACCGTAAGTAGAACTAAATTAATTTTTCTTGGGGTCAGGGCCATCTGTTGACTGGTAGAGGAACTAATTAAATTATTGTTTGTTTTTTGAATTTCTAAAAAAGTATGTTATATTGAGACATCGTTTTATTTTTCCTGTAATCTTTACATAAACTACTATCACATAGAATTATTTCAGATTTTTCTCTTTGCAAACTTCGGAGATAAAGGGGTGTGGACGGTTTTTTTTTTACATTTTTCATTATAAGTCGAAAACTATGCGGCCTAAAAAAATAGAAAAAACTGTTTTAAAATGTGCAAACAGCTCTCTTTCATACGATACCCCACATGCCCTAGTCGCC
This sequence comes from Agriphila straminella, assembly GCA_950108535.1. NCBI lineage: Eukaryota > Metazoa > Arthropoda > Insecta > Lepidoptera > Crambidae > Agriphila > Agriphila straminella. The sequence goes on along the minus strand of OX467303.1, from coordinate 2,778,940 downwards.
CCACTTAAAAATTTTTAGACCCCTTTTCAGTCCCTATTGTAAAAAAATATTTATTTTTTTATTTGTTTCTTATTTGCAAAATAGTTGGACAAACGTCATCTTTAACTATTCCAAATTTCAAGTTGATACCATTAGTGGTTCTCAAGATATCCAGCTGTGACAGACAGACAGACTGAGTCACACCATAAGGGTTCCTTTTTACCATTTTGGTACGGAACCCTAAAAACGACGGGTTGCTCTCCGGGAGTGCCGGCAGAAGTGAAAACTTGAATATTAACATTGTGCATTTTTGATATTTTGGAATGGTTAGGGAGTAATATTGCACGAATTGCTTTAATTATCAGTATAAAAGTACTATCATTTATGTTGTAGAATACAATATTTATTTATTGCGCTATCGTACACAAACATGACAATTTATATTCCATTAAAAAGTTTATCTCTCAGAAAAATCAACTTCCATCCATAATTTCGACGACTTTTTCACCATCATTATGTCGTCACCGTCTTACGAATTTTCGATCAGGTCACGTGTCCTGACGCGAGTTTAACATTTTTAACCCATTCTAAAAAAAGTGTACAACGCCGCTAAAGAAGTTTTCACTTCAAAAATATATCGAGTTTCATCATTTTGTTGGCTTGGATACTCGAAAAACTTTGTCGCTAATGTATACGGTTTTTGTTTTGGAGAGTTTGTTTTGTTTTAGAGTAGAGAGAAAATGTGTCGTTTTAAAACAGTGTGTGACAGCACCCTTGTTTAGTCTCACCATTTAGCAGTGTAAAGGGCTAAGTATTAAAATATTCACGACCGAGAAGATGTCATGGACGCTCCTATTTCATACCGCGTGGCGTTCTGACGTAAGCTGACGTTTACGACGGATGTACGTCACGCCTTAATGTTGTCTATAGAAAATTATATCTAACATTATTATACAAATAATATAAACTTAAGGCGGTTGTATGACCGAAAGTGGCGCCCTCAGAGGTTTTTATTTAATAAGTTATTAATAAAAAAAGATTTTAATAATGTTTATCGTGGAGATTTTAGGGCCCATGGTCTTGTATTTTTAGACGGTATCGTTACATTCCCTCGTTGTCACTGCTAGAAGTAGATAGCAAAACTGCTAAAAGTGGCCGTTTTTGACACATTTGCTATCTACTTCTACGAATGACTACGAGGGCATGTAACGATACCGTCTAAAAATACTAGACTGTGGGCCCTAAAAACTCCATTTATATAGATAAACATTTTTAAAATTGTGTATTAGAATTATAATATTAAATATAATTCACCGCGGCGCCACTTTTGCTCAGGGTACCACCTGTTAAGAAATGCCATTTTTTTTTCAAGACCAGTGTCAAAACCGCAAAGTTACAGGTACCTATAGATATTCTTTTTCCGAAAATATTATTTGCCTTAAGTTTTCGAAAGTCATTTATTGACCGATGACTGATTCAAGTCGTCAATATGTACGAAAGTCGTACATATTGACGACTTGAGCAAAAATGCTTTCATAACCCTTATATATTTCTGTCTGTCCGGCTGTACTCCTTCAGAAGTCGTTCTTCTCAACGGATTCTCGTGAAATAAATTGTCTTATTATCTTACAATACGTAGTGGCATTGAATGCTGTTTAAAATCCTCGCTGGGCGGGCCATATTAAGATGGCTTGCGAGTCAGATGACATCTCTATGCTAGTGCATTCACTCTGCGATTGCGGAAGTTAAGCAACTTATGCAAGAGTCTAAATGGCTTATAGATAACCAATATCAACATATCAATATTATTATCATTATCTGCAGGTAAAATCTTAAGAAATTTTATGTTCCTAGTTTTAGTAGTCACTGCTGTATACTGAGGGCCTATTGCGTGATGACATCGCAGTGAGCGTGCGATGTTCGTTCCACTCCGTGGCACTACTAACTCACGAAAAAGGTTCAATATCAAGTAAATTTGGCGACGAATTGCGTCCGACTAGCGTGGTTCTTTTTGTAATAGGCTCTCTGCCCAATATTTAAGTTCTACCTACAGTTCTTTTATTTTATTTACCTAAATACTATACTACGATATCCTGTTTCGTGTCGCGGTGTTGTTTAATTATTGGTGTCAATAAAAACATTATTATTATTATTAATATTGTATTATCTCGAGCTCCTCCTTGCTTTGGAATTGGTTCCGGCTTCAATTGCAGTCGTTAACACCCACCAATTCGCATGATGCCCACTTGGAAGGTCCTTCTAATCCATCTATAAGCAAGACCTGTATAAGGGCCATTAAAAATGTCTGAGGTGCAAGTAAACTTTAAAAGTGCTACTCCATCTTCACGTGTATCGATTGGTTAATATGATGGGTAAATTGCAGTAAATGCCCACATTGAATGTGCTTACTTATATGAATATGCAGGAGGCTCGTGAATAAAGCAAATAGGGTTGGCACCAAACGCAAGCCATTGCAAGGAATTCTACAGAATATAAAAACAAGAATAAAGAAACACAGAATCCTTTGCCGGATTCGATATCAATACGAGGGCCTATTAAAATAAGTATAATTATTATTTGTCCCACTCTGTGACACTACTGACTCGTGTGTGTCCATCAGCCATTTTTGATGTCCCCACTGCTGAGGCACAGGCCTTCCTTATTTATGGGTGGTAAGGAGGATGGGCCATAACCCACCACGCGGGCCCAATGCGGATTGGTGGGTGTTAACGACTGCAAATGCAGCCGGGACCAACGGTGCCTTCCTAAGCACGGAGGAGCTCGAGATAATACATTTTTGGTCACCCATCCCAAGACCGACCCTTGCGAACGTTGCTAAACTTCCGCAATCGCTGGGCCAAGCGCTAAACCACTGAGCCACCGAGCTCCACAACTCGTGAATGACTCGTGTAAAAGGTTCGAAATCAGGCAAGTAAATCAAACGAGGAACATCGACCGATTATCACGTTTTTAATAGGCCCTAAGATCAGGAATTTCTCCCATAAGGGTAAGCTGAGATCTTTTTCTCACTTTCTCAGTACCTTTTAAAATGATATTGATCTTGAACTGGTAACACTATAACCTCGTAATATACTAGAACATACTTTTTAGGGTCCCGTACCTGAAGGGGTCAACGGAGCCCTATTGCTGTCACCCATGTGTCCGTCTGTCCGTCCGTCGTCTGTCACAAAGCTCTAGCAGCTAAACCGTCGAAGCTACTGTCTTAATATTTGCACCAAAGGTGTATCTTGCCGACCAAGTCAAGTAAAGAATAAAATTTAAAAAAAGTGTTTTTTTTTATTTTCATTGCAAATAACGATGTAAAGAGAATTCACCGTAACGTAGACGACAATAGCGGCCAAAATAAAATATTGTACACGGAACCCTAATACCAAACATGGAATATTAAAACGTTCTGTCTAAACTACGCCACGAATAGTAGTTAAAAGTTCACTTGAAATATAGTCGCGGTACAACCAAGAATTAAGGCTAACCGGTATTTGTTCAAACTACGGCATTTTAACTATTCATGCCCTTCGCGGGGCGGAGCAGTTGCATTCGGTACGCCAGCCATAACCATCGTAATGGCCAACTTATTTGCTTAACACTCTCAATTAATCAAATTGAACGTTAGCCGTTCTGAAAAAATGCTTTGTTATTTTTTTTCTTGATGTTATGACAAATGTTCTGGGTCACGCTCTCTAATGAGCAGATTATGAATATTATAATGTATATCGCAATTAAGTGTAAAAATAATTGTGTATATTTTACACAAGTATTTTAATATGTACTTGGGAGAATGTCATGCATTAGTGTTGTTAGTATGTATACTGGCTTTTCCAATAACTTGGACGATAGATGTCAATAAAAAATAGATGATGTCTTGACCTAAGAAGTAGGTTAGTAGTAGATTAAATACCTATTATGCAAATACATACAACTGCAATTACTGCATTTTTAATGAATTAAATAGCAGTAATAAAGGATAATGGGCAATGGGTATTTAATCAATATTGATTAAATACCCATTGCCCATCAATAAAAATAGATGATGTCTTGACCTAAGAAGTAGGTTAGTAGTAGATTAAATACCTATTATGCAAATACTGCATTTTTAATGAATTAAATAGCAGTAATAAAGGATAATGGGCAATGGGCAATGGGCAATGGGTATTTAATCAATATTGATTATATACCCATTACACAGAATATATAATAGTCCCATTATGCAAATACAAACAACTGCAAATACTGCATTTTTAATGAATTCAATAAAAATAGTTACTTTCCTAATAGATGCATGCAAAACAAAAGATACTCTAAACGACCTTAGGTTTTTCTTTACAGAGTCGAATACTGGAGGATGCGTCGCTGATGTGCAACTCGTGGTCACCGAGACACAACGTAAGTTACCCTGTAAATCTTAGCAACTTCGATTTCACCTTATTTCATAGTTTAGACGTAGCATTGCAATGCGAATGAAGCCTGCGAAAATCTTTGGCCAAAGATTATCTATATTACGAACTCTGTAACTGCGAAGCGATTGTTTGATGTCGTTTAAACTTTAAATTATTCATGTTTTGTTTCAGAAACATCAGGTAAGGCTATGATTATTTTTATAGTAACTTTTGAATGTCAGTTCTTCAGTACGGTAAGCTTATTTAAGGATTTTTTATTTACACTTTTAAACTTTTAAAAGATTTCAAGTACCGAGTACACCATATTGGAACATAAAAGTTTTATAACTATATAATAGAGTTCGCGAAAACAAGAATGGAAAATGCAACTTCTATAAACTATAATAATCTATATTATGTGCTAATACATATTCTATTCTCGTAATAACAAAAGTCCCAATAACCTATCATGCTTAACAATATTGGTAAAAAACCAATTAATACGAAATACCAGCCTGCCGTGATATGTCATGGGGACCTGAAAATAATATCACGGCTGTATTCGATTTGAAAAACCTTGAATTCAGTCGTTGGGGGGAGCCATTGATCCAATAATGAGTTATTACATTCCCAATTAAGGATATTAAGAGGGTTTTCGTTGTAAGCAAGAATTTCATATTCATATTCTTAGAATATGAACATAAAATTCTTGGTTATAAAAATTTACAACGTTGTAAATGAAACAAAGTGACAGGAGATTTTAAGAAAAATACGTATTATGTACCTACGATTTTTGAAAAGTTTAAATACTTACTAAACAACGTGTTACAAAATAACACCTAACGCCGGGAATGGTAGATAGGGACCATCAAACTGAACAACTTTTACTTGGAGCAACTCTGAAATCGCGAAAAGAAACAGCTGTTTCATACATTTTGATAATTTTGTTATTATTGTATGAAACAATAGTTTTTTCACTCCTCTTGCTCAAAAAGTCCGTCGTTGTAACGTACAAGAGCTGAGATAAAATAGCATAATAACCCCTAGGGGATAAAGTTTTTTCTTTTTTAATGTTCGTCTATTACCAATGAGCCTACTAAAACGAAAAAGTCTAAATTCATAAACACGAATAAAGACTCGCTCGACTTAATACTGTTTCTCATTCTTATTTTTGAAAATGGAACTAAAAGCATCTCTTCGGTGAAATCATTACACTTGACACTGGCAAAAATTACTCCCTGAAGAGAAGTAGATTGCCATAACAAAAATAAGAAGAAGAAATCATAGACTTATTTATACTCTGTGCACAGACAGAGTGAATCGTAGAATGCGTGATTGTGTTGCTTAGCTGCTACAGCAGAAATTAATAAAAGGTACCATGGCGCGAAATCTTTAGAATTTTTCTATAATTACAAACTGATTGAATTGTGCGACTGTAATAGAAAAGAAATAATTTTAATCTTTTGCCATCAAGCTCAAATCATTTATTTAAATACTGCAGGTTCAAAAGTTTATGAAGTGGAGGATAGAAAAACGAGTGGATTTGTTTACGGAAGTAGGTATGAACTATTTAATATTGTATTTTATTTTCTCGCAATCGTAGTGAAAAGTAGAGTGTAACACACGACGCTAAAACCCATTGTAACTCGGTTTCTATTTATTCCCTCGCTAAAGCTCGGGAATAAAACTACCTCGTATGCAATGGGTCATTTTAGCGTCTTGTATAACAATCTACTATTTTCTTTATTTCAGAGTTGTCCCATAGTAAAAGTTGTGCAGTTTGATGGTCCCTATCTACCATATTCGCCATTAGGGGTTATTTTGTTACACGTTGTATATAATATATTTTTACCTACTAAATGAAAATGTGTTTATAGAATTTGTAAATACTTTTACGGTGAGCTCACATCTTAATACCTATTTAGTTGCTAAAGTCAGTAAGTAAGTAACGTAGTGGGCAATTCACTCATTCAATAAACCATTCATACAAGATATATACCTATTTTGAATGTTTATTGATGCTTTTATAGTTTAAAATAAATCATTGAGTTGCAATAGCTATTGTAATTTTCATTAAGTCAAAACTTACGTAGTTATCATTAAAGATTGAAGAAGTTGATCAATATCTTTTTACCGACTTCAAAAAAGGAGGAGGTTCTCTGTTCGTCTGTATATTTGTTTTTTTTGTGTATGTCCACCGAGTACTGAAAGACGGTTGGACTGATTGAAATGATTCAAAGTCTACTCCCAAATTGGTCCTGTTTTTTATAAATTTCGAAATCTGTTCAGTACTTTTCAAGTAATCCTGAAAAACCACGAAAATACTATGATTTTGTGTGAGCTACCTCGATGATATGATCGTTTAACTTATTTTTTTTATGAACTGATTAAGATTATTTATTGATTATTATTAATTCATTAAATTCCATGCGGCTACATGTGGCCCGACAACAATGAAATATCTATTGTGCCTCATTGTCCTGTACCTGTTTACATTTTCGTCTAGACTTTGTAACATCTAATACCTAATTATAATGTTTACTCTTCAGCCGTGTCAAGTAGACATTCCAACACTGTCGGCATTCTCTTCTAACTTAATACATCATTTAGGCCCTCTTTGATCTCTATGCACAGTTCCTACCTTTCTATCTTAATTTTAGGAGGGGCTTGTTTTAACTTCAAAACGAAATTCTGGAATTATAATTTTACCCCCCCCCTTCTGCTCCCTCCCCCCTTTTCCACCCCGCTGTAATCGTAGCGGCTAAGTGCGCATCGCATAATCCCTGTCAGACGTAAAGATGAGTACAGAAGTGCTTTGGATGTCACTAATTTTGACACAAAATTTTCGCCTCCTAATTGAGTGTTAAAAGTCAACAGTTTCGTTGGTAAACGAGATGAAATTGTGTAGATGTAATAATTATGAACATTTGAATTGAAAGGATTTGAACTCAGTTTCGTAAAATTTTAGTACTTTCAGGTGTATAGGATATAATTTAATATTGTTTTTTGCTCTTGGGCCATTTTCTATATATTTTCATATTATTTAACATTTTCCTTAATTTAAAAAATATAAATAATCATTTCCTATAAACAAACACTTTGTGAAAATTCAATAAAAATGAAATCATGAAAAGATAAGACTATATTATTGAAATGGAGTCTGTCTGAATCTTTTTATCTTCGTACTTTTTTCGTGATTTTTATTGTATTTTTCAAATGCGTTTTGAAACGTTCTGACCAAGTCGTAAAATTTATATTTTTTGCCGACCTCCGTGGTCAAGTGGCCTGTACACCGGTTTTCAAGGAGTTGCCATCTCTAAAGTCCCGGGTACGATTCCCGGCTGGGTCAATCTTGAAAACGAACTTTTCAAAAGTGTGATATAGTTATTAAAATTTGTGCACCATGTCTCCTGATTATTTCCATAACGCTCCACGCGCTATCCACGCGCTCTAGTTACTTACTTTGGTGGTAATCATGACATGATGGTCAGGTCATGACAAAGACAAATATTTTTTGATGGTGATGTTGACCAACATTTATTTACACAAGGCAACTTTATAAGCAACACTAGCGCCATTCCCGCAAAAAAAATATCGTGTTAATATCAAATAAATATACAATTTATAAAAATACAAACTTAAAAATACAAACTTACGGTCCCCTTGCAAAATATCAATTGTTGTTTTAACACACACAAACTTACTGTCAGTGGTTATTTATTGGGGGTATTTCTCGAAGTTAAACAAAACGACGGCCGTTTTCAGCTTTTTTACGCCACCAAAACTGCAAACAATTATTTGTCACTGAGTTTGTGTGTTTATACACTCGGTAAAAATCGCACCTTTTCAAAAATATAATCAAAGTTAATTTAATCATAACTAATTTAATGGTAAGTGATGTTATACTTATATATTCCCCTTCGGACATAGCCAACAGTCTCTAGAAACCGATGGACGGAACGGAAATCAATTACTGAAAATTAGTTTCCGAGCAACATTACATTGCCTCATTTTTTGCAATATTTGAGCAATTTCATGGGCAATAGTATCCATCTTGGGTATTCCTTTTTTCAATTTAACTGTTGAAGTGTGTTTTCTCCATCATCACGTTAGCGAATTTACCCGCATTTCCTGAATTGACCCCTTTTATTTCCCTTTTATGGCGGCGCAAGCAAAAACGCTCGTAACTGTTATGTTAATTAAATCAATCAATTATTGATTAAAAGCTCATTAAATGTACTTTCAATGGATATCAACATTTACCCAATAAACGTTAGCTAGCAATAGCAGATGGCCAAGTCTAATAGTAGATTGTTATACAAGACGCTAAAAGGACCCATTGCATACGAGGTAGTTTTATTCCCGAGCTTTAGCGAGGGAATAAATAGAAACCGAGTTACAATGGGTTTTAGCGTCGTGTGTTACACTATACTTTTCACTACGATTGCGAGAAAATAAAATACAATATTAAATAGTTTATACCTACTTCCGTAAACGAATCCACTCGTTTTTTCTATCCTCCACTTCATAAACTTTTTGTACAATATTTAAATAAATGATTTGTTGCCGGCAAAAGATTAAATTTATTTCTTTCCTATTACAGTCACTTCAATCAGTATGTAATTATAGAAAAATTCTAAAGATTTCGCGCCATGGTACCTTTTTTAATTTCTGCTGTAGCAGCTAAGCAACCCAAACACGCATTCTACGATTCACTCTGTGCACAGAGTATAAATAAGTCTATGATTTCACCGAAGAGATGCTTTTAGTTCCATTTTCAAAAATAAGAATGAGAAACACGGGGCCTATTACGAAAATAACGTACGTAATCACTTGGTCACGATAATCGTCTGCAGTTCGTCTCGTCGGCTGTGGCTATTAAACACATTTTCAATTTAATGAATGATGTCGGATACGATAGAGAAAAACTGTCAAACTTACGCAATCACTTTGCGATATCGCATACGCAAGTGCTTTGTAATAGGAAACAATCATAACGAAGCACGGACTCAGTTGCGTGTATCGCATGAAACTTTTCGTAATAGACCCCCAGTATTAAGTCGAGCGAGTTTTTATTCGTGATTATGAATAAATACTTTTTCGTTTTAGTAGGCTCATTGGTAATAGACAAACATTAAAAAAGAAAAAACTTTAACCCCTAGGGGTAATTGTGCTATTTTATCTCGGCTCTTGTACGTTACAATGACGGACTTTTTGAGCAAGAGGAGTGAAAACTTATTTTCGAAGAGGTGCGATTTTTCTGCCCTGTAAATAACAATTAATAATTTGGGAGGGGACCTTAAGTTTGGATTTTCAATAAATTGTGCATTTACATGTTTTTTTTTTGCGAGAGTGGCGCTAGTTTTGCATATACAGGATCATTCTATACTTACCATCCTTTCAAGGATGTATTCAGTCCATAAAACTTTCTCTAAAGAACCACAGCGCCAAATAGGTAAAAAATCGACTATCCGTACAAATCATAGAGACCACATGATCAATTTACTATGGGTTGACCAAAATATATGTGGCGAAATTCGAAACAAAATCTTGGAGAAAGTTGTTCAGTTGCATGGACTGGACACATCCTTAAAATTTGGATGGCAAGTTTAGAATGACCCTGTATAATCGCCTGTAAGGACTTTTTTTCATACGAGTATTAATTATTAAAGTTGTAAGGAGATTCCCTTACGGCCAAATACTCATATCAAACGAATCTTAAAGTTGAGGCTACTTTAAATTCAAAAAAGTTGTCAGATTTGACAGAATCTCTATAATATGAAACTGACAGCTTCCTTAAAGTTAAGGAGACCTTAACTTATGATTTAAACTAAGAAGCCTTTGAGTATTCGGCCGTTAATCTGACAATAATCCAACGCCACTTGTTTGCGCGTCAGTACAAGGCAGCATAATCGTCAACCCTCTCGTTGCTCTGTCACTCGAGCTCGAGTCGGTGCCGAGGGATCAGACGATGTCGCCAGTTAACCCCAAAATGGGCACGGCGATGAGTAATAATAGTAATGGATTACTCTCAGTGAGGCCTGCGCCGCGCCGCGCCATGCGCCACCAAACTGAGAAATTAGAGGATTTACTTACTGACAGAGGAATCTTGCTGATAAACAATGTTAATTGTTGCAAATCCTAATGTTACGGAGCCATTTTATAAATGTTCTTTTTGATGCTAGGAAATTATCTGACACATAAAATACTGGTACAACATTAAAACACTCGTTGCGATGATAACGGACGCGCGCGCGGCGGGCGCGGGCGCGAGGGGCGCGACCAGCCTCGCTCCGCTCGGATATTACGGCACGGGTTGTTTCAATGTTGCCAATAAGCCACGTTTTCAAAACCCTTCGTAAAGGATTCACATCATGGGTGTAGATAAAGTAAAGCCCACAGTCGTGTTTTAATACCCCTCATTAGACAACAGTTGCATATATAACTATAATATTATCATATTTAGGAATGCAAAAATAAAATAAAAAATTGTGCTAAAGAAGACTGCTTCTTCTCAAAAATCTTAAATTCATTTCAAATTTCGTATTTTTCACGAACAAAAATTGAAAGTGTTTCATATTTCTGAAACGTAGGTATTGTTTTGAGCCATTCAGATATTTTTTGTACGTTTATAATACGGAAAATAGTTTCGGGTTCAATACTTTATTCTGATTATGTTTTCAGTGCAAATCTAAAAAAGAGCAGACTAAATTACAATATGCTGAACAGATTGATAACTTTAACCCCAAAATTGATCAAAGACACACCAATTTTCGTACAAAAGTGATATTAACAGTTTAGCAATAAGTGAATTTGATACAGTCATTCCCACAGGGTGTGTATAATTTTGTTGATTGTTTTCGAGAGGGAGCAATGGAATCATACGCCGTGCGGCAGGTTAGTCCAAGCTTGTAACACGATATGGGGTGCACCGCGCAACAATGGTGCGACGTTTAATTTAACGTATTTATTAGGGCTAAGTTCTAGTAATAATAATATATGGGCAGTGGGCAACATGGGCGCTTTACCAGTTAGCAACAAAATTCTTGTGCACGCGTATAGCACCTGCCTGCACGAACTAAATAATAAATAAATAAATAAATATTTGACAACATCACATACATTGCTCCGACTCCAAGGTAAGTAGCTAAAGCACTTGTGTTATGGAAATCAGAAACAACGGTGGTATCACAAACACCCAGACCTGAGACAATATTGAAAAGTTCATTTTCTACATTGACCCAGCCGGGGATCGAACCCGGGACCTCAAGAGATGGTGACGCCTTGAAAACCGGCGTGCAAACCACTCGACCACGGAGGTCGTCAATGTATGTTTTGCGCGGCATGCAACTGATTTTACTGACCGACGTTGTTGCACATATTGGGCAAATACCCATGGTACAATCTGTTCTATACCGAATCTGTCCTTAACCGAATAAACGCTCATAAAGTCGTAAAAAAGTTCTCAAAAAAGTTTTTATTGCCATCCTAACTTTAAGCCAAACAAATAGGTACGAACAATATCTTAATTTTACTCTTTGATACTATCATCGCTAACCAAAACTCGCACCAACATCTGTCGTATGGGCTTCACTGGCGCCCAACGTGGTACTGGGGTTGTACAAATTATTATGTATCTCGTATTAAAATAAGCACTTGCTTAGCTGTTACAATTAGAGGAGGGCGGCAGTTGTAACTCGACGATAATGACGGGCGGGGTGCGAGACAAGCTTTTGTTCCCACGGTCAATTGTCGCTCATTTTTTTTCCTCCAGCAGATTAGGAGATTGACAGTAATTTACTCTTAACGCGCGTCTCCCTCGTAAATGGATTATTTTCAAGTGTTTCACGTATTTTGTGATACTTGTTTCGTCCGTCCTTTTTCATTTATAACTTTTTTATGATATTTGGAATTTCATATTTTTTATTCTTCGGATATTTGAGTTTTTAGACTGAATAGGAAAATAATTTAATTCAATTTAGGCTATTAAATAGGTATTCTGTGATATAGACAGGTACATTTTACGATATTTTATAAATGAGTGAGGATAAGAATTAGAATATTTTGGAAAGAAAAACAAACTGACTATCCTAGCCACCTGTTGTGTGTGAGCAGCGATTGATAATGTTATTTTGAAATTAACGTTATTGGCCATAATTACCGTAATAATTTTATTTTACGTTAAGTAACGTAAAATACCGCTATATTACCGTTAGAAATATAGTTTACCGTTAAATAACAAGAACTGCAAAAATAACGTGGTTTTTAACGGGTTTTTTGTAGCGTTTTATATTTTTTTTACGATATTTCAATCCTCGCCTGTCAGAACATGGGTTCAAAGGGCAGACTAATCTTTCTTTAAATTGAAAAGGCTGAAAAAGATCTCTGGTAGTTTTGTTGTTATCATTGGTTTTGATTTGTGATATTTTCTTTATTTATCGAATAAATATATAATAATAGGAGAACATTTTAAGTTCACATAGGGAACAACGAGTAGACGCAAAAATGTTAACTCTTTAGGGCGACTTGCACAATAAATTAAATATTGTATAAGAACGTACATAAACAATATTTTATGGGTAGTATTTAAACTGGAAACAATAAATTTCCATTTTGGGTATCAAATTTACTGAATATAGCGCACTGAAATACTAAGTGGGCAACGGACCAAGGGCGACTACAGATATTGAAAATGGGTGACTTTAAAATACAAATTGAGTAACTAGTTATTCAGAACGGGTGACCAAATAACTTTTTGGGCGACACTCTTAGGGCACACAAAACATTTAAAATTTGGCATATATTTTATAGGACTATTATCCTAATCGAGAAGACAAAAACAAACAAACGAGATTACCTAATAAAAACGCGTTAAAAATACAATGTTCGGCAGCTTAAATCTAAAGTTATATAGTTACTTACTTGGTATAATAGTTGCCCGCTCAGTATTTTTGTCACCCAATTAGAGTTTTCACTGATAACTTAAATTATTTGTCACCCACATGTAATGTAAGTATGTCGCCTGTTTTAAGAATTTTTGTATCCACTTTTAGTCTCCCTTTTAGTATTTTGTCGCCTAAAAAAAAAACTGATGCCCGGTTTAGCAATTAAGTATCCCATAAACAGTCGCCTTTAATTATTTCCAGTCACCCAATTGATTAATTTCTATATTTTATTAATGATGCAAGTGGCCTTCATTTATAAGAAATGTTTACCTTAACTTTACTTGGCTTCATTTTGGCGTGGCGTACTCGGTAGTTTAGTCGTGTTTTCAGTTTTAGTACGCAACTACTTAACTCTCTATACCTAGTGTTTATTGATTTTCTTGCGACCGACCGCCTATAAATGTACATAGTCATTTGTTGGAAGTTTGACCTACCTATTCATTAAGTGGTTATAAACGTAAGGACAATACTTGTTCTATATAAATCTTTTAATTCAGGGCGTTTGACGGTATGATGAATTGATATTTCTCTTTATTTATTTTTAAGTAGCTTTTGTATTAAGTTACATGTCAGCCCCATCGTAAATACACTAAAATTTATTTTTATAGATGGTTTATGTAACGAAGCAATTTATACGTTTTAATTTAAAAACATTTTAAGTAAGAAATAGACTAAGTATCCAATTTCTTTTCACTCACAGTGCGTAAGTAAAAAAACTCAGGCCTCTAACAGTAATTTGAAATTATAAAAAATTATTATGTTTGTGACTGAATAATATTTTGCTACTCAATCTTATAATTTTTTCTTATTATTATAATAAGACAACTCCCAAGCTACAAGCAGTGCGTACATTCACCCTAACAAGTATAAAGGCCGCAGTACACCTCCCATTTCGTCGCGATACGTTGCATTCGCGTAAATACGGGGTTAAAGCGTACAGCCTAACTTATTTGTATGCCGGTCGAATAAGAAGTTGGGTACCTACTAACCGCATACGTGTGCCGGCAAATCGAAAAAAGGAACTTTAAAGGGAGCCTGGGATAAGTCCCGTTTGGAAGTCAGGACCTGCAAGGAGGTCACGGAGCCTCATAAATAATTTAGAGTAATCCGGAAAAAACTCTTGTCCGCGCGGTGGCTATGACTATTTTATGTGACCAAACGTGGAGTCTTACCGTCGCTTCTTTACACGAGTACCTAAGTAATGATTTGATTAAATGTGCAATTTTCAAATGCCTTTAATATTATATTCATCTCATTCTTTCATCATTAATCTTAAATGCAGATTTACTGCAGTTTTGGTGCATTTGAAATTATTTTATGCTGTAAATTGCATGTAAATATAATTTATGAAGCATTTGAAAATTTGCAAATTAAAGTCATTACACTCGTCTAAAAATTAGATTATTAGAGGATTATTAGATACTTAGAGTAAGACGGGCTTCGGACGAAGCCGTCGTTTCTCGAAGGTTAGATAGATCTAAAGGCAATGAACTCATTTCTACCGTACTTCATTTTTTTCATTCGTAAAAATAAATTGAAATAACTGTTTTGTTTGTTATTCTTTTATTCCGTTTTTGACGATCGAAAAAGTTTTTGTTGTGCGTTCAATTTGGTCCTTCAAATATTTTGTAATTTTAACAATGTTGAGGAATATTTATGAATTGAGTTTTAATTAAATAAACTAAAATGCAAAACCGACCAAATGCGTGTCGGGTCGCGCCGTAGGGTTCCGTAGTACTATTTAATACCACTATCATTTTTGTCTGTAAAAATTACTTTGTTTTTCACAGTGTTGGTATGAATGAAAAATGTTATATTTGTGGTTTTTGAAAATATGGTATTAATATTAAATTACTACCTATATCGCGTTCAAACCAATTTTCGTTGAAAGTTTTTATTAAGATTTATAGCTATATTTTTTTTAAATTTTTCACTGTCTTATTTCAAAAATTAGAGGGGGGACACACATTTTACCACTTTGGCAGTGTTTATCTTTCAAACGGTTGACTTTCAGAAAAAGTTGTCTTAGGAACCTCAAAGTCATTTTTAATGACCTATCTATAGACACCCTGTACACGTATTGGTATGAAAAAATTTTTTTTTTCAGTTTCAGTTCTATGTATGGGGAGCCCCCTTTATCTTTATTTATTTTTATTTTTGTGACAAAATCGTTAAGCGGTTAACAGAATACATCTACCTACTAAGTTTTTAACTATGTAATCCTAATACTTTCGGAATAAAATGGCTGTGACATACGGACGGACAGACAGACAGACAGACAGACATGATGAATCTATAAGGGTTCCGTTTTTTGCCATTTTGGCTACGGAACCCTAAAAAGGAGTAGATTCGCTGTATTATAGTAAAATGTTTTGTTCATTGTTTCAAAAAATATTTAAGTAAGTACTATTATTTTAATAATTTTTTTTTGAATTTGAATAGATATCAATAGAAATTTGAAGTCAAATGGTGAAAAGTATACAACTCCAAAGCTATATTGTTCATAGTCTACGAGAGCTAAATCAATGATATTATGTTTGATGTACGGTCAACAACGAAAGTTGCTTAGAACTTTAGTACCTTGTCATGGCAATTTTTTTGATAAATGTTCTAAACTGTAAGACATCTGTCAAAAAAGTTGCTATGACATAGTACTAAAGTGTTAAGCGACTTTCGTTGCTGACTGTACCGTCAGTCCCAAAAGTCCATGTAAAAACAAAAAATCACATTCAACCGAGTAATGAAGAATTAAACTTTATTTTGATAGAAATATTATTATGTACGTAGGTTACGTTTTCGCAATTTTGATATTTAAGTTCTGGTGGACCACAATGTATTTGACTGTACTTACTAATTTTAGAACAATAATTAATGCTGAAATGCTCTTCGAACTAGGATTGAGAGATCATTAGCTGAAGCATTTAACTGTCAGATATTGATTTAACTAAACGGTTGAACACGGGAAGGGGCGTATGGCGGCGCGGCGAGCGATTTCCCTCTGCATCGCGCTCGTGTCTCTCGGACTGACTACTGTCTGGATAACAGTCAACGCCTGTAATTGACTACGGAGTTTTGTATTAATTTTTTGTTTTTTTTTTATAATACTTATTAATAATTAATCCATTATTTATTCATCCATTATAAGATGGTGTCTTGTTCTGTGGACTGGACTACGAGTATTTTGTTCATGGTTTTCATTTTAACTCTACCAGTGCGGTCCATGTACCATTTTAATGAATACCTCCTAGCTCAACAAATTCCAATGAAAACAAGCAAAGCGACGTATTGACAGGCTTCCATAGATACTAGCGCCGCTTGTGAGAGAAGTGACCAACTTAGGCCTCCTTCACGGCAACACACGCCACCTAGGAATTCGCTCATCGCACCACTCTCCGCCATCCGCTGCTTCTCGTGGCCAAGCCAGTCCATATTGTGGCGAATAATCCTAATTTAGAAATCTAATGCAACAATTTCGTTGACGGCGTACATTTCAACGTGTCGTGGTATTTCTATATTATCTAAGTATGTAGCAACAACCAAAATGTAACATGTTGAATATTAAACATTCCATCGAACTCGGCTGATGATATATAAATGTAGTAATACTTGAGTGTCAATTATATCAAAGCACTGTTTCAGAAATTATCTGAAGTGTGATTTGTGATATCATCCATTTTTAATGACCCCACTGCTGGGGCACAGGCCTTCCTTATGGGTGGATAAGGAGGATGGGCTATAACCCATCACGTGGGCCCAATGTGGATCGGTGGCTGTTAAGGACTGCAAATGTAGCCGGGACGTGCCTTCCGAAGGACGGAGGAACTCGAGATAATAAATGTTTGGTCACCCATCCCATGACGGACTCTTGCGAAAGTTGCTTGACCTCAGCAATCGCTGGGCCAGGCGCCACCGAGCTCCTCACATGTAGTTTATCAAAAACTAATCCGGAACTTGTAGAACGGGCCCATAAAGAAGAATTTCTGTTTTGTTTCGTAGAAACTATTTAAGTGCTTAGTGCGAGTCTTTTCACCTCACGCTTGATCGTGAGCGTTACAATTTTTGTATGTCATTGATGAAGTTCATCGCGTATTCCGCTAGATGGCAGGCCCTAATTCCCACACAAAAATAAGTTTACGTTAACGCGATTGAGCAAGTAATGTAAAAAACTCACACTACGCACTCTGATACAGAAATTGACATCGTCTCTTTGCGCAGGGCGATCTTTTCGGTGGTCTGAACGATGGGCTGCTCAGCAGAGCGGAGGCGTTGGCAGTGGACATCAGCAAGCACCAGTCGGGCCCGCAGCCGGGGCCGCCGCTGCCGCAGCTCAAGCACGACATGGTGTACCACCACGGCGTCGGGGGCCCGCCGCCGCATAACGCTAGGCCACATCAGGTACATTTGTTTCTGGTTACGAATATTAACTGTGTGACTGTGGCCATAGTTGTTCTACTCACGAACTCCTTTCGGATGTGAATGTTGTTAGGTGTGTACATACATGCACATATTTTATTGTATATTCAATACTGAGTTAGGGCTGGTTTATACGGGGTCAGTGGCTGGACCCAGAGACTCGGAATTTTGGAGCCAGTAACTGGGTATATGTAGACATAGACAGGATCGGCAGTAAGTCGTACTGTGCCCTGAAATAGAACGGGTGGCTAGTCAGCTGGACTGACTTGCGAGCGAAAAGTCAGCACTCGACTGGGTAGAAGCTAGTATCTACATGAGTCCAATAGCAAGTCAGCGCTGGACTGGGTAGAAGCTAGTGTCTACACGAGCCCAATAGCAAGTCAGCGCTGGACTGGGTAGAAGCTAGTATCTACACGAGCCCAATAGCAAGTCAGCGCTGGACTGGGTAGAAGCTAGTGTCTACACGAGCCCAATAGCAAGTCAGCGCTGGACTGGGTAGTAGCTAGTATCTACGCGAGCCCAAATAGCAAGTCAGCGCTGGACTGGGTTACTCTGCCATATGTTACTGACCCAGTATAAACCAGGCATTATGCTGCACTGAGTTACATGGCAGTTATTTAATACTGCACTGAGCTGTGCTTACCTGACTGCAAGCAATATATAAATAAGCACAACTGCGTGTGAAACGGATGAAGAACGTAATGTGGAGAGAGTTAGCACATTAACGTAGGTATTTCTAGTTATTCATTGACATTGATTTATACTACACTGGACTGTGCTTATGCTACTATCACAGGCGAATGTAATCACGAAGCCAAAGAACAGTTTGCGTAAAATCATAATTGTTTTGTGCTGTGCTTGGCTATCACTACATAGTGCTTATGTGTAAGATAAACTATGTTTTACGCAAAGCACGTCCACACAAGCCGCAGCACAGCAAGTTTTGTTGCCCCTTTATAATGATTGACCAATCACATCTAACATCTATAGCTCATATCGAAGCAATAGGTAATTTTCACTCTCTCACTTTTCACCTCACCTTTATTCAGCAAAACAAATTTAAACACACCGAGATTTCACTAAATCAACAGCCTATAACTACAAATAGAAATAGAATAGAATAGGAGGAACCTATTAGACATCAGTCATCAGAAAAAACCATCCCAAAAATGATCGACTCACTTCCATTCCACATGCAAATCGCATGCATAAAAATATCCACAGCGACTTTAAAGGCAATAAAAATATTCTTCACCCTCGAAATCTACACCAATCATACGAATCGAGTTTTACATCGATAAAACTAAGGCACGCTCGTAAAATTGTCGGGAAATTGATCCGTTCGCCGCCTCACTGCGAGTAAATAATAACAATAAATATATGCATCGAAATCTTGGAGGGTTGGCTCCTTGGGGAGGGGCGCAATGTACAAAGTGACGTAATTTTATGCACTATGCTACATTTTAGAACTCCACCCTTTCTCTATAGTGCTCCACCTATAACATTGAGGAACCTCTTTTTCTTGGAATTATGACATTTTAGATTAGTTCTGAGAATAATCTTCAACGTAATTTTTAAGTTTCTATTAATGCATTGTTACCTATACAACGCGTATAAAAAGTGGGTGTTAACCCGAAAGGAGGTCAATGTACTCGTGAAACTATACACCTTCCAACAGAAAAAAATTTACAGATTTTACAGTCCCCGCAAGAATCAGAGCATTGAAAATGAACCCAAAAATTTTGCCATTTTGTATCCTAACTAATTCCAAAAAAAGTTACCAGTAGATTTTAAAAATTTATACGTTTACACGTGTCTCGATAAATTCCTCAACTTTTGGTACTATTCCTATTTCGATCCTCCCAAATTCCTCGGCGATATGGCCAAAAATACGTCTCAGGCGATTTGCATCTGATAAACATTTTCAATGGTAAAAATACAAATAAAAAAAAATTGAACTCTCATACAAAATGTTGGCGGCAAATTCAAATTTTCTATGGAGAGGCCAATTTTTTTTTTCGATTTGTTTTTTTTTTTGTTGGAAGGTGTTCAGATTAATGAGTACATTGACCTCCTTTCGGGTTGATACCCCCTTTCTGTTACACGTTGTATAAGGAACTGTAAAATTCTTTATTATGATCATTGCAATCTTGTAAGACCTTTTTCAAATTTGAATATTAATCTCCTTTTAAAAACCAAAGACAGATTTGAATTATTTGAATAACTATACTTGTCCATCAGTTGATATAGGAAAGTTGAATGACATTCTGACAAGTCAAAGATTAGTTTCATGATATCAAAAGTTTAGAGGGCCTACTCAAATTACCATTCTACTAAAATAAACGCTAGTAGAAAAGAGTTATTACAATGTAATATTATCATTATAGGTATTCAACTGGTCTAATGGCTAATATTGAGTAGGGGGCTGATTTTGTTTTGACAAACAAGATCAATTTTATTATCAAGCGATTTTACGAAACATTTTTCTAATTAAAATAGTTTTTTAAAAACCATCAGGTAGTTAGGTAATTTTCTAGGATACAGGGATAATTACACATCTAGGATAAATACCTAGTCGAAATAAATCAAGTCTGATTTTGATCTAAATATATCATAAAACTACAAAACAGAAGAACAGACAGCCGGAAATCGGACAGATATACAAAAGCATTTTGCCCAAGCTGAAGCAGAGACGCCAATCAAAAAAAAAAAATTTTATTATAAAAACACGACTGCCCTACCAAAAACGAACTAAAAAGTCAAATGACTAGTGTCATTGCAGTCGAGGAACTATTCTGTGGATCAATTTTTAATCAAAGAGTTCCCCCGACTGCAATGACTTTTGGCAGGGCGGTAAACGTGTTTTTAATATAATACTAAATAATATACTAGAAAAATAGTGTTTTTAATATATTTTATTAGTTTCAAATTTTATAGTTTTGGAATTTTCTAATTAAGGCCTTTCATTTGATACCCATATTCAATATTGTAATAATTGAAGAAATTTTTTTTTTCACGTGATGCCGCCGAGATATATTTTTTTAGCCAGTGTCACTTGGGTATGTTAGGATTCTAACGATACGTCACGCATCCAAATCTGTTCAGGCATTTAGAAGTTATGGTGAAATTAAGAAACTCATAAACATACACATAATACAAATTTTTTTTTGGGCAGTCGTGTAATAAAAACTTGATTGATTAGTGACCGGTTATTGATAGGAAGGTATTTAATTTGGAAGTGTTGTGTTTTGTATGTAATATTTAGCCCAAGTTAGTAAAAGTATAGAGACGCCTTGTCGTGGCAATCGTCAATCTAGTTCGGATCAAGCAGTTTTCGCAAATACCATCCAAAAACTCGCGTGGGTTTCGCCACATATCGTAAAAAAGGGAATTCCCTAATTTCCCGCGTCTCCCCCTCCTCCCTTCTCTCAGAGGGTTCCGTGTCGCGTAATGTGTGCTTTATAGCCCGCGCTCCCGCCACTAGACGGCTGGGCTTAGGGTTGCCACCTTAACATGGTAGTAGATAGGATACCGTGCGTATAACTCCGAAAACTAAAATACAAAACTTGAAAACCTTTATATGGCTGAGAAATGTTCTTTACTTGCATGGAAAACAGTAAAGTGACAACCCTAGACGCAGATTGACTTGTTTTTGAGAATCCACTCCACTCCGCGGGTAGGCCCTGACAAGACAAGGTAGACTGACGAAGAGGTGAAGGACGCGGGAAGCCGCTGGATGCAGGGAAGGACCGATCGTTATTGAGATCCTTTACCCAAAATAAATAAATAAATGCTTGGACAATTTCACACAGCGCCATCTAGCCCCAAACTAAGCAAATCTTATAATATGGGTGCTAGACAACTGCTATACTACTTATATAATTTTTAAATTATACAGGGTGTTTGGTAATAGCCTTACAAAGCCGAATATGGTGGATAGGGACCATCAAACTGAACAACTTTTACTATGGGACCGACTCTGAAATCGCGAAAAAAAACTGCTGTTTAATACATTTTGATATTTTCGTTATTAATTTTTTGTATAAAACAGCTGATTTTTTTTCGCGATTTCAGAGTTGGTCCCATAGTAAAAGTTGTTCAGTTTTATGGAGCTGGAGGACAACTTCATTATTTCTAAAAGCCCCACCCGACTTCATAAGAGGTGTTTTATTAATATAGATATGTGAAACTAATGATTTGAATATTATTTCTTGCTTTTTAGAGGTATTTAATTTTGAAGTTGTTTTTGTGTTTGTTTTCGGGTTTTTTGAAGAAGGTTTTCCTTTTTTTTTAAACCTTTTTTATTTTCAACTTTTTAGTGATCAATGGTAAAATGCCCACTACTCAACTTCCAAATTTACGCTGTTTGTTATTGAGGAGTTCCGTTGTGTCTTCGTAGTCCAAGTCTAGTCAAGAACGTTGCATCGCAGACCATGGTTTGGTTTGTTTTGGATTGTCATAAACCTACTAAAATCTAAATCACTTTACAAAATAATATTACTATTTGACTTTGAGTTCCCTTGTGTATCTTCGAAGTTCAAAGTTTAATACCGATGAAATTAAAATGTGACTATTCTTGAAGTATACCCTCAAACAAAAAAAGAATCATCTAAATCGGTTAATAAACAAAGATGCTATGTCCGAAAATCCGTAAAAACTCGTGCGATGGCAAGCTAAATAATTGATATTTTTCAGGATTATGAAAAACTACTAGCTAGTACTCTTTAAAAATTTTATGGGACCACACCGGAACTATGCTCTTTGAGATAAAAAAAGAATTGTATAAATCGATTATTAACTGACGAAGTTATGTTAAAACATACATAAAATAAAGTAAAAAAAAAAATACCGTCGACTTGATAACCTCATCCTATTTTGAAGTCGGTTAAAAAACTAAAAATAACATATAAAAAGTTGTCAACCCTATTTCGGCCCATTGCCAACCCTAATCTGTAAATATATTCGAGCCCACAGTTGAGACTGATTTGATTATGTTTTTATTGTTTTTGGGAGGAATCGAGACGTAGACGTATATGTGGCGTATAGTAATATACTCGTTACTACAATGTTAAATTATGATTCTTTTATTACAATCTTCGATCAAGGATACCCTAGATGTCCGGTCAGAGTCTCAATAACGGCGCACTTTCAAACTGGGTAGATATTTTGATTTAGTTTGCTTTTGGTTGCCATGTTTGACCTAATGTGCTTATTATTTTAAGAACAGAAAAAACAATAAATTAAATCTCGAATTTCAGAGCGTTTGTATTTATTGTGTTGTAAGTATTTTAATCTTTAAAATTTCAAATAATGATGGAGTGTTGCTGACAATGAGGACTTCTCCTAAGCATTTTTTATGTCCCTACTGCTAACACAGGAGGAGGATAAGAAGTATGGACCATAATGCTCTACGCGGGCCCAACTGCAAATGCAGCCGGCAAAAACGGGCTAACGTGCCTTCTGAAGCACGGAGAAGCTCGAAATAATTACACTTTTGGTCATCCGTGCCATGACCTACCAATGCGAAAGTTGCTTAACAGCCACAATCGCAGGTTTGTTTTTATGGGATTCCGCCGAGTATTGGTCTGCTAACACACTATATTCCGACTTTTAATTCGGTGCAGTAATTTGACAGCTCCAGTGTGCCCACTTTAGGACAAAATAAAAGTAGTGACGTGACAAATAATCGTTCATTCAATTAACATTCAGCTAAAAATCGGTAAATATTAGATACACAGAAAATGAAATTGAAAATGAAAAGTGTTCTGTTATAGGTTTTATGCTTAAACCAGGTTTATTAAATCACCAAATATTATGAATACCTACTGTGATAATGCCTACGTGCACATGCTTTTTTTAAATAATTAATGGAACATAACAGAATTTTAATTGCATTTTTTTAATGGTGAGCTATTTTAGAATTAAGAAAACTAGTACGTGTAATGAAGTGGATAAAAAGAATTTATTTGTTTTTTATTAAATTATGGTAGTGATTGGCTTGTTTTTCACGGGAATACAATTAATTATCAAATTGTGAAATAAAAAATAATAATAAAATGAAAATAATTTTGTCTTAATTTTTTAAAATATAAAGAGAAAGAGATATAAAGAGGTTATCTTTATTTATTTTGAAAATGTAAAAGTGTAATAATGGAATTACTTTATTATATTTTTTATTTCCGACGTTTAGTACAATATTTTTCCACCAGAGAGTTTTTGAATTCCCAAAGTTTATGAATTTGTACTTGGTCTGTTTTGACTTGAGCAATTATGTTCATACTCAAAATTAACATACACAAGTAGGTACCGTAAACTGGGGTGATTAGCAACTTGCGTGGTGAATAACAACAGCTAAATTTTCGATAGAAAAAATATAAAATGAAAATGAACTTATTGAGCCTGTTCTTAGAACACTTTTCTATAAAACTAGGTAATTTTTATTTTATTTACATATTTTTGACTATCATAAATGTCGCCGTTGTCATTCACCACGCATTTTGCAATTACCTCAATTTACCGGTATGTCATTTTCAGTCAATTCCGAAAAAATATTTATTGATTATTTTATTTATATTATTTCCATGTAGGTACCTATCTCCAATACTTATAACGGAATAATATATTTTCAATATTATTATTAATTAGATATTAAAAAAATAGCCTAATTGTATCATTATATTCATAATATTTGACAATTATTTAAATAAAGCTAATAAATGTTGCATTTTGTTTTACTCTAATAATTAAACTAACTAAACTACTACTACTAATTAATTAAACTAACGGCCAAAAAAATTACCACAACAAATCAATTGAACACGATTCAATCGGTTTTTGTTCACATCACTAGTAGACATGAGGTGGCAACATAATTTTACTAACAGACAGTTCGGGCTGTCGAAATACTGCACCGAATTAAAAGTCGGAGTATAGGACGCCATGGCAACGTCGCTGGCTGCGTAGCCATGGCTACCTCTGGCTACTTATCGTGGCTACGACGTAGCCAAAAGAGGTTGCCAAATAAGTAGCCAGGCTCTCGGACGGCATCAGGCTGGGTGACCATCATTTATTTTATTATTAACTATGATTTGTGGATAAGAGCAAACGCTAGAGAATGCTTAGCAATAACACCTGTTTGATGTTTATTATATTATTCGAAATTAACTTTAACTGACGATGTCGACCTTTAGTTGTCGCATCGGGAACGGATAATGAATTCATTCAGATTCATTCGTTCTGTATCTTAACTCTATTGTTTTCGCAAAAAACAAAACACAGCCAGAGTCGCCAGAGTATCCAGTCTCCTTAGGGTCGATATATTAGTGGCGACGCTTCCAAATGGGCGACGTCGCCAGACCGTAGCCGGCGACCGACGTCGCCATGTCGTTCCAGTGCGTTAGCGCTCTTGCGCCATTCCACCATAACGATCACAGCGCTCATACTATTAACAACAAATTGCCACACGGTTGATTTTAAGCAACATTCAAAAAACAACGTTGCGTTCCCAGTGGGCCCCAGTGACAATTGTTGGGGCTAAAAACGCTCATATGTCCCCATCCCCAGAGACCCCGTTGTTTGCCCCTTTCCAGTTGTACAGTTTTTTTTTTAATTGCCCTGTTTATTCTGTTTGGCAGGCTCGATATTTTTGTAATGGCCTGACAGGGGAATAAAATTTCCCTCAGATCTCTACATCAAAGTCGTATTGTCGAAAAATGCGCGTATACGCTTAAGCTGTGTAAGTTATACTTATATAGGATTAGGTGTAGCGTTTATTTTTGTGTTTTGGTTTTCAACTTTAGTGATGTTTATATAATAAAGCAGAAACAACCGTTACGATGAGATAAGTAAAAAAAATAATAATTAAATAATAAATTAAATAAGTAAGAGTAAACGCATAAGGACTACTTTTTATTATAGCTGCGATAGTCACGGCAAATATTTTTGGCCATATACTTACTTGTAAGCAATTTTGTAAGCGAGTTTTTGTATAGCTCGTGGGCGTCTTAAGTATCGAACTCTGAATGTTCTATGCTCGGCGGAAAAATGAACTATTCAAATTTTATAATGGGCTGAGCTTTTCTATTCCCATACCCTACGGGTGGTAGGAAAATATACACGATTCAAAAGTACTTAATAATTAAGTTTATTTGAATTAAGCTTATTTGACTTTGACTTTGACATAATTATCTTAAAAAGTCTTTAAAATATTGAGACCTGAGATATTATATTCAAATTAATCGGAATATTTCCGTGGATGGGTATAACTTATACCATAAAACCCGCCACAAGATATCAATGTGTTAGTAATAACGCGTTTACATGAGGGCTATCAAAGACCCTCTCGGTGCGGTGGGTAGGCGTATGACGTCCTCAGTGTGGCTACGAAACGGGTGACTTTATACGCGGAGGCGATATCGACAGCGATAAGTAGCAGACAAAATATTTATCCAAACGCTGGTTATAAAAGAGTTTACTCTTAGCCACATTTAAAACCCAGGCCAAGAAAAGGCTGAAAATGGAGCGACCTTGCCCAGAAGATGCCTATTTACTCGAGATTTATATATATCTGGGTTGTCTGCTGGCGGGAATACAAAAGCAGACAAAGAATTCCACTCCTTGACTGAACTCTAAAAGAGAATGAAAAGCGCTTCGTTTATTAACGGTATTAAAACTAAAGTGGCCACTTTTCATTTTAAACAGAATGTGTGTTTTGTTTCTTTGTTCCTTGCACTCGAATTTGATAATAAATACAAAATATATAAACGTGTAAAATTCCAAGTTTTTACTCAGCCTGATGTGCCCACAACAAAATATTAATATAGAAAATTGTATAATGCATCTTACACAGAATGGTGATCAAATTTTTTCATCGATGTTTTGAAGACGTTTTGAAAAGAAATATGCTTAATGTTGTTTCTGAAACAGATGTAATTATGCTAACAAAATATTAAATAACAAAAAAATTTGGTAAGTAAGAACCAAAACAATCATTTTTTTATTATAAAATAATCAACCACGTAGGTAAGTTATATTATATGGTAAAACTTGTAACTTAAAATGAAATAAATAAATAATTCTATAGTCGCCTTTTTAGGAGCCCTAAAGTTATACCTCGAATAAAACAGCCACTTGTCCAAATCATAACGTTTGGATACAAATCACTATTAACAAAATATAATTTATTTAATATCCACTTGCAATCGCATCATACACCGAACTAGGGATGTGCCGTTGCTACAATAACAAATTGATATCGATACTTTGATGCATGTAGGTATATTTTATTTAATCTCATTACAAGTTTGATGATTTTGTATACCGTACTGAAAAAATATTACTGACTATTGGTACCTGCCTGCCTAGCATGACCGATTTATATCGCGTGATATAGCGTTTTATCACGTTTAACTGTCAAAAAGACAGAGGAATTTGACAGTTGAGTGTCGATAAAATGCTATATCACGCGATATAAATCGGTCATGCTAGGCAGGCTGAAGGTATAAAGGTAGTTTAACGACATGCTATAAAAATTTTAACCGACTTCAAAAAAAGGAGGAGATTTTCAAGTCGTCTGTATTTTTAGTTTGTATATTTTACAATTACTTCACCGGTTGTTAACCGATTTTGATTACTCTTTTTTTATCTGAAAGAACATAGTTCGATTGTGGTTCTTTAATTATTTATTTAATATTTACAGAGATCTGGCGAGTGCTTTTTTCATAATCCTGAAATTATCAATTAACTAGCTTACCATCGCATGAGTTCTTTCGTATTTTCAGGCATAACTCCTTTGTTTATGAACCGATTAAGATGATTCTCTTTTGCTTGAAAGGGTAACGTAAGTTTGACATAGAGTAACTATTGTGTAACTATACATCTATTATACAATCTTTATTAGTAAGGGGTTAATATTAATAATATACGTTGAAGCTGTTTTTGTAATTGGATCCCAATTTAAAATAATTATGCTAAATAAGCATAAGCCCAAAAGTTAAAATTTTTGACGCACCACAAACCCTGATTGCCTATATTTTTAAATGAACTCGTAGTTGAGACACTCAAATCATCGATATCGACATTTGGCCACCAACCGCCCTAAATTTTAATTTAAGCACTGGTAAGTGAGGCGAGGGTTGTCCATACCCTTATTATAGTAGAATGACACACGGTCCACGTGTGGGGTGAGACCAACAAATTGCAGTGTATCACCCGACCCACAAAGCATAGTCTGTGTGCTAGACAGAAGGGCCCGACTGCTCTGGCCGTAGGTATTCTAAAACGGTACCGTCGCTGTTTGTTGCGCTATAAACGTGACAATTTGGCACCTGTCATGACAATTTAATGTCCATTGCGTCAACCAATTTAAAAATAACATACACTCGTAGTTACACCGCAACGTAAAACAAATTGTCATGACAATAATTATTGACAAATTGTAACGTCATTAAAATAGGGACCTGTCTAAAGAAGCAACTCGGCTAAATTAAACTCGGCCTCTAATATTTAATTTTGCTGGTCACAGTTCTAATTAACCTAAAACCTAAACTTATTCTTCGTTAAGCCTATAGCCGAACTAAGTTTTTCCATACAAAAAATTGACAATACTTAAGAGGGCTGGAAGTTACAAAGGTGCTTACAATATTTACATGAAACAGAGATAAAAACTGTTTTAGAGATAAACGGTGTCATGAGCTAAAGCTGTCATGCAGCTGTAGAAATATAAATATTTATTTGCTCATAATTAAGGTATGATATAAAACAGATCCTAAAGAGGTGTATAAACATTGTCCAGCATGTTTTGCCCATCATGTCATTCATTATTAACTTTAAAATGTTTAAAATGTACTTACATTACATATTTCCATATTTCATAATATAATAGTAATTTAAATGTCAAATTAGTAATATTAAATTTATAAAACTACTGTACACTACAATTTTACTTAATATTCATTAATAAAACATTAATAATATCACTATTCAGAAAAAAAATTAAACCTTTTACGAACATTGTGCTATGCATCTTGGAACCTTTGTTCGGACATTGGGCTATACAGATAGCTTCTTTAAAAAACACACATATTTTTTTAATAGTAAAAACCTTTATAACTTCCACCCCTCTGTGCTAGAAACGAAACTCTCTGCTACTACGGGTACTCTATTAGCATAGTTTGCCTGCATTAAATGTCGATATGTGCGTGCACATAAAAAAAAATAAAAAAAAATAAACTGTTTATTTTTAAAGTTTTTTAAAACAATGTACAATTGCAGGCAAATCTTAAAATTAAAGATTGGGAGGCCCTAGTTACCCTCTTATTGGTTAGTTATGTTGGAATTTGGATGTGGATCCGACCCTTTGTATAGGAATTGATCTTTTAAAAAATACTTTTTCAATGTATTTTTAATTTGCATGGTATTTTTATCTTTGATTTTATCTACAAAAAATTTAGGTAGTTCATTTAAAATTTTAGGAAAGTTACACATCCATACTCTTTTACCGTAGTTGTTGGTACATTTAGGTATTTCATACATGGTGAGATGCTGCAATGTACGCAGTGAAGTTGGTCTTGTTTTGGTTTTTAGCAACTTGAAATTCTGACTATTTTCTACAATAACTGCAAATTTTGCTTTATCAAAGACATTCATCACATTACAATACTGGAAAAGCTTATCATAATTATCTTTAAGTTTATATTTAATTTTAAGAGGAACAATAGTTTTCAGCAATCTAATTTGAAGGTTATAAATATTTTCTAGATAAGTCTTATAAGTTACATAAACCGATTTGTTCGGAGTGGCCCTACTGTCTGCTTTATACTTTGGGCCGGAGCTATCCACCTGCACGGTGTGGTTGGTGGTAGGCGAAATTAATGCTTTCTACGAAAATTATCGGCGATGGGTCTGCTACTTGAGGGAAGCAAATTAAAACGCTATAAAAATGAATGTGCGGCTTTTCGCATCCGATAGGCGAATAAATTTTAACTGATAAATGACTGAGCGAATGCGAAGCGTCCCCGTTTCAGCTGGGAAAAAATGCTTTAGTGTTGTCTGTCCGGCTGTCTTCCAGGGGGTCAAGTCTGCTTATGTTAACGTCAAAATCGTGGTTCAATGGCGTTTCAATGGTATTGCTTTTTGACACAGTTCTTGTTTCTCAAACTCAAAATCGAGACACAATGTGTTTCCGTTTTGGGTTTTTTCGGTTTTAGGTTTTAAGTATAAGTATTTCTCGGCCGATTGTCGTGAAATTTTGTGAGCATGTTCGATAAATTATTTGTTAGAATTTATTGTCCAGTATTTTGAAATTTTTCAAAATGGCAGATATATTATGTCAAAGCGAGGTCTATGGTCTATCCTTTATTATATTCCACTCGTGAATAAGTTTATGCCTTTAGTTTAGTATGAACGTGTCAAAAGATTCCCATTATTTTACGGAAATTGTAGCTTTGATTTGTACACCTACTTTTGAAAATTAAATAAATAATTGCAATCCTTTTACCCCTTCGCGGTTCCATTCACTTCATCTCAACAAAAAAAATACTAGCATTTTTTCTCTAGAAAGATTTAAACCAAATTAATTTAAATGTAGGTCTCCTTTAAAAATAAGCGGTAAGATCATGACAACACGATTGAAAAGAAATAAGATTATGTTTTATTTGCCAAAAATACGAGAAAAAATACAAATAAATTATATCAAATTCTCAATGTCCGATCATAGGGCATAAAGTCGGACAAAAATGATCGGCTAAATAATAAAAACGGTAGTAACTTCTCGTTACGTATACCGCCGTGTATTTCATATACTTTTAAAATAGTGGAAAAGATAGTCCAAGCGGTACGCACGCTACGTGTAACGCAGGCCTAATTGTGATATACAGCCCCCCCGGGAAAAAGTCCACTTACTACCTTTAAAACCAACTTTCTTTACATTGCTTAAGGTTCAAAATGCAACGGTGGGGTATTCGAACATCACCCTTGGTCGTCGCCCGAGAAATTGTTAGCGAAAGACTTATGGTTCGCTTACACGGCGCCAGATATATGGCCCTGGGAAGGCCAATTGTACTAACGTCGTTTGTGGAATTAATTACTCTTTTAAACGAATGCTTTGTCATGAAAACAATCTTATATAAGTACATCTATTTAAAGAAATGTTGGTTGATTTGATGTATACCACAGGTATATCTTAAAATGAAAAGGTGATTTCAGACCACGTGAATGAACAAGTTTTACTATGAGGCCAACCACGGAATCGCGAAAAAAATCAATTGCTCCATACATTATAGTCTAGTCGATGTGCATAGTAAAAGTTGTTCATTCACTTGGTCTGAAATCCCCATTTCATTTTTAGATATACAATTAACGGTGTATAAATGTTAATTGACTCTTGTCTTTTTATTTGACAGCGAAGAAGAGAAATCCTTTGTGACTGTAAAATTTGCAAACTTTTAACGATAAACCGTTTCCAAACAAGCATCCTCGTCACTTCCATAAGTGCAACAGATCAATAGGTCGCCGCACATGTCGCGACCCACTAGAAAAAATAATTTACGTAACAAAGCCAACAGCCGAAGCATATTGGCAGAACACTCACTCCCAATCAACGTCACAACAGACTCGCCCCCATGAAAAAAACAAGTGTTTGCCCTCATAAAGCATCACTACAAATCCGTACAAAGATGATTGTTTATGTTTCATACGGCCTCGAGTGCCATTGTATCGCGAGGGGTGCAATAAAACGCGCGATTGAACATGAATACCGGAGTTAATTCAGCGACGAATAATAATTGTTAGTTTTAATCCTCTTAATGGAGTATTTGGCAGTACGATAAAACGAATTTCAAAGTCATTTTTCTCGCAGATGGGCCACCACGGGATGGAGGGGCTGGATATGTTGGACCCGTTGACGTCGTCGTCGATGACGACGCTCGCGCCGATGGGCGAGGCCGCCCCGCCGCACCACCAGCTGCACGGCTACGGCATGAACCACGTCATGAACCACCACCACGCGGGCGCGCTGGCGCACCCGCCCTCCCACCTCGCCCACCCCGCAGCCGCCCTCCACCCCGACACCGACACAGACCCCCGCGAGCTCGAGGCGTTCGCCGAGCGGTTCAAGCAGCGACGCATCAAGCTGGGCGTCACGCAGGCTGACGTAGGCAAGGCCCTTGCCAACCTCAAACTGCCCGGCGTGGGGGCCCTCTCACAGAGCACTATCTGCCGCTTCGAGAGTCTGACCCTCAGCCACAACAACATGATCGCACTCAAACCTATACTCCAGGCGTGGCTCGAGGAAGCCGAGGCGCAAGCGAAGAATAAGCGGCGAGACCCTGACGCACCGAGCGTACTACCCGCGGGGGAAAAGAAACGCAAGCGCACCTCTATCGCCGCGCCGGAGAAGCGCAGTCTAGAGGCGTACTTTGCGGTGCAGCCGAGGCCCTCCGGGGAGAAGATCACGGCCATCGCGGAGAAACTCGACCTGAAGAAGAACGTAGTGCGCGTGTGGTTCTGCAACCAGCGGCAAAAGCAGAAACGCATGAAGTTCGCGGCGCAGCACTGACCGGCGGGCGGAGGCGCGGCGCTGCTGTATCCCGGCGGCTACGGGTACTAGCGCCCCCGCCCCCGCCCCCGCCCCGCTCATGCCCGCTACCACGATCTCGTTTCGATCTCAACCCTTCGACATACGCTCGTCGAACCGCAACTAGACATTAGTGTAGATATTGTATATGAACCGATTTTATGTTTCTTTGTACACTGTACGATGACTTCTTATATATTTTTCGAGACACAGGGTATATAATTGATTATATACATATCATTACAATAATGGAAGTCGCTTCGTCACACCGTTTCGTTTCGACGCGCCGCGTTTGATGTTTCCGGAGCATCGAATATATACTTATAATGTACTTACATTTTAAAAAGTGAAATTCAGGATTTTTAAGAGAATGTGCCTTGCAAATATCAATATTCTGTGTTTAATGTTAGTAACTTCATCGCTGCGAGTCGCAGAGCCTCGGACACGACCGTAGGTGTCCTCGAATACATCGAATACAATAGGGCGTGCGTGTGGGCGGGCGGCGCGGCGGAGGCGGCGTGGGCGGTGACTCCTGCGCACCTCTCCGTCTCCGGTACCCACTCACTACTAAACCGACAATCTCGCTAATTTTAGACCATAACCGACAAACTCTTTAGTCAAGTGACTAGAACGAATTAGTCAAGTGAAAAGTTTTGAGATTCCGGGTTCGAATCCCGATCAAGACGATCCGATATTGGGGTTATTTTGGGATTAGAACAAAGTACGAATGTTGCCCATTAGATAATTTAATGATATTAGGGAGTGCCCCGTACTGCCCGCCCCCGACCTGCCCACAAAATATCGTTTAAATTATATTATTGATACATTTGTTAGATATTCTGTTCTGTATTTATTGAATTGTACAAAATAATTATAAGAAATCTTTTTTGTATTTAAGTTGTAGATAGTACTCTTAGATTAACGGTTCCGTTCGTTCGTTTGTTAGTTTTGATATTAATTGTAAACATTTCACAAAATGGCACAATTTTAGATTAAGAAATTATTAGTGACATTTAGCCAAAATAGTATTAAAAACTCATTTGTAAATAAATCATATTTCGATTAACAATTAGAGATTAGTTCAAATACAATAGTTACTAAATTGAAAGGAATTAGTACAACCTGGTGATTGCATGCACTCCAAAAAAAACAGTCATTGTGTTCAATATAAGGGAGACAATTTTATTTATCACATGAAAAAATCAAGCAATTTACCTACGCTAACCCTCTCTAAACTAATAATTGGATTGTTATTATTCTAAATCTTTAATTCTAGAGGCCAAATCGCAGAGTGGTCTTTTGCTCAAGAAGTCGAAGAAAGAAAGCTATTGACGTTTTTCAAAGGCATAATTTACACTAAATTAAATAGATATGTTACCCTAGCTAAACCTTATCCCATTAGAACACGGGTTATTTTTACGGGACACGTCACCAATAATGTCAATTTTAACGTACCTACGTAAAAAGTCAAAATATGCTAAATGGAAAAACGGGCTTAGCCAATGAAAACGAACAGAAAACAAACAATTCGTGATTTATAAATAATATTTTTAAAAGAGGTTTTGTAAATATAGGTTTAAATGAATTAAGTTAATAAAACGTGCAATTTAGACTTCGGTAATTTAAAACTAACTGCTAGTATTTATGGGTTTAATTGAATAGAATTACCAAATGTGAACGCTTTGTTATACCAAATTCTAGTCATTGCTTTAGACCGAAAACTATGCAAGTGATAAATCACAAAACACTAGTTACTGTTTATAAAAGAATCAATTTTATTTGATTAAGTTTATTATTTAAAGGTGTTTTATTGTACAGTCAATGAAAGGTGAAAGTTGTATTATTTACGATATATTTATTTAATATTTTAAATAATTACTGATTATCTTGCACGACATCAAAAGTTCTCTTAGTGGTTAAGTAGTTGTACAAAATAAGCAATAAATAATTATAATAATGTTATGAGGCTGTTTATTTTATTTATTAATAATGTTAGACGCTTGTACTTTTCTGGCTTTGTCTTGATTTAAATTTTAACCACGGACTTATTCATTGTATAAGTAATATCTTAAAAACTTATGGCGCACCGAATTCAGATACCTAACCAAAAAGTTAAATCAGAATTGGTTACCCGACTATTCATTTACACCAACTTGTGTGTCGCTAGCCTAATTTCTCAAATGGCTCGAACTTATTCGCATTCCAGAGTGATCGCGTCTTTATCTTTTGATTTTATCAAATCTTTTATGCCTATCTTGACAATGCTATATTGATTGTACAATAAAATTTCTAAGAATGCACAAAGTAAATGACTATTCCAACACTGCTTTTTAGGTGCATTTTAAGATAATCTTATATCTTAAAAATATGCATTAAATCCTATTTACATTTATTTCAACGGAATAGATATATTTTACTGTATAGGTTGAAAATAATTGAATAACGCTAACGACTATAACGAAAATGTAATTATTAAAAAAAATACCTCAATCTACACCGTTGAAGTAAATGTGTTGAAAAAAATATTTTTACAAACGATATTTTTATTTGTAAATAAAAGAAAACTAATGAGTTAGTCCGATCGTAAAATGATTGCTATTAGTTCACAAGCAAACCTCTGTATGTGTAGGCGGAACAATGTTCTTGATACTTGAAGTAAGTAAAAAAACTAATTCTGATTAATCCAACTACAAATATGGAGGTTGCCAATCATAAGTTAATGGTAGTCTTTAGACGATTCTCTTGCAATTATTACTTCTTAATTAATTATTATTATTATTAATAAAAAGAGACAATCTTATTTCGAAAACCAATAAACAATAATTCGAAAATAGAAATATTAGTAATGATCTGTTGTTTTATTGAAATAAAGACACATTATTACCACGATATTGTTCGAAAAAGCTATACCTCATTAATTAACCCACCCTTAGGCCGCCTACGCAGCGACAGGTGCCTATATAGATTAGCACCAAGACACATCTAGAATACACGGTGACCGGACTGGAAGGTTGCTAGGCGCGCTTCGCACGCCGCGCGCGACTAAATAGACTTTTTCATAAGAAGTGGGTACAATGATATCTTTCAAATCGGCACACGGCTCGGAGCGCGCGGCGTGCGCTATTAGACTTCTACATCGTTAATTTTTAAGTCATTTTTATCTTAATATTAAAAAGGGATTGCAGACCACGTGAATGAACAACTTTTACTATGGGGGCCAACCACGGAATCGCGAAAAAAATGAGCTGTTCCATACATTACAGTCGAGTCGATATTGTACTATGGAACAGCTGATTTTTTTTTCGAGATTCCGTGGTTGGCCCCATAGTAAAAGTTGTTCATTCACGTGGTCTAAAATCCCCTATTAATTTTTAGATATACTTAAAAATTCACGATGTATATTATAAGAAGTGGGTATAAAGATAAAGGCATCTTTCAAGAAACCCCCCATAATTTTACAAGGAAGAGTTAAAATTAAGTTTAGCTCTCAAAAGATAAGAAGCGTAAATGGGGCGGCATCATAAGTATTGCACGCGGGCGCTCAGACAGCTAGCGGCGGGCCTGTACGCAGGACGTCATTTCTAATAAACTATCTCTTTCTCTCTTATCTCTACAATACAAACTGCAATTATTGTAAGGCAGCCATTACACGGTAGGTTTTGCTGTCAGTTTAACCACAGTC
The DNA here is from genome assembly GCA_950108535.1 of Agriphila straminella. NCBI lineage: Eukaryota > Metazoa > Arthropoda > Insecta > Lepidoptera > Crambidae > Agriphila > Agriphila straminella. The sequence goes on along the minus strand of OX467303.1, from coordinate 2,742,952 downwards.
ACGGCCGTGACTGACGATTAACCTACCGTGTAATGTAATGACTGATGGTTGCATGAAGTTGATTTCTTCTTTCCATCTGTCAGTCAGTCAAACGTAATTCATGACTGATGGAATTTGACTGACGCTTGCATGAGCATGTAATGGCCGCCTAAAGATCGTTAACGTCAGTCACCGGGTGCGTGGCTGGCCCGACTAGCTGAGCGGGTTGTAGTTGTTCGTTTTACTTCGATACATTAGGATCTAGGTGCTAATCTAGGCATCTGTCGGTGAGTAGGTGGCCTTATCGTTTAGGCAGCGCAGGATCGATAGTTGTGGAGATCCTTGGAGGAGAAATTTCGAATAGCTTTTTTTGTTTTGTCAGACGGTGCCACATTTACTCATGTGTTTAAAGGCCTATTCAAATCTGAGAGGTATCCGCTACCGCCGTGGATAGCGGTAATACCCGAGCTTAGAGTAAGACGCGTTTCACGAAGCCGCGATGCTCGAAGTACCCGAGCGATAACTATGACATTTTCGCTCCTGTCGTGGATACGCGATAAGTAGGTACCGCATACCCATTGGTATATCGCTCAGATTTGAATTTATTCTTAATCGAAGCGTCGGACTCGAAGAAGTTAAACTCTATAGAACCTTCTCTAACTATGATGATTGTTCAGTAAGCTGTAAGTACATAAACGTAAATAAAGACCATGTAACCTTTTGGCATACCTGCCATTTAGAAAAAAATCGGAAACTGATAAAACTAGTGTCAATCGATAGGAAATTGGAAATATCAAAATAAACACAAATTTTTGATTGTAATTTGTCATAAAATGTATACTTTCGGAGATATAAAGAGTCCTGGAGTTGCAAATTGAAGTGTTTCTTTCTATCACGATGATTATTTTTAAGTTCCCATATCTCCGAAAGTAGGGCCAATTTGACAGTCAATTATTCATGTTTATTTTGACGTTTTCTATCGATTAAAACTAGTTACATTAGTTGCGATGAATTTCGGATTTTTTCCGAATATTAGGCTTCATACGTGCCTTTTCAAAAATACTTGATAACTGCTCACAAGTAAGTAACTAAAGCAATAGTGTTATAAGAATCACAAACACCCAGACCGAGACAATAATAATATAGAAATTGGTTAGTTTTCTAAACTGACCCACCCGGGTTGGATATCAGTGATGGAAGTTACTGATATTCGGACAAATTAATTTCGGACACTTTTCAGTCAAAGCTTAGGCGTGAAATACACAGAAGAGATGCGGGATATGGCGGCGATACAGGTATAGGAAATACAGGTATTTCCTTTGCCGACCGTCTAAACCGTGCAAAGGAAATACACGTATCGTCGCCGTATCTGCGCCTTATCTCCGCCGCATCTGTTCTGTGTGTTTCACGCCTTATAGTAGCATCAAACTTGTACAGTGTACACCTTGGTTAGTAACATGCATCAACCATACTTTATTATGAGCATCCCTAAATGACAGTAAAATGAAAGCTTTTGACATAAAAAAATGAAAATATAAACTTTTTGCATCACTAGTTGGCGTTGATGCAAAGAGAAGTGTCAAAATTGGCTTTTAAAAATAAACGGTCTGTACCAAAGAGGAAAGTAAGCGCTCGCTGGCTGACATCTGCCTAAAGGGAAACAATTTAGGGTTAAATCTACCTGCCTACCTGTGTACTCACTCTTCGAAGCTTAGTAAAAAAAATACATTGACACATACATTTTTATCAACGCCATCTATCGAGCCTACAGTTTTTTGTCATTTAGAAAAGCCTTCTTCCGTTGACATCGGCATAGTGGCATTGAGACTTTTGTAAGTAAGAAGTCTTTGATTATTATTATTATTATATATTATTAGTATGAAAGTAAGCAAATTGAATTAACAATTATTTTATAACTCTAGATGGAGTGATTCGTAATATTTCATAGCCATTAGCAATATGCAAACATTGTACCAAATGTTGAGATCGCAGACTACAGAAACAGATAAGGCAGTCTAGACCATTGTGATGTTAAGTGTACCATACAGTGTTTACCACTGACCTGAAGACCTCGAGACCTTGGCTCACAGTCACATCGACAACTGAAGCCAGCGCCGTAGCTAAGGGTTGGCAAGGGGGCGGCTGCCAGGGGCGCAACCCTTAGGGGGGCGCACTTTACTGACCCATAGCTAGAAAAAAATCTATTAGTTTTGGGGCGCAAAATTCATATCTTGCCAGGGGCGCTCATTATCCCAGATATAAGTTTTGGGGCGCAAAATTCATATCTTGCCAGGGGCGCTCATTATCCTAGAAATATGTCTTGGGGCGCAAAATTCATATCTTGCCAGGGGCGCTCATTATCCTAGAAATATGTCTTGGGGCGCAAAATTCATATCTTGCCAGGGGCGCTCGTTATCCTAGAAATATGTCTTGGGGCGCAAAATTCGAATCTTGCCAGGGGCGCTCATTATCCTTGGGGCACATAATTCAAATTTTGCCAGGGGCGCTCATTATCCCAGAAATAAGTCTTGGGGCACAAAATTCAAATCTTGCCAGGGGAGCTCATTATCCCAGAAATAAGTCTTGGGTCGCAAAATTCAAATCTTGCCAGAGGCGCTCAATATCCTAGAAATATGTCTTGGGGCGCAAAATTCAAATCTTGCCAGGGGCGCTCATTATCCTTGGGGCACAAAATTCAAATCTTGCCAGGGGCGCTCATTATCCTAGAAATATGTCTTGGGGCGCAAAATTCGAATCTTGCCAGGGGCGCTCATTATCCTTGGGGCACAAAATTCAAATCTTGCCAGGGGCGCTCTTTATCCCAGAAATAAGTCTTGGGGCGCAAAATTTAAATCTTGCCAGGGGCGCTCATTATCCTAGAAATGTCTTGGGGCGCAAAATTCAAATCTTGCCAGGGGCGCTCATGAGCATGACCCTAGCTACGACGCTGGCTGAAGCACACAATCTGATAATAAACAAACTTGAACTATATTTTCACCTTGTTTGTTACTACTTTGAAGTATGTACTTAGAATAATGATGGTATGATCGGACATCTCGACGCTCCACGACGAGTCTGCCCCCCCCCACTCAAATGGCCAACATTCTATACGTTTGAACGCTACGCTTAGTATAATGAGCAACACAATGATAAATCACATGTCGCAAACGTTGTACCTAAATCACAGACTTTGATGTATTGTATGGAATTGGCAGTTTGCTGAAATTATTACAAAATAAACCGGTCAAGCAAGAGCGAGTCGGACTCGCGCATCGAGGGTTTCCGTACCATCATAATAAATACACTGCAGAGCCTGCTGTAGAATAATTAAATTATTATTGCAGTATTATTAGGTCAACACCTTCTCTTGGCCGATTGTGGAACTATTTTTTTTTCCTAGTCCAGCGCCATCTCTTGACCGTTAGTGGAACTAAATAAAATTTTCTTGGGTCAGGGCCATCTGTTGACTGCTAAAGGAACGAATTAATTTTTTGTTTGTTTTTTGAGTTCCTAAAAAAGTGTGTTTGAGACAGCGTTTTATTTTTCCTGTAATCTTTACATAAACTACTATCAAATACAATTATTTCAGATTTGTCTCTTTGCAATCTTCGGAGATAAAGGGGGGGGAACGGTATTTTTCTTTTTACATTTTTCATCATAGGTCGAAAACTATGCGGCCTAAAAAAAAAATTATTTAAAATGTGCAAACAGCGCTCTTTCATATAATACCCCACATGCCCTAGTCGCCTTACTTAAAATTTTTAAGACCCCTTTTCAGTCCCTGTTGTAAAAAAAATATTTATTTTTTTATTTCTTTCTTATTTGCAAAATAGTTGGACAAACGTCATCTTAAACTATTCCAAATTTCAAGTTGATACCATTAGTAGTTCTCGAGATATCCAGCTGTGACAGACAGACAGACAGACTGAGTCACACCATAAGGGTTCCTTTTTACCATTTTGGTACGGAACCTTAAAAATGCATCGCGCTAAAAGTACGATGTTCGTCGCAGCACTAGCACTATTAACTCACGATTGAGGTTCATCAAGTAAATTAAATTTTCGTATGGCCCCTTACTTATTTTAAGGCGTTCAAACGCATAAAATGTTGGCCATTCGAGTACTTAGCTGCTGCTCTTCTATCGTCGGGTAATCACTATTATGACGACGACGATGACGTCACAGCAGCTATTTTCGTAGTATATGTTGCATTTGGAATTTGCAGCAAGTTTTTAGTAGAACCCCTAGTACGCAAATAGACAACTATTTTGACGTTACAAAATGTTTTCATTCTAATTATTCAATTTATGCTTCGATCATCTATACTCTATACCTGAGGATGTAGCACGTCATACAATAACAAAGCTGAAATGTGGCACATGCCGTTTGACAAATCACGAGACACTAAATGTCAAGTTGTATGACAAGTCATGGGGTATACTTGTCTTAGCAGTAATCCATAGCAACCTCAAAAATAGTGTACCTATAAAATTCAAGCGAGAAGCCAGTTGTTTGTCCAATATATCACTAATAAAACGTAGAAACTGCATTGCACTTGAGGGGCGTCTTCGGACCGTAACTAGATAGATGGCCGTACAATCTAATTCGGTGCCGGCCGGCGATAAAACGTGCTCGTCCGGCGCCGTTACTTGGCAACCGCGTTATGGCATCGGGGTATCGACAACCCTTTTCGCCGATTGTAGGTAGGTATACATTATTGGTGTATAACCTATAGTAACTATTTTGTCACGATGAGTTATTTTTTTTTGATGCTCGGAAGAACCGAAGATTAGATGAAAAAAAAACGAATCTAGCTTAAGGCGGTTGTATGACCAAAAGTGGCGCCCTCAGAGGTTTTTATTTAATAAGTTATTAATAGAAAAAGATTTTAATAATGTTTATCGTGGAGATTTTAGGGCCCATGGTCTAGTATTTTTAGAAGGTATCACTACATGCCCTCGTAGTCATTCGTAGAAGTAGATAGCAAATGTGTCAAAAGCGGCCACTTTTGCTATCTACTTCTAGCAGTGACTACGAGGGAATGTAACGATACCGTCTAAAAATACTAGACTGTGGGCCCTAAAATCTCCACGAAAACATTTTTAAAACTGTGTATTAGAATTATAATATTCAATATAATTCACCGCGGCGCCACTTTCGCTCAGGGTACGTACCTTAAAAGGGTACCTTAAAAGAATAGCCGTCAAAATGGCGCGTATCATCAATATTTTTTCTTTTGCTATTTTTAACATTTAAGTGTTGTTTTAAAAAAAATACTACACGCACTAAGCAAATAACTTAAAATCTAATTAGTTACTAGATAATGTATAAATATTTTGACTAAATTAGAATTTAAGGACTACACCTCGTCCATTAGGTTTCACTCAATAAAATGAGGCAAGTTTTCCAGAAACTTTGTTTTCAACTTTGCCTTTGATATATACCTACAACTTGTTAAAAAACCCGAATATGATAGATGGGTGCATGCATTCATCCCTGAAAATTATTATAAACCTCGAAAACCGGTATTCTTTCGTTTATCATAATTTTATTTGTAATAATTTTATTTGCCATAATGATCCTCGGTCATAATATTCATTTGTAATAATGGCTTTTATAATAACAACGTATGACATAACAATCCATTAGCCATACTTTCCATTTGCCATAAAATTAGGTGCCATAATAACAAGTGTCATAATGATTAGTTCCTATAAATATTATTTGACATAATCAATAATTGACATAATATACATAACTTATAACGTATCTCTTCACCTAAACGTACCTAGGGGTAATAAATAAAAACATTTAATGCGACCACCACTACTGGTAGGTTAGGTTAGTGTTTTGACCACTCGCAGCGGAGCTCCATAATGCTTGCATGCATGTTGCATGCTGAATGCCTGCTTGCATGCTGCATGCCTGCCTGCATGCTTGCTGCATGCTGCTTGCCTGCTTGTATGCTCCATGCCTGCTTGTATGCTCTATGCCTGCTTGCATGCAGAATGCTTGCCGGGGGGTGCAGGGGGGCTGGCCCTCTTGTTCGGGGGGGTCGGGGGGCCTGAGGCCCCCCGCTATAAAGAAAAACTTTTAATGCACCTACCAGTAGGTTAGGTTAGGTTAGTGTTTTGACCACTCGCAGCGCAGCGAGCGGAGCTCTCTAATGCTTGCGTGCATGCTGCATTCCTGATTGCTTGCCTGTTGCATGCCTGCTTGCATGCTGCATGCCTGGCTTGCATGCTGCATGCCTGCTTGCATGCTGTATGCCTGCTTGCATGCTGCATGCCTGCTTGCATGCTGCATGCCTGGCTTGCATGCTGCATGCCTGCTTGCATGCTGAGTGCCTGCTGCATGCCTGCTTGCATGCTGCACACTTGCTTGCATGCTGAATGCCTGCTTGCACTGCATGCAATTGCAATTGCATGCTTACCTACTCATTATATTTAAAAACTAAATATTAAAAAAAAAACCTAAATCGTATAATCATAAAGCTAATTATAATTTTATAACAATTTTATGTTAGTTCCACAATTTTGTCGTTTTAAATTGAGATTCAATGCCAAAGCTCTCAAAAATTCTCTATTAGTATAATAAATAAATTATCTTGATTGGTCAAAATCTTATTAATTCTTTGATAAATATGAATTACTAGCTTCCGCCCGCGACTTCGTCCGCGTGGAAAATTAAATCATAGAATAATGTTTATCCTGGTTTAAGCTTCTCTGAGGATTTTATCGAATGTCCACGCGGACGAAGTCGCTGGCGGAAGCTAGTTTATAATATCAGTAGGATTATATTTCACCTACAAAGATTTATTGAAAAAAATAACAATCATCAAACATCCTATACTATCCCACGGGAACAAAAAACCGGGATAAAATGTATAGCTCATGTTTTGAGATTCAAAACTTAGAGGTACCTATACCTGGCCAAATTTCAGTGCATTTCGTTCAGCCGTCTCGTAATAAATTATTTTATATTAATTATCCCACGGGAAGAAAAACCAGGATAAAAATTAATGTATCCTGCATGATAAGTTAAACCTAACTATGTACATAATATACTCAATTTTTTTGCCGTCTCAAATTTGCGTAGATCCTGTATTATCCCACGGGAACAAAAAACCGGGATAAAAAGTATCTTATGTGTTAATCCAGGCTATAAACTATCTGTGTGCCAAATTTCATCTAAATCCGTTCAGCCGTTTTTGCGTGATTGAGAACAAACATCCAAACCCACAAACTTTCACATTTATAATTTTAGTAGGAAGTAGGATAGTAGGATTAGTAGGATTATATTTCACCTACAAAGATTTATTGGAAAAAATATCAATCATCAAATATCCTATACTATCCCACGGGAACAAAAAACCGGGATAAAATGTATAGCTCATGTGTTGAGATTCAAAACTTAGAGGTACCTATACCTGGCCAAATTTCAGTTCATTTCGTTTAGCCGTCTCGTAATAAATTATTTTATATTAATTATCCCTCGGGAAGAAAAACCGGGATAAAAATTAATGTATCCTGCATGTTAAGTTAAACCTAACTATGTACATAATATACTCAATTTTTTGCCGTCTCAAATTTGCCGAGATCCTGTATTATCCCACGGGAACAAAAAACCGGGATAAAAAGTATCCTATGTGTTAATCCAGGCTATAAACTATCTGTGTGCTAAATTTCATCTAAATCCGTTCAGCCGTTTTTGCGTGATTGAGGAACAAACATCCAAACCCACAAACTTTCACATTTATAATATTAGTAGGATGCTGGCCTCTTTCATTATTTCTTTGCTGAAATAAAATAAAACAAGGTTTGTTTTGCCAAGTATTGTAATAAGTAAGTATTATGGAAAATCATTGTTATGGATAATAACATTATTTTAAATGAAGAGTATGGCAAATAAAATTATGTAATAAGAACAATATGTCATTTGATTGTTTATGACCAATGAAATTAGTGAAAATAAATTTATGTCATTTGTTAGTTATGGCAAATAAAACATTATGTTTAATGAATTTATGGCATATGCAAGTATGGCAAATGAAATTATTGCATTTAAAATTAGGGAAAACATTAGTGAACCTCGAAAACCACCACGAAAATAAATAAAAAAAAACTATTCATAATAAACTGCATAGATGCAACTTGCAACCCTATAAACTTAAATTGTGTTTTGCTTTTGCCCTTAACGAGCATGGGATTGATTATCGAAAATAAAAAAGCTTTAAAAAAACCTCCTTCAAAAAACCTGAAAATAAAAACAGAAACTTAAATACGTTAAGTATAGTATAAGTTTATCTAAAATGCAAGAAATAATATTCAGATTAGATACGCGTAAGTATACTAGGTATCAATAGGGAACATGCATCATTTTTTTTTAAATCAAAATAATGATGCATGTAATAATGATGCATGCAAAAAAATGAAAAGTGTAATGCGTGAGAAATTTCGAGTGATATAGGTACATGAAGTTAGCACGCATCAGCACCCGCCCAAAAACACTCTATACAAAACGGTCAACATTAAATTTGTGACGTCACTTGTGCCACGTTTTAGGCGCATTAGTATGGAGTTAGCCAAGAATTTTCAAATATTTCCCCAAATATTGCGTTTAAGTACATGTGTCCTACAAAATATTATTTCTTATTCGATATTCTATCCGACTGTTAAGTGCATTATATCCGAAAATGAAAAAAAAATATCGTTATTTTTCCCTGTGTGATAAAACTAAAATAATATTTTTTTTATTATTTTTTTCTGTTCCATCATGTTTTTATACGTGTCCGCAGCGATCAAGATCAAATTTATCAAAATCGGTGACTTATGCATGTTCCCTATTTTAATAAAACACATCTTATAAAGTCGGGTGGGGCTGGAGGTCTTTTTCAACTTCTTTATTTAATTATAAAAGTCCGAATTGTGAACCGATTTTCAAAATGAAGAATTTTGAAAATCGGTTTACAATTCGAGGAGATATCGAGGAACATACATACAAAAAAAACAGTCGAATTGATACCCTTCTCCTTTTTTTGAAGTCTGTTAAAAACAGTAGTCTATTTGCGTCTAGGGTTGTCACTTTCCAGTTTTCTATACAAATAAAAACAAAAATTTACTGGTTTATTATGAAACATTCTGTATAAGAAAGATGTGCAAACAATGGTAACAATTATTTCAAAAAATAAGTAGTTTAACTAGTTAACCCGTTTATTACGAAAATAAAATATTTGTTTATTACTTACAATATCGAAAATCCAAATTCCGTGGGCACCCATGATCGGGTAAGAAATGTGCCATAAATACACACTAACATCATCAAGTGATCATTAAATTACTTCATTTGTATAATCTATAAAAAGCGTAATAATATCAAAACCAACGAATATTTCGCAAATTCTTTAACAAAAGTCAATAAGAACTTGTTTATGCTTACTTAACTTTAATCATGGCATTAAGTTAACAAATTAACCCCAAAAACAAATTTCGCTTGCCCGAGGCGGCCAATCTAGTTGGGGTCATACTTGAAAAGCATTGATTTAATTTGGCAAGTATGTAAACTCATTCGAGGCAGTTCATTCTATAATATGTTCCGTTTGCTGGTAATTATAGCCCCAGGGTTTTTGGGATTAACTTAGTGACAAGGGGTAGCATTAGCAAGCAAGGAAGTATGTTCGCTTTTTAATCATTATTCAATATTAGATGGTAAGTATTGTTTTATATTTTTTCTCATACACAGAGGCCACTCTATCTTCCACTAGCGACCCGCCCTCGCTTCGCTTCGGTTCCTTTCTTTTCGTTCCATAAGTTTATACCCGACCCGTTCGAGTCCCGATCACCGATCCCCATCATCGGTATGAGAAACGCGCTTGAATTTATTTTCGCGCGCGTAAACTTTTTGCGATAACTCCTAAGATATTTATTTAAACTATAAAGTGTAAAGGGCTAAAATTATGTGCATGAAACGCTTATAGTAACGAATGCATTTTATTTGATAAGCATTAATACTGTTTCCGTCTAAATACCTTTCCAATTACCACATTATTTGTGACCATTTTAAAAAAGTTCAAAGGGCTATCCTTAAAAGATAGACCTAAACCGTCGCGGACTTTTTTGTAGACCTATAACAGAGAAACATTTAAACCGCCAGAAATCCTTTAAACAGCACTTACGCTCTTTTAAAATGAACAAATTAATATTATGATGACTTAAAAAAAATTGGAAAAGAAAAAAATACGTGTCTCTTGTTTACATCAGTAATTTCTAAATACCAAATAAAAACACTGGACAAAAATTTTGAAGTCAATTATGTTAGCCGAGTGTTTAAACATTATGTGCACAAGTTTTAAAATGTTAGCATTCATGGTTGTTAAATATATTAAGATAATGTTAGTATGTATGGAAAATGCAAATTCTTTAAAATTTTCCATACAAAACGGCAATTTCATAATTATACCCCTAATAATAAGATGTATCTTAGCTTTAGCACTCGAGTTATCAGTAAATCCTACCACCTCTACTCCCCAAAAAATAGTTTTTTTTTTATTTTGACTTAATTCTAGCGTCCAGGCTACCGATAATCGGGAAATTCTGCGCTGAAGCCTATATTTTATAAGGGCATGTTTAGCAGTAAAAATTTAAATTATAGTAAGTAGTTATACATGAACCGCTGTGGCTTGTAGCGTCGAGAAATTAATAAATAGTGGTTAAACACCCTGTTTTTACCTTCGATCAAGAATACCCTAGATGTCCGGTCAGAGTCTCAAAAATTCACTTGATTCCAAAATAAATAGCTAAAGCACTTGTGTTTTGGACATCAGAGACAACGGTGGACAACCTGAGCAAATACAAAAAAGTTATATTTCTAAATTGACCCAGTCGGGAATCGAACTCCGGACCTCAGAGATGGCGACACCTTGAAAACCGGTGTACAAACCACTCAACCACGGAGTTCGTCAAGTAATTCTAAATTTTAGTATTTCAGATCATCACATTCCCTGTCCGTCTCGTGTCGCACAGAGCCATATCCACTACTAGGAGACCAGTATAAGTTCGCGACAGGTGGCTTGCTTAGCGCCTAGCGCCTAGCGCCTAGATATATATTTAGTAGGCGACTAGCCTAGCGAGGCGCCAAGCGCGCAGAATGGCCGGTTGCGAACATTCGTAACGTTCCTTTTACTTCGATACATATATAGGCGATAAGCGCAAGCCACCTGTCGGCGCGTACGCAGCCTTACGGCACAATCAGTCATGCTACCAACAAAATATATACAGACGTATGGAGGGTACGCAACGATTCACACGCTGGTGGCGTAACCATGGTGTCCTAGAGAGATATGACCCTTATAAGCCAACCGTGGCGGGCGACACGGCATAGCAAGCGAATTCAATAATCACTGCGCGTTTTCTCGATGGCAGCCTCCCAGCTCGTCGTCACGACGGCGCAGTGATTACCAAATTCGCTTGCCTCGGCGCCCGCCACCGTTGGCTGTGGCTGGGCCGTTATGCATAGTCGGTCGCGAGCATGTTTGCTCAGCCCCGCCCGCGGCTTAAGCCTAATATTACATGTATGGAGATCGCCGCATTGTGCTGCGTCAACAATACTAACTGTTTGGTTAGCGCACTAATTGGATCGGCATTTGCGAGCGATAGATCGATGGTATCGCTTTGTGAGACGCCGCTGCGGAATATACCTATATAGTAAATGTATATGCTCAGTGGCTGCGGCTATATATTCATGAAAGATGGGTTGATGATGTCTGAAGTTTACTAACGAAAGCGATACAAACAAGTTTCATAGACAATAAATTAACTTAGCTAAAAGAAGGTGGGTTTGGTACATTTCAAAACGAAACCATTTACGACACTCCGAGTACGATCAAAACTCTCACACACATTGCTTAAAATTTTAAAGGCTTAACTTTTTCCAAAGTTTACGCGAATATTAAACGAACGATAACTATTTTAGTTCTTTTCTTCAAAATTTGTACAATGGGGCTCCAGATGATGTAGAAGTGAAAACACAATGTTGTTGTTGATTGCGCAATAAATTAAATAAATAAAAATCCATTTGTTTGGCCTGATAAAAAAATTATAATCTCTCAGCCAGATTATAATTTTCAGACCTACAATTTGATTAAATTGTCAATAGTCAGAATCCGCGGCATTTTGGCAAAGTGTAAATTTTACAGATTAAAATAGGTACCTACATCATTTTGTACCACAATTCAAGCTCTCTCATGTTTATTCACTTCTCAAGCTTACGCGCTCACTAGACATGACTAATTACCAAAGTACTTTCAATGAAACCGCGCTAGTATCCGTTAAAAGTGTTTTATTTCATCTCTCATGTTTGTCACTTCTGTTGTACAAAGTTAAATCTTCTTATCTTATCGAATGAGGATTAGTGGCCACCTCTGGTGTTAGAGTTTATCAAGCCGCCTGTAAGGCCTCTAACTTGGCTTAACGACTGTTATCAATTGACAACAGCCGGGACCGACGGTTTAACGTGCCCTCCGAAGCACGGAAGCGCTCAGTTGTAATGCCACTTTACGGTCACCCATCCGACACCTGGCCGGACCGAGTGTTGCTTGACAAACGTGATCGAGTACGATCAGTCTGTCAAGTTCCGCCACGAGCGCTTCAAAAGTTAAATTAATCGCATTGTACCTAAACAAAACGATCTCGTATTAAAACTTAGGTTATCTCAATCACGCGCAATGGCTACTTAATCTTAATTTCTATTACGTTATAATCTATGATATGTACTCTCGGTGAGTAAATCATACCCTTGTTTAGGTAGCCCCCGACTGTTCATAGCTCCATAAAGTTTCGGATTACTCAATTTAGGGGCCCTATCTCAGCAATTTTCAACTGTGAAACTAAAACCGCTACATTCTCATTTAGGTTACATTTAGCAAAAAAAATGGTTTTGAAATTGTCCAAGATATTAGCGTCCTCCTAAGGCACAGATTAAAAAAAATAACATTTTTAGCAAAACTTTTCAATCAACGGAAACTGATTTAATGGTATTATCGGTAAAAAATTAGCATGAACTGGAGCTCTAGTAAAGAACATAATATAACTACACCAAAAATAGAAAAGTAAATTGTTTTTGTAATATCACAAAACTAAACTATAAATGTGAAGCATTATTACTTATTTGTTAATATTAAAACAATAGAAATACTTAGCTCTAGCTATGCTTCGTTTTTTTCATTGGTCATGTTATTCCATAAATCTCGTATCTATGAAAATAACTTCCGGTTTGTATGGAGAAGTTACTTGATGAAGCTTTGTTTTTGTGCACAAAAGCTTTTTTTCCCCATTATCAATATGAATCTCATTATACTGCTAATTTACACTACATTGAGCAATTCCTTTCTCTTAACCAACCTTAGAATTAACAATAACAATGATTTATCGACGGTGGCTGCAGATTTAGGGTTCCCTAGGCGTGGTGGACCCGCTCCACTCATTGATTTATTTATGGCCAACACCGCAGGTTCCGTACTAGGTATGCCACTTACGGGCTGATTTGATTTGGCTGAGGGGCTTTTAAGGCGACTTGAATGGGATAGGATGGTTTTTTGCAAAACGATTTCTGAATTTTGCGTTGGCAATCTTACCTCCGTATTATAGCTATATGAACAGGGGCTTTAACTTTTCGAATCGACGGGTCTGCCGAGCTTCAACTTAGAACAGAGAAATCAAAGTAAGGAATTTCGTATTGTAGGTACTATTTGACGAAGTTATTTAGAAGATATCAATGTTCTTGTGACATCATAAATTGGGAGCTATTTTAGCCCGACTGGGGCTCAATTTAGCTGTTTTAATTTGAAGCCCAGCAGAATTTTTGAAATTCGAGGCGTTAGCCGGTACGGCCCCAGGTCCAAACAGTTCATTTTGAATTTTTGTTATTTTTTCTATCAAAAGTGTAGCTGTTGTCACCACGCAAGTTGCTAATCACCCGGTTTACGGTGTTTTAGTGGTAGTTCCCCTTTCAAACTAAAACCTTTCAACAGATCGAAGGTTAAAGTTATATAATAAGCATTATGGTAGCTCTGCACGAGTTATCAGACCACAGACCGCCTCAGGCATCAACGCTGATCTCCTGCACTTCGCCAATCAAAACCGGCCGCAACTAGCACAATAGAACTACACTACACCCACCTGCTGCACCTGCCGAAGCATCTAAAGAGTAATGAAATAAGGTCCGTTTTACCATAGCCGAACAATAAAGGAGTTGGCTTTACGACGTTTTGTTATACGACGTAGCCTGCAGGAGTTGCAGTTGACTCGAACCAGCTGTGCTAGTGATGTGGTGGTATGAAATGTATCGATGGTTTTCTTTAATAGATGTGGATTTTGTGCTAAAACGAGAAATAACTAATACTATTACTATCAAACACTAATGGAACTGTGCTAATGGGTTATTTTTTTTCATTTTATAATAACATATACTAAGGCTCAGTTGCACCATCTAACTTAACGATAACAAGCTTGTTAAAGTACCGGTTAAGCACAAGTTTGCCAAAAAAGAGGTTGCCAGCCAGCATGAGTCCTTTGACAAATTTGACGTGACAAATAGGTAGCATTATCATTTGACGATAACTTTAACTTTGACAGCGTTTTGGTGCAACTCACACTAAGCTTAGAAAACAAAGACTTACCTATAGCCTTATTCTGAGTCTAAAAGTAGACTAAAGTTAGTTGTGGTTTAAAACTGCTGTCTCTGTTTTCCTTTCAGTAAATAAAAGTGTAAGCATCAGTTTTAAGCTAGGATTAGCTTTGGGCCAAGTTTTGGATAAGGAGGATAGAGTTTTATGTGATTCAGGTAGCGTATTGAAGTTTAGCGAATTTTCGTAAAAAATGCTAAGTGTACACTTAAGGCACTTACACAGAATAAATAATGCCTTAGATTTAAATTAAAAATTACCATGTTCTCTAGCCAAAACATAATTATATTTTAAACCAATCAGTGTTTTGAGGACAAAGCTTCAAGCACTCATTCAGTTTGCTTGTTTTATTGAATACAACAAGTTCACCGAATGTTTGGTGCGCGAAGAAAATTAAATGTTCCCAAAACTTGGGACTTCCCAAATAAACTAAAATAATAAGACGAAAAACAGTCTTAAAACACTGATGATGATGATGATATCCACGAGGATTTATGTACATAATATAAGTAAATTAGGTACTGAACTTAAAAAAATAGAAACTTTTTACTTTTCATCGATAAAACATTTCCTCCATCCGAAAACAATTCGTCGACGTTTCCCAACACTGACTGATGAAACTTTGATAAGCGCCCCTCATTACCAGTTTTTTTCTCTGAATACTTCAGTAGGGCCGCCAGTGATTTTCCGGGCGCTTGGCGGATGTTCTTCAAACCCAGTTATATATACCCTCGAAGCTGCAGTCTGTTTTATAGCTATGCAATAAAGTCTACAGTCCCTTGGCAGCAATATGGTGCGGAGCCGACACTACGCTCGGTTTGACTCTTGATGTCTGTAAAGGCAATTACGTCTATAGTGTCTGTTACTATTAGCTGTAAACTTGGTATGTACCTAATGGTATATTATGTAGTTATTGTCTGTAGTACTTTCCTAAGGTATTTAACTAGCACTATGTTATGTTATAGCTTGATAGAGGTATTGACGTCGAAGATAATTAAAAAAGGAATTTTATGCAAGATTTCGGTACCTACTCATTTGAATGGAAAATCTGTATTTTTTGTAGGACGTGTGTATGACCCAAAAAACAAAAAAAAACTTTTTAAAATATAAAGTTTACGTAAGGTTGATACTTCCAAGTGGAAATTAAAAACAAAAAAAACACAGTAAGAATATTAGCAAGTAAATGCGCCATTGTGTAAGTCTCCGATGCCCGCAGGATACGAAAATTGGCTCATTTTTACGACATTCAAAAAGTTGCCCTCCCGCCATCTCCTATTTCATTACCACTCAGTGGGCTAATTAATTTTTTAAGCTCCAAATTAAGTCCCAGACCGCGTGCGCTCGTGCGAAAATTTGTAAAATTTACTTGTGATTTCATTACTTCGGGCTGTTTTAATGACTTTTCTTTGCCGAAATTTTTTCGCGGCTGTAATTTTTCCGGCTACATACTTTTTTAATATTCCCTCTTTACGACTGACTGGGCCTGTTAGAATGTTTGATTAATTGTTAGCGTTGTTGGTAAACGCCCGTTTTGTTTGTTGGCTGACTTCGAATTTCAAGAATTGTTTTTAACTGTTTTACAACCTATATCACTTTTCTAACGATATGACCAAGATTATAGTGTGTTCACTGATATTCGGGTATTGTATACCTACAATACTTGGGGGTTGTATACAGGGTGGAATTTAATGCCACCTGGAAGAAAAGTACTAAACAATGGAGATAGCAAACACTCAAAAGAAACTCCTTTATTTCCGAAATAAAACTAACTGCATTCAAAGATTTTTTAAATACGCTTAGGTACCACACCTAGTAATCGATCCGGCTATAATTCGAAAAAACAACCCACTTTTATGGTGATATCAATTGATAGGGTCAAGGATTAAATCTCTTTAATAAACATGGTGAAGAAAAACCATGAAATCTAAACTTATTTTAATTGATCAGGAAAAATTATGCAAGTAGTATGCTACCTAACTACATAATTCGTTATACAATACCACACTCTTATACTAATACTGTGACAATACCAAATAATATACTCGAAAAAATACCGATCACATCAGATCAATTCTCGGATGGGAATCGAACCCGCGACCTTTATATGTCCGGTCAAATGCTCTGACCGCTGAGCTATCGAGTCACTGGTGGCATCGTCGAATTTCTTCTAGCTCAGCGGTCAGAGCATTGGACCACGTATGTATAATAAGGACCGGAGATCCAAAAATTAAACACTTAACAGCCTGTATAAGGAAGACCTGTGCCCCAGCAATGCCTAAAGACCATGATGATTAAATCGTACAATCGACAACACTTCCTCTATACCACTCCTAAGGTTAAAACCGCACGCACACGATTTTTTCTGCAAAGCGGTACTTAAAGCACGTGAGTTGCCGTGTTGCCGATCGTACCTAATTTATTCTCATATTGATCAAAGAATAGGTTAAAACTGCTATTACCCTGGCTACAAGTAACAAACAAGTTATTGATCTTTCTTTGGATGAATTTAAAAACCATGATGAAAAGACGCTTATGGGTATAAAGGTTATTTATCGTATATAAAGTAGACGATTATCTGAATGATCAAAATGTCTGGAAATGATGTAACACATAACACATAACCGCCCGTTCTTCTTGTCATATAAAAAAATCTGAAACGGGTGGTGAAAATATATAGACGATTCAAAAGTGCTTAATTATCATAATTAATATATAATTAATATTTTGTCTATTAAATTAATTATTAAGTTAGCAAAACATGTTGTCTTGATCTTGACTTGACTTGAATAATCGGTCCTTCCCCAACCAAACGTGATATGCTGATTTGGAATTCTGAAAGGTATCTGTCGGAGCGGATAGCATCAGCCGTGTTCAGCCGATTTAGCCCCTGACACTTTAGGCACCTCATCTGGAACAGCTAATCCATAATGGCTGACTGAACTGCAGATTTAGATCACAAGTAATGTTTAAATAAGATCTTATTAAAATAAATTAGCATTCAAACACTTTTAACGGTTACTAGGTTTTATTGAAAGTACTTACTTTGGTAAGTAATTAGTAAGTTGGTATTAGTAAACTTTTTTTTTTATTTTCCCGACGTTTCGGCACCTTTATAGCTGCCGTTGTCACAGGGGACTGAAGCTGCTCGTGAGCATACCCTCAAGCGATGAATTTATAATGACGTTCAGTAACGTAAATTTAACAAACAATTTAATTGGTTCGCTGTAAACATATTGTTGTCGTAACCCGCCTAATTTATTATTATATTTAAGTGTTTTTTTTGTATTTTATTTAATGCATTAACGCCGGAGCGGTCGCTGGCGACCGAGACACAATAGATTTTCTATATATATATATAGATTTCTATTGTGTCTCATTTTCCGGGCGTTGAAGAGTTAAGGCACGGTGGTAGTGAAAATAGCGCCGCCACTACATTTATTTTTATTACTCGTAAACCAAGTCAATATTTAAAAAAAGCTCATGTAATAATCTCTTTTTTAAATTGTCTCTTATATTTTTTGAATAACTCTTCAACAGTTATCATTCATTCTGTATGTTTTAAAATCCATAATTGCCAAAAGTGGCCACTTTGAGCTAAAATGGATCTGCGGGCGGATATGCGTTGCATATGCGCACACTCAGAGCATGCATGCAACAGAAACTATTTCAAGCTCGCAAGAACGGTAGCGCGCGCGTAGCGCACTTTCTGCGCTTACGTGTGGAAATCACAATCACACACGCCTTTACAATGCACTCTCTCAATTCACAAAAGTTTCGCGATCAAAGGCATCCGCCACATGAGTGAATCGACATGACGTCCATTTTGGCCGACGAACAAACAAAGTTCTACTTAAAACGACTAATTATTTGACGCCAAAGTAATGTTAGCACAACAAAAAGTTCGCGCCGGTTAACCGCGCACAGGCCGCATACATAATCTGGACTACGATTTCACCCAATTTCACCCAGAACTTAATTCGTTTTGGGAGTTAGTTCCGTACAAATGTAATTAGGGAAACTTTTCGGATTAAGCGTGTGTTTTTCCATAGTGAGACCAGCGTAGGCTGAGCCGTCTCGCAGATGCGTTTTGATGTTAAAATTATCTTGGGTCACAAACTTGTCACAAACTAACTGTCTAGCTCGATCTGTCAGTGAACTGTTAAATACCTAACTTTAGGAAGAACTCCTTCCAGGCACAGTACCTAAGTATATCCTATGTACCGTGTGAGAGTTTGGTAAGCACAAATTGTAAGCTTCTAGTTTAGAATTCCGCATCTCCTGCTCAATCTCAAAATGACGTTTTAGTGATCTTAGAATAAAGCGAATCTACTCATGTGCAATAATATTTTATTATATTAATAGGTACCTAGGTATGAAATAAAAGTAAATAAAACATATGCCGTGTTATTACAAACGATTTTTAAACACTGTTTAACACGTGTTTAAATGTGACACTGTCACTTTTTTGTCAACATTGTTTGACAGAGACAGCATCACATTTAAACACGTGTTTAGTTAAACAGTGTTTAAAAATATTTTGTTATAACACGGATGATGTTTACAGTAAATCACTGACACTCGATGAATTAAAATAAGCTGGCCATGTTGCAGAAAACTAATAAACTAATTTCTACTAAGTACTGACCCATAGCATTTTTTATGAATCTTTCATAATTAGATTTTTTATGTACTTAAGTATATTTTTTTTGTAAACAATTACATTATCTTTCCCATCTTCTGTCGCGTTCGCCTCAGCTCAGCTAACAGCGGTCGGCGCGGCCATTTTTCGCTTATTTAGTTTTAGTGGCGGCCGCGTTCCGGAACTCCGCACTGTGAGGATTCGCTAATTTACTTGTTGTAAATTTGTTCCCGCATCCACGGGAGCCATTTCCCGCTCATCCTCGGTGAGTTAACCGACTTCGTTTATATTTCACCTGGACCCCTGATTTTTACCTCATTCTGGGCAATCAGTCTTTTTTGTTTCGTGTTAAGGAATAGAATAACAAACTAGCCTATTTCACATTTGCAAATTGGAAACTCAGAAATGATGAAAATTCTAAGATTGGAAATGGCATCTGACTTATAAATAGATCAAGGTTTTTTTTTATCTTATTTGAATTTTAAGTTACCGAATCTGTAAATTGTTATGTTTATACAAGAAAAGAAGTAAAGGTCATTGGGCATATTTGACCTGCTTGATGAAAGTTCGCGTGCACTTTTCAAAATATGGATTATTTTTTTATGTACCGACCGGTTATTTTAAAAAGTTATTTTACAGTACCATGTGTGTGAGTAGGTATTTGTTTACTGTTATTAAACTTTTGTTAGTAAAACAGATTTTTTTTACTTTCAGCATTGTGAAAATGTGTGGTAGAAGCATAATTAACGTGTGTATTGTCTTTATTTATTAATTTTATTTTATTTATTATGGAAACACTATGATATAATGATAAAAATGAAACATGGCCTGCAAGAATGCGACCCATACCACTGAGTAGCAGATACATTTATCAACATATTCAGCCCTATTTCGTTTGTGTACGCCGCAGGTCCAAATGTCCGAATGAAATGCCCAATGACCTTTCTTTTTGATTGCCCTTGAAATAACTTTCAATGAAGATTCATTTGTAAATGCAAATCATTGCAGAAAATATTACGTAAGTATACCTATTAATCTAAAACTATGATGTTCTTGTAAATTTTCGCATGATGAGTTTAAAGACAATGCGATTAATTTAACTTTGTACAACAGAAGTGACCAACTTCAGAACGCTTGCGGTACAGAGCAATGTTTAGTAACTCTTTGCCATACATTGTCGAGTGAAATTGCCGCGTATCACTTGTACAGTCTCATTTTTTTTTTTAATTTAGGGACTTTTTTTACACATTATACATTTCTACCCATTATACCCTAAGTACTTTACTTACTTTACTAACACATCAAGCACGTGATTGCACCATGTCACATACAATACAAGCCTGGCTGCATCCGATGCGGGATCCGCCAAAATACTTTGGAAGGCTCAAATTTATTCAGAAACACTCGGAAACAAATAGCAAACCAGTTGGCAGTGGCACGTTGTCATTCAGTCAAGAGACTAATGTTTATTTATTTATTTTTGATATTATCTATGGGTTTCGGATACATATCGAGATTATATTTATTTAATTAAAAAATACCTCCTTCTAATTTCAACTGCCTATAAAAATTGGTGTAAAATAATAACAATAAAAAATCAGATGAATTTCGGCACTTTCGACTGTTTATGTGGCAGTATTAAGGCGGTATTGCATTCACGTGCATTACTTGTACCGCCCCTTATATTTATCAGACTCTAGGGTGGCCACCCTCGGCCCTCACATGTAAATATATCCCGAAGAAACGCTGCCTTTGAAAAACAAAAAGAAATTCTGTGAAATGTACGCTATAAATTTGAGCTACTCGCGGGAGTTGTGCTGTTTGCATGCGGCACGAGTGGGGTGACTATGCGGGAAGTTAGTATTTTTTGTTCCCTTTTCAACACTTTTGTTAAAAATGGAACAAAAAACATGTATACTGATTATTTGGGATGTTGATGTGATAACATAGGTAAGATCAAGATTGCTAACTGCTTGGCTAGGAAACATTAAATGGGGACTTTTTCGGGTTTTCATTAGTACCTAGATCACGAAAAAGTAACCAGTAATCATATGTTCGATTTAGAGAAAAATTCAATATAAATAATTATAAGTACCTTACCTAGAAATTTAGTTGTGAAATCTCAAAAAAGATCATGCAATCCTCGGCGAACGAATCAGACTCAAACTGATCCAGTTTTTTAACACGTTTTTATTAGGTTGCTTTCCGATTTGTTAGTTTGTTTGTTTTTTTTAATAATATAAAATTAAATTAAAACCAAACCAAAACTTAAACCAATAAAAAAATTGTTAAATTTTAATTTCTGAACGTCTTAAAAAATTCATCGCTTGAGGGTAGGCTCACAAGTAGCTTCAGCCCCCCGTAACCACGGCAACTGCAAAGTGCCGAAACGTCTGGAAAATCAAAAATCAAACCAAATACCAACTAATTAACAAAGTACTTTCAATAAAACCGCGCTAGTATCCGTTAAAAGTGTTTTATTTCAAGTCCTGTCCTGTTCAAGTAACCAAAAATTTAAAAATAATGCAATAAACTGTAGAATTACATGCGTTCACATAACTCTATCACTAGCATGCCACACATCAATCTGTGACGGATAATCTTGCGTAACGAGATTAAAATTTTCAAGTTAGCGTAATCGTTCAAACGAATATGAAGTTTGCCACTTGAGTAAGTGCTGTGGCCCTCAGTGCACGCAATGCGTGGCCACCCGCGCGCAGCAGCCCGGCGAGCGAGCGTAGCGCCCGTCCGCCATGATTTCCCGCGTGTAGCCCGCTCTACAATAACACTCCGGAAATTTATCTCATGTAGCTACTACCTACTACGAGGAACAGACCAATTTAATTAGGAGATCTTAAGACTTACAACAAAAGAAGTAGTGCTACTGCTTTTGAGCTTCAAAAGTTTCTTACAAAAACTCTTCTACCATTAACGATCACAAAACACTACTAAGTGTAAATTTTTCAAAGCAATGTTTTACATTACAATGAAAACAAGTATTTGTTAGATGGTAGAAGGGAAAAATACGACTCAATAGCGCTTTTATTTATTTAATTACTTGAACTTTAATATTTTTACTTTAGACTTTTCATTTAGGAGTAATATAATACAAAAATTGACTAACGAAATACAAATACATAGAACACAACTTGAGACATAATGAATGACGAAAGGTTAAACGATAAAAAAAACACGTAATGGAAAAGTATTAATATTTTAATACAATAAATAAACTACATTCTCATACTCAAACCACATCCGGAAAATACAAAATAAGTAAAAATCTAAAGACACATAATTATTCTTTCGGCTTCTTTGGCGAACTTTAAGGAAAAATATAAACCAATCACTTGTATTAACAAAAATATGTAGGTATCAAACTTAATCAAGGCGTAAAATTGTACTTAAATGTATATTATTATAATATATTTACAAATGTACCAAAAACATTATGGCACGATGACAAAATTAATTATTAGGACATTATAAAAGCCTCGTAAAAGAAAAGTCGCAGGTAAAACGATATTTTCAAAAACATAAAACCATTTGAAAAATTAATATTATTTTAACAGTACGGAATTTCACAATTAGGTTTTTCAATGAACTAATTTCATAGTATGCTGATTGTGACATTTCTAGCCAAATCATCAATACCTTACTACATAAAATGCAATGTTTAAATGCAACTTGTACTACACAAAGTAGGTAGGTACTTACAATTTAAAAATATTATTATATCTGCCTTATTTTATGGCACTTTTTTAACGTTATGACGCTACACTTCCTAATTAACCACTTGATATAAGTACTATGGTAGCCAAATAAGAATAGGACTGTCAAAACGGCCATTTTTGCATGCGTTTCACTTCCACTTCAGGGGTGTCGCATGTGCAAGAAAAGAAAAAAAGATCAAGATTGCCGTTTTACAGTATTACTCTTATTTGGCTCGCATAGTATTATCTAACATTTTAAAATAATTAATGAACAATTTATACAAAGGCAAACATAATTATGTGTATTATGCCGGCTGTACACTCTCGTCCGTGAGCTAGCCCAGCCTTGCCCGAATGTCTCATGCAAAAGCTCCGAGTGTAGTCTTGCGTCATGCAGTTGCAACTATTTTAATAAAATTTCAACCAAATCCGTTTAGTAGTTTTTGCGTGATTGAGGAACAAACATCCAAACATCTAAACATCCAAACCCACAAACTTTCACATTTATAATATTAAGTAGGATTCTGAGTCGGGGCTGAGAGCGAGCGAGTGACAGCGAGACACCCCGAGTTGTAGCGAGAGCAAGGAAATTATAAGTACTTCGTACAACAGTACTTATAATTTCCTTGAGCGAGAGCAATCCTGTATACTCTCTAACTCGGTCTGTCTAATGGTGTCTCGGCGAAAGTGTTCAGCCGGCATTGAACGAAGTATCAAGAAATGTAATTAAAAATTAATGTCACTAAAACAATTTTAAAAGGCACAACTCTCATAATTTTATTTAATGAAATTACATCAATACGAATTAAATATGACACTCCGTCAATGTATTATTTTATCTTATTTTTTCTTAATACTACCCTAATTTATTTGTTCTTTATAAAATATGCCGATTCTTGAACTGGATAACTCCGTAAGTGATACAGTGATACAGTGAAACTCCACATCATACTCGTAGTACGTAGTAGTATAAATTATTCTACTGAGAATTTCAAAGATTTGTTCCTTCCATGTAGATTCTACTTAATAAAGCGTGTGGCATTATTCTGCAATTTTAATTACAGTTTCAAATGTTTTTACCGATTCCAAAAACAAGTTTATTTTGGTTGGTGAAGCCGAATCAATCGGTATAATATTAAAGTCAACAACATTTATTTTCGAAATAAAGATTTCCACCCTCCTGGACCTATAACTAAATATTCCACTCGAATATTAAGTTTATGGACACACCATACATAATAAATTTCCTTACAATCTGAAAAACCTAAACTATTGCTTAACTTATTATTTTTATTAAAATAACATATACTCACTTGAGTTCGATTGAAAAATTAAACTAAAATGAACAATTAAGAAAGTTTACTTGTTTTACCGCAGCAGTTGCCTAGTAACAGATGCATAGTAGATCTAATATTTTTTACCCTGTGTCTCTATACCTATCTTTCTAAAAGAGAGGTTGTTGGGTAAACAATGGGAAAATGGTCAAATCTAAGCCTTTCGGATTGTAGGAAAATCACATTGTCTGCGACTGCGAATCGAATTTAGAATCGAGCAAATTTTTTTTTTTTGTATTGAAATTATAGCACACCTGCCACACTCAAATGCCAACATTATATACGTTTGAAAACTACGCTTACTTTCAAAGCAAATATGAGCAAACGATTAAATAACATGTCGCAAACTTATGTAAATCACAGACTTTGATGTAATCTTATATTTTACTACATATTTTATTAACTTTAATAGTAAGCGTAGCGTTCAAACGCCTAGAACGTTGACCATTTGTGTAGGGGGCTGATTTCCAATACAATTAAATATTTGTCATAATTTCTGCTTGATACGATTTCGATTGCCACTCGATATTTTTTCGTGCTAAGGCTAGTAAGCTAAGTACTGGCTGCATATGAAAAGATATGACTGTGTGCACTACAAGGGCCCTATTTTTTTTATTATTCGGCCATGGTTGTCGAATGAAAATGAGTAATATAGAGGGCTCGACGCCAGCCGAATGATCGTCGAATAAAGCCCCTGAACAGTCTATGCAAACCTTTAGCTAAGCCGGAAATAAATTATCGGACGCGGCCGATGGACGCGGCTGACAGCCGCGAGTTATAAATATCTGGACATTGGACTATGAAAATACACTGAGAGCAAACCTATCGGACGTAACCATATGTCATATTTTTATTTATTAATTCTTCATGCACATTGTACATAGGCGGACTATGCTTTAGTCATTTTCTGTGACTGTGCACACTTATCAGTCGCGGCAGTCAGCTGCGTTTATAAGCTGCGTCTGATAATATGTTACCAGGAGTTATGTATTAAGTGGCTGAGCGTGGTTCGCGGGCAGTATACGTGTGTTGTTTAAGGTGCTCAGCGCGCTCTACCTGAAGGCGTTGGAGCGCGGCGGGCCCTCGGTGGGCTCCAGCACGATGCGCTTGAAGCAGCCCTCCGGCAGCTGCTGCAGCATCTCCCGCACGTTGTCCACTTCCAAACGAAGCTCTTCGTGCTCATCCTGGTACTGTTTCATCCACCTACAAAACGGTTTATGCTAGAACTACTTCTGAAAACCCTTCAGCAAGCTATGGCACAAGATGATATGTGTCCGTTTCAGCTAAATTGTAATACAATCTAAAAATGGGACTCTTTTTCGATGTTGTTTTTGCTAAATAAGTACTTTTTTCTTTATTAGAAATATTGGTCCTGGGCACATAAAGTTAAATAAATTATTTTCAATATTAAAAAAGGTTCTTATCTTGCGAACTTAACTTACCTCTGGTGGTTGTTCTTTGCCTCAGATAGCGATTTTATCTTTCCATCCAAGTCTACGGCGCGGAGAGCCTTCTCTGCTGCATCTAAACTCTCCTCTAGAAAGATAAAGTAGAATGTAAAAATCTTTTTAACTGACTAGGAAGTAAGGAAAAAAGACGAAGAATTTGTACATCCCATTTAACTCCTAGGTTTTTTAATATGGACTGTAATATGAAAAAAATAATTGTTAAAACTTAATGTCAAAGATACGTCCGTAAATGTCAAAGATACGCGCGAAAAACAATAGGAAACGGAAAAACGGACTCGCGCACGAAGGGTTCCGTACCATAATATTTATTTTATGCTATTTTTTAGTAATTGTTGTTACAACTGCAATAGAAATACACCTATGACCATTTCAACTGTCTAGCTAGCTATCACGGTTCATGAGATAAAGCCTGGTGACATACAGACAGACGGACAGTGGAGTTTTAGTAATAGGGTCCCGTTTTTACCCTTTGGGTACGGGACCCTAAAAAAACATTCATCCTTTTTTGAAGTCGGTTAAAAAAATGATAACATACGTAGCTGGTCCAGCGCAGCGTCATCGAGAGTCGGCAGGTTCTGGAGCTCATCCATGATGACCTTCAGGTCCTCCAAGCCCTTGGAGACCTGCTTCTCTGCTTCTCTAGCGTCTGTGTTAGCTTGTCCCACCTGGTCACAAACAACCGAATTGTTTACAAATGACCAAAGGAAGGGATATCAAGTAAATATTAGGTCCATGAAATCGGCGTTTTGTATAGAGAATTTTAAAGAAGTTGCATTATCCATACTAATTTATTTTCAACACACTTGCTCGTAAAGTGAGCCCTAATACATCGCTTTTAGGGCCATAAACCGAGCTATAACAAACGCGTGCAATAATATATAAAACACTAGTTCGTAATAGAATTAACCCTACAAAGTTAAATTAGTACCTTACTGCAAGTTTTATGCGAGTAAACAGAGCATTCGCAATTTAACCGGGTTATAAAGATAATTTTTTAGTAACAACAACTTCAACAAAGAGGTTTTATGCCGCTGAAAATTCATATACATTTTTGGAATAAGTCCTTAATTAAGTCAAACAAATATTTATTATTATCAAATTAATCATAATTCACAATATTTTGTTATAAAATATTAAAATATTTTGCATTTTTACTTAAAATTATAATTTTGAAGTAGGCTGTATGCTCCTCACCCCTTTGTTCGCAAAATATTCTTGCATTGAACGTGTGAAAAAACCAAAAAAAAAAACCTGCGCGCCTTTTCCCATAGTTATCATATTTTGTTTTTTTCGTATTTGTTGCTGTGTGGTAAATTACTTTGTTTTTTCCTCGCAAATGTGTTGAAAAACTTCGTATGAAACTCGTGAGCTCTTGCTTATTGCACACTCGGCTGAGTTACGCCCTCGCCTGCGGCTCGGGCTGCAACCCACAGCCTTGTGTGCAATGAGCAACCTAAGCTAACTTGTCTCATAATGTACTATTTCAATACAGTTGCTCGAAAAATGTAAGTTTACGATGACAGTCGAGCGTGCGGTAAGTTGATTTTACCGCACGCCGTGCGTTTTTGTTTACGGATTAGTACAGCAGCGTGCGGAAAGTTGATTTTACCGGACGCCGGCGTCGTGCGTTAATGTTTACGAACGTTTTTTTTTTTAATTTATACTAACTTCAGTAGATAAAAATATTGCAACCAGTTTAAAATGACCCCTTTAGTGTATGAAAGCTAGTACTACGGAGAGTTCAAGCCGTTTCCCAGGTTCCACCTACCTGAATTTGATGAAACATAGCTTAGATTTTAAGTTGGACCTCAATCTACTAAATGTGAAAAATCCATCAAAATTCGTCTAGCGGTTTTTGGCTTAACTCGCGCACAAATATTTAGAAATTACAGTTTTATTATATGTATAGATTACAATTTCAGTAGTACCTATAATGTTTCCTCGCAAATGTATTGAAAAACGTTGTATGGCACACGGTTGTAAAGGTTGTTGTTATTAAAACCTCCTTACCAACCTTGTATCATAAACTATTAATAACCATGAACGGTAATGTTTTATAACTTTTATGCAATGTCCACTTAGGTTAAAGTGAAAAAAATTGTTTTGGCTAAGTTAAAACAAATAAAGTGGTCATTTCTGCTAACAAAAAGAAGAGCTATTTTAAAGGTATTTTTTTTTATATGTTTAGACAACTAGGTAAGTATAATAAGGATTTTTTATTATTAATAGGTGTTGTCTATGATGGTCATTATTCGATATCATATCTAGCAATTCATGAATATTTAAGTCATATAAAAACAAAAAACCGACTTCAAAAAACCTGCCTCTAAAAAGCAAGAAATAATATACAAATCATTAGATACGCATTATCATTGTTATAATAAAACACGTCTATTAAAGTCGGGTGGGGCTGGAGTACATATTCCTTTTTTATTCTAAAAGCCCCACCCGACTTCAATTGACGTGTTTTATTATAACAATGATAATGCGTATCTAATGATTTGTATATTATTTCTTGCTTTTTAGAGGCAGGTTTTTTGAAGTCGGTTTTTTGTTTTTAAACAATTTTTTATTTTTTTTTATTTTTAGTGTAAGTACCTTCTGTATTAGGTAGTGTAGGTATATTATTTAGGTAGAAAAATCGGCTCAGCCAAACGTGAGATAATCGCGGAGAAACATACATACATACAAACTGAATACCTCCTTTTTTTGAAGTCGGTTAAAAAGACTACACAAAGGTATCCCTTCCCCAACAAAAAAAATCATCTAATTCGGTTCATAAATAACAAAATTGTCAAGTTAGTTGATTTAATATCATAGTATTTTCAGGATTACTTGTAAACTACTGAACCGATTTGAAAAAAAATTAAATGGGACCATCTCGCAAGAAAACTCAATCGAACAAAAAAAGAATTATCTAAATCGGTTCATGAATGTCGAAGATACGCGCGAACAACGATAAAAAAAAAAAAAAAAAAAAAAAAAAACAAAACATACAATCGAATTGAGAACCTCCTCCTTTTGATGAAGTCGGTTAAAAAGTGACGAGGTTCTCTATTTGTGAGAAAAAAACTTTAATTTCATAGGTGGGGCCCCAATAATACTTGTATAATAAAATGAATTGGTCAGTTGACCGACATACTATGGAAAGTCGAAAACAAATTAATTTTTAGACCTATGTTCCTTGGAGAAAGTTGTTCAGTCTATCGCCTGTTTCAGTATTGTAAAATAATTTGGTTCCACCTAATATACTATCTTACGATATAAAAACTTCGAGACCACTGGAATATGCTACCGGAGAGTTGCATTGCACGTATATCCTCGCTCGAGATAACGGGAACAATATATGGCTGCGTTCACACGATAACACACGACCCGACCTCAACCCGAACTCAACTCAAACTCACCCTCAACCGCAGCCCACCTTGAAATACATCGCTTACAATTTTGAGTCTTATGACACATTAATAAGCTCCTGTGTAATGTTCAGGTGAGTTTGAGGTGAGTTCGGGTTGAGTTCGGGTTGAGTTCGAGTTGAGTTTGAGTTGAGTTCGGGTTGAGTTTGAGTTGAGTGCGGGTTGAGTGCGGGGCGTTTGTCGACAAAATATAACGGAGCTTATTGATGTGTCATAAAACTCAAAATTGTACGCGCTGTATTTCATGGATTTGGCTCCGATTGAGTTGAGTTCGAGTTGAGTTTGAGTTGAGTTCGGGTTGAGGTCGTGTCGTGCGTTGTCGTCTGAACGCAGCCTAAGTAATATTGGTTTCTATGACTAGTTCCGTACCTTCATCTTAGCGTCTCGCGTCAGCTGCATGTTCTCTGCAGCGTCTTTCTCCAATTCCTCGATTTGTTTCGCAGTACCTTGTACTCGGGCTGCAATAAACATTAACATTTAGAAACAAATACATTTTAAACATAACAAAAGATAAATTATATAACGACTTACTTGACAATTTGTCGGTTTCATCTCTTAGCCTGACTGCATCCGCTCTCGAAGTAGACGCCTTTTTCCGGATCTCATGAGCAGCCTGTTAGAAAAAGAAACATGATTATTCATTCATAAGAGAATATCACATACAATGCTTCAGCACAGAATGTGTAAGTACATTTATAATAATTAACTTTAAAAAATATGGCAACGAAAAAAAAGTTTGCTTTATTTTTTTCCCCCAGCTCGGGAGGAATATGAAGTTGTCTATGACACCGCACTGCCAAAGTAGCGGGGGAAAACTGGATGAGCAAGGGACAGGCCTGAAGGGGAAGGCGTCCAAGTCCTTGAGGCTGAAGAAGAAGAAGATGGAAAGTACGTCCAAAATGACAAAGTATTTTTATTTGTCATTATAATATGTTTCTAAATAAAGTCATTACAATAATACTTTTCATTTTTTAAATCATCTTTAGTTATTTGCCTTACAGTAATTAAAACTATAAAATGTATAGAAACAATAACATAGGAATTATAGAGCTCAATCAAAAAAAAGCCGAAAAACCATTTTATCCGCATAATACGTACGGACAAAATGAATAGCTATGAATAGGTATAGCGTTTTATCGACACTCAACTGTCAAAATCCATTGTCTTTTGACAGTTAAACGTGATAAACCGCTATATAACATATCGCGTTTCGGTGGTCATGCTTAAAACGTAGTGATTATTTCCTCTGTGCTCATGCTAGGGGGGCAGGGCGATAATTGCGTGTCATTTTTTTTACTCATGTACGTATGTCATTTTGTATGCACTTTCCCCTAAATAAAAAATACTGTAGTGGTACCTACCTCTGAAGCTTTTTCAGCGTAGTCGTTCTGCGCCTGCCTGGCGAGGTCGCGCGCGTCCTTGGCCTGGTCGCTGGCGCCGGCGAGCTCCTCGGCGATGCTGCTGATGCTGCTCTCGGCCGCCGCCACCTTGTCCTGGATCAGCGGCACCTCCAGCGCCGCCTGGCTCGCCTGCTTGCGCGACTCCGTCACTTGGTCGCTGAACTCTGTTTACAGTTTGTGTTTTTTTTTTAACTTCAAAAAGGAGGAGGCTTTCAAGTCGTCGATGTTTTACTATAACTTCGCCAGTTTTATATATTATGTTTTATCTGGAAGAACATAAGTTCAGGTGTAGTTCCACAAATAAATTTTGCAGTGATTTGGCTAGTAGTTTTTTATAACCCTGAAAAATATAAATTGTTTTGCTTACCGTTGCACGTTGTATAATCTACTATTCAGAGTTTTATGGCCCTGCTCCAGCAGTCTCGAGGGTGTGCAAGGTCTCTATAGGGGCCTAAACAAATAAAAGTACCTTTCAGAGTTTTGTAGATTTCGTTGGCTTCTTTCAGCGTGGCGTTGGTTAGTTCCACGTCGTGTTTCGCCTGCGCGTGCAGCTCGTCGAGCTTGGCCAGCAGGTCGTTGAGCTCGTCCTGGCGGTCGTGGCCCTGGTCCAGCAGCTCGCGGCCGCGGGCGAGGGCGCTGTCGAGGGTGTGCAGGGTCTCTTCATTCTCGGCGATCAGACGGTCGAGGTCTGATGACCTGGAGTCGATCTGCGGAAAAAGTCTGGTTGAGCTTGATACTCATAAATCAGGGATTCCCAATTTTAGCCAAGAGACCCCTTTTCCATAATGAGCTGATACCTCAGACCCCCATAGCCAAATTACTTAAAAAATCCCGTCAAATATCAAGTATTCGTTTATTTTGGAAACCGAATTCGATCCCAAAGTATCGATATTGACCGACCGGAATCCCTGTCCTAGATAATGATTTTAATGTAAATACCTGACGAGGTAGAATCACAACGTTCCTGAATGGTCAGTCGGTCAGACCTCTGGAATTATACGCAGACCGGTTAAATGAGTCCTCGCCCGCGGGAGGAGGCGCGAGGGGAGATACATGCGGCCTATACATACATGTCTATACAAAAAGTCTGGAACGGGTGTTGGTAGGAAAATATAGACGATTAGCGACCGCCCGTGTATGCAAAATTTCATGATGACAGGTTCAGTAGTAAAAAACAAACGGATTTTTGCATCTATTATACGACTGAATAAGGATTAAAAAGTTTGTTTGAATAAATATATTTTGACTTTGACATCAAAAAGTGTTATTTTTTTTAAAGATCTTCGTAAGTAAGTATACTGACAGTTCTGTTGACTTCCTCCGCGTCTGTGTGCAGCTTGCTGAGCTTGATGTCT
The DNA here is from genome assembly GCA_950108535.1 of Agriphila straminella. Classification (NCBI taxonomy): domain Eukaryota; kingdom Metazoa; phylum Arthropoda; class Insecta; order Lepidoptera; family Crambidae; genus Agriphila; species Agriphila straminella. Next base: position 2,710,968 of record OX467303.1, on the reverse strand, counting down.
GGCAGCAGCGTGGTGTTGACCTCCGCGTAGAGGCCGAGCGCCTCGTCGTACACCTTCCGGGCGCGGGCGAGCGCCTGCTCCGCCAGCTCCGCCATGCTGCCCAGCTTGCCCGTGGCTGCGTTCAGCTCGTTCGTCAGGATCTGGATCTCGTTACTGTGGAAAGAGAATTTTATGAGTTTCATATAGGTATGAATACGCGTCGGCTATGAATGTTGTTAGGCGTCCAGCGTGCAGACGCGCACTAAAACATTGCCGACGCGCATTCGTGAGATGAAACAACTATACGCGTTGGTTGATTGCCGTCGTCGACTGTAATGACGTCACAGCTAACGGTACTGTAGACTGTACTGTAATCATATTTTTCAACTGTTTTTCATTTTTTTCTTGTTCAAAGAGGTCTTTGATTTATAGGTAAGTATAACTCGTTCGCCATTATCTTGGGACCTTTACTAATTATAACAACACAAATAACGAAAGTAATAATAAATAAACAGAAACAAAAGTTAAGCGTTGCTATCCGTATACTAGAAAGGCGACGCAGGAGATGCGGTACGATGAAGCGGGCTGGGAGGTAGCGGCAATCATGAAGTGAACGCGTAGTACCACGAACATCATTAGAATATGCTGATTACACGCTTAGATACTTTTTTAATGTTAAAAAGCTGGCAGATTTAAAAAAAAACTTATACGATAAACTTATATTGTGCTAATGAGATGACCTACAAAAAGCCTGAAGGCAATAACGCCTTCTGTTCTCCTAATATTACTATTGAAGGCTAAATGATGCCACGGGTCTCGTACTGATGTCACATGACGTAAATATAATCTTAAAATATAGACCGGAAGTGAAAGATTTTCTCAAGCTTCCGGCCAATTTTATTTGCGATAATCATCTGATCCTAGCTCTGCACAACATTTCCGACCGTGTGCCATGCATTTCATCGTGATGTCATATGACGTAGGCAATATTGTCGCGGGCTTACGGACTATAAAAAAATTAACAACTGTTTATGAAACTTAACCGCCATTCCGCTGTAACGGTTCCATATATATCGATCTATTACCGTACCTGATATTGGCTTGCTTGTTGATGCCGTCCTTAGCGATCTTGTTGGCGGCCAGCGAGGTGTTGAAGGCCTTCTCTGCGATGTCCCGGATGTTCCTGGCCTCGTTCTCGAGCTTCTCAGCGAGCAGCCGGGACTCCTTGGCCAACTTGGACATCTCCCCGGATTGCTTGCCGAACTGGTCGGAGCGGTCGCGAGCCTTCGCCAGGGCTACTGCGCCCTCCCCTTCTAAATATTCTGACGCACTCTGTAGGGGAAACACAAATAAATTGGGTAATTTACTAAGGCTGAGTTGCACCATCTTGACAGATACAAACTTATCTGACTCGATGACAGCGTCACTGTCGTCTATGGCGTAACCATAAACTTAATATTTTACGCTAGTATAAATAAGTGTATGAGCGTAACCTAGGTAACAATATGTAAAACACCTTAGTTCCACTTTTGACCACTGGCTCAGACATGTTTGTCTCTGTTAAAGTTAAGGTTAAGTTAAGATGGTGCAGCTCAGCCTAAGTGATTAATTCTACTTTTAAGGTATAGTAGAGCAAAAATGGAAGCTAAATAAACCCTTACGCGAAATTTTGGCTTGACTTGACGAATTTTACTATGATTGCTAAGACTCTAAAGTTGAAAATAAATCATAAAAAAAAACAAAAAGCTCCAGTGACAAATAGTGTTGATTATTAGAATCCATACGTAATTACGAAAAAAATGTTGCTAGTAAAACATTATTGTAAAAACATTTTTTGCTTAGATACCTAATTACAATATTGTGCGCGCCCCATACATAAATGGGCCGCCATGATGTCAGCATTCAAAGCATCATCAGAAAAAAAACACTCATATTTCTATTGGACTAATTTAAATGAAGGAATAAAAAAGTTGACAAATACCCAAATAATCAGATACTTTCTACATAAGTAAAGTGTGTTAAAATCTGCTTGCTGCGAGACAAATCAACGAGAAAATTTAGCTTTTATACTTTGTGCATCCTGCGATTATGCAGGTATTCTATTCTTACGACTTTTTTACTCCGCTTTTTTACTTTTTTACTCCTACGCACTCCCATACCTACCTTGGAAGGTTGGGATGTTCGTACGAGTCAAATTCTTACAAAGTGCGCACGGCCGAGTTACAATTAAACTCACGTTGATCTCCTTTTGTGCAGCTTCGATGGTGTCTTCGGCCTTGGACACATTTCCCTTGCTCCTCTCCACAGCCTCATTTCCCTCGTAACTTTCATCCTCAATCTTAAGAAGCATATTCCTATAACAAAAAATCATAGAAGAGCATTGATAACTTTTGCATAAGTGGTAAATTACTATATTTTTATCGATCGATTTATTCATTACTTGCATTAAAAATACTGCAATTGTAATAGCGACCAGTCAGTGCCATCCTGTGCCAAAGTATGGAATCACCAAACGCAAAATACAAAGTTCTCAAATCCGAGCGCCTGCTACCTCGTGCTTGTGTTGTAACAATTTTTTCATCGATGGATATAAAAAAAATATATTTGACGTAAAAGCTTTTATAAAAGCTTATTGGGCAGCTTTTATGAAAGCTTTTACGTCGATTTTTTTTTTTAATGTAACTGTAACGTTTTGATTTTCAGACAAAAAACAAACCTAAACATAGTTTCATTTTGGTACAGAAATATAATATTATTCCCTGTTGTTTCGACTTTAATTAAGATACTTAAGATTTTCAAACACCATAACATGCTTGAAAATCTCAAGTACTTACCTACTATAAGGCTAAAAGTAGTACTTATCAGATAGTTTCGTGAAATGTAGGTATTTTAATTATTTTTAACACTTGTTTTATTATTATTATTGAAAGTTGTGTGAGGAAAATTGCGTCTGCTTATTGAAAATATTTTTTGTGTTTATATCGCGATATCTGTGAAATACTTAAATGAACTAACTAACCTGACATCAGCTAGCCTGTCGGCCAGGTCGGCCAGGTTGTCGGTGAGGTCCACGCCGGGCCCGCCGCCCAGCTGCGCCTGCGCGTCCTGCGTCAAACTCTCGATCTCTCCGCGCACGCGCTGCAGCTCCTTGTCGAAGTCCGCGTTCTCAACAACGGTGGGGGCTTTCGATATTTTCGCGAGTATCTGGATGACAAACAATCTAGTTTTAATTAGTTTGTGGAAAGAATAATTTATGTGAAAAAGTGCATCTTAATTGACATACAAAAGACATCAACGAGTAACGTAATCCGATCTTTTTCGGATGTTTTGACGTGAGAATTTTTTAAACGGAATATTATCTCGAAAATTAGAACCTGTACCTAGAGTAGGGTTCTTCGATCACAAGGATGGAGTAAAAGTAGCGAAGAGGAAGATAGTGGGAACTTACTAAATCTTTGACCAACAACGGTGTATTTATACTGTGTTATTTGTAAAACACCAACAATCTCGCAGGAGCAGATTACTAACATCATAAACAACAACAACAGACTGTTCTACGACTTTTCCGAAAACAGACAAAAAAACGACTTTCCATACAAATGTCCGATTTTCGATTTAAACTTTTCACGCCCTGAAAGAACTAAAATGATACTGACGTCATCGAGCTCGCGTAGCTCGCGGCGGTGCTCGTTGACGGCGTCGAGCACGAGGTTGTAGCAGGGCGGGCAGTCCTCGCAGCCCTGCCCGTCCGCGCGCCGCCGCTTGTTCTCCATACACCTGACACAAACAAAATGCGTATTTATGAGGAGCTCAGTAGCGCAGCGGTTTAGCGCATGGCCCCGCGATTGCGGAGGTTAAGCAACTTTCGTGACAGTCAGTCATGGGATGGGTGACTAAAAATGTACTATCTCAAGTTCCTCCGAGCTTCGGAAGTCACATTAAGCCGTTGGTCCCGGCTGCATTTGCAGTTGTTAACACCCACCAATCCGCGTTGGGCCTGCGTGGTGGGTTATGGCCCATCCTTCTTATCTACTCATAAGAAAAGCCTGTGCCCTAGCAGTGGGGACATAAAAAATGGCTGACGGTCATACATGGCGAAACAATGTTTGATAAGTAGACCGCGCATGACGCGTAAAAAATCTGCAACGTCGTCGTGTTTTGTGTTAAATGTTGCCCAGTGAAACCTTTCCAAGTATGAACAAAATAAGAAACACCAAGATTTCAGAGAGACTTTTTGAAAGGTCGAAACTCTCCCTCAGAAATCTATACAATCTATGATACAAAAACAGAGGCATAATATTGAGTAGCCTTGAAATGACGACTTTTACACTTCAGGAACTCGTAAATGATAAAAAATGTCTTTCTACAAAACAGAAATTAGGGCCACCCAAAGCATCTTCTTAACATCCTTATATAGGTTCTTGTCGCGCTTGTTCTCCTAGCAGAAGCACTGTCCGCAGACGTTGCACTGGTAGTTAGTGGAGCCCCACTCGTCGCAGTCGCAATCCGAGCAGCCCGCGCTCGAGAACCAGTAGTGGTCTTCTTTAGGTCCTTATTTACCTGTCGCATCGTCGCCCCTCGACGTTCTCCTGGCAGAAGCACTGTCCGCAGACGTTGCACTGGTAGTTAGTGGAGCCCCACTCGTCGCAGTCGCAATCCGAGCAGCCCGCGCTCGAGAACCAGTAGTGGTCTTCTTTAGGTCCTTATTTACCTGTCGCATCGTCGCCCCTCGACGTTCTCCTGGCAGAAGCACTGTCCGCAGACGTTGCACTGGTAGTTAGTGGAGCCCCACTCGTCGCAGTCGCAATCCGAGCAGCCCGCGCTCGAGAACCAGTAGTGGTCTTCTTTAGGTCCTTATTTACCTGTCGCATCGTCGCCCCTCGACGTTCTCCTGGCAGAAGCACTGTCCGTTGACGTTGCACTGGTAGTTGGTGGAGCCCCACTCGTCGCAGTCGCAGTCCGAGCAGCCCGCGTTCGAGAACCCGTAGTGGTACGCGCGGCAGCTGTCGCAGTGTTTGCTGAACAATGCACATAAAGCTTAATTATACTCTTTGAATAAATGAAATCTGGATTACTAATATCAGTCAATATCTTAGTCCCGAACTAAGTTCTTTTTAAGAACATGACATGTTAAAAGAAATTGAAGCTATTACAGACAGGAGCTCAACGTCTCAGGTCATTAGGGGTCGTCGATTAATCACGTGAGGTGAGACTCGTAAGGGAAGAGGGAGGTTGGAAAAATACATGAAATATCACAAGGGTGCAGTGAGATCACGTGTATTAATTTTTTCATTGAACGCACGATTGTTAAACCGAAATAGACAACCAAGGTAAGAAAGAATATAAGTACTTTATAAAAAATACACAGGAAAGGGGGTTAGACTAAGCCTCAACACGTATCACCAGGGGAGGGGGTGTTCAAAATTTGCGAAAAAAATCATCAGGAAATTAATGGCCGACTAGCATCCCTTAGCTCGCAGGGATGAAACATCACTGTTTAAATCATAATTAATCTGCAGAGATATCTATCGGATTTCGAAATAAACCGATCGATGTGAGTGCAGTGCAGCCCTCAAGTCGATGTTGTAGTGCCGTCCTATCCGACTTTTTGCGAAATATTATTCTAGATGACAAATTATGCCAATGGTACAGCATGCTCACCCGTCGATGCCGGGCTTGCAGTAACACTGGCCGGTGTAGGGGTTGCAGGTGGCGTTGTACGAGCCCTCCGTGTTGCAGCCGCACTGGATGCAGCCCTCGCCCGAGTCGATGTTGTAGTACCCATCCTACAGGACAATATGACATACATATATGAAGCTAGAAGTAAGTGAGGAGCTCGGTGGCGCAATGGTTTAGCGCTTGGCCCTACGATTGCAGAGGTCATGGGATGGCTGACCAAAAAAAAATATTATTTCGAGTTTCTCCGTGCTTCGAAAGGCACGTTAAGCCTTTGGTCCTTGCTGCTTTTGCAGTCATTAACACCTACAAAATCTGCATTAGGCCTGCGTGGTGAATCAGTACTGCTGGTACACAATGTGTGGATAAGGAAGATAGGCCATAGCATATCTTCCTTATCCACCCATAAGGATAGCCTGTGGACCAGCATATCCCCACTGCTGCGATATTAATCCTTCAAGTTCTCCGGAAAAAGAGACACAATAGATTTCCATCGTTGTGCAGCCCGATTGGCCACTCGGGTGTTGATGAATTAAAAACGGCTGATGTCTAAACTAGAAGTAAACCTTAGCTTTCATAATGACGTGTTTGTTATTAAAATAACCAAATATTACTGCTATGCTAACGTTAAGTGACATAAGACAACGCAGTGCAGCATGTTGCTGTTGATTGGTCTATTAAATAATGTCCATCCAAGCCTTCATAACACTTGGACGTGGATGCTTTCATTAACATACCCGCTCATGGCACTCGCACGGCATGCAGTCACCTTATACTTCTATAATCTTGATAATGCTACGTGTACATACCTCACACTTGTCACAGTTCCTGCCGATGACGTGAGGGCGACAGGAACAGTGTCCAGTGAGTCCGTCGCACAGCGGCGGGCCCTCGGGGCTCTCCAGCGTGCCCGCCTCGTGGCATTCGCATGGCTTACAGTCACCTTTCTTTTTCTGGTCAAGAGCATCTCCAAAATATCCTGGCAAGAAGAAAATCAATTATAACTCTGCTGAGTGGATGACGTTAGGAAAATATTGAAAACTTTATACTAAATGAAATTGTAACCAAATACACAGACCACCAAAAATGTGGTCAGATCAATCCCCTTGGCATCAAAAAACTATAAACTAGCATTATTCTAGAGCGTGAATATCTTCGCATCAAAATACTATATTAAGCAATTTAAATTGCAGTGCGTGAATTTGAGACTCATTCTTTCTCTAATTTAAAAAATAAAAACATCAAGCAGTTTTAGTGGTGGTTGATGATTCCATGTGTAGTGCGCTTCCACTTTCAGCCTTATCGTCACTTAACATCAGCTGGTGAGGTGAAAGCACAATACCGTTGCGGATAAAAAAAAATATAGAAATACCTATGTACTCACCACTCAAACACTTATCACAATGCTCCCCAGCCGTATTGTAGATACACTTAAGACACTCCCCAGTAGTTCTGTCGCAGTTGCCGACGGCGTTCGGGTCGACGTTGCCGTTGCATTGGCACTCTATACAGTCTGATCGTTCGCCAGTTTTGCCGGTGGGGTCGCCGAAATGGCCGTCAGCGCAGACTTCGCATCTGGGACCTAAGGCAAAAATAGTAAGTGAAAAATCACGGCATATAGCTCGGAATATTATAAATAAAACAGGTTACCAAGCTATCTCTATTTTTCAGCCGTTTGCTCGAATTTAAGTCAATCCCTGTAGTTACAAAATAATGACAGCAATGTAAAGCATATTCCAGGGAGCATAATTCAGCCCCGTCCGATCAGCCTTGTCTACCTTGGCCTAAATATTTCCATCCCTCATTTTCGAGTGATTTCTCAACTAGTTGAAAGTTATTTGCTCTCACAATAATTATCTATGCGATGTAATAATTATTTGATTAATTTCAATTCGTACTCATTGTACCTATGTAAGTAAACTTTCAATTTTCAATTTGATGACTCTGTATGAAATATAAAGGGAGAAAAAAGCAGCCCTTGACGAGTTTCCTGCCGATTTTTCTCGTAACATGATCTTAAACCCTTTCAAAACCCCTTCAACCCTTTCATGTTCGCCAATCCCAAGGTTTGCGAACCGATGGCGTAGCTTCTCTGACATTGCTTGTAACAGCCTAGCTAGACTTTGAGTTTCCCCTAAAGAATGAAAGTCTCCAAGGCCTTACCAGCATATCCTTCAGGACAGTCAGTGCACACGATGCCTCCGTCCATGAGCTGTATACAGCCGCTGTCCTTGGGGCAAGGACACGGCTTGCAGTCATCTGAGGTTCCAGCGATGGCATTCCCGTAGAAACCCTTGGCGCATAGCTCACAGTTGCTGCCAGTCGTGTTGTGCTTGCAGATACAGAAACCTGAACAATTTAATAAAAGTTATGACGAATGTTAAAAATTAGGAAAAGTTAAACTGGAATTCAATAAAATAAGTGAGTAAGTACTTCGAAAATGAATAACATTTGTTTTTAATTCATTACGCCGATTAGAGGTAAAAAGGACAAAAAAAAACTATCAAATAAGGTATTCTTCTCTTGATACACAGAGGCCTATTAGTAAGTTCGAGATAAGTAGTAAAGTAAATTTTTCTTCGGAGATATTTCTTAGACTTACCGGTAGCTGTGTCACAAATGTGAGCATGTCCGTTACAATCACACGGTATACATGCAGAATATGGTCCACCGTTCGCTGGTTCATGCTTGAACCCGGGGGCGCATTCCTCGCAGTAATCCCCCACGTAAGCCTTCGGGCAAGAGCACATCTCCACCCAATTTGCTGGTGCAAAGCCCCTCTCCCTACCCACTTTAGCTGTCTCTAACTTGAAAGTGGTCAGATAACCAGTACCGCCTTTGTTGTAAGTTCCCCTTATTTTGATTGCTGTCAAGTTTTGGAGAATGGACATGAACTCAAAGTTGGATAGTGTTGGCGTCCAGCCGTAACGTGGGTCTTCGTGCAGACGGAACGTGTAGGTTTGCGACTAAAACAAGGAAATAAAATAAGTAATTGTAATGATTAACTGCATTCGGAAAGGGCAACAAAATTACTTTCTTTGAAAGACCGATTGACGTATCATCATTAGATAAAAATTCGCATATGCTAATATTTCGCTCTAGCTTTATAATTTACTCATTTTCATCGTTAGCAGATTTTGCGAAGGTCCTAAAATCAGTTTAGCCAATACATAGAATATGAATAACTTTATTACCAAGGAGGGCAGTAGTAAAGATAGAAGCAGGAAAAAGGACCATGTCATTATAATTTAAACAGTCTACCTGATCTGTCGGCTCAGGGTTGTTCTGCCCATAGATGTTCATGGAAATGGACCCCCTCGCGCCCTCGATGATGATGTCTTGCGCTGAAGGATACCCTCGTGTCTCACCGAGGCGGAGGGTGAACTTCATGTCGTGGTTGTATGACGGTCGCTGATCGCCGAGGAACTGGTGCGAGGCCAGGAAGTACACAACTTCAGAACCGCTTGAAGAGACAGCTGGGAAATTGAAAGGTAAGTTATGTTATGATATAATATGAAGTAAAAATAACTAAGGATTGCTTAAATTAAGGCGGACGTTCCGTGTGGTGCGATCTTCAAGTAGAAAGATTTGTATCCCGATAAGGAGTATATTGCAAAATGATAATGAATCCCAAAGAGGCCATCTCGTTCCAGGTTCCAAGTAAGTGCCCGTCAGTATAAAGTTACCAATAAACTAATAGAAATAATAATTTCATTATTCAAGTAACCAAAACTCAGTTTTTGTTAGAATACCTGCTTATCCTATCATGGTACAATTTATCACAATTGATTTTGAGGCACTGGTGTATATAAGGATAGCCAATGCGCCATAAAGTGGCCGTCGATGCGGCTGCTTTAAACTAGGCGGCAATATAGGTACTAACGGTTGTGACTAACTACCATAAAATAAATTCAGATTCAGAAACTTAATTCTTGCAATAGTGACTCACGAGTATTCTGGTATTTAAGTTAACTTTTGTAAGTACCAAACTGAGCATAACTACGTCTATTCTCCCCGGATTCCTTAATCAATCTCCCTTTGGATTCTGATAGTGTATGAACCAAAACTTTTAACTCACCAATATTCTGGGTATTGGCATTGAAATTGAGCGTCGCTGATCGCCGCTGGTCGTCTTCAGCGCGCCACCTCTCGGAGTCCCGTATAAAGTGCGCGCTCAGTTCGTGAGCCTGATATTTGGGTGCGGCGCTACATTGCGACGAGTGCCCGAAGCAGAAACACGGCGTGCAACCGAACTCGTTGATCATGTCCAAGTTGAAGAAGCCGGGTTTACACCTAGATATCGATGTCATTTTATAACATTTTAATGAGAAGGTGGGTTGAATAGTCATACTGTTAGGAGCAATACGAATAGTTTGGGTTAATCGAGTTTCAGCTAGTGATGCATGAAAATTCGTAAAAAGACGGTGTAACTACCTAGCTAGTATATCTGTGTACAGCAGTACAACATCACAGCCTAGCTAGACCAGGGGTTTTCAAAGTGGGGGGCGCGCACCCCAGGCGCGGCGTAGAGGCTTTCCAAGGGGGGCGCGGCCCACCTGTGTCTGTGTAGTTAAGGATGATATATAAAGATAACCAAGAAACCTGTTATTAACCTGAAACTGTCGGGTTAAAGGGGGGCGGGGAATTTTTATTTGGTAGAAAGGGGACGTGTCCCAAATAAGTTAGGGAACCCCTGGCTGGCCTTGACAGACAGATTGAATAATTTAAATTAACTCACTCTCTACAGCGTCTGCCCTCCACATTCGGCTTACAGAGACACACGCCAGTGTCAGGGTTGCACTGGGGCGTGTTTCCGAAGGATCCTGCCTCATCACACCCGCAAGGCTTGCATCCACTGGTCGTGAACTCGTAGTGGTTGGGAGCACACGAGTCGCACTTGTCGCCCGTTACTCCGGGCTTGCATTGGCAACGACCTTCTGAATTGCACTGGAGGCTGCGAGAACCTAGGCGAGAGAGGGATAGTTATATCATTTAATTACCTAACTGTCTTTACACTGACAGTCCAACCAATCCGTAGCAGGCCTTCAGTGATCCTAACCAGTCAGGTTGTAGGGTGGGCAGATGCTATTAGAGCTCTGGTATAAGTTGCCTCTGCATCTCTCACAGTCGGGCCCGTCCATAATCTTCGCGAAGTCGATCCAACAGACCTTCATACTAATCATAGTAAACTAACCAATGGGGTTGCAGTTGCAGGGCAGGTAGATGCCGTCTATGCCCTTGTAGTTATTCTACTTGCACCTCTCGCAGTTGGGCTTGGGCCCTTCCCTATTCTTTGTACAATTGATCCAGCTCATAATCTAGTAATTATTAGATACTGACCAGTCGGATTACAGCTGCAGGGCAGGCAGATGCCATCAGTACCCTGATAAAAAATCTTATTATCTCTCGCAATTTGGCCAATGCCTATTCTCAGCGCAGTCGATCTAGCTCGTAGTCTAGTAGGTAATTATTAGATACTAACCAGTGGGGTTGCAGTTGCAGGGCAGGCAGATGCCATCAGTCCACTGGTAGTAGTTCTCCTTGTACCTCTCGCAGTTGGCTCCGTCCCGGTTCCCGGCGCAGTCGATATAGCTCATAGTCTAGTAGGTAATTATTAGACACTAACCAGTGGGGTTGCAGTTGCAGGGCAGGCAGATGCCATCAGTCCCTTGGTAGTAGTTCTCCTTGTACCTCTCGCAGTTGGCTCCGTCCCGGTTCCCGGCGCAGTCGATATAGCTCATAGTCTAGTAGGTAATTATTAGACACTAACCAGTGGGGTTGCAGTTGCAGGGCAGGCAGATGCCATCAGTCCCTTGGTAGTAGTTCTCCTTGTACCTCTCGCAGTTGGCTCCGTCCCGGTTCCCGGCGCAGTCGATATAGCTCATAGTCTAGTAGGTAATTATTAGATACTAACCAGTGGGGTTGCAGTTGCAGGGCAGGCAGATGCCATCAGTCCCCTGGTAGTAGTTCTCCTTGTACCTCTCGCAGTTGGCTCCGTCCCGGTTCCCGGCGCAGTCGATATAGCTCATAGTCTAGTATGTAATTATTAGATACTAACCAGTGGGGTTGCAGTTGCAGGGCAGGCAGATGCCATCAGTCCCCTGGTAGTAGTTCTCCTTGTACCTCTCGCAGTTGGCTCCGTCCCGGTTCCCGGCGCAGTCGATATAGCTCATAGTCTAGTATGTAATTATTAGATACTAACCAGTGGGGTTGCAGTTGCAGGGCAGGCAGATGCCATCAGTCCCCTGGTAGTAGTTCTCCTTGCACCTCTCGCAGTTGGCCCCGTCCCGGTTCCCGGCGCAGTCGATATAGCTCATAGTCTAGTAGGTAATTATTAGACACTAACCAGTGGGGTTGCAGTTGCAGGGCAGGCAGATGCCATCAGTCCCTTGGTAGTAGTTCTCCTTGTACCTCTCGCAGTTGGCTCCGTCCCGGTTCCCGGCGCAGTCGATATAGCTCATAGTCTAGTAGGTAATTATTAGATACTAACCAGTGGGGTTGCAGTTGCAGGGCAGGCAGATGCCATCAGTCCCCTGGTAGTAGTTCTCCTTGTACCTCTCGCAGTTGGCTCCGTCCCGGTTCCCGGCGCAGTCGATATAGCTCATAGTCTAGTATGTAATTATTAGATACTAACCAGTGGGGTTGCAGTTGCAGGGCAGGCAGATGCCATCAGTCCCCTGGTAGTAGTTCTCCTTGTACCTCTCGCAGTTGGCTCCGTCCCGGTTCCCGGCGCAGTCGATATAGCTCATAGTCTAGTATGTAATTATTAGATACTAACCAGTGGGGTTGCAGTTGCAGGGCAGGCAGATGCCATCAGTCCCCTGGTAGTAGTTCTCCTTGCACCTCTCGCAGTTGGCCCCGTCCCGGTTCTCGGCGCAGTCCATACAGTGGCCGCCGTGGCCGGTGCTTTCGTACAACTCCTTGTCGAAGAAGCACTTGTTGGAGAATCCGTTACAGTTGCATGCTGCGGGGTGTAAATGGCCAGTTGAACAACGAAGTCAGAGTAATTTATTAGATGCACTCAAAAACGAAAGTTACGAGGAGAAAAAATATAAAAAAATAGGTACCTAGTCAATTAATTTTGTGCGAACTGGAAGCGCTGTTTTTGTATGACTTCATAAAATGACTGTTGCAAAAAAAACGTATTATAGCGAGCGCCGCGTAAACGACTACCTGCGTGCGGTGAATGAAGCTGTCCCTATGAATTTAGGATAACAGTTTTTTTTTTCTTTTTTTATGATGCAAAAATACTCGCTTTTAGTGAGTGCATATTAAACAACATCATCTCGCTGTGTACAAATTTAATTGATGGCAGAAAAGTTGGACAAATCAAAAGCACTACAGAACACACTAATTTATTCGCTCTGCTAAAAAAATATTATAGGTACTTAAGTTATGGTTTAACATTGATCAAAATTAAATCTCATCTCAACAATATTACAACAATATTTTAATAAGGCCCGTGTGTGTGCGAAACGGGACTATTTTTTTGTCCATCAGCCATTTTTGATGTCCCCACTGCAGGCCTTCCTCATGGGTGGTAAGGAGGATGGGCCATAACCCACCACGCGGGCCCAATGCGGATTGGTGGGTGTTAACCACTGCAAATGCAGCCGGGATCAATGGCTTAACGTGCTTTCCGAAGCACGGAAGAGCTCGAGGTAATAAATTTTTGGTCACCCATCCCATGACCGGCCCTTGCGAACGTTGCTTAACTTCCGCAATCGCTGGGCCAGGCGCTTAACCACTGCGCCACCGAGCTCCTCGAATATTTTTTTACTTTATAAAAAAGAAGCGCAAAGCTTAAAATACCTATTCTGATATGATGGCAGGCATCTCTTAAAGTGGCGAAGGGTCCATACAAGCCGATTCCCATCGATTTACCTTTTAAGAATCCCACCCCACCGATCCACTATATCTATGCAGATCATCACATTTTTGTAGAACAGCTTACCTTCGCCATAATTTCATCCCTCGTTTACCTAGCTTTTTGTGACTACAAATATCAAGTAGTCCAATAGAATCGCATAAACCTCGCAAAGACACAACAAACGAAAACATTCGCATAGCTATAATGTAATACAATTTTTGTAGAGAAGAAGGTGCCATTTTTAAATATCTTAAACATAATTCATTTTCTGTAAAAATCTGTTAAAATAAAAATAATTTTTAACTACATCATAAAGCCAGGAAGGTATCTTCGCTGTGTGAAGAATTGTAGTCCATAAGCAGATTTTTAAAACAGTTTTCTGTTAACAGCAATCCTGCATCCACGGATAAAATCAAACATCCACGGATTTAAAACTTATGAAAGTGAAAAACAATCAAATACTGGAAGTTGTCTAGAATATAATACTAGTGGCTCTGTGGTAGCAGACCTCACGTTTGTGATATTTTTGATAATTTTTCGTAACCACTCACAAAATTTCACGAGAATAGGTTGAGAAATACGACCTCAAGAGGAGAACAGACGGATATACGAACGCATTTTTGCTCAAGATGAAACAGAGTCATTTCGCGCTCGCTCGGTCAATAAGGTAATTTATATCTATTTCTGATTGATGGGTGATTGAGTGTTTCCCTAGAATGTGAAAAAAAGGGGTACAAACCTTTGCACTCGTGAACGTTGGTGGGCGAGGCGCGGCCCCAGGGGGCGTCGTTGTAGAAGTCGAGGCACTTCTCGCAGTCGCGCCCGGCGGTGTTGTGCTCGCATCTGGGTTTCAGAAACATGGCCGTTTAGCATCTGAGTCAGTCAAAAGATGTCCTGATTGGGTAGTGGTAGGGTAAAAAAAGTAGAATTCCAAAGTATTGTTAGTTGAGTTGTACCTATTTGGTCTATAATACTCGTCTACTACTATAAAATAAAGATTTCAATTTTTCATTTTTTTTATAGAGGATGATTAGCCTGCCGTTGTCTGTCCCAAACCCTTACATCGAAAATGAAAAGGAGGAGGGTTAAAATGGAAAAGAGAAATCTAATCGTAAAACTGTCAAAGCCCAGTACCTATCGGGCGGAGGTTACAAACTAAACTGAACACGAATCTTCATGCCCAGATAATATATGGATCGCGTACAGTGACACAGAAAAATCATCTCTAAAAGACTGCCGTGAAATGACGTGGGATCCCATGACGATAATTTATCCTCAAGAAAAAACCTATTTTAAATTGTGAAAAATATTAACGAAAATAACTTAGCAACAAATAATTTCGTTACCCTTGAGTTTTAACACTTCTGAAGTTCTTTTTAAGAATTGTTCACCAAAATATGCAAGGCTTTTCCGGCAAAGATTTAGAAATAAGCTTATTCTTAAACTCTGAAGATATTGATGTGTTATGTGTTACTGAGCATTGGTTGAAAAAGCACGAATTAATTTTGAGTTTGGATAATTATAAAGTTGTTAGTTCATTTAATAGGAAATCTGCTATAAGAGGGGGTACACTTATTATTCTACACAATAGTTTGCAATGTAAAGAGCGCAAAGATGTAGTATCCCTCTCAATTGAACGAACCATTGAGTTGTCTTGTGTGGAACTTGATCAAATAATTATAGTATGTGTATATAGGCCCCCCAGCGCGAATTACTCTGAGTTTGAGTCCACTATGGAGGAAGTCTTAAAAATAACTTGTAGGAAAAATAAAAAAGTCGCGATTTGTGGAGATTTTAACGTCGACATCTTAGATCCTAAATTAGCCAAGTTGTCGAGTAGGTTCATAAACCTATTCAAATCATTTAATTTGCTACATACTTTTAATGAACCAACGCGAATCACACCCACATCGGCAACTTGCTTGGATAACATTTTCTGTAACTGTAATGTATTTGAAAAAACAATTTTGAATTGTATTTAATCCGACCACAGTGGACAATTAGCCTCTATTGAGCACCATCATGTTCCGTCTAAACGGAAAATAATGTGTAGGCCAATAAAAAAACACTGTATTGAAAAATTCAGAAACAGTGTCTCAAGTAAAATTGAAACTTTACCAGAACCAAACTTTGAAGCCAATAACTTATATAATCATTTATTTAGCATAGTTCAAACTGAATTTAGTGAAACTTTTAAACAGAAAGTCATCAAATGTAATGATAGTACGAAATTTAGTGACTGGGCCACACCCGGCATATATAAGAGCAGACGGAAATTATACGAACTTTATGCAGAGAAAGCTACTTCTTGTGATCCTAACTTCATTGAATTTGTCAAGAAGTATTCACAAACATTCAGAGAAGTTTGTATCCTAGCAAAGTCCAAGTACTTTGCAAATAAAATAAAATTAGCTGATAATAAAATTAAGGCTACCTGGAATATTATTAACAAAGAAACGGGCAAATCAAAATCCAATATAAATTCCTTCTGTTTAAAAACTGGTGATCAAACTTTTGAATCTGACAATGAGGTCGCTAAAGTTTTTGAAGATTTCTTTGCTAGAATACCTGTAGAAACTACCAGTACTCTTAGTGCTAGTCCCAACATCGCTGTCTCCCTTCTGGAGTCTAGTGTTGATAAGTGCAATGGAAGTTTTTCCTTTAAATATATAAACAGTAGAGATATCATTAAAGCTTTTAAAACAATTAATGTTAAAAAAACAGAAGATCTTTGGGGCATGTCAACAAGCATTATTAAATCAATAATTGTTATACTAGCCCCCTACTTAGCTTTTATTTTTAACAAATGTATTGACGAAGGGGTCTTTCCTGACTTAATGAAAAATAGTAAATTGATTCCTCTTTTTAAATCTGGGGATAAAAGTGACCCAGCTAACTTTAGGCCAATATCTATACTACCAGCACTTAGTAAAATATTTGAAAAAATTATATATTCCCAATTATTAGATTACTTCACATACAACAATATACTTCATAAAAATCAGTTTGGATTTTCCAAGGGTAAAAGTACTTCTGATGCTGGAATTGCACTTCTCAAACATATTCTTGACGCTTGGGAAGAAAAGCAGGATGTAATTGGCATTTTCTGTGACCTTTCTAAGGCATTCGATTGCGTTGATCACCAAACACTATTAAAGAAGCTAGAACATTATGGTGTCTCTGATAAGTCGGTTAGTCTTATGAAATCGTATTTGTACAATAGAACTCAGAAAGTTGTAATTAATAGAACTGAATCTACTGGAGCCCCCATCAATATGGGTGTGCCACAGGGATCAATATTGGGCCCATTGCTGTTTCTAATTTATATAAATGACCTTCCCAACTTCGCGAGTAATTTATGTGAGACAGTACTATTTGCGGATGATACTTCCTTAGTTTTCAAAGTAAACCGAGGTAATAACTGTTCGGACGAAGTAAATAGTGCCCTCTCTAAAGTTTCACACTGGTTTAATAGTAATAATTTAGCACTTAACCCCAAAAAAACTAAATGTGTAAAATTTTCATTACCTAATGTTGAGCAGACAAAATTAAATATTAATTTGAATGACGATGAAGTAGACTTTACTGAGAGTACAAAATTTTTAGGTATTACACTAGATTCTCGATTGCAATGGGATCCACATATTGAAGCCTTGTCAAGTAGACTTAGTTCAGCGGCATTCGCTGTTAAGAAAATAAGGCTTTTAACTGATATTGAAACGGCAAGGTTAGTATACTTTAGTTATTTTCATAGTGTAATGTCTTATGGACTGCTATTGTGGGGCTCAGCAGCCAGTATTGAAAATATTTTTGTACTCCAAAAAAGAGCTGTTCGCGCCATATACAATCTACGGCGGAGAGATACCTTGAGAGAATTGTTCAAAGAAATAAATATTTTAACTTTGGCAGGCCAATATATTTATGAAAATTTAGTTTATTATTTATTATTTTATTTTATTACTTTGGGAAACATACAGCTTTAAATAATACATAGTGATAAACAAAATATTAGTACATCCGCCAAAAAAGTTTCCACCACCAAGTAGTACAATACGTTGAACAGACTATTATGTAAGCAAACAGATGTAAGAAAATTATTAAGTAAATAATTACATTACAACAAAAAAGTCTTTTTTTACTTTAAAAGTTTTGAATGTAGCAAATTTGGTATTTAAAACAAGTAATCTAATAACATTTTAACAAAAATGGTTAAGACATGGTAACAAAAAACATTAAGGTTGTAGTTTACTAATACAAATTTTGAAAGTTTCATTTTTAAATTTAGCAAATTTGGTATTAAATAAATCTATATCACTAAAATTCACATTATAGTTTTTCATAGCTCTTAGTATGTATCGGTTTTTACCGTAATTGGTTCTACAATAAGGTACCGAGAAAGTATCACATGAACGCAGTCTAGCTCCAGAACATTTAAGCAATATCTTACTTAACAAATAAGGAGAATCGATCTGATTATTCAAGATTTTGTACAAAAAGGTTTGATTACGTACTTCTCTGAGCGATTCAAGAGGTATTATCATTTTATGAAAGTTATAGAACTTATATCTAAGCCTTTTAATTAATTTATCCTGTATTTTTTCCACCATCTTTTTGTATGCAGAATACTGCGGGTTCCAAACTGTGGATGCGTATTCTAAGTGAGATCTGACAAGCGAGTTATACAATACGAGAAGAGTATATGTAAGGAAACACTATGATTCATTTGATAAGAACAGCAACATTCACCAGTTTAATACAAGAAATAAAGATAAACTTGCCGTTCCAAGATTTAGGCTTGCAAAAACGAGAGGTTCATTTATGGGGAAAGGCATAGCCTTTATTAATAAAGTTCCACAACTAGTGATTGATCTTCCTTTGCATGAATTTAAAAACCATGTTAAAAAAACGCTCATGGGTAAAGGTTATTATAAAGTTGACGATTATCTTAAAGATCAAAATGCGTGGAAATGATGTAGGTAACACATAACTTGCTAATATAAGTACTTTATTGAAGTAATATAATAAGTCTATGTTGTTGCCAATAATTCTGTCACCCTTTTGTAATTATGTTACCCTGGTAACGATATATTCAAGTTTGTAAATATCGTTACTTATGGCTGTTACAGCTGATAAGTTTCTTGCGCCCGTTCTTCTTGTCAGCTAAAAAAGTCTGGAACGGGTGGTAGGAAAATATAGACGATTCAAAAGTACTTAACAATTAAGTTTATTTGAATAAAGCTTATTTCACTTTCACTTTCACTTTCACTTTTCATCATATCAGCCGCACGACACCCACTGCTGGGCATAGCCTTTCACCAAGGATCTCCACGACGCGGAAGATCGGTCCTGCGCTGCCCGCATCCAGCGTCTTCCCGCGACCTTCACCAGATTGTTGGTCCACTTTGTCGGGGGCTTACCCACGGGCGGTCGTCCGGTGCGCGGTCACCATTGCAGAACCTTTCCACCCCAAGGGCCAATGGAAGTTCTTTTACATACCAACATTACCATGAATAACTCACCTGCAAGTTCTGGCGCGAGTGCCATCCTGTAGCTTATGGGTGTCACACACTGAGGCGTGTCCGTTGCATTTGCAGCGGGCGCCGACGGCGACGTCCGCGATGGCGTACCAGTACGACTGCAGCACTTGCACGTCACCGAAGATCTCGTCACCGAACGTGTTTAGACGGTCCAGGGATATTCGTATGTCTGTTGCTGTCACCCATTCCTGTCAGTGACGATGAAAACAGTTACTTTTTAACCGACTTCAAAAAAGGAGGAGGTTATCAGTTCGGCTGAATTTTTTTTTTTTATTATTATTTTTTATGTTTGTTACCTCATAACTTTGTCAATCACAAACCGATTTTAAAAATTCTTTTTTTGTTTAAAAGCATATAGTTACAGATTGGTCCCATTGTCATAAGATCACGATCAGATGATGGGATCTTGGAGAAATCAAGGGAACTCTTCAAATATTATAGGCACACCTATAGCGATTTTGGTATTTTCTTATGTAACTCGTGCATTTGCTTTCGAAAAGTACAATTTTGGTGAAGTGGAACTGATGATGAAGACCATAGATGATCACCGGAACTATTTACTAAACTAAGTATCTCACTGGTGCGATACGATTACTTTAATATGGTTGCTAGGCTATTATGTTGTTCGTCATAATGCAAATGGTGAAGTGGAGCTGATAGTGAAGTACCAGGAGAACTCCTCAAGAATTAGCGCCCCTGCGTCGGAAAAACCAGTATTTTGTAAAAGGTGATGAGCCATTGACATAAGACTATTGTAACTTAGATAATATCGTCGCTAAATATACCATACTTACCACAAAAAGCTAAATTAAAAAAAAACCTAACTTTGAAGACGTGCATGTCGCACCTTTCGTGGGTCTACCCATGTTTTATCTACCTAGATAATATACTTACTGGATATGCTTTTAGAATAAATAAAGAAATTGAACTTCAGCCCCACCCGACTTCAATAGACGTGTTTTATTACAATGATATGCGTATCTAGTGATTTGAATATTATTTCTTGCTTTTTAGAGGTATTTAATTTTGAAGTTTTGTTTGTTTTCATTTTCAGGTTTTTTGAAGTCGGTTTTTTGTTTTTAAAACATATTTTATTTTTTTATTTTTAGTGTAAGTACCTTCTGTATTTGGTAGATATAATTACTTTAGTTTATTTATATTTAGTTTATTTATATTATCATATCCAGTAAGTATATTATCTAGGTAGATAAAACATGGGTAGACCCACTTACCACCACCCATGGTAGTAAGATTTGCTTTCTCATAAGTATAGGCATCGCAACATCGTACGATTTTTATGTAAATGTGGTGTGCCTACTGTTTTAAACAAATCTGAAATCCGTTAAACAAATTTATCTTAAAGAGTTGCTGTTGACATGAAAAAGGAATAGCAGGGATTTAGCGTGGAGCGTACACTTTTGCGATTGAATTAATGGATCTGCCATTTAGCTTGGAAAACAGAAGGTTGCTCCCGAGCCTTGATATTTGAACAGTGATGCAGAAGACCCTGAAGCTCTAAACTAAAACATGGATCAGATAAACCTGCACTGCCGAGGGGTCTGCTCTCCCGTAGAGAACAGTCTTTTCGGACAGCGGCCTAAAGCCTATACTAGTGTAGATGGCTCCTGTCTTGTTACATGCATCAGATCAAACCCGTAGCTCAGGGCTGCTGTCGAAGGTGAAATCCGAAGGTCTGCCTTCCAGCATCGAGATCAGCACGTTGCCGCCGAACAGCAGCCTAAAGCCTATACTAGTGTAGATGGCTCCTGTCTTGTTACATGCATCAGATCAAACCTGTAGCTCAGGGCTGCTGTCGAAGGTGTAAGCGGAGGGTCTGCCCTCCAGCGTGGAGAACAGCACGTTGCCACCGGACAGCGGCGCGATGTCCGAGTATTCGCTGGTACAGAGGGCCCTGGTCTCAGCTCCTAGCTCCGCGCCCTTCTGCTCTTGAACGCCGTAAGTGTCACGACAAGAGGCACTGTTTGAAATATTACGATCAATTTAATCATTACTGTTAAATTTTGGAGCAGACATCGTGAAATTTTCATAGATACAATTTCATAGAATTGAATATTAACGTTTTAGTATGATTTTATAGTTATATAGAAAGACGATTTTTACTACCGCGAATTTTATGTTCTTACCTGAAATACTGGAAGGGCTCCCAGACTTTGTCTTCTGATGTCTTTTTATAGATGGCAAAACTCTGCGGCCTCGGCGAGTAGAACACGATTCTCACGTAAGTGATGTCGTACGCTTTACCTACAAATATTAGTTAACAGTGAAAAATGAGTAAAATTTAAAGCTTGAGTTTGAATATTCAGTTGAAATTGTGCGATACAGGGTGTAATGCACATTTTCATTACATCAAATGGCATGAAAATAAATAAAATAAATAAAGTATAATAAATAAATAAATAAGTTTGAATAGCAAATCTAATTGCCTTTACTAATTTCCTTACTTACTTTACTTTACTACTTTCTTTCCCACAAAAAAAACATATGTCTCTATATTTTTTGAAAGCAGTTTATATGTCTATGAGCCGATATTTAAATCCTCAGATAACAGATATCAATCAGTTAATAAATTAGCCAAATTAAATAAAAGTAATTTAAAAAATTTGCCAAACAAAAGAATGACAAATATTTTCAATTTGGCGGCAGACGTTTTTGAAGGGCGAACGAATCTGGGCATTGTAAAATCAGCCCTAAAGCAAAAAAACTGGACACAAGAGTACTGAACCGACTTTAACTAATTAACGCCCGAGCGGTCCCAATGGGCCGCTCAACAATGGAAAATCGTGTCTCATTTTCCGAGGCTTGAAGGATTAAATCAATGCACAAAGGGCTCACCCAAGTGAAGAGTGAGGTTGACTTGGTTAGGGTACTGGATGCCCTCCTTCATGGTCTCCGACTGCCACCACGTTTGGTTGTCTGTCTCGTGGTGGATGTCGGTCAGGTAGTCGCTGGAGAACTGGCCTGGCTGGCAGTAGTCACAGGACCTGGCCAAGGCAAATGTAATTCATTATTTTAACTACGTATTGTTACAGCATTGTATTTTTCGCGCTTTTCAAAAGAAAACAGCGATACGTTTTTTTTTGAATAAGAGTAAAAATAAACCATGCACTACGGCAAAAACTAGGAATCGAAATCTTTGGAAAAAAAAAGTAAAAGTTTAGCATTGCTTTTTACTATTGTTTCTTTTTCTACAAGACTAATATCCTTACTAATATTATAAAAAGTCCGTTTGTTTGTAACGCCTACACGTCTTAACTACCTACTGAACCGATCATAATGACATTTCGCATACACGTTCTCAGGGGTACAGAGAAGGACATACTTTACCTTTCACCCAAAAAAAAGTTCTGTTCCCGAGGGTTAGCAAGAAAACATTCCACGCAGACAAAGTCGCGGCCGGTCGCTAGTAGAAATATAAGTTTGAATGGGGAATAGCACTATGCGTATGCAAACCCATGCAATACTTATTACAGTGACAAAAAAAATATGTAAACTGACTATTGCGTGATACTGTGCTCAAGTGCCCATCCAATGTAGAGCAATCTGAATTACAAATTTTGGACTTAACCTTCCTTATGTTTATGAGATCCTGGTACTTTGGTGAAATACAGATAGATAGTTATTTATTTACGAAAAAAATACCCACGGCACTAGCAGTAGTGCGCCTTGGTAGTGTCGTGGGGGAGAAGGGGAATTAAACATTAATGAACGAACAACTTAGCAATAATTCTAGAATAATCCAAAGTAATTCTAGAATACTCTTACCGGGTAGAAGTGCCAGCCGAAGTTTGTATGCAATACATATTGACGCCGTTGTCGCCGCAAGTGTTGGTCGCCTCCATCTGCACCATGAAGGCTGCATTCTCGAACTCTGGTATGCATCGCTGTAAAAAAAAAATTAGTTAAAAAACCAATCTGTGCTACATGGCATTGGAAAAATATGGGATTATAAATATTCGCATTTAGCATAGAGATATAAAATTATTGAGCACAAACAAACGACTATCGTAAATAATCGCAAACATAAGTTTTTAAAAGAATAAAAACTAAAATACCTACTTATATTTAAAAATTGAAAAGAGGTTGCATTTTTGATATTTAATATTGGTCTTTTTTCGACTTGCTACCATTTTCTCGAAAAAGGGTGAACTGAAATATTATAGTTTTTTTAAATCATGTTTCGAATCTCTTTTGATGGCTTTTTACACGCCTTTTATTATAAGGGAAGATAGGTTAAAAAAAACTACGAGTACGTGCCGATTTCGCCGAATTTGTAATGAATACTGATTTTCACGAGAGTTAGTTGAATTCGAATTTAACCAAAACTTAGTGATGTCGTAACACACGATATTATTATGTCCTCGTAAATCCTTGACATGAAAGCGTTTCAATAGATAAATACTTAGATGCATTTTAAAACACGGAAACCGGTCGGCCCAGATGGTGGTTTTGCCGCCAAAATAGGGCTCCTATTAATAGCCGTGCGTCGCCGGCCGTTCACATCGGAGCGTACAAACATCACTTTAGTCATGCTGTAATATTTACGTCACTAATATAAGGGCGGCCACGGAAGTGCGATTTGCGTGCGACTTCTATTATAGGATGATAGTAAACGTGTTGCGATTTTTTTAAACATGATGTTTAAGATTTTTGAAGCTTAATTTTATAATCTAATTGATTACTATAGAACTTTTTGAGAATGTTTTAAAGAGCCCCATTCAGTCTAACAACATTTCTGTAGAAATGCCCCAATACTTTCTATTTGAAACACCCCCAAAAAATTACAAATATGTGTCAACTTGTAGGCAAAATCGTTACCTAATAAAAAAATTCTTTAAGTGAGATGAGTTTTTCAAATTTATTATAAAATAGAAAATCATAGCGAAGTTATAGTTTTAACAAATAATAAACAAGTTAATATCAATCTCATTTTTCAAAATGTCTCTACGAGCTCACAGCGTCATCATAACGTTAAAACTGACACGTGTTCAACCGCCCTTACACAAAAATAATTGTCATATTTCGCTTCTTGAATATTTTCATTCAAACATTAATTCAATGCTGCTTGCTTGACTCAATTGTGTAATTTACTACTTGTTTGTTTAATTTAATAAATCTATAAACTACGAGAACTACCGCATTAGTCACGTTCTCTCAATTCAATTAGAATAGAAAAATTGAGTTTGGTTTCATTAAATAAACTACAACCTGTTTCATAATGGAAAAGATTCCCGCGCGCCGCGTGAAAAATTCGTCAGCTTGTAATTATTTATAAGTAAATGTAGAGTCTGAGTCGAGTCTGAATACTAAATAGTATACCTTTACGAAAAAGAGTCTGATTGTACAAAAGACAACAAAACAATTTAAATATCCTTATCTACACCCATGATTTAAATTCTTCATAAAAGTTTCTTAGCTTAGTGCCAACATTAAAACACTGTTTCCGAACCTTATAGAGGATTCCTAACATGGGTGTAAATAAGTATTTTATGCAAATGTACATAATTAGGTATTAAAACACTGATACTATTATCATAAACCCACATTCGTGTTTTAATACCCCTAATTATACAACAGTTGCATAAATAACTATTAAACACTGATACTATTATCATAAACCCACATTCCTGTTTTAATACCCCTAATTATACAACAGTTGCATAAATAACTATTAGTGTACCTACTCTAGGTGTCAACTTGAAATAAGGCACTGAAACTTAAACCATGCCTTAAAAGAAGCCGTAGCCAGCTCAAAAGGCTCGATTTACTTACGATTGTTTAGTTAGCATAACGTCTTATTTATTTATTATAATCTTTATACAAAGATTACTTACCTACTAGAAACTTAAAAAAATACATCTTTATAGCATATTGAAATTCTATTATTTACTTATAAATTCGCCAGTAACGCTTTAATTGATACATAAAAATTCGAGCCTTATTTTATTAAATAAGTAATTATGTCTCAAATATATAGCGAAAGTATATAACTATCGGTACGTTTTTAATAATGCGACAAAACTTTTGAATAAGTATAGGGGTTAATTTCAATGAATTTTATATAATTGCACTTTCTGTGTGTATCTTGCGATTCGTAAAAAGAGATTGTCACTAAACTAAATATTCAAAAGATCATGGCCCTACCATGAGTTGATGCAAACTGTTTACGTTACCGTAAACCATCGTTTTGTCTCTTTCACTCGCACTGACTGTGAGCAGTATATCCGATAGTTTACGGTAATGTAAACAGTTTGCATCAACTCATGGTAGGGCCACAGTAGTTATTGACATTTAGATGTAGACGGCAAAGTAAAATGGCGCAGTTAACTTGCCATCGGTTAACAAAACCGCTATAAAGCAAATGCCGAGGCATAAATCCGACATTAGCATCGTAAAACTTCGGTCTTACGTAATGTAACAGTAGATTACTGCATTGATATTTACACAATAATTACTAGGACCTTATTTAGTTAGGACAAAATAAAAACATCAGCTAAACTAAAAGACGTGAATAGGATGTGCTGATAAAATAATAATTTTACAATATAATTTAATGTCGAAGCTAAAATGCTTGACCGCTGCATAAAAAGGAAGTCGATATTTTTTATTTCAATTTTCAAACGTAATTTATAGAATTATTTTTTAATATAAATATTATTATTGCAATAACAATACCTATTAGGTATATCTTATCAAAACATTATCCTAACCGACTCACCAGAACATTATACAAAGTGTACATATTCATATTCATTTATTTATCACAACGTAATGTTACAAATTATATTCGTTGCGTCATGACCTCTTATAAGGTATTAGTGAAAAATTTACAAATTTAAATTACTAACAATGGATAAAATACCTATAAACTTAAACTGATGATTATAGAGTTCTCACTTCAATTTCAAAAAAATATGATAAACTGGACAAAATACAACATGGTAAATTCATAACATTTTTTTATATTAATTATCATTTAAACTCAAACGATTTGATCTACGCGTAGGTCCCCTATAATAATAGTAAATAAATATACGCGTTTTTTATTTCTCAAAATATTATTTAAAAGTTAAAGCAGTCAAAGCGACGAAGTTTTCGACGTGTTCTCACCCACTCGAACTTCGCAAAGATTTGTCAATTAGGAAAACATAAAAAAAAATCAAAATAATTTATTCAGTCTAGACTGTTACAAGCACTTGTGAATGTCAAAGAAACTACGCCATCGGTTCGCAAACCCTGAGCGGGAGACCTTGTAACGAGAAGAACCGGCAAGAAACTCGTCAAGGGCTGCATAGGTACCATGTTGCATGTTGCTTGAAGAACGGACTGATGGACATGAACGTTGCTGAATGGAAAGGAAGAGGACGACTGCAGAAAAGTTAATCTTAGGAGAGAATGAAGAGATGACGGGACCGGGTAAAATAGAAAAGGACGGATTGCGCCAACCCCAAGCAAAATGGAATAAAAGCAGAGAGGTAAAGTTAGGGTTTCCGAGGATGACAGTGCCGTCATATTACGGCCGTAATTTAGCGGCGTAGAACGTTTTCTATGTAAACAATACGGCGCGCCAAATTGTTTTCATAGATATCGTCTTATATACGACGGCACCATCATCCTAGGAAACCCTAGCTTAACACCTTTACTTTTCAAAGTTCGTCATCGTTTTTACAATTAATGATAATTGGTCTTGCAGCAAGACTAACTAGAAAGGCTTTGCTGTTATATTATATTGTAATTTGTAGCTACCGGAATTCCACTTCCTATGGATAAGTTTTCAAAAATCTTTTCATAGCGTAAGCCCACGTACCTACTAACTATATAACAAACTTTAGCCCGATCCGCCTAATGGTTTGAGCTACGCGAATTGAATCATACTGAACATAATATTAAATATGTTATTTTATAAAGATGGATCATTGTTTGCGATTTCGTAACATAACAATATTTTATACAGTACTTCAAGCTATAGCAATGTACAGACTGTGCTGTACTCGGTGATATTAATATAATTATAGAATTACAAAAAAACATATAAACTTGCGGTAAAAATATATAATATATTGCTCTAAAGACCACTAATAATATGGTTTTCCATACAAAAGAGCTAACTTCTGAAAGGTATTTTTATGATGAATTCAATATGATTTTATTTGAATTTGATATTGTTCGAAAGCTATAACAGTCAACTTGCGGACTTAATGGGGAATGTCCGAAAAAAACAAATTATGGGGAATGTCCGAAAAAAACAAATTGGCTGAATATTTTTTATAGGTAGGAATAAGCTCCCTTAGTAATGGAAAAAAAAACAGAATTTTCGGTTGCGTGGAAAAACTAAAAATAATTAATGTCTCTTCGACTTCACAAATGTGCAAAAGTAACAGCAGAATGGAATTTATACCTTTGCCACCAACCACAACACGTATTAAAAAAAAAACATCGCAAAATGTCAAAAACGTCAAAACTTTTGACGATAACTTTAACTTTGACAGTGTTTTGGTGCAACTCACCCTTAGAAATTTTACTACCTATCTAGGTTATATTAAAATTTTCTAATTACACACTCAGGATAACGTGAAAGGCTCAGTTCTCAGAAGCATACATTCTAAGTCAGCATAAATACTGTGGTTAGCAGTCAGCAAATTCAACTCACTGAGGCGATCTCAAATGGTCTGTCCACCGAGTCGCTTCAACTTTCAATTACTATCATACAAATCGCCATACAATTTTTTGAGAAGATAGAGCATGCGCTATTACTTGCCCTGAGGCATGCAACAGCGCAAGAGGAACGCGAAAAGACTGTGCCAAGAGTAGACGCACTAAATGTACATCACTCCAGATACCCAATACTTGAGATACATGTCACGAGTCAGTAATTAAGTACAATAAGTATAACAAAAACGGTCAGTATCGACGGATGCGAGATAACTTGGTTCCGTTCGTTCGTGATAAGCCACATTAGGCAGGGAGTAAACGAACTCGTTATGGACTCTTGTGACATAGATAACCTTACGATCTGCCAAAAACTTGGTAACTGACCCTAATGGGCGCTAAACAAACATTAGATACGAGTATCACTGATCTAATTCTTGCCCCTATTACTAAAAACAATGTTAATTAAAAAACAAAAATTCTCAATCAATTTCCATAATCCAAAAAAAAACACGTGTACAATTTATAAAACAAACAAATGCCATACTTAAACATAATAGAACCACTTAAACGAAAACACAGCAACTCGAAAAGTTTGTTAAGTGAAACGCGTTCAAAGTTGTCTGACAAAAGTTTCGTTGGCGGCGTGATCGTCAGTTGTTACCTGCGGCTGTCCATTGTGATAGCAAGAGGACAGCTTGGAGCCGACCCTTCCCTGCTGGTAGTCCTGGCAGGCGGCGGAGAGGATCGCGCCGAGGAGGCAGACAGCGGCGAGGGCGCGCGGCATTTTGCGGCGAGGCGACGTCAGCGCCTGCCCGTCGACCGAGCACTGACGCGCGGTCTCTTTCACAACAACGTCAAAGATTATGCGCGTAGGCAGTTCATGCGCGAGGTTAAGCCTCTGAGATGACTAGATCCACATAGTCACTGACGGTAGCTACACTAAACTAAAAACTGTCATACAATTGTCAACTACAGTCTCGCTATCGAGTACTTATAAAGAGTAAACTCATAATACGCCTACTTTTCATTTCTACTAATACTAACCTTTATTTTTGAGTGATATTATTTACTCATAATATCAATGATATTAAATGTAAAGATAGGTTACCCGCGCTTCACAATGGCAAGACAAAAGTCAGGTAATTGCCCGACTTTCAATTAGTCAGGCACAGTCTCGCGACACGGTAACACACGCGGCTCTCGTCAATCAGACGCAATAAAATTGTGAAATACCATTAAAAAATGTCTACTTGCGTCTTTAGACGATGTACAAATTATACAGCAACGGTCAGAGATCGGAAAAATGCTTTATTTCACACGTAAGTACTGTATTTAATAAAAATATGTATTTTCTATTACTTTATTCGGCCATATTGTACAAAGAGCGAGCCGTCTGCTTTGCGTGTGGGAGTGAAGGAGACAGCTGACGCGCTGTCAATTGGCAGCCAATGCGCATGCAGCGGCCAATGTGTGTATCTATAGTACCTTTACGCTGATTTAAATAGCAATGATGTTGGCGCATAACCTATCTTTACATTTAATATCATTGCATAATATACTTACTTTGTTGATTTGTAATAATGGAACTTGCATAATCTTTGAAGAACATAAATAACATTTTCATTATTTTTTTAAATCTCATACTTAGTGATTTTATTGATGGGAAGTGGTCATTTTAAGAAGTGGACATTGTGGTCCTAAAGGATATTTAATTATTATATAAGTAAACAATTACTTATATTAATTTTTACTTATATTATTTTCATTCATTGCATAGTTTATTTTTGGAACAAGTGAGTAGGTAAACATTAAAATTTAACTTACACTTGGCTTCCTTTATGTTTTCCCAACATCACAATGATTTGATCATTTTTTCAACAAACACCCGTTAAAGTGTCCGGTCTGCAGATTGCCTGTTCTATGGCGTGCCGGAGCAGGAACGTGGCCCCATAAGCTCTGTTTTTTTGTGAGCGCGTCTAAAGGCGAGGCTTTGTCTCACAAGCATGTGCGTGTGCCGTCAGGCGGGACCAGTCAGGACGCTAAACTGCACCCGGTCTTGTTGCAGAAAATGTTCCAGAAACAAAAGAACAACAGCTTAGGGTCTACGTATTAGAGAGTATTATATTAATCTGTGGTATTAGTCAAATGATCGGCGTCGTAATTTCTTTTTTTTTTCAGGAATGGATAAAATGCGTTGCACTAGAAAGGTTTGTAAAGGATAACGGGATTAAGCATGAACATTTGTTTTTTTTTTCAGAACAAAATTTAATGCCATACCTAATTTGTTTAATTTTTTTATTTTTTGTGGAAAATTCTGCGAATTTCCTATAATTCCGAGAAGCCCCCCGTCACGTTCTTGGTTGGAGAAGATCACAGACAAATCAATCGCTTCTTTCTTACAAAAAAAAGATGCACATTTAAATTGAGTACTTTTCCGTAATAACTACATATTTTTCTATATTAGTGCTGACTTTGCTAGCTGCTGAATTTCGTAGATCAAGGGGAAATACCTTACCTACTTATAGTTTTTTTTGTGTCGAAACATTGGCACAATTTGCCCTAATCTTTTGTTTTAAGACTATAGTCTATACCTTAGTATAGACTATACCTTAGTATTATTTGCTACTTCATCATGACAGTTCATATTTTCCTGAAAAAATCTTGAAGAAAAATATGTAAGTGATGATTCCATTCTACCTTCCTAAAAACTGTTTTTTTTTTCATTCTATATGCAAATTAAAATATTCCGCATCCTTAGAATTTGCCGGTCGCGTATTCTGGCTCCCGTGCTGACACACTCGAGTGCATTAGGTCATCCGATCTTCCATCTCGCTCACACACCAGTCTCTCAATACTAAAACCAATTTTAAACCTTATTGTCTTTACGCCGACGTTACACGGGATCTTGTTTCTTAGAAATTGTTTATCGTGTCTAGTTTTAAACTGTACTACCTTATATTACCTTAATGGAAAAGGGTTTGTTAGTGGAGGAATTAAAAACCGTTACCAATTTTTCATTTCCGCGTGTAACGAAAAGCTCAAATATTTATAAAAGCTCATTCAATCTCTAGAAGATCGAATAACTGTAACTACTCATGTCATGATCTGTGGTCATGATAACCTAAGCACCAAGTAAGTACCCATACGTTTCCGGTTGATAGCCATGTGACTTGTCTAATTAAAAAAAACTTTTTCGTAGTACAAAAAGATTATTGTTTTTACAAAAAAGCATTTTCAATCTCATTGTTTTATTTAAATTTTTATTTTAGTCTGTGATCTAATTCTCTGCTTCATCACAAATTAGTCGAAGACATCTTTCATCGGAAATCGATCTAGATTTTATGAGGTATTATGAAACGCAAAAAAGTACACTCTAATTCAAAGTTATTTTTAAGTTTTAAAGATCTAAGAAAAGAAAATCACGTTTTTAGTACCTACCTACTAAATAAAATATTAGTACTTAATATAATAATACTTAGAGCTTTTTAGATTTCATACGTCAAAAGGTATAACGGAAGACATTATGTAGGTCATAGGATATACAGGGTTATTAAAATTTGTAAAAAACCAACAACCTCGCAGGAGTAGATATACAGTTACATCCTACACAACAACATTAAAATATTTTGTTCGACGACTTTTCTAGAAACAGACAAAAAAAATCGACTTTTCATACAAAATTCGATCAGCTGCTCGGACATATTTTGTATGGGGAGTTGAATTTTTTTTGTTTGTTTTCGGAAAAGTCGTAGAACAAATATGATTGTTTATGATGATAGTAATCTACTCCAGGTTATACTTGATAAATATCGTCCGTCGAATCAAGATATTCTTTCAGTAGGTGAATGGTTCGATTATTTAAAGTTATGCACGTAAAACCTACCTTATAATAAGTATTTACCCACTTACTAATAAAGATTGTATAGCAGATGTTTAGTTACACAGTGTTTTGTCACTTTCTTTTCAATGTCAACCTCAAATAGTTTGACAGAGAGTAACCATTGTGTAACTGTACATCTGCTATATAATCTTCATTAAGGGGGTAAGTGTTTTCCAAAAGATTTAAGGAAAAAAGTTTCAGATAAGTTTTTCTACCTTTACCTAACTTTCCAGAAACTTATTTATTTCTGAATGCATTAGTCAGTTTGTATTCATTCATCAGTGCATCACCAGTTTTTAAATTAATTTAGAAAATAGTTTTTCGTAAAATGCTAGGTACCTAATTCTTGAAAAATATTCATACCAAATGGCAATTTCGTATGTAAGAACTTATCTAAGTATTGGGGTTTCATTACACAGAAAGTAATCATAGAAACATCAACAATTATAAATTCAGTGAAAGTATCCTTTCCTCAGATGGGTCGTTGACATCTCAGGATTAGTTTGGCACTGTTTCAAAAAGGGACAACTAATAATAGACAAGTCACTGCTGTGGTACTTAATATGTCTGAAAAGCAACGAATCTGTATCTCTTTACGAATAGACCGAGCTCCCGCTGCATGAAACCTTACCTCACAAGATGGAATAGCAGACATGTGTTACAGTAACAGATATTACATAGGAACACTGGATTTTAGTGGGTTGCCATCGCATATCCTGGAAGAACATTTTTTTTTTTTCGTACCGTACCCGTACAGCGGAAGCTCAGTCTAGAAGTACTATTACGCTTCTATCCATTTTTACGCCGAACGTCTCCTTTGCAAAACTATCTTACCCCGGTGTTTCACTTACCCCACCTGACTATATATTTTTTGTCCAGAAACCTCCTCGGGCGCACGAAGAAACACCAAAGTTTTGTCACAATCGGATGATGGTTTAGGAATGCACAGAGGTCAAAAATAAGAACATTCCTTTTTATCTATAAAAAGGAAAAAGATTTCGGTCTACTATGTCATTAAAGCCCGACCTCCATTGAAGACGGCCATTGATGAGATAGGACATCGCCCGTTCTACAAACGCGAGATTAAGTCCCCAGCTATCTCGAGGGTCGACGACATCTTATCACCAAGCTCCAGCTTCCCTGCTTTCAAATTGGGCTAATCACTGTTGGCATCCGCAAATGTAAATACTAAAATTGAAAATATTTATTCTGCACGCGATAAAACAACAAAACATAGGAAAAATATCAAATTGATTTTTGCTAAAACATAGCTTTGGACCTATTGAAACATAGTAAAAAGTGACAATTAGATGGTGATAAAATAGTAGATTGTTATACAAGACGCTAAAATGACCCATTGCATACGAGGTAGTTTTATTCCCGAGCTTTAGCGAGGGAATAAATAGAAACCGAGTTACAATGGGTTTTAGCGTCGTGTGTTACACTATACTTTTCACTACGAATGCGAGAAAATAAAATACAATATTAAATAGTTTATACCTACTTCCGTAAACGAATCCACTCGTTTTTCTATCCTCCACTTCATAAACTTTTTGTACAATATTTAAATAAATGATTTAATTTTGTGCTTGACGGCAAAAGATTAAGATTATTTCTTTCCTATTTCAGTCACACAATTCAATCAGTTTGTAATTATAGAAAAATTCTAAAGATTTCGCGCCATGGTACCTTTTTTTTAATTTCTGCTGTAGCAGCTAAGCAACACAAACACACATTCTACGATTCACTCTGTGCACAGAGTATAAATAAGTCTATGATTTCACCGAAGAGATGCTTTTAGTTCCATTTTCAAAAATAAGAATGAGAAACTGGGGGCCTTATGAAAATAACTACGTAAAGTCACTTGGTCACGATAGTCGTCAGCAGTTCGTCGGTTGTAGTTATTTCAATTTTCATTTTTTTTTCAATTCAATTCTTTATTACAACATTTTCAATGTAGCTATCGTAGTCCATAGACTATTGAACGAATAATGACGGATCTGCTAAAGAGAAACTGTCAACTTTACGCAGTCACTTTGCAATATCGCATACACGCAAGTGCTTTGTAATAGGAAACAATAAGAACGAAGCACGGACGCAGCTGCGTGTATCGCATAAAACTTTTCGTAATAGACCCCCAGTATTAAGTCGAGCGAGTTTTTATTGGTGATTATGAATAAAGACTTTTTCGTTTTAGTAGGCTCATTGGTAATAGACAAACATTAAAAAAGAAAAAACTTTATCCCCTAGGGGTTATTATGCTATTTTATCTTGGCTCTTGTACGTTACAATGAAGGACTTTTTGAGCAAGAGGAGTGAAAAATATCATCTGTTAAAATGCCATCTAATTTCCCTAAATGCCTAATGACAGTACGAAAGCACAGCGTGCTTTTAAAAGATACCGCCACCTGGCGGCAAATTACAACACCTTAAACACGAATTTCCCGGAAGTTCCACTTTCTTTTCAGGTTGTAGGAAAACCGTTTCTTTTACTTTTTAGTTCGCCTTTTTAAAGCAGATGGCATTTTAACTGGATAGCACTCCGCATGACAATACAGGGATGATCGAAGGGTACTGGGTAATTTCAAAAGTAAAAATTTCGATCAAAGTAAAAAATCCAAATTTTCAAGAATTTTTACAGGAGCTTTCAATATGAATAGAAAAATGTTATCAGTGTAAACCTATAGCGATAAAAATCATACAATTCTTTTACGCAAAGAAATGTCATTAACCGACTTCCAAAAAAGGAGGAGGTTCTATGTTCGTCTGTATATTTGTTTTTTTTTGTGTATGTCCACCGATTACTCAAAGACTGCTGGACCGATTGAAATGATTCAAACGTTATTACATTAGGTGAACTCCCAAATTGGTCCCATTTTTTAAAATTTGGAAATCGGTTCAGTACTTTTCAAGTAATCTTGAAAAAAGCACGAAAATAGTATGATTTTGTGTGAATTACCTCGATGATAATGTCGTATTACTTCTTTGTTTAAGATAACTAATTAAGATAATTATTTTTTTGATGGAAGAGGGATATCTTAAGTGTAGTTCTTTTACCGACTTAAAAAAGGAGGTTCTCAGTTTGACCCGTATTTAAGTATGTTTCTCCGCGATTATCTTACGTTTGGTTGAGCTGATTTTTTTACATTATATAATATACCTTACCTACAAGGTACCTACACTAAAAATAAAAAAAATAAAAATTGTTTAAAAAAAATAAAAAATTGTTTAAAAAAAAAATCAAAAAACCGGCTTCAAAAAACCTACCTCTAAAAAGCAAGAAATAATATTCGTAATAATAAAAATACGTCTATTGAAGTCGGGTGGGGCTTTTAGTATAAAAAAAGGAATTTGTACTCCAGCCCCACCCGACTTCAGTAGACGTATTTTTATTATTACGAATATTATTTCTTGCTTTTTAGAGGTAGGTTTTTTTAAGTCGGTTTTTTTGTTATTTCTACCTCTCGATAATACAGGGTTATCCACATATTTCATATTTCTTTAAATAATTGATCAAATTGATAATTGGCTAAGAAATCTGAATGTTGACATCTAATAATTCATGTACCCGCCTATTCATATAACCGCCATACGATTAAATAAATTGATCAAAACCCCCGTAAGGTGTCAGAAGTTGAAAAACCTCGAAGTGGTTTTCGATTTAAAGTACCTTGTAAAAATGAAAACATGTCAATTCGTGAAGCTAAACTTGAATCTAAAAGTTAAAGGATAAGTAATGTTAATTATGAATGTATGTAATCGGTTATGGCTAGAATTCTGAAAAGTATGTTTGTCTAAAAGGTTATTTTATTGTATGTTTATTTCAATTTGAGTAAGTTATGTGATTGATTAAATAGAAAGCATAATATTATGGTTTAAGACATGTTTAAGTTTATCGCATTAAACCCATTAAACCTATCACCTAGTAGGCGTTTCGTTGAAATGGAACTGAGTAAACGTTTCGAAGAAATGCAGTAAGCACTATCGTTCAGGGACTTAGTGTTTATTTAAGACTTTTAAAAGTTTTTTCTTTTACATTTTAACTAGCAGCCGCCCACGACTTGGTCTGCTTGGAAAAAAAATTGCTATTCCTCGGAAACAATCCCTTATTTCGGGATGAAAGGTATTATATCCTTCTCTCTCTATAACCTTGAAAACGTGTAATACAAAATTTCATGATAATTGGATCAGTAGTTAAGACGTGAAGGCGTAACAAACAAACAAACTGACTTTTGCATATAATATTAGTAAGGATATTCATAAAGCAATAAGTACCTATTATGGAATATAAGTAGTATTTGGATTAATGAATTAAAAGTAAAGAAAAATCTTCTGTCTTTACTTCTGTGCAGAAAGGCTTTTCCAATGCTTGTAAATTATGTGTAAAAGGTGAAAGTTTTAAACTTGATCCTGTTGATTTTCTCAAAAGTATATAGTTATCTGTGAAATGTCAGGACGTACCGTTGCCCCGTAATTGATGGCAGTGTAAAACGACCTGCCTGTCTCACCCTTTTTAAAAGCACCTTGCTTTCCACTAATTACCATGCTCTCCCAGACAAAACAGCGCTACTGAATTTTTTTATTTTGTATTATGGAAAATAAAAAAAAACAATATTATCATTATACTATTCATAACACTTTTCATTAGACAGAACTTCTGGGATAAAAGATAATAATAATAATTTTATCTAGGTATCACTCAACTCTCGCCCTCATAAAGTTAAGACCTTATTTTCTATTCTCAGGTGGTGCTTAACCTAGTGGGATTAGATGGTCTGGTGGTAGTGGTGGTCTATTTTAACACTTTATCAACTTTTTCTCTGGTACTGCCTGCCTAGCATGACCGATTTATATCGCGTGATATAGCGTTTTATCGACACTCAACTGTCAAATTCTTTTGTCTTTTTGACAGTTAAACGTGATAAAACGCTATATCACGCGATATAAATCGGTCATGCTTGGCAGGCTGGTCGGGGTAACGATCTTTCAGGATCACAAATACTGTCTACATTAGTAGTAAAGTAATAGTAACATCAGAAGCTAGTTGCTTTTCAATATGGCAGTAAGTTTATTTGAGCTTTTTTCAAAGCTCGATTAAAATTTAGACAATATGCTTTTGTTTTAAATTAGTAAGGCTAAAGATAGGAAATTCTTTCAAAAAATACCAACAACACTGGTTAAACGAAGCGAGCGGTGCTTAATCAAAGTAAAAGCATAAAATGATAGCATCGCCCGCTAATTTTGACGGGCGAATAATTTGAATAATCAGACTTGTAACGTTGTGGTCCCTCGGGACCAGTACTCGCGAATATGTCACAGTTGTGGGCCGATGTCGGTGGTAGTCGCCTGCTTACACCATGGATTTGAAGGTAACCCTTTCAAATACGTAAATTGCACTTTACATGTTCAATTAGAAGATTCTATTTGCAATAGCAATCGTTACCTTCATGTGTACGTCGTGCGTAGACTCAAGGACGCTGCTGCAATTTGCATTGGCGATCTAATCGGCAAATAGGCCAAGTCTACATACCGTTTTTTTACCGTTTGGCTGATCAAAACACAAATGGTTTGATGCACTCTTATGCACTAGTACTTGTTGTATGGTCTGTGTGCGTGCGACGTCGACGTAATTCGTTACAAGTATCAACTTAGTAACGAATTACGTGACGAATACAAGAACTAATATTTTTTTTACAAATTACTTATTTACTTTTAAACTTTTTATGGTCACATGGGAAAGTTTACATAGATAGCCGACCCTTGATTACGTAAGTCTATTGCTAACAATTCTCGATTGAAATCGATTGCAATCGCATTACATTGCTGCTTTAAGTAAGATAGTTCTCATATTGGTCCTTACTAAAGCAGCAATGAATCTGCGATTTCTGTCAGAGTGGATTGCCACAAAGTTACATAATTACCCCCCTGATCTTTGACTGTTACGATTTGCATGGACTTGACGCAAAAGAAACGCAGCAGGTTCAAATCCTGTAAGAAAAACTAAGTTATTAGTTTTTGCATTTTATTTAACGACTATATTATTGCGCAACGATACCTCGCGATCCTGTCTGCTGCGTCGAAGGACTCAGGTTCATATCCTAGTAAGCATATATTTGTCATGAACTCATGCATGACTCGTGGATATTATGTTCCAGTGATGAACGTTTATTCTGGAGTCATGGATGTCTACATTCTTTATTTATGTTCTTTTCGTCCGCTTATCGCACTAAATACTTGTCCTGAAACATTTGATTATTACAAACTTTTCTTTTCAAAACTTCATAAACTTTTCATTCGATTTCCAAAATGGACGCCACGCCATTTTGCCATGATTGAAAGTGGAAAATTATTTTTGACATTTCTATCATAGACAATTTTATTTGACATTTGTAAACCCTTTTATATAGCGAAAGGAATGAAATCATAAAGCCTATGTATTATTGTAATTGCCTTTATTGTTTTTTTGTTTTATTCTGTTTTTTGTGTATGACATATAATTGTAATTTAAAATAATTTAACGTAATATATAAGCTACTATTGTTGGCTGAATATTACTGATTAAGAGACCCCGATGATATGAGATATGTACCCCGATCAAAAGGAAATAAAATTATTTCTATTTCTATTTATTTATTTATCAATAGGGTAAGGAGAGAGGAATTTTGAAACTGGAGCCTCGACCTCGGATC
Source organism: Agriphila straminella (assembly GCA_950108535.1). Lineage (NCBI taxonomy): Eukaryota > Metazoa > Arthropoda > Insecta > Lepidoptera > Crambidae > Agriphila > Agriphila straminella. Next base: position 2,672,667 of record OX467303.1, on the reverse strand, counting down.
GTCGTTGAGGCGCGTTCGGAACTCACTCCACAGGTAAGACGTGGGTAAGACTATCTTACTACACACTGAGAATACTTTACCTCGTAGAGCTAGATTTATCTAAGTTTAGGAAAAGAAGGCATTGGACCTCCAAAGTTAATCTTCAGTCGACGAAACATTACACTAAGATAAAGTATCATAAGTCAAACTTATTTTATAAATATCCTAAAACGTAGGTAAAAAAGTTAGGTAAAGATATTTTACCTAAATTCTCATTATCATCGTTGATAATACTTACTAAAAGTCCTAAAAGTACTCAAATAAAGTATGTAAACAATAATATGGAATATCCAAAAAATCTCTTAGTAGAAGACACCTAACATTGATAAAATATGTTTTCTTATTGCACAGTCGAACTATGTCAGTAGAATATTTTTTAATATTATCCTAAATTTTTTTTTTCCGTGTGTCGTTCTGCAGAGTAGAACAGCAACCTTCACGGGCAGGTGTCATGAAAGGCGACTTATGACTTAGAGACCTGCATCTAACAATTTCATGACCAAAATATGATTTTCGTGTCGTTTTGTAGGTAATATCGCTGTACATGTATCAGAATAATGCAAAGAATAGGTATGTATATTAATGTCCTCATTTTTTCGATATGTAAGAAAAACTAAAAAAAGCACACAAATTTCGTTTTAAATTTGACTTCAGTAATTTTTTATGACGTATTTAAGTTGTTTTTTAAGTATTTTTTTAATAATTATAGAACTTCTAAATCCGGAGAAATTAATATTTTTCAGCAGGGTCATCTAAAACAAAAAGTTCAATTTAAAACGAAGGCCATTTCAACAGAAGAGGGGATAGAGCCACACATGTAGGTGTTTTTGTCGATATAATTTTCGATTTAGATGTATTTCATGCCTTTCAATTATCGATAGTACAAGACCAAAGACATTGTATATTGGTTAGGTACACCATTTATAATTTATTTATATAGTGGAAATCGCGGGGCCGCAAACACTGCCCAATTACCGAAATGTAACACCGCCCTGAAAGCCATTCAATTTGCTTTGCTAAGCCTAGTTTACTTTCACTACCAAGTTTTAGAATGAATTATTACCTTTTTTAACCGACTTCATCAAAAGGTTGTATTTTTTTTTATCGTTGTTCGCGCGTATCTTCGACATTTATGGACCGATTTAGATAATTATTTTTTTGTTCGATTGAGTTTTCTTGCGAGATGGTCCCATTTAATTTTTTTTCAAATCGGTTCAGTAGTTTACAAGTAATCCTGAAAATACTATGATATTAAATCAACTAACTTGACAATTTTGTTATCTATGAACCGAATTAGATGATTTTTTTTGTTGGGGAAGGGATACCTTTGTGTAGTCTTTTTAACCGACTTCAAAAAAAGGAGGTATTCGGTTTGTATGTATGTATGTGTCTCCGCGATTATCTCACGTTTGGCTGAGCCGATTTTTCTACCGAAATAATATACCTCTACACTACCTAATACAGAAGGTACTTACACTAAAAATAAAAAAATAAAAAAATTGTTTATAAAACAAAAAAACCGACTTCAAAAAACCTGCCTCTAAAAAAAGCAAGAAATAACATACAAATCTTTAGATACGCATTATCATTGTTATAATAAAACACGTCAATTGAAGTCGGGTGGGGCTTTTAGATTAAAAATAGGAAGATGTACTCCAGCCCCACCCGACTTTAATAGACGTGTTTTATTATAACAATGATAATGCGTATCTAAAGATTTGTATGTTATTTCTTGCTTTTTTTAGAGGCAGCAAGAAATAACATACAAATCTTTAGATACGCATTATCATTGTTATAATAAAACACGTCAATTGAAGTCGGGTGGGGCTTTTAGATTAAAAATAGGAAGATGTACTCCAGCCCCACCCGACTTTAATAGACGTGTTTTATTATAACAATGATAATGCGTATCTAAAGATTTGTATGTTATTTCTTGCTTTTTTTAGAGGCAGGTTTTTTGAAGTCGGTTTTTTTGTTTTATAAACAATTTTTAACGTCAATGTCAAACGATTTTCCAAAGGTAAAAAGTGGAACACGATGATAAACGTTGGTAGCTAGCAACATTGACCAACTAACACGAGGGATCAAGATGGGATGGATCATAGCCTTATAGAGAAGGTTACAGCTGATAAGTTTCTTGCGCCCGTTCTTCTTGTCAGCTAAAAAAGTCTGGAACGGGTGGTAGGAAAATATAGACGATTTAAAAGTACTTAACAATTAAGTTTATTTGAATAAAGCTTATTTCACTTTCACTTTCACTATGGATGGATGGATTCGTCACATAGGTATTCAGAATACTGACGGAGAGATAATAATTATAGATTAGTTTACGACAAATTTTATAAAAATAAAACAAAACTTTATCAAATATCTTTAGTTTATTCACACTTGTAATCAAACTTATAGTAACAGTGTAAAACTGAAAAGAAGAACCTTTAAATAACAGCCTACACATAGGTAAGTAAGTACCTAAGGACAGTCTCAAAATTTTATTAAACCAAATAAATTTTCATGGTTTTTAAGATTGCCTAGATCTAACTAAATTTCAAAAGAAAAACTAAGTTTAAAAATTTTGGAGCTTTCGGAAAAAATCTCAACTAAGTATTTGATTTCTCAACAATTCAAAATCTTGTGTAATTAAACAAAGCGTGTAAAGCGGTAACTTTTTGTTTTTTGTGAAATAACTAAGTTTTGACTATTTATTTAAAATAATTAATTACGAACAACATAACAGTATTCAAAGAATAGACGATTCAATTTAATTTCTTAAAGAATACTTTCTATCGTTTTCAAATAGGTGAACTTTTTAATGAGAAGAATAATTTTTCAGGCTTCATCATAACTCTACTTTTATCGCTCCGCGATAAAAAAAAACACAATAAGATGAAATTAAACATACCAAATTATTGACAAGAACTAGGTACAGGTGTTTTTATCAAAGCACCACCATTTATATAACGAGCGATAAAAACTAAATTAGATGAAAAAACATGCCCAAGGTCTCATAGATAACTAATAAACGAATTCGTATCCCAATAATAAACCTATTAGATAACGTACGAGCGATGGCTCCTAATTGGGACAGACCACTGAAGTTTATGTACTATGTATATTTACTAAATATACTATATTATATTTCCCTGCGTGATCGAATCAGAAATGAGGAGATCCGCAGGAGAACTAAAGTAACCGACATCGGTCGAAGGATTGTTCAGCTGAAGTGGCAGTAGGCTCGACACATAGCGAGAAGAACCGATGGCCGTTGGGGCGGGGCGGTTCTGGAATAGCGACCGCGCACTGGACGACGCTCCGTGGGTAGGTAGACAAGGTGGACTGACGATCTGGTTGAGGGTCGCGGGAAGCCGCTGGATGCGGGCAGCGCAGGACCGATCGTCGTGGATGTCCTTGGGGGAAGCCTATACTCAGAAGTGGGTGTCGTGCGGCTGATATGATGATGATGATGATACTAGAACAGACACCGCAAAGAAAATGTTTGATCACCTTCCACGGACCGTAATTCATTCATTTGTGGTCCATTTACTATTTATAAGCTGCGCTCAATTTTAAGTGAGTAAAAGTTTTCTTCGCGTTGTCTAATCTAGTACGTATTACATATACTTCAGTGGGACAGACAGACAGATCATCGACGAATATAATGCAATGATGATTCACCATAAATCGTGGGAGTCGGTCGACCCACCACCCGCCTGTGAAAAATCTGTACTTAATTATTGGGAGGGGTGGTAGTTAATGGAATGAGCTTTTAGGGCTGCTGCCTCTATACTAATAATTAACAAAATCAATGGTAGAGAGGAGGCAATTATTAAATACTAACTTCCACCCTCGACTTCGTCCGCATGGAATGAGAATTAAGCCTAGTTCCGCCAGGGAAAGTGTAGCTTTCTAAGAAATATTTGGATTTTTTGGAATCGGTTCAGTAGCTCCAGAGATTAAGAAGGTACTCTCTGGAGCTAAACGAGAGTAGAGTACTCTACATATAAACAAACAAAAATATAAAATAAATAAAATAAATCTTTATTTCTTCTCTCACAAAGTTAGTTTAAGAACCATAAAATATATAGATTTATCTACATTTTGAACCCCACTGGCTAAAACCACACTATCAAATAACAGTACTAGTAATAGGACTACCTAGTTTTTTACTATCATAGCAAAATACAATGTTTTATTGTTGGTGTAAAATCAGAAACTTGTGCAGTTACTAGACTTTACGGTTTCCAATTCATAAATGCAAAACACGTAAAGTTTTAAAGATTTTTTACCATCGCCACTCAAAAAAGTGCGTCTTATTCATTGATAACAGTGAATAAAACGCGTTTTTATTCACCGAGTGAATAAAAATATTTTGAATTTGGAACAAGCGCGCATCGTATGAATTAGGTACAAAAAAAATAAAAGGTGCTGAAAGTATGGAGCTATTCCATAGATAAAATTATAGTTCTACAATTGAATGACAAAAATAATCCCGCCAATTTTATTTAGGTTCTTTTTAGTGTCTTATCTTTGGGTACTTTTCTAAAAAATATCCCGCTAAATCAATTAGGTCTTTTTAGTGTCTTATATTTGGGTTCTTTTTTATATATTTGAGGGAGATTAGTTGTTCAGTCTTGCATCAGTCAATTCCATCAGTCTGGTACGATCTTCAGTCTGTAAAAATTCAAAGTCTATACAAACTGATGAAGTGGACTGATGCCAGACTGATCATGTAGTTTCCCTCTTAGTTAGCTCGGTGGCGCAGTGGTTTAGCGCCTGGCCCAGCGATTGCGGAAGTTAAGCAACGTTCGCAAGGGTCGGTCATGGGATGGGTGACCAAAAATGTATTATCTCGAGCTCCTCCGTGCTTCAGAAGGCACGTTAAGCCGTTGGTCCCGGCTGCATTTGCAGTCGTTAACACCCACCAATCCGCATTGGGCCCGCGTGGTGGGTTATGGCCCGTCCTCCTTACCACCCATAAGGAAGGCCTGTGCCCTACAGTGGGGACATCAAAAATGGCTGATGGACAACTATAAATACTATAGCTACTGCTATTTTTTTTTCTCGCAGTCAATGGTAAAAAGTAGAGTACACAACTCGTGAAAAAAAAATTTCATCTCGGTCCTTTGTATCCCTCGAACTAAATTCCCTCTTTTTTCACTTGTTGTATAATCTACTATTTTATTTAACTTTGTGCAACGTTGGTATGTGTACATACTCTACAGTCTACAGCATCGCACATCGTCTTTTTCCATGACTCTTTGTAAGAACCTTAAGGGCTTTTAGATCTCGATCCCAACTCTAGTGCAGTGAGTCGAATCGGAAACGCAATTTCCCGTTCGACCCAGCATTGGGTATTCAAAGTCAAAGTCAAAGTCAAATAAGCTTTATTCAAATAAACTTAATTATTAAGTACTTTTGATTTTGATTCGTCTATATTTTCCTACCACCCGTTCCAGACTTTTTTAGCTGACAAGAAGAACGGGCGCAGAAACTTATCAGCTGTAACAGCCATAAGTAACGATATTTACAAACTTGAATATATGGTTACCAGATAAGCCAGTGGATCCACGGGTCATTAGGGGAATATTGCTGTTCACACTTACAAAAAAATTAAGATACAGCCCTGAAATGCTAATCGGAGACCGATGACTCGCTCATTGGCGAAGACTTACTGCCCTTTGTCACGGCAAAGCCGACACTGATTTACTCCATAACCGACATTTACTTAAAACAATAGTATAGACAAGGCGACATTTTCATTAGCACTTCTGCTACCAATATTGAGTTCAGGATTTCGTTTTTTTTTTATTTTTTATACACAACGAGATAGTGCTGGGCCTTAAGGCCCTAAACCCGTAATTCTCGTCACAGAGGAGCTGGCTATCTTACCTCTAACTGCCAGAACACAACAACTTTTAAATTCTTGTTATGGCGTCATAGTCAAAGTCAAATAAACTTTATTCAAATAAACTTAATTATTAAGTACTTTTGAATCGTCTATATTTTCCTACCAACCGTTCCAGACTTTTTTAGCTGACAAGAAGAACGGGCGCTTACGGGAACTTATCAGCTTATCAGACTTAGGTACGATGGTAGTAGCTAGCCAGGCGGACTTGAAATAAGCCCTACCACCAACCAAACCGAGTACAAATTGTACCCCCTCCTGGGAATCAAACCCGGGACCCCCTACGTCTTATCCGGGTGGGCGAACCACTAGACCACAGAGGAGGCTGTGTTGTGGAACTCATCAATATTAAGGTGACTTCACTTCTGTACCGCTTCGATCATTCCTATTGCAGACCTCTCAGAAGCTGCTAATTATTATTGTAGGTACTTGAACATATACTTAATATCTAAAAGCTAACGCAAAGTTTTGTGACTAAACACAACAGTCTCCCATGTGACGTTTTTGAAACCTAAGTAATAACGAATAAGTAATTGTAGGTAATCAAATCTCTCAAATGGTGTACAGAATCGAATCTTACTGTGGATTTATCGTTCAAGTTAAGTCAAAACAATAATTTACCTCAAAGAATTTATGATATTCGCAAAATTCGAAGAAACTTTTCGAAGATTGGCACCCATGGTAACATCTATTCACCTACCTGGCTGAATATTTATGCATTTTTAGATCGTAGTCGCGATTTCACAAATCTTATAACCGGTATACGTATCGAAAGTGTCAATTGTCCCTAGATATCTCTGCTAGATATAGTCAAATAATAAATACATAAGTCAAAAAATTAAAAAAAAAAATTGTACATATGCCAATGATTCCGATTCGATCTATGGAAAGTAATCCAATAACTCATTCAGAAACTCGCCAATCATATTATTCATCATTCGAATTTTACATTGTTTTTGAAACGAAATGAAAGCTAGCAATGTCTGGCTCTCACTGTTATAATAAAATTAGCCTCAAGGAAGATCTTCCTTTCTGTTTATAGATCGTTATCTTATAGAATAATCCTATGTATGTAGTTGGATATTCGCCGAATTAGTCCGCAGCGGGGCGTCAATGACTTCGCGTGATGTTCGCCATAAGGTTTCATTGCGTACACTCGCCGACAAATTGACATGATCTAATAGTCTTAGGCTAGGTGGACAATAAAATATTTACAAGTTAGGTACGGTTTTAACTAAAGCATTTGTTATAGGTATAGTTGTCTTAGAACAGTAGCCCGTGGTACATTTAAATCAGGGTGTAAAACTAGGGTTTTAGTATGTAAAATGGCGTAATAAATAACTATATCACAAAGGCAAACGGTAACTTTTTTCGTGATTTTAATGTACTACGGGCTACTGTGCTATCTGTACCCTAAGCACGAACAGCTGTCGAGAAAATAAACGCGCTAAAAAGTACTCGACAGAGACTGTACAATTTTCCCATACAATTTTACACTATCGAATATTTTTACGCATGTTCTTTATTTAATGTTCGTGCTAAGGGTACTGCTAAGCCAACTGATACGCAATCCAAAGGTAGCAAACACACAGTTAGGTCTAGTACTAGATTTAGCGCTTGAATTCGATATTTCTATACTTATATGACTTCTAATATTGCTAGCGTCTACAGTTTATGGAAACTGCCTATCATAACCACATGAGTAATGTTGTTGCCATGCCATTAGTAATTTACAATGCAGATACACTACGTACTAATAATTCGTCAAACTATGTGAGACCCAGAAGATCCTGTGTTTGAATCCCAGAAAACGTTACATTTTTGTTAGTGATTTGCGAGTATCCGATTGCGATTTTTGACAATTGAAATGAAAGCCAAGCACTGTCGCATGAAGTTTATTTAGCATGGATCGCTTCGTCCTATACCTTTAGACCCGCCTGTACAGTCAGATATATTTTTCACCGCACCTCAACGAGAAGCTTTTCTATATTAATTTCCTATAATAAGGCTTTCCGAACACTAAAGTCATTTGTTTACACTGACTAACAACAATTTAAATTAGTGTTGTTAGAAAAATCTTTTCTACGAATCTTCAAAATAAGCTGTTCTGAATGACTCATTGATTTATCTCTAGCTAAGCAGCCAGCTGTTTGGCATAGTTTGGACTTTTTAATCCGCGACGAAATTGCGGAAAATGCTATTCTTAATACATTATAAAGAAAAGAAATGAAATCACGCATTTCGTTCGATACTGTTGAACAGGATAACTAAAGTACTTAACTTACTAATAGAAACAAAAATAAAGAAGCCATTATGTGACGACTAAGTAATGTAGGAGATAGGTTTTAAAAACCCGTATTACAAATTACCAGCGAGTTACCCTTGTCTAGGCTCTTACCAGCGAGTTACCCTATTCATGTTCCAGCGCTCATTTAATTAAGTGAATAACACAATCCATGATCAATCAAAAAATATTCAAAGGTCATAGATAAATTTCTTTATAAGCGCTTCTCATGGCAATTATTCGTGACATAATTATATTTCCCGGTCTAATGCCACGTATCACGTGACACAGTCCCTTTATCGGAAACAAGCAAAACACCTGAATTGCCTGAATGGAGTCGTAAATAGTTGAATTTATTGCCCCGTGTGCGGCGGGCCTTGCTCGAGCGATCGGAGCGATCGGAGCGATCAGCGCAGTGCTCCCGCCGACTTGCTGGCCACAACACTTAAAGATTTGTGGCTAAAAATTGGATCGACGAAAAAGTGCTTTAGGATCGACGTTTGAATTTGGATATTGGTTAGTTAGAATTGGATATTGATGGAGTATTTATTATCGAAAAGCGAAAAGTTATTAAGTCATTAGCTGCCAAGTGTCCCCCAAATAACAGAATTTCTATTGTTCGGGCTTATTTTTTTTGTGTATGGCTGGCAAGGAAAGTGATTAAAAACTCGTATTATATCAATTAACATTTTGCGATGACAACAAAACAAACATTAGTCGCAATGACAGGAACAAAGGGCAAAAAATTAATTTCAACGAACTCTAGGCAGCACTATAGTAAAATTAAAATCTGACGTGTGTAGTTAAGTGGGAGTTATGGTGGCAGAATTTCGAGTAATGGAAATGGAATTAGCATTAGTTTAGATTAAAACCGCTCGGTTCGTTTGCGTGCAATTTACAAATTACTTTAAGTATAGTGCGACGACTTAACTAAACCATAGTATATGACTAAATCGTAAAAATATTAGAAAATTGAAAAAAAGTGCCTAATTAATGCATTATAATAGGTACACTGAATATTTAAGGTACCTGCCTTAGCAGTGCTTAAGAGTGCAACCGATCACCAACAATTGAATTATTTTATTTTATGGATTGGGTGCGGAATGGGCGGAATGGTATGATTAAGGGAGTGAATGAGGAGATGACGGGTAAAAAAAAGAATGGAAAAAGGACGTAAGTATTCCGCAAACCCCAAATAAACCAGGCAGGCAGGGAGATGATGATCTCTTCAGCATCAGTGTGCCGGTCGTCTCCGAACAGCGGTATTCTCGCTCTAGCGAACAATGTTTCTGAGCGGTGGAAAGAGAGAAAATGCAGAGTCGAGAAATCTTAGATAGTTTCATACACATCGAGTATTATTGAATCTTTTTTCTGTCGAGCGTTTTTTTAATATACCGCCCGACACCTTCAAAAAACTGGCCTGGCGCCGCCTATGCACAGAGCTCATAGGCACTTCCTCGTGGCAGGGATCGTGTGAGCACGCTCCGGTGTCCCCGCAGCCGTCGGTGGACAGGCTGTCGGTGACGTGGGCGGAGCCCAGCAGCATGGCGTCCTCCGGAGTCAACCTGTTCCACCTGCCCTCGGAGACACCAGTCACCAACGAGGTCAAGTTCTCCCCGTCTGCTGGAGGTAAGAGCAACATTCTAGTCACTCTTGGAAGTATAACATTTTTTCAATTAAACGATTCTATGAAACAAGACAGGAAGAAAAAAAACCGTTGACGAGTTTATTGCCAGTTCTTCTCGGTGCAAGGTCATGACCATCAGCCATTTTAATGTCTGATGGTCATGACCTTGCACCTGCTTGGGCACAGGCCTTTCTTATGGGTGGATAAAGAGATTGGGCTATAAGTTATAACCCACCACGCGGGCCTAATGTGGATTGGTGGGTTTTAACGACTGCAAATACAGCCGGTGCTTTCCGAAGCATGGCGGAGCCACCCTTGCGAAAGTTACTTAACCTCCGCAATCGCTGGTTTTATTGTTTGTAAAATATTATTCACAATATATTACTGATGTACATTTGAAATATTACACTTTGAATAATGGCGAGGCGCTAAACATACGCAAGGTCATATTTCTGAAGTGATGGCGTAGCCATCTTTGATTTCAATTATGCATGCACTATGCACTTGTAATAAGTAGATACCTAATACTGACTGATAATATCCGCTTTGTAATATACTTTTGAAATTTGCGAATTATTTTTCATGGACCTATATTGCATGTTTTATGCTGGCGGCGAATTGGTTTTCCTACTTTTTTTAATATATTAAGTAGGTATTTTAAATAAAATAAGATGCTTAAATGCAAAATAAGAAGTGGCGATTTTTTGCTTGCTGACTTGGTTTTGCCATCGATTTCTGAGATAAATGAATTTATAAATGGCGTAGGTACTCATGCTTAGATTTAGATCGTACCCAGAGAAGTCAATTAGGTTTAGTGCTTCATTATAGTTGGTGTTATTTCGTTCTTTTCCATAGTAAAAGTAAAAGGACGAAACCAAAGATTTCTAAATATGTTTGTCTACGATGAACGTCTCTTACAGCAGTTAGTAAAAATTCCACTATTGCAAAAATACATTTGAATCCCAGAGGGTTCCGAAGATGAAGACTACTCGAGCTTAAGCGCTGTGCTGCGCCAGCGGCGGACGAGCGTGCGGCGGTCGCGCAAGGGACGCGGGCGCAGACCTTCCTCGCCGTTCCTTGCCGATGAGCCGAGAGCCAGAAGGCGCTCTTCTGTCTTCACCACCAGCTCCGGGGAGTAAGTCTTTATAACTAGCATATCGTATTTTTTACTGAGCAGACGCCACTATCTAGGAACAACATCACACAGTCTGTTTGTCAACTTCCGGATATTGAAAATAAAGTGCATTAATGGAAAATCATATTAGTCTCAGACTATAATAGTGTTTTATTTCATAATTTGTTTAAATTCTAAATTATTTACATAAATTTTTGTTCAACAACTTGGCATTACATTTGTACAATGTTTCGAATCTTACTTGATTTTTGGCAAATAGTGAAACTATTAGTCTGTAAGAATAATCTTGTTAATTAGTCAATGTTTATGAATGACTGTTTGTTTTCCAAATAAAGATAAATAAAAAAAAAAATTGACGACTTTGACCCGAGTAGCAGAACGCTGAGCCTTTAGTTTATCACTCACTGGCTTTCTAATCATTGCCGCTTTTCATAGCACTGCGATATCAATGGAAGAGGGCCAACCAGCCACCACGGTGGTGACTCAGGAGCAGATCTTCGAGAACATCCACCTTCACAAAGAGGTGCTGGGATCTGTGAAGCAGCAGCCACTGGGCATGCACAGGAAGCTGAAGATAGTGCACCAGGTCAGATTAGAACATTCCGGCCGTTGATTAGCTTAGTTTTTATTAATGTAACGTTGAGGAACTCGATTGGTATTAAAGTTCTTTTCTGGTACTTTTACTATTTAGTCTAAAAACCTTTATAAACCGAAACACAATAGAAGGTAACATTGACAGTTTATCTAAAAATACCACTCATGTTTCTACTTTTCTGTATACGAAATATGATAGGAAAAATCATCAAAAGAATGTTAGACAGATGTTTACCCCTGAATAGGTTTCATGTAAATAGGCCTACTCTATTACCGCATGTTTTAAAATGTGAATAGGAATGGGCAACTTATATTGTTTCGTGTTTACTTAGGCCAAAGCTTACATCAAACGGCACGAAGGGCAGTTGCAGGAAAGACTAGCGCAGTCGAAGAGTACCAGAGATATTTATGCGCGATTTAACATACTTCTTGCCACAGTAAGTAGAAATTCCTATGTAATATTGTATTACCTACCAATTACCCTTAAATTCATCATTGGCATATAGGTAGTAAGTGTATTAGTGCACCAACAGCACAGCACAGTGATAAATTTTATATAACTTGCAAAATACATGTACAACGTTGAAAAATATTAGGTAACTGTAGTGTAGTTTAGCTCATACTATGTATATATATATATATACTATGTATAACTTTAAAAAGACCACCATTGCTATTTCTAAACACAGTTACACCGGTAGCCGATTTCGTGTTAACAAACAAAGGTCGACTGACGTAATGATTGTCTCCATACAATTCACTGTATTTATCTCCTAGAAATGGCAGCAACTGAAACGCGAAGCCGCGAACACTTCCAACCTGCTCATACCCTGGGAGCTGCGCATCAAGGAGATCGAGTCCCACTTCGGGTCGGTCGTAGCATCCTACTTTACCTTCCTGAGGTGGCTGTTCTGGGTCAATCTGGTCATTGGATTCATTCTACTGGTTTTCGTCATTGTTCCGGAGGTTTGTATATGTTGTGGAGATGTACTACTTATTAATAAGTTAATTTTATTTTTTTGTTGATTGCGAAGTCCAACAATAGGTGATTGATTTCTCTTGTTCTTCAAATTCAAAGTCTAAAAAATATCAGAATAACGTAATTTAATTATTTAATAGTTTTCCTCGCCCAACAAATAACGTTTATAAATAGAGCAGATTTTTATTAAACATAGTATACAATGTCTTACAGTACTTAACAGCAAACCCCAAGCAAGACGGAGAGCGCAAGATCATCATGGAGGATGAATTGATAAACGCCACGAACCTGCTGACATTGTGGGAGTTCGAGGGAGTCCTCAAATTCTCGCCGATCTTCTACGGGTACTACAGCAACGTGGAGCGGCCACAGTACCGCATGCCGCTTGCCTACTTCCTCACTGGGCTGGTCGTCTACATATACAGCTTTGTGGCCACTTTGAGAAAGTAAGTTGGTAATTAAATTCGAAGTTTCCCTCAAAATAAGATTTCGATACAGTGCACAAAACTTTCGTGATTAACTTTCAAGAAAACCTTTTTTTGCTGTACTTACTAATTCAAGTTTCATCAAGTTAAAGCAATGAATAAGTTTTTGGTAAATGTCCAATCTTCCAGAATGGCCGAAAATTCGAGAATGTCAAAATTGTCAGAAAAAGAAGATGAATGCATTTTTTCTTGGAAGCTATTCACTGGTTGGGATTTCATGATTGGAAACGCGGAGACGGCGCACAACAGAATAGCATCCGTCATCCTGGGGTTCAAAGAGGCGTTGCTCGAAGAAGCCGAGAAGAAAAAGGACTTGAGGAAGTAAGAACCACTTTCCTTTAATTGTAGAATACATAATATAATATTTTTAGTAGAGTACATACAATTTTGCTTTAAAAATGTATTATTATAGAACACCGTTTTTGATCCCACGGGACAAGAAATTGGATAAAAGTTTGCGAATATCCGAGACACTTATTCACTATTTTGTGCTTCATTTTTATACACAACGGTTATTGTTTGAATAGTTATGGAAATTCTATAACAGAACCACTTTTTCTTATCCAGTTGGCGCATCATATCGCTGCGTGCGGTCGTCAACATCTGTGTGGTACTGTTGCTTGCGGTATCGGCCTACGCTGTAGTGACAGTAGTATCTCGCTCAGACGACAATCCAAAGCACCGAAGCTGGTGGCGTGAGAACGAGACCACCATAGTTGTTACTGTCATCTCCATCACATTTCCTGTGTTCTTTGAGCTCCTTGGCTTTTTAGAACACTATCATCCGAGAAAGCAACTTCGCTTGCAGTTGGCACGGTAAGATGAAACTCATCGGGCCGTGTTTGAAAAAAAACTGTGATCAGACGTTAGATACCTACTACGTACCTAATATTGATTTTACTTGATTTCAGAATCATGCTGCTTAACTTGCTCAATTTATACTCCTTAATATTTGCATTGTTCAGCAAAATCGAGGGAATGAGTAAAGACTTAGATGCCTTGAAACCCTCAAACAATACAATGACCAACAACACACTTAACATAAGTGAAACTTTGGTTCTAAATATGCAAGCAAATTGTTTTGAAGAGAGCGTACCATGTGAACCTTGTAACATACTGCCAACAATGTCAATTAACTTGGTGAAAAATGAAATTTCATCAATATCTGACACAACTTCACCTTTTGCTCCTATTCAAGGCATAAGTAACAGACTTAACTCACTAAGTAAAGACCTTAAAAAATCCATGTCACAGAATATAAAGGGGAAACCTATAAAAGAAAATATAAAAGATTATGATATAATTACTAATGGGAGTGAAGCTATAACAATACGTAATAAAGATCTTAATAATAATGTAGTTAAAGATAACGTATCAGGATCAATTGTTGTAGAAAACCTGATCGAATCCGACATGAGCACCAATCGCATCGAAAGTACAACGTTAAGTTTTATTGAAATACTTAAGACACAATTAGAAAGAGTTAGAAATATAAGTTTAAGTAGTGGTTTAGGAGATGATTCGAGTGAGGAATCTTATGATGATTTTCTAGATGATAAGAACAGCACAAATAATAAAGAAAATGTTTCTACCGTTACCAATAGCATAATATATACTGATGAATATTATTCTAATGAAAAAAATACTAACACTTACATCACTGCCATTAAAGAAGAAGAAGATAATAATAAGTTATTTACAAAAACAAGCCCTTTGCCGACAAATACATTAGATCGTGAAAATAACATGGGTTCTCAGCTGAACATTTCTACCGTCACTGATATAATCATCGATGATATCAGTGAAAGCTCGTCTTTATTACCTACGGTTTCTGATGAAGAAGATACAACAAATCCATACAAAAGCAGTTTTATGGAGATTACTACTGTAGATGAAACATTTAAGCGAAGTTCTTTAGGTCTAACGGAACCGACTGATTATCAAACTGATACAACTGAGTTTTCTACTGCAGAAACATACACTGACACCACTTCTGATAATGATATATCAGAAATAAATACACCATATTTTAGTTCTTATCAGCCATCAAGCAAAAATGACTTCGGTGAAGAATCGACTACCTTTATAGCTACTACAGATTTATTTTCTTCTGATACAACTTACACACCTACTGAAGAATTAATAACGCATAGCACAGACGTCACTGCTATAAATTCCAATATAAACTGTCCTCCTTTTCTCAACTGTACTTCTAACTGTGGAGGGCGAAACATAAAACAAGTATATTCCCTATCCAATTGTAAGATAGTTGAAAAGAGATGTTATGTTACCAAATGTGAATATTCCAAAGTAATTGAAGTCAACAAAACAAATGAAACAGATGTTGCTTTTACCGACGACCAAGATAGGAAAATGTATAATCTAACAAAAGCAACCAAAAAGAAGCTACTGAAATTATGCTGGGAAACTATGTTTGGGCAGGAATTAGTGAAATTAACTATGATGGATCTGGTAATTATCTATACTTTTTATGATCAGAGTAAATGAGAAAATCTGAAAGGTACCTACTGCAATATTTTATATGCTTTGTTACCAAGATGAATCTGTAAAAAAGTAATAAAGTTTCTGTGAGCACAACATAAAAAGCAGACAGAAGCGCCGCTCCGAATAAATCACGGCTTTTGTGCACGCTCAGATAGACATTTCGCAAAGGCAATCTCAGGCCATGTCAGACTATATTCAGCCTTTGATCAGTATACTAGAAAAAAATCGACTCGCACCAGATCATATTCTCAAGCGGGAATCAAACTCACGACCTTTGGAAGTCCGGTCCAATCTAAGGGTCCAATGCTCGTCGAACTTAGCTACTGAGTCACTAGTGATATCGTCGATTTCATTTAGTATACCTATCCTACTCTTATGCTGCAAGCCAGCGTTTTTGGGGGTTTGATTCCCGCCGGAAACTATGATCTGGTGCGAGTCGCATTTTTTCAGTATTTATTTAGTAATATACAAAAATAGCATTGTAAATGCTAAAATCTCAAATTTAGAAATAAAGGTACACACGACGGTACCTCAGACTATACAATGTTGACCTTGAGACTAAAGAGAAAAACTGTTTTCGCAAATTAACTGTATAACCTGACGTGCTGACGTGTTATATGAACCTAGTGTTTAATTTTAAATACTGCTAGAGCGGCCCTTCTGTCTAGAACTCTAGAACGACCTACAGACAGTGGTAGTACAAGTAGACAAATTTTTGATAAGTACACTACTTCATTATTCCTGTGGTAATTGTGGTAGGTAAAAGCATGAATACTGAAATACAACTTGCATTATAGGTGCAAAGCCTCGTTACTTGTTGCGCTGGAATTTGTGTAGAAAAATCCAAAATCCTAGCAATGTGAATTAAGATATTTTTTTTAAATTTCAGGTGTTTGTTTTGTTGGGCACTTTATTTATGGATTTCTTTAGAGCCCTATTTGTGAGATACATGAATCGGTGTTGGTGTTGGGACTTGGAAAAGAAGTTTCCCGAGTACGGGGACTTCAAAATAGCGGAGAACATACTGCACCTTATAAACAACCAAGGAATGGTTTGGATGGGCATGTTCTTTTCCCCTGGCCTAGTGGTTTTGAACGTCGTCAAGCTGATGATAATGATGTACCTCCGATCCTGGACTGTGATGACTTGCAATGTCCCACATGAAGTTGTTTTCAGAGTATCAAAAAGTAACAATTTCTACCTCGCCCTCTTACTTACTATGCTCTTCCTGTGTGTGCTACCAGTTGGATATAGCATTGTTTGGGTAAAACCATCGTGGCATTGTGGACCATTCTCCGAATATGACAAAATATACCAAATTTTGACAACAAAAATAAACAACATACTACCAAGTGAATTAAATTTTGCTTTGGAATACACAGCTTCGCCAGCCATCGTTATACCGTTACTGGTACTTCTGATACTTATCATATACTACCTTACATCGTTGACAAACTCTTTGAGGGAAGCCAATAATGATTTGAAGGTAAATAATAGCCATATCATTATATGTTTTCCCCTTTCCTATTTTTAACGCTCATGACCATCGATGATTAATTTTATTACATTATTTAAAGATACAACTTCGACGTGAAAGAACAGAAGAGAGGCGGAAAATGTTTCAACTGGCTGATACTCGGCGCCGAGGTGGGTCGAGTGCGATGGACAACACTCCTTTTGCAAGATGGAAAAAAGCTCTGCCCTCTCTGCCCATAAGTAAATCTATCGACTCGGATGACCGTAAGACCGTTACTGGTGATGATAACACAGAACCTTCAAAATCCACAAAGAAAAAAGGTAACCCCTGTGCGCCCAACTGGCACTATGAGGCACAGAAATAAACGATTAAGCTATGTTAATTGAAAATTACAATTAAAATATGGGATGTTTTTAATTGGGAGACTAAAAAACAATACAGGCGACTGTTAATGAGATACTTAATTACTAAACCCGGCAGCGGTTTATTTTGTTTGCGACATAATAACTAAATGGGCGACAAACTGTGGATTACAAAAATACTTAAAAACGAGCAACTACATACATAATTTAAAATAATTTAAATGACAGACAAAAATACTGCGTGGGCGACTATTATACAAGTAAGTAACCATAACTAATTTAAGCCTGCCCAACATGGTATTTTTGTCACCTCGATTAGATTAATAGTCGCCTTTTTTTATTTATAATTAAATAAAATATATGCCAAATTTTAAATGTTTTGTGTGCCCTAAGGTTGTCGCCCAAATAGAAATTTGGACGCCCGTTCTGAATGTGTGTTTAAAAGTCACCCATATTCAATATTTGTAGTCGCCCACTTAGTATTTCGTTCAGTATGCTATATTCAGTATTTTTGATACACGAAATGGTAATTTATTGTTACCCGTTTGCATTGCACTGATGTGAGCGCGACAGACATCGCGAGATAAATATCCAAAAATAGTCACGGCGCCGGCGGGCGCGCTTATCCTAGCCCGGCAGTTGTGCTAGTAGTGTTATTCTCTGTAATGGCTCTCAATAACTTACCAAATAAATGACTCAAATAGGACAGATGAAGCCGCGGGTATAAGCTAAGCTAACTTTTAAGGAGCGCAGTGTGGAAGTGATTTACTTCTTTAAAGGTATTGTTAATGCCCACTGACCCTAAAAACTTTTTTTTTGTCTTTGTCATTTGTATGTTAATGTGTAAAAGAGAAGGCGCTATACTAAACTCGTTTCCGTGAAAAGACTTATAGGTGTTGCTAGATCAGCAAACCACAACCACAATACAAAAAATCTTATATCTACCTACATTTTTTTCACAGGCGGGATATTTGCAAAAATAGTAGGCATGGCACTAGACAAAAAGCCTGAAGATGTACCAGATGTACCAGAATTAACAAATATATCACAATCGTCCAACAATGTTGATGATGAGACAGACACAGATTTTCATGAAACGTTACCTAGGGAAGTATTGAAAATAAAAGATATAATTTTCAAAAATGCCGAAAATAAGAAAAAATGCAATGTCGAGTTTAAAACCCAAATAGGAGAGATGAAAAAAACAGAATGTAAAGGCTTTAAATCAAAATTAGAGAATAATGATCGCCACGAAAAGTCGACAATTGGGGAAAAGCTAAATTTTGCCAAAGAAGAAAGTGATAAAGGATCTGAAGAAATTGCAAAACGCCATAAAAAAATCGATAGACAACAAACTTCAGAATCTAGTACTCAATCGCAACCATCAGATTCTATTGGTTCTGTGATTCCTGTAATTAAAATAAGTATTACGGAGAGTGACGAAGAACTACAAAACCAAATACAAAATAAGGATCAAAAAGATTCAGAAAAACCGAAACATGACCAAGAGGTGAAAGATTCTGCCGCTTCAACGTTAAGGAAAGTAAAAAAGGGCTGTTCTGATTTGAAGGCGTTACGAAGACAAAGTAGCGTAGACAGCATTAATGAGCATAAACTGCCCAAAGAAAATAAATCGGAAGATGGACATAAATATCAATACTCTTTGTAATCTTAGTGATTTAGTATGTGACTGTTGTTTATTAGTAAAAGTGCTATTCAATAAAAAAAACACTTATTTTTTCATCACCTTCTGTTGCCTATTATAAAAAATACCCATCATATTTTGTAATCTTTTCAATCCCTTAAGGTTAGCCAATAACCAATAAAACTAAAAAAAATTGCCAAAGAAACCCTTTTTTTCCCCACTCAACTAGACTGCCTAACTGCGAATAGTTGAGCAGAACATGGGTCTAAAAATGACAAAAAAATGTCCTCTCATACTTGACAGCCAAAACATTGTAAGTACAGTCAGCGTCAAATTGATATGAGCGTCTAGAGTAGTTTACAACAATATGATGATTCTACCTGCGTAGTTAAAATATATTTTTTGTTTTCAGATCACTTTGACTACTTTAGACGCTTATATCAATATGACGCAGACTGTACCACAATGTCCACAAATATAGAGAGTAGTAGTTGAGCACGCACACATATAGGCATCTCTCGCCGACACCACTACTTAAATATGTGCCGACTCTGTATACCAGAATCTCAAACGAATCTTAAACTATACATTAAGTATTACAGTTATGTCCATTAAGTATACTAAAACCAGTACAGGTGAATTAAGTATACTAAAAGTATACTTAATTCACCCAGGTGATGGCCTACGACGGGAACGAGTTCGAGTGCGTGACGCATTGTCGCCGGTCGGTGAGAGTTGTTTATGTGTATGCGTTGCTCGAGCGCGCGTAGTACTAAGCTTTACTTCTGTAGTCTCTCTATTTTGTGGTATCACATATGTAGTATGTATAGGAAAAAAAATGTGTCGAAAGCTAAGAAAAATAGGTAGAAAAACTACAAAAAAATAGTTTCCTTTGTAGAACACTCACCTTATGGGATTAAACGACTAAAAAATAACCGTGTAGTTTAGTTTAGTTCAATCGCAATAACTGCTACCGTTTTATACAGCGTGAAATTTTAATCATTTGGTTCCCGCAGTGGGGCGGTTCCACTCATGACTACAAGCAACTTTTACTATGGGGTCAACTCAAATAACGCGAAAAAAAAATCGGCTGATCTATAAATTACGGCCAAGTAGGTATTGCGCTTTTGTATGGAACAGCTGATTTTTTTCGCGATATCAGAGTTGGCCCCATAGCAAAAGTTGCTTGTAATCATGAGTGGAACCACCCCACTGCGGAAACCAAATGATCAAAATTACAGCGTGTATTATATTAGAATCATAATACTTACATAGGATGGACAATATTAAATATTTTATTTATTTTAGAGAAACCAAGCTTTCTAACGCAGCTCTATTAATCTATGAAATGATACAATCGATGTGGTAGACAGGAGTGTATCGTAGGGATTAGCCATTTCGATTATTTAATTTTTTACTAAATACAATTGAACAAATTTTTCAGGAACAAAACCCTAAAATCACAAGTTAAGGCCACGTTGCCTGTAAAGAATAGTTAATTATTGTCTTACAGGGCTCAATCGTAATTAAAAATAATAAAATAACTGAAAAATAATAAGTAGAATAAAACTGTGATCGTTACTTGAAATGAGTCGAATCTACTTGCTGCGTTACAATACTTTTTATTACAAACACATACATGGAAGTTTGCGTAAAGGGAAATCGCTCTTGAAAATGGTACCAAGGAAGCGGCAGGACTGGATATACAGCCTTCAGTTGTATTTCTCAAAATCCTCTCTAATTTCTGATACCTTTGAGTGACGTATGTCCCGCCCTTTTTAGGGGGGTCCTCACGGCAGCCCCGCTCGTTGTAATTAACACCGACGTCTAAGAATCTCTTGAAACATCCACCGATAGCATTTGAACTGCAAGTAATTTTAAATTTTTTTCGTTTAGCACGAATGCCACCAGGACCGTTAAAATAATCATAACATTCGCTCGTACCCAGTTTGTCATCCAATGTAATGCCACATTCGTAACACTTTGAAGTTCCCTCTCTAAGATAAGATTTTCCTTTAGAGTCAGAAGGTTTAAAAGGGAGCCATGCCGTCTTAATATCATCAGGGCTCAATGTGTAAGCAGTAGTTCTATCGTTATGGATTATTATCCGCAGTAACATAAGGCGAGTAGTTTTAGGGCTTCCCAGTTTTATTACTGGCAACTGCTCATCTGATATCTGGAAATTTTTCTTTTTCTTTGGAATCTTTTCTGAACTTGTATGTGATAAATCTCCGAAAAACCTTTGTGTAATTTCTTCCTTCATCCTCGTTGTTTCTTTCAATGTAGTGCTGAATATCGTGGTGCTGGATATCGTGGTGCTGGATATCCGGGTCGTGGAAATCGTGGTCGTGGATATCGGGGTCGTGGATATCGGGGTCGTGGATATCGGGGTCTTGGATATCGTTGTGCTAGATATCGCTGTGGTCCTAATCGTAGGTCGTAGCACAAAACTATAAGTGCGTCTGACTATCGCTGGGTAGGTCGTGGTACTGAGAGGAAAATAGGGTTTCCAAGTTCTTCTAGAGGCTGAATTGGGTTGCGTTGGCTCTGTGACTGGAACTTTCGTGCTGGCCCTCCTTAGGAGGGGTATCGTAGGCCAGAGGATATTAATCTTTCGTAGAGTGGTGCTACTGTTGATCTTCTTAGTCGGCCTATAGATAAGTGAATAAAAATACACTGAACTCGAAATAGTACTACTAGTTTCCCCTTCACCCTCGTCTTCATGATTAATACCTTCTGGACTTTCTGAACTATCTGGACTATCTGGATTATCTGGATTATCTGGATTATCTGGACTATCTGGATTATCTGGATTATCTGGACTATCTGGACTAACTGGTCTTTCTGTACTTTCTGTTGTCATTTCTTCCATCAATCTTCTCTCGTCTAAATTTTCATAATCTTGAGCTTGAGGCAATACTTCAACGTTGGGGTTTGGACTATATTGATACGGGTTTTTAATACGGGATAGTAGAGAACACTGTACGAAATAAGGAGTATTAAAATAAATAGTAATATAAATAAGGCGTTCAAAATAAAATATCATAATAAAAAAATAAAAAAAGCTTATAAAAAAATCATGTGTCAAAATGACACAATAAAAGTCACAGAGGAAATCACTACGTTTTAATAAAAGTTTTAACAAAATCATAGAGAATAGTTTAATTATATTTTTCTTTCTTCCACGAGGAAAATAAAGGTTTCGAGTCGTTAAACTAAAGTGAACTGCAAAACGCATTGTTGTATCGATTATAGCGGCGCATCGGCGCATCCGAAAAGACTCGTAAATTAGGTAGTCGGGGTGATCAGAGATTGGTAATGGAGGGAACGAACCCTGGTGCTGCGGGCGGGTCACTCCGCGTCCGACCGCCGCGCGCGCACGATGCTGCGCTCCGCCGCGCCGCTGCTGCTCTGCGCGCTCGCGCTCGCACGCGCAGAGATCCTCACGCCGCCCTACGTGAACCTGGCATTGGGCAAGAAAATAACGGCCACCGCTACGTGCGGCGACGAAGGGCCCGAACTGTACTGCAAGCTGGTCGGCGCGAACCTCGACCACGATGAACATGTTATTCAAGGACAGGTAATGTTTTCAATTTGGCATCAATGCCTCCATAAAGAATTAGGGATATAAACTGTGTTATTAGCAAAGTTTAATTAATTATATTTACAGTTGAAGTATCAGCTTTTGCGAAAAAATCAGAAGAGAAAAATAATAGTATTTTTAGGTAATTTATAGATGATGATAGGTATAGGACCCGCCAAAACATACGTTGTTGTTGTGATATTTTGAGAATGAAGTGGTAATTTCTTTTGATGTAGATACCGGTGGCAAGGCGATTCCCATCGGCTTACCTTTTAGAAATCCCACCCCCCCGATCCACTATGCAGATCATAACATGTTTGTAGAACGGCTTATCTTCGCCATAATTTCACCCCTCGCCACTGGTGTACTGTACCTATATCGTTAGAGTTATATTCTGTGCCTATATTGAAAGTGAAATAAGATAAGGAAGGTAATAAGGCTCCTACATAAGTACCTCAAGTGGCGGCCATATCTTAATTTAATTTATTGCTCGCTAAGTACATAATGTATCGAAAATTCACATGTACAGATTGAAGCTTAGGTTCTTTAGTTTATTTACAAAGAGTAACCTCAGTGAAATATAGTTAGTTGTAGTTAGTAGTTAGCAAAAGAGAAAAGGTGGCCACTTTAGGCACTTTTGCTAACTACTACTACAACGAACTAAGTATATTTTACTGAGGTTATTGTTTGTAAATAAACTATAGAATCTTATCTTCAATCTGTATATATGAATTTTCGATACATTATGTATGTACTTAGCGAGCAATAGATGAGGGCGCCACTTGAGGGTGATAGTAGTGATAGCCTAACTCAAAAAATCAATTTGTGTACAACAATCATCGCCCCAGCAATCGTGATAGATTTTTATGAAGTCTTTTATGATCGAAGGCCGTATCATCTCAAAAACTAAGTACCTACTAATTTATGACTGTCAGTATAGTATAGTATAAGTTATTTAGGTATATTTTTGACTATATTCTAAATCAATTAAGAAACATTGCAACTAAGTTACCTTGAATATTAGTAAATACTGTTTAAAGGATGTACCTATACACAAGCTAGACCTCATTCTACTAAATTTACGACGACGTAACTTAACAACCTGAGTGGTGCAGTGGTCAACATGTCTACCACGCCAGAGGTCCCGGGTTCGATTCCCGGCCGGGCAGAAATAGAAATGACGAATTTCAATTTCTGTGGCGGGTCTGGGTGATACTAAGCTATGTTTAATTAGTATATATTTGATTGAATCAGGCGTCACTTGGCGGAAGTCCCAAACCATTTTGAAAAAATAAATATATGTAGCTTACTTCCGCAAGTAAGCAAGTTTGCGGAAGTAAGCTACATATATTTATTTTTTCAAAATAATTAGTATATGTTTAAAAAGTATATAATAAGTACATTTCTCATAATTTTGTTTACCTTTGTGATGGTTCATGATTAATGACAATAAAAATAATAAATGCATGGACAATTATTTCGCCCCCAACTAAGCTTGGGGGCTAAATGACACTGTAAGAAATTGTCCAAGCATTTATTATTATTATCATTAAATATATCTATAACCATCACTAAGGTTAACAAAAATTATGAATGAAATTTACTTAATTAAAGTTATGTGATGTATCTCGCTTTTCGTAACCACCGGAGCGTCGAACCCGCTATCGGGAGTTACAGGACGAGATAAGTTATCAGCGGGTGTTATCTGGAAGACTGGACTACCGCCGCCGTTGGGGCCACGCTAAAGTAGACTTTAAACCCGTTGGAATTAGGCCTTGCCTTATATGGGGACATGTTTTTGTATAAAAACAATTAACCTAATTGCTGTGAGATGAGTACAAAACAATTTTTTTTTATAATTTCATCAATAATTAATGATTTCAAAATTATCGATTTTTTTGATGTTAGGCATTCACAATGCTATTTTTATAATAAGACTAGCTTCTGCCCGCGACTTCGTCCGCGTGGATATTAGAGAAAATCCTTAGGGAACCTTCAAAATCCTTAGGGAACCTTCAACCAGGATCTGACCAGCCATTTTTACGCATTACGGCTTCCCGTTCCAGTTCCCTTTCCTGTTCCCGTTCAAGTTCCCGTTCCCGTTCCGGTTCCGGTTCCGGTTCAGGTTCAGGTTCCGGTTCCCGTCCCGTTCCCGTATCCCGTTCCCGTTCCCGTTCCCGTTCCCGTTCCCGTTCCCGTTCCCTTTCCCGTTCCCGTTCCCGTTCCCGTTCCCGTTCCCGTTCCCGTTCCCATTCCCGTTCCCGTTCCCGTTCCCGTTCCCGTTCCCAGGTAATTTATTATATACTAGCTTCTGCCCGCGACTTCGTCCGCGTGGATATTAGAGAAAATCCTTAGGGAACCTTCAAAATCCTTAGGGAACCTTCAACCAGGATCTGACCAGCCATTTTTACGCATTACGGCTTCCCGTTCCAGTTCCCTTTCCTGTTCCCGTTCAAGTTCCCGTTCCGGTTCCGGTTCAGGTTCCGGTTCCGGTTCAGGTTCAGGTTCCGGTTCCCGTCCCGTTCCCGTTCCCGTTCCCGTTCCGGTTCCGGTTCCGGTTCCGGTTCCGGTTCCCGTCCCCGTCCCCGTCCCCGTCCCCGTCCCCGTCCCCGTCCCCGTCCCCGTCCCCGTCCCCGTCCCCGTCCCCGTCCCCGTTCCCGTCATTTATTTATATTTAATTTAATAATATATATTTATATTATTTAGCAGTGGTTTGACAGACAGAAAAGAGAGTGAGTGACAAAGTCAATATTATGAATTTGGAACTACAGGCTATTCGCATTGACCATGAAGGTTTAACACCCCCCCGCAATGTGAACACCCTGTATCTTCCTATACCTATGTGCTCCAAAAAATATACATTCGACATATCAAAGAACAAACACCCTATCTATACTTTATACAAACACAATTCAAAATTAACATAATTATTTACACCTTACTATTTATTTATATTAGATTTAATAATATATATTTATCTACACTCACAACGTAATAATATGAATTCAAAAGAGGTAATATAAATACGTACTTTATTTTCGTGAATAGGTAAAATTAAAAAAAAAACTCATTACGATGCAGTCAGCTGCATCATAAAATAACTTTTTTTCTCATTACGATACAGGGCAAATCCAAGAAGAAGGTAGTGCCGTAATATTAAAAAAAACAACGATATTTTCCCACATACTTTCCATGATTAAAATGCACTCTATGGTGATCGATGACTTATTGCGCGGCATTTTTAGAGCATTACGAAAAAAGTTTTGAATTTTGATTTCAATTTTTACATTTTGTTATAGGTATACTGAATTTCGTATGTGTTTTTTATTCTTGCTTAAAAATGTGAAAAAAATTTACTCTGCAAAATTATTTTAGATGCAGCTAAGGGAATGACTTATTACAAGGTAGGTACATAGTTAATACAACCAAAGTCTCTCTCTTTTCTAACGTTGACCTTTTATTTAGTAGGTTCAATCCCAAATGTATGAGTGTAGATAAAGTAGTGTATGAAACTGCACATAACTAGGTATTAAAACACTCGTGTGATACTATTAAAAACCTCGCCTACGGCTCGGTTTTTAAACACACACTCATGTTTTAATACCCCTCATTATGCATCAGTATCATAAACTACTATTATATTATTTAGCAGTGGTTTGACAGACAGATAAAGAGTGAGTGACAGAGTCAATATTATGAATTTGGACTACAGGCTGTTCGCATTGACCATGAAGGTTTAACACCGTCCCTGTCCCCGTCCCCTGGATATGCATGTCCTGGTCCAATCATGTCCACCGTGTTGGACTTCAAAATAAATGTCATTTTCGCAACCACCATCCCATGAAACCTCAAGAACGACATCCACATCGATTTTCATGTTTACTTGCCCCATTTACACCTTAAGGGAGGATTTTCAAAATAACAAAATATGTGTTTGCCTATTTATTTTTAGACATGCTCCTACGAATTTTAAAGTTGTAATGTCTATTTTATATTATTTTTCCATACAAAATTTAAACCCCATTTTCACCCCTTTAGGGGTTAAATCATGTCCACCGTGTTGGACTTCAAAATAAATCTCATTTTCGCAATCACCATCCCATAAAACCTCAAGAACGACATCCATATTGATTTTTATGTTTACTCACCCATTTACCCCTAAGTGGTTGATTTTCAAAATTACAAAAAATATGTTTGCCTATTTATTTTTAGGTGTGCTCCAACGAAGTTTAAAGTTGTAATGTCTATTTTATATTATTTTTTCATACAAAATTTGAACCCCATTTTCACCCCTTTAGGGGTCAAATCATGTCCACCGTGTTGGACTTCAAAATAAATGTCATTTTTGCAATCGTCATCCCCGAAAACCCCAATAACGACATCCATATCTATTTTTGTGTTTTTTACCCCTTTTCACCCCCATTTCATCCCAATAGGGGTTCAAATGCTAACAATAACAATAAACGTTGCGTTAGATGTCTATCCATAAGCCTAAATTATAAATTTAGCGATTTTAACTTCGAAAATAAAGGATTTTCTTCAATACACAACTTCATCCCCCTTTTGACCCCTTCGGGGGTAGAATTTTGAAAAACGCTGAGACCCGTATTTATTTATTTTCAATGGTCAGTCTAAACACAAAATTTGAAGATCCTAGCTTCAAAACTGAGGGACTTTCATACAAACTTTGATCCCCTTTTTTACCCCCTTAGGGGGTGAATTTTGAAAAACCCTTTCTTAGTGCACCCCTAGACCTCATAAGGAACCTACGTGCCAAATTTGGAGTCTCTAAACCCAGCGGTTTGGGCTGTGCGTTGATAGATCAGTCAGTCAGTCAGTCAGTCAGTCAGTCAGTCATTCAGTTTACGATTTTATAAATATAGATTACTTACCCCATTTACACCTTAAGGGAGGATTTTCAAAATTACAAAATATGTGTTTGCCTATTTATTTTTAGACATGCTCCTACGAATTTTAAAGTTGTAATGTCTATTTTATATTATTTTTCCATACAAAATTTAAACCCCATTTTCACCCCTTTAGGGGTTAAATCATGTCCACCGTGTTGGACTTCAAAATAAATCTCATTTTCGCAATCACCATCCCATAAAACCGCAAGAACGACATCCATATTGATTTTTATGTTTACTCACCCCATTTACCCCTAATTGTTTGATTTTCAAAATTACAAAATATATGTTTGCCTATTTATTTTTAGGTGTGCTCCAACGAAGTTTAAAGTTGTAATGTCTATTTTATATTATTTTTTCATACAAAATTTGAACCCCATTTTCACCCCTTTAGGGGTCAAATCATGTCCACCGTGTTGGACTTCAAAATAAATGTCATTTTTGCAATCGTCATCCCCGAAAACCCCAATAACGACATCCATATCTATTTTTGTGTTTTTTACCCCTTTTCACTCCCATTTCATCCCAATAGGGGTTCAAATGCTAACAATAACAATAAACGTTGCGTTAGATGTCTATCCATAAGCCTAAATTATAAATTTAGCGATTTTAACTTCGAAAATAAAGGATTTTCTTCAATACACAACTTCATCCCCCTTTTGACCCCTTCGGGGGTAGAATTTTGAAAAACGCTGAGACCCGTATTTATTTATTTTCAATGGTCAGTCTAAACACAAAATTTGAAGATCCTAGCTTCAAAACTGAGGGACTTTCATACAAACTTTGATCCCCTTTTTTACCCCCTTAGGGGGTGAATTTTGAAAAACCCTTTCTTAGTGCACCCCTAGACCTCATAAGGAACCTACGTGCCAAATTTGGAGTCTCTAAACCCAGCGGTTTGGGCTGTGCGTTGATAGATCAATCAGTCAGTCAGTCAGTCAGTCATTCAGTTTACGATTTTATAAATATAGATTACTTACCCCATTTACACCTTAAGGGAGGATTTTCAAAATAACAAAATATGTGTTTGCCTATTTATTTTTAGACATGCTCCTACGAATTTTAAAGTTGTAATGTCTATTTTATATTATTTTTCCATACAAAATTTAAACCCCATTTTCACCCCTTTAGGGGTTAAATCATGTCCACCGTGTTGGACTTCAAAATAAATCTCATTTTCGCAATCACCATCCCATAAAACCTCAAGAACGACATCCATATTGATTTTTATGTTTACTCACCCCATTTACCCCTAAGTGGTTGATTTTCAAAATTACAAAAAATATGTTTGCCTATTTATTTTTAGGTGTGCTCCAACGAAGTTTAAAGTTGTAATGTCTATTTTATATTATTTTTTCATACAAAATTTGAACCCCATTTTCACCCCTTTAGGGGTCAAATCATGTCCACCGTGTTGGACTTCAAAATAAATGTCATTTTTGCAATCGTCATCCCCGAAAACCCCAATAACGACATCCATATCTATTTTTGTGTTTTTTACCCCTTTTCACCCCCATTTCATCCCAATAGGGGTTCAAATGCTAACAATAACAATAAACGTTGCGTTAGATGTCTATCCATAAGCCTAAATTATAAATTTAGCGATTTTAACTTCGAAAATAAAGGATTTTCTTCAATACACAACTTCATCCCCCTTTTGACCCCTTCGGGGGTAGAATTTTGAAAAACGCTGAGACCCGTATTTATTTATTTTCAATGGTCAGTCTAAACACAAAATTTGAAGATCCTAGCTTCAAAACTGAGGGACTTTCATACAAACTTTGATCCCCTTTTTTACCCCCTTAGGGGGTGAATTTTGAAAAACCCTTTCTTAGTGCACCCCTAGACCTCATAAGGAACCTACGTGCCAAATTTGGAGTCTCTAAACCCAGCGGTTTGGGCTGTGCGTTGATAGATCAGTCAGTCAGTCAGTCAGTCATTCAGTTTACGATTTTATAAATATAGATTACTTACCCCATTTACACCTTAAGGGAGGATTTTCAAAATAACAAAATATGTGTTTGCCTATTTATTTTTAGACATGCTCCTACGAATTTTAAAGTTGTAATGTCTATTTTATATTATTTTTCCATACAAAATTTAAACCCCATTTTCACCCCTTTAGGGGTTAAATCATGTCCACCGTGTTGGACTTCAAAATAAATCTCATTTTCGCAATCACCATCCCATAAAACCGCAAGAACGACATCCATATTGATTTTTATGTTTACTCACCCCATTTACCCCTAATTGTTTGATTTTCAAAATTACAAAATATATGTTTGCCTATTTATTTTTAGGTGTGCTCCAACGAAGTTTAAAGTTGTAATGTCTATTTTATATTATTTTTTCATACAAAATTTGAACCCCATTTTCACCCCTTTAGGGGTCAAATCATGTCCACCGTGTTGGACTTCAAAATAAATGTCATTTTTGCAATCGTCATCCCCGAAAACCCCAATAACGACATCCATATCTATTTTTGTGTTTTTTACCCCTTTTCACTCCCATTTCATCCCAATAGGGGTTCAAATGCTAACAATAACAATAAACGTTGCGTTAGATGTCTATCCATAAGCCTAAATTATAAATTTAGCGATTTTAACTTCGAAAATAAAGGATTTTCTTCAATACACAACTTCATCCCCCTTTTGACCCCTTCGGGGGTAGAATTTTGAAAAACGCTGAGACCCGTATTTATTTATTTTCAATGGTCAGTCTAAACACAAAATTTGAAGATCCTAGCTTCAAAACTGAGGGACTTTCATACAAACTTTGATCCCCTTTTTAACCCCCATAGGGGGTGAATTTTGAAAAACCCTTTCTTAGTGCACCCCTAGACCTCATAAGGAACCTACGTGCCAAATTTGGAGTCTCTAAACCCAGCGGTTTGGGCTGTGCGTTGATAGATCAATCAGTCAGTCAGTCAGTCAGTCATTCAGTTTACGATTTTATAAATATAGATAATTAATATATTAGAAAAAAATACTAGAAAAATATACGGGTAGGTCGATTTATTCTAGTATTTTTCTAATATATTATAATTATACATATCTTCAACATTAAAATCATTATTAGAAAGCATTTATGTCGAGTTTAATGTAGGGAATTAACTTTACCTATTGCCTTAAACCTCTAGGCCTAGCTAGGCCCTAGAAAATATCTAGGGATTTCCTAAAAAATACATGAAATATAAGTTGGTTAATAATTCAGTTTCTACTGGCAGTTATAAAAGTTTTCATATTTTTTATCGTCTTAAGTTACTCGTAAGTAATTTCAAGTTTATTGTCCTTAATGAGAGAGGAAAAGTGACCTACATTTAAATTAACTTCCCCATATACTAGTTTTTAATCTAACATGATCCTAATGGTGTCGAAATTTGGTAAATAATATATTACTATGTCAGCAAAGATATGGCGTTAAATAATTTCGGCGTTATCGTGTGACCTACGAACTGTGTATCGTGCGTGAATGGCTTGCTCAAGATTTTAGCTAATGTAATAATTTCCTAAATTGTCTCTAATATTTTTAGAATAACTCTTCAATAGTTATCGTTCTTTCTGTAAGTTTTAAAATCCATAATTGCCAAAAGTGGCCACTTTGAGCTAAAATGTATTTTAAAACTTACAGAAAGAATGAAAACTGTTGAAGAGTTATACAAAAAATATTAGAGACAATTTAAGAAATTATTACATTAGCTTTTTTTTTAATATTGACTTGGTTTACGAGTAATAAAAATAAATGTAGTGGCGGCGCTAGTTTCACTACCTACATAGCGCCTTAACAAAATTATCTATATAATATCTATTATTGAACGAGCGAGCCCGAAGTGCGATCGAAGCATCTCTGCTTCAGGTTGGGCATAAATTCTTTCGTATGTCCTTCCGGCTGTCCGTTTGTTCTCCTCTACAGGTCGCATTTCTCAACTGATTCTCGTGAAATTTTGTGAGCAGTTTCGAAAATCATATAGATTTTTTCGATCCAGTTTTTCGATTTTTTTCAAAATGGGGGAGATATGTAAAATAACATATTTCAGTCCGGCTTTCCGGCGCTGTTTGTTCTCCTCTACAGGTTGCATTAAAATTTCTCAGCCGATTTTCGTGTAATTTTGTGAGCAGGATTGATAGTTATACTTACAGGTTATTTGTGAAACACCAACAACGTCGCATTACTGACATTATAGAAAACAACTTTTGTTCTACGACTTTTCCGAAAACAGACAAGAAAAAATCCACTTTTAATACAAAACTCGATCAGCTGTTCGGACATTTGTATGGAAAGACGATTAACTTTTGTCTGTTTTTGGAAAAGTCGTAGAACAAATGTTGTTGTTTATGATGTTAGTAATCTACTCCTGCGAGGTTATTGGTGTTACACAAATAACCCTGTACTTATAGAACTTTTCAGTCGAGCCAGTTTTCGAAATTTTTCCAAATGGCGATGTTTAAATTATTTCAACAGTTTCGAGTTTCGAAAAATTACCAAAAATGTAACAAAACTTTTTTTTAGTGGTGCAAAGTAAATTTTGTTTTTTATTTTTAGAATTAGAGTCATTAGTTCATCAATCAATACGTCATTTCTGGCCAATATTCGAAATTTTAAAATAAATAAGGTTGTGACTTTGTAATAGAACCTAGCTGCGTATATTATTTGCACAGTATAGTTACTTATTAGTTGAAAAAACTAATATCTATTCTGTGTTATTTGTTTAAAAAAAACAGACTACTAAGCTACGAGCTACTTTTTAACGCGAGGTCTACAGCTCACTCACGGAGCCACTTAGTCTTTATAGGTATACCACTGATAGTGTAGGTATGACACAATTTCTGCATTTAAGTACGTCTGCACGCACGAAACACGATACCAAGCAAAGCAAACATCTTGAATAGTTTCAAATCAACAAACGCGCCGAGTTCGGCGAATTTCGGCAACCTTCGGCTGCTGTCGAGTTTTTACCAGGACATGTGGTTGCCAAGTGCGTGCGCATCCCGACCGTCCTTTGTTTCACCCTCGCCTCACAAAGCTTCCCAATTTGAACGGACCGTTTTTTTTCTCGAAGGCGGTCGCATGGTTGTGAAACAACCTATGTGAAAAAACAAAACGGTGAATGATTATGTTTTGGTTTACGATTGTCATCTGTTGAATATGATTTAGAATAGTTAACTTACACATTTCAATTTTAAACCGTATCTCACCACTCTCTCATGCAGCTCATGTATGCATTCTGTGTCATCTGTCTGTAAATATATGTATATACATAATTTTGTACGTACCTTTTCTGTCAATAGAATAGTTGAACGTTTAGCAATTAGACTTTATACTACCCAATATCTATGATAACGGGTTCGAATCTACGTAAGTACTCATTATTATACTATGCCTTAAGTATGCTGTCGAGTCGAGTCATATGTAGCTGTTTATCACATTGTAAGATAATAATAATATCGTCATCATCCTTTTCCCTCTTCCCTAATCTCACATTAGGAAGACGACCACGTGACCCTGAGGGCTCCTGGGGTGGGCGCCTGTGCAGATTATATTTTTTTCATCTTTATCACTCGCCATCCCAACTTTTGCACAGTGCATCCTATCAAATATCCTATCTTGGACCTTGGACCATTTTGTGAATTTGTCTTTAGCATGCGCCCCACGTTTTTAGGTTTAAAACTTCAGTAGTTTAGTTATTGGGTTATAAACTTATAATACTTATAAATATTAAGCGTTTTTAGTCCGATATTTATAAATTTTAGTGCGTTTTAAAAACGTGTTTAAAAAAAAGATTTTTTTCTCAGTTAATTATTATTTTCTGCTATTAAGTTAACGAGCTAAATCTAAAAATATACCATCTCCTATCAGAACACTCGTCAAGACGATTCAAACAAGCTCAAACTTTATGGGATTGCATGGTTTTATTACAAAGTTCCAGTGGCCTTCTTCCAGCTCCATCATCAGACCCTGGAAACTATTTCCCAACAAAGTACTCGTCAAAACGATTCAAACGAGCCCAAACTCGATGGGATGGTGTGGTTTTATGAATGAGATCCTGTGCTCTTCGTCCGGCTCCATCATCAGACCCTGGATACTATTCCCAACAAAGTACTCGTCGAGACGATTCAAACAAGCCCCAACTCGATGGGGTTGCATGGTTTTATTACAAAGTTCCAGTGGCCTTCTTCCAGCTCCATCATCAGACCCTGGAAACTATTTCCCAACAAAGTACTCGTCAAAACGATTCAAACGAGCCCAAACTCGATGGGATAGCGTGTTTTTATGAATGAGTTCCTGTGTCCTTCATCCAGCTCCATCATCAGACCCTGGAAACTATTTCCCAACAAAGTACTCGTCAAGACAATTTAAACTAGCCCAAACTCGATGGGGTAGCGTGGTTGGATTAAAGAGTTCCTGTATCCTTCTTCCGGCTTCATCATCAGGCCCTGGAAACTAGTTCCCAAAAAAGTACTCGCCAAGACGATTCAAACAAGCCCGAACTCGATGGGGTGGCGTGGTTTAATAAAAGAGTTTCTGTGTCCTTCTTCCAGCTCCATCATCAGACCCTGGAAACTATTTCCAAACAAACTCGATGGGGTTGTATGGTTTCATCATAGATTTCCTGTGGCCTTCTTCCGGATCCATCATCAGATCAGCTCAATGACACCATAATATTGCATTGCTTTCAAGATCTGACCTCTGTTTAAAGTTTAAAGTTTCAAGTTTCTAGCTCATCGGGAAGCTAGTATAAAATCGTTCGCAAACTTTGCGGACAAACAAACAAACAAACCCGAAAGCAACCTAATAAAAACGTGTTATAAAATTATTGTATTGTATTTTTTAATTCTAATAAGTTTAAGGACGTTGTGATTACTTGCTCAGTGTATGGACGCTAGTAACATGTTTTGCTTGAGGTTGTTTTCTTTTATTTTCGTTATTTTTACCTTATTTTCAACAATAATAAGTAAATTAAAATATCCGTATATTAGATTGGTTCCATAATCTCATGTGTAGTTCCTGCCTGCAAATACTAAGGTGAAATGCCCAAATAAACACGTACTAATTTATATCTAAGTATTCTGTGACCAAAGTCTACACTTATACACTGGTGTGTTGCTTTAAAGTTTTATGGAAATTGAAATTAATGCACTTCAAATGAAACTGTATTTTATGAAACAGATTCAAGCGTAAACCATATCTTTCTTTTTCTAAAAATAAATAATTCATAATTCATAATCGTTTATTTGCATAAAACATTGAAATATGTTGAGTAAAGTATTTAAAACAGTACACATGTTTTGCTAAATATTAATAGCATGCAAAAGTAATAAAAAAAATGACAAGTTACATAATGTCAATGCGGTCAATAGTACCACCCAATAAAAACAATGTCATTAAAATAAGCATTTATAATGAAGTATTGTCAAAGGTGATTAGTCGTAATATGTCGTAGAATACCTTCAGCTTCAGCAGCATCATAAGGTCCACTTTGGGAAGGTTGCGATTGCGACTGTCAGCCATGCCATTACAAATTCTTGATTTTAAAAACCTTGATAATCATATTTCAAAAGATGTTACTAAAATACTAATTCAAGTTGACATCAAAAACTTTTGTTGACTGGCTGTACAATATCTGTCGTTTAAAGAATCTATGCCATTTGTTATGTTATGTTGTTATGAAGATTAATATGTTAAATGCTGTTAGAAGCATTATGCCGTTTACAGAATCTGTCGTTTCCAGAATGTGCCATTTAGCGAAAAAAGGAATAAAACATTCAAAACAAAACGAGCAGAAGCGAAAAATATTTTGATAGTTTTTATCACACAACTTTTTACGCAAAGATATGTCATTTATTATTCCTTCCGCTTGATAATACAGGATTTTTTCCACATGTTTCGGTAAATAATTGATCAAAAACCCCGGAAAAATATGTACGGTGTCAGAAATCGAAAAACGTCGAAATGGTTTTCGATTTATGGTTGCAAGCAGAAAAAAACACAGCGTATGAATCTGACGATTTTGAAAAATCATCTACCTTTTTCATAATATTAAATATATAATTGTAATAGAAAAAATTCCACTCGCCATCGTATCATTTTCTCAGGCGGACGGAGAAAATGATATGGGGCGAGTCGAATTTCGTCTAAGTAGTATATTATTTAATATTACTTACTAAGTATAAAATATGAAAATAGCATGTGATTGTGACTGCATTAAGCTCATCTAATTATATACTTACCCTTACTAATAAATATTGTATAGCAGATGTAGGTAAGTTACACAATGGTTACTCTCTGTCAAACTATTTGAGTTTGACATTGAAAAGAAAGTGACAAAACACTGTGCCACTATACATTCATATATATACAATATTAGTAAGGGGGTTAGTGTTTCCTTTGCGTATTCTGCTTTGAATTCGTTTTACCAATGATAAGGCTAATATTAGGTATGTCTCTTCAGGTGTGCGACTTCTGCGACGCGAACAACGAAGCCAAGATGCACCCCCCGGAGTTCGCGGTGGACGGCATGGAGACCTGGTGGCAGAGCCCCCCGCTCTCCAGGGGCATGAAGTACAACGAGATCAACCTCACGATAGATTTGGGGCAGGTACGTTATAGCTTCGAGGAGCTCGATGGCGCAGTGGCGTAGCGCCTGGCCCAGCGATTGCGGAGGTTAAGCAAGTCGCAAAGGTCGGTCATGGGATGGGTGACCAAAAATTTACTAACTCGAACTTCTACGTGCTTCGGAAGGCACGTTAAGTCCCGGGTGCATTTGCAGTCGTTAATACCCACCAATCCACATTGGTCCCGCGTGGTGGGTAATGGCCCATGCTCCTTATCCACCCATAAGGAAGGCCTGCCTTTTTATTGTCTAATTTCAAAATCTATCGCAATCGCTTTCATGGTGTAACACATTGAAGCTTCTTTATGGCACTAACAAAAACTTACCACAGAAATGCAGCAATGTGTCACATCCATCTGTCAAACGAAAGCGATAGCGATAGATTTTTAAAATTAGACAATTAGCCCCCTGTGCCCCAGCAGTGGGGTCATCAAAAATGGCTGATTGTCGACGTTATAGCTTGAGAATCAGTGGCTTTAAAAGAGGTATTTTTACGTGACTAGGTAAAGCTCTCGATGTGTCCTATATATGCAGGATAAAGGGGAAAGCCGAAGAAAGCTTTAATCTATAATTAGCAATCTGACAAACAAAGCTACCAACCAACCCTTCGGTGCCCGTGGTCCACCCGCATAGTTCCCCTGGGTGTACCACGGGAAATACAACTATCTTCATAACAATATTCAGTTTCACAGGTTCTGGATAAGTTCCATATAAATTATTTAACAGATAAGTTTAGTACAACATTGAGGCTAGGTCTGTCTATTCCGTAAACATAATAATATCTCCAAAGAATTGAACTCCCGTCCCAGGCACAAAATTATGTAATATAGCTTTGACGTAATGGTTAATTCCAGGGTACGATCGCTGTAGGAAAACAAATGCGGTAAAAACTTTTGTTTTCAGTTCAATAAAATCAGGCTAGACTTAGTTAGTTTTTTAAAACAACTCATTTTATTACTTAATTACAAAAGTTATTTGTTTAAAAAAGATTTTCAGTAAGATGTATGTTATTCAATCTGCTTAGATTGAATAAGATACATCTTACTGAAAATCTTTGCTTATCTACAACATGCTATTGAAAATAAGGGTTCCTTGTTTTACTACAGACCCCTAGAACAAAATGGACGTCCTTCAATGGGTAGGTACATCTATGTTTATTTTTCAGAGATAACTAGGTAGGCCCTATAAAATAAACTTATTTGTATTAAACTTCGGTACGTTCAGTGGATTCCTCTAACTGATATGTTAATATGACGTAACTCCTGGAATTCGCGATGACATCACATTAAAGCTATCTTAAGTGATGTGCAGACAACTGCATCGGCTATATCCCAGTATATCACATAAACAGATAGTGTCTCGTTGCTATCACGAAACACTGTACGTATTGTATTATATTAACAGTTCTTTATTGTCTAATTTGTTATTCATAAAAAACTTATTTGGCAAAATATTTTTTTTATTTTATTACATCATTTTGAAATACACTTCCTCGAGCTGCGTCTTAAAAGAATACGAATCAAATTGAGTACCTCCCTTCTTTTGAAGTCGGTAAAGAAGGCAAGCGAGCAATGCAAATAACAAGACTCGAGCTTTTACTATTACGTATTCTGTGGCTCAAGCAAGTTAACTTAGCGTTTATTATTCGAACAGAAAGCAGTTCTTTTTTTTGCTATCTACAAAGGAGTGTCAGACAACACCATCAAAAGTAAGTCTCGAACCTATAATTAGTCCTGCATAGTCGCTCCATCTCCTTCAGCCGGGATTCGAATCCAGTTCCGGAAATAGGTCGGAGGGCGTCGCCCTCGGCAGGACATTAAATTAATTATAGACCGACTTCAGAAACGTTGCGTCACCCCTGGCTTACGTCCTTATGTATGGAAAAACGATGGCGGATACAGAACACGTTAAATTGTTACCAACTTCCAAAAGAAAACTATAAACTTCATGTGATTATTTCCTCTGTGGGTACATCTATCTTCTAAAAGCAGCGACGCCAATGTTTTTCATGAAATATTTGCTGAAAACATGTGTAGTACTAAAGGTGGTGTTTCTTATTGTTTTCATAGACAACGTTCTACTTACGCCGCTAAATTACGGCCGTTATCAGAGAGAATGTAAAAAACTAGCGTTTTAAGAGACGGGAGTTTCATACAAAAAGCGTGAGAGTTGCGCCAGGCTGGCCGTAATATTGACGGCACCGTCATCCTAGGAAACCCTAGCTTTAGTGGTATTGTGCGTCTAAAGGAATGTAGATACTCCCGAAAAAGGCAAAACTATAAAAACCTCTGTTCCCTCGGTGGCAGAGGAAAACATTAAAACAGATTTGCGGTTTCCAAACTTTTTTAATGATAACTCTAAAGTTAAGAAAAACAGCGGACAAACACAGAGGAAAAGAATGAAGATTTGAACGCTAAAAAATGCCATAAATAAAGAGTTCAATAGTTACTACATTTATGAAAAATCGGGATTTTGTAATGTAATCTTTTTTCCTATATTTTACGATTGTGCACTGTGCTACTCAAAGATCGGTCAAACTCTAAATTAATTTCTAATGAAACTTGTCCGTATGTATGATTAAATAACCATTTACGTGGCTTTTCATAATAAAATAAATAAAAATAAAATAAAATTCATTTATTTCAGTTCAGACTAAGTATGTCCATATAAATTGTGTAATATATAAATTGTCCACATAATCTAACACAAAGCTCGCGATCGCGAGACAGAAACAGAGTGGAGTATTTTCAACATCGATGAAATAATAATTGTATAGAACTATATGCACTGCAATGCTAGCGAAAGCGAAATTAATACCACCTTACCATAATGTATATTATGTGCAAAGCGAAGTGAAATATAATCATGCCTAGATACAATGTTTATCTTTGTTGATCGTATTTGTCGTAATAAGTTGCATTAATCTATCCTACTAGCGAAATGCACTTGCTTGCATATTTAGCTATGCAATATTTATTTATCAAAGAAAATAATTGTATGTATTATATGATGTGCGATTGTTTTAGGTACCTTACGTAATAAAAAAATTTTTTTTTTTGATCATTCGAAATCTACGTGACGATATCTAATTATAATTTGTTGCAAAAATAGGTAAAGCGTTGCTAATTATGCGATTGCGAATTTTATAAGTACTAGTACAAGGTACCTAACCTTGTTGTTTATGCTTTTTTCTTCTTAGTTGTAAGCTGTTGTGTATATATAAAATGATTAAAGTACAAGTTAAAAACCATTTGTGACAAGCTTCGTAATTAATTTTTAACACATTTATTGTGGTCAAGGATAGGATTATACCGATCATTGAGTAGCTATGTGCAGTACAGAATAACCGCATATTGCAAGCCTGTCTGTTTGTCATGTTTGTTTGTAATTGATAAACTCAAAAATTACTAATCATTTAAAAAAAAATATTTCACCTACCTATAGAAAGCTACACTAACAGCGTTTAATGTTTGCTTTTCCTAACAGTTTATTTTCTTTTAAGATTTTTTTTTTTCATATTTCATATTTTAGCAAGAATCACTCGATTCGATCACATTTTGTTTTTTTAACTGCCACACAGTTTTCGAGGTCGCGAGTTTAATGTAAGATTAACAGCCCTTATTGTTTACCTGTAGGTAGCACAAAAAATCAAAAAACCAACTCAATTGAATTGAATTGAATACCTAACCACTGGAATATTAACTATTTGTGATTTCAGTCCCATGCCAGCATTGAAGAAAATAAGTAAATTATTTAGAGTATCTATAAATCAAACTCCATTTCTAGGAAAGATTAAAACCTTTTTAGTAATAAAGGATACGCGCCTCTTTCGATTGTTAAAAAAATAGCGATCGTCAATTGTTTGGCTTCACTTATCTTTGTTTTCTGATTTTATTGTCCATCAGCCATTTTATTAATCAAATGTTAATCAAAGAAAAGATCATAGGATAATTTCACGGTCCAAAAAATGATTATACATGGATACTGGATAATATATTTACAAGTAGTAAGTTTTATCCTAATTACGTATCTTTTATATTTAAGTACTGAACTATTTTTATAGTTGTTGTTGTAATATTTTATGTGCATTTTAACGGTCGATGTAAAAATTATAATTCTCCTTTTATATAGGTAGGTACATACTTGCCGGATATCGTAGGCGGCATACCAGATAATAATGTACTATTTGTAGCTAAGGGCGAGGTCAAACGGCCGTTAAATGTTTTAAACACATTATCACTGTTTCTATGCCCAAAATGCCTTAGTAAAATGTTACTATTTTAACTTCGCAATACATTATGTAGGTACATTACGCTACGCATATTGAAAACCTTTTTATTATATGTAACTTTGAATGAATGAATAAATACTTTATTGTTCACCATAATAAATACATACAAGAACAGTACAAAGTGGAACAATTGGCGGCCTTATCGCTGAAAAGCGATTTCTTCCAGGCAACCATTTATTTACACAGAACAGAAAGAAAAATAAGGAATGGGCAGTTTATGGTGTTTTAAAAGTAGGAACAAAAAACGTTCATTAATATAATTTTAACCTAATTTAAGAATACGATATTTACATAAATCTACTTATATAATTTATATATGTATATAATATAATATATTACATGCAAATATGTATAATTGTATGTGTATAAGTGTATAATTATATGCAAACATGGCCACCATTCTTCTATCTCTGGGATCTGAGATTATTTATTTTTATTTTTACAGCTGATAAATTTCTTGCGCCCGTTCTTCTTGTCAGTTAAAAAAGTCTGGAACAGGTGGTAGGAAAATATAGACGATTCAAAAGTACTTAATAATTAAGTTTTTTTTTAATAAAGCTTATTTGACTTTGACTTTGATTTAGAAAAAAAAACAATTTAGGTAGGTAGGTACATAGTTGTAGGGCACCTCCAACCTATATCTGAACTTTTCCTCTGGGATCTAAAAGGAGCCTATGAATGAGGTAACTAACGCAGCCAACAAAATTTAATTTAATATAACTTCCAAATTATTGTAAATTAAAAAACAATATTATTCATTTCTTTTATGTTTTTCGGAAAATTTTCTGTGTTCTGTGGTTTAAACCCATATAAAACTAATAGACAGGTATATTCACAGAACAAAGAAAAAAATTCCCCCATGTTCTGTAGATATACTATTGGTATTTCACAGAAATCACTTGGACTGTGATTGTACAATGCATGCATTACAAGTGCAATATTTTGAGAATATAATCAATTAAGAATGTAATATTTTGCGAAAATAAAATTTTGCTATGTGTAATTTACAAACAACGGATTTTAAAAATCGTTGGTTAGCGAAAACTTGTATAATCCCATAAATCGGTCACGTTATTGCTTTTGTAAATGTGACATATTGGCTAGCCCAGCAGGGCCAGGCGACTTTAGTTCAAAATTTTCGTTTGGTAGGTAAAAAATCCTATAAAACAAAATAAGTAATTAATAATTCATGCCCTCTTCTTTCGATTGCCATTGTCAATGATGAACCTAGATTGCTATACCTTACTGGGTCAATGATGAACCTATATGTAAGTACTTTTATGTGTTATATTATAATATCACATACTTAAATATCCATGTTTGTCAATTAATTTGTCACTTCAATTTTCTATTGGTAGGTAACAAAAAAGAAAAATATAATATTCCTTCATACTAAAAGCATGAGGGAATGATAGTATGACTACGAGGACAATTATGTATCCTCGTGGTGTGACAATCTAGCATAACCACCAGGAAACAGGGAGTTCATTATGGTCTCTTATTTACATAGAAATAAATACTTTGCCTCTCTAAATAAATATTTTTGCTGTAACAGGAGTTCCACGTGGCGTACGTATTCCTGAAGATGGGCAATTCGCCGCGGCCTGGGCTGTGGGCGCTGGAGAAGTCTACAGACTACGGGAAGACTTTTAAACCATGGCAGTATTTCTCTGAGAGCACGCAGTAAGTTTATTTTGGGCTAACCTTTTTGAGTTAAGAAAGAAAAATTACTTATCCTATCAGCACAAGGCTGAACGTGAGCGTCAAAATGACGGGTTCAAGTCCCCAATTTGAAATGTTGTAGAATCTCAGGGCTTTTTCTAAAATCTAACCACGATAATCGAAGGCCGTTCAGTTCAATCGAAAAAGGTCAATAATTAAACTCGACTTTTAAAAGGAATCTTGTATTGTACCTGATAAATTATGATTTAGGGACTGCGAGAGATACTTCGGGAGGGAGAGTTTGCAGCCCATCACCAAAGACGACTCAGTCATCTGCAGTACGGAGTACTCTAAAATCGTGCCTTTAGAAGGAGGAGAGGTAACTATTTGTTAATAAAGCAGCAAACTCATTGTATAGACCAATAGTGAAACCTTTACGAAGCCTAAGTGAAGCCTTAAAGCCCGCCGATAACGATCAATTGCAATTGTAAATTTTTTCGTCAATGCCATTGTTGGAGGAATTAACAATCATTGCAATTGTACGTGTAAACAAACGATCAATGAGCGTCAATAACGTAATAATTTGACAATCGCAAATGATCGTTACAGGAGCGCTTAACAAGTAACAGTTCCATTTATAAAGAATCTTTTGTCTTATCTTAAAACCTATGTACCTACTTGCTTTGCTACCTAAAAATAAAACCCCTAGATCCACTAAAATCCATTGTAAAGAGGGGAAAAGATCCATTGATGGATCTTTTTGAACTTTTATGCCAACTTTAATCCTTGATTCAGGATTTGCCGTTACGGGTTACCTAATCAATCATTTTTTCAGGTCCCAGTCTCGCTACTGAACTATCGGCCATCAGCCAATAAGTACTTCAGCTCGTTGGTGCTGCAAGAGTGGACGCGTGCCACCAACGTGCGCCTGCGACTCCTCCGGACCAAGAACCTGGGTGGTCATCTCATGTCCGTGGCCAGGCAAGATCCGACTGTCACGAGACGGGTAAAGTATTCATCGAATATTGTCTGCAAGTTTAGGATAGTAAGATAGCGACTGTGGTAAGCAGTTTTGTTTGCCGTCTGACACAGCGTTTCTGGTGGTATAACTAAACTAAAAAGTTGTCATACAATACAGTCGCAATCGACTAAATTAAGGAGGGAGGGGGTCGACGAGGTGTGAGACGGGTGGGACGGGTCCTGCATTTCATGACGTCACATTTCAAAATCATTTAAATTGAAATAAATCAAACGGAACTGCTGTTTTAATTCAATAATTATTTCTAGATGTAAAATATGTAACGTCACACTAGGGAGGGGGGGTCTCCCAAAATGTGACCAGCTGTGACAAGGAGGGGGTCAATAATCGTGAAATTCGTGTAACGTAATTTATGGATGGCCCCTAGTTGCTCAGTTAATTTATAGTAACTCAGCCAGGATCTAATTAATTACCGACATCACATCACATTCTTCACAAGTTAAAACAAACACAATTTTCATTCCATTGAAGATAAGTGGGCCACTTTATTATGATCTAACAATGGGTATCATTTTTCTTCCCACAGTATTTCTACAGTATTAAAGACATCAGTATCGGAGGGCGTTGCATGTGCAACGGTCACGCGGACAACTGCTACCCCGCGGACCCCGAGAGCGACACCAGCATCCTGGTCTGTCGCTGCCAGCACAACACCTGCGGCCCGCAGTGCAATAAGTGTTGCCCAGGGTTTGAGCAGAAGAAGTGGAGGATCTCGCAGTACTGGGACAGATTCTCCTGTGAACGTGAGTTGATGGAGCTGCCATATCACATACTTCTTCTTCTTCAGGCTCAAGTCACCCTATGCTGAGTGTAGGCCTCCTCATTTGCACGTCATCCCCTTCAGTCTTATTGTCCTTTTCTCACCCAGTTTTTCCCCGCTACTTTGGCAATGTCGTCAACATATCACATACACACGCAGATAACTGCTACTCTTCATTGTAATCCAACAGTCTACGTAGTTAGGGCATTTCTAATTATCAATATTATTATTTTTGAGCGTTAGAGAGGCTTTTCAGATCTAACAGAGCTGTAGTCACTGCGACCTAAAAGATCTATTGTGACTCGTTT
Source organism: Agriphila straminella (assembly GCA_950108535.1). Lineage (NCBI taxonomy): Eukaryota > Metazoa > Arthropoda > Insecta > Lepidoptera > Crambidae > Agriphila > Agriphila straminella. Next base: position 2,628,469 of record OX467303.1, on the reverse strand, counting down.
CCTAATTATAGTAACTCTCTAAGCCCTGCGGCGTTCAGGAAGTCTAGTATCTTCTTTCCAATCACGACTTACTCTAAGTTTTATTTCCCAGGTTGCAACTGTCACAACCATACCACAGAATGCGATTACGACGCGTCAGTAGACGAGCAGCATCTATCGCTGGACGTCAACGGCCGCTACGAGGGCGGCGGCGTCTGCAAGAACTGCCAGCACAACACGGAGGGGGTCAATTGTAACAAGTGCAGGCCCACCTACTACAAGCCCTACGGGAAGCAGTGGGACGAGATCGATGTGTGCCAGCGTACGTATAATTTTTAGTTAAAGGATAGCTAATTCTGACCGGAGTATGTCGTAGTAGGGCATTGCAAACTGACAGTTTTTCGAAAAGGAAAGTAGGTAAACCGTAAAAGCACTGAAAGCCAATAGGTAATAAAATAACCTACCTTTTGGTGATAAAAAATAAAAAATCTAATTGAGAACCTCCTCCTTTTTTGGAAGTCGGTTAAAAAGAACTTTAACAGATGCTACAAATATGAACAATTTGCTAAAGTGAGCAGGATCAGCTAAGCTCAGGGAAAACTTCTGAAATTGCTATAGATTTGGATTTACGCGCATCTTAGCAACAATAATTCTAAAGGTTTTATTTACAGTAGAGTTTATTCATTGCTTTGGTATTGCATACATACCAGTTAATGTAAAATATGTTTTTCAAACCCCAAGTTCTCTGATCTAAGGGTTTGAGATGAAGAAGACCTTGAAGCAAGGATAAATTAAAAATGTTTATAATGGGTCAAAACTTATATAGATTGGGGAAACAAATTGGGTGGTTTGTATGTAGTAATAATAGCTCAACTGGTTTTATCTAATGACCCGGTTGTAGAAGTCATGAAGGAACATAATACAACTTCTAACTATTATTCGTTATCATTACATGCGTCATATCGTGCTCTATTTAGGGAGAGCATTAGAATAGAATAGAATAGAATATTTCTTTATTTGCTTAAAAAGTGGTAAGTATAGAAGATGTTACAATGTATATGAAGCCGCACACTTTTCTCCAGATACTGGCATTCCTCTAATCAATGACCAAATATTTCCAAGACTTTTGCGATAAATGCGAAAGTCCGTTTGTTTGTTTGTTTGTTACGCCTTCACGTCTTAACTACTTAACCGATCATCATCAAATTTTGCATACACGTTGTCAGGGGTACAGAGAGGGACATTTCATCCAGAAAAAACGTACAGTTCCCGAGGGGTTGCAAAAAAACTGCCTACGCAGACGAAGTGGCGGGCGGCCACTAGTTTATTATTATGAAACAAATTTGTATGCATTGGGTTTGCCATGGTATGAATTTCATTCTTATTTGATCACACCTAAGAATGTTGCCACAGGAATCCAGAGATTTAGCAATCTATTGCAGCTTATTACTAAAAAAATCTCTGGATATTCATCGATTTCAATTTTTCAAAGTATTTCCATCATACAGCTTGCGACTGCGACCCTCACTTCTCGACCGGCAACTGCGAGGAAGAGACAGGCCGGTGCGAGTGCAGGCCCGAGTTCAACCCGCCCGACTGCGACTCTTGCGCATACGGGTACTTCGACTATCCCAACTGCAAGCCGTGCACCTGCAATCTTAACGGCACTGAAGGAGCGCATTGCACACCCGTCGGTGGCCTGGTAAGTGAACTACCATACCCCACCTACATATCGATGAATCACTTTTTAAATCTGCTTATACGTGCTATAAGTATTAAATGTTTTTTGTCAAATCAACTGAATCCGCGAAATTTTATCGATCGGTTTTCCTACTGAAACACCCGCGTTTAATATCAGTGGCTTAAATTACTGTAACAGCTGCTGATACTTTTACCTGTGTTTCTTAAAAATAATACTTTTAATGACAAATGTTTTATTTATTTGTCTTCTTCTTTTAAGTGTCCCTGCAAGTTTAACTACGCCGGAGACTCTTGCAAAATCTGCGCCGATGGATACTACTCCCCAGAGTGTAAAAGTAAGTCAACTCTTGCATTATTCCAGTGAATTCCACTTTCACTACCTGAGTCGCTACAATTAATTCTGTGGTAATTGCAGTGAATTTTCAGTCTGGTATTTTTAACTTTGTTGTTCAGACTGCGAGTGCAACGCAGTGGGCTCCGTTTCCCATGTGTGCGACAAGGAGTCTGGCAACTGCACCTGCAAAAGCAAGTACGCTGGACGCACCTGTAACCAATGCGAGGCCGGATACTACGACTACCCTTCGTGCAAGCGTGAGTCTTTACATACATTTCTTCAGGTTTATTGAAAACCGAATGGTACGTACTTGATATGAAAGTAAGGTAATTATCAAAGTTAAACGCAGAAGAAAATAGGGCAGGTATATATTGGATGGTTTCGTTGTAGATTGCAACTGTGATGTGAGCGGCACTCAGGCAACCATCTGCGACGACATCACCGGACAGTGCATTTGCAAGACTGGATTCGGAGGAGCGCGATGCGACCAATGTTTATCAGGGTAAGAGAGTTATACTGCGATTACCATAAAAAACAAAACTAGCTTTTTCTTGTGATTAGAACTAAAAACTAAACTGTAAATAAGCATCAAATAAAACTCAACTGGAGTCTCATTAATTGGAGCAATGAGGTCTTGCTTGCTGTTTTATCTCCACTCCAGTAAGCCTTTGGATGCGTGACATTACTAAATTGTATTTCCACAAATTCTAGAGCTTAGCTAAATCTTGATTCTGTAACCCGTGGTATTTCTTTATTCTCAAACCAGGTACTACATGGAAGTCCGTGGTCGCGAGCGTCAGTGCGTTCCTTGCGACTGCTCGCCCACCGGTTCCACGTCCACCAGCTGCTTCGCCGATGGCAAATGCAACTGCCTCGTCAACTTCGGCGGCAAACAGTGCGACCAGTGCTCGCCAGGGTACTACAAATACCCGGAGTGCTTGCGTGAGTATTCTTGATTGGTTTGCTTATAAAGTTCTTGCTTGAGCAGCTGCTGCTAAGCTGATGATCAAACTGAAATAATAACTTCAGCAGATTCCATGTTATACCTACGAGTAACCACTAATCTATTTAATTGCAAAGCTGGAAATCAAGGTAGCATTTTTGAATTGATAATACCCTTCTAAGGCTATGAAGCTCGTTCGAATGTAGTTTAAATCCGATAATGTCGATACAATAATTCGTTAGCTTGCAACTGCGACGTGTCGGGCTCGATCGGTTCGACGTGCGACGACCAAGGCACGTGCCACTGCCGACCCAACTTCGACGGCGAGAAATGCGACCGCTGCAAAGAGAAGTTCTACAACTACCCCGCCTGCGAGGACTGCAACTGCGACCCGAGGGGCGTCGCCGCTTCCTTTGCTGGTGAGTTTTGCGGGTTTCTTGGTATTTCATAGCGTAAAAGAACTCTTCAAGACGAAATTTATTAGTTTCTGTAGATTGTTAAATATTTAATATACGATTAAAAAAACAAAAAATCGTAGCCGATGTAATTCCTTGTCTTCTTCTAAATGGACTGCGAGACAAGCAAGAGTTATTTTTTGATGACTGCGATTGATTCTCTTAATCCAATATTCAGGATGCGGTTCGGTGCCAGCTGGTGAACTGTGTCAATGTAAAGAGCGCGTGCAAGGACGCATATGTAATGACTGTAGGCCTCTCTTCTGGAACTTGCAGGACTACAATCCCTTCGGCTGTGAAGGTAAGAAAAAATTTTTGTAAGCCTATATGGACTGATATAATCTCCATATTCGGAACCTTTCAAGTAAATTATTTATTTATTTATCGTTTATTATGATCTTTGTCTGGATTTTCTGGGTATATACGAACTTTCAGTACCTATTTCACCCAGATTTTAAAATTCAAGCATTTTAATTAGACAAATCTAAACTTCGAATGACTGAAATACCTCACTGACGTAAATCAGAGCTCGAGTATTCATGAAATTTTAGACTTCCGCAATCTGAAACCGCAATATGATTAAAACGATGAAAACAGCCTCATTAATAACATTGTTTATTGTTTTGTAAGAATGCGGGTGCCACTTGGCGGGCACCCTGGGCGGGCTGGGCTCGTGCAACACTCGTAGCGGCCAGTGCGTGTGCAAACAGCACGTGGGCGAGCGCCGCTGCGACCAGTGCCAGGACGGCTTCTACCGGCTCGAGAGCAACAACGTCTTCGGCTGTACCGGTGAGTCGAATTTTCTTGTGATTTCTTCTAATTTCTGCTTTTCTCATGAAATAAACGCCTAACGGCTCGTGCAAACTTATCATTATCACACTTGTTTCTCCTAGAATGTGACTGCGACATCGGTGGTTCGATTGACAATATATGCGACAAAGTGTCTGGGCAGTGCCGCTGCCACTCCCGCGTGGAAGGCCGTCGCTGCGACCAGCCCATCCGCGCCCACTACTTCCCCACTCTCCACCAGTTTCAATACGAAGTGGAAGAAGGTATCACTCAATCGGGACCTATCAGATACAGAAATAACGAGCAGGTCTTCCCAGGATACTCCTGGAAAGGTTACGTCGTGTTTTCAACTCTGCAGGCACGTATACCATCCTCGTTTTGACTGTATCACAGTGTTTGATTTTTTTATTATTTTCACGATAATCATTAATTGTACAGAATGAAGTGATCAACGTAGTGCACATTTCGAAATCATCGCTATACCGAATGGTGCTGAAGTACGCGAGCCCTCTGAAAGACCCAATCATCGCCAGCATCATCATTACACCAGAGAGCGTGATCGATACGCAGCAGAAGTAAGTCTTCTGCTATTAAATATTTATCTTTTACTCAACACCATCACCATCATGGTGGACTATGGCAATCAATCAATCAAATTGTTTTTTTACTCAGATTCAGCGTTCTTTTGAGGCCGACGACAGAACCACAATTGATAACTGTAGCTGGAGAGAAAGGTATAGCTCCGTCACCGTTCGTCATGAACCCTGGCAACTGGACCGTCACAATAAAAACTACCAAGGAAGTCATGATTGTAAGCTATTACAATTTTAAATTCATTAATTGACCTCATCACAAATGTGTTTTAGTCGGACTTATGTTCTTTTCTCCCGACCGTAATTAAATCAGATGTTTTTATTCCCAAACCTACGAGCCCATCACTAAAATCAACATTTATTTCAGGACTACTTCGTTTTAATACCCGAAGCGTACTACGAGGCAACAGTACTAACGAAACTAGTAGACAAACCCTGTGTGGTTGGAGATCAGCGACTGTGCAGACAATACGCGTACCCGAGTCTGGCGGGCCGCCCAGCCGCCGGCATCGCGGGCCTAGTCACGCCCGTCACCGCCTACGTCGACAACGCTGAGGTAATAATGTGGAGAAACACTTTGCGCTATTTGTACTTACAATGGTGCTTAAATAAACACTAAACCAACCAAACCAATTTTTTTAACATTATGCAATGTTTAAAGATCTAGATAGACACTGATGGCAAAATAAAGATTCGATTCCAACCCCTTGTTAGATATCGATGTATAAAAATGGTCCTTCCATGATTTGTACCTGTAAGTAACAAATCTTCAAAAAGCTAAGCATTTATCGAGTACTAGGTATATGAATATGGATTGCGATTGGAAGTTTCTTATGCTCAACTTTGCTTTCAGCAATTAAAAGAACTGAATGCTGCGCCTAATACAATTCCCTTACTGAGTGACGACCAGCCCGAACTTCAATACAACTTGCATATCGAAAACCCAGGGCCGTACGTATTACTGGTGGAATATGTGACTCCAGTGACTGGCAACGAGGCTGAGGAGAACTACTCCAACGAGACGAACTTGTTCTCGCCCAAGTGGACGGTAACCATGCGCTTCCAGTCCGGAGACGCCCCTGAAGCTATCGCGGTCGTGAACCTTAACGAATGTCCGTATACCTCCGCCTGCCGACAAGTTGTTGTAGACGAAGTCGCTAAGATATACGTCATAAACGTGCAGAGCAAAGACAACGTTGTCTACTTCATGGTAAGACCCTCTTCTGTTATTAACTTTTCTCAAATTTCACAAAAATGATACAGAGTTCTCAAGGACATTTACTTTTTATCAGGGAGAAAGGGACGGTCTGACAGGCATAAAGTCGATCATCGCGATCCCAGAAGCGGATTGGAAGCTCGACTACATCACGCCGCACGCGTACTGCTTGAGACGAAACGGAAAGTGTGAACCGGCAGTTTTCTCCGCAGCTGTTGACTCTAAAAAGGTACATATAACATGCGACTCTATTACTACATAGAACACTCTAAACTTACACGTTTTTTTAATGGAATGATATGAGATGGTAAGCTTCTCGTCTCTTTTTCTGGAATTGCCAACATAACTGCGGTTTGATTTCCCCGAGGCCCTCTTTTAATAAAATTATATTTATTTATCTGGGGTCAGGTGGAAGTGGAGTCGGGCACCGGCGGCGACCGCAGTATCCGGCCTCCCATCCTGGACAACTCCACGACAGTAGTGCTCCTCACCCCTGAAGCTGATCCAATCAAAGTTGACGCCAAGGTGCTTACTCCTGGGGAGTACATGTTCATCGTGCGCTACTTCCAGCCTAACAATCCAGGTATACCACTTAATGCTTTCCCGCAATCATTTTGACAGTCTCAAACGATTTGAGTATTTGTCTACTAAAAAAGAACATTTCTTAGAAATATTTTCTTCTAAAGTAGAATTCTATCACTTTAGCTTTGCTTTAAAAATCATATTGAACTTAGATAAAGAATGGCAGAATATAAAAGAAGAAAAAAGCCAACCTTTACATCCTCACACAACTAAGGTTGATTGAGCATCTCATGAAGATAGTAGGTCCGTAGTTTTAGCATCTTATTCTATTATTTAACATCCACTTTCGTATTGAACAGAAAGCACCATCGACGCCGCCATCACTTTGGACGGCGTGAAGTTCGACACACAGCTGACCGCGGAGCACTGCCCCTCCATCTCCGGCTGCCGGGCGCTGCTCAAGCAGCCCGACGGCAAGAACAGGTTCCCCGTCAACGAGAATATCACCATCGTATTCAAGGTATTCAATTCCATCCTGGTTCCATCCAACATATTTGTCAATATAAATGGCATATCGAAAATTCGTGATTTGCCGCTTACTTAAAACATACTTAATTTTAAATACTTACCTAAATATAATTTTGTCCCATCCCATCTTTGCTATTCTTGAATAGAGAGAGAACTGGTTTTATCTAAAGCATTGTGATCGATCACTGCCAAAACCAAAAATTAAATATAATAATCTGTCATTTTTCATCATCGAGATTCTTCTGGGTTCTTTATTACTTAAACATTATCAGGATGACACTGGCAAAGGCGTCTGGCTGGACTATGTTCTGGTAGTGGCTCCAGGCGACTTCTCTGAGAGCGCGCTGAAGGAAGCCAACATGATCGACTACACCAGGGAGTTCATCGAGACCTGTGCCCTCAACCATTACTACATCAGCCCCAACGAAACTGGTTAGCAAGATATTTGAGTTAACCTGTCTTTAATAATTCCTGCGCTGTGAAATGCGGTAATAAAATAACATTACAGAAGGGAAGTCTACAAAAATTGTTTTCTTTATCAACACTATTATACGGATTGTCTGCAATATCCGCGGAACAATAGTACAGCTATGCAATTCTCTAAGAGATTCGGCGTAGAGTTCAGCGGTGCGGCAAAGTCGTGATACAATTTGGTATTCCCTTAAAATTGTTTGACAACTCCTGGCGACACCAGCGCTCCCACTTCGACCACGATGCGAGTCCGTCTTTGAGCAGGACGACGTATTTGTATATTAGTGAATTGCAGCCCAGAGTTAAAGTTTCAATATTTTAGTGATGTAACTTATTCTTTTTAGGGTTCCGTTCCCAAAGGGTAAAAACGGACCCTATTACTAAGACTCTGCTGTCCGTCTGTCTGTCTGTCTGTCACCAGGCTGTATCTCATGAACCGTGATATCTAGACAGTTGTAATTTTCACAGATGATGTATTTCTGTTGCCGCTATAACAACAAATACTAAAAACAGAATAAAATAAATATTTGAGGGGGCTCTCATACGACAAACGTGATTATTTCGCGTTTTTTGGTACGGAATCCTTCGTGCTCGAGTCCGACTCGCACTTGTTTAGGACTGATCCTACATCTATTAAACTCAACAAATAGCGAAAAGTTCCTTGTTTATCATTTCTTCTACAATCGACCCTAACTTTTCCACCAGGTTTCTGCCGCGAGTCGATGTTCTCGATAACAGCTGAATACAACAGCGGCGCTCTCTCCTGCTTCTGCGACTTCATGGGCTCGACGGAGCTGGAGTGCAACGTGTTCGGCGGGCAGTGCCCCTGCAAGCCCAACGTCGTCGGCCGCTCCTGCACCGCCTGCAAGACGGGCTACTACGGCTTCCCCAACTGCCGCCCTTGCCATTGCCCCTCCACTGCCATCTGTGACGACAACGGTAAGTGGAGATTATGAACTATTGATTTTGTAAACCTGTGTTTCTGAGATCAGTATGTACCAATCCAACAAAAACTTTTAAAGGTATTTATTACTAGTTATAGTATCTTAACACTTTTTTCGGCGGAGGGGGGATAATTTCGCGCATGTGCACTTCACCGTTATACAAAATCACCTCACCTGATTTCAAGATTTCAAGATGTTTGCCCCGTACTGTACCATCAGTAGATATTTTTTGCTATTCTAGAATTATCAGCTAAAGTGTTCAAAATGTTTGTATCAACCAAACACATTGTTCGAAAAAGTCAAATAGTAAGTAGGTACTGAAAGATTACCTCAAAAGCCTTCCATCAAATCTCTTCACCAGGAATGTGCATCTGCCCGAAGAACGTAGAAGGCGAGAACTGCGACCGTTGTAAGCCGTATACGTTCAACTTCGACGTGCACCGCGGCTGCGACGACTGCAACTGCAACCCGCTCGGTGTGATCGGCAACCAACTGCAGTGCGAGACAGACAGCGGGAACTGCGCGTGAGTCATAAACATCTTCTTAGGTCTATAAATTTGTATTCCCTGCTAACTGATAATAGAAGTAATGATAACGCTTAAAATCAATGCCAAATTCATTCATTACTAGAATTCATGTCATGTTAAAATTAACATGAATCGACCTTCTTCTGTAAGGTCAAAGATTTAACTTTTTATTAGTATAGTATACCCTTACGATCAATTTCGAAACGAAACATATAATTTTAAGTTTTGATCATTAGCAAAATATCAATTAAATCATAAATCTGTCATTAAAATTCAACCCAAGTCATCAAGAGCGTCGCCAGCCCATGGTCCCCAGATGGGGGCAAGTAAATTAATGTTAAAGAGGATGAGTAAAATATTAATTAAAGGTACAGTCAAGACCATGAAGCTTTACACTAGTGAATTTATTGCGGGATTTATCGGCAAAGCCAGTCAATTGCACGGCCTTAGGTAGGACTTTGGTTGCTTTGCAGTTATCTTCATTTTTAAATCTCTAAGGGTGGGGCTGCCCCTCCCTGCTCCCTATTGGCGACGCCCTTGCAAGTCATAACAAATTTTCCACCTCGTAGTTGCAAAGAGAACGTGATCGGTCGCGTGTGCGACCACTGCGTGCCGGGCCACTACGCGTTCCCCGACTGCCTGCAGTGCACCTGCGACCCGTCGGGCACCACCGACGACGTCTGCGACCAGAACACCGCGCAGTGTTACTGCAAGAAACACGTCAGAGGGCAGGTCAGCAACTGACAACTCGGGAATTGGACTTGGCATAATCAAAAAGTCTGAATAAAAAATTGTTTAAAAAGAACAAAAAACCGACTTCAAAAAACCTACATCTAAAAAGCAAGAAATAAAATTCGTAATTAATAAAAATACGTCTATTGAAGTCGGGTGGGGCTGGAGTACAAATTCCTTTTTTTTATTCTAAAAGCGCCACCCGACTTCAATAGACGTATTTTTATTATTACGAATTTTATTTCTTGCTTTTTAGATGTAGGTTTTTTGAAGTCGGTTTTTTGTTTTTTTTAAACAATTTTTTTTTTTTATTTTTAGTGTAGGTACCTTGTAGGTAAGGTATATTATATATGTAGAAAAATCGGCTCAGCCAAACGTAAGATAATCGCGGAGAAACATACTTAAATACGGGTCAAACTGAGAACCTCCTTTTTTAAGTCGGTTAAAAAAATACACTTAATATATCCCTCTTCCAACAAAAAAATTATTATCTTATTCAGTTCATAAACAAAGAAGTAATACGACCAATCATCGAGGTAATTCACACAAAATCATACTATTTTCGTGCTTTTTTCAAAATTACTTGAAAAGTACTGAACCGATTTCCAAATTTTAAAAAATGGGACCAACTTGGGAGTGTACCTAATGTAATAACGTTTGAATCATTTCAATCGGTCCAGCCGTCTTCGAGTAATCGGTGGACATACACAAAAAAAAAAAAAAAAAAAAAAAAACAAATATACAGACGAACATAGAACCTCCTCCTTTTTTGGAAGTCGGTTAAAAATAGCGTACGACAACTCTTAAGAAAACCCAGTATTGTGTTGACATAATGTATCGTGTATCGTATGGTATGTGATGTGCTGATGTGACACAGTTTTTCAATGAAAACTATCAATACGCGTAAGCGGGCGCTAACGACTGCTGTAGTCAGAACAAACGGCTTGCCATGTATTCAGAAAAACGAAGAAGCTCAGGATAGTAATAATCACATCCATTGATAGGCCTTAGTAGAAGTAACTTAAGCACACTATTATCGATGTTCGCCATCTTCTTATTCACAATATTATTTTCATCCCCAGGCTTGCAACGAATGCAAAGAAGATTATTTCAACTTACAAGCAACAAACCCAGAGGGCTGCACCAAGTGTCATTGCTTTGGGAAAACTACACGCTGCACCAGCTCTTATCTGTCTTGGTCTGCGGTAAGTCTCAATCTTATAACTTGTGTCTTCCTTTAATCAATGGAAAAACTACTGAGGGGTACCTATCAAAAGGGACGGACAAGCGATTTCTTTAATTAATAAACTCGTTATAATTCCTGCACAGATCAGCGGCGTCACTGATTGGTCGCTCACAGTAATTGAACCCAACCGTACCCTGAACGTGCTCCCTTACTCGTTGGAGCCGAGCATCTTCAACGACTACACCATATCGGCCGACCTCAAAAACGCCGCCAGCTCCAAGCAGATCGTATACTTCGGCGCACCCGGCTACTATCTTGGTGAGGACTTTAACCAAAACAGATTCACCTACTAAACATTAATTTTCAAAACTTACTTCCAGTTCAGTATTCGCTTACAAAAGTAATGATTTCCCTTTCACCTTGACACATTTTTAATTTCAATCTAAACTTGCAGGCAAACGTCTGACATCCTACGGAGGCTACCTGACTTACTCGATCTATTACGAGAGTCAAGACAGCGGGCGCGCGATCGCCGCCGCTGACGTCATCGTCGGCGGCCCCAACGGCTACATCATCCACACCAGTGTGGAACAACCACCGTCTTTCGACAACTGGATGCACTCCGTCCGCGTCACCGAAGACGAGTTCACCAACCTCGATGGAACCGCCGTCACCAGGGACCAGTTCATGAACACCTTAGTCAATGTCACCAGCATTTACATCAGAGCTACTTATTGGGAAGATTCTGCTGTTGCTAGGTAAGGAGTTATTGAATTCCAATTCCTCCAATATGTTTTAGGTATTTTTAGCAGAAGTACTATTTTTTGAGTGAACTACTGAAAATAATTTCCAATTACATAGCCAGTTTTGGTAAAATCATTACACCACGAATGCCCAAAGTCTCCTAGAAATGAGATCAAAAGTTCTCCACATTGGCCATCTTCATCATATCAGCCGCACGACACCCACTGCTGGGTATAGGCCTCCCCTAAGGATCTCCACGACGATCGGTCCTGCGCTGCCCGCATCCAGCGGCTTCCCGCGACCTTCACCAGATCGTCGGTCCACCTTGTCGGGGGCCTACCCACGGAGCGCCGTCCGGTGCGCGGTCGCCATTCCAGAACCTTTCCGCCCCAACGGCCATCGGTTCTTCTCGCTATGTGTCCTGCCCATTGCCACTTCAGCTGAGCAATCCTTCGAGCGATGTCGGTTACTTTAGTTCTCTTGCGAATCACTTCGTTTCTGATTCCATTGGCCATCTTAGATTAAAAAAACCTTGACATATCGGACATATCATAAATTTAAAAATATTCACAGGTTAGAAAACGCAGTACTAGATGTGGCTGTGGAAGACTACACAGAGGACTTGAGACGCGCAGCCTCAGTGGAGGAGTGCCAATGCCCGAAGGCGTACCGCGGGATGTCGTGCGAGCAATGCGCCGCTGGCTACTACCGGCTGAGCAGCGGCCCGCACGCCGGCCTCTGCGCGCCCTGCCAGTGTAACGGACACTCGCAGGAGTGCGACGTCAACACGGGGGTGTGCTTGGTGAGTGATGCTAGTTGTGCATAGTCACTTGTCACTAATTTCTAGTTTCCAACTCCACTACTCTACTCGTGAAGTTCCAACACTACTCGGCAAAGTAACCCAAACGTTAGCTTAGTGTTTCTGTGCCCAAACTTCAGAGTGAAAAACTTTACTTTCATGCAACTTTGCGAAGCGCTCAGTCGCGAACGATTGGCCCTCTTCACACTTGGCTTCGGTTCAGAAAACTTTTATAATCGAAATCAATAGCGATTTGCACATCTATTGGTGAACTTTGTAACACCTAACCGTATTTTCTATAAAACAAAAAATATTTATTATGAGTCAACGTGTTATTTCAAGTCTCCAAAAACATAGATCTATCTTCATGATTATCTTGACAGGTGTGCACGCACAACACAATGGGCGATCACTGCGAGCAGTGTATACCAGGCTACCACGGCGACGCCACCGTCGGCACCCCACGCGACTGCCTCATCTGCGCCTGCCCTATGCCCACAGCCTCCAACAAGTGAGTCACATATACTGACATGTATACTACTCGAGTTTTATGGATATTTCGGCGATTTTTTGCAAACTTTTCGTCGTAACTAACCGACGCAGTCAGGGTACACTCGGGTCGGGCTCGTTGCCGCATACGACGGTAACAAGCGCGAGGACTCTCTCCGCACACCAAAGGTTTATTTTTTATTTATTTTATTTTATTTCGTTAGGAAAACTTACAGCTGTGAGATACGATATGAATATGAGTAATTACAAAATAAGTAAATATAAGCCATTTACAAGTTTTCACTTATGGGTAATTAAAATTAAGGACTAAATAACAAGTAGGTACCTAAGTGGGTAATAAACTCATAAAATTTGCAATCTAGGTTATAGAATTACTTAAAGTTATTAATATAATAAAATGTGACATTTTCCTCATCAAAGAATGGGGCGACGATCATGCGACGTATCGCAGCCGGCCTTATACCAAAAACATCAATAGAGGGATGCTCCATAGAAAATTTATTAAATTGTGCAACAGCTCTGCAGAAAAACGAGTTTTTTCTATATTTCGTGTTACATGTCGGTATGCATAGGGGACGATATTTACGGAACTGCCGAGAGGGCGTGTTTATGTATATGTAACCTAATGTATATGTATTATAACCAGCAATGAGTGTTTGGACCACGCAATGAAGAGTGAATTCACACGCCGATGGCTCCGTTGCATAGCCACTGATGATCTCCTACTCTTGTTTATTGCTCTTGATTATTTTTGTTAAACTTTTTTCTTCTCGTCATCAGCTTTGCGATCGGTTGCGATCTAAGTGAGAACGGTTCGTTGATCTCCTGTGACTGCAAGCTTGGCTACGGAGGCGCTCGCTGCGAGTACTGCGCCGCCGGCTTCTACGGAGAGCCCGAGGTCACAGGTCAGGAAATAGTCCGTATATCAGTCTAACAACATAGCTGACACTATTTGCAATTGAGCACAGTACCTTAAATGCAACATGCCATCGCTGGCACAATGCCTACCTAACACGGTCAATTGACTAAGAAGCAGATTGCCTAAAATGAAAGATGTCACTACTTAATGCAATCTTGTCTCAAACATCAGAATCATTTTAAATCATATTTTATTTGTGTTAGGTATTAGTGGCGAGGAGTCTATACAAGCCGATTCCTATCGGCTTACCTTTTAGAAATCCCACCCCACCCCACCAAACCACTATGCAGGATCATATAATATTTTTGCAGAACGGCTTACCTTCGCCATAATTTTACTCTTCGCCACTGTGTGGTAGAATCATGATTATAGAGCTAATGTTACTGTGAGCATTGTTCAGAAAAACTTACTGGTCTACAGGCGACTACTGCAAACCATGCAACTGCTCGGGCAACATCGTGACGGAGGACCCGGGCTCGTGCGACAGCATGACGGGCGACTGCCTCAAGTGCGTCAACAACACCGCCGGCGCCGCCTGCAACCTCTGCGCGCCAGGCTTCTTCGGCGACGCCATCTTCTCCAAGAACTGTACAGGTATGGCACAGGATAATTCATCATTATCATATCAGCCGCACGACCCCCACTGCTAGGTATAGGCCTCCCACAAGGATTTCCACGACGATCGGTCCTGCGCTGCCCGCATCCAGCGGCTTCCCGCGACCCTCAACCAGATCGTCGGTCCACCTTGTTGGGGGCCTACCCACGGAGCGTCTTCCGGTGCGCGGTCGCCATTCCAGAACCTTTCCGCCCCAACGGCCAGCGGTTCTTCTCGCTATGTGTCCAGCCCACTGCCACTTCAGCTGAGCACAGGATAATTAGTAATACAATAAATAAAAGAATTAAGAATACGAGCCATATAGTTCTTCTCTTTTTCAGTCCTGTACATGAGTCCCCTAGTATATCATGCTTATTTTTGCAGCTTGTATCTGTGATGAGTACGGCATGGACCACTGCGACCCGACGACGGGCACTTGCGTGTGCCGGCCGGGCGTGGTGGGCGACAAGTGCGACCGCTGCGAGCCCGACCACTGGGGGCTCGGCTCCGGCCTCGGCTGCGAGCCCTGCGACTGCGCCCTCGCGTCCAACTCCACGCAGTGCGACGACAACACTGGACAGTGCAGGTATACACATGATACAGACTACAGATAGTAATCTGCGACTTCTCATCGCAAAAGTCTGCGAGCTAGTAAGACATATAACAAGAATTCGCATTGCGCATTTTTTTTTCTAATCTTCAAGGGAGACGCGCTGACGCCAGACATGTCGTACGAATCCATTGCGGTCACACGTCCAACTCACAATTTCTTTGTCTATGATTACAGTATAGATAGACCCATCTGATACAAATGCTATACAAAATAACTTACGAACACAAGTAAAACATTAGATTTCAATCATTTGAACTATTTTCAAGATATCATGGTATTTTATTATTTGTAGATGTGCTAAAGGAGTGACTGGGCGCCATTGTGAGCAATGCGCCGCCGGCTACTGGAACTACACCAAAGAAGGATGTGATCGTGAGTATCATTCAGCCAGTAAACTCTTAAACCAGCAACTCAGCAGCATGTATAGACACTTTTACCAAACAAAATACAAGACTACACATACACACCTTAAAATACCAAGTGTCAAAACACGTGGCAGTCAAAAGTATACAGTACATAACAAAGTGTCCAATCAAGAACCTGGTAAAAGGCTAACTAACCGTCTTAAGTATTCGGAACTTGGTCCTACAAGGTCGTATACAAGGTCCTACAATAAGTACTTACCACCTACTTATGCGTTTCCGATACAGACTGCAACTGCAATACTGGCTACTCGGTCGGATTCATGTGCAACGCGACGGGCCAGTGCGAGTGCCTGCCCGGTGTCATCGGGGAGAAGTGCAACCGCTGCCCGGAGAGGTTAGTTAGATAGATAAGTAGTTTATTTGCTAAAACACACACATTCATACAAATAAAAATGCATACATTAAGTTGAAGACTAAAAATAAAAAAAAGACAAACAAAATTGACATCTAGGTACATATAACATAACAAAAGAGAATCAGAAAAAAGCATGCATGTGTGTGCAGCAGCACGTACGGTCTAGGCTCGGTGTCAGCAAAACACCGATTTTTAGCCGTCACCCAGATGAAACGCAGGTACCAGCACCAGCAACTGTGCTAAGTAGTTACATCCCAACCAGTCAATTTACTTAGTCAATTGGTTTTTTAATGATAGATAGGCAAGCGCTTGCCTGCTATCACGCCTGATGGTAAGCGATGATGCGATCTACGATGAATTGCGCTTGAAGGCCCCCGATTGTACCTATCGGAAAACAGATTCAGGCAAGAAGTCAAAATTTGTTGCTATATCTTTAGCCATCGAGTATCGATCGAAGCTCGACGCCGAGTACAGATACTAATCTTACTTTGAACAAAATACTGAGCCTAATCGGGAACTGCGGTGTATTATTTGGGAAGCTATCCTTAGTTTAAACGGATAAGGGTTTGTTGACTTGACTACAGATCCTAAAAAAGAAATCGCGAGTCCCATAGACAAATCTTTTGAAAATAAGGATATAGGAGTACTATCTACTCACTTGTATTAGATAAAGTTTCATAGGTTTCTGATATATTAGAGTTATCAGATGTGCACGATAAAATAATATTCATTTTCAATGTAGATAAACTAAGAAAAATACATAGTTACTATTCGGAACTTGCGAAACAGACCCTATAGGCCAGAAATGTATATTTGCACTGAGGAACATTTATTTTAGATGGGTGCTGATCCCCCACGAGGGCTGCCTGGAGTGCGACGAGTGCACGGACGCCTTGATTTACACCGTGCAGGACATGGGCGCACTCTTGGCGCACGAGACACAGGACTTCAAGGTAATCACCATTCACAGAGCACGAGACAAACAAACAAAACTTGAACATCAGAAGTGTTAAGGAACATCGAGTTATTCTTCTCTAAATGGAATAGCCTAAACAGGACAATAAAATATTTTAGAAGCGGTTAAGGCGAGGCCAGTTCACGATCTGCTAGGTGATTGCGTAAAGTCAATCGTATTCATTTGACAGTTCATATTGTATCATAATATACGTCATCCCATACAAATTGCAGCCGATGGAATACGATATGAACTGTCAAATGAATACGATTACCTTACGCAATTCCACCCCTGATGAAAAGTCCGATTTTTGAACATCCAATGTGAAGAACTGATGTAAAATTCTACTTCACAAAAATTACTGTAGACTGAAAAAGAAACAAAGAAGCAAATTAACCGAACAGAATATTGAAAAATGGCACGGTAACTCTGTAAAAAAATCCTGAATAACACCATAAAAACTTATAAAAATAAATTTCAATCGTCAGATTTCGTAATTTTCAACGACAATGATATGATTTTTTATGCAAAAAGGATAGCTTTTTTATCGATCTAACACAATAACCGAGTACATTTTTAATAAATGATCCAGTATTTCAGAAATCAATAAAAATGTACTAAAATTCGTCAAATTTCTGGCGAAGCGTCAATTAAAGATATGCAATATTCAACCTTATACTAAAGACATAGTGAAAGAGTAAATTTCGTGAACTGGCCTCGCCTTAAGGAGATTTTTCCGGTATTTCAGTGTTGCTTCACCTGGAATGTGAAAAGGAGAAAAACATTTTCATGTCTACAATGTTCTAACAAACAACAACATGTATTTGTGTATCAGGACAAGGCAGACTCGTTCTTCACGACGCAGCGTCTGAACTACATCGCTAACCAGACGCAGGTGCTGCGCCCGCGCATCGCTGAGTTGAAAGAAGTGGACCTCAACAACGTCACCACCGCCTTTAAGGCGCTTGAGAACCAAGCCAAAAACCTGCTCAGATCGGTAAGTAGGTCGCTTACTCTTGAAACATATTCCTGATAGTTATATGTGGATCTTTACTGATCATAAAATTGGACTACTGTAAAACTATTTAGTAATTTCAAACTTGTTGTATGTTTTAATTTAATTTGCAACTTAGGGTTAGACAAAAAGGTTACGTCTTTATCTAGACTCAAATCTCATTTTTTGAATTATCATGATTAATAAACTCTTTGATTCGGCAGGCGGAGTTTGCAGCAACCGACAGCGACAAGCAAATAGGCCGTGCTGCCGATATAGCAGTTGACGCTGATAAGATGCTAGCGGCAGTGCGTGAGGAAAGCAAGAAGGCCGAGGCTGCGGTGGCCCACGTGGCAGACCTCGCCACCGGCCTCGAGCTCAGCCAGCAGCCCAAGGTGGACAGCGCGCTCACTGAGGCGCGACAGATCAAGAACGACATCGCTGGTGAGGGTTATGACAGTTTATGACAGATGCCAGTGTCCATAGGTCGGTTACTCGACGGAGACGGCGGCAGTGAGCCATGATGGGTAGATCGGCAGTGGGCCATGATGGGTAGATGGACTATCACCAAAAGCTCGTTTGTTTCTACCGCTCATATGGATGAAAAAATATTGGACCACAATCAGACTACTAGTAATTGCTGGTTGATCAAACTGAGTGTAAAATATTCTTCCAATACTTGACGCATTTAAGCTTATCATCGGTAGTTAATAAATGATATGATGCGCGAATATAACCTATATTAACTGGTAGA
This sequence comes from Agriphila straminella, assembly GCA_950108535.1. Taxonomy (NCBI): domain Eukaryota; kingdom Metazoa; phylum Arthropoda; class Insecta; order Lepidoptera; family Crambidae; genus Agriphila; species Agriphila straminella. Next base: position 2,609,886 of record OX467303.1, on the reverse strand, counting down.
TGTAACTTTACAAATGTTCCCATTAGATAACTATTCGATTTCTTAACAGCAAAGACCTTCGAGAAGGATGAACAGCTAGCTAACAGCGTGTTCGGCAACTCCACCGCCCAGATCGAACGCATGAACGTTTTCGTGGACCCTGTCAATAAGCAAGCAAAGGTTCGTACTACTCCTTTACTTTAAAAATATTCCTGGGAACAACTTGGCACCTTGCTACCTAGTTTCTCAGAATAAGCAGATGATCTGTTTTTGGACAGTTGTATGAAAGGCCTGAAAGAACGTGACTGTGGAGTGATGATGAATGGGACTCAAATCAAGTGCCTCCTCTACGCTGACGACCAAGCTATACTTGCGTCTTCAGCGCAAGAGTTGCAGGAAATGATGTCTGTTATGAATTATGATTTTGTGAGAGAAGGGATGAAAGTGAATGTATCTAAGACAAAAGTGATGGTGTTTGAAAGAGAGGAAGAATTGACTGACTGTACGGTAATGATAGGTGGCGAAAAAGTGGAACAAGTCCGGGAGTTTGTTCACAAGGGATGGAAAGAGTGAGGAAGACATAGAACGATGAGTAAAGAAAGGAAATGCAGTGAATGGTGCCATACACTCGATTATGAGTAGCCAAATCGTATCTGCAAAGGCGCTTGGCTATTCATAACGGAGTGCTGGTGCCGTCACTGATGTATGGAAGTGAATCTTGGGTATGGCAGAAGAAGAATGAAAGCAGAATAAATGCCGTAGAGATGCGTTCGGTGAGGAAAACATGTGGAGTCAAATTGAGTGATAGAGTGAGCAATGATGTGATTCGTGAAAGGTGTGGTCTGAAAGATGATATAGTGACAAGAATTGAGAAAGGAATGCTCCGGTGGTTTGGTCACTTAGAGAGGATGAATGAAAGGCGAATCACGAAAGAGATATATTGTGCGAATGTGGAAGGAACGATTGCGCAAGGGCGTCCCAGAAAAACCTACGCGGACCAAATAGAGGTTTTAATAAAAAAGGCTGGTGTACGTAGTGACAAAAACCGTAGGGCATGTATGAAAAGATTGATGGATGTTAATGAAGCGAAAGAAGTGTGCAAGGATCGTAGCAGGTGGCGATCCATAGTCTCTGCCTACCCCCATGGGAAACAGGCGTGAGTATATGTATGTATGTGGTAGCGTTTCTGTCAGAATCCCTCCCTATCCATGTCAAAAATATTTTGTTTCTGCCTTACTCAGAAATTCGAAGGCCTGGTCAACGCCACCCGTGAGCTAAAAGACAAAATAGAAGATTTGTTGAAATACACTGACCTGGCGCAACATACCTCCGATGCAGCAGAAAAACTGAATGCGAAGAACAGGTGAGCAATTGAGCATTCATAACGTTCGCCATCAATACGAAATACACTTTTTCTTAAACTACAGACTTATGTACTAAGGATATCTTCGTTATCACAGACAATCTAGATTCGGCACCAAAGTGCAGTCGGTATCGAACCTGTACACATCGGCGATGAAGGACCTCATTGACGCCGCAGTGGACGTGAAGCATGCGGGCGACGGTCTGTCGAAGGCGACTGCCGTGGTGGGCGCAGCTGGCGACGCTCTCTCCGCCAACCGTAACGCCAACATCAACATGGACGAGCGGCTCGCCAGTTTGCTGAGGGAGATACCTGAGCTTGGTGGACTGGTGGATGAAGCCAACAACCATGGCAACAGCTTGAGGAATAGAGTAAGTCTACATTACATTGAACAATAGAACGTGAAGCACGCGGGCAACCGGTCTACAGTCTACAGTACCTACATCAAGATAAATAATGGGCATCGGCTAACTTCGTGTTTTTGCTTTTCTTAGAATGACGTTGACATATTTATTTCATTGCAATAAAGTTGAAATTGTAAATGACTTTTAGGGCCAAACTACTTTTTGTCAATAAGCTTTGTTTATGCTAGACGCTTTTTTCCGATGTTTTCCGATGCCCATTCTTTATCTTTAACTTATCCTGAAGTACTGTAGTAAACTTGAAAATACGTAAATAGAAATAAGGAATCAAAATTGATTCATAAAACCTCCACCCAACAGGCAAACAACCTTCACGCACTGGCAGAGAGGGAGAACAACAACACTCGTACAAAAGACGCGTACAGCGCTGCGTCGGCGTTTTCTTCCATCGTGCAAGAAATCAACGACGCCAAGAAGGCCGCCGACACCGCAGAAGAAGCTGTCACTAACACCACCAACGTTGTAAGTATTTTTGAGAAAATGCTGTTGCATAATACTTACAAGCTCTTTAAACCGAGCGTGTAAACATATTTACCGAACTTACTTAGAGAAATCTGGATAATGAAGTCGATTCGGTTAGCACGACTTAACTAAATTGACAGGACTAAACTTAATTTTAGCATTCTTTTCTTGTCTTTTTGATACAGAAAGAAAAGGATGGATATCTAAATTTAGTTTAGTCCTGTCAATTCAGTTAAGTCGTTGCCAACCGAATCGACACCAATGTCCAAATTTGTTTACAGAGCAACCCATTTAACTTACCGAGCGTATAGGATCTCCTTAATCTCCCATCACCCTCTTTTCCCGCCAGAAAAACTTGCTGTCAGAGCGCGGTGCTCCAGCGCTAAACCGATCTCAGTCGCTGCTGGCGCGCGCGTCGGCCGCGCAGAACGGTGTAGAGCAGCAGCTGCGGCCCAACCTGACGGCCGCCGCCGCCGCGCTCGCCGGCGCCGCCGCCACGCTCACCGCCGCGGACGACGACGACCACGCTGTGCAGCTGTCAGTACGCTATTATTCTTTCTCACTCCATAGTTACACAGCAGTAGCTGCAGCCAAGCCTGACGGCCGCCGCCGCCGCCACGCTCACTGCCGCGGACGACAACAACCACGCGGTCCAGTGTCCAGCTGTTACTCTACTCTCGCTCACTCTATAAATGCACAGCAGCAGCTTCGGACCAACCTGGCTGCTGCCGCCGGCGATTGATTTTTATGCACTCACACAGTATTATTTGACCTCGTGTGGTGGTCAAGAAGCGTATTAAATAAACGTTGCCATAACAACTTTACATTCATTTCTCTCTCTGGTCCTAATGTAACTAAGCAATACATGTAGAAAAGTTCGTTGTGAAAAGCCATAATTATGCCAACGGAGATCTACTTTCTAACTGTTATTTTTATTACAACAGCTCTCTACCGAATCCGGCGAAGTTCTCCCTGCAAGATGAGATAGAGAAGGCGGGACGCGTGGACGCGACAGTGACAGACACGCTGGACATCATGTCGCAGCTCGGCGCCGACCTCGACAGCAGCAAGGCGTGGGCGCAGACGCTGCCCAAGCTCGCAGACGACGCGCAGAAGATGACCTCCAACGTCGAGAGCTTGTGTGAGTACTTTCATATAGCAAGATGTGTTACTACCGTGAAACACTAAGCCTGCTGACTATACAAATACCATGAAGTTATTAGATCGTTAATTTACATTTTAAGGTTGTCCATATCACCATCTACTTGACCAATTTTCTACAAACCGAAGGTAAAACAACAAATTATTTGCAAAGTAATTTTGTGACAAAATATTAATTTTCGATAGAATCTGTAACTGAATCTGTATTTCAAATTATTTATGAAACCAAAAGATTCAAATGATCCCGACTAAAACCATATCCCGACTGTTAAAGAACTAACCAAAGTGCAAATACCTACCTATCAAAAATTCTACGACCAACAGTGTATAACTTCCGATGCGTTACTCGCAATGACACGTCTAATTAAATGTGTTACTTGATTATTTATGTAGTGAACAACGTGAAGGAAATCGACCCGCTCAGCAACTCGAAGTACCGCTCCGTGAAGATAATGCAAGACGAGCTGGAACATCGCCGAGCCGAAGCTGATGAAAAACTACAGAAGCTCAAGGAACTCATAGAACAGGTACAATAAAATGGAATACTTTTATCCGAAGTACCTACTTAATCCGAATTTAACCGAAGTACGTAGGTAGACGGATGAAACATTTAGATAGAAATTAAAACATTTCTGATAGTTTCTATACCTGTAGTATTTCCTCCCTGAAATTAGCTAAACTATAGGCGATGTTAATTGTTTTTCTGTTTTTCCAAAGGCTCGTGCAGTCGCCAACCGCATCCAAGTGGGCGTGACGTTCGACCTACACACGACCCTGCAGCCTCGCTTACCGGACTCCGTGGACGAGATGTCGACCTCGACCCACGTGTCCGCCTACTTCCGCACCGAGAAGAAAGACGGCCTGCTGCTCTACCTCGGCAACCCTGAAGGCAGCAACATCAGGAGAACTAAATCAGTGAGAATAATCACGAACTAGCGCACCATTACGTACTGATGACCTACAGACCTACTAAATCAGAACCTTTTAGCGATGAGGGACCATTTGACAAAATGTCTGTCTTGGCATGAACCACCCGCTTTTAGGATTGGAGGTAAAATACAGTAAATGTACCTAAGTAAATGAATGAAGGGTTGTTATTTTAAGATGGCTTCGCGGACCACTTCTGGTGCTTTCAGGGACCACCGGTTAAGAACCACTGTATATACTAAATGGTTTACTTTTTATGGTAACAGTTATGTCCTAGTTTGTCAACCAACAAAATATTTCCGTTTAGGATGACTTCATGGTGGTGGGCATCCAGAATGGGTACCCTTACTTGACGATGGACATCGGCGACAGCCACAACTCGGGCCGCGAGCCGGCGCGCATCGGCAGCGACAAGTTTGTCGCCGACAACCGCTGGTACCAGGTCATCGTGGACAGGTGACACCACACACGTCATTAACTCTGATCATTATTATATATTATTCACTTCTTAAATATATTTTTCTGTCACAATTGAATGAAGCATAATAGATGTAGTAGTCACAGCAACAATAAAATCCCCAACATCCATTTGGAGCCATCCCATTAAACCATATCGCTTCTACCAACCTTCGGCTTGATAATTATACCAAAAAGTTACATAGTCGGATATCATTAAATCAACTTCTATTCCTAATTCGTTAAATACTCACAGAATCGGACGCAACGTCAAGTTATCTATCCGTGAGAGCCTCAACAATGGTTCGGAGCACACCCACTCAGTAGAGGCTGTCCTCCCCGGACAGCACACGATCTTCAATCTGGACCGGGAGAAGAGCAAGTTGTACGTGGGCGGCGCGCCCGCAGACGCCAAACTGCAAGGCATCAACTACCGTGGCTTCGAGGGACAGATCGAAGAGCTCATGATAGGAGACACGCCTGTTGGGCTTTGGAACTTCATCAGCTCGGAGAACCTCAAGGGTGCTAGGCAGAGGTAGGTGTTACATCAGAGATGCTCATGCTTGAAAAGGGATGTCCTCAAATCAAAGTCGCTATATTTCCCGACGCCAGAAAAAACTTGCCAGAATTTTATTTTTCGAAAATGATAGTGTCTTTTACTGCTTCTCATATTTCTTTTTGGGTTTCAATCGAGATCAACCAGAGATTTTCAAGTATTCCATAGCTTAATTTACACGGTACGTTCCACGTCACGTTCATGGATAAAGAACAGCTATAACCTTTCTGCAGAGACAAGCTGATCACGTCTCAAGCCGGGCCGCAGGAGTACCGCTTCAACGGGCGCTCGCACGTGACGATGCCCGCGCGCGAGTACCTCGTGCCGCAGAAGAACCACGTCCTACTCTACTTCCGCACGTACGCACCCAACGGACTCATCTACCTCGTCGGGGAGGGCTCGCACTTTTTCTCCGTCGTCATGCAAGACGGAGGCGTTTACTTACAGGTAAAGAAAACATCCACGAACACAAACGACTGCAATACAAATTAAAGAACAGTTAACTTTACTTGCCTCTTTAAAGCAGTAAATCCATTGCCCCAACGTAATAAAAGAATTGTATTACCCATAGGTGTCACTCGGCAACCCTGATGACATGGTCATAATAGGCACGAAGAAGACCTATAACGACGGAAAATGGCACAAACTGGACGCCGGCCGCTACCTCGCAAACTGTTCACTCAAGGTATAACGTCAAACTCGAAATGGCCTTCCGCCGTAGAAATATAACATCATTGTAACCAGTAAACAAAAAACCTTTTACGAATTTGTCTGTATTAAAACTCGGATGGTTTCATTAACACCGGTCACTTAAGAGCATCCGTTCTCTTCGTATCCTTATCAATTCTGATGTCTTCAGGTGGACGACGAAATCCACCGCGCCGTGTCCTCGTCGCGCATCCTGGAGATCACAGCGGTGGATACGATGAACTTCGGCGGCAACAACAAGGGCATCGCGCAAGTCAGGAACATCGGCTTCGACGGCTGCCTGCGACAGATCAGCATGGACGGCATCAACATAGACCTCAGCGAGAATAATGAGGCAATCGGACTCGGATATGGGTGTCAGGTTTGTTCAACTTCAAGAATTTCGTCATCAGTACCCTTCTTATTAATTGTGTAATTTTAAATGGAAATTAACACCACCTGCCTCCTATCAAAACACAAAATTGTCATATACAATCGAATAGAAATCGTTTGGATCTCTATAAATTGTCATCTCGAGTCTAATCAACTACGATATGAAAGTATCTAACTTCACGTTTTTGAATGAATGAAAGTCATGAAGAAATGACTTTTGTAACTCTTGAATCAAGAATTAACAATGTTATTATTGCAGTTCGCGTCGCTGGTGTCCCTATCCGGCAGTGACAGCTACTTGCGGTTCGTGGACAAACCGACGGACAACCTGCAACTGACGCTCAAGTTTAAGACCTCGTCACCAGACGGGTTGCTATTCCTCTATGTAAGCCGCACACAGACCACCGACATGCCGGACAGCGCGTCACTCTCGCTCATCAAGGGTGAGTGCCCGATGACACATCTCATAGGCTCCAGTTCAAGACCTCGTCTTCAGACGGGCTGCCGTTCCTCTACATAGCCGATCTGCACTTTACTAGCTTTACACCAGCAATGGGTTGCGATGAGAAGTATATTAGGGAAAAATACTAATGTCGCAATATAATTGAAGAGAACTCGCAAGTGACTTAAGTTTAGAATCTCTTCTCAGAACTACTGATCGTCTGGTAATTAGGACCCTACGTTGTGGCCGTAGTAACCCAGGTTCGAATCCAAGTCACGGAAAAGTGACAGCATTGTCACGGTGAGGCGGCAATTATTATTTTTTTTACTGATTTTATCTTAGTTTTATGTTCTCCTAAAGCCGAATCTCCTGTAAAAGTTTTTAGGCAGCTCTGTGTAAATGATGACGTCTGACACAGGTCGGCTGGTGCTGATGAGCCAGCGCGAGCAACTGGACACGGGCCTGAGCACGTACAACGACTCGCAATGGCACGTGGTCACTGTCACGCACGACAGCCGCGCGCTGCGGCTCGTCGTCGACGACTTCGACTACTTCAGGTATGTCCATGTTTACTTGGTACAAAATATCTTGACCTATATTTTAGTACCACGTGACTTGCGCATTAGCATTTTTTCTTCCAGTTGGCAGTTCTTCCATTCTTCAATCAATCGTCATTGCATTTATCTCCTCACACACCCGTATTTTCTGCAGTTTTCTCCCTTTTCACGCATCAAAATTTGTGTCCATCACTTTCCACGCCCTGGTACGTAACTCGAGTGATGATTACAGCTCAGAAACGACCCCAGCGACGCTCCAAATCCTCCATCCATCCACACGCCTTCTGGAACACAACAACACAACACACCAGAGGCGTCTTTACCTATTGTGCAGGGTGTGCAGCGCACACGGGCGCAGGGTCTTAGGGGGCGCCGCGCCGACCGAGCGGCGCCGGCGCTTGCGACGCGAACGCGAAACGTGGTCACTCGAGGCGCGGCGCCCCGGGGCGCTCTCAAAGACCCTGCCTGCGCCCGGGAAACTCTCAAATACTCGATGGGAGAGCAGGGTTGAAACTGTTCTCTACGTTTTAATCTCGGAAAAGTGTATGATGCCTTGTTTACGATATATTCCGATAGGAACAAAGATGCGGAGTCTAGAAATATGGCAAATTCATTACTGGCAAAAATTAAGTCGTTTAAATTCATCTGCTCTTTGCCGGTGAGAATGATTGATCATACAAAAACAAGTTTGTCTGAATTCTGTAATGACTCGGCTTTTGAGGAGTTCCTTATAAGCGCGAAAACTGTAGCGGAAGAAGTCGAGGCAATAGCAGAATTGTCCACACCTGCCCGCCCTCGCACTCGTAAAAGGTTTTTTAATTATGAGGCGGAAGATGAACCGATAACAGATGCAAAAACACATTTTAAAGTAATTTTTTACCTTTACCTATGAGATACCGCAATTACTAAGTTCGACGAACGGTTCGAACTTTTGAATCAAAATAATTTTTTTTTTCATTTCTTCAAAATTTAAAACACTGGACGGATTTGGATTTAGATGCAAAAAAGCACATTGTTCTTATTTAGAAAATAAACTGTGTCATGCTGGCTCTTCAGATGTGGAGAAGTTCGAGCTCTTTAATGAAATCGAATTATTACCGATGTTTATTGATGATTCCACTACGCCCTTGGGATATTTTATATTATTTGTTTACGAATAAATTAATTTCAGTGTTTCCAAATCTTTCCACAGCACTTAGAATTTACCTCACTTTACCAGTCACTGTGGCACACGGCGAAAGATCATTTTCAAAACTAAAAATAATTAAAAACTATCTTCGATCCACATTGTCGCAAAGCAGATTGACAAATTTATCATTATTAAGTATCGAACATGATATCAAAATTGAAGTCAGTGACATCATTCGAGATTTCGCTGCGTCCTGTGATGTTATTAGTTTTAAATAAAATATTTTTGAAATACGAGTACCTACCTAACTTCAAAGTTGTGCTGTTTTATTCTTGTAACCCTTCCTTCCTAAAAATGATTTTTACTCGTGTACCTATCGCTTCCCGACATCATTCAAAATTGCACTACTTGCACTTGAATTTCCGTTAAGTGGTGAAAATATACTAGGGATGTTGACTATTTTTTTTATTTTATGTTACATAAATTACCTCTCAAAAAAAGAAACATTGGTAAAAGAATTAATTCGCTAGCATGAAAACTGCCCGAGATATCACAGTGTGAAATGCACACAAATGGACTCGATCAAAAACGCTCCATACTAATGGCTTCCAAGTTATGACGTCACGCCTTGCAAGTTTGTATGCAACGCATAGGAAATTTGTTCAGCAGCTATATTCAATATTGTGTTTATCAAAATGGCTTCTTCGACAAATTTGCTATACATTTTACGGACTAATAAAAGGTATCATTTATTTTAATAAATTTTATACTTTTTAAATGGACTTGTCCACTCAACTTTGAAGGGTCATAAAACAAATAATATGCAATATATAAAACCAAGAGGTACACAAGCTACTCTAAAAGTTTAATATGTTTACGATTTTTATTAGTATTTCGTTATTTTATTTATTAGTCAACATCCCTATTGTAAGTATTCCATTTTGACCGCGCGCCTACTAGAGGGCGCCAGGGTATTTTTGCACACAGGCGCTACATGGGCTAGAGACGGCTCTGCAACACACACACATTTTCACTTATGACTTTTTTAATGTGAGTGTAATAGCACTATTACACTCACATTAAAAAACCGGTCAAGCAAGAGCGAGTCGGACTCGCGCGCCGAGGGTTTCCGTACCATCATAATAAATACACTGCAGAGCTGTAGAATAATAAAATTATTATTGCAGTATTAGGTCAGCACCATCTCCTGGCCGACAGTGGAACTATTTTTTTTTCTTAGTCCAGCGCCATCTCTTGACCGTCAGTGGAACTAAATTAATTTTTCTTGGGTCAGGGCCATCTGTTGACTGGTAGAGGAACGAATAATTTTTTTGTTTGTTTTTTGAATTTCTAAAAAAGTGTTATATTGAAACATCGTTTTATTTTTCCTGTTATCTTTACATAAATTACAATCACATATAATTATTTCAGATTTTTCTCTTTGCAAACTTTGGAGATAAGGGGGGGGGACGGTATTTTTTTTTTACTTTTTTCATCATAAGTCGAAAACTATGCGGCCTAAAAAAAAGAAAAAAATGATTTCAAATGTGCAAACAGCGCTCTTTTATATGATACCCCACATGCCCTAGTCGCCCCACTTAAAATTTTTAAGACCCCTATTCAGTCCCTGTTGTAAAAAAACTATTTTTTTTTTATTTCTTTATTTGCAAAATAGTTGGAGAAAGGTCATCTTTAACTATTCCAAATTTCAAGTTGATACCATTAGTAGTTCTCGAGATATCCAGCTGTGACAGACAGACAGACAGACAGACTGAGTCACACCATAGGGGTTCCTTTTTACCATTTTGGTACGGAACCCTAAAAAGTCATAATGTGTTGTAAAAATGCGTTTACTTATTTTTATCAACTCTATTTCTATCTCAGATTTATGCTCAGATATGCCTCAATTGACATGTTTTAATTTTTTACAAGGTACCTTAAATCGAAAACCATTTCGAGGTTTACAATTTTCAATACGTGAGTATTTGCTGATGACTAATATAAATTTTCAACATCATGATCTTATTGTCTTTGGCTCAATCATATTTAGGTCGGCGAGTTACAGAAGAAGGCAGTCCAATTCTTCATTACATCCCTCACACACTCATATTTTTTTGCACTCCCTTTTCACGCATGGACATTAATGTCCATCACTTTGCTCGACCCTGTACTTAACTCGAGTGCTCATTACAGCTCAGACACGCCCCCAGCGCCGCTCCATATCCTAGAAGGTGCGTTATTCGTGGGCGGCGTGCAGAGCGGGTACGTGGTGGGCGGCAAGGTAGGCAGCAAGGCGGCGCTGCGCGGCTGTGTGGCCGACGCCGCGCACAACGGCCGCCCGCTTAACCTGCTCGAGCCGTACAGCGCCAGCGGCGTCACCTTCGGCCGCTGCGGCGATCTCACCAGCACCGGCGGCGTGCCTCCAGGTACACACAAGAAAAGAATAATTCCACTTTGCCCCTCCAAGTATCCCCACTGGTGAATATAAGTAAGTATCAATAAGAAGTGAAATTATAGAAGTAATATTCTCCATCGACTGTACAATTTCTGTCTTCAAGCGAATCTGCCGTAAAGCTAATGTTTTAAAGAAGCGAACAAGGGCACCAGTGGGGACGCTTGGTGGAGCAAAGTGGAACAATCCCAAGAATACCATACACAAACTTATTATTAGGACGTATAGAGCCGGAGCAGTCCACCTCCGCACTTCCTACAAGGGTCGCTCATGGGATGATTTATTATCTCGAGTTCCTTCATGCTTCGGAAGGCACATTAAGCCGTTGGTTCCGGCTGCATTTGCAGTCGTTAACACTTGAGTGGTGGGTTATGGCCCATCCTCCTTATCCACCCATAAGGAAAGCCTGTGCCCAGCAGTGGGGACATTAAAAAATAGTTGATGTCGATAGTCCCGGTGTAGACTACAGTGCAGAGTTGACGTTGTTAGCGTTGAAGTTAGCATGCAAGATAGTCAACCACAGAAGACATTGCGAGACGGGTTGCAATGCACAGCACATCCTATTTAGATTTAACATCAACCCTGGATTAGGAACATTGCAAAAGCAGAGACACAGCCTGAAATGATAGTATTTTCAGGATTACATGAAAACTACTGAACCGATTACAAAATTTCATCTGGAACAATCTGAAAGTATATTATCGGTTCATAAATGACGGAGTACTGAGGAAACAAACATAAAAAAACGAATTGATAACCTCCTCATTTTTTTTAATCGGTGAAACATATTTAAATAGCCTCGTCATTATGTTGTATATTGGCAGACGTGCCGTTCTGGGTGCCACAGCCCACGCAGAACAACTTGCTGCCAGTTCCGGTGCAGCCCGAGCCGCCCGCCACATCCCAGCCAGAGACCAACCTCAACAATAGTAAGTATCAAAGAGACCAACCTCAACAATAATATCAAAAGAAACCAACCTCAACAATAGTAAGTATCAAAGAAACCAAATTCAACACTAGTATCAAAAGAAACCAACCTCAACAATAGTAAGTATCAAAGAAACCAACTTCAACACTAGTATCAAAAGAAACCAACCTCAACAATAGTAAGTAACAAAGAAACCAACTTCAACCCTAGTATCAAAAGAAACCAACCTCAACAATAGTAAGTAACAAAGAAACCAACTTCAACACTAGTATCAAAAGAAACCAACCTCAACAATAGTAAGTAACAAAGAAACCAACTTCAACACTAGTATCAAAAGAAACCAACCTCAACAATAGTAAGTAACAACGAAACCAACTTCAACACTAGTATCAAAAGAAACCAACCTCAACAATAGTAAGTATCAAAGAAACCAACTTCAACACTAGTATCAAAAGAAACCAACCTCAACAATAGTAAGTAACAATGAAACCAACTTCAACACTAGTATCAAAAGAAACCAACCTCAACAATAGTAAGTAACAAAGAAACCAACCTCAACAATAGTAAATATCAAAGAAACTAAACTCAACAATAATAAGTATCAAAGAACTCTCTCGTGCGTGTCACAGGTCACAGCGCTTAAAGAATAGATTGAGGGGAAACTAACTTGCCACTATTTTGCAACAAAATATAAAACCCTACATAGTTATCTCTTTCCAATTAAATCCCAAATGAAATGTTGTTAGTAACACACAATCTCATTTATTACGATGACATTTTGCTTCTTGCGAAGTTTCAACCTATGTCGCTTACGCAGGATCACTAACCGCTGGACCATGCGGCTGTCAGTCACAATAACCTTTCTTTATCACGTCCATTTCACTCCAACAGTAAACACATTCCGGGAGGTGGTGACCAAATCGCCCGTGCAGCCGCGGCCGCAGCCGCCGCCTCTGCTGCCGCTGAGCACGACGCGCGCGCCGCCCGCCACCACGCGCCGCCCGCCGCCCAAGCCCGTGCCCGGCTGCTCGCTCGCCTACGACCCGGACTACACCCTCGGCAATCCGGAGGAGGGATACAGATTCGGTACAGTAGCAATAGCACAGAATAGGTAATAGTTGCACTCCGCAAATTCGTTTAAATAAATTGCGACTCTTGCTCCGACACAATAAAGTGCAATTCAGGTCGCACAGCGATCCCTTCGCTCCAAAACATTCACTTAGTAGTTGCCTCTCTTTCTATCGCGTAGGTCTTATATTTTCTGATGTCTGAAAGTCCTCTCAGAGAATGCCGAGGGCTTCATGCTTCGTGACAGAGTCCGCAATAGTAGCGTTCCTTATAACCAGCTTTAATCTCTTTCCACTATAGAAGAACCCACTAGAAGTAATTGCCACAGGAAACTGACCCATGTTTTTACAGATTCTGCCACCATTTAAAACAAACACTAATAATAATAAGCATCTTGTGTGGATTTTGGACTCTTTTGCCAGAAATGAAGTTCAGCCTAAGAGAGACCAGCATAAGCTCTCTAAATATAGAGTGCGTGAATGATTATTTTTTTACCATTACGCCTCTGCAGAGTACTCAAATGAAGATAGGTACATGTTGTTGTGCGCGTTCCTGCCGCAACGAGTACAGCGAGCTGCTCGTTCTCGTTCATATTCTCGCGAGTCTAGTCTCTTGGCTCAAAAAGATACCAGCTTGTTCATCTCGAGGCTTTTCTTCACAATATCCGACGTATGCAGATGCAGACAAGTGGTTTTTGTCCAGGCACTCGCGAGGACAGCCGCGTCGAGTACAGCAAGCTGCCGGGGCGGCAGGTGGGCGGATTCGACCTGTCGCTTTCATTCCGCACCTTCGACCGGCACGGCGGCCTGATGCTCTACGCCGCCGCCGAGAAGGCCCCGCAGCAGTTCATCGCGCTTTATATGCAGGACGCTAAGGTGACAAGTTTATTTGATTAGAATCTACAGCGTGATTTTTTTAACAGTTGACAAATTTTGTGGTGTGGACTTAGACCGTCAAGCTGAACAACTTTGTCTATGGGACCAACTTATCAGAGCAAAGAATAATCAGCTTTTTGTTCTGGTTAAGTTCGTCCCATAGACAAAGTTGTTCGGTTTGACGGTCTAAGTCACACCAAAAAATTTGTCGACTGATTTCGATTTCATCCTGTAGTTATCGTAGAAATAGATCAGTGTTTCTTTTTGTTTATAATCTGAAAACAAACCACAAAGAAATACTGGATAATTTGCGACCTGCACTGAAAATAATGCACTGGTTCATTATTTTTTATTTTCGTACAAAATGGTAAAATAAATGAATCCCCCACAGCTGAACTTCCTGTTCAACTGTGGCGGCGAGACGGCGCACATCACGTGGCAGCAGACGTACAACGACGCGGCGTGGCACTCGGTGACGCTGGTGCGCAGCGAGGGGCACGGCAAGCTGACGGTGGACGGCGAGCGCGTGGCCGAGGCCAGCGTCGCGTGCGCCGCGCCCGCGCCCGCGCTGCTCACGCCGCCGCTCTACTACGGCGGCCTGCGCGCCAACGTCTCCAACGACAACGACAACCTGCCCGTGAGTCTCACACACCACCTACCAGACCGACATGCGACAATCATTTTTCTGTAGGTACATACTGTATTCGTATTCAATTTAATTCCACATAAAAAACGTCAGCACGGCATAAACACGACTGCCAAATGACCGACATGCGACAAACTTTTTTCGGTAGGTACTGTATGTCTTCAATAAATGCCATATATTCTATTCTTATAACAACAAGACAGAAGCCTAACAACTGGCATTGTTGACAGTTCTACCAGCCGTTCAAGGGATGCCTGCGCGGGCTGATGATGAACGGGCAGCTGGTGACGGAGGTGCGCTCGCGCGTCAACTCGCTGCGCTGCGTCGACAACGTCGAGGACGGCGTCTACTTCCCGCCCGCGCACAATGACGCGCACAGCAACTACATCAAGGTGACCACATTAAGGGGATACGAAAAAAAATACACTTTTTGATGTAATGCCATAGGTCGCTGAAAGATCCTACAGATCTGAAATTAAGATATATATATATTTATATCTTTCTCCAGACACGTTTTATTTCGAAAATACCTCTTAAAAATTCTTAAGGTAGTACCCTGAGCGAAAGTGGCGCCGCGGTGAATTTTATTAAATATTATAATTCTAATACACAATTTTAAAAATGTTTATCGTGGAGATTTTAGGGCCCACAGTCTAGTATTTTTAGACGGTATCGTTACATTCCCTCGTAGTCACTGCTAGAAGTATAGATAGCACAACTGCTAAAAGTGGCCGTTTTTGACACATTTGCTATCTACTTCTACGAATGACTACGAGGGCATGTAGTGATACCTTCTAAAAATACTAGACCATGGGCCCTAAAATCTCCACAATAAACATTATTAAAATCTTTTTCCATTAATAACTTATTAAATAAAAACCTCTGAGGGCGCCACTTTCGGTCATACAACCGCCTTAAGTTTGAAATTACTTAGAAACAACGTTAGGTGTTCAAGTCGAAATTGCTTTAAAAATATGTATCATCAATATTCACTATCGTGTAGAAGCATTGCTCTTTAATCGCTATCGTTATGATTTTTTCGCCTAATCAGCCAAATCGGTCTTGCTCTGGCGCGTGACGTTTTCTCATAACTACCTCGATTTATGCTTTATTTTTTTACATAGCCCCTTGTTGTAACATCACATGTTTTAACATCTAAAATGATAGATCATTAAAAAATGCGATAATGTTTACGACTGATCTTATGCAAACAGCAGCAGGAAACAGGGTAAATAACTGTCCAATTTTTGGTCTTCGTCCAAAAATACTATGATTGTGATATTATTATGATCCATGCGTGATATATGTATTTTATAAGTTATTTACTAACGTAACGATCAATCTTAAACGAGCTTTGAGCTTAATAAAAATAGTGACACAAGAGGCACCTTTTTATTTGGTTGGGTTTCACGGCCAAGGGTACAGCGGTTAAGATTTATTTTCCTATGTACCCTCAAGGGAACAACTAAGGGTGCACAGGAAAAAAGGACATTATCCTTATACGTCATTATAATATTTCACTTCTACAGGGTCATTTTGTATTCACTATCCAAATTTTGAGGATGTGTTCAGTTCAGTCTATGAAACTGAACAACTTTCTCTAAGGAACACATGGCCAAATATGTAAAATAAATCGACTATCCATACAAATCAAATGAGCGAGCGATTTAGTATGGGATGACCAACATTTCGTAGCGAAATTCGACACATGTTTCTTAGAGAAAGTTGTTTAGTTTTATGGACTGAACATATTTGGGTGGTAAGTTCAGAATGATCCGATATACTTACTCAATCTTTTTCTCCCCGATCAGCTGTACAAAGTGGGCGAGTTCAGCGTGGGCAACGAGATCTCGATCTCGATGGAGGTGAAGCCGCGCAACACGACGGGGCTGCTGCTGGCGGTGCACGGCCGCCACGACTACCTGGTGCTGGAGCTGCTCGAGCACAAGGTCGTCGCGCGCGTCGAGAACGGCAAGGGACCCTTCCAGGTGACCATCACTCTCTCTTAATAATTGGATGAAACAACTTTTTAATGTACCTAAGCTGTCGGGCCCAAAAGCTGGGACCGGACGGCGGAGGGCCCCCCACTTGGCCATCCACCTTGCGCGCGAGTGGGCGACCATAACGGCTTTTCATACAATTTGGATTTTGTACCACCAATAATATCAGTTTTTGTACAGTCTGCTGCTTTCATTCCATAAAGGATTTATCAAAGTAAAAAAGGACGCGTAAGTTTTCAAAAATAAAACAGAACTAGATACGTAACTCTTTTTATAAACCTCTATTTTACGATATTTAGATTCATAGCCAATAAAACATTTTTAGTTTTGTACAAAAATAATCAAATATTTATAAAAAGACATGGGTGACAGGGGATAATTTGTCCCCAGCTTTTGATTTTTTCATTAAAATCACATAAAAAAAATTTTGTATGAAATATAGGGGTTGTCCCCTGGGTCATCTGACTTTTTCATTAAAATCACATTAATTTAAAGTCTTTTAAGTTTTCTTATAAGATAATCAGCTGAGAGTATTTGCAACTACAGATTAACTTAATATAAATTGTTACTATACAAATATATATTGTTACTATAAGCGAAAACCAATAATTAGCTTATTGTTTCTTACGCTTTTTCTACACCTATTTGTAAAGCTGCTGATTTTCCATGAAATAAATAAAATAAAATAAATTAAATTAAATTCCACAAAACAACAAAACATTGACTCACCCATTTGCCGTCTATTGTTTTAATAACTATTATTTCACTCACTTATTTGAGACTCCCTTTAGCATCTAGGAATTTATATGAACCAGTGCCCCTGTCGCGACCACTTTGCCACCACTCATATCAAATGGGAAATTTTTCAACAAAAAATCCCAGTGGATCCGAAACTGGTGGTGGCTACTGGGAATGACCGCTTTCACCGTTTATGTTATTACACTTAAACTATTTCACTAATATTCACTTTGTTATTTCACTCCCTTTTTATAATCACACTTACTCTGTATTATTTCACTTACTTTTTTAATATCACTTTCTGTTACTGCAATTACTCTCCATTATTACACTCAAACTCTAGTATTATACTCACTCTCTATTATTACCCTTTCTCTGTCTCTCTCTATTATTATACGCACATTCTACTTCATTTTTAAAATAAATGCTTAACTAAATAACAATTACGGCTTTGTGTTACCTACTTCAAAAATTCTAAGTTCATCATTCTGTGGATTGCATGATGATGTTTTTCTAACTTTTACAAAACTTGTTGCCAGGCCACCTACATACTGAGCAATAAGTTCACGCTCTGCGACGGCAAATGGCACAGGATACACGGTGAGAATATAATTTATTTGTACATTTAATTAATAGTTAAATTTGACACTTGTTATCATATTATGAACATTATTAGGTCAATCAATTTATATTCAGTTGCAGCCTGTGTAACTTGACATAGAGATATTTATGCCCATATTAATAAACCGCTCTCAACGTTTTAAGCTATCTTGAGATCATACTTGAGTTGCTCTTTTTATAGGAACAGATCTCAAGATAGCTCTCAACGTTAAGAGCGGATTATAAATACGGGCCTTAGCCACCATTATTTAACAATAATGCACCAACATATTAACTCTTACAGCGTTTAAGTCCCGTCACGCGGTAACAGTGGGCGTGGACGGTCACTTCTCGGACGCGGGCATCGGCCTGTCAAGCTCGACGGACACTCGCACGCCGCTGTACATCGGCGGGCACGAGCGCGCCATCAACAAGCTGGCGGGCGTGCAGTCGCGCCGCGGCTTCACCGGCTGCGTGCGGAACATCGTCATCAAGGAGGCGCCGGTCACCGTGCCGCTTGCCGCCGCCGGACGCGCCGCGCAAGTTGGAGTCTGTCCAGCCGAATAGAACCTCCTAAAGTGTGTCCAGTACATCAAACTAAAATCTATGGAACAGACATTCCGCTCAATATAGCACCACACGAAACAACAACTAAGTGGATGTAGCTAAAAATGCTGGTATTTTAATTATGCAGCACAAAGTGTCTGAACACTGGTTGCTTATTAGCGACCATAATTTGTATACTCATTGATATTTTTTATACATAAACAAAAAAATAAGATACGTTTTTTCTGCATCTTTTTCCTGCCTTCTTTGCGTCTTTTACACCATTTGACTACACAGGACGTCATCTCTCTTTCTTTCTTTTCTTTACAATACAAACTGCAATTATTGTAAAGAACGCTAACGTCAGTCACCGAGCGCGTGGCTGTACCGACAAGCTGAGCAGGCTGTAATTTTTTGGCCCCGTGGTGCCATTTTTTAAGCAATACTTGTTAGCAATTACACTTCCATAGATTTTAGTTGGCTGGTCCAGAGTGACATGACACACTAACTAAATGTATTTATGTCGTAATTAAAAAGTAAACTTTTAAATATCCGAAAGTTCATTTCAACTCACCATCATAATAATATTATGAAAATACAATATTCAGAACTATTTTACTTCGATTTTTAATTTTGAGATTTTAGCATTTCAATACTAAGTAATATACTACTAGACGAACACGAACAGTGACTCGGTAGCTCAGTAGGAAGAGCATTGGACTTAAATTACAAAGGTTGCGGGTTAGATTCCCGCCTGACAAAATGATTTGGTGTCGAGTCGATTTTTTTCTAGTACCCTATATTATTTAGTATTATTTTACTTTATCAGTATTTCATAACATTATTGTTGAAACGTGGAAGCCATAATATATATTATTATTATATTTAATCGCAACAGTATTTGTGAATCCTCAATAAAATAGATTTCCTGAATATTCGTAGTAGTAAATGGTTTTATTTATTAACCCACTTGGAAATTGGAACATTATTCTTAAGATTAAAAAAATATTGATCCGAAAATGAATGAATTTACTAATATTTGATACAGTAGCAGTGTCAGCAGAGGTTACCAATAATTTCCTAAGGGATTTTGAACCTAACATCCAGGCAAGTTAATGTTTTGATTCAATAGCTTCTGTCAAACAACACATTCATTATTACTTTAGTGTTAAAGTGCTAATTTTGCCTTAGAAAAGAAAAAAACTCATTGTAATAAAACGTTGAACAATTTATTGTACATTTTTTGTAATACTTCAATAAAAACAACCTTAAAAATTAAACACCATTATTTACAGTTGTTTGCTATGTCTATACATACCGCTAATAGTAAAAGGAATTCACATTATTTTAATAGGTAGACAATTTGAAACAGTTCTTCAGATACTCAAACACTTAAATAAACCGAATGACAATTTCATTATAAAAATATTCCACCAAATTTTTTAACATGTAAATATCGATTAGAATAATTTAGCAATCGATCAATATTGTTTCTACAATGAGGTCTTTTATTTTGTTATTATGTACAGATATTTAAGAAGTTCTCGAGAAAGTTAAGCTAACATTATTGTTGGAACTAGCAATATAATTTATGATAACATGAAAGAATAGTAAGGTACGTAGTAAAGTAACTAAACACATTAGAACCATATCGAGCCAACTGGCACCAATTTAGAGCCAATTTCACCAATTGTAAAAAAACTAGTTTTGCATAATTTAATTTAATAGTATTTTCTCTTCGTTGTAATGACAGTGACAGCCTTAATCGCGGTTAAAGTTAACGGTGAAAATCGGCACTAATATGATTGACTTACTGAACGAGGATTAAAGTTGGTGCGACAAGGTACTAAAGTGTAAAGCCACTTTTGAGGCTGACATGTTAATGCTCAATGCATGTCAGGCTGTACATTGTCAATCACGCCAACGCAAACAGTTGGTTACACACGCACAGTGTAAATAATCAATGACCATTATTGTTCTAATAAATATTAGTTTAAATAGATATCTTTAAATTGATTAGGTATCCTAAACTAGCAGATTGTGCTATTAAGCCTACAACATTTTCTTGTTAAAATTACAAATCAATTAGTTCTATTTGAGTAATCATGAAAAAATCTACTTCATTTTATTACTTCTGAGATTAATTTATTCTTTAGAAAATAATTAATAGTTTTTCGAATACTCCATTCTGTTATTTTTTACCCAACTTCCACAAAAAGAAGAATTTCCATGATTCACTGTTTATATTTTCTTTTTTTATGTATATTCACCGATATTGTCGTCTTTTGTGTTCGGTTTGAATGATTAAACCGAGGTAAATTTCTAATATCGGGCCAAGGGCCAGTCTTTTTTTATATTATCTTAATAAATGGCAGTTGTAGTATTGTTTAATTAACCTAGTACATTCCACAATATATCTTTGGCAATTTATAATTTGACTGTAAATAAACCTGAAATTTGAATTATTATTTTAATGCGACAGCGCACTTTCCGATTGAGTTTAAACTTCAAAGATGACAAAACATACCAGCACTGTGAAATAATTAAGTAAGTACCAAGCGAAGATTGTGCTATTTCAAATAGAAGTTTCAGAATAGACTTTTTAGTTGCGATGATGTTGATTGCAAAGCTTAAAAATGATTTTACAACCATTATTATTATTAAAAAATAATCAGGATATTTTTTTGCTGGCAATCGATGTCATAAATTCATAATTCTCTGAAGCGATGACGTTAGACAAAAAACAATAAAGATCTCTGCAATTTCTACTATAGGGTACCTACTACCTAATACAAGATTGGACATCTTTAACAAAACCAAATTCAAGAAAAGCTTATTTACTAAGTTGGATCTTAACTTGAGACTAATGACAAATCCAGACGGTACGAATCAAAATATGTGTGTTCAAAACACCCACGTAACAACAAAACAAGCCAATATTTACACTTTATATTCTAATAATATTTGGTAACGGAAAGTATAAAGTAACGAAATGAAATGGTAACTGTTTGATTACATAACGTAAGCGATAATAACTCTAACTAAAACGTAATTAATTTACAAATAAATGTTCCAGATTATCCAGCTTATCTATGAAGTAATCACAAAGAAACAATAAATATGGAAGATAAACAAAAATGACGCCTTTACTATAAATGCGTAGTTGCATAGCGGATGCGTAACACAGGTGACATTGTCAAGCGCGAGTCTACATGTAACTTTTCCATTTGAGATACAGAACTCTAAAAAAGATACTAAGCAGTGTCCACTGTCTTTCAACACTAACTATACAACTATCGTTAGTAATAGTAAGACTACTGTAATAACAGCTGGATAATGGATACTTCGTTTATACACTTGGAAGTAACTCTAACTAAAGGATCAACAAAGTCAGTCACATGAGTAAACGTAATGACACCACTATTGGAACGTAAAGTAACAAATGTGAGGCAATGTACGCACCTCACTTGCGGCATCTCGGGAAGCGCGCGTCGCTCGGCCGAGGCTGCGCGACGCTACGCACAGCCGGCTTAGCTGAAACAAAACGTAGCATTTTTTTTAATGGGGTTGGTAAACTTTTCCAAAACTGTTGTGAATTATAAATATTTTCTTGTAGCTTTTTGCTTTGGAGTCAGGAATAACAAATTGCGGAATTTTTATAATGTTTTATTTTAATTTAAATAAAATAAATAATTTTTAATTTACAGCATAGTACAATAAATCACTATTACGGCTGTATGCGTAGGTTATGCCTTTGCTCCAAAGACTTTCTATGTTGTTGCTCAAAACAAAAAAAACAAAGGTATGATTACTCTTTGTCACTGTCTGTCAAATCTGTCAATCAGTTTTTTAAATCAGTAAATGCAAAGGAACTTCGTGTTCAGCCGTATGTTTGATATTTTATCGCGATAATAATATAAAAAAATATATTTAGTTAACAAGGTAAAATAAAAAAATCATAATATTATTTTCTTTATTCTTCAAACTTGTGCTATCAAAAAAAATATAAAACAATCCTCTTCGAAAAAGTTTACCAACCCCATTGCAAGAAACAAATATTTAATATTATGTACAGTTAGCGTCAAAATTGATCTGAGCATTAAAACCTATCAAAATAGCTAATCATTTGACGAAAATCAACCTTATTTCAAGATATTATGGGTGGCACACACGTTACGAGATATCGTTACGATCGCACTGTACCGTTTAAACTGCACCGATAATTGAAACGTGTGTGTGATAAAAATATATAGTAAAATATCTAATAATATGTAAGAGAGCAGTAATTTATAATTTAATTTGCAATTTTTCTTAAGGCTAGTTTTTAAGCATTATACTTTAGCTAAATGTGAAAACTTGTAAATAGCTGTATTTTGCTAGCTTTACTTCATATAATGACCGGTATACATTTGTGTTTAGCAAAAAACACGTTCGGACAGTCTCTGATTAGTGTTAAGTGTTTAGTGCTTAGCGAAGTACAGTGTTTAGAGCGCGTTCTATTTTTTCTGCGAGTAGCTCCTCCCGCGCGTCCCGCCTTCACCCCCTCACTTGCAGCTAAACACGCAATATCGCACTAAACACGTCTGGACCGGACTGTTAAGTGTTTAGTTAATACTTCTTATTCATCACCTACTAATCACTACACACTAAACAGTGCACTAAACACTAAGCACTTAACTAAACAAAGTGTATACCAGTCTTTATAATATAAATTAGCTGTATGTTTTCCAAAAAACGGAAAAAAAAATAAAAAAAATAAAACTGTAGTTTATACGATTTTTTAAAACAGTACCTCTTAATAGATAAAACGGAATCGGAGGAAACTGTGCCGATAATCGTAAGTTCGTAACGTGTGTGCCGAGCGCTCAGTTTTCACGTGGATCGCGTATCAAATGGTCGTGCTTATGTTGTACTTACAAAATGGCTCACCCGCAAGTGGCTCCGCAATGAATAAAATGCGCAGTTTTTCTGTTACGTGTATGGTCTGTAGAGACGTAAGATTTATCTGTACAGTTCGATTGCACAGTTTTATCGCACCGATTAAACTGAAGGTGTGTGGCCAACATTAAGGTGCACTTTTGTTTCCCAGACAACAAATGAAAGTGCACCTTAATATCTTGAGATAAGGTTGATTATTGTCATTTGTCGAAAAATCTACGCGTCCGACTTACCTCAGTGTCTCAAGACGAAAGTCTATGAACAGTGTGTGTTGCCAGTGATGACTTACGGCAGTGAAACGTGGTCGCTAACTATGGGTCTCATAAGGAGGCTCAAGGTCACCCAGCGTGCAATGGAGAGAGCCATGCTCGGCGTTTCCCTGCGTGATCGAATCGGAAACGAAGAGATCCGCAAGAGAACTAAAGTAACCGACATCGCTCGAAGGATTGCTCAGCTGAAGTGGCAATGGGCGGGACACATAGCGAGAAGAACCGATGGCCGTTGGGGCGGAAAGGTTCTGGAATGGCGACCGCGCACCGGACGGCGCTCCGTGGGTAGGCCCCCGACAAGGTGGACCGACGATCTGGTGAAGGTCGCGGTGCGCCGCTGGATGCGGGCAGCGCAGGACCGATCGTCGTGGAGATCCTTAGGGGAGGCCTATACCCAGCAGTGGGTGTCGTGCGGCTGATATGATGATGATGATGATGATTGTCATTTGATCACTGGAAACGTTGCTATGACCAGAGTTTTGGTTGTTTTTCCGTATTCTTGTGATCTTTTGACATAGTAGGAGTAAGCTGGAGCTAAGGCGCGATGCGCAGGCGTGCATGCAAGCTTCTACTAAGCCAGAAGGACTGGACCACGCACCAGATTGTCTACTCGATCTGGTACGTGGCCCATGCCTTCTGGCAGTACGTCGGTATCACAGGCGACATAAGATACATACGCGTGTACTATTGGTGCTGGCTCTCGACTATGAGCATGATGGACTGGTGCTGAGTGTCCGCATGCACGGCGGGCACGATGCGCAGGCACTCGATCTGGTGCGTGGCCCAGTCCTTCTTCTGGCAGTACGTCGAGCAGTACGGCGTGCGCCGGCACAGCGAGCACTCCGCCGACGCCTCGCGGTTGCAATTTGCGCACTGCACATACATTAATACAAATAAATAATAAAACGGAGCTCGGTGGCGCAGTGGTTTAGCGCCTGGCCCAGCGATTGCGGAAGTTAAGCAACGTTCGCAAGGGTCGTTCATGGGATAGGTGACCAAAAATTTATTATCTCGAGCTCCTCCGTGCTTCGGCAGGCACGTTAAGCCGTTGGTCCCGGCTGCATTTGCAGTCGTTAACACCCACCAATCCGCATTGGGCCCGCGTGGTGGGTTATGGCCCATCCTCCTTACCACTGATAAGGAAGGACTCCGCGTCGTCCACGTTCTGCAGCGACACTTTGTCCGGGTCGACGCTGGCGGCGAGCAGCGCGGAGGCGCGCTCCTGCTCGAGCCGCTCCAGGTGGTGCTAGCTCCACTAGTACTGTGGCTCGATGGGATGGGACCGACCTTCTTGGACTCCGCGTCGTCCACGTTCTGCAGCGACACTTGGTCCGGGTCGACGCTGGCGGCGAGCAGCGCGGAGGCGCGCTCCTGCTCGAGCCGCTCCAGGTGGTGCTAGCTCCACTAGTACTGTGGCTCGATGGGATGGGACCGACCTTCTTGGACTCCGCGTCGTCCACGTTCTGCAGCGACACTTGGTCCGGGTCGACGCTGGCGGCGAGCAGCGCGGAGGCGCGCTCCTGCTCGAGCCGCTCCAGGTGGTGCTAGCTCCACTAGTACTGTGGCTCGATGGGATGGGACCGACCTTCTTGGACTCCGCGTCGTCCACGTTCTGCAGCGACACTTGGTCCGGGTCGACGCTGGCGGCGAGCAGCGCGGAGGCGCGCTCCTGCTCGAGCCGCTCCAGGTGGTGCTAGCTCCACTAGTACTGTGGCTCGATGGGATGGGACTGACCTTCTTGGACTCCGCGTCGTCCACGTTCTGCAGCGACACTTGGTCCGGGTCGACGCTGGCGGCGAGCAGCGCGGAGGCGCGCTCCTGCTCGAGCCGCTCCAGGTGGTGCTAGCTTCACTAGTACTGTGGCTCGATGGGATGGGACCGACCTTCTTGGACTCCGCGTCGTCCACGTTCTGCAGCGACACTTGGTCCGGGTCGACGCTGGCGGCGAGCAGCGCGGAGGCGCGCTCCTGCTCGAGCCGCTCCAGGTGGTGCTAGCTTCACTAGTACTGTGGCTCGATGGGATGGGACCGACCTTCTTGGACTCCGCGTCGTCCACGTTCTGCAGCGACACTTGGTCCGGGTCGACGCTGGCGGCGAGCAGCGCGGAGGCGCGCTCCTGCTCGAGCCGCTCCAGGTGGTGCTAGCTCCACTAGTACTGTGGCTCAATGGGATGGGACCGACCTTCTTGGACTCCGCGTCGTCCACGTTCTGCAGCGACACTTGGTCCGGGTCGACGCTGGCGGCGAGCAGCGCGGAGGCGCGCTCCTGCTCGAGCCGCTCCAGGTGGTGCTAGCTCCACTAGTACTGTGGCTCGATGGGATGGGACCGACCTTCTTGGACTCCGCGTCGTCCACGTTCTGCAGCGACACTTGGTCCGGGTCGACGCTGGCGGCGAGCAGCGCGGAGGCGCGCTCCTGCTCGAGCCGCTCCAGGTGGCGCGCGCTCACCACGCGCACATCCTCCACGCACTGCTTGAGCTCGCCCGCGAGCCGCACCAGCGTCTGCCCGATGTCGTCCAGCCGCTTCATCACGCCCGCCAAGTCTGGCAACACTGGAAATGACAGATTCAGTTTAAATAGTTCTTGTACGCTGTTTTGAAGAAATTCATATTTATTCTAATCTTTGTTGTTGTTGTATTATTTAATCAAATCAATAAATATATTAGATTTTTATTCTTCATTCTAACTTCTAAGTTTATAAGTAGTTCAAAAAAACATAAACCAAATGGAATTTTCAGCGGGCGCATCTTTAATTTATGTTGCCAGCTGTTGAAAACTTGGTACTAGTCAAATAAAAAAGTAATGTAGGTTCAAAAATGAACAGAAAACTATTACTATTATTTATTTATTTTTATTAATATGAACTCATAAGTAGGTGTTAATCTTTAACGAAAACTTCCTTAATAATCCTAGAAAAAACACTTTTTTTGTTTTTTTTTATATTTTTTTCACATTGGAAATAAAACAGTTTTTGCAACACTAAGCAAAAGGGAAGTTTCCAAAATCTTAAAACAACAATACTTTTTTTCTAAACGTCTACTATTTGCAATCGGTCACTGACCATAAGCGAATTGGTTGGAAGGATGGACAAGTATTGTGAAGCGGCCACCTAAAGAGATAAACAAAATACTTTAGTTAGAAAGCGATTATCGCGAAATGTTAAAAAATTACAAAGTTATTCAAAGTGTTCTTTCTCCGCACAGTGATATACTCGTAAACTTAGGTTTCGCCACACAAAACGCGTTTTAGCGCCGCGCTAGAGCGCCAACCTGACGTCGCGCTATAGCGCCGCGTTGTGTTGTAGGTAGGGTTGCCAGATCACCTAGACAAAAAAACCGAACATTTTTTGTAAAAGGGTCCCCTTTGTAAAAAATGATATTTTTTTGTTACAATTTGACACTACCCGCCAGAATAACACAGCTTTTGCTCTGTAAATTCTCTCGTGAGTGAGATATATAAGATATATAATCGTGTATTTAAAAAAAACGGACTTTCTATTGTCCGGTTTTCTAAAATTTTCTAGACCGGACAGCCGATCAAAAAACCGTACTGTCCGGTCTAAAACCGGACATCTGGCAACCCTAGTTGTAGGACGTGCATAGTTTCATGCCAAACACAGCGCCGGCGCTAGCAGTACGCTGCGTTCGACAAAGTCTTTAAAGTCGTTAGCAAAGCCTTTAAAGTCGCAGTTTGTCCACCGCCGCCGCAACCGAAAAAATCTTGCCATAACCGAGGTAGCGATACATTTGGCTATGTTTCCTCGTCCAATGCACGCCCGTCACGTCATCTCGAACTCAACCAAAAATCATTTAGTTCTTGTTAAGACTGGTTTACATTATCTCAGTCTTTAGTAGAGTGCTTTAGGAGAGTGCTTTAGTTGAAACATGTAAACGGTCGTCTTAAGACAAAAGAGAGTAACGTTGTAGTAGCCTTTCAACTGGAATCATCGCTTTCCAGTAGAACCCCATGCGCGACAATTTCCTAGCAATGGAAGCATGTAAATCGATATTTTAGTAGCGTATTTAGTAGAGTGCTTTAGTCAAATGACACTGTACTGGAAGCATGTAAACGCTCACTGGAAAGGCACCAAAACTACTAAAGCACTCGCATTCGAATCTACTCGCACGCTACTAAAGCACTCTACTAAAAATAATCTAATGTAAACCAGCCTTTAGGCGGCGCCGCAGTGGACAAACGGCATGAGTGTAGCAAAGGATTGCAAAATCGCGTCGGTTTCAAAAGTTGCATCAGTAGCAAACAAAAGTCGCAAGAGGCAAGATGCAAGTCGCGATTGCAGTACAGGGAAGTGTCTGTATTCCATGGTGGCTCAGCAAAGATATCTGTATATCTCTTTTTCACTGCTTGCTCTAATATAGATAAATATAAATACAAAAGGCTACACTAATGTCTGAAAAACAACAAACAAAGGTGGTATAACTTTGTTTGTTGTTTGTAGAAGTAAGTGCATGCACACTCATTTCCCTACCCTCCCAATTTATTTGGGATTGGTGCATCCTTCTCTTTCATTCTTTCCAGTCTGAAAACATATATCGTAAATAGTATTATGATGGATGTTTTCAAACAGGAAAGTTAATGTACATAGAATCATTAATACATACATCTACTAATCATTGGAATTCGCATGAGCATTAGCTAAATTGTGTAAATATAATACCATAATACCACAGATAATATAATACTATTAATACATATTCATTTCATATTAGTACAGTATTCAGACTTGGTAACAAGTTAAATTAAACACAATAATCAGCAACTCACTCACAATGCCATAAAAATAAAAATGTACATAAAAATAAAAACCTTCGCCTGCAGATGTATGTGATGTAATTATGAAATTTTTTAATAATAATTAATAATAATAATTATAGTTTTATTTCGGACCATACATCCTTTAAAGCTCAAAGCCTCTGTTGGTCTACCAAGTAACTTTTTTAGGAGAATTACAATACATTCACTACTAGTTTTTTTATATTCATCTAGCGGCCGCCCACGACTTCGTCTGCGTGAACCCTAAGGAACCATTGACAAGAATAAGGAATATCCTATGTTTTAATCCAGGTTAGAAGTTATCTGTGTGCCAAATTTCATCCAAAGCTGTCCAACCATGGCATGGAAAAGTTAACAAATACACAAAAACACACACTTTCGCATTATTGGATTAGTAGGTAGGTAGAATAAATAGGAGTCATAATCAGTGTTCCTCACAAAATTATTCACATTCGTCAGGCAATAACAAACAGAATTATATATTTCCTATATAAAATTCTGCATTTTGCATAGTTTCAATATACACATTTTCTTCACATTTAAGCCAATCAGAAATGAAAATTAAAGACAAAGACCATTATGAAAAATACTTCTTAATTATAGGTATACTAACAAAATTTAATAACTACTTTGAGTCAAAACATTTGAAATGTTTGTTTCAGTAAAATGATTGGTTTCAATGTTATACAATGATAAAAAATATAAGAAGTGTTTCAAATTAAATATATACAGAAAGAGCAACAAAAGGGAAATAATTTACCATACTCTAGCATTGTGAATGCTAAAAACTAAAAAAAAATTGAAACTTACAAAAATTCAATAAAAGTGATGAAAATTTTTTCATATTCATTTTAATCAAACCAAATGCAGTAAATCTTACCTCCTGTGTGGTCAGTGGTAACGTCAGGGTTTTCCAACAGTTGATAATCAGCATTGCCGTCGAGACCCTCGGCTATCGTCTGCCAGGCCTCCTTCGAGTGGCTGTTGTTGCTGGTCTGGTGGATGTTGTCGACATCACTCTCTCCGATGCTGACCTCTTGCTTCACCTTCACTTTCTTTTCGTCGCTATCTTGATGCGCCTTCCGTTTTCTCTTTACTGGTGTGAACAACCGAATCGGCCCCATAGCTAAAAAAATGCATATCTAAATATTCTTCAAATGTCATTTTAAATTAAATATATGAAAGTGAAAGTGAAAGTGAAAGTGAAATAAGCTTTATTCAAATAAACTTAATTATTAAGTACTTTTGAATCGTCTATATTTTTCTAGGAGTCTTGTAAGAGGTATAACTTGCATAATAAACAGATGAGCCTTTGGTAGCCCTTTGAACAGACCAAGATGTAAGTACATCGAAGGCTTACCTGACTGATCATCACAGCAAGCTCCACAAGTACAACTTGTAGCATGAGGAGTCAGAATGCCTTCATCTATGAGAGCCTGAATACTTCTACCACCAAATCTTATAGACCTCTTCCAATCCTTACTTGAAGCTCTGCCACATAATGCTTCAAATTCGCTGGGAGTGTACCAGTCCATACCATACTTGATGCATCTTCCACGACCTCCGGAGCCAAATCTTTGTTTGTGCAGTTCAGCGGAAATGTTCTTGCAACGTACGGGGAGAATTGGCATGTTTGCTGTCTCGGCCCAAGAGCGAGCATTGGCGGCTCGCTGGGCCGCTGGCGCCGACGGCGGGGCGTCCTCGTGCGCCGACCGCGCAGGCGACGCCGGGCTCTGTATCACCAAGTGTGTCGGTTTAATATCCTCACTCACAGGCCCACCAGATATAAAACCATTATCCACACACAACATAGGCTTGAAATGTGGCAGCTGGTCGGACGTGATCACGTTAAATGTAGTGCCAGTGATGAGAGTCCCGACGGGCAGTGACACCGGCACGGTGATCACTCCATCAGAGTCGCTGGATAGCCTCGTGGTCTTGACCCCTCTCGCCAAAACTTGCCCGCCATCAGATCGGTCGGATTCGTGCTCGGCCGCCGCCGCCAGTGGGTCGGCATCGGATACCTCGGTAATGTCCGGCATCACGACGTTGTCCGAGTTTCTGTTCTCTGCCATAGCTTTCTTCAGCCCGGCCCGACTAACCCTCAGGCCCAGTTGTTGTAAAAACTACATCAACGACCAAGATTTACTTGGGTGCACTCAAAACGGGGAAGGACGATGTTTCAGCAGTGTCCGCCATAATTAAAATCGACAAGCGAAAAATGAAAACATTTCACGTACGCTGAGGTTATGGCGGCAAATTCAAAATTGTTATTATGTTACTTTAACTCAAGTAAAAGTAAGATTTTGACGTGATAAATTAATATTTTAACGATACTATTTATGAAATAACAGCTGCAATGAAATCAGTACCCATTACTTTAATAAAAGCACTGTTTTTAACATTTTTTCCATTTTCTTTATGTCATGCGGACATCATCAGTTCACAGATAAACAAGTTATTAACGTAACGCAGTTTGACACATTAGGTGTATTCCAGCAGACCAACCGCTAAGTCATCGATCACCATAGTTTACGTTTTAACCATGAAAAGACCATTATTTTATGAAATAGGCCCCTGATTAATACTGATGGATCACAATATTTACCTACCATGCGTGTACAATAGGGTTCATCAATCGCCATTTAATCTTATTTTAACCATGGAAAGCAAATTAATGAGGGCTTTTCAAAGTGACAAAAATGGATAACCTCGAAAAATAGCGTTAATAAAAACATATGTCTCAATGTCTCAATCTAATTTCAATTTTAATGTATTTTTTTACTAATCTTCGAAGAGTACTCTAAGCAGGCAGATATAATTTTAATATACTATATATCTATGAGATATAACCATAAAATGTTTCTCTTTGGGCAGATGTCAGCCAGCGAGCGCTTACTTTCCTCTTTGGTGTTTATTTTTAAAAGCCACTAAGCAGGCAGATATAATTTTAATATACTATATCCATGAGATATAACCATAAAATGTTTCTCTTTGGGCAGATGTCAGCCAGCGAGCGCTTACTTTCCTCTTTGGTGTTTATTTTTAAAAGCCAATTTTGACTCATCTCTTTCCATCAACGCCATCTAGTGAGGCAAAAAGTTACTATTTCAATTTTTTTAAATGTCACTTTAAAAAGCCCTCATTCCAAACTACTTTCTATGGCTAAAATTTACTCAAATCCAAGGAAATAGGCTAGTTGACAAAATTTCAATAACTGCTTAATATTTTAGCTTATTAGGCATTTTATCGAAAAAAAAGGTTTATTTATTTTTAATCGAGCGTTTACATTATAAATTTCGCGTTTTAAAAAACCAATTTTAATTTGGTTCCAAAACGCACAAGACTGTCATGGCGTCTTGAATGACGTCACGCCGTGCAAAACAAACCAAAGAGCGATCGTGTCTTCGTACGTTATAGCTAGTTTTTATCGTTTAAAAATGAATTTCTCATATTATAAGTACTGTATAGTGCCCCAGTGTGATAGCACAACTATAAAAACGCCAAACCAGTTATTTATATTTGTTCCAAACAATGGAGAAATACGGAAAAAGTGGCTAAAACTTGCGTTCGGTTGTGGTTAGGTTGCACTCGGAGTGTAGGTTTGGAACGCGCCTCCGGTAGTGATACTCGAAACGTCAAAGACAAGATTGGAGTTTCGCACGGCGTGACGTAACGCTTTCTGATTGGTGTTCACTGTCACGTGACTAAAGGTTGCATTTTACGAAATTTATTTTTTAAAAATATTATTAATCTTTAACGCTTTTAATAATTAAAACTGTTTGTTATTTTCTCCATAATATAATTAATCATTATAAACCCCTATCCATTTATTCTTAATGGAAACAAGCCTATTATAAGTCATAGATATAGTTTATAAATATACCATATCTATGGTTTATAAGTACTTGTTGGTCAATCGTATTCATTTGACAGTTCATATTGTATCATATTATAATTATGTCATCCCGTACAAATTGCAGCCGATGGAATACGATATGAACTGTTAAATGAATACGATTAACTTGGGGCCCTACCGCCTAACTCAAAGCTTTAGCCAGAGCGATAGCAATGCTCTGTCCATCCTTGTCATATCATTAACACGATGACAAGGACGGTAGTGCACTGACGTCATGAACCAAAGCCAGAGTCAAAGCGATAGAGTTTGAACTGATAGAGATGATCAAAATTGCTTTTGATCGTCTACAAGCACCGCAGAATAGATAGATTACCGTGGCCAATCAAAAGTAGGCCACGCCCCCAAATGGTAAATGCAATGTAAATGCTTGACAAGCAGTTTTGATCGTTTAGGGGGTCCAGCGTGCCTAGCATGACCGATTTATATCGCGTGATATAGCGTTTTATCACGTTCAACTGTCAAAAAGACAAAAGAATTTGACAGTTGAGTGTCGATAAAATGCTATATCACGCGATATAAATCGGTCATGCTAGGCAGGCATATCACCTTCAAGCATGTAGCTAAACGATCAAGCAGTGCTTGACAATCATTGCAAGTTTTCATCAAGCACGTATCCAGGGGCCTTACTATGAGCTCCTAACCGCTCGCTTCACTCATCCTCGCAACTCCCAAACCGTCAATACACCGCGCTATTTAGATACAAAATGGATCCGCGCCGACTGTCGATTGTTTTTATGTTTTAAATTTACACGCAAGAGCAGGATGAAGCTTTTCTATCGGGCGGTAGTTTTGGACGCATATGTATCCAAGGTGTACTGACGGTCGAAATGCCTTGGATGCATTAGTATCCAAGGTGTATTGAGCGGTTATAGCAGGGCTTATATTGAACTGCTTTACTTTTTCGTACTATGACCTCAACGGTTAGTATGAAAGCAGGCTTTAAGTAGTCCCGTTTAAGTCCTGCTTTTGAACTGAACGGTTTTTTATTTGCTGATGGTAAGCCCCACGCCACGATATTATCAACATCAACTATTTTTAGATAACCGCGAAGGGAAAATAACAACCCTTAAGCACGCACGCTCCCTCCATCTACAGTAGCGCCACCAAGTGGGATAAATTCTGTCATCTCCACACTTGTGTCATCCCGGCCCAGCTCCCGCCATTATTTCAAATACTAGTCGACCACGTTCGATCGTTATCCAAACCACTTGCACAAATAGGTATTTAATTCAACACTAACATTATTTATAGAAGATTTATATTTCCTACTTCCTACTAATATTATAAATGTGAAATTTTGGATTTCTGTTTACTCAATCACGCAAAAACGACTGAACGGATTTGGATAAAATTTGGCACACAGATAGTTTATACCCGGGTCTATTAACTATGTATTAACCTAGGTACACGTAGGATACTTTTTAACCCGGTCAAAGGTTCCCTAGGGATTTCATAAATGTCCGCGTAGACGAAGTGTAATTTAAGCAACATCTTCCACATCACACTTAAAAAAAATAAAAATCACATTTATAGTTCAACTATATTGTTTATATTAGTTTACAGATTCGTGTTAAACATACAAAATAAGGTTTGCAGCGCGGTTGGAGTGTTAGTGCAGCAAAGGGTGTGCAAGACACTTTTATAATATTGACACACACACACACACACAACCACATAATTAGTACCTACCTATAAGAGCCTAGTGTACGGAGGGGCTTTTACTTCTGTCTGTAGAGAAAGGTGTGCACGGAACTAAATCAGCTTGGCTGAACATGAACATCTTTTGTTAGGTACTACATCGATGCCTTATTTATGACTTTAGAAACCCAATAGAAAAAACCCCGTTTTTTCTTGGAGGTGTCCTTTACTAGGTTTTGAAATTGCACAGCCGTTATATTAGTGACGGCGCGGCTAGTGATTACTTGACCGCCGGGTGCAAGCGATTTTAACCTTATGAGTGGCAAAGCGGAAGTGTTGTCGATAGTAAGTACCTACATTAAAAATATTAACAATAATCGGTTTTGTTATTCCATAATGCCTTGCACATTCTTTGCTTTACAAACGGATTTTAGTATTCTTCGTGTAAGGGGGAAAACATACAAGTGAATCCACTGATCCGCATGTACAGAACACAAAATCAGTTTCATTTTTAGGGTTTCGTATTAAGTCAACAAGGTACAATACCACACGCACTTGGCCGTTATTTTTTGTACCTATGTAGAAAGAAAATCCGAAAGACATTTTTTAACTGCGATCTACCCGTACCAAGAATATAAAAAAAACGCAAACAGCCATTTGCATTCGCCATTTAGATCCCAAGGACGCTCACCCGCACCGCGGCGGCGCTCTTAATATTCCACTTAGCACGAACAGCTTTCGAAAAAAACGCGCGTGACTAGTCGATTAGCATTATTCTCTACTGAAAAAACTCATTTCGCTTGCCGGCGGTAGATGGCGTTGTACATATTTCCTATACATAATACTCTATCGAATGTTTTTACGCGCATTATTTTTTTCGATAGCTGTTCGTCCTAGGTCCTCTGAGCCTGTTGCCAAATTTTCGCTATCGCTTCGCTCCGAAAATGTATGGATTTGACGTTTTAAAATTCGATTGTTAACGAAACTTTATGTCAATCCCATACATGCTTCGAAAGCGGAGCGAAAACGAAGATTAGCGAATGTTACTTTGGCTAGGCCCTCTGGATAGTCCAGCGTGTAATGAACATCAAAGTTCAAAGTTGGAGTGCCTCAATCATGATCCATGATTTGTTAATAGATATATAGGTACCTACTCATCATTATCTATAGATAAACTATTTTGTAGGATATTTACATTAATTCATGCTGAATTTAACATTTTAGATCTAAGTTCCAACAAGTGTATGGACCAAGTATGGACGTATCATACCCACTGATTTTGTCAACCTCCTTAGCACTCAATTCATTAAAATAATGATCACGTTTCGTACCTACTTAGAATAATAACACCTAGAACGATAGTTCTTTACAAAGCGCACTGTCAAAAGTGAGGCAAAATGGACCCCGTTTTTAGATTTTTATTCTCCATTAATACCCAATCATACCAAATAAGTACAAAACAGTTTCAATTTTCCTACATTTATTAGATTATTTATTATATTATTGGATTTAAGTTAGGTTATGTTATGAAGGATATAAATCTGAAAACTAAGCCATTCTGGCTTAGTATTAGTTGCTTCACTTTGCATACGAGGACACGGCTTCTATAGGTGTTATTATTCTAAGGTTTCGTAGGTTTATACATACATTGTTAAATGATATGTTTCGAGAAAAATGATTCTTTCGAACAGTAAAAAGTATAATTAAAAAAAAAATAAACGATTAATTACTGTTTTTATTAATAGTATGGTTAGCCTAACTACTGGCTGCTTGAATCATACATAATACATAGTAAATAAACTTCATATATGTAAAAACATTATAATTTTGAAAAAGTTATAAAAAATAGTCATTTCGTAACATTATAGTATGTGAAAATTTGTACATTCTCGTAAATATAATAATATTGATTTTATTCTTAAAAATATAACTATTTTCTGTTTATAGATAACAAAATATTTTTTTTAAATATTCATATATTTTGAGCACACGTGTACACATAGAATTCGCAATCCCAACATTCGATATGAAACGACAATCTGACGGCCGTCACTATTACCTACCACAGATAAGATTATAATATTACCTAGGTAAAAATACCCTAAATATTGATGATGGCTTTTAATAAAAGGAAACATTCCTTGTTTATTTTTTAAATACCTAAGTATAACTGCATTCAACCGGGTTAAAATACGAAGAAATAACATCCTGTACTTTTATGATACTAATCGATAGGGTTAATGACATAGTACGTAGACCCAAGTAAGATAAATAAATTGTAGTTTAGAACATTTGCGTCACGGCAGTTTTACTTATTTAAAAATAATGTTTCCTTTTAGTAAAAGCCATAATCGATATTAAGTATAGCTGAGATGCTAATATATGCATAGCATCTCAATTATGATCTCAAGATAGCTCTCAGCGTTTAGAGCGGTTTATAAATAGGAGCCTAGTGACGCGATTTTAGGCGCCAGTAAACACGCGATTTTAGGCGCCAGTAAACAAGCGATTTTGGTTACACTGCAATCAGTAATGCGCGAAAAATTTATAACGAAACGCATTATCTGGACTGGACAAGGTCCGACTGAAAAGCTACAAAATTATCTTTTCCATGTTTTTTTCACAATTGTTATCTTTAACGTGCTAAACTATTTACAATTATTTAGTACCTTAAAAATATATTTTTATATATACCTACCAACCTAATGATGAGAATCAATGTATACAATGTATATATTCATAGACTTAAAACATACCTATATAATTTTTGGTATGCGTTAGCATGCCGTATGTATTTGTATTAAAATAATATTGCCATCTCACTGACCTTGTTTTTAACAGTTTTCATGCGTTATTATATTTACATAAACTATCAACCTTTGCGGTATTTCAACATGATTCCACAATTCCAATAATGTTCTCTGATTTCATAACAATAATTAGATAATATACATTAAAATTTATTATTAAGTATTTTTTGATTTAAAATATAAACGGTCTGATCTGATGATCTCTCTCAGGTAACTCAAACAAAATCCAATTTCATCAGATTCAATACAAATCATCGGACCATTAACAACTATAAATAAAAATATAATTTAACACCTAATTAGTACTAATTAACTAGATTATTTAAACCGAGGTATCACTTTCTGAAACCGTTTTATTGCACCGATTATGGGTCGCCTTGCGTGAGAAGTCCCAATCACAGCAATGTTGATTAAAGTAAAACGAGTCAACCGTATAAAGATGATTTTTCTATACTAAGTACTCAAATCGAAATTCCGAGAGAGTCAATCGTCATTCGGCAATCAAAGTTCGTCAGGTTTCTTATAAAAGATTTTACATTTTGGAACTCGATTAATTCGAGTTTAATTTTTGTTGACCATACATCGAGTGCCGCGCAAGGGCGGCATGACGTCGCACAAATCGTCGCCAGAGAGCGTGTGCGCAGGAGTTCACCTGGCGGTCGGCGGCGTCGTGGCGTTCGGCGCGGTCGCATTCGGCGTGGCGGGGGCGTTCGGCGCGGGCGGCGCGATCGGCGGCGCCTGCGCAGGGGCGGCGGGGGCGGTTGCGGGGGAAGGCAGTGCGTGGTATTCATGGAAGCACGGCACTATGCACAGGTTCTTTCGACATTCTGGGCAGTGATATTGCGTCTTCCTACACAATACAACACAGAGTTTATCAAAAAAGTCTTGAGGCAACACAAAAGGACCAATACTTATTTAACACCAATGTTATAACAAAATATGAAGGGCAGATATCATTTCAAGCGGTTAAGCTTTTCGATTGCTTTTGTAATATTTTATATTCAAGACCAATGTTACTTGCTACGTCAGTGTAATAGAATTCATTCTTACCTAACGTCTGTTCGCCATAAGTGTGCGTGGCTGGCGCGCGCCACCTCGCCCGCGCCGCCCGCGCTCAGCGTCTGCCCCAACACCGATCCTTTTGTAACACGTTGTATATTCTGCATTTTACCTGCGCTGGATGCGGCCGAAGTCGTCCACTGTGTTCCAGCAGAAGTTGCAGCTGAGCGGCGGGCCGGCGCGCATGGCGGGCGTGTGGCTGGCGCGCGCCACCTCACCCGCCCCAACAGCGACCCTTGTAACACGTTGTGTCTGTGGTAGAAGCATTTTACCTGCGCTGGATGCGGCCGAAGTCGTCCACTGTGTCCCAGCAGAAGTTGCAGCTGAGCGGCGGGCCGGCGCGCATGGCGGGCGTGTGGCTGGCGCGCGCCACCTCACCCGCCCCAACAGCGACCCTTGTAACACGTTGTGTCTGTGGTAGAAGCATTTTACCTGCGCTGGATGCGGCCGAAGTCGTCCACGGTGTTCCAGCAGAAGTTGCAGCTGAGCGGCGGGCCGGCGCGCATGGCGGGCGTGTGGCTGGCGCGCGCCACCTCACCCGCCCCAACAGCGACCGTTTGTAACACGTTGTGTCTGTGGTTGAAGCATTTTACCTGCGCTGGATGCGGCCGAAGTCGTCCACTGTGTTCCAGCAGAAGTTGCAGCTGAGCGGCGGGCCGGCGCGCATGGCGGGCGTGTGGCTGGCGCGCGCCACCTCACCCGCGCCAACAGCGACCCTTTGTAACACGTTGTGTCTGTGGTTGAAGCATTTTACCTGCGCTGGATGCGGCCGAAGTCGTCCACTGTGTCCCAGCAGAAGTTGCAGCTGAGCGGCGGGCCGGCGCGCATGGCGGGCGTGTGGCTGGCGCGCGCCACCTCACCCGCCCCAACAGCGACCCTTGTAACACGTTGTGTCTGTGGTAGAAGCATTTTACCTGCGCTGGATGCGGCCGAAGTCGTCCACGGTGTTCCAGCAGAAGTTGCAGCTGAGCGGCGGGCCGGCGCGCATGGCGGGCGTGTGGCTGGCGCGCGCCACCTCACCCGCCCCAACAGCGACCGTTTGTAACACGTTGTGTCTGTGGTTGAAGCATTTTACCTGCGCTGGATGCGGCCGAAGTCGTCCACTGTGTTCCAGCAGAAGTTGCAGCTGAGCGGCGGGCCGGCGCGCATGGCGGGCGTGTGGCTGGCGCGCGCCACCTCACCCGCGCCAACAGCGACCCTTTGTAACACGTTGTGTCTGTGGTTGAAGCATTTTACCTGCGCTGGATGCGGCCGAAGTCGTCCACTGTGTTCCAGCAGAAGTTGCAGCTGAGTGGTGGGCCGGCGCGCATGGCGGGCGTGTGGCTGGCGCGCGCTACTTCGCCCGCGCCGCCCGCGCTCAGCGCCCGCCCCAACAGCGACCCCTTCTTAGACTCTGCTGCCCGTGAGCGCCCCCTCTGATACCAACACTTAGTTGGATGAAGTCGACTGGATCTTTATGTTATTGTTCGCATATCTCATAGCGACCAAATAACATCAAAGATCCATTCGACTTCAAACACATTATCACTAAGAACACCTCCACAGAAGCTTTCATTAAATATACAACATTATAAAAGACATAAAGAGTAACTCATAAAAACTTTAAAATTAAAGTCATGTTAATCCCACATATGAAGAGTAGGTACATCGTAAGCACCGACTATACTTAGTGTTATCTTAAACATCGATCAGCAGCGCGCAGGCCTTCCTTATTATAGCGCCACGCTAAACTCCAAGGCGGGATGACAGAAAATTTATTCCGCTTGTTGGCGCTACTGTAGATGGCGACTCAGACCCGTCACATAAATTAAAATACATCATTCCAATTCCTGCCCGGCCGGGAATCTAACCAGGAATGTTCAAAGAGATCACCTTGTCACGGTACTGCGGGTAGGACTCGTGCTTCTGCAGCGGCGGCGCCGAGAAGGGCGTGGGCGCCGGCTCGGACGCCACGCGCGCCTGCCGCTTCAGGTGCATCGTCCGCCTCACGTTCACGGCGTGCGTCGTGAACTCCACTGGAACAACTAGGGCACAACATTTGTAGGCTGCGTACGCGCCGAGAGGTGGCGTGCTTAGCACCTAGCGCCTAGATATGTATCGAAGTAAAAGGAACGTTTACGCATGTCCATCAGCCATTTTTGTTGTCCTCACTGCTGGGGCACAGGCCTTCCTTATTGGGTGGATAAGGAGGCCGGGCCATAACCCACCACGCGGGCCCAATGCGGATTGGTGGGTGTTAACGACTGCAAATGCAGCCGGGACCAACGGCTTAACGTGCCTTCCGAAGCACGGAGGAGCTCGAGATAATAAATTTTTGGCCACCCATCCCATGACCGACCCTTGCGAACGTTGCTTAACTTCCGCAATCGCTGGCCCAGGCGCTAAACCACTGCGCCACCGAGCTCCCCCGTTTACGTTTACGCATGGTACAATAATATCCTGCGCCAGGCACAGCACTCTGAGAAAGAGGAAGTCACGTGGGTCTGCACAGGCGTTTTGCTACGATTAAAATGCACTATGATAATTTTATTATGAGTGTATGTGTTACGTGTGATAGAGAAAAAATCCTTCATTCTTTGCTCGTCTCTATAAAGTGCATCTCCCGGAATGCCAGCCCTTGTTCTCTTGCATCATGCGTTCACTTATGTTCGCAACCGGCCACTGCGCGCTTTTGGCGCCTCGCTAGGCTAGTCGCCTACTAAATACATATCTAGGTGCTAGGTGCAAGCCACCTGTCGGTGCGTACGCGGCCTTAGGGTCAAATTCAAAGTGCTGCGACATGTTGTGGCAGAAGCATATAAAGTCGCCCATTCGATGCAGTAATTGTTCGACATCGAGACGGAAGTAGGACGATCAATAATAACATTTTTTTCGATTTATGTAGGGGGAACCCTTGCAGTGTGGGCAACCATCACTCATCAGTGTTAGCAGAGTGTAATAATAAAGCGTTGAGAAACACATCAAAATCACGAATAACTTGGCAACACTGACTACTTGATTCCTTGTTTAATTTTATCTATTTTTTTTATTTATACTTACTAAAAAACAAAAAACCGACTTCAAAAAACCTGCCTCTAAAAAAAGGAAGAAATAATATACAAATCATTAGATACGCATTATCATTGTTATAATAAAACACGTCTATTAAAGTCGGGTGGGGCTGGGGAACATTTTCCTTTTTTATTCTAAAAGCCCCACCCGACTTCAATTGACGTGTTTTATTATAACAATGATAATGCGTATCTAATGATTTGTATATTATTTCTTCCTTTTTTTAGAGGCAGGTTTTTTGAAGTCGGTTTTTTGTTTTTTAAAAAAAATTTTTATTTTTTTATTTTTAGTGTAAGTACCTTCTGCATTAGGTAGTGTAGGTATAAAATGAGTATACACTTTAGAACCATGTCACTCTAAAAGCTTTTACTTTTTTAACAGAAATCAATGACAAATGATAACTACAACAAAGTGACAAAGTTCTAAACTGTAATAAATTAAATTCACCAAATCTGACTGGGTCCTGCCAGGAAGTATCGCACGAATAGGAATCTCGTCGTATTGGTACTTGTTTAAGATCAGAAAAATCTCTCCTCGACTGTTCGCGACCGCGTGGTGTGTGTGTTACGTAACTTGCGTATGTTGTACGAGGAGTTGTTTGGATCAAATAAAAAATCATCATACAAAATAATCAAATGATTTATTACATATATATATATTTTGGTATATTAATGATTTAGTGCTACGCACAATACAAGGTTTGATTGCTTATTTATACAACCTGCATAACTATATTTTTGCAAACGACAAACTGCTTGCGACCCATTTTGTTTAACATAAACGAACACTGCACTGGGGTAAATTTAGCTTTTATGCTTGAGAGGCATGTTCTAATAAAATGTGATTACTGCACCATAGTAAGTTTCGTAGTATTCTACATTCTATTGGAACAACGCTGCTAAGGGCTGCGTCCCACTCGGAAGCGACCAACATCAAAGTGTTTAAGTATTGGGTCCCCACTTATGATATTGGCGATTTTTATCTCACAAATAACTTTTATGATTTAAAATATTCATCAATTGCTTGATATTATATCGAATAATGACCATCATCATAGACAACTATCAATAGTAAAAAAAACTTATTAGTTTTCTAAACATAAAAATACCTGTAAAATTACTGCTTTTTTTGTTAGCAAAAATGACCACTATTTGTTTTTACTAAGCCAAAACTTATTTTTTCGCTCAATCTAAGTGGCATACGTTATCTATTACATTAGTACATAAAAGTTTGAAAACATTCGCGTTGGATTGGTTGGTTTGGCAGTTAAA
The DNA here is from genome assembly GCA_950108535.1 of Agriphila straminella. Lineage (NCBI taxonomy): Eukaryota > Metazoa > Arthropoda > Insecta > Lepidoptera > Crambidae > Agriphila > Agriphila straminella. The sequence goes on along the minus strand of OX467303.1, from coordinate 2,567,754 downwards.
TAAATTAAGAAAATGCAACTTCTTTAAAATTCTCCATACAAAAAACCGATTTCATAGGTGGGGACCTAATATTATGTTTAGGCTCAAAGATCCAAACTGCTCATATAAGGATATCCGGTCAGTGTCGATTGCGACTCTAAACCCAATCATCTTATAAGCACGGCTATGATGCCATCTTGCATGATGTGGAAGTTTTCATACTCTCATAGTGCTCTCATACATGCTGCCACGAACTAGTCTCTGCTCCATAGCCGATTCTAGTTTAGGCCACAGGGACAATGAGCGGTATAAATGGTACCAATAATCTAGTCCAGCTCGAGCCTTATGTCGTTGGTAAACAGTACTGTAGTATTTCTGCCAATGTTGGCAATAAACCGTAGACATGCTTGCCGACAATTCGTCAAGTCTTTTGCTGATAAATAGTTGAAAATATTCAAAAGTTATTTCAATAGAGAGGCACCACATGGTCAGTCCGCAGTTTAAGTTTTGCAGCCAGACGCAATACGTATCGTGACTAACATGCTATACGACCACAACGCGTTGTGGCAACGAAGAAAAGTCGTAACGCGTGCTGAGCGTTTCCTAATGTAATGTCAAATGCCAAAACACCATATAATACGAACGTTTGAAATTCGTTATGAGCAGTTTTTTCGCTCAATGAGCGTTTTCGGTCAATGAGCCTTAAATATACATCTTTTTAAAAATACTCATTGGTCAGTGTAAATATTTCATTCCATGGTGGGACAGTCGAATGGATGTCAGCTTCGGGGTGGTGACGGATATTACGTCGAAACCACTCGCGTCTGAATGGGCTAAGAAAATGCTGTCATAATGCCGCTTCCGTCAAAGCCGCATCCATCGAACTACAGCCTCACACTGGCGCAAGAGTATTATGCTACAAAATTATATATTGGTAACAATGTTTGGGAGAATAAACATCTCCACAAACCAAACCCTACACTGACCACAACATGCTTCAACTTTATGAACTATTATATTATATATTTCATGCATACAGTACAATAATGGCACCGCAATAAAATTATTTCAGAAAAATTGTACGCGCAGCTAAAGTTGAAAACGTATAATCAATATCCCATATTCTACGATAGTTAGCAGTCTTTGTTGCATATCGCCCCAACTCCGACGTGGCTGGACATTACAAACTTTATTCGACTATATACAAATTATATATATAAATATTTACATTAACATTCCCCACCGACGTTTGTTCGTACTAGCGACACACTTACAACTACTACTTACTACACGCTTCGAGGCTTCCTAATCGGTTGATACAATCAATAAAAAAAATCAGTCCAAAAATTATAAGAGATCGCATTAAACTCACAAAAGCATCGTTGTAACTCTAATCACATAGAAAAATATTATACTCTTGTATAGAAATTAAAACGTTATAATACTTATAGTGCCACAGATTGCATTCGTGCGCATACATTTATAATGAGAATCCTAAGCTGCCAACGGCACGCGCGATGTAAGCATCTGACTGCGACAACAGCGCTCGTAGACAACCGGCTAGGCTACTAGCCGATGCCACAGCGCTGGTTTACAAGCCCTAATGAACGATGTTTCTTTGCAACAAAAACGATAAGCTGTGGCAAAATACTATTTTGGAACAGACTCTCATAACTGTCTGCGCACCATCACATGCACTAACTTATCTTACTCTAATGCATTACAAATTATTTTAAGTTAACAACACATGCCGTATTTATAACGCATTTCATTATGTTATACGAAGTACTGGTCAGCCGCTAGCTGCTTGGTGTGACCACCAACTTGTAAAGAGGGCATGGCTTACGCTTGGCACGTGCGTGTCAACTCGACGGTACGATTCTCACAAGAATACCGGTACCGTAAACAATCTTTACATTAAACATTAACCTATCTACCTGTACCTAAGTGTAAACGCGTGTGACGTGTCACGTAATTATAAGCGAAACGCATCGAGATCTGTTTATGTGATATGACGTACATTACAGCTACTGTTAAAATAAAACGATAATACTAGTCCGACTTATGTGATCGAAATGTGGGGAGGGCAATAAGAACATTAAATAGAAAGGTAACGCGATGTCGGAAAACCAGTTCATATACGTGAAATTCAGATGCATTGTAGATAATAAGAATAACTCCTTCACATTACAGTTAAGTTAGTTTTACTAAAATATAGACTAGCTCGTAAAATAGGTAAATTGTGACTGACATCGGCCTTTATAAAGTGTAAAATTGTGATGATATAAACGATAATGAAGTGGAACTTAGAATTTGACAGTAATGTATTTTGCCATTTGCGTGATCGGACACTCGTTCGGTGCTATTACAAAAGATTTTTCTAACATCTGTTTAATTTAGACACATTTAAATGTCTTTCAAACAATATTGTCAAAAAAGTGACAGCATCACATTTAAACAGTGTCTAAATTAAAATTATCTAGTTATACAGTAATAACACTGATTATGTTTCACCTACAAAAGTACAGTTCAGCTCAGTTTGGAAGAAGCTATACATCCTTATTCTAGGTAAGTACAAGACAGTATGACAAAATCACATAATTTCCCAAGTGTGTATTGTGGATGCAAATAACTGCACTATAGTCTGTCTATTCTAAAAATGGGAATTTGACGTTTCAGATTCTTTAAAGCAAACTAATCATGTTAATTAAACGTAACCAATCGAACCTATGTTCAATTATTAATCTACTGCAAATTACTAAAAAACACAAGTTTTAAAAAAAGTACATTCTTACACGACTGCCCAAAAAAGGAGTGTATTGTGTTCAGGATTCATGTATTTAAAACTTTAAAGAATGGTGGCAAGTCCCATACAATATTTGTACAAAAAAGACATAAAATATAGAGAGTTTGAAACTATATTTAATTGAAAGATAATCTTACTGGGAATACGTACATTCCTTTATAATATTTTTATAACCCAGGAATATCAAACTATTTACAATAAACAAAAAAATGGAAGGAACCATAGTCTATAATTCCATTGTCTAAAAAAAACTCAAAACACTTGCTAGTACATAATCTGTGTTTCTTTTCGTTCTCTCAGCTTGTTTTATATTATTTTACTTTTTGGCTTGTTTTGTTAGTTTGAAACATGAATTCCAAAGAAACAAATAAACAAAAAGAAAGAAATAAAGTCAAGCAAAACGAAAACGAGAAATGAAATAAAATGAGTAAAAAAGGCGCGAAACGCAAGTTTGACTTTGACAAGACCACAGAACAAAATATACTACTAGGGGACACTACAGACATGACAGTCACACAGATGACAGTTGCGATTTTTTTTATGGGTCCGACTTTGATCCGACTAGCTATTAAGAAAAAATGCGTTTCGTTACATTTGTCTCATTTTTTTTTTTAATAAATAACTCTTTTTCGCCGGGTTTTAAAAATATATTTCTTTCTAGAAATTACTGTTCTGAAGGCAAGGATTTAAGAGATATCAATTTAATTTTCTCTAAATTTATATTTTTGTGTACAAATCTCGCCATCATTCTTTGCTTTTTTGTATTTTATGCTTATTAGTATAAAATATTGTTATCGATTCCAAAGAATTAAATACGACATAACGTAAAATCGGAAATTTTCGGTAATGATCATTGCGTTTTCATCCTTAACTTGTACTATATACAACGAATTTTGTGCCCTAGGCTCGTGAATTTGACATACCGTCAAAATTCAATTATTAAAATACACAGACTATAGACAAGACGGGCATACTAGATTTGCAACCAACAATGCAATACCGTTTAATCTTTATGAAATCGAACTTATTTACATTCGAAAACTATAAGTTATTCATATTATCTAGTTACTAAGATAAATTTCAGCACATAATGGCAATATAACAAAATAAATTCAATCATAAACGTGAAAATTCACATTTACGTATTTTTAACTCATATCTACTTAATTACATGCAGAGGTATATCTATCTCTACTTATGTTTAACCATTCCAAATTCGTATTAAATAGTTACATAGAATGTAAAATAGTAGAGTTTAATAATAGGTGTACACTTTGACATAATCTTTTGTGTCAAAGTGTTTACATAGTATTGAACTCCATTACCTTTTATAAGTAATTATTCACAATATATAAATGCACAATTAAAATACTGGTGATGTGTGTAAGTACATATCTATTTGGAAAAAAAGTGTAGAGTTGAGATTATCGGAGAGGTCCCGTGCGTCCCCGCCCGGTTTGTGACCTTATTTGCAATAAAACTTAAACAGAGGTTCATGGCTATTCTAAATTAGAACCAGTAAAAAAACTAATGAACATTTGATTTGAACAGCGACTTTTGATTGATTTAAAAAAAATACAAAGAGAATCTCGGACACGTTCGAAAATACGACTGGCCACATACAGACGGAAATTTTGATTCGGAATTCGGCGGGCAGATTATCTAACTAAAAACCAACAAGCGACCAGTAATAATTACGGAATCGTCGCTGTCAAACCGTTAGGACAGAAGAAAACGCAAATTCGTAGCAGTCGCTTTGCGGTTACTGAGTTAGATAATACGAATTTTGGAGCATTTCCTTGCACAAGTGCTCGGTTTTGTTAGTTCTTTGGTTGTTCACTGGAGGCAGCACTATCAGGAACTCGATTGCTGGTACGAAATCGAGTTTGACAGCGACGATTCTCTAATTATTACTAGTCGCTAGATGATTTTTAGTTAGATAATCAACCTGCCGAAACAATCATTCCGAACGCAGCTAATCCATATATTATACAACATATATAACAAATGATATGGACTATGTCTGAAATAAATGAAATTATTATATTATCATAGTGTTTTGCAGGTTGTCTGGTTCGCAATTCGTCTGGCAGACAAACTGCAAATTTTTATTACAAATCTATGGACCTACTACACATGCGTTATTTTTCCGTTCGGAATTTTCATTCGTTATCGATATTCCGTTTCGGAATTCCGAATCAGATTCCGTCGGTATGTGGCCGGCTTATGACGTTTTGCCATTTTGCCTCTTTTGAAATGTGTCATAGAGACGGCGTAGTGGTGGATGGAATGCCGTCGTATGTACCCACCAACAAGCGAGATAAATGGTGCTGCCAGCGGCGTAACATATCTACGAGTGCGGAGCCTTCTGTCCAGCTGTTCATTTTGTATCATTCACTGGGTTTATAAAGGACCGAAATAATATTAAGAGGTGGTTGCACATAATAAGAGTGTATCCAGCACTCTCTTCTAAGAGCGGGGTTGCACGGGACCTGCGCTATACGAGTTATAAAATATATCACTATCACATTTTGATTTCTTCAAGATATTCCAACTCGTTATAGAAGCAGACCTTAGCGCGATTGTCTTATGTAGCTACTGAGATCTACAAAAGGTTACATATGGCTGCGCCCCGGAGCGCGCGCGCGAGCGCCGCGCCGCACCGCTCGCCAAACGCAATCTCAACCGCTACTATTTACTCTCTCAATCTTACCAAAATTAATTTCCAATCTTATACACAAATTCCAAATATAAAGAATATCAACACCTTTTTATGCAAATAAACTTAGGTATGTAAAACTGTAATCAGATCTATAAAGTTAAAATATTAATGAATGAAATACAACACTTTTATTAAAAAAGATAAGTAAGAGTGTGATTTAGATACGTAAAAAAAATCTTTAAATTATATGTATCGAAATCCTGAAACTGAGAACTCTAATCACAGCTCTTAGAATGCTGATCAGATCAGTTGAGTGGGTATAGCGATCTGGATCATTCATTCCCTGGATCAAGGCTTTAAGTGACCTCGTTTCGTTTGTGTAAAAATGGACTGGTGTTTCTAATTATCCGTCCACAACTGTATATGGAGACAGGATGAAATAGGGTGACTAGACAATGCGTTAGAGCGAACTTGTGCGATGCGGGGCTCGCCACAGCGCGGGGCACGTTCCCTAACTCTAGTGGAGGCGGCGGCGCTGGCGGCGGCCTACAGCGGCAAGTGCATGTAGAGGTCGCGCTGAGGGGGGTGGAGGGGCGGCTCCGCCCCCTCCCACTCGTGTCACAACGAGTAAGACTCTTGGCCGACGGCGCCGCAGGCCGCGTTCTATTGCATTGCGGTGGTAAAGTTGACGCCGAGGATGTTCAGGGGCGAGGAGTGGGAGATCGCCTGGAAGTCGACGGGCCGCGACTCGATGAAGCTGACGGGCACGGGCGGGCAACTCACCGGCGGGCACAGCAGCATCTGCTGCTCCGCCATCTGCGGCAGGTCGTCCTTGGGCTCGGGCGGGGGGGTGTTGTTCTCGCGCTTGATCCGACTCTTGATACTGGGCCTGTTGTTGGGGTAGCCGCGCTTCTTGTATTCGAGCCAGAGAGTGCGGTTGTTTACGCCGAACATGCGCGCGGCCTTGCAGAAGCCGATGCCGCCGAAGCGGACGGCCTCGAGGGCGCGCTGGAAGTTCTCCTCGGACTGGGGGTTGGTGGTGCGGCGGCGGCGCGGCGGCTGCGGCGGCGCGGGCTCGACGGCGGGCGGCGGCGCGCAGCTGGGCCCGGGCGAGGGGCCCACCAGCGGCGGCCCGTACTCGCCCAGCGGCTCGCTGTGCACCACGCCGCCCATGTACACGGCCCCGCCCCCGCCGCCGCCGCCCTCCTGCTGCAGACCCCCGAGACACGCGTTGCTGTACCGCCCGTATCCGTGGTGGTCCATCATCGTCCATCCTGGGAAGAGAGATAAATGATTTTATATACACTACTGAGGGCGATCGAGGGTACAGTTGACAACTAGTCATTCATTGATCTCCCTTCCCTGGAAAATAACATAGTCACTAATTTTATTATACATTCTAAAAGCTTATTTCTATCTCTCATTGTAATCACGCCATATGTAATTGTATGAGCCGCTTAGTTGACCACGTACTCACTACTCAATACACTATACATTGAAGTTTAGTAGTTGTAGTAGTAGTAGTTGTTAGTTGGAGTGTCTTGAAGAAAACCCACGACTTGATATTTCACTTTATTATTGAATGTTTACAGTTAAACAGTTGCTTAGACACTAATTAAAATATGAGTCAAAATTCATTATTACGAATTTACATGACGCAAGTATTGTTTATAATTGCTTTGAAAGTCCCTCGATTCTCCTCACGTTCTAAGGATACATTTTACGTTTCATTTTGCCATTCAAAATATGCAAAAAATACCTTTTTTAGGCGAGCATGTAATTTATACAATAAGTCACTCAACGAAGTGGATATCTTCTCTAATTCACTTAATGTTTTAGAAGGAAAGTGGGCGAGTTATTGTTTTATTTTCATGTACCTACCTTGTAGTAATGTTAAATTTGAGCCTCTTAGCGCATAAAGTGGTCTGTTTCTTTTTCTATCTACCTAAAAGAACATTAAAATTGTAATTTTTTTTTCTCGTATATCTGTCGCTTGTATGCACTACTTACTTAGTTTAATGATACATTAATTTATGGTACTGTAGGTCTAATTGTATACCTTATCTTGAAACTGTTTGTATATGACTGTTTGCTACCTGAATAAATAAACAATAATTATAAGTAAGCGCATTGATTGAACTCAATGCTGACGTCGCGATATGTGCGGTGTAAACCGTACAGAAATAAATTATTATATACAGTGGTGGGTCACATGATTAAAGACACTGGAAGCATATTAAAATAACTAAGCTATTACTCTGTATATGTTTTATCAGACTGCCTTGTAACTTGCAAAACAATTTAAAAATATTTGTGTTGTTATTGTGCAATGTAAAAACGAAACATTTACAAAAAATCTTGCCTTTTGATTGGTAAAATTTAATTGTAAGTATTGTAAATCAAAGATATGATTAGTAAGATCTGGCCATATTATTAAAGACACTCCATTGGCTTACAAGAAATAAAAAATAGAGTAATTATTGAAATTATCTTATTACATAAGATTTCTAACACATCTTATAAAACATTACGATACATATCAATATTCGGTCGCATGTCCTTTTGCAGCAATAACATCACGACATCTCTTGGGCATGGAGGCGATCAATTTTGTACAAGCTGGTACCGGAATTTGCTTTCATGCTTCTGTAAAAGCTGTGTAAAGTTGATCGACGTTTGATGTACGTTTTGTCGCCACTGCCTTCTTCACCTGGTACAGACAGCAACGAAAGTCACTTAACGCTTTGGTACTTTGTCATAGCAGGTGTCTCACGGTTTGAAACATTAGTCAAAAAAGTTACTATGACAAAGTACAAAAGTATTAAACAACTTTCGATGCTGACCGTACCACAAGTTTTCGATTGGATTTAAATCTGGACTGTACTGCTAATCGAAAGCTGTCACAATTGGTTCCTTAAGAAGTCTTTTACTACTTTTGCAGTGTGTTTCGGATCATTATCCTGTTGAAAAGTCCAAATGACCGATAAATTTTGCTCGGCATAGGGCAGCATGGTTCCTACTAAAATATTTTTGTACTGATATTTATCCATAATTGCCTTCTATCTTCCTTACAGGTCCGACACCAAGTCCTGAAAAACAGCCCCACACTTTGATATTTCCTCCTCCATGTTTTACTACTTTGCTTTGTTTGATCCATTGCTATATTCAAGGCGCGTCTAACATATTGTTTTCCGTTTTTTAATTATATTATTTGTTTCATCCGAAAAAAGCACATTTTTCCAGTCTCGTTCAGTCCAGTGTTCTTATTTTTTAGCAAACGCTAACCCTGCCTTACATTTTGTTTTTTTCAAAAGTGGCACCTTCCAAGACACTCTTCCGTACAAGTTTGCCTCACAGAGTCTCCGTCTAATTGTTCTTGCAGACACACCCGTCGACCCTCCTGCACCAAATAATTCCGAGCGTATCAGTTCTGGGGCTCTATTTTTGAATCGCTCGTATGACATTATGTTGTCGCATGCGATTTAAGTCACACTCGCCTTCCAAGTCGCATGACGCCGATTTTCCGTATTTTTGAATCGTTCGTTTTCGTAATACGAAATGATGGATTTTATCCGTTCCACACAGAATTTAGAGAAAACCGATAACTACCGCAACGAAAACGGAACGTAATATCCATGTTTCTATTGGCTGTTAAAAAAATCTTTGCTTTTTAGTAGAAAAGAATATCGCTCGCCGTACCGTATCGCTCGACTGCAAACGAGTAGGTGAGGGCACTCGTTGCGGTCTAGTGATTCAAAAATTTGGAAAGTCAAATGTCGAACGAAAATCAGTAGAAACCAAGCACTCGACGCCAGTCGAAGGATTCAAAAATAGGGCCCCTGATCCTTTGAACCGTTCTTTTTTTGCCAACAACACCATCTTAGAGTCTTCCCACGGAATAGTTTCCTAGCTCTCGGTTTTCTGGATTTCGGTCGTGTTCAACCTCTTGAAATGTTTTATAGCATTCATAACCATGTCCTTAGAAAAGTTCAAATGCTTTGCGATATTTCTGTATGACCAACCTTTGTTATGAAAGTTCAAAATAATCTTTCTCGTGGAAAACAAGAGTTGCAATCCGCAACTCTTGTTTTTTCCCATATTGATTGGTTTAAAATGTATTAATTTTAATACAAAAAGTTTATTTTTTTAAGTAATTTCGACATATTACGCGGCAAAACAAAGAATAACAAAATTAAGTTTTTTTTTCTTTTATTAAATTCAAAACACAGCTTTTACTGTCTTTAAATAGGCAGCTGGCCAGCTACAAGTAGGTTAAAAAAATTGTGTTACATTCCGATTGTGAGCAGTGTCTATAAACTACTAAGGATTACAACTTTTTTGTCTACTAAGGATTTGGTTACAATTACATTACATTTTTATACTTACTTTGGCTAATGGTAGTACCATAATAGGGGAGGACTCTAGTTATGTATCCATCACTGTATATAAATGTAAAAAAACACTCCATAACGTACAACACACGCGTGAGACGTCGTACTCTCACCTACTATACGTGAGCACTGCTATTTTTATATCTCAATTAAATTCAAAAGTAGTTATAGCAACTGCCCCACCCCCCAGCCCACCCTTGGCGATGCCCTTGATAACAAAAGTTTCAACTTTTTTAATAGGGAGAATGTTTACGTATACCCAGCGCCTGGTAAGTAAGCCACGGGATGTGTGATTCGGCCTTAGTCGTCGTCCCACAAGCTTAAAATTGATGGAAAACCGCTAATCGATGTATAGCCGTTTGGTACACGTATACTTGAGGTCAAAACAATATTTTGAACCCACAGTTCTTAAAAATTCTTCCCTTAGGAGAGGAGTTATGGTGTCATCTTTTTTTTGTATGGAGAAAAAAAAATTTGTTCGAAAACCTATCGTGTATGGTATCGAATGAAAGGGCTTGCTGAGCCAGTTCTAAAAATATATCACATCGTTACATTACATCCACTTGTTTTGAATTAAACCAAAAAACATTTTCAAAACATACCAAGTTTGGGCTGCTACAGATACAATATGGTTGAATTATTTTTCATAAGATATACCTCAAATGATAATGTAATATTCTCATATCTAATCTCAAGAAAGCAATTTTGAAAATATTGACATTTAGTCGTCGCAAAGGTGTTAACTCCTCTCCTAAGGGAAGAATTTTTAAGAACTGTGGGTCCAAAATTTTGTTTTGACCTCAAGTATACGTGTGCCAAACGGCTTTTGCTGTACTTCGATTTGCGATTTTATTTTGCGTAGACATAGCACTACCTGAGAAGGGCCAAGCCCTCCAAACTCGGTACTATGCGCCCTCAGAGGCTAGGCTACCCTGGATATGCGGTATACGAAACTGACAAATGGCCAACCTAAAGAGCTTTGGAGAAGCGAAGTCAAACTGGTTGGGAAGTAATAATAGCGGAGTGGAGGCAAGTAGAATCGGCTTACTAATATCTCAAAGCAAAAACCTATCTATGGATAATATCAAGCATATAATTCGTTCGTATAAATATGAACTACATTATTAAGTACTGAAAACGTTAAACGTTTGGTTAAAACAAACTATTATGGTAGCCATACACGCAATGGCACACCATCCGGATTACCTCCCGTCTAGTATGTATACCTGGTAGGTATTTCTGACACTGACAGCGTGTTTGTTCGAAATACCTGTAGCTGATACAAACTGTTTTCGCTACCGAAAACTTTCGGATATATTGCTCACAACTCACAATCACTGCGAGTCACTTATTTGCATTAAGATAAAAGTTAAGTGCAGACATTTAGTCTGGTCCCAGGATTCACGCCAGTAAGTCGGGCAACCCTAACAACGCACAAGCGGCCAACCGCGAGGCTACATTTTAATATGAAATTTTCTGGAGATCGCGAGCGGTTGTATATTGGAAAAAGCTCAACCGGCAGTGCGTAAAAGGCTAATCCCAAGTGATTTGCTCTTATCCTGTGGACGCCGTGGACGTTACGAAACATCAATGCTAAAGATGTGAAATAGGTACGAGCTTACCTTGCGCCATGCCCGTGGCAGCCTCCACTGCGAGCGGCTCCACGTTCATGCCATCAGTCGTCTGCAACAAACAAACTATAAGGTCAATACGAACTATCACAGTATAATCTTTAAGACGGTACCCAGACCGGAAGTGCCGCACAGTGGATCGACGCCATTAAAACAAAACTAGGTAACAATTTTTTTTTAATCTCTATTTTACGATATTCAGATTCATAGCCAATAAAGCATTCTTAGTTTTGTACAATAATAATCAATAATTTATAAAAAATATGGGTGACCCATATAGGGACAATTTGTCCCACACCTATGTTTTTCTTTAAAATCACATAAATAATTTCATGTCTTTTAAGTTTTCTTATAAGATAATCAGCTAAGAGTATTTGCAACTACAGATTAACTTTATATAAAAATGGCTTACGTAGATTTAAGGAATGATGCCACAAAACAACAAAACGTTGATTCACCCATTTAAAGTCGCAAACTTTACTTTGTCAATCCCCAGTAATGCATTTGTTGAACGCGATTTTCGCGTATGTGAAATTTATGGACAGACGAGAGAAACTGTTTATCACTAGATTCACTAGACCCTCTAGACAGTGAAGGTTGGCAAGTTTTTTTTTTGTTTTTAAGGCCTGAGCAAGCAAAGATACTACAATAAAACCTTATGCCGAAAAACGGTTCAACGAAAGTTTAAAGAAAAAACTTTGTATGAAATTAGTAGCAGCAGTGTTTCAAATTAATTTATTTAAAGTATACGAGTAATTTGTCAACTTATCATGTATTATATAAATTGTAAAATGTCAACTTATCACATATTATAAAACAAACAAAGTCCTCCGCCGCGTCTGTCTGTCTGTTCGCGATAAACTTAAAAACTACTGCACGGATTTTCATGCGGTTTTCTCCAATAGATAGAGTGATTCATGAGGATGGTTCTTGAATATAAATGTCAAGGTTTTGTGTAAATTTGTTGAAATATAACGATATTTGTTGGAAGTGTCGGAAAAATTCAACACGCTGAAAACGCTGTCTTATCCCTTTCAGATTTATCAAACAAATTGTTAGGTTACTGTATAAATCACTTTAATTATTTTCCAAAATGAAATCATTATTAGTAGTTTATGATACAAGGTTGGTAAGGAGGTTTATAATCGTCACGAGTTTTAAAAAACCTTAACAACCATGTGCCAGTTTACGTTTTTCAATACATTTGCGAGAAAACATTATAGGTACTACTGAAATTGTAATCTACACATATAATAAAACTGTAAATTTTAAATATTTGTGCGCGAATTACGCAAAAACCGCTAAACGAATTTTGATGGATTTTTCACAATTTAGTAGATTGAGGTCCAACTTAAAATCTAAGCTATGTTTCATCAACTTTAGGTGGGTGGAACCAGGGAAACAGCTTGAACTCTCCGTAGTACTAGCTTTCATACACTAAAGGGGTCATTTAAAACGGGTTGCTATATTTTTCTACTGTCCACGCGGATGAAGTCGCGGGCGGAAGCTAGTAGAAATTAAAAAAAACTTTCGTAAACAAAAACTCACGGCGCCGGCGTGCGGGTAAATCAACTTTCCGCACGCTGTACTAATCCGTTATCAAAAATGCACGGCGTGCGGTAAAATAAACTTACCGCACGCTCGACTGTCATCGTAAGCTCACATTTTCGAGCAGCTGTATTGAAAAATGTAATTTACCAAACGAGTTATTATAATTAAAAGTTATTGTGGTCATGAGTCCATAATATTGTCTGAAGTTCTTTAAATCTGCCATGGTGCTAATCAGAAATATTTATCTATGTGATAATCGCGCCAATAATTATTTTTAAAATATCAATATTCATTATTATTAATGTATCAGATTCTTTTAATATATTGTTGTAGTTAATTTTTAATAATTAAAAAGGAAATAAATTTGGCTCTAAATATTTCCGCATAATGGCGGTATTGTCACGCCGCGTGACAGAAGGCCAAAGAGTGCATTCCAGTAGACCAATCGCTAAAATATTATCGATCACCACAGAGTAAATTTTAACCATCAGCGCGTTTCTCACACCGATGACGGGACTCGAACAACAGATCTGGGGAGTGAATGTAGGTAACGACTTTAAAGTATTGGTTTTCTTTTGGGGTGTTGTTGGAAGGTCGAAATTATCAAAAAAAAGGAAGCGAGGGCGGGTAAAATCGTAAAATTTAAATAACACTTTCCTTCCTAAAAATATGACTTATTCAGCAAAAAATCTCCGTGTCTGCTCTTGCTGAAAGGGGGCAGCCCTAGTCACAATGTGTACCTGTTGTGTATCGTTGAGTGTGTAGTCGCGGCGCGCGTGCGTGACGCTACTGAGCGTGATAGCGTCGCGACACACCTCCACGGGCGGCGCCTCCTCTGCGCCCCCCTCCTCGCCCACCAGGCAACTCGAGCTCCCTGAGTTTTTTCTCCGTCTGCACCAAAAACATACCAATTATTATTGGGATTATATTACAATAATCTAACCTAAACAATGCGGAAACGGATAATCAGCATATCCGTTTAGAGGCCGTGTAAAGGCCCAGTCTATTAATACTATGCTATAAATCCATTAATACTATGCTATAAATCAACGGATTTATAGCATAGTATTAATAGACTGGGCCTTTATCCACACTTACATAAGGAACTCCTTGTGCCCCAACATTGGAGACATTAAAATGGCTAATGCCAAGCAAACATCTATTTCAGATGTCAATTTCTTGGTTTGCAAGCAAAACAAGCGTACGGATGATGAGAGAGGGAGAAAGGTGGCATACCTCTTTCTCCTGCTGCTGGGCGAATGTGGGGGGGTGTGGCGCAGGTCGGCGGGGTCGTCGGGCGCGTGCGCGTGCGCGTGCGCGGGCGGCGCCGTCGACGGGCCCGCCTCCGCGTCCGGCGCGCGCGTCAGCGACGTCGAGTCCGGCATGTCTGTTAGACCCTTTATTTTAAGCAGCTTTGCCGTGTCCAGCACCTGTGACCAATTTCAATTCCGAAATACTATACGGCCCATGCAGGGGTGGCCAAACTTCTGACTTTTGAGGTCTACTTGTGTTTAAAAATATTTCTAGCCGTCGACAGCAAGGTAGAGTTTCGATGTTATTAAGTTGTTTGATATTAAATGTTATTTTTTCATATTTTTCTATTCGGTTTATTTAAGTCTCGCGGGTTACCTAAATCGCCTTCGCGGTCGACCGGTAGGCCGCGGACTGCCTCTTGGCCAGGGGCGGAGGCTCGTCCTAAAGAGCGCTGGTGCAGTGCACTCCCACAAAAATTAAATTATTACCTACTATATATTTTTAAAATTCCTATACATACATATATTCTACTAAGCCTATACACTCTTTATAACATTTTACTAGATACAATAACTTACATCCAAAGTAAAAATGTTCTTTAGCTTCAGATTTTGTGTCAAGTTGTAGCGAGTGGAGCGCCATGGAGCACTATAGCGATTGCGCTCCTATGAAACTAATTGCAGTACAATACCTAGGTACTGTTTTCAATGAGTGCGAAAGCGAAACATCAACCGAGTCCGGCGCGTGAAACAAACATTTGTACGAGAAATTTGCATATTCTGCATAGAGAACTAAATAGGACAAGTAAGGATAAACAACTATGTAAGTATCTAGTATTTGTACTCTAGGATAGGTACCTTCCTACGTACCTACCTACCGTAGGCCATTAGCGCTGCTCGACCTGAATTGCACTTTATTGTGTCGGAGCAAAAGTCGCTATTTATTTAAATGACTTTGCGGAGTGCTGCTTCTGTACTTGTACTAAGGCCCCCATATATGGACAGTTTTGCCTTTAGATCTGCCTGACCGGATGCAAATCCGTAACGTGTGTGTATAATATGGCGCTCGCGTCAGTCGGCCGGAGCGACTGAAGCAGTTTGTTCACATCGGCCTGACCGGAAGGACTGAACGGATCGTGTATTGACAAATCATCACAGTTGACGCCTGAGCCGATAACGGCGCAGCGCAGACATAATCTTGGTATCTTTAAAATGTGCGTCTTGATCCTTCGATCAAGACGCACTCCTTCGAGTTTCCTTCGAGTTTTTATTTAAATGTATTTGTTTAAAACAGAAGAACCGCTGTGGTTAATAAAATCTAAAGGTGATTACAATAAACAAGCATGCCATGCCTATGGTATGGGGTGCGTCTGCGTCTGCTGATGAAATTTACCCACCAAAACTATAGTATTATGGAGAACTTTTATTTATTATTTTACTCTTAGAAGACAAAGAGGAACCTCTACCTTCAACTTCTAGCATCGATGTTTGTGTAGAGGTGGGTGAAAAATAAATAAAGTAAGGTCATCTTTATTGAAATAAAAAGTTGGGAAGTACCTACATTAAGTGTTTAGTTAAAGGCAGCCTTACATAATAATTCAGTTTCGTACATAATTTGCCACTAACTATACTTGCAGCAAACCAGAATGAACCATAACAACCACTACTTCCTGTAAGCCAGAATTAACTGAAGCTATATTTCCGTGTATGTGTACGAATCCAATCAGGCCAAACTGTATCAGTTCGGCCTGATCCGACCGGCCCCGTCGTGTATAACCCACTTTAGTTATTCTGTGACCTTGTGTGCTTACAACAATATGATGATTTTAACTATTTCTAACTGCGTACATCAAATTGATTTTTGTTTTTCCAGATAATTTTGACTACGCTAGACGCTCATATCAATTTGACGTTGACTGTACTTGTTTGGAAATGGAATAATACAGTGTAGCCTTTATTAAAAATTATGAAAAAACTTTTTAAATGTCAAACACAGACCATTACAACAAGTCTCGAACTAAAACTTTTACGTAAGTTTTTAAGTGTGAACAATAAGTATTTCAAAACAACTTGGTCAACAACAACCAATCACGTCAACAACCAAGGGGTTGTGAAGCAATAAAAATGGGTTTTTTATACAAATAAAATTAAAGGTATTTTTTTCTGTTGTTTTGTTTTAGTAAACACCCATAAAAACTTGTTATGCAAGCCGCCTAGCTCTGCTCTTGGCCATGCCTGCCATACGGGTTACATAATCATAATAAGAGATAACTACGCTCGATTCACATATTTTCATAACGCATATTGCACGACTCAACTATTGTTTAACTTACCTAACTTTGATTGAAATAAAATCAATAGCACTAACAAACGATTAATCTAAGGCACCCATTACACACTCAATCAGATTGACAGAGATTGATTGTGTAACGTCGTTTCAATCTGGCGTGGTTTTGTTTCAATCTGGCGTGGTTTTTTGTCAATCTGGCTTAGGGTTGGCACCTTTTTTTCGAAGTAATAGTATTATTTTCAAAACATTTAAACATTATAGTAGGTACTTAGTTTTGGGATATTTATAAAAATGTAGTCCACATTTATTTTTAACTAGCTTCCGCCCGCGACTACATCGCGTGTGTGGACATTCGAAAAATCGCTAAAAAACAAACATACAAACGAACAGAGAACTTGCAGTCTGCTTATCGCAATCTACTGCTATCCGATACATGTTTTTTTTCTGATTGAACTGATTTAGATGAAATTTGGCAAACAATTTATAGTCTGGATTAAAACTTATATTTATTTTTAACCCCACATTTATTTTTAACTAGCTTCCACTGATTACTGATTTGGATAACTGATTTGGATGAAATTTGGCACTCAGATAGATCATAGCTTGGTAATGTAGTATTGTAATTATCAATATTTGATTTTACACACACACAGCGCCATCTAACCCTAAACTAATCAAGGCATAAGATGGGTGCTAGACAACTGATTTTACTAGGTACCTACTTACTTTTCAAAATAGATAGGTACTTATTATACGCAGACCGTAACAGAAATTAAAATTCGTCATTTCAATTTCATCCGGGAATCGAACCCGGGATCTCTTGCGTGGTAGACTGGCATGTTGAATACTGCACCACTCAGGTCATCGATCGATATCACGCGGAAATTGATGCAAAAAAGTTGGCAACCCTACCAAAAACCACCGTGGCTTGCTTGCTGGATTGACCGTGTAACGTCGCATCAAAAACCAGATTGATATGAAACCAGATTGATGTGAAACCAGATTGATGTGTGTAATGGCCGCCTAATGACCGGCGAAGTGCCAGAACCGACCGCCTGGCGTGTAACCCTCAATCAAAAGTAGTTAAATCGTTCGTTAGTGCAGTCAACTTTAGGTGAGTTTATTGTAGTTAAATCAACCGTAGGTGAGTCGTGCATTTCGTTCATTAGTTATAACAAAAATATGTAAAACGATCTTTAGTTTTTCTAAACAATAGGTCTTTTGGCCGAAGTTATCTCGAGAATAGTTGGAATAGGTTTAGTTATTATGATATGTGACCGCCACACGCCATACCATATGAGATACCATATGCTAGAGAGGGGGAAAGAGCTAAGTACAAAAGAGTACAATGTAAATATGATTGATTTATTGGCTTCAAAATCGCCTAGTTCGTCGAGAATTCCTTCTCATAAACAAATTATAGTAAAATAGAGGGAGTTCAGTGTTCAGTATTCGTATAAAATGTCCGCATTTTTTTGGGCACGTCACGGGCTGGGCGGTTAATTGTGTCTCGGTGTGTGTGTTACATTATGTTGACAGTCTGGCTTACCTTCGGCAGCTGTTCTTGAGTAACATTTACTTCTCCGTAGTATATGAAGTCGACCATCGTGCGCAAGTCCGCAAAGGTGACATCTTTCAGTATGACGATGGGGTGGCGCGAAGGGTTGTCCACGAACAACGACTGCAACAACACACTGTGTTAGCGAATCGTTGTGTTTCTATGCGGACAATATCTTTACAACAATATTCCCGGTCGAACATTTCAGCGAGACTATGCAATGTACGACAATATTTTAAGTATGGCACTACGATTTAGCCAAATATTTTTGGTATAACCGATACAATTTGATGTCGCTGCGCCCCAGCAGGTAGCGGGGCAATCGCATGGTAATTGAAAATAGTCGACGAAACGACAATAGAGCTAACAGGGTAATATTGCAATTATTTCGAGCAATACAAATCGTTTTTTTTTTTAATTAACGATGAGCAGCCACGATCTTACCGCGCACAGCTTATCAATGTCAAATAACTAAATTACTAACTAACAGTATTTGAAACTTATGGCACAGTCTCGAACTCCGCATTAGCTCTTAGGACTGGTTTACATTATCTTAGCTGTTAGTAGAGAGTAGACATACATTGCCTGCTGTGTTTGACGTTCGTTTAAAATCAACGAACATGTCAGGCAATGTACCTACTGTCTATTAACAGCTAAGATAATGCTACCTAGTACCTATCTATGAATAAAAGGTTGCTGGGTGCTGACCATCTGTGTAGTAGGTCGCGGTTCCGACCCGATTCAGTTCGGTTCAGGCAACTCCGTCTGACTCGATCACAGCTACGTACGACCCGCGAGCCAAAATAAAAAAATGGTGTCGGCTCAGATCAAATAAAAAAGGAAGATTAAGGCGCGAAAGTGGCGCCGCGGTGAATTATATTTAATATTATAATGGGGTTGGTAAAGCGTTGCGCAGTGGTTGCGAACAACGAAGTTTTTAAGGAACAGTTGAGTTCATTAATATGTTGGCACTTTTGACAGCTCATCAACCTTTATGGCTTTATAATAAAGGTCAACAGCCTGTCAAAAATGTCAATATATTAATGAACTCGACTGTACATGTGTGCGTACTAGGAGGCGGGCGGGGGCCGGGCGGCAGGGTTCCATATGGAAAGCCAAGGCGTAGTTTCGTTACATGTGCGTGTGTGAACCGTGTATGTACACAGCCAAGGCGTAGTTTTACATGCCTCACCGCTTTGTCGTAAGACTCCGTCTTTACTTTTTTATTTGGTCTGAGGGTGTCG
This sequence comes from Agriphila straminella, assembly GCA_950108535.1. Lineage (NCBI taxonomy): Eukaryota > Metazoa > Arthropoda > Insecta > Lepidoptera > Crambidae > Agriphila > Agriphila straminella. The sequence continues at coordinate 2,548,389 of OX467303.1, read as the reverse complement.
GCTAACTCGAGTTGAAACCGAGTTACGCGAATTTTGAAACGGGTTGACTCGAATTGGAAATAAACCGAGTTGGGCCATTGCTAATGAGAGTGTACCTGGAAATATGTGCTGCACGCGGAGAGCACCACCTTGTGCGCCATTAGCTGACGGCCCTCCGCCGCGAGTGTCACGTCGACCAACGTCTGCGTGCTCAGCAGCGACGTAAACATAGATATAAAGTTCGGCTGGTGGTTGTTCCACCGCAAACTGTATTGCTGCGACATGATGTCCTGCAAACATGACGACTCGTTAAAGACCCATTGTATAATTTGACCATAAGGGCAGTGCCGCGCCTTGGGTAAGTGCTCGGTGACGCGGGGGTAGAGCAACCTCTATTTTCTCCTCCCCTCCAGCCCAGCACGTACACCTATTGCCACTTTCTCTTCCCCCGCTACGTCTATCACAACCCAAGGCGCAGTACAGTGGTTGCGGTCAAACTATAGGTAGTCTCCCATACTGCTGTTCATATGGGCAAACTTACAAAGGAATACATTACATACATAAACAAACTTTCGCATAATGCACAAACTTTCACATAATGCAGCATAATTAATTATTAAAACATAGGTCGTACGAAACACTACGATGCAATGTGATATCTAAAATTCGCGATGATAATTTCACAGGAAACGCCATAGCTGCGAATTCGCACCGCGCCGTTTACATTTTGTTGTTGGACTCACTTTGAATTTTCTTAACATTTGTGACTATATCATACATTATTCTAAATCACTTCGATGAACGAAATGCTATGAAATAATCTTACATAATTTATTTCAGTGAAATATTGTAATACATAGTTTTGAGCAATGTCATAGAGCTAAAAACTTCGCCAATGCAACGGGTAGAACGAATGTATTTATAAAAAGGACCATTCGAACAGTGGACATATTACTAACGATGGTGCTCATGCAGACCGTTGTAAAATGGTAAGAACATAATTTCGTATTTTTTCTGTGTCTGCTATTATTTTTCAGAAAACACCTTCATATTTTCTGGTACACTAAAGCCCCGGCCGCACAGCTGCGGCGATTGCGAAGCGACACGGCAACGTTTCATACAACAGACACCGTCTGTGCTGTGCTGTGTTATAAGCACAGAATATATAATAGTACTAGCGTATTGAAAGCCGCAATCGCCGGGGCCTAAGGCATTTGGATTATCATTCAAATATATTCATGCATTCTTTAAAATATGAAGGTGACATTAGATTTATTTGGGTTTAACAATAAAATTAATGTTACACATTTAGACTTTGAGTATGCAGGGTTGCGTTCAGAACGTTAGAGCGCCGGTTGTTTGGTTGTTTTTTAACTCGCTCTAAGGTTTGGAACGACCAAGAACTTTAAATGTCAATGTCAATACAAAGTCTTCGTTTTCCATTTGGAATACGAATAATTTAAACTTTTCTTTATTCTAAATCAAATAAAATCCGTTTTTTGAGGATCTACCATGATTATTTTAAGAATTAGACTCAAAAACATCAAAATACAAAATAATGTCAATTGACATTGACATTTTTTTTATAGACAAACGTCAGAGCGTTTTACAACCATCCATTTTGATGGTTAAAAAGTTGCAACGCTCTGACGTTTGGAACGACACGGTTGTGTTAACCGAACGTCACGCTCAAATGTTTGTAACGCCGTTAGAGCGTTCGGTTGTGGTTAGGTTGCACTAGGACTGTAGGTTTGGAACGCGCCTCTGAGATACAAGCAACGCAGTTCAATGAAGCGCAAGGCAGAGCAAATTCTGTAATACCAGCATGTGCTGAGAACTGCGTACGCGACGGACGTGCGATGCAGAAATATATCTGTTCTGAGAGAACAGACATGTGCCAGACACATGTCTGCGCTGCGCCCTGAAGATCTGCTTAGCCCTACGAGTATCATCTGCGTCTCTCTCTGCATACGCGCACGCAAGCAAGGGTCTACTGAATACCTAAAAATAATGTGTTTCTGATCTGATAGATATCCGTTTTCTATGTATAATGCAATTAATTTAACAATGTACAGCAGAAGTGACCAACTTCAGTGCGCTTGCGGTAAAATTGTCATTTTTCCACACTCGAGTGAAGTTACAGCGAATCACTGTCTAATGTCAATTTGATCCTATTGTACGGTCAGCAACGAAAGTTGTTTACACTTTAGTACTTGGTCGTAGTAACTTTTTGTCTAATGTTTCAAACCGTATGACATCTGTCAAAAAAGTTGCTATGACAAAGTACCAAAGCGGTAACTGACTTTTGTTGCTGACTGTACATGGTTATTTGTAAACAGATTTTAAGAAAATCTAAATAAATAATGAATATGAATTTAAATTATATTATTTCGAAATAGGAGTAATAGGAGATAAAAGCAATCAATTTAAAATAAGCCATGAACAAAGATCAGTAATTCAACTTAGGCACTTTAAGAAACATTATGAGAGATGTACACAATTATCATAGTTCGCTATAGCTATAAAATTACGTTTTGCAAATAGCCAACAATGTAAGTTTGCATGTTCGTTTTGTTTCAACTTTCACATCTTAACTACTCAATTATCATCATGAAATTCTACATACACTTACACTCACATTGTCAGGGGCACAGCATAGGACTTTGCTACATGTAAGTTATATGTGAATAGGACTGTTTCCAAGTCATAGAAAAAGAACTGTCCTCACAGACGAAGTCGCGGGCAGCCGCTAGTTATAGATATGTAGCATATACAGTTAATTTGATTTCTAAATGTAAACTTGCTTATTCCTTTGACCTATGAAAAAGTGTTAAGCTACAACGTGCAGGCAGGCCCAGGGGGCTGATTGTCTTATTTGAAAATCTATAGCAATCGCTTTCAGGATGTGACATTGATGCTTCTTTTTGGCACAAATAAAAACATACCAAATAAATCCAGCAATCAACATCCATGTATCAAATGAAAGCGATTGCGATAGTTTTAGCATCATGATTAGAATATGCATCAAATTTTTTTTTGTATCAAAATCAAAAGTATAATGCGTGAGAAAATGAACTGTAATATTAAAACTTTTCTGCTCTCGTGATATGGTTACTTGAAGTTAGCATGCAGCAACACCCGCCGAAAACGCACTACACAAAACGGTCATGATTTATGACGTCACCGGTCACGTTTCAGGCTCGGAGTTAGCCAAGAATTTTCAATTCTCTCCCTAAATTTTGCGTTCGTTTAAGTACTACTTATTTTGTTTCTGGACCTGTCCAATGAGGGTACTTGAAAATTATGAATGTATGTATGAACTTACATCAACAACGTTTTCCCAGGCTTGAATGACTCCAGCCACTGAAGCACCTATAAATAAACAAAAAAAATAATTGAAACTGTTCAATCTGTATCTTGAAAATAGAAAAATTAATAAATTTATTATAAAAAATAAATAAATGAAATAAAAATCACTTTTATCACGTTGCACCCATAATCAGTTTAATAACATAAAACAACAACAACAATCACTACATATTATAAAACAAAGTCCCTCGCCGCATCTGTCTGTTTGTTCGCGATAAACTCAAAAACGACTGAACGGATTTTTATGCGGCTTTCACCAAATGATAGAGTAATTCTTGAGGAAGGTTTAAGTGTATAATAAGTTGAGGTTTTATGTAAATTAACTTATGAAATGTGACAATAATTGTTGAAGATGTCAGCAAAAATTAAGTTGACTGGGAGCTTGCATCGAAAACGCTACATAAATTTTTTGAGCTATAAGAATAGAAAACAATGTATGATGGAATAAAATTGTTCCTCTTTTATAGGTCTACAAAAAAGTCTGCGATGGCATAATATCTATCTATTATGAATAGCTTACTATACTATACCCATTATATCTTCTAAAAAATTGCATGGATTAAATGGGTGACGACTGTAAGTTATTTGTTTTCTTTTTGGGAACACCCAAAAAGAACAACCCTAAAAGCAATATTAAATTTTACTCAGAGAGCGCAGTACATTTGTAGTTTTATATAAAAAAAAATTAATTTTAGATCTCTAGGATCTTTCTGCGACCTATGACATTACATCAAAAAGTGTAAATTTTTAGATGTTAATTAGGCAAGAGTCATCTAAGATCATAAGGCATCTAAGATCTATCTATAATGTAAGTAAGTACGTAGGCTACTCTCGATTATCTAATACTTTGAAACAGTCTAGCTAGTTTCTAATAAGATTAAAACAGAAGTTCAAGAGTTATGGCTAGATTACAGTATTGAAAACCTTCAATAATCCATTCATTCATTTAAATCAATATTATGGAATTCAATTAAGGCCTTACAACTCAAAACCTTTAAGTCTTTTTACTGGTGGTATATTTTAGAGAACTTATGTTTCTAACTTCAGAAAGTATAGAATATGCCTTTTCAAATAGAAAGTAACTACCTACTTCTGAAATAAAAATGTGAGCCCAAGCAGACAATGCTGCTACTGCTACCTTTTACAGTACCAATTATTTTCTTCCAATTTTTACATAATAACTCTCCTCTGATAACCATGAGCATCATTAAATTTATCCTTAAGAAATATTGGGTCAGCATGTGGACTTCTTGAAATAACTCACTCTCTACTGTACATTCAAACCAGATAATTTGAAATATTGAAGCCCGAATTGGTTTCTTTTGAATAATACTTGTTGGTGAGCTGCAACTTACAAGATGTTCCTGACGCGCAAACGTTCCTTTTCAACGAAAGAATGTCGGTTTTATCGTACCGTACCGCCACTATAAGGGCATGATACTTTTCAAACTACCTCCTGATCCCACACGAAAATTAATACGCCGCACGATCTACCATCTACTAGACAAGTACTAGTTATTGTTAGCTACAACATGTAACTTGTTATGGCAGCTTTGAAATCATTTTTGTGATGCACAGGCATTCCATTTCAACGATAGAACCGGCTACCATGAGGACATGATAATTTTCCAACTTCCTTCAGTTTCCACACAAAATTTAACACTACGCCCCGCACGATCCGCCATCTAATAGATACTAGCACACTAGTAATTCCTCCAAATAAGATCATATTGTCACAAAGTATAAAACACAGCCAGTGTCCACAATGCAGCTGCAAATTATTTTATACCCCGGGCGAATGACATCAATGATTGACAATGCACAACTTCCAGATGTGCAAAGAATACGATGTTATTGTTTATCCACATACTCACTTGAGCTGTTGGACAGGTGTTGGAATTATCTAGTTTCTACCAGGCTGTTCTGCTAGAAGCACTAGGAAACGATCAACAATTCAACAACAATGAACAAAAATTTCTAAACCCACGCTAACAAATATCCACCCACAGACTAATAAAACACCAAAACCCACGCCGACCTGTGTTGCCATTAATAATAACGAGCACAGAACAATAAAAAAAAAGTTTGAAGTTAAAGAGGACAGCACGCGTAGCATGACCACTCTCGAGAAAAGACTCGACTCACAGAACAATGGCTTGTCTACACCTAAATGTCACTTTTGTCGGGTTGAGATCGAGATACTCATGCTCGCACTTTTACACTAGTAGACTCGTATTGTTCTTTGTCGTGGCCTTATGTCAAAAGTCGACAAACGACCACTTTTCTCTTCAATTGACATTAATTTGACAGTTGAGTCGGACAAACTTGTCTACTACCCTTTGGCAGTGTTGGGCAAAATGTAATTAACTACTAATTAACAATTACAATTACAAATTGTAATTGGCGACTTCAGTTACAAATTACTTGAAATTATTAAAAAGTAATTCAGTTAACAATTACAATTGGTAATTGTAATTGTTAATTGTAATTACCTAACTACTTATATAATTTCTTTTAAAGTTGAGGTAGTATTTTAAATAATACGATGTAGTTTCTGTGGTAGGTAGCGAAACCACTGCTAACGACGCACTGACGCGACGGGTGCGACGAAGAGAGGAGTAGGGATGCGCCGATCCGCAGGCTGATTATCTAAATAGAAACTATTTAGCGACCGGTTTCATTTGACAAACATTGCTACTTTTCTTTGGTATGTTTTTTTAGGCCAAAAAGAAGAAGCAATGTATCACATTCATCTGTCAAATGAGACCGGTCGCTTGGTGGTTTCTGATTGGATAATCAACCCGCCGATCTTTTGAAAGATCGGATTGGCAGGCATACGATCCGGCGATTTTCGGATCGGATCGAGACCATACGATTTTTTGCCGGATCGATACAAAACTTGAAAGATAGGTTCGCTTGGATCGTATGAATTAAAACGTGGTTTGTTTACTAAAAATAGGTACTTACTTAGGTTTATTTGTAACGAATCATAACTTTGTTTACATTTTAAACATGGCGGCATCAATCATCATCATTCAAGGTACTTGTTTACAAGTTTTACATGGGTTTTTTCTATTTATTGGGGTCGACAAGCAGTTTCACAATAAGTAATGTTAAGCTAATCTTAAATAGTAGATTTAGTAAATTGTCAAAAAGACCAACACGGTCAACCACAGATTAAAAACTTTATTTTTAATGGTTTACTTCATAAAAATCAAAAAATAATTGCGTCCTTACTTATTTGCATCCGATCCGGATCGATTCCCTAAGGATCGGATCGACGGCATGCGATCCGATACAATCCATTATGATTCGAAAAATCGGATCGACGACCCCGGATCGAAAATCCCTAGAGAGGAGAGGTGCACGCGAGGAGGCGCGAGAAGGGATACCTGTGTGCAGTAACAAGCCACACACACACACACACATGCACTAAAAGCATCGGTTGTGATATGCTGCGTGAGGACAGCAAGCGATCAACATCTCAATTTTGTTTATCTTTTATGTACCCCCATAAAAAGTAATTGAGTAATTTTAATTACAAACTAATGTAATTGGAATTACTAGTGATTTATGTAGTTGCATTAAATTAATTCCAATTACATGTAATTTCAATTTAAGTAATTCAATTACTTTTCATCTAATTAGTAATTTAATTACAAAAGTAATTAATTACGCCCAACACTGCCCTTTGGGTAGTAGGAGTTGATGTTGAAATAAAAATGTTACCTTTTAAAATTCATATCTATATTTATAAAATCGTAAACTGAATGACTGACTGACTGACTGACTGATCTATCAACGCACAGCCCAAACCGCTGGGTCTAGAGACACCAAATTTGGCACGTAGGTTCCTTATGAGGTCTAGGGGTGCACTAAGAAAGGGTTTTTCAAAATTCACCCCCTAAGGGGGTAAAAAAGGGGATCAAAGTTTGTATGAAAGTCCCTCAGTTTTGAAGCTAGGATCTTCAAATTTTGTGTTTAGACTGACCATTGAAAATAAATAAATACGGGTCTCAGCGTTTTTCAAAATTCTACCCCCGAAGGGGTCAAAAGGGGGATGAAGTTGTGTATTGAAGAAAATCCTTTATTTTCAAAGTAAAAATCGCTAAATTTGTAATTTAGGCTTATGGATAGACATCTAACGCAACGTATATTGTTATTGTTAGTATTTGAACCCCTATTGGGATGAAATGGGGGTGAAAAGGGGTAAAAATCCCCAAAAGTAGATATGGATGTCGTTATTGGGGTTTTCGGGGATGACGATTGCAAAAATGACATTTATTTTGAAGTCCAAAACGGTGGACATGATTTGACCCCTAAAGGGGTGAAAATGGGGTTCAAATTTTGTATGAAAAAATAATATAAAATAGACATTACAACTTTAAAGTTCGTTGGAGCACATCTAAAAATAAATAGGCAAACATATATTTTGTAATTTTGAAATTCAACCACTTAGGGGTAAATAGGGTGAGTAAACATAAAAATCGATATGGATGTCGTTTTTGAGGTTTTATGGGATGGAGATTGCGAAAATGAGGTTAATTTTGAAGTCCAACACGGTGGACACGATTTAACCCCTAAAGGGGTGAAAATGGGGTTTAAATTTTGTATGGAAAAATGATATAAAATAGACATTACAACTTTAAAATTCGTAGAAGCATGTCTAAAAATAAATAGGCAAATACATATTTTGTTATTTTGAAAATCCTCCCTTAAGGTGTAAATGGGGTAAGTAAACATGAAAATCGATGTGGATGTCGTTCTTGAGGTTTCATGGGATGGTGGTTGCGAAAATGACATTTATTTTGAAGTCCAACACGGTGGACATGATTGGACCTGGACATGCACATCCAGGGGACGGGGACGGGGACGGGGACGGGGACGGGGACGGGGACGGGGACGGGGACGGGGACGGGGACGGGGACGGGGACGGGGACGGGGACGGGGACGGGGACGGGGACGGGGACGGGGACGGGGACGGGGACGGGGAACTGTGGCCCTACCATGAGTTGATAAAAACTGTTTACGTTACCGTAAACTATCGGATATACTGCTCACAGTCAGTGCGAGTGAAAGAGACAAAACGATGGTTTACGGTAACGTAAACAGTTTGCATCAATTCATGGTAGGGTCACGGGAACGGGAACGGGAACGGGAACGGGAACGGGAACGGGAACGGGAACGGGAACGGGAACGGGAACGGGAACGGGAACGGGAACGGGAACGGGAACGGGAACGGGACCGGGACCGGGACCGGGACCGGGACCGGGACCGGGACCGGGACCGGGACCGGGACCGGGAACGGGAACTGGACCGGGACCGGGACCGGGACCGGAACCGGGACCGGGAACGGGAACGGGAACGGCAACGGGAACGGCAAGCCACGTGCGAGGCCCGCCACACGCCGCAAATGTCTTGCCTCGCCAGTTAGCGCCCTTGGTAGGAACCCGCCTAAATGCGTAAAAATGGCTGGTCAGATCCTGGTTGAAGGTTCCCTAAGGATTCTCTCTAATATCCACGCGGACGAAGTCGCGGGCAGAAGCTAGTTTGTAATAAAAAGACATTAAAAGATTGTAAAAATCTGAGAGCGAGTCCCACCTGTCTGTCAAACTGTGCTCGCATATTTAGAGGACCCGACAAGCAAGTCTTCGTAGACAAGAGTCCCGTTTGCTCATGCTACGCGTGCAGGGTTGCGTTCAGAACGTTTGAGCGTCGGTTGTTTGGTTGTTTTTTACTCGCTCTAAGGTTTGAGGTTGAGGTTCTAAGGAACGACCAAGAACTTTAAATGTCAATGTCAATACAAATTCTTCATTTTCCATTTGGAATACGAATAATTTAAACTTTACTAAACTAAATAAAATACTAAATTAAATAAAATCCGTTTTTTCAGGATCTACCATGATTATTTTAAAAATTAGACCTAAAAACATCAAAAATACAAAATAATGTCAAAATGGCATTGACCATTTTTTCTATAGACAAACGTCATTCAGAGCGTTTTACAACCATCCATTTTGATGGTTAAAAAATTGCAACGCTCTGACGTTTGGAACGACACGGTTGTGTCAACCGAACGTCACGCTCAAATGTTTGGAACGCCGTTAGAGCGTTCGGTTGTGGTTAGGTTGCACTCGGAGTGTAGGTTTGGAACGCGCCTTAGAACTTTCGAGCGTCGGTTGTATGGTTGTTTTTTAACTCGCTCTAAGGTTTGGAACGACCAAGAACTTTAAATGTCAATGTCAATACAAATTCTTCATTTTCCATTTGGAATACGAATAATTTAAACTTTTCTTTATACTAAATCAAATAAAATCCGTTTTTTGAGGATCTATCATGATTATTTTAAAAATTAGACATAAAAACATCAAAAATACAAAATAATGTCAAATGACATTGACATTTTTACTATAGACAAACGTCAGAGCGTTTTACATCCATCATTTTTGATCTATGTTTTTGATGGTTGTTTGGTTGCAACGCTCTGACGTTTGGAACGACCAGCGGGTCTACCGGCTAAAAATAATGAAGTTAATGTTAACTGTAAGTATGTCATACATTGCTTCTTTTCTTTGGTAAGTTTTTATTTGTGCCAAAACAAAGTAGCAATGTATCACATACTTACAGTTAACATTAACTTCATTGTTTTTAGCCGGTAGACCCGACGGTTGTGTCAACCGAACGTCACGCTCAAATGTTTGGAACGCCGTTAGAGTGTTCGGTTGTGGTTAGGTTGCACTCGGAGTGTAGGTTTGGAACGCGCCTCTGAGGAAGGCTATGCATTGCTTCTATATTTACAAGCCATGAAATGAGCAGAATGGCAACATTGCATGTGGTCAAGCACATAGTTTAATAATATTCTTTTTATTATTGATTATTTCTTTTTCCTATATTATCTGCGTTAAAACTAGGTGTAAATTGTAATGTAAGATTATTTCAATTAAGATTTTATATTTATTATTACTATTTATTTATTAGGACATGAGGTTTGAGTCGAATTGTTAGACATTTTCGGGGGTCCTTTAGTACGATGAGCATTTTGATCAAAGCCTCTTCTAGCAATGAATCTTACATCATTGCAAAGGTCTTTAAATTTGAAACATTTTATTGTATAACAGCAAACGTCAACTATTAGTACTTTGAGAGTTAAATCGCTCTGAAATCAACCAAATTTTATGACATTAATGACCTGACTCCGAAAATACTAACTATTGATAAAAAGTATGTTTACAGCAAATATTTTTCTTATAAAAACCTTTCTAATAATATACCATTCAATGCTAGAGGTAGGGTAGATCAACTCCCATAGACAATAAACCAGTTTTATACTTTAATAACCTATAACTCCAAAAGTATTAACAATTGATATAAAGTATATTAACAGCAAATATTTTTCTTTAAAAGACCTTTCTAATAATATATCATTTATATTTAGCTAGAGGGCGTGTTAATCAAGGCCCTGCTGAAGAAAATCAACAAAAAAGATAACATCTTTGACAGCCATTTTTTCCTGATTAAAATTGACATTTTTCTTATTGTTTAATATCAAAAGAACTTCAATAAAAGTACTACATTATTATCATATTTTCAATCCCACACAATCACTACGAAAAAAAATATCGAACTTTTAAAATTTTAATATTCCCATACATTTAGTATGGAGACTGACCGACGACATGACCACGAACTGACAGTAATAATACACGTTGCCAATCTTATGTTCACGGCTTGTAAATGAAGAAGGCTATGGTCAATGTCATAGATTAAAATTATATACGTTGTCATGTCAATGTCATGTCATATCGATCGAATCAAATATCACTTAGCACAAAACAAACAATTTATTATTCTAATTCCTCAAAAATAAACACTAACAAATTTTAATCATCTGACAAAATCAAATGGTGTTGTTACCACAACAATTTTCAATTAATTAATATTCACATATTTTTCCCCAAAGCTAACCAGGCTAATATTTATAAATCTGGGAAGCTGCGGTCGGAATCGGAAGAACGCCATGGTCTCGGTTGCAGACTTGTTAGAAGAAATATCCATAACCAATTACGATGTCGGATCTTCACATTGGGTGGACGTAAGTCACATAAATAATCCTCATAGCTTTTATGTGCGACCAACTAAATATAGAAGGCATCTGGCTGATCTACATTCCCACGGGGTTCCGTTGCTCTCGTCAGAGTTGCAGTTACAACAAAACGTCGTATACAAATCAAAGTTAACGAGATCTTTTGTAAGAGGACAAATATTATTTATTCAAACCGAGAGTAATGTAACAACCTGTGATATATATGCTACAGATTATGGCTGCTTGGAAAAATCTGTTTCTTTAAAGCGGATTCATAAACCATTACCAGCTGTGAATATTCCTCATTTGGCAATTCATTGTCAGTTGGCACACTGTCAGCCACGGGGAGGGACTTGGACTTCTGAGGTTATTGACACTATGAAATATTTTCTTGGCACAGAACGAGCATTAATGGTTATTCAAGAAAAGAAGGCAGATGCACTCGTAGTAGAATTGCATAACTCATGCCCTGAAAGTATTGCCCTTATGCTAGCCTATTGTGGATGCACTACATTGGGATATAATCACAGGACAGTAAGCATTTTTCCGTCCGTCACTGCTCCACAACATTATTTCATGTACAAGAAACTAAATGTTGGAGATGAACTGCATGTTCGCCTTCAAACTGGAAAATCTTTGAAGTCTTTTTTTGTTGCAACAGTTACTGATTTCAAATTCTATTTATATCAAAGAGAGTTAGTTGATTCTTTATCACGGAAACTAAAGATTATGAGAGTTCAGGATGTAAATATAGGGCTACCAGTTGCAGTTCTCGATGCCTACAGTCATCATTATGAGAGAGCTATTGTCAAAGAGATCACTGTTCCTGAAAGCAAGGCAAAGGTACAGTTAGTTGATTGGGGCCAAACACTTGAAGTGCCATATAATGTATTAAAACCAACGTCAGAACACCTTTTCACCTATCCTGCGATGGCTATGTACTGCTGTGCTGAAGAAAAACAAGTATGGGACAACAGCTTACAAAAAATCTTACACCCTGGCTATGAATTCAAAATTGTTGTTATTGCAACAGGCGATCAATTTGATTCTCCATCAACTGTAAAAATATCACTAAAACATTCTAAAAAGTGAATTATTTATTATATTGCAATATTATAGAAGGTACCATAGATACCTAGGTAAATATATTACATATTATATAAAACATAAGTAGACTCTAGGAAAGGTAATTTAAATCAAATTAATATAAGTATTCGTAGCTAAAATATATTACATGTCTTGTGTTGTAATGCACCAGAAGCATAATAATACAGTTTCATACAATTAAGAAAAATATAGCTACTATTATATAATACAGTGTGTTTTTTTGAACAGTGATCAAACTTTGTGGTGTGTCTTAGACCATCAACCTAAACAACTGTCTATGGGACCAACTTAATCAAAGCAAAAAAATTTTTTGCTGTTCCATAGAAAACATCAATATCTACTCTACCCTACCAAAATGTATGGAACAGGAACAATATTTTTTTGCTTTGATTAAGTTGGTCCCATAGACAAAGTTGTTCAGTTTGATAGTCTAACAGTCAGTTGCAAGAACGATCTTTAAAGTTAATGCGTCATTAAAGGTATCACCGTCCTTTACTTCTTTTGAAAGAAGAAAAAGATATACATTTAATGAAGCATTAACCTTAAAGATCGTTCTTGCAACTGACTGTAAGTCGCACCACAAAGTTTGATCACTGTTCAAAAAAACACACTGTATAGTCCACTCTCCAACGTCAGAATCATGGCTGGTTGATTGCGACAAATAGTCATTTAAACATTCAATTTTAGTAAGGGTATTTAACATTTTATTCTACTTAAAACACTAGAAATTATCTTGTTATTAGGTAAGTCAAGTGTGTTATTTTATGTTTCATAATTATATTTTTAGCACAACATGTTGATTCTGGAAGGAAGGAAGGAGGTTATAATAAGAAGTATATAGTTGCTGTAATATCTTATATAAATAGAAAAAAAAGTGTTATCAACATCACAACTTGATATTTAAACAATTAGATTTATTTTGTAGCTTTTCATTTTTTTAAAGAGAAGTCTGAGGTTAAACTGTACCTACCTACTTTTATATTAATTTATTAAGTAGTATGACTATGTACTTAATATCCCATGTATTAACATAATCGTATAATATGAATAAAAGTTGATTCCAAGATATGTACTTTAAAACTTTATTTGTTTATATCAGTGCAACTTTTTAACAGTTCCGGTTACGGACCACTTTCATGTGGACCCCTGTCACAGAATATATACCTACTCTAACCCCTGTCAAATAAATAGTTAAGGAAAAAATAACAAGCCTTACATTAAGGTTAAACATTAGCACGTGACTCGCTTAGGCACATAACGTGGTTTCCCAGGATTTTAGCTTTTACACAATAAAGGCTTCTCCAAACGGAACGCGTACTTAGCGCGCGCTAGAGCGCTAACCTGACGTTGCCACGCAGCGCGCTAAAACGCGTTATACCTTATGTGGGCGACAGAAACTTATAAAATATTTAAGATGTTTAAGGGAAATCTCAGCGTGTGAAGGGGGAGAAAAATAAAAAATAAAACAACTGTCATGTGTCAAACGAACGTCAATGTCATGTCAAACAAAAAATTGACAGTCAGTGTTGCCAACTTAACGAATTTCCCGTCAGATTTAACGGATTAGGGTAAGTAAGGCACTGACTAAGTAACGGAGAAAACATTGATGGCTGACGGTTTTATTGACGGGAATAGTTCATACTAAAATTAATTTTTTTTGACATATTTGTGTACTAATCATGTTGACCCCATTTCTCTTGCAAGAGAAAAAAAAAATCACATTTATAAAAAGTTTGAAATTCGATTATTTTTTCAAACGTAACAGTTTGCGTATTCTCAAGATTTCACAATCAAGGCAGTTCAATATAAGTCCAGTAAGTCCTGCTTTATGAGCTCATAGTAAGGCCCCACTAGCGAATTACGTAAGTCTGTTGCTAATGGAGCCCCTAGACGATCAAGCATTTCTTGTCAATCATTTACATTGCATTTACCAATAGGGGCGTGGCCTACTTTTGATTGGCCACGGTAATCTATCTATTCTGTGGTGCTCGTCAAGCATCGCTCCTAGACGATCAATATGTGATTGACAAGCAATGCAATGTAAATGATTGACAAGCAATTTTGATCGTTTAGGGGGTCCATAACAATTCTCGATTGAAAGCGCAGTTGCATTGTTGCTTTAGACGATAGTTGTCACAATGTTTCTTTCAACTAAAGCAGCGATGTAACTGCGATTTCTGTCAGAGTTGATTGCATCAAAGTTACGTAATTACCCCGCAGTATTTTGTTTGACGGATTTCGTTATATATTTTTGACGGAAAATACCAATATGCTAAGCGGAATTCAAAATATCTTGCTGGCAACACTAATCACATTAGTGTCAAATTCAGCTTTGTCTAGACGAGTGTTCTTTTGTAAATAAAACCGAGATACCAAATAAATTTTCTTAGATGCGAAGTGAAGTGATCGATCAACAGTTGTGTTTGTCCTGATCCAGGTAATAATTTTGTTTTATATGAAGCTACGTTCAATTCTTATTTTTCCGCTAGAATATTTAAAGCTAATTTATCAATGTTTGTCTAATGCGCCGAGGTTTATGTAATTAATTTAGTTCGTGGGGCAGTTCTTGTATTTATTATTTATCTTGATGATAAATTATATGTTCAGTGATCATTTCATTCATAGGTGGTCCATGGGGTGTTATAAATTTGTGTGGTGTGACCTTCAGACGCAGAGAAGGTCAAAGTATTGTTTATATAATTCTGTATGTGGCGTGCGCTGCTCACTCGGCGTAGGAGTGATCACGGCACGGCGATCGGTCGCCACACACGTTCATTGTCCTGTCCTTGTGAACAAAGATTCACAACATGTTTTAATGTTACTACTGCTTCACACCCTATTTTTAGAACCTCCAAGTGGACTTTAGTGTCGTATTTACAAATACAGTGTATTTTACTTATTCTTGGAAACAACAGAAAATGTAAAAAAAACTAATAGTTGAAGTAATCAGTCTAGCTAGATCATGGTTGTTTACTTTTCAAAGTCAATAGATTTATTGAAGAGTTGGTGACCATTCAGTTATTACAAGATATTTAAAAATAATCTGCCGGGCCATATCTATGGGGAAAAACGTTTGATGGATGCAACATTTTTTATTTCATATTATAATGTTTAGTTATTTAGTAGATAGAATTCATCATAGAATTAATTTAGCACGACAAACAGCAACTTTAAAGTGGGGAATAATAATTCATTGCAAGTGATGATCTTTTAATAATAAAATTACAGTTTTCCTTTCCTGTAATATTGATTGCTGTGTAATAAATAATTAAAATTGTGAAGTGTAGTGTGGCAATTTACGTATCTATCAATCAATTCTGGAATTAATAAATGAATACACCGGCTCATTAGGCAATCATCCCTTACCCCCGTATCTATACATCTTACTATGCACTTTCTATTACCTGCTTACTTAAAAATCTCAAACAATGCTGGGTTGGCTGGAAGAGATCTCTTTTAGAGATAAGCCCACCTTTGTAAACAACTTTCATATTTACCGGTGTAATTATGTTACAAGTGCAATAAAGAATATATATACCTATAGACGAGTAAGTAATGACTTGAGTAAAACTTGTTATTTTCAAATGCTTCTCATATCATATTCACATCACATGCAATTTATAGTATAATTCATCTTAAATTCAGTCTTAGTGCGGTTTTGGTACATTTAAGATTAATTTATAGGTAATATTAAATTCGTGTGAATAAAATATTAAAAGCATTTAAAAATTGCAAGTTTTACTCAAGTCATTACTTACTTGTCTATATGTATATACGGGGGTCGGTGTTGAGGATTCCGGGTGTAGAGAGCTTCCACCTTCAGCCTCATCGTCACTTAGCATCAGGTGGGGGGAGGTATGGGCTGATTATCACTGACACTACAAATTTTAATTGCTTAACTTAAATTAGAGTACTTCATGTTACATAGTGGAGAAGTTTCCTAGTTTTTTATTCGCTATTATTAAAATTAAGGCAAAATTATCAAATTATCTCTAAAAATGAAAAAGTTACAGGACGTGAAAGTTACGATTTTAAGATAATTTCGCTCATCGGGAACCGGTGGCCTGACGTCATCTACGGAACATCTCCAGCGGCCGGCCGCGCCACCACCGCCATACAAGCAACAGGTCGGATGACATCACGCCCTTACAATCGCATCGCGCAAAAATTCGTCAACTTAAATTATTTATTATTCTGCCATTTACTGACGGATTACAATTTTTTTTCACTAGTAAAGGCTATATTTTAATTTTATGAAGTTTTAACATCATGAAACTTCTCCATTAAAGTCTGGAATACTTGTTGGCAGTGGTTCCTAATTAGTTTTTTCTACGTACACCTCCAACAAAGACCTTCGACTTGAATGATAAATAAAAGATGAAATCAGATGGATGAAATCATGTAGATGAGTTTGCTGCGCGTACCACTTGATTCAACCTCTCGTACCCCTGGGCTGGGGGTACGAGTACCACTAATTGGGAAACACTGCTATAAAGAATCGAAAATATTTAATGTTGTAATAAAATACTGTTCCATTATCTTACCATATTTACCAAGATGCAGGGGTGGAAAATGGTCAGTGAAGTCAGTAAAAGTCAGTTTTTTTGGCTTAGGTCAGTAAAAGTCAGTTTTTTCGAAAAATGGTCAGTAAAGTCAGTATTTTCACGAGCTATACGGGTTTACGGTCTGGTTTCTGTAGATTGAGCGCTGCGCGGCAGACAACGCCAGGCAAAATTATAAAAGTAGGTAGGTAGTGGATGGAACTGACTAACTAAAAATCGCGCTGCGCGGCCAATTTCTTTGCTAATGATAAGCAAAATTGTAAGATTTTTGGATGAAACTGACAAAAATTACGCTGCGCGGCCGTTTTTTTTGCTATGAACAGGCAAAATTACAACAGTAGGTAGTGGATGGAACTGACCGCGCAGTACGACCGATTTTTGTACTAAAGATAGACAAATTTACAAGAATACTGACTAAAATTCGCACTGCGCGACCTTTTTTTCACTATGGATAGGTATTTTTTTAATCCGGCATTTTGAGCATCCTAGGCAGGCAACTTCCATCCTTTCGAAAATTGTAACCCTAGTAGTAATACAATAAACATGATAACTTATAGCAAACCTAGGGCCCCTTGATAGAATTTGCCACAAGCTCCGCGCTGGCTTAATCGGGCACTGGATTTGGTCAGTAAATGGTCAGTATTTTAGAAGGTTTTAGTCAGTAAAATCAGTAATTTTGGCCATAAAAACAGTTTCCACCCCTGAAGATGACTAAAACCATTTCTTTTTATCTTAATAAATCTGTAATTGTGTCTCGATCAATATTTAATGACAATACCAAATCAAAAGGCTGCTTACACTACTACTTACTACTAAGTAGTATCCAGTATCAAGTTTTAATAGTAGGTATCTTTATTCTTTTATTAGTTGAAAATTTTAAACTGACTGTATGGTTTACAAATGCATAGAGTACAAACATACAAATATTCGTGTAGAGTTGTCAGCATACTCATAGTCATAATAAATTATTTTATTTTATTTTTATTTTATTGTTAAAGGTACAATAACAGAATACAAACTATTACATTGCAATCTACATTAAAAAGCACTTTTTTAAATTTATATCCCAATAACAATTGTACACAGCATTGACTCAAAATAACAGTAAACAAATATTTAATTAACATAACTTAATAAGCTAAAAAGCTCAATACAATACGAACAAATTCAAACAAATAACAAATGCAGGTCAATTAAATTTCACGCAGCAGTGACACTTTAAATGAACATAAACTACAATTAAAAATATCTTTTTGAGAACATAAGTTATTATAGGCAAGCAACATACGTAATAGTGGTGCATTTCTTGACACATTATTGTTTGTGCCTGGTATACTAAACAATTGGAAATTACTGTAGAAAACCTCGGAAATAAGTCACAAACCAATTGTATCCAAACTGAGTATATTGAAAGTGTAATAGTTACAACATCAAACTTATTAGCAACCAAACTTATTATCGGGATAATCGCCCATTTACAAAACTTATTGTGGATATCGAAAACAATATTTGTTGATCGTAAGACCGTTCGCTTTTGGACATCCAAATCAAAACCTATTGCGAACCAAAACTTATTGTTCTTACGATCGTTCACTTGTAAACAATCAAAACAAAACCTATTTGCGAACCTAAACTTATTGGTCTTCCGACCGTTCGCCTCAACTGTCCGATCCAGAATCCTCCATCAGTCGTGCCGCCAAGATAAACCTTACACTCGACCATCCTGATGACGCGCGTGTCCCCACGCGTGCACCCGGTGGAACCTTACACTTGGCGAAACGAAACAACCTCATATTATGCTAAACAATAGTCTTGAATGTATTCTTATTACATCCGTCGTTATGAGTCCATCGTTATCAATGTTTCAGGCCAAGTCACGTTGAGGATCTTTTCTAATTCCTCTCGCTCGCTTTTGACCTGAAACAACACAAATATATATATAGTTAATTCAGCTTTAACTGTTATTAATTGAATATTAACTATGTACATCTTAAAACTATATCATACATATTAAGAATCGGACATGTTGTCATCATCGCTTGCGTCACCCCTAGCATCAATATCATTGTCATCATCTATATCAAGTGACGCTACGTGTATCCAAGGTGGCTGAATCGAGAGATCCTTATTGTTACTTAATAGGAATTTAAGCAGCTGATCATGGGCCTTCGCACCTTAATGTCAAAGTACTTGACCGCATAATTCTGTCACTAATGTCGTGGATAAAACAAAGTCAACTGCTTTCCTGCCGTAAATTACGCATTGAATTAATAAAGCTATCTTCTTATAGTACTTAATAGTTTTCAATTAATTTATTGGGCCTACTCTTTCGTTTGAGCATGTTCTCTAAAAGTTGCCCAAAATTCTGCTCGCAGAACGCATTGCTTAACTTAGGGGAAACGTCAAAAATTTTCCACTTTTCGATGTAATGCCATAGGTCACGGAAAGATCCTAGAGATCTGAAATTAAGATATATATTTCTTTATATCTTTCACGTATCTTTAACCAGAAACACGCTTCAGTGATTTTGACTCGATACATTTTAATTTCAAAAATACCTCTTAAAAATTCTTAAATTCGAAATTATTTAAGACCAACATTAGGTATTCAAGTCAAAATTGCTTTAAATAATTTGTATCATCAATATTCACAATCGTGTAGAAGCATTTCTCTTTAATCACTATAGTTATTTACTACGAATTGATTTAGTGATTTTTACTCCAAATCTGCAGAATCGGTCTCCCGCCCGCGCGCGTCGTTTTCTCATTGCTATTTCGCTTTACAATTTATTTTTAACATAGCCCCTTAATCTGCTATTCTTCCGAATAGTAACTATAGAATATTGAGTTAAGACTCATACTATGTTTTTGCTAGTCCCGCTAATTTGCATTGCAAGCACTAAATTCTTCTCATCCCATCCACAAATCTCAGCACACTCGTACCCATCTTACAAGAATATAATGTTCTGGTATTTGTAACGATATCTGTAACATCCATTTTGTAATAATGATATAAATTTGTTATAGCTATGGAAACCTATAATTGGCTTATTTAAGACTTATATGCAATTACTCAATCTGTACCTAATATAGCTGTTGGTTTTCTGAATAAATCATAAAATTAAATCAAGTATAAAATTCTACTCAACTCACTACCAGATTACATCAGAAAATCTCAGACTCTCAAGTCCTTTAGAGATAGAGTTAGAAGTGATTTCTTTTCCTCTTCTTCTGATTTACTTTTTATTTATTTTCTCCTTTATCTTATTTTTATTCATATTTAGATATAACTATTGTTTGTTTTCATACACACTTTGTTCTTCCCTTTTTATAATAGCACCCACTCCCCATTTTTTTTTTTACCCAAAGGTTGCCTGGAAGAGATTGCTGCTTAGCAATGGGGCCGCCTCTTGTATACTTTCTTCTTTGTATTTTTGATCTCTTTGCTATAATATTTTTACTTGTGTGCAATAAAACGTAATTTATATATTTAAAATTGTTTTAACTTGATTGCCCCGCGGTTGACTATAACAAGTACGTTTGGCAGCAATATCGTAATATTTAAGTGTTGAAAACATAAGGTTAACTTAAAATTAAGCTAGCTTTATAGTAAGTTACTTAATAGCTTGCTTGACTACTTATTAGATGTGAATCAGTCTTATGTAATTTATTTAATCAGGCAATCAACTAAAATGTTTTCGACTATTGTAACATTATTAAAATAACAATAATATTAGACAAGTAATTAAAAATAGCTACTTGAAAAGTATAATGTATTACCTACTGAAGAAGTTATCAGAGTGGTTTTTACAACTTAACTGTACTACTTTAGCTTGCAGTTGTAACCTGTCAATAGCTCACAAAACACTCTGCTCCAATAGCACTATTGTAACTCTGTACTATCACTCCTTAAATATTACTACTCTATAACCCATAAATCACTTTAAGCTCTAAAATTCTGCGCCCAAAATAAGGTATGTAAAGGAGTTATAACACGCTATACTACCAATTGTTAGAGCCTGTATAGCAACTTAGTTTTATAAAATTCAACTATAGAAAACTCCTAAACCACATAGTCCTATTACCAAAATCTCAGTTGGGTTGGGTATATAACCATCTAAACAAAAACAAAAGATCAATCACCCAACTAGCAGTTTAACGTCCTACAAACGTTATTTTATTACCACTGGTCGTAAAATCTAGGTCGCACTAACGTTATAATAACGTTTGCTAAACGAGAAAAGGGCCCCATTTATATGACCTACGTTGTTGTTTAATGGTCATACAAAAGTCACAAGACGACTTCATTAACGTCATTCAACAGTTGTATGAACTTTAAGGAATTGCCACTTTCATTGTACAGCAGTCGCATCAAAGTTTTACAACGTATGTATCATGATTTATTAATATATAAACATATTTGTACAAAGAGATAAAAGTTGAGTGTTGTTTAACTTTTGTTAACTGTGTCTGTCTTTCATACCATTTAGTTCGACAGGGAATTAAGATTTATAATAATATACCTTTGTAAATACTATTCATATTTTCATGCCCCTTCGTAGGTTTGCGTTTTAAACATAAAATATTTATTCGTAAAATTATGTTGTCAGCCATGTTGATTTTGTCGCACACATCTCTTTATGACGTTATCAAGACAAAAAGTAGTTTTAAGGTTATTTGAAGGCCAAATAAAAAACCATACAATACGCCATTTTATCAAACGTTCCGTAAATATGGCGGCCAAGTTGTTTAAAGTCATGAAACATGACTCAAATTTGACTAAATGGTTAATTAAAGTCAGAATTAAATTAAATGAATATCACATAATAAAAAGGTTATATTTGAGTCGTAAATAAACAACCAAGTCATTTAAGTGTCTCAAATTGACTTGCTGTAAACAAAATAGTGATAGTTTTATAAAGGTCGTACATAGGTTTTCCAAACACCTAATTTGGTCAGTTGAAAACTTTTATCGGACTTTAACGTTAGTATGACTATTGCGTACAGACGTTTTAGCTAAAACTTTGACGTAACGTTGTATAGTTTACCGACGTTGATATTATGACTAGTCTAATTATGACATTCATCGCACGACTAAAAAGTTAAATTAAAGATGTCTATACGACTTAGCAATCATCTCATTACTATTATAAGACTGTTATCCAATTAAAGTCGTACGAGTCAGAACTAATATAATTACCTATTATTGTTTTTTTTTGCTTATTGGGCAATTATAATAGCCAATCCATCTCCTTAAACTCCATTTTCAAGGACATAGTTATCCATCCATCCATATAGCCAACATCCAACTAAAATAATATTCAAAAAGTAGTCTCGAACCCCCTTTTAGAGAACACACTTAACAATCCATCCATATAACCAACTAGTATTTCGCCCTGGTGCGCGGGCTGCTGAAGCAGCCCGCGGGCATCGCCCTGTTGGGCTGTAAGTAGTGGACTTTGAAGAGTTGGACTGCAAATTTTCGAATAGCCATATTGCCATCCGCAAGTTGCAGGGCGGTGTGGTGATGCGTAGTAAAAATGAATGCTCTATTAATCTTTCTAAAAACTTTGCTGGCTGATATTAAAATCATAGATAACTAATATAAAATTACTATGTGAAACATCAAATCAAATCAAATCAGGGAGTGCTAATAATCTTCGAAGCGGTTTTGGAGTTTAAGTATTAAAATCATAGAAAAACTAATAAGGAGTTCTGTTTTCGTGGCTTTATATTAATCCATTTCCAAACTATTTGTGAATTTGTCCAGAATAATCGTTTTGCGAGAATTTCGAGTTTCTGTTCTTGCTTGCACCATTCATGGTGTGACCTAATCAGACTCCCATTAAAGCAACCTGCAGCTCCAGCTTAGGAATCGTTACAGTTTTCAGGTACAACTCTACATTTCCCAGCTACAAAGGCCACATCGTCATCTCTAGTCAGTAAGGGAAAGTGGCATAATGCTTGGTCAGAGGCATCAACGAAAATGTGTTATCTAAATCAAGTCAACTGTAAGAAACCATAGCATCTGGGTACTGAAAATAATTTGCAAGTCTCAAGCTTCTGAACCCATCAATACCAATCTTTGTTCATATTCTCAACGATTTAATCATCCCATTTGAACGTAGATCACCAAACTTCCTGCAGCAATATCTTTTAATTAATCAGGAAGATGGAGCTCGGTGGCGCAGTGGTTTAGCGCCTGGCCCAGCGATTGCGGAAGTTAAGCAACGTTCGCAAGGGTCGGTCATGGGATGGGTGACCAAAAATTTATTATCTCGAGCTCCTCCGTGCTTCGGAAGGCATGTTAAGCCGTTGGTCCCGGCTGCATTTGCCAATCCGCATTGGGCCCGCGTGGTGGGTTATGGCTCAACCTCCTTACCACTCATAAGGAAGGCCTGTGCCCCAGCAGTGGGGACATCAAAAATGGCTGATGGACAATCAGGACGAGACATAAACATACCCAGTGACATTAAAATTTTTAGCAACTCGCGATTCGTTGGCGGTCGCAAACCTTCGGTGATCTCTTTGTCCACCTTCTTAAGGCTGAGATCAAACCGTGAACAAAAAGTGTCTATGGCTGGTTTCCAATTTGTTGGGTCTATTAGAGGCCCAATTTCAAGTCAAAACCAGTTGCTTCATCTCCTTCTCGTTATCCGTGAAGTCGAGATAGTCATCAACGTAGTGCCTTCTCTTAATGGTTTCGACTGCTTGTGGATGATGACATGAAACAAAATCATCAGTATTACGACAAATAATACAAGTACCTATGCATGGAGATGATGTGGCATCGAGGTCATCGAGGTGACCTTATAAGTAACAGGCCTTCTTTCTTTCCATTACCCTCCAAAGGAAGTACTGGGCGTTTTGATCCTGATCATTTACTTAATCTGCAGGAACATTTCCCTTTATCTTTTCTTTTCCGGAACCTAACCAGGACATCAACTAATGAATTCAACAGATCTGGGCCAGTCAGTAATTCGCTATTCAGAGACACTTCTTGAGTATCGGCTTTCGCATCAAAAACAAGTCTTAAGTTTTCCAAGTTTCGACCAACTGGTGCCTGAGCAGTTTTCTTGGCATAATCTTTTTCCAACATGGTATGCATCTGCTTCGTGTAGTCTACTGCGAAGCTCGGATCAAAATCCATTATCTTCTTAAAAGCGTAATCTATTTTCGGCGTTTCTCTTGTTGTTGGGTTGGGAAGCTTGATGTCATCGTTCCTCCACAGCAAAGCAGACTCCCAGAGCCGTCGATTTTCTTCGACTTAGTATCGTAAATGCGAAGTGCTCGTCATTCTTCTGGAGAATATCTAGGTAGCTTAGAATTCCTGATGCCTATGCTATCAAGTCTTAAGTAATTCTCTAATAAGAGGTGAAGTTCATCCTCTTCTTCGGACTGTAGTGACAAGCAAACTCGGGAATAATCTTTCTCGAAATTGACGACGAAACTCCATGCACAATCCAACTAAGTTCAGTGAGAGAGACGACAGGCTCATCCTTCCTGCCTTCTTTTATTTCTCGGCTTATATTCAAATGACAATAACTTTGGCCTATGAGGAATTGAGGATTGTCTGTCGATAGAGGTGGTCGTACTAAGAAATCATGTTGCCATCAATAGGATAAGTAGCTTTCAAGCATCATAAGCGTATTTTGCGGTTGCAGATCCACTCCCAGCGTTGGTTAACGTCTTCGCTTTGGAACTTGTCACAGGCAGTAGGTAATCTGATGGGCCGTGTTGTTGCTTGGGTTTTATCTTCGTCTTGTTCGTCAAATCTACCTTATCGGGCGAGATCGGTCGTTTGTCGTATGTAACTGATTTGAAGGACTTCGGTGGTTGCGGTTTTGTGCCATTATCCGATTCTGCAAGCTGATTTGTCATTTCAGGCGGGATGAAACGATTTGGGCGCCGTTTTATTTCTAGTGCGCGGGGTGTAAGCCTGGACTTCCATTCTTAATATTTTTTTCTACAGCTTTTTAAATCCAAATACTTTTTTCATACATTATACCCCCTTTTACACCTCCTTCTAGGAAAACAATTATGTCAATCAGTCAGTGAGTGAGTGGTAACTGGTAGTCGATCTATAAATGCTGGGTTTTCTGTAATTTTGTGAACTTGTCACAGGCAGTAATCATATAGTCACAGACAGTAACAGTCATCATAAATGGCCCGTATTATCACAGAAAACGCACCTAGCTTTATGCTTGGGTTTCTTCGTGCTGTTCGTCAAAACTACCTAATCGGGCATCTTCTCCGATTTAATCGTCACGATCGGATCGGTTTGTATGTAACTGATTTAGAGGACTTCGGTGGTGGTGGTTCTATGCCGCCCTATTGAGTCCGCAAGTGGAGCTCATTGATTCGTTATTGCAGGCGAGATGATACCATCCGTTTTATTTTAAGCAAGAGGGGTCTAACGATTTATCGTTTATTTTCCTGCGGGTGGCTTCGTGGTTTTCAGTAATTTTGTTTTTCCACTATTTTGAATATTTTAGAGTCCTCTACAGCTTTCGTTTGAGTAGTACCATTTTGGCGGACAGTTCCCGTTATGAGTTTTCTTAATCTTGAATATTTTTTCCTACACAATACAACCCCTTTCCCCTCTACAACTGTTCCTTTTTGGTAATAACAAAAATGTGACGGTACCTGGAATATAAACCTTACTTTCAATTTCAGTGTTGCCACCTTTTCGATATAAAATAGTCAAATGACGACCTCCGTGGTCGAGTGGTTTGCACGCCGGTTTTCAAGGCGTCACCATCTCTTGAGGTCCCGGGTTCGATCCCCGGCTGGGTCAAGGTAGAAAATTAACTTTTCAATATTGTCTCAGGTCTGGGTGTTTGTGATACCACCGTTGTCTCTGATTTCCATAACACAAGTGCTTTAGCTACTTACCTTGGAGTCGGAGCAATGTGTGTGATGTTGTCAAATATTTATTTATATTTATTTATTTAAATGTCATTAGTATTGGCAAAATCTAATGGTTTTTGATAAAAAATATTTAGAAATGCCGCTATTTCAATTTTTCACATTTTTGGGGTAAATCTCGAAAAATACCCTAAAAATGGGTAAATTTTTTTTACAGGGCACTACTACTTGATAGGTTGCATAATTCGTCAATACATGGCAACAAGTGGTTTTTTTTTTTGCATTTTGGGGTAAATCTCAAAAGTTACCCTGAAATGGGGTAAAAATATTCTACCAATCAATACACTGTACCTATACCTACAGCCGTTTTATGAACCTCAAAACGCTCCAGTTTTTCCATCTGGAAGAAAATCGACTAATGCTGGGTTTTCTGTAATTCTGTATGGCGGCCATTTTGTTTTTCAGCCATTTTGAAATTTTTTTCGCGCTTCAGGATCTGCTTGGAGTCCTATACAACTTTAGTTGGAGCACCATCTACCTATGTAGTACCATTTTGGCGGGCAGTACTCCGTCATTAGGATCTTGACCTGGACTTCCACTTTTATTTTATTTTCTTATAGTTTTCTAAATTGTCAATACTTTTTCTATACATTGTACCCATCTACAAATGCTCCTTTTAGGTAATAAAAATGTGGCTTTACCTGGAAATTAACCTCACTTTAAATTCCAGTGTTGCCGTTTTTTCGATATAAAAATAGTCAAATGTCATTAGTATTGGCAAAATCTAATGGTTTTAAATAAAAATGATTTAAAAATGCCGCTATTTTTATTTTTCACATTTTTGGGGTAAATCTCGAAAAATACCCTGAAAATGGGTAATTATTTTTACAGGGCACTATTACTTAATATGTTGCATAATTCGTCAATACATGACAACAAGTGGTTTTTTATTTTTTTTGCATTTTGGGGTCAATCTCAAAAGTTACCCTGAAAGGGGGTAAAAATATTCTACCAATCAATACATTGTACCTATACCTACAACCTTTCTATGAACCTCAAAACGCTCCAGTGTTTCCATCTGGAAGCAAATCGACTATATGCTTGGTTTTCTGTAATTTTGTATGGCGGCCATTTTGCTTTTCCGCCATTTTGAATTTTTTTTTCGCGCTTCAGGATCTGCTTGGAGTCCTCTACAACTTTAGTTTGAGCACCATTTACCTATGTAGTACCATTTTGGCAGGCAGTACTCCGTCATGAGGATCTTGACCTGGACTTCCATTTTTAATTTTTTTTCTTATAGTTTTCTAAATTCTCAATACTTTTTCTCTACATTGTACCCATCTAAAATTACTCCTTTTTGGTAATAAAAATGTGGCTTTACCTGGAAATTACCTCACTTTGAATTCCAGTGTTGCCATCTTTTCGATGTAAAAATAGTCAAATGTCATTAGTATTGGCAAAATCTAATGGTTCTTGATAAAAATTATTTAAAAATGCCGCTATTTCTATTTTTCACATTTTTGGGGTAAATCTCAAAAAGTACCCTGAAAATGGGTAATTTTTTTTTACAGGGCACTACTACTTGATGTGTTGCATAATTCGTCAATACATGGCAACTTTCTCAAGTGTCGTAAACTGCCTCAAAATAGCCTTAAAATATTTGAAAAATGTATAAAATTTACAAAATGGCCGCCACCGCGTCCGCCATATTGATTTTTCGATTGTTCATATTTTTCCTATATTAAGCAGCATATACTGCGTGCAATGACGTTTCGATTTTCTATCTCACTCGCACCCAGCCGCCGCAATAGGACTTGAAAAAAGGGCATCTCGAAAATGTCTTTTTCCTCTGCAGGTTTCAGGGTTGCCAGACGTTGTCAACCAAAATACCAAAATGTCACTTGTATACAGACTATACACGAACCCTCATACTCGGAATTTCCAAAAAGTGGTTATTTCACTTTTTTGAATTTTGGGGTAAATCTCAAAAGTTACCCCGAAATGGGGTAAAAATATTCTACCAATCAATACATTGTACCTATACCTGCAGCCGTTCTATGAACCTCAAATCGCTCCAGTGTTGCCATCTGGAAGAAAATTGACTTAAAAAATGGCGTGTTTTCGTACCTCAAACAAAATGGCCTCTACAACAGGCGCCATCTTGAATTTTTAAAAAGTTTCCCCGATTGGTAAAAATTGAGGGTAATTGTGGTGAAACGGTAAAAAAAATATTCTCAAACTAAATAACACTTTTGAGCTGTGGCCCCGCGGTTTGGGGTCCAAAAACCGTTTTTTTCAAAACTCTCCGGCGCGGCCGCCATTTTGTTTTTTTGTTTTTTTAATAATTTTCTAAAGTTTATATGTCAAAATCTACCACTCTTGTAAGTTTGAGCAAAATCGGTTGGAAAACAAAAAAGTTACAAACTTCGCCACAGCCGCCATCTTGTTTTTCCCAAATGTCATAATTTTTCCCCAGTTCGATTGAGGTTTTGCACATTTTCCCCAAACATCACTATACCCTTTTCTACCTCCTTCTGGGAGAACAATCATGTCAATGAGTCAGTGAGTGGTAATCGAGCTATATATAGTATAATAATAATATCCAACATAATATCCAAAGTAGCCTCAAAATTCTTTATCGAGGACGTACTTCAACAATCTATCCCTATAAAAAAAACTAATTAACTATTTTCTAAGCAGGTCAAGACACAGATCCATCTATTCTCGTGCTTTGGCTAGACGGTCGGAATGGGAGGATGTCTATAATTGATTGAATTATTTGAATTACATCTTTAAACGAAAAAGTAGGGTTACATGACCTGTTTGAGTGGTGGTGTCCGACGCCCGCCCGTGCGCTGACTTCCTTGGAGCCCTCGCGTATGGCAGCCTGCTGCAGCTCAGGCTCTCCCGGGGCCTCGAACCTCTGGCGGCAGGCAGCGTGCTGCGGCTCCGGCTCTCCCGGGGCCTCGAACCTCTGGCGGCAGGCAGCGTGCTGCGGCTCCGGCTCTCCCGGGGCCTCGAACCTCTGGCGGCAGGCAGCGGCAGGCAGCGTGCTGCGGCTCCGGCTCTCCCGGGGCCTCGCTTCGCCGGCGCTGCTCAGCGTCACGCGTTGCTCGCAGGTTGCTTCCATCTTCATCAGGCGCAGCCGCTGCTGCTTCTGTTTCAGAGCGTGCTCACGCTCTCGTAGTCTGCAGCCGTGGTCCCGGCTGCAGCTGCGGCTACGTCGGCGTGTGCCCGCGCTCGCAAGCTCGGCTTGCTCTGCGGCTGCTCGCCCTGCTGTTCCGCCGATCTCGTGTTGGAGTCCTTGAGCTCCGTTGGTCATCAACTTCTTTGAGCACATTGTCCATGACCTGGAACTCAGTGACAGGGAAAACAGTTAGATCATACTTATTTTATTTCACTATTAGATATATAGTTTAAACACGTTAAACCTAACTCTATTAATATACTAGCGATCAAACAGACAAACGTGGATAGCAATTTCGTTTTATAATATTTAGAAACTTTCTAGTTACAGTAACTTTTTGGTTATTGAATCGGCCTATGTCCATCAGTGGACATGTATGTAGGTATAGCCTGTAAATATCAATATTAAATAACGTCGATTTTAGCCAAATTAAATTTTGAGAAACAATTTCATCTGAAATGTTAATTTGCCAAATCACCTTTAATAACTGTCGGAGTGTCGGCAAGTGTCACTCATTTAGTTTCATAGTAAACAACGAAACTTATGTACCTTTACCAGTGACCCAAATTCTCACGCAGATAATAATTGATACACAGTCAACTTGTAAATGCATGTTTTTCTGTAGGTACACATAATCATTCAAGTTTGAGATAAACTTGTCCATGTTGACAACACAAACATTTGTTAGGTACTGACAGGAAATCGAACCCGGCACCCTCTCATCATAGGAAACAGAGAATTATCAGTCATGTAAACCTAGTGTGTGTTATATCTATCGTGTTCGTTAACTCGCTTGTTTAAGGAGAAGGTCCAACACTTTAATCCTGTACTTATAAAAAAGTGATAAGAGCGAACCAACTATTCCGCATTCAAACAATTAAATTGAGCTTCGACTGTAGGATTGAATTATGTTTGCGTTTGATTGTAAATATTACCATAGGTACTTATGTTCGTTCTCAGGTATTCAGGATGTAACAAGAACCCGACTTATCAATGTTTACGTTCCCGGCCGAGGCCGGCCACGTAGCTAAGATGATGTCACGGGTACCTAGCTTGGTATTGTTTAGTTTTAAAGAAATTAAGTAGGTACCTATGTGTAATATTTTTTTAAATGTGATCGTGCGGTGCCAAGCCAACAACTGTGCAAAGAACAACGACCACTTCCCATACAAGTGATGACCTGTCAAATTGCTTTTTTTTTTTGTTAGATGTATAATAAAAATAAAAATATATTGAAGTAGTTACTATGACCCTAGAACACTAGTATTTATTGAATTTCAATTTGAAAATCACAAACATTATGTAATGGTAAAATAAATAATGTTCTATTTATACTAATTTCGATTTCAATTTATTTACATTCCAAACTAAATGTAGGTAACTATTTTAAATCTTTATTATTAGTTTACTTTCTTTCGGTATTGTATGCATATTATATATATATATATTTTTTTTGTAAACCATTTATAAATAACAAAAAAATGCAATATTATGTGCTAGGTAGGTATATCACTTCTATATACATACCTATTATAGGTACACGATAGTTGTTAAAGTTAACATTTTGACAGGACAGAAATGGGCGTCCTTCTTTGAAAATAAAGAACAAAAACACTATTCCTTCACCACTTTTATAAAATTTCAAATTATAAATAGGTACTTAGGCGTGATGTACTTACACAGTTTTGCGTAGAGATCCCACTTGCTGAAATGTAGAAAACCTCGGAAATAAGTCACAAACCAATTGTATCCAAACTGAGTATATTGAAAGTGTAATAGTTACAACATCAAACTTATTAGCAACCAAACTTATTATCGGGATAATCGCCCATTTACAAAACTTATTGTGGATATCGAAAACAATATTTGTTGATCGTAAGACCGTTCGCTTTTGGACATCCAAATCAAAACCTATTGCGAACCAAAACTTATTGTTCTTACGATCGTTCACTTGTAAACAATCAAAACAAAACCTATTTGCGAACCTAAACTTATTGGTCTTCCGACCGTTCGCCTCAACTGTCCGATCCAGAATCCTCCATCAGTCGTGCCGCCAAGATAAACCTTACATTACGTACTGAACGAGTAGGTACTTTAAAGTTTATCTGTTTCAAAAGTTGATCACAATATCCACCATTAACTATTTTATGCAAAACACATAAGTCATTTGCTAGCCGACGCTTCTCCAAACTGACAAGTGAAAACTTTGTAAGCCGGTCAGCGTATTCCGGTAATTTACGTCTCAAACCAAGCCTTGTACATAGATTTCTCAAAAAGTGGCGCTGTATAGACTCAATTCTGTCAATGTGATTATTATAGAAAGGCGACCAAACGCTAGAACAATATTCTAAAATACTCCTAACCAATGATGTATAAAGTATTATTATTGAATTCGGGTTTTTGAATGGTTTGGATTGTCTTATTATAAAAGCTAGCATCCTTTTAGCTTTACTACAAATATGATCGTAGTGTTGCCTAAACGATAATACTGAATCAAAAAATACACCCAGATCACGAACAACGGTTACACGATCCAAGACTACTCCATTTATATTGTAATTGTACAATATTTGATGTTTATTCTTTGTGAAACTGATTGTTTGACATTTCTTACTGTTAAGTGACATATAGTTTTTACTACACCAATTTAACAAAATATTAATATCATCCTGCAGAGATTTACAATTATTAATATCATTAATTTGCCTAAAAAGCTTTATGTCATCAGCATATGCTAAGCAGTTACTACTACAGCCACCCACTATCTCTCGGCGGTCCTGCCGCGAGCTGAACGCCGCCGGCGCCGAGTGTTGAAGCGGCCTTACAGCTTTACACCTGCAATTTAATATAAGTCGTTTGTTTCGCAGTATTTTCCTGTCTCATAATTATGATGTCCTATTTTGGCGTAGCTATAGCGTTTCTGTTAGAAAAAATCATATTCATTTATGTATTGCTATTCATTGGCTTACACTTCTTGTAGTTTTGATTTAAAAAGGTTATAAATAAGGATGATGTTCACCATGTGTGTGTGTAGGTAGGTAGATAGACTAGTATCATCAATTTCACCTGTGTAGGTCCCTAGAATTTACTTGTGAAAACTGAAAATCAATACTTCCGTGTTATTAATAAGTTTATCTTAGTTTGCCCCACTGCAAAATAGGTATATTATTAAGTTCATAGGAAGTTGCTGTTAATATATGATTGTTTTGGTTTACATGATGAGAGTGGCCGAGATAAGCGATGAGTGCTCTGTGCTAGCTATCACGTTGTGTAACGAACTAACGACTTGTTTACTCGGTTGCATGGCGACTGAACTATTCCATGTAAAATTATATGTTTTTTACTATTCTCTTTAATTCATTAACGCCGGAGCGGTCGCTGGCGACCGAGACACAATAGATTTTCTATTGTGTCTCATTTTCCGGGCGTTGAAAAGTTAAAGGAGAAGTCAGTCAACTCGGCTTGCGATATTCAGACTGCGAAATTATTTTTTGTACCTAAGTACCTATCTATTTTTTGTTGTACCAATTTTAAAAAGACTTTTTTTTTCAGACTGTCGTCGAAAATGAGTAAACTGTGCCGACAAGTGTCAATAGAGTCCCCTGGGTCGACGTTAAAGGAATGCGTGTTCAGTTTCGAGGTGCCAGTGCCGGAGGTGCCGATGTACGGCGCGCGCATCCGCGTCGTGTTCGCGGGCGCGTGCTACCGCGCCAACCGGACGCGCTCCGCCTCCGTGTGCAGCACCTCCTCCGTGTCCTCCATCGGCAGCCTCTCCGGCGAGATGGAGAGCTTCGGCATCCACACCGCCACGCCCGCGCACATCGGCCTGCGGGACGGCGCCTTGTTCCCGGGCTACGAGGTCGCCGGAGTGATCGATGCGATCGGGAAAGCTGCCGACTGTCCCCCGGGCATTAAGGAGGGAACTAGAATAGTTCTGTACCCGTACGAGGGTGTGCCCCACGGCTACGCTGATTACATTGTAGTGCCAGACTTCAAATGTCTGGTGCCAGTGCCGGACAAGCTGCCTTTGAGCGTGGCGGCCATGCTGCCGACAGGGGCTCTGTTAGCCATGAACACTGTTTTCACGGCGGGTGAGTGCCTGAATACGGCGCTGAAGGATCCGAGCCACAAGGACCGCGCGACGGTCCTGATCGTGGGCACCGGCGGCCTGGCGCTTTGGGCGCTGCGCATCGCCACCAACTACTTCCGCCGCGGGCCCCACCACGATAGGATCTCCATCACCGTTGCGACTCTCAAGGATGAAGGCTTCGTTCTTGCGAAAGAGAGCGTCGAGTGAGTTGATATTTTTCTTTCTATCATACTTTACCTTATTAACTTTTAAACTTGACTCACAAATACATACTAGCTGATATGAATAAGACTTTAACCAGCATAAGAAGCATGGTATCTTCGTTCTAGAGGTGTAGAGCACAGCAAAGTAGTTTGGATGATGACACTTGGTGTTTGTCAGGATCAAGGTGGTCCAGTGGAATGAGGACTTGTACGAGAAACAGCTGATCGAGCGCACGACAGATGCGTGCGGCGGGCCCGTCGACGTGGTCATGAACTTCGGCACCACCTCGCGCTCGCTGCACCGCTCGCTGCAGTGCCTCGCGCAGGTCAGTCTAAATGTCCAATTTAAGGTGTATCGACATATTAGCATATAAAAGTAACGACAGTTTTTACTGTTGTTACTTTTATATGCTGTTTGTTTTCCGTGAATATAAAATATAAAATATAATATAAGACTGCTCGTCAAAATTAAAAGATCGCATTGAGAGGTAAGTCGCACGGCAACGTTCATGTTGGCTCGCGAGGCATATGCGTCTCCACAACGCAAAGTTGCTTCGAAATGTCGATATATGGCATTAGGATTGCTAATGTTTGGTCAATTCAAAACAGTCAGCGTCAAATACTTAACGAGGCATCCAGAATGTACATACATGATGTATGTTTAAAGTATCCCAACCCAACTGGTTAATCGTTTCAACCATATGTGTTCTGATTTCGGACAATGTCTCATGCCATGTATCGTAGTATAATGTTGTATGGTCTGTGCATGTATCGCATTGCGAGGCTGGCTTAGCGAACCATGCCTCGCGAGGCTTTGCAATGTAAAGACACGTTTGCCTCGCGAGCGATGGTGATATTGCCGTGCGAGTACGACTTATCGTTCAATGTGAGAATTTGATGAGCAGCCTCGAGAGCAGCCGCGCTATGTCGGTACACGGCCTAATGCCGTGTATCGTCGTCGCGTTTATGGAAACCCATCCAGTATTCAGAACCCCAGTACTTCTGAGCTGCTGAAAGCTATTAAGCCTTTAAGCTATTGTACGTACTTTTGCTTTCTAGGGATTTGAGTAGAGCATAGCGTTTTCATTATGAAGTCTTGAATACTATATCAGCAACAATACCCGAAAAACATACTGTCAATTAATGATAGCCAACCCTCCCGCAGCTCAGATCTTTCTTCGATCTGACTAACGAAAGGGTTTACTGGAAACATTATTGAAATTAACAATGGAAAGCCGCATTTCAGATCAGTAGTGGTGCTGAATATTGAAAGGGTTTCCGTATACGCGTCTTCGTCTATGTAGCTATTACTACGAGGGTGGATTGATAAGTCTATGACTTTGAAAAGAAGAAATACTTTTTTTCATAATTTATTTTTGTTTCTTAAAAAGAAACTCCTTACGGAATCTTTACACAATTTTCAATTTTAAAATTCGGTAAAAGACTTTTGGAAACAAAAAGCTCAAGCGACTTCTAACTTTTCTTAATGACCCTGTCGACCCTCTCGGCGGCACTCATGACATCAAAACTCATCGAATGAAGATGCGAATCCTTCCTATTCTCTAGATTCAAACCACTGAGATTTTTTCTCCTTGAATAAATGTCTTGGCGGGCAAAGATTTTCATCAAGCCAAAAGGTGGTGTCTAAAATGGGCCCTCATTTCTGTTACCAGTTTTCAGGCGATGAAAGAAAAAATAACGGGTTAAATAAGTAGGAACTTCGTTGGACTGAATACGCAAAGCTACAATAAGATTTATTATATTCATTCATTACAAAGTCATGAACCCACCCTCGTATATTTTTCCTAATTTTTTTATTTATTCAATAGGCACAGAAACAAAATACAATCCAAAACATTATTTGTAGTTCCTTAAAGATAAATATAGGTAGTGGTAAACGCGCGCAAAAGTATAATTTACAATTTACAGATACCCGCTTTTCAATATACGGGACTGGTACAGATCTACTACAATATTTAAAAAAAAAAATATTAAAATAAAATGTCTAATGTCTGTTTGATGTCTTGATCACCTGGGGGCTGATTACGTAACTCTGATGCTAACAATTCTCAGAGTTCAACTCTTATTTTGCAACAGCCGCAACTTTAATAAATGTCTTTTCAAAGTTTTAATTAAATATTCGGATAAAGTTTCGAAATTTATAATTGTTGAGAATCCAAACAAAGTCTCTTAAAAGTTCGCAGGAAACGTGACTATAAAATATGGCGCAAAACGCACGTGTTGATGTTAAGCAATAGCAACAACGTCCAATCGAAATGCAGATTTCGAGCTAGGGTGGTTGCCAGTTTTTTGTCACGCAGTTCTACATGACACCTTTGGTTGAGGTTGTGAGCAGACACCTTTTGATCGCTCACGGCTCATAGAAGCGTTGTCGTTTGACAGTTCTTTGTGTTTTGATAGATGATCGAAGGTTTTTTCGAAAAGTTTTATATTCAGGAAACGCACAGACTTTTATTTCTGTTGGTTTTGCTCATTTTTTAATTTCAAGTTGTGTTAGAATTTTGGAAAACGGAACGTTGTAGAAAAGGAATATCGAAGCGCGGTAGGGCAAGGCAACTCCGACCCAAGCCTTCAGCCGTCATAGAATATGAATATAAGATTCTTGCTAAGTCTTTCAGGAAAGAAATGTCAGTAATGCCAGTGTGACATTTGGGATTTCATCCAATTTTCTCACATTTTTTATGAAGACAGTAAAGTTATCTTAAAAAAACGACTGTGGTCGAAAACAATTTTTATTTTTGTGATGTAAAGTAGTCGCTGGTCTGGGGGTCAAGTCTACTAATGTTAACGTCAAAATCGTGGTTCAATGGTGTTTGAATGGTAATGCTTTTTGACACAGTACAACGGGTTTCGGTTTTGGGTTTAAGAAACAAGAACTGTGTCAAAAAGCATTACCATTCAAACACCATTGAACCACGATTTCGACGTTAACATTAACAGAATTGACCCCCTGGAATGTTGTGCCAGGAATTCCTATTTTAACTTGCCGTGAGTCGAGGGGTTCAGCCAGGCAATTTCGTAATACCGGTGGAAGGAAACAGGCTGTTAAAACAGGAAAACAGGAAAGCCCTGTTAAAACAGGAAAACGTTCAGCCCATAACCTGCAACGGGAAATTATTTTTAATGGTCACAGTTCATTGTAACAAAGATTCAAAATCAGCGGCCTGAAGAGATGTTTCTAACTATATTAGCTTTATTAAAAATATATTTTAAAACTTGACGTTAAGTGTGATTAAGGCGTAAGTGATTATGATTAGTTAAGTACATAACATATTTGCATTTGTACGTACAGTCGAGGTCGGCGTCAGATTGATATAGATGTTAGAAATTTAAAACACGCAGCCCAACGTGTCAGTTTGCGTCCCAGAGCGGGCGCCGCTGGTGCTTTATCGTTTGTTCTAAGCTTTAACGGCTGGTTTATACGGGGTCAGTGACTGGACCCAGTGATTCGGAGTTTCGGACCCAGTAACTGTGTACCAAGTGTCGCAAGGGTCGGTCATGGGATGGGTGACCAAAAATGTATTATCTCGAGCTCCTCCGTGCTTCGGAAGGCACGTTAAGCCGTTGGTCCCGGCTGCAGTTAACTCCCACCAATCCGCATTGGGCCCGCGTGGTAGGTTATGGCCTATCCTCCTTACCACCCATAAGGAAGGCCTGTGCCCCAGCAGTGGGGACATCAAAAATGGCTGATGGACAACTGTGTACCTACATTATTGGGTCCGAAATTCCAAATTTCCGAAATAAAATAGATTGCTGGCTAGGGAGCTCGACTGACTTGCGAGCGAGAAGCCAGCACTGGGGGGATATTGCAATGCAAGCTCTTATAACTTGCCAGGTTTATGAATTGCTATAGTTAGATCTCTTTCTCGCTGTATAGCAAATAAAAGAAACGTATTGATATAGCCATTCAAAAAACTGGCAAGTTTTAAGAGTCTGTAATAGGGGGGCTGGACTGGGCTGAAACTAAGTGTCTACACGAGCCCTACCAAGTTAGCGCTGGACTGGGCTGAAACTAAGCGTCTACACGAGCCCTACCAAGTTAGCGCTGGACTGGGTTACTGTACTGCCACGTTACTGACCCCGTATAAACCAGGCATCGTTCTGGCTGCTTATTGTACCTGTGTCTGTAAGTTGGTTTGACTGGTCGCAGGGTGGTGTAGTGCTGGTGACTGAAGACGTGGGCGAGAAACTGCTGCCTAAGTTCGCGAAGAAGGCAGAGGAGATGGGTGTGCATATCACTGTGGTGCCCAACGGCTCCATCGAGCAGCTGCGGGAGCTCGTCGACCTGGTCGCGCGAGGCGAGGTACTGTTCTCACACTCAGCGCCTATTCCCGATATTTTTTTAATGCACAACAGGATAGTGCTTGGCCTTCACCTCACCTGATGTTAAGTGACGGTAAGGACAGAATCCTCACCACTGAGGAACTAGCTGTCCTCTAACTGTCGGAACACAACAAATTTTAAGTTGTTGTTATGGCGTCAGGATTAGGTAAGATGATGGTAGCTAGCCGGGTGGACTTAAAATAAGCCCTTCTACCAATGAAACCGAGTACAAATTGTACTTCTCCTGGGAATCGAACTTAGGACCCCTGCGTCTTACACGGGTGGGCGAAGCACTAGACCACAGAGGATAATGTTTCCCACAATAGGCATATAACGCATATAAATACGAAAAAGAAGTTGAGAGAACAAGTTTTTTCTAAACTGAATTTAGCTTTTTACCCTTTTTTACCAGTGAAGTCACGTGAAAATCACTATTCTTACCTAAACACTTTTCTCACTAGTATATAGAGGTGAAATGTTATATGTTTAACACGAGACCTTGTGCTGTTTAAATCACTCGCAGCACAAAGTGTCTCTAGTATAACAAATAACTATTTGAGACTCCAAAGAGTCAATGAATGTTTGTAGCGTCCGTAGTTTCTTGTCAATGCCAATTGTATTAAAAAATCTACAGTCATTAGGTATTACTATAGTCAATAAAGCCAAAGCAGCTGAACTTTGTCGCGCAGCGGTGATTGAAAGCACGTGTCCGCTTCAATTTGTTTCAATTTTGCTAACTTGATGTCATGAGCTTTAAGTGGAATGTATTGATATACTTTAGTGTCGGGTAGGTTCACTTATTTAACACTGTCATGTGTGTTGTATAGGCATTGATTATGTGATCAATCATTCATTAACATATTCATTTAAAACGGAATAATCATTACATTAGATGTTATTATAGATGTTGTTGTTAAAGCGTTTCCTATTGCCCAGAAATCTTCGTTGATCGTGTCGCATCAAAGAAATACTTAGTATTGAAAGTTCCGATGATTATCTATGGTCTTATATGATCTTCATCATCAGTTCCACTTCACAAAAATGGTACTTCCTGAAAGCTAATGCACGAGTTACTTGAGAAAATACCAAAATCGCTATGTGTGCCTATAATATTTGAAGAGTTCCCTTGATTTCTCCAGGATCTCATCAGACATCCTGGAGAAATCAAGGGACCTTATGACAATGGGACCAATATGGTTTCAATCAAAAAAAATATTTTTTAAAATCGGTTTATTTGACAAAGTTATGAGGTAACAAACATAATAAAAAGAAAATTAACCGAACTGAGATCCTTCTCCTTTTTTTGAAGTCGGTTAGAAATCATAATTAATATTGTTTAACTTATCATTATTAGTGTAAATTCACTGTTAAATATAATTATTACCTAACTCATTATACGGGTGGCAGGACTGGCAGGGGTGGGTGGCAACTCTAAATTGCATGGCCCTACCGGCTAACTTTTCGAACTTCGGCGGGTCTGCCGAGCTTCAACTTAAGTGCCAACGTTCGATGCGTTAGCCGGTACAGCCCCAGTCCCCGCCTAGCATGACCGACGAAACATGATATAAGTATATCGCGTGATATAGGCAGTGTTTTATCGACACCCAGCTGTCAAAATCCGTGTTTCGATGGTCATGCTAGGCTAGGTGGGCAGATTGGATAATGTCATCGTAGATTTAGTCTTAAGACGTGCGGGGTGTTGCAGATCGAGCCGCCGCCGCACTCGGTGTTCCCCGCGGAGGAGGCCTCCGAAGTGGTCCGCAAGCTGTGCAACTCCGAGATCCACGGACGCGCCATACTGCGGTTCCACGACGTCGACTAGGGCACGCGTCAACACCTCCACCGATCGGTATGCTCTACCAAATTCAGTTTTGGAGCAGCCTCTATGTCGTGAGTTTCGTGCGTGTCTGAAGGCGATAAATTTACTTGTTTAATCGCTTTTCGGTCGGTTCAGTGCCTAGGTACTGCTGCCGATGGTGCTGTCAACCGATGGAGTAGTGAATAAACGAATTTGTATTTCTATGTTGTTAGACAGTTAGTACGAATGTCATTTGAAGGTCAGAGTAATGGTTGAGCCACCATTTATTTATAGTCCTAATTACATAGTTTTAGTTAAAGCAGTCGGTTTTGCTAGACGCGTGAGTGTCGCCAACTGCTATCCTGAAATGTGCTTGATCCGTCCGCGAAAAAACACTAGATTGTACTAAATCTTTGTTGAAAGAACACCAAATAATAAAATAATTTGAAGTTTTATCAGAAATAGTTGTTTATTTTTAAAACGCTATTTTTGTAACTGTTTTTAACGCGCAATTGATCTATTAACGTACTAAAATACACATATGTAGCTGAAAATGTACTAAGTACGGCACTAGGCACTGAAATGGAATTTTAAGAGCTAAAATATAAAAAATCACTATATCTAGTGCCACAAGCACTGTTGGCAACATAACGTGGGTACAGCAAAACCAAAACTGCAGACTAACTATGTAAGACAGAAAACGAACAAATGAGTAACATGTGGAGCCTTCCCACTGAAATAATTTTGAACATTTTCAAGTATTCTTTCATACATTTTAGTGATATAAACGACCCGATGATGACGATGAAAGATTCAAGAATTATGGTGAAAGTATAATTTTAAACACTGAGATTAATACAAGTTTTATTCAGAAACAAGAAACAAAAACGAGTAGGTAAATTGTAATCTAATTTTTAATGACAAAATATTGTAATAAAAACATTACTTACAATCAAATAATGTCTTAGGCCGTATTCTATGGCTTATTCGGATTATTCGCACTTGGTCGGATTCGCAAAAGGTCGGATTCTCATTTCGCCGGATTCAGTACAGACAATAACAATGTTTTTTTATGTATCTATCAGTATCTGCAAAATTCATATTTTTATATAAACTGTACTTAAATATGTGAGGAAGTTAAATTATTTTCGAAATCCGACACTTATATGTCTTGTTTTGTCATGGTCTGTCACTAATTTGTGATTTATATGGAGAAACAAGGGAAAAATATTTTTTTATGTTGTTTTTATAATAAAATAATTTAATTAAATAAATATAATTTTTAAATGCAAAATGAGTTTTCGACCTTTTGCGAATCCGACCAAGTGCTAATCAAGTAAACTTTTATTTATGCCGTATTCTTTAGGGCAGCGGGCGGGCGGCGGCGCGGGGCGGATATAAAAGTAGACATTAGAACGCGCCGCTGCCCTTGAGTATACGGCCAGAGCGAAATCAATATTTGATCTTAAAGAATCTCTGAAGTACAAAAAAAGGATTGCGAAATTCGTAATCGTCCATTACTGAAATGAGACTTGGTCGTGGGCCTTATACGACTTTCACGACAATATTAGCCGTTTCATAAAAATATAACACAATATAAACTTGCGTTGACTGTGTACGAGATGTATGTATGTACTTATTGAGGGCCAGCGAGTCGTGTCAAACTCGCGGCAAATTTTGAATTACCTGCGAAATACCTATCAATTTTATCATAAGTAGAAGTACATACACCTACCAAAAATTCAAGCTAAAAAAATATAATGAAAGTATAAAATTGATATTTCGCAGTATTTTGAAGGTACCTACTTATAGTTGTTTTTTTTTTAATAGTAATAGTTTATTTGGAACAAGTTACATTGTTACACTTAGTATTGTACGTTAATGACCGCAAAAGTTATAAAAACTGTGTAAGAACTGTTGTATCTCACAAGTCCGTTCGACTAAGAATGTTGTTACGCGTGCGTGCACATTGTTTTACGGCCGATTTCAATATCCTATCCTCGGTAAGAGATATCTACGCTTACTTAAGATTTGTTGCCTAGATAAGTAACAACAGTTGCCTAGTATAGTAACAGATCCACAGTAGGCCTATTACTGAAGATAGATTATTGAAATCGGCCGTTAGTGTACGTCTGCACGCTCGTATTACGCACACTATAATAATGTGCATGTGCACGCCTTACAACATTTATAACCGAACGGACTTCGTGAGATAGAAATACTATATAAAGCGGGCGGCAGGCATGCTCCATGCAGGCGGGCATGCAGGGCGCCGATAGCCCGATATTATAGATTAAAATAAAAAGAATAATCTATAAAATCGGTCCTGCATGCCTACGCGGAGCCCTGCCCTGCATGCAGGCTTTGAGTAGCCCGCTTAAAGATTCAAAAAGCGTGAGTTTGAGAAGACACTAAAGCCGGGTCCATAACAAATGTTTTTCGAAAACATTCAACAAAAATATACACAAAACTTTGTTTCTGAAACATGTTTCTCTACACACCCCGTCCATAGCGTCCATGTCGATGGCGTGGTTTGTGTAGACAAAGTTTCAGTGTTGCCAATTTAGCATTTTATGTAAGCACTTTTTTTAAATTAACACAAAAATATTTGCCAATTTTTAACAGCTCATCAGCACATTTCGTATTAGTCTAGTTGGCAACACCGCAAAACTTTAGTTTTCTTTTGGTATATTTATTTATCTTTCTATATATTAGTTTCTCTAACAGAATAACTTACTTGCTCAGTGCTAGCAAAAAAAAGGAGTTCGAACGAGGGAGATGTAAGTAGTTTCAATTTTAGTGATTTCAAATTTGATAAGAAAAAAGCGCCGCTTTCAAGTTAGACCCTATTAACGGTGGCGAAATTCAAGAATTAAAAATAGAAGATCGATTTGTATAGGAAACTTTTTTGCTGGTCCCTTCGATCAAGAATATCCTAGCTAGATAACGCTTCACGAACTAAATCAGTACGCAAAAATGGCACCTTAAATAGCGTCCCACTTACAAACTTGGCGCTTATTTTGAACATAATCACCTCTTATTTTGTACAAACTGACATTTCATATCACTTATTTTGTACAAAATAAGCTTATTTTGTACAAAAACACATCTATTTATTATCACTTACTGTGTGCAAAATAAGCGCCCAGGTTGTAAGTGGGACGCTATTTGAGGTGCTATTCTTGAGACTGACCGGACATCTAGGATATTATTGATCGAAGGCTGTTCCAAATCAGATTTCGAAGAATTGCTTTCATTTAAATTTGCCGCACAAAACGCTAGCGAGTTGTCAGAATGACAGATGATTATGATATTACCCCTTTTACTAAACTATATCTATGGATATTACCCTGCCCCTCGACCCGCGCAAAATGTTTTGTGGACGTGTTACCACCGGGCATGGAAAGCAAAAGCATTGTTGCTCTACACAAAAATGTGTAGAGAAACAATGTTTGGTGTCGACGATTTTGTTGAATGTTGAGATGTTTATGTTGATTGTGAAGAGCAAAAAACGCGCTATGGACCCGACTTAATACTACGCTAGTAGCTCCACTCGGATATCGGAGATTTAAAATTTATTCGTGCCACGAATTATATGAATATGATTGATGTTAGTTTGTATGTAACTAAAAATTCTTTTACGGTCAATGGCTAAAACACTAAAGTTGAGGAAAACTTTGATTTGACAGATGGATGTGATACATTGCTACTTATATTGGCACAAATAAAAAATTACCAAAGAAAAGTAGCAATGTGTCACATCTACTAGGTATCTGTCAAATGAAAGCGATTGCGATAGCAATTGAAGTTAGGCGATAGAGCCCAGGTTAATCCAATCCAAATCCTCAGTCAGTATTGCATGACTGGAATGGAACCTAGCGTGCCGCCGCGCCCGTGTGACCATACCACTATACCTATACCATATAACTATACCAACCAACTTAAAATATTGTTTACAAACAAACCGCCCATACTTTAGCTCAAAAGTACTTTTTATTGTATGTTTTATAAATATATGAATATCATTAAAAGCTTACCTATGTTATCCAAGTTGTATTTATGGTGTTCATTCACAGAAACATAACGTAAGTATTTGTGGAATAATTACGGAAAATGCGCAGTTTTGTTTAAAACATTTCAAACACACGACGGCGCACGTCAGATGTAACAGTTGTACTGCGAAAAAACTTTTATTACGTAGGGCATAAAGGCGTTATCAATGTCAACAACATGTTACGTCTGATGTGCTGTCTACCCTTAGCGTCAATATAAGGTGTTAATATTAAGAGCGTCCGCATTTTGCGTTCTGCTTATTGTTGTATTGCCAATAACTTCAGTTTTTCACGTAAAAATAGCTATAAGTGTATAATTCTGTTTATTTTGTGTTGCCCTTGTAGATATAGAAAGCATTTTTTTTAAAGTCTAGTCAAGGTTCGGTTCGATAGGGCTGATTTTTCAATCCTCAGATAACAGTTATCAGTCAGTTTTAATATTAACCAAATCTAATAAAAGTCATTTAAAAATGTGACGGACGAAATGAATGACAAGCATTTTCAATTTGGCAGTATAATACGCTATCAAACGGGTAAAGCTCTATCTAGGCATTGAAAAATCAGCCCAAGGTTTTTTTTCGTGAAGTAGTGAATAGTGATAAGTTGAAAGTCAAATGTTTAATAAGTAAGGGCCTCTTTCGTAGGTTTCAGATAAATCTTAATTAAGTTAAGTGCTTGACAAATAATTTAATAGAAATACTATTCCATTTTTTAATTAAACCCGAAAATAGTCTTGACTGAAACCTGTGAAACAAG
Source organism: Agriphila straminella (assembly GCA_950108535.1). Classification (NCBI taxonomy): domain Eukaryota; kingdom Metazoa; phylum Arthropoda; class Insecta; order Lepidoptera; family Crambidae; genus Agriphila; species Agriphila straminella. The sequence continues at coordinate 2,503,992 of OX467303.1, read as the reverse complement.
CCAAAAGTAATATTGTAATATATGTATTTTGATTGAATAAATGAGACGGTGTTTGTACAATTTGTGTTTTTTAATGATTAGGTGTTTAGGCGCTGTAGGTAATGAAACTAGCGCCGCCACTACATTTATTTTAATTACTCTTAAACCAAGTCAATATTTAAAAAAAGCTCATGTAATAATTTCTTAAATTGTCTCTAATATTTTTTGAATAACTGTTACTCTTCAAAAGTTTTAATTCTTTCTGTAAGTTTTAAAATCCATTTTAGCTCAAAGTGGCTACTTTTGGCAATTATCATGGATTTTAAAACTTACAGAATGAATGTTATCTGTTGAAGAGTTATTATTATTAGTTATTCAAAAAATATTAGAGACAATGAGAGATTATTACACGAGCTTTTTTTAAAATATTGACTTGGCGAGTAGGTAATAAAAATAAATGTATTGGCGGCGCTAGTTTCACTACCACCGACATTAGGTCAGCATATTAGTCGAGTTCCGTACCTTAAAAAGGCACGGTACCTTTTTTTGGACCTTGAGAGAGCTGTGATAAAAAAATCAAGTGTAGTCATGTACCTAATCAAAACATTAGCCATAATAACGGGTGTAACAAGACCCTCAACGAAGCCGAAGTACACGCTTTCCGCCCACCCATCATCAGTATCATTTTTGTCTTTTAGACTATACCTGGGAAACCAATAGCCACGAAGTTATTGAAGGACAAATTAAAAAAAATATCAAGTTTTTAAGAAATCTTATTTTATTCGTTATTTCCTAATTTTTGTCCAAAGAAACATTATCAACATTTTAAGCATTTCGTAACAAACAATGGCTTCAAAACGTCATCACTTAAATGTGTCTCATGACGTTTTTAACTCGGCCGCACGCAGCTGTGTAGCATACACTTGCAGGCGCGGTCTTTTGTACGCGTTACATTGCGTGGTATGTGTTACCGGCAATGTGTATAATCCGGCATTGTATGAAACGATCAGGCAATGTATGAATTATAATTCATTTTATACTTTGCCTAGGCATAGTATACAATGCTTGCTGGTCCACCGGCAATGTGTAAAATAAGTATATTTATGTTGTCTGTTATAAAAAATAACCTCTTTTCTATACTAGCCCGGGACCTACAGGAGTAAAGCAGGTTCGATTCCAAACTCAATGAGCCCCCCTCGAGCCTCGTCGAGCCCCCCTTGACCCGCCTCGAGCCTCCTCGATCCCCCCCGAGCCCTCCTCGAACCCCCGAGCCCACCCCAGAGCTTTTGTGTCTGTCCTCTAACCAACTAAGATCAAAATCTTTTTATTTTACACATTGCCGGTGGACCAGCAGGCATTGTATACAATGCCTAGTCATTGTATACAATGCCTAGGTAATGTATGAAATAGACAATAATATTCATTCTTTTTCATACATTGCCTAAAAGGGCCAGGCATTGCATACAATGCCTGCATTTCATATATTGCCGGTGACATATGCAATGCTTTTTTTAAACACAAAAAAAATAACTCGTTTCCTAGCAATAATTTTGAGCAAAAATGGTTGTTGTTACACCCGGTATGAATTTTTTTTTGTTTCCTGTGTAATTTTTTTGCTGTTAAATTATTTTACGCGACATCTTGCAAAATAGTAAAGAATATTCCTACGATATTGTGTTGAATTAAAAAAAATATAAGTAGTATATAAGCGTGTGCTATTTTCGTTTCGTCAGATTTTTTAATAGATCATGTTTGGAGTTTTTGTTATAATTGTACTTTTTCTGTCGAATCAAAAATTTGTAAAACAAAAATCTGACGAAACGGAAGGAAATACACGCAGATTTCTATGGTCCAGTGAAAGGTTAAGGGTAAAGTACCTTTACCTTATTAATAAAACGATCATGGGTAAGTATATATTTTTTTATAATAATAGTACAAAAGCGAACAAATGAACAGTAGCGATAAATCAATACCCTGTATTGTGATTGACGGCCCCCAACTTTTTGAATAAGTACAAGGATTTGAGGTTTTTCGTGTTGAGGTCTGGCTGGAGCCGGCGAGGCTTCGGTTGGGCCCAGTTCTTAGTGCCCCACACGTCGACCACGGAGCGGATCTCCTGGTTGGGCTCCGATTCTAGCACCACGAGGACTGACGAGGTGCCGACGCCGCCGCTGCGGATGGACGCGCTCGCTCCACAGGTGCGCCGCGCCACATTGTCCACGTGGATGTATTGTATCGTGTGCCCCGGGAAGTAGTTTTCGTACACGTAGATCTGGCCCTGGCTGATGCTGACGGGCTTGTTCTCGACCACGGCGGCGTCGAGGTGCTGCAGGTCGTGCCGCCACGCGCCCACCTCCAGCGGCATCTTGGTCTTCTCGCAGAATAGGTGCGCATCGCACGCGCAGGCCGCCAGTAACGCCCACAGTACTCGCTCCATACTGCACTCGTCCGCTCGCGCCCACCTGTGCCGCTATTGTGCGCTAACAATGTGCACGATAAGCCATTCTAGTTTATTTTTCTGTTGTTAAATAGAAAAAGTGCACCAAGTTTCTCGCGGTCCTTTATAATGTCGTTTTTAGGGTTCCGTAGTCAAGTCAACGAGGAACTTTTGTAGTTTCGCCATGTCCGTCTTCTGTCTGTCCGTCTGCGGCTAAGCTCAGAGCCTTTGGCATGAATGTGTATATTAATATCACGCCGTAAAAAAAATATTGTGTACAGTCGGCGCATGGAAATGTTGAGTATACTGAAATGTAGTCATATTAAAACTTCTGTTATACTTACATGTGACTTTCACTCTGCTTTAACTGTTATTTAATTTGACACAGTACTAAAGAGCTCAACATTTTCGTGGGCCGCTGTACCTACACCCTCCCTATACAAAAAGTGGGGATGAAAATAGTTTTTGTCGTTAATCTCATAGTTTGGATTGTCGTTGGGAGGCTTTTCAAAATATTGTAGATTTATGTGAAGACTACTTTTCCATTCGGGTTCAATAAAACAAATCTTTAGAATCAGATCAAGTATTTAGAGCAGCTGACTAAATTGTGTTAAAGCTAAGCTTAAGGTGAAAATAGTGAAAATAAAGCGCAACATTTCAACGGCACCATTTATTATAGTTCAAAGCAGCTGGTCCCTAACTTTACACCTACAACTTAACTAGCACAGAGTTCGACCACATTACGCAATGGTACTATGTACAGTCAGCATCAAATCATAAGCAGTACGTTAGCAAAAGTAGTCACTAATACCGTTGAAACCAAAATTCTTTAATATTCAAAATCACTAATAGCAGATCGCCGTTTCATGTTTGATCACTAAGATCACAAAATCGCCGCACGCACAAATAGTCTTAACATACACGGGTAATCAATCTCAGGCAGCAATGCACACATAGACACCTCTCACCGACACGGAATAACCGGGATCTCAGACGAATCTGAGGGGCTAGCCAAAGTAACATTGGCAAATCTTCGTTATCGCTTCGCTTTCGAAACATGTATGGGATTGACATAAGGTTTCGTTAACAATCGAATTTTAAAACGTCAAATCCATACATGTTTCTAAGCGAAGCGATAACGAAAATTTGCAAATGTTACTTTGGCTAGGGGGGCTGAAACGAGTTTGAGTTTCGTTGTGCTACTGTTGATGAGAAGTTGACTTTATATTTTGTGACTACAATGTTGCTATGGGCGTAGCGTAAGCATTGGTAGTAGGTATTGACTTTGACTGTACAATCTGCACGGCCTGCACGCAACGTTAGCGGTTGAATAAACTCTTCGGTGTAAGTGTACAAGTCCAAAACGTGCAATATTTTTATATTTATTTATTTACGAAAAATACATCAAAACCATTATAAAGTAACTTTACGATAATAACATAATATTTTTATACATAATATCACCTATATTCATACAAAATACATTGACTAATTTAACGAAAGTGCAGTTATACAAAATTTTGGTCGAACGTGCACCACGTACACTCAAATTCGATTAATATGAGTTCCGTAAGAGTAGCTCAACATATACTACCAATACATATACAAAATAACAAATATACATTTTGATTTTACATGCATTTATAATGCCGATGTATGCTGCACCTTAAAGAGTTGCCTACATTCCTACAAGCTACGATTCACTTCAAATGCAGATATGTTATGAGATATAATTTAAAAAAGTTTATAAATCTGAAAGGCACTAAGTGACATGATTTAATATGTGAGAAAATGGCAAACATTAAAAAATACGCAGCATGTCCTTATTTTACAAAATATTATCCGATGATTACTTTGTAATGTAAGACATAGTTAATGTAGATAAATTCCAGTTTATTAATTGGGTAAAACAGGAATTGGTCCGACGCTTAAACAATATTTAAAACAACAATAAAATTCTTGCGGTAGTCATACATATAATTATGTTAATTTGTAAAATTACATTTCATTGAAAAATCCAAAGGAATGAAGAATTTGAGCTCAATCTGTTCAAATTCCTGTATAATAAATTAATGTATGAAGATCTATCTCAAATACTGCTGCCGTTTCTGTAGATCTGACATTGAGATTCATTGCCTGGTAAGGAAACTGATTTTAGTCTTAGTATACAGTCAACATTTAAACAGAGTATAATAATCTGCAAGTCTTTTTTATATAATAATAATATAATATCCAGTTAAACACATAAATACAATAAAATAGATTTTTAACAGAATAGCTCTTGGTTATAGTAGGTAAGTAGGCAATATGGCCTTTTAACTTGGACCGAGCAACAATATTAAAATGTTTGTAAAGTACATATTATTATGTAAATATATTTGATTACAGTCATCATTACTACATACTACTTAGGATCGGGACGGAGGTCACGGAACTCGTACGCTGGCTGGCCGGGGCATGCGTCTCCACTCATTATACAACTGTTAGTATTAGCTAAGTCTTAACACATTATTGCTAAAATTAATTTCATTTTGTACATAACACTTCAAAGTTCAGAAAATTGAATATAGCCTAATACAAAAGAGAAAAAATAGCTTTATTTAAAGTGATTAAAACGTCGAAACGTAGTAGTCAAGGATCAATAATAATTTATATGATTAAAGCGAGTACATAATATAAGAAGATAATATTTTAATAATAATACAAGTATATTTTTTAAATTTAATAAAAATGTTAAGCAACAAGCCGATTTATTCGAGAGATCAACTTTAACACTTTGCAACTTCACAACATTTCAATATAACATCTTATATTGCACTTAAAATGAACGTTTGTTGATCTTCTTTAATTGATACATTTGTTCTTAATTGACAGTCCAGCCTATTCGATCGCAAGTGCTGGTGGCTGGACGGAACTTTATTTAATCTTTATAAATTGAAGGCACTTATGTAATTTCAGTTTTTTTTAACGTTTCTGCAGTCTTTGATTATTTATTATATGCAGTCTACAATATAATGATTAAGTAACGACCCTGATCTCATGCGTCGACTAAACACTTCACTCCACTTCGCGTGACTATCTGAGAGTGAGACACAAACTATATTTCTGTCGTCGTGTCGTCGCTTCTCGCAACTGATCGCCGCGAGATCGCAACGACTCTTCGTAAGTCGCAGCTGTTTTTTTGAAAGGCGCTCGGTGATAATAAGCAAAAGCGACTCGATATTTGGATCATCTGCGTGTGGAGACACTCGTAATATCTTGTTATAGAATTAAGTGGCGCGTCTATCTGCATTCCACTCGAGACCTACAACTGAGGCAAGATTGCATCTCCAGTAATAAAACCAACATGATTAAGTTGATTGTTTGTTAAATATGTTAATTTTTTTAATTGAGGGTAAGCCAACAGAAGTTACAGTCTACTGCTAAATTAAAATTACCTGTTTCGCGGCATTATTCCTATTTCATATTCACATTCAGATATGATAATACCTTTTACAAGATTAAATTGTAAATAACAACAATTTTAAAGAAATTTTCCTGAGCGTATTATATCAAATTGGATAGACTTCGAGTTCAAATTAAATCTAATTACTTACAGATTTTCTTTTGTAGCAACATGAGATTCGTTATAAATTTTCCAATGGGTTTATGCCTCCAAAGTTAGATATGTCTCATTTTATTTACATATTTCCGTTTCAAAAGTTTTTTATATTTTATATACAATATTGACGATAACTTAATAGTTAAGTATCCGTTTGATTTGTTGGGGAGCGGTTGAGTTGGATATTCCCAGAATTACTACTAATTATCACTTATGGTAAGAATATCGGGAATGTTTTCCCAGGTGATAAGTAAGAATTTATGGTATCACCATTAGTGATAAATACATTGCTATTGATATATTCCAATTTTTTCATCTACATAGTAAAAAAGTGACAAAAATATTCCCAATATTATTATCAGCTCCTATAGCATGACGTGCCCCAAACGTGTCAAAATGTCATCCCGACGTAGACACATACATTTGTCAAAAATTTCATTCCATTCACATTCAATGTATACATTTTTTTAGTCGGGTTCGTCTTAACATAATACGCCTATGATTTGACAATCGATTTTGACAGTTAAAAAAGCATTTCTCATTTGTCGGCGCAGCATCGGTACGACATCAGCACGCTCGGTATACGCGGTACCGAAACCACACCGGACGCCTATATTTCAATAGAGCGTTCCTGATTGATTTGTCGGCGCAGCAGCGGCGCGACTTCAACACAGCACAGTACAGAATGTATCGCGCCGACAAATGAGAAAAGGGCCTAAGTATTGAATTGCTCGATCTTCAAACTTCAAACTTTTATTTGCATACTAAGTGTTGCATAGTTCTTAAATTATAAAATAGTACTTTCAACTTAGACACCTTGTACAGGTATGGCAAAATAAAATTAAAATTAATTAAACAATAGGTAATTCAATTAAAATTAAATTAAAATTATATTTTAAATTAACATAAACATTTCAAATTTCAAAATGAATAAATAAATTTATTTTCTCATCACAATAGATAAATAAATCATGTTTTGGTGGTCATGCTACGTGTGTATAGTCTGTTTATCCTTACTTGTCCCATTTCGTAAATAGCTTTTGACAGATGTCGTTCGTCTTTTAAACTTAAATCGTAATTAAAAAATATGTACCTATTATTTATTAGCAAATTACTACGTATTCTATGTGTCAACAATTTGTTGTATTTTATAATATTTTTTTTCAATAAAGAGATGGGTGAAGATAGTTTACCAAATAAGACAAGAAAGGATAAACAGTATAGTAGTAATTCTGGGACAAGTTGTTACGGCCTTCATGGTGGGGGCCGAGAGGGGAAGGGGGGGGGGGTGTCTACATGTGGATGGTGGCGGCGGTGTAGCGCGCCTCGCCTCGCCGCCAGTTCCACTGCGATGGCCGGTACTGTGGACAAGGACGATTTCACTAGTACCTTTCGGTTGCTACGGTTGTTTCAACTTTGAGACGAAAAAATTGCAATTTAATTAATTTGAAAACGTTTCCGTTTAAATTAGATTAGATAATACTTTATTTTAACACCAAGAAAATTTATAGTGCTAAACATGGCATATTTAAGTTATATTTTACCTTTTGTTTAGCTTTAAAATTCTCATGTTAAATTGAAACCTATTGTTACGATAAGCTAAAAATTAGCGCGATTCGGTCCCTGGAAAGACGGCGAGCGCTCTTTACCACTCATTTTCATTCATTGGGCAGCATGGCTCGGAGGTAGGTAAATTAGTGTTTTTCGAGTGCGTGTTGTCTTGTGTGACAATAAAAGCGCATGCGATGAAAACAGAGCGTTTGCCACCTTTCAAAAATAGAGCCCAATTTACCTTGATGAACAGCTGTCCGCTGCGCGTGTGCGGGTTGCGGAAGGCGTAGAGCGCCCAGGCGGCGAGCGCGCACACGAGCGCGACGCACGCGCACGCCGCCACCGCGCCGCCCACCGCGCCGCCGCCGCGCGCCGCGCCCGCCTCCGCGCCCGCCCGGTACCCAGCCGCGCCCGCGCCCGCGCCCGCACCCGCACCCGCGGCCGCCACCGCCGACGACGACACACTCGAGTTCACTAAACCAAAAAAACAACCTCTAAGCATAGTGTATACCTATACAACGTGTAACAGAAAGGGGGTATCAACCCGAAAGGAGGTCAATGTACTCGTGAATGTCTGAACACCTTCCAACAGAAAAAAAAATCAAATCGAAAATAAAAATTTGGTCTCTCCATAGACAATTTGAATTTGCCGCAAACATTTTGAATGGAGCGAGTTTTTAGGTAACACCTTTATCTTTATCTCAACGATAACAATTAAAACGATTTGGTAATTAATATGGAAGTCAAGCCTACTTGAGCCCACCATCATTTCGATAATAACTTGACGAAACTTCCTACCATGCCTAATATGTGAAATCCAAGAAAAGTGCTGTCTACATCTGAATGTAATTTTTGACATTCAAGAATTCATTGAAGACAAGGTTTATTTATTTCGATAAGTATGTTCTACATATTCATATCTCAAGCTTATGCGCTCACTAGACATGAACTAAAACACTATTTCAACGTAAACTGAAAAATCTGAAAAATAAAAAATCAAACCAAATATAGTATTATATTTATCTGTGCAAATAGCACAACACCAATTACCATAGTATTTTCAATAAAACCGCGCTAGTATCCGTTAAACAAGTGTTTTAATAATAATAATAAATGCTTGAACAATTTCACACAGGGCCTCAATTGTAATATGGGTGCTAGACAACTGATATCTACTTATATACTTTTTAAATATATACCTATTATATACATAGTAACACCCAGATATTAAAATTCATCAATTCAATTTTTACCCGTCCGCGAATCGAACAAGGGTCTTCTTGCGTCATGTTGACTGTATGTTGACCACGCAGGTCGTTAAAATATAAATTTCATATGTTCTACAGGTTGGACACTCACGCGTCCTGACATCCGCGTCGTGGTGTGCGACTCCATCAGTGACGTAGGGCCCGCCGGTGTGGGGCCCCGAGCTGTTGCCCGCAGCCGCGGCCGCCGTCGCGGGCGCCGCCGGACACGACGTCGCGTTGGAGACCAACGTGTTGTCGCAATCTGAGATACAATACAAATGTTCACACGCCTGTCCAATTTGTGCACACGTGTGTCCAAAGGACCCCGAACCTATACACGGTTATTTTTAAAGTATATCTAAAAATGAAAAGGGGTGTTCAGACCACGTTAATGAACAACTTTTACTATGGGGCCAACCACGAAATCGCGAAAATAAATCAGCTGTTCCATAGAAAAGTACAACATCGACTCGACTATAATGTATGGAACAGCTGGTTTTTTTTCGCAATTTCGTGGTTGGTCCCATAGTAAAAGTTGTTCATTAACGAGGTCTGAACACCCCTTTTCATTTTAAGATATACTTTAAAAATAACGGTGTATTTAGAAAAATGTGGTTTCATTCAGTAAAATGTCCTGGGATTTTGATATGTTATAGATTTCGGTGCCCTGAGTAAAAGTCTCTATGGGTGCTACCACTGTTTCGGAGTCCCTTTCAGAGATTTTTCTAATTTGCTGCTGCTGTGCTGCTGCGCGCTAACTTCAAGTGAATATATCACGAGAAAAAAACGCAAGAGAAAAGTTTTAATATTACAGTTGATTTTGTCACGCATTATACTTTTGATTTTGATACAAAAATAATAGATGCATGTTCCCTATTGAATGTTAACTTCATGTAAAACAAACTGTGTACGTGACTTGTGTAAAATACTTATTAATATATAAAAAAACACACACACAATAAAGCTGTGTCATATTATGTGGTGACCGAAATGGAACGATAAATATAATAATGTGCAATTGAAGACGCACTTTGATAAAGTCAACGAAACCACAAAACCTTTTAGAAATTTATAAGTAATTATACCATAAAAATAAATTCAATGCCATCATAAAAACCCACTATAGGACGTAATATTTAATTTTGAAATAGAATAACAAAACACGTGTTCAATAGCCACTGCAGTTTACACAAAACATAAATAATGACTCACGCGTATTGTTTTTAAGACAGTTATGAATTTGAAATGGTTTTGTTAGTAAGGTGTATTACATCGTGTATGTATGCCAAAAAATGCGTTATCGGCTGATTGCTGATGGAACGTTTGGTGTAAATAGCATATTCTTCTTCTTCTTATCGAATGAGGATTAGTGGCCACCTCTGGTGTTAGAGTTTATCAAGCCGCCTGTAAGGCCTCTAACTTGGCTTAACGACTGTTATCAAATGACAACAGCCGGGACCGACGGTTTAACGTGCCCTCCGAAGCACGGAAGCGCTCAGTTGTACTGCCACTTTACGGTCACCCATCCGACACCTGGCCGGGACCGAGTGTTGCTTGACAAACGTGATCGAGTACGATCAGTCTGTCAAGTTCCGCCACGAGCGCTTATAAAAAAGCACAAACATATTAAAAAGATAGTTTATAATAGCTCCAAATTCTACTTAACAATCAGAGGCCGTACTCTGAGCTCTTACAGCAACCTCAAAGTAATGTTGTTATAGGGACAGAGCTATCATCGCGTATAGCTCCATCTCATTTACAACATTGCTTTGATATTACTTTTGACAGTCATAGTAGGGGGGCGGGTCTGTCACTAATTTGATAAAAAAAACTGAATAAAATGTTAAAAAACAAGATTTTCGACCTCCTTGCATGAAACTGTCACGACTCACGATTGAATCTGTTCGATAGTACAGTCAGCAGCAGAGCAGGTAACACAAACGACTCACGATTGAATCTGTTCGATAGTACAGTCAGCAGCAGAGCAGGTAACACAAACGACTCACGATTGAATCTGTTCGATAGTACAGTCAGCAGCAGAGCAGGTAACACAAACGACTCACGATTGAATCTGTTCGATAGTACAGTCAGCAGCAGAGCAGGTAACACAAACGACTCACGATTGAATCTGTTCGATAGTACAGTCAGCAGCAGAGCAGGTAACACAAACGACTCACGATTGAATCTGTTCGATAGTACAGTCAGCAGCAGAGCAGGTAACACAAATCTTCTATTGATTTCAAATTTTAAAGTGTTATATAATAAGATCAAAATCGATTGCGAAAAATTTACATGGTGAGGTTTACTGTGTGCTGCTTACTACATATTTGCCTATAGTAGGTACTCACTCCTCAGCTGCCAGTCTTGTTTGTTGCGGTCGGTGCCACTCGAACACTTCTGTATGTTCTCACACCACGCACACTAGAAAAATACAAATTATTATAAAAATCATATCATACAACCTAAATAGTAACAACTCCGTAATTTGGTACGAAATTCATAATCTTATTTAAAGTCGCATTAACTTCATAAGGATACTTCATTCTTGATTCTTTTAGTTGTTTAGTTAAATGTTTGGTAAAAGTAATTTGGTTAAAGGTAATTTGGTTAAAGGTAATTTGGTTAAAGGTAATTTGGTTAAAGGTAATTTGGTTAAAGAGTGAATGGATAACGATCAGGGACTTATTGTCTAATTTTCAAAATCTATCGCAAACGATTTCATTTGACAGATGGATGTGACACATTGCTGCATTTCATTGGTAAGTATTTATTTGTGTTAAAAAGAACCATCAATGTATCACTGAAAGCGATTGCGATGGATTTTGAAAATAGACAATAAGTACCCGAGGTGGTTTTGTAGTGGTGACAGGAGTCTTAGTTGTTTCGTATGGGTAGAAGGTGTGAATGGATTTACGAATGCATCTAACTTGGAATGTGTTGTTCTAGCAGACGTACAAGTCGTTAGTTGTAAAGTAACCTAACCTTTCACTAGAGACAGGAGTAATTGGTAGTGTCGTGTGTGTTTGAAGGTAGTGAACGAATGAACGGTTGAGTCACAGAATAAATAATAGCACAAGTACAGAAGCAGCACTCGGCAAAGTCATTTAAATAAATAGCGACTTTTGCTCCAACACAATAAAGTGCAATTCAGGTCGCGCAGTTCACCTAGTAGTTGCCTCTCTTTCTATCGCGTGTTCTGACGACGCAACGTTAGAGTTGTCTTCTATTAAAAGTACTGCGTAGCATATATCATAATGTAGAAAACGACAATTGTTTATTGGTTTTTTGATTTTGACATCCGTACAGTACTCGGCACATTCGACATTGTTACTATTATAAAGAGGCAATATCTACTTGTGCAGTAAGATGCCGCGCTTGTACGGCGGCGGGCGCGTGGCGGCCCCCTGCTCACTTGTTCGTTCGAACGAACGGCTAGCGGTAGGTGCTTATCGCGCGACCTTGAGCGAGTGAAGGAGGCCTGGTTGGTCGAGTGACGTATCGGACCTGGAAGGTGGTGTTGTGGTTGAGGCACGCGTCGCAGGAGTCGTACTGCAGGCAGGTGGGCAGCGCCGTCAGACGCAGCACCGTGCCGTTGGAGATCTCGTGGTTCTTGAACGACACGCGGTGGTATTCGTACACTGTCTTGCGGCGGACGTCTGTGGAGATGACGCTTTTATAGTAGTCTGCATTATGGAGTATTCATAAAATATAAGCTCGGTGGCGCAGTGGTTTAGCGCCTGGCCCAGCGATTGCGGAAGTTACGCAACGTTCGCAAGGGTCGGTCATGGGATGGATGACCAAAAATTTATTATCTCGAGCTCCTCCGTGCTTCGGAAGGCACGTTAAGCCGTTGGTCCCGGCTGCATTTGCAGTCGTTAACACCCACCAATCCGCATTGGGCCCGCGTGGTGGGTTATGGCCCATCCTCCTTACTACCTAAAAGGAGGCCTGTGCCCCAGCAGTAAGGGCATCAAAAACGGCTGATGGACATAAAATATGAATGAAAAAAAAACAGCGATTTTTGTTTAGTGCTTTATCCAATAGCTTATGGGACCACATGAACAACTGTGTAGAAATTTTCGCGATATATCTACTTAAATCAGAAAAATAATATGGTCTAGAACACACATTTATCTTGTGTTTTCGAATGACGTCCATCATTGGACACAGGCGAACGTAATAAAGCAAATATTTCAGTGCGCTTGGCATTTCTTTCAAAACTTCTAGCTTGGTTTAAATGAAACAAAAACATGTGTATTGCTAGACATTTAGCTACATGGTCATGAAGAACAGACCCAGTGACATTCACCATTGCGTCTACGCCATAGATGTGAGTGGTATATCAACACTGCGCAGACTACATTTTACAATAAAATATTTAGTTCAATATCTTGTACGGTAAGCAGCGCCAAAATGTGTGCACTTTCGTTTGTACTCAGAAAACAAATAAAAAAGAGCACCTTAATTTCTTGAGATAAAGTTGATTTTTGTCAAACGATTAGCTTTTTAGGTAGGTTTGAATGCTCAGATCATATAGCAAGAGCAGAGCAATAAAATGGACACACCATTATAGAACTACGTCGTATTACATTACTTAATTATTTTTTACCATCGCCACTCAAAAAAGTGGGTCTTATTCATTGATAACAGTGAATAAAATGCGTTTTTATTCACCGAGTGAATAAAAATATTTTGAATTTGGAACAAGCGCGCATCGTATGAATTAGGTACAAAAAAAATAAAAGGTGCTGAAAGTATGGAGCTATTCCATAGATAAAGATATAGTTCTACAATTAAATGACAAAAATAATCCCGCCAATTTTATTTAGGTTCTTTTTAGTGTCTTATCTTTGGGTTCTTTTCAAAAAAATATCCCGCTAAATTAATTAGGTCCTTTTTAGTGTCTTATATTTGGGTTCTTTTTTATATATTTGAGGGAGATTAGTTGTTCCGTCTTGCATCAGTCCATTCCATCAGTCTGGTACGATCTTCAGTCTGTAAAAATTCAAAGTCTATACAAACTGATGAAGTGGACTGATGCCAGACTGATCATGTAGTTTCCCTCTTAGTTAGCTCTTTTTAGTTTAGTTTAGTTTTTTTTCTCGCAGTCAATGGTAAAAAGTAGAGTACACAACGCGTGAAAAAAAAATTTCATCTCGGTCCTTTGTATCCCTCGCTTCGCTCAGGATTCTACTTTTGAATCCTTCGCTGCTCTCGGGATCCAACTTAGTCCCTCGAACTAAATTCCCTCTTTTTTCACTTGTTGTATAATCTACTATATTAAGTGGTGGTTATGTGACAACTCACAGAATATGATTTTGTCCGTGAGGTAAGCGTCGCTGATGCCGATCTTGACGGGATGCGCCGTGTCGTCGATCAGGTGCACCGGTATTGGCACTTGTTGGTACGCAAACTCGATGTCGCCGTTTTTGCGCAGCGTCGCCGCGAACGTGAACGGTTTGTCCCGTTCTTCCCGTAGAGTCACTCGCTCCCAGAACACGGTGAAGTGGTCGCCTGTGAAAACATACATAACTCACGCCTGTTTCCCATGGGGGTAGGCAGAGACTATGGATCGCCACCTGCTACGATCCTTGCACACTTCTTTCGCTTCATTAACATCCATCAATCTTTTCATACATGCCCTGCGGTTTTTGTCACTACGTACACCAGCCTTTTTTATTAAAACCTCTAACTATTTGGTCCGCGTAGGTTTTTCTGGGACGCCCTTGCGCAATCGTTCCTTCCACATTCGCACAATATATCTCTTTCGTGATTCGCTTCATTTATTGTATTTGTACCTAACATACAGATGTCATAATAAAATATAATTGTTCATTGTATACCATGATGGCATACAATGAAGAATTGAAATAATAATGATAGTACAAATTGATCATGCATGATAAGATAATATTATTAAAGTTACTTTGAAAATTAAATTATATGTAAAAAAAATACACATAATACGCCTTGTTCATTTATTTAATCTCTTTATTGTACAACTATAAAATAATGTACAAAAAGCGTACTTAATGCTCAAAGAATTCTCTCCCAGTTCATTGAACAGTATCATTATGTCCTCCTCACCGTATCCGTATACAATAAGAAGGAAAAGTAAAATAAATTACGATGATTTTCACATTATGCTCATAATAAATAAGCCTTCCAAAAAAGAAGCGTTATATGGTGTAGAAAACTGTTATTTTATAACGTCATAACACGAGCGATAAACCTTACGTAATGAAGCATAATATGCTTTATTGCGTATTATGTTTTAATACGTTTTAATACGCTTGGCATTTCTTTCAAACCCTTGTAACTTGAAAACTACTCGCTTGATTTAAATGAAACAAAAACTTGTATATTGCTACACGGTACATGCTAGACATTAAACCGCCTCTGTGGTCTAGTAGTTCGCCCATCCGTGTAAGACGCTCGGGTCCCGGGTTCGATTCCCAGTTTGTACTCGGTTTGGATGGTGGTAGGGCTTATTTCATATCCGCTTGGCTAGCTACCACCATCTTACAGTCTGACGCCATAACAACAATTTAAAAATTGTTGTGTACCGGCAGTTAGAGGTAAGATAGCCAGTTCCTCAGTGATGAGGATTCCGGGAGTAGTGCGCTTCCACCTTCGGCCTTATCGTCACTTAACATCAGGTGAGGTGAAGGCCAAGCACTATCCCGTTGTGCATTAAAAAATGGTCATAAAGTTTCAAGTGATTTAGCTGATCCATTGGACTTTTCTATTGGTTAGTTAGTGGCACTGCGCACTCTGCACTCACCCGTGTCTGTCATAGTGATGCGGCTGGAGTTGTCTAGCGAGGTGTCGAAGTTGCCCATGAGCGGCGCAATGTACTGCGTGGCCGCCAGCCACGAGTGCGTGTGCTCGCCCGTGTATATGAACCCGCCCGTCGCCACTGTTATCGTTTGGATCCAGTGCCCGTAGAACGGGAACATGAAGCTTAGCTTCACCGTCTAAAAAGAAAAGGTTTACTTAAAAAAATACACAAGAAAAAACTGACTACTACCACAGAATAGATAATAGTACTAGCGTACAGAAGTTGCACTCCGCAAAATCGTTTAAATAAATTGCGACTCTTGCTCCGACACAATAAAGTGCAATTCAGGTCGCACAACGCTCCCTTCGCTCCAAAACATTCACTTAGTAGTTGCCTCTCTTTCTATCGCGTAGGTCTTATCTTTTCTGATGTATGAAATTTGTCCTCTCAGAGGACGCCGAGCGCTTCAGACTCGCGCGCGGAGTGACAGAGCCCTGCTACTACAAGCAACTTGCCTGGGTGACGGTTAGAGCGATACCTCGTCAAGATGCCATGGCATCGTTGCCAGAATATGTATGTAGTTGTTAGGACTTTGCCAACCGTTACCAGCGAAGTGATTCGAAGATTTATATATCAATAAATGAAAAAAAAAGAAAAATGATAGTTTTTTTATATTTACAAGATAAGTTCAATGAAATAAACTAACAGTCAAACACAGCGATGCCGATTCCTGCCTCATGAGACAAATGGGTCCTGAGAATTTTCATTCTTCTCTCGAAACTTGGTTTCAAAAACGGCCGAAGGGATCTTGGTAAGGACATGTAATGACAGTCCTCCGCGAAGTATGACGCGTTGTCATTACGTGCTGTTGTAGAACGTGTGGTTGTAGTATTATCTTCACATTACTTACGGTCGCCTTCCGGTGGGAGTTGCTGAGCATGTCGTGCGTCTGCGCGGGCGCCGCGCTGATGTTCGCCCAGTACTCCGCGAAGTACGACGCGTTGCCGATGAACGTGCTGTTGTAGAACGTGTGGTTGTCCTGCGCAAACACATACAACATTAAATTCTTTAAGGGCGCGATTGTTTTTGCGGTATTCGCTTTGTAGCGTCTTATGATGCCGAATATCAGTTTAGGTATACTTGCGTAGTCGCTTAACATATAACTACTACATCATTGTATTATGGGCTACTTGTTTAAAAACAGCAAATTGATCATTTTAATAACCTTGGAAGAAAAAAATTGGGTGGACTTGGATTTTGGCCTTTGTATTGAGCACTGTGTTTAATCAGTGTGCCAGCCAACAATGGTTACTAAAAAACTGGCCAAGTGCGAGTCGGACTCGCGCACTAAGTGTTCCGTACCAAAAAAACGGCAAAAAAAAAACACGTTTTACGTATGGGAGCTCACTTAAATATTTATTTTATTCCGTTTTTAGTATTCGTTGTCATAGCAGCAACAGAAATACATCATCTGTAAAAATTTCAACTGTTTAGCTATTACGGTTCATTAGATACAGCCTGGTGACAGACAGACGGACAGTGGAGTCTTAGTAATAGGGTCCCTTTTTAGTTTTTACCCTTTGGGTACGAATCTAAATATTACTCACATATTTCAAACTTTCAAGGTTCTGTTCAGCCTTGATGCGCTCAGGAGTCTCGAACACGTCCGTGAAATCTGAAACAATTTTTTTTTTATTTTGTAAATTTTATTAGTTACATAGTAGCTACTTTCGTGGCATACATAATATGGCGTACATATAGTGGCAATTTTGTTATTTGCCAGAACTTAACGAGAAGACTGAGTCGACAAAATTTGGTGCCAAATGCTCCATAAAAATATCAGAACACTAAACGCACTGCAATCACAGATGAATAGTCTTTATGTACAGAGAGATTCTTTAACCTTTGTTAATAATTTTGAATAAATCATAGTACTTACAATGCGATTAATGTAACAATGTACAACAGAATAAGTGACCAACTTCAGAGCGCTTGCTATACACAACGATATACCTAATGTCCATCAGCCATTTTGATGTCCCCACTGCTGGGGCACAGGCCTTCCTTTCCTCGTGGTAAGGAGGATGGGCCATAACCCACCACGCGGGCCCAATGCGGATTGGTGGGTATTAACGACTGCAAATGCAGCCGGGACCAACGGCTTAACGTGCCTTCCGAAGCACGGAGGAGCTCGAGATAATAAATTTTTGGTCACCCATCCCATGACCAACCCTACATATACCTAATATAATCTGTAAAATTTACTCTTTGCCATTGCCATACATTATCGAGTGAAGCTGCCGCGGTTCACTGTCAATTGTCAATTTGATCGCAACTACTATTCTTAATGCTACCTACCATTAAACAAAAAAATAAATACTTTTGGCTATAATTTCTTCTTATTACTAAGCAAGCGGAGCCACAAACTAGTGAAGTGAAAATGAACCAACGGATATTACGCTTTGTTTGTAATACGTCACAATACTTTTAAATGCAGGCAAAAAGTGAAACCTAATTTGTTTGCCTGTTCACCGGAAAGCGAAATAACTTTCACTCAAAATTATGTCGAACCGTGTCAAACTAGAATAATCGCCGGGGATTGTACGGTACTCTTATTTAAATGACAAAATGAACACTATTTTCGATACGATAAAGTTCATTTATTACGGCGGTAGATAACTATGTGAAGCTCGGTGGCGCAGTGGTTTAGCGCCTGGCCCAGCGATTGCGGAAGTAAAGCAACGTTCGCAAGGGTCGGTCATGGGATGGGTGACCAAAAATTTATTATCTCGAGCTCCTCCGTGCTTCGGAAGGCACGTTAAGCCGTTGGTCCCGGCTGCATTTGCAGTCGTTAACACCCACCAATCCGCATTGGGCCCGCGTGGTGGGTTATGGCCCATCCTCCTTACCACCCATAAGGAAGGCCTGTGCCCCAGCAGTGGGGACATCAAAAATGGCTGATGGAGATAACTATTGGTTAGGTATCTTTATCATTTTTGGATTTTTTTCCCATAAGCAAAAGGTGAGAAATCTTTTTAGTCGAAGGTCACACGACGCGAGACGCCCTTGCTCGATACGTCTTAGGGCACCAAAACCCATAAAATGTCTGTTTAGACCGAAATCGGGGAATCACAAAACTAACTAACGAACCTCAGTCATTAATATAATAATAACCGCAAAATGTTTATCGTATTATTATGAATTAGTTATTAATATAACTTTATAAATACGATAATGCGGTTGCATGAACGGAGCATACATGAAACATAAAATAATGTAAAAAGTAGCAAATAGCGAAACCTCGCCTAAAATATCAAGATCAATAATATCAACGGCACTTAGCGGACACGTGTTAAGTAAACTACGTCGACACTCCGCACCTGATCAATCAAAGCAATACTGGCAGCATGGCACCATACTTGATTGTAGCTATACTATACTCACATTATATTGAAATATATCTTAGAAAGTGAACGTGAAATGAAAGTGAAATAAGCTTTATTCCAATAAACTTAATTATTAAGTACTTTTGAATCGTCTATATTTTGCTACCACCCGTTCCAGGCTTTTTTAGCTGATAAGGAGAACGGGCGCAAGAAACTTATCAGCTGTAAGAGCCATAAGTAACGATATTTACAAACTTGAATATATCGTTACCAGGGTAACATAACATAATTACAACAGGGTGACAGAGTTATTGGCAACAACATAGACTTATTATATTACTTCAACAAAGTACTTATATTAGCAAGTTATGTGTTACATCATTTCCACGCATTTTGATCTTTAAGATAATCGTCAACTTTATAATAACCTTTACCCATGAGCGTTTTTTTAAAATGGTTTTTAAATTCATGCAAAGGAAGATTAATCACTTGTTGTGGAACTTTATTAATAAAGGCTATGCCTTTCCCCATAAATAAACCTCTCGTTTTTGCAAGCCTAAATTAACGGCAAGTTTATCTTTATTTCTTGTATTAAACTGGTGAATGTTGCTGTAGAGTAGATCTTACTTGCTCAACACTGTGAAAATCAGGCGAGGGCTTTAATCATTCGAGGCAATGCAAGTAGCTTCCAGAACAAGGCTTGTATAGTGCTTTTCTCAAGAAATGCGAGGAAATAAAAAACTTTTCAATTGAAACTTAATTAAATTTAATTAATATTAAAAATGAGATTTATCATAGACAAATCCTCAGAGTAATCTTGAATTACGTGCAGCGCCATCTACCGCCGAGAAGCAAAAACCCATCTCATTTCGCTTCTCGGCGGTAGATGGCGCTGTACATAATTCAAGATTACTTAGAGGATTTGTCTCTGATAAATCTGGTACAATACAATGTAATATTTATTTATTCTTATAGTAATATACTCTGTGCGCACCATTTTTTTTATTGTATCGTTATTATAGTACCTATTAAATAATTTTACCTTTATAATATTAACTGTCTTGTCGTTGGCTTGCGTGCCAGAAAAAAGGAACTAAAGTTATGGCTGTATGGTGCAAATGCGCCTTTGCTTTTTTTGTTTTTGTGAACAGCTAAAACAAAAAAAGAAGTTGCCGCAGACCACCCAGATCATCTTCGCACTGTACCTACTTCCCGCACTGGTGCTGGTGCGGGAAGTAAGTATTGAAATTCATTCCTGGCCTGAATTTTAAATTTAGAATGTAATGAACCAGACCCCCTCGGAAATGTGGAACGCCCCGCATTCCTTTTTCAAATGGAATGATAAGATTTCAGAGCATAAGTGAGAAAAGGTATTTCTCTGATAAATTGAATCCGATTTTATTTACCTTTGATGTTGTTCAGAAGCTGTAATAGTCAACTTGCGAACTTTACTGTCGAATTTACTGTATATTATTTCTCCTATTCGCCGTAAGTTAGAATGGAAAAATGTTAAACGCAATTTTTTGTATGAAACTCTAATTTCTGTTTATTCTAACTCACACCATGGCGAATGGGAGAAATAATACAGGAAATTCGACAATAAAGTCGGTAAGTTGACTATAAATGATTTTGAACAATATTAAAAATAAAAAAAACTTTTTGAACTTAGCTCTTTTGTATGGAAAATATAATGGGGTTGGTAAACTTTTCCAAAACTGTTGTGAATTATATATTTTCTGGTAGCTTTTGGCTTTGGAGTCAGGAATAACCAATTGCGGAATTATATAATGCTTAATTTTAATTAAAATAAAAAATTAAATTTTTAATTTACAGCATAGTACAATAAATCACTATTACGGCTGTATGCGTAGGTTATGCCTTTGCTCCAAAGACTTTCTATGTTGTTGCTCAAAACAAAAAAAACAAAGGTATGATTACTCTTTGTCACTGTCTGTCAAATCTGTCAATCAGTTCTTTAGATCAGTAAATGCAATGGAACTTCGTGTTCAGCCGTGTGTTCGATATTTTATCGCGATAATAATATAAAAAAAAATATTTAGTTAACAAGGTAAAATAAAAAAATCATAATATTATTTTCTTTATTCTTCAAACTTGTGCTATCAAAAAAAAATATAAAACAATTCTCTTCGAAAAAGTTGACCAACCCCATGGTGACCCCTATTTTCTTTAGATAAAGTAAGTACAAAGTAATACAAAAAAAACCTAATGCCTAATATGGTAGATATGTCCATATCTACCATCATACATTTTGATATTTTTGTGTAATATGTTGCAGGCTCACAGACGGTTATTATATCTGCACGGCAACATCCACAACATAATCCACATTACGTACTTGTCTTATATTATATTATTACGTAAAAAGGGTTGACAAAATAAGTAATTAAGAAGAAATATACACTAATCGGAATAGGTACGAGCTATTTCAGTACATATAGGACATGTATGAAATATGGATTGAATTATATAATTTGAGATCTCGTGATTTTAAATGTAAGTTTAAGATATTTTGGGAACTTTAACAAACTTCCATCCAACTTACTACGGTTAAGTTTACCCTGAGCGAAAGTGGCGCCGCGGTGAATTATATTTAATAATTTAATTCTAATACACAATTTTAAAAATGTTTATCGTGGAGATTATAGGGCCCACAGTCTAGTATTTTTAGACGGTATCGTTACATTGCCTCGTAGTCACTGCTATAAGTAGATAGCAAAACTGCTAAAAGTGGCCGTTTTTGACACCTTTGCTATCTACTTCTACGAATGACTACGAGGGCATGTAGTGATACCTTCTAAAAATACTCGACCATGGGCCCTAAAATCTCCACGATAAACATTATTAAAATATTTTTCTATTAATAACTTATTAAATAAAACCTCTGAGGGCGCCACTTTCGGTCATACAACCGCCTTAAGATATTCATGGTTAAGACAATTAAAAATCTATTCATTCAGGTCACATTCATATTAAAACATACATAAATGTAATGTTAATATGGATATAACTGAAACAGCTCTAACTATTCCGATCACTGGTAATGGTAATAGATGAAAACAATATACTTACAGTTGTCAGGTGATATGGGGTCGCTGACCTTGGGGGTGGTGTCGGTGTGGTTGGGCCAGCGCTGGCCCGCGCCGTCCTTGCCCAGGATGGGCACCTGCGTCACCCCCGCCGCGACGGGCGTGCTCGCCTCTGTGGACACATGCCTCATCAGTCTACTTTACCACAGAATAGATATAAGCACTCACTCACTCCCTCATTGTAACACGAATGCCGGAAAACGTGCTCCATTGTACATAATAATGAAATTTTACAATGAAAATCTAAGCAATGTTAACATACTCTGGTTGTCTACTTCTTTGTATAAGAAAAATGACACATTGTCCCTCACGCAATAGCATCTAAATCTTATTCTATTCTGTTTTGTTTGTTACAGTATTATGATAATTAATTGAAATTCAAAATTGATAAATTTTATGTGATTTAACTACTTCTGAAGCGCACAGCATATATTTAGATAGACTTTTAAGTAACTAGTGGATAATGAAGTTGGTTTTACAATAATATAAGATGTCACCTATAATGTAACGCACAATAGGGAATTACACCATTTTTTGAAAACTGCTTTAAATTAATCCTGAGGTCGTAATAAACCAGTAGAATTTTTATTTTAATTTTATAAAACCATTAAATGCCCTAAAACACGATTTTAATTTTTGATTTTGAATTTTCGCGCAAAAACACTAGCCACCATTTTGTTTGGGCTTGTGACGTCACTCCGTTAGTAAACAATACGAATGCGAAAGAAGAGTTTTGTTTGTTTACTATCGGAGTGACGTCACAGCGCAATCCAAAATGGCGAATGGCGTTTTGAACATTTGATGAATAGATTAAAAAAGTCGATTTTTAAAATTGAATTATAAAATTTATTTTCCATTTTTATGAATAAATATCGACGTTTCTCGTTTACTATTAATGAAATCTATCTTAAATTTGCATTTTTATACTTTATCTTACATGGTGTATAATAGCCTATTGTATTAACTGTTTTTTGTCCCAAAAAAAGCACTAAATACAGAAAGTACACTCCCCGCCCCGCCCTATAATCAATTACCTCACCCCACCTCGCGAGTTCATATGCCGAATCGTATGCTTGGTCGTATGTTTAGTCGTGTTGGCCAACTCAACTTATTTTGGTATTCAAAGCAATGCGTCGTAACTTTATTTACCATAAAGTAAGAAATGCATTGAACGCCGCTCATACAGTACAAACTGCACGGTAGCCCCCCTCACAGAATATATAATAGTACCTACGGCCGTACTCAGAGACGTCAATTAAGTTTAATGCATCATTAAAATTATTGCTATCTCTTTCTTTTCCATAGTAATAGTATAAGACGACACGATACTTAATGAAGCATTAAACTTAATTGACGTCTCTGAGTACGGCAGCTAGACACTCACAGTTACACTCACAGTTGTGCGTGTGCAAAAACTTCATCTGACGTCATCTGTTTACAACGGGGCGGTTGTATGGAGTTTTCGGAGGTGACTTGTGAGATTAATATAACAATCTTAGTACAAATAGCATATACTTTCTCGGTCAAAGCTTCTCTAGGGCTTTTCCGAATTTCCACGCGGTCTACGCTACGTCGCGGGCAGAAGCTAGTAGTAGTAGGGCATAAATCACACATAAACACAATTGCGTAACATCCATACATTCGCACATAAATAATAAATATGTTATAAAAAACGGACAGGTAGCATTTATGTGCTAAATATGATAATTAGCAACGCAGAGATAAATTAATAGAAAGTTGGTGTAGGCAATAGCCTTAAATCTATTATCATAATGATTATGATGTTCGTGCTCGTAAAAATATTAATTATAATATAATAGATAGAAATCAGAGACAACTGTGGTAAGGTAACACAAACCAATGAGGATCAGATCGGTTTGAATCCTATAGTTTTATTGGTATAATATAAAAACATATTCATAGCTATGAAAATAAGTGAAAGATTTTTTGAAATCCGTTTAGAAATGGTTGAGTTATAAGGGTTTTGAACGAAATGCCAAGCTCAATGCAATATGTGCTTTATCACGAACGACATAAGGTTCGCGTGCGTCTCGATGACGTCATAATGACACCTCAAAATAACAGTGTTTTTGCTCGTTTTAGCTCGTATAGCATCTCAGGTTTAAGAGATATCGTAAAAATTTCTTCACAGTTAATCATGTGGTGGCATAAGCTTTCTGAAAAGCCACTAAACAAAAATCGTTATTGATCCTCATTTACCCAGCCGGGGATCGAATCCGGGACCTCAAACGGTATGCAAGCCACTCGACTACGCAGGTCGTCAATATATTATCGTATACATAATTATACGGCCTTACTGGTACACCTGGTTTTTAAACAAAAATTTGGCTTAGCAATATTACTCCTTACGTTTGACGTTTCAAAGCGTCATACTTATTCCTAAACAAAAAAAATTGGTTAAACTACAGGAAAGTGCTAAATCCATGGTTAAACTATTTGTTAACTTAATCTTCATTTATTAATGCCTTAAGGCGGGTCAATCCGAGCGCGTCCATCCGTGAAGGAGTGAAATCGAACGTAACTCTACTCACTTTGGGTTCAAGTCAGTGCGCGTTCCAACGCGGCAATTAAATCTATTGTGAATTATTTCAAGTACGTTATATATTTTTTCTCAAACATGCTTGGAAATTCGAACATTATTTTGACAACCTTCTTCGGGCTAAATCGGAGTTTCCGGACAGACCTAAACCGCGCCGGCAATTTTTGTATGAGAATCCATTACTAACGTGTAACAATGGATTTTCATAGAAACATTGCTTGCGTCTGACCGTAAATGTTAGTATTGAAACTCATTATACACGTGTAATTCAGAAATGGAACCAAATTTTCAATGATACACGACAGCCAATGAGGTCTGTGATCATCATCAATATTTAAAATTAGAACTGGCTTTGCAAATGGAAAGTTCCGAATCACGGTAACAGTGTCATGAGCGCACTAACGCCCGCCTATTAATTTGTATTCCTGGTTACAAAACTTAAGTGTAACATACGATTCGGACAGGTGGCATAAAATATCATTGTATTATCTATGGATCTTGGCGCGGGGGAAGTTATTATTGTTAAAATTGTTTGTTGTTTTGTCAAATATTTTATCTTCGATTTAAATTAAGTAATTAATTTAATATAAAAATGAGTTCAAGCGACGAAAGTGATATTTTGACGCCACCTGAAATTCAAGAAGCGGCAAGAACTGTAATAGAATACATGTTGTCTCCAAAATAAAAAAAAACATTAAGTAAACCAGATGTAAACCTAATTGCAATGCTCAAAAGACATTCACAAGGGTATAAATGTAGGAAGTCTGCATCAAACGTGCAAATTTTCTTGTCAGAAGCATCAGACAGTGTGTATTTGGATCCTAAAAAGTAAGTTTTCGTACTTATTGATAAGTACCTACCTATATAGGTACTAATTTACCACTTTGTTTTAGTTAAACAGCAAACATCACAACTTTACACGTTCTTTATTTTTGTTTCAGGTTTGATTTTTGCCATTTTCGGTGTATGAAGATGCAACGACATATTCAATATTTATATAAAAGACCTAGAAACTCAAGACGGTGCGATTTGTTGCTTTCAATTACTGTAATTTTAAATAAAAATAAAATGTTAGAAAAGTTACTACTTTGTTTGAATTTCCGCGCATTATTTGAGAAAAGTACTATACAAGCCTTGGCCGCAACTGGGCATTGATGGACTCACGTATGTGTGCCTCGGCTTCGCCTCGGCCCACATTTTCACGTTCGTCCTTCAATGCCTGTGTTGCGTGCCGCTGCAGTAATGTACTATTTCCATGATAGCTTCACGCGAGTAATCTTTTAATAATTTGAATTGAATATTGGGATTTGATCCACCTTAAGGCCTTAATGAGGTGGATAGAGTCGTCATATAATACAGGCTATAATATAAAGGATCAACTTTTATTACATCGCATGATCGGATGACACATTGGTATAACAAATAACATTTCGCCTGGCATGTTATTATCACATTCGCTTTGGCTGCAATTTCTCACAAGAAAACCGATCGAGATCCGGTGACGAGAGCGTGTTTTGATACCAAATGAAAGCAACTTGCATGAGAATAGTAATGATATCACAACTGTGGCATCGCAACGCAATAACTGCATTTCATTTTTTTGTAATGCATATTGATGTCGTCACTGCGGGGCATATGCCTTTTAATGGCTAGCTTAGAAGGATCGGCCATGAAGGGCCCCCTACGTGCACAGGCGGCCGGAGAGGCCGAGAGGGACGGAGCAATACAAGAAAAGGGAAATACTGCCAACATTCCCTTTTCTTAGTATTGCTCCGTCCCTCGCGGCCTCTTCGACCGCCTGTGCATATGATGGGCTTATTACATACCACGCGGGCCCAATAATGGGTAGTGTGGTTAAGAATGCAAACTCAACTGGGGGACCAACAGTTTAACGTGCCTTCCAAAGCACGGAGGAGCTCAAGATTATAAATTTTTGGTCACCCATCCAATGACTGACCTAAGCGGATGTTGATTATTAATAGCATAACCGCCACTTAATAAGGTGAACTGTTCTTGACGTTGGCATGGACGAAAAATATGTTGGTCATTAAAATATTTGATAACCAAAAAACCAATAATAACCTATTATTATTTCAATCAATTAGAATACATATAATATAATAATATCCATGGGGCTTTATAGTCGACTAGTCTCTGCCTGTCACTTTGTCAAAAAAACAATTGGAAACTTTTGACCAGGATAAAAGAGATTCTATGTTTCAATTCAGGTTATTAACTAACAGTGTGTATCATCCAAATTAGCTCGGCCGTTATTACATGATAGAGTAATCCAAACATACAAGCCTCGACGAAAAGTACAACCATTTACATTTTATAATAATTATGTAGGATTATGATTTTTTTTGCATAGAATACTGTTATCTAGCCGTCAGCCATAATAGTAGTCATAAACATACTTATTGCTGTAAAGTAATAACACTTATAATTAGACTACTTATTAAACTTATAATTAAATTTTCGCTTTAGCTTGGTACATACAGTACAGATCACAGAAGCGATTTCGCTATTGTTCTTAAAATGCACATTGTCTTACTTACAAAAAAAATACAGTCAAGTTCAGTAGGTAGGCATTGTACCCATTTATTGAGTAGGTACCCACTTTACCAATTAGAGACGCATCAGCGCATCAGTCACAATTAAGACATTTAATTGGAATGCATCAAGCGACAATCTTCTTTCTGTGGTAGATTATTCAATAACAACTAATCAGCCAGTTCCCGTATTCTTCAACAAGTTCATTAAATAATCATCATCACATCAGCCATTCGACAACAACTGCTGGGGATCGCTCGCATCGCGACCTTCACACCAACGTCGGTCCACCTTGTCGGTCGGGGGCCTTTTTTTGTTGTATCAAGAGGAGTATACCAAACGGCGGCATGTTGGACTCGGTCATACCCGTAGCATGTCCCTCGACACACCCACCCCTCCCACCAAGCCTACACTGAAAAAAATAGACTCCAACAAAGTGGCATTTTCTCTTAGTTGGCGTCAAAATATTTGGGATAACGTTGTTATTGTTTATTATAAACAAGAAATGGTAGTTATACCAGTTAGGTTAAATTTGTATGAAGCAACAAAGAAGTAAACTGTTTATTCTAACAAATAATCTTTATCAAAACGAATAATACTTCCTTGAATTTATAGGGATTCTTGTTAAATTCATTACTTTTCTTTTATTTGTTTTTACAAAGACCCTGTGTATGCATTATCAATGTATGTTTAATATAATAACGAGGTACAAAGTTGGAAGAATCACTCGATACGTTACAATAAATAAGATAGTGAAGTAGAATGGAACAAGATAAAAAATAAACTCTACCACTTTCTTTACTAGCATCAACGATTTTAAAGTAATTGAAACAACTAATTTTGTTTTATTACTGCAATCAATTATTACGTGGTATTGATAATGTTCTAAACCAAATCAAACATAACGGAGTTATTGTTTCTAATAATCCTAATGATAGCGTTAACAATTTTTAGAAGCTTAATTTAATCAATACAAAGTTGTTAATGCAATCAACAATGACGTCGAATTGACTATCCTTCTTTGTAAATTCAAATAAGAACAGTATCTCCACGTGCCGTGCATGTCACGGACCAATAGACGAGCGCGACAACCCGCGACCCGCCCGCCCCCTCAATCCACCGTGCAACGGCCAAAAAATGCATTTTGCTTACGCGACGCTGACGTAGGCCGGTGTTAAGATAATTATATTTTATTTTTGATAGTTAAGTTGTTTGATGTTACATTACAAGTGCCGCAAATCAACTTGGTCGACTTCTCAGACAGAGGGGAGACTGTAACACCAAACCATAAAACTGCTAAGTCTGAATCGCGGTGTTAAGATTTTTGTGCATTTGTATAAGACCTCATAGAAATTGTTTTCCATCCATTCCTTCCGATAGGGTTGGAGTTGCAATTCTGTTGCATAGCTGCAAAATACGAGCTTCCACCACAGCTGGGACTGGGACTTGTATTTGATCGCTGTACAACTAATACTGGTCACGTAGATTCACCGCCCCCCTGCTTCTACCCCTTAAATACATTAAAAATAATCTTATTTCAATCTATTACCTGCCATGACTACATCAACAACCATTCTTAGTAGATATAATTATTATTCTTTAATACATTAAAGAGGATCTTATTTCAATCTCTTTACTGACATGACTACATCTACGAACAATCTTGGTAGCTACAGTAGGTTCCAATGCTTGCACTGAACAAGACACTTTATAAGGCCAGTAAAGCATTAGATTTACTGTTACTAAATATTAGTAAGACACAATCATGTGTCTTGTTTGAATTAATTGAACAAGAATTAAGTTGAAATAAGCAAGTAACATCTTAATGCTGACTATTATCTTGGTTGATAGAAATGTGGAAAAACTTGAATCTACAAACAATCTTTATTAATATAATATGGTTTCATGTTTGTTTCAAACAAGATATGAATGAAACTAAACAACTACCATATTAAGGCTAATAGAGTACTTGATATACGTCAGCGCGAAAATTTAACAAAGTTCTCTTAGTCGCAGTTATATTGATCTTGTTAGGCTCAAATGGAATCATGATATGTGATAGCAGTAAACAAGATCTGAGTTGGTGTTAACATTTTTTTTTTTCAGTGTATTAGGCTTCGCGTCAGGGCTGGGCGATTCTCACCCCTGCCCCCCCCCAACGATCTCGAGAGATCTAGAGGGGGCCGGACAGAGGGAGGGGACCTCCTCCCCATCCCCTCATAAGCCACACAAGGAATAGAAGGCACCACTACCAACTAAACCCTCTCGAAGACCTGCGCCTCTCCTCTCCCAGGTCTGTGGGTACGTGATCGGTCGGGGGCCTGCCAACTGAGCGTCGTAACGTAACTTATATAAGTTCAAAAATATAATGTACTAATAATCCACTAATACTGCCCCCCTAGCATGACCGATTTATATCGCGTGATATAGCATTTTATCGACACTCAACTGTCAAACTCCTTTGTCTTTTTGACAGTTAATCGTGATAAAACGCTATATCACGCGATATAAATCGGTCATGCTAGGGGGGCAGGGTATGTTTGGAAATAGCCTTATTACTCGTAAAGCCAAATATGGTAGATAGGGACCATCAAACTGAACAACTTTTGCTTTGGGAATTCTGAAATCGCGACATTACATACATATTTTAATTTCGCAGAGCATTAGAATAGACGTTAACATAAACCAACAAATAATTAAAAATAAAAAACTAAATAGTTCTTGCTAGTTATCATGTACGCGTCGCAACAAGATGAACAAAGGAAATCAAAAATTATGTGCGTGTTCTTGGTCATAACCTAAATGGATGCGTGGAGCGAGCGGCGCACGCGCACAAGGTATTACTGAATCTAGTCCTTATAATGTGATTGTGTAATGTACTCATGTACTGTACTGTAATCCAGAATTTCCTAATTATAGAAATAGATAACAAAATTTCGTTTTAAAAAAACTAACAACATTCACTAATGCCAATTAGTTTCGCGCCTTACCTGGTACAGTCAGCGGCATATCAAGCTATACAAAACTGTCAAAAATCTCTAATGAATTTTGAACCTTAAACCGCTAGACTTACAAGTTTAAAAATGATTGAAGAAATTTGACACATTGTGGAAGCCTAGCGTGCCGTTGACCGTACCTTAACATAAGGAAAAGTATAGCGATAATTATTGGCTTTAAGCCCTAGGTGGCCCCTGCGTAAGAGGTAAAATTGTTATTGTTAAATGCAGCATTTTTATACAGAAATGATCACATCTCCAAACAAAACATCAAGGATGTTGCAAAATTTTTTAACCAGATGCTTCGGAATCGGAACGGAACGTTATTCACTATAATGAAAAAAAAAACACTTTGATTTATCCTGTAGACATTTAGTTAAAACGTACTTTGAGGCGGTTGTATGACCGAAAGTGGCGCCCTCAGAGGTTTTTATTTAATAAGTTATTAATAGAAAAAGATTTTAATAATGTTTATCGTGGAGATTTAAGAGCCCATGGTCTAGTATTTTTAGAAGGTATCACTACATGCCCTCGTAGTCATCTTCACCTTCGTTCGCTATACCGCGCGCGCGCACTAACTTATTAAAAAAGCACCATTTACTCGAGCACTGAGGATGCTAAACAACATGGCTGATACCGTGGACATATTCGGTTGCTCACTGAACCCATTCACAAAGGCGGCATTATTTGTTATAATAATAATAGTTAATTTTAAGGATAAGTAAATAAATTAGTCTACACTATCGCATTAGGTTAAGAGTCTGTAATGATAGTTGTAAGTTGGAAAATAAATAAAATTTAATATTTTTTATTACAATTTGTGAGGGCCTTTAATTGGCTATCTATTGCCATTCAGATTATGTATTATTGTTTGGTGCTGTTGGCCTTCCTAGAAATAAAAATAAATAAAATAAAATAAATCTTTATTTCCATTTTGTTTAATGCAAAGGGTGAATGCTAACAAACTATGTATAATATCGGCACCGCATGCGACACAAAATTAATTTCAGGATGGAATTCATAAAAATCCTTTCTTAGAGTTAAGCGCTTATTACACCATCCTGAATGTCGGATCCGGAATTTAGTGTCCGATTTAGGACGAGAAATTCAGTCGCCAATTAGACCGTCCTGAATGTCGGATCCGATATCACAGCTTTACGATCATACAGTTGTTAAACGAATGTTCTTGTAGCCGTAAAAATACATAGCTAGGTAAATAGGAGGTATATGTAAGTAGCTAGGTAGGTACGTGTCATTTTCAACGCTAATCTGAACTAGTTTTTAACCGACTTCATCAAAAGGAGGAGGTTCTCAATTCGATTGTATACTTTTTTTTTATTGTTATTCGCGCGTATCTTCGACATTTATGGACCGATTTTGATGATTATTTTGTTGTTCGATTGAGTTTTCTTGCGAGATGGTTCCATTTATTTATTTTTCAAATCGGGTCAGTAGTTTTCAAGTTATCCCGAAAATACTATGACTTTACATCAACTACCTTGACGACTTTGTTATTTATGAACCGAATTAGATGATTGTTTTTGTTGGGAGAGGGATACCTTTGTGTAGTCTTTTTAACAGACTTCAAAAAAAGGAGGTATTCAGTTTGTATATTATGTATGTACGTTTCTCCGCGATTATCTCACGATTGGCTGAGCCAATTTTACTACCTAAATAATATACCTACACTACCTAATACAGAAGGTACTTATACTAAAAATAAAAAAAATAAAAAATTGTTTAAAAAACAAAAAAACCGACTTCAAAAAACCTGCCTCTAAAAAGCAAGAAATAATATATAAATCATTAGATACGCATTATCATATCATTGTTATAATAAAACACGTCTATTGAAGTCGGGTGGGGCTTTTAGAATAAAAAAAGAAAGTTGTAGGTACTCCAGCCCCACCCGACTTTAATAGACGTGTTTTATTACAAAAATGATAATGCGTAGCTAATGATTTATATATTATTTCTTGCTTTTCAGAGGCAGGTTTTTTTGTTTTTTATATTGATGTAGGTCAAAAAAAAAGCAAATCACAGAGTGACAACCCTTATATACTTTTAGTCGTTGCGCCAACTGTCTATCTAGACGAACGGCGCGGCGGATTTTTTTTCGCCAACATAAAAGGCGTTGACTGACTGTACTATTTATGCTGTGGTACTACTGTGTCGGAGCCGAGCGTCCTGAATGCGATTACACTGTCCTAAGTGCTTCCGATTTAGCATCCGTCATGTCGGAGACAATTTCTATCCTAACTAGGATCCTAAATCGGATCCTAGCTTCCTGAATGCAATTACACTGCTCTGAATTTAGGAGCGACTTCATATCGGGTCCGATATTTAGGATGATCTAATTAGCTCTTAAATCCTTTTGAAAAGTTTATATTCCTATTTATCATAGTTGCGCTGTGCGCAGTCTTAGTTAGTTTCTCTATATACGATAATTGATACTGGCAACACCAGCTAGCTTTAACCAACAGCTATCGGCTACACCTAGTTTTAGCCAAGACTTAACAAAGTTTTAGCTAAAACTAGGTGTAGCCGCACTTCGGGTATTAGCCGTAACATATACACCAAAAACTTTGAGGGTTCAGTCTAGGAAATTGAACAACTTTATCTAAGAAACGTGGGTCGAGAATGTAAAAAAATTTAGGCCTCAAATAGTGAATAAAATAAAGGCGTATTTTGACTATGAAAAGAAATTGTTCAGTGTTACCGAGTGAACAGGCTGGTGAATTGATAAACGGAAAAAACCTTCAAGTTACATCACCAAACATTGATTGCGAACAGCGTATAGTTGTTCATCTTAACATTTACCTGGAGGAAAAAAAGTCAACTGAATCAAAACAGATTTTTTTAATTTACAGCAATGGTAAACTTAATTCATATAAAAATAACCACAGTTAAGCAAGTATACATTTCACAAAACAGGTCTACAGCAGACGGAAATGACTATTTAAACAACATCCACTTCCACAATCGCTTGACATGTCCAACATTTTAATTTTCACTAGTTAGTAACTAGGTATTAAAATTGATGTTGGTTGAATATAAATAGGGTTTTAAATTCGAAAGGACCGAAAAGGGACACTGATGGTATAGAAAGCTGATGAAGTGTTATGTTTATATTTATGTACTTGTTAGGACATCATCATACTTATACGTACATACGATGAAGTACACATCTGCAACCAGTGATAATCGTATCGGAAACGAGGAGATGCCGTAAAAGGCCCCTTCTCTATTCCATTCTGCGGTACCAAAGTCTCATTCCACAACCCCATATTCAGAATGTGTCGCGAACATAACACTCTGCTTAACCAGTTGGACGATGTGCCTGATATCTACGCTTCCTCGCTCAATAAGTTCAGAACTTCACTACGCAGACTGGTATGACAGACAATTATTGGTTTATATTCAATTTGTATTTTGTTCCTGTCTATATTAATTAGTTAATCGAATTTAATTGTATTCAATCTAATTAATTTTTAATCCGATCTAATTTATTTAATTTTGTAATGTAATTTAATCTTAATCATTTAAATTTAATTATTATTCAACTTAATTTATTTTATGTAATTTAATTTAATTGCTGACTTGTCCGATTAATCATGTTGTTCACACATATTGTTGGAGTTGCAGCCTACCTGCTTACTTTTTATAATGTTGTGATTTTTTTTTATGTATTTGCTGTAAATCTGTTTTGTGTGACAAATAATAAATAAAAAAAAGGACCCTGGTACAGTCGGTCTTGGAAGTAGCCGAGAAAACAAACACTTTGTCACACCAACTAAAAGTTCGTTCAGTAATTTGAAATCGAATTATATTCATGTTGTATTTGGCGAGACAAAAGTGTTTAGCTACTGTACTTCCGACCGACGTCGCGTCGCGTCGGCGTGCTTGTGGTAACGACTATATCGCGCCTTTGAAAACGCACAACTACATGATTACGAACAATGCGAGATATACACTACTATTAATATATATTTATATATATAATATACTATATCTACAGATCTCACAATACGCGCAACTAGCAAAGGTATTGAAAATGTAATTGCGCTGTTATCAATTTTATAGTTTTTAAGTAGTACATAATTAGATTATAAATTATAAGTTAAAACTAAGGCGAGAACTACTACTGCCGACAAACTGCTGAGCAGTTTGGCAGGTGTTATTGTAAAACACTTTATTATAATAAAAAATAAAAAAGTTAGCACGTTGACATGCGTGACCATAAAACGACGATAGACTAACTAAAGCATCGTGTCAACAAATTAAAATATCGTCCTTGGTGTACCTATAACAAAGTGATAAATACAAGCTATTTATTTACTACTACTATCGAGACGAACCAAGGTTCGTCCAAAAGTGAACTCTAAAGTCTGAATTTACGGGGTGGCCAAACTTCTCGGTTTGAAAGAGAGAAGATATTACTGGTTTGATTGAATACCATTTTTTATGATAAATATAATATTTTTATTTATTTTAGAATTTGATTAATTTTTTAAACTTAAAAAACAAACGGGCTATATAATAGTCGGAGGGCCGCGAGTTGGCCACCCTTGGCCAGTTGGGGTACAGCGTGCCACCAGAGAGAGACATTATAAAAGTATATCGCTTGATGGTGATCAAACGACTTTCTGTTGGTACCAATAATGTACGTTTCCTAACTTTAAGACATAGTAAGCACATGCTGTTTAATTAGCATTGTTCGTAAGCGAATGAACAAGGAACGCGTCGCCAGAACGACGGACGACCGACGTCACTCCGAAGAAGGTCGCCGCGACGAATGTGACGCATGGACGGACGGTGCTTTATTTATTTACATTACACACGCATTCCTTGAGATGCACTATGCTTGTTACGTGCCTTGACTAACTTACAAGATCTAGCTCTATCATACATCGAAATTCCTTACATCCAATAACAGATCCTACAGATATTATAAATGTGAAAGTTTGTGGGTTTGGATGTTTAAAAGTGTTTATTCCTCAATCACGCAAAAACTACTGAACGGATTTGGTTGAAATTTGGCACTCAGATAGTAGATAGCCTAGATTAAAACATAGGATACTTTTTAAGAACAATGAAAGCAGAATAAATGCGGTAGAGATGCGTTCGGTGAGGAAAACAAGTGGAGTAAAATTGAGTGATAGAGTGAGCAATGATGTGATTCGTGAAAGGTGTGGTCTGAAAGATGATATAGTGACAAGAATTGAGAAAGGAATGCTCCGGTGGTTTGGTCACTTAGAGAGGATGAATGAAAGGCGAATCACGAAATAGATATATTATGCGAATGTGGAAGGAACGATTGCGCAAGGGCGTCCCAGAAAAACCTACGCGGACCAAATAGTTAGTGTATGTATACTTTTTATCCCGATATTCCCACGGAAACGGGAACCACGCGGGTGAAACCGCGGACGGCCACTAGTTATTTAATAAAATGAGGAAATTGAAACTCCATGTTTATGAGGAGCCCAAGCAGAATCTATTTAAAACTAGCTTCCGCCCGCGACTTCATCCTCGTGGACATTTGGAAAATCCCTAGAAAACCTCTGACTGGGATAAAAAGTATCCTATGTTTTAATCCAGGCTATAAACTATTGATGTGTCAAATTTCACGCAAAAAAGCCGTTTTTGCGTGATTGAGGAACAAACATCCAAACTTTTAAACTTTCACATTTATAATTTAGTAAGATTCTTCTTCTTCAGCCTTAGTCACCCACTGCTGAGTGTAGGCGTAGGTACTCGAATGCACGCCACCCCGTTGGGTTAGCGTTCGGTCTTGTCCTTTTCTCATCCAGTTTTTTCCCGCTACTTCGGTGATGTCGTCTGACCATCTGGATTTTTGGCGGCTAACGCTTCTGGTACCGGTCCTTGGTCTCCACTCCAGCACCTTTCTGCTCCACCGGTCATCGGTTCTGCGACATATGTGACGGGCCCATCGCTATGTAGAGGATATATCGCCATTATAGAGGTGTGCAACCGCCGCCCGTTATAAATTAAGAAAACTAATTTTGGATATTTTCCATTTTCTTTCGGAAACGACGCGTCGAAGTTATGATAAGTGATAAGAAGCAATCGCACAACTAGTCGGTAGAATTAGTTGAAGACAAGCATTAAATATAGCAAACCATAGTTAGTAAATCTATTAAGGCCCCTATGTACGTTAAGTGGCGCCCTCATCTTAATTAAATTTATTACTCGCTAAGTACATAAAATTAAATAATGTATCGAAAATTCACATTGTAGGTACATGTAAAGAGCAAAAAGTGGCCACTTTAGGCACTTTTGCTAACTACTAGTGTTAGTCGCCTTAAATAAAAAAACCTCAATGGCCGCTTCTAAAATTCTTGTGCCGTACCCAAAAATAAAACGTCCTTGGACCGAAAACAAGGAAAAAAAAAATTCAGCAAGTGTGTGGTTGTTGGACTCGGCTGGGTACCTGTCACCGCTGACTGGTTTCGCCACGTCCAGGGTTCGAACTTTACTGCTCTATCAAAACGATTATGTTATTGCATCATTTATCGCTGCCCGCAATAAGATGCTTCTCGGAATATTCTCGTACAATTATAAAGAGATAAAGTAAAACGCACACAAACGTCATCTTTTTGACATTCTAAATTGTTCAGTGGTTTTTTTAATACAGATTTATTGTTAATTATAATGTTAGTTAATTTTAACGACGGATTTGGAATGGCACTTAGATATTTTATAGCCTGGATTAAAACAGGGTACTTTTATCCCGCTCAAAAGTCTGGAGACTTTTCCGAATGTCCACGCGGACGAAGTCGCGGGCAAAAGTTAGTTCTTAATATTGTGATGAATTCTTTTCACTGCATATATTAAACATAGTACCTAATAAAACGAATAAGAATCCACTCTACCTGCTGCACTAAAAGTGTTTGGAGCAAAAGTGAAAAAAAAACAAGATTGTTAAGTACAACGCTTATTTATTTATAGGGCGGTAGTTACTACACAATAAATGATTGCTTATTATACGATGGTTATATTTACATATACTATATATAGATAGCTTTTACGATGTAATTGAACTCTGATACTTGCTGGCATCACGAGGAAAACCTCTGACAAGTTGCACCATCAAATTAATCGGAGACACACAGGGCTGCCATAACATTAAGGCGGTTGTATGACCGAAAGTGGGGCCGCGGTGAATTTTATTTAAATGTTGTTAATACACAATCTTAATAAAAATTTACGTGGAATTTTTAGGGCCCATGGTCTAGTATTTTTAAACGGTATCATTACATTCCCTCGTAGTCACTGCTAGAAGAAGACAGCAAAACTGCTAAATGAGACCGTTTTTGACACGTCATTTGCTATACTTCTACGAATGACTACGAAGGAATACAGTGATACCTTCTAAAAATACTAGACCATGGGCCCTAAAAATTCCACGCAAAGTTTAATTAAAACCATTTTCTATTAACAACTTATTAAATAAAAACCTCCGAGGGCGCCACTTTCGGAGGTATAACCACCTTAATGTAAATACTAATGGAAGTATCGCTCATAGGTGAGGTGATATACGTTACTGAACATGCAAATGTGTTTAATTAAAGTTCTCATAATAATGGAAACACTCACTAGAGGAAACCAATAAAAAATATTGAACTTATATAGTGATGATGAGTATGGTTTTTTGCCTATTTTTTCTGCAAGTTAATTATCAGTTCTTGGAATGGCTACAGCAATTTAAATACCGTTATAATCTTGCTTAAGTAACATTGGCCGTTATTCGGTAGCCCTAGCTAGGCAGCGCTAACGCAAAGCCGAGTCGCAAGTTATTATTGAATTGTAAAATGTTGGCGCCAGTAACTTAGTGATGTTCAAGGCTCGAGGCCTCCGAGTCCTTTTGTCTAGAGCTCGGTGTCGTTTACAAGGCTCGCTTACTTTTTCACGGCTATAGCCTTTTTTAAAGAGCTCGGTCGATCTCGAGGCTTTTTTACGGCTAGAGTCTTTTTGAGAGCTCGGTCGATCTAGAGGCTTTGTCACGGCTCGAGTCTTTTTGAGAGCTCGATCGATCTCGAGGCTTTTTCACGGCTCGAGTCTTTTGAGAGCTCGGTCTATTTCGAGGCTTTTTTACGGCTCGAGTCTTTTTGAGAGCTCGGTCGATCTCGAGGCTTTTTCACGGCTCGAGTCTTTTTGAGAGCTCGGTTGATCTCGAGGCTTTTTCACGTCTCGAGTCTTTTTGAGAGCTCGGTCGATTTCGAGGCTTTTTCACGGCTTGAGTCTTTTTGAGAGCTCGGTCGATCTCGAGGCTTTTTCACGGCTCGAGTCTTTTGAGAGCTCAGTCGATCTCGAGGCTTTTTCACGGCTCGAGTCTTTTTGAGAGCTCGGTCGATCTCGAGGCTTTTTCACAGTTCGAGTTTTTTTGAGAGCTCAGTCGGTCTCGAGGCTTTTTCACGGCTCGAGTCTTTTTCGGTACACTAGTACTGATGAATGAGGATAGGTAGAGGTAAAACACAATAGATTATAAGCATCTACGGTGCTTTTTATGACATAAATAAGACATTAATCTTTTTGAGTTCTAATTTTGGAGACTCGAGTCAAGATTTGCAGGGCTCTGTGAGCTCGATAGGCTCGGCTTTAATATCTCCGTAAATTTATTATTTACGGAGATATTAAGTCAAAACATAAACTCGAGCTTTTATGAGGCTCGCGTTCATTTTAAGACTCGAGCTTTTTTGAAGGCTCGAGCTCTTTTGATATAGGTTCGAGCTCTTTTGAAGGCTCGAACTCTTTGAAGCCTTGAGGCGTGGCTCAGAGAGCTCGTATCTCGGCTAGGCTCGGTCTTACGAGCCTACCGAGCTCACCGAGTCCTGCCAATCCACCTCGAGGCTTCAAAAGTAGAACTCGACGCCTCGAGGTTTGTACATCACTACCAGTAACTCTGTGAACCTACATCGTATCTTTTTATATTTAATAATCAACCACAGTTGTAGCAAGAGCGATTACAGTGATTCTGTATTATACACACTCCTAGCAAAAAAAGCGTTATCTTATTAACATAATAATGTCTAGTAGAATAAAACGAATGCCCTTGAGATATAATTGTATTTCAATTCAATTCAATTCACTTTATTGCATTCCACAATGATAACAAGATGGTAAGTAGGTAAAATAACAAAGTACATTGTAGACCCTGAATAGGGCATAGCAAATTATTAGGAGAGGAGTTGAGAGGACGACTTACTTTTTTTCAATTAAATGACAATACTTTAATATTAAATACTTATTTAAATTTTTAAATCTTTATCTTTTAAAAAATCTGAAACACTATAGTAGCATTTTTCCAAGAGCAGTTATTGTAACTTTTTTAAGTATATACTGTAACTTTTTTCTTCTGTTAGTTCTTTCGGTAATTTATTGTGTATTTTTACTGACATTTCGAGTGGACTGGATGAGTTCATTCGAAGCCTATGTACTGGTATCATTAACTTGTGGCCATGTCGTGATGTGTATCGTGATGAGATGTCTTGTCTCTTTGTAAAGTAGTTTGGATGTTTTCGTATGAATTTACAAATTTCTAATATATAGATACACGGTAAAGGTAAAATTTCGAGTTCTTTAAAAAATGGTTTGCAGTTGTCTGTTGGATCAATGTTAACTAAAATTCGCCACCACCATCATTTGGGGGCGTAGACCACGGTAATCTGTCTATTCTGTGGTGCTTGTCAAGATCGCTCCTAGACGATCAAAATGTGATTGACAAGCCGATGCAATGTAAATGATTAACAAGCTGCTTGATCGTTTAGGTTAGGGGGTACAGATGCAATGCAACGCAGTACACTACACGGCAGGACCACAGAATAAATAATGGCCGCACACAGGACGACCAATTAACAAATTGAGCAGTTTAATTAGAGAGGCCGATGACCCCGGCGCTAGCTGTGTCACTCATAGATCCATTCATACCATACGAGTACTATACGTGGATATCGGTATTAACTGGCCAACGCTGAGTTAGACGTTATAAATATAATTTGATAATACTCGTAGCATAACTAACATTAATTAAATATAAAATAATGAAAAACAATTTTTATCGCAAATATGCAAGGTACAACAGAGAGTCCTCCTGGTAGTATTTTTAAATTATAAGGTGTAAAAGATCATACTAGGTAGTAATAATAATGTGCATGAAATGCTTTAGGTAACTAACGTATGTATTTAAGTTGTTATGGATTAATAACTGTACCTATTAATCCTTATCAACCATCCGTCGAAATAGCTTTCCATTAGCGCAAACATGTGGGTAGGTACGTGACCAATTATTTAGAAGATAATGGGTATAGTAAACTATTGTTAACAGATAGACTTAGGTATGCCATCGCGGACTTTTTTGTAGATCTATAAAAGAGTTATTCCCATCCGATCCACTGTAACTGATCCAAAGATAATTAAAAATCCCAACCGATCCCCTTATAGTTTTCAATTCCCAACGGATCCCCTCATTGTATTTCTAAGCAATTAAAGGTAGGTGAGTACAGTCAGAAGAAAAAGAAGTAATAAAATCAAATGTTCATTTAGTGAGCAATTATTTTTGATGTAATAAATATCATGAATAATCAGATTTAAAAATATTATAATGGCTTATTCGCATAACGTCTACTTCGCAGAATGTCACCATTCGTAACATGTCGCTTTCTCATAATGCCTCTTTGGCAAAATGTCGCTTTCGCAAAATGTCGCGATAGCGACTTAGAATAAAATTACGTGTTTTTAATAAAAAAAGCATTAAAATGTTTTTTTTTCTTCTGGTACAGTGGTGTACCAACAACAAAATAAGCTAATAAGTACTAGGGTATCAGATGGGAATAAAATATTAATATTTATACTTGATCCCCTACACAGGGGATCCAATGGGAATAAAAAATAATAAAAAATAAAACCGATCCACCAGGAGATCGGCTGCAGGGGATCGGATGGGAATAACTCCTATAAAAGAGGAATGTCTCATTATGCATTGTTTTGTTATATCTCAAAGGGATTAGGCAGCGTCAAGTGTCAAGTGTCGGAAAAAGTCAAGCCGCAACTTTTTCCGACACTTGCAACAATTATCGTTATATTTTACCTAATTTACACAAAACCATGACAAATTACATATCTAAATCATCCTTATGAGTCACTCTATTTATTTGTGAAAACCGCATGAAAATCTGTGCAGTAGTTTTTGAATTTATCGCGAACAGACAGACAAGGGCCCAAGTCTGCTATTGTTAACGTCATAATCGTGTTTCAATTGTGTTTCGGTTTTGGGTTTAAGAAACAAGAACTGTGTCAAAAAGCATTACAACTCAAACACGATTGAAACACGATTATGACGTTAACAATAGCAGACTTGGGCCCCAGATGGAGGCGGCGGAGGACTTTGTTTTTATAATGTAGTGATGATTAATTTTATCATAATTTAGTTTTTTTTGTTTGTTCGAAGCGAACTCAAAACGAACTCGCATAAAATTATCATACTAAGCGAATACAAGTTACTGCAAACCGGTGTGAGTCACATTTCGCTGTTATTATCAATGAATTTGTTACATGTAGGTATTTCAATAACGAGTAGGTAGGTACTTACATAAAAAAAACAGTGGACACGAATAATCACCTCTTTAAACAAAACACCTCAGAAGCTAGAACCCCTATTACCTATACCGAAACCGATATGAGCTAGCCATTTATCACTTGTCTTATTATCAAAAGACAATGGATTTTGACAGTACGTAGAGTGAGGAAAAAAAAAAAAAAAGTACGAGTAGGTAGGTATATCTATCTATTAGGTAATCTGATCTGTGACCTTGCGTTAGTCGGTAAGTATGACGAAGTACCTACGTCATAATTATTAGTCTCTATCATTATGCATTCGTCGATTAAATCCTGGCTGATGAGCGAACAGGCACGCACTACAATCACAATAGTTAATGCTATGCCACTTCTTTGTTCTGCGATATCGTTTATAAGGTCATATCAATGTATCTTGTGTTGTGTGCGCCGTTTATAATCATCTCTTGTATTGTAATACAACATTGTGAATGCACTTGTTCATTTCAATTATTTTGTGTTTCAACTATAGGTACCTAGATACTTGATTAAAAGCACTAAAACTACGAACATTATGAACTGGGTACTTACGGCCTTGCCACAAAACACTGTTTAACACGTGTTTTACTAAAACACTGTATAAATGTGATGCTGTCACTTTTTTGACAATATTGTTTGAAAGAGACGGCATGACATTTAAACAGTGTTTTAAAATCTTTTGTGGTAAGGCCGTTATTGTCTAATTTTCAAAATCTACCGCAATCGCTTTCATTTGACAGATGGATGTGACACATTACTGCATTTCTTTGGTAAGTAAGTTTTTATTTGTGCCAATAAGAAGCATTAAGTATCACATCCTGAAAGCAATTGCGATAGATATTGAAATTACACAATTAGCCCCCAGATTTGAATTATAAAACGTTAGTTAGAGCCAATGATATTAAATGTAAAGATAGGTTACCCGCGCTTCACAATGGCAAGACGAAAGTCAGGCTTTCAATTAGTCGGGCACAGTCTCGCGACACGGTAACACACGCGGCTCTCGTCAATCAGACGCAATAAAATTGTGAAATACCATAAAAAAATGTCTACTTGCGTCTTTAGATGATGTACAAATTATACAGCAACGGTCAGAGATCGGAAAAATGCTTTTTTTCACACGTAACGTATAAGTACTGTATTTAATAAAAATATGTATTTTCTATTACTTTATTCGGCCATATTGTACAAAGAGCGAGCCGTCTGCTTTGCGTGTGGGAGTGAAGGAGACAGCTGACGCGCTGTCAATTGGCAGCCAATGCGCATGCAGCGGCCAATGTGTGTATCTATAGTACCTTTACGCTGTTTTAAATAGCAATGATGTTGGCGCATAACCTATCT
The DNA here is from genome assembly GCA_950108535.1 of Agriphila straminella. NCBI lineage: Eukaryota > Metazoa > Arthropoda > Insecta > Lepidoptera > Crambidae > Agriphila > Agriphila straminella. Next base: position 2,460,843 of record OX467303.1, on the reverse strand, counting down.
TTACATTTAATATCATTGGTTAGAGCTACTTGATGTGTTGACGAACAATGTTAGATCAATAGGAATATTCTAGAATTTGGGTGAAGGGCTGGTCACTAGGTGACCTTGGTGGCTCCTTTCACGATTGATTTTATAAGTCAGTGATAGGTACCTACATAGATTTTCTTTTTAAAAACAATAATGATAGACGAGTTACTTACACAATTATAATTAGTTTATTATATTTCACAATTCTCGGGAACAGAGCTAACTTCGGGACTGCAAAAGAGTGCGACAATCACCAATAATGGCATAGCATAACAAATTTAAGTAAGTAGGTAGATATGTTATGAAATAAACATAGCTCGTTGACCTATCCGCAAATAATACTGACCGCGGGTCAAGTCTGCTAATGTTTTCGTCAAAATCTCTTAAACTTAAATTTCTTAAACCCAAAACCGAAACACATTGTGTTTGTTAAACTCAAAACGAAAACACATTGTGTCTCGATTTTGTGTTTAAGAAACAAGAACTGTGTCAAAAAGCATTACCATTCAAACACCATTGAACTACGATTTTGACAAAAACATTAGTAGACATGACCCCCTGGGCAATTACCTATACAGGTATCTACTTCAATTTAATTGTGGAGACCAACGATATATCAAAACAAAGTTTAGATGCGTTACCCGCACTCCACAATGGCAAGACGAAAGTAAGGTAATTGCCCGACTTTCAATTAGTAAGGCACAGGCTCGTGACACGTAAACACACACCACCCTCGTCAGTCAGACACTCAAAAACCGTGACATTCTGATCAAAAATGCCTTCCTGCGATGTGCAAATTATACAGCAACAGTCAGAGATCGGAAAAATGTTTCATTTCACACGTAAGTACTGTATTTAACCGTAAAATGTATTTTTGTATTTTTACTCTAATCGGCCATTTTTTTACAAAGAGCGAGACGCGCCAATGAGCATGCAGCGTATCAGACGGAACTTATGATGTCTGTTTATCTCTTTCTAACGACAGGGATTCCGTATGGTGGCGTTCATTTTTGTCCCACTACTCCCACTATTGACGTAATATGTCAATGTGTGTATCTGCAGTACCTGTCGCTGTTTTAAATTGCATGATGTTGGCGCATAACGCATCTAAACTTTGTTTTGATATATCGTTGGTGGAGACACGAAAGTTCTGCACGCAGGCACGCATTATTTGGTAGGTATATCACTTTGTAAATATACATACCCTGCCCGATTGCTTCTTCAATTATTATACTTAAGGCCGCTCATAAGTATTGACAGATAAAATGTAACAATAGGTGATCTTGGAATGTTATGTCACCCTACGTAGTTCGTTCGATAGAAGGATTGTTTTATTCAAATACATTCCAATGCAAGCAAAATACAACAAAGACGAGTTTGTAAACATCACACATATTAACCGAGTTAATCATTGAATACTTTATATGGTTCAAAAAGATCGTATTATTTTCTCGTGGAAGTAAAGATATTAACTAGGTACCTACCTCATAAAACTCCGTGCTTCGGAAGGTATGGTGTTAGGTTGCAAATGCGATTGGCCCGCGTGTTGTGTTACGTACGGTCCAACCAATGATATATCAAAACTTTTTTGATATATCATTGGTCCAATCACCTTACTTATCCACACCCATAAGGAAGGCCGCTGTAATGTGCCCCCGCAGTGGGGACTCAAAAAATGTGGACATTATGTTTGGGATATAATTTATCATAATATTAAATGAATAGGGATGTTGACTAATGAATAAAATAACGAAATACTAATAAAAATCGTAAACATATTAAACTTTTAGAGTAGCTTGTATACCTCTTGGTTTTATATATTGCATATTATTTGTTTTATGACCCTTCAAAGTTGGGTGGACAAGTCCATTTAAAAAGTATAAAATTTATTAAAATAAATGATACCTTTAATTAGTCCGTAAAATGTATAGCAAATTTTTCGAAGAAACCATTTTGATAAACACAATATTTAATATAGCTGCTGAACAAATTTCCTATGCGTTGCATACAAAATTGCAAGGCGTGACGTCATAACGTGCAAGCCATTAGTATGGAGCGTTTCTGTCCGAGTCCATTTGTGTGCATTTCACACTGTGATATCTAGGGCAGTTTTCATGCTAGCGAATTAATTCTTTTACCAATGTTTCTTTTTTTGAGAGGTAATTTATGTAACATAAAATAAAAAAAATAGTCAACATCCTTATTGTTGTACTTGTACACCCTGCATCACAAAACCGAGACAAACAAACAATGTGTGAGCAGAGCAGTAGCTACCTACTACCTATCTACTTTATGTTTATTTATTGTAAATCGTCAACTATTGTAAAATAATACAGCTGATTACAGGTGTTTGCAGCCTTGTCGTAATAAACTCCGTTTAGTATCGCTGAGCTAACAGCAGCACATCTGAATAAACCAACAACGCAAATAACGTATTATCATCCGAAAAGGTAAAGTGCTAGACTTCACCTTACTTCAATGCTTCGATATTATGTTCAAATTGTGTTAAAAGATCTTGTCAACTGGTAAAATAACATTAATAACATTGTTGTAATTTGTGGTAACATATTTAAAAAACAGTATCACGGGTGAGACCTGCTAGCGAATTACGTAAGTCTGTTGCTAACAATTCTCGATTGAAATCGCAGTTGCATTGCTGCTTTAGTTAAGATAGTTGTCACATTGGTTCTTACTAAAGCAGCGATGTAACTGCGATTTCTGTCAAAGTTGATTGCAACAAAGTTACGTAATTACCCCGCTGAAATACAAAATAAGAGTGCTTGAAACAAAAATCTTATTTTGTCAATGATTTTTGTGAAATAATAATATCGATTTCACAACGTGTTAATTTTATCGTTGTGAAAGAATGCAGTCTCAACGCCAGAAATTCCCGAAATCAAAATAAGCTTAACTTTTTTATTTAGGGCTCAGGCACTGGCAGTGGCAGGCGAGACGTGGCAGTATGCATTTTTATAATTTTTCCCAAGAATTTATTATCTACTACTACAATATTTTGGTTAGGTTTTATAGGTAGGCCAAAAACAGCCTCACAATAGTGTAGCTTGTAAAAAAAATTGAAAACATATGAGTCGTTTTGGAGATTATCTACTACTTCCAAACTTACAAAATTTAAGTAGTTCTTTATAATGTTAGTAGGCAGTATTTAAGTAAATGTAATATCAACCAAATGTGGGGCATGTGCATTGTGCAGTGATTCGGAGAGTTGTTGTCACTGAGGTATAATGTACAATGTTATAGTTCAGTGGTTGTTGTGGACGATTTCAGTAACATGCGATTGTCGCTCGAACACATCTGCGAATCGGATATTTATTTTGGTTAGTGATATCACCCGCCACTGTTTGGCGGATAAAATGTTATTCACGGTCAAAATTGATAAAAGTTGTAAATGTATATCGTAAGTATTATGAGACTCGTTGCGCTAAATCCGGTCGACCATACGGAAGCTCTACACTAACTTATCCCGGCTCGGAGATAAGTTATCTCCGAGCCGGATGGACTGTATGAATAAATTAAAGATTGAGTGCGAATAAATGTTTTAGTACAATAAACCAAATCAATTCCACACGTCTTCTAAGGCTACCTGTCCAGTCTAACCGACTTCTATACTCTTCGTTCCCTTGGCAACCACACCATAACGTTCCGTTAGAGAAAGGGTCTCCAAACTACGGCCCGCGGGCCAGCTCCGGAACGCGAGCACCAACAATCCGGCCCGCGAAAGCAGGCCGGATCGTACCAACAGTACTGTAATTTACAGTATGTTGGTATGATGAGCTAGCTAGATCCTGGCCCTTGGGACTTCGTGGAGGACTTAGTCTGGCCCTTATGCTAAAAAGTTTGGAGACCCATGCGTTAGAGTATTGTTGAAATGATTTGAATTTGAATGTGGTATTTGTGTCATGTGTATTGCATTGCAAGTATTAAAATGTGTGCAACCGATAGTTTCTTTATCGAACCTGCCTGCCTAGCATGACCGATTTATATCGCGTGATATAGCATTTTAGCGACACTGAACTGTCAAATTCCTGTCTTTTTGACAGTTAAACGTGATAAAACGCTATATCACGCGATATAAATCGGTCATGCTAGGCAGGCTGAGGTATATATTACGAAAGAAGTCTAACTAACTATTGTGTGTGTCTTATTATGTGACAATAGGTACTTCTAAACTTTAAACAGACGTATAAAACTCGTATATTAGCCTACAGCTCGAGGCTAGGGTTACCATGCGTCCGGACTTTGTCCGGATTTGTAATATGTCCGCATTTTTAGCTTGGGCGGTGTAATAGTTCTAAAACATACATAGCAGTAGTATTCGAAAGAGATGTCGCAAAATGTATGGAGTCTGGGCCATGCCATGTCTATGTACAGTATATAAAAAATAGGTAAAGAAAGTCATGATAAACTGTTTTTCATCATCAAAGTTCTCTTAAAATAGCTTTGTTTTTTGAAAGGAACATTTTATCATGTGCCTTAAAATGTAAACAAGCACACAAAAAAATACATCATGGCGGAAGATGTCATTTTGATTTGATGCTATATACCTATCTACATTCACCTCTGTATTATTACACTGGACTAGCTTCTGTCAAACTGTTCTTGTGCCTACTTGATTTCCACCATTTTGGCGCTGTAGCACGTAGTGTGCGTACAGGGTACTAAATCTAGTGATGTGCTTATGCCAACGCAAATACCGATAACCCTTTATACAACTTAAAACTTCCATTCAAACTTGTCAAAAATGTTAAAATTAGTTCTTTAGACGCACGCTAGTGGCGTTTCAAATATGCACAAAAACTTTGCTGTCAAACCATACAGACAGCCAGTCCAGTTAAATAGAAAAAAAACAGGTCAGTGCCTATATCTATCTATCAGTCAGTTCTTTTTGAGAAAAAAAAATGTCCAGACTTTTATTGAAATATCCCGCTTTTTGTCTGGACTTTCCAAATTTGGATATGGTTACCCTAATCGCGGGATCTTGGATGGGCCTCTATCTGTACGTTTAGTACTATTATACGAGTAGGTATATTCTGTGATGAAACATAAATAAAGGTACTCTTCGAAACGGTGCTATTAAGTTAATTGATCTTTTCTGCATTGAAAGAGAAACTATTATTATGGCAACTTACTTGCAAGTTTAGTGGTCCGGTTGCTGTCTTCTGTCGCGTTAGCCGGCGCTTGCGTAGCGGTGGCATTGGTAGTGGCTACGGCGGCGGCCTTAGAAACCGGCGTGGTCACGGTGGTCGCGTCGGTCGGCGCAGGGGCCAGGGCCGGCGGCGCCGGGGCCAGGGCCGGCTGCGTCGGCGCCGTGCCGTTGGTCACTACGGCGGTCGGCGCCGGCGCATCGCGCTTGTGCCGAATGTGCTGCAGGAACACTATGTCTGGCCTCAAGTCATCGGACACGGCTCCTTCGATTATGTACTCGGGTTGTGGGACAGCATTTACTGTAACAAGAGAGATTTTGTGACTGTTGCTGGAATCAAACGGTTAACTTTATTACATACAACCTCTTTTACATAAAACTTGCCAGGTTTATGAATTGCAATAGTAATCTCTTTCTCGCTGTATAGCAAGTAGAAGAGACGCATTTATAGCCATTCAGAAAACTGGCAACTGGCTTGTTGTATGAGAGCCCCACTTAAATATTATTTTATTTTATTGATTTTAGTATTTGTTGTTATGGCGGCAATAGAAATACATCATCTGGTAAACTTTCAACTGTGTTAGCTATCACGGTTCATGAGATACAGCCTAGTGATAGACAGACAGGCGGACAGAGTAGAGTCTTAGTAATAGGGTACCGTTTTTACCCTTTGGATATGGAACCCTAATAAACGACGTCACGCAATACAGTCGTCGCACTGTGTCGCGAGTCGCGTCGCATTCACATCGCGTCGCGCCCGCTATGTGTTAATTAAAGGAAATGGCTTTTACATTTTTAATGTGTGTTGATTTGTGGCTTAACTGATCTAATAGCAGTGTGCAACTTCAGAAGTATCCATCACATTTAATCCATTTTATAATAAGCTTTCTCCTGTCCCTTTTTAAGTGAAAATATTTCGTCATGTTACCTATCTAAAAAAACCTAATATTTTGAATTTCTCTCATTCATCCCATACATGTGATGACACATCTGGTTGGAAATGTTACAAAATATCTTTTGTCTTATCGGTAGTTGTGATAAGGCAACAGTGTAAACAATTAAGTACACCACATCTCTCAAAATGTGCATCGTAAAATTCGTAGATAGAATTAGTTTTCTTAAACAAATATTTTTATCCAGTGTGATGATGAACTTGCTAGAAAGAATACTTAATCAAATATTCTATAAGACATTCATAAGAAGCAACACTCGAAGCATCTGTTTTGTTGCATCTTTGTTTTGCATTGTGTTAGTTGTACGGTCTGTGGGTGTATTGTATGTAAGCTCATGCGAACACTACTTCTGAAGCCGACTGTACGTCGGCGTCGGCGTCGTGTTTACGCGCTTTGTCTAATGATGCTAATATTTATAAACATCGTTGTTCGCAGCGCAAACAACCAACTAGGTACGACTTCTGTAAAAACAAGAACCGAACCAATGAGTCAACCAACAGTGTCATTCCCTCAATAAATAAAGTAGCGACTAGACGATCAAGCATTTCTTGTCAATAATTTACATTGCATTACCATTACCATTACCACCCACCAACACGGTAATCTATCTATTCTGTGGTGCTTGTCAAGCATCGCTCCTAGACGATCAAAATGTGATTGACAAGCCGATGCAATGTAAATTATTGACAAGCAGTTTTGATCGTTTAGGGGGTGCATATTATACATACTATTTAGTACCATGGTGTACCATACCACCATGTCATTGATCAAGGATGCGATTCAATCAATGGCCAATATGGAATTCTATGTAAGAAAATCATAGGGTGTTTATACTGTTACATTATTTGCAATCTAACTATCAAAATGGGAATTTCCTGTCTACTCGGTATACCTATTTTATAAAACCTTTTAAATGAACTCTGTTAAATACAAGGAGTGTTTTCCAGATGTCTATGAATTACCCCCTAGCACGACAATTAGGTATTTATTTTATATTTATCGACAAAGTCAATAAAATACTAGATCATATCATAATAATGTGTTTAGGTGGCAGCGAACTAAAATCTATAAGTGAATCAACTTTTTGTTGTTTTTCTTAAAATATCTACGTGAACCATTTTTATATGAAGTTAATCTGTAGTTGCAAATACTCTCAGCTAATCATCTTATAGGAAAACTTAAAAGACATGAAAATTTTAACGTGATTTAAAAAAAACATAGGTGACCCAGGAGACATCTCCTATTTTTAAATTGTCCCCTGTGTCACCGATGTTTTTCTATAAATTATTGATTATTTTTGTACATACCTAAGTATGTTTTATTGGCTATGAATCTAAATATCGTAAAATAAAGTTATTTTTACCCGACTGCAAAGAAAGGGTTATTTAAGAGGTCTAGTTTTGTTTAAATTTATGAAAATTTACACATGGGCCAATTTTTTCCTTACATTAAAAAGTTACGGGCCAGCCATGCACCCGGTGCTTTGTGCTGCTTAATTAAATGCCAGCATTTTTAGCTCCATCCACTTAGTTGTACTTTTTGTGTGTTGCCATTTTTTGAGCGCAATGCTTGTTCCATATAAGCATATCAGCCATTTTTAATGTGTCTCCCCCCCCCCCCCCAGCATGACCCCCCGAAACACGATATAATCGCGCGATATAGCGTTTATCTACAGTCATATCGCATTTCGGTGATCATGCTAGGGGGGCTAGGGCACAGGTCATCCTGTCTATGGGTGGGTGTTTTAGGAAGGACAGTGACATTAAAATTACCTAATCCAAAAGGCAACTGAGTGAGACCGTAAGTAGAAGAATGAATGAATAGCAATTGGGTGGCGTCAATTACTTACTGAGCGGTATAATTATTTTTAATTGAAGTACGGGAAGCAAACAATCAGCCAAAGCCCACCGGGCCTGCTACGCGACTTACCACAAATCGTGCCTACGCAAGAGATTTTATTGCCTGCTAGAAAATTAGGAAACCTTATAAATTGATAATATATAAACTTATAATAAAATCACGAAACATTAATATAACTGATAAAACATACAAACTGGCCAACGTTGCCTTGAATTCGACTCTGAAGAAAATGTCACCTTATACGATTTAAATACTTTTAGATAGTATCAGTACTATTCATTCTTAATTCTAAAATGACTCTTTATTCAAAACAAAACCATTTTATAACTATGTCATGTCCATCAGCCATTTTTAATGTCCCCACTGCTGGGGCACAGGCCTTCCTTATGGGTGGTAAGGAGGATGGGCCATAATTCACCACGCGGGCCCAATGCGGATTGGTGGGTGTTAACGACTGCAAATGCAGCCGGGACCAACGGCTTAACGTGCCTTCCGAAGCACGGAGGAGCTCGAGATAATAAATTTTTGGTCACCCATCCCATGACCGACCCTTGCGAACGTTGCTTAACATCCGCAATCGCTGGGCCAGGCGCTAAACCACTGCGCCACCGAGCTCCTCTTTATAGAAAGAATTAAATAGTAATGAAGATATAGTCAATAAATATAATACTCATCAACTTTGTCTAGGGATACAGGTGTTATTTTCATACAAACGAGGTAACTTTGAAGCCTTGGTTTCCTACCAGGGATGTACTGTGCTGTGATCTGATGATGGCTATCCAGGGAATGAATGGAGGAGATTCAGATCGCTATACACACCCATCTGATCTGAGGGCCTAGCCAAAGTAACATTTGCAAATCTTTGTTATCGCTTCGCCTTTGAAACATGTATGGGATTGACATAAGGTTTTGTTAACTATCGAAATTTAAAACGTCAAATCCACATGTTTCGAAGCGAAACGATAACGAAAATTTGCAAATGTTTCTTTGGCTAGGGGGGCTGATCAGCATTCTACAAGATTAATGGGTCAGAGTTCTCAGTTTTAGGATTTCCATACATTTTCATGCTATTTTCGCGGTTTTTTAAACATGTCTTTTAATCTTTTAGAATGCTGGTCAGATCAGTTGGGTGTGAAAAATAACACCTGTATCCCTAGACAAAGTTGATGTGTGTATATACGACATCTTAAGAGACCATGGTTATTTCCTTTTTATAAATTTATCAACCTGGTATAAGAGAAACATAAATAAGTGTTATGCCGGTAGGAATCATGGCTACGCCCCTTTAAAAACTTTACTCCTAATCTGTTGGAACTGAATGAAGTAAAGCTAATGGACCCTCCACATGCAATATTAAATATAAAATAAAAATAATTTATTGACTTTTAACATTATACTTATATTACGCTGCTACGAGTATTTTCTAATGTAACTACATTAGTTCGTATTTATAAGAAGAATACGCCGGAGTCATAAAGTCCACGCGTACGAAGTCGCGGGCATCAGCTAGTGTATACTAAAAATGGCGCGCATTCCATTAGAAAAAATATAATGAGATGAGTGCATTCCTGCAAACTAATCGTCATTGATCGCCATAGAGTGCATTTTAATCATGGAAAGTATGTTGGAAAATTGGAAAATATCGTTGTTTTTTTTTATAATCACGGCACTGCCTTCTTCTTGGATTTGCCCTGTATCGTAATGAGAAAAAAAGTTATTTTATGATGCAGTTGACTCAAGGGTCTGACATGCTTTGATAGAGCGAGATCGTCTTATTAAGATTCCTATAGGAGGAAATAGAGAAGAGTGTCATGTTTTTTCTCTATCACCGACCGGACTTTTTTTCATGGTCGGGTTATAGGCAGAGTTCAAATAAGCAAAACAAACAAGTGGGGTTATACCAAAAGTGCCAGAGAAATTAAAGTTTTTGTGGATAACTCCCTAATTAATATTGAAGATTTATTATAAATCGAATGTGTAGTGTTTGTGTCTAGCATACAAAATGGTGGGATGTTCGATATTTGGCTGCAAAAGCCACAATCAAAGGAAAGAAGCGGGCGTTACATTTCATGCGTGAGTACACTGTTTTCTATATTTTGATCACGTATTTCTTTCTCAAATCTCACAGGAACCAAGTTTCTGAGCTAAATCATTAGTTATATCATGAAAAACCTGATAAATAGGAAAAATCTAAAAATTATTTCTAAAAATAACCTCGTAAACATTTGACATGCAAACCGGTAAAATTGCGTACATCTACGTAATAGTAGAAGTCAGCTTAGCTTTGACGTCCACTAAAATCAGTAGGTTTATAATTCGATTTCCGGATGCCTACTATATAGAAAATTTTCCCCAAAAATTACCCCATATTTCAGGGAATTTCAAGCGATTTGATTTTTTCAGATTTCCGACGGAAGATAAAACTCGTGAAAAAGGTATAGAAGCAACTGGAAAAAAGAATTGGGTGCCACACACGAATTTGTTCAAAACATTAAAAAAAAATTGTTTCCGAAAAACAGAAAAACTAACGTTAATAAAAAAAGTTCTGTATTCCAACGTTTAATAAAGACTTTACCTGTTTTAATTTAAAGTTTATCTTTTTATTCCATTAACCACACAATCTACAAACAACCCCAGCTAGTTTACTTTATGTATACGTATCTTACCGTTAAAGTACGGAATCCGTTAATCTGCAGATTAACTGGTCTAGTCAGTTAAAGTGCGAAATTACGATTTCCGTACTTTAACTAGTAATCTGCACATTAACGGATGCTACACCGTTAAGGGTACTTTTTCTGATCATGGCAACCCCATATTTTGACGTCATAATATATCTATCCCTTACACCCGGTCGCTCGGTAGCGCATCTACCCCTTTTAATATACTATATCTATGAGTTGACTGCATCGTAATGAGTTTTTTTTTATTTTACCTATAAAGTACGTATTTATATTACCTCTTTTGAATTCATATTTGGAACATTACGTCGTGAGTGTAGATAAAAAGGTTTAAATCGCAATATAACTAACAGTTGGCACCACCCATGTACTTAAAAAAATAAATATTGTGTTAGAAAGATGCGTTGTTAAATTTTTATGAAGTGTCAAATGAGATCTATTAAATTGGCCCTCTTTTAGTGAGACATAAAAGTTAAGCATGCACTAATAAACCAGTGCACATAAAGTTTGAATGTTTCATGTTTGTTATGTGATTTTTTTACAATCACAATATTCACAATGTATGTCAAATAGATAAATCTAAGGAAAATCCATTATATTGCATCTGTTTTTATAAAAAACTCAGTTTTATAATTTGGGACTCCCAAAGGAAATTGACAAGTTAAATATTGAGTGCCAAAATTTGTAGGTGTTAAATGAATACTAAATCTGCTTCCTGACTATTCATGATTCTCAATTTATAGGAAATACTTGTATAGTTTTGATTAAATCAAATTATAAAAACTGTCAACTGTGTTTTTCACAAGTTTGCTCACTATTTAGTTTCAATATATTTAAGTGACTGTTTAGTTGTTATTTAACCTACAAAATCAAAAGCTAGTGTAGTAGTAATGACATCAATTGATCCATTTAAAGCTCCTACATACGGTTTGTCTTACGATGGTAAGAAAACCTTAATTGTAAATTTACATAATGTGATGAATTGTGTATTTGTAAGTAGCAGCAAAATTACACAAACTTACAAATTTAATAATGAAATCTCATAACTTTTGATCCATTGCAATAAAAGATAAAACGGTACCTACCCATGTGTAATGTGCATTTTCATGGCTTTTGTTTGATCAAATAACAACTCAACTGACAAAGAGTATGTGCATAAAAAATTGTAATTAAAAATCCCTGACATATCTTTATCTGGATATGATAAAACCTCCATAGGGTATTGACATTTTTTTTCAAGGAAAACTGCTTATGACGGACGGTTAAAGGCTGTTTTCTAAAAAGCCGTAGGTACAACAAAAAACACAGCAAACTGCAACGCATGACCTACTAACGTTTAGTCATCGTCACTCAGAAATGGTTAAAGACTTCAGTCATTAACAAGATTATATGGAAAACTTTAAGAACTGATTACCCCAGGTACGATATTAGTCATCATTGGTTAAAAATATTAGGTAAACTTGTATAGAGCGCAACAAGAATGTTCAGGTAAAACGACACTGATTTCTGTATGAGTGGGTTGAACGTACCTTCGATGCTGTGACCACTAATCACTAACAAAATGAAGGCAGCTTTAAACCATTTCATTTTCAATTTCACTTCAAAAAAATCCATTCGCACTGATAACTAAAAATAATAAAACTAACGAGCTGGTTTACGGTTTACGCATAAAAATAAGAAAATTATGAAAAGAAAGAACTAAGTAAGAACGTCAATTCAATTTCCTCTGAATCAGTCAAAATTGACACACACACACCACAGAGGAAATAATCACTCTCCACGCCACAGAGTCACAAAGACTAAACCACAGAACAGAACAACGAACTAGAGATTACAGATAACGTTCAAGGGCTCTCCACACCTCCCGATTTATGATGTCCGAGCCGGCTTTTTAGCCGGCTCGGACAATGAAGTTTAATTTGTCTGTAATTTGACAAATGTATGAGATACATTGATACTTCGTTTTGCGTTTTGGTTTTGGCACAATACAAATGAAAACTTACTAAAGAAAAGTACAAAGCAGTGTCAAGGAAATTTTGTGTACTTCGTACAACAGCACGCGTAGCATGACCACTCTCGAGAAAAGACTCGACTCACAGGGGGCTTACTATCAGCAACTAAGAAACCGTTCAGTTCAAAAGCTGGCCTTAAACAGGACAGCTTAGGGCCTGCTTTCATACTAACCGTGTAGGTCATAGTACGAAAAAGTAATGCCGTTCAATATAAGTCCTGCTATAAGAGCTCATAGTAAGGCCCCAGTGGCTTGTCTACACCCAAATGTCACTTTTGTCGGGTTGAGATCGAGATACTCATGCTCGCACTTTTACACTAGTAGACTCGTATTGTTCTTTGTCGTGGCGTTATGTCAAAAGTCGACAAACGACCACTTTTGTCTTCAACTGACATTAATTTGACAGTTGAGTCGGAGAAACTTGTCTACTACCCTTTGGGTAGTCGAGAAGGTCGAGAAAGAGTTTTCTACGTATTTTATTTTATGTAAATCTAAATTTCGCAATTAAAACAAATAAAAATTGTTTTTATTAAGGTAATTAGAGAAGTTACAGCACAAAAGACAAAAGCAGCTGTCCGGATAGTAAAAATAATAAATAATGTGTTGATTCTAAATAATTTATTGCTTAATACAATAATATTGTTTCCTAATATTACCACCCTTTTTACCCAAATATAGATTTTTTAACTTTAATTTTTTAATATTTAAAAACGTAAATTAACATTTTATTTTCATACGTTGATTTCAATATTTTGTAATTTTCTCGTCAGTTTCCACAGACTACTAAATTAACAAGTGTGTTCAAAATTATCTTAATAAAAGAAAGGCAAGCGAATCTATATCCATACAGCAAAATTTTACTCAGTTTTAAGTTTTGCGTCGTGAAATGTATAGAAAGGAACAGCACTTTATGAGAAACGATGGCAATTATGGTGATTATTTACTATTGGCAACATTATTTCTTCTCGAGCTCGAGAGAGCTTTGTCTACGGAAGTGAACGCTCTCTTGAGAGTCTCTTTATCTTAGAACTTATTTTAAAATAAGAATCATGTTTAAACTAAATTATTTCGGATCATTTTAGATAATTTCGACGTTTATTGATGTTGAAATAAAAATGTTATCTTTTAAAATTCATATTTGTAATAAAAAGACATTAAAATATTGTAAAAATCTGAGAGCGAGTCCCACCTGTCTGTCAAACTGTGCTCGCATTTTTAGACGACCCGACAAGCAAGTCTTCGTAGACAAGAGTCCCGTTTGCTCATGCTACGCGTGCTGGGGCCTTACTATGAGCTCTTATAGCAGGGCTTATATTGAACTGCCAATACTTTTTCGTACTATGACCTCAACGGTTAGTATGAAAGCAGGCCTTAAGCAGTCCTGTTTAAGGCCTGCTTTTGAACTGAACGGTATCTTATTTGCTGATGGTAAGCCCCCAGGAAGGTGCTCTGCGGCTAAAAAACGGCCCACTTGAGATAGCAAGTACGAGGTCAGTTTGTTTTGCTCTATTAGGGTAACTAAAGCATACTATGACCAAAGTCTAGGGGCCCTTACTATGAGCTCATAAAGCTGGACTTATAATGAACTGCATTACATTTTCGTACCATGACCTCGATTTTAGTTCATGAGCAGTCCTGTTTAAGGCCTGCTTTTGAACTGAACGGCTTAAGAATGATTTCTTAAGCCCCCCTGACTGACTGATATATATCACCTTTATATCAACGTATAGCCCAAACCGCTGAACGAACCTAGACTTCAATTTATTTTGAGCATCCACTAATGCCGGGTCCAAAGCGCATGTTTTTCCCTACACAATCAACAAAACATCGAAACATTCAATAAAATCCTCATACGTTTTATTTGTTGAAAGTTGAGATGTTTTTATTGACTGTGTAGAGGATTAAATAAAATAGGGGATGATGAAAGTCCGTAAGTTTCGAAGTTAGGATCTTCTTGTGTTTAGGCTGACGACGATTGAAAATTAATATTTATCGTGTCCCTAGCGTTTTTGATAATTCCACATTTTACCCCATTGAATTGAAGATGTGTGCGGAAAATCCTTCATTTTCAAAGTAAAAATCACTGAATTTATTATTTAGGTTTATGGTTGGAAATGGAAACTAAAAACAAATAAGCAAACACATATTTCGTAATAATTTGTCGTAAATCTTCTACTGATCTAATCTGTGGTCTGCGCTGTAGGTTGGGTTCGCGTTATGTGTCGGTCGACCATAGATTAATATTGACGATGACTTGTCGCGCGATAGCGCGAATCAAAGTTGGGGTGGCCGTGTGGCCGGTAGCATTCGTGTCGCAGAGCGACGACGAAGTTTTTATTATCGCGTCAGCGCATTACGAATGTAAGTGAATGTCCCTGCGACAATGTGGCCGTATTAGCATACATACCTACATAGGAACCTTGGAAGAAAGATAGGAGCCATGGCAGGATAATTTTGCTGATTCAGAAATCGTTTTGAAATCGTCCACCAGTCTTCGGCGCACTACCGCCAACTTGGCGCTAGTGTAGATATGCCTGGGGGCTTACCATTAGCAAATAAGAAACCTTAAAGCCGTTCAGTTCTAAAGCAGGCCTTAAACAGGACTGCTTTCATACTAACCGTTGAGGTCATAGTACGAAAAAGTAAGGCAGTTCAATATAAGTCCTGCTATAAGAGCTCATAGTAAAGCCCCTGGCCCACTTAGAAAAAATATTCCAGGGGGGTGGACACTCCCATACATTATTGTAAAGGATGTGCCTTCATCTCTCGTCGGCGGAGATTATTATTTCATAAAATTCTTTTTTTTATAAAGTACTCCCTCAACGATCAAGCAATGCTTGACAAGCACGCACGCAAAAAAACGCCGATCAGAGATGGCGCTTCAAAATGAGTTGGCATTAAAAATTCGAGAGGGCTCTCTACTCTTATTTTATTTATCTTACTCTGACATGAAAAAAAAGGCGGGAAACGTTTGACTTGTCGGACGCGTTTTTTGGTGTAAAATTTTATTTAATTAATCTATAGTGTTATTGGTGATCAGAATTACTTGATTTTATCTTATTTGTATCTAATTTTATATATAGTGTGTAAATTATATTAGTTTAATAGTGTAAATAGCTGAAAATTGGTAAGTCGAGGCTTTCATTATGAATGATCCTCCTGACCCGGGGGACATAGTTCCCCCGGCAGGAAAGTACGTTACAATAGTATCCAATGAGTCGGGAATGGAAACCGATGGTTCTTTTACTACAAGGTCACGTAAACGTAGTCGCATACACGTATGCAAACAATGCAATAAAAAGCGTCGTCAAGGTTTGGACTCTAGAACAGACAACCATAATAATTGTCAATGTACTGATTTATCTCCTAAACAAGAGTACAATTCCATTAAAGATAAGACCCCAACACCCGTTGTTAAGGAATTAAATACATTGGTTTCCAATCCGGATCCTACAACAACAGTTTCAACTCCTTCGCCTATACCCGCACCCTCACCTATAGGACGTTTACTTTATAATGAAACCGATATTTCTCCATATGTTGTTCATGTCCAGAAAATACAAGCTGCCCCTAATGATGGCACTTCACTGCATCCTGTGACATTTGGTCATTTTCTGAAAACTAATTGCGTACAAGATATTGTTAATGGGAGTGTTAAGCGTATTGGCCGTAACAAACTTTCTATAGCCTTTTCATCTCACAAGTCTGCTAATTCTTTTCTGAGTAATCAAAACTTAGAAGCTCACAAAATGAAAGCCTTTATCCCAACATTTAACGTAACAAGGATGGGACTCGTCCGTGGCGTCCCGGTAGAATGGTCTCCCGAGGAAATACTGGAAAACATCTCTGTACCAATAGGTTGTGGTAAAATAATTAAAGTGAGACGCATTAATTTTAAAATAACTCAAGATGGATCTGCAATATGGAAGCCTTCACAATCCATAGTGGTGACTTTTGATGGCCAGGTGCTACCAAAACGAATTTACATGTGTTTTAATGCTTTACCCGTTGATCTATACATTTTCCCAACAATACAATGTTTCAACTGTTGTCGTTTTGGACACACTAAAACCCAGTGTAGATCTAAACCCAGATGTTTCAAATGTGGAGACAACCACTCTGGTGACTCCTGTAATAGAGAAGAAAATTATGATGCCTTTTGTTGCTCTTGTGAAGGTTCCCACTTTGCAACAAGCAAATCTTGTCCAGAGTATAATAGACAGCAGGAAATTAAAAATTACATGGCCCACAACTGTACATCTTATGCAGAAGCTTCAAAATGTTTCCCTAGTGTCTCAAAATTATATTCCAAAGTTACTGCTAAAAACCTCTCTTCTACTGTGTCTAAATCTAATCAATCTGTCCAAAATAATATAATTAACAATAGACCGGAATCGGTTTCATATAAGAAGACTGTCTTTCTCAAACCCCGTTCTCCTCCTAAAGTAAGCGAAGGTTATGACACTGAAGCTCATAATAACATTCTTAGGGAATATGATATACCTTCACCTAATAATGGGTGTGGTTATAGTCAAACAGAAAAAGAGCTTGATTCTAAAAATATATCCCTACCTGAACTAATAAAATTAATTCTCAATTTGCTTACCTGTTTTATCAGTAATAATAACAGTAACAACAATTCACCGTCCAACGTTGCCTCTATCATTAGTAACTTTATCCAAATCCTCCAAAATGGACAGTCGGGCTAAAATATTGCAATGGAACTGTCAAAGCATACTTGGTAAAAAAAGTGAAATAATTTATCTTTTAAATAAGTTTGACCCTTTCATGTTTTTCTTATCAGAAACATGGCTTAAACCACATCAAAGATTTAAGGCCACTGGATACACTACTCTTCGCCAGGACAGAAATGATGGCTATGGCGGAGTGGCTATACTTATAAAAGACTCAATATCTTATTCCATAATACCTATACCATCTCATCATAAAGAAATTTCTATATTTGCCATACAAACTTATAATATATGTTTTGTTTCTATATACATTTCTCATCCATCTATACCTATACTCAATGAAGTTAAACAAATTATTTCTAACTTACCTAAGCCCTTTCTGGTACTAGGTGACTTTAACTGTCATCATCAGTGTTGGGGCAGCTCTAAGACAAATAATTATGGAGAAGAAATGATAGATATTATTGATTCTTTTAATATATGTATTTTAAATACGGGAAAGGTTACTCGCTTAACAAAATTAAATGAGATTGATAGTGCAGTTGATCTTTCTTTATGTTCTCCATCTCTTGCAAGCTCTTTACTATGGGATACACTTTCATCTGTTTATGGCAGTGATCACTACCCCATCGTCATAACCTTCCCATTTGATAAACCTGTAAATATAAAACGTACTTCTCATCTAAAACACAAGCTTCCTGAAAAGGATAGTAAAGATTGGGAAAAATATAAATCTAGTGTACAGTCCAAACTATCTCTACTTCCAGTTGTGACTAGTGGCTCTGAGATAGAGAGTGCAAAGGCATTAGGTGATGTTCTTATTGAAGCTGCTAATGAAATCTTTCCTCAAAAAAGAGGCTTCAATAAAATTCCTTCGCCTCCATGGTGGGATAGCGAGTGCACCAGTGCAATAAAAAACAGAAAAGAAGCTGAAGAAAGGTATAGAGAGGACATGTCAGATGGTAATTATGATTTAGTGATTAAAGCCATAGCAGATACTAAGAAACTTTTCAAAAAAAAGAAATTTGAAGGCTGGCGTTCATTCTGTTCATCAATTTCCCCAAACACTCCACCGAGCCTAGTTTGGCAATACATTAACAGATTTAAATCTGCCACTTATAATAAGCCTTCCGCAATAATTCCAACAGAATTAGCCGATTCTTTTATGGATAAATTAGCTCCCCCTTGGGTAGCTGATAACAACAATCTCACTTGTCCTCTCTTATCACCTCATAACCTAACTGGTCTCAGCACCCCGTTTACTTTGCACGAACTAAAAGGAATCCTCCACAATTCTAAAAACTCAGCTCCAGGGAATGATGGCATACCGTATGCATTTCTTGAAAACGTTTGCGATGATACATTAAACTATTACTTGGATCTAATAAATACAGTGTTGTTAACAGGAAACATTCCTCCATCTTGGAAACAACAAACAGTGTTGCCCTTCTTAAAACCAAATAAACAACCAACCGATGTTGCAGGATATCGGCCCATTGCATTATCATCTGTACTAATTAAGTTAGCCGAGCACCTGATAAAGAATCGATTAGAATGGTTCTTAGAAAGTAAAGGGCTTTTAGCAAATACTCAATTTGGTTTTAGAAAGGGAAAAAGCACTATTGATAATTTAGCCATTCTGACCTCAGATATCCGCATTGCTTTTTCCAATAATAACTCGCTTTTAGCCGTATTTGTAGATTTATGCTCTGCCTATGATAACGTCCTCCTGAATGTCCTAAAAATTAAACTAGAATCTTTACAAATTCCTCCAATTTTCATACATTTTATTCTTAATATGTTGTCGGAACGAACAATAACTTTAAATATAAATGGCCGTAGTTTTTCTAGAACTGTTTCCAAAGGTCTCCCTCAGGGATCTGTTCTCAGTCCTATTTTGTATAATATTTACACCTACGATCTACAGTCCCATATTTGTGTAAATGAGAACATTAAAATTCTACAGTATGCTGATGACCTATTATTATATAGCGCAAATTCTTCCATAAATATTTTGCAGTCCATTTTGTCAGGTGTATTAGCGAAACTAAAACAGTGGATGGATATGAATGGCCTTCAATTGTCAGCCTCTAAGAGTGCGGTTGTCCTTTTTTCCCGTATGAATAAACCACCAGATATCACTTTGAGTTACGATAATGCAACCATACCGGTTAAGGCTCATGTTAAATTCTTGGGTGTAGTTTTGGACGCTAAATTAACGGGTGCTCAACATTGCGACTATGTCATTGGAAAATGTGAACGATTGATAAATATGATAAGATGTTTAGCGGGCGTATGGTGGGGAGCTCATCCTTATTCATTAAAACTTATTTATAATGCTCTCATTCGAAGCGTGTTAGACTATGGTACATTCTTACTGCAGCCAGGAAACATTACAGCTTTCAAGAAATTAGATTTAATTCAATTCAAAGCCTTACGAATAATAATCGGTGCCATGAAGTCTAGCCCTACCAATGCATTGCAGGTCGAATGCTGCGACCCACCACTGCATTTGAGACGGCAATTTCTATGTGACAAGTTCTTTTTCCGTACCGTACAGTTTTCCAATCATCCTTTACTTGACAAACTCGAGTGTTTATATGAGTTGTACCAAGAGTCAAGTTATTGGACTAATAAATCTCCTCCATGTCTTTTAGTTAGCTATCAAAAATATTTATCTTTAAACTCTCCTACTCATCGATCTAATTTCCTTCCTTTATTTAGTGTCAGTTATGATTCATTAATTTATCCTTTAGTCATCCATCTTAATTTCGTCAAAAACGGTAACGCTAAAACTGAATTCAACCAACTTCTTGAATCTAAGTTCAAGGATTTCCATTTAATATTCACTGATGCTTCTAAGCACTCCACCTCCGAGTGTGTTGGCATAGGAGTGTACCATTCTCAATTTAATATTGTACAGAAAGTTAAGCTACCACCCGAGTCATCGGTCTATTCTGGCGAATGTTTAGGAATTTTAAAAGCTGTTGAATACATAAAAATTATGAAACTAAACAAGGCTGTTATATTTTCAGATTCGAAAAGCTGTTTACAGGCTTTACAGAAAAATCCATTTACCTTAAAACTATATTCTCCTTTAATTTTCAATATCAGACAAATCACAAAAGAATGTCTGGATAAAGGCTTACACATAGAATTCGTGTGGATTCCGGGACATTCAAACATAGATGGCAATGTAATCGCGGATAAACTTGCTCACGATGCGGTGTCTTGTGGAGATGTTTATCCTTATCAAAATTATTGTCAAGATCTGTTAGCACTTCCTAAAACATATTTACAGGATAATTGGAATAACGCATGGAAATACAGCCAGCAAACAAGGGGCAGATTTTATTCTCAAATACAAAAAAATATTCCCACAAAACCTTGGTTTTCAATAATGAAGTTTGGCAAAATGGAAACTTCTATCATCACTCGCTTAAGATTAGGCCATGCCTGTACACCATCGCATCTTGCCAAGCTCCATATCGTTAACGACCCCGGGTGTGAGTGCGGGTTGGACGAGGGAAATCCAAACCATATTATATTAGCTTGTCCTAAATACGACAGAGATGATTTCTGGAAAGACCTACTTACGCTACGTGTTCCATTCCCGACCAGTATTGTGACTCTATTATCTTCTAATGATCGCAATGTATATAAATGTATAATATCCTTCCTTATCCTTATAAAACTATGTATATAATCCTAGATATGTAAATACCTACCAAAAAGTTTTCCTGATCCCATCTAAATTATTCCGATATCCTAATTATATTTCCTAATTCCGTTTCCCTAATTTTTACTCGACATTGGCAAATGTACAAATCGTACGAGCCAAAAAAAAAAAAAAAAAAAAAAACTCTATGACATAGAGTACATTATTATGCTCTATGAATTATTCTATCTATTTCTATGTTTGCTATCAATTTTTAGATGTTGGATTGGAAGCGAATTTTCGTAAATATAAATTTTAATATCCATATATCCATAATAATTATTTATTAACAACCATTTTTTAGATTTAATTTAAAATAAATTGGATATTCGGGGGGTAAATGCCCATACGAAGGTCTCCAGCAGCAGTAGCGCCACCATAGACTTAGAAAAAATTTCGCTGCGAGCGCCACCAAGCGGGATAAATTTTGTGACATCCCTCCATTAAACAGTACATTTCCTGGGATCGAACCTGGGAATCATGTGTCTTACGCGGGTGGACAAACTACTAGATCGCAAAAGCGGTTCTCATAAACATAATAATAAATATCGGAACATACAAAATAAAATAAAAAAAAACGATTGTCTCCAGAAACTAATTATTTTATTTCTTTTGATATTCCTAGAATTACAGGCATGTTTTCCTTATGAAATCAATGATTAATAAAAAGAACAATGCAAAAGATTCAAAGAAGTTTTGCTCGTAAAGAATAGAATCAAACATAAACTCAAATCTCTGCTTGAGTACAGTTAGAAAGCGATGGCGCTATATGCGATGGATAGCACCATCCCTTTCTAACTGTACTCATGCAGAGATTTGAATTTGAGAATGATTCTATAATACGAGCCTTAGACGTGAATATACTGTTTTCACGTCTGAATAACCATGTTATTTGGAATTAAAAAGTAAATACGAATAGTTAATAATAATACCTTTTTTGATTTACACACAATAAATTAGTCTAATGGAGCCCCTAGACGATCAAGCATTTCTTGTCAATCATTTACATTGTATTTACCATTTGGGGGCGTGGCCTACTTTTGATTGGCCACGGTAATCTATCTATTCTGTAGTGCTTGTCAAGCATCGCTCCTAGACGATCAAAATGTGATTGACAAGCAATGCAATGTAAATGGTTGACAAGCAATTATGATCGTTTAGGGGGTCCATAATTTATATTATTTAATACCTGTGTTTAGTTTTAAAATTTCCCAACATTGCTTTGTACATACATACATAATAGTCGGCAAACTGACCAAAAGACGTTTAAAAAACGATTTTCGGTAAAGCTATCTCGGAAATATGAAAATGTAATATCGATGCATTCATCACGAATCAGAAAAATACTATATGCACTATAGTACTTATAGGTACTCGAAAGAAAATAGGGGTCACAAAATAGGGTCTTAATAGGGGCCTATGGGAGAAATTATACAGTCAATTCGACAGTAAAGTCCGCACCACGACTATTATAGTTTCGAACAATATCAAGTTCAAAAAAAGTCAGATTTAATTTACTTACTTACTTATATTTAAAAAACTTTCATAAATTAACTCGTTTGTATGGAAAACCATATGGAAAACCACCACCCTATTTTCTTCTGAGTAGTCAGGACATCGTACTGATTGCATTGATACTAAATTTTATATTTTCGAGATGACTTGTGCAAAAACTAACCAACCTCTAATTTTTTCGATCTACTATAAGTTAAAAACTTATTTAAATTAACTATAAATTAAACTAATTAAAATATAAAAAAGTAACATACCTGACAATCAAAGCAAAGCTTTCAAACAAATAATCCAAAACTAACGATAGTCTTATGACATTATACATATTACAAAATTTTACTAAAACTAAACATATTATCGATAATTGAGATATAATAAATATTTACTGGAATTAGCAGTACTTAATATCAAATTACTTAAATAAAAACTATTTAAAAAGTAGGTACGACAAAGGTATACATTTTAAACAGACAATAAATATAGCAACACTGATATGCACATCAATGGGTGTCTATTTGACGCCAGTAACAATTAATATTATTTTACAGTAATTGTCCAACAGGCATTAGCCCGGTTCACATTATTCCAGTGAACATTCCAGTCCAGCGGTCGAGTCCAGGCGCTGGAATAATGAAAACCGGCGGGCGGCACTGGAATGAGTATGTACTGTACATTAATGCTTAACTGGATTACTGGGCTGGAATTATGTGAATCGAACATGAGGATTTGAATCGGAACATAATGATATGGATTGGATAAGAATGGGATTGTATAACAATTATGAAACCCTAGCTACAATAATTTATAATTATAATACAACAAACTTTCAGCTTTATTGAGTGATTCTTCACTGATTAGATAAATCTGCAGTCGAGGAATAACAATCTGCCAGATTCTGAAGGATTTAACCATGCTATTTCCACATATGATGATTTTACTTTTTTAAATCAGGACCACTGGGGGCTTACCATCAGCAAATAAGAAACCGTTCAGTTCAAAAGCAGGCCTTAAACAGGACTGCTTAAGGCCTGCTTTCATACTAACCGTTGAGGTCATAGTACGAAAAAGTAACGCAGTTCAATATTGGCTCCGTGCACGCTTTTAGCGCCACCTAGCGTTTCGCAACTTTGTTGGCTCTGACCTGACCGTTTTAATATGAAATGGCGGCATTGTGACAAAATGTTAAAAAATACTATACATATTGTGTTATTAATGTAAATTTCAAAATTACTATGATTTGGGTGGACAAAGTGTTGTAATAATTTTTAATGATTTCAAATAAATATGGAAAGTAAAATCTATTCAAAAAGAGTGTTTTATTTTGGTTATGTCAGGGTTTGTTTACTTCTTTTTTAGTTGTAGATTTTGTAAAACAAGAGGATAAAGCTACTTTAATAATTTTATTTTTATTTAGTGATAATAAACATATATAACTGTTCCTGTATCGCTAGTTATAAATTAAATATCGTTTTCAAACAGATTACAGAGCCTACATTATTTCTACTTTTTGCCACCATGAGCGCTGCGATCGATTATTATACCTTCGCAAGTTCGCAGCCAGCGAATGCTAGAGTTAGCACGATTAACTATAGACTGCGAATCAAATAATTACGAGCACAAATATGAAAAAAAAATACAGCGCCACCCGCCATCGTAAAACAAACTTAAAAAAAAAATACATTTATGCTCGATACGAATTCAATTCAAAGTCGATAGTTTTTCGTGCTAAGATTACAGATAGGTCCACTTTTGTTCGGAAATGTTCCATTTTTGTTACCAATCAAACAACTCGAACAATGTAAACTGACCATTATATGCGATATAATAATTTATAAAAAACACGCACCTTTTGATAACTGGACAGACTCTCAGCAACGTAGTACTTAGCGACTATTATGGGATGATTTACGTTAGAGCGTCACGTGACCGGGGCCCAAGTTACGTTGGTCGTGATAATATTCTTTATAAAGACCAATGTATTTTCAGCCCCGAATCCGAACGAAGCCAAGGGGCAACGGTGTTCAACGAACAATGAGCTCTTTCACAATCGCTTCGTATCATTATATCTTCCCCACGACACGCCACGCTTTAATTTAAATCATCCCTAATGCTCGACCGGCGCAGTTTCAACATGTGGTAATATTTAAATGCATGAAGATGGATGTTTCATACAAAATTATTCTACACGAAGCTGTTATTACGATTTAAGTCAAAAGTTGTAAACTCGACATGGTACTAAAGAGTTTACAACGTTTGACTTCACGATATCACGTCAATATTACTACGTTCTTGTAGTATAGATGCATATAACAAAGAACTAGTTGATGTGACAAAGTTCTGAAGTGCTAGGCGACCTCAGACACCTCTTTTGTTAGCTGTAGCCTGCCACGGTCTAGCACTAACCATATCTATGCTATCTATTTTAACATACATAATTGATACATAAAACCATGATTGATCAACAAATCACTAAAAAGCAGCTGACACAAAAAATAATTAAATTGTGGACGGTGATAAACAAACTTCAATAAAATCGTATTAATTCAATAATACCAATATTTTTGTAGCAAGGTGTGGCAAGGTATAAACCACATTTTTATAAGGAATGTACAAGGTACAGCTAGCAACGAAAGAAGCTTTACATTTTAGTCGGTTTTGTGAGACATCTGGCAAAGTTGCTATCACAAAGTATTGAAGTGTTAAGCTACTTTTGCTGCTGACCGTACCAACATAATAAAAATATAAATCTCCAAATGTTATACCAGTTTCATGTAAACAAATTACAAGTATAATTAAGTAATCACTTCTGATAATGAAATATTTTAAAGGGAACATTATCTCATGATTTTTGAGGCCAATTAATAAACAAAAGCACTCTTTAAAAACTGTCAAATAGCGCCTTAGTTTACCTGTGCCTTGACTTCAGTAAGATAATAACCGTGCGTGCACACAGCAGTGGCCCTACCATGAGTTGATGCAAACTGTTTACGTTACCGTAAACTATCGGATATACTGCTCAGTCAGTGCGAGTGAAAGAGACAAAACGATAGTTTACGGTAACGTAAACAGTTTGCATCAACTCATGGTAGGGCCCAGGTCCGTATTTACAAGTTTTTAACGGGTCCGTCGCTACTGGATGAGGTGTTCACACCGCATTTATTGGACAGATTTTTTTTTATCGGATTCGGTATGGATACAGTAAATTACGTATCGGATTATGTATTTACTGGATCTGATATTCTGGCTCCTACAATAGGGAATATGCATAAGTCACCGATTTTGATGAATTTGAGCTTGATCGCTGCGGACACTTACAAATCATGATGGAGCAGAAAAAAAATAAAAAATGTATTATTTTAGTTTTATCACATGATGAAATCAGGGGAAAATAACGTTTTTTTTTTTCATTTTCGGATATAATGCACTTTACAGTCAGATAGAATATCGAATAAGACATAATATATTATTGTATGACACTTATCTACTTAAAAACGCAAAATTTAGGGAGATAATTAAAGATTATTGGCTAATTCCATATTAAACGCGCCTGAAATACACCTGAAACGTGACATGTGACGTCACCGTTTTGTATAGAGCGTTTTCGGCGGGTGCTCATACGTGCTAACTTCAACTAACTATATCACGAGTAAAAACACAATTGAAAAGTTTTAATATTACACTTGATTTTCTCACGCATTATACTTTTAATTTTGATTTAAAAACTTGATGCATATTCCCTATTATATACGCCGCATCCTATAAAACTGACCTGTAAAACTGATCGGTATTTTTACTAGATCCGATATACTGTGTTGTGTGTGAACTGAACACGCTCACACACATGGGCGTAGCCACGGTGGGGCCTGTAACGACCTGTAAGGTACCTACCTAATCTTACCTAAGTAAGAAAATATAAAAATGACGCGGAATTAATGAGATAGGCACATAGCATTACAAAATATGCATGGAAAATACATAGAAAAAAATTTACCAGGGTAAGACCGCGGGTATAGTTTGCTAGTTACATATTATTTTTGACAGCTGCCCCACCCTGAGCCCATGGCTGGCTACGCTCATGCTCATACAACTACGTACGCCAATAAAAACGGACCTGTAAGACGAATTGATGTGTGATAAAACGGACCTGTAAGACGAATTGATGTGTGATAAAACGGACCTGTAAGACGAATTGATGTGTGATAAAACGGACCTGTAAGACGAATTGATGTGTGATAAAACGGACCTGTAAGACGAATTGATGTGTGATAAAACGGACCTGTAAGACGAATTGATGTGTGATAAAACGGACCTGTAAGACGAATTGATGTGTGATAAAACGGACCTGTAAGACGAATTGATGTGTGATAAAACGGACCTGTAAGACGAATTGATGTGTGATAAAACGGACCTGTAAGACGAATTGATGTGTGATAAAACGGACCTGTAAGACGAATTGATGTGTGATAAAACGGACCTGTAAGACGAATTGATGTGTGATAAAACGGACCTGTAAGACGAATTGATGTGTGATAAAACGGACCTGTAAGACGAATTGATGTGTGATAAAACGGACCTGTAAGACGAACGGGCACTGATATATGTCGATAATATTCAGCCGGATTAGCATGCACACCACACCAAACACCAGGGACAGTGACACATAATATAAATACATAGTACTAAACGTACAGAAGCCCATCTGCGCGAGGATAATTTAATAATAAGGTACTCTCGCTGCAAGGCAATAAAGTACAATTTGCATAGTGTAAGAGCTGCGTGCCTGTTATTATAAGCACCTTTGAAGCGTTTCTCTTTCTGTCATCTCAACCGACACATGACACCCCTCATGCGCTGAGGCGCGTTCCAAACCTACACTCCGAGTGCAACCTAACCACAACCGAACGCTCTAACGGCGTTCCAAACATTTGAGCGTGACGTTCGGTTGACACAACCGTGTCGTTCCAAACGTCAGAGCGTTGCAATTTTTTAACCATCAAAATGGATGGTTGTAAAACGCTCTGACGTTTGTCTATAGAAAAATTGTCAATGTCAATTGACATTATTTTGTATTTTAATGTTTTTGAGTCTAATTCTTAAAATAATCATGGTAGATCCTCAAAAAACGGATTTTATTTGATTTAGAATAAAGAAAAGTTTAAATTATTCGTATTCCAAATGGAAAACGAAGACTTTGTATTGACATTGACATTTAAAGTTCTTGGTCGTTCCAAACCTTAGAGCGAGTTAAAAAACAACCAAACAACCGGCGCTGAAACGTTCTGAACGCAACCCTGGCTTGACTGAGTCAGCCGCGAGCAGTAGGCCAATACAAAAATTTAAGCGAGCAGTGAGACCTCACTGACAATGATATTAGCACTGTCAGAACTGTCAAGGTAGATATGCGAATACCTATCATTAGTGATACGTACACGTTAAATACCTGTTATTTTAGTTTAGTACCATGCAACGCAGAAGTTTAATAAAAGTGTATATTTGTCAAGGTCTCTAAAACAAGACGCTATTTAAAATAGGCCTGTCGATTTAGTAATAAAATTAATAATTCACATTTTCAGACTTAAGCAATATTTCATATGCCTCTAAAGTTGATTATTTATTCAGCTAGTTGCATTACAAACACGTGATTTACTCAAATGTTTTAAGTCGACATTACATATATTTTGCCAGACCGAAGTCTTATTTATCACAAAAAGTTAGCATTTACGATCATAGTACAATATAGATAAGAAAAGATTCCACCGGATGATTCCATCTCCTGTCGAAATAATGGCGCGTCTTCTGTAACAAAATAATTATGTTATTGGGATCATACAACTCAAACGATAGGGATAACATTTTACTAATTGACTGTTAGAATCAACGTTAATCTATACTCCGATTTTTACGACTCAGCTCCAGTGTGCCCACTGGGGTGATTAGCAACTTGCGTGGTGATCACCACGCAAGTGTCAAATTACTGCACCGAATTAAAAGTCGGAGTATAAAAGAAACCGCATTAAAAAGGTCTTCGTTTTTTTTTATAGGCAAATGTTGCAGCGCTGCAGAAATACTAAATGGTGTGATATGATTGGCTACCTTTACAAGTCATATTATGGTAGTGATATGTCATAGGTCAATATTGGAATGTAAATAGCGTGGTGGTACAATAAATACTGCGCCAGGTATAGCATTCCGGGAGACAAGGGTTACGTTGTCTACTTTTGCCTGTTTCGGTGTTACCAGTCATAAGAAACTCCCTTACTCCCATAATAATACCTGTAACAGTTCTATAAAACTATATGTGTTTTAGTGAAAATTACGTTCATTCATAAGAGAAACAATTCACATTTGTTGGTGTCGGTGTAATGTGTGTTGGTCGTACTCACTTGTTTAGTTGTTGAGCCAGTCCCAGGCTCCTTCCTGTTCCTTGTGTTTGATGGCGATGTTCTTGATGTCGGGCGGCGGGCTGGAGACGCCCACTTGCGACAGGTCGCGGGCGTCCATGTTGTTGCGAGCGGCCACCGACTCCTTCCACGGCTGCGTTTCCTCATTCCTGTTTTATCATGTTACGTTATGCATGGACATCATTTTTTAATCAAAAGTCTGATTCAAAGATTTGTATAAAAATAGATCGAGGTCAATTTTATACCATACTAAATAATATACTAGAAAAAATACGACTCGCACCAGATCATTTTTTCTAGTATATTATTTAGTATGGTATAAAAATAGCATTGTGAATGCAAAAATCTCAAATTTAAAAAGAGGTCGATTTTAGTTTACTCCTCCATATTCTGCGTTTCGATAGTTTCCCAAACCACACAGCGAATTATTCGTGCGTTCCAAACAGTTCGAGTAATTGCACGTCGAAAGCGCATTCACAGATCTGTCGCTGAATTATTTACATTTAAGAATTTGACGTTTGTTGACTCCATCGCGATATTTGGAGAGTTGAAGGGACCGGCTCTGTGTTGGAGTGGAGAAAGTAATGAAAATAACAAGTGTTAAGTGTAGTTGGGTACCATTGCGAGTAGGGCTCCGAAGTGGAGCTCTTCATGGCGCCGTACGAGTGCGGCAGTTGCGAGCTCGAGTTGGAGGCGCGCCGGCCCTCCGCCGCGCCGCCCAGCGAGCTCCACCCGCCGCCCCGGTTCACCTGCATGACAACCAAACGATACAGATGTTCTATCTCACCAAGCCCGTGCGGCTATGTGCTAGTATAGCCACACCCCGGACACTCCATACAACCGCGCCATTATAAACAGATGACGTCAGATGACGTTTTTGTACACGCGCAACTGTGTGCGCGCGCCAAATACTCAAACGAATCTTAAAGTTAAGGCCACCTTAAATTCAAAAAAGTTGTCAGATTTGACAGAATCTCTATGAAACTGACAGCTTCCTTAAAGTTAAGGAGACCTTAACTTAAGATTTAAACTAAGAAGCCTTTGAGTATTCGGCTTCCGTGCAGTTTGTACAGAAAAACCTACGCGGACCAAATAGAGGTTTTAATAAAAAAGACTGGTGTACGTAGTGACAAAAACCGTAGGGCATGAATGAAAAGATTGATGGATGTTAATGAAGCGAAAGAAGTGTGCAAGGATCGTAGCAGGTGGCGATCCATAGCTCTGCCTATCCCCATGGGAAACAGGCGTGAGTATATGTATGTATGAATATATAAATCCTTAATTTTCGTAGAGATATTGAGCGCATTAGTAATTTTCTTTCTTGAACCCAATTACAACGAACACTATACATAAATGAATGCAAAAGATATTTAAGTCGCATTTTCTATAAAAAAGTTATAACGATATGATATTAGTTCCGGGGAATTTGCTTGTGATACGTCTCTTAAAGCATGATATTCAGGCTAGTGAGTTTAGAAACAGACGACAATAACTACCGAGCTGGCAGTCGCGTCTTTTATTTGTCCGCCTCGTGCCGCGATTACACGTGCCGCTCAAACGAAAAGTTTCCCTTTGTGTTTTCGAATGAATAATTATGCTTTGATGATACTAGAAGTTGTATGCACCGACACGCTTTACGGAATGTATGAGACGTTGCAATTTCATTTCTGTTTTAGTTTCTGTGACGGGTCTGGGTGTTACTATGTATAATAATAGCCCAGTAAAATTCTACATGAAAAACGCAAAACGTAATGTAAAGCTGCATTTTTTGGTATGTTATTTGGACCCTTTAGGGGATTCTAAAACTACGTTTTGCAAGCAAAAAAAATTGTGCTACCTGCATAATACTAGAAAAACTGCAAAATATTCCAGTTTTTACAGTTCTAACAAAAAACTATGGGCTTTTGACATTAGTTGCTATACTATCAACTTTAAATAATATTGAAACAATTATAGCCAACCCACAGCTCCGATGTCTAATATTATTCTGTATTATTCCTATTTTTAGGATTAATAAGGGACGGGCGTGGCCTTTTAAGCGCAGGCAGGACACACTGCAACCTAAGTTATCTAATGAAAACATGCATATGAAACCTCAGAATAAATAATAGGTGAAGCTAAAGTATGTGAGCTATCTCTTCCGACAATGCCGGCCTTAGTATAGCTTGCTTGGTAGATTATAGGATTAAACTATAGGTATATAGGTATACGAACAAAAATTTGGAATTAGCCATGTTTGAATGTTAACTAGTGAATACAAGGCACTACCACATAATATATAATAGGGATGATGACAACTATTTTTATTTTATGTTACATAAATTACCTCTCAAAAAAAGAAACATTGGTAAAAGAATTAATTCGCTAGCATGAAAACTGCCCTAGATATCACAGTGTGAAATGCACACAAATGGACTCGCCCAAAAACGCTCCATACTAATGGCTTCCTAGTTATGACGTCACGCCTGAGAAGTTTGTATGCAACGCGTAGGAAGTTTGTTCGGCAGCTATATTAAATATTGTGTTTATCAAAATAGTTTCTTAGACAAATTTGCTATACATTTTACGGACTAATTAAAGGTATCATTTATTTTAATAAATTTTATACTTTTTTGTCCACCCAACTTTGAAGGGTCATAAAATAAATAATATGCAATATATAAAACCAAGAGGTATACAAGCTACTCTAAAAGTTTAATATGTTTACGATTTTTATTAGTATTTTGTTATTTTATTCATTAGTCATCATCCCTATTGGCACTACGTTGGTAGGTTTAGGGGGTTTAAGTCGAATCTCACGCGGGGGGGAAGGGGGAGGGGGTCTCAGCAAGTATCACCTAATTCTTTTCCACAGAAAAAGTATTGCGAGAAATCTGATTTAAATCCAGTGAAGCATTATTCTCACCAAAATATGGCTAAATCCCACACACTTCTTTTATAAATGTAACGCAAGAAAACACAGATTAACTTATTTATTTACACTGAAAATATGTGCTTTACTTAAAATGAAAAATCTTACGTGAGATTTAGAGGAGTAGTCCGTAAGCCCGCGACAATATTGCCTACGTCATATGACATCACGATGAAATGTATGGCACACGGTTGGAATAGTTGTGCTGAAGATTATCGCAAATAAAATTGGCCGGAAGCTTAAGAAATTCCTCCACTTCCGGTCAACATTTTAAGATTATATTTACGTCATGTGACATTAGTACGAGACCCGTGGCATAATTTAGTTTTCAATCGTAGAGAGAGTAAACATAAGTCTATCCCTCTAGGCTTACGGACTAGAGGGAGAGGGAGTCGAGCTAAATCTCACGACATCACATCAAGGGAAGATCCCTAAAATCGCTTCACTGGAGACCCCCTTAGTACACGAATCCATAGTTACGGCGCTCAGCGCCACGGTGGATTATTGGGCTGTTAGGATGAAAAAGCTCTAGCACAGAATACCTAATAGTACAAGTACAGAAAGGACACTTCGCAAGATTATTTAAAATGAATAGCGACTCTAGCTCCGATACAATAAAGCGCGATTCAGGTCGCACAGCGTTCCCTTCCCCACAGTTATATTCACCTAGACGTTGCCTCTCTTTCTATCGCGTACTCTCTCTCATCTCTTCTGACGATGTTAGGGTTGTCTTGCTTTAAATGAACTGAGTAGCACATCATGAAAAGAAATCGATTGTACGTACTACGGTACGGTATAAGAAAAGCATACAAACATTTTTGTTAAAATCCTAAGCGACAAACTTACTAGGCACGCGACTATACGCGTTGAGGCGAGCGCGTCAGTACATAGCTTCATAACTAAAGCACGGAGTGTCACTGGCCTGGCTCTAGCTACGTTGGTAGGCGTTAGTACACGTACCTTCTCAGTGACAGTGGAGGCCATTTCAGTGACCTTCTGCGAGGCGATCTCGGTCGCGGTGCGGGTGAACTATTGGGCTGTTATGATGAAAAAGCTTTAGTTCGTTGGTAGGCGTTAGTACACGTACCTTCTCAGTGACAGTGGAGGCCATTTCAGTGACCTTCTGCGAGGCGATCTCGGTCGCGGTGCGGATGAACTATTGGGCTGTTATGATGAAAAAGCTCTAGCTACGTTGGTAGGCGTTAGTACACGTACCTTCTCAGTGACAGTGGAGGCCATTTCAGTGACCTTCTGCGAGGCGATCTCGGTCGCGGTGCGGGTGAACTATTGGGCTGTTATGATGAAAAAGCTTTAGTTCGTTGGTAGGCGTTAGTACACGTACCTTCTCAGTGACAGTGGAGGCCATTTCAGTGACCTTCTGCGAGGCGATCTCGGTCGCGGTGCGGATGAACTATTGGGCTGTTATGATGAAAAAGCTCTAGCTACGTTGGTAGGCGTTAGTACACGTACCTTCTCAGTGACAGTGGAGGCCATTTCAGTGACCTTCTGCGAGGCGATCTCGGTCGCGGTGCGGGTGAACTATTGGGCTGTTATGATGAAAAAGCTCTAGCTACGTTGGTAGGCGTTAGTACACGTACCTTCTCAGTGACAGTGGAGGCCATTTCAGTGACCTTCTGCGAGGCGATCTCGGTCGCGGTGCGGGTGAACTATTGGGCTGTTATGATGAAAAAGCTCTAGCTACGTTGGTAGGCGTTAGTACACGTACCTTCTCAGTGACAGTGGAGGCCATTTCAGTGACCTTCTGCGAGGCGATTTCGCCGTAGCGCACGGCGTTTTCCGTCGCGGTGCGGGCGGCTTTGCTCACCGACGACGCGAATATCGACCAGCCCTGTTAACAACACAGTCACTCAGTAAACAATGATTATAGGTACACTTGCATCTTAAATAAAACATAAGGAGAAGGCTGAACGATATTTCATCGCACAGATACTCGTATTTGGACGCACAAGTATTCCTTTTATGATGTAGTCGAGCACTAAGAAAGGATTTTCGAAAATTCCCACGTCAGTGACTGTTGTTGCTGCACAATAATTCATCACTGTTTGTAGGTTTCATAAATGCATTCAGAAATCATTTTTTTTTATTTTTTGGTTTACCAATGAGTGGCTTATTAGCTTGATAAGGTAACAGCCACCTACAAGATACCATCTTGTTACCCGTGTACCAATACTACTATCAGAAGTAACACAGTAGTGGTGCAGTCAGGTATAGGGCGATATATTTAAGTTTGTAAATATCGTTACTTATATCTGTTGAAGCTGATAAGTTTCTTGCGCCCGTGTTCCTTGTCAATTAAAAAGTCTGGAACGGGTGGTAGGACATTATAGACGATGCAAAAGTGCCTAATTATTAAGTAAATTTAAACAGAGACATCTTGACTTGATGCTAAATCACAGACGACGGTAGTCGCTGCACAGATTTTTATTTCTGTAGGTCACTGCAGCGGGTAAAGTGCTTGGCGTTAGTGCGCGCGCCTCTCATTACTGGCTTACTGCGCACTTGATTACGACGCGGTACACTAACGGGGATATTTTCACAAGTGCTTAAAATGATTTATTAAACTAAACGATTATACGAAATTAATAAATGGACTTAGCAATGTTTTTGCAACAATAAAAAAGATAACTGTATGTTAAAATATGTTAAAAGTTCGTAATCTTATATTGCGAAAAGTGGCCAATCAATTACGCACACAGATTTAAGAAATCTTGCAACATGAAATGTGCGAGCGAGAGCGGCAGCCAGCGGCAAAATCTCATTTTTATTTTGTGACCTAAAAGTTCAGTTCAACAACAACATAAAAAACACTTCCGTCTTTTCGAAGTAGAAGAAATCGCACAGAAAGTTTAGAACTTCCTTGAAACGCTACACAATAAAATCTAAGTCTATTTCCGAAGGCAACAAGCCGTATAATTTATAAGCTTTAAAAATTTGTTATTAAACAGGAAGCTATGGCGAAAAATCTATTCCTGGAATTGCGATTGTCGGTAGTTCCCATTTGTTCTATAGAACTGACGTCACGGGGACAAAATAAGACTATTTTATCCAATTTTTTCCATAGAACTTGCGTAGGTACATACTTGCGTTTCCACCCTGATATAGGTACTCATCAGTATAAATTGGGAATAGTCTTATTCCAAAACAGTTCCATGTAATGTTTGAAACGAATATTTAACAATTTGTGAACGTGTCATGTTATCCGAAATCTGCAGCACACAAAATAATTAAGTAACCCTTACCCGGGCGCATATTTGTAAATACCCGACGCGTTATCCACTCGGGAAGTTTCGGCTGCCGCTCGGGCGCTCGTGTTTGACCAGAGGGTCTAGCCAAAGTAACATTTGCAAATCGTCGTTATCTTTATGTCGAAGCGAAGCGCTTTCGAAACATGTATGGGAGTGACATAAAGTTTCGTTAACTATCGAATTTTAAAACGTCAAATCCATACATGTTTCGAAGCGAAGCGACGTATCGACGATCGATCGAATCGAACTGCTTTATTCCTGTAGGTCCCGCGTATAGGTTAGAAATTTAAGGCGAGCGCGAAGCGCAGCGGAGCGTGAGCATTAAATTTTGAGGTTATTTTTTTATAACAGACAACAGCTTTTTTTCTTTTATTACAATAACTGACGCGGTACGTTTGCTGTTTACAAAGCAATTCTGGCTCTTGTAAATAGCAGACGCATTATCCCGACACGTCTGCTATTTACGAAGCAATTTCGGGTGGCTAACGCGTCAGGTATTTACTCCGACACGTCTGCTATTTACGAAGCAACTTCGGGTGGATAACGCGTCGGGTATTTACGAATATGCTACCCGGGCAGAGGCTCGTATTTGAGTTTATTATCAAAGAACCATTTTCGTTTTGAAGATCGTAAAATATGCAAATTACAGTAACACCATCGCATATACCTATGTAATTACATTTGACAACCTTTATCGTACAGGACAGTTTGATAATCATCAAGGAGTCCTGCCTATTATCTTGTTCTATACAGCGTGAAATTTTAATCATTTGGTTCCTGCAGTGACCCCACTGGTTCCACCCATGATTACAAGCAACTTTTACTATGGGGCCAACTCTGATATCGCGAAAAACAAAATCAGCTGTTCCATACATTAAGGTCGGTAGGTATTGCGATTTTATATGGAACGGCTGATTTTTTGGAAAATTTCAGCGTGTATAACAATTTGAGAAAAGAACAATAATGGGAATATTTTACCTTCGCTATACTAAGCAATGTTATAATTTTTTTTTCTCATTACGATACAGGGCAAATCCTAGAAGAAGGCAGTGCCGTGATATTAAAAAAACAACGATATTCCCACATACTTTCCATGATTAAAATGTACTCTATGGTGATCGATGACTTAGCGTAGCGATTAGTCTTCTGCAATGCACTATCTCATTATTTATTTTTCTAATTGAGTACGCGCCAATTTTAGATTTTAAATTTTACTTTTGCTTAAAAATGACATAGTAGTGAGTTTAGTGAGTGAAAATTTGACTCCACCCGATATTTTAGATGCGGCGACGGCAAAACCTCTTACTTAACCTAGGTAAGTTCTGCCTACCTACCGAGAAACTATTTACTCTTTTTATCATTGATATTTTATTTTGTAGGTTCAATCACAAATAGTATGAGAGTAGATAAAGAAGTATATGAAACTGTACATACCTATAGGTATTAAAACACTCGTGTGATACTATTAAAAACCGAGCCTACCCTCATTATACATCAGTTTCATAATAGTTATTTATGCAACTGGACTATAGTACCTAATTATGTACAGTTGCATACAAGACTTTATCTTTTTTTATTATTTTTTTATTTGGGAAACAAACAATATTTTAATTAAAAACAACCATGATACTTTGACTTTGTCTTTGAATTTCCTCCCCCTCCTCGTCATTATGTCATCCGCAAGAGTGTTATAATGTTGTACTGAATTTCGGCGCTGCAGGGCCAGCTCTCGCTCGGGATATTGTAATGATGGCAGTAAGCTAACCGTTTCAAAACCCTTTACAGAGGATTTAAAACATGGATGTAGATAAACTATACTCATCAACTTTGTCTAGGGATACAGGTGTGATTTTCATACAAACGAGGTAACTTTGAAGCCTTGGTTTTCTGCCAGGGATGTACCGTGCTGTGATCTGATGATGGCTATCCAGGAAGTGAATGGAGGAGATTCTGATCGCCATACACACCCAACTGATCTGATCAGAATTCTAAAAGTTCAGAATTCTCACTTTCACGATTTCTATACATTTTAATGCTATTTTCGCGGTTTTTTTAAACATGTCCTCTAATCTTTTAGAATGCTGGTCAGATCAGTTGGGTGTGTATAGCGATCTGAATCTCCTCCATTCATTCTCTACTTAGCCATCATCAGATTACAGCACAGTACATCCCTGGCAGAAAACCAAGGCTTCAAAGTTACCTCGTTTGTATGAAAATCACACCTGTATCCCTAGACAAAGTTGATGTGTGTATTAGGTACTCACGGAGGCGAGCGAGGCGAATGTGTTGTCGACCATCTCGTTGCCGCTGTGTATGGGCGACATCGGCGTCGACTGCGACTGCTTCGGCGTGTTGCCGAACCCCGTGTACCGCCCGCTGCCGTACTCACTGCTATGAGTCAATACACAAGCGGTCGTTAGGCGGCTCTTACACTCACCAGCTTCACGCTGCTGTGTCGTGCGTGATTGCAGATTTTAAGGCATGAGTTGTTGGTGTTACGCAATGCGTGATTTCTAAGGTCTTGGTCTTCTATTTTATGATATTACAGTGTGTGTTTTTGAACAGTGATCAAACTTTGTGGTGTGGCTTAGACCATCAAACTGAACAACTTTGTCTATGGGACCAACTTAATCAAAGCAAAAAAAAAAATCAGCTGTTCCATACATTTTGGTCGAGTAGATATTGATGTTTTCTGTGGAACAGCAAAAAACTTTTTTTAGCTGATTAAGTTGGTCCCATAGACAAAGTTGTTCAGTTTGATGGTCTAAGCCACACCACAAAGTTTGATCGCTGTTCAAAAAACAAACTGTATAAACGTGACGGCGTCTGACGTCAACGTTAACATTTTTAACTTCGACGTCAACGTTTTGAAAGTGGTCTCTTTCATCGGCATAAATAGGAGACCAAAGCTTATACGGTGTGTTATCCATACTTAGCCTATTTAGTCATCAATTTTCTCCTCTTTATTGAAATAATAACTTGTAAAATACAACAAATGGTTTCCCACACGTAGATAACGAAAGAAAATGTCAATTTAATAATAGCAATTTGATATAATAAACAACTTATTTTTAAATAACGGTTTTTAAAAGACAACTGTTTACTACTATATCTATGGTTTACTACATAGGACAAGTAATAGATAAACAGACTATACAAACAATGTCACTTTACGTACAGTAATAAGGGCTCGTACACACAATGCCAGAGACACGGGTCGACGTCATCGGCGGTACCGTACAAATACCGCCGATGACGTCGACCCGTGTCTCACATGTAAGAACGTGACGCGTGACAGTGTGTACTCCGCCTAGTCCGTCCGTTGTATCTCTCGTGGACTGGAGTAGCTGTCAAGGGGACTGCCACGTGAATAAACAGACAATAAGGATCAGTAACAGGTTTGAATCCTATAGTTTTATTGATATTATATAAAATCATATTAATAGAATAGCTATGAAACTGAGTAAAGGTTTTTTGAAATCCGTTTAGAAATGGTTGAGTTATTAAGGGTTTGAAGGAAATGCCAAACTCAATGCAATATGTGCTTTATCACGTGCGGCATAAGGTTCGCGTACGTAGCGATGACGTCATAAGGACCCCCCAAATTAACAGTGTTTTAGCATGTTTTAGCTCGTATATCTTCTCAGGTTTAAGAGATATCGCAAAAATTTCTTCACAGTTAAATCATGTGGTGGCATAATCTTTCTGATAAGCCACTAAACAAAAATCGTTACTGATCCTCATTGATCTATTGTGATTGTGTGCAGCTTATATGACAGTGAATCACGTAAAACCGGCTGAACGGATTATGGAATAGCACACAGATAGTTATAGCCTGTGGTTACAACCAAAACTTAGGTAAAACATGGATACTTTTTATCTCGGTCAAAGGTTCCATAGCGATTTTCCGAATATCCACGCGGATGAAGTCGCGGGCAAAAGCTAGTTAGTTAATAAAACAAAGTGATGTGGTTTATCAACTTTGAGAAGTCATAATGACAAAGCAACATCACATACATAACAATATCCTTAAACATAGAGCCATTCATAAATTGATGATTCAAAAGCGCTTAATCTTTAATTTTAATAGAATAAATATTATTTTGACAGTAGCAGAAGAAATACCTATACTACTATAAAGGGTGTTAATGAAGGAACAAAAATGAGAAAACCAAACTGATCAACTTTTACTATATGACTAACTCTGAAATCGCCAAAAAAATCAGCTGTTTCACACATTTTGATATTTTCGTTATAAATCTTTGTATTAAACAGTTATTTTTTTTCGCGATTCAGATTTGGTCCCATAGTAAAAGTTGTTCAGTCTGATGGTCCAAAGAAACGTTATTCCCATGTTTGGTTTCATTCAGTAACACGTTAGTTGTTAACTGTGAATTGCGACGCTTGTCTTTGCTGTAATAGCTCTAATTAAGAATATCTTACGTTGAGAGCTATTTAATTTTTTAATTTAATTTATTTAATTTCGGACGACCAACAGCTACTATAACATAACACAAAACTTAAATAGTAACAGAAAGCCAATAATAGGTCATCACAAATATAAAGCAAAATACACTTAACGAGCACTATCTTAATAATTAATTATCTTACAATTATACAATTAGGTCGCATTGAAGAAACTGAGACTCATAATACGCTTGATCGATGCTTCGATTGTCGCAAAAAGATCCAAGTCCGCCTGACGCGTTGCCGAGTTAAAGCTATTACAGGCACGACATAAATATGAATTCTGTCGATAATTTGAAGCTATCTTGAGATCATACTTGAGATACTCTTCTTATAGGAACAGCATCTCAAGTATGATCTCCAGATAGCCCTCAACGTTAAAAGCGGTTTATAAATACGGGTTTAAGAGTGCTTACTGGTAGCTGATGTTGTTGTCGGAGCCGCTCGTGTGGAAGGCGTTGTCCCCGGAGGAGTAGAAGTCCCGGGACTGCGCCCAGTCGGTGGGCTTCTCCGTAGTTTCCGGGCTGTAATCTGACGGGCTCCACGGCCGCCCCTCCGCCAGTGCCGTGATCTGTCACCAATGTCACCTTGTCAATAAGGCCCGTATTTTAAGAGCTATCTTAAGAGCTTTTATGCGCTATACTAGCGCCGCCAATCGAAAAAAAAAACATAGTTAAGGCCTGTGGCCACTTTTAGCAATAAAACTTCATGAAACTAAAGACAGACTAGAAAATATTGTTTAAGCGATAAAAAATACCACAAAGCTTCTTCGAAGTACACTAGAACAACACAATTCACAATTTTGCCTTTATTTGAGCACTATGATTTTTGTCGATTGGCGGCGCTAGTATAGCGCATAAACGCTCTTAAGATCATACTTAAGATGTTATTCTTAAGCTAGGTCATAGGATGACGGTGCCGTCATATTACGACCGTAATTTAGCGGCGTAGAACGTTGTCTATGTAAACAATACGGCGCGGTTTCAGACGTTACGGTGTCGCCGTATTGTTTACATGGACAACATTCAACACCGCTATATATTACGGCCGTAATATGACGGCACCGCTATCCTAGGAAACCCTAGCTTTATAGGAACAGCATCTCAGGTATGATCTCAAGATATCTCTCGATGTTGAGAGCGGTTTATAAATACGGGCCTAAGTATGGTGAACTCAATGGTGCAGTGGGTTAGCCTACCGCTTGGCCACGACCCAGTGGTCGCCGATCCGCAAGACGCAGAAAGTGCGCGCGGTTAAGCAACTCTCGCAATGGTCGTTCTTGGGGTGGGTAACCAAAAATTTCTTACGCCTAGCACACCGCTTTTCAGCGATAAGGCCGCCAATTGTTCCACTTTGTACTGTCCTTGTATGTATTTATTATGGTGAACAATAAAGTATTTATTCATTCATTCATTCATTCACACCTCTGCCGCGAAACAATACCGGCGAAACCGCAGTAGTTCCGCCATGACTTGTCTTCTATCGACGATGATATATGACGATTTTTCGGACACTTCAAAAATGTGTTTAACAATAATATATTTATTATTAAAGTTGACGATTATCTTAAAGATCAAAATGCGTGGAAATGATGTAACACATAACTTGCTACTATAAGTACTTTGTTGAAGTAATATAATAAGTCTATGTTGTTGCCAATAATCCTGTCACCCTGTTGTAATTATCTGGTAACGATATATTCAAGTTTGTAAATATCGTTACTTATGGCTGTTACAGCTGATAAGTTTCTTGCGCCCGTTCTTCTTGTCAGCTAAAAAAATCTGGAACGGGTGGTAGGAAAATATAGACGATTCAAAAGTACCTAATAATAAAGCTTATTTGAATAAAGCTACTTTCACTTTCATCCATTCGAATTATTGATTTTGACAATGTTTTTGAAAACCATCAAGGTTTATCGGACACCGAGAGAAAACCGCCATTTATTTTACAATTTATTTTAGTTTAGAAATAACTTACCTTCTGGCGGTACATGGCAGCTGCTTTGGTGTTATACTTCTGAGGGATGGTCATCCCTTGTTTATAATCCGGTTGGCTTTCCAAGAACTCTCGAGCCTTCAAATTACCCCCCACCTGCGAGAGAGGCGTGGAAATCAATAAAATGCAGCATCCATTCCACCCTTACAGCCTCTTCAAGGATAAATATAACTCGGGGGGAGTTGCCCGCTTTTTTTTGCATCAAGTAATTTCTACGAAATAGTTTTATCTGCGCAAATTAAATTATTGCTATACTACGAAACTGAGCCCACGTTCGTCGTGGGTAATGCATTATGCAAATAGCGGTTAAAATTATATATTGGTAGCCATTTTCGTATTATAAAACTATTACTAGTAAAAAAAATTTAGATGAGTAATTTTTGACCTTGACTATTATAATTTTAATGGATTCGAAGAAAACGGCAACCACACCACTATCTCTGATGAGTTGTTTGCAAGGATACATGTCATTAAAAAAGTCTAAATATACCTATATATGTTAGACATATTATTTTCTAGAAATATTATTTTCTTTGTGTCGATGTCGACATCACAGCGTCGACGTCGAGGTAGTCTCGACGATATACTTATATGGTGTTATAATAAATTATACTTATTTAAACATAGATAACGATCGCTGCAGGATGCGAGAGTAAAATTGGTGAATGGCTAGAGCAAGTTACTTTCGCAATAGCAGGTATAGTAATAGTATTTTATTCGCATTAAATTGGGGTTTCACAATTATTATTTTTTAAATATCCTTTAATTACCAGCTTACTTACATCCAGAATTGACCAAAATCTTATACCTATACCATATATATATAGCCATTACAATAG
This sequence comes from Agriphila straminella, assembly GCA_950108535.1. Lineage (NCBI taxonomy): Eukaryota > Metazoa > Arthropoda > Insecta > Lepidoptera > Crambidae > Agriphila > Agriphila straminella. Next base: position 2,418,350 of record OX467303.1, on the reverse strand, counting down.
CATGCAAAAAAGTATTAAATCTATATATATAAAATTCAAAGTCCTGGCTGACTGACTGAGTGAGATATCAACACACAGCCAAAACCGCTGAACTAGAGACTTGAAATTTTGCAAATAGGTTCCTTATGAGATCCAGGGGTGCACTAAGAAAGGATTTTCAAAATTCACCCCCCAAGAGGGTAAAACGGGGGTCCAAAGTTTGTATGAAAGTCCCTCAGTTTTGAAGCTAGGATCTTCAAATTTTGTGATAAGGCTGACCATTGAAAATTCTAGTTGCAGCCTCGTGCGAGGCCCGTGCGGCAAACGTCCTGCCTCGCGAGGCAGCGCGCTTGGTGGGAACCCGCCTAATCACGTAAAAACGGCTGATGAGAATTTAATGAAATTAAAACATGAGGATTTTATCGAATGTCCACGCGGACGAAGTCGCGGGCGGAAGCTAGTTCATCAGTAATAATCAGATTTTAATGTCAAATACAATTTAAATCAGGGATCGAAAGATTTAAGATTGTCAGGGATAGTACAAATAAATATAAAAAAAAACATATTAAATAGCTCACAACTCACATTTAAATTCATATTAAAATAAATTACATGTCAATCCATCACAAAGTTAGCCACACACAAGTTGATACGTTATATTAGCAGTATTTCAAAAACTCGTCGATACTATATAAAGTATTTTCTATTAACCAATTTCGCAGTGCATTTTTATATTAAAAGATATTAAAATAAATGGTCCGACACGCAAAGCTAAAATCAATCAATTTGATCTGGATCAATCATATTTATTTCACATCACAAATTTAATTAATAATCTTTAATTTGTGTTAATAAATAACATATTAATTTGTTTTAATATGTTATCAGCAGGAGAAAGCTGTGTCGATGCCAATATCGATTAGCAGTTTCAGCGACGGCGTCGTTCTGTGATAGACTATCGGCGGCGTTGCATCGATCTCGCGACGCACATAAATGTACAATGTACAGTCATGGCATATGTAATAAAATGTACACAGGACTATGCCACATTTATAAGACATAACGCACTGACATAAAGACTGATAGAATGTGACATAGTCTTAAGCCCCAGAACTCACTAGTGCTAGGAATTTAAATAAATATGTCTATGACAACATATCGCAAGCATCGTTCTGATCCCAAAATAAGCAGCTAAAGTACTTGTGTAATGGAAACCGGACACAACGTCGACAGTACCACAAACACCTAGACCCGACACAATATAGGAAGATTATCCGACACAGTCTTCGATCAAGAATATCTTAGATAACGCTGCACGAACTAAAACAGTACGCAAAAATGGCACCTCAAATAGCGTCACACTTACAAACTTGGCGCTTATTTTGTACAAAAACGCATCTTTTATCACTTACTTTGTGCAAAATAAATGCCCAGTTTGTAAGTGGGACGCTATTTGAGGTGCCATTTTTGAGACTCTGACCGGACATCTAGGGTATTTTTGATCGAAGGACACAGTAAAGTTTTCTAGATGAAGCTGGGGATCGAACCCTGATCTTTGCAAATGGCGATACCATGAAAACTAGTGTACAAGGCACTCGATCCAGGAAGTCTTCAAGCTAAAGAAGTGACATTTAAATTGGTTCAGTCGGTTATTTCGCTTTAGTATTACCTGCCTTATTTCTAAACTAAAAAATTGTTAGAAAAAAATGTGTTTTGTACTAACAAAATAATGCAAATACAAATGAACATAAATCAATAAATTACAAAGTGAATTAAGTAATTACATAATAGTGAAATACAGAAAAAGAACTCGCAATTGCTGCAAGATTATTCCCAAAGTCTAACTTATAAACTACCTAGTCTAGAGATTTCAGTTGTCTACAGTTGATAATGTGATGTTCATAGGCAAATATAGCTCAAATGTTTTTCATGCACTTATATTTTTATTTATAGCATTAGATTACTTACTAACCAACTCGGTTATCATGTTGTTATAACGAGATACTTAATGAAAACAATCTTGACATGCCTTTTAATATAAAATGAATTTAAAAATGTGAAATATACCTAACTAAACCACAGAATACATAATACTAAACATTAGAGATTATTTAAAATTATTTGAAATACATATGAATGAGTAAAATAACAATTTTTGTTTTAAACTAGCTTCCACCCGCGACTTCGTCCGCGTGGATATTCGAGAAAATTGGGGAACTATTAACCAGGATAAATAGTATTCTACACCGTTATTTTAAGTATATCTAATAATGAAAAGGGGATTTCAGACCACGTGAATGAACAACTTTTACTATGGGGCCAACCACGAAATCGCGAAAAAAAATCAGCTGTCCCATACAATATAGTCGAGTCGCTGTTATACTTTTCTATGGAACAGCTGATTTTTTGGAACGTGATTAGGTGTGTAGTCGCAGGCTAGCTAAGGATCGAGCTACATATGTCACTGAGGGAAATTAGTATTCCTCAGCAAGCAAATTGTGCTTCCACTTGCGCGAACCTGCCCCCCCGTTATCGCTTCGCTTCGAAACATGTATGGTTTTGACGTTTTGAAATTCGATTGTTAACGAAACCTTATGTCAATCCCATACATGTTTCGAATGCAAAGCGATAACAAAGATTTGTCAATGTTACTTTGGCTAGGCCCTCAGATCTCCGGGTCCTCCGGCCAGAAGGAAGACAATCGTACCGCTACTCGTTCTACTGCACTACCATCGCGTTCCCTGAGCGGCGGAATCATCTTAGCTCGGCGATCCGTTAGCGTCTGTAGGCACGCTCATATTTGGGGAAAAAAAACAATCGGAGGTGTCACCAATGTAGTCGCAGGCTAGCTAGGGACCGAGCTACACAGGTCACTGAGGGAAACTAATATTCAGACTTAAACTTTGTAACTCCTCCTTCCTTTCAACGCCGCCCGAAAAAAACGTGCGTCAAGAGGTGACTACTTTCATGTGAAAAATCGATATTCTGGCTATTAAATTTACTTATCTGTGGATTTTTTTTCTATTTTATACAATGTTTAAGTCTGAATACTAGTTTCCGTCAGTGACCTGTGTAGCTCGATCCCTAGCTAGCCTGCGACTACAGGTGGGTCCCCACCAAGCGAACAGCCTCGTGCGAAGCTCGCAATTTTCTCAAATATCCACACGGACTAAGTCGCAGGCGGAAGCTTTTTTATAATATTCAGAATTTGATAGAGAGATATCCTGTTCCCATTCCCGTTCCGGTTCTCAATCCCGTTCAGAATTGGATAGAGAGATATCTACCTCTCCCTCCTTAAGGGGTTGACTTTCCAAAACCACAAAAAGAGAGTTTGCTTATTTGTTTTTAGAAGTACTGCTACGTGGTTTAAAGGTGAAATGTCTCTTTCATATTATTTTTTAATACAAAATTTTAACCCCTACTTCACTCCTATAGGGGTTGAATCATGTCCACCGTGTTGGACTTCAAAATAAATGTCATTTTCACAATCATGATCCCTTATAACTCCAATAACGATATCCATATCAATTTTTAGGTTAATTTACCCCATTTTACCCCATAGCACTAGAAATACTAACAATAGCAATATATATGTTGCGTTACATTTCTATCCATAAGCCTAAATAATAAATTTAGCGATTTTTACTTCGAAAATGAAGGATTTTCTATACACAACATCATCCCCCTTTTCACCCCTTTGGGGGTAGAATTTTCAAAAAAGCTGAGATACATATATATAAATTTTCAATTGTCAGCCTAAACACAAAATGTGAAGATCCTAGCTTCGAAACTGAGGGACTTTCATACAAACATTCATCCCCTTTTTTACACCCTTAGAGGGTGAATTTTGAAAAATCCTTTCTTAGTGCACCCCTAGACCTCATAAGGAACCTACGTGCCAAATTTGGTATCTCTAGACCCAGAGGTTTCGGCTGTGCGTTGATATGTCAGTCAGTCACTTACAAGTCTTCTTTTATATATATTTAGATTAGATAACTTCTAAAAGGGTATGTAGGTATTACCACAGATAATATAATACTATACTACTATTCGGTCGGTAATACTACTATTGCCGACGGAATAGACCGAATTTTACAAGACCTATGGACGAAAATTGTAAGGCCGAATGGTTTTTTGGCCGTACGCTTAAAATCATGAAAGGACATTTTACCTAAAAGACTAAATCCCGAAGCTTAAAAAACCGAAGGTTAATAGAGGACACCAGCAGCTTGGTTTGCCGTGGCTTTAATGCCACGTTTTGCCAGTCATTTTAATATTTACATTTATAATTGTTTGTATGAAACAGCTGATTTTTTTTTGCGATTTCAGAGTTGGTTTCATAATAAAAGTTGTTCAGTTTGATGGTCCCTATCTACCATATCTGGCATTAGGGGTTATTTAGTAAAACACGAACTATGAGTATTTTAGTGAAAATTATGTTCATTCATATTTCTAACTTGAACTGTTACTGTTTTTTTGCAGAGAAATAAATCACAATTTTGTAATAATAATAAGAAATAATTTTTTAATGAGTGAGTGATGTGATGACAGAAAAAATCCTTCATATATTGTTTGTTACCATATAGTGGCAACTAAGTTAAAGAACTCTGGATAACATAAGCCAGTGTCATCCGGAATGCCAGACCTTGTTTTCTTGGATCATGAACCTCATCATGTGGGTGTTTTGTCAAATTAGGTATATTTCCACACCACAAAGACATTGTACAAACAGAGAAAGCAATAACTATGATTGTATATTTGTCTCTCTTTTAGAAAAAAGGGAATTTTTGCCTATTGAGAAAGTGTAATAGATGAACGAGTCTTACCATCATTTTTTCGAGTTCAATGTCTTTCCATTTGTCCATGGTGACGGACCGTACGAAAGATAAGTGAACCCCAAGGCTGCGGTGAATGCCCGAACATTCCAAGCATATCCAAATGCCGTACGTCACAGACACCCATTGGGGATTCAGCGTACCGCACTCGAAACATTTCTACAAACGAAAAACCATTGATACCTTCCATGCACACATTATCAGATACACGAAACATACGGATAGAAAAGTAAAACTACTTACGTGGTTCTCGTCTGTCGTTCGAATGGAATTTAATTTACGTCGGGTACGCGGTGATGCCATTTTAATATGAGGTGAAAGTTAGTAAATTCCGTCACTTACTTTTATTTCACGACAAATTCACTCAAGCTAACCGAAAGTTAATGCACCTTCGGATGTTGAAACCGTACCGTGAAAGAAAACGTCACTGTCCACTTGGCAAGGCAACCATCAACCGACCATAGAGCTTATAACTTTATTAAGTCATAGATAACATGGGGTTGCAAACGTAGTAAAATTCAGTTTAGTAGTTTCTGTACCGTGCGTGACGTTTTTTTTACAAGAATACTTTATAAATATCTAAATTTTACTAGGCAGCTATGAAATACACTCGAAAGACATTATGTCATTATGATAATCGATTTTATTGTTTAAATAAGCACACATAATATAAAATACAAGACAAATAGACTCAACTCAAACTTCCTGACATTCCCAATTTGGACTAGATTTTAGTTTTTTTTAATTATCGTTAAAACTACTAATCTAAAAATTCTGAAAAAAATAATATATGAGCTTAGACTATATAATAATATATTACTTTTCATGGCATACTGCCAGCTGCCAGTCCCTTTATACATGCAGCCTGTGGGTCGACTACACGCAGCGGGCATACAATACAGCGACCTGCGTGTGAAATACAACGACCCCTTCAGGGTGCTAATGTGACTCCCGCGTCGCTGTAGTGCATCTGGTATGTTTGCGGAGGCGCGGGTCGATGGCTTTTCTACCATCATTCTCTAGACTCTGTTAAGCAGAGTAAGAAACAGCGACAATTCCATCTTGAGGGCGCTGTTGGTCGAGCGTTGGGACTCTATCTTCCTGAACCTATGGGCCAAACAGCATGCTAACATAGCAAAATTTAATATAGGAAACTTATTGTACCTATAATAATGTATGATTAATTTAATGCTTGTATTAAGGGCGTTGTATATATATAACAATATGTTTATTATTGGCTGTATGTATGGCACTCCATACGCAAAACACAAATTTCATAACTTAGATAACCTTGCTTTGATTTCTTTAATTGCAATATTTTTACTTTCTTTAGTCAGTAGTGTTGTAAAAGGCCTATGGAAATCTTTTGGATATTTGTTTTCAATTCGATGCCTTAAAATGGGTAGCCTAAGTATGTCATGCTCTCTTTAATCATTTCTGCGGTGGTGTCGTGTGAGGCGGGTCGTTACGTTCCCTCAAGTATGGTTGAGCGAAGCGATGGCTGGTTCACACGTCATGCTCGTGAACGGGTGCTGCCAATGGGAATGGGTCTGCTTCTGACTACCTATCTTAACGCATATTAAATTGTATGAATAGAATTTTTTTTGTAAGAGCCTAGACTGTATAATTACTTAAAAAAAATTGAACTTAGCTTGAACCCTGTAAATTTATTCATAATGAAATGTGTTAATTAAATAATGTTATTTTTTTTGTTAATCTATGATATCATAATGTCTGGAAACGATATATATATTTGTAAATATCGTTCCATCTTCCATCTGATAAAGCTGGCAAGTTTTTTGCGCCCATTTTTCTTGTCAGTTAAAAGACGTCATAATGGGTAGTAGGGTAAAAGAATTGACGATTTAAAAACGCTTATTATGTGAGCTTATTTAAATAAAGATTATTTTAATATTTTCTATTTCAATGTATTTATTTTATTAACTTATTCCAATCAAATCTGAATTCTTAATTACTAACATAGTTTTTAAGGTAAATTATTGTTACTAACACTATCTATGGACATCGTTTCCGAAATAAATGAATTATTATTATATTTATATAAAATCTACTTAGTTGAAGTAGCGCCATCTATCGACATAAAATTATACTAAAATTTTCTGCTGTCAGAAAACCACTCAAAAGTTGAATGTTGTCCGTTAAGACTGGTTTACATTATCTTAGTCTTTAGTGCTTTAGGAGAGTGCTTTAGTTGAAATATATAAACGGTCGTCTTTTGACTAAAGAGAGTAACGTTCTGGTAGCCTTTAAAACCCCCTGCGCGCCCGCGCCGCCCGCTCACCCCCCGCGCGACACTTTCCTCGCATTGGAAGCATGTAAATTGACATTTTAGTAGAGTGCTTTAGTCAAATGACACTGTACAGGGGGCTTACCATCAGCAAATAAGAAACCATCCTTAAGCTGTTCAGTTCAAAAGCAGGCCTTAAACAAGACTGCTTATGAACTGAACTCGAGGTCATGGTACGAAAAAGTAAGGCAGTAAGCAGCAATATAAGTCCAGCTTTATGAGCTCATAGTAAGGCCCCTGGGGGATTACCATCAGCAAATAAGAAACCGTTCAGTTCAAAAGCAGGCCTTAAACAGGACTGCTTAAGCATACTAACCATTGAGGTCATAGTACGAAAAAGTAAGGCAATTCAGTATAAGCCCTGCTATAAGAGTTCATAGTAAGGCCCCAGCACGCGTAGCATGACCACTCTCGAGAAAAGACTCGACTCACAGAACAATGGCTTGTCTACACCCAAATATCACTTTTGTCGGGTTGAGATCGAGATACTCATGCTCGCACTTTTACACTAGTAGACTCGTATTGTTCCTTGTCTTAGCCTTATGTCAAAAGTCGACAAACGACCACTTTTCTCTTCAATTGACATTAATTTGACAGTTGAGTCGGAGAAACTTGTCTACTACCCTTTGGGTAGTCGAGAAGGTCGAGAAAGAGTTTTTACGTATTTTATTTTATGTAAATCTAAATTTCGCAATAAAAACAAATAAAAGTTACCCGTGCTTATATTTATATATTATATAATAATTTTAAATAATTTATTGCTTAATATAATAATATTGTTTCCTAATATTACCACCCTTTTTAACCAAATATAGATTTTTTAACTTTAATTTTTTAATATTTAAAAACGTAAATTAACATTTTATTTTCATACGTTGATTTCAATATTTTGTAATTTTCTCGTCAGTTTCCACAGACTACTAAATTAACAAGTGTGTTCAAAATTCTCTTAATAAAAGAAATGCAAGCGAATCTATATCCATACAGCTAAATTTTACTCAGTTTTAAGTTTTGCGTCGTGAAATGTATAGAAAGGAACAGCACTTTATGAGAAACGATGGCAATTATGGTAATTATTTACTATTGGCAACATTATTTCTTCTCGAGCTCGAGAGAGCTTTGTCTACGGAAGTGAACGCTCTCTTGAGTGTCTCTTTATCTTAGAACTTATTTTAAAATAAGAATCATGTCACTAAATTATTTCGGATCATTTTAGATAATTTCGACGTTTATTGATGTTGAAATAAAAATGTTACCTTTTAAAATTCATATTTGTAATAAAAAGACATTAAGAGATTGTAAAAATCTGAGAGCGAGTCCTACCTGTCTGTCAAACTGTGCTCGCAAATTTAGACGACACGACAAGCAAGTCTTCGTAGACAAGAGTCCCGTTTGCTCATGCTACGCGTGCAGGAAGCATGTAAACGCTCACTGGAAAGGCACCAAAACTACTAAAGCACTCGCATTCGAATCTACTCGCAAGCTACTAAAGCACTCTACTAAAGACTAAGATAATGTAAACCAGTCTTTATAAAAGCACCCAATGGTAGAATCAGTAATCTCAAACCTGACAACACCAAAATAGACAGCGGTGCACTCGTTATGGTCTGTGGTGCAGCACTCATTCATTCAAGACGGAAAGGCCGCACGGCATATAATTTTTATCCTTTTGACCGTTCGCATGGTTGTTATTAACTACGTTTACACATTGAGATCGACACTTCTGTTGTGACTAATACCTGGTGTTGACCTATCTCATTGGGAGTTGGGGCTTGGGGCCAGTTATTCCATACCAAACTCCGGTATCCGGGACATCGACACTTTGTTCATAAACGCCTGAAATGATAGTGTTTCAATGAACGACGGAAAGATGATTACCAACAGCGTGGAAGCCGAGTACACAGATATAGCCAACCGTAATGCTTGGCCTCTGGTCTACCAGGTACGTTTACGAGTTACGTAGGTGTTACTTAAGTTCATCTGCCACGCATTTGCCAACTCCAAACTACTGGATGTTGTGCAGGAAGTGATCAAAAATAAAGTTAAGCTTTCGACTTCAATGATCGAATGCATCCACGCCTTAGAGAACTAATGAATTTAATCGAGAGATGTAACTTCTAATCGTGTTGTCTATTGTAATAACGCGTACGTACACCCTGCCTATCGTAAAACTGCATCGGCGTAAACAAGTTGTAATTTTTTGTTTGTATTCTTCCAAGAGTTTTTTATTTGGTAGCATAAGTACCTTTGTGTCTGTAAAACCTCCACATAGATTTTTATTTATTTCAAAGTTAAAGTTTAGTTGGTTTTCAATCTTTATGAATTAATTTTGAGGTTATAGTTACTGTGGGTTGTTATATTATGCCTTCGATCAAGAATATCCTAGATAACGCTTCACGAACTAAAACAGTACGCAAAAATGCCACCTCAAATAGGGTCCCACTTACAAACTTGGCGCTTATTTTGTACATAATCACCTCTTATTTTGTACAAACTCACTTATTATATCACTTATTTTGTACAAAATAAGCTTAAATATTTTGTACAAAAACACATCTTTTACCACTTTGTGCAAAATAAGCGCCCAGTTTGTAAGTGGGATTTCGGGTGCCATTTTTGAGACTCAAGCCGAACATCTAGGGAATTCTTGATCGAAGTTATATGTACTCATTCTTCCTTTTTATAATTGACTGTGGTTTTCAGCTTCTTTGTAATATTCTGGTGAATGCCATCAATTTTTGTAATTAATTGATTACTTGAAATCAGAAAAAGAAATGTCTTCTAGATATTCTGTGCGCTCCGTAAATATTATAATATTTTTACATTGGCATTCTTTTTAAACTGCACACTGCCAATTCTTGGAGGGAGATTGAAGTACAGTTGTTTTATCTCTCGAATGCGGTACAGCTGTGAATGTTGTTCGGCGTGCAAATGCACATTATTACCCGACTGCGGGTTATGTTTTTTTAGTCTGTGTAATACGAGGGCACGCAGACGCACACCAAAACAATGTTCATGTGCCTAACAATATTCTAGCTGAACCACGTTTGTGAGATAAAATGACTGTATCTGTATTGTTGTTGAAAGATGTGAGAAACTTTTCAACTACATAAATTGGATTACAAATGGCAGTTGGTTGCATTATATATGTTAAAGTATTTAGTATAGTGACCAATAGATTTTTAGTGCATTAAGTAGTAAAAAAAACATGTATCAGAAAACAACATTTCATCAAGTTTGTTTTAACAAATAAGTTTTCTTAAAAACAACAACAAATGTTTGCTCTGAAAACAAGTACATAATTGTTTAGTATATCTTATAGTACTATCAGGCCAGGTGCACTCTGAGGCGTGTTTTCGTTTAACTAGCGGCCGCAGCGATGCGCAGCTCATGACGTCACAAACTGCTGCGCATGTGCTGCGGGAAACGAAAACGGATTTTTATCAAGCGATGGTAACCAACCAAGTTACTTTTTTGGCGCGAAGTGAAAATGAACCGAAATACTAAAAGTGCTTTAATAGGTCTTCTGACAGAAGAATTCTGTAATGATTTTATATAATATACATAATTTACCGAACTGGATCAAGAACAACAATACCGCTGACAGTGACATATAAATTACTCTATGACAGCAAGCAGCGATGCAAACCACCTTTGGAGGAGGATTGCAGATTGCGAGCTGCGACCTGCCGATCGGCAGCAGCGTGACGTCACTAGCATAAACGAAAACAGCACCGGTAGCGCCAGCTAGCAATCGCTCGCTGAACGAAAACACGCCTCTGGCTTTGCATATGAAGCTTCGATCATCTATACTTTTTTTTTTTTTTTTTTGGCACCGCACGGTTTGTGCATTTGCCACAAACAAGTCAAAGGTAGGGAAACCATTTTATTATACGTAAAAAGACCGGATCGGAATATTTTGGAAGGGTAAGGATAATAGAGTAATAAAAGATATCGATAAACTACATAAATAGATTACATAATATAGAAATAATTGAATTTGTGGGAATATTTATAGTTTCACATTATTGTTATAGTTTCAAAAAATAAATAAAATAAAAATAAATTTATAACTCTAAAAGTTAAAAATAATATAATTATTAAAATTTATTAAAAAAAAAATTATAATAAAAATTTAATTTTAATAAATTTTCTATTGTCAGTTATGTATGTAGATATTAAGTTGTATATATCATAATGTAAGGTACATAATAAGGTAGGAATAGATGTAGGAAGGGGAACGTGGAGGTCTATCAAAGAAGCAATGAATGAAGAACAATTACGGAGAGGGCAGTCAAAGAAAATGTGATTCAAATCCTCTTCAGCAGTACCACAAGCACACAAATTACTATTAATAATACCCAGTCTAGCGAGATGACAGAGGATGTAGCATGTCATACAATAACAAAGCACATGCCGTTTGACAAATCACGTGACATTAAATGTCAAGTTGTATGACAAGTCGTGGGGGACTTTCATAGTGGTCTGCGTTTTGGGGGAGTTTGAGGTGTCCCACAAATGCCATTGTCATGCAGTATCCACAGGTATCGATGATCGAAGATATGAAGCTACAGGTGAAGTAGCCTGCGGTTCCTTCCAGATGGAAAAAATTCATAAAGCCAAAGTTGTCAGAAAAGACTTATAATTCAATAAGGTTAACACAGGGAGTGCTGTGCACCTGAATTTCACTTTATTGTGTCGAAGCAAGAGCTGCTGTTTATTTAAATTATTTTGCAGAGTGCGTCTTCTGTACTTATACCTACTATTATGTATTCTGTGGTATTATTTCAAAGAATGGTTGTCCAATTATTTACCAGCTCCAGACAAACAATTATTACCAATTGATTTACTCATTATGTTGCCAATAGGTACTTCACTTGCGCTTTGCTCTTGCTCGGACAATTAATAAAATTATAGCAAAAATATTTTAATTCGGCTATTCATATTCGAATATAGTTGATGTTTTCTGCCGATTCATAATATTAATTTTAATTTTTTATTCAAACAATACATGCATGGCACTATAACGGCCAAATACTTAAACAAATCTTAAAGTTAAGGCCACCTTAAATTCAAAAAAGTTGTCAGATTTGACAGAAACTCTATGAAACTGACAGCTTCCTTAAAGTTAAGGAGACCTTAACTGAAGATTTTAACTAAGAAGCCTTTGAGTGAATACTAATAATAGTGTTATGTAAGGCATATAACAGTAACTGTGAATTCCAGGATATGGCCAAAGTATTCTGTGTCATCGCATTGCAGTTACCCATACTTGAATCACCTCTTCTTCAGACTTTTGATTCATATTAAAAGTTATTGTAATTAGCAGTTGTTCGTTAGTCTGTTTGCCCATTGGCAAAGGCCTCCTCCATTTGGCGCCACGCATTCCTATCTACGGCCTCTCTGGTCCAAGCTGAACCCGCTAAGGCCCTTAGCTCGTCAACCCATCTTTTGTGTGGTCTTTCACGTTTCCTTTTGGCATTTCTTGGGTACCAGTACATCATCGTTTTGCTCCATTTATTAGTTACCCATACTACTAGAATAATAACTAGTAAATTACATAATAATAATAAAACTTTGAGTATATCACATAATAGAACATTCAAGTTACGGTGACCTTTTCCTATAATTCTAAAATTATAAACTTTTTAAAGCTTCTATACATATACATGGTCTTTGTTGTGAATCCTCCAGTGGTAGAAAAAATATAGATAATTCAAAAGCGCTTAATTTTTTAGTTTACTTGAATAAAATATATTTTGACTTTGTCTTCATTTTCTGATGCTGAGCCAAGAGTTGTTTATTTGCAGAGCGAATTTATATTTATTTCAAATAAAAACATTTGTAGCTTTGTAGATTGACTGTGCTTTTATAAAAAAAAACGGCCAAGTGCGTGTCGGGCCACGCGCCGTAGGGTTCCGTAGTTACCTTATACCATACCATATTTAATACCACTATCATTTTTCGTCTGTAAAAATAACTTTGTTTTTCACAGTGTTGGTATGAACGACAAAGTTATATTTGCGGTTTTGGAAAATATGATATATCTCGAAATCTAATTACTAATATCGTTCAAACCAATTTTCGTTGGAGGTTTTTATTAAGATCTATAGCATATATTTTTTTTTGATTTTTCACTTCCTTATTTCAAAAGTTAGAGGGGGGGACACATTTTACCACTTTGGCAGTGTTTATCTTTCAAAAGGTCGACTTTGAGAAAAAATTGTCTTAGGGGCATCCATAAATTACGTGAGATGTTTAAGGGGGGGAGGGGTTGGAGTCAAATCTCATCTAATCTTACGTTGGAGAGAGGGGGGGGGTCTCGGCAAATATCACGCAATTAAAAACAAACAGAAAATTAAACAAAACACCTCACGTAATTTATGGACGCCCCCTTAGGAACCTCAATGTCATTATTTTTAAAGACCTATCTATAGACAGCCCGCATGTATTGGAATGAAGAAAATTTTTATTTCAGTTTCAGTTCCATGCATGGTGAGCCCCCCTTAACCGTTTTATTTTTGTGTTAAAATCGTTAAGCTAAGTTTCAACTGTGCAGGGTTGGAAAAATTATGATTTTTTGCAAAAAATCAAAAATCACAGATTTTTTTCAAAAAATCAAAAAAATCAGTTTTTTTCGATTTTTTGCTTGAGCCTTTAAAATCCACTTAATATAGTGCGTGAAACCACAACGCGCTTTTGTTTGTTGACTTATTTAACACTTTAATTCGGAAAAAACACAAGTAAAGATCAATAAAACAGTTCAAAATAAAAATGCCCGGTGAAAGTTAAATATTAGGACAGATGATTTGGCGGTTTTTTTTAGAAGAAAAAACAGTATAAAGAAGTAATTCTAACACAAAGTTACATTTTATGTGTCTATCAATTATTTAAAATTAAGAATTTTATATTTTTATACAAATAGAAAAGAAAAAAAGCAATTTGATTTAATCAATGATTTTTATTCAAAAAATCACTTGATTTAAATCAATGTGATTTAATCATGTCAACCCTGCAACTGTGTAATCCTAATACTTTCGGAAAAAAATGGCTGTGACATACGGACGGACAGACAGACAGACAGACATGACGAATCTATAAGGGTTCCGTTTTTTGCCATTTTGGCTATGGACAAAAAAATCATGACGGAATTATTTAGGTTATTTTTTTTTTCGCAGAAAATCGGTCGAGAATGTCAGAACTACACATACACATGCATTGAGGCGAAAAAGCCCCAGAACAAACCGCTGAACCGATACCGGGATGTGAACCCGTATGACCACAGCCGCATCGTGCTCAAGCGCTGCGACCGGGACTACATCAACGCTAACCTGGTCAAGGTAAGATTATGTTAATATGGTATTTTTTATTGATGTTCTTCTTTCTTTTTCTGACACGGGCGGCTTCCGCAACTCGACGTATATTGCGCCTATTTTGCGTCTGCCTGCCTAGCATGACCGATTTATATCGCGTGATATAGCGTTTTATCACGTTTAACTGTCAAAAAGACAAAGGAATTTGACAGTTGAGTGTCGATAAAATGCTATATCACGCGATATAAATCGGTCATGCTAGGCAGGCTGGAGGGTGTGCGGCCGGATCAGTCCAGCCAGCCCAGCTCAGCCAGAAACGCTCCAAGCGCTTTCAAGTTCATGATCGCTTCCTGGACGCTGCCCGGCGAGCCGAGGTGCCTCGCCCGGTAGGGGCCAACCCGCTGCATTCCAGCAGTACAGACACGTCTAAAAATATGTATACAGTTTAGAACTTTTTCACTCTAAAGCTATTACTGTTTTTAAGAGAAATCAATGATAAATGACAAGTATAAGAGAGTGACAAAGTTCTTCATGTTTTCAGACGTGATTGATTGTACATGGGCGGCTGTTTGTTCCTCTTCCATACAGCCTCTGCATAGGAGACTGATGTTAAAATGTTGATATTTAAATTCCTTATCTAATTTATTTAAGAGATTGAACAAAAAGATTCGGTTCAGTGCATCACCCCGCGCGTTATAGCTATCTTTCTCGCTTTTAACAAACGACCGACGTACCTACCCGAGAGGCAGAAAATGATAAAGCCGTGCTTACAGACAGATGTGGGTCAACCTAGTTACAGCTTGGCTTGTCACTTGAGGTTGTAATTAATTTAGACATGGCGCAGGCACACGTTCGCGTGAGTGGCGAGGCAAATAGCTAACTCACTAAGAGACTAACGGCCAGAATAATCAATTTACAGATCAAGGGATAGACCCGATCTAGATTAATTGCTTGGCATCAACTAGGCAACTGTCGAATATCCTTGAATAATATTAAACGTTGCATAGCAACTAATCTGGATCAGGCCTATCCTAAACTGTGGATTTGACTATTAATTCGAGCCGTAAAAAATTTACAAAAAGCACTCCAGGGGGCGCAGTTAGCAAACTGCAAAGCGCCGTGAAACGCGAAATTTTAATATATTATTTTAATTCAAAATCATTTATTCAGTCTAGGCTGTTGCAAGCACTTGTGGATGCCATCGGTTCAGGACACTTTGTAACAAGAACAACATAGAGTAAAACGTAGTAAAAGGTACCGAATTATAAAGATTTTAGACGAGTTTAAAAATTTAATGAAGAGATAAAAATAAAGATTTTAGGCAAGTTCAAACCGCTTTAAAGCAAGCAGGTAAAATTGACACATTTTTGACAGTTTTTCGAAGAAATATAGTAGTGGTTAAGGCGAGGCAGTTCCCGAAATTTACTCTTTCACTATGTCATGTTAGATCAATAAAAAAGCTATCCTTTTTGCATAAAAAATCATATCACTCGTTGAAAATAACGAAATCTGACGATTTGAAGTTTATTTTTATGGTGTTATTCAGGATTTATTTATCGAGTTACCATGCCATTTTTCAATATTCTGTTCGGTTATTGTGTTTCTTTTTCAGTCTACAGTAATTTTTGTGAAGTAGAATTCTACATCAGTTCTTCACATTGGAAGTTCAAAAATCAATAATTTCATTAAATCGTGAACTGGCCTCGCCTTAAGCTTTGGTTGAGATGCCTTCTCAATTTGTGCCTAAATAGCTAATTTTTAATGAGTTTAGAAGAAAAAGTAACTAAAATTGACAATTCTAGAAAGTAGGTCAAGTTGACAAGTTCACCTCAAAATTAAAAGCGGCTGCTTCGTGACCTTGCTTTACAACCCTTTTAATATACTATATCTATGTTTACAACGGTATATTTTGACAATTCACAGTGCTGCCACATTGAAAAAAATGTGACTTTAGTGTGATCATTATTTAGGTCAAGATGACATAGGAAGGTAAAGATGCCAAGTTCGACGGTATCTAACTTGTATCTAATCTAAAACGTACTGCGATTCTATACTGTACGCTTTAATACGTGACTGTACTTATATAAAAAAAACTGAATTTCTCCTAAACTAAAGGGGGGAGGGGGGGGAATGGCGACCACGCACCGCACGGCGCTCCGTGGGTAGGCCCCCGACAAGGTGGACCGACGTGAGGGTGAAGGTTGCCGGCAGCGCAGGACCGATCGTCGTGGAGATCCTTAGGGGAGGCCTATACCCAGCAGTGGGTGTCGTGCGGCTGATATGATGAAAGGGGGGACGAAGACCCCGAACCTGACTCTCCGACCGAATTTTGTAGCTTTCGGACAATTTTGGACGAATGTATATATTTTTCGGACTTTCGGACAATTTCCTCTAGGTGACCGTTCAAAAGTCCTCGCCAAGATCTAGGTTAAATTTTGGCATGGACCAAATCATTCCTTTATATTTTTTGAACGGCGCTTCATTTCGTTTTGATGCTAGGCATTGCGGGTTCCAAAAAGGTTTTTTTTTAACAAGAACATCATAGTAACGTGATGTAGTAAAAGGTACCGAATTATTTCACTACAAAATTTTGATGCTCGACATGTGTTTGACGCTATCTAACTTGTATCAATCTAAAACGTACTGCGATTCTCTACTAGGTAAACCTTTACACGAGTCAGATCTTTGCTATAATGAGCCCTTTGGAAAGTAACTCTCAATAGAAGTTCATCTGTTTAAAAGATAAAAATATAAAAGTAGGTACGGACAAGATTAATTTTTCTTTATAGAATTTAATTCAAATATAAGATCTGCGGCCCCTTTAAACCTTTACACGAGTTAGATCTTTGCTATAAGGAGCCCTTTGGAAAGTAACTCTCAATAGAACTCCATCTGTTTAAAAGATAAAAATATAAAAGAAGGTACAGACAAGGTTTATTTTTCTTAATAGAATTTAATTTAAATATATGATCTGCGGCCCCTCTAGTAAGTTTAGTTCCATGGATACCAGACTGTTCTGGGGTGGGCACGGCCCACCCGGCCCCCCTACCTTCCTACGCCAATTCGCATAATTATCTAGTGATAAAAACGTGGTAAAAAAAATCAGAAAGCTAGGTATCATAACCACAGTACAAGTAAAGGAAATACCTGGAACTCTCGGTGCACGAGGCCGATTCGCGCTTGTCCGCTTTTTCATTAAATGATTCAGGTACAATTTGACAGAGAACATTGTGAAAGGTTCCGGGAAAGGTACAGTTTTTGTTCCAACTACTGGCGCGTCGTTCGCGGCAACTGGCGGCGTTATCGGTTATTGTCATTATTGTTGCAATTGAAATTATGTTCCGTAGAGAATCCTGGGAAACGCCTGATGTTCGAACACCATTTGAAGTCCGCTAATATTAGTGGTATTAGCTAGTCGGAAAGGTTCGCGGCCTTTTTATTTTATAGTTTTACAGGAAACTTACAGCTATATTACTAACAAATTTATATATAGATACAGAAGGCCATTTACAAGTTTCCACTTATAGTTACTGATAAATCTTAAGTAGACGGAAAAAATTAGATAAAATTAATTTAGGTCCAAAATTCAATTAATTTAGTTTGACTCGAAAAAACATTTAGCAAGTTCTCGCTTTAGACGTAAGGCCGATGTACAAAATAGGTCAAGGTCATGCTGCTTAGCTATGTCATTGAAACACTTACTCGCTCTAATCACGAACGAATTCTGCCTGTAGTTAGTTTTCCCACGCGGGACATGTAAAGTGCACTGTCTCCTGCTACTACTGCCTCCATAAGGAACATGCAGACCAATAAACTCTAACAGCTCAGGGCAATCATTCGAGCCATTTGCTATGTTCAATAAATAAGTAAGATCAGCAATGCATCTTCTTACGCTTAAAGGAAGAATATGAAATTTCTTACAGCGTTCAATGTAATTTTGTAAATAAATATTTGCTCTGAATTGTAAGTAACGTAAGAAGCGCTTTTGAATATTTTCGATACGTTTTTGTACTAAAAATAAAATAAAGATACCACAGCGTGACTGACCTGAAGCTGCTGAACCAGTTTTGCAGTAATATTCGACAAACATCTTCTAATATTTTGAGCACTAGCGGCATTCATTTTTTTATTAAGGTTCTGAACCTTCGATCAAGAATATCCAAGATAACGCTTCACGAGCTAAATAAAACAGTACGCAAAAATGGCACTTCAAATAGCGTCGCACTTACAACTTGGCAATTATTTTGTACATTTAAAATGGAAATTATTTTTTGATTTAATTTAAAACAAGTGCTGAAATGTAAAAGTGATATATTTTTAGAAACAAGCCCTTTCATTCAATATCACACACGATAGGTTACAGAACAAAAAAAAAATTAATCATAAAAATCATTTTCTAAAAGCTTTTTAATCATGAAAAATAAAACTAAATGTAAATATTTTCAAAATTGCTTTCTTGAGTTTAGTTATGAGAATATAACATTTCATTTAGGTATATCTTATGAAAAATAATTCAACCGTATTGTATCTGTAGGAGCCCAAACTTGGTATGTTTTGAAAATGTTTTTTAGGTAGTGGCTGAAATGTAAGGATGTCATATATTTTTAGAACCGGCTCAGCAAGCTCTTTCATTCGATACCATCTTAGAGCAACGCCGGCTTCGTCTCGAAAGCCGTGTTGCTCTAAGGATACCATACACGATAGGTTTTAGAACAATTTTTTCCCTATACAAAAAAATATGACACCGAAGGGGCGGAGATGGTTTACTTAGGTAATAAATAAATTAAAGTGAATTAAAGACGGGAATCAAATAAACGCATGTACTTTGACAAATTGAAACAGAAAAAAAAAAACAAAGATAAAAAATCAATAATTAATGACACAAAGTGTCACTCTACTCGCGAACATGTCCCAAGGGAAGAATTTTTAAGAACTGCGGGTCCAAAATATTATTTTGACCACAAGTATACGTGTACCAAACGGCTATGTCCATCAGCCATTTTTTAATGTCCCCACTGCTGGGGCACAGGCCTTCCTTATGGGTAAGGAGGATGGGCCATAACCCACCACGCGGGCCCAATGCGGATTGGTGGGTGTTAACGACTGCAAATGCAGCCGGGACCAACGGCTTAACGTGCCTTCCAAAGCACGGAGGAGCTCGAGATAATAAATTTTTGGTCACCCATCCCATGACCGACCCTTGAGAACGTTGCTTAACTTCCGCAATCGCTGGGCCAGGCGCTAAACCACTGCGCCACCGAGCTCCTCGGCTATGCTGTACATAGATTTGCGTTTTTCCATTGATTTTGAGCTCGTAGGCCAACCACTATAGGGCCTTATCGTCACATAACATAAGTCCCCCTTTGGTCCCCCTACTCAAATTGCCAACATTTTATGCGTTTGAACGCTACGCTTACGATTAAAGCTTAAATATGAGCGATAGACGATTAAATCACATGTCGGATTAAGTTTGCGCACAGACTTTTATTTATTTTATTTAATCTTTATTGCTAAAATTACAGCAAATGGCGGACTTAATGCCATAAGGCAGGGGTGTCAAAGATACGGTCTGGCCATCTCAATACGGCTCGCGACCAGAATCTATCCTGTGATGATTTTAGATGGCATTCGATGCCACTACGTATTGTAAGATAATAAAATAAGAGACTTCAGGTATCTCGATCCTCAAGCTCAATATTTATTAACTCCTTTTTATTACCCTTGTATGAAAATTTACTTAAACGAAAAAAATAAAGATAAATAAACATTTATTAGCCTCAAAAGAAAAACATGAACAAAGATAAAAAAATCAATATCAGGAAAAAAACAGAAAGGAGATTACTAAAATTATAATAAGGTACTTAAGGGTGAGGGTAGCTATCTCAGCTGTGCTTTTCCGGCATTGCGCAGAATGCCGCTAAATAAAGATATTAATTTTCAATTTTGAGTCGTGGGGCATCAGGTAAGATGAAGGTCAAGCATTTCATTTGTAAATATCGTTCCATCTGATAAAGCTGGCAAGTTTTTTGCGCCCATTTTTCTTGTCAGTTAAAAGACGTCATAATGGGTAGTAGGGTAAAAGAATTGACGATTTAAAAACGCTTATTATGTGAGCTTATTTAAATAAAGATTATTTCAATTTCAGAGGTTCTTGTTACCAAAGCTGCCGCTAAACGTGACCAAGTGCCTATTTATTAAGCAACTTTTGCCCAACTTTTGATAAACAAAGCCGTATTGTAATAAGTTTGAGCAAAAAAATTACTTCTCAATATTTTTTTTTGGGTTCCGTACTAAAATGGTGAAAAGGAATCCTTATGGTGCGATTCAGTTACTATTCGGCTATGGCATTTATGTAGTTGCTTGAGCCCTTCGAAGCCCGTCTTACTCTAAGCTTGAGCCTGTTCACACGCAACACAGTATATCGGATCCAGTAAAAATACCCTTCTGATTACAGGGCCGTTTTATCCCTTATTCTGTCTACGTAACTATTATTCATAACTCCTACGAAAAATTGTGTTAACTGGTTATCAAAGAAGAATTTGTTTTCCGCCTTTGTAACTTTTAATCCATTTGTTTCATAACTCCTACGAAAAAGGAAGTATTTATTCTCGTTTAATAACTGGTTATCAATAATAAATTTTAATTCAACTTTCATAACTGTTAAATATAATCACTGTTTCATAACTAGATAGATTTTCGGGGATACCTTTTTTTCCGCATAATAAAGTTACAAAGGCGGACAAAATAATTCTTCTTTGATAACCAGTTATTAAACGAGAAAATACACTTCCTTTTTTCGTAGTCGGTTACGAAAAGTTACAAAGGCGGAAAAAATAATTCTTCTTTGATAACCAGTTATTAAACGAGAAAAAAAACATCCTTTTTTTGTAGGAGTTATGAAAAAAGTTACGTAGACGGAATTAGGGCGATCCGTTATATTATTAGGCGATGGGGTATTATGTAGTTGTACGAGCGTGTTCACACACAACACAGTGTATCGGATCCGTATGTGTACTGTATCTATAGCAACGGATACTATAAAACGGTCCTGCTAAATGCAGTGTGACCATCACAATCAGTAGCGACGGATCCGTAAAAAACGGCCCTGTAAATACGGATGGGCTGTGGAGACGCACGGGAACTCGGCCGTGCCGTGTTGACTGAAGTGTTGGGCAACGATGAGGTGCCCAGTTTCCTCGTGGCCAAACTAAAATTCCAAACTAATTTGGCCACGAGGAAATTTAATTCCTTGTAGCCAAACTGAAGTCATAGTTTAAAAATAATACACACATCAAATAAATCAAATAACGGAGAGAAAGGAGACCACCAAAAAACCCGCCTGCATAAAAGACAAGTCGACTGAAAAGCTGGAAACAAGATTAAATATTAAATTAAATATTAAAAATAAAATAAAATATTAAATATTAAAGGCAACACAATAACATGCAGTCGGAGGCATGTATAATAGAAAGTGACGTTATGAATGAGATGAATTATATGCCTCCGACTGCATGTTATTATGTTGCCTTTAATATTTAATCTTGTTTCCATCTTTTCAGTTTTGTCTTTTGATGCAAGCGGGTTTTTTAATTTATTTTTTAGTTATTATATATTACGGTCATGATATACCTTTTTGAAATCCTTATAATAAGCCCTTTAATTTGACATCCATATTGCAGTATTCTAAAAAAAAATTTTTTCCCACTGCGTATAATAGCACCGTACAGCCGCCATGTTGGTTTTTTATAACGCCACCTTCTTAAGAACACTTGCGCTGACGAGACAAATCTAACGACATCTTAATCATAGAAATTCGTTCAGCCGTTTGACAGATATGAGGTAATAAAGAATATTACATACCAACATACAAACACACATACAAACAAACATACAAGATACGTGCGAAAAACATAACCTTCTTGCAGTCGGGTAAAAATTAAAAAAATATTATCCCTAACTTTTCACTATTGAAAGTGCGGTACTGTACTACTAGTCCTCATTAATCGCCAAAATAAAAGAAGTTACCTCATTATAGGAAAATATTGTTACAATGCTAGAATTTGAGATGAGTGGTTCGGTACTTCTCATAATGATCATTGATCGGGAATAAATAACAGCCATGTTTATCAACTTCGAACGTAAACAAGTCTGCCTTGTATATAAGTTATGTTTTATTTTAATTTTACCTACCTGTGGCATTCAAACTTTAATTGTACTAAATCAATGGTCGTGATGTAGTAGACACTATATTCTGATTTAATTTAAAAATAAGGCCTTTAAATTATGTATTTGGATTATTGTGTTCGTAATGTTTGATAATGCTAAATGAGCATTGAGTCCGTTTACTCTTACTGAATGTGGTAAACAACCAGATTTAATACTAAATAACCAGCTAAATATTGGGAATTCGAACCAGCTTACTTACGTTGTATAGTAGCAATTCATTTGCTTCTCGGAACCTACTGAAACTGTACCTATACGCGCTGAAGCCGCTAGAGAAAGCTATCACTGATCATTGAACTGCGGATTTTTTTATTCATTCTGACTGAATCTGCAAGAAATTGATATTCCAAAGACTACACTCATACGCTAGAAAAAAATGGCAATTTTCAAATCATTACTATAATTAGTCGTTATAAAAACGCACACTCACTAACCTCACGCTCTAGTAAAATCTGCTCTTCAACCTAAACCCTTGCAACTAACCCTTCTTTCCGTGAAGGGTTAGTTGCAAGGGTTTAGATTCATACAAAAGCACTTGTTTCTCAGTTTGCTACGAGTTGCACCTTTACTACGAGTCTACGACGTAGCAATGTAGCGCGTTACGAATTAGCTACGGCTCACCGCTCAAACGAAAGTTGTAGCTAACAGTGTATGTACGTTTTAAAAACTAAATTTGACTCTAAAACACTGCTTATTGTTTGACTCAGCTTTTACTCGTACATTCCCTAACTTTATATTTTTCCTCTTTATAATAGTTTACCTTCGTTATAGAATACGGCTCATATTAGCGCTTACGAGAAATATTCATGAATTCAGTTAATTTCAGCATTCCCCCAGGGAAAACTTTGAGCGCTTTCGCATATAGGGGTTGTCCTAATAGAATGCGACTTAGCGCGAGTAAGCGACGCGACCTATTCTACAATGTTTGATCGCGGATTCGTACGAACCTAGTTCACGCGAATAGATTTCAAACATTGTAGTCGCGCGACAGAAGCGCTGTATCATGGAGCCCCTCATATTATACAGCGGCCGCAGTGCGCCGTAGTCGCGGCGTAAACGTCGTGGCGCCTGTCATATGTATGAATATGACTACGCTGCGCTAACGCCCCGTGTGAAAGCGCTAAGTCACGGCTTTCTGTGCAAAAATGTGAAGGAAAATCATTTGGGTAATATTCTGAAATAAAAAAGTGTAACCCATTTGCATATGCATTCAGATTGCAATTGAAGCGTCTCCGTCTCCTGTAAGCTTGGCCAAAAATGCTTTCGTATAATTATCTGTCTGTGCGGCTGTTCTCCTCTACATGTCGCATTTCTCAACCGATTTTCGTAAAATTTTGTGCGCAGTTTCGATAATTATCAGCTCTGGCTCTGGCAGCTTGGCTTTTTGTGAGCTGAGTTATACCATATTATGTGGTTAAACACGATATTGTCTTTAGGCGCCCTTTAGGTCGATGAGACAAAAGCACGGTGAAGTGGAATGCCGCCTATTTTGTTGTGATATCAGAAGGATTAGAGTTTATGTATTTTTCAGTATTTCTCTTTTATCTTTCCTTAGTTGATGGAGTACTAAATACTCAATATTTTATTGTATTTTAGTAGTTTCGATATCAAAGAAAAATATTTTTTTCTTCTTTTTTAATTAGAATTGAAATATTGCTGATCGAAAATGCGTAGGTTACAACATTTCGTAGGTCACAAATTTTCAGATCCGTTTTTTCTAAACAATTATTTTACATTACATTTTGTTGTTAGATGGAGCGCGCGAACCGAAAGTACATCCTAACCCAAGGTCCGCTCGCGTACACCGTCGGCCATTTCTGGCTGATGGTGTGGGAGCAAAACAGCCGCGCGATCCTGATGCTCAACAAAGTGGTGGAGAAGAACGAGATCAAGTGCCACTGGTACTGGCCGCACGGTGCCGGCGCAGACCACCGGCTGCAGTTAGACGACGTGCGTCTGACCGTCGAACAACTGAGCGAGGAGGACTGCAGCTACTACTCCACCAGAGTCTTAAGGTCAGTGTCATGAATGTGTGCTAGCTTGATCGAGATAGTTCTTAGCTATAATTTATGAAGATCATCAGCCTTTTTCCTACTTGATGAGCTGATGATCTTCAAACGGCTGTACAGATCTTCATGAATTATAGCTAAAACCATCTCAATCACGCCAGCTTTCAAATAAAGAAAATCTCATCAAAATCGTCTATTGATTTGGGAGTTACGATGCCTCAAACAGGTCACGGTAACTGTCACAGACTTATCAACTTTCAATTTGGTATATTGTTACTTCGGTGGTAATTCCAAGACATGGAAACCTTGATCTGATGCTACAGCATCACGTAGTCTGCGGGATACCCAACTCCTCAACAACTCACAGCAGATAGAGCGTGTTTGGGCTTATTAAAATGGTCTCAATGAGTAGATGTTGGATAATGATCGTGGAAAATGTATTTTTTTAGAGAATTTCGGCTAGTATGATTTTCAAATGCAATTTTACTTAGCCAATACTTTCTAAAATTTTACTCGAATTGTTTTTTTGCTCTATCATGCAACATGTCAAGTTTTAATTCAGGACATGGATTGTTTTGTTGGCTTTGTGCCACTTATGTAGTAGAAAGCCGTGTGACCGGGTTCAGCAGTCCTCCGCCATATTACAGACGACCTCTAGTCGTCACCTAGTTATTAATGTCTCATACTGAATCGATATGTCCGAGGAAATGGTAATTATATGAATTTTTAGTGATGGCCGTCATGCAAATTTCATGAGCTGCATGGACATTTGTTCTGGCGGTCGAATGACGCACGCTACTATAGTTGTCTTGGTGATAAATGAAGACAATTGAAAACTAGTATACCTACTGTAGGTACCTTAATCGCAGAGGTGATATGTTAGGTACGGCTCGCTTGCGTAAGCTAGCGGTAGGGGAGCCCCCGTTGCCCGTTCGGCTGAGGTCGTAGTAATTTTTCCGCGACGTTACGTTCTGCGATTCCCTAATACATGGCGCGTGATTACGTAGGTAGGCGGCATAGTCTTGTAAAGCACTGCGAGCATATTCAGCCAAACGTTTGGCGTCACAATGTTTCAGCAGGTGAGGCGCTACACTTAACTCGTTCCAACCACACGGTATATTATTCGATATGCAAAATAGGGCTGATAGTTGCCTAGAAATATTCTTGTTAACGTTCGATTGGTGTTTATTTTTATCGTCAGGGCTATATACGTTTTTGGCTCAATGTCCCAAGCAGTTAATTCTAAAAGCACTTTATTGCTGCGATTTTACAAGATAAGTATACAACGTGTTACAAAATAACCCCTAATGCCGAATGTGGTAGATAGGGACCATCAAACTGAACAACTTTTACTATGGGACCAACTCTGAAATCGCGAAAAAAAATCTGCTGTTTCATATAAAAATTAATAACGAAAATATCAAAATGTATGAAACAGCTGTTAACTAAATGGAAGTATAGTGAACAATGCCCCATAGCTTAAATTAGGACGTACTTCCACTTGGAAAAATTGGGACTAACGACACGTCCCAAAATCAAACGTCAAACGGACGTCTTATCAATACCTAGCGTTATGTCTTTAATCTTTAAAAGTTTTGAATCACCATCATCCATTGTATTTATTCAGACTGGTCCTTGCGGTGCGGTGGTCGGCCCAGCGTGTCTCCACAAATTATTGTCTTTTGTCACATTTTCATCTCGGCTGCATGTCTTTCATCTACCGTTTTCACGTCACCGTCGGCTCTCTAATCAGAGAAAATGAAAAATGAGGAAAAGTAATCACTTTTCCTCATTTTAAAAAATAAAATGAATTCCTATCCTTTCGTATGAATTTATAGCAACTTTGAGACTAAAATGCGTTGTGCGCGTTTTAAACTTTTAGTTGTGACTTTTCAGGGTGAATTGGTAGCCTTGTGGGTCGTACACGTGTACCGGCTGCAATTTCGATGTCAACAGCGTTCATTCACGGTCAATGTCAAATGTCAACCAATAGCGCTCTCACTTTGTTTGTGTTTAGCGAGCGGAATAATCGCGAACAAACATTTTACCCTTTGAACTGAATGTTCACGGACACTTTGTACACCTACCACCAACCACCGCACAGAACAAATAAAGAGTGTGTTTACCTCTCAAGCTTACGCGCTCACTAGATATGAAATAAAACACTTTTTAACGGATACTAGTGCGATTTTATTGAAAGCACTTTGGTAATTAGTTGGTGTTTGTTTTATTTTTTTATTTTCCCGACGTTTTGGCACATTTGCAGCTGCCGTGGCCACGGGGAACTGAAACTGCTCGAGAGCATTTCACAGAATTGGGATGCCAAAAAAAACTTGGAGAGAATTGCCGACCTCCGCCTTTTACATTTATTAATTTATTTGCAAAAGGATCTACATTATGTACGAAAACAGCATGACCGGCATGAATACTTTAGAAATATCAAACGGTAAATTTATAATCAATTGGGTATTTTATTGCTGTTTGATGCTTTAATATTAATACGGCGTCCAATTTCCATTATTTATTGTCCTGTGGGTAGGCCCCCGACAAGGTGGACCGACGATCTGGTGAAGGTCGCGGGAAGCCGCTGGATGCGGGCAGCGCAGGACCGATCGTCGTGGAGATCCTTAGGGGAGGCCTATACCCAGCAGTGGGTGTCGTGCGGCTGATATGATGATGATGATGATTGTCCATAATCGCCTGGCAACTTTGCGGAAAACTTTCCGCCAATTTTTCAGTAAAGTCGTCCACGCGGATTTCTGTTCACGAGTAAGGTCAGCGACGGTTACTGCATTTGTTGCCTCTTAGTTTAGGCTTCATCCACACCCAAATATTTTCAATTGGATTGGCATCAGTGGTCTGTGAAGGCCAATCCAACATATCAATACCACGTTCTGCTTTCCAAGTAGTGCAGACAGAGCCGACTTCGGTATATAGGGTCATTAATCATTATCCTCTTGCAGTATCCAGAAATCTTGAGAAAACTTATGGCATATATGCTAAAATTTAAAAAATAATAATAAGTAAGTATTCCCATTGAGGTGTGATAAAAAACTTTATATATATGTGCATTTTATCTAAAGGGCTTTCTAACTCAAGGCTATTACATAACAACGCTTTTAGGGCGCTGAAAATTCCTCGCATCTGTAGTGCGAGTACCAAAGCTCGTACAAATAGCTCTGCGATAATGCGCTTATAGACAGCATCGTTTTAAACAGAGTGCGGGTTGGTCAATACATTGTAAGTTGCAACACGTGTCACGAGCAATCAAATGAACCCACCATTTTGGATTGTAATTTACTCTTTACATAACTTAGCTGTGAGGTTCCCGAAAAGTAAAATAAAATGGCTTATGTTTAAATGATCACCATACCAACCTAACCTAACCCAGAAAGTTAATGCTCACCAAATCTACATAAGACACGAAACTTTTAGTATCCATCATCACAAAACTATCGTATCTGCTTTGGCCCTTTCTAGTACTTTTTAATTTTTCGCTGTAAACCAGTTTTAAATTTCATCAATGTGATGAGGACCCTCGTGCATTCGATTGAAACATCTTGGTCCGTCTTTACCGAGTCGCTTCAACTTTCAATTCGTCTTGCGTCAAACGCAAGCAATATTACCTCCGAACCGTGGCTTTACCTTTCAACTTTCTGCCATACAAATTTTGATGTTTTTAGATCAACCACGCGCTATTGCATGCCCTGAGGCATGCCTTTCTTGAATGCGCAAAAGGAACGGGAAAGCGACTTTGTCAAGATTCGCCAGAACATAGTTTTTTAAACATCATCAAATTATTCTAAGCATTTTTTTATAAATAAATAATACTAGAATAGACTTGAATCCGCCGAAGCTATTAGTAAATAGTATAATTGGTCAGCATTGGACTAGAAAGGGTGCGGGTTCGAGTCCCGTCTAAGACGTTGTTAAAAATCGAAATTACAAAAAAATATTTAACACTTTTATTGCCGTTTGAGCTACACAGTAGAATAGTATTGTTTGTCAGTCACTTGTAGTTCACAGTACCCCTATTTTGAGTAGTTGCTCCCTGAGTCCGAGACGCCACATTGAATTACATTATGATGTCTCGAGCTTTCGATTTAGAAACACCTCGATTTCATAAACATTCGATTAATGAAACTTTCGATTTCATAAGCTTTGAATCGATGTAATGATTGTTTATTTCGACATGGCGACTCGGGACTCTTACTTCGTTAAAGTTAATAGATTACGGTCATGATTCCTTTTGAAATCCTTGTGATAAGCCATAAACTGAATATTCCACTCGAATAGACGGAGAGAGTTCGCTTGGCGGCGACACCAAAAGTGACATGAGCTAGAATTTTAGAGATGCACTCAAGTCCATTTTGGGTTGTCGATAACCATAATGTATAGCTCTAATAAATAAAACACAAACAAGATTTAATTATTGTAATAAAGTAGTAGTAGTAACTTCAATGAAACATTTAGGTGTCATTATTATCCTCTGAAGAGAACAATTATATTTAAATAATTTCATAAGGTCTCCATTGAGGCTCCCAGTCTAATTATTTTTATCCAGTTTAACTTAGTTAATCACTATTGGGATACTATTGGACACTTGATTTACAGGAAATCTGGAAGTATTGTTAAATTGGTACTTAAGTAAGTATAATTTACTATTTGAAATCTATCGGTTAACCCTAGAAGAACCGTACCCATATTAAAATTAAATTAATGGTACCCTGGGGTACGGCTGTACCCCAATAAAAATGAATTAACGAAAGGATTAGAAACTTTTATTAAAAATCAACATACCTAAGTTTCTTAAACGTTAATTTCAGTTTTACTAATAGCAATTTAAGCTAATAATTAGGAGTAACAAAAAATTTTGGGCATATTTTGCTTTTGTGGTCATTTCAGATAAAAAAATCACTTGGTGCACAGCACTGTATGCGAGAT
This sequence comes from Agriphila straminella, assembly GCA_950108535.1. NCBI lineage: Eukaryota > Metazoa > Arthropoda > Insecta > Lepidoptera > Crambidae > Agriphila > Agriphila straminella. The sequence continues at coordinate 2,388,739 of OX467303.1, read as the reverse complement.
TTACGATCTTCCGACTTTGGGCATAATATCTTCCAGATTTCAGAGCTGAAGACAAAAAACAATTCAGTAAATAAAAGGAAAAAATGAGTATCAAAATTAATACTTATCTGTTGAAAAAATAAAAATAACCTACTTCATCAGTTCGCTACTTTTTGTATAAAATTATTTACATACGGTTATCACACCACCTATCATAATATTCGTAGGTACCAAAAAACAATATAAATGCGCTAAAAAAATAAATTACAAAAAAAATACGTAATAAAATACTTACGTTGATTGTACCCTGGGGTGCTGGTGTAAGTACCCCACATGCTAGTCTACCACGTCTACTCTTCAACAAACTGACAACCAGCGTGGGTGGGTATCCACGCGTCTCGCTGCCACTCGTAAATACACCCACGAGCAGAATAAAGCTTCTTATATCAAACGATTTTAAATGTTTTTTTTTCATTTGTATCCTAGAGTACGGTTGTCGAGTATCCTTGTGTTAAAAGCAGCTTTTAATAAAAATATCAGTGTTCACAAAGACAAACAAAGTTATATTGGAAATCATCGACATGAGTATCGATATCGATCGCAACGTCGTATTTTCTCAAGTTCACGGACATAATATCTTTTTATCTAACACATAATATTTAGAAATCAGAAAATAGACGGCTAATAGCATGATATTAGTGTATCACTTAGTTTGTTTGGGAATATATTCAACTAAAATAAGCAATATGAAAATGGTAATTGTACAATCATATTTAACTGTGAAACGAGTGTTTATTTGGGATATTGTCGTAAGTAACATTACAATGGGGTTGGTAAACTTTTTCGAAGAGAATTGTTTTATATTTTTTTGATAGCACAAGTTTGAAGAATAATGAAAATAATATTATGATTTTTTTATTTTACTTTGTTAACCAAATATTTTTTTTTATATTATTATCGCGATAAAATATCAAACGTACAGCTGAACACGAAGTTCCTTTGCATTTATAATAATAATAATAAATAATAATAATAATAAAATAGCTTTATTGATTCGACATTCATAATAATAACATCAATTTACAATCACAAATTAGTTTCATTAAATCATATCATACTATAAAATACAAGTATTTAAAGTAAAAGATATAAAAAATTATTCATTTAGATATTAATAAAATAAATTCATGCAAACTTGATATTGAAAATTATATAAGGTATTAAATCGATTATATTAAATTAAATTTAGTTACATAAAGATTAATAGTGATTTGATTTTATGTTATGTGGACCCCTTACGGGTAAAAGCCTCCTCCAAAGAATCTCAGTTTTGTCTGTCCTTGGCTATCTCTGTCCATTTTTTCCCCGCTACTGTTATCAGCTCGTCTTGCCATCTACAATTTGGTCTGCCAACACTTCTTGTCCCGTGTGGTCCTGTCCATTCGAGAAGTCTTGACGTCCATCTGTCATCGGTGTATCTAGCAACATGCCCCGCCCATCTCCATTTCAGACCTTTAGCGAATAACCCTCCAACCTTTGCATTTACTGATTAAAAAAACTGATTGACAGATTTGACAGACAGTGACAAAGAGTATAATCATAATCGCGACCTAATGTTGTTGTTTGTTTATCAGCTTATTACTGTGATTTTCTAGTGTTTTTCTTGTTCAGGGGCCGTATTATGACCTCTTATTTCCTGGCAGTTTTCGGACTGGCTATCAATCTATCTCTTTTATTTGCTATACAGCGAGAAAGAGATGTAACTATAGCAATTCATAAACCTGGCAAGTTTTAAGAGGTTGTAATACCCCCCCAGTTATTGGAAATGAATCAGCTTGAAGAAATCCATAATCCAGCTTATTACGCCGATGAAGTACCTACACTGCTTTGTTCCGTTTTGTTTGAAATATAGACGTGACCATCCGCAGAATATTTTTTTTACAATTACCATGCCTTTGAAAGAGACGTGGTGCAGAGGATAAAACAGGAATTGCCCTCAAAGAGCTTTATACGTTTGTGATGATCACGTAAATGTATGTATATCTACAAACTTACTCACAAAAGAGTTATTTTATTTATTTTAGCTCACTGTGACTGACATGACAACTATAGTTGACATTGCTAATGCCAAACCTTTGCTTTTTTGTTTTGAGCAACAACATAAAAGTCTTTGGAGCAAAGGCATTACCTACGCATACAGCCGTAATAGTGATTTATTGTACTATGCTGTAAATTAAAATTTTAAAATTTTATTTAAATTAAAATGAAGTATTATAAAAATTCCGCAATTGGTTATTCCTGACTCCAAAGCCAAAAGCTACCAGAAAATATATAATTCACAATAGTTTTGGAAAAGTTGACCAACCCAATTCAATACAGAACACGACACTATTATTGATTTAAATAGTTATAAGAGCCAAATCGACCCGATCGCGATCAAAATCACAAAATAATCAAGTGGACGCTATTTGACAAGATGATAAAAGTCGATAAATGAAGTCAAGCCAGGTTCTGCTGTCATTTTGTTTTAACTCTTTCTAACACATCGCATAAGCCGTAAGAATCGGTTTCTCACTCGCACCATAGTCCGTCTACTTGAGCGTAGCGAAATTTTTTCTAAGTCTTATGTGATAAGCATAAGCCCTCTTTAATTTGACACTTATATTGCAGTATTCTAAGAACTTCCTATAATGGCACCGTACAGCCGCTATGTTGGCTTTTTTAACGCCACTTACCTAAGAACACTTGGGCTAACAAGACAAATCTTACGATATTAAACGAAGATATTCGTTCCGCCATTTGAAAGATATGAGGTAATAAAGAATATTACATATAAACATACTTACGTACATACAAAGTACGCGCGAAAAACCTTTCCTTGCAGTCAAAAAGCGTTAATACACCCCCAGAATCGAGGACACGGAGACGAAAGAAAGTCGCGAGGTGATCCAGTTCCACTACACGACGTGGCCTGACTTCGGCGTACCGTCGTCGCCGGTGGCTTTCCTCGACTTTCTGACGCGCGTGCGCCGCTCGGGCGCGCTCGAGCCGGACGTCGGCCCGCCCGTCGTGCACTGCAGCGCCGGCATTGGCAGATCTGGCACTTTCTGTCTGGTGGACTCGTGCCTGGTTATCGTAAGTTCTCAAAATTTTTCCCCCTTTCCTAACACCTCTGTAACTCCTACGAGGGGTGAAATTATGGCGAAGGTAAGCCGTTCAACAAAAATGTTATGATCTGTATAGTGGATCGGCGAGGTTGGGTTTCTAAAAGGTAAGCCGATGGGAATCAGCTAGTATGTTCCCTTCGCCACCGACTCCGTTCTTCCCCTTTTCCTTAACACCCTTAATCTTTCAGGACCAGCATTGGCAGATTTGAAATTTTCTCTCTGGTTGATTTGTGTCTCGTCATTGTAAGTTCTTAACTCAAACTCCTTTCTATACCCTTTTTCTTTTCTATCACCCCTGTGACGCCTTTCTCCTCCTTTTCCATAACACGTTTAATCTATCTTCCACTACTGCTCAAATTTACCGATCGCCATCGATCGCGGACGTACTCCAGGTCAAACCCCGCTTCCTTTGTCTATCCGCTCTATTTCCTATAAACTCTAGTGATTTATTTCTCCCCTTTTCAACGATATCATAAATGTAGAATGCTTGTGAGTAACGTTTTTTGCAGATTGAGAAGGAGGGCGTGCAGAGCGTGAATATTCAAGAGATCCTGCTGGAGATGCGGCGCGATAGAATGGGGCTCATCCAGACCCCGGACCAGTTGCGGTTCTCCTACCAGGCCGTCATAGAGGGCGCCAAGCGGCTCGATCCCAACTGGGTACGACCATTCACTCTAGCACACATACACACGTGACATACACATATATACGTGACAAACACATATACACGTGACACACATGTGACATGCAACCAGATGGGGCTTGTCCAGGCGTCCGATCAGCTACGGTTCTCCTACCAGCCCCAGTAGCATGGCCACTGGAACACGATATGATAGGTATAGCGATTTACCGACAGTCAACTGTTAACTTGACTTAATCGACTTTGACTATAATCGTCTTTATCTCACTCCTTTGACAGAAAGAGGAGGAATCGAATATGGATTCGAGTATTTACTCGACGGTGCACGAGCCCGAGGAGGAGGCGCCCCCGCCGCCGCCCCCCCGCGGGGAGTCCCTCACGCGCCCCCGCGGGGAGGCACTCGCGCGCGCCCCCGCCCGCCCGCTGCCCGCCATCCCCGCCAGCACCTCCCTCGGTAAGATCTTACGACTCTTCAAGATAAACAAAACTTAAATACACCTGTATCTCTTTGGAAATTGTAGCTATCATCATACAATATTTCTGAAGATTTTCGACAATGTTCAAAAAGGAAAACCTTTTGCAACATCGAGAAAAATGTCTATCATCTTACTTTGAAACTTTTTGGAAGATTTTTGACAAGAAGCACTATACTGCAAGTTTAAAAAGCTGTCTATTTTTCTTGAAACATTGAAACTCCTTGAAAGATTTTAGTCAAGATTTTATACGTCACTGGAAGGCCAAGAAAACTGATCAAGAAAACATTGAACTTGTTTGGAGGATTTTCGGGCAATATTTTGTTTTGAAACTTTATCCTAGCTAGAAGATCAAGAATTATCGTCTCAATTATTTGAAAGCTAACGTATTACCCTATCACGGAACAGTAGCAGTTTCACTTGGCCTATGGCCTAATTCAAGTTTGAACAAATCTCTTTTAATGTGGTGTCTGTATATTATTAGACTATGTTGTAGTAATGTAGTTATGTCTGATCTCTCTATTCTAGTCAACTATTAACCAGTGTCGACCATTCCTCCGAAATCCTAAGATTTAGACAATAAGTTGATAGTTTTAGAAGACAATAATTATGTTTTAAAGAGATTTTCATGTTATATTCTAAATTGATGTACCTTACGTCCTTATTTTTAATATACCTTTAAGTAGGAAAGCGGAGCATGCAGGGTCTTTTCGAACGATGTATTTTATAGAGTTAGGAACAAAATTAGCGATCTTGACATATTCCGTCAGCATTGTGATTAGGTATTGAAATATGGGTAGGATTTATACGAGTTGGACCAAGTTGATAATAAGGGTGCTCAGGGTAGGGTTGAGTTGATTATTAATATTTATAGATAAATTTCTTATTATAGAACCAATGGGATGTAGAAAAAAGGTGATTTTTGTCCCTTCGTACTTGCTTCTAAATGTGACAACTACGTTTCGTGTAGCTATGTACCAATGTAGGAATTTGTAATTATTTAAAAGAATATAGCTGTCAGTTTACATGACCATGTCACGTAATCGTAAAAAACTTTGTGATTTTTTTTATTTAAGTACTTGAATTTTTTGTAGAAATTAAACATCAGTTGTATTTCGCTCATCATATAAAAGACAAAATAGTGTCAAAACTCAGTCTGTTATCCACAACATTCTTATACCTTCATTACTAAATATTATATACATACTTTATTTATAGTGTTAGTTATCATGTCTTCATGTCGTGGAGTAGTGAACGATTTGACAATATAGTTGTACAAGATTTTAAACTAAAAGTATATTGACATTTTTAGAAATAAGAAATTATTCTAGTTGTCTAACATTTTATGATATGTATATTTAAAAAGTGTCTTTATTTACTATTGTAAGAGATGCTCTTTTGAGCCTCCCTTATTCTATTCATATTATTGTTATTGCAAATTATATGGTCTTTTCATGCTTAGATGGAAACCTGTATTTAATTTTACCAAAGTTGTTAAATTGTATTTTTGTTATTATAAAAGCCAATCTATTGACTAATTTCAAAATCGCTTCCAGGATGTGATACATTGTTACTTATTTTTTTGGCACAAATAAAAACCTACCAAAGAAATGTAGCAGTGGTTCATATCCATTTGTCAAATGAAAGCGATTGCGATAGATTTTGAAATAAGACAATTAGCCCCCAGGTCACACTTCGGTCGTTTTTGTAAACTACTATTTTGAATCGTTTATATTTAAATAAAAAATCGTCAAAAATTTATAGTAATGTCATGTTAAACACCTTTAGATTTCAATATTATACTAAGATTCACTTATGTATGTTAAAAAAAGTGTTTTTAAATCTGTGTTCAATGACTTTACATAGGAAGATAATATTTCCCATAACATTCTATGTGTTAAAAAATAAAATAAACTGATCTATCTAGAAAGATACTGGAAATAAATGTATTAATGATCATTTGTTTTCGTACAATTGTTGGTGCCATGCCTTTCATCCCATCCGAACATTGTGCAGGATCTACCTGACTGTTACGGAGTAGGTATACATAAGAAATAGTTATTTATATATGTGTTTTCATCGTTGCTATTGCATGATACAATGTCTTACCATTTGTTTGTTATAGTAAAAATATTTAGCTGAATCAAAAAGAATGTCCCTTTCGAGAACGTTTATGCCGAAAGTAAAATCTAAATGGTTGTGGGTTCGTCGTGTGTGGCGCGCGCGGTGCACGATCAAACCATGATTCGTGTGTTTCGGCACAAGCTGACGATTCGGTTGAATATTTTTAACCCCTAGTATTACTTATCTTACTTATTCTTGGTATTTTAATAAATAATTCGTTGCGATTATGTTGTGCCAGTTGAATTCGTCTTTGAGCCACCGCTGCTGCCCTGTCGGCGGTGTGTCATCGGCGCGTGAATACGCTTGCAATCTGTTCGAGAGGCCTTATGGTGTCAACCATGCAGGGCTAAGGCACTCTTGTAACCGTTTGCAATTGACGCTTGAAAGATATACATGCATTTTTAAGCTGGCAACACAACAAATTGCGACGATATTGACGCCAGGCTTACATTATCAATCACTACGTCTAGTTCGCATGACGTGTTTCAATCGAGACTGTCATTTAAGTATTTATTAAGCTGGGTCCACATCTACATCATTGTGGTGTATCGTTGCACCGACACGCGTATCATGATCGCTGGAGTAACGGCTGATTCCTGTAACCTATCTTCAGTAAGTCTAGATTAATTATTAGGCTACTGTTGTCAATTTTCCCGTTATTAACCAGCAATATCTCTACAACAAATGTTTAGTAGGCTTATTTCTTACAGTTGTTTTATCTCACGAGTGCGGGTCGGCTATGAATGTTGTTAGGCGTGTACATACACATTATTTTAGTGTGCGTGGTCGCACGAGCGAATAACGAGCGCTCGAGGTAACGCACACTCAAACAATGTACGGTCAGCAACGAAAGTCGTTTAACACTTTAGATACATTTATCAAAAAAGTTGCTACGACAAAGCAGCTTTGTCGTAGCAACTTTTTTGTTAAATGTTTCAAACCGTGAGGCACCTGTCAAAAAAGTTGCTATGACGATGTTGCTGACTGTATGCACGCCTAACAACAATCATAGCCGAGCCGCACTCGTGAGATAAAACAACTGTATTGGAGGTAATATTGGGTCTGATGTAAGTGTGGGCACACGTTTACGAACATTAATCCTAACTTTTAAAGTTTTTATTTGACGTCGCGCGTAGCATCCGTTAGTGTTTGGTACTGTGGCCTTACAAGCGTGTTGTTATAGAAAGTGGAAGCTATGACGTAGTTTTAAAGACGAGAACGTTTTCACTTTTGCTTGGTTATCAAGTTATTTTGGTGTTAGGAATAAGTATTATACCGTTTTGTTTTGCTCCTGGGTGTAATTCCATGTCTCGAGAAGGGAAACTTGCTTCCTTCAGCCACCCTAGCATGACCACCGAAACGCAATATGATATAGCGATTTATCACGTTTATCTGTCAAGAGACAATGGATTTTGACAGTCGAGTGTCGATAAAACGCTATATCACGCGATATATATCGTATTTCGGCGGTCATGCTAGGGGGGCAGATGTTTGTTTTCACCTAAAATGTGAAACTCCGCCATTGTGTGACGTCACACTTCCACGGTCTATATCTTACGGGTGGTTGCAGGCAACCTCGCGTACCAGTTCCGAGAGGAGAGCTCGGACTCGGGCGGGGGAACGCCGCCGCCGCCGCGCGACTCCTCCGCGGAGGAGACGCCGGCCTCGTCTGCTGACGACGAGGACGACGAGCCCGCGCCAGTGCACCACGACAGGTTAGTTTAACAGAATATATAACGTCTTACAAAAGGGAATTTTTTGGGTGACTGGAAATAATTAAAGGCGACTGATAATGGGATACTTAATTACTAAATCGCGCAGCAGTTTAGTTATGGGCGACAAAAATACTATACGGGCGACTAAACCTGGATTACAAAAATACTTAAAACGGGTGACTCCATATGGGTGACAAATAATTTAAGTTAGCAGTGAAAACCCTAAATGGGTGACTGAGTAAAATACTGAGTGGGCAACTATAATACCGAGTAGGTAACTATAATAACTGATTTAAGCTGCCCAACATTGTATTTTTCATTCCCTCTAACATTTCTCTTACGATAAGAGTACTCTTACAATTGTTTACTACTATGGGAACTAAGTAACATATTATGGAAGCGGCTTCTTAAAATATTTGAAATTCTTAAAATGTGTATATTCCCATGAATTTGAATAGGCCTTGTTAAAAAGTGGTAAGTAATCACTGATAATAAAAGTAGGAAAAAGCAACTAATTACGTTAATAAAAGGCCAACTGGAATGTGTTTCAAGTAGGGTTTTTTTTATAACATCTCACGGAATGAATGAATGAAAAATACTTACTTCCCGTACTAGTGCGGAAAGTAACGCCTCACCAGTCATTTCGAGTAACTGTATTGAAAAAGTAATAAATTGTAATGTCCACAGTGCTGAAAGCGAAGACTTGGTACGCGGCGAGGTGCGCAAACGGCGGGCGGCGTCGCGCGAGCTCGCCGAGCGCGTGGCGGCGATGAAGCGACGCGCGCGCGACGCGGAGAAGTGGCACGCGCTCAAGAGGTCCCTGTACACCCCGCTCATCACCGTCGGCATACTGCTCGCCTCCATACTCGTCTACTCATACGTCAAACACTAACACACACCTATTACCACTACGACACACTATACCATATATGCCTAAAACTAATTTGGGCATGCATAGTGTCCCAAACGCCCAAAACGGTATTGACGCACATTGTCGTATGTACGCCCAAAAGCAGTTTGGACATACACAGAATCCCATATACAGGGTTATTTGTAAAACACCAACAACCTCGCAGGAGTAGTTTACTAACATCATAAACAACAACGTTTGTTCTAAGACTTTTCCGGAAACAAACAAAAAAAACTACTTTTATACATTTGTATGGGAAGTCGATTTTTTGTCTGTTTTCGGAAAAGTCCTAGAAAAAATGCTGTTGTTTATGATGTTAGTAATCTGCTCCTGCGAGGTTGTTGGTATTTAACAAATAACCCTGTACACCTAAAATAATTTTGGGCAAACAATGTTTCCCATACATGCCCAAAACCGTTTTGGGCACACACAGTATCTCACATTATATTCCCGATTTTTTTTATTACACCATCAGATACATATGTAGAAGTAACCGTATTGCTAAGTTGCAGCCCAATATAAACGAATATTTTTTGACTATGGGAATTGCTTTACAAATACTAGAAAAATTCTCTAGTACGTCCAAAAGTGTCCCCGCCTCTTTCAAACATCAGGCCGCGACTGAGTATCGCGATCCTAATACTTCTATGTATTATCCCATACATTGTATGCCTAAGATCAATTTAGGGACACTCATAATCACCTAGAACATTGTTGGGCACACGCATATTTTCATATATGCCCTGAACCCAATCCATATTGGAAACACTATCAGATTATCTATACGTATTTCGAGAATACAATTTATAGTATTTTATTTATTCCGGAAAACAACTTTTTACTTTACGTTATCTTACCCACCTAGAACCATTTTGGGCAAAATCAAACGCCATTTTGGAACTCATTATAATATTATAGCCTGAACCATTTTGGCGAACACAGGTCACAGTATCCTATATGCATGGCTCAAATTTTAGGGTACCATGTATCCCATTTTGTATCCACCATTCTTTTAGGCATTCTTTCTGCGCCAATAATAAAAAAACATAAAACACAAAAAAATATTGATTTAAAATCCATACGTGATAAAAGGCCTTGTAGACAAAGCCACATTAAACATTTTGCAAAGTAATAAAATGTTCACTAACCATAGACTTATAAATGTTATTTAAAATATCAATTCCACACATCTATAGTTATTTTTCTAAGTTCGTTATCGCTTTTCTGAAATGTGACTATCTAGGGGGCACAACTATTTTGCGCTTCCATTTTGTATACCTACAGTAATTTACAATGCTTTAACAAAGTACGATTGTTTTCCCATCTCGTTTTCGGCTCAAGAGTCAGCGCACACAGTGAGCGAATTCTCTGAAAAATTTAATTCGAGCAAGTGCTGTGGCGTAAAATTTTGCACTGTATGTATTATTAGCTGTTAAGGGGGTGTACAGCGCTTTGCATAGAACAAATTATCCAAAGTTTCGAAAACATTATAGTTTTTAATTGATTACTAATGAACTATTTCTTATTTTGGAAAACTGTCAATCACAAAATTAGAGAGCCTAGCTAAGGTTTCTTTTTATTATAGTTTCAAGATTATAGATTTCTTAATAGCTGGTACAGCATTAAAAAACTACGCAATTGGAGGTCACTACGATTGTTTCTATTCAGAAAAGTTTTTCTGTCATCAAATAATTTTTCTGTCAATCACAACTGAGTACAATAGTCTACTATCTACATATTTTTTGGAACCGATAAATAAAGTAGTAACTATGCGAAATCGCTGCTCAATTATGCGTACTTGTCGTTGTACGGCCTCTTAAGTTCATCTTTCAGTGTTCTCTGAACATGCTCTGTAGTGTGCACTGACTTTCACTGGCATTATTATGCTATTGTAAATTATAGTTTGCATACTATTCACAAGACATTTATTTCAAAATATCTTAGTCAATATAGAGTATATGTTAGCGGTTTACATAAGGCGATTAAACTGTTTTTTTTTATAACGCGGAAAATAAGCATGCAGATATCATTTATTAATAAAATGAAATAAAAGACAGGATTATATTATTATATACGTAATACAATACGAATTTAGCCTGATTTTGGTCAACGAATTTATAATATTTATTTACTTCTAAACACTTTTTTAAGTCTTGATTATTATTTCAAGGTTTTTTCAAAGCTTAACAGTGTTTTTATTATTTGGGTATTAAAAAAATAATCTACAAACTATGGACTTATATAACTACGACAAACATAATGGCATAAGCTTCGTGCTATTCCTTGTTTGTCTCGTCATAATGCAAATTCAATATAGTATTAAAACTAACTAATAAAATTGTTTTATCCATTAGTCAAATTATTATGAATTTTATATAAGGTGAATTAGGAAAGAGAAGGTTAGTTAATTTCTGTTCTGTAATACCTACTACGTTAAATATGTCTAACTAAAGAAACAACAAAGCTCTTTAAATGTGCAATAGAAATAGTCTACCATCATGACTGTTGTGGTTACTACATATTTTTTTAGTTGTGATAGAATAAACGAACATGAAAATTCTAAAGATCAATAAAAAAACTCTCCGTTTGTTCAAAGATGACAGCAAAAACAAAAATCAAATTCAAAATAATCATAAATGAATTCGAAACGTAACAAGAATGGATGCTGAACATACTTTTGTGATCCGTGAAAATTATATGATCGAGGATCTAAATAGCTCAATATTTGATGTTGACAGTGCTCAGTATCGCATAATACAAACCATTTAAATTTATTTTTGTCGAATTATCAAATACAAGCCCTCTGCATAATAAATTGCAAACAATTTTCACTGAGTTAACCTTCGATAGATAACAGACAAAAGTCTGTCTTGCTCTTTTCGTAAGCTTAGTAAACGTCTCGGACGATCTATTTAACTCCTGGCGTGAATGAAACATTTAATAAAATCATACGCAAGACAGCTATCAAGTAAAATCACTGTAGTGGTCCCGTGAAATTACAATGACACTAAAATAGACCATGAAATTGTAAGAAATGAAGCCGATTGACAATAATACCTTGCTATTATAATTTCACTAGTTAAATTATAATATCATAGCTTTGACAATATACCTGCACACATTAAAATAACGATTTACCTCATTAACATGAGCAATAATAATCAGAATTATATTTTTATAAGTACTAGCTTCAGAGAGTGTTGTGAATAGAGAAACACTTTGCCGTAACTCATCGAAACTCTGTCTGCCATACTAAGTAGAACCTCACTTATTGCTAAATGCCAAGTCACTCGCTTAGTGACCGATGCTAGTGAATTGACAACTTGCATACTATCGTAGTTGGTCATACTGCAACTAAGTAGGTGGTCTTGGTAGTCACCACGCAAATCTGTTTGTTTATTTGATTAAGGGACATAAACAGCATTTAACATTACCTTAAAAACTATTATTAATGACTATACATAAGCCAAAACAGTTTCTACAACATGATATAACATTTCAATCAAGTGAACTCAAGAGTAGGTTGAATTCAACCGAAACTAAGGTTTTTTAACTAAGTGTAGTAATAACTAATTATGTTAAAATTTAAAAAAGAAAGAAAAAAAAATAAACTTATAAATATTAAGGTAGGTACCGAAAGTCAACGGTACACAGGGCTACCAAAAGTCTCGTAGCTTATCTCTTAAGAGGATTGTCAACCACGTGGTCTCCATACAAACGGCGATAACGTTTCCCACCCTCTAAACCTTAACCTACAGTAATTAATTTTTGGTAATTTTTTGAAATGCCTAAATACTAGGGCTGTACGTTTTGATTTTTTAAATATCTATAATAGATTTCGATTTATTTGCATTTTAGTGATTTCATACAAAACACAGAAGTGCCAATATTTTCAAATCTACAATGAATATTTTTAAAATCAAAACGTACAGCCCTAGTTTTTAGGCATTTCAAAAACATACCAAAAATTCGTTGCTGTAGGTTAAGGTTTAGAGGGTGGGAAACGTTATCGCCGTTTGTATAGAGACCGTTTGCTTGACAATCCTCTTAAGTTTTGCACGTATAGTGTGGCCTTAATGTGTGTGCGAGATACCGACTCGCTACACTACTAACACCTCATTTATTCTTTTTGTAAATTAAAATAATTTTTGGCGAAAAAGATAGCACTATACGAAAATTGGTACTAATAGTAAATTAAAAATCGGAAAATATAATTAAACTTTATTATTTTTTTTTTTTTGTTATAGTTTTATTTAAAGATCATTGTCATATATTTAAATGAAATACGGTTTGCAGATTTCATAACTTTTTCACCCATTATTTCTACACAATATTTAGGGTTCCGTACCTAAAACTGGAATACAGGACCCCTTATAAGATCATTAAAATTTTGATTGTCAACCTGTTTGTCAGGAGTCTTGTTCTCAGCAAGGCGTGGAGGCATGATAATGAAATTATTATGACATAATAAGGTCCCTTGGATTTGTAGATGGCTTTATAGTTCGATATGCGAGCTATAAAGACATCCCAATAAAAAAAATAAGGCGCTGAAGTCGCATATTTCGACTCTGAATAAATAAAAAATCCATAGGATATTTCCCGTTGACCTAGAATCATAGAGGCTCGTTAAGCCGTTGGGCCCGGCTGCATTTGCAGTCATTAAATCAATCCACATTGGGCCCGCGTGGTGTGTTATGGCCCATCCTCCTTATCCACCCATAAGGAAGGTCTGTGCCCCAGCAGTGGGGTCATTAAAAATGGCTGATGGACATGGAGCAAGGTCTCACAAGTAGAGGTCATAATCATTAGCCAAAAAATTGTAGTTATGGGACAACAAAATATCGCACTGGTCCGGTTTTTTTAAAATGGACTATATGATTAAAATTATGATTTAGATTTGATTTAAAAGTAAAATCAAACACTTGCTCTATCAGCCGAAATAGTCAAATATACAAAATTAAATGGTTTATAAATAAATGTAAAGATGTAAAGATTTGTAATTTTATACAAATTTTTCACGAACTAATGTTAGATGTCTAGTGGGTAAGATCTTTAGTGATAAAATAACTATAAAAATAATAATGAATTGTTTTATTTTTATAAAATAAACGAAGTCATTTTTTTGCCGTGTTGAATTTTTAGTGACAAATATTCATTATTTTTATATCACTCGTTTTGTCCGGTTTTATTATATTCGTTATGTGCCTTGCTTCGAACGGGTTCCTCGGACAACGTTAATCAAACACCTTTGGTCGTGCCCTAATTAATACAATAACAACAAACACTAATAACATTGGTACTTTAACGAAACACTAATTATTGACTGATTTTTACAGAAAAAGTGAGAATAAAATAAGTTGTATAATATCATTATAAAGCACTGCCTTCTAGACAAGTGTCTTATCTATAACTAAACTATAATAGTACATTATGAGACAAGTTAGCTTAGGTTGCTCATTACGCACAAGGCTGTGGGTTGCAGCCCGAGCCGCGGGCGAGGGCGTAACTCAGCCGAGTGTGCAATAAGCAAAGCTCACGAGTTTCATACGACGTTTTTAACACATTTGCGAGGAAAAAACAAAGTAATTTACCACACAGCAACAAATACGACAAAAACAAAATAATATGATAATTATGGAAAAAGGCGCGCAGGTTTTTCACACGCCCAACGCAAGAATATTTTGCGATCAAAGGGTTACTTCAAAGGGTACTTCAAAGTTATATTTTTAAGTGATAAATGCAAATATTTTAAAATTTTATGAGAAAATATTGTGAATTATGAATAATTTGATAATAATAAATATTTGTTTGACTTAATTATGGACTTACACATTTATTTATTCCAAAAATGTATATGAATTTTCAGCAGCATAAAACCTCTTTGTTGATACTAAAAAAAATAACTGTATTACCCGGCTAAATTGGGAATGCTCTGTTTACTCGGATAGAACTTGCAGTAAGGTACTAATTTAACTTTGTAGGGTTAATGGGCTAGTTGACAAAATTTCAATAACTGCTTAATATTTTAGCTTATTAGGCATTTTATCGAAAAAAAGGTTTATTTATTTTTAATCGAGCGTTTACATTATAAATTTCGCGTTTTAAAAAACCAATTTTAATTTGGTTCCAAAACGCACAAGACTGTCATGGCGTCTTGAATGACGTCACGCCGTGCAAAACAAACAAAAGAGCGATCGTGTCTTCGTACGTTATAGCTAGTTTTTATCGTTTAAAAATGAATTTCTCATATTATAAGTACTGTATAGTGCCCCAGTGTGATAGCACGACTATAAAAACGCCAAACCAGTTATTTATATATGTTCCAAACAATGGAGAAATACGGAAAAAGTGGCTAAAACTTGCGTTCGGTTGTGGTTAGGTTGCTCTCGGAGTGTAGGTTTGGATAGCGCCTCCGGTAGTGATACTCGAAACGTCAAAGACAAGATTGGAGTTTCGCACGGCGTGACGTACCGCTTTCTGATTGGTGTTCACTGTCACGTGACTAAAGGTTTCATTTTACGAAATTTATTTTTTAAAAATATTATTAATCTTTAACGCTTTTAATAATTAAAATTGTTTGTTATTTTCTCCATAATATAATTAATCATTATAAACCCCTATCCATTATATTTATTCTTAATGGAAACAAGCCTATTCTATTACGTACTAGTGTTTTATATGTTATTGCACGCGTTTGTTATAGCTCGGTTTATGGCCCTAAAAGCGATGTATTAGGGCTCACTTTACGAGCAAGTGTGTTGAAAAATCTATAAAATACAAGATATCAATAAATTAAGGCATTAAAACTCATGTAGGCGAAAATAATAAAAAATCGGTTCTACTAAAAATAATTTAAATAAATAGCGACTCTTGCTTCGACACAATAAAGTGCGATTCAGGTCGCACGGCGCTAATTCCATACAGTTATATATTCACCCTAAAAGTTGCCTCTTTCTGTTTTTAATTAAATTTTAATAACAAAAGTAATGAAATCGGCCCAGTTTTAGAAGAGGAAACAGGGGACTAAGAAATGATAATTTTGTCTGCTTTCCATAGGAATATTTCAATTCTCTCGACGCGTGGTGTTTCTTCTTAAAGCTTAATACCTAAAGTGCGGACTGTCCCTCGCCTGGTTTAGCATCATCGTCATGATATCAGCCGCATGACACCCACTGCCGAGTATAGGGCTTTAACATAGTGTAACAAACCTTTAGCATAGCACATCTCAAATACTTGCTTGCTGCTTGTGTAAAGACACATATCGTTACTCTCTATGTCCCGTTTTGTCCCAATGTACCGGTATATTTTTCAGACTTTATTGTCTTCTCACGTTTAGCATAGCACATCTCATTGGTGTAAAGATACATAGAGTTACTCTTCTATGTCCCTACCATTTATTTTCATTAACATTTGGCACTCGCATTCACTTTTAAGATTTCAGCGTGTACTAAACATTGAAATAAGACACTTTTTTATGGACCCCTTAAACGATCAAAACTGCTTGTCAATCATTTACATTGCATTTACCATTTGGGGGCGTGGCCTACTTTTGATTGGCCACGGTAATCTATCTATTCTGTGGTGCTTGTCAAGCATGGCTCCTAGACGATCAAAATGTGATTGACAAGCCGATGCAATGTAAATGATTGACAAGCAGTTTTGATCGTTTAGAGGGTCCATAACGGATTACATTTTTGTTGTTATTAACATTAACAATATACAATTTCAAAATCACTTTAATAATACAATATTTCACACGACCCGTTGAAATATTTATGTATTTTATTTTAACTGCTAATTTCATTAATACGATATGGAAAGTCGACATTATTTCCGAAATCTAAATTTTATTTTAAATGTACCTACGATATGCTATGCTAAAAATAACGCGTTAAATTGTAAGCAGTATGGTATGGATTTTTAGACACTTTACAATCTCGGGAGATAGGTTATAATTGAACGGTATTCACAATTTTACGGTGACATAAATACTTGGCTAAATATATGATGACTTCATTAACAATAAGCCCTTAAGAGGATTGTCAAGCAAACGGTCTCCATACAAACGGCGATAACGTTTCCCACCCTCTAAACCTTAACCTACAGTAATTAATTTTTGGTATTTTTTTGAAATGCCTAAATACTAGGGCTGTAGGTTTTGATTTTTAAATATCTATAATAGATTTCGAAATATTTGCATTTTAGTGATTTCATACAAAACACAGAAGTGCCAATATTTTCAAATCTACAATGAATATTTAAAAAATCAAAACGTACAGCCCTAGTATTTAGGCATTTCAAAAAAATACCAAAAATTAATTACTGTAGGTTAAGGTTTAGAGGGTGGGAAACGTTATCGCCGTTTGTATGGAGACCGTTTGCTTGACAATCCTCTTAATCAAAATCATTAAACCTCTAATAGTTTTAATCACTGACTGTTTTTATTATAATTATTTGGTACTAAAGTGGAACATACATATACATACATACATACATTGGTGGCCAGATAAATTAAGGACGCTAGTAGATTTTCATACAAACGAGGTATCTTTGAAGCTTTGGTTCGCCGCCAAGGATTGACCTAGCTGTGATCTGATGATGGCTATCTAGGGAGTAAATGGAGGAGATTTAGATCGTTATACACACCCAACTGATTTGATCAGAATTCTAAAAGATATAAAGTTCAGAGTTTTCAGAGTGTTCAGGATTTCCACACATTTTTATGCTAATTTCGCGGTATTTTTAAACATATCCTTGTATCTCTTAGAATGTTGATCAAATCAGTTGGGTGTGAATAGCGATCTGAATCTCCTCCATTCATTCCCTGGATGGCCATCATTAGATCATAGCATAGCTATACTTCAGCCATCTTATGGAAAGAATGTTTAAAAACAAAGCTATGCACCTTTTTCTTAATTATTCCACGAATACGTAAGTTTCAGTTAATTAACACTATAAATATAACTTGGACAACATAGGTAAGCTATCAATGATATCCATATATTTATAAAACTTGCAATAAAAAAGTGCTTTTGAGGTTAAGTATGGGCGGTTTGTTAGTAAACATTCTTCCCGTAAGTTGGCTGCAGTATAGGTCAATTCTTGACGGAAAACCAAGGTTTCAAAGTTACCTCGTTTGTATGAAAATCTACCGGTATCACATGACATCGCTCTATATGTTAAAGTAAAAAAAAAATATTTGGAGCCAAGCGGACGAGAAATAATAAATCAGTAATTTAAATTAAAAAAATTGTGAGTTACAAAAGACATTATTTCGTCTACATTCATATACACTTTTATGTCAAAGGATTAGAGTCCTTTTTAATACATAACTATTACAACAAATTGACTGTGAATAAAATATTTATTTAATATGTGTATATATTTTTTAAATTTAATTTTTCATTCGTTAATCAAATTCCATATTATTATTAATAGATTATGTACTATGACATAATGTAATTTCTAACACATGAGCTTATGGTCATACTTGATATATTTTAAGTGTAAATTGTAAGTAGAAGACGCTTTGGCGCTCGCACCTCTATTGCAGCACCAAATGTCTGTTCTATTCACACTTAAAGAGTGAGCTACAAGTGTGAAAAGAATAGACATCAACTTAAGGATTCGTCCACATGAATAGTAAATCCTTATAATAATACGAAGGGCGGTGTTGCACTAGACACGATAGCAAATCGAAACAGAGTATGAAAAGTAAATTGTGTTGTGATTTTATAATTTTACACTAATCGGAACATGCGCTGTATATGATTGCCTATTTTATAATATAACAGTAAATCGATATCAGAATCTAAACGTTCTCGTTTCTGTGTTCCGGAAAACATTTTGATGACACTGTAGGGTTAGGTTATCCCCGTGGAAGCTAATATTTTAGTTGTTCTAACTAACTGTATAGTTACGAAAATCGAAGGTGCTATTATAAAAGGGTGCCCAAATATGCCACCGAAGTTCGACGGATAATATCGATCGATGTGAAAGACTATACTGATGCATACGCTAACGGATCGCCAATCGATAAGTAATAGCGCAGTTACATAAGATTTGATTCCATCATATTCCATGTAGAGTAAAACTGATATGAGCTGTCGTTTCGACATCGATCGATGTGTCGACCGAAGTGATAGCGCGAAGCGACGCGCACCGCCATGCACTGTCGTAGTTTTTTTTTACTGATGGGGTACCGAAATTGAACAGCAGTTTATTATTTCAGGTTAAAATCGGGGGAAAAACCTCAAAGCGAACCACGCGAAGACTGAGCAGATAGGTAAATTATTTAAAAATACGATTATGGTGAACGAATTACACATATCTTGAATAGTGTGGCACCCCAGAGGCTAGGGCGGAGCCGGTCAGGAACTAGTGTGATTGGCTTAACTTAAATAATATAATGTAGGATATAATTGGCAAGACCGCGAAACGTCGCCGAGCGTGGGAGCCACCGCGGCTGGCCAGCCTCGTCCGTCCGACAGAGCTGTGTCTACTTTTTTTGATGACGTTTACATTTCTTTTTCTATAACTTTACCTTGTTGAGTATTTCTCGGACTAGTGCGGTTTGACTGTTTCAAATGTTCCGTTCTATTTCAATTGAGAGCAGCAAGGTTTTAAAGCGATCTCTCGAAAGCTTTCTTTTCACTGGATATAGAGGGCACGCGAAGTATGTCTGGCACACAGTACCTACATTACTCGTTGCAATATCACTCAAACCTTTACATTTAACACACTATAAGACAAAGAAAGAATAAGCTACCTATAAACAAATATTTTGCCTATAAAATAATTGTATCGTTTATTTAGGGACAGGGATTGTCGAAAACTTACCCACACTCCAAACGGAGATACGTTACCTGTCTACTAGCACTAGAAAGGTCCCAAGGCATCCGATACCGATACCGCAGTCTATTGAGTTTTTAAATACTAGACTGTGCCGATACCGTACTTGAAGCCGACATACTTCCGTGCTGCGACTATACATTTACTTTCAATATTATTTTATATTCCGTATTAGATGTTATTATATTACTTGTACATAAATACGAACTAAGCAAGTTATATCGTAAGTTCTAGATTATTCATTTAGTATTTATATTTAGATAATTGAATTATTAATATTTTTGTAATACATCATTGATGGGGAACTGTTTCAGCGTACGGTTAATATAATACGCTGTTGTGTAGTTTAGCTGGACAGCACCGACGACGCATAGCTGTGTATTCAGTTGTATAAATTTGTCATTATGTGTAGAACTTTAGATACGACCACATCTTGCCAGATTTATAGTTAGTATGATTTGTAACGTTCTATCGACAATAAATATATATTTTTCGATAATGGTCCCCATTGAAGCGCGCGCGAGCGCAGTATACACCGACTAAGTACTTGTAGCTAATTGTATCCAAATTGTAGACAGTATTAAGTAAGTACGTAATTACATTCGGTGCACTCAGCCACAGTTGCAGCCGCGAAGGCGTATTTACTAGCACTAACTATGTAATGTTCCTTACGTTCTGTCTCATAGCAATTTGGTGATGTATTAAAATGATATTTTTGTATCATAAAATCTCGAGTAACAATCAATTGCTTATACAATTATGGTGTCTTGTTTCTGGTACAAGTCATTGTTTTATGCATTTTGTTTAAGTAAATTTATAACGATAACGGCTGCTGCACTTCGTTGTAATTATAAGTATTCCGTTACGAGCATCTATGTTAGAATTAAGGCGGAACACCACCGTCCCGGTTGAGGCTGTTGCACAGGAGCGCGCTGGAGGCCACCATATCGGCGGTGTCCCATCTGAATTCCCCACGCTCGATAATGTAGCATTTATGTTTTACAGTTTTAGTATATAAATATATTTTTTCTTGTTCTCTTACCGCCGCCCAGGATCGGCGGGCGTTGTTTCTGATACCATTTTTTTTGTTAACTTAGCACCAGTAATGAGTAACTAATATTAGTAAACGTACGTTTATGTAATCCTGTGTCACGAATATACATGAAAAATGTTAACTGGCTTTTATTTGTAGTCTCAAAACCTGTGACCTTTAACATAAATATTGTTAAGGCGTTGTAGGTAGTGAAACTAGCGCCGTCACTACATTTATTTTATAACTCATATAAACCAAGTCAATATTAAAAAAAAGCTCATGTAATAATCTCTTAAATTGTCTCTAATATTTTTTGATTAAAACGAAACGATAGGAATCATGAAAGTGAAAAAATAGCCGGCCTTAAATTAATTTGACATGGGTTCTAGCTTTCATCCCCTTGGGCTATGGTTTACAGCAACCCGATTTTTATAGTTGGTGGATCAGTGATTGGAAAAAGAAAAAAAACAATAAATTTTATATTAGGTATTTAATATTCATATAAAACAATAAGTCTTGTTGATGATTATTCCAACACCAGCGCTTTACAAATTGTACATAATGTGGAACTTATGATCTACCCTTGTTTACACAGTCACATTGACTGCATTAAAGTCTCATGCTGACTGTCCTTTTTTAGTTCTTTCGATATAGGTGCCGATTCGGTTGGCAACGACTTAACTAAATTGACAGGATTAAACTAATTAGTTTTCCATCCTTCACTTTTGGTATCAAAAAGACAAGAACAGGATGCTCAAATTAAGTTTAGTCCTGTCAATTTAGTTGTACCAACCGAATAGACACCATTGTCACATTTGCAAATCAAATTGTATGTAAACTCACTCAAAAGATTCTCACCAACGACTTGACCCAGTAATGGTTCAAGGCCATTATATCTCATAATAAATTTAATTTCAAATACAATGACAAACAATTGTGTCTCGTCTATTCCGTTTAAATATCGCCCATTTTACAGCTTTAGTTCAGTTGGATCCACATTAAATACTATGTTTAAATAATTAACTAGATAAAAAAGATTTATCTACGTCATTACTTAGTACTTATTAATTTACCTAAACCAAATGTATTTGGCTATGTTTTATAATAATATAAAAAACACCACTGTAATGAATAACAGCCAATTATTTTACAGCAAAGATTCTCTAAGTAACTGGCAGATTTAAATAGATGTGAGTGAAATAGTTTTTTAGGAAATTATTTTAAATGACTTAAAATTGTTCTATAGTGTGACAACTGATAACTATAGATTTTTTATAAATCTTAATAGATTTAAGTGCATTAATCAGTATTCCGCGGGCTGATTATCTTATTAGAAACCATCTAGCGACCGGTCTCATTTGACAGATGAATGTGATACATTGCTTCTTCTTTTTGGGGTAAAAAAACATGTATGTCAAAAGAATAAAGTAGCAATGTATGTCAAATGAAACCGGTCGCTAAATAGTTTCTATTTAGATAATCAGCCTGCAGGTTAATTTTGACATGACTGTATAGTTAATAATTGAATTACATCCATTTTAATCGATACAAAAATATTATTTATATTAGAAATGCGAAAGTAACTCTGTCTGCCTGTTACGTTTTCACACCTAGACTGCTGGACCGATTTTGACGAAATTTGGTATGGATATAGATACGGCCTTGGGGCCTTCCCCAAGGCTAAAGGCTACATTTTATTCCACTGGTGGGCACAGGTCTCCGCCCGCACGATTAGGGCATGGATACCGGTATACCGGTAATTTTTTTCGGTATTTTGATACCGGTATTTGAGGATAAAATACCGGTATTTCGCAAAAAGCGATCTATTTTTGCAACGGTGTTTCGTCAACACCCGGAAAACAATACAACAATAGATTTCTATTGTTGTTATGTGCCCGATAGGGCACATCGGGCGTTGAAGGATTAAAGACAATGCAAAACCCTTGATTTCTATAGCTTATAGTGTTGTTCATACTGCAGATGAGTTTTTATATGACATGAATCACGAATAATCACGATTAAAAAAACACCTACGCAAAACCTACATGCTAGCCAGCACAATATAACCTGTAGTCCATGTGGGCGAAGCTGCGAGCGGAAAGCTAGTATTATGAAATAAATGTATAAAAATTTTAAAATTTAAATACCATCAGCCATTTTTGATATCCCCACTGCTGGGGCACAGGCCTTCCTTATGGGTTGGTAAGGAGAAATTTAAATACATGAGGCATTATTATTAACATTAATGTGCCTGTTACATTGACACAATATGCTCTAAAAAAGTAAAAAAGTCCTATTACATCACAAATTTTCAAATCATTGGCAATTATTAAACTAAAAAATCCTATTATACTTCCTCTTCCATTTTTACCAACACATTTAATGCAAATGTTTATTTTGAATGAGTAACTATAGTGGATTTACAAGTAATAACACAACCTGATTACTGTTAGTGAGCCATTCTATTGCTTACAGGAATGTATGAAAGTCCAAAACCTTAGAAAAAATACATGATTAACGATAGAACTACAAAAACACCATAATCAAATCAAGGTGTCTATGATGCCCACATGTAGAAGTATATCTCCTGCCAGTGGCTAAGGTATTGGATGATCGGACCACAAATGAAGGCAAACATTGGTATTTTGTTAGACAATGAAGTGAGAACACTTTCAATAACATTCTTTGAATACTCATTATACATGGGACTCCTCAGTAAATATAATACCAGACCAAGTTTTCTCCGGCTTATTTCAAGCCTTTGCTCATACGACAAATCCTGCATGTGTTTGTTGTATAGCTTCATGCTGGCCAGGTCGAGGCCGAGTGCCACAAGCCACTGTTTCCAGGCTCTAGTTCCGAACACCCTCATTGCACCCAGATGTATTAGTGGCTTCAAAATATGTATAGACTCTGCTAGAAGTAAGTTGTTTATTTCAATTGATGCATTTGACCTGTCATCTTTGACTTTGATAGGCTGCCAGTCCCGAAACGAAACTGGAGGAGCTCCATCGATTCGTCGCACCACCCGCCCTGATCGCCGCAACGTAAAGAAGGCATTAGAGTTTTCATCTGTTTCCTTTCCTTCTGTAAACTTCTTCCTCTGCAACGCGGGTATCGGTGGATGCTGAATGGGTAGTTCTTTATATTTGTACAGGAGCACGAGTGCCGAAGAGCACTTGAAGAGCTGTATTAGGGTGGCAGCCGTCCACTTGCCGCGCGAGCCACACTTATGTTTCACAACCAACTCCACGAACACTTCACAGTAGTGAATCACCGTCAACCACATCTTTATTTGATCACGTAACTCATAGTAATAGACTTCTCCACCGTAAGCTTCTTTGATGAGGCGGTCGTTGAACAACGATAGGAGCTTGGACAACGAATATACAAGCTCCGACACTATTGGAGATTTGTTTATTTTTCCCGCGACAAAGTATGAAGACCACGTCGCAACAGTCTCCACGTCGGTGACCAAGTTTGGGTTGTTTATCACCCATCTTTTATAGGCTTCCAAGAACTGCTGCGGCGATCGACCTCTATCCATTTTTTGTTTCGAGATCTTTATTAATTTGAAAATGTAGAAATAGATAAAGAGACTAACAAAACTTAATAATCACACATGAAACAAGATAATATTATAAAATACCTAGTTCAATAAGATAAAGTTTGTTTTATCTAAACTAAAGCCAAGGGGCAAAGTCACTCATCTCGCTTGCTCGTCTCTCCAAAGATGACATTTCTTCAAATGACATTACAGATTAGAGTGAGTGAGTGACAATTCTTGCCAGAGCAAAGAAAATGTACACAACCTTGTACTCTACACATCTGTCTACTAAACGGTCAAGCTCAATCATCATGGCTTGCCAAGCACGCGCACGTGGCGTGGCCTGAGGCCTTACTATGAGCTCTAGCAGTGCTTATATTGAACTGCCTTACTTTTTCGTACTATGACCCCAACGGCATAGTAGAATCAAATAAGTAAGTCGTCTTACTCATTAATACGCCCGAAAGCGGTTTGTATGTGAGCGCGGCCCATACGTATGAGCGTCGCACGCACACACTGACAACATTTATAGATGATAGATGATAAAGATGCGGCAGTCGTGGCTGCGCCGTACGTGATCCCGCCCGCGCTCACCCACGCTCCGCGCCGTTGCGCTGCCGCTCGTGATAATTTGTACGTGTACCTAACCTACCTACAGTACATACCATGCTTTCCAAAGATATTTTTGCAAAAAAGATTTGTTAGAATGAGGATTTATTTAACATATTAAACTTTAAGTAATAAGGCATTTTGTACTTGTCGAAGCAGCCGTTTTTTCTGTAAGTAACAATTGTGTAATTTTGTTTACAAAATCACAAATTCCTACAGGAAAAAGTATTTTAATGTCAATTATTTGAGGTTATTGTAAAATATTCAATTTCCGAATTTAAAGATTATAATTTTATTTTGATAAGTGTAGGTAAATGAAAAAGTATAAGGAATAAATTAATAGTGTAAAAAATACAATTTCATTATCATTTTATTTTATTTGAATAAATACATGATTCAGTAAAGCTACGTTTTAATTAATCCTATTTCGACCGTTATTTTCAAATCAATTTCAAATCACATAACATGACGTATGTAATAAAAACATTGTAGAAAGTTTCTAGTCTATATACAAAAAATAATTAAAAAACTTTGTATTATAGATCCCTGATGACAAGGATACAAGGAGAAAATGTTTTGTATAGAGATTGACTATGTATTTTTGACGATTGAATAAACTAGCGACAGCCCTACGTGGGCTACGTGTTTAGGCTATTATCGCTCGCTCGAGGCGCGAGTTGGCCTACTTATTTGATTCTACTATGTCAACGGTTAGTGAGAAAGCAGGCCTTAAGCAATCCCGTTTAACCCAGTTGTTACTGAAACATTTTTTTATCTTGTATCACAGCAGTTTTTTTGTATTGTTACCTTGATGCATAAACTATACATGGAAAAATACCAAAAAAAAACTAAATTTTCAGGAAAGCCAAAACAATGTCAAATGATCACTGCGGCGATTGGTAAACAATAAGAAAAAGTTTTACGCTCATTTATATTTTTAAATTGAGGATATTCCCTATATTTATTTTTGATCTTTATAACGATCGGTCGTTATAAATGGGTTAAGGCCTGCTTTTGAACTGAACGGTTTCTTATTTGCTGATGGGGCCCTACCGGCTAACTTTTCGAACTTCGACAGATCTGCCGAGCTTCAACTTAAAACAGATAAATCGAAGTAAGGAATTTCGTATTGTACTATTTGCCGAAGTTATTTGAAAGATATCGATGTTCATGTGAGAACATGAATTGTTGGGGTTCGCCATTTTGGCCTGATTGGGGCTCGATTTATCTGTTTTAACTTGAATCCGGGCTGACTTGCCGAAGTTCGATGCGTTAGCCGGTACGGCCCCTGGATAGATGAGCATCCTAGGTTCCCTAAGCATAACTTTATTTCTATCTAAAAATAATTGAAAATCGTGTTGTAGTATAATACCCGCAAATTGCTGATGCACAGGAACCTTGTCACATTAAAATTCACTTGAATCTCATCCGCAAGTTCAGCAACATGTAATAAAAAATCTAATAAAATATTTTGGTAGGTTTATTATTGAATTATTATTTCCAATAAGACATTGACCTCTATATTATTACACTGGACTGGCTGTCAAGCTTGACAATCATTGCAAATTGATTTCCTTTTATCCTGAATGGAAGTTTTGTACTGGTAACACCTTCAAGCATGTAGCTAAACGATCAAGCAGTGCTTGACAATCATTGCAATTGCTTTCCTTTTATCCTGTTTGGAAGTTTTGTACTGGTAACACCTTCAAGCATGTAGCTAAACGATCAAGCAGTCTTGACAATCATTGCAAGTTTTCATCAAGCACGTATCCAGCTCGTAGTTGTTTACGTGCTTGATGTCAAACAGCTCCTAGACGATCAGAATGTGATAGACAAGCAGAAAAATTTACGTGCTTGACGGGAAATGCTTGACCGTGACACGGTAGGTTTTGCTGTCAGTTTAACCACAGTCACGGCCGTGACTGACGACTGACTCGACTACCGTGACTGATGGTTGCATGAAGTTGATTTCTTCTTTCCATCAGTCAGTCAGTCAAACGTAATTCATGACTGATGGAATTTGACTGACGCTTGCATGAGCATGTAATGGCCGCCTAAATGAGTGAAGGAGTAGATTGCCATAATAAAAATAAGAAGAACGACGAGATCGTGACGTGAGTGAGTGAATGAATGAATGAGATCAATGAGTCAAAAAATAAAATGCTGAAATAAAAAAATGTCTCTTGGACAGCTCCAACGTTTGCTGGGAAATTAGCGCAGTGCTGTTGTGTTTGTGTTGTGAAGCGGTTTGGTTGTTTTCAATAAACTTTTAGCTAACCCTGCCTGTGCTAAGAAGATGCAATAACTTTTTACTAGACAATATCCTCGTGTAATTTGGAAGACTACATAAGCAGCCATGGAGGGCAATATTCAAGAAGACGAAGTAGTTGTTTCTCAGAGCCTAAAAGATTGCCAAAAAGCTCTCGGGCCATTCTCTGGCGAAGCAGACAAGAAAGATGTGTATTGGATGGGAGGAGTAATGGATTGTTTCTCTACAGTGTTATCAATTTTCGGACGCACTGACTTGAAAACGTCAAAAGGTTTGTTCACTATTTTGGTTTGCGTGACCCTGTCCCGGAGTCCTTGTAATTAAGCTGCATTCAAGGTCGATGCGCTACGCAGGTGCTCAATTTGATTGATTTTGTCGATTCAATCCTTGGAAATTAATTTGAGGAATTAATATTTTGATACCTGTCTCCATTTTACCTGCTCATTTTTTTGTCTTTTTTGTTTTGGTAGGTACTATACTTAACTGAAAAATGTTTTACTGAAAATTATTTATCGTAGTTTTGTGTGCTAATGATTTATACTCCAGTGACTACTGGATAATTATGGATTATTATATATAGATAATTTTTCCTGGAAATAATTCAAGGAGTTTTGATTTCTAGTGTGTCAGGTAGCACTGAGGGTTGTTACTGCTAAGCTACTTCTACTTACTCACTACTGAGTAGTTGTACATGTATAATTTTTTTGGGTTCCGTACCCAAAGTAGCGATGGGCCAACTCGGTTTATTTCCAAATCGAGTCAACCCAAAGTTAGCCAACCCGAGTTGGTTCGCGGGTCGACCCGCTACGACCCGCGAGCCAACTTGGAAACTCGCGTAACTCTGTTTCAATTCAACTCAAGTTAGCCGACCCGAGTTGGCTAGCGGGTCGTAGCGGGTTGACCCGTTAGCCAACTCTTTCTTTTTATGTGATTTTTAAGAGTTGTCGTATTTCCTGAATATTTGTAAATATCAGAACATATTTTGCACTTTACTTTGCCATCTACGGGTAAATCAAATACTTCCCAAACCGTTATGACATTGTCTCAAAATTAAACACGACACAAAACACACACTCAACACAATTACGAAGTAAGAGCTTATAAAAACCGAACTTTAATATTTGTCTATCCAAACATTAAAAGAAACTAAACAAGTAAACAGTAAAATATAAAAATTCGCCGGTAGTAAGAAAACAGAACTTCGGGTGCTACGGGTAAACCAAATTTCTTCTAGTATATATTACTCTTACGCTGCAAGCCAGCGTTATTTCACCAATGTGAGGAATTACCTCGACATTCAATTGAAATATCTTTCCAGATATTTGGCAATCGATTAAGATGAAATAGCTATATGATTTTTAAATTTGAGATTTTTGCATTCACAATGCAATTTTTACACATTGGTGAAATAACACTGGCTTGCAGCAATATATACTAGAAGAAATTCGGCGATGTCACTAGTGACTCCGTAGCTCAGCGGTCAGAGCATTGGACCGGATATCCAAAGGTCGCGGGTTCGATTCTCGTCTGAGTATTGATCTGGTGCGAGGCGTATTTTTTCTAGTATATTATTTAGTATTAAGGCAAATTGTAAAGCATCTGTTAGTTTTGTTTTCTTTCTTATTAGTTCACTTCGTACTTTTTGGATTTTTCTAAAAAGTACGACGGAACCCTTAGTATGTCCTTTTTCATTTCGCCAAACCACGGAACGGTTAGAGCGCGCACCGGAGTGCGCTCTAGTGCACTCGAGCGGAACTACGGAACGCACCCTAGTGTTTGTTTATTGCCGCGATAAGGGATTGAAATATTGGTTCTAAAAATCATTTCTAGTATCAATACAACTGTCAGTATCTCTCACATATCTCTTTTGTTTGAACAGAAGATGATTGGGAGGTCCCGTTCGACGCGATCACTGACATGGTGTACCTGGGCTCGGGTGCCCAAGGCGTCGTGTTCGGTGGCAACCTCCGCGGCGAGATGGTCGCCGTGAAGAAGCTGCGCGACAAGAGCGAGACGAACATCAAACATCTGAGGAAACTCAACCATGTCAACATCGGTAAGTGGTTGGAGCTTGGTTGCCGGTTTGTGCTGTGTGATTTTTATGTCTCATCCGTTCACTGTTTTGGTGTCTGCAAAATCAGCTTTGTGTTAACACTAACAGATGACTTGAGTGGCTTTAATTGTAAGTCTCTTTCTTTTATATGCTTTAATGGAAATACAGCTCATATTGCTAGATCTTTGTCAATTAAAATAATCTGCTTTATCGCTTTTAATATTAGGGAGTAGAGTAAAAATGACCAGAAATGACATATTAACTTTATTACAGTGCGCTTTCGTGGCGTATGCACGCAGGCCCCTGTGTACGGTGTGATCATGGAGTATTGTCAGTACGGTCCACTGTTTGAATTTCTCCATAGCGGCGCGTGCTTCGCTCCGAAGCAAATCTTAAAGTGGGCAAATGAGATCGCTCATGGGATGACATACTTACATAACCATAAGATCATTCACCGCGACCTCAAAAGTCCAAAGTGAGTATGAGACTAAACAGCGCTGGATCCATTCAACTCTGGACGATAAAACATTATGTACTTAGAGTTGCAATTCGTATTAACGTTTCTTTTTATATTATAACGAAAAAAAAATCAACATTCAGGAAAATAACATGACCTAAATAAGTTTAAAACAGAATAATGGTTGTTTAACATGGTTACTTGTTGCAGCATACTAATAACAGACAACTTGGTGGTGAAAGTAAGTGACTTCGGAACTAGTCGCGAATGGAACGATGTGAGCACCATAATGAGCTTCACTGGGACCGTGGCTTGGATGGCCCCGGAGGTGATCCGCCACGAGCCGTGCTCGGAGCGCGTGGACGTGTGGTCGTACGGGGTAGTGCTGTGGGAGCTGCTCACTCAAGAAGTGCCCTACAAGAACCTGGAGACCCACGCCATCATGTGGGGCGTCGGCACTGATACCATCTCTTTGCCGATCCCTAGCACTTGCCCGAAAAGCCTCCAGCTCTTACTCAACCAATGCTGGAACAGGGTTCCAAGAAACAGGTAAGGCTAGTGCGACGAAGTTCTTGCGAGGCGATATCAGTTGGTCAGCATTTGAAGAACTGGACAGATTTCAGGTGAAGTTAAAACATACTTTAGTCCAGTCGCGTTAAGCAAAAACATGCACACTTAAGTCACCGATTTTGATAAATTTGAGCTTGATCGCTGCGGACACGTATAAAAACATTGTACTTAAACGCAATATTTAGTGAGATATTTAAAAATTCTTGACTATCTCCATATTAATGCGCCTGGAACGTGGCATAAGTGATATCACAAATGTTGACCGTTTTGTATGGAGCGTTTTCGGCGGGTACTTCTGCGCGCTAACTTCAAGTGACTATCACAAGAAAAAAACTCAAGAGAAAAGTTTTAATATTACAGTTGATTTTCTCACGCATTATACTTTTGATTTTGATACAAAAAAAATATGCATGTTCCCTTATAATTCCTGACTGGTTAGTGTCAGAAACGACACGAACGGCGCACATATTACTTCGAAACCATACAACGAAAATCGCCTCGTGATTCTTTATAAATCGATGACTTTTTCTTCTTTCTATCGTTGTGTTAATTGCACCATTTATTTGGCAGGCCACCTTTCAAGATAATCGCGGCTCACTTGGAGATGGCTGAGGACGATCTGTGCTCGATAGGCCCGGACTGCTTTAGCGTCACCCAAGCCACTTGGCGCAAGGAGGTGCAGCAGGGAATGGAGAAGTTCTACGCTAGGTAGGGTTTATTAAGGTTTTGATTGGAGTGTTAAAAAGGTGAATGGCAGAAAGTTAGATACTATACATCGGAAAGAGAGACAAGATCTATGCTGGAGCGACGCGTACGATTGCGTGGATGTCAAGCAGCGAACTAAAATCTATGGATTAAGCATTCCGCTCAAAAAATAGCCCCACACAAAAATTACAACCAAATGCTGGCATTTAGTTATGCAGCACAAAGCGACTGGAAACTGTATGCATAATAGCGACCATAATCTGTATATTCATAGATTTAAACGAAAAATATTTAATACTTATGATACGTTACCTCTGAATCTTTTTGCTTTTGCGTCTTTCATACCATTTGATTACACAGGCAGGACGTACTTTCTAATAAACTCTCTCTTTTCTTTAATATACAAACTGCAATCTGTCTAACGTCTGTCAACTAAATGCTGTGCGAATGAGGATCAACACGACAATTGAATATATCAATTTTGTATATCACATCAAATACAATATCAATATCTGAGTAAATCTCTGTTTAAATTTCTCAAATCCATCAAGAAATGACAAAATTATTAAAGATTTAAAAAGTCAGTTTAAAAAACACGGCCGGCCCTTGCGGATCATGCGATGACGTCACGTGCCACGATCGCCCGAACAAACACCTGCTGCGCTGTCAGGTGTTTGTTCGGGCGCCGACGTCATCAACCAATCGTGAATTGTGGAGCGTTTTTGAGAATGCGACACGAAAATCGCTCTATCTTCGTCATTTTTGGTCCAATTTCAATAAATTCTTTCACTGAAATAATTTATTTTGATGTGACTGAAACTCTACATATTTAACTAAAAACCTCGTTGACCCGCATTGTAATTTTTTGCAGCAATATTTGTTTGCAATTACACTTCCATAGATGTTAGTTTGCTGATGTCAAGTGTGTAAAGCGGCCGCTCCACTAGAGGCAGCCTCGGGTTGAGCGGCCGCCTCGACCCGCGGCTGCTCAAATGGAGACGCTGCCTCAACCCGAGGCACGACTCGCCGCGAGGCAAATTTTCCGCCCAGTTTTTATACGCGCTCAAAGGCGCCTCAGTCTTGAGTCGTGCGTTCAGTGGAGACGGGGGTTTTTGCTCTAAACTGGTGGATCGCGTCGCTTCACTGCGATCCGCAACGTGTCTCGACCTTCTGCCTCAAGGTGAGCAGCCTCAGCATCTCCGCACAGGTCGTCGTAGCGTAAGCGTATCGTAATACGCGCGTCGTACCAGAGCAATACGAGCACGTACACGTTCAAAGAAGTCCCGCACACGAAGCGGTGTTATGTTTGTATCGTATGAGATATTTATTGCCATTATGATAGTCGTTGCATACTGGCGTAAAAAAGCAAGCGTAGAATAGTAGATTGTTATACGAGGGTCAAAAGGAAGCAATTCCCATTCTAGATATTTAGACGCCTGAGCATAGCGAGGGCGGCTATAGTTCGAGAATGGAATTGATGACTTTTACCCGTGTTAAACACTCTACTTTTCATTTAGAATTTCAGGAAAGTAAAATAGTCTTAGTTATTCCAATATGTTTATTAATAAAAACATGTACCTACTTAGTAACTACATAGGTAGACCTTATAATTATTACCTAATACCAACTTACCTTTAAAAACCTAGAAAAATTAGAACAATTTGTGAAATTTAAAGTTAAATTCTTGCTTGGAATATTTACAGTTTGATATAAATTATTATGATGACAGATTTGGCTTTGTTGGATACCTATAAAAGTTAGAGATATTCTTTGGACTTTGATAAGACGGTAAGTCCATGGCAGAGACTCTCCTGAAGTAGTTGTTTCCTGTAGGCGAATTACAGCGTAGTTTTATTGTTTCTTTTATTTTATTTGAAATTTTTGTTTTAGTTTTAAACTCATTTTTAGTAAATATAAAATCAACACAAAACTTTAATACGGCACACACAGCTCAAAGTCACAGAGTTTGGTAAATCCTCCCTCCAATATTTTATAGTTTTTCTTATTTTAAATTTGGAACACGTCGCGTCGCCGGCCGCTCCGCCCAATGTTTTTAATTTTGCACTGGCTGTTTATTAGTGTTTATACCGTGTTTTGTTGCTGTTCGTGAATGCGCCCTACAAGGCTGCAACTTTTTTTAAACCATTTGTTTTTAACTATTGTAAACTTTTTCATTGCCAAATTCAGTTCTATTTTTAAATTACTTTTCCACCCTAGGGTGGAACGAAGAGTTTTGGACCCGCTGCTCAGTTCAAATATACATCACTTTCCGAATATGAGAAATGAAATAGTAGATTGTTATACGAGGGTCAAAAGGAAGCAATTCCCATTCGAGACATTTAGACGCCCGAGCATAGCGAGGGCGGGTATAGTTCGAGAATGGAATTGATGACTTTTACCCGTGTTAAACACTCTACTTTTCATTTCGAATTTCAGGAAAGTAAAAAAAGTCTTAGTTATTCCAAAATGTTTATTAATAAAAATATGTACCTACTTAGTAACTACATTGGTAGACCTTATAATTATACCTATACCAACTTACCTTTAAAAACCCAAAAAAAGTTAGAACAATTTGTGAAATTTAAAGTTAAATTCTTGCTTGGAATATTTACAGTTTGATATAAATTATTATGATGACAGATTTGGCTTTGTTGGATGCCTGTAAAAGTTGGAAATATTCTTTGGTCTTTGATAAGACGGTAAGTCCATGGCAGAGACTCTCCTGAAGTACCTAGTTGTTTCCTGTAGGCGAATTACAGCGTAGTTTTATTGTTTCTTTTATTTTATTTGATATATTTATTTTAGTTTTAAACTCATTTTTAGTAAATACAAAATCAACACAATACTTTAATACGGCACACACAGCTCAAAGTCACAGAGTTAAGTCTCCCTCCAATATTTTATAGTTTTTCTTATTTTGAATTTGGAACACGTCGCGTCGCCGGCCGCTCCGCCCAATGTTTTTAAATTTGCACTGGCTGTTTATACCATGTTTTGAAGGCTGCAACTTTTTTTAAACCATTTGTTTTTAACTATTGTAAACTTTTTCATTGCCAAATTCAGTTCTATTTTTAAATTACTTTTCCACCCTAGGGTGGAACGAAGAGTTTTGGACCCGCTGCTCAGTTCAAATATACATCACTTTCCGAATATGAGAAATGAAAAATACTTTTCATAATAATAATATACATCACTTTCCGAATATGAGAAATGAAAAATACTTTTATCTACTATTCTATACGTTTTTATAATCTACTATTCTATACGTTTGGTGATGAATTTCCGTCAACGTGAAGCTCTAGTTTATATACTTGAACAATATCTACATCTACGCGACGATTCGTGTGTCGTCTCGTACTCGTTGCGTCTTACGAGACGACTACACCTTACGATCCGTGTGCGGAGGGGCTGTCTGCCTCAAGTGGACACGTACAAGGGCGTCGCCAGCCCATAGCCCAGTCAAAAGCACCTAGTGAATTTATTCAGGTTTTGAGATGCGGGATTTATCGGGAAAGCAAGTTGCACAGCCTGAGGACTTTGATTACTTTGCAGTTGGGGGGGGGGGGGGGGGGGGGGGCGCAGCTGCCCCTACCTGCCCATCCTTATTTTTTGTATGTCGAGGAAAAAAGCATTTACGCGCTTCCCCGCCCGCAGGTGAACGGGAGGGGGGCATGTGGGACTCGCCAGGAGGGGACCGCAACATTCATTGCGGCTCCCTCCACGACTGCCTCCCGTGATCCCACCCAGCCAAGTGGCTCGATGGGATCTCTGGAGGAGGGAATACCCACTAAAAAATACCCCGGCACTTACCCTCTCGCCGCCAGCCATGACGCTGTGTGGGGGGCCAGTGTGGCATACTCCCCAACGGCAACGCGGCCTGCCCGGCTCACCCAGGCCTCCTCCGCCGGGGAATGGCCGGTTGGCGACGCCCTTGGATAGGTAACTTATGGGTATGTGTGCGGGCAGGAGCGAGGAGGCGGACCCGGCGGCGGCGGGCGCGTGTGAGGTGAGCACGCGGCGCGAGGAGCTGCTGCAGGCGCGCGACGTGCGGCACGTGTACGAGCAGCAGCTGTCGCGCGCCAACGACCTCTACATGGATGTGTGCTCCGTGCGCCTGCAGCTCGAGCAGCGGGAGAAGGCCATCGCCGAGTGAGTGCCCCCACACTACCAACTTATCATTCGACCGATAATGTTAATGTTGTAGTTTCCACGAAACATTTGATCTACAATACCTGCTTAGCATCAAATGATTGTGATTTCAAATTACATTACAAAAATATTAGCACAATTTTTTTTCGAAATAAACGAACCAATTTTAATAAAACTTCATAGACATAAGCAGAATAACATTGGCCTAAAAAGTTAATTGTTTTTTTTTCGATAATTGTCAGAAATAGTGTTACGACTAATTTTAAGTTTTCCATAGAAACAGATATTCCCAATTACCTTTTTTACAAAAATGTTTTTAACTGCCTTTTTAATCCTGCTTATGCGTATGAACTTTCATGAAAAGCGGTTCATTAATTTAGAAAAATAAGGACTTGAAAGTTAGTATGAAATGCCGTGACAAATCAACTCTCTTAATGCACTTACGTATTTTCATTAAAGCAAATTCGTGATCAATGTTACAGCTTGAGTACAGTGAGAACTTTTATTAGAATGAGTAGAAAATGATTTTTTTCCATACAAACTAATACCGTGAATTTGTTACAGACGCGAGAAAGCTCTGAAAGCGTGCCGCTGCGGGTTCCGCAAGAACTTCAAATACTACCAGCGACAGACTTCCTCGTCCTCGGACGGCGTGAAGCCGCTCGCCCCCCACCTCCACCCCGACACCCCCACCACCCACCGCCGCCGCAAGAAGAACAAACAGGAGCTCGCACAAGTGGTCGTCAAGTACCTGCCCACCCAGCCCGAGGACACCGTCACAGTCGCCGTCAAAGAGGGCATGTCCTGCGAGTGCAGCGACGAAAGCGACAACAATAACATCGCCACCGTCAAACAAGTCAAAGACACCATCGTCGAGAAGAACGGCAACGTCGACATCGCCGACAAAATCAACATGGTCGACAACTATACCCCCAACACCGCTCAAGTGTAAATCGACTCGCACACCCCATCCGACGGAATACAGGGAACAATTTATTTTGTACGTGTTTACACGTTCCGCTTGAATTTAGTTAACGGATGGGGACTTCAGCTCACGACCGCTCCGAGTGCAGGAGGAAGGATCTACGATCACTTGTAAGTCTGAAATTATAAATCGATGTTGTCTGACCAAAAAATGCGGATCAATTCTGTATTTAATAAGTAAAATTAAATAAACACAAAAAAAATATCAATGTTCAGTGTATATCGATGTTGCAATATTAAAACAATAAAAAAAATGACTCGGATATGCAGTCTTTTTGTGCGATGTAAACTTTTTAAGTATTTTTAAATGTTGTTTGATCTCGATCTCTCACAATCTTAGTCTGATTTTCAATGTATCTTTTCTAATCACTTTAGTGATTGCTAACGAATGATTTATGGACTGTACAGTTCAAAAAGGCTGCAAATCATTAAATATATATGAATGTGTTGTTTCCAAGTTATTATAATAGTAGAATCTGTACGGTTGAGCATAGCAATAGAGCATTAGTAGTTCATGTGCATTCCGCGCCTTGCATCCGAGATCCTTCCTTAGATGTAAGTATTTCCATGGATCGGTGAATATAAGGGCTATTTTTGTGTCCTTTATTTTATATTTAAAACTTTTATTTTGAATATGATACTTATTATTTTTGTAATAAGACTTGTAGTCTAGACTTCTAGAGTGAAGCAGTTAAAGTACAACCGAAGAAATTGTAATGAGGTTATAAGGTTGGGTATTGTGTTACATTTTTTTTATTTAGGAATACGTTCCATTGTGTCCCTAATGACCCATAATTTGAACCCATTTTAGGTCAAGTACGATTCTCATTTGTAGTATCGATATGGTATTTGTTTCGCTGGTTTTGTCGGCCAGTCTTGCCAATTTCATTTGCAGAACTTTTTGATCTCGTTTCGCACCGTAGAATAAGTTCATGGGACACGTGAGATTCATGTTACCAATGGGATTCTCTATATTATGGGATTTTTGTTACCAGTAGGAATTTGGACAATAATTTTGATCATTCTGAAAAAGTAGGTGGCGATAGCAAAATGCTCTTTGCTTCGCGATATTTTTTAGATAATTTATTTGTTTATTTTTATTTGTATTTTTTTATTTTTAATCATATTAAAGTCTTTAATATTACGTTTACTTCGTGCCCCTACCATGGGTTATCGGGCGCGTAGTCAAAGTGATAAAACTCGTGTGTTTTAAATTTCCATAATTTGTACTTTGTTTTTAGTTGTAACATCTTTATAACATTATGGTTGTAATAAATATATTGAATATTAAAGCAAATATCCATAACATCCACTTTCTGTAAGCCGGCATGTACAAACGAGTAAACAAATAAATAAATGAAATGCATTGTAAAGTACAAATAAGTTGCATCGTGGAGGAGGAAGACACAGAACATAATAATATGGTAGTGTCATTGTCATCACATTATACTGTCAAAACTAATAGATAGATTAGTTATGCAGTGTTTTATCTCTTTCTTTTGAAAGTAAAACTTATAGTAGTGTAGTTTGACAGTCAAATCCGCTATGCAATCATTTATGTTAAAACGGTTTATGGAAACCGTTTTCAAAGTACCAAAATAACAGATTTTTGACGTTTATTCGATCCTGATATGAACTCGACCCCGTCGAGAGTAGGGGGCAGCTTACATTCGTGGGTTGTGCCTGATATAGAAACGATGCGTTTTGTCTCTACGTTAACTTTATATAACTGTATTTATTTATTCCATAAATGTTATTATGGATTTCGTCTGTCATCCATCCCATCACACATTTGGTTTGCGTCGCCACCTAAGTTTTAGCGTTAATAGTTTTAGCAGGCCTAAAACATTATTGATTTATGTAAACTTTATTTTATTGTATAAGTCTATTGATTACCATTTGGTATAACCTTTTTATTCGAATTTTACGAAACGAAAATCTTTTACTTTCTTTAGTAGGTATATTATTTTTTATTAAGATCATTTTCTTTATTGTAGGTTGTGATATTTTATCTCAGTTTGTGTAATCTCACTTACGTTTGTTTAGTTTATAAGATACTTTATATTATTTAATATTAAGTATCTAGTTATTTTAACACATGTTGCTAAATGCATGAAATGATTTGGGATCCATTTTGCTTTTTCAGTGCGGTAAATAAACAAATAGGGTCATTACTAATCTCAAAATT
Source organism: Agriphila straminella (assembly GCA_950108535.1). Taxonomy (NCBI): domain Eukaryota; kingdom Metazoa; phylum Arthropoda; class Insecta; order Lepidoptera; family Crambidae; genus Agriphila; species Agriphila straminella. The sequence continues at coordinate 2,350,316 of OX467303.1, read as the reverse complement.
GTTTCAACACTCCACTCCGGCGCATATATCGTAAAATAATGTAACATCATGGAAAAGTTATGCTTTCTATAAAATGACGGCTTTTTTGATATTGTAATATTAGTAAGCCATAATTATTATTGAAAGAGTTTTATTTTAACACGAATATGCGCTGGACGTACTATTTTTTTCACGCTTAGAACTATTTTTGGGAGATAATATTAGTAAAGTGGTAAAGTAATTACGAATAAAATGGGTAGCGTTGAAATTAATATTTTTATAACATTATATTTGCTGTGCGTTTCGCAGAAGCCAGTTGCGCGGTACCGAGTTGAGACCGTAAAGAGAAAGACGAAAGGTTCAGAATTCAATACTTATATCTCGGTAATCGCGTTTTGGCTTCTGAGAATATGATATAAATGTGCGTCGAAGTGTTAGATTGGGAAAAAATATTAATTATAAAATATTCTCGGTGGTAGTTTGAGAGCGTAAATTTTTAAACTAAGCCTGGGTGCCTAACAGCTGTTGTTCGAAATTATGAAAATTCATGTATTTTATGATCACAGTTTACGCCTTGGGGGCTGACGATAGTGCAATTAACCTAGGTTGCGCGGGACAGAGAAATAACTCCCGCGTATTTTCCGATTTCACTGATGGTGCAAACCGCATGAGAACGGGGAGGTGGGGATAGTCACCATCCAGTCCAACACAACGTGTTACAAAACAATCCCTAATGCCGAATATGGTAGATAGGGACCATCAAACTGCACAACTTTTACTATATGATCAACTCTGAAACCACGAAAAAAAAACCGGCTAAGTGCGTGTCGGGCCACGTGCAGTAGGGTTCCGTAGTTACCTTATACCATACCATATTTAATACCACTATCATTTCTCGTCTGCAAAAATAACTTTGTTTTTTACAATGTTTGTATGAATGACAAAGTTATATTTGCGGTTTTGGAAAATGTACTATATCTCGTTCAAACCAATATTCGTTGAAAGTGTTCATTAAGATCTATAGCATATATTTTATTTAGATTTTTTACTCTTTTATTTTAAAAGTTAGAGGGGGAGGACACACTTTTTACCACTTTGGCAGTGTTTATCTTTCAAACGGTTGACTTTGAGAAAAAATAGTCTTAGGAACCCCAATGTCATTTTTAAAGACCTATCTATAGACACCCCGCACGTATTGGTTAGACGCAAAAAAAATTTCACTTTCAGTTCCATGTATGGGGAGCCCCCTCTTAATCTTTTATTTTTTTATTTTTGTGTAAAAATCGTAAAGCGGTTTACAGAATAGATCTTCCTATCAAGTTTCAACTGTGTAATCCTAATACTTTCGGAATAAAGTGGCTGTGACATACGGACGGACAGACACACAGACAGACATGACGAATCTATAAGGGTTCCGTTTTTTGCCATTTAGGCTACGGAACCCTAAAAAGCAGATGTATCATCAGTTATTAATTTTTGTATGAAACAGCAGATTTTTTTTCGCGATTTCAGAGTTAGTCCCACAGTAAAAGTTGTTCAGTTTGATGGTCCCTATCTACCATATTAGGCATTAGGGGGTTTTGTAACACATTTTATAGAGAAGAGATGTCTCGATATATGCTTGGTTACTTTAGTACGGGCAGCAAGTCTTGTGTGGAGTCGATGCATTTATTGTGGATCTAAGATAATTTATTATTTAACCAATTATTAATAGCGAATGTTTTAACCAAATCAGGCATAATGAAATAACTTGAACTGAAATTTTAAGAATCAATGTTGACAGAGGCTTTCCACCAAAGTTCTCATGCGAAACTATTCGTCTCCTAAAGCAGTTCACTTTGGTACTTGCGGCCAAAGTTTCAATTAATTTGCAAAGCTAGGCTGAAGCGATTTAATTTAATATAACATTAAGTTTAAAAGTTACTACTAACACTTGCTAATTCGTAATCTATAGACTGCACTAAATTAGTATTTTTGATGCGACTTTACTATTTCTATGGTAATATTATAGCTGATCGACTTGGATCGGTGCATTTTTTGTGTTTTTCCTTTAGTTTTATACCATTTTTATTGAATGTCGTATGTTAGGGTTGCCCGTCGTTTAGTCGGAGTATGTTCTGATTCGGTTCGGATTGGAAAACGGTTTAAGTTCGAAACTGCGTGCTACTAGCGTCTTCACGCCAGTTTCTGAGTTTAAACCTCACCATCAAAAGAGAACTTTTGAGTATTGCATCCAAGTTTCCTCACTCTCATAGCGTCTCAAAGCGTGGGCGCTATTTTGTTATATTTTTTTACAAAATATATACATTTTATTTAACATTCCGAATTTATTTTACATTTTTCTTAGACTTATTGCTAGCGTAAGAGATCTATTTACTTATGAAATTTTCAAGGCTCCCCTATTGTGTCTTGATAGTGAGTCTAGATGTAAACATTGAAAGTAATTGTCTTTCTGATCTTTTTCCCGTCCCGACTCGCTTTTAAACGTGGAAATATACTTAAGACTTCTTCGAATAGCTGTCTGTTAATGTGTGTTTATCGCCGAGAAAAGACGAAGTTAATCTTAGGTATTCCTGATTATAGTGGATTATCTCATGTAACGTCGACGAACACTGTTAGGATAATTTCAAAATAATAGGCAGCACCTATATTGACATAGTGTAAAGAAATATAATAGTGATAAATCACTGAAGAACGATTTTGAGCTTTATGACACATTAATAAACTCTGTTATATTTTGTCGATTCAACTGCAAACGCCCCACGCTCAACCCGAACTCAACTCAAACTCACCTCAAACAAACTCACCTGAACGTTACACAGGAGCTTATTAATGTGTCATAAGACTCAAAAATTGTAAGCGATGTATTTCAAGGTGGGCTGTAGTTGAGGTGAGTTTGAGTTGAGTTCGGATTGAGGTCGGGTCGTGTGCTATCTATCGTCTGAACGCAACCTGAGGGACGCACCGCAGGCAGTGCGGGCAGGGCGCGTTTACCGCGCATCCCGTGTAGTGTACCCCAACCCCACGATAGACCTGACGCGGCCGCTGAGAGTAACCACAAATTTTTTTACACTATGACATTGAGGTGATACATTTACGCACGCAAATGCAATTCGGAACGTGCAGTTAGCGGAAGGCTGTGTCCGTATCTCAAGTGTGTGGCATTATTTGGGAATAGTATTATGTAAAATGCAATAACCGAATAGATTAGAGTTTGAGACGCAGTCTTACCGCCCCAGGGCCAAATTAAAATGTATTGTTTTACCAATAGTTTATGTTATAAGCAGTTTTTAACTATGTATGATTCGAAATTAATTTAGGTACGCATTGAAGTATTATAAGTATACCTACGTCACTTTGGTTGTTATCTATCTATCCGGTTAAGTTGATTCCGAGAGAATCCTCGGCCCTGGTAATCTACTACTTATCTAATTAAGTCTAGTCTGATTATACTTATTTAATACAAAAGTTGTGAGAAAATAAAGTTAAATCTCTTCACCAAAATAATTGTTTTATTTATGAACCTTTTAATTAGTACGACACCACTAAGGTAATCAGGTTTTGATCTTATGAAACGTAATCGTTGTCTGATATTTACCTTTATGAATTAATAAAATATAGTTAAAATAATATACATGGTGTACCAAAACTTTGCCTTGGAACTACATTCAAAGATTTAAAAAAACGCATACATTACGATACAATAATACGTATACCAAAGTCAAATGTCTTGTTATTGAAGAAAAAAATATCCTAATAAGTCCTTAACTTTTTCGATCGGTATTGTAAAAATAAAAGATTGGTTATTATCATTGGGTTAAATTCCTGGGTAAGGGATGATTTTTCAAAAATAATTGAATGCAGTTCCAATTATTCTTGAAATCAAAATGAAGTCTTGCAGCACCTTTCAGTAAAAAATCCTACGTTCAATATTTAAGATACTTTCCGTCCGCGTGGCAAAGTGACACCCTATTTAAAGTAAGCATACCTATTTACCTATATAGTTAATTTGTATTTTTTTGTTGAATTTATTTTAATGTTGGTTATAAAATTATTATGAATTAATACAAGTTCAGTCCGAACTAAATATTTCTATTGTTTAGTTCTTTATATTATTTTTCTTTTATTTCCTAAATATGTATATGTTTGACTACGAGGCGCGAGAGGACATGATAAGTAATAATTAGAGACCGGATTATTATGCAACATAAATAGCCCAAAATATGCATGCAAATATGTAAGAAAAATACCTAAAATAGCACGAAAATCCATAAAAAAGGTCAAAATATGCAACGTGAAGTAATAAAAAAAGACGTTTTTAAAGTTGTTTTATTTTAAAAAGGCATAAGTATTGCTCAACGATAACAATCGTATTTGCGAAATTATTAATTACAAAATATGTTTGAGTTTGAAATTTACCTTTAAAAATGTATACGACTAAGGTAGGTAGTGTAGGTACCTACTGTTCCAAATGTTCTGTAGACAATGTGTCTAGGACAGGTACAATCGCTTAATCAATTTTTGTAAGCGGAAATTGCCGTTCTACGTCCACTGATGTGACTAGGCAGAATTTAAATTTGGGTGCCATGATTGGACATGTTAGACATCTGGGGGCTTACCATCAGCAAATAAGAAACCGTTCAGTTCAAAAGCAGGCCTTAAACACATGCTTTCATACGAACCGTTGAGGTCGTAGTACGAAAAATTAAAAAACCCGCCTGCATAAAAAGACAAGTCGACTGAAAAGATGGAAACAAGATTAATAATTATAGGCATGCATAAAGAAAGTGACATTATGAATGATTGAATTATATGCCTCCGACTGCATGTTATTATGACATGTTGCGTTTAATATTTATTTAATCTTGTTTCCATCTTTTCAGTCGACTTGTCTTTTTATGCAGGCGGGTTTTTTATTTTTTTTTATTTATTTTTTTATTTATCTCTTTTTAGTTATTATATATTACGGTCATGATATATTTTTTTGAAATCCTTATAATAAGCCCTTTAATTTGACACCCATATTGCAGTATTCTAAAAAAAAAATTTTTTTTTCACTACGTATAATAGCACCGTACAGCCGCCATGTTGGTTTTTTTATAACGTCACCTTCTTAAGAACACTTGGGCTGAAAAGACAAATCTAACGATTTCTTAATCATAGAAATCCGTTCAGCCGTTTGAAAGATATGAGGTAATAAAGAATATTACAAACAAACATACATACATACAAACATACTTACAAGATACGCGCGAAAAACATAACCCGCAGTCGGGTAAAAAAGTAAGGCAGTTCAATATAACTTATATTGAACTGCCTTATTTTTTCCATACGTTCGTTTATAGCATGGCTTATATTATATAAGCCATGCTATAAGAGCTCATAGTCAGGCCCCTGAACGATGAACGAGATCGAGCATAGATATGCATGATTTCATATTTTGACCCTTGCATATTTTGAACCTTTTTATGGATTTTCGTGCAAATTTTAGGTATTTTTCTTTTATTTATTTCATTTTTTTTTTGCATATTTACAACTACCACTGAAAAGGGGTTAAATCATTGACCTCTAGAAAAAAAAATCTTCAGGTTCAGTAGGTTAAATATATTCCATATTGCATATGCATTTGCATATTATAATCTGTACCCTTAGCACGAACAGCTATCGAAAAAAATAGCTCGCGTAAAATCATTCGATAGATAAATTTTGTATTGGAAATTTTTACAACGCCATCTATCGCCGATAAGCGAAATGAAATTTTCCATAGAGAATTGTCTATCGAGTAATTTTACGTGCGTATTTTTTCTCGATAGCTGTTCGTGCTAAGGGTACTGGTCTTTAATAATAATACATAATAAGCTATATCACCTATTGAAGTAGGTAACTAGGTAGTGCCATAGCAAAGAATACGAAATACTTAAGATGCTTCCATAGAAAGTTATTTGCGTTCGGATTTTCGTCATTTTATGACTTTAGTTTGTTGCGGGATTCGAACCCGCGATCATGGTTGTAGCAGTCATAGTGGAAGTAATCACAACGGTTGTCAGCTCTAAAACGCCTTTTAATACGTGTCAGCAGTAAATGCAAAGTTATTTCGTTGATCACCTTGATTTCTCCTATTTTTACTAGGTTTTAATTTGTGACGCTCAAATGGAAAGATTTTAATGGCAGTACCTACCGTGCCATTTTTTTGGTTTCTCTACACACGTTTCCTACTGTGATGCTTCGTTCAGAGCTAATTTCATTCGTTCCATTCCGTATGTGTAGTATTTGTCATTAAGTTGCCAGCCGTCTCGGTCGCAACGTGGACATTAAAAATCAGCTGTAGCCAGTGAAATTGGCGAAATATTCGCAGCGCATTCGCTCCCTGCGAGCGTAACATTTTTCCGTATATTTATAGAAACGGCGCCCGGCGGGTCTGCGCGCGCGCGCACACGGCGCGGCGCCCGCGCACCGAGCGGACTGGAGTCCCATGGAGCCCCCGACGTTCCCGACCCGGGACCCGCACACCGTCCGGGCCGCCCCCGGCAGCGACGCCTGTCTCCTCCTCCCTGCACCCTCGGGGACGCCTCCCTTCCACTACGAATGGTACGTTCTATTTTTGTATACTTACTCCGTCATAAACATTCGCGCGTGCTTTCATCTCGATCGAAATTTTTCACTTCCTAATAAATTTGTTGCAATCCAACCGGCGAACGATAATGACTCTTGTGCCGTGGGCGCAGGGTGCACTTAGCGGCGCGGCAGCGAGCGCGTCGCGCCGGCAAGCGTTGTTTGTTTTTCACATGTCGAAGTATAAATACAGAACGAGGAAGCTGAAGCTGTCGGGACATATGACACGGCATTTGACTCAAAATCTGATCAAGTTCTGGCCTCGGGCTTTAAAAAACCTATTGAAATTAAAAATCACGTGATGGAAAGCTTTAAAAATATCCGACAATTCACATTTGGATTAGACAGTCTCGGCGGTAACTAGGTATGTTACATACTCGTACATATCTGTATTCTTAGGGATACTACAACATCAACACAACATCAGTTGACATGTCATAGACCTTATGCAATGTCTTTTTAAGATTATTGTCCAAAAATAAAACTTTTAAAACATTGCATAGAACTTTTATGAAGACCATGTTTCCAGTTGATTTAAGATTTAATTAAATAACTATCCATTAATAACATCGGCAATTAATATAATGACATCTAATAAAATGTAGCTACCCACTAATATACTTATGTACAATTTTTGGCATTGTTTTATGGCTGAAAAACTAAATGTTTCGATTGCATTACCTAGTGTAGCACCGCATCAGCCACCATGTACGCTTCGCGATGTACTAATTTCAGAAATCCAGGTCATTTATTACAAATATGCGGATATACCTATGTTTATGATACTTACACTATGAACGTGAATACATAGTTTGATAATAAAATCCGTTAAAGTGAAGTAACTGTATACTTTCCTTGATGACGTAACCGCTTTCTTCCTAACTTCTATTAAAAAGCTAATTTAGAATGATGCCAGCTGAGTTTACCTTTTACTTACCAAAAATAAATATGAGGTTATCAAGAATGTTTTCTCATTGCCATGCGGCAATGATGAGCGCCATCTGTAGGTATCTCGCGAAAACACGGACTAGCGACATCTATGAATGATCTAGGGTACTACCAGTGCAACGCCATCTGTTAAAACAAATCTCACTAATTGAAAATAGATCATCAGTGCTGAGATTATAATGCTGATTTCATGATTTTTTTGACGTCTTGGGCATATTTTTAAGAATATTCAAATACAAAATTTATCTCTACATTTTAAATTCAGTTATTTTTGCGTTGTGTGTAAAATTTTGACAACAATCTAAAAATACTCGGGAGTTTGATTATCAATCATCGCGAAAAGCGAAGCTCCCAGTGACGAAACCGCAGCCTCCTGGGCGGAGCGTAAACAAGTGTCAGGTCCCGGCGGCGGCGGCGTTGCGCGCGAGTGTCGCGCAGTCCGCGCCGAGCGCTCGGCACCGCGGCCCCGACACCGGCATGCGCTCGCGCGATGGGCAGTAACTGCTGCAAGGGCGACGCGGCGCGCCCGCTGCGCACCTCCTCATCGATATACTCCAGGTACATCTGGATGACGCTCCTATGCCTTCAAGAGTTGCGCCAGGTTCCCTGGGTCCTCAGACCGTACGTGCAGTGTCAGTGTTAGTGAGTGCTGTAGATTAGTTACGTAATGGTGCTGTGTCGCTGTTTACGCGGGTACCTATCGCGGTTTGTTGAGATTCCTAGGGGATTCCTCACATAGAGGTGTAGCCTTTGCGAATTCCGGTTGGTTGTTGATGACCTTTCTTTATTTTAAGACTTGTAACGATAATTGAAATGGATTTTGTGTCCTAAAAGTAGAGAAATCAATATATAATAAGTCTATGAGAGAAATTAATACTAATTTATAACAATTTAACTGATAACTCGAGGGTTCAGTGATATAGAGCACTTGTTTGGATTGCGACTCAAAACAATTTGAAAAAACTTAATAAACAGTTGACTTTCAGCTGAATTTTCTGGATTGTAGGTACCTATATGAACTTTTAAACTTTTTATAAAGTCGGTATTTTTTCAACCGACTTCCAAAAGGAGGAGGTTATCAATTCAGGTGTATGTTTTTATGTTTGTTACCTTACTGAGGCATCTACTCGGTCATTTATGGACCGATTTGGAAAATTATTTTAGATTTAAGAGAATATAATATAGGTAGATACTTTTAATTGGTCTCTTTTTTGAAATCAGTTCAGTAGTTTTCACATAAAGAACAGCTTCATTCAGAATTATATGGCTTGATAAAATGGAAAATCAAATGATGTAGCTAATGTTAGTAAATAAAATAGAGTAGGTATTCATTAGTTAGTGTAGAAGATCATAAGTACTTTTTGTTTATCAAAACTTCTTGCGTATTTTTGGAACTCGATACCCAAACCTAATGGGACAAACCTCGAAATCACGAAAAACCCTTTAAAATGAAAGTATGAAACAGCTGATTTTTTTTCGCGATTTCAAGGTTGGTCCCATAATGAAAGTTGTTCAGATTGATGGTCTGATCAACCCCAAAAGAGGTTTTCAATGAACTAAAAATAACCTTGTATATTAAGATAAACGTGACAGTCTGCCACCACCTGCGTTAACGTTAACCTTAATGGTAATGTTCATAAAAAAATATTCAGACTAGCGGCCGCCCGCGACTTCTTCCGCGTGGAATTTTCTAGTCGGCGTATCGAAATGATTTAAACATGCACCAGATTTTAAGTTAGACTCTCAGAAATACAACTGTGAAAACCGTATCCAATTTGGTTCAGTAATTTTTGCGTGATACGCGTACAAACATACAGAAAAAGGAAAAAAAACATTGTTTTGGCTTCATAATACAAAGACCCCTTCTTAAATATCTCGTATGTATGTACATAAAGACATCGGCTAATTTAACTTTTATTATTTTAAAACTTCAAAACTTTTCCTTTAAAATATACATGAACGCTGAACACATAACACTCTGTTTTTTGGGCAGTCTTCGCAGTCGTTTAAGGAGTCGAGTATTTGGTATTTTACTAGTCGAATTTCCTTTCAAACTTACCAGAGCCCGATTTTCCAGTCCGATACCAGGGAGTATCGATTTTTAAATAGTGTAGGTAGTCCATCACTAAAAGGTTTCCTTAACAAATTGGTTTCGTACTATGATCTCACAAAATACCGTTTGAACTGAAATAAAGTAGTAGGTACTTAAGTACTTTTAGGACAAAATAATTCTGTAAATAGGAGCTGCTTGTTTACCGTATTTTGTAAGTTGTTATTTTTCTTTGATCTCTGAAGAGTGTGCATTGTTGTAAACAAATTAGCTACATTTTGTTGTTGTTAATGTCCAAACTGCCAAATGGCAAACAAACTTATACGCCAGGCGATCGATTGTCAGACGATACGAGACTAACGCGACACGGTTAGTTAATCCCGTAACATTACAGTTTCCGATTGAATTTAAGGCTAGTATATTCCAAAAACTCTGTCTTTGTTTTTTTCTTTACGTGTTAAGAGTAATGAAAATAACCTCACTTTTTAATTTTTTCATCGTTTTTGTTGTTATTTTGAGCATAAAGTCACTTTTTGAAAAAGTAACCATTAAATTTTCTTCTTTTTGTCATTACTTATTTTTCTATAAATTATTCATGATTAAGGGATTAATAAACTTTAAGTATTATCCAAAAAATACAAAATTAATGAATAATTTCTTTGTCTTTGCATATTTTTATAGTCGAGTAAAGATACGAAAATCGTATTTTTAACCGTAAAATAATCAAGATCGTTTATGAAACTTCAACATTATATTTTTATCTGCTCAAAATAAAGAATATTTGATTGTTTACCGTTGAATCAAAAATAGGCCAATTTCGATAATTTCGAATATACTGGCCTTAAGCATGACGAGTACCTTCTGATACATACTAGCTAGAGCACAGGCTAGAGTCTGATCAACGAAAGATGAGATTGAAATTGCGGCGCCACTTTCCCAGTTAAATTAACGTTTAAAGGTTAAGTTATTGGAAACTGAACCTTAAAATAAGGCGCAAAATTAGTTCCATTTCCAACCGAGTCTCATCTTTCGTTGACCAATCTCTATATACTATAACATAGTACTATAAATGCGAAAGTCAGTTTGTTTTGTCACAAAATAAAACTTGGTTTTTATTTTTCGGAAGTTAACTTTTAAGGTATGATCTATCTCCGAAATACAATCACCGAAATGTCGTAAAATAAGTTTCATAATTCATACACATAATTTATATTGAAGTTTAGGGCTTTCGATTAAGAAAATGCACCTATGTTTTAATTTGCATGCCAAGCCAATATTTTCATCAAAAGAAACAAAGAATGTCAACTAACCTAAAAGAAGTATAAGTAGGTAAGTATACCTAATCAATCAGTTTAAATTTTTATTGTTTTCAAGGAAAAGTTTTTACGATTTATATGTAAATGGTCGATGAGCAAGTATGCATTTTAACCGTGAATGGCATGGCAAGGCTACAAATATGCTCGCTTTCGCTTCTACAGTAAACCTTAAACCATTAGTCGATTAAAACGGTTGAAACGAATAAATACGAACGTATGGACTTATGGTAGGGTTGAAACGAACAAAATACGAGCGTATGGACTTATAATAGGGGTGAAACGAATAAATACGAACGTATGGACTTATAGTAGGGTTGAAACGAATAAATACGAACGTATGGACTTATGGTAGGGTTGAAACGAATAAATACGAGCGTATGGAAGTCCATACGCTCGTATTTATTCTATAAGTATAGTAGGGTTGAAACGAATAAATACGAACGTATGGACTTATAGTAGGGTTGAAACTAATAAATACGAACGTATGGACTTATGGTAGGGTTGAAACAAATACATACGAACATATGGACTAATAGTAGGGTTGAAACGAATAAATACGAACGTATGGACTTATGGTAGGGTTGAAACGAATAAATACGAGCGTATGGACTTATAGTAGGGTTTAACCAATAAATACGAACGTAAGGACTTATAGTAGGGTTGAAACGAATAAATACGAACGTATGGACTTATGGTAGGGTTGAAACGAATACATACGAACGTATGGACTTATAGTAGGGTTGAAACGAATAAATACATATGGACTAGTATAAATCTGTTTATCTTTACTTGTCTTATTTAGTAAACAGTTTTTGACAGTTTTGTCATACGTCTTTTATACTTAAATCGTTACTTAAAAATAAGTTAGTAACTTTATCAAACTGTCAATAATTATTAACAATTTATTTCGTAAATGTGTGGAAAACCATATTTTATTGTATTAAGAGTTGGGTGAAGATTGGTTTCCAAATACGACAAGTAACAATAAACAGATTTAAAGTCCATACATTCGTATAATTGTTCGTTCCAATGTTCCAATCGTAAAAACCGTTAAAAACGTCGAGCATGAACAGAGCATGTCCGACGACGTCTGCGCAGGCTTTACAAGTCTATCTCTATCCGATCATCTGTAGCCTTGCAACTCTACACAAAACTACAGCGAAGCGTTATTTACGTAAATTGCCGATATTTACGTTTTTCCAGATATACTTACCAACTCGTCCAGACGAAATAGTAGATTGCGCCAGTTAAAACAGCGAATTCTTTAGATCCTTACTCATCGCCCAAAAAAGAGTAATCGTAAATCTGACACGCAATAAAATGAATGAAAATATTACGCAATAAAAAATTCAAAATGTAGTAGAACAAATACGTTTGATAAATTAATCTTGCTTTGGTCACACATTTTTTTTGATTTTGTGAGGTTTACAAACTTTTGTTCGACGCCGGCGCCGACGACGTTTCGCTCTAGATTTAGATAGTGTCCCCGAGGCCCGAGCCATTCATTCCTACATTACCGCGCACAGTAAAAATAAACACGACAATAACTCATGTTTTTTCAGCAACCTTGTCAAAGCCTTGGAAGTTCATAAAATGTAGGTCATATGGAATATTTTTCACGATTTTAGTATAACAAAATTATGTCGACGGCTGAATCTTTTGTAAAAGTCAGAAATAACACCGAATCAATGATAAGTAAGCGTAATGGTTTCAACAAAATATTTTCTGACTTTGTTAGTACAGATGCAAAAAAGTTGAATTTAGAGAACTCTCTTCTAACTTTAACTATTTGACCTTCGATCATAATCATGATCGATGATTTTGACCCAGTTTCCTCGTGGCCAAACTAAAATGCCTAACTAATTTGGCCACGAGGAAACTTAATTCCTCGCAGCCAAACTGCGACACTTAAAAAGAAAATTATTTTATCTGAAAACTAGTTTTAACTATATAGGAAAATCCAAAAGTCGATTCTCGCAATTTTATGTAAACGTACCACACGTCCAGCATAAGCACATATTTCACGATGTCAAGCCATGTCATGTTCCTATCACATTTTCATAGAAGACGTTTCAATAAAGCTTATTCAAAATTCGACAGTTTTGGTTTTGGTAAACAACATTTGTTGTTTGCCAAAGGGTTGTAGGGTTGTTTTCTACCTATAATAAAAAAATATCACTGTGTTTACATCACTAATATAAACAGTGCATGGATGGCGCTCGATTGCGACGCATTGGCGGCTATCCAGTCAATTTGGCGAATCTTGCGCAATGCGCGTGCGTCGACGAGTGCTCCTTCAACTTGCGTATAATGCAATGCGATTATTTTTGACCGCCCAAACTGTAGCTGTAGCTGGATGCGGGCAGCGCAGGACCGATCGTCGTGGAGATCCTTAGGGGAGGCCTATACCCAGCAGTGGGTGTCGTGCGGCTGATATGATGATGATGATGAAACTGTAGTTACAACATAGGGTATAATGTCCAGGCCATATTTGATGAGAAAATTAACGATTAAGGGTGAGAACAGAGGAGCTTGGTGGCGTAGTAGTTTAGCGCCTGGCCCAGCGATTGCGGAGGTTAAGCAACGTTCGCAAGGGTCGGTCATGGGATGGGTGACCAAATATTTATTATCTCGAGCTCCTCCGTGCTTCGAAAGGCACGTTAAGCCGTTGGTCCCGGCTGCATTTGCAGTCGTTTACACCCACTAATCCGCATTGGGCCCGCGTGGTGGGTTATGGCCCATCCTCCTTACCACCCATAAGAAAGGATAAGATTGTTTTCGGGCAGTCCGCGTATGGTATTGGACCCTGCATTATTCAAGTAGTACCCAACGTGAATTTTCTTTCAGCGAAAAGGTCATTCTGATAGAGAGGGTTAATTTTCGATTGTTTTTGAATTGACTCTACTCATCTACCCCGCTCCGCCCTACCCGCAGAAGATTTTTTGCGCCCTTCACAGTTCTTGTGTACAACCGACACGAATTCTTGTATTAATTCTTGTTAAGGCCCGTGACTTTTCTTAGCGTGTACAAGCGGCCTAATACTGTCATATACCTACATATATGTCAATGCAACAATACGCGCTGTGCTGCAGCCGGTTTGACCCTGGGTTTAAATCGCGCTAATTCTGAACGATAAAACCAAAACCGTTACGATGTCATTTAAGTCACGTTATATTAACCTCAAAATCTTGGCATCCATAGCTCCTAGGAGGTGTAAGCCTAGGCGTAATGCAAGCCGCCTGCCAGTGCGTACGCTTAAAAATTGCATTTAATTTTGAAGTAAAGTCACAGAATATATAATAGTACTAACGTAGTAAAGTCACATTTTGTTTAAGCGAAGGTGCATATTATTGTGTTTTTCTTGCACTTTATAAAATAGACGCACCGCGCCGCTTTGTTTTCGAAAGCAAATTTCATTTTAAATAAAATCCTTTGGGCAACAATGGGAGCTCGCAAATGCCTTCACTACTATTTAATTTTTTATAACGTTTTGACGATATTTATTTACTCGGGTCGGGCAGGATTTTCACTGTTATTTCAAAACTGGAGTTCCGAAAATAACTCTTAATTTACTTCCATTGTTTTTTTATGAAAAGCCGGGTTGCGATAATGCATTTTGCTGGTATCGACTTTTTTCGGCCTGGCCTGTCATTGTTTCAGATATGTAACTGACATATTTTCCGGCAATTTGTTTTCCGGTGTTCGATATGTTGAATTTTTTCATACGGTTTATGGGTAAGAGGATTTTTCAATAATTTATAGTTTTTTCATTTGTTGGGGTATTATATCGATCGACAAACGAACTACTTATGAAACAAAATTATTTATACCGTTCATCATATTAAAATAATAACTTTAAACTAGGTAATGTCTAGGTAACTTCGATAAAGTTAAACCTCCGATAATCAATTCAATTCAATTCATTTATTCCATACAATATACATCCATACAATCCACGGATAAGTACCTCAGAAACCGGGCATAAATCGCCGATCGCCACCGATCAACTTTCTTTGGATAAATGCACGGATTTGACGTTTTAGAAATCAGTTTTTAGCGAAAACTTAGAATAAGTTTTACATTGAACGAGTAAAGGCAAAGGGCATATTGATTATATAAAATATAGGTACCTAAATAATGGCAAATAGGCAAGTAGTAGGATTCATCATTTGAGTAAAATGCGTTGTGCAGTGGGCAAAATGAAAAGTTTGGACTGATAAGAAAAGAAAGATGATTTATTTCCATGGTGTTGTATTTGGATGCCACAATGTACCAATCAAAGTCTCGATTATAATAATGTCATAACAATTTAGTAACATAGTAATCTATTCTATAGGTAATAAAAAAATAATCTAAGCTATAGGAGGAACTGAGTAACGTGTTTAAAACTTTAATCCGAAAGTTTAAAATATTCTCGCAAATAACAGGAAGCTCCAGAAGCGAGCTTCTTCGTGATTTAAAGCAACATATTTCCTGTAACAATAAATTTTCTTCAATTATTCGTTAGGAATGAAATGTTTGGAAAAACATTTTCTATTTTAACGTTGTCATTAGGAAAATTATGAAAAAATAGAAACTAATGTATTAAAATGAAAGTTTATAAAAAATACTATTAACGTTAAATTATTTGTCCCACCAATCCGCATTGGGCCCGCGTGGTGGGTTATAGCTCGTCCTCCTTAACACCCATAAGGAAGGCCTGTGCCCCAGCAGTGGGGACATCAAAAATGGCTGATGGACATTGGACATTTGTCACAAGCTTTGGAATTATATTTATGTCAAAAAGCTTTTCATCAAAGATTGATTAGTATTTGTGTAGGTGATTTAGTCAAAGTAGATATAGAATCTTAGTAAATTTGGTATTTAACGTGATTAGTTTTCCAAGTACAGTCAGCAAAGTTATGACCTTAACAGTTTGAAAACAAATCGCTTGCAAGGATGGCACTACAAGTTCGTCTTTTACCTGCCTCCATTGTTTTTATACAAAAGATGCTTTTGTGACTTTTGGGTAAATGCAAGACAATACAGACTTCTCAATCTAAAAATGAACCTTAAGGTGTTCAGCTCATAGCTTTGCTGACTGTACCTACGCGAAAGTGGGGCCGCGGTGAATTATATTTAATATTATAATTCTATTACACAATTTAAAAAATGTTTATCGTGGAGATTTTAGGGCCCACAGTCTAGTATTTTTAGACGGTATCGTTACATTCCCTCGTAGTCACTGCTAGAAGTAGATAGCAAAACTGCTAATAGTGGCCGTTTTTGACACATTTGCTATCTACTTCTTCGAATGACTGCGAAGGCATGTAGTAAGCACCTTCTAAAAATACTAGACCATGGGCCCTAAAATCTCAACGATAAACATTTTTTAAATTGTGTAATAGAATTATAATATTAAATATAATTCACCGCGTCATAGACATTATTAAAATCTTTTTCTTTTAATAATTTATTAAATAAAAACCTCTGAGGGCGCCACTTTCGGTCATACAACCGCCTTAATGAAATTAAGTTTTTTATTAGATACTCAAAAATAAACACGTTCAGGTTCCTAAGTAGTTGTAATCAATAGATATATATTTATAAAAAGGAATGTTTCGCCTATAACATGTTTTCCTATTCCTAAACATTTCATTAACTAGTAGGTACGCCATTTGTACGCATTGTATTGCAACATTTTATAAGCCGTTTCCTACCGTGAGGAGTAAGCAAGGATGTTATTTGGAGCTTTGATCAAATGTCTTAAAGTCCAATTTCCTGTAAATGTCAGGCAGGCAATAGCCTGGAAATATTTTATATACTCTGTGCAATAAACCGGAAATTCCTTTTAAAGGTAGCTTCCTGCGCTGCCGCCTTGAAAACTTGCAACGGAAAAGAAATTAAGGCGGACGGAGAAACTTCCATGAGCTTTTGATATTTTTATAGATATCTGCCATATTTATTCAATAACCAGAGATTCCTCTAAAGTACAATTTCCTGTGTATATCTAACACTTTTGAAAAAAGACCGCTTTTACAGATAAAAGTGTGTTGGTGTAAGGTCATATATTAATTATGTGGTAAGGTGAAAATAATAATATTTAAAAATCTTATAAATGGCGTTTGGAAGCTGAGCTTAACTTAACAAAGAATTAAATTCCAAAAAGTTCTACCTAACAAAACATTGCTTAAGGGTTCAGCTGAAATTAAGTTTAAATAAACAAATAAAATATTGCAGTATTCTAAAAAAAAAATATTTTTTTTCACTACGTATAATAGCACCGTACAGCCGCCATGTTGGTTCTTTTATGATGCCACCTTCTTAAGAACACTTGGGCTGACAAGACAAATCTAACGATATCTTAATCATAGAAATCCGTTCAGCCGTTTGAAAGATATGAGGTAATAAAGAATATTACATACAAACATACATACATACATACATACAAACTTACTTACAAGATACGCGCGAAACACATAACCCTTTCTTTGCAGTCGGGTAAAAAGCAAATTAGTAGATCGATCTAGGTTTAAGATATGGGGTTGTAAGCAAAACATCGAATAAATAATTATAAGTACCACGTATTTAGTGTATAGTATCATTTATCTGTGCACGTATTTATATAAAAAAATAAATATGCTATACAAAAGTTGGTAAACCGCAATGAGTTTTTACCCGACTGCAAAGATAGGGTTATGTTTTTCGCGCGTATCTTGTATGTAAGTATGTTTGTATGTAATATTCTTTATTACCTCATATCTTTCAAACGGCTGAACGGATTTCTATGATTAAGATATCTTTAGATTTGTCTTGTCAGCCCAAGTGTTCTTAAGAAGGTGGCGTTATAAAAAAACAACATGGCGGATGTACGGTGCTATTATACGTAGTGAAAAAAATTTTTTTTTTTAGCATACTGCAATATGGGTGTCAAATTAAAGGGCTTATTATAAGAATTTTTAACTGTACTTTTTGGATTAGTACTATTAAAAATACATTAAAAAAATAAAAATTGGAGACATGCGAAGACTTGTATGGATCAAAAAAAGAGAGTTGGACTCCTGAAAAAGTTGGAATCTTGCGAACAAAGGGTTAAATCGGCGTGTGATGGAAACTACATTCTTAAAAAAAGCTAGTGTTTATATTTCCAATCGATTATGAAACGTTTACGACGCGTGCCTCCCGCTACAAAAGGGTACGTTTGACCGACATTCGATTTAGTTGCTTAATAGCGTTTGTTCCAGTGCAGTACGTGTTCCCGTCCCGAATCTATTCTGGCATTGCCGCTTCCCGATCGTTGTACATTCCACAACAAATCGTAAAATTAAACTATATAATACGAATCTTGCGCACCCGGTGAACCAGTTTTACGGGTTTAAGACGCCGGCGACTGAATATTTTTGGCGCTTCTTTCATAATTTGACAAAGGAGAGTCGTTCTAAAGTTTAAGCGTATTTGGCTGTACCTAATTTAATGTAGTCAAAACTAATATAAGAAGAACTCATAGGTATATTAAAAAACCCATTAACTTTTAATAAATATTGTACTTAAATAGTTTCTGCCCGCGACTTCGTCCTCGTGGACATTCAATAAATCCTTAGGAAACCTTTGACTGAGATAAAAGTATCCTTTGTTTTAATCTAGATTTAAATTGTGTGTCTTTCATCCAATCCAAATCTGTTCAGCCATTTCATCTATAAATAAAAAAGCTTTAATTATTGATAGAAAAGTCTACATAGAGCTTTTGCTAGTAAAGATGAAACATTAATGAATATCATGGTAAAGACACACCTTTTTAGACAATATTTTGATTCCTTTAAATAGCTAAAGAGCCAGAGAATCTAGAGAACTAATAAACATGTTTTCAGAATGTTAAAAAGAGACAATGAAAATTATTAAATCAAGTAAATTTCCATGGTTATTGACGTTATTATGCGTTATTAAAATAAACTATGTCGGGATTTACACGGGGTTCTTTCGTGATCATGGCGCATGCAACTGCGCCGAAATATCGAAGTCTCGAAAATAAATACATACATGGTTTACCTAGAAGCACCTTCGAATAGATAGATGATCAAAGAGAAGCACAGAATTGATAATAGTACTAGCGTACAGAAGTTGCACTCCGCAACATCGTTTAAATAAATTGTGACTCTTGCTTCGACACAATAAAGTGAAGTGACAAAATGCAAATATTTTAAACCAAAATATTGTGAATTATGAATAATTTGATACTAATATATATATCTTTCACTTAATTAAGGTCTTACACATTTATTTATTCCAAAAATGTATATGAATTTTCAGCAGCATAAAACCTCTTTGTTGTTACTAAAAAAAATAACTATATTACCCGGCTAAATTGGGAATGCTCTGTTTACTCGCATAGAACTTGCAGTAAGGTACTAATTTAACTTTGTAGGGTTGATTCTATTACGAACTAGTGTTTTATATATTATTGCACGCGTTTGTTATAGCTCGGGTTATGATGGTTTATTCCTAAAAGCGATGTATTAGGGCTCACTTTACGAGCACGTGTGTTGAAAAATTATTTGTTAAAATGACCCGTAATTAAGATCTAACAATATCGACAAATAGTAAATTTTCTAATAAGGTAAAAGATTTCATGAAAAAAAGTAATTGTGATCGAAAACTAGTGCAATGGTTTCAGTCACAAGAATATAATCAAGCAAAATATAAAAGTGAAACTAATTCTTTCAACTACAAAAACCAACCGAAAATTCTACAAAACCGATATATTTAGATAATATTTGGAGTTTATTGCACAGCGCTTCCTTCGCTCCAAAACATTCACTTAGTAGTTGCCTCTCTTTCTATCGCGTAGGTCTTATCTTTTCTGATGTATGAAATCTGTCCTCTCAGAGGACGCCGAGCGCTTCAGACTCGCGCGCGGAGTGACAGTGCCCTGCTAGAAGTTATGGGCAACAAAATGGCGTCTGGAGGTACAAAAAGCATCTGGTGCAGCCAACGCTTTTTTTAAGAATTTAAAATTCTTGCCCCCCCCCCCGGCTGGATCCGGAGTCTGTTCCGCAAACTGGGTGGGAGTTAACAATCAAAAAGTGGGAGTTAACAAGTTAACAATAAAAAGTTTAACAATCCTGTGGTTACGTCGTGAGACGTCAGATATGCAGGCATAGAAGCTTTAGAAGCAATACTTTAATTTATGACTTTTAACAGCTTTATTACACATTTGGTAGATAGCTAATAAAAGTTTAAAAATTACTTGTTCAAAAATATTTTATGTTAGTTTTCAATAAAGTTATCTACAAGTACCTACATAGTTTTCTATTGTTTTTTCTTACGTCGCGTCACAACGTTTATATTCAGACGTCAACAAGTTCACAAAGCCCTTGATATTTGTTTTTGCGTGGGATGATTCATATTTTTAAAACAGTTTTTCTGTATCAACATACCTAGTCCTTATTACTTGTTAGTTTTTATAATATTATAAGCATCGTAAACGTTAGCATTGAAACATAGCAAAAAAAACACAAATTTAAAAATAACTACGTTTTTGTAATCAATAACGTGTTATTACAAAACTCTATTGAATGCTGAATATTCCGCGGACGATCAGCGTGCCTTGAGGCATGCGCGTCAGATGAAAGTGAAGTGGAACGCGACACTGTGTATGAATATAATATTCTTGAACCTAACCTAGCAAGTTCGAGAGTCGAAAATAAAAAAAAGCTTAAAAAAAGAAAAACCTCCTTCGTAAACCTGAAAAAATCGGTAACAACTGGCGAAGTTAAGGCGAGGCCAGTTCACGAAATTTACTCTTTCACTATGTCTTTAGAATAAGGTTGAATATTGCATAACTTTAATTGACGCTTCGCCAGAAATTTGACGAATTTTAGTACATTTTTATTGATTTCTGAAATACTGGATCATTTATTGAAAATGTACTTGGTTATTGTGTTCGATAAAAAGCTATCCTTTTTGCATAAAAAATTTGAAATTTAGTTTTATAAGTTTTTATGGTATTATTCAGGATTTTTTTAAAGAGTTACCAAGCCATTTTTCAATATTCTGTTCGGTTAATTTGCTTCTTTGTTTCTTTTTCAGTCTACAGTAATTTTTGTGAAGTAGAATTTTACATTAGTTCTTCACATTGGATGTTCAAAAATCAGACTTTTCATCAGATCGTGAACTGGCCTCGCCTTAAGGTAAAACATATATAAAAAAATACTGTCAACTTGAGAACCTTATTTTTTTTTGAAGTCGGTTAAAAATAGAATATGACTTTTTCTTTTTAAAAGCGCCATCAGTCAACTCCCGATAAATTTCCCATCCCATTACGCGTTCCTTATACGCGGGATCTATTCGGGATAAGTTCGGCGACCTTTTGATCGGCTTGTTTGAGGAAACGGTACGCTTCTGAAAGCCAAAGATCGTCTGACTGATTTTTATTATAGGCACCTACTCAAATCAAAGGCGGCCCAATATATCTCTTTATTTTCTTAAGGTAAAGATTTTGTTTAGTTTCAATTACTTTTATACACGTTTCGATGTCGATTGTATTATTAAATTGTTATTTAAAAAAGTAGAAAAAAATAATGAGTAGTTAAGTACTTACGGATAGAATTTTACTAATAGAATAGTCCGTTAAAACTATTAGACAATTGGGAATATGCATAAGTCACCGATTTTGATGAATTTGAGCTTGATCGCTGCGGACACTTACAAAAACATGATGGACCAGAAAAAAAAATGTATTATTTTAGTTTTATCACACGATGACATCAGGGGAAAATAACGATTTTTTTTTTCATTTTCGGATATAATGCACTTTACAGTCAGATAGAATATCGAATAAGAAATAATATATTGTATGACACTTATGTACTTAAACGCAAAATTTAGGGAGATAATTGAAGATTATTGGCTAACTCCATATTAAACGCGCCTGAAACGTGACATGTGACGTCACCGTTTTGTTTAGAGCGTTTTCGGCGGGTGCTCATGCGTGCTAACTTCAAGTAACTATATCACGAGAAAAAAACACAATAGAAAAGTTTTAATATTACACTTGATTTTCTCACGCATTATACTTTTGATTTTGATTTAAAAAAAAATTGATGCATAGGTATTCCTATTGACATCAAAATAAATTTTAAGCCGAAGTATATAATTAAATATTAGTCCAACCTCTGTAATTTTCTCATCCTTTTTAGTTTTATACTTATCAAAATTAAAACTACGCAATTGTCATAATAATAATTCATGCTAACTCTGTTTTCCACAACACAGACAAAATAGTCACTGTAAAAGACGAATCGTATATGATTGTCACTACTTCATTCTACAATAGATCATGTTTTTTCAATAATGAGTATACATGAATTTATACAAGCTCGAATATTTCAAGTTAACTACGTATGTTCATCACCGAATAAGTAATATGATATAACGAGACCGTAGTGATAACGACGCAGTCACAGAATATATATACTCTAACGTAACGACGCAGTTGTATTACCTATGTAACTACACTACACTACGACAGAGCTTGGCGGGCGTACCTAGCGCTCAACGGCGCGGCGAAGCTTTGTTAACTTTGATTCAAACTTGCTGTTAACCAAAATAGTTGCTTTGTTGTGTAATCAAACTTGGTTATAATGAAATGAAATGAAATAATTATTTATTGAAATAAGCTCACATAATAAGCGTTTTTAAATCGTCAATTCTTTTACCCTACTACCCATTATGACGTCTTTTAACTGACAAGAAATATGGGCGCAAAAAACTTGCCAGCTTTATCAGATGGAACGATATTTACAAATATATATATCGTATCGTATCGTCATACTATAGCATATAGCTATACAATATGTAACAAAAATCCTGTCAGATACTGAAAGTGTTGCTAAAACTGAACAACATTGTCAATGGAACATAGGTCGAAAATGGAAAAAACCTTCATACTCCCATACCAAATGTATTGGTCAGCTGACCGATTTACTGTGGAAAGGCGAAAAAAAATTGTTTTTCGTCGTATGTTCCTTGGAGAATTTTGTTCAGTTTTAACAACACTATCACCGGTTTCAGTACCTATCTGGCAGGTTTTTGTTACATATTGTAGAAATGTTTAAGTATTTTGGGACGGGAAACTACTAGGTACCTATTTTTTTCTATCGTATTGTAACGCGTTATTTCGCGTAGTAGTTCCGTTTACCTCAGTGGTGTCGCGGTGTCATCACAGATTCTATTTCGGTTGGAGAAATGCGTCGGCGGCGCTCCGTGGCGCGCCAAGGTCACGGGTTTGAGTCTAGCCCCCTGTAAAGACGAATCTTCTTCTTCTTCTTCGTCCTGCCCTCTTCCCAGATCAGCTGGGGTCGGGCCTCCTTGTACGTTTGCGCCAGGACGCTCGATCCTGGGTTGTCAGTTGTGGAAGGTCTCGTTTTTTTTAACTCCTTCTCGATATTGGACCACCACGTCGCCGGTGGTCTGCCCCTTCCTCTACTGGCCGTGGGTATACCCAACACTTAACTGCGTAACTGTCATCTCTTCGCTGTATGTGGCCGTACCGTCGGAGTCTGCTTTCAGACAGTTTTTCCGCAATGGGTGTTACTGTAAAAGAGCCTCTAATGAATTCGTTGCGTATCTTATCTAGGCGTGTGACACCGCCGGCCCACCGCAGCATCTTCATCTCAGTAGTGTGCAGTTCCCCTGTAAAGACAATATTAATCAATCAAGAAAAAAACATTACAACGTAATAACTATGTTAAATAAAATTCTGAAAAATATAAAAACTAGCATTAGTTATAAACTATTTTTGTATGCGTTTTTTTCTGGTTTAATGTTTTGTGTGTTTGTGTAGCTAAAACCTGGATTAACGCCTAATGTGGCCACTATGGGCGTTAATCTAGGTTTTAGCTACACAAACACATTTAAACTAAAAATTTAACGCATAGAAAATTAGTTGATAGCTAATTCCAGTTTTTATATTTTTCAGAATTTTATTTAACATATAACATTGGCGGCGCTAGTGGACGCGCGATGCACCCTTAAATGAATTGAACTTCAGATAATAACTACATTGATGTGACTACTCTTGAGGTATACTTTTTCAAACAAGAAAAGAATCATCTAAATCGGTTCATAAAAAAATAAGTAATGCCTGAAAATAGGCTAGTTGACAAAATTTCAATAACTGCTTAATATTTTAGCTTATTAGGCATTTTATCGAAAAAAAAAGGTTTATTTATTTTTAATCGAGCGTTTACATTATAAATTTCGCGTTTTAAAAAACCAATTTTAATTTGGTTCCAAAACGCACAAGACTGTCATGGCGTCTTGAATGACGTCACGCCGTGCAAAACAAACCAAAGAGCGATCGTGTCTTCGTACGTTATAGCTAGTTTTTATCGTTTAAAAATGAATTTCTTATATTATAAGTACTGTATAGTGCCCCAGTGTGATAGCACAACTATATAAACGCCAAACCAGTTATTTATATATGTTCCAAACAATGGAGAAATACGGAAAAAGTGGCTAAAACTTGCGTTCGGTTGTGGTTAGGTTGCACTCAGAGTGTAGGTTTGGAACGCGCCTCCGGTAGTGATAC
This sequence comes from Agriphila straminella, assembly GCA_950108535.1. Taxonomy (NCBI): domain Eukaryota; kingdom Metazoa; phylum Arthropoda; class Insecta; order Lepidoptera; family Crambidae; genus Agriphila; species Agriphila straminella. The sequence continues at coordinate 2,325,844 of OX467303.1, read as the reverse complement.
TCGAAACGTCAAAGACAAGATTGGAGTTTCGCACGGCGTGACGTAACGCTTTCTGATTGGTGTTCACTGTCACGTGACTAAAGGTTTCATTTTACGAAATTTATTTTTTAAAAATATTATTAATCTTTAACGCTTTTAATAATTAAAATTGTTTGTTATTTTCTCCATAATATAATTAATCATTATAAACCCCTATCCATTATATTTATTCTTAATGGAAACAAGCCTATTCTTAAAAAACTCGTGCGATGGTAAGTTAAATAATAGTTATTATTCAGGATTATGAAAAAATACTAGCTAGATCTCTGTAAAAAAATGGGACTACACCTAAACTGTGTTCTTTCACATAAGAAAAAAATATTAACAACTGGCGAAGCTATGGTATATACATAAAAAAGGAAAAAAACCGTCCCCTTGAAAACTACCTCCTTTTTTGAAGTCGGTTAAAAACAGAAAGGCTATGGAGCGATCTACACTTATTACGAACATAATATTATGAAGGAACTAAAATAGTTTTTTTCATTAAACTTACAAAATTGTTGCTACGATATTCGCTACGAGTTTGCTACGAAAAACTCGTTCGACTAAAAAATTATAGGTATCCTACTTCCTACTAATATTATAAATGTGAAAGTTTGTGGGTTTGGATGTTTAGATGTTTGGATGTTTGTTCCCTAATCACGCAAATACGGCTGAACAGATTTGGATGAAATTTGACACACAGATAGTTTATAGCCTGGATTAAAACATAGGATACTTTTTATTCCGGTCAAAGATTCCCTAGGGATTTTCCAAATGTCCACGCGGACGAAGTCGCGGGCGGAAGCTAGTATACAAATATATATTTATTTACCAATCGAATCTGCTTACAAAATTTCACAAGAATCGGTTGAGAAATGCTACTTGTAGAGGAGAACAAACAGACGGATCTCGGTCAATGAATGAAATTTCGACGATTTTTCGGTTTTCATTAAATAAATTCTAAAACTTGCATTTTACATCAAAGTTGTCTTTTAAAGGAATTAACTAGACAGTTGCACCAACGCTGTCAAAGTTAAAGTTATCGTCAAATGATAATGCTACCTATTTGTCACGTCAAAATTGTCAAAGGACATCATGCTGGCTGGCAACCTCTTTTTTTGGCTAACTTGTGCTTAACCGGTTTTTTAACAAGCTTGTTATTGTTAAAGTTAACTGGTGCAATTGAGCCTTAATAAGCTACAGTTTTATTTTTGAATTATGCTTTTATAATTAATAGTTCCCAAGCATATTCCATTATTCCTAACTTTCGGTTTTACTGCAAAGTTGTTTTCTAATTTGGTTTTTGAATGATCTTTTTATAATGAATAGTTCCCAAGATACGACAGTTCGATGTAGGCCAGTCAAAAATGCGATGTAAAGCTACTATTGTAATATGCTGTGGTAAAGCTGCATTTTTGGTAAGTGCAAAATAGTTTGCCATTATCATTAAATTAATATAAAATACACACATCAACTTTGTCTAGGGATGCAGGTGTTATTTTCATACAAACGAGGTAACTTTGAAGCCATTGTTTTCTGCCAGGGATGTACTGTGCTGTGATCTGATGATGGCTATCCAGGGAGTGAATGGAGGAGATTCAGATCGCTATACACACCTAACTGATCTGACCAGCATTCTAAAAGATTAATGGACATGTTTAAAAAAACCGCGAAAATAGCATGAAAATGTATGGTAATCCTGAAACTGAAAACTCTGACCCATCAATCTTTTAGAATGCTGATCAGATCAGTTGGGTGTGTATAGCGATCTGAATCTCCTCCATTCACTGAGGAACTAATGGCACCACAAGCGTTTGTCCTAAAATCGTTTGATTGGCTGTTTCAAATATCAAGTGTCATTTCTGTCCCTGTTATTACCGGAGACGGGCGTTAGTGCTGCGACACAGTTTTTATAACTTTTGCGGTCATTAACGTACAATACTAAATGTAACAATGTAACTTGTTCCAAATAAACTATTACTATTACTATTTCTGATGTATTTTAACCAATCAAATCCATTGATAGCGGTTGCTTCGCCGCTAGCGCCATCTAGCTTAAGCTTTGCGTGGAGATCCCCATTATTCTAATCAGAGGGCCTACTCAAATAGCTACTTACCAAAATTACCGCTATTAGAATAGAATTATTACAATGTATGAGACTGACAATAATAATTAGCTAATCGTTCGTAAAATGGCAATTTTAGTAGGGGGCTAATCAAATTTTTAAAAGTAAAGTTGGCTGTATTATAATAAAGATTAAATCATAGGCTATAATATTTTTATATCGAAAGCACTTCACACTGTTTATTGAAGCGTGATGAGTAGTGGGGGTCGCTTGGTGTCAGCGCACGAGTATAAATAGTGGTAGTGATTGCCAAGTGGCTCCATTCATCACCGTGTTACATCACGCGTGTTAAGAGTTACCAAAATTTGCGTAACTCGTCTGACGATGACGCACCCTTCACTGTAATACCTCAACTAAATAGGTAGGTACTAATAAAAAAAATACGTATTACGTGCAATTAAACGCAGAAGCAAGAGTATTGATTAAAACTTTGTGTATTCGTACTCGTTACACACCTTTCTGAACCGTGTAACACCAATAAGTAGTTCACCTAAGTGTTCCACGCTTTACTTTCTGTACCTCTGGTTCACCTTTTTTTTTGGTATGCCGAAGGAAAACGCGTTTACGCGCTTCCCTTCCCTCATGTGATCGGGAAGAGGGCATGTGGGACTCGCCAAGAGGGGACCGCAACTTTGGCGTTGCAGCTCCCTCCACGACTGCCTCCCGTGATGCCACCCAACCAAGTGGTTCGGTGGGATCCTGGGAGGAGGGAATACCCACTTAAAACCTCCGACACCTGCCCTCTTGCCGCCAAAGCCGCCAGCCATTACGCTGTGTGGGGGTCCAGATATCACCTAGGTGTTCCACGATTAACTTTCCGTACCCCTGGTTCACACACACTGGCTGTGTTTTTCATCTCCCACGTCAGGAGAAAAAGTCAAACAACGGTTTCTGGAATAGGATTTCTGTAGAAGCAGCCCTATGGTTGGCACGTGTCAGTTTTCGCGGCACATCCTCGTTACCTACATACAGCGCACGCTTGAACTCCACACGAGTTGAGATATCATGAAATATTCCTGCAGTTATTATGTAACTGGAACAGTTCTGAAACTAGCACTCGACAAACTGAAACTTGTTTACATTTTATTTGATTGGCTTGCAAACAACGTTGAATATCGTTCAATGTTGTTTTGATTTCTTGTCTCAGAAGCATCAGATGTTTCTATATTCACATAAGTGAGTACCTACTTAGTTAAAAAAAAAAACGCATCTAGAATTTTTTTCTTATAAATTTAATATATTGGATTCCATAAATAGCATAATTCACTCACCCACCGCTCGCTCAGTGCTCATCGCTCAATGGCGTGCTCTCGGAGAGGCCTATGTTCAGCAGTGGACGATGATAGGCTGATGATGATGATGATGATGACTCACCCACCCCCATTATGCAACATAGCCAAGTTTCCGTTTATCTGACATCTTTTCTTCCTTCCTTCTATACTTTATCTCAAGAACTTTAAAATCATCTTTATCTGAAAAAAATCAAATTCAACATGGAACCCAGTGAATTTCGATATACAGCGTGTTAAAAAAAAGCTCCTAAGGCGGTGATGTGGTAGATAGGGCCCATCAAACTGAACAACTCTGAAATTGCGAAAAAATATTAGCTGTTTTATACATTTTGATATTTTCGTTATTAACTTTTGTATGTAACAGCTGATATTTTTTTCACGATTTCAGAGTTGTTCAGTTTGATGGTCCCTATCTACCATATTCGGCTTAAGGTGTTTTGGTAATACGTTGTATGGTATAAAAGATAATCATCGAATAATATGCACTTAATTTGGTAGGTTAACGTAAATATTTTATTTCTTATTATTTATGATGCAAAATAGGCTCCTAAACTAAGTCAACCCTACCTTTTTACTTACAGGCAGGTAATGTATAGTATATAATCCAGAAAAAAACGCTATAAGTAGTTTTAACCCATAATTAGTCGTAATCCAAGAAAGTGATCTTACATCATAGGCCAACCTTTTCACCTCTAGATTATTTGTTTTGTAGTTATTGACGAGTAGAGCTGTTATGAATAATATTATGAATGAGTACCTATAAATATTAAAATATATTGGAAAAAATACTTGAATAAAATCGACTCACCCGTAGAAGCTCAGACGGCTCAGACGCTACCTACGCGAGTCGTTTTTTCTAATTAGCATTGTGAATGCCTAAAATCTAAAAGTTCAATACCTACCTGTAAATATTTTCAGAACATAACCAGTTTAACTATTTAATTTAGTACCTATCACTGTGGTTTTGAAAGAATTATTTGTACTTGATGTAGCTGCAGGTGTCCACGTGGACGAAGTTGCGGGCAACTGCTACATATTTATAAAATAAGACTGTGGTGTTAATAAAAAAATGGAAGCATGCAAATTAATAATAATTATCATGCTGAATATTTGACTACCGGCACAGAATATATACCTACCGGGCGCTATTACCTCGTTTTATCAAATCATATTCAAATCCATCCACTTTTATTGAGTCGATGTTCGTCTATTTATTTGTTGTTCATAACATAACTTAGTTCGAAAAGCCTTTGTTTTCAGTTTCACTTGAAAATTGTGTCACTGTATTTTTTGTAAAACGGTTAAAATAACTGACACACTATGCTGGTTGATTTAATATTCGGAAAATCAGGTTGCCGGCTCTCTGGTCTGTATAGATCTACGTGAAAATGGAATTTGTGAATTATTGATGTTGTGAATTTATTTGTTTGTCGTACTCGTAACAAATTGGTTCACTCGTATTAGGTCTTGCAACTGTTTTAAGGGTTTTTACCTACTTTTCAATCAATTTTGAAACAAGAGGAAATCTATAGTGATGTTGCAATATGCAGCATAGGGTAATATGCCCACTTAACCGGCCGCCCCCAGTTATCCGGCCCCCCAACAGTTTTTCGAATAAAATAAGAAATTCGTGGCAATTTCTTAACAATTTGGATATTTTCCTGGCAGCACTGTTATCGATCTATCGAATGGTATGGACGCCACTAGCGAAACGTTACGTAATATTTTATAATTTGTGTTTCACGTTGAAGCCTACCGCATCTGGGTCGATTTCGCAAGTGGAGATAAAAAAAAAATAGTGGAGAGCTCTTGCCAAATAGTCAATATTGTCCTTCAGGGCATCGTTAAAAGGTAAATATTTAGTTTGTTCTCAAGGTATGTTGTTATTTATTACTATTTTAACGTTAAATATGGCTTAATAAGCAGATATTTAGTAATATCAAGGGGGCCGCCTTACTAGACAACGAAACCACATGTTTCCAGTATACCGGCCGGGGGCCGGTTAACTGGGACTGAGCTCGATATATTGTTTTGTCTCTTTTTGTTAAAAGAGGGATTCCATAGAAGAATGTATAATGCTATCCCTTTTTATTTATTTTAAAGTACTTTGTGTCCAGTACTCGGCCGCCTAAATGTGCTTGTATAAGAAGTTGATTTTTTCTTTTCGTATGGAAACGGGTGGCCGGTTCTACTGGGTGCTTGCCCAGTTTATCGGCCTCCTAGTATACACTAGGAGGCCGGTATACTGGCTATCCTGCAAAATACTCCCAGTACACCGGCCAGCTTTGAAATTTATCTACTAATAAAATTAATTGTGCGTCTCGTGAACAAGCGACGGCGACGTGCCCGCCATCCAGGTCGTTGACCCTCGCTGAATACCTATTTGTCTCTTGTTATTTCCGAAGTGTATGTCAGCGAATTACTCAAACGAACGCTACTGCATTGAACGATGTGTTTTTTTAAGCAGACTTGCCTATTAGCTAGACTTCTTTATTTCTACACTACACTTTAATACTAATCTATATATTATAACTATATTAGAAAAAAATACACAAAAATATTATTATACCTATATTATTATTGAATACCAATCAATGTTATTGATTGTTAATATTATATTTTTTTACAGGTTATACGTACTTCAGGTCATTATCATAATACCCATAATATTTATTGTTATTGTTTATAAGAGACCTATTGACATTCGGCTTTAGAAACTATTTTTTTGTTAATTATTAAATTATTATTTGTTACCTATGTCTTCTTGAGCTCGGTGGCGCAATTGTTCAGCGCCTGGCCCAGCGATTGCGGAAGTTAAGCAACGTTCGCAAGGGTCGGTCATGGGATGGGTGACCAAAAATTTATTATCTCGAGCTCCTCCGTGCTTCGGAAGGCACGTTAAGCCGTAGGTCCCGGCTGCATTTGCAGTCGTTAACACCCACCAATCCACATTGGGCCCGCGAGGTGGGTTATGGCCCATCCTCCTTACCACCCATAAAGAAGGCCTGTGCCCCAGCAGTGGGGACGTCAAAAATGGCTGTTGGACATGTCTTCTTGATTACTGTAATAAAACTATTAATCGAAGATTTAGATTTTCTATAAATTTTCCTATTCCTATGAAAAACTGCAAGGCTGATTCCAGAATTAATATAAAGGTTCCAATTAATAGTAAATGTTAAATAAAAGTACAATCAACGATTTATTTAACTCAAAAATAATAGTTCACATCACAAGCCAAGCCATAGGACATTAAGTATATTATCTGAAATTCAATTTCATACAAAAATCAAAGAAAAATGGACCTTATTTAAACTGTATTAAGAGTCACAGGCCGCTTACTGGGCTAGCTTATCTTTTGCCCAGTATCCGGCCGTCATGTTCTTTGAAAGGCGGCCGGTATACTGGGCAAAGGGGGGCCGGAAATAGGAACAGGGGGGCCGGAAACTGGGCAAATCGTACTTTTTTGGAAAATAATTTCTAATGACAAAACCGACTGATGGAAATTTTCAAAAAAAATACAAGTAATTCTCAAGGATATATCCAACAACATAAAAAATAGTTGGGATCATTACTATTTGTTAAATTTAAGTTACAACTGTTCAAAGTCAACAACTGCCTTAAACGGCCGGAAACTGGCACTTTACCCTAGTTGCCTTATTTAAAGTATGTTAACTATAGGACATTAAAAACATAATTGGTTTGTCAGTTCATAGCACACCAAGTATGCACCAATGACACCTCAATGATCTGTAATGTTTAGCACCAACTGTAAACATTACGTAAGCTAGTATCAACAAAGTGTACGGTAAGGTGCAAAGGTAGCATTGTTACCGCAGCGCCCCGTAAGCCGACACCCCTTTGTTGCGCGCGCGCACGCATCCGCGCATTTGTGCACAATGCCCGCCCGTCATACCCGCGTAAACAATGATCTAGTAGTAAGCCTTCTGACACGTTAACTGGTGGTTAAGCTTGGCTCAGAATTATAACGAATACTTGTGACAGTTATTGTTATTCTTGTGGGGGTTACTCTCGAACACGAACGAGATTCTGAGATCGAATTGGTATCGAGTAAACGCTAAAACAGTACAATGGAAACTATGGCAACCATTTTCAATGTACTAAATAACAGATTTTTGACGGTACCTACGATACCAATTCGATCTCTCAAAACGTCGTTCGTGTTTCGAGAGTAACCCCCCTACTTTTGACAGTTATTAATACTAAGTATAATATCACAGATATTGATTGAATTGAAGAAGGGAAAGTTTTTACCTCCTATAAGAATATTAAAGTATAAACGTACATAAATAAATGAAAACTCGTGCGCGTGCGTAGGGTCAAGTGGGTGCAGTGTAACAAAAAAGTCATTTGATTTATAGAAAAAACTTATTAGGTACCTATCTTGTCTTCTAATTATTTACTATAAAATCAACAGTCCTTTACTTCATATTTAGCTTTGTGTAGGCCAACTTCCGTCTTGGTTGTTCGTACCTAAATAAACACTTCACCCTACCGTATATTTATTTATTTTTCGGTGAAACGTCAGCTTCAACGCCTATAACTTAAAAAGCTAAGAACAGATTCACACAGTTTTAATGCCTATCTTTGTTTGAATCGAAGCTGATATTATTAAACAAATTACTATATTATTAATTGTATGAATAGTTTGATATTTACAGAAATAGCACATCCATAGCATTCACCGGTTTACGTGTCAGACTGTACTAGCATAATTAGATTCATTATTGTATAATTATTATCATTATCATAAAGAGACCCTGATTCTCTTATAGTTCACAAGTAAATACAATGGTATTTCTTGTATTATTTGTATTATTTTCTTCTGGCTCTCGTGGATGCGAGGACTAGCAGCATAATTTGCAACTTTTTCCAGTGCTTTTTATGTAATCTGTAGGTACTAGATGATTACCTATGTATTCTTAGATTCTTCAGATAATTAACTAAGTTATAAATATACGAGTTTAACATATAGCTACGTTTTTTTATTATAAAAAGAATTTGTGATGATAATTTATTAAATGAAAATCGGGGTCGTATACCTTCATTAGTTTTTCATTAGAATGATTTACATGTTATTTGATCACACTGTTGTTTACTTGTTCATCGATAGTGACATTTCATAATTGTGATTTTCTAAATCATCATCAACCACTTAGAATGTGATTAAAATATACATTGTATGATATTTTAATTGTGTAAGTAACGCAATTAATCGCTCTTTAGTGTAAAAAAATCTTATACCACCCCGTTTAATCCAGTGGTTTTTACATTAAGAAATCGACTTTTGTTGACGTCCGTTTATGCAAAATGTGAATCTCTAACAAGCGATTAATTTAATAGCATTTTTTGTACCTACATATTGTTAATGTTATTTAATTCGTAGGGCCACTTACACAACGGATATCTCAGCTATCATACACCTGACTGATAATTTCATACGAATTTTGTTTCCTTTTTAAATTAAATCAGAAGATAGCGATATCTGGAACTTGTAAAGCTGGTCCTAAGTATGATTAAGTGTGATATGTTCTTCTTCCTCACGAAGTCCGTTCGGTTTTGAGGCGTGCTCGAACATGCACATTATTTTAGATTTTACATTCAAATCAAAAGAAGCACACTACAACAACAATGTGCATATTGTGCATGTGCACGCATGAGTCTTCATAGTCGAACGGACTTTGTGAGATAGAACAACTTTATGATTACATCCTATACTGATGTATTATTATTTGGTTGCAGGTTTGTATGTAGGTACAGTCAGCAATGAAAGTCGCTTAACACTTTAGTACTTTATAATAGCACCTTTTTTAATTAATGTTTCAAACTGTGAGACATTCTGTCAAAAAAGTTGCTAAGTAAAGTAAGTACTAAAGTGATAAGCTACTTTTGTTGCTGATGCTGACCGTACTAGCGCGAATCGTCATTGTTCACAGAACGGAGAAATTCTGTTTTTATTCCGATGTAATACAACAGTGGATGGTGTTATGTGGTATTAATTCTGCCAGTCGTGGGTTCGAACCCCTCATATCTACGTTTTGTCTTATGACAATCATCCGGTATCAGTACCCTTAGCACGAACAGCTATCGAAAAAAATAACGCGCGTAAAATCATTCGATAGTGCAATTTTGTACTGGAAATTTGTACAACGCCATCTACCGCCGAATATCGAAATATCGAGTAATTTTACGCGCGTTTTTTTCTCGATAGCCGTTCGTGCTAAGGGTACTGAACTGTGTTATACGTAATAGGTATGCTGCATAGGTAGTTACAGAAATATTATGTAAAGGATAATACAAAAGTTTGATAGGTAAGTACCTATAGAATAGATATTTCACAACAGCACCATTACTGTAAGTTAAAATCTTCAACGCTACTTTTATTGAAACACTGACTTGTTATGCCATTTAAAAAAACTTTTAACATTGGGTCATTATATATTTTAAAAAATATTTGTGCGAATGAACGAATTTGTGTTTGTTTATTGTATATGGTGAGTAGGTACCATAAACCAAAAAAACAAATGTAAGTACCTAAAACAGTTGCGTATTAAAGGTGAAATTTTAAACAGAAATCTTACGTCCTTTCCACGTTTCCGAGAACATTTTTCTTTCTCGTCACGGCTTTGTCTAAATATAGAATATAGTTTGCTCGGGAGAAAAGCTATCCTTGAAAAGTTCTAAGGCTTCGTCTGGGCAAGGTCCATTGAAGTACGCCTCGTGGCGCGACACAGAAGGGTATAACACAGTACAAAGAATATTTGTTCTGTGGAATATAAAATGTATGTTACGTGGAATATAATTATGTACTTATGTTGTAAACGAATAGATATTGTTTAATGGTATTTAGTTTAACGCTTACTTAGGCTGGTTACAGTGCTCGACCGACCGTCGGTGCGTACGGTCGGTCCTGACGATACGCATCGATCGACCGTCAGTTTGTATCATTCAGTGCTCTCCAGCCTGCCTAGCATGACCGATTTATATCGCGTGATATATCGCATCGCATCGCATCGCATTTTATCGACACTCAACTGTCGAACTCCTTTGTCTTTTTTGACAGTTAAACGTGATAAAACGCTATATCACGCGATATAAATCGGTCATGCTAGGAAGGCTGACCAACAAACCGACCGGACTGGTACTGCTTATTATCTTCGTAGACGTTTTAGGAATAGAAGAAGACGTAGATATCACGTACACCCGATCGTCGCCCAAAGAGCATTACCAGGGGAGTTCACTTTATATTAATTATTGCGCGAAGATGAAGAAAAGTTTTTTAATTACTTCAGAATGTCGATCAAAAGCCTTACATTTAGTATTTGCTTTGAAAATAACAACAAAATATGCGTTAGACAAATAAATTATTTTACTACCTATCGCGTTTAACATGTTAGTACCCATGCCCACTATTGTTTATTCTGTGGTTTAACTCAAAGTTGTATTCTATTCTGTGACTCGAGTCCTAGCTACTGCAGAAGTAGTTAGAGGTCGTGTGTATCTTGAAATGCGAGTTTCCAGTTCCAATTAGTGTTTACGGAATCTTTTCAAATGCGCCTTTTAACAGTGGAGTTCTCCTGGAAAAGTAATATGAGCAATTTTCTTTTCACCAAGCTAAAGTTTTTTAATGCTTCCGCGCGTACAGTTCATTATAAATAAAACACTTTACCGATAACAGCGCGTAATTAATTAATTAACAGAGTTATTTAGTTAGATTTTTTTTTACATTTCCTGACGTTTCCACACCTTTCCTTTTCACGGGATGACCACGGCCCTGTTATATTTTTTTCAAATCTGCATTAAATGGGCTTTGTTAGCCAATTTTTGTTTTTCAAATAATAACATCAGTTTAATATTATCAGTAACTTAAATTAAAAAAGGGGAGCTGTTTTAGATTGAATTTGCATATAATTTAAAATATTTTCGTAACTGTAGGTACTACTCAGTTGATGTTATGTATTATAGCATTATAGAACATTTCATTCCCTTTTATTAGACATTCACACGTTTGTCACCGTAATATAGTAAAAACCGTTAGATTATAATGTACTCGCGAGATTGTAAACTGTCGAAAAATTGTGATCGGTATTTATGTTACGATAGAATATAATATTTATAATCTATCACCTAACAGGACCCACTATTCCTCCTTTTCACGCTGTTGTTGTCCAGAACATTTCATTATTACTGGCAGATTATTTTTTGTTCATGCCATGTATAAATTATCTGCCAGTAATGATGAAAATAGAGAATATAGTGTGAAACCACTTTATTTAAAAACTGAAAAACCTTTACAGAATTTTAAATTTATAAACATACTGCAGCCACGTGCCAGTTGCTAGATAGGAATCACAAACTTTCCCAGACCTCATTTTATTTTTCCCCAAAATGATACGTTTTGTATGAAAATAAGTTTTTCTTTTTTCCCCAATAATCAAAATTTTCCCCAAAATTGCGAAAAAAAACCCAATCTACTAACCCTTCTGTAGAGCTAGTTACATTTATTTGTTGTGCAGGAGCCGCGCGGGGGCGTCGCTGGACGACCGCTTCACGACGTCGAACGACGCGGGCGGCGTGCGGCTCACGGTTTCCGCCGCCCGCACCGGGGATAGTGGCCTTTATACGCTACAAGTAAGTTCTTTAATAAAAAAAATACATTTATAAGTAGTGTCAAAGGTTCTCTCTCTATTCGTCATCAAGCTCATAAATCAGGTGGTCCCTGAGACTTCCGAAGCCGACTCGCCTTCGTGAGATAAAACATCTGAAAGCTTTGGTTTTCTAAGATAACGGTGCCGTCACGTAGCGGCCGTAATATTTATATGAAATATAATATAGTGACGTCATTCTCCCATATCGTCAAAATGCTAATCAGGCTAAATGCATGACGGCCGTCTTGACGGTGTAGGATAGTTCGCGAACGCTTTTCTCGGCCGTCATCCAAATAGCGGTGTCAAATACCTCTCTATAGGAAACTGCACCGTTTTATTACGTCCTAAGAGGCGTCATTCAGCTATATATATTTATACGGCCGCTATGTGTTGGCACCATCCATCATGTTCAGAAAACCAAAGCTTAACACCCCATACTGCAGGCCAGCAATGCGGCTGGACGTGGCGGCGCCCGGTTTTGTTACATAGACAACGTCCTAGCGGCGTCATTCACCTATTTATATTAGGGCCGCTATGTGACGGCACCGTCATTTTCAGGAAACCAAAGCTTAAGGCCAGTATATTCGAAATGATCGAAATTGGCCTATTTTTGATTCGACGGTAAACAATCAAATATTCTTTATTTTGAGCAGATAAAAATATTATGTTGAAGTTTCATAAACGATCTTGATTATTTTACGGTTAAAAATATGATATTCGTATCTTCACTCGACTATAAAAGATATGCAAAGACAAAGAAAATTTTCATTAATTTTATATTTTTTGGATAACACTTAAAGTTTATTAATCCCTTATTCACGAATAATATATAGAATGATCAGTAATGACAAATAGAAGAATACACAAACGGTTACTTTTTAAAAAAGTGACTTTATGCTTAAAATAACAACAAAAACATTGAAAAAATGAAAAAGTGAGGTTATTTTCATTACTCTTCACACGTAAAGAAAAATGACAGAGACAAAGTTTTTGGAATATACTGGCCTTAACACCTCATCGTTGTGTGCAGGCCAGTAATGCCGCCGGACGGGACACGGCCAGGGTGCGGCTGAACGTGGCGGCGGAGGAGGCGCCCTCCGGCGACGACCCGCCCACCTTCCTGCGCCGTCTCCAGGACCTAACAGTCAAGGTCGGCACCAGGACCAGGTTCCTCGTCGAGATTGTCAGTTCTACCGAATGCAAGGTAAGATCCTTGTAAAGAAATAGTAGAGCTTGTCTTGTTTAAATTAACTTACAAGCGATGACCGTTTGCCTTCCAAGACCTCAGTGCTAAGGTTGGCGGCACACCCGCGCTATTATAAACAGATTACGTCATATGACGTTTTTGTACACGCGGAACTGTGTGTGTAAGTGTAGGGCTACCTTGCAGTTTGTTCTGTATGAGCGGCGTTCAAATCATAATTCGAACTTTTTGTTAAGACTCCGTAGCGATTTTGCCGCTGGCTGCCGCTCTCTCGCTCGCACAATTCATGTTTTCTCAAGATTTCTTAAATCTGAGTGCGTAAATGAAAAATGTGTCTCGGCCACTTTTCGCAATATAAGATTGCGGACATTTCAACATTATTTCAGTTTCGAGTTGCTGAAATACAAAAAGTTATCGTATTTGCCAGTTCAAATAACTGTTAGAAACGATAACTTTTGTACTTTAGCAACAAAACACTGAAATATATATTATCTACTCGCAACGTAATGTTCTAAATATGAATTCAAAAAAGGTTATATAAATACGTACTTTATTTTTGGTGAATAGGTAAAATAAAAAAAAAAAACATTACGATGCAGTCAGCTGCTTCATAAAATAACTTTATCTACACTCATAACGTAATGTTCCAAATATGAATTCAAAAAAGGTAATATAAATACGTACTTTATTTTCGTGAATAGGTAAAATTAAAAAAAAAAACAGTCAGTCAGTCAGTGCAGTCAGCTGCATCATAAAATAACTTTTTTTCTCATTACGATACAGGGCAAATCCAAGAAGAAGGTAGTGCCGTGATATTAAAAAAAACAACGATATTTTCCCACATATATACTTTCAATTATTAAAATGCACTCTATGGTGATCGATGACTTATTGCGATTAGTTTGCGAGAATGCACTCATCTCATTTTTTTTCTAATGGAATGCGCGCCATTTTTGGAGCATTACAAAAAAAAATTTGATTTCAATTTTTACATTTTGTTATACTTACCTACTGAATTTCGTAGTGTTTTTTATTCTTGCTTAAAAATGTGAAAAAAATTGACTGCAAAATTATTTTAGATGCAGCTAAGGAAATGACTTATTACAAGGTAGGTACATAGCTAATACAACCAAAGTCTCTCTCTCTTTTCTAACGTTGATATTTTATTTAGTAGGTTCAATCTCAAATGTATGAGTGTAGATAAAGTAGTGTATGAATCTGCACATAACTAGGTATTAAAACACTCGCGTGATACTGTTAAAAACCTCGCCTGCGGCTCGGTTTTTAAACACACACTCATGTTTTAATACCCCTCATTATGCATCAGTATCATAAACTACTATTTTTTCTCATTACGATACAGGGCAAATCCAAGAAGAAGGTAGTGCCGTGATATTAAAAAAAACCAACGATAATTTCCTACTTTCCTTGATTAAAATGCACTCTATTCAAAATTAAAAATTTTAAAATAATTTATTCAGGCTAGGCTGTTACAAGCACTTGTGAATGTCAAAGAAGCTACGCCATCGGTTCGCAAACCCTGCTGAGTGGGAGACCTTGTAACGAAAAGAACCGGCAAGAAACTCGTCAAGGGCTGCTTTTTTATCTCCCTGTATATTTCATACAGAGTTGTCAACGTTTAAAAAAAGAGCTCCACATTTAAAGTGAGGTCATTTTCCATCACAATTATTATTATCAACAAAAGTTTGCACACAATGGGTAGGTAGGTTGAAATTAAATCTACATATCGGATAGGTAATTGTGAGAGTAAATAACTTTCAACTAGTTAAGAAATCAGTAATCACTCTGTCTGCAACTCGAAAGTGCACCTAAGTAGACAAGATTTACCAAAAAATTATAATAAAATTATAATTATAATAAAACGCAAACGCAACACAATCTATGGTGATCGATGATTTATTGCGAATAGTTTGCAAGAATGCACCCATCTCATTTTTATTTTCTAATGGAATGCGCGCTATTTTTAGAGCATTACAAAAAAGTTTTGAATTTCGATTTCAATTTTTACATTTTGTTATAAGTACTGAATTTCGTAGGTGTTTTTTTTACTGCAAAATTATTTTAGATGCAGCTAAGGAAATGACTTATTGCAAGGTAGGTACATATCTAATACAACCAAAGTCTCTCTCTCTTTTCTAACGTTGATTATTATTTAGTAGGTTCAATCCCAAATGTATGAGTGTAGATAAAGTAGTGTATGAAACAGCACATAACTAGGTAATGCAAAAATCTCAAATTTAAAAACATTTACTTACATTGACAACAAATCTTGCCCTCGTGACCGTCAAAGTTGACAGGTCAGAGTGACCCACCTGTTCGGAAGCGGTCACTATCAAAATTGGCCGATGCTGTATCAGAGACCAAAATAAATCGACCCATTTGGCATCCCGCTTGGCTTCATGGTACCAGTAATTGTTCATTAATAATATAATGGAGTTTCATGGACTCCTTTTGATAAAAATCACATCTTGATCAGAGTTCATGAGCCTGCAGTTGTGGGAGAGATGCTTGAGAGTGGTATTTGATTCTAAAAGACAAAACTGATGAATTCTTACGAGATAGGCCACTGCGCTAAAATTTACTGTTTTAAAATGTATATTTTTGTATAAGTATTTAATAAGTATTAAAGATAAAATCTCTTTATTATTTTTCAACACACTTGCTCGTAAAGTGAGCCCTAATACATCGCTTTTAGGGCCATAAACCGAGCTATAACCACAGAATATATAATAGTACTAACGTACAGAAGTCCGTCCCCGCGAAGACCATCAAATAATAAGCTACTCTCGCTGCACGGCAATAAAGTACAATTTCAAACTGCACAACGCTGCGTGGATAAAATTATATGCACCTACGAAGAAGAAAGAGAGGCGTCTCTTTCTGTCGCATAGCTCTGTCTCAACCGACACATTTCGGGGTTGCTACTCGCTAGTTACTGATATCATAGAAAACATTCGTTATGCCCATGAATAAACAATGAAATTACTAATAGGTACCTACTTATAAAATAAAATAAATCTACCTAATAGGTGAGCTGAGCATATTTAAAGAGCATAAATAATAAGTATTTCTAAGTAGTTAGAGAAGCTCGATGGCGCAGTGGTATAGCGCCTGGCCCAACGATTGCGGAGGTTAAGCAACTTTTGCAATGGTCGGTTATGGGATGGGTGAAAAAAAAATAGTATTTTTTAGCTTTTTTCTTTACTGGTGCCATATTTCGAACTTCGATACAACTAAGTATGTAAATATATATACAAAAAATACAATAAACTTTGGTAGGTAGGTAGGTACGTTAGTAATTAAGTATCAAAAACGAAGTGCATGCAGTTTCGCATTCGGCGCTTGACTGACTCGTTTCGTTCGTGACGTTCACGCGCTGCGCTCTCGTCGCTTGCACACGCCGCGCGTTTCGGTCGGCGCGGTGATATCCCTCGACAATGGCCCTCTTGGAGTGGGCCGCGAGCAGTAGGCTAATATAAAAGTTTAAGCGCGGAGTGATACCCCCCCAAACGCGTGCAACAATATATATAAAACACTAGTACGTAATAGAATTAACCCTACAAAGTTAAATTAGTACCTTACTGCAAGTTCTATGCGAGTAAACAGAGCATTCCCAATTTAGCGCGGTAATACAGTTATTTTTTTTATTTATTTTTTATTTATTTATCTATTTATTTCAGGCAACAGAAATATCGTTTACAATATTAGGCCCATATAATAAATACCTTACAGACTAGCATACATAATATATTATAACTATTTTATTTATTTACACGTATAGAAGGCGGCGACGTGTTACGCAACGTAGTGTCCGGTAGCCGACCTCTAAACCGGCGGAATAGGACACCCTTCGGCCAAAAATCTTCCTTCATGAAGGTCGACAGATGTTAGTAACAACAAAGAGGTTTTATGCTGCTGAAAATTCATATACGTTTTTGGAATAAATAAATGTTTAAGTCCTTAATTAAGTCAAACAAATATTTATTATTATCAAATTATTAATAATTCACAATATTTTGTTATAAAATATTTGCATTTTATCACTTAAAAGGATTGTTAACCACGTGGTCTCCATACAAACGGCGATAACGTTTCCCACCCTCTAAACCTTAACCTACAGTAATTAATTTTTGGTATTTTTTTGAAATGCCTAAATACTAGGGCTGTACGTTTTGATTTTTTAAATATCTATAATAGATTTCGAAATATTTGCATTTTAGTGATTTCATACAAAACACAGAAGTGCCAATATTTTCAAATCTACAATGAATATTCTAAAAATCAAAACGTACAGCCCTAGTATTTAGGCATTTCAAAAACATACCAAAAATTCATTGCTGTAGGTTAAGGTTTAGAGGGTGGGAAACGTTATCGCCGTTTGTATGGAGACCACGTGGTTGACAATCTTCTTAAAATTATAATTTTGAAGTAGGCTGTATGCTCACTCACCCCTTTGTTCGCAATAGTAGTTTATGATACAAGGTTGGTAAGGAGGTTTTTAAAACGAGTTGACGTTTTATAAGCCCGAGCCGTAGGCGAGGGTTTATAATCGTCACGAGTTTTAAAAAACCTTAACAACCGTGTGCCATACTACGTTTTTCAATACATTTGCGAGAAAACATTATAGGTACTGCTGAAATTGTAATCTATACATATAATAAAACTGTAAATTCTAAACATTTGTGCACGAATTACGCAAAAACCGCTTAACGAATTTTGATGGATTTTTCACAATTTAGTAGATTGAGGTCCAACTTAAAATCTAAGCTATGTTTCATCAAATTCAGGTGGGTGGAACGAGGGAAACAGCTTGAACTCTCCGTAGTACTAGCTTTCATACACTAAAGGGGTCATTTTAAACTGGTTGCAATATTTTTCTACTGTCCAAGCGGATGAAGTCGCGGGCGGAAGCTAGTAGAAATAAAAAAAAACGTTCGTAAACAAAAACGCACGGCGCCGGCGTGCGGTAAAATCAACTTTCCGCACGCTGTACTATCCCGTAAACAAAAACGCACGGCGTGCGGTAAAATCAACTTTCCGCACGCTCGACTGTCATCGTAAACTTACATTTTCGAGCAACTGTATTGAAAAATATTCTTGCGTTGGGCGTGTGAAAAAAACAAAAAAACCTGCGCTGCGCGTCTTTTCCCATAATTATCATATTTTGTTTTTGTCGTATTTGTTGCTGTGTGTTGAAAAACGTCGTATGAAACTCGTGAGCTCTTGCTTATTGCACACTCGGCTTATTGGAATTTAAACGAATACCCTATACCTACGAGGGTGGTTTGATAACTCCATGACTTTGAAAAGAAGAAATACTTTTTTTATAATTTATTTTTGTGTCTTAAAAAGAAACTCCTGGCATCTTTACACTATATTTTTTTCAAATTCGGCAAAAGATTATTACTTTTGGAATCAAAAAGCTCAAGCGACTTCTAACTTTTCTTAATGACCCTGTGGAGTGTCGACCCTCTCGGCGGCACTCTTGACATCAAAACTAAACGAATGAAGATGCTAATCCTTCCTATTCTCTATCTAGATTCAACCACAGTGAGATTTTTTCTCCTACCAAACATGAATAAATGTCTTGGCGAGCAAAGATTTTCATCAAACCAAAAGGTGGTGTCTGAAATGGGCCTTCATTTCAGTTACCAGTTTTCAGGCGATGAATGCAAAAAATAATGGGTTAAAGTGGTAGAAACTTCGTTGGACTGAATACGCAGAGCTACAATAAGATTATGTAGAGAAATAAAACAAAATATTCCGAAAAAAAGTCTTTCTTCATTAAAAAGTCATGGACTTATCAATCCACCCTCGTATTATTTAAGAGTATTCTGTAGTATTACCAAACAACAAGATGTTAGTCAAATTTAGGTTAGATCACCATTAATTTGTGGCTCTTTCACATAATAAATCAGTCGTATTCCGTATTTTATAAAATGTCATAGCCATGGTGTAGTAAATATTATGACCTCGCTACCTCGTCTTAGTAGTACGCGAAATAGGAACCATGGTCGCCAAGAATTCTACGCAAATGACATAGTTCGTCTATTTTAAACACACATCCGTTTTTATTGTATTTCAGTCTATCTGCTTTGATGCGTAATTAACTAAACTCTACAATTGACTCTACTCTAAAGAGATTTACTTTTCTGTTTGATTTTTCTTTATTGGAGCTACGCTACGTATAAGTATGTATATTGTACTATTTCTTAAAAATAAATAAATAAAATAATAATTACTATAAGTTCTCGAAAAAAAACCACTAGTTGTAACATCAATTAGTTTTTTGTTCACGTCTTGCAAAGCCTAACAAAAGGTTTGTCTGCGAGTACTGATAAATTAATCTTAAGTTTAATATGTAATTAAAGCGAAGTACCTACTTCACGAGGTAACACAATAAGTTCAAACATAAACTGCTAAGTCGTATCATTAAGGCCACATGACCTTTCTTTTGAATTTTCCCTAAGTCCGGCTTTTCAATTTTGAAATAGTTATCCTACGTTGGAGTCTAAAGTGGGTCACTCCTCCACCCGCATTTCGGAAGTAATCCCTTTGACATAGAGAGCTAATACCGCGAACGGTGCTCTCATGAATGCAATCCGGAAATGCAATTGGTCATTTGAAGCTTAGTCAATAGCTTTTTGGTGCTGTGACTGCACTTTGATAGTTAAACCTCTGTGGCCCTATCCTACTTAACAAGTTGTGATTTCGTTGTTTATGTACTCGTATATGTGTTTTCGAAATCTGGAAACACAAAATTGTATTGGAAATCAGATATGACATTACTGAATTACATAATGTTCACCTATATTTATTAGTGGTAGACTGCCCACTAGCATTTTATTTTATTTCAAACTCGGACATGATGTTTGTTTGATGTACCTATACTGTTAATGTGATCAGCAATCAAAACAGCTTTAAATTCCATGTCATGTTTTGTAACTCCGTTGCGTTGGCAGTGGGCTGGACACATAGCGAGAAGAACCGCTGGCCATTGGGGCGGAAAGGTTCTGGAATGGCTCGCGCGCACCGAGCGACGTTCCGTGGGTAGGCCCCCCACAAGGTGGACCGACAATCTGGTGCGCGGTCGCGGCCCGATCGTTGTGGAGATCATTGGGGAGGCCTATACCCAGCAGTGGGTGTCGTGCAGCTGATATGATGATGATGAACTCCGTTGCAGGTAACATGGTACCGCAACGAGCGGCGCCTGATGGAAGCGGAGCGGGTTTCTCTGGTGCGCGACGGCAGCTTCTGGTGCGCGGAGCTGGCGGCGGTGAGCGTCGACGACGCCGGCCGCTGGACGTGCTCCGCGGAGAACGGTGGCGGCCGCGCCAGCTGCTCCGCGCACCTCAACGTGCTGGGTGAGCATGCTTAGTGTCCCGTTGTACTCTAGTCGTTATTTAGGCGGATGGTGCATGGAACTTCTTCGCTGAGAACGCCGCAGCTGCTCCGCGCACCTCAACGTGCTAGGTGAGCAACTTTTGTGTCCCGTCGTAGTCTACTCATTGTCCAGGCGGCTGGTGCTGGTCAGCATCATTTTGTTATTGCCTTTGCTAGTCTAAATCTTTAACTGCTTCTGTAAGTCTTCTTGCCAGTGTTGTCAGACTCAGAGTGGGGCGTGGACGTCGGGACGATTATAACATTGGGTTATTCTTCTTGAAATCTGTTTCCACTTTCAGCATTTACGACATTTAACCTCTATTGAAGAAAAAATAAGGCTTTATCACCAAGTCTTTTTCAGACTGTTTGATAGAATGAGATTATATGGATTCACATAATAGCCGTCTGTCCCCTCAAATGATGTGCAGGTTCCCTTATGGGTGAATAGCCCTTGATTCAAATAAACAATAAAATATCATCAGTGTTGGTAATTATGTATATTTATTCCAGTGCCAAAAGCTTACAAGCGGCCAGAGTTCGTGGAGGAGCTGCGCGCGCTGCTTACAGAACAGGGCACCGTGTCCCTCGAGTGCAAGGTGGTAGGCGTGCCCACGCCGGTGCTGCGCTGGTTCAAAGTGAGTAGCTATTCCAGAAGATTAGATCTGCTTTCTTCTTTGCGTGTCGACTCCAGTGTCATATTTATGAGGACTACAACTTAGCCATCGATACAGCATTATCAGTGGCCTTATAAAGATCCGCACGCGTGCAGGTGTTGGGACACGCAGGGCATGATAAAAGATGTGCCATTGTCTGGGGGGAAATACATCACAGACATGCACTCTCCGAGATGTAACCTGTGCATGCTCTCCCAGCTTCGGCCTACTTGAGTGAGTAGTATTTTTAAGGACTTCCAAGTTGCCCAAGATAGATCATGGTCAGGGGGAAGTTGTTCCGCCAGCTCAGTATTTGAGTCTGTGAGATGAGATAATACACTTTTATTGGTAATTTTTAACTTCTATGTAGTCTTCTTGAGTCTCTTGTGACCCTTGTGATGTGTGTGTATTCTTGTCAGCTATTTTTTCATATTTATCACATGGGCCCAAAATAGTTCTAAATATGTTGATGTATGTATCTGATGTAAATAAACGAAAAACCTATTTCAGGACAGTCGCGAAATAAAAGCTGGTGATGTGTTCGCACTGACCGCCAACGCGGAAGACCCGACGTCCCTAGGAACGTACACGTGCGAGGCGGTGAACTGCATGGGCCGCGCCTACTCCTCCTCCAAGGTGCACGTGGTCGGACGCACCACCAAAGAACGCGCCGCCGCTGGGTAACTAGCTCAATCTTCAATTTAGTTTTATTTAGTGTTGTGTTGTTCAGGTCCCCAACAGTCTTACAGCTTCGGACACACCACCAAAGAACGCGCCGCCGCTGGGTAACTAGCTCAATCTTCAATTTAGTTTTATTTAGTGTTGTGTTGTTCAGGTCCCCAACAGTCTTACAGCTTCGGACACACCACCAAAGAACGCGCCGCCGCTGGGTAACTAGCCTCAATCTTCAATTTAGTTCCATTTAGTGTTGTGTTGTTCAGGTCCCCAACAGTCTTACAGCTACGCGCAATAACAAACCACAAATTTTTTATGGTGATCGTAATTTTTGACGTCACAATTGACGCCCTCCCTTCCCTCCGTCCTTTTGTGTCTCCCCCCGTAAAGATCGAGGTGGGCGCTAATAACCGCGACACAGTTCTAACTAATGTAGTTATTACCGTAATAAATGCACAAATGTGGTGGTTTTCCCTCAGCGTAACGCCGGAGCCGCCGCCGATCTTCACCAAGGAGTTGGAGGATCGTCTGGTGCGCGTCTGCGAGCCGCTGGCGCTCGGCTGCAGCGTCATGGTGCCGCCCTGGCCGCGCGGCGTCGTCTGGTACAACAAGGACGGCAAGATCGAGCCCGGCGACAGGTGGGATAGTCACCAGGGACTCACTTAGGGCTGCGAGCCGCTGGCGCTCGGCTGCAGCGTCATGGTGCCGCCCTGGCCGCGCGGCGTCGTCTGGTACAACAAGGACGGCAAGATCGAGCCCGGCGACAGGTGGGATAGTCACCAGGGACTCACTTAGGGCTGCGAGCCGCTGGCGCTCGGCTGCAGCGTCATGGTGCCGCCCTGGCCGCGCGGCGTCGTCTGGTACAACAAGGACGGCAAGATCGAGCCCGGCGACAGGTGGGATAGTCACCAGGGACTCACTTAGGGCTGCGAGCCGCTGGCGCTCGGCTGCAGCGTCATGGTGCCGCCCTGGCCGCGCGGCGTCGTCTGGTACAACAAGGACGACAAGATCGAGCCCGGCGACAGGTGGGATAGTCACCAGGGACTCACTTAGGGCTGCGAGCCGCTGGCGCTCGGCTGCAGCGTCATGGTGCCGCCCTGGCCGCGCGGCGTCGTCTGGTACAACAAGGACGGCAAGATCGAGCCCGGCGACAGGTGGGATAGTCACCAGGGACTCACTTAGGGCTGCGAGCCGCTGGCGCTCGGCTGCAGCGTCATGGTGCCGCCCTGGCCGTGCGGCGTCGTCTGGTACAACAAGGACGGCAAGATCGAGCCCGGCGACAGGTGGGATAGTCACCAGGGACTCACTTAGGGCTGCGAGCCGCTGGCGCTCGGCTGCAGCGTCATGGTGCCGCCCTGGCCGCGCGGCGTCGTCTGGTACAACAAGGACGGCAAGATCGAGCCCGGCGACAGGTGGGATAGTCACCAGGGACTCATTTAGGGCTGCGAGCCGCTGGCGCTCGGCTGCAGCGTCATTGTGAATGCAGATGAATTTTGTAAAACTGTTCGCATTCACTTCGCGATTATTTTTTTATCGTAGCCCGTAGATTGATGAAATGATTTTCTTTATGAAAGTGCTAATACAACGTAAAACCGGAAAACTAGAAGGTGTTAACATAAAAATTGAGACTTTTTCGGAAGCTCACGAATAAGAACCTTAAAGGATAAATATCTTCCGATTACGTAATTCTTTTTTCATAGTAGGGCCCTGTGTTTGCGAGCCTACACTTCTGACTGGTGTCTGTCTGGTTGTCAGGTATCACGTGGTGGAGGACGGCGTGGGCGGATACCTGCTGGAGGTGTCTGCGGCGGAGTGGGGGGACGAGGGCGAGTGGAAGTGCGTCGCCACCAGCGCCGGCGGCCGCGTCGGCATCTCCACCTGCTACGTGTCCATGGACGGTGAGTGGGGGGCGGGCGCATGCTGGAGGGGTCCGCGGCGGAGTGCTAGGTGTCTATGGATGGTGAGTGGAGGGGGGCGTGGGCGCCTGAAAGTCTGTGCAGCGGAGTACTACGTGTCCATGGACTGTCAGAGACACAACTATTTACCTCGTATACTCCCCAGACATTTTTCCCACAGTAGGTCAAGTACTCGTCCTTCATCTCACCTGATGTTAAATGACGTTAAGTCAGTTGGAAGCGTATTGCACCTGGAATCCTCAATCCTCAACCACGTCATGATTGTTTTGCTTCTAACTGCCTGACTACAACAATGGTAAATTGTTAATATAGCATCATACTTAGGTGAGGCGGTGAAGAATTATATAGAACTAGCTTTTGCCCGCGACTTCGTTCGCATGGACATTTTAGAAAATCATTAGTATCTATCCTTAAAATGCTGGTAGAAGGTCCCCGTTCCCGTCCTCGTCTCTATCCCTATCCTTCCCCTACCCAAAATTCTTTCTTAGTGCTCACCTACACCGTGAAAGGTATCTACTCTCCAATAATGTTGTCATCTTTCAGCCGTTAGTGGTCTAGCCGTATATCCCTACAATCAATTTATCAATTTAATTTAATTTATTTCCAGTTCCGAAGAACTACCGCAAGCCTCGGTTCATGGAGAACCTGCAAGCGGTGCTGACGGAAGAGGGCCTGGTGTCGTTCGAGTGCAAGGTGGTGGGCTTCCCCACGCCGGTGCTGAGCTGGTTCAAGGACGGCCAGGAGCTGAAGCCAGGGGATGTCTACCAGGTTTGATCACTTTTTGTTATGATCAATGGGATAGTGCTTGGCCTTCACCTCACCACACAACAAGCTATTGATCTGCCTTTGGATGAATTTATAAACCATGTTAAAGAGACGTTCATGGGTAAATGTTATTATAAAGTAGACGATTATCTGGAAGTTCAAAATACCTGGAAAATGGAAATACCTGCTAGATAAGTAACTTTTTTGCCAATAATCATGTTATACTGTATTTGGTAACGATATATTAAAATTGTAAATATCGTTACTGATAAGGTAAGTTTCTTGCGCCCGTTCTGCTTATCAGTTAAAAAGTCTGGAACTGGAACGGGTGGTGGAAATATAGACGTTAATTATTAAGTTTCTTTGAATAAAGACACTTTGACTTTGAATTTGACCTGATGTTAAGTAACGATGAGGCGAAGGTGGAAGCGCACTATACCCGAAATCCTCATCACTGAAGAACTGGCTATCTTACCTCTAATTGCCGCAATACAACAGTTTTTAAATTGTTGCTATGGCGTCAGACTTAGGTAGCTAGCCAGGCGGACTTGAAATAAACCCTACCACCAACCAAACCGAGTACAAATTGTACACCCCCTGGGAATCGAAACCGAGACCCCTGCGCCTTACACGGGTGGGCGAACCACTAGACAACAGAGGCGGGTAAACTGCTACTTCTCAGACTTTTTCCCTGATAGACAATGAGCTGGAGAGCCCTTGTATCCCATCACCTGCAGAATAAGACGTAAGTAAGTAGTTAACACGTGAAGGCGTAACAAACAAACGAACGGACTTTCGCATTCACAATATTAGTAAGGATAAATAGCGTTCTCATACTCAAGAATGGTAATTATTGTCTCTTAGTTGACCGGCACCAACTCGTTGGGGTCTTACTGCTGCATCGCGCGGAACTGCATGGGCCAGGCCAGCAGCTCGGCCGAGCTCACCGTCGAAGACATCCAGAACCAACTCAATGAAGACGAGAAACTCCAGCTGTTCTCCAAGAACCAGGCGCCCAAGTTCATACAGGGGCTGAAGAGCGTCGAGGCAAAAATTGATGAACCATTCCGTTTTACTATTAAAGGTAACTTAAAATTAATAAGTAACTTTTGGGGTTTGCATACGTCTTTAAAAAAAACCCTAATGCCTTTTCAGCATTATGTAAGTAGCTATGTGTCTTCGAAAGCTCATTAATAATTTATTTAGTAGGATTTTTTATACAATTACCTATAGGTAATTGCTTGAAACTGAGAGATAACTTCAAATAAAAAAACTATGGATAAGTAATTTGAATTTCTGTTTTTGCAAAACACTAATATTTCTATTTTTTACAGTCGCTATTCCGCCTGAGCCATCAGTCCTATGGTATAGGGACGACCAGCCCGTAGACGAATCGAATCGCTGCCACCTCAGCAAAGAGGATCGCGGCGCGTTCAACCTCGATATCCAGGCCCTAGAGCTGCTCGACCAAGCAGAGTGGAAGTGCGTCGCCATGAACGATTTTGGACACAGCGTCACTTCATGTTTCCTCAAACTAATCATACCAAGACATTATAAAAAACCACGTTTCCTAGAAAACCTTCAAGCCATCCTCTCCGAGGAAGGAGCGGTCAACTTGGAGTGCAAGGTCATAGGTGTGCCTCAGCCCGTACTTAAGTGGTATAAAGATGGAGAAGAACTGAAACCTGGTGACATTCACCGAATCATCTCAGGACAAGACGGCACGTGCTGCCTTGGAACGTATACGTGTGAAGCTCAAAACTGCATGGGCATCGCTGCTAGTTCAGCCTCTCTTTTGGGTTTCGATGACTCGATGAAAGCAAAGAACAAAAAGAAAGCTGAAGAACAGGCACTACAAAGAAATCTATCTCTCAGCACTATCCACGAAGAAAGAACTTCACAGATGTACGATACTCCTGTTGGAGATATCACATTAGATGACAAGGGAGAAATTTCATTTTCTTTCGATGGAAAAGAAGTTTCTGTATCATTATATGAGACGCCTGATCTTACGGAAGAAGAGGCGTTGCAAATCGTAGAAATGTATGCTGACCAATTATCTGAAAACGTCACCGAACACAATGTCGTTGAACTACCACCTTTGAGATTTGTAAAAGAGACGTCTACATCCGGAAATCTATTAATGGAAGCTATAATTATTGACGTTTCTCCAGAATACTTTGCATCCCCTGAAGAGGACTTAAGAACGGAGGCTGACGTTGAAGATCTTTCGATTGCCGATGAAAACGGCCCTCCACAGTTGTCTCTAGATCAAGATGTTGGGGGTGAAGACTATTTAGAAAAAACTATGGCATTGTTATCAGACGAAAAATCTGATATTCCTAAAAAAATGCCAAGGAAGAAATCAGATTCACAAAGGAGTGCTGATGACTTTTTCAGTTTGTCTCGCGATCAGTCGCTATCTGAAGAAAGAAAGGACGATGACACTCAAGTGCTGTCGGAAAGTGATTTACAAAGCTTCGCTAGTGCCCGAAGCTTAGGTAAACCTAAGTCAAAGTTATCGAAACCTTCTCTTGAAGATGGACAGGAATCTTCTGATATCACAAAAACGATACTAAATAAAGAGGAAATTCAAAAGAAAATTGAAACAGAAACAGTGACACCAGTTTTGAAACCTAAACGAGAAAGGCGCAGTAGCCGCAGTTCGAGACGATCTAGTTCTGGTAGCGAGAAATCCTTCAGTAAATCGGGAGATGAGCCAAAAGCTCTTAAAATTCAAGCTGACATGGAACAAAAACCAAAGAAGGTTTCTTTATCTGATGAAGAATTTAAAGAAAAAAATACAGTTATCAGTGCCTCTTTAGCTAAGATAATAAATGACGTTCAAATCATTGAAAGAGATATTATTCTTAAATCTGAGCTAATGTCATCCGCTGCCACCGCATCACGAAGCTTGGAAATAATCAGTACTTTAATCAAACCTTTATCTGAAATACAAAGTATTGCTGATGTAGTTAAAGATTCCGCCTTAGAATGCAAAGAAGTTAGTAGCACTCTTTTTATTAATCTACCTCAATCTTTAAAATCACTTCACCAATCATTAACGATTGTTGAGAAATGTATAGATGTAGAAAGTGATAATAAAACACTAGTAAAGAAAACATGTGTTGCATTTATAGAGACGTGTGGTGAAGAAATGAAAAAGTGGATGAACGAAATTGCAACTATTACTGAAAAAGAATATGTCATAGCCGAACCTAAGACGATGTCAGAAATCAACTCATTTGTTAATGAAATGAATGCAGTTATAAGATTTTCAGCTGATACCATTAAAGCACGGAACCTTCTGAGTGAAGCTAGTGAAATTAAAATTGAAGAACCATCGATAGAAGCCAAGCATTTAAGAGATACGCAAAAGGCATTATTTGAATTAAAAAGCCCACTCAACTCTTTATTATGTATTGTAGATACTGCTGATAGCACTAAACTTACTGATGTGAGTAGGGTGAAAAGTAGTGAAGTTATACTTAACGATATGTCGGCTTCCATACTGGATCTTCAAGCTGCACTTGAACAAATTGAAGCTTTATCTGTAAAAGAATCTACAACATCTGTGTGTAAATATAATACGGATATTATTGAAACGGTAATGGAATCAATTTTGAAACTGAGAAGTTCTTTTGAACAATTATCCATTGAAGCCAAAAGTGAAGAAGATAGAGAACTACTAAAAGGAGTTTTAATATCCATCAAAAATAACTTAAGCGAAATATCATCTCAGATTCAAGCTACTGAGAATAATGTTGGTTCATTCGACATTTTGCAAAGTGAAAATAAACTTGAAATATTACAAAAGATGGCTCAAATTTTGATATCATTGGAAAACAGTATACCGCGATTGGAAACGATCCCTGAAGTTAAAACGCATATGGATGTATTCCACAAAAATCTGACGAAAGTTTTAGAAAATGTTATAGAGAGTAATGATGCAAAGAAATATTTCACTTTCATGGAAGTTTGTGACGCCGTAAATCGGCTTAATACTTCAATATTAAATATAAACACAGATCATGTTTTGTATTTAGCTAGCATTAATAATACCCTAAGTATTGTACACCAGATGTTTATAAAAAATGTATTTGAATCAGAACTAAATTGCTCCATCCTTTCAAACACTACAGATGCATTATTAAGTGTTCAAGAATCTTTGAACCGTGCTGACGAAATTAGTATTCAATTGGATTCAGAGCATGCTAAAAATATCCCAGCTATGGCTTTTGAAACAAGCAAAGCAAATATTATTTTTGAACATATAGATCAAACGATAGCTATTATAAATACTGTCAAAACAATGGAATCGACGACAGATGTAAAGATAAACGTGGCTCCCATCCTTGAAAATATTTGTCCTATATTAGAATACCTAAAACGTAATATAGGATGTGTTCGATCTGAGGATATCCCTGGAAATGAGCAAATTTCAGAATTATCTGACGCATCTTTAGTGATGTCACTTGCAACCCCGCTTTTGGAATTAAATCAAAATATGTTGACATTAAATCAAGTAATTATAGAAAACTTAGATAGCCTCAAAGAAAATACTGAGATTGCATCCGCTATTGCTGAACCTCTTCATGAGCTATATACTACTTTGCAAATTATACAACAAGACGTAATTTCACAATATGATGAAGACTTAACTCCTTATGACGTCAGTATTAATATGGTTAGTGCCGTTCAAAATCTACAGAGTTGTATAGTTATGATAGAGGAGCCACATGCAGTAGAAGGTATTGATGAAATGTCCACTTTAGAAGATATATCGGGTATAAAAACAACAGCAGAAACTATACCGTCTGACCGCTTAGTTCTACCTTCTGCAGAAGAACTTAATATACAACAATCTGTGGAATCTTTTGATCAAGAAGTCTTTGTATCAGCGACAGCGCAGACTTTACAAACTCTGAATGAACACATAGCAGTTCTTCAAAGTCCTGAAGTTTTAGACGCTCTTGATACTCTATCAGAAGTTAGTGACTATTCTAGTCTTAAATCAGTCGCATTAGGTTTAGGGGACCTACATGTGGGGATAGAAGAAATACTACATCCCCTTGTAGTAGAAAGTTCAGATGAAATTATGAATTTAGCAAATATTAATAAGTTGACAGCAATTGCAGAACCAATGCAAGAGCTTCATCAAAGTTTATCAGTGTTAGATGCAAATAACATTCCAATTTATGAACATATTTTAGAAATGCCTACGGAAAGGATAAATGTTGTGCTGAGTAACATTTTTGAATTTAAAGAGTATTTAAGTAAATGTATGGAAGTGGTATTCCCGGCTATGGAAACTGCAGATAAAACTATAGAAATATCTAACAAAGTAGAAACATTAAGAGGGGTATGTGAACGACTTAAAGATATTTTACATGTATCAAGAACAATATCTTCAGAAGTTACTACCAACCAAGATATACAAACCTTAGAAGAAACTGTAGACAATTTGCTAAATGCTACAGACGTCTCTAGAGGAATTCAAATCTATGAGGTGAAGAATGTTACCGAAAAATTATATGAAAAAATTGTAACAATACAAGAGGACTTAATACAATATACTCCCCTTACGGCTGAAAATATATCTGACGAAGCAAAATTAGTCCAGACCATAGATGAAATTGAAAGTAACATAGCTGTGTTGGAACAATATGACTTCGTTGATTTGTCACATGTATCACAATTAACCTCATGTACAACACCACAGTTAGCGGGTGAAATTGATATATCCTCCTTAATACAAATGGATGATATCCTACAGAACGCTGTGAACGTTGTTCAAGATTCAGAGCCACTTACATCGGTAGCTGACTTAATGATATTAGAAGACTTTTTCGTGACTTGTAAAAATGAATTTACCATGTTGCGTCACATTATTACCAAAACTATAAGTCATAAAAAAATCATACGTCTTATACAAGAATTCGGCTTCCTTCAAAAGCTTATAAAAGATTTTCAAGTAAAAAGTCAAGAATTAAAATTTTCCGAAGATATTAATAGCTATATATCCACATTTTTTGTACAAGCAGGTGATAACCTAGGCACTGTACAGAAACTTATTTTAAAGCTCTTAGATTCTCAGTCAGAACTATTGTTTAAAGGGCCTGCAGATAAAATTGAAACTGTAAGTGTATCCTTGAAGGATATTGTCAACCAACAGACAGTTAAAACAGATGCCTTCGACCAAGTTATTATTAAATTCGTAGATATTATTGACCTTTTGAAACCAAAATTGCGAAATCTTCAGGAACATCTCACAAAAGAAATAATGGATCTTACAACAGAAACTCCTGAAGATGATTCGATGTTATTTAAAGAACTGGATTGTATTTTAAAAATTGTTGAAGTGCAATGTTCATCAACTTCATTAAATTATATAAATAAGAATATTTTATTAAACCTTTTTGAATGTTTGCAAAAACATCAAAACTACAAGGATGCAACTGGATCAGGAAAGTATTTAATTGTGTCTAAGTGTGTATGTGAGTGTGGAGATATATTACAAAATATTACTGCAAGTACGTTATCTTCGGACAAATTAACTGCCAGAAAAGAAAATGTTGAAGATAACACACTTAAGGCTGTTCTTAATGAAATGCTAGAACCGCTTCAAGCGTTGCGAGATCAAATTATAAGTATTCAAGAAAAGGTTTGTTCTAATACTGAAGAAGATTCAGTTTCTCTTGACTTGACAACCACTGAATCTATAGTGGAAACCATGGCTGAGATTCATAAAGGATTTAAAGAACAAATAGAATCTTTAGAAACTGGTGTTGCCGCTGAAAACATTTCATTAATAATGGAAGCAGACAAGGAAATTCATGCAATCCAAGATAGCTTAAAGTTAATGGAGAATGTGCCAGCTGTGAAAGATTTGAAAGAAATAACCAAACCTATCGAATGTGTTGAAAAAACATTACACTCTATTCTATCAAAAGAAGATGAAAAGGAAATCGTGGAGACTCTTCCGAAAGGTACGTTAGCTAATTTCCGTGGGTTATTTATTAGATAATATTTGGCCTTATACTTTTAATTAATAATTCTTGTAAAAACTTCTTTCTAGATGTCAATTCTAATATCGATTCATTGGAAAATGCTTTAGATCGTTTCCTAAATATTGAAACAGATATATTGGCTGTAGTAGAAATATTCAGTGAAATTGATATTAAAGCATGTTTGAAATTGGCTTACGAGTTAAAAAAGTTGTCTGAAACGGCTACCCTTGTTGATAAAAAATGGGAACTAATAACTTCGTTAAAAAATGCTCTATCCCAATATGATTGGCTTAATTCTGAAAAATATTCGGAAATAAAGAACCCATTAGAAAAGGAAAAACTGACAAATATATATTTAACTACTTATCAACTATTAGCAGAATTAGGTATAGCGGAAGATAATACTATTAACGATACACTAGTTGAAGTAAAGACAAAAGGTAATGCAAGTAAAACTGTAAATAACGAATGTTTATTTGGCTTCATAATTTAATTTTATAAAATGTAATTATTCATCAACAAACTGCTGGCTACTTTTTCGAGTTGTACAGGTTAATTACCTGTAGGCGTATTTCATTGTTATGGCTTAAAGTTTGTTTTAGAGAGATTTATAATAATCTATACATATCATTAGGTATAAATAAAATAATAATATTAATATACCTATGTGCTACTTTCAGGTAAGCTGCCTCAAATTCTGCAACACGTAGAACAATACATAGAACTACTGGAAGTAGTTGAAGAAACCGGTGTCATTTTGAAAATAGATAAACTGAAAGAAACTGTTGACATAGCTCGAGAGTTACGTGACAGCTTATTAATTAGTGAACAGATAATTTCTGAAGAAACTGGGGAACTACAATTAAATCTTAATAATAATCAAACGCAAATAGCACTTAAACTGCAAGAAGCTCTTTCAACCTTGCATCTTCAAGTACTAGACACATCCTCAGAAATTTTATCAGAAAAAAAATCTGATTTCTCAAAAAGAGTTGTTCAAGCAACTTCATGTTTACGTGACGATTTAGTCGCGTTATCAAATACTCAGGTAGCTACGACGGTGCCTCTGTCAGAAATCGTGACTGAAAAATTAAGTGAAACGGAAGCTTTGTCCGAACCCGTCGAAACGGTTGCTTTTCAACCTGTAGGATCATACATCCCTGATGACACAAGTAGCGCCGTTTTGAAAAAAGAGGTATCTATTATCCCCAAAAGTTCAGAAGATGTATTCACTGAGTCTACAAGCACTTTTGCACTTTCGGAAGATACACAGAATAAACTAGAAGAAGAAGATGCTGTTCAAGCATCTCTTACAACTAATGATGCATTACAAAAATCTGAGGTAGTAGCGTTTGAAAATGTAGAATTGGTTAAGCAAGAAATGGTTTCAAAAGAGAGCCAAGGTATGAATATTGCTGTTGCATGTGAATTAACACCTGCAGAATCACTTCTTGTTAAAGAAGTTGAGTTATTGGCCGGTGAACAAATCCCAGACATTCAAGTTGCTCCACAACTTGATGACCAGGCTACTACAACAGAAAGTCCCTTGGTGAGAGCTGATGAGTCATACAAACAAGAAGAGATAATACCAGGTAGTAAATAATTTTATTTTATGTTTTTCTTTGGCGTAAGAAACGCACTGTTTGTAAGACAAATTTTGTAACGGAGTCACACTGGTGTATAATAGATGAATAGTTGTATTTTTTTCCCTATTCCAGTACTAGTAATTTATAGTTATTTATGCAACTGGACTATAATAAGGGGTATTAAAACACGAATGTGGGTTGTCACACAAATATGTGACAATAGTATCACATTCGTGTTTTAATACCTAATTATGTACAGTTGCATACAAGACTTTATCGACACCCATTTTTTTTTATTTGGGAAACAAACAATATTTGAATACATAAGGATTAAAAACACCCATGATATTTATCTACACCCATGATATGTATCCTCTATAAAGGTTTTGACTTTGACTTTTCTCCCCCTCCTCGTCATTATGTCATCCGCAAGAGTGTTATAATGTTGTACTAAATTTCATAATGCAACGCATCCTTAAAAATTAACGGTGTATAATTTTTTTCAGACCAATTCAAACACTACATCGAAGATTTTATATCAGAAAATATTTTGGATGCAATAAATGAACTGTCATTGGTAACAAATGTAGAAGAACTTAGACAATCTATTAGAATCGCTACGGAATTACGTGAGAATTTTGAAGCTATAGAATCAACTGCTAAACTAGATGCAAGTGAATCACTTGAATCTTTGCAAGCTAATCAAAATCAATTGGCACAAAAGCTACAAAATGCTTTGTCGATTGCTCAAGAACAATTATTTGATGACTTACAAAATTTAGCACCAGTGGATGAAAGTAAAATTCAACAAGTGGCTGATGTTACTCTTAATTTGCAAACTAGCCTAGCCACTATTGTAACTCTAACTACGTCAGCTGATATAAAAGAAATACAACCATTTGAGTCCGTTATGCCTACAACAGGGCAAGTTGAGGAAAGTATAACATTATCGGATAAAATTGAAGCTATCGTGACAGAAGAATTATCGATTGTCATGAATAAGGATGTAAGTGATGATAAAGCATCAGAAAAACTGGATACTTATGTAATAGACAATATAAAAATTGAAACGGAAATAGTGAAACCCAAAGAACAAGTCCAAGAAGGCGTTCAAGAATTACATCGCGATACTTTGGCGTCTGTTGGCATATCAGGTGAAGACGCAGTTCTAGTACCAGAGGTATTTGAAATCACTGCAATGATTTCCGATCAAGACCTTCCAAAAATTGATGAAAAAGTGGTTGCTACTGTAACTGAAAATGATGTTTTTGATACTTCAAAGCTCAAAAGTACACCAGTCTTCGCAAACATCGAAGAACAGAAGATGAATTTAGGTATGTTTTTTTATATTGTGGTAGCTTTTTAATACAAAACAATATTTATCTTTAATTACACTGCTAAGTGATTTAACACCTGGTTACCAGGTATTTTGACCTCTCTAGCAACGATCTTAAATTACTACCCTGGGATTTTTTACAATTAAAAGCACCGGTAAAAACTAATTCATTGGTTATTTTGAATAAATGACAATGGACAAAAATATATGAAACTTTGTCTAAGAACCTCCACCATTGAGACTTAAATGGGAAATGAACTATACTTGTCACATGATTATGGCAAAGGATTATCAAAATACATCCCGGGATTCTTTTTATGGTCATGTTTACGTACCTAATTATTATTATATTGTATGAGGGCGGTTTGATGAATTTAAATTCGGACTTCATGTATGCCAGAGTCGTCTCGGTCGCTTTCAAATAACTGTATTTGATAATTCTTTTCGAAAATGTATTGTTTAGGGATCCTGTCGCATGGGGCAGTGATCAGTGACTCATGTTTCACTAGATTATTCCACAATGTGGAGTTAGGACCCTCTCGGTTGTACCAAAGACCCAGGTGTTTAAGCCTTATAGCAGCCATGGAGGCTTCCTGTTATATAAACAGGTCCAGGGGTGTTAGATCCAGAGCTACTTCTAGGGCGGCTGTGGGGGTAGTTCGCATGCAGCCGGTTATCGCAGAGCATGCCAATCTTTGGAATTTCTGCAGTTTGTTGATGACGGTGCTTTGCTCTGTTTTGGACCACCAGGCAACGGCTCCGTATGTGATTATAAGACGTATAACAGTTTTATACAGCCACATCGTTATTTTCGGTAAAAGCCCCAGCTTTTACCGAGTAGTCTTTTGTATTGGCAAAAGATGATGGTGGCTTTGCTTAGTTTCCCTTCGAGATGTCGATTCCAGAGGAGTTTGTTGTCTGTATCACTTCTAGATACTTGACTTTCTTGCTTCCTTTGAAGGAACAAACTGGTATTGAAAAGTTTAGGAAGTTTAAGATATAGACTTCGTTTGTTTGTGAACATGATTAATTCCGTCTTTGTTGGGTTTACTGTTAGATTGTGTTTAGTGCAACACTGTTCGACGACCTTCAATGCGGACCTTAATTGGTCACATATCACGCTCTCAACTCGTTCGCTAATAAGTATGGTCAGGTCGTCTGAATAGCCTACTGTGATGAAGTTACGGTCGTTGAGCCAACTAATTAGCTCATTGACCATAATGTTCCATAAGAGAGGTGAGGGGACACCCCCTTGGGAACATCCTTTAGCTACAACCCCTCTGGTAGTACCATTCACAGTAAATTGTATAGCTCTGTCTTTTAACATACTGTCATTCCTCCTGGCAATAGTGGAATCAAAACCATATTTGGAGAGGGCCTGGCTTAAGCTGGTAAAGTTGGTTTTGTCAAAGGCTCCTTCGATATCGATGAAGGTGCCTAGTGTTGATATTTTTTTTTTATTTTTATTTTATTTATCATAATTAATCATTTTGTGTTTGAGATTGCCTTCTATATTAGAAACCACCTTATGTAGGGCAGACTCTGTTGATTTGCCTGCAGAGTAGGCATGTTGGTTTGGATTTAAGGGGTTCGTGACTAATGCAGTGCTCCTTATCTCCCTGTCTATTAGTCTATCCAACGTCTTTAAAAGGAACGATTTGAGGCTAATTGGTCTGAATGATTTAGGTTGTGTGTAGTCTCCTTTGCCGGGTTTAGGGACGAAGACTACGTTGACTGCCGTCCATTTCATAGGAATATAGCGGTGTGCTAGGCAGCTTCTGTAGATGGCTACAAGGTGGTCTATAATACCTCCATAAGAGGAGGTCCATGAACAAACACAAGTCAGTTCCGTATCAGCGGCATAATAGCTATTTAGAAACACCAAGATTGAAACACAATAAGCAACCAAAACAGTGAGCAAACCTGACTAACCTGAGACCAAAGAGTAAAAATCAGAATGCAAAATAATATGCACCATGCCATGGTGCATATGCATCATGCTTAATGAAAAATATTTATAGTTTTGGTCTGGGTAATATACAACGTGTGTGTATTTTAATATCCTATAACTCTAGGGTTTTTTTCAGTTTATTAAGGTTAAAAAACAGTATTAATTATAGGTATTAATGAGACCTTGAAATCGAGACTAATAGCATAGGAAATCAAACCAATCAATTTTTTTTTCATTTTCATTTATCATACATAATAATTTAAAAACAAAACAGACTTCAAAAAACCTAACTCTAAAAAGCAAGAAATAATATTCAAATCACTAGATACGCATTATATCATTGTAATAATAAAAACACGTCTATTGAAGTCGGGTGGGGGGCTGGAGTACAAATTCCTTTTTTGTATTCTAAAAGCCCCACCCGACTTCAATAGACATGTTTTTATTATTACAATGATAATGCGTATCTAGTGATTTGAATATTATTTCTTGCTTTTTAATTTTTTTAAGTCGGTTTTCTGTTTTTTTAAACATTTTTCATTATTTTTAGTTTACCTAAACTAAAAATAATGAAAAATGTTTAAAAAAACATTTAGGTAGTATAGGTAGTATAGTATAGGTATATTATTTAGGGTGAAAAATTGAAATTGAAAAAATGTAATTTCATTAGCCATAAATCTCATCAGTGGAGGGTCTTGGACCACTTTTGCCCATTGTTATTTCCAGATTATTGCTGTTTACATTTAATAATCTTACTGTAACCAATATGAAACTGTGTTGTTAAATGCTGCAATAATGCAATAGCAAACAATAATGGTGTTTTCAGAAACATCTTCTAAAAGACAGCCACCGGTCAGATGTGACGCAGGGACCCATAGAAATAAAAAATGACCCATACAGAACTGCTTAATCTATTTTATTTCAAATTATATTTTATAAGTACACTTAAACACAGAGCACATACAATTCTCATTTTTTAATGATTTTCAGAAACACTCAAACAGGACATCCAATCCTACATATCGCAAGATTTTTCTCAAATGTTAGATGATTTATCGCAACAAATTCCTTTCGATAGCGTAAATAAATCGTTGTGTATTGCAAGATTATTAAGTGAAAGTATAGCAGCGAGTCAAGCAGTGTCCGGTCCAACGGAAAAAGTTTATCCAGTTGAAAATCAAACTTGTATTAGTTTAGCTAATGAACTATGGCAAAGCCTTACGACTCTTCAAATTCAATTATTCGAACACGAAAACGAAATTCTTACCACTTTAGGTAAAGAATCATACAAACAAATTACGGAATCTATCGTTAAATTAAACAATAGCCTCAGCAACGAGGTTGTCACTTCTTTTGCTGCGGTTTTACAAGACTCTATAATAGACGCTAGTTTAGTAAGAGATCATAAAGATCTGGAAACACTTGTAAAGGAAAAATCAAAAGAACAAACACTAGAAAACATTGAAAATACAGAACATGTTTCAATTATTGCCATGACAACTGAAAATTTTGATGGCGAACTTAAAGTTACTTTAGAAAATCAAGTGGTTAATGTGATTAATGAAGAAGTAAACTCTTTTAAAACAAATAAGGAATGTGAATTACATACTACACCTATTGATGTAGTAGAACACTCTAAAGTTGCGGTTGAAATCACAAAACCAGTTGTCACTGAAGAAGTTGGGAATCTTTCTACATTCACCATAGATGCTGAATCTTTACCTGATCAGACCGCACATTATACATCAGATAACATTCCTGAAATTAAGAACACACAATGTAAAGTTCTTTCAGAAAAAGAAGAGATCAGCCAACTCAGTGAAAAGGAAATTCACTGCAGTCAAAATAATGAATCTGTTGCAACAATTACATCTACTAATATAACCGAACATTGCAAAGATGAGATTGCAGTCACAACTACAGCGAATATGGTACAAATAGATAGTGTATCTTTATGTGAAGGAATTACTGATTTGCCAGATTATCTAAATAAACATACTATGACAAACTCAGCTGAGACGACTTCTAGTGACATTGATTTTGAGATTGCTGAAAACAATCAAACCATTTCTGTTGATGTTTGTCAACTGATCGAACCAATTAAAAACGATATTGTGCCAGCGGAATCAGAAAAACTAAATATCGCAGCTATTGTTTCTTTAATAAGCCAGGAAGGAAATAACATTACAGAATTTAAAACAAACGATGAATACCTACTAGAAACTACACCTAAAGGTTTAATACAGCAATCCGACCTTGCTGTCTTAACAACAAAACCTGAAGTGGTTGAAAATATTGAAGCAATTTCTTTATTAGATTTAACTCGTGAATTTATTTCCCATCAAAACGAATGTTTAGAAACAGAAACTTCTCAACAAGATGTATTGTGTACTGATATCGAAAAAATATATAGAAAAGATGAAATAGCTGACATTAATGACAAAGAAAATGAAATTGTCACCAAAGAGATTTCGAACATTAAATGTAAAGTTCCTTTATTAAATGATGAGACGTGTAAAAATACTGACGAGCTAAAAGGTTACGATTCAGATATGTTAAAAGAAACGTCAATAGATATCATTGAAACTGCTGTTGAAATTGCAGTACCTGCGGTAGTTGATCAAACTCTGAGCGTTCCTTTAATAGATATGACTGCTATCTCTCTATCTGAGGAAACAAAAGAACTGTCTGTGTTAAGCACAGCTAAAGAAAATATATTAAATATCGTCGTTGATACAAACAAAGCTGATATTGATGTTGATTCACCAATAAAAATAGAAAATAATACAATTATCATTGAAAAGTGTTTACACGATATATCTGAAAATCTTGATATCAATCGTAATGTTTCTACAATACAACAAGAAGTAATTGAAGAATACAAAGAAGGTAAAGCGCTAGAATCGCAAAATGAATATTTGAATGAAGAATCAAAAATGACACCAAACATAATAAGTAGTGCTATGCTTAACGAAACTAAAGAAGCCGCTGGCGCCCTAATTACAATACCTACTATTTACGAACAAACGAATATTCTAAATTTATTAAATGTTCCTGCATGTGCTCAAAGTCATGAGCAAGCTAATCAGGCGTGCATGGTAGACTCAAAACAAGTTTGTTCTACCAAAAATAAAAATGACACGATTGAAGATAGTGAAATTTTCATTGATACCAGTCAACAATCGGAATCAAAAACAAATAAAATTAGTAAAGTAGAATGTGTCAAGAATTCGGAATCTGAAAACCAAAACAAAGAGGTTATCGATACAACAATACTTACAAATGCCGAACAAGTAAACAGCCTCACTTTATCTGATCAGTCAAAGACAAATTCATCACAGTTAGACGTTATTTATTCCGACACTGATAAAATCGAAGATAACGAAGTCAAAGCCGTTGAAGGTGACGGCGACAAACAACAATCGAACACGTTAGTGAAACCTGCAAAACTAAATATTAAATGTAAAGTTCCGTCCGTTGAACAAGAGTCATATGAGGATATTGAATCTCTAAATTCAAATAAGGAAATTTTCTCTAAAACAACACCAATAGACACCGTTGAACGGGTCGAAACATTTATTGAAGTAGCAACACCTGCAGTTGTTGAAAAAGCTGAGAACTTTGCTGTATCTAACGAAATCGATTCTCCAAATCCCCAGGTGGAATGTTCGGTGACAGACATAGTCGTAGAAGCTAGAGCATTTGATTCCAATATAATCTTATGCTCTCCAAAAACTGAATCTATTGATACAGTTGAATTGAAAGACCCAACTAATGATCTTGTGACACCCAATGGTTTTGAACAATCAGAAGCTTTTAATGTATCTACTGGTGATGAGATGAGTTCAGCGCAAATAAGTCACACACAAGCTGTCGTTGATGTAAGTGTGGCTCTGAAAACTATTACAGACGACTTGAACATATCAATAGAGCTGGAAACCCAAAAAGTTGAGAATGAAATATATCCAGAAGAGCTAGATTGTAATGAAATTGCAGAAGAACTACAAGAACTAAAAACCCATAAACTCTGTGCAGGACATGCGTCTACTGATATAGTTCACTGTTCTGAGATAATGGAAATATTTACCCCCGAAGTTCTTCAACAAACTAATGAGCTCAATCTTATGGATAAAAAGATACAAGCAACAAGTAAAGAAGACAAAAAATGTGGGGCTCCATTAATCGAAAAAGACCAAGAAAATGAAAGCGTTATTATACAAAGTGATTTAGATCCAAAGATTAACATAAATGAGCACAGTATCGCTATACCGGACCAACTTCAAACAGGTGATAAAAATAATGAAAATATTTCTGCAGTGCTCATAGAAGCATGCAAAGAAGCGATCAAAGTTGTAACAGCAGCGATTCTGGAACAGCCAGCAGTTACTGAGACAACTTTGACACACTCCATACAAGACACACAATCACATCAATCAATACTCAGTGAACGTACAGAAGAAGCAATGTTACAAGATATTATAACCACAGAAAGTGAGCAGCTTCTTAACACCGAATCTTTACTAGGAACTGACACTGGTGATGTAATTGAAAATCTGTCTTCTTTTGAAAAACTTTTCAAAAATGAAAGTATAGAAACAACTCAATGTATAATTTTTGAAAAGCCTGGAGAATTTGATGACTCACCTTCAAGTTTCTGTAAAAGTGATAATTTAGTAGAAACTAAGATGGAAGAAAGAAAAATCCACATTGCTGCAGTGGAAATCACTAATGAAAATATAGATATGGTTGAAACAGACTTAAATATTATACCTCAACACTATCGAGATATAGTACCAGTAATTGAAACAAATGAAGGGATTGTGCTAGAGGAAGTTATACCTGACAATCAACTTTTACTTAGCGAGTTAGAAATAACTTCAAAGTATAATTTAGTTGATTGTGAAATTAATGACCAACAATCAGAATATAGTTTGCATAATATAGTGATTTCAAAAATTGACGATGTCTTAAACGAAGTTTTAGATTCTGATGCTTCAGATTCTAACAAAGCATTAGTAAGTCTCACGGTTTTAGAAAGTACCACCGATAACACTTCACAAAAAGGTGGACATGAAAATGAATGCACTACCATTGAATTACTATCTGCAGTAGACGCCGTGAATATTATATCTGTAACGGATATGATAACTGATAAACAAGGTTCATGCGATGAAGATCAAAAAGTTGAAGTTATGAATTTAATAGATACAGATGTATTATCGAACGCAGCCATTAGTGAACCGCAGGCAGAAATCAGTATTGGTAATAAAATTGAAAATTTGAATTGGCTTTGAATTAATTCATAAACTGTTTGTAAAGCAGCTAATTTTTACGTGACATTGGCGTCGATTCGGTTAGCAACGACTTAACTAAATTGACAGGACTAAACTAAATTTGGTTTTCCATCCTTTTCTTTCTATATCGAAAAGACAAGAACAGAATGCTTAAATTAAGTTTAGTCCTGTCAATTTAGTTTAGTCGTGCTAACCGAATCGACACCAGTCTCATCTAATAATTTACGCTATGTTGTAGTTAGAATAATATTATTTTGCGGTTCTTAGTTTTTGTGCAACAATAAGCTGCTATCATAAAAAAGCAAATAATAGTTTACAATAAAATATAACTATAAAGATATACCCATTATGCTTTGACTGTAAACCATAATATATTACAAGCTTCTGTCATTTATAAACATTTTTTATTCAGTTTATATTTAGTTATTTTTGCCGAGTTCATGCTTTTCTTTTAATAATGTTTTGTAAACTGAAGTTTAATAAACTCTATTACTTTAAATATTAATAAACCAAATGCTTATAAACCAACTGTACTGATTTATGCATATTATTGGAAGAAACTATCTCGGGATTTACAACATGTACCTGTTTATTTTTGAGACTCCGATATTTCGGCACAGTTGAACGTTATCACGGAAGAACTGTCGATTGTTGCGTGCGCGTAGATGTTATTGGCAGACGAATCGGTCTACCCTCCGTCTAGTTATTTTATTACGCTCGATACCGGTACCACTGTCTGCAAACTCACTATCCACTCGAATCTGTTCTCGACACTTGACACTCACAGTATCTGTACGCGAAACTGCACTTTTTAGATTTTTGTTGTTTTGACACAACCGGACTACTGGATTCCAGACACTCGACAATTTAAACCCATCATCACTACGCATGTAACTGTGCCGAAATGTCGGAGTCTCAAAAATAAACAGGTACATTATCACAGGTACATAGGTGTAAATCCCGATATAGTTTATTCTAATAACGTTTATAACCATGAAAATTTAAACCAGTATATGCATATTATGTTAATACCAATTT
Source organism: Agriphila straminella (assembly GCA_950108535.1). Taxonomy (NCBI): domain Eukaryota; kingdom Metazoa; phylum Arthropoda; class Insecta; order Lepidoptera; family Crambidae; genus Agriphila; species Agriphila straminella. Next base: position 2,282,907 of record OX467303.1, on the reverse strand, counting down.
AAGTAAATAACGGCGTTTATAGACAAGTGAACAGTAGTATATTATAAAGATTAGTGAAAAGTAGAACTTTTAATAGAAATCGTAATAACGTTATTGCTGTGATTTAAATATTGTAATTAACACTAAACACTTGTACTATACTAACTCGTAATTCATCTAATAACACACCATATTACCAAACACACTTACACAGACATGCACATACATAACTATGAATCTTATAACTCAGTTATCCTTATTAACATAATTAAATTTCGCAGTGCCCAGCGATCTCCTTCAACATATCGAAGAATTTTTGTCTGATGAAATAACTGAAGCGATAGAAGAATTATCTTTAAGAAGTGCAACAGATTTAAAGAAAACTGTACATATTGCAAAAGAGTTGCGAGAAAATGTAGTGATTGCCAATGCTTCCGTGAGTGTGGAAGAAATCAGTCCCTTGGACCACGAAACTCAGAGCCAACGAGTGCAAATTACAGAGAAATTAAGCAAAGCATTGAATTCATTACTAACAAATGTCTTAGAAAATGCTCAAGAATTGACTACAAAGCTGCCCGCTGATAAAATAGAGAAAATTTCTGATATAGTCACTCATTTACAAGAAGATCTGAAAGCCATCGCGACAACTGCAGTAGTTCAATCACCCCCTAATGGTAATGGTATAATCACGAAATATTTGCTGCTTATTTTTGTTACATATAAAAATATTTTTGTTTTGAGCCAAGGCTTTATTTTCGAAACAATGTTCATCTAGATAAAATATAGCTTACATTAGTACCGCAGAGTACACCGCTCTAAATTTTGTTGTTTTTTTTTTCTTTATTTATTTTAGGGACTTTTGTAAATTTATTTACATGTCAGTCCCATCGTGACTGTTGTCTTAATTAATTTAACAATTGGACGTTATGTTATGTTGCTGATAACTACTTCTATTTCATTTTTGTATTAAGTGACAGCAGAAGATAGATGCAATACCTATTAAACAAACATGCCCTGTTTTAATAACACGTAGTAGACAAGTAGCTTCTAGAGAATCAGCCCTCCTAGCGTACCATGGATATGTGTCAAGTATGCTACGGTATGGGCTCATACTTTAGGGCAACTCTGTTGATGTGCATAGAGCCTTTAAGATTTAAAAGAAGTGTATTAGATGTATTTGTGGTGCAGATTATTTAGATAGCTGTAAGCACTTGTTTAAATCTTTACAAATATTATTATGTTTGCCCTGTCCATACATCTTTGAAATGTGTCTATTTGTAAGAAAATATTTAAACTTATTTAGCACTAATTGGCATTCTCAATACAGAGGTAGACTAGGAAATGAGTTACAAATACCTAATAAAAGACTGACATTATTTTCTAAAAATGCCTATTGTATGGCAATTTGTTATAGAGATAAATTGACTGAAATGGCGTTATAAAAACAATTTTATTTTAACAACATTAAAACAAATTTATATGATTTTTTGATGGATAAAACATAGTACTCTGTTAATGAATTTTTGACGGATCATTTTGACTAATTACTTTTAATTGGAATTGCTGACATACCTACACACATAAATAGTTAGTTAGTAGGTAATATTTTAATAATAACTGAACAAATGCACTACTTGACATTATCTTATTAATTATAATTGACACATTTGACATTAATAATATTATTAAGCTTATTAACAAAATGATAAAAGATTTGCACGACGATAAACTCGACAAGTCATGCTGTAGTTTAAATAATTGTGTAAAACCTGTATTCACAATGTCTTAGCAAATAAATAAATGATTGATTTATTGATAATACTCATATATAATTATAAAAGCGCTTTATTATTATTTATGCAATGCAGGCTTTTCAAAATGACAAAAAGCTGTAGGCTTGATAGATGGCGTTGAAAAAATAGGGGATTCAAAGTATTTTTTACTACGCTTCGAAAAGTACTCAGGTAGATGTAACTGATTCCTTGTATAATAGAGGTCAATGTCTCTTACTGTCCTCTTTGGTACTTTTTGATAAGCCGTTTATTTATAAAAGCCAATTTTGACTCACCTCTTACCATCAACGAGGCAAATAGTTACTTTTCTTTTTTTAATGTCAATTTGAAAACCCCCCATTAACAAGTTTTAATTTAAAATCTTTTTGCTTCCAGAAGCACTATCGGAGTCAACTAGAGAAGAATCAATGAAGCAATTAGAAGATTTGTTAAGAGACGTCAGTGACAGAATTGATCTGTCTTCTGGCGATAGGTCCGTTGAAGACACAGAAGTGTTACGAGATAGTTTAGATGAAATTCAAACAGTTATTATAAAACTGAAACGGGACTTTGATGGCGCTGCAAATGACACTCTCAATGAAACTCTTGAAGATTTAGAGTGCAGTGTGAGAAGTGTACAACTGCAAATCACTGAAGAGAGCCCTCCAGATCTTCTCAAGGAAGCTTGTGCAACATTACAGTTATTAGTCAATAACATGAGTGAGACTCAAGAAGTGAAAGTCTCTGAAACTGAATTTAAAGAAATCAAAACTAAAGATGTATTGGAAAAATGCTCTGATGAAACAGAACAAACAATGCAACTGCTAGATATTGCATCTCACGTTGATATAGCAGGGCGAAGCCATTTAAGTGACATTGTATCTAATCTCAATAATTTGAGGAACACAATGAAGTCATTAAAAACTGGGTTTTCTGGTAATTCGGATACCTTAATCGAAAAAGGAATTGACATTATACAACATTTAGATCAAATCGAAGAAAAAGTGTTTTCGATTGAGAAAGATGTAGATTCAGAAATCAATCTTCCGTCTCATATAAGAGACAATATAATCACAGCTGTACATTCTGTGTATGGTAGTATTTCTAATATGCGCAGTACCATATCAAGTATTCAGAAACAGTATATGTTTGAAAATTACGGAAAACCATCTGAAAACTTTTTGAAATCAATAAAAAACATCAGTTACCTGTGCAATAGTGAAGCTATAGATCAACCAAAATTTAAAAAGATGTCAAAGTCTTTACGAAGTGTTCTAAATCATTTTGAAGATATAAAATTTTACATTAATTTAGATAAAACAGCAAGGCTGCCTAGTGATGCTGCATTTACAAAAATTATTTTAGAGGAGCTCAAAAGCAATATGGAATTAATTTCCTCAACTGATGGGTTAGATTCAAATACTAAAAATAAAATTGAAAAAGCTTTGAAATGTGTAGAGATACAACTACACAGTATTGAAACTCGATCCTCCTTAGAAGTAAAAGAAAAAATACCTATTTTCAAAGAATTATCTCTGCCTATTTTAGATATAACAAAACATATAAAAAATAACTTGTCTTACAAACAAGAAAGTGTAACCAAAAAGGCTCCAGATACACAAGAAATAAAAATGACTGATAAAAGTACCCCAGGACAGGCGGTTCAAGAAGCTACCATATCACAAGCTTCAGAAAAAACACAGATAGATACTGTTGATGACTCATCACAAGATCAATCTATATTATATTCTAGCAACGAGAAAGATAAGATAATATTAAGTACTCTTGTAGAAAAATTGTCGGAAAGTGGTACTTTCGAAACAGGCGTGCCGCACACTCAAGCAAAAATAACTTTACTTTCTGAAAAGAAAGAAGAAAAGATAGATATTGTAGAACCAGCAAATCTTGAAAATAAAGAAGTTATATGCGATTTCGAAGAAGCAACCGCTTTTGAAAGTGCAATAGAGCAGAAAGCAATTTCTGGCGAAGAAAATCAAATAACTGATGACACTAAAGATTTTGAACGAAAGAAAGACGAAGGTAGTGATGTAGCACAAGCAGCAGTGAATTTAGAACAAAGTACATCAATTCAAACTGATAATGTAGACAAATTTGATATGTTGGCTCAACTGGAAGAGAAAGATGCTGATAAAGATCAACAGTACTCCAAAATAGAGATGATGCAAGAATTTGAGGCGGCAACAAAAACAGAAGAGGTAAATCTTATTCAAGATGAAGACTTGAACTTTACAGACATGCAGAAGCATGTCGAAGAAAGTGTCAGAAAAGTACCTGAAAAATCAACTTTAAAATCGGAACACGAAAATAACGATGCTGAGCAAGTTGAAGCGAAACCCTTCGAGATACAAATAGAAGAAATAGAAAGTAAAAATAAAGAAAATTCAGATGTTTTAATAGAAGAACAGAAATCAGATGCGGAAATGAGTTCAAAACACGTTTCACCAACAACAGTGACCGTTGAAAATGAAAAGACTGAGAGAGAAATAGGAAGGCCCAAAGTTAACATAGAAGAAAAAACGCTAAAAGAAAAACAAGACGCACAGCTTGCTAAAGACGAAAAAGTTGGAACTGAAAAAGCTGTAGTAGAAGAACTAAAAACTGCCGAAAAACACGAGGGAAGTCCCTCGTGTTTCAAACAAAAGATGGAAGAACAAGAAACATTCTTAGAAAAACGGGATCAAGAAGAAGGAAGACAATTGACGCAAGAACGAATAGAAATAGAAAAATCTGAAGAACAATTGCAAAAACAAGAGATGGAAAAGAAAATTGAGGAAGAACAGTTAACAGAACAACTGAAAGAAGAAGAACGACTAAAACAAAAAGAAGAAGAAAGAGATAAAGCCAAAATATGTCAGCAAGAGATCATCAAAAAACTTGAAGGGAAAGAACAAAAACATCATACAGAAGAAAAAGAAGGATTTTCGCAGAAGCTAAATCAGCAGGAAGAAGCAGGACTGCAAAAAGATCTGAAGAGAGGAATAGCAGAAATGGAAAGCGAAAAGCCTAAAAAGAAACCGGTAGATGAACAGTTAGACCAGAAGTTAGAACGCGAAGATGAATTACAAAAAGCTGAAAAAAGCAAAGATGAAATGGAAACACCGAAGGTGGAAAATAAACTAGAAGACAAACAGAAAGACGAGGAAGAATTTATGAAAGTTTTACCTGTAGTGGAAAAACAAGAACTGGAAATGAAATCAAAAGAAGATCAAAAACTCAGAAAGCAACAGGAGGAAAAAGAAGAACTAGCCGAGATGGCAGCCGACTATAAAGCTGATGTAGAAGTGCACGAAATACAAGACAATTACCGAGAAGAAAAAGAAAAGAAAGAAGAAGAAGCCATCATACAACACAGAAAGGTTGAGGAGGAGTTTCATCTTAAACAAGAACTTGAACAAAGAGAACAACTTGAAAAGAATACTCAAGAGAAAGGGGACAAGTTTAGTGATGACGAAAAAGTCAGGGAAAATAAAGAAAAACAAAAAACAGATGATCTTGAAGGGACCAAAGAGGAGGAAGTTAAGAAAAAAAAGAGAGGATCTAAGAATAAATCTCAAAATCAGGGGGAAGAACAAAAACAAGAACTTGAAAAGAAAGTTAAGAAAGATACTGAACAAGAATCTTTTATACAACAACAAAAGATGGATGACAAGTTACGACTCAAACAGGAACTTGAAAATAAGGCAAAGACAGAAAAGGAACAGCATGACAAAGAAGATAAGCTTCGAGTTCAAACAGAAAAGAAAAAAGGAGAAGAACAAGCTCTCGTCGAAGAACAAAAGAACGAAGAGAAATTGCGTCTGAAACAAGAATCCGATGAAAAGGAACGTGCTGAAAAAAAGAAGGCTAAAAGAGAATCAACGAAAAAGGATGAAGAAGAAAATAAGAGTAAGGAAAAACAAGAACTTGCAGAAAAGGAACAGACGGAAAAGGAAAGGCAAGAAAAAGAACATGGCGATATGAAACAACAACAAGAGATGGAGGAAGATTTGAAACAAAAAGAACTACGACAGAAAGAACAGATGGAAAAGAAAAGACAAGCGATAGAAAAGGCGGAAAAAGAGCAAAAAGAAAAAGAACAAGATGATCTTTTACAACAACAAAACATAGAAAAGTTGCAACCGAAAGAACTACAACAGAAAGATCAGCTTGAAAAGGCAAGGCAAGAGAGAGAAAATGTGGAAAAAGAACAAGCTGCTCTTATACAAGAACAGAAGATAGAGGAAGAGCTGCAACTAAAAGAACTACAACAGAAAGATCAGCTTAAAAAGGAAATACAAGAGAGAGAAAGAGTGGCGAAAGAAAAGGAAGAAAAAGAATCCTTAATACAACATCAGAAGATGGAGGAAGAGTTGCGTTTAAAGGAAGTACTTGAAGAGAAATATCAGCTTGAAAAAGAAAGACAGGATAGTGAAAGTCAGATTCGTGTTATGGCAGAAAAGAATGAAAACGAAGAACAAGCCTTAATAGAACAACAAAATACTGAGGAGGAAATGCGTCTTAAACAAGAAGCTGAAGAGAAGGTTAAAGCTGACAAAGAGAAAGCAGTAATAGAAAAAAGAGATGATAAGAAAAAAAAACAAGAAGATAAAGTGAGAGAAGAAAGTAAAAAACTTTTAGAAAAAGAAAAGGCGGAAAGAGAAAAGAAAGAAAAAGAAGACGATGCCCTCATGGAAAGAAAAGAAAGGGAAAAGGTGGAAAAGGAAAAGAAAGAAGAGAAGATAGAGGAAGAGTTGCGACTTAGACAAGAACTTGAACACAAAGAAAAGCTTGAAAAGGAAAGGCAAGAAAAAGAGGATGAGCTACAGAGAGAAAATGAAGCTTTATTTGAAACACAAAAGAATGAAGAAAAAATACGTCTAAAACAAGAAGCCGAGAAGGAGGAAAAAGCTGAAAAAGAGAAGGCCAAAAGAGAAAAGAGAGAAGCAAAGAAAAAGATCCAAGAAGAAAAGAACGAAAGGGAAAAAAAAACTACAGAAAAAGAAAAGTCGGAAAAAGAAAGGGAACGAGAAGCCCCTGTGCAACAACAAAAGATGGAGGAAGAGTTACGACTGAAACAAGAACTTGCACAGATAGAGAAGCTAGAAAAGGAAAGGCAAGAGAAAGAGGAGCTTCGAGTTAAACAAGAAGAGGGTGTAAAGGAAGAACAAGCTCTTGTCGAAAAACAAAAGGTTGAGGAGGAAATGCGTCTAAAACAAGAAGCCGAGGAAAAGGAAAAGGAAGAAAAAGACAAAATTAAAAAAGAAAAGAGAGAATCAAAGAAAATGATTCAAGAAGAAAAGGAGAAAGAGGCAAAAGAAACTGCCGAAAAAGAAGAGGCGGAAAGAGAAAGGAACGAAAAGGACCAAGAAGCTCTCATTCAAGAAAAAAATATTGAGGAAGTGTTGCTACTAAAGCAAGAACCCGAACAGAAGGAAAAGCTAGATAATGAAAGGAAGGAGAAAGAAAAGACAGAAAAGGGAATGACAGAAAAGGCACAAGAAGCAATCCTGCAACAACAAAAAAAAGATGAAGAGTTGCAACTTGAGCAACAACTTGAACAGAAGGATAAGTTTGAAAAGGAAAGGCAAGAGAAAGAGTTACGAGTAGAACAAGAAAAGAGAGAAAATGATGCTTTAATAGAAAAACAAAAGACTGAAGAGGAAATGCGTCTAAAACAAGAAGCTGATGAGAAGAAAAAGGCTGAACAAGAGAAAGCCAAAAGAGAAAAGAGAGAATCAAAGAGAAAGATTCAAGAAGAGGAGAAAAAAGAAAAAGAAACTGTAGAAAAAGAAAAGGAGGAAAAGGAAAGGAAAGAAAAGGAACAAAAAGCCCTTGTGCAACAACAAAAGGTGGAGGAAGACTTGCTACTCAAACAAGAACTCGAACAGAAGGAAATGCTAGAAAAGGAAAGAAAGGAAATTGTAGAAAAGAAACAAAACGCCCTTGTGCAACAACAGAAGATAGAGGAAGACTTGCTACTCAAGCAAGAACTCGAACAGAAGGAAAAGCTAGAACAAGAAAGAAAGGAAAGAGAAGAGGCTGAAAAGGAAATAGTAGAAAAGGAACAAAACGCCCTTGTGCAACAACAGAAGATGGAGGAAGAGTTGCGAATTAAACAAGAACTTGAAGAAAAGGAACAGCTTGAAAAGGAAAGGCAAGAAAAAGAGGATAAGCTTCAGAGAGAAAAGGAAGCTTTAAATGAAAAACAAAAGAATGAAGAAGAAATGCGTCTAAAACAAGAAGCCGAGGAGAAGGAAAAGACTGAAAAAGAAAAGGTCAAAAGAGAAAAGAGAGATTCAAAGAAAAAGATTCAAGAAGAAAAGGAGAAAAGAGAAAGAGAAATTGAAGGAAAAGCAAGGGCGGAAAAGGAAACCAAAGAGAAGGAACAAGAAGCTCTCGTGCAACAACAAAAGATGGAAGAAGAGTTACGACTCAAGCAAAAACATGAACAGAAACAGAAGGTAGAAAAGGAAAGAGAAGAGAAAGAGGAGCTTCAAGTAAAACAAGAAGATAGTGTAAAGGAAGAACAAGCGCTTATTGATAAACAAAAGATTGAGGAGGAATTGCATCTAAAACAAGAAGCCGAGGAAAAGGAAAGGTCTGAAAAAGAGAAAATTCAAAAAGAAAAAATAGAATCTGAGAAAAAAATTCAAGACGAAAAGCAGAAAATGGAAAAAGAAACTGCAGAAAAAGAAAAGGCGGAAAGAGTAAAGAAAGAAAAAGAACAAGAAGCTCTTGTGCCCCAACAAAAGATGGAGGAAGATTTGCTACTCAAGCAAGAACTCGAACAGAAGGAAAAGCTAGAAAATGAAAGAAAGGAGAGGGAAAAGGTAGAAAAGGAAAAGATAGAAAAGGAACAAGAAGCCATCGTGCAACAACAGAAGATAAAGGAAGAGTTGCGACTTAAGCAAGCACTTGAACAAAAGGAAAAGCTTGAAAATGAAAGGCAAGAAAAAGAGAATAAGCTTCAGAGAGAAAAAGAGGCTTTAATTGAAAAACAAAAGAATGAAGAGGAAATGCGTTTAAAACAAGAAGCCCAGGAGAAGGCTGAAAAAGAAGAAAAAGAAAAAGCTGAAAAAGAGAAGGCCAAAATAGAAAAAAGAGAATCAAAGAAAAAGTTTCAAGAGGAAAAGGAGAAAAAGGAAAAAGAAACTGCAGAAAAAGAAAAGGCGGAAAAGGAAAAGAAAGAAAAAGAACAAGAAGCTCTCGTGCAACAACAAAAGATGGAGGAAGACTTGCTACTCAAGCAAGAACATGAACAGGAACAGAAGCTAGAAAAGGAAAGACAAGAGAAAGAGGAGCTTCGAATAAAACAAGAAGTTAGTGTAAAGAAAGAACAAGCTCTTATCGAAAAACAAAAGTCTGAGGAGGAAATGCGTCTTAAACAAGAAGCCGAGGAAAAAGAAAAGGCTGGAAAAGAGAAAATTAAAAGAGAAAAGAGAGAATCAAAGAAAAAGATTCAAGAAGAAAAGGAGAAAAAGGAAAAAGAAACTGCAGAAAAAGAAGAAGCGGAAAGGCAAGAAAAAGAACAAGAAACTTTTGTGCAACAACAAAAGATGGAGGAAAACTTGCTACTCAAGCAAGAACTCGAACAGAAGGAAACGCTAGAAAATGAAAGAAAGGAGATGGAAAAGGTAGAAAAGGTCAAGATAGAAAAGGAACAAGAAGCCATCGCGCAACAACAGAAGATAAAGGAAGAGTTGCGACTTAAGCAAGAACTTGAACAAAAGGAACAGCTTGAAAAGGAAAGGCAAGAAAAAGAGGATAAGCTTCAGAGAGAAAAGGAAGCTTTAATTGAAAAACAAAAGAATGAAGAGGAAATGCGTCTAAAACAAGAAGCCGAGGAGACGGAAAAGGCTGAAAAAGAAAAGGCCAAAAGAGAAAAGAGAGAATTAAAGAAAAAGATTCAAGAAGAAAAGGAGAAAAGAGAAACTGCAGAAATGGCGGAAAAGGAAAGGAGAGAAAAGGAACAAGAAGCTCTTGTTCAACAACATAAGATGGCGGAAGAGTTACGACTAAAGCAAGAACATAAACAGAAAGAGAAGCTAGAAAACGAAAAACAAGAGAAAGAGGAACTTCGAGTAAAACAAGAAGAGATAGTAAAGGCAGAACAAGCTCTTATCGAAAAACAAAAGGTTGAGGAGGAAATGCGTCTCAAACAAGAAGCCGACGGGAAGGAAAATGCTGAAAAAGAGAAGATTAAAAAAGAAAAGAGAGAACCAAGGAAAAAGATTCAAGAAGAAAAGGAGAAAAAAGAAAAAGAAAGGCAAGATATAGAACAAGAGGACCTTTTAGGTCAACAAAATGTAGAGGAGGAGTCACGTCTAAAACTTGAATATCAACATAAAGAACAGTTAGAAAATGGAACACAAGACAAAGAAGAACAATTTCGACCAGATATAGAAAAGAGCCAGAAAGAAAAACAGAGATTAAAGATGAAAGTTGAAGAAGAAAAGACAATCAAAGAAAAGGAACAAGAAAAGCAAATAAATGAAAAATATGCATTGAAATCAGAAAAAGAAAAACAACTTGCAAATCAAGAGAGAAAAGAAATAAGGGAAAGAATAGAATCCAAGTTTACAGAAAAGAAAAGAGAAAAAGATGAGAGTGATGTGATAATCAAGAAACGAACAAGCGGTGCCGCTGACGTTGAGGATGTAAGAATTACGTACAATCAAAAATTCGATCAAAAAGATCAAAGTTTACCTTCAATTGCGGCTTCACAACACTACATCAAAGAGTACCATTACGAACCTACAGGACGCACGAAATCGGACGACAAAGAAATGCCAAGATTTATCGATCACAATCATCGGGATTACACAATGGAATTTATTCGGCCTTCTGGCTACCGAGAAAGGTCTTTTGATATCGATAACCTAGCTCCTGAATGGGAAAGAAATGGCAAAAGTCCGACAATTTATAAAGCGGGTTCGCTTAGGTTGGATGCTCAACTTCGATCGTCGCTACCCCCACAGCCGCAAGTCACCAAAAGTAGTGAACTTATAGAGCGAAGGTCAGAAGCAAGATTGCGATCAAAAGCACTGAGTGAGGCTAGGAGTATCCTGTCAGAGAAAAGGAGTAGCGTTTCGCGTGATATTAAGAGGAAGCCCGTGTTTTCAACTTATCTCACGGACAGAACTGCCGTAGAAGGGTCTAGAGTAAAATTAACATGCAGTGTGTTATCATCAGGTGATCCGAAAGTAACCTGGTACAAAAATGGCGTGCTTCTTGACAACAAGCTGAAATACAGAACTAAGATAATCGACGGGTTAATAACGTTGGAGGTTTTGAACGCAGTCCCCAGCGACTCCGCTGAGTACGGTTGTATGGTGGAGAATGAGAATGGCTCCGTGAACACCTCGGCCAATCTGAAGGTTTACCCCAGTTTCGAAGCCTCACCGATACCTCCGACTTTTACGCGCTCCATACGTGGTAAGTTTCATTTTTATATCCCCATTCCCATTACTTATTCTAGTAAGCCTTGGCAACCAGAGATTTGGATTATAAAAGCTTCAGAGGTCAAAGTCCTTAAGTATTTTATTTGTATTAAATATAAAGATTTCTGACTTTTTAGTACTCCAACGTGGGTTGGTCTCATAGAAGTTTTTGATTAGAAACAGGATCGATTCAATTTTACGCATATTGACACATTTTGATTACGCGGAATGACACATACGCGAAATGACATACGCAAATGGCATAAAAAATGTGTAAAATGGAAAATTTGCTACCTAAGTGTATATTTTTTTATAATCCGATCCGATCCGGGATTCATAGAATCCCTGATCAAAATTTCACGAAATATTATTAATAGTCTCCCAAAACCATTTTCGGTACTCCCCCTTACTGCCCCATTGAAAGTTTCCACCCTGTCTGTCTACGAAAGGCGAAAGTAGTAAAACAGTAGAAGGTATTCGAATGGAATTTTAGCATGAAATCAGAAGTGAATTAAAAAGTAACCTATGCTCACATCTCCCATCAACAGATACGTTCCACTTGGCCGAAAATGAATTGGTACTGGAGTGTCGTATCCGTGGCCAGCCGCTGCCCACAATAACATGGCTGAAGGACGATCGGCCGGTCAGCTCCGACGATCGGTTCCAGGCCTACTACCTGGCGGACGGCGTCTGCAGGCTAGCCATCTCACATCCAACACGGGAGGACAGCGGGAAGTATACTTGCAAGGCTGAAAACTCCGTGTGGTCCGACCAAATCACGCATGTCGTCAGCTTTACAGGTAATTTATGACTTTTTGATAACATTCTAGAAGTCACCTAAAAAGCATAATATTAGTTAGTTATTTAGGTACTTTGTGCTCCGATAAAAAGCAATGATATTTAGAAACAAGTGCCTTATACGTTAATTATATGATCGTTTTTTCCAATGATTACTCTCGTTTCAGGAAGAGAAAGTCGGCTCAGCCCTAATTTGGCAACAGTGGAAAAATCACGTATGTCTCGCCAGAGTATTGAATCTCGAAGACCGCATTTCGGGAATGTCCTGACCGATTACAAAGTCACCACCGGTGGAACGATCGGATTGCAAGTAGAAATCAAAGGCTATCCGACAAGGGTCGAGTGGTTACGAGAAGGTCGTTCCGTAACTGACACTTATACTAATGCGAGGACAATCGTTGAACAAGGATTGTACACCCTCGCTCTATCTGATGTCACCGAAAGAGAATCCGGTTTGTACACTTGCAGAGCTTTTAGCAGTCACGGCGCTGTCGATATGAATGCAGCGATAACCGTGGTCCAACCCAATGAAATAGAGGGAAAGCCAGCAATCATCATAGGCCGACCTGAAAAAGATATTTTGATATCGATAGGAGAAGATATTAACATTTCCTTCAGGGTTCATGGTGAACCTAAACCGAAAGGTAATTTGAATTCTTGAGCATTTATTTTAAAACTCTTTTTTTTTCATACCAACCTAATGACGATTGTTTTGTCGTAGTAATATTTATGAAAGGCATCCGGGATATTACAAACAGCCAGCGAGTCTGTAAGATGACTTCCGACGATTACGTTAAGTTCACTGTCAAGAGGTCCGTCATCTCAGACGCCGGCACGTACTGCATTCTAGCAAGGAACGCTTACGGCTGTGACAGAGCCTTCGTGACTGTTGTGGTAAGATGCGAGTGGAGAATACGATGGATATTAATTACTTAATTCTAACATTTTTAACCGCTTTTATTTCTTTGCAGATAAGACAAAGAGCTTCTTCTGAACACTTAATATCTGACTGGACTTATCCGATTGACGATTCAGCTTTATCCATCGTCGAAAGGAAATATAAATGTAAGTATTTTTAGTGGGTATAAATAGTTTTTATCGTTACGTCAGAAATAGATTTTATGAATCGATCAACACCCCCACCTTAATATGACTTAGGTGATTGGCACGAGGTGTCAGCTGGCAGCCTATCAAATATCTTATAAGGTCATTGTCGCGCTGATAATGAAACTTGTTCGTAGCTGTGCCCGAGCGCATCCCGGGCGAGCCGAGCGTCGTGGACGGTGGAAATAACTGGGTCTCTCTCGCGTGGCCGAAGCCGGACCCCAGCGTCGCCGCGCCCGTGCTCGCGTACAAGGTCGAGAGCTGGCTCTCTGGCAAAGAGGGCGGCGCGCGCTGGACTGAACTAGGCATCACGCCCCTCAACTCATTTGACGTTTTCAATCTCAAACAAGGAGAAGAATACCACTTCAGAGTTACCCCCCGCAACAGATACGGCTGGGGTGAATCGGTCCAAACTTCGACCCCCATCGGAGTCGGCTCAGCCGGAGACAGACCGGAGTTCGTAGACTGCTTGCCTGGCCAACTAAAAGTATTGGTGGGTCACACCGCGAGTTTGGGCTGCAGTGTTAAAGGGAAGCCGACGCCAGAAGTCGTGTGGATGAAGAACGGCCATGAGATCGAGGACGAAGAGAGGAGAGTGAGGAGTTCGTTCAACGGCTATGACTGCAACCTGACTATCGAGGACATCACGATAGAAGACGAGGCGCGGTACAGCTGCGAGGCCAGCAACGCGCACGGGCGCGCGTCCACCTACGTCAGGCTAGCTGTTGTCACCGACAGATTGGTCTGGGAGGCTGATGCGAAGCTTAAGAGGTATTCTTTTTACCATTTGATATTTTGTTGCTTCTTTAGCCTTCTTTTGAGCACTTTTTAAAATAAAAGAGGTTGGTTACCAAGGGAGCGGTCGGCGGATGTGGCGGGCGACTACCCCCCGCAGTTCACGATGCGGCTGCGCGACCGGCGCGTGCAGGCGACCTACCCCGTGCGGCTCACGTGCCAGGTGGTGGGGAGTCCGCCCCCCGCCCTCACCTGGTACAAGGACGGACAAGAGGTCATTTTAGATGGTGAGTTAGATATGTTATTTCGGATTATGTTAGACTACCAAACTGTAATATTCGTATTAGATTTCAAAATTTGAATTTGAATTAGTTTTAGATATTTAGATCTTTTATAAAATATGTTCGCTGAAGTTATTTTTAGATTATTAGTATTGTAACAACTATTTCGATTATAAAGAAACTTCCATAGAGTTGGTTCCAAACATGGTCTAAAAATATTTCTGAGGTTTCTTCAGAGTTCGTGCTCTAAAATCGTTAGTCATATTCAAAATAATACGGACAGTCGCTAGTGTAATATTTCCAAACTAAAATGATGTTTATTCATTTATTTATTTATTCATTTAACAATTGGTGAACATGCTGACTTACAGTTATACCAAGACGCCAACATGTTATAATTATTATTAAGACATAGAATTATTATAAGTACAGTAATTTGTTAATAATTAAAATAGATGTGAAAACAAATAAATAAACAAAAACAAATCGAACGAGTAATTAAGTCGTTTCTAATCCATTGTTCCGAGTTCGTTGTTAGCGCAACCACTGTCTCAGAATAAACGTGCAGGTGTTCACCTGCCAAGTCTGCAGGCTATTTATTATTCGACGTCTGCCAATGTGTCGATACCCGTACATTACTGTATACCAATAAAAATATTTGTTTATTTTGCTTTGGTACTACCATAGTAGTACTATTATTTAGGATCTGTGATAGTATAGGCAGCTAATAATCTGCGTATTTATAATACATAGGTATATAAAATTAAATAATAAGAAAACCTCAATACCTAACTTTGCTATTAATATTACCTATACTTTAGGGCATTTCAGTGCTTGTAGTAGTTAATAGAGACTGCCCGGCCCTCATTCAATAATAATCTTTGCTATATTGTACTTTTGTGTATGTCATACAATACGTTGTATGAACGTTATGAAATAAATAATTTTCAAAAGAAAATACTACATACTTTAGTATGTAGTATTTTCTTTACTTAGTAACAACCAAGCGCTGTGCACGAAGCCGGAATAGGTACTTTGACGAACATCCTAATGTAGCCGTAGATCAGTTGTTGGAACATCTTAATGTTGCCGTAGATCAGTTGTTGGAACATCCTAATGTTGCCGTTGATCAGTTGTTGGAACATATTTTTTTAACCGACTTCAAAAAAAGGAGGAGGTTTTCAGTTCGTCGGAATGTTTGTTTTAATTCAGTTACTTCTCGATTCTCGTCAGCTTATTTAAAATTGACTGTACATTTTCAATCGTACTGAATAAATTCCGTTATAAGAAAGCGTCGTCGCTTGACGAAAAAATATAGAAAAAACCTTTATTTAGAAAATATAAAGATTTTTATACACAGCTCAACTAATAAGCTCTACCTACTAGATCGGGTAAAAGGTTTAAGCTCTTACCAAACATCAAACAATATCTATGTCCACTACCAGGTCGCCACACCAAGTCTCAAGATGAGCAGTTCCACACCCTGGAGATTGCGCCCACGACGCTGGAGGACGGCGGCGTGTACGAGGCTATGGCCCGGAACAGTTGCGGGGCCATCAGCTGCCGATGCAGCCTCGTGGTAGACAAGGGCATCCGGGCGTACGTGGCCCCGGAGTTCTGCTGTGGCCTAGAACCACTTTATAGGCTGCATGAAGGTAAGCTATACTGCCGATGGCTCAAAGCAGCTGCAGCGCCAACAGCTGCTACTGCAGTCTCGTGGTAGACAAGGGCATCCGGGCGTACGTGGCCTAAGAGTTCTGCTGTGGCCTAGAACCACTTTATAGGCTTCATGAAGGGAAGCTATACGTACGACATAAGGTTCGCGTACGTCTCGATGACGTCATAAGGACTGATCCTTATAAATAAAAATAAATAAATAAATAAAATAATGTTTATTCACTTTCATGACATAAATAACAAGAATTTTTGAATATTTTCCCACATACCTAGTAAAACCATTAGTGGTTCCTAACTTTTGTTTCCAGGCGAAGAGCTCCGAATATCGGCGGTAGTGGAAGCGTACCCTTCAGTGGGCGTGACGTGGTACCGCGACGGCGTGCGGCTGCGGCCGAGCCGGCGCGCCGTGATGACGCTGGACCGCGACGGGCAGACGGAGCTCGCGCTCGCCGCGGTGACGCCGCGCGACGCCGGCGCGTACGCGTGCACCGCCTCCAACGAGGTCGGACGCGCCACTACCTCCGGGAAGGTCGTCGTCATTGGAGACGGCAGCAGTTCTGATAAGACGAGCCCGCCGGTCCTATTCAGCCCGGATGTGCCGTGAGTTGTTTAATTATTCATCATCATCATTCGTCCAATGCCTATCCAAATGAACGCCACCGAGCACGATCCGCGGCTACTCTCATCTAGTTTGCCACCACCAGTAGTAGTGCCAGCCACCTTGCGAAAATCGTCGCTTCACCTTGTCTGAGGGCGTCCCACACTACGTTTGCCGATGCCGATACGCGGTCTCCCTTCACTCAAGAAGTCATCTGCCCCAGCGGCCATCGGTTCTACGGCTAATATGGCCGGCCCACTGCCACTTCAGCTTGCTAATCCGGTGGGCTATGTCGATCACCTTAGTTCTCTGTCGGATCACCTCGTTCCGGACTCGATCTCTTAGAGAAACTCCGAGCATAGCCCTTTCCATAGCTCGCTGTGCGACTTTAAATTTGTAAACCAGCCCTACAGTGCGTTGTGTCCACGTTTCGTGTCATGACAGGCATTTAATTATTCACAAACAGAAAATTCGTCGTAGTAGTTAAAAGAATCACAAACTTAATAGTGCACGCAAAAATAAGATAATTAGTTAAATATCATAGTACCTACAGGGTGATTTTTTAAACAGTCAAGAAATTTTATGGAGACCGTCAAACTAAACAATAATCATCTGTTCCATAGAAAATGTCAATATCTATCTACGCGACCAACATTATTTTTTGCTCTGATTAAGTTGGTCCCATAGACATAGTTGTTTAGTTTGATGGTAGTCCTAGTCACATCACTTTGTAGACTTTTTTCGATTTCATCCTGTAGTCATAAATAGGTGCTTGGAAGGCGTTAACAGCGTAGTGATTGCAGGTACTCTAAGGAGCCGATGTTCGTGCGCAAGCCGCGCTCGAGCGAGGCGCGCGAGGGCGACACGGTGGTCATCCAGTGCGAGGTGGTGGGCGACCCCAAGCCCGACCTCTACTGGCTCAGGGACTTCTTGAAGGTAACCTAATGGCACAGGACTCCTAAGGAGCCGATGTTCGTGCGCAAGCCGCGCTCGAGCGAGGCGCGCGAGGGCGACACCGTGGTCATCCAGTGCGAGGTGGTGGGCGACCCCAAGCCCGACCTCTACTGGCTCAGGGACTTCTTGAAGGTAACCTTATGGCACAGGACTCTAAGGAGCCGATGTTCGTGCGCAAGCCGCGCTCGAGCGAGGCGCGCGAGGGCGACACGGTGGTCATCCAGTGCGAGGTGGTGGGCGACCCCAAGCCCGACCTCTACTGGCTCAGGGACTTCTTGAAGGTAACCTTATGGCACAGGACTCTAAGGAGCCGATGTTCGTGCGCAAGCCGCGCTCGAGCGAGGCGCGCGAGGGCGACACGGTGGTCATCCAGTGCGAGGTGGTGGGCGACCCCAAGCCCGACCTCTACTGGCTCAGGGACTTCTTGAAGGTAACCTTATGGCACAGGACTCTAAGGAGCCGATGTTCGTGCGCAAGCCGCGCTCGAGCGAGGCGCGCGAGGGCGACACGGTGGTCATCCAGTGCGAGGTGGTGGGCGACCCCAAGCCCGACCTCTACTGGCTCAGGGACTTCTTGAAGGTAACCTTATGGCACAGGACTCTAAGGAGCCGATGTTCGTGCGCAAGCCGCGCTCGAGCGAGGCGCGCGAGGGCGACACGGTGGTCATCCAGTGCGCGGTGGTGGGCGACCCCAAGCCCGACCTCTACTGGCTCAGGGACTTTCAGGGACCTTATGGCACAGGACTTTGGAGCGTAGGGTACATCGCCACCAAACAACCCCCAACCAACTTGGCGTTATTTACCCTAAAACAGCCACCCTAAGATGGATACTCGGACACGCGTGTTCTTCAATCCACCCAGTAGTGATTGGGGCGGCAGATAGATGAACACGCGTTTTCGAGTATTAAGGTCGAAGTCAAAATAAAGCACTTTTGAATCGTCTATATTTTCCTCCCACCATCCGTTTTACACTTTTTTCCATCCATCTTATCTATCCATCCTACGGTGGCTGTTTTAGGGTGGATGGATATGGATAAACGGAATAACTTCCAACGTGACTTTGCTAGCTTGCCAATGACTCGAGTTAAAAGCCTAATGCCTGGTTTATGCGGGGTCAATAACATGGCAGTACAGTAACCCAGTCCAGCGCTGACTTGCTACTGGGCTCTGTAGACACTAGTTTCAACCCAGTCCAGTGCTGACTTCTCGCTTGCACTTCTTCTCGCTCGCTCGCTGGGTCCAGTCACTAACCCCGTCTAAACCAACCCTTATGTTCACAACACTATCATTTGCATTAGAAATATGAGATCTAAAAACCGTTTAGCCGCTACTCACACTTATCTTTTAGTCCCAATTAAGCAAAGATAATTGTGATTAAATGACAAATAAAGACCGGTCATTTCCAATAAATACAGCATCCATGACTTATACAAACTAGTATCATAGTTACCGTAATAACATCCGAAAGAGTGGCTGGGGGCGCCGCCACAGTTACATTATGAAATTCAGTAGAACATAATAAATAACACACTTTGGATGATATTATGACGGCGGTGGGCGGCGCGCGCGGGAGGGCTGGCGGCGCTCACAGCCACTGGTGGTGATTATGACATTAGTTGTTTTGATGTTGGCGATAAGCTACTGTTTCAAAACCTTTAATAGAGGATTCATATCATGGGTGTAGATAAAGTTTGTATGCAACTGTATATAATTAGGTATTAAAACACAACCTCATTATACTACAGTTGCATAATTAACTTAAACGTAATGCCTACCGGAATTCGAACATTTCACATTTCGAACATTTAATATTAAGAGCCCGTACACATTTTGCCGCTGACTATCGCTCTTTCTGTTTTCTCAAGATTTCTTAAATCTGAATGTGTCTGGGCCACTTTTCACAATATAAGATTACGGACATTTTAAAATATATTTCAGTTTTTGTTGCTAAAGGCCAAAAAGTTGTCATTTCTTACAGTTATTTGAATTGGCAAAAACGATGACTTTTGTACTTCAGCAACTCGAAACTGAAATATATGTTGAAATGTCCGTAATCTTATATTGCGAAAAGTCACCGAGACACATTTTTCAATTACGCACTCAGATTTAAGAAATTTTGAGGAAACATGAAATGTGCAAGCGAGAGAGCAGCAGTCAGCGGGAAAATGTGTACGGACTCTTAATTTATCTGGTCCCCGACAGCCGGACTACTACCGCGACGCGACGCACTTCAAGCGGATAGGCGAGGGGCCAGCGTACCAGCTGGAGATACCGCACGCGAAGCTCGACTACACCGGCGCGTACTCCGTGGTCGCCAGGAACGCGCACGGCGAGGCCAAGGCCATCATATCGCTGCAGATCTTGGCCAAAGGTACAATATGGCGCAATAGTTACAGTACTTTAAGATAAAGAATGGGCTTCGGAAACAATCGTCTAACTTAACTTACATGACTATCAGCCATTTTAGCGTCCCCACTGCTGGGGCAGGCCTTCCTTATGGGTGGATAAGGATGGGCCATAACCCACCACGCGGGCCCAATGGGGATTGGTGGGTGTTAACGACTTAACGTGCCTTCCGAAGCACACGGAGAAGCTCGAGATAATACATTTTTGGTCACTAATCCTATGACCGACCCTTGGGAAAGTTGCTTTACCACCGCAATCGCTGGACCAGACGCTAAAGTTTAGCGTCTGGTCCAGCGATTGCTAAACCAATAAACTTACATAATCAAAGACAATTAACAAAAAGTAGTTAGGCCCTAATAGTACATTACAGCCGTGAACGGGAAGCTAGCGATTGCATTGTCGAGGATGGTTTGAAGCCCGAGCCGCAGGCGATGGCTTTAATCATTCGAGGCAATGCAAGTAGCTTCCAGAACAAGGCTTGTATAGTGCTTTTCTCAAGAAATGCGAGGAAATAAAAAACTTTTCAATTGAAACTTAATTAAATTTAATTCCCGCGTTTTTTTTTTGGGTGCATTCCAGCAGTTTAATCGCTCGAAGCGCCGAAAAGCAAAGTGAGATTTATCATAGACAAATCCTCTGAGTAATCTTGAATTACGTGCAGCGCCATCTACCGCCGAGAAGCAAAAACCCATCTCATTTCGCTTCTCGGCGGTAGATGGCGCTGTACATAATTCAAGATGACTTGGAGGATTTGTCTCTGATAAATCTGGTACAATACAATGTAATATTTATTTATTCTTATAGTAATATACTCTGTGCGCACCATTTTTTTTTATTGTATCGTTATTATAGTACCTATTAAATAATTTTACCTTTATAATAATAACTGTCTTGTCGTTGGCTTGCGTGCCAGAAAAAAGAAACTAAAGTTATGGCTGTATGGTGCAAATGTGCCTTTGCTTTTTTTGTTTTTGTGAACAGCTAAAACAAAAAAAAGAAGTTGCCGCAGACCACCCAGATCATTTTCGCACTGTACCTACTTCCCGCACTGGTGCTGGTGCGGGAAGTAAGTATTGAAATTCATTCCTGGCCTGAATTTTAAATTTAGAATGTGATGAACCAGACCCCCTCGGAAATGTGGAACGCCCCGCATTCCTTTTTCAAATGGAATGATAAGATTTCAGAGCATAAGTGAGAAAAAGTTATTTACAAATTCAACTTTATTGCAATGATATAAATGTCAACGACATTTTAAAGAAAAGCAAAAACACGAAGTTTGCTTATGCCTAATATGCCCATTCTTTATCTTGAAGTAAGTACTGCATGTTGTAGTTAGGCTTTATTAATAGTACATTATGAGACAAGTTAGCTTATGTTGCTCATTGCACACAAGGTTGTATGTGGGTTGCAGGCGAGGGCGTAACTCAGCCGAGTGTGCAATAAGCAAGAGCTCACGAGTTTCATACGACGTTTTTCAACACATTTGCGAGGAAAAAACAAAGTAATTTACCACAGAGCAACAAATACGACAAAAACAAAATATGATAATTATTATGGGAAAAGGCGCGCAGTTTTTTTTTGTTTTTTTCACACGCCCAACGCAAGAATATTTTGCGAACAAAGGTGTGAGTGAGCATACAGCCTACTTTAAAATTATAATTTTAAATGATAAAATGCAAATATTTTAATATTTTATAACAAAATATTGTGAATTATGAATAATTTGATAATAATAAATATTTGTTTGACTTAATTAAGGTCTTACACATTTTATTTATTCCAAAAATGTATATGAATTTTCAGCAGCATAAAACCTTTTTGTTGTTACTAAAAAAATAACTGTATTACCCGGCTAAATTGGGAATGCTCTGTTTACTCGCACAGAACTTGCAGTAAGGTACTAATTTAACTTTGTAGGGTTAATTCTAATACGTACTAGTGTTTTATATATTATTGCACGCGTTTGTTATAGCTCGGTTTATGGCCCTAAAAGCGATGTATTAGGGCTCACTTTACGAGCAAATGTGTTGAAAAATTTATTATAAAGTACCTAATCATCATATTTTTTATTTTACAGATATAAGTTCCACTGAAGAACACAACATAAGCTATGGGTATGTTCACTATTCTGACGCTTGTGATAGTTAAGGAGCTCCCACACAGCAGTTATACACAATAAAATTATATAACAGTGTGTAATATTTTGCTACAGCATGGAGAAAAAAGTTAGTGAATGTTGCTTAACATTTGTTATATAATGTTAAAATAACTGTTGTGTGGGAACCAGGGATTGAAATACCGTTAAAAAAATAATGATACAAATAAAAAAATCGTTAAAAATACCTTCATTTTATCGGAAAATTCCGTTAAACTTTACCGGTACAATGGTACCAGTAAAATTAAAAGTAAAAAAGTAACGTTATTAATAAAAATATATGTTTATCTGTGCTTTGAAATTTATAACCAACAAAAAATGTCGTAATGACGTAACACGTGTTTGGTGTCGGGTTTCAAGTGGTCTCAATTTAGTGTCCTACTCTAAT
This sequence comes from Agriphila straminella, assembly GCA_950108535.1. Lineage (NCBI taxonomy): Eukaryota > Metazoa > Arthropoda > Insecta > Lepidoptera > Crambidae > Agriphila > Agriphila straminella. The sequence continues at coordinate 2,260,621 of OX467303.1, read as the reverse complement.
GCTATACGGCAGTTGCAGACGAGTTAAGTATGTTTCATATTTTAAATACAATATTATTATGTGACCCAGTTAGCTATATTTATGAAATCGAAGGTCAAAAGTTTAGCGAATTACTGGATGACTAACTCCCAGATCCAATAATCAATCCACAGATAGTGATAGGTACGCCGATCCAGATTAGTTGCTGAGCAACTGTTGTAAATTTTTATTAATATGAACCGTTACATGGGGTCAATATTGTTAATGCCATAATCGTGTTTTGCCATTAAAACACGATTTTGACGTTAACAATAGCAGACTTGACTTCCTGGATTAGGCCTACCCCTAACGTGGATGTGGACCCTCAAGTGGCGCCCTCATATTAATTAAATTTATTGCTCGCTAAGTACATAATGTATCGAAAATTCAAACGTTGCGATTGATGCTAAAGTTCTATAGTTTATTTACACATAATAAACTTTCTAAAATATAGTTCGTATTAGTAGTAGTAGGCAAAAGTGCTAAAAGTGGCCACTTTTTGCTCTTTTGCCTACTACTACTACTACAACAAACTATATTTTACTGAGGTTATTGTTTGTAAACATGTACCTACACTATAGAACCTTAGCTTCAATCTCAACGTTCGAATTTTCGATACAGTATGTACTTAGCGAGCAATAAATTTAATTAAGGTGAGGGCGCCACTGTGAGGATACTAATCGCCTTAACGTTGCGTTGCAGGCGCGTGGAGGTGATCCCGCGGTTCGAGCGCGAGCTCACCGACCTGCTGTGCCACGACGGCGACGCGGTCGAGTTCCACTGCCAAGTCTCCGGCGACCCGGAGCCGGACATCCGGTGGTTCCACTACACAGAGGTACGTACATTTCCCTACTCACATGAGCTAAAAAAAGGAAATCTAAAACTAGTAGGTACTTAGTTACCATATTTTAAAGATTCATTAGTCATTTTTGGCGACTGTAGTGTCCAGCACTGCATAGAAACAAGCGCAGAAATTATGCAAAGAAAAATCTGATTGAATTTATATTTAAAAAACCTTTAAGATATTAACTCTGGAAAGCCGGCCCCTATTTTCTTTTTACCAGTATATAATAATGTTTCCAACATCTACATGTACGTTATTATTGGTGATTTTATTTTTACTTTGTTGATTTAAATGTACAAACTCCGTAGTTGATCCGCGAGTGCCCCGACTTCGAGTGGTCGTACGAGGACGGCGCGGCGCGGTTCAAGATCAAGCAGGTGACGGCGGAGGACGAGGGCACGTACCTCTGCGAGGCGACCAACCGCCTCGGCAAGGCCACCTCCGGCGCGTGCCTCGTCGTCTACCGTGAGTACTTGCACTTGATCTCCGAGCGGCCTGACCGTACGAGGCGATTGGCAGACTTCGGGGCAGATTTAAGTTTTCGGGGATTGATATAAGTTTTCGCTAGCCATCGATTTTCAAAGCGTCAAATCCATCTTTAGTAGAGCGATAGAGAAGATTTTGTAAAGGAAAATGACCACTAATGATGTGCCACAACAAAACAAAATCCAATAATGTTATATTATTATTTTTTCAACACACTTGCTCGTAAAGTGAGTCCTAATACATCGCTTTTAGGGCTATAAACCGAGCTATAACAAACGCGTGCAATAATATATAAAACACTAGTTCGTAATAGAATTAACCCTACAAAGTTAAATTAGTACCTTACTGAAAGTTATAGGTATGCGAGTAAACAGAGCATTCCCAATTTAGCCGGGTAATACAGTTATTTTTTTTGACGATAAAGAGGTTTTATGCTGCTGAAAATTCATATACATTTTTGGAATAAATATTCTTGCGTTGGGCGTGTGAAAAAAAACATTTTTTTTTAATTCCGATATATTTGAAATATCTTTCGTTCTCTGAGATTGAAGACAGATTTATAGAGTAAGATTTATAGAGTAGATAACTAATTTGACTTATCATAGTCAACTACCGCCATATTGCAAAAATACTTAACTCAAAATGCAACAAAAAACATATAAACACAGGAAAAGAAAAGAATACCAACTAATAATTATAGCTAAAGAGTTAGCTACTAATTTCAATTAGAATCATAAGGGCACAAAAATATTTATAGCGATATCTTTGGACTCGGCTCCGTGAGTAGGCCCCCGCCCCGACAAGGTGGACCGACGATCTGATCCAGCAGAGGACCGATCGTCGTGGAGATCTTTGGGGGAGGCCTATACCCAGCAGTGGGTGTCGTGCGGCTGATATGATGATATCTTTTGACTTAAGGAAGTGGTCTTTCTCTTTTGACATTGGGGGTTTCCGTGGAGCTCATAATAATGAGAGGTGTTGTTGTCAGCGCCGGGCGAGCCGAACACGCTGAGCCAGCGGCTGCGGCGGCCGCCCGCGCTGCTCTCCGCGGCGTCCACGCCCCGCTCCACGCCGCGCACCACGCCCGCCCGCTCCGTCTCCAGGACACCAGGTTATTAGCATTTCACATAAATTTTTAATTCTTCTTCTTCTTATCGAATGAGGATAGAGTTTATCAAGCCGCCCTGTAAGACCTCTAACTTGGCTTAACGACTGTTATCAGTTGACAACAGCCGGGACCGATGGTTTAACGTGCCCTCCGAAGCACGGAAGCGCTCAGTTGTAATGCCACCTTAACGGTCACCCATCCGACACCTGAACGGGCCGAGCGTTGCTTGACAAACGTGATCGAGTACGATTAATCTGTCAACTTCCGCCATCGGAAACTTTTTACTAATCTCTCCCTAATACTTTGAGGCCTTATTTATTTACATAACACGCGGGTGTTGGTCAAAATATTGGCAAATATCAAATATGAAAATCTTTGTAAATTTGACCACGTGTCACACTTCCGTAATAAGCTCAACTGGCTCCCTATTCGCCGGCGCAGGGACTTGCATACTCTTACCCTTCTTTACTCCATACTTTTCCTACCAACTTTAATGTAAGGAGGGGTCCTTACATTAAAGAACTTTTCACCTTTCGTTCTTTAATTTCACTTTCTTCTTTGCGTTCTTCCTCTAATCTTACCCTTAATATTCCTCGCCACGCTACCGACTTTGCTTCCTATTCCTTTTCCGTCCATGCTGTTCGTTTGTGGAACTCACAAGGAGAGCCGGAGGGCATCAGCAAGGCTCAAACTCCAAGGTCATTTAGAAAACAAGTAAGGAGTCATTTTCTCCCTTCTTCCCGCGACTAATATTTCTTGTGTATATTTATCTCCTATACCATGGAATTATGTTTTTATCCTTTAGTATTTTTGTATATTCATATTCTGTCCTCTAAAGTGCACCTATTCCCCTTTTATCCTATTTATCTTATTTTATTTCGCCCAAGGTTGCCTGGAAGAAATTGCTATGTAGCAATAAGGCCGCCTATTGTATGTTTTCTTGTTTTTTCTGATTGTATCGTTTTTTCTATCATGTGCAATAGTCTTTATTATTATTATTATTATGACCGCATGTTATACAACTTTGCAGCCGTGTAGTTCTCTTTAAAAATTGAATACAATATTTAAAGAATGTTTAAACATTTTCCCAGGGCCTGACGCCAGGCGACTGTGCAGTCCGTCCCGCCAGATGGCGCCCAAGTTCTACACCTATCCATTCAACAAAGTGGTCGAGGAAGGCGAAAACGTGGTGTTCAAGTGCGCCGTCCGCGGCTTGCCGGCGCCCTGGGCCACGTGGGACAAGGACGGCGTCATCGTCACGCCCTCCGCACGGATCACCATCAAGGAAAAAGACGAAATACTCAGGATCTTGGAAATCGACGAGGTGACGATCGAAGACGTCGGTCTGTACAGAATCACGTTGGAAAACGACTACGGGAGAGTGGAGGCGTCCGCCCGGCTGGAGGTGATCACGCAGAAGGGTAAATTCTACGCGGGCGTGCGGTCGTACAGCGCGTCCCCGCGGCGCGCGCTCGCCCGCCGCCGCCCCTGCTCCAGGCAAGACTGATACCAAACGACCGACTATGATGAAACTGTAAGTTACTCTCGATTTAGTGCAAAGCGATTTTGGGTACCCATTTTAGCTGGGCGACACGTGACATGCTAAGCGAATTGAAACAGATATGTTTTCATTATTTAACGACCACGTTTTCATTTCAGGGTGTAATTAGGAAGGAAACGACGCACCTAAGAAATATTTATCTATAAATTGTGTTGTTTTAATTTATTTCTCTGCATTTTATCTATACTTAGTTATTATTTGTACCGACAAAGCTATTATGCAGATGTTATACAAATGTTACGTTTTTGTTTTATTTTATAGTCCATTAAAGTTGTTTCACATCGGAATCTTTAAGTGATTATTTAAAATTATATAGCAACTGTTGCCTGAGAATGTAAAATATATTAACTGTTTAATTCAATTAGTTGCTTAGTTTTTGACGAGTATTTTGTATTTTTTATTTTTAAGCAGCACATAATTAGAGTTACGAATTTACGAGTGAAACAACTAGTCCTGAATATTTTATTTTACTAAATACATAACCCTAGCTTATTTAAAATTTAGTATAATTTAAAAGGTATGTATTTCCCTAGAAGTTCATGACGAATTTAGCACTCTCCAAAGAAACATTGGTGAATTAAAAATTATGACTACTTACAACTATTATCGTTTTATTTTACTCAAGAAGTAAGTTCTGCCAATTACCTTTTATGTGGTAGATAAGCTCACATTAACAAAAAAAGTGATATTACACTCATGTAGTCACGCAAAGGGAATTCATCTATAATGTTGCTGATATTACGCGTTTTTCACTTTGATCGAAAGGCGCAGCAGGAACGCATAAAAATTCTGTTAAGCAATAGCATTGTATGATTCACTAGTATGTTAACATGATTTAATTTGGTTGCTCCTTCCAAATTGAAAAGCAAAAGTGAACCGTAATATCAGCATTAGGGAGTAGTCCAAGTCTGAGATTTGACGAGATATTCTGTGAAACTCATTCAACTGGACTAAGCGATTGCGCGATTAAGTAACGGTTATTTTCGACCGATCGTAATAACCGACATGCGAATGCGATATCTCCCGCCGCCGCCGCCGCCGCGGTTGTCGTCCCAGTAAAACTCTATCGTAGACCTAATTGTAAACTTGAACTTATTTATTTTTATTTTATATTTATTTATGTTATTATGACTCAAGATAAAATATTTCAATAAAGCGTTATATACATTTTTGACTTCTTACCTAAGAACTTACCGCCTTGCCACTTGCTACAACTACAACAAGACGACCTATGTGGTGCAGTGGTCAACATGCCGCCTACCACGCAAGAGGTCCCGGGTTCGATTCCCGGCCGGGCAGAAATTGAAATGATGAATTTTAATTTCTGTGACGGGTCTGGGTGTTACTATGTATAATAAGTATATATTTAAAAAGTATATAAGTATTATATCAGTTGTTTAGCACCCATATTACAAGCTTTGCTTAGTTTGGGGCAAGATGGCGCTGTGTGAAATTGTCCAAGCATTTATTTATTTATTATTTATTTACAACTAAGGCGGCCATTATACGGTCATGCAAGCGTCAGTCAAATTCCATCAGTCATGAATTAAGTTTGACTGACTGACTGATGGAAAGAAGAAATCAACTTCATGCAACCATCAGTCACTACATTACACGATAGGTTAATCGGTGACTGTGGTTAAACTGACAGCAAAACCTACCGTGTAATGGCTGCCTAAAAGGTTTTAGGTAGGGTAGGAATAGAAGCAGCCAACGACGAGCAAAATTTCTTAAATCGCTACACAATGTTGCGTTGGACTGATAGTGTAATTAAATACAGGACTCTGGGACCGGTCAGTGTGAGTAAAAAGATCGAATAAGTGGTGTACATTGTTTTAATCACAATTTTCAAAACTGTACATGGTGTTTATACATTTGGCATTGATAACTTCTCTAATGAATACATTTGAAGAACTAAATAAAAAATAACTCTTACGATTATCCCAAAAGTATGGAATTGTTGCAAGGCTTAAAACATTAAAACATTTTATCAACTTTCGGTATGGATCATACCATAGAGGTTCTTTTAGGCACCGAATTTACATTTTCATCTCATAATTGGTTCGCCAAATTCTTAACTACGTACGTACGTATGTATAATATATATATATATTTATAAACTGCGAAGTAGAATACTACCGTTCTGTATTCATCAGATCTTAGAATCGATTAGATAGATTTTTATATTTATTTCATTTCATTTCATGTCGGTCGTCACGGAGCGTATAATATGTTAAGACTAGTATTAGTACCTACACCCGAAGCGTCCGGGACTTATTTCCGTACACTACAACATCAATATCCAGATTATTACACCTCAACTATTACTACAGAATGGTTACATGCGCAACGAAACAACTGTTCACTTTCAAGCACATTAGCAAATAACGTTTGTTCAAAATTCCTAATCTCTTTGGATCGAGTGCAAGCGTTCAACGTTCAAACGTGTGGCTCGCTCGCCGCCGCTCGCTGCGACGCGACCGCGCGACCGCACGGGCGTGCGACCACGCCCCTGCGCCGGCGGCGAGACTCACCAACTATGTTCACGACAACAGTTAATTAACATAATCTAATACCAATATCATTACTGTTTAATAAATATTTTCAGTCTTTGGTTCCATTCCAGTTCATTGCATAGTGTAAATGCGTCGTTCCGGCGACACAGAGCCGAGGGCGACCCGCTACCTATAGACTAGCGTTCATTTTATTAATTTACCCATTTTATACAAACTTATTGCACTTGAAATTTCCATAATCACAGAAGGTTCCGCGTCGGCGACCTCGGATATGTCACGTTCCCACCACGAAAGTATAAACCATTTTTTCACGCATCTGTACAAATCAAATTAAAATTGTTCGCCGGCTGTCGCATTAGCGTAGTACCTACATCAAATATTTACAGGAGGGTCGGGCTCCGGAACTTGGCAAACCGGCGGCGGCGGCGGCGCCTCGGAATTTTGAACAACGTCGTTATGTGCAAAAGAACCTCTTATGAAGTGTGTGCGTGCGCTCGAGCTCGGCACACACTGATATGTTCGCCTCGGATCCCTGCACTATGTCCGCGGTACACGATAATTTACTGCGGTTCCTATGATGATTAAATAACAAAACAATTTAAATGCTGCTAAAGAAACAGGATCAGTCAGTCTCTCATGATTACAAGAACAATTTGAATTTGAAATCAAACCATAAGACTTCCTAGTGCCGCGCGCCCGCTCACTCCGCCAGCAGTTCTGTAACAATACACCACACTATTAGTACCTGCAAGATGATACGTTATCGTCGTGGTACCTGCCGTGCGCATTAACGTTATAACTACCAGTATACACTCTACAGGATGAAATCGAAGCCATTAACAATCTTTTCACTCCTCTTGCTCAAAAAGTCCGTCATTGTAACGTACAAGAGCCGAGATAAAATAGCATAATAACTCCTAGAGGATAAAGATTTTTCTTTTTTAAAGTTTGTCTATTACCAATGAGCCTACTAAAACGAAAAAGTCTTTATTCATAATCACGAATAAAAACTTTTCTCATTCTTATTTTTGAAAATGGAACTAAAAGCATCTCTTCGGTGAAATATAGACTTATTTATTAAATACTCTGTGCACAGAGTGAATGGTAGAATACGTGTTTGTGTTGCTTAGCTGCTACAGCAGAAATTAAAAAAGATACCAAGGCGCGAACAAACTGTTTGAATTGTGTGACTGTAATAGGAAAGAAATAATTATAATCTTTTTAATTTTAAAGTTTATGAAGTGAAGGATAGAAAAACGAGTGGATTCGTTTACGGAAGTAGGTGTATAAACTATTTAATATTGTATTTTATTTTCTCGCAATCGTAGTGAAAAGTATAGTGTAACACACGACGCTAAAACCCATTGTAACTCGGTTTCTATTTATTCACTCGCTAAAGCTCGGGAATAAAACTACCTCCTATGCAATGGGTCATTTTAGCGTCTTGTATAACAATCTACTATTTAAACTAAAAATCTAACCACGATATTGATAACTTTAGGACAAACATTTCTTAAATCAAAGTGATCAAAATTCAAGGTGAAAAACATTAAAAAAAACACAATTCATATCATATCATTAGTCAAAGATTAAGTACTGATGCTAAAAAAACCTGAATGTAGCGATTTTTTTTATTTTGCTAAAAAAAGTTTGTCCTAAAGTTATCAATATCGCAGTTAGAGTCTTACGCCCTTATTCATAAACGCCTTAATTCTATTTTAGCTATTGCACCATTTTAGGCCTTACCACAAAAGATTTTAATATTCAATATATTTATTGCAACCATAATGTTATGTTAAAATAAATAATAATAATAAATAAAAAGTTTATTTCTCCTCACAAAAAAATGATACAATTACTAAAAGACATTATAGCAGACACTGTTTTAATGCGATGCTGTCACTTTTTTTGACAATATTGTTTGAAAGAGACGCATCACATTTAAACAGTGGTCTAAACTAAACAGTGTTTTAAAATCTTTTGTGGTAAGACCGAAATTATTATTTGGGTCAATCAACTTTTAATTGTCCTATGAGTTTTCCTGTCCACAATCATAAAAGTATATAATTCCTTAAAAATAAATATCAACTAACTTAAAAAATATGGTTTGGGTTAAATGTAATACTTTAATTATCATTTTGGTAATAGAAATAAATATGTTGTTTACATATTTGTTTGTATTTTAACGGTTGTCGAGAAAGATGTCGATGTCCCCTTTATTTGTATGAAATTGATGATATGTCCACTGGACAACCTATAACATAAAAGTGTGTTATCTTGAAATAAAAAATAAAGAAAATAGTTTAGCTTATTAATACTTAAACTTAAGATTTAAAGTAACATTTTGGTAACAGAAATAAATATACTGTTTACATATTTGTTCGTATTATATAGGTTGTCCAGTGGACATTTCATCACATACAAATAAAGGGGACATCGACGTCTCTCGTCTAGAGAGACGTCGATGTCCCCTTACCTAACCGTTAAAATACGAATAAATATGTAAACAATATATTTATTTCTATTACCAAAATGATAATTAAAGTATTACATTTAACCCGAACCATAACTTTTAAGTTAGTTGATACAGGGGTGGAAACTGTTTCCATGGCCAAAATTACTGATTTTACTGACTAAAACCTTCTAAAATACTGACCATTTACTGACCAAATCCAGTGCCCGATTAAGCCAGCGCGGAGCCTGTGGCAAATTCTATAAGGGGCCCTAGGTTTGCTATAAGCTATAAGTTATCATAACCATACTACTTTCGAAAGGATGGAAGTTGCCTGCCTAGGATGCTCAAAATGCCGGATTAAAAAAAACACCTATCCATAGGGAAAAAAATGTCGCGAAGCGCGAATTTTGGTCAGTTTCATCCAATATTCTTGTAATTTTGTCTATATTTAGTACAAAAATCGGTCGAACTGCGCGATCAGTTCCATCCACTACTGTTGTACTGTTTGCCTGTTCATAGCAAAAAAAAAAACGATTTTTGTCAGCTTCATCCAAAAAATCTTACAATTTTGCTTATCGTTAGCAAAGAAATTGGCCGCGCAGCGCGATTTTTAGTTAGTCAGTTCCATCCACTTACCTACCTACTTTTATAATTTTGCCTGTCGTTGTAGTCTTAAAGTCTTGTCAGTTTTTTCACCTCAATCTACAGAAACCAGACCGTAAACCCGTAAAGCTCGTGAAAATACTGACTTTACTGACCATTTTTCGAAAAAACTGACTTTTACTGACCTTAGCCAAAAAAAACTGACTTTTACTGACTTTACTGACCATTTTCCACCCCTGTTGATATTTATTTTCAAGGAATTATATACTTTTATGTTTGTAGACAGGAAAACTCATAGGACAATTAAAAGTTGATTGACCCATTTGTTAATAGAGTAAAACACTTTATAAGCCTCCGATAACTTAGCTTGTTTTTACGAAAAAGGCGGTTAGTTAAGTTAAAAGATTGCTAGTGACTTCAATTTCACCCTGTATAATATTCCCAACCCGTACCACACGGACACTCCATACAACTGCGCTATTATATTTTAAACAGATGACGTCATATTTTATGACGTTTTGTACACGCGCAACTGTGTGTGTAAGTCTAGGGCTACCGTGCAGTTTTTTACTGTATGAGCGGCGTTTAATTCATAATTCGAACTTTTTAGTAAATAAAGTTACGATGCATTGCTTTGAATATCAAAATAAGTTGACAGTTGACAAACACACGAACTCGCGGGGTGGGGTGAGGTAATTGATTCTGGGGCGGGACGGAGAGTGTCCTTTCTGTACGTAGTACTTACGCCCTTACCATAGTATGAGCTCACCGAAATGTGTCAACATTCAAATGAGTGAGCCTCACTTCTTTACTATTAGATGGCTATCAGTGCTCATTTGAACACAGTATCAGTTATTTCGAGAAACCACGTGAAAACTTTTCAAAATGCCGTCTTGTGCCTTTTATCTGTGCATCAACAACTGTAGAAATACAAATAAAGCAAAATGGTGTAACATTTCACGCGATCAAAATTTATTTTCCTTCCGTTTTTTAATTCCGATGGACGTAAACAACGCATCACGCATGCGTGCGCCATTTTGAAATAATGCTACAGATTTTCAGAACCAAGGCATATCTAACGATTTAAATCTTTGCTTATAATTATGTATTGTTTGGGCGTACCTTGGAGCGGGCGTCTCGGGCGGAAGCCGCGGGAGCCGTCGGGCCCTTTGGGCGCGCGCAGCACCAGCACGCGCGGCGCGGCGTCCTCCAGCGAGGCGGTGCGCAGCCGCGCCAGCAGCCGCTCCGGCCGCTCCGACCGCTCGCCGCCCGCGCCGCGCCCGCGACCGCTGCCACCACGGCTGCATACAATTACCGATTTATCATCACGCTCCCTAAATACGTAAACAGAAATAGGGTATACACTTTTAACTTTCGCGTTGCATTATATTAGATTAAGAACACGGGTATTAAACGCGTTTAAACTAAACATAGGTGTTTAAACATCCTACCTTTTCTGTGACCACGGCCGATGCAACTCGGTCGAAACGTCGGGAAAAGGTAGGTGTTTAAACACCTATATTTAGTTTAACATCAATGTCCGCGCGGACGCCGGCGACGTCCGGTACTGGTATTGGTGATGGGCTCTTTTCTCCGTATTTAGACTCCCATTTGGTCCGTTATGCGTGAACATAGCATTGGTATGGCTAGTCAAGCCATCCCAGCTCCTTCCAGAAGCACAGAAGCCTCCTGGGGCGTTCACAGGCTTCTAGGAGCGACCTCACGTCTTTGAGGATTTCTGCCCGGTGTGCGGCCAAACCCGTCCAGGATCACGTGGGCGGCTGTTTCCTCGGCGTCCAGGCATCCTCTACATAGGGGGCTGTCTGTCGCATTCATGATGAATAGTTGTCGGTTTAATGCTAGGTGACCTATAAGTGTACCTACAACTATTCGGAGGTCTGGACCGGCGACGTCCGGACAACAATAGAAAATCTATTGTGTCTCATTTTCCGGACGTTGATCGGTTAAACGCGTTTAATAACTGTGTTCTTAATCTAAGTAATAGGGTAGCTGTAAAAATGATAATATTTTGCATGATGCATGTAGCAGCGCGATCATACCCGCTATATGTATAAGCAATCGACGAATGACTAAAAAATGCAGGATCACCTAAAAGTACAATATTTAAAGTGTAATGACCTGGCACTACGTCAAGCAAGCTAAAATCGAAACAGAAGTGTACGGAGACCTGACTCACTATATCGAAGTTTTCTACGTGCTTCGCATTAATACAAATTCCAACATTGAACAATTGGACCGCGGTCCCCGAGCATAGAGGACACCAGGCTCGCCAGAAGTACTTCCCTTTTCGCTGAATATATGGTGAAGAGAAGAGATCTAGGTTCAACAGTGCACTTCCATCATGGTTTAGATGTCCGGTCCAATGCTCTGACTGCTGAGCTATCGAATTTGTCGTGGGGCAGGCACTCACCCGACACGCACGACGTTGCAGGCGGATGACTTGCCGTTGCGCGGGTTGGTGAGCATCACGAACTCCACCATGTCCCCGGGCTGCAGCTCGCCCGCGCCGCCGCGCACCTCCGACATGTGGAAGAACAGCCGCCGCGCCTCCTCCCCTTCCAGCGATAGGAAGCCGAAACCACCTGACATACACACTACATTATATACTGACATTCTTATTATAAACTAGTAAACGTTGCTGTCGTAGCGTAAATAAAAAAACATACAGCGTGTTTGAATGAACCCTATAGGATAACTGTTTCTTCGGACCATCAAACTGAACAACTTTTACTATGGGACCAATTCTGAAATAGCGAAAAAAAAATTCTGCTGTTTATACATTTTGATATTTTCGTAATTAATTTTTGTATGAAACAGCTGATTTTTTTGAGTTGGTCTTATAGTAAAAGTGGTTCAGTGTGATAGTCCGAAGAAACGGTTTTCCCATTTTGGGTTCATTCATCAACACGTTGTATATTTAAAAATGGATCTGAATTAAAGTCATCAAGATTAATTCTTGTCCACCATTATCTAGATATTGGAGACGACGAAAAAATAGGATGAAGGTATCTGCCCACTACACCATACCATACCATGGCCGTGTCAGGCAAAAAAATATTCTTTGTATTGAAAAGTATGACAAGTGCATGGCCGGTGACGGAGCGGTCTAGTGGGAATAGTGTCATACTTTTCAATACAAATAATATTTTTATGCCTGATACGTTCCTAGCAGGGTCATGGTATGGTACGGTGTAGTGGGTAGACTTTTAGACGGTTCTGACGCTGCGGCGGATTTTAACGTTGTATGCGACTACGTCAGTTTGTATAGAAAACACGCGCGGCAACACACACTAGCTCCGCGCCCCGTCGCGGGAGAAATGTTTGATGCTCGCCGCCACGTCGAAGAGCGCGGAGCCAGTGACAATAACAAGAGAAGGTACAAACAACAGTGGTCTAACAGTGAATAAACTAACGACGCAAGTAGAAAATAAACTTAAGATTAAATAAAAGATACGCCAAAGAAATTTTTTAAGATACTAATAACCATTAATGTAACATGTTTATTGGCAAATGAATAAATGAATATGAAAAAATTGTCTTTCGGTCGACTTGAAATAAGCCCTACCACCAACCAAACAGAGTACAAATTGTACCTCCCCTGTGAATCGAACCCGGGACTCCTGCGTCTTACACGGATGGGCAAGCCACTAGACCACAGAGGCGGTTAATATACATGTGACGCACCTTTGATGGCGTCTACGGTGGCGCGTCGCTTCTTCCGCACGGGCACGATGTTGGCGGCGCGCCCCTCCGCGTCGGGGTGGAACGTCACCGGGTCCCCCACTTGCAGTATTTCTCGCTTGCACGCTAGCCCCATGATGCCGAACTCGTATACCGCGCCCCCGCCCCCGCCCCCCGTGCCGTCCACTTGAATCAGACCTGTCAACGATCAACGAATTACAACTTAGTAAGAAGGAACAATTAATAATAAAAAGAATATTTGCTAGAATGCGGTCAAAGTTTCAGTGTAGATTTAAGCTAAGGTTCTATAAACAAATCTAGTTTATTATAAACAATTTGTAGTAATAGGCAAAAGAGCGAGAAGCCACTTTTGGCACATTTGCCTACTACTACTACAATGAACTATATTTTACAGATGTTATAGTTTGTAAAAAACTATAGAATAGGACCTTAGCTTAAATCTGGACGATTGAATTTTCGAGCAATAAATTTAATCTAATGAGGGCGCCACTGTGAGGAGACTAATCGCCTTAACTAGGAGCTGTCAAGCAAAATATATTGCTCTAAAGAAATAGGGGCCACTGTTTGTTTTTGCATACAAACGAGTTAATTTCTGAAATGTTTTTTATAACATAAATTCAATCTGATTTTATTTGAATTTGATACTGTGCGAAGTTGTAAAATTCAACTTGCGCACTTTACTGGCGAATTTACTGTATAATTTCTCCTATTCGTCAGTTAGGATAGGCGCGCATTGCGGCTTTTGGCCGCAGCGGCGACAACACCGCAGCGGCATTTCGTAACTACAGTGCGCGCACTGCACATTTTTTTGCCGTGAGTGGCATAAGTAAAATGGGTTTTAATAGAAGTAGCCTGTGTTTGTGCACTCAAGTCATGTTACAAAATAATAAAAAAGAAGAAGAAAAAGAGATATCTTATGGTGAGCCATAGATTAATAAAATACAAATACTTTATTTGCCATTAAATAGGGTAGGTACATAATAAATGTTTGTGTTATAAAAATTAATCGTAGCTTTGAACCTATTAAGTCATATACAATAGCATGCAAAAGAACCATTTAAGTACATCATTAATACATTTATTTAATTGAAGAATATAAATATTAATTCTAATTTTAATAATTTGTTTTAGCATTATATCAATTAATAATTAACATCATTGAATTTGCAAAACTGAATAAAATTTACTAATACATATTAATTTTATTAATCTCATTATTAAATTAAATTAAACTAATAAATGCATCAGTTTCATAAAAAATAAAAAAGTAATTATATTAAAATTTCTAATTCATGTCATTTATGTTTTAAAAATTCGTCAATAGAATAGAATGCTTTATCTATCAGCCATCTGCGTAATGATTTATAGAACACGTTAGATGAGAGTTGTGGTATTTTTAACCGACTTCCAAAAAAGGAGGAGGTTCTATGTTCGTCTGTATATTTGTTTTTTTTTTTTGTGTATGTCCACCGATTACTCGAAGACGGCTGGACTGATTGAAATGATTTAAACGTTATTACATTAGGTATACTCCCAAGTTGGTCCCATTTTTTAAAATTTGGAAATCGGTTCAGTACTTTTCAAGTAATTTTAAAAAAAGCACGAAAATAGTATGATTTTGTGTGAATTACCTCGATGATTGGTCGTATTACTTCTTTGTTTATGAACTGAACAAGATAATTATTTTTTTGTTGGAAGAGGGGATATCTTAAGTGTAGTTTTTTAACCGACTTAAAAATGGAGGTTCTCAGTTTGAGCCGTATTTAAGTATGTTTCTCCGCGATTATCTTACGTTTGGCTGAGCCGATTTTTCTACATATATAATATACCTTACCTACAAGGTACCTACACTAAAAATAAAAAAATTGTTTAAATAAAACAAAAAACCGACTTCAAAAAACCTACCTCTAAAAAGCAAGAAATAATATTCGTAATAATAAAAATACGCCTATTGAAGTCGGGTGGGGCTTTTAGAATAAAAAAAAAGGAATTTGTACTCCAGCCCCACCCGACCGAAAAAAAAAACAAAAAACCGACTTCAAAAAACCTACCTCTAAAAAGCAAGAAATAATATTCGGGTGGGGCTGGAGTACAAATTCCTTTTTTTTATTCTAAAAGCCCCACCCGACTTCAATAGGCATATTTTTATTATTACGAATATTATTTCTTGCTTTTTAGAGGTAGGTTTTTTGAAGTCGGTTTTTTGTTTTTTTTTTAAACAATTTTTAATATATATTGTTCTACACGCAGCAAAACCATTTTTTGAGAAACGCTTTGTTTTTGGAACCGTGTCAAGGATAATCTTGTTAGGGTACCTAAGACTTCTCGTTGTCACTTGATGTGCTTGTGTGAATAAGTGACTATTATTTCTATTAAAAGGTTAATTTCACATCATGAACATCAGTTATTGGCGAAGAAGGTGATGCAGAATCTTTAGACATGTTTGTTTACCAGTAAACGAAACGGAGAATAGGTGGGTACTCTCTGATCAAACCGACTTAAAATGGTGGTGTTTTGCCGCAATGCGCGCGCCGCACTACAAATATTACTAATTACAACAAACCTGCGGTCGCCGCGCCGTCAATATTCTGTGATAGGACGCAGAATTTCGGCGGTAGCGGCGAAGCCGCCGCTTGTGCGCGCGCCTATTTGCTATTACCCTATTACATACGAACACAAAATTGCAGTGTTTCGCCGCTCGGTGTTTTGCCGCTGCGGCCAAATGCCGCAGTGCGCGTGCTTCCTTAGAAAGAAATTGAGGTTTCATACAAACATTTTCCATGCGGCTCGGGCACGGGGAGCCGGCCGGTAGAGCGCACTCACCCGAGTATTGCGGCTGGTCGGGGTTGAGCGCGCGCAAGGTGCGAGTGACGGTCCCGTGCACCGGAGTGTCCTGGTGCGGCGGCACGGGCAAGGAGCCGCGCGCCAGCAGGCGCACCCACTCGGCGCTGGCGCAGCCGCCGCTGCCGCCGCCGCCGCCGCCGCACCGCCCCACCACGTACTCCACCTCAGAGCCCAGCTCGAGGGCGTCCGCGCTACCTTCCAGGTTGCTGTGGTAACATACAACTCGTCAATACGCCACCACGGTTCACGGACGGCGATACCTACGCTTCAAAACAATAGATAGGCCAGTCTCTCACATCGACTACCATCATTTATGGTTCTTAGAATAAGTTTTATAGATGAATAAATGTTTAATTATCATGTACATAATATGTATTATGTGAGAGAAGAAATAAAGATCTATTTTTTTTTTATTATTATTATTTATAGAGAGATGGCAGCGCAGATTGCTAGTCATTTTATAACGAATGAGATTTTTTTATCTTAGACTACTTTCTGCCCGCGACTTTGTCCGCGTGGATATTTGGAAAAATTACTAGGGATCCTTTGACCGGAATAAAAAGTTTCCAATGTTTTCATCCAGGCTCTAAACTATCTGTATGCCAAATTTCATCTAAATCCGTTCAGCCGTTTTTGCGTGATTAAGGAACAAACATCCTAACCCACAAACTTTCAAATTTTTAAAATATTATATAGTAGGATAGGCAAGCGCTTGACTTGGTAAGCGATGATGCGATCTACGATGAACGCGCTCTCCAAGCAATGACCTATTCACTCGAGACTTGATGGTACCTATCGGGAAACACAGACTCAGGCAAGGAGTTCCACTCTCTAGCGGTGTGGATGAGGCTTTGGATTATCCATCAAAAACCGGTGAAGACGATGATAACGAAGAGGAGAAGAGATGCCGGAATTCGCGTGTGCAATTCCGCTGCTACAGAAATGTATCGGATAAAAACCGATAAGCTTGCAAGCTTGCGTCTATGCTCGAGGCTTTTGAGCTTATTACAGAAAAGATTGTCTTTGCTGATGAGCTTCTTGGCCCTCCGCTCGATGGAGTCAAGCGTCTGGAGTGGAGCCATCCCAAAGATGAGAGTAGAAACACCATAAACGATAGAACTTGCACTTGGTATAGATTGAGCAGATTTCGGCGTGCAGTACTTTCTCATCTCTCACCTTTTGCCAGAACACCCAACTTTTTAGATTAGATGCTATAGTTGGATTCTGGCTTATATCTGCCCCTGATTACGTAACTATGTTGCTAACACTATGTCTGTACTATCAATGTCAGTTTGGCTACTGTGTGCCGTTGCGTTTAGGAGGGGGGTTGAAAACTGGTTGAAATTCAACAAAGTTACTTAATTAGAAGTAACTAAATAAACAGTCCTAAAAAAGTGATGCCATACAAATTACTGTATGTTAAGATACTTCCAGACTGATTTAAACTTGCTGAATCCCACAGAAATTTAGGTCGTTCGTTTCTACGTTTCTGAAAACGCCAGACCATTTACGCCAGACGTAATAAGATCTAAGTCTATTTCAAATAACAAAAGACAGAAGGTGAAATAGAGGTCGCGAGAGGCAGGGATTCTAAACATTTTAATATGTGTACGAAGCAATTTTTGTCCATTATTATTCGAATTATTGAAAATGATAATAAATATTCGTAAATAATCTGCTAGAAAACAGCTAAACAGTTGTACAAAGTAATAGAATACGAAAAATATACCTATTCACTTCGCGTTTGCACATGAACACAGCAAATCAAATCGTGACAGGTAATGCGATAAAAACAAAAACAGCACATTCACCCATTAAACCTTTACTTAGATAATCATCATCATCATCATATTGAAGCGCTCATGGCGGAACTTGACAGACTGATCGAACTCGATCACGTTTGTTAAGCAACGCTCGGTCCTGCCAGCTGTCGGGTGGGTGAACGTTAAGTGGCATTTACAACCGAGCGCTTCCGTGCTTCGGAGGGCACGTTAAGCCGTCGGTCCCGGCTGTTGTCATCTGATAACAGTCGCCAAGCAATATTAGCCTTACAGGCGGCTTGGTAAACTCTAACAACAGAGGTGGCCACTATTCCTCATTCGATAAGAAGAAGAGCATCATATCAGCCGCTCGACACCCACTGCTGGTTATAGGCTTCCCCCAAGGAACTCCACGACGATCGGTCCTGCTGGCCTGGCCCGCATCCAGCGGCTTCCCGCGACCTTCACCAGATCGTCGGTCCACTTGTCGGGGGCCTACCCACGGAGCCGAGTCCGGTGCGCGCGAACCAATAATGCTATCATGCTACACCCTGTCAAAAGCCTTCGATATTAAGAGAAACAGCGAGCGCCTCTCCATACCTCTCGATGGCTTTTCCATTTGCAAGTCCAGATATAAATCCTAACACAACAATAGAATCTCATTCGTTATAAAATGACGTTAGATCTACACTGACAGTTCTCAGTATGAGTATATACAATAATTATTCCTAATAAGCCGCTTGTACCCGTATATTATAATATTTATAATTCGCATTCAGTGAGAATAATATTTGTAACAGCCTCCCAAATTCAATGTATGAGCGAGTGCTCATTATCATTCATATTCGGTTCCTAATCGTGTTTATCACGAAGTAACATAAAGGAATAGGATTTCGTTGTGCACTCACTCGTATTCAAATCATTTTTTAAATGTCAATGTTTTAACGAATTCCTTAAATTAAGCTAAAAACATTAAATCAAATTGTGTAGCAGTGCATGATGCTATATAGCACAGAATTCATTCGCGTTGCGTGAAGGTTTTGTTGATGAACCTTACTTTACAAAACAAAAACCAGCACTGGTCAATTTGATGATCCTGGACCTAAGCACTGCATAGTGCAATAAAGCTGACCTAAATCGAAACGCACTGAGCTTCTGGAATTTTAAATCTGTTATTCAAATATAGCGTGCAACTCCGTAGTGTGAAAGAAATGAACGCTTCGACTTGAACCCTCCAGATAATATACATATAATATTTCGTCAGCATATATTATTTTTCGACGTCGGCGTCAATTTTACTCTAATTTATAACATTTGCATTATCAAAACCAGCATATCACCTGCCTCATGTCCCTGAAGTGCTCACTGTTTCGGCACCCTACTCACTGACAGAATACTTATGTACAATTATACACTTTCCAAAAAATAGTATTTGATTGTTTTGCTACGGGTAAAATTGTTGTAATTAATAATCATATGTTTAGCCATGCACGCCAGCTTTTAATTCAATAATAATAAAATAACACAATATGATTAACTTACAACACAGGTAGCTTGTCAGTATAACTAGTATTATGAAAGCTAAACAATGTAACATAAATAAGTAAACAAGCAACCACGAATCGACAATAAATGTTTGGGCTTTCACAAAACCATTTTGCCTTACCAGGATTCGAACACAGGTCTTTTGATGAATTGCCGGTCTTAATCAAGCCGCTGAAGAGCTTGATGGCGACTATTGAGCTACTATCAATTCGGTCATGGGACAGATGGGTGACCGAAAATTGAATATTTTAAGCTATTCAAGCTCTTACTTCGGATGACACGTTAAGCTGTTGATCCTGCTGCATTTGCAGTCGTCAACACCCACCAATCCGCATTGCCGCGTGTTGGTATATCCATCTATAAGGTCTGTGCCCAGCAGTGGGGGTATTGAAATGGCCCACGACTGGCGCTGCACAAAACGGCCGACAATTACAAAATAAAGAGTTAACAAAATCGCAATGCGTCAAAGTATATTTTGTAAAACAATAATTGAAAGCAGTAAGTCAGAGAAATTTAACTGGGTCGGAATTTTACAATAAAATGATATAGCGACGTAATGAAAAAATTGCAAACAGCATAGCGTATAGGTAGAGCAAGCAAGTTAAAATTACTAACGTTTGACCAAAATAAACATTCGCAACAAAAAGTTACATAAAGAAATTAATACGACAAACATAATTTACAAACTTTAGCCTAGGAGAACTTTATAATCAAAAACAAATAAAACGCGTAAAAAGCATAAAGGCTCCAAAAAAATCGATATTATGATAATTTCTAAATCTGCAATAAAGCATCAATACTGCATAACCTATTGAATAATAATCTTTCGGGTTTGTAGAAATTTAGAGGCAACATAAAGCATATGCAACAAGAGAACAAGTTTAAAAAAGACCGCTATGCACTAAATTCCATTACTAGTAGCCGCCCGCGACTTCGCCTTCGTGGTTTTTGCTCCAAGCCTCATACAATCTTTAATCGCATATTTCAATATTCATATTAGTGACTTTAGGTAGCCAAAGACATACAGTCAGACTTACTTTCACATTTATTGCTATTAATAATATTGTTAGTAAAATGGATTTTTATTTATTTTTTTTATTTTATTTATTTTAGGAAGGTTTACAGCTTTATAGGCATATAAAAACATTATTAATTACTCGAAGCCAATTACAAACCTCCACATATACATATCAATAGTATCCTATATATAAAGTAAAATGCATTATGCACAAAAAAGTACAAATTTCCACTAAAAATAAAAAATTTAACCAAAAAGACAACCAGTGACGCTAGAAAAAATAATAAAAACAAAAAGTAATATGTTGCTATTGTTATTACACAATTAAGGTTGAGCACCCACACAGAATTGCTGCCGAAAGTAATGCAAGTTTACAGTTCGCCTGATAGTCGCCGGGCTTGTCATAAATAAGTCGAAGTCATGTTCGCTACTATACCTATTATAAGTTTCGCAGCCACGCAACATAAAGGTGTTATGACGGTAGTTTGTGTGGGCTGATGGTAAATGAAGCAATGGACGCCGACGAAGACCAAGAGTGTTAGTGCGAAAACCAATCTTAGATAATAAGTCCGGGCAATCAATGGCGCCATTAACAAGTTTAGATATAAAACAAACGTCATTTACTTCACGGCGAATTTGAAGAGGTAGAAAGTGATATCGCTTACAGCGGTGCTCGTAACTCTCAGAATATTGCCCGGCCTTATAATCCAGAAATCGCAAAAACCGTTTTTGGATTTTCTCCAGGCGCGTAATGTATATGTTATACATCGGGTTCCACACCTGCGAAGCGTAATCTAGATGGCTGCGTACGAAGGCACAATATAGAACTTTGATTACCTTTAAAGATTTTAGGTCACTGGACATTCTCATTACAAAACCTAGAGCCTTGGAAGCCCTTTTAGCAATGTGGTCAATGTGATCGTTAAAAATTAATTTAGAATCATGTGTCACACCTAAGTCCCTAATGCTGTCAACCCGAGTTAAACTGTGGTTTAGAAGATTGTACCTGGAATCAATTTTATTCGTCTTACGTGTAAATGTCATATAAAAACATTTTCCCACATTGAGATCCAACTTGTTGAGATGGCAGTATTGCTCAAATCGTAGAAGATCCTGTTGTAAATCACAAACATCCAAACATCCAATCATCCAATGGATATTTCCTTAAAGGGGTAATTCACACCATACTAGCAGGTATCAAAACTCAAAACGTCATTTAAGGCCGGGATCTAACGACATGTAGACTCCCATTTAAAACACCAGTCACGGCGATCGAACTTAGCTCCAAAGGCAAGATGATACCCATGCTTGTAGTATGTGCATACATGCATGTAATCTCTTGCTTTTTATCTTGGGTTGCAGGAATCGAACCCGATATCCTGGTTACTTTTATTATATCCTTCATTGGGGTAACACATAAGTGTACATAAGCACATCTCAGCCATTTTGGATGTCCCCTGCTAGGGCACAGGCTTACCTTGTAATTAATTGGATAAGAAGGATGGGCCATAAAATATTACAGAGCGCGGGCTATATGCGGATTGGCGAGTGTTAACGACTGCAAAATCAGTCGGGACCAACGGCATAACGTGCCTTCCGTAGCACCACAAATAGATAATAGTACTAGCGTACAGAAGATGCTCTCAGCAAAATCATTTAAATAAATAGCAACTCTTGCTCCAGCACAATAAAGTGCAATTCAGGTCGCACAGCGCTTCCTTCCCTACATTATTATTCACCTAGTCGCCTCTCTTTCTATCGCGTAGCTCTTATCTTTTCTGACGTATGAAATTGGTCCTCGCTGAGGACGCCGAGCGCTCCATGCTTACGCGCGGTGTGTGACAGAGCCCTAATAGCACGGAGCTCAAGATAAAAAAAAATTGTGCATCTGCCACAATCACACTTATTATGATTCGTCAGCAATCAGATCAGATCATTAAATAAATAGCCCAGGAATCGAACCTGCGAATGTGGTCACTTTTATGCCCATCATTTCGCTTGTGCAACACTCATGATTCTGCAGTAATCTCATGCTTTTATGTATGTTGGGCAGGAAGAGCAGATTATTGAAACGATAGCGCAGGAATCGAACCCCCGATCGTGAATACTTTGTGCTCTCCACTTAGACAACACTTCTATGCTCGTCTTCAAAAGTCAGATACGCCCAGCAGCAGGTAGCAATAAAATCTAGCATTTAATCTAATAAATTTTGGCATTCATTTCATACTAACTTACTTCTATAGTAAGCAGAGCTTGTAAGTTGAGAATGAAATAAAAATATAATTTTCCGCATTGGCCAACAGTTTAGTCGTGATTCTTATGTTGAGCAACGGACGGGTTATATATAGCAAACATTCAAAGGATTTAAAATTGTATACAATTGTTCATACAAACTGACCAAGGCTTAGTGTGAAACCTTTGAAACAAATAAACAACTTCATATTCGCTTTGCTGCAGTAATGTTTATTTCAGCAGTGCTAACTCCAGAGTTATATTACCTAATTCCAGCTAAGTTGGTTCAGTAGTTAGAATGTGAAGCCATAAAGGGAAAAAGAAACTTAATATCCAGACATACAATAAAAACCATAATTTACATTTTGATTAAAACCTATTATAGCATTTTTTTTCAATCTTCCAATGCACACTTAGCCCTCTTACGCACTTGCGATCAACCGCGTAAGGCGGCCAGCCATTTGATATTCATTCCATTGTTTTTAAGTTTATACTTTGTAATTTAAAGATATTGTTGTGTAAGCTGATGATTCACCGAATAATAAATAAATAAATTCCATTCCATTCGTTGCATTTTAATTTAATATAAAAATTTCGTGGCGGTTACTTATCCGCGGTCACGAGAGGTTGCATATATGGAAAAAGTGCGTAAGAGGGCTTACAAAAAACAAATTGCTCAATGTCAAATAACTTAAATAAAGCGTATTATTACAGATAATAATGAATCTCTGTATTAATTCAACGAACAAGTCGTGGCGGGGCATCGAACCCCCATTCACATTTCGAATGTGATTATTAAAAAATAGATTTTGCATATTTTTTGTAGATTTTGCGCGAGCACCGACAAGCACAGCACCAGCTAATTTAATAATAAAATTACGTCTCCATTATGAAATTTTAAATATGATTACACACAAGAACATATCATATCAAAATCAAGTCTGGTTATAGCTATTATTGATAGTGTAGGGGGTGGATACTTTAGTGTAATGTTAGGTGTAAAATGAGAATATATATTATAGTACCTATATCATGTCAAATGAAATAGCTTAGTAGTATTTATAAAATATTTTAAATCGTTTAAAACCTGTGCAAGACGTAAACATTTACTAACACGTCAGATTCTTGAGAGAATTTGAGACAAAATGTTTTCTATCAACAATTTTCATAACTGCAGCACCATACATCTGTGTTTCACAATGAACGTACGCGAGGTTACATCAAGGGGTACGCGCAGCAAACTCATATCATAAACTAAGATACATCTTACTTTATTTTTTTACCGTTCCTAAAGGGGTACGCGAGTTCGAAGTCTTCCTTGGAGGGGTACGTAAAAAAATATGAACCACTGCCTTATATCGTGTCATTCTGAACTGAAATTACCATCCAAATTTCGAGGATGTGTCTCGTAGTTAGTTTCATCTAAAAAACTTTGAAACATAATTCGAATGTCGCCACAAAATTTTGGTCATTCCATACTAATGCGATCACGTGATCTCTTTGATTTGTATTCATTTTTTTTCATATTTGGCCATGTGTTCCTTAGAGAATGTTGTTCAGTTTCATGGACACACATCTTCAAAATTTGGATGGTGAATTCAAAATTACCATGACCCTGTATAGTTACCTGAAGTGGAAGAACACCTCCTTGTTGTGATCAGCAGTTTCTATAAACCCGAAGCCGTCCTTGAGTGCGGCGATGTAGCCCTGCAGGACGGGCCGCGGACCGCCCGCCGCCGCGCCCGCGCCCGCTCCCGCTCCCGCGCTCGCGCTAGCGCTCGCGCTCGCACTCGCGTTCGCGTTAGTGTTGCTAGCCCCGTTGGACAACGCGGTAGAAACGCATACGCTGGCCGCTACCAGCTCCTTGGTGCGCTTCACCTGACGATATAAAACTTTGGATGACCATTTTATTTTATACAGAAAAACCTTACTAAAGTCTGTCCACGAAAAATGTGGTCTCTGTATTTGTTTAAAAATAAATATAAACAAAATACTATGATCTGTCTGCTTGATAGTAAGACATACGGATAGTGAAAGCTTTCATTTGGTACTGTTTTTAATTTTTCTTCCAGCTCATAATGTCAACATCTCATAATGTCAACTTCGCAAAAAGACAACTTCTCGAAATGTCCACTTCTCACAATGACAACTTCGCATTTGGTCAACTTCTCATAAAGTCAACCACATTTTTTCGTGGACAGGCTTCGATCAAGAATATCCTAGATAACGCTTCACGAACTAAAACAGTACGCAAAAATGGCACCTCAAATAGCGTCCCACTTACAAACTTGGCGCCTATTTTGTACATAATCACCTCTTGTTTGTACAAAGTCACATTTTATATCACTTATTTTATACAAAATAAGCTTATTTTGTACAAAAACATATCTTTTATCACTTACTTTGTGCAAAATAAGCGCCCAGTTTGTAAGTGGGACGCTATTTGAGGTGCCATTTTTGAGACTCGGACCGGGCATCTAGGGTTTTCTTGATCGATGTGGACAGGCTTTAATATAATAAAATGCGAAAGTCCGTTTGTTTGTTTGTTACGACTTCACGACTTAACTACTGAACCGATCATCATGAAATTTTGCATACACGTTCTCAGGAGTACAGAGAAGGACATAGGGTACCTTTCATTCAGAAAAAAGTAATGTTCCCGAGAGATAGCAAAAAACATTCCACGTACCACAGTCGCTAGTACACTTATAATATGAATTTAGTATGAGAATTATGTTGAGCAATAATGCCCGGTTTCTGAGATGCTTATCGGTGGTTTATCGGAGGTTTAACTATACTCATCAACTTTGTCTAGGGATACAGGTGTTATTTTCATACAAACGAGGTAACTTTGAAGCCTTGGTTTTTAGCCAGGGATGTACCGTGCTGTGATCTGATGATGGCTATCCAGGGAGTGAATGGACGAGATTCAGATCGCTATACACACCCAACTGATCTCATTAGCATTCTAAAAGATTGATGGGTCAGAGTACTCAGTTTCATACACATTTTTTACATTTTTATGCTATTTTCGCGGTTTTTTGAAACATGTTCATTAATCTTTTAGAATGCTGGTCAGATCAGTTGGGTGTGTATAGCGATCTGAATCTCCTCCATTCACTCCCTGGATAGCCATCATCAGATCACAGCACAGTGGCAGAAAACCAATGCTTCAAAGTTACCTCGTTTGTATGAAAATAACACCTGTATCCCTAGACAAAGTTGATGTGTGTATATCGGAGGAGTCCACATTATCTGGATTAAAGTAAATCTTATTTCTAAAAGCAAGATAATGTGGGTGGACCCTTTCGATAGAGCCCCTCAGAAACCGGCGCGGCGGTACATGATTCCATTTGATTGCGTCATTAAAATTGTAAGGCGGAAGTGATCCGTCTATATTCGGAATTAACGTGCTGCTTTTGTTTAGCAAGTTTGTAGCGTGCCCTGCTGCGTGCCATTTGGCATTTCGCTTATTTTTAACACGTTTTTATTAGATTGCTTTCTTGTTTTCGTTGTTTTTTGGTTTTGCAACATATTGCGCGTTTCGTTGCCTAGAAAAAATATAAATGTGCTAAGTGCATCATCAGGAGCTCGGTGGCACAGTGGTTTAGCGCCTGGCCCAGTGATTGCGGAAGCTAAGCAACGTTCGCAAGGGTCGGTCATGGGATGGGTGACCAAAAATTTATTATCTCGAGCTCCTCCGTGCTTCGGAAGGCACGTTAAGCCGTTGGTCCCGGCTGCATTTGCAGTCGTTAACACCCACCAATCCGCATTGGGCCCGCGTGGTGGGTTATCGCCCATCCTCCTTACCACCCATAAGGAAGTGGGGACATCATAAATGGCTGATGGACAAGTTCATCTTGAACAATGAACTTTATAATTAGACCTTTTTAGGGTTCCGTAGCTAAAGGTAAACAAATACTAAAACAGAATAAAATAAATAATTGAGTGGGGCTCCCATATACAACAAATTTTAATGTAGTTTTTTTTGCCGTTTTCTGGTACGGAACGGAACCCTTTGTGCGCGAGTTTGACTCGCACTCGGCCGGTTTTTTACACTAGTGTAGTATAGATAAGATGTAACATCTAAAGGAAGGATAAAATTTGGTGTATTGTTACGTCAGTGGTATTATCAAGACATGGGAACTTTGAGCTAATGCATCAGGTAGTCTCATTAAAATGGTTTCAATGAGTAGGTGTTGGATAATGATCGAGGCTCCATGATGAAAAATTTTATGTAAAGATTTTATGTGCACATTTCGGTTAGATTTTCTATTGCATTTTTTTATTTTGTCCCGATAAGTATTTACGTGACTGACGGAATAGTGTTGATCGTAGCAGGTCTACTAGTAATAAAATAAAATAAAAATTCAAATTACCCCGACACAATAAACCTCTAAAAATAAATAATATATTTTTTAATTGCCCTTCTATTTACTTTAATATTTTATACCTAGTCATCGCGTCGTAGACTTAATTCACCTTTGCTAAATCACCAGCCTGCCTAGCATGACCGATTTATATCGCGTGATATAGCGTTTTATCACGTTTAACTGTCAAAAAGACAAAGGAATTTGACAGTTGAGTGTCGATAAAATGCTATATCACGCGATCTAAATCGGTCATGCTAGGCAGGCAGGTGAATTAAGTATACTGATTAGTATAATTAATTGTCAAATTTTGTAAAATATAGTTCGTTCTGTTGTAGTAGGCAAATGTGCCAAAAGTGGCCACTTTTTGCTCTTTGGCCTACTACCACAGAATAGATAATAATACTAACGTACCTACAGAAGTTGCACTCCGCATAAAGTGCGACTCTTGCTCCGACACAATAAGGTGCAATTTAGGTCGCACAGCGCTCCATTCGCTCCAAAACATTCACTTAGTAGTTGCCTCTCTTTCGATCGCGTAGGTCTTATCTTTTCTGATGTATGAAATTTGTCCTCTCAGAGGACGCCGAGCGGTTCAGACTCGCGCGCGGAGTGACAGAGCCCTGCTACTACTACAACACTATATTTTACAGAGGTTATTGTTTGTAAGTAAATAATAGAACCTTAGCTTCAATCTGTACGTTTGAATTTTTTGATATTTTATGTACTCAAAGATGAGGGCGCCACTGTGAGGGCACTAATCGTCTTAAATCTAATCTACAATTTATCACCTGGTAAACGTCGAAGGTGACCTTGTCGCCGACTCGCGGCAGCATCTTGGACTCGCACTTCTTCGCGGAGAATGACACCGCCTTCTTTACGCCGTTCAACTGACAGGTTATGATGCCGTTGAATTCCTGCGCAATATATCACGGTGTCAGTTATGTATGACAATCTAATCGGCGGCGGTGAGACAATAGGTGAATGAACAATAATAGTATATTATTGCCGCGGTCTATATAATGACTGCGACTTGCTGATACGGTCTATAGAATGACTTGCTGGTAGCAATAATGATAGCCGAAAGCGGAGCCTAGCGCAGGTCTAGGCCAACTTGACTTTGCTCATAGAAGGTTCTCAAAATAATGTGGACATCACAAACATTTTTAAGTTATAAGTAAAATAATTAATGATGCTTAAACTAGTAAAAACAAAGAGAGATACAGCTTGGTGAGCATTCTATGACGTGTATGCAGTAGGAAAACAGGGTTTCCCTATCAAAGAATCTATTTTTTGTGTGTTTTATCATGCAATCAGTCGAAAGACTATGAACAGACGAGTTGAATGGTGAATTTAGCAGTAAAAGCGGCTACTCCAGTGGAAAGACCTCTCCATATCAATTTAAGGTTCGTCCAATTCTAGGACTTGCAGTCTTTTAAGTCTGCGCACAGCTTCAGGAATAGTAAGCTGCACTGCGACATGGTTCAGATGGTTTGAGAGCCTTGTTTTGTATTATGCGTATTTGGACACGATCTCCTGCTTAACTGTGTTGACGTCGAGACATTCATGAAGTTCAGCGACTCTTATGAACCATGGTGCGTTGGACATTTGTTTCAGTATGTAGTTTCGAGCCCTTTGTATTATACCAATACTTGAGTCACTACAAGAATCTATTTATCGTATATATTTTTTTTATTTTCATTCTGTAAATACTAAAATCCCAAACGCTCGAAGGGGGTTTTCCGGTAGCTTGTATGCGGCAGGCTACACTTACCTGGGGCGGGGGCCTGGTGGGGCTGGAGGAGGCGGTGGGCGGCGGCGGCGGCTGCGCCTCCTTGGTGACGGCGCCTCGCACGCCGCGCTCCACGAGCGTCTCGAACGCGACGCTGCCGGCCGGCAGGTGCTTGATGCGGATCGCCGACTGCCGCGTGTTGTTTGTCGAGAACGTCGACACCGGGTCCACGGTCAACTCCACCTGAGATGATGACGCTGGTTGAACTTCGTTTGATTCATTCAAATTACATTTTGAAGAAATCATTTAAAAATAAATAGATTTGTTATGCGGGCCATACAACATACTACCGATCGTCCAATCGGCATGGCGCTGCACTGCAGGCTTGGTCCAATCCGATGGGCAAATCCAATATACACCACACACGATCAATTTTAACTGTCCAATCGGCAGCGACGTTCAGTTGAAGCCATGGAGTCACGAGTGACGGACGACGATATGATAGCCGTCTTGGGCATATTACTCGTGATAAAGAAACAAGAAAAAAGAAAAGATCGTGCGGAGTGGTGCAAACAGTGGTTAATATAAAAAGGAAAGAGTTTTCTCATACTGTAATACAAGAGTGAAGCATTCTGCCAAAAGATTATTGCAAATATTCACAATCGATCGCGCGACCGCCATACAATACACGGTCCAATCGGCTTCATCACGCCAAAAGAATTGTATTTTGATTGTTTCGTTAGTTCAATCTGCCATCACAGAATAAGTAATAGTTACTATTATATATAGTATAAGTACAGAAGCAGCACTCCGCAAAGTCATTTAAATAAATAGAGACTTTTGCGTCGACACAATAAAGTGCAATTCAGGTCGCGCTGCGCTATTGGCCTACAGATATATTCACCTAGTAGTTGCCTCTCTTTCTATCGCTTGCCCTTACCTTTTTTGACCACGCAACGTTAGGGTTGTCTTCTTTTAAATGAACTGCGTAGCATTATTTTTATTTATTTTATTTTATTTTATTTTACTACATAGGCGGGCGTGTGACGGCCCTCTGCTCACTTGTGCCTTCGAAGGTACGGCTAGCGGTAGGTCATGCCGATTGGACGATCGACAGTATGGTGTCTGCATTATCCAGAGAGGGTTAAATAAGCAGTCCAAGCTGATCTATAAAATAAGTGCAAATTACCTCGTCTCCGACGCTGAGCTCGTGCCCGAGGCGGAGCACCTCGGCGAAGTGGAAGAACATAGTTTGTTCGCGCTCCACGCACCGGATGAACCCGAAGCCTTCGCGCAGGATGCACACTACGCCTTGCTCGCGGCTGCACGCAACAAACACCTTACTTAAAAACTTATCACCGCAACTTTCATCTTCATCATCACAACAAAGCGGTCCGACCACTTGCCGGGCCAATACATACATGAAAATTTAGTTTATGTTAGGAAACACTATGATTAATTTGCTAAGAACAGCGATAATCACCATTTTAATGCAAGGAAAAAAAACAAACTTGCCGTTCCAAGATTTAGGCTTGCAAAAACTAGAGGTTCATTTGTGGGGAAATGCATAACCTTGATCAATAAACTTCCATAACAAGTGATTGATCTACCTTTGCATGAATTTAAAATCATGTTTAAAAGACGCTCATGGGTAAAGGTTATTATTTAGTATCTGAGAGATCAAAATGCGTGGAAATTATGTAACACATACCTAACTTGCTAGTATAAGTTCTTTGTTGTTAAAAATCATGTTGTATTTGGTAAATATCGTTACTCATTTCTGTCAAAGCTGATACATTTATTGCGCCCGTTCTTTTTGTCAGACAAAAAAGTCTGGAACGGGTGGTAGGAAAATATAGACGATTCAAGTGTGTTTAATTACTACGTTTATTTGAATAAAGACATTTTGACTTTCACTTGCTCAGGTTTTTTTGTAATATTAACTAGTTTACTGCCAATTTTCAACTGTGAGTAAACATTTTGTAGATCATGTTTTAGAAGCGCGCTGCCGCCAAGTGTTCCACTTCCTGGAAGGTGCTGACTCATGTACACCCTTAACACTAATGCTTACCGCTGACGGGCGCTATTTTGTAGCTGCGATAAGCGCGGCGTTAATCGCGGCGATATCGCTGCGATAAACGCGGCGATAATCGCAGCGACAATCACGGCGCTTTTTAGTCGCTGACGTAGGTTAACCCTAAAAGGCACCCGGTAATAATATTATAGAACAATCACTTTTATTATTGCTAAGCTCTATAAAATAAAGTTTATGATTTATTTATGTCAGTAATTATATACTTTTCACAAATGAAGCAAACAATGTATACGATTCAAATGTCTTCAGTACCCTTAGCACGAACAGCTACCGAGAAAAAAAACGCACGTAAAATTACTCGATAGACAATTCTCTATGGAAAATTTCATTTCGCTTATCGGCGATAGATGGCGTTGTACAAATTTCCAATACAAAATTTATCTATCGAATGATTATTTTTTTGATAGCTGTTCGTGCTAAGGGTACAGATCCTTTTATCGTCAAAATAGTGTGAAGAACAAAAATTCTGCATTTACTTTATATGCGCAAATTCAAGAATTATATAAATTGGTAAGCATATCATGTAATAATAATTCTCTTACTTTTTATTGCAAACTCTACTATTACAAAAATAATTATGTCAGCCAGCGAAAAAAATTGTGGTGTCTTTTAGGGTTAAAGCCGCTTGTCACTCTTGTCAGTGTCATTTCGTGGGCGATTAGTCGCCGAGCTATGTGTGAGCTACTTTTTGTAGCTCGTGGGCGTTTACGTATTGAACTCCATATGTTCTATTCTGGGCTACAAAAAATCGCTCGGCGATTAAGCGCCCGTGAGCGGTGGCGCTAAATCATATAGAATTATGTCGCGAGCTCTGTATCTATATGGTTAAAAAAAGCTTACAAAAAATTTAAACATTTTTAGGGTTCCGTACTCAAGTCAACAAGGAACCCTTATAGTTTCGCTATGTCCGTCCGTGGCTTAGCTCAGAGGCCCTTAGTACCAGAAAGATGTAATTTGGAACAAATGAAAATGTGGTAGAATGAAATGTTGAAAAAAAATTGTTTTTGCGTACGTCCCCTACATGCCAAGTGGGCGATCAACAATGTTTTTCTCGACAATCCCATAGCGTGGGGTATCGTAACGTAAGATATGCCTTTATAAAATATTGTAGATTTGTGAAGGATTCTTTTCGATTCAGGGATTTGTTTGCAAAATATTAAAACCCTTTAACTCCAGGAAAATGAGGACACATTAGATATTTTATTGTGGTCCGGCTCGTGTAGCTGCGTGGGGTTAAAGTGCAAGGTTAGAGTCAACTCCCGTCATTGTCGTCGTTCCAATATTAATAATGATGACAGTTTCAGAGCCTAGCGAGCTAACGAATTCGTCTCTCAATTGCCTCAGGATTTGTTCAGATAAAGTGTAAATAAGAGAAACAATTTGTTGGATCAATTATTGTCGATTTGGATTGTAGTTAAATTATGATCCTTGTGGTTAAACACTATCATTAATTTTTAGTTATTCGATTGTATAGGTATATTAAACGATGCTGTTTAAAAGTGTATGTGTTTTTAAATTTGAGATTTTTGCATTCACAATGCTATTTTTATACAATACTAAATAATATACTAGAAAAAATGCAAAAATCTCAAATTTAAAAATTATATAGCTATTTCATCTTAATCGAATGCCAAATATCGGGAAAGATATTTCAATTGAATGTCGAGGTAATTCCTCACATTGGTGAAATAACGCTGGCTTGCAGCGTAAGAGTAGGATATACTAGAAGAAATTCGACGATGTCACTAGTGACTCGGTAGCTCAGCGGTCAGAGCATTGGACCGGATATCCAAAGGTCGCGGGTTCGATTCCCGTCTGAACATTGATCTGGTGCGAGTCGTATTTTTTCTAGTATATTATTTAGTATTGTATGTGTTTGTTTCCTCTTCACGCCTAAACGGTTGGACGGATTTGGACGAAATTTGGCACACACATTAGTTTATAACCTGGATTAACATATTTATGATAAGATTACTTTTGATCCCGGTCAAAGGTCCCACGCGGACGAAGTCGCGGTCAGCCGCCATTATAATATAAACAGAATGCTATGTGTAGAATCAGACCGCGGGGACCAAACCGGATATTGACTTAAGACTGCGCTCGTTAGGCGAGGTTCTCTGACGGAAGTCAAATTATCACAAAATGAATTACTTATATGAGCGTAGCCAGTAGGCTATTTTTACACTTTACACTTTGTACTAATACAAATCGATAAAATGCCTTTCCATCACAGTAAACTTTTTGCCGCAAGACAATATCTGGGTATTAACAAACAAACATATTATAAAATAACGTCCGTGAATAGCTTTGAGAAACAAGGCTGCTAAAGACACTGGATAATAGATATAGATACTTCGGGAAAAAAGACAAAAAGCGGCTGTTCCTTTACCACTGACCTAAAAAAAAAATTTTTCACTCCTCTTGCTCAAAAAGTCCGTCATTGTAACGTACAAGAGCCGAGATAAAATAGCATAATAACCCCTAGGGGATAAAGTTTTTTCTTTTTTAATGTTTGTCTATTACCAATGAGCCTACTAAAACGAAAAAGTCTTTATTCATAATCACGAATAAAAACACGCTCGACTTAGTACTGTTTCTCATTCTTATTTTTGAAAATGGAACTAAAAGCATCTCTTCGGTGAAATCATAGACTTATTTATACTCTGTGCACAGAGTGAATCGTAGACTGCGTGTTTGTGTTGCTTAGCTGCTACAGCAGAAATAAAAAAAGGTACCATGGCGCGAAATCTTTAGAATTTTTCTATAATTACAAACTGATTGAATTGTGTGACTGTAATAGGAAAGAAATAATTTTAATCTTTTGCCGTCAAGCTCAAATCATTTATTTAAATATTGTACAAAAAGTTTATGAAGTGGAGGATAGAAAAACGAGTGGATTCCTTTACGGAAGAAGGTAAAAACTATTTAATATTGTATTTTATTTTCTCGCAATCATAGTGAAAAGTATAGTGTAACACACGACGCTAAAACCCATTGTAACTCGGTTTCTATTTATTCCCTCGCTAAAGCTCGGGAATAAAACTACCTCGTATGCAATGGATCATTTTAGCGTCTTGTATAACAATGTACTATTTTATTTTCCTTTACAAATAAAAAAATATATAAATATTTATACATATTTTAGTTTAGGAAATGAAGCGATCTTTTGTATGGCGACCCCAACATTAAATCCGCAGTCGATGAAGCTTTGCAGGGATGTAATATAGTATGAACCAAAACCTATGTACAAATATCCAAAAACAAAAAAAAACGTTTGGATAATTAAAAAAAATACGTTTTTTTTATTTATTTTTTTACAAGTAAAAATCTTACAAGTATTACAATTATAAATGCTGTTCAATAAACGTTTACATTATGTAGAAAACGCCTGTAGATTTCGATGACAATATTGTATCTACAAATTTGTAGTTTAATTTACAAATTACATAAATATGTAAATTTTTGTTGAAGATTCTTAATTAACGAGGATAGATTTCAAAAATCTTAGAATTTTAAAATAATCGATAGTTGCCTTGCTTACCCTAAACTTCTCATTAAATGTGAAATCAGTCGCATCAAAAGAAAAAAAAAAGTTTTTTTTTTAATATTTTCTTTCTTGTTCGATTAGCACGATTTTATAGTTATCACTACTCTCACTGGTATGATTTTGGTAAAAAAGCAGCTAAAAAAACAATAATGCCGAGTTATAAAATTTTCCCGAGAGTGAGGTCACCTGTCAGAAATGTATTACAATTCTACAAATAAGCAAACTTGTAAATACAATTATGCGTTCAATAAAGCAGTTTTTCCTACAAAATTGTAAATTATCACCTGTAACAGGAAAATGTTTATTGAACAGAAATATGTAAAATTGTAAGTACAATTCAACAAATATGTAAATTTTCCACCATTACAAATTTGTAACTTGTATTTTTTATTGAACAGAAACTTGTAAAATTGTCACCTGTCACCTGTAATTGTAAATTGTAAGTTTTATTGAATAGGGCCCAGGCTGTCGCCTACGCACATAATATGGCGCCGTAAAACCCATATCCCGAGCGCTTTTTACATATAGGCGTTTTAGTCGCGCAACAGCGATAATCTCGCAGCGCTATAGACTTGTACTATTAGTTATTCTATGGCTATAGTCACGATTCTGTCGCGCGTTAGCAACTCGTCTGTCATAATGTGATATGAGTATATGACATACGAGCGCTCGACCTCTTCTCTCGCGAGTCGACTTTTACAACTTGCGCGAGTTGATAGGCAGTTGACAGCCACGAATTTATGTAATGTCTTCATTTATATGCATTAATTGTATAGAATAATAGAGAATTACGAATAACCTACTGTATTGAACCAAGGGCTTTTAGTGGTCACAACAACAGCTAAGAGTGACTAATAAATCAAGCTTGATAATACATAATATTAGGTTTCTGTGCAAGTTACTATCATTGTAACTACTGTAGTAAGTAAGCCCACACTACAGAATATATGATAGGACTAAATGTACCCGTCTGCGCGGGGACAATCAAATAATAAGCTACTTTCGCTGCACAGCAATAAAGTGCAATTTCAAATTGCACAGCCCTACGTGCCTATTATCACTACATATTATAAAACAAAGTCATGTATACCATTGCATTTAAATTAATATCTTAGGAGTTGTCGCAAAAAATTACGCGCGCGAAATTAAATTCGAGCGCGATTCTTACACCGATGCCGGGACAGGACTCGAACGGGATGAAACAGACTTTTGGAGATTAGCGGTGACGATTGTAAGGTATTTGTTTTCTATTCAATACTAAGAAAGGATGAATAAAAGGCGAATCACGAGATATATTGTGCGAATGTGGAAGGAACGATTGCGCAAGGGCGTCCCAGAAAAACCTACGCGGACCAAATAGAAGTGTTAATAAAAAAGGCTGGTGTACGTAGTGACAAAAACCGCAGGGCATGTATGAAAAGATTGATGGATGTTCATGAAGCGAAAGAAGTGTGCAAGGATCGTAGCAGGTGGCGATCCATAGTCTCTGCCATACCCCCATGGGAAACAGGCGTGAGTATATGTATGTATGTATGTACAATACTAAATAATATACTAGAAAATTTGTTTTCTTTTTGGGTGTTGTTGGAAGATCGCATTTGGCAAAGAGAGGAAGGAATCGAAGCGAAGCGAGGGCGGGTCGCTAGTTTATTATAAGTGCCACCGAAGCGCTTCTCTTTCTGTCGCGTAGCTCTGTCGGAACCGACACATGATATCCCTGGTGCGCTGGCTCGACTGAATCAGCCGCGAGCAGTAGGCTGATATAAAAGTTTAAGCGCCGAGTGAGACCCCCCTGCCCGTACCATACCGTAAATTAGTAATTAATACACACTTACCGTTCACCAGACACGTTGAAAGACTCATCAAGCAGCGATATGTTAGTGGCGCGTTTGAGCTGATCGCGGCGATCGGTAGCCACTTGGAACTGCACCCAATCTCCATGGCGCAGCGTGAACTCCCCACACTGGTCTTTGTCACCAAACGGCACCTCCACCTCGGAGTGGTCAGCGGCCCGGTACCGGATGCGGCCCGGTAGCGGGTCGTTCTGGGCGGCCCGCTGCATGCTCCCGCGCTCTAGCGGCTTCAGCACTTGCCCGCGCATTATCTCAGGGCTCACGTCCTCGAATACTACGGAACCGCTTGGTAGCTTCGTTATGTTGCAGGCGACTTCTTTGCCCTGTTAAACATATTTATTATAAAGTTCCAAAAATAAAGCAACACATTTTTTTTTATTATAGAAAATACTCACACTAGTTAAATAAAAAAATCACTAACAGTAGCTCACTAGCACTACAAACAAAAAGTAAACAAGGGCATCTTACATTTCTAGTTTGAATGATAAATTCGACATCATCTCCTAAATTTAGCTCCTCCTTAGTTTTGGTTTCAGAGTAATGGAAGAATATCTCCTTGACAACATCGGCTCTTTCAATGAATCCAAAATTTTCTTTCATTGAACATACTACACCGTGGTACTTGACGGGGTGTACGGGATTCTCAAAGCGAACATGACAAGCGCCCAAAGTGCCCCTGAAACATGATTAAGTCATCACCACCAGACTCGAGAGTGCTCACAGCACACAGCTCTATAGTCTGTTCACCGAGTGAAAATTATTATAAAAACGTCTT
Organism: Agriphila straminella; assembly: GCA_950108535.1. Classification (NCBI taxonomy): domain Eukaryota; kingdom Metazoa; phylum Arthropoda; class Insecta; order Lepidoptera; family Crambidae; genus Agriphila; species Agriphila straminella. Next base: position 2,223,536 of record OX467303.1, on the reverse strand, counting down.
GTAGTATCTGTATGGCGGGCGAGCGTTCTTTATCCACCGCGCGCACTGAGTTTTGTGGTACGAGGCACAGTTGTTGTCTAACGCAGGGCCGCCGGCGCCCGGTCTACGGGCGGCGGCGTCCGTTGAAGGGAAGTAATTAGCAGGCCGCAATTCGAAACAAGTTTCGAAACCCTGATTGTTTAATTTTTTATCAACTCTCCGTGAACAGACTATATATTAGCAGAAACAAGTAAAACAACCTTTGATTGGTGGCAATCTGGAAGCTGACTGCGTCCCCAGTATGAAGCGTCACGTTGCCTTCGACGTCGTCTTTCGTGTAGGGCAAAAAGAAACATTCACCACGGTTTTCATATGAGATCCTGCCGGTATTATCTCCTGACCCCTCTCCCTTGACTTCGGTTGTCACAGTGCCCGTCACGCGGGCCTCACTCAGCACCTTACATCACAAGCAAATTTAAAAAAACAGCCGATTAAAAATCGCCTGTCTTTGCAAAACTTCTTACGTCGGTAAAATTAAGGCTGTATTACTTTCATTTTATTTTAAAGCAGCATGCAAGTTTGTAATAAGGAGTAAAAATCATACCACTTCGGGTGCAATCTTGGTGACTGTAGATGCGATTGGTTTTCCAGTACGTCTGTCATATGTCATTTCAAATTCAACGGGATCACCGATTTTGAGATGCTCAATGTTGCCACTAAATTGACTAAAGTGAAAGAACAAACGAGCTTGTCGCTCGCAACACTGGATGAATCCATACGAATGCTAAAAAATTTTTGTTAACAGTTAGGCCGCGTTTCCACCAGCAAGAAGTGTCCCACAGCCTGTCACACAGTAGCTTATAAACGCTTGATAATCTGTCGCCAGTGCATTTGCTAGTTAACACTTGTAAGCTACTGTCTGACAGGCTGTGGGACACTTCTTGCAGATGGAAATTTCATTTTGTTGCAACTTATATTGGAAAAATAAATAAATATCAGTAACTATGGTTATTTGGAAATTGTTTACAAACATAGGAAATAAAATGATGCCTTCAATACTAATAACTTCACTCAACAAAAAGCACTCTTGCAAATGCTTTTTGTTGACAGGTACAGTGCGTTTCAAACTTAACGGCGGCTGTAAAGTTAGCCGCTATACGCATAACCGTGCCCACTTAATTCGAAATTTCGTTCTGTGCATCATCTCGTGCGATAATCCATGCCGCTATTAAGTTTGGATAACACTATTTTTGTACATATAACACCACGGCAGTCATGGCAGCGGCCTACTATAGATACCGGCATTCAATGTGTTAATTATTAAGTATAAAATTTGTTAGCAATAAAGGCTAATAAAAAATATATAATTGGTTTTCTATTCTTGATCAGTAATATTATGTATTAGCTAGCTTTTGGCCATGACTTCATTTGAGTGGACATTTTAGAAAATGATTTTCTAAACATTTTAAGCAGCTAAAGATTTTATGAAAATCTTAAAATGCTGGTAGAAGGTGTCTCCATTCCCGTCCCCTTGCCCTTATAATTTTTAATTGTCAGCCTAAACACAAAATTTGATCATCTTACGGATGAATACTCAAAGGCTTCTTAGCTAAAATCTTAAGTTAAGGTCTCCTTAACTTTAAGGAAGCTGTCAGTTTCATAGAGTTTCTGTCAAATCTGACAACTTTTATGTATTTAAGGTGGCCTTAACTTTAAGATTCGTTTGAGTATTTGGCCGCTAGCTTTGAAACTGAGAGGCTTTCATACAAACTATCATCCCCTATTTCATCCCCAATTTTAGGGGGTAAATTTTCCAAAATCCTTCTTAGTGCTCACCTACACCATGAATGGTATCTACCCCTATCTTTTAGTCATTAGGGATCTATGTGTATCCCAACAATCAATCAATCAATTAAGAGTTTTTTATTGTTTACTCTGAGAGACTACACAGTGCTTACAGATGCAATGTAAAATTCAATGTGTATCAAATGTACTTTGAGAGAAACAGGATGGACTGTAATTATGCTGCAGGAGAATTTCCAAGGCCAGCGAAGAATGGTCGGTCACTTGTGCATTCAGATGACCAAATAAAGACACAATCAATAAATCCTTTTATAAGACTACTTGAGCAATTCTCATGCACTATGTGGATTCAGATTGATAAACAAGTTACCAACTACAAAATGTAGGCTCAGTTTGGAACCTATTACCATTAAATTTGCTTAAGAATACATAGTTATTCTGAATAAACTTCATTTCTGTAATTGAGGAGTGACAGAACAAAACATGATAATTTCACTTTTTGTAAAAAAAAGAGTTAGCAATGACATTCGACAGAATACCATAAATTACGTCCCCCGTTAGGCTGGTGTGGTTCAAATCATGCTTATTTCTGAAGTAAATCGCCTCTGAAGTTGAAAGTTTGAAGCAAATCATGATATTTCCATGTTAAAAAATATAAATAAACTAAATCGGAACAAAACATGATACATTTCATACATTTCTGGTACGCAGATTGAAAGCAAAACATGATATTTCCAAACAGTTTGGTACAAATCATGATATTTTCCTCTGATAGTGGTCTGATCTGATCAGAACATGATATTTTCATTTTTTACATAAGAATAGATACACAATTTGAAATAAAAGAAAATAAAAAAAACATGTTATGTTTTTACAGTTATTTATTTATTAGAACCCATATTTTCTTTAATTACACAAAGGCAAAGTAGTTGCCGGTTTTTGACCTTTTGTGAAAAGTTAGACATCATGGAATTATCATGTTTTGTTCTGTCACTCCTCAATTATTTGAGAAAATACAATAATATATTTGGTTAAAAAAAACCTTTACTTAATTTTTTTTTGTCATGTAAAATAAGTCCCATAAAAAACCAAAATTAATAAAACTTCTGAACATTTCATTCAAACTGAATAAGGTAATTATGGCAAAAATTAAAGAAAAATTGTTGTTATTGAAACTTAATTCAACAAAATATGCCTTTTTGCTCAGCTCACACATTTGTGATAAAGTGGTCTGAATGGACTTGTTCAAGACATACACTAGAATAAAATAAAATCACTAAAACTAAAAGGAGTATGAATTGAAAAAACAAGATTACATACCAATAGCTTTTCAATAATGCCTGTTTCTCTGATAGGAGGGTGGTTTGTAGAATCATACTGGGATGTTGAATTGTTAGTGGAGCTGGACGAGTATACTCCCACAGAGTCCCCCATGGGGCATGCATCCAAGTTATAGTTTCCAAGGTTGAATCGATTACCACCACCTGTCTTGCTTATGTTGCTGTAGTTGTCTCTTGGAGAACTAGGATACTCACTGCTGTATGTACCTACAATGACAAGAATGGTTCACAAAGTGCCACCGGCTGGTGTTTGACAGCTGATCTGCGAGGCTGTACTCACCGTTACGGTAGGCTTGCTTTGCCTGCATGTTTGAGTGCTGGAGATCAAGTATGTCTTGCAGGGGAGACGGGTGGGAATCTGGCGGCTGGAACATCTTCCACTGAGGATTACTGGACATGGTTTCTTGTCTTCCTTGTATATAGGTCGAAAAACTCAGTTCTATTTATGAATATATATATCACAGAAAATCGCGTGGTGTTAATGTTCTTAATTAGAAGTAATATTTTTTAAATCAAATCACATCTTTTTTAGTCTTTGTGTTCAACAGAACACCACCAAGCGTTAATTGCGGTCACAATTTATACACCAAAATCACAATTGTCGGAAAATAAAACTACGATAAAGTTATAATAAATCCTCAGATGTCTTCAATGCTTGCTGAGTCGGAGCTTCGAGTTGCATCAGTTCGGTTGGTGAGGGTATGTTAGCGTATAATTTGTTACTATCTTATACGTCTATCCGACATTCACAAGCTGCAACGGACACTTCAGTTAACATGTTATACAATAAAATCTATATAAATCAATGCAAGATATTAATAATCATCCCGAATTGTAACAAAGCGTCTTGTTGGAAAATCGTTCTACATTTTAGTATTGCTATCTAGGTAGATATTGGCCGCCCCAACAACCGATGTGCAAAATTATAACGCCGTACAAGTCTCCGCACATTCGATTACTTTTATTAAGGCAAATAGCTTTATCACAAACAAAACTAAACACTCGTTACTATTTTTTACCAAACTTAATCGTATCTATTTAGAAACTAATAGTTACAAAACCATGAAATTAACAAATCTCACCACGACACAGCACAGCACTGACGACATACCGCCATATTGAATGTCAACATTATCGCTTTGATTCATCCATATAAAATATTTATTTTTACTTTGTTTTAAAAAATAGCGCCGATTCAAATATTAAAATTAAAATGGCCTACGATAATCGGTTCTAAATGAATTTTATAATTTTGTGCTTGTTTTTTGTCTAAATGAAATACGGGAGGAGGAGAGGAGACTATCGTGAAGATTTGATTTTCTCTTATTTTGTGGCTATTGAAGTGGCCTCTATTTAATTGAAATAAAAAGTCAAAATTTAGTAGTTTTTAATTATTTTAATATCCGGACAATAAACATTAAAGTTTGTTGAAATAACGATCGTAGATAATACTGTCGTTTTAGCAATTTAATAATAAGGAAATAATAGCGTGTATAAATATAAATTAACGAGAAAAGATGCTACTATTGTAGCTGAGATAAGGCAATCTTATCTGTCTTATCAATATTTTGCTATCGCTGTAAAAACATTATTTCACATGGATTTATAGAAACTCCATGTAACGCTAATTCTATTCTAAAAACTACTAATATAGAAAATTGTTGTTCGATTATGGTAACATTAGTAATGTCAGTCAAGTCAGACAATCTTCTTGTTGTCTATTGTTTGGTAAGTCTATGGTTTGTTTTTTTTTATCATGAATTTTTTTTAAAGGTGCGGGCACATTTGTCTGAAGGGCGCTCCACATTCGCGCCGTGATCACCCGTGAAAGCCGCGAACCGCGAGTGTGGATGATTTTCGCGCCTGTTCACGGGCTTCGCGGCCGTTCACGCCTTGTTCCCCGTTCGGTGTCGGTATTTGCGCCCGCTTCAAAGGGTTCGCGGTGCGCCAACCTCCCGTGAACGCAAGCGCATCCACACTCGCGCGTGAAAACAGTGCCGTCCCGTGAGGTTTTTTATTTATTTGCGGAGTACGGTGCGTCAAAATGAGCGTCACTTGGACGAATGAGCAGGATATTGTGTTAATTGAGTGTTATCATGCCGATACCATTTTTAGGCAAAATTACGGCGTGTATTCACGCCGTATGCTTGGACAATTTCACACAGCGCCATCTAGTCCCAAACTAAGCAAAGCTTGTAATATAGGTATAGCTAGACAACTGATATAATACTTACTTATTACAATATTTGGCAAAACAAACCTTGTTTTCTTTTATTTCAGTAAAGAAATAATGAAAGAAGCCAGCATAATTCATATTCATCAAAGAATTAATAAGATTTTGACCAATCAAGATAATTTATTTACTATACTAATAGAAAATTTTTGAGAGCTTTGGCATTGAATCTCAATTTAAAACGACAAAATTGTGGAACTAAAATAAAATTGTTTACTCATATTTGATTTGTCCATCAGCCATATTTAATGTCCCCACTGCTAGGGCACAGGCCTTCCTTATGGGTGGATATATTTATTTATAAAATATATTTATTTATATAATTATGATTTATAAAATAAATAAATCGTATAATATTATTATATTTAATTTTTAAATATAATGAGTAGGTAAGCATGCAATTGCAATTGCATGCAGTGCAAGCAGGCATTCAGCATGCAAGCAAGCGTGCAGAATGCAAGCAGGCATGCAGCATGCAAGCAAGCATGCAGCAAGCACGCAGCATGCAAGCAGGCATGCAGCATGCAAGCAGGTATGCAGCATGCAAGCAGGCATGCAGCATGCAAGCCAGGCATGCAGCATGCAAGCAGGCATGCAGCATGCAAGCAGTCATGCAGCATGCAAGCCAGGCATGCAGCATGCAAGCAGGCAAGCAGCAAGCAATCAGGCATGCAGCATGCAACATGCCCGCAAGCATTAGGGAGCTCCGCTTGCTTCGCTCGCTCCGCTGCGAGTGGTCAAAACGCTAACCTAACCTAACCTACTGGTAGGTGCATTAAAAATTTTCATCATAGCGGGGGGCCTCAGGCCCCCCGACCCCCGAGTACCGGGGCCAGCCCCCTGCATTCCCCGGCAAGCATTCTACATGCAAGCAGGCATGGAGCATACAAGCAGGCAAGCAGCATGCAGCATGCATGCAAGCATGCAGGCTGGCATGCAGCATGCAAGCAGGCATTCAGCATGCAACATGCATGCAAGCATTATGGAGCTCCGCTGCGAGTGGTCAAAACACTAACCTAACCTAACCTACCAGTATGGTGGTCGCATTAAAAGTTTTTATTTATAACCTTTAGGTACGTTTAGGTGAAGAGATACGTTGTTATAAGTTATGTATATTATGTCAATTATTGATTATGTCAAATAATATTTATATGAACTAATCATTAAGACACTTGTTATTATGGCACCTAATTTTATGGTAAATGAAAAGTATGGCTAATGGATTGTTATGTCATACGTTATTAGTATAAAAACCATTATTACAAATGAATATTATGACCGAGGATCATTATGGCAAATGAAATTATTACAAATAATATTATGATAAACGAAAGAATACCCTTAAACAGGACTGCTTAAGGCCTTCTTTCATACTAACCGCTGAGGTCGTAATATGAAAAAGTAATGCAGTTTAATATAAGCCCTGCTTTAAGAGTTCATAGTTCACCAGGGCCTTTACTATGAGCTCTTAATAGCAGGGCTTATATTGAACTGCCTTACTTTTTCGTACTATGACCTCAACGGTTAGTATGAAAGCAGGCCTTAAGCAGTCCTGTTTAAGGCCTGCTTTTGAACTGAACGGTTTCTTATTTGCTGATGGTAAGCCCCCAGTTCACAGGCACCAGTTCTAAAGCAGGCCTTAAACAGGACTGCTTATAAACTTAACTCAAACTAAAATCGAAGTCATGGTACGAAAAAGTAAGGCAGTTCAATATAATACCTACTTTATGAGCTATAGTAAGGGCTCCGTTAAGTGTGATCCTAGTGCATACATTTACTATGATAACCGCAGGCTGATTATCTAAATAGAAACTATTTAGCCACCGACGTCAAAAAGCCAGAGTCAAAGCGATAGAGTTAGTTTCATTTGACATACAGTCAGCCGCATATCAAGCTATACAAAATTGACAAAAATCTACAATGAGAGAACACAACTCGTACTAGGCCCTCTGACTAACAAGCAAGTGAAAGAGAGAAGGATATACTATATCTAATGGAGCCCCTAGACGATCAAGCATTTCTTGTCAATCATTTACATTGCATTTACCATTTAGGGGCGTGGCCGATCAAAATGTGATTGACAAGCCGATGCAATGTAAATGATAGACAACCAAGTGTAAACGGACTTTACCTTAAAAGACAAAAGTCCGAGTCTGTTGTAATTTTTAAAACAAAGCATGTCACGCAATGTTATTGATTTTTGATCGCCGTTACGCAATATTAACCGACAAAATAAAATAGTGCACACAGCGTCAGCATTAAATACTGAGTTCGATGTTTTCAAACTTAGCCTGCTTATAATAATTGGCTTCGAAAACGGTCGGAACGGTTGCCAAACAAAACGGAGGGAAATAAAAATATTAAATAACCATGAAATTGATAATTTGTCAGATTTAAAAGATACAGTTTTTTCAATTCGTATACCAGCGTCTTCTTACAATGTGAGGCTATTTTATTCCAGTAGTCATTTATTGCAAACAAATCAAATTAACATATTTGTAACATATCCAAGTTTTTCTATCAAAATAGTGTTTGAAATGGAAGAATTGCGGTCCAAACACAAGAATATTCAGAGTGCGGCGCATCACATTGCTTTAGAGTGCATTCATCCACAGGTAAGATACTGTATTGGATACTACGTCTGTAAAACTAAGCGCAGTAAGATGTTGATTCGTAGATACTTATTATTATCATTGGACATGTCCTACTACCTCTTACCTTTCCTGTCTTCTAAGTCCCGGGTTTGAGTCCTGGTTTATAATACCCCTGTTTTTGTGATGAGTATGTATTTCACCAAGCCATGTACTTATGTTTGTTTTTAAATTACGTACCTATTTATTACGTACTTATATATTTAAACATACGTAATTTAAAAACATTTTCTTTAGTTACCATACCAGCATATCTTATGCTTAGATTACGACAAAAGTATTAATGTGACTTGTTATAAAACAATGTCAAAAACAATAATATTGTTTTTAACAATTTGTTTTATATTATATTTATAAAATAGTTGAAGTTCAATTTACTTAAATTCCAGTAGATATGAAGAACCGATTTCAGTGGACCGTCTACCACAATGGGGCGCTACAGACAAACTACAAAGTATACACTGATTTGAGATATTTTGTGTGTTCACTTGGCTTTTTTTGTTGGTTGAAGGAAGCTTTTCACTACTTACGAAAAAGGTGAAAAGGTTCAGTCAAAACACTGTGTGACGCACCAGCGATTGTTCACAGTACCGTTTGTCCCATGTCTGTGCTCGGAGCAGTCAACACACGGCTCGCCATACCACGTGCACCCTTACCCTTCCCCAGTTCGGCTACAGCATGCCTTCCAGAGCCAGAACAGCCCAAGGATGTTTCACCCCAAAGGGCTTAAGCCGCACCTTGTGAGTATGCTTTTATTTCCCTGCTCAATGTTGTTGATAAGGTTGAACTTTTTACGATTTTTTTATACAGATAAGTTCAATTTTATACTCTTAGTCAATATCATATTGTGCTGTCACGACCGGATAAAACTGTCCGTCAATTACTGTGTGTGAATTTTACAGTAGCCTTAGAGAAGCTAATTTGTGTGACGGAGTTAGAGAAATTACTTAGTTAATAAAGCATGGAGAAAGGATGGTGTCGTTGAATACATTACAGTTCAGTAGCATAAAAAAACTTACAAACATCCTGCTGCTGACCTACGAGCAACGAGCAAGATGGTTTCTAATGACTCTCCTATACAAGTTATAGAAACTCTGTTTAGCTTAGGCTTAACCTTCCACAGAGAAATAATTTCGTTAAGCTTCTTTTTACTGGAGGCTTTTAATTGTTTTTTCACTGGAAAAGAGATTGAGAGAGACTGAAAAATTTATTTGAATGCCACCACACATTTTCACTTTACAATAAAATTAAGAAATTAAAAACGAGGACCCTACAAGGCGATGCATCTTGCAGCGACACGCGTCTTACGCTTTTTGCACCACCAAGTTACATGAAATCGCATGGAACAGCACAGTTTCTGCACTTCTGCATTGCAGTGAAGTGCATCACAGTGTGAGAAGTGTGAGAACCTGTAGAAAACATTTCCAATACAGTGGTGTCGATTCGGTTGGCAACGACTTAACTAAATTGACAGGACTCAACTAAGGCTGCGGTCCGTATGGCGATAATATCGATATTATCGCGAATCCATATAAATGCAGTAGGTACAAAAACCCTACTATGAGTAATATTTTGAGTCTATTACTTAATTTGGTCGGATTCGCGCTAAAACCGATATTATCGCCATGCGGACCGCAGCCTAAATTTGGTTTTCCATACTTTTCTTTCTGTATCGAAAAGACAAGAACAGAATGCTAAAATTAAGTTTAGTCCTGTCAATTTAGTTAAGTTGTGCTAACTGAATCGACACCACTGTTTGCTTTGTGGTAAGTAATTCAGTGTTTTGCCCCATAGTGACCAAAGGGTGAACGAAAAACTGAATTTAAAAATCTTCTATTCATTTTGCGATTCAACCTATTCAGCTTTAACATGTTTTTTTTATTAGGTTGCTTTGTCGTTTATTTGTTTGTTTGTCCACATATTTTGCAAACGCTTTTATACAAGCTTCCTGATGAGCTAGAGACTTCAATCTTTGAACATAGATCAACTGAAAGACAATGCAATATTATGGCGTCATAGAGCTGATATGATGATGAAGCCGAAGGAACTCTGTAAGAAAACTACACAACCCCATCGAGTTTGGGCTCGTATGATTCGTCTTGACATGACAAGTACTCTGATTAAAGACGGTGTCCAGTTACAAAATGGGCCCCACGTTTGTACTATTATGTGTTCTGTGCCCACGTTTTAAGATTAAGATTTCGCTGTATCACCCGTATACATTAGATTGCGGGTAAATGTTTATTAGTAAGGCAGTATGGTTATAAATCTTTACGGAAGAAATTTTATTATACTTTTCAGTCTGCTTTTTATTTGTTTTTAGTCCAATTTTTATACATTTAAATTTGTTTTAAAAATATGTTATTTAAGTTTTTTTTTTCATTATAAATTTGGAAGTATTTATGTACTGAAATTGCATAATATTCATCTACTTATATTTAATAAAAAATAGAAGAAACAATGGGACTTAATCATAGCATGAATAGTTTATTTTGCAAATTTAGTGTTCTTTTTCATTTGGCAAGTGAGATATTTTATTTTGGGAAATGCTGAAGTCGTAAAATATATATAGTGGTGGATAGATAATTAGAAACACCAGTTAATTTTCATACAAACTAGGTAACTATGAACCTTGGTTCTTCACCAGGGATTGACAGCCAATGGCAAATATTCAGATCGCTGGTCACCCAACTGATTTGATCAGCATTATAAGAGTCGTAGGAATCAGAGTTCTCAATTTCAAGATTTCCATACATTTTAATGCTATTTTAGCGTTTTTTTTAACATTGTGAAATAGGCCTTAGAATGATCTGATCATGGGTGCGTAATGCGTAAAGCGGGCTGGTTCTCCTCTGAACCAAGGCTTCAAAGTTACCTAATTTGTATGAAAATTTACTGGTATTTAATTAACCATCCACCACTGTTTATGGTAAACACTGATATACTTGTTATGGTGCAGCAAGAGGGGCGTGGATACGGCACCCCCAACGAAAGCCCGATCCTGGGGCGCGCGCTGTGCCTCACGCCGCGCGGCAGCCCGCTGCCCGGCCGCGTGTCCCACCTCAGCGACAAGTTCCAAGACTCGCTCACGCTCACCGCCGACACGGACGCACTGCTCGCCAAGATCAGCGCCATGTTCCCGACCGTCAGCGAGACCCATATCAAGATACTGCTCAAGAAGTAAGTCAGCAGATATTAGCTGCCCGGAGAGAAATTGTTTGACTATCAACACCAGCCTGCCTAGCATGACCGATTTATATCGCGTGATATAGCATTTTATCGACACTCAACTGTCAAAACTCCTTTGTCTTTTTGACAGATTAACTTGATAAAACGCTATATCACGGGATATAAATCGGTCATGCTAGGCAGGCAGAGATGAGAAAACTACGGCCCGCGGGCCATCTCCAGCTTGCGAAAGGTTGAAATCAGGCCCGCGGACATCGAACAAAAAACTGTAGTCTTCGTTTAGTATTAGATTAAAAAATGTCTCCAAAAGTGCCATCGCTGCCGAACCTAGTACTTCACACAGCTAACTTAAAAGATGTTTTCCTTTTGTTAATTAAAATCTCTTTCCTATTGCAATAGAAGATAGTAATAATAATAATGCTTGCACAATAAATTAATGATTCAGAAAACACATACCTACCATTTTTATTATTTTAATAAAAAAGGCAAAATATTGAACACATGACCCGCCAAAGCTTTCGTTAGTAAATATTGGCACGCTAAGGAAGATTTGCTCGTCCCTGATATACCTACACTGTAAGACTGAATATCTTGTCAATCAATGTCGAGGCTTCGCTTTCTAATACCAAGTAATCGAATAAAGGTACTACAACCGCGAGGCGGTGGTTATAAGCGCGCTGCAAGTGGAGAAGCACCCGATCACGACGCCGGGCCCCGTGGCGATGTCCCCCGCGGCCGCGCGGCTGCAGCGCAGCGCCGTCGGCGTGTACTCCGCGCTGCAGTTCGCTAAAGGCAGCTCGGGTTCCAACGGCTCGGCGCACTTCACTCCCTACTCCGGCACTCCGCACGGTGAGTGACAGGACAACTGACATTCTAACGGCCAAATGCTAATGTTAAGGCCACCTTGACTTTGTTGTCAGGTTTGACAGAAACTCTATGAAACTGACAGTTTCCTTAAAGTTAAGGAGACTTACTAAAGATTTTAGCTAAGAAGCGTTTGAGTATGAGGCCCGTATTTATAAACCACTCTTAACGTTGAGAGCTATCTGGTGATCATATCTGAGATGCTGTTTCTCTGTGAAGAGCATCTCAACTCAAGTTGAGAGCGGTTTATAAATACGGGCCTAAGAGATGGACGTTCTGCTATAGGCCTATAGTAATGAAATAGGTACGTGAGTCGTTAAACCAGCAGCGTTTACTTTGCGTTTCGTTAGAGCTTTACTAGCCACGGAAAAATCGAACTTTTTGACTGTTAAGATTATTATTTTATTTTATTTATTAGTGAATACCAAAGTTTGTGTATGTTACGGCTAATACCCGAAGTACGCTAGTACTCAACTCATTATTATACTAGTTATGCCCGAAGTGCGGCTAAGTCTAGTTTTAGCCGGCTAAAATGGGTTTCTCATGCGCTGCGCTAAAGAATTCTCCCTTATCAAAACTTTAAAAATCTTGTTTTGTTCTTTTGTTCGGAGCATCTTAGAATACGCCAGTGAAGTTTGGAATCCTAGGTATAATATCTACATTGCGCGTATCGAACAAATTCAGAAAAAGTTTATCCGATTTTTATGTTACCGTACAAAGGATCCTTATTCTTCTACTAATTATCACGACCTATGTAGGAAGCATCACTTCCTGCCACTGGAATTACGTCGTACTATTAGCGACTTAGTGTTTTTGCTAAAAGTTGCATCAGGCTCTATTGACTGTCCCGAGTTGCTGTCTCAGTAATCACTTAGTTCCCTCGAAGTCCCTTAGAAATAACTCCCTTCTATTCTTGCCCCTTGTCAATACTAATTACAGGCAGAACGAGTTTATGTGGCGTGCTAGTGATAAATTCAATGAACTGTGTAGAACTTTCGATTTTGACCTTTTTAACACAAACACGACCAGTGCGAGGAATGTAATCAGTAAGCATTTTCTCGATTTTTAATTTATTTTACGATATACCTTTTCTGTATGTAACTCCATAACAGTGATTTACAAGCAATAGTGTTCTTAATGTGTGTAATTTTAGTTCGTAAGTGTCAATTTAATATTTTTAATTACTATTTGTGAGGGCCTTTAATTGGCTATCTATTGCAATTCTGATTATGTACGAGTATTATTGTTTGGTGCTGTTGGCCTTCCTAGAAATAAATAAATAAATAAAACTATTTTAATCCGGACTTGAGTATTAGCCGTAACATATACAATACACCAACTAATACATTTAAACAGTAACTAGCTTACTTATTATAAATTATATCTAAGCACAACAAACAGTTATAGTTAAATACATCTTGTTAGAAGATAACAATAAGTTTATTTAGAACAAGTTACATTGTTACACTTAGTATTGTACGTTAATGACCGCAAAAGTTATAAAAACTGTGTCGCAGCACTAACGCCCGTCTCCGGTAATAACAGGGACAGCGTTCCAATAAATAAGTAATACAAACTCACTAATTTTGACAGATAAATAAAAGAATACACTGACTGTCTGAAACACACTAAAATAAAAACTTAACAACATTATTTTCAATGTGCTACACCCTTATTTTTAATGTACTACACAAATGCCTCACTCAATACGTGTTGAATTGTAATTAATGTGTAGTAAAATCAAAATAAAATGAAATGCTACCATGAACGTATACCTAATACCTACCTACCCTACAAAACTAATGTGAAATGACTAGGAGGAAACACTAGCAACTACCATGCGAATCACATCGTGTCTAGCCAGATGGCAATATACCGATAAATCGTAATATTGCTGAGATTTTCATCTTTCAAAATGCTATCCGTTACCGGAAGTAACGGACCTACTTATGTAAACTGATTATTTAACACTTGACACTGGCAAAAATTACTCGTAAGTAGATTTAGATTTTGAAAAAAGAAATATATGTAGCTTACTATATTTCTTTTTTCAAAATGGTTTGGGACTTCCGCCAAGTGACGCCTGATTCAATCAAATAAAAGTAGATTTAGAGTTTAGTAGAAGTAGATTGCCATAACAAAAATAAGAAGAAGAAGAGTATGTTTGGCAGATTCTCCGTCCCTGTTCCGGCCGGCGTCCGGCGCGTCGAGTTACGGCGCCGGAAAGTCGGTCGACGGATACCCGCGCCACCCGTCGCCCAAGATGAAGCTCAAGTAAGTACTGACTATGATAAACTGCCTCTGTGGTCTAGTGTAAAACGCAGGGGTCCCGGGTTCCATCTCCAGGACTCTCCTGGGTAGGTACATTTGTGCAAGGTGTGGTGGTAAGGCTTATTTCATGTCTGCCTGGCTATCTATACCACCATCTTACCTAAGTCTGACGTCACAACAACAATTTACAGTAGTTCATGATAATAAAAAAATGGGAATCAGCTAACTTTGTGTTTTTGCGTTTCTTAGAAATGACATTTATTGATATTTATTTCATTGCGATAAAGTTGAAACTGTAAATTACTTTTAGGGCCAAACTCTTTGTTATGCTAGCTAGATGATTGTTTCCGAAGCTTTCTGATGCCCATTCTTTATCTTGAAGTACTGTAATAGTACATTATGAGACAAGTTAGCTTAGGTTGCTCATTGCACACAAGGCTGTGGGTTGCAGCCCGAGCCGCAGGCGAGGGCGTAACTCAGCCGAGTGTGCAATAAGCAAGAGCTCACGAGTTTCATACGACGTTTTTCAACACATTTGCGAGGAAAAAATAAAGTAATTTATCACACAGCAACAAATATGGCCAAAACAAAATATTATAATCATGGGAAAAGACGCGCATGTTTTTTTTTGTTTTTTTTTCACACGCCCAACGCAAGAATAAATCAAAGGGGTGAGGAGCATACAGCCTACTACTAATACTTCAAAATTATAATTTTAAGTGACAAAATGCAAATATTTTAATATTTTATAACAAAATATTGTGAATTATGAATAATTTAATAATAATTATATATTTATTTGACTTCATTAAGGACTTACACATTTATTTATTCTAAAAATGTATATGAATTTTCAGCAGCATAAAACCTCTTTGTTGTCAAAAAAAATAACTGTATTACCCGGCTAAATTAGGAATGCTCTGTTTACTCGCATAGAACTTGCAGTAAGGTACTAATTTAACTTTGTAGGGTTAATTCTATTACGAACTAGTGTTTTATATATTATTGCACGCGTTTGTTGTAGCTCGGTTTATGGCCCTAAAAGCGATGTAATAAGGCTCACTTTACGAGCAAGTGTGTTGAAAAAATAGTTGTGTTCCGGCAGTTAGCGGTAAGATAGCCAGTTCTTCAGTGGTGAGGATTCCTGGTGTAGTGCGCTTACACTTTCGGCCTTATCGTCACTTAACATCAGATGAGGTGACCCCTGAAAAACCCCTGGTTCTACCAAACTACAGTGGTGGTCAGATAAGGACACCAGTCGATTTTCATGTAAACGAGGTTACTTGGAAGTTTTAGTTCTTCGCCAGGGATTGATCGACCTGTTATCTAATAGTTATTGAGGGAGTGAAGGGATGAGATTCAGAGCATTCTAAGAGATATAAGGATCAGAGTTCTCGGTTTCAGGATTTCCAAACACTATAGTAAGGTTTTTAAACCTTTCCTTATATCTCTTAGAATCAGTGTGGTATGAATAGAGACGATCAAAATTTCTTCCATTCACTTCCTCGATAGCCGTCATCAGTCACAGATCGATCAATCTCTGGCGGAGAACTAAAGCTTCCAAGTAACTTCGTTTGTATGAAAATCGGCTGGTGGTCTGTCCTTAATTGTCTGGCCACCACTATTGTACGCACGACAGCACGCTAGATTAAACAGTTGAACTACGACAACAGCTCTTATTACGTACGGCATTAAGGCGGTCTCAAGGTCAACATGTATAGTCTGATGTGCTGGACTGTACTATCACAAGGCTTGGCCATTTCCACTACGCTCTGTCTGCGATAGCATGTCACTTTGCACGTCCTCAATTATTCTTTAGAACTACATCTTCCCATCTTGTCTTGAGTCTCTGGATGTTCATCCATGGGAGGTGTGTTGCAAAATCACAAACTTTGTCGCCTCTTTATGTGACAATTCCATCGCTCCTTACTCACATATCGTACTATATTATTATTAATTTTACTCGGAGAGGCGTCCCAATTTGTGAACTGGTGGTAGGTTGAGTAACTTATTCAGAGAATGCCCAATATTGCGTCATTCATAACCATCTGTTGACAAACAGAGCTGTCAACTCTGTACTTACAATGCTCGAAAATAATTAAGATTTCTCCAATATCCCAAAGTGTAATGAAATCATATTATACCAAAAGAATATTGGGGAAAAAAAAGATAGAAAATGAAACATGTACTTAATATTAATAAAGGAAGAAAATACTTATGAAGTAGTTAAAAAATAGTTACAAGAGGACTGAAAAAAAAGAAAAAAAATATGTGTGCGATCTTATTTACCCCTGTGTTGGAAATAATAAAGAAAAAAAAATGGGTTAACAGCTAGACAGACGGGCATCCCACCCGCTAAAGAATAAATGGTGATGAATGCTAGAAAGATACCGTATGAAGCATGAAAGTGCGAGAAGAATACACGCGAGAACTAGAGTGAATGAAAAATTAGAGATAAAAGGCCCGGACCTCATGTCTGGGGAGCAGAAGCAATTAAAAAAAAAATAGTAAAAGAATTTAAAGGCAAAATACTATACATTGCCATTAATTTCATTAAAGCGCAGTTAAAGCGTAGTTTTGGTCGAGGTCCCATAGAAATTTTGGCATGATCTTGAATGCATTTCAATAAAGTTCCGAGCGTCCGAGTTCTTCTGACTACTTTTCATACACTTTGGCAAGCACATTAGTAGTCACATGGAAATCTGTTGTTTCACTTTTCTCTGAAAAAAATCTGCCAATACTATCTGGAGCATTCAAATGGGATGCACCTAGAAATGCAGATGTGTTAAGGTATATGCGACCTTATGTAACTCGTAACTGGGTCTGATACTGGGTTTCCCGTGTAGATACCTGAAGAGCATATTCCCAAAAGCGGAGGAGACATTGATTCTGGACGTGTTGGCGAATAAAGACAACAACGTGCAGAAGGCCAGCGAGGAGCTGCTCTCCATGGGGTTCCCAAAGAAGGAGACCGTCATGCTCCCCCCCAAGAAGGAGAAGGAAACCCCCCAGCCCCCCAAGAAAGTCGTCACCATCATGAAGACGTTGGAAGAGAAAAATCAACGTGAGTCACTATTGATAGATAACGGTTTGATTTAATATTTTCCAGGGCCCTATTTAATAACGTGATAATTTGTCAATTGTCATGACAATTTGGTGTATATTGCTGTGTAGCTATGAGTGGTTTGTTCTATTTTCTAATTGGTTACCACAATGGATATGAAATTGTCATGAACCTTGTCACACTTTGCCCAGATCGAGAGAACTGAATTAATAGACATTATCTGTATTAAAGAACTGTACCGTTAGCTAGTCACAGAGAAAATTTTCAAATATAATCTTTTTGCATTTATAATCATCATATGACAAAACCAACAAAATAAAGTATTTATGGCGTTGAAAACTTTGAAAATAATAATTACCGAGCTGGTTTGTATATCCATTCTGTCCGACATGGATGGCGGAAGTATAGTATACTACTACACATGTCCATCAGCCATTTTTGATGTCCCCACTGCTGGGCCACAGGCCTTCCTTATATAACCCACCACGCGGGCCCAATGCGGATTGGTGGGTGTTAACGACTGCAAATGCAGCCGGGACCAACGGCTTAGCGTGCCTTCTGAAGCACGGAGGAGCTCGAGATAATACATTTTTGGTCACCCATCCCATGACCGACCCTTGCGAACGTTGCTTAACTTCCGCAATCGATGGGCCAGGCACTAAATATTTAATATTCAATATATTTATTGCAACCATAATGTTATAAAGATGTTACAATAAATATATTGAATATTAAACCACTGCGCCACCGAGCTCCGAGCTACTACACATATTCTCATAAAAAAAATCTATTATTACTTTCTAGTAAAGCAAAAAGTCTCAAAGCCATTCTCATAGAGAACGAGCCCCGCCCTCCAGGGCCCCGCGTTTTATTTATAAAATGAAATACATTATCTCAAACTCAATCTCAAAAAAAACAGACTAGGCTGTTACAAGCACTTGTGAATGTCATAGCATAGAAGCTACGCCATCGGTTCGGTATCTATCAAATACTATTATCCCACTTTCTAGTGAAACAAAAGCTGCAAAAGAAGTACCCGTCTATAGCCGAGCGGGTGGTAGGCATAGCGCTGGAGAGCGTAGACTTTAACGAGGATCGCGCGGAACAGATCTTAGGCGCCGTGCTCGTAGAAGACGAGCCCCCCCCTGCGGGGCCCCTCGCCCCCGCGCCCCGCCCGCCCTCGAGGGCCCCGCCCACCCCTGGGTGAGTCGCATGACTGTCGCACTAACTTGACTCGAAGCTTGCAAGAAGATTTACTCCTATTGTGCGTACTTTGTCTATAAAATCAGAATTATGCATACAGTGTAGGCTGCACTTAACTATCGAAATTATTATCTAACTATATAGCGATCCGCCCTCGCTTCGCTTCGGTGTAGTGCGGAACTTGACACCATGTAATACTCATATAAACCTTCCTCTTGAATCACTCTATCTATTAGAAGAACGCATCATAATCCGTTGCGTAGTTTTAAAGATCTAAGCATATAGGGACAGACAGCGGGAAGCGACTTTGTTTTATACTATGTAGTGATTATTTAAGGGTCTGTTTCACAATAAAAAAGTAAGTTCTTAATTCTGAGACAAATGATTTGACATATTTTTCATATCACAACTGTCAAATCATCTGTTAGTCAAGTAAGCTACTCAGAACTTTTTGCCCAACAAGCCCTTGTTTTGCTACTTGTTTGTTTCATTTAGTTAATACTTACTCTTCATAAAACTTTTAAAAATAAGAATCTCAAAGAAGCCCAAGTCAGCAAAGAGACGACCCAGGACTGATGCGTGCGGAGGAGAGCTCCGAACTCGCTTGGTCGCAATCTCAGCGGCCAAGAAGTCGGTAATTCGAGGTCCCCTCGAAAAATTAAAAAAAAAAAAAGTGACCGAGCTACCTGGAGGCGCATGATACGGAGGGCCGACCCCAAATAAAATGGGAAAGGGCCAGGCAAAGAAGAAGACTCTTCATCAAACTTTATTACCCTACCCGTCAAGCAGTGTAGATAGGTCAATAAATTGTATGAAACTTCATACAAAATGGAGCAAGCGCCGGGCGGCGGTCGCTTTCTGTTAGATAAATGAAACACCAAACGTTGATTGCGTAAGAATCATCAATGATAATTAAATTTTACTTAAACTTAAAAAAAAAACATTATAACTAGCTATTGGTGTGTTGCTATATTTTGTAATACACGATGCGAAAAATCTTCTTGCAAAGCTTAATATTTTATTAAGCAGATGTGAAATAATTATTAACAAAAATAACATAGATTAATAAACAACTTTTTTTTCTGAATGACAGTACTTCCGCTTAACAGTTCGAATCTCCGTAACTTTCGGTATAAGTCTGATAATTATTTCCCATGTGCGACAATTAGCTAAAATGTAACATACATGTCGATTGCTCTCACCGATCCTGTCCCTTCAAAAACATATTCTACCTCCGAACACTTAAGATATGTTTTAGATCGAGTTTCAAATACTTGCCACGCATCTTTCAGCAATCTCTGATACACAGACACCCACGATGTCGACACTTTTCCTGATTTTCGACGCCCCAGTGCTTCTTAGCTTGTTCACGGGCCGTTGCACAAATATTCATGTTCTGCTGTTTAACGAAGTTAAATAATTATTGTACTGTAACTCACATTTGTGTTTTAAAGTCGTCCATTTTCAATATTAATTGTAGTTGCCCTAAGTCTGTCGCCCACTTAGTATTTCAGTGCGCTATATATTCAGTATTTTGATACCTTGAATTTGGATTTATTATCGCTCGATTGAATAGTACTCAAGATATAAGGAATCGATAATTAACAGCCATCATATAAATTCACTATGATCAATCTTACTACCGATGTTTTACCCAGGGACCGAAAAACCTCTTTTTTTGGTTAACCCAATTGATAAGGAAACCCTATTAAAAAACTTATTAAATGATAGGGTTTCCCTTTCGATAGGGTTAGTCGACGTTATGCTTACCGTATTGATAGGGTTTTTGAAAACAAGTCTATGAAATACCCAATCAAAAACCCTTTTAACGGTAAGCGGTTCATGAAATACCCAATCAAAACCACTTTAACGGTAAGCGGTTCTGGTCCTTGTTTTACCACGCTTGAAGTAAATACAAAACTGAGCCTCAATAGAGATCCTAATCACTATTGGCGGACTTATATATATTTGATAGTAAACAACAGCAGGAACGTCGATATTTGTGCAAACAACATCACTAACATTCTCATATTTATTTTAACCGAAGGTTCGGTCACTATCACATTTACAAAACATTTATTTTAAAAGTCAGAGAACGTAATATGTGACCAAACCCTCCGTCGTCGGTGGCCTATAAAATGGTGCTATTGGCGACACCGCGATGTAAATGTGGAATATTGGATATGGTTTTAACAACGATATCTAAATTCAGCTTTATTCTAAGTAATATAGAACTGATTATAGGATGAAATGGAATTGTGAAATACAGTACTTTTTTCTCCTTGAAACCAAATCCAATATTCTAAAGCCAAGTAGCCCCTACAGCCCGTCACACACTGTCAACTACATTTATTTTTTTACAACACAACGTCATTTGTGACTGCTTCGCAAAATAAAATTTTATTTACGCATTGACATACATAAAAGAAAATTCAATTTAACTTTTATTATACCATTAAATTATGACTCAACATAGAATTTTAACCTACTATATACAGACTCACTAAAATATTAAGAGTCCGTACACATTTTGCCGCTAACTGCCCATCCGCTCTCTCGCTCGCACCTTTCATGTTTTCCCAAGATTTCTTAAATCTGAGTGCGTAATTGAAAAATGTGTCTCGGCCACTTTTCGCAATATGAGATTACGGACATTTTAAAATATATTTCAGTTTTTTGTTGATAAAATACAAAAAGTTGTCGTTTCTAACAGTTATTTGAACTGGCAAAAACGATAACTTTTTGTACTTCAGCAACAAAAAACTGAAATATATTTTAAAATGTCCGTAAGTAACCTTATATTGCGAAAATTGGCCGAGACACATTTTTCAATTCTCAGATTTAAGAAATCTTGGGAAAACATGAAATGTGCGAGTGAGACAGCACAGTCAGCGGCAAAATGTGTACGGCCTCTATGAGCCGACTCCAAAGACCATTTCAAATCTTAAATATTATAAACTAGAAAAAAATATCGCTTCACATAAGCGTGTTTCGGAAGCAGTCCCAAGTGTAGTGTGTGACGGGTTGCGTGCCGCTGTCACCTAACACGTGTATGGCAGCGCGTGCTCGGAGCCGCAGCCGGCGCGCACGCGCAGCGCGCCGCCCGCGCCCGCCGCGCGCCGCCTCAAGACCTGGGCCGACCGTCTGAAGTACGTCCACATGCCCGCATCTCACACCACACTGCACAACGATCGCTCCAAGGGCGACCGCATAATGAGGATCAGTAACGATTTTTGTTTAGTGGCTTATCAGAAAGCTTATGCCACCACATGATTAACTACGAAGAAATTTTTGCAATATCTCTTAAACCTGAGAAGTTAAACGAGCTATAACATACTAAAACACTTTGGGGGGTCCTCATGAGTTCATGACGTCATCGCGACGTACGCGAACCTTATGCCGCATGTGATAAAGCACATATTGCATTGAGCTTGGCATTTCCTTCAAACCCTTAACAACTCGACCATTTCTAAACGGATTTCAAAAAATCTTTCACTAAGTTTCATAGCTATTAATATAATTTTATATTATATCAATAAAACTATAGGATTCAAACCTGTTACTGATCCTCATTGGAAGAAATTTCTGTCATAAAACTTTTGACAGAAAAAAAAACTGAGAACTGGACACTGTTATAAATATTCTAAATATAACACTGTGCGGAGTCTAATACAAAATGTATGTGTTACGGCTAATACCCGAAGTGCGGCTACACCTAGTATTAGCCGGCTAAAGCTAAGTTTAGCCGCACTTCGGGTATTAGCCGTAACATATCCACCGAGTGCCTTCCGGCGACCGTCAGAATGTTTCTAACAGAAATTTCTTTCAATATGAGGCCGCCCTAAATTTCTAGTCTTCGTCCTGACTAGGACATCGCGCATTCGAAATCCGTGGCAGACGAAACCAATCCTGACATGCATTAACGCGTATGGATTGTGCGCGAGCACTAAGGCACCCTCTAGCGTGCACTAAAGATAGCTATCCGCATGTTTCTCCGCTCAGCAGTCCGCGTACGCGATGCACCACTGCGCGTTAATTCGTTAAAGACAAAGGAAGCTACGCGCTCATCTCGAAAAGTTCTGCGGCCAGCGGCGCCAGATTAGTACCGGGGACATTAGGCAGGAGACTTATGTACCGTTACGAACCGACATTAAACTATGGGTGCTAAAGAAAAAATTATTTCGAACTCACTTGGTACACCGTAAACTTAATCGTATCCGCCGTATTTGACTTTAACTTGGATGTTTTCAGCCAATGATTAGTATGAACTGTTTAGTAATGATTAGATATAGGTCTGTGCTACGTTCGGTAATGTCAGTCGGGTCACTATCTAAAGCGATCTTTGTGCAGTTCTCTTCGTATGTATGTTGATGTTGGGCTTGTTTCCTTTACCGGCAGGATATTTTTTCTAAATTAAAAAGACAAGTGCAAAAACAATGCCCTGCATTAAACACATGCGAAAGTATGTTGTCCCGGTGACATGAAATGTTGTGGTTGTTATGGTTTTGCGTGTGCAAGTGTTGTCCTGACGCATGGTGTTGACTGTACTGTCCCGAGTATGTGTTAGACTAGAACTTACTGGCAGATGTTAGTGTTTATTAGACTAATAGAGAGTGTAATCAGTTCAGCTATTGGTACAGTGCTGTTCAGTTATTGTGAAATGCGGCTATTCAGTTCTAAAAAGGGTGGAAGTTTCTACTACCTAAACGTTGCTTAATGGTATACTGTTTTCTAGCTGAGTAGACTTTAAAAAAGGCTTTTGTTAATTATCTCTTTCTGTCACTCAAAAACATCGTTCACTAGAGCGGGCAAATCACTCGGCCGCTCTCGCGCTCTTCGACATCAGCCGGCGAGCCCGTTGTCGCCGATCGGTATTCCTGCTCTAACGGATGTTGATATTGAGTGGTGGAAAGAGATAGAGCTACGAAAAAAATAGGAATCGGGTGGTCCAATATAGTTTATGGCTAAGCCAACTATCTATAGTTCTGATTTTGATGATAAACAAATACAAACGTTCTACATTCTATTATAGTGAAGTAATATATTCATGTCAATTCTTTTGTTGTTACAAAAGTGTCTAGATATTGTAAAGGTTTAGACAGGCACTCTGGTGTACACTCAGTGGCAGGCACACGAGTCTGTCTGTAATTGCGATATGATTTACGGACATTAATGCCATACATTATAGTGTCGCAATCAATGTCGTAGTCTATTTGTACCATAAGGTACGTAAGATAAGATTTGGCACCCAAGCAAAGCAGCAGATATTATACTATTACACCCGCATGTCCTTTTCGGATAAATACAATAGTTATTGATCATACATAATGCTGAGAATTATATCCATTTTACATTTGGATATCTGTATTTGACATTGGCTTGAATGTAGCTGTAACAATCTTTATGAAATTACCAGCTGCCCAATTGTGTGTTGTTTTTATGTAGATTTTGATCCGTAGAATTATGTATGATCCTTATTATATAATGTGTTTGTGTTTGTATGTATCTTATACGTATGTTTCAAGTATGTGTGTCTTTCGCGAGGTTTCTACGTGAAATAGGAATATAAGAACTTAATTTAGTTATTATCATGTCGACACGCAATAGATGCGTTTGTATATGTTTAGGATTATATATATGGACATTAATATTTTATGTATATTATTATAATAATACTAAAGATGAGCATTTACTGATCCGCGTTATACCGTTCTGTACGATGCAGATTAGTGCAGGTACTTTTATGATTTTCTATTTATTACAGAGCAAACTAAAATCTGTTTGATGCGTCCGATGCGATGCGTACGTAGCGAGCGATGCGGATCAGTGGACGTTAAGCTTTAGGGTGCTTCTTCACGGTGCATGTAGCTTGCGGCCGTTGAGGCGCGGGCTACTTGCCCGGGGGTAATGCTATGGAGCTGGGGCCCTACCGCCTAACTCAAAGCTTTAGCCAGAGCGATAGCAATACTCTGTCCGTCTTTGTCATATCATAACACGATGACAAGGACGGACAGTGCACTGACGTCATAAACCAAAGCCAGAGTCAAAGCGATAGAGTTAGGCAGTAGACCCGCTGGACACCTGTTGCCACGGAGCATGTAATCTGCGCAAGTGCTCAACTTGCGCTGGCTACTTGCACCGTGTAGAAGCACCCTTATAGATAAAAATATTATCAATGTAAATTAATATAGGTGCATCCACAGATGATTTAGATTAGAGGCATTGTAGAATTAGTACATATAGTTACGAATTATCATTTCATTTCACTAGACTCACATAGTCCATGGTCATTATTATGTTTGATTTAGCTTCCGCAGTACTTATCACTTTTTTTCATCTACTACCAATCTTTTCACGTACAGACAAGTATTTTTTCTTATAAATCACCACTTTAATAGTTTATGAACTTTTTAAAACTATTACTGACGCATGCTTATATTTTTTGTTGTATCTCTTAGAGTTTCCCGTATAACGTGTGACTTTTAATTATAAATATTATAATAGAGATGGTATAAAGTGCCACTTTGTTGATTTTGGAAGTTTCCGTAGTTTGTGGCAATCTATTAATGTTTTTCTCTTGGCATTCAGCTGAAAGAAATCTGAAATTCGTTTAGGCGCATTTGGTCCACTTGGTCCATTTCTCATTTGGTCCGTTTCGCGGAACGTTTTCTTAAAAAGTTAAATTATTACATAAGTAGTCACTTCTTTTCCGAATTTGAATCATACTAATCAGATTATCATTATTATCTGTGTATTTGAAGGTTTACCCGTTAAACTTAACCCGATCATATAACTTACCAGCTACAAAAACACGTTGTTTTAACATAAATCAAAATACACAAGAGCTTTTTATAATAATTTAAAGCTGCGGAACCCTGTATTATAATAAAACAATACGAAGTTTATATTCCAAATACTTTTTACTCAAGTAATGATTTTAGATGACACAATATTTAAATAGTTTTATAGATAGACTATAAACACAGAATAGATAATAGTACTAGCGTACAGATGTTGCACTCCGCAAAGTCATTTAAATAAATTGCGACTCTTGCTCCGACACGATAAAGTGCAATTCAGGTCGCGCAGCGCTCCCTTCGCTCCGAAACATTCACTTAGTAGTTGCCTCTCTTTCTACCGCGTAGCGAGTGACAGAGCCCTGCTATAAATAAGCAATGATGTATTTGCTTTATTATTTATGTGTACACACAGTAGCACACTGGGTTAGCACTATTTGACAAGTTTCTCAACTTTGAACTTAAGATATAACATGTTAAGGTTCAAAATCATTGGAGATAGTCAATTTTGGATAGCCTGATGTGCTTTTGACTATATACTCTTATTGGTGCTGTATTGCACAGTATTAAATCGAAACCTTTAATGTAACAAACTCTAACACGCGACTTGTATAATCATCGTTCTGAAGTTGGTCTCGAAACAAATCTGTTTTAGTGTAGGAAGGTAGGTTTGTGTTTTCTGCGGCTAACTTCATTCGTCGTTTTTTACGGTATCAGATGTGAAGTGATGTTGTCCGTTTCGCAGGCCTATACTGAAGATGAGTGGGGGGGAGAGCAAGTACAAGTCCCAATACCGGGCAGGGGCGAGCGGGCCAAACCCGGCCATGCGGCAGGGGCCCAAGGACAGCCTGCTATTGTACGTATACGACACCAATCACACATTGGGTCCCTGGGGCCGTATCGGCTAACGTTTCGAACTTCGGCAAGTCTGCCGGGCTTCAAATTAAAACAGATAAATCTAACCCCAATCAAGCCAAAATGGCGAACCCCATTCATGATGTTTCGTGTGACATATCGCATATCTTCCAAATAAGTTCGACAAATAGTACAGTACGAAATTCCTTACTTCGATTTATCCGTTTTAAGTTGAAACTCGGCAGACCCGCCGAAGTTCGAAAAGTTAGCCGGTAAGCCTACTCCCGACCGCACTCGTCTGTAATATTCATGTCATTTGTTCTCAAAATATTGAGTTACACCACACCCCGACAACACATACAGCCGCTCCGTTATGACTACCTCTTACACAGACACTACACAGATGACGTTATGTACACGCGCAATGTGTGTGTAAAGCTAGGGCTACTACGGGACGCCTCTTGTACTCGCGCAACTGTATGTGTGTAAAGCCAGGGCTATTACTACGGGAATCGTGACAAATAAACATATTGGTTTTTTACCATTTTAACAATATAGGTATATATTTACCGGTGATAACAAATATCACTCCGCCGTACTCAGAGACGTCATTTAAGTTTAATGTTTCATTAAAATTGTTGCTATCTCTTTCTTTCCCATAGTGATAGTATAAGACGACACGATACTTAATGAAGCATTAAACTTAATTGACGTCTCTGAGTACGGCAGCTAGTATATTAAATGTTTGCTTTGCTTTTTGCAACTTAAATAATTCACATCGCAGGCCGCCGTGCACGAAAGTTGACAGCTGTTGACACTTACGCGATACGGCACATGAACTCGCGGGGTGGGGTTATGCAATGAGGATCAGTAACGATTTTTGTTTAGTGGCTTATCAGAAAGCTTATGCCACCACATGATTAACTGTGAAGAAATTTTTACGATATCTCTTAAACCTGAGAAGCTATACGAGCTCAAACGAGCTAAAACGCTGTTATTTTGGGGGGTCATTATGACGTCATCGAGACGTACGCGAACCTTATGTCGTACGTGATAAAGCACATATTGCATTGAGCTTGGCATTTCCTTCAAAACTTTCCTTATAACTCAACCATTTCTAAACGGATTTCAAAAAAAATTTCACTAAGTTTCATATAGGCCAGACGACAGGTGGTTTCAGATAGAAAAAGGTCGGAATTTAATGAAACTTGGAGATGTTGTTCAGGGATGGTTAATTAACATTTTGTCAAGTTTTGGACCTCGAGGACCCTGTGCAAAAAGAGGAGGGGGGGGGGAGAACTGCAAAAATCTCGACCTTTCGTCAGTTTTTCGTCAATTACCTTTTTTTCTTACATCCTACGACAAAAGCGTTCAGAAACATTTTGTAGTCCGTGAAATTATCTACAATTTGAGTACTCACATATGTCTGTATGTCAATTTCTTACTGAGATATGGCGCTTCGCAGAAAATATTATTTTCCGAAATTCGCTAAAAATACCTTAAAAAAGCAGAAACCAACCTTATTTCTTATTTTAATAATAATAATTGTTGTTATTATGGTCTCTTGTTAGAATAACTAATTTTGAACCCCCCCCCCCCAATCCCCCCTCCCTTCCCCACCTAACCCCAATTCTCAAAAGCTTATTTTCTACTGTAATTTCATATCAACCATATATCATGTCGGTAATATTGGTATTGACATTAGTTACTTTTTAGACCGATATTCCCTCTCCCTCTCCTTCCCTCCACTACATAATTGTTCCAGGGTAGGTAAAAAAAGACGTAGTCCTTTCGTAAACAAAATTAATGATATTAACAAAATTAAGGTTTTGACAAAGTTTACAAGGCAACAGAGATATTGTTGAAAGGTCTCTCATACATAGTAGGTACGCATTTGTACTCATTACAGTTCCTGTCGAGATTTTTTAGCCGTTGGTTCTGCTTCTAATTGCTCGTCGTCCTCCTGCACAATCAGGCTGTTAAGGACGTCCTCGCCGTCGTCGTATTCGTCGATTATGTCTGACGAGTCCTCCTCGTTCAAATCAGTTGCAGGGGCGTTTTCGCAGGAGTGGCCTGTGCAGTACTTGCACATAGCTGAGCATCTAAGACCTGCTTTCTTGCAGCTGCAAGCTCCGGTGCTACAGCCTTTGCTGCACTTGCAGGAAACAATTTGGAGGATGTTATCTGGCGCAGCATTTTTCGTTGTGGGGATTGGTAGTACCCCTCGCGTGGTTAGGCTCCAGCCCCAAACTGATGGGCGAAGTTCATTACCTAACCACGCTTGTACTTGCTGGTAAGTGCGAAGGGAGTGGTAATTGGCAGCGTCCCTTGTCGGTGGTAGGCGGGCTAGTTCCAATTTAGCCTTGGTTGGTTGGTTGGTTTCTGCTTTGGTTTCTGCTTTTTTGAGGTATTTTTACTGAATTTCGGAAAAAAATATTTTCTGCGAAGCGCCATATCTCAGTAAGGAATTGACATGCAGACATATGTGAGTACTCAAATTGTAGATAATTTCACGTACTACAAAATGTTTCTAAACGCTTTTGTCGTAGGATGTAAGGAAAAAAGGTAATTGACGAAAAACTGACGAAAGGTCGAGATTTTTGCAGTTCTCCCCCCCCCCCCCTCTTTTTGCACAGGGTCCTCGAGGTCCAAAACTTGACAAAATGTTAATTAACCATCCCTGAACAACATCTCCAAGTTTCATTAAATTCCGACCTTTTTCTACCCAACTCCACTTCTTGCGACTTGTCGACCGGACTAATAGCTATGAATATGTTTTTATATTATACCAATAAAACTATAGGATTCAAACCTGTTACTGATCCTCATTGATTCTAGGGCAGGGTGCCTACTGCCATGTCTTAGCGCAGTATTATAACATTCTTACCATGCTATTTCGTACTACGACCTTCATAAAGTATGATTATTGTAATAATGTTTTCGTTGGAAGTTTTGTGACGTCATCGTTCAATCGTTCACTTAAACCGTACCACGACGTGTCTTTTGACAGCTAGCATTATTGTTTTTGTGTCAAATATTGAGAAATTTTGCAGTCTTAAAAAAGTTGCTTTTTCTCGACGGAAACACATATTTTGAGTTATTTTATTTAGAAATTGGAAATTGCGTCATAAACAGTAAGTGAAACGTTTTTATACATATTGTTCTTCATTGTGAATGTAATATTATAGTTGTTATGTTTCATTTCTATTTGATAACAAATACTTGTTTTCGGAGGAGCTCGGTGGCGCAGTGGTTTAGCGCCTGGCCCAGCGATTGTGGAAGTTAAGCAACGTTCGCAAGGGTCAGTCATGGGATGGGTCACCAAAAATTTATTATCACGAGCTTCTCCGTGCTTCGGAAGGCACGTTAAGCCGTTGGTCCCGGCTGCATTTGCAGTCGTTAACACCACCAATCCGCATTGGGCCCGCGTGGTGGGTTATGGCCCATCCTCCTTACCACCCATAAGGAAGGCATGTGCCCCAGCAGTGGGGACATCAAAACTGGCTGATGGACACACTTGTTTTCGGATGGACAGTGAAGTGAATACGAAGTATTTGAGTTTTTGGAAGCCGATAACGCAGAAACCAATAGAAATCGAAGGCAGCGTCGACTAATGTTGCGTTGAAGAAAGTGATCCCTTCGAATTAGAGGATGCTGAGTTAGTGAAACGTTATCGACCAAGAAATTGGTTTATAACCTCATCGAGGAGTTGAAACCTCTGCTGAAGTCCCCAGTAAAATTAGCTGCTGCTGTTGCTGTAATTTCGTTCCATTTTCTGTGCGAGTATTCTTTAGCCTGCAACGACCTATTATAGGCCGAAGCAATATCCTTATTGGAATTTAGAAACTCCCATAGAAGTTCTAATTTTATTGTCGTATAATAAGAAATAATACTTAATAGTTAAACTAAAGCACTGCGCGTTTAAAGGTGATGAAAGGAAATCTGTATTTACTTACTTTAAGTCCGACATTTAAGTTTAAAATATAAAATTTTATTAATTTACAAAGTTCAAACACAAGCGCGCTTACACATTTTTTTTTAATTGTCGCATTCAGCGCATTCTTGGCCATTTTTCTCTTCTTATTATTTTGTTTTGGCAATCTACTTTCCTCTTGGAAGTAATTTTTGCCAGTTTCAAGTGTAGATAGCAAATAAGCCGTAGTGATGGCTAGCAGGGAATAGACAATTTCGCAATATCATTTCTTCAACAGACTAGATTATATGCCGTGGACGGGGCCCAACCCTGAGTACTGCGGCGGCTCGACAGTGAAGGCGGAGGGCCCCGAGCCCCGCGGCAAGTCGGCGCCGGCGTCGCTCGCGCGGGGCTCCGCGGCCCTAGCCAAGGGCCCCGCGGGCCTCGCCAAGGGCTCCATCTACCAGAAGATGAACAAAAAAAGCGCCAAACTAGAAGTCTGCTCCAATTAAAACGAGGTAACTTCTTAGTTGAAAAGTTTTTATTAGACAAATTGGCATTTTAATTTGCCTTGCTAAATATATTTTGATTAAATAAATATTTATCTTCGATATATATTTCGCTGTAACTAAAACCATTTGAATTTTTACCTTATATTAATTACCTTAAAAAATTGAAACGTCCACCGAAGTTATGTAAGACTGCCAAAGGGTCGATGTACAGTCGACGAGATAAAGTAAATAGTTAAAAATACATACTATAGTGAATTTTGTCAAGTGGGGTCTACCGTCTAGTATTACTAGCTACTTTTGACGTTGACTGTAGAAAAAAGACATTTTTGAATAGGAAATTTCTTTCATTTAGGTGAAACCTAAGTAAAAGGCAACGTGTATTTTATGTAAAAAAACACTAGTTTTACATTATAGAGTCACTTCTAGAGGCGAGTGAATTCGTAAATAAAATAGTGCAAAAATACTTTTATTTTTCTTTAAGTAATAATTCTAGTCTTAGTATAGTATAGACTGTAAACAGGGCCCTAAATTATAAACGTGATAATTTGTCACCTGTTATGACCATTTCATATCCATTGCGTCAACCAATCAGAAATTAGAACAAACTACTCATAGCTACACCGTAATGTAAACCAAATTGTCATGACATTTGACAAATTGCCACGCCATTAAATAGGGCCCAAATCTCATTACCTAGACTTGACTCTAGAGTATGTTTAATTAATGATAATTTTTCGGTTTGTTATTAAGTTTGTAAAACGTTTCGTGGCAGTTGCAATCACTATTTCTAATATTTGTATAATAAATATAGATATAGTAAATCATATCACTAGGAAGTTCAATGACTGCAGAATTATATCACACCACATATTATATCAATAACTCATTTCTCATTTTGCTTGCATCACAGAAAACTTATACATAGGTATGCATTACAATTATTCGTATACGGAGTACATAATATACGAATGCATTTATCCGTGTTTGATTTCTTAAGCATAGTGCACACTGGCAAATAGACTTATTGAATAGGATGGGATATAATCATGTTCAAATTTTACGGCGAAACTAGATTTAGTGATATGGTATTATTTATGTTAAGAAAACCGGTACATTATTTACATAGTTTAACATTTATTTATCAGTACTTGGTTCTGTGTTTTCCTTCTCAACATAAGTGTCAACAATGGACTTCCATTTTTTTTTACAAATGAACAAATAGATCTGTATAGTTATTATCTCCTCATATTGATCTCTTTTCAAAGACTAACGGCCGTACTCAGAGACGTCAATTAAGTTTAATGCTTCATTAAGTATCGTGTCGTCTTATACTATCACTATGGAAAAGAAAGAGATAGCAACAATTTTAATGAAACATTAAACTTAAATGACGTCTCTGAGTACGGCGGTTAGTCTTCTCTAGTCATTCCAGCGTTGTCATAACAATTGTCAAATTGACACGTTATCAAATAGGGCCCTGAGTCTATCGCGAAAGTGTCGTCGGCTACATTGTTACTTCTTTTTGGTACATATAAAAACTTATCAAATAAAAGTAGCAGTGTGTCACATCCATCTGTCAAATGAAGTTGGTAGTGATGCTAACGACACTTGCGCGCTAGACCCACTGGTATGGTGGGCACCTGAATACAAAGTACTTATAGAATGATAGTTTGGGTTAGTGCTTGACATTTAATTTTCTAATTAATTTATTATATTTTTTTATAATTAATTTAATATATTTTTCTACTTTTATTATTACTGACAAATACCTACCAGTTATTTGTATCTACTTTGTTATTAACAAAGTACACAGCGCTTTGTAAAACCAAAGTAATTACGAGGTGGAAAAAAATACGGTAGTTGGATGGAAATTACCCTAAATAATGATGATGGTAATTTTACTCAAAGGAAACATTCCTTTATTTTTAAGAACAAGTGAAACTGCATTCAAATATTTTTTATAAATCGCTTATCTCAGCTGGGAATCGAACGGGCTAAAATCATCATATATATTTAGGGTACTTTCCCTCCAACTACCGTCTTTTTTCCTGTATAGTTTGATCTCATATTAAATGTCTTTTTTAACTGATAGCAATAAATGTAAAATAACATAAATTTTATATAATTATCCCTTACTAATAAAGATTGTATAGCAGATGTATAGTTACACAATGATTACTCTCTGTCGAACTTTTTGAGTTTGACATTGCAAAGAAAGTGACAAAACACTGTGTAACTATACATCTGCTATACAGTCTTTATTAGTAGTCTAGTGAATAAGATTAAAAACTAAATCTGCATTTGACTCATTTGTTTTTATATCAATGTCACTTCTATGTAAATACCGAAACTCGGTTCAATAAGTTCTGATTTACCATTCTTTGAGTTGTGCAGCGATCTTTTATATAAAACTTGTAAAATACAGTAACTCAGTACGGTACTTATTTGCAGCAACTTGCCATAATGTCTTGATACTTTGACGATGTAGTCTTGATCTAGTCATATTTACCAAAGAACCAAAAGACATAAGGGCGTAGGTACATCAAACAGCAGTTGGTGCAATGTAATGTCATTTTGAATTCGAAAAATAATAGTAATTTCTTGCTCAATCAGCATTTAACTTTTCATTTTTGTAGTAGTTGATACATCTCATAATAATTTAGGTAAAAACTAGATCAGTAGGTTATTTAGCGGTTTATATTTAAATGTTGTAATCAAGTCTGAATAAATACATAAAGCTGAGTCCACACCTGTTAACATTTTGGCCTGTCATATTATCTAGTTTTTATCATACAATGCTAGTTTAGTTGGGCGCTATGGTAAAACTGTATCAAAGAGACGATGTATGATAAAGACGCAGTGATCAGTGCCTGTACTTTGGTAGCGCCTCTGGCGGTAACTACATTAAACTAAAAGTTGTCATACAAATGTCAACTACAGTCGCTATCGAGTATAGTAAGCGGAAACTCATAATTACGACCACTGACACGCCAAACTGTTACAAGTGTAGACCCAGCTTAACATGTTGACATCCACATCACCACATGACAATGGAACCGCGCCCTTAATTAAATTCTTACGACTTATCAGTATTACAAATATTATTTTATACTAGTAGGAAAGATGGTGTTTAGTTTTAGATTTAATATTGGAACATGTTCCAATATTTGAGAAGGTAAATAAGCAAAAGCGTCGCCAGCCCATGGCCTAGGGAGGGGCAAGTTAATATTAAGGATGAGAAAAATATGAATTGTAGGTACAGTCAAGAGCACCTAGTGAATTTATTCAAGTTTTGAGGTGCGGGATTTATCGGAAATCCAAGTCAATTGCAGGGCCTTAGGACTTTGGTTACCTACTTTACCTTGCAATTGACTACATTTTTTAACCTCTAGGGGGGGGGGGGGGCAGCTGCCCGTCCCTGCCCACCCTTGGCGACGCCCTTGTAAATAAGCTGATAGGTATAGGTATAATATTCATGCTCCTTGATTCAAGAATCGATACCTACCTATCTATTCATATGAAAATGAAATACTTAGATTGTAAGTATTATTTATTTATTAATTATTAACGCGAACACTTTGTCAGAATCTTCGGTATCACAGGGTGCCCCAAAACTTTTGGGTTGTTTTTAAAAATAACTAGAACTGCATTTGAAGATTAAAAAATGCATTTAAGGCGAGACGACACGATCCGTTTGTTCTCGCATTTCTCAACCGAGTTTCGTGAAATTTTGTGAGCAGGTTCTATAATAATTACTTATTATTGTTATTATAAAGTAACCCTTTCATCGGTATCGTAAAAATAAAGGATGAATTTGTTTCATATTTGGTGGGTTCGATTCCTGGTCAAGGCAGAGGTCATTTTTAAAAAATCTTAGAATGCAGTTCAAATTATTTTTGAAATAAAAAAAAAAGTCTTCTTACAGTAAAATTCCTTATTTTCAATAAGTTAGGTACTTTCTCTTCGAGTGGCAAAGTTATGGGACATCCTGTATAGTCGTACCTATAGTCTATAGTTAATTCTATAAGATATTATTGGAGAGAGAATGTCATCAGAACATGTTTTCTTGATGTGCTGCTAGCACAGCACATGTATGAAAACATTCAGTTACAGTGTGAGGCAAACATCTTGACACTTTTTGACGGAGTGGGAATAGGTTCGCGCACAAGCGCGCGCTATTGGTCGCTCGCAAGTGCACATGCACTTGTAAGCGACCAATAGCGCGCGCCCCTCTCCCGCCGCCCGCGTACCTCACCGCTACGCATACCCAAAATATGCGTTCTGCGCAATCCCCACCCGATTTCAAGACGTTTGCCTCGTACTGTATCCTTTGAAGGTCACTGTCCGTATCGTTTTTCAATCAAGGAGGTGATAATATTAAGACGTACTTTGATGTGACCCTTAGGCGACACATATCTAGGCTCTGTTTCCAGCCTAATAGTGAATTAGGTTAAGGAAGTAGCTATAATATACATTCCATATTTTTGTGAACATTGTAATTTCTTTGTGGAAATAATATTGTTGGTTCTGTCCAAGCATTCGTTTTATTTTAATGTGAATATCCGCGGGATTTGGCACAACGAAAACAAGTCAGGAGAAGTGTTTTAGACCCGTTGAAATCATCGTATTCGCCTGTAGCTGTAGCACACCTCCGCCGCGAAACACCGGAGTAGGTACCGCCATAAGTTCGACAAGCGAAACAAATGCGAACAGCTTGTGCATAGATAGGTACTCTATCGCAGTGAGGCATCTTCGGCATGTGATTGTAGGTAGATACTCTTTCAAATTGCTATTTCTACATGTGTTTAAAAGTGTAAGAAAAGTAAAAAGAAAAAGAAAAGTCAAAGTACTGAGTAAAAATGCAGGAATGTTGCAATAATTCATCAGGATAAATTTCTTTATTTCAGAACAATAATGTGATAAGTTTATTCGTAAATATAAATATAAGGATTGCTCTCTACGAGCGCTATGTCCTTTTCCAGTTGTCTGATCTCCTGCTCCATCTTGGTTTTTTTCAAGATCTTGGGGATGGTGTCCGTGAGTATAGGCAACTGCAAGAATGCCTTCTGCATCAGCTTCCAGTTGTGTTTCAAGTCCTGGAAAGAGGAAGGGGTTACGTTTACGTAGTATACGTTTACCTAGTGAGCTCTGATACGCATCTTGAGCGCTGAGCCAGAGATGCACTTTTTGCATCTGGTGAGTGATTGATGCGTACCGAGGCGTGCATTGCAGGCTAGGAGGGCTGTCCAGAGCTACGCGCGAATGAGATGCTATTCGTTATACAATGCTCGCTTAGGACCAACGGCGTCAGCCATGTGTGAAATATTAACAGCATTGTAAGTTGTAACCAAACTTGTGTGTAAAATCGCTGCGAATTGGCCAAGGATTTTCTGGACAAGGTCTAAGTGATAGGTTTCTTGCGTGACTCGGGAGTCATCGATAGAAACCGATTTTCAGTTATGTACCCCCTAAACCATAGACCAAGAAGATGGTCTATGCCCTAAACGGTGCATGGTCCCTCAAGCACGTACCTAATTTTTTCAGCTTGTCAATCACATTTTGATCGTCTAGTAGCGATACCTACTTTTGACAAGCACCATAGATCAGTGGGTCTACCGCCCAAGTGTCGTCGACTTCGCCGTCGGCTTCATTTGACAGATGGTTGTAAAACATTGCTACTTTTCTTTGGTAAGTTTTTATTTGTACCAAAAGGAAATAGGTAGGTATTTCATCCATCTGTCAAATGAAGTCGACGGCGAAGTCGACGGCACTTGGGCGGTAGGGCCCCCCGACCTATCAAAAGACGGCCACGCCCCCAAATAGTGGTGGTGATAATAACGTTTACGTGCTTGACAAGAAATGCTTGACCGTTTAGTTTAGGGGGTACATTAACGCCCAGCACTAATGGCTTTAAACAATGATACCACACAAGTTTCGTCGAATATTGTTGCAATTTTTTTTCATTAAATATTATCTCACAGATCTATGCTGATGCATCTAGCCTTTTTTTATACCTAGAAAAAATGTGATGCACATAGCCTAGCTGATGATTGGTGTAACTTGAGCTGCGACAAACACATTCTAGTTATTTCCAATCCTTACTAATAGGTACATACATATACGTTACGCGGGGTACAGAGAAGGACATAGGGTACATTTCATCCAAAAAAAAAGTAATGTACCCACTTGATATTAAAAAATCTTTCAGACTGACGAAGTCGCGGGCGGCTATTATAGGAAAGTATAAATGTTCTTTTTACGTCACTACCCACCTCTAGCAATTTCTGGCGATCTTCTTCCGTTACCAGCTTACAGAGACTTTCCTTGTGTTCTTCTGCGTATCTTATCTTGTCGATAGCTTTCTGTATACGACGGTTCCTCTTCACCAAGTAGGCTGGCATCTGGCCGAAGTCTGGCCTCAGGCAGTATTCCGGCACTTCGCCAGATCCCTTGATATTCTTTATGTGGCCATCCCTGGTATCTACCAGTCTGCAAGTTCCATTCAGAATTAAAGATGGCGGTATTATAATAGGGCTAAGAATGGGTACCTAACCAACAAAATGAAAATATTTATGAAGGGCGTGGATCGTGGAGTCGTTTAACTCACAATCATAATTATTATGGAATTCGGACTGGCAACTGTAAATAAGCGGAGTTTGCCCCTGCCCGAACTGTGAGTATTGATAAATGATAGTGTCGTGCTACAAAAGAGACACTTTATAATGTTTTTGTACCTTTGATCCACATAAGCGAATCGGTCGAGAGAGTTTGATCATTCTGGGAATTAGCCTCCTTAGCTGAAGTAACGAAGTTGTAAAAGGAAATAAAATAAAAATGAATCAAAATGTTACCTACATGCTTTCGAATCGAAAGCGAAGCGATAACGACGATTTGCATATTTAATGTTACTTTGGCTAGCGGGTCTGTAGAGACTATAGAGAGCCAGCGCATTTGCTTTTAAAATCGGCCGATCGACTGATTACTCGAGATCTCTTCGATCAAACTATGGGCCGAATATATCTACTTGAAATCACCAAAGTGCTGTGAAATTGCTCGAAAGCTATATAACGGGTGTAACAAGATACTCAACGAAGCCGAATTCCACGCATTCTGCCCATCATCAGGATCATTTTTGTCTTTTAGACTATACCTGGGAAACCAATACCTACGAAGTTATTGAAGGTCAGTATTTTTTTATGAAATCTTATTTTATTCGTTATTCCCTAATTTTTGTCTACAGAAACATTATCAAAATTTTATGAATTTCGTAACAAACAATGGCTTCAAAACGTCATCACTCAATGTATTGCCAGATAAACGTTGCCTTTCAACTCTGCCGCACGCAGCTCTGTGTAGCATTCACTCGCAGGCGCGGTCTTTTGTACGCGTTACTGCGTGGTAATGTACTCGTATGCATGGCTTTTTAACACCAAAAATTAAAGACGTTTCCCAGCAATAATTTTGAACAGAAATGTTCCTGACGATGGGTAGAATACATAGATCTCGGTTGCGTTGAGTGTCTTGTTACACCCGGTATGAGCGCGCCCTCATTCTAACCGACCGATTTAGAGATGAATTAGAGGAAACTACGGGACACCTACCTGGGTTGAGGGGGTCTCGCCTTCGTTTTGATTGCTTTCTTTATGTTTACTACGCGGAAATTAATCTTGGGCTTTTCCGGACCTTTCCCTGGCGGTGGTCTCTTAGGCACCGGTGGAAGATGACCAGAGACAAAACATTTATGGTCAGATTTCTTTACTGGCTGCCCAATACCTTGACCTTTCTTCAGAAAGTTGTCTGGTAGCGTTAAAGGTGTCTCCGCATATCCAAATGTACGGCGCAGTTGTGGGATCTTTCTTGCTTTTAGTTCCCTCTCCAGTTGCGATTCATACCTGATAAGGATGAAAAACACCTTTCAGACATGCTCTTTGCGTAAAAAATAAGTTTGTGCAAGTTTATTTCTAAACGTAGCATGGCTGCACTACTACATATCCGCCCGTGATCGGCACAATTCATCGTAGGTACCTACGTTGCCGGTTTTGTAACAAATTGCTTCAAAGAGGTTTTTTCAAAAGCCTCAACCTACGCTAAATTGTGCCGATCATGGGCGAATATGTAGTGCACAGTGCAGCCATAATGACACGGCCTGTAAGTTACGTAAATAAATAGGTAGGCAAGGCAGGTCTACTTAAATTTCTAGCTTTACAAGACTAAAGCTGCGTACGCACCGATAGGTAGGTGGCTGGATTAGCGTCTAGATACATCGGGTGAAATTGCGTAAGGTAATCGTATTCATTTGACAGTTCATATCGTTTTCCATCGGCTGCAATTTGTATGGGATGACATAGATATTATGATACAATATGAACTGTCAAATGAATACGATTGACTTTACGTAATCAACCACCTAGCTGAGGGCCTAGTACGAGTTATGTTTCTCACCTCACTTTGCGAATAGTATCGGGTGAAAGAGAGAAAATCATACGAGTGAGTGAACGAGTGAAAGAGATAAGACGATAGTTAACGATTCGCAAAGTGAAGTGAGTACAAAAAAAACCGGTCAAGCAAGAGCGAGTCGAACTCGCGCACCGAGGGTTTCCGTACCATCATAATAAATACACTGCAGAGCTGTAGAATAATTAAATTATTATTGCAGTATGAGGTCAGCACCATCTCTTGGCCGATAGTGGAACTATTTTTTTTCTTAGGCCAGCGCCATCTCTTGACTGATAGTAGAACTAAATAATTTTTCTTAGGTCAGGGCCATGGCCATCTGTTGACTGGTAGAGGAACCAAATAATTTTTTGTTTGTTTTTTGAATTTCTAAAAAAGTGTGTTATATTGAGACATCGTTTTATTTTTCCCATAGATATAGTATATTAAAAGGGGTAGATGCGCTACCGAGCGACCGGGTGTAAGGGATAGATATATTATGACGTCAAAATATGGGGTTGCCATGATCAGAAAAAGTACCCTTAACGGTGTAGCATCCGTTAATGTGCAGATTACTAGTTAAAGAACGGAAATCGTAATTTCGCACTTTAACTGACTAGACCAGTTAATCTGCAGATTAACGGATTCCGTACTTTAACGGTAAGATACGTATACATAGAGTAAACTAGCTGGGGTTGTTTGTAGATTGTGTGGTTAATGGAATAAAAAGATAAACTTTAAATTAAAACAGGTAAAGTCTTTATTAAACGTTGGAATACAGAACTTTTTTTATTAACGTTAGTTTTTCTGTTTTTCGGAAACAATATTTTTTTTAATGTTTTGAACAAATTCGTGTGTTTCCTGTCCCAATTCTTTTTTCCAGTTGCTTCTATAACTTTTTCACGAGTTTTATCTTCCGTCGGAAATCTGAAAAAATCAAATCGCTTGAAATTCCCTGAAATATGGGGTAATTTTTGGGGAAAATTTTCTATATAGTAGGCATCCGGAAATCGAATTATAAACCTACTGATTTTAGTGGACGTCAAAGCTAAGCTGACTTCTACTATTACGTAGATGTACGCAATTTTACCGGTTTGCATGTCAAATGTAAACGAGGTTATTTTTAGAAATAATTTTTAGATTTTTCCTATTTATCAGGTTTTTCATGATATAACTAATGATTTAGCTCAGAAACTTGGTTCCTGTGAGATTTGAGAAAAAAATACGTGATCAAAATATAGAAAACAGTGTACTCACGCATAAAATGTAACGCCCGCTTCTTTCCTTTGATTGTTGCTTTTGCAGCCAAATATCGAACATCCCACCATTTTGTATGCTAGACACAAACACTACACATTCGATTTATAATAAATCTTCAATATTAATTAGGGAGTTATCCACAAAAACTTTAATTTCTCTGGCACTTTTGATATAACCCCACTTGTTTGTTTTGCTTATTTGAACTCTGCCTATAACCCGACCATGAAAAAAAGTCCGGTCGGTGATAGAGAAAAAACATTACACTCTTCTCTATTTCCTCCTATAGGAATCTTAATAAGACGATCTCGCTCTATCAAAGCATGTCAGACCCTTGATTTTTCCTGTAATCTTTACATAAACAAACTACTATCACATAGAATTATTTCAGATTTTTGTCTTTGCAAACTTCGGAGATAAAGGGGGGGGGAACGGTATTTTTTTTTTACATTTTTCATCATAAGTCGAAAACTATGCGGCCTAAAAAAAAAGAAAAAATGATTTAAAATGTGCAAATGGCGCTCTTTTATATGATACCCCACATGCCCTAGTCGCCCCACTTAAAATTTTTAAGACCCCTTTTCAGTCCCTGTTGTAAAAAAACTATTTATTTTTTTATTTCTTTCTTATTTGCAAAATAGTTGGACAAAGGTCATCTTTAACTATTCCAAATTTCAAGTTGATACCATTAGTAGTTCTCGAGATATCCAGCTGTGACAGACAGACGGACTTAGTCACACCATAAGGGTTCCTTTTTACCATTTTGGTACGGAACCCTAAAAACCAACTCACACTAAGCCCTCTGGTTACTTGCGGTGACCGCACTGGAAGATAGGTGCTGGGGGTCGCTAGGGATAGTAGGAGCCTTGGTCTCATGGTCTTGACTCTTTGGTTGTAAGCCCCGTGCCTACAATAGATACCATGTTAGGGCAGTCGCCTGCATGTTATGTATCGTAGGCGTAGCGAGGCTCCTAGCGCAGTGCGGCCGGTTGCGAACATTCCTGAACGTTTTTTTACTTGGATCCATTATCTAGGATCTAGGCGCTAATCTAGTCAGCTGGTCCGTGCGTAGGCAGCTTAAAACGCAGTTTAGCGGGCTACCCACAAAAAATATTAGGCTAAAACTGTGATTATTCAATAACCTAGGACTATAACCACATATACTGTGGCTAAACTATACACAAGCGCTGACCTTGGTGTTTTTGGAGGTTCCGGCGGCGGTTTGTCCAGTATTGTATAGATGTTCTCGTTATGCTGAACTATTTCTACTATAGACATTTTTAGAAATAAAAGGGAAATAACCTTTTATATTAAATTAGTAAACGACGACTTTACAAAATATATTTTAGCAGCTCATAGTAACAGAGAAAATCATTGATTCTATGGCCTTTTGTTTCCATAGAAACGTTTGAGTTCTCTAGTATTGTATAATATTCTCTTCATTTTATTGATCAAATAAATACCTTGTCGCCCGGCCAAAGAACACAATTTACTCCTATCGGAGCACCGGCGTAGGTATATAGTTATTCTGTGGCCCGGCCCTTTGTCAAGATCAAGAAATATATTAGGTAGGTACTGCTGAATTAAATTGTATTATTAACAGAATTCTTCGAGCAACGACGGCTTCGTCCCGTCTGGTACAGAAGCCCGTCTTACTCTAAGACAGAATTTAATTAGTCCGTAAAATGTATAGCAAATTTGTCGAAGAAACCATTTTGATAAACACAATATTTAATATAGCTGCTGAACAAATTTCCTATGCGTTGCATACAAACTTGCAAGGCGTGACGTCATAACTTGCAAGCCATTAGTATGGAGCGTTTTTGATCGAGTCCATTGGTGTGCATTTCACACTGTGATATCTCGGGCAGTTTTCATGCTAGCGAATTAATTCTTTTACCAATGTTTCTTTTTTTGAGAGGTAATTTATGTAACATAAAATAAAAAAAATAGTCAACATCCCTATTTTATACATTGATATTTATTTTCAAGAAAATATACTTTTATGTACGGGGACAGGAAAACCGGTAGCACAGAATACATAATAGTCGGTAGGACGCTTGACCCTTTTATTGACTGGATGTACTCCTAATCTTAATTTTCCATGAAGGCACAAGCAAAGTCAGTACTGCCACTTTCGATAGTGCGATATTCAAACCTGTGTAAAATAATACTAAATAACGGGTACTTATTACCTACCTACTTAAAAAAAATCGACTCGTCACTAGGATTGTCTCAGGCGGGAATCGAACCCGCGACCTATGGAATTCCGGTCCAACAGCTACTACCGTACCGAGTCACGAATTTTGCCAGCCTGCCTAGCATGACCGATTTATATCGCGTGATATAGCATTCTACTTTTTCGGAATATTTTGTTTTTTTTTTTTTTTTTTTTAACAGACATCAGACAAAAAACAAATTTACAATAAAAAAATCCTAAACATTAGGTGCATGTCTGTGCCCAATTACAATTGTGCACAAATTTTATAGAGAAACGACATAACAGTAAGTTATATATATCTACTTTTATTTCTCTACATAATCTTATTGTAGCTCTGCGTATTCAGTCCTCCCTCTTTAACCCATTATTTTTTTCTTTCATCGCCTGAAAACTCGTAACTGATATGAGGGCCCATTTCATACATCACTTTTGGTTTGATGAAAATCTTTGCCCGGCAATACATTTATAGATGTTTGGTAGAAGAAAAAATCTCACTGGGGTTGAATTCTTTCTTTCTTTCTTTAAAATTAATTGTGCAATTAAAGTCAATGCTTTGCAGCGAAATATTATTGAAGCTGAGATTCTGGAGCTCACTGGGAGTGGTGCCGGTGAAACTGTATTTATTCCGCGTAGGTATACCACTCTTCCCCAAAAAATTTCCTTTTCAATTTAAACGTACACAGTTCCCTGTGACCAGTTGCTTTGCTATGACAATAAATAAGTCGTAGGGTCAGACGTAAAGCCGGTGCGCTGGTGTCGATATAAGGACTGGTTGTTTTTCGCATGGCCAACTTTATGTGGCTTTTTCCAGGGTTAGTATAGCTTCAGGTCTTTTCATATTGGCTCCTGAAGGAAAGACTCTGAACATAGTTTATAAAGAAAAACTTGTTTTCTCAAACATGCTTGGAAATTCGAACATTATTTTGACAACCTTCTTCGGGCTAAATCGGAGTTTCCGGACAGACCTAAACCGCGCCGGCAATTTTTGTATGAGAATCCATTACTAACGTGTAACAATGGATTTTCATAGAAACATTGCCTGCGTCTGACCGTAAATGTTAGTACTGAAACTCATTATACACGTGTAATTCAGAAATGGAACCAAATTTTCAATGAAAAACGACAGCCAATGAGGTCTGTGATCATCATCAATATTTAAAATTAGAACTGGCTTTGCAAATGGAAAGTTCCGAATCACGGTAACAGTGTCATAAGCGCACTAACGACCGCCTATTAATTTGTATTCCTGGTTACAAAACTTAAGTGTAACATACGATTCGGACAGGTGGCATAAAATATCATTGTATTATGATGTTGGCGCGGGGGAAGTTATTAT
The DNA here is from genome assembly GCA_950108535.1 of Agriphila straminella. Classification (NCBI taxonomy): domain Eukaryota; kingdom Metazoa; phylum Arthropoda; class Insecta; order Lepidoptera; family Crambidae; genus Agriphila; species Agriphila straminella. The sequence goes on along the minus strand of OX467303.1, from coordinate 2,179,615 downwards.
TGTTAAAATTGTTTGTTGTTTTGTCAAATATTTTATCTTCGATCTAAATTAAGTAATTAATTTAATATAAAAATGAGTTCAACCGACGAAAGTGATATTTTGACGCCACCTGAAATTCAAGAAGTGGCAAGAACTGTAATAGAATACATGTTGTCTCCAAAATCAAAAAACATTAAGTAAACCAGATGTAAACCTAATTGCAATGCCCAAAAGACATTCACAAGAGTATAAATGTAGGAAGTCTGCATCAAACGTGCAAATTTTCTTGTCAGAAGCATGAGACAGTGTGTATTTGGATCCTAAAAAGTAAGTTTTCGTACTTATTGATAAGTACCTACCTATATAGGTACCAATTTACCACTTTGTTTTAGTTAAAAAGCAAACATCACAACTTTACACGTTCTTTATTTTTGTTTCAGGTTTGATTTTTGCCATTTTCGGTGCATGAAGATGCAACGACATATTCAGTAGGTATCTATGTAAAAGACCTAGAAACTCAAGACGGTGCGATTTGTTACTTTCAATTACTGTAATTTTAAATAAAAATAAAATGTTAAAAAAAGTTACTACTTGGTTTGAATTTCCGCGCATTATTTGAGAAAAGTACTATACAAGCCTTGGCCGCAACTGGGCATTGATGGACTCACGTATGTGTGCCTCGGCTTCGCCTCGGCCCACATTTTCACGTTCGTCCTTCAATGCCTGTGTTGCGTGCCGCTGCAGTAATGTACTATTACCTACATGTTTACAATATTAAATATAAAATAAAATTAATTTATTGACTTTTAACATTATATATATAACACACTGCTACGAGTATTTTCTTATGTAACTATACTTTGTTTAGGGATATAAAGCTTCAGGTCTTTTTATATTGGCTCCTGAAGGAAAGACTGAACATAGTTTATAAAGAAAAATTTTAAACTATGTTTACCTACTATACCTATCAATCTTTTAGAACGCTGGTCAGATCAGTTAGGTGTGTATAGCGAACTGAATCTCCTACATTCACTCCCTGGATGACCATCATCAGATCACAGCACGGTATCTACATCCCTGGCAGGAAACCAAGGCTTCAAAGTTACCCCGTTTGTTTGAAAATAACACCTGTATCCCTAGACAACGTTGATACATTAGTTCGTATTTATAAGAAGAATACGCCGGAGTCATAAAGTCCACGCGTACGAAGTCGCGGGCATCAGCTAGTGTTAAATAAAAAATCATACGTAGATACCTACTTATTCATCTCATATTTAGGATAGGTACCTACCTACCTATCAAATCATTCCAACCAATTAGGTACCGTATGGGTACCGTAAACTGCTTCAACTTTGCCTAATCTATTAAAACAAACTTTACTAGACGACCGCCGCGCCGCCGCCGCCGCCATCTATTTTGTACTTCTGATAAAGGGAGAAATACTATCGTTCTATTGGCAACCCATTTTATTATTTTTCGAAGTGGCAACACTGTCACTTTTTTTGTCCTGTCTGTCACTGTCAGTCATGTCACTTCACTGCAGATTGGGTTGGACTTGGGTGATTATTTTTAGATTTATGTTTTACAATAGTGTTTAAGCGTAAAGTTGTATAACTTTCATGTGCGCAAATAATATAAGTAACGATGCTAACTAGACATTTTTGTAGCGGAGTTCGTGGTATCAACGTCCACAAATGTATAGGCGTAGGTGCAAGACAGTTGTCTAATAGACTGGACGTGTTAGATCATGAAGAAAGGCTGGACGGCTGTCTCAGCGCGCTGCCTTCGAAATCGAAGGTCGTTATCTGCGGTGGTGGAGTCATGGGAGCCGCAGTGGCCTTCCACTTGGCACAAAGAGGCTGGGGTGACAAAACAGTAATCATCGAGAGAGAATGGTAAGTACAAAGAAGTATCGACCGCCAGTCAGGTGTTCTATGTATACAGATGTGATTTGACAGCGTATATGGAGTTTACATGTGTACAGCTATTAGCCGCGGCGCGGCGTCTGCCTGGGCTATTGCTAATGGATGTTCAATATAGCTATCTGTCTCGCATTAGACTGGGCATTTGCAAAATCAATAGTGCAAGCTAGGGTTCATGGCCGGGACGCCTATCAGACGACACATCTGCACCCAAAGATAGCTAATAATCTTGTGAGATAAAGAAGCTGCATCTACTGGATAGTGAGTCTTGTAAAATGAATGTTTACAAAATAGTTATCCATGTATTGTGATTGTTCTAAGTACTGAAGTACTAAGTGCAAAAATTTAAAGATTCACTTTGCTACTCTTTGTGCCTTATAATTTAGAATCTATTAGTAAAGAAGTATAAATGTCAGTCCACTCTTTTCAGAATAAAATTAATGAAGTTAACCTTTTGTGGTAATAATGTAAATTTTGATTAAATTTAGTTATTGTTTAGATCCTTGTGGGATGTTGATATGTATATCTTTTGTACATTTAACAGGCAGTGGTTTTCGTGCAACTATCTGATATGATGTTGATTGTAGTGATTGGTCCCTTGACCTACAGCTATATTACAGTGCAAAAGTTCTGAAACACACTCCATATTGATATAAACTATCTTAAGTTATTTCAAGTCTTATTAGACCATTGTCATTGGTGTCGATTCGGTTGGCAATGACTTAACTAAATTGACAAGACTAAACTTAATTTATTATGTTTTTACATAATTGCTGTAGCTATAGGCTAAGATCTTTTTTAATTGCTTCAATTCTAACTCTGTTATTTAAATTTTATTTTAATACTCAACATTGTTAATGAAATCCTGCATTATAAGGGATATTATTTGCATCATATTTATTCATATCATTTTCAGTGTGGGAAGCGGAAGTCGGTGGCACTCATCAGGCCTTGTGGGTACATTTAAACCGTCCCTTGCCCAAGTACGGCTCGCTCAGTCGTCCATTAATTTAGTGCAAGAACTGGAATCCAGAGGTCGAAAAACTGGTTGGAAGCAATGTGGATCGTTGCTACTGGCACGTACAAGAGATCGTATGACAGTATACCGAAGAATGAAAAGCCAATCTGTGTATGTTCTGACATAATCAATTTCACTCTTCTTTAAGCTTTTATTTTATGAGTAAAGAGAAAAGTTATTGTCCTCAGATAGTTCATGGGGTATACCATGTGAACTGGTCACACCGGAACGCTGTCAAGAAATTTGGCCAATGCTCAATGTTGAAGATGTGCTTGGAGGGCTATTTATACCAGGAGATGGAGTGGGCGACCCTCATCTGTTTTGTATGTCCTTGCTGAAGGAAGCTGTTTTAAATGGTTTGTTCTTTACAATTAGGTTGTTATTAATCACAAATGAGACTATTTATACTTCTTATACTTTTATTTAAGATAATATGAGTATTATACATTTATGAAATTGAAGCATTATTCTTCAGGTGTGGGAGTGATGGAAGACTGTGAAGTCACAGCAGTTCTGTCAAAAGATAACCGCGTCTCAGGCGTTGAAACTACTCGTGGTGCTATTGAGTGCGAGTACTTTGTCAATTGTGCAGGCTTCTGGGCCAGACAGGTATGAGACATGATATTATTAAATTTAGCTCTATATGAACCTAAATATTGAACTATGCTTAATGTTTCTCTATTTTTTCTTCATATTTTCTGTTTATTATCAGGTTGGTCAACTGAGTCGTCCACAAATCAAAGTACCGCTTCTGCCATGTGAACATTACTACTTACATACTAAACCGATTGAAAATTTAGATCCTATGACACCAGGTATGTTTAATGTTTCCTGATAATACTTATTGTTTTAATTTTTGCAAAAAATTTCAAACAATGAGTAGGTACAAATTTTGTTTGAATTAGTTGTTGCCGAGTAAAGTTTTAGTCAAAATAACATTATGGAAGATATTTTCTAAAATACGACAAGTGATAGCGAGTTTACCTCTGATTCGGGTGCATATGAGATGCAGGCTGACAACTAGTGTCAATGTTCGAAGTCAAGTACCTATTGCGCGCTTTCTTACAAATTCCATTGGCTCTGACCTGAGGTACTGAATTTGGGTTTCCTGTTGTTGCATATCTGTGGTATTTTTAGTTGGATACCCAAATCTGCCTCGTCGAGAACTGTTATAACAAGTTCAGCGCCAAGCTAAAATAGCCATTTCCGTTTTCAGAGGCCAAGCTTGTTTCTTTATTTTATTATACCTGACATAATTTTTGTACCAATAGTCCTATGTGGAACCCAAAGGTACTGATCGATTTATGGAGGCCAGCAGAATCTAACGCCATATAAAAATGTATAAAAACATGTATACTCACAGATACACTGGCCCTGGAGTAAAAGGTAGCTTTGTGTGTATACCTAAGGATACACTGCTTGGGATAAAAGACATTGGGTCGCACATTGGGTACACACTCTATAAATCGATCAGTACCTTGTGCAAAATGCGTTTCGCTCGGCCACTTCGCGATATAAATAAGATTACGGACATTTCGACATATAAATATTTCAGTTTCGAGTTGCTGAAGTGCAAAAAGTTTTCGTTTTTGCCAGTTCAAATATGTAACTGTTAGAAACGACAACTTTTTGTACTTTAGCAACAAAAAGCTGAAATATATTTTCAAATGTCCGTAATCTTATATTGCGAAAAGTAGCCGAGACACATTTTTCAATTACGCACTCAGATTTAAGAAATCTTGAGAAAACATGAAATGTGCGAGCGAGAGAACGGCAGTCAGCGGCGAAATGTGTACGGTCTCTTAATGTATTTGGCTAATGAAATACTTTAGATTTAGCTATGACAATCGGTTATTGTCACCAGTGGTACGCGACCCGGACGGGTACATATACCTTCGCGAGCGGGACGGCTGCATCCTGGCGGGGGGGTTCGAGCCGGTAGCCAAGCCGGTCTACGAGGAGGAAAGTAAGTTTTTGATCATTGCCCTTTTTATGTCATCATCATCTCGTGCCATCTTCATACCGAAATTGAACAGTTAGTAGACAATAGTTTTTGCGATCCCATGTACCATCCTATAACTTAAGATAGCCAAGTCCAGTCCGTTGTTTGAGGTCGTCCAGCCATTTGCGTCTCGGTCGTCCCGGACCTCTTTTTCCTGGAATTTTGCTATCGAGGATTAGCCGTGGGAACTCGTCCACTTATCCTCTCTGCATGTTTCCGAAAAAGTCGGCCTTACGTCTCATGACTGTGGACATCAGTCCTCTTTTGCAGTCGGCTTTCCGTAGAACTTTGGCGTTAGATGTGAAGCTAGTCCAAGGTATTTTGAACATTTTACGTAGAATCCACATCTCAAACGAGTTTTAAGTTTTAAAATAGAAAATACAACTAGGCTTTAATTGTTTGTGAAGTGAGATGTATTGTTTTATTTCAAATATAAAATTAAAGTTTTTTTTTTCGTGTTTTGTTCATTCTTATTTTACAGCTCTTGTTTCAATGTATGTCCGTTTTTTTCTTCCATTCTTCCCTATCAGTCGTCATCGTCGGACATTCTTCATTTATACATATTTTACCATTCCCACAAATGGTCAAACATATAAACAACCAAAATCTCTTTAACACAAACATTAATTCAACGTGAAATTACAAACCTATGAATTAATTTAAAAAAAAATACCTTTAATGCTAGTGTTTCTTAAACTTTTTGCAGTCACCACGAACCACTTTCAGAATTTGAAAGATCCACGGAACCCTTGTCAAATAAAATATTAGGAAAATAAAATACTTATTGACTTTTGGGTCCCACCCAAAGCCGGACGAAAAGAAAAAAAACGGATTTTTGACAAAAATCACTACATATTATAAAACAAAGTCCCTCGCCGCGTCTGTCTATCTGTCTGTCTGTTCGCGATAAACTCAAAAACTACTGAACGGATTTTCATGTGGTTTTCACCAAATGAAAGAGCAATTCTCAAGGATGGTTTTGGTGTATAAGTTCAGGTTTTATGTAAATTGGTAGAAATATGATGATAATTGTTGAACAAATCCGCAAAAATTAAGCTGACTGGGAGCTTGCATCCAAAACGCTGCATAAACCTTTTGAGCTATAACAAAATAATGTATGATGGAATTGTTTATTTTTAATAGGTCTACAAAAAAGTCCGCGATGGCATATAATTCTACTTTTAAGAATAACTTACTATACTTATCTTCGAAAAAATTAGTCACTTACAATGCGGTAATTTGGAAAGCTGTTTAGAAGTATTCAGTATTAATCCTTATCAATTTAAATACGTTAGTTACCTTAAGCATTTTATGTACATTATTTTGCCCTTTTACACCATACCATTTAAATGAATATCTTAGCAGTTATAGTAAAAATTAACGCGTGCGAAAATAAATTCAAGCACGTTTCTTATACCGATGACGGAACGGGACTGAAACAAACATTGGAGCGAATGGGTGGTGGGTGTTGTTGGAAGGTCGCATTTGGCAAAAAAGAAAGGACCAGATGCGAAACGAGGGCGGGTCGCTAGTATTGAATAAAACACATTTTTAAAAGCCAGACGTTTGAGTCCGCATGGATGGCAATGCTAACTGCGGACCATAAGAAACCCTGCTATATGCCATGTCAGAAAACGATTGAAAGTGGAATGTGGACGGACTTACGTTCGGTTCATAGATCTATGTTAGCACAGAATAGATAATAGTACTAGCGTACAGAAGTTGCACTCCGCCAAATCGTTTAAATAAATTGCGACTCTTGCTTCGACACAATAAAGTGCAATTCAGGTCGCACAGCGCTCCCTTCGCTCCAAAACATGCACTTAATAGTTGCCTCTCTTTCTATCGCGTAGGTCTTATCTTTTCTGATGTATGAAATTTGTCCTCTCAGAGGACGCCGAGCGTTAGTCTAACGTTGTTTTTTTGTACTTGTCGTGAAGTCAAGTCGGTAGGCGAGCGCTGCGTGCCCGAGGACTGGGACCAGTTCCACGTGCTGCTGCAGCAGTTGCTGAAGCGGGTGCCGGCGCTGAGCCAGGCCGTGCTGCACAAGCTATGCAACGGCCTCGAGGCGTTCTCGCCGGACTGCAAGTGGATCGTGGGCGAGGCGCCTGAGGTAAGCAGTGTCTTATTTATTGGCGATATTCATTTACCGATTTTGTATCTTTTATATGGTAACCATATTATGGCAACAAAATGGTGAGTTGTTAAGTTTCTGTTGTTTACAGTCATACAGGTTTTTAATGTTATATACTTTACAGGTTTTAGCTTGAATATCGATTAACTTTAATACAAATTTGATTTGACAATTTAAAAAGATCGAAATGAATACACCAAGACTTCATGAAGAGCATCTCGTCTGGGGCTTTAGGGCCTTCTAGCTAAATATACAGTTATAAGTCATAAGGTCATAACATCTTATACTTTTATTTTTTTAAATAGTATTTATTTTCAGCCGGTTCCCCTGGTTTAGTTTTTGTTAAATTAGCCAGAAGATTCTGGGGCCCTGGTCAGGACAGACGTGTTTTTAACGTAAATCACAGAATAGATAATAGTTCCAGCGTACAGAAGTTGCACTCCGCCAAATCGTTTTAATAAATTGCGACTCTTGCTTCGACACAATAAAGTGCAATTCAGGTCGCACAGCGCTCCCTTCGCTCCAAAACATGCACTTAATAGTTGCCTCTCTTTCTATCGCGTAGGTCTTATCTTTTCTGATGTATGAAATTTGTCCTCTCAGAGGACGCCGAGCGATTCATACTCGCGCGCGGAGTGACAGAGCCCTGCGTAAATTAAGAATCTTAAACTTGCAAAGGTTAGTTTCTTCGACTTTTTTTGTAAAAGCGGCGTATTATTGTTTAATTATTGTCAGGATATAGTATTCTTGAGTCTATCGATAGTAATTTATATAATTCTTGCTTTCGATACTATCGAAAATATGGTGAAACTGACGATTCTATTTATCTAACCAACAACCAGATGGCTCTGCTGATAGATGTATGCAATGGAAAATCACTGTAAGAAATTAGTACAAAGAAGATTGAAATCATATTCATCAAGACTTCATCAAGAGGATCCTGACTGTGGCTTCGGGATCTTATGGCTAATCAGGGTCGGAGCCAGCACACAAAAAGCAGCAAACAAAAAGCATTACAATTCAAACACGATTATGACGTTAACAATAACAGACTGTTGCCCCATTCAGTCCGTTTAAACACCACATTATCTTCATAAGAATGGTACGGTCGAAGCGTGCGATGTCGCGGATAGAGCGCGCTCATTGGCTGCGGTAGCAGTCAGCTAAATTCGTGAACATCGAACGTTTCGCTCGCACCCGCCTTCGGCTCAAGTGAAAGAAGAGGATCAACCTTTCAAATGCCAAATGCCATGTTGTAATACTTTATTTCCCTGCCTACGAGAGAACACCAACAATGGAGCCATGGATTCAAGTGTGGAGTTGTAATCACACAAATGTGCAATGGTAAAGTCTATTAATTGTGTCAGTTAATAAATTTGCTGTTTAGGTCACTTTTTAGAACCTCAAACAGACTGTTTCGAAGGTTGTCTGGTTCGCAATTCGTCTGGCAGACAAACTGCGAATTTTTCTTCTTGATAGAGCTTTTCGAATGACGTGAGTGATTTAGTGTGGCTTTTTCTGTCGTCCCAATGGCGCCATCGATCGTCTCCCTGTTAAATTAATGCGTTATTGTAAATTGACTTATAAATTAGGCGTAACCACTGACCTCCATTAAACAAGTACTTTGGTCTTTGATGGATAATAAAATCCTAATCTTAAATTTACTGCTATGCTATACTGTACTAATCGCTACCTTTGTACAGACTCAATATTTGTAATTATTTTATGGAACTGCCTGGTCTATTTGTAAACTATTATAATCATGTAAAACTTGTATATGACTGTATATTTCCTGAATAAATAAAATAAATGAATAAATGTCCAACGCTGAACGTCGATAATAGGACAGATCTCGATAAAAAAGCGCTGCGCTTAAAAAATGTTATCGTGTGAACAAATAGATGGGGTTCCATTTAAACGTTTTTTGAGCACCTGTTGAAAAAGCGCTCGTGAGAATGAGGTTGTTTATTATGCCTGTGGTTTCAATGGTCGTGGTGTGGTCACCAGATGTTCAAGTACCACGTGGCAGCGGGCATGAAGACGGTGGGCATATCGGCGGCGGGCGGGGTCGCCGAGGCCACCGCGGACGAGATCATCGAGGGTTACAGCAAGTACGACATGCACGAGTTACACATCAACCGGTTCTTGGGGCTGCATAACAACAAGAGGTTCTTGAAGGACCGCATCAAGGAGGTGCCAGGTTAACATTACTTCAGCGACAGATATTTGGAGAGTGTATCGGTTATTTATTGAGAAAAATAAATATACTTACTTTGGACTTTTTAGTCCGTTTTTAGGAGCGCTCATGTCGGAACTTGTCAGACTGATCGTACTCGATCACGTTTGTTAAGCAACGCTTAGTCCGGCCCGGTGTCGGATGGGTGACCGTTAAGTGGCATTACAACTGAACGCTTCCGTGCTTCGGAGGGCACGTTAAACCGTCGGTCCCGGCTGATAATAATCGTTAAGCCAAGTTAGAGGCCTTACAGGCGGCTTGATAAACTCTAACACCCGAGGTGACCACTATTCCTCATTCGACAAGAAGAAGAAGAAGTCCGTTTTTATACGTATGTTTTTAGTCCTATTTTTATACTTTATAGTTAGTTTTAAAAACTTTATTCAACAACTTTCATATTGAAGTTAGTAGGTACTTGCTGATTATACCAATGAGGATCAGTAACGATTTTTGTTTAGTGGCTTATCAGAAAGCTTATGCCACCACATGATTAACTGTGAAGAAATTTTTACGATATCTCTTAAACCTGAGAAGCTATACGAGCTAAAACTCTGTTATTTTGTGGGGTCATTATGACGTCATCGAGACGTACGCGAACCTTATGTCGTACGTGATAAAGCACATATTGCATTGAGCTTGGCATTTCCTTCAAAATCCTTATAACTCAACCATTTCTAAACGGAATTCAAAAAATCTTTCACTAAGTTTCATAGCTATAAATATGTTTTTATATTATACCAATAAAACTTTAGGATTCAAACCTGTTACTGATCCTCATTGAAGTATTTGCTCAACAAATGTATCAAAGTAAAAATAGATACTTAACTTTAATTGTTTATTTGTATACTCTGTTCAGGTGTACACTATGGGATGCCATATCCGTTCCACGAGTTTGAGACGGGACGTAACCTCAGACTGTCCCCCATCTACCCCACATTGCGAGACAAGGGCGCCGTGTTCGGACAGGTGATGGGGTACGAGCGGCCCACCTGGTTCGAGCCCGTCGGTGAGTGTCATCATCATCACCATATCATATAGGCCTCCCCCAAGGATCTCCACGACGATCGATCCTGCTTGGCCCGCATCCAGCGGCGCACTGCGACAAGCATCAGATCTTCGGTCCACCTTGTCGGAGGCCTACACACGGAGCCGAGTCCGTTGCGCGGTCGCCATTCCAGAACCGCCCCGCCCCAACGGCAATCGGTTCTTTTCGCTTTGTCCAGCCCACTGCCACTTCAGGCAATTGTAGCCAGTGTCAACTGTCCCCCATTTACCACTCTTGGATAGGAACTGTTTGGAAACTGCTAACTAGCTATATTATATCATGATTTGACCTGAGGTTGCTTATACGTAATCTATATGTGTTTAAATGTAGTATGCACGGAAAACAGCTCTTCTGTCTACTTTAAATATGACATTTGTGAGCACAGTAATAGCCGTTCAAGTGTTTCAGTTTTCTAGCTAATCTGTGGTTATAAATTGAAAAAGTGTTAAATTTTGTGCAGATGAAACAAAAGACTCGTCGCAAACGCCGCGGCCGTTCAAAATCGCGTACACGAAGACTTTTGGCAAACCGCACTGGTTTGAGACAGTGCAGCGCGAGTACTGGGCGTGCAGGGAGGCGGTCGGACTCGCCGACTACTCGTCCTTCACCAAGATTGATATACAGGTGCGTCTCTATCTCCAGACGTGTCCGTTCAATATAGTTGCTTATGTGACAATAACCGCACTAGTTTGAGACAGTGCAGCGCGACTACTGGGCGTGCAGGGAGGCGGTCGGACTCGCCGACTACTCGTCCTTCACCAAGATTGATATACAGGTGCGTCTCTATCTCCAGACGTGTCCGTTCAATATAGCTGCTTATGTGACAATAACCGCACTAGTTTGAGACAGTGCAGCGCGAGTACTGGGCGTGCAGGGAGGCGGTCGGACTCGCCGACTACTCGTCCTTCACCAAGATTGATATACAGGTGCGTCTCTATCTCCAGACGTGTCCGTTCAATATAGCTGCTTATGTGACAATAACCGCACTAGTTTGAGACAGTGCAGCGCGAGTACTGGGCGTGCAGGGAGGCGGTCGGACTCGCCGACTACTCGTCCTTCACCAAGATTGATATACAGGTGCGTCTCTATCTCCAGACGTGTCCGTTCAATATAGCTGCTTATGTGACAATAACCGCACTAGTTTGAGACAGTGCAGCGCGAGTACTGGGCGTGCAGGGAGGCGGCCGGACTCGCCGACTACTCGTCCTTCACCAAGATTGATATACAGGTGCGTCTCTATCTCCAGACGCGTCCGTTCAATATAGCTGCTTATGTGACAGTAACCGCACTAGTTTGAGACAGTGCAGGGCGAGTACTGGGCGTGCAGGGAGGCGGTCGGACTCGCCGACTACTCGTCCTTCACCAAGATTGATATACAGGTGCGTCTCTATCTCCAGACGCGTCCGTTCAATATAGCTGCTTATGTGACAATAACCGCACTGGTTTGAGACAGTGCAGCGCGAGTACTGGGCGTGCAGGGAGGCGGTCGGACTCGCCGACTACTCGTCCTTCACCAAGATTGATATACAGGTGCGTCTCTATCTCCAGACGTGTCCGTTCAATATAGTTGCTTATGTGACAATAACCGCACTAGTTTGAGACAGTGCAGCGCGACTACTGGGCGTGCAGGGAGGCGGTCGGACTCGCCGACTACTCGTCCTTCACCAAGATTGATATACAGGTGCGTCTCTATCTCCAGACGTGTCCGTTCAATATAGCTGCTTATGTGACAATAACCGCACTAGTTTGAGACAGTGCAGCGCGAGTACTGGGCGTGCAGGGAGGCGGTCGGACTCGCCAACTACTCGTCCTTCACCAAGATTGATATACAGGTGCGTCTCTATCTCCAGACGTGTCCGTTCAATATAGCTGCTTATGTGACAATAACCGCACTAGTTTGAGACAGTGCAGCGCGAGTACTGGGCGTGCAGGGAGGCGGCCGGACTCGCCGACTACTCGTCCTTCACCAAGATTGATATACAGGTGCGTCTCTATCTCCAGACGCGTCCGTTCAATATAGCTGCTTATGTGACAGTAACCGCACTAGTTTGAGACAGTGCAGGGCGAGTACTGGGCGTGCAGGGAGGCGGTCGGACTCGCCGACTACTCGTCCTTCACCAAGATTGATATACAGGTGCGTCTTTATCTCCAGACGCGTCCGTTCAATATAGCTGCTTATGTGACAATAACCGCACTGGTTTGAGACAGTGCAGCGCGAGTACTGGGCGTGCAGGGAGGCGGTCGGACTCGCCGACTACTCGTCCTTCACCAAGATTGACATACAGGTGCGTCTCTATCTCCAGACGCGTCCGTTCAATATAGCTGCTTATGTGACATTAAAAGCACTGGTTTGAGACAGTGCAGCGCGACTACTGGGCGTGCAGGGAGGCGGTCGGACTCGCCGACTACTCGTCCTTCACCAAGATTGATATACAGGTGCGTCTCTATCTCCAGACGCGTCCGTTCAATATAGCTGCTTATGTGACAGTAACCGCACTAGTTTGAGACAGTGCAGGGCGAGTACTGGGCGTGCAGGGAGGCGGTCGGACTCGCCGACTACTCGTCCTTCACCAAGATTGATATACAGGTGCGTCTCTATCTCCAGACGCGTCCGTTCAATATAGCTGCTTATGTGACAATAACCGCACTGGTTTGAGACAGTGCAGCGCGACTACTGGGCGTGCAGGGAGGCGGTCGGACTCGCCGACTACTCGTCCTTCACCAAGATTGATATACAGGTGCGTCTCTATCTCCAGACGTGTCCGTTCAATATAGCTGCTTATGTGACAATAACCGCACTAGTTTGAGGCAGTGCAGCGCGAGTACTGGGCGTGCAGGGAGGCGGTCGGACTCGCCGACTACTCGTCCTTCACCAAGATTGATATACAGGTGCGTCTCTATCTCCAGACGTGTCCGTTCAATATAGCTGCTTATGTGACAATAACCGCACTAGTTTGAGACAGTGCAGCGCGAGTACTGGGCGTGCAGGGAGGCGGTCGGACTCGCCGACTACTCGTCCTTCACCAAGATTGATATACAGGTGCGTCTCTATCTCCAGACGTGTCCGTTCAATATAGCTGCTTATGTGACAATAACCGCACTAGTTTGAGACAGTGCAGCGCGAGTACTGGGCGTGCAGGGAGGCGGCCGGACTCGCCGACTACTCGTCCTTCACCAAGATTGATATACAGGTGCGTCTCTATCTCCAGACGCGTCCGTTCAATATAGCTGCTTATGTGACAGTAACCGCACTAGTTTGAGACAGTGCAGGGCGAGTACTGGGCGTGCAGGGAGGCGGTCGGACTCGCCGACTACTCGTCCTTCACCAAGATTGATATACAGGTGCGTCTTTATCTCCAGACGCGTCCGTTCAATATAGCTGCTTATGTGACAATAACCGCACTGGTTTGAGACAGTGCAGCGCGAGTACTGGGCGTGCAGGGAGGCGGTCGGACTCGCCGACTACTCGTCCTTCACCAAGATTGACATACAGGTGCGTCTCTATCTCCAGACGCGTCCGTTCAATATAGCTGCTTATGTGACATTAAAAGCACTGGTTTGAGACAGTGCAGCGCGACTACTGGGCGTGCAGGGAGGCGGTCGGACTCGCCGACTACTCGTCCTTCACCAAGATTGATATACAGGTGCGTCTCTATCTCCAGACGCGTCCGTTCAATATAGCTGCTTATGTGACAGTAACCGCACTAGTTTGAGACAGTGCAGGGCGAGTACTGGGCGTGCAGGGAGGCGGTCGGACTCGCCGACTACTCGTCCTTCACCAAGATTGATATACAGGTGCGTCTCTATCTCCAGACGCGTCCGTTCAATATAGCTGCTTATGTGACAATAACCGCACTGGTTTGAGACAGTGCAGCGCGACTACTGGGCGTGCAGGGAGGCGGTCGGACTCGCCGACTACTCGTCCTTCACCAAGATTGATATACAGGTGCGTCTCTATCTCCAGACGTGTCCGTTCAATATAGCTGCTTATGTGACAATAACCGCACTAGTTTGAGGCAGTGCAGCGCGAGTACTGGGCGTGCAGGGAGGCGGTCGGACTCGCCGACTACTCGTCCTTCACCAAGATTGATATACAGGTGCGTCTCTATCTCCAGACGTGTCCGTTCAATATAGCTGCTTATGTGACAATAACCGCACTAGTTTGAGACAGTGCAGCGCGAGTACTGGGCGTGCAGGGAGGCGGTCGGACTCGCCGACTACTCGTCCTTCACCAAGATTGATATACAGGTGGTTTTCTTTCACATCTTATTTTATTCTATTCGAATTGTAAAACGTCACTTAGCTATTCATACTTTTTCCTGGAAGACTATATGGGGGCTGGGGCGCGTGTGCACCACGATAAACTTGTAGACGCTTTTCACACGTTAGCGTTGACATGATGATAATCAGATTTTTCTTTACAATCATCTGTGAGGTTTATACGTAATTTTAGACTTGTGTCCAATATTTTTTTTTCTTCAGTCGAATGGGCGGGAAGTAGTGGACCTACTCCAGTACCTGTGCTCGAACGACGTGGACGTACCGATAGGCAGCATCATCCACACGGGCATGCAGAACGAGCGCGGCGGCTACGAGAACGACTGCAGCCTCGCCCGGATATCCGACTACCAGTCAGTGCTACATTTCAGGGGGTCAAGTCTGCTACTAATGTTATCTTCAAAATCGTGGTTCAATGGTGTTTCAATGGTATTGCTTTTGGACACAGTTCTTGTTTCTTAAAACTCAAAATCGAAACAAAATGTGTTTCCGTTTTGGGTTTAAGAAACATAGTGTTTCGGTTTTAGGTTTAAGAAACAAGAACAGTGTCATAAAGCATTATCATTGTAACACTATTGAACCACGATTTTGACGTTAACATTAGCGGACTTGACTCCCAGGACGCGCGATTGTCTCTTTCATTGCGCGTTCGACATGCTTACCACACAGCAGTTATCTCACAATGGGGACCTACACGCAAAGTTAAAAGGAAACATGCATCAATTTTTTTTGTATCAAAATCAAAAGTATAATGTGTGAGAAAATCAACTGTAATATTAAAACTTTTCTCTTGCGTTTTTTTCTCGTGATATAGTTAGCTGAAGTTAGCACACAGCACAGCACCCGCCGAAAACGCTCTATACAAAACGGTCAACATTTGTGACGTCACTTATTCCACGTTTCAGGCGCAATATTATGGAGTTAGCTAATAATTTTCAAATATCTCCCTAAATATTGCGTTTAAATACATAATATGTGTCATACAATATTATTTGTTTTTTCCAAAGGTTAATAGTATATTTCTTCCAGCTACATGATGATAGCCCCAACAATCCAACAGACCCGCTGTAAAGTGTGGATAAAGCGCCACCTGCCGGCGACCGGGTCGGTCAGTTTGACGGACGTTACTTCACTGTACACCGCCATCTGCGTCATGGGGCCCTTCACTAGGAACCTGCTGTCGGAACTCACGGATACCGACTTAGCGCCTTCTAACTTCCCGTTCTTCACTTTTAAGGTATGGTCACAGAATAGATATAAGTACTACGTACAGAAAGGACACTCCCCGCCCCGCCCTAGAATCAATTACCTCACCCCACCCCGCGAGTTCATGTGCCGAATCGTGTGCTCGTTTAATCGTAAGTTTCAACAGCTGTCAACTTTCGTGCACGGTGGCGCGATTTTAAGTTGCAAAAATCAAAGCAAAACATTTAATGTCATTCATGGAAACATTTCTTATAACCGGTAAAAACATTTATTTTTAAAATGGTGAAAACCCAATATGTTAATTTGTGAGTGTGAGGCGATACGATTCCCGTAGGCAACTTTACACACACAGTGGCGCGTGTACGAAACGTCGTCATCTCTGTATTGTCTGTGTAATTAGGTAGTTTTAACTGTGCGGTTGTATGGAGTGTCCAGGGTGTGGTATAATAGTCCTACTAGTAGAGTTTTTAGAGGAGTTGTGTCTTGCCCCCGTAGGCATAACTAAACTGTCAAAACACTTTGTAAAGTCAGCAGCACATCAAGTTATACAAAACTCAAAAATCTGCAATACAATTAATTTTGAACTTAATGTCTTCGTATTTAAATTTAAAATTAATAAAAATTATTACCCCGTTGTGGTAGCCCACCGTTCCGTTGACTGTAGTTTGATAGCCAAGTATCGATATATCGCTATAATCCTAATGAGGATCAACACGACAATTGAATATATAAATTTTGTATATCACATCAAATACAATATCAACAACTGAGTAAATCTCCGTTTAAATTTCTCAAATCCATTAAGTAATGACAAAATTATTGAAGGTTTAAAAAGTGAGTTTAAAAAACGCTGTCGTCATGCGATGACGTCACTTGCCACGATCGCCCGAACAAACACCCGCCGCGCCGCTGAGCGGCGAACGTGGCTGATGACGTCAACAGCGAGGGAGCGTTTTTGAGAATGCGACACGCATATCGCTCTATCTTCGTCATTTTTGGTCCAATTTCAATAATTCTTTCACTGAATTAATTTTGATGTGACTGTAACTCTACATATTTAACTAAAAACATCGTTGATCCTCATGATCGTGTTTCCGGTGGTCATGCTATGGGGACTGGAGTTATGGTCAGTGGTGTTAACTATCCACTTTTATGGTTACCTACTTCTTATTCTTGAATATTTTTGTCGATTTAATTAATTAACATCTAGTTGTTGTACAATGAGGACAGACACAGACACACAGTCAACGGCACGTCATCGTACGTAATAAAAGCTATTTTTAACCGACTTCAACAAAAGGAGGAGGTTCTCAATTCGATTGTAAGTATATATATTTTTTTATCGTTGTTCGCGCGTATCTTCGACATTTATGCGCCGATTTTGATGATTCTTTTTTGTTTGATTGAGTTTTATATTAGTATTATTTCTTGCTTTTTAGAGGCAGGTTTTTTGAAGTCTGTTTTCGTAATTCAACTGTTCAACTTACCGTGCTTGATTGTTTCATCTGAAGGAGCTGGACGTAGGCCTCGCCAACGGGATCAGAGCCATGAATCTGACGCATACTGGGGAGCTCGGATACGTGCTGTACATACCTAATGAGGTGAGTGTTACTATTTACCACGATATAGACAGAGCGGCACCATTAGGGCGGCCGCATATTGTAAGAAATTTCTGTCACAAAATTTCTGACGGTCGTCTTATACAAACCGTCAGAATTTTCTGACAGAAATTTCTTACAATATGCGGCTGCCCCTAGCCGCCAACTCTGTTATTTTCATACAAACACGCTCACTTCACAGTCTCATAAATAATAAAAAAGGTGTGCGTGTATCTCTACAATGATTTGTTTGTTTGTAGATTAGTCAGGTGTTCACCTTTCGAATAAAAATGACAAAAAAGGTTAGACATTCACCTTTCGAATAAAAATGACAAAAAAGGTTAGACATTCCCCTTTCGAATAAAAATGACAAAAAAGGTTAGACATTCCCCTTTCGAATAAAAAGTACAAAAAAGGTTAGACATGAAATAAAACACTTTTAACGGATACTAGCGCGGTTTTATTGAAAGTACTTTGGTAATTAGTAGGTATTTGGTTTGATTTTTGGTTTTCCCGACGTTTCGGCACCTTTGCAGCTGCCGTGGTCACTGGGGACTGAACCAAACCAACCAATTCAAATACCAACTAATTACCAAAGTACTTTCAATAAAACCGCGCTAGTATCCGTTAAAAGTGTTTTATTTCATGTCTAGTGAGCGCGTAAGCTTGAGAAGCGAATAAAAAAGGTTAGACTCTGAATTTATCCAGAAAGAATGGTAAACCAATTTTCACGTCCTGTACAAGGTTTTAAGGAAATTTTTTTTTGGTTGGTGGTAGGACTTATTTCAAGTCCGCCCGGCTGGCTGCTACCACACAAAACCAACTAGTCAAACCGACTAGTTGGTTTTGTGGGACTATTTTGTAACCCCATAAATTGTATCCTCTTTGTTCATAATAAATAAATAAATAAAAAATAAATCTTACCTAACTCTGACGCCATAACAACAATTAAAAAATTGTTGTTCCGGCAGTTAGAGGTAAGATAGCCAGTTCCTCAGTGATGAGGATTCCGAGAGTAGTGCGCTTCCACCTCCGGCCTTATCGTCACTTAACATCAGGTGGGGTGAAGGCACTATCCCGTTGTGCACAAAAAATATGCATTACTTTACTGAATTTTATTATTTATTATAACTTTATTAAAGGTTTATAGAGCGTTTGTCACTAAGCGATTATGATATGAATAATGTTTTTTTTAAGAAATTCCTTATAACAAAGCTTATATATTAGCTCTATATTAGCTTATTTAATATTATTATAGGCCTTCGATAACTTTTTATGAATAAGACGGGTATTATTATTATTTGAGTGTTAAGCTAGGGTTTCCTAGGATGACGGATGACGGTGCCGTCATATTACGGCCGTAATTTAGCGGCGTGGACGTTTTCTATGTAAGTTATACGGCGCGCCATATTGTTTTGATAGACAACGTTCTATGCCGCTAAATTACGGCCGTAATATGACGGCACCGTCATTTTGGGAAACCCTAGCTCTGCAGCTCTGATAGAGCTGTAGTCACTGCGACCTAAAAGATCTATTGTGAATCGCCGCCTAATTATAGCAACTCTTTAAACCCTGCGGCGCCGGCGTCCGACGTCTAGTACTAGTCTATAAGACGGTAAGATTATATTATTTTAACAACAGTTCGCGCTCCACGTGTACAAAAGTCTGATGACAGCGGGCGAGAAGTACGGCATCAGCCACGTGGGCTACTACGCGTCGCGCGCGCTCCGCGTCGAGAAGTTCTTCGCGTTCTGGGGACAGGACCTGGACACTATGACCACGCCCTTAGAGTGTGGACGCACTTGGCGAGTCAAGTTTGACGTGAGTATATAAGTATACATAACTATGCACTTTATATAAGTACCTACACAACTAAGTATACACTTTGAATACACCTGGGGTCGAAAATGGTCAGTAAAAGTCAGTTTTTTTTACTTCGGTTAGTAAAAGTAAAAAATTGTCAGTAAAGTCAGTTTTTTACCTAAAGAACGTAATAATATCTTTTTAACACACTTAACAATTTTTTTTATTAAAAAAAACCATCTGGGGACGGGACCTCCATACTATGACCACGCCATTAGGGTGTGGATACACTTGGCGCTTCAAGTTTGACGTGAGTACATCACTATGCACGAGTATACAAAATCAACTTATGTAATTATCAGCCTATGTCTATCACACAATGTCTCCTCTGGTCCTGTATCTAGTTCAGTAAAAAAAATAATGTTACATTTTTTTAACTTGACCATTATTTTGATAAAGCGCTTTGAAAATGAAAATGAAAAATATATTTAATTCAGCAAAAGGCTAATAAACTAAACTATGTATTATACAAGATTAAGGATGAAGTTTTTAGCCTTAAGTAGTTTGATGCAATAAACTAATGAAATCATTATTTTAATGATTTCATTAGCGATAAAGTGGCATTAGCTAAAGAACATTTAAAGTGAAGCTTCTTGCAATTGAGTGTAAGACACTTTTGCAGACAAAGCTTGAATACTAAGACGAAATATCTTTCGGTAACTCACTTCACTTGGCAAGCCTGTATCGAGGTAACCTTTAATCGATTTGGTTCATGAGATTCAGCCGCTGAACGAAAGGTATATGAATACAGAATTTAAATAGGTATAACATAAAATAAAATTATATAGACTCACGGTTTTATACAGGGTGTTTGGTAAAAGCCTTATAAAGCCGAATATGGTAGATAGGGACCATCAAACTGAACAACTTTTACTATGGGACCAACTCTGAAATCGCGAAAAAAAATCAGCTGTTTCATACAAAAATTAATAACGAAAATATCAAAATGTATGAAACAGCTGATTGTTTTTTGGCGATTTCAGAGTTGGCCCCATAGTGAAAGTTGTTCAGTTTGATGGTTCCTATCTACCATATTCGGCTTTATAAGGCTTTTACCGAACACCTTGTATACGATACTTTAACAATAAACCTTGTTGTACACAGAAAAACATCCGTTTTATCGGTCGCGACGCGTTACTGCGACAACGCGAGGAGGGCGTGCGCCGCCTGTACGTGCAGCTTTTACTGACCGACCACGATCACGAGTTAGACCTGTGGTCGTGGGGCGGCGAGCCCATCTACCGCGACGGCAACTACTGTGGCCAAACCACCACTACCAGCTACGGGTTCACCTTCAAGAAGCAGGTGCGTGCAGTTTGTATTGGGTCGGACCACAATCTGGAGCTGTGGTCGTGGGGCGGCAAGCCCAGCTACATACCTACTAATCTATGCTAGAATTTAACGTACGGTCACCAACGAAAGTCGCTTAACATTTTAGTACTTTGTCATACAACTTTTATACAACGTGTTAATGAATAAATTCAAAACCTCTTAGGTGGTGATTGTGCTCATGAATATGAACGACGTTTACTATGGGGTCAACTCTGCAACTAAACAAAAAAAACAGCTGTTTCATACAAGTTGTCAATACCTACTCGACCAGATGAATGTATGAAACAGCTGGTTTTTTTTAGTTGCAGAGTTGGCCCCATAGTAAACGTCGTTCATATTCATGAGCACAATCACTTCTATACTTAAATATTTCAAACTGCAAGAAATCTGTCAAAAAAGATGCTATGACAAAGTACTAAAGTCTCTGAGTACGGCCGTATGTTGTTGCCAATAATCCTGTCACCCTGTTGTAATTATCTGGTAACGATATATTCAAGTTTGTAAATATCGTTACTTATAGCTGTTACAGCTGATAAATTTCTTGCGCCCATTCTTCTTGTCAGCTAAAACTGTCTGGAACGGGTGGTAGGAAAATATAGACGATTCAAAAGTACTTAATAATTAAGTTTATTTGAATAAAGCTTATTTGACTTTGCCATAAACCTGGCAAGTTTTAAGAGCTTGTTGTACAGGTTAGTTAATGTATTGGGTATGTGCGCAGGTGTGCCTCGGTTTTGTCGAGAACATGAACGAAGATGGCGTGGCGCAACCCATCACCCACGAGTACGTGCTCAGTGGACATTACGAGATTGACATTGCGGGCATCAGGTATGTGTCATCGTCTCATCGTATAAAGCTGGCTATGAAGTGTTGTTGTACTGTATTCAGAAGTGAAGCGCTCATGGCGGAGCTTGACTGACTGATAGTGGTCGATCACGTTGGTTAAGCAACGGTCGGTCCGGCCAGTGGCCCTACCATGAGTTGATGCAAACTGTTTACGTTACCGTAAAGTATTGTTTGTCTCTT
The DNA here is from genome assembly GCA_950108535.1 of Agriphila straminella. Taxonomy (NCBI): domain Eukaryota; kingdom Metazoa; phylum Arthropoda; class Insecta; order Lepidoptera; family Crambidae; genus Agriphila; species Agriphila straminella. The sequence goes on along the minus strand of OX467303.1, from coordinate 2,157,976 downwards.
TCACTCGCACTGACTGTGAGCAATATATCCGACAGTTTACGGTAACATAAACAGTGGCCCTACCATGAGTTGATGCAAACTACGTTACCGTAAACTATCGTTTTGTCCCTTTCACTCGCACTGACTGTGAGCAGTATATCCGATAGTTTACGGTAACATAAACAGTTTGCATCAACTCATGGTAGGGCCACTGTTTGCATCAACTCATGGTAGGGCCACTGTTTGCATCAACTCATGGTAGGGCCACTGTTTGCATCAACTCATGGTAAGGCCACTGTTTGCATCAACTCATGGTAAGGCCACTGTTTTCATCAACTCATGGTAGGGCCACTGTTTGCATCAACTCATGGTAGGGCCACTGTTTGCATCAACTCATGGTAGGGCTACTGTTTGCATCAACTCATGGTAGGGCCACTGTTTGCATCAACTCATGGTAGTGCCACTGTTTGCATCAACTCATGGTAGAGCCACTGTTTGCATCAACTCATGGTAGGGCCACTGTTTGCATCAACTCATGGTAGGGCCACTGTTTGTATCAACTCATGGTAGGGCCACTGTTTGCATCAACTCATGGTAGGGCCACTGTTTGCATCAACTCATGGTAGGGCCACAGGTGTCCGTTAAGTGGCATTATAACTGAGCGCTTCCGTGTTTCAGAGGGCACGTTAAGTCGGCCCCGGCTGCATATTCATAAATACCCGACGCGTTATCCACCCGAAGTTGCTTCGTAAATAGCAGACGTGTCGGAGTAAATACCTGACGCGTTATCCACCCAAAATTGCTTCGTAAATTAGCAGACGTGTCAGGATAATGCGTCTGCTAATTACAAGAGCCAGAATTGCTTTGTAAACAGCAAACGTACCGCGTCAGTTATTATAATAAAAGAAAATATTTCTGTTGTCTGTTATAAAAAAAATAACCTCGAAATTTAAGGCTCACGCTCCGCTGCGCGCTCGTCTTATATTTCTAACCTATACGCGGGACCTACAGGAATAAAGCAGTTCGATTCGATCGATCGTCAACACGTCAGGTCAAAAACCATTCAAAAACGAGCGCCCGAGCGGCAGCCGAAACTTCCCGAGTGGATAACGCGTCGGGTATTTACAAATATGCGTCCCGGCTGTTGTCATCCGATAACAACAGTAGTCAAGCCAAGTTAAGAGACCTTACAGGCGGCTTGATAAACTCTAACACCACACCAGAGGTGGCCACTAATCCTCATACGATAAGAACTGTATTCAGATACACTTAATTCTCCGAACCTATTCCTCCAATTTTTCTAATTTAAAATTCTATTAAAACGCCAAGCCATCGCTGTCTGGCGTCTCACACTTATAGGGAAGATCTGAAATAGAAAACAAATTGGCTGAATATTTTTTACATGTAGAAATAAGCTCCATTATTAGTAGAAAAAAAAAAAAAAAATTTTTGGTTCTTGAAAATTTTTTAAACTAGTGGCTTTGTAGACCAGTAGACCTTGTAGTTGTGACATTAAAAAAAATCGAAATGGCTTAAATATGATTTTCCCCATATTTCTGCTATTTTGAAAAAAAATCGAAAAACCAAACCAACAAAAAAAATATAACTATAGAAACTGCTCACAAAATTTCACCAGAATCGGTTGAGAAAGGATGTAAAGAAGACCAAACGGACAGCGTGGTCAGCGTGCCGGACGGCCATACAAAAGCATTTTTTCCCAAGCTGAAGCCAGAGACGTTTCGCGCTCGCTCGGATATTTCATATTGATAGACATATCATGTACAGTATGCGCAAAATAACTTAGCGACTCTGAACTTCGGTGTGTTAGCGGGCCAGACTCAAAATTAAAAACTCAAATACGTACTAAATAATTTTAAATAAAGCGCGCGCAATTTTAAACAATACGTAGTGGCATCGAATGAAGTCTAAAATCCTCACTGGATAGATTCTGGTCGCGAGCCGTACTGAGATGGCTTGCGGGCCGGATGTGGCCCGCGGGCCGTATCCTTGACACCCCTGATGTAAATGATTGACAAGCAGTTTTGATCGCTTAGGGAGTCCATAACCTGCGCGAAATATCACTTGCAGTTGACTTCCGAGCCGCTCGGCATTACCAGCTACCAGCATAAGCTTGTTGTCAACAGGTACGCAGCCAAAGTGAACCTGCACTCGCCAAACCTGCCTACCAAGTACCCCGACAAGGAAAGGGACGTGTACCAAGCCACCAGGAAGCAGCACGAACCGCAGCAGTTCCTGGGACGACACTACCAGCCGTAGGCACCTACGCCAGGTAAGACAGCTTCAATGGGCGCCGGCAGCACGGTGCAAGGGGGTGCACTTACACCCCCCTGTCAGGAAAAAATACATGAAAAAAAAATTAAGTTAGCACAGTAAAGAAATGTATCAGTATTCTAACTTAGTTCAGTACGAGGCATGTATATTGATACTTTTTCGACTGAGTGGGTATAAGTTTGCGCATGTGCTCTTGTGAGCGACCAATACTCCTGCAGTTCAGCAGTTATCACCGTTATTTCTAAAATATAACATACAATCGCAAAATCAGAAACAAACTCAAGTAGGTAAGAGATGGGTACTGGTGTCGATTCGGTTGGTACAACTAAACTAAATTGACAAGACTAAACTTAATTTTAGCATCCTGTTCTTGTCTTTTCGATACCAAAAGAGAAGGATGGAAAACTAAATTTAGTTTAATCCTGTCAATTTAGTTAAGTCGTTGCCAACCGAATCGACACCACTGTTATCTTAATTTCATCTAGCTACTTGAGTTTGTTTGTAGTTTTGTACATACAGATGCGGGCAGCTCTATCGTATGTTGACGTACCGCGTGACTCTAGGTAAGTATTTCAAGGACAGAGTCGAGTTAGAATACTGATACATTTCATTACCGTGAAGTTAGGTATAAATAAAACTGAAGGATGCTGTCCGTTCATCACCTTGTCAATAAATTCAGTATCCTCCTTTATTAAGTTAGTTAATAGTACCTACCTAATGTGTGCAGAACTGTAGATGCACCCCCCTGAAAAAAATCCTGGCGGTGCCCATTTATACACATATTATATTATATGTATAACCACACACACAACAAAGCTACAAAATAGCTGTGTTATAGAATAAGTCCTACACACACCACATAACAAAGCTTTGTAACCTCATAATTCATATAAATGCTATAAATACTTAGAATATCTCATTTGGCATAGTCACTGTTTGACTAAACCCTATAAAAAAAAAGATAAAAAAAGAATATTTCATTTTATACTTTCAGAGCCCTTTTTGCCAATTGCAAGTTTGAATAAAACGCGGTGTCTATAAAGTCCAATTATTAATTCACTGGAGTAATATGACGTTTACGGTTGTATGTAACTATTGCATGAAATGAACGTTTAAGGCTTGTTTAAAAAATGTCCCAGTTGTAAAAATCAACGCTATTGACTATGCGTTAGTGAACTGAATCACAATGAACGAAACCGCAGCAATATAAGGCAACATTATTTTACAATGTGACATGAGAATCTGTCAGGTTACTCTAGTAAATTTATAATTAGACTATAGAAATAAAAATCTGTTTAAATTAAGTGGCTTAGGTCACTTGAACGAACGTATAGGTAATCGTCCAAGTTGAATCATCAAGTAAAAATTTAATTTTAATTTACTAATATTTAAAAATATTTGTCCGCAGGAAGTAAGACAGTTGGAGATCAGGCTTAACACCTTACTAATAGTGGAGGGATTTCTAGTATTTTGACAGGGTTCAAAATACTAGAAATCCCTTCACCATTACTAGGGAGTGATCACCATCTGATGGACTGGACGATTGAACGTAGTCAAACTATACATAAAACAAATCTTCCAAAGTATAAACTGAATCAAGTGGTTTGTCATTTCTCATACAGTGCCTTTGTTTGGTCTAAAACTAGCGATAATTTAATAGCGTGAAATACACCTAATTTTATCGACAAAAACACCCACATGTTGGGGTCTATCCCCACTCCTGTTGGAATGGCCGCCATTTTAAATTTGAATTCATTTTAGATGACCCTGCCGAAAAATATTAATTTCTCCGGATTTAGAAGTCCTACAGTTATAACAAAAATACTTCGAAAGCTAATAATACCACCCATATACCACCTATCAATTTAAAAAATGTGTACTTTTAATTTTAATACGTCATAAAAAATTACTGAAGTAAAATTTTACAGCAAAATTATAATAATAATCATTTTTTGGTTACGTAAGGGTCATAATTCAAACAATAATAACTCTCGAAATATGCAACATAGAGCAATAAATTTTGAAGTCGTTTTGCAGATAATATCCCTGTGTATTTGAATAATGCAAAAAATTAACATTAATGTCCTAGTTTTTGAATAATGTAATAAATACTCAAAAAAGCACACCAATTTCGTATAACGTTTTACTTTAGTAATTTTAAAACTTATCTAAGTTGAAACTTTACACATTTTCTTTTTAAATTGATATGTGATTATAATAAGCTTTCAAACAGTATTTTTGTTATAGTTTTAAAACTTCTAAATCCGGAGAAATTAATATTTTTCCGCAGGGTTATCTAAAATAAAGTCAGATTTAAAAAAATGGCGGCCATTCCAACAGGAGTGGGGATAGACCCCAACATGTGGGTGTTTTTGTCGATAAAATTAGGTGTATTTCACACCTTTAAATTATCGCTAGTTCAAGACTAAAGGCACTGTATGTAAAAACAGCTGATAACGAGTTGTATGCTTGCTAATTCACAGATTGTGTGCCTTTACTTTTTTGAATGATATTATCTAAGTATTAACATTTTACAGCCGTGAGATTTTGGGGTAAACTGGCCCAATATTAGCTCATCTCTTACCAGGCCAAACACAAAATAATTTGGAAGTTTACCCTGCATATTTTTATTTGTTTAACGTAAAAATAGGATGAGTAGTTAGGACCCGACTAGGATATTTATATGTAGGTATGTGAAATACTTCAATCTCTTCCATTGTGATATTTTTTTTAATTGAAACAGTTGTAAAAATGAGCCCATACACTATAAAATGTTCATATTGTAGAGTTACAACTCTACTATCAAAAGACTGAATGAATATGAAAAAAGAACTAGATGTATTTATTGATTTTTGCTTTGAATTTAATGTCTTAAGCGTTTAGGTTTAAAATCAGTTGTCGAGACACTTTTGGATATAATACACAAAAGAACATTTATTTTCCTAAATATATTAAATAAGATGCTACAATATTTTAATTTCCCCAGTTTGCAAATAGTTATTTCTTTTACTGTTAGTTATTCAAATATATTGAAGCTTAGGAAAAATAACTTTAGTATTCATTATTTTGATCTGTCTGTAAAGGATATTGTTATTATAGATATAAGCAATGGATTGTTATTAGTGTATTATAATTTTAACGTTAGTATTATTATTTAACTATGTGCGCTTCATCAAATGTACAATTTTTTAAAAAATAAAACAAATATGTATATATTTTGTTTTTTAATTATCAATGATTTCCACCACATACCCAACACATAAGTAAACTTCGAACATAAATAAAATACCCTACTTATATTAATGTAAAATGTTGACATAATTCACAGTCACAAATGTTTCACACACATAGTTTATTGAATTATTTACAGTATTGGTCAGCATCAAAACAGACAGTCAAATATTTGGGAATCATCCAAGTGATCAATGTACTGTACATTACAATCTAGGTACTTTTTTTTAACTCATTTAAATTCCCTGTATTATTTTATATCTAAATAGGAATAGCATAGGCTTTTTATATAAAACAAAGTCGCTTCCCGCTGTCTGTCCTACACAACGGATTTTGATGCGAACGGGTTTTTTTTTAATAGATTAAGGGCTGATTTCTTCAATGCCTAGAGATATACTATATTTATGGCCTAGATAGAGCTTTATCCGTTTGATCGCGTATTATACTGCCAAATTGAAAATGCTTGTCATTCATTTGTGTCACATTTTTGAAAGACTTTTATTAGATTTAAACATACTATATCTATGATTTAAACTGACTGGGGTAGCTAACATCTATTTCAATTTAAAAAAAACATCTGGCTGGGGCTTGGAGGCTGGGGTAACGTTACTCCAGCAGGAACTGTTTTTGTCAAATAACTATCAGACGATCAAATTTAAAAATCTGCAAGCAAATACAGAAGCTGGCAATCTAATTATCTGTTACTCTCAAATGGTGAAATTCGACAACATTTTGCTGCGGTAACGCTCACTGATATCTGTTATCTGAGGATTGAAAAATCAGCCCTATGAGATTTAAGAGGAAGGTTTAATGTTAATACATGGTGTCAAATTGCACACTACACCGAAGCATAGAGAGGGCGGGTCGCGTCGCTAGTTTATTATAAATCTATTTAAATATAAAATAATACAATTAATTTAATTAATACAACCATATAAAAATATTGTATTGTATATCATTCATCATTTTAGTTTCAATTTCATTAATTATATAACCACACCACTAGTCAAGTAATTGCAATATGAATCACACAACAAGTAGTTTGTATTAAATTTTGATTTTCACTTCATATTGTCATTTGATAAATAGAAATGTTCCATATCATCAAATTACCTTTCCATATCAGGAAAAATACTGAAGAGATCAAATGTTCGGTTCTGGCAAACTGGTGGCTTGCGCAATTTTTCTTTGATGAGATCACATGGAGACTTTGTGCTAAAATCAAACCGGGCAACGTTTGTTGGGACTTTTTCCATCAAGTAAGGCGCTGCTACTGGCCTAAGTCTAGAACACAAAACTTTTCCAAAAGCAGAGCATTTCCCCCTACGAATTTTCTCTTTCAAGATATAAGACATGTCAGTTTTACACGGAAGTAAGGGTTCCGGGCTTCTCACTCTCTCTGGTTCTCCGTCACAGTCAATAAACTTGGGCTCAAAAAGAGACTCAAATGAACTGCTGCTACTTAACATCTCCTCCTTTTGGGGTGCAGGAGGGGGACTTTTGAAAGACATCGACTCTTTAACAACCTTTACTAGGTCAATGACATCCTTATCATCCTGAATCTTCATTTTTCTCATCTCTTCTGCAAGCTTCTTCCGCTCTTCTGCTAATAGAGCAATTTCTTCTTCTTGCTTTTTCTTTTTCTCTTTGGCTTTGAGCATATTGCTCACTTGCTGTGCTAACACCTCCTGTATAGGACTCTCTGTCAAACTCAATGTAGGAAGTGGCAATCTCTGGCCAGGTGAAGTCGAGAGTCTTGTTTCTGAAAGAGTTTCATTTGTGCCCCTAAACAAAGATGGCAACTGCAGATTGGGAAACCGATTGTCAACGTGAGCGGAGCTGCTGGCCTGCATACTCGTACGTGAGAGATGACTGTCCACGACAGCCATCAAGGATGTAAAGGAATCAGAGTCGGCCATTTTAGTGACTATTTTGTGTTACAATATGAAAAGGTTGAACAATCTCACTTCATGGTACAATGAAATTGCACTGAGCAATACACAAAACATATAAAATTCATAGTAATAACATCAATGTTTTTTGCAATACTTCATAATGTATATTGACTGAATCTGGAACAAACAAAACATCATGATAAGAGACAGAATACCAATTTTCAGCACAGAATCAACTCGGATATATGTAAATGATTGTGGTATCATGATGACTTCAAAAACTAGTTTTATGATTACAAATTGATTCTTGCTATGTATGCTGAAAGAAACAGTGCTGATTACGTTACGTTACGTATGTGGAATGGTAATCATAAAACTCCAGTTGTGTCGTTTCCTGATGATCGTTTTGTAAGACTAGGAAGTCATCATGATATATTCGACTACAAAGCGTACTTACCTAATCAGATAAAACCAATGACGACTCGAAAACACAAAGGCCATGTAATGTTTTAACTTTTTATATCAACGAATTCAGATCAATCTGATGAAAAAATATTTTTGCAGATTATGTACGTTCAATATTATTCAACACTTATGATCATGACAATTTTAATGTAGAGAAAAAAATATTTATTTATTGCTTGCTACGCTTGTCTGGTTTTCGAAAACAAAGAGACACAGACATGACATAAACCACAGACTTCCAAACAGACAAATCTCTGAGTCATCCATCGCCATAGAGTACATTTTAACCATGGAAAGTAAAATATTGAACATTTGGAAAAAATTAACGCGTTAACACGTGTTAACACGCCGTCAGATGACATCGGTTTTTGTATTTGTATTTTGAAGCTTTGATGGTTTACAAATTGGTAGGTAAATAATTGGTTTGAGTGATGGAACTTGATTAGTATTCATTAAAATACCTATTCCTTAGTAAATATTTACTTTACCGAGATAACCCCTTTTTGAGGTTACTTTGTTCATACAACCCAACGTAAGCGGCGTTAGCGCTCTCACAAAGCGGTCCGAATCAATAGTATCGTGAGCCGTGCTGACAGCCACAGATCACTATATATGTAGCAGGCTACAGATAGCGGGTCTACCGGCTAAAAATAATGAAGTTAATGTTAACTGTAAGTATGTGATACATTGCTTCTTTTCTTTGGTAAGTTTTTATTTGTGCCAAAACAAAGTAGCAATGTATCACATACTTACAGTTAACATTAACTTCATTTTTTTTAGCCGGTAGACCCGTAGGACACGCGTAAAAACTAGTTTCCCTTTCTTTCCGCAAAGCGCTAGTATCGACTGTTAATCTGTGGCTACGCGAGTAGCAACTAGTGATGGGGAACATCTCTCAGCGTTATATCGATATCGATACTAGTGACGTGTCATGTTATCGGTAAAAAGCACTTTGCTTTCCTATATTAATTCAATTTTATTTGAATTGGTCGAACCATGACTTGATATTAGTTTGTGTGTGAAATAAATGCGATTTATACTATTTTTACCTGACCCGCGGGTCTACCGGCTAAAAAAAATGAAGTTAATGTTAACTGTAAGTATGTGATACATTGCTACTTTGTTTTGGCACAAATAAAAACTTACCAAAGAATAGAAGCAATGTATCACATACTTACAGTTAACATTAACTTCATTATTTTTAGCCGGTAGACCCGCTGTAAATAACACAATGTCAATAACAAGATTTGGACCGGTATAGAATGACGTCACATGCTGTGAGCACTGGGTTGCGTTCAGAACGTTAGAGCGCCGGTTGTTAGGTTGTTTTATATCTCGCTCTAAGGTTTGGAACGACCAAGAACTTTAAATGTCAATGTCAATACAAAGTCTTCGTTTTCCATTTGGAATACGAATAATTTAAACTTTTCTTTATTCTAAATCAAATAAAATCCGTTTTTTGAGGATCTACCATGATTATTTTAAGAATTAGACTCAAAAACATCTAAATACAAAATAATGTCAAATGGCATTGACATTTTTTCTATAGACAAGCGTTTTACAACCATCCATTTTGATGGTTAAAAAGTTGCAACGCTCTAATGTTTGGAACGCCGCCGTTAGATAGAGCGTTCGGTTGTGGATAGGTTGCACTCGGAGCGTAGGTTTGGAACGCAACTCTGTTGGCGTGATTTGGAATGCGGCCGTAGTGATTATCACAGAACACAATTACTCAGGGGTGATTATTCTTTTGGTGTCAGTCAATGTCAGTGTCAGTGTCAGTTTGCCTTTGCCTATTATCGTCGCCTTATCGGTTATCGGTTGCAGAGTTGGATGGATTGTGTGGTCGAAAATTAAATAGTTAGAAAATAAAATATTGCTCTTGTTTAGTGATTTCGCGCATGCAAGTTTATAACTGCTATGCAGCAGAGTACATCTAGCAGCGTGAACATCGGCCTGCTTTCGCTATGCCAGGCGCAAAGTACGAACAGCTGTCGCTAAAAGGCGATGCCGAGGAAGATGTGTTGACCACCAAACCAAAGGGAAAATGGTCCGATATTTGTGTACAAAAAAGCCTGTTATCGTTAGGCTTAATTCTCATATATTTTTCCCTCTCTATTGGCCTGACTTTTTACCAACGATGGCTGCTGAAGGTAAGCAATTTTTAACTTTTCGTTTCACATTTTTAATGTTCATAGTATGACTTACTGAAATTTACTTATTGCTTTTTATTCGTTATGTAGTTCATATAATTATAATATAATATTGAGGTACGTATTTGTTATAAATAGTACCTAGTTAGACTAATTTTATTTGGTTTTTGGCCTGTATTTTAGAGGATTTAGATTACAAACATATATTACAAGTAGGAATCTGTATAATACCACTGTATCGAGTATTTAAAATGCAACTGAACCTTGAATAACTCTGCCAGCTTTGATTATACCAAAAGAATATGATTATTACAATAATTTCACTTTGGTGAAAACTACACTGTATTAAACTATAAGTTTATAAATGACAATTTATTTGAGAAGGTCAATTCATAATAATGGCATATTCCCACAACTGTGGGATATCGGAAGTGATGTAAGATATGAAACTTTTTTCCCAATATCCCACAGTGGTGGACAAAGGTGGTGGACAACGGCAATGAGCCATAATAATTTAAAAAATGAATTATTGTTTTACTGAATATAATTATGTGATGAGAATCAAGGTATTATCCAGACCAAAGTTTTTGGTAAAAACTAGCCATCCCTCTATAAAAATGTACCTATTGGATTCACTTAGGGTTTCCCTTGAAATATCATTTTTTAATGCATTTAGAGAAATCCAACAATATTAACTAAAGACCGGATTAAATGCAACATAAAAAGCACAAAATGTACATGCTAATATGCAATAAAATTAGCTAACATATGCACGAAAATCCATAAAAAGGGTCAAAATATGCAGCATAGAATAATATACAAAAAGATTTTTAACTTTTCTCAATAACAAATATAGTATTAGAGATACATTATAGTAAGAAGAGGCCTTTGGCAGAAGTTATTGTGCTACAGTGATATGTTCTTTCTATGTAGAAAAAACATAGCAATAAGACCATGTGGTCATATCTACTTTCTGTGGTTCACATTAGTCTTCTCTTCCAGACCTTCAACTTCCCCCTGACGGTGGTGATGTACCATCTAATAATCAAGTGGATCCTATCAGTGCTAGTCCGTACAGTGCTATACCTGATCACGGGCACACCACAGCTCGTGCTGCCGTTCATGACGTGTCTCCGGTCCGTGGGGCCAACGGGCCTGGCCAGCGGCATCGACGTCGGCTTCTCCAACTGGGGCCTGGAACTGGTCACCATATCTCTGTACACAATGACCAAGTCAACTACTATCATATTCATCCTCTGCTTTGCGATTCTTCTTGGACTTGAAAAAAAGGTTGGTGTATCTTTTTAGAATCCTTTCAATATTATATATGCTAAAGTCCGTTTGCTTGTTTGTTACGCCTTCACGTCTTAAACTGAACTGATCATCATGAAATTTGACATACACATTGCCAGGAGTACAGAGATGGACATACCTTTCATCACGCAGACGGAGTCGCGGGAGGCCGCTATTAATATTATAAATTCTGTTTGTTACGCTTTCACATCTTAACTACTTAATCAATCGTCATGAAATTTTGTATAAGTACACGTTTTCAGGGGTACAGAGAAACACATAGGGTACCTTTCATGCAGAAAAAAAGTACTGTTCCCGAGGGATAGCAAAAAAACTTTCCACTTAAACAAAGTCGCGGGCAGCCGCTAGTTGTTTATAAATTTGCTGAAATGAGTACCTAATTAAAGGCTGTCTGGTCAAACCCCGATTTTTTCATGTTTTTGTCACATGAGGTTTTGAGTAACTAAAAATTATTTACTCGAAACCTCATATGACAAAAACATGAACACTTTAAAAATTTCCCCTTCTCTTCTTAAAGTTTATTTTGTCATTTTCAATATAGTTATTTTGAATACACATATTTGTACACATTTCAGAGTTCTTAAAAGTATTTTCATACATACATATACTCACGCCTGTTTCCCATGGGGGTAGGCAGAGACTATGGGTCGCCACCTGCTACGATCCTTGCACACTTCTTTCGCTTCATAACATCCATCAATCTTTTCATACATGCCCTGCGGTGTTTCAAATAAATACTATGTAAAATTGTAATTCAATATCTATTCTTGAGACAGGGAGATCCAGTCGACACATTCCAGATAATCTGCGTGGGCATGTGTGGGACTTGACTAGAATTGTCTGGCCGTATCGGGTGTAATGTAACATTGTAACTTGCTATCCTGTATTAATTAATATTCTAATAAGTTACAAAACTTTTCTCTACTATTTATATCACACAAATATTTTTAGTATATCATAATATAATTATTATAGAGTGAAGTAAAATTGATCAAATATCCAGAGTTTCCAGAATAATTTAGTTTCTTGAAGTTTTAATGATTTTCTTAATTTCTTTCGCAAGTCGAAAATCATTCAGAAATTGGTTCGTTTAATGCAACTTACACAAAAAAAACTTGCTTTACAAAATTGTACTCAGCCGTGAAGTGTTGAAACGTGATCAATTTAGTACTCTTTTAGATGGACTTAAGGCCCAAAGTAACGTAACTCCGCTTGTCATGACTATTACAAAAAGCGCGGAAACCGTTTCAGATCTTAGTTAAATGTTTTCCTTATTTTAAGTATCGGACGCTATTGCCTTTTAGAACACATCTCTGTCAAATAACAAGTTGTAAGTAACGACAAATACATGGGTTTCTTGTTTATATACAAAGTTATGCTTTGCTAACACAAAATCTGAAAACCATTTGTAAAGTTGTTTATGAAATTACCAGAGTGTTTTTTTTATTAACCAGCTACCTATAACTTTTTTGCGATTTCAGGGTTGTATCCTAAAACAAAAACTTGTTCATAATGATAAAATAATGATCAACTGTACACTGGTTTCCAAATTTTGTGTTATCAAACGCGTATCTACCACCCATAAGATATTAAACTCTCTATTTTACTACTTCTACTTTACTCTATCTAATTTATTACCTAACTACCGATAAATCCCTGCTAAATGCTTTTTGAAACAGTTCAGAAAACAAAACTGAAACACAATCTGGTTCGGTTTTGGGTTTAAGAAACACAGTGTGTTTCGGTTTTGGGTTTAAGTAACAAGAACTGTGTCAAAAAGCATTACCATTCAAACACCATTGAAACACAATTTCGACGTTAACAATAGCAGCTTGGTCGTCGGGGTTGGACCACGTATAAGACCCGAGTTCACCAACTACCTAAACAGCTGATTAATTTCTAACCATCTGTTTTTGACATTTTCTCCATATAGTTCAGGCAATGAAAGCTCTAAAAATGTATAGAGGGAAATGCTTGGAACACAATATTTGACTTCGTAACTTTGTTTGGACCAATTAAGAGATGAACATATCAAATGTCCCCGCCCGTAGCCCCTATGGGCGGGGTTGAGGGGGAGGTCCTATTTTTAGGTTTTTCACATATATCTTGAAAACTATGAGTCCTAGCGACATGACTTTCTACAAAATGGAATCTGATTAAATTTGCTACAAGTTTTATTCAGTCAAGTTTTTCGATATCTTGTATAGTTTTTTAGTTATCCGGTCCTGAATGTCTGTCAACATACTCGTACTTAAGGTGAAGCTTAAGGACAACAGGGGCCGTACCGGCTAACTTACATGGCTATCGTAATCGCTTTCATTTGACAGATGGATGTGACACATTGCTGCACATTGCTGTTAAAAGTTAATCAGCTGTTTATGCATTGGTGAACTTCAGCCTAAGGATTGAAATCATGGAATGTTCTGAATGTACTGTCCTTTCGACGTTAGACATAGAATCAATATAATAGCTTGACATCGATCAGAAATTGACGTGTTTTACGACCTGTGTGCCCTGTTTACACAAACGACATCTAACTATTTATTTATGACTAGCAACCCGCCCTCGCTTCGCTTCGGTTCCTTCCTTATTTCCAAATGTGACCTTCCAACAACACCTAAAAGGAAAACAAATACCTTACAGTCGTCACCTCTATTCGCTCAAAAAGTCTGTTTCCGTCCCGTTCGAGTTCCGTCCCGTCATCGGTGTAACGCTTGAATCGCGTCGCTTGAATTTATTTTCGCATGTGTTAATTTTTTGCGATAACTCCTAAGATAGGTATTCATTTAAATGATATGGTGTAAAAGGGTAAAATAATGTGCATAAAATGCATAAGGTAACTAAGTTGTTACCTTACAAAATGTTTAAGTTGATAAGGATTAATACTGTTTTCCTTCTAAATAGCTTTCCAATTTACCGCATTGTATCTGACCAATTTTTTAGAAGATATAATGGGTATAGTAAGCTATTCCTAAAAGATAGATATAGGTACTATATTATGCCATCGCGGACTTTTTTGTAGACCCATTAAAAAGGAACAATTCCATCATACATTATTTTGTTATAGATAAAAAGGTTTATGCAGCGTTTTCGATGCAAGCTCCCAGTTGGCTTAATTTTTGCCGACATCTCCAACAATTATAGTTATATTTCTACCAATTTACATTAAACCTCAACTTATTATACACCTAAACCTTCCTCAGGAACCACTCTATCATTTAGGGAAAACCGCATGAAAATCCGTTCAGTAGTTTTTGAGTAAATAGAGAACAGACAGACAGACAGACGCGGCGAGGGACTTTGATTTATGTATTTGATTGAATCAGGCGTCACTTGGCGGAAGTCCCAAACCATTTTGAAAAAAGAAATATATGTAGCTTACTTCCGCAAACATTTTAGGGCACTCTTGTACCACAGAGTAAAGAAATGCCGCGTGGGCCATAACCCACCACGCGGGCCCAATGCGGATTGGTGGGTGTTAACGATTTAATAATATTAGATAATAATGTTTATTATGTCGACCTGCTACCCGAAATGTTGCTTTGCGAATTATCAGCCAATAGTATGTGATGCTTAGCGAGCTCATTCAGTATTGACAAATCGCTTATTTATTCTGAGCGTCTTTTCTGTATACTTAGGTAAGCTTATATTATGTGATATTGTTGCTTGTTACTGAACATTCGAATTAGTTCGTATGACTATAGTTTTTAGCTATTTCTGAGGCTAACCATCATTATAGATTTTTTTATTTTTGGCATTGACAATGCTATTTTTATATTAAGGTAATAAATAACGGGTGTAACAAGACCTTCAACGAAGCCGAAGTCCACGTATTCCGCCCATCATCAGGATCATTTTTGTCTTTTAGGCTATACCTGGGAAATCAATAGTTCCGAAGTTATTGAAGGTCAAAGTCAATTTTTTTTTTTCAAATTTTTTATGAAATCTTCTTTTATTCGTTATTTCCTACTTTTTGACTAAAGAAACATCAAATTTTTTAGTATTTCGTAACAAACAATGGCTTCAAAACGTCGTCACTTGATGTATCTCATGAGCACGCACATAAACGCTGCCTTTCAACTCGGCCGCACGCAGCTGTGTAGCATACACTCGCAGGCGCGGCCTGTTGTACGCGTCACATTGCGTGGTAATGCATGCAATGCTTTTTTTAACACCAAAAATCAAAATGGTTTCCCAGTAATCATTTTGAACAGAAATGGTCCTGATGATGGGCAGAATACGTAGACCTCGGCTTCGTTGAAGGTCTTGTTACACTCTGTATAATAGAAAAAATACTAGAAAAAAATCGACTCACCCAAGCGTCTGAGCTGCTATGAGTGAGTCGAATTTTTCTAGTATTTTTCTATTATATTTATTACCTTAACACCATAATTTTCATACATACCAAGATACGAAACGGTTTAATTTTTGTTCGTAAAATATATCTTAAAAAAAATTTTTTTTGGTCTAGTTTAAAACAAATGGTTAATAATACTAAATAATATACTAGAAAAAATACGACTCGCACCAGATCAGAGCATTGGACCGGATATCCAAAGGTCGCGGGTTCGATTCCCGTCTGAGTATTGATCTGGTGCGAGTCGTATTTTTTCTAGTATATTATTTAGTATTGTATAAAAATAGCATTGTGAATGCAAAAATCTCAAATTTAAAAACAAATGGTTAAAATGTGATGATGTGGTATATTTTTAGAATCGCCTCAGAAAACCTTTTCAATTGGTATCACACACGATAGGTTTTAGAACATTTTTTCCCATACAAAAAAGGTGACTTTTCATTTTAAGTATATGTGTGCCAAACTGCTATCCTATACATCGATTAGCGAATTTTCATCGAAATCAGGCTTGTGCACTAAACCATTAATACATTTGATGCAGATAGCTATACGCTTGCTAGTTTAACGTTGTGATGTGAACTTTGTCATATTTGACTTAACAACCTGCTGTGCAAATATTTCCATTGAATTGTTAGAACCGAGCACATTGTTCAAAACCCCTTAAGGCGCTGTGGTAGTGAAACTGGCGCCGGCACTACATTTATTTTTTTACTCGTAAACCAAGTCAATATTTAAAAAAAGCTCATAGGTAATAATCTGTTAAATTGTCTCTAATATTTTTAAAATAACTCTTCAACATTTATCATTCATTCTGTAAGTTTTAAAATCCATTGTTGCCAAAAGTGGCCACTTTGAGCTAAAATGGATTTTAAAATTTACAGAAAGAATGAAAACTGTTGAAGAGTTATTCAAAAAATATTAGAGACAACTTAAGAAATTATTACATGAGCTTTTTTTAAATATTGACTTGATTTACGAGTAATAAAAATAAATGTAGTGGCGGCGCTAGTTTCACTACCTGTAGGTAGTGAAACTTTAATTATTATTGAAGGCGCTGTAGCGCCTTCAATAATAATTAAAGTGTTGCTAACCCCTATCTATAGTGTTTTTGGTAGCCAATTTTACTCTGCTAGGCTAAGGAAAAAAAAACACCAAGGATCTGTAACTATAAAAACCGCGGTTAAAAATGTAATTGAAAGTAGTGCCATGCTTGATCTGGAGTTAAAATCAACCAATTTTTTTTCTTAGAGAGAAACCAAGTCATAAATAATGTAAGAAGTTTCGCAAAAAATCTCACAGTCTGTGAATAGTAATATAAATAAACAAGTATTGCGTCAGTGAAGAAGTGGCCAAAAAGTATGTTATCGAAACACCGAAATCAAAGCCTTTAGAACTGCACATTCTAATGACAATAGTCATTAGAAAATTAAAGTAGTAATTTTAGTTGTCCCCGATCAATGTACCTCCTTCACAAATTAAGGCAAAGTACATTCAAATATACTATATTATATATACATTTTAGCCACTTAACCGCCTATTAATCGAGAGAGTGGAACTCCTTGCCTGAGTCTGTGTTTCCTGATAGGTACAATCTGGGGCCTTCAAGTCGCGAGTGAATACTGAATAGGTTAAATTTTCATCGAAATCAGGCTAGGCTAGCGCGTTTCATCGTAGATCGCATTATCGCTTACCACTAGGGGCCCTAGGGATGCGAACTCAGTAGTTGTTTGCGGGCAAAACTTAACTACTGAGTTTTTTAACCAATCAGAGATCACTATCAAAACTCGAGAGTTAGATTTTGCTTATATGCCACCGGGTCAGATAAGTTTGGCCCCAGGCCCTCAGGCGTGATATAGCAGTCAAGCGCTTGCCTGACATAAAAAAAATCTGTTCCAGTCCTGGTCTCTGGTGGGCATCGTGTTTCTGATCGCCGCGGGCCTGGTGATGTTCACGTACAAGGCCACCCAGTTCGACCTCCTCGGGTTCAACTTCCTGCTCCTGGCGTCGTTCGCGGCCGGCCTAAGGTGGACCTTTGCGCAGCTGTTGATGCAGAAGTCTAAGCTTGGGTTGCACAACCCAGTGGACATGGTGTTCCATGTGCAACCGTGGATGTTTGTCAGTCTGCTGCCTTTTATGCTCTTATTTGAAGGTTGGTGGAATTAAGCAAATTTTTTTTCAATATTGTGATAAGAAAGTAGTGTAGAGATAAACCCATAATCATAACCGATTTTGTCTGCGTAGAAATATCAAAAATGAAATCCATTTTCCAGTTGCAAAACAAACAATTTGTTTATCTGTCAAAATATATCATTTACTTAGATGTATTGGGTCATTCTGAACTTACCATCCTAATTTCGAGGATGTGTCCAGTCCATGACACTAAACAACTTTATCTAAGAAACATGTGCCGAATTTCGCCAAATAATGTTGGTCATCCCATACTAGTTTGCCAACTTTTTTTGCATCAAATATAGTATTTTCAAGATTTTAATGTGTAAAAATATAGTAGATGGCGAAAAAGTCCACATAAATATAGTGGGTTGCCGTTTTTATGGAGGATTTTAAAGAAGTTTCTTATTTCATACTTACTAACATTTTTATAATTTATTCAACAACCATAAACAGAAGAGTTAAGCACAAAAAATATTATGCATACTTATGTGCATAAAAGTAAAAATTGTTTTGCTGCTTTTGTTTATTTTTTTCACTTGAAAAAATTAGTAGTTTTACTATATATTTAAAAAAATATATAGTAGGCGAGCCCGCAATATAGTAGGATACTATATATAGTAGGGTTGGCAACCCTTTCCCATACTAAATTGATCACGTGATCCCTTTGATTTGTATGGATAGTCGATTTTTTTACATATTTGGCCATGTGTTCCTTAGAGAAAGTTGTTTACTTTCATGGACTGAACACATCCTCAAAATTTGGATGGTGAGTACAAATCATGTCATGCTACGCCTGCAGGTAGGCTTAAAACACTTCATGAAAAATATTTATGCATAATTTTATATCGGATGACATGAGTTTATGTGGCGCACTTCAAGGTTGTCTCGAGCATTTAGTTCACTGGATACGCTACAAATTATTTACATAATGGGAATGGTTTTCTGACGGCAATAACTTTCAGTGATTTTTCAGTTGAGTTCACATTCGACGGTGAATAATTTATGTATCTTGTTTATTTACTTATTATCTTGTAATTGTTCCTACTTTCAATTATTTTGGAATTAAAGTTGTATGTTTAGCTAAGGTGTTGTTGTTGTTGTTACAAAAGTTCACCGCTTGCGAAAGATTAATGGATCGAATTCTGGCACTTGCATTGTAGAATAGTCTGTTATATCCATTTTGGGTCAATGGCTCTTTTTCGGTAAAAAATACCACAAAACAAATACCCATTTTCCTATAGTTTACAAGCGAAACGTCTACTGTCTTAGGAACAAACGTACGCAGCGCCATCTACAATTAGGCGACTGGCGAATGGCACTACTTCTACTTGATTGGTTGTCTACTTTGGCGGACTATAGACCTATGGCAGACAGACTATAGAATAGACCTTTAATGACATAATGACAATGTATATACCTATCTTATATGTATATAGAGGAGCTCGGTGGCGCGGTGGTTAAGCGCCTGGCCCTGCGATTACGGAGGTTAAGCAACTTTCGCAAGGGTCGGTCATGGGATGGGTGACCAAAACTTAATAATCTCGAGCTCCTCCGTGCTTCAGAAGGCACGTTAAGCCATTGATCCCGGCTGCGTTTGCAGTCGTTAACACCCACCAATCCGCATTGGGCCCGCGTGGTGGGTTATGGCCCATTCTCTTTATCCACCCATAAGGAAGGCCTGTGCCCCAGTTGGAACATTAAAAATGGCTAATGGTCATATACCTATTTATGGGAGAATATAGATAGACCTATGTTGCTCTGTTTCACTGTTCCGTTCTGAAGAAATGTGCCGTCACGTCCAGGGTTGGAGTGCCTGAGGCACCTTCAGGCGGAATACGCGGAGAGCCCGGGGCAGCTCGCGCCGACGCTGCTCAAAGTGTCCGTCGGCGCCACCATCGCCTTCGCCATGGAAATCAGCGAGTTCCTCGTGGTCACGTACACCTCCAGTCTGACCCTGTCCATCGCCGGCATATTCAAGGTAACAATAAGGGAGAGTGCTCACGAGCAACTTTTGTCTCCGCAACTATTTTGTCTCTCACATGGTTTGTATGAAAAGTTGTCGATTGTGGCGTCGCTACGTGTGCGCGCTTTCATGCAAACCCGTAGAGTAGAGTTGATGTGAAAGACGAAATAGTTTCGAGTTGCGGAGACAAAAGTTGCTATAAGGTGGACCGATAAACTCAGTAGCTCCACCAATGGAAATAAATCATTTACTTTTTACCCGACTGCAAAGAAAGGGTTATGTGTTTCGCGCGTATCTTGTAAGTATGTTTGTATGTATGTATGTTTGTATGTATGTTTGTATGTAATATTCTTTATTACCTCATATCTTTCAAACGGCTGAACGGATTTCTATGATTAAGATATCGTTAGATTGGTCTTTTCAGCCCAAGTGTTCTTAAGAAGGTGGCGTTATAAAAAAACCAACATGGCGGCTGTACGGTGCTATTATACGTAGTGAAAAAAAAATTTTTTTTTTAGAATACTGCAATATGGGTGTCAAATTAAAGGGCTTATTATAAGGATTTCAAAAAGGTATATCATGACCATAATATAATTATAAAAAAAAAACAATAAAATAAAAAAAGTAAATTATATTACGCAAATGCGAGCGGCCGCTATAAACATGTCAATGAGAAATTTATATTTTGTTTGTGTATGTTAGCCACATTCATGATGAAAAAATAGGCTATAATATCATCCCAAAATCCCTCGGGATCGAAGCCTCAGGCTATGCCGCATGGCACGGCTAAGTTAATCAATAGATGGCGCTGTAGCCGAGTACATCGCGGTATGGTTTTGTATTCATCATCAATAGATTTCTAGTTGCATAGACCATATCAATAGATGGCGTTGTAGCCAAATACATCTCGGTATGGTTTAGCTCTCTGTAGATTATATAAGGTCTTTTGTGTTTATACTGAAAATATAAAGATAACAATAAAAGAATCGAAGAAACGATAACGAGAAATAAGAAGAAAAACTTTTTTAATTGTTAATTGATAATTATTTTAATTCGATTCCATCTAGCTAGCTGTAGCTAGAGTACATTCATTATTTATTATACTAGATTCCATCTATCTAATTGGAACGCGTGTTGCATTACTTTACTTGCATTAATATTGAAAAAAATATTAAAGAAGTAGATTTTGTTAGGTTTTGTAGCAAGTATACCTAGTTTAGTTAGGGCTAAGGAATAGGGTGTTTAGGAATATCTTATTACTGAATTAGTGATTAATTACATTCTCTTTGATATCGATAATAGTACATTACAGCCGTGAACGGGAAGCTAGCGATTGCATTGTCGAGGATGGTTTGAAGCCCGAGCCGCAAGCGAGGGCTTTAATCATTCGAGGCAATGCAAGTAGCTTCCAGAACAAGGCTTGTATAGTGCTTTTCTCAAGAAATGCGAGGAAATAAAAAACTTTTCAATTGAAACTTAATTAAATTTAATTAATATTAAAAATGAGTAATCAGACAAATCCTCTGAGTAATCTTGAATTACGTGCAGCGCCATCTACCGCCGAGAAGCAAAACCCATCTCATTTCGCTTCTCGGCGGTAGATGGCGCTGTACATAATTCTCTCGCAGGGCTTGCTGTCAGTTGTCTTGACCCTAAAAAAATCTTATTTAAACCACACGATGAAAATTCTTTTAAAGAATTAGACCGTCTACGTAATTTGTAAGGAGAATATAACTAAAAAGACGTAAATAAAAAACAACTAAATTTAAAAAAAATTAAAACCCGCCTGCCTAAAAAAAGACAAGTCAACAGAAAAATAAAATAGAAAAACTAAAAAACCCACATGCATCAAAAAACAAGTCAACTGAAAAGATGGAAACAAGATAATATATAAAGGCAAACTTAAAAAATATTGATGGTAGTGTTTAGATTAAAGGCAAACTTAAAAAATATTGATGGTAGTGTTTAGATTAAAGGCAAACTTAAAACATATTGATGGTAAGTGTTTAGCACTTTTGTTCAACATAATTATTACCCGACTGCGGGTTATGTATTTCGCGCGTATCTTGTAAGTATGTTTGTTTGTATGTAATATTCTTTATTACCTCATATCTCTCAAACGGCTGAACGGATTTCTATGATTAAGATATCGTTAGATTGGTCTTTTCAGCCCAAGTGTTCTTAAGAAGGTGGCGTTATAAAAAAACCAACATGGCGGCTGTACGGTGCTATTATACGTAGTGAAAAAAAAAATTTTTTTTTAGAATACTGCAATATGGGTGTCCAATTAAAGGGCTTATTATAAGGATTTCAAAAAGGTATATCATGACCGTAAAATATAATAACTAAAAAGAGATAAATAAAAAAATAAATTAAAAAAATTAAAAAACCCGCCTGCATAAAAAGACAAGTCGACTGAAAAGATGGAAACAAGATTAAATAAATATTAAAGGCAACCTGTCATAATAACATGCAGTCGGAGGCATATAATTCAATTATTCATAATGTCACTTTCTTTATGCATGCCTCCGACTGCATGTTATTATGACAGGTTGCCTTTAATATTTATTTAATCTTGTTTCCATCTTTTCAGTCGACTTGTCTTTTTATGCAGGCGGGTTTTTTAATTTTTTTAATTTATTATCAAAAGCTTAAAATAAAAGTTTTGGTTATTTTGCGGAAATTGAAGAGTAAAGTGCAGTTTTTAAATATTTTTTCATGGCCTCAAATATAAGCAATAAGTTATGATTATGAATCTTGATATTGACAAATGTGGCTACTGTTGGCACGATTGAGATGCACGACTTATTGCTTATGTTTGAGTTCATGAAACTATATTTAGAAAATGCATTTTACTCTTCTATTTGCGCAAAACTATCAAAATTTTTAATCTAAGCCCTTAATAAATCGTGATTCATTTATTTCAATTGGTGGCGCTACTGAGCTCATCGAACCACCTTAAGGCGCTCTACTACCCACTGCTAGCGCCGCCAATACATTTATTTTTATCACTTGTAAACCAAGTCAATATTAAAAAAAAAGTTAAGATCATGCCCTCCTAAAATTGTCTATAATATTTTTTAAATAACTCTTCAATAGTTTACATTCTTTCTGTAAGTTTTAAAATCTATTTTAGCTCAAAGTGACCACTTTTGGCTAGAATGGATTTTAAAACTTACAGAAAGAATGAAAACTGTTGAAGAATTATTTTAAAAATATTAGAGACAATTCTGGAGGGCATGATCTTAGCTTTTTTAAAATATTTACTTGGTTGCGACTGTAATAAGCAATTTTGTATGAAATTTGGCAGAACACCTCTGGCGGTAACTATACCAAACTAAAAGTTTTCACATAAATGTCAACTACAGCCGCTATCGATAAAGTAACGAAATCGCGAAATTTTGATATTTTTGTTATTATTTTTTGTATAAAACAGCTGTTTTTTATTATAATGTTTGATGTGATGGTCCATTCTTATTATCGAATGAGGAATAGTGGCCACTAGGGCATCCAATCCCGCATGTTATTTGTGATCTCGGTATTTGCGGGACCGATGATTTACGATCCCGCGGGATCTCGGAATTTGCGGGATCCTGCAGGTGTAAGATGAGCTGCTTATTAAGTGTTGTGTACAGTGTTTTCAGTTAAAACTTTGCCGATAAACTAAAAGAAAGTCCAAATTATACTGAAAAACTAATTTAAGCTCAATTACACCAAAATCAAGCAAACAGAATGAACATATCAACAGCGCGGCGCATGCGCGGGACAAGCGCGCGGTCGTTCGCCAATCAGTCATTCAGTACTCACGGGCCAGGCAGCGCTTGCAAGAGGTTTCTATGCTACTTTCTAGTCCCGCAAATCCCGCGGATCCCGCACTGGTAATCCCGCTCCTTGCGGGACTGGCAAATGATGCGGGATCTCGGTATTTCAAGATCTCGGTATACCGAGATTGGATGCCCTAGTGACCACCTCTGGTGTTAGAGTTTATGAAGCCGCCTGTAAGGCCTCTAACTTGGCTTAGCGACTGTTATCAGATGTGATGACAACAACCGGGACCGACGGTTTAACGTGCCCTCCGAAGCACGGAAGCGCTTAGTTGTAATGCCACTTAACGGTCGCCCATCCGACACCTGGCCGGACTGAGCGTTGCTTAAGAAACGTGTTCGAGTCATATATTATGTAACACGTTGTATAATATCGTGCGCACATTTTTTTTGCGATGTGGCCACCGCTTGCGTAGGCGCCTTTATTGTAAGATATGGTTGTTCACTTTATAGTCTGACTGAACATTATCGGTGATGTCTCCAGGAGATGTTCATCCTCGTGCTGGCGGTGGAGGTGAGCGGCGATCAGCTGAGCGCCGTCAACGTGGCCGGCCTGGCGCTGTGTCTGCTTGGGATCGTCGGACATATTGTGCACAAGGTAACAAGACTACGTAATATCAGTGCTCTGTCACTCCGCGCGCGAGTCTGAACCGCTCGGCGTCCTCTGAGAGGACAAATTTCATACATCAGAAAAGATAAGACCTACGCGATAGAAAGAGAGGCAACTACTAAGTGAATGTTTCGGAGCGAAGGGAGCGCTGTGCGACCTGAATTGTACTTTATTGTGTCGGAGCAAGAGTCGCAATTTATTTAAATGATTTTGCGGAGTGCAACTTCTGTACGCTAGTACTATTATCTATTCTGTGGTAATATTATTATATGCACTTACATAATAGCAAGGGGAACTCACTCCGCGCTTAAACTTTTATACTAGCCTACTGCTCGCGGCTGGGGTGCGTTCAGTCGTTTTGGGTGTATAGTCCGTGCCAGATAAACTTGCATAAACGGTCATTGCCCTCTTCTGTACCAAGAATTCATGAAATTTAGCGATAACTATCGTTGTTCATACTAAACTGTCGCTAATATTACATCGTTCACGTTTCATAATACACTGGGTATTACAACATAAAATTACGAATCAGTAGGACATCTGCAATAAAAATTAATCATCATTAATTCATATTTTAAAATGTATTTTATTATTGTTAATAATAATAAAGCGAAATACCTTCTAAAAAGTTAAAAAACTAAATCGATTAACCCACTAAATAATATTTGTTGTATTTTAGTTGGTCGTTACGTCAGCGGTCAGTCGATGCAGCCAGAAGTTGAAAATACAACGTCAGCATGTTCATTTTTGCGTTAGGGTATTATTTAGTGGGTTAATTGATTTAGTTTTTAACTTATTAGAAGGTATTTCGCTTTGTTAATTTTAAATGATGAATAAAAAAAAAATGAATGATGATTAATTTTTATTGCAGATGTCCTACTGATTCGTAATTTTATGTTGTAATACCCAGTGTATTATGAAACGTGAACGATGTAATGTTAGCGACCGTTTAGTATAAAGAACGATATTTATCGCTAAATTTCAAGAATTCTTGGTACAGAAGAGGGCAATGACCGTTTATGCAAGTTTATCTGGCACGGACTATACACCCAAAACGACTGAACGCACCCCAGCCGCGAGCCGTAGGCTAGTATAAAAGTATTATACAGGGTGTAACAAGACCTTCAACGAAGAAGAGGTCTACGTATTCTGCCCATCATCAGGACCATTTCTGTTCAAAATTATTACTGGTAAACCATTTTGATTTTTGGTGTTAAAAAAGCATTGCATGCATTCCCACGCAATGTGACGCGTACTACAGGCCGCGCCTGCGAGTGTATGCTACACAGCTGCGTGCGGCCGAGTTGAAAGGCAGCGTTTATGTGCGTGCTCATGAGATACATCGAGTGACGACGTTTTGAAGCTATTGTTTGTTATGAAATACTTAAAATTTTGATAATGTTTCTTTAGTCAAAAAGTAGGAAATAACGAATAAAATAAGATTTCATAAAAATATTGAAAAAAAAAATTGACTTTGACCTTCAATAACTTTGTAACTATTGGTTTCCCAGGTATAGTCTAAAAGACAAAAATGATCCTGATGATGGGCGGAATACGTGGACTTCGGCTTCGTTGAAGGTCTTGTTACACCCGTTATATACTAAACAGAATTAACACGTTTTTTTCCAACAGGTGTTATTCATTCGCTCAGTAGCCGGCTCCATTCGCGCAGTAGACGACGACAACTTCAAGACCATCAACCGCACTCGCGCCCCGAAGCAGGGCGACCACTCCGAGCCGCTGCTCGAGCAGAACTGGCAGCCGAGCGACGACAGCGATCTCGACTCCAACCTAGTGCTGTTCGAGGTGCTGCAGCGAAGAGACGGGAGGTAGACCCTATGCGCTTACATTAAGGTTTCAAATCGATCAACTTTACTGCAACGTCCTGGGGTTAAGAATTTTATAGAGCAGAGGTGTCTGGTCGATCGCCGAGGATACCAGATTTGCACCCAATAGAGTTTTACTTATGCATTGTTTTTTCTTCATAAATATTTGGTGGATTAAACGGTCAAAATGTCGATTCATACATTTTTGCTAGGTCGATCTCCTTAAGAAAAAGTATGGGCACCCCTGTTATAGATAGAGCATTTGTCCGTAATGTAATAAATAATATATTGGTGGCCAGGTAATTAAGGAAACCAGTCGATTTTCATATAAACGAGGTAACTTTGAAGCCTTGGTTTTCCGCCAAGGATTGGCCTACCTGTAATCTGATGATGGCCATCCAGGTAGTGAATGGTGGAGATTCAGATAGCTATAAACACCCAACTGATCTGATCAACATTCTAAAAGATATGATGAAGATTCTAAGGATATGTTTTAAATAAAAAATCGCGATATTGCTTTAAAAATGTTTGGAATTCCTGAAACTGAAAACTCTGATCCTTAGAATGCTGATCAGATATAGTTGGGTGTGTAATAGCGATCTGAATCTCCTCCATTCACTCACTGGACGGCTATCAGCTAGGTCAGTCCTTGGTGGAGAACCAAGGCTTCAAAGTAACCTCGTTTGTATGATAATCGTTTGGTGGCCTTAATAGGGATGTTGACTATTTTTTTTATTTTATGTTACATAAATTACCTCTCAAAAAAAAAACATTGGTAAAAGAATTAATTCGCTAGCATGAAAACTGCCCGAGATATCACAGTGTGAAATGCACACAAATGGACTCGATCAAAAACGCTCCATACTAATGGCTTGCACGTTATGACGTCACGCCTTGCAAGTTTGTATGCAACGCATAGGAAATTTGTTCAGCAGCTATATTAAATATTGTGTTTATCAAAATGGTTTCTTCGACAAATTTGCTATACATTTTACGGACTAATTAAAGGTATCATTTATTTTAATAAATTTTATACTTTTTAAATGGACTTGTCCACCCAACTTTGAAGGGTCATAAAACAAATAATATGCAATATATAAAACCAAGAGGTATACAAGCTACTCTAAAAGTTTAATATGTTTACGATTTTTATTAGTATTTCGTTATTTTATTCATTAGTCAACATCCCTATTCTGGCCACCACTGTTTACGTCCGAATTACATGAGGCTAGTTTTTGAAGCCAGAATACCAAGAAAGTATCAAGTTACTTTCTTAATGTAAATTAAATTAAGTTATAAATATCAGTAAGCCAGTACTGTCCTGGCTTGGAACACGCTTGCTCTCTCGTTTACTAGCCTTGAGATGAAGCCAGTTCTGTTTACATGAAGCCAGAGCTACTGGCTTGCTGGTTTACTGATAATGCCTTGGTATTCTGGCTTCAAAAGAAGTCCTCATGTAATCCGGACATAAAATTAGATTTCAATTGACTGAAGAGCATTAGTGTATAATGTAACATTCCAAGATAAACTATAACTGTTGTTACAAGCTGTAACATAAGGCTTACATTACAGGCGAATGTTTCCGGAGAGAGCACCTTAAAATTTGTATCGGTACTAAGTATTTGATTCGATAATTTATGAGATATAAAATGTAGTTTTATTTATGTGTGACAAAAATTAAAAAGAACTACATTAAAACCCGTTTAATAGGATTTCCAAGGAAGCTAAAACGCGTCTTAGGCGAGAAAGGGTATTATGCGGGATAAGAAAAAAACCTATTGTATGTACTAATTTTATGTAGGTATTGGAATTACACACATACTTACTTATTTATTTATAAAGTTGGAATTAGGAATAACCAAAAAAATTTTTCCACAAAAACTTTCAATATCTTAATTTTTTGTTAGGCTTTTCGCTGAACAGATAGATTGAACAGATAAACGGGATCGAAATCGTATAAGCGTGATTAAATGTATGAAAAAATGCCATAAGTTGCAGGGACTGACGTAAAATAGTATATTTTGCGGGGAGCGTGATCGTATTAAGTGGGTTTTGCTATATTAGCGGTTAAATATTTCAAGTAATATTTAGTTGATGTTAAAGAAATAAACACAGTAAAATTGATCGGCAAATGTTAAATCAGAATATTGTCTGTAAAATGATATTTTACCTTACCAATTACATTCCGTACCCCAAAAAGACAAATAATAAATCAAACAAAGAAAAACTTTTCTAGAAGTTATCAGATTTTAATGATAAATGTATGTAAAAATATATGAAATGAAAGTACATTTATACTACGATTATAGTATTCCAATTGTTAGTTTAATTTCCAATCATAAGTTTATTTATTTATTGTTGAAATTAATACCACAAACCCTGTACAAATCCGTTTAGTCCGTTAGCAATTATATGAAAGTATCAATATTATTATATAAATTTATCTGTTATTTTTATTATGTGCGCAAAAAAATGATAAAAAAAATTGCGCGCTAATAAAGATATTTTTTGTTGATCTTTTTATGGTATAATACTTCATAAGGCTTATTTTCGTGCTTTTTTGTAAAAAAAGTTAAAAATATATTTTTGAGATGAATGAACGCTTCACGAAATGTTTAAAGTAGCCTTTGTAAAATAGAAGTTTGACTTACAAGTCGACCGAATCTAAGCTTTTTGTTTGTAAACCAAGCTTCAACAATGGTCTCAGTCTCACTGGTCTGTAAAAATGGAAGTCAATAGGTTTAATTTGTAGCTTATTAATCATAAATTTTCTTATAAATACCGTCGACAACGTTTTTTGAGGACCCAATTTGACCCAATTTGACTCGTTTAGAACGTGTGTAAATGATAAAATATATGGCAACCAATCTTACCGACTTGATACGGTTTCTTTAGGCTTGTTTGTTTTGCTAGTACACAGTTGTTATATTATGTATCAAAGCGGTCCTAAATTAAAATTGACGAGTGTGAATAATGAGTGTGAATCTTCGGCTAAATGTGAATTCTTGTATATAACTCTTGCTGCCTTTCATTCAGCGAACTAAAATCTATGGAAGTGTAATGAGGATCAACGAGGTTTTTAGTTAAATATGTAGAGTTTCAGTCACATCAAAATGTATTATTTCAGTGAAAGAATTATTGATATTGGACCAAAAATTACAAAGATAGAGCGATTTTCGTGTCGCATTCTCAAAAACGCTCCCCAATTTACGATTGGCTGATGACTTCATCAGTCACGTGCGCCGCTCAGCGGCGCGGCAGGTATTTGTTCGGGCGATCGTGGCACGTGACGTCATCGCATGATCTGCAAGGGCCGGCCGTGTTTTTTAAACTCACTTTTTAAATCTTTAATAATTTTGTCATTTCTTGATGGATTTGATAAATTAAAACAGAGATTTACTCAGATATTGATATTGTATTTGATGCGATATACAAAATTGATATATTCAATTGTCGTGTTGATCCTCATTGCAAACAAATATTGCTTAAAAAATGGCACCACGGACCGAAAAAGTACAACCCGCTCAGCTTTAGTTGGGCCAGCCACGCACCCCGTGACTGACGTTAGTGTTCTTTTCAATAAATTGCAGTTTGTGTTGTAGAGAAAAGAAAGAAAGAGACAGTTTATTAGAAATGACGTCCTTTATAGTCAAATGGTCTAAAATGGCCAGTAAAAAGATGCAGAAAAAACGTATCTTATTTTTTCGTTTAAGTATAGAAAATATCTATAAGTATATAAATTATGGTCGCTAATAAGCAACCAGTGTTCAGACGCTTTGTGCTGCATAATTAAATGCCAGCATTTTTAGCTCTATCCACATAGTTGTACTTTTCGTATGGTTTTTTGAGCAGAATGTTTATTCCATAGATTTTAGTTCGCTGCTTTCATTAGAGTCGAAATTTTCTTTTGCTGTTTAACTTTTACTTATTAAATATTATATACTTTTCACATTGCCTATTAAGTCAGATCTTGCATTTGAAACCCGCCTTCTGTAGCAGTTCCTCATTCCCCGTCAATGGAACAGCAATTTCAGTTCACAGATTTCCGCGCACAATATAAATTAAAATAAAAAACGTCGCGCGACACACGTAATGTCACACGTAAAAAAATACTGGAGTATCTTTCATTATATTTATAACATATCGGGACAGTTTACCTGTTTTTTATTACTTATAATTATATTCCTTTTTTTCTTCATTCCAAGTTATATTATGACGATTAACGTGCCTACTGGGCACGTCAAAATCTACACTTCCTCTGTTATTTTGATCCATAATAGTACAATATAAAATGCAATGTGCTACTTTTGCTGTGCAGTGCAGTCACCTGTAGAAAATAAATATTAAATTTAATTAACGTTTGTTTGAAAATAGTTTTATGTTGTTGTTGTTAATTTATATAAATATTTTGGACATGGGCCAACGAATAAGCTGAAACAGTGATTAAGGCGTGCATTTGAACCTTGTACACATACAGGTTTCCTTTGTTTGCATTTTTTGTTATAAGCCTTATTTTCGCCCATGCGTATGGATTTATGTAAATATATATTTTCGTTTGGATTAAGTTAGTATAATTGTACAGTACGAGTATATGTAACGGAGCAAAGCACAAATCATAAGAAACGGTTTGGACCAAGGCATATTTTGCAATTCAACTATGTGACATACAGAAAGATATAATGTTACTGACTAGATCGAGTGCTGTTAAGCATCGTATATTTTTGTATGTTTGAATTTTTTTTTACAATAAAACAAGGCCTACGGCGTGTTAGACTCGTTTGTAAGGGCCCGGACACATTATCACAGTGCGGCAGCTTCACTGCTTCATAAACAAACCCTTTGACGTTTCCTTGTCGCATTTTTCATTACTTAAAAATCTCCAATTTTCAAAGAGAGAACAAGTTCAAGTACACTTTTGAACCAGTAAACTTGTAGTTCACGTTGCCGAGCCAAGTTTAAGTCCATGTCGGACCTACGTCATAATCTGCGGTGCGATGTTTCGCGTCACTTTGTCGGCGTCGCACTGTGATGATATGTCTGGCCTAAAGTACATTATTAAAGAGAGCGATCTGAGCCTATATTTGTTTTTTTTTCTTGCTCTTGAATACAGATTAGCAGGAACTATCTATACGCTTTCATAATTTAAACTTAATTCAGAATTAAGATAATTAATACTAAATCGTGACGGAATAGTGTCGGTCCGAATGATGCGCAGGTCGCAGGTATAGAATAGCATAAGTGAAAGCGCTTTTAGAAATAATACGGTGTACCTATTTTATAAGATCCCAAGAAAATAGTCCGAGTAGCAGTTTACCTAATCTTCGAATGCAAAGATAAAACAAAAATTTAAAAAAATCTTTATGGTGCCCAATATTGTAGATATAAAAACCCGGAAAACTATTAAATATATTGTATTAGAAACTATAAAAATAGTTGTCTTTATGAATAGATCGAAATAACATCGAAATCGTCACTTTCGCACATTTTTATATGTTACGTTATATATACTTACTCTTATTCTACCTTTTATAGTTATTAAAATACCAGCATTTTTAGAAATACATAATGTTATATTTATATACTGATACATACCGTTAAGTAAATGATAAATTTATATTTTTTTTGTTATAATCTATTTATATAACGATTCACATTTTATTTTGAAGATAAAAATGTATGGAAAAATACGTACCAAATTTTGTTATTATTATATCGTCAATTTATTATGTAAATATGTTTACAAACTAGTCTTTATGTCGTGATCAATCTTGTATTCTTGTGTACACATCGCTGCAGGATGGGTTGTCATTGTATTACAAATCTCAGAGACCGGCTCTTATAGCAACATCAAAGTGATGTTGTGATAGAGACAGAGCTACATCGCGTATAGCGCCATCTCAATCACAACATCGCTTCGATAATACTTTTGATAGTCATTGTAGGGGGCAGGTGTGGCTTGACACATACGCTATCTCGTTCTCATAATTCATAATTGTTTATTTGCCATAAATAGGGTATAACAGTGATGGTCAGAAATAATATAAATGTTGCTTAAACCTATTTAGCCATACAATGATAGCATGCAAATCTTAATTTTTAAACTAAAGTTATATGTCTCTTGCGCTTTCAACAGAGGCCTCAATGCATTCGATTGCGCATGCTTTCAAAATAACGTCAAAGTATGGTAGAAAGTTGAAAGGGCAAGCGCACGGCGAGACAATATTGCATGATGACGCAAGTTGAATTTAAAGTTGAAGCGACACGGTGAAGACAGTTCAATAGGGATGATGACAACTTTTTTTATTTTATGTTACATAAATTATCTCTCAAAAAAAGAAACATTGGTAAAATCATTATTTCGCTAGCATAAAAACTGCCCGAGATATCACAGTGTGAAATGCACACTTCCTAGTTATGACGTCACCAATAAGTAGTTTGTATGCAACGCGTAGGAAATTTGTTTGGCAGCTATATTAAATATTGTGTTTATCAAAATAGTTTCTTAGACAAATTTGCTATACATTATACGGACTAATTAAAGGTATCATTTATTTTAATAAATTTTATACTTTTTAAATGGACTTGTCCACCCAACTTTGAAGGGTCATAAAATAAATAATATGCAATATATAAAACCAAGAGGTATACAAGCTACTCTAAAAGTTTAATATGTTTACGATTTTTATTAGTATTTCGTTATTTTATTCATTAGTCATCATCCCTATTCCAATACTTACCATCTTATAAGGGTTAAAAACTTAGATTATTAAATAATCAAAGGTTAAAAATTGTAAAACCACGATGTGCTGTTGAGTGTACTTGCTATTTAGAGAGCTAAGCTAAGCCTCCACTGAACCTGATTGTACGCAGCGCACGCAAATTTTCGTGTCATACTCCGCAGCAGTGGTCTCTAGTTGTACAAGTTTCTAAATACCCTCAAATAAATTACTGAAATTTTACGATTTTCTTAAATATTGCACGAATGAAATATCTCCGAAACTATCGGAGATAAAAACACTTGATTGTGGCGCTGCGGTGTAGTATGGACCCGGATTTTAGATTCTTTGTATAAAGGAAGCCATTGAGTTTACTTGTCTATTGGGGGATGTCACAAAATTTATCCCGCTTGGTGGCGCTACTGCTGCTGGAGATCTTTGTACGGGCATTTACCCCCCGATTTTCCCGTTAATTTTAAATATTATCTAAAAATGGTTGATAGTTACAATAATTATTAAAGAGGCTGGAGAGAAAACCAAAATGTATTGGAAGAAAAATTGATGTTTACGAAAATTCGCTTCCGACATCCAAAAATTAGTACAAAACAACAAAATGACAGGTCTACATCTACACTAGCGCCAAGTTAGCGGTAGTGCGCCGACTGGTGGACGATTTGTGTATCAGCAAAATTTGCGTACGATGCAGATCAGTGGACCTTCAAGAGCCGCGCCAGGAGCTCTATTTTTTATGAAAATGAGTAGTAAAAAAAGCGCTCGCCGCCTTTTTTTTTTAATAAATAAATATAAATTTTAAAAATCGGGCCCCTGACTACACACCTCCTATGATCCTATCGGCCAATAATATGAAAGGTTGCATAGCAACTAATCTGGATTATGCCTATCCCCTTCTGTGAATAGATTTATTAATTCCTAAAGATCTACCAGTAGATTTTGAATTATGATATAAGTACATCATTTTTTTTGAGAATTGCAATGCGTTTCGGCCAACGGTCACCGAAGCTGTCGCAATCACTATCTGTCACTTAGAAACATAGATTATAGCTGCGGTCCGCATGGCGATAATATCGATTTTAGCGCGAATCCGACCAAATTAAGTAATAGACTCAAAATATTACTCATAGTAGGGTTTTTGTACCTACTGCATTTATATGGATTCGCGATAATATCGATATTATCGCCATACGGACCGCAGCAATAGTATATTAGAAATGAGCGGTTTTCTGATAGCTGAGAATTTTATTTTATTTTTATGTTGATAGATGGCGCTATTCAACTAGGTAGTTTATTTTTTTATTTTTTCTAGCAGCTGAGTATACCACTTAATTATTCAACACTTGACACTGGCAAAAATTACTCCCTGAAGAGGAGTAGATTGCCATAACAAAAATAAGAAGAAGAATTAACTGTCAATACGTACGTATTTACGTCAAAAATTGGCATTGACTCCTTTCATCCTTTGCTTTTTCTTAAAAAGTTACGTACTTAGTTGAACAACGACATCTAGCCGTCCTTTAGGTACTACTTTTTTTTTAAACTACCTTTTGAAAACCGCTCATTGTGTCGTTCGTCGCCGACTATTGAATCGGATACAACAACGTTACAAATGTTACAATTCAACACCATATTAAAATGCCTTGGTATACTGTAGCACTGTAACTATTGTAAACTACTAATGTGAGCATAGCGTAAGACATTTTATAGTATTTATTAAATAAAGATGATTTGTAAATGTGAAAAGTTTTATATTTTTTAAATCTTTTAAATAGGGTTTTGCCAACTGCTTAGGACTTAGGTTTTTAACCTATGTGGTTAGTTACAGTCAAGAGATTAGTCATCTAAGTGCCCGTTCACACAGCCGATCCGTTTTACAGGATCTTTTTTATCGGATCCGTTATTTTTGGCGATGGCGTACAGTACGAGGCAACCATCTTGAAATCGGGCGGGTATTGCGCGGAACGCTTTTTTTGGGTATGCGGGTGAGGTACGCGGGCGGCGAAGGAGGGGCGCGCGCGCGTCAAGATGTTTGCCTCGTACAGTTTATCGGTAAATTTACCGGTAAAAATAACGTTAAAATTTTTATACCGGTAAATTTACCAATATTTTTACCGTAAAATGTATCGGTAAATTTACCGGTAAAAATAACGTTAAATTTTTTATACCGGTGAATTTACCAAAATTTTTACCGTAAAATGTAACGGTAAATTTACCGGTAAAAATAACGTTAAAATATTGTACCGGTAAATTAACCGTTACTTCGATATAAATTATTATTATTGAAGTTTGCGACTTTATTATGAAAAAAAATATCGGTATTTAAAAGGTTAAATTACGAGAAGCTAGGTATACCTAAACAAGAAAATCAATCGCATAGAACTCTTGTGTAAGTGGCAACGTCGCATTCGCGGGCAGGTATCGGAACGAAAATAACGTTATTTTTTACATTATTTTACCTAAAAAGGTAACGTTATTTATTGAATTTTAAAGTAACGATACAAAAGTAACGTTATTTATTAAAATACCGTTAATGTTAAAAGTAACGGTAAGAAAGTAAGAAATAACGTTATATTTTAAAATAACGTTATCAATCCCTGTTTTAGGCCTTGTTTATACGAGGTCAGTGACTGGACCCAGTGACTCGGAATTTCGGACCCAGTAACAGGGTACATGTAGATAGGATCGGCAGTAAGTCCTACTGTGCCCGAAAATACAACGGGGGCCCTACCGCCTAACTCAAAGCTTTAGCCAGAGCGATAGCATTGCTCTGTCCGTCCTTGTCATATCATAACACGATGACAAGGACGGACAGTGCACTGACGTCATAAACCAAAGCCAGAGTCAAAGCGATAGTTAGGCGGTAGACCCGCGGGTGACTAAGTAGTCAGCTGGACTGACTTGCGAGCGAGTTCTGCCTGGACTGGAAATTCTGATCAAACATTGTATTAGTGTAATTTCCATTAAAAATGGTCATTTGCAATTTGCAACAGACACAGTAATGTAGGAAATATTTAACATTTGAAGAGCTTTTTTGTATCGTATTGCTTCCTGCCTGCCTAGCGTGACCGATTTATATCGCGTGATATAGCGTTTTATTGAGTGTCGATAAAATGCTATATCACGCGATATAAATCGGTCATGCTAGGCAGGCAGGTTTATACGGGGTCAGTTACATGCCAGTACAGTAATCCATTCCAGCGCTGACATGCTACTGGGCTCGTGTAGACACTAGTGTCGTTTAGAATAGGGAATAGTCCCTATTATTTAAAACTTTACGTGGATTTTATAGGACCCCATAGTCCAGTATGGACTGTATTATAGTATATAGTATTATATTATCTATCTGTGACTGTATCATTACATTCCATAGATATAGTTACATTCTCTCATAGCACAGATAATAATAAAATTATCAGTCACTGCTAGAAGCAGATAGCAAAACTGCTGAAAGTGGCCGTTTTTAACACAATTGCTATATATTTACTTCTACGAATGACTACGTGGGAATGTAGCGATACATTCTAAAAATATACTAGACTATTGCCCTAAAATCCAAGTAAAGATTATTACCGAGGCGCCACTTTCGGTCAGGATGCCGCCGCCTTAATCAAGATTTTTTCAGATATTTTCAAAGTATTAAAAAAACAAAAAAAAACGACACGTTTACTTTATTTTTTGAAGCTAACTTAATTTTAAGCATTCTATCGACGTGATTTTGTTCTATACAGTCTGCATTAGTTTTCCTGTGAATCAGAAACCATTTTGACTGTGATTGTATAAAGTGTATTATTTTGAGAATGTATTTTTTGCGAATTTAATATTTTGCGAATGTAAT
Source organism: Agriphila straminella (assembly GCA_950108535.1). NCBI lineage: Eukaryota > Metazoa > Arthropoda > Insecta > Lepidoptera > Crambidae > Agriphila > Agriphila straminella. The sequence continues at coordinate 2,121,329 of OX467303.1, read as the reverse complement.
ATTTGCATATGTGATATTTTGCGAATGTAATATTTGCGTATGTGATATTTTGCGAATGTAATATTTTGCGAACAAATAGGTAACTCCATACAAAAAAAATCTTGGGAGTTACAAGGCGTGATAAAGTTTGACTAAATGATGGAAATGGATCTGGAGGCTGTTGTTACGATTCCACGTCTAAACTGCTGAAATTTGGTATAAAATTAGCTTGATTTATTAGATTTAGAGATGGCGAGTTGACGCATTCACAAATTGAAATTCGTCAACTCGCCGCTGGGCCAGATTCGATATGGCGAGTTTTTTTTTAATTTTTTAATTTTTTTTATATTCTTACAAACAATTCAAAACGGCGGCGGCGGGTTAAAGTAGCGCTGCGCCCGGCCACAGAATACATAATAGTACAAGTCCCGGCTTCATTCCTAAACTTGTCCTAAACTATCCAGATTTAGCTAATTTAAGTTAATTTAAGTTTACATGTTTGCAATATGTACCTTGTCCGAAATAAACAAATTTTTTTTTATTTTTTTTTTATTTTTTTTTAATAGGTCAAATGTTGGTATAATGTTGGAATAAATCAATAACGCGAAATTCATTTCTGGTATAGAAAAATGCAATTTATGAAGAAGTTTTCCGAAAAATTACACAACAACTAAAATTTTCAACTACATTTTTTATTTTAAGGCAATTAATGCCCTCACAGTGGCGCCCTCGTTAAATTAACCACAAAATCTCGAGTTGGTGTTTTAAGTATGTGGTATTATGCGTCTAAAGGATCCTACCTAAGTCGCAGACCCCAAATCCATGGGGTATCGGAGATATAGGCCGACATGAAATATAGGTAAAGTCCAGCATTTAACATCAACGTACGAACGAGCTATACAGGGTTATTTGTAAAACAACAACAACCTCGTAGGAATAGATTACTAACATCAAACAACAACTTTTCCGGAAACCGACAAAAAAAATCGACTCCATACAGCTGATCGAGTTTTGTACGAAAAGTCGATATTTTTTGTCTGTTTTCGGAAAAGTCTTAGAACAAACGTTGTTGTTTATGATGTTAGCAATCTACTCCTGCGAGGTTGTTGGTGTTTTACAAATAACCCTGTATACCAGTCGGTTGCTTAGACCGAGCGAAATAATACTACCCCAAATACATGGGGTATCGGAGATATACTTACGCTGACAAAGTGTGTATGAAATAGTAAATATCGATTATAGTATTTGAGTTATGGTATTAGGACCTTAGGATCCAGAGGGAAGTGGTTTACGTCCATTCAGTCAGCTATTATTTATTTATATTTCATACGTAGGTACTTTGCCAGCGTTAATCTCCGTTTGATACCCCATGGATTTGAGGTCTGCGACTTAAATAGGATTGTTTCGCTCACTTAAGGCAAGAAGCGGCCACTTGTTGCTCTTTTGCCTACTACTTCTACTATATTTTACAGAGGTTATTGTTTGTAAATAAACTTTAGAACCAGCTTCAATCTGTATATTTGAATTTTCGATATAATATTATGTAGTGTACTTAGCGAGCAATAAATTTAATTTGATGTTTACTAGTGTTCCTATTAATTTCACCTAAACATAATAACAACACGAGGAAATAGGTGTACCAACGCCCAGCGCTAGTTATAGAAACACGACTGATTATGTAAGTATGCTCTTTATTATGAATATATTTTACTGGTGTTTTATGTTTTTCATAAGAACAAGAGACGAAATGGATGAAAACAGTTTCTTTCAAGTTGAGTATAAACTAAAGCATTTACATATTACAGAAAATGTAGCACACAATTTATAAGTGTTTAGTATAATAAAACATTTCATCGTTTTGCTACACTAAACGCTTATGCCACGCTTACACGGCCATGCTCGCTTAACATGGTCTAGTTTACACTCACTTTTATATACCGATTAGCAAAGTTCACTAAAGCTTCAGCATTAGTTTTTGAGGCTGAGGCTGAGGCTGAGTTGCGAGGGCGACATATAGTCACTCAGGCGGAATAGTTTCCCGTTGATCGCATTTGCTGCTTCCATCTTCCTTAAGAATGTATTCTTGTTGGATGTATTTAAATTCTTCTCCGTCAAGGTCTTATTGGACTCCGAGCCCAAAGAGTTGATTATGGTGTCGGCGTCGGTGTCCAGGTTGAATATATTAGTTTGTGATTCCTCGCGCCACAGCTTCTGTAGGTTCAACGCCATCAATTCCAGCTGAACTTGTGACAGCTCGCGGATCACGTCGATTTGCACCGACATCACGTTGTCACAGGACTTTAGCAACGAGTTCAAGATCTCAAGGACTTCGGCTCTCCTCTTCTGAATGCTATACTGGTTGTCAATATTCCGCTCGAAGAAGGCCAAGTGTTCGTATAACTCAGCCAGCTGCAGGGAACAAGATATGTACTGGGCAGAATGATGTTCAAAGTCATAGTAATGCTTCGCCCTCATCAGCCACTTGTGTGTGAATGCGAACAACTTCCTCGCCTCTTCTGTGTTAGTGACCGCTTCCATAGGCACCTTACTTTCCGTTTCAGTCAAGTCTAAAGACGGAAAAGTAAACAATTTCTCCGTTTTGAAGCTACTTTCTTTTTTTTCGGCATCAAAGTCTTTTAAGTTCTCGTAATCAAATTTTTCTGCGTTCTCCAAATTGTTCTCGTTCAGTAAATCGACAGTTTTCCACAGATCTGACTGGGAACTAGGCCGAGAAAAGTAGCGGTTCAAAATCTTCTTTTTAGATAACTTGAACAGTGTTAAACCGTATTTTACCCAGTGATGACTCAGCTCTAAAAAGTGCATCTCAAAATCTGCCTTCTGTAATACAAACTCCTCGGGTTTGAGTCGGCAGTTGTCGTGGCAGGTTCTCAGCACGTGAAACGCAGCGCAAAGGTGATGTCGAGCGTTGTCAAGTTGATTTAGATATGTAAAATAGTTTCCCAGCCTCGCTGTTCGCAGCGCCCACTCCTGCGGCGTGCCTTCCTTCATTTCTAGTTGCCTGCGCAGAGCCGTATGATTGTAAAGTGTATATTTCTCTGGCATGTTGAGTTTGTTGTACAAAAAGGCTTGCATTTGCACGTTATTTGTGATAATTTTGTCAATTTTCTCTGGGTTTAAACGTTTAATATTGTTAATTGGCTCGGAAATAAACAAGTCTTCAGCGTCGATGAACTTATCTGGTTTGGAATTGCTAATTTTGTCGTATAATTCTTCTACATTTTCTAGGATATCTCGAGCTAAGTCAACTTGGTTCAGCTGAATCAGGTAGTAGCATAGTAAATTCTGGATCCTTAGCAGGACAAAGAGACACTCATCGCGAAGGGCGTATGGTTTGAGCTTGTCATATGAAATTTGGAGGATGTTCCTTTTCTCCACAAGGGATATCGGCATAGTTTTAGCCGATAGGAGAGAAAGGTAGCCTTCCATAGCCAGGGATCTTACGTGATGCTCATGATTCTCTTTGCCTAACACCATCAAATCGGTATACAACGTCTGAATATCTTTCTTTAAACTCTGCAGCCGTTCTGAGGAGTTTTTGTTTTTGATCGCAGTTGTTACATTTTGAAACGTGAGTGTGACTCGATTTAATGTATCCATTTTGCTTTAAATACACTTTTAATAAATTTTACCTTTAAAAATCCACTTGATCTTGCCGAATTGTTTTTTGAAATTTGTCACATTTTAGTTTTTTTGTGAGTGCTGGCTAAAATAAAAAGAGCATAGACTGACAGCATCTTGCCAGTTCTGAACTCACGGAAAAGTATGAATGCAAAAATATTTCTTTATGCTGAACCTTAGAGCAACGCGGCTTCCGTCCGGGATACGGATGCCCGCAGTGCTCTAAGTGCTGAACTGTGTTTAAATATGAGGGTGCATGCTGCCCGTCTTATGCGTCTTGTGTATGTACATTTGTGCATAATATAGTGTATACTGTGTCGGCCGCACGCTCAGGCGATTGTTGCGACGCGAGAAAGCGACCGAACGCGGACGCACAAAATATAAGGCAGACAAGACACATACTTTTTGATAGGGGTTAAAGTTCATACCTTAATAATTTCATAATTGTAGATTTTTATTCTCACACACAGGGGCTCTTATATCTTCTATGATGTTAAAGATGCTTCGGTTACTTGTTATTATTTGGAATTATGATCATAACGGCCCACTATCAGCAGGAAAAATATTTGTTTTTTCCCGAACGTTAAAAAAGTACATTAAAAGTGACTCCTTTTTTCAGTAGCAGAAATAACCACCTTAATTCAACGAATTAAGGTGGTTATTTTGGTTTTGACGCAGATCGTCACTTTCGCAAATGGTCATTGCAAAAAATTTGGTCACTTTCGCAGAATGTTATTATTTTTTTTCCTTTTTTCTCTAAATTGTGAATGACATTCTGCGAAAGTGACGTTTTGCGAAAGTGACCATTTGCGAGTGACCAAATTTTTCGCGATGACCATTTGCGAAAGTGACGATCTGCGTCAAAACCGAAATAACCACCTTAATTCGTTGAAACTTAGCCGATACTATTTTATTCACTACGGTGGACCTACCGATTTGACCTACTGGTAGGACCACTATGTACTCGTAGTCCTAGGGCTTTTTAGAATATCGTAGTGTCCTATAGACCTTTTTTCTGTCAAGCGTTTTTTTCAAACATGGACCGATCCCGCCGCCGCGTACCTATGCTATACTCATATACTTACGTCGCCGTCGTTGGTCACAAAATAAGACTGGACATGGACTAATTTATTTAACTTCCTTAAATTAAGTTTATTAGCTACTTTTATAAATTGCACTTTTCCGAGGGTAAACCAAACAATTAATAAGCTTTCTTCGATAGAGAATATCCTAGCTAGATAACGCTTCACGAACTGAAACAGCACCTCGAAATAGCGTCCCACTTACAAAGGGCTCTTAATTTGTACAAACTCACATGTTATATCACTTATTTTGTACAAAATAAGCGCCCAGCTTGTAAGTGGGACGCTATTTTGAGGTGCCAATTTTGAAACTGATCGGACATTATCTAGGGTATTCTTGATTGAATCAAATATTGTGACTCCTATGGTCAGAAAATGACAACGTTCCGGACATTGGAACACAGCCTTTAAACGCAATTGAGAGAATAAAAAAACACAATAAAAAGCAGCTGACCATTTATTCACAATAGTGATAGGTAAATTAATTTTATTTTAACATAATCAGTTGTATATTTTCTAAGAAAGTTTTATACAAATAACACCAAGGGCAGATGGTGAACAAAATAGATATGTATTTATTTAGGTGAGCTAGGTGGTGATTTTGATGTATTTATGAAGGTCTGGTCTGTCAGCAAATCAAAGCAACAAGTCTCTTTCAGTTTTCTTAGGGCCTTCAAGCCTTCCGATGCAGAACCTTTGCCTCCAACTACCACCTTAAATCCTTTCGGATTTAGTTCATCAGTGCCTGCAAATTGACCCCGGGCGCCTTCCACCCCCCGGGCACCTTCCATCCCCCGAGCACCTTCCACCCCCCGCCCACCCGGCCCTCCGCGCGGACCGCCTGGTGGCCCGGCCACTTGAGGTGCCTTTCTAGGTGGAATTGGGTAGAATTCATCAGGCTCTGGAGCTGGTGGATCTTCAGGACAATCGCAGTTTAACCTTTTGTTTAACAGTGAAAGCCTCACTCTCCAAGCTGGCTTGGGCTTCAACTTCGGCTTCGGTGGTTCCTCTTCACAGACACAATCTTCAGGTGGTTCTGGAATTGGCTCAGGTGCTTCTTCCGGGTGCAATTCAAAGTATTTAATTGCTTCCTCTACTGTCATTTCGCTAACTGGTTTCTTTTTAAATTTGATATTGAAGCCGGACAGGGTTTGCGTTTTTTGCGATAATAGTTTCAAGTTGTTTTCCATTTCAATCTTCTTCTGTTCTTCTATCATACTTCTCAGAATATCGTAATCTATGGGCGGCTCTGGTTCGGGTTCTGGTTCGAAGCAGTCGCACCGTGGTTTATCTTCCCCTGGATTGCAAGTGTTTTGGGTGCAAGAACACTTTACACCTTTTTTAGCTTTCCATTTGTCTCCCTGGCATATGCAACACTTGCAAACCTTTTTTTTGCCACCACCACCACCTGGCGCACCACTAGCACCGTCTTCATCTTCATCTGGTGGCTTATCTGTTATCGGTGGTGCCGTGTAAGTTGTGCAGGGGCATAGTTGTTTGCGTATTTTTTTCATTGAATCTCCACCATGGCAAAGGCATTTCACTTTGCCATCGACAGGTCTCCCACAGTTCTCGCAAGTTTGTTCACCTGGATCTCCTGGCTTCCATTGCTTGTTAATTGTTGCTTTCTGATTTTGGCCATTGGGTACCTTCAATTTTATTTCATCTTTTTTTTCTGCAAGATAAGTACATAGAATAAAAAAATAGAACATAAATAAAAAAAAGCCTTATAAAGCTGAATATGGTAGGTTACCATGCTTATAACACCGGAAAATTACTATAAACCCTGTAAACCGCCTCAGGGCTGACAAATGTTGATTATTTGTATGGAAAAATGCAAAATGATAACCCTAAACCACGGCTCTGTCACTCCGCGCGCGAGTCTGAACCGCTCGGCGTCCTCTGAGAGGACAAATTTCATACATCAGAAAAGATAAGACCTACGCGGTAGAAAGAGAGGCAACTACTAAGCGAATGTTTTGGAGCGAATGGAGCGCTGTGGGACCTGAATTGCACCTTATTGTGTCGGAGCAAGAGTCGCAATTTATTTAAGCGGTCTTTCGGAGTGCAACTTCTGTACGTTAGTACTATTATCTATTCTGTGCCTAAACGTAAATAGACTATTGTATTCGATAATTCATTAATGGTAAAACACAATTTTGGTCTAGGGATGACTGTAGATATGCACTTTATCTTGAAAATTGTTTTTTTCAAAAATGTGGTGGTTTTCAGCGATTTTAATAATTTTCCGGACACTCTGTATACTCAGCAGCTTAAGAGCATGACGAGCTCGAGAGCAGTTTTGTCTAAGCATTACGCTAATAACAGTACTGAGGTTAATTACTAAATTTTCGTGCATGTCTTTATTGTTCCTGACCTTGAAAGGAACGGAAGATGATTATAGTAAAATCTATTTTTATAGGGTAGAAATAGACACAGGGGGATGTTTGTGTGTGTGTGTTCGCTACCTCTTCACGCCTAAACGGATGGAAGAATCTGTATGAAATTTGGCACACATAGGTAACAGTTTATCTGGATCAACATGTAGGCTACTTTTTCCCGTACGAAGTCGCGGGCGGCCGCTAGTAGAAATATAATCGATAGTAAAAGTCTCACTGGGTTGAGGGCAGCAAGATGCGCCTTCTTTGCAATCATCAGTAGGCTGGATTTCTTTGCCCAACCGTTCAAACATATCCAAAAGGTTAGCTTGGTCCGAGTGACAGACACCATCAAGAAGGTTAAATGGATCTGGCGTCGGCTTTGGTAAGTCTGAGGCGTCGGCCAGAGGCTGGGGTGGTCTTTTGCAGGGTGGTATATGGCATACGGATAATCGTATGGGTGACTGAGTCCTCGAAATTAAATATGTCTCGAGAGTTGATGACACAGACTTGGAAATCACCTGGCAACTTCCCTCGTCTTCTTCACTTGAACCTTTAAGAAAAAATAGAACGCTCATTCTTATCCTAGTTTATATAGCATTTGTTTTTTTTTATAATTATACCCTGTCTGTATCGACTTTGCGATGCTTCTCGTCCAAAAGCTGTTTAGTTAGGGGATAGTGTTTGGCCTTCACCTCACCTGATGTTAAGTGACGATAAGGCCGAAAGTGTAAGCGCACTACACTTGGAATCCTCACCACCGAGGAACTAGCTATCTTACCCGTACAAATTGTACCCCCTCCTGGGAATCGAACCCGGGACCTCTGCGTCTGACACGTGTGGGCGAACCACTAGACCACAGAGGAGGTTAAATAGTGATCGCGCGAGACGAAGAGTAGGTAGTACAATTTCGATGTAAGTGGATTGTCGAGGCGAGTGGTAGGGCACGACTACGCGCATAGCATTAAGCGCATAGCGTAAGACGACTATCACCCTCCAGTGGCGCCCTCATTTTAATTAATAGAAAATATTTACAAACAATAACCTCAGTAAAATAAAGTTCGTTGTAGTAGTAGTTAGAAAAATAGCAAAAAGTGATTTTAGACGGTATCATTACACTCTCTCGTAGTCACTGCTAGAAGTAAATAGCAAAACTGCTAAAATTTGCTATCTACTTCTACGAAAGACTGTGAGGGAATGTAGTGGTACCTTCTAACAATACTAGACTATGATCCCTAAAAATTCCACGTAAAGTTTTATTTAAACTTTTTCTATTAACAACTTATTAAATAAAAACCTCCGAGGGTGCCACTTTCGGTCAGGGAATCACTTTAACGAGACGTCCATTTGGCAGATAGACGTCCCAATAAAATTCTTCCAAATGGACGTACGTCTTGATTTAAGCTATGGAAGTAAAGGCGCGGATGCTTTCAATTCTGAGGGCTAAGTAATTGTCCAATTTCAAAATCTATCGCAATCGCTTTCATTTGACAGGTGGATGAGACACATTGCTGCATTTCTTTGGTAAGTTTTTATTTGTGCCAAAAAGAAACAACAAGGTGTTAGGAGGTTGCTACCTAGTTGATCTTACCATGCTTTGCTTCTATAGGGATAAACATATCAGATAACAAAGCTGAACATAGGCTGTTCCCGACATCAATTTTCTTAGGAGTGCAGCAACAGGGCCTGTCTTGCATAGTGTCGATGCTTACTGCACGATAAATTTTGGCCCGCTTCCATTTTACACTTCTTTCCACACGATATTCAGTTGGAGCATAACCTACAAATTTTATTGATTTCTGAGAGGCACCTTCAGAATTTTTTTCACTGACACTCTTGGTTTTACATAGCTTTTTCTTCTTTTTTTCCTTTTTATCTTTTTTATCTTTCTTTTCTCTTTGTTTTTTTCCATCTTTAGATGATGAGGGTAAAGAAACTGAAAATTGCAAATGTTATATTTTATACTAATGGTAAAATAAATTAAAGCATTGTAGAGGCATAGATAGGTACCGTCTTTCTTAGAATCTCTTCTTATCCGACTGACCTGTGATATGTGCACACAGATAGGGTTATCATTATCAGTATCATTCGAAGACTTATCACTATCAAATTCATCTGATGTAGAAAGGACTAAAAATATCGAAGAACCCTCAGAGAGTGATTTTGTCAATGGTGTTGTGCTGCTAACGTTCATGGTGGCGTAGTTAATATGAAAATCTCTCGTCACAGAATTTGATGTCTTGTTATGAGATACTCTGACGTATTTTTCTCGTAATTCATTTTTTGATAATTCTGTTTGTGATATATGGTATAATGCATATCTATTACAAAACGGTGTATTTTTCGTTGCAAGGAGTTTTAGACGACTTGTAATATAATCTCTTGGATATCTTCTATTTACATAATACGAACTGAGAAAGAAGAATATGAGGCATTTAATTATATAGGTTACAAATACGAGCTATATATAGTATAACTAGTATTTCGCCCTGGTGCGCGGGCTGCTGAAGCAGCCCGCGGGCTTCGCTCTGTTGGACTGTAAGTGGTGGACTTTGAAGAGTTGGACTGCAAATTGTCGAATAGCCATATTGCCATCCGATCAAATCACATTGCCTTTTGTCTGCAAGTTTCAGGGCGGTGTAGTGATGCGTAATAAAAATGAATGCTCTATTAATATTTCCAAAAACTTTGCTGGCTGTATTTAAATCATAGAGAAACTAATATAAAACTATTATGTGAAACATCAAATCAAATCAGGGGGTGCTAATAATCCCCGAGTGCGGCTCGGCTACCATCAATTACGAAAACTGCACCTGGCAACTTAATAGCACTTGCTATTTAACTTAATCGTTTTGCTATTTCGAGTTGCACAATTCATGGTGTGTGTGTGTGACCTAAACGGGCTTCCAATTAAGCAGCCTGCAGCTCCAGCTTAGGGATCGTTACAGTTTTCAGGCCAACTCTACATTTCCCAGTTACAAAGGCCACATCGTCATAATTAGTCAGTAAGCGACAGCGGCATAATGCTTGCTCGGAGGCGTCAACGAAAATGTGTAATCTAAATCAAGTCATCTGAGTACTGAAAATAAATACCAATCTTTGTTCATCTTCTCAACGATTTGATCATTCCATTTGATCGTAGATCGCCAAACTTCCTGCAGCAATATCTTTTAATTAATCAGGACGGGGCATAAACATACCCAGTGACAAAATTTTTAGCAACTCGCGATTCCTTGGCGGTCGCAAAACTTCGGTGATCTCTTTGTCCACCTTCTTAAAGCTGAGATCAAACCCTAAAATGTCTGTGGCTGGTTTTTAATGTTGGGTCTATTAGAGGCTCAACTTTAAGTCAAAATCTCCTTCCTTATGAATCACAATCACGCCTTTCACCAGTTGCTTCATCTCCTTCTAGTTATCCGTGGAATCGAGACAGTAGTGCCTTCTCTCAATGGCTTTGACTGCTTGTGGATGATGACATGAAACAAAATCGACGTATCGAATTACGATGAATAATACAAGTAGCCGTGCATGGAGATGATGTGGCACCAAAGGTCATCAAGGTGATCTTATAGGTTTCTAAGGGCTTCTTTCTTTCCATTACCCTCCAAAGGAAGCACAGGGCGTTTTGATCCTGATCATTTACTTAATCTCCTTTGGGTGAAACTACTACAGCCCCTGCAGAGTCAGTTGCCACCTCGGGGATGGCGAACCGCCCGGTCACATTGTCTGTTAGAGGTATGGTTCGTGGTAAATCCCCGGGGCATGATGGGCTCAGTATAGAGCATTTGCGGCATGCAGGTATCCATCTCCCGCGAGTGCTATCCATGCTGTTTAACTTTTGTATAGGGCATTCATACCTTCCTCATGATATGATGAAAACAATTGTTACGCCTATAATCAAGGACAGGACAGGAGACAGTGCGGATCCTAACAACTATAGATCAATATCGTTAGCTACAATTATAGCTAAGGTGCTGGACTGTTTGCTTGATCGACAGCTTAGTCAACACCTAGACATACATGATACACAATTTGGCTTTGAGCCCAATTTATCTACAGAACGTGCAATCCTGTCGCTCAAGCATACTGTTCGGTACTACACAGATAGAAAAACGCCTGTCTATGCATGTTACCTGTCCAAGGCATTTGACTTGGTATCATATAGCATACTGTGGAGAGAGTTGGCGGGGTCGGGTGTGCCTAGCGAGGTTGTAAATATCTTTAAGTTTTGGTATGGCCATCAGATTAATCATGTGAGATGGGCTGGATCACTCTCAGATGAATACAAGCTGGGGTGTAGCGTAAGACAGGGTGGGATAGCTTCCCCGAGGCTGTTCAACCTCTACATCAACCGACTGCTCGTTGAGCTGAGCAACACACAGATCGGTTGTCATATTGACGGAGTGTGTATCAACAATATAAGTTACGCAGACGATATGGTGTTGCTCAGCCCATCGATCGCAGCGCTCAGGCGTTTATTGTCCATCTGCGAGCGGTTTGCGGAGGGTCACGGGCTCAGATACAATGCAAAGAAGAGTGAGATAATGGTCTTTAAAGCTGGTACCAAATGTTATTCAGTCGTACCGCCGGTGACATTGCGCGGAACGCCTCTAAAACAGGTTACAGCATTTAAGTATCTGGGCCATTGGGTCACTGAGGACCTCAAAGATGACATGGACATAATGAGGGAACGAAGGGCGCTGGCTGTTCGATGCAATATGTTGGCTCGTAGATTTGCACTGTGTACACATAAAGTTAAGGTGACGCTTTTCAGAGCATACTGCCAGTCCTTTTACACGTGCAGTCTATGGGTCAGCTACACGCAGAAAACATACAGCGCGCTTCGTGTCCAATACAACGATGCGCTCAGGATATTGTTGCGAAGGCCTAGATATTGCAGTGCATCAGCAATGTTTCGCGGAGGTTCGAGCTGATGGCTTCCACGCCGTTATGCGTAAACGCTGCACCTCGACGCTGGCGCGTCTGCGTGCCTCACGCAACTCCATCCTGAGCACCATCGCCGACCACTGGGACTCGCCTTTCTTGCGCCACTGGGTTCACCTGCATGCTTCCACCAGGCCACCCCTTAAGCGGGCGGATGTTACATTGCTTTAAATTGTTATTGGGTAATTTATTAATAATGTAGATACGTTATAATGAATATATTAATTTAATTAATTTAATAATGAACATTTAATGTAATAATACTATGTACTAACATATCTTTTAAGTTCAATTGTTACTAACCATTATGAGTCTTTGTTTCTCGAAATAAAAATTGAATTGAATTGAATTAATCTGCAGGAACATTTCCCTGATATCTGCAGTAACGGCTACTTCTCTTTTTCGAAACCTAAGCAGGACATCAACTAATGAATTCGACAGATCTTGGCCAGTCAGTTATTCGGTATTCAGAGACACTTCTTGAGTTTCGGCTTTCGCATCAAAAACAAGTCTAAGTTTTCCAAGTTTGTTGATATTTCGAACGCTAAAATGTAGGATACCAGACTCGACCAACTGGTGCCTGAGCAGTTTTCTTGGCATAATCTTTTTCCAACATGTTATGCATAATTCTGCTTCGTGTAGTCTACTGCGTATCTCGGATCAAAATCCATCATCTTAATCAAGCGTAATCTATTTTCAACGTTTCTCTTGTTGTTGGGTTGGGAAGCTTGATGTCGTCGTTCCTCCACAGCAAAGCAGACTCCCAGTGGCCGTCGATTTTCTTCGACTTAGTATCGAGAATGCGAAGTGCTCGTTGTTCTTCTGGAGAATATCTAGGTAGCTTAGAATTATTGATGCCTATGCTATCAAGTTTAAATTAATTCTCTAATAAGAGGTGAAGTTCATCCTCTTCTTCGGACTAAAGTGACAAGCAAACTCGGGCATAATCTTCCTCGAAATTGACGATGAAACTCCATGCAGTATCCAATTAAGTTCAGTGAGAGAAACGACAAGCTCATCCTTCCTGCCTTCTTTTATTTCTCGGCTTATATTCAAATGACAATAACCTTTGCCTATGAGGAATTGAGGATTGTCTGTCGATCGTGGTGGTCGTATTAAGAAATCATGTTGCCATCAATAGGAAATATGCAGCATTTTTTTTTGTATAAAAAATCAAAAGTATAATGCGTGAGAAAATCAACTGTAAAATTAAAACTTTTCACTTGCGTTTTTTTCTCGTGATATAGTTACTTGAAGTTAGCACGCAGCAGCACCCACCGAAAACATTCTATACAAAACGGTCATGTTTTGTGACGTCACCAACCACGATTTCAAGCGAGAAATTATATCCCTAAATTTTGCATTTAAGTACATGACATGTGTCATACAAAATATAATTTCTTATTCGTTATTCTATCTGACTGTTAGGTGCATTTTATCTGAAAATGAAAAAAAAAATCTTTATGTTTCCCTGATTTCATCGTGTGATAAAACTAAATTAATACATTTTTTTTCTGTTCCATCATGCTTACGTGTCCGCAGCGATCAAGCTCAAATTTTCTATCAAAATTGCTGACTTATGCATATTCCCTATATTTGTGTCTTGGAAGCGTGAAGTTCTTCACCGTACGAACTCGTTCAAGGTTGATGGATCCTGTATCTGTCATAATAAGTGTCAGAGAGACGATCTTGCCAGGTTGTTACAGCCGCCCACCGCACCCTTAAACGCCAACTCGACGCTTCAACCTCTGGCACCTACCACGTTGGCTACACTGCTCTCTACAAGTGACACGGTGAACCCTTCATCAAGCAGAGCACACGACGTGTTAAAATTGCCTTCAGGCCCCTGGACGGTTACGGGAAGCACTTTCAAAAAGACTCGTTTGGAACTTGCCGACCCAGATGTTTGCGGTAGTCGCGGTAGTCTCTGGATCTTTCTTCTATTCGGTCTCCGTCTCCATTCAGACATCACGGTGAAGTAACTTATGGTGACTACCTTTGTAAGTTGAGCAACCCGACCTTCGACTTGCATCTATCTCGATAATGAGTAGCTTTCAAGCATCATAAACGTATTTTCCGCTTGCAGATCCACTCCCAGCGTTGGTTAACGTCTCCTCTTTTGAACTTGTCACAGGTAATCTGATGGCCCGTGTCATCACAAAAACGCACTTAGCTTGTTGCTTGGGTTTTATCTTCGTGTTGTTCGTCAAATCCTTCGTTAAAACCTTATCGGGTGAAATCGGTCGTTTACATGTAACTGATTTGAAGGACTTCGGTGGTTGTGGTTCTATGCCGCCTATCCGATCCCGCAAGCGGAGCGCATTGATTTGTCATTACAGGCGGGATGAAACAATTTGGGCGCCCTTTTATTTTTAGCAAGCGGGGTGTAAGGGTGGGTCGGGGACCCACTTAGGATCGGGAACCTTCACGTTTTTCACGGATCTTAACCTGGACTTTAATTTTTAATATTTTTTCTGGAGTTTTTTAAATCCAAATACTTTTTTCATACATAATACCCCTCTTTTCCACCTCCTTCTGCGAAAACAATCATGTCAATCAGTCAGTGAGTGAGTGGTACCTGGTAACCGAGCTATAATGAATGCTGGGTTTTCTGTAATTTTGTAAACCTGCCACAGGCAGTAATCTAATAGCCCGTGTTATCACATAAAACGCACCTAGCTTTATGCTTGGTTTCCTTCGTGCTGTTCCTCAAAACTACCTAATCGGGCATCTGTCGTTTGTATGTAACTGATTTAGAGGACATCGGTGGTGGTGGTTCTATGCCGCCTTTCCGAGTCCGCAAGCGGAGCTCATTGATTCGTTATTGCAGGCGGGATGAAACGATCCGTTTTATTTTTAGCATAAGGGTCTTACGATTTAGCGTTTATTTTCCTGCGGGTGGCTTCGTGGTTTTCAGTAATTTAGTATGGCGGCCATATTGGTATTCCGCCATTTTGAAAGTTTTTTCCTTCCATTAGGATCTGCTTAGAGTACTCTACAACTTTAGTTTGAGCACCATCTCTACCTATGTAGTACCATTTTGGCGGGCAGTACTCCGTCATGAGGATCTTGACCTGGACTTCCACTTTTAATTTTTTTTCTTATAGTTTTCTAAATTCTCAATACTTTTTCTCTGCATTGTACCCATCTACAATTACTCCTTTTTGGTAATAAAAATGTGGCTTTACCTGGAAATTAACCTCACTTTAAATTTCAGTGTTGCCATCTTTTCGATGTAAAAATAGTCAAATGTCATTAGTATTGGCAAAATCTAATGGTTTTTGATAAAAAATATTTTAAAAGGCCGCTATTTCTTTTTTTCACATTTTCACAAATCTCGAAAAGTACCCTGAAAATGGGTAATTTTTTTTACAGGGCACTACTACTTGATATTTTGCATAATTCGTCAATACATGGCAACAAGTGGTTTTTTTTTTGCATTTTGGGGTAAATCTCAAAAGTTACCCTGATATGGGGTAAAAATATTCTACCAATCAATACACTGTACCTATACCTACAGCCGTTCTATGAACCTCAAAACGCTCCAGTGTTTCCATCTGGAAGAAAATCGACTGTATGGTGGGTTTTCTGTAATTCTGTATGGCGGCCATTTTGTTTTTCCGCCATTTTGAATTTTTTTTTTGCGCTTCAGAATCTGCTTAGAGTCCTCTTCAACTTTAGTTTGAGCACCATCTACCTATGTAATACCATTTTGGCGGGCAGTACTCCGTCATGAGGATCTTGACCTGGACCTCCACTTTTAATTTTTGTCTAAAAGTTTTCTAAATTCTAAATACTTTTTCTCTACACTGTACCCATCTACAAATGCTCCTTTTTAGTATTAAAAATGTAAGGTACTTGAAAAAAAAAACCTACTTTCAATTTCAGTGTTGCCATCTTTTCGATATAAAATAGTCAAATGTCATTAGTTTTGGCAAAATCTAATGGTTTTTAATAAAAAAGATTTAAAAATGCCGCTATTTCTATTTTTCATATTTTTGGGGTAAATCTCGAAAAATACCCTGAAAATGGGTATTTTTTTTTTACAGGGCACTACTACTTGATATATTGCACAATTCGTCAATACATGGCAACAAGTGGTTATTTAATTTTTTTGCATTTTGGGGTAAATCTTAAAAGTTACCCTGAAATGGGGTAAAAATATTCTACTAATCAATACGTTGTATCTATACCTACAGCCGTTCTATGAACCTCAAAACGCTCCAGTGTTTCCATCTGGAAGAAAATCGACTATATGCTGGCTTTTCTGTAATTCTGTATGGCGGCCATTTTGTTTTTCCGCCATTTTGAATTTTTTTTCGCGCTTCAGGATCTGCTTAGAGTCCTCTACAACTTTAGTTTTAGCACCATCTATCTATGTAGTACCATTTTGGCAGGCAGTACTCCGTCATGAGGATCTTGACCTGGACTTCCACTTTTATTTTTTTTTCTTATAGTTTTCTAAATTCTCAATACTTTTTTTCTACATTGTACCCATCTACAATTACTCCTTTTTGGTAATA
This sequence comes from Agriphila straminella, assembly GCA_950108535.1. NCBI lineage: Eukaryota > Metazoa > Arthropoda > Insecta > Lepidoptera > Crambidae > Agriphila > Agriphila straminella. Next base: position 2,104,784 of record OX467303.1, on the reverse strand, counting down.
AAAATGTGGCTTTACCTGGAAATTAACCTCACTTTAAATTCTAGTGTTGCCATCTTTTTGATGTAAAAATAGTCAAATGTCATTAATATTGGCAAAATCTAATGGTTTTTGATGAAAAATATTTTGAAATGCCGCTATTTCTATTTTTCACATTTTTGGGGTAAATCTCGAAAAGTACTCTGAAAATGGGTAATTTTTTTTTACAGGGCACTACTCCTTGATATGTTGCAGAATTCGTCAATACATGGCAACTTTCTCAAGTGTCGTAAACTGCCTCAAAATAGCCTTAAAATATTTGAAAAATGTATAAAATTTACAAAATGGCCGCCACCGCGTCCGCCATATTGATTTTTCGATTGTTCATATTTTTCCTATATTAAGCAGCATATACTGCGTGCAATGACGTTTCGATTTTCTATCTCACTTGCACCCAGCCGCCGCAATAGGACTTGAAAAAAGGGCATCTCGAAAATGACTTTTTCCTCTGCAGGATTCAGGGTTGCCAGACGTTGTCAACCAAAATACCAAAATGTCACTTGTATACAGACTATACACGAACCCTCATACTCGGAATTTCCAAAAAGTGGTTATTTAACTTTTTTGCATTTTGGGGTAAATCTCAAAAGTTACCCCGAAATGGGGTAAAAATATTCTACCAATCAATACGTTGCACCTATACCTACAGCCGTTCTATGAACCTCAAATCGCTCCAGTGTTGCCATCTGGAAGAAAATTGACTTGAAAAATGGCGTGTTTTCGTACCTCAAACAAAATGGCCTCTACAACAGGCGCCATCTTGAATTTTTAAAAAGTTTCCCCGATTGGTAAAAATTGAGGGTAATTGTGGTGAAACGGTAAAAAAAATATTCTCAAACTAAAAAACACTTTAGAGCTGTGGCCCCGCGGTTTGGGGTCCAAAAACCGTTTTTTTCAAAACTCTCCGGCGCGGCCGCCATTTTGTTTTTTTGTTTTTTTAATATTTTTCTAAAGTTAAAATGACAAGTTTTACCACTCTTGTAAGTTTGAGCAAAATCGGTTGGAAAACAAAAAAGTTACAAACTTCGTCACAGCCGCCATCTTGTTTTTCCCAAATGTCATAATTTTTCCCCAGTTCGATTGAGGTTTTGCACATTTTCCCCAAACACCACTATACCCTTTTCCACCTCCTTCTGGGAGAACAATCATGTCAATGAGTCAGTGAGTGAGTGGTAATCGAGCTATATATAGTATAATTTCTAAAATACCTACCTACATGATAAAGTGTACTGACCTTGAAGAATCTGTGTTTTCATAACTGAATTGAGTTGTTGACAATTCTGACCCATCACTGACAATATCATGGCCTGATGACAAATCAGAACTGGTATTTGATGTATAACTACTTCCATCGATTGAAATAATGCTAACGGTTGCGATATCCAAGTTAGACGCAGCTAGCAAACCATCGGAGTTGTTTGTTTTTATTATAATAACTGATTTTAAACTAGATCTTGAGGGTGTCTTTGTAGAGACTGATCGTGATGAGCATGTGTCACATAAATATGAAATATAGTTATCTTCATTTAGCTCCCGTCTATCACATGCGACATTAAGGTCACATCGTGGATTAGCCACGTCTTCACCGTTTTTTGAAACTTTATAAAAACATTGAGAACTGCTTATAAACTCATCATTAGAAGAATCCGTCATATAATTATTATTTTTTAACAAAAAGTTTAACGTCATATGAGGAAGAGGCTCATGTAGTGATGTCTCCGTAACCGTACCCTTTTCATTTTGGTTTTCTTGATAATTACCTCTTAAATCTGAATTCTCAGAATTACTCTTTTCTATACAGGATTTCTTAGCGAATGCAGGTATACCGACAGCACTTCCTACCGTTACTTTTATACCTTCATTATCATTCATAACTTCTGGTTTCGGGTATGGAAAGCAATCATCTGGACATGGGCATGTTGGTGAAATGTCGGGAGAGGTAACTTTTATTTTGAGATAGCTGTGTTTGAATTTAATTTTCTTTTTTTCACAACCGCAACTGCGATCACATTTAGTATTAGCAATTTCTTCTAACTCTTCGGTAATACCTGCGGTTGGTAAACCTCGCGTGCTTGTCTTTGGTGCTAACGGCCCTACCTTTCTTGCTTTTTTTCTTATTTTTCCCATTTTTTCTGAAACAGTTGGCTCAGGTGGTAAACTAAAATCTTGTCTTATTCTTTTGATTAATCTTTTTTCAGACTGTGTTCTACCTTCGGGTATTGGCAATCCGGCCTCGGCTAATCCTCTTATAATTTTTTCCTTTTGCTCTGGCGATTTTCCAGTAAGTGGAGTCAGAAAACCCTTTTGTTTAGCCAATTTTATTATGTCTTTTTCAGAAGGTGTCGTGGCTTCAGGTGGTATACCTAAATCAGTTTTAGCTTTCCGCAAGAATGTCTTTTCTGAAGGCGTAGTACCTTCGGGGATGGGCAGGCTGAGTTCTGCTAAACCTTTGACAATTTTATTCTTTTCACTAGGTGATTTTCCTCGTAAAGGTGTCAACAAACCAGCGGCTTTTGCTTTTTTTATTTTTTCTGATAAGACAGCTAATGGACCTGCCTTTGGTGTTCCTGGTGTCTGTCCTTCTGGTAATGGTATTCCGGCAGCTTGTGGAGTTCTCAACATACGCTCTTTTTCGGCGGGTACCTTATCTCGCTTTGGTTCGGTAGGAGATTTAGGCTCTGACGCAATTATTGAAAAAGAAAGTGGTGGTGCTCCCTTTATTTTAGCTATCAAAGCTTTTTCGGAATGTGTTCGTCCTTCTGGAAGCGGTATGCCCATGGCTTTTTGAGCTCTTAGTAATTTTTCTTTTAGTTCAGGTGGTTTACCTTCAAGAGGCACTATAAGTCTGGCAGCTAATGCATTGTTATATCTCTTTTTCTCTATTGCTGTTGTTGGTATTGGAGGCAAACCAACATCTTTTCGAACTTTATCTATTAGTTCTTTATCAGAAAATGTTGTACCTTCTGGAAGCGGAAGTCCTTGCAGCGCTAGTCCACGCAAAATTTTTTCCTTCTTTTCTCGTGACTTCCCAGATAGCGGAGTCAATAAACCTGCCACTTTAGCTCTACGAAGTTTCTCAGATGGATGCTCTGCGGCTGGACCACGAATTTTAGTTATCATAGCTATTTCTGAAGGCGATCTTCCTTCAGGTAACGGTATACCTGCTGCAACTAAGTCTCTTAATATTTTTTCTTTTACATCGGAGGGCTTAACTGCGAGTGGAACTATTATACCAACAGCCATTGCTTTATCATACTTCTTCTTGTCTGCAACAGTCTGTGGTTCTGGTGGCAGACCAATGTCATATCGAACTTTGTTAACTAAGTGTCTTTCTGATGGAGTTTTACCGGAAGGTAGCGGTAAGCCCTGCGATGCTAGATTCCGAAATATTTTTTCCTTTTCTGCAAGAGTTTTTCCTTCTAAGGGGCTCAATAATCCTGCTGCTTTTGCACTTTTGAGCTTATTGATGGGAATCTTTATGTCAGACTGGAGAGGACTAAAAGATGATAATTTAATCCTATTTACTAAAGCTTTCTCAGAAGGAGTTCGTCCTTCTAAAAGTGGTACTCCAAATAGATGTTGAGCTCTTAAAATCTTTTCTTTTAATTCAGGCGGTTTACCTTCAAGTGGCGTTATTATTCCAGCTGCTAGAGCATTGTTATACCTCTTTTTCTCAAAAGGTGTGTTTGGCTTTGGCGGTAGACCAAGATCGTTTCTTACCTTCTCAATAAGTTTGTTTTCTGAAGGAGTTGACTCTTCTGGAAAGGGTAGACCTTGCATTGCCAGTCCTAGTATGATTCTTTCTTTTTCTGCTGGTGTTTTGCCAGTAAGCGGTGTCAGTAAACCAGCAACTTTAGCTTTTCGGAACTTTGCAGATGTTCGCTCCTGGGGCTTGACCTTGGTAATAATGTCTGCTATTAGAGCCTTTTCCGACGGCGTTCTTCCTTCAGGTAGCTGTATACCAGCGGCATGCATAGCTGTTAATATTTTTTCTTTTTGAGCTTTTGATTTTCCTTCGAGCGGGGTTATAATTCCAATAGCCATTCCTTTATTATACTTTTCTTTATCTGCTGAAGTTTTAGGTTCTGGTGGGAGTCCAACATCATGTCGAACTTTATCGATTAGATTTTTTTCAGAATTAGTTTGTCCTAGAGGTAGCGGTAAACGTCTCAGTGCTATGTTTCTTAATATGATTTCTTTTTGTTTAGGTGTTTTTCCTTTTAAAGGAGTCAATAAGCCGGCAGCTTTTGCTTCCTTTAGCTTACTAAGTGGAAATGATACACCAGGAGGGAATGACAATTGTGCTAGTTGCTTAACTTTTTCCACTAACTCTTTTTCAGAGTTTGTCCGTCCTTCTGGAAGAGATATACCTAAAGCTTGCTGGGCTCGTAACATTTTTTCTTTTTCTCCTGCAGTCTTACTCTCGAGTGGTTTAATTACACCGGCAGCAAAAGCTTGGTCATATTTTTTTTTATCTTCAGTTTTCTTTGGCACTGGAGGTAAGCCGACGTCATATCTGACTTTCTCAATGAGTTTTTTTTCTGAAGATGTTGCGCCATCGGGAAGCGGTAGTCCTTTTAATGCTAAACCCCGAAAAATATTTTCCTTTTGTTCGTGTGTTTTACCAGCCACAGGAGTTATTAACCCCGCTGCTTTAGCTTGACGTAGTTTCTCAGATCCTGTTTTCAAAGTTGGGCCAGATAGACCACCTTTTATACTAGCAATTAGTAATTTTTCTGATGGTGTGCGACCTTCTGGGAGTTCTATACCCGCGGAATTTAAAGCTCTTAGAATTTTTTCTTTCTGATCGGAAGGTTTTCCATGCAGTGGAGTTATTAGGCCAGCAGCTATTGCTTTATTATATTTATCCTTTTCCCCGGATGTTTTAGGTTCTGGTGGAAGTCCTAAGTCATTTCGAACTTTACTAATTAGTTTCTCTTCTGAAGCATTCTTTGGTTGAGGCAGAGGTAGGCCGCTTAACGCCAGCCCACGTAGTATATTTTCCTTTTGTACTGGTGTTTTCCCTTCTAAAGGAGTTAAAAATCCTGCAGCTTTAGCTTTCTTAAGTTTATCTGAAGGAGTTGGCGAAAGCTTCTGACCGTTTATTTTTTTGATTAAAGACTTTTCTGATAGTGTTCTACCATCTGGCAGCGGTATGTTAGCTGCTTTAAGAGATTTCAAAATTTTTTCCTTTTGATCTCGTGTTTTACCTTCAAGAGGTGTAACGATTCCGGTGGCTTTTCCTTTCTTGTATTTTTCTTTATCTGTAGCTGACTGAGGTTCCGGTGGAAGCCCGATGTCTTTACGAACTTTATCCAATATATACTTTTCCGAAGGAGTCTTTGCACTAGGTAGAGATAAGCCCATCAATGCTCTTTTTTTAATTATATTTTCTTTTCCGGTGGGAGTTTTTCCGTCTAAAGGGGACAATACTCCAGCAGCTTTTTGCATTTCCAGTTTATCTGCTGAAATACTAGTGTGAGGAGGGGCTGGTGTCATTCCCTTAACTCTTGCAATTAAAGCTTTTTCTGAGTCTGTACGCCCTTCTGCTAGTGGTAAGCCAAATTCATGCTGGGCTTTTAAGATTTTTGCTTTGAGTGCTGGTGGTTTGCCTTCAAGTGGGGTTATTATTCCGATGGCCATGGCTTTATTGTACAATTCTTTTTCACGAGGTGTGTTAGGTTCTGGTGGTAAACCAACATCATGTCGAACTTTTCCAATAATTTTTTTTTCAGACGGAGTTCTCACGTCTGGAAAAGGTATACCAATCATTGCTAATCCACGAAGTATCTTTTCTTTTTGCTCCGGGCTTTTACCTTCTAAAGGAGTTAATAAGCCAGCAGCTCTTGCTCTCTGTAATTTTTGGGAAGGTGTCTTTTGTAGTACTTCACCTTTAAATTTTTCAATCAATTCTTTTTCAGATGGCGTTCGTCCTTCGGGTAATGGTATGCCAGCTGCATATTGCGATTTAAGAATCGCTTCCTTTTGGGCGGGTGATTTTTCTTCTAACGGATTGATTATTCCAGTTGCCTGTGCTTTATTGTAATTGCCTCTTTCAGTGGCGGTCTTGGGTCCTGGTGGTAAACCCAAATCTTTCCTGACTTTTTTTATCAATTTCCTTTCTGACGTCGTCTTTCCTTCTGGCAAAGGAAATTTTGCCATCGCCATACCTCGAAGAATTTTTTCTTTCTGTTCGGGTGATTTTCCTTCTAATGGAGTCAGCAAACCAGTAAATGTTTTTTTGTAGGGGGTGCCTATCTTTATTTTTTTAATCAGAGATTTTTCTGAGGGCGTTCTTCCTTCCGGAAGCGTCATTCCCAGTTCAGCTTGATTTTTTAAAATACATTCTTTCATAGCCAGACTTTTACCTTCTAAGGGTAAAAGAATGCCTGCAGCTCCTGCTTTCTTTTCTTTTTCTCTATCTTCTGTTGTCTTCGGTGGGGGAGGTAGTCCTAAAGCAGCTCTAACTTTCATTAATATTTCTTTCTCCGATGCTGTGTTCCCTTCAGGAAGTGCCGCGCCGGTCATTGCTAGATCTTTGAAGACTTTTTCTTTATATGCCGGTAATTTTCCTCTAATGGACGGTTCTATTTCAATTTTCTCTCCAGCAGCATTCGACGATTGGTCAATTATTTCTACCATGTATTGGCCACAAAGAATACAATCGCAATTATCACAGTTTTTCTTCTTGTAACAATCATACAGCCCTTTCATAACTTCAAACATAGCATCAGAAGTACAAGAGCAGCAGCACCCATTCTCTGATGATATTGCCTCGCATCTATAAATTTTAAATCCTTGTTCTGACATCGAACATTTAAAAGTGTCTCGAACCCTCGGTATGTTGAACTCAGATAATACATTGATAATAAAGTTTTGAGTAAAAAGAGTTTTTTGACATTGATGCTTCTTGTGGATTATATCTAGGCGTTGTATAACGAATTCAGATTGGTCTTGGAGTTTGGTTTTATCCTTGTATTGTAATTTTGACTCAAGAAAATAATTTATTCTTTGATTATCATTTGAATATTTAAGTCTACTGATCCAGTTAATTAAATCTTGCTTAATTTTTATTATTTTAGATTCGTTTTGTAATGCAGATCGGCATAATATATTTTTCATGATATGGTTTTTATTAGTATTATCTATATCGCAACTGTGGCTGTCATTATGAATTAGGGCCTGATAATTATAAGTTTTTGTAGGAGAAAAGGCATTGAGATTTCTGAAAAGTGTTATTAGGTTACCATCGTATTTATAGGCCTTTGTGTTTTTACTATCCTTTAATTTAGATGTATATTCATCATTGTGGCCTACTTTTCCATCATCTGCCATTTTGAACTATTTTTTTTTCTTTTACATTATATAATTTATAACGTTTATTGCTGCGAAAATCAGCCAACTGGAAATAAAAGAATGGTTATACACCTCAAACGAGTTTTAGGCTTCAGTTGCTATTGTCGTATTTCGCAACGCAATCAAAGATTCAAATCTTTGAACGCAATGAGAAGCACTTGATATTAACCTTTAAAAAACGTTTCACAATCGTCCGTAGCAAAAGACTGCTTCAGTGAGAAAGAAAGTGTTAGGACTAGTAAACACTTTACAAATATATTCTGCAAATTTTCTACACGCAAAGGAAAATTTGAATTTGAACTATAGACGTATTCTTCTAATGAAAGTGCAAATGCAATTTAAAAGCTAATAAGGAGATATTAAAAGTATACTTATATTGATTTAAATTTCGGTAATTTGTTGCTTTAGTAGGTAAGTAATTAGGAAATTACAATGACTTTGGAGCGATATTGAGTTTAGAGTTTAGACCATTATACCAATGTATTTGTATTCAAGAAAGCTTTACGGCAGATACGGGTAAGTTTAAGTCTGAAACATATTGTTGCCTCAAGTGGTTGGAGGAACCTATGAAGAACTGCAGTCTTGACGAACCACGTGTGTTCTCTGATCACTGAGCACCATGGACACTGATCTCACGAAGGTTTTACCTGCTGATTTTGACGTACTCTACTCGCACTTGCTGTTTACATTTGGCTTTACATTACTCGTAGTTTTTACGTCTTTTTTGGTGTACTGGATAATATTTTATAGGTTCATTGAAACGTAACAGCTTTGTCATTCAACATTGCCAAAATGACTTCTTGTGACATTCGATGTTCTATTCTTGCATAACTCACATAGATAGGCACACAGGCTACATACAGAACAATATGCCATAGAATACAATAGTGGATTGTATTATATGCGGAGCAAAATATTTTTTTTACGGCGAGGGCGCTTTTTTGAATGAAGTGTGGGATTCTTTAGTAGAATCCTGAATGTAGCGAGGCTTCGAGCAGCGACGGCTTCGTCCCGAAAGGAGTAGCCTTAGCGAATATTAATCTATTTAAATTATTCTGGCATTTTTTGCGGGGGGGGGGGAGTGCACACAAGTGCAGTTCCGCATACTCACATACAAAAACAACACTGTAATGACGACACTCACACAAAAAATAAAACAAAACAGCAAAAATTTGTGTACAGATGAGTCACACATCAAAATATGACACGTTTTTGACATAACTCAATGGCAGGTCAATGGCCTCGCCCTAGCAGTGAGCTACTTAGAAACCAACTATGTATTAGTTATTGTGTGTATTAGTGTATTAGTAGTAGTAGTGTATTAGTTATCCACGCGGACGAAGTCGCGGGCAAAAGTTAGCTAGTGATCAGAAGAAGTTCATTGGTTTTTAAAATGAAATAATTTTGTGTAATTTTGGCGGATGCATTTATTTGGGTTCGATTTTTTCATTAGAAAATAAATTCTAGTGTCTATGTATTTTTCCACGATTAATCTTGCAAGTTCTAAATTATGGTCTGTAAAATCAATTTCATAAGAGTGATAGGTAGGAATGGGAATAAATCTTTTCCAACAACAACAATTTGCTCCAAGGAACCTAGGTCGAAAAACGATTTTTTACGCCTTTCCGTCAGCTGACTAATACTGACGTAGGTTAATATCGCATAAACCAGCCGCGCTAGGATGAGCGCCGTGACTATTTCTCGACATTTATCTCACGATGTCTGTCGCGCTCACATCATCATGTCATGCAAAAATATCGCAAATGAATTTGACGCAGAATCAGTGCAAAGACCAAAATTGACCAAAACTTTATCGAAAAACATTATATAACGGTAACATCACTAAGTTGCCCATCGGCGAGAACTCGGATTTATCTAGCGACAGATCTGAAATTTGTATGGACGAGCCATGGACTAGCAGACCCGATGTCACTGAACAAATCTGACAACTAATCAAGAACAAAATATACAAATTTTATGTTTAAATGTAAACAAATAGCAATAATACGATAAAAACATACTTTCATGTGAAATGTAACACCGTCTTTTTACCCGACTGCAAAGAAAGGGTTATGTGTTTCGCGCGTATCTTGTAAGTATGTTTGTATGTATGTATGTTTGTATGTATGTTTGTATGTAATATTCTTTATTACCTCATATCTTTCAAACGGCTGAACGGATTTCTATGATTAAGATATCGTTAGATTGGTCTTTTCAGCCCAAGTGTTCTTAAGAAGGTGGCGTTATAAAAAAACTAACATGGCGGCTGTACGGTGCTATTATACGTAGTGAAAAAAAAAATTTTTTTTTAGAATACTGCAATATGGGTGTCAAATTAAAGGGCTTATTATAAGGATTTCAAAAAGGTATTTCATGACCATAATATAATTATAAAAAAAAAACAATAAAATAAAAAAAGTAAATTATATTACGCAAATGCGAGCGGCCGCTATAAACATGTCAATGAGAAATTTATATTTTGTTTGTGTATGTTAGCCACATTCATGATGAAAAAATAGGCTATAATATCATCCCAAAATCCCTCGGGATCGAAGCCTCAGGCTATGCCGCAGGGCACGGCTAAGTATTAACTTAGCCGTGCCCTGCGGCATAGCCTGGCGCTGTAGCCGAGTACATCGCGGTATGGTTTTGTATTCATCATCAATAGATTTCTAGTTGCATAGACCATATCAATAGATGGCGTTGTAGCCAAATACATCTCGGTATGGTTTAGCTCTCTGTAGATTATATAAGGTCTTTTGTGTTTATACTGAAAATATAAAGATGACAATAAAAGAATCGAAGAAACGATAACGAGAAATAAGAAGAAAAACTTTTTTAATTGATAATTATTTTAATACGATTCCATCTAGCTAGCTAGAGTACATTCATTATTTATTATACTAGATTCCATCTATCTAATTGGAACGCGTGTTGCATTACTTTACTTGCATTAATATTGAAATAGTACATTACAGCCGTGAACGGGAAGCTAGCGATTGCATTGTCGAGGATGGTTTGAAGCCCGAGCCGCAGGCGAGGGCTTTAATCATTCGAGGCAATGCAAGTAGCTTCCAGAACAAGGCTTGTATAGTGCTTTTCTCAAGAAATGCGAGGAAATAAAAAACTTTTCAATTGAAACTTAATTAAATTTAATTAATATTAAAAATGAGTAATCAGACAAATCCTCTGAGTAATCTTGAATTACGTGCAGCGCCATCTACCGCCGAGAAGCAAAACCCATCTCATTTCGCTTCTCGGCGGTAGATGGCGCTGTACATAATTCTCTCGCAGGGCTTGCTGTCAGTTGTCTTGACCCTAAAAAAATCTTATTTAAACCACACGATGAAAATTCTTTTAAAGAATTAGACCGTCTACGTAATTTGTAAGAAGAATATAACTAAAAAGACGTAAATAAAAAACAACTAAATTTAAAAAAATTAAAACCCGCCTGCCTAAAAAAAGACAAGTCAACAGAAAAATAAAATAGAAAAACTAAAAAACCCACATGCATCAAAAAACAAGTCAACTGAAAAGATGGAAACAAGATAATATATAAAGGCAAACTTAAAAAATATTGATGGTAGTGTTTAGATTAAAGGCAAACTTAAAAAATATTGATGGTAGTGTTTAGATTAAAGGCAAACTTAAAACATATTGATGGTAGTGTTTAGCACTTTTGTTCAACATAATTATTACCCGACTGCGGGTTATGTATTTCGCGCGTATCTTGTAAGTATGTTTGTTTGTATGTAATATTCTTTATTACCTCATATCTCTCAAACGGCTGAACGGATTTCTATGATTAAGATATCGTTAGATTGGTCTTTTCAGCCCAAGTGTTCTTAAGAAGGTGGCGTTATAAAAAAACCAACATGGCGGCTGTACGGTGCTATTATACGTAGTGAAAAAAAAATTTTTTTTTTAGAATACTGCAATATGGGTGTCAAATTAAAGGGCTTATTATAAGGATTTCAAAAAAGTATATCATGACCGTAAAATATAATAACTAAAAAGAGATAAATAAAAAAATAAATTAAAAAAATTAAAAAACCCGCCTGCATAAAAAGACAAGTCGACTGAAAAGATGGAAACAAGATTAAATAAATATTAAAGGCAACCTGTCATAATAACATGCAGTCGGAGGCATATAATTCAATTATTCATAATGTCACTTTCTTTATGCATGCCTCCGACTGCATGTTATTATGACAGGTTGCCTTTAATATTTATTTAATCTTGTTTCCATCTTTTCAGTCGACTTGTCTTTTTATGCAGGCGGGTTTTTTAATTTTTTTAATTTATTTTTTATTTACTTGATGTTCCAGACCTCTTTTAACAGCAAAAAACTCATCAATTCGGCATTTTAAACACTGCAGCGTTCACATGCGCGACTGGACTCGGTCTAGAAAGAAATCCGGGCGCAACTGGTTTTATTAACGCGTATGCCCATTTGAGCTTGTACTTCGGCAGAGAGGAACGCTTCGTATAGCCACTCTTTCTGGTACGAAGCCCGTCTTACTCTAAGAAGCGAGGGATTCAAAGTACGTCGCCCGAGCCAAAAATATATTTTGCGCCTGAGTGATACACTCTACTTTTCATCACCCTCTATGAGAAAATAAAAGGCGCCTCATATTTTATTGTATTATTATTATTTAATCCGACTTACCTCAGTGTCTCAAGACGAAAGTCTATGAACAGTGTGTGTTGCCAGTGATGACTTACGGCAGTGAAACGTGGTCGCTAACTATGGGTCTCATAAGGAGGCTCAAGGTCACCCAGCGTGCAATGGAGAGAGCCATGCTCGGCGTTTCCCTGCGTGATCAAATCAGAAACGAAGAGATCCGCAAGAGAACTAAAGTAACCGACATCGCTCGAAGGATTGCTCAGCTGAAGTGGCAATGGGCGGGACACATAGCGAGAAGAACCGATGGCTGTTGGGGCGGAAAGGTTCTGGAATGGCGACCACGCACCGGACGGCGCTCCGTGGGTAGGCCCCCGACAAGGTGGACCGACGATCTGGTGAAGGTTGCGGGAAGCCGCTGGATGCGGGCAGCGCAGGACCGATCGTCGTGGAGATCCTTAGGGGAGGCCTACCCAGCAGTGGGTGTCGTGCGGCTGATATGATGATGATGATTATTTAATAAAACATAGAGCAATAAAAAAGAGGTTTTTTATTTTTGAAAAACATATTGTTTTCTTCTTCATGATTACTGACAAATTATGTAATTTTGGAATGTGCTCATCAAGGCCGTACATTTGACACCCATATTGAAAAATTGAAAAAAAAATCTTAAACGTTAGGGACAAAATATATAGGTAATTTTGGAATGTGCTCATCAAGGCCTTTCATTTGATACCTATCAAGGAAATTATATTATACGAAGTAGGTACTTATAATTTCCTTGATACCCATATTAAAAATATAAAAAAAATATTTTTTTTTGTTAAATTTTTGTGACAATGTATATAATTTTGGAATGTGCTCATCAAGGCCTTTCATTTGATACCCATATTACCCATATTGAATTAATTCTATTATGGTTGGTTCAGCTCACCAACCAGCGACCCCCGCCATTTCACAGAAAAGTTGATATGACTCATGAATTTCAATCAAGAAGATTAAATTCATATTCTATGCCAAAGAAGAATTTAAACTTTTCTTTGTAGCACGAACGTGGCACGAACTTTCAATAGGTAATTATTCATTCTTTGTAGTAAGTATGTACCACTGACCTCTATTATACAAGCGTACTTGAAGCTAAGAACCTTTTAGTTTCAAATCAATTTGGATTCAGGCCGGGAAAGTCAACAGATGATGCTGTTTTGGAACTCACTAGTACTGTAGTTGATAATCTGAACAATAAACTAAAGCCTTTAGGACCATAATGTCCACTTCTTAAAATGACCACTTCCCAAAAAGAAGACATCCCAGAATTACCATTCCCAGATCGTAGTGTCCTTGGCGTAATTGGGAGGAGAGGAGGCACAGTTCTTTGCTGAGTCGGCTTTAAGAAAAAAACAAAAAACCGACTTCAAAAAACCTGCCTCTAAAAAAAGGAAGAAATAATATGCAAATCATTAGATACGCATTATCATTGTTATAATAAAACACGTCTATTAAAGTCGGGTGGGGCTGGAGAACATCTTCCTTTTTTATTCTAAAAGCCCCACCCGACTTCAATTGACGTGTTTTATTATAACAATGATAATGCGTATCTAATGATTTGCATATTATTTCTTCCTTTTTTTAGAGGCAGGTTTTTTGAAGTCGGTTTTTTGTTTTTTAAACAATTTTTTTATTTTTTTATTTTTAGTGTAAGTACCTTCTGCATTAGGTAGTGTAGGTATATTATTTAGGTAGAAAAATCGGCTCAGCCAAACGTGAGATAATCGCGGAGAAACATACATACATACAAACTGAAACTTACCTCCTTTTTTTGAAGTCGGTTAAAAAGACTACACAACGGTATCCCTTCCCCAACAAAAAAAATCATCTAATTCGGTTCATAAATAACAAAGTTGTCAAGTTAGTTGATTTAATATCATAGTATTTTCAGGATTTCTTGTAAACTACTGAACCGATTTGAAAAAAAATTAAATGGGACCATCTCGCAAGAAAACTCAATCGAACAAAAAAAAAATTTTTGAAATCGGTCCATAAATGTCGAAGATACGCGCGAACAACGATAAAAAAAAAAAAAAAAAAAAAAAAAAAAAACATACAATCGAATTGAGAACCTCCTCCTTTTGATGAAGTCGGTTAAAAAGTCATGTTATGGCTGGCGAAAAATGTACTGACTCTAAATCTAAATAAGACCAAATATATTAATTTTGCTCCCAAGCGCTCCTCTCAGCCAGATGTAATGTTTAGTTCAACTGCGCATAACTGTAACGATATCTTTAACAATACATGTACCTGTGTTTCAATATCACGCACTCACAGTATTAGATACCTAGGTGTTATTGTTGATAGCCTAATGTCGTGGTCCGAGCATATTCATTCTGTTGCAGTTCGTATCGAAGGCTTATGTTTGTTTTTAGCAAGGATGATTTGATGAATTAAGAGCTAGTGTCGATCCTGCCACCCTCAGAACTGCATACTTTGCCCTCGCCCAGTCTATTATGTCGTACTGCGTAACGGTTTGGGGTGGTTCTGGAAAAACCATGACGTTAGAACTTGAAAGGGCGCAAAGGGCCATCTTGAAAGTTATGGCCTTCAAGCCGAAAAGGTTCCCCACTAACTTAGTTGGGAAGTTCTCTCTATCCGTAAACTATTCATACTAAATATTATATCTACGCAAAAATATGCTATTATCGTTTGACCCGTCAATTTTGGCCAATAAAAGAAGAAAAGACATTCTAGCATCTCGTTTGGTATGGTGAAACATAATAAAACATAATTTTGACTTCATATCGCCTATTTTGTATAACAAAGGGAATAATCTTTCTTCTTCCGAAATAAAAATGTAAAACAATGTTATACGAGTGGCTTCTTGGCCTGGACTATGATACAGCCGAGTCCTTGGTTAAATAAATATTTTGCAAACTCATGCACCCTTATTCACACACACACACACACACATAGCATACACACATATTTGTTATTTTCTTATTTTCCTGTTTCATATTGTTATTTTAGCATTAAGTTCAAATCATGTCTTTAATGCCCGCATCAATTTGAGGTGGGCGCTAATAACTGTAACACAGTCTTATGACTACCACTGAGCAAGTAATCACTACGTATGACTACAACATTACAAACGTAGGTAGTTATTATTTCCTCTGTTGTTACAACGGTTGTTAACGCTAACGTTTTTGTATTCATGTCATGATTTAAATAAACTTTTATTATTATTAGGTACTTGTTTAATAGAGGTCAGTGATAGGTACTTGATATGAAGTGACAAATTAAAACAGTTATTTAAAAAAAAAAACTATTTATTTTAAGTCAATTTGCATTTTTTCGATTACTTACATTTTATACACTCTACCAACAGTAATTAAAATAAAAAATATAAATATTCTTGCAAACGATAGCAATGGACGTGTAAAACTAGTCAATTTTAAGATTATAATTAACATTACATTAACATTATAATTAACCTTCGAAACATCACATTGGTAATCCACTTAGCAGTTCCTATTTCTATTAACTTTAAAGCATATTTTACACTACAGCAGAATCAGTTTGCAGAACAAAAGATCCTGAACATGATCAATTACATTATTACAAAAATAACCATCAAGTTTGCGTGGCAACTTCCTCACAAGGGCACCCCTCTTGAATAGGTTGAGGTATTTCTTCAGGATGTTCTCGAAAATATCGTAAAGCATCTTCAAAACTTAGTAGTACTACGTTTTCAGATACAGGGCGTTTCTTTTTATAAATAAATTTAAAGCTGGTGGTGGTCTGTGTCATTTCTGATTTCATTTCAGTAACTACTTTATGGAAGTGTCGCAGACTTCTGGTGTGATAACACTGTGTTTGATGTTCTGACGCCATAGATGTTTCGTTACATCTACAACACCTTTGATTGCAACTTCCGGATACACATGTGCCATTTCCGCATCGGCATAATATACCGCTATACCCTTTTGTGCCTTTGTGTTTCTGATGAGTCTTCTGGTTAGATTTTTTTTGGTTTAAATGTTCATCTTCAGCTAATTGGACAGCGTTTCTTCCACTGTGATAGCAACTATTACTATTATCTCTACTACTTTTATGATACTGGCAAGTACTTCTATCGTCAACAGTATGTTTGCATGTGTGTTTCTTTACTTCTTCATCATGATGATCTAAAAGTATAACATCTAATTAGTAACTTATAAAAATATTTTGTAAATACTTGAAAGATTTATTTTTGCCTATAGTCTGTTGAGAAAGGTTGATTGTATTTATCACAATTTTTTTTCAAGTGCCAAAAGAGAACAAAATTGTAAGCTCATTTTGTATGACCGAAATGGCAAAACGAACTGAGAAATCACCTACATTTTATAAAACAAAGTCCCTCGCCGCGTCTGTCTGTCTGTCTGTTCGCGATAAACTCTAAAACTACTAAACGGATTTTCATGCGGTTTTCACCAAATGATAGAGCAATTCTCGAGGAAGGTTATAGTGTATAATAAGTACAGGGTTTATGTAAATTGGTAGAAATATGACGATAACAATTGTTGAAGAAGTCGGCAAAAATTAAGCCGACTGGGAGCTTGCATCAAAAACACTGCATAAACCTTTTGAGCTATAATAAAATAATGTTTGATGGAATTGTTCATTTTAATAGTTCAGTTTAACAAAAAAGTCCGTGATGGCATATATCTATCTTTTAAGAATAGCTTACTATACCCATTTTATCTTCTTAAAAATTGGTCACTTACAATGCGGTAATTTGGAAAGCTATATAGAAGTAGGTATTCAGTAATAATCCTTATCAATTTAAATACGTTAGTTACCTTAAGCATTTTATACACATTATTTTACCCTTTTACACCATACCATTTAAATGAATATCTTAGCAGTCATCGTAAAAAATTAACGCGTGCGAAAATAAATTCAAGCACGTTTCTTGCACCGATGACGGAACGGGACTGAAACAAACTTTGGAGCGAATGGGTAATGGGGGTGTTGTTGGAAGGTCGCATTTGGCAAAAAAGGAAGGACCCGAAGCGAAGCGAGGGCGGGTCGCTAGTACCAAATAATAAGTACTCTGGACACTAGTGGCACTCTCAATATGATACTGGATCGATTCATTCGCCATGAAGTCGATCATCTATTTCTAAAAATATTTGTATGTAGGTACTTTTATACTTGCCAGGGAAGTTAGGTAGGCACTGAAATAACGCAACACTTACTGTTACTAACAGCGGTATCATCGGATTCAATAGAAATTTCAGTAGTAACGTCGTTGATATTCTTGTAATCTGTCTTTTCTGGTGCATGTTTCGTGTCCGCTGTGAATTCGATATAACTGAATCTAGACGTCACGTTGGCAGAAACGTTTTGTTGACTTGTTGGACCGAAAGCCAAGATGGACATGGCACCCCAAGTAGACGTCAGGAAAGAATTTTTTAGATGTTGTGGATCATTTAAAGAGTCGCTTGTTGGATTATTATTTTTATAATTGATGCAAGTTTCTGAAATCAGATAAAAATTATAATTTGTCATAAAATAAATAATGGGATGATAATAAAATATCTAAGCAAAGTAAAAAGTTAAAATTTTAAGTACTGTTAAGCACCTTCTGTTCTGTAAGTGTTATATTTCTTCTCTTCTGAGGAATCTGGTGATAATGTTGTTGTAATAGGGCATAGACAATTATCATCAACATTGGTTCCTTTACAATTGGCTCCAGAATCTTTAGGCGAACAACAGCATGGTCTATCGCGTATGGTGTCTACGCTTATAGCGCGAAACACCTTAACTGGCTTCAATGCTATAGTTTCTTTATCCATGAATTGGGGGTTAGCCGTTATGGTTTTACTTCTATTTGTATATATCTCTTTTACTTTATAAACACTTGTAGCTTCATCCGTCAAAAAACTTGTCCCTTCATTTTTGAAAACTTTCATTTCTTTCTTGTGTTTTTGTAACACATCAGTTTGCATTTTTTTGTCATGTGATAAACTATCACGAATTCGTAGTGGCTTCTGTTTTTCTTCCTTAGTAAACTTATATTTTGATGTAGATTGTAGTGCATGATGATTTTTTTTACCTTTCTTTGAAATTTTAACGCCCGCGCCTTCAGTCAAATTAGTATCTGGAAAGTAGACATTCCCTTATACATCTTACAACATTATATAGATGATAGCATCTATATTATATATTATATATCCTTATAAATCTTAGCACATTGTGTTGTCTTGAATTATGTGTATGATTAATTCTCACACATTCGTACTTTTGAAAATTTGAGATTCCATTACTTATACCTAATCTTTGCAATCTTTTAAGGGATGTATAAAATGTGGTATCTATAAAATGTGATAAATATGTTTGCTCAAACACATAAACTAGGACTAATGAATGAATAATGAGGACTTTTGTCAGTTGTTTTATCTCACGAAGTCCGCCGTCAACGCTCTCATCTATTTGTAATAAAGATAAAACTCGTTTAATTCATACTTTGTAAGATAGAACAACTATACACTTTATTTATTTATAGATTTTGTACACACACACAATTTTTTAATATGTTAGGGCAGTTCTCAAAAAACTTGCAGATCCCGATTTTTAGGTTGTCCATAGCATAAAGGATTTTTTTTTGGAAGTTTGAGCTACGGTTCCCGTAAAATAACTACTTTAGAACATATTTTAAGGACTTGGCAACCCCATCCATATTTTTAAAGTTAGTATTATTGTTGCCATCAATTAATAAAATTGATTTAAAAATAGACAAAATTTTCTCCCCATACTGTCCCAAATTTTTTCTTAGTGTTTCAATAAGGTTTTAATGTATGTTATTTTCAATCTATCGCATATTTTCAATCTAAGTACATTTCACATATATGTTCTTGTGAGCTTTGTTCCTTAAACGATCGTTATGAAAACACAAAAAAATTGTTCAGGTAGGTAATGATGTCAATCTGTTCACAATTTATATAAATATGCGATCGATTTATTTTTAGCAATCCGAGACCATGTTCAGGGTGGCATATCTCCCAGCAGCTTCCTACTTCGCAACCCAGACGATGATATTTGATAACACCAAGCTAATGGCTATCTTGCCAATTTGGTCTGGTCCCAATACTTATGCGATAGATTGAAAATTACCCTGGTTGGCCGGTGGTCTAAACAGCAAAGTAGAACAGCAAAGCAAAGAAAAGAAACCGGTAGGTCTGGGGTTAGCCCTTAGATTAGATTGGCGAGATTAACAATTTGTTATAATTTATGTGTACACAGACTCAGCGCCTGTGCTGAGTCCGCCTTATTTGGTGTGGAGTAGAGGATATACTTTAGGGTTTTAACGTAAGATTAAAAATTTGGCATATATTTTATTTTAAAAAGGTGACTATTATCCTAATCGAGATGACAAAAATCCCATGTTGGGCACCTTAAATCAGCTATATAGTTACCTACTTGGTATAATAGTTGCCCACCCAGTATTTTTGTCATTCATTTAGAATTTTAGCTGCTAACTTAAATTATTTATCTCCCATTAACCTTCGCCTTCAATTATTTCCAGTCACCCAATTAATTAATTCCCGATGTTAAATATTTGTGTGACATTTTAAATTAAAATGTGGTTAAAATTTTGGTGGTCATTAACTATTTTTGGGTTAACTGGTTAGTTTGGTGTAAAAACTGTAAAAACTTTGGTTATAATTTTACATGAAAATAGAAAGGCTATTTTTAGCAATAAAATGTGTTTTTGACGTTATACATTATATCTGGTGATAAGTTGAACATAAGACCAATAACATTTAAAAGATAAAATCCACTTGTAATGGACAAAATAAAACTTAATCTTTCAGGCCCCGGAATAAGACACAATAGATTTTCCATTGTTGTGCGACACGATAGGGCCGCTCGGGCATTGATTAATTAATAATAATGAACTGTATTTTAATCACCAAAAACAAAATTACCTTCAGGTCGTCCATTATTTTTCTCCCACCGCCATAAATTCTGTGATAATTGTATGCAAGTGGGATCGACATCTTCTAAAGCACTATCAGTGTCGCACTCATTTGGGGTGGGAATTACTAAAACTGTAGAGTAGTCTTCAGATAGAGATCTCTTTAAAATCAAATGATTTATTATATCTTGGAGAGTGCGATGACTGTTTATTTCAAATAAATCATCACTAATCGGATCATTGCTGTGAGATGTCATGAGTCCTCTTTTATTAAATATCTCACTGCGTGATGTACTTAATCTGTTATAGAGTTCATCTTCTTTGACTTTTGGATGCTCCATTGCATTCATTACACTGAAAAACATTGCAATGATTATTTTTTTTAATTCAAGAAACGAGAAACTTTAAAACAGTGTAGGTTTGTAATAAATTTTGATAATAATTGTACTCACCAATTTGTCGTGTCTGAATAATCAAACCTGAGATTATCTATCAAAGAGTCTGAGCCATCAGTGTAAGTATTATGTTCTGATAACAAGTAATGACTAGTATTAGAAGAGAAGTCACTACCGACGATTGAAATTATGCTTAGATGTACATCGCTCAAATAGGATTGTGTGGATAAACTAAGTGATGACTCAGTTACAATGATCACAAGAGATTCATAGCTTGATCTCGCTGATCTGACTGTTGTGGAGGGATTTAATGATTGGGAAGAAGGTATGACGGTGTTGTATTTAAGTTTTGCATCTAATTCATCTTCACGATTCCAACTGTCAGCTATCCTGAACGGCGATTGATTGAAGTTGTTGGAGAGTTTGTTCTTTTCTTCTTCATTAATCAATAGTTCCTCTTCTGAAGCACTTTCAAAATTTGTCTTGGCCATTGTGATGTAATGTAGACTTAAAGGGTGTCGACTCATTTGACCATCCGTAATCATATATGAAGATTCTGTCGAAATAGCTTCATCCTCAGAAAAACTTGCATTAACTTTATCTTGGTGTGACTTAATCATAAATGAAGCAGTACCTAATGCTCTTCCAACCGTTACTTTAATTCCTTCATTGTCAGTAAAAACTCCACCCTTAACACCTGGGACACATTCTTCTGGACATGGGCAAAGTGACGATATATCGGGAGAAGTAACTCTTATTTTTACATAACTATGCTTAAATCTTATTTTCTTCTTATCACAGCCACAACCACGATCACATGTTGTTGTTTTTATTATATCTTCAAACTCTTCTTCAACTCCCGGGGCCTTTTCTCCAGCTTTCATACCAACACCAACACCTTTAGCACTTTTCTTAGCACCAGCGACACCAATCCGTTTTGATTTAGATCTTATTTTGCCTTTTTTTTCTGAGGGTGTAGGTTCTGGAGGCAATCCATACTCGGCACGTATTTTCTTGATGAGTTCTTTCTCTGAAGCTGTTTTACCTTCAGGTATTGGGAGACCAGCAATAGCGAGTCCCCTAATAATTTTTTCCTTTTGCTCGGGAGTTTTACCCGTCAGAGGCGTAAGTAAACCTTCAGCTCTTGCTTTCCTTACGATTTCTTTTTCAGAAGGTGTAACAGCTTGAGGACTTATAACACCAGTTCTTTTACGTTTAATAAATCCTTTTTTTTCGGAGGGAGTTGGTTCTGGCGGAAGGCCTATATCCTTACGAATTTTTTTGATAAGTTCTTTTTCAGAGGGCGTTGTTCCTTCTGGAATAGGTAATCCGGCTTCAGCCAGTCCTCTGATTATCTTTTCCTTTTCTTCTGGGGTTTTCCCCGTCAGAGGTGTTAATAAACCTTCTGCCTTAGCCTTTTTTAATGTTTCATCAACTTCTTTTTTTACTTTACGTATCATCGATTTTTCTGATGCTGTTTTTCCTTCTGGTAAAGGAAGCCCGGCTATAGCTAGCCCTCTAATAATTTTCATTTTCTGAGATGGTGATTTACCTTCTAAGGGTGTCACTAATCCTGGAGGTGCTGCACCCCGTATTTTATTGATCAGTGCTTTCTCTGATGGTGTGCGTCCTTCGGGCAAAGGTAAGCCAGCATCGTGCATACCTTTCAGGATTTTTTCCTTTTGTGCAGCTGTCTTTCCTTCTAACGGAGTTATTATTCCCGCTGCTAAAGCTTTATCGTACCTTTGTTTTTGTGACGGTGTCCTTGGTTCAGGAGGCAAACCAACCTCTGCGCGTACCTTATCAATAAGTTTCTTCTCAGAAGCTGTTTTTCCTTCAGGCAGGGGAATACCCTGCATTGCTAATCCCCTAAGTATTTTCTCTTTTTGTTCTGGTGTTTTGCCTTCTAGTGGAGTAATCAATCCTGCTGCTTTAGCTTTTTTCAGTCTTTCTGATGGTGTGCCAGTAATAGGCCCTGCGGGAGGAGTTGCTTTTATTTTAGCGACTAAAGCTTTTTCTGATGGCGTTCGGCCTTCGGGCAAAGGTAAGCCTGCATCGTGCATATCTTTTAAGATTTTTTCCTTTTGTGCAGCTGTCTTTCCTTCTAACGGAGTTATTATTCCCGCTTCTAAAGCTTTATCGTACCTTTGTTTTTGTGACGGTGTCCTTGGTTCAGGAGGCAAACCAACCTCTGCGCGTACCTTATCAATAAGTTTCTTCTCAGAAGCTGTTTTTCCTTCAGGCAGGGGAATACCCTGCATTGCTAATCCCCTAAGTATTTTCTCTTTTTGTTCTGGTGTTTTGCCTTCTAGTGGAGTAATCAATCCTGCCGCTTTAGCTTTTTTCAGTCTTTCTGATGGTGTGCCAATAATAGGCCCTGCGGGAGGAGTTGCTTTTATTTTAGCGATTAAAGCTTTTTCTGATGCTGTTCGGCCTTCAGGCAAAGGTAAGCCCGCATCATGCATACCTTTTAGGATTTTTTCCTTTTGTGCAGCTGTCTTTCCTTCTAACGGAGTTATTATTCCCGCTGCTAATGCTTTTTCATACTTTTGTTTTTGTGATGGTGTTCTTGGTTCAGGTGGCAAACCAACCTCTGCGCGAACCTTTTCAATGAGTTTCTTCTCAGAAGCTGTTTTTCCTTCAGGCAAGGGAATACCCTGCATTGCCAATCCCCTAAGTATTTTCTCTTTTTGTTCTGGTGTTTTGCCTTCTAGTGGAGTT
Organism: Agriphila straminella; assembly: GCA_950108535.1. Taxonomy (NCBI): domain Eukaryota; kingdom Metazoa; phylum Arthropoda; class Insecta; order Lepidoptera; family Crambidae; genus Agriphila; species Agriphila straminella. Next base: position 2,081,701 of record OX467303.1, on the reverse strand, counting down.
ATCAATCCTGCTGCTTTAGCTTTTTTCAGTCTTTCTGACGGTGTGCCTGTAATAGGCCCTGCGGGAGGAGTTGCTTTTATTTTAGCAATTAAAGCTTTTTCTGATGGCGTCCGGCCTTCGGGCAAAGGTAATCCTGCATCGTGTAGGCCCTTCAAAATTTTCTCCTTTTGCGGAGTTGACTTTCCTTCTAGTGGAGTGATCAATCCTGCCGCAATAGCTTTTTGGTACTTCTGTTTTTGTGAAGGGGTCCTGGGTTCAGGTGGCAAACCAACCTCTGCGCGAACCTTATCAATGAGTTTCTTCTCCGAAGCTGTTTTCCCTTCAGGCAAAGGAATACCGTGCATTGCTAATCCCCTAAGTATTTTTTCTTTTTGTTCTGGCGTTTTGCCTTCTAGTGGAGTTATCAATCCTGCTGCTTTAGCTTTTTTCATTCTTTCTGACGGTGTGCCTGTAATAGGTCCAGCAGGAGGAGCTGCTTTTATTTTGGCGATTAAAGCTTTTTCTGATGGCGTTCGGCCTTCAGGCAAAGGTAATCCTGCATCGTGTAGACCTTTCAGGATTTTCTCCTTCTGTGTAGCTGACTTTCCTTCTAACGGAGTAATTATTCCCGCTGCTAAAGCTTTTTCGTACTTTTGTTTTTGTGAAGGGGTTCTGGGCTCAGGTGGCAAACCAACTTCTGCGCGAACCTTATCAATGAGTTTCTTTTCTGAAGCTGTTTTGCCTTCAGGCAAGGGAATGCCCTGCATTGCTAATCCCCTAAGTATTTTTTCTTTTTGTTCTGGTGTCTTGCCTTCTAGTGGAGTAATCAATCCTGCAGCTTTAGCTTTTTTTAGTCTTTCTGATGGTGTGCCAGTAATAGGCCCTGCTGGAGGAGTTGCCTTTATTTTATCGATTAAAGCTTTTTCTGATGGCGTTCGGCCTTCGGGTAAAGGCAATCCTGCATCGTGTAGACCTTTGAGAATTCTTTCTTTTTGCGGGGTTGACTTTCCTTCTAGTGGAGTGATTAACCCTGCCGCAATTGCCTTTTGATACTTTTGTTTTTGTGATGGGGTTCTGGGTTCAGGTGGCAAACCAACCTCTGCGCGAACCTTATCAATGAGTTTCTTCTCCGAAGCTGTTTTCCCTTCGGGCAAGGGAATACCGTGCATTGCTAATCCCCTAAGTATTTTCTCCTTTTGTTCTGGTGTTTTGCCTTCTAGTGGAGTTATCAATCCTGCAGCTTTAGCTTTTTTCATTCTTTCTGACGGTGTGCCTGTAATAGGTCCTGCAGGAGGAGCTGCTTTTATTTTAGCGATCAATGCTTTTTCCGATGGCGTTCGGCCTTCGGGCAAAGGTAATCCTGCAGCGTGCATATCTTTAAGGATTTTTTCCTTTTGTGCAGCTGTCTTTCCTTCTAATGGAGTTATTATTCCCGCTGCTAAAGCTTTTTCATACTTTTGTTTTTGTGATGGTGTTCTTGGTTCAGGAGGCAAACCAACCTCTGCGCGAACCTTATCAATGAGTTTCTTCTCCGAAGCTGTTTTTCCTTCAGGCAAGGGAATACCCTGCATTGCCAATCCCCTAAGTATTTTCTCTTTTTGTTCTGGTGTTTTGCCTTCTAGTGGAGTTATCAATCCTGCTGCTTTAGCTTTTTTCAGTCTTTCTGACGGTGTGCCTGTAATAGGCCCTGCGGGAGGAGTTGCTTTTATTTTAGCAATTAAAGCTTTTTCTGATGGCGTCCGGCCTTCGGGCAAAGGTAATCCTGCATCGTGTAGGCCCTTTAGAATTTTCTCCTTTTGCGAAGTTGACTTTCCTTCTAGTGGAGTGATCAATCCTGCCGCAATAGCTTTTTGGTACTTCTGTTTTTGTGATGGGGTTCTGGGTTCAGGTGGCAAACCAACCTCTGCACGAACCTTATCAATGAGTTTCTTCTCTGAAGCTGTTTTCCCTTCAGGCAAAGGAATACCGTGCATTGCTAATCCCCTAAGTATTTTCTCCTTTTGTTCTGGCGTTTTGCCTTCCAGTGGAGTTATCAATCCTGCAGCTTTAGCTTTTTTCATTCTTTCAGATGGTGTGCCTGTAACGGGCGCTGCAGGAGGAGCTCCTTTTATTTTAGCGACTAAAGCTCTTTCTGATGGCGTTCGGCCTTCGGGCAAAGGTAAGCCTGCAGCGTGCATATCTTTGAGGATTTTTTCTTTTTGTGCAGCTGTCTTTCCTTCTAACGGAGTTATTATTCCCGCTGCTAAAGCTTTATCGTACTTTTGTTTTTGTGATGGTGTCCTTGGTTCAGGTGGCAAACCAACTTCTGCGCGAACCTTATCGATGAGTTTTTTTTCCGAAGGTGTTTTCCCTTCAGGCAAGGGAATACCCTGCATAGCTAATCTTCTAAGTATTTTCTCTTTTTGTTCTGGTGTTTTGCCTTCTAGTGGAGTTATCAATCCTGCAGCTTTAGCTTTTTTCATTCTTTCAGATGGTGTGCCTGTAATAGGCCCTGCAGGAGGAGTTGCTTTTATATTAGCGATTAATGCTTTTTCTGATGGCGTTCGGCCTTCGGGCAAAGGTAAGCCAGCATTGTGCATACCTTTTAGAATTTTTTCCTTTTGTGCAGCCGTCTTTCCTTCTAACGGAGTTATTATTCCCGCTGCTAAAGCTTTTTCGTACTTTTGTTTTTGTGATGGTGTTCGTGGTTCAGGAGGCAATCCAAGCTCTGCGCGAACCTTATCAATGAGTTTCTTCTCCGAAGCAGTTTTTCCTTCCGGCAACGGAATACCGTGCATGGCTAATCCCTTAAGTATTTTCTCTTTTTGTTCTGGTGTTTTGCCTTCTAGTGGAGTTATCAATCCTGCAGCTTTAGCTTTTTTTATCCTTTCAGATGGTGTGCCTGTTATAGGCCCTGCAGGGGGAGCTCCTTTTATTTTAGCGATTAAAGCTTTTTCTGATGCCGTTCGGCCTTCGGGCAAAGGTAAGCCTGCGTCGTGCATACCTTTTAGGATTTTTTCCTTCTGTGATGCTGTCTTTCCTTCTAACGGAGTTATTATTCCCGCCGCTAAAGCTTTATCGTACTTTTCCTTTTGTGATGGTGTTCTTGGTTCAGGAGGCAAACCAACCTCTGCGCGAACCTTATCAATAAGTTTCTTCTCCGAAGCTGTTTTTCCTTCAGGCAAGGGAATACCGTGCATTGCTAATCCCCTTAGTATTTTTTCTTTTTGTTCTGGTGTTTTGCCTTCTAGTGGAGTTATTAATCCTGCAGCTTTAGCCTTTTTCAGTTTTTCTGATGGTGTACCTGTAATAGGCCCTGCGGGAGGAGCACCTTTTATTTTAGCGATTATAGCTTTCTCTGATGCCGTCCGGCCTTCGGGCAAAGGTAATCCTGCATCGTGTAGACCTTTCAGGATTTTCTCCTTTTGCGGAGTTGACTTTCCTTCTAGTGGAGTGATTAATCCCGCCGCTATAGCCTTTTGGTACTTTTGTTTTTGTGAAGGGGTTCTGGGTTCGGGTGGCAAACCAACCTCTGCACGAACCTTATCAATGAGTTTTTTCTCTGAAGCTGTTTTCCCTTCAGGCAAAGGAATACCCTGCATTGCTAATCTTCTAAGTATTTTCTCTTTTTGTTCTGGTGTTTTGCCTTCCAGTGGAGTTATCAATCCTGCAGCTTTAGCTTTTTTCAGTCTTTCAGATGGTGTGCCTGTAATAGGCCCAGCAGGCGGAGATGCTTTTATTTTTGCGATCAAATCTTTTTCTGATTGCGTTCGGCCTTCGGGTAAAGGTAGTCCTGCATCGTGCAAACCTTTCAGGATTTTTTCCTTTTGCGGAGCTGACTTTCCTTCTAGTGGAGTGATCAATCCTGCCGCTATAGCTTTTTTGTACTTTTGTTTTTGTGAAGGAGTTCTGGGTTCGGGTGGCAAACCAAGCTCTGCGCGAACCTTATCAATTAGTTTTATCTCTGAAGCTGTTTTCCCTTCAGGCAAAGGAATACCGTGCATTGCTAATCCCCTAAGTATTTTCTCTTTTTGTTCTGGTGTCTTGCCCTCCAGTGGAGTTATTAATCCTGCAGCTTTAGCTTTTTTCATTCTTTCTGATGGTGTGCCTGAAATGGGCCCTGCAGGTGGAGATCCTTTTATTTTTGCGATTAAAGCTTTTTCTGAAGGCGTTCGGCCTTCGGGCAAAGGTAATCCTGCATCGTGTAGACCTTTCAGGATTTTCTCCTTTTGCGGAGTTGACTTTCCTTCTAGTGGAGTGATTAATCCCGCCGCTATAGCCTTTTGGTACTTTTGTTTTTGTGAAGGGGTCCTGGGTTCAGGTGGCAAACCAACCTCTGCGCGAACCTTATCAATGAGTTTCTTCTCCGAAGCTGTTTTACCTTCAGGCAATGGAATACCCTGCATTGCTAATCCCCTTAGTATTTTCTCTTTTTGTTCTGGTGTTTTGCCTTCCAGTGGAGTTATCAATCCTGCTGCTTTAGCTTTTTTCAGTCTTTCTGATGGTGTGCCTGTAATAGGCCCTACAGGAGGAGTTGCTTTTATTTTAGCGATCAAAGCTTTTTCTGATGGCGTTCGGCCTTCGGGTAAAGGTAGTCCTGCATCGTGAAGACCTTTCAGAATTTTTTCCTTTTGCGGAGTTGACTTTCCTTCTAGTGGAGTGATTAATCCCGCCGCTATAGCCTTTTGGTACTTTTGTTTTTGTGAAGGGGTCCTGGGTTCAGGTGGCAAACCAACCTCTGCGCGAACCTTATCAATGAGTTTCTTCTCCGAAGCTGTTTTACCTTCAGGCAAGGGAATACCGTGCATTGCTAATCCCCTAAGTATTTTCTCTTTTTGTTCTGGTGTTTTGCCTTCCAGTGGAGTAATTAATCCTGCCGCTTTAGCCTTTTTCAGTCTTTCTGACGGTGTGCCTGTAATAGGCCCTGCGGGAGGAGTTGCTTTTATTTTGGCGATTAAAGCTTTTTCTGATGGCGTTCGGCCTTCGGGCAAAGGTAATCCTGCATCGTGTAGACCTTTCAGGATTTTCTCCTTCTGTGTAGCTGTCTTTCCTTCTAACGGAGTAATTATTCCCGCTGCTAAAGCTTTTTCGTACTTTTGTTTTTGTGAAGGGGTTCTGGGCTCAGGTGGCAAACCAACTTCTGCGCGAACCTTATCAATGAGTTTCTTTTCTGAAGCTGTTTTGCCTTCTGGCAAGGGAATGCCCTGCATTGCTAATCCCCTAAGTATTTTTTCTTTTTGTTCTGGTGTCTTGCCTTCTAGTGGAGTAATCAATCCTGCAGCTTTAGCTTTTTTTAGTCTTTCTGATGGTGTGCCAGTAATAGGCCCTGCTGGAGGAGTTGCTTTTATTTTATCGATTAAAGCTTTTTCTGATGGCGTTCGGCCTTCGGGTAAAGGCAATCCGGCATCGTGTAGACCTTTGAGAATTCTTTCTTTTTGCGGGGTTGACTTTCCTTCTAGTGGAGTGATTAAGCCTGCCGCTATTGCCTTTTGATACTTTTGTTTTTGTGATGGGGTTCTGGGTTCAGGTGGCAAACCAACCTCTGCGCGAACCTTATCAATGAGTTTCTTCTCCGAAGCCGTTTTCCCTTCGGGCAAGGGAATACCGTGCATTGCTAATCCCCTAAGTATTTTCTCTTTTTGCTCTGGTGTCTTGCCCTCCAGTGGAGTAATCAATCCTGCAGCTTTAGCTTTTTTCACTCTTTCTGATGGTGTGCCTGTTATAGGGCCTGCAGGAGGAGCTCCTTTTATTTTAGCGATCAATGCTTTTTCCGATGGCGTTCGGCCTTCGGGCAAAGGTAATCCTGCATCGTGTAGACCTTTCAGGATTTTCTCTTTTTGCGGAGCTGACTTTCCTTCTAGTGGAGTGATCAATCCCGCCGCTATAGCCTTTTGGTACTTCTGTTTTTGTGAAGGGGTTCTGGGTTCGGGTGGCAAACCAAGCTCTGCGCGAATCTTATCAATGAGTTTCTTCTCCGAAGCTGTTTTTCCCTCAGGCAAGGGAATGCCCTGCATTGCTAATCCCCTAAGTATTTTCTCTTTTTGTTCTGGTGTTTTGCCTTCCAGGGGAGTTATCAATCCTGCTGCTTTAGCTTTTTTCAGTCTTTCTGATGGTGTGCCTGTCATAGGCCCTACAGGTGGAGTTGCTTTAATTTTAGCGATCAAAGCTTTTTCTGATGCCGTCCGGCCTTCGGGCAAAGGTAATCCTGCATCGTGTAGACCTTTCAGGATTTTCTCTTTTTGCGGAGCTGACTTTCCTTCTAGGGGAGTGATTAATCCCGCCGCAATAGCCTTTTGGTACTTCTGTTTTTGTGAAGGGGTCCTGGGTTCAGGTGGCAAACCAACCTCTGCGCGAACCTTATCAATGAGTTTCTTCTCCGAAGCTGTTTTACCTTCAGGCAAGGGAATACCGTGCATTGCTAATCCCCTAAGTATTTTCTCCTTTTGTTCTGGTGTTTTGCCTTCTAGTGGAGTTATCAATCCTGCAGCTTTAGCTTTTTTCATTCTTTCTGACGGTGTGCCTGTAATAGGTCCTGCAGGAGGAGCTGCCTTTATTTTTGCGATTAAAGCTTTTTCTGATGGTGTTCGGCCTTCGGGCAAAGGTAATCCTGCATCGTGTAAACCTTTCAGGATTTTCTCCTTCTGTGTAGCTGTCTTTCCTTCTAACGGAGTAATTATTCCCGCTGCTAAAGCTTTTTCGTACTTTTGTTTTTGTGAAGGGGTTCTGGGCTCAGGTGGCAAACCAACTTCTGCGCGAACCTTATCAATGAGTTTCTTCTCCGAAGCTGTTTTCCCTTCAGGCAAGGGAATGCCCTGCAATGCTAATCCCCTAAGTATTTTCTCTTTTTGTTCTGGTGTTTTGCCTTCTAGTGGAGTAATCAATCCTGCAGCTTTAGCTTTTTTTAGTCTTTCTGATGGTGTGCCTGTAATGGGCCCTGCAGGGGGAGCTCCTTTTATTTTAGCGATCAATGCTTTTTCTGATGGCGTTCGGCCTTCGGGCAAAGGTAATCCTGCATCGTGTAGACCTTTCAGAATTTTCTCTTTTTGCGGAGCTGACTTTCCTTCTAGTGGAGTGATTAATCCCGCCGCTATAGCCTTTTGGTACTTCTGTTTTTGCGAAGGCGTTCTGGGTTCTGGTGGCAATCCAAGCTCAGCGCGAACCTTATCAATGAGTTTCTTTTCCGAAGCTGTTTTTCCTTCAGGCAAGGGAATACCCTGCATTGCTAATCCCCTTAGTATTTTCTCTTTTTGTTCTGGTGTTTTGCCTTCCAGTGGAGTTACCAATCCTGCTGCTTTAGCTTTTTTCAGTCTTTCTGATGGTGTGCCTGTAATAGGCCCTGCAGGAGCAGTTGCTTTTATTTTAGCGATTAAAGCTTTTTCTGATGCCGTTCGGCCTTCTGGCAAAGGTAAGCCTGCATCGTGCATACGTTTTAAGATTTTTTCCTTCTGTGGAGCTGTCTTTCCTTCTAACGGAGTTATTATTCCCGCTGCTAAAGCTTTTTCATACTTCTGTTTTTGTGAAGGGGTTCTGGGCTCGGGTGGCAAACCAACTTCTGCGCGAACCTTATCAATGAGTTTCTTCTCTGAAGCTGTTTTCCCTTCAGGCAAGGGAATACCGTGCATTGCTAATCCCCTAAGTATTTTCTCTTTTTGCTCTGGTGTTTTGCCCTCCAGTGGAGTTATCAATCCTGCAGCTTTAGCTTTTTTAATTTTTTCTGATGGTGTGCCTGTAATAGGCCCTGCAGGGGGAGCTCCTTTTATTTTAGCGATTAAAGCTTTTTCTGATGAAGTTCGTCCTTCCGGTAATGGCAGACCCGCTTCATGTAAACCTTTTAATATTTTTTCTTTTTGAGCAAGAGTTTTTCCTTCTAGTGGCGTTATTAAGCCAGCAGCTAAAGCTTTTTTGTATTTTTGCTTAGTTGATGGAGTTTTAGCTTCAGGCGGGAGACCTAAATCAGCTCGCACTTTTTGTATTAGTTTTTTCTCGGATGCAGTTTTACCTTCAGGCAAAGGAATCCCATGCGTTGCTAAACCCCTCAAGATCCTTTCTTTTTCCTCAGGTGTCTTGCCTTCTAATGGTGTAATGAACCCTGCGGCTTTAGCTTTTTTAAGCTTTTCTGCAGGTATAGAAACTTCGGATGGTATTGGAAGTTTTGGAATAGCTTTTATCTTGGCTATTAGAGCTTTTTCAGAAGCCGTCCTCCCTTCAGGTAGAGGGATGCCTAGTGCCTGTTGTTGTCGTAAAATCTTTTCTTTTTCTGCAGGAGACTTTCCTTCTAGCGGTGTTATAATACCTGCTGCCAAAGCTTTTTCATACCTTTTCTTTTCAGCTGGTGTTTTTGGTTCTGGCGGCAGCCCTAGGGCCGCTCTCTTCCCTTTAGAAACAGCCGAGGGCTTCTTTGCCTTTATTTTTGCAATTATTGACTTCTCTGATGCCGTACGTCCTTCTGGTAAGGGTATACCAGCGTCACGCTGAGCTTGAAGTATTTTTTCTTTTTCTGCACGTGTTTTACCTTCTAATGGCGTTATAATTCCAGCTGCAAGGGCTTTAGCGTATTTCTCTTTTTCAGCTGCAGTCTTTGGTTCGGGGGGTAGGCCGAGATCTGCTCTTACCTTTTTTATCAATTTTTTTTCAGATGCTGTTTTCCCTTCAGGGAGAGGAAGCCCTGACATTGCTAACCCTCTTATAATTTTTTCTTTCTCTTCTGGGGTTTTCCCTTCTAATGGTGTCAATAATCCTTTAGCTTTGGCTTCTCGCATCTTCTCGGATGGTCTTTTTTTTCCTCTGATTTTTTCTATTAACGCTTTCTCTGAAGGTGTCCTGCCTTCTGGAAGTTCAATACCCATTTCTGCTTGTTTCCTAAGTATTTTTTCTTTTTCAGCGCTACTTTTCCCTTCTAATGGCACTATTATACCTGCAAGTTCAGCTTTTTTCATTTTCTCTCGCTCCTCTGCTGTCTTAGGTGCTGGTGGTAATCCAAGTTCCTTCCTTAGTTTTTCAATTATTTGTTTTTCAGATGCTGTTTTGCCTTCTGGCAAAGGAACCCCACCCATAGCTAGATCTCTTAAAATCTTTTCTTTTTCAGCTGTTGGTTTCCCTTCCAACATGGCAGCAACTTCTTTGGATTTTCTCTCGAATTCTTTTTTTCTTTGTTTGGTACTGACAGTTTCCAAGGCGGCTGCGGATTTTCGAAGTATACCCTTTTTTCTTTCTTCCACCGCCAAATGACCACAAAGTATGCAATCACAGGTGTCACAATTCTTCTTTTTGTAACAATCGTATAAGCTTTTCATTACTTCAAACATTGCATCAGAGTTGCAAGAGCAACAACAACTTTCTTCTGTGGCGCCAAATTGACATCTGTAAACTTCCCAATGTCTAAAACTTCCAGGATGTCTAAATGGGTTAACGTAATAAGATCCACTGTGTGGATATACTGCATTCACTACGTAGTTGACGTTGAAAGGTTTGTATGGTTGTTTACGTACGATTTCAGAACCCTTGAACATGAGCTTTATTTGTTTTCTAGTTCCGACGTTGTTGAATTCTGATATACTGTAATGCTTGAAAATATCCTCCATTTTATGAGACGCATTATGACTTGAAACTTTGGCATATCTTTTTATTTTATCTTTTGTGCGCTTGTGCGATTGCCGGCTGAATTTATTTTTGTATAGCACCTTAACTTCGCTGTCGACGCCGCTGCAAGAACTGTCCCTCCGACGGTAGGCAGATTCTTCACCTAAGTTTCGTACCACATTTTTGTTGGTGTAAAGTGTTTGGAGCTCGATGTCATAATTATGCGAACGTATTGTTTTGTTTTTATTTATGTCTGTTTGGATTACGTTTATTCCAGAATGGCAGGTCCAGCTATCGTTTGCCATTATGTTATCTTGATATTTTACATATCAAACCCTGGTGTATGTTTACATAAAAAGTATTTTCGTCATAGATATTTAACATTGATTATTGTCGTCGATATGAGGAAACTGAAAATTAGAACATTAAATAAGTGTCATTACGGTCTTCTGAAGAAGCGTTTCGTAATCATTTCAGATAAAATGGCTTTGGAAGCAAGTTAATAGATATTTAAAATCAGAAATGTGAAAAATGGTCAAGCATACATAAAGGGTAGCTATGTATTTTTCATCATGCTTTATGAACATAGATGCAGCCACAAGGCTACCACATTGAGTCAAACAGAAAAGAATAAAAAGGTCAAAGTATAGAAGATTTTATTCACCAGCCGCAAAAACAAAAAAAGCTATTCACGGATTAAAAAATCATACAACAGAAGTTTATGAACAGTCCAGTCAAGATGTACATCCGTGCTTGCAAAAGGTCCGGTCGTTCTGATTTTTTTATATGTTGCTGCAATGCAATCTAAACCAACATTAAAAAACCAGATTTGCAATTTCCAAAGTGCTGTGCGAGGGGACCCATGAAGTTTTCGGACGGTTTTCGGAGTTTCGTTTTTTTTTTTTTGCGGTATTTTGGTACGGTACCCTACGTGCGCGAGTCCGACTCGCACTTTGCCGTTTTTTTAATTTCATTTAACACGAGTTTACAGTAAGTACAAAATTTTTAGGGTTCCGTACCTCAAATGGAAAAACGGAACCCTTATAGGATCACTTTGTTGTCCGTCTGTCTGTCTGTTCGTCTGTCCGTCTATCCGTCTATCCGTCTATCCGTCTATCCGTCTATCCGTCTATCCGTCTATCCGTCTATCCGTCTATCCGTCTGTCCGTCTGTCAAGACCCTTTATTTCGGGAACGTGCGGAGGTATCGAGTTGAAATTAAAACTTATATAGGTACTCAAGTCTACGGTCCCCTGAAGCCGTGAAAAAATCAATCTTCTAAGTTTAAGTAAAAATAAAACCGGACAAGTGCGAGTCGGACTCGCCCACCGAGGGTTCCGTACAAATTTCTTGGTACCTACCTACTTACTTAAATAAAGACTATATTTTTATGATTTAATTAGAAATAGAAAGTTATCAGTTTCCCTGTAATATGAGTTTTTTGTGGCATAAACGGCAAAGTAAGTAAGTTAGTAACTTGATTTTTCACAGCTTTAAGGGACCATAGACTTTGAGCTTATGGTTTTAATTTGAACTAAGTTTGAGATAAACGGTTTTTTGACACACCGACGGACAGGCATACAGACAATTTATGATTTAATCACAAATGTATAGTTTTCAGATTTTCCCCGTACCTATAGTATAAGACGATATTACTTGCAAAATTTCATAGTTCTAGGTCATCGGGAAGTATCCTATGAATTTTGATTCCCTTGAGAGTGTCGAAATATGCGTTTTTTGCGACATAAACGGCCGTAACGGTACGATAGTGGACTAAAGCGGGGGTCTCCAAACTACGGCCCGCGGGCCATCTCCGGCCCGCGAGCACCAACAATCCGGCCCGCGAATGCTGGATCGTACCAACATACGGTACTTTACAGTATGTTGGTACCGAGCTAGCTAGATCCTGGCCCTTGGGGCTTCATGGAGGAGTTAGTCTGGCCCTTATGCTAAAAAGTTTGGGAGACCCATGGACTAAAGGATAAATAAACAAACACCATTTTTGTTAATTGATGGTGCGTTTATCGAGTTTAAGTATCATCCACTCCTACATTTTAGAGATTTGTATTTATCATTATCAGCCCCACGACGCCCACTGTTGGGAATAGGCGCGCTTTTGCGTCCATCAGAGTTATGAGTATACGATTTATATTTTATTTTGAGAATTAAAACGTGAATGCATTTTTTTTACTTGTTTCTCTTAGTTATTTTCCATTTGGCTCAGTGCAACATTAATATTTGGTGTACAAACTACACTGTGATTTTTTGCATATCATACACATAAGAGTAGTTTTTCTTGAGTTTTGCCAACAGCCTTACAAACTAATTTTTATTTAAACTTTTTTGTATAAGGAAAACAAGTTGTTTCCTTCGAACTTTGATTGTTTTAAAAAACTACTCATATGCAATATGAATAAAAAATATTGCGTTGTATCAAGCCGTGAGCACTTTGGACGCGTTTTCGTACGAATTTTGTTCGTGCGAACACGTACGGACACGCGAGAGGTACCGTCTTTGACGCGTATAAACGCACCGTACCTACATGCGCGGAAGTTGATTCATATCGAAATATAGCAAGCTGGATTGTTAGTTGCGCACAAACGCTCTGCGCATCGCTTACACGTTGCATTCGACGTACATACGCATCAGTTTGGAACTTACGGCCGAATACTCAAAGGCTTCTTAGCTAAAACCTTAGGTTAAGGTCTCCTTAACTTTAAGGAAGCTGTCAGTTTCATAGAAATTCTGTCAAATTTGTCAATTTTTTAGAATTTAAGGTGGCCTTAACTTTAAGATTCGTTTGAGTATTTGGCCGTTAGTCACTTTGTTGTTGTCATTTGTCATTGATTTCTCTAAAAAAAAGTAAGTAATAGCTTTACTGTCAGTTGCAAGAACGATCTTTAAAGTTAATGCTTCATTAAATGTATCGCCATCTTTTTCTTCTTTTAAAGGAAGTAAAGGACGGTGATACCTTTAATGACGCATTAACTTTAAAGATCGTTCTTGCAACTGACTGTTAGAGTGACAAAGATTTTAAACTACTTTATACAACTGTATACATACACCGTTAATTTTTGAACAGGTACCTATATCTAAAAATGAAATGGGGATATCAGACCACGTTTCTGAATATGAATGTGCAGTTAAAAGTTAAAAACTTAACCTACGTATATTCAGATTTTTCATCGCGCTCCAACCAAAGATGACTTCATGAATGCGATATTGTACCCATTTGACGGAGAAAAACGTATTAGTGTGCGCACTCAATTCGTACGACCTACGTTTGCAAATTCGTGTGCTCACGGCCTAATCAGGCCTATTGCATAGCTGCATGTGGTGAATCCACATCAAAGGTTTTTTGTTAAGCAATATTTTGCAACACGGTTACCAACTTTGACGGCAACATAGTATTATAATATGACTTTTTTGGTTCTCATTGTTGCCCGCTTACATTTAGAAACATTGCGCAACAAAAAGTACCTTCAGTGTGGATGCACCAATAAGAAATATATTAATTATCCACTTACCATACAACTTATACATATAGGCAACGAACAGAGTAGGGAGGTAGATTCACATCATAAGTTTCAATATATTTTTATAACATTTCCACTTTTTACATTTTTGTAGGTAAGCGATTTATAAAAACGTTTATATTTTTTTTGTACAATTTATTTTTTTATACAAATTAAAAAATATTATTGTTATTATCTCATGTCGGAATTTGACATTATCGATTGAATTTATGAGTTATGTCAAGAACTGTATATGCCAGTGACGAAACTCTTTGAAAAGAAAGAAGGACGAACTATCACTGACCTGAAAAAAGATTTTGGTATAGAGGTCAATGTCCTAAGTATTTGTTGTATGGTCTGTGGTCACAGCATATTAATGATGAATAAAGTTCTTGGGTTCGGTACACAGACCATACAACAAGTACTATAGTAGCATACTCAACTCATTCATATTATACAATGGTAGTAGACCCCCTTTTAATATACTATATCTATGTAGTAGACCATGGGCACAGAATATATAATAGTCCATGGGTGCCCATGCCCAGGCCGGAGAAAAATGTTTTCTACCACGAAGTGCTAACTTTCTAGAGACCATAGAGGAAACGGGAATCACTCAAGAATTTTATATGATCATTATCATTTATTTATCTTACGGTACTGTTACACATGCTCATTTCAAGCAAGAAAGCATGCTTATATTGAGCAGTTGCTACTTACTAGCATGTGTGTCGGAATGTTGCTCAAAATTAGCATGCTCATTTCGAGTAGGTATGCTTAAAAATCAACAGGCGTGCGATTTTTGAGCATGCTACCTGCGGCGCGGGTGGAAGGGGGCGTGCTTTAAGCACGTCTAAACAGATTTGCTTATTGAGCATGCTAGTATCGATCAGTCGTTTGCAACAAGTGCATAATTTCGCGCAAAATGTCTCGCTGGGACGACGAAAAAACGCTGAAATTTGTAATTTTATACCGAAATAACGAGTGCTTGTGGAATCCCCGCATACCGCAGTATAAAAATAAATTTGAACTGACAGAGAGCGAGGAAGCACGCTATAAAATGGCATGTGTATTTGAATGTTTGCTTTGAGCATGCTTATTCAGGAGCATGCTTAAAACTAGCATGCCTATTGCTAGCAAATGTAAACTGCTCATAAGCATGCGCGTATTGAGCATACTCAATGGCACGGTTTCAAGCATGCTGTTTTAGAGCATGTGTAACAGTAGCTTTACTCTACGGATCATATTCTAGTGTCAAATCAAATATGAATATAAAATTCTTGGACGCCTTTTGAATTGTCAAATTCCTGTTTCATGAAAACTGTAAACATCATGATGAGATTAGAATTAATGTAAAATGTACTAAGTAATTTATGTACATTTTTTAAATGTGTTTTGAATAACAAAGGGTTTATTGGGATCGTCTCGTAAAAACAAAGCAGCAGAATTTTTCAACTTGGATTTCTTCAACCTATGATTAGCTTCGAATCGCATCCCATTGAAAATGCCTTGCAAATGTTCAGGGTACCGGCTAGAGAAATGTAAGTGCCAGCTGGTGCGTTCAAGTTTCCCTCTGAACCCTGCGGATGGCCAGCTCGTGTACCTCTCACAGAATGACAGCGCCTATTTCAAGCCAAGGAGATCCGCCAAAAGCGGCATCGTTGTGAGGGTTGCAGAACACTTTTACGAAAAGTGTGCTGGATTCAATTTAAGGTTACATAGCCAGTTTAGTACTTAATAAAAAATTTCAACACACTTGCTAGTAAAGTGAGCCCTAATAAATCGCTTTTAGGGCCATTAACCGAGCTATAACAAACGCGTGCAATTTATTTGGAATAAATACAAAATACAAAAATATTTATTCAACAAACAGGGTACACAAAAATACAGAACAGAATATGCAATAGTATCAGACAATTACAGAGGGGTAACCCCGTTGTTGTGAGATTTTCTCAGGTTTGCTTAACTGCGGTATCCACACTAGAATGTACTTCTGTGTCGTGGACACCAATACGATTATCAGACACAGTGGGCCTCGGGATTGAACATGTTTTAAAAGAAAAAACTACTAATTAACTAACAATTTTGAGAAAATGATAAATGTGTAAGTCCTTAATTGAGTCAAACAAATATTTATTATTATCAAATTATTAATAATTCACAATATTGTGTTATAAAATATTTGCATTTTATCACTTAAAATTATAATTTTGAAGAAGGCTGTATATGCTCACTCACCCCTTAGAGCATCATCCATTTGTTCGCAATATATTCTTGCGTTGGGCGTGTGAAAAAAACAAAAAAAAAACCTAAGAAAAACATGTGCGCCTTTTCCCATATTTTGTTTTGTCGTATTTGTTGCTGTGTGGTAAATTTCTTTGTTTTTTCCTCGCAAATGTGTTGAATAACGTCGTATGAAACTCGTGAGCTCTTGCTTGTTGCAGACTCGGCTGAGATACGCCCTCGCCTACGGTTCGGGCTGCAACCCACGGCCATGTGTGCAATGAGCAACCTAAGCTAACTTGTTTCATAATGTACTATTAAATAAAATGCTATCCGCTGCAAACGGCCAAATACTCATAATATGATTCTTATAAGTCAGAGTTGATCTTGACAGGAAAACTATGAAACTAATAGTTTCTACAATATTGATATTAGGGAGACTGCTCAAGATTTTAGCTAAGGAGCGTTTAGTCGGCCACCTGTGCTTACAGTATGCGATGCTGTTACATATGTTTTGTATTGACTCAAACAAATTAGCTATATGTACATAATATTATTATAGGTACTTTAAAAAAAATATCCGCGCAGTCGCACCGCGAGGTGTGTGAAGCTCCATATAAGTAAAGCTGTTTCTTTACAAAAAAAATTTCTAAGAATATTTGGATCATAATGTTTAATTAATATCCATGTTAACCTATGCCTTAGTTAATGTTAGTAGGTATGCGAGTTGACCTTTTGAACAATTGTTGTCTAGTCCCTGGGGTCTGTAGTGCTCCTTACACGCTCCATTTTTATGGTCATGGATCTGCAACCAGTCCGCGTTTGGACGGTTTCACTTGGTCTAGGAACCTGTAGTTATCGTTTCGTTTGTACGAATTCTGTTAACTATTACGCAATAAACTATTACGCCGATGGTTGGTAAATTGGTAGTTCTTGGTAGAGCAATTTTTGAGTGTCACAGACTCATATCTCCTATAAAAACAAATAATTATGATTAAAACTATCATTACATCGTTTCTACATTTCATTAAGCATCGTGTCATATAGATTTCACTGGTTAAAAACTACGTAGATCGGAGTAACTCACCCTCAACACCTCAAATCCGGTTAATTTTGCACGTTTTTACGTGTCACACGGGCGCCGGCTTATGAGAAATCGCGGATATTTTTGAAATCACCCACGGTTTTTATCAGTTTTGTACACACATTTAAAATAGACATATCACGTTATATACTGATAAAATTTTAAATCCTATCGGAGGGAAACTTTTGATTTTATGGACCTAAGTAAGTATGTCACACGCCTAGCTACTTTTTCACTGCGCCCTCTTGCGAAGGCCATTGCTCTGGACTGGCTAGGCACAGACAAATAGTGATTGATGTTTTCGAATCGACAGTTACACCGCTACTGACAGGTAAGATCGCTGTGTTGCTGTTTCCCACGCTTTTGGTGCAAGACTAAGTTCTACGATTTTAAAAATTTTGGTTCTCATTTCTAATGTATTTCCATGTCACATTTTTGCAATATAATTGTGCTATTTTTTGTAAACGGGTTCTGAGGTGTAATACCTTACTCCCAAATGTACTTAACCAGTAACAAAGTAGCAGGTTATATCTTTTCAATGCCGATAAATTTCAAAATTAATGCTTTTTGGTAATTTCCATGGCGTAATTTCCATGTATAAAACACCATGGAAATTACATAAAGCCCATGGAAATTACTTTGTTTTATTTTTGGTTTATTATATCAGCCGCTCGACACTTACTGTTGGGTGTAGGCCTTCCCCAAGGTTCTCCACAACGATTGGCCCTGTCCTGTCCACATCCAGCAGCTTCCTCCGACCTTCACCAGATCGTCGGACTACTTTGTCAGGGGGTGGGGGCATCCGGTGCGCGATCACTATTCCAGAGCCACCGGTTTGTCTCGCTATGTCCGCCCACTGCAACTTCAGCTGTGCAATCCTTGAGGTGATGTCGGTTACTCTTCAGCTGTGCAATTCTTCAAGTGATGTCGGTTACTTAAGTTCTTCTACGGATATCTTCATTTCTGTCGCGAAACAAGGCAAGTTGGCAACAACACACACACTGTCGTTTTGAGACACTGAAGTAAGTTGGACGCAAACAATTTTCAATGCTTTGAGTTGGATCTGACGAGAGATCTCTTCCTCGAAATTGGACTCACTTTACTAGGACTGTCTGTCCTAGGTATGATGAATAGTCTGGATAATTTGAGTACACTGTTCCTAAAGCTTCTAGAAAACTCTGAGTATCGGCTTTCCGTCAGCTCTCAGAAGTTCTCTAGTGATTCCATCGTCACCCGCCACCTTGTTGTTTTTTAGCTGTTTGAGGGCCATACTATTCTCAGGCTGGCGTCCTGGATATCTTTGGTAAAGTGTCGGGTGAGCTTGGCTTTCGTCGATCCTGTATTAATTTCTTCGTTACTCAAAAAAGAAAATCAAAAGCAAAGCAAGTGGCTTTGCTTTTGATTGAAATACTCGTACATAGGTCAGTTACACTCCAGTCTCCCGATATGACGATATGTGCTGGTAGTTACTCTACTCTATGGGCGGTATGGCTTCGTATGCAGAACTGCCACACCGGTGTAGGTCGCATTATCACCTGGCTGTGGGCTGCCGTGTTACCGTCGTCCGCCAGTTGCCGAGTTGCTGCTGCAGGGCTTAGTTGCATTTGATTGCAGACCTAGAAAGCTAACTCCAATCTTCCCTCATGAGGGGTGGTATACCTTGCTGCTGTCCAGTGTCGGTGGTCAGGTCACCATTGTTGAGGAAGGCAGGTCACGTCGTATTTTCAGCGAAAAGGGAAGTATGTACTTCTGCCGGGCTAGGAGTCTGTGCCCGGGACTTGCAGTCCAACTGATCTGCATTAGAACTTGTATCGTTATACAGAGCAGGTTGGTAAACTTAGTCAGCGTTATTGTTTGAAGACCATACATAATAAGTGAAAACTAGACTTTAGTAAACGAGTATTGACCTAGGTCGTACAGATTGTTGATACTTTTTACCAAATATTTGTTATTTTTATTATTATGATGCTCATCCATAATATGCAATCAATAATATACTCTAAAAATAGAAATTTATTAATTAATAACTTTCATATTTCTACATTAAGTTCCTTTGTAAGTTTTTTTTTTATTAATCTACTATTTTTGCTAAATATAATTATAATACAATGTAGTTCTTAATACTACCCCAACTAACTTTTATTTGAGCTTAATTTCATATCTGACATGATGTTGAGCAAAATTTTATCTGCTGGGTAATTTCCGTGGTCTTTACTGTAATTTCCATGGATCGCAAATTTTCTATATTTTTTTTTAGCAAAAGTATGCATTCGCTACGTGGCGAATTTTTAAATATAATGTTTGAATTTGCATAAGCTTTCAATTTTTTTGTGTAATTCACTTTAATTTAGTGATTTCAAAAATGCTGTGGAAATTACACGGAGAACACTTTTCCGAAGAACTACCCAAATAATAAAAATGTTGAACACTTTGATCACAATGATGATCATGATTCATGGAATCTAAAATTGCTTCCCTTCTAATAGGTATGCTGTCAGGGTCCATCTATGTATTTGTTCGAGGAGCTCGGTGGCGCAGTGGTTTAGCGCCTGGCCCAGTGATTGCGGAAGTTAAGCAACGTTCGCAAGGGTCGGTCATGGGATGGGTGACCAAAAATTTATTATTTCGAGCCCCTCCGCGCTTCGGAAGGCACGTTAAGCCGTTGATCCCGGCTACATTTGCAGTCGTTAACACCCACCAATCCGCATTGGGCCCGCGTGGTGGGTTATGGCCCATCCTCCTTACCACCCATAAGGAAGGGCTGTACCCCAGCAGTGGGGACATCAAAAATGGCTAATGGACAAACACCCATTTGTGAAATGGCAATAAATCATTGATTGAAAGTTGAAACCATTCATTTATGCACTCATCTCATACAAAAATGTGTATGATTTGCTGTCGTGTGGTTGCTAAATAAATTAATACTTCGATAAATATAGAAGAATACTAACATATACCTACTTAACTGTTGTGCATAAATCCGGTACAAAGTGCAGGGATTTCCACGAGTGTTGCTTGTTTTCAAAGAGTTGGAAGAATCCGCAGCCGCTTGCAACTTGCAATAAATATTCCGCAAAGGTGGTCACCGCACTTTACAACTGGAAACTGCGTGTAGCCTTTGTGTTGTGTTCGGTTCGGTGAACAAGTTTGTTAGATAACGTCAAAGAATTACCTTGCAGTCAGCGGATCCGTATTTACAGAACCGTTTTTTACGAATCCGTTGCTGCTGGATGTTTTTACAGGACCGTTATATCGTATCCGTTCCTATGGGTGTAGAACACATACGGTGTACTGTTGTGTGTGACCACGCGAACAAATATAATCAGGCATACTTACGCCAATGTAAAAGAACATTATGAGCGCCTATCTCAGAGGGAGTTTTACATTAAAACAACTGAGTAGAGTAATCAATGTAAAAACATGTTATATTTGGCTAATCAACGTAAACAATTCACATTCTTACTGACCTTAGGAAGTTATTACCAGCTTATCACAATAATATCCAATTTTATTATTATAATCAATTTAAGAGGCTCGTCTTTTTCAATATAATATGCGCTGTAATCCGTAAAAGTGTTTCATTTCAATTAATAAGCAAGCATTACGCACTTTTAATCTTAGAAGTTGAAATCTGTTGTCGTTATGATAGCTTGCTTAGACTAATGTTAAGATGGTTTCAGACACTGCCCGTTCCGAAGGTTCCCGGTTTCCGACAACTACTTCAGAGAAGTTCTGAAGGAACTGTTCTTGCTGGTGTGCTTCTTGGTGGCCAATCTTGTGGTCTTCACGGCCATCTTCACCAGGATGGCGCTGACCATATCGTTGGTGGGCGCCAGCGCTGTCAGGTGGATCAGGAGGTGAATTTGCATGTTATTTGTCAATTTTATAATTTTCAAATATCGTGCGTTTAGTTAAGGCGGTTGTATGACCGAAAGTGGCACCCTCAGAGGATTTTATTATAAGTTATTAATAGAAAAAGATTTTAATAATGTTTATCGTGGATATTTTAGGGCCATGGTCTAGTATTTTTAGAAGGTATCACCACATGCCCTCGTAGTCATTCGGAGAACTAGATAGATAGGGTGGCATATCTTCTAGAAGCTTCCTACTTCGCAACCACGACGATGATATTTGATAACAACAAGCTAATGGCTATCTTGCCAATTTGGTCTGGACTCAATATGCGATAGATCGAAAATGACCCTGGTTGGCCGCCGGTCCAATAGCAAATGTGTCAAAAACGGCCACTTTTAGCAGTTTTGCTATCTGCTTCTAGCAGTGACTACGAGGGAATGTAACGATACCGTCTAAAAATACTAGACTGTGGGCCCTAAAATCTCCACGATAAACATTTTTAAAATAATGTGTATTGTAATTATAATATTAAATATAATTCACCGCGGCGCCACTTTCGCTTTATTATACTTTATTAAACACCACCTTTATTATACTTACATCTAAAGGTACCTAACCTCATAAGAGCTGGTTTATACGGAATCAGTGACAGGTTTCCTGTTTTCAGTCCGGAAATTTAATTACTTCCTATAATAAATCGAATTACGCTGGCCATGCCTTTGCAGGCTAGTTTCACCAATAATTGAATATAAAATCTTTGCCAACAGGTCCTAGAGATTCACGGCTATATAGTAAGACATAGCACTGTTAGTTATGTGAAAACGTTTATATAAAACCATATTTGTAATAACAAAATAACGCCGAATGCCAAATATGGTGGATAGGGACTATCACACTGAACAACTTTTACTATGGGTCCAAGTCCAACTCTAAAATCGCGAAAAAAGCTATTTCATACATTTAGATACTCGAACGGTCCGGTTTGCATTTCTTTAGCACGGTTGGTATTATTACCGTGGCATTACCGCCTGCAAGATTCGCGCACTTGTATGTACCACTAAATTTTTTTTGAAATTTTGTTGCAAAAAGCGTATAATACAAACACATCGTTTTTATATTATGAA
The DNA here is from genome assembly GCA_950108535.1 of Agriphila straminella. Taxonomy (NCBI): domain Eukaryota; kingdom Metazoa; phylum Arthropoda; class Insecta; order Lepidoptera; family Crambidae; genus Agriphila; species Agriphila straminella. The sequence continues at coordinate 2,060,364 of OX467303.1, read as the reverse complement.
ACGTAAGTTCGTTTCCTGGGACGGCGTTCCTGAAACAGGACAAAGTTATACATATACTAGGACGAAGTCGCAGACGGTCGCTGCAACAATTCTTCTACAGATATCGGTTACTTTAGTTCTCCTACGGATCTCCTCATTTCTGATTCGATCACGCAGGGAACCGAAGAGCCTCCATTGCACATTGGGTGACCTAGCCTTCTTATGTAGGGTTGCCAAAAAAATGAAGCAAAATATTATAGTAGATTTCCATTTATGAGGTCATAAAAACAGTATTTATATAAAAAATATATATTATATACTTTTTATGAATGATAAACAGTTTTTTTACAACCTACACCCTTAAGTCGAAGGGGTTTTTTATTTTAGGATTTCCGAACGCGGTAAGCCGAAATGGAATAATAACCCGACCGACAGTGTTAGGCTACTTAATTATGGTAGGTAGTTTTGGCAACTTCTTATGAGACCCATAGTTACCGACCGCGTTTCAGTGCTGTAAGTCATCACTGGCAACACACATTGGTATTTTATTTATTTTAACTTATTTGTTGTTTATTTACAGATCGATTTGTTCCAAAATGGTAGCGGCGCCCCATACCCCAAGCGACCTCTGCTACGGAGATAGACAAGATCGACATCACAACTTTTTGCCACCTTGTCAGTGATCCTAGGACAAACTCCTACACCCAGCGGTTCTAATCTAATTTTATTTATTTATGTTCGGGTTAATAAACAAATTAACAAATATTTTTGTTATTTTGCTGGACGTACGACGTTCTTAAAACATTATATTATAGTTCAGAGATCACGTGATCGACTGAGTACCAATTGGCAATCTAGTGCCACGAGGTCATGTCCTCATTAGGTCATCCTCACTAGGTCATGTTGTCATTTTGTTAGAATGAATCAAAATAAATCCAAGAAGAACTTAAAATGAATAAATGGCAATAATGTGTATGAACAAAAATTGCATGACCTAATGAGGACAGGACCTAGTGGAACTAGATGCCTATTAGTGTTCTCGATTCATGTTTTTTTAAGTGAAAGTTGTTCAGTTTTATGGACTGAATACATACCTACTTAGTAAAAAATTAATTCATACGCACTTCGACCTTAATTAAAAAGATGGTCTCGGCCTTCTTTGTTCGTTTTATTGGAAACGGCTGCCTTCTGGAGACAACAACGGCGGAGGCTGTCACATGATTGTTCCTGTAAATTAGTTGGAACATGGACATGGAGCAATTAAAGTCAACAAGCAGACAAAAAACATTTTGAATAACTACTAAATAACAATTTATTTAAAAGAAAAATGTCTCGTCGTAGACTTAATTCACCTGGGCTAATTTACCTAGGTAATTAAGTATACGTCTTATCTTAATCTGGTTTTTTTAGTATACTTTTTTTTTTCAGTAAAGTTAATGCACCTAGGTTAATTAAGTATACTCATAAGTACCTATACTTAATTCACTTATATTTTATCACAGAGTATAGTGTAAGCACATAGGTGATAACGGAATTAAGTTCTCATTAGATCCATTATAGATCTTATGAGAAAAAAATCTCACTTGGTCCATTGTGGATCTGGCCTTGTGGATTGGGAATTAAGAATACGCCCTTTGGCATTTGAAAAAATAACAAATGGTTCTCAAAATGGCATATTCCAGTTATTGGCAAATTTTCATAATGGCAAATAGGAAAAAAACGTATGTAGGTACGTACTGCTGGCTCTTTGTAAATAATAAATAATTATTTATATATTTTTTCAACACACTTGCTCGTAAAGTGAGCCCTAATACATCGCTTTTTAGGGCCATAAATCGAGCTATAACAAACGCGTGCATTAATATATAAAACACTAGTTCGTAATAGAATTAACCCTACAAAGTTAAATTAGTACCTTACTGCAAGTTCTATGCGATAAAAAAGAGCATTCCCAATTCAGCCGCGTAATACAGTAATTTTTTTTTGACAACAAAGAGGTTTTATGCTGCTGAAAATTCATATACATTTTTGGAATAAATAAGGATGTAAGTCCTTAATTAAGTCAAATTAATATATAATTATTATCAAATTATTCATAATTCACAATATTTTGTTATAAAATATTAAAATATTTGCATTTTGTCACTTAAAATTATAATTTTGAAGTATTAGTAGTAGGCTGTATGCTCCTCACCCCTTTGTTCGCAAAATATTCTTGCGTTGGGCGTGTGAAAAAAAAATAAAAAAAACATGCGCGCCTTTTCCCATTATTATCATATTTTGTTTTTGCCATATTTGTTGCTGTGTGATAAATTACTTTGTTTTTTCCTCGCAAATGTGTTGAAAAACGTCGTATGAAACTCGTGAGCTCTTGCTTATTGCACACTCGGCTGAGTTACGCCCTCGCCTCCGGCTCGGGCTGCAACCCACAGCCTTGTGTGCAATGAGCAACCTAAGCTAACTTGTCTCATAATGTACTATTAATTAATCCTTACCTTCATGGGAAGTGGTCTTTTTGGGAATAGTCATTATGGGAAGTAGACGACCTGGGAATGGTCATTCTGGGAAGTGGTCCTTTTGGGAAGTGGTCATTTTAAGAAGTGGACAATAATGTCCACTTCTTAAAATGACCATAAGGTCCTAAAGGCTTCGAACTACGATGCCAAAGTACAAGGGTAGGGTACACCCACTCATCCACATAAATTTAGAAGACTTTAACTTTAATTATAAGTTAGATATACAATTAATTAATACTGAAAAAATAACTGATAAATAGTATTATACCTACTTAATCACTAGAGCTCGGTGGCGCAGTGGTTTAGCGCCTGGCCCAGCGATTGCGAAGTTAAGCAACGTTCGCAAGGGTCGGTCATGGGATGGGTGACCAAAAATATATTATCTCGAGCTCCTCCGTGCTTCGGAAGGCACGATATGCCGTTGGTCCCGGCTTCATTTGCAGTCGTTAACAACCACCAATCCGCAATGGGCCCGCGTGGTGAGTTATGGCCCATCCTCCTTACCACCCATAAGCAAGGCACTTATTCACCTGGGTCCTTTATTTACCAGGTGAATTAATTCTACGACGGTACAATTAATGTTCCCTTATTCCTCGTGCCAACAATTTCCGCTGGTGGCACGTACAGGGGAATCGTGCCACCATTTGATTGTTGCTGTTCTTCCACGTGGTCAAACCGAGTTGTCAAACTGATTTGTCTAACAGGAATAAAGAAAAACTGCATGACCTAGCGCGAGCCCTAGATCCACTAAAATCCATTGATGGATCTTCGAGGACATGACCTAGTGGGACTAGTAGGTCGTGAGCTCGTGAGTCAAAATGAGAATATTTAAAATGGATTAAAAACCAAAGTACAAAATTCACTTTTAAAATTTATTTATCAACTACCAAATTAAATTAAGCATTCGATATATCATAATTACAACATTTTAGTCCTACTAGACACAAAAGAATAGTCCTAAAAATAAAACAATACAAATTGTAAATTAGTATTCCTCGCCGCCCTCGCCTTCACCTTCGCCGGAGTCCATGCCGACCTCTTCATAGTCTTTCTCAAGCGCGGCCAAGTCCTCGCGGGCTTCCGAGAACTCTCCTTCCTCCATACCCTCACCGACGTACCAGTGGACAAAGGCTCGCTTGGCGTACATCAAGTCGAACTTGTGGTTCAGCCGCGACCACGCCTCGGCAATGGCGGTCGTGTTCGACAGCATGCAGACAGCCCGCTGCACTTTGGCCAAGTCTCCACCCGGCACCACAGTCGGCGGCTGGTAGTTTATCCCCACCTTGAACCCGGTGGGGCACCAGTCTACAAACTGGATCGTACGCTTCGTCTTGATGGTGCCAATGGCCGCATTCACATCTTTAGGAACCACGTCGCCTCGGTATAGCATGCAGCACGCCATATACTTCCCGTGGCGAGGGTCACACTTCACCATTTGATTTGCTGGCTCGAAGCACGCGTTTGTTATCTCCGCTACAGACAGCTGCTCGTGGTATGCCTTCTCTGCAGAAATAACAGGGGCGTATGTCACTAGGGGGAAGTGGATACGCGGGTATGGCACCAAGTTCGTCTGGAACTCTGTCAAATCCACATTCAGGGCACCATCAAATCTAAGTGACGCAGTAATCGATGATACGATCTGTCCAATTAGCCTGTTCAAGTTAGTGTAAGTCGGCCTCTCAATATCCAAGTTTCTTCTACAAATGTCGTAAATAGCCTCGTTGTCTACCATGAAGGCGGCGTCGGAGTGCTCCAGGGTTGTGTGTGTCGTCAGGATCGAGTTGTAAGGTTCTACGACGGCCGTCGAGATTTGTGGGGCGGGGTAGATGGCGAACTCTAGTTTCGACTTTTTGCCGTAGTCGACGGAAAGACGTTCCATGAGGAGAGATGCGAAACCGGAGCCCGTGCCTCCGCCGAACGAGTGAAAGATGAGGAAACCTTGCAGCCCCGTGCATTGGTCGGCGAGCTTGCGCACACGATCGAGAACCAAGTCTACAATTTCCTTGCCGATGGTGTAGTGGCCCCGCGCGTAGTTATTGGCCGCGTCCTCCTTGCCCGTGATTAGCTGTTCAGGGTGGAATAGCTGTCGGTAGGTGCCCGTTCTCACTTCATCGACGACTGTTGGCTCTAGATCTATGAATACAGCTCTTGGGACGTGCTTTCCTGCTCCCGTTTCACTGAAGAATGTGTTAAAGGAGTCATCTCCACCACCAACAGTCTTGTCTGAGGGCATCTGTCCATCGGGCTGGATTCCGTGCTCCAGACAGTATAATTCCCAGCAGGCATTTCCAATCTGTACGCCGGCCTGTCCTCCGTGTATAGAAATGCACTCACGCATGATTAAATAACTTAAAAATAGATATTCCTTACTTTTATTTCTATCGAAACCGATCCCAACAGAGCGGCACTAAACTTCAAACTGTGCATAAAACAAAAAAAATTCGAAGCTCACGAAAATCTGAATTTCAAATTTAAATTCGGACAGAAAGTACTGTGCTTGTAAGAAGGTTGTTTTAGTATAAAAAGAGGCTTTTATCTCTGTAAAATTATGATCATACTACACGTCTGTAGCACAGTGTAACTATTCTTCTGTGATTATTTTGTAGTTTGAATTTGTTTTATAGTCCTTGTGAAGAAAGGTCCACCTTCACTTACTATGTAAGAATAAGTGCCATAATGAAAACGGGTTTTTATGAAATATTATCTATGTCTATGTTCCGTGTTTCATATTTTTATTCAAGTGAAACCGTGCAGTTATGATGATGCAGATGCAGCCGGAGCATGCTGCTAAAACGTAGTGATTATTTCCTCTGTGCATCCTGCTAACAAGGATAAAGCGGGAACTATACTAGGCCGACGCACACGCCTCAGACGTTTCACACGTGTGAGATTGGTGTGCACACCCAACCGATGCGCGTCATACATGTGTTTTGTGCATTTCAAAGAGGGTTGTCGGTAACGTGAGAACTGGCGGGAACTACAAACACACAAAACGAATTATTATTGAAAATGTTCGATTCTGATAGCGAAGTAGAAGAGAATTTGCTTTGCTTAATGGCTCTTAAGCAATTTTAACTGCCAAGAAGAAAAATTTACAGATCTCGAGTCTTTCACGACCTTCTGGTACATTAAAAATGAATTTAATGAATGAAACAAAACAATTAATATAACGGGTGTAACAAGACCTTCGACGAAGCCGAAGTCCACGCATTCCGCCCATCATCAGGATCATTTTTGTCTTTTAGACTATACATGGGAAACCAATAGCTACGAAGTTATTAAAGGTCAAAGTCCAAAATTTTATTTAATTTTTTTTATGAAATCTTATTTTATTCGCTATTTCGAAATTTTTGTCCAAAGAAACATTATTAAAATTTTTAGTATTTCGTAACAAACAATGACTTCAAAACGTCATCACTTAATGTATCTCATGAGCACGCACATAAACGCTGACTTTCAACTCGGCCGCACGCAGCTGTGTAGCATACACTCGCAGGCGCGATCTGTTGTACGCGTTACATAGCGTGGTAAAGTACGCAATGCTTTTTTGACAGCAAAAATTAAAATCGTTTCCCAGCAATAATTTTGAACAGAAATGGTCCTGATGATGGGCAGAATAAGTAGACCTCGGCTTCGTCGAGGGTCTTGTTACACCCGGTATACAAAAAAAAATATTCCACTGTTATAGACATTAATATTTTATCGAAAGGTAACTTAAGTACTATGTATAGGTAACTAAAACATCTGAATTTATACATTTATCCTAATAAAAAATCTAATCAAAATCAACATTTTCAATGTTAAAAACCGACTTCAAAAAACCTACCTCTAAAGAGCAAGAAATAATATTCGTAATAATAAAAACACGTCTATTGAAGTCGGGTGGGGCTGGAGTCAAATTCCTTTTTTATTCTAAAAGCCCCACCCGACTTCAATAGACGTGTTTTTATTATTGTGTTCCGCCTTAACTTTTAAAAGAAGCTCGCTAAAAATCTCTATTCTGTAGGCTCGCTTGAGAAGATAAAAAGATGGTCTTTATTTTTACCCTGTGGTAATAATTGGTATATGCTTAGAGCTTTAGAGTAAGAAAGCCGTCGCTGCTCGAAGGCTGACCCAGTACTCTATGGGCTACCGGCTACCCCCGTATATATAGACGAGTAAGTAATGACTTGAGTAAAACTTGCAATTTTCAAATGCTTGTAATATTATATTCACACGCATTTTGTAGTATAAATTAACCTTAATGGTCCATTTAAGGTTAATTTATACTATAAATTGCATGTTAATATGATATGAGAAGCATTTGAAAATTACAAGTTTTACTCAAGTCATTACTTACTCGTCTATAGATACGGGGGGGAGCATGACCATAGAGGAAATAATCACCGTTTTTGGCTTAGAGTAAGACGCGCTTCTGCAAGAAACCGCGATTAGGTATACATGCTCCAGATGAGAGTCTCCGTATCTGGACTACAAAGCTTACCAGTTATTCGCAGGAGGCGTCGTTGTCTACAGCTTCCAGCACCATCAACGCCTTTTCGCGTAATGCTAGGGTAAGAGCGGTCTGCGGTCTTGGCCTGATCTTTTGTCCATTCGTTGAGTTGGCTCGTAGTGATTATTTCCTCTGTGGCCGCGATGCTCGAAGGTTTCAGGCAAGGAAATTAGTACCTAGGTACTTCTTAGAGCAAGATTGGCTATAAGGAAGCCGTGTTGCTCTATTGTAATATATGCTTTGCATCACATACCTGATGATCTACCTCCTCTAACTTCCATCCCTCAGTGAATTTTAGAAGCACCGTCCACTTCTCATGTTACCTTCTGAAAAAAATTGAAATAAGTATAGTAGATTGTATTTTTCATGAATTAATTCTCGATCACATTATGTTATTATGAATCTATAAAATATTCAGTTCGCTTATCTGAAAGTGAAATAATTAATACCATGAAAAGCAATTTATCAAAACTTCGATCAGATGATCGAAGTATCCAAAGCAAAAGAGCTTGTCATTAAACGCCACGGAACCTCAAAGGCCCTTTGTTAAGGTTTCATGTAAATAATAACACTGCTAGCTGCACTGCAACAGACTATCGGTGAAACACTCAAGAACAGACACGACCGACCCTGAAACGGAACAAAACTAAAACATCCAGCTGAGACCCGGTATTGAAAAACTTTTATTATGAAGCTTCGTAAAAGCATAATTAAGCCTCGCGACCACAGGGAGCGAAAGCTACCTATAACTATTGTAAGCGAAAGCTACCTATAACTATTGTAAGCGAAAGCTACCTATAACTATTGTAAGCGAAAGCTACCTATAACTACTAGATGTTGTGTTGATGGCCAATATAGTAGCAAAGTAGATCAAGATAAGATGTCCATAACACCCAGCATGACTCATGTAGGTAGGTAGTAGTAGGTACCTACAAAAAAAAGTTATAGCATTGGTTGTTTTTAAAAAAACATACGGCTTAACGTGTCTTCCGAAGTACGGAGGAGCTCAAGATTATACATTTTTGGTCACCCATCCCATGACCAACCGTTGCGAAAGTTGCTCAACCTCCACAATCGGCCTCTTGCTAAACCACTGCATCACCGAACTTCACCTTACTCTAGAGTAAAATTCCAGAATTGGAGCAATGAATGTGATGTAGTCCAATAGGGTCTTAAATTGCTACCATTACAACGTGTTTTTACCCGACTGCAAGAAGGTTATGTTTTTCGCGCGTATCTTGTATGTAAGTTTGTATGTTTGTTTGTATGTAATATTCTTTATTATCTTTTAAACGGCTGAACGGATTTCTATGATTAAGATATCGTTAGATTTGTCTTGTCAACCCAAGTGTTCATAAGAAGGTGGCGTTATAAAAAGTAGTGAAAAAAAGTGAAAAAAAAATAGTTTTTTAGAATACTGGAATATGGATATCAAATTAAAGGGCTTATTATAAGGATTTCAAAAGGGTATATCATGACCGTAATATCTAATAACTAAAAAGTGACATTAAGAATGATTGAATTATATGCCTCCGACTGCATGTTATTGTAATGTTGCCTTTAATTGACCGAGCGAGCACGAAGTGCGAGCGAAGCGTCTCTGCTTCAGCTTGGGCAAAAATTCTTTCGTATGTCCGGCTGTCTGTTCCAACCTACAGGTCGCATTTCTCAACCGATTCTCGTGAAATTTTGTGAGCAGGTTCGAAATTTATATAGGTTTTTTTTGTCGAGCCAGTTTTTTGAATTTTTCCGAAATGGCGGAGAAATGTTAAACAAAACAGATTTCAGTCCGGCTTTCCAGCGCTGTCTGTTCCCCTTTACAGGTCGCATTTCTCAACCGATTCTCGTGAAATTTTGTGAGCAGGTTTGAAAATAATATGAAATTTTTTTGTCACGCCAGTTTTTTTATTTTTTTCTAATTGGTGGAGATATGTTAAAAAAACAGATTTCAGTCCGGCTTTCCAGCGCTGTCTGTTCTCCTCTACAGGCCGCATTTCTCAACCGATTCTCGTGAAATTTTGTGAGCAGGTTTGAAAATAATATTATTTTTTTTTGTCACGCCAGTTTTTTTGTTTTTTTCTAATTATGTTAAAAAAACAGATTTCAGTCCAGTTTTCCAGCGCTGTCTGTTCTCCTCTACAGGTCGCATTTCTCAACCGATTCTCGTGAAATTTTGTAAGCAGGTTTGAAAATAACATATATTTTTTTCGTCCCGCCTATTTTTTGAAATTTTTCTAATTGGTGGAGATATGTAAAAAAAACATATTCCAGTCCAGCTTTTCAGCGCTGTCTTTTCTCTACTACAGATAGCATTTCTCAGCCGATTCTCGTAAAATTTTATGACTAGGTTCAAAAATTTTATTATTATTTTTTGTCTAGCCCGTTTTTTGATATTTTTTTTAATTTCGGAGATATGTATAAAAAAACATATTTCAGTCCCGCTTTCCGGCGCTGTCTGTTCTCCTCTACCACGCACCGGACGGCGCTCCGTGGGTAGGCCCCCGACAAGGTGGACCGACGATCTGGTGAAGGTCGCCGCTGGAAGCCGCTGGATGCGGGCAGCGCAGGACCGATCGTCGTGGAGATCCTTAGGGGAGGCCTATACCCAGCAGTGGGTGTCGTGCGGCTGATATGATGATGATGATGATGTGTTTTTATGCAAGCGGTTTTTTTTTTAAATTTTTATCTTTCAGTTAGCTTCGCACAACTTTATAAGTGTAGTGGCAGAATAACTGCACGAGTCGGGGACGCAGTCTCGTCTAGTGCCATATTGCATAACAGAGGCTCAATTTTTGAATCGCTCGTATGACATTATGTTGTCGCATGCGACTTAAGTCACACTCGCCTTCCAAGTCGCATGACGCTGATTTTCCGTATTTTTACCCGACTGCGGGTTATGTTTTTCGCGCGTATCTTGTAAGTATGTTTGTTTGTAATATTCTTTATTACCTCATATGTTTCAAACGGCTGAACGGATTTCTATGATTAAGATATCGTTAGATTTGTCTTTTCCGCCTAAGTGTTCTTAAGAAAGTGGCGTTATAAAAAACCCAACATGGCGGCTGTAGGTACGGTGCTATTATACGTAGTAAAAAAAAAAATTTTTTAGAATACTGCAATATGGGTGTCAAATTAAAGGGCTTATTATAAGGATTTCAAAAAGGTATATCATGACCGTAATATATAATAACTAAAAAGAGATAAATAATAAAATAAATGAAAAAAATTAAAAAAATTAAAAAACCCGCCTGCATAAAAAGACAAGTCGACTGAAAAGATGGAAACAAGATTAAATAAATATTAAAGGCAACATGTCATAATAACATGCAGTCGGAGGCATGCATAAAGAAAGTGACATTATGAATGATTGAATTAGATTTGTCTTTTCCGCCTAAGTGTTCTTAAGAAAGTGGTGTTATAAAAAACCCAACATGGCGGCTGTAGGTACGGTGCTATTATACGTAGTAAAAAAAAAAATTTTTTAGAATACTGCAATATGGGTGTCAAATTAAAGGGCTTATTATAAGGATTTCAAAAAGGTATATCATGACCGTAATATATAATAACTAAAAAGAGATAAATAATAAAATAAATGAAAAAAATTAAAAAAATTAAAAAACCCGCCTGCATAAAAAGACAAGTCGACTGAAAAGATGGAAACAAGATTAAATAAATATTAAAGGCAACATGTCATAATAACATGCAGTCGGAGGCATGCATAAAGAAAGTGACATTATGAATGATTGAATTATATGCCTCCGACTGCATGTTATTATGACATGTTGCCTTTAATATTTATTTAATCTTGTATCCATCTTTTCAGTCGACTCGTCTTTTTATGCAGGCGGGTTTTTTAATTTTTTTAATTGAATCGTTCGTTTTCGGAATGCGAAATGTTGGATTTTATCCGTTCCACGCAGAATTTAGAGAAAACCGATAACTACCGCAACGAAAACGGAAAGTAATATCCATGTTTCTATTGGCTGTTAAAAAAATTCTTTGCTTTTTAGTAGAAAAGAATATCGCTCGCCGTACCGTATCGTATCGCTCGACTGCAAACGAGTGGGTGAGGGCACTCGTTGCGGTCGAGTGATTTAATAATAATAATAATATGGAAAGTCCAATGTCGAACGAAATTCAGTAGAAACCAAGCGCTCGACGCCAGTCGAAGGATTCAAAAATAAGGCCCCAGGTCTTTTTAATCTTAATAGCCTCCCCTATACAAAGGGAGTCAGTTAATAACACTTTTATAAGCTGGAAATATCAGCTTTATTGCAGGATACAATTATTCAGTCCCCTGTAAAACGTTTCAAAGAGATTCGCGATCATTGACGCTTCTTTACCTTGTGATTTTTAGTTTTCTCTGGTTTATTCCTCGTAGTTGGGATGGATGATTTGGATAGGTTTAATAAAGATTTAAGACGTTGTTATTACACGACTGCCTGTTTGTATGTACTTAAGTTTATTTATTCCACTGCCCCCCCCCCATTAACCACTGAAACAAGACATATTATATTATATCGGGTGTTATAGAGTTTTATCACAGAATAAGTACATGTTTTATCGACATTCAACTGTCCAAATCAAACCAAATACCAACTAATTACCAAAGTACTTTCAATAAAACCGCGCTAGTATCCGTTAAAAGTGTTTTATTTCATGTCTAGTGAGCGCGTAAGCTTGAGAAGTGAATATGTCCAAACTAATTGTCTTTTGATAGTTAAAAGTGATAAATCCATAGAAATAGAATGCCAAAGAACAACAATGTCAATAAACAGGTGATCCGAAAAACGAATGTAGGTACTTATACATTATGAGATACGTAAAATATGACTTACATACATAAAATATGACTATATTATGGCAAAGGAAATCAATAAACTATGTTCCATACTGTTTTCTTCGTCGATTAACGAATAAATGTAGCGAAATTTGGTTTCAGAGAAATGTGTGGCAATAATTTACCTGTGAAAAGTGTGATTACTTGGATTGTTTCTTATTGTCACATCACAATCACTAACAGAACAAGACACCATGACTCCACGATACCCTTATTTAAAATTCTAATCAAGATTACCGAATATTTTAATGAAATTGTGATTGCTCTTTTGCTAGGCGGGACGCTAGGGGCTCTTACTGTAAAAAATGTTGGCACATTGTCATTTGATCCTTTGTCACTTTTTTCATACATCGTGTCCGTATAATGTTAAATTTTCTTTTCCACGCTTGTTGGTCTTCTTGAGCGCAGCGAAAATTTTTCTATGTCTATGGATAAATCGCTGTATCATATCGCCTTTCGGTGCTTGGGCGACATAACTTCTTCAAATGTGTCTACCGTGAATCATTGACATCGTGAATCAAAGACCGATTTCTAACATTACTATAACATACCTACCTATATAATTGAAAACGTGTCACTATCTTTGGAGGTAGACATCACGTTAACTATGTATCACCATCCAGATAGGTTTGACAGGGACCGGCATAATTCTATCCTGTACCAGTTAATAATGCAGTTTCATTCTGTGCGCACACTTCACGCTCCAAACGGGAATCTGCCTTAAGAATTCTAAAATACAGTTCATGTTGCTATAACAGAAATTGGTGGCTCCGGATGGTTACAGCAGAAACGCGGTGATAAAGTTTATGTCAAATTCGTTGAAAGAGTTGTACTGTACTACCGGACCCGTAGGTCTAGTATTTTATGAAACAGCAAAAGAGATGCTTCGGGGAGGATATCTCGGCCACTTATTGTTTAATTGTTAAATTTTATAGGTGAGATTTAGTTCGATTTTGTATTAGGTTATTTTGTGTAGAAATTCTTAGATGTTTAAGTTATAGTGCTTAAGTTACCTTTCAATAAAAATTAATGTCTATTGTGTTGTCTATTGTTTGTTATGTCTAACAATTGATAAAAAGAAAATATTTACAAATAAATTTTGTTTTGTCTATTTCATTAAATTCGTTTTCAATGTACCAGAAGGTCGTGAAAGGCGACCTCGTGATCTGTGATTTTTTTATTCCCAACGCTATTAATTTATGTAAGTAGGTACCTAAATTAATTACTAGAAACAATATAGAGAATCATTAATGGTAAACATATTTCACTAAATGGCTCTCTGATCTTAGCGAAGAAACATCACTGGATGTGATATTTGAATGGATCACTGCAATGACGCGGCGCTGATATTCTGGCAGATCAAACCCTCATGCTCAGTGATGAGGATTCCGGGAGTAGTGCGCTTCCACCTTCGGCCTTATCGTCACTTAACATCAGGTGAGGTGAAGGCCAAGCACTATCCCGTTGTGCATAAAAAAAATTTTTATTCACTTCATAGCACTCAAAGTGGCGCCCTCATCTTTGTTATGTAAGTGAAGATGTAGGTACAGAATGTATTGAAAATAATTGCATATTTCAGAAGGGGCAAACCTAAGTCCAACAAAATATAACAACAATCTTTGATAAACGGAACATTCCATAACTTCCATACTCATAGCCGAAACAAATTACGCAAAAACGGCAATAGTCCGAACCATAGAAATAGAATGTCAAAGAACAACAATGTCAATAAACAGGTGATCCGAAAAACGATGTATACATTATATATGAGATCGTCGTACTTAGGTAAGATGATGATAGCTGGTAGCTAGCCAGGCGGACTTGAAATAAGCCCTACCACCAACCAAACCGAGTACAAATTGTACTCCTCCTGGGAATTGAACCCGGGACCCCTGCGTCTTACACGGGTGGGCGAACCACTAGACAACCGTAAGGGTTGATCGATTTAGAGCACAGTTTTTCGTTTTCAATTCCAGAACCTTATTACAATAGTCAGACAAAAGCTGCATACGTTTTTAACCATATACAAAGTAAGTAGGTATCACTAAAACGAAGACAAAACTAAAAGCCATGACATCAATAGCACGAGAGGCAAGTACAGCTATGACCTATCGCGTGCGCTGCTCATTTCCCATAACACAATTTATGTCGCTGAAAGGTGGTTCGTTCCAAATGTCTACCTTTTATTGCATTACTTACGTATTTCCATTCTGCGAACTGTGGCCATTTATGAACTAATAATAGAATTCGAATACATGTTAGTCTTTTGAGCAAAATGTCCTCATTGAAAAATAAAACCAAAGGCCATGGGAACAAAATGTCATCAATTTAATAAATAATTCGTTAATAATTTGTTCTTTGTACTGTATTTTGAAAACACGTACCGCCCGTCGTCGTTCGTTTTGTTACACTAGAAACTGCCATAAAACCTGGGAGCCTGGGAACGGCAACAGAATTGACAGGCAGTATATTCCTTCTAACGAAGACCGTTTCGCTATGGATGTGTTAGGCGTGCACATGCACATGGTTTTAGTGTGCGTCTGCAAGCCCTCGTATTACGCGCACTAAAATAATGACTGCATCTGCACGCCTAACAACATTCATAGCAAAACGGTATTCGTGAGATAACAACTATACTAATATCTATTCTGTGCTTATATCCCGGTTTGGTCTGAAATTGTCGTAATCATTAGTAACGTAACGCCATTGTGCGTGCACGGAAAAATGTTTTTTTTCCGAGTGGCTCCCCTGACTACTTTGTATTTTGTGTAAATAATCAAAGATTTTGTTCTACTAGTCGATCTTAACTAGCTATCACACGTGAATTTGTTCGTTGTGTTGTGTGTTCGTTTCGTAGTGAATCGCTAACTACACCGTGCGACCAACCTTTGCCACGATTTCAAACGTGCCCTTGAAATAAAAAATACTATCGCTGTTTATTAACCTTGACCTGCACTGACACTCGATCACTCCCCTAGCGCAACCACGCTAACAATTACGAAAGGAGAGGGAACATATTTATCAGACGCACTGTGAATTGTAATTGTGAAAAGAAAGAAAAAATAACCCAAAAAAACTTAAATAGGACCACGCCTGGCAATCTTGGCATTGCATCCCTAGCTTTATCTCGTTCTGTAACTTGAAAACGCCGATCATAGAGCGAAGAAACCAATTAGGCCATGCATGATCGAAGCGGCCACCTTTTGAATTCCGGCGAGTCCGCGAGCCAGTCGTCGCCGAACATTGCTCTATAGCGAATGTGGCATATAATGTGGCGGAATGAGAAGGAGCAACGGAAAATAACTTCATCCAACTTTATACTACCTTTCATTTAACTTATTTAATAGTCGAGAATTTTGGTTAGTATAATTAAACATCAAGCAACAACGTAAAATGTGTTAGTTTTTGTAGTCGTTCTCTAAAAAAATAGAAAATATAAAATCGACAAGTAACAAACAGAAATGCATAAATAATAAATATTTACCAATCTTACAAACCTGCAACCGTCACAAACGTATCACTTTCTTGTAAATAGAGTTTTTAAAAATACCGCTACTTAATTGATCTTTGAAACTAATTACTGAGGACACAACTATTACTTTGTGATACTAATCTAGGTAGGTAGGAATTTAGAAAATTATTTGGAAACGAAAAAAAATATTTACTTTAACCATTCGTCCAAATCAAGAATCTTAACCATCAAATTATTACTATTACTGTATTATTACTGTATTATTATTACTGTATTAGGACATAAACTCCAGTAGCAAATCCTAGTTGCTGTTCTTAGTAAAATCTTCTTATAACATAGGTATCTACGTGTAATAAAAAAAAATTAACGGAACGGACATGTCGTCGTCATTTGAGCGAAAATGTCGTTTGATTTCAGCATCCCCGAATAAAATACCGTTCTAATATTAAAACAATTGCCTCACCAGCAAATTGTATTTTACAGTTTGAATAAAAATTATTTCTGTCCTAAAAATAGCATGGAACTTGTCTCACGGCCTGATAGTACGGTGGTCTTTACTATTATTCTAATAACAATACATTACATATATATACAGTGGCGGTCACATAATTAAAGACACCAGTCGATTTTCATACAAACAAGGTAACTTTGAAGCCTTGGTTCTCCGCCAAGGATTGACCTAGCTGTGATCTGATGATGGCCATCTAGGGAGTGAATGGAGGAGATTCAGATCGCTATACACATATTCTCAAATTCAAGATTATCTCTAATCACAAATAAAGAAAGAAAAAATGTTTATTCGGAGCATATACATACACATTTATAAAAATCTTATTGCTATGCAACCGAAAAGGCCTCCACTCAGCGATTTTCGACATTACAAGTTTGCAATCTCCTACGATTTCTTGACTTTTTCGAGATAATTATCTCGAATTTGAGATTATGTCACGCACCCGAGAGTCACCTCCCTGATCAACATTCTAAGAGATTTAGGGATATGTTTGGCAAAACCACGACATTAGCATAAAAATTATTGAAATCCTGAAACTGAAAACTCTGATTCATATCTCTTAGAATGCTTATCATATCAGTTGGGTGTGTATGGCGATCTGAATCTCCTCCATTCACTCCCTAGATGCCCACCATCAGATCACAGCTAGGTCAATCCCAGCGGAGAACCAAGGCTTCAAAATTACCTCGTTTGTATGAAAATAGACTGCCACTAAATTATTAAGTTATAAGAAAAAAGTTTGTTTACTATGCACTGTTTACGTTGCATTGCATCACCTACACAGGGTACATACATCAGAGTTTCGTCTTTCGTTGTCGCGTATCCAACCTTTGCAATGTTTCGTTAGTCAATAATGACCTTTACTTAAAAGGAGTTAGGTTGTGATTAGCGCGAAGTATGTTGTAATAGAAAGTAGGGCTGGTAGCTTCGGGTTTGGAAATGCTGTTGGAAACATTGTAAGTAATTTAATCTTTCAAGTTGTTTATTTTATGTAAACGTACCTTTCTTAATATATTTATGAGTAGGTATTTTACTTTTTATTATAATTTTTTTAAATTGATAATTATTTATTTTGTACTAATTTAATAAAGTGCAATTAAAATCTTCAAAACTTCGACAACTTTCAACACTGGTTAAAATATCTTAGGCAATAAAAGTAGGTACGTATTTAACTAGCGACCGCCCGCGACTTCGTCTGCGTGGTCAGTTTTTCTCTATCCCTCGGCAACTGTACTTTTTCCGGAATAAAAGGTACTCGATGTCCTTCTCTGTACCCCTGACAACGTGTATGCAAAATTTCATGATGATCGGATCCGTTCAGTAGTTAAGACGTGAAGGCGTAACAAACAAACAAAAAAACGGACTTTCGCATTTATAATATCAGTATGGATTAATTACCTCTTTTATACTTTCATGGAACTATTAGATTAAATGCAATAACAATAAGGAATAGGCGATCAGATATTAATAATATAGGTTCTGATAAAAAGCAGACATACATTTTGTATCAGCATTGATACCATTTTTTGTTTTAAAGTTTTTTGCTGACTGTACCAGCAAATGGTCGTCGGCAGCCCTAGCAAGCGCGGCCGCGGAGCCTCGCGCGCGCGGCTGCGTCGCCGCTCAATTTCTATTATGACGTCGATTTCGAACGTCATAATATAAATAAGGGGTGTTGTAGGCGGTGGTGCGCAGGCCCGTATCGACCGTGCGCGCCGCCCGGGACGCATCGACCGCACACCGCAGCGCACACTAGCGCACGGCTGGACGCCGCCGGGTCTAGCTGCTTACCGGCCCGCGCCGCCGATGATCTCAGAGGACACCGCACCTACACCGATCTTCAGCTACCACCAGGTATGTGCAACCCTACCAGTGATAAGTGATACGACCGTGACTTTCTGTGAGTGATGTTACGGAGAACTGGGCAAATGTTAAAAACAGTATTTAGTTCGGCCATTCGGTATTTCTAAGCTCTGCGTACGCTGTAGCGGTTTTGTTTTATGCTGGCGCTTTTTTGGTTGACCCTTTGCGAATGTATTGGCGAATAGTGACCGTGGTAGGTGGAGGCTGGAGGCGGACCAAGCGGACGGGACGGTGGGCGGCAGGCTTGCCTTGTCACGTAACGTCCTCGGTCCTCGGCCATATCTGGGTCAGAGTATATCGCACTGCGAATTCATAATCGGCCCGAATTCAGTGATCCGTTTTTTATAAAGTTAAGACGATATTACTAAACTTAAGAACAGTAAACAGATGGATGATAAAACCCTATTGTTTTTGTCGTAAATATATCCACTGTGCATTTTTTTATTTATTCACATTTTTAATCAATTTAAATTATTTATTAGTCTTAGATGTAGTAATTATTTTTAGTATTTGATGCATTTTTATTACATTATTTAATTATTAACATAATTTTAGTACAAATACTTCACACGATACTACAATAATGGTATCATTTTATTAGCCCAATTTAGGTTCATGTTGTTTAATTGTTTCAAAATTTGAAAAATCCATTATTTTATGTGAATATTCTTTGTTTATATGATATTCGTTTAAGCTTTTTGCTCATGCGCGTTCTCATCCCAAACAAGTGTAAAACCTATCGTCTTAACTTCAAAGAGTTTAATTATTATTACATTTTGTAAAGTTCTTATTGTTTATTCACTACCACTATTACTACTTACATAATAATATGGTGAAGCAATGTGCTGTCCAAAAGTTATCTACTAAATAACTACTGTGCATCTCACAGTTGTAATACTTTACGCGTTCAGTGAGTGCACTTTTAGACATTATCTATGAAACTTTAAGAAGCACTTGATTCATCATTTACAATAAAGTTTATTAGGATTTTATTATTTCGAATCCTAAACAGTGTGTAAAGCTTTGAAGTTTTTGTGGGTACAGTGACAATATAAGTAGTATTTTTAAAATAAAGAACGATCAACACCAGTCTGTGTAACATTTATGTTATTTTTTAAGGTTAACATTATTTATCAAAGCGTACACATTGTTTATGGGTAATTGGTTATAATGTTAATTGAAATACCGTTTTGGCATTTTCGAACATTGTAAAGCCTCACTTTAAAAATGGTTACATATTCTTACCCAGTTCTCCATAATTTTAGCATTTGTTACAGTATTCGGACGTCCCTTTTTGAACAAATAGGTAGGTAGGTACTCAAAATAGAGGTTTTAATCTAAGACAAGGGTCTTCAACCTTTTTGAAGTCAAGGGCCTAGTATACGCTGATATTGGTTCGGTGGGCCGCAACAAAACACAAGAAAAACATTATACTCGTATTCTAACTAAATAAGTAGGTAAATAGGTATAATTTGTAGACATGTGAATTGATTTTGTTAATACAATGACGGGCCATCAGGAACGCAACCGCTTGATCTAAGACATCAAATTTTAATGTAAAATTGTCTGTTTTAGCCACTGACCTGAGTTTTTTTTATATATGGAGGTGGTTTTGGCTCAGTTTAAACTCATTAGCTTTTTCAAATTCTGTGGTTTTGGTGTGTTTTAGTCTGACTTATTTTATGGTGTTTTGAAAATGATGAACCTTTGTTTTGTCTAATGGCCTTTTTCATAAAATACAATTTAAATATTTAGGTAACAAAACTAATTTATAGAACGTATTACGGTGCAGATAAGACATTTTTGACTTATAAACATAGTTTTTTAATTCTACTGTTTAAGGACTTTTTTATAAACTGAAACCTACAGATTATTTTACTTATTTTGTTAATTGTTTTGTTTTTTAATTTAAATCAACAGACAGTTCTGTAAAACGTTACAAACAGTATTTTGTATATTGTTTAACAGCAAATTGATCGTATTTTAATGCGATCAATAATGTTTATTATAATCGGCGGAGAAATTGAAAAACTCGTTGAACTCTATTGTTTGAACAAAGAGTATATTTTAGCACGCAACGTAAAGTTGAGCAGTAAAACCTTAGTAAAACATCAAAAGGCTGACTTTTTGTCAGATATGTGCTAAGCTGTAGCTAAAGTGTGTATGATATCCACTCAACAGGGTCGTTTATTTTAATAGCGTAGCTTAGCTTAGGAAACGGGATCAACGAAGCTATGATTTGTATGATAATGGATGGGATGGCTAAATCGCCGTTCCGCTTCACGACTTAGAATTTATGAACACAGTTACAAGTTTCGTAGTTTAGCTTTAACCTCGCTAACAGCTTAGCTTAGTAGCGCTTCTCTGAGGGAAAAGAACCTATGCCGGTTACAGACTAAAAGCTAAATTAGTCTAGCTTAGCTTACTTGCTCGAGGAGCTCGGTGGCGCAGTGGTTTAGCGCCTGGCCCAGTGATTGCGGTGGTTAAGCAACGATCGCAAGGGTCGGTCATGTGATGGCTGACCAAAAATTTATTATCTCGAACTCCTTCGTGCTTCGTAAGGCACGTTAAGCCGTTGGTCCCGGCTGCATTTACAGTCGTTAACACCCACCAATCCGCATTGGGCCCGCGTGGTGGGTTATAGCCCGTCCTCATTATCCTCCCATAAGGAAAGCCTGTGCCCCAGCAGTGGGGACATTAAGAATGGCTGACGGACTAGCATACTAGCTGGAGTATTTCTTATACATGTGTAAAAAAAACTTAATTAAAAAATATTTTCTATACTATTCGATTCTTTTTCATAGTCTCATCAATATCCTAGAGTTATTATGGGATATCAAGAAATACACGTTGTATAAGCTAAGCTAACCTAACTTTAGTTCTTGGTCTGCAACCGGCTTGATAATAATGGATGAGTGAGTGGGAGAGGCGACGCTACGTCTGGCGTAGCTCGTAGCCCGTTGCTCCTCGTAGCACGCAGACGGCGGATACGGCTACGGCTCGTAGTAAAAGCGACACTCGAAATCAAATAATAGTTATTTATGCAACTGTATGATAATGAGGGGTAATAATAATAGTATCACATGAGTGTTTTAATGATTAGTTATTACATAATAAGTTATGTACAGTTGCATACAAGACTTTATCTACACCCATTTTTTATTGGGGAAATAAACAATATTTTAATACAAATGGATTGAAAACACCCATGATATTTATCTACACCCATGATATGTATCCTCTATGCATGGTTCTGACTTTGACCTTGACCTTGAAGTTGACCTTGACTTTGACTTTACTTTGCCTTTGACTTTAACTTTTCTCCTCCTCCTTGTAATTTATACCTACTTGGGTTGGAGTTACTAACGCATTTTTTTTCGCTTAATAATAAACAGTTTGGGCAAGATATTTGTGCTCGGTAGGTACTAAAGTTTCAAAGAATAACTAAGTTAATAACAAAGCTCTTACTTGTTGGTGACTTGCAATAAAAAACCTTCCAAGCATAAATTTCATTCATCAAAATGTAAAACGTACATGTAACTTTTTCTTTAGACATGACTGTGTATAAAGTTATTGCGAAAATTAAAAAAAAAACATCGTCGAATTTGATGACGGTAAATGAAATGTGTATGTGTATATTCAAAGTAGGTATATTGCATTTTGTATTTTTATGTGTTGTGTTCGTAAGTTCTCCAGCGTTTGTACCTTCAATTTGAGTGAAATGATCCCACAAAAATAATAATACACACTTTTTGGGCCAATGCAAAAAATTGTAATTTTAGACTTCTTAAAAACTACCCCTGTCCGTAACCACGGTGTCGAAATGTCGAAAAATTAAAAAATCTAACTAAACAACAAAAAAACCTAAAAATCAAATTTGTAAACCTAAGTCCGTAAAAGTGTATTTTTTATATTTAGCTATTTTGTCTATGCGGCGACCTAACTAAAAAAAAGTTGCATTCAAGTTTTTTACTTGAATATCCGCCTGTGATATCAGGGCGTATGTTATTGGTCCGTCGTTAGCCAAACATTTGAAGTTCTGCAAATGCTGGAATCTGATTGGCCAGCGCTGCGCATGCGTAGAACCTTACCTGCTGTAGCATCACTGCACCTGGATTCTTGGTTTCATGGTGGCACGTGATTATATCGTAAATCAGTTTCAGTAAAAAAACCGGACAATTGTGAGTTAGCTCGGCACTGAAGGGTCCGTACCTACTAGTTATATTAAAAAAACCGGTCAAGAACGAAACGGACTCGCGCACCGAGGGTTTCCGTACCATCATAATAAATATACTGCAGAGCTGAAGAATAATAAAATTATTATTGCAGTATTATATTAAGTCAGCACCATCTCTTGGCCGATAGTGGAACTATTTTTTTCTTAGGCCAGCGCCATCTCTTGACCGTTAGTGGAACTAAATTAATTTTTCTTGGGTCAGGTACCATCTGTTGACTGGTAGAGGAACTAGTTAATTTTTTGTTTGTTTTTTGAATTTCTAAAAAAGTGTTATATTGAGAAATCATTTTATTTTTCCTGTAATCTTTACATAAAGTACTATCATATAGAATTATTTCAGATTTTTCTCTTTGCAAACTTCGGAGATAAGGGGGAACGGTTTTTTTTTACATTTTTCATCATAAGTCGAAAACTATGCGGCCTAAAAAAAAAGAAAAAAATGATTTAAAATGTGCAAACAGCGTTCTTTCTTAAGATACCCCACATGCCCTAGTCGTCCCACTTAAAATTTTTAAGACCCCTTTTCAGTCCCTGATGTAAAAAAAATGTTTTTTTTATTTCTTTCTTATTTGCAAAATAGTTGGACAAACGTCATCTTAAACTATTCCAAATTTTAAGTTGATACCATTAGTAGTTCTCGAGATATCCAGCTGTGACAGACAGACAGACAGACTGAGTCACACCATAAGGGTTCCTTTTTACCATTTTGGAACGGAACCCTAAAAAGTGACCGCATAGGCACCAGACGGTTTGGAGGGAAAAAAATCGTAATGAGGTTTTGTAGATAACAAATATACAACTAAATTGAACTTTTTTCATAAGTTTGTACTTGTATTGTATTGATTAGGTTGAAGCACTGTGACAGTGATAAAAGTAGTGGTTTATTTATTTAGAAAACTTACCCCTGGTTTCTGAGATATTATATCGGAGGTTTAACGTAATCGAAACGGTCAACAATATCTCATCATCATCATCATATCAGCCGCACCACACCCACTGCTGGGTATAGGCCTCCCCTAAGGATTGCGCCGTGTATGTGCCGGCCTAGAATAGCACTACCCCCTATCATCCCGTGGGTGTCGTAAAAGGCGACTAAGGGACCATAGCCTTCAAGAGACGGGCAGCAGCGTCAAATCCTTGGCCGACTAAGGGACCATAGCCTTCAAGAGACGGGCAAGCAGCGTCAAATCCTTGGCCGACTAAGGGACCATAGCCTTCAAGAGACGGGCAAGCAGCGTCAAATCCTTGGCCGACTAAGGGACCATAGCCTTCAAGAGACGGGCAGCAGCGTCAAATCCTTGGCCGACTAAGGGACCATAGCCTTCAAGAGACGGGCAAGCAGCGTCAAATCCTTGGCTTACTGCGATCGCCAACCCGCCTGCCAAGCGTGGCGATTATGGCAACCCCCCCCCCCAACAATATCTAGTAGTAATAAAATTAACTTAATTGATAATGTAGACCCCTCCGATAAAGTTAAAAATCCGTTATCCTTCGATTAAGTACCTCAGAAACCGGGATTTAATCAGTCAATTAGTAAACTAATAACAGGTTTCCCCTCCCTTGTTCCTCGGAGATAACCATGGCCAGATAACATAGTATCATATCTATAATAAACTAAGTTATTCATATTGAAATGTTACATGTAGCACAATGCCACATGACACAGTTAATAAATGACTCAAAAACTTGGTCACACATCTACGTTCTGAAAAGAGTCTACCTACAGTGGATCATGTACTTAACACTTAGGTTAGGTATATTATATTCTTGCAAACACTTTGATCATTCAAAGTCAAAGTCAAAGTCAAATAAGCTTTATTCAAATAAACTTAATTATTAATACTTTTGAATCGTCTATATTTTCCTACCACCCGTTCCAGACTTTTTTAGCTGACAAGCAGAACGGGCGCAAGAAACTTATCAGCTGTAACAGCCATAAATGACGATATTTACAAACTTGAATATATCGTTACCAGATAATTACAACAGGGTGACAGGATTATTGGCAACAACAAAGACTTATTATATTACTTCAACAAAGTACTTATAGTAGCAAGTTATGTGTTTCATCATTTCCACGCATTTTGATCTTTAAGATTCACTTTCTTTTTTTAACATTCTTGATCGAAGTGCAAACAAAATGATTTGTATATGTGTAAGTATTTGAAAGGTAGTTCATCAATGTTATGTGGTCGCGTTGGTACACGTGAATGGACTCGGTGGGGCTCATTTAGCCAGAAATGGAACATGAAAATGAAATGACAAGTGCAGTATGGCCGTTTGCGGTGAAGGGGGACGACCGTGCGGTTTGCCGAATGAACTTCGTTCGCTAGTTGGAACGATGATGGTTATGTCTAATATAATACATTTTTACCCTGTAGTTATGAAGGTAATCGAAATTGTGCCTAGCTACTTGTTATTCGTTTTTTTAATTCTATGTCAAATAATAATAATGAGCCCTTATTTATACAGATATTTTAATGATCTACACAAAATCACTAAACTAAATAGAAATCATCTTAAATTAATTCTCAAAACTAGTATAATTGTACTAGATTATAATGAAACGGAAAATATTCTTAAAATAATACAATAAACATGCTTACAACTACAAAAACACAAACACATAGTCAATTAGTCATGTTTACAAACACACACATACATACACACAAAATAAAAAATAAAAAAATAAAAAAAATCATTTATACAGTCTAGGCTGTTACAAGCACTTGTGAATGTCAAAGAAGCTACGCCATCGGTTCGCAAACCCTGAGCGGTAGACCTTGTAACGAGAAGAACCGGCAAGAAACTCGTCAAGGGCTGCTTTTTTCTCCCTGTATATTTCATACAGAGTCGTCAACATTGAAAAATGAGCTCCACATTTAAAGTGAGGTCATTTTCCATCACAATAATTAACAAAAGTTTGTACACAATGGGTAGGTAGGTTGAAATTAAATACCTACTACATATCGGATAGGTAATTGTAACACATACACAAACTATCTTACTGTTCCCTTTTTTAAAATGTTAATGTACAATATATTTTTGTGTTCTACAAATAACATATTTTCTAGACCATTTGTTGGGTGGAGAGTTGACTACCTGAGACACAGGACCCGTCCTAGTTTGGGTGGCAGCCCGCCATAGTAATTTTTTCAATAGATTAAGATTAGATAGGTTTTTCATACTGTACAACAAACTCTTGCATTCCAAACTACATTATGTAACTGTTAAGATTATGTTGAGAAATAAAGTTATTATTATTAAATTAACAATCTTTGACTGATAGAATATAGAACTGAGGCCCAATTTTACTAACATAGTTTAGCTAAACCGTTAAACGTAATTCAGTCGAAGTTGAATTAAAGTAGGTATTCCTTCTATGCATACCAACTACAGGCATAACAGTTGTTAGCGACGCGGCTCCAGCAGGCTTACGCAACAGCACCATCGCGATCGTTTCGTGATCGTCAATTTGACATTACAACGTTAACGACGACCACGGCTTTACAATACATGAGTGTCGTTATTTCTTTATTTCTATCGTTATTTCACATGCTAGTGCCCGTGTGCGTGGTTCTAAAAAATATCATAGTTTCGTTTATGGTTCATGTAGGGTAACCACGTAAGTGGCACTCAGAGTACCTATATTTATTAGTCTTTGAAAATAGGTCCTCGGCTATTTTTCTTTTCGAATAATTTGCATAAAATGTAATGATATCAATTATTTTAACATTTTAGTGTTCAGAATATCTCAAGCTCTCCTGTAAAATAAGTCTGGAATAAGATACAAGTATCTAAGATAATTTGGTTTAGGGCAGCCGAGCTGTCATACCTTTTTCATTTTTAAATTTGAGATTTAGGATTCTCAATGTTTTTATACAATACTAAATAACATACCTAAGTACTATCCCAGCAAATTATACCACACAGATTTGTAATGAAACGTTTTATTCATGTAATACAAAATTTAATTGATATAAATGTTAGCCTATATTATATCAACTAAGCCTAATTTCGTATTTATTATAATTTACTTGAGTGTTAATAAATAATATTGATTATTTTAGTATGATTGTATGTACGTTTAATTAGTTTTGTATCGAGTCACTTTTATAAAATGTACAAACCTCGTTGCAAAGAGATATGAAACCTCTTTGCAACAAATCTCAATGCAAAGAGATTATTTAACCTCCTTTGCATTTCATACGATCAGTTTATTTTTCTTAAACAAAAGAAGATCGATATTCAAAATATGGAATTGACATCCCGCCATTAATTAGCGGGTCGTTCGAAAAGGAAAATGTAAAACAAACATGTTATTTGCGTAATTTTGTAATAAACAGCTAAAAGTTCAATAATTGCTCTATTATTCAGCATTCCTTGCATTTTGAAGTTATCCCTACAATTTCAGTAGCGGGATCAACGAAAGGTTTTATACTTTTCAATCTGCCTACGCCTACGACGTAAGTAACGATTTATCACTTTTTTTTACTATATAGAGATTCTAAATAACTTTTAAGAAAATGTCAGAATAAGTGAGAGAGAAATATTATACTTTGTAATACTTATTCAGAAATTAAAATGAAATTCACGGTAATAGGTAGGTAGGTACTATTCGTTACCTACAAAATGTTTATTGCTGTGTCTTGCTTTATGATCTTTTTTATTATTTTTTTCGAGGAAATAAATAAAAAAAAAATATATATTATATAATTCTTTATATTACCTAATTTCCAATTTAATTTCTATTGGGAAATCTATTAACATAAAGAAATAATCAAATGTTCTTGGATTAATATTTTCTTTTCTCTCTTTTTCTGTTGTTGAATTTTGAAATTAATCATATGATAAGTGAAGTATCGACAGATACTAAGAGAACAAGTAAACGTAAAAATAAAACCTTTATATTGGACCAATGATATATTCGGTCCATTCCAGTGGGAATACTTTGCAAATGTCAAGTTTCTTTGATTTGAATATTTTATATTTCGAAATATCAAAACACTATAAAACATGGCGAAATACTGAACGTATGACACTGCCGACTTATTTACGACAAATAAGTGCGCTTAGTAATCTAATTAGAGCAATGTTTATTTTTTATATAAATCGTATGGCGATTGGACTAAGAGATTATGTATTCTGTGCTAAGAGTTTAAAAATCTCATGTTCATACTTTTATCGTGAAAATTAAGAAGGGGCTGACCTGCGAAATATTCATACGAACATTTGTATGTGAGAACTGTTGTTTCAAGTGTAAAATTTAGAACGTTTACGAAGATAATTAATGTTTAGATGTTTACTAAGTCATTATACCTTTATGCTTAGAATAATTCTAAGCCTGTATGTATGGTTTATTAATATAAAGTATATTATTATTATGTATTTTTCAAAATTTCAACAAGGCGGAGGTCTTGTTCAAGGATCGAGATAACTAACACAAATTCTTTTAATGTAACTTTAACCAATTTAAATAGTTCAGTACCTACAACGTATTGGTGATTTAAAAAGACGCAAATTTGTGCAGGATATGGCAGGATCACTGTAATTCATTTCACTGCTTCTGAGTTTGACACCATTTCACTTGTTTTGATAGAACCGCTAATCATATCAAAATTATATCGCAATGAATATTTTTTTTATGCTGCAATTTGTGGACAGTTTATAATAAACGTATATTGAATATTTTAACCAACTTCCAAAAAAGGCGGTTATTATTTTAAATGTTTTGAAAATAATTGTGAATTTAAGGTGACCTTATGTTTAATGGGTTCTAAGCTGTATTCTGTCAGTTTCAGCTACCACCGCCATGAGTTGAGAGAGTCGTTTTAGCCCGGACCCAGGTTGCCCAGGTTTGAGGGTTAGGGTCGAGAGGTGCTAAAACCGAGACGGCGCGGTGGCGTGAGTCTAGCCGTTGACTTGGCCATGTGTACCCTCAGGTGTGAGGGTCAGGCGAGAATAAGTCAGTACTCAGAGAAACCAGGGGTGTCACAGGTGTGTGATACTGAGGTTGATATTGATTATGAATATTATGATAGTCCCGACTGAGAAGAACCACGGATGTCACGGGTGCATGATACTGAGGTTACTAATAAATTATACCTATTAGTCTTAACTCAGAGTATCGAAGAGAGAGAGTGTCTAAGAACCGAAGGCCTAGAGTGAGGTCCCTCTGTACATCAACGAGATCATTGTGATGTCGTTCGCCCATCATCACAGACATTGACGGATGAGGATGCCTGAGAAAGTGTTGGAAGCCGGTACCTTAATATGCTGAGACAAAATGGCAACGAGAGCTTGAGGTCAAGAGCGGTTCAGTACGGCAGGACGAGAAGAGTCGGATGACTGGTGTAGCAAGGTTTTGGTATCAAAGTTTACCTACGATGATGTTTACTGGTTCGAGATGGTCGAGTGGAAGAATAAGCTGGTAGAATCTTTCCCGTTCCGACAAGACTATGCTAAACTGTTGACTGAAATGCTCGCTGAAATAGTTAAGTATGAAGGAACTTTAGAACACTATTATTATGCGAAAATAAATGTATTAAATAGATGTAAGTTCTATAGTTATAGTAGTAGTCTATAGTTCAAAAAAAAACGTGCTATAATAGGGATGACGACTAATGAATGAAGTAACGAGGTGCTAATAAAAATCGTTAACATATTAAACTTTAAGAGTGGCTTGTATGCCTCTTGGTTTTATATTGCGTATTATTTGTTTTGACCCTTCAATGTTGGGTGGACGGGTCCATTTAGGGAGTGTAAAATTTATTAAAATAAATAATGCCTTTAATTGGTCCGTAAAATGTATAGCAAGTTTGTCTAAGAAACAGTTTTGATGAACACAATATTTAATATGGCTGCCAAACAAATTTCCTACGCGTTGCATACAAACTACTTATTCGTGACGTCATAACTGGGAGGCCATTGGTATGGAGCGTTTTTGGGTGAGTCCGGTTGTGTGCATTTCACACTGTGATGTCTCGGGCAGTTTTCATGCTAGCGAAGTAATTATTTTGCCAATGTTTCTTTTTTTTGAGAGGTAATTTGTGTAACATAAAATAAAAGAAAATATTCGTCATGCCTATTGTGATCAAAATGGTCATTCGAGCTTTAGGTGTGAAAACCCTCGACTAAATGTACCACATGCGATTAATCTGTTCTACACATTACTACAAAAAAAACCGGACAAGGGCGAGTCGGACTCGCTCACCGAGGGTTCCGCACAAGTGCTGTTTAAGTATTTGTTGTTATAGCGGCAACACTTCATTTGTAAAAGTTTCAAGTGTCTAGCTTTCACGGTTCATGAGATACAGCCTGGTGACAGACAGACGGACAGTGGAGTCTCGGTAATAGGGTCCCGTTTTTACCCTTTGGGTACGGAACCCTAAAAACAAACGTATTAATAAAGATCGGGACACGAATACAAGTCAAAGGTAAAATAAGAATTAGTAGCTTAATTGACTTCAGCCAAAGATGTGACGGCTAATATAGGTACATTACATGATATTTTGCAAATAAGTTAATGGTAATATCGTTTTTGGACTACGGCCTCAAAATTAAATTATCATATTTTAATTATTTATACTTATATGATTTCATAACTGTCTATGTTCATGTATGAAAAAGTCTCCACATTTATGATGCTATTTAAAATGCTTGTCCGCTCCTCACAACTCCAGTGAGTTAGTATTGCTTGTCAGTGTGGAATCCCATTTACAAAGTGTAGTAGTGGAGTTGAGTCGGTGCAGCGATGATTTCTACGTTTTCTTTCTGTTAACCGGACAAAGACAACATCTTCCAAAGTATGCAGACAATAATTTTAACAACATAAACACAGCGGAAAATGTGTTACAATATTCGTAGCTAGAATTTAAAAGATTCCTGTATTGTATCTACAATCTTTTACACTTTGATTTCCAGAATATAATTATAAACGCGACTTATTTTAATATGTTAAATGTAAAAAAAAGGTATTTAAAAACTAAGAACAAATGGGATTACTAATATTTAATTTAATGGTTTTAATAGAAATAAAATAAATAAATAAAAATGGACGTTTTGTGTGTATGTGAACTTGTGGTCGTGAGTGTGTTAGTAAATGTCATTGTGTGAGTACAAAGTGTTAAATACTGTGTGTTAAATACTTGTGATTTCACCTTACGTGGTAAATCTTAGTAATTTTTCCAGTTCCTCGTAAGTAGGTACGTGAACCAATCCACTCTGCTATTCTCTTTCTTATTTTGAATGGTTAAAAGTTCCTGCGATCTGGTTGGATCTTATTGATGGAGGGATATTTATAATGATGGAGGGTGTTACTGTATTTTCTAGCATGAATGTCCAAATTTGATTGGTAGTACCTACGGGAGTTTTTGAAATGTGTTTTTCATCATATTGTCATAGTCAGCAGATTTTAACATTGCAAGATGAGTACGCACGCACTCCGCCTTTTGCACAAAAAGACCACGAACTAATTGTGATAAGTATGAATGTCGTATACAATGTAAGGCTTTGAGACTCGATGTTTATAAAACTGTATAATTTTATATATTACACTTAATATCATATTTTAACGTCATATAATGTTTATTTATTGATAACGATTTGCTTGTGCTTCAATAATAAACATGCAATTATAACAAAAGCAAAAAAAAAAAAAAGTAACAGAAAATATTAACAAAACATAAAACCAAAGAACAGACAATCGATTAACGCGATTTTTGTATTCGGGATGAAGTTTTCACCGGTAAAGGTTCTTAACAATTTCTTTGTCATTCATTCAGAAATTTTGCATTTTGTAGTCGCCACTTTTGAGATTATTCGGTTATAATATGATCATATTTGTACGCTTGCTGTCTAATAGAATCCCATATCTATGGTCATCGACAATACGAATATTACACCATCGTAAGTTTTTAAAATGATAGGTACTTAAGGTAGATCTCCGATCATATTTCTATGATAGTCTAATAATTTATATCTTATAGTGATCTTATGACTGACGTGTTATAAAATTGATATTAAGTAAACCAAAGATTTTCAATTTAGATAAAGTCGAACTGTACCACCTACTCAGATGTATAGACGACAACTTGATTTTTCCTGTAGAATTAAGAAGATTGTTAGAAGATTGTTAGGTACTTACCTATTAATAATGTTTGAGGTTATACCTAGGAAACAATAAGTATGTACGCGCTAGAAGATTATTATTGTGATCCAACAGTCATATTTTCAGAGAAAACCTGACATAATGATAATTACGTAATTACCTGTTCAAGTTGTAACTTACGAATTAATATAATGTTGTTTATTTACGTATATATGTCATTGATGATCGGGTTAAGTAAATAGTTTCATAGGAGGTCCGGTCCGGAAGTTTTCTCACTAATGATTTAAAACGCCGCCCAATTGCGATTGAACACGACGCTTGCGACGAGTTGCCTGCTCCTAACAACATGAACACTAGATGTTGGTTGGTTTTTAAAACAAGTCCTAGACTTATGCGTTGGCCATTAACTGTGATTACGATAAAACTATAGTCTATCTATAGGTATAATGTATTCGTAGGATTTAGAAATAGGTACCTACCCTTGTCATGTAAAAATAATCATCGTTATAAAGTCGCGATTGCAGTCGACAAAAAAAAAACTTAAATGAGACGTAGAAGTTTTGTAATAAAAATACAACTCTGATAATGATTAAAGGTAAAGACTTAAGATTATAGATGACCTTTATGTAAAGTTAAATTTTAACTGATTGTAACAGTAAAAGTAATTAAATAATTACTTTTAGAAATGTGATCAATTAAACATACACAATTATTGTTAAAATTAATGTCTAATAATTTAATATACATTACAAAAATTACTAAAATATTAATTACCCAAATTAGGTACCTTTTGTTATAACTATGTATTGAAACATAAATAATGCTGTTGACTCTACACGATAATCTCTAAATTAAATAATCAGTCAGCGAAGGGACTCGCTGTGAACAGGAAGGCCGAGCTGTTAGCCTATATTATATCAACTAAGCCTAATTTCGTATTTATTATAATTTACTTGAGTGTTAATAAATAATATTGATTATTTTAGTATGATTGTATGTACGTTTAATTAGTTTTGTATCGAGTCACTTTTATAAAATGTACAAACCTCGTTGCAAAGAGATATGAAACCTCTTTGCAACAAATCTCAATGCAAAGAGATTATTTAACCTCCTTTGCATTTCATACGATCAGTTTATTTTTCTTAAACAAAAGAAGATCGATATTCAAAATATGGAATTGACATCCCGCCATTAATTAGCGGGTCGTTCGAAAAGGAAAATGTAAAACAAACATGTTATTTGCGTAATTTTGTAATAAACAGCTAAAAGTTCAATAATTGCTCTATTATTCAGCATTCCTTGCATTTTGAAGTTATCCCTACATAAAGTACTTTCTTTCAAAAAATTTCACAATGTACCTCTTCAATACCTTGTATTGTACTTATACAAGATTTTTGGTACCTATACATTTTTCAAGAGTTTCTTCTTCGGCGCTATTAAACTCACTTTTTCGTAGGATTTTGCGATTTAATTGATAAATTATACGTAGGTATGCCGCTTTGGAGCATAAATCTTTTGTATCTACATATTAATTGATACTTTTTTTTATTAATAAATTGTTTTTTCCTGTCTCTGCATTTGTAAGCGCTTTAATCACAAATCATTCTCATAAATTTTCGAGCTGAAACAACCAACATATAATTAAAACTTTACTTAAATAATAATTTTCAAAACTTGTTTGAAGCTGACATTTGCACCTGGTTGACACCAAATTGTCACTTTTGCGATGCAAAGACAAAAAGTCTATGTGGTCGCTCGTCGTTATCTTTACTTTGCGAATGTGCCTTTGCGTACCAATTTGACAGGCGGTGTCAGTTATTCATAGTGAAATAAAAATTCGCGGTATAAGATCTTAGTTGCTAGATAGAGCAACGAAAAACGTCGATAGAAAGCTTGACTCGCTGACTATATCTTACACTGTTTTACGATCACGATCACGACGGTCGTCAAATTGTGCTGTTGCGTAAGCCTGCAGGGCCGTTAACTTTGGCTTAAAAATATAAATGTTTAAAAAGTCAGTGGTCAGAGAGTAGTTTTTTGGGTGTACTCTTGTGTTTATTGTGAATGTCAAATATACGTGCGACTGAAAAAAGCATAGATATAGTATATTAAAAGGGAAAAAAGCTTATTCCAGTTTTTAATTCATAGAGTAGGTAAATAAATAAAATGTTTTAATTTCTTATTTCGCTCCGTCGCCTTCAACAGTATTTCCTTATTAGAGCTTGTTCCGCCATAATAACGCTGACGCCAATATTGATTTTATTTTCAACAGCATCACGAGTGTTATTAAGTTATTGTTTAAAATAATGTTACTTTATTGTTACGCACTCTGTCCTTTTTGGGCTACGTTTCAGAAGATCAATTTCTTTTGAATTCTACATGTGGTAGCTTGTCAATAGCTTTTAGTTTTACATATTTGTTATCTTACGTTTACAAGCTGTTAGCTATTCAAAAACGATAAATAGGTAAATCAATGATAAATGCCATATTTCACATTTTGCTTTTTCAAAAACATCACAATTCAGCCCAAGTTTTCAATGGGTCGACTGAGGTCGAATGTGAACGACAATATCTATACATATAATAAAGCTGAAAAAAGCTGTGTCTTGTCTGTACAAAGGAAATATTTTGAAAAAAATAGGTTGGGTTGTTTAATAAAAACCAATAGAACCCATTTCTATTACGTTTGAAATTTTTGTCTGTTTATCTGTTTGTCTTTCTATCTGTTTGTCTGTATGTTTGTGCGCTAATAACTTGAAAAGCGCTAACCCAATCGTAATGATGTTCACATATAAATATACTGAGTATATGCAGAATAATCTAATCTTTATTCTATCGCAATCGGTTCACTCAATCAAAAGATACTAATTTTAAGTTTAAAAAAAATTACGATGAATTCGTTGTAACAATAATTATCTTCGGGAAATTATACGGTGTTTCCACATCTGTGGCCCTACCATGAGTTGATGCAAACTGTTTACGTTACCGTAAACTATCGTTTTGTCTCTTTCACTCGCACTGACTGTGAGCAGTATATCCGATAGTTTACGGTAACGTAAACAGTTTGCATCAACTCATGGTAGGGCCACTGGTACAGTATAATGGTCAAAAAGTAAACAATAACGTGTCGAGTTTTGGGTATTTCTTTTGTAATTTCTCAGAAACAAAATGCACGTACATGCAGTAAAAATCTTTTATATTATTTTATATTACTAGCTTCCGCCCGCGACTTTGTTCGCGTGGAAATTCAAGAAAATTCTTATGGAACCTTTAATTAAGATAAAAAGTGTTCTATGTTTTACTGTCCTGCCTTGCGTGGCAGCCCGCTTGGTGCGGACATACACATACCTCGCTTGCGAGGCAGGGCGTTTGCCACTACTTGCGGCAGGAGACCACCCGCGCGCGAGGCACGTCCACATAGGGTTGCCACCTACCACAACTTGATTTAAGGGTTACAATCATAAAAACACCAATTATCTGGAGACAATATTAAAATTTATGAAGATGATTTAGCCCACAGATTCTTTTACCCCGTATTTTACTTTCGCAATTACCGCCGATGATCGGTTCAGTAAGACATGAAGGCGTAACAAACAAACGGACTTTGGCATTTATTAATAAGAATAATAATAAGACGTAGGATTGTAACTTATATTGATCTTTTAGACTAAAATACTAAAAACATCGAGCCAAAATTTTACATCAAAAACAAACGTTTTTTTTTAGTTAATACCTAGTTGAGAAACGACAGAAGTGCTCGAATGTTTGGTCATCACAGTTCTAGACAACAAATAAACGCAAAATTTATGAAAAGTACCTGTGTTTGTACAACATCGCGAACAAATAGGGTTAGTATGCTGTTAAAAGGATACATGGAACATGTATCCAATGTCATTAAGTACGCGCTCGGTACAAGTTTCTATACAAGTTATAGCACACGGTCCCCAAGCAGACACCTTGGAGGAAGCATCTCCCTTCCCGAATAACCGGCAAAGACAACATGAGGACCAATTCCGAAAACCGAAATACGATTCTCGGACGCTTCGAAAAAACTTCCACTCCGACGATGTTGCGGTCAGTCGCTAGTTTGATATATTTTCCCGACCATGTGTGGCAGATAATATTTGTCTACTGTTTCGCTTCCATGTGTGTGTGTGTGTGTTTGATGTTTGGGCATTAGACAAATATTTGGCCATGGACCATTAATAGCCATTATACATGAAGTGCCACCATCAAGAATGGAAACTAAAATTATCGAGCGACGAACGTAGTCCGGTTCTCGCGATTTTGTTTCTTAGTAGACCCCTGCTGCGTTCTCACGTGCTGTATTAAACAACTAGTTATTAACTTCTCAGAAAATCATACGGCAGTAAACAGGATGCAGCGTCTCTAACTAAACAAGGGACTTGAGCTTGGAAACAGTTGTTTAAGACATAAGAGGGTCTAGCCAAAGTAACATTGGCAAATCTTCGTTATCGCTTCGCTTTCGAAACATGTATGGGATTGACATAAGGTTTCGTTAACAATCGAATTTTAAAACGTCAAATCCATACATGTTTCGAAGCGAAGCGATAACGAAAATTTGCAAATGTTACTTTGGCTAGGGGGGCTGGTCTGGACCTCTTATTCCACTACGATCCACCGACGAGGCTCCATCGTTAGATCTAGCAGTCTTTTTTTACTAGTTACTAAACTAATTACCGCTTTATAATGCAATCGTGAAATATTAGTTATTTTTGTTAGAGGAGGAGAGTTTTCTATAAATCTGCTAGAGGCGTTAAAAATCCATATAATATAGTCAACAAACAAATATGATGAATAACAGACAGAAATAAATTATCATCTATAATATTAAGAAGCTTTATGCGCTATACTAGCGCCACCAATGGAAAAAATATCGTAATCGTA
Source organism: Agriphila straminella (assembly GCA_950108535.1). Lineage (NCBI taxonomy): Eukaryota > Metazoa > Arthropoda > Insecta > Lepidoptera > Crambidae > Agriphila > Agriphila straminella. The sequence continues at coordinate 2,024,437 of OX467303.1, read as the reverse complement.
GTAATAAAGACGAAATTGTGAAATGCGTTCTTCTAGTGTACTCCGAAAAAGCTTCCCTCTTAAATACTAAGCACATTATTGGTCACATTTTTACCTACGATGGAACGGAGACGTATATGCGTCTGGGATGAGAGAATGTGTGTGCAAGCAAACAAATGTTACAATTTATCTATGAAATCTGATTTGATTGGTGCATGTTCTTAGATAGATGTTACGGTGTGTGCTATTGTTTCACACGTCACAGTCAGGTATTGACATCGAGGATGATTTCCGCGTTAGTACTATTTTTAACCGACTTCCAAAAAGGAGGAGGTTCTCTGTTCGTCTGTATATTTGTTGTTTTTTTTATGTATGTCCACCGATTACTCGAAGACGCCTGCACAGATTGAAATGATTCAACGTTATTACATTAGGTAAACTCCCAAGTTGGTCTCATTTTTTAAAATTTGGAAATCGGTTCAGTACTTTTTAAGTAATCTTCAAAAAAGCACGAAAATAGTATGATTTTGTGTGAATTACCTCGATGATAATGGTCGTATTACTTCTTTGTTTATGAACTGAATAAGATAATTATTTTTTGTAGGAAGAGGGATATCTTAAGTGTAGGTTCTTTAACCGACTTAAAAAAGGAGGTTCTCAGTTTGACCCGTATGTATGTTTCTCCGCGATTATCTTACGTTTGGCTTAGCCGATTTTTCTACATACTTACCTACAAGGTACCTTCACTAAAAATAAAAAAATAAAAAATAGTTTAAAAAAACAAAAAACCGACTTCAAAAAACCTACCCCTAAAAAGCAAGAAATAATATTCGTAATAATAAAAATACGTCTATTGAAGTCGGGTGGGGCTTTTAGAATAAAAAAAAGGAATCTGTACTCCAGCCCCATCCGACTTCAATAGACGTATTTTTATTATTACGAATATTATTTCTTGCTTTTTAGGGGTAGGTTTTTTGAAGTCGGTTTATTGTTTTTTTTAATACTTATATCTATTGAATCCATCCTACTGTTCAACACGAGTAGCAATTCGTGGTTGAAACCATCCTGCATTTCAGTGTTGACCCGAAGTATGATTCCGTAACACAGCGTTTTTTTTTCATTTATTTAAGGACAACCAACAAGGCTAACATTAAATACATGTTCTAAAATACAGTTGCATTTAAGCTAGGAGTAATGTGACCTTAATTAAAGGTTGCCACGGCATGCGATAGGAAATACAATCTGCTTTAAACTTAAAATTACTTTTAATACCTATCTAAAATTAACTAAAAACATACTGTAAGTAGTTTGCAGTAGGAGTATAACTAGATAACTAACAATTTTAACAGTTCACTTGTTAAAGATAAATCGTAATATCCCACAGCACAACAGGGCCGCGCGCCAAGTTGAAGGATGGTTTAATAAGACGCTAGATAGACGTACCCCATATCGGGACATCTCCTTTATTTCACCTTTTTATATGTAGGTCGTAACTTATTGATGAGAGTGTGATATTCAGTATTTATCATAGAAACATTAAAACAGTGTTTGGAACGTACTGAATTTTGTGTCTGTACTGTGGCTCGTTCCCGGCTATTTGTTCAATAGGGCAGCAGGTGAAAATACGGGAAAATAGGTGAAAATAGGGGCGGAGTAATACGACGCCCTCCAATGCAGTTTTTCGCGAACTGAAACTTGGTCTACAAGTCAAAAGCTACTAAACGGTGTTATTTTAATAAAGCAAAACTTATTCCAATATTTTTATGTATTGTAAGCTCAGCTCATTTGATAGATAACGGAGTTAATCTGAAAGATTAACGGCCGAATACTCAAAGGCTTCTTAGCTAAAATCTTAAGTAAAGGTCTCCTTAACTTTAAGGAAGCTGTCAGTTTCATAGAGATTCTGTCAAATCTGACAACTTTTTAGAATTTAAGGTGGCCTTAACTTTAAGATTCGTTTGAGTATTTGGCCGTTAGAGCCAATTTCACCATACTCTGTTGGTTATTTCCTAAATCATACATTAGCTAATGCTCGATTCAAATTAACAAAGAGAATATAACATCCCTGTTAAAGCCCGTTCGCTTTGATAGTGTCGGTACACCCGCAAGCACTTGTGTTCACAGACAGGAATATCGATACAAACACAACCTTTCACTACGGCATGGCGCTTCTATGTAAACTGCCAAAATCCTAATTAACTTGCGGGCGTACGCCGAACGCGGTATCCTTTGTTTATGCGGCGGCATCCTTTGACAAGAAGCGGTACGTGCAAATGCGGCGCGATAAAAGGGCGACACTATCTAAGCGAACGGACTTTAATTCTGTACGTTTAACTCTGAAAGATTAAGATACTTAACTACTCTAGTCTCCGAGGCTATATAAGGCTACCCTATAAATGTGGTCTGAGATATTGTTGCCTACTGCGTCGCCTTTGTTGTTTTGCTCACTTGAGCAGAAAATGCCGTCGATAAAACTATAAATAATGCGATATCTTTTATTTTTAATTTTCTTTTAAATAGTACTTTTAAAAATACCTACTCGTATAGATGTTTTTTAACCGACTTCCAAAAAAAGAGGAGGTTCTCTGTTCGTCTGTATATTTGCTTTTTTTTGTGTATGTCCACCGATTACTCAAAGACGGCTGGACCGATTGAAATGATTTTAACGTTATTATTATCAGCTGGGGTAAGTGAAACATACTTTATTTTTATTTAACAAGGTTTAGTAAAGCTATAAAACTCGCAATTAAAGTAGCTGTGTAGGCAATGTACTCCTAATTTAATGAATATTAATATCAAAAGACTTGCAATAAGCAACAAAATCACGAAAAGAATATAAAGGCTAAGAAGTGTTTCACTTACCCCTGACAAGAGGGAAGTGAAACAGTGGCCAAAATAGCTTTAAACATTGTGTCCATTTAATTAAAAACAGGACAAAAGGATCATGTTAAACCGTTAATATCCAAAATGTATCAAATTCTCATAAAATAGGGTCCAGTTTTAAAGATTTATCAAAAAGACATAAACCGGGGAAGTGAAACATAGTTGCGATGGTCTGGGGTGAAAAACCTTAAATAAGTAGGGTGAGCTTTACAAAAAAAAAGGAAAAAATCCAATATGGCGGCCACCTTTTTGTTTGTGGGCCGATTTCGATGAATGAAATTCGGTTCTTGGTACTTTTTTGACAAGAAAACAGCCAAGATGGCAGCCAACTATGTTGTTAGCGGGCCGATTTTGATGAAACTCTGTTTTCGTGGTACTATTTGGTCAAGAAAACGGCAATGCAATGTTAAAAATATAAAAAAACCCAAAATGGCGGCCAACTTTTTTTGTGTTCCGATTTCATTATTAAAGCTTATGCATAGGTACATAAATTGATTAGAGTTTATGTTATGTTACTGTCGATATTATCGAAATAATCTATGCAGCAATTAATAAGCAGTAGATAATATAATATACTAAGTACTTATTTAAATTATAATAATCTAAATATTTAATTAATAGAAAATTCATGTTAGGGCGCGGCGTAACAATTTTATGATGACATTGTCGTGTTAAATAATTGTTTTCTTAGCTGTTTGTTTGATAAAATTTTGTAACGTCAAGATATGTAAGATGAGCGATTTATATTTTTTTCAAATGCAGTTTTACTTATTTAAAAAAAATAAAGGAATGTATTTTTTCACTAAAATTTACCATCATCAAATTTGTACCTATCTGTAGGTATATCTGAACTTCTAAGAATAAGTTTACTGATTTACTTAACTTAATTAAAATTTACCTTGCTGGTAAAAATGTGAAAATATAATAATTTTATATCAATTAAAGTTTTTTACTTTTAAATAGTATTTGACTTTAACCACAAGCAAAAATAAATGTTAGAGTCCTCACCACGAAACATGTATGTGCATCCACGTAAGGATTCCTGTCAAAGACGAATAAAACCTTGGTCCAAGCATATAACATATATATAGTTAATATTGCTCCATATATCAAAGGGTTCCTGTCAAAGACACAACCCATAATATTGCTGCAAATATAGAAATCAAAGCACTTGATATAATATCAAAGTGAAATGCTCAGTCGGTTCTAGAAACTCGCACCTTTGGAACAAGGAAACATACTCCAAGCATAAAACCTTCAAAGTCTAGCATGAATATTATTTCCTTTCAAATAAAATATTCAATTGCGTATTAAGCTGCTATTAAATAAAATCACTTCTTTAACTGGTCTCTTATAATATTGAAAATACTAAGCTGCTTTCTATGATCGTTTACTTCCGCGAACCATTTTTATTATTTTGATAATTTCTAATTTACTATTTTGTATAACTACACCCAAATTCTTCTCGTCAGCTAAAAAAGTCTCGAACGGGTGAATTCAAGAGCACTTAATATCAAAGTTTATTTAAATATTTTTTTTATTTAAACACAGGTATTTCATGGCCCAAATTAAATATTGTAATCTCGAAATATCTCCTAGTCCTAGTGTTTATAGCCTAGCCTAATTTCATTCTAGCGCCCCATTAATAGAAATTACAATGTATTATTTCGTACTGAGGATCATTTGCTTATGTATTTCGGGACAGATGTAGATTGTTAAAATTACAGAACATTGTTTATTATAATAAAAGAGAGTTTGCCGTTGAAAATGTAACATTTTGGTCGATGCAAACTCATTTTATTAAATATCTTCGGCGCCTTTTATTTGCTTTCACGATTTATTAGTGGCATTCGTTTTCAGATACATTTTCAGTTAATAAATTCGGATGCAGCCCGCCATAAACCAAATACAATAACGTTATGGTACATATTTTACAGTAAGTATGTATTTTATTTGATTCGATATATTTATTTTACCTTTAAATATAGATAATTACTTGCCTCATCTCATAGTGTACTATTATTTTGTCATCACCTATACATACATTGTAGCTAGAAGCTACACAACGCAATGGTCATAAGCCTGCCTCAAAATAAATAATTCAATATTCGCACATGAAAATCAACATAGCCATCATAACTCCAAAAATTAATTACTTAATTAAAAAAACAGGTACATATAGGTAATATTAGAAAGCCTAATAAATCCTATCTGTCTTTGGCACTCAAATTATTGGCCTAAGATTTTTTCGCACATTTTATCATATTATTATTATGACCTAAATTTGTTTAACCTATTTGACCTAAAATTATTTCGCCGTATTTTTACCGACTTCAAAAAAGGAGGAGGTTCTCTGTTCGTCTGTATATATTTTTTTGTGTATGTCCACCGATTACTCAAATCAAAGACGGCTGGACCGATTGAAATGGTTCAAACGTTTACATTAGGTAAACTCCCAAGTAAGTCCCATTTTTTTAAATTTGGAAATCGGTTCAGTAAGTACTTTTCAAGTAATCGTGAAAAAAGCACGAAAATAGTATGTTTTTGTGTGAATTACCTCGATGATATTATGGTCGTATTAACTTCTTTGTTTATGAACTGTAAGATAATTATTTTTTTGTTGGAAAAGGGATACCTTAAGTGTTCTTTAACCGACTTAAAAAAGGAGGTTCACAGTTTGACCCGTACGTATGTATGTTTCTCCGCGATTATCTCACGTTTGGCTGAGCCGATTTTTCTACCTAAATAATATTATACCTACACTACCTAATAAAGAAGGTACCAACCCTAAAAATAAAAATATAAAAAAATGTTTAAAAAAACAAAAAACCGATTTTTTTTTGATTTTTTGCATTCACAATGCTAATTTTTATATATTAAGTTACTTAATATAATTGAAAAAATGCTAGAAAAAATCGACTCACCCGTAGCAGGTGCGGGTTCGTGTCCCGTCTGAGCTGCTACGGGTGAGTCGATTTTTTCTAGTTTTTTTTTTCAATTATATTAAGTAACATAATACAAAAAACCGACTTCAAAAAACCTACGTCTAAAAAGCAAGAAATAATATTCAAATCACTAGATACGCATTGTCATTGTTATCATAAAAACACGTCTAATGGAAGTAGGGTGGGGCTTTTAGAATTAAAAAAATTGTTAAAAAAAAAACAAAAAACCGACTTCAAAAAACCTAGGTACCTCTAAAAAGCAAGAAATAATATTCGTGGGGCTGGAGTACATATTCCTTTTTTTATTCTAAAAGCTCCACCCGACTTCAATAGACGTATTTTTATTATTAAGAATATTATTTCTTGCTTTTTAGAGGTAGGTTTTTTGAAGTCGGTTTTTTGTTTTTTTTAAACAATTTTTTATTTTTTTATTTTTAGTGTAGGTACCTTGTAGGTAAGGTATATTATAATATGTAGAAAAATCGGCTTAGCCAAACGTAAGATAATCATACATACGGGTCAAACTGAGAACCTCCTTTTTTAAGTCGGAAGAACCTACACTTAAGATATCCCTCTTCCTACAAAAAAATAATTATCTTTTTCAGTTCAGTAGCAGTGTTATATATTATATAATGTTACAAAAGTCAATAAATTATTTTTATTTTATATTTAATATTGTAAACAGGTAGGTAGGTAAACATAGTTTAAAATTTTTCTTTATAAACTATGTTCAGAGTCTTTCCTTCAAGCGCCAATATAAAAAGGCCTGAAGCTGTACTAACCCTGGAAAAAGCCACATAAAGTATTGGCCATGAGAAAAACAACCAGTCCTTAAATCGACACCAGCGGCTTTACGTCTGACCTATTTATTGTCATAACAAAGCAAGTGTTCACAGGGAACTGTGTACGTTTAAATTGAAAAGGAAAATTGTTAGAAAAGAGTTGTATACCTACGCGGAATAAATACAGTTTCATCGGCACCACTCCCAAGTGAGCTCCAGAATCTCAGCTTCAATAATATTTCGCAAAGAAAGAAAGAAAGAACAGTATCATCCTGCAGTGCGATATAAGTACGTTAGATCTATTATAAGATTCTGTGGCAATTTAAGTCGGGTTCCATTGCACAATTTCGGCGGAGTCAAATTTCACATCAGCATTACCAGCACATTCGATTTCCACATCTGATGATCTTCGATTTTTCGTAAACACGTGTTTATGCAAATAAATTAAAATTGGTTCTGCATTAGGTATTCCAGATCTTCGAATTTTTATACCTCAACAAAAAATGCTCATCAGGCTGAACAACTTTTGTTAAGGCGTCATTTTTATATTCCTTATAGTTTAGTTGGACCATTATGGTTTTGCATCAGGTGTTCCAGGTCTTCGATTTTTATACCACAACAAAAAATGCTCATCAGGTTGAACAACTTTTGTTAAGGCGTTATTTTTATATTCCTTATAGTTTAGTTGGACCATTATTGTTCTGCATCAGGTGTTCCATTTTCCAAAATCAAGCCCAGGCTTAGCAGCTATATAACAATAAAAAAATTGTTCAAATCGGTGCAGTAGTTTAAAAGTTATGCGAGTACATACAAACAAACAAACAAACAGACAAAAATTCTAATAACTATTGTTTTGGGTTCAGGGGGCCTATTACGAAAATAACGTACCTACGCAATTGCGTAACGCAGTCACTTGGTCACGATAGTCGTCCGCAGTTAGTCGGTTGTAGCTATTGCAAAGATTTTAAATTTGTCTATCGTAGCTCATAGACTATTGAACGAATGGTGTTGAATCGGCTAGATAGAAACTGTCAAACTTACGCAATCACTGTGCGATATCGCATACGCAACTGCTTTGTAATAGGAAACAATCAGAACGAAGCACGGACGCAGCTGCGCTATCGCGTTAAACTTTTCGTAATAGACCCCCAGTATCATGTACTTAACATTGTAGCAATTACTTTTTTGAAAAAATATTTAATGTACGGAATTGGCCTGGTTACGATTTTATTATATGTATAGATGATAATGCGTAGGTATCTAGTGATTTCAATATCATTTCTTGCTTTTTAGAGGTAGGTTTTTTGAAGTCGGTCCCTAATAATTCAGCATTAGGCATTCATTCATTAGGATTTCAACATTTAGACGAAACGATAAAAAAGCGACAAATCTTAACTATTGTAAGTAGGTAACGAAATTAGGACCAATGACTTTAGGCGAGTCAAAGGACGTTCATTTAAAAAAAACACGACTTTCCTGCCAAAAACTAACTAAAAAGTTAAATAATAATAACAAGTGTCATTGCAGTCGGGGGATTATGTTGTTTAACAATTTTAATTAACGAGGTCCCGACTGTAGTCGATTTTTTTTAATTGGAGATTTTTCCATTCAAAAAGCTTTTTTTTTAAATTTATTTATTTAAAAAAATACATAGTTGTAGAATGTGCTCATCAAGGTCTTTCATTTGATGCTCATATTGTAATAATTGAAGAAATGTTTTTCACAATTGAAAGTGGCGTGGTACAGTCGCCATATTGTTTTTTTTTTTCAAAAAATATATAGCAGGTTTTGCTTGGGATGATGCTAGGATTCTAACCATACCCCATACATCCAAATCTTTTTAGTTTTGATTTCCTGCAAATCCTGATGCACTTTATAAAAAAATCATCGTGTTATTCTCTTAACTAGTGTACTCCGGGCTCCGAGCTCACAGCCCGTAGTATCCCACTCATATTATGCCACAACACAATTTCAAGCAGTAAACCGTTTATCAGAACCAAGTTACAGTTCGGGCGCCAACACATTCCAAACGTAAGGCGTTGGGCGCCAATGAACGCCAGTGCATTTCTCTATACGGAGCACATAGCTAGTATATGTTGCAATGCAAGCGCGGCTATCTCTCTCGTGATATTTACTATGCTCGTGGCCTAGTCTGCTCGGTCTAGGTCCCCCCACCCCTTAACTAAGGCACCTCCCAGTCCCAATCGCCACTTCAGTCCCGGACGCCGTGCAGTGCGGACGTGTTTCTGTTTTTCCATTATCGTAAAGCTGGCAAGTCGCGACTCACTCGAGCTCGGTAAGGTAGGTAGTTTTATTTTTTCTTCAACTTTTGCTTACTTATGTGAACATTGTTAACCTTTTAAAACTCTTGCGGATCATGTTTTGCGTTGGTTTTGTTTATGTAAAGAAGGGTTGACAAAGAAATGTCTTTTTCACCTCTCCAGCACGATAAGGACGCTTTTGTCGCGTAAAACTCTCAGCAAAATTGATTTTTGCTGCAAGCGTGAGGCACAGTGCTTTTTTAATTTATACACATTTTTTTTGAAATAATAAGGAAAAAAGAAATAGAGTGACAAGGACGAGACTTGTAAAATTGATATTGTGAAAAAAGGATAGATAGAATGCTTTAAATCAAATCAAATCAAATCATTTATTCCACCTTGTAACAAGGTAAAATACAGCTGTTTTAAATATTAAACGATCACAACATATTACACTAAAACTAGTATGTGGAAATTATAAGAATTTTTGAGATTACATTTTAAATAACAATGGATAATTGAATAAAATATTATAAAATCTCAGATCATTTAAGTTCAAAAATAAGTACGTCATTAATCAGAATGTCAAAAGATAATAAAAATGTCAAAATATAATTATTTACACATTGAATTGCATTAAAAAGGAAAATATAAAAAATCATTAATGTCAACGTCATCAATTTAGTAAATTAATTATTAACATTTACAACGAAAATATTCTTCAAGTGTGTAGAAGCATCGTTCTAACAACCATTTTTTTAAACATATCATAAATCGATTCAATGGCAACTCCCGCATGTGCATAGGGATGTGATTATATATGAAGGATGTCATGAAATTACATTTTTTGCTGTGCATAATGCTTCGAGAGCCAGGTAATTGAGTTTTAGTAGGATCTCTGCGAGAATATCTACTAGTCGTGCAAGATTGTGCAAACAATTCTGAATGTTTCCTAACGAAACATCCAACTTCATAAATGTATAAACCTGTGACTGTAAGTATTTTTAATCTTTTGAACAAAGGTCTGCAGCTATCCAATGGTTTTGCTCCACAAATCGCCCTGATACACTTCTTTTGGATCAGAAAAGCCTTTGAGCATGATGCAGAAGCACCCCATAATAGAAAATTTATGTTGTCATACATGGATTAAAATGTATAAAAAATAAAATACACAGTTATACCTACCAAGGAGTTTTAAATAAGTTAAAAACGTTAAAAAAGAAGGTTGATAATTCGAAATAAAGAATATGGACGAAATGAGGTCGCATGTATGAAATACATACAAAATAAGAAAAAATAATATTGTTTTGTGTTTTATATTCATAAATTAATAAATAAGATGGGATATTAATCAATAAAAGAAAGACACAACGTAATGTAAAACAAAACGACGGGAATATATTTTACTCTATGAATAAAAAATTTCAGCATAACTATGATCGAACTATTTTTGTGATATATTACAAAAAATTAGTGCGTCCAGTTGAGAGAAAGAGTTTGTCTGCTGAATTTAACTTTTTACCAGGAAAGTCAAGAGGTGAAAAGTTGTATGTTACGAGACCAAATTCTTGTTCTACCTCGTGCCTCGTGCATTTAAATCAATTACTGTGCTCAGTAGTGTATATTAGAATCACTCGCTATGCTCGTGATTCAATTATAGACTACTTCGCTAGTTCGTGATTTAAAGTAGGCACCCGCAGCACAAATTGACTTTGGTCACTTGTATTACAAATTATTATTGTTTCGCTTTTTTATAGGTTCTGTAATAAAAATATATAAAAAAAGCCGTACTTTTTTGTTATATTTATTATTTTAAATACTATTGGAAGTAATACGCTCGATTGGTCGTTTATGTGAGTGCGGTCGTAAACTGTAATGCATTGGTTACGGAACGTTCCTTGATGAAGATGAAACTTTTTTGTCCATTTTGCAATATTTGTCTGATTCTACCTGGGCCCTATTCAATCAAACTTACAATTTACAATTACAGGTGACAGGTGACAATTCTACATGTTTCTGTTCAATAAAAAATACAAGTTACAAATTTGTAATGGTGGAAAATTTACATATTTGTCGAATTGTACTTACAATTTAACATATTTCTGTTCAATAAACATTTTCCTATTACAGGTGACAATTTACAAATTTGTAGGAAAAACTGCTTTATTGAACACATACTCGTAATTGTATTTACAAGTTTACTTATTTGTAGAATTGTAATACATTTCTGACAGGTGACCTCACCCTCGGTAAAATTTTATAACTCGGCATTATTGTTTTTGTTTTAGCTGCTTTCTTTACCAAAATCACGTAGTGAGAGTAGTGATAACTATGAAATCGTGCTAATCGAACGACAAAGAAAATATTTAAAACATAATAATTTCTTCTTTTGATGTGACTGATTTCACATTTAATGAGAAGTTTAAGGTAAGCAAGGCAACGATCGATTATTTTAAAATTCTAAGATTTTTGAAATATATCCTCGTTATTAAAGAATCTTCAACAAAAATTTACAAATTTATGTAATTTGTAAACTACAACTACAAAATTGTAGAAACAATATTGTCATCGAAATCTACAGGCGTTTTCTACATATGTATACGTTTATTGAACAGCATTTATAATTGTAATATTTGTAAGATTTTTACTTGTAAAATTCTTACATAATTGTAAGGTTTATTGAACAGCACTTGTCATACAACTTGACAAATATGTCACGTATTGACAAATTTGTGGGATTGTAAGTTTTATTGAATAGGGCCCAGGTTAAAATATTTCATTTTGGTTTTGTGGCTTAAGGGTAATAGGTACATTAAAATGTGACTCGCTATTGGACAAGCAAATGTTTGTCGTATTTGCCCATAGATATAGTATATTAAAAGGGGTATTTGCCGAATACAACTTTAGTATTCACTTATTTGTACACTCTAAAATTGTATTCGGCAAATACTAAAACATAGAATTTATTGAGATTATTTCGCATTAAAAAAAATATTGTGATAACTGGTGGGTACATAAACAATATCAGTTATTGGAGCAACCATTTAAGTAAAGAAATACTTGTGTTAGACCGCTCCGCTCTTCATACCTTGGACAAATAAAAATTAGTACCTTAGAATTCAGAGTTTTACATATTATTTACCTATAGTTAAAATTTAACAACAATAGAAACTAGATTACTTAAACATAAAAATAAAAATTAGCAAGAGATTTAGTTAGAAATTAGTCTGAGATTATCCTCATTTCTTTTACTAAATGCAAAAGAAATGGTTACCTATATATATAAATTGACTGCCCCTGAATAGTATTGATGTGTGTGTTATACTTGTGAGAGTAAGTGTAGGTGAGTGTAGTATTTTATGTGATAATAGTTTTTATGATAATAGTTTTTCTTGACTTTGTAACAAGTCTTCTACATCGTTGTCAGCTTTGACAACATATTATATTGCCGTTAGTTGTCGGAACACGCTAAAAAATTTTATTTTCGTTTATTTGGGATAACAACAACCATAAATTTACATTTATTGACTTAGGGCTAATTACTACGGCTAAGGTCAATAATAGTTATCCTCAGTTTAAATTCACATTAGTTGCCGAGAAGCAATGTTCTTAATTAAAAAAAATTAAAAAACCCGCCTGCTAAAAAAGATAAGTCAACTGAAAAGATGGAAACAAGATTAAATAAATGTTAAAGGCAACATGTCATAATAACATGCAGTCGGAGGCATATAATTTAAATCATTCATAATGTCACTTTTTTTATGCATGCCTCCGACTGCATGTTATTATGACATGTTGCCTTTAACATTTATTTAATCTTGTTTCCATCTTTTCAGTTGACTTGTCTTTTTTAGCAGGCAGATCTCTTTTTAGTTATTATATATTACGGTCATGATATACTTTTTTGAAATCCTTATATTATGCCCTTTAATATGACACCCATATTGCAGTATTAAAAAAAAAAAAATTTTTTCACTACGTATAATAGCACCGTACAGCCGCCATGTTGGTTTTTTTATAACGCCACCTTCTTAAGAACACTTGGGCTGACAAGACAAATCTAACGATATCTTAATCATAGAAATCCGTTCAGCCGTTTGAAAGATATGAGGTAATAAGGAAAATTACATACAAACATACATACATACATACAAACATACTTACAAGATACGCGCGAAACACATAACCCTTTCTTTGCAGTCGGGTAAAAAGAATGAATATAGTAAAGTAGAAAAACAAAAACAAAAATAATGCAGGTAGATACACAAAAGAAACAGAACCACAATAAATGATTCTCAACTTGTGACGGTTGAGCGGCAAGAAGCGGCTCTGTGGTGGGGGGTGACATCGTCGTCGTATTATATTGTGTAAAAGCTAAAAACACGTTAGATGTGCCTACAATACCGCGTCACGTGCTAATGTTTAACCTTAAAGTCGAACTGCTGGGAGCGATAGTTGCATTTGCACTTTGAATGGAGCCGATATCTTTCAATGTACTCTATGGCTTTGACGTAAGGCCGAGAATACATATTATGCCCCAGATATAAGTTACCGGTTAAACTCGTCCGGGTGAGAATTTTATCGATGCTTGACCCGGTAGGTTGATGAGCTTGATATTTCTTAACATTTACTACATTGAAACAGAGTTTACTTGAAATCCTGCAATAATCTACTTCTGCATCATGCAACTTGTTAAAATTACTTTCATACAACAATTTACTTATTTAATAAAATACTAGAACCATATAACACTAACACAATTACTCCCTCACAGACCAGTCAGACTTAAATTAGGGATATAATGTTTTATTTTCTATGTAAATGTAAAAGAAATATCTTCGTTATAGTGAAGATTTAATTAAATTAACATTCTTCCCGTAGAACAAAGATTTCTGATGTCTGTTAAAAAAAATAACTTCGTGGTTTGACTAAATGTGTACTTATCTATAACGGGTGTAACAAGACACTCAACGAAGCCGAAGTCCACGTATTCCGCTCATCGTCAGGATCATTTTTGTCTTTAGACTATACCTGGGAAACCAATAGCTACGAAGTTATAGAATTTTAGAGAAAAGGATTTTAAACGTGCCTGTTCGTAACAGACACGCAAACAGTTTTTTTTTTATAGCTGCATTTTCTTGAAATAGTCCGTGAGCCCGCGACAATATTGCCTACGTCATATGATATGATATCACTATGAAATGTATTTCTGCACAACATTTCCGACCGTGTGCCATACATTTCATCGTGATGTCATAATTATGACGTAGGCAATATTGTCGCGGGCTTACGGACTAAAAGTACTGTGTTATTTCTAAGAAAAATTAATGAAAACTCATCGTTTGACGTCCAGTTATGCACTTTAGTTACATTGTATATAATATCACAGATTATAATTATTGTATTTCCACCTTCGATCAAGGATACCCATTTCCACGATTAATTTTGATAGTGACTCTGCGAAAGGGATATACCTATCTATATATATAAAATTCAAAGTCCTGACTGATTGACTGACTGACTGAGTGAGATATCAACGCACAGCCCAAACCGCTGAACCTAGAGACTTGAAATTTTGCACATAGGTTCCTTATGAGGTCTAGGGGTGCACTAAGAAAGGATTTTTCAAAACTCACCCCCCAAGGGGGTGAAACGGGGGTCCAAAGTTTGTATGAAAGTCCCTCAGTTTTAAAGCTAGGATCTTCAAATTTTGTGTTTAGGCTGAACATTGAAAATTAATAAATACGGGTCTCAGCGTTTTTTAAAATTCTACCCCCCAAGGGGTCAAAAGGGGGATGAAGGACCGCTTTTTGAAAACTTATACTCACACTAGCTTCCGCCCGCGACTTCGTCCGCGTGGAAATTCGATAAAATCCTCATGTTTTAATTTCATTAAATTCTGATCAGCCGTTTTTACGTGATTAGGCGGGTCCCCACCAAGCGAGCAGCCTCGTGCGAGGCCCGTGCGGCAAACGTCCTGCCTCGCGAGGCAGCGCGCTTGGTGGGAACCCGCCTAATCACGTAAAAGCGGCTGATCAGAATTTAATGAAATTAAAACATGAGGATTTTATCGAATTTCCACGCGGACGAAGTCGCGGGCGGAAGCTAGTGTAAGTATAAGTTTTCAAAAAGCGATCGAATACGTGCTAGGTACCCTCAACTTTTAACATATTATTATTTGTGTTGAATCCCATCTATGTATTGTGGCGCCAGTTATTTTTATAGATAACTACTGATATTTTTAAAGTTACACCCTAGTAACTATAGGCTTTAAATGGACGATATGAGATGGAAAATAGTAGGTATGTGAAACAGATTGGCTATACTGCAACATGCACTAGTCTGTGGCACTAGTAATCAGAAGGGATTGCTCAGGCGTGTACGTCGCGTTTGGCCGCGGTTTCGAATGTAGCGGTTTTTCTAAAGGTGCGCGTCCACTGCATCGGAATCGGAGCGGATGGATTTGTTGCTTTGCACAAAGACTTCAATACAACATAAAAGGCTTTGTTTCCGCGTCATAGAAATCCATACAAAGTGACAAATGCCGACGCTCCGTCCGCGACGTAAGCTTCGATTCCGATGCAGCAGGCGAGTAACTTTAAAGTTGAAGCACATCACATAATGGGTACGTATCAGAATGTCTAAAGTTAGAATGTCTAAACTTAAAATGGCAAAGTTCAAAATGTCAAAAATCAAAATGCAAATTGTTTAAAATGTCAAAAATCATTATGTATAACTTCATAATAGCAAAATTTAAAATGTCAAACGGTTCAAATATCAAACTAGTTAAAATATCAATGGTCCATAAGTCAAAGGTTTACAATGATTTAAAAACAACAATTCACCTTTTTTTTCATTTATCGCCTTGCAACATTTTGTGAGCAATTCTTTGTAGTTTAAATATTTAATAACCCCTCCCTAAAGTTTGAAAGTTAGGAGATGGATACTTTTTTTAAAATGGTTAAAAAAAACAAAAAAATTGGAAATTAAGCAGGGGAGGCTAAAAATGGTAGGGAGAGGGGAGGGGACGTACGTACTAAATTTCGCACGTAAAAAAAGTCGTTTCTGGCGCTTCGCCGGCCGCTACCGCGGCACGCTCGCTTCGCTCGCTCGGCTCGCGCGCTGGGTTCATGTACACCTAACATGCTCGTCGCTATGCTCCTCGCACCTATCATGTGACCTGCGGTCCCTTAGTAGTGCTACCAACTTAGTGCGCCGCTATTAAACGTCAAAAATTACGACACAAATCTAAAATTGACATTTTTCCTAGAAAATCTTAATTTTCAGATTTTTTTTTCTCGCGTTGGAACACGCATACGAAATTTTATGTTTAGGAATCATGAGTTCTTTACATAAAAAAACTCGTGGTCTGATAATGGAAAGGTGAGCCCTGCAAAATCATATAGCGTCTCCAAGTACCGATATTGCGATCTATTTACCAACAAAAGATTCGATGCGATAGATGATAAATCGCGAGAAAAAAAAGCATTAAGAAAAACTAGGTAAGGAACCAACCGAGTTTGATTTTTATATTGATGAACAACTGACAACTTACAATAACAAAAACTTTTTCATAAAAGAAAGGACTTTTGCACAGTGTAAAAGAGTGATTCTGTTTAGCACGAAAGAACTCATGCTATTGTTGAGTCAAGCTACTTTTTTTGGATTATGGATGGAACCTTCAAAATCGTTCCTCAGATATTCATGGCCCCACATACAACTGTGAAAAAACGTTTCCGTTACTATTTGCGCTTTGTACACACAAAGAAAAGCATCATAATATGATGTTATGTTTGATTTGATTCCTGAATATTGTACAAAAATGAAATTACATTATATCCATTATTTGTCGTCATGGATTTTGAAAAAGCTCCAGCTTTATGTTACCGCCAAAATTTCTTAACTTATTTAAATCACGCTTTCTCAACTTCAATTTTGGTGGACTGCTACTACCATCACATCATCAAAAAATGTAATTGGCATTTATTATGAATTGGTAATTTAAATATTAGACATTTTAAGTTTTGATCATTTGAATTTAGACATTTTTATTTAGCACTATCTGACCGTTTGACATTTTCGTTTTTGACATTTTGAACTTTCGACATTTTAATCGTTAGACATTCAAATTTTTGACATTTTGAACTTTGCCATTTTAAGTTTAGACATTCTAACTTTAGACATTCTGATACGTACCCCACATAATACATAATAGGTCGAAGCTGTATAAAAAAAAAGCTATAGCTAGTTAGCTCAATAAAAAAACGTTTATTTAATGTCGAATTTTGACACCGCAAAACTATTAATTTCTGGAAATCGACATTTTGTTATGGTATAACATTTTAATAGTTTACCTACAATTTCTTACGTAGGTAATCTATGGTCTTGTTTTCTGATACCGTCTCGCGACAGTTTTATTACAACTGCATGGATAGCAAAACTGTAGTCTCGATTATCGCTTTATTCGTAACCGCAGCCTTGCGTCTGCAAACCACAATAGATGCTAGTACGATGGCACAACCCAAGGAGCTATTCTTAAAACAGACAATACAAGCAGCTGCTAATAGAAATGCATACTGCAATTTCAATGCAATTTTTTTTATTTATTATTATTATTAAGTGCCGATTCTTATGTGCTGTACTAATCCAACAAGCCATAGGTCTTTCCAAAACCGGTCTTTATAAACCTTTTAAAAAGATTGATGATATGATAATATAGGTACTAGGGTGGGAAAAATAAACTAAAAAGACTGATGATAAAACTAGGGTGCGCCAAAATATTAGATATCTAGTATGTAATTAAACAACATATTTTTTGTATGAAATTTCGCCCTTCGTATGAAGGGCGAAAATATTTTCATTTTCAGAATCAATATAAAAAAAAATGATAATGATACCTTACAAACTCACGAAGTTACAAGCTTTTTGTGTTGTGCGCACGATACATTTTAGTAGGGCGTGCGTTAACTATGTCAAAATATAATATAATAGTAGATTGTTATACAAGACGCTAAAATTACCCATTGCATACGAGGTATTTTTATTCCCGAGCTTTAGCGAGGGAATAAATAGAAACCGAGTTACAATGGGTTTTAGCGTCGTGTGTTACACTATACTTTTCACTACGATTGCGAGAAAATAAAATACAATATTAAATAGTTTATACCTACTTACTTCCGTAAACGAATCCACTCGTTTTTCTATGCTCCACTTCATAAACTTTTTGTACAATATTTAAATAAATGATTTGTGCTTGACGGCAGAAGATTAAAATTATTTCTTTCCTATTACAGTCACACAATTCAATCAGTTTGTAATTATAAAAAAAATCTAAAGATTTCGCGCCATGGTACCTTTTTTGAATTTCTGCTGTAGCAGCTAAACAACACAAACACGCATTCTACGATTCACTCTGTACACAGAGTATAAATAAGTCTATGATTTTACCGAAGAGATGCTTTTAGTTCCATTTTCAAAAATAAGAATGACAAACTGGGGGCCTATTACGAAAATTGGTCACGATAGTCGTCCGCAGTTCGTCGGTTATAGTTATTACAAATATTTTCAATGTAGCTATCGTAGTCCATAGTCTATTGAACGAATAATGACGGATCCACTAGAGAGAAACTGTCAAATTTACGCAATCACTTTGCAATATCGCATACGCAAGTGCTTTGTAATAGAAATCAATCAGAACGAAGCACGGACGCAGCCGCGTGTATCGCATTAAACTTTTCGTAATAGACCCCCAGTATTAAGTCGAGCGAGTTTTTATTCGTGATTATGAATAAAGACTTTTTCGTTTTAGTACGCTCATTGGTAATAGACAAACATTAAAAAAGAAAAAACTTTATCCCCTAGGGCTTATTAAGCTATTTTATCTCGACTCTTGTACGTTACAATGACGCACTTTTTGAGCAAGAGGAGTGAAAAATATATATTATTGATTCTGAACAAACTGTTTTCAGGTTTCGTATATACTAAAAATAATCTTGTGTAAACTTTGGTAAATTGCCTCAATTTTTAAAAATACAATTTTTTGTGCTGACAAATATCAATTACGATGAAGCTGGGAATTTACTAGCGAACTGTAAATTAACTCTCTCCAAAAATCAAAGAATGTTTTAGCTCGTATAACTTCTCAGGTATTTCTTCACAGTTAATCATGTGGTGGCATAAGCTTTCTGATAAGCCACTAAACAAAAATCGTTACTGATGATGATGATCTTCATTGGTCCCATAGTAAATTTGTTCAGTTTAATGGTCCCTATTTACCGTATTCGGCATTGTCCATCAGCCATTTTTGATGTCCCCACTTCTGGGGCACAGGCCTTCCTTATGGGTGGTAAAGAGGATGGGCCATAACCCACCACGCGGGCCCAATGCGGATTGGTGGGTGTTAACGACTGCAAATGCAGCCGGGACCAACGGCTTAACGTGCCTTCCGAAGCACGGAGGAGCTCGAGATAATAAATTTTTGGATATATCGTTAGCTTTGTCTTGTATCTAAACTTCTTCATAACACTTGAGCTGTCAAGTGTTATTAAGAAGGTGGCGTTATAAAAAAACAACATGGCGGCTACGATACGTGGTAGTGGTTTTTTTTTTAGAATACTGCAATATGGGTGTCGAATTAAAGGACTTATTTTAAGGATTTCAAGAAGGTATATCATGACCGTAATATATAATAACTAAAAATAAATAAATTAAAAAATTAAAAAACCTGCCTGCATAAAAAGACAAGTCAACTGAAAAGATGGAAACAAGAATATAATTCAAATCATTCATAATGTCACTTTCTTTATGCATGCCTCCGACTGCATGTTATTATGTTGCCTTTAATATTTAATCTTGTTTCCATCTTTTCAGTTGACTTGTCTTTTTATGCAGGCGGGTTTTTAAATTTTTTGTAACACGTTGTGTATAAACATAGTATTTTCCACAGAACAAAGTTTAAAGCTGGATCGCTTACGTAGCCTAGGTTGTTTACCGTACAGTAATTAGGCCATGCTGAGCTAGGATGAGAGTTGATAATTAGCAGGCTATTTGCAACGGATCAGGAATCGGCAAGCCATCCGTGTAGTGTGTAGCGTAAGTGGCAAATAAGCCTTATCGAGACAACTAACGATGTTAGCTAGAGTATGTTAGTAAGATTGATTTTCATAATTTATATAACCATGAACTGAGAAAACATTGTAGCTAAATATGCATAGTGTACTTACCTATACTTTCGTTCTCACACACGTTGGTACTTGGTACAATAGTTATTCTGTGGTACAATGGCAATGTTACTTTCGGATACATACACTCACAACACTCATGTGACTAAGGCTCAATTGCACCAGCTAACTTTAACAATACCAAGCTTGTTAAAGTACCGGTTAAGCACAAGTTAGCCAAAAAAAGAGGTTGCCATCAGCAGCATATGATGTCCTTTGACCAGTAAGGCTGAGTTGCACCATCTTGACTTAACCATAACTTTAACAGAATACAAACATCTGACTCGATGACGACGTCGCTGTCGTCTATGACGTAACCTAGGTAACAATAATTATGTAATTACACCTTAGTTCTACTTTTGACCACTGGCTCAGAATCTGACTCGATGACAGCGTCGCTGTCGTCTATGACGTAACCTAGGTAACAATCATTATGTAATTACACCTTAGTTCCACTTTTGACCACTGGCTCAGAATCTGACTCGATGACAGCGTCGCTGTCGTCTATGACGTAACCTAGGTAACAATAATTATGTAATAACACCTTAGTTCCACTTTTGACCACTGGCTCAGAATCTGACTCGATGACAGCGTCGCTGTCGTCTATGACGTAACCTAGGTAACAATAATTATGTAATTACACCTTAGTTCCACTTTTGACCACTGGCTCAGAATCTGACTCGATGACAGCGTCGCTGTCGTCTATGACGTAACCTAGGTAACAATAATTATGTAATAACACCTTAGTTCCACTTTTGACCACTGGCTCAGAATCTGACTCGATGACAGCGTCGCTGTCGTGTATGACGTAACCTAGGTAACAATCATTATGTAATTACACCTTAGTTCCACTTTTGACCACTGGCTCAGAATCTGACTCGATGACAGCGTCGCTGTCGTCTATGACGTAACCTAGGTAACAATAATTATGTAATAACACCTTAGTTCCACTTTTGACCACTGGCTCAGAATCTGACTCGATGACAGCGTCGCTGTCGTCTATGACGTAACCTAGGTAACAATCATTATGTAATTACACCTTAGTTCCACTTTTGACCACTGGCTCAGAATCTGACTCGATGACAGCGTCGCTGTCGTCTATGACGTAACCTAGGTAACAATAATTATGTAATTACACCTTAGTTCTACTTTTGACCACTGGCTCAGAATCTGACTCGATGACAGCGTCGCTGTCGTCTATGACGTAACCTAGGTAACAATAATTATGTAATTACACCTTAGTTCCACTTTTGACCACTGGCTCAGAATCTGACTCGATGGCAGCGTTGCTGTCGTCTATGACGTAACCTAGGTAACAATAATTATGTAATAACACCTTAGTTCCACTTTTGACCACTGGCTCAGATAAGTTTGTATCTGTTAAAGTTAAGATGGTGCAACTCAGCCACTAGTATAACAAACATAACAACGGTGAAAAGTCCGAACATCGGCAGACCAAACGAAAAATATACGAAACGCGATTTTTCAGAAAAAGTTATCAAAAAGTTGACATGTCGAAAAGTCTATTACTGGCCATCGATAAAAAAGAACAGTCATAGTTAGCGAATAAAAGTTGACGCGAAAATGGACACGGCCGCGCCGCGGCTACGTGTGAACCGACCGACGGTGATGAAAAGTAATAAAGTTTTAGAGTGTTTTTTTAGACCACAACGTGAAAAATTTTGCCTCTTGTTTGCATGCGGTTCAACATTTAGTTCGAAAGCACTGTTGCCTGAAATTGCAATAGGTAGGTATTTACTTTCACACTAGCAATTCTTAAACAAGCTTAAAAAAGTAGCCATTTTTTTTTTAAATATTGATTTTTAACAATTTAGTAATTTAACAACAAATAAATATTGTAATTAATACAGCCGTTTCCTAGACTAGACAAGACAGTAAATATTTGACCCTGGTAAATGACGGCCGAATACTCAAATCTTAAGTTAAGGTCTTCTTAACTTTAAGGAAGCTGTCAGTTATATAGAGTTTCTGTCAAATCTGACAACTTTTTTGAATTTGAGGTGGCCTTAACTTTAAAATTCGTTTGAGTGTCCCCTAAATCGTTGCCAAACGTAAAAGGAAACTCTGTAGGTACTTAAAATCTTGTAATACCAACGTGTAGAGAAATTAGTATTTTTTACAGTACAGTTAACCTTCTTGAGACACTTGTAAGCACCTTGTAGGTACTATGTATATAATATTCTGTGTTGAGACTATACAACATAAGGGCGTGGTCACATTGAGAGCTGTTAAACTAGTACGTACCTATATTATGTAAACAGCTATTTGGTCTACAAGGATAGTCAGGAATGGCAACAATAGTACTTAACTTATTTATTACTACTTTTTGGGCCAATTTGGCTACTGCGATGAATTGAAGAGTTCGATGGCGCAGTGCTTTAACACGTGGCACTGCGATTGCGGAGATTAAGCAACTTTCGCTAGGGTCTGTCATGAGATGGATGGCCAAAAATTTCGTGCTTCGGAAAGCACGTTAAGCCGTTGGTCCCGGCTGCATTGTTAACACCCACCAATCCGCATTGGGCCGTGGTGGGTTATATTGGCTATTGCCCATCCTCCTTATCCATGCATAAGGAAGGCCTGTGCCCCAACATTGGGGACAGAAAAAATAGCTGATATCTAGAATTTGACTGCCTTATTTCATCAATGAACGTGACAGTCATTACTACCTAATGATAGGGATGATGACTAATGAATAAAATAACGAAATACTAATAAAAATCGTAAACATATTAAACTTTTAGAGTAGCTTGTATACCTCTTGGTTTTATATATTGCATATTATTTATTTTATGACCCTTCAAAGTTGGGTGGACAAGTCCATTTAAAAAGTATAAAATTTACTAAAAATATGACCTTTGATAAAGAAAAATGATACCCTTAATAAAGTCCGTAAAATGTTATAGCAAATTTGTCTAAGAAACTATTTTGATAAACACAATATTGAATATAGCTGCCAAACAAATTTCCTACGCGTTGCATACAAACTACTTATTCGTGACGTCATAACTAGGAAGCCATTAGTATGGAGCGTTTTTGGGCGAGTCCATTTGTGTGCATTTCACACTGTGATATCTCGGGCAGTTTTCATGCTAGCGAATTAATTATTTTACCAATGTTTCCTTTTTTGAGAGGTAATTTATGTAACATAAAATAAAAAAAATATTCGTAATGCCTATTATAGCTCACTATCTAATTAAATTTGATAGTTTCCAATGGGAACGCGCCCTTACTGTACCGCTCACCGCTCAAAGACCTTAAAAGCAGTTATAATCCGCCTTTCTTCCAATTTCCAAAGGAGATTTAATCCTCTTTTCTTCCATAGACTCGTGTGAAACGTGTGTGATACCTATTCACCAAACGTTAGATCTCACAGCTTAGCCCTACATTGCTTTGATGGAAATGGATTTGCAGCTTAGATTTTTATACAAAAGCTCTGAGATGTAAAGGATTTAAGTGGTACAAATAGCTAAGCTTAACTATAGATATCACATCACAGAATACATAATAGTTGGCTATATCGCTTGCATCTGATTCGCTTAGGATATATATTAAAAAAAAAGATGCACACTAAGAAACATGTTCTGATTTTACGCAGCAGAACTAAAATGTTTAAAACATAGATATAGTATATTAAAAGGGGGTTAGATACATTAAATGCTCCTTTGTCCATCAGCCATTTTTGATGTCCCCACTGCTGGGGCACAGGCCTTCCTTATGGGTGGTAAGGCTCCTTTACAAAAAGCAGACGAGAAGTGTATTCTCGTTGGAATTTCAAAAATCGGTTAATAATATTTCAGCCGCGTCGAGGCAGTCAGCGGGCGCTTTTCGTAAAAATCAATAGGTACTATCTAGGTAACTTTGAAAACATAATTTTGCATTTGATTTGATTTTGGTTTTTCGTAAATTTTTGGGTTCATTTTCAATGCTCCGATTCTTGCGGGGACTGTAAAATCTGTGAATTTTTGCTTGTGTTTGTGAACGTTAAAATGCATTTGCGCTGCGCCAAATTTTAGCTGTAAGTATTCAATGTAATCTTGTAAGTTCTTATGAGAATTAATATCTTTAAACCCAAACCAAAATTTCGTAGAACATTATAAACCGCCTATGCTATACGGTCTTATTAAAAATGCAGCGCAATTCACAGTTTAAAGTGGCTATAATGACTTATGCCTTGCCACGATACGTTGCCAAAAGACAGCGCAATAACGTCCATTCACTTTGATACAGAATGCAAAATGCAAACAGCCCCAGCACAGACTGACTATTTTGTGCCTAGATTTTCAAGCAGATTTTCAAGCAAGCGGTTACTCTCGCCGAGATCGAGTTCGAATCAAATGAACGTCAAAACCATATTAGGGCATCCATGGATCCGTTTTCAAAGTACCAAAATAACAGATTTTTTATGTTTATTCCATCCTGATGTGAACCCGATCTCGTCGGTAGAGGGCTTCGCAAAGAAACAGCTTTACATTGACGTCAATTTGACATAAATATAGTAGGAAAATCATGGGAAAATCTAAGTGTGAGTTGCACCAAAACGCTGTCAAAGTTAAAGTTATCGTCAAACATAAACTTAATACCTATTCGAGATATTAAGTTTTCGAAGTCGAAGGACATCATGCTGGCTGGCAACCTCTTTTTTTGGCTAACTTGTGCTTAACCGGTGCTTTAAACAAGCTTGTTATTATTGAATTTTTAGATTTTAGCATTCACAATGCTATTTTTATATTATTAAGTTGTAGTAGTAGCAGTAGCAGCTACGGGTGAGTCGATTTTTTCTAGAATTTTTCAATTATATTAAGTAAGCTTGTTATTGTTAAAGTTAGATGGTGCAACTCAGCCTAATAATTGCACGTAGATTTATAAGCGACGTTTGGAACTGTGCATTTATGGACATCGATCCTATCTTATCGGTTATTTTGCTAAACTATTTACTTAGTACTAGTGGCTCTGTGAGCTGTAATGCTCTTTGTTTTCGAAACATAAAATCCTTTGTAATTATAGAGACGTATAACTGCCACAATACTTTTTACGATTTTGTTTTTACAAATAATCAAGAGCAAATAATAAATTCAAATAAATATACTAGCCTAATTAAGGTACAGTAAAGAAAAAACCTTGTTTTATCTGAATATTCATTAAAATTGATTCCCTTTTGAATCCGAAACACGAGCTCTTCATTACTTTTCGACAACACTCGAATACTCGAAAACAAATAACATGTTTATTGTGTTGGCAGGGAAAAAATTGCAGATTCGAATATTTCCAATCAACGTCGCACTCTACAGAAACTACATCGAAATTTCCACCCTCACACACAGTAATTTGATACATGAAAAAAAAGTTGCAACCTACCGAATTCATTTCGGTATTTCGCAATGAATGCCGTAACAATTCGTGCAAAGTTGGCGCAGGGATTTCAGTTTCAAAGGGCGCTGGAAAGCTTTTATGCTGGCTTAATAACCTTTCCTAAATCCCTCTTCCATGCATATTGAAGCCCATTTGATAGTGCAGACACCAGCGCTGTCAAAAGCCATTGTTTCGTGGGCGAAAATATGCTTCCTCTTAGCGCAGCATAATAGGCATATTGAAAATTTTCTTTTTTTTCATGTTGTCAATAAAGCGTTTGATAATTTAGTTTATCTATGTTTACATTTGTTTATTATTTAAGATTTTTTGTTTGCCCTTCTTTCGGCACTTTTGCAGTTGAATTATTTGATAAATAAATACAACTAAATGATATACTAGAAAAAATACGACTCGCACCAGATCAATTCTCGGACGGCAATCGAACCCGCGACCTTTGGATATCCGGTCCAATACTCTGACCACTGAGCTACCGAGTCACTCATACCGAAGACCCAATATAATTAATTGATGATTGATATTATTTCCAAGTAATTCTTAATTAATATTTAGGTAAGCGTTTTAATATTATTTGGTGATTCAATTTAGATGACAGATCTACTATTTTAACAACAAATATTATTTATTAGGTTACTGAAAATGCATTTAATAGGTAATCGATAAAATCATACCCGTTTTTTAATACCTTATTAAGTAAAGGAATTGTTTGGTTAGTCAATCAAATTAGTCCTATATCCTAGTGGAACTAGAATAGGTTAATGTTAGGTATTTTGATATTACTGTGCAAACTTCGCCAAAGATTACCGTCCACATTCACGGTAAAATCGACCTTAAGATCGCTCATTTAGCATCAGTGCCATATCTCACTGGGACACCAGTGGTGGCGCTACCGGCTTACCAACAAAATCCTACTAATATTATAAATTATAAAATATGTGAAAGTTTGTGGGTTTGATGTTTTAATGCTTGTTCCTCAATCACACAAAAATGGCTGTACAAATTTGAATGACATTTGACACACAGTTTATAGCCTGGATTAAAAAATTGGATACTTTTTATCTAGGTCAAAGGTTCCCTAGGGATTTTCGTACGTAGTCGAGAGCGGAAGCTAGTTCGACTTGACAGGCGACTTGCTGGGCGATTTTAGGCAACTAGTACTTTTTATCGAAAATTGCTTGTAAAATTTAATCGACACCTCATTGTAATAACAGGGTACTTACTAATTTCAAAATCTAAGGCAATCGCTGTAATTTGAAAGATGGATGTGACACATTAATACTTCTTTTTGGCACAAATAAACCAAAGAACGAGCTAGTACTCGATAGAGTAATTATCTATGGAAAATTTCCATACAAAATTACTCTATCGAATGTTTTTACGCGCCGGCTTCTGTCCCCCTACAATGACTGTCAAAAATAATATCGAAGCGATGTTGTGATAAAGATGGCTATCCGCTACCTATAACAACATCACGCTTGGTTTTACAACCAATTTGGGAGTGGCAAACCGATAACCCGCTGGTGGCGCAACCGTGTGTCCTAGTGAAATAGGGCCCTCAGACAGCCAATAATGGAGTGATACGATGCACAGCCGTCTCTACGCTAACAATACCGAATATTCGCCTAATTGACGATTAATACCCATTTCAAACGCAGTTGTACTATTATCTCTGGCGCTAGGGCAGCCAACTGTTAAACTGTCTGATCACTTGTCTTTTTAGGGCTCCGTACCCAAAGGCTAAAAACGGGACCCTATTACTGAGACTCCGCTGTCTGTCTGTCTGTCTGCCTGTCACCAGGCTGTATCTCGTGAACCGTGATAGCTAGACAGTTGAAATTTTCAGAGATGATGTATTTCTGTTGCCGCCATAACAACATACTAAAAACAGAATAAAAAATATTTGAGGGGGGCTCTCATACAACAAACGTGTTTTTTTTTTTTGCTGTTTTTTGGTACGGAACCCTTCGTGCACGAGTCCGACTCGTACTTGGCCGGTTTTTTCATATTGTGTTCTTTAAACTATGTTATTGATGCCAAGGCTTTTTTCTTTTTCTGTTTTCCTCCTCCACCTCCATTCGCTCCAAAGGTCTGTTTCAATCCCGTTCGAGTCCCGTCATCGGTGTGAGAAACGCGCTGATGGTTAAAATTTACTCTGTGGTAATCGATTATTTAGCGATTCGATTGGTCTGCTGGAATGATTTTAATTATTTCAAGAAGTAATCACCCATAACAATACTTAACAGAATCTTATATATTAATAATAATAAATAATTTTAAAATAATTATTGGCGCTATTATCACAAAGACTCATGACCATAATTACTTTTTATTTTAATAACTCGTTTACGTTTAGTAAATTAAATAATATGAGTTCATTATGGAAAATAATTAAAGTTATTTATACAGTAGGTAATCTAACAATTTGTTTTGTTATATCTCAAAAGGATAAGGCAGGTTTTCAATGAAAGCTCCCAGGTAAGGCGGCTTGAATTTGTCCGACACTTCCAACAAATATTTTTATATTATTTCAACCAATTTACACAAAACTTTGACAAAATATTCACAAACCATCCTCATGAATAACTCTATCTATTGGAGAAAACCGCATCAAAATCCGTGCAGTAATTTTTAAGATTATCGCGAACAAACAGACAGACAAGACAGACGCGGCGGAGGACTTTGTTTTATAGTAAATATGTAGTGAATAGTGAAAAGGCACTACTTGTAATAGGTACTTACTATTAGCCCAGTAAAATTCGTCATTTAAAACGCAAAACGCGATGTAAAGCTGCATTTTTTTGTATGTTATTTGGACCCCATAATAAGGGAGTGTGGAACGATATTTTGCAAGCAAAAAAAAGTTGTGCTAGCTCCGATATACGTGCAAAACTGCAAAAATTTAAGTTTTGCAGTTTCATTCAAAAACTATCGGCTTTTGAAATTAGTTGCTAATATCATTTTAAAAGTGTATTAAATTTTAAACAATTTAAGCCAACCCACAGCTCCGTATATCTAATAGTTTTTGAGATATGATGCTTGAAACATTGACACTCACCTGCATATCTAACAGCCTACATCGTTATTTTCATACAAACATGCTCACTTCACAGTCTCATAAATATAAAAAATTACGCATCTCTGCAATGGTTTGTATGTTGATAGATTAGGAAGGTGCTTGTTTTTCGAATAAGCATAGACGTCTCTCATTTTCGCCAAAAATGCAGTAAAGCAATGCATAATTTTAATAGCATATATCATTGTATAGAACGAAAAATCTGGTTTACCTTTTCCTCTTTTTGGATAAATTGAGAGGTGTCTTTACTTATTTGACATTTTTATTAGAAAAATGAGCACCTGAATTATCTATCTACATACAAATCATTGCAGAGATGCACAATCTTTTTTATTTATGAGACTGTGAAGTGAGCATGTTTGTATGAAAATAACGGCGTAGGCGGTTAGATATGCCGGTGAGTGTCAATGTTTCAAGCATCATATCTCAAAAACTATTAGACGTACGGAGCTGTGGGTTGGCATTAATTGTTTGAAATGGCAACTAATGTCAAACGCGCATAGTTTTTGAATAAAACTGCAAAAACTGATTTTTTTTGCAGTTTTTCACGTATAACGCAGCTAGCACAACTTTTTTTTGCTTGCAAAACTTAGTTCAACACTCTCCTAAGTGGTCCAAATAACACACCAAAAATGCAGCTATACATCGCATTTTGCGTAATTAGGAAAAACATTTGTAAGATTTTACTGGCCTATATGTCATCAATAGAAAAACGGGCTCGAAAACGGCTGCTTTTTCTCACAACTCATCATAACTGTCTGGAATTAAGAAGTTACAACTTCCAGACGTTTTGATTTGGTAGCAAAAATAACTTCTTAATAAAGGAGAAGAACGATAAGATAAAAATTTATTACACATTATTAAAATAGAACTCAAATAATACGGCTATTAATGAAAATCCCAAGTTTTCATACCTACTTTTCTTACTATATTAAGGGCAATTATCACAGGTTCCGGATAATGTGCCATATCCAAGAATCTTATATTCATATTCTGTAATATATAAGATATATCAGACGAATTAAAGACCTGTCAGGTTTGAACATTGATAACCCTGTCGTCCCTTTGCTATTGCATATTAACGCTGACAAACGCAATACGTTCTCTGTATCCAGATATCCAATACAGATGTGTATTGGATATCTGTGAATACAGGTAATAGGTGAAGTTATTGATCATAGTTGTGTGCAGCCAATCTCGCACATATATAGGTAGATTATAAGGTTATAGTTAACTATGTAGGTATCTCGGTTTTCCTACCCTTTGATGTAACAATGCTACTAATTATAACGAGGTATTAAATTAAGTGATAATTTTTACTCGAATCTTTTCTGTAAAAAAGCCGTACTTATAACCCGTCTGGCAAACATGGAGATCTGAATCATGGCAACACTCTTCCACAGGAAAACCCTACGTCCTATGGACATGGACTATTTATGATGTTGCAATAAAATATTAAAAACAATACCAAAGATTATCAATTTTTTATCTAATTTTCTCAGTCCTCACAATCAAACTTTATCCACGTAGCACGAGCCTCTCATCTATAGAGAAGAAAACGCGCGTAAAGATAATAGTTGAGTATTATTTTTTTATACAGCCAACTAGGTAATACGAAATTTTTCTCATAGACAATAAGGAATGTCTAAAAAAATCAAATTTGCTGATCTTTTTTAAATATAGAATAATTTTAAAAAATTTTCGCCATAAACTTATTTATACTTTGGAATATTAAGTTTTATGGTCTTCGCAAATGTATGTACATACGTAAGTCACAGCAGAATGGTTGATTATTCCCTAATCACCTCATAAAAAAAGTCAACTGACAAGCATCTAGCAAGCAATCTTCTATGTTTCAGTGATTCCGTGAATAAAAAAAAACACAAAACGCAGAACGCGCACTTAGCGCGCGCTAGAGCGCTAGCCTGACGTCTCGCACTATAGCATCGCCGAATTCACACGTCTCTCTCACACACTTACATCGAAATTGTATTCTGCGCATCGTCTCGCGCGATGTTCACAGAAGTCATTTTTGAATCGGGCTATTCTTATTATACTATTGTTGTTCGAATTTTGTTAAGTACTTCCGTAATCCACGTGAGTTCAACTAGTACTTACTTGCTGTACTATTGTCAGCCATTTACCTTATCGTTTTTTTTTGGTAACGATAACACATTTGTCAGCCTGCATATAAAAAGAACGCAATCTTTTCACGCAAACAGACCGACATATTTAGCATCAGAGAGTGCCTCTCCATCCCGTGAACCCAGAGTCAGCCACTTACGCGATCGTTACCAAATTTGTTATGGCCTCCTAATCTATAAGTGCTCGCTTTTAATTTTAATATTAATTTTAATTATTTGTTTGTTTCAGACATGATGTCGTCGTATAGGCACCAGTCGGTCGTAGACAAATGACAATAACTAGATTAAAGGTAAAATTGGCAAGTACAACCGGCAACACATCGAGCATAACACTGATCAAACTTCTGTGTTTGTTCATATTGGTTCTAGAATAGATTATTATATATAGGTAGATAATGGATAATTCCTAAATTATTACAGAAAATATTCGAAAATATGCAGATGCTTATTTATCAGATGCGTATAGTTTATTTAAATGGAAAGCGAAATATAATATGTAATATATAAGAAAAATAATACCTACCTAGGTATTTGGATACAACTCACTGGAAAAACAAAATAAATTCTTTCATTTACATTGATAGATAGTTTTAATATTAAATTTAAAACCTAATTGAGAATTTAAATAGTTTTTTGATGACAAAACTATTGTGTGAACTTTCATTACCAACTTCACACGTTTATAAAATTGAAAAAATACTAATTGGTGTTTAATAAAAATATTTAAATTATTTATCGATGTGTTGTCGGATTGAAGATTCAAATTATTTAATAGATAAGTGCTTCTTCAACAATAATACTATTATGAAGTTATAGTTAAGGTAAGTGCAAGTTAAAAATGGAATATATTAATCTTAATTCTAGTATTTGAATTCATGATTTTAAAAAACGCGATCTATACCTACCGATTCGATCCTAATTTTCCTCGGAGATAACCATGGCCAGATAACTGGTTATCTGTGAAGATTTTTTTCCTCCCATATAACCAGTTATCTCTTAGGAATAATATTTTCTTCGCAGATAACTGTTAAAATAATGAGTTATCTGTAAGGAAAATTTATTTTCTAATCATGAAATATTTATTTACTGCTAAGAATAATTTCATTTTAGCTTTTTCTTACTTACTCTACTAGTTAATAAGTAAAGATAATAAAATGTTTATAACAGTACTCTGCGAGGAAAATATATTCCTAAGAGATAACTGGTTATAATGGGAGGAAAAAAATCCTCACAGATAACCAGTTATCTGGCCATGATTATCTCCGAGGAACAAGGGTGAAATTCGATCTTTAGTGCTGAATTTATTGTCAAAGTCATAGGTAAATGGGATATCCTAAATCGGATCGGAAGGTATGGAAATCGTATCGCCCGGCACAGCATTTATCAATGCCTTTATCTCTTTCCGCCGCTCAATAACCGTAGCGCGAACATTTATCGAGAAAAAAACGCGCGTAATAAAATTCAATAGAGATTTTGTATGGGAAATTTGTACAGCGCCATCTCCGCCGAAAAGCTAAATGAAAGTTCCCACAAATCAAACAATCAATCTTTCGAGTACTTCTACGCGCAATTTTTTCTTTATGTTCGTACTAGGGATACTAAGAAATTATGTTATTATGTGATTAAGTTATTATGTCAAACTTAAGACGTAGTTAAGGCCTTAAGGTGGTTCAATCCGAGCGGGTCGATCCGTGATGGAGTGAAATGGAGGTGGCAACACTGAACATGTTGTTACTCGCAAATAAATGTAATAAAATACATCCAAGTAATATTCTAATAGTTCTGTTGTTATAAAAATAAACTAGACAGTGAGAAATACAAGGACAAACGTTATATCAATAAAATACTAAGTCTATAAAATACTATACTATACTCTATACTCTAATACTATACTCTCTAGTCAATAAAATACATGTGAAAATATTTCTACATGAAAAAAAACAGTGGTTAAGTATGTGAAAATGAGAAGTCCTGTTATTCAAAATCGGAAGTAATTGCTATTCCAAATACAAACAAAGGAAGCGATTTATCAAATTTTAACAATAGAAAGTGTCATAATTACAGAAATAAAATATAGTGATTACCGGCAAAAAAGATAACCTAACTTTTGATTGTCATACTTATAAGAATCACGCAAAAAGATGGCGTTATGTTCGGGGTGTAAACAAGTTATACCAAATAGAGAATTCCTCACTTGTTCACTTTGTAAAGAATTTTACGATCTTGAATGTGCAAATGTGTCCGACAAGCGATTTGATTTGATTTGATCGAACGTAACTCTACTCACTTTGGGTTCAAATCAGTGCGCGTTCCAACGCGGGGCGGTTGCGTTGAGAACTTGCACCGAATTCTCAATTTTAACATGTTTTTATTACTTTTTTCTTCGCTTTCAAGTTAGTTAAAAAAAATCTGTTCAATTAAGATTGATGGTATGGCCCTGTCCTAATTGGCCATCGGTCGTGCGATGGTGCGTCCGTCCGATGAAACTAGTCGTGCGACCGTGCGATCAAACCTAGTGATATCTATTGAATGTCGTAATTGCAGGTCGCGCGATCATGCGATGCGACCAAATTGTCTATTGTTCAGTTTCATCGCACGATGAAATCGCAACGCATGATCGCACGACCGGTGCCAATTAGCACAGGGCCTTAACATCGCCGATTTATATGGTCGGTTATAACATAAACGAATGTTCTGTTTCCGAGAAATTTTTCAAATAAGACCAGAAACAGGGTCCACGGAATATTTTTTTACATCAAAGGTGGTAACATTTTTATAAATGCTTTCAATTAAATCTATTGTGTATTATTTCAAGTACATTATATATTTTTTCTATGATAACTTCACGCGCGTAATCTTGCAATAATTTGAATTGAATATTGGGATTTGACCCACATTAAGGCCTTAACCAGAGTGTACATATATTATGTACATCAGTTAATATTGTTAATAAAGGCACAATCTTTAACGAACTGTCAACCAGATAGAATAGCTATATAACTATTCTTGGTTGGCAAAATCAATATTTAGCTTACGCACACCCACACACTCACTCACACTTGAACACTGCACCTTTGTCCTTTTAAGTCTGCAAAATGTACCAAAATGGTAGAAATCTATTATTATGTTACCTTGTTAGATACAGAAACTAATTACTGTGCCTGCTCCTGGCATGTTCTAATGAAGTTACGTTTAATTATTAGTAAATATGTACGTACATGAGATACTGATACCAGTAGACTACATAACTTGTTAATTATAATATCATCTACAAATAATTTCAACTTCATTAGGCAATTTTGTATGGTTTTAGATATTATTGTGTAGGGTTGTCTATAGAACTTAATATAAAAATTAGAGTTATTTCAATGTTATTAACAAAAATAATGTAACAAGATCTTCATTTACTTCGATCGTATAAAACTGTTTATCTAAACGTAAAGTTCTGTGGTGCGGGGCGTTCCATTTTTAAATCAATCAAAAGTTAAATGCATCAGTTTCACTACTATTTTGATAAGTGTATGTTGTTTCTGTTTGTGTTCAGTGTCGGGAGCGCTCATGAGACAATCGTGTCACCGTCTGCTGGAGCATCAGCAAGCAGGCGAGGAGCCACCCCTGTACTCACCAATCGATCAAATTTCAGGTAAAAACACTAATCACATATCGCGTCACATATGAAGACCGCTGAAACACGAACTAATGTATAAGCGTCGTCAGCCGTAGACCTATATAATATTATTTTTGCGTCAGCGGCCTTTTTACATGACGCCTACTGTGCTAAAACGAAGAATTTGATTATACCTTGCCATAACAAAAAATAATGATTAGAAATATTGCACATACTATTTTTTGAACAAGACAGTTATGCCAGGTGTAAACTTGTGCTTCGTCTATCAGTAGTTAGGTAAGAAAAATAATGTCTGTGTGTATTTCTCTTGTGTTTTGAAAGCTCTATACCAGTAATAAAAAATAAACGGCATATACATATAAACAGGTACTTAGGATAATTAAAAAAATATTTATATATAAAGAATTAAGAGACTCTAAAAACGTTGTTTGTCAGCCACTCACATCGATCATCTAGGACATCGTGACAATATTAAACATTTTAGTTTATGAATTGACAAACAAAATATAAATAAAGGATCTTAAACGAAGACTCTTCAAGAGCGTGGCTGTAATAAGATAAAGTCGATGTTAAATCGATTAACTAAAGCATAACCAAAGATACTTTTTTTAAATAATTAGAACTGAATTCAAAGATATAAAAAACACATGTGATACGATACAATTACATATCAATTAAAGTGGTCTTCCTTTTGTTTAATGCTGTGTTACGCAAAAAATAATAATCCTAATAAGTAACCCTTTTGATCGGTATGCTAAAAATAAAAGATTTTCTTTTCAGATTTAGTAGCACGTAGCTCGTAGCATGTAGCTTGTAGCACGTAGCACATTCGTAGCATATCGTAGCAAAATCAATATCGATTTTATCTTCAATGCAAAGAATTAAAGGATCTCTCTGTATCCATTCCATGTATATAGAGACGCCCTTTTTGAATTCTAAAGAAATTATTTTTATGTGTTACAAGTTACCACCTAATTGCATAAAAAGTAATAAAAACTAAGCCAAAACCACCTAAAGTATGTAACTATATAAATATATTATAAATAAATAATTTATAAAATAATTATTTATATACCTATGTATGAGTATCAGCCCCGTAGCTTTGACCACCGAAGCACCTTATTATATCGTCGCGTGCTATAGCGTTTTATCGACACTTACTGTCAAAATCCATTGTCTTTTGACAGTTAAAAGCGATAAATCGCTGTAATGATATCGTAAAGCCAGTCCATTTGTTGAACTCAAAAAGTGTGCACACATTTTTACTTTCATACTCCTTAAGATTTTTAACACCTCACTACAATAATTGTAGATTACTATGAAATTATAAATCGTAACTTTTCTCAACGTAGATATATCTGTGAAATATTGGTGCTTTTGTTTTCATATTACGGCCATTATAACTATTATCTTGTTTTTTTTTAATTATGAAATGTAAATTTAGCTAAAACCTTATTAATGTATATTATTCATCAATATTAAATATAATAGTAACCACATACTGACTGTACCACAATTTATAATTGGGTAAACAGTATATTTTACATAATCAAGCCGAATGCCCCTAAGTGTAACTATCGCATAAACCACGTCGCCATCGGTGCCAAGAGCTCGACTAATAGTAGGCCAATAAGGGTCACCATTATGTCTGGACAAAGTCGGACGTTTGGGGCTTTCAACTAAACATAGTAAGTTTTTTTTTTATTTAGTTGTACTTAGAAAAATATTTCGCTATCGAATTACTGCAATAAAAAGAAATGTCAAGATTTTTTAATGTTCGTATTTTTGAGTTTTGATATGGGAACCCTAGGCGAGGAGTAATCGTCCTCTGGACGCGTGCCCGCTCCACTGCATTCGATAGCCCGCGCCCAATCTGGGGAATTAGGTAACGTAGGAGACAATTTTAATACGGTAATCTCGTTAAATATGGGGTAAATTTGGGTTATACGTTTGTGCAAGGAAGAATGTCTTTGTTGCACGTAGGTAGGTAATTGGTTACGTACGATGGAGGCATTATTTGCGCCAGAAGCGACGTATTTGTAAAATTTTCTTTCAATAGAAGTTTTTAACTTAATTTTCTTGAAGCCTTGGCTATTTGACTCACTGTCTTCCACACTTCAACGGTGTAATATCCAGATGTAGAGAACAGAAATCTGCTACTTTAAGAAAAAATCGCACTTCAACGGAACATACTTGGTAATTTGCAGATTACCTAGTCAATTCCCACATTAACATATTCCGTACTGTTCCGGTAACATGTGCTAGTTTCAATTCTTCTTTTTATGAAACCAACAAATAGCATTTGTTGGATTTGACGCATTTGTAGGTATCGACGTCGACGTCACGTTCGGTTTAAAAAAATACTCGTAGACAACGTCCATGTGACAACTCAAAAGTACCTATCCGATCGAATCATGGGTAAAGGTTATTATAAAGTTGACGATTATCTTAAAGATCAAAATGCGTGGAAATGATGTAACACATAACTTGCTAATATAAGAACTTTGTTGAAGTAATATAATAAGTCTATGTTGTTGCCAATAATCCTGTCACCCTGTTGTAATTATCTGGTAACGATATATTCAAGTTTGTAAATATCGTTACTTATGGCTGTTACAGCTGATAAGTTTCTTGCGCCCGTTCTTCTTGTCAGCTAAAAAAGTCTGGAACGGGTGGTAGGAAAATATAGACAATTCAAAAGTACTTAATAATTAAGTTTATTTGAATAAAGCTTATTTCACTTTCACTTTCACTTTCAATAATAAGGTGAACTTTCATATCCAGTACTTTCCCGAAACAGTCAAAAAGACACAACCCTCTAGCTTGACATTATGAAATTAATAAAAGCATAAATAAAATAAAAGGCTTGCAGAAAACGTGCTTCGAATATTAAATGCAACCTTTATTTAGGTAGTTCTAGCTGTAATAAAAAATTGCTTCGATGATATGCAACGAATTGTACCTAAAAAAAAATAAAAAATAAAATAAAAGTTCTAAAAGAGTCATTTTCCAAGAGAGCAAGCAAAAATGTTAAAATTGTTATTCTGGTTTGGCTCTTTTTTTATAATAATAATAGTAGATTATACAACAAGTGAAAAAAAAGAAAATTTAGTTCGAGGGATACAAAGGACCGAGATGATTTTTTTTTCACGAGTTGTGTACTCTACTTTTTACCATCGACTGCGAGAAAACAAATAGCAGTACCTACTTATACCTATAGTAGGTATTTATAGGTTATCAGATTTTGATATTTAGGTAGGAAATCGATAATATTTAAAACATTAGAAAAATTAAATAGTGAATTTGAAATTTTGAATTTTCTAATGAACTGTACGCGCGCAAGCTTTAGAAGTGTATATGAAATTAGAAGCTTTCCATTACATATAACAACCACGATAAGAGCGAGATTACATGATCAGTCAGTCTGGCATCAGTCCATGCCATCAATCTGTAGACTTTGAATTTTATCCAGACCTGATGATCGTACCCTAAAAAAAAGGACTGATGCCACAGACTGAACATCTAATCTCCCTATAATAGATGGAAAAGAACCCAAAGCAAAGACACTAAAAAGAACCTATAGATAGAAAAGAACTCAAAGCTAAGACATTAAAAAGAACCTAACTAAAATAGGCGGGATATTTTTTTTTATTAAATTGTATAACTATGGCTTTATCTATGGAATAGCTCCATACTTTCAGGACGTTTTATTTTTTTTGTACATAATTTATATGATGCGCGCTTGTTCCAAATTCAAAATACTTTTATTCACTCGGTGAATAAAACGCGTTTTATTCACTGTTATCAATGAATAAGACGCACTTTTTTGAGTGGCGATGGTAAAAATATTCTTTATTTACCTTCACAAAGGTTGTTACAATATACTTAGTTATAGGTACATGAGCTAAAGCTTACAAATAAAACCTTTGTGAGAGACTGGAGTCCATCCATACTAGGATCCCGGAGACTTTATCGCTTGTAATTGAACCCCTAAGTGAATCTCATTCAGTACCATTTTAAAAGTGAAGTCGCAACGGCAGCGATCACCTCTTGAGCAGATTGTCTTTGAGTTTGATTCCAGTATAAGCATTTGTCACCAAGTCATGAATTTTTGTATTAATTTATGTATTTCCTTCCAATATTTAGTTATCATAGTACAATTTCCACTTAGTTTGGAAATAAATTATTGGTGTTACTAGAACTAGTCTGTCATATTTATTTAATTCCTAGCTAGGTAGCTAACTAGGTAGTCGGTTCTTATGATTTTCAACCTTACTTTCATACCGGGACAAAAATAGCAGAGTATTTGTAAAATACCAACAACCTCGCAGGAGTAGATGCATTGCAGGAGTCGTAGGATGTCCGAAAAACACAAAAAAAACGACTTCTCATGAAAACTAGATCAACTGTTCGGACATTTCTAAGGAGGTACGATATATTCAAGTTTGTAAATATCGTTACTTATGGCTGTTACAGCTGATAAGTTTCTTGCGCCCGTTCTTCTTGTCAGCTAAAGAGTCTGGAACGGGTGGTAGGAAAATATAGACGATTCAAAAGTACTTAACAATTAAGTTTATTTGAATAAAGCTTATTTCACTTTCACTTTCGAAAGTCGATTTCTTTTTTCGGAAAAGTCGTAGAACAAACTTTGTTGTTTATGATATTAGTAATCTCAGGAGAGAGTTGTTGGTGATTTACTAATAACCCTGTATACAATAGTGCTTACATAATGATTACCCATGGGGTTCTATTCAAACGACAGAACAATATTGTCGGTAAGCTTCAGCCCAGTTTGAGAAAAATAGCCACAAGCTAAAGCAATTTTTTTCACTAAAAGTTATACAGAAAAGAGAGAGAGACAGATTGCTTTCACTCTTGAACTCGTGGTTGCGACTGCGAGGTTCATAAATTTACTGATCTTGATAACTAATAACCTAATAACAGTATACAGATTAAAAAGTTTACACCCTTAGCTCGCTTAAAATAATAAAATAAAGCTTCAAATATAATTTTCGTCCTTTTTGTCAACATTTTTTGTTGGAAATTATAGGAATTCTTCTAGACCTGCAAAAAACTGTCACTTGACTGGGCTTCCACTTTTACATAAATGTACCTACTGATTTTTTACACCCTCATTCCAAAAATATCTTACCTCACCCCACCCCGCGAGTTCGTGTGTCGAATTGTGTGCTCATTCAATAGCCCTAGACTTCACGCACACAGTTGCGTGTGTGCAAAAACGTCATCTGTGTAGCGTCTGTGTGATAGGTAGTTGAAACGCGGCGCTTGTATCACAGTACATATATAAGTTTTTCAAACTTATATATGTACCTACTGTGCTTGTATGGAGTGCCTGCCCGGGGTGTGGTAATGCTATACTTCTTTAACGAGCTGTATTACTCCCAGTTTCCGTGCTTCCGATCCCATCTACCCCCGACCATTGGCATGATATTATCGTATCTTTTTAATTATCCAAGCGCACATAACGAACATTCGCATACTTTCAAAATTGGTTAGATACGTCGGTCCTGGCCATTGGTACTAATTGGTGAAAACATCGGTATTATCAAACGGACGACGCTTTGAAAATTAAATTCAATATGGCCGACTGGCCAGTTTTTTTCGACGATAATTTTTTTGGGTGTCTGCTTAGAGCATTAAATGATCTAAGGGTGTCTGTGTAAAATGGGCCGACACAGTGGGTGTTGAGGTGCGGAGGAGCTCTAAAAATAAATGCTCATGAGATCTAAAAATGCTCATTAATTGACAACATTTCAAAAAGAGCGTTATTGTGTTAGACACCCAATTTTTTAAAGTAAATCGTATTTCATTTAGATTTTTACGTTTTCTTTATGATGTTACCGAGAATTAAACATTGTGAGGGCACTGCGTTAGACAAGACGTATAAAATATTGATCTCGTTTCTATTATGAATTATTTTGTATTTAAAGATTACCAATTGTTAAAAAAAAAATTATTCACGCCTACGTTTACGGTTTACTCAAAATGCTAAGATAAAAATCAGTTATTTATTGTTTAGAGTAAGAAAAATACAATTTTGACCTCGTTTTATTTTTAGGATTTCTAAACAGAAATGTTGTCAATTAAAAACAAGAATTCACTGACACTTTTGATCATATTATCTTTCGATATCGCGCACCATGTAGCACATGGTATATTGTTTTTATTGACTACCTATTAATATATACCCTTACATTGAGCCCTTAAAGTCAGTATTTCGCGTGTGCAGTTGAGGCAGCGTCTTTACTTCCATAGATATCTAGGTTAAACTACATTCGACCAGCTGGCATCGTATTTATCCGTAGCCTTATCTCTTTTTTTCACTGAGAAAAATTGTGCACTAGAGCAAGAAAACTACTAGGTCGCGTCGGCGTCGTTAGGAATAGTGAGCCGGTCTTCTCCAAGCGAAAATAAACAGAGCTCGATGGTCTAATCTAGTTTGATCTTTACTTTTTCAACAATAAAAATACTGCTTTAAGAGCTCATAGTGAAGCCCTACCCAAGCGATATCTACAGGTATATGATCATCAGGACCAGAAAAGTGAATTTCTAAATAAGAAAAAACCAGCTCCTCCGTAGATAGTAAATAAACAAGAAGTTTTGGTGCAGTTGTACCCGAGCATGTGCCCCGGGAGGCCGGAGGCAAGCTGACCCGATATGCGGCGGCGGAGGAAGACGAGGCCACACTCAGAGAACTACTGCTTAGGTACGTGCCACGCTGGCAACAGCGCCGACTCTCTATGGCTTCATGCAGACTCATAAAGATTTGTATGTCAAT
The DNA here is from genome assembly GCA_950108535.1 of Agriphila straminella. Taxonomy (NCBI): domain Eukaryota; kingdom Metazoa; phylum Arthropoda; class Insecta; order Lepidoptera; family Crambidae; genus Agriphila; species Agriphila straminella. The sequence goes on along the minus strand of OX467303.1, from coordinate 1,983,333 downwards.
GTGTCTTACAATTCCTACATTTCTCACCTTCGCTTGCATTCCAAATATCTTGTATTGCAGATATTGTGGTGTGTTGCGGTGCTAGATCATGATTACACAAGCACCTTTTAGCATCAATGGCCAGACTGGTTTGCTATTGTACATACATCGAGCCTCCTCCGTTGAGCTTAGGCTGTGGCGGAGGAGCTAGCATGCATTTGTGACTGTCATGTGTTTTTATTAAATAGATTTAGAATTCAAACGACTCTTAGTCCGCCATTATCGGTCGCCATCAAGCTCGAACTTTCTCGAGGCGACGTAACACTCACCGCTTCGCTTTAAAGTAAAATTCACTTTTCTATTTTGAAGCCTACGATTAAATACCATTTGAAATCCATTTTGCGTTACTTTAATTAAATTTTGGGTAAAGCTGTTATGGTTTGCAATAACTACGAAACAGTGTTAAAATATTTGCAGAAATAAGCAATTTATCAGGAAATTATAACAGTCGTTTCGGTTCGTGACTTGAAAAAATATTTTTTTTGTTAAAGTAATCATTTCATTAATTTATGTTTTTGTTTGATATTTGCTAAGAATTGCATTTTTTGAACAGCTGCTAATAAATTTATGATTAATCAACGATTTTTTATAGTATACGTAAGTACCTATTGCCGAAAATTAACTGGTTAAGCCAAATGAGTCGCTAGTTAAATACTTTTTATTTGCCAATGACTTTAAAGTTAAACTTATAACCTTTATTGCTAACTGGGAATGTAAAACAACTTTACATGCATTTTGCATTTACAAATATCGAATGCGATCGTCAATTTTTTTTCCATACATTTTGGTAGTTAAGATACCCTTCGATCATTTGAAGTAGTTGTACCACTTATTTTCCTCTATTCCAATATGTTCGATGATTTTCTTCCATGTACAATCAAAACTGAAATTCAAATTGGATTAAATAATCACAATAAGTATAAAGAAATGTAGGTACCCTGTTATCAACGCTTTTGTAAATTAGATACTAGTTCTCCAATCGCCTATTGTATAATTAGACATTTTTACTAAATTAGTATAACTATATTTATTTCGCTGAGTCATATTAGTATACTTACCGGCTTTCGTTTTGCCCAAACAGGGATAAAAAATATGGTTTAGTTCCTAACCCAAAATAACCTAATTAATGGGCGTTCAAGACAGTAATAAATTACCACATATTCCTATATCAAATAATATAAATCATTGTATTAATTTATTAACCCTTCATTGCTCGCTAGCAGTTAGTTCCTCCCTTTGTCCACAACAAATCTGTACATACTTCTATTGCTTGATACCATCCACTCTGTAATATTACTGAGCCAGGAATTTGTATTAAGGCCTTAACATGCGTCAATCCGAGCGGGTCGATCCGTGATGGAGTGAAATCGAACGTAACTCTACTCACTTTGGGTTCAAATCAGTGCGCGGTCTAACGCGGCGTCTCGGTTGCGTTGAGAACTAGCACCGAATTCTCAATTTTTACATGTTTTTATTACTTTTCTTTGCTTTCAAGTTAGTTTTAAAAAATCTGTTCAATTAAGATTAAAGGTATTAACATCGACGATTTTTACGGTTGGTTTTAACATAAACGAATGTTCTGTTTCCGAGAAATTTTGCAAATAAGACCAGAAACAGGGTCCACGGAATATTATTTTACATTAAAGGTGGTAACATTTTTATAAATGCTTTCAATTAAATCTATTGTGTATTACCTATTTCAAGTACATTATATATTTTTTCAATCCTTCACGCGCGTAACCTTTCACTAATTTTAATTTAATATTGGGATTTGACCCAACTTAAGGCCTTAAATTTAATGCTTGCAAAGGGCATTTGTAGTACAGGAGAGGCGAAACATGATGATTGGCTCTCACCATCAATGAAATATCGTGTACAGATATCAAATTGATTAACTTCTGCTTTGTCACATAGCCAACTATTAGGTATATCATCGTTATTAACGTCAGTTAGTATGTGAAAGAAGTCAATATATTGTTTGTAAGCATGACAGTAAATAAATCCTTACAGGATTATCATAACATTTGATTTTTTTTAGTTCACAATAAGCTTCTTTGATTAATTTAACTAATAGAGAGAGATTCAATATTATAGCATCGGCAGACTTAGAACTACGGTATCGGCAAAGTTCAGTCTTAGATTTTTGCGGCTATGCTCATATTTTTTTTTTCATTTATTTGGGTTAAAAAACAGTGTACACAATAAAGTATTCTTACAGTGATATTATGATAAATAGCCTTTGTCATTGTGACACCAACATTATTAACCACGACATTATACAAGAATAGGTTAATTAAGAAGCGATGCTATATAAGTACGGAGAATAATTAGTGATATGGTCGTCTAATGTTACGAAATCCTAACATATTATTATTATGAAATTGTAATTTTATAAGTTCACAATAAACTTCTTTGATTAATTATATAGAGAGATCCAATATTATAGCATCGGCAGAACAGATACTATATAACTACGGTTTCGGCAAATTTGAGTCAGATTTTTACGGATGTGCTCATGATAGTGATATGGTCGTCTAATGATACGAATGACTGATGAGCTGATCAAAACTGTGATGACTTTGACGTCATTCATTCAAGTTGGAACTAGAAATCCTAAAGTAGGTGCCTATCTAAAGTTAAGTAGGTATTACAACTTTAGATAACAAATTTTTATGATTCGTTTTAATTAAAAAGGAACATAAGATAATTATAATTTATAAATTACACGTCACAAATAAGAAAATAATTTAATGTAGAATTGATGCTAATATCGAAAAAAAACAATTATAAAAACCAACTAAGTAATTTCATTGATTTAGGTACCGTCGGTACAGCTTATTTTAATATCGTTACATATACTCATCAACTTTGTCTAGGGATACAGGTGTTATTTTCATACAAACGAGGTAACTTTGAAGCCTTGGTTTTCTGCCAGGGATGTACCGTGCTGTTATCTGATGATGGCTATCCAAGAAGTGAATGGAGGAGATTAAGATCGCTATACACACCCAACTGATCTGACCAGCATTCTAAAAGATTAATGGTCATGTTTAAAAAAACCGCGAAAATAGCATGAAAATGTATGGAAATCCAGAAACTGAGAACTCTGACCCAAAGTGTTAAAAGCTCACGATAAATTTGATTTTCAAAGCCGTCAACAGTGTACCGGCACTTTAAAATACGTCGATGGGTGTGAACTGTAAATCGTGTGTATATTAAGGTGGTACCCTGAGCGAAAGTGGCGCCGCGGTGCATTATATTTAATATTATAAATCTTATACACAATTTTAAAAATGTTTATCGTGGAGATTTTAGGGCCCGCAGTCTAGTATTTTACGACGGTATCGTTACATTCCCTCGTAGTCACTGCTAGAAGTAGATAGCAAAACTGCTAAACGTGGCCGTTTATGACACATTTGCTATCTACTTCTACGAATGACTATGAGGGCATGTAGTGATACCTTCTAAAACTACTAGACCATGGGCCCTAAAATCTCCACGATTAACATTTTTTTTTCTATTAATAACTTATTAAATAAAAACCTCTGAGGGCGCCACTTTCGGTCATACAACCGCCTTAAATGCATTTTCGTTCGTTCCTATAACCTGGGTGAGGCCCAAACCGGCGCCGGACGCCTTACGCGGACGCTCCCCGCCGCCGCGCCGGTTGCCAGCCAGTGCAGCTCGCCGACTCCCGCCGTATGCACGTAGTTAGTACTCTTCCGGTTTAATCTGAATACTAAAATTTGATGGATGAAATGAGTAGTGTGTCCAATGTTTAAATAGTACAGTGGTAGCGTTTCACATTTTTAAGGGTGAGCATTTATCTAGTCTTTTGTTGCCCTATATCTTACTTATATTCATTTAAGTGAAATATTGACTAGTTTATGTTTTACGATTATGTTTATTTCTGTCATTTTTGTCGATTTTGTAAATCATAATCTGCTGCTGTCAAAACTAGAGTTTTGTGGCATTCGAGGCGTAGCATTAAAATGGATCCAAACATACTTGCAAAACAGAAAGCAATCGGTTGAAATAACAAAATTAGATAACAATCAGGTGGTTCAAACCTATCAATCTGATTACAAAGAAAATAGATTTGGGGTTCCACAAGGAAGTGTTCTTGGTCCGCTTTTGTTCTTAGTTTATGTCAATAATCTTCCTAATGTGACAAATCACCGATGCATCCTGTTTGCAGATGACATATCGGTGGTAGTATCAACAAATAGTAAACAAATAGAGGACCACGAAAATGACATTGATAATACGATTACATCTGTTATAAATTGGCTTAGAAATAATAATTTAATGATTAATATTGACAAAACTAGCTTTCTAAACTTTAACAATTCCACACGTCAAACACTTAACATAAATTATAAAGGACAAATGCTCAAAAAAGAAAACACTACAAAATTTTTAGGTATTGAAATTGACCAAAGACTAGATTGGAAAAGACAAATAGAAGTTGTATGTAATAAAATCAATAGATTCACATTTGCTCTCCGCAAACTAACAAAGATAGCTACAAGAAGTACTGCGCTTACTGCGTACTTTGCATATGTAGAATCAGTTCTAAGATATGGACTTATTTTATGGGGAAATAGCACTGATATAAATAGGGCTTTTATTTCTCAAAAGAAATGTATAAGGGCTATTTGTGGTACTGCACCTGATGAACCATGCAGACCTTTATTTAAATGTTTAAAAGTCTTACCACTACCTTGCCTTTACATCTTTGAGATTGCAAAATTTGTAAAATTAAATATGCATAAGTTCAAACAAGCTAAAGACGTATACCCACGAAACACACGTAATTGTAGTAGATTGATTTCGGCAGTTATTCCTAGTAGCGCACTTTTCCGAAAGAATTGTTATTGGATGTGTATACAAATCTATAATAAGTTACCTGAAAATATAAAACAGTTACATGTGAATAAGTTTAAGACGGCACTCTATAAATGGCTAAGCGATAAAATGTTCTACAGTGTAAAAGAATATATGGACAATGTCCATTGAACATTGCCATTCCTTGAATATTTAAATTGGGTATTATTTTGACATTTAAATTAGGTATTATCTCGACATTATAATTTGTTATTATTTTGAAAATTATATTAGGTATTGGTTTGACACTTAAATTAGACATTATTTTGACATTAAAATTAGGCATTAATTGACTGACATTAATATTTTTTTAGGAATTTAAAAATGATTTGAAGTGTGACATTACTTTGTGAATCTTCTACTGACATCAAAATATTGTGAACTATTTCAATTGATAATATATATTGTATTCGTTTCAAATAACAATGTAAATTTAAGTAAATATTGAATTTGTTAAAAGAAAAAATTTGCATGCTGTTGTTAATGGCTGAATGGGCCGAACTTTTAAACTAGATTAAGACCTTCAGTGTACCCTATTCAAAGGCAAATAAATTAATTTCTAATTTCTAATTTCTAATTTCATTAATTTTATATTAATTCGGAAAAATCTATTGATTATGTATTTATAAATTATTAGATTCTGTTATTGTTATGTAACTATTAGGTTTTTTCGTTTTATCGACATTTAAACGTTAAGTCCAATTAGATATCGATTTTATAAGTACATAGTTTCAAGTTATTCATACTTGACTTTTCAGTGTTGTAAACCTGGTGTTTACTGATTTCCGATATCGTTTAACTTTAACCAATTAGTTAAAATACAACATGAAATAATGGAAAAACAAAAATAGCCAATCAAGACGACCATTATTAGTTATTACAACCAAAGCATAGGAGATTGCACACCAGCGAAGTATGTAAATACAATGCTATAAAGGAGATGTTCCATTTTTGTATGGAGGCTGGGCCCATTTGGGTAACCCGTGGCCTACGGTCATAAAATTATATTTTATGGAAAGAACAAAATAAGGAACCTGTCCATGTATAAATATATTTTTTTTAAACCTGCAAACATAATTTTTTTATTTTTAAAGTTGGATAGTTAAAGTTAATAAAACAGCAACCCAAAACGTTTTTCTACCTTGGCAACATCGATTTTTTACTGTCATATTATGTCACATTGATGCTGTCAGGTTTTCAGGATTAAATCAACAGTAAAAACTTGTTATAAGCATTAGAATTTATTGATATACTCAGGAGAGTAAAATTAATAGTAAGACACTTTCATTTTAAAGCGAAAACATTAAGAAATACACGATGAAGAGCACCATTATTCGAGTTTTTATATATATTTTTTTATTTATGTTTGCAGGGATCAATATTTTTTTTCTTTTTGGAAACCTTGTCACACGAAAGAAATCTACGAGAAAAAAAATTATTATGGGTGTAGGAAAATTTTAAATAAGTGAACCCAGGAAAGAACGACTCCTTTGACAATATCCAACAGATGTGACCAACTTCAGAGCGTTTGTGGCACAGAATATGTAAACTTAAAGCGACTTTGACATTACCAGCTCTCGACTAAAGTTGCCGCGGACCACAGTACACGCATGCAACCCCTTCATGATCAGCCGTGCTATTCCAAAACGATACTCGCAACTCCCTTCGAAAGTCACCTCGCTTCGCACGAGTTTTAGAAATATACTAATTTATTAATAGCAAGAGATCTCAGGTTGCTTCTGTAGTTATTTAATTTTAATTGGTTGGTAATTGATAAAGTAACCTACAATTATCTAATTTCCAATATCAAACTCTTGCGAAGTGAGGTGAATTTAGTAGTGAGTTGCGAGTTTTGTTCGGTTTTCTTTGGTAAGTTTTAATTTGTGCCAAAACGAAGCAGCAATGTATCACATACATCTTCTGCAATCATTGTTTTTAGCCGGCAGCTCCGCTGGTACTGCGCTGTTTGCATTTGGACTTTTAAAAAAAATATTCAACTAAGTACTTACCTACTTTTGTTTTGTCATGTCTTATAAAAAAAAGAAAACAAATTACAAACGTAAAAAATATTCGAATCGAATTAAACTAACGAGACTCGGTGATTATTAAAACTCGCTAAAACCCGACGCTGAAATTAACTTCGTTTGAGTGTATTTTTGTTGTAAATGGGCTGGGATCAAGTATTTCCAGAGTACCTACATACGATTTTTCAAACCTAAATAAAGCTTTAACAAATTTGACAGATCATTTAATATAAATTCTGTTTTATTTTAAAATTAAGGCAGCCCCTCTACTCAAATGATCAACATTCTATACTTTTAAATCACATGTCGCATGTATATAATACACAGACTTTGATGTATTGTAATGGAATAGGGATGATGACTAATGAATAAAATAACAAAATACTAATAAAAATCGTAAACATATTAAACTTTTAGAGTAGCTTGTATACCTCTTGGTTTTATATATTGCATATTATTTGTTTTATGACCCTTCGAAGTTGGGTGGACAAGTCCATTTAAAAAGTATAAAATTTATTAAAATAAATGATACCTTTAATTAATCCGTTAAATGTATAGCTTTGTCTAAGAAACCATTTTGATAAACACAATATTTAATATAGCTGCCGAACAAATTTCCTACGCGTTGCATACAAACTACTCAGGCGTGACGTCATAATTGAGTAGCCGTTAGTATGGAGCGTTTTTGGGCGAGTCCATTTGTGTGCATTTCACACTGTGATATCTCGGGCAGTTTTCATGCTAGCGAATTAATTCTTTTACCAATGTTTCTTTTTTTGAGAGGTAATTTATGTAACATAAAATAAAAAAAATAGTCATCATGCCTATTGACAAGCTTACAGCATGTAATTTTATAGTTAACAGTTTTTACTCACTAAATGAATTCTTTCAGTGCAAAATATAATTATTATTTTTTTACATTGAGTTACCAGTAAACTGTTTTTGATGGACTGAATTAGCTGATATTATTAAGTTTTTTTTTCCCCAAATATTCAAACTGACATTCAATGATCTGACTCCTAATGCATTATTTTTAATTTAAAACTAATAATATGTTAATAATTGTGCTTTTTTGACAAATATTTACATGCTCTTCCAAGAGCGGGACATATTGATCTATGTATACCTTGTTTTACCAACTTTAACAAACTGTGTTCCAAGTAAATAAACAATTTCATTTCATTTCAACTGCTTATTTTAAAGCATAAATATATCCGCCATTTTGAAAAGGGGGCGGAAGATAGTTGCTAATGGAGACCTGTGTAACCCAAATATTGTAATAAATAGTTGAATTTGGTTAAAAAATATTTATGAATTTTCAACCGTTACGTCTGCTTTTTTTTATTTCATGCATGTCTATTGTGAAACGTAACATTAGAGGTTTAAAAAGGATTACAAACCTAAATTTTTATACCCTTATTTATTATTTAAAGATAAGAAACAACATAAAATAAAAAAGAGAAAAAAACACAATATAGAAACTAACATAGGTACAAACAATATAGAAACTACATAAGTATTTTTTTATCTACGAAATAATTCGTAAATAAAAATTTTGATTTGATTAGTTTTCAATCACTGGCCGTACTCAGAGACGTCAATTAAGTTTAATGTTTCATTAAAATTGGTTCTATATCTTTCTTTTCCATAGTGATAGTATAAGACGACACGAAATTAAACTTAATTGACGTCTCTTAGTACGGCAGCAATTGTTTTTGTAGGTTGTATAATGTCATTAATCAATTTTATTATACCTACCTACTTAGATCTGCCATCAATATATGACAGCTGATGGAAAACAATGATTTTGCCACGTCACAATTGCATTGAGCTTTCACAATAGTAACGGGATCCTTTGTCCGGGATGCTATTGATTTTGCCACCAAATCCTCCAATTAAATTTTAGTTGGACTCCCCAACAAATACCCAGTGATTTATTCATGACGTCGCATACAGTTCAGGTTTTTCAAATATTATAATAAAAGGCGCTCTAAAATCAAGCAATACACTTTTTCATAGATTGACACTTAACCTTTTTGACCCTAATTGAAAATGATTCAATAGTCATTTTCGTGGCACGAAAGTCACACATCCGATCATATAGGTACTTACTGAATAAGCTTACCTTTTAAAAAAATATAATACTATCACGAAATGAAACTGTCTAGGTAGAAATTGATGCAGATAATTTTCGAATGAATAAACAGTTTTATTATTCATACTAAAATCTCATTACACCAGTTTCTATGTGATTAGCTTAGCTTGCTTTGCTTAAACATTAATACAATTAAACATTCATTTCAAGTTTGTGTCACCTACAGATACCTATAAGCATAAATAATATATTAAAATCAGTTACTTACCGATTTTCTGTGATTAAGATTATAAAGAACATGAGTTACTTATAGCTACTAAGTATATGTACCTATATACTAACGCTATGATAATAAGGAAACACAGAAATAACAGCATAGCTTTTTATCCACAGTGACAGATAATTTATTCTGTGTAATAAAAAAGTACTTCGCGATAGTAATAGGTTATCATTCCACAGGCCACGTAACTGACGCTCACTAAACCGATAAATTTTGAATGTCAACAGAAATGACAATCATTTCCGTGCCCGCAGCCTTCAGAGACAGGTGAGCGTGATGAGCATGAATCTCTCGGCGAAGCTGGATGACCTGCAGCGGGGCGACCGACAGCTGGAGACCACAGTCGCCCTCTGCGAGATCCGCACGCAGCTCCAGGAGCTCACCAAGAGCGTCGAGTCATGCCAGAGTGAGGTCTCCGAGGTAACCACTTTTTTGAAAATGCAATAATTATATTTTCGTATTTGTGTCTGTTTCACTAACTTCATCAAAAAATTTATACCATTCAAGCTTCTCGTGGACGAAGTTCATAATATGCACTTATGCAAACGAGTATGTGGTAACTTACATACTACGCGTAATTACTAAAAGCCTTTTAAAGCTCACTAAAATTGATGTCTTAAAACATACAAACATTTGCATTTCCACTCTCAAAATACAGAAATAGCACATGGAAACTCTCAACAAAAATGACTACATAATTTCCTCGTAGTCGATGTCTGACTTCGTTTCCTCGCACGCTATGCAAATAGCCCAAATTCATATGCAATATGCAATTAGCGCACACTTGTCGTGCGGGCAGAGGCCTGATTCTGGTAATGATCACGTAAAAATCGTATCTCAGTGGCGTTTCAATAGTACCTACTGCCTTATGTAATGTTAGTAGAACACAAAAAGCTGTATACTATTAAAACATCATAAAGAAAGACAAGATTGTTACGTCAACATTAACTAGCAGAATCAAGGCATGAAACAGAAAAGAAAACCCAAATCGACGATGTCTTTATCCTAGTAATATGTGTGAAATATACGAGTTCTAAAAGAATTGAAAATAATAAATTACTTAATTAACTTTTACCACAAGCAACGTTCTGTCCGTGAAAGCTATCACAAAGTCATCCTCCTACTAATGACCTGTTTGCAAGTGAAGCTCTACAAATATTTCAAGTGCAGCTTTTGCTCTTGTTTGAAAACAAATCTCTCAGTCCAGCTACTTTTTTTGTTTTTGTTCTAGTTGTTTAGCTTATTATTTTCTTGACATTAAAAAGTGGTTGGATTTTTATTTAATGACTACGACGAATACTGTGGGTTTGTTTAAACAATTTAATCGACATTGTACAAGCTATCTAAGAAATACTATTAGGTGGTGTTAGATTTTTTTATTAAAAAAAAATAACACACTGTGGAATTCTTTACAATTTAATTGTCAAAATTCAATATACGTGATTGACTTAAGCTTGCGACAAGTTAGCGTAAGCTTTCAAGTTGTCTATTTAAGCTAATTAAGCTAATGCTTATTGCATATTTCACGTATGTACATTTTGCGTATTGAAAATTTAGCTTATTTACGAATTGTACATTTGGCATACTGTACCTGGCATAAGAGCTACACTTTTCGAATTTAACATTATGCTACAAAGGGATAATATGGTTAGTTTTCACAGTCCGATATTGCAACTGGCAACAAAGTAGGCACCTTAACATATCGATTGTCGTATTAGTGTTCTAGTAAAGCGGTAAGTTTGTTCAAGGACGGTACTGTATAAGTACTTATTATCAAGGAAACACTACTTTTGCATATTTAATCAGTGTACCACAGTAAGCTAGTCTAACGTTTTCGATCGTCGCAGCCGATTGGCCCCATAAAGTAAGATAAATAAAATAGATTGGCCCGCTAACCACATTGGGCCATTTTTGGACCTAAATGTCGACGATGAAACTAAAACTTGAAAAGAATAAAACAAGAAAAGGGTTATGAATAACAAAATAAATTTGGTGTGATTGGATCATTGACCTTACGATAGACCCCCTGGCCACATTTTTTTTTTCGAACTAATTCGAATATATAGAAATATATGTCGCTAACCATAGAGAAGGTTAGGGGCCAGCAAGCATATAGAATATGAATATAAGATTTTTGGGGGCCAGAGCCTGTTATGAAATGTCTCATTTGAAAATCTTTGTTATATCTACCCTAGATCTTTACATCTTTTTCGCTAACCATCGATTTAAAAAAGTAAAGTCCATACAGCTAATAGATTAGGAGGATGAGCAATAACCCACCACGCGGGCCCAATGCGGAATGGTGGGTGTTAATGACTGCAAATGCAGCCGGGACCGCTTAACGTACCTTCCGCAGCACGAAGGAACTCGAGATAATACATTTTTGGTCACCTATCCCATTACCGACCCTTGCGAAAGTTGCTTAACCTCCGCAATCGCAGAGCCAGGAGCCCAAGTCTGCTATTGTAAACGTTATAATCGTGTTTGAATTGTATTGCTTTTGACACAGTTCTCAACGATTATGACGTTAAAGCAGACTTCGGCCCTGCTTAACCACTGCGCCAACGAGCTCCTCGTTCGAACATTTAGAGGTACAGTACAAGGCGAACATCTTGACAGTTTTTCGACGGAGTGGGATAAGTTCGCGCATGTGCACTTGTGAGCGACCAATAACGCGCGCCCCTCTCCCGCCGCCCGCGTACCACACCGCTAGTACCGCTACGCATACCCAAAATACGCGTTCTGCGCAATCCCCACCCGATTTCAAGATGTTTGCCTCGTACTGTATTAGAATAACAATTTGATGTTACATTATACATGTACGGTGTCCAGGTGAAGCGCGACATGGTGGCCATCAAGCAGGAGCTGGACACGGTGCAGCAGGTCAAGGAAGAGATCGAGGAGCTGCGCGAGTACGTCGACCGCCTCGAGGAGCACTCGCAGAGGAGGAAACTGAGGCTGCTAGAACAGGTACATCATCATCATCATATCAGCCGCACGACACCCACTGCTGGGTAAGGCCTCCCCCAAGGATCTCCACGACGATCGGTCCTGCGCTGCCCGCATCCAGCGGCTTCCCGCGACCTTCACCAGACCGTCGGTCCACCTTGTACAGTTACAGTTGGCGTAGTATGTAAACCAAAATCTACCCATAAAGGAAAGTAAAAAATATAGAGAACAGTCTGTCATAGGCCATAGAATGAGGACGTGGGTGCATCTCAGTGCCAGCCTATAGAGCCAAGTCCCGAGGTATGTATTTCTATCGGTTACATCGTCTGGATATAAAGAAAAGTTTGCGATACTAAGTTATGCCTATTAAACATAAAAAAATATATTTTCAAAAACTTATTGCAAATTCCAGAAATTCATATTTACTACTGTAAAAAGTTACACAGTTCTTGTATTTCTATTCGTTACTTAGTTTGGATATGAAGAAAAGTTCGCAATACTAAGTTATACTTAAAAAAAACTCCATAGAGGAAAGCCGATAGCGTTCAAACGTGTAGAATGTTAGCGGCTGATGTCTGTATAGTAACGGAGTAGTTCATAAACCTAACATACTATACTAGCGAGTCGCTGGAATATAATTAATAAATTAGTGGTCTCAATTCATCCAATCACGTTCAAAGTTAGATCCTGGTAGAGTACCTAGGTCCACTCGTGAATGGTTAGCGAGATCTAGATTATTATTCTCCTTGACCTTAGCCTCCTCTGAGACAGATTAGCTCCGGATCGGAGTCTCAAAGGATACGTCCAACGCGGAGATTATTCTGCACAGATTAGTTTCACTCTGAGCATTGGATTCCCTTTCGAATACACGGACAGTTGGCTTACAAATCTAGCAACTGAATTCGTAGTACCTTATTTAAAATAATGTTGTTGTGACTCTGTGAGCAAAGTCTGATATATCCGTAAATACCGTATTAACTAGACATTTAATTTTATTATAAGAGGTAATATACGTGTTAAAGATCTCGTTAATTTTATGAACAAAGACTTGTTGCTGTTAAAAGTTGCTTGTCTTTTTTCACTTTGGATGTTCAAAGCTACAAATGCTTTCATTGAAAACCAATGCGGTTTTTTCACCGAGTTTTTCTTTTATTTCCGCAATATTTCTAGCTAAAACGAAAGATGTCTGATTCAACGCACGTATCAAGCACGTATCAGTAGAAACTTTATGCTGCGATATTAAAAAAGTTAAAAAATAAACGTAAATGTTATAATTATAACTTAATACCTACTTGAAAACCGATCGAACGATGATCGTTAAGGTGGGAGGGGTCTACTAAATTATTAAGATTGCTATTTTTTTGCGTAGTTGTATTTTCACTCCAACAACAATTCTAGGTATGGGTTTCAACTTTCGTAATTATTATTATCTATTATCTGTAAAAAGAACCGTTCAAGTAAAGAAATGTCACCATGCTTCTTTAAAAATCTAAAGATTTTTTTATTATTATAAAGTAGGTTGTGTAGGTTTTACTGTTTTTTATTACCTTTAACCTTGACCTTCTCGACCTTCTGTTTCAGGGCCTCACCTTCTTCCTGTCGTACGCCATCTTGGCCGCAGTGCTGGGCATGCTGCAGTTCGGTTACAACACTGGTGTCATCAACGCTCCTGGCAAAGTGAGTGTGTACCTCCTAACGAGAATCACTGTAGTATACTACAGTGTAGCTGCAGGGATGAGGATCCTGATATCGTTCTACGAAACCTGATCCACGATATCGGACAATATTCGTTCTGTTCCTTTTACTCTCTCTGTTACATTTTAGAAATAAGTCTTTTTTGTAGTAGGCCCTCTGGTTGCAAGAATGATGGACGTTAGTTCTTATGTGGGATCTCTGAAATCTCTCTATGGGATTGATTAATAAACAATGAAGCTACTCGTAACTCAACATACAAAATAACGCTGTATTAAACCTAAGTAGTTTCCCTTCAATTCACCTTAACTCAGCGTTTTTAACATATATACATAATTTATTTTGATATTATTCAAAATGAGTAATGTGCAGAGGTTCTGTTCTGAGATCTCAGTGTTTTAATTACAACCTCTCAAAACTGCCAGGTTTATGAATTGCTATTACTAATTACATCTCTTTCTCGCTGTATAGTAAATAAAAGAGACGTATTGATAGAAAACTGGCAAGTTTTAAGAGTTTGTATGTAATCCGGGGCTGTACGCTGTACTGTATACGTGGTCTAACGTTTTTGCAGAACATCGCCAACTTCATGAAGGACGTATACAAGAACCGGTACGGCCTCGACCTGCACGACGACACGGTGAACAAGCTCTACTCCATCGCAGTCAGCATCTTCGCCATCGGAGGAATGCTGGGTGGCTTCTCCGGAGGGATGATTGCTAACCGATTTGGAAGGTAACCTATAGCTACTTATTCAATCTTCACCCTTTACAAACTCGGTAGCCTTTAAGAGTCAACTTCTGCACAAGGCCTTACATAACCGACAACGTGCAGATTCAGGAGATCAGCTTCACAAACTCAACAGTGTACATCATATCGGCCGCACGACACCCACTGCTGGGTATAGGCCTCCCCCAAGGATCTCTACGACCGACGATCGGTCCTGCGCGGTCGCCATTCCAGAACCTTTCCGCCCCAACGGCCATCGGTTCTTCTCGCTATGTATGCATCCCACTGCCACTTCAGCTGAGCAATCCTTCGAGCGATGTCGGTTACTTTAGTTCTCCTGCGGATCTCCTCATTTACGTACACCTGGTCCTAATCGCGCTAATTCTGATCAAAAACCAAAACTGTTAGTTGTCGTTAAGGTTATATTTACCTAAAAGTCTTTGGTTTAGCTTTAGAATTCTCATTTAAATTGTCCAAGATAGGCATCCTGGCTCCCTAGACATAGTTTTGATCAACTTTAACAAAACAAAATCGAGTATTCTTCTGTAAACGAAACTGATACGGTAACGATTTACTTTTGTTTTTATCGTTGAAAATTAGCGCGATTGGGCCTCTGGTTGAGCTGTCTTGCTGTTTGAAGTCACCACTCATGAAATTATCTTCTTTGACCGTTGACAGGTGTATAACTAACTTGGCGTCTTTAGAACTCTACGTTTCTACTTCACTGAGGTCAAATTTCATAACTAAATAACTTTTGTTATTATTGTCTTCAGGAAAGGGGGTTTATTGCTCAATAACATTCTCGGCATCAGTGGCGCGAGTCTCATGGGGTTTACCAAGATCTCTCATTGCTACGAGCTGCTCATCTTCGGAAGGTTTATAATAGGAGTCAATTGCGGTAAGCACTTAATATTGTGTATTGCTATTTATCGTAAACATTCGAGTGCTCTAGTTAAGGGTCCATAATAGGAAAAAATGGTTTGCGGGGTTCATATTTTTATATAGAAAACGTAAAGTTGTAGTCACAAAAAAACATACGACAAGCTAAAGAGATTCTCTAGTAGCTACAGGTATTAAATTGCGTATGAACCTCACAGATGATTGTAAAAAAACAGTATATCATCAAAAGCGCTTGCGTAGGTTCATATTTTTGGCGTAAATAATAATAGCGGAAACGTATTGAATTCTACATCAAAATACACTTTAACGTACTGTGAAGTAAATCCAATAACTTTTATTTAAGAAAGATAAAAAACAACGAAAAACATAGAAAAAGTGCAAAAGTGAGGTTATTTTCCGTACTCTTTACACGTAAAGAAAAAGACAGTGACAAATGTTTCCGCATAACCAAGCCTTAAGTACTTATATTGGTCACTTCTACGTTGCAGGTCTAAACACCTCACTAGTGCCAATGTACATATCGGAGATAGCGCCGTTGAACCTGCGCGGTGGGCTGGGCACGGTCAACCAGCTGGCGGTCACTATCGGCCTGCTGCTGTCGCAGGTGCTGGGCATCGAGCAGATCTTAGGGACAGACGATGGATGGCCCATACTGCTCGGTAAGATATCTAGATTTGTTAAAACGAGCCCGTAATCTTTAGTCTGTACTCAAGACTAAAACGTAGTGATTATTTCCTCTGTGCTCAAGACTTCTGAGTCTGTCGTTTGACAAACTTATACTATCAATATTTTGTTTTATTCTTCCATGGTTATTGACTTTATTAGAATAAACTATGTCAGGATTTACACCATGTACTTACCTGTTTATTTTTGAGACTCCGATATTTCGGTGCAGCTGCATGCGCCATGATCACGGAAGATCATATATGGTGTAAATACCGACATAGTTTATTCTAATAAAACTCGCAAGTTCCAAGCACCATTGAATTTTTCTGCAATCAGTTAGTTTTTACGTTCCGTTAATGACATATCGAATATTCAATACAGCTCATGATCTATCTCTATTGACTGACTTATAAGGGGAGGAAGGAAGGGATCCCTCTCACTCTCACGCGTCATCATCATCATCATCAGCCATTTTAATGTCCCCACTGCTGGGGCACAGGCCTAAGGAGGATGGGCCATAACCCACCACGAGGGCCCAATGTGGATTGGTGGGTGTTACTACAAATGCAGCTGGGACTTAACGTGCCTTCCGAAGCACGCGTACTAACTTAAAAATAATAAGTCTTAGGTAATTTGGTCGTTTGTGTAGGCTTAGCCATCTGCCCCGCCATACTGCAGCTCATCCTGCTCCCAGCATGTCCCGAGTCCCCCCGGTACTTGCTGATCACCCGGCAGTGGGAAGAGGAGGCTCGGCGCGCATTGAGAAGACTGAGGGCTAGCAATCAGGTATGTGTTTATAAAACAATAAAGCCAGTTCATCTTTTAAACTTTGTTGTTATAGATGTTAGCACAGTGACACAGAATAGATATAATTACTACCGTACAGAAAGGAAATATGTTATTAACTGTAATCTTATTTCTGAAATAGGCACGCCCGCGGGGCACAGAGGCGCGAGGGGAGACGAGAACGGGGGTCGCGAGAGGTGCGGGCGGCAGGGGCTCGCCGACCGTCACCCGCATCGCCCCCGTTCTCGTCTCCCCTCGCGCCTTTGTGCCCCGCGGGCGAGGACTCATTTAATGTAGGTAATTCTTACGTACTTTGTTATATGCAGAAACTGGCAAGAAATAAACACCTGCCACCTAATGGACCACCTTTCAAAAAATATATTAATTATGTCGATTTTACTTTGCATAATGAAAATAAATAAATAATTACGGAACACAGTATTTTTTATTTTAATTTTAATCGTTATTTTTTATATTTAATCACTGTTTGAAATCTTACTCATTCTAAAAGAGCGTAAGTACATTGTCAGGAAGTTTTTGTGTAATGTAGTTTTTTTCCATTAAACCCCGTAACCCCGTAAAAAATACGGATCTAAAAATTCTGAAAAAAATGAGCTTAGAACACTAAAATCTAGAATTAATGGTTTTCTAATTTTAGTACTTTCTCAAAATGAATTGTTGTCCATTGTCTAACTCAAAATCTATCCAAAAAAAATTGGCACCGAACGGTACGTCGATTGCTGTGACAAGGCACTGTCTTTGAAAGCCACGATTGCCAAATTAAAAGAGATTGTGACAGGTAATAAAGCCCCTGCGGGTCTACCGCCTAACTGTATCGCTAGACTCTGGCTTTGGTTTACGACGTCAGTGTCACTGGCACTGTTTGCTATCGCTTTGGCTATCGCTGTGAGATAGGCGGTCTAGCTGCTGGTAGTGGAGCTTACGCACAAGGTGTTTCACGATAAACTGAACTTGTTGAAGGTCGAGGAGGACATAGAAGAGATGCGTGCGGAGGAGCGCGCGCAGCAGGCGGAGGCTTCCATATCGATGCGGGAGCTGTTGTGCTCGCCGACGCTGCGTGCGCCGCTGCTCATCGGCGTGGTCATGCAGCTCTCGCAGCAGCTCAGCGGCATCAACGCGGTACGATGGCTACTTGATCTTGAACCTATTGACAACCTGCCCCCCTACCCATGGGCGTACCCAGGTTCTGGGTCAGGGGGGGGGGCAAATCTAATGTATCGCCCCCAGGGGGGGGGAAATTTATTGTAAGTAAATCAAATATATTTGATAGTTAGTTGGAGTTAAAAAAAACCAATCCATTACGTTAGTGTCCTCGGTTTTCTCCTAACGAAGTGGCAAACTTATACTATTCATTTGAATAGGTGCATCAGCATCAATCAACTTGTCTGTTATTTGAAGTTCATTTGTTGCTTGAAGTCTCAAGTTAGCGCTTAATAGAACAGTAGCCCGTGGTACATTTAAATCACAAATAAAGTTACCGTTTGCCTTTGTGATATCAAGTTTTACATATCGCAACCCGCCGAAACCTATTTTATATGGTCTCCAAAAGTAATGTTTTTTTTCGAGGTTACCACATAGTTTAACTTCCATACACAGATTTAAGACCAGATAAAGTCCAACAATTTTCATGTGGACTTAAATCTGTGTATGGCTATTTTCCATAGTCTTACTATTATCTGAGGCAATCGATCAAAGCTGTAGAACACGACAATAGCAAAACTATATCACAAAGGCAAACGGTAACTTTTTTCGTGATTTAAATGTACCACGGGCGACTGAACTATAACGTTACAACAGAAGTTTTCCGCTTTGCTAGGAATGTATGTCAGCCAATGTTGTGTTTAATTTCCATATAGGTGTTCTACTACTCGACGTTTCTGTTCACCTCCTCTGGGTTGACGGACGAGTCCGCCAAGTTCGCCACCATGGGCATCGGCGCGATCATGGTGGGGATGACCCTCGTCTCCCTCCCGCTCATGGACCGGACTGGCCGGCGCACCCTCCACCTCTACGGCCTCGGCGGAATGTTCATCTTCTCCATTTTCATCACCATTTCGTTCCTCATAAAGGTGTGTCTTATATATTGGTGGTATATATGCCACATTATATACCCTTGTATAGTGTTTGGAAATAGCCTTATAAAGCCGAATATGGTAGATAGGGACCATCAAACTGAACAACTTTTACTATGGGACCAACTATGAAATCGCGAAAAAAATCAGCTGTTTCATTCAAAAATTAATATTGATTTTATTTCGCGATTCCAAAGTTCCATAGTAAAAGTTAATCAGTTTCATGGTCCTTATATATCTACCATCAGCATTATATTTTGTAACGCGTTGTTTATGGATGCTACAGAACCAAATAAATAAATATGGGGGTTATAAGGAATTGAGTAAAAGTCACTAGACGTATGAAAATATAAATCAGTTATGAGTTTATACATAGTTATTGAGTTTTTTATGCAGGTTAACTGACTTTTGAATATTGGTGGTAGACAAAGTTACTAATAAGTATAGAGATTTAAATCAATGAAATACGCAAACGTAAAAGAAAAACTTAAATGATAAGAAATTGAGGTTAATGTTTGTTAAAAGTGTGTGTGTTGTAGTATAGACTTTTTATTAAATTACGGGGATACTAAAGGAAATGTGACTTCCGCCCTATTTATAAAATTGTAATAATTCAAGTTAATTTCATATTTCTGCAACTTTGGGTCAGGACCGCAAAGTTACAGTGTTTTAAATTACTACTAACTGTAATTTAAAACACTAATACCTTGAACCACGTAATTTTAGTTGGTACTCAGCAGATTCAAAATTAGATAATCGTATAAAAATGTGTTAAAAAAACTGGGGGCCAATCGCAACTACTACACAATCCGCAGGCTGGATTATCTAAATAGAAACTATTTAGCGACCGGCTTCATTTGACATACATTGGTACTTTTCTTTGGTATTGTTTTTTTTTACCCCGAAAAGAAGAAGCAATGTATCACATTCATCTGTCAAATTAGACCGGTCGCTATGTGGTTTCTAATTAGATAATCAGCCCGCCGGTGAGCGATTTGGTCCCTGGGAGCGCACGAAGTTTCTACGATAATACTTTAATTAACCTTTCATTACCTTTTCTATCACCTAAGCAAGAGCTTTAACGTCTTAGTGAAACTTTGTCCCATGGGAACCCATGAGGCCAAGTTTCTGTGGGGATTCACCCACACTATCATTGGTTTTCCGGTAAACTACTAATAAGATAACGTTAATGTTAAATATTTTCGTTGAAACTTAGCGCGTTTGAGTCTTTTGGACTTAGAAACAGACAAAAGTTGGTCATGGTGTGGATCGACAATCATTGCTTATAAGTACATGCAGTACGCAATGTTTGTTGACTCTCAGCTGTCCTCGTCTAAAATTGGCTTTTACCTACATAATTTATGGACATGGAGAGGTAAGAGTACCGACTGAAAGATTTTGTTTAGCTGTTAAGCACCAGCTTCCGCATAGCTTCCTTCACTATTTACCCCCCCACAACTAATATTGTTTAATCTTATATATACTTCAATTGGTTTTCCATCTTTCAAATACTTTCCTCGAAAAGCTATATACTGTAGCAATTGCATGCACCGCGTTTACAAACTTTCTTTTGTTTCACCACATCCTTTTTTTGGCTTCCGCTTCACGCTAGTTGTCCTCCCCCCCCAAAATTCGACTTTCCTGTACCCGATACCGGAGTCTCGGTAGGAAAGGATTGTATATAATTATTATAATCTCAAATATAAATGTTAGGGGCATCACTAGCACCCACACTTACAAGGTCGAAGGCCGGGGAAATCGGGCACGCATATGAAGCTGGTCACACAACACTGCTCAGACGCAGTAGGCACCTCACTAGCATAGGTTCACTACTTCACATCGAGTCTGGGCGTTGACGGATCTCGTTCACCTCGCACGATTACTACCGTGTGGCGTGCATTTATGTTTGTGATTATAATATCCGGTCGGTGAAGGGAAAGAGCTATCATGCTATCCCCTGATAGGAGTTCTTTGGGTATGTCCAGGAAATGATCGATTGGATGAGCTACTTGTCGGTGGTGTCGACGCTGGGCTTTGTGGTGTTTTTTGCGCTGGGCCCGGGGTCGATCCCGTGGCTGATCACTGCCGAGCTGTTCTCGCAGGGCCCGCGGCCCAGTGCCATGGCCATCGCCGTCTTAGTCAACTGGATGGCCAATTTCGTTGTCGGAATAGGCTTCCCTAGCATGAAGGTAAGCTCATTTCAATGTGGCGACTGACTTTTCAAGCCAATCCATACGTCTGGTAGCCTATTGCGAAAAAAGAATCGCGATAATTGCATAATGCTCGTCGTTCGATTTGTTTGTTTCTATTGATTCGTTTTGATTTTGGAGCCTACTCCTGGACCGCATGTTACGAAATGGAAATGAACCGACGTCGTCCGATTATCGTAGTTCTGTTTTCGTAGTAGACTCTCAGGAACAGCAAAAATAAAATTGATTTTATTGTTGCAGGCACTACTGGAGAACTATACATTCCTGCCTTTTAGTGTATTTCTTGCTATTTTTTGGATATTTACTTATAAAAAAGTTCCTGAAACGAAAAATAAGACCTTTGAGGAGATATTGGCTTTGTTCCGGAATTCGAACGGAAGGTGAGATTTTTCTTGTTATTTTTTATAAAAACATTATATTTAAACTAGCCATAATATTTCTAACATAAAAACACGCTGACATTATAGGTAGTTTCATGTTACAACATGATTACCTACAACTCTATTTTTTAATTAATTGGTACTTAGTAAGTACAAAAATCGTACATTTTAGTAATGGATATAAAGCCCTAGACTAGACCTTGCTAAAAACCAAAATAAATATAACTTTATTGTAGGTACATATTCATTTACATAAAAATATAATACCTAATTGAAATGAAAATGTTTTCAATTTATGTTAGAAATATATTGGCTTCAATTTACATTCTTCATGAACAGGTACAGTCACACACACAAAACATATTATTGTTTATTTATTATTCTATTTTATTTATTTATTATCTACATTGTACATCATCATATTTAAACAAAAATATTATTTCGTAAAAGCCCACCTATAGAGCGCTCTTTTTCAAAATATTTTAATTTATCTGCGGGTAACTTACTAAACTAACAATAAATTAACTGCATAAAAATTACTAATTGTATATTACATCAGCTCGAGTTTACTTCATTACCACTTCCGTATTTATTATAAAACTCGGTAAATTATTATCTTGAAAAGATAAGCGAACTTCAAAAAGAAATACATAATGGGCTTTCTTCAGCTCGCTTCAACTTTCAATTCAACTAGCGTTAGACGCATGCTGAAATTTTTATCATTTGGTTCACGCAGTGGGGTGGTTCCACTCATGATTACAAGCAACTTTCACTATGGGGCCAACTCTGATCGACTCTGACGGGAAAGCGACAGTGATCATCTCACACTTTATCGATGTTAGGTACCTACTGAAAAATGGAATGAGAATTTTCAAAGTAATTAAATAATAATAATAGTTCAAAAATAATAGCATAGTTTCATCGTTTTATCATCATAATATTATTTACCTAATTGACTATACAAACAAGAATAAACATTATCATGGAAAGCCTTAATTTACAACATTTTACAATTTATTAGCACGTATTTTGGGAATCTGATGGTAGGTATAGAGGGAATAAAGGCAAATTACATACCTAAGCTAAGTTCATGTAATTATATCTATATAATACCTTCAACCGGCCACACACACCACAACCAACGAACACAATAAGCGGATTCAATGAAGTGTCGTCTTAAGGTTATCGGAAAGGCAAGAAGAGGCCGCCGCCGGGCGCAACGCAGGCTTCCGGAATTCGAAGGAACGCGACCAATTATTTGTGCTCATCTCGAAACTTGAGTTCGAAGGCAGTTGATGGTGATGGTGTGTGCAGGGACAGTTTCCGCGACAGCCGGCTGTATGGCAGCATGATGAACTGCGTCAACGCGCTCGAGCAGCAGCTGCCCCCGCCGCCGCCGCCGGCGCCCGCAGACGAAAAGCATGACTCGCGTGAGTACCCACTTCTTTTTAATCACCAAAGCACAAAGCATGACGAGTGAGTACACACTACCTTTTTGATAGCCAAAGCATAAATACGACCTGTTACCAATACTCCAAGCAACCAAATCTGTAGATAAATAGATAAAGAAGAGTGAAACAAACGAGTAAAGGTATGTCTTGCTTTAGCATTTTAGTGGCTAATCGTGTTTTCGTATATTTTTGAAGTCGACCACCACGAAGGCACCACAGTATCGCTTGACCCGACTGTGGCGTATCGGCAAAGTATCGGACAGCTTCTCTTTGGTAAAATTTCTCCTTTTGTACTTAGACTTACAAAACAGATTGGCGTGAGTCCTGGCTCCACACAGAAACCAGTTGTTTTCATATTAGCGATTAGTACCTATTCATGCGTTGTTTGAAGAGGTACGGTGTGTGGAACTCTCTGGGCAGAAGTACACGTTAATTTGGACAAGCTGATGGACAGCAGCCTCTAACTAAAACCTCAAAAGTAGGTGTGTACAACGTGCACCACGACAAAATATTGTCAACACATTTGCTCACGTTAGCGCGATTTCTGTTCTGCCTACACCATACAGAGCAGAGGGCCTAGACATGTGGCATACCTACGCTTGGCTCGTCGATTATTCCAATAGAATAGAAGCGAAAATAAGTGTATCAAATTGACATTTCAAAACGTCGTGATTGATTGTCTATGGTTAGCGGCATCTTACGCCAATAATATTCTATTCAAATTGCAGAAAGCCACTTAACTAAAGGGCCTGATATGATAATATATGAGCGGGACAGACATTGCTAGACTACATTGGTCTAAAAGTTCTCTAAGCCATAAAACATTATCCACTTTTTAAGGTTATTTCTTACTTTTTTGTTGATGTTCTGCTACATGCTGTCAGGAGGAGTCATCTGAAAAAACATCACATCGTGTTACATTATGTACCTACTAAAATTTTTATTTGCTACAAACAAGAAACAAACAAGAAGTACCCTAGTATTTACTGCTAGCAGCTTCGACCAGATACCAGCTAGCAGTAATTAAGAAAAATATTTTTTTATATTCTTAATGAAATTAATTGCTATAGCCTTTCATGCATGACCCCGTCTCCAGAAAAATATCATCTTCTTCAGGCTGCGACTGTAGCAGGATATTAGTTGTTTCGAGTGAAGAACTGGTGAAGTGAAGAGGTAGGGTGAAGCTACCAAAGATAATAAAGATTTTGTGAAAGTAAATGATGAATTAGCATACTAAGCAATTGAAGAAATTAGACATCTTGGATTTGCTTTTGATTGACACGGATGTCCTAACGAAAAAGAATTGTAATCGGAACATGATTTTTGGATTGTAATCCTGATCTAAACCATGGCTAAAGGCCACCCAGTAGACTGACTCTTCATTGCACAATAAAAACGCACAGCACGGCAAGTAGAGGTTTGCTTTCCCCAACTACCACACCTACCACACCACACTTTCGCCACGCCACAGAGCGATCAGCGGATCGCTCTGTTGCGTGACCGGGATCGTATGGTACTTCGGTTTTTTAAGAAGACCGTCAGATTTGTGAACCATGCTGTTACGTTTCAGTATCGGAGCAATCGTCGGGCGGCGGGGACGCGGGGCGGCCGCCGCCCCCCCTGCCCCCGCCGCGGTTCCCGGCGCCCGGCAACGTCTGACAATGGGAGCCCACCCGCGCCCCCCTCGTCGCCCCCCTCAAGGCCGCGGCCAACTTCTTGTTCCATGGACTCACGCGGCCGGCGCGTCGCTTCTCTATCACTACCACACAACAAATGTTCTAAATCGATGTGATTAGGCTTAACGAATAGAATAAGTCACGGCGTAAAGTTAACATAGTATAGTTTGTCATTTTATGACGTAATTAATGAATGCATTGGTACCCTGTAAAGTGCCATCGGATCCTTGGACCCATTTTGATTAGGTCTTCATGTTTTGTTTGGGGTGAGCGTCTGTTACCAAATATGCAGTTTGAATGTAACTTCTGATGAGTATGGAAACTTGGTTGACTCATCTTTGGGTGAGATGAGATTGGCCTCGACTATATCAAACTACATCGACTGCTCCCTAACCAAATGTTATTTTGGCAGCTATGAAGAACATAGCTGTCAGGAACATGGATTCTAAGTAGATACAGAAAACGCAAATGGGTACCGAGCACGTAATTATAGCGTAAGACGTCACGCTGAGGCACACGCTGTGACAATATTAAGTTGTTGATTTTTATATTGTAATTATTTTACGAAGATTTTTATCCTCTTTTATTGTTAAAGTTAATGATAAATTAAAGTCATATCTAAAATGACCGAAATTCTATGATTATATTTAACTTAAAAATTATAATTATATCATTAACGAAGGAAGACAGTTTAATTACAAATGTAGGAATTGACTAAGACAGATTGTTATTGTTTTAATTTTTCAGAGCAATATAAGTAGTAGTTAATCGACATTTGGAGTGAAATTCATAATTTTGTTGTGAATTTAGTCGCTCTACTTTTATAGACCTTGTTTTGTTTCGTAGTATTCAAGAGATAGTAAGACATTAATTATAATCTTTTTAATTGAAAGGGAAGAATAGAATACGTTAAGACATAGGTACAATTTTGTGAAGACTTTTAAGAATGTAAAGCTTTTAATCCTATACGACCTTGAGAGACGAACAAATAAAATTCGTAGACGAAAAAAATTGCATAACTCAGTAGACGAGTGACGCATCTCTCATAGTAGCGACTGAATAGTTTTTTTTAAACATTGTTATAAATAAAGTCTTCAAAAGAATTGTAGAATATCCCTACTTTCGCTGTGCATTCCACTTTTTTCTGATCCTTTTATCTACTCTCTTCATTAAAAATTGGTAAAAAAATCTTCATATATTTTGAACTTTTTGTTTTGAACAACTATCACATAAGAAAAATATTAGGTACTTTGAAAGACGATACTCTATGTAGTATGCTTGTACATAAATAGAAGAAGGTAATTCATTCCTTGTGAAACCTTAACTATTGTTTTGTGTAAGTACTTTAAAAAGTACCTATAAAATACAGGTGCGTCACTATTCTACCAAAAGGCGGTAGTTTTCGTCACTGATTACATAACTTATTAGTTAGGGTTCTGTAGATACTACATAACAGGGTTGTTCGTCCATGCATCTCTTACGCTGCTCAATTCAATGTTAAGGCTAAAAGTTGTGGAGCTTCACTAGCTCGAGGTGTTGGGGAAGCAGGAAAGAGACAGCTATAGGGGTGATTCTTCAGACTTGTCAGATCCACTGAAAGGTTAGGTCTTCAGAAAATTCAATGCGAGCGATGTTTGAATTATTGTTTGGTATAGGCACCATTTTTAAATAAAAGAAATATAGCATATGGCTCTGACGTTTTTGAAGATTATGCTCGCTAGCTTGCTTCCGCTCCACGTCCCATTTGGCGGGTTTTAGCGCAGTTCTGTAGTCGTGTATCATCCGGAGACGGGCACGGCCTAATACTTGTAGTACGTTTGAGTCAGCGATGACTGATCTGAAATAAATGTGATCGCTCAATATCTTCTGGGTCTGATTAGTTTCGGGTGTGATATTAGAAGGTCGCTGTAGATTGGGTTTGACAGTACTTCGAAATGCTTGATTGTCATGTGTGCGATTAGCAGGAAAGGAATAAATGTGATGTCCTTTATGTACCTAATATTTTCAGATTTAAGGATGACTCTGACTACATCAACAATTTTATATAATCTTCTTTCGAGCTGCAGTAAAGGGTTTTGTAATGAAGGCATACGGCGACAGATACTCGGCGCTCTACCATCATACATTTTGTGCCTAAAAACTAAGTCAAATGAAATAAAACTGACTATCAAAAGAGACTTTAACCAACCACTAAATAATAAAGCGTAGTAAGAGTCATCCATTGGACATGCTTCATTTATCTATAGATACCTAGTCATGTATGGTCGTTAATACATTTCCATTATTTTCATCAGAAATGTATTGCTCATTGAATAGTACAACTGTTGGGAACGTGTAATAAATATAGGACATGGTAAACATTTAATTCGTGTGGGGAATTTATAGTACACAGTAGGTAGTACACTGGGTTACCATACCACTGTCTGTTAACTTTCCTCAATCAACTTTGAACTCGTCATCCGGACGGCACCAGATCAAGGTTTCATATTGACTAAAGTTAGTTTTGGAGAACCTATGTTGTTGATGACCTTACATCAGAAATTTTACCGCAGCAGACTTGTTGTCAATGATTGCAAATTGCTCCTAGACCTGTACGGTAGAGGAGAACAGACGGACCTGTACGGTAGAGGAGAAAAGATGGACCTGTACGGTAGAGGAGAACAGATGGACCTGTACGGTAGAGGAGAACAGATGGACCTGTACGGTAGAGGAGAAAAGACGGACATACGAAAGAATTTTTGCCCTCGCTGAAAAGAAAAAAAAGGCTAGAATTTTGACCAAAACTATAATGATCGTTGATGAGGTTAATTTAAGGCTACCAAAACAACATTTGAAGTCTGCATTAGAAATATCTAAATGTCCGGAGATTTTGACTGCTAAAAATGAAGTTTTTGTTATTCAATATCAAAAATAAATGTAATTTCTCTTTTGACGTTCGTGTCACTTAGGGTTTTTTACATTTCATTTATTTTTCCATAAATATTGCTTTAAAAATTCGAAAACTATTTTTCTCGCTTTCCTGAGGGCATAGATATAGTATATTAAAAGGGGCCTGAGGGGCAAATCTAGAAAGAGTTTTTTTTTTATTTTGACAAAAGATTTTTTGTCGTATTGTCCATTCCGAAAATGGTAATGGGACGCGATCAATCTAGATACTGCCCTTTTGCGTGGTTCAAGATTTCATTTGCCAATAAGTCGTTGTATCAAATCCCGTCTGTCCTAAAAACATTTGTCGGTCCAACAAACTATTCATCCGATTACCTACCTACAAAGACAAGATTCATTATATTTTTATTTTTTCAATCACTTACAAAGACTTCTATGTACCTATTAAGTACTTATTAAATTGAGATTTTACGCATTCACAATGCTATTTTTATGTCCTACTTCTGATTCCAAACATGTTGATTAGATTTTTTTATAAGAAAAACCTGTTTTGGAGGCTGTAACTATGAAATTGAATTACTTAAGTAGGTATTAACATTTATAATAGAAATACATTGAAAAGGAAACTGAGAAAGTATTGTTGTTACCCTAAAATCTGGTGTACGCAAAAAGTCAATCGATCAATATTATCACGAGATACACGATATACAGGATGTCCCAAAACTTTGCCACATGGAGGGAAAGTACCTTAAATTGGACATTTAACTGAAAGAAGACTTCATTTTACTTTAAAAAAATAATTGACACTGCATTCAGAAATTTTTGAAAAAATCGCATACGATAATCACACAATACGTAATCATTAAAATTTAAATGTGCGTTGTCTTCCTTTTGTTTAAAATGTTGTGGTATACAAATAAAAATAATCCTAATGGGTAAACCCTTTCGATCGGTAACGCAAAAAAAATTTTTTTTTTTCATATTTTCAAGAATCTTTGAGTGCAGTTTCAATTATTGTTAAAATCAAAACGAAGTCTTATTTCATTGAAATTTTCTATCTTCAATATTTCAGGCAAAGGCGCTTCATTTGGCAAAGTTTTGGGACACCCTGTATATTATTTATGGTATTTTATCGCGATTCTTGTATCTCGATGCGTATTGAACCCACCAAAAGGTAATTTCTCAGATCAATATAATTAGTACCTATATAATTAATTAAGTAATATAGAAGTCTTTGTCTACATATGAAAAAAATATAGTATTCAAGTTTTTAAGTAATTTCTTTACGATAACTCTAAGCAGCCTTTGGGGCACCAAACGCATAGTATTTTGAGCAATAACTTTCATATGCAAGGCTGTGATCATAGCCAAGGGCCAATTATCGGTGTTATTAGGGTTCAATGTTTTATAAATAAAAATAAAATGGACGTATAATAAGCGGTATTTTACGCACGAGTCTTCTCGTACCGGGAACCGGAATTTAATTTTATAACGTCGTGTTAATTATTCTAAAGAAAACTCATTAACCACTACAATATAGTACTTTGCACTAGTTCAAAGTGCAGTTAAGGCAATTTGAACTTAATTGTAACCTGTATAAGAGTGTTACGGATAATAAGCACACCTAAAAAAGAGTCCTTAATTGCAAGCTACCGTAACATAATTGTCACTGCTAGTATTCCATTACTATTATCCTCTATGGAGTGGATAGGATAAAAAGGACCTTGAGATATTATGGAGAGATACCCATAATAATAACCGTTATTTATTTCTAAATATCTTTTAAAGGCATTATTATATTCAGAAAAAACAGTTCATCCTTTGATGCTCAAGGCTAGATTGTATAATCTAGACTTTAACGTTTTCAGAATCATTTGTAACTTCTACTAAATATTCTATACAGTCTGCAAATAATTAAATATAATCTTCATAAGTCTGTTTATTTGTAAAAACTGTAAACAAACAGTTCGATTGAGTTTTTTTATGACCATTCCAAGCTCTGTGACTACTTATTAGTTGACTCAGAAATACGTCCTTTCTACTGCTCATGTGATTCCAATCAGTGCGATGCCCCTGATTATTTGAAAGCAATCATGTAATGATTTTACGCTTTATTCGATGTAAGTGATTATTTGTGATCGATACCCCGAAGATTTGGTTCTCATACATATGTCATTGCATGGTTATGTTAAAGTGATTTGCATTTTAGAAGTAACATCCTAACTCCCCTACTGAGGCTTAGCACAAAAGTCGCACAAAAATGCAACTGCGCACAATATCAATGCTCTATGCCAAGTGTAGGTACGTATTATACTTAAGAAATACAATGAGACAAAAAATAACTTTACATAGGTACTTAGTCACTTTTAAGAATCAAAGTTACTGTCACTTGTGCATAGTACAAAGTTTCACTTTAGATGTAACTTCCCAACTCTACTCAAGTGAGCACCGCAACAATCACTGATCGATCGGTCTCGTGGCGCGATGCTGTTATAGAATAATGGAACGTAACATAATACAATACAATAAATACGACAATAGTCTAGATTCTCATCGACCGGCAACAGTTAAGCTGTAACCTACTGCCATAATAGTTGTAAATACTTAGAATGATTCTCACTTTACTATCGTTTAGGTCGTACATAATGCAACTGCATTCACATAAATAGATCTCTGTCCCTCAGAGATTTACTGTTAGTTGATAAGAATCCAGTTGATCGCTTATGACGGGGATGAACTCATGTCGATCGTAGATAGGTACTCGAGTATCTTGGCAATCGACATAGATTTCGGTCTACAATTTTCGGGCGAACGATACGGTCCTATTTCTAGTGCGATTTGTAAATAAATAATTTATAGATTAATTGTAAATTGTTCGATTGAATCGACGGTCTCGGCTTTGTAGATAATGGGAGAGGAGACACGGAAGGTTACCAGCTGGAGGACCGAGCCGTCGGTGCAATCGCAAGAGCCCATTACCACTATAACCGAACAAATTATATCAAAATGTATGTATGTAGGTATGTACAATATTGTTAAATTATAAACTAGGTAAGTGATGAGAATTTTTGTGCGTTCGGACGGATATGTAAGGGCGTGCTACGGTGTTCGCGGTTATCAGGTTCCGAGACACAGACTGGAGAAACATTAAGCGTCGTGTCATTGCTCTGTGGTATCATCTAGGCCTATCGTAACGTTATAATAAAACACGCTCATTAACAAAAAAAAAACAAATTATTACCCATTCCGCTCGTAAGTTATTATATTTGCTTAATTTCGGAGGAATGGCTTATAACTCCTAAAATTTTGTTTATATAAATTACTAGTAGCAATTATTTTAAGTTGAATCTCATTTGTACATAATATTTATAATTATTGAAGTTGGAAGATTTTCTCATTATGTTTGTTAAAGAAAATGAAGAATATTATAAAAGAAAATGTATAATTTATCGAGTGATTTCCAATGACAATGAACGAAATTATAAGAACGTTAATAATATAGCAATTCAATAAGTCATTATCATAGTTACTATTGTATTGTTAAGCAAAAAATATTCTAAAATTATTAGTTAGTTAGATAATACTAAAAGTTTGTAAGTATGCCTTTGCATCTGTTGTCTCTGAAATCCTAAGCTAGGGACATTAAATTAATCTATTTATTAAGTGTAGGGAATGAATTGAACTTTTGCCTGTTATAGTAAGTGCGTCTTTTGATGCGAGTGTTGAGCTAATGGCGTCGGGCCTCGAGGCTCTAATATTTCGTGCTTGCAACCAACAATACTATTAAATAACAGATATACAACTATAATTTACTATAAGGTACTTAATACAATTTCTTTTATGTAACGGCGTACGAAAAGGAATTGAATTTCAGTTGATATACAAACTCAATTATTGTCATAACCGTTTTGCCGTGTGTTAAGCGAAATACTTTGGTAACTAGTTCAATTCTTCACACTGGGATTTCGAGACGAAACAGTGTTTATAAATTGTGATCATAGACATGGCATAAGAATAATAAAGAACCGCGTTATGGTGAAACTGATGTTATTTTCAATGTACTTACTTAATAACAACTTCTATTTTGACATGCTGTAAACAGACTTATTGTTGTTTTAAGATTTATTGTGATAATAATGTTCGAAATCCATCTGTTGTTAACTTCTTTCCATAAATCTATGTAAAAGACTATAATAAACTTTCAACACCAATTACCGATTGTGTCCGTATTGTTCAAATGTCTATCGCAATATACACCAAAGGTACTAAAACGTAAACATTCACGTAACGCAAGTTTTATTATTCTTATGGTAATGGGCTCACGAGCAGAGTCTTTTGCGATTTTGTAAGTTTATCGGTCACGTAGCGACACGCTCGATGCACGGATTGACGAATCGCTGGAAGTTTATTGTAGCGCCACACCCATAGAGTACATTATTATACTAGAGAGCCACACCTGACGAAAGTGCGACACTAATACGGCTTGTTTTCTTTTCCTATAAAACCTTTGACAGTCCGTGGAATTTTTAAATTCTGAAATAGTTCTGTTACTACATAAAGTTTTATTAATAAGTTTAACTTTTAGGCTCGTATTATAGAATCAAACTTAAACTCAAATCTCTGCTTGAGTTCAGTTAGAAAGGGATGGCGCTTTATGCGATGAATAGCACCATTCCTTTCTAACTGTACTCAAGCAGAGATTTGAATTTGAGTTTGATTCTATAATACCAGCCTAAGAAACACTATCTAGAAAGCACCGCTCTGGCTGTGTTCGAAAATATT
Source organism: Agriphila straminella (assembly GCA_950108535.1). Lineage (NCBI taxonomy): Eukaryota > Metazoa > Arthropoda > Insecta > Lepidoptera > Crambidae > Agriphila > Agriphila straminella. Next base: position 1,950,808 of record OX467303.1, on the reverse strand, counting down.
TTCGTCATTTGTTTTGTTGCGCTAGAATATAAAAGCTGCTACGCTGCCCAATTTGTTCTATTCTTAGCAGAAGCGGTGCTCCGGCCGTATCCAAAATCACTTCCTTTTGTGTAGCTACACGTACGATTAGAACAGCTGAAGTACTTACTGATTTCGTCCTGTGATTACCTGCCTGTACGTTATTATGTGCATGGAATACCGCAAACAGTTCGAGTGGGTCTTCAGTCTTATTTATATTTTGTGCTTTGGACGCTGAACTTTAAGTTTAAGTACTATGTATCTATTTTTAAGCGACGCGATGACGTTCGGCTCTGTACTTTCGGTATGTGTGGCGCTACACTAAACGATTTAGGCAGTTTCAGTTGCATTAAATAAAATAATAAAAATAAATTACATTTTATTAAAAGATGTAACAAAATTTACCAATCAACCAAACAATTGAAACTAAGTGAAACTGAGTCAGTCAATAATCCTAGATCTTTTCAAACGGAGACAAAGGTTTTTCGTACTTAATACAAATACAAGAGCGCTCGGTATTTTTATCCCTATGCCGGATTGTTGGAACTGCCGGATTATTCGATTAATATGGGAAAAAAAGTATTTTTTTTTAATTAAACTTAATGTCCTAAAACGTTCTTTCTATGCTATTTTGTCAAGAGACACGCTCCGATGCAAGAAATAATAAAATAGACAAGTGGCACCACCTGTTAAGGTTACTCTCCCGTTCTGTAATCTGACATTTGGCTGTGTATTCCGTTTTTTTACTCATGTAGCGTAGATTGCCCAATTGTATAGTGAGTCACCCGAGTCGCTAAGCAATTATTATGTATATATGTTACCGCTAAAGCTCGGAATCTGTTAATGTGCGAATTAACTGATAGTCAGTTAATTCGCACATTAACAGATTCCGCACTTTAACAAGTAGTTAATCTGCACATTAACGGATGCTACACCGTTAAAGTGCGGAAAACAGTGAGTGAAATAGCCAAAGACTTCAAGAAATTTAAGTTAAAGACCTATATTGAAAGTAAATTTTACAAAAACGTCGTTTCCGGCGCTTCGTTTGTCGCTCCCGCGGCGCGCGTTTTTGGTCGCAATCTAACTTAACCTCACAATAAAATTAAAGTTAAAGTACGAATGGCATCTCCATGTTAGGTAATTGTTTTGGTTACTTTCTATGTAGGTAACTACAGATTATTTTTTTGTATTATAATTTACAGTGATCTTGTTTAACTAAAAATGTTTTTGACACAAATTTAATGCAACTGCAACTGCCTAGATCGATTCCCTGATGCTAGTTAATGAAACCCTATACTTCTAAATCGCACTCCACAGTTACGTCTCTACATAAGTTTGAGTTCCGTGACACGGTTTGTTCCGTACTTGTACAAAAGAAACTTGTAAAATTTTATTGGAACTACTTGTTATAAAAACGTAAAAAATACAATACTGTTTGTTTTTTTTCCCACACCCAATGTACACACGACAGCACATCAGACTACATGTTGACCTTGAGATCTTATGCACTACGAAATAAAAGCTATTTTCGCAGTTCAACTGTCGTGTGTACCTATCCTCTTTTAAATACTCTCATTTCAAAAGTTAGACAGTAGTTTTCTAAGGTCTATTTCACGATGTGAAAATTCCGATAAAGACTGATCCGAAAAATCAGTTTTCGGCTACGGTGCTACGAGCTGTCTACAGTGTAGACTTCAGTTGCTCGTAGCACCGTAGCCGACTACGAGACTACGGAAAAGGGCGAAACAAATTCACGTGGTACTTATACAACGTGTGACAAAATCTAAACCTGAATATTGGTTGATCGGGTACCAGGCATACAACCCCGGAAAATTATTATAAACCCCCTTAAAACCACCACATGGCTGAGAAATTTTGTGTTTTTGTTTGTATGGCAAGCTGCAAAGTGACAACCCTAGACGCAAATAAACTATTGTTTCCGATTATCAAAAACAAAACACAATTTCGGCTCAGTGTGTGTTTCGCAATTTGTCTGTATTCTACAATTCGTCTGATTTCTTTTAAAAATTTGCAGATCGTCTGCCGGACTAACTGCTAATTTTTCATATCAGTTCGTCCAGCAGACAAACTACTAAATCGCAAACCGCATTTCGCCCAGCAGATAGTGAGTGAGTGTTTCGCAGGTTGTCTGGTTCGCAATCGTCACTATAATTCTATAATACAGTTTATTATTTAAAAAATGCTGGCTTTCAGGTTTTTCAATAATTTTCCAAGGGACGATCTTCGTTGATCGATTTACTTAATTTTGAAACATGAGTTAATAATGTAAGGGAGTGGGATGAACATCGCACGCTTATTGCGATCGTGCCTTTTATTCTGTTGCACGTTGTATAGGTACCTAAGTTTTTTATAAAATCACTGGAAAATACGATGTTGCTAGGTGTTTGTAGTTACACCGTTGTCTCTGATTTCCATAACACAATAGTACTATTATATATTCTGTGACACAAGTGCATTCTTACTTTGGAATCAGAGCGATGTTTATTTCTAATATTTATTAATATTTGTCCGAATTATTTGACAGTTGGAAAAGACATCTTTCAGAACACAAATCTCTTGACATTCGGTAACGATAGGGTAGAAAATACTATATCTATGGTAGAAAACTTATTTTGTTCTTCTCGTATAATAAATTGGAATCATAGTATTGTTAACCAAAAAGTTTGTATAGCTGAGATATTAAGATTGAAGATTGAATTAAACCCACGAAACTGGGTTACGTAAATAAAAACGACCCAGCTCTTATATGTTTACCAATTCTAATTCTGTATTGTTTTTCAAAATCTAGAATAAATTTCCAATACAACGATATAATACCTATAATACGCAATAATACTAACAAACCTTATAATACGCAATAACATGTTGAACTGCACGATATTGGGTCACACGAAACTAAACCTTATCATTATCACAATAAGAGTCATATAGTCAAGTGAAAAAGTCCGACTAGTTTCGGTTGGCAATTGGAACGCATCCATTTACTCAATGCGGTCTGTGTATACGTCATTGGAAAGGCAATGTCATAACGATATAAGTCACAGAACATTACAAACAAAACTAAACCATATCTTCTTCACAATAAAACAAAACATCGCCTGCAAGCTGTTCGGCCGTTTGGTCCTATGTGAGCTGCCGGGGCTTGACGGAATGAGACTACTTTGGTCCGATGTGAGCTCAAGAGTGCCAGGCGTTAAGAAAACATACAATCCAAAAATATAGTTTCCATCAACAACTCACTTGTAACGTATACAATAGGGATGATGAATGAATAAAATAACGAAATACTAATAAAAATCGTAAACATATTAAACTTTTAGAGTAGCTTGTATACCTCTTGGTTTTATATATTGCATATTATTTATTTTATGACCCTTCAAAGTTGGGTGGACAAGTCCATTTTAAAAGTATAAAATTTATTAAAATAAATGATACCTTTAATTAGTCCGTAAAATGTATAGCAAATTTGTCTAAGAAACTATTTTGATAAACACAATATTTAATATAGCTGCCGAACAAATTTCCTACGCGTTGCATACAAACTCTCAAGCGTGACGTCATCATTTAGTAGCCGTTAGTATGGAGCGTTTTTGTGCGAGTCCATTTGTGTGCATTTCACACTGTGATATCTCGGGCAGTTTTCATGCTAGCGAATTAATTCTTTTACCAATGTTTCTTTTTTTGAGAGGTAGTTTATATAGCATAAAATAAAAAAAGTTGTCATCATGGGAATATAAGTACTCCGTACAAAGTTAATAATAATAATAAAATCATTTATTTGTCTCAAAACAATAGTATACATGCAATGATTAAATGCTACAACAATTTGACAAAAAGGTTAATGACTCAGTGACCGCGGGAGGGAAACCCACAGCCTCTGGTATTCTGCCATAACCTGAACAATATTGTGTCCCCCAACAGAAAGACACTTCTCATAATGACATTTTAGGACACCAAGTCTAATAGTAGTAAACGTTTATAAATGTTTCCAAAATAACAAAATATAGCAGTATGAAAAAAGCTACACAGTTCGTCAGACCAATCCGAGCGCGCGAGTCTGCTGTTCAAGCAGCCAGTCACGGCAACATCTCCTAAAAGTTGGCAGAGTGGTATTAAATGTATTTTTTCGCAAGGGTGGAGGCAAGTCATTCCATATTTTAGCGGAAGCATGCTTAAAACAACCTCGCGCGCTCGCCAATCTGAACATAGGCAAATGCAACAACGGACCTCTGTCTCTCAGTGATGAATTTTTTTTTCATACTTAGTTTATCAAATAGATACTGAGGGCACTTAGCGTGTAACAATTTATGAAGAAAACATGCATATTTAAGCTTACAATTGTTGGACATATTGAGTAAACATTTCTGTAACAAATGTGGTGAAATTCTGCTTCTTCTGGGTATCGTATAACAGAATCTCATACATGCATTTTGAACTCTTTGTACACGTTTTAATGTTTTTTTATGTAAGCAGGGAATATATACGATGTCGGCATAGCTTAAATGAGATAATACAAGAGCATTACATAATACAAGGCGTGTTTTCTCCTTCAGCAAGGGTCGAATTTTATAGAGAGTTCTTAGAGATGCAAAACACTTAGCAACTTTATTGCGAACATGGGGTTCAAATCTTAAAGATTCATCTATCAAGAGCCCCAGGTTATTTACACATTGCTCGTGAGGAACAGGTGACTTAGAAACGAGAATAGGTGGTTTATACTGATTTATCAATTTAACTTGATTTTTAACCGACTTCATCAAAAGGAGGAGGTTCTCAATTCGATTGTATGTTTTTTTTTTTTTTTTTTTTTTATCGTTGTTCGCGCGTATCTTCGACATTTATGGACCGATTTAGATAATTATTTTTTTGTTCGATTGAGTTTTCTTGCGAGATGGTCCCATTTAATTTTTTTTCAAATCGGTTCAGTAGTTTACAAGTAATCCTGAAAATACTATGAAATTAAATCAACTAACTTGACAATTTTGTTATTTATGAACCGAATTAGATGTTTTTTTTTGTTGGGGAAGGGATACCTTTGTGTAGTCTTTTTAACCGACTTCAAAAAAAGGAGGTATTCAGTTTGTATGTATGTATGTTTCTCCGCGATTATCTCACGTTTTGCTGAGCCGATTTTTCTACCTAAATAATATACCTACACTACCTAATACAGAAGGTACTTACACTAAAAATAAAAAAATAAAAAAATTGTTTAAAAAACAAAAAAATTGACTTCAAAAAACCTGCCTCTAAAAAGCAAGAAATAATATTCAAATCATTAGATACGCATTATCATTGTTATAATAAAACACGTCTATTGAAGTCGGGTGGGGCTTTTAGAATAAAAAAAGGAATAATATGTACTCCAGCCCCACCCGACTTTAATAGTCGTGTTTTATTATAACAATGATAATGCGTATCTAATGATTTGAATATTATTTCTTGCTTAATAGAGGCAGGTTTTTTGAAGTCGGTTTTTTTGTTTTTTTTAGCTCCTAATGTGATGGAGACACTTTTGGAAGAGTTAAGTACTAATCCGTTGTTAACAAAGTTGTTGTTGTACGAAGTAGGTACCTACTTATAATTTCCTTGAACGTGAGCTATGGCAGGGCCGGCACCAAAATAGGTCACCTAGGGCACCTATACCCCGCTATCACCTGCATTGATTGACCTAGGACGCAAGTACAGATTTATCGACGTGCATTTCCGGGATTCCACATCGGCGCAATATTATGCAACCACAACGCTCAAACGTAGTGGAAACCCGGACGAGATGACGTCGTCCGCAGGCTGCGCTTGCATTTTACTTGCAGCCTGTTACTTTTCTGCAGGTAAGTGCTTAGTTTTAATTGCAATGCGATTGGATATTGAATTTTTTTCATAAGCGCGAATTTTCTTTACCGTCGCGACTTCACTTGTTTTTTAACTGGGTCCACTTGTTGCGTCGTTGCTTCGCGCGTTAGTAATGAATGACTAATGGCACAGTACCTATATAATATTCTTTGAAAAAACTACCTATACTGTGGTAATGGCTTCATCGAATGCATAATTGAATACTATTAAATTGAAATAAAACACTTTTTATTAAAATTTTCTACTAAAATAGTAGCGCGATTTATTAAAATGTGTTTTGATGTATTATAGTTAGTTTTTTATTTGAATTTTGGGTTTTTCGACGTTTCGGCACTTTCAGTAAAAAAATACACCAACTTAAAATTCCAAATTTTATTTAATACTTAAATACAATTGTTTATTATTGAAAATTTTATTTGTGCTAAAAAACATAACGTTTTTACCTCCCAAAAGTACATTTTTTTTTTCTTTGTTTGATTATTTAAATTACAATCAGCCAAGTCGCGACCCCGCCCTTGATACAAGTGCCCCTGTTAGGGCTAGGGGCTAGCCTACACTGGCAAGTCTAGACCACGACCTCAATGTCTTGACGGGTGCTTTTGTTCCATTCAGTCAGTCCATCGTCAGTTTTTTGAGTATAATTGCAGTGTATGTAAAATGTATTTCTCTTAAAATTGTGTAAACCCCTTATCACTGTAAATTCCGTGTAGCCACCTTGCGAGGAGGAGGGTACTGGTGACCTGAGATACAGGCTCCGGCTTAGTTTGGGCACCAGTCTCTCTCAATCTTCATAATATGTTATGTAACATGTAAAATTATTATGACAGAGAATTATTATTTTTTATTATTATTATTATTCAGTGTTCCTTGAAGCTAAGGTATTCAATATTTTCCGCGATGCACAACTCTTTGATCGATCTCAATAATGAATAAATGGATGTGTCATTTTTTTTTAATACTTTTTAAAAAATACACAAAATAAGTAGATTTTTTAAAAATTAAATTATACAATCAGTTCTAGTAAACTTCACTTCACTTGACTGCCACCGTGGTCAAGTAGGTTGCTCGCCAATTTTCATCGCGTCTCGGAGTTCCTGGAAGATAAAAAACGAACTTCTCTATATTGTCTCAGATCTAGGTGTTTGTGTTACCAGTTACCACCTTTGTCTCTTATTACCACGACACAAGAGTTTTAGCAACTTCGTTACTCCGGAATCAGAGCAATGTATGTGATGTTCTCTAATTTTTTTATCTTAATTTACAAAATTACCCTTTACAGCTACTTTATCACAGCATGGATTGATTGAAGAAACGGAGATTCTCGCCAATCTGTCTACTTCAAGGAAAATGGAATTAGCAATAATAGAACTTACTCACATTGGCGAGGAGCACCGAGAACGCTACTATGGCACGATTACCCAAAAACGAAAGAAAATCGAAAACGCCATCGCTACAGGCCAAGGAACAAAAAGTTCCGTCTTTTCTGAAGAGTTAGAGAAAACTAACAGTCCCTTTCTCGTTTTTGAGGACGATACTGATGACTATGGTCGCACTATTGCTGCTACTGATGTTGATGATGATAGACCCAGTGGAGTAACTACAATAGTGCCTGTTATATCTGAGCCTAATGATTATGTAACTAAACGTGACGTCGATGAGTATTTATCAAATGAATCAATTGATTACGATACCACCAATGCTGCAAACGAAAACTATGCATCATCCCACGACTTAGCTGAACAGTTGGCATTCAAACATTACAGGGCCCAAACAAACTTCATCCCGCGAACTAAAAATGAGAAATATGCTCAATTGTTAGCGTCATACAGATTTATGACATTGGCAAAAGGAAATGATTGGACAGATTTGGATGATGGGACAAATGATTTTACTAGAGTAACTGAAACCATTGATCACTCTACCGATCTGAATGCTGATGAAGACCTGACTGATCCGCGTCGTCAGAAGATTCTAGAATACGTTACAAGGCAGACTTATCTTGCTTTTAGAAAGAAGGTTGATAACATGTCTACTATGGGTCCAGGGTCTGATCCGCCCGCTCCCGCTACGCCTGCTAGCAGTGCTCGCGCTGTATTTGGTTCGCCGCCACCACAATGCCCAAAGAAAAAGATTACATTCAAAGCTTCCACCCTTGGTAAGTAATGTTAACATTTCTTAATTTGTTTTAAATAGACCTTGATTTTTATGACGATTACTTGACTAGAGACTAAATAGGGTACCCTATTCACTATGGAACTGAGTTATTTTTCTGTAACCAGGGGCCAAGCTGAGCGTGCGCAAGCCGAGACGTGGTATATCGACTACTTACCCCGGTGCATTTGACAACTCTGGCATAACGCTCGTAAGTAGCTTCCTAATAAAATCTTTTCTTATCTAGAAAATAACATGGGAACATTTCGAAAAGATTTTTTTAACTATTTACCAATTGTAAAAAAGTCTCTTTCGTCTCTCTCAAAAATACTTTTTTTAAATGATAGTGGTTGTTGAAAACAAAATTGCTAGGTACATTATTAATTACATGCCCACCTGCAGGGCGAGGATGCGTAAATGCATTTTCGTCATTAAAAAAAGGGGCGGGGTCATGGGTGACCAAATAGTAGATTGTTATACAAGACGCTAAAAGGACCCATTGCATACGAGGTAGTTTTATTCCCGAGCTTTAGCGAGGGAATAAATAGAAACCGAGTTACAATGGGTTTTAGCGTCGTGTGTTACACTATACTTTTCACTACGATTGCGAGAAAATAAAAACCGACTTCAAAAAAACACGCAAAAAAAGGTTTATGAAAAAAAAACAAATACAAAAAAAAACTGCCTAAGCCAACAAGATTTTTAAAAACCTAGACACTAAAAAGGAAAAAATAATTTTTTTTCTCACAAAATAAAAGTTAAGCTATATTGAATCTGTATTTATATTTATATTTACTACATCAAATTATATCACGGATTACCTACTGTAGTCAAAAAATACAATTAAGTAACAAAAACTAGGTTAGATACCTATACCTAATAAAAAAATGAAATAAGAAACTACCAAAAGTAACCAATTTATTAACTTCGCCTACACGTTATACTTAAACGAACAATTTATCAAAATTAAAAAATACGTTATTTGAAGTCGGGCGGGGCCCAATCTCGTGCAAACGACCTCCCGCGCTGCTGTTCAAAAGGCGAAAACCCGAATATAGTGTCGCGATGTCGCACGCGCCTCCCCACTCCCTACGTTGTACGAGTTTACCTTAGCGGGAGCGCAATTCACATTTTACATGCACTTTTGTAAACCAAACGTTTATTTTAAGAGTATATGTATGTGCTTCATACACTAATAGCTTATTAAAGCTACGAAGTTTAATTTTTGTTAAATATCAAAAAGTTTTTTTTAAAACTATCTTGTTTATTAAATTTTCTAGTAAAATTGTTATTATTTTCTATCATTTTTCACTCGTTTTTTTTCATACATACCTATTTAGTTTTCTAACACTAGTTTTTTATTTATAGTAGGTAGGTAAGTAGGTATTAAGTATAGTTATTTAAGTAATTTTCATCTTTTTTCTTATATAAGTAGGACATTGCCCCGCCCGACTTCAAATAACGTATTTTTTAATTTTGATAAATTGTTCGTTTAAGTATAACGTGTAGGCGAAGTTAATAAATTGGTTACTTTTGGTAGTTTCTTATTTCATTTTTTTATTAGGTATAGGTATCTAACCTAGTTTTTGTTACTTAATTGTATTTTTTGACGTTATACTTAAACGAACAATTTATCAAAATTAAAAAATACGTTATTTGAAGTCGGGCGGGGCAATGTCCTACTTATATAAGAAAAAAGATGAAAATTACTTAAATAACTATACTTAATACCTACTTACCTACCTACTATAAATAAAAAACTAGTGTTAGAAAACTAAATAGGTATGTATGAAAAAAAACGAGTGAAAAATGATAGAAAATAATAACAATTTTACTAGAAAATTTAATAAACAAGATAGTTTTAAAAAAAACTTTTTGATATTTAACAAAAATTAAACTTCGTAGCTTTAATAAGCTATTAGTGTATGAAGCACATACATATACTCTTAAAATAAACGTTTGGTTTACAAAAGTGCATGTAAAATGTGAATTGCGCTCCCGCTAAGGTAAACTCGTACAACGTAGGGAGTGGGGAGGCGCGTGCGACATCGCGACACTATATTCGGGTTTTCGCCTTTTGAACAGCAGCGCGGGAGGTCGTTTGCACGAGATTGGGCCCCGCCCGACTTCAAATAACGTATTTTTTAATTTTGATAAATTGTTCGTTTAAGTATAACGTGTAGGCGAAGTTAATAAATTGGTTACTTTTGGTAGTTTCTTATTTCATTTTTTTATTAGGTATAGGTATCTAACCTAGTTTTTGTTACTTAATTGTATTTTTTGACTACAGTAGGTAATCCGTGATATAATTTGATGTAGTAAATATAAATATAAATACAGATTCAATATAGCTTAACTTTTATTTTGTGAGAAAAAAAATTATTTTTTCCTTTTTAGTGTCTAGGTTTTTAAAAATCTTGTTGGCTTAGGCAGTTTTTTTTTGTATTTGTTTTTTTTTCATAAACCTTTTTTTGCGTGTTTTTTTGAAGTCGGTTTTTTTTTTGTTAAAAAGTTTTTATTTTTGCCTTTTACGTGGATCATAAATCATGGGTAGACCTAGTAAAAACGCTGTTCGTATGAGAAAGCAGCGTCAAGCTGAAACAGACGTTAAAAAATTGAAACGGTTACAGAACCAAAGAATCTATGGAAGTATTTCAAATGAGAGTCCGGAGCAACGGGAAAATAGATTATCACGCATGAAAACTTACATGTCTCTTAGATTAAGACATGAAAGCCAAGACTATTATAATAATCGTCTTAGTTTAATTCATGCCCGATTGGCAAACGAAAGCCAAGAAGATTACGATCGCCGCCTTGGCATAATTCGCGAACGATTGGCAAACGAAAGCCAAGAAGATTACGATCGCCGCCTTGGCATAATTCGCGAACGATTGGCAAACGAAAGCCAAGAAGATTACGATCGCCGCCTTGGCATAATTCGCAAACGATTGGCTAACGAAAGTCAAGAAGATTACGATCGCCGCCTTGGCATAATTCGCGAACGATTGGCTAGCGAAAGTCAAGAAGATTACGATCGCCGCCTTGGCATAATTCGCAAACGATTGGCTAACGAAAGTCAAGAAGATTACGATCGCCGCCTTGGCATAATTCGCGAACGATTGGCTAGCGAAAGTCAAGAAGATTACGATCGCCGCCTTGGCATAATTCACGAACGATTGGCTAGCGAAAGTCAAGAAGATTACGATCGCCGCCTTGGCATAATTCGCAAACGATTGGCTAGCGAAAGTCAAGAAGATTACGATCGCCGCCTTGGCCTAATTCGCAAACGATTGGCTAGCGAAAGTCAAGAAGATTACGATCGCCGCCTTGGCATAATTCGCAAACGATTGGCTAGCGAAAGTCAAGAAGATTACGATCGCCGCCTTGGCCTAATTCGCAAACGATTGGCTAGCGAAAGTCAAGAAGATTACGATCGCCGCCTTGGCCTAATTCGCGAACGATTGGCTAGCGAAAGTCAAGAAGATTATAATCGTCGCCTCAGTTTGGTTCATGCTCGCTTAGAAAGTGAAACTGACGAACAACGGTCACAACGATTAAGTCTAGCACGTGCTCGTTCAACTCAGGTTTTGCAAAATGAAACGCCAGAAGCTAGACTATATAGATTAAATGACCTTCGACAAAGGGCTGCAAATTCTAGGGGGATTTTAGATGGTGAACAATTTCGGACTGCGATCAATGTTTTTGCCGATGTACCATGTACAATATGCCATAAAGCTCTGTATCCGCAGCAGCGTTTTAATTTAGAAACATCGAATTTCAGTTCGATTTTACCTGCAGATTTAGTCTTGCTGGGTAATATCATTACTTGTTCTCGTTGTTCTAGCAACATTAAAAAACGTAAAACACCATCTCAAGCGTTTTGGAACAAGTTAACTGTTGCCACCACACCTCAAGAGTTAGAATGTTTAACTGAAACAGAAAAACGATTTTTATGCAGAGTAGTGCCATTCCTAAAAATAATAAAACTACAAAACCGTTTCAGTCAATACTGGTGTAAAGGCCAAGCGATTTTATTTGCGCAAGACATTATTGAAATTGCGGAACAATTGCCACTTCGACCAAACCAGACTGGATTAATCCTAGTTGTGGAAAGTCTAGAAAATGTTCAACGTTCTAAAGAGTTTACGGTCGACTCGAGCAGACTAAATCAAGCCTTAAGCTGGTTAATGTCTAATAATGTTCTTTATAGAGACGTTCGACCATATTTTGTAGATAATATAGATATTTCTGAAATCGTGCAAGTAATTGACGAACCAACTACTCACCAAAATGAAGCTTTTGAAACGGCTGCGCCTGTTAATCATTACGTAAATTTAGATGACGACACAGCAATTCTTCATGGTTCATTTCATCAAGGTGATTCAAGGTTCAATATGGAATCTCGTGGCAGGCAATGCACTGCAATCGCATCGGTATCTTGTGTGGCCTTCTGTATTCTTGATCCCAATTTATGGTGCAAAAGTGATATCGATTACATGCTGATTGTGGGCGATAAGTATTATCGCGACTGCATTGATATTCGAAGAAATCCTAGTATAGGCGATGCAAACCCAGAATATCTTGCTGCGCCAGAACTTATACCCCAAGTTATTTATAATAGACAAAAAATTAATATCACCGGCCAAGAACAACCCGTTTTTAATGGGCATATATTAAACGATGATAGTGAAAACGGTTTCCCTAACTTAAAGAATGGTATAATAAATTTTTTTAGAGAGCACTCTTTTGGTTTGCTAACAACAAATTTAACTACAGTGGCCATACATACCCGAGGTCAATCTGAATCAGTAACATACTGGTTGTTTGATTCTCATGCACGTGGCGCTAAAGGTTTCAAAGCTCCAATACGAGGTGCATCCTGTTGTATGCGGTTTAACAATATTGACAAACTACATGACATATTACGTCGAAATTTGTATGTCAAGGAGTCTGCCAATAATGATTACAATTTAAATGTGTATTCATTAACATCACTCACAATTACACCAGAAAATATGTACAGAAATAGGCAGGGGCCTACAGAAATATCTCCAACATATACCCCCACTGTTGATAACACTATTACACTAGAAAATAGCTACAAAAATATACTGGGAGGTATGGAAAATTCACCAACATATACACCGGAAACTTCACCAACATATACACCGGAAAAAATTCAAGCACCTGAATTACGCCTAACTTTAGAAGAGACAAGAATCATTGAAACAACGAGCATGCTTCGTAGTATAGACGAAGCAGTACCTAATTTAGATAGTATTGTAGAGTTAAACAATGCCGAATCAGAAACCCAACTGAGACTTGCAGAAATCACAAGAAAAACTGCTCCTCCCTTAAATTTGGAGCGAGAACGCCGAATAGAGGAGCTGGCTTGGTATTTTCTTTTTCCTGACGGCAAAAATGGATTTAATGAGGAAAGAGAAATTCCCGTTACACCATTAGATTATTTCCAAAGCCGTGTGATGGGCAGTGATAAACGTTTTCATAGAAACGATTATTTATTTTATGCCTTGTCAGTCGTTGAGTATTTTCGTGCCAAATCTAGTGTGTCAGTTTCGTGTAGAATGCGTCAAGCTCAAGGGGAACAAACACCTCAAGGACTTGTTGACAATATGCACCTCACAATGAGAAATATCAGAGGATCTGCTTCGTATTGGCAAAAGTGTTGTTCAGAGCTTGTTGCAATGGTAAGAACGTTAGGGCCACCAACATGGTTCTTGACTTTCTCTTGCAATGATTTGCATTGGCCGGATATGATTAAAGCATTGCTCATAGCAGATAACCGAGATATAAACGAAGCAGATCAGCTAACATTTCAACAGCGCCTACACTTAGTACAAAACCACCCGGTAGTTGTTGCCCGTCAATTCTCAGTACGAGTTAATGCTCTGTTGCGATATATCAAGGCAGATCATAACTGCTTAGCAGGTCAAGTTTTAGATTTCTGGTACAGAATCGAATTCCAGAACCGAGGAAGTCCCCATCTTCATATGTTAGTATGGTGTGACAACGTCCCCGATTTTTCAAGCTTAGAAGGTATTCAAGTTATTGAAAGCGTGGTATCATGTAGTATTAACGTTGAGAGTTCTGCACTGAAAAAGTTAATAAATGATGTACAAATTCATAAGCACACCAGCACTTGCTATAAAAAAAATAATGAAAATCAAACTTGTCGGTTTGGTTTTCCAAGGCCCCCAAATGATTCTACAGCTTGTTTAGGGCCCGATGAAGCCTTAGCAAACAATGGTCGGTTCTGTATTTTAAAAAGGACTAATGATGAAACTATGGTAAATAACTACAATGCGCAACTTCTATCATTATGGGAGGGAAATATAGACGTGCAACCTTGCGGCAACGTTACAGCTGTCGCGTATTACGTCGCTAAATATGTGAGCAAATGCGAACCTCACGATACCGGGGAAGTTATTCGAGAAGCAATTACTAAAGCGAAGAGACAAGGCGGTACCCAATGGAATCAGTTATTCTCTGTTGCAATGGCTATTTTGTCTCAACGCTTGGTGAGTGCTCCTGAGTGTGCGTATCGCTTATGCCACCTTCCACTCAAAATGAGTTCTCGCAAGACAGTGTTTGTGAACAGCTGCAGACCAAGTGAAAGATTTCGGCTTTTACGATTTGAGGGCGATGAAACTTCAGTCTATAATAACATATTTGACAGATATGTGCAAAGGCCAGATGATTTAGAAAGATTGAGCCTAGCCGAATTTGCTGTTCGTTTTGAAACAGTAGCAAATTCGATGTGGAGTGAGGACAACGGCGATTCGGAATTAAGACAAAATGAAAACGAACCTGCTCGTTACATCAGACTACGAGATAATACTCGAATGCACATTAGGAACAAGCCAGCAGTTTTGCGAACTCGTTATTATACACTAAATAGCGACAAAGAAGGCTATTACTATAGCTTAATAGTGTGTCATGTTCCATTTCGTAGTGAAGCCGATCTTTTATTGGATGAGGAAACTGCTGAGGCGTGTTTCTTGCGACGACGAGATGAATTGAGACCTTTGCAATCCAACGTTAATGCTGAACAATTTGCCCATGCGGAACAAATTATACAGCAGGCGCTCGCTCAAGTAGTTGCTCTAGATGCTGCTCGTAACATTCGCACAAATGACAATGCTGCAATGATTTGTGCAGATGAGCAAATTATAGCAGACCACGATAATTTTTGCGAAGATATTTCGGATGAACAAGCTGTAATGCCTGATCACGTATTCTTGGCGAACATACGTGGACTTAACATACAGCAAAGTGAACTATTTCAAAAAGTTACCAGGGCTATAGAAAGCGACTTAAACAGTGCGGAAAATCAGTTACTGCTTTTTATCACTGGAGGGGCTGGAAGCGGTAAATCTTACCTATTAAAATTACTGGTGCAACATATTAAACGGTGTTATGCACCAACTGTCGACGTGTTACTTAAACCTAGTTTTGTAGAAGTTGCTTCTTTAACGGGAGTGGCAGCTCGCCAAATTTTTGGTAAGACATTGCATTCTCTGTTTTCACTTCCCATTGAAAAAAAAGGAAATAATATGACGTATAAACGGTTGTCAGGGCAGAAACTCGAACAAGAGAGACGTAAGTGGCGTAATATAAATTGGCTTGTAATTGACGAAATTTCAATGGTATCGTATGAAAACTTAAGGATCATCCACTTGCGTCTTCAAGAGTTTAAAAACAATGATAAATTATTTGGTGGGGTAAATATCCTTCTTTTCGGGGATATAATGCAGCTACCTCCTGTCAAAGGCCACTGGTGCTTTATGCAACCATTATGGTTTTCTGCTGAAGTTGATTTGTGGAAGAGGTTTTCATTTTGTGAGTTAACAATAAATATGCGTCAGCGAAATGATGCTGAATTTATTGATTTGTTGAATAATTTGCGTGTTGGTGAATTGACGACAGCTCAACTTGAATTGCTTTGTGAGCGTCGTCGAGTACCGTTGACTGGAGAATTTGCCGATGGAATTGCTGTTCGGATTTATCCCACAGTCCGACAAGTGGACGCTTACAATGCAACCATGACAGCTGAAAACGCCAAAACACATCGTGTTTATACAATTAGTGCAGTTGACGAGTCTCGTGAAATT
This sequence comes from Agriphila straminella, assembly GCA_950108535.1. Classification (NCBI taxonomy): domain Eukaryota; kingdom Metazoa; phylum Arthropoda; class Insecta; order Lepidoptera; family Crambidae; genus Agriphila; species Agriphila straminella. The sequence continues at coordinate 1,934,636 of OX467303.1, read as the reverse complement.
TCGACGTATGGAAAAGCACCTCCAAATGATGTTATTCCTAAAGATGTTAATAACTGTGGAGGACTTTTATCATCAATTCAATTAGCGTTAGAGTCACGGGTCATGCTACGGCGCAACATTTCCGTTTCAGATGGTCTTGTAAATGGCGTTATGGGTATAGTCAAAAAATTTAAGTGGCCTGCTCTGCGAAGAGAGCAGATAGAGAATGGCGAATTACCTGATTTTGTCAGTATTAAATTTGATGACGACACAGTAGGTAATAGATTAAAAGATTCTGAAGGTTGTGTTGCAATTTCACCCGTTACTGCTACATTCCAAGCGTCTAGAGGATACGGAGATGTTGAGCGCAGAATGTTGCCTTTAATATTGAGTTGGGCTGTCACTGTGCACAAATTGCAGGGTACTACGCTCGATAGAGCAGTAATAGATCTTGGCAAAAAAAACTTCGCTAAGGGGCAAGTATACGTGGCCCTAAGTCGTGTAAAAACCTTAGATGGCATAGCAATATCCGATTTAGAAGCCAACAAATTATTAAACAAACCACATGATGAAAGAGCGTTGGCAGAAATGGCAAGACTGCGAGATCTCTCCTAATATCCCTTTTTTGTTCGGGTTTCTCAATGCTAGTTTTATCTGGTAACTGACATTGAGAAAACCGAAATTTCAAGATTTTCCATATTTTTCCATATAAGAAATTTCAATGTGAAATAAGTTACATGACATACTATAAATATTTATTTCTTTAACTTCGAAACTGACGGACTTACATACAAACTTTCATCCCCTATTATACCCTCTTATGGGTGGAATTTCCAAAAACCCATTCTTAGTGAATGCTTACACTGTAATAATAATAAAAAGGTAACTATGTGCAAAATTTCAAGTCTCTAGGTTCACCAGTTTGGGCTGTTACACTATCATATACAGAAAAAGTCGGTTAAGAAATCATAGTATTTTCAGGGTTTCTTGAAAACTACTAGACCGATTTAGACAAAAATAAAATGGGACCATCTCGCAAGAAAACTCAATCAAACAAAAAAAGAATCATCAAAATCGGTCAATAGATGTCGAAGATATGCGCGAACAACGATAAAAAAAAAAAAAAAAAAAAAAAAAAAAAAAAAAAAAAAAAAAAAAAACATACAATCGAATTGAGAACCTCCTCCTTTTTTTGAAGTCGGTTAAAAATACAATATTAAATTAAATAGTATACCTACTTACGTAAACGAATCCACTCGTTTTTCTATCCTCCACTTCATAAACTTTTTGTACAATATTTAAATAAATGATTTGTTGACGGCAAAAGATTAAAATTATTTCTTTCCTATTACAGTCACTTCAATCAGTATGTAATTATAGAAAAATTCTAAAGATTTCGCGCCATGGTACCTTTTTTTACGATTCACTCTGTGCACAGAGTATAAATAAGTCTTATGATTTCACCGAAGAGATGCTTTTAGTTCCATTTTCAAAAATAAGAATGAGAAACAGGGGGCCTATTACGAAAATAACGTACGCAATCACTTGGTCACGATAATCGTCTGCAGTTCGTCGGTTGTGGCTATTAAACACATTTTCAATTTGGCTATCGTAGCCCAAAGACTATTGAATGAATGATGTCGGATACGCTAGAAAAAAACTGTCAAACTTACGCAATCACTTACGCAAGTGCTTTGTAATAGGAAAGAATCATAACGAAGCACGGACGCAGTTGCGTGTATCGCATGAAACTTTTCGTAATAGACCCCCAGTATTAAGTCGAGCGAGTTTTTATTCGTGATTATGAATAAATACTTTTTCGTTTTAGTAGGCTCACTGGTAATAGACAAACATTAAAAAAGAAAAAACTTTAACCCCTAGGGGTAATTATGCTATTTTATCTCGGCTCTTGTACGTTACAATGACGGACTTTTTGAGCAAGAGGAGTGAAAAATTTATTATCTTGAGTTCCTTCGTGCTTCGGAAGGCACGTTAAGCCGTTGGTCCCGGCTGCATTTGCAGTCGTTAACTCCCACCAATCCGCATGGAGCCTACGTGGTACCATAATTAATAATTATGTTTAAATTAATTCACTTGATCTTTGAAGTTGCCATTTGAAAGATTCACTAGCAAGTATAGTCACCCGCAAGTCACGTAGCGAATATCTAAGGTTGGCACGTATAGTGTGGAATTAGCCTTAGGGATTGGCATATAAACACATTATCAAAGGTAATGTTCGTAGATGTGAGGCGTAAGGCCAGCCACACTAACACCCGCATACCGTTCGAGGATATCGGCGCGAGGCGAGCGGTTCCGCAGCGTACCACGTGCAGGCTTGCACCACGCACGGCTCCAAGCACCCCAACTTCTAGGTACTGTGATGAATTAACATTTTACTAGACATTATATTTTATAGTAAATTGATAATTGTTAACAATATTAATTTCAATAATCAAATTGAATATTGTGAATTGAATTTGAATTTATTTTTTGACATTTCTATTACTTAAATTAATTCTCCATTTATACTAACATAGTACCTAAGTATCTTTTCCATTATTGTTTTACTAACAGCTCTGGATCTATGATATCTGAGAATAAATTATTTTAATTTTTTAATTTTAATTTAATTTATTTTCAGCTTGTCACTTCTCGGACACCTGCAACCAGTCTATGGACCCAGTAACGGTGCCAACTGACTAGTTATATTAATCTGTACTACAGACAAGAAGTGGTTCTATCTACAATATCTACATATTAAGCGAATGTTTGTATAACCATTGTATACTTACCGCATCCAATTGGGAGCGAACTTTAGCTAATTCATAATAATATAATAATATGTAATTCAATCATTCAAATACCAATGCACTTTTTATAGGTAGTATCACAGCACAATATTTGTATAGGATATAAGCGGAAATTATTTGACATGGTCTATTAAAAAAACAGGTCCGGTACTTTGAAATGTACTTTTATCTTTAGTATAAATGTTTACAGTTTAAAAGAATAAGCGTACCATTAGGTATTACTTAAAATTATCGATTAAATATACTTAAACTTAATGTAAGTATTCCTAGAATTAGTAGCTTTATAACGTTATCCCTTATTGTTATTTAATTCTAGAAAATTGAAGAGATAGAGCAATCCTACTTGCATGTTTTGAATTTGAATGTTATAGTATGCAAGAGGATTGCTCTATCTCTTCAACTTCTACATATCTCGATGCCTCTACATACCTTTGGATGTTTTTTACAATGCAATCTTTCTTGACTTATTGTCGGTAGGTATAGTATTGACGTAATCACTAACATAGATATAATCGTATTTTGGCTCAAAATGAGCTTGTATACTTAGGTAGGTATTAAGATTTGAATATTTCTGCTCAAGAAGAGCTTTTATTCATAGTAGGTACTCAATGTTTGCTCAAAAGAGCTTTGTGGTCTCAGTTAAAATAGTACTATTGACATTCCGAGAGTAACACTAGCTTACGTCACTATCCAGTTGCGCGACTTTCAACAAGGATATTTTTTTCTGTCACACACTTATTTCTTTAAGGTTATTTTCACGCGTGTAACACACCGCCGCGAAATACCGCACTAGGTTCCGCCATGATTTCGACAAGCGAAACAAATGCGAACAGCCTGTTCTAATGCACAGATTTTCACGCGCGATCGGCTCCGACCGTTGACACACGCGAAAGCACAGACATAAAAAATAAAAACCGGTCAAGAGCGAGTCTGACTCGCGCACCGAGGGTTTCCGTACCATTATAATAAATACACTGCAGAGCTGTAGAATAATAAAATTATTATTGCAGTATTAGGTCAGCACCATCTCTTGGCCGATAGTGGAACTATTTTTTTTTTCTTAGTCCAGTGCCATCTCTTGACCGTTAGTGGAACTAAATTAATTTTTCTTAGGTCAGGGCCATCTGTTGACTGGTAGAGGAACGAATTAATTTTTTGTTTGTTTTTTGAATTTCTAAAAAAGTGTGTTATAATGAGACATCGTTTTATTTTTAACTTTAAACTACTATCACATAGAATTATTTCAGATTTTTCTATTTGCAAACTTCTTTTTTACTTTTTTCATCATAAGTCGAAAACTATGCGGCCTAAAAAAGAAAAAAATGATTTCAAATGTGCAAACAGCGCTCTTTCATATAATACCCCTAATGCCCTAGTCGCCACTTAAAATTTTTAAGACCCCTTTTCAGTCCCTGTTGTAAAAAAACTTTTTTTTTTATTTCTTTCTTATTTGCTAAATAGTTGGACAAACGTCATCTTAAACTATTCCAAATTTCAAGTTGATAACATTAGTAGTTCTCGAGATATCCAGCTGTGACAGACAGACAGACAGACAAACTGAGTCACACCATAAGGGTTCCTTTTTTACCATTTTGGTACGGAACCCTAAAAAATTAGTTCTCTTCGCGAAAGTAATGATGCAAAACCGCTACGTAGATGTGATCCTCATATATCGTCGTCCATAGAAGACAACTCATAGCGAAACTATAGCGGAAGTTCCGCGGTGCCCCTGGTACGGTTTCGCGGCGGAGGGAGGTGTGCTACAGGCGTCACCGATAGCAGAGATGACGTAAGCTTGAGTAGACCACGTCACTTCCTCTGTCTCGGAGTGCTATACCTATATTATTGTATAGTATGAGGCAAATATCTTGAAATCGGGTGGGGATTGCGCGGAACGCGTATTTTGGGCATGCGTAGTGGTGAGGTACGCGGGCGGCGGGGGAGGGGCGTGCGCTATTGGTCGCTCACAAGAGCAGATGCGCGAACTTATCCCAATCCGTCTAACAAATGTCAAGATATTTGCCTCGTTAGATATGTTAGATAGTAAGGATACGAGGAAAAAGGTTTTGTTCAAGGGAATAGATAAGAAAATAAATGATCAGTGTATAGGGTAAGTAAGTATATATATGAACTGTTTTCGATGTTTTTCAATGTTTTGAAATTGAATTAAACATATTTTGATGGATGTTTCTTGTTCTCCGAATAAAGTGAAAAAGTACTTATTTGTTTTACTCTGTGACAGCGCGGTCAAGAAGTAAGAGCGATTATTCAAAGGTGGTCAGTTTTGGTATAATACCATTTTAAAACTATTACAAAGCTGTTACTCCATACAAATAAAACATACTGTAACGAGGACACTACTTCCGCCCCCCGTCAATAGATGGCGCTGCGCTACTGACCGCTTCGTTCTACATTGCGGTGTTAAGATTTTTGCACATTCCTTAATATACCTGCCGAAGTCAATGTTTTAATTAAGCAAGTAGGGACTGAGGAATTCAGAAGCTGACGCTCCCGGCACTTCTGACCCCTCGACCACAACCTTCGGGTTTAAAACCAGCTTCAGCGGACGCTCACGGCCCTGAGACTGGTAGTAAAACCGCGGGACTTTCGATATTCCATAGAGTGTAACGTACTTAGTAGTCATTATAATAATTTCAAGTCACAAACTATCTTGTTATTCGCTACCGCGGCGCCCCCTACCGGACTTCCTGCTACATATTGGCGCCAACGTTGTGGCCCGAAGCCCGACCCCGACAAGCTGGCAAGTCCTAGTAGTACGAGTAGCGACGAATGGAAAACACCGAGACCGGCGAAATCGAAAACACCGAAACCTACGCGGCGGCCGAAATCACGGCGAATAGCACAGAGGAACTTGACGTCACAAAAACTTGTTTTCGAAGAACAAACGGCGAAAATGGCTCAAGTGGGAATGTCATCGGAACAATTCCAAGAATTGGTGACGTCACTGACTACAGCAGCAATACAAGCCGTAACCAGACATTCGCAGTCGCCTTCAGGTTCGTTCACCAGCGCAACCTTCTCTTATGATGGCTCACGAGATGACACTAAGGTTGAAGAGTTCTTATCAGCAGCGACAGTCTTCAAGAATGTCAATCACATCTCAGACGCGGACGCAATTACCAGCCTCCCTCTGATTTTAAAAGGTGAAGCTGCTACCTGGTGGCTAGGTGTCAAAGAAGGTATTAACACCTGGGAAACGTTCCAAGATAGGTTACGTCATGCGTTTGCACCCAAAAAGCCAGGTTACATGGTGTTTCAAGAGATTTTCGCACTGAAGCAGCCACCTGATATGCTGACAGAGTCGTTTGTCGCCAAAATCAGAGCTCTCATATCCCAGCTACCTGAACCTGGCTTACCTGAAAACCTGGCACTGGACGCAGTTTACGGGCAATTGGCTAAGCCTATAAGAGAACGAGTTTCGCGAGAGTCAGTGAGAACGTTTGACCAACTGCTGGATTCAGCTAGAGGAACTGAACAGCTGCTACGAGAGAAACCATCGACATCGAACCATCAAGAGCCATCAGCAGCAAACTATCAAGAGGATGCTAAGCCAAAAAAGCAACGCTGTGACTATTGTAGACGCGTAGGGCATACATTCGAAGATTGTCGAAAGAGAATGCGTGCAGCAAGTAATTCGCTTAAACCAATAAAGGTAGAAACAGCGACAACGCAAGCTCCGTCCCCGACACGGCCTGTTTTCTCCTGCTATGGCTGTGGCGCACCAGGAGTAATACGTAGCAAATGTCCTACCTGCGTTAAAGTGAAAAAGAGAACGTAGACTTTTGCTCTTTTAACGTGAACATGGATATTCGGCCACGCCCAATAATAGGAATTGGAATCTACGATATAGCAGGCACTGCCTATGTAGACACTTGCGCAAAATCCAGTGTCGCCTCCTATAAACTGTACTGCTGTCTACAGCGCAAGGGGGTTTCCTTCGAAAAGCAGACTGTTATCGTAACCATGGCTGATGGAGTGAATAGAAGAGAGGATATTCTTACCGTGAAGGTACCGGTTACATTATGTGACCGAGTTATTTCGACGACCTTTATTGTACTCCCAGATTCGAGAGATAACAAAACCCTTTTGGGGGTAGGATTTCTGGAGGACGCCGGTATGGTCGTAAATGTACCGCAAAGGGCTTGGTATTTCGTTGATAGTCCATCTCAATTATACGACCTTCATGTAGAAAGTATGGAGGGGATCTCGATGGCACCCATTGACCACAAGCAATACACGGGAATAGTAGTAGCACCTCAACAACCTAAGCTAAGATTCCAAGAGCAGGGACCGTTGCAAGCGCAGACGGCTGAGGGCATGACGTTGCCGAAGCGTCCGAGACAGACCTTTGATGGCTACTTGCCTGATCCTATTGAATATATGTATCGAGACGCTGTACAAGCCATTGAGGAGGCCAAGGTGACACTGTCGCCTCATTCAGAAGCACTATTTCCCGGTTACACGAGGGATGATATTGGCATCAATTCACTTGACCTCCAAGAAGTCGAGTTAGGACCCATTGATGATCATCAAAAGAAGGTCTTCCTGGAAGTACTGAAGGAACATGAAGCAGTTTTCTTACCCAGCAAGAATCCAACTACTTTGACCGAACACGCCATCGATACGGGAGATCATTTACCGATAGCCGTTCCTCCTTATCGATTATCCCCGGCACGCCGTGAAACCTTGAAGTCTGAGATAGCTAAGATGTTGGAAGAGGATATAGTCGTACCATCAATGTCTCCTTGGTCTGCTCCGGTTGTCCTAGTCCCCAAAAAAGATGGAAGCATTCGACTTTGCATTGATTATCGTCGACTCAATAGCATCACAGTGCCGGATACCTACCCGATGCCAAGAATTGACGACTTGCTTCAGGAGGCTAAGCCAACGCCGTTTATGTCCACTCTTGACCTTCGCGCTGGCTACTGGCAGGTCAAAGTAAGAGAAATAGATCAAGACAAAACAAGTTTCATAACGCCTTTTGGAATCTTTAAATTCGTCCGAATGCCGTTTGGGCTCCGCAACGCCCCTGCCACCTTCCAGCGGATGATCGATCGCGTGAGAGCACTGGTAGGAGACGTCAAAATGCTGGCTTATCTGGATGACTTGATTATCCTATCATCTTCCTTCAATGAGCACCTAGAAGATATCAGGAAAGTCTTAAAGACCCTCAAGGAGAACAACCTGTCAGTCAATCTGAAGAAATGTAATTTCGGTTGTGCTACAGTCAAATACCTGGGACATTATATCACGCCACAAGGACTTGAAATAGACCCAGACAAAGTATCAGCAATCGCAGACCTTCCCCCACCTAAAAACCTGAAACACCTCTTGTCATTTATTCAAACGTGCTCGTGGTACCGTCGCTTTATTGAAAACTTCGCAAAAATAAGTGAACCCTTGACACGACTAACTAAGAAAAATGCTCGTTGGTCATGGGGAAAGGATCAAGAAGAAGCTTTCAAGCGCTTGAAAACCTGTCTCACGACGGCTCCAGTACTAAGTCAAGCTGATGAAACAAAAGGTTATATAGTCAAAACGGACGCTAGTAACTACGCCATCGGAGCGGTGTTAGTGCAGGGGGAGGGAGAAGAGGAGCATCCGGTGGAATATGCCAGCAGATTGCTCAATTCAGCTGAAAAGAATTATAGCACTACTGAGCGAGAAGCGCTAGCCGTAGTGTGGGCTCTAAACAAGTTTCGAGGATATATAGAGGGCTTACATGTTACTGTGATAACTGACCATCAGGCTCTTCGTTGGTTACTATCCTTGAAAACACCTACCGGACGATTGGCACGATGGGCTCTGATAATACAAGCCTATGACGTTACCATCAACTATGCGCCTGGTAGAACGAACATTGTAGCTGATGCGTTATCCCGTCCACACTGCACAGAGAACAACGAATGTAACTGTGGTGTGTGTAGTGTAGCAGTAGACATGCCGACGCGCAGCCCGGCTGAAATCCGAAATGAACAGTTAAAAGACGATCAAATTCATAAAATTATTCAAGCCTTAGAGTCCGAAGTAGTAGAAAACGCGTGCTACTGGAGTGGGAAAGGGTACATAATGAATAATGGCGTTCTGTATAAGTATGACACCGATGGAGATGGCGAAAGCGCTCAACTCGTGGTACCCCAAAGCGAGTGGAAGAATATATTAACAGTCTACCACGATGATTCTCTATCGGGCCATTATGGTGTTGAGAAAACATACCAACGCATCGTACAGCGTTATTATTGGAAAGGTATGCGAAAGTACGTGGAAGCGTATGTGAAAAATTGTATACTGTGTCAGCGCTACAAACCTACAAATCTAAAACCGGCCGGCCTGCTACAAACCACGGCTGTCAATCAAAGATTTGAATCAGTGTCCTTTGATTTATTTGGACCGCTTCCTACTACACCTTCCGGCAATAATTGGATTTTAGTAGTCGAAGACATCGCCACTGGTTGGATTGAACTGTTTGCGTTAAAAACTGCCAATGCCGATACCTGTGCGACAACACTAATATTTGAGGTGTTCTTACGGTACGGGGTGCCTAGACGTCTGCATAGTGATAACGGTCCCCAGTTTGTTAGTGCGGTGATGCAACAAGTAACCCACTGTCTGAAAATCAACCATGTGTTCACGCCTGTGTATCACCCGGCAGCGAATCCGGTCGAACGGAAGAACAGGGATTTGAAAGTCCAACTAGCTATTCTCGTCCAAGATGACAATCGCAACTGGGATGATAAACTCCCTTGCATACGATTCGCCATGAACACGGTTCCAAACTCGACTACTAGGTGCTCTCCCGCATATCTGACTTTCGGCCGTGAACTCAGAACACCTGATGATAACGAACATAATTTAAGTCAGATAGTGCTATCAGAAAATTTTGTGCCAGAAATCACGCCAAAACTTCTTCTCCTGGCAGAAACCTTCAAAAGGGCCAAAGAAATTAGGCAAGCTAACGAAGAAGGTAGGAAGGTACAAGCAGATAAGGCTCGTAGACCCGATCCGGGATACAAACCTGGTGATCTTGTGCTTGCCAATGTACATGCCATCAGCAAAAGTGCCCAAGGGGTTAGTGCTAAGTTTGCACCGCGCAGAGACGGCCCATACTTGGTCAAATCCCGACAAGGTGCTGCGACTTACATTCTAGCGAAGCTCGATGAACCTGACATCCCCATTGGTAACTTCCATACATCTGCTCTGACGCCTTACGCAGGTGACACTACTTGCCCACCAATGCCAGTCCAGCCGATCAGAAAGAGAGGACGTCCGAAGAAACTAAAGTAGACCTTCTACATTTCCTGTCCCTTCTCGTCGGGTCGACTTCGAGGACAGAGGGGGAGAATGTAACGAGGACACTACTTCCGCCCCCCGTCAATAGATGGCGCTGCGCTACTGACCGCTTCGTTCTACATTGCGGTGTTAAGATTTTTGCACATTCCTTAATATACCTGCCGAAGTCAATGTTTTAATTAAGCAAGTAGGGACTGAGGAATTCAGAAGCTGACGCTCCCGGCACTTCTGACCCCTCGACCACAACCTTCGGGTTTAAAACCAGCTTCAGCGGACGCTCACGGCCCTGAGACTGGTAGTAAAACCGCGGGACTTTCGATATTCCATAGAGTGTAACGTACTTAGTAGTCATTATAATAATTTCAAGTCACAAACTATCTTGTTATTCGCTACCGCGGTGCCCCCTACCGGACTTCCTGCTACAATACTATTTAGTTTATTTTTAGATTTGAGATTTTTGCATTCACAATGCTATTTTTACACAATACTAAATAATATACTAGAAAAAATAGGACTCGCACCAGATCAATACTCAGACGGGAATCGAACCCGCGACCTTTGGATATCCTGTCCAATGCTCTGACCGCTGAGCTACCGAGTCACTAGTGACATCGCCGAATTGCTTCTAGTATATATCCTACTCTTACGCTGCAAGCCAGCGTTATTTCACCAATGTGAGGAATTACCTCGACATTCAATTGAAATATTTTTCCAGATATTTGGAGATCGATTAAGAAGAAATAGCTGTATAATTTTTAAATTTGAGATTTTTGCATTCACAATGCTATTTTTACACAATACTAAATAATATACTAGAAAAAATACGACTCGCACCAGATCAATACTCAGACGGGAATCGAACCCGCGATATATATATATACTAGAAGCAATTCGGCGATGTCACTAGTGACTCGGTAGCTCAGCGGTCAGAGCATTGGACCGGATATCCAAAGGTCGCGGGTTCGATTCCCGTCTAAGTATTGATCTGGTGCGAGTCGTATTTTTTCTAGTATATTATTTAGTACTATTTAGTTTACTCAAAAAAAAACCCGCCTGCATAAAAAGACAAGTCGACTGAAAAGATGGAAACAAGATTAAATAAATATTAAAGGCAACATTTCATAATAACATGCAGTCGGAGGCATGCATAAAGAAAGTGACATTATGAATGATTGAATTATATGCCTCCGACTGCATGTTATTATGACATGTTGCCTTTAATATTAATTTAATCTTGTTTCCATCTTTTCAGTCGACTTGTCTTTTTATGCAGGCGGGTTTTTTAATTTTTTTAATATATTTTTTTATTTATCTCTTTTTAGTTATTATATTTTACGGTCATGATATACCTTTTTGAAATCCTTATAATAAGCCCTTTAATTTGACACCCATATTGCAGTATACTTTTTTTTTTTTTCACTACGTATAATAACACCGTACAGCCGCCATGTTGGTTTTTTTTATAACGCCACCTTCTTAAGAACACTTGGGCTGAAAAGACAAATCTAACGATATCTTAATCATAGAAATCCGTTCAGCCGTTTGAAAGATATGAGGTAATAAAGATTATTACATACATACATACATACAAACATACAAACTTACTTACAAGATACGCGCGAAAAACATAACCCGCAGTCGGGTTATAAAAATATGAGCCACTAAGTATATGGATTTCCATACAAACTAAGCCTCGTATTTTTGTATGAAACTCCAATTTCAAGTAAAGTTCGCAAGTTGACTATACAGGTTTCGAACAATATCAAATTAAAATAAAATCAGATTGAATTTATATGAAAAACTCAGAAATTAGCTCTTTTGTACAAACCATATAGTGGCCCTTTATTTTTTTCTTTTGATCAGTATAAATTAGGAGATCATTTAACCAAAGTGGGCGCGGATAAGGAGGATGGGCTATGGTGGGTGTAAAGCTCGCATTGTTAGAACAATTGACAATCACTTCAATTGCACGCGTAAACGATCAATTTTCGCATCAATGAGCGTCAATGGCGTAAAAATTGACAATCGCAAATGATCGTTACCGGAGCGCTTAACGACCGTAAAGCTAGGGTTTCCTAGGATGACGGTGCCGTCATGTTAAGGCCGTAATTTAGCGGCGAAGAACGTTTGTCTATGTAAACAATACGGCTTGACATATTGTTTTCTTAAACAACGTTCTACGCCGCTAAATTACGGCCGTAACATCACGGCACCGCCTAGAAAACCCTAGCTTGTATAAAGCCAGGAGCAACCGCCTACGAGCTTGAGATAATAAACTTGTCACCAATGATAGAAATTAACTTAAGAGAGTGTTTTACTAATGAATCTAAACATTTTTGCCAAGAAACATAGGTCGAAAAACGACAAAAAAATCTTTCCCATAGGTACTAATAGAATGTTTTAGCTGTCTACTTAGTATGGGACATGGGAGGACCACCGACCAACGTCTTTTGGTGTTTTCGACGCATGTTTCTTTGGCAAAAATATTTCATTTCATTGGTAGAACAGACTCTTAAATTAATTAAAACGACTACAAAATGACGGTGTATAATGAGGATCAGTAACGATTTTTGTTTAGTGGCTTATCAGAAAGCTTATGCCACCACATGATTAACTGTGAAGAAACTTTTACGATATCTCTTAAACCTGAGACGCTATACGAGCTAAAACGAGCTAAAACACTGTTATTTTGGGGGGGCGGTCATTATGACGTCATCGAGACGTACGCGAACCTTATGTCGTACTTAAAAAGGACATATTGCATTGAGTTTGGCATTTCCTTCAAAACCCTTATAACTCAACCATTTCAAAATATCTTTTACTAAGTTTCATAGCTATGAATATGTTTTTATATTATACCAATAAAACTATAGGATTCAAACCTGTTACTGATCCTCATTAGGTACCTACAGAGATTTGCTCAGAACCCACAGTAAATATCTAAACAATTTGGAATATGGAAATCAGCGATGTTAACCACGATGACGTGCAAACTACTCGACCTTTGGGCACAGAATATATAATAGTACTATGCTTTGGGTTCAACTTCAGGCCCTTGTTGAGCTTCTTACTGATGCTTCCCAAGTTCAAGGTCTCCCACTCCAGATATGTGCGATCGATGACCTTTTAGATTACTTTCTAGTACTTTTAGAAGATAACTTAAACTAAAATAAGTTTTATGAACTATCAAGTAAGTATATCAATAATTGTGCAATCAAAAGTGTAGGAATAAAAGTTTTTCAATACAGTTGCTCGAAAATGTAAGTTTACGATGACAGTCGAGCGTGCGGTAAGTTGATTTTACGCATTTTAGGTCTTACGTATAGTATTGCTTTCTCTGTGATTTTAGGTTGCTCATTGCACACAAGGCTGTGGGTTGCAGCCCTAGCCGCAGGCGAGGGCGTAACTCAGCCGAGTATGCAAAAAGCAAGAGCTAACGAGTTTCATACGACGTTTTTCAACACATTTGCGAGAAAAAAAACAAAGTAATTTACCACACAGCAATAAATACGACAAAAACAAAATATGATAATTATGGAAAATGGCGCGCTAGTTTTTTTTTGTTTTTTTCACACGCCCAACGCAAAACTAGTTTGCGAACAAAGGGGTGAGTGAGCATACAGCCTCTTCAAAATTATAATTTTAAGTGATAAAATGCAAATATTTTAATATTTTATAGCAAAAAATTGTGAATTATGAATAATTTGATATTAAAATAAATATTTGTTTGACTTAATTAAGGACTTACACATTTATTTATTCCAAAAATGTATATGAATTTTAAGCAGCATAAAACCTCTTTGTTGTTACTAAAAAAATAACTGTATTACCCGGCTAAATTGGGAATGCTCTGTTTACTCGCATAGAACTTGCAGTAAGGTACTAATTTAACTTTGTAGGGTTAATTCTATTACATACTAGTGTTTTATATTATTATTAAACGCGTTTGTTACAGCTCGGTTTATGGCCCTAAAAGCGATGTGTTAGGGCTCACTTTACGAGCAAGTGTGTTGAAAAATAAAATACCTAAGTACCTACCTACTTATATTTCTTACAATGGGTAAGCATTTTTTTTTGCTTTATCAGTTTTTGTTTTTATATAGGTAGGCAGTGTCCAACGCCCGGCCGGGATCATATTTCGACAATCATTCGGCTGTTGAAAGAAAATGCGTATTCTAGGCAGCCAAATGATTTCAAAATAAGGTCCATTGTACCCAACTTAGAGCATTTGAAAATAAAGTTGTACTATTATTGTTACGGCCGAGCCGGCCGGTCTTTCAAAGGTTTCTTTTAGGAAGTCCGTAAACTTTTTTAGTACCTTTTTTAGTAACCTTGCGACATTAGTTAGGTCATTAACTTTCTAACCCTGACCTTTCTCCTGAACCCGGAAGCGTCTTTCAAGTACATTATTAAAATAAGTAGGTACCTACCCAACTTATTACAAACCTATAATGAACCCGGGCGCAACTGCGCAGAAGCTAATTTATTGACGTTGAGATACTAGGATACCTGGGAACAGGGCTGGCGAATTTCAGAGCACTAGCACCTGGGTTATGTGTAACGTTTATATATGATTATGATTAATGTTTAGTGGCTGGGGTGGGTTTGAGTCCCTCTAAATTTCTAAATAGAATTAGATACCACCACAAAAAAAAATGCCATTTATAACTAAAAGAAATCATTTTTTTTAAGTTTTAAATTATCTAGATAAACAATGTTGGTGACAGCCCTGCCACGCAGACAGATAAGGCTATTCTAGGAACGCAGCCGGGCTGGAGCCTCCAGGAGCGCCATTCTTAGCTTGGCTGCCGTGCGAAGCGAACCTGTTTAATTGTAAAACTAATAAATTTAAAGTTTTGTCCAAGTGCAGTAAGGCGGACGGGCTGTGTGGAGCGCGAAAAGGGTAAGACTTTCTTCCGAAGTTACACGACCTTTTTTTTCAAAATTTTATTTCACCTCTAACAGGTGTCTGTACTCTCACCTCTTATAGCAACATCAAAGTAATCTTGTGATAGAGACAGAGCTTATACATCGCATATAGCGCCATCTCAATCACAACATCGCTTCGATATTACTTTTGACAGTCATTGTAGGGTTTTGTCGTGTCGTCTATTGCAATTGCGAATTAATGCTGTTGATCTTTACTTTGCGAGCAAATTTTTATATGTACCTATCTATGTTTATCAACGTTGTATCTGCGTAAATCGTTTCGTCCAAATAAAATAATGGCCATGAAATGGTGCTGGTTAGCCGCGCTAGCCGTCAACAATTATAATAATATATTTTAGTATTAGTTTGTAAATATAATATTATAAGTAGTTGAAGTAACATAGTTTAGGGCAAGGCCGGCCAAACCCAAGCACGCGGGCCACAATTTGGCCCGCCAACGCATTAGAATTTGCCCGCCAACAGTGGGCCGGTTGGCCAGCGCGCTGTGGCACCGCTTCCACCTGATGGAATCCTAAAATTTGTCGCCACAGTCTAAAAAAATTTGCTCACCTAGGCTTCTATTAGCCAGCCTTGGTTTAGGGTATGATGGGACTGACATAACTGGTGTTAAAAGTCCCTAAATAAATAAAGATTAAAATAAAAAAATGCGTTTCAATAAGATGCTTAGGTACCTACCTACACTTAATATTTATTTATTTCTGTCGGAGATCGATAACTGGGACGTGTGGGTGGGTCGCCATGGTAAAGGCAGGTATCCTAGGAACATGGGGGCGGAGGGGGGATAGTTTATTGCGCCGGCTCTCGAACAAGATGCGTCAACTGCATGTGCAGTCACGACACGCCCATTATTGATTATCCAAGGTCCCCGGGGACCTAGGATATACGCATGTTCACCAGTAGCGTCAGCGCATTCCCACTTCAGCCTGCCTAGCATGACCGATTTATATCGCGTGATATAGCGTTTCATCACGTTTAACTGTCAAAAAGACAAAGGAGTTTGACAGTTGAGTGTCGATAAAATGCTATATCACGCGATATAAATCAGTCATGCTAGGCAGGCAGACAATGGACCGCAAGTATTACTTGTACTCTCACCTCAGCTCTTATAGCAAGTACAAACTGATGTTGTTATAGAGACAGAGCTATATATCGCATATAGCGCCATCTCAATTTCAACGTCGCTTCGATATTACTTTTGACAGTCATTCATTGTTTTTTTTTTGTTGTTCATTATTTGTTTGTTCGTTCGTTCGTTCGTTCGTTCGTTCTTTCGTTCGTTCGTTCTTTCGTTCGTTCGTTCTTTCGTTCGTTCGTTCGTTCGTTCGTTCGTTCGTTCGTTCGTTCGTTCGTTCATTCATTCGTTCATTCATTCATTCATTCATTCATTCATTCATTCATTCATTCATTCATTCATTCATTCATTCATTCATTCATTCATTCATTCATTTATTTATTCATTTATTTATTTATTTATTTATTTATTTTTTATTTATGTGACTTTTGTGATTGTATGTGATTTGTATTTAAAAGAGTAAGTAGTTATTATGTAATGTATGCATGCACCAGGAATTATATTATTTTGAATGATTGTATGTATACCATTATGGATCTTGTTATCTGAAATAAATGAATAGGGATGTTGACTAATGAAGAAAATAACGAAATACTAATAAAAATCGTAAACATATTAAACTTTTAGAGTAGCTTGTATACCTCATAGTTTTATATATTGCATATTATTTGTTTTATGACCCTTCAAAGTTGGGTGGACAAGTCCATTTAAAAAGTATAAAATTTATTAAAATAAATGATACCTTTAATTAGTCTGTAAAATGTATAGCAAATTTGTCGAAGAAACCATTTTGATAAACACAATATTTAATATAGCTGCTGAACAAATTTCCTATGCGTTGCATACAAACTTGCACGGCGTGACGTTATAGCGTGCAAGCCATTAGTATGGAGCGTTTTTGATCGAGTCCATTTGTGTGCATTTCACACTGTGATATCTCGGGCAGTTTTCATGCTAGCGAATTAATTCTTTTACCGATGTTTCTTTTTTTGAGAGGTAATTTATGTAACATAAAATAAAAAAAATAGTCAACATCCCTATTATTAATATTATTATAATAGAAGCATTTTCAGTAAAAGTATATAAATTAAAAACTAACATTATTAATTATTAGCTATGCAATCGAAGTATGCAATAGTCTATTTGTAGCATTTGCGAATTTCAAAAGTCTTATTAAAAGATCATCAATATACAAAAAAGGTGCCGCGGTAATATTTTAAAAGTTGAAAAATAAGGACCACCCTAGTATGTATGTATGTATGTATGTTCATCTGTTGAAAGTCATGAACTAAAAAAATATTTTTTAATTATGCCGTGATAAATTAATGAAAAAATGAAAGGGCTTAATGACCACTTTTCAAATACATATAGCTTTTGCCCGTGGCTTTGCATGCTTTCAACCGATTTTTTTATCTAATTTTTCAATCAATAAAATGTTTTGTACTACTACTCAACGATTACATTTCTTCTTCTTTTCAGAATTTAGTTCTGTCAGCTCACTCACTCGGTTCTCGGGGCCTCTAAAATGACGCAAGACCAAGTTCAGCAGGTAGGCTTACTTCTTTATTTAACAGTTTTTATATAGAAAACCTTTGTATAAATTTAATAACATTGCTTTTTTGTCAACAGTTGGCTCGTTTCTTGGAATCCTTTGATCATTCTTGTAACAACTGCTCGCTTCAATGGTGGGTATGGGCTATACATATAAGGACTTAAAATATCCATATTTAAAAAAATATACCTACTTAGTTGTTTTTTTTTCACAGCCATAGCATGGCGGTGGTAGTTCGAGAGCTATCGAGGGTTTTCAAGGCTCAACTCCGCGCCAAGCGGAAGAGCAACCCAAACATCAGAACCATCTACATCACCGGCGGCGGCGTTTTGAACTAAATATTCAACACTATTATGTTCCCAACGTTCTTTTTAATTTTTTTTTATTAGACACCCTTTTATAATCCACTAAAAGTTTTGTTAAATCCTCGATGAATTGACGTTTTGGTTGTTGGCCGCCGTTATTATTTTGTTGTTATCTTATCTTGTCAATTCCTTTATGGATATGAACATCAATGGGTAAAGCTTAGCTCCTTTTTAACCGACTTCATCAAAAGGAGGAGGAATCTCAATTCGATTGTATGTTTTTTTTTTTAGGGAATGATATCGAAAGACTTTAGCTGTAGTGTCTTTTGAACGATGATTTTTAGAGACGGCTTTTGTGGTTTACGAGATGATTAGCTAAGGTTGTGGTAATATTAATTGGTAGTTTATCATGTACTTTTTATGCATTTTAATGAGATAGGGATGGACAGAAATTACAATATGAACTTTAAGGAAGATGGTTTTTTGGATAATTGTAGCTTTTTGAGGAGTGTTTGATGATTAGCTTTGGTCGAAGTACGAATGGTAGGTTTCTTACTCGTTAATGAAGAACGTTGGTACTTTTGTGATAATATGACGTTTCGAATGAAGTTTTATTAGAAGGGGCTTTACATGGTATGTCTGATGATTAGCTAAGAATGAAGATAAGGGACCGGTGCATATTAGCGTTCTATCTTCTCCTCTATTTCATATACTTACTTAAGAGTGGTGATTGTACTTTTTAAATGGAAATGAAAGAGTGATAAATTCCATCCCAAATTATTAGATAGTCTTCAAGAGAACTGATTTTTTAAATAAATTTAGTAAAATCTTTCGACTATAAAATTGAATCTACTACTCAAAACACTATGTACGTAGTTAATAAATTCCTGAGAACGTTTAAAAAATTATCATTTTTTAACATGAAACAATATTTTTGATTAATCGCCAAATCTTGACAGGGTGTTTTTACCTATTGGATCTTTCTTGTTATTAATAAGCATTAATTGATATTATGGTTAAGTTAATAGGCTTTAAGGGCAGATGCAACATTTGGGGTCAAAATGAGATGTTATGTTAATATGATAACTAGAGTTAATCTGTCCATATATTATGTGCAACACTAATAAAATAAGTTTAAGTGAGCATAATAATAATAATAATATATTTTTATTAAAACATGTTGATGCAGTAATAATTTTGGTTCTTCCGGGTGAACGTTGAAAGATATTCAGAAATCAATATAAGTAGATTCAAAAAAGGTATACTTATGTATGGTGGTATTTTCGTAATCAACCTTTGTAGGTATACTAATAAAAAAGTTTTGATTCGGCAAATAAGATAGGCCCAGGGGGCAAATTGTCAATTTCAAAATCTATCGCAATCGCTTTCAGGATGCTTCTTTTTGTCACAAATAAAAACTTACCTATGAAATGCAGCAATGTGTCACATCCATCTGTCAAATGAAAACGATTGCAATAGATTTTGAAAATTAGACAATAAGCAGGCAGGTCTGATGAGAAGATTTAGCATTCACGGCGTAAAATGCTAATGGATATGTGACCAAATTTATGCTTAGCGAAATCGGTTCTACTTAGATTGTAGAAATTTAGCAGTTTTATCACTACTTCTCTTACGCGTTACATTGGTTTTAAATGGCAAGTATTGTGTAACCTTTAAGTTGTTGAGAGAATGTACAGCCTATTGTCTATGTAAACACGTGAACGTTGTCATTGTATTGTTTACATAGACAACGATCTACGCCGCTAAATTACGGCCGTAATATGACGGCACCGTCATCCTAGGAAACCCTAGCTTTAGTTTTATCACCTAGGGCCAAAAACGATTTGACATTACATTTACTCATGTGTTACCTACTTCATGTGTTACTGCAACAACTTGTTTGATAAAAATATAAAATAATATGAGACAATAAAATTGTAGTATGTAGGTAATTATGCAGTGAAGATGATTCGAAATTATTTAATGGTTAAACCATGAATTTAGCAAAACACGTAACAATATACCATGGCTCACTCAAACTTTTTTTACTACGTCCGTTACCTATATTTAAATATATTTATTTATACATCTAAGGCTTAAAAGTAATGTGAAGACTGTGTAGGGATATGTGTGATGAGATGAGCTATGTTTAGGACTTTAACTTAAAAAACGAAATGAGCTTGATTGAGTGCGTGTGCGCAATCAAATTATGAAAAGCGTGGTGTCTGAACTTAAATTTTCGTTGGTAGGTACTTCATACAATTAAGGCCTGAAATGTATTAAGGACAAAATCTAAGTTTTCTGTATAGATAGGTACTATTTCTTGCTTAGATTTAGTAAGAAACTGTTAATTTTTTTCTTAAATTCCTACAATTCAAGAACGAAAGAAGCTAATTAACCAGTTTTTATACCTCTAATATTTATCGAATATTATAAGCATTCCAAATTAGGTGGGCCTTATTTGTATCAAGTCCCTTACTACGTATAAGGGTGCGTGTAGGCTCAGCTATACGCACAAAATTATTCATACAATAGTTTTCAGTTAAGCTTCTAACCAATTCGATAAACCTATACTGACCTGCAAGGACCACGAGGACATAATTATATCCTCGCGGTCATACCTGTACATTAATTTTTTTTTTAAAACACAACATTACTAAAGTTACCTATCTCGAAAGCTATTTATTATTCTATCAAAATGGCGGTTTTTTTTCATTTAACTTCTTATGGTATCCTACTTTCAACTTTACCTTCAGCCTTTTAGATGTAATGTAACAAACAATACCTAGGTGTGTATTTAGTGTTTAATGTAAAAAAGCATAAAAAGATCCAAAAAAAATATAAAAAGTTTCAAAAATCACCAAAATAATACCTATTTATGAATGTTATTGGAAAATCGATGTTATATAAAAGAAAATCACAAAAATATTGTACTTATCTTACATGTTAAATTTATGACTGTACTAGACTATAAGTACCTACCTTACCTATATAATGTTTCGCAAAATAAGCGCAGTTTTAAAGTTTGAGCGGAGTCATCCCCTTAAGTAATGATCCGTTTTCCTAAAAATGTTTTCTTCTAGATTTGTATTTTCTAACCTTTGTAACTCCTCCTAACATGATCTTAAGATGTTCTATCAAGGAAAGACTGCGCTCCATCTTTAAATAACGATTTAAATCTTTGTTAACATACCTACTAACAAGTGAGTGACAACAACTTCAATTTGTGAAGGCTTACTTAACTTGCAACTTGTTTGTTTATAGCACTGAGGGGCGCGGGCCAGCTGGCAAAATCACAGAACGCGTTTTAGCGCCGCGCTAGAGCGCGAACCTTACGTCGCGCTATTAGCGCCGCCGCGTTGTGTAATGTGTTTTTTTTATCTAATGGTTCAGAAAACGGGGGATCCGGTAAAGGATTTTTCAACACACTTGCTCGTAAAGTGAGCCTTAATACATCGCTTTTAGGGCCATAAACCGAGCTATAACAAACGCGTGCAATAATATATAAAACACTAGTTCGTAATAGAATTAACCCTACAAAGTTAAATTAGTACCTTACTGCAAGTTCTATGCGAGTAAACAGAGCATTCCCAATTTAGCCGGGTTATACAGATTATTTTTTAGTAACAACAAACTTAAACAAAGAGGTTTTGTGCCGCTGAAAATTCATATACATTTTTGAAATAAATAAATGTGTAAGTCCTTAATTAAGTCAAACAAATATTTATTATTATCAAATTATTAATAATTCACAATATCTATATTTATAAAATCGTAAACTGAATGACTGACGTGACTGACTGACTGACTGATCTATCAACGCACAGCCCAAACCGCTGGGTCTAGAGACTCCAAATTTGGCACATAGGTTCTTTATGAGGTCTAGGGGTGCACTAAGAAATGGTTTTTCAAAATTCACCCCCTAAGGGGGTAAGAAAGGGGATCAAAGTTTGTATAAAAGTCCCTCAGTTTTGAAGCTAGGATCTTCAAATTTTGTGTTTAGACTGACCATTGGAAAATAAATAAATACGGGTCTCAGCGTTTGGGCGGCGGGGACGGGGACGGGGACGGGGACGGGGGCGGGGACGGGGGCGGGGACGGGGACGGGGACGGGGACGGGGACGGGGACGGGGACGGGGACGGGGACGGGGACGGGGACGGGGACGGGGACGGGGACGGGGACGGGGACGGGGACGGGGACGGGGACGGGGACGGGGACGGGGACGGGGACGGGGACGGGGACGGGGACGGGGACGGGGACGGGGACGGGGACGGGGACGGGGACGGGGACGGGGACGGGGACGGGGACGGGGACGGGGACGGGGACGGGGACGGGGACGGGGACGGGGGCGGGGGCGGGGGCGGGGGCGGGGGCGGGGGCGGGGACGGGGACGGGGACGGGGACGGGGACGGGGACGGGGACGGGGACGGGGACGGGGACGGGGACGGGGACGGGGACGGGGACGGGGACGGGGACGGGGACGGGGACGGGGACGGGGACGGGGACGGGGACGGGGACGGGGACGGGGACGGGGACGGGGACGGGGACGGGGACGGGGACGGGGACGGGGACGGGGACGGGGACGGGGACGGGGACGGGGACGGGGACGGCGACGGGGACGGGGACGGGGACGGGGACGGGGACGGGGACGGGGACGGGGACGGGGACGGGGGCGGGGGCGGGGGCGGGGGCGGGGACGGGGACGGGGACGGGGACGGGGACGGGGACGGGGACGGGGACGGGGACGGGGACGGGGACGGGGACGGGGACGGGGACGGGGACGGGGACGGGGACGGGGACGGGGACGGGGACGGGGACGGGGACGGGGACGGGGACGGGGACGGGAACGGGAACGGGAACGGGAACGGGAACGGGAACGGGAACGGGAACGGGAACGGGAACGGGAACGGGAACGGGAACGGGCTGGTCGGATCTTGGTTGAAGGTTCCCTAAGGATTTTCTCTAATATCCACGCGGAAAACAAATTACTTTGTTTTTTCCTCCCAAATGTGTTGAAAAACGTCGTATGAAACTCATGAGCTTTTGCTTATTGCACACTCGGCTGAGTCACGCCCTCGCCTGCGGCTCGGGCTGCAACCCACAGCCTTGTGTGCAATAAGCAACCTAGCTAACTTGTCTCATAATGTACTATAACAGAAAAGGATGAGTGAATTATGGAAGTAGGTTTGTAGTAATGTGTGTTAGAGTACCTTTGGGCTCATGCCTTGGTGAGGCTTGTTGCCCGTGAGTACCCCAACGGTATGAAGGAAAAGAGTTGAGAAAGGAAGAGACGATAGGATTGGAAAGAACAGGTAGAGGATAGAAGAGGAAAGAGGTAAGAAGGGATACCTAGTAGAAGGAGAAGACAAAAAGTAAAAACAAAAATAAAACACTTGGATAAAATATTGGTTTTTCTATGACAGCTGCTGGCGAGGGCCGCCCGGGCCCCGCCCCCGAGCGTCTTTTCGATCGGGCCGCCCGGGCCAAGAGCTCGGGCTTGGTTGGATTGTTAAGTAGAGATGTGTTCGAGTGAGTGGTGGGTGGTGGTTCAGGGGATAAAATAAAGTGGTTCTGTTGGTTGTTTATAAGGTGGTGGTTCTTCGGTGGTGGCCGCCCGGGCCAAGAGCTCGGGCTTGGTTTGATTGTTAAGTAGAGAAAGTGTTCGAGTGAGTGGTGGGTGGTGCTTCAGGGGATAAATAAAGTGGTTCTGTAGGTTGTTTATAAAGTAGTTCTTTCGTGACAGCTGCTGGCGAGGGCCGCCCGGGCCACGCCCCTGAGCGTCTTTACGATCGGGCCGCCCGGGCCAAGAGCTCGGGCTTGGTTTGATTGTTAATAGAGAGAGTGTTCGAGTGAGTGGTGGGTGGTGGTTCAGGGGATAAAATAAAGTGGTTCTGTTGGTTGTTTATAAGGTGGTGGTTCTTCGGTGGTGGCCGCCCGGGCCAAGAGCTCGGGCTTGGTTTGATTGTTAATAGAGAGAGTGTTCGAGTGAGTGGTGGGTGGTGGTTCAGGGGATAAAATAAAGTGGTTCTGTTGGTTGTTTATAAGGTGGTGGTTCTTCGGTGGTGGCCGCCCGGGCCAAGAGCTCGGGCTTGGTTTGATTGTTAAGTAGAGAAAGTGTTCGAGTGAGTGGTGGGTGGTGCTTCAGGGGATAAATAAAGTGGTTCTGTAGGTTGTTTATAAAGTAGTTATTTCGTGACAGCTGCTGGCGAGGGCCGCCCGGGCCACGCCCCCGAGCGTCTTTACGATCGGGCCGCCCGGGCCAAGAGCTCGAGCTTGGTTTGATTGTTAAGTAGAGAAAGTGTTCGAGTGAGTGGTGGGTGGTGGTTCAGGGGATAAAATAAAGTGTTTCTGTTGGTTGTTTATAAGGTGGTGGTTCTTCGGTGGTGGCCGCCCGGGCCAAGAGCTCGGGCTTGGTTTGATTGTTAATAGAGAGAGTGTTCGAGTGAGTGGTGGGTGGTGGTTCAGGGGATAAAATAAAGTGGTTCTGTTGGTTGTTTATAGGTGGTGGTTCTTCGGTGGTGGCCGCCCGGGCCAAGAGCTCGGGCTTGGTTTGATTGTTAATAGAGAGAGTGTTCGAGTGAGTGGTGGGTGGTGGTTCAGGGGATAAAATAAAGTGGTTCTGTTGGTTGTTTATAGGTGGTGGTTCTTCGGTGGTGGCCGCCCGGGCCAAGAGCTCGGGCTTGGTTTGATTGTTAATAGAGAGAGTGTTCGAGTGAGTGGTGGGTGGTGGTTCAGGGGATAAAATAAAGTGGTTCTGTTGGTTGTTTATAAGGTGGTGGTTCTTCGGTGGTGGCCGCCCGGGCCAAGAGCTCGGGCTTGGTTTGATTGTTAAGTAGAGAAAGTGTTCGAGTGAGTGGTGGGTGGTGGTTCAGGGGATAAAATAAAGTGGTTCTGTTGGTTGTTTATAAGGTGGTGGTTCTTCGGTGGTGGCCGCCCGGGCCAAGAGCTCGGGCTTGGTTTGATTGTTAATAGAGAGAGTGTTCGAGTGAGTGGTGGGTGGTGGTTCAGGGGATAAAATAAAGTGGTTCTGTTGGTTGTTTATAAGGTGGTGGTTCTTCGGTGGTGGCCGCCCGGGCCAAGAGCTCGGGCTTGGTTTGATTGTTAAGTAGAGAAAGTGTTCGAGTGAGTGGTGGGTGGTGCTTCAGGGGATAAATAAAGTGGTTCTGTAGGTTGTTTATAAAGTAGTTCTTTCGTGACAGCTGCTGGCGAGGGCCGCCCGGGCCACGCCCCTGAGCGTCTTTACGATCGGGCCGCCCGGGCCAAGAGCTCGGGCTTGGTTTGATTGTTAATAGAGAGAGTGTTCGAGTGAGTGGTGGGTGGTGGTTCAGGGGATAAAATAAAGTGGTTCTGTTGGTTGTTTATAAGGTGGTGGTTCTTCGGTGGTGGCCGCCCGGGCCAAGAGCTCGGGCTTGGTTTGATTGTTAATAGAGAGAGTGTTCGAGTGAGTGGTGGGTGGTGGTTCAGGGGATAAAATAAAGTGGTTCTGTTGGTTGTTTATAAGGTGGTGGTTCTTCGGTGGTGGCCGCCCGGGCCAAGAGCTCGGGCTTGGTTTGATTGTTAATAGAGAGAGTGTTCGAGTGAGTGGTGGGTGGTGGTTCAGGGGATAAAATAAAGTGGTTCTGTTGGTTGTTTATAAGGTGGTGGTTCTTCGGTGGTGGCCGCCCGGGCCAAGAGCTCGGGCTTGGTTTGATTGTTAAGTAGAGAAAGTGTTCGAGTGAGTGGTGGGTGGTGCTTCAGGGGATAAATAAAGTGGTTCTGTAGGTTGTTTATAAAGTAGTTATTTCGTGACAGCTGCTGGCGAGGGCCGCCCGGGCCACGCCCCCGAGCGTCTTTACGATCGGGCCGCCCGGGCCAAGAGCTCGAGCTTGGTTTGATTGTTAAGTAGAGAAAGTGTTCGAGTGAGTGGTGGGTGGTGGTTCAGGGGATAAAATAAAGTGTTTCTGTTGGTTGTTTATAAGGTGGTGGTTCTTCGGTGGTGGCCGCCCGGGCCAAGAGCTCGGGCTTGGTTTGATTGTTAATAGAGAGAGTGTTCGAGTGAGTGGTGGGTGGTAGTTCAGGGGATAAAATAAAGTGGTTCTGTTGGTTGTTTATAAGGTGGTGGTTCTTCGGTGGTGGCCGCCCGGGCCAAGAGCTCGGGCTTGGTTTGATTGTTAATAGAGAGAGTGTTCGAGTGAGTGGTGGGTGGTGGTTCAGGGGATAAAATAAAGTGGTTCTGTTGGTTGTTTATAGGTGGTGGTTCTTCGGTGGTGGCCGCCCGGGCCAAGAGCTCGGGCTTGGTTTGATTGTTAATAGAGAGAGTGTTCGAGTGAGTGGTGGGTGGTGGTTCAGGGGATAAAATAAAGTGGTTCTGTTGGTTGTTTGTAGGTGGTGGTTCTTCGGTGGTGGCCGCCCGGGCCAAGAGCTCGGGCTTGGTTTGATTGTTAATAGAGAGTGTTCGAGTGAGTGGTGGGTGGTGGTTCAGGGGATAAATAAAGTGGTTCTGTTGGTTGTTTATAAAGTGGTTCTTTCGTGACAGCTACTGGCGAGGGCCGCCCGGGCCACGCCCCTGAGCGTCTTTACGATCGGGCCGCCCGGGCCAAGAGCTCGGGCTTAGTTTGATTGTTAATAGAGAGAGTGTTCGAGTGAGTGGTGGGTGGTGGTTCAGGGGATAAAATAAAGTGGTTCTGTTGGTTGTTTATAATTTGGTGGTTCTTCGGTGGTGGCCGCCCGGGCCAAGAGCTCGGGCTTGGTTTGATTGTTAAGTAGAGAAAGTGTTCGAGTGAGTGGTGGGTGGTGCTTCAGGGGATAAATAAAGTGGTTCTGTTGGTTGTTTATAAGGTGGTGGTTCTTCGGTGGTGGCCGCCCGGGCCAAGAGCTCGGGCTTGGTTTGATTGTTAATAGAGAGAGTGTTCGAGTGAGTGGTGGGTGGTAGTTCAGGGGATAAAATAAAGTGGTTCTGTTGGTTGTTTATAAGGTGGTGGTTCTTCGGTGGTGGCCGCCCGGGCCAAGAGCTCGGGCTTGGTTTGATTGTTAATAGAGAGAGTGTTCGAGTGAGTGGTGGGTGGTGGTTCAGGGGATAAAATAAAGTGGTTCTGTTGGTTGTTTATAAAGTGGTTCTTTCGTGACAGCTGCTGGCGAGGGCTGCCCGGGCCACGCCCCTGAGCGTCTTTACGATCGGGCCGCCCGGGCCAAGAGCTCGGGCTTGGTTTGATTGTTAATAGAGAGAGTGTTCGAGTGAGTGGTGGGTGGTGGTTCAGGGGATAAAATAAAGTGGTTCTGTTGGTTGTTTATAAGGTGGTGGTTCTTCGGTGGTGGCCGCCCGGGCCAAGAGCTCGGGCTTGGTTTGATTGTTAATAGAGAGAGTGTTCGAGTGAGTGGTGGGTGGTAGTTCAGGGGATAAAATAAAGTGGTTCTGTTGGTTGTTTATAAGGTGGTGGTTCTTCGGTGGTGGCCGCCCGGGCCAAGAGCTCGGGCTTGGTTTGATTGTTAATAGAGAGAGTGTTCGAGTGAGTGGTGGGTGGTGGTTCAGGGGATAAAATAAAGTGGTTCTGTTGGTTGTTTATAAGGTGGTGGTTCTTCGGTGGTGGCCGCCCGGGCCAAGAGCTCGGGCTTGGTTTGATTGTTAATAGAGAGAGTGTTCGAGTGAGTGGTGGGTGGTGGTTCAGGGGATAAATAAAGTGGTTCTGTTGGTTGTTTATAAAGTGGTTCTTTCGTGACAGCTGCTGGCGAGGGCCGCCCGGGCCACCCCCCGGGCGTTTTTACGATCGGGCCTCCCGGGCCAAGAGCTCGGGCTTGGTTGATTGTTAGTAGAGAGAGTGTTCGAGTGAGTGGTGGGTGGTGGTTCAGGAGATGAATGAATGAAGTGGTTCTGTTGGTTGTTCATATGGTGGTGGTTCTTCCATAACAGCTGCTGGCGAGGGCCGCCCGGGCCACGTCCCCGAGCGTCATTACGATCGGGCCGCCCGGGCCAAGAGCTCGGGCTTGGTTTGATTTTTAAGTAGAGAAAGTGTTCGAGTGAGTGGTGGGTGGTGGTTCAGGGGATAAAATAAAGTGGTTCTGTTGGTTGTTTATAAGGTGGTGGTTCTTCGGTGGTGGCCGCCCGGGCCAAGAGCTCGGGCTTGGTTTGATTGTTAATAGAGAGAGTGTTCGAGTGAGTGGTGGGTGGTGGTTCAGGGGATAAAATAAAGTGGTTCTGTTGGTTGTTTATAGGTGGTGGTTCTTCGGTGGTGGCCGCCCGGGCCAAGAGCTCGGGCTTGGTTGATTGTTAGTAGAGAGAGTGTTCGAGTGAGTGGTGGGTGGTGGTTCAGGAGATGAATGAATGAAGTGGTTCTGTTGGTTGTTCATATGGTGGTGGTTCTTCCATAACAGCTGCTGGCGAGGGCCGCCCGGGCCACGTCCCCGAGCGTCATTACGATCGGGCCGCCCGGGTCAAGAGCTCGGGCTTGGTTTGATTGTTAATAGAGAGAGTGTTCGAGTGAGTGGTGGGTGGTGGTTCAGGGGATAAATAAAGTGGTTCTGTTGGTTGTTTATAAAGTGGTTCTTTCGTGACAGCTGCTGGCGAGGGCCGCCCGGGCCACCCCCCGGGCGTTTTTACGATCGGGCCTCCCGGGCCAAGAGCTCGGGCTTGGTTGATTGTTAGTAGAGAGAGTGTTCGAGTGAGTGGTGGGTGGTGGTTCAGGAGATGAATGAATGAAGTGGTTCTGTTGGTTGTTCATATGGTGGTGGTTCTTCCATAACAGCTGCTGGCGAGGGCCGCCCGGGCCACGTCCCCGAGCGTCATTACGATCGGGCCGCCCGGGCCAAGAGCTCGGGCTTGGTTTGATTTTTAAGTAGAGAAAGTGTTCGAGTGAGTGGTGGGTGGTGGTTCAGGGGATAAAATAAAGTGGTTCTGTTGGTTGTTTATAAGGTGGTGGTTCTTCGGTGGTGGCCGCCCGGGCCAAGAGCTCGGGCTTGGTTTGATTGTTAATAGAGAGAGTGTTCGAGTGAGTGGTGGGTGGTGGTTCAGGGGATAAAATAAAGTGGTTCTGTTGGTTGTTTATAAGGTGGTGGTTCTTCGGTGGTGGCCGCCCGGGCC
Organism: Agriphila straminella; assembly: GCA_950108535.1. NCBI lineage: Eukaryota > Metazoa > Arthropoda > Insecta > Lepidoptera > Crambidae > Agriphila > Agriphila straminella. Next base: position 1,905,603 of record OX467303.1, on the reverse strand, counting down.
AAGAGCTCGGGCTTGGTTTGATTGTTAATAGAGAGAGTGTTCGAGTGAGTGGTGGGTGGTGGTTCAGGGGATAAATAAAGTGGTTCTTTAGGTTGTTTATAAGGTGGTGGTTCTTCGCTGGTGGCCGCCCGGGCCAAGAGCTCGGGCTTGGTTTGATTGTTAATAGAGAGAGTGTTCGAGTGAGTGGTGGGTGGTGGTTCAGGGGATAAAATAAAGTGGTTCTGTTGGTTGTTTATAAGGTGGTGGTTCTTCGGTGGTGGCCGCCCGGGCCAAGAGCTCGGGCTTGGTTTGATTGTTAATAGAGAGAGTGTTCGAGTGAGTGGTGGGTGGTGGTTCAGGGGATAAATAAAGTGGTTCTGTAGGTTGTTTATAAGGTGGTGGTTCTTCGCTGGTGGCCGCCCGGGCCAAGAGCTCGGGCTTGGTTTGATTGTTAATAGAGAGAGTGTTCGAGTGAGTGGTGGGTGGTGGTTCAGGGGATAAAATAAAGTGGTTCTGTTGGTTGTTTATAAGGTGGTGGTTCTTCGGTGGTGGCCGCCCGGGCCAAGAGCTCGGGCTTGGTTTGATTGTTAATAGAGAGAGTGTTCGAGTGAGTGGTGGGTGGTGCTTCAGGGGATAAATAAAGTGGTTCTGTAGGTTGTTTGTATAGTGGTTCTTTCATGACAGCTGCTGGCGAGGGCTGCCCGGGTATCGCCCCCACGGCGTCTCCTCTGTGGGGCGAGTATTCCTGTAGGTAGAACAAAGCAATAAAGGAAGAAGGTGGGCCGCCTGGGCCATCCTGGTTGGGGGCCCGGATCTGGTTCAGTTGTTAAGTTGGTGCGCCGGTGGCGATGAGTGAGTAGTGGGCGGCTAGCTATTAATGAGTGGTAAAAGAGAAGTGATTCAGACGTTAGAGGAGTGGCTCTGGTGGTTGGGAGGGTGGGCTTGATGTTTGAAGGCGCAATCCGTTCGGGCCGCCCGGGCCAAGAGCACGGGCTTGGTTCAACTGTTGAAAGAGAGAGTGCTCAAGAGAGTAGTGGCTCAGGAGATAAATATAGTGGTTCTGTTAATTGTTCGTATAGTGGTTCTTTTGTAACAGCTGTTGACAAGGGCCGCCCGGGCCTCGCCCCCGCGGCGTCTTTTTCTGCAAGGCGAGTATTCCTGGTGTGTAATGAGTTGTAGGACGTGCATGGTTTCATATTTGGCATGAAACTATGCACGTCCTACAACGCAACGCGGCGCTATAGCGCGACGTCAGGTTAGCGCTCTAGCGCGGCGCTAAAACGCGTTCTGTTTGGCAAAGCGGTAAAGAGCGGTATTTAGGGCATTTTGTCGAAAGTCTCGATTTTACACTGACGGGCCTTTGCCCATGCCATGGGTGTGTTTAATCTTTGCTTAACATCACAGCGACCCGCAGTGCGACTCAGTATACTAATAATAATAATAAAGTCTAATAATAAATAATAATAATAAAGTCTTGAATCTTCATGCTATGAGTGGAGGGTGGGGGGAGGGAGGGTGGCACGGCCACCTTCGGGTCGTAGCATGAAATTCATTCAACCAAAAATTATAAATTTCAATGTCATATAAACGAACATCATCATGGTACCTATACTAAGAGTAGGTACGACCGTTCTTTTGATTTTTATTTCTTCGCCATGGATGTTTTCTTTGAATATTTGTACTTATTAGGTACGTAGGTACCTAATTTTATTGTAGGTGTTGTATTGGATTATGTAAGCAACTTCGATCTTGTTTGTTAATTTCGGTGAACACATGTCATAATCATGCGATTTGCTTTAATGCTGACCCGCCGAACCTGACTAGGGCAGAATTGCAAGAAATTTGAAATTTAGCTGTTTTTGTAAGTCGGCTAAAGCAAATGAAATGCCAATTTGAAGATTTAAAAGGCAGTAACATGTAACGTGCAACGTGGACTCAGACTTTCCTCGGTTTTGTATATGTCTTGGCTAATACCCGATGAGCAGCTACACCGACTTAGCTTTAGCAGACTAAAACTAGGTATAGCCGGTAGCTGTTGGTTAAACTTAGGTGTAACCGATCTGCTTTACTCCTATAAGTCCTGAATATAGGTTAGAAATAATTAAATTTCGTGGTTATTTTTTTAACAGACAACAGAAACAACTTTCTTAATACTCCATAAATTACTCCCCTTAGTAGAAGCACAAAGAAGGCTAGACCTAGTTTTAACCTAGTACTTATTAGCCGTGAGCAAATCGGTTACACCTAGTTTTCGCCGGCTAGAACTAGATCGGGTATTAGCCGAAGCATATACTAAAATGATCCGCGGGAAGCGCTCATGGCGGAACTTGACAGACTGATCATAGGCACTCGAACATGTTTGTTAAGCAACGCTTGGTCGGGTCAGGTGTCGGATGGGTGACCGCTAAAGTGTCATTACTTCCGTGCTTCGGAGGGCACGTAAAACCGTCCATAACAGTCGTTAAGCCAAGTTAGAGGCCTTACAGGCGGCTTGATAAACTCTAACTGCTCTAACAACAGAGGTGGCCACCACATCCTCTTTGATAAGAAAGAAAAATTAAATTGATTCGCGTGATTCTACATAACACCGTTCTGTGACGACGCGATGTATAATATTTGTTAGTTGTTCACTTTAATTACGATTTGCGAGATATTTGGGATCGGTCATATTTGTACACGAATCCCAACGTTACGGCAAAAAACAAAATCACAAATGTCTCCCAGTGGGATAGGCAGGAGTCCGGGGGAACTTGGTCAGGAGTCCGGGGGAACTTGGTCAGGAGTCCGGGGGAACTTGGTCAGGAGTCCGGGGGAACTTGGTCAGGAGTCCGGGGGAACTTGTACAAGAGTCCGGGGGAACTCGGTCAGGAGTCCGGGGGAACTTGGTCAGGAGTCCGGGGGAACTTGGTCTGGAGTCCGGGGGAACTTGGTCAGGAGTCCGGGGGAACTTGGTCAGGAGTCCGGGGGAACTTGGTCTGGAGTCCGGGGGAACTTGGTTAGGAGTCCGGGGGAACTTGGTCAGGAGTCCGGGGGAACTTGGTATAACTCTGCCTCAAATGTCCCACAACAATGTAAAAGAGTCTCCAAAATAAATGAGAAACTTTTCGGACCGTCAAAGGTCACCTAACTAATGAGATTGTTTGGTAAAGACTATAAAATACCTGCATAGACTCATCCATGACCTAAGACAACCTGAGTTATTGTACTGGGTTATTTGGGTTTTAATGTGACTTTGAAAGATGACGAATGGAATGATATAAAGTGGATTTGTTGAGACATCTTTTATAACGATTTGTAAATGGAGATCTTTTTAATGGACGCAGAAGATTAGAGAATTTTTGACTCCAGATACAGTGGTGGGTGGCCAGATAAAAGGACACCAGTCGATTTTCATACAAAAAAAAAGGTAACTTGAAGTCTTGGTTCTCTGCCAGGGATTGACCTAGCTGTGATTTGATGAAAGCCACCAAGGCACTGAATGGAGGAGATTCAGATAATAAACACCCAACTGATCTGATCAACATTCTAAGAGATATTTATAAGGATCAGAATTTTTTAGTTTCAGGATTTCTATAATTTTTACGCTAATTTCGCGCTTTTTTTAAACATGTTCTTATATTTCTTAGAATAGCGATCTGAATCTCCTCCCTTCACCCCCTGTATGGCCATCATCAGGACACAGCTAGGTCAATCTTTGGCGGAAAACCAAGGCATCAAAGTTACCTCGTTTGTATGCCCCCACTATATATGAACGGAAATGGCCTGGGGCCCTACCGCCTAACTCAAAGCTTTAGCCAGAGCGATAGCTATGCTCTGTCCGTCCTTGTCATATCATAACACGATGACAAGGACGGACAGTGCACTGACGTCATAAACCAAAGCCAGAGTCAAAGCGATAGAGTTAGGCGGTAGACCCGCTGGAAAATCATTGTTGATTTAATATGTACGTATGTTAAATATTTTTAGGCAATACATGTCGTACCTACTTGTAATATAACACCATGGCGAAATTATTTAAATAAATTACATGTCTTCGAATAATTTCAATTTAGTGTCAATTTCTAACAACAGAACTATAACGATTAATGTTTAGAATTAACAAGTGGATGTCAATCTTTAACATGGTAATTAAATAACATCTTACCGAAACAAAACACTTTTTTCATTATATTCCTTTCCCCAAATCTCTCCTGACCGAAAGTGGCGCCGCGGTGAATTTTATTTAAGGCGATGTACCTAGGTAGTGAAACTAGCGCCGCCACTACATTTATTTTTATTACTCGTAAACCAAGTCAATATTTAAAAAAAGCTCATGTAATAATTTTTAATATTTTTTGAATAACTCTTCAACAGTTTTCATTCTTTCTGCAAGTTTTAAAATCCATTTTAGTTCAAAGTGGCCAGTTTTGACAATGAGGATCAACACGACAATTGAATATAATTATCAATTTTGTATATCACATCAAATACAATATCAATATTTGAGTAAATCTGTTAAAATTTCTCAAATCCATCGCGGTCCTACCTACCTATGATAAAGCGACACAATTTATTATTATTGACAGTCTTTTCAGATATTCTTATGATTCCAAATCAAAAAACAGACTATTATAAATTATAGAAAAGATATAGTGTTAATTTTGATTATCAAAAACTTTTGTCAGTCAGTACCGAGCAACGCGGTTTCCGTGCCGGACGGATGCCGCGTTGCTCTAAGGCCAGTACAGTACAGACACTCTCTGATACTGTTCAACACCGCGATAGATACTAGGTTCGTACGTATTCAAGGTACAAAGTGAACCTTCCTAATTGCTAATTTTATTTAGTAAATATTTTTGAGGTCTAAATTAAAAGAAATTGATTCATAATTACATATTATATTTTTCACTTAAACTTTCATATGTCTAATATGAGTAGTTACAAATTTAAACTTAACACAATTAGTGAATGTTTATATTATTATCTAATTGCCTGGTCAATACACCGTTAATTTTCAAGTATAGGTCCTATAGGTATCTAAAAGTGAAGTGGGTATTTCAGACCACGTGAATGAACAACTTTTACTATGGGGCCAACCACGGAATCTCGAAAAAAAATCAGCTGTTCCATAGAAAAGTACATCGACTCGACTACAATGTATGGAACAGCCGATTTTTTTTCGCGATTCCGTGGTTGGCCCCATAGTAAAAGTTGTTCATTCACGTGGTCTGAAATCCCCTTTTCATTTTTAGATATACCACAGAATAACTATCGGTCATATCAAAACCGTTTTGCAAATTTAACCTACTTTAAAACTTTTTATATACCAGTCCTTCCGGGTAAAAATCATCGGGCGTGTGGCGGCCCTCTGCTCATTTAGGTGCTTATTGTAGGTGGATATACTTCCCCCGACAAGGTGGACCGACGATCTGGTGAAGGTCGCGGGAAGCCGCTGGATGCGGGCAGCGCAGGACCGATCGTCGTGGAGATCCTTAGGGGAGGCCTATACCCAGCAGTGGGTGTCGTGCGGCTGATATGATGCTGATGATGATACTTCAAAATTAACGGTGTATAACTTATACATAATTACAAAAAGTATTTACAGACCCTTAATTAAGTTAGAACAGCTATTTATCCAATTAATAATATAAAAGACAACAAAAAACTTAGCAAGGGCTGTATTTTTGCTTCTCACTGTCTAAGGCCCTCCGCTGTGTCAAGCGGGACACGCGCGCGGGGCGACATAGATTAGAGCTTACTCATGCACTGCGCAAACATCTGTCCGTCAAAAACCAGCAATCTATATTCCCGCGCCGTGTACCCGCGGCGGGAGCCCGCTTGACGCAGCGGAGGGCCTTAATTAATATTAGAAGAAATCATTTATATAAATAATAATTTTAAACATATTGCTTTTTAAGTGCTTTCTTTGCCATATCAGAATGATACAAAGGCACATGATTATGTCTTGAATGTGTTTTATCTTAATCTTTACTTAAGGGTCCCCGCACACGTGCGACACGCCACAACCACAAACCGCCGCCACTAGAAGCTAGAAGCGGCTGCAAAAGTAGCTGAAGCGCGCGACAGCCACAAGTGGTCGGTAGCCGACACAAATTTCTTTCGCTTGCAGTTTAGTGGCAGATGTCGGCCACAAAAAGCGAGAAGCGACGTTTGTAGCGTGTGGCGTTTACCGTATGCGGCGATGTATGAAAACTACAGGAATAGGTCAGTGGCGGCGTTTTGTGGTTGTGGCGTGTCGCCCGTGTGCGGGGACCCTTAGAGGCTTGATGCCTTCAAATGAGGTATTCAACCATCAACAGACAGTTAACTGAGAGTACCGTATTAAGTTTTATTTATCTTCAAGCTCTTTGAATCGAGCTTTCAGCTGTTTGGTGTAGTTGTCCAAACGGTAAGCGTTCACCTCGAACTGGGAGACCTGGGCGTCAATCTGGTCAATCTGCATCAATAGCGGTTTTATTTGCTGGTTATCTGTAAGCAAAGAGATTCAAATTATAATCCTGATACTTACCCCCGTTAGGTATCTATAGAGAGTACAGCTCGCGCAATATAACTTGAATCAAACCATAGACATTGAGGCTTGCGTACTAAACATTTTTGTACCTAAAATTGCTACTGCGCAAGTCACGTGGTACTAAAATTTAGGTCAAGTTATTTTGCGCGAGCTGTATGTAAGTAATGACTTGAGTAAAACTTGCAATTTTCAAATGCTTCTGATAATAAATCCACACACAATTTATAGTATAATTTAATCTTAAATGCCGTTTTAGTGCAGTTATGGTGTATTTAAGATTCATTTATACTATAAATTGTATGTGAAACTTAAAAGAAGAGACCTATACAATGTTTAATATTACTTGTAGTATTTTTTTTTTTTATGAGCGATTTTCTAACAGCTGCATTGACCTGAATTTTTTTTTTCTATTGGACGCTGTCTGTATGGTTTGACAGCAAAATTTTTGTGCCTATTTGAAACGCCACTAGCGTGCGTCTAAAGAACTAAATGGACAGCTGAGAATTTTAGTTTATTTTTATGTTGATAGATGGCGCTATTCAACTAGGTAAGTAGATTTTTATTTTCTTAGCAGCTAAGTATACCACTTAATTATTCAATTATTGACACTGGCAAAAATTACTCCCTGAAGAGGAGTAGATTGCCATAACAACGTCAAAAATTGGCATTGACTCCTTTAATCCTTCGCTTTTTTTCTTAAAAAGTTACGTACTTAGTTGAACAACGACATCTAGCCGTCCTTAAGGTACTACTTTTTTTTAAACTGCCTTTTGAAAACCGCTCATTGCAAGTATTACTCAAGTCACTACTTTCTCGTTTGTAGATACGGGGGGTGTGACCACGACGGGTAGGGAACATGCATATTTTTTATTGTATCAAAATCAAAAGTATAATGCGTGAGAAAATCACCTATAATATTAAAACTTTTCTCTTGCGTTTTTTCCTTGTGATATAGGTAGTTACTTGAAGTTCAGCAGCACTCGCCAAAAACGCTCTATACAAAAATTGTTTAAACAAACAAAAAAACCGACTTCAAAAACCTACCTCTAAAAAGCAAGAAATAATATTCGTAATAATAAAAACACGTCTATTGAAGTCTTTCAAAATTTTAAAAAATGGGACCAACTTGGGAGTTTACCTAATGTAATAACGTTTGAATCATTTCAATCGGTTCAGCCGTCTTCGAGTAATCGGTATACATACAAAAACAAAAAAAAACGGGTCGAATTGAGTACCTCCCTCCTTTTGAAGTCGGTAAAAACGGTCATGATTTGTCACGTTTCAGGCGCATTATTATGGAGTTAGCCAAGAATTTTCAAATATCTCCCTAAACATTGCGTTTAAGTACATGTGTCATACAAAATATTATTTCTTATTCGATATTCTATCCGACTGTTAAGTGCATTATATCCGAAAATGAAAAAAAATATCGTTATGTTATTTCCCCTGTGTGATAAAACTAAAATAATACTTTTTTTCTTTACAATTTATTATTATACGTGTCCGCAGCGATCAAGCTCAATTTTATCAAAATCGGTGACTTATGCATGTTCCCTATTGTCATGGTATGTCAGACTTTGTCACCTTCATGTAAGGGGTGGTAAGGTTATGTTTCGCATTAATTGTTACACAATGGAAGAAAATACATAAATTCAAATGAAAACCTTTGTAATCAAATAAACTTATGTGATTATGAATATTTTTAAATATCACTCTTTCATAAATTATCTAATGGACACAAGAAACTTATCAGCTTTCTCACAACTATTCCATTAACAATCTTTCAAAACTTTTTAGGATAAAGCCCGATTTCACACATATCAGTGAAGTCACAGTTCTGGCACAGTACCGCCAATACATTCTCTATGGACGCGTCGACACTCCCTTTTTAATATACTATATCTATGGTCGACCGACACCGACAGTGACATTGCTCTCAGTGTCAGTCAAGAATCTTATATTCATATTGTGTCAGTGAACGCGTGTTCATAAAGAATAATGAGAATATTATGAAAGAATAATGAGGGCTTTTCACAATGACAAAAAACTGTAGGCTCGATAGATGGCGTTGATAAAAATGTGTGTCAATGTGATTTTATTACTAAGCTTCGAAGAGTATCAACACCATCTAGTGAGGCAAATAAGTAGTTACTATTTTTATTTTTTAAATGTCACTTTGAAAAGCCCTCATTATCACAGTGGTGGTACTGTGCCGGAACATCTGTGACTTCACTGATATGTCATATGTGTGAACTGGGCGTAATCTCTATTTCTTGTATGACCCAGCAATCCAAAATATGAGTGTAAAAGGTTAGAAACAAGACTTACACATTTCGTTGTATTCCGTCAGCGTTTTGTTCAGGTTGACAGCTAGATTCTTCAGGTCTGCATATTTAGTGATTGTTAGTCTGTTGATTTCTTCTAGTAGATTGTAATGGTCCTGTGAAATAAATATTTATAAATTTGATTTCAAGTTTAGAACTAAGATTCTATAGATTTTCTATCATAAAACGCTTTTCAAATTCTATTAATTACATTTAACAGAAATGTAGGTACCATGGGCAACAGCGTCGCTTAACCACTCTTAAGGTGGCACCCTGAGCGAAAGTGAATTATATTTAATATTATATTTCTAATACACAATTTTAAAAATGTTTATCGTGGAGATTTTAGGGCCCACAGTCTAGTATTTTTAGACTGTATCGTTACATTCCCTCGTAGTCACTTCTAGAAGTAGATAGCATAACTGCTAAAAGTGGCCATTTTTGACACATTTGCTATCTACATCTACGAATGACTACGAGGGCAAGTAGTGATACCTTCTAAAAGTACTAGACCATGGGCCCTAAAATCTCCACGATAAACATTATTAAAATCTTTTTCTATTATTAACTTATTAAATAAAAACCTCTGAGGGCGCCACTTTCGGTCATACAACCGCCTTAAGGTCAAAATCGCTTGCGCGCCGCACCGTCACAACATACGCTTAGTTCGTGCAGGGGCGATACGCGCGCGCGCTCACCAATTTTGTTGCTAACTGGTTAAGCGACGCTGTTGCTCATAGTACATTATTTCCTTTCAAGCAATAAAAATGTCAATTATATAGGGGAGGACAGTCCCCCATTTGTTGTTATTGTTCCCCTTTATCAAAAGCGTCCCACATTGTTCCTCAAACATCATGTGTCCCACATTTAAAACATACGCACATAGACAGCTACAGCCACAGTCATTGCGCAAGAATCTCACTGCCCAAAACAAGTAAATTTATAAAGTAATAGAAGACCCACTACAATCAACACTCTGACTAGTCATTCACGTAAATACTTTCAGGGTCAAATATATAATTGCAATAGAAAATCCAAATCACTTGGTTCTGTGGGAGTTGGTGTGTTTGAGGCATCGTAGCTCCCAAGCGAATGGACAGATTTCATTAGTTTTTTTTTTATTTGAATGAAAGCTGGTGTAATGCCTGGTTTATATGGTGTCCCGTGTCAGTAACATGGCAGTACAGCAATCCAGTCTAGCGCTGACTTGCTACAGGGCTTGTGTAGACACTAGTTTCAACCCAGACTTCTCGCTCACAAGTCAGCACAGCTGACTGGCCACATGTTCTATTTTCGAACATAGTATGACTTACTGCCGATCCTGTCTACATGTACCTAGTTACTGGGTCCGAAAATCCGAGTCGCTGGGTCCAGTCACTGACCCCGTCTATACCAGTCGTGATCAAGATGGTTTTAACTGACTTCAATAAGAGGGAGGTAATAAATACGACCCATATTTTTTATTTGTTTTTATGGCATGAAGATCTTTTTAAGCGTTTGAAGTTCATCAGCTCATTTCCTACTTGTTTTGTCAAGTAGGAAATGAGCTAATGATCATTACAGACAGATAAGTACACAAATACACACACAAACACCCCTTTTTTCATCAGGGGTAAAAAAAAACATGTTGGTTTTAGACAACCATAGGGTCGGCCTTTTTCGGTCATTGTATTTTTTCTAGTTTTTTTTTTTTTTATTCATTCATAGTATAATACTTCAATTGTTTACCTGTCCAGCAGACATTTCTCCTTGGAGGTAATCATTGGTCCGCTTAAATAGTTGTGTTGCCAAACGGCTGATAACAGGGTCATGCGGATCCAGAACTTCAAAGCTGGAGCAGCTGGGAGACATCTGCAACTCTGCGAGTAATGAGACAGAAGAACATCAAGCCAGAACCTTTTGTTAAGTGTTGTCTAGGCAAAGCATCTGTGTAGCGTAAATATTCTTGATAAAAGTGATTTATTTGCACCAAGCATGCACACAAAATTAAAGTAAAATCAAACAATATTACAAAATAAAAAATTATAATAAAACAGTTAAACAATGAACTGAGCAAAACTCCAATTATTGGGTGCCGTATCTATGTAAAAAGAAGAAAACTCAATGTAATATTTACTTGTAGCGTAAGTCACTGATTTTCAGTTTTTACCCAAGCGAAATAATGAGGATGCGCAAAAGTAGTCAGCATTTGTACGGAACTTGAATATATTATACAATATCATTAAAATTCAAAATAAATGAACATAAAATTAAAATTATTTGAAAATTATAAAATAAATAATGAATTAGACTAATGATTATTCTTCATGATTTCATGTGGCTGAGGCTGGTCGCGGTCGTAGCGACTACAGGCTCTTAAGATGTTCGGAAATCTTTACTTTACCATGCCTACTAATGTGCCAACAGATCACTTTTGGTCAACCATCCCGTGACTGACCCTTGCGAAAGTTGCTTAACCTCAACAATCGCAGGCCAATGCATTTTGTCAAAAAGAAAATAAAAATTTTTACAAGTCCCAGCTCAATACAAAATCAGTAAAGCCCGCCTACTTATTGACAAATTTCCAAAATCTATCACAATCGCTTTTATTTGACAGATGGATGTGACACATTGCTGCATTCTTTTTGTAAGTTTTTATTTGTTCCAAGAAGAAGCACCAATGTATCCTGAAAGCGATTGCGATAGATTTTGAAATTAGACAATTAGCCCCCAGGTTGACATGGTAAGAGTCAGCTCTCGGACCGAGTGCACTCGGATTACTAGGTACTTGGACTCTAATTGTATTGTGTAAACACGAAATCTGAGCACACTCGGAAGTTCTATGTATGAATCTGCTGGCTAATATGTACTTCTCCACCACACTACTTGGGAGTTGGCAGTTTTTTGTTGAAAAGGTCAGGATTATTGAAGTAATCCTGGAAAATTTCAACTCTAGCTCTATAGTATTTATAATTTAGGGATATAGGTACCTATCAAATTATTCAATTACAATAATCAAACCTTTGTTGCGAGATTCTCTTGACCATTTTTCAACTTCTTCCTCAGACATAATTTTACTATATAGGTTACCGATTTAATAACATAGATAGAATACAGCGGGATTGTTCCAATTGATTTTAATGTAAAACAACTTACTTTTTACAATATAAATAAAATTAATATCACTTTGAACTTTGATTTGATAAACGAAGAAGGCACAGAGAAAGCAATACGAAGAAGCAGTGTTGCCAGATGAGCAATATAAAAATGCGGTAGCTGTGCTTAAAAAACGAAGATTTTTAACAAAAAAGTGGAATTTCTTGTTTTAACATTTACTTACATCGATTTTTCTTTTACGATTCGTGTGATTCGTGGAATTTGTTTGCAAATTAAAGTAAAAACAAAAATGACAGTCCTTTCTTCATTAAATGAACTAAGTACATAGAGCAGCTTATTATCTTCGACGTGCCATCTTACCACCAAAAAGGGGTTGTTCTAGCTAGTACAAGTACGAGGCAAATATTTTGAAATCGGGTGGCGCGGAACGCGTATTTTGGGCCCTTTAGGCGCATAATATCAGAAACGCAAAAAAGCTGAGTGGTTATCCCCACTCCGTCAAAAAAAATTAAGATAATATTCCTCATACTTTGTAGATTCGAAAAAAGCGGAACCGCGTAGGTTAAACGTGGAAAGTGGATTTATTGTCAAAAAGGCGGGGTAAAAAGTGGAAAAGCGGTACATCTGGCAACGCTGCGAAGAAGGCTATGATGATATGATAAACGTCATACGTTTCGTCATAGATTTTTTTTTTGGCTCGTACCACAGAATACTAATGATCGTACGATTCTGTGGTCCTTGGGGCTTACCATCAGCAAATAAGAAACCTTTCAGTTGAAAAAAGCGCGGGAAACTCCTAATAGGGCGGACGTTCTTTTATTTCGGAAAATTTCATTTCAACTTTTTGCTATAATAATTGATCAGTTGAGTTGTTGTGAGGTGTTAGTATTTAATTTGTGTGTATTTCTATTGTATTTGTGTATATTTTCCTGTATCTGGTAAGTTTTTATTCTAATTTTGTATAGTATGGATATTATATGATCGAGCCCCCCGATCGTAACGTTGCATCGGGGGACTTAGGCCTCGACCTGAGTCCCCCCGTGGGCTTTAATGTTGTTGTTCCTGATAAGGGAAATGAAATGGACACTGATGCATCAGTAAGCAGTGTAGGGTCAGGATCTCGAAAGAGATTAAAAGTTAAGAAAGTGTGCAAACACTGCAATAAGAAAAGGAAACGGACTTCTCATCAGGCAAACAGTGATCACGATTGTCAATGTTCTGTAAGCAGTGTAGGGTCAGGATCTCGAAAGAGATTAAAAGTTAAGAAAGTGTGCAAACACTGCAATAAGAAAAGGAAACGGACTTCTCATCAGGCAAACAGTGATCACGATTGTCAATGTTCTGGTCATGATTCATTACTAAAGAAAAGTACTGATAGTGATTTTAAAAATCCTCCTAACATTCCTAATTCAACTCCAAATGATAATGACAAGAATACAGGTGACTCCAACTCAGTTCCACAACCTTCTACTCCCACCCAGGCAGCTGAATTAGGCCGTAGGCAATATGTTTCCACAGATGCCTCTCCGTATTTGATCCATGTACAAAGAACTGAAACATCTCCAAATGATGGTAGTTATCTGCACCCGATAACTTTTGGCAACTTTCTTAAAAAACTGACTTCAAAAATATTATTCCGGGAAGCGTCAAACGTATTGGCAGAAACAGATGCACTGTGTCTTTTTCTACCATCCATGATGCTAATGGCTTTATTAACAGCAACAAGTTAAAAGATTTTAAACTGCGTGCTTTCATTCCCACTTTCAATGTTACAAGATTAGGCATTGTTCGAGGAGTTCCAGCTGAATGGACTCTTGAAGAAATTAAGGAAAATGTTACAGTTCCAATTGGATGTGGCCAAATTATTAAAATCAGGCGTCTGAATTATAAAGTAAATGTAAATGGGTCAGTGATTTGGAAACCATCTCAGTCAGTCGTTTTCACATTTGATGGACAAGTTCTCCCTAAAAGAATATATATTTGTTACAATGCATTACCAGTAGAACTGTATACCTATCCAACGATTCAATGTTATAATTGTTGCCGCTATGGCCATACTAAGTTAAATTGTCGGTCCCGTCCTAGATGCTTTAAATGTTCTCAGGAACATAAAGGTGAAATCTGTAATGTTGATGAAAGCTGTGCAGTGTGTTTAATGTGTTCAGGGTACCATTTCGCCACTAGTAAAATATGTCCTGAATTTAATAGACAACGAGAAATTAAGTTAAGTATGTCCCATAGCTGCATTTCCTATAGTGAGGCTAGTAAACTCCACCCAGCTATATCCAAACCTTATGCTGATGTTCTTGGAGCAAAACAAAACTCAGAAAACAATAACATTAATAATAGAATAGATATATCAAACCCTCAGTACACATCATATAAAAAAACTGTTTTTATAAAACCTCGTCCACCTCCACCAACTACCAAAGGTTATGATCAAAGAGCTCACAACAAGATTATCAATGACTACAACATGCCCTCTTCTTCCTCTAATGGTAGTGCTTTTAGGCAAAATGAAGATGGAAATGTGGAAAAGAATACAGTTATTGACTTAATTATTTCATTTCTTAATTCAATGTTAACTAATAATTCATTGAAACCGTCCAACGTTGCTGCAATAGTTGAAATTATCACAAATTTAATAAATAATAATAATGGATCTAAAGGTCCTACAGTGGAACTGCATTAGTGTAATACCTAAAAAGAGTGATTTAATTTATATGATTAATAAACATAAAATTAGTATAGTTGCTCTCTCTGAAACATGGCTGCAGTCCGGTTTTCTGTTTGGAATTCCTGGCTTCACATGTCTTAGAGAAGACCGAACAGATAATCATGCAGGAGTTGCCATTCTTGTCAAGAATACTATTTCTTTTCAACGACTAACACTTCCCCCACATAACTTAGATGATATTAATGTTATAGGTATAAAACTATCCAGTGGTGTTTCTATTATCTCTACTTATATACCTTACCCATCTTCTAATATTTTTGATAATGAAATTGTTCCATTGATCACAGCTATAAATAGTCCCTTCCTGCTTCTTGGTGATTTTAACTCTCACCACCGTTCATGGGGCTGTGGTAAAACTGATAACAATGGTGAACATTTTTTAGATATTATTGATCAGAATAATTTATGCATTTTAAATACAGGAATACCGACGCGCCGTACTAAACCTAACGAAAAGGCAAGTGCGGTTGACTTGTCTATTTGTAATCCTGGATTAGCTTCAGCGATTACCTGGTTTCGCCTTAATTCAACTTTTGGTAGTGATCATTTCCCCCTTATTATGTGTACCCCTATAAAAACTCCTTCTGGTGCTAATTACAATCCTCGCCTCAAACATAGATTAACTCAATCCGAAAAAGACTGGG
Organism: Agriphila straminella; assembly: GCA_950108535.1. NCBI lineage: Eukaryota > Metazoa > Arthropoda > Insecta > Lepidoptera > Crambidae > Agriphila > Agriphila straminella. Next base: position 1,890,312 of record OX467303.1, on the reverse strand, counting down.
AGAAATTTAAAAATAATGTCCATAGCAGAACTAAAGACCTTCCTGACATTAGTCAGTCAGGAGTAACATCCTGTTCTGAAGCATTGGCCAAGTGCCTTATAGAAGCAGCAGATGAAACATTTCCTAGAAAAGGTGCTTCCTCAGGGTTAATTCCTTCTCCACCTTGGTGGGACCATGAATGTACTGCGGCTATCAAAACACGAAAAGAGACTGAGGAAATATATAAGCAGGATATGTCAGATGATAATTATGAAGAACTGTGTAAGATTATGGATAGTACTAAAAAATTTCTTAAACAGAAAAAAAGAAATGGGTGGATATCATTTTGTACATCACTTTCTCCTACAACATCTCCATCTGAAGTATGGCGTAATATTAAACGCTTTAGATCAGCTTATAACTCCTCGTCATCAGTAATTCTTGATCCTTCTATAGCAGATTCTTTTATGGATCATTTAGCACCACCAACTGTTTCAGATGCATGTGATTCAATTTCTTTTAACTTACTTTTAACAAAATCTTCATTTAATGATCCATTCTCTCTTGCAGAATTAAAAGGGGTGTTAAATAGTGTAAAAGATAGCTCACCTGGTGAAGATGGTATACCCTACTCATTTTTTGTTAACTTAGACGATGAAACTTTGACTTATTATTTAAAATTAGTAAATGAGGTTATAGTTACAGGGGAGGTTCCTCTATCCTGGAGAACACAAATAGTGGTTCCAATTTTAAAGCCAGCCAAGCCTTCGTGTGACCCGAAATCGTTTCGTCCAATAGCTTTGAGTTCTATTTTAGGTAAATTAGCAGAACACTTGGTTAAAAATAGACTAGAGTGGTATATTGAGAGTAATCAATTATTATCAAACAGTCAATTCGGCTTCCGGAAAGGAAAAAGCACTATAGATAGTATCAGTATTTTAACTTCTGATATCCATTTAGCCTTTTCTAAAAATAAAGTAGTTTTAGCAACATTCTTAGATATTCATGCTGCATATGATAATGTTAATGTTAGTAAATTAATCCAAAAATTGAAAGACTTTAATGTTCCGGAAATGCTCACGAAGTTTATATATTTTATGCTCTCAGAAAGACATATTCATTTAGATCTCCCTGATGGAACTAGGTTAAGTAGAGTTCTTGGTAAGGGTCTACCACAAGGTTCTGTTTTAAGTCCTTTGTTATATAACATATATGCCAGTGACTTAGAGCGTTCATTAAATAATATTCACATCCTTCAATATGCTGATGATTTACTTTTATACTATGTTTCTCAATCTCCTGCTGAAGCTTGCCGAGTTTTGAATTTTTCTCTGACTCTGCTTAAGCAGTGGTTGGATAGAAATGGATTAGAGTTATCGGTTGAAAAAAGCGGTGTAGTATTATTCACCAAGAAACGTATTGCCCCGGATGTCAGTGTTTTATATGATGGATCCCCTATCGAAGTTAAAGACCACGTTAGGTTTCTGGGAGTAATGTTGGATTCCAAACTTTCTGGAATCCAACATTGCGAATACGTTGTTTCGAAGTGCGAAAGGACCTTGAATATGATGAAGTGTCTGTCAGGGGTCTGGTGGGGCGCTCATCCATCTTCGCTGAAACTAATATATAATGCTTTAATAAGAAGCATTCTCGAATACGCAACGTTTTTGCTCCAAGGAGGGAACAAAGCCGCTTTTAAAAAATTAGATGCTATTCAACACAAAGCTATGAGATTGATCCTAGGTGCTATGAAATCTTCGCCTATCAATGCCATGCAAGTGGAATGTGTCGAACCTCCTCTTAGCCTAAGGAGACAACTACTCAGCGATAAATTCGTATTTAAAGCTTATCAGTATTTAAATCATCCCCTATTTCCAAAACTACAAATTTTAGAAGAATACTTAAATTCACTCAGATATTGGAGACACAAATCACCAATCTGTCTCTCTATCAGCTATAAGAAACTAATAGCCCTAGAGGCTCCCATTTATCGTTCTCCTGTCTTACCATTATTTAAAATTAGTTTAGAGTCACTGCTCTTGGAACCTAACATTTGTTATAACATAGGTGTTAATAAAGATGACATAGAAGCAAACACTCTTTTTCATCATAATACAGATGAACAGTTTAGAAAAGCCAACTTCATTTTCACAGATGCTTCAAAATTGTCTCCATCTGAAAACGTAGGAGTAGGTGTTTTCCATTTACAGTATAATATAGTTCAAAAAATTAAATTACCTCCTGAAGCTTCGGTATTTACAGGGGAATGTTTAGGTATCTACAAAGCCTTAGAGTATATTATTTTAATGAAACTTAAAAACTCAGTGATATTTACTGATTCCAAAAGTACATTACAGGCTATACAAAAATTTCCTTTCAAAATGAAACCATGTTATCCAATTATATGTGATGTGAGGAAAATGCTTTTAAAATGTAAATTTTTTAATTATTCAGTTACTTTAGCTTGGATTCCAAGCCATCAAGGTATCAGTGGGAATGAAAGAGCCGATCAATTAGCCAAAGACGCGGTGAAATGTGGTGACCTACATCCCTATCTTAACTACTGTCATGATTTGACTACCTTGCCTAAAACTTGTTTATTAGATGCCTGGAGACAAATTGTCGCTAAAACTTCTCTGGTTAAAGGCAGAGTTTATTTTAATATTCAACCTAATATTCCTCTTAAACCTTGGTTTAGTCAATTACAATGTAATAAAACTTCTGCCAGCATAATTACGCGTATGCGTCTTGGCCATGTGTGCACTCCAGCTCATTTGGCTAGGTTGCATATCGTGAACAGTGACCTGTGTGATTGTGGAACTGATGTTGGAGACCTCGACCATCTATTCTTTTCTTGCCCCCGTTATGATCATTCCGTTTTCCTTAACTCCCTGGCAGCACTAGATGTTCCATTTCCTACCCGCATGTCCTGCTTATTAATGGATCCATGTAAATATTATAATATTTTATCATCATTTATTATTCTTAATAATATTAAAATATGATTTTTTTATATGCTCATACATTTACAATTTATTTAACTATTACCAATAATATTTTATCATTCCAAACCCAAACCAACTCCTCTGATCCTTTTCTTCCAAATTTCGATATTTTGCTTTCCCTGTTTCCCTACCTTTTATATAACTTGACATTGGCAAATTAGTAACACTGTATTGCCACAAAAAAAAAAAAAAAAAAAACCTTTCAGTTCAAAAGCGGGCCTTAAACAGCCCCCGTACCGCCTAACTGTATCGCTTTGACTCTGGCTTTGGTTTATGACGTCAGTGCACTGTCTGTCCTTGTCATCTTGTTATGATATGACAAGGACGGATAGAGCATTGCTATCGCTCTGGCTAAAGCTTTGAGTTAGGCGGTAGGGCCCCTGGGGCCTTACTATGAGCTCTTATAGCAGGACTTATATTGAACGGCATTACTTTTTCGTACCATGACCTCGATTTAGCAGGCCTGCGGAGGGCCTGCTTTAATACACGCTCTTAAACCGTTCACCATTTTTTATGTATGGACGAAGCGTACCATGACGCACGGTTTGACAGTTTGGGAGCTGTTTTATAGCGTCTGTAATGTCAAATAAAGCAATTCATAAAAAGTTCCTACGTGATCAACTTTTTCAAAATTGTTTAGTGTATTTAGTTAAGTTTGGTGTGAGAATTTTAAGATTTGTGAATTTCTTTTAATGTTTATTATTTAACAGTTGGATAAAGGCAACGCGACGTCTTCATATGTTGTTGATTATCACTAAAATAAAAAGAAACGATGAGAGATGAGACCCCATAAATAAGTACCTAATTTGCATCACATTTTATGTTATTATGAATAATAATAATCAAATAAAGAAGAAAATGATTATTGCTCGCTTCAACAAAGTGCTCCAAATTTGAATGATTTAGACAATGCAAAAACGATTTCGAAAAATAAAGGTATTCATTTTGGTGAAGCTGATATAGTGCTTCGATCGTACTGTGACTCAGATTTCGCGGGGGATTCAGACACTAGGCGTAGGTAGCACGTCGGTTTACGTGATTTGGCTGAACGGTGGACCAGTGGCATGGAGCTCAAGAAAGCAGCCGATCGTAGCGCTGTCAAGTACGGAAGCAGAGTTTATAGCCGCAGCAGAATGCTGCAAAGAACTCCTGTTCATCAGAGTCTTCATATATGAAATGACCAATGAGAAATTAGAAATAGAAATGAAAGTGGACAACCAGTCAGCGATTTGACTTATGAAGAAAGGAATTATGAATAAAAGAAGTAAACACATAGATGTGAGATACTATACTACCTAAAAGATCAGATTGATGCAAATAGAATAACAGTCAAATACTGTCCAACGGGTTCGCAGATAGCAGATATACTCACACACAACTCACAAAGTGTTTGTTTCCAGTGGAGTTTGAAAGGTGTCAAAGAAAACTTGTATCAGAGTGAGTGTTAGGTAGTGATAAGTGCGGGAAAAAGTGAAATAAGTGCGTTTTCGGTCAATATGTGGGGAATTAGTATGCAAGTTGTATAGGGTGTAAGAATTGTATAAGAAAGATGTAAAGGCGTGATGTAAACTTAAGAAGCCCAGTCAATTCACATTATCAGTTAAAGAGTTAAGGGGGTGCATATACTAATTAAGGGGGTGTATCTTGGCATATGTAATGATTCATTTAAGGGGGTGTGGAAATATATGTGGAAATATAAAAGTAAGAGAATCATTGACTTCAGAATTTTAAATAAACAATGGCAACATAAAACGGTGAATAACTTAAACTTTGGGAAGTTACTGTACAAAACTATTTTGTTAGATTTCTTAAGTTTCTATCACATTTACTTTTTATAATTGAAGATTTGTATTTGGTTGTTTGTATTTGTTTTGTTTGTATTTTGTATGTCAGTTAGATTAGTTAGATATTCGAGTGAGGAAGTAACAGTGTGAGATGACTAAGTTATTTATGATGTGTAATAAGATAGGTCGAGTAGGAGTTAAAGTTAATTGAAAGGTTTGGTTTTTGAAATGTAGTAAGTAGCTCGAGAAGTGTTGTAACGGGTTATAGGAATGGAGAGGCAGATAGAAAGTTTTGGAATGTTTGCAGTGTTTCAATGTTTGGGATACGTTAGGTCAAATATTATGTTAAGGGGTAGACAGGGGAAATGAGTGATAGATAACTTGAGATAGGTTTTGTAACTGTTGGTAGGAAGCTTTTAAGAAGTGTATAAGTCTGATTAGACAGATATTATAATTTGAAATTTAGTAGTGCTGTACAGATAGTTAGAAAACTGTTTTAATAAGTATGGTCAGCATATGCAGCAGATTGAGGGAGGCTTTCGACCTCCATGCATTGCTCTATGGTACATTCGAAGTTTAAGCTTGACAATCTGCTTTACATGCGACAAGAATGTCATTGCTTTGACGCACTTCCGCACTTCTTGTGAAACCGTTGTAATGTTTGGTTGGTGACATAAGCTTGTAGAGCTTATTCGATTCTCAAGCTTACGCGCTCACTAGACATGAAATAAAACCCTTTTAACGGATACTAGCCCCCAGTGACCACGGCAGCTGCAAAGGTGCCGAAAAAAATCAGAAATCAAACCAAATACCTACTACCTAATAACCAAAGAATATTTAATAAAACCGCGCTAGTATCCGTTAAAAGTGTTTTATTTCTTGTAGAGCTTAGTAATGCTATGTGTTTAAAATGTTTGTAAAGTAAGATAAAATAGAGTCCGTGTCAATAAATGTGTGAACAAAAGTCTCCTGGTCTCATTTATGTACATTTAAACAGATTTAATTATCAAATTAATGGTGTGCAATGATATTGAAAATAAAAAACTGAAATAATATAGGTAAGTTTAATTTGTTTTATGGACTTGCGACATTTTATTAGAGCACGCACCTAGTAAATCGCACTTAAAATTAAATATGAAGTATGAAGATGTAATACTTTATTTGCAATGTTCTCATTCCCTACCTTTTATATAACTTGACATTGGCAAATTACATAGATATAGTATATGCAAATTAGTAACACTGTATTGCCACAAAAAAAAAAAAAAAAAAGTATCCGTTATATTATTTTTCATCAATTTAGAACGTTGTCGCGTAGCAGACAGAAAACTATCCCCGCCAATTGGTAATGCGCAGGAACCTTGTCACATTAACATCCACATCGACGTGATCCGCAACTAAAAATGCCATGAAACAAGAAAATTCTTAATAGGTAATCTAATATAATTATTATTTATTGAATTATTATTTTCAGTAAGATTTACAATACATTACAAGAGTTTTTGAGGTTACTGCATTCTGCCAGACAAATCTCTGAGTCATCGATCGAGATTGAGTACATTTTTTAACCATGGAAAGTAAAATATGGCGATCGATGACTCAGAGATTTGTCTGGCAGAATGGACCCATCAACTTGTAAAGCGCTATCCACAGACTAATAAGAGATACTACTAGTTTTCGCATTACGTCTACAAAGCATTAGTGATCTGTGACAAACCATGCCAGAGACAAACTAACCGTTCACCTCGAGTCAAAACAATTTTTATGCCGTTCACCTAAAAGACGGTCATGGTACCGATTTAAGCAATTTTGTTTAAGGCCTGCTTTTCAACTGAACGTCTTAAGGATGGTTTCTTATTTGCTGATGGTAAGCCCCCAGAACTGATTAAAGCCTGCTTTCATACTAATCGTTGAGGTCATAGTACGAAAAAGTAAGGCAGTTCAATATAAGCCCTGCAAGGCCCCTTGTCAAGCATCGCTCCTAGACGATCAAAATGTGATTGACAAGCAATGCAATGTAAATGATTGACAAGCAATTTTGATCATTTAGTTAGGGGGTCCATTAGAGCGCGCACCGAAGTGCACTCGAGCGAAGCCACGGAACGCACCCCAAGGGCCCCGAGAGTCAAGTATAATATCATAGATATAGTATATTAAAAGGGGTATAATATAATCTGTCATGTGTCATGTCATGTCAGTCATCATAGACTAATATAATGGTCAGTCATCTTTTGTCGTGCCGTGCCGTGCGTGCGTGACGGCATAGGTGACGGTGATCGTTGATCGTGAAACGCCAAAAAAAGCTAGCTTCATTTTGGTTGGGGGGTTTGAATATATTTTTAAGCTTTCAATTCTCTATTAGTATCGGTGAGTTTATTTTCAATAAATATTAATAATTATAAGTTCTACTTAGTGTGAAGAGAATTCCAATTAAATAAACATGGATCACATCACACGTGTCCTGAGCCGCAATCTCTCGGTCGGCCTTTTTCGGTCATTTTGTTGCATTTTCTTGGATTATCAGTAACTTATTATATCTCTTCAGGAGTCTATACTAATAACGTACATATTTTCATGAAATTATTGTACAAAGTATTACTTTTTAGTGCTCATCTAGATTAACATTTCTCCACATGAAAAGAATAACGGTTTTCTCATTGTGTCAGTACTTTGCTTCGGCGGTCGGTTTTTTATTTATGACCACTTGTTTTATTTATTATTCACTTAAGTAATTCTAAATGGAAATGTCTATGTTCATTGAGGTACTCTAGTTTAAAATGTGAATGTGATTTTCGAATATTTCAGTATTAGTTTGAATGAAGATAATTATAGGTACTTTTGCTATGCGATCATTTAATTTACAAATAGACTGATAGAGTCACTAAACTAAAAGACAAAACGTAAAATGTAGGTAGGTACTGTAAGGATAGAGTATTTATAGGCTATATCTAGCCAATATAGCCTATAAATACTCTTTCCTTACAGTACCCAGTTTTATCAGAAAATTTATGTTTTAAAAAATCTGCCAAGTAATATCCAGCAAATAGCAAAATAAAGATGAGGACAAACCAACGCGTTCAGCCTGCGAGGCGTGCTCGGTGGCGATCTGCGAAGTGAAAACACAAAACTGGAGGAATATCGGAAATTATAAAATCCGATACACGGTAATAACTACGCAGTGATTTGATATGAGATTTGTTACAGAAAAGGATGAGAATTTGGGTACATAGTCACTCTCTGTTTTTATGGGCAGTTGTGTAAATATGATAATAAATAACCGTGTTAGTCATAACAAAATTTAAATTGGTATAAAAAATTATTTTAAATAATCTACTTAGTATCTAATCCTACGCCGAATCTCATCTTTTCTCGGTTGTTTTTATAATATGGATGAGAAGTGTCGTATAATATTCTATATTTTTGCACTTCAGCAATATTTTTTTCCGTCTCAGACATCGTTGACTACCTTCAAATTAGTTGCGTGCAGCGTTCAGATTGTGACGACAACCTCTGGACGCCACTGCCGAATGATCGCGCGGGCGAACGCTGCATTTCGAGCGGCCGGACGCACCGGTTTGAACATGTCACTACAAACGCTACTGCAGTATCTGATCGCAACTGCGCACGCGGACGCAAGCTGAACAAATTTCTAAAAATCTTTTTTGGCTATTTTTATGTTTTTAATTTGTGCTGGTCGTCCATCCTTTGGTGCCATAGTCTCAATTCTTCTTCTTATCGAATGAGGATTAGTGGCCACCTCTGGTGTTAGAGTTTATCAAGCCGCCTATAAGGCCTTTAACTTGGCTTAACGACTGTTATCAGATGACAACAGCTGGGACCGATGGTTTAAAGTGCCCTCCAAGCACGGAAGCGCTCAGTTGTAATGCCACCTATCTGACACCTGGCCACACCGAGCTTTACTTAACAAATGTGATCGAGTATGATCTGTCTGTCAAGTTTCGCTATGAGCGCTTCAATGGTCTCAATAAGTCTGTGCATCCCTGCATTAAAGCGTTGATTGTAGTATAATGGCCAAATGGCCGTTCTACTAAAAATACTTTCTACTCGTGGCAGGCCCTCAGATACAGCAATTTTCTAATATAAGAAGAAGCTGTGACACTAAATGCATGATGGACGATGGTCACCTATCATCATTTCCCTTGCCATTGCGAATTTGACAGATTATTACGCGGCGGCGGCGGCGCGGTGGCGGCTTACGCGTCACGTATCCACACTGTAGAGGTGCGGCGTCGTCGCGGCGGCGGCGCGGTGGCGGCGTCGTGTACAGGAGCGCTATGGAATCTAAAATGGCGGCACTTGTGCCATCTCACGCGGTTTATCATTGATTTTTAGTTATATGACTGATACAGCATATTTCCAACCCTATATTTCCGCCATTTTAGATTCTCTAATGGCGCGAGTTATACCTACCTACCCTGTTTTAAATTGTCATAACCTCACCATATTATGCCAAGGACAAGAAGGACAACCAGGGGTGGAATTGCGTAAAGTAATCGTATTCATTTGACAGTTCATATCGTATTCCATCGGCTGCAATTTGTATGGAATAATGACATATATTATAATACAATATGAACTGTCAAATGAATACGATTGACTTTACGCAATCGCCTAGCTGACTGAATACAGGATGGCGATGCCACAATGTGTAATTAAGAATTAAATTTAAATATTCATTTATTGTAAAAATTGTAAGGTCGAAGAATAAAGGCTTTATTATCATTATTATAACCATTATCTCAATCAGCAGACATGCACAGTAAGAACGTACAGACAAACAGAGAACCTCCTCCTTTTTTGAAGTCTGTTAAAAATAGCCGTTGTCCTCAGAACCGCAATGTCTAACAACGGTAGCAGGAAGCGCGCGGCGCCGGCGTCCGGGCGCACCGCGAAGATCCGCAAGCCGCGCAAGCCTCTGTCCGACGACGAGAACAGCAACGACTCCGCGCTGTCCGACCAGCAGCCGCAGGAGCTCGCCCGGACACCCTCGCCGATCATCGACGAGCCCATGCCGAAGCTGCCCGAAGTAAGTGCCACTATAGCCAAGTGGAGATTTGCAAGCCCCTGTCCGACGACGAGGTCAGCAACGAGTCCTCGCTGTCCGACCAGGAGCTCGCCTGGACACCCTCGCCGATCATCGACGAGCCCATGCCGAAGCTGCCCGAAGTAAGTGCCACTATAGCCAAGTGGAGATTTGCAAGCCCCTGTCCGACGACGAGGTCAGCAACGAGTCCTCGCTGTCCGACCAGGAGCTGGCCCGGACACCCTCGCCGATCATCGGCGAGCCCATGCCGAAGCTGCCCGAAGTAAGTGCCACTATTGCCAAGTGGAGATTTGCAAGCCCCTGTCCGACGACGAGGTCAGCAACGAGTCCTTGCTGTCCGACCAGGAGCTCGCCCGGACACCCTCGCCGATCATCGCGAGCCCATGCCGAAGCTGCCCGAAGTAAGTGCCACTATAGCCAAGTGGAGATTTGCAAGCCCCTGTCCGACGACGAGGTCAGCAACGAGTCCTCGCTGTCCGACCAGGAGCTCGCCCGGACACCCTCGCCGATCATCGACGAGCCCATGCCGAAGCTGCCCGAAGTAAGTGCCACTATAGCCAAGTGGAGATTCGCAAGCCCCTGTCCGACGACGAGGTCAGCAACGAGTCCTCGCTGTCCGACCAGGAGCTCGCCCGGACCCCCTCGCCGATCATCGATGAGCCCAGGGCGAAGCTGCCCGAAGTAAGTGCCACTATAGCTAAGGGGGCGTCCATTAATTACATGAGGCCTTTGGGGGGAGGAGGGGGATCGAGCCAAATCTCACGACATTTCACCAAAGGGAGGAAAACCAAACTCAAACTATTGTTCTAATTCCATACAAAAAAAAGATTGTGTTATATTTCCCTCCCATACAAAAATCAAAGAGTTGATGCAAACAGTTTACACTACCATAAACTATCGGATATACTGCTCGCTCACAGTCAATGCGAGTGAAAGAGAGAAAACGATAGTTTACAGTAGAGCCACAGTTAAGCCAGACAAAATATAAAGTCTATTTTTTGATCTGTAAAGTAAGTTAAGGCGCGGTGGTAGTGAAACTAGCGCCGCCACTACATTTATTTTTATTACTCGTAAACCAACCAAGTCAATATTTAACAAAAAGCTTATGTAATAATTTCTTAAGTTGTCTATATATTTTTTGAATAACTCTTCAACAGTTTTCATTCTTTCTGTAAGTTTTAAAATTCATTTTAGCTCAAAGTGGCCACTTTTGGCAATTATGGATTTTAAAACTTACAGAATGAATGATAAATGTCGAAGAGTTATTCAAAAAATATTAGAGACAATTTAAGAAATTATTACATAACCTTTTTTTTTAAAATTGACTTGGTTTACGGGTAATAAAAATAAAAGTAGTGGCGGCGCTAGTTTCACTACCACCGCGCCTTAAATTAAAACTTAACCGGGACATGTAAGAAAGCCCCTTACACTATTTGTCTCGCAGGAGTTGCTGAAGACGTTCTACAAGAGCCCCGGGGTGCTGATGATCTCTGGGCTGGTCTCCTGGGACCTGGTGGCCAAGCGGGAGAGCAACCCCACCAAGCGCACCCACCCCAATCTCTACACCTTCCACAAATTCACCGACCGTCGAGTTAGTCAACATAATTATGCTTTTATAGTATTACTAGGCCGCCTGCGACTTTGTCTGCGTGGAAAGTTTTTTGCTATCCTTCTGTGTATGCAAAATTTTATGGCGTTTGGTTGAGTAGTTAAGGCGAGGCAGTTCACGAAATATACTCTTTTAAGGTTGAATATTGCATAGCTTTAATTGACGCTTCGCCAGAAATTTGACTAAAGGAGTCGTTCTTTCCTGGGTTCACTTTTTTTAAATTTTCCTACACCCATAATATTTTTTTTTTCTCGTAGATTTCTCTCGTGGGACAAGGTTTTCAAAAAGAAAAAATATTAATCCCTGCAAACATAAATAAAAAAATATTTAAAAACTTGAATAATGGTGCTCTTCATCGTGTATTTCTTAATGTTTTCGCTAATAAAAGTGTCTTACTATTAATTTTACTCTCCCGAGTATATCAATAATAGTAGTTTATGATACTGATGCATAATGAGGGGTATTAAAACATGAGTGTGTGTTTAAAAACCGAGCCGTAGGCGAGGTTTTTAATAGTATCACACGAGTGTTTTAATACCTAGTTATGTGCAGTTTCATACACTACTTTATCTACACTCATACATTTAGGATTGAACCTACTAAATAAAAGATCAACGTTAGAAAGAAGATTGAGACTTTGATTGTATTAGCTTTACCTTGTAATAAGTCATTACCTTAGCTGCATCTAAAATATCGAGCAGAGTCAAATTTTCTTTACATTTTAAATCAAGAATTAAAAAAACCTACGAAATCCAGTACAACAAAATGTTGAAATTGAAATCAAAACATTTTTGTAAAGCTCTAAAAATGGCGCGCATTCCATTAGATTAGAAAAAAAATAATGAGATGAGTGCACTGGGTTGCGTTCAGAATCTACGCTCCGAGTGCAACCGAACTCTCTAACGGCGTTCCAAACATAAGCGTGACTTCCGGTTGTAACAACTTTCCCGTTCCAAACGTCAGAGCGTTGCAACTTTTTAACCATCAAAAACGGTGGTTGAAAAACGCTGACGTTTGTCTATAGTAAAATTGTCAATGTCATTTGACATTATTTTGTATTTTGATGTTTTTGTGTCAAATTTTTTAAAATATTCATGGTAGCTCCTCAGAAACAGATTTTATTTCATTTAGAATAAAGGAAAGTTTAAATTATTCGCATTCCAAATGGAAAACGAAGAATTTGTACTATTAATGTCATTTAAAGTTCTTGGTCGTTCCGAACCTTAGAGCCAAAAACGAAACAACCGCACTCTTAGCCTCTGAACGCAACCCTGCAAACTAATCGCACTAATGTCATCGATCACCATAGAGTGCATTTTAATCATGGAAAATGTGTGGGAAAATATCGTTGTTTTTTTTTTAATATCACGGCACTGCCTACTTCTTGGATTTGCCCTGTATCGTAATGAGAAAAAAAGTTATTTTATGATTCAGTTGACTGCATCGTAATGAGTTTTTTTTTAAATTTTTCGTGTCCACGAAAATAAAGTACGTATTTATATTACCTTTTTTGAATTCATATTTGGAACATTACGTTGTGAGTGTAGATAAATTCTAATACTTGTTACAAGTTTTTACTGTTGATTAAATCCTGAAAATCCATTTTGTGCGGCTGCCGGCTGTTAAGGGATTTCCTGTCCTTTGCATTTTTGAAAAATCGATGTTGCCAAGGCAGAAAAACGTTTTGGGTTGCTGTTTTATTAACTTTAACTATCCAACTTTAAAATTAAAAATAAAATGTTTGCAGGTTTAAAAAAAATATATTGATACATGGACAGGTTCCTTATTTTGTTCTCTTTCCATAAAATATAATTTTATGACTAGGCCACGGGTTACTCAAATGGGCCCAGCCTCCATACAAAAATGGAACATCTCCTTTAGTACATTTTTATTGATTTCTGAAATACTGGATTATTTATTAAAAATGTACTCTGTTATTGTGTTAGATCGATAAAAAAGCTATCCTTTTTGCATAAATAATCATATCACTGTTGTTGAAAATTACGAAATCTAACGATTTGAAATTTATTTTTATAAGTTTTCATGGTTACAGAGTTACCATGCCATTTTTCAATATTCTGTTTGGTTATTGTGTTTCTTTGTTTCTTTTTCTGTCTACAGTAAATTTTGTGAAGTAGAATTCTACATCAGTACTTCACATTGAAAGTTCGAAAATCAGTCTTTTCATCAGATCGTGAACTGGCCTCGCCTTAAGACGTGAAGGCGTAACAAACAAACGGTCTTTTGCATTTATAATATTAGTAAGCAAGCAAGTAGGAACTAGCGACCCGCCCTCGCTTCGCGTCGGCGTAGTTTGGTAATGTAGTGCAGTTGAGTTATTTTTTTGCGACAAATCCTAAGATATTCATTAGAATTTTATGGTGCAAAAGATTATGATATTTTTTTTTATTTATTCAGAAAACCAACAGCTATATTAGGTACAGATTGAGTAATTACATATAAGTCTTAAATAAGCCAATTATAGGTTTCCATAGCTATAACAATATCATTATTACAAAATTGATGTTACAGATATCGTTACAAATACCAGAACATTTGATATTCTTGTAGAATAAATTAATTGAATTAATTGACAGAAATTGTTGCTTGGCAATAATTACAGATACAAAAATTAATAAAAATGGATCATAGGCATTTCAAATAGTTCAATTAGTTAAGCAGCTGTTGTTCTGAAATGCTTAATGCCACTAACGTATTTAAATTGATAAGGATTAATATGGTATCCGTCTAAATAGCTTTCCAATTACTTTAAAAGATATAATGGGTATAAGTAAGTTATTCTTAAAAGATAGATATATGCCATGGCAGACATTTTGTAGATCTATAAAAGAGGAACAGGGGCCCTACCGCCCAAGTGCCGTCGACTTCGCCGTCTACTTCATTTGACAGATGGATGAAATACCTACCTATTTCCTTTTGGTACAAATAAAAACTTACCAAAGAAAAGTAGCAATGTATTACAACCATCTGTCAAATGAAGCCGACGGCGAAGTCGACGACACTTGAGCGGTAGACCCACAGTTCCATCATACATTATTTTGTTATAGCTCAGGGCATTATAATAGGCAGCGTTAGGCGGCTTAACTTTTATAGAGACTTTGAAGTGACAATTATTGTTATATTTCAACCAATTTACACAAATCCTTGACAAATTATACCTAAATCTTCCTCATAAAGTCTTACAGTTTGAAACATTAATCACTAGTGGCTCTGGGAGCTCTGGGTGTGGACCTTGCTTTTATGACATTTTTGAATTTTTTTCGAAATGGCTGAAATATGTTTTTACTATGACTATAAAACTAAATTGACTAAAAAAATCTAAATAATTGTCGATTCCGCTCACAAAAATCTTGTGAGTGGCACAAAAATTCCCGAGGATCGGTTTAGAAATGCGACTTCTAGAGGAGAGCAGATGGGCAGCCGGACATACGAAAGTATTTTGCCCAAGCTGAAACGGAGACACTTCGCGCTCCCTCAGTCAAAAATAGTTGTTGGCTATGACTAGAGACCGGATTAAAATTGCAATTGAAATATGCATTTGCATATTTCATATGCATTTGCATATTTAGCCCCTTTTCAGTGGTAGTTGCATGTTGGCAAAAAAAAAATCATGCATATTTACGCTCAATCTCGTTCATCGTTCACATGTCTAAACAATGGCACTGAAATTTAAATTCGGCCTAGTCACCTCAGTGCATGCCTCAGTGGATGTAGAACGGTCCTTTCCGCTTACAAAAATATATTAGGTGATCTTAGACACTATTTGTCTTTAGATCATTCGGAACAGTACTTAGGGTGGATTCGTCCAAACTTCAACATAAACGGGAATAACTATACCAAGAATACATCTATTCCACGATTTTTTTCTCGAGTAAAGAAATGGTCATTTTTCCATGCAATCCAAAGATAAATTACTCTTGGGATTCTTATTCCTTCATTAGTGAGTGAATATGCGAATGAACGTATTATCCTGCCAATTGTCATTGTTCTATAAACAAACTATTTAAAAGGCAAAGTCTTGTCAACTCTATTTTGTCGCCTTGTACGTATCTGTAGCGGTCAAAGTCAAATGTCAAACAAATGTCACTGACATATGGCACGCGGACGCCATTAAAATAAAAAAATAATAAATAAATACTCGCGGAATAACTCTGTTATTCCCCGCGAAATGGTGGTATAGCGACTATTCCCGAATAGGCAAAATACTCTGAGAATAGTGTGTGGTAAAACGTAATTTCGATTTACTCTTGAATAACTGGTCATTTTATCTAAGAATAACAGTTATTCTCAATTGGTTGAATCCGCCCTAAGGGCGAACCGAAATTACGTTTTACCACATACTATTCTCAGAGTATTTTGCCTATTCAGGAATGGTCACTATACCATCATTTCGCGGGGAATAACAGAGTTAATCCGCGAACATTTTAATGGCGTCCGCGTGCCGTATGTCAGTGACATTTGTTTGACATTTGACTTTGACCGCTACCAAGGGTCTGACATGCTTTGATAGAGCGAGATCGTCTTATTAAGATTCCTATAGGAGGAAATAGAGAAGAGTGTCATGTTTTTTCTCTATCACCGACCGGACTTTTTTTCATGGTCGGGTTATAGGCAGAGATCAACTAAGCAAAACAAACAAGTGGGGTTATACCAAAAGTGCCAGAGAAATTAAAGTTTTTGTGGATAACTCCCTAATTAATATTGAAGATTTATTATAAATCGAATGTGTAGTGTTTGTGTCTAGCATTCAAAATGGTGGGATGTTCGATATTTGGCTGCAAAAGCAACAATCAAAGGAAAGAAGCGGGCGTTACATTTCATGCGTGAGTACACTGTTTTCTATATTTTGATCACGTATTTCTTTCTCAAATCTCACAGGAACCAAGTTTCTGAGCTAAATCATTAGTTATATCATGAAAAACCTGATAAATAGGAAAAATCTAAAAATTATTTCTAAAAATAACCTCGTAAACATTTGACATGCAAACCGGTAAAATTGCGTACATCTACGTAATAGTACTAATAGTAGAAGTCAGCTTAGCTTTGACGTCCACTAAAATCAGTAGGTTTATAATTCGATTTCCGGATGCCTACTATATAGAAAATTTTCCCCAAAAATTACCCCATATTTCAGGGAATTTCTAGCGATTTCATTTTTCCAGATTTCCGACGGAAGATAAAACTCGTGAAAAATGGATAGAAGCAAATGGAAAAAAGAATTAGGTGCCACACACGAATTTGTTCAAAACATTTTGAAAAAAATTGTTTCCGAAAATCAGAAAAACTAACGTTAATAAAAAAAGTTCTGTATTCCAACGTTTAATAAAGACTTTACCTGTTTTAATTTAAAGTTTATCTTTTTATTCCATTAACCACACAATCTCAATATCAACTACAGCTCGCGCAACATAACTTGACCCAAGATGGCGCCGATCTGCGCAGGTACAGACGCTCACAAAATGTTTAAGAGCGAATTAAGTTTAGTTAGTAAAATTAAATAAATAAATACCTAGTTTTACTTATTTATTAAATCTTTGAATGTGAACAATGAAAATGCCATACCTACGACCATACTAGTTAATCACGAATTTTTTGTTTTGAATTAATCACTGTCACTAAACGGTGTTATGCCCTCAATGAAACTACCAATCCTTTTTGATATAACAATATATGTTATAAACCATTTGTCTTGTTTGTCGCTTAAGAACTGTATTGCTTAAACGACTTTGCGGCGGCATTTTAACGTTTGAAAAACCACTCATTAAATTTAGCACTCGACTGTCCTTAAAGACACTCGCGGGTGGTGTGCGGGCGCGCAGCGCGCGGCACATCCGTTACCATGGTTACGCGGGGAGCAGCCGCCCGCGCTTCATACCCCCTACCCAGTTGCGCCTAAAAATCGTCCGACGCGCAGGTTCAAGTTATGTTGCGCGAGCTGTACCTGAGCGAACCCCAGCTAGTTTACTATATCTCTCTTTTTTTAGCAGAGCAGTTGTGTGTACTCCCGTCCCGACTGCAATGACGATTGTTATTTAACTTTAGTTCGATTTTAGCAGGGAAGACGTGTTTTTATTTTTCTTAATACCATTTATAATTATACTGAGTTTTTGCATGCTGGAAATGGCGAATTGTCTAAACATTTTATTAATATCTCTGCTGTACCACAATTACTGCGAATAAAGTTTATTTCCATTTCTATTCTATGTATACGTATGTTACCGTAAAGTACGGAATCCGTTAATCTGCAGATTAACTGGTCGAGTCAGTTAAGGGGATTGTCAACCACGTGGTCTCCATACAAACGGCGATAACGTTTTCCACCATCTAAACCTTAACCTACAGTAATTAATTTTTGGTATTTTTTTGAAATGCCTAAATACTAGGGCTGTACGTTTTGATTTTTTAAATATTTATAATAGATTTCGAAATATTTGCATTTTAGTGATTTCATACAAAACACAGAAGTGCCAATATTTTCAAATCTACAATGAATATTTTAAAAATCAAAACGTACAGCCCTAGTTTTTAGGCATTTCAAAAACATACCAAAAATTCATTGCTGTAGGTTAAGCTTTAGAGGGTGGGAAACGTTATCGCCGTTTGTATGGAGACCACGTGGTTGACAATCCTCTTAAAGCACAGAATACATAATAGTACCGAAATTTTTCTTAAAGTAGACGATTTCCGTGCTTTAACTAGTAATCTGCACATTAACGGATGCTACCCCGTTAAGGGTACTTTTTCTGATCATGGCAACCCCATATTTTGACGTCATAATATATCTATCCCTTACACCCGGTCGCTCGGTAGCGCATCTACCCCTTTTAATATACTATATCTATGACCGCTACTGATACGTCTAAGGCGACAAAATAAAGTTGACAAGACTTTGCCTTTTAAATAGTTCGTTTATAGAACAATGACAATTGGCCGGGTAATACGTTCATTCACATATTCACTCACTAATGAAGGAATAAGAATCCCAAGAGTAACTTATCTTTGGATTGCATGGAAAAATGACCATTTCTTTACTCGAGAAAAAAATCGTAGAATAGATGTATTCTTGGTATAGTTATTCCCGTTTATATTGGAGTTTGGACGAATCCGCCCTTAGTCGTATACATTTTTAAAGGTAATGTCAAATAAAATTTGTAACTGATATTTTCGCAAATACGATTGTTATCGTTGAGTAATAAATATTACCTTTATAGAATATGAAAAACCTTAAAAAACGTCTTTTTTATTATTTCATGTTGCAAAAGGGCCAAAACCTTTTTATGGATTTTCGTGCATATTTTAGCTATTTTTCTTGCATTGTTGCATGCATATTTTGGGCTTTTTATGTTGCATATAATCCGGTCTCTAGCTATGACAAAGTACAAAACTGTTGAGCTACCTTTGTTGTTGACTGTACCTACGTGATAGAACTCCCTTCGTCAACTCTGATATGAGCCAAAATAATCCACATTCAACTAAAATATATTGCTGCTGTATGTATATTAAATAGTTTAAACTCAATACCTTATTGGTTACGTCCAGTACCGGCTGATCGTGAGCGGATGCAGCGCTGGGCATTCGGTGCTCGTCTCCGAGGAAGGAGAAGCATACACATTCGGTGAGTGATACATGCTATTATATTATGTAATTAATTAATTAGTAAAATAAGGGTCTTGACAGACGGACATACACACAGACGGACATCATAGTGATCCTATTACTAATTGTATTTAATTCTATTATTCCCAAGAAGATAAGATATAAAGTCTGTTTATCCTTATGTATAAAATACTGTTATTAAAAGGACAACTATTTCGTAACAGTCTTTTATAAGTTTATAATTAATGTTGTCTTATTAAATGAAATTGTCAAAAATTGTACTATGTGTGGTAATATTTGTTGTACTTATTATAAAATTGTTTTTTTTTCAATAAAGAGTTGGCTGAAGATTGTTTTCCAAATGAAATAAACAGACTTTAAACATCAATTTCTAAATCCTGCGAGTAAGAGACAGCATGATATTTAAATCTATGCGTTGGAACGGGCTGTTTTGCATCTGTTTCGCTTGTCGTACGTCTGACAATTCGTGGAATCGTGGCGGAACTGCTGCGGTGCCGCTGGTATTGTTTCGCGGAGATGTGCTACAGGCGTAAGTGGGTACACCGAGAATGTACCAGTAGCCTCAAACAACTGTGTTGCTTGGCGCAGAACATAGAGAACTTCGCTAATCTGACGTCCGACCTCCACTAATGGAGAGGCACTTGAAAAAAAGTGAATTTGTCATCGTTTAACAGGTCGCAACTCGTGCGGCCAGCTCGGGTTCGGGGACACGACGACGCGAGCGGAACCCGAGCCGGTGCCCGCGCTCAAGGGACACAACATCATACACGCCGCGGTCGGCAGGAACCACACGCTGTTCGTCACCGGTAACTATGACCAACATTACAATGACCCACTTTAGGTACGTTTTACTACATCCCAATCTCCTACTTCAAACATCAAAACTCCCTTCTTTCCTAAACTGCCGCTACTAGCTTGTACTATTGTACAGGCTAGTAGCGGCAGTTTTGAAGTGAGTGTTTTAGTGTGGTTGCAGGTATTCCTGCAACCACACTAAAACACTCTTTTCAACACTTACCGAACTCCATGCATTCCTTCGCAAATTATTCCACTTCGTTTCGCAATCACTCAACTTATCACAAATCACGGATATCACAAACAATACCTAAACCGCTTCAACATAATACCTGATAATCACTGTCCCTGCGACAACACAACCCACAAACCTTGGAACACATACTCAAATTCTGCCCAAGATTTGCCTCACAAAAAAATGACTACCTCATTGCCACAAACAATATTTCTTAACGAGGTTATAACCAAAAACAGATATGCGGAAGCATTCAAAAAATTTGCTAACACAATCATCAATAGTCTTAAAGAATTCAATAAAACTTTAAAAACATACAACACACGTTTAAATAAATCAGAAACCAATAGAACTTCAAGGCATTCAAAAAATTTGCTAACACAATCATCAATAGTCCTAAAGAATTCAATAAAACTTAAATTGAAAACATACAACACACGTTTAAATAAATCAGAAACCAAGAGAACTTCAAGGCATTCAAAAAATTTGCTAACACAATCATCAATAGTCCTAAAGAATTCAATAAAACTTAAATTAAAAACATACAACACACGTTTAAATAAATCAGAAACCAAGAGAACTTCAAGGCATTCAAAAAATTTGCTAACACAATCATCAATAGTCCTAAAGAATTCAATAAAACTTAAATTAAAAACATACAACACACGTTTAAATAAATCAGAAACCAAGAGAACTTCAAGTGTATACCGAAAGCACGAACGAAGGGTAATCTGAAAAACTATACTTAAATACTGTTATTAAAAAAAAACATTCTCGAGCCGGTGCCCGCGCTCAATAGCCCAGGACTTTTAGTAAAAAACCTAGGACTAATTCCGGCGGAAGGTTTTTTGTTTTTAAAGTGTTCCTTAGGTCCCCCTGAATATATCTGGAAAGTTCCCCGTGGATCCCGTGTACGCTCTCCCCTCCGCCCCCTCAAACGTCTCCCTGATTTTAGTTTTTTCTATTTATCTCAGAAACGGTTGAAGATAGAAGAAAGTTGTCAACGTATGATATAATTGTTATGAAATATCCAACCCGTCGACACTTTAATCATTTCGATGTGAGCTGTAGTCTCTGAACTATACCTACAGACGTTTCACCAAAAAAATGTTTTTGCCCAAAAATCGTTCTTTGTACTAGTTTTTTAAAAAAAGTAGTGGAGTTGTGGCAAAATTTTATGAGGTCATATAAATCTCGATACGTAGAAGAATAAAACGAGGTATAATACATTGTTATAGCAGCATCGGTTCACGATTCACACCGAATGGTGTCAACGCCACGATGTAATTTTTAGCCCAATACTTTTCAATAAAAATTTCGCGATACCTAGGACTAATTCCGGTGGTAAGCTTTTGTCTTTTAAAATGTTCCTTAGGTCCCTTTGAACATATCTGGAAAGTTCCCGATGAATCCCGTGTCCGCTCCCCCCTCCCCCTCAAAAATCTCCCTGCTTTAAGTTTTTTCTATTTATCTCAGAAATGGTTGAAGATAGAAGAAAGTTGTCAACGTATGATATAATTGTTATGAAATATCCAACCCGTCGACACTTTAATCATTTCGATGTGAGCTGTAGTCTCTGAACTATACTTACAGACGTTTCACCAAAAAAATGTTTTTGCCCAAAAATCGTTCTTTGTACTAGTTTTTAAAAAAAGGAGCGGAGTCGTGGCAAAATTTTATAAGGTCATATGAATCTAGATACGTAGAGGAATAAAACGAGGTATAATACATTGTTTTAGCAGCATTGGTTCCCGATTTATAGCGAGTGGTGTCAACGCCACGATGTAATCTTTAGCCCAATACTTTTAGTTGCTCTGACTGTAGTCACTGCGACCTAAAAGATCTATTGTGACTCGCCACTCCACTATAGTAACTAAGCCTTGCGGCGTCCAGAGTATAGTATCTTCCTGGTTTGAAGAGATTTTATTTCCTCCGGGTCGATTACGTGTCGCCCTAGATGGACACTACGCTTGTTAGTTATTTATTTATTTATTATTGCCTTCATTTACTGAGTTTATATCGTAGACACGGGCGCGGTGTACGCGTGCGGCGACAACAAAAGCGGTCAATGTGGCCTAGGGAACACGACGCCGCAGATACTGAAGCCGACGCGCATCAGATACAGGTATTTCATACTGATTGTTTAATGGGACCCTGTGAACTTCGTGTCACCTACAATTTATTTGGTTATTTTTATTTACCTTGTAAATTTTAAAATATTGAAAACCAGCGCCATCTTTTTAGTTAGTTAATAGCAAAGCATACTAAAACGAAAGCAACACTATACGAATGCTTTTTATTTATCAAAAGTTAGCTGTCAAAAGTAATCTGAAATTATTGGCAATGTTGGATTTTTTAATTATTTAGCTTTTCTTTTGGGAATTTCCTACTTTTTTTTGTTTCTAAACCACCCCAGTACTAGAGTAAGTCAAGTC
This sequence comes from Agriphila straminella, assembly GCA_950108535.1. Lineage (NCBI taxonomy): Eukaryota > Metazoa > Arthropoda > Insecta > Lepidoptera > Crambidae > Agriphila > Agriphila straminella. The sequence continues at coordinate 1,867,767 of OX467303.1, read as the reverse complement.
AAAATAAAATCTCAGTAATTTTCATTTATTTTTTTATTCCTTCAGGGCGAACCATACACTTTCAAATAGTTGTTAATGTTACATTTCAGTGGAGCGCCCATAGTGAAGGCGGGGTGCGGCGCAGAGTTCTCTATGATCTTGGACTGCAACGGGGCACTGCATTCGTTCGGCCTGCCCGAATATGGACAGCTGGGTGAGTAGCTTGTTTACCATATTATCTACAACCCGCAGGCTGATTATCTAATAAAAATGGTACATATTATCACTAAAGTATCCTATTTCAAACAAAAAAAGAATCATCTAAATCGGTACATAAACAAAGAAGATATGGTCGATCATCCGTATAAGTTCATAAAATGGTAACGAAAACGACAGTATTTTCAGGTTTTCCTGAAAAATACTGAACCGATTTTAAAATTTCAAAAAATGGGACCAACTTGGGAACAAACCTGATCTAATAACATTTAAATCATTTCAATCGTTTCATCTGTCTTCGGGTAATCGGTGGACATACATAAAAAAAACATAGATACAGCCGAACAGAAAACCTCCTCCTTTTTAGAAGTCGGTTAAAAACCACCTAGTGACACATTGCTACTTTTCTTTGGTATGTTTTTTACCCCAAAAAGAAGTAGCAATTTCATATGTTTCAACATTCATCCGTCAAATGAGACCGGTCGCTAGGTGGTTTTTAATTAGACAATCAGCCTGCGGGTCAAGTTAACTCGGCACCTGGCTCGAATGATTTTTTCCCACACTAGATAACTTTTGGTCAGATACTTTAATGGCTGTGTAATTAATGGTTTATTTAGACTACATAAGCAATATGATAGTGGAATGATAGCACTTGAAGCATAATATGTGAAATATTATAAGAAAACGTCCGTGTTTTACTCAGGTGCAGAGTTAACTTGACCGGGTTGTATGGTAGGCATAGATAAATAGATAAATTTTTATCTTTTGCTGTTTGGGGATATAAATATAAAGAATAACTTGGGATGAATAATTGTATGTATAGTATAATAACATCAACATTTTCGAGAAAAAAAGGAAAGGTTAAAAATAACCATTTTATTTTACAGAAAAATGTTCTATAAACAGGACAGCGATTCCGAGCGAATGCTTTTTTATTTTCGCGCTTTGTTGTATAAAACTTGCATTTTTATTGATTAAATTATATATTAATGGGATTGAACATCTTAGTATGAGAGGCTGGCATAGTGGTAACAAGTTTTTTTTTATGTTTAACGGGGATTTCGGAAATATAGCACAATAAAATCTGTGTCTATCGATAGAGGATCTATACAAGGTGTTTGGTAAAAGCCTTATGGTAGATAGGGACCATCAAACTGAACAATTTTTATTATGGGACCAACTGTGAAATCGTGAAAAAAAATCTAATAACGAAAATATCTAAAACAGCTGTTTGATGGTCCCTATCTACCATATCCGGCTTTATAAGGCTTTTACCAAACACCTTGTAGATGGACAAAAAATGACATAATGATGTAAAGTCCTAAAGCGCAACGTTTCCGAGATAATCCATGTTAAAGATCCTGAGGGCCTTGCCAAAGTAACATTCACAAATTTTCGTAATCGCTTCGCTTTCGAAACATGTATGGGATTGACATAAGGTTTCGTTAACGAAATCGAATTTTAAAACGTCAAATCCATACATGTTTCGAAGCGAAGCGATAACGAAAATTTGCAAATGTTACTTTGGCTAGGGGGGCTGTATAGATAAAATCCAAGCTATGTACCGGTTTATCTCGAAAACGTTGCGCTTTAGGACTTAACATCACAAGACACTCTTTGTTCATCTATCTATATATTCCCGATCGTTATACATTGGTTAGGTTTCACAGTGCTCCGCTATTATTTCCGAAATAAAAAAATATGGTTACTATACCGAAATGTTTAAAACCCATTATGTCGCATTATGCCCCTATAACTGCATTGTGAATGTTAAACACTCTCCGAACAAAAGATTTTTAAACACTGTTTACTTAACTAAACACGTGTTTAAATGTGATGCTGTCACTTTTTGACATTATTGTTTGACAGAGACAGGCATCACATTTAAACAAGGGTCTGACATGCTTTGATAGAGCGAGATCGTCTTATTAAGATTCCTATAGGAGGAAATGGAGAAGAGTGTCATGTTTTTTCTCTATCACCGACCGGACTTTTTTTCATGGTCGGGTTATAGGCAGAGATCAACTAAGCAAAACAAACAAGTGGGGTTATACCAAAAGTGCCAGAGAAATTAAAGTTTTTGTGGATAACTCCCTAATTAATATTGAAGATTTATTATAAATCGAATGTGTAGTGTTTGTGTCTAGCATTCAAAATGGTGGGATGTTCGATATTTGGCTGCAAAAGCAACAATCAAAGGAAAGAAGCGGGCGTTACATTTCATGCGTGAGTACACTGTTTTCTATATTTTGATCACGTATTTCTTTCTCAAATCTCACAGGAACCAAGTTTCTGAGCTAAATCATTAGTTATATCATGAAAAACCTGATAAATAGGAAAAATCTAAAAATTATTTCTAAAAATAACCTCGTAAACATTTGACATGCAAACCGGTAAAATTGCGTACATCTACGTAATAGTAGAAGTCAGCTTAGCTTTGATGTCCACTAAAATCAGTAGGTTTATAATTCGATTTCCGGATGCCTACTATATAGAAAATTTTCCCCAAAAATTACCCCATATTTCAGGGAATTTCAAGCGATTTGATTTTTCCAGATTTCCGACGGAAGATAAAACTCGTGAAAAATGTATAGAAGCAACTAGAAAAAAGAATTGGGTGCCACACACGAATTTGTTCAAAACATTTTGAAAAAAATTGTTTCCGAAAAACAGAAAAACTAACGTTAATAAAAAAAGTTCTGTATTCCAACGTTTAATAAAGACTTTACCTGTTTTAATTTAAAGTTTATCTTTTTATTCCATTAACCACACAATCTCAATATCAACTACCTGAGCGAACCCCAGCTAGTTTACTATATCTCTATTTTTTTTAGCAGGGCAGTTGTGTGTACTCCCGTCCCGACTGCAATGACGATTGTTTTTTAACTTTTGTTCGATTTTAGCAGGGAAGACGTGTTTTTATTTTTCTTAATACCATTTATAATTATACTGAGTTTTTGCATTCTGGAAATGGCGAATTGTCTAAACATTTTATTAATATCTCTGCTGTACCACAATTACTGCGAATAAAGTTTATTTCCATTTCTATTCTATGTATACGTATGTTACCGTTAAAGTACGGAATCCGTTAATCTGCAGATTAACTGGTCGAGTCAGTTAAGAGGATTGTCAACCACGTGGTCTCCATACAAACGGCGATAACGTTTCCCACCCTCTAAACCTTAACCTACAGTAATTAATTTTTGGTATTTTTTTGAAATGCCCAAATACTAGGGCTGTACGTTTTGATTTTTTAAATATTTATAATAGATTTCGAAATATTTGCATTTTAGTGATTTCATACAAAACACAGAAGTGCCAATATTTTCAAATCTACAATGAATATTTTAAAAATCAAAACGTACAGCCCTAGTTTTTAGGCATTTCAAAAACATACCAAAAATTCATTGCTGTAGGTTAAGGTTTAGAGGGTGGGAAACGTTATCGCCGTTTGTATGGAGACCACGTGGTTGACAATCCTCTTAAAGCACAGAATACATAATAGTACCGAAATTTTTCTTAAAGTAGACGATTTCCGTGCTTTAACTAGTAATCTGCACATTAACGGATGAACCGTTAAGGGTACTTTTTCTGATCATGGCAACCCCATATTTTGACGTCATAATATATCTATCCCTTACACCCGGTCGCTCGGTAGCGCATCTACCCCTTTTAATATACTATATCTATGCATTTAAACAGGTGTTTAGTTAAACAGTGTTTAAAAGTTCCAAGATTTAGGCTTGCAAAAACGAGAGGTTCATTTATGGGGAAAGGCATAGCCTTTATTAATAAAGTTCCACAACAAGTGATTGATCTTCCTTTGCATGAATTTAAAAACCATGTTAAAAAAACGCTCATGGGTAAAGGTTATTATAAAGTTGACGATTATCTTAAAGATCAAAATGCGTGGAAATGATGTAACACATAACTTGCTAATATAAGAACTTTGTTGAAGTAATATAATAAGTCTATGTTGTTGCCAATAATCGTGTCACCCTGTTGTAATTATCTGGTAACGATATATTCAAGTTTGTAAATATCGTTACTTATGGCTGTTACAGCTGATAAGTTTCTTGCGCCCGTTCTTCTTGTCAGCTAAAAAAGTCTGGAACGGGTGGTAGGAAAATATAGACGATTCAAAAGTACTTAATTAAGTTTATTTGAATAAAGCTTATTTCACTTTCACACTTTCACTTACAGTATTTTGTAATAACACGGCAGGGTTGGAAAAAATCATGATTTTTTTCAAAAAATCAAAAAAAATCTGATTTTTTCGATTTTTGCTTGAGCCTTTAAAATCCACTTAATATAGTGCGTGAAACCACAACGCGCTTTTGTTTGACTTATTTAACACTTTAATTCAGAAGAAACACGAGTAAAGATCAATAAAACAGTACAAAATAAAAATGCCCAGTGAAAGTTACATAATAGAACAGATGATTTGGCGGTTTTTTTAGAAGAAAAAACAGTATAAAGCAGTAATTCTAACACAAAGTTACATTTAATATACATTTTTCTGTATCTATCAATTATTTAAAATTAAGAATTTTATATTTTTAACAAATAGGAAAGAAAAAAGGCAATATGATTTAATCAATGATTTTTATTCCAAAAATCACTTGATTTAAATCATGATTTAAATCGTGATTTAAATCAATGTGATTTAATCATGCCAACCCTGTAACACGGTCTGTATATTACATACCAGGCCACAACACGGACGGCAAGTACTTCGTGACGTCCACGAAGCTGTCATACCACTTCGAGACCGCTCCGAAGCACATCGCTCTGTTCTTCGAGAAGTCCAAGGAAGGCCACGTCGCCCCCGTCAAGGATGTCGATATCGTCGACTTCTCCTGTGGGAACAATCATACGGTAAGAGATCTTATTAAGAGGGTTTATGCGCTACACTAGCGCCGCCAATGGAAAAAAAATCATAGTGCTTAAATTAAGACGAAATTGTGAATTGTGTTCTTCTAGTGTACTCCGAATAAGATTAGTGGTACTTTTTATCTCTTAAACTATATTTTCTAGTCTGACGTTTAGTTTAATGGAGTCTTATTGCTAAAAGTGTCCACTTTTAGCAATAAACTAAACGACAGACGAAAAGGAGATAATTATAGGATCGATCTTCACTTCAGGGGTCTAATTGTCTAATTTCAAAATCTATCGCAATCGCTTTCGTTTGACAGATGGATGTGACACATTGCTGCATTTCTTTGGTATGTTTTTGCCAAAAAGAAGTTTCCTTGTGTTACATCTTAAAAGCGATTGCGGTAGATTTTGAAATTAGACAATAGAGAGGCGTGGAGCTGGTGGCGCAGTGGTTTAGCGCCTGGCCCAGCGATTGCGGAAGTTAAGCAACGTTCGCTAGGGTCGGTCATGGGATGGGTGACCAAAAATTTACTATCTCGAGCTCCTCCGTGTTCGGAAGGCACGTTAAGCCGTTGGTCCCGGCTGCATTTGCAGTCGTTAACACCCACCAATCCGCATGGGCCCGCGTGGTGGGTTATGGCCCATCCTCCTTACCACCCATAAGGAAGGCCTGTGCCCCAGCAGTGGGGACTTTAAAAATGGCTGATGGACAATAGAGAGGCAGGTTCGTTTGATGTTCAATTAAATATTTTTCTTTAAAAATATTAATAGGCTTGTTTCCATTAAGAATAAATATAATGGATAGGGATTTATAATGATTAATTATATTATGGAGAAAATAACAAACAATTTTAATTATTAAAAGCGTTAAAGATTAATAATATTTTTAAAAAATAAATTTCGTAAAATGAAACCTTTAGTCACGTGACAGTGAACACCAATCAGAAAGCGTTACGTCACGCCGTGCGAAACTCCAATCTTGTCTTTGACGTTTCGAGTATCACTACCGGAGGCGCGTTCCAAACCTACACTCCGAGTGCAACCTAACCACAACCGAACGCAAGTTTTAGCCACTTTTTCCGTATTTCTCCATTGTTTGGAACATATATAAATAACTGGTTTGGCGTTTTTATAGTCGTGCTATCACACTGGGGCACTATACAGTACTTATAATATGAGAAATTCATTTTTAAACGATAAAAACTAGCTATAACGTACGAAGACACGATCGCTCTTTGGTTTGTTTCGCACGGCGTGACGTCATTCAAGACGCCATGACAGTCTTGTGCGTTTTGGAACCAAATTAAAATTGAAAATTTATAATGTAAACGCTCGATTAAAAATAAATAAACCTTTTTTTTCGATAAAATGCCTAATAAGCTAAAATATTAAGCAGTTATTGAAATTTTGTCAACTAGCCTATTACGATATTTCGCAGGTGGCGATAGACTCCAAAAAGCGTGCATTTAGTTGGGGGTTCGGCGGTTTCGGTCGGCTGGGGCACGCCGAGCAGAAGGACGAGAGTGTTCCACGCCTTATAAAGTACTTCGACACGCAAGCCAGGGGAATACGCTCCGTGCACTGTGGCGCCACCTACAGCCTCGCTGTCAACGAACTAGGTCAGTATTGAGATACCTGCTGTGTGAAAAATAACATATATTACTGTGGTGTTTGAGAGAAACCTGTTAAGTCCAAAACGAACATTTTACAGACAACTTATCATGAATGTTCAATGACGAAATGGACGAATCCTGAATTACCTACCATTTGTTTACCAACTGAGTTCTATCACTTTTATATAAGGCATGGGCGTAGCCACGGTGGGGCAGGGTGGGGCGCTTGCCCGCTAGTAAAAAATATAGATAAAAATTCAATAACAGTGTATTACCCAACAAAAAAATACCAAATTGGAGTTAACAGGTTTCTCCCAAACACCATAGATATAAACAATATTACAAACTAAAAAAATCGGAACATTTTGTTTTTTAAGGCGAGGCCAGTTCACGATCTGATGAAAAGATTGATTTTTGAACTTCCAATGTGAAGAACTGATGTAGAATTCTACTTCACAAAAATTACTGTAGACTGAAAAAGAAACACAATAACTGAACAGAATATTAAAAAATGCCATGGTAACTCTTGTAAAAAATCCTGAATAACACCATAAAAACTTATAAAAATAAATTTCAAATCGCCAGATTTCGTAATTTTCAACGACAGTGATATGATTTTTTATGCAAAAAGGATAGCTTTTTTATCGATCTAACACAATAACCGAGTACATTTTTAATAAATGATCCAGTATTTCAGAAATCATAAAAAATGTACTTAATTTCGTCAAATTTCTGGCGAATCGTCAATTAAAGCTGTGCAATATTCAACCTTATTCTAAAGACATAGTGAAAGAGTAAATTTCGTGAACTGCCTCGCCTTAAGTTGCAGTTATGTTCAAATTGACAGCATTGAATTGTTTCAGGCGCTCTGTTTATGTTCGGACAAACGAAAAGGACCGGCGAAGCGAACATGTACCCCAAACCTGTACAAGACCTCGCGGGTCAGTATCATGGGAAACCTTCCATCAATAATATCCTAGATAACGCTTCACGAACTAATGGCCGGTATACATTTTGATTAGTGATTAGTGCGAGTGGCTCGTTTAGTGTTTAGCAAAAAACACGTTTGGACAGTCTCTGATTAGTGTTAAGTGTTCAGTGCTTAGCGATGTACAGTGTTTATAGCGCGTTCTATTTTTTCTGCGAGTAGCTCCTCCCGCGCGTCCCGCCTTCACCCCTCACTTACAGCTAAACACGCACTAAACACGTCGGACAGGACTGTTAAGTGTTTAGTTTATATATGTCGTAGGATAATCGTATAAACCGGATTTTTACAAAAATCCTAGGTCGATTGTAAAAAACCGGATAATTGGAATCTAAGAGAAATTTTCGCAATCGTCCTAGCAATTTTTAGGATCTTTGTAAAAATCCTAGTATGTTTCGGACAATCGTAAACTTGAATGCTGATTGGATAATCTAAGAGACGATTTATAACATTTTCAGTCTGATTGGTCAGAACATTATTGCTGATGGGTTTTGGGGTTATTTCGTAATTTTTTCGAATTAAATTCTTTAGTTGAAGTTAATTCGTTCGAAAGTTTTTGCACAACCATATTGACAAGCGCTCTGTAGAACTTTCTTAGCTCTGTATAGAAACGTTTTTTTCGGATATAACCTTATAACTTGTCTGAACTGATGGAGCCTAGCACTTGTATTACATCCAATTCACTCACTTCACTCATCGTACATTGATTTAATTTTTTTTAAATAAAAACCAAAAATTTGAACAAAACACTAGAGAAATATTTGACAATAATCACAACAATAACAATGGACGCAGATTTGTTACCGTTAGCCAATCAGAACATCCGTCAGTTCATAACGTTGACGTCAGCCAATCACCGCGCGCAAACAGATAGTAATTCGCGATTTACCTAAGATACGCTGGATTTTTGTAAAAATCCTAAACATTACTCGGACGATTGCAAAAATCTGTCTTAAGTTTCTAATTATCCGGTATTTTACAATCATACTAGGATTTTTGTAAAAATCCTGTTTGTACAATTATCCTACGACATATATAAAAAAACAAAGCCCGTGTCCGATTCTCCTCTTGTTTGTCAGTGATAAAAATAATTAAAATGTCTACCAGGTGGATCGACTCTGTAACCCACAAATTTGTGGAGCTATATGTTCAACATGCTTGTTTAACATATTATGTAATATAATATAAAATGTCCTGAATGCAAAAACAAACAGGCAAGAGTCGCAGCTTTGCAAACCATAGCTGTTGAAATGCATTTAGAAAATATGTTGAATGCGATCATCAAGGTTTTTTTTCTTCTATTTTTTTTTTACAATTAACTAAACAGCGTATGCTAAATAGTATGTTTATGTTTATTGTTTATTTCACACCACAATCATAGAGACACTTACAGTTTGTACAAGATATAGTGGTACAATCTCAAGACTGTGGCGGGTTGATACCTAAACTAGGAAGATTCCTGTGTCTCAGGTTACCAACCCTCCACCCCAAACAAGATCACAATATAACAATATTCACTCAAAAAGCTACAAATAGTTTTCAGTATGGGACACCTACTAATCATTACACACTAAACAGTGCACTAAAAACTACACACTAAGCACTTAACTAATCAAAGTGTATACCAGTGACGAAGGAATAATATGGACCTGGCATACCTACGAAAAAAGCGTGACATACCTACTTCATTGTTCTCCATTCAAACGCAACTAAACATGGCGGCTTAGCTTAGTGTACATACACCTTGTGTAAACAGCATACAGTCCAAATTGTAACATGTAAACGCAACACAATATCACATAATGGCCAAGCAAGCTGTACTTTTAATATAATTAGGGCTTTTCAAAATTGTAGGCTCGATAGATGGCTTTTTTTAAATTTGAGATTTTTGCATTCACAATGCTATTTTTATACAATACTAAATAATATACTAGAAAAAATATGACTCGGTAGCTCAGCGGTCAGAGCATTGGACCGGATATCCAAAGGTCGCGGGTTCGATTCCCGTCTGAGTATTGATCTGGTGCGAGTCGTATTTTTTCTAGTATATTATTTAGTATCGATAGATGGCGTTGATAAAAATGTATGTGTCAATGTGATTTTTTTACTAAGCCACGAAGAGTATTCAGGTAGGCAGGCAGATGTAACACTAAAATGTTTCTCTTTGAACAGATGTCCGCCAGGTACAGGCCATTTTTTTAAAAAAAGCCAATTTTCCATTAACGCCATCTAGTGAGGCAAATATACTATTTATAATTTTTTAAATGTCACTTTGAAAAGCCCTCATTTTATTTTTTTTATTTTTTCTTCCAGTTTTGTAATAATAAGTGTGGTTTTAGGTTGGAACATTCGCTGCCTGGGCACCAGTAACACGTCCATTGTGATAGCTGCCGACGACTCGCTGATAGCGTGGGGAGTTTCTCCCACCTATGGGGAGCTGGTAAGTCTCACCCCAAAACTGGGAAATACTTTATGCCAAACGCTGTGCTCAAATTGCATTACAAAACTGTTTACGTTAGTCGCTATCGAGTATATAAATATAAGTTGTGCAAACTCATCACTACATATTATAAAACAAAGTCCCACGCCGCGTCTTTCTGTCTGTATGTTCGCGATAAACTCCGAAACTACTGAACGGATTTTCATGCGGTTGTCACCAATTGATAGAGTAATTCTTGAGGAAGGTTATAGTGTATAATAAGTTGAGGTTTTATTATGTAAATTGATAGAAATATGACGATACGATATTTGTTGAAGAAGTCGGCAAAAATTAAGCCGTCTGGGAGCTTGCATCGAAAACGCTGCCTAAACCTTTCGAGCTACAACAAAATAATGTATGAAGGAATTGTTTCTCTATTATAGGTCTACAAAAAAGTCCGCGACGGCATATGTCTATCTTTTAAGGATAGCTTACAGACTATAGTCATGGACGAAATAATAATTATTTCGTCCATGCTATAGCCAGTTTAACTTTTAAAAAGTGTATTGCAAAAGGTATTTAGACGGAAACAGTATTAATCCTTATCAAATAAAATGCGTTCGTTACCATAAGCGATTCATGCACATAATTTTAGCCCTTTATACTATATAGCTTAAATAAATATCTTAGGAGTTATCGCACAAAGTTTACGCGCGCGAAAATAAATTGAAGTGCGTTTCTCATACCGATGATGACGGGACTCTAACGGGACGGGTACAGACTTTTGGAGCGAAAAGAAAGGAACCGAAGTGAAGCGACGGCGGGTCGCTAGTAATATAATAAATGCACTGTTGAGTTTGTCGACGTGCAAATATTATATTATTTTGTTCCCGTCATTAAAATTAAGCATTGTTTCACTTACTTTCATTTATGCACTTTATAAAGACTCAACTGTTTAAGGGGATTGTCAACCACGTGGTCTCCATACAAACGGCGATAACGTTTCCCACCCTCTAAACCTTAACCTACAGCAATGAATTTTTGGTATGTTTTTGAAATGCCTAAAAACTAGGGCTGTACGTTTTGATTTTTAAAATATTCATTGTAGATTTGAAAATATTGGCACTTCTGTGTTTTGTATGAAATCACTGAAATGCAAATATTTCGAAATCTATTATAGATATTTAAAAAATCAAAACGTACAGCCCTTATTTAGGCATTTCAAAAAAATACCAAAAATTAATTACTGTAGGTTAAGGTTTAGAGGGTGGGAAACGTTATCGCCGTTTGTATGGAGACCGTTTGCTTGACAATCCTCTTAAGGGAACTAATTAAAAAAACTATCTGCAGGGTACGGGTGAGATCAACAAATCCACGGCTCGCCCTAAGGAAGTGAGTCGCATGGACGGCCTGAACGTGTCCCAGGTGGCGATGGGGTACTCGCACACGCTGCTCCTGTGCGACGACTCCGCGGAGGAGGTGAAGACGAAACTAGCCAACATTCCCACCTTCAACCCTTAGGCCACTGACCAAGGTACACTGGCATTGCAGTATCTTTTGGACAGGGACCGGATTACCCCTACCGGGTTTTTAGTATTTACAGAATGGAAATAAAAATAAATTACAATAAATAGATTCTATTATAGGGAAACCCTATATGCAAACATAATCATCGTGGATCAAAATCGTAAGGGTTCCGGTCCCTGCTTGTGAAATAAACATGTTAAACATTTTGTATCCCTATAATTTATCGTGATGATATTGATTGTGTAACGTTGTGTATGTTCCAACGACATAACGTCATTGCGCGCTATTTGATGTTACAAAATACCTTCTACACATTATTAAGTAAATATATAAATTATTTGAATCAGTTAATAATGTGCTTACATCTGTTTATAAGATTTAGGGTTTTGTATTAGGTCTTTACCTATGAAATTGACAATATTTTGTCACATACAGAGAAAATTATAAACAACTTCTATGATTTAAAATATTAAACAATATCTTGATAATTATTATATCGAATTATGTATGAGCATGATAGTCAATTATCAGTAAAGTCAAAAAGATCTTGAAATCTCTTTTTTTTGTGAGCAAAAAAGAGTGACCGGAGGGGTTGTAACTTAGTCAAAACTATTTTTTTTCGCTTTATCTAAATTTAATAATAATCAAACATTAGTACATAAAAGTTTTGTTACATCAGTGTTAAATGAACAAAGAAAATGCTAGTATGAAAAATGCAACTTCTTGAAAATTCTCCATACAAATCGGCAATATCATAGGTAAAGACCTATTATCTCATTATTATTCCATAAGCATTCCAGTCCAGCGTTCGAAACCAGAGGCGCGTTCCAAACCTACGCTCCGAGTGCAACCTAGCCACAACCAAACGCTCTAACGGCGTTCCAAACATTAGAGCGTGACGTTCGGTTGACACAACCGTGTCGTTCCAAACGTCAGAGCGTTGCAACTTTTTAACCATCAAAATCGGTGGTTGGAAAACGCTCTGACGTTTGTCTATAGAAAACTTAACATTATTTTGTATATTAATGTTTTTTAGTCTAATTCTTAAAATAATCATGGTAGAACCTCAAAAAACGGATTTTATTTGATTTAGAATAAAGAAAAGTTTAAATTATTCGTATTCCAAATGGAAAATGAAGACTTTGTATTGACATTGACATTTAAAGTTCTCGGTCGTTCCGAACCTTAGAGTAAGTTAAAAAACAACCAAACAACCGCGCTCTAAGGCTCTGAACGCAACCCAGCTCTGCAATAATGTGCAGTGCTGGTTAGCACTGAAATGTACGTAGTGAGATCTAGTTTAGCACAGACTGGATTTCTGGACTGGAATAATGAAAATGGGACATTACGTAGTTTTTAAAACGGCTTGTTAATATTAACAGTCTCTTTTCTTTATAACTTTATATGTTTTTTAAAGCTCCATCATGGCATGTTATCAATATAATACTATGTACTTAACACTCGTCGAAGTCACTTTGGCTTCTTTAATTACTGTATGGGATTTGTCTTAAGATTTATTTTTACCTACCCAAAGACAAGACAATAAAACAAAGTTAAGAAGTGACATGCGATTCGAATCAAAAAGTAAAAAAAAATATAAGTTTTAATTAAAAACAAATACTCTAATACAATTATTGGTCAATTGCAATTTAAAAAAGATGTTGTTTTATAATATTTTTAACTCTTTAGCGCTCTGTTAAAAAATAACTAATAATTATGATCTCCCGACTGAGTGTAAACTGAATACTGTGCATAATACTCTTTTCAAATTAATATTTTTCAAAGTAACAAACGTTTATATAGATATATGCAACAGATTGGCGCGCCAGTAACAGATTGACCTCTTTTGATATTATTAAAATATAATAAACAAGCTTCTTCCCGCGACTTCGTCCGCGTGGATATTCGAGAAAATCCATAGGGAACCTTTAAATTAGTATTCGATGTTTTAGTACGGGTTACCACCATGAGCGCTGCCCCCTTTTCCTCCCCCTCGCCTCCTCCCATCCCTCTCAATCTCACCCTCTTCTTCCCTTCCCCTCGCGTCCTCCCTTCCTCTCCCACTCCCTCCTCTGCCTCTCCCGTTCCCTATCGAGACAGCTATTTTACAAATGTTAGCTTTTTATGATTAATAATAAATGACAAAAATTACTTTAAAAGGTGACCAAGAAATTGACGTTATTACTTACATGAGGACGCAATAATTTTGTAAATTCTGTAGAACTAATACGAATATGTTCAAAGGAGGAGAATATTGAAACATCCTGGGATAATCTGACTGTCATCTTGGTAGAGGTTTCGAATTAAATCTGTAAAAAAAAGGCTATACAGCCGGAGTCTACTTGCGAAACATGTCAATCATATCGACGGCTCATACTTGATGTGATAAAAAAATAAAAAATTGATTTCGATTTTTTAGTTGTTTTTTATATTTATTTGGTTGTAAAGATAGGGGGAAAAGGGGTTGAAACGCTTAATACTTAAAATCTGCATCTTTAAGATTTTAATGTATTTTTGGTTGGTAATAGGGATGTCCTCTGAATTTGAGCATGATAATTATTTAGTGTTTTTACAAAAAAAGATTTTGAGCTATCTTTTATTGACGACTGTATTATCTTTTGGAATTCATGCGTTTTTTGCTGATGAAAAACTAGGTATTAGAACATTCAGGATATAGTTTGCTAGGGCATCGACAACAGAATGCGTTAGAAACAACATTTTTTAATACTTGTTCATAATTTTGCGATATGTTAACAACAGAGATCTTTGACTTATAACATAATATGTGATACTTAAAATATGTCAAATCTAACAAAATGTCCAAAGGCGCAACTCTTAATAATGTTTCCACCTCTAAGACTTAACTATTGTTACAAAAAGGATTATAAATAAACACATTACATCTTAAATAAAATTACTGGTTTGAACGCACACATAATATTTTAAGAAACATGTAAAGTTACTCTAGAATATTCTATACCGCATAATCCCACCATTCCCTTAAAATAAAGACTGAGCAAGGAAGCTGCTCAACGAAACAGAAAAATAATGTTTTGCATAAGTATTCATTTTGTTGATATTTATTTATTACTAGGCATTTTTTTAAAAAACTGTTTCCACCAAACGTAACAACGACGTAAGTACGCAATACCTTTTATTTTTATTTTATATGTTTAACAAAAAATAGTAGTTGTATTGTGAGAAATAGAATTATTATTAGCATTTCTTTATGAACAATAATTTATTATGTATGCTAAATAACATTTCTATGTCAATATAGGTACCATTGTCTTGTCTCAGTGAAATATTACCTCAGTAAAAATCGATGTTAAACTACGGTTCTCTTGTAATATATAAATATAATGTCCTGTTGTATTTGTCTACAGGACACGAAACCCCTTACACAAAGGAGATGGTCCAAAAATGTAAAGCTAAACCCAGAAATAAATATAAACTAACTAATACAACTTTCATTTTCCATTGAAGGCTGCCTGTCCATTGACGCGGAGCGAGGCGGCGGAGCGGAAAAAACGAGGAAATATTAACCAATAGGATTGCGGAGCGGATATTTTATGCGGCAAATGATTTTTTCGTAAAACCGACCATCGACTAAGAGTGATTTCGGTGAAACGTTCTTTCGGCAATGGTTGTTCCGACATACCATTTTAAGTTCCCTATTGGTTAAGGGGCCATAATAGAAAAACATGGTTTGCGCGGGCCATATTTTTATATAGAAAACGTAAAGTTGTAGCCACAAAAAAAACATACGACAAGCTAAAGAGATTATCTAGTACCTACAAGTATTAAATTACGTATAAACCTCACAGATGATTGTAATAAAAAAACAGAATATCATCAAAAGCGCTTGTCGCGGGCCATATTTTTGGCGTAAATAATAGCGGAAACGTATTGAATTCTACATCAAAATACACTTTAACGTACTGAGCAGTTGCTCCAATAATTTTTATTGAGAAAGATAATTGTGCTAAAGATTATGATGAAAAAACAACGAAAAACATCGAAAAAGTGCAGAAGTGAGGTTATTTTCCATACTCTTTATACATAAAGAAATAGACAGAGACAAGTGATTTCGCGTAACGGAGCCTTAATATTTTCTTGTTTCTCCGCTCCGCCGCGCCGCCGCCTCGCTCCGCGTCAATGGACAGGCACCCTACGGCTGTCCATTGCATCCATTGATTCGCTTCGGAGTCCGCAACTTAGTTATTTCGCTCGTAGAACGATTGGCATTTATAGTTTGTTCATATACAATTTCTGAGTCAATTTTGAAACCATCTCCTTTGTTTCGCTCTTTAAATTTTTATAACTATAATATTCGATGTTTTGTAAATTATTTTTTTAGATACCCCGTGCATTTCCACTTGTCAATTAACAATGTTTAGAATATTGTATCGAAATAGTCTGACAGAAAGTGAGAACATAACTCTCTCAAAATGTTTATAATAGGGATGATGACTAATGAATAAAATAACGAAATACTAATAAAAATCGTAAACATATTAAACTTTTAGAGTAGGTTGTATACCTCTTGGTTTTATATATTGCATATTATTTATTTTATGACCCTTCAAAGTTGAATGGACAAGTCAATTTAAAAAGTATAAAATTTATTAAAATAAATGATACCTTTAATTAGTCCGTAAAATGTATAGCAAATTTGTCTAAGAAACTATTTTGATAAACACAATATTTAATATAGCTGCCAAACAAATTTCCTACGCGTTGCATACAAACTACTTATCCGTGACGTCATAACTAGGAAGCCATTAGTATGGAGCGTTTTTGGGCGAGTCCATTTGTGTGCATTTCACACTGTGATATCTCGGGCAGTTTTCATGCTAGCGAATTAATTCTTTTACCAATGTTTCTTTTTTTGAGAGGTAATTTATGTAACATAAAATAAAAAAATAGTCATCATGCCTATTGACAAGTGACATTGACAAGTTGGCTCAACAAGTCGGTTAACGGCATGTCCAGAGCTACGCGCGAATGAGACGCGATTCGATATACAATGTTTGCTTAGGACCAGCGACGTCAGCAGACTGTGAAATATAAACAGCAATGTAACCAAAATCACGTGAAAAATCGCAGCGAATTCGCCCTTTCTGGACAAGGTTTAACATGTCAATGTAGTGGAAACGCACGGTACCATTGCTGTTAGTTGTGTGTATTTTATGAATCATGATCATTATTTAAAGGAAGTGTTATTACTTTGCGATTACGATAATAATAGTTTAGAGCCAGCGCCACTTACGTCGCGACGTCATCCTGTCAATAGGAATTGACTTCACTATACTTGCTCAAGTTTCTACGGGCGTGTTGTAGCGAAATTGTATGTTTGTTAAAACCTAAACAAATTTTAATATTGTAACTACTGTCGCGAACTGTGCTTATTCGAGTAAAGTTAGTGAACAGCCAATCATATTATCGTAATAGTATAGTACTTGCAATGTAGTTAATTATGATATTTCACAAGAATTTGCAATGAGGATCAACGAGGTTTTTAGTTAAATATGTAGAGTTTCAGTCACATCAAAATAAATTATTTCAGTGAAAGAATTATTGAAATTGGACCAAAAATGACGAGGACAGAGCGATTTTCGTGTCGCATTCTCAAAAACGCTCCCCAATTCACGATTGGCAGATGACGTCATCATCAGCCACGTGCGCCGCTCAACGGCGCGGCAGGTGTTTGTTCGGGCGATCGTGGCACGTGACGTCATCGCAAGGTCCGGCCGTGTTTTTTAAACTCCCTTTTTAAATCTTTAATAATTTTGTAATTTCTTGACATTTACTCAGATATTGATATTGTATTTTGATATCAATTGTCGTGTTGATCCTCATTGTGAATTCTTCTGGTTCAATGAAACGGAGGTACTTACCAGAACAAAATAATCTGATATTGACGTTTTACATTTTGATTAGCTTAATTTTGTACAAAACGATTTTAATAACTGTAACGCGTATCGTTTTAAGTGTAGTTTGTAAGGTATTTTTAGTTTTCTTATTTTGTTTGTGATTTAAGGTACATGTTGTTACGCGTGAAAAGAGCAGAGCTTTGATTCGAGTAAGTGATCAATATTGCATAGTCAATATCCACAGTTTTACTATGTAGGATTTATTAGGCAACTATCATTTCCCGTCATTTCACAGAAATTGGACAACGAACCATGCTTCATATCATTAATCTATCTCCAGAAAGATTTGTTGCCTAGATTAGTAACTGATTATTAGTAGGTTTTACTAAGGATAGGAAATTCGGAATGTCTTTGGTTTATTAGTTTGCTTTCAAATTTTTCATCGCATTATTCACACTTCTCGCTCTTTTCATGTCCTACAACTCCTACCTACAATATGTGAAACTTAAAAATTACGTTTGATTGTAAAAGAATATGTTTTGATCAATTGATGTGGTCGAGATCTACGCCCGAACTACCCACCTCCGTTCAAAGTTATAAGTATACGATTTTAGATCTTAAACCCGTCTACATAGAATTTAACGTCCAATGCGCTGTCAATCAGTTTTGAGATTGTTCTTAATTATTATGGTTAAGGTTTTATCATAGTACTTATTTTTAATTGAACACGTAATATTAGTTTATTTATGTATAATGCGATGTCTACATTCCTACCTGCCGGTGCCGGGTGACTAAAGTTACTGAGACTGATTTTATACCATTCTACTTTAGTCAAGACCAACACATGTAAAATCGTTGAGCCTTCGTACACAACATGTCATGGTATTCTACTAACTTTTAAATTAATTCACGGTCACTATATAAGGTGGTACCAAATGATCTGATGATACTTAAACAGGTGATAGTGTTGCTTAAACTGAAGAACTTTCTCCATGGACATAAGTCGAAAAACGAAAAAAAATCATACTCCCATACAAAACTTACTTACTATGGAAAGGCGGAAAAAAAACGTTTTTCGACCTATAATGTTCCTTGGAGAAAGTTGTTCAGTTTAAGCAACCCTATCACCTGTCAGGTATCAACACATAATTTGGTACCACTTATATTTTGCGATTCGTATAAATACTTAGATGGTAAAATAGTATCAGTTACTAGCGCCGCGACGTGTGCGAGGGCTAAGGCACCAGTATTTTTAAGCAATGCTAGGAGTATTATAATATTATGATTAATGACTTGTCTCAAAGAGGACTTAATCTCGGCTCGGGATATTTTAACGGGTACAAACTATAATGTCATAATAACTGTCCTTGCCAACGATTTTTTATCTTGTGATTGGATAAATAAATGTTCTTTTCACTTTACTCTATAGTTTTATTTTGGTCGTTTTTATCTTAGTATGTGTACCGACTGTCCATCAGCCATTTTTGATGTCCCCACTGCTGGGGCACAGGCCTTCCTTATGGGTGGTAAGGAGGACGGGCCATAACCCACCACGCGGGCCCAATGCGGATTGGTGGGTGATGTGTACCGACTGACTACCTGCTAACTTCCTGCTAAGCACCAATTAAATATAATGAGTTGTTATTGACAACATACTATAGCCTTCCCTATCGGCGCCTACGTAGCCGTAGGTTCGGGTTCGATAATCTTCATACAAAGCTGTTTCGATATAGGATTTTTTCTTCTTTTTACGAAATCACGGTTCCGTCCGTACAAGGGAATCTAAGTAGGTACCTACTAGTATACTGCTGCTCAAAAGAAAATAGCGGTCAGTATATGGTTTTCCATACAAACGAGCTAACTTTGGAAATGTAAGATACACAAGAATGACAAATTTCGCGTGGACGCGTTTCGATTATACAGTTCATTTTACAACTTTTAGTTCAACGCAGTTTCGTGAGCCATTTTGGCAACGTGACTTTTCCGAAGTAAAAAAGTCTGCTGAATTCGGTTGCCAAGCCCAACTCTACATTTACTTTATAATAAGTAACATGGGTATTGGTGTTGGGCTCTTTTCTCCGCGTTTAGACTCCCATTTGGTCCGTTATGCGTGAACACAGCATTGGTATGGCTAGTCAAGCCATCCCAGCTCCTTCCAGAAGCGCAGAAGCCTCTTGGGGCGTTCACAGGCTTCTAGGAGCGACCTCACGTCTTTGAGGATTTATGCCCGGTGTGCGGCCAAACCCATCCAGGATCACGTGGGCGGCTGTTTCCTCTGCGTTCAGGTATCCTCTACATAGGGGACTGTCTGTCGCATTCATGATGAATAGTTGTCGGTAAAAGTAACATGGGATAAAGAAGCAAATTGGGTCAAGGGCTTAGAGCATTCAACCAAGTAGTCAAGGGTGTGTTGGTTGGTGTGACTACGGATCTGGATAAATTATCCCCTCATTCCTTGTGGTTACCAGTGTAACTACGAGGAAGACCCAACGATATATCAAAACAAAGTTTAGATGCGTTACCCGCACTCCACAATGGCAAGACGAAAGTAAGGTAATTGCCCGACTTTCAATTAAATAAAAATCAAAAAATTCTTTATTCAGTCTAGGCTGTTACAAGCACTTGTGAATGTCAAAGAAGCTACGCCATCGGTTCGCAAACCCTGAGCGGGAGACCTTGTAACGAGAAGAACCGGCAAGAAACTCGTCAAGGGCTGCTTTTTTCTCCCTGTATATTTCATACAGAGTCGTCAACATTGAAAAATGAGCTCCACATTTAAAGTGAGGTCATTTTCCATCACAATAATGAACAAAAGTTTGCACACAATGGGTAGGTAGGTTGAAATTAAATACCTACTACATATCGGATAGGTAATTGTGAGAGTAAATAATTTTTCAACTAGTTGAGAAATCAGTAATCACTATGTCTGCTACTCGAAAGTGCACCTAAGTAGGCAAAATTTACCAAAAAACACTTGATACAAGACAAAAAATAATAATAAAAAAACGCAATTCTTACAATTCAATATGCGTTAAGATAGGTACCTACTCAGAAGCAGACCCATTCCCACTGGCAGCACCCGTTCACGAGCATGACGCGTGGACCAGCCATCGCTTCGCTCAACCATATTTGAGGGAACGTAACGACCCGCCCCACACGACACCACATACTTAGGCTACCCATCCTAAGGCACTGAATTGAAAACCAATATCCAAAAGCTTTTCATAGGCCTTTACTTACAAAAACTACTGACTATAGAAAGTCGCAGTCGAAAATTAGTCAGGCACAGGCTCGTGACACGTAAACACACACACCACTCTCGTCAGTCAGACACTAATAAACCGTGACATTCTGATCAAAAATGCCTTCCTGCGTCTATAAACGACGTGCAAATTATACAGCAACCGTCAGAGATCGGAAAAATGTTTCATTTCACACGTAAGTACTGTATTTAACCGTAAAATGTATTTTGTATTACTCTAATCGGCCATTCTTTTACAAAGAGCGAGACGCGCCAATAAGCATGCAGCGTATCAGACGAAACTTATGATGTCTGTTTATCTCTTTCTAACGACAGGGATTCCGTATGGTGGCGTTCATTTTTGTCCCACTATTGATGTTGTGTGTATCTGCAGTACCTGTCGCTGTTTTAAATTGCATATGATGTTGGCGCATAACGCATCTAAACTTTGTTTTGATATATCGTTGGGAAGACCCTGTTCCTCGTCGTTACACTATACGTAGAGGTTGGCTTTCGATTATCCATTAAATAAAACAAAAATTAATCACACCCGGTGTGACAACGGATAAGTGAACCATAGTCACACTTGTGTGGTAAGTTGGTGTGATTAGACTACGGATTGGTAGTTTAGTTTATTTCTAAATTGTATTGTAACCGAAGTATCAACATAATTAAAGAAGTTGTGGCTGTTCGAACATGGATTCTTTTGTTTTTAGAATAATGGGAGAATTAAAAAAAATATCTTGTCAGTGTCAGCGGGTCTACCGCCTAACTCGATTGCTTTGACTATTGATAAATGATTTTTCTACCATTCGAATAATATTTTTTTAATTTCGAATGAATGGATCGAACTAATCATTCGAGTGATTTTTATGTTTATTTGATGAGTGCGGAACTTTTTCTTCCCTTCAAACTAAGCGAGCTTCTTTGTTCTTCTTTTTGTAAAATTGGGACAGAAATTCGACAGTGTATATTAAAAACGTTAGCAGATAACCAAAATATTTCATAGAAACAATATGCACGATTTTTTCATTTGAATAATTCGAATGGATATTTTCATAGAATCGAATAATTCGAACATCCACATTTTCGAGTGGTCATTAGAATGAATCCTTTGCATTCGCGCATCAGTAGTGTGGTGATCAATCGTGCCATAGATAACACAGTTTTTTTTTATCATTCTTGCTTCAATGAAGCAGAGGCGCGTTCCAAACCTACGCTCCGAGTGCAACCTAACGACAGCCAAACGCTCTACGGCGCGGCGTTCCAAACATTAGAGCGTGACGTTCGGTTGTCACAACCATCCCGTTCCAAACGTCAGAGCGTTGCAACTTTCCATCAAAATCGGTGGTTGGAAAACGCTCTGACGTTTGTCTATAGAAAAAATTACAATGTCAATTGACATTATTTTGTATTTTGATGTTTTTGAGTCTAATTCTTAAAATAATCATGGTAGATCCTCAAAAAACGGATTTTATTTGATTTAGAATAAAGAAAAGTTTAAATTATTCGTATTCCAAATGGAAAATGAAGACTTTGTATTGACATTGACATTTTTCTTGGTCGTTCCAAACCTTAGAGCGAGTTAATAAACAACCAAACAACCGCGCTCGAACGTTCTGAACGCAACCCAATCCAATAACCAACCACAGATGAGAGAATAGAAAGCAAAGCAAGCAAGCAAGAATAAAAAACGGACAACGGACGGACGGACTGAATAACTGAATATGCATTGCATGATTGATATTTTTCGTTTGGGTTAAATAACTTCTATTATTTGCTCAGTGATAGATACATACAGTCCTGTTAATAGCGATCTCGATTCAATTCGACAAAAGTAAGGTGAGGCTTATTTTTGTTCACACATTTCAATAGATAGAGCCACACCCTGATTGTATTTATTGTGCGATTTGTGCGTCCCTTTTAAAAAAAGTAGGTGCGGTTGGAAGTAGGAAAATTGTTTTGCTTTTGTTGACTAAGTATAATTTTTCTTCTTCGACAGGTATTTGTTGAGAATGTCGGCTTCTGAAAGTCCACCTTACTTTACAGGGAATGATGCTTACCGAGCTATTAATCCTCTAGTGTCGCGCGTTGGAGATTTTACACCGTTCTACATAGCCATCGCCATTTGTTCCGTTATTTTGGGATTCCTGTTGATTTTCAACATCGTGTGCTGTTGCTCAAAGTACTCTGAATACTGGCTTGACAGACACACAGGTGAGCATCAATTTACTATAAATAATGTGTCTGCAAACTGCATGTCATAAAGATCAATTTGTTATTATAAGTATTCTGTTAAAACGGGAGCATTGCCCATAATTTAACAATACTGGATGTGTAATTCCCTGAAGAATTTACAACCTTGCAAAAATGTGTACTGTTTCTATATCGGACAATCATTTGAACTCATTCTCTCAAATTATTTATCTTTTTTCTAAACTAACCGGGGTCCCAATGAGTTCATATTGTTGAATAACTTGTAAACCTCAGTTGTTGAGTTGTATGAAACAAGCGAGTATTTTCTATGTCCACAGGTAATCGCTGGATTGTGTCCATTTGGTCCACAACTCCACACAAACAACCACCGCTAGACTTCACCGAGCTTGAAGGTCAAAACCACCAAGTACAGTACGTACATCAATATCACGGAGAAGAGTACCACGATATTCACCGGAGGGAATCTGAATTCCCACCTTCTGCATCCCGTCAGCCTCTAACATCCTCTCAAGAATATTTAGAACTGCATAAGCGCGAAAGTGATATTTAAAATATGGCTTTTTTACTGCTTTATCCAGCGGTTGCTGTCCTCTCACTCTCTGTATTGTTGGTAATCATTATTATACTAAGATTTGGGGCACGATGGTGCAAACTCCGCCATCATACTCTCGACGAAAAGGAGTACTGGAATGAGGATGAGGCCTATGAACAGAAAGTATCATATGCTTAGCGACAGCAAAATCTCTCAAAACGGCTGATTCGATCCATTAAACCCGTCCAGTTATATTAGATTTAAGCTATTGCGATGACAAATATTTTTCTTATTTTTTACAATTAGGTAGTTTCTATAATATCTAGTTAATAAATATGTGGTTTTTCTCGTAATTTTCTTAGCATTACTATTATATATTTTACTATAGCAGCTTGTTGACTGATCCTTGGGGGAGGCCTATACCCAGCAGTGGGTGTTGTGTGGCTAATATGAAATGATGACTATTACTGCTAATCTTACATCTTAAATTATGATAATCACTCTATTTCAAATATGTTTATTAGTCTCATGGAAAGCACATTCTGTAAATGGTTTGTTTTTACATTCCTACCATGAATAAATTTTATCGCTTTTTCGGGAAAACTGGAAAATTCACAATATTCCGAGGGTTAAGAATTTATGGTAGGAATAATGAGAACAACCCATCTAGATCAATATGTAGAAAAGCTGGACAAACGAAAACATTGATCTACATTGACACATGAATAGAATAAGCAGTAGCATTTAATTTATAGAGAAATTAGCTGGTTTTTTAGCATGATTAATTTTAAGATATGTAGCATTAAGCATAATGCGATTGTCTTAATTTGTTGTCATAAAGAATTATTCCTCTAAGACAGTGATTCCCAAATAGTGGTGCGCGTAGCCCCAGGGGTACGCGAGGTTGCATCAAGGGTACGCGAAACTAAAATAAATAAGATAATTATAGCAGTTAAAAACTTTTTTATTTATAATTCCTGAGGGGGCGCAATAAAAGGTACGCGAGTTAGAGGTCTTTCTTAGGGGGGTATGTAGAACAAAATAATTGGGAACCACTGCTCAGAGATACATGTATGTGTAATTCAAGCAATAAACCACATTTTTACTAAATGATTGCTAAGTGCACAATCTAATTTACCTATTGTGTTGCATTTTTTTTTCGAATATAATAAATATAATCCTTAGTATTAAGTATTTTACTACTATTGTGGAAATGTATTTAAGGATTAACTTTCCGTCCAATAAAGTTAGTTTTTGTACCTATCTTTGCATTATTTTTCTATATACCTACCCTATTTCCTCTTTTGTCACTTGTGGGCTAGAGTTAATACTACAGTGTGGCTTAGGTCTGAATAGAAGTTGGAATATCAGTGGGCAAATTATTACAAATGCTAGTCATAATATGCCAAAATGGAAAAGTTGAAACTGTTGACAAGTCATGCAAAGGGCATTAAAATCGGTCCCTGTAGTTTAAGAAATAAGGCCCACTTGTGCCAGGCTGGGTTTACACGGTTAACTCAGAGTTAGATGCTACTTTGGAGTTAAATTTTAATTATGTCTTGCACCACCGAAAGTTAAGGGTTAACCTCGAGTTAAATTTTTAATTTTTAACCTATCTATGTTGGAGGGTTAAATCAACTAACTCAGGGTATAAATGTCAAAATTGAGATATTGGTGTGTTTGTTGCATTCAGTAATATTGGATTTATTTTGTCCTGAACAATGTTTAATGATTGGTTGTTGTCTGATGATGATGAAGAAATCGTCTAATACATTAGTTCGGACTTTTACAACCGAAGAATTGCAGAACGGACCGATCATTTTCACTCGCAAAGAGGCAAATATTTTAAAAGAAGATTTTGACTAGAAAAAGAAACTGTTCTCTTTTTATTATATTAAATTGAAATATACAAATGCGAATAAAAAGTAAGTACATACATGTGACCTACGTACATCCTACGTTTTAATTAATATTGATTAATGCTTCTTCAGTGGACTTCTTTAAAATAGACTAATTAAATAAATAATATTTAGGGTTAATAAAAATCAATAATATAAAAACACATGTTTATTATATTAAATTATGAGTCCACTCCATAACCATTTATTATATTATTATTAAATCAATTAGTCCACTCCATAAACAATTCATAGAACTTATGTAATGGTATAATTAAATAATCGCGTACCTACTATGTACAAAATTATACACAAAATAAAAAACATCAAATTAGGACAAATCTTGTGATATGACGCTGCCATGCAGTCATAAATTATTGCAGTACCGAGTGTATTGTACTCTAGCGATATTGCTCGTTATGTAGATTGTACCTTTGATTGCAATAATGACATCAATTTGAACTTGACCACTTATGACTAAAATATTTTAATCTCATTACAAACAATTAAACATACACAGACGCGCATACCTCACTAGTTTGTTGTATATACTTATCTACGTAGGAAATATTCATGTCTTTAAATTAGGTTAGTACCGCGCCCTCGCAAACTGTCTGTATAATTATGTTTACGCAGTTAGGCAAGTGCGAAACCTACTTAACATTATATCGCATGCGAGCACAAAGTCTACGAGGGCACTTATGCGGAGTGAATTGGAGTGCAGTCTTCAGGTTTGATGAGACAGAAATCAAGAGCCAGAAATAACAAGTAGTAGCAAAGGATTCTATAAATCGCTAAGAATAACTGTTTGACAACGGTATTATTAGTCTATGATTAGCGTAGCGAAAACTTATGTCAATCATGCCATACATGATCACAAGAAAGGTCAAACCGCACTAAAGCGGAGAGGCGCTGCGCGGCGCGGCACTGCAGCGGAGCGGCGCTGCCTCTCCTAAACGCACTATCGCGGCAGCGGCAGCGGAGCGGTGCGGTGCGGCGCAATATGCCAGACGTGGCAAGATTTCATTGAAGTTGGACGCACGAACGAAAAAGGGAACGCTCAGTCACGCGTTCCCTAGAACGAATTTCCTAAGAACGATTTTGCAATACATCCTTATATTTTTTTTTAATTTATTTATGATGATTTATGAAATGATCACGTAAAATATCACTTTGTAAATTGACCAAAATTTGTACACTGAAATATCAGTCGAAATAGATATTTCCAAAAACCCAGCCCCCTACCCAAAGTAACATTTGCAAATTTTCGTTATCGCTTCGCTTCGACGTTTTAAAATTCGATTGTTAACGAAACCTTATGTCAATCCCATACATGTTTCGAAAGCGAAGCGATAACGAAGATTTGCCAATGTTACTTTGGCTAGGACTTATGTAGACTGATGCTCGATTATGAAGAATATTCGGGCGCGCCGCGCCGCGAGCTATACCGCACTAGCGGCAGAGGCGGGTACGCACGACAGCACGCTAGGTTAAACAGTTGAACTACGAACTTAATACGTACGGCATAGGCGGTCTCAAGGTCAACATGTATAGTCTGATATGCTGCTGACTGTACATTACATATTGTAAACTACCGATCGCTTAATTCGATTTCAACATTTAGGAGTCAGAGTACTAATAAGATAATAGTTTTTGAAATAGTCATTTTATAAGTTTGATAATTTTTTTTAAATGTCTTGTAAAACAAGGATCGTCTGTTCTGTTTCTGTACGTAATGTCACAAAACCAAGTTTAGCGGCTTTTCTGTGTACTTACGTACTATTTTGTGCCTATGTGGTATGTACGGTGTCATTACAAATTATATGTTTGTCTTAACTGCTGTCTTTTAAAATTATCGGCACGTAATGCACATTTTTTTCTGTATAAAAATACTCAATACAAAAATAAATAACAAGGGACATTTTAGGCGCCTTGAGAAAAGGAGGATCTCAATTTTTTGATATAGAAAATGCAATTATTGTTATTAATTTCAATAGCATTTCACGGAACCGGCCCGGCTAACTGCCGTACCCAGAGACTGCATTCCTTTCCATAGCAATAGGTGGTAATAGTCGTCTACATTGATTAAAGCGAAACCGGCTTTGAGATACATTTTTCATAGATTTTGTAACAAGTTTCATATTGTTATAATTATTTGTATAAAAGCGAACTGTCAAAATTTAGCTCACAGCACAAAACTGCGCCAATTCAATTCGAAACGGCGAACAATCTTGTACATATTTCTAACAATACCTTTATCAACGCCTAACTGCACAACTACAGCTTAAACTAACTTTAGACAATATTTGATGAGACAATTTAATTATAATATATGTGTCTAATGAGGTAATTCAATTGCTATAATTTTTATTCTGGAAGAGTATACATACACAACAATTTTACTGTCGTCGGGTCGAGCTAAAATAGGTGCATCCAATACCGAAAGTGGCGCTCCAGAGGTTTTTATTTAAAAAGTGGTTGTTGTCAAGAAAATGATTTTAATAAAACTTTACGTGGAATTTTTAAGACGATATTCCAGTATTTTAGAAGGTATCATTACATTCCCTCGTAGTCATTTTTAGCAGTTTTGCTATCTACTTCTAGAAATGAGTACGAGGGAATGAAATGATACCTTCTAAATATACGAGGATATTGGTTTTTTAAAAATTTGAGATTTTCGCATTCACAATGCTATTTTTACACAATACTAAATATTATACTAGAAAAAATAGTATATTATTTAGTATTGTGTAAAAATAGCATTGTGAATGAGAAAATCTCAATTTTTTTTATAGCTATTTCATCTTTATCAATTGTCAAAATATCTGGAAAAATATTTCAATTGAATGTCGAGGTAATTCCTCACATTGGTGAAATAACGCTGGCTTACAGCGTAAGTGCATGATGTACTAGAAGAAATTCGACTATATATAATTTTATTACAATATTAAGTAAAATGCACCGCGGCGCTACTTTCGGTCTGGGTACCGTCTTAAATACGAACTTGAGTCAAGATGTCGTTCGTCACATTCGTAACGTCAACTTTTATAAAAATGAAGAATGATCTAACCGCATATTCAGAGAGGAAGGTAATGGCAGCGATTCTATCTTAGCTCATTTCATTATGTAACTTTATGAGCTAAATAAGAACAGCTTCGAACAGCAGTATACTCAACATTTAAGTATGGTTTTATTTAAGAAACTGAGGCTTATTTTTGAGCAGTCTCCCAAGAATCGCTGCCTTATTATTAACCCCGACTAGCAGATCTATTGATAGCGATTAGTGCAGATAATAGGTTTTGACCGCATGGCGTTTTACCTTAAATGATTTAGATAACGCCAAATGAATGTACAACACATAATTTTTTTTTTAAAATTCAAATCTGTAAAGCTACGCGCGTACGCACTGCCAGGCCCTAGCGAGTCACCTAGCGTGTAGCGATATAAAATATAAAATAAAAGCTCACGAATGTTCACAACCGATCGCACTGCGCGCTTGGTGACTAGCGAAGGCGCCGAGCGAGCAGAGCGACTGCAAACATTATAGAACGCTCTTTTTACTTCGTTACATGCTAGGTGACTCTCTAAACTCTAGGCGCCAAGCAAGCCGCCTGGCAGTGACAGTGCGTACGTGGCCTAACGATTCCGCGGCTGCTCACCTACGGTCAAAAACTAGTAACTGACTAATAAGTTGTTTAATACGGTCAGTCCCAATGACTGTTCTACGAAAGATTTAGATTATGAAACCAAAGAATTAGCTTTAGTATTATCTGACTCGCGAGGCCCGCCGAATGAACTGAAGCCAAATATTAAAACGGATGTAAAACAATCTACGTACCTATATAAAAATAACGAAATGACTCAGTATGTAGGTTGTACTCAAGCTACAATAGGAACTCATATTTGATAAATAAACATCTAGGTACACGATGTAGTTGTTTGAAGGTACATAATTACATTTCACGTGTATGTGTAATATCTTACAAAATAAAAGAGATGGCGATGGAACCTTCAATCAAACGCGCAGTCACTCAGGAAGTGGATTGGTTGTCTTATAAACGGGACAGTGCAGGATCTAACGCACTTGAGATACAGTTACACAGATGTTGACTTTCATTACACAAGCATAAGACTTGTAAATGTACAGTCGCACCGCACTTGACGAGGTATTCTAACAACTGGACTGAGCGATCATGTGCGCGATTCAATTAATAGTTTCTAGAACGTCGGCACTAATGCAGTCAGCGGCCTTGGACGTGGACTAGAAGTATGCAAGTTCCTTAAGAGGATTGTCAACCACGTGGTCTCCATACAAACGGCGATAACGTTTCCCACCCTCTAAACCTTAACCTACAGCAATGCATTTTTGGTATGTTTTTGAAATGCCTAAAAACTAGGGCTGTACGTTTTGATTTTTAAAATATTCATTGTAGATTTGAAAATATTGGCACTTCTGTGTTTTGTATGAAATCACTAAAATGCAAATATTTCGAAATCTATTATAGATATTTAAAAAATCAAAACGTACAGCCCTAGTATTTAGGCATTTCAAAATAACACCAAAAATTAATTACTGTAGGTTAAGGTTTAGAGTGTGGGAAACGTTATCGCCGTTTGTATGGAGACCACGTGGTTGACAATCCTCTTAACTACTGAATTATTTACCTTAACAGGAACCTATGATATGGGACTGGTGCTTCGGACGAACACGGATTTTGGTATCAAAATACATTATAGCACTGCGTCAGCACATTATACGCTGTAGAAACTTATAGGCAGTGTAACTATGTCGCACACTCACTGCCTTACACTGGGATATACGGAACTAAACAAACTATATAATAATAAGGCAGCCAAGTTATTGCAAAAACTTCAGTTCATCCCCAGACCGTCACTACGATCACATCTAGAACGACAATCCGTACGCACTATACTTACTACATTAAAAACTGCCTAACATTAATGTATAATATTATATAAATAAAAACGGTACTCTACAAATATAAAAAATTACACAAATGTATGAAATCTACTCGCTTACTGTATAACTTATCGTATAGTTACGTCGTATGTGGCGGTCCAACACCCAATATATACAAATCTCAAAACGACTACTTTCACAAATATTACCTTATGGAACTAGTACGAAAATAGGTGCGCTGTACAAAGTATGAAACTCTTCATTAACATTACGTGACGCGAAGCTTCGCAGAAATGGCGCGGCCGTTGCGCACACGTTTCTTCATTACGTGTGGCGACACACCTCCGGAACTTCCGTTGCAGAAATTCCGCAGCAACGCTTTTTATTATAAAAAAAGCAAAGTTAATTTCGGCAGATGATGATGACAGTTCGGCGACGGAAGTTTCCAAAGGTGTGTTGTGACTCATAATTTGTCGTAAAACTGGCTGTCGATTACTGAGAAAAATGTCCTATGTAGCTACTTAAGGATTTTAAGCAGATTAGCAGGATATCGGTATCAATACATTTAATTCACTCGTGAAGCAAAGCTGGAAGAACGAACAGCCAAATCTGTCCAAAAACAAAATACATTTTAATAGTGAAACTTTTAAAATCCTTTTTGAAGAAGAAACTTATGCGAACTGTATTATATTTGCCTGCCATTTCTGCGTAGAACAGCGTGTGCTATAGATTTGAACATAACCATATCATATCAAAGCATCTTACATAGACATTTTAATTATTAATTAACAATAAAATTCAAAGGTACAGGAACACTCATTATAGGAGAGTGCGCAAGGTACAGTGGGCCACGAGGCAATATCAGCACGAGCGTTCGTGCCGTCTCGTCGCCCACTGTACTTATAAGATAACTTCCATTCATATTTGAAACAGTTTTAAATTTTTATGTAATTTTAACTCGCTCCTTGTATAAATTTACACTCGCAACACGTTCCTAGAATGAGTTTAGAGAATATCAACACAGTATAGTCTTGGTACAACATCTATGGGAGGGGAGACGAAAATAAAAACAATTCAACACAATAACAAAGTGCACGCGACGCTGCGTGCAACGGAGCGTACGAACACAACTAGCCTACTGGGGCCCTACCGCCTAACTCAAAGCTTTAGCCAGCCAGAGCAAGCAATGCTCTGTCCGTCCTTGTCATATCATAACACGACGACAAGGACGGACAGTGCACTGACGTCATAAACCAAAGCCAGAGTCAAAGCGATAGAGTTAGGCGGTAGACCCGCGGCGATGCTGCGTTTAGTTATTCAGCAAGGAAAGTTATAAACCGACGATTTATGATATGAATAACACACACCACACACAAATGTATAAACCAAACAATTATGTTAAAACACAGAGCTTAATATTAATACATTTATTAAGTCTTCATATTACGATCATTTGGTACGATCCTGATACACTCTCAATCTCATACATTGAATTTATATTATGCTCTCTATCTCAAACATAAGTTATACTCTGCTTTAACGGCACCACACCCAGTCGGGGCAATGCTTACTGAATACCAAAACGCATTTTTACATACTTATCACAGAAAAAACATAGTATGCAGTCACTAAAGAACTGAAAAGGTGTCGCACATTACCAATTCTGTTTATTATTAAATTCTCAATAAAACATAAAACGCAAAACCCTAACAACATAAATCTACTACGTACATGGTAACGAAAAATATCACTACAACATAACGATACTTGGATGCGCCGTAACGTAACCCATCATCGTTTCTCAGAGTAGAAAGGGACCTAGGGGCCCAATCGCGTTAATTTTCAACGTTAAAACCATAACTTAATCGTTACCGTTCTTCAATTCAAATGAAAATTCTAAAGCGTAACCACCGAATTTAAGGTAAACATAACCTAAATGTCAACGTAAAGGTTTTGGTTTTATCGTTCAGAATTAGTGCGATTGTGACCGGTAACATTAGGGCCAAATTGTGAACTTCAAAACTTGAAGCATAACCTTTATTCATTAGTTTGTAAATTCTACTTTACAAATCAATAAGTGATAGATATCCTAGTTTGTTTTGAAACATAATAAACGTATTTTTTCGGTAAGAAATATTACGAAACGACTATATTCAACAAGCTCTTTGAAAACTCTATCGGGCTTATAAATAAACGAATAGTTAAGTTAGATTTTGGGCCTATTTCATAAACATTACAATTTTTTATTTACTACGGTGTCTGTGAGTATTTCATTTTCTCGTTTCAAATTGGCGACGCAATGATCACCAAACGAGTAATGTTTATGAAACAGAACCCTGCAGGCGTAGCATGTGACAAACCCGACAAATATTTTGTCTACTCCTAAACGTCATTTTTGACAGATAAACAACAGGTTTGTCTAGGTCGGGATGTCATTTTTGACATTTCAACGTAGACAAAAGCAAAAATTATAATGCAATTATTATTCAAATATTTTGAAAGACGATCTAATTAAGAGGATTGTCAACCACGTGGTCTCCATACAAACGGCGATAACGTTTCCCACCCTCTAAACCTTAACCTACAGTAATTAATTTTTGGTATTTTTTTGAAATGCCTAAATACTAGGGCTGTACGTTTTGTTTTTTTAAATATCTATAATAGATTTCGAAATATTTGCATTTTAGTGATTTCAAACAAAACACAGAAGTGCTAATATTTTCAAATCTACAATGAATATTTTAAAAATCAAAACGTACAGCCCTAGTTTTTAGGCATTTCAAAAACATACCAAAAATTCATTGCTGTAGGTTAAGGTTTAGAGGGTGGGAAACGTTATCGCCGTTTGTATGGAGACCACGTGGTTGACAATCCTCTGAATGTTGAAATAATACAATACAACGAAATCATTTAAAGTGACTTAGAATAAAATAAAAATATACCTCCTGGGGGGTTACTCGCGACGAGATCGAGTTCGCATCAGGATCGAATAAACGTCAAAAATCTGTTATTTTAGTACTTTTAAAACGGTCTTTGACGTTTATTCGATTCGAACTCGATCGCGTCGGGAGTAACCCCCTGCCTGCCTAGCATGACCGATTTATATCGCGTGATATAGCATTTTATCGACACTCAACTGTCAAACTCCTTTGTCTTTGTGACAGTTAAACGTGATAAAACTCTATATCACGCGATATAAATCGGTCATGCTAGGCAGGCTGGTTTAGACCTCTCCCACGAGGGACGCAAAAATAACTAGTCGGACTCTGTGACATGATGACAACTGTCATGTGATAACCTGCAGACGAAACCCACGACAAACCTAGTCAAAGTACAACTAAACGTCATTTTTTATAGAATAACAAAAGGTTTGTCCACATCGTGTTGTCATTATTGACAATAATTGACGTAGACAAAACTGCTCAAGTGTTCGTCATGCCACAGGGATTTCACTGTTAAACTAGTTAATAGTTTGCAACGTAAATCACTAATCGTTAAAATTTAGGCACTAGAGTATCATGGGAGACGGGTCATTGGGTTTCCCTTTATCCAAGTCTTTAGAGGTGTAAAACTATTGACCCAAAGAGAAAGCTGTGGCGTATAAAAAATACATATTTTGAGAAACGATGAGCTATCGTAATAAATGCTCCTTCTGATATATATGTATATTTACAGACTAAGAGGTAGGGCAGGGAGCTTAGCACTCGCAGGTCGGTACAAAACGACCAAAATATTAAAAAAAAGTATTTAAAAGTGATTCACCTCACTTTACAACCATATGAGACCATTTTAGGCACCCATTGGACATTATTGAGAAATCGCTCCGACTTTGCTTTGATGCGTCTAACTTTCTTTGCCAACCGATGTGATTGCTAGTCTACATAAGCCTTATTTTATTATTCTTATCATATACTACAGAGATCGGAAAATACATTCTAAGGATATGTGTGATGATTATGATTGTAATCAATTTAGTTTGTGATGTATTTTAATATTTGCGGTATACATTTCACTCGCGTGTAATGATTACAAAGTATGGGTTTGGAAACGGGCTTATATTATAAGTTTATATAATGATTGTATTGGCAAGTAAGAATATTAGACAAATGCATCGAAATCTGATCATACTCTACCAATTGTTTAATCTAGTAGGTACGTGAAAAAATAGCTATTCTTAAACATCTCCTATGGATTATAAAAGCTTTGGCCATCTTAATTGACATTTCGGTTACCTATTTAAATAGTAATTGTAAAGCGAGGTAAACCACTAACATCCGTACTCAAGAACAATACTCAAACGACCATTGCCTATGCGAACGCACTGCGTTGAAAAAGAGCCCTGTGATTGGTTTGTTTGTTTTACGTATTACGTATGATAGGTTCGTGAGACGCTGTGCGTCCGCGGACACTGTGAGACCTCATAGTAATGTTTGTGGATACGGGTGTAAAACATCACGCCTATTGTTGTGCAGAATAATCGAGCTAATCTATGCTCGCTTAATCAAGTTTATATTAGTAATCTTAAGCGATCCTACGCTTACAAGTTAAATCTTGACTCCCATTAAAATTTCGCGAATTTAATTCAATTCCAATGCCAATATCATACATCACAGTCATTTTCAGACACACTTTTAATTTTGGTACCAACTCGTAATTTCACGTATGTATATCCCTTTCTTCTGACTACAACATAAACCAAAATAGTGTTTCTAAGTAGAAGTGCTACTCGCAGGGTTCATGTGAATCAGATTCTGCGATCTCAATCGATCGATTATATTGTTAAGTGGCTCTTAGCACAACACTACATTTAAATTTCGATTGATCTCAGTATCTCGTATTATAGGTGTATTTTAATACAAATTCATATTCTTGCCAATGTGAGTCCCGTGTCGTGCCAGGGCTGCCCCCAGGGCGCTATGCTGCCTACAGCTTGATGTAGTCGGGCGTGCCGATGTTGGCGAGCGTCTTCTTGATGCGCAGGGCTGTCAGCCGCGCCGCGGGGTTCTGGTACCAACACTCTTTCATCACCTTCGATATCGCTGACAACACCTGTCAAAAACATAAACAGTTTATAAAAGTTGTACGTACGTGTTTTTAACAACCCCCCCCCCCCCACCCCCCCTCCCGACGCAAAATGAGAGGGGTGTTATAAGTTTAGCATGTCTGTGGTATCGTAGCTCTTAAGTGAAAGTGAAATAAGCTTTATTCAAATAAACTTAATTATTATCTTAATGATGAACTGATTTTCGTTTAGCTTTTTTGTGTCATAGATAATTTTATCCCGAGTGTTCTTAGCCATATGAAAATCTGTTCAGTTGTTTGAAGGTCATCAGCTCTTTTCTAGTTGATGAGGGGACCGACTCAATGATATTGGAAGTATATGGTATGGTAACCATGATCTGATCATCCGTTTGGAGATCATCAGCTCTTTAATAGTTGATGAGGGGATATGACTACCTTCCATATGTCCTATCGATACGAAATTTGGTACCGTGTTACTTCAATGAGATTGGAAGTATATGGTAAGGTAACCATGACCTGATCAGCCGTTTGTCGGGGGGTTTATATTTTATTCACTTCTCAAGCTTACGCGCTCACTAGACATGAAATAAAACACTTTTAACGGATACTAGCACGGTTTTATTGAAAGTACTTTGGTAATTACTTGGTATTTGGTTTCTGAAACAAAGATTTCCCTACGGTAGCTAACTGTATAGGAAATAAATAAATATCCTAATTTCAATAGAGATGATGGTTGGAAAATTCCACCAGCTTGGGACCCCATCATTCACAAGCTAAAGCCCCAAACACACACTGTAAGATCTAATGATACGGTTAGTTCCTTTTGCAAATAAATTAATTAATATAAAAGACGGAGGTCGGCCTTCCTCTCCAAGTTTTCTTTCGCCATTTCTTTCTTGGTGGGGCCTCCCAATTTTATGAAATGGTAGTAGTTTCAGTAGATTCTCTCGTTTTAGCATATTAAATTAAATTTAAACCAAACCAAAACTTAAACCAATTAAAATTTGTTAAATCTTAATTTCTGAACGTCTTAATAAAATTCATCGCTTGAGGGTAGGCTCACAAGTAGCTTCAGTCCCCCGTGACCACGGCAGCTGCAAAGGTGCCGAAACGTCGGGAAAATCAAAAATCAAACCAAATACCAACTAATTACCAAAGTACTTTCAATAAAACCGCGCTAGTATCCGTTAAAAGTGTTTTATTTCGGGTTTATATTTTTTTTAATTTTTGTTATATTTTAAGTTACAAAATATTATACGCAAAACATTTAACATATCTTTCAAGCACTTTAACAAACTATTGAAACAACAATTTACTATCGTATCACAAACAAGAGCCGCGAGTAACAGCGGTAATCTTAAGGGGCGCGGGAGGTACAACGCTGGAAGCAATTTTTTTATAGTAAAAATTATCGAAACTTATATTGTCAATTTTATCGTTTTTAATTAATAACTACTAAACTATTTCTTATTTTGAAAAACTATCAATCACAAAACTAGTGAGCTTTAAGGTTTCATTTTACTATATAAGGATTTATTATAGGTCAATTACATCAGTGAAAAACTGCAAAATTGGAGGTCACTTTACAATTTTTTTGTATCGAGAAAAGTTTAAGTTATCATGTTTTTGTCAATCACAAAACTGAGTACCTACTAGAATCCACTATCCACATTATTTTTGGGACCGATAAATCAAGTAATACTGTGTGAAATCTGTGTTCAAAAATGTGTATTTGGCGTTGTACATACGGCCCCGTAACTGCGAGCCCGTCGATCACAGGCTAAAATTTATCTACAGCGGGTCTACCGCCTAACTCTATCGCTTTGACTCTGGCTTTGGTTTATGACGTCGGTGCACTGTCCGTCCTTGTCATCGTGTTATGATATGACAAGGACGGACAGAGCATTGCTATCGCTCTGGCTAAAGCTTTGAGTTAGGCGGTAGGGCCCCAGATCGCGCAATATAACTTAAGCTCAACCATAGACATAGAGGCTTGCGCACTAAACATTTTTGTGCCTAAAAATGCTACTGCGCATATCATGTGGTATTACAAATGGGTCAAGTTGTTTTGCACTGACCGGACGGCGCTCGACGCACAGCACCGACGCACGCCGGATCCCGCGGTATCCAGTCTTAGTACTGCACTATAATGATCATCATCTACAGACTACTACCACACCCCGGTCACTCCAAATGGACTCCATTCAACCGCCCCGTTATAAACAGATGACGTCAGATGACGTTTTCGAACACAATAGGGATGATGACTAATGAATAAAATAACGAAATACTAATAAAAATCGTAAACATATTAAACTTTTAGAGTAGCTTGTATACCTCTTGGTTTTATATATTGCATATTATTTGTTTTATGACCCTTTAAAGTTGGGTGGACAAGTCCATTTAAAAAGTAAAAAAATTATTAAAATAAATGATACCTTTAATTAATCCGTAAAATGTATAGCAAATTTGTCTAAGAAACTATTTTGATAAACACAATATTTAATATAGCTGCTGAACAAATTTCCTATGCGTTGCATACAAACTTGCAAGGCGTGACGTCATAACTTGCAAGCCATTAGTATGGAGCGTTTTTGATCAAGTCCATTTGTGTGCATTTCACACTGTGATATCTCGGGCAGTTTTCATGCTAGCGAATTAATTCTTTTACCAATGTTTCTTTTTTTGAGAGGTAATTTATGTAACATAAAATAAAAATAGTTGTCATCATCCCTATTGTATCCATTTGCGGGAGTGGCCTGGTGACCTGTGTAACCGGTTTTCTTATAAAACCTATTATGGGCACCAACCAGCTTCTCACACTTCAGGTCATACTTGTATTTCACTCAAATTAGTTCTAGAATTAAGTAAAGTAACCTATTGTGTGATGAGGAAATAAATGATTTATTAGACGGAGTGCCGAGCTGATCATTTAGTTCAGCCATATCCATGGGCGTTAGAGAAAGCGCTATTTATTTTAAGAGGTATGTCGAATTGCGAGCGCACGCACAGCGCCACGGCTCACGATCGAATGTGTCCCAGTACGAGCGCCGCCTGCTTATAAAGGCCGGCCGGTCGCCCCACTACCCCCACTCACTGCGCTAGAACAAGCAAAACTAGTCCGGGCGCTGACGTCACTCGCAAGCCCGCACGGACGTTAGTCCCCTCTTTGATTATTTGACTTGATTTTATGATTTAACAATGTTTCACCATTATTTTATTGTTTTAAATTGTAATTATTGTTGATTAGCAAACAAAAACAACATGAAATTACTAAAAATGCGTAAAATAACATAAACGCGCCGTCATATTTATTATTATTATAATACTGACCGGATCGGCGTGCCAGCGGTTGGGCACGACCGGCCGCCGGCGCTCGACGCACAGCACGCGCCGCATGTCCTCGAGCGCCGGGTCCGGCGGCACGCAGTCGTAGTACGGCGGCTGGTACTCGTCCGGCATCGCGCCGCACCGCCGCGCCATCTCCCACAGCACCAGCCCCAGCGAGTAAACGTCTGAACGCTTGTAAGGGTCAAATTGACGCGTGTCCATGCTCTCGTCTAACACCTGTATAAAGTATTTGATTATTTATTTGTTATACGACCAGGGGCCGTACCGGCTAACGCATCGAACTTCGAAAAGTCTGCCGGGTTTTAAATTAAAACAGATAAATCAAGCGCCAATGGGGATGCATACTGAGGAACTAATGGCGCCACAAGCGTTTGTCCTAAAATCGTTTGATTGGCTGTTTCAAATATCAAGTGTCATTTCTGACGTATTTTAACCAATCAAATCCATTGATAGCGGTCACTTCGCCGCTAGCGCCATCTAGCTTAAGCTTTGCGTGGATATCCCCATTGGGCTAAAATGGTAAACCCCGATTCATGATGTCACACGAACACCGATATCTTCCAAATAACTTCAACAAATAGTACAATACGAAATTCCTTTACTTGATTTCTTTGTTTTAAGTTGTAACTCGGTAGACCTGCCGAAGTTCGAAAAGTTAGCCGGTACGGCCCCAGAAAAACCAACGTCCCAAGTTTCAGACTTGCAAAAACCAGAGGCACATTTATGGGGAAAGGAATTGCCTATTTCAATAAAGTTCCACAAAATGTAATTAAAGCAGCTGTATGGCCGAAAGTGGCGCCCTCAGAGGTTTTTATTGAATAAGTTATTAATAGAAAAAGATTTTAATAATGTTTTACGTGGAGTTTTAGGGCCCATGGTCTCACTACATGCCCTCGTAGTCATTCTTAGAAATAGATAGAAAATGTGTCAAAAACGGCCACTTTTAGCAGTTTTGCTATCTACTTGAGCAGTGACTACGAGGGAATGTACGAAACCGTCTAAAAATACTAGACTGTGGGCCCTAAAAACTCCACGTAAAACATTATTAACTCTTCAACGCCCGGAAAATGAGACACAATAGAAAATCTATTGTGTCTCGGTCGCCAGCGACCGCTCCGGCGTTAATGAATTAAAAGTATTAGAATTATAATATTCAATAAAATTCACCGCGGCGCCACTTTCGCTCATGGTGCCACCTTAAACTGCCTTTACATGAATTCAAAATAAATGTTAAAGACGCTTATGGGCAAAGGTTATTGAACAGCTTGCCGACTAATGTCAATGTTGTTACAAAGTCAGCCAACAGTTATTACAATTTTAAATTGTCTAAGGGCTGATTTTTCAATCCTTAGATAACAGATATCAGCCAGTTAAATTATTAACCAAATAAAATAAATGGCATTTAAAACATTTGACAGATAAACGAATGACAAACATTTTCAATTTGGCGGTTTAGTACGTTATCAAGCGAATAAATTTTCGAATAAATTTTCGAATAAAATCAGCCCTTAAATATTTTTTGAGTAACTCTTCAACAGTTTTTATTCTTTCTGTAAGTTTTAAAATCCATTTTAACTCAAAGTG
Source organism: Agriphila straminella (assembly GCA_950108535.1). NCBI lineage: Eukaryota > Metazoa > Arthropoda > Insecta > Lepidoptera > Crambidae > Agriphila > Agriphila straminella. The sequence goes on along the minus strand of OX467303.1, from coordinate 1,827,508 downwards.
GCCACTTTTGGCTAGAATAGATATTAAAACTTACAGAAACATTGAAAATTATTCAAAACTATTAGAGACAATTTAAGAGGGCATGATCTTAGCTTTTTTTAAATATTAACTTGGTTCACGAGTAATAAAAATGAATTTATTATTGTAAGATTATCTGTAAGATATTAAGTACTTTTATTTAAATACAGTTGTTGTTTTGATTGTGTTGTACCGCATGTTGCCAATAAACTGTAAATTAACACAAATATTCAATAATAACTAATATCGTGATTCTATTTGATTATAATAATAGTTAATTAATTTGGTATTGTTTACTTTATTGTCAAATTGTATTAAAATCATAATTAAGTTGCAAATGCTACTTCCGTTTCCGTTACTATTAATTTTACGTCCGGATGCTTCTGGCATCAATAATTGGTTATTGAACGATACCACCATGGTGTTTTATAAAAGTCCGATCCGAAGCCAAAATAGGCAGTCTGTATTGTGATTTCATCGAACAAATAATAAAAAGGCAGTGATTGTGAAAGTTTGTGTTTTAATCCGACGCAGTTCTACCCTGGTGTTCTTACATTGGCGGCGCGAGCCTAACTTTTGTACATGTATTCCACAAAAAAATACAAGAATTAAATAAACAAATCAAAATCCTATTACGTTACCATATGGATTATTTACTAGCCAATTCCAGAATAATTATGCAAATCAGTTATTTTAACTGCTCGAAGTATTAACATATTTATGCATTCATGACCTCTCAGAGGACAGCCGAAGATCACTACAATAATGCATTATGGACAGACGATGGCATATCAGACCATAAGTGTTGACCTTGACACCGCCTTTATGCCGTACATAATAAAAGCTGTTTTCGCAGGTTCAACTGTATAACTTGATGTGCTGTCATGTGTACTTTTAAAGAACAACAAACCTTATAGCTTTATAATAAGATCTATTTTTAAAGGAATCTTTGTCATCAGTAGATCTACCATGAGTTGTTGCAAACTGTTTTGCTATCGACAACTACCTTTCGTTTTTATTCTTTCACTCGTATCCACTATGAGCATTTATTCGATAGAGGTAAATACGTTGCGCTCTAGGACTTTATATCATAAGACATTATTTTGTTCATCTATAGATCCTCTATCGGTATACACAGGTTTCACCGTGCGCCGTTATATTTCTGAAACCCCGTCAAAAATGTTTACCACTATGCCAGCCTCATATACTAAGGGGTTCAAAAAATTAAGAAAGTGCAAGTTACTTTATTTTATGTAATGTCTGAAATAAGTTTGTAAGTACTGAAGTGGTAGCGTATACGTACCTCTGGCGCCATATACCGCTTGGTGCCGACTCGGTTGGTGGAGGGCACGTCCACGGAGTCCAGCCCCATGTTGTGGCGGACGGCCAGCCCCAGGTCGCCGATCACGCACGTCAGGTTGCTCTTCACCAAGATGTTCTTGGACTTGAGGTCGCGGTGCGCGATCGCCGGCTTACCTGCGTCAAATATTTGACATCATATACAAAACAAAATACAGAAAAGATAGTTCATCATTATCCGCGCGGACTCTAGGGAACCATTAACCAGGATAAAGAGTGGCCTTTGTGTTAATCCAAGTCTTAATCTGTCTTCCAACCAAATCTCATCTAAATTTGTCCAGCTGTTTAGGTGTAAAGAGGAGGTAACAACACACATAATACATACACACTTACACACAAGTTTTTGCATTTATAATATTAGTAGGATGCATTTGTATTTCGTATAATTAAATTCATTCACTTATTTTACATTACTATTTCACAGGTTACAAATGGCTCACTTGTCACTTTTTCAGAAAGTATTAATTTTTTTGTTATACTTACAGTATAAATAATTATAATTACTTAGGATAATTACGTTTGTTAGTTAAGTTTAAGGGTGATTGGCTTCTGTTGTGATTTTTAAGTTTATAACTCCATACTTTCCGTGGCAACCTTTAAGTCAGGCAACACTTACCTCGTATTATTATTTTTTAAGTTACCTATTTGCATGTGAAGTGTATGGCCTTATTGGTTGTTCTAATAAATAAAATAAAATAAAATCAGCCTATCATCGTCCACTGCAGGACACAGGCCTCTCCAAGTGCACGCCTTCGAGCACGATCCGCGGCTACTCTCATCCAGCTTTTGCCAGCCACCTTGCGAAGATCGTCGCTCCACCTTGTCTGAGGGCGTCCCACACTACGTTTGCCGATACGCGGTCTCCACTCAAGAACTCGTCTGCCCCAGCGGCCATCAGTTCTACGGCTAATATGGCCGGCCCACTGCCACTTCAGCTTGCTTATACGGTGGTGGGCTATGACGATTTTAGTTCTCTGTCGGATCACCTCGTTCCGGACCCGATCTCTTAAAGAAATAGATAGACCTGAGATAGTTATAGCTCTTTTATCTCACGAAGACCGTTTTACTTTGAATGTTGTTGGCGTGCACATGCATTATTTTAGCGTGTGTAATACGAGAGCGTGCAGATGCACGCTAAAACAATGTGCATGTGCAAGCCTAACACATTCATAGCAAAACGGACTTCGTGAGAACAACTATACCAAGGATCTATTCTCTCTTCACAGTCAGTTATGATTTGAAAAGAATAATCAAATCAATTGTTCAAAATCGACATTACGAACAGACATCGAATCGGGGCCTAGGTAGGTGCAATATGTGTCTCACGAAACTATTTGCTCTTCAGAAACCCGGACGTGAATGGGATTTTAAGGAAAGAATTACTAGAATCCTCCAAAGCTTGTTCAGACAAGTCACTTTAGTGCCGACGATGTCCATGTGCAGATGCGCCAGGCCCGATGGACAGCGCCATCTTGACGAGGAGTCTATGGCCTGTGCTGTTAGGAATGTCTATATCCGTCACGAATGGTTAAAACAAGTACAAGTCACCTTTAGTACCGACGATGTCCATGTGCAGATGCGCCTGGCCGGTGGCGACGGACAGCGCCATCTTGACGAGGAGTCTATGTCCTGTGCATTCAGGAAGGACTATATCCGTTACAAATGGTTCAAACAAGTTACCTGTAGTGCCGACATGTCCATGTGCAGATGGCCAAGGCCAGTAGCGATGGATAGCGCCAACTTGACGAGGAATATATGTCCTGTGCTAACAGAAAAGACTATATCCGTTACGAATGGTTCAAACAAGTCACCTTTAGTGCCGACGATGTCCATGTGCAGATGCGCCAAGCCGGTGGCGATGGACAGCGCCATCTTGACGAGCGTCGCGGAGTCGATGGTGCGCGCCGTCAGGAAGTCGAACAGCGAGCCGTTCTCGTGGTAGTCCGTGATCAGCCACAGCTGCGTCCACGTGCCGTTGTCTGCACAAACGTTAACATTGGCAGAGCTAAGCAACTATGCACGTGTCTTTTAAAATATAGGCATTTGCCAAGCAGCTTAATAAAAAATCTTGGTAAAATCTATGTTTCTGCAAGATGCCTGAAAGTCATAAAAATAAAATTTTGTGTAATAAATAAGGATGATTCCTTATTAGGCGGAATAATACCTACCAATACAAACACAAGATCAAAACTTACACTACCTACCCGATTGCTTGAAAAAAAATTATAAACTAAATATAAGTAAGCCATCATAACTAGAAATTTGATCCTATTATAAAATGTAAAAAGAAGTTCAAGGGCTAATAGGCCATTGTTACCCAGCGACAATATCTTCTTCGAAGAGGCGTGTAGCTCTTAAAACTACTAACGACACAATGCCGAATACCTTTATTATCAGCGGCAATGAATCCCAATATGTTCTCGTGCCGCAGCATGACCGTCTGGTAGATCTCGGCCTCGCGGAACCAGGAGCACTCCTCGCGCGAGGAGAATATCTTGACGGCGACGTTCTCGCCTCGCCACCGGCCGCGCCACACCTCGCCGAACCGGCCCTTGCCGATTATGTCTACCAGCTGGATCTGGCGCGCGATCGAACGCTGCACCAGTAGTGGTAGTCCTGTGGATATTGGGACTTTACAGACACCTGCCCTTAACAAAGTCATATTTGCAAAAAATAAAATGACCTTCCAAACATTTTGGTCAACTAGATATTGATGGTTTTCTATGGAACAGCTGAATATTTGACAAACGGTCTAACTCTAAGCCACGTCACAAAAGGCCTTTGAGCATTTTGGTATAGTGGTAACCATAATTATTAATTTTTGACGGGGATTTCGCAAAAAATAGCGACACACGATGAAACCTAGGTACATCGATAGGAGATTAATAGACAAACAAAAAATATTTATGATACAAAGAATAGTGCAACGTTTTCGAGATAAACTGGGAAATAAATTTGGAGTTTTATCTATACAGGATATTCAACAGGGATTATCTAGGAGACGTTGCGCTTAAGGACTGAATATCATATAACTTTTTTGTTCATCTACAGATTCTCCATCGATATACATAGGTTTTACCATGCGCCGCTATATTTTCGAAATTCCCGTCAAAAATAAAAAAATATGGTTACCACTATGCCAGCCTCCCATACTAAGAGGTTCAAACCCATTTGTCGACTGTTTAAAAAACATCCTATAGAGGCGGGTAATACGACCAACTGTATATTTTACTAATTGAACATTAGAACAAGGGAAATGCCTCGAGACAGCCTCGCAATGTGGTAGCATGGCATAAGATTTACAGCAAGTCTGCATGCGACACCATAACTCACCAGACCCTGATCCAGAAGTGGTAAGCTCGATCATGTCACGTATGGTGGTAGTCCCCATGATGGGGAGCCTGGTCTCGCAGAGCGAGTCCTCCGGAGGGAACAGCGGGCGGGAGCCCCGCTTCATCAGCTTGCCGGAGCGCCGCTTCGCCCACCAGAAGCTGATGACGGCGCAGATGCCGAGCACCACCAGCCCCACCACCCACGGGACCACTTGCCACGCCGTCGCTGCAGGACTCGACTCTTTTCACGGTAGCGCGGGTTAGATACACGATGAAACATTTCATGAAACACTTTTAGTCACTTTATAAGTTGATCATAGGTCTGGTCAGACGTCGCGCTTGCGTCACATCGCCGTCTGGTCAAACTTTTATAATTATTATAGTACAAATACACCTATAATGTATAGTAATGAACGACATCCCTTGATAAAATAGATATTGTAACCAGATTGACACCTAGTGACCTCGCCAATAAAAAAAACATAAGATTTGTTTGTTCAAGTTATAAAAAGACTCCAGCTAACCGCATCAATAAATTATTATTAGCGTGGCATTTGCTTTTAATTCCAATACTCGTTTTGGTATTGTCGTTATTTAAAAATGGTGTCCCAAAATAGGTCAGACTACGTCCAATCTGCGCGGCCAAGTTTACTCGTTAATCTCGTTATAAATAACTCTGAGGGGCGGAACTTGAAATTTCTAAAACACTCGAATAAACTTAATCGATCAGCATGTGAAGTGTTGAATGAGCGCTGTTATCTCTGCCCTTTGCGATAGCGAAATTGCTTGTCCATACGCTTTGGTGTCGTCATTAACTTAGTTGTTGATTTCTATCAGCAAGCGCATAAACAAGTGTCTTTATAATAAAGACGGTTGATTTAATGTTTTCAGATAAAGATTGTTTTCAATGTCAACTGAAAGTGGGGTTGGTAGTTCGAAAACATAGTTACATTATGTATAAACGGACAAAGTGACTTTAGTTATGTAACTCAAGTACTAGCGCTAAACTCAGGGAAATGGCTAAAATGTTGGTCAAAACAATGTGTACTTACCCAGTAGTTTATTTGTTGTTGTTCTACATATAAAATACATTGAAAGTAAATAATTGTAACATTTTCAGATCGCTTAAGGCTTAAAAATAAGGATAATAGAACTAGAGAACATATTTACAATTCGGTAAGGATAAAAATATTTATAACCGCATCAGAAATATTTATATGTATTTAAAAATAGTTTGCATCACAATTCGAGATAAAGTTGGTAAGCCAAACAATATCAGAATGTTAAAGATTCCCATACAAATACAAAAAAAAACTGTTCTGTTCTTTTCAGATAATTGGTATAATCCCCAAAACAACATGCAGTGTCAAATCCATACAAATAGCTCGATATATCGAATGATGATACAAAGTAATAAATATCAGTAGTAATGGACATAAGGAAGCGTCAAATCAGATTCGCTACAATGTTGGTTCACAAACAACATAGACATAAAATAATAAAATAGAAATAGCAATAGTATTGTTGTATGGTCTGTGTGGGTGGAGCACTCAGTGTGCAATGGTGCCGTGGGCCAAACACGCATCCACGTTGGAAAATTCTGTCACACTACTTGTTTGCGGGAACTCTGTGCATTTTCAAAAAACCAAAAGTTTCTAAAAAGGTCAACCTGCATTGGTCTATTCGTGCTGGTGTATAACAGTAAAATAAATGCATTGGCCAAATAATATTGATTGAAAATATTTTTTAGAGATATGCTCACAGCACACATTCACCGTGATGAAAGCTGTATCACAGATAATATAATACTATGTATACATAGTAAACAAACATTGCAGAGATGTTTAAACTTATTTTAAGAGACTGAAATGAGCGTGTTTCTATGAAAATATAACGGTGTTCAGGTAATTTTGTAACTTAGGGCTGATTTTTCAATGCGCTATACCTTTGATAAGTCGTATTTTACCGCCAAATTGAAATTATTGTCATACATTTAATCTGCCTGTCATATTTATTGAAATAATTTTTTTTTACAAGAGAAATAAACCCAATGTTTTAAGAATTTGCAAATAAAATATTTAAAAAATATATATTTCTGGACGAAATTGGTGGCTAGTTTGACTATGTCCATAATAAAGAGTGGTCATTTGCCTATTAGCACAGCAATCATGGGCCGGACGACTTACTGGCCCGCGAGACACGTCGTCAAATCTAATAGCTCACCGCGCGCCGCCCCGGTGCGTCCGCGCTGTTGCGTTGTAACACATTACGTGGCACGACAATTGATTTACTCACTCAACGCTCAAAATCAATGTTAATCTTGGACATTGCATTCTAAAATTTAATATTTTTAACAATTTCAAGAAAAAAAGATGAGTCTATTTTAGTGTTCAAGAAATAATGGTATTACACTTGTACTATTATGTATTCTGTGGTTTAACCCAAAAACAAAATTAAATGTTAAGCTTCCTAACAAATGTAGTATTTTCTATGTTCATTTTTTCGACCCGATTTATGTATCAAATTAAGCACTTTCAATTCAGAGTGGACAACAACTGAGATTACTCAATCACATTATTTCACAACTGAGATACTTAATCATAAATATATTTCAGACATTGTAGATAGACCATTTTTATTAAGTACACCATAAATATGACCACGGCACCAGACAGCCGAATAGACACAATTATAACGGGTTTAACAAGACATTCAACGAAGCCGAAGTCCACGCATTCCGCCCATCATCAAGATCATTTTTGTCTTTTAGACAATACCTGGGAAACCAATAGCTACGAAGTTATTGAAGGTCAAAGTCCTTTTTTTTTTAATTTTTTTTATGAAATCTTATTCTATTCGTTATTTCCTAATTTTTGTCTACTAAAACATTATCAAAATTTTATGTATTTCGTAACAAACAATTGCTTTAAAACATCATCATTCAATGTATTTCATGAGCACGCACATAAACGTTGCCTTTTAACTCGGCCGCACGCAGCTGTGTAGCAATTACTCGCAGGCGCGTCCTGTTGTACGCGTTACATTGCGTGGAAATGTATGCAATGCTTTTTAACACCAAAAATTAAAATCGTTTCCCAGCAGTAATTTTGAACAGAAATGGTCCTGATGATGGGCAGAATACGTAGACCTCGGCTTCGTTGAGGGTCTTGTTACACCCGGTATTGTAGCGAATTCGATTACGAATAGGATAAAATAGCCCCATGATTGCTCAGAAATTATCTTTAATAATAACGAATCTGATTTAAAGAGGGAACTTTATTAAATTAAAAACTAACAAACAAAAGCATGCACACACAAAGCAGCATTCCTGATTAAATAATTCAACATAGGGCGTGCCGATGTTTCAACCCATTGCTATAGAAAAATGTTTTTGAAGTCAACCATGATTCCTGTACAACGTAGGTTCCAATCATAAATGTATTAAGTGAATATTTTCCCATAACCAACGGTTTAAAATACCAATCAAATATGTTAGTCAGTGAGTTAGCTATTGATTTCAAACAAAATAAGTTGCAGTGAAAATTAATAATGAAAACCATGCAAAAGAAAAAAGAAAATTGTAAACCGGCTCATGATCACTTACGTCATCGTTCTGTGTCGCTGCCAGACTGGCTTAAGACGTCCCTAGAATCATAACTGTCAACTAGTTTAATATCCCACATTCAAGCTTGTGATAGTCGAGACAAATGCGATGAACATCCCACTGTGCAATTATATATCGAACATGTATCACTTGATTCTCCCTCAAAACAAGGACAAGCTCTCCAAATTAAATATGATGACCCCCCTTTTGACCCAAACGACCTCCGTTACACAGGAAAAAAATCTGAGGAAGCTCAAAAAGAGCGAGAGTAATCACGCGATTTAATGTGAGGGATGCCCGGCATCGGGCCCGTGTAAGAGGTCACATTCTCTTTAAACATGCATCACCGATTACATCATCGACAATGACCGAATGTATCCTTGGTTAGAACGCCAAGAGATGATATGGTGGTCGACGTACATCGACGGGGACATCACACAAGCTACCCAGGCTTCCTGACGGCACATCCGCGGTTCCGTACCTGGGAAGATGTCACGGTTACAGAGCTCCGTGGCGCAGCACTTAAATTCCGGGTGCTCGTCGTCGCGGCACCAAATGGGCCTGTCCCCCGGGGGGAAGCTGAACTCTGTCCGGTTCCAACATCTATGTTCAAATATCGTCACATTAGTTTAACTCCATAGGTGATCAGTGCCGGTCTAGGGAAGGCAACTAGTGGTAGTGTCCGACAGAAACGGTAATAGGTTACGGCCGAAACCGAACGGAAATCGTTGTAATTTTGAAAAAAACCGAATCATATCATCGTTTTAAAGCATTTTCGATTTCGGTAGCAGTTTTAAGATAAGCTCGCTGTCGTGACCCAAACCAATGCAAGCGAATGGCATAACCGGAAGCCGAATCGGTCAGACACTCCCGAGTGGTATTAGGGCAAAGAAAAACTGTAGAGGCATGCGTGAGGCCGTTAGTGTAGGCACACTACGTCGAGCCTACCTGGCGGCCTCGGCTGCAGCTCCAGGCGCAGCTCCCGGTTGCACATGTCATGGCTGTTACAACACTCTATCGCAACAGATTCATTTCTCGTCTTCGGCGTGGAGCAACTGAAGGGGTGCTCGATGGGTATCAATAATGCGCGGTCGATACAGCTGCGCCGCAAGTAGAACCACCCATTACGTTTAGTAGGTTAAAGCAAAACCAACGCACACTCGAAAATGATTTGTTAACGGCACATCATTCAAAACATACTAATTATAATAGATTTCTCGCTTAGTAGGTACATATTCAAATCACTAAATCAGAAGCGATGTTGTTAGGTTTTGGCATCTCAACACAAAACTTGTAGAAACGACGATGCAATTATGATTGTAATACATCAAACAAACTCGTTGCATAGTGAAGGTACCACACGGCCACAAGTGCGCCTTACCGGTGCCCGGCCGCCGAGCCGCCCGGCTGCGGGTCTCTCGGTAAGCGTCCTCGGTATTGCACTGATCGTTAGTGCAGCAATATGCTGGTTGTTTGCATAGTAACACTCTATCGGGAGAACTTTGGGGCGGGAATGCCTCTTTCGAGTTCAAACAGCTAAGAACCACAAGCATTCCATCAAAATTGGTTAAAATCTAATCGCTAATTCAATTTGTGTTGATATGAGTTTGCCAATTGTTACGAGTTCCAAATATGTACCTCTAACAAACTAAATGATGCTTTGTGAAAACATTATTTTGTTTTTTAAATAATTTTGAAAACGGCAATAATATGATGAGTGAAAATGTATTTACTCACTGGTAGGTAAACTTCTGTACACCGTTGTGTAGGCTGGTGGAGGCATAGCAGTATCCGTCCGTTTCACATGTGTTATTTGGGCATGTATCGCTGTTGCAGTAACACTTTAGACCTGTTACAAAACAAATAAAACAATTAAAATCTTTATTCAGCAGAAACATAATTGATTATGAATTCATTATGTACTAGTTTTTAAACAGAGTACAGAAGAAATAGTCACAAGTTAAACCAGGCATCTAAATTACTTGTTATGCCTGTCAGAAAAATATTACTTAAATAGGTATCCAAACTAAAATTTTATGTATCTTTGCCTGTGAATCCTGTGATATATGTATTAAATGATCCATTTTATTTAATAACATTTAAGAATTCCATTTGAGATTCAAATACTTTTAAGACAAAATAAACCCCAAAAAATATTACTGAACACCCAATTAGACTGTAATTTATTTGCACCCATGACAAATTGTCAACCCCAGTCATAATCATAAAATAAATGATGACTGTCATAAATATGTTGATGTTTATGACATTTAAAATTTACTGCGACAAAGATCAACCCAGGGGCCGTACCGGCTAACGCATCGAACTTCGGAAAGTCTGCCGGGTTTCAAATTAAAACAGATAAATCGAGCACAAATCGGGCCAAAATGGCGAACCCCAATTCATGATGTCAAGTCACACGAACATCAATATCTTCCAAATAACTTCAACAAATAGTACAATACGAAATTCCTTACTTCAATTTATCTGTTTTAAGTTGAAGCTCGGCAGACCCGTCGAAGTTCGAAAAGTTAGCTGGTAGGGCCCCTGCTGCTGGTTTTAGTGGATGCATTTATACTGTACTAAAGGTTATTATTAGTATAGATATATAATTATTATGTTCTCATATTAACAGCATTTCACGTGAATATCAATCAAAGCTAAAAGGTATTTTTCATTTAAAACAACTATTTTTTATATAAAAATAAGCATTATGAAGATAAAACTAATAAAAAATTAAAGTAAAATAATGCTAACTGCTACAACTTACACATTAAAAGCTAATAGGGTACATGTTTGAAAATAATGATGTTAATAATAGGAGTTTAAAATATAAAATGTTTTAAGTATGAAATTGGCAATTTTTTCTCACAGACACTATAAGAAAAAAAAATTATCTGACTGACTTTCTTTAATGAAAAACTAAAGTGCCTTTTGTTTTGACCGTGAAGGGCGAGCTGTCGGCTGTACGTTTGTTCTCTCAAGTCGCATTTCTCATTGTGAGCAGGTTTTAAAATTGTATGGATTTTTTTGTTGAATCAGTTTTTTGAAATTTTTCAAAATGGGGGAGATATGTGAAAAAATCATATTTCAGCTATTTCGAAAAATGTTACAAACGCGAGGTCTACACCTCTACAGAGCCACTAGTGTTTGCAGAAATTACCACTTAATTCATTGTTACTTAGCCAATACTTTTTTTTGTTAACAGATTGTTTAACTCGTCAACGCCCGGAAAACAATACAACAATAGATTTTCTATTGTGTTATGTGCCTCATAGGGCACATCGAGCGTTGACGGATTAAACTAATGTTAACAACCATGAGCGCTAATGCGCTCATAGTTGTTATATAATATATATATGAAGTAGATTGATTACAATCATTTATAATATTAATTATGATTGGATTAATCAGATTTTTTGATAAAATTGATTCTTATACAATTTTAGTGACAAGCTTCTGGACATACTTAAGTTTATTTGGCGCTTCTAATTGAGTTAATATTTGAGGTTCTAGCTATTTAATATCACAACAACTATTAAGATTTAGCTTAGGTATGTGCCAAAATAACTAAATTGTTTGTGTGATTAGGTATTATTTGTGGTAGGTACACACATTGTAGTTTAAGTAACCTCAGTACTTCACATGTTTTCTGGATATATTTATAAACAAATAATATTTTATTACAGCTATTGGTATTGTACCTAGCTTCTAATGCAGTGAGCTATAATTGTTTAGACGTGATAAACTAGTGGATTGTTTAGTTTTGGCGGCTTACCACGCACGGCAGTGATCACAGTTCACAGATAGGTAGGCAAAGTACGAGTGTTCTAGTCAACAATACTCACCATCGACAGAGTCCAGCTTTCTACACAACATTACAACCAAAAGGAGAAACCATTTTCGCCACTGAAAAGCGTCCATCGTAGTATTATTTGCTAAAAACATCGCGCTTTTGTTTTAGAGCGATGAAAATCTGATTATTGATATAGGAAAAACACGGCCATTGGAGAACATAACATTTGACATTTCCCTGCCTGTAGTTTTCTAACACTGATCTTACGGCACTTGTACAACTTCAAAATATTATAAATTTGTAGATCGTACAAAGGTCTGCAAATCTACATAAAAACTTATAGAAAAAGATATTAATTTCTATTTTCTTTTCTTCCCGGTGTAAATATCACCGTGTGTGAGTGCAAATGTGAGTGAACCACATTCAATTCACAGATTAGAAATAAAGTGACAGACACCACTGACTGTGACATCGAGGCCGCGTTCCGAATCTCGCTGATAGCGCTGTTAGCGCGAATCCGACCAAATTAAATAGTCACAAAATACAAGGGTCTGACATGCTTTGATAGAGCGAGATCTTCTTATTGAGATTCCTATAGGAGGAAATAGAGAAGAGTGTCATGTTTTTTCTCTATCACCGACCGGACTTTATTTCATGGTCGGGTTATTGATACAGTTCAACTAGGCCATATAAACAAGTGGCGTTATATCAAGAGTGCCAAAGAAATTAAAGGTTTTGTGGATTACTACCTAATTGATACCCAAGATTTATTATAAATCGTATGTGTTGTGTTTGTGTCTAGCATACAAAATGGTGGGGTGTTCGATATTTGGCTGCAAAAGCAACAATCAAAGAAAAGAATCGGACGTTACATTTCATGCGTAAGTACACTGTTTTCTATATTTTGATCACGTATTTCTTTCTCAAATCTCACAGGAACCAAGTTTCTGAGCTAAATCATTAGTTATATCATGAAATACCTGATAAATAGGAAAAATCTAAAAATTATTTCTAAAAATAACCTCGTAAACATTTGACATGCAAACCGGTAAAATTGCGTACATCTACGTAATAGTAGAAGTCAACTTAGCTTTGACGTCCACTAGAATCAGTAGGTTTATAATTCGATTTCCGGATGCCTACTATATAGAAAATTTTCCCCAAAAATTACCCCATATTTCAGGGAATTTCAAGCATTTGATTTTTTCAGATTTCCGACGGAAGATAAAACTCGTGAAAAATGGATAGAAGCAAATGGAAAAAGAATTGGGTGCCACAGACGAATTTGTTCAAAACATTTTGAATAAAATTGTTTCCGAAAAACAGAAAAACTAACGTTAATAAAAAAAGTTCTGTATTCCAACGTTTAATTAAGACTTTACCTGTTTTAATTTAAAGTTTATCTTTTTATTCCATTAACCACACAATCTCATATCAACTACCTGAGCGAACCCCAGCTAGTTTACTCTATCTCTCTTTTTTTAGCAGGGCAGTTGTGTGTACTCCCGTCCCGACTGCAATGACGATTGTTATTTAGTTCGATTTTAGCAGGGAAGTCGTGTACCATTTTTATACTGAGTTTTTGCATGCTGGAAACGGCGAATTGTGAGGTCTTAACATTTTATTAATATCTCTGCTGTACCACAATTACTGCGAATAAAGTTTATTTCCATTTCTATTTCTATTCTATGTATACGTATGTTACCGTTAAAGTACGGAATCCGTTAATCTGCAGATTAAAGTGCGAAATTTTTCTTAAAGTAGACGATTTCCGTGCTTTAACTATACGGATGCTACACCGTTAAGGGTACTTTTTCTGATCATGGCAACCCCATATTTTGACGTCATAATATATCTATCCCTTACACCCGGTCGCTCGGTAGCGCATCTACCCCTTTTAATATACTATATCTATGACAAAATATTACACAAATCGAGTATTTGTGTAATGGATTATACGCTAACAGTGCTGTTGGTGTGATTCGGAACGCGGGCCGAGAGAGACAAGAAACAAAAAATAGGGGTGTCCACATATCCCGATTTAATGGGGCTTACTCTAATGAGCCGTTTACACGTAATTAAAATTAAGTTGTCGGTCAATTAAATTTTCCGCGTGTGAACAGAAAATTAAGTAGGTAATAAGTTACCCACTGAGTGGGCAAGTGATTAAGTAAATAGAATCTAGTCTATTTATTTTTGCGGTTTCATTTGCTTTTAAAGGGGGTTTACCATCAGCAAATAAGAAACCGTTCAGTTCAAAAGCAGGCCTTAAAATGGACTGTTTAAGGCCTGCTTTCATACTAACCGTTGAGGTCATAGTACGAAAAAGAAAGGCAGTTCAATATAAGCCCTGCTATAAGAGCTCATGGTACATTATGGTGTCTCTGATAAGTCGGTTAGTCTTATGAAATCGTATTTGTACAATAGAACTCAGAAAGTAGTAATTAATAGAACTGAATCTACTGGAGCCCCCATCAATATGGGTGTGCCACAGGGATCAATATTGGGCCCATTGCTGTTTCTAATTTATATAAATGACCTTCCCAACTACGCGAATAATTTATGTGAGACAGTACTATTTGCGGATGATACTTCTTTAGTTTTCAAAGTAAACAGAGGTAATAACTGTTCGGACGAAGTAAATAGTGCCCTCTCTAAAGTTTCACACTGGTTTAATAGTAATAATTTAGCACTAAACCCCAAAAAAACCAAATGTGTAAAATTTTCATTACCTAATGTTGAGCAGACAAAATTAAATATTAATTTGAATGACGATGAAGTAGACTTTACTGAGAGTACAAAATTTCTTGGTATTACACTAGATTCTCGATTGCAATGGGATCCACATATTGAAGCTGTAGCAGCACACGTTCCAGTGAAACAAATAGATGATTGGCTCTGAAAAGAACCGTTTGTGAGTTGTATTTTTCGCATCTCGTCCGTCGCTCGCCGCCGCTGCTGTTCGCCGCGCCGTACGTCCGTCTGCTGTGTCGTCGCTCAGTGAATGAAGACGCGCCTCAGAGTTTCGAGTATTTATGTCACGGGCATACTCCCACTACCACTACTATACTACATTATAGTTTAGTGGCTGTATTGATGTTTTGTATAAGGTCTTTTTCTATTGGTTATAATGTAAGTATTTTGACTGGCTAAGTAAGATTTTTCTACCTGTATAAATACCGTGCAATGAATCAATAAAGGACATTCCATTCTGCAATCTCGGAGTTATAATTACTACCCAAAACCTTCTGATAAGTAGTTCAAATTGCCAAGTACCACTGTCCGGCAAAAAGCCTTGTCAAGTAGACTTAGTTCTGCGGCATTCGCTGTTAAGAAAATAAGGCTTTTAACTGATATTGAAACGGCAAGGTTAGTATACTTTAGTTATTTTCATAGTGTAATGTCTTATGGACTGCTATTGTGGGGCTCAGCTGCCAGTTTTGAAAATATTTTTGTACTCCAAAAAAGAGCTGTTCGCGCCATATACACTCTACGGCGGAGAGATACCTTGAGAGAATTGTTCAAAGAAATAAATATTTTAACTTTGGCAGGCCAATATATTTATGAAAATTTAGTTTATGTAAGGAAACACTATGATTCATTTGATAAGAACAGCAACATTCACCAGTTTAATGTTGAATGTTGAGTGTTAAGTTACTCAATTCGTATTTTAAAGTCACAAAGTTTAAATTCTTGTAGGTAATCGCCCACTTAGTATTTCAGTACGCTATATTCAGTATTTTTGATACCCAAAATGGGAATTTATTGTTACCCGATTAAAAACTACCCCTTGTACAGTTGCATACTTACAAGACTTTATCTACACCCAATGATATTAAATGTAAAGATAGGTTACCCGCGCTTCACAATGGCAAGACAAAAGTCAGGTAATTGCCCGACTTTCAATTAGTCAGGCACAGTCTCGCGACACGGTAACACACGCAGCTCTCGTCAGACGCAATAAAATTGTGAAATACCATTAAAAATGTCTACTTGCGTCTTTAGACGATGTACAAATTATACAGCAACGGTCAGAGTTTAGTAGTTTATTTCACACGTAAGTACTGTATTTAATAAAAATATGTATTTTCTATTACTTTATTCGCCCATATTGTACAAAGAGCGAGCCGTCTGCTTTGCGTGTGGGAGTGAAGGAGACAGTTGACGCGCTGTCAATTGGCAGCCAATGCGCATGCAGCGGCCAATGTGTGTATCTATAGTACCTTTACGCTGTTTTAAATAGCAATGATGTTGGCGCACATAACCTATCTTTACATTTAATATCATTGTCTACACCCATGATTATGTATCCTCTATTTAAAGGGTTTTGACTTTGACTATGACTTTCCTCCCCCTCCTCGTCATTAAATCATCCGAACGAGTAATACTTGTAACGTTGTACTGAATTTCATAATGTAACTCGAAGTCGTATGATTTTCCTCTGTGGTCGTAGGTAGGGCGTGTGGGCGAGTATAGCGCGACATCCTTGCACTCGGATATTGTGGTTAAGTAGTTATAATCATAATATAATAGTTTTATACTATGACACTGTAATTATTATAATGTTGGCAGTCAGCTAGTCAACTGTTTAAAAAACAATTAAACATAGGTGATTATTTCCTATGTGAAACATAATTCCAACAAATGAAAATGCAAATTAATTTAAAAGTTTTATTATTATTCAATTTAACTACTTCTACGAACATTCAATAAGTAGGTAAAATCATTACCTGAAATCACTATTTGTCATGTTATATCAAACATTTAACATACATTTAACAATAACATAATTACATTGTAATAACATACATAACACACATATCTGTATAACAATATTTGAGAACGAAATATGTTTAAGATTCAAATTCTACAGGGTAAAATCGAAGTCATTGACAATTTTTTAAACTAACCAAGAATCTTACATAATAATAATATAAGATTCTTGAAACTAACCGCGATATTGACAACTTTGGGCACAGAATATTTAATAATAGTACTGAACTAACAGAAGCCCATCCGCGCGAGGACAATCAAATAATGACCTACTCGCGCTGCATGGCAAATAAAATACAATTTCAAATTGCACAGCGCTGGTTTGCGTTCAGAACCTACGTTCCGAGTGCAACCAAACGCTCTAACGGCGCGTTTCAAACATTAGAGCGTGACGTTCGGTTCACACAATTTTTTAATCATCAAAATCGGTGGTTGAAAACGCTCTGACGTTTGTCTATAGAAAAAAATTACAATGTCATTTGACATTATTTTGTATTATGTTTTTGTGTCTAAGTTTCAAATAGTTTATGGTAGCTTCTCAAAAACAGTTTTTGTTTGATTTAAAATAAAAAATGTTTAAATTATTCTTATATCAAATGGAAAACTAAGACTTTGTACTAATAATGACATTTAAAGTTCTTGATCGTTAGTGTGTTAAAAAACAACCAAACAACCGCACTCAGCCTCTGAACGCAATCCTGCGTGCCTATTATAATAAACTAGCGGCCGCCCGTGACTTCATCTGCGTGGAAAGTTTTTTGCTATCCCTCGGGAACAATCCTTTTTTTCCGGAATGAAAGGTACCCATGTCCTTCTCTGTAACCCTGACAACGTGTATGCAAAGGCGTAACTAACAAACAAACAAATAAACAAACGGATTTTCGCATTTATAATATTAAGTAAATAATATTAGTAAGGATTATAAGCGCCTCCGAAGCGCTTCTCTTTCTGTCGCGTAGCTCTGTCTCACTCAACCGACGCGTGACACCCCTCGCGCGCTGGCTCGACTGAGTCAGCCGCGAGCAGTAGGCTAATATAAAAGTTTGCGTGGAGCGAGACCCCCCTGCTTAAGGAGTATTTAGGACAAAAATGACTTAAATATATTAAGATAAAAAAATCACAAGAAATCATAATCATAAGTAAAAGATTACTGATGATAAAAAACTTTTATTTTATTTTACTAGTCAGTTTCATGTTAAAATCGTTACTTTTATGATATTTAGGACATCAGTAATCTTTTACTCATGAATTCTTGTGATGTTTCATGTTTATTTTATTTCACATTGAATTTTGATCACTTTGATAAAAGAAATTGTCCTTAAAATATCAATATCACGGATAGATTCTTAGTTTAAAAGATTGCCAATGACTTCGATTTGACCCTGTATATTACACATGATTTGTTTGTACACACAGCAGCACATAAGGATATCCAAAACTCTTTACTGAGTAGCGATAGCGATGTAAAGTGTAAAATCGATTGAAGTTTGGCCAAATAACAAATATCCTGCCGACTGTACGTACCTATCGTATCGTAATTAAATTAATGCTGCTTGATTAGGTACTACGTATGCATTCGATGACGTCATCACATATACAAATTAGCTTAGCTTAGTAATACATAATATATTATACGGTATTAAAAACTAATTCTAACAAAAAAAGATTTATTTATATCTGTCTATATAAATGACGAATTTATGCGCGAACATCGTAATAAAAATATCGATTTCAGAACCATCTCCGTTTTTTAAGCCGGTTTAAAAGAAAAAAAGTGAATATGTGAAACATAAGGAGCGTTTCACATATTCACTTCCTACTATTATTAAAAAAACTATTGACGAACAGAACTATTACAATAAGCGTCACCTAATTTGTGATATAATAATTAATTTGAATTATAGTTTCTAAATTTATCGACATCATAAATATAATATTTGACTAAAATTATATTCTGTTCAATAATTTCATACTTAAATATAGTATATTTATGTATATCGTGCACCACAGTAGTCTTGAATTTTCGATCACAATATTACGCCAAACACATTATTACCCAATTAATAAAAAAAAAGTTTGACAAACATTTCCGAAACTAGGAACAGTCTAAACATTTGTGCGTATTTTTTATTAAAAATATATATGTATTTAAATATTTTAACAATATTTAACTACACCTATGTTTTAAATCCTCTATAAAAGGTTCGGAGACAGCTTACTGCCAACATTATAACAACCAGTGTCATAGTAACCACAATATCATAGCGAGGGCATGTCGCGCTACCCGCGCCCACGCTCGATGAGTTACATTATGAAATTCAGTACAACATTATAACACTCGTTCGGATGATCTTATGACGAGGAGGAGGACCGCGACACTGGTTGTTTCAATGTTGCCAATAATTCAACATTTCAAAACCCTTTATGGAGGATACATATCATGGACGTAGATAAAGTCTTGTATGCAACTGTACATAATTAGGTATTAAAACACTCATGTGATACTATATTATCACATTCGTGTTTTAATACCCCTCATTATAGTACAGTTGCATATATAACTATTTTTTACGAATCTAAGATACTTTTAACTGGACTTACATGTCCTTAACTATTTACAAAGTAGATCATTTATATAAAATACCTACGCTAAACAAATAAATATTTGAAGAAATCATACCAATCATTTAATTCCTGACTAAGCGAAGTTTGTACAATATGTTTCATGTTGGAGAAAAATAAATAAAAATATAATAAGTTGCAGTTAAATAGTTAAAGCCGTGATATAGTTAATCCCATAAACTTAATATTCCACTCGAATAGACGGACAGAGTTCGCTTGGCTGCGACACCAAAAGTGACATGAGCCAGTGTATTATGTATTCTGTGCCAGTGTTTGAAAATTTGTAAACGTGTGCGTGAATTTTAGAGATGCCCTCAAGTCCATATTAGGTTGTCGATAACTATAATATATTGCTCTTATAAATAAAACACAATCAAGATTTAATCATTGTATTGAAGTATACTTCAATTAAACATTTAGGTGCCATTATTGTCCTCTAAAGATAACAATTTTATTAAAATAATTTCTTAAGGTTTCCTTTGAGGCTCCCAGCCTATTCTATTTATTATTTTTATCCAGTTTAACTTCATTACTAGATTTACAGGAAACCTGGAAATATTGTTAAATTGGTATTTAAGTAGGTTTAAGTACTATTACTGTCGAAAAAAAAACTGTCGGTTAAAAGCAGCTATCAATAAAACTATCAGTGTTCATAGAGACAAACAAAGTTATATTGGAAATCATCGACATGAGTATTGATATCGATAATTTAGCTTAGACGAGGGCTGGCAAAACACCAGCAGGCTGATTATCTATATAGAAATTATTTAGCGACCAGTTTCATTTGACATACATTGCTACTTTTCTTTTGTATATTTTTTTTATCCCAAAAAGAAGAAGCAATGTATCACATTCATCTGTCAAATAAGACCGGTCGCTAGGTGGTTTCTAATTAGATAATCAGCTCGTCGATATTACTTGTCGGCGCCGACACAAAATCGGTGTCCGACAAGTGTGAATAGCTACATATAAAATGTTCTGCCACTGAACCATCCGATTAAAACACCCGACAAGTGGGAACGAGCTGTAAGCCGTAAGAATCGGTTTCTCACTCGCACCATAGTCCGTCTTTTTGAGTGGCACATTAAGTTTATGTTTAATCCCTAGGAATAGTTGTAAATGTACCTTAAGATAATCATTTCACTAGATTAGCCTAGTAAGATAGTTAGGCTACTAAATCGTGCTCGTATCATAGTTATTCATATTTTTTATTGCACCATAATGTTTACAAGATGATAATATTATAATGATACAGCGCATTATGGACCCTGTCGGGCACAGCAAAAAGAGGGAGGCATCTTTCATTGAAAATAAAATAAATAAATGTTAAATTGAAATTATAAAATTATATTATTATTAGAAGGGGGCAGAGTGCGAGACGCGAACTTACTTAGGCACTTAGGGGTACTTAGACATAAATGCAAGGGGCGGGCAAGCCATGAAAAGTCTAAAATGGCTTTATTAAGGCGAGGCCAGTTCACGAAATTTACTCTTTCACTATGTCTTTAGAATAAGGTTGAATATCGCATAACTTTAATTGACGCTTCGCTAGAAATTTGACGAATTTTAGTACATTTTTATTGATTTCTGAAATACTGGATCATTTATTAAAAATGTACTCGGTTATTGTGTTAGATCGATAAAAAAGCTATCCTTTTTGCATAAAAAATCATATCACTGTCGTTGAAAATTACGAAATCTGACGATTTGAAATTTATTTTTATAAGTTTTTATGGTGTTATTCAGGATTTTTTTACAGAGTTACCATGCCATTTTTCAATATTCTGTTCGGTTACTATGCTTCTTTGTTTCTTTTTCAGTCTACAGTAATTTTTGTGAAGTAGAATTTTACATCAGTTCTTCACATTGGAAGTTCAAAAATCAGACTTTTCATCAGATCGTGAACTGGCCTCGCTTTAATAAACGATGAGTAAGTTTACATCGGGTTTAACCAAAAATATTGCTTGGCAATATTACTCCTTACGTTTGACGTCTCAAAGCGTCATATTCCTAAGCGAACTTTTTGGTTGTGTACTTACCATACGTTTATTAATAAGATGGAAGAGTTAATAGTTTAAATTAGGTTAAGAGTGAGACCAAAAACGCGCGCGCGGTTGGTCAGTGTATTGCACGAATAATGTGGGAACACAGTAAGGCGACTAAACTCGTTTCAGACCATGGATTTCCCAATACTTACGTCATTCATGAACAATTATTGTAATTCAATAGAATTACAACCAATATACAACACAAAACAGGATACAATTATTATGTACGTCACAAAGATTAGTATGCTTACAAACAAATGGATTTACTTCCACAGACTAGCTGTGCTCCAGAAGTGTCCACGCACCACCACACTGTGGGTCGATCAGGGGGCTAATTGTCTAATTTTAAAAATCTATCGCAATCGCTTTCGTTTGACAGATGGATGTGACACATTGCTGCATTTCTGTGGTAAGTTTTTATTTGTGCCATAAAGAAGCTTCAATGTGATTTTGAAATTAGACGACAGAAAGGCTGGCCTCGGGTTCCGTCGACGATCATCGACTGCATTTCCTGCGAATTTTTTAAGGTTTAGCAGTGACGATAATATCTTCATTACACACAAGAATCAAAGTGTTCTTATAATAAAGCGTAAAAATATTACACTATTCCCACTAAACCGTGTCGTCACCGGCCAAGCACTTGTCATATATTTTAATACAAAGATTTTTTGTCTGACACGTTCCTAGCATGACCAGACCATGGTATGGTACGGTGTAGTGGGCAGAGACTTTAAAGCTGATATAGCGTGCTGAGGACTTTCCGTTACCTAGTGGAGGACCAGCGCTAGATGCACCAACAGTGAGGATAGCTCCAGGTCCTCAGAGTGCGCGTTGGAGAGCGGCACGCTGCGGGTCCCCGGACATAAAGCTTGTAACGTGGCCATGCGACCTCTTTCTCAGAGAGTAAAAACTTATTTTTGCGAAACTATGTCAAATTTTTATTCTGTTCTGAAGACTAATAATTCAAATATGACGGGTTCCTCTGTACGTGAGTCCAAGGAAAATAGCCATCGGTACATGTTGTTTATTCAGTGCATTGTAAAATGTTTATTTAAAATACCTTGAAAATGGCTTAGAAATCACAGTAATCATTAATTGTATAATGTAACTTGGACAAGAAGACTAAATGTTTTAATTTAAAGGATAGCAGCCATAGGCAGCGAATGTCTTAAAAAGAACCCTTAGCAGGCAATGATATTAAAAGTAAAGATAGGTTACCCGCGCTCCACAATGGCAAGACGAATGTAAGGTAATTGCCCGACGTAACACCGCGCGACTCACGTCAGTCAGACGCGACAAAATTGTGAAATTCTTTTTTTAAAAAAAATACCCTTTTGCGTCTTTAGACGATGTACAAATTATACAGCAACAGTCAGAGATCGAAAAAAATATTCATTTCACACGTAAGTACTGTATTTAATAAAAATAAAAAAATCGTATTTTGTATTACTCTAATCGGTCATGTTGGTACAAAAAGCGAGAAGTCTGTTTTTGCGTGTGAGAGTGAAGGAGACGGCTGTCGCTGTCAATTGGCGGCCAATGAGCATGCAGCAGTTTATTAGACGAAAATTAAATATGATGTCTGTTTATCCCTTTCTTACAACAAGTATTCCGTAAGGTAGTGTTCATTTTTGTCCCTTTCTTGATGCAATATGTCAATGTGTGAATGTATAGCACCTTTGCGTTGTTAAGCAAATAGCAATGATGTTGGAGTATGACTTATCTTTACTTTTAATATCATTGTTAGCAGGAACTACTACTACTGTGGAATCTTTCTTTTATTCACTCCAACGTGACAAGCTGATATAGCGTGCTGAGAACATTCTTACCTAGTGGAGTACTAGCGTCAGGTGCACCAGCAGTGAGGATAGCTCCAGGTCTTCAGAATGCGCGTTGGAGAGCGGAACACTGCGGTACCCCGTGCGCAAGCAGCGCAGCGGCAGCGTCGCCTGCCCCAGGAAGTTGGGGTCCCCGAACATATCCTCGTCTTGCACCAGGAACCGAAGTAACGCCAGATCAGGGTTCGCCACCTCGAACTCGCAAATGTCGTTCCATATCGGGTTTATCCCGTTGTCCCCTGCGAAACAATCAACGGTCAATCTCATTTCTTCTGCGCTAGAAACGGGATAAATGGAAATAGTACATTACAGCCGAGGACGGGAAGTTAGCATTTGCATTGTAGAGAGTCATCGATCGCCATAGAATAAATTTTGGTTGATTGGTTAGGACGGTTGGTTGGTTGCATGGAAAGTAATTTGTTTGGAATGTTCAATATTTTACTCTCCATGGTTAAAATGTTCTCTATAGCGATCGATGTCTCAGAGATTTGTTTGGCAGAATGCACCCATTCATTCCCTGTACTGAATTTCAAATTTATGACCCAGCCACCACGGAAATGTGGGACGCCCCGCATCATTCTCTTTTTAAATTAAATCATAACATTTCAGAGATGATGAGCTGCCGTACATTGAGCCACTAATCGCGGCCTTTAAACGCGACCACTAGCGATGTAGTGACTCAGTCAAGCCACTAGACGCAGCCACAAATCGCAGCCGCTAGTAGCTTAGAGGCTGCCGGGAAGAAGCCGGCTTCTGTGACCGAAGTGCGCGCGATGCGAGCGACAAAACGCGGCCACAAGTAGCGAGCGCGGGCGACTCCCGCAGCTTGTGGCTCGAACGCGGCCACTCGTACGCCCGGTTTGCGCCGATACTTAACAAATAGGGATGTTGACTAATGAATAAAATAACGAAATACTAATAAAAATCGTAAACATAATAAACTTTTAGAATAGCTTGTATACCTCTTGGTTTTATATATTGCATATTATTTGATTTATGACCCTTCAAAGTTGGGTGGACAAGTCCATTTAAAAAGTATAAAATTTATTAAAATAAATGATACCTTTAATTAGTCCGTAAAATGTAAAGCAAAATTGTCGAAGAAACCATTTTGATAAACACAATATTTAATATAGCTGCTGAACAAATTTCCTATGCGTTGCATACAAACTTGCACGGCGTGACGTCATAACGTTCAAGCCATTAGTATGGAGCGTTTTTGTTCGAGTCCATTTGTGTGCATTTCACACTGTGATAATCTCGGGCAGTTTTCATGCTAACGAATTAATTCTTTTACCAATGTTTCTTTTTTTGAGAGGTAATTTATGTAACATAAAATTAAAAAAATAGTCAACATCCCTATTGTATGAAAACACTCGTCCGCAGCTTGTGGTCGCGTTTAGTGGCTGGGAATTAAGTGAGGCATTTGTGTAGTACATTAAAAATAAGGGTGTAGCACATTGAAAATAATGTTGTTAAGTTTTTATTTTAGTGTGTTTCAGACAGTCAGTGTATTCTTTTATTTATTCTTTTATTTATCTATCAAAATTAGTGAATTTGTGTTACTTATTTATTGGAACGCTGTCCCTGTTATTACCGGAGACGGGCGTTAGTGCTGCGACACAGTTTTTATAACTTTTGCGGTCATTAACGTACAATAACAATGGAACTTGTTCCAAATAAACTATTACTGACTATTACTACTATTACTATTACTATGAGGCTCACTCTGCGGCAGCTCTAAGTGAGAACAATATGTTTGAGCGTTGTCTTACCGACGGTCTTGGTGACGAGTTTAACGCCGGCGTCGTAGTCGGCGCCGAGGAGCTCCACCTCGACGAAGGGGCTGGCGGTGCCGCGGCCCGACTTGGTCAGGTGCCGCGCGCCCACCACGCGCAGCATCACCGTCGTCGCCCGCGCCTTGTTCCCCACGCTGCGCTTCTCGTACGGGTTGTACCCCTCCTCCATCATGAACTCCGGCTTCAGAATGAACCCGCAACCGCCGTTCTCTTTGAACTTCCCCGTGTTGATCTGCATCGGTTTATCGGGAGTCTGGTAGTTCAAAGCCACCATTTGCGAGCCGGAGTTCCAATAGGCGACGGGGTTGTAGTTCGACGAGTCGATGCGTTGTCCTTTCGGGTAGATCCTGCTGAGTTGGACGTTGTGGTATTTGAGGAAGAACTGGTTCTCCTGTTGGCACATGAGCCGTTCGGCCTTGGTTTCGGGGAAGGAGGACATCTCGTTGAAGATGAAGCCGCGGGTGCGGAGGCGGTCCTGGTTGAAGGCTACAGAGCGGCAGTAGACGATGAGGTCGGACATTTCTTTAGCGATCCGCCAGGTGCGCTCCATCTTGCGGTGTTGGAGGGAGCGCGCGGAGGCGGAGTGGGCGGCCTCCTTGATGGCGGAGAGCCACTCGAGCGCCGCCTCGCGCGTGGGCGCCGCCATGTCGAAGGGCGCCACCACCGCGGGGCTCTGAACCCGCACTACCCACCGAGGCGCGCCGTTTTCCTCCCCCACCACTAATTCGACCACTGCACCCAATACGTCTACCACACCCTTTTGTAAGGAGCCCAGCGCCGCGGATTCGTTCTCCAAGCAACCCTGGAATCGTGACAAACTTTATGAGAACAGAAGTAAACGTCATGTAAAATCTATCGCAATCGCTTTCATTTGACAGATGGATATGACACATTGCTGCATTTCTTTCGTAATTTTTTATGTGCCAAAAAGAAGCATCAATGTATCATATCTTGAAAGCGATTGTTATAGATTTTGAAATTAGACAATTAGCCCCCGGATCTCTGCCTACTTTTTTTATAAGTACCTAGTAGACAAAAAACATAAGTAAAAATCATAACAACAATTTCACAAAAGCTAGTGCTTCATTACCGCGACCGAACACAAAGTGAAAACACATAAAACACACAGATAAGCTTGTAAACTGCTTGGCGAAGTAGAGCCATATAATCATATAACACCTCAACATGAACTTTTGAACATACACAATAAAAAGACATTATTAATACTCTTAGGAGAAAAATGAGCGATGCTAAATACATTACAGGTAATTTAGTTATATTCTTTTATTGCACTCATAATAATTGTTACATCATTCATAATAATAATTGTGAGCAAAGGTGGACTTATCTCTAAAGAGATCTCATCCAGCCAACCTAAGAGGTGTCAGAGATTTATAGTAAGCGGGCATATAAAGTGCATGACATATGAAAATAATAATTAAATAATAAGATAATAATACAAAAACCTATACTTATTCATATTTATAATATATAAAATACATATATAAATAAAATAAAATATACCTACATTAAATACATACTCAATACATACCTACATATAAATAAACATGTAGGTGATTATGAGATAATATGTTATTTATGACTCGGTGTACGATAGTTGTGCTAGAAAAGGTCTTGACGTTAAGACAAGTATGTTCAACGGGAGTTTATTCCAAAGCTAGTTAGTTTTTTAATTTTAATGATTTTTGGAAGATGGACCTTCGAAGGACATTATTACTATTCCACAACTTTGGGTAACGAAATTCCAGGAAATAGCAGGAAAAAAAACTAGGCACTATGACAACAACAAAAACAAGCCGAAAAACCAGCTATCTATTTAGATACAGCGTAGTGATGTGCGCAGCCGCCACAAGAGGCTAGTGTTGTTAAAATTGGGAACTCTTGGTGTAGATTTATTTGCAGTTTTATTTAAAAAAAACAAATAATTTAATTTTTTGCTTTCTTGCCTTAAGGGGTCGTCTTTTATTATTCTTTCCCGGTCAATAGAAAATACTATATTCAGTGGACACATGGAACTTGAAACTAGCATTATCTCTACGGGCATACGATAGTGAGTATACACGCTGACATTTTAATCATTTGGTTCCCGCCGTGGGGTGGTTCCACTCATAATTACAAGCAACTTTCACTATGAGGCCAACTCTCCTCCTCGCAAAAAAAATAATCTGCTGTTCCATACATTAAGGTCGAGTAGGTATTGCACTTTTGTATGAAACAGCTGATTTTTTTTGCGAGGAGGAGAGTTGGCCCCATAGTAAAAGTGGCTTGTAATCTTGAGTGGAACAACCCCACGGCGGAACCACATGGAACCAACCAAATGATTAAAATTTCACGCTGTATAAGCAAGCGTGCGCATACTAACGGCGAGCTCTGGCATGTGCGGCACCTCGATCTCCTGCACGTAGTTGGCTGGGAACCAGTGGTGGCGCTTGCCGCCGTAGTCGCCGCGCCACCAGCCCTCGTCCGGCTTATCCACGTTAGTGATGATGGCGTGCTTGCAGAACGACAGCTCGTCGTCCTGTCGCGCGCGGTAGTCGTACAACGCTTTTACTGTCACCTATACAGTGGAAGATATTTTTTATGTACAACGGGATAGTGCTTGGCCCACACCTCACTGCTTACCGCTGGGGCCTTACTATGAGCTCTTATAGCAGGGCTTATATTGAACTGCCTTACTTTTTGTACTATGACCTCAACGGTTAGTATGAAAGCCGGCCTTAAGCAGTCCTGTTTAAGTCCTGCTTTTGAACTGAACGGTTTCTTATTTGCTGATGGTAAGCCTCTGGGGCCCAAGTCTGCTATTGTTAACGTCATAATCGTGTTTCAATGAGGATCAGTAACAGGTTTGAATCCTAGTTTTATTGGCATAATAATATAAAAACATATTCATAGCTACTACATAAACTTAGTGAAAGATTTTTGAAATCCGTTTAGAAATGGTTGAGTTATAAAGGTTTTGAAGGAAATGCCAAGCTCAATGCAATATGTGCTTTATCTCGTACGAAATAAGGTTCGCGTACGTCTCGATGAAGTCATAATGACTCCCCAAAATAACAGTGTTTTAGCTCATTTTAGCTCGTATAGCCTCTCAAGTTTAAGAGAAATCGAAAAAAAATCTTCACAGTTAATCATGTGGTGGCATAAGCTTCATGATAAGCCACTAAACAAAAATCGTTACTGATCCTCATTGTGTTTGAACCGAAACACATTCTAAGATTTATTTCAGGTTTAAGAAACAAGATCTGTGTCAAAAAGGTCCCTTAGTAATAGAATAAGTTTCAGAATTTTCGGTTGCGTGAAAAAAATTAAAAAGTCAGTCTCTTCGACTTCACAAATGTATGAAAGTAACAGCAGAATGGAGATTAACCTATGCTGGTGACTACCACAACCACAACACCACAACACGTATTAAAAAAAAAGTTATGACATTTTGTCTTGTAACTTTTTTTTAATACCATGTTATTATTATAGGGTCCGATAATTTCTTAGTTGTAAGTACAATAAGTACATCATTATCTATTTTTTATTTATTACTAAATAGCGGTATCAAATTAGCTAGGCTACGAAGCAAATTCTACTCTAAATACATAATCATTACCTACTTACATTTCCCTAATTAATTGAATCTATGCTATGATTAAGATCAATTAAAAAAATATGAAATCTCTAGTTAAAAAATACAGCTTGAAATTTAAGCTTTGAAAACGTTACCTCCGTACTTTTACAAATTGGTATCATTGACTTCGGACCCTTATCAATATTATTTATGACCCACATCAATATTGATTGTATATATCAATATGTTAAATAATATTTAACATATTGACAAACATTGTGATTCAGTGATTCAACGAAACTCGTGGCTTGTTTCGCAGGTTTCGGATAGCACCTACGTGGGCTGTTCCAAAAGTTTTAGCCACATGGTAAATATAATTTATATTTTTCTGTAATTATTTTTATTTGGCGCGTAATTTCAATACAAATACCCTTGGTGAAAATCAATGCCCAACTCTGTGTGGTTTTTTTTTAATTTAAGTTAATCTGTCGCTCTTCTTTTCTTTGCAACCATGGTCGTCTTGCGAGAAGCTTTTCGTGCGATGATTTACCATACTTAAAACAGTAGTAAAAAAACATAGTATTATATTATCTGTGCTTAAAACATAGGCTAACCTTTAAGGAATCTTACGAAAATGTTGTAAGTTTTGTAAGTCTTCTCCTTCGTTAGCAATAGGTTTTTTTATATATACGTGGTTGAAATAACTTTAACGATGTTTCGAGACCTGGACGATCATGGACTGCAGTAACCTAAGAAAACTTCATCAGGGTAGAGTGGCTTTTAAAGGAACATAGGCAAATTATATATCGAGAGATTCGGGCTGAACTGAAGGTTGAATCATGAACAGTTTCCACTATCTTGCATGAATAACTTAACGCCCGCTCGCACAGATGATAGAATTATCAACTTATTGTCAAATTCGGGGGTACAATTTTATTATTGTTCTGTACTACCTACATTCTTAATTTAGCGGTAAAAAAAGGAGAAAAATGGTCCATGGACGAAAATAAATACCGCAGAAGAGGCTGTCGAAAAATTAAGGCGGCTATTTTTCAATCTTCCGCAAGATGCGTTTTTTATATTTTGAAAGCAGGTTAACCTGAATGTATTTATATGCGCAATGAGTTACGAGAGGAAATCTTTAAAAAGTTGTAAATAATGATTTTTAATATTCTTGTTATTTTTTGTTTCACTAA
Source organism: Agriphila straminella (assembly GCA_950108535.1). Classification (NCBI taxonomy): domain Eukaryota; kingdom Metazoa; phylum Arthropoda; class Insecta; order Lepidoptera; family Crambidae; genus Agriphila; species Agriphila straminella. The sequence goes on along the minus strand of OX467303.1, from coordinate 1,797,546 downwards.
AATATTTTGGAACAGCCTATGTATTTTATGATTCAATTTAAAAATCTAAAAAAACCTATAAAATTATCTGTCAAGCAACTTAACTATTCCGGAGCCGTTTAACTGCCCCTGGTGTATTATCGCTTGTAACCAATTAAAAAACAAAGGTCAGAAATCAATATGAAAAGTTAAAAATAAATGTGCACAATTAGAACAAACTGGCAACGCAAAATACAATATTTCCTACTACTTCTGGTTCTCACCAACAAATCGAGCGATGTGTTAACGAGTTAGGCTCCATTCCCCGCTATATTTCCGCCTCTCGTCGATCTATATTATGAATTAAACATTTGGTTTACTTTCTACCACATAAGCTAGAACTTAATAAAGTATTTTAATAAAAGCTATGAATAATCATTTCATAAACATTACCTGGCAAGAAAAACGTAGAACTAAGTACCAGGAACTTAAGTAGGTAAAGTCTGACCAATAAAATAGAAAAATTTACTGAAACTGACATAAAAATTTTCTGGTAAGATTAATTTTATAGACAGGTAGAAGTACTGTAACAGAACATGATTCATAATAAAGTGTAACTCTTTTCTAATATTACTAACCTTAGAGGTGAACGAAGTGGGGTCCATGTACCCCGGGGTGCCGTACACGGAGTTATCATCTGGTTCCTGTACAATATAAAACACGAACAGTCTTCAGTTACTGTACACGCGCAAACGCAAGAACAGTGGTATTTGCAGAACTTTTTTTTGGGTAAACGGTTTTTAGGGTGTCGCCATCTCCGAGATCCTGGGTTCGATCCCCGACTAGGTCAATTTAGAAAACAAACTTTTCTATATTGGTTCAGGGGCCCTACCGCCTAACTCAAAGCTTTAGCCAGAACGATAGCAATGCTCTGTCCGTCATATCATAACACGATGACAAGGACGGACAGTGCACTGACGTCATAAACCAAAGCCAGAGTCAAAGCGATAGAGTTAGGCGGTATTTCCATAGTGCTTTAGCTACTTACTTTGGAATCAGAGTAATGTTTGTGATGTTGTCCAATATTATGTACCGCCCGCGACTTCGTCTGCGTGGACAGTAGAAAATCCCAGTAGGTATCCCCTTTGGCTGCGACTTACAAGAAGGCGACCAGTTTAAATGATCTCTTTAGTGTATGAAAGATAGTTCGGAGATTTCAAGCTGTTTCTCTGGTTCTACCCATCCGAGTTAGATAAAACAAATTTAAGATTTTAAGTTGGACCCCAAACCACCAAACTGTGAAAATCCCATCAAAATCTGTTTTGCGGTTTTTGCGTGATTCGCGCACAAACATTTGGAATTTACAGTTTTATTATGGGTAGTATTTAATCGGGTAACGATAAATTCCCATTTTATTACTGAATATAGCGTACTGAAATACTAAGTGGGCGACTGACTGAGGGCGACTACAAATATTGAAAATGAGTGACTTTAACACACTCATATAAATCATTTATCTCCCACATGTAGTTGCTTGTTTTACGTATTTTTTTACATCCACAATTTGTCGCCCGTTTAGTTATTTTGTCGCCAACAATATAAACCGCTGCCGGGTTTAGTATTTAAGTATCCCATTAACAGTCGCCTTTATTATTTCCAGTCACCCAATTAAAAATATCCCTTTTATTATATGTATAGTGTATAGATAGATATCGATTTTTTGTAGTTCCTCACCGCTATGATCCTGCGCACCACGTCTTCACTGATGGGGTACCACAGCTTCACCTTCTTGTAGAGTGGATGCTTCTCATAATATGCCACTAACTCCACCAAACTCTCGAACTTTACAGTGCCGATGGTGTACAGCCGGCCTTCCTGCTTTATCCGGCAGTGTTTTATCTCTTTCTCTGTCCTGGAAGAGGGGGGAGGTTATAAAGTACATTTACAAACATATCGGCGGCAGTGGAAATAGCCACTATGCGCGTGGCCGTGCAAATGCAATTATAGTCCGTGAGCCCGCGACAATATTGCCTACGTCATATGACATCACGATGAAATGCATGGCACACGGTCGGAAATGTTGTGCAGAGCGAGGATCAGAAGATTATCGCAAATAAAATTAGCCGGAAGCTTGAGAAAATCCTTCACTTCCGGTCAAAATTTTTGAGGTTATATTTACGTCATGTGACATCAGTACGAGACCCGTGGCATCATTTAGCCTTCAATAGTAAAGAGAGTTAACATAAGTCTGTCACTTCTGAAATAGCCTGAAAGTACTTGACAGACATCCGGCCATTTCAGAACTGACAGACTTATATAAACTATTTTTACTTAACTATTAAAGGGCTAAATGATGCCACGCCACGGTTCTCGTACTGATGTCACATGACGTAAATATAACTTTAAAATTTTTACCGGAAGTGAAAGATTTTCTCAAGCTTCCGGCCAATTTTATTTGCGATAATCATCTGATCCTCGCTCTGCACAACATTTCCGACCGTGTGCCATGCAATTCATCGTGATGTCATATGACGTAGGTAATATTGTCGCGGGCTTACGGACAAAAGAGCAAAAAGTGGCCACTTTAAGGCGATGCCAATTCATGATCTGATGAAAGATTGATTTTTAAGCTTCCATGTGAAGAACTGATGTAGAATTCTACTTCAAAAAAATTACTTTGGGACTGAAAAAGCAAAGAAACACAGAATATTGGAAAATGCCTTGGTAACTCTGTAAAAAAATCTTGAATAACACCATAAAAACTTAAGCTTTCACATATAAATATATCGACTATTTATTATTTTTACGCTGCGCCACATCGCTTCGCGTTTAATGGGGGGATGTCACAACATTTATCCCGCTTGGTGGCGCTACTGCTGCTGGAGACCTTTGGGCATTTATCCCCGATTTTCCTGTTTATTTTAAATTATATCTAAAAATGATTGGTACCTACAAATAATTATTATGCTAGTAAACTAATTAAAGATTGAAGAAAACCAAAATAACACAAGAAGAAAAAGTTATATTTACGAAAAATCGTTTCCAACATCAGAAAATTGATAGCAAACATATGAAAACAACGAAATGACAGGTCTACATCTACACTAGCGCCAAGTTAGTAGTAGTGCGCTGACTGGTGGACGATTTGTGAGTCAGCAAAATTATCTTGCCATTAGGGCGCTAAAGATTTAAGATACAATACAATGACAAAGAAACCAACCTAAAATACAAACTATGCTTAGTTAAGGCCTGCATGAGTATTAGGGTATATTTAGCTCGAAGAGCGCCAGCCTCTCTAATCAAATAGCCAGCATTGTATCCGTTTGAACGTTACCACAGAATAGATAATAGTACTAGCGTACAGAAGTTGCACTCCGCAAAATCGTTTAAATAAATTGCGACTCTTGCCCCGACACAATAAAGTACAATTCAGGTCGCACAGCGCTCCCTTCGCTCCAAAACATTCAGTTAGTAGTTGCCTCTCTTTCTATCGCGTAGGTCTTATCTTTTCTGATGTATGAAATTTGTCGTCTCAGAGGACGCCGAGCGGTTCAGACTCGCGCGCGGAGTGACAGAGCCCTGACGTTACGCTAACGCGTATAAAGCTTAAACATAGCAATAGATGATTAAGTCACATGTCGTAAACTTATGTAAATCACAGACTTTGATGTATTGTATGGAATTGACAAAGTTACGGCACGTAATTTTATAGTTTACTGCTTATTTTAAAGCTTTGATTGTCAGCGTAGCGTTCAAACGGATAGAATGTTGGCCATTCGAGTAGGGGGGCAGGGCTTTCACCCTGGGATCTTTCGCTAGATTCGATCATTGGATGGGTGATCAAATTATTATATAGAGGTTTATCGTGCGTTAAAAGGAACGTTAAGCCTTGTGATTAGTAATCAGCACTGGGACAAAAAAATGCCTTTCTAAGATACGCAATCCAGGGCTTGAAAACCGGTAAATTTTGCGAACCGGTTCGACGAAATTATAGGTAGACTTTTTGAAAAAGGTTCTGTTCCTTTAAACCGGTATTTTTCATTAACCGGCTAATTTTTCGCTCAAGGCAACGAACTGGAAGTATATGAACTGAAATGAATGAAAGAACTGAAATATGCCGCAGGCAGAGCACCGCGGGTACTTCAACAAGTCGCAACAAGTCACGAGTGTCACGACTCGCGACGCGCGCGAACGCGGGCAGTGCCCCGGCGTTCGCTAGGAATAAACCGGTTTATTTAGGTTCAAAGGATCGTTTCTATTTGGTTCCGCTCCGGAACGGAGCTTTTCGATAAAACCGGTTTAACCGTTATAATATCGGTTAATTTTGAACCGGTTTCAAGCCCTGACGCAATCACGCAAAGCAATATACTTTAGAATCAAGAATTTGATAACAATAACAACCTTTTGATTTATAAGTGCTCAGCTACAAAAAGTTCAATAACAAGTCTTAGTCTTACGACCTCCGTGGTCGAGTGGTTTGCATGCCGGTTATCAAGGCGTCACCATCTCTTGAAGTCCCGGGTTCGATCCCCGGCTGGGTCAATGTAGAAAATGAACTTTTCTATATTGTCTCAGGTCTGGGTGTTTGTGATACCACCGTTGTCTCTGATTTCCATAACACAAGTGCTTTAGCTACTTACTTTGGGATCGGAGCAATGTATGTGATGTTGTCAAATATTTATTAAAAAAAAAAAAAAAAAACTTGTTCACAAAAAATAAAATTCGCATAGCAATCACATAATATAACGCAGCACCATTTTGCACAATATTATCGCATTCAGTTTAATTTATGACACGCAAAGCATCCAAGTTGACAATAAACAATAGTACTATTTTACAGCACAACAATCAGTAGTTGACTCCAGTCCAGACTTTACATGCTTACAGAATAAGCGTAACGTAATATAAAGCTGTCTGATTTACCATACGGGAAAATCAGCCAATATAATAATTTAACAAGCCAAAAAACATATCCTAAACCACCAGAAGATTTGGTAAGTATTTACTAAATTCTGGGTTAGGTTAGGTGGTTAATACGGTGATCATTTATAAGCCATTCTTATTCTGCTATAGAAATCTTATGTCTGTGATATTATTGATTACCTGAAACTGATGGCGAAAGAGCCGTGGTCCTTCTCGCTGGGCCGAACGAGGAATGCGCCGTCAGTGTTGGCCTTCCGCAGCAGTTCCTCGGCCTGCGCCCGCGAGCATGACCCGTGGAACCACTCCTTGCCCTCGTGCTTGTTGGGCTGAGGCACTGGCTCCTTCAGAGTTATCAGGAACTCCTGGCGAAGATTTAAAATGTACTGTAGATCAAGGGAATGTCGTCAAATTGTTGAAATAGCTAAGTTTAGGATAGGTGCCGGCACAGAACTTGACAAAGATGAAACAAAAAAATGCGCTGTTTAGTTAGTGTTTGTAGCTGCCGCGCATCTTTTGTCTCATCTTTGTCTTGCCAAGTAATTTGCCGGTATCTGTAGTAACTATTGTTCCGATTTGGAGCCACCTGGATTGGAGGATCCGATACCTTACAGAGCAAGCTATAGGCTTACGGCCTTCGTGATAAACGATCGTAGAAGTTATGCTATAAATTCACAACAAAAGGTTACTGAATATAACAATTCAATCATACATATAATATCAAAGGAAGCAGACATTTTAATAAGTAAAACATTATTACTTTATTTTTGATTGATTTGTATAGATGACGGGTTTGTTACAATCTTTTTTTTAACAGTAAGATTCTGTATATGATATTGTCACAATTAATATGTAATGTATTTACATAGATAAACTGCGTCCATAGATTAATAAAAAGGCAATTTTAGTTCATTTTTGACATTGAGTGGATAAATAAATAATAAATAAATGCTTAGACAATTTCACACAGCGCCATCTAGCCCCAAACTAAGCAAAGCTTGTAATATGGGTGCTAGACAACTGATATACTACTTATATAATTTTTAAATATATACTTATTATACATAGTAACACCCAGACCCGTCACAGAAATAAAAATTCATCATTTCAATTCTGCCCGGCCGGGAATCGAACCCGGGACCTCTTGCGTGGTAGGCGGCATGTTGACCACTGCACCACAGGTCGATATTGCCGCCTTTGATATTATTATGATTCAATTTTAAAGTTTGTACAAACCTGGCTGCGTAGCGGATGCTGCCTGTAGTGCGTGATCAGGCTGTAGAGGCTGTCGAAGCACACCGTATCGATCAGATAGTACTTTGTAACGCCACGCTCCTGCTTCAGCTTAATGCGGCAGTGGTTCACCTTCCCTTGCCGCCAGAACGAGAGGCAGTAATCCCCGACAAACGTCACACTTTCTCTAACCAAGAACGTCCCATCTCCGAGGTGTGCATGAGCTCTCAACAAATCCTCCGCTTCTTGACGGTTCCCAGCCAACTTCCCGTGGAACCAGCATTCCCCAAAATGCAACTCGTCTTGAGGAATACTCGGCAGCCCCTCCTGCTCAGTTTCCCCGTCACTGTCCACATCGGTCTCCCCTTGCGTACTATAATTCTCCGTGTAATACAATTTGTTTTCAGTCAGCACGAAGGCGTGCGGATTCCACTCCTTATCCACGGGGTCTTCGAGGAGCAAAATGCCGTTCTTGATAGAGTTCCTTAAATCCAGATCTTTCCCTTCTTCTTGGCGGACGGCGAAGGAGTTTTCCTCTTCACCTTCGGGTAGCTTCTTATGTTTGAGGATTATTTTCCTGCGCAGGTCGTGGGGGGAAGGGAGGGTAGTCTCGTTCTTTTCAAAGGGCTGGATTAAAAGCATGTCGCCGAAAACGTCTTGGAAAGCGCTCGCCATTCTGCGTTGCTGTGGCAACGAGCAGTTGTCTTCGATTGACAGAATTAGAGGGTAGTCGGAGGTCACAAAGGCGTGCTCTTTGATAGTGCGGAGCACATCCATGAACCTGATCTTAGTTGTGAGAGTGTGGCCGTGGTATATAAACGGTGTTCCGTCAGGACCGTCCCAGCAATCCAGCTCTATACATCGGCAGCCAGACCTCAAGCAGCGGACGTAGGCCTCCAAAGAAGACTCGCTCGAAAACTGATCCCCAGTCAAGTACCTTTAGAAGTGAAAGATTAAGCATCAGGAAAACATTTAAACTGTTAATTTTTCAACTAATGCATAGATAGTTTGGATGCAATAATACATTTTACAGTGACTTTTATCGCAATGCAAATCGTGAGAACCGTATAAATCTTTAGTAAGGTTAAACAGACAAAAAATATCAATTTAATGATCAAAGATACATTTACCACGGTAAATAAATCTATATTTTACTTACGTGTTGTGCGAGGAAGATATCCAATACTGACACAAGGGCTTGGTCATGTCCTGCGTGACCTGGTCATGCCGGCTGTCCCAAATTGTGTTCTGTTTCGAGAACAGCATTTCGATGAACTGTAAAGAACAGTAATTGATTGATATATGCAAAACTATAACTTATAAATATTTACTCTTCTTTATTGCATTGGTAAATATGAGAGTTGTTTACAAAGGTGGACTTATTTTTTATTTTCGGGTGAATTAAAACAACATTGCATTCGTCAGGTCAGAGTCAATGGCTAGTCCCAAGAATCATTCTTCATTGAGAGAAGTATAATTCATAAGCGTCCCCAAGTATGATACCTCATTAAGAGTGAAGTATGGTTCATAAATGTCCCGCTGCGGGTCCCGCAGGTAGTCCCTGATGAACTGCGAGGCGCGCGGCTCGTCGCCGCCGAGCCGGTCGTGTTGCTCGATCACGAGGAACCGCTGGAACTCGCGCAGTGTGATCGTGCTGCCGTTCGAGCAGTACAGCGCATACTTGTCAAATATGTCGTGGACACTCTGCCGATCAAGTAAGGGATATTAGGGATTCTAATCGTGACATTTATGGATAATAAAAACTATGATGCATTACTTAGAAAATTAACGGCCGTTTGCACTTAACATAAGAATCGGCTTCTTTTCCTAACTACAATTAGACAATATTAAAACGGTGTCATGAACTTAGCTGTCCGGTTATGCAGCCATCATTTATTTATTTATTTATTTATTAATCTTAAGGAAGACCAACAACTAGTAAAAAACAAATAGCACTCGTAGTAACAGTAGGAAGTCATTTACAGGTCCTCGCATATATATAACAGCATACATATATCATGCGCCTAATTATCTTGGTCAAGTTGTACTTATGAGAAGACTTGAGCGATTCTTAAGTCTTGTGCAAACGGCCGTAAGTGTTGCGCCACACTTGCCGATAGTACAAGGTGTCCGATGGCAGAATTTATTATCAGAAAATTAAATAAACAGAAGTTGCAAGGTAAAAATAATTATGTAGGTATTTGGTATCAAATGAAACGTAATAAATACGGATTTTATTAAAGATTTCTCCGTCTAAAATGGTTACGTAGCGGCGTATAAACTCACGGGATATTTTGAGGGTGTTTGAGCCACACCCTGAAATAGAGATTGAGAAATAGTGTTCACTTTTCCTCACAATATTTAATAGCGAGCTGTCGTACACTTCAGCCTTATGGTTTCCCAATAGAAAAAAGCCCTTGTGCCCTTCGCGGAACGTCCATTTCGCACTTAATCCATTTTGCGAAACGTTCATTTAGCATTTTGGTCCATTTCGCAGAACGTCCATTTCACAGAACGTCCATTTCGCATTTGGTCAACTTTCACATTAATATGGGAGTAAGGTAAATAATTTTGCTTTTGTTCTTTTTACATAAATATACTCCTATATTGTTTATGGAGAATGTTGTTAACTTCTATATTTACACTTTTTGATATATTTTTTTCTTTTTATTCTTCTTAGTACTTAACATCATGAAACTTCTCCATTGTCGACGCGTTTCGGCAGTTCTGACTTACTTTATTTATCATAATTTAAAAATAAAATTTAAAGAATATGCTACTCACATTTTCGTCAAAAATAAGTTTGTGGTACAATATAGAGAAGTCGTCAAAGCCGATTTCGCCTTTCTTTCCATTGTCCACTTCTTGAAATATATCTCTCAGTTTGCTGGTGGATATTTTGCAATTAATTTTTGGTAGAAATGCTTTGACTTCTTTCAAAGTTATTCTGAAACAAGTTATTGTATATATATTTGATACTATTCTTTTCAGGTCGCTCCACACGCAAGCGAGAAAATATTATCTCAAAAAATTTTGCTGTGCCATTGCTGTATCCCATGCCACCTGTCCTATATCCGTGATCAGCTAAATGCAAAAGGCCAAAAAAACCAACTATATGAAAATTTTATTTTACAAGCACCAAGAATACTAAAACATAGAGTTTTGTCATTGCATCATCCCGACTATCATAGACAGCCTATAAATATTAACCGTAAGTAGTGCTTTATTATTCAACATGTAGGTCTCGCAACTGCCTGGCTGAAGGTTAGCGAATTACTTTACATTAATCATTGGACTATTTTCACCAACTTACTTTTCGTTGGGATTTTCTATTGCATAGAACTCCTTGCGCAGCCACCTCTCAATCTGTAACGGGTATGAAGCGTTTATAGCTTCTTCAACTAGAAACCTTAAGCCTTTCACCCAAGCTTCACATTCTTTATCTGTTTGAGCTGAAACAAGTCAATTTATGTATAACCAAATTATTTTATTGCAAGATATGAGATGACACTTATCTCATGATCTCTTAGACAACTCTATTCCAGATGGTCTGCTTTAATTAGAGTGCTTGAGGAGTGTAACATACAACTTTATCGTACAGGGAATCAAATATTACGATGAAAAGTTGATAAGTTTTGCTAACAAGCAAGAGTTTTTATTTTATTTAAACATACAATATTGGTTGGCTGGAATATAGTTTATTAAGTTCTTCATTTAGATAATGATTTGTACTCTTTCGGCCTTACCACAAAAGATTTTAAAACACTGTTTAATTTAGACACTGTTTAAATGTGATGCCATCTCTTTCAAACAATATTGTCAAAAAAGGGACAGCATCACATTAAAGCAGTCAATATCAAAATCAAAATCAAAAAATAATTTATTCAGTCTAGGCTGTTACAAGCACTTGTAAATGTCAAAGAAGCTACGCCATCGGTTCGCAAACCCTGAGCGGGAGACCTTGTAATGATTGTGTATGTTCTGAATTATTGTATTTCTCTAAGCTGTAACCACTTTCTGATATAATAATGTAGCTGGTGAGTGGTATAGCTATCAATGCATAACATAGTTCGAAGATGTCATATTTAAATAAAACACTTACAGGTTACATCTCACATTTTTAGGTTTCATTGTAAAACAACATTAATTTTTTTCAATGACTTAGGTACTACTGATAGCGCTGTTAGTGCGAATCCGACTAAATTAAATAGTCACAAAATATTCTACAAATAGGGTATTTGTGTACCTACTTCATTTAATGGATTATACGCTAACAGTGCTGTTGGTGTGATTCGGAATGCGGCCATTATGTGTAATTCAAACTGTACAAAATCAATATCTTGAGCAAAGAAAACAATTTATAAACTAATATTCACTTGAAACCACTCCAGTAAAAATAAATTGTGAATAACTCTCCATTCATACATTATTTAGTACAACTCCTTCCATTCTCACTGTTTATGTGTTTTAATGCTATTGTATAGGTACTGCACTGACACATGTTGCACCCTCCCCGTGCGGCAAAAATAGATTATGTGTTTACTAAACAAATAAGCCAAACTTACCAGCGAACGACGCCGAACGCAGTTTAAATTCCACTCCGTAGTAAATCGTGAAGCACTTAGAGTTCTCCAGCCTCTTTGTTTCTTCGGGCCATCGCTCGAAGTCCTTAGAAGACTTCCCGACCCTCACTTCCTTGACGTCTCTGATGTCTAAGGCGCCTTCGTAGGCCTGTCGCTGCGGCGCGCCCGTTCTCAACCACAGAACTTGATGCGTCTCTCTTCGCACCAACACCGTGCGACGTTCCGGCCGTTTCCGATGGAAGAACTTGAACACAGTAGAACCCCTCTCTATGTAGGATATCAGTTGATCTGCCTCGTGTATAAGTCGATCGTTAGCCCCATTGTAGCACACGGTATTCATTGCACTTCCGTTCATGTCGCACAATGTGACCGAACTGCCGTGTCTGCCGAAGGGGTGAAGACTACATGGAATGGCCCACTGAATGCATGCAACACTAAATAATACTCCAGTGAATAAAATATATCCGCAAACGATTAATAAAACTTGCACATCGCCCACAGTTTCTCAGTTTGTTTGACAGACAAGACAATTGACATTTCCAAAAAGCTGAAACGACGACCACAGTTTTTTTTTATTTGTTGACAGACAACAACAGAGTTACCAGCTCCCAAAAAAAATTACCCTATAAATTATTAAAACGTATTGGATTACACGTGGTACAGCTTGGCCATAAAGAGATGAAATTAAATAAAATGGAACTAAAATTTTTCAGTACAAAATATAGTCAGTGTTGCCAAATTATTCGTGATTTTGACGTGTTTACATAGAAAGTGGCGCCCTCAATTTTTGTCAACTCTTTATGGTCAAGCTGTAAATATTGTGATCCATTAGTAAATGGGATAGAATATCCTAGTTTAAGGGTGGCATACCTAATGTCCGCCATTTTGATATTATATCAAAATAGCGGCCACGCATGAAACCTGTGTAAATAGATAGCTAGTAATAATACAAACAAAAATTGTTAACGACATAATCAACTTGAAACTAACACTGTGTGTACCATGTAAACTTTGTGGAAGAAAATAAATATTTTTTCATTTTCATTTCATTTTCAATCTCCTAAAACGTCACGTTTTCGAGTTTTCAGCTATTAAAGTTGAACTGGTTGCGAGTTGCGACACCACTGCGTAGATTTGAAGCTAAAATAATAGTATACATGGGGTCAAAAATCATGTTTATCTAATATTTTTCAGTACAAAATATTATAGTCAGTGTTGAAAATTAGTGTTCATGATGTTGACGTGTTTGCATACAAAGTGGCGCCCTAAATTATTGTCAACTCTTTATGTTCAAGCTGTATGGTTTCGTTAGTTAACAATAGAATTGTTAACAATACAACGTGTAACAGAAAGGGGGTATCAACCCGATAGGAGGTCAATGTACTCGTGAATCTGAACACCTTCCAACATAAAAAATAAAATAATTTTGAACATCCTTTTTTTTGTTAAAAATAAGCACTCCGTTTGTCACCCAAATACTGGGGGAAATACCTGTACTCTGGCATCACTTCGGGAAAGTGCGAAGATAAGGGTTGCGTTCCGAACCTACGCTCCGAATGCAACCTTTTGCTCTAATAACGGCGTTCCAAACATTAGAGCGGTTGACACAACTTTTCCGTTCCAAACGTCGCGTTGCAACTTTTTAACCATTCTTTAACTACGATTAAAATCATAGATATAGAAAAGATTAAAATAGGTGGTTGTAAAATGCTCTGACATTTTTCTATAAAAAAAATTACAATGCCATTTGACATTATTTGGTGTTTTGATGTTTTTGCGTCTAATTTAAAAAAAACGAATTTTATTTGATTTAGAATAAAGGAAAGTTTAAAATATTTGTATTCCAACTGGAAAACGAAGACTTTGTACTGTGACATTTAAAGTTCTTGGTCGTTCCGAACCTTAGAGTGAGTTAAAAACCAATTAAACAAACGCACTCTAAGGCTCGTATTATAGAATCAAACTCAAACTCGGATCTCTGCTTAAGTACAATTAGAAAGGGATGGTGCTATATGCGATGAATAGCATCATCCCTTTCTAACTGTACTCAAGCAGAGATTTGAATTTGATTAATTCTATAATACGAGCCTAAGCCACTGAACGCAACCAAGATATTAAAAAATAGGGAGGTGTTACGTTGTAAGTACAGTCAGCAGCATATCAAGTTATACAAAACTGTCAAAAATCTACAATGAATTTTGAACCTTAAACTGCTCAACTAAAAGTTTATAAATGACAGGTTGTGGAAGCCCAGCGTGCCGTCTACCGCACAATAGATTAATACTTATGCTACGGCGGCTCCACCTGCGTCTTAACGCATATCTTAAAGCGTTAATCTAAGCGTTACGCAGATGTGGCGTTCGTATTAATTTTATTTAACGTGTTAATTTACAAACGACAGTACTACATTTACATAACGCCTTAGCTAAAGCTTACTTAGTTGAACATTACCATTGACGTTAACGCAGGTGGAGCAGTAGCATGAGAGCAACGCCGCTTCCTTTCATCGTATTGCTCTAAAGTCCAAGGCATCCATTACACGGTAGGTTTTGCTGTCAGTTTAACCACAGTCACGGCGGCTGTGACTGACGATTAACCTACCGTGTAATGTAGTGAGTGACTGATGGTTGCATGAAGATGACTAGTTCTTGCCATCAGTCAAACGTAATTCATGAGCATGACTGATGGAATTATTGAATGACGCTTGCATGAGCATGTAATGGCCGCCTAAGGATTAATATTATACATTGGCGGATCCAGGGGGGGGGCCATGGGGGCCATGGCCCCCCCACGATGTACCTACAAGATTAGTGGATGAAACTGACTAAAACTCGCGCTGCGCGGCCTTTTCTTTTAAATATAGATAAGAGTACATACAAGTGGCTAAACTGACAAAAAAATCGCGCTGCGCGGCCGTTTTTCTACTATAGACAACACTACAAAATTAGTGAATGAAACTGACAAAAAATCGCGCTGCGCGGCAGTTTTTCTGCTATAGACAACACTACAAAATTAGTGGATGAACTGACAAAAAATCGCGCTGCGCTGCCGTTTTTCTACTATAGACAACACTACAAAATTTAGCGGATGAAACTGACAAAAAATTGCGCTGCGCGGCAGTTTTTCTACTACAGACAACACTACAAAATTTGTGGATGAAACTGATAAACAATCGCGCTGCGCGGCAGTTTTTTTACAATAGACAACACCACAAATTTAGTGGCTTAAAATCCAGCTGCGCGGCAGTTTTTTTTACAATAGACAACACCACAAATTTAGTGGCTTAAAATCGCGCTGCGCAGCAGTTTTTTTTCAATAGACAACACCACAAATTTAGTGGCTTAAAATCGCGCTGCGCGGCAGTTTTTTTTCAATAGACAACACCACAAATTTAGTGGTTTAAAATCGCGCTGCGTGGCAGTTTTTTTTACAATAGACAACACCACAAATTTAGTGGCTTAAAATCGCGCTGCGCGGCAGTTTTTTTTTACAATAGACAACACCACAAATTTAGTGGCTTAAAATCGCGCTGCGCGGCAGTTTTTTTTGCAATAGACAACACCACAAATTTAGTGGCTTAAAATCGCGCTGCGCGGCAGTTTTTTTTACAATAGACAACACCACAAATTTAGTGGCTTAAAATCGCGCTGCGCGGCAGTTTTTTTTTACAATAGACAACACCACAAATTTAGTGGCTTAAAATCGCGCTGCGCGGCAGTTTTTTTTACAATAGACAACACCACAAATTTAGTGGCTTAAAATCGCGCTGCGCGGCAGTTTTTTTACAATAGACAACACCACAAATTTAGTGGCTTAAAATCGCGCTGCGCGGCAGTTTTTTTTACAATAGACAACACCACAAATTTAGTGGCTTAAAATCCAGCTGCGCGGCAGTTTTTTTTACAATAGACAACACCACAAATTTAGTGGCTAAAAAATCGACGTATTGTCTAGACAGTATTTTTTTCTAAATCAGGCATTTTGTGCATCCTAGACAGGGGTCCCTTACATAGACCCTAGACTCGAGGCCCCGATGGCCCCCCCCAAATTTAAATCCTGGATCCGCCCTTGATATTATATAGATACCAAGAATCTTATATGAATATTCTGTGCAATAGAATATTAATAAACTTGGGTGAGGTACGCGGGCGGCGGCGGGAGTTGGTCGCTCGCAAGAGTCGCAAGTGTACATGCATGCGCGAACTGAGGGTCTAGCCAAAGTAACATTGGCAAATCTTCGTTATCGCTTCGCTTTCGAAACATGTATGGATTTGACGTTTTAAATTTCGATAGTTAACGAAACCTTATGTCAAACCCATATATACATGTTTCGAAAGCGAAGCGATAACGAAGATTTGCAAATGTTACTTTGGCTAGGCCCTCAGATCTCCACTTCCGTCGAAAAAGTTTCAAGATGTTTGCCTCGTACTGTACCAAACTGAAATTAGGAAAGGATTTCTTTGCCTACTGGAAATAATGAAAAGGACGTTCGGGGAATGGGCGTTTAGGTAAGCGGACATTTAGGGAAATTGGACGTTCCGTGACCGGTAATAGGATAGGACCTAAAGTTTTGTCCACACTCGTATCATTTTGGCGTATCAGATCACCGTATCTTTAGCATACATCGCTAGTTTGGTTGGTGGTACGTTGGAGTAATACTGTATCAAAGAGACGATGTATGACAAAGATACGGTGATCTGATACGCCAAAATGATACAAGTGTGGACAAAGCTTAACGTGCCTAAAGCGAATAAAACAGTGCAATGGTTCGATTTTTGATATTTATTTGTTGAAAAAAATATACACTTACTATAAATTCTTATCGAAAATAGAATTCTTTAGTTCCGCAGAACTTAGCGACCTACATAGATCGGAATTTCAATATCTACAATTTCGTAGAGAAGTTATTATGTATGCAATAAGTCAACTTTCAAAATAAAAGTAAAGAATGAATCTACCAAGTAGGTACACCAAAACACTGAGTACTTAAGATTCCGTAGCGATTTTGCCACTGACTGAAGCTCTCTCGCTCGCACACTTCATGTTTTCTCAAGATTTCTTAAAACTGGGTGCGTAATTGAAAAATGTGTCTCGGCCACTTTTCGCAATATAAGATTACAGACACTCAGATTTAAGAAATCTTAAGAAAACATGAAACGTGCGAGCTAGAGAGCGGCAGTGAGAGGCAAAATCGCTACGGGCTGTTAATTTACTTAAATTTACAATTAACTTTGAACTTAACTTAAATCACGATTTAAAATTTAATGGAGATTTACAGTTTTGAATAACCTGATGTGATGTTGACAGTAAAAGCTTCTTCATAGAAGTGCACTATAGTAAAATTATTTATTACAGTAAAAAACGAATTACCTATAACTTATCCTATTGTAACAGTAAATACAACGTTACAAAAAACGACGAATATGCTAGATAAATAAAATCAGCTGTAGGTATCTATCATACATTTTGATATTCTCGTTATTGATAATGTTTGTTTGTATGAAAAAGCTGATTTATGTAACACCCTGTATAAATCTTTTTAACTTAAAACGTTAAGTATTTGACAATAGATTATCAGTAATTTATGTGTGAAAAATTATTTCAACAAAGAGCTGGGAATTGTTTACTGAATAGGACAAGTAAGGATCAACAGACGTGTAGTATGTATATGTTACGGCTAATACCCGAAGTGGGGCTGCACCTAGTATTAACTGTCAACAAATTCGGTTACACCTAGGTTTAACAATCAGCTACCAGCTACACCTTTTAACCGGCTAGAAAGAACTAGGTGCGTTTAGCCACATTTCGGGTATTAGCCGTAACACATAAAATGTAATGTAGTAATTTGACAAAAATAACATAAGTCATTTACATTTTTTAAACACAAAAATAATGGAGAAAACCGGATGTTTTAGTACCTAAACAAAGTTTGGTGATACAAAGATTTGCGCATATTAGGGCACATACAAAAACCGCTAGCGAGCAAGCTTCCCTGTGCATGAGCAGTCGAAATATTGCATACATATATTACAAGAAAACATGATGTACATTTAAATTAAATATAATTTTAAATTAATCTTAACTAAAGGATTTTTATTTTATTACGCTTTACCAATTAAGGGTAACTATGTATCGAACAGACAAGGAATTCTATGGATGGTATGGTAGAATTGTATCCAGACATGCAAGTACATTTCATTATGCAAACTGATATCATAATTTCAGATTTTTTAAATTATGTAAATTTACTTATGTGTTAAGTAACTTATTTGCATGAAAATAAAAACAAAAAAAATATTGAACCACAGTTTGTAAAGGGTAGTATTTAATCGGGTTACAATAAATTTTCATTTTGGGTTTCAAAAATACTGAATATGGCGTACTGAAATACTAAGTGGGCGACCGACTGAGGGCGACTACAGATATTAAAAATGGGCGACTTTAAATTACAAATTGAGTAACTAGTTATTCAGAACGGGCGACCAAATTACTATTTATCTCCCACATGTAGTCGCCCGTTTTACGTATTTTTGTAATCCACAGTATGTCGTCCGTTTAGTTATTTTGTCGCCCAATAAATAAACCGCTGCTGCCCGGTTTAGTATTTAAGTATCCCATTAACAGTCTCCTTTAATTATTTCCAGTCACCCAATTAATTAATTCCCTTTTCTAAATAGATATTTTGTTGGTAAGGTTATTGGAACACTTTTATACCCGGATCGGACAGGATTTTCAGGGCTCACGAATCAGTACAAAAAATATGTCAAAACAAACTACAAAAAATGAAATGTACAATACACACTAGGAACACACAATAATAAGCCGGAATTTGGCAAGAAACGCGCTGGAAAATGAACTGGGGTGTGGCGTACCGAACGTCGTCACAAGTAAAGCTAATCATTTAATGTTTTCTTTTCTCACTAAAAAAATATTTAGTACCCGAGTATATGATTTTAATTTCAACTCGATACCTCTTCGCGTTCCCGAGATAAAGGGTCTTGTTAGACAGATAGACGGGCAACGTATTTCGGGCGACGTTTCGTATGCGTTTTATCCGGTTCCGTTTTTTCCTTTTGAGGTACGTGGTGGTACAAAAAAAAAGTGGTTATCAGGGTTTATAATAATTTTACGTTTTTTTTTTCAATAATAAAACAATATCTACCATGTTCTGCGTTGCCCTTTATTCTAGAATAACTAGTTACTCATTTTGTATTTTAAAGTCAGCCATTTCCAAAATTTGTAGCGACAGTCCGTCGCCCACTTAGTATTTCAGTACGCTATATTTAGTATTTTTGATACCCAAAATGGGAATTTATTGTTACCTGATTAAATACTACACTTTTTAAAGTACATTTTTACTATTTATTTATTTAAAACGTCTGTCGTGTCGTGTACGTGTGTTTCAAGTTATTTTGAGGAGCGTGTAGGAAAGTTTATTTGCGTAATACTTATTTTGCTGTCCGTACAGAGTAGGTACCGTCCGCACCCTCAGTTCACCCACGTGTTACGTGGTTAGTATGGAATGTTTGCGGCGTTCTCTGAGACGCTGCCGCGCACCTCATGGTAGCAGTTATAAAGGCAATTTGAATTTTTGATTAAAAGTTTCGAAAAATCGCTTGCACTGCTACTATGAAAAGCTGATGATCAATAGAAATTGATTTAGTGGAATAACAAAAAAAATGAATTTAAATCATATGAGTATGTAAACCGTAGTCGGACGTCATTTCGTTGTTTTAATCCGTAATCAATAATAATGTCTTAATAATCCGGAAAAGTCCCATTGACCAAGTGCAAGCACGGCAGCGTCTCGCATACAAATATACATAGATCTGCAAATTCTGCAACGCATACTAGGCGGGAAACGGAGGGAGCCAGCCTCTCTTCACAGTGTATACTTCTACTCAGCGCAATATGTAAACTAGTAACTAACTTAAATATTCTTACTCTAATAACGCTTATCCAAACTTTTTGATACAATTTAGTCACTGTCGGCAATCGCCATTCGAAATCCTCACAATAGAACGATAAATAACAATATTCACTTTTGAAAGACGTAAAAAAAACATTACTATAGATCAGCCTTTTGCAGCAAAACAATAAATTTCGTTGGAGGTTTGCGAATAAGAGATTGCTGACGAGAGCATAAGCCCATGGTTATGGTGACGAGCCAAGGTCCGGACACCAAGCCTGTCTTGGCTCACACCGGCTCGACCAATGAGATCGCGTTACTACTCCGTCCCGACACTCGCCGGGACACTTTATCATAAATAATCAATTTCGGTTACAGTCGATGCAGCGATTCCGCCCCGGCCATGCAGTGTGTTCAATTAGAATATTTGTAATGGACGGCGAATATGTTTGATTTCGTACAAACAGACGAATGCCCTTTTTGAACCAACGAAACAGCAAGAAGTTTAGCTTGTAATAAAGAATACCAGCGAACTAAAATCTATGGAAGTGTAATTGAAAACAAATATTGCTTAAAAAATGGCACCACGGGGCCTAAAATTACAACCCGCACAGCATTTAGTCGGGCCAACCGCGCGCCTGGTGAAAGATGTCAGCGTTTTTAACAGTAAATTGCAGTTTGTATTTTCAAGAAGAGAGAGAAAGAGAGACAGACGACGTAAGAAATGACGTCCTGTGTAATCAAATGGTGTAAAAGACGCAAAGAAGGCAGTAAAAAGATGCAGAGATAACGTATGATACGTAACTACTAAATAAATATTGTATGGTTTAAGTATAATAATATAACATATCTATCAGTCCCCCGTGACCACGGTAGCTGCAAAGGTGCCGAAACGTCGGGAAAATATATAATCAAACCAAAATACCAACTAATTACCAAAGTATACAGATTATGGTCACTATTATGCAACCAGTGTTCAGTCGCTTTGTGCAGCTGCATAGCATAACTAAATGCCAGCATTTTTAGTCCCGCCCATTGTATTTTGTGTGGTGCCATTTTTTGAGCGGAATGCTTGTTCCACAGATGTTAGTTCGCTGAATACAGATAAAGCAATAATTTTATAAACTCGCTATATTACGCCTGTAGCACACCTCCGCACGCGTAACACTGCAGTTGGTTCTGCCACGAGTTCGACAAACAAGACAAACAAATGCGAACAGCCTGTTCTAATGCATAGATTTTTCACGCGGGTATCCTCTCGATCGGCTTCGACTGTTGACACCATAAAGTTAATATACCTGACGGAATAGAGGATCAAACATGAGCTGTCAAACGAAACCGAAATTGAATTATATTAGTGTGTGTAAAAATGTTTAAATATACGTGTCGGTGCCTACATCTTGTCACTTGTTACACGTATATAGTGCAGAAGAATTGTCAAACATTTGCGAAAAAGAGTTCTGTTACGTCAAATCAGGCATTTCTTTTTATCACACGTTGTTGCTGATTAGTGACATCTCGCTTACTCAGCCCTTTGTTCCTCTATTCCGCTAGGTATATTAACTGTATGGTTGACACACACGAAAGCAATGCGAAACCGCTACGTAGACGTAATCTTCATTATATCTTTGTCGACAGAATACCACTCATAGTGGAACTACCGCGGCGCGACTGGTACGGTTTCGCGGCGGAGGTGTGCCTCAGGCGTTAGGACAACTAGACGTGACTAGCGCTTAGTAGGTCACCGAAACAAAAAAGACATTCTCAATCTTACTTTTGTCTGGAGTTTAAATCACAAGATAGACCGGGTCATTTTGTATACACCATCCAAATTTTGAGGATGTGTTCATTCCATGAAACTGAACAACTTTCTTTAAGGAACACATGGCCAAATATGTAAAAATAAATTCGACTATTCATACAAATCAAAGAGATCACGTGATCAATTTAGTATGCGATGACCAAAATTTTGTTGCGAAATTCGACATGTTTTTTAGAGAAAGTTATTTAGTTTCATGGACTGCACACATCCTTGAAATTTGGATGGTAAGTTCAAAATGACCCGATATATGTTACGGCTAATACCTGAAGTGCGGCTAAACCTAGTTAGTATTAGCCGGCTTAAACTAGGTGTAGCCGATAGTTGTTGGTTAAAACTAGGAGTAACCGATCTGTTGTACTCCTGTAGGTCCTGAATATAGGTAAGAAATGTAAGGCTAACGCGAAGCGCAGCGGAGCGTGAGCCTTAAATTTCGGGCTAATTTTTTTTAACAGTCAACAGAAATAAGTTTCTTAATACCCCATAAATTACTCCTCCTTAGTAGAAATACAAAGGAGGCTAGACCTAGTTTTAACCGGCTACACGAGCAAATCGGCTACACCTATGTTTAACCAACAGCTATCGGCTACACCTAGTTTTAGCCGGTTAAAACTAGGTGTAGCCGCACTTCGGGTATTAGCCATAACATATATAACAAACTAGTTGTGCATGGCCGACCTCCCGCTATAATCTCGCTTTTTTATAAAACAACGCTTGTGCGCTTATAAACTGTTAACATATTGCACAATACACGGGGTTTTAAGCTTCGTGTATAGCGAATCAGTTATTATAACTGACAAATAAATAAACCATTTGAAAATAGTGTAGAAATATAAATATGTGATAAGTAAGTAGTAGGTTCACTCAGCCCTGCGTACAAAAACATAATTTTCAGTTGTTAGATTTAAATACATTGATAATATTACTATATCTATTTCAGGCATAGATTGTATTATGTAAGAGAGAAGTTTATCAGCATTAGTTGTAATGTTACACATAAACTATATCCCAGGGGCCATCCCATCTACAGTTGACAGGTAAACAAGTATAATTTAACTTATTTTCGATTATTGTCAAAAATTTGATTTTCAATTATCCGTTGTCTAATGCAATGTCTATCTTTACGAAATTCAATGAAGTGACTGACTTGATAGAATTAACGCGTCATCAGCTGACGGTATAGCCACTGGGAGCACATAGATAGATCTTAACTGCTATGACATAATATCTATAATGTGTTAGCCAATTAATGGTGGTCGTAACATCTATTGTAACATTTATAACGTTATAATGACAAACATTTAGCGAATACGAACAATGCAACTGCTATTTGCATTGTAAATTAGTGAAAAGTACACCAAGTTTAACATCTACTCATTTAACATCTTGCATATTTAAATGTCCATACTGTTGAAATAGTGACAGTGCTATATTAACTGTATACCACACTATTCCACTGGAACTATTGTAACTATAGTTAAATGTTATTGTTAAAAACTAACACATTGATTGTAGTCATTATTCTACATATTAAGCCATTTATTTTTGAACCTTCCATACAAAAATTACTATGCATGTATATTTCATCAATCGGCATAACTGTAAAATTTCATTAATAATTAATAATAAATGAATATATTTCAATGATATTTAAAAATAAATAAATAAATTTATCTTAGGGGATACTTCTTGAATTTAGTGTATTTTCTTATTTAAAAGATAATAACAATACAAAAAGTATCTTGGAAGTGCGATTTCTAAACTGTCAGTAAACATGAAAGTAATCTTTATAAAAAAGGCTCCTAATGCAGTTTATTTGATATAGATTATATTTATGTTAATACTTCTCTCTAACAATCATCAAATAGTTATTGACACTGACCACACCTCCGCAATAAAGATAATTCATAGTTACACCCGCTGTATAATATACGTCATAGCTATAGGTATACAATTTGAATATGTCTATGATTGGATTAAAAATCGTAAGTTTGTACTGATTGTACTTAAAATCAATAAATATAATAAAAAAAAGTTCGTAATTTTACCTACCTTTGATGAAATACAAACGATCATAAAAAAAACAGATAGAATTTGTCTATACAAACGAGTGCATGTGAATTAAAACCAACATTAAATCAAATACACTGCCCCGTATTTATAAACCGCTCTCAACAACGTTGAGAGCGGTTAGGCGGAGAGCCTCAATTTTGATTAGACCCTCTCCGGGTCTCGATATTCGCGCAGGGTTGTCGCACATCTCTAAGTAGAGAATTGCATTTTTTATGGACTATCCTTTTCTGTAGCTCAGGGGCGTCATTTGCTAGAGCGAGAGTGCAGCGCATCACCGATGCTGCTCACACAAAACTGACAGATGTGCGGCAACAAAGCGACAGTATTTGTATTATTAATGGTTCTAACTATATAGTGTCTAACCCTCGTAACTATAGATGAGTAAGTAAAGATTTGAGTAAAACTTGCAATTTTCAAATGCTTCTAATTATTATATTCACATCTCTCATATTCGGTAAGTAGGTCCTTATTACCCCCAAATGGGGCTTGTAGGTAACCAATTAGCGCTCCAAGCTCTAGAAAAGGTAAGTAATTAAAAAAATCCAGCAAGGTGGCTGAAGGTTCAAAAAACACCGGTCCCTAAAATTTGATAATTGTTCTCATTTCACTATAAATTTTAACTAATAAAATGTTTTATTCTTGTAATGCCGGTTTTTTTCTACTTACCTCACCATCGAGATGTAAAGCAGAGTAGTTAGCTCGGGTGTAAGCATCAATTGCACCCTCGAACTATAGCCGCCCTCGCTGATCTCGGGCTGCAATTGATGCCTTGCAGCCCTTAGCTACTAATCTACTATTACTTGCAATTTATAATATAATTAACCTTAAATGCAGTTTTGTTGCATTTAAGATTAATATATACTTTGTATTGCATGTGGATAATACATTAGGAGCTTTTGAAATTGCAAGTTTTACTCAGGTTTTTGCTTACTCATCTATAGATAAATACGAGGGTTATTATTGTAAATACACTTTATTCTTATTCTTAATAAGGAGGTGTGGTCATTCTGAAACAATCTTAGTAATAGAAAGTGGGGTAAACAACATGTGTGGGCAACTCACCGAACGTGTACGGATTGGGTGGGTAGGGTTGTACGTAGCGGGGCGGCATGTACGGCGCGGGCGTTGGGGCGGGCGTGGGCGTGGCCGTGAGCGTGGGCGGGGGCGGAGGCGAAGGCTCTAGCTATGGGGGCCCCGCCGCCGCTTGCATCACCTCTTCGAACGCTTGCTCCAGGCAGTGCTTTAATTCGGCGTATGATACGACCAGCACGGATTGCTCGTCGCGTGACATCAGTTCCACCTGGCGTATGACGAGATTGGTTGTTTACGAATAGTTTAATGAAATCACTTGAACTTCTACTTTCACCGAGTGTAACAGGTTTTTTTTTTGCGGCTGCTCCCCGCTTTTTGGCAGGACCTTTGTTTGCCATTCTCATTTTGTTATTCTTATATTTTTTTCTTTTTTATCATTGCTTTATAGCTTACATATATAATTTTTTTTATTATTACTGTTTTTTTGTAACAGTTGCGAGTATGTTATTATCAGCGAACTAAAATATATATGGAAGTGTAATTGCAAACATGTATTGCTTAAAAATAGCAATACGCGGTTAAAAAATTAAAACCTGCACAGCATTCAGTTCAGTCGGGCCAGCCACGCGCCCGGTGACAGACGTAATAAGCGTTCTTTACAGTAAGTAATTGCAGTTTGTATTTTAAAGGAAAGAGAGAGTTTAATAGAAATGACGTCATGTGTAGTCAAATGGTGTAAAAGACGCAAAGAAGGCAAAAATAACGAGATGCAGAGATAACGATTCATGAGTATTAAATATTTTTTCGTTTAACTATAAATATCTATGAGTTTACATACAGGGGCTCTATTTTTGAATCGCTCGTATGACATAGTTTTGTCGCATGCGACTTAAGTCACACTCGTCTTTCAAGTCGCATGACGCCGATTTTTGAATCGTTCGTTTCCGGTGCTGCCAATATAAACGAAATGTTGGATTTTATCCGTTCCACGCAGAATCTAGAGAAAACTGGTAATTACCGCAACGAAAACGAATCGTAATATTTATGTTTCTATTGGCTGTTACATAAATATCTTTGTTTTTTAGTAGAAAATAATATCGCTTGCCGTACCTCATCGCTCGACTGTTAACGAGTGGGTAGGGGCACTCGTTGCGGTCGAGCGATTCAAAAATATGGAAAGTCAAATGTCGGACGACAATCAGTAGAAACCAAGCGCTCGACGCCAGCCGAGCGATTCAAAAATAGAGCCCCAGATTATGGTCACTATTACTTACCATCCAAATTTTAAGGATGTGTCCAGTCCATGAATCTAAGGAACACATGGTCAAATATGTAAAATAAAAATCGACTTTCCATAGAAATCAAAGAGATCAAAGAGATCACGCGATCGATTTAGTATGGGATGACCAACATTTTTGGCGAAATTTGACACATGTTTCTTAGAGAAAGTTGTTTAGTTTCATGGACTGCATACATCTTTAAAATTGGGATGGTAAGTTCAAAATGACCCGATATAGGTAGTTACCCTAGCGTTGGTGCCTCCGTCCAGCTGGTTGAGGCAGTACGCTAGGTGCGCCTGGTCGATCCAAGGGCGGCCGTCCTCCGTCACTGAGTGGAACAGGTAGTCGCGGAACAGCTTCAGCATGTACCGGTCGCCGGTCTCCGACCATGTCGAGTCCAGGTTTAATCTACATATTTTTAAGAATAGCAAATCGTTTAGGTGTTATTTGGTCTAAATACTTTTGTTATAAAACATACGACAACTTCGTACGATTAATATAAGCTAAGCGATGGATTTCACGCCTGTAGCACATCTCCGCCGCGAAACAGTACCAGCGGCAACGCGGCAGTTCCGTTATGAGTTGTCTTTTATCAACGACGATATATGAAGATCACATCTACCTTCGCGTGTGTCAACAATCGGAGCCGATCGAGAGGAATCGCGCATGAAAAATCTATGCATTAGAACAGGCTGTTCGCATTTGTTTCGCTTGGCGAACTCATGGCGAAACCTACTGCGGTGTTCCGCGAGCGGAGATGTGCTATAAGCGTCAAGAAGTGTTGAGTTCTGTGAGTGTATTTGCATCATGTTTATTATGTCCAAGTGTGAGTGTTAAGTCCAAGACCAGTGTAATTGAGGTATGTTAGTGAGCGAGTTTGTTTGCGTATGTTTTGTGTGTAGCGCATGTTTGATAAGTTTGTATGTGTAGACAAAAGCGCATACACCTACCTCAGTCCGTGGGGACGTACATCACTCCTAAAGAAAATATTGACTTCGATGCACATCGTGCATTTAGTGACAGTGTCTGTCGTGTTCATATTATGTGCGTGTGCTATGTTTGTGTATGTGTGTATCAACGTCTGCGTGTGTATGTTGCATGTGTGTGTGTGTGTCTCACTCGGGGCGCTCGTTGACGACGCCCAGCTTGATGAGTATGCGCAGCAGCCGGCCGTTGTCGATCTCGCGCGCGAGCTGCTCCTCGAACGCGTCCGCGCGGCGCTCCAGGGCCTCCACCTATTTTCACGGTTTAGTATACTTGTGTCACATCTTGTTCGCAAACTCGAATGACATTTTAAGCTAATAATAATTAACCTGTTTTAGGAGCAACCTTATAACTTTGACACCGGTTGCTAGATTGACTTACATGGTACACAGTACAAAAACGTTCTGTTGTACAGCTTTACATTCAAATCCATTTCTCAAATGTGAAAACGCAACATGTGTACCAGTCAAAATTCAATGTGAGAGCCGCGCCTTCTCACATGACCATTACGCGTTTGCACCAAACATTTATGGACACCGGCAATCTAGGCAGTGCCAGTCATCAAGGGAGAGAGCAAACGAGACGATCCGATCAGCTGCGACCTCACCACTAACATCGAGTCGCCGTTCAGCTCAGTTAGGCATCAAATGCTAACACTTTAATTGGACCACCCTGTATTTTGAAACACAATGGGTCATTGTCAATAACGCTGACTTATTTTAGCTAATGAAAGTTACCTGCGTGTAGAATCGTGCGCCGATCATCGGCATGAGATCGATGACCGACCGGCGCGCCGGCGACGTTGACAGCAAGTACCTGCGGAAAGAAACTCTATTGTTAATACTTTGTCATATTGACTCTTTTGACAATTTATTTACTGTGTTTTGGCGACCTTACTTATAGTTAAGCAGTTCTTAAACTTTGAGTGAAGTTTCAGTAATAACTGCATGAGGTATAGTAATAAATAGCACTCCGAGACAGAGGAAGTGACGTGTACCCACACGTCACAGGCTTACGTCATCGCCGGATGGTAGGAAAATATAGACGATTCAAAAGTACTTAATAATTAAGTTTATTTGAATAAAGCTTATTTCACTTTCACTTTCACTCCGCTATCGGTATTGAAAATAGAGTTGTTCAAAACGCCTATAAAGCAACAGCACGCTACAGACTATATGCTATTGATTTCTAGCGCGCTATAAAATACGCTATGTTATAACGCGCTATTTATCAGGATGCGTGCGGGCGGCTGGCTGGCGCGTTAGATGCAGCACGTTGGATGGATCTCGTAACACGTTACGTCACACGTCGTTCGTTAGACAGATCGCGCGCTATACAAAAATGTTATTTATTAATACGTCGCATTTTAGTCTTAAATAAAATAAAGCAGTAAACTAATGAACTTTCTTTCATAATTTTCGGGCTTAGAACTGTCTATTATTGAATTATACGATTTCGGAAGAACAAACGTATGTCGGAAAAACAAGTGAAGGTCGGAAAAGTTTGTCTAGTGTTCTGTAGTTAAGAAAAACCGGTGCAAGCGATTTTCGACCTTATTGACATTTGAAATTCGGTTGTTTTTTTGCCGTATTCTCGTTTACTAACTTAAAGATTCAATAAAAACCGTTATTTTGATAAATGTCAATAAGGTCGAAAATAGCTTGCACTCATTTTTTTACTTGTGATCACTAGACAATGTTTTCTAGTTAAAAAAAACCGATGCAAGTGATTTTCGACCTTATTGACATTTGAAATTCGGTTGTTTTTTGCCGTATTCTCGTTTACTAATTTAAAGATTCAATAAAAACCGTTATTTTGACAAATGTCAATAAGGTCGAAAATCGCTTGCACTAATTTGTTTAACTAAGGATCACTAGACAGTGTTTTCTAGTTAAAAAAAACAAGTGTAAGCGGTTTTAGACCTTATTGACGTTTGAAATTCGGTTGTTTTTTTCATATCTCTCGTTCACTAACTTTGCTTAGCTAAATAGCTTTTACATAATAACTAATTGACTTAGTTGTGTCATAAAAGTCCTAATCGAACTATCACAATATAAGGTCGCGCGCGATATTATACCCGTTAATATGTGTCCGAAAAGTCCTAATTTATTTAACAATAACGTCATTAACGTGTTAGATACACAAAGTCACTATGACAAATAAGTTCGCGCGCGATAAGAACCTAGCTACTAGCGTGCTGCGACTGGCTGCGAGAATAACGTTCATAACGCGACCGATACTAATAGCGCTTACGCGACGACTGCCCGCCCGCGCGCGCCCAACGCGGCCTCTCGCCCGCTGCCGGCCAACGCCCCGCTGCTAGTTGCTACTCGTTATATTTCTAGCGTCATAACGACTACTTACATAGCGCGTGATGTGCGCTATGCATAGATAGCGCGCTAGAATATTGCGCTAGACGTTATATTAACCACCTCTGATTGAAAATAACGTTTATGATAAACAAAATCATCAGAGTCACACCCTTTTTATATGTCCGAAATGGACTTTTCATGACAATATTTTAATTTAATTTATTATACAATAGGGCCTTTTGACAATATCAAGACATTTTACAACTGCGATAGCAACAGAGAAAATAAGAATAAGTACTAAAATTGAAGTCTCCTGTAATTAATAGAATTCTAGAATGACTTATTGGATGTATGACTTAAACCTAGTATTTAAGATTTATTTAAATAATGTAACGCTATGACATGCCAAATGTAACGTTCTATGTCATAATATGGTCAATAAATAATTGAAATTGAAATCACAATTAAAATGCACTATAATAATTTTGTAATGACTGTAACAGAAAAAATCTTTGATTCTCTTGGAATAAAACACTTTTTTAAGGAAATTAAAGGAAATGCGGAAATCTTGGAAGTTAGAAATGAACATTATAGAAATCAATTCTGAACGTCTTTATAAATTCATCGCTTGAGGGTAGGCTCACGAGCAGCTTCAGTCCCCCGTGACCACAGCAGCTGCAAAGGTGCCGAAACGTCGAGAAAGTAAGAAATAAATCAAATACCAATTACTTACCAAAGTACTTTCAATAAAACCGCGCTAGTATCCGGTAAGTAATGTTCTATTTCATGTCTAGTGAGCGCGTAAGCTTGAGTCTTGATTCGCTTGTAACTATAAAGTCGCGCAAATGGATAGCGACGTACGCGTGTGCATCTCCCGGAATGCCAGACCTTGTATTCTAGTGATGCAAATATCGAAAGCAAGCAATGTATCGATACATATCTAGTTCCAGAACAAACATCGATGTACAAAAAAACGTTTTTTTTTAATGATCTATCAAATAGCTTAATTGAATATCTATTTAATCCAGTATTATTTATTGAATGGGTAAGTCTTTAGTGAATAAGGTGTAGAGAAGAGGAAATAAAATTACATTCCATAGCAGCAAAAGTACCAAACATTTCAATAATGCCAAACAAAACGTCGATATAAAAACATCGTATAAAAGAACGTCGATCGATACATCGATGTTTAGCGATAGTGAACATCGATGTTTTTTTAATTAAACATCGATGTATCGTTTGCATCCCTATACAAAGCGTACTCACAGGATCAAATTCTTGAGGTCGGCGGAGTAGGTACGGGCGACGAGGTCCATGGAGGCGGGCAGGTTCTCGCAGTGGATGGTGCGGCACGCCAGCGCGAGGGCCAAACGCCCTAGTGCCGTCAGGTCTTCTTGTTGAGCCTGGTACCCCAAGTAAGTATACGAAGTGGAATGAATCTTATACATTACTTTTACGGCAAAAAAAAAGAACTTTTATAAGATTGTTTGGCTCTTCGTTTTTGGACTCCGTATGTGTACTGTATCTATAGCAACAGATACGATAAAACGGTCCTGTAAATGCGATGTGAACATCACATCCAGTAGCGACGGCTCCGCTGTGTGAACGCACAGTAACAAAACAAATCCACAGAAAAAAACAAACAAATCTTAGTTATATCGTCACTTGCTTACTAAAACTAATATAAATCCGAAAATCAGTTTGTTACGCCTTCACTACTTAGTTAAGTTGAACTGCCGCATATTGAGCCACTAGTCGCGGCCACTAAGCGCGACCACAAGCTGAAGACGAGTTTTTTCATACATTTGGTATAGTATCTGCGCAAACCGAGCGTTCGAGCCACAAGCTGCGGGAGTCGCCCGCGCTCGCTACTTGTGGCCGCGTTTTGTCGCTCGCATCGCGCGCACACTGGGCCACAGTAGCCGGCTTCTTCGCGGCGGCCATTAAGCCACTAGTGGCTGCGATTGGTGGCTTGACTGAGCCACTAGTGGTCGCGTTTAGAGGCCGCGACATGGCTCAATGTGCGGAAGGTCTAAGCCCTTTCGGAACGTTCTGTCCTTTTCCCAAAACACCTGTTCAAAAACAACCGTTCCAAAATAAAAGTAGGCCAAAAGACCCGTTTCTCATCGCATAAGTATGTCAAAACAGCCCGTTCTCATAGCATCCGTCTCTCATGACACCCGTATTCCCAAAAGACCCGTTTCTCATCGCATAAGTATGAATTTAACATCCATTTTGCTTCACACCAATTTCAAATTGCAACGTAATGATGATTTCATACTCTCTGAATTGCAATAGAATGTAGTGACGGAAACGGTCATTTCGGGATTAGGTCTTTTTGGGAAACGGATATCAAGCCAAACTTATCTTTTGGGCGAAGCACATTTTGAGAAACACTTATATCGGGAAACGGACTATTTGGGAAAAGGTGGTGAAGGGAACGGATGTTTTGGGAAACGGACAGAACGATCCGAAATTGTGTAAGCTACCCTACTCACCTGGCCTATGTCCCCGTTACCAGGGTGCAGCGCGTCGGCGACGCCGCACCACGCGATCCTGACGCGGCACCCGTTCATCACCACCTTGGTGGGGTCCAGGCTCCTGCCGACCACCACACCATCAACCACTGCACTTTTGACATCATTATAATTTGTATAAAGAAAGTAAATGGGATGCGCAATGTCCATCTCTCTATCCAACTTATGGAAATAGTTTGTTGTTGATTAATCGGCAAACTCACAAAGATAGCAAGACGCGTGCGTAGGCGCACTAATTCTTTCCAGAATTTACTTAAACAAGATACAGTCTTTAGATTACGCGCGTGTAAGTCTATGAATGAGCTCCAGAATTCAGTATAAATTTTGGAACACAAACAAACCTAGATATCTTGATTAACTATGAAATATTTAAACTTTTACACATACTTGATTAGTAAAGGGTAGAGATAGGCCCATTACTTTTTAGATGTACTTAAAAATTTACCGTGTATAGGAAAACACTGACCATGGCAGAAGTAGAAAAGTCTTACTTTAAGGTAACAAAAACTATACAAATTAAAGCCGCAATCAATACATATCATTTATTTCTTATATGTATTTCACCTATAGTTTACGTAATTTTAATTTAGTAATATCCAGAGAAACGATAGGTATGATAATAATGTGCTCGATGAAGTATTATTTCAACATTTTTTACTTACGAATTCTGCTGAAACACAAACAATAAACATATGTATAACAGTTTCATGACACAAGGACAGCGTATCTGTATGCGAAAGAATTACATTCACATTTCTAGAGCCTTTAAATTTCAAATGCGCCCGGCAACTCGGAGCGTGACGTCATATCAAACTGGGTTTCAAGACCTAGTGTGGAATCCAGGGCTAAATAAATGGTTTCTTTTTTAATTTCTCTGAACTGGATTATATCTATATAACTATAAGTATTAACCAAACTACAAAAAATTTTAAGAATGTAAAAAATATTATCAAGCGAATTATTATTATTATTTTATAAAAAACTGTTGCAGATTTAAGACTGGAACACACCTAATGCAGTAGCACCACAAAATTAAGGTGGTACCCTGAGCGAAAGTGGCGCCGCGGTGAATTATATTTAATATTATAATTCTAATACACAATTTTAAAAATGATTATCGTGGAGATTTTAGGGCTCACAGTCTAGTATTTTAGACGGTATCGTTACATTCCCTCGTAGTCACTGCTAGAAGTAGATAGCAAAACTGCTAAAAGTGGCCGTTTTTGACACATTTGCTATCTACTTCTACGAATGACTACGAGGGCATGTAGTGATACCTTCTAAAAATACTAGACCATGGGCCCTAAAATCTCCACGAGAAACATATTAAAATCTTTTTCTATTAATAACTTATTAAATAAAAACCTCTGAGGGCGCCACTTTCGGTCATACAACCGCCTTAAGGAGCTGCACTAAGGTACACTACATATCCTTTACGTATAGGTGTGTTAGGCGTCCGCGCACCGGACGGCGCTCCGTGGGTAGGCCCCCGACAAGGTGGACCGACGATCTGGTGATGGTCGCGGGAAGCCGCTGGATGCGGGCAGCGCAGGACCGATCGTCGTGGAGATCCTTAGGGGAGGCCTATAACCAGCAGTGGGTGTCGTGCGGCTGATATGATGATGATAGGTGTGTTACCACACGATCGCTTTCCCGTACCCTTTCACTTCATCTGACGCATACCTCAAGGCATTCAATAGCGCATGTCCTATCTTCTAAAAAAAAACGTTAAACGTTTGGAGCCAATCAATATTGCATGCTTTTGACGCAAGTTGAATTGAAAGTGACAGACCTATGGATAATCTCAGGCCAAATGCTTCTGGAACCAAAACTGATACAACGCAAATCGCGTCACGTCGAGCGGGACGGCTTCTGTGTGGCGTCGTCCGTAATATCTAGTACATTACAACTGCTCCGTGTCGCGTCGCCGTCTCGTCCCGTCACGCCACGCCCCGGCTGACTGGCGAGACCTTTAGGCTCCAAGTTCAAACACGAATGTTCGCTTAGCAATTCTGATGAAAACAGGATTAAACGTTGCCTACTGAACTTCTAAGTAGATGCTAATCAACTTTCATTCAGTAACATTTCATATTTTATTAATAAGAGGGTTTTACGTGAATAATGTAATGAAATACAGGATGTGACACGGGTAATGTCAAAAGATGACATCACATAAAAAATGGGTTCTGTTTTCACGGAGTTTATGTGAATGTATAAAATGTATAACATTAACTTTAAACAACTCTAAGACCTCATTCGCACGAGCGCTTTTCAACGGGCGTTAAAAAAAGTTTAAATGACACAAATGGATTTTTTTATGAGCGCTGTCCTATGTTCGACGTTGGACGTTATCGAATTGAGTATACGAAACTACGTGTTTCTGTTCTGACGGGCGGCGCCCCGCACGCTAGTAATATTCACATTGATTTTTAAGCGTTCATGAGCACAACTATTGGGAACGGTAAAAAAGCGCTAAAGTCGGGTTTTAACGCGACGCTTTTTAAAATTTCGTGCGAACGGGGGCTAACTAAGGTTTTCTACCAAAGATATGCTACGTAGCTAAGCTTTGAGCGAGGTCAAAGCTACGAAACCATGTAACCGTTTCTACAAATTCTAACCCTCGTATCTATGAGACGAGTAGAGTAAAAGTTGCAATTTTACAAATTCTAATATCTTCGCTATTTGCGACACTTGCTAGCCAGTATAGCTCGCGCAACATAACTTGACTCAAACCATAGACAATGAGGTTTGCGCCACACCTCAGTGACTCCAAATGGACTTAATACGCCGTTATAAACAGATGACGTCAGATGATGTTTTTGTACACGCGCAATTGTGTGTGTAAGCAGGGCTCTGTCACTCCGCGCGGGAGTCCAAAGCGCGCGGCGTCCTCTCAGAGGAAAAATTTCATACATCAGAAAAGATAAGACCTACGCGATAGAAAGAGAGGCAACTACAAAGTGCATGTTTTGGACCGATCGCTGTGCGATCTGAATTGCACTTTATTGTGTCGGAGCAAGAGTCGCAATTTATTCAAACGATTTTGCGGAGTGCAACTTCTGTACGCTAGTACTATTATCTATTCTGTGGTGTAAGTCTAGGGCTACCTTGCAGTTTGTAAACATTCATTATTGACAGTGAAGGATGGCAAGGACGCGGTGCGTAGTGAATCACTGCACACCGCATCTTTGGCAGTCGATAACTGTGAGGTAACTGATCGCGGGTGGGGGCGCATTCAGCGGGGGGCAGGGAGCGGACATACTGTACGGTAGTACTCATTATTATACTATGCTTGCGCGTAACAAATTTCAGTACTAAAATTGTAGTACGCACGCGGATGCAGATTTTTTCACAACCGCGGATGCGGATGCGGATGCGGATTTTAAGAGGCTCACATCCGCGGATGCGGATGCGGATCTGTACAAAAAACTTAATTGTGGGTAAAAAAAAAAAAATATAGTAATATTTATCCCTTCTTTATTTAATAATCAAATAGTAACTATTACAAATTAATTATTTTAGTAATAAAATTTGAATATTGGAGCATTATATTTAATGAAAAATAGAATGGCCGCCTTTTCGGACTCCAGTCTGTTTCGCAAGGGTTCGTATATTAATCCTGCGCGTCAGATCTTGTCACAACACAAACAATAGCGTGGCGCGTCACCGAAGTCCAATACAAAATTATTGCTTTCCTATAGGTCAATTAACACGCGCGGTCGACAAGCGCCTCTCGCCGGGCCCGCCCCTTTCTTTCTTGTCGCGACCTGCTAAACATCTGCATCCGCATCAGCTCCGCATCGATTTATGCGGATGCGGATGCAGATGCGGATGTTCCGCATATGCGGATGCGGATGCGAATATTCGCAACATCCCTGGTACGCAGGTCACGTGGTACTGAAAATTGGATCAAGTTATGTTGCGCGAGCTGAGCACTTGAATTTTATTTTTTATTATTATTTATTTATTATAAACAAATAGGATACAATATGGGGTTACAAAATAGTCCCACAAAACCAACTAGTCGGTTTGACTGTGGGAATAGTCGCTCTTACCTGCATGCGAGCCCGGCGGAGTGTATGGCGCGCAGGGCGGCCGTCAGCTGTACCAGCAAGCTCCACAGCACCGCCTCGGGCAGCAGCGCGCCGCACGCTACCGCTCGCAGCATAGCGTTTTTCTAACACGAAACAAAAAATAAACTAATGACAAGCACATGATGACACGGTGACGTTTCATATCGTCATGGCATTGTTTCACGGAGATAACGCCAAAATGCACGAATCTGCGGCCCGTATTTATAAACCGCTCTCAACGTTGAGAGCTATCTTGAGATTATACCTGAGATGCTTTTAATATAAGAACAGCTGAATAATGATCTCAAGATAGCTCTCAACGTTGAGAGCGGTTTATAAATACGGGCCTTAGTGTGGTGGCCTACTTAGGTTCGCGAACTTCGTGCTCCGCGAACCATATGTAGCAGGATCGTGAAGCTCAATGTGGACACTATTGCGAACTTCTACTTGCTCCTCTTTTGTGTTATTCCGCATCGAAGGGTGTTGAAAATAACTTATTTTTTGGCTCCGACGCACCGTTTGTGAGATATTTGCATTTTTTGTATTTTCTTTATTAGGTTAAATACTCGTACTGTTATTATTATCTAGTAGTATAAATACTCGCATTGTTTGAGTAAAGCACTATACAAGGCTTGGTCCGCAATGACTGCACTGCTGGCTTCGAGCCGAGGTCGACTACGTTCTCGGTCTTCAAGCTTAGCCATCATTGCAATGCTGACCACGCCGAGATGGACTGGACCTGCGCTAAGCTCCGTTTTCGGCCATCATCATCGCTGCCAGCAACGCCTTTATTACATGTGTTGTGGTACTGGTTAGTTACATTGTTTAATCTAAATTCTAATGTCTCTATGTCATAGTAGACAGCTGTACTTTGTTTACTTGGTTACCAAAATTATCACTAGTAAATACTGATTTTACCAGGTCAAGTCTTTTTATTCCTCTCAACAACATGCCAGTGGGAATGGGTCTGCTTCTGACTACCTATCTTAACGCATATTGAATTGTATGAATAGACTAGCTTCCGCCCGCGACTTCGTCCGCGTGGACATTCGATAAAATCCTCATGTTCTAATTTCATTAAATTCCGATCAGCCGTTTTTACGTGATTAGGCGGGTTCCCAGCAAGCGCGCTGCCTCGCGAGGCAGGACGTTTGCCGCACGGGCCTCGCACGACGCTGCTCGCTTGGTGGGGACCCGCCTAATCACGTAAAAACGGCTGATCAGAATTTAATGAAATTAGAAGCTAGTTTATAATATTCAGAATTGTATCCAGAGATATTAGTATCCCGCTTCCGTCCCGTTCCTGAAGGCGTTCTAAAGGCGAGAAGGCGAGAAGAAGGCGGGTCAACTCATTGCCTGTCAACCTCTGATACCCCCGATTCACCACTACCTACAGACAGGGTTCTAATTTTTGTCATTTAATTGTACTCCTCCTCAGTGGAAAAAAAACATCCATGAGCTGATTAGCAGCGATAATAATAATAGTGGTGGGTAGGTAGTTTATAAATAATGATATTATTTTAAATAATTTAACATTAACGTTATGTAACAGTGGAAACTTTGCGACGTGAACGATTGCGCAAGGGCGTCCCAGAAAAACCTACGCGGACCAAATAGAGGTTTTAATAAAAAAGGCTGGTGTACGTAGTGACAAAAACCGCAGGGTATGTATGAAAAGATTGATGGATGTTAATGAAGCGAAAGAAGTGTGCAAGGATCGTAGCAGGTGGCGATCCATAGTCTCTGCCTACCCCCATGGGAAACAGGCGTGAGTATATGTATGTATGTATGTCCTACGAAGTTTCAAGTCGAATTGTCTATTTGACATTATTTCTCCATACAAAATTTCAACCCCTATTCCAACCCTTTAGGGATTTAGTCATGTCCACCATGTTGAACTTAAAAATAAATGCCATTTTTGGAATCGACATCCCATAAAACCTCAATAACGACATCCATATCGATTTTTTTAGCCTTATTTATCCTATTTAAATTCTAAAGGGTTGATTTTCGAAAAAATACGAAATATGTGTTTGCTAATTTGTTTTACTTTCCAACTATAAGCCTAAATATTAATTTTTAATTATCAGCTTAAATACAAAATTTGAAGATCCTCACTTCAAAACTGACGGACTTTCATACAAACTTTCATCCCCTATTTTACCCCCTTAGGGGTGGAATTCCCAAAAATCCTTTCTTAGTGGATACCTACACTATATAAGGTAAAAATGTGCAAAATTTCAAGTCTCTAGGTTCAGAGGTTTGGGCTGTGCGTTGATATCTCACTCAGTTAGTCAGGACTTTGAATTTTATAAATATTTTTTTTTTTGTAAGAGCCTAGACTGAATAATTACTTTAAAAATTTTTGAACTTAGTTTGAACCCTGTAAATTGATTCATAATGAAATGTGATATTTAAATAATGTTATTTTTTTATTAATCTATGTTAACATAATGTCTGGAAACGATATATATATTTGTAAATATCGTTCCATCTGATAAATATGGCAAGTTTTTTGCGCCCATTATTCTTGTCAGCTAAAAGACGTCATAATGGACAGTAGGGTAAAAGAAATGACGATTTAAAAACGCTTATTATGTGAGCTTATTTAAATAATAGTAATTTATGAAACTGATGCATAATGAGGGGTAACGGCTCGGTTTTTAATAGTATCACACGAGTGTTTTAATACCTAGTTATGTGCAGTTTCATACAATACATACTTTATCTACACTCATACATTTGGGATTGAACCTACTAAATACCTATAAAAGATCAACGTTAGCAAAGAGAGAGAGACTTTGTTTGTATTAGCTAGGTACATAACAGTCGAGTTCAATAATATGTTGGCACTTTTGACAGCTCATCAACCTTTATGGCTTTATAATTAAGGTCAACAGCCTGTCAAAAATGCCAACATATTAATGAACTCGACTGTACCTTGCAATAAGTAATTTCCTTAGCTGCATCTAAAATATCGGGCAGAGTAAAATGTTTTTTCACATTTTTAAGCAAGAATAAAAAACACCTACGAAATTCAGTATAACCAAATGTAAAACTTTAAATCAAAACTTTTTTTGGATTGCTCTAAAAATGTCTCGAATTTCATTAGAAAAATAAAATGAGATGAGTTCATTCGTGCAAACTAATCGCACTAAGCCATAGATCACATTAGAGTGTATTTTAAACATGGAAAGTATGTGGGAAAATATAATTGTTTTTTTTAATATCACGGCACTGCCTTCTTCTTGGATTTACCCTGTATCGTAATGAGAAAAAAAGTTATTTTATGATGCAGTTGACTGCATCGTAATGAGTTTGTTTTTATTTTACCTATCCACGAAAATAAAGTACGTATTTATATTACCTTTTTCAATTCATATTTGGAACATTACGTTGTGAGTGTAGATAAGGAATATTTCAATTTCAATTTCACAGACCGCTGCAGTAATGTACTGTTTCCTTATATTGAGGGTACCTGGTGGGTGTAGGGGCGGGGTGCGTCCGGGTCCGAGGAGAAGGGGTCGTGGAAGGCGGCGTTGTCGGCGGTGACGGGCCCATTGCCCGCCAGGTACTTGCCCATCAGCGTCGCGCACGCCGGGTGGTAGTCGTATACCAGCATCGTGGCTACGCAACAACAGAGGGGGTCACTCCCGAAACGAGAACAAGAAACAGAGATCGAATCGAGTCAACGTCAAAACAGTCAAAGTCATGGGCGTACCGAGAGGGGGGCAGGTAGAGGCAGCTGCCCCCCTGGATTTTGTTTACCTCCAACTAACTATCATTTGTTATCAATAAAAGTTCTTATTTGCCATACAATATATTTGATTTACAATAACTTTGCCCCCGCCTGGGGGCGATACAATAGATTTGCCCACCCTGGCCCAGAACCTGGATACGCCCATGGTCAAAGTCAAAATGGCTTTATATAAAAATAAACTCAATAATTAAGCACTTTCGAAGAGTTTATATTTTCCTACCAACGGTTCCAGACCGTTTCAACTGAAAAGAAGTACAATGGAAACCATGGCATCCGTTTTCAATGTACTAAAATAACAGATTTTTGACGTTTATTCGATCCTGATGTGAACTCGATCTCGTCAATTCCCGTCGAGAGTAAGGGAACAGAACACCCTCTTGAAACTCACGCTTATTTTTAAATTTGAGATTTTAGCATTCACAATGCAACTTTTATACAGCGTGTTACAAAAAACCCCTCAAGCCGAATATGGCAGATAGGGACCATCATCTGAATCACCAACTATGAAATCGCGAAAAATAATCAAAAACAAAATAAACTACAATTATACTAGAAAAAAATCGACTCGCCACTAGATCATTATCTCAGACAGGTCTGG
The DNA here is from genome assembly GCA_950108535.1 of Agriphila straminella. Classification (NCBI taxonomy): domain Eukaryota; kingdom Metazoa; phylum Arthropoda; class Insecta; order Lepidoptera; family Crambidae; genus Agriphila; species Agriphila straminella. The sequence goes on along the minus strand of OX467303.1, from coordinate 1,758,475 downwards.
AACCCGGCACCTTTGGAAGTCCGGTCCAATACTCTTCCAACTAAGCTACCTTGGCTTATTGGCTGCCTTGCAGCGAAAAAGTTGGATATACTATAAAAATTTCGACAATCCCACTAGCCATTCAGTAGGTCAGTATTTTTTTATTTTATTTTTATTTTATTTATTTGGGATAACAAACAGTTGACACAATTAATACTATTTATAAACTATTACATTGCCAATATTAACAATTGTGCAACCCACACCGCTATCCACGGATTAGAACATAAGTAGTGTTTCTCAATTATCTAATAGTTTATTTTGTATGTTCTAATTTTTAGTGGAAACTTTACTGATCACTGTTTTATATTATTTGGTAAAACTAAATGTAGTGTTAAATTGTTTGTTTCCCAAATAAACTAAAATAAAATAAATACTGATAATATTAGGTATCACACTGATTTGTTTGGTTTCCAAAAGTCCACTTATAGAGAAACTTGCATTTATTTGTCTAATAATTTTATTCATTTATTGAAATAATGTTCGCGGGAGATTATTTCTCCGCTCTTTTTTTGTAGTAGTGAATGATACTCACAATGGTCGCCAGAAGCCTTGGTGAAGAACACCTGATACAGTCGCACGATGTTAGGATGGTCGACTTGCTTCCACACGTCGAGGCGCTTGGAGGCGGGCGCGGCTAGAGCTAGAGTGAGTAGACGAAGCAATGAGGCAAAATGAATGATACTCACAATGGTCGCCAAAAGCCTTTGTGAAGAAAACCTCATGCAGTTGCACGATGTTAGGATGGTCGACTTGCTTCCACACGTCGAGGCGCTTGGAGGCGGGCGCGGCTAGAGCTAGAGTGAGTAGACGAAGCAATGAGGCAAAATGAATGATACTCACAATGGTCGCCAAAAGCCTTTGTGAAGAAAACCTCATGCAGTTGCACGATGTTAGGATGGTCGACTTGCTTCCACACGTCGAGGCGCTTGGAGGCGGGCGCGGCTAGAGCTAGAGTGAGTAGACGAAGCAATGAGGCAAAATGAATGATACTCAAATTGGTCGCCAAAAGCCTTGGTGAAGAACACCTGATACAGTCGCACGATGTTAGGATGGTCGACTTGCTTCCACACGTCGAGGCGCTTGGAGGCGGGCGCGGCTAGAGCTAGACTGAGTAGACGAAGCAATGAGGCAAAATGAATGATACTCACAATGGTCGCCAAAAGCCTTAGTGAAGAACACCTCATGCAGTCGCACGATGTTAGGATGGTCGACTTGCTTCCACACGTCCAGGCGCTTGCAAGCGGGCGCGGCGAGCCCGTGCAGCCGGCGCAGCGCGTAGTGCTCGCCACTCTGCCGGTGCGTCGCGCGGTAGGACGTCGCCATCGAGTGCGGCGATGCGCTCTCCAGCGGCGTCAGCTCCGAGTACATTTCGACGTTCTCCGGCAAGTCTTATGTAGAAATAAAACACATTACAAGTGTCTACAAGTCAGCGCACATAGAAAACGGAGAAGATACGCCTATGGCTGTTATTTTCTATTTTGTGGTGCACGATAGAGAGTGCATTTTAGTGTGTGCCTGCGCCCACTCTGGGCATGTTCAAACATGTTGTGTATTTATTTTATCCGCCGCAAATCCCGCATACGCGATCATCCCGCGATGCACACTAAAAGAAAGAAATTATATCTTGAAACTGAAAATAAATAATTAGTAATTACCTGGATACTGGCGGAGGTCCGGCTGCAAGAACATCTCATCATTCCTCTGGTATATCTCCGAGCGGATGGTTTCTGGCATGTAGAAAGACTGGGCCAGACCTTCGAGAATAGAGAGCTAATTTTAATCGACGCAATGAGAAAACAATTTTAAGAAGATCGAAATCATGGATATTAGCTTAGTCTGCAACGCACAAGAATCTTCCTTTGTGTCAGAAATGAATGTTTATATACTGATATGACGTATTGAAAGAATGTGAGGGAATTGATTGATCTTATCTTACCTATCGCTAAAACTCCCGGGACGCACCATAGATATCGCTAAAAGTACTAAGTGGTCAAAGATATTTCAAACACCTAAAACTGGATCCGCTTTTGGAGTCAGCCCTGAAGGTAGCTGATGTACTACAATGGTCAAAGACCCCGAACCCCCTTGTTCCTTGGAGATAACCATGGCCTGATAAATCTTAGCCAAGAGCTTTCTTTTATTTCAGACATATTTATTCATTGTGGAACTCAATACGATGAAGTACTGCAAACGATGAAGTACTGCAAACGATGAACTAAAAGAAGCGATAATAAAAAGACTAGCGTGTGGAAAAAACGTATCGATCAATGGACTAACTAAATATAGGTCAATTAGTAATTATACAAATTATAAATCATTTATAAATAATAAATAAATGATTTTTATTTATTTAAACGTTGGATTTAAAATCTCTTATATAAAAGTGAAGGGGTGACTGACATATCAACGCCCAGCCCAAACTACTGGACCAAGACTTGAAATTTTGTATATAGATAGATACTTTATACAGTGTAGGCATCCACTAAGAAAGGGATCAAGGTTTGTATGGAAAAAAAAAAATATTTCGACTTGAAACTTCGTAGGGGTACTTCTAAAAACAAATTAGTAAACACGTGTTTTGTGGTTTTGCGAAAATCAGCCCTTTAGGTGGTAAATGGAGCAAAAAAAGCTCAAAATAGCACACAATACAAATCAACGCACAGCCCAAACTATGACTACATGATTAGCCTCCAAAATGGTGAAATAGAGGTTCAAATTTTTGTTAAGGAGCCTGAAACGGGAGAGGGACTCATTATTGTAATAAACTAGCTTTTGCCCGCGAATTCGTCCGCGTGGATATTAGAGAAAATCTTTAGGGAACCTTCAACCAGGATCCGACCAGGTTTTTACGCGATTAGGCGGGTCCCCACCAAGCGAGCAGCCTCGTGCGAGGCCCACCACACGCGGCAAACGTCTTGCCTCGCGAGGCAGCGCGCTTGGTACCCGCCTAATCGCGTAAAAACGGCTGTTCGGATCCTGGTTGAAGGTTCCCTAATGATTTTCTTTAATATCCACGCAGTTAATAAACAATGAAAATATGAATTCGAGGAAAAAAAATATTTTCTATATTACCACTCGGCACATTGTTAAGATATCGGTCGGAATGTAAAGACGGGGCCGATTGAGTTGAACTTACGTCCCATCTCGTAGCCATACCAGGGCGGCGGCTGCGGCGGCGGGTCCGGGTACGGACACAGGCACGGCTGCGGCGTTACATCCAGCACCCACGTACCACAATAACACTGGTACATCATGTTTCACCATAAACGAAGCCCCACACTTTGTTTTAACAGTTAAAACGCAATTTTTCCTGGAGCAACAGCGTACGCATGACCGTTGCACCTCTCAATGTTCGGTTACTACCTTCAACGCCCACTAGGTAGCGCTAGCATAAAATTTATGTATATAAACTATAAATATTGTATATTCTATCTCCCTTTTCAACATAACAATGTATATGCAAAAGAGAGACAGGAATACAGGAGTCGTATTGATTGACCCAATATAAGTTATTTCCAGGAATCTCATATATGCTCTCCCGTTAAATTCAAACTCCAGTGCAGCGCAACAAATAATATTGGGCGTGGGAGTTAATTCTTATTCACGAGAAAATAATTGATAAGACCCAGTAAAACAAGTAGTACTCAATCAGCTTAACAGCTAAATGATAGCATAAAGCTAGCTTGTAAATTGTGATGTTGTTTTCAAAACTAATTAATTAATAGCAAGTTCCAAAGCTGATTGACGCATCACTGCCGGAGAGTGCCGATGCAACAATAAGTCGCTTGAGGGATTAAATGCAATTACTTGATTACGCAAAGAACATCAGACTACGGTTTTTTTTTAACTTTTTATAGCTTTAGGTATGAATTAGCTGTACTTGTGATAGCTATCAAAAATGTTATCAGATTTCGCACAGCACAATAAACACACTTTTACCCTTCACGACATATATCAGAATTTGAGGCTCGCACTCAAATAAGTACTTCACAAACAATAGAATTTCAAATTTAGCAAAACACAATTAAACATACGTTTGCAATTCACGACATATCACAGTTTTTGAGGCTCGAACTCAAATAACTCACGAACAATATCGTTTCAGATTTCGCACAGCACGAATATACTAATATACATACGTTTGCAATAAACGACGTATTACAGTATTTGAGGCTCGAACTCAAAAATAACTAAGTAACCAACAATAGCATTTCTGATTTTGCACAGCACAAATTATACATACGTTTGCACTGCACGACATATCACAGTATTTGAGGCTCGAACTCAAATAACTCACTAACAATTGTTAGCTGTTGCACTATTAAACATAGCATCTCACATTGCGCAAAGCACTATTAAACATAAGTTTGCCCTCCACGACATATCGAAGTATTTGAGGTTCGAATTCGAACTCAACTTTCCAACAATAGCAACTCACATTTCGCATAGCACTATAAACATAGCATCTCACATTTTGCCCAGCACTATTATACATACGTTTGTACTCCACAACATATTACAGTATTTGAGGCTCGAACTCAAATAAGTCACTAACAATTGCGTTTCAGATTTCGCACAGCATCTCACATTTCACACAGCATTATTAAACATACGTTTATACTCCACGACATATCACAGTATTTGAGGCTCGAACTCAAATAACTCACCAACAATATCTTTTCAGATTCCGCACACACAGCACTTTCGCACAGCACTTTTAAACATAAGTTTGCCCTCCACGACATATCGAAGTATTTGAGGTTCGAACTCAACTTTCCAACAATAGCAACTCGCATTTCGCATAGCACTATAAACATAGCATCTTACATTTTGCACAGCACAAATTATACATACGTTTGAATTCCACGTCTAATCACATTGTTTATTTGAGGGTCGAACTCAAATAACTTACCAACAATATCTTTTCAGATTCCGCACACACAGCACTAAACATAGCATCTCACATTTCGCACAGCACTATTAAACATAAGTTTGCCCTCCACGACATATCGAAATATTTGAGGTTCGAACTCAACTTTCCAAAAATAGCAACTCACATTTCACACAGCAATATAAACATAGCATCTCACATTTTGCCCACCACTATTATACATACGTTTGCACTCCACGACATATCACAGTATTTGAGGCTCGAACTCAAAAATAGCCAAGTACTAAACAATAACATTTCTGATTTTGCACAGAACGAATTTGCACGTTTGCATTCCACGTCTAATCACATTATTTGAGGTTCGAACTCAAATAACTTACCAACAATTGCGTTTCAGATTTCGCACAGCACTATTTAACATAGCATCTCACATTTTGCATAGCACTATTATTAATTAAACATACTTATACGTTTATTTATACTCCACGACATATCAAAGTATTTGAGGCTCGAACTAAAATAACTTACAAGAAATAGCATTTCAGATTCCGCACACACAGCACTAATAAACATAGCATCACTCTCACATGTGGCACATCAATCCATGACATATTTGAGCACACAGTATTTGAGGCTCGAACTCAAATAACTCGCCAACAATAGTATCACAGATTTCGCACAGCACAACTCAAAGTTTCTTTCACTATCATTTCAATCATCATCACGTTTAGCAGTACAGATCAGCGATATCCAATGTCATGTCATCAATAGTATACAGTTATAGTATACACATACAGTTCTATATCCATTAAAATATACAGTATCCTCAAATACACAGTACTTAAACAAAATAATAAATTCCAGACAACTTCATCTCCAAAACGTCATAAGATTATTTGAATTAAGGTAACTTTGACTAACTTTATAAGATAATCGAAGATTAATGACATATGATATATGACGAATGACATGAATGATAATATTCATATAACCAGCAACAATTTAATAAATAAGTCCATCACACAGAACAGCTGGATTTGAACCCGCAACCCAATATTTGGCAATCGCAGCCATCAACTGCTACTATTTGACGATTAATTAAAAAATAGCACAAACAATATCATCATGATACAGTCGCTCCGCATTATATTTATGCACACAACAGGGTTGCAATTGCAATTTTATTAATTTGAGCGCCGTATGTCTGTACTAGTGAGTTATCGAGAAGAGATAAAATGCATCATATCATAATATTATAAGTACGACAGCGATGGAGGGTGGCCAAAGGGTTGTTAAGGCTCAGTTACGCTGGAACATTTGTGTCTGTTCTTTTTCTTTACATATAAAGAGCTTGGACGAATCAACCACGTAAACAATAGGGAAAATACTTGGACGGGAAAATAACATCACTTCTGCCTTTTTCGATGTTTTTCGTTGTTATTTTCATCGTTATCATTATCACAATTATCTTTCTTGAATAAAAGTAATTGAAGCAACTTCGCAGTAAGTACGTTAAAGTTTATTTTGATGTAGAATTCAATACGTTTCCGCTATTATTTACACCAAAAAGATTAACCAACGCAAGCGCTTTTGGTGACTTTCTGATATTTTTCAAAATCATCGTTATACGTGAGGTTTAAACGCAATTTAATATTTGTAGCAACAATAGAATCACTTTAGCTTGTCGTATGTTTTTTTTGTGGCTACAACTTATGTTTTCTATATAAAAAGATAAACCTCCCACACCATGTATTCATACTATTGACCCTTAATGTGCTGATAAAGGGGCGATTCGGCATTGATACGGTGCGTTAATCTGCAGTCTAGACCAATGTGATCGATACAGCGGCCCGGGCCGGTGGGGCTCCGACGGAGGTCATCGGGAGATGTTTATTTATTTCCTTACTAGCGGTCGTCCTCGACTTTGTCTGCGTGGAAAGTTTTTTGCTATCCCTCGGGAACAATACTTTTTTTTTGGGATGAAAGGTACCCTATGTCCTTCTCTGTACCACTGGCAACGTATATGTAAAATATCATGATGATTGGTTCAGCAGTTATGACATGAAGGCGTTACAAACAAACAAACAAACGGACTTTCGTATTTATAATATTAGTAAGGAAGGATATATATCCTCCCTATATATACCCTACATAGGGTTACTGGTAGCTCAAAATAAACCTAGCAGGACGAACTAAAGCTGCTAAAATACAACTTATTATGCTAAAAAAGGTTATTAATAAATACTTGGGACAGATGTGTACAAAGAATTAAGTTTCACATTATCAACTTAAAAATATGTTTTTGGTGAAATATTATTAGCATAGCAACACTGTACACTTTAAACGAAGTTAGTGTTGCATAAATTATGGTAGATGTACTTTCTACTTTCTCCATGACCACGACCTGAGTGGTGCAGTGGTCATTATGCCACCTACCACGCAAGAGGTCCCGGGTTCGATTCCCGGCCGGGCAAAAATTGAAATGATGAATTTTAATTTCTGTGACTGGTCTGGGTGTTACTATGTATACCTAATAAGTATATATTTAAAAAGTATATAAGTAGTATATCAGTTGTCTAGCACCCATATAACAAGCTTTGCTTAGTTTGGGGCTAGATGACGTTGTGTGAAATTGTCCAAGCATTTATTTATTTAAATAAATAAAACTAGTTTTTCTTATAGAAAAGGATGGTATAATATTTTTTAATAGTTGCGTGTTCATACGCGGGCAGACTCATGCGAATGATTCCACAGGTGTTCGTAGCGTTCACCCCTCGCATGATCGCATTGTGTAACGGCGCCCTTATGTCTTACGTAATACAAAGGTAGGGTCAAACATGTTTCTATTTACTACCAAATATTCATAGAAATAAGTCGTCTAGCATTTGACTTTTTGATTTGCCAGAGTCACGCACTACACAAGCGAACCTCATCACATCACAGTCAGCGGCTAAGAATACCTACGTTTGGTGTAAACATAAAAATCTGCCAAGTGCGTGTCGGACTTCGCACATTTAGGGTTCCGTACCAAACAGGGCTAACGGGCGGGGCTTATCTGTGCTACGTGTTTGACCGCAAAATTAAGTTGGCTTGTAATAGGAAAATAAAATACTTCAAAACAAAATTTTAGAACAACTTGACTTTGGCGGCTTCTCGTGCCTTTGTTTTCTAATATTTTTTAAAACAAAAAGTAAAGTCTTTGTCTACATAACAAGCTCTAAACAATAATGCCCCACACGTTCGGGGAAACAAATTTTTTTCACGCCCTTTTTCACTAGTATGGGAGCCACCTTCTAAAATATTACATACTTTATCTGATTTTGGATCGTCAAGATGACGTATGATCAAGACGTCATATGAAGACTGTAGCTACAACGGTTTAACTGCTAGAGCTTTGTGACAGACGAACGGACAGACAGACACAAGTGACAGGAATAGGGCTCCTGGCCCCTTCGGATACGGAACCCTGAGAAGAACATAAATTTTACTACGACATAGTTTTTTAAAAAAAATAAGAAGGTTCATAAAAAGTAAAGCTGTCCTTTATTGGCATTATAAGCTTTGCTTTGTGATAAAAGAATCTATGTTAGTCATCATCTATACATATAACAAAACTGTAAATTCTAACGGCCTTACCACAAAAGATTTTAAAACACTGTTTAATAAAAAAACACTGTTTAAATGTGATGCCATCTCTTTCAAACAATATTGTCAAAAAAGTGACAGCATCACATTAAAATAGTGTTTTAGTTAAACACTTGTTGAACAGTGTTTTAAAATCTTTTCTGTTAAGGCCGTAAATGTTTGAAACCTCACAGTTTGGTAGCTTGGGGTCCAACTTAAAATCAGGACTATGTTTCTCCTAATTCGGGTTGTTAGAACCAAGGAAACAGCTTGAACTCTCCGTAGTACTTAAACACACTAAGGTCATTTAAGCTGGTTGCTATACCGGGTGTAACAAGACACTCAACGAAGCCGAGGTCTACGTATTCGGCCCATCATCAGGACCATTTCTGTTCAAAATTATTCCTGAGAAACGATTTTAATTTTTGGTGTTTGAAAAAAGTTAAAATTAAATTTCTGACTTTGTCCTTTAATAACTTCGTAGCTATTGGTTTCCCAGGTATAGTCTAAAAGACAAAAATGATCCTGATGATTGGCGGAATGCGTGGACTTCGGCTTTGTTGAGTGTCTTGTTACACCCGTTATTTTTTCTACTGTCCACTCAACGGACGAAGTCGCGGGCGGAGGCTAGTTCAAACTAAAGTTGTTAGTTGAAAAGGACTAGCGATCATACCACGAAATTGGATCAAGGGCGCGCGTCCCTGACGCGCGCCCTTGATCCAATTCAGGCGCGGGCAAGAGCGCATCCGCGGCCGTGTCGCTCGTTGACCTTTTTGACTAATGCTCTTGTAACGATAAACCTAGTTTTTCATCTTTCTTTTTAATACGCACAGTTAAAGAGTGGACTTCCCTGCCTGCCTGGAATACAGATATTCCCGCAAGTATACAACCCAGCGATATTTAAAGCCCGAGTGAATAGGCTTCTTCTGGGCTAGCTCGTTCCATCTTCGGCTTTTTTTTAGCCTTATGGTTCTCGAATGTGGCCAAGAATAAACCCATTTAATGTAAAAAAAAACTAGTGTGCTATTTGGCTGTACTTTAATACAGCCAAAAGATATAAGTATTGTAGAATAAATGCTTAAGTTCATGGCGAAGATATAGTTACAGAAAAGCAATAAGTTAATGGGGAATGTCTGTAAAAATGAAATTGGCAGAATATTTATAAGCTACCTTAGTAATAGAAAAAAGTTTCAGAATTTTCGGTTGCGTGAAAAATTAAAAAAAAAAGAAAGTAACTTCCTAATCACAAAAGGCTAGTTGACAAAATTTCAATAACTGCTTAATATTTTAGCTTATTAGGCATTTTATCGAAAAAAAAGGTTTATTTATTTTTAATCGAGCGTTTACATTATAAATTTCGCGTTTTAAAAAACCAATTTTAATTTGGTTCCAAAACGCACAAGACTGTCATGGCGTCTTGAATGACGTCACGCCGTGCAAAACAAATAAAAGAGCGATCGTGTCTTCGTACGTTATAGCTAGTTTTTATCGTTTAAAAATGAATTTCTCATATGTTCCAAACAATGGAGAAATACGGAAAAAGTGGCTAAAACTTGCGTTCGGTTGTGGTTAGGTTGCACTCGGAGTGTAGGTTTGGAACGCGCCTCCGGTAGTGATACTCGAAACGTCAAAGACAAGATTGGAGTTTCGCACGGCGTGACGTAACGCTTTCTGATTGGTGTTCACTGTCACGTGACTAAAGGTTTCATTTTACGAAATTTATTTTTTTAAAATATTATTAATCTTTAACGCTTTTAATAATTAAAATTGTTTGTTATTTTCTCCATAATATAATTAATCATTATAAACCCCTATCCATTATATTTATTCTTAATGGAAACAAGCCTAATGTACGGAAGTTACAGCAGAATGGAGATATTGGGCGGGCCGCACATTGCAAGAAAATTTCTGTCAGAAAAATTTTGACTGTCGCCGGTCAAAAAAATCTTGATCTTTCTTCATAAAAGGTATATCAATAACACATATTTTTTGGAAGATGTAATGATTTCTACTTTTTAAGATAATTAGCTCCTCATACAGCGAATTTTGTCGGTCTGGACATTTCCTTCAAATCCAGTAATAAGATTTATAATCATAATATTTGTCATATAACCCACCACGCAGGCCCAAATCGGATTGGTGGGTGTTAACGACTGCAAATGTAACGGGACCAACAGCTTAAGGTGCCATCCAAAGCACGGAGGAACTAGAGATGAGAGAGAGAGACATGTTTGGTCACCCATCCCATGATCAACCCTTTCGAAAGTAGCTTAACCTCCACAATCGCAGGGCCAGGCGCTAAACCACTGCGCCACCGAGCTCCGCAACATGCAGTTAGTAGCGTTGTGAATTTTTGGCAGTGATCACATTACCGGTTTTTTAGCTCAACAAGCGATTTCGGTCCTTGAGCCTAACTTAAGGCTCCGTTACGCGAAATCACTTGTCTCTGTCTTTTTAACCGACTTCAAAAAAAGGAGGAGGTTCTCAAGTCGACGGTATTTTTTTTATGTATGTTTTAACATAACTTTGTTAATCTCAAACCGATTTTAAAAATTATTTTTTTGTTTGAAAGCATATAGTTACAGATTGGTCCCATTGTCATAAGATCACGATCTGATGATGGGATCCTGGAGACATCAAGGGAACTCTTCAAATATTATAGGCACACCTATAGCGATTTTGGTATTTTCTTAAGTAACTCGTGCATTTGCTTTCGAAAAGTACCATTTTGGTGAAGTGGAACTGATGATGAAGACCATAGATGATCACCGGAACTATTCAATAGATACTAAACTAAGTATCTCACTGGTGCGATACGATTACTTTAATACGGTTGCTAGGCTATTTATGTTGTTCGTCATAATGCATATGGTGAAGTGGAGCTGATAGTGAAGTACCAGGAGAACTCCTCAAGAACTAACGCCCCTGTGTCGGGAAAACCAGTATTTTGTAAAAGGTGATGAGCTATTGACATAAGACTATTGTAACTTAGATAATATCGTCGCTAAATATACCATACTTACACAAAAAAGTTAAATTAAAAAAAAAATAACTTTGGGTCTACCCATGTTTTATCTACCTAGATAATATACTTACTGGATAATATAATATAAATAAACTAAAGTCTACTAAATACAGAAGGTACTTACTAACACTAAAAATAAAAAAATAAAAATGTTTTAATAAAAACAAAAAACCGACTTCAAAAAGCTGAAAATGAAAACAAAAAAGCTTTAAAATTTAATACCTCTAAAAAGCAAGAAATAATATTCAAATCACTAGATACGCATATCATTGTAATAAAACACGTCTAATGAAGTCGGGTGGGGCTTTAAGAATAAAAAAATATGTTGAACTTCAGCCCCACCCGACTTCAATAGACGTGTTTTATTACAATGATATGCGTATCTAGTGATTTGAATATTATTTCTTGCTTTTTAGAGGTATTAAATTTTAAAGCTTTTTTGTTTTCATTTTCGGCTTTTTTGAAGTCGGTTTTTTGTTTTTATTAAATCATTTTTTCTTTATGTGTAAAGAGTATGGAAAATAACCTCACTTCTGCACTTTTTCGATGTTTTTCGTTGTTTTTTCATCATAATCTTTAGCACAATTATCTTTCTTAAAAAAAAGTTATTGGAGCAACTGCTCAGTACGTTAAAGTGTATTTTGATGTAGAATTCAATACGTTTCCGTTATTATTTACGCCAAAAATATGGCCCGCGACAAGCGCTTTTGATGATATTCTGATTTTTTTTTTACAATCATCTGTGAGGTTTATACGCAATTTAATACTTGTAGGTACTAGATAATCTCTTTAGCTTGTCGTATGTTTTTTTTTGTGGCTACATTTGTACGTTTTCTATATAAAAATATGGCCCGCGCAAACCATGTTTTCCTATTATGGCCCCTTAAATGTATGTTTAAAATAATTTAAATATCAATAAAAACAATAAGTTCATATGTAAAGTTATGCCGCAATCACACATTAGCGCGAGTGGCGAGCCAAATAGCGAGCTCGCATGTATGCCGTAAAGTGGCTCTTCGCCTCTTCACTGGTGTGCTCGCGTTGGGAGCGGCATTTCGGACGCGAGTCCTTCCACTGGAAAATGTACTCTATGGTCGCGTGCGAGCTAAAAGGATACGCGGATAGATCCCATCCTTTGAAAGATCGGATTGGCAGGCATGCGTTCTGGCGATTTTCGGATCGGATCGAGGCCCTACGATTTTTTGCTGGATCAATACAAAACTTGAAAGAGCAGATCGAGAAATAAAAGGGTTAGGTACCCAGGTTTATTTGTTACAAAATTTATCTTTGTTTACATTTTAGAACCCGGCCGAAGACTGGCGCCCATAAAATTGTGCTTAACTAGTAGTAGTTAGACGCCAGTCTTCGATCTTAGTATACACTTTTGAGAAGTACCTAGTAAGTTAAGTCTTTTTTTAGGTTCTCTGTGTAGAATAACTATTTCACATTGTGGTTCTTTTAAACCTTCAAGGTATTTGTTTACAAAGTTTTACATGGACTTACCTATTAAAGATCTAAAATTAAATATGTCTAACTTATTTGCATCCGATCCGGGTCGATTTCCTGAAGATCGGATCGACGGCATGCGATCCGTTTCACGAATAGGATCGTGGCATAACGATCCATTACGATCCGAAAAATCGGATCGACAACCACGGATCGCGCATCCGTAGTGCGAGCGTCCAAAATAGTTTCGTCGAGTGACTAGCGCGAGTGGCGAGGCGAGCACGAATGTGTGATCGCGCCATTAGATGCAGTTACCTGGTTTGGCCACGGCGCCCATGTGCGTGGGCGTGCCGGCGTAGATCTGCGACGCGTACGGCGACGCGACGCCCACCACCGGCCCGGCCAGGCACGACTCCGCACCTGTCACCACATCGTCGGCTCACTTGTGTGTGCATTATGTGTGATGCGGCTCAGGGGCCCTATCGGCTAACGCATCGCACTTCGGCGGGTCTGCCGAGCTTCAATTTAAAACAGATAAATCGAAGTAAGGAATTTCGTATTGCTCATTTTGCCGAAATTATTTGGAAGATAATGATGTTCGTGTGACATCATGAATTGGGGTTCGCAATTTTGGTTTAATTTGAAGCCGGGTAGACTTGGCGAAGTTCGATGCATTAGCCGATACGTCCCCAGGGCCCTTGTTCACGAACGTCCGAAACTTTCTGAATCCAATGCTATGCTTTCCATTTATTTACTTAAGGCCAAATACTCAAACGTTACTTAAACCTTAAATACATACAAGTTGTCAGATTTGACAGACACTATGAAACTGACAGCTTCCTTAAAGTTAAGGCAAGGAAATTATAAGTACTTTGTACAACAGGAAGGTGCCCTGCGGCTAAAAAACGGTCCACTTGAGATAGCAAGTATGAGGTCAGTTTGTCTCGCTCTATTAGGGTAACCATAAGTTTGAAAACAAATAGACTTGTTCTTTTTTTATGCCATTTGGTATTAGAGTTTGGTCAACGAAAGATGAGATTCGGTTGGAACTAATTTTGCGCCTTATTTTAAGGTTCAGTTTCCAATTTAACTTGACCTCTAAACGTTAATTTAACAGGGACAGTGGCGCCGCCATTTCTATCTCATCTTTCGTTGACCAGACTCTATTGGTTAAACTAAAGGTCGCTGTATACGTAACGGGAAAAATACCTGACGGGACGGGGACGGAACGGGCACGGGGCGGGGACGGAACGTGATCCTGACGGGGAGTTTAATGCATACGTAACGTAACGTGCTAGTCGCGACGTGGTGATAACGTGCTAGTGTTGTGAAAACAACTTTATTAAAACACTATTAATGCAACTAATTTTATATTTTCAATCTCAATTGATACAATTCCACTTTTTTCTAAATGCAATGCAATTTAAAGCAATTTTAAATTGCAAGCTAAAAAATAGTTTACTAACGTTTTAAAGAATCCAATGAAACGGAAAATTGTTGTCACCCCAATTGTTTCTTATTAAGAAATTGTGTGCTGGCAATGTGCTGGAAAGAGACACCCTCACCTCGTACTTGCTATCTCAACTGGAAATTTATTCTATTGAAATATAAACCTTATGTTTTAAGGACAAAGTGTATTTTCGTATACACAGAAATACGGCGTGCACCTTCCGTTGTTATTATAATTTCCTTGAGTTAAGCAGACCTTAACTTAAGATTTTAGCTAAGTAGCCTTTGAGTATTCGGCCGTTGCTCTATGGTTTCCGTAACTATTGATAGTTCTCTTCGAAACGAATACTGATAATTTGCGGATTCATTTCCGACAGATATTGGTGTCGTATAAAATATGAATATAAGATTCTTGGTGTCGTAAGAGTTAGTATGCGTCGTCGGGAACAAAATTTGTTATTTCCTATACGGAAACCATAGAGTATATATTTGGAAAGCATAGCATCTGATACGGAATGTTTCGGACGTTTGTGAATCAGGACCCAGATGTATATTTATTTATTGGCGCGCCCCACAAAATAAAAGAAGGACCGCTATCCGCGTGTTTCACCAGTCCGCTATCCGCGTGTTTCACCAGTCCGCTATCCGCGTGTTTCACCAGTCCGCTATCCGCATATTCGATGCGCCGCCACTTGACGTATATTGGACATTGGACAGCGCCTCGTCCGTTATTCACATTAATTTTTTTATCCTATCACTTTTATTGATAGTCCTGTCGATATCAAAGGTATCGAAAGATACCCAAAGCAAACACAACAGGAAGTTTTCTTAATAAGCATCTATTATTTAAATAAATTCAGAAGAATCAGTCAAACAAAACCGAATGATCGACTTACCCAATGTAGCCGAGGAGTTGATACCCGCAGATGTGTTGACACTGTCTGAATTGGTGGAATAGAAGTATGTTGTTCCACCAACATTTTCCTGAAAGTGAAGAGTTTATTAATAACACTTATATTCGGCAACTTGTTATTTATATCTATTATCGTCATCTCGTATTTGTGAAAATCTTGATATTTGCATATATTCAAAAATTAAATGACAAACTTAAGAGAGTGGTACAAAACTGTTGTACAAAAATGAAAATATCTTTATTTAAATGAGCTCACATAATAAGCATTTTTAAATCGTCAAGTCTTTAACCAAATGTCAATTTTTTTATGTATTAGAAGTCACGGTAGGTTTTATATGTAGGTAGATACCAACAGGTTATCTTATTGTTTATTAAGATTAATTCATGAGGGTATTCGCGATTCATTTTCTGTCACTGTGTCAATGTTTGATCCCAAGCTTGATAAAGGTTTTCATGTGAAATATAGTGTCATAATGGACATAACAAATACAATGTATTTAAATCTATAATTTTACTCTTTTCCATACATTCTCAAGTTGCCGTGTATCACTTTCATCATCTAATAATAATAATTTTAAATTTTGAATTATGTTATTTTTTTAATCTGTTGTCAATTTAATGACATTGTACAGATCTTTAATACTTTTTTTCTAAAGATCACATCACCATAAATATTCTATTAATTTAAATATTTGTACAAGGTGATACTTGCAACACCGAGTTGTAATGAGTAGTAAGTACTGTGAAATGCTTACCTGATGCACTTGTGTGTTGGGCACGATGGGCAACGTCGATGGCGGAGAGCTCTCCGGAGAGTCTGGGAGTATTGTTGCAGCAGTGTAGTAGTTGACTGGCACAAATTCTCCTATCAGGACCTGCTACAAATATTATATTGGTTCTTTCATAAAAAATATCCTAGACAGCGTTTCAAAAACTAAAGGTAGGGGTTCTTTGACACGTATAAATGCAGACGCAACAAATGTATAGAGCGTTGGTGCGCGACAACAACCCAGCTGGCTATATTTCGATATGAAACAACTTCTGCACATGTATGGTGAGTTTATACAGGTCAAAAAACTCTGACCTTAAAACAGCACACAAATGTAGTACCGACTAACAAAACAAAAAGCGATTCAAAATTTTGAAATTCAAATCCTCACATGAATATTTTTATCCCAGTACAAATTACTATTCTTTGCAAAATCAACTTTAAATTGTAAGAAATAAAGAAGAAAATACCTTATACAAAATAACGATCCAGTTTGAAAGTGGGGCATTATTTCGAGGTACCGTTTTTGAGACTCTGACCGGACATCTGGGGTATTCTTTATCGAAGTATTTGTCATGAACTGACAACCAATAAAAGTGCTTTTTTAATCATTTTGAGGGTAATAAGAATTGGATGCTAACCTTTTTAATAGCAGTGGGAGACGACTCCAAGCTGAGATTGCCAAGAGCCTGGGTCAGGGACCTCGTCGGAGTAGAACTGGAGCGGTTCTGAAACGTTATTCAATTAAGCCAAGAGTTGGAACTGACACAACAAAGACAAAAGAGCGAGTAAATAAATACCATATAAGTTGCCAATTTGGACTCCTGTGGCAGCCCGTTGGGCGGCGAGTACTGCAGGAATATCGAGGGATCCATCGCGTCACCGGACACACGGCCAGCTGACACCAAACAACAGAACAGAAATGACGGTGAGCGCTGTACACTACTGGGTACATATCTATGTAGCTACATCGCTTACGTGCGCGGCACTCACCGGATATAATTCACATCAAAATCCCATCTTCTTCGTGGCCGCCTGTAGCTCTAAACATCACCCAAGATAACGGGCCCGAAAATTTTCTTTACCGTCAACTACGAAGTATTTCGTGATGGTCAATCAAGCCTTACGCACAGAAATGCAACTTAAAACTAAGCTCATTTTCCTTACAAACCAGTGAAAGTGTTCGTATTTTATTGAATCAAATTCATTTCACTAATTAAATCGTTCTACAGTATACATTAATTTTTCTAAATAAAAAAAACAGACGATAGATCTATACTATATCTATGCGGTAGATAGAGGGACACGGACACGAAGACAAGTAGGTACACACACACAGTGAAGAATACACAACAGTGATGTGCAATTTATTGCACGAGTAAACTAAGCACTCGCTCGACTAACTTTATCGATTAAACGTAGTGACTACCTATACCTACTGACTATAATTATTATGCTCACTCAGGCAGGTATCAGCGGCGAATTGTGTGGCTTCAATAAGATAGGTTTGTTACACTCAATATTTTTAAAGATGAATTGATTCAAGGTTTTGGTTTTTACAACTTCAATCAATTTAGGAATTTTGCTTTTTCTAATAAAAATAATAATAGCCTAATAATAATTATTAGGATTAAGTATAATAATTGTAGTTAATTCTATTTTTTATGGCCTGTATTCAGATTTAACTAAAGTATAATGTAATAATGATAGGAATGATTTGCGAACGTAGAAAATGTGCAACTACAAAAAAAATGTGCAACAACGAAAACAATGTGAAAGCACAGAATACATATTATTACAAGTACAGAAGATGCACTCTGCAAAATCATTTTTCAATACAGTTGCTCGAAAATGTAAGTTTACGATGACAGTCGAGCGTGCGGAAAGTTTATTTTACCGCACGCCGTGCGTTTTTGTTTACGGAGTAGTACAGCGTGCGGAAAGTTGATTTTACCGCACGCCGGCGCCGTGCGTTTTTGTTTACGAACGTTTTTTTTTATTTCTACTAGCTTCCGCCCGCGACTTCATCCGCGTGGACAGTAGAAAAATATTGCAACCAGTTTAAAATGACCCCTTTTGTGTATGAAAGCTAGTACTACGGAGAGTTCAAGCTGTTTCCCTGGTTCCACCCACCTGAATTTGATGAAACATAGCTTAGATTTTAAGTTGGACCTCCATCTACTAAATTGGGAAAAATCCATCAAAATTTGTTTAGCGGTTTTTGGGTAATTCGCGCACAAATATTTAGAATTTACAGTTTTATTATATGAATAAATTACAATTTCAGCAGTACCTATAATGTTTTCTCGCAAATGTATTGAAAAACGTAGTATGGCACACGGTTGTTAAGGTTTTTTAAAACTCGTGACGATTACAAACCCTCGCCTGCGGCTCGGGCTTATAAAACGTCAACTCGTTTTAAAAACTTCCTTACCAACCTTGTATCATAAACTACTATAATAAATAGCGACTCTTGCTCCGACACAACACAAAATTGTACAATTCATTAGTAGTTGCCTCTTTTTCTATCGCGTAGCTCAATAATAATTATCTTTTCTGACGTATGATATTGGTCCGTCCGGACGGACCCGCCCGCCGGCTATTTGTAGTCATACTGCATACATAAAGTGTGGAGTGCGGCTGGCCTAGTGAAACGTCATTTTTCAATTAACACGTACTATTAAGTACGTGGTGATAATGTAAGTAATTTACCATATCACAGTCTCAAGAATAAAATCAGACTAAGGCCGCGTTCCCTTTTGAGCCAATAGTACTGTTGGCGCTGTGAGCGCTAAAAGCTGTTCCGTTTTGATTATCGCGCCTACAGGGGCCTTACTGTGAGCTCATAAGAGCTCACAGTAAGGCCTGCTATAAAGCAGGGCTTATATTGAACTGCCTTAATTTTTCATACCATGACCTCAACGGTTAGTATGATAGCAGGCCTTAAGCAGTTCTGTTTAACTCAAAATGTCAAATATGATGACAGACTGCTCACAGTGCTAACGCTCGAGAACGATATCACTGTGATCGCAAAATGGCGGCGATAGTGACGTCATCCGTGACGTAAATACTGCTATCGTTGGCGCGCTCATAACAAATCGGAACCAAGTGTGAGCGCGATATCAGTGATATTATCGCTGTTGGCGCAAAAGGGAACGCGCCCTAAGTAGTCGATTATTGGAAATACTTTTTATTTGTTTAGTTTAGATTGTATCTATAATAAATAACATCACTAGTGACTAACCATAAACAAACTAAACAAAATAATTGGCCCCCTGCACGCGTAGCATGAGCAAACGGGACTCTTGTCTACGAAGACTTGCTTGTCGGGTCCTCTAAATATGCGAGCACAGTTTGACAGACAGGTGGGACTCGCTCTCAGATTTTTACAATCTTTTAATGTCTTTTTATTACAAATAAGAATTTTAAAAGACATTTTTATTTCAACATCAATAAACGTCGAAATTATCTAAAATGATCCGAAATAATTTAGTTTAAACATGATTCTTATTTTAAAATAAGTTCTAAGATAAAGAGACACTCAAGAGAGCGTTCACTTCCGTAGACAAAGCTCTCTCGAGCTCGAGAAGAAATAATGTTGCCAATAGTAAATAATTACCATAATTGCCATCGTTTCTCATTAAGTGCTGTTCCTTTCTATACATTTCACGACGCAAAACTTAAAACTGAGTAAAATTTAGCTGTATGGATTCGCTTGCCTTTCTTTTATTAAGTTAATTTTGAACACACTTGTTAATTTAGTAGTCTGTGGAAACTGACGAGAAAATTACAAAATATTGAAATCAACGTATGAAAATAAAATGTTAATTTACGTTTTTAAATATTAAAAAATTAAAATAAAAAAATCTAAATTTGGGTAAAAAGGGTGATAATATTAAGAAACAATATTATTGTATTAATATAAATTATTTAGAATTATTTATTGTTTTATTTTTTTTATGATTATAATTTACAAAAATATAAAAAATAAACAATTAAATACTTAGTTAGGTACTACACTTATTTATTTTTTATAAAAAAAAATCAACACATTATTTATTATTTTTCCTATCCGGACAGCTGCTTTTGTCTTTTGTGCTGTAACTTATCTTATTACCTTAATAAAATCAACTTTTATTTGTTTTTATTGCGAAATTTAGATTTACATAAAATAAAATACGTAGAAAACTCTTTCTCGACCTTCTCGACTACCCAAAGGGTAGTAGACAAGTTTCTCCGACTCAACTGTCAAATTAATGTCAATGGAAGAGAAAAGTGGTCGTTTGTCGACTTTTGACATAAGGCCACGACAAAGAACAATACGAGTCTACTAGTGTAAAAGTGCGAGCATGAGTATCTCGATCTCAACCAGACAAAAGTGATATTTGGGTGTAGACAAGCCATTGTTCTGTGAGTCGAGTCTTTTCTCGAGAGTGGTCATGCTACGCGTGAACGATCAAAATTGCTTGTCAATCATTTACATTGCATTGCTTGTCAATCACATTTTGATCGTCTAGGAGCGGTGCTTGACAAGCACCACAGAATAGATAGATTACCGTGGCCAATCAAAAGTAGGCGGTAGGCCAGTAGTAGGCGTAGTACGCTCCCAAATTTTAATGGTAAATGCAATGTAATGGAATGCACCCAATGACAATATAGGCTGCGTTCCGAATCACGCTGATAGCGCGAATCCGACCAAATTAAATAGTCATAAAATATTACACAAATAGAGATTTTGTGTACCTACTTTATTTAATGGATTATACGCTAACAGTACTGTTGGCGTGATTCGGAACGCGGCCATAGACTGTTTTTACGCTTTGAGTTTAGTGACTGTCAGAGGCGCGTTCCAAACCTACACTCCGAGTGCAACCTAACCACAACCGAACGCTCTAACGGCGTTCCAAACATTTGAGCGTGACGTTCGGTTGACACAACCGTGTCGTTCCAAACGTCAGAGCGTTGCAACCAAACAACCATTAAAAATGATGGTTGTAAAACGCTCAAGGGGCTTACCATCAGCAAATAAGAAACCGTTCAGTTCAAAAGTAGGCCTTCAACAGTACTGCTTAAGGCCTGCTTTCATACTAACCGTTGAGGTCATAGTACGAAAAAGCTATGCAGTTCAATATAAGCCCTGCTATAAGAGCTCATAGTAAGGCCCCTGACGTTTGTCTATAGAAAAAATGTCAATGTCATTTGACATCATTTTGTATTTTTGATGTTTTTATGTCTAATTTTTAAAATAATCATGGTAGATCCTCAAAAAACGGATTCTATTTGATTTAGTATAAAGAAAAATTTAAATTATTCGTATTCCAAATAGAAAATGAAGAATTAGTATTGACATTGACATTTAAAGTTCTTGGTCGTTCCAAACCTTAGAGCGAGTTAAAAAACAACCAAACAACCGGCGCTCAAACGTTCTGAACGCAACCCCGTTAGAGCGTTCGGTTGTGGTTAGGTTGCACTCGGAGTGTAGGTTTGGAACGCGCCTCAACCATCAAAAATGATGGTTGTAAAACGCTCTGACGTTTGTCTATAGAAAAAATGACAATGTCATTTGACATTATTTTGTATTTTTGATGTTTTTATGTCTAATTTTTAAAATAATCATGGTAAATCCTCAAAAAACGGATTTTATTTGATTAAGTATAAAGAAAAGTTTAAATTATTCGTATTCCAAATGGAAAATTTGTATTGACATTGACATTTAAAGTTCTTGGTCGTTCCAAACCTTAGAGCGAGTTTTAAAACAACCAAACAACCGGCGCTCAAACGTTCTGGGGCCTTACTATGAGCTCTTATAGCAGGGCTTATATTGAACTGCTTTACTTTTTCGTACTATGACCTCAACGGTTAGTAAGAAAGCAGGCCTTAAGCAGTCCTGTTTAAAGCCTGCTTTTGAACTGAACGGTTTCTTATTTGCTGATGGTAAGCCCCCAGAACGCAACCCTGTCCCGACAGGACATTTAAAGTTCTTGGTCGTTCCAAACCTTAGAGCGAGTTTTAAAACAACCAAACAACCGGCGCTCAAACGTTCTGGGGCCTTACTATGAGCTCTTATAGCAGGGCTTATATTGAACTGCTTTACTTTTTCGTACTATGACCTCAACGGTTAGTAAGAAAGCAGGCCTTAAGCAGTCCTGTTTAAAGCCTGCTTTTGAACTGAACGGTTTCTTATTTGCTGATGGTAAGCCCCCAGAACGCAACCCTGTCCCGACAGGTCCCGCCCGTCCCCTACAATTTAGTACCTAATCTGTGTTAGTTGTCATTGTCAGGTTGTCTGTGTAATCTCTTTGTTGTGTCCCTCTCTCGCTTGTCGGATTTTGCTGCTGGCTGACTCTGACTAATTAATTTGTTATTTTTCGGAATGGAAAGCAGAAAAGTGGTTTATCATTGAATAAATTTTATTTAAATGCTTTCTATTTGTCCGGTGATAAATAAATATAATTTCAAACTTAGTTTTCAGTTTTGTGATTGCAACAAGAATCGGATGAATTAGTTTGCTGTTTTTCAGCGGACGTCAGAAGTAAATCTAATAATTTCTTATTGAGAGAGATAAGTCGATTATACGGTTTACAGGTACGTATTTGCGTAGTTTGTTGGATCACTTAACGGTACGCTAGCGGTGCCTTACTGCGCTGTTAATTATGTTGTAATTAGTAGTGATATAATTGTGCAGAATGGAGTCCTATCAGGGCGGCTTGGCTCGTGACGAGGCGTCGGATAACTTCCAACGTATGTCCCAGACCATCGCCAGTAACATCAAGAAAATATCCCAGAATGGTAAGTGATACAGGCTAGATACTGGAATAATAAACATTACTTTGTATTCTTCATTGTCATCTATAAGTTTGACATTGTGAGTTCATTGCCATCATTTATGTATATCTTTTTATCACTGTTGTTTAATGTGAGATGCAATAAATATGCTGATACTTTCCATGTTTGGTCTTAGAATAATAACACCTTGAAGCAGAGTCCTTGTATGTAAAGTAAGGCAAAAAAACAACAGATTTATATGTTATCTAATCATAACTTATATCCAATAAAATAGTAATTAATCCCCTAAATGTAGGGAAATTGAAACTTATTCATTCTTATAGGAACTATTAAAACATATCAAGGAAAACAGTCATTTTGGCTCAGTTTTATTTGCCCCACTTTTGACAGTGCTCTTTGTACGGAACAAGAATCTTATATTCATATTCTATTAAGATTCTTGGTAGGGGATTATCATTCTAGGTTGTTATTATTCTAAGTGTTTGATATGATTCAATAGGAAATAAACATTGTCATAACCAGAGGTCCAAATCTGCGGGGCATTCCAGGTCCGAATTGAAATAACATGTTTGGGGCCCTCATAATAAATTGTATTGTGACAGTGGGGAAGAGCTATTATGTATTGACTTTGTTTATTATCTCAAAATAACAAGGAATTCATTATTATAAATATTAGAACTTCTTGCAAAATACAGATTAAAAAGAGGGCCCAAATCATATCACTTAAGGCCGTCCTGGAATGACCGGCAGATTCTGATTTCTGATCGTAACATAAAGCAGGTGGCTTGGCATGATTTGTTATTGTGTTAAAAGAATCACACTGGGTAGTGTCAGCAATGAATTAAACTACTGATATGTGAAATGATCTTACTTCAGCAAGAAACAAGTAATTTGAGTGTTGGTTAATGAAACAGATTGTAGAAACTGATATGAGCTATATAATCAATTATTTATTTATTATCAAGCTTTTTATCATGTGCAATATTATTTGTTTAAGTTTAATGACCTGACATGAGTTTATATTTTTTTTAACTCCTAATGTATATTTTCATGTTAAAAAAAATATAATAAAGATGTTACACACAGAGTAGAACTAAAGTTATTTTTTAAGACTCCAATTATTATCAATTTTAGTTTTGCTATAATGATCTTCACCAAGTTAAATGTAACATTGTATCCTTTATTTTTCTTCGTAGAAAATATTGATTATCTTTTCAAGAAAGCAATACTTTATTTGCAGAATTAAATACTTATCTTTTATTTCTAGTAACATCAATGTCCAAAATGGTGAACCAGCTTCAAACACCGCAGGACTCGCAGGAGCTGAGGAACCAGTTGTAAGTCTCTGATCTTATTATAGTTGTTATTCTTTTCACTGTACAGAGCTCCTACATAGGATTGAACAGTATCTAAAACACTCAATTTTATCTTTATTATCACAACACAATCAATATCATTGTTTCACAGATTTGTTAATGAGAGGCAAACAAAGTTAAACACATGTAGAATGGCACGATACAGTTATACATTGTTTTTCTAGGGGATACTAATTTATAAGGAGATAATCCCCACAGATAAAGAAAATGTATCAGGATCACATAAATCTAGAGCAAGTTAGGGAGTCTAAGTGTAACAAGTATTTGTGGACACCCACGGGGGTTCAAGTATAATATAGTGAGTTTCCATGGACACCCCGGGGGGTTACCCCCGTATCAAGTGGAAAGCACAGTTTCTATTTTGTTTTTCAATTACCCTTTACTATTTTAATGGTGGTAAATTATAGGCTATATATTTTAATGGTGACTGACAGTAGGGTTGAATACGAAAGATACAGTGACTTTGGTGCTGACATTTCCGTCTCCGTAGTTACGACATAATTTTGACTGATCTGTCGTAGTCTTCTACACTGACCCTGATAATAAGATGGCTCCAAGCCAATTATCTCAAAATTAATCTATCAAAAACAAATTTGATCAATTTTAATAATTTTAAAAATCAATCATTTGACATTGATTATAACGGACAAGTTCTGCGTAGTGCTACAAATGTAAAATTCTTAGGCTTAATAGTTGACCCCAAATTGAGTTGGAAAGACCAGATAGATAAAGTATGCAACAAATTAAACAGTTTTTCTTATGCTTTATACAAACTAGCCAGAGTCGCCAATCTGCAGACAGCGGTTACAGCCTACTTTGCATATGTCGAGTCAGTCCTAAGATACGGTTTATTGATTTGGGGAAATGGTCTCGACATAAACAGGTTGTTTATAGCGCAAAAAAGATGTATCAGATCCATTTGCAATCTGAGATCTGACATATCATGCAAGCCCTACTTCATCTCCCTCAATATATTAACTCTGCCTTGCCTTTATGTACTTGAAGTAGGAATCTTTGTTAAACAAAATAAAAGGTTGTTTACACAGGCTTGCCAATTGTATCCAAGAAATACGCGTATACCAAATAGACTAGTATTAGAAACTGTCCTGAAGACAGCACGTTTTAGAAAGAATAGTTATGCTATGTGTATTAAAATATTCAATAAAATTCCTGACCATTTTAAAGATATTCCGATTAGTCGCTTTAAATTTCTTCTTCGGAAATGGTTGTTGGAAAAGGCTTTTTATTCGATTAAGGAATTTCTGGAGCATTAAATATGTATATATATGTCAATATTAGATCACATTTTTTTAATTTTTTTTTTCATTGTATTCATTGACATTGTTTTAATTTTTTAAAGTTGACATAAATTCATTATTGTCATTTTTTAATTATTTTTTTGACGTAGGTAGGTACTTATTTCGTTTGTTTAAGCTGTTGACATTTCGAATATATTTTTATGACATTATGAGTGGTAAAACTGTGTAATCCTTATTTTATTATTTCAATTAATTGTGTTATAAAAGTTATAAATTTGCATGCTATGTAAAATGGCTAAATAGGTTAAGGTACTATTTTTATTTCCAACATCTGAATTGTAATCACCCTATTTACAGCAAATAAAGTTATTTGTATTTTGTATTTTGTAGGTTACTACAAAAGCATTTTAACCGCCTCTGTGGTCTAGTGGTTTGTCTATCCACGTAAGGAACGTCTCGGGATCCATTCCCATGAGACGGGTCCATTTGTACTCAGTTTAGCTGGTGGTAAGGGTAGTTCCAAGCCTGGCTGGCTAGCTAATTAATCATTGTTCAGTTTCAGCAGTTATTGGTGAAACAGCCAATTCCTCAGTGGTGGAGGATTCTGGGTTGTGCACTTTATCTCTTTTAATATCCCAAGCACTGGGCTCTATTTAATAAACGTGACAGTTGTCACCTGTTATGACAATATAAATCCATTGCATCAACCAATTTCTTCTTCTTCTTCTTTTTATGCTTTGGCGGTTCCCTTGTGGATTTCGCCAGTGTCGTGTGTTTTGCTTAGTGGTTTTTTTCCCCCTTCAGACTCTGCTCTGTTATTTCAAGGCGTATTGTGAAAGCACAACGTTGAGGCATAGAGGTGGTTGAAATTAGATTTGAGACTGTAGAACCCACTGTTGAGCTATCTGAAATAGGGACAAACACAACGGACATATAACACACATGTTAGTAATGAACAGATACATAAATTTATAGTCTTATATTATTATTTGCTATATAATCACATAGAACGTCAATACATGGGGATTTTACATGGCTGAGGACACATTTAAAATTAGTAGGTTTGGGGATACATGGGGGGAGGATATCATACAAGGAAGTGTTATACTTAGGACAACAAAAAAATATGTGATCGGCTGTTCCCTCGTCCAGCCCGCATTCACACAGTGACGAATCCCTAACCCTTATTTTAGCAAGATGAACAGGAGTACATGAGTGACCCAACCTTAAGCGACATATAGTAGAAGTACATGATCTTGATGCCTTTTTATATTTGAAAAACCATGGTTTGTCAGGTAAAATGTGTTGGACATCAGCATAATGCTTTCCTTTCACTCTGCTAGTTTTTTGCCACTGGGTTTCCCAAGTGTGTCTCATACTTTGATTTGCCAGTGGGAATAGGTCGTGGTAGAAAGCCTTATCATGGACAGGACTACCATTGCTTATGGCCTCTTTTGCAATGAGATCAACAGTCTCATTACCAACTATACCCGAGTGACTTGGTATCCAAACTAATGTGACTTTAATTCCGAGCTATCAACCAATTTGAGAATAAAACAAACTAATCATAGTTACACAGCAACGTTAATCAAATTTGTCATGTCAATTGACAAATTGTCCCGTTATTAAATAGGTTCCTGCCCCCATCAAAACCTCTTAAAACTTGCCAGTTTTCTGAATGGCTATCAATGCGTCTCTTTTATTTGCTATACAGCGAGAAAGAGACTTAATTATAGCAGTTGTAATACCCCCTGGACTATTGTGGATAAAAAACCACTGCAGGTGAAGCGCTACTTTAAGCTGCATAATGTACCTATGGTTGTATGACAGGCGGCAGATCCAGAACTACACACAGAAGCTGGCCAAGGACACGTCCACGCTGCTGATGGAGCTGATGAAGCTGCCGACCGACCAGCCCGCGCACAAGCTCACGCGCGACCGCCTCAGCGACGACTACATGGTTACGCTCAACTTCTTCCAGGTAAACAAACACATTCTTTCTTCTATAATAGTTATTTTTAATATGCAACTTTACTATAATAGCTGATTATGTACAGTTGCATACAAGACTTTATCTACACCCATGATATTATCCCCTATAAGGCCCTCCGCTGTGTCAAGCGGAAAACGCGCGCACACATAGATTAGAGCTTACTCATGCACAGCGCAAGCATCTGTCCGAAAAAAGCAGCAATCTATATTCCCGCGCCGTGTACCCGCGGCGGGATCCCGCTTGACGCAGCGGAGGGCCTAAAGTGTTTTGACTTTGACCTTGAATTAGACCTTGAAGTTGACCTTGACCTTGAAGTTGGCTTTGGCCTTGACCTTGAATTTGACTTTTACTTTGACTTATTCCTCCTTTTCGTCATTTTATCATCCGAACGATAACTCGTCGGGCGGATATTGTGGTTACTATAACAAATATAAAAAATAATTTCTCCACTGTTAGATATATTTCTAAGTGTCATTATTATGATATACTTGCTTAATGTTACAGTTGTTTTATGTCACGAATGCGGTTCGGCTATGAATGTTGTTAGGCGTGTACGTACAGTCAGCAAAGTTATGACCTTAACAGTTTGAAAACAAATCGCTTGCAAGGATGGCACTAAAAGTTCGTCTTTTACCTGCCTCCATTGTTTTTATACAAAAGATGCTTTTGTGACTTTTGGGTAAATGCAAGACAATACAGACTTCTCAATCTAAAAATGAACCTTAAGGTGTTCAGCTCATAGCTTTGCTGACTGTACATGCTCATTGTTTTAGTAGCACGCTCTCGTATTACGCACACTAAAACAATGTGCACGTGCACGCCCTACAACATTCATAGCCGAACCGCATTCGTGAGATAAAACAATTTGTAATAGTTTATTTTTTACCCCACAAGAATTTAAGCTATTTTCTTGTCTGGCATTAATGAAGATAGATTTTAGCTTTTACAATATGAAATAATATGTCAAAAAAAAGAATAAAATACATTTATTAATCTGTATGGTTAAATGATTATGATTTTCCTGTTTGCCTTATATTTATAGCTATTTATAGATAGATTGTGGCATTGAAAAAACATTAATTTTATTTAAACCGACTTATTATACTGCTCAAAAGAAAATTGGAGCCACTATAATATATTGTTCTCCATACAAACGAGCTAATTTCTGAAAGCTTTTTTAAAATATAAATTCAATTTGATTTGATTTGAATTTGATATTGTTCTAAAGCTGTAATACATACATAGTCAACTTGCGGAATTTACTTTATAATTTCTTCTATCTGCCATGTGTCAGTTAGAATAGAAACAAATCGGAGTTTCATACAATAATATGCGTAATTTAACATTTTTCAATTCTAAGTGGCACATGGCGAATAGGAGAAATTTTATTATACAGTAAATTATTTTGGCCAGTAATAAGTCCCCAAGTTGACTATTACAGCTTTCGAACAATATCAAATTCAAATACATTTTGATTGAATTTATTATAAAAATACCTTTCAGAAGTTATCTCTTTTGTATTACTCTTTAATTTTATCCTTTGCTTAGCTGTGGCGAGTTATAATAAAAGTTTGAAGATTTCTATATTAAAATTTATTGTGCTTGTACTGCACATAATGATTTTGTCAAATCGATAGATTTTAAAACTGACTGAGGCAAAAGTAAAAAAACAAAATTAATAACATTTTCATTGTGTAATGAGATGATATATAGTTAGTTTGTAGATTTTTACATCTGTGCATTTGGCTTAAAACCAATCTAAATAACTAACATTTCAGTCGGCGAACTTGTTTTAATTAACAGTTTCATATTTCAGTTTTAATTATTCTCGATAACAAACTACGAAATATTTTTTTGCAGTTTTATAGCATTTGTGATTAACCGAAGCGATTTATTTATAGAATGTGAACTGTATGATAAAATCTAAAATGAAAAAGAACATGTAATACAATGTAGCATTCAAAATGAAAATCAAAATATTATTTATTGAAATAAGCTCACAAAGTAAGCATTTTTAAATTGTATTTTTTTACCCTACATACCCACACACTACACACCCTACAAGTACAAACTGATGATGATCATTTGATATTATATCAAATTGTCAAGATTTTGATCAAATGAAATGAAATGAAATTGTTTAGTTACCAAAACCATACTTAATTAGTTTTCTGTGTCCACAGTATAAGACAAACAAACAAAACAAAAAAAAGTACTAAGAATATGCTAAGTAATCCTTTAAACCCTTTAGTCTCGTAAGTTACCAAAAAACACGTGGTTGCAATAAGTTCAAATCTCATAAGACCCAAGTCTCGAAACCTCCAAGTTGCAAAATATCTACATCTCAAAGCTTTTGTGTTCTGTGCTCAAAACGTTCAAGTTGCAAAATATTCAAGTCTCAAAACATCCATGTCTCATAATATTCATTTTATATATAAGTGGATTTGTAAGTGGTGTGTTTTATATTTTTGACCTTGACCTTGAAGTTGAAAGGAGACAATTTTTTAGGCACTAGCACACTAGCACTTGGGTCTTATGAGATTTGAACTTTTTGCAACTTGGACGTTACGAGACTAAAAGCTTTAAACGTTAGCCCAACGCCTTTGCCCAATGTCTATAGCGGGTAATAAAGGTACGCCCTCTAACGGGTGTAACAAGACACTCAACGAAGCCGAAGTCCACGCATTCCGCCCATCATCAGGATCATTTTTGTCTTTTAGACTATACCTGGGAAACCAATAGCTACGAAGTTATTGAAGGTCAAAGTCAATTTTTTTTTTTAAATTTTTTTA
The DNA here is from genome assembly GCA_950108535.1 of Agriphila straminella. Classification (NCBI taxonomy): domain Eukaryota; kingdom Metazoa; phylum Arthropoda; class Insecta; order Lepidoptera; family Crambidae; genus Agriphila; species Agriphila straminella. The sequence goes on along the minus strand of OX467303.1, from coordinate 1,728,110 downwards.
TGAAATCTTATTTTATTCGTTATTTCCTAATTTTTGTCTACAGAAACATTATCAAAATTTTATGTATTTCGTAACAAACAATGACTTCAAAACGTCATCACTCAATGTATTTAATGATCACGCACATAAACGTTGCCTTTCAACTCGGCCGCACGCAGCTGTGTAGCATACACTCGCAGGCGCGGTCTTTTGTACTCGTTACATTGCGTGGAAATGTATGCAATGCTTTTTTAACACCAAAAATTAAAATCGTTTCCCAGCAATAATTTTGAACAGAAATGGTCCTGATGATGGGCAGAATACGTAGACCTCGGCTTCGTTGAGGGTCTTGTTACACCCTGTATACTCATTGGGTCAAGATGCTGGACCGCCATGTTAGGCCAAAGTAAGGCCAAAGTGGGTGTAATTTGGTAGTTGGTGATCAACACTGGCTTGCCAAACAAATCAAAAGGTTCTGTAATTGTTGCGCAGGCGACGCAGAGGAGTGCGGCGCGCAAGACCAAGGAGGACGTGCGCAAGGTGAAGGCGCAGACCGTGCAGGTCGGCGACCCCTTCAACATGGGTATTATTGCTTTGACTATCACAAGAATATCACAGTCAATTTGACTTTAAATTTGAGGTTTAAAGAATATTAAATATTCTTTAAACCTAAGTCAAATTTATTAAGCTTATTAAAAGTTATTAAGCTAGACTCTTTCAAATTTTGAAAGAGTCTTGCTTAATAACTTTTAATCAATAATCTAAATAACGATTCATTAATCTATTACACAAACACAAACTCGACTGCCTCTAGCAGGACTAGTTCGACTTATTTAGATATTAGCGGCCGCCCGCGACTTCGTCCGCGTGGACCCTAGGGAACCTTTGATCAGGATAAATAAAAGTAGCCTATATGTTAATCCAGGTCCTAATATGTTTACCAACAAAATTTCATTTAAATCCGTCTAGCCGTTTAGGCGTGAAGAGGTAACAAACTTTCGCATTTATTATTAGTAGGATTTCTGTTCAATGACGGGAAATCCAAAACAGTATTTTTTTTTTGCTCAGTAACTGATCCATATATTCTGTTAACCTAGCTATCTATAGTAGGCCCATCTCTTACATAAGGCTGTAGGCAGATTATAGGATTCAGCTCAGTTATAACGCTGGCTTGCTAAATGTGATTCAATTCATTTATTGGTTCATAAACATGGGTATTACACTTCGATCAAGAATATCCTAGATGTCCGATTTTAGTTTCAAAAATGGCACCTCAAATAGCGTCCCATTCAAAAACTAGGCGCTTATTTTACACAAAGTAAGTGATAAAAGATGTGTTTTTGTACAAAATTAGCTTATTTTGTACAAAATAAGTGATATAAAATGTGAGTTTGTACAAAATAAGAGGTGATTATGTACAAAATAGGTGCCACTTTTGCGTACTGTTTTAGTTCGTCAAGCGTTATCTAGGATATTCTTGATCGAAGGTATTACAAGATTTTAGGTAAAGAGCATAGAGGGCGTTTAAGGGCGTTTAAAGTTCAACTGCCTACAATGCGATTAAATTGTCAATAGCTACAGCGATCCGCTGCAACTACACTCGTGAATGTACGGCAATCACAAATTAAAATACGTCTTTTTGTACCGCAAGCGCTCTGAAGTTAGCTACTTCAGTTGTACATTGTTAAACTAATCGCATTGTACTTTAAAAACTTGTTCATAAAACCTTGGTGTCTTGGGCAGGCGGCAACAGCACGCTGGTGGACACTGGCGAGACTCGCCGCCAGGAACAGCTCACCGCGCAGACAGAGCGAGACCTACTCGAGCTCGAGGAGAGGGAGCAGGACGTGCGACAGCTCGAGGTGAGTACCGACCGTTACTCACACATAATACATTATACTCACTCGCACTCACCGCGCAAACCGAGCGCTACTTATTCTCATTACACATTCGTTATAGGCAACAATGAGATTCAGCGACAGGTTTGAATTTTAAAATATTATTGATATAAAAACAGATTCAGATTATGAACCCTAGTAAAAGATTTATATAATCTGTTTAGAAATGGTTGAGTTATAAGGGTTTTAAAGGAAATGCCAAGCTCAATGCAATATGTGCATTATTACGTGCGACGTAAGGTTCGCGTACGTGGCGGATGACGTCATTAGGACACCCAAAATAACAGCGTTCTAGCTCGTATAACTTCTGAGGTTTAAGAGATATCGTGAAAATTTCTTCACAGTTAATCATGTGGTGGCATAAGCTTTCTGATAAGCCACTTAACAAAAATCGTCGCTGATCCTCATCGAGACTGCGGTGTATTATATTGAAAACATATACCTACCAAATAATCAGCTTTAAAAATGGGCATTTAACTAAACACCGATTTACTGATTAATACCGCCTATAATGACACTGATTTATTAATTAACTTTGACAGAACGACATAACGGACGTGAACCAGATCTTCAAGGAGCTTGGGCAGATGATCCACGAGCAGGGCGCGGCCGTGGAGTCCATCGAGGCGAGCGTGGAGCACGCGGCCGACAACGTGCAGAGCGCCACCCTGGAGCTGCGCCAGGCCGCCTCCTACAAGGTACGTGCTGGCTGCCACAATAGGGGAAATGCATCCATTTTTTTTTATCAAAATCAAAAGTATAATGCGTGAGAAAATCAACTGTAATATTAAAACTTTTCTCTTGCGTTTTTTTTCGTGATATAGTCACTTGAAGTTAGCACGCAGCAGCACTTTCCGGAAACGCTCTATACAAATCGGTCAACATTTGTGACGTCACTTATGCCACGTTCCAGGCGCATTATTATGGAGTTAGCCGAGAATTTTCAAATATCTCCCTAAATATTGCGTTTAAGTACATATGTGTCATACAATAAATATTATTTATTATTCGATATTCTATCCGACTGTTAAGTGCATACAGTACCTACTTTCGCGTGATTCTTTTGGCGGGTTTCAGTTTACCTCCAGCTGATTTTATTCACGACTGCAATGAACTAGAACATGGGTCTCCCAAACTTTTTAGCATAAGGGCCAGACTAACTCCTCCATGAAGCCCCAAGGGCCAGGATCTAGCTAGCTCGGTACCAACATGCTGTAAAGTACCGTATGTTGGTACGATCCAGTCCGCATTCGCGGGCCGGATTGTTGGTGCTCGCGGGCCGGAGATGGCCCGCGGGCCGTAGTTTGGAGACCCCTGAACTAGAAAACCATTTTAGATAGAATTTTTGTTTGATACAATATTTTAGAGAAATTATTTAGCGTATTAAGAGCCCGTACACATTTTGCCGCTGACAGCCGCTCTCTCGCTCGCACTTTTCATGTTTTCTCAAGATTTCTTAAATCTGAGTGCATAACTTTTTGTACTTCAGCAACTCGAAACTGGAATGGGAGTCTAAATGCGAGAGCCAATACCAACTCGAAACTGAAATATATGTTAAAAGGTCCGTAATCTTATATTGCAAAAAGTGGCTAAGACACGTTTTTCAATTACGCACTCAGATAAATGTGATTAAAATAAAATAAAATGTCAACTCATTACGGCATTATTACATTAGAGACAGTAAGCAAAAATGTGTAACATATTTCTATTAATGAATAATAATAGAACCTTGCATAAAACGTGTCAATTTTGAACTACATTAATAAGAATATTTCCTTTGTGTACGTACATATCGCAAATTAGAGTATAATAATTTCTCTGATTTCAGAATAAACTGAGGAAGAAAAAGGTGTACATAGCGATCATCCTGGCGGTGATCATCTCCATCATCCTCATCATCGTGTTCAGCCGTTGATGGGCCACGACCCCCGCGACCCCCCTATTATATGTATATAGGAATCTGCTTTGATTGTATGTTATTATCACTATAAAACCACTACAAGGTTAGTTCTTAACTGATTTGTCACTTTATTGTTCAGTAGCGGCAGCCGCGGTCTTTGTTCATAACCAATGTTAATCTGCTTTTGGGCGGCGTATACGATAAAAAATTCATCAGATTTTAAGTTACAACTTATGGGGTAAAAAATAAACTATTACAAATTGTTTTATCTCACGAATGCGGCTGGGCTTTGAATGTTGTTGGCGTGCACATGCACATTATTTTAGTGTGCGTAATACGAGAGCAGACGCACACTAAAACAATATGCATGTGCACGCCTAACAACATTTATAGTTGAGCCGATTTCGTGAGATAAAACATTGTGTACAAACAAAATCCCCATAATCGTTTTGGCTTCTATTGCTATTTGCTATATTAATAGTCCCAAATTATTTATTCTTAAAATATATCTTAATTATGTCAGACAGTCGTACATCGCCAGTTACAATCTTACTATTATTTGTGTAAATAAACAGTAGTTTTGAATCCATAGAAAAATAGGTACACAATACCTGTTGATAAAGGCGCGTCTACACTAAACATTTCTATCGCAACAAACACGATTTGTGGAGTTGTGCTTTCCATAGCTGCGGTATCAGGGATATGTTTATTTTTCTAGAAATTTCAGTTTCTTGAGCCGATTAACCGAAAACCGCCTATTTGGCGCCACTTTTGGCAGTTTTCTTCATTATAGTTACACAAACACATTTGATTAAATAAAAACGTGTTAAAAAATTGTTGATAGCTAATACTAGGACTTTATATGTTTCAGAATTTTATCAAACATAGTTATTTGGTTGTAATGTTTTTTTTCTTGGTTTGCGGCGCTAGTGTTGGCTCGGTGTGCCCTTAAGAGAAGTATGTAACAAAAGTAGGAAATAGTCTGTGTACTTAGTTTCCATTCTGACAGCCTGTTCACAAATATTATTTGTGGCTAGTTTTTGTCCACATTAAGTTATAGTCTTTCAAACAACTTGATGGAAACCAGGGTAGATAGATGGTTCAACTGCTGAGCGACGTTAATTAACTGGCGAAGCGAGTTTGGAAAGTTGTACTATTTGGTATTTTAATTGCTTGCGAAATTTTTATTTATTTTATGTTCAGTCAATTTCGACAATGCGCATTTATAAAGACCGATACACACCGGATTCGTACACGTAGACGTGCACGTGCAAGTCATAAGTGATGTTTTCTATGTAACTATATGAGACCCGATAACCGCTTGCGGATTGGTTCAACCACCAATCCGCATTGGGCCCGCGTGGTGGGTTACCACCCATAAGGAAGGCCTGTGCCCCAGCAGTGGGACATTAAAATGGCTGATGGACAGCCGCTTGCACGTGTACGCAGTGGAATGTGCACGTTTATGCGTAAGCATTTGGTATTTTACGGCATTAAAAGTTACCATCTGCAATGCATAAGAATTTACTGTATTTTTCTGATGTGTCGTAATCACAGTTTTTACTTCAATAATTTGTTGCGTTTCAATCAAATTGGGTCTTACCGAATTTGTAATATATATAGTTTTCAAATAGTATTACTATATGCTTCCAATATTGACTATATACGGTTTCGTCAACTCCTTTTTTAGTTTTCTTGTTTTACATACTAACCGATAAAGTAATGTTTATCAGTAAGTAAAATTCTTATAGTTTCATTGCAATGAGTTGTCAGAATTGAAATGGGTTTTTCTGTTTATAGAATAAAAAATATCATTCAAGTCCAAGTAACCAACTGATATTATCATTGAGTAATGATATAATTTTACATTAATTATATTATATATTTTTAACCATTTGCTTACACGCGCACTCAGAGATGTCTAAAGGTTTATTAAAGTTGGTGCTAATATATTTATTTCCCAAATATAGTATGAGACGACATGACGACACATAATGTAGCATTCATACTGATCGAGACGTCCTGAGTGCGGCTGTTAGTGTAAGTAAGCTAAAACGCAGGGGACGCAGACAGACCGTGTCTGTCCAGTGGCCCCTACCATGAGTCGATGCAAACTGTTAACGTTGTTTGTCTCTTTCACTCGCACTGACTGTGAGCAGTATATCCGATAGTTTTAGTGAGGACATGACTTAGTGGGATTAGTTGGTCTTATCTGCCCTGGGGCGTAATCGCGCTAATTTTCAACGATAAAACCAAAGCTAAACCGTTACCGTTTCAGTTTCGTTTACAGAAAAATACTCGCTTTAGTTTTGTTAAAATTGTTGAATACTCTGCCTAAAGAGTCTAGGATTACAATCTGGGACAATTTAAGTAAAAAATTATGAAGCTAGACCAAAGAGTTTTAGGTAAATAGAACCTAAATGACAACGTAACGTTTTTGGTTTTATCGTTCAGAATTACCGCGATTAGGCTCTTGTAGGCGTATAATGAGTTTACGCTTACTATACTCGATAACGACTGTAGTTGACATTTGTATGACAACTTCTAGTTTAGTGTAGTTACCGCTAGAGGCGCTGTGCCAAATTGCATACAAAATTGCTTACTACAATCGCTATCGAGTATACTAAACGTAACTGGACAAACTCATAAATCATTCATAATATAGACAGCCATCAGCTGCTCTGCGTCTCAGCATACGTTTAGCCTTAGAATGTAGGCTGTCGACGTTTTTATTAAAAAATAACGTACCTATTAAACTTTTTTGTGGCCTGAATAGCTTAAGATTTATATTTGTTATTATTATTTAAATTTCCTACGTTTTTTCCAAGTAATTATACAGCTAGTCGGGAGCAATTATAATGCTAGTTTTTCGATTTATCGATCCAAGGTACGAGACATTCTTAATTAATGTAAATGTTTAAAAATTACACTTTCACAAATTTGCCTTTTAACCAGCGTCGGAATGATTAATTTTACTACATAAAGTCTAATGCAAAGTCATTTTGTAATATAATGTGTAATTTTACAGTGGGTGTCATTAAACTTCGTTTTAAACTATATCCAGCAATATTAATTTACCGTTCTAGTAAAGAACATAGTTGTTTATGTAATTATCACATATGAACTGAAACTAATTATTTCCAAATAGTTGTTTAGTCACTTTAGATTTAAGATTCTAATGTATCAAGTTTAGCTTGTGCAGTGGCGGTATTATATTATTTCTATTTTAGGTAGGTATTTCTGTTATCAACCAATTTGAAATCTTGAGCACCAATAGATTATAATATTAATCGATCGAAAAACATCATTACTCACTAGCGGTGCTTATTACGCAAATAAGTAGTTAGTTACTACTAAATTAATATAAAAATATTTCAATTGAAAATGTTAAACGCGAGGCTCTTTTCCACTTATAAATCACTAAATTTTTCCAGGAATATTATTTCTCCTTTACCTAAAAAGAAAGCCTTGTTTTAGCGTCACGATATTGTGGACTTCTTTTAAATATAGTTTTGTTTAAAAAGCACCTACAATTAAGAGAGTTTAGGAGACAGATCGAGAGGTAGCCGGTTAATTCATGACCATATTTGTAATTGCGAAGTTCTTAACTGTTTACATATTTATAGTGGTGACTGTACGTGTAAATGTATGGTCTTTCGGCCGCACTGGATACCGAGCGGGGAACAGTTTTTGTCAAATCTCGGTACATCACTAAGATTTACCGGTCTCCGCCGCATTGTACGGCCTATACCCTGTTTATTATAATTGCTGTTATCATTAAGAGCGTTTATGCGCTATACTAGCGCCGCCAATTGAAAAAAAAAACATAGTGCTCAAATAAAGGCAAAATTGTGAATTGTGTTCTTCTAGTGTACTCCGAAGAAGCTTTGTGGTACTTTTTATCGCTTAAACATTATTTTATAACCTGTCGTTTAGTTTATTGCCAAAAGTGGCCACTTTTAGCAATAAAACTTCATTAAACTAAACGACACACTAGAAAATATTGTTTAAGCGATAAAGAGTACCACAAAGCTTCTTCGGAGTACACTAGAAGAACACAATTTACAATTTCATCTTTATTTAAGGACTATGATTTTTTTCGATTGGCGGCGCTAGTATAGCGCGTAAACGCTCTTAAAGCATACCAACTATACAGGGTGTATTTGTAAACACTCTCCAAATTTTAAGGATGTGTTAGTCCATGAAACTGAACAACTTTCTCCATGAAACATGTGTCGAAATATGCCAAAAAATTTTGGTCATCCCATACTAAACTGATCACGTGATCTCTTTGATTTGTATGAAAAGTTGTTTTTTTTTACATATTTGACCCTATGTTTCATGGAGAAAGTTGTTCAGTTTCATGGACTGAACACATCCTTAAAATTTGGAGATTGTTTACAAATTGCCTGTATATATAATTAAATAATAGATAATAGGTCTTTATTTATTTATTTTACCATTATGTTAATCCGCGTATGCTAGTATTAATAACAATTTGTAATATTATAATTCCACCTAAGATTTGATTTCACAAAAAATAATGTTTAATTGCATATTATAGCTTAATGTTTGTTTATTGTAATGTATAAACGTATATATTTATTTATTGCTTTTTAGTTATTGTAAATATAACGTAAGTTGTCATGAGGACGTCACAAAGGCCACGTATTAAGCTGTTTTTTTAACACACTGAAATAAAAATGGTACATATAATTGTGTTTCTTAGACTGTTAGGTTTTCACATCAATTTGTATATATTATTACTTACTTCACTCCACGGTGCAAAAATATGTTCCATTTTGCGTAGATACTAAACTATTTAATAATAATTATGTTAAGGTACCATTTTGAGAGCATATAAAACAAACATCTGTTTATCCTTACTTGTCCTATTTAGTGCTTTTGACAGTTGTTATACGTGTTTTTTAAATTTCAAATCGTTCACATAACCAAAACCATTTAGGTAGGTATTTTAAATTGTTTTTTTCGATAAAGAGTTGTACCAAATAAAACAAGTAAAGATAACACTTACATATAGAATTCCACGCATTCATTGCTGTTTGTATGTAGTTGGGAATGACGTCAGCGTCGAAGTCCGCACCTAAAAAATCCAAACTAAGATACAACTCGAAGGACCAAAGTAAAACGGAAACTGAAAGAATGAATTACTTACAGTGGAATAATACAAAGGGGTTAAATAATAAAAAACCTAAAAAAGCAGAATTACAATCTTATTGTGAAGGAATTTGTAAATATAAAAAACTAATTAGATTGACCCACCATTCCGCTTTGGGCCCGCGTGGTGGGTTATACCACAGAATAGATATAAGTACTACCGTACAGAAAGGACACTCCGCCCCGCCCCACAATCAATTACCTCACCTCACCCCGCAGTCCGTGTGCCGAATGGTGTGCCCTAGACTTCACGCATACAATTGCGCGTGTGCAAAAACGTCATCTGTGTAGCGCCTGTGTAATAGGTAAAACGCAGCGCTTGTATGGAGTGCCCGGGGTGTGGTTATACTTCCTCTTCCACCAGTAAGAAAGGCTGTGCCTCAGCTGTGAGGATATTTTAAAAATGGCTGATGGTGTTCTTGAAAATCAACAGATTTTTGTTTTGTCAAGTTTTTTAACTATAAAATTAAACAACTTTCCAAATTAAGATACAATTAAAAAAAGTTGTATAAAATAATAATGTTGGATGAGTTATTCGGATGGCTTTAATTATTAAAAGGGGTTGAACTTCAGGATAACTTTATTTTTATTAAATTAGCAGCGTTTATGATTTTCTTTAAAACACACAGGTAACTCTTTGATTGTAAGGCCATGGCGCATGGCAAAATATTTGCAGTCTTACCAAAAAAGATTTTAAAACACTGTCCAAACTTAGAAATTGTTTAAATGTGATGCTGTCACTTTTCGTCAATATTGTTTGAAAGAGACGGAACCACATTAAAACAGTGTCTAAATTAAATAGTGTTTTAAAATATTTTATGGTATGGCCGTGTTATGTTTATATTGAAAGCGACGCCGTCAGTGTGGGCTTTGTTATAATCTGATGTAATATACAAATTAGAACGCTTTGATAACGTTGATGCTGACTGTACGAATTTTAATTAGATTAATCACTTGAGTATTTGTTAATAGTAATTATAACCTTTAATTCTTTTATATTGTAAGCCTTTAATATATTTTATCAAATTATTTCTTGGTTTTAATCATTGTTTAAAGCTCGTCCTTTGAGGCCATTTATTTTTTTACCTAGAATTATTGTATTTAGACACGCAATTTATGTAAATTTTAAATGTGATTACTTTGAGAGATTCTAATGTCCATATAATCAAACCATGTACTTGAGAATATGTTTAAGGGATCACTATTTGTAAAGTTGTATTGAATAAACGGAATAAAACACAGATGAGTCTTTACAAAATCACCTTTTAATTCATAATCAATTCTCTTAAATAAAATGTTAAAAGTAAAATGAGATTTGAAACACCTACTTAAGGAATAAAGGTAGGTATCTACTGGTTGGTTCTACGAAGCTCGCCCGTGCGTGTCGCAACTGAAATGAAACCACTATTCCAACATTGAGATACCTCCTTCAGCCGCCCGCTCTGCACACTAGCTTACTGTAGGTGCGGCCAAGTACACACATGATACACAGGCGCGGACAATCAGATTCGAAATTCCGAAACAGAAAATCGATAATGTATGAAAATTCCGAACGGAAAATTACCGCATGTAAGTATGTGATAGGTCCATAGATTGGTATGGATTAGCTTGCGTTCAGAATTATTTCGTTTCGGAAATTCGAATCCAAATTCCTTCTGTCGGGCCTAAACTGATTGGTATGTTACCGTATTGATAGTCCGCCATTGAACTTAAACGATACTGATTCATTAGAATGAGAAATAAATTTTGTTAATTTAACATCATATAAAATTGTTCAGAACGAACTTATCTTAATATTTTGTTTGGTACCTACAGAGCGGGCCGGGCATACCAAAATAAAACCTCCGCGCCAGGCGGCCCTCCATCGCCAGGCACCAAACCCGAGACTCATGGCTCCAGGGAACACCGCCTGCCCTAACCACCACACAGGTACACACCACAGAAATAAATAAGCGTATGCACATAATGCTTATAACATACTATACAAGCGTGACTTACCTAAAATCGTACAAAAGTAACTATAGGTATAACTTAATCCACAATACTGACAAATAATTTATCACAAACTATTAGTAAACTCCGCAGCCTCGTGACACAGTGCAGGCCGTGGTTAAACGCTTCAAATAACATCAAACAGGATTAGAAAAGGTGACGTATATTTAAAAAAAAAACTAAATAAGCAAAAGTCTCCAAAACGCATTTCTATGGGCGGCGCGCATTAACGAATTAAGGCAAGTGGCATTTTGCTCAACAGGGAATCTAATCATTTGAGACAGTGTGAATAGAGAAATGTGTGTACAGTAAGTTACAAAGGTCGTACAATACTTGCATGTCTATCCGTAAGTAATGTTTCTATCTACGCTATAACCGGTCATATGCCCTTGCAATACAGTTGGTTGTTGCGCGCCGCCGTTCGCTCGGAACATCTACCTTGGTCTCGCCAGCACCCGCCACGCGACGTCCGGCATCCGACTTGCGACACATACACTAGCAAAATCCCTGTGCATCATCAGATCACAAACTAGATATTTCTTACAGCCCGCCCCTCCAGCATGACCATCGATATACCTTATAGTATCGCGTGATATAGCGTTTTATCGACACTCGACTGACAAAATTAATTATATGGAAGAATCTTTACTTTTATTATAAGAATAAGAATATTTATTTCGCTAGAATGTGGTACATATAAATGCGAAAGTTTGTTTGTTACGCCTTCACGTCTTAATTACTGAACCGGTAATCATGAAATTTTACATAAATGTTGTCAGGGGTACAGAGGAGGACATAGGGTACCTTTCATCCACAAAAAAGTTTGGTTCCCGACCGAGGGATAGCAAAAAACTTTCCACGAAGTCGCGGGCGGCCGCTAGTGTTGTCATAAAATCCCATGCTTGGCTGGCGGGTTCAATATATTTTTTTCGGGTTTTCATATCCATAAGTGAAACGTGACTCTATATTACTCCAATTCAAGAGGACGTTTATAAAAGGTCACAATTATAAAATTTGTCTGCAGCGAGATTCCGCTAGTGGTGTGTCGGTCGGCCCAGTCCGCCGCGGCCCGATATGTACACTTACACGTAATCATTGGTTCCAGTTCACACAGCTCGCGCTCACCGCCACCGCCACGTTCAGCGCGCGTAAAGGTGCGGGCACATTTGTCTGACGCCACACGTTAACACGCCGTCAGATGACATCGGTTTTCATAGTAAATATATGCACTAGGATCACACTTATCTGATAACACGTCCATATAAATACGGCGTGTTAACACGTGGCGTCAGACGAATGTGCCCGCACCTTGAACCCTCCTTCACGACGGACGAATCCCCATAAACCGTCCTTAGCAAATGAACGTAACATCTAGTCATACATGAGTCATATACACTTGTACATAATATTATTATTATTTGTTTTGGAAATTCAAAGAACGCCGTAGGTGTGTTATCTTGGCTTTTGCCAAATCAAAGAAAACAGAATTTATACTTAATTCGCTGAATTCAATGAAATATAAATCAACGTTTGTATTCACAAGCTACGATTTATGGGGAACCGCTCCGCCTGAACGAGGCCTCACTTAATAACATCTTTGACTTATCAATAATTAATGGTAATTCGTTAAAAGTTTGCGACTACGTAACAGGTACCGCTATAACGGCGTGATGCTAGTAAAGCGCTCCGTGCACGGTTGTCCAATAGCGCCACCACACACGGGCAGTTCGAGCAACGTGCTATTGGATGTAACCGCTCCTGAGCAGTCATAGGGTGCATTCCAGCAGACTAATCGCAAAAAATGTACACTGTGGTTATCGATGACTTAGCGGAGCAGTCGCAACTGCTTAAGCAAGTCGGGTGTATTTTAATGAATAGAAAATCTTAAGCCGACGACGGCGCACCTTGAAGAGGTCGACCATGACAAGTCATGAAGCTGCCCGCGTGTGGCTGCACTAACATCCCGAGCCGAGCGACCTGCGCGATTCTCAGTGATTTCTTTAGGTTGAGACCGAACGAGCGTATTATTTTTGAGAGGCGAGTTGCGTAATAAACATGAAATAGTAGTAGAATTAGACTCATTTTGCACTGCCGTCTGGCACAAACAGGACTTTTACGCATTCATGTATAAAACCGATTGCAGGGTTACTTGCGATCGAGCAACTCATTTTACGTGGCTCACAGCTCAAAAAATTACGCCCTTTTGGTCTCATCCTTCCACGATTTAGTTTAACTCGTCAATTTTTTTTACAATTTTCTTGGGTCCCTATTCTTTATAAGCTCACTCTGGTGACTCGCAGAGGTTTCTCGACTTATTGATCACACGGCAGTTACACCACCCGTGTAATTCAACAAAATATCGTCCAAATGGTTATACGGATTTTATATAGTTAAGTAATATATCAATATAATCTATTGTTTTAACGAGTCGCTTGTCTGTTCTAAAATAGCCGAACGTTTTAAACGTTTTATTATTTACACCCTGAACCTCTATTTAACATAAAAGGTGCTTTTTAATATTTAAAGTTTTAAAATACTTCTATATTTTTTATTTCAAAATTTATATGACTCTAGATTCTATGAGTCACAATATGCATTAAGATCTTATTAATAATACAAATTAAAATAACATTTTAAACAATATAAAATAAACAATAATTGATCTGTTCTACATACTAATTTGCAAATAAAACATTCAATTAAATTGTTAGTAGAGCCTTTACTTATTTGTCGGCGCAGCATCGGTACGACATCAGCATGCTCGGTATACGCGGTCGGTACCGAAAGCATTTCAATAGAGCGTTGCTCATTTGTCGGCGCAACATTAGCTGGGCGCGGTACAGACTCGGTACAGAATCTGTACCGTACCGATAAATGAGTAAAGGGCCTTAATATCGATTATAATTCTTCATTTATATATAATCCGCGCGCGATGAGAATGGTAAGGGACCTTGTCAAAGTGAATTGAAAATGACTGTAAAGCAGTAGTGTACAGCGCCGCGCTGCCGCGTTAGCGGTACTGTGCGCGTCTCAGTTCCAAAAGGTATTATACCATTCTCATCGCGCGCGGATTATAACCATCGGTGGTGTAGGATAAAAATACTTTTAACATCATTTCGTTTCATAATACAAACACCACAAACAAAAACCACCGTGAGTGCTAGTTGCCGCGTTAATATATTTAAATATATTTGTGTCCAATCTACTGTGTTAGTTAGAATAAACATAATATTATTACACAATGTTTAGATAACAATATTTAAAAAAAAACAATCAGATCAAAAACTTATAGTTGCCTATAAGTACATAGGTAGTTATATAATAAATATAACTTTATCAGCGCAGACGTTATTCCGTGCAGTATTAAAATTGCCTTACTATTATTTGTGTTAACAGTGTATCAGTAAATCACTTTTTCTCGGCACATAACAAAATTATTGCCTACTAAATTATTAGTAAGAGCGTGTCATGATTGAAGAATCAACAACGACTTATGTTTTAATGTAGCCGTCGCGGACTTTAATCGTGGTTTTCGCTTCTGAGGGCGCTTACAGACTAGCGTTTTCATTTCCGCGTATAAGCTCGTTTTGCGCTACTTTTTTACATGACCGATTCCGCGTTGATATTTCGGCGTGTTTGCTCGAACCGATGGTCAGTCAGACAGAGGCGTCTCTCGCGGCTCGCGCTAATACAACGTTCCGTTCGTACGAATTGCACGTGTGGCAAAAAGCGCACTTAAATGTCCTTCCAAAAAGAGCTTATACGCTTCAAAAAAACGCTTATTTGAATAGACCCCAACGTTAAATTCCAATTGTTTTTAAATGCATGCAAATGTTTGTAATGTCGGACGTAGGGTTGTGATCGAGCAGTTTAGCAGACGACGGCCTCCGAGATGGGGTTCTCGGTGATGCGGATGACCGGCGAGTGGCGACAGCGGCGTCGCCCCCCGGCCCCCGCCCCCGCCCCCACGTCCGACAGACGCCGGAACAACACTATCTTGGTCGGTGATAGAGGGGCCACTGGAACACGCAACACACGTGTTACTGACAACCCAATATAGAAATTATGGCACCAGTAAAGTTGTCACTTACGCCTGTAGCACACCTCCGCCCTCGGAACACCGCAGTAGACATAGATATAGTGGCAGTAGATACCACCGATACCACCCGATCGGCCCCGACCATTGACACACGCAAAAGCAATGACGCGAAACCGCTACGTAGATGTGATCCTCAATATCGTCGGCGATAGAAGACAACTCATAGCGGAACTATGGCGGGACTACCGCGGTGCCGCTGGTACAGTTTCGTGGCGGAGGTGTGCTACAGGCGTTAGATCACCCACTGCCATAAATAACGCTGCGTTTTGCAAAACAAAATCTTTGGTTTTCAAACTTATCAGTTTATGGACAACTGTTAAATGTGCAGCGTGATGAGCGACAGAGTGTGATCTGCCTTAGGGCCAGCACAGACAGAGCAGCAAAGTCGAGGTGAGGCATAACCGCTAGAAAAAGCACCAATACACAATTATTATCCACGCGCAATACTTATCAACGCGCTTCTACATCGTAATTTTGTAGTTGTTTTAATTCCTTTAGGGGAGGATTCTACCAATGAAACTAAACTGTTTTGCCAAAGAAACATGGATCGAAAAGGACATAAAAAGCTTTCCCATACTAGTTAATTTCAAAGCAAAATTTTTGTCGTTTTTCGACCCATATATTATATTTTGGCAGAATGTTCAGTTTAATTAGTAGAATACTCCCGTAAGGGGATTTAAACGACTACAAAATGACGGTGTATTTAAATAGTACCTAATTAACTTAACTAACGTTTATTCGTAGTGATGTGACTAATTGTGCTTCTTCTAGAGAATACTCGAATCATTAATGATTTATTTAATAATACACAGGTTATATTAATCTTGGGACCAAATTAACCACTCCATAAGACACGTACAACATTGAATAGCATTTTAAGATCTCGAAACATTTAAAATAGGACTGAACAACACAAAAATTATCTAGTTAATGTTTCTACACTTGTTCAGTTAGTTAATAAACATATTAAGCATAGCGTACTTTTCGGAATTAATACAGAAGACCCTTTCTTATAGTAGAATCAATACATCAATATTATTTATTTATACTTCTCAACACTAAATGAATCACAAACAAAACCAGAAAAATCTAAGTGAGAAATTAAGCGAAAGCAACTATCTGTAGCGAAAATCTTGCAACCCTTTTAAGTTGTACTCGTTAAAAACCGATAAAAAACTAACTTAAGGTGGTACCCTGAGCGAAAGTGGCGCCGTTGTGAATTATATTTAATATTATAATTTTAATACACAATTTTAAAAATGTTTATCGTGGAGATTTTAAGGGCCCACAGTCTAGTATTTTTAGACGGTATCGTTACATTCCCTCGTAGTCACTGCTAGAAGTAGATAGCAAAACTGCTAAAAGTGGCCGTTTTTGACACATTTGCTATCTACTTCTACGAATGACTACGAGGGCATGTAGTGATACCTTCTAAAAATACTAGACCATGGGGCCCAAAAACTTCACGATAAACATTAAAATCGTTTTCTATTAATAACTTATTAAATACAAACCTCTGAGGGCGCCACTTACGGTCATACAACCGCCTTAACGTTATCATTTATTAAAAACAGAATCGGACGAAAGCTTGTGAATAATAATAAGGCCAAGAGCGCGCTTGTTTATAACTCATTTATTTTGAGCGATAACATATGAAATTATTTTGATTATCGACTATGTTACCTTACCGCTAAAGAACGGAATATGTGCGAATTAACTAGTTTATCTGCAGACTAACTGGTCGAGTCAGTTAAAATGAGAAATATTTTTCATAGTAGCAGATTTCAGAATTTTACCTAGATAATCTGCATATTAACGGATGCTACATCGTTCGAAGTTAAAGACCTCTATTGAAAGTAACAAACACAACATTAACTGGGTAATCTCCAGATTACCTATGGAATTTGCAGATTACCCAGTTAATGTACGAAATTAATAAATTTTTCGCACTTTAACGGACTTGACCAGGCAATCTTCAGATTAACTAGTTAATCTGCATAACTAGTTTACGCACTTGTGATAACGATACATCAAGCATGTCCATATAATTTCTATATAGATATAAATCTAAAATAAAATAAGCATTTAACTTTATCTGCTTCACAAAGTTCTTATAATTAAATTGAAGTGGCAGCAGTTGCCAGAATTATGCAGTTTAGACTTGTAGTGCGCTCTTAGCCTTATCATGCGCGTTGGCAATAAAACGGAAGCAATTTTAAGGGACGACTAGTCAAAGGTTGATATTTAAGGCGAGTCCAGTTCACGAAATTTACTCTTTCACTATGTCTTTAGAATATTGCATAACTTTAATTGACGCTTCGCCAGAAATTTGACGAATTTTAGTACATTTTTATTGATGTCTGAAATACTGGATCATTTATTAAAAATGTACTCGGTTATTGTGTTAGATCGATAAAAAAGCTATCCTTTTTGCATAAAAAATCATATTACTGTCGTTGAAAATTACGAAATCTGACGATTTGAAATTTATTTTTATAAGTTTTTATGGTGTTATTCAGGATTTTTTTACAGAGTAACCATGCCATTTTTCAATATTCTGTTCGGTTAATTTGCTTCTTTGTTTCTTTTTCAGTCTACAGTAATTTTTGTGAAGTAGAATTTTACATCAGTTCTTCAAATTGGATGTTCAAAAATCAGACTTTACATCAGATCGTGAACTGGCCTCGCCTTAATTGACTTAACATTATTTTTAACTGACTTATCAAATGTGGTTCTTAATCCGTCGCATATATATTTTTGCGAAAATTTGTATTACTATTAGTACTTAGATATTAACAAAATGATCGAAGACCTAAATAAATGTACCACACTAGGTGCATGAATAAACTTTGCTTTCAAAGTAGCTTTTGATGACGGTATTGGATTTTTTTTATAATTTAGATTTAGGCTATGTTTCATAGCACCAATCTTCTAGATTACTTTAAAAGTGGAATAGAATCAATAAAAAATATCTGTCAGGTATAATAACTGGAACATATTCAGAAACTGTGAAATAGGTTTCTGGTTGAAAAAAAAACAGAACGATTGTTTTACTTAATTGTTGCTATGTCTGATATAATGTTACGACAATACATAATTAACCTTGGATCAGTCGTCACACAAGAAGGAGGCATAGACAAATAAAAAATAAAATAAAAATCAAACTTACTGTGTCTACGTAAGCGTCGGGGTAACAAACCTAGGTTGCTGCTCGGTTGGCGGGCGGAACAGAACCACTGCCACAAACAATACGCTTAGCTACTAGTATACTACCCACAGATTAAAAAAAAAACGTTCGCTACGGGTGAAACGAAATGTTTTTTCTCTCTGCGCAGCAGAGCGAGACCACATGATGCGTGGCAGCAGGTACCGCGGCGCGCAGTATGCAATATGGATTTGAAATAAGACAGCAAGACTAATATATTGTCAATGCACGCTTGACAAAATGATGCTTGTCATCTTAAGCTACATTAAAAATAATTTTCTTTTATTTACTTTAATTTTGAATATATCAATTGACACAACGACACTGCGACATCAGTACGTTCAAAATATTGTGGTGCGACTTGGGTGCGACAACGCAACTTCTGCGCAACGCTCATGTGGCCTCGCTCAATCACTAATTCATTACACGGTGTTGAAAATAGATATGGTATACTTAACAAGCCCGAGCAAATTGCAAACACGAGCTCTAAGGTAGTTCAGCCAGATGCATTCGCACCACGACAAAATCTTGACTACACTTTTCTCGCGATAGCGCGATGTCAAACCCGCTCTCACTGTACAGTGCGTTTTATCAAATAGTTCCTTTGCCGTTATGATTTTATTTTTTATTTATAATTATACATAACATGTTTTCACATTTTTATATCTCGCCAAACTGCAGTGCAGTTTGTTGGCAAGTAAGTTCACACCCATTTTTACATAATGTATTACATAGATCAAAAACTTTAAGTCTATACAAAACACAATGCATGCATTCACGTTAATGCTTTTCAAGATTTTCAAGCAAAATTGATTTAAGTTTCTTTTTTAAAGTAAATTTACAGATATTTTTATTTTTATTTTTTCTTAAAAAGTCTATCCTATTATAAATACTTGGCAGTACATATTTATTAGTTCTTTTACCGTAATAATTTTTGACCTTAGAACACACATATTTATTTTCCCTTACCCTTCTTGTATTATATTTATTCATTACTCGGTTCATACATGTATTATTGTAATAATTTTAAATTACAACGAAATATTCAAATTTGGCTTTGACAGGTAGAATTTTACAGGTAAACAATTTTTCATAGTCTCCATTACATTTCAATTTTGTATTATTACATACTAAATATTTAAGAAATCTTATTTGTAAGTTTTTAACATCTTTGAGGTATGTATCAAAGGTTCATCCATAACAGCTCAATCCATAGCTTAGCAACGAATCAACTAATGCGTGATAAATAATTCGTAGACTACGTCTATTTAACACTGACTTCAGATGGTAAAGTTTTCCCAACACTTTCCTTAGCTTCGTACATACCTCACCGACTTACTCATTACTCTCATTGGCAGTACTCTCATTGTAATCTTGTTGCGTTATAATAAGGTGCAAAATTAAGTAGATTTTCGGAAAACCAACTCGGTATAGGAACTATTTAATTACTAAACACTCTGGACCGGCGGCCAACCAGGGTCATTTTCGATCTATCGCATATTGAGTCCAGACCAAATTGGCAAGATAGCCATTAGCTTGGTGTTATCAAATATCATCGTTGTGGTTGCAAAGTAGGAAGCTTCTGGGAGATGTGCCACCCTGATCATGATCACCCATCGCTAAAAAAAATCGATCGCCTACAGGGTCGTGGGTGGCATCATTACCTGAACTATTTTTTGTGTCCTCATATCGATTGAACAAGGAACAAGGATCACAAGAGCATATAAATATGTGAAATGTACTTACCTGCCCTGACCTCCTAGACGCTTCCTGAAAGCGACGCAAGACTATGGTTTTATATACGCCTGGGACCTGGGACCTGCCTCACCCCCTAAATGTAATTACATGTTAATATGTAGTCGATTATTTTTTTGGAAAAGAAGTATCTATGTTTTTACCCTGGCCGCGCGCATGCTTCCTGAAAACTAACCAAGCCGATGTCTAACATGTTTGTAATGATGCCACCTACGACCCTGTTCACCATTTATATCAATATTCGATCGATTAGTTTTTGCTACTGGAGGTCATTGTATGGGAGGCCATATGTTCAGGGTGGCATATCTCCCAGAAGCTTCCTACTTCGCAACCCAGACGACGATATTTGATAACACCAAACTAATGGCTATCTTGTCAATGTGGTCTGGTTTCAATATGCGATAGATTGAAAATGAGCTTCTTGGCCGACGGTCCACTCAACATAGTGATGTGATGAGCGGAGCGGGACAGACGTCGCGAGACGAGTCTCAATAAAAAGTATTGGTGCGTACTGGCTGGATAGAATTAAGTTAGCATGGTTTTTTTGTGTTACATCGTTAATAATGTATAAATTTTTGATAACTGCTATTGCGTGATGTCGGTAATCTTGTTTAGATACCATATCCGGGAGAAAATGATGGCGGCAAACTAGACAAATGATTGTATGGTCAGTAAATGAGTAAATCACGACAAGTCACATTTGTGAACGCGAATAAATAAAGTAAAGAAGTACGGGGTTGACATAAGATTTCTCATACTTATAATAACGTTTTAAAATATAAAATCTTTACTTTGCCATGTATGTAATACCTTTTTCTAAGGTGACTTTGTCTCGAGTGAGGTAACTGCGGGCGGAAAAGTTATTCAAATCTAATACTACAATTTTGTATAGTACAAGTGCACCTATCTTTGTAAAAGTAAAACTAGATTTAAACTGAGCTCGGAAAAGTTGTCTAGTCGCCGCCACGTCGTCGTCATTGTTGTTACACATAGATTTCCACACTAAAGTGACTGAAATGGTTAATCTTGCAGGTGGTGAAATTGCCACTTTCATAGTTAAACAACATATTGGAAGTCGATGCATAAACGTACGTGTAGAAATCTATGTTTCGTGTCAGTGAGTTAATCTATACATAGTTATTGCTACATAAAATCAAAAGTGATATGGTGTAAACAAGTACCTACTGAAAATGATGGAAATTAAAGTAATACATAGATTACGAATATAGGAATCTGAAATGCTCTTGTCGTATCTATTTATAATTCACAAGGGTTATTTAAATGATCGATTCTTTGATGTCAATTTACTACAGAAAAAGAAACGTATAATTTAATTGAATTTCTAAGAACTGGATAGGATTCAGGTCAGCTTAACAATTTTGGATGTTTTTTTGTGTCACGATGGAAATAATTATAATTACTTTTAAAGACGAAACATTTGACATTTTGGCATTTGAGACCACTATTATAAATTTTTAAAACATGAAAGAATCGAGTCAAAATTGTTTGTATATTTTAAAGAATTCGGCATGCAGTGAAGTTAAGGGATATGTACAATAGCATAGCACTCAAATAACCTTTGCTATAAATAATACAACAATTTTGTGTCGCAATGCAATGATATTATGTAGATACACAATATCATTGCATTGCGAACACAAAATTAAATACTGTACACAAAATTAAATAACTACTAATAACTACATTAAATGCAGAGTCATAATAAGACACAGCGTGAGAAATTTTTATTTGTACGTCATATCCTACTTTACTATCTCTACGTCAAAAGGAATGTGAAAAATAGTGTACAAAATGTTATGATAATATGAGCTGGAATGTTGTCCATTGTTCCGAGATCGACACAAACGCTAGCGGCCTACTCAACTCAGGGTTGTCACCCGCATTATATAATACTAGCGGTCTACTCAACTCAGGGTTGTAACTTTTACCCCCCTGTTACAATACTAGCGACCTACTCAATTCAGGGTTGTCACAATCATTATTACGTACCGTTGGCGGTTCGGTCCGGGCTCACAAGGCGCGCCAGAAAACGATACTCATATAAAAAATTACAAAAAAAACGTTTGCAAAACAATTATTGCAATACATGGGTTATTATCTCATTCTACTTTGAACTTAAGATGCACTACGTTAAAGTTTTATTTAAATCGTTTCATTTACTCATGAAAAATGTTAACACGATGTCGTATCAAGATAAAATTACGACATCGTGGTAAACTTTGAAGAAAAAAACCACTACCAGAAATCTACTGTTAGGAATAGAAAACTAGTCATGTACATTATTCATATGTTTAAATCAAATAAGGATTTCTTTTACCTTTAAACATCATGCATCATGTGTTTGGTCTTTACACCTTGAGACAACTATGCGTAGTACGAAGACAGTGTAATTTAAGCTTTTTCTACACAGCAACATTTATTTAATAACAACTATATTGTACAGGTTATCGTTCTGCACGAATACGCTAAATTATCCCATTACGATTAGAAAAGATTAGTTCTGTAGTAAATGTTTTATCATAATCGAATGCGAAAATAAAACATTAGTTTAGTATTTATTACACGCATTACGATCACACGTTAAAAATTATATCGAACACACTCAGGGAATGCTATTTGGCACAAAAAAAAATACTTTACTGCTATACAGCGTGTTACAAAATAACCCCTAATGCTGAATATAGTAGATAGGGACCATCAAACGGAACAACCTTTACTATGGGACCTACTCTGAAATTGCAAAAAAAACAGCTGTTTCATACATTATGATATTTTTGTTATTAATTTTTGTATGAAACAGCTGATATTATTTCGCGATTTCAGTGTTGGTCCCATTGTAAAAGTTGTTCAGTTAAATTGTTCTTATCTACCATATTCAGCATTAGGGGCTATTTTGTAACACGCTGTATAGAATAAAAAGTTAAGGTCCCAGAATGCATCCCCGAGGTAGTGACTCGTAGCGTTTGGAGGGCGTTGCCGTTTACTTACCGTATCCCTCGCCTTGGAGGAAGAGGCGGAATGCCTCCGACAGCTTGGCTGGCTGTTCCTCGAGAACCATTCCACAGTCTGAGATCTGTGACAGGTAAACAGGCAAACATGAGACACGAGGCTAGTCAGCCTGAGGGTCTGGTCTAGACAAAAAGGCTGTCTAGCATTGATTTTACTAGAATAGAAAGATAATATTATGAGGCTGACATAAGCAAAGCCAGAATGATCCAGATTGATGAACAATCTCTTAGGCATTGTTATCAGCCGACTTCTATAATATAAAACGTGTTAAACGAGTTACCATGCCATTTTTCAATATTCGGTTATTGTGTTTTTTTGTTTTTTTTTAGTCTAGAGTAAATTTTGTGAAGTAGAATTCTACATCAGTTCATCACATTAAAAGTTCAAAAACCAATCTTTTCATCAGATCGTGAACTGGCCTCGCCAGTTAATAAGTACTTTTGAATCCAGACTTTTTAACTGACAAAAAGAACTAAGGAGTGTGAGTTACCTTCATCCAGGTGGAGGTGGCGGGGTCGAGGCGGCCGTTGAAGGTGACGGTGTCATCCACGTGCGGCGACAGCGCGCCGGTCACGTTGAGCACGGGCACTCGCAGCGTGGAGGCTTCGCGCCCGATGCCGAGGTCCGAGCGGCGCACGTACGAGTCCAGCAGCAGCGACAGGTTGATCGGGTTCACGTTCCGGGTGAAGTACGACCGGTACATCTGCGCCAGGTCGTGGTTGCGCTCTTCTGGGACCTGGTGAAGGAACAATAAGGTCAAAATGGAACAGTCCATAACAACAGTGTTTATTTCATGTCAGTCGTGCAACACCGATGTGCATTAGTTTCCCTCAAGGATCTTCACGATCACGAGGATCACACCTGTGCTTTATCCAGGCGAGCCTGAAATTTTGCAGAGGGTCACTAATAATAAAACAATTGCTTTTTTATTTTGTAAATTTTTAGAAGATTTTTCTATTTGACATGTACGATTGGTACTTTGTTACCGTCTGTCAAGAGAAAATTGTGTTGTCTCGAAATTATATCTTTGCTGAACAGTCGCCTTGTTTCCCAGTACAAGACTATCAACTATTCACAAAAACTATCTATACAATTCCATTGATATAATCTCGTCTTTTAATAGAAGATTCGCTGACCATAGATAATGTAATTGCATAAAATTACAACATGGTAATTTTTACGCCTGTGATAACTGGCATTCAGCAATATTATTACCAGCTGCATACAATCTGAGATAAACGAAACATCAACATAGAAATAGTAATAAAATGTTCAAAGAAAACGCAGCTAAGAGCAACCTTATCTCAAAAACGTGGTAAATAATATTTAGCACCATCTCGTTGGTATTTAATTAAGCTGTGTGCACAATGAGGTTCTTCAAAAGAGCAGTCGGTTCGGTGTTGGGACTGCGCGCCCCCCAGAACAAAGTAAACGTAATTTATGATCTGTGGGGCAGCTGTGCGGGAATGCACTAGCGATTATTTAAGCGGTGTACACTCACTGATTTGGTTACACAAATAGTTTTAATTTGTTGATTTATTAAGACCATCTACAGTAGTTTTGTGATTATAAACGTCGAGTATTTGCATACTTTTTGAGAAAACATTGAGCTAGCAGTGGATTAGATGAGGATGTTCTGGAGATGATCTACGATGACGTAATCTAGTGATCGTAAGGATGTAAGGAAAAATGTATAACACGTGTTTCACCGATAATTTGTTGCCACTGTTTTATAAATGCGTTCATTTAAGTATTTGCAACGTTAGCGTAAAAACATTACCTACAACTACAATATTGTATAATTGATACATACTGTAGGAGCTCGCTCATACAGTCGTGGATAAACAAAACTCTTTCGTACTTCGATAGGCGCTGTTACCGTTACATTTGCAGTCGTTAACAGTGGTTTTAAGGAGCTCCGTAACCGTAACCGGTTGCCTGAAAGAAATCGCTATTAGCGATAAGGCCGCCATATGTATGTATGTTTCACTTTTGGTGTTGAAATTTTGGTGTTGAAATAACGAATTATCTAATCGAATTTAATCTAACCGAAGCTATCGGATATCCAAAATAAAACCTATCCGTAACCGTAGCCGAATCCGATATAAAAGATTCGGATAATTTCGGATAGGGGCGGAGTCTATAGGTACTTACGACGGGCTTTTCTGCCCGGCCGAGCTGACACACACTAGTTTAAACGTTCACAACTTTTAAAAATCTAATAACCGTAACTGAAACTAACGGATAATCCGAAAAAATGTCATATCCGTAACCGTATCCGAAATCGTTGTAATATAATTTCTAAATCCGTATCCAGATCCGAAATTTCATATCCATAACATGCCAGGTCGTTAACACCCACCAATACGAATTGGGTCAGTGTTATACTTATATAAGTCATGGCCCATACTCTTAATCCGTTTATAAGGAAGACCTGAGCCTTTGCCACACCATGGGGATTACTGGGGACACTAATAATATAGCCCTTGCTAATAGTTTCCATTATTTTTTTATAATCCACTATTATCACACTATCCATTATCACATTATCACTCGTTATAATAGATAATGCAATTAAAAAGTAATGAAAAGACGATTCAACTAAAGACCTAGTGAACAATTAGCGAAGAACTGAAGGCAAAACAACATCAAAGTCATTTGTTCGTTGACAAAGGGGCGCGTCGCATTGTAAGCTCGGTACGTCAGGTCGCGCCCTTATTAGGGAATGCAGGCATCTCATTGTAGAGACACTTTCACTAGATAATGTACTCTATTACGCTTATATTAGTACCACATTTGTCTGATCACAATATATCATTACAAGTTTTTAATTTTTACTGAGATTGTTGCATTAGTGTTCTGTTTTTCAATGACTGTTGGTTTTTTTGTTACAAAAAAGATAAGAACTAATTCATTTGATCACGATTAGAGGCGGAAAAAGTTTGATTCGGTTGCGAACAAAGAATAAAGATTCTTATTTCGCAATTGGTTGTGAAGTTGCGAAAACGGCTGAAGAAATTTAATATTTTTCGGCATGGTCACCTAAAATAAAAAGATAAATTTAAAATGGCGGTCATTCCAACAGGAGAGGGGATGGACTGGACCCCAACATGAGGGTGCTTTTGTCGATAAAATTAGGTGATTTTCATGCCATTAACTTATTGTTAGTACGAGACCAAAATGATTAAGTAAAGAGAATCTTTAATTTTATATTGAAAGCCAGTAAATGTTGTTCACGTCACGTGGTTTGTTTTAATTAAATATACGCTGGAATAACATATTTTTCTTGTGAATCAAAATTATGAAAAGGCTTTTCAAATAATTAATTTAAGCAAGATAATAATGTAATTCTCCAAATATTTGAAGTTGCATATAGTTACAAGTACTTTAGTTAGTAAAATAGTGTCAACGTAGCAAACTTGTTGATTAAATGATAGGGAGTTGATGTTCATCCAATTTGAAGTTGGAACCGGGGACGCATCACCGTGACTCAGGGGCGGCCCTTAAACTTATTTCATTCGTCCAAGAACTTATGCGTCACCGTGCCAAGTATACGTCACTATGCCAAGTATACGTTATTGTGTCACTCGTGACTCGAAACAAAATACAAAACGGAGTAGTAGTACATCACTTCTGCTATAAACGTAGTATGGCTTTTTCAATTTTTTTTGGTAAAATGTTAAATGCATCAAATTATGAAGAAAGTAAAATATCGCCAGCAAATAACAATCGCGATCAAGCACACAAGCAATCGGCAGCAGCAGTAGCAAAATGACACTTATTAACAGGACCACAAGGCTTATCAGAGGTTTATCACACTTTCATAACACTTGGCAGTTGGCATTATTAAATATTCAGAGCAGTCGCTTGGCAAACAGCCGCATTAGCGCCGGGCACAACAAACGATACAATTTTCAACAGTTTATGTATTTTTCAAACAATTCGCCAGCCTACATACTAAAACATCTTGTTACAACTTTGCAATGGCAGGATCACAGAAAATGTATCCCGCTTGGTGGCGCTGCTGTAGGTGGAGACCTTTTGTACGTATGTTTATGGGTTATTTTCCCGTTTATTTTTCTATTATGTATAAAAATGATTGATAATAAGTAATAACATTTTTTATGGAAGCTGGACAGTAAAAAGTAAACGATTTTTTTTCAATGCATTTGCGAGTAAACATTACGTAAACAAAAACGCATGGCATGCGGTAAAAACAACCGAACGCTGCTGTACCGTCATCGAAAGCACACATATTCGAGCAACAGTATTAATTAAGCTATTCCAAATTGTAATCAAGAGACCTTTGGTCAACGCGACGCAATAGAGTAGGCAACAACTCATATCTCTGATAAGTACATTAACTGGTCTAGTGCACTTAGGACCGAGTTAGATCAACTAATTTCGAGGTGTACGGTGACCGCAGACCTAAACAAACTTGCGTTACATTAACTTTTCCAGAGATAGGTAGATACAGAAAGTACAATTTGGTACAAAACTTGATCTAATAACCGAACGAATGTAACAATCCAATGGCGCACTTAGATTAGGTCGCTACCTGAATTCAGATACATGATTTAAACTTTTTTTAATCTATCCGCTTCTTTATTGCAACCATGAAGAGCCGAATCAGGGCTCGCCAGTGTAGTTGAAATTGAAATTGAAATAATCTTTATTTAAATAAGCTCACATAATAAGCGTTTTTAAATCGTCAATTCTGTTACCCTACTACTACCCATTATGACGTGCTTAAACTTGCCAGCTTTATCAGATGGAACGATATTTACAAATATATATATCGTTTCCAGACATTATGTTTACATAGATTAACAAAAAAATTACATTATTTAATTAATACATTTCATTATGAATCAATTTACAGGCTTCAAGCTAAGTTCAATTTTTTTTAAGTAATTATACAGTCTAGGCTTTAAAAAAAAATACTATTCATACAATTCAATATGCGTTAAGATAGGTAGTCAGACGTCAGAAGCAGACCCATTCCCACTGGCAGCACCCGTTCACGAGCATGACGTGTGAACCAGCCATCGCTTCGCTCAACCATATTTGAGGGAACGTAACGACCCGCCTCACACGACACCACCGCAGAAATGATTAAAGAGAGCATGACATACTTAGGCTACACATGTTAAGGCATCGAATTGAAAACAAATATCCAAAAGCTTTCCATAGGTTGAATCGGGTACACCAAAAACAAACATAATATTCTCCATTTCCCATGCTCAATATCAACCAGCCTTTATTTATAAAATTCAGTGTCTTTTACTAAACGGGCTTTCTTTTTTTTGAGGAGAGATATCTTCTTATTTTTGTTTTGGCAATTCACTCCTCTTCAGGGAATACTTTTGCCAGTTTCAAGTGTTGGATAGGGTCTCAGAGATATCATTATAACTGAAAAAAAAATTGCCTTTACTATTACATTGATGTATTCTTGAGGATAGGAGTAAAAGCTAATTCCTAAATGTAGTACAGTCAACGGCACGTCAGACTATACATATTGACCTTGAGACTTCAACTGTTTAACTTACCGTGCTGTCGTGCTACTAAAAGTCAGTGGGTATCTATGTAATTACCTTGTTAGTCCTTTACCAAGATCTGACCCGCGGGTGCGATCAAACCGACAATCGACCGAACCAACACCATACCTGCGTCGGGGTAACCGGTCAAATGACCTATTACAAGTTACAATGGCCAACCTCATTATTGTGTTTGTAAGGGACATTACGTTGTTTGACGACATCCATGGTCAAGTGGTTTGTACACCGATTTTCAACGTGCCATCTCTGTGGTACCGGGTTCGATTCGATACCCGGCTGGTCAATTTAGAAAATTGGCTCAGGTCTGGGTGTTTGTAGTTCTACCGATGTCTCTGATTTCCATAACACAAGTGCTTTAGCTACTTACTTCGGAATCAGAGCAACGTTTGTGATGTTGTCTTATAGTTATTTATTTATTTATTATACAAGGTGTTTGGTAAAAGCCTTATAAAGCCGAATATGGTAGACAGGGACCATCAAACTGAACAACTTTTACTATGGGACCAACTCTGAAATCGCGAAAAAAAAATCAGCTGTTTCATACAAAAATTAAGAACGAAAATTTCAAAATGTAGGAAACAGCAGATTTTGATTTCAGAGTTCGTCCCATAGTAAAAGTTGTTTAGTTAGATGGTCCCTATCTACCATATTCGGCTTTATAAGGCTTTTACCAAACACCTTGTATAAAAGTTATAACTATTTATTACCAATTTTCCTAATTGACAATATAATTTTTAATTAACACCTAATCATCGACGAAAGCGTACGACGTTAATTTTACCAGCATCTACGAGTACAATATAAATAAAAATAAATATTTAACCCCTATGTCAAGACCGGCCAAACCCAGGCACGCGGGCCATTTGTGGCCCGCCGAGGCGTTTGCATTTGCCCGCCAGCGCAGCGGTCGGAAAAATTTTGCCCACCTAGAAAATCTTTGGGCCGCCCTTGCTCTTCATCATTTGTGATACTCGTAAAAATTTGGTTGGTGAGTAGTTCTGCGTACGCATGTGAAGGTACCTACTTGGCCTAGAGAAACATTTTTATAATTAACAAGAATGAACGTTTGTTTGTTTTCTATGCGTTTCTAAACCATTGTATGTGGCAGCTGGCAGTGCAACGCATGCCGGATACAGCAAGAATAAGACATGTTTAGCTTGATTACAAAAATACAACGTTTATTTATTTAGTTCACTAGACGAGTAATAAAAAACCGCATCGATATCGGCCCAGTAGTTTCCGAGGATAATGGTAACAGACAAACATACCAACAACCTCTAACCCCAAACGCATATACCGCCTCCGTTCCGTTCCGTCCGTCGTGGGTAAAAAAAGTACTGAATTCATTTTCTGTCACTGTTCGAAGAGTCTTTTGCATATTGAGTAAGTACCTACCCCTGAATTATCATATCGGAACGAACCTATTAGGGGAACAGCGACCGCGACTACCGACGCTCAATACTTTTAGTAATGCACTAAAGTGGATTGAATAGAACCGATAATACTGTAACATTATATAATATTCTTTCAACATTTTTCTATTCAATTATACTCGTACTAATTGCTTATCTATTGCTAAAGTAATAAAATAATATGCCCTGACACTTTGCTGAAGCGCTTATGGCGGAGCTTGACAGACTGATCGTACTCCATCACGTTTGTTAATC
Organism: Agriphila straminella; assembly: GCA_950108535.1. Lineage (NCBI taxonomy): Eukaryota > Metazoa > Arthropoda > Insecta > Lepidoptera > Crambidae > Agriphila > Agriphila straminella. The sequence continues at coordinate 1,697,849 of OX467303.1, read as the reverse complement.
AACGCTCGTCCCGGCCAGGTGTCGGATGGGTGACCGTTAAGTGGCATTACAACAGAGCGCTTCCGAGCTTTGTAGGGCACGTTAAACCGTCAGTCCCGGCTGTTGTCATCTGATAACAGTATAAGCCAAGTAAGATAATCTTATTATCTTTCATATTACGCAGAAACAATGTAAACACATTAATTTTCATAAAATGTTACAAATAATAAAAAAGTTTTCTACAGCTTCTACAACTTTTATACTTGGGACTTGTTTGTATTCATAGCATTTGGATTAGCTCCTTTTTCCAACCAACATTACTCTGGACGTTCAATAAAAATGATACACGATGTTGAAAAAAAATTTCATTTAATTGTATTATTATCTATGCTTTCTCTTACTAACGCTTAAATTATTATTGTTGCATTCTGATTTAATTTGAAGACAAAAAATATATAAATATTTTAAACAAAATATTTTCACCATATTTCATTTAATTTAAATTTAGGGCGCTTTCAAGGAAGAAGCGCTGCAGCAGTGGCGTAGCTGAGCAGTCATGCTACTAACTTTCAAGTACTAATCTATTCTATGCTGTCATACAACATGTAGGCGCGGTCAATGGTACGAGTACTTCTGGATTTTGTATGAAAATTACAAGTGGAGCGGTTGCTACGTGACAGTTGGTTTTCACGCCACTGCATTGTTCATGCCAGGGCTGTCAAGGAGCAGTACCGAAGGTAGTCTAAACATAAGTAATCGATACTACTTGATATCGATACTGGATCTAGTTAAGATTGATTTAATCTAATTTTAATATTCCTATACTAATACATTCTTGTTTTGATCAGTAGGTAGTCTCATGGTCCCTAGACGAAATGTAGCTTGCAATATTAATTTGTTTTAGTTTCCCATATAGTTTCTAATTTAGTTATGTTTACTTTCTAAGAATGCTGTGTATACTTGTAAGTGGCTTACATACATGCCCTTGTGTTATAAGCGATAATAATTTAAATGTTGTGTATGTTTAGCTGTAAGTATACCATTATAAATAAAATTAAAAAAAATAAAAAAATAAGATACTATCCGTGTTATTACAAAAGATTTTTAATGTTTACCTAAACACCTGTTTAAATGTGACGCTGTCACTTTTTTGTCAATATTGTTTGACAGAGACAGCATCACATTTAAACATGTGTTTAGTTAAACGGTGTTTAAAAATCTTTTGTAATGACACGGTTTCTGTTTATAAATACCTAAGGCAATTTTTCTACCGTTAAGGGCCCTATAGCCTATGTATTCTGTGCCATAGCCCTCAAAGTGGCGCCCTCATCTTAATCAAATTTATTGCTCGCTAACTAAGTACATAATGTATCGAAAATTTACATGCACAGATTTAGACTTAGGTTCTATGGTTTATTTACACACAATAACCGCAGTAAAATATAGTTCGTTGTAGTAGTAGTAGGCAAAAGAGCAAAAAGTAGCCACTTAAGGCACTTTTTAAATAAATAATTAAAAAAAGCCTTACTGTGGGATAAAAATGGGTTAGTTAGCGACAAAGTAACTATTGGTAATCTGAAGTTAGGGTTGCCAACTTCAATCATTAACACGCCAATCGCCGACACAAAAAAATATTGTGTAATGCTAAGGGCCAAATGCTTGATAAATATTTACTCAAAAAGCCTCTTACGATGAGATCTGAGCAATAAACAACAGTCACCCGACCGCGCATCAAGTAAATTAATCCGATCACATTTCATCCAATTATCCGAGGACCTTTGTCTTGTGAACAATGCGAGGGAAAGATCATTAAAGTATAGTAGAGTAGGAATTAGGATAGTCCAAATCAGGTATTGGGCGGTGGTGAGACATGACAACCCTGGGTCAACAAAAGAAATACAGCTTGGCAAGAAAGTTTACAAACGGTTTCATTATTTTTATTTGTAGCAAAACGTAGTTATTGTACCATTCATTCATTCATTCATTCAAAAGTATCGAGCGTTGCCACACAATACTAAAGACATACTTTTTTGGTCAAACTGTACGGAGAGAAAGTAAAGCTTGGCTGAGTTTTCCCATCGGGTTTACAAATATACGTAATGAAAAAATAACGGTTTTTTTCACTTCAGCTTTAACTCATTTTTCATGACATCAGTGTAATAGAATAAAAATCAAGAAGTAGATAAAAAAACTGCTAAAAGTGTCCATTTTTGACACATTTGCTATCTACATCTACAAATTACAACGAGGGAATGTAATAATAATACCTTCTAAAATACCAGACTATGGGTATTAAAAAAATCTACGTTAAGTTTTAATAATATCATTTTCTATTCACAACTTAATACATAAAAATTTCTGAGGGTGCCACTTTCGGTATGGGATGCACCTAATAAACATTGTTCAAACTGATGTGAACAATAACCCTCTTGCAGTCGGGTAAAAATAGGCGCCGCGTCTGTACCGGCCCTAAGGCGTCATGCTTCAGTCGTTTGTTTATCCCCTTTTATTATTATTTCCAACTCTTGAATAAACCTAACCGTCTGTAGATAATTTATTCGCTTATTCAAACATTGTGATTGTTTTAAAACGAATAATAAAAAGCAACAACGTGCCGGGCGGCCGAATGACGGGATTAGTCACTTTCGGCCTAAACCTCGAAAGGGTTCGAACAAAGGCTTTTTGCGTTGATCGAATGAATTCATTAATTAAACAGGTGGTTTGTGTGGGTTGTAATATTGAAAAGGGGAACCATAAAATGATTTTACAAGGCAAGGTGAAAGGTGAGGAGCTCGATGTTGAGTGCATTTCATGTCTTCGAAAGACAAAACTGCGGTTAACATTCACTAGTTGTCGTTATTCTTTTCAAAATTCGAAAATAATTTATTCAGTCTAGGCTGTTACACGCACTTGTGAATGTCATAGAAGCTACGCCATCGGTTCGCAAACCCTAAGCGGGAGACCTTGTAACGAGAAGAACCGGCAAGAAACTCGTCAAGAGCTGCTTTTTTCTCCCTGTTTTTTATACAGAATCGTCAACATTGAAAAATGAGCTCCACATTTAAAGTGAGGTCATTTTCCATCACATAATTAACAAAAGTTTGCACACAATGGGTAGGTAGGTTGAAATTAAATACCTACTACATATCGGATAGGTAATTGTGAGAGTAAATAACTTTCAACTAGTTGAGAAATCAGTAATCACTCTGTCTGCTACTCGAAAGTGCACCTAAGTAGGCAAAATTTACCAAAAAACACTTGATACAAGACATAAAAATAAAAATAGAAAACGCAATTTTTACAATTCAATAGGCGTTAATATATGCACTCAGAAGCAGACCCATTCCCACTGGCAGCACCCGTTCACGAGCATGACCCATGGACCAGCCATCGCTTCGCTCAACCATATTTGAGGGAACGTAACGACCCGCCCCTCACGACACCACCGCAGAAATGATTAAAGAGAGCATGACACACTTAGGCTACCCATCCAGGCACTGAATTGAAAACTAATATCCAAAAGCTTTTCATATGCCATCTAGTAGGATGCGTCGCAGTCGCAGTACAGTTCATTCGCTTTGAAGATGACAGCAGTCGTCTTCTTTAGCTATAAAGTTAACCGCAGAGACAAAACGTCGCGTTCGTGTTAATCGCAGTGTCTTTCGAAGTCATGAAATCCACTTCTCGATGGCGGCGCAGCAGTGGATTAGCACATTCGCTGTTAGGGAACGTACCCATACTACAAGACCCATTTATACCCTTACTATACCCTTTGGTGACCGCCCGTAGTAGATGCCAAGACCCCCACCCCCTAGTTTTCACGTAGTAATTCATGGATAATGGTTTTATATCATTTTCCATGTGACCAAGCATGGTATTTTAAAGTATTGTACGCTCTGTACTGACCCTGCCGAAGTGGTGCCACATGAGGTAGTTCAGCACGGCGTCCGTCATGCCGCGCGCGCGCAGCGACCGGCTGTTCAGCCGCTGGTACCCCCACTCGATCCAGCCCGCCTGGCTGCTCGTGCAGTTGATCAGCGCCAGTGCGTCAACCTATACAAACAGATTTTGTTACAAAACGAACGGAAAGGCGTGGATTCCAGGCGACAAGGCAATCCATGTTATTTTTTAGTTCATTGAAAACCTCTCGTGGGGTTGATCAGACCATCAAACTGAACTACTTTCATTACGGGACCAACCTTGAAATCGCGAAAATAAAATCAGCTGTTTCATACATTTCGTTGGAGTAGGCATTGTACGAGTACTTTTGTAGGGAACAGCTGATTTTTTTTCGTGATTTCGAGGTTGGTCCCAAAATGAAAGTTATTCAGTTCGATGGTCTGATTAACCCCACGAGAGGTTTTCAATTAACTAAAAATAACCTTGTAGATACCTAACGCCATGGAAGGACATCAAGGACATGCCTAAGTGTACGGCCACAGTATCGAGCGTCGGGCAGGGTGGGGCGGGCAGCGTCCATGCTAAACAAAAAGCGTTAGCATTTGTTTTATATGAACGCTACCCGCCCCGCCCGACGCTCGGCACTCTGGCCGTGTCTAAACATCAATGCTATAGATAGATAGGCAAGCGCTCGCCCGCTATCATACCTGATGATGAAAGATGAGATCTACGATGGAACGCGCTTGCCTAGATTCAATCGCGACTTGAATGCCCCCAGGTAGACCTATCGGGAAACACAGACTCAGACAAGGAGTTCCACTCTCTAGCGGTACGGATTAAAATTGGAAACAAAACGCTTTGTGCGAGTTTTTGGAATATCCACCAGAAAACGGTGGCGCTGATTCGTACGTCTGGTTGTCCGATGGAAGAAGGGAGACGCCGAAATGTATCCGATAAATAACCGATAAGCTTACACCTTGCGTCTATGATCGAGGCTTTCGAGCTCACTACAAAAAAGGTAATGGTTGCCGATGAGCTTCCTGGCCCTACGTTCAATAGATTGAAGCGTCTGGAGCTGGTATTGGAGCTGAAATACTATCGATGCTAATGAAAAAGATATATTGCACGAAGTACAACGTGACATGAAGAAACCAATCCTATTGATATTAGTTTTTCTGAAAACATACAAACAAACAACTTCTCCAAATGCATATAACGCCGCTGCTCCGTTCCATTCCATCCGTCGCAGCGTGGCCAAATAATTTTTGCGTCCATTTACCTTTTGCGGATGCGTGAGCGCGAACCGGGCGAGGATGTTGGCGCCGAACCCGACCCCGAAGCCGATGAAGGTCTTGATGCCGAAGTGGCCCAGGACGTAGTTGATCTGGTTGGCCAGCTCGTCCATCGACGGGTACACGTAGCTGGAACAATAGTATAAACTCTTTTAAGGGTTTCAGCGCACAATAATGTGTTGTGATTTCAGTTTTTTTGACAACAATGTGAAGTGCATATGTGCCTACGCATCACTTAAAAAGATGACTCTCCTGTTGATACCACAACAGGGAAAAATCTCTTGACATTTCTAAAATGTCATGACGGGGACACTGGAGATCGGCGTTTACGTCGTAGACGCCGTAGCCGTAGCAGCTACAATGAATGGGAAAGAATGTTATGAAAACGATACGGTTTACGTAGCAGTAGTACGAATATATGTATATCCTTCGCGAGAGGTGCAATTATGGCAAAGGTAAGCAGTTCTATAAAAAATATGAGGTGAGGTGGGATTTCTAAAAGGTAAGCCGATGGGAATCGACTCTTATGGACCATCCGCCACTAGGTAGGTATATAATATTCGAGAAGCAAAAATGAGTTTGTTTGTTTGTTATGCTTTCACGTCTTAACTACTCAATCGATCATCATGAAATTTTGCATCGCGTCGCATACGCATTGTCAGTGGTACAGAAAAAGACATAGGATACCCTTCATTCAGAAAAAAGTACTGTTCCCTAGGGATAGAAAAATAATGTGCATGCAGGCATAGTCGGTGCGGTCGCTAGTAAATTGAAAGTTGTAATTACAGTTAAACACCGCTCTAAAAAGTGTCATTGTAAGAATTTTCAACTATCTATAGATTTATATTAAAATATAATAATCCTTTACGGATGTCAATTTTCCATTTCGATAAAATCGTTTTGTTTTAAAAATACTGATAATTGAGGGAATTGAGATAAAACAATATAATGGTATTTTCAAATTTGAGATTTTTGCATTCACAATGCTATTTTTATATAATACTAAATAATATACTAGAAAAAATTCGATTCGCACCCTTAGAGCAAGCAACCAATGCTCTAAGCTCGCACCAGATCAATTCTCAGACGGGAATTGATCTGGTGCAAGTCGATTTTTTTTAGTATATTATTTAGTATTATACAATGTCATGTTCAGAAACAATACAAACGATGGAAAATAATAACGACAGAAAATGTTTTTTTTTTTTTCGATAGATATTTACAAGCTGTCTCGTCTTTCATTATGAGAAAGTTTCGTTTTCTGTCGCTTTGAACAGTCGTGGTCGTTACCTTTGTATTGGACCGAAATCAATTGCTTTTACGAAAGATCATATTAAGCCCTTTTATTCTTACAAAGGCATTGACAGATTGTGAGAGGGTTATGATTATGACAAAGGCTTGTAACTTCTAATACTTTTTTTAATCACAAAAGTTAGTAAAAACTGATCTCCAACCAAATACAACAATGGATTCAGAAATAAATTATAAATGTGTCTACTGTCTATCTTCGGTTTGAACATGTTGTAATATAACTATAGTATTGTCATTTCAATACTTTAATATTACGCCATACTATTTTTTGTGATTACTTCCTTCAATTTAACCACAATGTTGCTATCAATAAAAATGATGTCATTAAAAATCCATAGGATTTATTTAGAGTAATTCCTGAAAGACTGCGATAGTGAGCACCGGCGGGGAGCGCCCGGCGGCGGCGGCGTATCGAGCTGTTACATAATACTGCGGCAACTCAGCACCCCACAGCTAAATTCAACCATTGCTATGTGCTTACGTGGAAACTAGCAACGTAATGACGAAAGGTTATTGCACCCAATTGTGTTGGTATCGCGTGACGTTCGCGACCAACGTCACCAGGCTTAGGGCGGCAGTGCGTTGGCTGGCGCTTAGCGTTTAAGAAGCTGTGCGGGGCTGCCCCGATGGATATGGTGTGAATATTCGCGTGACGCTCGCGACCAACGTCACCAGGCTTAGGGCTGCGGCGCGGCGGCTGGCGCTAAGCGTTTGAGAAGCTGTGCGGGCTGCCCTGATGGATACGGTGTGAATATTCGCGTGACGCTCGCGACTAACGTCAACAGGCTTCAGGCGGCAGTGCGGCGGCTGGCGCTAAGCGTTTGAGAAGCTGTGCGGGCTGCCCTGATGGATACGGTGTGAATATTCGCGTGATGCTCGCGACCAACGTCACCAGGCTTCAGGCGGCGGTGCGGCGGCTGGCGCTAAACGTTTGAGAAGCTGTGCGGGCTGCCCAAAATGGATATACGGTATGAATATTCGCGTGACCCTCGCGACCAACGTCACCAGCCTTTAGGCGGCGGTGCGGCGGCTGGCACTAAGCGTTTGAGAAGCTGTGCGGGCTGCCCCGAATGGATATACGGTATGAATATTCGCGTGACCCTCGCGACCAACGTCACCAGCCTTTAGGCGGCGGTGCGGCGGCTGGCACTAAGCGTTTGAGAAGCTGTGCGGGCTGCCCCGAATGGATATACGGTATGAATATTCGCGTGACTCTCGCAACCAACGTCACCAGCCTTTAGGCGGCGGTGCGGCGGCTGGCACTAAGCGTTTGAGAAGCTGTGCGGGCTGCCCCGAATGGATATACGGTATGAATATTCGCGTGACTCTCGCAACCAACGTCACCAGCCTTTAGGCGGCGGTGCGGCGGCTGGCGCTAAGCGTTTGAGAAGCTGTGCGGGCTGCCCTGATGGATACGGTGTGAATATTCGCGTGATGCTCGCGACCAACGTCACCAGGCTTCAGGCGGCGATGCGGCGGCTGGCGCTAAACGTTTGAGAAGCTGTGCGGGCTGCCCAAAATGGATATACGGTATGAATATTCGCGTGACCCTCGCGACCAACGTCACCAGCCTTTAGGCGGCGGTGCGGCGGCTGGCACTAAGCGTTTGAGAAGCTGTGCGGGCTGCCCCGAATGGATATACGGTATGAATATTCGCGTGACCCTCGCGACCAACGTCACCAGCCTTTAGGCGGCGGTGCGGCGGCTGGCACTAAGCGTTTGAGAAGCTGTGCGGGCTGCCCCGAATGGATATACGGTATGAATATTCGCGTGACTCTCGCAACCAACGTCACCAGCCTTTAGGCGGCGGTGCGGCGGCTGGCACTAAGCGTTTGAGAAGCTGTGCGGGCTGCCCCGATGGATACGGTGTGAATATTCGCGAGACGCTCGCGACCAACGTCACCAGGCTTAGGGCTGCGGCGCGGCGGTCGCGCTTCGCGTTTGAGAAGCTGTGCGGGCTGCCTTGATGCATACGGTGTGAAAACGCCACAGTACAGGACAATTTTTAATATACAAACGGATCGGCTAATGCTAACTGAAGAAACTGTATTGGAAAATGCAATACATGTAACTTTGATTAAAAGTAGCTGTTAGTTTCCCTTAACAAATAAAAAAATATGTAAACAGTGAAACCATATTAAGAACAAGAACAAATGACGTCAAATCTCTTAAAGTAAATGCTGTATTGATGTATGAATAATTTATTGTTCAGTCGATTGTATGGGTAAGGGCGGGTTTGTCGTTTCGGCTGCGAGCTAAGTGGACAATCGTGTGTGGCCCATCCGCCTCTCCCATGAATAAGGTATGAGCTCGAATCATAAACAGACCGTACCAACTCAAACTATTGACCGTCACATACAGTATTGATTCATATTGTCATAATAGTACTTTTGCATTTCCGTACAACCAGGGCTGGAAGTTATAAGTAAAAAAAAGCAAAAAAACACGCTTCCGCGCACATTGTAAAACTTGACACAAGATGTACCAAAACTTAATGTACCGCCCATTTTTAGGCTCCTATTACACAAATTTTTAACGATAAAACAAAAATATGATCTTTACCGTTTCGTTAATGTTTATAGAAAATGATTGGTTTAACGTGTTCAACTTTATAAATATCGTTGAAATACATAGAAGCGATGCCAACCGCACCAAATTTTTACGAAAATACATGATTCAAGTTTCAGTTTTATCGCGTTTATTATAAAATAAGTGATCGTGACTCAAGTCTTTAGTAACATTTGTTTCAATAAAATCTCTGTCCCGTTTCTCTGAAATGAATGCATTATAAGTTTTATACGTACAAATATATTAGGAAAACTGTTTGTTATTCCTAAGACGTTTTGCATCGCACGACGGTTCCGGGTAACCTATTTGCCTCGACCATTTTCCTGTTGCAACTCAGGAAAATTCTGTTTGGGCTGCTTTAATCGTTTTGTAATCATGGGAAAACAATTTTGAGAGTAGAAAAGGTTTAACTATCTCGATGGGTTTAACTGCTGATTCAGTAAAAACTCTTCTAGGACTTGCTTTTGGTTTAGAACAATTTACCACTGAGCAGCGCAGCGGTTTTTATACTTCTACAGCACACATACGTAATTTATTTTTCGGCTTGTAGAGCCAGACCGACCGACCTTTTTATTAATGGCACAGAATAAATAACAGTATACTATTAATGGATTGGCTAAGAAGGATGGGCCATAACCCACTACGCGGGTCCAATGTGGATTGGTAGGCGTTAACAACTGTAAATGCAGCCACGTCCGCGCCTCCTGAAGAATGGAGGGAGCTCAAGATAATTTAAGACCATCCAATGACGGACCCTGGGTATAGTCGCTTTACCACCGAAATTGGATGCTGTACCTAAGCCAAGCCACTACGTCATTCAGCTCCTCGTACGTGACATTGTGGTTCTCTATATTTCGGCAGTCATTGAGATGCAGTTCATCTGATGCTCGTACCGTGTAACTTCCCTTTGTTTATAGGACCGTTTGAACAGATCAGTCGCTACTGGATAGTTACAAAATCGCATCGGATTGTGTGTTTATTTGATCCGGAATACTGTGTTGTGTGTGTATATACACGCTCATACAACTACATATGCAGTCGCCGATTAAAAACGTATCGGATAAAACGGATTGCTGTGTGACCAGGCACTTGGATGTTATACCAGCAGGATAACGTTTTCGTTCTACGTCGATGTCAGGATAATTATTACCTATATATGTTACGGCTAATACCCAAAGTGCGGCTAAACCTAGTTTTAGCCGGCTAAAACTAGGTGTAGCCGGTAGCTGTTGGTTAAAACTAGGTGAACCGATCTGCTTTACCAGTGTAGGTCCCAAATATAGGTTAGAAATTTCGAGGTGTTTTTTTTTAACTGACAACAGAAATAACTTTTTGAATACCCCATGCTACACCTAGTTTTAGCCGGCTACATCTAGTATTAGCCGCGAGCAAATCGGCTACACCTAGTTTTAGCCGGCTAAAACTAGGTTTAGCCGCACTTCGGGTATAAGCCGTAACATATATTCTAAAACGCAACTGTACGCAAGGAAATCTTGCGTACAGTTCACTAGAAATAAATAACTTTTTACGGATTACAGCGCGTATTTTGGTATTAATTCAGATGTTATTTTAGAATTATTTACTAAGTAAGTATTACCTATAGTTAAACGAGTTGCATCGCGAGATTCGCGTCGCGAGTGCATCGGCAGCCCGTGGTTGAGCAACACCGTTGTGGGTTACGCAACACTGCGCCACTGCGGCACTCGGCGCGACCAGGGACGAGTTGGGAAATAAGGGTTTTACAAATAGAACTAAAATTAACGTTTGCTGAGTATGTATATCTTAGCAGTATAACTGAGCTCATTAATCAATATCGAGCTCATGCTTCATATCGATATCCATAAGAGATAGGTACCTAGGCTTCACAAGGCGGCGGGAAATATAACACTTGTCTGTACTTTATTATTACTGGGTCAGGTAATCGGAGACAAATTTATACAAGTCGATTGACACAAAATGAGAAGGTGTTGTTTTGTTTAAAACATAGTTTGAATCCTTGGATGACTTGAGACGTGCGTGGTGCGAGGAATTCGATGGCGATTGCTATGTGATGGGATGGGTGACCAAAGTACTATTATTTCGAGCTCCTCTGTGCTTTGGAAGCTTTATCCCAGCTGCATTTGCATTCGATAAAACCCGTCAGTTCTCATGGTTCTCGTGATGGTTTGCACATCCTCCTCATTCACCTACAAGGAAGGTCTGTGCCCCAGCAGTGGGGAAATGAAAAATGGCGGATGGCGATACGTGCCGATTCGCTTGCTACTTTACTGGTCTTCCGTGCTCATTGATCTGTACCAATGTTTGCACTAAAAGATGGTATAGGCACAGCACAGCACAGCGCAGCGCAACTCGATGTTGATTAGCCAGTAGCCACCCTAATATCCTGTTTATTTGAAAGGTCAGGTTTTACTGTGGGTTTGACTGCTGCGTAGGTAAGGTAACAAAAGACAATTGGAATTCATTTAGAAATCACATTTATGACCTTTGGCTTTACCCAATGCTCGACACTAAACCTAAAGTGACTAGAATCCCGAGTTGGTCGTTTGAAGTTTCGCAATATGGTACCGAGTAAGATTTTGGAAAATTCACCAATTCACTCACCCAAACATTTGGTTCAGATTTTTTAAATGTTCATAAACGGTGGATTAAGTATTTTATATTGTTAACAAAATAAAAACAGTAATTTCAGTTGTCAGCTTTTGAAAAAAATGCTAACGGTTACATCGCTGAAATCATCTAATAAAATAATATTCTTCAAAAACACTTGATGTTTTTTATGTTCACATCAAATGAAATACTTACATAAAATTGGCATTAAGAACTTTAGACAAGGGGCCGGGCATTTCGTTTTAAGCTGTAAAAATGTTGCCCCGGAAAAATCCGGACGTACGCCACTCTGGGAAGTCGCGCGGAAAATCGGAAAATATGCCTCAAATGATTCCTTTGCCCGGAAAACTTCATAGAAATCTTTAAGAGGAGAAAGACTATGTAACCTATAGAATGGTCATTTGTGCAACATTATCCACGTTTATTTTTCATTTTCTCGCATCAATTTGATTCACAAATACAGATACATACATACATACATACACTCACGCCTGTTTCCCATGGGGGTAGGCAGAGACTATAGATCGCCACCTGCTACGATCCTTGCACACTTCTTTCGCTTCATTCACATCATCAATCTTTTCATACATGCCCTGCGGTTTTTGTCACTGCGAACAGATACAACGGCACAAAATTTAATGATCTTTGCATTTTTTACAGTAAAAATTTTCGAGCATTAAACTTTCGCAATAACAAAACGAAATAACTGTTTTACTAAAGTTTTATTATCAAGGAACTGCTCAAACCTAAGAGGCATTATTAAACTGATACTAGGGAAGAAAGCTTCTAAATTGGCCGTAAAGGGAGCATGATGTGGAGCAAAGCACGGTGAACGAGTTATGGCGGGAGTAGCGATAAAACGGCCAGTGCGATTGTGTAGTTTTATCGGAGTATCTCTTGCGGGCGAAATAAAAGTTTTTATTGGGAGGTGTTTCCCGACCGTCTGGTGCCACCTTAACTCGGTTGACAGACCGGAACAGGGTTGCCGCGTTCTGGAACAAATCGTACATTTCTCTATTGTATTAGGGGAGTCGCTGGGAAAGTGCGATCGTTATTTTTTGTTCTTGAAGTAAGGTTTCGCAGCTACACGAGTTATGGGAAGGATTGACAACCGGTTTGGCTACTACGGTAAACAATACCATAAAGCAGTAGCTGCGGTTAACGATTAAACCAAAACTAAATCATTACCGTTTCAGTGTCGTTTACAGAAAAATACTCGCTTGAGTTTTGTTAAAATTGTTGAAAGCTATGCTTAAGGAGCCTTGGGTGCCAATTTTGGACGATTAAAATAAGAATTCTAAAGCTAAACTACAGATTTTTAGGTAAATATATAAAACCTAAATGACAAACGTAACGATTTTGTATTTATCGTTCAACTTTAAAATTTCGATTTTAAAAGTTCAACTGGTGCAGACATCTCACTGCCCATAAACCGTTTATTTGACAGATAGATGTGGCACATTGCTGCATTACTTTGGTAAGTTTTTATTTGTGCCAAAAAGAAGCATCAATGTATCACACCCTGAAAGCGATTGCGATAGATTTTGAAATTAGACAACTAGCCCCCTTATCTTACGTTTAGCCAGAATCTAATCAAATAGCCGATAGTCGTCGACCGATTGCACGCCACTGCGGTGTTGTGCACCAGTTGCCATAGCGACGGGGTTTTGCTTATTTTGCACCACCACCGCAAACCGATTTTAAGGTCCCGTACGAAAATGGTAAAAAGGAACCCTTGTGGTGCAACCCAGTATGTCTGTTTGTCACAGTTGGATATCTCAAGAACTACTAATGCTAGAAGTGCTGCTATACTCGAAATAGATGACATTTGCCCAACTTTTTGGAAATAAGAGAGATTTTTTTGCAACAAAGACTGAAAGGGGTCTTAAAAATTCAAAGTGGGGCTGTAGGGCATGTGCGGTATCATATGAAAGAGCGCTGTTTTAGCATTTTCCGATCTTTTTCATTTTTTAGGCCGCATTTTTTCGACATTTGATAAAAAATGTAAAAAAAATACCATCCTCCCCCTAATCTCAGAAATTTGCAGAGGAAAATCAGAAATTATTTTATGTGATAGAAAATGTAAATATTACAGAAAAAATACAACAAAAAATACATTAATTGTACTATCAGTCCAGAGATGGCGCTGACCTAAAACTGCAATATTATTATTGATGGTACGGAACCCTCGGTGTGCGAGTGCGATTCGCTCTTGACCGGTTTTTTAATTCTGCAATTAACTCCTTTGCAGTCATACCGTGTACCTAGGTGCAATATTTGCATACCTATATGAGACAGGTTACTAGGTTAGGTTAATGAAAACATGCAGAAGTTCACATCTTTGGTGCCGGCAAAATAAACCTAGTGGGCTGTAGACCTTGGAAGCTTGTCTTTGCATTGTACCATTGTTATTAAAAAAATGCGCCATTTTGAAAAAAATCTGAAAATTGAATCGACAAAGAAATCCATAAAATTAACACGAGAATAGGTTGAGGAATGCGATCTGTAGAGAACAGGAGCCCAATCGCGGTAATTCTGAACGATAAAACCAAAAACGTTACGTTGTCATTTAGGTTATATTTACTTAAAAATCTTTGGATTAGCTTCATAATTTTCACTTAAATTGTCCCAGATTGTAATCCTAGACTCCTTAGGCAGAGTATTTAAAATTTTTAACAAAACTAAAGCAAGTATTTTTCTGAAAACGAAACTGAAACGGTAACGATTTAGCTTTGGTTTTATCGTTGAAAATTAGCGCGATTAGGCCCCTGAAGTAAGCATTTTTGCCCAAGCTGAAACGGTCCTAAATATGATATTACTTGTATGTTGTACCTATCAGCTATAAGTTGGATGAGTGACCAAAAATGGTATACGTAATTCGTTTTGAATAAAATAGGTTGTCCTTGTCCAGTCGTTGGTAAATACACTTGCTTGAGGATCAAATTATGCAAATGATTGAAAAATTATAAAAGGGAAAAGTTCTACTACATTATTATAGGTACGTCTGTCGAGTCTACATATAATATTTTTGTATATTTAATTTCAAACCAAATGGAATATGGAAAACCATATGAGACACAATTATCTAAATTGATGAGATTTTCTTTTTTGTTCACTATCATATAATAGTGTGTTGACGAAAGTTATATAATGGGGGACTTTTTACAAAACACAAAATCGCCTACGGAGATTCCGCAAGCGGAAAGGAATCATTTTGCGTTACTAAGCTTAATAAGCTTTGTTTGTCTGACAACTTATCTTCGATAAGAGATAAGCTTATTAGTAGCCGACACTATTAAGGCGAGGCCAGTTCACGATCTGATGAAAAGTCTGATTTTTGAACTTCCAATGTGAAGAACTGATGTAAAATTCTACTTCACAAAAATTACTGTAGACTGAAAAAGAACAAAGAAGCATAGTAACCGAACAGAATATTGAAAAATGACATGGTACCTCTGTAAAAAAATCCTAAATAACACCATAAAAACTTATAAAAATAAATTTCAAATCGTCAGATTTCGTAATTTTCAACGACAGTGATATGATTTTTTATGCAAAAAGGATAGCTTTTTTATCGATCTAACACAATAACCGAGTACATTTTTAATAAATGATCCAGTATTTCAGAAATCAATAAAAATGTACTAAAATTCGTCAAATTTGTAGCGAAGCGTCAATTAAAGTTATGCAATATTCAACCTTATTCTAAAGACATAGTGAAAGAGTAAATTTCGTGAACTGGCCTCGCCTTAACTATTGGAGAATTACAGCTTGTAACTAAACTAAGAAAACCGTTCTCATTACAATAATATAAGAAAAATAAAAACCGGTCATGAGCGAGTCGGAATCGCGCACCGAGGGTTTCCGTACCATCATACATAAAATACCATACAACAAGTAACTGTGCATCATAATAAATACACTGCAGAGCTGTAGAATAATAAAATTATTATTGCAGTATGAGGTCAGCACCATCTCTTGACCGATAGTGGAACTATTTTTTTTCTTAGGCCAGCGCCATCTCTTGACCGATAGTTTACGTTTAGTTTACTCGTGACTTATTAAATTTTTCTTAGGTCAGGGCCATCTGTAGAGGAACTAATTAATGTATTGTTGGTTATTTGAATTTTTAAAAAAGTATGTTATATTGAGACATCGTTTTATTTTCCTGTAATCTTTTCATAAACTACTATCACATAGAATTATTTCAGATTTTTCTCTTTGCAAACTTCGGAGATAAGGGGGGGGGGGCGGTATTTTTTTTACATTTTTCATCATAAGTCGAAAACTATGCGGCTTAAAAAAAAGAAAAAAATGATTTAAAATGTGCAAACAGCGCTTTTTCATATGATACCCCACATGCCCTAGTCGCCCTACTTAAAATTTTTAAGACCCCTTTTCAGTCAGACTATTTTTTTTTCTTTCTTATTTGCAAAATAGTTGGACAAATGACATCTTTAACTATTCCAAGTTGCTACCATTAGTAGTTCTCGATCCAGCTGTGACAGACAGACAGACAGACTGAGTCACACCATAAGGGTTCCTTTTTACCATTTTGGTACGGAACCTTAAAAACCAAATTTTTCACCTTCACATTTAACTGACATAATAAGGCCGTCACCCCATTGCGTACAGTTACTATAGAAGTATAGAAGCTTGATATTTACCAATGGCGGTATTGTAAAGAATGCGACCTTTGGTACACACGGCCACAAAGCACAGGGTATAATGAGAAACCCAAGGTCACCGTCAGGTAGCGCCTTTGTTCATGCAAATATCGACACAATGCCATGGTTTCAGTTAACTACTCAGCTTTTAAAGGTTTGAAATGTTTATATAATAGAGATGGCCCGTGCCCAGAAACATTATAATAAATATTTCCGTCTTATCCATGTTCATCCTAAAGTCACACTCTTTGGGATGCACCATGACAACTTCGAGAATTGTGTTTGAGGTTCTTCTAGGTACATCATCGGCTTGATGTTGATGCCGAATCGTTTCTAGGCCAGAACGTAAATATCCACCAAAACAGCTCTGCAGAATTTCGGAGAAATTACCAAATTTTGAAATAGGTAATGGACGAGGTCGAAAGGAACAATAACCTTCCTTAAAAATGTAACTTTAGGGGATCGGAACGAAAAAACTACCCCAGAAAACGTTTTGGGAACGACAAGTTCCGGAATCCGGAAAAAAATTCAGCTGTTCCATACATTATAGTCGAGTCGATGTTGTACATTTCTATGGAACAGCTGATTTTTTTTCAAGATTCCGTGGTTGGCCCCATAGTAAAAGTTGTTCATTTACGTGGTCTGAAATCCCCATTTCATTTTTAGATATACTTAAAAAATAACGGTGTATAAGCTGGTGCTGAAGTTCCAGCAGCCGATATTAATTAACGGAGCGGAAAGTTCTCGCGGGCAATGGCGCGCTGCATGGTTGATAAGCAATTCTTCGAAGTCAAAATTTGAAGCAATTACACATAAACAAAAAATGAAATGTATTCTGACAATGATATATCGTTGCGTTTTTTTTGGATTTGGATTTTTTATTTTTTTTTCGATTACAATCTTACTAATATTATAAATGTGTAATGTAAGTTTGGATGTTTGTTACTACACAAAAACCGCTAAACATGAAGAAATTGGCACACAGATAAAATCCAATTTTGAAATTAGACAATTAGCCTCCGGATTAGCTCTAATAGTCTAAAGTGTTATTTGACGTCCTCCATAAAATGAATACAGCTACACTAATTACAAATTGATGAAAATGAAATTGAAATAATTGAAAAGGCTCCGGTTGATACTAAATATCTTACATCCGATAATTAAAATATCGGTCTCGAGATGATTCCGACGAACTGCCTCCCTGGAACTAATGAACTGCTCAAAGTTATTTTATTAAGCTTCTTTAGCTTTCATTTTTATTTTTATAGGATTGACCTAATATGGAAATTGGAATTAGCGATAGCTTAACTATACCAGCATTACCAGCTGCGTGGATTTTTTTAAAACATGGTGTTTGGTAAAAGCTTTATAAAGCCGAAGAAAGGGACTATCAAACTGAACAACTTTTACTATGGGACCAACTCTGAACTCTGTTGCGGAAACCGCCCGTATTGTGGAGAAGAAGAACATCAGAAACACTGGCGACTCAAATTATACTAAAGTTTTACATTAAAAGGATAGATAGGACAATCATGTCCAGTATATAACGCTTACACAAACAGTAAGTTCAACTTCAGCACCAGCACCAGTTTGCTTGATTGTGACAGGATTGAAGGCAATTCGCACACGAGCATCAAAATAAGCCGCGGTTGCGTCGCACGTTTCTGCGACTGATGTAAATATAGATACAGTAAGAGCAAAGATGACCGCTAGTATGATACTACTACAGAAATGACTATTTTAGACACCAGAGACTCCAACGACTCGAAATTTTATTCTACTACAAAAATTTCGGACCCAGTAACTGGGTACATGTAGACAAGATCGGCAGTAAGTCGTACTGTGCCCGAAAATAGAACGGGTAGCCAGTCAGCTGGACTGACTGTCTACACGAGCCCAGTAGCAAGTCAGCGCTGGACTGGGTTACTGTACTGCCATGTTACTGACCCTGTAAACCAGGCATGTTTTGGTGATCATACCACAGAATAAATAAATAATAGTAACCGTTTAGTATTTGTTGGATATATTATTTTTAGGAGTATACATACATTGGTCGTTCATTTTGCTTTGAAACTTATTCTTGAGCTAACCGCTGTAGCGCGTGTCAAAACCGCGACCTTACGAGCATTTAGAGTTAATTAGATGAGAAGGAACGCGCGACAATTTCAAGTTAATGATCGGGCGATATAAAGTGGTGTTTGAGCGACATTCCGGAGCGAGCGCGACGTAATAAGTTCCAAACTGCGTAAATAAGTTGGTGCTTATTGTTCGGCAATAAATGAGGACGTAAAACGATTAACGTAACGTTAAATATTTCAGATCTATAATTTAAACGAAGTAAGTAATTTAACACGACATCTTATACGATTAATAAATATAAAGATGAGTTATAGAACAATAAGTAGGTAGTCGTTTTATCTTGATTTTTCCCGTTTGCAATTAAATACGGTTTTTATTTCCCTCCACTCCGTCACTTGAGCTTAGAAAGTTAATTTTATTTGCGCAAAGTCTGCTTGGAGTCAATCAGATTGTGATCTACTTGGATGGGGAACCTAAGTGGCTTTCTACAGTGAATTGACATATAAAATCCACAGACAAATAGTGTGTTTTAAAACTCTTTCATTTCATACACCACTTTTGGTATTTTTACCCGAATGCAAGAGGGTTATTTTTTTCGCGCGTATCTTGTATGTATGTATGATTAAATATTAAAGGCAACCTAATAACATGCAGTCGGAGGCATGCATAAAGAAAATGACATTATGAATGATTTGAATTCTATGCTCCGACTGCATGTTATTATGTTTTAATCATGTTTCAAGCATGTTCCCATCTTTTCAGTTGTCTTGTCTTTTGATGCAGGCGGGTTTTTTTATTTTTAGAATTTATTTTTTTATACATTATTTCAATAAATAGTTTTTGTCAGACCATACACACCTCCGTAATCTTGTTTAATTTTCTTCATGTGATGAGAAAATAAGTCCATTGAGAAACGTAGAAGGACCATTGAGAAATAAAAATTAAGCAGTTGTCGGATGAGTTGTCATGTACCATCAATGGTAGGTACTGTCTAATGGTACCACGGCAAAGAAATGAACTCGTATTTATGCCATTTGGAAGGGCTACGCGGAGATTCTGTAGTCTCAAATTATAGTGATCTGCTTATTCGCGGTATACGGCAACTATATAAGCCAGCATGGACGAATTATAAGGTATCCTGCGCTGTTTATTTTACCAAACCCCTCGGCTACGACATACCCGCGCGCGCGTCCTGCGTCTTGTGTTGCGATGCGACTCGAAAATCACTGCGCGGTCGCGACGAGGAGCTGAGAGGCCGACATCGATACAGCGCGCAGTGGTTACCGAGACGCAAGACGCAGGACTCGCGCAAGGTAAGCAGGGTAGGTACTCATCTAGCTGTGTAGCATGTAATGTATCAGATACCTGTATCAAGTGAGTACATAGGCACGAGCCCGTAGCGAGCTGCTCGCGCGTGGTTCGCAGGGAGATCGCAGCGACCCGCCGAGTGGCGGTATCACTGCGAGCACAATGGTGGCTCGCGGTATGATCCGGGAGCTTGCAGCTAGATACGTGATGACCGTGGACGAGCCGTACTCACTTGAAGGTTAGATACATTACATGCTACGTTACATGCTACATGGCAGGTGAGTACCTTGCTGCACATGTCTTGGCTGTTTTGGAGCAACCGGTCACAAAATAGAGACTACAGAATTTAAGCTTAGTACTACGCGTGCTCGAGCAAAACGCACGCACACAGACAGCTTTCACCGCCCGACGACACTGCGTCACGCACGCACTCGAATTCGTTGGAGATTTCGGTTATACAGTGTCGGTGAGAGGTGTCTATTTGTGCGTTGCTCGAGCGCGGGTAGTACAAGCTTAACTATGTACCTACTCTCTATATAGTGCCCCCCCTTGGGTCCAAAACGGCTAATTAAATTTCATGAGCAGCGTAAATACCGTCATCTCCGAGACGGAGAGTGATGAACGACGCCGTGCGTCTGTAGTTGTTATCTGGGGACCTGGAGCTGAGCGTTTAAGGAACTTCTTTGATATAGAACTTATAAACATTTTTTACTTCCTTGCGTCGCATGCTGGTACTCGACGAGGAAGGTACCGACAGCACAGAATATATAATAGTACTAACGCCGACAGAGTGGCATCTCGGGCTCTATTGACGCACACTGAAATTGCAACTAGGCAATGTAGGTAACTAACATTGAACATATGAAAGTAAAATGTTCAAGTCGAGAATTATTCTCGATTAGGAGTGATGATGATTTAAAATAAGAGTAAAATTTATTTAAATTACTGATTGCCTCCTGAACTAGCTATTAAAACCTGTCAGGAGGCAGCCGCTCTCCAAAAGTGTCACATTACAGTAGCCAGTGCATAGGTACATAATTACTGATTCAAGGGAGTAAATTAATCTTGATAGCGTACGACGTTGTTGTTTTAGCTTACGAGACATGATTTCGGGAGATGAGGGTGACTACCATGTTATGATAGCAGAAATAAGAAATGTTAATGCGTTAAAGCGCTCATAAGGTAGATAATACAATTACAATTTACTTTAACAACAACACTATGCAGATGATATTATTAGCTGCAGGCTGCAGCTGCACACGTACCTATAGTGTTAGTATGGCTGTCGATCGTAAGCCATCTACATTATTGATATTGTGCTTTTGGGTTTAGTGCAATATCGTGGAGAGTCGAAGCCGAGTGTCTGAGACGAGATTAGAGGAAGCTCTCGTGCAGCTGCTATCCTATCAAGTATTTGGCATAACATTACTAATAGTTTGGTTATGGCAATAGATCTAGCACTATATGGGCAAAATAGCCTTTGGTTCATTATTGTAACCTACTTTCATAACTAGCTACGAACATTTATGTTCCATGAATTTAGTGTAAGCGATTGCTTTTCTTGTGATCTTGTCTACTTTGTAATAAATAATAATACATTGATTTATTAGATGGAAGAGAGGCATTAGGTGATATGCCGTCGACATAGCTCTGTGTAGTGAGCTATGTGTGTCGTGATTTCGCTATGCAATCATATCGCAACAGCTCCTTATTTAGATTTTTATTTTTCTTATTTCAGATTTGTCGTATTCTAAATTACTAGTTACCACTTTATAAAAGTAATTGCCAAAAATTGGTGCATTTTCTGCTTTCGCGGCAGTCGCTGAAATTTATAAAAACGGGTTGGAATTCCAGTTATTACTTTCCAACAAAATATTGTATGACAACATTAGTCATCAGTCCGTCAGTCTCAGTCAGTATCATATCATTGTAAAACTCCACAAGACCAAAATATTATTTTTATTACAGATGTGCAGTATTGTGTTCAATGTGTACGAGGATCTATCTATAAAAGAGTACCTACTTAGTAAGTAATATGAGTAGTATCGCAGCCCTCCGTCTTGACACAGGACGCGGCCGCCTTGAGACGGCTATTAGCTAGATTGGATGACAACCGGGCTATATCCACTCGCGGTCTAAACTAAACTTAATTACAAGATATCAGACGAGATAATGTGGTATACGATGAAAATCTATTGACAAGGCACAATCATGAGTCATTATTACAAATCTAGCCAACTTGTCACTCGTTGCGATATGCATTTATAAATCCCAAAATGAGATATTTTGCTGTCACAATAATCACGCACGAACACGCGAATGTTTGATGGAGCAGTACCGACATATTGTAAAATCTGACTTTATTACGTAGTTTCAGCGTACAGCTGAATGCTACATTCAGCGCTGAAGCCTAGAAAAGTAGGGGCTGGAAGTTTTTTTATTCTCTTCTTTACAAAGAGCGATATAGCCTTGCTGATGGTAGACGTGAAACCTAGCACCTCTAGTTATATTAGAACTTAACTATAAAATTCCCGAAATAAAAACGTTAACGAAAACACATTTTTCACAGCGTTGCTGCAGCCAGATAACGCAATAAGGAAAATATTTCCATCGTCTCCGCCATGGCATCTATCATTGAGAGCCGAACTGTGCAATTTCCCAGGAATTCCTTTCCGGTACGCTTGCGATGTGGAATGAAAGAGCCGCGAGTTTCTAAGCATGTTGAGTCGCATGGAAATCTGCAAGATGCACATAAAGAGGTTTTCAAAGTGTCCAAAGTCACAGAATATTCAATATTCAATGAAGCGCTCATGGCGGAACTTGACAAACTGATCGTACTCGATCACGTTTGTTAAGCAACGACCAGTCCGGCCAGGTGTCGGATGGGTGACCGTTAAGTGGCATTACAACTGAGCGCTTCCGTGCTTCGGAGGGCACGTTAAACCGCCCTACAGGCGGCTTGATAGACTCTAACACCAGAGGTGGCCACTATTCCTCATTCGATGAAACAAAGAAGAATATTCATTGTACATGATGTTAATGTATGAACCAAAAATGGGAAAACCGTTTCACCGTTTCATCACCATTAAACTGTTCAACTTTTACTCTATCTCTTAGAATGCTGATCATCAGATCACAGCTAGGTCAATCCTTGGCAGAGCACCAAGGCTTCAAAGTTGCCTTGTTTGTATGAATATCGACTGATGTCTTTAATTATGGACCGCCACTTTACGTATGGTGTCTGTAGAGCTAATGTTATTAGTGGATTTAAATGTTGCTTAAAGTTAAGGAACCTTTGTGCAACATTTTAATGCATTTGAAGAAATCTGGCTCATTGGCTTCTATCAGGACATTTGTTTTTTCATGTTATTTCTTTGAATAAGACAGGTATTAATGTCAACTTGTTATTTCACGTTCTACAGAAATATGTGATACGAATACTTGAAGAAGTCTTTAATTAGTCTTCAATTAACTTTTTGCCTTTACGATATTAATATTTGTATATTCACAGAATAAATAATAATAAAGATGGCATATATATTAAGATTGATGATGGTCTATAAATAAAAATAAATCTTATTGCGAGTGCTAAAGGTTCTCTTCGCAATAAATAACGGTTATCAGGGCAGTTAACCGTTTATGGCTGTTATGTTGCCTACCGGTGCAGGAGTAATGATGACGACGGCGCGCCGCCGCCGATGTGTTCAAGATGACGTGTCACGTGTGTCCATGGATATTACACTAAAATTGCACACATTTAGCTATCTAGATAAATTCAAGATACAAAATGTACTCGCTCTTTTTATTTTTACAAAATAGGGCTGTATGTAATGTAAGCTGAAATATGTGATGAAAATAGTTTGAAAGATCTACAAAACAACGAAGAATCTATTAGCAAACCGCAGGGAGAGCAAACAAGAGCAAATACCATATCCCACATTTTTGATATAACATATCACGGAACAAAAATAGGAAGTACAGTCACGAGCAATAAGATGTACACAACACACCATAGAACTTTGTCACAGTCATTACGTTTTGAATAACCTAGGTACAACATTATTGATTGAATGTGACATAGTTCTAAAGTGTGTACATATTATTGCTCGTGACTGTACATATGGACCCCCTAAACGATCAAAATTGCTTGTCAATCATTTACATTGCATTGCTTGTCAATCGCATTTTAATCGTGCTTGACAAGCACCACAGAATAGATAGATTACCGTGGCCAATCAAAAGTAGGCCACGCCCGCAAATGGTCAATGCAATGTAAATGATTGACAAGAAATGCTTGATCGTCTAGGGGCTCCAATAGAAATAAGATGAACTCTCGGAGGGCTTTATGCGAAATAAGCATTCACAGTACCACGCACGTCACGCACCCTCGTGATGCTTAATCATAATGTTGATTATTTTCATAAAGCGACGTTGTCCCAGGTGTTTTATTTTATTATGAACCCTGGTATAAAGTGAATAATTGTTGAAGAGCGATGCCGCCGTCACCTCCGGAGGTGATATTAAAATTGGCTGCGGTCGGCCGCCATTTTTCCCGCGCCTCCGACCGGATTAATGCTCTAATCACATTTGCTGTACACAACTATCTAAATAAACTCCGAAATATCACAGGAAAATAACGTCTTAAAATAGCAATAGGTACTTAGTAGTAATAATATTTACTATAGATAGCTGACACTTACTAACATTTGCATGCCTACAGACTTAAGGCAGAATATTGTTGAAACTTTATTTAAAACATTGTCACCAATCTCAATGTAATGTACACAATATTGTGCAAATAAATATTCTGATTTCTGATTTCTGATTTCTGTAGGTAAGAAGTAGAAATTGTATCTAGTATCCTTAGAATAATTAAATTAAATTGTGTTCATAATGTTAAGTTCGTTTCTTGTACAATTTCATTCTGATTAAATTTTTTATTTTATAATAATAAAACTTTAATTCAGAACATTTTCAACACTTTGTCGGTAATTCCTGTGGTATGATGAAGAATAAAATAAAGTTAGTAATTTGCCTTCATTTGATAAAATCACCTCCAGTTGCTCAGCAAATATGAAATTTATTTCTTTATTTATACATTTGCACTACATGCGACTTAACTACTAGATCTCAAAGTAACTAATTATCGCATGCACCTTGACAGGCATAGCAATGTGGAAGAGAGGGGCAGACATTTAAATATTCCTATCATTAAAATATTCGTTAACAGAATAATAACATTTAGTTAGTAACAGTTGTTTTAATGAATTAATGAACTTATTGATTTTTGGTTCAGCTTTTAGATTTTCTGGTAATTTATTATAAATTTTTATTGACATCGGGTAAGGACCCGAACTATGTAAAGTTAAATTAGATGTAGTTTGCACGAGATTATTTTTATATCGCGGGACATTGTAACGGGGCGCGTCTATAGTTTTAATATAAAGATTTGGATGTTTCCTAACAAACTTGCACATTTCTAAAATGTAAAAGCAAGGTAATGTTAAAAATTTAAAATTTTTAAAATGTGGTTTGCAGCTATCGGTTTGTTTTATATTTGCTAGTACTCGTATACATTTCTTTTGTGAGATTAAAAGATCTTTCGCATCTACACTATTACCCCATAACATATTTCACCTTTCACCTCCACTCTGTATCATAATTTTGCAGCTTTATTTTACGCTGTATCTTACTATAAATTAACTATTTAATACAGAGCTTGGCAATCTTCAATTGGCTTTTCTATTACATTTTCATTTCTGTGCTAAAATACCAAATAAGTATGCGGTAGACTCGGATCAAGAGCGTGGGCGGTTGATTAAGGAACCAGGAACTGGGCTATACAAACAAAGTTTTTCTATAAACGCAAAATTATATGTTACGTTATTGTTCATTACATGTTTAATTTAAAATTATTTAATGCATACTTATCACATTAATATTACACATTGTCGACCAGGCCCTTATTTCACAGACGTGACAATTGTAAATGACAATGACAATTTAATGTACGTTGCGGTCTCTGTGAGTATTTTGATCAGTATATTTTATAAGTTCAAATTGGCAGACTCCATGGACACCGAATTGTCATTGTCATTTACAAATGTCACGTCTGTGGAATAGGGGCCTGAAATGTGGTTACAATATGAATTTAATTACAGATGTTCCTAAAAATTTCTGGAACCATTTTAAAGTTTCCAAAAAATTTCTGCTAAGTATCAGTTTCTTTTACATATAAGATGCTAATAAAAGGAAAATAGATAACAAGTCTCTTTTTTGAATGCTTACGAATAGTTAACATAAAAAATACAGATAATTTATACCTATATTTAATACTTTGATACAAAACCAAGTTTATCTAACTTTAAAAGTCGTACGCATGTAATTGCCAAACATATTTAATAGGAGTTTCCCAGATGACAGCTGGCTGTTGCGCCGATGGCCTCGTCCGAGTCATCTTGCCCAATTTAAAAGCCATTACTATTGGGGGAGGAGTAATGGCGCTCCGCTCCGCGAAACAGATCTTTTCCCACTTTTAACATCGTTGGACCACTCGTACTAAATCTGTAATTCCCCAGTGATTACGGCCCTGACGTTATTTGAATTCGGAGTTATGAAAAAATGAGTCCGTTTCCTGGCATTGTAAATATAAATCTCTTAATATTGAATTCTTTTAGATTTTAGCATTTACAATGCTATTTTTATAGATATTAAGTTACTTAATATAATTGAAAAATACTAGAAAAAATCGACTCATGCACCCTCAACGCTGGCTTACAGCGAAAACGTAAAAAGTACTAGAAAATTTCGCCACTCCCACTAGTGACTCGGTAGCATTCATGATACTGTTTTAATTTGGTCGAGTTGTTATTAGAAAAAGACTTAGGCAATTCATAATTTTAGTGCAATGCAAACGCCCGTGAGTTTTGTAGTCTAATAAAATAAACATTAACTCTACTGATAAAAAAGTCTTCGGCCATACTAAGAGAAGGTTTGAATTACTAATATCCCCTTCATATAACAGTAACTTGCGTCCAAACCATCTCTACATCACAAACATCATTTTAATTTCGAGATAAAGACAAAAAATTTTGAACAACTATTCTAATTCAGCCAGTTTATTAATTTGTTAAACTTTATTACATCAGCTGCAATATACAGATAAATAAATGTGTTTATTATAATGGACTTCGATTAGATCACTTCAGAACTTGTAACGATATTTGGATAGGGTTACGGGGCTGGGCTCTGCCACGAAATCTAGAAGCAATATTATGTATGTAAGCGAGCCACTGCTTTACAGAACCCTACTTATACGCCTAATTTAATACAGTTTCTAGAGCTAGTGGGGAAGTAGTGGGGGGTGGTCGACCACCGTTCACCGGATTTTAACCCCACGTCGCGTTCTATTTATATCCGCGCGGATCCGCCGGCGACATCCTCGGTTGCGTAACCGATTTCCGAGAATATTTCAGGGTTGAAATGCTACGTACGAGCCCCGATTTATTGCTTACAGTATAAAGTACGTTGGATTGTATTATGTCAGTCATATATGAGAGGGTAAAAAAGCGATGTCAAAAGCGCTCTTCTTGCGAGGTATATGTATAATATTAAAAATATGAGATAGCTACCCAAGCCCAATAATATTATTGCGCAATATTGTGTAATATTAGCCGTTTGGAATGGCATAAAAGACGACCCTGAAAACACCGACTAATGAAAATCTAGAGAATTTGTCTTAATTTGTCGCTGTAGTAGTACTCGCTACTTGTCAAACTATTCACCTAAATGAAAACTACAAACGTGATCAATATTTATAAACACGCCTCAATCGTCCCGACTGACTTTGAGTTAACTCAAATATGAATCGTTATTGATCAATCAATACGGCCCTATATCATTGGCCATTCGTCGAGAAGGGGTTGTTACTTTAGACTGCATAATTTATGGTGAGGCCGTTGCAATCGCCGCTAAAATATAGACAGAGCCGAGCTGAATGAGCGAACAGAGACATTGAAGTGGAGGTAAAATTATATGACAAACGATGCTATACCATATACGATATCAGATCGATAAACAAATAATGAAAAAGTAATTGAGATATTATAAATCGAAAAGAAACATAAAGGCATGAGTTAGAGACAATGAAAAATGAGATTCGACTGGAATCTCTTTTTCAGCTGATTGTCAATTCATTAGAAAGTATACATAGTACATTACAGCCGTGAACGGGAAGTTAGCGATTGCATTGTCGAGGATGGTTTGAAGCCCGAGCCGCAGGCGAGGGCTTTAATCATTCGAGGCAATGCAAGTAGCTTCCAGAACAAGGCTTGTATAGTGCTTTTCTCAAGAAATGCGAGGAAATAAAAAACTTTTCAATTGAAACTTAATTAATATTAAAAATGATATTTATCATAGACAAATCCTCTGAGTAATCTTGAATTACGTGCAGCGCCATCTACCGCCGAGAAGCAAAAACCCATCTCATTTCGCTTCTCGGCGGTAGATGGCGCTGTACATAATTCAAGATTACTTAAGAGGATTTGTTCTAATAAATCTGGTACAATACAATGTAATATTTATTTATTCTTATAGTAATATACTCTGTGCGCACCATTTTTTTTATTGTATCGTTATTATAGTACCTATTAAATAATTTTACCTTTATAATATTAACTGTCTTGTCGTTGGCTTGCGTGCCAGAAAAAAGGAACTAAAGTTATGGCTGTATGGTGCAAATGTGCCTTTGCTTTTTTTGTTTTTGTGAACAGCTAAAACAAAAAAAAGAAGTTGCCGCAGACCACCCAGATCATCTTCGCACTGTACCTACTTCCCGCACCGGTGCTGGTGCGGGAAGTAAGTATTGAAATTCTTTCCTGGCCTGAATTTTAAATTTAGAATGTGATGAACCAGACCCCCTCGGAAATGTGGAACGCCCCGCATTCCTTTTTCAAATGAAATGATAAGATTTCAGAGCATAAGTGAGAAAAAAAAATTACTTGCGTTATTCGTTTTAAAATCATACAGCTTATTTACCATAAATAAAGTAGAATAGAAACAGACAGTGTAATGAGGATCAGTAACAGGTTTGAATCCTATAGTTTTATTGATATAATATAAAATCATTAATAGCTATGAAACTTAGTTTAAGATTTTTTGAAATCCGTTTAGAAATGGTTCAGTTATTAAGGGGTTGAAGGAAATGCCAAGCTCACTGCAATATGTGCGGCATACGGCATAAGATTCGCGTACGTCGCGCTGACGTCATAAGGACCCACCAAAATAACAGTGTTTTAGCATGTTTTAGCGTATAACTTCTCAGGTTTAAGAGATATCGTAAAAATTTCTTCACAGTTAATCATGTGGTGGCATAAGCTTTCTGATGAGCCACTAAACATAAATCGTTACTGATCCTCATTGCAGTATGAACGCGTGCTGTCCTTGTGTAACTACTTTCAAAATACGCGGCGGAGTGGAACAATACGAGAAGTATGATTGTATGAACTCCTGCCTCTGTTCGATTCGAATACGTTTTAATACAAGATCGTTAACTCGGATCGATCCGACATGAGTTTGCTTACGACACGGTGCCAAAAACGCAAGCCAATGATTTATAGCACCAATCGTGCTCTAGTTGTTGCGTTATTCTTGTAACGGATTTGAACCAATAAAACTGTTATTCCAATAAAGTAAGCTTCAGGGTTACTTCGAATAAAGGTGAAGGGCGTATTCAAATTGCATTTTCAGTTAATTTATTTAGAAATATTGGCGAAGTTGGAATTCTAGATATTTCTATCGCTGAAGTGATAAATAATTTAGCGATATCGATAGCGTAAAGCTTTAGCGTTTGATTATTCTTTTACCACGACATGACGTACGTCATTTAATACAGTTAAATTGTATCTGAAAAAATAGCGATAAGTAAATCATCGATATTTCTCAGGAGCACGCCATTTCAATGACATTTAGAACAAGATTCTTCCGACCTCAACCCGAAATCAACTCAAACTCAACTCAACCGCAGCCCACTCCTTGAAATAGATCACTTACAATTTCGAGATTTATGACTTTGAGCTAAGCTTGTCGATGTAACTGCACACGCTTCGCGCACAACCCGAACTCAACTCAAACTCACCCCGAACTCAACTCAAAAACAACCAGAACTCACCTCAAACACAACCAGAACTCACCTCAAACTCACCTGAACATTACACAGGAGCTTATTAATTTGTAAGCGATGTATTTCAAGGTGGGCTGCAGTTGAGGTGAGTTTGAGTCGAGTTCGGGTTGAGGTCGGGTCGTGCGTTATCGTCTGAACACAGCCTGAATCAGAAATTATTGGCGCTGATTGAACTAAAATGAACTATTCAAACGCATTTATAGCTGTTGAAATGACTTCAAAAGCTGTTGAAATGACTTCAAATTGAGACCAATGGCGACATTGCGTAAGCTTTGTAAGCTCGATTGCATCCATAGTTTATTTAATTCATTTTTCAAAGTCTGTGAAAAGAGGCTTTTATTGCCTGAACATGCCTGAAAGTTGGTGCTTTTACACCAGGAAAAGCTTTTTTGTGCAAAACTACGGCAGCTGCAGCCGGTGTTTCAATTTTCACGATGCGTATCGCATAGATACCTACTCGTACACACTACAGATATTTTAGACGATTAGTTACATTTCCACACGACATAAGGAGCCATCTTGGATTTTTGTATTGGAGGGAGTTATAACACTTTTTTTTTGTATGGAATTTGATTTTTTTTTTCAAAACCCATCGTGTGGGGTATCGAATGAAAGGGATTCTTGAGCAGATTCCAAATATATGCAATATTACTACATAAAAAAAATACAAAAAAATACTAATATTTAGTATTTTTTTTTAATTGTTTAGATTCTGGTACTTTAACTCATAGAAAAATGGGATCAAAATATTTTCAAATTTCAAAATGTTAACATTTTCAAAATCGCTTCCAGGACGTTAGATAAGAGTATATTAAGTACAAGTTATTTTGCGCATGTTTCATCAGAATTCATTAAGTCGTTTTCCTCCTGCAAGAGCCCAAACTTAGTATGTTTGGAAAATGTTTTTCTGATTTTTTCAAACCAGTAGCTGCAATGTAATAATATTGTATATATTCGGAATCAGCTCAAGAAGCCCTTTCATTGGATATCTCACCAAAAAAAAATTTGTGTTATAACTCCCTCCCATACAAAAATCCAAGATGGCTCCCCTTCTTAAAATGATTTAAGGGTACCGAAGGTTCACCCTGCCAAAGGATATCCCTTGATCACCAAACGCCTTATTTTTTATTGAGCAACTGCGACTAGATGACAGTCGAGTGCACACATCCCTTTAGTTACCTACTTGAATGCCGATAGCTTTATTAATAGTTATATCCGGTGATAACCGTACCTCTACTCATATTCGAAGATTCATCAAAAGTGGCCTATAATAATGTCCTTTTTTGACGTCTAGAAAGTTATATTATTCGTAACTTGTTACCTAAATAAGAATACGACTGCTGCGATATTTTTCATTTCTACCAAAATGAGCGTAATGGCTGTCTCCAAATATTTGAAGCTGACAATTCCAAAAAAAAATGTTCAAAGACGTCCATTTGAAACCAGAGCATAGACAAGGTTGTTCAAAAGATGTGCCTTTTCAGGATTCGAGCATATCTCAAGTGGTAATCACTACATATTATAAAACAAAGTCCCTCGCCGCGTCTGTCTGCTTGTTCGCGATAAGCTCAAAAACTACTGAACGGATTTTCATGCGGTTTTCACCAAATGATAGATCAATTCTCGAGGAAGGTTATAGTGTATAATAAGTTCCGGTTTTATGTAAATTGGTAGTAATATGACGATAATTGTTGAACGGTAAAAATTAAGCCGACTGGGAGCTTGCATCGAAAACGCTGCATAAACCTTTTGAGCTATAACAAAATAATGTATGATGGAATTGTTTATTTTTAATAGGTCTACAAAAATTCCGCGATGGCATATATATATATTTAAGAATAGCTTACTATACCCATTTAATTTCTAAAAAATTGGTCACTTACAATGCGTAAACTTGTAATTTAGAAAGCTATATAGAAGTATTCAGTATTAATCCTTATCAATTTAAATACGTTAGTTACCTTAAGTATTTTATGCACATTATTTTACCCTTTTACACCATACCATTTTTTTTTATTTATTACCAAAAACAGTGTTACATTTTATATTCTACAAGAAAGTACTATTTAAACCTCTAGAGTTTGAGTATAGTACCTGAAAGATTCAATAAATCTATATATATAAAATTCAAAGTCCTGACTGACTGACTGAGTGAGACATCAACGCACAGCCCAAACCGCTGAACCTAAAGACTTGAAATTTTGCACATAGGTTCCTTATGAAGTCTAGGGGTGCACTAAGAAAGGATTTTTCAAAACTCACCCCCCAAGGGGGTGAAACGGGGGTCCAAAGTTTGTATGAAAGTCCCTCAGTTTTGAAGCTAGGATCTTCAAATTTTGTGTTTAGGCTGACCATTGAAAATTAATAAATACGGGTCTCAGCGTTTTTTAAAATTCTACCCCCGAAGGGGTCAAAAGGGGGATAAAGTTGTGTATTGAAGAAAATTTCGAAGTGAAAAGCGCTAAATTTATAATTTAGGCTTATGGATGGAAATCTAACGCAACGTATATTGTTATTGTTAGTATTTAAACCCCTATGGGGATGAAATGGGGGCGAAAAGGGGTAAAAAACCCAAAAATAGATATGGATGTCGTTATTGGGGTTTTCTGGGATGACGATTGCAAAAATTACATTTATTTTGAAGTCCAACACGGTGGACATGATTTGACCCCTAAAGGGGTGAAATTGGGGTTCAAATTTTGTATGGAAAAATAATATAAAATAGACATTACAACTTTAAATTTCGTAGGAGCACATCTAAAAATAAATAGGCAAACATATATTTTGTAATTTTGAAAATCAACCACTTAGGGGTAAATGGGGTAAGTAAACATGAAAATCGATATGGATGTCGTTCTTGAGGTTTTATGGGATAGTGATTGCGAAAATGAGATTTATTTTGAAGTCCAACACGGTGGACATGATTTAACCCCTAAAGGGGTGAAAATGGGGTTCAAATTTTGTATGGAAAAATAATATAAAATAGACATTACAACTTTAAACTCGTAGGAGCATGTCTAAAAATAAATAGGCAAACACATATTTTGTTATTTTGAAAATCATCCCTTAAGGTGTAAATGGGGTAAGTAAACATGAAAATCGATGTAGATGTCGTTCTTGAGGTTTCATGGGATGGTGATTGCGAAAATGACATTTATTTTGAAGTCCAACACGGTGGCCATGATTTGACCCCTAAAGGGGTGAAATTGGAGTTAGTAAACATGAAAATCGATGTAGATGTCGTTCTTGAGGTTTCATGGGATGGTGATTGCGAAAATGACATTTATTTTGAAGTCCAACACGGTGGCCATGATTTGACCCCTAAAGGGGTGAAATTGGAGTTCAAATTTTGTATGGAAAAATAATATAAAATAGACATTACAACTTTAAATTTCGTGCACATCCAGGGGACGGGGACAGGGACAGGGAAGCCTTGTGCGAGGTCCGCCACACGCGGCAAATTTCTCAAGCAGCGCGCTTGGTGGGGACCCGCCTAATCGCGTAAAAATGGCAGTGCAATGGAATGGAATGCAATGCAATGGAATTTCATTGTAACAAGGACAGAAAATATTCTTTTAATTTAAGTTTTATGTTTTTTTTTCGTAATAGCATTACGCGTGGCAGTCGGTAAAGAATTGAATAGCCTAGGAATAAGGAATGCGCTCGTCCGTTCACCATAGTAGTTGTGTGCTGATATAGTAACAATTAAAAAATTAACGCGTGCGAAAAAAATTCAAGCACGTTTCTTACACCGATGACGGAACGGGACTATGGAAACAAACTTTGGAGCGAATGGGAGATGGGTGTTGTTGGAAGTTCGCATTTGGCAAAAAAGGAAGGACCCGAAGCGAAGCGAGGGCGGGTCGCTAGTATTGAATAAAAAGAAAGTTCATTAACATCGGCATCGTTCGGCAAGGTGGCTAAAATCGATACAAGTCGCGCGCCCCGACTCGCCCGCAAGGCCGCCGCGCCGGCTAGCGTCACGCCACCACCGTCTGTGGCAATGAGGAAATACGGAAAAATAAACTACCACAAGCCTCGCCTAAAGGATCTCGCACACTTGTAGAAAAGAAAAGGAATATATTAGAAAGTCCGGTCTTATGCGTTAAACACGTTACCGTCATTTGTTTTGTTACGCTAGAACTCCGTACTGAAAGTCCAGTTGGCCTCAGATATGTTCTACGAAATCTCACGTGCACGAAAAACCGCAATTTTTTATCGAGCCCCCGAAGTCCTAAATATCTGGTTTGCAATTGACTACATGATACTTGTCTAAGTGGACATAGGCATAGGAGCGAAGAAGAAGAAACCAGGTGCGTTTTGATTCAATTGTGTGATCTGCCTTCGCAGCCCGAACCTTCGGCGCAAGGGCAGGATCACCGCCAATGCGCCAAGTGGTCGTTAAATGGTTGGCTTTTTAAAAACCATAACCACGATTTTCCAATATTCAGGTAGGTTTTGTCTTCGGAAAGTGTTCATTATTCAAAAGCCAGCTTAAAAAGTTTCGTTTAACTGTCGGCCGCCGCGTGCACTTTATCGCCAAAGCCGAGGTAACCTTTAATACCCTTGGTTAAAAACGAAAAACCGACGATGGACCCGTTTTCACCGAATGCGTTCGAGCTCTGGTTTTACACCGATTGGTAGCTGTAGCACAGAATACACCTATGCAGTGAGACAGTCTGTTCAGTGCGATGCAATGTGTGATTTTGTTTTGAATATTAATAACCAATCAGTATATCGAAACCGTAGCTAGATTTTATGATAAAAAACCTCATATGTATTCTTACTATTCCTTTTTTTTCTTGGTTTGCTGGTAAGTACACTAAATATATATTATCACAGATAGTATAATATCTACATACTTTAAACTAGTAATACGAGTATTATGTTTTTTAACTAATTAAAAATAGTTCCAAATCGAGCAATAAGATTGTTACAGTTGCCCGTAGTTACGTAGCAATCCTTAAGCAATCGTAGAAATTATACATGTAGCATCGTCGGTTATATTATATCACAAAAAATCTCAAACAATCAATAATTCTTATTTGGAGAATATTACTATTGATTAAAAATGTAATCTACTCATTTCGTATCCCCCTACAGTCTATACTCGTATATGCTACCGAACGGAGCTGAATTTATAAATATTGAAACTTAATTGGAAGGAAGTTCCGTACCTACAGCTACTGAAATGGCAATTAACAGACCTGCCTGGTATTTCTAGATTTTAACAAGTACAAAATAACTAATAAGGTTCAATTATTTTATTCACATTGTTAATTTGGGGAAAGTTCACTTTAACGTGTCATTCTTAATTACACATTTGTATACCTTCGCACAACTTACTTTCCTTTTGTCAACGCGAAAATTCTCTCAAGAAGGTGTGACGTGTGACTACCACTTTTAATTGGCGACGTGTCTGTAGTTGAGTACAGTAATTAAATTGGTACGTGACAAAAAAAACAAATTCGGTACCGTAAGACCACAGTATAAAGTAAGTACCAGTATTCTGCGTTTGTTCAAACGGGCCAAGAGAGTGCCGAAATGAAGCGCCATTATTGGTATTGAATTTTTAGATTTTAGCATTCACAATGCTATTTTTATATATTAAGTTACTTATAATATTGAAAATACTAGAAAAAATCGATTCACCCGTAGCAGCTGAGACGGGACTCGAACCCGCACCCTTAGGATTCCGGCCTAATGCACTGTCATTATTGGTAGTTGGTGTACTATGGTACTCAACAGTTGCGATTGCGCCACCGTTAGGTATAACTGCCGGCACGTAACTTGGCAAGACAAAGATGAGACAAAAGATGCGCAGCAGCTACAAACACTAAACTCGGCGCATCACTTTTGCCTCATCTTTGTCTTGCCAAGTTATATCACAGAATACCTACGGACGAAGACGGCAGTGTTGAGAAGACTTAAGAGGATTGTCAAGCAAACGGTCTCCATACAAACGGCGCTAACGTTTCCCACCCTCTAAACCTTAACCTACAGCAATGAATTTTTGGTTTTTTTGTTTTTGAAATGCCTAAATACTAGGGCTGTACGTTTTGATTTTTTAAATATCTATAATAGATTTCGAAATATTTGCATTTTAGTGATTTCAAACAAAACACAGAAGTGCCAATATTTTCAAATCTACAATGAATATTTTAAAAATCAAAACGTACAGCCCTAGTTTTTAGGCATTTCAAAAACATACCAAAAATTCATTGGTGTAGGTTAAGGTTTAAAGGGTGGGAAACGTTATCGCCGTTTTGTATGGAGACCGTTTGCTTCCCTCTTAATGTAATGTTAAAGTGCATGGATATCATGAATGAGAGTGTTTAGTACCGAGCGGCTGAAGCTATTATTAAGTAAGACACTGGGCGAGTTGACATACTGCTGCTTGATTATTCTTACTAAGGTATCTAGATTTCCCGTCACTTCTCGCTCCAAGCTCAAGTTTCGGGTGAGGCCATTCTCAATTCTGTATCAATTATGTACGTATGTCAATGTCGGAAGGGTTGCGAAGTTGTTCTACTCTTACTTACAGTTTAACAGCCTTAATTTTGTATTAGGTTGAGCATTATGCTGTAGTCATTTAGAAGTTTTGGCAAACTGCTACCTCTATAAGTGGACCAATCTAAATACGATCCTGAAAATTTTATGATTATAATCATAATATTTCAGAGTTTGTCATGCATTTTTTACCTCTAAGTGTTGATAAATTAATCCATTTACGAAATTCAATAAAAAAACCATACCTATTCCGAGTGAATTAGTGTAGAATTTTGGTTCAAATAGGATATTGAACGCACAAGTCCACATCCAATACCGCTCTAAATAAATTTATCAACCTACAATATTGCAAGGCTGAAATTGGGCGGTAGTTTGCGCCAACTACGGGCATGTGTTTATTTCGTTAGCAACACCAGTTATTTATTTAGCTAGCAACACCGGCGTGTATTCGGCCCGCGGTTGCCCCGCTCATGTCCTCAATCACCGCGCCCGTGTTCACGGGGTGACAAGCCAACCGCAACCTTAACTTAATTAATTTAGAGTGTTTATCTTGTTTGCTACTTTGACAGCTTGCTTCCGTCCGCTAATACTATTTCGTACAACCGAACCCATCGTGTATCGAACTTGAAAATTCTTTAGCGTTAAAATGAAAACAATTCTGATGAATTGTTTTAAAAGAAAAGTTGATACTTAAAATTTTGAATCATGTCTAATCAAGAGTTTCTTTTTACTATAGTTACCACTGATTTCTGACAAAGCTGATAAGTTTCTTGCGCCCATTCTAATTCTTGTAAGCTAAAAAGTCTCGAATGCGGTAGGAAAATAAAGCACTTAATCTAAGTTTATTTGAATAAAGAATTTTTCATTTCATTTTATTTCATTTTTTGTAGACTGCACGGTGTAAGCATGTTAAGTTAGTGACAAGCATTGCAGACAAGGGCTTTTATAAATTGGTTCTATAAAGCTAAAAATAAAAGATTTCCCGTTGTTACTTTCCGTAAACTTTCCCAGACTAGTACTGGAAATACTGAAACAAGCCCGTAGTTGCGGAGCGCCCTCGTACTGTGAGGATGAGGTTAGTGAGCTGTTTTTACGTTAACTCGTTAATTAAAAATATGCAAATTACATCGTTGACGTGTAGTAGGGCCGTTACTAGACTGTTAAACGTTTGGATTTACAGTGGCATTTAAAACAGACATAATTACTGTGTTAATATACATACAAGGACATGAATAATGACTATGGTATCCAGAAGGGAAACCAAAGGATAAACAAAAACTACTCCTATGACGAGAGTATACCAGCTTATTGACCGACGCTCTCGAGATAAAGCTACGACAAATTGCGGTAGCTGGTTAATTCCACTGCGATTATGGTGGTAACCTGTGGGGGGCGGTACTCACTCGTCGGGCAGGCTGGGCGCGCCCTCCTCCTGGCCGGGCGCGGTCACGTGGTACACGCAGAAGTTCTCCAGCAGCGCGCGCATGTCCACGAAGTTGAAGAACGGCTGGAAGCTCATGTCTGCGGACAACAAGCACTTTTAAACATCCATACGGAAATCTATACATATAATAAAGCTGTACAAAAGTTGTGTCTGTACAAAGGAAATATTTTGAAAAGAAGTGGTTGAGGTGTTTAATAATAACCAGTAGAACCCCTATTTCTAACATTTTTCGTTTTTTTTTCTGTTTGTATGTTTGTGCGCTAATAACGCAAAAAGCGCTAACCAATCGTGATGATTTACATAAAAATATACTGTGTATCTTGCAGATTAATTTACTCTTTATTTCATCGCAATCGGTTCACTCAATTAAAAGATATACGTGTAAGTAAAAGAGGTACGTCCACATCAAGCATCCTTGTAAAAGGTGCCCTAAGGATTTTCTCGAATGTCCACGCGAACGGAGTCGCAGGCGGAAGCTATAGTGATTAATATTGTGACACATTCTTGGATATGTAAATCTAGTTTCAGTATAATCTGTGTAGCTCTGGTTACACAATGATCTATATTTATAAAATCGTAAACTGAATGACTGACTGACTGACTGATCTATCAACGCACAGCCCAAACCGCTGGGTCTAGAGACTCCAAATTTGGCATGTAGGTTTCTTATGAGGTCTAGGGGTGCACTAAGAAAGGGTTTTTCAAAATTCACCCCCTAAGGGGGTAAAAAAGGGGATCAAAGTTTGTATGAAAGTCCCTCAGTTTTGAAGCTAGGATCTTCAAATTTTGTGATTAGACTGACCATTGAAAATAAATAAATACGGGTCTCAGCATTTTTCAAAATTCTACCCCCGAAGGGGTCAAAAGGGGGATGAAGTTGTGTATTGAAGAAAATCCTTTATTTTCGAAGTAAAAATCGCTAAATTTATAATTAAGGCTTATGGATAGACATCTAACGCAACGTATATTGTTATTGTTAGTATTTGAACCCCTATTGGGATGAAATGGGGTTAAAAAGGGGTAAAAAACCCCAAAAATAGATATGGATGTCGTTATTGGGGTTTTCGGGGATGACGATTACAAAAATGACATTTATTTTGAAGTCCAACACGGTGGACATGATTTGACCCCTAAAGGGGTGAAAATGGGGTTCAAATTTTGTATGAAAAAATAATATAAAATAGACATTACAACTTTAAACTTCGTTGGAGCACATCCAAAAATAAATAGGCAAACATATATTTTGTAATTTTAAAAATCAACCACTTAGGGGTAAATGGGGTGAGTAAACATAAAAATCAATATGGATGTCATTCTTGAGGTTTTATGGGATGGTGATTGCGAAAATGAGATTTATTTTGAAGTCCAACACAGTGGACATGATTTAACCCCTAATGGGGTGAAAATGGGGTTTAAATTTTGTATGGAAAAATAATATAAAATAGACATTACAACTTTAAAATTCGTAGGAGCATGTCAAAAAATAAATAGACAAACACATATTTTGTTATTTTGAAAATCCTCCCTTAAGTTATAAATGGGGTAAGTAAACATGAAAATCGATGTGGATGTCGTTCTTGAGGTTTCATGGGATGGTGGTTGCGAAAATGACATTTATTTTGAAGTCCAACACGGTGGCCATGATTGGACTTGGACATGCACATCCAGGGGACGGGGACGGGGACGGGGGACGGGGACGGGGACGGGGACGGGGACGGGGACGGGGACGGGGACGGGGACGGGGACGGGGACGGGGACGGGGACGGGGACGGGGACGGGGACGGGGACGGGGACGGGGACGGGGACGGGGACGGGGACGGGGACGGGGACGGGGACGGGGACGGGGACGGGGACGGGGACGGGGACGGGGACGGGGACGGGGACGGGGACGGGGACGGGGACGGGGACGGGGACGGGGAGTGGAACGGGAAGCCGTACCTAAAGCGTAAAAATGGCTGGTCAGATCCTGGTTGAAGGTTCCCTAAGGATTTTGAAGGTTCCCTAGGGATTTTCTCTAATATCCACGCGGACGAAGTCGCGGGCAGAAGCTAGTTTTGTATAAATCTCTATGTACGTGATTTTGCACTTCTCTATTATTTTCGTGTACCTATTGCACACAATATCATCCATTTTAAATATCCTCACTCCTGGAACACGGGCCTTTGTTATAGGTGTGGATAGGCAGGATGATTTTTCGAACATTACTTAGCAAATACATAAATAATAGAAGTGTGCGCACAGCTAAGAGAGGCAGAGTCCTAATAATATGCGTTCGCCATCACACGGTTAGGCCCTCCGCTGTGTCAACCGGGACACGCGCGCGGGGCGACATAGATTAGAGCTTACTAATGGACTGCGCAAGCATCTGTCCGTCAAAAACCAGCAATCTATATTCCCGCGCCGTGTACTCGCGGCGGGATCCCGCTTGACGCAGCGGAGGGCCTTAATCTTATTGTTCAATAACGACACAGACGATACTTAAGGAGACTAACGGCCTTTCCACAAAAGATTTTAAAACACTGTTTAATTTAGACCACTGTTTAAATGTGACGCGTCTCTTTCAAACAATATTGTCAAAAAGTGACAGCATTACATTAAAACAGTGATTAAG
This sequence comes from Agriphila straminella, assembly GCA_950108535.1. Classification (NCBI taxonomy): domain Eukaryota; kingdom Metazoa; phylum Arthropoda; class Insecta; order Lepidoptera; family Crambidae; genus Agriphila; species Agriphila straminella. Next base: position 1,657,393 of record OX467303.1, on the reverse strand, counting down.
TTAAAACCTTGTTGAACAGTGTTTTGTGGTAAGACTAAATATATCTTATTATTTATTTATTTTAGTATCAAATTATGGATTATCTATCACTCACCAATGATTAGCGAAAAGCGTGCCGAACACAAGTTTTAGGTAGAAACCGAATATTTATCAAACAGTCATATTAACATAAATAATGTACAGTACAATGTAGAAAACTAGTAAAAATGTAAAACACAAATCAATGGTACCAACACACAGCGCAGAATATATAATATGCAATAAATATATTTGATTTGATTTGATTTCAGAATGGTCGCAAGCAGCGCATTTCCACCAATATTTTGGGCCAGTTTCTGGTTTTCCTGTCCATTAAGTCAACAAAAATGCAGTCAATATTCTAGTGGATTTATTGAACTATAGATTTAACTAGCTGTTGCCCGCGTGGAACTGGACTGAACATTACAAACAATACTTTCCAAACCACAGTGATGTAGTTAAACAGGGGGCGAATTGTCTAATTTCAAAATCTATCGCAATCGCTTACAGGATGTGATACATTGATGCTTCTTTTTGTCACAAATAAAAATTTACCAAAGAAATGCAGCAATGTGTCACATCCATCTGTCAAATGAAAGCGATTGCGATAGATTTTGAAAATTAGACAATAAGAAGGCTGGTTATATTCTGAAGAGTTATTCATAAAAAAGGTAATTCAATGTCAATGGAAATAAAATTAACATATTAACCCTTAATTTGCCACCATTATTTTAATTTTAATATTTTTATGTAGGTGGATACAATGCAATAAAATTGTCAATAGACAGTGATCCGCGGCTATTTCACTCAGACTTTTGCAAACATTGCATACACATAAAACACAAAAAATAACACAAGAAAACACAATGCAATTTCGCCAAGAGCAAACACAATATGAATCGCTTTGCAATAAATAATTACTATCAACTATGAACAATTAAGTCAATAAATTAGTTAATATAACTGAAAAAAAAAATTGGAAAAAATCGAATCACCCGTAGCAGCTCAGACGGGACTCGAACCCGCACCCTTAGGATAAGCGACTCGGTAGCATAATTGGTTAGTGCATTGGGCCGGAATCCTAAGGGTGCGGGTTCGAGTCCCGTCTGAGCTGCTACGGGTGATTCGATTTTTTCCAATATTTTTTCAGTTATATTAAGTAACTTAATATATAAAAATAGCATTGTGAATGCTAAAATCTAAAAATTCAATAAATTAGCTTAAATAATACTAAGGTGATGGCGAACGTATGTAATTTAATTTAGTAATTAACATGTAATTAATAAGAAAACTATTCAATTATCCCACTAATATTATAAATGTGAAAGTTTGGATATTTGTTACTCAATTCAATCACGCAAAAACGGCTGAACTGATTTGGATGGCACACAGCCTACAGTTTATAGCCTGGATTAAAACATAGAATACTTTTTATCCCGTTTTAAGATTTCGTAGAGATTTTTCGAATGTCCACGCGGACGAAGTCGCGGGCGGGAAGCTAGTACACATTATTTTGAATAAATCTTACAATTTTTACTATTATAGCTGAAAAAACAAATAATAGTACATTATGAGACAAGTTAGCTTAGGTTGCTCTTTGCACACAAGGCTGTGGGTTGCAGCCCGAGCCGCAGGCGAGGGCGTAACTCAGCCGAGTATGCAATAAGCAAGAGCTCAAGAGTTTCATACGACGTTTTTCAACACATTTGCGAGGAAAAAACAAAGTAATTTACCACACAGCAACAAATACGACAAAAACAAAATAATTATGATAATCATGGGAAAAGGCGCGCAGGTTTTTTTTTGTTTTTTTTCACACGCCCAACGCAAGAATATTTTTCGAACAAAGGGGTGAGGAGCATACAGCCTACTTCAAAATTATAATTTTAAGTGATAAAATGCAAATATTTTATGATTTTATAACAAAATATTGTGAATTATGAATAATTTAATAATAATAAACATTTGTTTGACTTAATTAAGGACTTACACATTTATTTATTCCAAAAATCTAAATGAATTTTCAACAGCATAAAACCTCTTTGTTATTACTTATAAAAATAACTGTATTACCCGGCTAAATTGGGAATGATCTGTTTACTCGCCTAGATCTTGCAGTAAGGTACTAATTTAACTTTGTAGGGTTAACTTTATTACGTACTAGTGTTTTATATATTATTGCACGCGTTTGTTATAGCTCGGTTTATGGCCCTAAAAGCGATGTATTAGGGCTCACTTTACGAGCAAGTGTGTTGAAAAACATTATTATGTAACTTCAACGAAAATAAATTAACAAACTTTTGCGCCAACCTCGTACTTTTTCATCATCATCATCATCATATCAGCCGCACGACACCCACTGCTGGGTATAGGCCTCCCCTAAGGATCTCCACGACGATCGGTCCTGCGCTGCCCGCATCCAGCGGCTTCCCGCGACCTTCACCAGATCGTCGGTCCACCTTGTCGGGGGCCTACCCACGGAGCGCCGTCCGGTGCGTGGTCGCCATTCCAGAACCTTTCCGCCCCAACGGCCATCGGTTCTTCTCGCTATGTGTCCCGCCCACTGCCACTTCAGCTGAACAATCCTTCGAGCGATGTCGGTTACTTTAGTTCTCTTGCGGATCTCTTCGTTTCTGATTCGATCACGCAGGGAAACGCCGAGCATGGCTCTCTCCATTGCACGCTGGGTGACCTTGAGCCTCCTTATGAGACCCATAGTTAGCGACCACGTTTCACTGCCGTAAGTCATCACTGGCAACACACACTGTTCATAGACTTTCGTCTTGAGACACTGAGGTAAGTCGGACGCGAAGATTTTTCGAAGCTTCCCGAATGCTGCCTACCCGAGTTGGATTCGACGAGAGATCTCTTTCTCGAAGTTGGACTTACCTAACTGGATTGCCTGTCCTAGGTATACGAAATGGTCAACAACTTCAAGTGTAGTGTTCCCAACATGAACTGGAGAGGGTACAACATGGGCATTTGACATAATTTTCGTCTTATCCATGTTCATCCTGAGACCCACTCTTTGGGAAGCACTACGGAGATCTTCGAGCATTGTGTTCAGGTCTTCCATGGTCTCAGCCATAAGGACTATATCATCGGCAAAACGAAGGTGTGTTAGGTACTGGCCATTAATGTTGATGCCGAGTCCTTTCCAGTCCAAGAGCTTAAAGATTTCCTCCAACGCAGCTGTGAACAGTTTCGGAGAAATAACGTCTCCCTGTCTCACACCACGCTGCAGCTGGATAGGATTTGTGCTCTGGTTCTGTACTCGGATCGATATGGTGGCATTTTAGCTATAACGATACTTTTTAGCTATAACGATATTTTTTACGAAACATTTGAGTCAAGGATAGGTTGGTTAAGGTGATCTAGATTCTAATACTAGAAAAATAGCATTGATATTTTGTGCTTATTTCGTGCTAGCGCGCCCCAGTTATTTTGGATTACATGGGAAGTTCATGATATCGAAATTGAATTTATTATGAGATCATCGTAGTGTTAGCAAACAGAAAGGTCGAAACATCGAAAGCTACATATACAGACTGTTTGATAATAACCTTATGTAATTAGATACTTATTTTTAATAATAATTATTATTAAAAATAAGTATCTAATTAATAATGAAACACATTATTTAATGTATATCAATTTATTTGTAGGTAACCAATATATTTTAACAGTAGCTATGTTTTAACCAGCATATAAGGTCAATAAACAGATTCTCTCTCTCTCTCTAATGAAGCCGAATATGGTAGATATGTTGCCATGGATACAGACAGTTCCGGAAAATCATTATAGGTACCTAAACCCTGAAAACCGCCACATGCTTGAGAAATTTCGTTTTTTTATTTGTGTGGAAAAATGCAAAATGACAACTCTAGACGCAAATAGACTATTAATTATATTCTATAATCAATCACATTAATAATGGGCAAAAGCAAAATACTATTTTGGTTTAGGGTTGCCACTATGTAGTTTCTCATAAAAAAATTTTTTTTTTAAAAGTGGTGGTTTTCAGGGATTATATAATTATTTTCCAGAGTTGTGTGCATGATATCCTATATCTACCGTACTCTGCTTTATAAGGCTATTACCAAACACACTGTAAAGGTAATTAAAAAAAACTTCAAACGCCCTGCATAGGTAGAATTAAAAAAAAATATAAACTTATTTAAGTTTTAAAAAATACTCATTTACAGTTATTTTCTAAAAGGCATATTGGGTACATAATTGAAAGTTCGTATTTCGGGTTAACCCGAGCTGAATGAAGGTGCGGAGCGATCCATCAGATTTCAGACAGTTAATTCCATGCGTGCTTGGAGATTGATCGATTAGATGCAAATAATATCTGCTTTAAGTGAGTGAAAATGCGAAATCTAATTTTCTTTTATGATTCCTTTAATTCGAGTATTTCAGCAACACTAACGAGTTTAAATTGCCCCCTGAACAAACGTAAAAAATCTGTTATTTTTAACCGACTTCCAAAAAAGGAGGAGGTTCTATGTTCGCCTGTATTTTTGTTTTTTTTGGTACATTGAAAATGGTTTGAATAGTACCTACTTTTGACGTACTCGATTCAAACTCGATCTCGATCGCGTCGGGAGTTCGCAGTTAACTGTAAGGCTCATACTTATTATCAGATAAGTAATCATCATCATTTTCATCATATCAGCCGCACGACACCCACTGCTGGGTATAGGCCTCCCCTAAGGATCTCCACGACGATCGGTCCTGCGCTGCCCGCATCCAGCGGCTTCCCGCGACCTTCACCAGATCGTCGGTCCACCTTGTCGGGGGCCTACCCACGGAGCGCCGTCCGGTGCGCGGTCGCCATTCCAGAACCTTTCCGCCCCAACGGCCATCGGTTCTTCTCACTATGTGTCCCGCCCATTGCCACTTCAGCTGAGCAATCCTTCGAACGATGTCGGTTACTTTAGTTCTCTTGCGGATCTCTTCGTTTCTGATTCGATCACGCAGGGAAACGCCGAGCATGGCTCTCTCCATTGCACGCTGGGTGACCTTGAGCCTCCTTATGAGACCCATAGTTAGCGACCACGTTTTACTGCCGTAAGTCATCACTGGCAACACACACTGTTCATAGACTTTCGTCTTGAGACACTGAGGTAAGTCGGACGCGAAGATTTTTCGAAGCTTCCCGAATGCTGCCCACCCGAGTTGGATTCGACGAGAGATCTCTTTCTCGAAGTTGGACTTACCTAACTGGATTGCCTGTCCTAGGTATACGTAATGGTCAACAACTTCAAGTGTAGTGTTCCCAACATGAACTGGAGAGGGTACAACATGGGCATTTGACATGATTTTCGTCTTATCCATGTTCATCCTGAGACCCACTCTTTGGGAAGCACTACGGAGATCTTCGAGCATTGTGTTCAGGTCTTCCATGGTCTCAGCCATAAGGACTATATCATCGGCAAAACGAAGGTGTGTTAGGTACTGGCCATTAATAAGTAATAATAAGCTTAATTTAATAATCTTTTTGTTTATAATTCACTTACAATATTATGACTAGGTACTTACTTTATCATAAGAAAATAATCTGCGTTTTAATCTAAACTATAAACAAAAAGTCTATCCAAAAGATGACTCCACAAATTGCTTGATCAGTATTCAGCAAAGACTTTTATGTTGTAGACTAGTTGTAGATTCAGTGATTCTGTAGCACTACATGACACAAGCTGCTTCCGATCCGACCTCGCTGGGCTAGGCGTCGCTATGAATATTCACAAACAAATTACATCAATTAGTGTAATGCCCGGAAACGTTAAAGGGGAATTAAAATCTTTGCCGCTTTCAACTGTGACACTCGAGTCTTAAGTCATTACCTGATTCGTGTATGTCACGTATGTTTCACTTGATTGCTTGCATCGATTTATCTGAAAGTTGTCTCGACCAAGCGATTAACTTATTTTAATTGTCAAAAAGCTAAGTTCAGTTAAGTTATTGCGAATAAAATTCTATGGTATGGTGAATGTTGTAAGGTAACATATTTACCTAATTTAGGATAAGATAAAATCCTTAAAGATCTTTTATATTTTAGCTCTTAAAAATACATAGTCCGTTAAGTAAGAGTGTTAAATTTAAAACGAAGAAGCTAAAAACCAGAAGAAATAATGAAAAGTAAACTTGTTCACTCGACCGAGTCGAACTTGTATAATCCCGTAGCCGATACGGGCCGATATTGATCAAGCCAGCGAATGACCAAATTCATTGCCAAACCAAATCCCTCTGAACTCTGCCGGAATCCCGCTGCAAAAGGCGACAAATTGGAGTTGGACGAACGCTACCACTGTCCACTGGATTATTAACAAAGATCGCATGCAAATATTAAACCAGCGGGTCTTCTTAATAACAGATTCATTCAACCTCCGATAGTCAAAGAGATTACCGTGTCCGAAATCATGACTGCAGCGACGTGACGCGGCGACTTCATGTTCTCACTCGTAAGCGGTACGCAGCTTGGGGTAGCTCTAACTAAAATGCTCCTTGTTTTACTGTGGGTCTGGACTATTCTTCCAATATTAAACTTAATCATACTTCTATATAAACATTTTACGACTAAGCTCAAATTAGTGTTTACTTACATATTTATTTGTAACTTTCGAGACTCATTTATTCGTAATCAATTTATGTGACTGAAACAAATCTGTTAAAATCAAAGGATTCGATTAAAGTTCATTGCATACTGCTTTCATTATAAAATGATTTTTATTTTACTATATTACTTTATATTCGCAATGCAATTAGGGTTAAACCAAGAATTTAAGATCAGCTGGAACGTGAAGTGATGATAAAGACGTTACAAGATAAACATGGAACTATGCTAGCTGCAAGTTTGTAACAAGTAGCGTGGAATAGCTGCTACAGCTCGGAATGCTTTACTTTGAGCTGAGGTGTTCGAATTCTGGGCATAGAGGCAACTTGCCCAAGACGGGCGAAACTTGCGGGATTACGTAAGGAAAATCTCACAGCGGCCGCTGGGAGCCGCTAGGAATCTGCTTTAGGTTTAGTTCAAACTTAGGTCTCACAAGAAAAATACATGAAATGTACAAGTTCTAAAAACCTTGTGAGAAGAGAATTTTCTTTTATTATTACTATTTGACATTATCTATTAAATCTAAAAATGGTGTTTGTGAAGACTCTTTAATAATTTCATTTATAATGTTTCCTACCATTTTTATTATTAATAAATTGGATGACATTCATCCGTTTTGCTTTTTTTATACGCTAGGTATTTAAGTTGAATAAAAGACTAAAGAATGAATGAATCAATAATTTTTTATAATTATTTAGGGGTTAAGTGGGTGGATAAACGCTGTCTTCATACATGCATGTTTTAAAAATTGTTTGCAATTCTCTTGTTGCTAAAAAATATTGTTATTTTGCTTTTGTGATGAACGCTGACTTTCATTCATGACTTGTACACCGAGGTCACATTCCAATTGAAGACTCTGTATGAATTAAAAAGGAAAAAACAGCCCTTGCTATGTTACTTGTCGGTTCTACCCAGAACAAGGTCTTCTGTCGTACGTAGGTGTTACCGATCCAAAGGCGTAGCTTTGAAGTTCACATAGAATATTGTTATCAGACTTTACTGAATAAATAATATAATGACTTGGGACTTAATAAAATATGATGAATCACCAAAATATTACACCAAAAATTAATATTCCAGCAATGAAGCCGAAAGTTAAGTCGTGGGCTCTCTGAAAATAACAGCCTCCCAAACAGAGCACCAACTAGTGGTGTCTACAACAACAGATGAATAACAATTTATAATTTCAGAAGCAAAATGGTACTTGGAAGGGTGGTCGATGGTCTACCGTAATCCAAATGAGAAAAGATTAATGATATAAAATGTCAATTTCATTGAAAAAATATTGTAATTTACTATAACAATCTTTCGAATAAAAAAATGAGATTTATCAATATACAAGTTGTGAAATTCTAATATTACTACACCGATAAATAGAGATATTCTGCATGATGCCGCCCATACACTATCAACTGACTTGAAGTGGCATGTGGTTGAAATTTCGGATGACGCGTCGATTTGTCACTTAACCACCAACCTTTGTCTAGCGGTTCGCCTACCCGTGTAAGACGCAGGGGTCCCGGGTTCGATTTCCAGGGAGGGTATAATTTTTACTTGATTTGGTCGGTGGTAGGGCTCATTTCAAGTCCTAGCTGGCTACCAACAACGATTTAAAAATTGTTGTGTTCCGGCAGTTAGAAAGTAAGATAGTTAGTTTCTCAGTGATGAGGATTCTTCTACACCTTCGGCCTTATCGTCACTTAACATCAGGTGAGGTGGAGGTCAAGCACTATCCGGTTGTGCATAAAAAACTGGCCGGCTTGAGGAAAACTGTAAAAGCCATCATAACCCATAAATTTTATTACAAGACTTGTTTGCCGTAGTCACAGGCTTCCAGGCAGCGGTGTTGGGCGACCCAGTTACCGGCACACGACACGCGAATATTAAGTAGTGGGTTCAACTCCCGCTCGCGGTGGGTGGAATATGAGAAATTACCCGCCCACTCGCGACCACGCCGGCCGGCTCTGACCCAACTAATGGCTCCGTCATTCCAGTTGCAATAATTTGTATTATTCTTCAAATCTGAGAGCTTAAGGCGCACTTAGGCTGCGGATGCCGGTCATATCGCTGCTGGTATGAAATAAAGCTAGAAATAAAAAAAAAATAGTAATAACCTCTAGTCTGCTGTCGACTTATTTTGTCACGAGAAAGACTCTCCATGAAAGGAAGGGAAAATATAAAACTTAAGCATCTCGTTTATGAACATTTTACTGGATGATAGGTAAACTTCTAATCTTCAATCGGTCAAATCAAATCTTAATTATGTGTAACTTCATTACTACTATAAATAATTTCATAATAATAATATTCATAAATCCAGAAATCCAAATGACATAGTCAATCAGACAGTTAAAAAGAAACCTATTAATTAATATTCGGACAATGAACTAGTTTAATGAAATAGTAGACTAAATAAAGTCGTTAACTAACCATCCGGACCACAGAGGGAGGGATAAATCATGGTGGTCGGAGTCGTGAAACATTTATAAGTAATTAATCCGATGTCCGGCCAACTAATCGCAGCCGATTTATCTGAATCGAGAATTAACAAAACATTCGCCTCGAAACACAAGCACCGAGCCACTTACATACAAGCTAAATATACAGGGTGTCCCAAAACTTAGCCACACGGAGGGAAAGTACCTTAAATATAGGAAATTTTACTAAAAGAAGACTTCATTTTGATTTTTAAATTAATAGGAACTGCATTTTAAGATTTTCGAAAAATCGCATGCCTTAACCAGGAATCGAACCCACCAAATTAAAATTAGAAAAAAAACAATATTTTATTTTTACGATACCGATCGAAAGGGTTACTCATTAGGATTATTTTTTGTTAATCTTAAGCATCTTAAACAAAATGATGACCATAAAATTTAACATTTATTTTTACGTATTGTATCAATTTGTATAGGAATGAATGCGATATAAAAAAAAACTTTGATTGAAGTTCGCATTATTTTTTAAAATAAATCGAAGTCTTCTTTCAGTAAAATTTCCTATCTGCAATATTTAAGGTACTTTCCCTCCATGTGGCAAAGTTTTGGGACACCCTGTATAGAAACTGTATGATGAATTTATCACTTATTAATAAATATGAGTATTAAGGCCCATTACCGGCGATCGGTGATCAGCAGGAAAATAATAGCTCGATTTAATACTATAAATGAAACTTGGGTTCGTCATCAAACTTTTGAACCTGAATAACATTCGAGATGGAATGAAATTTTCGACTAATGATTGAAGATGAAGCCGTTGTGAGCGACTATTTTGAAGGTCCAAAAGATTTTTTTTTAACGGAGATCAAGGCTTTACCGGAAAGATGAATGAAGTGCTTAAAGCTAAATCGATATTAGGTCGATAAATAAAAAATATTTTTTTTCTATACAGTTCCTCGAAAATGTAAGTTTACGATGACAGTCGAGCGTGCGGTAAGTTGATTTTACCGCACGCCGTGCGTTTTTGTTTACGGATTAGTACAGCGTGCGGAAAGTTGACTTTACCGCACGCCCGCGCCGTGCGTTTTTGTTTACGAAGGTTTTTTAATTTCTACTAGCTTCCGCCCGCGACTTCATCCGCGTGGACAGTAGAAACATATTGCAACCAGTTTAAAATGACCCCTTTGTGTATGAAAGCTAGTACTACGGAGAGTTCAAGCTGTTTCCCTGGTTCCACCCACCTGAATTTGATGAAACATAGCTTAGATTTTAAGTTGGCCCTCAATCTACTAAATTGTGAAAAATCCATCAAAATTCGTTTAGCGGTTTTTGCGTAATTCGCGCACAAATATTTAGAATTTACAGTTTTATTATATGTATAGATTACAATTTCAGCAGTACCTATAATGTTTTCTTGCAAATGTATTGAAAAACGTAGTATGGCACACGGTTGTTAAGATTTTTTAAAACTTGTGACGATTATAAACCCTCGCCTGTCAACTCCTTTTAAAAACCTCTTTACCAACCTTGTATCATAAACTACTATTGTACGTATTTTATTTTGTTTTCGTGACTAAGCCACGAACTTTTAAATCCCCCCTCGTACAATACCTGTTTGTAAGTCTAGACGCCTCATCCACTGAGGAAATATACACGCTGAAATTTTAATCTTTTGTGTTCAGGCAGTAAAATATACAGCGTGAAATCATTTGGTTCCAGCAGTGGGGCGGTTCCACTCATGATTACAAGCAACTATTACTATGGGGCCAACTCTGATATCGCGAAAAAAAATCAACTGTTCCATACATTAAGGTCGAGTAGGTATTGCGCTTTTGTATGGAACAGCCTTCGATCAAAGGAAACAGCTGACTTTTTTGTGCGATATCAGAGTTGGCCACATAGTAAGAGTTGCTTGTAATCATGAGTGGCACCTACCTACTGCGGGAACCAAATGATTTCACGCTGTATATTTTACTGCCGGAACACAAAGTCAGGGTCGCCGCAGTCGTCAGGGTTGTTAGGCAGTAGCTGTAAATATGAGGACGGGTCGTGTAACACAACTTCTTTTGCAATAGCCACAGTAGTATTACGCCGTACGCGACCCGTCTCGGTGCTAGAGCCAACTGCAGCCATCGGCAACAAAGTAGGTACCTACTGCTCGTGCATTTGAACTCAAATATATTACCGCGTCATGAAAGCATTTCGTGATGTGTCCAATTTCTCGATAATGCCACAAAAACTTTTAAATTTAGGTCTGGTTACAGCAGTGGCATTTTAATCGCGCCACAACACAATCTACGTGTCCCGGAAGTGCTAATTAAGCGCTCCCGACTGCGGTCGCGTGGCCACCGCAGCAGCCCGGCTAATCACCCTGGAGCCCAATCGCGGTAATTCTGAACGATAAAACCAAAAACGTTACGTTGTCATTTAGGTTATATTTACCTAAAAACCTTTGGTTTACATTTGTTGCCATATCACCAGTTTGTTCTTCGTTATAAATGAATGAGGTTTATGTCCAATAAAATAGGTAACAGAAAATGGACATGGACATATCCATGAGATTGTCAAAAATGGGAACAATGTTGTAACAACATTATCGATCACTTTGGATGTAAATTTCTAGACTGCACCGTTTTAGTCTTCGAGCAGCGACGGCTTCGTCCAGCCCGTCTTACTCTAAGGTTTTAGTCTTAGTCATTGATATATCAAAACAAAGTTTAGATGCGTTACCCGCACTCCACAATGGCAAGACGAAAGTAAGGTAATTGCCCGACTTTCAATTAGTCAGGCACAGGCTCGTGACACGTAAACACACACCACTCTCGTCAGTCAGACACTCAAAAACCGTGACATTCTGATCAAAAATGCCTTCCTGCGTCTATAAACGATGTGCAAATTATACAGCAACAGTCAGAGATCGGAAAAATGTTTAATTTCACACGTAAGTACTGTATTTAACCGTAAAATGTATTTTCGTATTTTGTATTACTCTAATCGGCCATTTTTTTACAAAGAGCGAGACGCGCCAATGAGCATGCAGCGTATCAGACGAAACTTATGATGTCTGTTTATCTCTTTCTAACGACAGGGATTCAGTATGGTGGCGTTCATTTTTGTCCCACTATTGATGTTGTGTGTATCTGCAGTACCTGTCGCTGTTTTAAATTGCATGATGTTGGCGCATAACGCATCTAAACTTTGTTTTGATATATCAATGGTCTTAGTATCCTTTTATTATATTTTTAAGAACTTACACAATAGTTCGTCACAAGATTGTCTCTCAAAGTTCGAGCTCAATAATATTACTTCAATTTTACAAGCGTAATGGCACCTAACAATCTCAAAATGGTACTGAATCGGTCCTTGCGTACTTGATTTCCTGGAAACATTCCCAGTGTTACGTCACCATCTTCAAACAGCGCAGGCAGAAGAGACTCTACAATTATTTTCATAGCAATTAGATAGGAAAATTATAAATTACATTAAAATACCTTTTGTTTTTTGTAGTTTCCGAGAATTAGTAATATACGTAAGATGAAAAATCGTGAATTGACCTCCAATTTTGTAGTTTTTCAATGCTCTGGCAACCAATAATAAATCTATCTTGAAACTGTAATAACTTAAGCTAGCTCTCGTTTTTCAAAATAATTTAGAACGATACCTAATTAAATGCTAATCAATAATTTCGATAATTTTTACTATGTTTTCTTCAAGCATTGTATTGTACGCTCCTTAAGTTAAACGAGCATTACCGCTAAACATTGGCCGCTCCTCACGATCCGCCTCGCAGGCCGGAGATGGTTGGTTAACAATCCGCATGGCATCCGTCACTCGCTCAAGGCCACGCGTTATATACCTACCGCTCGGCGTATCGTCCACGATACAACTGGCAGAGGGCCGCGCGCCCGCCTGAGCGCGACCACCGCACGTTTCCCACGCTTACTCGTCCATTTTTTCATTATATAGTATAAAGTGGTAAGAAGAACGATTGTCTACTTTACTTATAGGTAGGTAAGTACCTGGTTTATATACTTCATCATCATCATCATCATCAGCCTATCATCGTCCACTGCTGAACATAGGCCTCTCCGAGAGCACGCCACTGAGCACGATCCGCGGCTATACTCATCCAGTTTCTGCCAGCCACCTTGCGAAGATCATCGCTCCACCTTGTCTGAGGGCGTCCCACACTACGTTTGCCGATACGCGGTCTCCACTCAAGAACTCGTCTGCCCCAGCGGCCATCGGTTCTACGGCTAATATGGCCGGCCCACTGCCACTTCAGCTTGCTAATCCGGTGGGCTATGTCGATGACTTTAGTTCTCTGTCGGATCACCTCGTTCCGGACCCGATCTCTCAGAGAAACTCCGAGCATAGCCCTTTCCATAGCTCGCTGTGCGACTTTAAATTTGTGAGCCAGCCCTACAGTGAGTGTCCACGTTTCGGCTCCGTATGTCATGACAGGCAGGACGCACTGGTTGAAGACTTTCGCCTTTAGACTCTGTGGAATAGGCGACTCAAAGACTCGACGAAGTTTCCCATATGCTGCCCAGCCCAGCTGTATTCTTCTGTTGGCCTCTCTCTCGAAGTTGTTTCTACCCAATTGCAATGTTTGCCCGAGGTAGACATATTTCGTAACAACTTCGAGAGGACTACCTTGTACTGCCATCGGTCCTGGAATTACATGTTCATTGAACATAACCTTGGTTTTGTCCAAGTTCATCCGAAGACCGATGCGTAGAGAGGAATCAGCTAGGCTGTTCAGCATGTATTGTAGATCCTGCAACGTTTCAGCCACAATTACGATGTCGTCCGCAAATCGCAAGTGTGACATGTATTCGCCGTTAATATTAATACCGCGTCCTTCCCAGTCCAGCGTTTTAAACATATCCTCCAATGCATTTGTGAACAATTTGGGGGATATCACATCCCCTTGTCTCACACCTCGATGCAAGGGGATATGCTTAGTCTGCTGGTTCTGCAGTTGGACGGCCATGGTTGCGGCATTGTAGAGACATCTCAACACTTGGATGTATCGCCAATCGTCTTGGCACCGTTGCAGGGATTCTAAAACAGCCCAGGTTTCGATAGAATCAAATGCCTTCTCATAGTCCACAAATGCTAAGCACAAAGGCTGGTTATACTCTTCGGACTTCTGTATAATTTGCCGCAATGTGAAGATGTGGTCTATGGTGCCGTATCCTCCTCGAAACCCGGTCTGCTCCGGGGGTTGAAATTCGTCGAGTCTTTGCGCAAGGCGGTTTGTGATGACTCTTGAAAACAGCTTGTAAACGTGGCTTAGGAGCGAAATGGGTCGGTAGTTCTTCAGTAAGGTCTTGTCTCCTTTTTTGAAGAACAAGACGACGACACTCCTACTCCACGCCTCCGGAGTTCTCCCGTTAAAGAGAACGGCATTAAAAATGTTTCGGAGCTCCTTTAATACAGGTTTTCCGCCTGCTTTGAGGAGTTCAGATGTAACGCCGTCCTCACCAGGGGCTTTTCCGTTTTTTAGCTGTCTAAGAGCCATCTCAATTTCACACAGGCTGATTTCTGGCAAGTCTTCGGTAAAGTGGCGGGTCAATGTGGCTCGGGTATCCTCATTTTCGGGATCAGGTCGAGATGCATGCGAAGCGTACAACTGGCTATAGAAGTTTTCAATTTCCGAAAGAACCTCCGGCTTCGAAGCTACGATGACTCCACTGGCCGTAGTCAACTTCGTCAAGTGACTTCTCCCAAGAGATTGGACAAACACTTTCGATCCCCGATTTCGCTCAATTGCTCGTTCAATCGAGCGAGTATTGGAGCATCGGAGATCGTAGCGCACCAATTTACCAATCTTCTTGTTGAGAGCCTGTTGTTCGGACGAAGTGACAGGTGGGTCTTCACGTCGCTTCTTCATGAGCCTAAGGGTTTCTTCCGAAAACTTCTTCTTCCTGCCCTTGCGCTGATTTTCGCAAAATTTCGTGCCCTCTTCCCTGAGTATTCCGACCACATTTTCGAGGGCCTGGTTGACGTCAACAGCATTTGTGGTTTCCACGGCAACGAATCGGTTCTCCAGGTTCGACTGGAACGTTTCAGACCCTATGATGATTTATATACTTATAGTCCGTTTATTCTTAGGTAGGTACTTGTCTTAAATATTTGGTAGCTAAACAATCTCACCCAACTATTTATTGAAATAATAATTACTTACCTACCTGCGAAATAAAATTAATTACTTATCATGATAATTTGATTTCGTAAGATAGCATAATTTTTAATAGGTGTTGTATGACAACAAACAAAAACTGTTTTCTAAATAACTAAATAGGACAAGTAAGGATACAACTAAGGCTCGTATTATAGAATCAAACTCAAATTCAAATCTCTGCTTGAGTACAATTAGAAAGGAATGGTGCTATTCATCGCATATAGCGCCATCCCTTTCTAACCGTACTCAAGCAGAGATCTGAGTTTGAGTTTGATTCTATAATACCAGCCTAAGATACCTACCTATATAGTATCTATCTATCTATCTATATAGTAGTAGTACCAAAAGTTGACTTTTGTTATCTTTATGTTTCCCATATTTACGTACTAGGTACCCACTTAGATTATTAAATATCATAGTAATGTTCGAATATCATTGTAAGATTTTCTTTAACAGTAGTACGTAAAATCGCTTTCCTTTTATGATAATACTACGCAGTTCATTTAAAAGATGACAACCCTAACGGCGTCAGAAGAGATGAGAGCTACGCGATAGAAAGAGAGAAAACTTCTAGGTGAATATAACTGTAGGCGCTGTAGCGGTGTGCGATCTGAATTGCGCCTTATTGAGTCGTAGCAAGAGTCGCTATTTAATTAAATGATGTTGCGGAATGATGCTTCTGTACTTGTACTACTATGTATTCTGTGCCGCGTACGATCTACCTACACGGTCAGACCAGACTTAAGTCTTTAGTTTTCATGCATTGCTTACATACATCCATTGAATAGTTATACATTCCGTAAAGTCCTCACGTTAATAATAAAATCAGCCTTTTCCAATATTGTGTTCGACTAGCTTTATTTAATTTAACATTTTATACGTAAGAGAAACCATAAAAATGAATTTCAATTTAAATAGAATGTTCCGTGTACTGGATATTAAATTAAAATACATAGTGTTCGCAAGCTTAGCACAACTTGTTTGGTTCCGTCTTCCAAGCACTTTCAATTATCTCTCTTTCATAAAAATGTATTATGATCATAATGTATTAACGATTATTTACATCGGGATTCTCTTTGGGATAAGCCTCATTGAAGAGGGTGAACGGCATAAAATCATATTCCTCTAATGTTGGAATTTTCTCTGGCAGGAAAAAATGGGTCGGTATTAAAATCCAGCTACGTCTGTCCGTGAAATTCAACCCAAATATAAAAACCTTTGAGAATACATTTAATATTTTCATTTAATTACATATACGAGTAATTAACCGATCATAAAATTTTAATGCAAACTTTCTGACAGAAATGATTGGATTGAAAGTTTGAAGTGCTGAATAGTTCATCGTTTTGGCTCCCCGTCCTTAATTAATAAGACCGATTTTAATATCAGCTTCCGCTCTCTGGCTTTCATAACTCTATAGTAGCAGTTACACTATGGTAGCAGCTAAAATAGTTTGGAGGATCAGTTGGCCTGAGAAGTTGCCTAAACAATTTGGTACCGCGTGTCACATTAATTAGTATGTTCCTGTTGTAATGCTTGCAACTTATTTATAACAAACGCAATAGATAGATAAAGTGTCCAACCGTTATTGACCCTGACCGAACAATTAAATTATTTAACCGATCTAATTTGGTTATAGTCATATGAAAATACTAGCCGCTACTTGCGACTTCGTCCGCGTGGTTATGCTCATAGTATTCTACTCGTACTGCGCCACGCCAATATATCGTCGCTGTCAGTTCAAAAGGACGTATGTAAAATATACTGTTTTCAGGAAAAACCTAAAAAATACTACGCATACAGCTGGTAAAAAAAAAAAAAATTTTTTGCCTAAGAAATATGGGTGGATAAACAACAAAAAAATTTAGTCGGGCGAAAAACACAAAAAATTTTGGTCCTCCCATACTAACTAGACAGCTAAAACATTGTATTGTATGGGAAAGTAAAAAAAATGACGTGTTTCAACCAGGTACCGGAAAACCCATTTTTTGGTTAACCCAATTGATAGGAAAACTCCATTAAAAACTTACCAAATGATAGGGTTTCCCTATCGATAGGGTAAGTCGACATTATGCTTACCGTACCCTTTAACGGTAAGCGGTTCATGAAATACCCAATCAAAACCCCTTTAACGGTAAGCGGTTCATGAAATACCCAATCAAAACCCCTTTAACGGTAAGCGGTTCTGGTCCTTCGGCAAATATGTTTGGTTTCATTGGTAGAACACTTTCTTAAGGTGGTTATACCACCGAAAGTTTTTATTTAATAACTTGTTAATAGAGAATGATTTTAATAAAACTTGACGAGGAATTTTTAGTGCCCACGGTCTAGTATTTTTAGAAGGTATCACTACATTCCCTCGTAATCATTCGTAGAGTACCTACATAGCAAATGTATCAAAAATGGCCACTTTTAGCAGTTTTGCTATCTATGTACTTCTAGCAGTGACTACGAGGGAATGTAATGTTAAATGTATACCGTCTAAAAATACTAAACTATGGGCCCTAAAAATTCCACGTAATGTTTTATTAAAATTGTGTATTTGAATTACAATATTGAATAAAATTTACCGCGGCGGCACTTTCAGTCATACAACCGCCTTAAGTGTCTTAAAACGATTACAAAATGACGATGTATAATTATATCAGTCGGTCAGTGTCACCTAGATTCGGAAAAATACGTGACATATGTATTTTTGACTTAGTCATCAAATCAATAAGTTTCATATACAAAACTGGAATACGCGCTGTGTACATTGTAATTTGTAATACGTTTGTCGGGTATTGAATTGAATTCTAGACACGTGTCAATCTCTTGGCAACACGTCACATGCATAATTTTGAATCCCGTATCCTTCGATAACCCGTATTTGAATAATATTGGAGGTGTTACGAATTACCTATCAGCCTTTAATCGAGTTAAGTCGGGTAAAACTGGACCACAGAAGATTGATAACGCAGACGTATGTCAGAGTCTCCAAAGTAAATAATTATTCCGTCCTGCCCCCCTACCATGACTGCCAAAAGTAATATTGAAGCAATGTTGTAAATGAGATGGCGCTATACGCGATGATAGCTCAGCAGGCTTACGCAACAGCACAATTTGACGACCGTCGTGATCGTGATCGTAAAACAGTGTAAGATATAGTCAGCGAGTCAAGCTTTCTATCGGCGTTTTTCGTTGCTCTATCTAGCAACTAAGATCTTATACCGCGAATTTTTATTTCACTATGAATAACTGACACCGCCTGTCAAATTGGTACGCAAAGGCACATTCGCAAAGTAAAGATAACGACGAGCGACCACATAGACTTTTTGTCTTTGCATCGCAAAAGTGACAATTTGGTGTCAACCAGGTGCAAATGTCAGCTTCAAACAAGTTTTGAAAATTATTATTTAAGTAAAGTTTTAATTATATGTTGGTTGTTTCAGCTCGAAAATTTATGAGAATGATTTGTGATTAAAGCGCTTACAAATGCAGAGACAGGAAAAAACAATTTATTAATAAAAAAAAGTATCAATTAATATAGATACAAAAGATTTATGCTCCAAAGCGGCATACCTACGTATAATTTATGAATTAAATCGCAAAATCCTACGAAAAAGTGAGTTTAATAGCGCCGAAGAAGAAACTCTTGAAAAATGTATACCAAAAATCTTGTATAAGTACAATACAAGGTATTGAAGAGGTACATTGTGAAATTTTTTGAAAGAAAGTACTTTATATCAATTAAATTTTGTATTACATGAATAAAACGTTTCATTACAAATCTGTGTGGTATAATTTGCTGGGATAGTACTTAGGTATGTTATTTAGTATTGTATAAAAACATTGAGAATCCTAAATCTCAAATTTAAAAATGAAAAAGGTATGACAGCTCGGCTGCCCTAAACCAAATTATCTTAGATACTTGTATCTTATTCCAGACTTATTTTACAGGAGCTTGAGATATTCTGAACACTAAAATGTTAAAATAATTGATATCATTGGTAAAAGGGTGAACAATGACAAAATATGCCTATTATTAGTATTATAATATTATCTGTGCTTTTATAGAGGTACCTAATAAAGTTCTCTAGGTATCTATTATGTAGGTACCTATAATGTTGATATTCCTGTTTGTCAAAATTCGAAATTCCCTATTGTATAAATACCCCCAAGTTATTAATGAATACCATACATTAAGGTGGCACCCTGATTGAAAGTGGCGCCGCCGTGGTGAATTTTATTTCATATTATAATTCTAATACACGATTTTAATAATGTTTTAGGTGGAATTTTTAGGGCCCACAGTCTAGTAATTTTAGAGGGTATAATTAACTGCTTAAACTGCCAAAAGTGGCCTTTTTTACATATCTGCTATCTATTTCTGCGAATGACTATGAGGGAATGTAGTGAGATACCTTCTAAAAATACTAGAACATGGGCCCTAAAGCTTCCACGTTAAACATTATTTAAATCTTTTTCTACTAATAACTTAATAAATAAAAACTTCTGAGGGCGCCATTTTCGGTGGGGTAGCCACCTTAAAAGTACGAAATGAACTGCAAAATTCCCTAATTAATTAATAAAAACCCCCAAGTCATGAATGAATACCATACATTGAGGGAAAAATACGCAATAAGGGTAACATTTTGACGATAACTACAAGGTTTTGGATAGTGGTATTTATTATCTGTGGAATTCGTGATCTTTTACGAAATCGTTGTCAAAATTGTGCATTTGCGTAAGCACTTGCGACTGACCACTCCCACATGTTGTCTATGACGGAGGAGGCCACGAAGATTTAAGTAGACATACACGCTACGACATTTTTCAGAATCTTATGAATGTCTCTATATTTAATGTAATATGGTTCCTTTGATTTAAAACAATATTTGCATTGTTTCGGCTTAAAGATTAAAGTTTACGACAATCCATTTGGTTGTAGCTCTTTATGTCGTTGCGTGAATGGTGTGTTTTGTCTTGGCTATGTCATTACCATAGAGTTAGAGTAATCTTGTAAGTCAAAAATATAGGGTGACTATGAAAAATACGATACTTTAAATTTTAAGCGAGTTTTATTTTTTTATAAGAAGTATCGAATGGAAAGTTTTCCTACACATTTTAATTAAAATGTGTAAAACGACATACCTATAACACTTATTTTTTCAGATTATATAGAGTATTTTGTAATTTGTTAGCTCAAAAACACTTTATAGGTATTGCTATATACTTAGTGAGAAATAAATATTTGATCTTTATGCAAATTATTCGAAAAGAAAAATAGCCGAGGACCTATTTTCAAAGACTACTAAATATAGGTACTCTGAGTGCCACTTACGTGGTTACCCTACATGAACCATAAACGAAACTATGATATTTTTTAGAACCACGCACACGGGCACTAGCATGTGAAATAACGATAGAAATAAAGAAATAACGACACTCATGTATTGTAAAGCCGTGGTCGTCGTTAACGTTGTAATGTCAAATTGACGATCACGAAACGATCGCGATGGTGCTGTTGCGTAAGCCTGCTGTCCCTATAACAACATTACTTTAAGGTTGCTGTAAGAGCTCAGAGTACGGCCTCTGGTTATGTATTTTTTTCTAAAATATTTCATGGCTTATAGGTTTTTATTTTTAATTTTAACATTTTTTCGACGTCGACAACAATGCTACGCGTATGTTTGAAGGCTACATTAATGTCTTTTGGCTACACCAGGATGTAACTTGGCCTGACGAATGAACAGTCTTTTTTTTAATACTTTGATCAATTACGGACACGACCATTTTGTGTTGTGGCACGCCATCAGGATCTCGCCTTCCATCACATCATAGAGATAAGCCGAGAACATCACTTCTTTTCACTTCTTCATATTTATAGACAAAATATGAAGCGCACGTATTCCTCTGAGATACGAATTCCATGTAGGTATTTGACAAACATGTTTAACATTTTTCTTTTTACCGATTCGTCATATTCGTTT
Source organism: Agriphila straminella (assembly GCA_950108535.1). Classification (NCBI taxonomy): domain Eukaryota; kingdom Metazoa; phylum Arthropoda; class Insecta; order Lepidoptera; family Crambidae; genus Agriphila; species Agriphila straminella. The sequence goes on along the minus strand of OX467303.1, from coordinate 1,636,156 downwards.
GAAATTGACATTCTTATTTCACAATACATATTTCTTTGAATTTAAGTGATACATTATTTGCCTTTGAAGATGGAATATTGTTTACAGCCTAAGTTATATGTTATGAATATAGCCTCCCTATATCAATCAATTACTATTGGTTTAGTTGATGTTTACATTATTCCTCTACCAAGAGCAAACTAAGCGTTTTACCGCATTTTTTCCACAATTTGCTTTGACTATTTCAGAGAAAAATACAAAGAAAAGAAGTAATATTGATTTAATTCAACTCTAATAGAATGAGTGGTATAATATAGAGTCTTATTTGCAAATAAATGGAATTGAACTGAATGATAGACAAATTAATGATGCACATCCCCCGCTGATTTCATACAAGTAGGTACAGGGCTTCAGAAGCCGTTGATCCCGGCTGCAATTGCAGTCGTTAACACCCACCAATCCGCATAGGGCCCGCGTGTTGAGTTATTGCCCATCCTATTAACCGACCCATAAAGAAGACCGGTGCTCCAGCAGTGGGGACAACAAAAATGGCTGATGGTCACCTAGTTTTATTATGAAGACAGCGAGAAAGAACAACTGAATTTGAAAACTAAGATTTTATCAATAACGTAATGTCTACCAGTATCTACACTTAACCGCGTTTAGATAATAACAATAAGAACATTTCAGTTCAAAAAAAATCAATATTATAGGTATACATAAACCATGTAACAGGCGGTAATTACCAATTATTCTTTCGAAGAATTGCGTTCAAACGAAATAAATATTGTGTGGCAGGGCAGTGGGCCGGCCCTATTAGCCGTAGAACCGATGGCCGCTGGGGCAGACGAGTTCTTGAGTGGAGACCGCGTTCGGCAAACGTAGTGTGGGACGCCCTCAGACAAGGTGGAGCGACGATCTTCGCAAGGTGGCTGGCAAAAACTGGATGAGTATAGCCGCGGATCGTGCTCAGTGGCGTGCTCTCGGAGAGGCCTATGTTCAGCAGTGGACGATGATAGGCTAATGATGATGATGATGAAATAAATATTCTGTAGGAACATGCGGTTCTCTCACTCATTACGACATCCTTAACACCCAGGCTTATCCATGTCGTAATTCAATCTGCCAGATCTCTAAATTGGGATACGAGAAGCAATGTGCGACAAACAGATACCTCTGGGATGTTATTACGCATTCACAAGAGTTTATTCCAACCATACTTTGAACTTGGATAACAAACGACTGTATCATAAAATACGAGGGATATATTAAATCCCTGATAAAGTTTTGCGTCGTGAATCTTCCCGGTTTACAAGCCACGTCTTCTTTACTTTTTCTGTTATCGAGTTTGAAGGAACGGAGCAATGTAGACGGCTGGGTCTCGATGTACATTCGAGAGCGAAGAAATCAAGTTCTTTGCGACATATTATAATCAGTTACATTTCAAAGAAAACCTGTTAAATACTAGCGTTGCATCGTTGAAGCGACTAATGAGCAGCGAGTTTTTTGGAAAATAGTCTTTTAAGTTTGCCGTATACTTAGTATTGGTTTTTGGCTTGTATATCTTGTGTGGAATGCGTACCTATATCTACTCATTATGTGCTTAGTATTGTAAATTGTTTCCATCGGTGAGGACATGTAATTGGCTTTTAAGTGTTATATTAGGTTCCTACTGTATTAAGTTTAGCTGTTGGTCTTCCGAATAATTAAAATAAAATAGAATAAATTGCAGAGCTTTAAAATTGTATCAATTTTGATTAAATACGTCAAATTGACTAAATAAAAAGAAACTAAATAAAACTTTAGAAATGTGCATCAGGACGCGGTCGCGGCATAGACAGCTGTTCAAAACATTACGTCATCGCCCGATCGAACGACTTACGGAAATGAAAAATCTTTTCAGTACAAAACGAGCTCTGTGGAATGAGGACAAGAAAATACCAAAGTCGATATCGGTGCGGTGAAATGGTCTGCAGGCAAAAGAAACTCAGAAAAGAAAGACAGAGCGCAAGAAAATAAGTACTTTAGTATTTTTATCAACAATTGAAAAGTTTGTCGCATACCGGTGGTGGTACCCATTTTTAACCGACTTCATCAAAAGGAGGAGGTTCTCAATTCATTTGTATGTTTTTTTTGTTTTTTTTTTATCGTTGTTCGCGCGTATCTTCGACATTTATGGACCGATTTAGATGATTCTTTTTTTGTTCGATTGAGTTTTCTTGCGAGATGGTCCCATTTTTTTTTTTTTTCAAATCGGTTCAGTTGTTTACAAGTAATCCTGAAAATACTATGATATTAAATCAACTAACTTGACAATTTTGTTATTTATGAACCGAATTAGATGATTTTTTTTGTTGGGGAAGGGATACCTTTGTGTAGTCTTTTTAACCGACTTCAAAAAAAGGAGGTATTCAGTTTGTATGCATGTATGATTTTCCGCGATTATCTTACGTTTGGCTGCGCCGATTTTTCTACCTAAATAATATACTCTTAGCAATTTCCCCCACTCACGAGCCCGGGCCGAGCGGCGCTGTATAAAAGGCGGCGTCACCTGCGGCACGGCCTCACCATAGAGTACATTATTATACTAGAGATAGAGTTATCAGTCAGACCTAATGATCAACGCCATCTAACGAAATGTGACAAAAAGTGTACGATATTATAATATAGGTACAAGTAGGTTTCTATAAATCTTGACTTATAATTTTTTTGAGAGGTAAGAGGCTATGTCATGAAATAAATTTAAAATAATTTACTTTATAGCTAATCAGCTTTGACTATATAAAACTGTGAAAGACACACGATACCGCGATTCAGCACGGGATAGCGACATCTCTCGACTGTTTGACAAACGAAAAATGAGCGCCATCTATAAAATCAATCCGCAACTAAAATCTTAGGCCGCGCTCCCTTGTAGTGAGTCAAGTACTAAGTGAAAAGCCCCTGGGCCTCACTCTGCGCGCGGCGTTTGGATGCGACGGTCATTTCTTTGTGGCGTTATAGTGCTCTCTCATATTTAATTCAGTGTTAAATATTGTGGTATTGATTAAAGTTAGTGTCTGATTAAAATTAGTTCATGATTAAAGTTAGTAAGAATTAAATTAAAGTGTTAGGTATTTGTAGACCGTTCTTTTTTTAAAATCATTTTCACTTATGGTTTGTAAAATCAGAAGTGGGATTCACTACGCGTTCTACCAGCTTGTAATTGCCATCCAAAAGTTAATTTTCGTGTTAAAAGTAGTGTTCTGTGTGTTTTAAAAGTGCCACGTGTTTTGTAAAAGTTGTTTTCGTGAGTATTCGATTAAAGTGTCACGTGTTTTGTAAAAGTTGTTTTCGTGGGTATTCGATTAAAGTGCCACGTGTTTTGTATAAGTTTTCGTGAACATTTGTAAAGAAAAAGGTGTGCCACGTGTATTTAAAAGTAGTTTTCGAATAGACGTCATAATGCTTCGCATAGCTCGCAGAGTAGAACTCACGATCGCCGTAATAGCTCAAGTGACCGCCGCGAGAGCTTACAGGATGTGGTGTTTGATCGAATTCTCAGTTTCTCACTAAATTAGATGCTATCGAAAATAGCCTACAACAACCTACAACAACGCCAATGGTTGATAGTCCGTCGCATCTTCTTGTGATCATACGCCGACGCCATCGCTTATCGTGGCGCCAACCCTCGCCAGCGAGCAGGGTTCCGGCGTTACCGATGGGGCGACTTTGGGTACAGTGCGTGATGCTGACGCTAGTACCAGCGCAGACAAAGGCGTGGCGGACAGGATTGTTGGAGCTCTTTCATTCTTAATGCAAGTAAGGTCTCATAAGTATTATATTTTCTCATTTGACCCGAGTATACATGATTTTGATATGTGGTAGCGCGGAGGTAGACCGCGGCTACCAATGCTAAGCTACTGTCAAAGGACTTAGTAGAGTTCCTATCGGTATATGTTAAACCGAAACATGATTTTCGAGCCTCCAACAATGCTGTCCGTCCGTCAAGCCACATAGGGCCGATGCAATCGCGTAAGCGAGATGCACCTAGGTTTGGAGACAACTCTAAGTGTCTCATTTGTGGCAAGTTTGGTCACAAGAATGGCATTGCCCTAAAAAGTCTAAAACTGATACGACTCAGTTCCTTTACCACCCAATGACAATAACAGGTCAACCAAATTTTGTACTTTTTGTAAAACAATCAGTTTTGAAGCATTTTAATTTTAATAAAATTCCAACCTATCGTTATGCGTGGCAGCCAGGAGCCAGGAGCCAGGAGATTGAGGCAGTCTCTTATTGACATAAGAGACTGCCTCAATCTCCTATTTTAGAGTTCTCCGAAGTTGATTTATATGTTGTACCTGATGAATGTATTAGTGCGCCAACTAACTTTAATTGGCACTGATGTTTTAAACCGAAAGGGACTGATTTACATACGGGCTAATAATGAACAACAATTTCATTTATTATTATTCAAAGGTAACGGTCAGGTACGGCCGAGCCGAAAGGTTGTATGATGCAACATGTTGATTATTTAAGTAGGAATCCTCCACCACAAGTTTCCCACATACGCAGTCCGGTCAATTGGGCAAAGATTGCTCAGACTGCTGATGTGGAGACGCAGGAGTTTATGACTAAACTAAGGGAAGGGCAATTAGATCAAAACAGGTATTTTATTAAAAATGAACTTTTATTTTATAAACATAACCTACTGGTGAAGAGCCGCGTCTCTTATGCTTCATCCCTAAGGGTCACAGGTTGAGCTTGCTACGGGTTTTTCATGATGACCACGACCATATTGGCGTCGATAAAACCACCGATGTTATTTTACGACATTTTTGGTTTCCAAATTTAAGATATTTTGTTAGGAAATATGTTAATCACTGCCTTATATGTTTATCTTATAAAAGTGAATCACGAGGCAAGCTACAACACAAGCCTCACCCCTGCAGTTGTTGGTGGGCATTGATGCTGCGACGCCTGCCATCAGGACACTGGTGCTAGATGTAGCGCTAAGTGATTGCCAACCTAAACGGGAAGCTCTTATGACCCTCAGAAGACAGCGGGCGACTGAACTCTTGACTGCCAATCAACAGCGTCAGGACGCCTACGTCAACGAAGATCGCCGACAGCCACGCAGTTTCGCCGTGGGTGATCAAGTGTTCGTGAGCAAGACCACACAAAGTACCGGCAAGCTGGACTCCGGTATGCGCGGGCCTTACAAGGCTCTGCGTGCGCTGCCCCATCAGCGCTACGAGCTCGAGCTGCTGGCCGGCTCGTACGGCAAGAAAACTCAAGCTGCTGCTGAACACATGGTTCTGTGGCGCAGCGAGTGGACGCCGGATGCGTGCGAAGCGTTCTTCGGAAGTGTAAGTGATTGCCTCGACATTATGGCAAGTCTGTAGTGCCTCGACATTATGGCAAATTCTTTATGCCTCGACATTATGGCAATTCCCTAATGCCTCGACATTATGGCAAATTCTTTATGCCTCGATACTATGGCAATTCCCTAATGCCTCGACATTATGGCAAATTCTTTATGCCTCGACATTATGGCAATTCCCTAATGCCTCGACATTATGGCTAATTCTTTATGCCTCGACATTATGGCAATTCCCTAATGCCTCGACATTATGGCAAATTCTTTATGCCTCGACATTATGGCAATTCCCTAATGCCTCGACATTATGGCAATCCCCTATGCCCCGACATTGTGGCAGTTAATTGGCCCCGACATTGTGGTATTAAATTTTGTTTGTGTTATCATCTGGAGCTTCAGTATGGGTTGCCGGATCCGGATGGTAACATGAACCTTACCTACCTACCTACTTAATGTGGTGCTGGAATGAATTCGTCATTGTCGATGATGGAGTTCTTTCACTCTTTCATCGCGAACGACGTTTTGGCTTAGTTGCTTTGCGCTGGTCGCTTATCATGTCTCAATCACTTGAGTGCAAGCTTGTGGTTGTGCCGCGGTGGGTCGCCGGTGCTAAAAACTAATAAAAAAAAAATAAAAAACATGTTTGCTCATTTTTGTTAAGTGTGTGTTCTAGATGAACAGCCAGACGACGAGGACCACCACGTCATCGTAGTCTGTGAGGACCGCCACCCACCAAGGTCTGACGAGGACCACATGCCAAGGCCTAGCAAAGACCCGGTACCATCGCCTGATGCTGATGAGGCTGTGGTGCTGGTCCCCAACCAAACGCCAAGGACAGACGAGAGTCAAGCTGACGAGGACGTTCAGCTGCCAGGAACGGCCGTCTTAGCAATTTCCCCCACTCACGAGCCCGGGCCGAGCGGCGCTGTATAAAAGGCGGCGTCACCTGCGGCACGGCCTCACTCTGCGCGCGGCGTTTGGATGCGACGGTCATTTCTTTGTGGCGTTATAGTGCTCTCTCATATTTAATTCAGTGTTAAATATTGTCGTATTGATTAAAGTTAGTGTCTGATTAAAATTAGTTCATGATTAAAGTTAGTAAGAATTAAATTAAAGTGTTAGGTTGTTGTAGACCGTTCTTTTTTTAAAATCATTTTCACTTATGGTTTGTAAAAATACCTACACTACCTAATTAAATACAGAAGGTACTTACACTAAAAATAAAAAAATTGTTTAAAAAACAAAAAAACCGACTTCAAAAAACCTGCCCCTAAAAAGCAAGAAATAATATACAAATCATTAGATACGCATTATCATTGTTATAATAAAATAAAACACGTCTATTAAAGTCGGGTGGGGCTGGAGTACATCTTCCTTTTTTTATTCTAAAAGTCCCACCCGACTTCAATTGACGTGTTTTATTATAACAATGATAATGCGTATCTAATGATTTGTATATTATTTCTTGCTTTTTAGGGGCAGGTTTTTTGAAGTCGGTTTTTTTGTTTTTAAACAAATTTTTTTTCGTGACTTTTTGGTAACATTTTAGGTAATTATTATTACATAATCATAAATTTTCTTCGCATTCGCATTTAAATGGCCTGGCCAAGAACATCGAATTCAGTAAAATGAGAGTATATAGTTTTATCAGTCACGTCATGATGTTTTCAATACGCTCCTTTTTGCAATATTTTCAAAATAAATGAGTATGCATAATTCATTGTTCAGGTGTATATTTCAGACAGTGCACAGAGTTCGCTGCGTCTTGCATGTAGATTTAATGCATTAAAGTAATCTGTGTGAGTGCACGTATCGTGATGACACGGCCGTTCGCGGCGGCAGCGGCGCCCGCCGGCGGGTGCAAACTAGACAAGGAAAGATAAAATAAAACTAGTGGCTGTGATATGTACTTATACCTCGCTTTAAAATAGGCATTTCCGCCATTTAAAAAAAAAAGAACTGAATCGACAAAAAAACTGTATAATTTTCGAACCTACTCACAAAATTTCTAGAGAATCGGTTGAGGAATGCGACCTGTAAAGGAGAGAACAGACGGACAGCCACCCAGACATACGAAAGAAAAGAAAGAAAAGAAAATATTTATTAGACATACAGACGTGAGATGATGATGAAAGCATTTTTGCCCAAGCTAAAACGAAGACGCTTCGAACTCGGTCAATTAAATACTGAAGCTGAATGACCAGCATATCTGTCTTCAAGCTTCGAAACTATAGTATAGGTGTATGCACAGATAAGTTTTATGATACTAACTTATGTTTAATGTATTATAGGTATATTTATAAATGTTGAATGAAAAACTTACTGTATTGACATAATTTAATGTTGTTGAACATTTGTAAAACAGACCTCAGGACGGGAAATCGCTACATATACAATACATGGCTACGTATTTTTCCTTCCTACGATTTTTCGTAGCAAATGTGGCCGGCACACGCTACGATCTAGCTACGGCAAACAAAAAACCGCTTCCATCGAATTTATGTGTTACGTAATTAATTTCATAACGCAAAAATGTACTTTTACAGTTTAATACATTTTTCGTAGTGAAAATAAAGCGTTTGCAAATCGGGTAAAGGCTGAAAACACCGGGAGCATAATATTAGATTAATTCCATTCTGGATCATGTAGGTGGGTCCGCTTCATTAGGCGTAATGCTCGGTAATCGGCCGGCGTTCGCTGCCAGCAGCGCAGAATGCAATATTTGTTTTAATGACTAAATATAAAATTGTACGACATACAATTCCATTATACGAGATAGACGATTTTCGAAAAGGGATCTAATATTTATTTCATAATAAATAATAATTGGTGAAAATTAAAACATGTTATTTATTATGGTCTCGGCAATGCGTATTTGCTTTTGAGCCGAACGAGATAAAAACAATTTGAGAAAATAAAATTGTTTAAAAAACAAAAAACCGACTTCAAAAAACCTGCCTCTAAAAAGCAAGAAATAATATATAAATCATTAGATACGCATTATCATATCATTGTTATAATAAAACACGTCTATTGAAGTCGGGTGGGGCTTTTAGAATAAAAAAAGAAAGTTGTAGGTACTCCAGCCCCACCCGACTTTAATAGACGTGTTTTATTATAACAATGATAATGCGTATCTAATGATTTGTATATTATTTCTTGCTTTTTAGAGGCAGGTTTTTTGAAGTCGGTTTTTTAGTTTTTTAAACAATTTTTATTTTTTTTTATTTTTAGTGTAAGTACCTTCTGTATTAGGTAGTGTAGGTATTCTGTATTAGGTATTTAGGTAGAAAAATCAGCTCAGCCAAACGTGAGATAATCGCGGAGAAACATACATACATACAAACTGAATACCTCCTTTTTTTGATCTTCTAATTCGGTTCATAAATGACAAAATTGTCAAGTTAGTTGATTTAATATTATAGTATTTTCAGGATTACTTGTAAACTACTGAACCGATTTGAAAAAAAAATAAATGAGACCAACTCGCAAGAAAACTCAATCGAACAAAAAAAGAATCATCTCAATCGATTCCTTTTAATAGCTGTCTCCCATTTTAGTTTTGAAATGGGTGGAAATAACGCTCATTTGCAGCAAGGTCGACATATTTTAAAAAGTATCATTTTACAGGAGATACATTTTAATGTTTCAAGTATACCGGAACGAAAGAGACAGTGCTATAACAGCACAACTGTGAATAGTTGCTCTCTCTCTCTCTTACTATAGAGTTTAGAGAAATGGCGTTTTTACATAAACAGAGGTTCATTTTTTCTACATAACTATATTATTAACTAAAAACTCGCCAATTTTGAGATATGGCCTTGCCAGCAAATGAACGAATATGTCAAGATATAAACTTGCCGAAATTTTCCCAAGTGAAATTGTCCGCCCAGGAAACCGATTGCGGCAGGCCACACAGTAAAATGTTTTACCTCAATACAAAATAGTGCAGTGTGCAAAAGATTTTTCAAGTCCTTATACCTACAGCTATCTCGTTGATTTATTCATTGCATTACATTATATTATTAACTTCAATAGATAATTAAATACAATGTCAAAGATTTATTACAACAAGTAAATATTTCTGATATACTTATTTTGTACGTTGGAGCTAAAGGAAAAGTATAAACAAAATTATGAAGTATGGAAAGCATGAAAAATTTGTGGGACATGGATAGCCCAAAGATTCATTGAGTGCATGTTGCACGAGTTAACACAATGTTTAAATAAATAACTGAAGAATCATATTGTTTTCTTTAAAATATTTTTTATTTTGTTATTTTCGTTCTCAACTCTAGTGCAGTGGGTCAAATGGTAAACAAAAACCGAACTGTAACCGATTTCAATACGGATGAGGTCAAGTTCAAACAAAAAAGTAAATTGATAAAATGTTTTTTTTATTATGGACAGTCTCGATGGTATTCAACGGGGCGGCGAAGAGAGTGCCGCGTCACCGAGACGAGCTTGACAAAGTTATTTGAACTTCTAAAGGCATTTATCTATACAAGATTAGTTAGGCAACGGCAGAATTCACAACCAGCGCTTCTTATAAAGTCCTTTACAAATTAAGCTATCATTTTGACAGACAGCTCCGTCTAAGAACTTATTTCATGAGGCTTACCATTGACAAATTGTAATAAATATTAGCTAAGCAATTCATTTCAAAAAATTCATTCATTCATTCAATAAAATAACGTCGATATATTTCGTGGCGTGGATGGACACATAATTCACTGTGTAGCAAATTGAGTTGCATTGAATGCAATGTGTAGTACAAGAGTTGCACCCAAGTTGCGTTCTGTTTGGCAAAGCCTTAGCTCGGAGTAGGTAGTTAAATATAGACGGTTTATATCCAAGCAGTTTTATTTCAATGGCAAGTGCGGAAGTAGTAAGAAGAAGATAAAATAACTATTCTATTTTCTAACAGTTATAATATAGTTATGTACAGTTATATAATACTGTACATAACTAGGTATTAAAACACTCGTGTGATACTATTAAAACACACACTCATGTTTTAATACCCCTCATTATGCATCAGTATCATAAACTACTATTACTTATACACAAATTGCAACGCAATCTTAAAAACATCTAAAATAATGAAAATCAGCCTATTGCTATCCGTAAATGCTTTTTATTTCCAGTTTTTATAACAGTAAGAAGCTTTTGATTTTGCTTCATCTTGAATAACATAACTAAAACGTTTGGACGACGACTAAAAGGACAAAGATATAACGGTTTCCCAAGGATGAAAGGCTTTTAAAAATGTTTTTACTTCAATTTCCTCTTTATCCAAACCGTCTTGTCGGTCTCAGAATCGCGGGTTTTAGAATAGAATGTAGAATAGAATATAATTTATTGGCACACACATTTACAGAGAATAATAGCGCTCGGTGGCGCAGTGGTTTAGCGCCTGGCCCAGCGATTGCGGAAGTTAAGCAACGTTCGCAAGGGTCGGTCATGGGATGGGTGACCAAAAATTTATTATCTCGAGCTCCTCCGTGCTTCGGAAGGCACGTTAAGCCGTTGGTCCCGGCTGCATTTGCAGTCTTTAACACGCACCAATCCGCATTGGGCCCGCGTGGTGGCTTATGGCCCGTCCTCCTTACCACCCATAAGGAAGGCCTGTGCCCCAGCAGTGGGGACATCAAAAATGGCTGATGGACAATAAGAAAAAGCGTTTTAAAACAAATAAAAGAAAGAAATGTTATGCTGAAAAAATGAGGAAAATATTGAGACAGCACAAGCTTCCATTTTTGCGACTAAACTTTAAAATATACAGGGTTATTTGTTAAACACCAACAACGGTGCAGTAGATTACTAACATCATAAATAACAAAGTTTTTACCATCGCCACTCAAAAAAGTGCGTCTTATTCATTGATAACAGTGAATAAAACGCGTTTTTATTCACCGAGTGAATAAAAATATTTTGAATTTGGAACAAGCGCGCATCGTATGAATTAGGTACAAAAAAAATAAAAGGTGCTGAAAGTATGGAGCTATTCCATAGATAAAATTATAGTTCTACAATTAAATGACAAAAATAATCCCGCCAATTTTATTTAGGTTCTTTTTAGTTGGTTCTTTTCTAAAAAAATATCCTGCTAAATCAATTAGGTCCTTTTTAGTGTCTTATATTTGGGTTCGTTTTTATATATTTGAGGGAGATTAGTTGTTCAGTCTTGCATCAGTCCATTCCATCAGTCTGGTACCATTTCAGTTTGTAAAAATTCAAAGTCTATACAAACTGATGAAGTGGACTGATGCCAGACTGATGTAGTTTCCCTCTTAGTTAGCTCGGTGGCGCAGTGGTGTAGCGCCTGGCCCAGCGATTGCGGAAGTTAAGCAACGTTCGCAAAGGTCGGTCATGGGATGGGTGACCAAAAATGTATTATCTCGAGCTCCTCCGTGCTTCAGAAGGCACGTTAAGCCGTTGGTCCCGGCTGCATTTGCAGTCGTTAACACCCACCAATCCGCATTGGGCCCGCGTGGTGGGTTATGGCCCGTCCTCCTTACCACCCATAAGGAAGGCCTGTGCCCCACAGTGGGGACATCAAAAATGTCTGATGGACAACTATAAATACTATAGGTACCTACTGCTATTTTTTTCTCGCAGTCAATGGTAAAAAGTAGAGTACACAACTCGTGAAAAAAAAATTTCATCTCGGTCCTTTGTAACCCTCGCTTCGCTCAGGATTCTACTTTTGAATCCCTCGCTACGCTCGGGATTCAACTCTAGAATCCTTCGCTGCTCTCGGGATCCAACTTAGTCCCTCGAACTAAATTCCCTCTTTTTTCACTTGTTGTATAATCTACTATTGTTCTATGACTTTTCGGAAAAAAACTACTTTTCATACAAATCTTTTTTTTACTTTTTCGGAACATATTCGGGCAAACGTTGTTTATGATGTTCGTAATCTACTACTGCGAAGTTATTAGTATTTTACATAAAACCCTGTATAACGACAACAGAACTTTACACTACTGATTTTTTGAATTGTTGTTACAATCACACCTCAATCCAGAACCAAATATATTAATATTTCCGGATATTGTTGTCTAAAGGAGGAAAATAAGACTTTAGCTGGAAGTATTATTTTGTTTTTATTACCGTAGGTATTCAATTAACTACCTAAACTAAGTTATCTTAATAACAACCAACTGTCAGTTTTAACGTTTGTTTGTGAAAACGATGTAATATTTTTCCGTCACACTTGAAAGTATTTGTGCGAGTTTCATTATTAAAATGGCGAGCAATTTGTCCGCGCTCGAACCGAACCAACGACGGCGTACTCCTAATACTTTCGGAAAAAAGTGGCTGTGACATACGGACGGACAGACAGAAAGACAGACAGATAGACAGCCAGACATGACGAATCTATAAGGGTTCCGTTTTTTGCCATTTAGGCTACGGAACCCTAAAAAAGCACTTTGCCTCACGCTCGCCGCAAAAGTCGATTTTGCTGCGTGTTTTTACGCGCCAAAAGCGCCCTTTTCGTGCTGGAGAGGTTAAAAGTAAATTACTAATCTGTGTATCAAAAAAATATGAAGATGTTGAAAATGTAGTTATTTATCACATTGCATAATTAAAATTTTGTCGATAACTTATGTTTACATTGTGTCTCGTCACTATATAACATGTCAATGACAGAGCGAGATATCGTTATTTGCATTTTACCTACAGAAGTAAGGGATGTGAAAAAAGACATCAACGCATATGTCAACCATAAATGTATTTTTGGAAATGAATATCATCGTGATATTACTTTCTGGAGAAATGTAATTCCATCTTTCGAAAAACTTTAGATGTTGTGCTACATTTTCCACACCATTTTACTGAACAAAATGGCATTATGACTGCTTAATTTTGTGGTTTTCTTGGGAACACGGCCATTACTTTCGCTTCTACACTAAACGGCGGAATGAGGAATGAAAAGGGGCGGGGCTGGCTGGTATGGCCTGTTAGTCCATAACCATGACAAACGTATGTCACCGACAACGCGGGGACTTGGTACGTAAGTACTTATTGTAATGGTCTGTGTTTTAGAAATGGCGGAGATTAAAAACAATTACATTTTAGCCGATTCGAAAAATGATCAAAAAATGTAACAAAACATTTGTTTTTTTATTTTTAGAAGACTCAAAAGTTCATTAATCAAAACATTTCTGGCCAATATTCGAAAATAAACACAGTATAAATAGATAGTTATTAGTTGAAAAAACTAATATCTATTCTGTGTTATTTGTTTTTGAAAAACATGCCGTTTAAGCTAACACAACTCACGGAGCCACTAGTATTAGAAGCACTTGAAAATTTCTAGTCATTTCATTACTTACTCGTCTATACATACGAGGGTTAGACTGTTGACGACCAACAAGCCACATGCGTCAATCGTACTCTACATCTGCCTTAGCCTTATCCTGAACCCTAATACATACAGCGAGTTTCATAATCAAAATTTCGTTTCCATATTAAGGATTTACTGCACCTTCAATTAAAGCGTTAGCTACCTTCTCTAATTTCATGTTCAAAGCAACTAGGCTTCATTCGAGACACCTGTTGCTTCCATCTGTCATCTACATTATTATCGGGAATTTTAGGGGAGCAAGAGCCGTGTTGACAATGTCTCTTACATTAAAAGCTTTTCGAGGAAAAGTTTGTTTTTACATATTGAAATGGGATCAATTTTGTTTTATTCAGTTACAAGCACTTGTATACATGTCAAAGAAGCTTGTAACAAGAACCGGCAAAAAACTCATCAAGAGCTGTTTATTTCTCCCTGTATTTTTCATACATAGTCGTCGAAATTGATAAATGACCTCTCAGCATTTAAAGGGAGGATATTTTCCAATACAATGGGTTGGATAGGTATTGAATTGGCCCCTCCCTTGTTCCTAACTTTTCCCTACTGAAAGTGCAATACCTAGTACTATTTAGTCGTCATTTGTCTGCATTCATCGCCAAGAAGATCAGCATTCTAAAAGATTGATGGGTCAGAGTTCTCAGTTTCAGGATTTCCATACATTTTCATGCTATTTTCGCGGTTTTTTTAAACATGTCAATTAATCTTTTAGAATGCTGGTCAGGTCAGTTAGGTGTGTATAGTGATCTGAATCTCCTCCATTCATTCCCTGGATAGCCATCATCAGATCACAGCACAGTACATCCCTGGCAGAAAACCAAGGATTCAAAGTTACCTCGTTTGTATGAAAATAACACCTGTATCCCTAGACAAAGTTGATGTGTGTACTTCACTAGGCATTAGGGTCTCCGTCTTTCAGGCTTAACTTTGGCGAAAATACTTGCCCAACCCAGTAGAACACTTTACCATTATGTATTCTGTGGTAGAGCAAGGACCTACTACCCTACTACCAAATATTTGCTGGTCACAAATCGCACGATAGAATTTTAGACAAACATTCGGAATTAAACTGAACATTTCATTTCGCCTGAAGTGCCGAAACGGCCGACTCAGATCGCATTCCGATGAGGCACACACACCTGCCGGTTATTTACTGCAACAAGTAAAGTAGCAAGCTAATGGCACTTGTAACAACGCGACGGGAGAATGTTTAAAAAAAGTCTCGCTATTTTTGCGGGACTCTTATTTTATATAGTGATGTACAAGACTCGAGTCCTCCGAGTCCCTTTGTCTATAGCTCGGAGTCGTTTTACAGGGCTCGCCTCGTTTGTATGAAGCTCGACGACTCGGGAGTCTTTTTCAGAGCTCGGCCGATTTCGAGCCATTTTTACGGCTCGAGCCTTTTTAAGAGCTCGGTCGATCTCGAGGCTTTTTTACGGCTCGAGTCTTTTTCGGCGCACTAGTTGTGATGGGCTGCTGATGAATGAAGATAAGTAGAGCTAAAGCACAATAGATTAAGCATCTACGGTGCTCTTTATAATATAAGACATTCATCTTTTTGAGTTCTGATTTTGGAGACTAGAGTCAGATTTTCAGGGCTCTGTGAGCTCGATAGGCTTGGCTTATATTAAAGTCATAAACAAACTCATAGCTTTTTATGAGGCTCGCGTTCCGTTTAAGACTCGAACTTTTTTGAAGGCTCGAGCTCTTTTGATAGGTTCGAGCCCTTTTGAAGGCTTGAAACTCTTTTGAAGCCTCGAGGCGTGGCTCAGAGAGCTCGTTTCTCGACTAGGCTTGGACTTACGAGCCTACCGAGCTCACCGAGTGCTGCCAATTCGAGTCGAGTCTTCAAAAGTAGAACTCAACGACTCGAGTTTTGTACATCACTAATTTTATAACAGATACTAAAAGAACGGGATGCCACCTCATCGAGTACCATTACTATGGCAGTCACACTAACGAAAACGACTAACGGGCAGAATTAATAAAATCAATCCACAGATAGGGATAAGTCTGATCCAGATTAGTTGCTAGACAACACCTAGGCAACTGTCGATTATTCTTAATCGTTTCTATCAAACGTTGCCTAGCAATAGCAACGTAGCAACTAATCTGGATCAAGAAGCCCATCCATATCTGTGGATTGATTATTGATTCTGGCCGTAAAAATGTTTAAAAATGTTGTTCTACCTGTGAAACATGGGTACAGTCACCAAAAAAAGTGGGTTTACAATAACCACCGACATAGTGTCAACCCAGTCAGTCTAATAAGGTTTCTTCACATTACCGAAGTAAACATATAAAACCCTGTTCTTTAAGGTGCAAGTTGGAGGCATGCGACACGTCGCGGCTTCATGTGTATAAAGACCACAAGTAAAATACCCAAACTATAGCAGTAGTGACAGCATAGGCGCCGATATCCCATCTTTGTCACGTCGTTCCCGTGGACTATTCCCAACAGGCGCGCGGCGCCAGACCAAAACAAATTGAATTATGGAACTCCTTTCATATTCTCGCTCGACACTTGTGGGCAGGTCTTTAGTTACGACAACTTTGAACATGTCTTACATTTCGACGAGTGTAACTTTACATCCAGATGGCGGCCGTCCACTTTTTGCCGCGATCTCGCTTGCACATTTTATTTTTTCTCAAGTATTATGAGTGCGTAATAATTATTTGTGTTCCGGCCAACTTATTGCAATATAAGATTACGGACATTTTAACATACATTTCAGTTTTGTGTTGCTGAAGTACAAAAAGTTGTCGTTTCTGACAGTTCAAATAACTGCTAGAAACGACAACTAATAATAATATAATGATGTGCGAGCGAGAGAGCGGCATAATGTCAAAAATCAATGAATGGTAACATCGGAAAATGCCCCACCATTCAAAACCTGATTTTCTAATGACTAACAGCCAAAAAAATAATTCAACTCACATGATTAATCAAATGAATCACGCATTAAACATTTACTTCTAGCGAAATAGACGCGATCTCGGGCATTATTGAAGAGGATCGAGATAATACGCGCCGCGGGCGTATTTGCCGAAGCGATTACGCCCCACGGTAACGGCCCGGCCACAGCCAGCGCGGCAGGCGGCGCGACGAGCGAATTCGGTAATCACTGCGCGGTCGTGACGACTGACGATGAGCTGAGAGGCCGAGATAGCACGCAGTGATTATTGAATTCGCTTGCCGCGCCGCTGTGGCCGGGCCGTTACGTATGTTCTCCCGTTCACATTCTATCGTCGTATCGTTATAAATCTGTCGCTAACTGACGAACGCCCGCTGAATACAGATGCTGGAGTTATTGGCTTCATAACACAGTGAGTGACGCGCCACTGTCACAGCCGTGACATACTCTGTACGTGAGAGTTCGAGCGCCAGCGACCTTGAGCCAGAGCGTGTAAGCGCTAGAGTTGATACCGAAATGGAATTTAGACTTGTGGTAAAGAAAATTACATAGTAAGTATGTTAGGAAATATAAACTTGTGCAAGGACATGTTAATGAAAGATAGGTTTGATTTCTAATAAGTTTTTGGAATCTTTAAATTATATTGGGTACATCATAAATTGCAACTCTCATACTATATTTTCTGTTATTTAAAATCGGTTTTTTAATCTTTAACATGTTTATGAAAAAAAAGGTTTTTTTTTATTGTCAATTTTACCTACTTGCGAGTTTACGAGTTACGTAGTCATTCCGTGCGAAATAGAAATAGAAAATATTTATTTGCCACAAACATGGTACATTTGATGTTCCAACAGTAAATACTGTTTCTCATATTTGACCCATAACAAAGGCATGCAAATATTGGGTACAAGCTGTGATAATATGAAGCTACACAAAAAATAAATAATAATAAGTGCGCACTAAACTTCTGCTAATTTATAATAAAATGTTTATACGTGATTATTTAATTATAGTTATCAAAACCGTACATAATAATAATAAATCATGTAAAAATATTAATTACGTCAAAATATAAAATCGTCAAAATATAAATCATGTCAAAATATTAACTACGACACAAAAACAATTATCAAATCATGTCAATTCAAAGTAATAATAACATATCTACCCTAATACTACTATTCAGTCATGTCCAAAATATTCTGTATTATGTCAATATAAATCAAAATACTCGTAATACCACATGTCATGATTAAAATACAAACATTACCCAATTTTATAATCTAAATATTCTTTTACAGTATAGAAGCAATGTTCTAGCAGCCATACCGATAGTTTTCGTTTAAATATATTAAATGGCAAATTCTTTATGTCATTAGGCAGTCTATTAAATATTTTTATGGCTTGAACATAAACGCGGTACTGCGGATTGCAGTGGGACAAGCGAGCGACAGTAGAACCACGGTAAAGAAATGTAGACCCTTGGCCGGGCCACTCGGCGACTGGCGGCTGCACTCCCCGCGCGCCGCGCGCACCCCCCGCGCGCCTCTAGACACGCACACATAGCCGCGAGCGATTTTACGAGCATACATGCTCAAGTGTCGTTTCTTTTCGCGTTAGAGTATATATTCTGTGCCACTGTGGTAGGAACTACGCTAGTTGTCTATGACATGCTCGTATTGCTCGTGTCACTGATTATCTTTGAGAGGCACAGCCTCGTGAAATTGATGGAATACAGCTTTCTCGTCAGAATAGATATAAGTACTACCGTACAGAATGGATCCTCTCCGCCCCGCCCCAGAATCAATTACCTCACCCCTCACCGCGAGTTCATGTGCCGAATCGTGTGTTCGTTTAGTCGTGAGTGTCAACCAGGGATTGATAACTTTTTTTTAAATGTAACGTTATTTCTTACTTTTTTTACTGTTACTTTTAACATTAACGTTATGTCAATAAATAACGTTACTTTAGATAACGTTACATTGAAATTAACGTTATTTCAGTAAATAACGTTAATTTTAACGTTATTTCTTACTTTTTGTTACCGTTACTTTCAAATTAACGTTATTCCAATTAATAACGTTACTTTTTTACTGATAATTTTACCGGTACTATTGTACCGGTAAAGTTTAACGCTATATTTAACGGTAATTTTACCGGTACAATAGTTTTAACGTTATTTTTACCGGTAAATTTACCGAAAATGTTTTAACGGTATTTTTAACGTTATTTTTTTGTATGGTAATTTTTTTTAACGGTATTTCAATCCCTGTTGTCAACAGTTGTCAACTTTCTTGCACTTGTGAATTAAGTTGGAAAAATCAAAGCAAAACATTTAATAAAACTCATGGAAGCATTTCTTATCACCACTAAATACATATTATTATTAAAATGATGAAAATCCAATATGTTTATTTGTGTGTGTGAGGCGACACTATTCCCGTACTAGCTCTAGCTTCACACACACAGTTACGCGCATACAAAACGTCATCTGTGTAGTGTCTGCGTTAGGTAGTTATAACGGAGCGGTTGTATGGAGTGTCCGGAGAGTGGTCTCGTCGTAATTATTCAAACCGAACTCTTTAAACTGAGATTTACGATAACGTAAATGTCCCATAATTGCTCAAATATACTGAACGGGATTACTGCGTGAATCTCGAGGATAATGTAAGCTATATTGAGCAGTAAACAATCCATTTCATCCACTATTAACGTTTAGGTCATTTGGGTTTTATTCCCATTCTAGTATACATACAAGATAGTAAATATATGTAGTTTAAAATAATCGCTTGCATAATAACTTGACCAAATTTTTAGTACCACGTGACCTGTGCACTACAATTTTTGTACTGAAAATTGCAATCGCAGGCTTCATTGTCTATGGTTTGGCTCAAGTTGTACCTATCAACTGTACCTATACCTACTACTTCAGTAGGTAGTACAAAAATTGCAGTGCACAGGTCACGTGGTACTAAAAATTTGGTCAAGTTATATTGCGCGACCACGTTTCACTGCCGTAAGTCATCACTGGCAACACACACTGTTCATAGACTTTCGTCTTGAGACACTGAGGTAAGTCGGACGCGAAGGTTTTTCGAAGCTTCCCGAATGCTGCCCACCCGAGTTGGATTCGACGAGAGATCTCTTTCTCGAAGTTTGACTTACCTAACTGGATTGCCTGTCCTAGGTATACGTAATGGTCAACAACTTCAATCAGAAACGAAGAGATCCGCAAGAGAACTAAAGTAACCGACATCGCTCGAAGGATTGCTCAGCTGAAGTGGCAATGGGCGGGACACATAGCGAGAAGAACCGATGGCCGTTGGGGCGGAAAGGTTCTGGAATGGCGACCGCGCACCGGACGGCGCTCCGTGGGTAGGCCCCCGACAAGGTGGACCGACGATCTGGTGAAGGTCGCGGGAAGCCGCTGGATGCGGGCAACGCAGGACCGATCGTCGTGGAGATCCTTAGGGGAGGCCTATACCCAGCAGTGGGTGTCGTGCGGCTGATATGATGATGATGATATTGCGCGAGCTGTACTGAACCTATACTAATACTAGCGTAAAGAAGTTGCACTCCGCAAAATCGTTTATATAAATTGCGACTCTTGCTTCGACACAATAAAGTGCGAAACCGTCTGGTCGCACAGCGCTCCCTTCGCTCCAAAACAATCACCTAGTAGTTGCCTCTCTTTCTATCGCGTAGGTCTTATTTTTTCTGTCGTATGAAATTTGTCCTCCGAGAGGACGCCAAGCGCTTCATACTCGCGCGCGGAGAGACAGAGAGCCCTGGGGGGTATTACAACCTCTTAAAACTTGCCCGGTTTACGAATAGCTATAGTTACATCTCTTTCTCGCTGTATAGCAAATAAAAGAGACGCATTGATAGTCATTAAAAAAACTAGCCAGTTTTAAGAGGTCATAATACGGGGGCTGGTAGTAGTAAAAGCAGTGCAGTGTGTGACTGTGCGTGTGTGTGTGAGTTTGTACTCACGGTTAAGGCCGAGGTCGTGGTAGGTGACGATGGCGGGGCGGGCGCGGTCGCCCTGCACGGCGACGACGATGTCGCCCGCGTCGGTGCGCACGCGCGCCTCGCCGCACGCGCCCTCGCTCCACCGTCGCCCCCGAGGGAATTGCAATTGGATGTTCTTCAGCTCGATGTCGTCCATGCTGTGGGGGTGGAAGAATCACATTAATGGATCATTCACACACCTCAGTCTATTGTTTAACTCTCAAAATAACTTTCAAAAGACACAAGTTTTTATTTGTGCCAAAAAGCATCAATGTAACACATCCCGAAAGCGATTGCGATAGATTTTGAAATTAGACAATAAGTACCCGGGGACCGGAAAAACCTCATAAAAACCCCTTCGCACGTATGGGTTTTTAGTATTTACAGAATGAAAATTAAAAAAAATGTACGATAAATAGATTCTTTGATTGGGAAACCCTATTCGATATGCAAACAAAACAATCATAACACCGCGAGAATACGAGATATCGTAGATCAAAATCGAAAGGGTTCCGGTCCCTGGCTCAGTCACCTTAACGATTAGTCAAATTGCAATACAAGTTTTGACAGTCACATGACGCGTCAGGCAAGCGGCAAGTCAAAACTTGTATTGGAATTTATCTGACCGTTGACGTGACTGAGCTATGTGAATGTTCCCTTTTTTTATACACGCGGTCAAAACACAATCTGCGAGACTAGTAGTACTTGTTGTAAGGTCTGTGGAGGGAGACTAGCGACCGCCTAACGAAAACACAAGTGAAATTACATTAGTTATTGATAGTAAATATTTCAAAACTCGTAAAATTCTACAACATAAGCATAAAACCCAACTCAATATACAGAAATACATAAGTGTGACATCATTAGTATATGTAGCTATATCGAGTGTGCTGTGAAGTGGACATTATTATGTAGGCTCCCTCGTTATTTCGAACACAAACTTTGTTGAATCCATAAAGTTAATATACCTTAACTTTATGGTTGAACCTTACAAGAAAATACAGTATCAAATAACTAAAACATCACAGTCCTTACACATATGAAACTCGAGGAAAGTTGCCAAATGCATCTGCATTCGCTGAAGAGACTTTTCTGCAGAAACTTTGAAGATATTTCGTATTTACGAAGCAAATATTACTGCATGTTTTTACTGAAAGTTGACGGCTCCCGAACCAAAAGTCCTAACTAAACTATATCTATACTTTAACATTGATAATCAAGTAACTCTGGCTGTTCACTTTTTAAGCGTGAACCACTAAATCAATTTTGGTACAGAGATAAATTGGACCAATGGGCAAGTACACAAGACAACATATCAGATGTAACAGTTGTACAAACATTGTTATAGTTCAACATTAACGTCGGATGTAGGTACCATTATAGTCAGTCAGTATTTACGATGCAAAAAGTTTTTTTAAAGGAGAAGTTTGTATGGGAGCAGGAACGATATGCGAGTCGAGGACAAGACAACAGACTTACATAAACTAGCCCCCTTACTAATATAGCATTGGGTTACTCTCTGTCAAACTATTCGAGTTTGACATTAAAAAGAAAGTGACAAAACACATCTGCTATACAATCTTTACTAGTAAGGGGGTAAGGATAATATAGAAAGACAGATTTATATAATGGGTTATCTTTCTAAACAATCACTACATTTTTTCCCGTCATCAAACAGCCATAGGTTATAAATTGTAAAATAAATATCACCACTCTTAGCTTCTCTAGAAAGTGAAACGTCGACGTCATCGAATGTAAACTTGACCTCCAAAAACAAGGGTATAAATAAACCACTCAAAGGTTCTATATTTAGGACGCAACAGTTCCAATTTTAGCGAAGTCGCGAACCTTTTATCTGGAGATACCTAGTGTTAACATAATATAGCCTGTAGGCGCGACCTTTTGTTCGCTTAATAGGGTTACATATTTTAGTCCTTTCAAGAATCTTATACTAATTTTGTCCTGTTCTATTCATAAATGTCCTAAATAGAAAGATGCTTCAAATGAAACTTTATGGTAATATTAACCTGAAAACCTTGTAGAGTTGATCGTAAACAAATCTTTGTTCTATGGAGTATTCTCATTTTATACAAAATATTAAAGTGTTTTATAGGTACTGTTACCGAATGAAACGGCTGTAAGTTTTTGAGATTTCAGTGTTTTTCATATATTATGGACAACTCTACAATAACGTTATACGAGTATTAGCTAAATACATGTTTCTTTCATTGAATGATAGAAAATGAGCTTTATAATTTACAAATCCGTGTAACAGGCCGTCATAAGGTTTCCTCCAATATCGATTGCAAAGTAGGCTTAATGAGGGCAATGCCCCAATTAACATGAATAAACAACACGCATTCTTCGAACGTGACGCATAAAGTTTAGTTTAAAAACGTTAAAACGAAAAGCGAATTCAGTTCATCATGTACTATTTATTTACGTCTGATAGCACTCTATCTCGTATGATTAATGTATTCTGTGCTTGGCACGGGGTATGGCGAAAACCGTGAAATGGTACTATAGCTGGTGGTAGAATGGTACTATATGTATAGTGGTCAGAAGTAGCTGACTACGTTATAGCACCATGTCGCACCAAGTATTGCTTTCTTTTATAGAGTTGCAACATACACAAGGCCAACAGAGTGTGATATGATACGGTCAGTAACATAAGTTGTATTGACTTTGCAAACTGAGTCGTCGTAGGTGAAAAAAGTTGCCATAACGAAGTAACAAAGTATTGAGCGATTTTCGTTGCTGACTTTAGTTTAATTTACTTCCCAAGCCAACTGTACTGTTCTTGCGTTGTGTTACAGTATAATATAATATTAGTTTGTGGTGTTGTTGCTTATGATTGTGATGTGAGTGACCAAACGATGATTGGTTGATCCCTTTTGAAACCTACTGCTGCAAACTCCGGCGCATCATTAATCTGTTTAGCAAAGTTAGTCCTTGTATGTTACAGTGGCTATTGAATAAATATGTTATCTTTCTATCTACAGTAATTGAACACGACTGGCGCTCCCGTGCGAGGTCCCATCCCAACGTGTTGTCCTTCGGGAAATTCCTGAACTTTTCTCGGTACAAGATCCTCCCACGCATTTGTCTGAGTCGCCCACGTAATGCAACGTGAAGATAACAATACCTTTGGCATTTAGGCGTTCAGACGATAACACGAACATGACCAGACCTCAACTCGAACGCAACTCAAACTCACCTCAACTGCAGCCTACCTTGAAATACATCGCTTACAATTTCGAGTCTTATGACACATTAATAAGCTCCTGTGTAATGTTCAGGTGAGTTTGAGGTGAGTTCCGGTTGAGTTTGACTTGAGTTCAGGTTGAGTTTGACTTGAGTTCGGTTTAAGCGCGGGGCGTGTGCAGTTGCATCGACAAAATATAACGGAGCTTATTAATGTGTATAAAAACTTAAAATTGTAAGTGATGTATTTCAAGGAGTGGGCTGCGGTTGAGTTGAGTTTAAGTTGAGTTCGGGTTGAGGTTGGGTCGTGTGTTAGGTATTCTCTGAACGCAGCCTTAAAAGCGCTCCATCCGTACGATAATTTGATCTTCATTTACTTTCACCCGCTCTGCTGAAATTTTATATTTTTAATTTATTATTCAATTTATGCTTATTAAAGTAGATACTGAATAGGTACATAATTCATTTATTTTTTTCTTGCTCTTTATCACCTCACTGTTTGTTTGTTTTTCGGTTTATTTATTACAAACCTCTTACAAACGCTCAACTCCAAAAGTGCGGTTTCAATTTTATTACGAGTATCATCATAAAAAAGAAAAAGGCCTTTCTAACTCGGAGGCTATTATAAAAACATTCCATTTCATACAAAGGTCTCATCTGTCAGTCGTACTCAAATCCTGGGACTCATCGGTCCTCATTCAAAAGTCCGGCTTGATTCACGTCGTTTATTAAAATGGCCGAGCAAATCCTTTGTGGTCGCGAGGTATTGAGGTATTTCGTATCTATTCCGCAGATTTCCGAAGCGTGACAAGGTCTAGCGATACCTTTATTGCGGGGAAAATGTCGACAGAAGAAATTCTGGAACTTTGTACTGTTTATTCCGTAGAAATAAAATTTGAAACATGTATCGTGTTCTTGTCTTCATCAATGATCATTATTTACGCTTAGAGTAAAGAGACAAGAAGATGATGAAGACCGAAGCAGATATGAATTAAAAAAGAAACAGATATTAGTTATAACACTTGCCTAATATCCTCACAGTGGCGCCCTCACCTTAATTAAATTTATTGCTCGCTAAGTACATACTGTATCGAAAATGAAAACGTTGAGATTTAAGTTAAGGT
This sequence comes from Agriphila straminella, assembly GCA_950108535.1. Classification (NCBI taxonomy): domain Eukaryota; kingdom Metazoa; phylum Arthropoda; class Insecta; order Lepidoptera; family Crambidae; genus Agriphila; species Agriphila straminella. The sequence goes on along the minus strand of OX467303.1, from coordinate 1,611,193 downwards.
TCTATAGTTTATTCACAAACAATAACCTCAGTAAAATATAGTTTGTTGTAGTAGTAGTAAGCAAAAAGTGGCCACTTTTAGCACTTTTGCCTACTACTACTACAACGAACTATATTTTAGAATGTTTATTATTTGTAAATAAACTATAGAACTTTAGCTTCAATCGCAACGTTTGAATTTTCGATACATTATGTACTTAGCGAGCAATAAATTTAATTAATATGAGGGCGCCACTTGAGGGTACTAATCACCTTAAGGGAACATGTCTCAAGCTTATGTGATACTGATAAATCACTTGGTGTATGGCGTTGCTTATTTTTGGAACCAAAGGAGACAGTAATTAAAATGCTTGCATTCTTAGAAGAAAAAGCTTGTCGCAATTCATAATCTCTGCAACAATGCAAATAAAGCCCCATAGAATCACTACAAAGTGGGCCAGTCAGTTATCCCAATGCAGTCTCAGTTAGTGCTGCACATTGCACACAGCCATCGGGCATGAATAGGGTCCTCATTCCGTCGTTTGTTTGCTATCCCCTCGCCCCGGCCGGAGGTTGTCCGTAGACAGGCTAAGGCTACGTCTCAGCGCGGTTCAGCGACGATAAATGGACACGGGCGGACGTGATCTACGACGGAGGCAGATTACCTCTGATACCGAAAACATTGACAGTAGAGACAAACATACTTTATAATTAGTTCCACTATCGGTCAAGAGATGGCGCTGACCTAATACTGCAATAATAATTTTATTTTTAAACTTTTAAATTTTTTTGCATTCACAATGCTATTTTTATATTAAGATTATTGATATAATTGAAAAATATTAGAAAAAATCGACTCACCCGTAGCAGCTCAGACGGGACGTGGCAGCTCCCGTCTGAGCTGCTACGGGTGAGTCGATTTTTTCTAATATTTTTCAATTATATTAATAATCTTAATAATTTTATTATTCTACTCTACAGTGTATTATGATGGTACAAAAACCCTCGGTGCGCGAGTCCGACTCGCTCTTGACCGGTTTTTTTTATATTAGCAGATAAATTGACTCAACACGTCTTCAGTGTGAAGACTGTGAATCTAATCTAGAGACAGTGGGCCGTAATCTAGTTACGGGCGATATCAGATGGTAAGTCACCGGAACCGCGGCATCCACCGACCGGCCGATAAGTCAATTACCTTTCGGCTTATATAGTGACCGTATCATATTCATATAAGCCGGTGGTTCCCAACTTTTCTAGACTAAGGACCACTTTGATTGTTTTATTGTTAGCATAAATCAAATTAAATAAAATTCGAATACAAAAGTTTAGTTTTAATGGGTAGGATTACTCCCACACTTATTAATCCTGTACACGCTTCGATTATCCTATTTGTTTCATTAGTTTGCTCGGTCGGATTATCTCGATCAATTTATTTGTTTGGTAATTGACTTATCGGCCGGCCGGTCGGTGGATGCCGCGGTTCCGGTGACTTACCATCTGATATCGCCCGTAACTAGATTACGGCCCACTGTCTCTAGATTAGATTCACAGTCTTCACACTGAAGACGTGTCGAGTCAATTTATCTGCTAATATAAAAAAAAACCGGTCAAGAGTGAGTCGGAATAATAAAATTATTATTGCAGTATTAGGTCAGCGCCATCTCTTGACCGATAGTGGAACTAATTTAATTTTTCTTAAGTCAGCGCCATCTATTGACTGGTAGTGGAACTAATGATTTTTTTGTTTGTTTTTTGAATTGTCGTTTTATTTTCCTGTAATCTTTACATAAAATAATAATTATCACATAGAATTATTTCAGATTTTTCTCTTTTCAAACTTCAGATAAGAGATAATGAGGGAGGGGGGGGTACGATATTTTTTTTTTACATTTTTCATCATAAGTCGAAAACTATGCGGCCTGAAAAAAAAGAAAAAAGTTTTAAGATGTGAAAACGCGGTCTATCATATGATACCCCACATGCTCTAGTCGCCCCACTTCAAATTTTTAAGACTCCTTTTAAGTCCCTGTTGTACCTACTAAATAAAAAATCTTTCTCATTTGCAAAATAGTTGGTCAAACGTCATCTTAAACTATTCCAAATTTTTAAGTTGCTACCATTAGTAGTTCTCGAGATATCCAGCTGTGACAGACAGACAGACAGACTGAGTCACACCATAAGGGTTCCTTTTTACCATTTTGGTACGGAACCCTAAAAAGCAATACTATGAATGAAATAATTACAGTAAGTACCTAACAGATTGTCGACTTTTCGTGTGCTTGGAATTTAGTTTCATGTTGGAATTTTGGGAATAATATTTAGTAGTTTTGTCCAAGGTTCAATATAATTATACTATGTATGTATGTCTTTCATCAAAATTGGGTTAATTATACTATAATATCAAATAGATCACGAAGGTCGTCAAACGAAAAATGTTGCAAGCATAAACCGTAACGCGTATAAAAAGCAATAATCTAAAAATATAGCCAGCAATGAGATACAACCAGGCATAATGGAGTACTATTATATATTCTGTGATAATGGCACCCGCTGGGGACACACACTTGGCAACAACAGGCTCGACTTAAAACTTCTTTATAATTACTGAACCTGCTCACAAAATTTCACGATAATCGGTTGAGAAATGCGACCTGTAGAAGAAAACGGACAACTGGAATGTCTGAATTTTGAAAAAAATCAAAAAACTGGATCGACAAAAAAAAAATATAATATAGAAATGCGATCTGTAGACAGACATACGAAAAAAAAATTGCGCAAGCTGAAGCAGAGACGCTTCGCTCGCACTACGTGCTCGTGTCACGTTATTTATATCAGTTGTTGGAACATTGAAAAGTTGGTATATATACAAAAAAACACACAAATTCAAATTAAGTGTCATAAAAACGCTGGTTGATATGGAAATAGTTGAATGAAATTATTTAAAGAACGGTTCAATGCAAACACTAAATAAACAAACGAATACAAGTACAATACACATGGATCAAAATCGAGACACAATTTTTAAACAACATAAATTACAAAATGTGAATTTACCAACATTCACAAGCGACTTCAAACGATTATGACGCGTTGCGTTGATGAGCGGAAATTACGCTGTCGCGCCATTCCTACATTGCCGAAACTGCGACCGTGCGTCATACGATGCAATGCAATGGAGTTCAAATTAATTTCCTTAAACAAGAGGTTTGCTTTAAAGATCTATTGAATGGACAGGGCAAGCTCAATTATTATGCATATTTAAAAAGAAACTAGATTAAAAGCCTTAATTCATACTTTTGCTTAATTATTATTTTGCCATTTAAGATTAGACACGAAAATTTAAGTTGGTAGATGTATAATAATAATAAAGCTTCTTTATTTCCATACAGTTTTTTTTTTACATTTTTCTTTAAAAAAAGTATATGCTTAAGTAAATTGATTTTGTTAGTTGATAATTAAAGTTGTAGAACTATGTTAGTATTTTCTTAATCTTGGTGTAGTATGGACCCCTTCTGGGTAAAAGCCTCCTCCCTCTTGATATATATTATCAAGAGTGCCAAAGAAATTAAAGGTTTTGTGGATTACTACCTAATTGATACCCAAGATTTATTATAAATCGTATGTGTTGTGTTTGTGTCTAGCATACAAAATGGTGGGGTGTTCGATATTTGGCTGCAAAAGCAACAATCAAAGAAAAGAAGCGGGTGTTACATTTCATGCGTAAGTACACTGTTTTCTATATTTTGATCACGTATTTCTTTCTCAAATCTCACAGGAACCAAGTTTCTGAGCTAAATCATTAGTTATATCATGAAACACCTGATAAATAGGAAAAATCTAAAAATTATTTCTAAAAATAACCTCGTAAACATTTGACATGCAAACCGGTAAAATTGCGTACCTACCTACATCTTCGTAATAGTAGAAGTCAGCTTAGCTTTGACGTCCACTAAAATCAGTAGGTTTATAATTCGATTTCCGGATGCCTACTATATAGAAAATTTTCCTCGAAAATTACCCCATATTTCATGGAATTTCAAGCGATTTGATTTTTCCAGATTTCCGCCGGAAGATAAAACTCGTGAAAAATGTATAGAAGCAACTGGAAAGAAGAATTGGGTGCCACACACGAATTTGTTTAAAACATTTTAAAAAAAATTGTTTCCGAAAAACAGAAAAAGGTGAACCCCAGTTAGTTTACTCTATGTATACGTATGTTACCGTTAAAGTACGGAATCCGTTAATCTGCAGATTAGCTGGTCGAGTCAGTTAAAGTGCGAATTTTTTCTTAAAGTAGACGATTTCCGTGCTTTAACTAGTAATCTGCACATTAACGGATGCTACACCGTTAAGGGTACTTTTTCTGTTTATGGCAACCCCATATTTTGACGTCATAATATATCTATCTATCCCTTACACCCGGTCGCTCGGTAGCGCATCTACCCCTTTTAATATACTATATCTATGACACATTGCTATATTGGAGGTATTTGCCTATTTGAAGCTATGTCTGGCGTCGGCATTACATCAAAATGGCGTCAACGGGTACACACAACAATTTGAACTTTGCCCAAAAATACTTTAAAATAGCTCAGTCTATTAACTTCAAAGCCTCTTCGTAAAAGAGTTGTCCATCCAACTGCGGCTATACTCCCCCAAGTTCTGCAGCAAAATGGCATGTCAGCCTAACTTCCGTAATCGGAGCGGCATCTGTCGCGGCCTAATGGAACATTTGACCCTCAAACGTTGCGGCCGAACTAAGGTTGCCAAATGCCTTGTATTTTACGGGTTTTTCAGGCGAAGAAACCCGTAATGAGGATCAACACGAAAATTGAATATATCAATTTTGTATATCACATCAAATACAATATCAATATCTGAGTAAATCTCTGTTTAAATTTCTCAAATCCATCAAGAAATGACAAAATTATTAAAGATTTAAAAAGTGAGTTTAAAAAACACGGCCGGCCCTTGCGCATCATGCGATGACGTCACGTGCCAAGATCGCCCGAATAAACACCTGCCGCGCCCGTTAGGTGTTTGTTCGGGCGCCGACGTCATCAGCCAATCGTGAATTGGGGAGCGTTTTTGAGAATGCCACACGAAAATCGCTCTATCTACGTCAGTTTTGGTCCAATTTCAATAATTCTTTCACTGAAATAATTTATTTTGATGTGACTGAAACTCTACATATTAACCTAAAAACCTCGTTGATCCTCATTGCGAAAATAAAATACGGGATAAATAAAGCTCCCGTATTTTTTTACAAACTGATCCGGAGCTGTCTAGCGAAACGAAACTAAATGCTAACATTTTAGCTTAGCACGTGCTGTGTGCTTACCTAAATAAAGAGTAAATCGTAACACGGACAACGAGAAACAAATTCAAGCGAAAGAGCAAAAAGTGTGTTTGCAATTATAAAAATTAGTGGGAGACGGAATTTATTTTAATAAAACACTGCTGTTTTAAATTGTATCCCGTAAATAATCTAAAACCCGTATTTTTATGCTGGTAACCCTTAAATCAAGTAGTGGCAGGTGGCAACCCTAGGCCGAACCGACCAAATAATGTCACCGGTCCGGGACACTGCATCACGAGAAGGATAAACGTCAACAGCTATTTACTACAATTCACTGTTGATGGGTGAAGTTGTCTCCGCAGAAATTAAGTGGCAATTTAAATGAAATGGCCTACTTGTTTACGAGCCCTACTAGCTTTTAGCTAATAAACAATAATAATAAAATTTTAAAAACTAGAAATTATTCAAATGTATGAATCTTTGCATTAATTATATCGGAAAATGTCAATAGGAACCAGACCAGGCTCTGTCACTCCGCGTCGGCGTCCTCTGAGAGGACAAATTTCATACATCAGAAAAGATAAGACCTACGCGATAGAAAGAGAGGCAACTACTAAGTGAATGTTTTGGAGTGAAGGGAGCGCTGTGCGACCTGAATTGTACTTTATTGTGTCGGAGCAAGAGTCGCAATTTATTTAAACGATTTTGCGGAGTGCAACTTCGGTACGCTAGTACTATTATCTATTCTGTGACCAGACCCTCGACTGTGCTACGTTGGTGCTTAAAAAATGATGTAGTTTCAATTTCAAATTATGAGACTCGTAACTCCAAAGATTAAAATTTTTGGTGAGTTTGGTGCTCGGAAGTCTTCGAATTCAGTTTCATCGAGATGAATCTTCATTCCACGGACAAACAGACGGACATAGCGAAACTATAAGGGTTCCTTATGTTGACTAGATTAAGGAACCCTACACTGAGAAAAATGTCATTTTGGGGTAATCTTAAAATATCGTGGCGTACGTTTAAATTAAGTGCGTTGTCCTAAAATAAGGAAATAATAGGTTTATATTACGCTATCTTGAAACGTGTTATGATGTAGTCGAATTATATGGTTAAATAAGGCAATATTATGACACTTATCATCGTAAAAATTGGTCATCAAAAATAATATTATCTTCTTAATATTATAACACTATGTAATAGAAAATAGCCCACTGTCCTATAAATATGTATGATAATCTATAAATAAGATTATAATTCTAAATCACAATGAAAGTGCCACCTTCCATAAAAAGATGTCATAGTATTTGAGAAGAAGCATCTCTAGAATACGCTGACGTCCCCTTATAGTAGTATGATAAAATTATGTGCCAGTTCCTTTTATTTTGAGATTACCTTCACTTAAAATATAAGGAATTGGCATCAAAATTTCAAATGAATCCTACAAAAATACGATTACAGAAACTTATTTAAGAGTTTTGGCCAAAATATTATATCGTAAAAATTGGTCATCAAAAATAATATTATCTTCTTAATATTATAACATTATGTAATAGAAAATAGCCCACTGTCCTATAAATATGTATGATAATCTATAAATAAGATTATAATTCTAAATCACAATGAAAGTGCCACCTTCCATAAAAAGTTGTCATAGTTTTTGAGAAGAAGCATCTAGAATACGATGACGTCCCCTTATAGTATCAAAATTAAAATGAATCCTACAAAAATACGATTACAGAAACTTATTTAAGAGTTTGCATCAATTTTTGTATGATTCCTAAAAAATACGATGACAGCACGTAAATTCGCCGTTCATTACTCATCGACTTGTCGTTTGTTTTGTATATTCTCTCCATTCAGTCAGTCGGAGTCGCAGAGTCGCAAGGACAGTTTTTAGCGTGTATAGAATTTATTTATATTTGACTATTTTTTTAAATGTGAGTGAGTGCAAAGTGCAATACTTATGGATAAAGCAACTCATGACTTGCTAAAATAATGGAATCTAGCTCAATACTTATATACAACGTTTTGAAGGTAAGTTGCCAAGCCTATGTAGTGCGCGTGCGCGTGCACACTTTATTGGGGGGGAAGAAAATTAACTTTTTATATAAAACGTATCATTTTGGAGGACAAAAAAACGTATTTGGGGTAAATTTTAATTTTCTCTTCATATAAAGTGTACTAATCATTTGAAGGAAAAAATCAAATGATCATATTATTGCCATTGAAATGGACCTAATACATTGAATTCTTATCACAAATTACATGTTTGATTTCAGCTTAAAATCCGGCGGTCTCGACAGCTTCGAAGCTTCATCTGACACCATTTAAAAGCTGCCCGGCAGAAGCTGAACACCACAAAGCACAAGTTTCTTCGCAAAAAAATAACAGACACACTAGCAGTTTGTGACGGTAAGGATTTATGTAATTATTCTGGTCTGTCCTCGTTTGACAAAAAAATAAATTAATAATAATGTGTAGTGTTATATACAATAAGCATTTTTTTTTTCAGATACAAAACCAGAGACTAAATTTCATTGCTGTCATATTACTCCTCGGTTGCTTATTTAACATACCTCCTGCGGCTCCTGCCCGTCGCTCCAGGAAAGATTGGCAAACATCACGAGCAGAAATATTGGAAGGATTTGACGGAGACGGTGGGTGTAACCCACAGTATCTTGCAGAATGCTGGGTGGTTCTTATCTTAAGTCATTGAAAGCGAATCATGATTTTACTTATAAAATTATTTTGCATATTTTATGGATTTTCCTAAAGATTGTTCTTAGTGTCATGAGTATAATTAGGTACGTAAGTAAGTTGTGACATGCTAAATAGGTATTTATTTTTAACTATGTAAATTATTTTTGACTGACAAATACTGTGATTGTTATAAGCATAAAGGTACGGGATTATAAGCATGGGTATTAAGCCGAAAGGGGGGCATTGTACTCATCCATTAAATAACTTTTACTATCGGGTAAACTCTGAAATCGAAAAAAACTACTGCTACTTAAGGCGGTTGTATGACCGAAAGTGGCGCCCTCAGTGGTTTTTATTTAATAAGTTATCAATAGAAAATTATTTTAATAATGTTTATCGTGGAGATTTTAGGGCCCTTGGTCTAGTTTTTTAGAAGGTATCACTACATGCCCTCGTAGTCATTCGTAGAAGTAGATAGCAAATGTGTCAAAAACGGCCACTTTTAGCAGTTTTGCAATCTACTTCTAGCAGTGACTATGAGGGAATGTAACGATACCGTCTAAAAATACTAGACTGTGGGCCCTAAAATCTCCACGATAAATATTTTTAAAATTGTGTATTAGAATTATAATATTAAATATAATTCACCGCTGCACCACTTTCGCTCAGGGTACCACCTTAAGTAAATTTCGTCGAATTATGTTGTGCCCAAAGTAAAAGTTGTTCACCATAATGAGTACAATGAGTCCTTTTCGGATTAGTACACCGTAAGCTTATAAGCCTGTGTTATTATAATTAAGTACTATTATGTGCTCAATTTGCGAATAGGTAGGTACATTATTTTTGGTGTCTTTTTTATAACAAATGTTTTGTACAATACATTTATTAATAAATAATTACTTATATAAAAGTAAAAAAATAATATTGTAAAAATATACGTTACTTACTTTCAAAAAGAAATATTGATATTGCAATAATTAAACTTTCAAAAATAAATAAAATTACTCTTGATTACTATTTCTGTTTTTTTATACACGTGTCTTCCTGTTCTCTTTAAGTTTTTAATGCAATTGCATATTGCCAAGTTATGAAGGTACCTATAACTTTTTCTATATTTCACATGCTTTAAATTGTTATTTTTTACTTATGCGCGATCTTCTTTTTTTAAGTATTTTAGGAATGTGAATTAGGTAAGAAAGAAGTAGTAGGTACAGTCGTCTTTAGATATATTGTAGCAAATAAGGTGACTCATATCCTTAGATAAGTCCAACCAATTAAAATAGACTTTTCTTGTGTTTTGGGTAAGATCCTACAATTTAGCAACGATTTCCTCATATCTCCGGTTATATCCTATTACTTTACGTACCTACTATTTATTATTAGGTACATCCTCTTACCTTGGGTTATCCTAGTACAGGCGCCATCAGATATATTGTAGCAGAAATGTGATCAAATACTTCTGAACAGTTTAAAATGTCAATAAATTCCATACACTTCGTTTACACTTTGTATGGAATTTATTGATATTTAAACTTTTCAGAAGTATTTGATCACCTTTTCTGCTACAGTATATCTGATGGCGACTGTACTAGGATAACCCAAGGTAAGAGGATGTAATAATAAATAGCACGTAAAGTAATAGGATATAACCGGAGATATGAGGAAATCGTTGCTAAATAGTAGGATTTAACCCGAAATACGAGAAAAGTATATTTTAATTAGTAGGACTTCACTAAGGATATTAGGAAGTCACCGATAAATAGTAGAAAACAACCGAATATATGAGGAAATAATTTCTAAATAGTAGGAAAAATATTAGGACCTAACTGGAGATATGAGGAAGTCATCAATAAATAGTACGAAAAATAATAGGACATAACTTGAGATATGATGAAAGAATATTATATTTTTTGACATAAGAGGATGTCATCGAGAAATAGTAGGAAAAATAATAGGATATAACTCGATGTACAATGACAGTAACCATAAGTAGTAGGAACGAGCATACAATATTTTATATTGTAGGACGAGCATACAATATAAAAAATATTGTATGCTCGTCCTACCAAAGGTATGGTGACATGTCATCTTAAATACCGTTATCATCAGCAACAGTAGTATCATCGTACTTTTTGGTGATATCAGTATACTCCGTGCTTTAAGTGAATCCATCTTATTTTAATCTGAATTCACGTCATTTATGATGGGCATTTTTCTCAGTGTAGAAAGCTGTTTAACCGGCGGCATAATAACGGTTGAAATATTTCTCGAAGTCTAATTAAACGAAAAGCCCGAAGGTGTTATAACTTAAAGGCAGCAATTAGTGAAAAAGCTTGTACCGGCACCGGTCTGGGAGGGTTGAAAGGCTAGGTCCTGGCAGCGGGCCAGACGGATGACCTTATTTTTGCCCCGACTCCAACTTTCACTCCGTTTGTAGCACAGTTGAAGATTACGGGCGCTTTCAAAACTATTTGAAGCATTACGAGAATTCATTTGTAAAAGAGGAAGGACTTTGATGCTCTAACATTAACTATCTCTCTTTTTCATTAAACATTTAAGTACATTGAATACAGAGTTTTGTAGCTGGCGCAAGGCAGTTGTTACAAACAGTGACAGCGACGTTTATCATGTTGTTATGTCACAGAATACATAATAGTTTATGTGTGATATTTCTGAAACTGTTTCAATGTCTGGAAGAGATGAAACGTTAAAAGTATCCTCCTCCGGTTTCTTCCAAGAGTTTATACTGAATCATTGTGTGGTGTGCGACCGTCAACAGGTGTTTGTGATAGGTATACCTCAAGTGTTGTGTCAGATAGCATTCCACTTAGACCGGCCGTTCATCAATAACCTACGACACTCTCTGTATTGAGGTTAAAGAGGTCCTTTTAAAGTCACCTGTCGTCGAGATTTAAAAACCGGCCAAGTGCGTGTCGGCCCACGCGCCGTAGGGTTCCGTAGTTACCTTATACCATACCACTATCGTTTTTCGTCTGTAACAATAACTTTGTTTTTCACAGTGTTGGTATGAATGACAAGGTTATATTTGCGGTTTTGGAAAATATGATATATCTCGAAAATTAATTACTATATCTCGTTCAAACCAATTTTCGTTGAAAGTTTTTATTATAATCTATAGCATATATTTTTTTTAGATTTTTCACTTTCTTATTTCAAAAGTTAGAGGGGGGGGACACACATTTTACCACTTTGGCAGTGTTTATCTTTCAAACGGTTGACTTTGAGAAAAAATTGTCTTAGGAACCTCAATGTCATTTTTATATACCTATAGACACCCCGCATGTATTGGTATGAAGGATTTTTTTTCAGTTTCAGTTCCATGTATGGGGGCCCCCCTTAATCTTTATTTTTTTATGACTAACAGAATACATCTACCTACTAAGTTTCAACTGTGTAATCCTAATACTTTCAGAATAAAATGGCTATGACATACGGACGGACTGACAGACATGACGAATCTATAAGGGTTCCGTTTTTTGCCATTTTGGCTACGGAACCCTAAAAAGGATTCTGAAATCTGTTTATTTTAACCCGTTTGCAATCAGCTTTTTCGTACGAACTTTTTCGATCTTCGAGTGACGATTGATCCAAAAAGTATACCAGCAGCGCTCCAATTCCCACGGTCCATCATTAATCAAGCCTTTGACACGCGGTTGTTTGTCATCTTCTAGCTGAATTACCATACCACCCACAAAAATATGATAACGTATAAACCACACGAAAAAACTGAAATATTCTGGAGAGTAAACTCGCGTCGCGGCCCTGGGTTCTGTTTAAACTCATTACTTACTCGCTCCGTTCGCCGTAATTTGTCTAGAAAAGGTCCGCGTAATGTTACACAAATGCTCGATCTTGTTCAAATGTCTTTCGTACTTCTATAGTTCGTAAATGTTTGTTTCCTTTTCGAAGTACTTATTAAAATAATAACGGCCTTACCACAAAAGATTATAAAACACTGTTTAATTTAGGCCACTGTTTAGATGTGATGCGTCTCTTTCAAACAATATTGTCAAAAAAGTGACAGCATCACATTAAAACAGTGTTTAAGTTAAAACCTTGTTGAACAGTGTTTTAAAATCTTTTGTGGTAATGGTAAGGCCCTAAATAGCTTTTGCTTAATTAATAAGTAAAAAATAAAATAAGTACAATTCAGTCATTTGACTAATTTTATGTGTATTTCCCTGGACAAATCGTCAATGACGATTACATTGACTCTATTTTTCTACACAAAATAGTAGATACGAGGGTGGATTGATAAGTCCATGATTTTGTAATGAAGAATCACTTTTTTTCGGATTTTTGGTTTTTATTTATAAACATATCTTATTGTAGCTCTGCGTATTCATTCCAACGAAGTTCCTGCCTCTTTAACTCATTTTTTTTTTCGCCTGAAAACTGGTAACTGTAATAAGGGCCGATTTCAGACACCACCTTTTGGCATGATCAAAATCTTTGCCCGCCAAGACATTTATTCATGTTTGGTAGGAGAAAAAAATCTCAGTGGGTTGAATCTAGAGAATAGGAACGATTCGCATCTTCATTCGATGAGTTTTGATGTCATGAGTGCCGCCGAGAGGGTCGATAGGGTCATTAAGAAAAGTTAGAAGTCGCTTGAGCTTTTTGTGTCCAAAAGTAATAATCTGTTGCCGAATTTGAAAAAAATGTAGTGTAAAGATTTCTTAAGGAGTCTCTTGTTATAATACAAAAGTATAGAAAAAAAATTATTTCTTCTTTTCAAAGTCATGGACTTATCAAAGCGCCCTCGTATCTTCTGTACAATATTCTTTCTACCCATATCCCAATTAATTTGGGGCCGGCGGCGCAGTATTTCCTTCGCTTCCATTCTTTCCTGTCACCCGTTAACTCCTCATTACTCTCCTCATACAATCATTTAAGTAGTATTTAATTTTTAAATTTGAGATTTTTGCATTCACAATGCTATTTTTATACAATACTAAATAATAATAATCTGGTGCGAGTCGTATTTTTTCTAGTATATTATTTATAGGCCAATAAAATTAAGTATTTAGGACCAACTGTAGCTAGTAAAACTATTTCCAGCTTACTGGGAATTAATTCCTCAAAACGCTTCTTTTTAATCTAATTTGATTAGCCTATTAGTATAGTATTTAATTAAAATGTATAGCAGGAAAGTTAACATCTATGCATATAGGGTATGTAGTCATAGCATAATACAACCTGCGGAGCTTCCCTTTACGTGATAAAGTCGTGGAGCCGCAATTTCCGTCGATCAGACGGCAGGTTTCAAAGGCTCGTCTCCGCCCAGACAACAAGGATGCAGTGTCAGGAGGCTGCAGTGCTCTGATTGCCACCTAACTAGTTTTGTTTACGTTACAACGGAGCACAGACAGAGCTTAAACATAAGACCATGGTGTAGAATTCATCATCATATCAGCCGCACGACACCCACTGCTGGGTATAGGCCTCCCCTAAGGATCTCCACGACGATCGGTGTAGAATTACCAGACGTTAACTTAGATAATGATCATGATAAATCTTTACTTCTGGTGAAATATTCTTCCTTCACCTTCATCTTTAGGAACGCCATGTTTTTCAGACAATTGCCAGACATGGAAATAAGAGCACACCTGTGTAATCAGAAGAAAATTGGACCTTGCTCTTGTGTTTCTATTTATAGGTCTTCTTCTGTCAAGTATTTGGGTGTTTTGGTGGATGATCATTTTAAATGGCAACCACACATACAGCTGCTAACATCTCGAACTCGAAAACTAATATGGGTTTTCAAGAAGCTTGGATATGTGGCTGATTTTGATCTTCTTCGTAGAGTATATTGCGCGTTAGCCCAATCGATATTGGGCTACTGCGTGGTTGTGTGGGGGGAGCTTGCAAATTGAAAGAGCACAAAAATCCCTGCTCAAAACCATGACATTCAGTCCGTACCGGTTTCCTACAACTGCGTTGTACCAAAAATGTTCTGTGTTATCTTAAACGCAGTTGTTTATTTTACTCCATATGATCACTCCAAATACAGTGGGAAACGTGTGATTAAAAATGTTATTAAAGTACCTAATTGTCGCACTACGTTAGCTAGACGACAAAGTATGCCTTTTTACCATCGTCACTTGAAAAAGTGCGTTTAATTCAACGATAAGAGTGAATAAAAATATTTTGAATTTGGAACAAGCGCGCATCGTATGAATTATGTAGAAAAAAAACGTGCTGAAAGTATGGAGCTATTTCATAGATAAAGCCATAGTTAAATACAAATAAATTAAAAAAATACCCCGCCAATTTTATTTAGGTTCTTTTTAGTGTCTTATCTTTGGGTTCTTTTCTAAAAAATATCCCGCCAAATTAATTTGGGTCTTTTTAGTGTCTCATCTTTGGATTCTTTTCTGTATATTAGAGGGAGATTAGATGTTCAGTCTTGCATCAGTCTGGTACGATCTTCAATCTGTAAAAATTCAAAGTCTATACAAACTGATGAAATGGACTGATGCCAAACTGATCATGTAATTTCCCTCTTAGCGTGGTTGTTTTATCTCATTGGAAACTTCTAGTTTCACTATTTTCTAATGTATAAATACTTATAACTGATTACCTACCTAAATAATAAAAATGTGATAACTATTTAATTATGTAGGTATAAGTACCTACTGCTATTTGTTTTCTCGCAGTCAATGGTAAAAAGTAGAGTACACAACTCGTGAAAAAAAAAATCATCTCGGTCCTTTGTATCCCTCGCTTCGCTCAGGATTCTACTTTTGAATCCCTCGCTAGGTACGCTCGGGATTCAACTCTAGAATCCTTCGCAGCTCTCGGGATCCAACTTAACCCCTCGAACTAAATTCCCTCTTTTTTCACTTGTTGTATAATCTACTATTACTATTACATCTTAAATAGATGGATAATAGTAGATTATTATAACAAAGCCAATAAAATACTTAATTTTTATCCACTCACCTTGCACGAATGCAAAGCGAAAGTTTCAAATTGGTTATCTAGCCTAGACTACCAGAAAACTGAAGAACTGCTCCAAGTCAGTGTATAGACGCATGCACACACACACACACACACACTCAAACAAGGTTTTATTATTTAAATTGTTTTTCTTTTTTTTACTAAATTCTTTAAAAACTTAGTTGACTGGAACTAGAAATAAGGATCCGGAAGAGGGCGCTGCTGATTACTGAGATATTGACTGACTGAGGTATTTTACCTGTTCAGGAATCAGAGACTTCATTATGTCTGTGTAATATGTTTTATGTCAATAAAGTTATTATTAAGTAAGTCATTGTATTATGGAAAAACTGGTGCAAAAGTAGCTACGCCTTTAATTGGCCCTTAAAAGTGGTAAAATAGCAAAAGTAACTCTCGTCGCTTTTTTCTCTCAGGCCCATAATCACGTCGAGTGGTTAGTCGGAAATATGTTTATTTTATTTCCTCCTGAACAGCATCGGAAATAGGTCGTCATACAAGCGCCAGTAATTTTAAAAATAAACAAGCATAACTGTTTGCAGTTGCGTTAGTTCTCCTTGAGCAATCTTCAGCTTGGATGCAGTTTGTTTCATGGCACTGTTTTGCTTTGACGAATGCATTCTATTTCTGCAAGTGCACAGACCATACAACAAATACTAGCAAGTGCGTAATGGCCCTTAGTACATCGACGCATTCGCATGCGGTAGCGAATCAACGGAAAATATATCTCACTATTGTGTCCTTTTTTGGTGCAGCTTCTCAAGTATCTGAGAAATAGTCGTTACACCACCGAGACATTCACATTTCGCAGATGTTTCGCTACCGCAAGCGATTCGTGCCGCATGCGAACGCGTCGGTGTACTGTACGAGCGGACAGATTTTTGCATCATTCACACGAACAACAAACTGCACTATAAAATGTTCCGAAGATGTTTCGCTACCGCAAGCCGCATCATGCGTCGCTGTAGTAAAGGCGTTAATGATTCATTACATTGATTGATTGGACAATTTCCATCTTTGTTCTTGTCACAAAGAGTACCGTTGTTATTATGTTAAGTTATTCATTACACATCGGAATAGGAGGTATGGTTCCTAGCGATCGAGCATTTACTGTGTGCACTTTTACGAAATTCACTGAATTTTTCTCTTTGATTTCTTTTGTACAGCGAAAGTATGCCTGCCTAGTAAGTTTTGGTGTCTGGCCTTGAAATTCAATTCATTTCGGAATCTTCGTGTTTCAATATTTTAACATTTGAACAGATGAACTGGAATGTATGATATCTACAATAAATGATAATATCGATATAATGATACAGTTTAGGGAAATTCATAAAAATACAAAATTAGGAGACAAGAGAACTTAATTCCAACTTGATTAAATGAATGCGAAGGGTATAATATAACCGCCAGGGGTCCTACCGGCTAACTTACATGGCTATCGTAATTGCTTTCTTTTGACAGATGGATGTGATACATTGCTACTTTTCTTTGGTAAGATAATTTTATGCCAAATAGAAGTAGCAATGTGTCACATCCATCTGTCAAATGAAAGCGATAACGATAGCCATGTAAGTTAGCCGGTACGATCCCAGGTTATAATCCGATTATAAAGTTATTTCCTGTAAATATCGATGTACCCACAAATACCTCAACATTGTGGACAGCGTAATAATCGAGGAATTCCCATTACTGGCCGATAGGCGACCCACTCAATGGAAAATGGGAAAATGGCCCCATAATTACTGACGTAAATAGGTTGGCATTTTATAGCAAATTTAAATAGTCGAGATGTTGAGAGTGGCGCTGTTTGGATCGAACGATATAGAAATGATCGGATTAAGTAACCTTAACTTTAATAGGAGATGACAGTTTAATTCGAATGTCGTCAGCTACGGATGCTTGGTGGACAAACCTGGTATAAATAAGAAATACATTCGCATAAATTTTGAAATTTTATTAATTACATAGGTGATCCAAGGTAACCCGCGACCGCAATAGTAGATTGTTATACAAGACGCTAAAAGTACCCATTGCATACGAGGTATTTTTATTCCCGAGCTTTAGCGAGGGAATAAATAGAAACCGAGTTACAATGGGTTTTAGCGTCGTGTGTTACACTATACTTTTCACTACGATTGCGAGAAAATAAAATACAATATTAAATAGTTTATACCTACTTCCGTAAACGAATCCACTCGTTTTTTTTTCCTCCACTTCATAAACTCTTTGTACAATATTTAAATAAATGATTTGTGCTTGACGGCAGAAAATTAAAATTATTTCTTTCCAATTACAGTCACACAATTCAATCAGTTTGTAATTATAAAAAAATTCTAAAGATTTCGCGCTATGGTACCTTTTTTAATTTCTGCTGTAGCAGCTAAGCAACACAAACACGCATTCTACGATTCACTCTGTACACAGAGTATAAATAAGTCTATGATTTTACCGAAGAGATGCTTTTAGTTCCATTTTCAAAAATAAGAATGAGAAACTGGGGGCCTATTACGAAACTTGGTCACGATAGTCGTCCGCAGTTCGTCGGTTATAAATAAAAAATAAAATAAAATTTGTTTATTTCGGACAAGGTCCATATTGCAAACATGTAAACTTAAATACCTAAGAACATTATATTATTAAAAATTAAATTCAATATAATTTATAAATTAAAATTAACATTATTTAAAATTATATAATAAGAAATATTAGAATTACCGATCACAAAAATATTAGATTTGATTTGATTAGAAGTATTAGAACATTAATAATTAATAGTAATTTGAATAAAAATAAAATAACAATCAAGGACAAACAATACATTAATTTAATTTAAATACCTGTGCCCCACCGGAACACATGGCACATGCGTGTGTATACGCATCCAGTGCCCCATAATGGGGCAATCAGGCTTGTCACTAATGACCTTCAGGATGGTGTTGGCACTGCCCCGCACCCTATACATCAGCGACGCGACTCGCTTGCGCACCACAGTATGGAACCCATCCGTGTGCGCGTGCACAAACATCGCTGATGCGCTACAGTAGCGGGGCAGCCCCATCAGCACCCTGAAGGCATTGTTGTACTGTACTCGGAGGGCGTTGAAGGCCCCCTGCGTATAGTTGACCCACAGATTACACGTGTATAAAGTTTGGCAGAAGGCTTTAAAAAGGGTTAGCTTTACCTCCACGCTACACCATATATAGTTGTTACAAATATTTTCAATGTAGCTATCGTAGTCCATAGTCTATTGAACGAATAATGACGGATCCACAAGAGAGAAACTGTCAAATTTACGCAATCACTTTGCAATATCGCATACGCAAGTGCTTTGTAATAGGAATCAATCAGAACGAAGCACGGACGCAGCCGCGTGTATCGCATTAAACTTTTCGTAATAGACCCCCAGTATTAAGTCGAGCGAGTTTTTATTCGTGATTATGAATAAAAACTTTTTCGTTTTAGTACGCTCATTGGTAATAGACAAACATTAAAAAAGAAAAAACTTTATCCCCTAGGGCTTATTATGCTATTTTATCTCGACTCTTGTACGTTACAATGACGCACTTTTTGAGCAAGAGGAGTGAAAACTATATCCAGCAGTGCGGCTAACAATTTATATGATGACGTGTATATACACTCTTGAGATGCAGTAGATAGTTGGAGTGCAAGATGAAAAGATCGCTATAGATTGAAGTAAAATTTAATATAATAATTTTAAGTCACTACGGTCGATGACGCGTCCGCGCCGTAGCGTTGGCTGTGTTAGCAAAATGAGAAGTAAAATTCTTTGAAGTATAACGCAAAAGAGTGTCACATTATTGTCAGAAACGCATCGCATTAAGATTATTCGCATGTCACATTATTATAACGTTGGTTGTTCTTACTTACAGGTGATGTTTTCAATGTTAGGTAGGAGATATCCCCATTTTCCGAAGCTATACCTATTTAGACATCGCTACCCCCTCTGCTATTCATCCTGCTATTGAACGTCGCCTCTGACTGAGGAAACTCAAAATTCGTTCCAGCCGACACCTGATAAAGGTATTCTAGAAACTTTCTAGGCTTTCAGTCCATCTTCATTAAGATGTAGATTTGTTACTACGAGTGGACTTTGGAACCGAAGTGGCTTCAAAAATAAATAAATTACCCGCAGCCTTAACTAAATGAAGAGTGGCGTAAACTTCTGCTACGCAGTAATCGCATTCCTGGAAACCGTATCGCATTACTGGCTTTTCTACTTTCGACTTTAATGTCGGTCGATGAGGTTCTTTTGTATAGGCTGCGGTTTTCTGCAACTGTAACGCAATTCACACATTTGATAACCCGACCAAGTTGTTGAGGCTGTCGGGCTGTGCGCACTCTGTGGCCGGTTTTTCATTGTGTAGTTTACTCTAAGAGGCTAATGATATTAGCGCGTGGTCGTTTGCGAAGTCGTATTACGGAATTGTAGCCGAGGATACTATAAATCCATGATTTGAAGCAGCTATTGTTTAACTATTGGTATGTTAAAGTACAAATCGTACGAATACCTGAATGATTTTACGTAGGAATCTTGCGAAAACCAAAATACATTATAAGGTTATAGGTTTCGTTTTAGTAAATACTTGCCTTTTTGAAGGGCTGTCTTCAAAGGCAAAATGTTTACTAACTAGTCCAATAAACCCCGCATTCCGAGTTCGGCCCGCTGACACATACGTTTAGATACGAGCAGGGTTGGCAATGTTTAATACATTTGTTTAAAACAAGTGTTTAAAACACTGTTTAAAACACTAGAAAAAAAACATGTTTTAAAACATTTTATTAGAATTACTCAATAAATGTTATTTGTTCTTTTTAATACTTTTTACTAGCAACATTATAATTTTAAGGTAAATTGTAGATTGTGATGGCAACTCTGAATTTGGAATTCGGGGAAGATAATTCACTTCGCTTATACTGCGGTGTATTTTTTATGCTATTGTTATTGTAGACTTGACTGTAGTGAGTTAGTGAGACTAGTGAGTGATTGAATCCGATTGAGTTTCGTTTAATATTTTTTTTTTTAAATCGCCCTGGTTCTGCCCTTCCTAAAATAATCCCCTTACTTTATGACCCCTATCACAAAAAAAAACAATTACATGTTCATCAATTAAAACATTTATGATAAATTGATTTAAAACATGTTTTTTTGTTTTCTAAATTAAACATGATGCTTTGTTCTTTTAAAAAAAACTGTTTTTTATCCAGACGAGACGTCCGCCCGCAGCGCGTACTATTTTTTTTACCATGTTGGCTTGGCGCGATTGAAATTGGGAACAGACTTTAAATCGGCTTGCGTTCTTTTGTCACAGGGGAACCGGGAAACGGAATCCGTTTTTAATTAACATTTTCAGTTTGAGCGGTTTAAGCGAACGTTTGTTTTTATGTGATAAACTTTCACAGTTTATTTAAGGAAGCATAATATGATAATTTGATGAATTTTGAGAAAAGTACCTATAATATAACTAAAGCCATTTTTAAAGTATTTCTGATTTTTCGTAATTTAAGCACTTTTTGTTCGACACAAATAATTCGAGGCAAATCTCGGGATTCCCGGGCAGTAATAAGACGAGGTAAATATAATAGGGATGATGACTAATGAATAAAATAACGAAATACTAATAAAAATCGTAAACATATTAAACTTTTAGAGTAGCTTGTATACCTCTTGGTTTTATATATTGCATATTATTTATTTTATGACCCTTCAAAGTTGGGTGGACAAGTCCATTTAAAAAGTATAAAATTTATTAAAATAAATGATACCTTTAATTAGTCCGTAAAATGTATAGCAAATTTGTCTAAGAAACTATTTTGATAAACATAATATTTAATATGGATGCCAAACAAATTTCCTACGCGTTGCATACAAACTTCTCAGGCGTGACGTCATAACTAGGAAGCCATTAGTATGGAGCGTTTTTGGGCGAGTCCATTTGTGTGCATTTCACACTGTGATATCTCGGGCAGTTTTCATGCAAGCGAATTAATTCTTTTACCAATGTTTCTTTTTTTGAGAGGTAATTTATGTAACATAAAATAAAAAAAAGTTGTCATCATCCCTATTGTCCATCAGCCATTTTTGATGTCCCCACTGCTGGGGCACAGGCCTTCCTTATGGGTGGTAAGGAGGGCCATAACCCACCACGCGGGCCCAATGCGGATTGATGGGTGTTAACGACTGCAAAATGCAGCCGGACCAACGGCTTAACGTGCCTTCCGAAGCACGGAGGAGCTCGAGATAATAAATTTTTGGTCACCCATCCCATGACCGACCCTTGCGAACGTTGCTTCACTTCCGCAATCGCTGGGCCAGGCGCTAAACCACTGCGCCACCGAGCTCCACAAATACAGAGTGGAGAGGACAATGCGACAATAAATGATAACACTGTAGACACTAGTTCATAGAAGTACTTTGAAACTATCAAATAATTCCTAGGAGCAATATAAAAAAAAAGTGTTTTTCGAACAAACTAAATACCACAAAAACAAGTACGAAATTAAACACCCTTTGTAAATATTGGTTACTTACTATGGTAAGAGCGGCAACAGCGCGGTGTTAGGTCACAGAATAGTGTTGACAGGTGACAATAAGCCGCGAAATGAACTTTTGGCGCCATTTAATGCTGAACTAAAACAGTGTTTTTCTCGATATCTACGGCAGCGACTCGAGCACGTTAGTACTATTATATATTCTGTGCTCGAGCTACGGCATCATGCAACAACGCTGTCCATACGGCAATTTTCATTGCTGAGATTTATGATATTTTTAAAAACATGGCAATAAATTATTATTTTTTTGCTTTTTACGGTATTTTTTTATTTTGAATACGGCAATCCTAAATTTAAATCCTAAATCACCAATTTAAAGTTATTATGTACACTGAATACCTAGTCATAAATTAAATATTTCTTGTATCCTTTGGACAGCTTGAACAATAGTGCAAAGCTTGGACAAACACAAGTGTTACCATAATATCTCTCTCGGTATTTCCGTAAAGCTAAAACAGCGACATTCCCCATTATTAAAATCATGTCGGTGTACTTGAAAACTGTGAAATTATAATAAGGCATAGAAGTAATACTTATTCGTATCATCTTCTTCTTCTTCTTCTTAATGAATGGCTTGCTCTGTGGTCTAAGCACAGACCTTATGTGTGTGTGGTCTTTTTCGTATTCTAACAGATTTTAACACTCAAGGGTCTGACATGCTTTGATAGAGCGAGATCGTCTTATTAAGATTCCTATAGGAGGAAATAGAGAAGAGCGTCATGTTTTTTCTCTATCACCGACCGGACTTTTTTTCATGGTCGGGTTATAGGCAGAGATCAACTAAGCAAAACAAACAAGTGGGGTTATACCAAAAGTGCCAGAGAAATTAAAGTTTTTGTGGATAACTCCCTAATTAATATTGAAGATTTATTATAAATCGAATGTGTAGTGTTTGTGTCTAGCATTCAAAATGGTGGGATGTTCGATATTTGGCTGCAAAAGCAACAATCAAAGGAAAGAAGCGGGCGTTACATTTCATGCGTGAGTACACTGTTTTCTATATTTTGATCACGTATTTCTTTCTCAACTCACAGGAACCAAGTTTCTGAGCTAAATCATTAGTTATATCATGAAAAACCTGATAAATAGGAAAAATCTAAAAATTATTTCTAAAAATAACCTCGTAAACATTTGACATGCAAACCGGTAAAATTGCGTACATCTACGTAATAGTAGAAGTCAGCTTAGCTTTGACGTCCACTAAAATCAGTAGGTTTATAATTCGATTTCCGGATGCCTACTATATAGAAAATTTTCCCCAAAAATTACCCCATATTTCAGGGAATTTCTAGCGATTTCATTTTTCCAGATTTCCGACGGAAGATAAAACTCGTGAAAAATGGATAGAAGCAAATGGAAAAAAGAATTGGGTGCCACACACGAATTTGTTCAAAACATTTTGAATAAAATTGTTTCCGAAAAACAGAAAAACTAACGTTAATAAAAAAAGTTCTGTATTCCAACGTTTAATAAAGACTTTACCTGTTTTAATTTAAAGTTTATCTTTTTATTCCATTAACCACACAATCTCAATATCAACTACCTGAGCGAACCCCAGCTAGTTTACTATATCTCTCTTTTTTTAGCAGGGCAGTTGTGTGTACTCCCGTCCCGACTGCAATGACGATTGTTATTTAACTTTAGTTCGATTTTAGCAGGGAAGACGTGTTTTTATTTTTCTTAATACTATTTATAATTATACTGAGTTTTTGCATGCTGGAAATGGCGAATTGTCTAAACATTTTATTAATATCTCTGCTGTACCACAATTACTGCGAATAAAGTTTATTTCCATTTCTATTCTATGTATACGTATGTTACCGTTAAAGTACGGAATCCGTTAATCTGCAGATTAACTGGTCGAGTCAGTTAAGAGGATTGTCAACCACGTGGTCTCCATACAAACGGCGATAACGTTTCCCACCCTCTAAACCTTAACCTACAGTAATTAATTTTTGGTATTTTTTTGAAATGCCTAAATACTAGGGCTGTACGTTTTGATTTTTTAAATATTTATAATAGATTTCGAAATATTTGCATTTTAGTGATTTCATACAAAACACAGAAGTGCCAATATTTTCAAATCTACAATGAATATTTTAAAAATCAAAACGTACAGCCCTAGTTTTTAGGCATTTCAAAAACATACCAAAAATTCATTGCTGTAGGTTAAGGTTTAGAGGGTGGGAAACGTTATCGCCGTTTGTATGGAGACCACGTGGTTGACAATCCTCTTAAAGCACAGAATACATAATAGTACCGAAATTTTTCTTAAAGTAGACGATTTCCGTGCTTTAACCAGTAATCTGCACATTAACGGATGCTACCCCGTTAAGGGTACTTTTTCTGATCATGGCAACCCCATATTTTGACGTCATAATATATCTATCCCTTACACCCGGTCGCTCGGTAGCGCATCTACCCCTTTTAATATACTATATCTATGTTAACACTATATCTATGTTTGACGCAGTCTTCTGCGTCAATGAGACGTCAAGTCATCATCGACATGCTCCTTGGGCGTTTTTGAGTTGTGTTGTACCATAAACTTAATATCCACTACAATATTAAGTTTATGTGTTGTACAAAAAGTAAACAGAATAAAAATAAAATATTAAAAAGTCACAGACTAAAAATTATTATTATTATACCATAGCTGAATGAATTTTCTCCACTACTAGCACTAAGAGAACACAATAGTCATTTTGCTGCTATGAAAAATAAAAAACCGGACAACGAGCATTCACAAAAAAAACTGTCGCTGTCAAATGTCAAAATATTTTTCGCTTGTGCTTTGAATGTTTTGAATTGAATTGTAGTATTTTAGTTAATTTTAACTTTATTCGAAAATAATATCAAGGTTTCTGAAGAATTTGTAATGGCAGACAGTCGTAATGTAACAGTCCCTAAGTGGACTTCATGATACTGCTTAAAACCGAAGTTTTCAGCGAAACAATTTTTTGAATTGCGAAATTAAAATCGATATTGTTAACGTTTGAATCTGTTTAATAAAATACAGGTTGGTTTGATGAAGTGCATTTATTTCAATTTCCATAAAACTTTAAAGAGTAACCACTGTAGGTAAACGTAGTGTAGACAAGGTGTAGGACTTTGGCACGTAAAAAAGTGTTTGTTTGGACATTTCATCTAAAGAAAATTTTGGAAAAGGAAAAATACGTATCTCGTGTTTTCGTAAGTAATTCACTAATAATAAATACACATTTTTACACATGTAAAAGATTTTGAAACGTTGTCAACTTCATTGTTTGTTCGAAGTAGATTTTGTCTCATTCGCACATTTTTAGATGACACGCTTAAGCGTGTCATTTAAAAATGACTCTTACGTCTTGAGCATAAGGTACAATTTGGCAACGTTGTGTTAATTTATACTGATGGAGGGGTTTTCGGCAATAGATTAATAGATACAGCATGTAGAAAATGTTAAAAACAAAAAAAAAACTTGTGACTAAACTACTGGGTATTTTTAATAGATATTTTACAGGCAGACTGGGAGCGATACTAGATATACGAAATTTAATTTATTGTCGCATTGTCCTCTCCACTCTGTATAATAAGCGGGCCGCAAAATTTGTATGTAGGTATTTACTTAATTAGAGGTTGTTTTTGTTTGTTTTTCATCATATTCCCTCTAAAACATAACTGACTAATTAGATCTTTTTAGATAATTTTAAATACAGATAAACACAGTGATTTTGTAATACATCACAAGTTGGTATCGTGTAATAAATAAAGCAGTAAACCAAATAATAAGCTAAGTGACTAGAATAATAGAGTATCTAAGAGTATTTTATGTTTTTACTTGTACTACACATTTAAATAAATGTACTAATAGTACATTATGAGACAAGTTAGCTTAGGTTGCTCATTGCACACAAGGCTGTGGGTTGCAGCCCGAGCCGCAGGCGAGGGCGTAACTCAGCCGAGTGTGCAATAAGCAAGAGCTCACGAGTTTCATACGACGTTTTTCAACACATTTGCGAGGAAAAAACAAAGTAATTTATCACACAGCAACAAATATGGCAAAAACAAAAGATGATAATTATGGGAAAAGGCGCGCATGTTTTTTTTTGTTTTTTTTTCACACGCCCAACGCAAGAATATTTTGCGAACAAGGGGGTGAGGAGCATACAGCCTACTACTAATACTTCAAAATTATAATTTTATGTGACAAAATGCAAATATTTTAATATTTTTTAACAAAATATTGTGAATTATGAATAATTTAATAATAATTTTATATTTATTTGACTTAATTAAGGACTTACATATTTATTTATTCCAAAAATGTATATGAATTTTCAGCAGCATAAAACCTCTTTGTTGTCAAAAAAAAATAACTGTATTACCCGGCTAAATTGGGAATGCTCTGTTTACTCGCATAGAATTTGCAGTAAGGTACTAATTTAACTTTGTAGGGTTAATTCTATTACGAACTAGTGTTTTATATATTATTGCACGCGTTTGTTATAGCTCGGTTTATGGCCCTAAAATCGATGTATTAGGGCTCACTTTACGAGCAAGTGTGTTGAAAAATTATTTATAACACATGAAATTGAATAATACTAAATAAAATACTCGAAAAAATACTACTCGCACCACAATTCTCGTACGGGAATCAAACCCGCGACCTTTGGATGTCTGGTCCAATGCTCTGACCAATGAGCTACCGAGTCACTGGTGCGAGTCGTTGTTTCTCTAATATATTATTTAGTATTGTATAAAAAAATAGCATTGTCAATGCAAAAATCTCAAATTTAAAAATGAATTGAATGTTGATAATGGGGTTGGTAAACTTTTCCAAAACTGTTGTGAATTATATATTTTCTGGTAGCTTTTGGCTTAGGAGTCAGGAATAACAAATTGCAGAATTATATAATGCTTCATTTTAATTTAAATAAAAAATTAAATTTTTAATTTACAGCATAGTACAATAAATCACTATTACGGCTGTATGCGTAGGATATGCTTTTTTGCTCTAAAGACTTTCTATGTTGTTGCTCAAAACAAAAAAAACAAAGGTATGATTACTCTTTGTCACTGTCTGTCAAATCTGTCAATCAGTTTTTTGAATCAGTAAATGCAAAGGAACTTCGTGTTCAGCCGTATGTTTGATATTTTATCGCGAAAATAATATAAAAAAAAAATAGTTAACAAGGTAAAATAAAAAAATCATAATATTATTTTCTTTATTCTTCAAACTTGTGCTATCAAAAAAAAAAATATATTCTCTTCGAAAAAGTTTACCAACCCCATTGCAATAAATTGTTTTAATTACACTATTAAATTAAAAGATAAAAATAAGCATTTACAGAAGGTTCTAAATTATTGAAAAAAGTTACCACAATGAAAATAGGTCCATCACTTTGAACTACCTGTTTTCTACAATCAATGTTTAAATTATGAATAAGTATAATGTGATAAAATTAACGGATGCATTATGAAAAAGCGATCCATTCCTATACTATACTTTGAAAATATTATCAACGAATGTTTTTAAAATAAAAGAATATAAAAGCAAATAAAACTCTATAAACGGTGTTACAGGCAAATGAGAGTGTCTTACCCCAGAAGGGCAGTCTCCTCGGCGCTCACCGACGGCATCCTTGCTGACGTCGGCTCTACGAGGGATTCGTTCCTGAAATAGTGCAGTGATCACAGCTTATTGTAGTGTGCCCATGAAATACTTTAAAGCCGCCTACGCACCGACTGGTGCTTAGATTAGTGCTTAGAGCCAAGATTCACGAATGTTCCGGCCGCACTGCGCGCTGGGTGCCTCGATCAGGGAATGAAATACCGTTAAAAAAATAACGATACAAAAAATAACGTTAAAAATACCGTTAAAACATTTTATCGGTAAAGGAAATCACCCATTTTATAAGGTGGTCTAGGATAAAAAAAAAGTCGGCGGCCAGGAATGAATTACATTGTTTTCTACTTTGACGCCATAGTAAAACATTGTTCGTTTTATGTGAACTTTATAAATGTGTAACTATTATTAATGGCCGCTAATGAAAAAAAAAAAAATTATCCCAGAATGAGTGATCTCCTTTACCGGTAAAAATAACGTTAAAATTATTGTACCGGTAAAATTACAGTTAAATATAGCGTTAAACTTTACCGGTACAATAGTACCGGTAAAATTATCGGTAAAAAAAGTAACGTTATTAATTGGAATAACGTTAATTTTAAAGTAACGGTAGCAAAATAGTAGTAATTTTAATGATATTTGTAAGTTGGAAAATAAATAAATAAAATAAAAAAGTGAGAAATAACGTTAAAATTAACGTTAATTTCAATGTAACGTTATCTAAAGAAACGTTATTTGTTGACACACCGTTAATGTTAAAAGTAACGGTAAAAAAGTAAGAAATAACGTTACATTTAAAAATAACGCTATCAATCCCTGGCAATCGATACATCCAGCTTACTACCTAGAATGTATTGTAAGCGCGAGGCTTACAACCAAAGACTATGAGACCAAGGCGACTATCCTAGCGACTCACCTACCGTGCGGTCACCAAGTAACCTGGATATATCTCGGCACCAATCTAGGTACCTGTCGGGGCATTCGCAGCCTAAGTGTTAACCAGTAAAATCATAAATAAACACTGTACCGATGTATTGATACTATATTGACCAACTGTTAGGATGGAATGTCTATTATTAGTAGCATTTGCTCACGACATACGAGTGCAATATACGGCGTTTCGTGATCGAGGGATATCCTTTAGCAGGGTAAACCTTCTGAACCCTTAGATCATTTTAAGAAGGGGAGCCATATTAGATTTTTGTATGGGAATAGCGATGGGCGATTATTACTAAAAGAAATCGAATCAGTCGATTGTTCGATTTAGTCGATAACAATCGATGCCAGTCGATCAGGGGGTCAAGTCTGCTAATGTTTTCGTCAAAATCGTAGTTCAATGGTGTTTTAATAGTAATGCTTTTTGACATAGTTCTTGTTTCTTAAACCCAAAATCGAGACACATGTGTTTCCGTTGAGTTTAAGAAACACAATGTGTTTCGGTTTTGGGTCTAGAAACAAGAACTGTGTTAAAAAGGATTACCATTCAAACACCATTGAACTACGATTTTGACGAAAACATTAGCAGACTTGACCCCCAGGACGTTAGATAAGAGTATAGATATAAGAAGTTATTTGGCGTATGTTTCATATGTATTAATTTTGTGGTTTTCTTCTTGCAAGAGCCCAAACTTATAAGTACTTATGTTGGAAAATGTTTTTCTGATTTTTTTTAAACCAACAGTTGCAATGTCGTAATATTGTATATGTTACGGCTAATACCCGAAGTGCGGCTAAACCTAGTTTTAGCCGGGTACACCGGTTAAAACTAGGTTAACCGATCTGCTTTACTCCTGTAGGTCCCAAATATAGATTAGAAATTTAAGGCAAGCGCGAAGCGCAGCGGAGCGTGAGCCTTAAATTTCGAGGTTATTTTTTTGACAAACAGAAATAACTTTCTTAACACCCCATGCTACACCTAATTTTAGGCGGCTACACCTAGTGTTAGCCAACAACTATCGGCTATTAGCCGTTAGCTATTAGCCGCACTATATATTTGGAATCAGCTCAAAAAGCCCTTTCATTCGATATCCCACACGATGGGTTTTGTTTTGAAATAAAAAAAAATCAAATTCCATACAAAAAAAAGATTGGGTTATATTAACTCCCTCCCATATAAAAATCCAAGAGGGCTCCCCTTCTTAAAATGATCTAAGGGGTCAAAAGAAGAGAAGAAACAAGCTACCACTTCATGGCAGAATGCCCGATGTACGCATCACTGCGGTGGGAGCTCTTCGGAGTGTACAAGCTTAAGGAAGAGGATCTAAAGCAGTTAACGATTAGTCCACTCAGCAGGTATTGTAAGCGCACAGGTAGGTTCGAGGGTCCGACGCCGGTGGGGTAAATGATAACCCGCCTCCCCTGCTCTTTCAGGGGATTTGGGGAAATGGGTGAAATGGTCCCGACCAAGGTGTCTGATCACCCGCCCGGCTTCGCTGGCGTCCCCCCTTATAAATAATAATAACAATAATAAGGGGTCAAAAGGTTCACTCTGCCGAAGGATATCCCTTGATCACCAAACGCTGTATTTTTTATTGAGCACAAGGAACTTTATAACCAAATATTAGCGATGATCAGATCAGTGTCTAGTTATGCAGTAGATCCACTATGTAGAAAATAAAGATTGTATCATAAATTAAAATGGGCTTAAATTTAAAATGTTAATCTTTATATTAGGGAGGGGTTAAAGTTTAAAATGCCCGTTTTGTATGGAGAATAGGGATGTTGACTAATGAATAAAATAACGAAATACTAATAAAAATCGTAAACATATTAAACTTTTAGAGTAGCTTGTATACCTCTTGGTTTTATATATTGCATATTATTTGTTTTATGACCCTTCAAAGTTGGATGGACAAGTCCATTTAAAAAGTATAAAATTTATTAAAATAAATGATACCTTTAATTAGTCCGTAAAATGTATAGCAAATTTGTCGAAGAAACCATTTTGATAAACACAATATTTAATATAGCTGCTGAACAAATTGCCTATGCGTTGCATACAAACTAGCACGGCGTGACGTCATAACGTGCAAGCCAATAGTATGGAGCGTTTTTGATCGAGTCCATTTGTGCGCATTTCACACTGTGATATCTCGGGCAGTTTTCATGCTAGCGAATTAATTCTTTTACCAATGTTTCTTTTTTTGAGAGGTAATTTATGTAACATAAAATAAAAAAAATAGTCAACATCCCTATTCTAAAGGATTCACATTTTCCATACTAACATTTTCTTGGTTTATTTAACAACCATGAACGCTAATGTTTTGAAACTTTTATGCACAAATGAAATATTTAAACACTCAGATAACTAATGTAATGCTAATGACACACGTGTCAAGTGAAAAAATAAGTATCGGCTAAGTTACAACAAATTGAGTGGTCATTTCTGCTAACGAAAAAGGAGTCACTTATATGATACTTTTTTTAACATTCAGGAAAAATTTTCTTGCTGATGGTGGGCTGGTATCAGCATAATTGGAGATAATAACAAGTAACCAAATCATCTTTAGCATCGTAGAAGATTATATGAGAGCCCCTATTATTATGCCTTGTTGTTAAAAATTTGAATGTGTGAACAAAGGTCTATGCTTAGTTGATTCTTTTTCATAGTTAAAAATGTTAAAATTCAAAGAACAATAAATTATTACTTTTTGTTCTTTTGTTAGTTTTTTTTTTCACACCAACAAAATTAGTGAAAATTAAGTTTTATTAATTAATTGTTTTGGTTAAATCTAAGCCTAGTCAGAGAAGGTCAGGTGATAAAGTGATTTTATGTATCACAAAGAAAACTGTTTAATATTCTTCTAATTATGATGATGTCTTGAACTTTAGTCTCCTTTATAATAAAGTATTCTTTAGAAACATTTTTTTTTGACAAATTACAAATCACACACAGCTCAAAATACATTTATACCTATCACCATAAAAGAAATAAACACAGATACTAGATATATATATATATATGTTTTTAGTAGAAAAGTAATTACCTATCTACTTTGTCAATATACCAACATCTTACATAACCATTGCAAGCTCACAGACATGAAAAAGCTAAGTACATGCAGAAGAAAACTACTTACTTTGTCAGCACTTCAGCCATCTCCGAGCGCTGCTCAAAAAGCGGTAAGAAACGCTTCTTTACAGATGTGCCATGACGGAGTACTTTTTTGACCTCACTGTATTTAGCTGGCAGTGGTACTGTCGTTAACCGGTACACTTCATCCAGGCACGAGTGTGAGTCAGCATTCAGCAAACCTCGATACATGCCAACTTAATGCCGAAAAGAAACAAAAGAAAAGCATTGTATAGAAAGCAAAATAATAAGTACCTAAACAAAATAATTTATAAGAAATTAGAGACATGCATGGTAATAATTACTATCAGACAGGAAAACTGACATTTATGAACAGTAAAAAAGTTTTTGCACATTGCAGTTTAGAAAAAAAAAACAGTGAACTTCATTGCTAGTTACGTGAACAGCTGAGCTGCAACTATAGTTTGTGGCAAGTTTGAAAACCGTAAAAACGTGATATATGTAGTGTTCCTCACCTGATGTAGGGAAGACAGATAAAAGTACTTATTGAGCTGGTATTTAAAGGAGTCAGAGCACTTGTATTCGAACACCCGGTAGGTTAGAGCGCGATCGCGAGGCCGTTCGTGCCGACCGTCAGGGTACCTTGTATAGTCCAGCCAGACTCACGTCACGACCGATTCGAGCGAACTACGGCTGGCTGCGGGTCGCGCGCGGTTCACTTCACGCTTCACGTGGGCGCATGCGTCCTCAAACACGTCAATTATCCAATTTACTTGCCGGGAAGTTACAAACGAAAATAAGTTGATTTATTTTCATTGACTTTAGAATAAATACCGGCCATTCTGTTAAACACAAGGATGGATTTGTGATTTCTCAGCATCCACACACAAAAAGGATCATATCGAAGATCAGATTTTAAACAGCTTCATATTTATTTTGTAGAGATAGTAGAGATTTTAGCTTCTGATTAAACATTATTAATTCAGTTTAATACACTCCATAGTATTGCTTTCTCTGTGATACACTCGCTCAACAACACACACATGACAACACAACACAATTTTTTTTAGTACGGTGGACGGCACGCTGGGATTCTACAACCTGTCAAATTTCTTCAATCATTTTTAAACTTTAAAATTATAAATTTAAGGTTCAAAATTCATTGTAGATTTTTGACAGTTTCGTATAGCTTGATATGCTGCTGACTGTACTTTGACTTTGACACTTGACATGACAGTTTGACACTGAGTGCATTCCAGCAGGCTAATCGCTGGGTCATTGATAGCCGTAAAGTGGATTTAAATCATGGAAAGTAAAAACAATAATATGGTAATGGCAAGAAAATTATAAGTACTTCCTACGAAGTCAAGAATCTTATTATATTACACCACAGAATATATACACTACGAAGTACATAAAATTTCCTTGGGTAATGGTTAAAATGTAGTGTGTGGCGACCGATGGCTCAGCGATTAGTCTGTTGGATGGAATTCACCCATATTGGGCATTCTGCCAGAAAAAAATCTGTCTCTGAGTCATCGATCGCCATTGAGTAAAAGTAGGTGGTAATGAAGGCTTTTCACAATGACAAAAAACTGTAGGCTCGATAGATGGCGTTGATAAAAATAGGTGACAATGTGATTTTTTTGGCTTCGAAGAGTATCAACACCATCTAGTGAAGCAAATAGTTACTATTTTAATTTTTTTAAATTTCACTTTGAATACCCCTCATTTGAATTGAAAGGGGATGGTAAACTTTTTTTATCACTTACTCTTTTGCAAAATAAGCGCCAAGTTTATAAATGGGACGCTATTTGGGGTGTCATTTTTGCGTACCTAGTGTTTTAGTTCGTGAAGCGTTAAGCGTTATCTAGGACTAGGATATTCTTGATCGAAGCCGTGGCCAATCAAAAGTAGGCCACGCCCCCAAATGGTAAATGCAATGTAAATGATTGACAAGCAGTTTTGATCGTTTAGGGGGTCCATAAGATTCTTGGTCTCAGTCTCAAATGGTCTCTTAGTATTATTTTACTCTTTCTTTGCTCGGCGGAGCTCCCCGCGCAACTGCAAATCGGCGGTTCTGTGCACTCACCCTCCAAAAGGGGCACAATTTCGTCTTTTGAAGAACAACACTCTGCCATTTAGCGAAAACTATTGGTAACACAGTACTGAGTAAATATACACAAGGAATAGTACATTACTGCAGCGGCACGCAAGACAGGCATTGAAGGACGAACGTGAAAATGTGGGCCGAGGCGAAGCCGAGGCACACATACGTGAGTCCATCAATGCCCAGTTGCGGCCAAGGCTTGTATAGTACTTTTCTCAAATAATGCGCGGAAATTCAAACCAAGAAGGTTTTTTTAACTTTTAATTTTTATTTAAAATTAAAGCAAAAAATTGAAAAAAGAAGAAAGGAGCCAGTATCTTTATTTTTTTGGAATGTGCACATCAAGGCCTTTCATTTGATACCCATGTTGAAAAAAAATTTTTTTTCCAGTTTTTTGGAATGTACTCATCAAGGCCTTTCATTTGATACCCATATACCTAATATTTAAAAAAAAGTTTTTTTTCTTTTTTATTTTCGTTTTTTTTTCATATTTTTGGAATGTACTCATCAAGACCTTTCATTTGATACCTAGGTATTAAAAAAAAAGGTTTTTTTCTTTTTTTTTTCGTTTTTTTGCATATTTTTGGAATGTGCTCATCAAGACCTTTCATTTGATATATATACCTAGGTATTAAAAAAAAAAGTTTTTTTTCTTTTTTTTTCGTTTTTTTTTCATATTTTTGGAATGTGCTCATCAAGACCTTTCATTTGATACCCATATACCTAGGTATTAAAAAAAAGGTTTTTTTTTTTTTTTTTCCTTTTTTTTTTAATTTTGGAATGTGCTTATCAAGGCCTTTCATTTGATACCCATATACCTAATATTAAAAAAAAAATTGGATTGTGCTCGCTCATCAAGGCCTTTCATTTGATACCCATTATTCGTGATTCATTAAAAAGTTCGCTCCATTTCTGAATTACACGTGCGTAATGAGTTTTAATAGAAACATTGCCGGTCAGACGCCGGCAATTTTTGTATGAAAATCCATTATTACACGTTAGTAATGGATTCTCATACTAAGATTGCCGGCGCGGTTTAGGTCAGTCCGTAAACTCCGATTTAGCACGAAGAAGGTTGTCAAAATAATGATCGAATTTCCAAGCATGTTTGAGAAATAATTATTAATATCGTTACCAAAATATTGTTTTCGAGGGTGGAGATCCTGGTATCCTGCCGGTCTTCTACAAATAAGTGCTTTTTCAACTTTCAACTTTTGGTGTTGTTTTTAGCATAAGAATTATTTGTAAAGAGACCATGATAAACATTTTTATTATTATCGATTAGGAATTCACGGGCCAAAAGTGACTATTATTATTATGTATCATTATTGTTTATCAACTTGGATCATTATTATTATTAGTTGTATTTGAGTCAATCAAATTGATAAAACTAGGAAACTTATATATTCATCAAATTCAAATTTTTGTATCTGATTCTTGTATGAAACGTGTTACGTACCGCCATCTATCCAACAGAGCGATTATAAATTGAAGCGGTACGTAGTCGTCCGTGCTTATTCGGGAACTGTGCTGTTGGTGTACTTGTTTAGTTATTATTTAAGTTTTGATACAATAGATGGCGTGTTTTTACCCGACTACGGCGAAGCAAAAAATGGAGGGTTTATTATTTTTAGAGGATATAATTATAACGATCATGTTACCTCATAACTTCTAAACTACTTATCATATTTTTTCCTCATTATATTTTGCCCCGGAAAAGAAGCTTCTACCATTGATTACCATAATACAGGATGTAAATAAAAGACGGTAGGTAGTTGGAGGGACACTATGGCAAATTATTTTGGTACTGAAAGGAAACGTTTATTTTTAGGGTTCCGTGCCTCAAAAGTGGCCACTTTGTGCTAAAAAGAATTTTAAAATATTAAGAAAGAATGAAGACTGTAATGTTGAAGAGTTAAGTGTTCAAAAAATATTAGAGACAATTTAGAAGGGCATGATCTTAGCTTTTTTTAAATTTTGACTTGGTTTACGAGTAATAAAAATAAATGTATTGACGGCGCTAGGAGTGGGGTAAGGGAAACTTACGGAATTCCGTAGTATTCGCATTCTTGCCTTTCCATGCAATTTCCACGAAAACCGGAAAACTCAGCTAATTGAATTTAGTTCAGTCGTAAAGAGAGGTTTTCAGAGAGAAGATTGATGTGTAACTCTACTGTATTAAACTATTTTTATAGAGTAATCGTAATTTTAAACTAAAAACACGACTGCTCTGCCTAAAAAAATAAACTAAAAAGTTGATTCGGGGGACCTACTCTTTGATTAATAAAAATTGTTACACATCACGGTCCCCCGACTGCAATGACAATACTTTGTTATTTAACTTTTTAATTCGTTATTGGCAGGGCAGACGACTACACCATATTATGGTGGTATATATTCATTCTTAAGAATAATAACACCTAGAAGACGTCCTCGTATGCAAAGTGAGGCAACTAATACTAAGCCAGAATGACTTATTTAGTTTTCAGATTAATATCCTTCATACGTTACCTAATCGTAACTAAAATCTAATAATATTGTAACTTATCTAATAAATGTAGGAAAATTGAAACTGTTTTGTACTTATTCGGTACCTATGATTAGGTAATAATGGAGAATAAAAATCTGAAAACGGGGCCATTTTGGCTGTTTTATATATAGTTGCTCACTTTTGACAGTGCCCTTTGTAGAGAACTATCGTTCTAGGTGTTATTATTCTAAGTTATGCCTACACTCTCTGATTTTTGGGCAGTCATCATTTAAAAAGAATGCAGGACGATCCAATTTACACGGTGGATGGTCTACTACACTTAAATATTTACTTACAATCCGTAGACCGGGATTTTATTCCCCGCGTGACAGCCTTCGGTGACGCATTGTCCGAGCTGGTCTCCGCTGCCGCTCCCGCTACCGCTGCCGCTGACGTACATCGCTGAGCAGCCTGCCCCGTGGCCCACGGTGGCGTCTCCCACCACCGGCAACTGCTCGTCAGCCGTGAACCCCATGTTATCCATAACTACCACTAATACACTGTCCCTGACACATATACTGTTCTGTCACAAACTATTTTACGTTGGTCCTCCACATCAAGTGTTTCTTTTGACACTTCTTAATCAATTGGCTATCACTGTTCTGTCTGCCATCGACTGCTTTTAGATCCTTGTTTTGGCCTATCTTTTAACTTTTCACCGCGATCTAGTTCGCTCTAAGTAGTTCTGCAGCCATTTAAAAGCAGATATTAAATTTCTTATCACCACAAACCGTCACCGTGACACATTAGCGTAAAATTCTTTGATCAGCTTGAAGCGTTACAAATGGCGTTTCACTACTTGTTCCTAATTTAAATGGAGACTGTCGTTGCGCGGGCGCAAGGGCGGACTGATCATTGTGATTTGTGGACCTGACGGGTGCGGCGCGGGTCCTCTGTACTGTTTGTACCATACCAGACTAAGTATGTATCGCTATTCATTGCGAATAGTCAATGACCAATGTCGGTTTCATGTGAATAATTGGCAGAGAACTGAAATGTCCTTTTAGCATTGTTTCGATTGCTTTCGTTCGAGCTCTGGTAAGGTTAGAGAAACTTATAGGTAAAAAAAACAAAAAACCGACTTCAAAAAACCTACCTCTAAAAAGCAAGAAATAATATTCGTAATAATAAAAATACGTCTATTGAAGTTGGGTGGGGCTGGAGTACAAATTACTTTTTTTTATTCTAAAAGCCCCACCCGACTTCAATAGACTTTTGTTTCTTTTTTAATCAATTTTTTATTTTTTTATTTTTAGTGTAGGTACCTTGTAATATGTAGAAAAATCGGCTCAGCCAAACGTAAGATAATCGCGGAGAAACATACTTAAATATGGGTCAAACTGAGAACCTCCTTTTTTAAGTCGGTTAAAAAACTACACTTAAGATATCCCTCTTCCAACAAAAAAAATATTATCTTATTCAGTTCATAAACAAAGAAGTAATACGACTAATCATCGAGGTAATTCACACAAAATCATACTATTTTCGTGCTTTTTTTAAAAATTACTTGAAAAGTACTGAACCGATTTCCAAATTTTAAAAAATGGGACCAACTTGGGAGTGTACCTAATGTAATAACGTTTGAATCATTTCAATCGGTCCAGCCGTCTTCGAGTAATCGGTGGACATACACAAAAAAAAACAAATATACAGACGAACATAGAACCTCATCCTTTTTGGAAGTCGGTTAAAAATAAAGTGCTATAGGCAAAAGCCCCGGTTATGGCCATTAAAAGAGATTACTCATTTTATTTATTCATTTGATTAGGTACATTCATTACATAATATTGATGATTTAAATATAAAAGGTGTGATTTCACTAGTTTTGGCCACTTTTTACCTAGTTGTGGCCATCATTTCACCAGTTTTGGCCATTAAACCTACTAAGAGTATTTGCTAGTTTTTAAACTATTTAAAATAAAACAAATATAATAGTATCTTAGTCAATATTTATTCGTGGAGCTCGGTGGCGCAGTGGTTTAGCGTCTGGCCCAGCGATTGCGGAAGTTAAGCAACGTTCGCAAGGGTCGGTTATGGGATGGGTGACCAAAAATTTATTATCTCGAGCTCCTCCGTGCTTTGGAAGGCACGTTAAGCCGTTGGTCCCGGCTGCATTTGCAGTCGTTAACACCCACCAATCCGCATTGGGCCCGCGTGGTGGGTTATGGTTATGGCCCGTCCTCCTTGCCACCCATAAGGAAGGGCTGTGCCCCAGCAGTGGGGACATCAAAATTGGCTGATGAGTAATATTATTGTTAAGTCATTTTAACTGTTGACAATTCTCAGTACTACTCCTTCTGCAGTTATTTTGCATGCAATGATTATCATTGTTTGCATGTGCATTTATTTGTGGGTGGGCGGGTGGTGCACAGATTTCTTGCATAGGTATGGTACCATTATCGTGTGGAAGTTACTGCTTAATATTGTTGTTGCATCCATCATTTATTATTATTTTTACCGACATAAAAAAGGAGGAGGTTCTCTGTTCGTCGGTATATTTGTTTTTTTCATGTCCACCGATTACTCAAAGTGTGGATCTGTACCTACCCTTAGCACGAACATCTATCGAGAAAAAAAACGCGCGTAAAACTACTCGATAGAGAATTATTATCTATGGAAACTTTAATTTCGCTAGTCGGCGGTAGATGGCGTTGTCCAAATTTCTAATACAAAATAGCACTATCGAATGATTTAACGCGCGTTATTTTTTTTGATTGCTGTTCGTGCTAAGGGTACTGTACCCTTAGCACGAACAGCTATCGGAAAAAAATAACGCTAAATACGATAAATTTTGTATTGGAAATTTGTACAACGCCATCTATCGCCGATAAACGTAATGAAATTTTCTATAGAGAATTGTCTATCGAGTAATTTTACGCGCGTTTTTTTTCTCGATAGCTGTTCGTGCTAAGGGTACTGAACTGAGAGCCCAAATTTTAAATGATTGCGAATCAAATTGAAACTTATTAGGGGAGTTAACAAAAAAATTGGGCTCTCAGTTCAGATCCACACTTACTCAAAGACGGCTGGACCGATTGAAATGATTCAAACGTCATTACATTAGGTAAACTCCCAAGTTGGTCCCATTTTTTAGTTCCAGCAAAGTCGCGTAATCGCGTACACTCGCGTCTAATGGTTTTGTAGGCGTTTTTTCGTAACTCTCAAATGTGGAAGTTATGCAGTGAAATGGCAGCCTGGCAGGCTAGACCTCAGATAGATGACCTAACCATGATTTTGGTACTTAAGTACTTACTTAAATTTTTGAACTATTCCTTAAGAGTCATATAGGATAGGAGCAATGGCAGCAACATCCTATAATCCTACTAATATTATAAATG
The DNA here is from genome assembly GCA_950108535.1 of Agriphila straminella. Taxonomy (NCBI): domain Eukaryota; kingdom Metazoa; phylum Arthropoda; class Insecta; order Lepidoptera; family Crambidae; genus Agriphila; species Agriphila straminella. Next base: position 1,572,043 of record OX467303.1, on the reverse strand, counting down.
TGAAAGTTTGTGGGTTTGGATGTTAAGATGTTTGGATGTTTGTTCCCCAATCACGCAAAAACTACTGAACGGATTTGGTTGAAATTTGGCATACAGATAGCAGATAGCCTAGATTAAACATAGGATACTTTTTATCCTGATATTCCCACGGGAACGAGAACCGCGCGGGTGAAACCGCGGGCGGCCGCTAGTTATCAATAAAAGCAACTTTGAATGCAGTCTACTAATGTGAAATCAGCTTCATTGTTGAAGTTTGCAGCAAAAGCAGCAAAAACTCATATAAATCACCGTTAAAATTATAGATTTGCAGCAAAAACAGCAATATAGGTAGTACCTAACTGCACTTTTTTTTATAAATAAGTTAAATTGCATTCAATTATTTTCTATAAATTACTTGTCTCAGCCGGGAATCGAAAGCGCTAAAATCCGAAAAATAAAACACCTGCTGTGTTATTACAAACGATTTTTAAACACTGTTTAACTAAACACATGTTTAAATGTGATGCTGTCTCTTTCAAACAATATTGTCAAAAAAGTGACAAACGATTTTTAAACACTGTTTAACTAAACACATGTTTAAATGTGATGCTGTCTCTTTCAAACAATATTGTTAAAAAAGTGACAGCATCACATTTAAACATGTGTTTAGTTAAACAGTGTTTAAAAATCGTTTGTTAATAACACAGCAGGTGTTTTATGATACTAATCGGTAAGATCTACGAGTAAATCAATCAATTTGTGTTAAATAACATATTATGTACCTACCTACTATAGTATCTTAAATTAAAGGCAGGCCAAGAAAGATATAAATTGTTAGGTAGTTTAATTCAACAAAATATGAATATTTTTTTAAATCTTTGAACAGAGCTTTTTATACTTATTTTTTAAAAATAATGCAATGTTTTTCATTAAAATACATCATCAATATTTTGGGCACTTTCCAACTACCGTCTTTTGTCCACCCTGTATACTATAATAATTAATATACTAGGACTCCCCCAAAGGATCAAAATAAAGGAAAGTATAGTATAGATATGGAAGAGCGGGGCTGCCTGCCACAGGAATCTCGAATGCCTACTGGGTTGGTCCCATACACTGTTATGAAAAATATATTTTTTGGTTACGAAAAAAAACATTTTTTATTTTTTTTATTTTTTATAGTGCTTTAATTATTAGCTTAGTAAAAATGACACGATATTGATTTGAGTGACTTTGTATGATTGCATTTCCTGTTTTTTACAAAAAATAACGCGTGTTAAAACAACGAAAAAGTATTAAAGTACCTAAATATATACAGGGTGACATGGAAATTCGACCTATTCCTTGAAAGGGGTTATACTAGAGGTCATTAGCAACAAATTAAGCCCAGTGAACCAGGGGTCAAAAATGGATGGTTACTGAGCTGTAATGGTTCTTCGATTTTTGAGAAATTTTCTGACTTGTTACCTAAAATCATAAATTATGAATAAACTACTCCACTCTGAACATTGAATTGATATTTTTCTAAAAGCTGCGAAATAGGTGATCAGTTTAAAAAAAACGCTGGCCCAACACATACATAATCTCAGAAATAAAAGGTCTTTAGTAGCAATAACTTTTATTTTCTGAATTTTTTCCAAAAATCGCTACGCTACGCTAAATACAATTTTCCAAAGTTATTGCTACTAAAAACCTTTTATTTCTGAGATTATGTATGTGTTGGGCCAGCGTTTTTTTTAAACTGATCACCTATTTCGCAGCTTTTAGAAAAATATCAATTCAATGTTCAGAGTGGAGTAGTTTATTCATAATTTATGATTTTAGGTAACAAGTCAGAAAATTTCTCAAAAATCGAAGAACCATTACAGCTCAGTAACCATCCATTTTTGACCCCTGGTTCACTGGGCTTAATTTGTTGCTAATGACCTCTAGTATAACCCCTTTCAAGGAATAGGTCGAATTTCCATGTCACCCTGTATAACGCTAAAGAAAAAAATATATGCAAAAACAGAAATTCCCTTTATCACACCTGCCTATTGATCAAGCTCGCTCCCACAGACTGAGAAGTTTGCTCCATTACACAAATGTGTTTCATAAAACTGCCTTTTTCCGGCGCAGGCGATTTCCTTGATGTGCTGTTACTGCTTCGGTTCCCGTGTAGATGATTGTAATTTTCCTAAAAGGCATAGACCTATGTTTTGAAAAACTTTGTTTATTTTCAAGGTATGATGCAGGATTAAGTATATTTATTAATATACACTGGCCTGCAAAAGTAAGTATCACACTTTTCAATTATTTTTTCTTAACTATAGAAGGTAGAGGTTTAAGATTAAAAACGTTTAGTTGCAAATTTTATAGGCTTTAATTCTTAGAAACTAAAATTATACATTAGTAACATTTTTAACTTAAAAAAGATAAAACAATGAAAATAGTATAATTTTAGTTTCTAAGAATTAAAGCCTATAAAATTTGCAACTAAACGTTTTTAATCTTAAATAAATAAAATAAATAAATAAATAAATAAAAATAAAAGTTGTTCAGTTTGGTGGTCTCTATCTACCATAATATTTGACATTAACCTTTCGGGGCGTTAGGAGTTAGGACCAAGGTGCTAAAATGACCAAGGTGCTGAAATGACCAAAGTGATAAAATGACCAAATTGCTGAAATGACCAAGCTGCTAAAATGACCAAGGTGTTGAAATGACCAAAGTGATAAAATGACCAAATTGCTGAAATGACCAAGCTGCTAAAATGACCAAGGTGCTGAAATGACCAAAGTGATAAAATGACCAAATTGCTGAAATGACCAAGGTGCTAAAATGACCAAGTTGCTGAAATGACCAAAGTGATAAAATGAACAAATTGCTGAAATGACCAAGCTGCTAAAATGACCAAGGTGCTGAAATGACCAAAGTGATAAAATGACCAAATTGCTGAAATGACCAAGGTGCTAAAATGACCAAGGTGCTGAAATGACCAAAGTGATAAAATGACCAATTTGCTGAAGTGACCAAGGTGCTAAAATGACCAAGGTGCTGAAATGACCAAAGTGATAAAATGACCAAATTGCTGAAATGACCAAGGTGCTAAAATGACCAAGGTGCTGAAATGACCAAAGTGATAAAATGACCAAATTGCTGAAATGACCAATGTGCTAAAATGACCAAAGTGATAAAATGACCAAATTGCTGAAATGACCAAGCTGCTAAAATGACCAAGGTGTTGAAATGACCAAAGTGATAAAATGACCAAATTGCTGAAATGACCAAGGTGCTAAAATGACCAAGGTGCTGAAATGACCAAAGTGATAAAATCACCAAATTGCTGAAATGACCAAGGTGCTAAAATGACCAAGGTGCTGAAATGACCAAAGTGATAATATGACCAAATTGCTGAAATGACCAAGCTGCTAAAATGACCAAGGTGCTGATATGACCAAAGTGATAAAATGACCAAATTGCTGAAATGACCTAGCTGCTAAAATGACCAAGCTGCTGAAATGACCAAAGTGATAAAATGACCAAATTGCTGAAATGACCAAGGTGCTGAAATGACCAAAGTGATAAAATGACCAAATTGCTGAAATGACCAAGGTGCTAAAATGACCAAGGTGCTGAAATGACCAAAGTGATAAAATGACTAAATTGCTGAAATGACCAAGCTGCTAAAATGACCAAGGTGCTGATATGACCAAAGTGATAAAATGACCAAATTGCTGAAATTACCAATTAAGCGTTATTTTGTAACACGTTAAGTTTTTAGAAAGATTTTAGCAGGTTTTTTAGACATTGTCTTTTACACACAGGCTTAAGGTACTCAAATCGTTCGAACAATTCCAAATCCATATTACAAACATGCTTAATTAACGGAACTAAAGGGAAACTGTTGTTTAAATTTTAATTAAAACATCAGAGATTCGTCATAGACAATTAAATATGCCATATTTATCTGCGTAATTGCCGCTATGGTGTAACCCTCCTTTCACATACTACGCTTTCACATAACATAGTGTACACATGTTATGTATACGGCTTATGTAACAGAGATTGCAAACAACGGGGTGTAAATAATAGCTTTTTATAAAAAAAATACAAATTTAAACCAAATACTTATGCATCACACGGCACACCACACGATAATACATAAAAAAGCGAGATAGAAACATTGTAGGATGTTTTCAGAATTTTCATTTAAGTAAGTACTTAGGAAGGTACTCTAATTTTGACTGGTAACTAAGCGTAGTGAACAACAAAAGTCATCAGTGGTTTGTATAATTTTTAGTTTATTAAATTCATGGCTTAAGTATTGTTCTATCAGCAATTTACGGAGACCTCAAAAACAATGGTCAGATATATACTTACTGTCTGTGATCGACCCAAGTTTTATACGTTACGGTGTCGCCGTATTGTTTACATAGACAACATTCAATGCCGCTATATTACGGCCGTAATATGACGGCACCGCTGTCCTAGGAAACCCTAGCATATAGACCGAAATGCGTGGAAATGATGTAATTCATTAACTTGTTCTATGTAAACTGTATTTGGTAACGATAAAAAAACTGATGCACTTTGAAATTTTAAGTTAGTAATCTGTGCTCAATTAGGGACACTCGTCACATCACTATAATTATAAAAAAATAAGAGAAGAAGGTATCCCAGTAAATACAATTGAACGCCGTAAGTAGGTATGGTAAGTATCACAAATATTTACATGTAAATTGTCAGGAATCGAACTTCGCCGGGCCAACGGACGGCCGCGTCTAAATAATTTATTTTTTGCGTACGCGTGTTTCCATCTTCATGTATTTACGAGAGACGCGTGACCGCTCCCCTATGTTCCTAATTCACCTTTTTAATACCGAATTGGCTTGATATATTTTAACAGTTGGACTAGACCGAAGTTCCTCAATTTTCCTCTAAAAACACAAGTTGCACTAATTCTTTTATTGCAAAATAATTTGTGTATCCGATCTTCGCTGGTAGGTATGTTTGATAAAAAAATACTTGTTTTTGTTAAACGCAATAAGTAGGTACTGCTTATCTGGCAGTGATTGGTTATCAAATTAATATTACGTGGAGGTCATAACATCTTGCATACCTATAAGTAAGTATTCATAAACTATAGTTCTCCATAGGGATGTTTCGATAACTATATCGATACTTTTCGAGCGACATTAAAAATTCCGATATGTCGATAGTATAATATCCAGTATCGAAAACGTATCAAAAACGATATGTATATAACGTCATATTAATTTAAAAATTTAGGATTTTCACGATAATCGAAAAAGGTTTCGATATTTTTGTAAATATCGATGTAACGATTTATCTTTTATTTCACTGTCGACAAGCTGTTTCATACAAAAATTAACTGACTTACCTACCTACTTCAGATGCTATTCGCTCAGTTGCTTTAAGTGGAACACTTCGAGCTATCGACATAACAGCTGTTTTTCACAGCAACACAACACTACCCAGGTCGGATGACACTCATTGAAGTCTCACGCAGACGGAGCCCGCCCGCCCAGAGTCTCGTCCCCGCCCGCCCAGCTAATGTTGACATAAATTGCTTCGCTTTGTCCTAACTAACTTATTGTTCGGAAGACAATGGGATGCGACAATAATACTCGATAGGCAGCAGATGACACAGATGTTTTAATTGTATTTGCTCGGTTACAGTTTCAATCGATTATGTAGGTAATTACATTCGTGTAAACAAAAATTGTTACCTAATTATTGTACCTACAGGTGGTAAATAAAAAATATGTAAAATCAGAAACAGAAACAAATAAATTAAGTAAAATTATAATGCTGCCTGAATCCAATTTTTATCGGAAAATCAATTTTTCACGTATTTGATAAGACATTTGGACACACAAGACGTGGACCAATTAGAACTCTTTCTGAATTTCTCAACCCCATTACAGTTTCAGAAACTTATGTGAATTTAAAAAAAAAACTTTTTATAATTTATCAATATACTTAGGTACTTATATTAATTTATAAATATTAATTTATCAAAATTTCCATGAAGCTACAGGAAACATAGAATGTGCCGCAAAAAAACCTTGTCATCAGAAAAAACACATTTAAGTACGCAAAGTAAAACTCTATAAGATTGAAATGTCCAACCAATACATTTTTACATGACGAAGTTAGGATTAAATTAGCTGTGTTGTCTAACGTCATGTTTACGTTCAGCGATTTACATTATTTACAAAACGTATTTTTATAAGTAGGTACCTACACTACCTACCTACTTAAAATAATTTTTTTTTATAACATTGGTTGGTTTTTCTAAATAAAGCGAGGATAAAATGTAATGTAATGAAAACGAAGTTTTTAAAGTTCATACACAATCATACATAAGTGCAAATTATTACTAAAATAGATTTGAGTTGGTAGTATTTTTATTTGGGAGAGATGAAATCATTATCCCCAGCTAATTAATTTGGTAGTACTTATGTACTTACATTACTATGACATTAATTAAAATCACTATGAATTATCTGTTACCACAATCAATATTTGTAGTGGGCAAACTTTTGAATCGAATGTTCAAACAGATGTTGATCATATTCTTTGTATGATACATTTTGGAGATTGGGGATTAGAAGCTGATTATAAACATATGGTTAAAAGTACTTTTACGTAATGAATAATGTAACCACAAAATATATAATTAATACTAGCTTTTGCGATTTGGTCCACGTGGACGTTGGAAAAATCCCTACGAAATCTCTGACCAGGATGAAGAGTAAAACTTTGTGCCATTTCAAAATTTCAAATCCGTTCAGGTAGGACTTGATACGCACTTGGCCGGTTTTTTATTAACTGCCATGAAAGTTTGCAAACAGAAAATTCGAACTTTTGTGTCGCAAATTATTGCGACATAAAAGTATGTGTACATTTTCATGATAAATATTAGGAAAAGTCAACATAACTTTTTTGGAGCCTTTCAGTTTATAGGCATTCCATAATTATTTAGAAATGCAAAATCTTGGCTGTGGACCCGGCATAAAATATTGTCCCAATAAAACACTGACCAATAGCATTGAAATAACATGTCCCATCATCTAAATTCCAGAGAATGATAGGTAAGTTTCGACGAGGTCTATACTGTTTTTCATAAAATGTGTTTACCTCATGTTCTCACATTCCACAGTATTCCATATCTACAATGTCAATTCATTTGCGAACCGTCACGTCACACGATTATAAATTTATATTAAAAGTTAGCAACTTTTGGTAAAAGTGGAACGCAGCGCGGAAGATGATCTCGTCATCGCTCGCGTGGCAATCGCGAGGCGGCGACGCGTCACGTCACGAACCCAACGACAATATTACCAGCTCCTTCTAACCTACCGAGGACACAAAGTTCGAGGGAGACGGGGCGTGCGTCAAGCACGGCGGGCAAGCAGAAAACTTTACAGAACACACGGAGTGGCCGTCGAAAAACCCGTTCAGTTGTTTCTCGGCGGTCGTTCAGAGCGCACACGTTCCACTCTCCTCCGACAACTTTCCGAAGTTCGTGATGACGTTGCGTTGCGTTCTCGCGGTCCTGGCGCTGGCCGGGGCCACCCTGGCCGGGCCCGAGGTCACCGAGCTGAAGGTGGACGTGGTCAGCGTGCCCGAGGGCTGCGAGACCAAGTCCAAGCACGGCGACATGCTCACCATGCACTACACCGGCACCTTGGACGACGGCCATAAGTTTGACTCTAGGTAAGTTTTTTAGAACAGCTCTGCGAGGCGAAGGCTCTTTTGTGGCGTCCGCGACCTTTAAATAAACAGTTGTTTGTCGTTTAACTTTTTACCGTACGGTTTAAGTTTTTATTAATCTGTTTACTTTGACTTTTGTTTTCTTATTGCCTGTGTTTATTGACCTACAAATAAAAAACTGTAATACTGTCGTGACGTGTTTGCAAACTTCGTGCCATGCCGGTGAGCCCGGTGGCCGGCCAGCAGGGACCACCGGTGGCCATCGTCCACATGACCCGGTTTCGGGCGGAACTCCCACGTGCACAAAAAATCAGTGACTTGGCAGTTAAACGTGGCAATTGAAGCGTAATTAAAGCACGTCACAGCACGACACTGCTTCATTAACATCGGGAATTATTCCGGTTAATGCGTAGGCGTCTGTCTATGCTCTCGATAAATTATATTTGTTTACCTTTTCAGCGCTTTTTCAGACTGGTCGCTGAAGAAACGATTCCAATCTCAATTTGCATGATCTATGCTAAAAAAGCTTATTCAAATATTGCAATAATAACATGTGACGAAGTAGCTTTTTAATTTACCTACTGCAAAGTACTTTTTATAAAATCGTTAATTTGCCGGGTCATGAATTTGGTTTTTATTTCAGTGATATTTTTAGCGTAATGAAAAAATAATAAATAAGTAATCATTTATATTTTTTTTATAATGTGCAATCAATTCGGATATCTGTTCAGTTATCTGGCTACCTACTTAGGTGTAATGTCTAAGATATTAAGATTACAAACTTATCAGTATTTTATGTAGAACTTCTACATTTTTAATCAAAGAATGAAGGTATTCCTTGAAGCGCACCCATTTTGAAACACACCTAATGAAGCGCACCTAAACTATTTCTTCATAATACAAAGTAGGGTATATGAGATGTGGGTTATTTACTACATAGGTTTATAACAAAACCAATCAAAAATATTTATAATATTTAATGCCAGCACTATGAACATCATTTTGAGACATACCTTTGTGCATAAAAAAACTACATGTATAGGTAGGTACTGTATAGTTGTATATTGAACGCGCGAAGGGTCTCAAGGAAATATATATAAAAAAACCTCAAAATAAATTAAAATTACTTGTTATACACGTCAACAACGTGTTATTGAAGTAACGCAGAACTTGATAATGATAATGATTTAGGCATATTATGACAAAGTAATATGAATTCGTACCTATTAAGTCTTTTTTCATTATTTTTTCATATTAAGACCATTTAAGACTTATTTTATTACTTTGGAATGTCTAATGCCATTTCAAATTACGTTAACGTAAGTTTAGCATACTTAATTAAAGCCTTCTGTCTTATCAGACATTACATATTGTGCTTTATCAAGCACAATACTCAAAATGAGAACAACACGCAAAACGTAGAAACTGATGAAATGCGAACTACGCAAAATATACAATATTCAGAAAAAGACAAAATTTTCAATGAATGTTTCAGTTTTATTTTCAGTAGGTAGTGTAAGTATTTTTTTATTCACGTAGGCGCAACTTTATCACTGTTCCCTTATCACCTCGCTATCACCAATGAACTTGCGACCCGCTTCTTATCATCTTCACTCGTTGTACTTCTTTCACTAAAATTATCACTGTGACATAATATTCTATTTTCAATGATCAATTTCATATTATTATCTAACTAAAAAGTTTTCAAGGAAAAAATATATAAGTAAAATAATTATTTTTGAACTCTTTCGATTATGGCTTTATCAAAAAAGTATTGAATGTAGGTACAGGTAACAGGTATTAACTAGAAATTACGCACGTGTAAGTTATAGCTCGGTTTATGGCCCTAACAGCGATGTAATACCTACCTACCTACATTGCCTTTAAATAGTATATTTTTCCTATTTGTGCGTTGTTCTTGGAATGTTCCTAATTGTACCCAACTATAGATGTTGCGTTGCGTTATCGCTCCTATAAGCTAACGAAATGAGTATTTTTTAACTATGATTGTGTCGTAGGTACATACATAGATTCTTGATAAAAAAACATTTTACCGTGCCGATATAGTAAGTCAAAGTACTTGTGTCATAGAAATGAGAAACAACAATCCCTAGTATAGTAATAGACTGTGCCCAAGTCATAAGAATAAATAAAACCCAAGTATTGTATTGTGACTCGTTACACCAAAGAATAAATGCACAAATTCAGTTTTTTAAGGAAAATTCATCAATAATAAAAAAACTAACTTTTGCTTTACACTTCATCCGTGTAGAATCTGGTTTCCTGTGAATAAGTATTTAGTATAGTAGAGTAGTCCTTTTCTAAGGCCCAATCTCTGCCTGTGCGAAAATAAATTCAAAAGTTTATTAGGGAATGTTTTATAAAGACCTTTTGATGTTTTGATTCGTTTTTAATTTATAAAATATAGAATAATAATATATACATACAAGAAAAAATCGATAATTTTCTCGTTTTTAATTTATTTTATTTTTGCATTGAATTGTATTATCACCCGGTGACTACGGCAGCTACAAAAGTGCCGAAAAGTAAAGAAATCCTAAAATCAATCAAAACACCAATAAATCTTTAAAAAACCCGCGTTAAGTTTCCGTAAAAAATATTTCAAAACTTCTAGAGCCCGAACATTTCCGGATGTTACGCCACTTAGGTCAAAGAGCATAGTCTAGCGGCTAGATTGTGCAAGCGGTTGTGAAAGTGTGCACATCTGCCTACGAGCTACGCTTGAGAAAGTCTCCAACAATACGCGTATGTACATACATTTAACCCGTTTAGTGCTATCTGCTGAACTCATCGCTTTGAGAAAGTTTATAAAAACGTATGATGTCATGCTTTGGTCCGATTTTGAAACAAAACAACTTACTATTCTTGAGTTTTACATAGCGCACATGTATATTTAATTTCTATTGGAAATTGTATGTTATTAGAGTACGAAATAACCTACTTATAAATATTTTAAAATAAGTACAATAAGAGGGACCCAAAGTTTGTGATGATTCAGGTAGGAATTATCATCATATCAGCACACCCACTTCTGGGCCTCGCCCAAGGTTATTTTATTTTTTATTTTATTTTATTTAAAGGTACTCCAACAATGTACATACAATAACGTAGATAGGTATAAACAAACATTTGCCACGAGAATGCTTGTATGACATCAATTACAGGTGTACTCATACTGTTATATCCGTTCTTCCGAAGTTTCAGTAGTGAAGCGAACCTAATCCTGTGAAACCTTTTTAATGAAATCCATTCCAAATTTGTGAAAAGTTTTTGCAACATACCTATTTATAAAAAGACAGAATATATATACCTAATTGGATATAATTAAATCGAATTTGATAACAAATGATAAATTTTGCATTGACCTCTATATTATTCTTCAGGTCACTGTAAATTCGCGATAAATTTAAATCTTACTTCTTAACGAGTTGGTTGTCGAGTTTTCCGCCTTTGCAAAGAATTAAGCGTCGCGAAATATGTAAAAAAAATACCCTTTCACTTGCAGTAGGTTCAATGACACACATTTCAATGTCACTCTCGTTTTCCCACGGAACAGACAATGCCATAGGTACGTTGGCATTGTTTTTAAAAATTATCGCCTTTTGTGGCAAAAAATATCCGGAAAGAAACCTTGTAGCTTGGAATGCGACATTTCGTTTCGTAAGTACTAACTTTAACAACTTGTGATTAGACATAGATATAGTATATAGACATAGATATAGTGATTAGACGAGCCTGTGTTGCATTTCTATAATACCGTAGACTAGATTACGAATTACGATTGTCAATGGGTCTGTGAACTCTGGTTGGTTGTGGGGTTCGTAGTTAATTCTATTGGATTGGACCCCCTAACTAAACGACCAAAATTGCTTGTCAATCATTTACATTGCATTGCTTGTCAATCACATTTTGATCGTCTAGGAGCGATGACAAGCACCACAGAATAGATAGATTACCGTGGCCAATCAAAAGTAGGCCACGCCCCTAAATGGTAAATGCAATGTAAATGATTGACAAGAAATGCTTGATCGTCTAAAGCAGCCATTACACGCTCATGCAAGCGTCAGTCAAATTCCATCAGTCATGAATTACGTTTGACTGATTGACTGATGGAAAGAAGAAATCAACTTTATGCAACCATCAGTCACCCCATTACACGGTAGGTTAATCGTCAGTCACAGCCGTGACTGTCATGACTGATGGAATTTGACTGACGCTTGCATGAGCGTGTAATGGCTGCCTAGGACGATCAAGCATTTCTAAGGGCTCCACATTTCCAAATCTCAACTAACATTGAGCTTTTACCAAGCTCCTAACGCCATAATGTGATGCATTTTTATCTGTCCAATATTTTACTGCAAACTTTTCAAACTCATTTTTTACTCATTTCTCATTTTTCAAACTCTGCATACTTTACTTAAATACCTACCTACTTAACCCTTCCGTGTCTCCTCAGTGGCGACACATAAAAAAATATTAACCTCGTTAACGTCTAAAGGGATAACCTCACGAATCGCGACTCCTTTCGGTAGTTTTTACAACTTCCTTGGAAGAATTTCCCAAAGGAATGATCGCGCTTTTTAAGTATTCTGTAATTAAAACCACCAGCGACTTGTTTGCTATATAAATCGATGTAAGTCTACTAAGGTGAGACTGATGGAAACTTATCTATAGACTAGTTTTAAATAAATAGAATTAGGTAAGTAACCGTAGATAAAGGAAAAAGAAGAAAAAATATTTAATAAACGCTAACATTAAAATAAGCTTAGAAAATCAACTTAAAATTAAACAAGCTTGTATTTTTTTTTGTCTATTTGGTTTTTCGGAAAATTCCATGTGTCCAAAACAATATAATCGGATTTTGAAATGTAAACCTACTAAGTACAACGAGGTTTGTTATGTTTTTATGTAGCATTTCGAAAAATTTCAAAAAACTGAATCAATCGTAAATCTATAATCTTGCTCACGAAATTTTTTTTTTGAGAAATGCTACTTGTAGAGGATTACAGGCGGACAGCATGAGTCATGACCAAGACATACGAAAGCATTTTAATTACCCAAGCTGAATCGGAGACGTTTCACTCGCGCTTCGCGTTCGCTCGGTCAATAAACGACAACGGTAACGGTAACGAAATGTTGTTTTAACGGATGTTATTAAACAAAACGTTCATTCAATAAACAGTAACAGACAAACAATGAATGAATCGATATACAATAATCGATGCAATATACACAGAGCCTACTATATGACTTCTTAGTTAAGCGATGAAAACTAGTTTATAAGACACATAGAAGTATCATCATTTATTTTTTTATAACGTCGGTGAATATCCGCGATCTTTCATGAGTTGCATCTGAAAGTTTTACTATCCGGAAGGGACGGGGTAACGCGATATCCAGGGTCATTGTGGCGGGCGGCGGGGTAAACAAATTTACCCAAAGTTTTTACTTACGGCACTTCGCCGTGAGTGCACGCTGGCTCTTATGAATTTTTGTACAACAACCGTGTTACTTGTAGTACTTAATAACGATATTTTGATAAAATTTAATAAAGGAATGTTTTATTAAATTCTAACAAGTTTTTGTATCAAAATACGAGTAAAACTTAAAACTGAAGGAATTGAATTATGGATAAACAAATCTGTACTTATGAAAGACAAATATTTGAAAGATAATGTCCTAAACTCCTAACCTATGTGGCAAATTCTAATAGGGGGTAGCTGAATCAAACGGCAATCATACAAAGTACTTTAGATTTTATATTGAAGTAGGTAATGGCAGAGCGTGGGTCGAGGTTACACACAATGAATCGGGTCCCGACAATCAGAACAGTACTATCCTGGCCTTCCGCAGCGATGGACAAGGGGGCGGTGATGTTCTATTATGGCATTCGAAGTGGTGTTGGACACGGGGTAGTAGGGCTTCCAACAGAATTCCACGGCCAGCAATGGTTTCCTTTTCTTAAGGTAGTGAATAAACCCCAGTACGGGGTTTTATCCCTCACTACACAATAATTAAGTATATATTCAATTAGATATGACAGATTTAATTCGAGTATAATTATTTAGCACTCGCGAGAATGACTGTCTTTTAAAGCGGTAAAAATCGGTCTGGAGGGGCGCGGCAGGCGCTCGCCGATAGCCGCGTCGAACAATAGCCGACGTATGGAATGTTACAGACAGTAATGCTAAATCCGAGTGAACGCAACTTTCTGTAGGACCGTGTAGGTAAATTCCAAAATGTCTAGAAGGCAACACAATGATTCAACGTAATGTCATATTATTCATGTTTGTATATTAGTTATAAGTAGGTATTGTACATAATAATATGTAATTTGTTTTTAATTAGGTATTTTTATTAATTTACTTATATAATATAAAGGAATTTAGGTTAAGGTGTTACACCTAATAAGGTCCTAACTTAGGTATCGGAGTAAAAAATATACATGTACAAGATTTAAAAGATTTTCTGACGAAAATCTGTAACAAAATAATGATCTCCATAAAAAATAATGATTGCCTATTATGATTGCGTTTAGGTATAACCACAGAATAAATAATGGTACTAAAATAACTCATGTGTTCTCCGTCAATTGGAGTACTGCGCGCGAGTTAACAACTTGCACAAATTAAGGCGGCAACGCACCGCCCGAAGACGCGCGATTATCAAAACTTGTTCGCGCCGTTTTGCCCAAGTTTTGTTATTACCTTCGCGGATCCACAGTTTAATTACCAACATTGTTAGGTAACGCGCCTCCTCTGAGGTGCTCAACCCGTGGTTTCATTTTATTGCTGTTCTTGTTAACGCTCTGAATTATTTTTCTAACGTCAGTAGCTATTCTCCTTGGATAAGTATAAACAACTGACTGAGGTTTTCTTTGGAGATTTTTTTTTGTACTCAGTCCAATTAAAATAAGTTTATAAACATTAGTACCTATTGAAGCATTACCACTTGAATTCCACGAGGAAAAGATTATGAGATCGTTAGCAGAGTCGAAATTCTTGAGTTGTACATTTGAAGCACCCCTTGAAAAAGATCTTTTTACGTCTTATATTATTTAAATTGTGATGAAGAAAAACGTAGAGGCGTAACCGTGGTGATAATGAAAAAAACGTGTATGCGATTAGGCCTTTTTAAATATTCACAATGTCTTTCGCAGTCTTTCTTCATTACGGTGCGTTTTCTTTTGATTCTCACTTTTATGTGCTTTTATGAGCCGAAGTCGCGTCTGCTCGGGCGTAGGTACAAAACCTTTTTATTCTGAAACATAAATAAGAATTTAAAGTTGCTATTGTTCACATGTGCAGACTTAGATTCTCAGTGATTTCTAGTTTGAATCTAAGGGTATTAAACAAGTAGATGTGGAATCCTAATATTTAATAAGTCTGAGTTTTCACATACGAGTGCAATAAAATTTCTAGAATGTGTGAAATTAACTTTCATGGTTTTGAACAATGGGTAGTTAAGATGAGAAAACTAATTAAATCATTTCTGTAGGTAAATACTTAATAAAAGTAATTTATAATGAGAACGTTAGAAGATGACTCTAAAAAAAGTACATACCTATCGATTCATTTATGAATAAAAATACCTACCTACCTCAGTGGTCATACTCTCTTTCTCTGCTTATACATTATTCGGAACTACTTACTTCGTACACTCAATAACTTACATGTACGTAGGTAGGCAGGTACTTAATTATGCCGTTAATATTCAGAGTAGTTCTAACTTTCTGTTTTTTATTACAGCTGCATAGTAAATAGTAGAAACTTTTTTTTCACTAACTTCGGTGTTATTCGTCTTCACGGTGTAGTTACTAATTAGTAATAATATTTGGAATTAAGAATAAAATTATTCGATTGGTTCGGTACATAAAGCTAATATACCTAGCGAGGTAAATTAACTTCCTAACTAATATAATTTTAAATGCATGTTGAAAGTAAGTTTATTTGTTTGTTTGTTCATTTGCTTAGAGCAACGCCGCCGGCTTCTTGGAAGCTGGCATTGCTCTAAGTTCATTTGACACAAGGTCTAACATCTACTTACCGCAGGTAATATAATATACGATACATTATTGACAACTGACAATCGGGGAGTTTTGTCAAATTCAGTTCGGTGGCTATTTAATTATTTGCAAATTGATTCATAGTGGACACTTAAAATTGGTGTAATTTTGTGTTACAAGAGTCTACGCAACTGAACAATCTTCATGCAACCATCAGTCACCCCATTACACGGAAGGTTAATCGTCAGTCACACAGCCGTGACTGTCATGACTGATGGTATTTGACTGACGCTTGCATTAGCGTGTAATGGCTGCCTTACAGGCGGCTTGATAAACTCTAACACTAGAGGTGGCCACTATTCCTCATTCGATAATAAGAAGAAGTCGCACTAACAGTGCCGTCAATAGGCATAAACGGCAATCAAGGACATAGCCCACGACGCTTCTCTTTCCGCACCTACTCTATCTACCATGAATAGCTAAGCTGATTGCTAGATTTATCATACAAATAGATATAAAAAACCGGCCAAGTGCGTGTCGGGCCACGCGCCGTAGGGTTCCGTAGTTACCTTATATACCATACCATATTTAATACCACTATCATTTTTCGTCTGTAAAAATAACTTTGTTTTTCACAGTGTTGGTATGAATGACAAAGTTATATTTGCGGTTTTGGAAAATATGATATATCTCGAAAACTAATTACTATATCTCGTTCAAACTAATTTTCAGTGAAAGTTTATATAAGATCTATAGCATATTTTTTTTTAGATTTTTCACTCAACTATTTCAAAAGTTAGAGGGGGGGGGACATACATTTTACCACTTTGGCAGGGTTGACTTTGAGAAAAAATTGTCTTAGGAACCTCAATATTATTTTTGAAGACCTATCTATAGACTACACGCAGGTATTGGTATGAAGAAAAAATTTTTTTTCAGTTTAAGTTCCATCTTTTTATTCTTTTATTTTTGTGTTAAAATCGTTAAGCGGTTAACAGAATACATCTACCTACTAAGTTTCAACTGTGTAATCCTAATACTTTCGGAATAAAATGGCTGTGACATACGGACGGACAGACAGACAGACAGACATGACGAATCTATAAGGGTTCCGTTTTTTGCCATTTTGGCTACGGAACCCTAAAAACTAGCCTGACCTATTTCCGAGTTACGGTGCATTTATCGAGCAGCAGAAGATAACGACATTATCAATCTCTGCTATGACTTCAAATCTATTTATATTTATAAATCTTATCAATTTTTTATCTAAAACAGGAAAAGTTATTTTTCTCTGATCAAAGGCCTTTTGATAGGTGGTCAATAGAGCTTATTATTCCAACAGTGTTGTCATCATATAACTCTTCTTCGATGATTATATTATGTAATCTATTATAATACTCAGAGTGAATTTTTTAATGCCACCATTGCCACCTGGAGGGAAAGTACTCTAAACAATGGAGATAGCAAATTTCACTCAAGGGAAACATTCCTTTATTTTTGAAAAGAAACAAAACTGCATTCAAATATTTTTTAAAATACGCTTCCCACACCCAAGAATCGAACCGGCTGAAATTCGAAAAAACAACACCCTATACGTTTTTGATATCAATCGATAGGGTCAAATATAAGGATCAAATCTATCTAACAAACATGGTAAATTAAATACAAGGAAAACCATTAAATCTAAACTTGTAATTGAACGAGAAAAATGATGTACGTTTGCTAACTGATCGAAATGGGTACCAAAATCTTGTTTCCATCTTTTCGGTTGACTTGTCTTTTGATGCAGGCAATTTTTTTAATATTAAAACGTGGCCCGAGGCTCCGTGGGCCCTCCCCCTTAAATCTTGGATCCGCGCCTGGTCTAAAACTGACCTAAGATTATGCGTAACATAACACCCCTAGAGATACGTACTCATGATCGTCAAGTAGTTTACCAGTCAATTTAAACGGAAACAAGGCAAACTTGGTGTACATTCATAATACCCTCGTTATTCTGATGGGTGTAACCCTTGAACTGATCCCACACTAACTTAAATTGCTGTTCGAATTCATTATCCTGCTACTTTGTTCACCGTCGCTTCTGAGTTGCAAATTATTTATTCTGTGGTTACTATAAACAACTTTTGGTAATGAAGAGCGACTCGTTTATAGTTACGAGTTGGCGATTTAAAAACTCATAATGAACTTTTGGAATATATGACAAAGAAACTAAATGACTACAAACAAAAAAGAAAATACTTATTTTTTATGCTTAGAAATAGAATAGGTAGGTACCTACTGTTTAATTAATAAAATAAATTATCTGAAATTCCAGTTTCTCTAGAAAATAAGTAAAAAATTGGCGTTTTTTAAAACATAGGTTGGCTTTGCCACCAACGCAAAAAATATTTACAAAAAATATATTAATATTTATTATAGACAAGAATTTATGATGTAAATTATGTCCGTTAATTGGGTACTGTATTATTTACATGGACTGCTTGTTTATAAAAGTGCATGAATGAACATTACTCAAAAGTCTACATATTTACTAAACCTTATTTATACTTATACCTGTTTCAACATTTTTTTTTATTCATCAACATCATATCAACCGCACGACACCCACTGCTGGTTTTTTTTTAGTAATAGTAATAGTTTATTTGGAACAAGTTACATTGTTACACTTAGTATTGTACGTTAATAACCGCAAAAGTTATAAAATCTGTGTCGCAGCACTAACGCCCGTCTCCGGTAATAACAGAATACACTGACTGTCTGAAACAAACTGGTTATAAGCCTCCCCCAAGGATCTCCACGACGATATTTTTATTGGTTGTTATTAAATAACTAATTTGTTAATTCTCTGAGTGTACCCACGTCCTTACCTGTTTGTAAGCAATAAAATAGCGAGTGTCTTGTAGTGTGCAATATTAAGGGTAGCGTGCACTGGCCGGGCCAGGGAGGATCCTCGTGTCTCCCCCCTTTTACTACGCCCACACTTTTTTTATTCAAATACAGACATTTGCTCCGTTGAGAAAAAGCGGCACTGTGACACTTATTTTAAAAGTTTCGTTTGCACGGGAATACTTTTAGAATTACAAATTAGATACCTACAATTACATTCCTGGTAACCGTTTTATAGCGATTTAACACAGTAAAGTATTTTATCTTTTCCTCTATGATGTTAAACTGAAGTAGTATACTAACTTATTTAACAGAAAGTCACCAACCAACAACATGTTTAATTACGTCTGTTATCAATACCTGATCTGTTGTTAATACACAATACCTCTTCCGACAGCACTCTCTTCTGGTAAATGAACAGAATTCATATGAAATTATTAGCAAAAGATATTTATATACAACTTATTCGGAACTTGTGAAACTGATCAAATATTATATTTCATGCCAACGTGTTAATACCTCTTCCGACAGCACTCTCTTCTGGTAAATGAACAGAATTCATATGAAATTATTAGCAAAAGATATTTATATACAACTTATTCGGAACTTGTGAAAATGATCAAATATTATATTTCATGCCAACGTGTTAATACCTCTTCCGACAGCACTCTCTTCTGGTAAATGAACAGGGTTGCGTTCAGAACGTTTGAGCGTCGGTTGTTTGGTTGTTTTTTAACTCGCTCTAAGGTTTGGAACGACCAAGAACTTTAAATGTCAATGTCAATACAAATTCTTCATTTTCCATTTGGAATACGAATAATTTAAACTTTTCTTTATACTAAATCAAATAAAATCCGTTTTTTGAGGATCTACCATGATTATTTCAAAAATTAGACATAAAAACATCAAAAATACAAAATAATTGACATTTTTTCTATAGACAAACGTCAGAGCGTTTTACAACCATCATTTTTGATGGTTGTTTGGTTGCAACGCTCTGACGTTTGGAACGGGCCGGTTGTGTCAACCGAACGTCACGCTCTAATGTTTGGAACGCCCTTAGATCGTTCGGTTGTGGTTAGGTTGCACTCGGAGTGTAGGTTTGGAACGCGCCTCAGAACTCCTATGAAATTATTTGCAAAAGATATTTATTTACAACTTATTCGGAACTTGTGAAACTGATCAAATATTATATTTCATGCCAACGTGTTAATACCTCTTCCGACAGCACTCTCTTCTGGTAAATGAACAGAACTCCTATGAGATTATTTGCAAAAGATATTTATTCACAACTTATTCGGAACTTGTGAAAATGATCAAATATTATATTTCATGCCAACGTGTTAATACCTCTTCCGACAGCACTCTCTTCTGGTAAATGAACAGAACTCTTATGAAATTATTTGAAAAAGATATTTATATACAACTTATTCGGAACTTGTGAAACTGATCAAATATTATATTTCATGCCAACGTGTTAATACCTCTTCCGACAGCACTCTCTTCTGGTAAATGAACAGAACTCCTATGAAATTATTTGCAAAAGATATTTATTTACAACTTATTCGGAACTTGTGAAACTGATCAAATAATATTATATTTCTTGCCGTTAATACATACAAAAGTGTACACCATTGGCACTTGGCCGAAGTGGTCGAAAAGTAAAGTGCGCTCGAGTGTCGTCAACTGGCCCTTTCTACTTTTTCTGAAACTATGTCGGGCGAGTCCTGACTGACAAAATAGTCGGTGAGACCTTGATAAACGTTGCGAGGAGAGATCAGTAGGAGGAGAAACTGACTGACTAACATGTCAGTTCATATTCACTTCTCAAGCTTACGCGCTCACTAGACATGAAATAAAACACTTTTAACGGATACTAGCGCGGTTTTATTGAAAGTACTTTGGTAATTAGTTGGTATTTGGTTTGATTTTTGATTTTCCCGACGTTTCGGCACCTTTGCAGCTGCCGTGGTCACGGGGGACTGAAGCTACTTGTGAGCCTACCCTCAAGCGATGAATTTTATAACGTTCAGAAATTAAAATTTTATCAAATTTAATTAGTTTAATTTTGGTTTAGTTTTAATTTAATTTTATATGTTAAAAAGAGAGAATCTACTGAAACTACTACCATTTCAAAAAATTGGGAGGCCCCTCCAAGAAAGAAATGGCGAAAGAAAACTTGGAGAGGAAGGCCGACCTCCGTCTTTTATATTAATTAATTTATTTGCAAAAGGAACTAACCGTATCATTAGATCTTACAGTGTGTGTTTGGGGCTTTAGCTTGTGAATGATGGGGTCCCAAGCTGGTGGAATTTTCCAACCATCATCTCTATTGAAATTAGGATATTTATTTATTTCGATAGCCTCGCGGAGCATTCTAGGAATGAATCTACGTTCCCTAGCAAGGATTTGGGGTTTGTCAAATCTAATATAATGGTTGGGCCCCTCAAAGGCGTGTTCACTCACTGCAGACTTGTTATCGCGCCTATGTTTCATGTCAGCTACATGTTCTTTAACCCGGGTCCCTATGCTTCTCTTTGTTTGCCCGATGTAGGAGAGCCCACAGTCACAATCTAGTTTGTAGACGCCTGCGGCTTGAAGGGGGATATTACACTTGACAGGTCGTAAGAATTGGTTGATCTTCTTCGGCGGCTTGAAGTAAGTTTTGATTGACGCTCGCTTCAGAATGTTTCCAATCTTGTCAGTGACACCCTTCAAGTATGGTAGGATGGCAGGTTGACGCTCTACTGTGGCTGTTTTGGTGCGTTTTCTGTG
The DNA here is from genome assembly GCA_950108535.1 of Agriphila straminella. NCBI lineage: Eukaryota > Metazoa > Arthropoda > Insecta > Lepidoptera > Crambidae > Agriphila > Agriphila straminella. The sequence continues at coordinate 1,550,652 of OX467303.1, read as the reverse complement.
ACGAAGGCGTGGTACTTGCAACTTGTTGTTACGTAGTACTTGCTTGACGTGCTGAAGCTCAGCAGTCAGGTGTTGTTTGTCACAGATGCCGCGGGCTCTCTGAAACAAAGATTTCCCTACGGTAGCTAACTGTATAGGGTGATGGTGAGAGTCACCATTAAGGTATCTGTCTGTATGGGTTGCTTTACGATACACTGTATGGCTCAAGGTTTGGTTCGGATTCCTGATAATGAGAATGTCTAGGAAAGCTAGTTTATTATCTGCCTCTAACTCCATAGTAAATTGTATGTTGGGGTTTATGGAGTTAAGATGGTTAAGAAATGCAGGGACACTGTCTCTAGGTAGTATTGTGAAAGTGTCATCTACGTACCGTTTGTAGAACCGGGGAGTCACTGGTGCTGTGGCTAGTGCTTTCTCCTCAAAATCCTCCATGAAAATGTCAGCAACAATGGGGGATACAGGAGAGCCCATTGCTACGCCATCCACTTGCACGTAGAACTCCTCGTTCCATAACAGATAGCCAGATGTTAGGCATAATTCTAGTAGTTCTGCATATTCAATTGGCATGTTATTATCAACTAGCTTTTTCCTGATGATATTAATGCAGTCCTGTACTGGTAAGCATGTGAATAAGGACTGAACATCAAAACTAACCATAGTTTCATCATCAGCGAGATGTAGATGTTGTATCTCACTGACAAAATGGTAGGAATCTTTTACAAAGGCTGATGTGTTACCTCTCAGTGGTGTGAGTGTTTTCGCTACGTGTTTAGCCAATTTGTAGGTTGGTGAGTCAATTTGGCTTACTATGGGGCGTAGCGGAGCGTTGTCTTTGTGTATTTTCGGTAACCCATACAGTTTTGGCGGTGTAGGGCTTTGTAAAAGATTCCTACCATTTTGTCAGTGAGATACAACATCTACATCTCGCTGATGATGAAACTATGGTTAGTTTTGATGTTCAGTCCTTATTCACATGCTTACCAGTACAGGACTGCATTAATATCATCAGGAAAAAGCTAGTTGATAATAACATGCCAATTGAATATGCAGAACTACTAGAATTATGCCTAACATCTGGCTATCTGTTATGGAACGAGGAGTTCTACGTGCAAGTGGATGGCGTAGCAATGGGCTCTCCTGTATCCCCCATTGTTGCTGACATTTTCATGGAGGATTTTGAGGAGAAAGCACTAGCCACAGCACCAGTGACTCCCCGGTTCTACAAACGGTACGTAGATGACACTTTCACAATACTACCTAGAGACAGTGTCCCTGCATTTCTTAACCATCTTAACTCCATAAACCCCAACATACAATTTACTATGGAGTTAGAGGCAGATAATAAACTAGCTTTCCTAGACATTCTCATTATCAGGAATCCGAACCAAACCTTGAGCCATACAGTGTATCGTAAAGCAACCCATACAGACAGATACCTTAATGGTGACTCTCACCATCACCCTATACAGTTAGCTACCGTAGGGAAATCTTTGTTTCAGAGAGCCCGCGGCATCTGTGACAAACAACACCTGACTGCTGAGCTTCAGCACGTCAAGCAAGTACTACGTAACAACAAGTTGCAAGTACCACGCCTTCGTCACAGAAAACGCACCAAAACAGCCACAGTAGAGCGTCAACCTGCCATCCTACCATACTTGAAGGGTGTCACTGACAAGATTGGAAACATTCTGAAGCGAGCGTCAATCAAAACTTACTTCAAGCCGCCGAAGAAGATCAACCAATTCTTACGACCTGTCAAGTGTAATATCCCCCTTCAAGCCGCAGGCGTCTACAAACTAGATTGTGACTGTGGGCTCTCCTACATCGGGCAAACAAAGAGAAGCATAGGGACCCGGGTTAAAGAACATGTAGCTGACATGAAACATAGGCGCGATAACAAGTCTGCAGTGAGTGAACACGCCTTTGAGGGGCCCAACCATTATATTAGATTTGACAAACCCCAAATCCTTGCTAGGGAACGTAGATTCATTCCTAGAATGCTCCGCGAGGCTATCGAAATAAATAAATATCCTAATTTCAATAGAGATGATGGTTGGAAAATTCCACCAGCTTGGGACCCCATCATTCACAAGCTAAAGCCCCAAACACACACTGTAAGATCTAATGATACGGTTAGTTCCTTTTGCAAATAAATTAATTAATATAAAAGACGGAGGTCGGCCTTCCTCTCCAAGTTTTCTTTCGCCATTTCTTTCTTGGAGGGGCCTCCCAATTTTTTGAAATGGTAGTAGTTTCAGTAGATTCTCTCTTTTTAACATATAAAATTAAATTAAAACTAAACCAAAATTAAACTAATTAAATTTGATAAAATTTTAATTTCTGAACGTTATAAAATTCATCGCTTGAGGGTAGGCTCACAAGTAGCTTCAGTCCCCCGTGACCACGGCAGCTGCAAAGGTGCCGAAACGTCGGGAAAATCAAAAATCAAACCAAATACCAACTAATTACCAAAGTACTTTCAATAAAACCGCGCTAGTATCCGTTAAAAGTGTTTTATTTCATGTCAGTTCATATTATGAGCTGACATGTACTAAACCGTAAACACTCTGTATTTTTTTCCCTATGAGTTTGGACACAGAATTAAAACATTTGGCACTTTTGTTAGATAGCGTTAAAGAATTTTAACTTTATTTTTAAAATAAAAAACATGCCAAAAGGAAATACAAAGAGTGAACCGCAAAATAGAAAGTTTTGTAGTACACAGATCTTATAATTACTTCTTTTTTACACGACTGTGCTCAAAAAAGAAGGCGAAGTGTTCAAGGTTCATGTGAGTTTCTTTATTTCACCGTAACTTCTAAATTGCCTGAACAGATTTGGATTTGTGTAGAATAATTCTTACATTACCCCGAGTGACACTGGCTGGCTATTGATTTTTTTAAAAGAGTCAATATGTCGGCTTCATGACACCATTTTGTAACGTGAAAAACATTTTATTTTCTATTATTACAATATGGGTATCAAACGATAAAGGTATTGATGAGCACATTACCAAAACTATACATAATATTTTGGCACAAAAATGTATGAAATAAATATAAATATAATTAAAAAATAAAATAAAAGACGTCTGCTCTACCAAAAACGAACTAAAAAGTTAAATAACAAGTGTCATTGCCATAGACAAAGAAAAATTTTCGCTGCGCTCAAGAGGACCAACAAAGCGTGGAAAAGAGAAGTTAACATTATACGGACACGGTCTATGAAAAAAGAGAAAGGATCAAGTGACAATGTGCCAACTTTTTTACAGTAAGAGCCCCTAGCGTCCCGCCTAGCAAAAGAGCAATCACAATTTCTTCAAAATATTTAGTAATCTTGATTAGAATTCTAAATAAGGTTATCGTGGAGCCATGGTGTCTTGTTCCGTTAGTGATTGTGATGTGACAAAAAGAAACAATCCAATTAATCACACTTTTCACAGGTAAATAAGATATTGCCACACATTTATCTAAAATCAAATTTCGCTACATTTATTCGTTTATCGACGAAGAAAACAGCATGGAACCAGGAACATAGTTTATTAATTTCCATAGCCATAATATAGTCATATTTTATGTATGTAAGACATATTTTACGTATCTCATAAATAATGTATACATTCGTTTTTCGGATCACCTGTTTATTGACATTGATGTTCTTTGGCATTATATTTCTATGGTCAGAGGACCTCTTTGTTTTATTTTTTTCCACAGAACGGTACTGCGAACGGAACTGCAATGACACTTGTTATTTAACTTTTTAGTTCGTTTTTGGAATTTTTTTATTTAACCCAGTTGTTACTGAAACATTTTTTTATCCCGTATCACAGCAGTTTTTTAGTATTGTTAATTTGATGCATAAACTATACATGGAAAAATACCAAAAAAAAAACAAAATATTTAGGAAAGCCAAAACAATGTGAAACGATCACTGCGGCGATTGGTAAACAATAAGAATAAGTTTTCCGCTCATTTATATTATTAAATTGAGGATATTCCTTATACTTATTTTTGATCTTTATAACGATCGGTCGTTATAAATGGGTAAGTTTTTTGCAATCACTTAAAAGTGTAATTTATAAATCCTAGTCCGTTTAACCCTTCGATAATCTAGATTAACCGTATACATAAGGATTGCCAAATTACTGGCCCACCAAGTAGGTACCTACCTATGTTTTAATATTCATGGTCATTTTTGGACCACGAATTAGAGTGCGTGCTGGGTTCAATCGGGGATTATAGACGCTTTCAATATTTTATCAGCCACAAATACCTACACCTATTTTTTTATTCAAAGCTATTTGAATTTGATACCAGGCGTATTTAGTTTGCATTACTACTTCGAGCATCGCGGCTTACAGAAACGCGTCTTACTCTAAGCATTACTAAATATGGTTGCCTTTTGTTAATTTATTGTGCGGTTACTTTTCGTAAAATGTATAGGTGACTCTACTTACTTACTTGCTCTATGTTTTTAAATTAAGTAGGTGCTTTATCTTTTTATCTCTCAAAAAAAAATACATTACTTTAAAGTATTTAAAGTCACAAACTTACCTATTTTGTAAAGGAGTAGGTACCATCACCCAACGAAAACTTATTAAAACGCGAGAAACTCCCTTTTAAATTGACGTTTTAATTGTCTATACATAGAGGCATAGATTAAAGCTCCTGCCCATTCGTAGGGGCTTGTCACACAGAACTCCGAGGGAGTGAATGGGATTGTCCAAATCGAATCACGATCGGTTTCATTAACAATTTTGATTACTTTGTATTTGTATTCGGCGGTACTCTAATGAGAATATCCGCTTCAAAGAAAATTTACTTGACTGTGATCGGTCCCAGAAATTAATTGGGTAAACTCTGCAGCCGCTGCAAGCTGGCCATAATTAACACTTATGTTTACATCGTTTGATGGACTTTGTTATGGAAGGAGCAGACTATTGTGGCACACACACTGTCTCCGCGACGAGCTCTATCTTAGACGTCAGGCACTATTTTAACTAGTCAGATTTAACTAAGAAAATACTAATAGGTATAGACTACCAGTAAATGTTTACCATAACTACATGAATATTTTGACAATACCAACTAATTTGAAATTTGTCTTTCACCAATATGAAACAAGTCTCTTCATTCAGTCTTAATCAACGCTACTGTAATCCAAATTGCATTACCTATTCTATTTGTTCAATGAGGGAACTCGCAAAAGAGAAATAGCTAACCTACCTGATCATAGGTCAATCTAATCTAAATCAATCGATTGCAAAAAGGTTAAAGAAAATAATTACAGTTTTCTACTCTCGAAACCGACATCCACAGAACAAAGAAAGAAAAATAAAAATCTATCCACATGGCCGAAAACCGTACTGCATGGAGAGCATTCATCTATCGTGTTACTTCATGCTGTCGTGACCCTCAATTATGAGGATACGAGGAAGAAGAGAGTCTCAAAAATGGTTCAGACATTTGTAGATTTTGTCATTATGTATTCCGTCAAAATATACCTGTATGTTCGTCACTAATACAAACAACAAATTCATATTGTAACTAGGTACGCGTTTATTTCCGTGTGCTATTTTAGAATAGTTGTCGTTCCTATGTCTAACTTCACAGCCAGGCATAATGGATACGTAATGCACGTTTCATACTTCCACCAGATCCTGTTAAATTGGTGGTTGAACCACTTTTGTTCGCATGGAATCCTGACTGCAAATTAATAAGTTATGCAATGCATCTGCATAGGTTAAAGTCCAATTATACGTATTGCAATCATCAGTTTATTCAATACCACGGCCTGCCTATTCAATCCTACGAGAATACCCGACATAATGAGGGATCAAAACTTATCAAAATATTTAAAAACTAACGTATTAATTTTTGTGCTAGCGGAAGTATTTTTAAGACAGCTCAACTTTACTTACATTGTTAAAAAAATGTGAATATAGGAAGATTGTTTTGTTTTCCAATAAAGTACAGTAAGATAAGAAAGATCCTCCACTTTTGCAAGATTGCAACACAAACTTTAAGGTTACGCTGTCAATTTTTTATAGTTTTATGTTCTTTAGTATTACACTCGAAGTCAGAAAAATCGCACCTATTCGAAAATAAGTTTAGACTTGGCCACCTGCTGTTGCTAGCTAACGTTTTATTGTGTAAATGTTAATATCTGTTGAAAGTAGATTCAATCATCAATTCATTCATCATCATGATGATGATGATGAACAGTTACCATAATTAAACGCTTAAAGCGTTATTGCTTGCGCCGTCATAAAATTGAAATAAAAAGGGTCAATTCAGGAAATACGGGTAAATTCGCTATCGATATGATGGAGAAAACAAATTCAACAGTTCAATTAAAAAAAATACCCAAGATTACTTTTACCCATGAAGTTGCTCAAATGGGTACCTATTGCAAAAAATAAGGCAATGTATTGTTGCTCGGAAACTGAATCTCAGAACCTAATTGATTCCGTTCGACGAGTGTTCCAACGGTTCCTAAACACTGTTGGCTATGTCCGAAGGGGAAGAAGTATATAACAACACTTACCATTAAATTTAATGAGATTAAATTATCTTTGAAGAAATTTTTTAAATGGTGCGATTTTTCTGACGCCGAGTGTAGTTGCAAATAATCTTAGTGCTTGCTTCCTAACTATTATAATGACGGCAAAGACAGCTGACAATGCCTGTGAATCGCATTTTGTTCGCAGTGTTTAGGTTTATTTACATGTTTTGTGCACTTGGGAAAAGGCGTGAAACGACGGCCATTGTTGCCAGAGACAAAGCAAAGAAGCGAGCTCCCAAGGTTTTTGATAATGGAGCCACTTACTTATCTGATCCATTCACTTCGTATTTAATTATGAATTTGGGATTAATGCTGTTTAAAAAGTTTGACGACTACTTACGCTTTTTGAACCACTAACTAATGTTTTCCTATTAAAGAATAGAATAGAAGAGAAATCGATTTATTTAGCGGCACAAAATAAATTACAAAGTGAATAGTGTACAGTGGGACACCGGCCACTAATTACTGTAACACAACACTTTTTATCGAAATAAATTTATTGTTTATTGTTTACATGCTTAATAAAATACAGAATGTGACACTAAAAAGGCAACCTACTCAGCATGTGTCGGGTGTCACAGACATTCCGACGCTGATCTTCCGTGATTACCTAGGTATCCTTTTTGAGAGCACTACTAAAATTAAACAGTATTAAAAATGAAGTAGGTACCTAGCAACATTGTTGTATAAATCCCAATCACATAGAGACAAATGCTATTTTGTGCAACACATTAAAGAGTAATTAATATTTAAGGTTGCTCTAAAATTAAATGAGCGTTTCTGCAACTGAGTGTAAGTAGGTCTTCGAGACCCGTAGGATAGTAGGCTACGAGACCCGTAGGATAGTAGGCTACGAGACCCGTAGGATAGTAGGCTACGAGACCCGTAGGATAGTAGGCTACGAGACCCGTAGGATAGTAGGCTACGAGACCCGTAGGATAGTAGGCTACGAGACCCGTAGGATAGTACGCTACGAGACCCGTAGGATAGTAGGCTACGAGCTACGAGACTTGTAGGTAGGATACTTAGTAGGCCTACGAAAGTCGAGTCGAAACGTCACAGGATTTACGATTTAAAACTGGATCAACCAGTTACTTTTACTGTTGACTATACAATGACAACAGTGCATTATATTACTTATTTTAACTCGGCCGGCGAATGGCAGCAAAGTAATCGTACTACCTATAATAATAAAATTATACCTAACTAATGTACCTATTTAAATCTTCTGTAAGTATAAATAATAACTAAGTACTACTATATCAAATCAGTTAGTTACACCGTCTCTATACTAAGAGCCTTAACTAACCAGTTAGTCATGCTTGCAGACATACACACATATGTATGGTAAGTAAGTACACGTATTTGATGCTGATTGGTCAACGTGGAAACGGAACTGCATCCAATGACCATAAAACTTTAAAAATATTGCAATCATAACTTTGAGCCATATATATTCTTTCAATAATGCAATAAATACAATTTACTCTTTTATTTTCATATTTTTTTTGTAATGACTATGTGCCAAAATAAATAAATAAATAAAAAAAAAATTGCGAATTTTTTTTCTTAACATAAAATAGGTGGGTACTTAATCGTGGTAATAAACAACCAAAAACGAATAGAGTCGTAAAGTAGAAAATTATGAAAATTATCGTAAAGTATAAAAGTAGTTCGTTATAACCACAACGACTATGTGTCTACCACAGACACAGACCACAATAACAGATGTCTACTATTATAAGTATCAAAAAGTATAACAATAGCAAATCAAAAATCAAAAAAATCAATTAACAAACAAATCACTTACTAAAAAATATTTAAAATATTACTAGGTCTATTCTTAGAATATTATGCTAGTTATTATATCGATAATGCCAAGGATCTGTTACACCTTACACCGTTAACTACCACTAATTGCTGTAACTCAATCCAAAAATTAGCAGTCATGCTCAGGGTTGCCACCTTTTAATTTAACCATTTAGTATTGAAAATGTAGTAGGCACCTATGCCAAAATTGTTAATGCCAATGAAGTTCTATCAACTTATTATTTCATCATGTTTTTTTAAATACCGCTTATCATAAATATTCTTGAATATTATTATGTGATAGAATAGGAAGTTGTTACCTTTCGTTATTTATGACTGAGGTATTAAAAATTGTTGTCCACTTTTACTATGAATAAACAAATACTTATTTACATAACCACTGTCCAAAAACTAAAAAGTTATGTTTGTCTCGATAAGTAAGTATAAGTGCTTACTTTGTTTTAGAAAAACACGGTAGTAGGCAGCGGACAGTAGTAGGTATGTATTACTTAATAAAAAAAAAGTATCAGTGTCAAATTCTGTCATACTTCTTCAATCTTACGAAGACCGTTTTGCTATGAATGTGTGTTCATGCACATTGTTTTAGTGTCTGCACACTCTGGTAGGTATTACGCACACTAAAATAATTCATAGCAAAACGGTCTTAGTGAGATAGAAGAACTAATGATTAGTAGATGTTAGCCGCGACCGGGTAAGTGACCCGGTGACCCAGTGCCAAATGCGGCTTTCTTACCACGGCGCGTTCACCCGACATCTTGGTACCTTACCCACATACACCACACCGCCCGCACCCATCCATCCACACGTGAACCAAAATAGATACCTATCAACTTTGTATCCATACTAATTAATGCAAAAGTTGCTACTTTGTATGGATAATCCATACTACATATGCGAAAGTCTGTTTGATTTATTTATTAAAGAAAGTTAGCATACAGCAACAAAACTAATGGTTTGGATCTTTGTACGCATAACATTCAATAAAAACAGAAAGTTATAAGAGCAACTCGTCTAGTATAGTACCTATCTATACATTTTCCACTTTCGAAACAACCAATTTCGTTTTTTTTAAGTCTATACTTACAAAAACTCCTAGATAGACCTTGAAAATAGACAAAACAAAAAAAATATTCCTGAAATTTCCACGGCAATCTAAATACGACGCGCCGTATTGTTTACATAGACGACGTTCTACGCCGTAGACTGGTGTGAATAAGACCGGGAGACTTGTGTTTAACTCTTTTATTATCTTCTCACATAACTAATATAACTAACAGATATTTATAAGCAACTGCTTAACTAAGCTTGACTATCACCTGACGGTACCACGGATCACAATAGACTGAGTCAAACCTATAGCTGTCGCGCATGTGCAAGGATTGACATAATAGTACTGACTTTAATATTGGAACGTACCATAGACCTTCCATCGTGAAGGTCCGATACTTCCCTCAACACCTAAATAACGGCCGTAATATGACGGCACCGTCATCCTAGGGAACCCTAGCTTTAGAAATAAGCAATGATTTTTTAAATTACAACCCCTAAAGGGAAAAAGAGTGAATCCAGACGGATAAGGTCGCATTCCACCTACCGCCCTGTCACAGAAACACAATATTAATCTCGCTCCAATTCTCTATCGGCGCGCGCGCGTTCAATATTATAAAACTCGCGACACGACCGCGCTATCGGCTGTATGTATTACGTGGCTGCGACAGAGTGGCCTATAAACCACGTGTCCGTGTTAGAATAGAACGGGCACTTAACGGGCATGATTTAATTTAAGTTGTCTGACGTCAAATAAATGCACAACAAGACCTGTCTCCAAAATAGTTAGTTCTGTAGACAAATTCGAATCACCAAACTATCAAAACGATTATAGGTAGGTACCTAAAAATGAATTAATTGGGTTAATGTAAATCAACAAAATAATAGATCTGTCTCCCCAATTAGTAGGGTTACTAATCGCTGCATTATTAATAATTGCATTATCCTAATAGAGATTACACAAAATTCGCTACGTAGGTAGGTACCTATTATAATAAAAACTTCAGTAGTCTGTTCACTATTTTATTTTCCTTCCACAGTTATAGGTAAGTCCTTACACTAAGGCGTCTCGACCAAGAACGCTTCTACAATCTAAAACTACTTTACAGCAAACTTATTGTAACCATTATGGCTTCTAACAAAGTTGGTACCACTTATGTGTACCGTATCCGTTTCCGGAATATATTAATTTAAAGTAACAAAGATAATTTTGTTTCTAGTGCAATTAAATTGACATTTAATCTAATAAAATAGCAAATATAAATTAATACATTAATTTCCAATTTGAGCAAGTTTTAGTTACATATTGTTGCAAATAAAATCTATTTCCAGAAATCTAACAAAATCGATACAAAATATGTCTACCGTATCCGTTTCCAAGAATATTAATTTGAAATGAGAAAGAGAATTGTTGAAGTGTAATTAAATAGACTTTTAATCTCACAAAATAACAAAAATAACTTCACATATTAATTACCGTTTTGAGCTAGTTTTAATTCCAAATAAAATGTATTTCCGGCAAACTAGAAAGGACAATACAGTTGACAACAATTTCAGTACTATTTTTCACTAATATATTCTAAATCACAACACTATTTTGTGGTCTAGAACACGAGGTGATCGAAATAATGCAGTTTCAGAGCGAGCTTGAAGACAAATGAATAAATATTTTATTTATATTTAAATATGATCCTCGCGAGCTCCAGAGCACAACCTATTCAATTATTGGTTCTGGGAATATTATTTTAATTATACCTTACTTAATTCCAATTTCCATGGAATTAAACCATATTGATTCCAGTTCCACGGAGCACGCACGGATTGTCATAAATAAAGAAATTAACTCCAAATTAAACCTGTGAGTATTCCTCCGAAATGCGATATTTGAGTAGACAAGTTAATTCCATTTAAATGGAATTACAGAATAAAGCTATACAGACCGTAGATCTGTATAGCTAGTAATAGTAGATCCGTAAAATTGCATAAAACTGCAAAGTGACGACCCTAGACGCAAATTTATAAACTATCGTTTTCAGTAATCCATCCCATTAATTGGAAAAGCGAAATTTAGTTCTAGGGTTGTTACTATCCAGTTTATCAAGAAAATATTTTTTTTTTCAAAATAGTTTAGGTTTCAGGGTTTAAGTATAATATTTTTTCGGGGTTGTATGCATCCTATCCCCTATCTACCATATTCGACACGTTGTTTAAAGCCTAGTTATAAAAAATAAATACTGTGCTGCGTGCGTGTTAGTTTTATGCTAAAATATTAAATTTTAATAAGATTAAAAACTCTTGAAAGCTATTTTAATACCTTGCTCGCTATTTAGTTTTATGGAAACAGCTGCATGATTATCTAGTTATAAAACGTCATTCACAAAATAACTGCGTGTTTCGTAGGTATGTAAAAACTAATTATACTTATCTGTACTTCAATTTCTTCTACTTTTGAGACTGATTGTACACCTGTACAACGTTGCATTGCATTGCATAAAAGTGTAAGCAGCTAACTATACCTATTTAAAACAATTTTACCGTTTGTGGCGATTGTAACACAACCGTGACGCACACCACGTTATCGTTCACACAGGAAATATACGATTTTATAAACGAATCGCTAGTTTGGTTTTTAAGCGTTTTCAGCCACAGCATAATGTACTTAATGATTCAAAAAAAAATAATCAAAAATTAAAAAATCATTTATTCAGTCTAGGCTGTTACAAGCACTTGTGAATGTCAAAGAAGCTACGCCATCGGTTCGCAAACCCTGAGCGGGAGACCTTGTAACGAGAAGAACCGGCAAGAAACTCGTCAAGGGCTGCTTTTTTCTCCCTGTATATTTCATACAGAGTCGTCAACATTGAAAAATGAGCTCCACATTTAAAGTGAGGTCATTTTCCATCACAATAATTAACAAAAGTTTGCACACAATGGGTAGGTAGGTTGTAAACCCGGCGTCATTGTGGCGGAAAAAAGTTACACTAACGTTGAGGTGGGTCATCATGACCCTGGTTACAATTGTTAAAATTTTGCCTAGTATAAAATAATTTTAAATTTTTCAAATTTTATATTAATTATAAATACTGTATTTATAATCAGTAGCAGCAATAAAACACATTGGTAATGAGTGAAATAATCTTTATTTTTCGTTTTTCTTATAGACTATTAATTATACAACAAAACTGTAACTCTTTTCTTAATTTTCTTATATCAACAAAAAACAATATCGTTTCTAACAAATACTTACTTAAATAAAATCTATACTACCTTACCTCTCTATCATTGGAAGATAAGAACGAACGACGAACACTAACATGATCTTCATATAAAATATATATAAAAAGTATATGGCACAAAACAGCAACGTCGCCGTTGAGCTGGGTCATAATTACCCTGTCGCAGGTTCACACACGTGTTGCTCGTTGCGCTGGTGATGGACGAATGAAGTGAGATACGCGAAGGGGAGGGGTGATCTTTAGCTGCAGCTACTGAGACAGACAGTTGTGGGTGGCAATTATTTCTAAGCAGTTTTCCGTATGCAAAACATGCAGGGTCATATTGACCCTGCCTCAATGACGCCGGGTTAAATACCTACTGTTGACTGCTGTGGGCAGTCACATTCGACTGTGAGTGGAAATGAGGTGGGTTGAGAAGGGTAGAGGACTTACTTGGATGGAACTTGAGCTGACACCGTGACGAAGCCACGATACAGATCGTGGCTGGAGTCGAGCTGATGGAAATCCTTGGTTTCTTTATATGAGCCGACACACTTTCACCTTTCATCCACTGCACTTAATGTCTAAGCTGAAGACACTTAATAACTATTTAATTACCGACCGGTTAACTATCAAATGAGAAGATTCTAGCTGGTTTGAGCACGACGCAGTGTTCACTTGCTATTCCAACTTGCTACGTTGCAACTGCGCGCGGGCCGTTCGTTCGCGAGCCCGAGCGAGCGAATGAGTGAGTAAGAGACATCGTCGCGACGTTGGCGCGAACATCCTGGGGGGCCCGAGGTAGACCCTCTTCTTGAGCTGAATCTAACGGCAACCTGGCTATCTTGAGCACAGGTCTGCGCAGATGTCCATGGGCTGTGTCCAGATCCACAACTCGGATCATTCCATCCTTGCCAGGTATTGTGCGGGTAATTCGACCCAGTTTCCATTGAAGCGGTGGCAGGTCATCTTCTTTGATGAGTACAAGTTCGCCGACTTGAGGAGGTGAGGAGGGAGAGAGCCATTTGGAGCGGGTTTGAAGGGTATGGAGGTAGGACTTGGTCCACAGTGTCCAAAAGCGTTGAGAAAGAGCTTGTATGAGCTGAAAACGTTTATGAGCGGATAATGGCCTGTCGTCAAAGGACGGCTCAGGCAGAGCAGTGAGCGGACGGCCAATAATAAAATGACCGGCAGTTAAGGGTTCAAAGTCCGAAGGGTCGGACGAAAGTGGGCAGAGGGGTCGAGAGTTGAGTACAGCTTCGATACGTGCCAAAAGTGTGCTGAATTCTTCAAAGGTGAAGTGTTGCTCACCAACTACGCGATAAAGCAACTGTTTCGTAGATTTGACATTAATTTCATGTAAAGCACCGAACCAAGGCCCCTTGGGCGGGTTCAGCAACCAGGTTATGTGCTGATTGGCAAGTCTGTGTGTGATTGCATCATTATTCGCAGCGAGGAAGTTCTGAACTTCAATGAGATGATTTCTAGCGCCTACATAATTTGTGCCGCAATCTGATCTAATTAAAACCGGAGTACCGCGCCGCGAGATAAACCGTTGTAACGCCGCAAGAAAGGCTTCCGTTGTAAGAGCAGAAACGGCCTCCAAATGAACGGCCTTCGTTGAGAGACAAACAAATATACAAAAGTACGCCTTCAAAAGCTTAGCGTTCCGTAACGTGCTAGATTTTACGAGAAATGGGCCGGCAAAATCAGTCGTGACTTGGCTAAATATCGGTTGAGGGTTGACCCTGTCGGCTGGAAGGTCACCCATGTACGGGGCTGTAGGTTGAGCGCGGCATCGGAAACACCTAATACACTTAAACACACGGTGCCGGACCACACGGCGAGCGGATAGTATCCAGAATTGCTGGCGTAAAATAGCGTGTAAAGTGTCTGCGCCAGGATGGCAGTGTATTTTGTGATAATGGTCAATGATAAGGTCTACGAGTGGGCTAGAGCTGGGCAGAATGAGTGGATGTTGAGCATCGTACCTAATTGACGCATGAGAGAGGCGACCACCGACTCTCAAGAGACCGTCTTTCAAGAATGGTGAGAGACGCTGGAGTCGGTTGGTACAAAGCTTATTAGTTCGAAGACGATTGAGGTCCTCTGAAAACTCGTTCTGCTGAACGGAGCGGACCCAAAATAACAGAGCGTCCCTACGCTCACTAGCTGTCAAGGGACCAGAGCGGCGTACGTCTGGAGTGTGTTGAGAATTAAATATAAAGCGCTTGATGCAAGCCGTCACTCCGACGAGCTTGTCAAGAGAGCTGAAGCGAGTAAGCAGTTCATGATCCAAATCAGGGACCGCTATATGAGCAGGCACCTTTTGTGGCTTGAGGCCTGGTAAAGCGTGATGACCTAAAGCGATTGGCATCTTGGGCCAGGTGTGAGGAGGCTCCTTGAGCCAGGTGGGAGACCACCAGAGGTCATGAGTCGAAAGAGCGTGGGCTGACATTCCCCTGCTTGCGCAGTCTGCAGGGTTGAGGTTCGTGGGAACATGTCTCCACGTGGAGCTGGTCGGACTGGATTTTATTTTAGCCACTCGATTGGCCTCGAATGTCTGGAGCCGATGAGGGGGCGTGTTGAGCCACGCTAAAACTATTGTGCTGTCTGACCAACAGGTATGTTGGTTTATAGTGATGTGAGCTGACAATTCAGCTGACACTCGAGTTATGAGCTGTGATAAAAGAGCTGCAGCTGATAGCTCCAGTTTTGGGATTGTGAGTTTATTTTTGATAGGAGCGACCTTTGACTTGGCAATGACCAGATGTACATTGACCTGTCCATTGGCATTGAGCTCATGAAGGTAAATGACAGCGCCAAAACCGGCTTCTGATGCGTCCGCGAACCCGTGAAGCGAGTAAGTGGACGTGGATTTATATTTGCAAATGAGCCGAGGTAAGCGTAGACTTGAGAGTTGAGGAAGATCTTGTGAGATGTGATGCCACTCTGTTTGAACTTCATCAGGGGTAGGCTCGTCCCATCCCAGTTTCATAAGCCATAACTTCTGCAATAGAAGCTTTGCGCGGAAGATGACTGGGGTAACCCAGCCATTAGGGTCATAAAGCGATGCTACTGTGCTGAGAATGGAGCGCTTGGTAACTTGTGTGAGTGAGGGGAGAGAGATGCGATACGTGAACTCATCTGTTTGAGGAATCCATTGTATACCTAAAACTTTAATGGAATTCGATTCTGGGCTGAGGTCAAAGTCTTTAGGCATGTCGCATTGGTCATCTGGGAACCGTTGAAGGAGCTGGGGAGAGTTTGAGGTCCATTTACTGAGCTGAAAGCCACCTAGGGCCAGTAAGTTTATCAACTCGGTTTGGAGTGCCTGAGCAGACTCCACAGAGTCATGACCACAGAGTATATCATCGACGAAAATTGAACGTCGTATAATGTGAGCAGCTTGCGGGTAGCGATGACCTTCGTCATCAGCTAATTGCAGCAGAGTGCGAATGGCATGGTACGGGCTAGACCGTAAACCATACGTGACCGTATTTAGCGCATATGTGAGCAGGGGCTGGTCAGGTGACGACCGCCAGAGAATGAGTTGATACTGTCTTTGATCTGGGTGGACGAGTATGTTTCTGAACATCATCCTAATGTCAGTACTGAAGACTACGGGATGTGTCCTGAAAGACATGATAATGTCAACAATATCTTGTTGGAGAGCTGGACCTGTGTGAAGGCAATCATTTAGGCTGACGCCATTTGAGCTTTTACTACTACCATCAAATACAGTGCGTAGTTTATCTGATCCCGCTTTGAAAATGCCATGATGGGGAATATAGAAGTGGGGCTTATTCGCAAAGGTACTTGGGTGACATGGTGACATGTGTCCCATGTTCAAATAATCATTCATGAAGTCTACATATTTTGAGCGGAGGGGTGGATTTGCCTGAAGCTTCCTTTCAAGATTGAGGAACCTACGTAACGCAATAGCATGAGTGTTGCCTAATGACGGCGCATCCGGTAGAAAGGGCAAAGTTACCATATAACGACCTGATGGGTCGCGAGTGGTTGTGGTGCGGAAAATTTCCTCGCATTGCTCTTGTAACGGGCTGGTTTGTATATGAGGTTGGGGTTCTTCTGACTCCCAAAACCTCTCAAGGCTCCTGCAAATTTCATTTGCAGAAACGTCGGATTCTGGCTGTGAGCTGATAATGTGAGCTGAGTTAGACTGGTTCGCCGGTGTTGTACATAGGTCCTGAATGGGTCCTATCAATGTGAAGTCAAAAATCGTGCCGAAGGCTATGGGCTTCCCCCGGCCCAACGAGACCTTAGTCCCGTCCAAAACTTGGCCGAGAACGTCGCAACCTAACAAGAGGTCAATCGGAGCTGGTGTATCGTATTCCTTATCTGCTAAAGGAATCGGTGGTTGCCCTTTCACCCTTGCAATGTGTGGGACCTTTTGCAATGGTAAATAGCCGGTAACGCTTTCCAAAATATGCGCTGTAGCTGTAATCGTAGGTGTTTCATGGTGTAAAGGACGACATACTATTGTGATTGATGCTTTTGATTCCTGTGTGTGGTGGTTGCCCACTCCTGCGATTTTTAGTGATGTTGAGTTGAGCGGTAAATTTAAAATCCGAGCCATGCGCTGAGTTATAAGCGTTAGCATGCTACCACAATCTAACAAGGCTCGCGCTGTATGAAACTGGCCATGCACGTCTGCTATTTTTAGCGAGACGGTAGGCAATAAAATGGGCTGATTAGTGACGTGCTCGTCACATTGAGCAGAATTACAGTAATTATGATTTGTTATTGGAGCTGATATCGCAGAGTGGGCCTGTGATGTCTGTGTATGGGCTGAGTGTGTATGTACTTTGTATGAGCGTGAGTGTGTGAGCTGATTTTCGTCGTCCTCGTTGTGTTCGGTTATTGCCGATAGTCATTGTTGACCACCTACACGTGACCTACTGGGCGAGCGTGAGTGACTAGATGGGTTGTTAGGAGGTGGTGGTGCCACCTGTGAGGCGTGTGCCGATGAATGCTGGTACTCATGAGCTGGGCGCTGTCTGGGCTGATCTCTCAGATGTGGAGGTAGAAGATGCGCGGATGAATTGACTGGAGAAGGAGCACCGGGACGATGAAGGGATGTGTGGTGCCTATCGCTTCCACACTCTTTGCAAGCCCGCGTTGACCTGCATTCGTTCTCATAGTGGGGGCCTAGGCAGCGTCGGCAGCGGTTGCGAGCTTCAATGAAGTCCCAACGGCCTTGGATTGGTTGGTCGTTGTACCGTGGGCAGGCGATGAGCTTGTGCCCTCTTTCTCCGCAGAATGGGCAGGGCATATTATTGGAGGCGGGTTGGGCTGAAGGCTGAGCTGAATAAACAGGCCTGGGATGAGCTGAGTAAACGGGCCTGGGCTGAGCTGGGGCTGGGCTGCGGTAAAATGGCTGACTATCAACCGGGCCGGGCCGGGCCGGGCCTGGGCGGCCCGGGCCGGGTCGGGCCGGGCCAACAGGCTGAAACTGTTGGTACATGGGCTGTCGAGGCGGGCCTCGTGGAAAAGCAACGGGAGACCGCCTGCGACATGGGCCAGGCTGTGGCGAGGGCTGATAAACTTGTGAGGGACCCGGGCTGGACCACTCGGTCTCAACACAACGCGCGTGTTCTTCTAAAAATGCGATTAAATTTTTGAGAGTGGGCAGAGTCTGGCGCGATCCGTATTTGCGCTCAAAAAGGGTTCGGAGCTCACCCTTAAGTTTTCGCACCACTATTGACACGAAAACATAATCGCAGTCTTTCATGGGCAGATCTAGGTTATTGAGCGCCGATTGAGCTGAAATGAGCGGAGTGAGAAATAACGTGCGGATATCTGAGCGGGCATGAATTTGTGGTAACCCCATAATGATGTCTACGAAGCGGTCGATGAGGACGCGGCGGTTCTCGTAGCGCCTGGTCAAGATCTCCATGGCTACGGCGAAGTTGTCACCAGTGAGCTGAAGGTGTGCAATCATACTGCGTGCCTCGCCTGATAGGCACGAGAGCAGGTAATGGAGCTTTACAGCATCCGAAATGTGAGTCATGTCATCTGTGAGGCTCCTGAAAATGGCGATAAATGACGGCCAGTCTTCAACCTTTGAGCTGAATTTGGGCAGCGCAATTTTGGGCAGAACGTTGGGAGTTGATGGCGTAGAACAAGCCTCTGAGGGAGCTGAGGTCACACTCACTTGTTTGAATGCGACGAGGATTTGGTCGTAGTCAATGAGCGCGTTTTCGTAATTTTTAGTGTACGTTGCCTCGGTTTCATCTGAGAGATCGTCATCGTCCAAGATCTCTAGGTAGATATTTTCGAGCTTGGACTTATGTTCTTCCAGCTTTGAGTAGCGAGCAGTGAAATCTGTAAAAGTGTATTTCTTGGTATCCTTGGCGAGCACTGCCGCGGCAATTTCCTTAAGCAAGGTAATTGCTTTAACTGCCTGACGGAAGATGGCAGCTTGGGATTTGGTAGGCATTGTATTTTTTCTTAAAAAATAAAAATATATAAATATGTATATACTGAGCGGATGTAATTGAGCGGTCGGCAGCTTAGTGGCAGCAAACTTGCAACAAGTTGAAAGTGATGAGCAAAAAAAAAAAAAAATTTTTTTTTTTTAAAGAAAAAATATTTTTATGACACCCTGTATAATCTCTAATGTGCTGAAACTAGTTTATAATTACCACGTGTGAGACACCAAAACGAAATTAAAAAAAAAATGAGAAAAAATATTTGCCACACCGCACATCAGTTATACGATTGCCACCCTGTATATAAATTAGTTAAGTATGCCAACCAACACCAATAATAAACAATGGAGAAGAAATAAAAAAACAATAATAATGTGATCGAAATTACTAAAAAAAAAATATTTGGTGAACCCTTTTTCACGGCACTAAGTATACTTTAATTACGCAACCACTAAGTAAGTACGCTAAGCCTTCGAAATCTAATAAATAAACTACAATAATAATGTATGTGTTTACGTTGAATAAAAAACTAATGAGCTGAAATAGTAAATAACGTTAGCCGATGAGCGGAATATATACTTATAGGTAGGAAGGCCGGGCCGGGGCGGGCCGTACCGAACGAGTCGCGCGATACGGGAAGGCACTTGACTACAATACAATTACAATACAATACAAGAAGTGAATACAATACAATGTTGCGGTTGAAAATAATGCAATCACCACGTCTTTGCTTTGGACGAAATGAAAAATAGCTTTGTAAACAATTCCACACACTTAAAGAACGTTCGCTTTGTTACATATATTCAAGTTATAATTTTAAAATTACGAGCTGATAAATAATTGGGAATAAAGGGTTTTTGTTTTGTTTACAAAGGAGTAGGTACAATGAGTGTAATGAATAAATGATAATTAACTTTGTAGGTAGGTATGTACGTTCGGGAACGATCTGGAATGTTCGAGAATGGGCCGAGTAGTATGTGCTATCTACCTGCTTTATTTTACAAACAAATCATGTGTGATGATATGATTTTAAATGAGTAATGGGCTGAGTTTGTACTTCAATTTAAGTACGAAATGGGCATATAATTAGATACGAGACGAGAAGTTTTTTTTTTTTTTGAAGTGGGTAGTTTTTTGGAAAAAACTGGGTATGGTTTTGGGTTTTGGGCTAGCGGACTGTAATTAATGAGAAAGGACTGGTTCAAATAATCGAATGATCAATAATTTGACCGGCTCGAAGACCAAAAAATTGGTTTACCGGCTCGAAGGAACAGAAAATGTTGACTGCTGTGGGCAGTCACATTCGACTGTGAGTGGAAATGAGGTGGGTTGAGAAGGGTAGAGGACTTACTTGGATGGAACTTGAGCTGACACCGTGACGAAGCCACGATACAGATCGTGGCTGGAGTCGAGCTGATGGAAATCCTTGGTTTCTTTATATGAGCCGACACACTTTCACCTTTCATCCACTGCACTTAATGTCTAAGCTGAAGACACTTAATAACTATTTAATTACCGGCCGGTTAACTATCAAATGAGAAGATTCTAGCTGGTTTGAGCACGACGCAGTGTTCACTTGCTATTCCAACTTGCTACGTTGCAACTGCGCGCGGGCCGTTCGTTCGCGAGCCCGAGCGAGCGAATGAGTGAGTAAGAGACATCGTCGCGACGTTGGCGCGAACACCTACTACATATCGGATAGGTAATTGTGAGAGTAAATAACTTTCAACTAGTTGAGAAATCAGTAATCACTCTGTCTGCTACTCGAAAGTGCGCCTAAGTAGGCAAAATTTACCAAAAAACACTTGATACAAGACATAAAAAATAACAATAAAAAAAACGCAATTCTTACAATTCAATATGCGTTAAGATAGGTACTCAGAAGCAGACCCATTCCCACTGGCAGCACCCGTTCACGAGCATGACGCGTGGACCAGCCATCGCTTCGCTCAACCATATTTGAGGGAACGTAACGACCCGCCCCACACGACAATTAAACTACCTATTAGAAACTAAATAAACATTGCCTATTAGATATCAATAATAACTATTTGTGGTAACTTAACATAACTATTTTCGACTTTGACTAGCTACCTCCGTGCGTGGTTTGTATTTTAAAGGGATAAAAGTGTGTGTGTGTGTGCGCACAAAATAAGTTTTTTTTTTAAATTTAGTTTTCTTGCATTTCACGGCGACTTTTTCAGGATGATTTCGCGGTATTGCTGTAGTATTACCATTATTGATTTTGTGGTACTTATGGCGCTTGTTTACATACGTAAAATTGTTTTTTTTAATGAAAATCTATGAGGGATTTCTTTTTTAATTATGATCGAGCATTGCGCTGCGCATGCGATTGTTTTTTTTTCAAGTCTTTAAATATGTATCTATACTAAATCATCCTCATTTTATTGACAGGTAAATATACAATGAAACTTGTCCTGAACGCTGCCAATGAATTTAAAATATGACGTAAGTGCATTATTAACATAATTAACAAAACACATTATGAAAGCTATTCTAAATTATTGAGAATTTAGAAAAATGGAAAAGTAGATCATAGTTAGTAGTTAATTAACTACAATACAACTACCTACCTGTCAATTCATAAAAAGGAAAGAGATATACATTTAACCAGATTTTTCGTCCAATTTGCTAACTGACATTTTTATCAGTTATCATTATGAAACAATTTTTTATATAGTTTATCAAAATTGTTTTATCCTCCGAAAAAAGAAACTTAAATGGTATACCTTGCAAGATCACAAATCTAGTTGCTATGACAATGTTAAATAATCGTATCTAAAGATGATTGGCTTTATCGCATGAAAATTTATAAATAGTTATTTGAGGAATAGTTGATTCGGTGGAGATCAAAGTTCACTAGATACACGCAGGGTTATCAGAAATACTGTCATAGCGTGACCCTCGTTGATGCAATTTATGTATTCTGTGGCAATTTTGTAATGCAGCATCATTTTTTTTAAATCAAAATAAAATCATAAGTACCTTCCTACATCAGGCGAAAAATTTTGATGTTTTGTATTACTTTCCTATGATCATCATTATCATTTAATGCCATTATATTCAAGATTTTACACACTTAATTTGGATAGAAACATTTATTACTTGTATAATTCAACGTGTGTTAATAATTTGAAACTAATCTAAACTTTACACTTTCGTTTGTTTCGTTTATTATAGCATAAAATAACGGGTGTAACAAGACCTTCAACGAAGCCGAAGTCCACGCATTCCGCCCATCATCAGGATCATTTTTGTGTTTTAGACTATACCTGAGAAACCAATAGTTACGAAGTTATTAAAGGTCAAAGTCAAAAAAAAAATTTT
This sequence comes from Agriphila straminella, assembly GCA_950108535.1. Lineage (NCBI taxonomy): Eukaryota > Metazoa > Arthropoda > Insecta > Lepidoptera > Crambidae > Agriphila > Agriphila straminella. Next base: position 1,528,193 of record OX467303.1, on the reverse strand, counting down.
TTTTTTATGAAATCTTATTTTATTCGTTATTTCCTACTTTTGACTAAAGAAACATTATCAAAATTTTAAGTATTTCGTAACAATCAATGGCTTCAAAACGTCGTCACTCGATGTATCTCATGAGCACGCACATAAACGCTGCCTTTCAACTCGGCCGCACGCAGCTGTGTAGCATACACTCGCAGGCGCGGCCTGTTGTACGCGTCACATTGCGTGGTAAGGTAATGCATGCAATGCTTTTTTAACACCAAAAATCAAAATGGTTTCCCATTAATAATTTTGAACAGAAATGGTCCTGATGATGGGCAGAATACGTAGACCTCGGCTTCGTTGAAGGTCTTGTTACACCCTGTATTAAGTACAATTATTTATTCTGTGATATTACCCACAAATCCATAAATTGAAAGCCTACTAGGTATTTTCCGAAACAATAATATGCGTATTTCTAGCACTTCTGTAATTAAATAAACACTGCTGTGTAGTAACACGTAGTAATAAATGTTAAGGCGAGGCCAGTTCACGATTTGATGAAAAGATCGATTTTTGAACTTCCAATGTGAAGAACGGATGTAGAATTCTACTTCACAAAAATTACTGTAGACTGAACATTATGTCATGAAGCACAATAACCGAACAGAATATTGAAAAATGGCATGGTTACTCTGTAAAAAAATCCTGAATAACACCATAAAATTTAACTTCAAATCGCCAGATTTCGTTATTTTCAACGACAGTGATATGATCTTTTATGCAAAAAGGATAGCTTTTTTATCGATCTAACACAATAACCGAGTACATTTTAAATAAATGATCAAGTATTTCAGAAATCAATAAAAATGTACTAAATTTCGTCAAATTTCTGGCGAAGCGTCAATTAAAGCTATATTCAACCTTATTCTAAAGACCTAGTGAAAGAGTAAATTTCGGGAACTGCCTCGCCTTAAATAATGCTGTGCTGTGGCACCAACGCGTCTACAAAAAGCATACAGGCCGTGAGCTGGCTGAGCGACCGCTGTTGCTTAGCGATGCGAATTGCGGCGCGATTCTCTAAGGTCAGACGAGTTTATAATCATGTTGAATCCGCGGAAAAACAACGTTTCTATTCTGTGACATTATTTGTGCGCTGCTACATCTGTCACTCATGTCACAGAATACATAGTACTAGTTGGAAGCAACACATATACATACACACTACTGTGAACCCAGAGTCAGCCACTAACGCGATCGTTACCAAATTTGTTATGGACTCCTAATCCATCCAACACAAAAGCTTCATCAATGTTTTCAACGTGAACTTAGAGAATTGCGTACTTACTTGATTGAATGGCTGTGCGTTGTGAAAGGTAATATTACTCATCCATCTGTATGCTTTTTGCTAGATGGCGGTGGCCGGCCCGGCGGCAAGAGGTATGTACCTCAAAACAGTCATATTTGCACATCCGGGGTAGGGCTGCTACTCCCAAAAAGTAGATAGGTACCTTCTATAATGTTCATTCCATTTTTCACACTCTTTTTTCTTATTATGCTGCAGTAAGTTTAAGTATATTTTCTTATGCTGCAGTAAGTTTATTTTAGTAGGAAAATGTAGGTATAGGCATTATTATCTCGATTAATTTGATATACCTACCTATGTAGGTATTAATCAAAAGAAAAAAAGGGGCCAGTAAATGGTTTTCCTTACAAACGAAGCAAAGTTTTTTTAAATAATAATTCTAAACGAAGCAAAGTTTTTTTAAGTATGATTTCTCCTAATCGCATTCGTCAGTATGAATATAACGAAATTGGAGTTAAAACACGCGAAATTTAACATTTGTCATTTCTAAGTGACACACGATGTTTACACTAAAATGTAAACATTGTATTTTTAAACCAGTTAGTTTTCTTACTTTCGAAATCAAAATCTAAACCGCGATATTTCATGCAAGTGTTATTAAAATACACTCAATTTTTTTTCCTTAAAAATTTGTATAATCGTGACAATGGCAAGTGGCAACCCTAACTGGGATCTGGAACCTTATATAGGTAGTTGCATTTAGGCCGGGCGGTTTCAATGCGAATGTATACTCTTAGGTATACTAGGTATACTGTATACATTCACTATCTCGCACTGTAAAGGGATTATGAATTACATATACAAATCAGAACCCCACTAATGGAAAATTGTTTATGAAACCAATGTCTGAACAAATTTTGATTAAAATTTTATCGAAATATAGTTTAGTTGGGTTGTGCACCGCATTTTGTGCCACACTGTTTTTGAAACGGATACCAATTGAAACTTTTTATTATTTACATAAATTTAAATAGTAAAATAAAAAATACCCATGAGGATCCTCACTTTGCACACAACATACATAACTTCCTAAAGACTAAATTAAATTAAAATGCTTGCATGCGCTAGTTACTCAGTTTTCAACAGCCTTATGTTTTATTATACTAACGTTAAATAAGAAATTCACTAAATGCATGTTAGAGCTTGTTATTTAGGAAATGCTGAAAAGTGAAAACTTTGACTTTCACTTTTTCTACTTAATATAAAATTTACATGAACAAAAAGAAGTAATTTTGAAAATCATAATTTTCCTAACATTATACCCTCTATCTATATTGTTTTCTTAGCTTTGTATAAACTTTATAACTATTTAATATCACTTCAGACATGTTGAAGTTGAAGACAAGAATCTTATATTAATATTCTTAATATAAGATTCATGGTTGAAGACCACCGAGACGTCATGTTATGAGTCATTCATGAGTTTCATGACTCGAGACATTCATATTATTAATGTTTTCTTTTATAAAATGAATTTTTGAAGGATGTAAATCAAAAAACAATACTAAGTACTAGTTTCTGTCAACTTCGTCCGCATGGCAAAATGCCTACGTCATATCATCTCAGATTTTAAGCCCACAGTGCCATCGCACAGTGCTCAGTGCGATGATTAATCAATCAGTCAATCTTGTTTTCTTTCTTATAAGGTTTTCCCGTGTTTTCCTAAACTTAGAAAAGTGGATACAAAACAAAAAGTGTGTGACCCAAAGTAAATCTGTGAAAATGTTGAAATAGGTGTCTCTATCGCGGTATATTAGGGTGAGATTTACTGTCACTGGGGACCCAGGAGGGCAGGATTGGGTCCGAATTGCCTGCGATTTGTGAACACAGTGTGCGATTTGCGTATCACGCACGGTCCGAAACGTACCTGCGGAATGAATTCGACCTAAGGATGTATTGCGTACGAATTTACGGGATTTAAGCAATTTTGTCGGATTCCACAGCGAACGGACGTGCATTACGTTGTTGCTGTTTGTAATTAAGTAGGCAGGTACATCGAATTTCTCGATAATAGGCTTGTTTCCATTAAGAATAAATATAATGGATAGGGGTTTATAATGATTAATTATATTATAGAGAAAATAACAAACAATTTTAATTATTAATAGCGTTAAAGATTAATAATGTTTTTAAAAAATAAATTTCGTAAAATGAAACCTTTAGTCACGTGACAGTGAACACCATATCAGAAAGCGTTACGTCACGCCGTGCGAAACTCCAATCTTGTCTTTGACGTTTCGAGTATCACTACCGGAGGCGCGTTCCAAACCTACACTCCGAGTGCAACCTAACCACAACCGAACGCAAGTTTTAGCCACTTTTTCCGTATTTCTCCATTGTTTGGAACATATATAAATAACTGGTTTGGCGTTTTTATAGTCGTGCTATCACACTAGGGCACTATACAGTACTTATATTATGAGAAATTCATCTTTAAACGATAAAAACTAGCTATAACGTACGAAGACACGATCGCTCTTTGGTTTGTTTCGCACGGCGTGACGTCATTCAAGACGCCATGACAGTCTTGTGCGTTTTGGAACCAAATTAAAATTGGTTTTTTAAAACGCGAAATTTATAATGTAAACGCTCGATTAAAAATAAATAAACCTTTTTTTTCGATAAAATGCCTAATAAACTAAAATATTAAGCAGTTATTGAAATTTTGTCAACTAGCCTATCGTTACAAATGTCGATGAAAAGACATTTGGTCCAAATGTGAAAGTGCCGGCCGAAAAGACAAAAGTGCTTAATTCTGATAGATTTTGTCCGCCTAAGCATTTCTTATTATGACACCCAAGCTGTAGCACCGCTGTATTTGATTTTAATTGAGTTGCAAAAGTTTGTCTTTTCATACATTTTGACACAAATGTTAAACGGTGCTACAGCTTCGGCGCCATAATAAAAAATGCTTAGATGGACAAAATGTTACAGAATAAAGCAATTTTATCTTTTGGCCGGCACTTTCATATTTGGACCAAAAATTTATGAAACATGGATCCTTTGATCCTTCAGTAATTAAATAAAACGTATAAAAGGTATAAAACAGTTATTTAAATAAAAAACCTGTCATTTGATAATATATTAAAAAATTAAATAGGACACTTTACAATCAGGAAGTCAAGATAAGACACATATCTTTCCAAATCCCAACACTAACCGATAAAATAGGGTTGTCGGAGAGACCCAGGTGATGTACGAGGGCAGAAGTTTATAGCCAAACCCTCGTTTAATATTTAATATTGGAAAAAAACGCGCGTCGGTTCTTCGCTTGTTTACGAGCTATCGCCGACCGAGATGCGAAGCGGCCAACTAATATCATCTCTGCGATTGGTTTTTAAAGCGATGCGAATCAAGGCTGAATCAAAGTATCCCATTGCATTCGGTAGCTTTTTTTTAAGGTTTGGCTGACCGTTTCTTCAGGGCACACTTCTGCCAGTGACAGTGTGATTATTTCTTGAAAATCATAATAATATAAAGCCATACTTAACCTTTACATTGTAGTCTTTTAAATGAGTTAAAAATTGGATTTTTACCATTTTACCATTGAAAATGGTTATCAGATGCAAATCGCCTAAACGTATTTTTGGCCATATTATCTCCAAGGATTTTGGGAGGATCGAGATGGGAATAGTACCAAAAGTTGAGGAATTTATCGAGACTCGTGTGAACGTTTGAATTTTTAAAATCAACTGGTAACTTTTTTCTAATTATGCAAAATTCGGGTAAATTCTGGTTTTTTGGTGGGTGTTTGTTTACTAAATTGTAAATATTTCAGAAAAAAAACCGACTTAAGAAAAAATAAAATAGGCCCTACGGGTCTACCGGCTAAAAATAATGAAGTTAATGTTAACTGTAAGTATGTGATACATTGCTTCTTTTCTTTGGTAAGTTTTTATTTGTGCCAAAACAAAGTAGCAATGTATCACATACTTACAGTTAACATTAACTTCATTGTTTTTAGCCGGTAGACCCGCTAGTGGTATTAGTTTGGCTACAAAATGGCTAAAAACTTTTGAAAATCGGTTAATATTTATTGTGAGTAGTGGTCCCTTTAGATTTGGAATTGTAGAAAAACGGGTGTTTCCGTACATAAAAAGTGATGTAGTTTCTATGATTATTGACCGATCATCATGGTAATAGTGTTAAAAGATGCAGAAGCAGACGAGAAGTACATTCATTGTAATTTTTAAAATCGGTTAATAATATTTCGGCCGCGTCGAGGCAGTCAGTAGGCGCTTTTTGTAAAAATAAATAGGTACTACCTAGGTAACATTAAAAATATAATAGGATTTTGCATTTGTTTTGATTTTGGTTTTTGTAAACTTTTGGGTTCATTTTCAATGCTCCGATTCTTGGGGGGACTGTAAAATCTGTGATTTTTTTATTTATTCAGCTTATTTAAAGGACTGCTACTAACTAATTGTAATCTAGATACATGCTATGCAAAGAAGTTTTTTTAGTAAATAGCTGTTTAAACGCTAACTCATAATTTATGTTAAAAGTTTTTAAATAAGGAATTAGTTCACAAAATCGCCTACTGGATTTAACGTTAACTATTTAGCCCAGGAAATTAGCCTAATTCTAGCCAAAATAGGAGAACCTATCTAGGCTAGCGGTTTTGAAACATAGTCTCCATTAGCTTTAACCATACCCGCACTAACCAAATTATGTACAACTAGTTATCATAGTACAGAATATATTATATCTACTATATCTTAAAGTTTTACAGTATGTAGCTCAACAGCAGTGTTGAGTTGAATAAGTTCGGAAAACACAGTTATTTTACCTACTGTTCAGTGAACTTCTAATCGACAATTATTCCTGTCTTTTTTTTAAACACAGAGAGCAAAAAGGTTACCAACTCCACGTTCGAATTTACTACCAAGAGTTTGCGCGCTAAACTCTTTCGTGCACAGTTATGGCGGCGGGCGGCGGGCGGCGCGGCTGGCGAGAGTCGTGTGACAACCCCTCGGCTGAATTATTAACCGCAGCCATCCTGAAGTTGAATCGACAGAATTAAAACTTGCCAACCTCCTTCATATTTCACCAACTAAAGATGTTTTAGTGTTGCCATTACTGTACACCGCCGCATTTGAGAGTAGAATATAATGTTGTCAAAATTTTCCACCCAAACCACATTGATTCTTTCTTCTATTCGCCGGGGGGCTAATTGTCTAATTTCAAAATCTATCGCAATCGCTTTCAGGATGTGATACATTGATGCTTCTTTTTGGCACAAATAAAAACTTACTTATGAAATGCAGTAAAGTGTCACATCCATCTGTCAAATGAAAGCGATTGCGATAGATTTTAAAAAATAGACAATAAGCAGGCTGATTACACTACAACAACAAGACTAAAACTTCAAAGTATTTGCATTTTCATTAAATAATTAACTTCATTTCTTAGAATTTCCCGCGTGTTTTTCCCGCCTTCACCGCCATGTTGTGTCGGAGACAGGTGAAATGAGTTGCAAGTTGCAACTATTCAGCGACACGAGTCGGCCTCAGAGGTGTTGTAAATAGAAAATTTCCATGTCTATGGAGCCTAGACGATGAATGCGTAACTCGCAATATTTTACGCTTCGCTATCTTAAATGCAAGGATATACGTGCCTCGAGTTACTAGTGCCCCAAATGGCTTGAACGTATTTCGATACTCATACATTTTACACTGATCTGATGGAAATTGCTAGAACTAAAGATTAAAAACGGAATAGAAACATCAATTGATCTCATTTTGCTTTGCATTATCCGAATAACTTATCATTGAAAACACGCTGCATGTACCAATAAAAGCTTTTTTGTAATTACTGAACTTTGTCGTATGCGATATCCACCGATATGAATTTTATTTTTTGCACATGAGTGTGTTTACTTCGCAAAAAAGTCAGCATAGGTACCTACTTAAAAATGTTAGAAACGACCTCCTCAATCATTGTTACGAGAAAACACAAAACCGGCGTGCCTTTTGAGTGAAAAAGTACAACCACCTCGGATGATACGCATGTAAATATATGAAAAAATTGTCGGCGGGCTGCGTGGTCACATGTGCGGCGTAAATAATGCACGCCGCCCGGTTGTTCCGAGGCGCCGCCTGTTTTATTGGCTATCGGCCGCGCACGAGTTTGATTTCGAATAGCTGCTGAGACGTATAGGTATGTTCGGACGAAGACCTCCAGATATTGGACGTCTGGAAACACGCTGGGACCATATATTTTGTTGAGGTTAACTCTGAACTATTTACAGTCGACAGTCGGCATGTGACATCTTCAGTCTTCACAGCGGAAAAATTGAAGTCAAATTTTACTTTAGTAGATATAACAATGAAGGAAATAGTTACACTTACAATACTAAAGTAAAACTGTTTTCTACTTAGCATTTTTCTCTTATCAAATTTTTTTTCAAGATTACGGTGTATTTCTCAAAAACTGGCTCAAAAGTGTTTGAAGTGGCGCGTCATCTCGTGGCTGCCGATGCCGCCCGCGACGCCTCGCCTCCGCCGCGCTGCAGGGACGGCGGCGCGGCGTCGTACGGCGTTAATAATTAAAAGCACTTTCCGCGCTGCGGTCGCTATGTGGCGACGCAAACAGCCTTTAACCCTGCCAGTAAGGGAGGGACACACTAAGCGCGTACCCTGCCAGTTAGGCCGTTTGTAACGCGCGGGAAAAACGTTATTATTAGCAGATTTATCGAAATTTAAGGACATGCAAACAACACTATCAGTTGGATGAATCCAGGTGCGGTGGTAGTGAAACTAGCGCCGCCATTACATTGATTTTTTTTACTCGTAAACAAAGTCAATATTTAAAAAAAGCTCATGTAATAATAATCTCTTAAATTGTCTCTAATATTTTTTGAATAACTCTTCAACAGTCATCATTCATTCTGTAAGTTTTAAAATCCATAATTGCCAAAAGTGGCCACTTCGAGCTTAAATGGATTTTAAAACTTATACAGAAAGAATGAAAACTGTTGATGAGTTATTCAAAAAATATTAGAGATAATTTAAGAGATTATTACATGAGCTTTTTTAAATATTGACTTGGTTTACGAGTAATAAAAATAAATGAAGTGGCGGCGCTAGTTTCACTACCTACCAGCGCCTTAACTGGCGGCTAGTTTAGCATTCGATGCAATGTTATTGAAAACGGGAATTCTTGTCAAAATTGTGTTATTATTTTTAATATACTATATCTATGGTTATTATCATTTTCTGCGTGAGTGAAGTAACGTCGTCGGTAAAGTTTCTCGAACGGTTGACAAAAGGCGTACTGTTGTTTGAGGTCAAGAATCTTATATTCTATTTTAAAATTTGAGATTTTTGCATTCAGAATGCTGTTTTTACACAATATTTTTTCTAGTATATTATTTAGTATTGTTTAATATTCTATATTAATATAAGATTCTTGTTTGAGGTCAATAATGTTTACACGTTTGACTGATGGTGACTTTTGTTACAAAGATTTTGGAACTGTCAAAGTTTTTTTTTATAATGAACTCGAATACCTTCTACTCGTAAGTAAATGTCACTCACTTATTGATATTAGGAACTCCCAAGTTTCACAGTGAAAGTGAAATCTACAAGTACACTGTCGAACTACTGTCTGTTTAAAAAAAACTGTACATAAATATTAACATACCTAGGTATCCAATTAGTGCAAAACTTATCCATGAATTCATTTGAAAGCTACCACGTAAAACTTATAAAAAAATATAGGCTAAAACACGTGAATTCATACTCTTAACTAAGGTAGTTAACGACCACTTAACGACCCACTGGCCTAGCTTAAGTTGTCAGACCTATAAAAAAAGCTAAATCTAAGTTTTTAGACTTGCGTATCTGTTTTATTTTAAAGCAAGATCTGCCTCTATTTCGAATAATTGTTTTTTACAGATTAATTACAACTTAATAGTTAATTATGATGATGATAATGATAATGATTATGATTATGATTATGAATTATCACAATGCTACATTTTTTTAAGTAAAACAAATGAATCAAATCAACCAATCTAACGAGTCCGGAAGACGAGAAGTAACACGTGAACGCGTTTTTTTTTTTAAACCCATTTTCCGTTTTAACTTGAGGACAAGAGATTCCGTCTTGTCTGCCATAATAAATACCAACATCCACTCTTCGCATAAAAGGTCGCTTATTCTAAACAGGTACATATAGGTACCTCGAATATGCAGGGAAGTGAGGGCAGGCCATTTTTCCTGCCCCCCAACTTACCGTAAGCCTCTGCTGACAAATGCCTAAGATGAACAGTTATTTTGTGTACTGAAATGCGGCATGTGTATTTTTTTAGGAAATTTCTTACCTCTGTGGTCGGAAACGCGGCGGGAACTTATTTGATTGTATGGCGGGAAAACTATCTTGGAAAAACTTCGGTACTTACACAGCTTTTGAAACATGAATGAGATTTTTTTATAAGTTTTTTCGTTATTTAGTGATATAGTCGACCCACAATAATTAATAATTTAAGTATTTAAAAAAAAAAAAAACAAGTTTATTTTTATTTTTAATTACAATAAATATAAAAGTAAGGTCTTTACCGCTATTATGTTTCTGTTAGTATCGGTGATGGACCATTGCTGTTTTTCAGTAGCTAGTAGCTATACACACCCAACTGATCTGATCAGCATTCTAATAGTAGATTGTTATACAAGACGCTAAAATGACCCATTGCATAGGAGGTAGTTTTATTCCCGAGCTTTAGCGAGGGAATAAATAGAAACCGAGTTACAATGGGTTTTAGCGTCGTGTATTACACTATACTTTTCACTACGATTGCGAGAAAATAAAATATAATATTAAATAGTTTATACCTACTTCCGTAAACGAATCCACTCGTTTTTCTATCCTCCACTTCATAAACATTTTTTATCAATATTTAAATAAATGATTTGTGCTTGACGGCAAAATATTAAAATTATTTCTTTCCTATTACAGTCACACAATTTAATCAGTTTGTGATTATAGAAAAATTCTAAAGATTTCGCGCCATGGTACATTTTTTAATTTCTGCTGTAGCAGCTAAGCAACACAAACACGCATTCTACGATTCACTCTGTGCACAGAGTATAAATAAGTCTATGATTTCACCGAAGAGATGCTTTTAGTTCCATTTTCAAAAATAAGAATGAGAAACAGTATTAAGTCGAGCAAGTTTTTATTCGTGATTATGAATAATGACTTTTTCGTTTTAGTAGGCTCATTGGTAATAGACAAACATTAAAAAAGAAAAAACTTTATCCCCTAGGAGTTATATGCTATTTTATCTCGGCTCTTGTACGTTACAATGACGGACTTTTTGAGCAAGAGGAGTGAAAAAGATTAAAGGACATGTTTAATAAAACCGCGAAAATAGCATGAAAATGTATGGAAATCTGGAAACTGAGAACTCTGACCCATTCTCTTCAGCTTATCGCTACGCCCCGCTACTCGCTGTCACTCACACCCCCGCCATACGTTTCCCTTCCTAAGATAAAAAGATGCGAGCTCGGTGCGTGCAGCCTTCAAGTATGACGAACGGTTTCTCGTAAGCACCTGGATTTTTGCAGCCGTCTGTAAAAAGTTTTTTTTTATTACTTATGGCAAACAAACAAAGTGTCCGCTTGATGGTACCTAGTAACTTTTCTGACATTGTTTTCCGTACGAGCGTAGATACGTCACGGCATATCATACACACTTTGAAGGCCTTATTTTTCGAAATGAATGAACTGATTTTAATGAAACCCCCTTCCTGTCGAGTCCCACATACCCCTCCCTGCGGGGAGGAAGCGCATAAAGGCGATTTCCTTCGGCATTAAAAAACAATAGATTCATAGGTCTACAAAGTTAGTTAGAACATTTTTGAATAAATGACCTATTTAAAAAAAAATTTGGAAATTTCTGAAAATAAAATCAGTCTTATTTAGCTGCAACACTATTTATTGAAAATATTTTCTGAATTCTGTGAATGAATTCTGTTTCTGTGTATGAAGTTTCATTAAAATCGGTTTATTCATTTCGAAAAATAGGGACTTGAAAGTTTGTATGAAATGCCGTGACCAGAATCAAATCAACGCCCTTAACAACTTAAAAACTTTAATAAGTATATTAATAGGTACGAATACTGGCGAATTGTTTAGTGTTTATAAGTAGAAGTAACGAAGTACATTTAAATCAAGCAAGGTAGTACAAAGTTTACCTTGTGTTAAGCAAGTACTTAATCGAAAAATCTCGACGAGAAAACTGCCCTTAGATTTATGATAGCTTTTGGACCTAAAATAAGTGAACGGCTTTACGTATGCAAACATTTTCGGGATAAGCTGTATTGTTTAGGATTTCAGAGTAGTTAAAAGTCTGGGCAGCAAGGCGACCCATCCGAGATCCGAGCAACCGGCGACGCTGTGCGCCTACAAATTATTTACCTTTACCACGGTAAAGATACTACCTATTAAAGGTGCTATTACCGTGCCTTTACTGAGATACCTAGTGTTGCTCTGGCAAGCACTTTCTACTAAAACTTTACTTTATGGACCACTACTAAAAGAAATGTCAAAATGGCGGGATTTTTAACTATTCATTTTCCGCAAGAATCTAAAAAAATATTTGTATCAAAAAAAAATTGTAAGTAAGTATAGGAAATGTTGAATACCTAAGTATATCCTTAAATTATTATATCGAACACACTTTTTGTACCGTTTTCAGTCAATACATAATAATTTTTGTAGGTATCAATTTTGCAAGTTTTCCGTACTTTGCTGAAACTTTTTAACACTCATGAAATGGAATTTAAATGTTTACTATTAGTCAGGAACTCGGTGGCGCAGTGGTTTAGCGCCTGGCCCAGCGATTGCGGAAGTTAAGCAATGTTCGCAAGGGTCGGTCATGGGATGGGTGACCAAAAATGTATTATCTCGAGCTCCTCCGTGCTTCGGAAGGCACGTTAAGCCGTTGGTCCCGGCTGTATTTGCAGTCGTTAACATCCACCAATCCGCATTGGGCCCGCGTGGTGGGTTATGGCCCGTCCTCCTTACCACCCATAAGGAAGGCCTGTGCCCCAGCAGTGGGGACATAAAAAATGGCTGATGGACTATTAGTCACAGTCAACTGATTAAGTTTTCCTCAAGTACTACAAATCATCAAAATAACTTTGTACTATAGATAACACTTCCGCTTTACCACTCCTACAGCTGAAATCGCATGCACGCCGCGCAGTCACCAACATAAGTTTAGTAGTTCGTGCAGGGGAGGTATACGCGCGCGTGCACACGTAATTTTTGCGCACAGTGACAAAGCACGTGCGCTGCCGATCGTACTTTCGTCTTTTATTTTGTCCTTGCAGCATCTTGCCTCGAGCAACTTTAGTGTTATAGTTGTGAGGAGTTTTAACTGGTTAATATTTAATCACAATTTTATGACTGGCCCGAGTTGCTAACAGTAACACGTATTTATTTACAAGCCTTTCCTCTTTTAATACTTTCGGGGATAAAACTTGAAATATTTACTTATTTATCTATAAAATAAATATACTAGGTGATTGGAAAAAGCCTTATGAAGCTGGAAAATTATTATGAACCAAGAAAATCACCACCCTTCTTTTTTGTAAGAAAAACTTTATACTTATGAAGTTTTTCATACTTACCCATAATAGTTTATTTGCGACTAGGGTTGTCACTTAGCAATTTTCCATACAAATAAAAAAAACAACATTCCTCAGCCATGTGGTGATTTTCAGGGTTGATCTAATTTTCCGGGATCGTATGCATGGTACCTGATCTACCATATTCGGCTTAATAAGGCTATTTCCAAACACCCTGTATAGTACACAAAAAATTATGCTGCAGAAATCTTGTAAATCATACAACTTGCTAATGTAAAATAAACGTGAAAATAATCATTTATAACTATGAAAGTACGTACTTACAGAAAAAAAAACTTATATTTGGATGTTGCCAGACGTATAATATTACTAAGGTTAATATTTTAAAAAGTGATAATAGTTACATTTCCACACGACATAAAAGTGCAAAATACGGCGTTTTGTGATCGAGGGATATCCTTTGGATGATATCGAGGGATTGAGCAACAGCGACTATAAGCAAATGCATTGCAGCTACCTATACATAAAATAAAATAAAAGTTTTAAATTGAGTTGCACATCGTTTGATCCGAAGTTATTTCTCCTCTAATTAAAAAATCCACTTGACGCTGAGCGCAGAGCAGAACGCGTGATTGATCGGCCACCCCGCCGATAAATATTAAATAAACTGAGCAATTTGTCTGACTCGCTCACTCACTTCTAAGAAATGAGATATTGTGCTAAGATGCATCGGGTACGGTTTGATGGACCTAGAAAATTACTTTCGAACTACCTACTTTTGCCCACACGTGTATGTTATATTTTGTTATTATACCAAAAAATTGCAGTCAACAAAATTACAGCCCACAGTCTAGTATTTTTAGACGGTATCGTTACATTCCCTCGTAGTCAAGCCACTGCTAGAAGTAGATAGCAGACAGAACTGCTAAAAGTGTCCGTTTTTGACACATTTGCTATCTATTTCTACGAATGACTACGAGGGCATGTAGTGATACCTTCTAAAAAAAACTAGACCATGGGTTCTAAAAACTCCACGATAAACATTATTAAAATCTTTTTCTATAATAACTTATTAAATAAAAACCTCTGAGTGCGCCACTTTCGGTGTGGTAATTCATAATTGTTTATTTGCTATAAATAGGGTATAACAGTGATGGTCAGAAATAATATAAATGTTGCTTAAACCTATTTAGCCATACAATGATAGCATGCAAATCTTAATCTTTAATCTGGTAGCCACCTTAAAAATAAGTTTGAATAGATGTATAACTAAAAAAATATGTAATAACGAGGCTTTATGCAAATTAATTTTCGTACTAATGACATTGATATATCAAAACAAAGTTTAGATGCGTTACCCGCACTCCACAATGGCAAGACGAAAGTAAGGTAATTGCCCGACTTTCAATTAGTCAGACACAGGCTCGTGACACGTAAACACACATCACTCTCGTCAGACAGACACTAAAAAACCGTGACATTCTGATCAAAAATGCCTTCCTGCGTCTTTAAACGATGTGCAAATTATACAGCAACAGTCAGAGATCGGAAAAATGTTTTATTTCACACGTAAGTACTGTATTTAACCGTAAAATGTATTTTCGTATTTTGTATTACTCTAATCGGCCATTTTTTTACAAAGAGCGAGACGCGCCAATGAGCATGCAGCGTATCAGACGAAACTTATGATGTCTGTTTATCTCTTTCTAACGACAGGGATTCCGTATGGTGGCGTTCATTTTTGTCCCACTATTGATGTAATATGTCAATGTGTGTATCTGCAGTACCTGTCGCTGTTTTAAATTGCATGATGTTGGCGCATAACGCATCTAAACTTTGTTTTGATATATCAATGACTAATGACATTAGAATTTGTACACCTACCTTTCATGTTGTCAGAGAAATTCAAACATGATATTTGAATAACTGTACCGTTACAATCGCCTTTACAATGTGAGATTTTCGAGTGCAATGACGGACCTCGTTATATTTACTTACTTTAATCAAATAAGATTCGGTTTCTTAGGTTTGTCTTACCATTCATTCTGAAAGCGAGTTCACCTTACTTCGAATATGAAAAGATTAGGAGGCCGTTACATCGAACTGGACTTGAATATCTTATCTATCTTAATTTTGTACAGTTTAAAAAGTCTACAAAATTGGAACGTCGTGACAAAGATTTGCTTCGAAACCAGAGCTGTACAATTTGTGGAAAATAATGCAAGATTTTAGTTGGTTTTTATTTGATTCCGTCAACTGTGTTGAATAAATTTGATAAAACGTTTTACTTAATTTAAAAAAAAGCTAAATTCTCAAAAATATCAGGTAAAATAAAAAGGTGGTTAATTAAATCTCTAAAATCCTACTAATATTATAAATGTGAAAGTTTGTGGGTTTGGATGTTAGGATGTTTGTTCCTCAATCACGCAAAAACTACTAAACAGATTTGGTTGGAATTTGGCACACAGATAGTAAATAGCCTAGATTAAAACATAGGATACTTTTTATCCCGATATTCCCACGGGAACGTGAACCACGCGGGTGGAACCGCGGGCGGCCGCTAGTAAAATATATCTCAAAAAATATATTATAGTTTTTTCGTTAAGTTCAATAAAAAGTTACGCTGTTTTCTGTTCTTCCATTATTTAATTTAGCATTGTAGAGGCACTGGCGCAAGGCTGCAATCGAATGGAAAACAACAGCTATGCAATATGTATAAGTTCGTCGGATGCGCCGGTTTTTTTTCTTTTATCGAGTCTTTGAGAGGTAACACTGTTAGTGACCTCAAAGGAACTCAGCCTGCCACAATATCAACCAACAGTTTATGGTACCCACAAAGAAACTACGAGAAAACTCGAGCTCAAAGAAATTAAGGGAAGGAATTCTTTTATTTTTCTTTATTTAAATTGTACGAGTATCTTACTCAAATGAAATTACGTGTCACTTACGTTTAGTTTATTTACGATTTTCAACGTATAAGTTTTTCTATTTCTTTACATTTTGCACTTTGAAACTTCAAGTTCTAAATGAAAGAATAAGCTATAAGAAATTATAAATTAATTACATGATTCATCATTTTGTTTCAAGATAATTTGAAGTTATAAAAGCAAAATAAAAGTTGTTTTTAAAAGCTTTCGAAAAAAGTTGCTGATTTTTAGTTTTTAGAAAGTTGCAGCATACCTTATTTCTATGTCGAGTCAAAATAGAAACTAGTTACCACATTGATAATTTTGTTTACTATCAATTAAACTGCCACACGTGAAATTAAGAGGAAAATATTTTCAACACGATAGTTATATTCATTCTAAGGAAATAAATTAGATTTTCACTGAAGACGAATAAAGAAAATTAATCTCAATGTACACCTTAAAATGAATTTAAATACAACTACACATTTAAGTAATTACCTATTTTATTAATTTTACATTTCTTACATAAATCGAGTGTTATTTTAATTTAATTGCAATTTAATTCCATCGCATACTGAATTAAAATTCCAATTAGGTAAGCTCGTGAACGAAATTAATTTGGTCGTCCCGAAATTTCCATTCATCCATTGTGATTAGATAGAGCTAAGGCTGGCCAAATAATGGACTTCAAATATGGACTATGGATGACTATGGACTATATGTGAAGTAAATCTCCCCCGGCTTGTGCACTATTTTCCGCAAATAAGCGTGAAATGAACAAAGCTTAGCGAAATTGAAATCATTTCTGCAAAATTCGATTTAGTTGAAAGGTTCCTCGGTGCAGCGACACAGAGTAAAAATATTCCGTGTTGTTTACGACAAACACTTACAAAAGATTTTTAAAACCTGTTTAACTAAACACGTTTTTAAATATGATGCTGTCACTTTTTTGACAGCATCACATTTAAACATGCGTTTAGTTAAACAGTGTTTAAAAATCTTTTATAATAATACCGATTAGGTTTAGTTAATACCTAGTGTATTTATGATTTTGTCGCTCAAGATTGTGCACTGTTTGTTGAACTCGAATAAATTTGTAATGTTGCAGACCGTTAAAAATAATCAGCTGTTCCATACCTTTTGGTCGAGTAGCTATACAATGTAAGTAGATATTGACGTTTCCTATGGAATAACTGATTTTCCCATCCCATAGACAAAGTTGTTCAGTTTGGCGGTCTCGAGTGTTCCAAAAGTCACATTGTAAGATATTATTGTTTACTGACGGAAAACTTATAAGATTGGCAATACCGTCGAGATAAATACGAGCTTGTAAATTCATGTAAACTGACGAGTAATGGGTATTTATGGCACCTTAGAACCCTATTAGCTAAAGTTTTTTTAAAAACGAAATTGTCTCGAGTTATTTAGTTTTTTATCGAATCGTGCGATCAATATGTGATCGCATTACTTAATTTACCATCGTTTGTCCATAATACAATGTTACCTGACGCCAGCGAATGCATCGACCGCAAAAATAACTTGCTGTTGTCAACCGATTTCATAGTTATTTGATGATTATCCACACTTTATGAAACGATAACTGAATATATTTAGAATCCTGTTTTTATGGAAACCTGAAACCTCGATGTTGCAACACTTTGTTTGCTAAACTTTTTGAGTGAGTTTTATTTGACAACAAACTTAAAATTTCAAAACGTTGAATTTCTCATTTTATTATCAAAAGTTATTTTTACTGAAGAAAAATGAAAAAAACCGGACTAGTGCGAGGATGAGGAAGTAATTATATAAGTTTATAGCTATGGTAAATTGTATGGTATGGAATCATAGACTGCGCGTGGCCCGACATGCACACTTAGCCAGTTTATTTTCAGTAAGTACCTACCTACTTAGATTGTTAAGAATTTTGTAAGCTTCTTGTATTACTTCCCTTTTTTATTCTGCTAGGTTTAACTCCAAAAAAAGAACCAGGAGAACGTTTATTCGATTTGTTTCGAGTAACTTTTATTCGCTCTGCTACCGGGACGTATCCTCGTATCTCAAGGCAAATGCCGTGTTGGCAGGTGAGGGACAAGACAAGTCGCGCTCGCGAGCCCGCGACTCGCCGTCCCACGCGCCCCAGGGACAGTGTTGCCAGCCCACAATTCAATTACCACGTGACGCCCAACGCGTCGCCGTCCGACGTCTCATAACGCGCGAAGAACACTGCTGGTTCCTATAAATATTAAATTTACCGTATTCCAACTCCAGCTGGCTCGGAAATCGCGCTTTTAAAAATTCACCGTCGCATTATCGTCGCAGTCTTTGTGCTCCGATCAGCGCGCCATTTTGAATTTACACTTTTAAACTTTGACAGCATTTTACGTGTAATGTTGCCAGTATGGGAGCTGTTAGAAACTTAACGCGAACAGAGCAAAATGCTTTTTGTCCTTTTGGACAAAGGCGCTGGTAACTGGATTTTAACCATTTGTTTAGTCTATTGATAGTCTCACACGAGATGTTCTAACTTAGTTAGTAATTTATTTAAATAGGCGAGCGAGGACGCCACAACGAAAAAGTTCTTTCTAATTTTTATCTAGTTGGAAACTCTAGATACCTTTATAGACGCGACCCCTTTTAGCAGGTGTGACCTGAAGTTGTTAACTTTTTAGTATACATTTGCAATATTGTATAGAAGTAACTTGTGCATCAACTGCCGATGGTTAAACTAATTTCCAACTTTTATTCCACACTTTCTTTTTTCTACAAAATGGCAGTTGCAACATTCATTATTAGAGCTGATCAAACTATTTTTTATAACTATAACTCTGGGAAAACAACCACAGAATAAATAATAGTACGTAAAATCCGGGTTGGAATAAAAATGTGTTGACTTCCCGTGTTTTTTTTCGGGGGTGAGGCTTTCTACCAAGTTTCTACAATATACCTAGTGCCATTTTTCTCAAATCTTTAAAACATAAAGCAAACGTAACCAGTCAAAAAACAAATGCAGAACAAATATTTTTTATGTTACTAATATGCTGAGTTAGCACTCAAAACGAACTCAAAATAGTATTGTAAATTTTTTTTGTTAATTTTTTGTAAAGTTTCTTGTAGATTGCATCAGTGATTTACGGAGATGCGAACTCGGAAAACTTTGCTATTATCAGTTTGTAGTTCGCAGTTGTTTCTTCGATCTTTCGCAAACTTTGATTCAGCTACGTCTGTCTGAAACTCATAACGAACAATAAATCTCATCCTTTTGATACTATTTATAAGTTGTTTCTTTTAAAATACTTACCTAAATTAAAAATACTTAGTTTTTTTGCCAGTTAGAGGAAATTGACCACTTGACGAAATCGCGCCAGAAACTCGCCAAAAATTAAAAGTTTTCAATGACTGACTGTAATTTGATACAAATACCTACATAAAACACTAATAACTCCAGAATAGGTAAAAAACTCAGCTCAGATCAGAGTAGCTCGGTGGCACAGTGGTTTAGCGCCTGGCCCAGCGATTGCGGAAGTTATGCAACGTTCGCAAGGGTCGGTCATGGGATGGGTGACCAAAAATTTATTATCTCGAGCTCCTCCGTGCTTCGAAAGGCACGTTAAGCCGTTGGTCTCGGCTGCATTTGCAGTCGTTAACACCCACCAATCCGCATTGGGCCCGCTTGGTGGGTTATGGCCCATCCTCCTTACCACCCAGTGGGGACATCAAAAATGGCTGAACAGGTAAAAAACCGTTCCCAGTGACACTTTTCGTATAGGTACGATAAGTTGGTTTTCGTTAAGACGGTATAGTTTTCCCAAAATCTACGGTACCAATACCCTTCTGGCAACCCAAATTGGTATTTACGGCGCTGCCAATACAGCACGCATTTAATAACTTTTGTAACCCATTATAGATAGACGAAGTGATATCGACGTGACGTGAAAAGGTTCTAAACAATATTACGTATACGCGCGTTACAAGCGAGAGGACATAACTTGGTAATGTTGCGTTATAAATAAACTAAAACAAGGAAAATTTACAACAAATAATTTTGAATTTGCATTTTTTCAAATCTGGGTGTTTATAGTAATACCTACCAATTTCCATCAAGTGCTAATAGCTACTTACTTTGGAATTGAGCAATGTTGACTTATTTATAGACTTAAATAAAGCAGTGCTACAGGACTAAATGTCACTGGCCGTAGACGTAGAAAAACAAACATTCCGACGAACTGAGAACCTCCTCCTTTTTTTGAAGTCGGTAAAAAAAATGTCACATACATTGTTCTGATTCTGCCATTTTCGCTCTAGCTAGATAGAGACAAAATATTGCATTCATGTAAATTGTCCCCACCGTTGCGTTGACAGACCGCTCGACTTGTCCAAAGTTTATCCTTCACTAAAAGTAGTATCTTTGATGGGCAGAATACGTAGACCTCGGCTTCGTTGAGTGTCTTGTTACACCCGGTATAGCCTTTATTATATTTTTGGATCGTTCTCTCTAGACTGCTCGAAATAAACCGTCCACATTTTATGTGACGAAATATCAGACAGAGTCTTATATTTTATTAAGTACAAACATCGGAGGTGTGGCCCGAAGGGGGGTGTGAAAGATTCAGCCCTCTATCCCGCTCTACCCGCGGGTGAAATGCGGTACAAGCCTTTACAAATTTACGCCCGCGAATACTCTCTTAAATATATCGATACTTTACTCGATTGATTTCAGTCGGATTGAATAACTCGCGTGGCTTCCATTACTTACTTTATTTTTTACTTTTAAAATGATTGCTATCGGGTAGGGTAGGACGTGGTACAATTGTTTTAATTGAGTTGATTGTGGTATTTTATATAGGTAGGTAGATTGTAAAAAAATATTTTAGCAAACGGTTGCATGCAATTAATTAGTTAAATAAAGACTGCGAGAAAATAACGTAGACGTAGGTATGTTTGGTGTTATACCCATAAAGTTAATATACCTAGCGGAATAGAGGAACAAAGGGCTGAGCAAGCGAGATGTCACTAATTAGCAACACTGTGTGATAAAGCGAGATGCGTGATGGCGACGTGATAGAACTCTTTTTAGCGACAGTTAGTCTGCACTATCGGCACGGCACACGGCACATATCAAGGGTCTGACATGCTTTGATAGAGCGAGATCGTCTTATTGAGATTCCTATAGGAGGAAATAGAGAAGAGTGTCATGTTTTCTCTCTATCACCGACCGGACTTTATTTCATGGTCGGGTTATTGGTACAGTTCAACTAGGTCAAACAAACAAGTGGGGTTATATCAAGAGTGCCAAAGAAATTGAAGGTTTTGTGGATTACTACCTAATTGATACCCAAAATTTATTATAAATCGTATGTGTTGTGTTTGTGTCTAGCATACAAAATGGTGGGGTGTTCGATATTTGGCTGCAAAAGCAACAATCAAAGAAAATAAGCGGGTGTTACATTTCATGCGTAAGTACACTGTTTTCTATATTTTGATCGCGTATTTCTTTCTCAAATCTCAGAGGAACCAAGTTTCTGAGCTAAATCATTAGTTATATCATGAAATACCTGATAAATAGGAATAATCTAAAAATTATTTCTAAAAATAACCTCGTAAACATTTGACATGCAAACCGGTAAAATTGCGTACATCTACGTAATAGTAGAAGTCAGCTTAGCTTTGACGTCTACTAAAATCAGTAGGTTTATAATTCGATTTCCGGATGCCTACTATATAGAAAATTTTCCCCAAAAATTACCCCATATTTCAGGGAATTTCAAGCAATTTGATTTTTCCAGATTTCCGACGGAAGATAAAACTCGTGAAAAATGGATACAAGCAACTGGAAAAAAGAATTGGGTGCCACACACGAATTTGTTCGAAACATTTTGAAAAAAATTGTTTCCGAAAAACAGAAAAACTAACGTTAATAAAAAACGTTCTGTATTCCAACGTTTAATAAAAAAATTACCTGTTTTAATTTAAAGTTCATCTTTTTATTCCATTAACCACACAATCTCATATCAAGTACCGGAGCGAACCCCAGCTAGTTTACTCTATGTATACGTATGTTACCGTTAAAGTACGGAATCCGTTAATCTGCAGATTAACTGGTCGAGTCAGTTAGTGTGCGAAATTATTCTAAAAGTAGACGATTTCCGTACTTTAACTAGTAATCTGCACATTAACGGATGCTACACAGTTAAGGGTACTTTTTCTGATCATGGCAACCCCATATTTTGACGTCATAATATATCTATCCCTTACACCCGGTCGCTCGGTAGCGCATCTACCCCTTTTAATATACTATATCTATGGCACATATAGATTTTAATGTCAATAGTGACAAGATGTTCATCACTGACACTATACATAAACATTTTTACACACACAAATGTAGTTAAATTTCGGTTTCGTTTGACAACTCATGTTTGTTCCTCTATTCCGTTAGGTATATTAACTTTATGGTTATACCATGGCCTCACGAACATAAACTTTAATTATATCAGATTTTTTATTAAATTGGACGATGGCATTTTGTGGGTCTCTCTTTGGTTATACATAGGTACCTACACAACTAGTGATTCGAGTGAATTGCAGTGAAAGCTGCTCAAACATTTTGCCTCTCGATAATCAATAGTCAAATACATGTCAAGTAATACGTACTTGCTATAAGGGAAAGTCGAATTAAAACATACTAGCTTTCGCCCGTGACTTAGTCCGCGTGGAGATTCGGAAAATACCTTAGGGAACCTACCTGGATAAACTGTAGGTATACTACTTTTTAATTCAAGCTATAATAAACTATCTGTGTGCCAAACTTCATCAAAATCCGTTTAACCGTTTTTGCGTGTTTCAGTAACAAACATCTAAACTGACAAACCACATAGAACTGAATCAATTATTTTGATATCGAATTCCAACAGGTACAATATACCTACGTATATAGATTGTATTATTATCAATTACATAATATATTAGTATCCTTGGCTTTGACTGGCAATGAATTGCTTTGTCAAAGGCTTTAATTAGTTGGTGGACAGAGCGCTCTATTGTGTTGGGTCCAAGTGTCAGTTACACGGTTGTTCAAGACAGCAGCCAAGTTGACTGGTTGTCAAGCTTGCGACGGTCATCCGTCCCTGCATTGTATAAAACTTGAAAGCTCTGGTGCAGGCAGAGCTACCTACGTAGGTAGTTATTTCTGTAACTCTAGAAAATGGCACGATAGTTTACAGTGAGCTCTGTAGATCTTGCGTTTAAAAGTATCTCAAATTGTATGTTTTTAATACAAATAACACAGAATAGATATTAGTTTTTTCAACTAATAATTTATGCCGTGTAAAATAATAATATTATTACATATTATGTACTTGTTTACGCAGTCCTAGGTTCTGACAAAGTCACAACCTTATTTTATTTTACATTCCTAACCACTATTAGGTAGTAAAAAAGTACTTATGCTTATTTTAGAACTAATAAGTAACTTAAACGCTGTATTTCATCCTATGTTTTTATTGTAACTTCGGTAATAGTAGTTTATGATACAAGGTTGGTAAGGAGGTTTTTAAAACGAGTTGGCGTTTTATAAGCCCGAGCCGCAGGCGAGGGTTTATAACCGTCACGAGTTTTAAAAAACCTTAACAACCGTGTGCCATACTACGTTTTTCAATACATTTGCGAGAAAACATTATAGGTACTGCTGAAATTGTAATTTATTCATATAATAAAACTGTAAATTCTAAATATTTGTGCGCGAATTACGCAAAAACCGCTAAACTAATTTTGATGGATTTTTCACAATTTAGTAGATTGAGGTCCAACTTAAAATCTAAGCCATGTTTCATCAAATTCAGGTGGGTGGAACCAGGGAAACAGCTTGAACTCTCCGTAGTACTAGCTTTCATACACTAAAGGGGTCATTTTAAACTGGTTGCAATATTTTTCTACTGTCCACGCGGATGAAGTCGCGGGCGGAAGCTAGTAGAAATTAAAAAAAACGTTCGTAAACAAAAACGCACGGCGCCGGCGTGCGGTAAAATCAACTTTCCGCACGCTGTACTACTCCGTAAACAAAAACGCACGGCGTGCGGTAAAATCAACTTTCCGCACGCTCGACTGTCATCGTAAACTTACATTTTCGAGCAACTGTATTGAAAAAGTTATTTATTATTTTTAATCGTTTAAAAGCGATTAACATACATAAACTATAAAAGCTATACTTGCTGGCGAGGGGAACGGGTGGAAGTATAAGGGTTTTTCTTTTTTTTTTTGGTCGTATTTATGTGGGTTTATTTTAATATTAACATGGTGTTAATAATAATTATAGTTTTTATTCATGTTTATCGTACTTACATATATAATATATATTTATCTAATGCATATATTTATAGTATAATATTCATATACTTATAGTATTATTTATTTCCTTTTCTATTTTTATTTTTGAGAGTGAGGCTTCCCTTGGGTACTTTATTTTTCTAAGTTTTTTTTTCTAAGTAAAAAAAAGAAAAGAAAACAACCTATAAAACTATAGATCAAATAATTTAGCGATAGATTTTAGTTCTAATTTTAAAACTCGTATTTCGATTGTTTGACCCACGTTTATTGACCTATAGAAAAAAAAAGCTTCAGGTCAGTGCCCACATTTGACTGTTTGTTGTATTCACCGCAGTTTGGGTTTTATGTTTATGTTTCTATTTGCCATATCACTTTTATCCCAATTATATTGATTGTTTAATTTGTCAAAAATGTTATGTTTCAATCAATTTAACACGAAATTGATTGAAACATAACATTTTTGAGTATATGTAAACTTAGATTTCAAATGATAATAAGATGACATAACTACATACACTTATCTTAAATATTGTCGTAAAATTAGCATGATGCATGCGGAAAATGGAAAATTGGCTAATCCCGTTAATAAGATAGAAGCACTATAAAGTATTAGGAATGAGGCAAATGTCTACCTAACCTGTCTACATACCACTTTCACTCACTATACACTTACACACCGACCTTATTACGTCGGTTTAAGAGTTATGTTGCAGAATAAGTGTTGCGTGTGATATGCGGTTGGTTGTATCTATTGACCATTGAACCTCTTATTCGAAGAATTTACACTTTCATTAAGCAACATTTCTCATCTGGACATAATTAAACGATGTCTTAATGAGGATCAACACGACAATTGAATATATCAATTTTGTATATCACATCAAATACTTCAACAACTGAGTAAATCTCTGTTTAAATTTCTCAAATCCATTAAGTAATGACAAAATTATTGAAGTTTTAAAAAGTGAGTTTAAAAACAAGCGATGACGTCACGTGCCACGATCGCCCGAACAAACACCCGCCGCGCCGTCGAACGTGGCCGATGACGTCAACAGCGAGGGAGCGTTTTTGAGAATGCGACACGAAAATCGCTCTATCTTCGTCATTTTTGGTCCAATTTCAATAATTCTTTTACTGAAATAATTGTTTTTGATGTGACTGTAACTCTACATATTTAACTAAAAACCTCGTTGATCCTCATTAAGGCAAAGGGAGGTTGGTGAGGGTAGCCCTCAACCGCAGACGTTAGTAACTAGCTAGTCTAATAATTGATTTGTTTGTGGTCTTCTAATTTTTGCTAGAACTATGAGGGTGGCATTTCCATGAGGATAAAACCCTCCTTAAATAATAAATGATTAAAAAAAAAAGGCAAAGGGGTTGATTATTTCCACTACCTAACTTCTAAATGCTTTAACAGATTTGTTGGTTCCAAATAAACACAAATTAACAGGATTCTACCCAATGAGATACTTTTATTATTTTGTGTCATTAGGAAGAGGTTTTATTCTTTTCTTCTGTTACACATTGTATAAGTAGAGGCTAGGTAACGTTGCAATATATCACTTACCTACTTTATTTTTTCCAATGTCAAACACCGACACAATCACAATCAATCATAATTTATTTCCACTACTACTGTATTTTTGTTTACTCGTTGCGATTGCAACTCACTTCATATTTTCCATTTAGAAAACGAAGCCTGCGTGGAGTGGCGAATCTGGCAATGCACTTTTTAAACCGACTTCAAAAAAAGGAGGAGGAATGTATTTTTTAAGTCATTATTAGTTATTTTTTAAAGCTGTTTATTACTTTGACTTTTGACTTACTATTTTTCACCTAACTACTTACTTAAATGTTACTTAAATCTACCTACTTACTAAAATTGCTGGTGGCTAAAACTCACTGATCTGAAAATAGTTATTTTTTATACAAGTGACTAAAATCACTTTAACTTTAACTTTCCTCCTTTTGGAATGGGTTTTCACAACGTTAACGCGTTCAGCGCTCCATTTTTTTAAATTAATCTGAATAATCATGGGCCAGTTAGGCTTCAGCCGTAAAATTTCGGAGCGAAAAAAATTACACACAATTTAAAAAGTGCGCAGCCACTCATATTGGGACACCCTTTATTTGCAAGCCACTGCGACATCGTGTCCTCACAGACAAAGGCAGGCTTTACACCGGAAAAGAAAGTAAGCGCTTCGCGAATTTCCAGCTTAATTGTATTTGTATGACAAAAAACTTTCCCCGCGTTTGTTGTGTAAGGATTTGCACTCCGGCGCCGCATGTGCCCCGCCGAAGAAAACGTGCTGTGTGTAGCGATGCAAGATGCGCCGGCGCCGACTCGGCGGCGCTGCATGTGAGGTCGATAAAAAGAGTTTTTAAACATCAGTACCTTACCTTTATCTGTCTGGCCAGCAATATTTTCAGCATCAAAAAAATGACCATGACTTGATTTTCCGAAGTAAAGTTCAGTTATAGACTGGTTAAGCTTAAACATTTTTGTCCCGGTAGATTTTCATGTACTTACGAACTAAGTAGGTAGGTACCTACTTTGTTTCAGCTAAAACTTTTTCCTAATGTGTATTGGAAAATCAAGAAAATCTAATAGAAATAATCAATGGACAAGCGATTTTTCGCCAGAGAATGCATAGCTTTGTAAACAAAATGGTGAATCGGCATTTATTTACTTACACAGCTAAGTAAATTTAAATCGAATTAATTTCTAACGAAGAACGTCCCCAAACGTGTTACTTATAAAGTGGTAGTTCTGCAATAACGGCAAATAGGTGTCCGAACGAACGCGTCCGGAACAAAGGCCCACGTTATAGTGCACGTTATCTGATGGGCCGGTCACACCGCCGCAATATATGAACGGAACGGACCTCGTAAATATCATGTACAATTTCACACCTATACACTTAAATGTTCATGTATAGGTACCTAGTACCTACCTACATAATCCTGTTTAATTTTGTAAAAAAGGAAGCTTAAAATCGTGTGAAGTTTCATTTGGTTTGACTGAAAATTGCCGGAACGAATTCTGCGTATTGAGATGAACAAAAACTTTATTATTCAACAATAAAATTATTGTAACATTTCTCTACAGTAATTAATAAAAAAATACTTCATCATCATCATATCAGCCGCACGACACCCACTGCTGGGTATAGGCCTCTCCTTAGGATCTCCACGACGATTGGTCCTGCGCTGCCCGCATCCAGCGGCTTCTCGCGACCTTCACCAGATCGTCGGTCCACCTTGTCGGGGGCCTACCCACGGAGCGCCGTCCGGTGCGCGGTCGCCATTCCAGAACCTTTCCGCCCCAACGGCCATCGGTTCTTCTCGCTATGTGTCCCGCCCATTGCCACTTCAGCTGAGCAAACCTTCGAGCGATGGATGTCGGTTACTTTAGTTCTCTTGCGGATCTCTTCGTTTCTGATTCGATCACGCAGGGAATAAATAATAAAAAAATACTTATACTTAGATAAATTAATGAATTATAAAAAACTTTAAGTACCTTCCTACGTAGGTACCTACTATCATAAAGGTATAAGTAACAAGGGGAAAAAAGGTAAAAAGAATTTTGGTCTTGCAGCATCATATTGTGGATAACAGAAATAAAGATAACAACGTAGATAGCTCGGTGATCAATCTGATTGATTAGTTTGAATCGTTATAAAGGCACGTACTGCTGTCCAATGCAATTTTATCGATTTAGAATAGGTAGGTACTTACACAATTCTATTGTTTTACTGTAAGTACCTAACTGCAATTTACCGTTACCAAACTTAGCGTTGGATTTGCATTTGTTGCGCAACGAATGAGTACACCATACCAATGTGCCATACCGACTTTTTAATTAAATTATATCTTCCTTGTTTCAGCTATGACCGGGACCAACCCTTCTCATTCCAAATCGGAGTGGGTCAAGTCATCAAGGGCTGGGACCAAGGGTTACTGGACATGTGTGTCGGTAAGTTCATCCCATAACTTCGCTCGTATCATTCTTGTACAATTAAGAATTTACCTACGTTATTTCTTAGATCTGAAAACTTAAAGTTTAAGGAAAAAGGAAGCCTACCTATATTTATTTACTCATGTGCCCATTAGAACGTAGGTATGTGATGTGATGTTGTGACATCACGTACGTTCTTCAGGATGTGTCCTGAGAGATGTTTTGACGTATCAGGGGTTTGGAAGTCCTTTCTTCATGTTCTAGGGACATTCCTTATGGATGGTTGACGGGCCCAATGTGAATTGGTGGATGTTTACGAAGCAATCGTGCAGTGTGCAATGTTGGGACCAAAGCACCCTACATATAAACACGCAGTTAAATCCCTTGCTTATTAAAGCCACACCCGGCAATAGGGTATAAGTATCTTAGATCTTAACCTTCTAAAAATTCAAATTCCAGGTGAAAAAAGGAAACTGACCATCCCCTCATCGCTCGGATACGGCGAGCGCGGAGCCGGGAACGTTATTCCCGCCCACGCCACCCTCCACTTCGAGGTGGAACTCATCAACATCGGCGACTCGCCGCCCACCACCAACGTGTTCAAGGAAATCGACGCCGACAAGGACAACATGCTGTCGCGCGATGAAGTGAGTATCGAGTTAGCGTTCCAAGCCATGGACGCGGATGGAGACAAAGAGCTATCCCGAGAGGAGGTTAGTCTGAGTCCGAGCGAGGTGGTGGATCTTGGTGTTCGGTGGCTGTACGGCGTAGATCCTTCGCTGCATAATCGTTGTAAATATGTTGTCGGCTCCACACGTTGGCCCAAACCTCGACCAATGTATAGTTCGTTGATGCTTTTGAAATTATCTCTTTGACACATTTGTACCAAACCGGAAATGTACGATGAATTGGCCAACGTGAAAACGACATTAAAAAAATGTAACTTCTTCTTTCTCTATGCTTTTACCTTGGTCTTGCAATTAAGTACCTACGCAAATTAGTTCAAAAGTGTGAAACACTGATTTCTATATACCTACAATAGGAGTGATAGATCTGTTCAAAAGGTACCTACCGACACTCGTGCAGTGCTGCAAAAATATTCTAGATGAATGATGTACCTACCATTTAGAATGTTATAATAGACCTCTGAAGCATTTAAAAAAAATGAACCCTTAACTCTATTGCTATTGCAAGAGTTCCTATTTTGAAATTGGTGCCAATAATATTTTGTAACATCTAGCTAGCAGCATGAAGCTTCTTTTAGCATGCCTTTAGAAAGCTAAATTGCATGTATCATATTTTAGCTGAATACAACTTGTAGAAAGACCCTGTAGAAATTGTAGAACTAGTAAAAGCTTCATCAAAACCTTAATTATTATACTTACCCCACGATCATCTATACCTTAGGATGTAGCACGTCATACAATAACAAAGCTGAAATATGGTACATGCCGTTTGACAAATCATGCGACACTAAATGTCAAGTCGTGTGACAAGTCGCGAGGGACTTTCATAGTGGGCTGCGTTTTGGGGGAGTTTGAGGTGTCCCACAAATGCCATTGTCATGCAATATCTACATTCTACAGGTATAGGTGATCGAAGTACAAAAAGGCAACACCTACTCACACTAATAATGTCATGTAAAATGTAATGTAATCACTTATTCTGTTGTAAGTTTTCCATTTTTTATGAATTAGTAGCTTTTTGTTGATTAATTTAATTAGAGATCGAGAATACCAAGAGGGATAATTATGATTGTCACTTATTTTCTTAGTTGGAACGTATACATCTAAAAGTCCGTTAACTATACTATTGAAAATATCCACTGCCAGCTCGACACTACCAACATTTAAAACTTGTCTCCAATCGATTAATGATAACTCATAATTTAACTTAGTGTAGTCCGCGGCATGATAATTTCTAACCGTACGGGGCGCAGAACTTAAAAAAGATATACCATCGACGTTACATTCGATACTGAGCGCTGGGTGGTGAGCATCTTCGGGAAGCGACAATGGGTTAGCTCGTGTCACAGTACAAGTCAAGTTTGACGAAATCACGAGATCGAGGCATCTCTTATTAACATTAGTGATAATGTTATGTTGTGACCAACCCGTAAAGCATAAAAACGTATTCAAGTTGCGAACCAAATTATTAAAATATGGATTGCTTAAGGTATTGTTGCGTGATTTGTCAAACGGCATGTGCCACATTTCAGCTTTGTTATTGTATGACGTGCTACATCCAGGTATCTGATGATCGAAGTATTACTGTAGCACAGATAATATAATTATAATACTAGGTGGGAGACAGGTAAGTACTCGATTGACATTTTTAACTACCTGTAGAAACTTGTTATTAGCTTGTGATTATTTGTGTATGTTTCTATGTATAATGTATTAGCAGTAAGTTTCTCTAATGAATAAAATAAAATAAATATCGTAATTAAACCGACAGTTGAAAATAACTTGTAAATAACTAATAAATGTTGGTGACTAATAAAATAAACTAGCAGATAAGTAACGTTTATGTCAGCATTGAAAAATCAACCCTTTATGTACCAACAGTTTCTTAAGTTATTTATGCTTGTGCTCCCATTCCCAAGAATCAAAAGCAAAGAAATCAAAAAAACTTTATAAACAATCTCAAACTTTGCTTGCAGTACTTTTCCAACACATATTTTCTTTGTCGCCAGGTGAGCGAATACTTGAAGAAGCAGATGGTACCCCCAGACGGCGGCGAGGTGAGCGAAGACGTCAAGCAGATGCTCGAGAGCCACGACAAACTCGTAGAGGAGATCTTCCAGCACGAGGACAAGGACCGGAATGGGTTCATCAGCCATGAGGAGTTCTCAGGCCCCAAGCACGACGAGCTGTAAACCTCCATAAACACCACACACGGTCGCAACGAAAGTTGCTACTTTGTCATAGTAACTTTTTTTTACAAATGTTTCGAACTGTGAAACACCCTGTCAAAAAAGTTGATATTATTATGATAAAGCACTAATTTTCTTTGCCGACTGGACAATAGCGATGCAACGCAGTACGAACTGGGGGCTAACCATAGCAGCAAATAAGAAACCGTTCAGTTCAAAAGCAGGCCTTAAACAGGACTGCTTAAGGCCTGCTTTCATACTAACCGTTGAGGTCATAGTACGAAAAAGTAAGGCAGTTCAATATAAGCCCTGCTATAAGAGCTCATGGGCCTTACCCCTGATATCGGGGATACCATTTGAAAAATAAAAATTGTCTAAGACATTCCATTTTTATTTAATTCGTAAGATTGTGTCAAATAAT
The DNA here is from genome assembly GCA_950108535.1 of Agriphila straminella. Classification (NCBI taxonomy): domain Eukaryota; kingdom Metazoa; phylum Arthropoda; class Insecta; order Lepidoptera; family Crambidae; genus Agriphila; species Agriphila straminella. Next base: position 1,496,779 of record OX467303.1, on the reverse strand, counting down.
TTGGTATCATGTCCGTTCTGGTTTCCGTTGCATCCCATAGTAGCAAGATTTATAATCTGCACAGTGCCTATAGGTAACAGAGCGTCTGCTCTTATCCTCTCAAATTGGTCCACCTGTTTCTCTCTTACGCTATTATTAAGTGAGTCATTTTTGTTGAGTCTTTTGTACTTATTTTACCTATGTTGTTGGTATCTATGAATTTGTTAAGTCTATTTAGGTACATATTAATATAATAAAATTTAGCTAGTAATACATTTTTGAGCATAAATTAATTAATTTATACTTTTCTTGACGGTGCTATATAGTAGCACGAACTCCTCGTCAATTTATAATGAATAATATTAATATAGACAACCTGACAATAGAGCTATCACATTTGGTTGAATGGCATGCATTATCCATTGATAATGAAAACTCTTATTTTTTTTAATTATAACAAAAATGAAGTTGTACTGATTTGACTACCCGCATAATATTAATATTAGGAACAAGTGTATGTAATAAAAGTGACCAAAATAACTTTTCGAAGATAGTGCTTGTTTTAGCAAGTAACCTTCTTTACTTCGTAGTTAGTATAGTTAGGTACTTTCAATATTTAACTAAGTCTCAATACTTCTGTGTCAAATAATGGAATAAGATAATTTTCCATTGTCAAATTGTCAATGTTCTGAAGCGGGCTCTAATTGTCTGTATTATTGTATAACAGTGTTGTTTGTCCATTCCGTATTTAATGAAATAAAACAATATTTATATCTATGCGCCTTTTAATTTATTCCCGTGCACATTAGAAATAACTAACAACCACAAAAGTGAGATAGACATGATTTTTACTCGCGTGAAAAATGAAAAATGAAATGAAATGAATGAAATGAAAAATGAAATATTTTTTATTTAAATAGACTTATTAAAAGTTCTTTTAAATCGTCCAGTTTTTTTCCCCTACCACCCATTCGGGACGTCTTTTGCTGACAAGAAGAAGCGTTACGCTTAAGTACCATTTTCGGCGGTAAGTATATGGTACCTACCTACATCGATAACGGTCCGGATCGAATGACCAGCTTTGTAGGCGGTTCAATGGGTTATCGATGTCAAAAAACGCCGGTTTGTGAAAGTAATATACAAGTTAGTAATATAAAAGTACACAATTTTCAAAAGAAAATGACAAATTTTAACAGGCACTTGTTTTTATGGTTCTCAGGGAAGCGCGGTGTCCCTTCGTTTAACAATAGCATCGGAACTACTAGACGTAGAGCAATGATTTTGCCCACGTTTTGTAGAACAACTCAAAAACTAGTAAAACAATGCAAATTAAATACACCTTAACGACCTTGTTTTAATGATATTTTAAAATACTTGCAAAAATTTCAATTTTCTTTTTGCAGTTTTTTTTTACATCGAACAAAATTGTCCATAGATCAGATCACGCCCTTAAAGTTTGATTACTACTCGCCCGGACAGACTGTAATCAATTTCGGAAAAGGATCCTTTCCGCGTACAGCCTGCCTAGCATGACCGATTTATATCGCGTGATATAGCATTTTATCGACACTCAACTGTCAAACTCCTTTGTCTTTTTGACAGTTAAACGTGATAAAACGCTATATCACGCGATATAAATCGGTCATGCTAGGCAGGCTGATACCGGCACAGAACTTAGCAAGACAAAAATGAAACAAAAGATGCGCCGAGTTTAGTGTTTGTAGCTGCTGCGCATGTTTTGTCTTTCTCTTGCCAAGTTAATGCCGATATCGGGGGGTTTACTTACCATCAGCAAATAAGAAACCGTTCAGTTCAAAAGCAGGCCTTTAACAGGGGGCTTACAATCAGCAAATAAGAAACCGTTCAGTTCAAAAGAAGGCCTTAAACAGGACTGCTTTCATACTAACCGTTGAGGTCATAGTACGGAAAAGTAAGGCAGTTCAATATTAGCCCTGCTATAAGAGCTTATAGTAAGGCCCCAGCCTGCCTAGCATGAACGATTTATATCGCGTGATATAGCATTTTATCGACACTCAACTGTCAAACTCCTTTGTCTTTTTGACAGTTAAACGTGATAAAACGCTTTATCACGCGATATAAATCGGTCATGCTAGGCAGGCAGGACTGCTTAAGGTCTGGGGGCTTCCCATCAGCAAATAGGAATCCGTTCAGTTCAAAAGCAGGCCTTAAACAGGACTGCTTAAGGCCTGCTATCATACTAACCGTTGAGGTCATGGTACGAAATAGTAAGGCAGTTCAATATAAGCACTGCTATAAGAGCTCATAGTAAGGCCCCTGTAATACTTAACACTAAACTATTCAATACTTAACATTGGCAAAAGTTACTCCCTGGGCCTTACTATGAGCTCTTATAGCAGGGCTTATATTGAACTGCCTTACTTTTTCGTACTATGACCTCAACGGTTAGTATGAGAGCAGGTATTAAGCAGTTATATTTAAGGCCTGCTTTTGAACTGAACGGTCTCTTATTTGCTGATGGTAAACCCTCCTTTTTTTTTTTTTTTTTTTTTTTTTTTTTTTTTTTTTCTGTGGCTCGCACGGTTTGTGCATTAGCCAATGTCAAGTAGGAAAAGGTAGGGAAACCAAAGAATTGTTACAATATAGGAGATGATCGAAATTTAGGAAAAATAATAGGATCAGGATAAGGATAATTAGTGAAATCAATAGATAAAAAAGGATAATGAGTAATAAAATACATAAGGGTAAATATATTAAGATTATAATTTAATATTATTTTCAGTTAAAAATTTAGAAATTAAATTATACAAGTCTGGATTTATGCAGCTCAGAAGGGTTGGGATTGATGTAGGAAGAGGAACACGGAGGGATACAAGGGAATTCAAAAAAGAGGAGCAATCATGAAGCGAACATTGAAAGAAAATGTGATTCAGGTCCTCGTCACCAGCACCACAAGCACATACCTACACTGTTGTTGCAGATTCCTATTCTAGAAAGATGGGATGCAGTACAGACATGACCTAAGCGCATTCTGATAAGACTGGATGTAGCAAATTTACTTAACTGTATTTTAGAGAACCATGGCTTAAGAGGAACTGTTTGTTGAATTCTTTTATAAGCTTTTCCTTTAGTAAGGCTTGTAGCATTCCATTTATCCTCCCAACAGTCATGTAAATGTTCTTTGGGAAGAGAAATGAGATCCGGCACTATATTTTTATAAGGGAAGATATCACCAGAATTTATTGCGTCCTTGGCAAGCTTGTCGGCAATTTCATTTCCTTTTATGTTATGATGGCCAGGTATCCACGCGAAAAGAATGTCATATCTATTTTCTTTACAAGTTAATAACAGCTGTCTACACTCTATAATATAAACAGAAGCTAAGCAGGATTTAAATGGAAATTTTTGTAGAGATTGAAGAGCGCTCTTAGAATCCGAGAATATAATTGTTTTTTTAAGTTTTGCTATTAGGACATATTCTAGTGACTTTAGGATTCCAAAGCATTCTGCAGTGAAAACTGATGTCTCAGGTGGAAGTTTAATTTTTTGATGGATGTTATATTGCTGATGGAAGACACCAATTCCAACTGAACCAGAACCGGAGTGTTTAGATGCATCGCAATATAAATAATGCCAGTCCGGCCAGTCACTATCAATAAGCTGTCTTAGGGTTGCATCAGGGTTTTGGTCATTTTTTAAACAGTTTAAACTGAAGAGGACATTAGGTTCAAGAACTAGAGCTGGGTAGTTTGCAGTAAACAAAGGAAGGTATTGTGATCGGTGAGTAGGGGCTTGCAGGGAGATAAATTTACGAAAACTAACGACTAGACAGGGGGGAGGCTTATTAGTCCAGAAAGAAGAGGTCTCAATTTTCTCTGATAATTCTTGTAATTTGCTGTATAGAGGATGGTTCGAAAATTGAAAAGCGCGGAAGAGGAATTTGTCGCACAACATTTGCCTTCTTAACTTAAGCGGGGGTTCTGCACATTCGACCTGAAGAGCATTTAGCGGGCTAGATTTCATAGCTCCACCTATGAGTCGTAGTGATTTAGATTGGATATCATCCAATTTACTTATAGCAACTGAGCTACACGGCTCTAAAAAGTAAGTCCCGTAATCCAGAATGCTTCTGATGATAGCGTTATATAAAAGCCTAAGATTAAAAGGGTGGGCGCCCCACCAAACACCAGAAAGACATCGCAAAATATTAAGTAATCGTTCACATCGTGCCGAAACATAATAACAATGTTGTAAACCTGTTAATTTCGAATCTAATATTAAACCTAAAAATTTAAATTCATTTTCTGAGGGAATTAATTGATCGTTATAAAAAATCGAAAATGTAGGTGGACTGCGCATTTTAGTGAATAAAACTGCACAGCTTTTACTTACAGAGAGACTTAATGCGTTTTTATCCAACCAAGTTTTTAAAAGCTTCAGAGCGTTGTTTAACAAATATGTTAATTTAAATATAGATCGGCCAGATACATAGATAGCTAAATCATCCGCATATTGTAACACATTCACGTTGTCAGCGATAGAAAATTCAAGGTCATGAGTATATATGGCATATAGAATTGGGCTGAGTACCGAACCCTGTGGCAGGCCTTTCCACGTCAGTCTAGATTTTACCTTTGAATCACCAAAATTAATTTGTATTTGCCTTTCTGAAAGGAGGTTAATGATAAAATTACATAATAAATAGGGGACGTGAAGCTTATTTAATTTATCTTTGAGAAGCTGTAAATCAACATTGTCATATGCTGCAGAAATGTCTAAGAAAGCTACAAGTAAAAATTCGTTATTTGAAAAGGCTAATCTTATATCAGTAGTGATAATGCCTAAGCTGTCCATAGTGCTCTTTCCTTTTCTAAACCCATATTGGCTCGGAGCCAGCAGCCCCTGACTTTCTACATACCACTCCAGCCTGTTCTTGGCCAGGTGCTCAGCCAACTTAGATAGGACTGACGAGAGAGCTATAGGTCTATATGAGTTAGGATCTAATGAGGGCTTATTGAATTTCAAAATAGGAATAATTTCCTGGATTTTCCATGAAGGAGGGACTTCACCAGACATCACAACAGAATTAATGAGATTTAACAAATAAATTAAACTATTATCATTTAAATGAGTTAGAAAAGAGTATGGAATACCATCAATGCCAGGAGCTGAATCTTTAACATAGGACAGCACACCTTTCAACTCAGTTAAAGTGAATGGCGAGTTAAGATTATTTAAGTCCTCTATACTATTGCGACAGGTTAACTGAGGTGGTGATAGTTATTAATTATTTCACAGAATTGGTAGCATCTCGGATTGTGTGGAATTCCAGCGTGATATTGATGCAGTTTTGCAATGGGTGAAGACAAACAATTTGAACTTTAATACCTCAAAATGTAAAATGGTTACTTATTCCAGGTCTCCGATACCTATTGCATATGACTATATTTTAGATCAAATTGTCTTAGAGAAAGTCGAGTCAATTCGAGATCTTGGTGTTATCATGGACAGTCAACTTAGCTTTCGGGAGCACATCGTGACTATTTGTAAGAAAGCAAACAAGATTCTTGGGTTTATTTCTAGAACCGCTGCTCAGTTTCGTAACTTAAACGTAGCTGTTATGCTTTACAACGCATACGTCCGCAGTGTGCTCGAATTTGGTGCAATCATCTGGGATCCTAGAACCAAGAAGTACACTCTCATGGTTGAAAGAGTACAGAGAAAGTTTGCAAGGTACCTTTATAAAAGAACTTTCGGATACTATCCCTTCTTGTTTCCGTCATTATTTGTAACGGGAATGGTGGGCCTTGCTACGTTGGAAGTCAGACGTAAACTCATACTTGCAATGCATTATTGTTTTTTGTTGCGAAATAAAGTGGACAATCCCACAGTGCTGAATTCTATAAGTTATTATGTCCCGCAGAATTACGTGCGTGTTGGTCGACGTCGTCGGCACGACCTATTGGCACTTCCTCCTGCTGTACACACGCAGCATGCTCGTAATGCGCCCACACCTAGGGCTATTACTCTTTTTAATCGTTTTTTGAATGATGTCCAAGATGCCGACATCCATACTGACCCAATAAGATATATTTATTGTAAATTATTTTTTTACCTAAGTAAATTGCCCAATGTGAATGTTTTGGTTTAGCTGTAAGTTCGCATTGTAATAAATGAATAATAAATAAATAAATAAATAAATAGTATCAGTTCTTGAGGAACAAATGGCGGAGCTAATTTGTCCAGAAATTTTTCGGCTACACCTTCATCAATACATTTTGGGACTCGTTCTTTAAAGGCAGATCTAAACCTACGAATGTTATTCCAAACCTCGGAAGGAGAAATGTCAGGTGATATAGATGAACAAAAGGTCCTCCAACCTTCCCATTTCTTTTTTTTAAATAGACTGCGTATTTGATTCATTATTTGTATTAATTTATCAAAATTTTCGGAAGAACTATTATCTTTATAATTTATTTCGGCCTCTTTTCTCTCTTTTATTGCTCTTGTACATTCACTGTCCCACCACGGGGGGGAAGGAATATACCCATTTGTTTTTTTCCTTGGAAAAACTTCGTCAGCTGCTTCTAACAAAACTGAGGCAAAAGCCTCGGCACTCTGTGTCCGGTTGTTTTCTTGTATAGAAGGAAGGGAGGAAATCCTTTGTTCAACTTGCTCCCTAAACATTTCCCATCTGTCACTGTCATTTTGGTTAAGTTTATATTTCATACGAGGTGGACGTCTACTTTGATTTTTTAATAAAGTCGAAGGAAATTCAATTAAAATAGGAAAGTGGTCACTGCCAAACGTCGAAGATAGTGGACTCCAAGTCAAAGTGGAAGCTAAATTTGGACTACAAATTGTAAGGTCGGGCGCACTGTCGCCTTCATGAGGCAATGTTCGCCGTGTTGGAAGTCCTGTATTTAGGATGCAAAGGTTATATAATTCTGAAAAATCTAAAATTCTGGTACCACACCAGCTAGATTTGGCACTGCCCCATGCTTGAGCGTTAAAATCTCCCATTATAAAAATGGGTTTTGGGAGTTGAGAGATGATGGTAACTAGTTCATTGTACACAGAGGATGTTGGATGAGGTATGTATAGTGAAACAAAACAGATATTATTAATAGAAGCGGCTATGATTGACAGGTTAACACTATGGGTAATAGGAATGTGCTGAAAGGACACAGAATTATTAATTAGTAGAGCTACACCACTATAGGAGTCAGAACGATCTTCTCTTAAAGGAAAATAATGAGAAACATTAAAAATACTATTTGGCTTAAACCATGTTTCTTGTAATGCTATAATTACAGGTTTATATACATTGATTAAGTGAATTAAATCACTTTTCTTATTATTAATACTTTGGCAATTCCACTGAAGGACTGATGACAAATGATCCATTTTGATTTTTATTTACACTATTTATATTTTCAGAAGCAGCGTTGGACGGTTCAGACGTTATATTTTCTGTTTGGGACAAAAACTTTATCAGGGCAATGATGAGATCCCTGGTTGACATATTGGAGAAAGGGTTATTTTCATTTAAGGTACCTACTGTTGGTAATGGAATATTATAATCTTTAGTTAAAATGTCATGAGTTTCTTTGTCATAGCCCTTAGAACTAATTTTGTGTAATTTAGGTTGAGTAAAGACGGTTTTTCTGTAAGATGTAGTTTTATTGGCATTGTTATACCTTTGTGATTGGTGAGCAATGGAGTTATACCTTTGTGATTGGGGAGCAATGGAGGATGTAAGAACTTCAGAATATGATTTTGAGATTGGAGGGTGAAGCTTAAGGGCTTCAGCATAAGAAATGCAGTTATTGGCCATAGACTCTTTAATTGATTTTTGTCTAGCAAATTCGGGACACTTCCGGTTGGTGGCATAGTGAGATCCGGAGCATAGGCAGCAAGTTACATCATCTTCATCAATTTGGCAACTCTCAGCTGAGTGGTCATTTCCACATTTAAAACATTTAGGCTTTGATCTGCATTGACCCTTTATATGGCCAAAGCGGCAGCAATTGAAGCATTGGACAGTGGGAAAGATATAAAGGTCTACAGGGAGAGAGTTATAACACAGGAACACTCTTTTCGGTAGCACCTGACCATCAAAAGTGAGTACTACTGTCTCTATAGGAGTGAAACTGACCTTACCATTATCTGAATTTTTCCTGTTAATGCGCCTAACTTTTAAAATATTTCCACAGCCCATAGGTACAGAAATGTTTTGTAAGATTTCTTCTTCAGACCAATCTATCGGAACCCCTCTTACGACACCCATACGAGTAATCGAAAAAGTAGGTATAAACGCTTTAAAATTACTTTCCTTTAAGGCTTGGTTAGTGATAAATTTATTAGCATCGTCATATTTAACAAATGAAATCACCAGTCTATTTCTACCAATTTTTTTGAGAGATCCATTTACAATGTTTTGGATATTATGTTTTTTTAAGAATCGACCAAAAGAGATTGGATGCAAAGACACATTTTCATCTGGCGAAGACTGTATTTTTTGGATGTGGACGTTGTATGGAGATGCATCAGTTGCCTCATATATTTCCCTACCAACTACAGGGCGGGTCATAGACTTGTTTGATGAATCAAGAGTCGGATTAGTTGTTTGTGTTTCTGGTGCGGAGGACACAGGAGTCTTAAAAGTATTTGGTAAGTTGTTTTCGCTAATTTCGCAATGGCAGTCAACTTCAGTCAAAACATTAGAAGCAGATTTGTGATGCCTCCTCTTTTTGTTGCAGTGTTTGCAAACTTTACGTGACGCTACTCTTTTACGTTTAGTTGGGTTATTAACAGAAGTATCCGAGTCAAAAAGAGATCCATCAGTGTCCATACCTCCCAATCCCACACTTTCATTGAATGGAATAATTACATTATGAGAAACCTGGGGGACTGTCCCCCCAGGGTCCTCCGGATCAGTCATAAAATTACAGATCTAATAACTCACCAGATCGCTGCAACTAAGATACAATAACACTAATACTAAATATATACACAATATAAACAATATTTACACTATCTGATCCTACTATTTTACAAAGAATTATGTGAAAAAATATAAAAAAGCCAAAAGACACAACCGCTTCGTTGAAGGTTTCCCGCGCTTTTTTTTCGTAAACCCTCCTATCTCCCTAAAGAGTTCTCCTCTTGCTTGCCAAAACAAAAATAAGACGAAGAACCAACATTACATGATCTGTGATGATGACGTTGACAGTTTGATTGACACTTTGATTTGAGTCTTTGACAGTTAGTTTAATTAATCTGTGTGCGTGAGTTATTTTGGGTGGACGTGTAAAATGTTTCAGTGATAAATAAAATCAAATAATGTTGTCTAATAAGCGTTTAGTCGCGGTTTGTGCGATAGTATTTTGTTGTAATGTGGCCATGCTGGTGCTGTTCGTGAAATACAACGCTCATGAAAAATGTTACGTGACAATTGATGAGGAACAAACCGTAACAACAGTTATTCCTGACAACTTTCTAAGTTTCGGGATCGATACATCGGAGGTAGAGGATTTCGGTAGAGTGAATTTTCTAAATACAAGATTCGTAGATTTGGCGGCGGCGCTGTCCCCTGCTCGGTTGCGGCTCGGCGGAACTATGTCAGACCGGCTAGTGTTCAGTGAAGTGCCGCTTGCCTCTCTCTCCTGTGAACACTGTCCCGAGTCGAACCACACGCCCCGATGCACTGCATGCTCTGCTCTGAAAAAACTTGAGAAGCACAAGTTCTTACCCTTCTTCTTGCTAACCGGACAAAAATTCAGTGAGATCAACAGTTTCTGTATAAAAGCTAACATAAAGCTGATGTTCACCTTAAATCTACTTCTGCGCGACCACCACGCGTGGGATGGCAAAAACGCTCGCGATTTAATAACATTCTCTAAAGAAAATAACTTTGACATCGACTGGCAGCTCGGAAATGAACCGAATTCATTCCCTCACGTCTTCAATACAAGTGTGACTCCTAAAATGCTTGCACGTGATTTCAAAAAACTTCGTAAGATTTTAAACGAAACAGGATATGATACATCGCTCATTGTGGGCCCTGACACCACTCGCCCTCAACCCAATAGTCCAGAGTGCCTTAAATATATGGTAGAGTTTCTAGGAAACGGATCTAATACAATTAATGTGAGATCTTGGCATCAGTATTACTTAAACAGTAGAACTGCTAAGTTAGAGGACTTTTGGAATCCTGATACTTTTGACTTGTTAGAAGAACAAATAGTTACTATGAAGAAACACACTGCCAGTTACTCTCATATACCCATGTGGCTGAGTGAAACCAGTAGCTCATATGGAGGGGGGGCGCCGGGGCTGTCCAACTCATATGCAGCTACACCGCTGTGGCTAGATAAACTTGGGCTATCTGCAAAACACAACATAACAACTGTGGTAAGACAAAGCTTCTTCGGTGGTAATTACAGTTTAATAGACTCTAATTTTGAACCATTACCAGACTGGTGGGTGAGTGTCCTCTACAAGAAGCTAGTTGGAAGCAAGGTGCTGCAGCTACATTGTGAATGCTCCCGGCTCCAGAGAATGTATGCTCATTGTGCTAACAGAAAATACACGAATGACACATCTGCAATCACAGTTTACGCTGTAAACTTAGAGATGGCAAAAGCAAGATTTTTGTTGAATGGCACTGCTTTACACGGAGAAGATTTAACAATTGACGAGTATATAGTAAGTGCACCATCGAACAATAGAAGAACCAAGACTGTTTTATTGAATGGTTGGCCGTTGTACTACGAGTCTTCAATACCAGACATGCCACCACGCCACATACAGTATGGCAACCATATTGCAATGCCACCATACTCCGTTGGATTTTGGGTAATAAAAAATACTTCTATAAAAATTTGTGAGTAGGCAACTTTGTCAAAATTAAAATGCATAGCCTTCATAACTTGATGTGTTAGCTTATGCGAAAGTTTTCAATTATTTTACAATGAAAATGCATCTTCGCATGAATAATATAACTATTCCACTATTCCAGTTCTTCAAATTAATGCCAAATTAGACATAATTATATTTTGTTAAAAAACTTGAAACCCAATCTCTTATACAGTGATTATGCAGTAGGATATAATTATAAATCATGTTCTCAGCTGTATTGTTTTATGATAGAAATAACTTATGGTGTTTGATCTCTTTATCTTTATACTGTTTACATTCCAGGGGAATCATAAATATTGAAAGCAAATCTTATAGCAATTTGTTAAATGTCAGTAGGTTCTATGTCAAAAATATAAATGAGATTTTATTATTCACATTAAATAGAACAAAATAGTTAGGAAACGAAACAGTAGGTAATTAAAAACATTTTGATGTCTTTAAAGATTTTTTCCAATGTGCTGCTTTTTTACTCTACACTGTAGGTAAATTAGTAATTTTTGACATAAGAAAAAAAAAATACGACTCAATACTATTTTACTTTTGATAAAAATGTTTAGCATTCCTTCTATAAAAAAAGCTTAATAAAAATGTTAATTCAAATTAAACTTATACTTGAATAAAACCAGTTAGACTCAATTTATATAAATATTTAGATTTTTATGTCATTCTTAAAAGTGCCAATATGCTTACATATTTATAAATTTATGTTAAAAAAAGGCTTAATCCCCTTTAAGTCAGAAGTACCATTGATGGTACCACTGACACATCTATTTAGGGCGTTTTAGTGTAATACGAATTTTGTCATGTCTCGTCACGTGCACAGCACCCGTAATGCACTTTTTAACCTAGTAAATATTTAATTGTAATGCGTGACATGCTTGCGGGTTGCGGGATGATGCTTGTAGTTGTGCGAGCCCCGCGTCACGCACGCGGGCCCCGCGTGCTGACGAAATCTGCAAGACACTAAAACGGCCTTATTCTTATATAGCTGTGTGATTCTTATGAAATTTATGTGACAGTGTACAATAGGCTGCAAATCAGTGGTAATAAGGTAATAATTGCACTGATAAACCTGCTACACTTTCAAACTCAGTAAGGTAATTTCAAGAATAACAATGTTGCTACTGATTACAGCCGACTGTATAGTTAACTACTAGGTACTTATAAATTATATTAAGTAATACTTATTTATTAGGAAACAGTTTATAAACAACCTGTCTCATTACATTCATGCCAATTAACAGTTTAATGTTTATAATTACCGTTTAGATAATAATTACATTAGTTTATATTCTATGCATTTGTCGATTGATTGTGGCCTTGTGACCCTGTCAAGATGTCCATTGTCACTGATCTCTGTGACTAAGGTGGAGTCAATTGTGCCTACTTTGTTCTAGGTTTAATATGCATCATGTTTAGGGGTACATCATACTTTTCCTGAATGCCTATTATTTTTTAGATATCCCTAGCTAGACCCAACCTTGCATTACATTAGATACGATTGAAAGTTTATCAACGTTTCACTCACATAGTGTTTGTTTATAGAATGGTAATACTTTCATGTTAATGAAACCATGATAAATTAAACAATAATTATGACTTTTAATTAACAAGAATCTGAGTTAACAGTGGTTGTAAAAGTGACAGAAATAGAATTACAAAAATAACTCAATGTTTCATCTACTATCTAATCAGAAACAGGTCATCACCACCAGTTGTGGCTTTTTTGAATTGTATTTTATTTATTTAAAATAATTTAAAGTTTGTCTAAATAATTATTAAATTCTCCTAAGTAGGCTTTGCACTAATTTATTCTGTTGTATCGTCGACAGCAAGCACTGGCTTATCAGATATTAAGTTTAAGTATTATTTCTGCTGTGTGTACTTTTTCAGCAATTGTATTGTTTACTTTTTTTATGAAGGAAGAGAGTAGTGTACACTCGACCACTACCTTGCTTCGCCACTTTTTCTGAAATTATCGTGTGTCAATCATAGTGTGTAGATTTATGTGACAACGCGATGTCCAAGCTATTTTATACTTAGGGGTGGAAAAGCACCAGTACGGTCGATAGTACCTACATGCAGCGTTTTTTTTATTTATTGTCTGTTTCACCACTACATGTAGTCAGGTTAGTCTGTTTGATGTTGTGATATTTTATACCTCTAGTTGTTTTCAAACTCAGATCATAAAACAAGTAGGTACTGTTTTCAAAGAATGATACTGATTTTCCTTTTGCTATCATCACTAACATTTTGTAGTCAGAATATAGAAACAAATAGCTAAAATACAATTCCATTTCCTTTCTTTAAATAGGCTACTTGTACCACCACTCAAGTTGGAAACAAACAATACATCAAAATGCTATATTTATTATTATATTGCAAGTCTACAACCCTACTATCACATTCCTTGTCTCCGAAATGTTTAAATGGCCGTGTTATAATGAGTATTTGCCTTGTTATGTCTTTGTGTTTCGCATAAGCTGCAGAAAATAAGTATGATCTTCCTGTGTACACAAGTGGTTTAAGCTATTGTTGTAATCTCAATGTCATCTTTAATGTAAAATTGTTGAGGCTTAAGTACCTACCTATCTATTTACTTACGTATTAATTTTAAGCACTGCCATTTGTTATGTTAGTAATAGGTTTGCAATTTGCTTTTTACACTGTAATGACTAAGATTAGTATGAAATTTGACTTAAGGAAATATTGATATTTACTTTTGGTCAAATTATGACAGACAACGGTACGGTTTAATTAAACGAGAGAACGACTTATTTACTTATTTTTTTAAGAGATAGGGCCGGATTCACTTTGTTTGCGATATCACCTGTTATCATCGGTTTAATTTATATGATTGATATAATGATAAATAAGGTATCAGGGTATGTATCCACAACTTGTGAAACGGGCCTTCGTAATGTATTTTTTTTATGAATTTTGTGTATACCTTTACTTAAGGATGCTCCCACTTGGAGATACATCATCAGACGATGATTCTACTGTTTATTACATTCGGAATAATAATTAAAAACTGAGAGGCTTTGTATAAGTCTGAATTAAGTGAATTGCATTTAACAGAGGTGAGAATTCCCACATTGTCATACATACATACATCACTATTTAAGCAATGTTTCTCCTTTTATAATAAGTTTTTTTTTATTTTACTTGCTTCTACTTACATTTTAAAATGTCTTATCGCAAAAAACGCCGAATAATGTGTAACTAATTAAAAAAAGGATGTGGTTTGACCTTTTATCAATTTTTCGTTATGTTAATTTTAATTATCTTTGTATTATATGGAACCGCTAGTAGATAAGTGATGAAACCATGTCTCAGTAAGTTATTAAGCTATATATTTTATGTTGTCTGTAGCTGACATTGATTTTTTTGAATGCGACATAGAACCTCGATATACCTATATATATATGTCCTTGACTTGTTTATAATAAGTCCAGTAGTCGTGACATTTATGTTATCTTATGTGTGACGTGTTTATTATGCGTTAATTACTCATGATGATTGTAGTTTATAAGCAAAGTTTATATGTAAAGGTACGATTCACACTGTTGGAGTAAATATTGCAAATTACTATAAGAAAAAGCCTTCTGAATATTTGGTAGAGCTTCATTTAGGGACATGTCACATTGGACCGATATCTCTGGCAAAGACTATTAGATTAGGAGGCAATAACAAATTTGGTAACGATCGCGTAAGTGGCCGACTCTGGGTTCACAGGATGGAGAGGCACTCTCTGATGCTAAATATGTCGGTCATCAAAGAATCAGAGAGTGCCCCTCCACTCTGTGAACCCAGAGTCAGCCACTTACGCGATCGTTACCAAACATGTTGTGACCCCCAAGTATATATATCTGTGTGGAACTTTTCAGAAATGTAATGAATGTGACATAGTTCTATTCTATGCCATGGTGTGTCCATTTTATTGCTCGAAATTAAGCCAGCGCACAGATAGAATGTCTACTAATCTATTCGTTGTAATTCTCAAAATTGATCAATCTCAAAAAAGTGTCATGTATCTTTTGGTGTCACTTGAATTGAAATACTATTCGCGGCAACTTGGCACTTAAGTACTTACTTTTACGGTTGAATCGACCTTAAATAATTAAGTAATTAGTGCCTACTTACTTACATTAGTTTTTTTGAGAATGTTTACCTACTATTTATTATACGTATTTTTTTCATAAAGCGAGTGCAACGTTGTGAATAATTATGCGGTGCCTAATGTAAGACTGATTAGAAATATGCTGTTTATTTTACGCATATAATTATACATTTCTGGTTGTATGAATATTTCTTCTGTATATTAATTTTAATAGGTACGTACAAAATATGTTATTTTCTATCACTAGTTTAAAGTATGCCATAATAATATTTATATACTTACTTACAGTGTAAAGAAACATACAGACACACCAGCGCACCGCGACTCCTTATGTAGACAATCTCGCGACGTCAGTTCCGCTCATATTAATACAGTGTGAGCAGGACAGACACTGCGCTTATGCAAGAAATTTTTGCCGCTGAACCATTAGATATTCTTACGGCCGAATACTCAATACGCCGTAGCATAAGCAATAAAAAGTTTAATACTTAATGCTGTCAGGAAGATTTTTCTTTGGCTCCTTGGAATGTCAGGGACTCAGGGCCCTATTTAATGACGTGACAATTTGCCAATTGTCCTGACAATAAGGTTGACATTGCGATGTAGCTATGAGTAAGTAGTTTGTTCTATTTTCAAATTGGTTTGTCACAATGTCATGACAATTTTATATCCATTGCTTCAACCGATTTGAAACTAGAATAAACTACTCACAGCCCATTGTCATGACGTTTGACAAATTGTCACGTTATTAAATAAGGCCATGGTTGTCATAAACAAATTTTTTTTTCAAGTCGCGAGCTTGATGTTATCACAGACATTGATTGATGTATGGAACTGACATTAATTTATGATATGACGCGTAATTTTATTCTATAATTATTTAACTCTTGAATAACTGGATGTCTCTGTGCCTACTGTGTTGTATTTTGTATACAATCGACTTCACTTCCGCTTTACCACTCCTAGCTTGCACGCCACACTGTCACTTAACGGTGTACCTTAAATCTAGGCACATAGAATGACGCGTGGTCCGCTTTCGCGTTTCTATGTGACTATCTTCAAGCCAGACCGTACATTACAAAATAAAAACGCTTCGCCACACAATCGGTACGTTGTCTGTTTGACGAGGGAGTTTTAATTCGCGCCCGCCGGGACTATATGCGCGCGCGCACACGATTTTTTCTGCAAAATGATAAAGCGCGTGAGTGGCCGATTGTTCATCGCATATTTATGAAATAAACTAAGGGTGCTTACATAAAGGAACAGTTGTTTCTTTTTAAGTGAACGCATAAGATAACATGGGAAAATATATACCTACCTGCACCGGTCGGTACCGACACTACCGACCCGCACAGACTCGCCTGCACCGGATAACTGTTTCTTTATGTAAGCACCCTTATCTTATGAGCATTACCTGTTTATGATTACTTAGTCCTTTTATGGTTCTGTAACGACTACTTACTTGACATTTAATTCTAAAAGTTAATTTGAAATAGCTTGAATACAATATACCTACTGTGTACACTAAACGGGCATGTTTATCATTTTAATCTCCCCTCTTATATTCTAGTTCTAGTTGATAAAACAGTAATTTTTTCATCCAACAATATATCCAACATATTTTACTAGAAACTATTGTGACCACTACAATTAAGAATTCAAGACAATATAGTAGGTAGCTACAGGGTGTTTGGAAATAGCCCTAAGAGCCGAACATGGTCCATAGGTATGCATGCACACGACGCCGGAAAATAATAATAAATACTTGGACAATTTCACACAGCGCCATCTAGCCCCAAACTAAGCAAAGCTTGTAATATGGGCGAGCCAACTGATATAATTTTTAAATAAATAGGTACTTACTTATTATACATAGTACACGTCACAGAAATTAAAATTCATCATTTCAATTTCTGCCCGGCCGGGAATCGAACCCGGGACCTCTTGCGTGGTAGGCGACATGTTGACCACTGCACCGCTCAGCCTGCCTAGCATGACCGATTTATATCGCGTGATATAGCATTTTATCGACACTGAACTGTCAAATTCCTTTGTCTTTTTGACAGTTAAACGTGATAAAACGCTATATCACGCGATATAAATCGGTCATGCTAGGCAGGCAGGCTGGTCGTCTAATAAGGTAGAGTAGGTAACATATGGTAGAGAAATTTAGTTTTTTTATTTTTATGGAAAACTGCTAAGTGACGACCTTAAACGTAAATAGCCTATTGTTTTCGATAATCAACCCACACAATTTCGGTCAATCTTAGATTGCCACTATGCAATATATCACGTTTTTCAGTTTAAAGTAAAATAATTTTCCAGGATTGTGTGCACGGTACCGTAAACCGGGGCTACTTTGACTTTGCGTATTACTTTGTCAGTTTTTGGGGTTACTTTGACACGACACGATCTTGGTCGTTAGTCGCGATCTTTTGGTTGCGGCCAGCGCGTGTTACTTTGACACGTATTTTTTGAATGTTTAATCATAGTTATTTTGTTTTGTTTTGTAAGAATGTTTTATTGTTAATGTCCTGACTGATTTTAAGTACAAAGTACAACAGTTCCTATTAATATTGTAAAAATAATATGTTAAATGAATGACTGATTTTTTTCAACCCAATATTGGTTTTATTCTATAAATATGCCTAAAATATATGAAAACTATATAAAATTTATATATTTTTTTATTTTGAAGGTGTCAAAGAAACCTGCACTACAATATCATTGACTTTAAGGCAAATCTAATAAGGTGTAAAAGTAACCCCACACTCGAGGTTACTTTAACACCTTTTTAAAAAAAAAATATAAAATTAATGGGGGGTCTTAGACTGCTGAATAGCACACATCTCAAAGCCAAGACTTCAAATGTTCTGATGAGGTACATAAAGCTTGAATTGCAAGCATATTTTTTCTTGAAATCTAGTAAAACTTCCAAAATCATGTCATAGTAGCCCCGGTTGACGACCCTTTTTGCCATATTCGGCTGAATAAGGAATGTAGAGGAAGTTCGTGTCTACCCGGGAATCGAACACGGAGACCTCAAAAAATTTACATAAATAAAACAACTTAGTTAGGTAACATAAATGAAAGTTTTACTCACATAACATAATGACTGTCGATGACACAAACATATTCAGTACTTAATTACATAATTATATTATAACGTCTATTTCAAAGTTATAAATCGTCCTTATCCATATCTACCTTCATTAATGAATGAACTCAATGAAATTCATAAATAACAATCTGAGAGATCATTTTAATACTGTTCATTAGTAACATGTTAATAAATAAATTAATTATTAATTAATTAATAACAAATAGTATAATACGTTTCAATTTGCATTTTCCATACTAACATTGTCTCGTTCAGGAAAAAGAAACAGAAATATTTTTATTGTGATAATCACTATTAACGGCCAAATTCGAAATAATAACAAGTAATCGAAGCATCTTTAACATTAACATCATAGAAGTTATGAGAACCTCTATGTGTGAGGAAAAATCGGCAAGTTTATACTTTGACTCCTATTATTAATATTGTATCATTACGCTATTTTTTTTTCGCTCCAGTACAATTAAAACCTCGATTTTAAAAAGTTAAGAAAAAAATTTATAACGGGTGTCACAAGACCCTCAACGAAGCCGAAGTGCACGCATTCCGCCCATCATCAGGATCATTTCTGTCTTTTAGACTAAACCTGAGAAAACAATAGCTACGAAGTTATTGAAGGTCAAAGTAAAAAAAAAAATTTTTTTATGAAATCTTATTTTATTCGTTATTTTCTAATTTTTGTCTACAGAAACATTATTAAAATTGTATGTATTTCGTAACAAACAATGGCTTCAAAACGTCATCACTCAATGTATTTCATGAGCACGCACATAAACGTTGCCTTTCAACTCGCCCGCACGCAGCTGTGTAGCATTCACACAGAGGCGCGGTCTTTTGTACGCGTTACATTGCGTGGTAATGTATGCAATGCTTTTTAACACCAAAAATTAAAATCGTTTCCCAGCAATAATTTTGAACAGAAATGGCCCTGATGATGGGCAGAATACGTAGACCTCGGCTTCGTTGAGGATCTTGTTACACCCGGTATACACGCATGATAATGATTTTGGGAGCATACGAATATCTATGTCTCAACTAATTTAATTTTAAGTAATTTGGCAGTTATTTAGATTTGACAAGTTATTTCTTCAGTAGCACACTATCAAGCTATGAGAATACATTACTTAGGTATATACTATTAGTATCTTTGGCATTTGGTTTTGCTTCAATAATACATTAAAATAACAAGGAATATCAATAATAAACAGTCAGTAGGTTAATGATAACTAGGACTATTTTTAAAAACTATGGCACTTAAAATTAATAATTAAACACCACAACAGTTTAGGGATAAACAACGAAGACAAATAACCGCATCTATACGTTTACGGCTTTCACAGACTAATATAATATATTATATTATATATTATAAAACATTAAAGCTTTCGTGACATAAAAAGTGATGGGGTCACAGTTTGGCTGCATATAATCAAAATACATAAATCATCGGAGTAATACATATTCAATAAATACATTTCATTCTCAATATCTTAATTAAGGCAGTATAGAGGGGTACAGTCAGTCAATCAAATCTGCCACATAAAGTTCATTATTATTCAAATAAGTAACATGAAGGAATCTGAATTATTCAAAAAATCATATCAACTGACTTCGTGTGGCGGCCGGTGTGGTCAGTAGGTACCCTTAGTACGAACAGCTATCGAAAAAAATAACGCGCGTAAAATCATTTGATAATGCAATTTAGTATGAAAAATTTGTACAACGCCATCTAACGCCGAATAGCAAAATTAAAATTTCCATAGATAATTCTCTATCGAGTAATTTTACGCGCGTTTTTTTTCTCGATAGCTGTTCGTGCTAAGAGTACAGATAACAGTACAGTGTGGGAGCCCTATCTTATAAATAATGATTTCTCAATCAGTAGACTAACTATACAAGAAACAGTTGACCTACGAACGTTTCCAATACTTCTTCTTCTTATCGAATGAAGAATAGTGGCCACCTCTAGTGTTAGAGTTTATCATGCCGCCTGTCAGGCCTCTAACTTGGCTTAACGACTGTTATCAGATGACAACAGACGTGATCGACGGTTTAACGTGTCCTCCGAGGCACGGAATCGCTCAGTTGTAATGTCACTTAACGGTCACCCATCCGACACCTGGCCGGACCGAGCGTCGCTTAACAAACATGATCGAGTAAGATTAGTCTGTCAAGTTCCGCCATGAGCGCTTCTAATACTTATTTTAGGCTACTATGGATCAGTTAAAACTGTTGTTGTTTCGGGTAGGCAACTGAACTATCGGCCGAATACTCTCATAGCTAAAATCTTTGGTAAAGGTCTCCTTAATAGGGATGATGACAACTTTTTTTATTTTATGTTACATAAATTACCTCTCAAAAAAAGAAACATTGGTAAAAGAATTAATTCGCTAGCATGAAAACTGCCCGAGATATCACAGTGTGAAATGCACACAAATGGACTCGCCCAAAAACGCTCCATACTAATGGCTTCCTAGTTATGACGTCAGGCCTGAGAAGTTTGTATGCAACGCGTAGGAAATTTGTTCGGCAGCTATATTAAATATTGTGTTTATCAAAATAGTTTCTTAGACAAATTTGCTATACATTTTACGGACTAATTAAAGGTATCATTCATTTTAATAAATTTTATACTTTTTAAATGGACTTGTCCACCCAACTTTGAAGGGTCATAAAATAAATAATATGCAATATATAAAACCAAGAGGTATACAAGCTACTCTAAAAGTTTAATATGTTTACGATTTTTATTAGTATTTCGTTATTTTATTCATTAGTCATCATCCCTATTCTAAGGAAGCTGTCAGTTTCATAGAGCTTCTGACAAATCTGACAACTTTTTTGAATTCAAAATAGCCTTAGCTTTAAGAATTTGAGTATTTGACCGTATGTTTCGTAAGATATCTCTCTCACTCACTGACCTGAAAAAACTTTTTTCTATTTAACTGGACTGGCTGTCTGTATGGTTTGACAAGTTTTTGTGCCTATTTGAAACGCCACTAGCGTGCGTCTAAAGAACTAATTTTGGCATTTGGCATACATTTTTGACAAGTTTGAATGGAAGTTTTAAGTTGTATAAAGGGCTATCAGTATTTGCGTTGACATAAGCACATCACTAGATTTAGTACCCTGTAAGCACACTAGGTCCTACAGCGCCAAAATGGTGGAAATCAAGTAGGCACAATAACAGTTTGACAGCAGCCAGTCCAGTGCTTTTACTGCATATAAAGCATTATAGTAGCATAGCATGAAAAATACGGCGTTTCGTAAACCAAAGAGTTCCTTTGGTAGGATTGGTCCTTAGGACCCAAGGATGGATTATATTAGGTTTAAAAAAAATTGACAGCACGTGAGTTATGTAGATGTAACCACCCACGACGCAATAACAAGATAGCACGTCCCAGAAAGCAGGACAATTAGGCCCCTCATTACCACCGTCTTTATTGTTTCCCGTACTCATGTTATGACTTAATTAGATGAGCTTACAGGTGCCATTGTATTAGTAATAAGGTTTCTTGTATATCATCGTTTCAAAAAAAAACAGTCTTGCTCAGCTCTTCAAGCAAGTCACACACCTCCGATAAAAGTTTTTAAAAAGCTATCTGCCCTCGCCCACCTCCTACTGGCGCAGCTCGGCAAACCCGCGGTCTACATACGGTCCGAGTCGAATAAAATCTTCGATTTCGTTAATCGAGACGCGACCTACTGTTGGTGACGACAGCAAGAAGGCTAGCAGACTCCTCTTTAACATCAAGACGCCTCTCATCGGCAATACTCGTGGGGTAAGCACAAACTCTGTTAACTCCCGAGATTTTTCTTACACAATAACAGTGTTTCTGGTGTTTTCACTGTACCTACTTTCAAATCAGTAGACAAACATGACTATGATAATAAAGGAAAAACCTATAGAAATAGATTATGGCACCTTATCAATGATATTACCAACCTACGATGGTAATAAAAGAACATTAGCCTTTTACATAGAAGGTGTAGAAAATGCGCTTAGTTTAATAAGTAATGGTGACGACCAATGCATAGCTTGCTTAATACGCAACAAATTAACAGGTAGAGCAGTTGAGGCGCTTTCTGAGGCAACAGGTGCAGGAACCTGGGGCCGTATTATGACCTCTTATTTCCTGGCAGTTTTCTGACTGGCTATCAATCTATCTCTTTTATTTGCTATACAGCGAGAAAGAGATGTAACTATAGCAATTCATAAACCTGGCAAGTTTTAAGAGGTTGTAATACCCCCCCTGGTCCGAAATAAAAGCAGTATTAATTAAAAGATTCGGTGAATTCCGAAATAAAAACCAGTTAATACAGGAGCTCATGCTCCTAAATAGAGAAGGTAACCTTGATAGCTTCGCGGATAAAATCAGAGCTTTACAATGCACACTTATACTATCAGATCCAAATAAACGAAGTTATTATCAGCAAATGGCATTAAACGTCTTCTTAGACAGAATTAACCCTATCACTGCAATTTTCATTAAACTACAACATGTAGAAACATTAGAACAGGCACTAACAATTGCCAAACAAGAAGAAACTAAACTCAGAAATAAAAGGGCCAAACATGATGTTAACAATCCAAAAATTTATAAACAAATGCGATAAATGTCTAAAAAGTGAATATGAACGGAACCCTTTAAAATATTCATTTTACAACACCGTACAACCCTAATTCGAACTCACCTGTAGAAAGATTACTTTCTACACTAGCGGAATTAATTAGGATACAAAGAAAAACAGACAAAAATTAACCATGAAATATGCTATTATAGGACAATTCATAAAGCAACAGGGATTCACACCATTTGAACTTTTATACGGGCACCATGTAGTAGGAATTACATTTCCCACAAGAATTTTTACAGGAATATGTGATTAAGCATAAACAGATAATGGAAAAAGTACACAAATTAGTAAATGCTAATATTTCGACCGAAAAACAATCAGTAGATAATTGAGAGAAACAGATAATCCAAACTTCAAAGTAGGCGACAAAGTATATAAACAGGTGGCAAAAACGGCACGTTCTAATAAACAAGAACCCAGGCCCTTATAGTATTGTTCGTATACATCCACAACAAATAGCTGAAATAGTAGGAAAACATGTTTACGCCAAAACTCAGGGACGCCATCGCCTGCGTCACCGTCCTCAGACTCGTCGCAGCAACAGCGATTATGAGCCAATAGATAATCATAATGGAATCCTATTACACACGGAAGCAAAAGCACAATATCAGATAGACACCTACCACCTTGTATAGTTCTTGCATCTCACGAATGCGCGCGTCAACACTCTTAAGGCAATGCAATAAGGTTGAAACTCGTTAAATTCACGCGCATTCCTGAATTGCAAGAACTATAGTCATATACTATAACACAACTCGGAGACATTTTATAGATACAAGCAGTAATTAATTACTTTTTACTTCTCATGCTCGTAAAGTTCGTCATTATGTTGGGTATAGGCTGCATAAAATCGCTTTTCATACTCTAGAGCATAAAGTAAAATCTTCGTCTAAGTTCAGACGTTAAGACAGGTAAACAGAACAGAGGGTCTAGCCAAAGTAACATTTGCAAATCGTCGTTATCGCTTCGCTTTCGAAACATGTATGGGATTTACATAAGGTTTCGTTAACTATCGAATTTTAAAACGTCAAATCCATACATGTTTCGAAGCGAAGCGATAACGAAAATGTGCAAATGTTACTTTGGCTAGGGGGGCTTGTCGTCAGGTAAACAGCCACACGCAATTAAACTTCGTTAAATAAACTTGTTATTTTCTTAATTTTTATACATAATCCATGTTTAATACTTCTTTTCAATTTTTTTTTCAAACATTTTTAAAATTTTTGAAACCTTGATAATTTTTTTTTCTATTTTTGATTAGGGGTATCAAATGAAAGGCCTTGGTGAGCACATTCATCATCATCAGCCTATCATCGTCCACTGCTGAACATAGGCCTCTCCGAGAGCACGCCACTGAGCACGATCCGCGGCTATACTCATCCAGTTTCTGCCAGCCACCTTGCGAAGATCATCGCTCCACCTTGTCTGAGCACATTCCAAAATTATATAATTTGTCACTAAAAAATAACAAAAAAAAATTTTTTTTTCAATTTTTTAATATGGGTATCAAATGATGACCTTGATGAGCACATTCCAAAATTATATAATTTGTCACTTTTTTCAATATTGTTGAAAAAAAAAGTTTAATTTCCTATTTCTTCACAATCGAAGTGAAAAGCAGAGTGTGTAACTCGTACATAATACCCATTTTATGCACTTGTTGTACAATCTACTATTAGTTTAAAATTAAAGTTAAATAACACAAAAAATAGCTCTATAATAAATAAGCAAATAGAATATTTGATAGCCATAGTAGAAAGTAAATTAGTTTACCTAGGATAAGATAGTTAAGTCTAAGAAAAGCATACCTACAGGGTAATTTGCGACCCTTTTACAAAATCTAAGTTCAAGGAAGTATTAAAGAAATGGGTGACATAATTATGAATGATTTCTTTTTAAATTTAGTTTTTAGCTATTTTTAAATTCTAAAAATCTAGACGTGCACGCTCACCATCGCGCACGGGACGCGAGCGGGGGAAAGCGTGTACCGCGAGGGGAGCTAGCGTAGGTCGACCGCGCGATGCGCAAATAGTGAAAACAATTTCAATTTGTGTAGGAAAAAGTATGGGGTAAAAATGTAAAAAAAATTGTTTAACTTCATAAATTGATTGTAGGTACTGCTCCTATAGAATGAATGACCTGACAAAATTTGCAAAGGGGTCCAAAAATTACCGTGTATAGATATAAAAGAGGTTTGATAAACGGTTTAGGCTCAATAGTTAAAAGCATCACAGGAAACCTAGACAATGATGACGCAATAAAATTCGAAAATGAAATAAATGCACTCAGAACTTTAGTTAACAATAATGCTAACAGCCAAGAAAATACAATAGGAATAGTAAAGGATTTCATACAGGAATACGAAACTAAATTGAAACAGATGAAATCAAACCAAGATTTAATCGCTTCAGCTATCAAAAAGATTTCAGATACACTCTCCTCCTTAGAACTGAACATCCATCTATCTAGTATTTATTACGAAATAGAAATATCGCTTCAACAGCTCTATGATAGACTGTCCATATTAGAAAAAGCAACAACATTTTCTCACCTTATATAATAAAATGCAAACTAGTATAATAGATCCATCTTACCTGTGAGAAGAATTAAATTTCTTACAAAATCAAATACCTCTTAGATTACCTTATGCACCTAATATTAAGAATAATACATTTCTTAGAGAAAGCAATCACAGTAATAGCTTATGGTACAAATGAAACACTAAAAATAACACTTGTAACAGATAAACCTTATAACCTATTACACCTTTATTCCATTCCCAATAATGATAACACAATCCTCATTCCATAAAATCCTTACCATATCTTGGGAAATGACGAGCTCGCTTACCCTCGCGAAAAATGCACGGAAATCACAAACAATGACGTCATCCTGCGAACATCGGGAATGGCAAGAATTACTACACGCAAACCAGACCAGACCAGACCAGACCCTACAACACGTCGCTGAGGACTGCCCGCTGTACTGCTTTTCCGGTGGTGGTTTTGGGGAGCTTCACCAACTGACGCCCGCGGCCAAAGAGTGGCTAAGAGACTTACAACTGGAGGTGTAGGATGCTGACGCAGTCGGCCAGGGGCTTTTCACTTAGTACTTGACTCACTACAAGGGAGCGCGGCCTAAGATTTTAGTTGCGGATTGATTTGATAGATGGCGCTCATTTTTCGTTTGTCAAACAGTCGAGAGATGTCGCTATCCCGTGCTGAATCGCGGTATTGTGTGTCTTTCACAGTTTTATATAGTCAAAGCTGATTAGCTATAAAGTAATATTTTAAATTTATTTCATGACATAGCGGTTACCTCCCTAAAAAATTACAAGTCAAGATTTATAGAAACCTACTAGTATCTATATTATAATATCGTACACTTTTTGTCACATTTCGTTAGATGGCGTTGATCATTAGGTCTGACTGATAACCAGTGTTGGGCGTAATTAATTACTTTTGTAATTAAATTACTAATTAGATGAAAAGTAATTGAATTACTTTAATTGAAATTACATGTAATTGGAATTAATTTAATGCAACTACATAAATCACTAGTAATTCTAATTACATTAGTTTGTAATTAAAATTACTCAATTACTTTTTTTTATGGGTAACATAAAAGATAAATAAAATTGAGATGTTGATCGCTTGCTGTCCTCACGCTGCATATCACAACCGATGCTTTTAGTGCATGTGTGTGTGTGTGTGGCTTGTTACTGCACACAGGTATCCCTTCTCGCGCCTCCTCGCGTGCACCTCTCCTCTCTAGGGATTTTCGATCCGGGGTCGTCGATCCGATTTTTCGGATCGTAATGGATTGTATCGGATCGCATGCCGTCGATCCGATTCTTAGGGAATCGATCCGGATCGGATGCCAATAAGTAAGGACGCAATTATTTTTTGATTTTTATAAAGTAAACCATTAAAAATTAAGTTTTAAATATGTGGTTGACGGTGTTGGTCTTTTTGACAATTTACTAAATCTACTATTTAAGATTAGCTTAACATTACTTATTGTGAAACTGCTTGTCGACCTCAATAAATAGAAAAAACCCATGTAAAACTTGTAAACAAGTACCTTGAATGATGACGATTGATGCCGCCATGTTTAAAATGTAAACAAAGATAAGATTCGTTACAAATAAACCTAAGTAAGTACCTATTTTTCGTAAACAAACCACGTTTTAATTTATACGATCCAAGCGATCCTATCTTTCAAGTTTTGTATCGATCCGGCAAAAATCGTATGGTCTCGATCCGATCCGAAAATCGCCGGATCGTATGCCTGCCAATCCGATCTTTCAAAAGATCGGCGGGTTGATTATCTAATTAGAAACCACCAAGCGACCAGTCTCATTTGACAGATGAATGTGATACATTGCTTCTTCTTTTTGGCCTAAAAAAACATACCAAAGAAAAGTAGCAATGTTTGTCAAATGAAACCGGTCGCTAAATAGTTTCTATTTAGATTACCAGCCTGCGGATCGGCGCATCCCTACTCCTCTCTTCGTCGCACCCGTCGCATCAGTGCGTCGTTAGCAGTGGTTTCGCTACCTACCACAGAAACTACATCGTATTATTTAAAATACTACCTCAACTTTAAAAGAAATTGTATAAGTAGTTAAGTAATTACAATTAACAATTACAATTACTAATTGTAATTGTTAACTGAATTACTTTTTAATAATTTCAAGTAATTTGTAACTGAAGTCGCCAATTACAATTTGTAATTGTAATTGTTAATTAGTAGTTAATTACATTTTGCCCAACACTGCTGATAACTCTATCTCTAGTATAATAATGTACTCTATGCAGTCGGCCATACGATATGATGATGACTACACGCAAGCGACTGTACAGCACAACTCGGACAACATCAAGAACCACACAACTGCCATTGTATTAGTAATAAGGTTTCTTGTATATCATTGTTTCAAATAAAGATCAGTCTTACTCAGCTCTTCAAGCAAGTCGCACCTTCGATAATAGTTTTTAAAAAGCTATCTGCCCTCGCCAACCTCCTAACTTGCGACATTTTTTTTTTTTTTGCAATTTATTGTCGATAAAGAAATTTGAAAGTTATATTTTTTCAAATCTTCATTCTATGAGCTTTGTTAATATATTTTTTGTTTGCAAATAAGAACATCAGTTTGATATTCACGGTGACTTAAAGTAAAAAAAATGTTATTAAAAAATCCAAGTCGCTCCACTTCGTGAACCCATCTTAGGAACACAAGGATCAATCCTACCTACCAAAGGAAATCTTTGGTTCAGCGATAGCAGTATTCTTCGTTTTTTTGCTGTGTAAAAATATCGCCCAAATCGACGAAAGTATCATTCCCCACGGATTATTACCCAACACTTCCCGCTATGGATCAGTTAAAACTGTAGTTATATCGGCAACTATTATGGATAGATTATCACTAAATATTATAAAACAAAGTCCCTCGCCGCGTCTGTCTGTCTGTCTGTTCGCGATAAACTCAAAAACTACTGAACGGATTTTCATGTGGTTGTCACTAAATGATAGAGTGATTCCTGAGGAAGGTTATAGGTGTATAATAAGGTTTTATGTAAATTGGTAGAAATATGACGATAATTGTTGAAGAGGTCGGCAAAAATTAAGCCGACTGGGAGCTTGCATTGAAAACGCTGCTCTAACCTTTAGAGCTATAACAAAATAATGTATGATGGAATTGTTTCTCTTTTATAGATCTACAAAAAAGTCCGCGATGGCATATATTTTTTTTTTAAGAATAGTTATTTATACCCCATTATATCTTCTAAAGAAATTGTCAAGTACAAAGCGGTAATTTGAATAGCTATTTAGAAAGATACAGTCAAATTAAATATCTTAGTTATCTTAAGCATTTTATGCACATTATTTTAACCGTTTACACCATACCATTTAAATGAATATCTTAGCAGTTTTCGCAAAAAAATAACGCTCACGAAAATAAACGGGACGGGAGGAACGGGAGGGAAAAAGTCTTTTGGAACAAATGGAGGTGAGGAATGTAATGTAAGGTATTCGCTTTCTTTTTGGGTGTTGGAAGATCTCATTTGGCAAAAAAAGAAGGAACCGAACGAGGGCGGGTCGCTAGTCATTAATATAAAGCATTATCATCAGCAAGGCGGAAAGGTTCTTGAAAAGCTCCATGGGTAGGCCCCCCATGAGGTGGACCGACGATCTGGTGAAGGTCGCGGGATGCGGGCAGCGTAGGACCTATCATCGTGGAGAACCTTGGGGGAGGCCTATACCCAGCAGTGGGTGTCGAGCAGCTGTTATGATGATTAATCGTCCAAATGGACGAAAGTATCATTCCCCACGTATATGGTGTCAACTGACTTGGTCTCTGCGGGGCCGCAGAAGGGCGGGGGGTGCGACCAGAACCCCGTCTCCGTGCACACTATGGACGCCTCGCCGGACAGGTGGAACCGTCCGTCGCAGGAGAAGCTCACAAGATCGCCCACTGTGTACTGGCCGTGCTTGGGCGCGGTGAGGAGGGCCCCGTGCTCGGGGATCAGAGGCTCGGGGCAGTAGATCGCTGCGGGATTTGAAAACTTTATTTACTGCATCCAGCCTCCGTAGCATGACTATCGAAACGCGATATGATATAGCGATTTATCACGTTTAAAGACTGTCAAAAGACAACGGATTTTGACAGTTGAGTGACGATAATAATAATAATAACTCAGTGACTGCGGGAGGGAAACCCACAGCTTCAGGTATTCTGCCATAACCTGAACAATATTGTGTCCCCTAAACTACTCATTATAATATTTTAGGACATCAAGTCTTATAGTAATAAAAGTCAATAAACATTTTTAAAATAACAATATACAATACTAAATAATATACTAGAAAAAATACGACTCGCACCAGATCAATACTCAGACGGGAATCGAATCCGCGACCTTTGGATATCCGGTCCAATGCTCTGACCGCTGAGCTACCGAGTAGTCGTATTTTTTCTAGTATATTATTTAGTATTGTATAAAAATAGCATTGTGAATGCAAAAATCTCAAATTTCAAAACAATATACAACAAAATATAACAGTATAAAGAAAGCTCCTCACAGTTCCTCAGTTCCGATAAAACGCTATTTCACGCGATTTATACCGTGTTTCGTCGGTCGTGCTAAGGGGCTGCTTTGCACAATAGTACATTACTGCAGCGGCATGCAACACAAGCATTGATGGACGAACGTGAAAATACGTCAGACTAATTAATGCCTAGTTGCGGCCAAGGCTTACTTACCTTTCTCAAACAATGTGCGAAAATTCAAAATATTTTCATCACTCTAATTTTCCTCGCTTTAACTGATTTCGTCAAAAAAATGTTCTTCATTATAACACTGCAGGTCACTAAACAAACACGGTATACTACTCTGTGTAAAAAGTATCGGGAATATGTCAATAAAAAGACCCGCGTAAAAGAGGTCGTTCTAATTTTTTTACTGCATGTTGGTAGCACTGTACTGATTTAGCGCGCAAAATTTGAGCGGGATCTGTCATTTAATTTGTTTTAAACTACACTTTTTGTTGGTCATAGTTTTGATTTCTCGGCGATTTTTACCATGGAAAATATTGTTGAACAAAGAGTGTGCCTAAAATTTTGTGTTTCGAATGATATTTCATGTGGTGAATCACTAAAAATGTTGCGGAATACCTACGGCGAATCGTGTATATCGAAAACAAGGGCTTATGAATGGTATAAGGCTTTTAAAGAAGGCCGAGACTTTTAGTAGTAGACTTGCCTCGTTCTGGTAGACCTTCAACCGCTACGACCAAAGAAAACATCGACAGAATCAAGAAGCTAGTGCTCGAAAATCGACGTACGAGTCTGAGAGAGTTGGCTAGTGAGGTGAACATATCTTTTAAGTCCGTCCACAACATTCTCATTGACATTTTAGGCATGAAACGCGTCGCCGCTCGACTAGTTCCAAAAGAGCTCAATTTTGTTCAAAAAGCGCAGCGAAAGCATGTCGCTGAAGACATGGTTTCCCGAGCTTCTACGGATCTGACCTTTATGAAACATATAATAACTGGCGACGAGACATGGGTATATGAGTACAACATGCAAACAAGCCAACAGTCTTCAGAATGGCGTCTCGAAAACGAGCCGAAACCCAAAAAACAGCGGCAAAGTCGCTCCAAAATCAAGGTGATGCTGACAGTTTTTTTTGACTACCGTGGTGTGGTTCACTCCGAATTCCTTCCAGAGGGAGAAACAGTGAATAAAGAATATTATTTAGGCGTCATGAAGCGTTTGCGTGAGAGTATCCGCCGAAAACGTCCAGATTTGTGGCAACACAACTCATGGATGCTGCACCATGATAATGCACCATCACACACAGCCATTATAGTGAAAGAGTTTTTAGCTCAAAATTCAACAAAAGTTCTCGACCAAGCGCCGTATTCACCTGATATGGCTCCGTCTGACTTTTTTTTATTTCCCAAGTTAAAATTACCACTTCGAGGAAAACGTTTTGAGTCGATAGAAGCCATAAAAGAAAATTCGCTGAATGAGCTAAAGGCCATACCGCAAATAGCCTATGAAAAATGTATGGAAGACTGGGTGAAGATGTTGGAGATGTTGTATTGCAAGCGATGGGGCCTACTTTGAAGGCGATAAAATAAATTAAGATGAATAATTTGTATTTTTTTGTTTTATTGACAAATTCCCGATACTTAGTACACAGAATGTTAACAGACAACAGAAATCTTTGATTCAAAGGAAGATTTTTGATTTAGTTAAATTTTCACGCTAAAGAAGATAATGTTCTCATCGGCAATGAAAAAGTTTACAATAATTAAAAACAAATGGTTTAAAAAAAGATGCAGCCTTGTAGGGCGCATTCACGAACAACAACAAAACATGTATATGGATTTTCATACAAACATTGCTGACACTTGCTGGCCTGTTTTGAGCCTGTAGCTACTCTGATTTAGCTCGAAGAAGGTTGTCAAAATTAGTTCGAATTTCCAAGCAAGTTTGAGAAATGTAAAATCAACAAATTATTATTTAATCTTAACAAGTTTTAAAATAGATTTTAACTAGTATTTAAGGCGAGGCCAGGTCACGATCTGATGAAAAGACTGATTTTTGAACATCCAATGTGAAGAACTGATGTAGAATTCTACTTCACAAAAAATACTGTAGACTTAAAAAGAAACAATGAAACACAATAACCGAACAGAATATTGAAAAATGGCATGGTAACTCTGTAAAAAAATCCTGAATAACACCATAAAAACTTATAAAAATAAATTTCGAATCGTCAGATTTCGTAATTTTCAACGGCAGTGCATATCACTGTCGTTGAAAATTAAAAAATCATATATTTTTCATGCAAAAAGGATAGCTTTTTTATCGATCTAACACAATAACCGAGTACTTATTTAATAAATAATCGGGTGTTTCAAAAATCAATAAAAATGTACCAAATTTCGTCAAATTTCTGGCCTCGCCTTAATGTAAGAATTAATAAAGCGACAAACTCACGCGCGCAGTGGGGCGACTCCCCGGACCAGTTCCCGTGGAGGTCGCACTCGAGCCCCGGTGCCCCCACGAGCCGGTACCCCCACGCGCACGCGAACACCGCGCGCCCCCCCGACGACGAGTTGTACTCCACCACGCTCAGGTGGGGCCCCGCCGCCCGCAGGGGGGGGCACGACGTCTCCACGCACTTCGGCGGGGGGGCGGACCACCGACCTGGGCCACAGAATAGATATAAGTACTACCGTACAGAAAGGACACTCTCCGCACCGCCCCAGAATCAATTACCTCACCCCTCACCGCGAGTTCGTGTGCTTGTTTAGTCGTGTTTGTCAACTGTCAACTTATTTTGACATTTAAAGCAATGCGTCGTAACTTTATTTACCTAAAAGTTCGAATTATGAATTGAACGCCGCTGATACAGTACTGTAAAAACTGCACGGTAGCCCTAAACTTATACACACAGTTGCGCGCGTACAAAAACGTCATCTGACGCATCGATCAAGAATACCCTAGATGTCCGGTCAGTCTCAAAATGGCACCACAAAGTAAGTGATAAAAGATATGTTTTTGTACAAAATAAGAGGTGATTATGTACAAAATAGGCGCCAAGTTTGTAAATGGGACGCTATTTAAGGTGCCATTTTTGCGTACTGTTTTAGTTCGTGAAGCGTTATCTTGGATATTCTTGATCGAAGATCTGATGTCATCTGTTTATAATAGCGCGGTTGTATGGAGTGTCCGGGGTGTGCCTGGGGCACATCATCTGTTTATTTTTGTTTTATTTATAAGGAAATAACAGTGTTTAAAATATAAACTATAAATTGCACATAGCCAATAACACAGTTTCACCGCACGCACTTAGGCGGGGGGCGGACCAACGACCTGGGCACGCCATTTATTTATTTTAATTTTATAACAAAACTCACTGGCAAGGTCGATGGCAAACGGCTAAAAGGTCGAAGCCTAACTAGGTGGTCTGACCAAATCCGCTCAACGCTAAACACCAAGCTACACGATGTACTCCATGACGCTAAGGACAGACATCGATGGGGGGGCATCATCAAAGAAAAATTAACTTCCCATCGGGGGAATCACGACCCTCAGTAATGAGAAGCACGACGCGAGGAGGACGAAGGAAACTCAACAGCCTATTTGCTACAATCATGCTTAAAATATAAACTTACACAGTCAATAACAAAGTTTCATCGCATGTTATGGTTCTACAGGCAAACTGTTTAAAAACAAATACTATAAAACAAATTCATTCATCAGGAAATTAAAAAAAAAGAATAATTTCTTCTAAAGGTCCTATAAAGATCTCTAAAGTTTACTACGATATTCGTTTTCGTGACAAAAAGTTAGCCTAGTCTAGCCTATGGCTGTTTCCACTGTCGCGTCACCGTGACGTCACCGAGAAACACACAAACAAGTACATTGACCATGGTCATCTCTCCACTGCACACCCGTCAGTGTCCTGGTTGAATCTATCGCCACTCACCGTCGCCCATGCACGTGAGCACGGCGGGCCCGTCCAGGTGCCGGCCGGGGGGGCAGCTGAAGTGCGCCGCGTGCCCGAGGCGCAGTCCCTGCGCGAACTGGCGTACGCGCGGCGAGACTACCAGCGGGGGGCACGCTACGTCTGCACAAAACAATAATAATACAAGATTAATTTTAGGAATTCTAATTGATTTCAAAACCATCATGGAAAATACACATAGACCATGTCTGTGCAAAACTAAATAAATGCTCATATGCACTATACATGTTACGAAAAGTTGCAAATATTGAGGCACTATTGACGGCCTATCATGCATATGCGGGTTCTACTCTTAAATATGGCGTCTTATTCTGGGGAAATGCTACCAATAAGGAAAAAGTCTTTAAGGCACAAAAAAAATGCATTAGAGCAATATGCAATTTGAAGCAGACAGATACATGTAAGCCACACTTCAGGAAACTAAATATATTGACTCTCCCTTCGCTATATATCCTAGAAGCCTCTTTACTTGTAAAAAAGAATATCAAAAAATATGAAACACTTAATAGTAAGCGACATAATAAGAGATTAAAGGCAAGATCGTGTAAGACTTTTCTATTGAGAAAAAGTGTATTTGGAATGCAAATTACTATATACAACAGTTTGCCGAAAAATATTAAAGATGTTGAAGTATTGAATATTTTTAAAAATAAGTTAAAGAACTTTTTGGCTGAAAAAGCATACTACTCTATTGACGAATTAATTAATGATAAAGATATTGCACGATAAAGTTTTGTTACTTAATATAATATATTTTTAAGGCTGACATTTCATTCAATTTAATTTATTTTGATTTTATTTTAAATTCACTTTTATTATTATTTCAATTTTACCTTTTATTTCGAGTTTTTATTTTATTTCAATTTTTTATTTTATTATAAGTTATTTTATACACAAATTATGTTATTCTTGTAATGAAATACTGATTTTAAATTTTCTGAAGATGGAAAATATGATAATATGTTGTACCTAATCATTATATTTTGCACACCAGAAATGGTTAGATATGGCGCTCAAATAATTTATAAGACCAACTTTTTGTACCTACCCATATTTTGCAAATAAAACTATTTGATTTGATTTAATTATTTGCTATTTTACGCGATATTAGGAGGGTTACTGCGACGCCAATGGAAAAAAATCGTAGTGCTTAAATAAAGACGAAATTGTAAATTGTGTTCTCCGAAGAAGCTTTGTTGTACTTTTATCGTTTAAACAATATTTTATTACCTGTCGTTTAGTTGTCGCTTAGTTTATTGCTAAAAGTGGCCACTTTTAGCAATAAAACTCCATTAAACTAAACGACAGACTAGAAAATATAGTTTAAGCGATAAAAAGTACCACAAATCTTATTCGGAGTACACTAAAAGAACGCAATTCACAATTTCGACTCCATTGGCGGCGCTAGTGTAGCGCATAAATCTTCTTAATTACTAGCCTTGCGTGGACAGTACAAAAATCCCCAGAAGTTTTATTATATGTATAGATAATAGACAAAATACTAATACCAAAAACTTCGCTGGAGTGCAAGCTCCTCTAAAAGTGAAAGTTGAAATGGTTTGGAGGCAATATTGCATGCTTTTGACGCAAGTTATCTTGAAAGTTGTAGCGTCTCGGTGAAGACAGACCAAAAGAACATGAACTTTACATCCTGTCCATTAATCTTTTAGAGTGCTGGTCACATCAGTTGGGTGTGTATAGCGATCTGAATCTCCTCCATTCACTCCCTGGATAGCCATCATCAGATCACAGCACAGTACATCCCTGGCAGGAAACCAAGGCTGCAAAGTTACCTCGTTTGTATGAAAATAACACCTGTATCCCTAGACAAAGTTGATGTGTGTATATGAAATATTATTTTGTCTATAGTCTTATCTCCATGAGTTATGACGAGAAAATGGGCGCCACGTGTGGTCATCTTTCGTGATTCGTACTGTACGCTATATTTTTGATACCCAAAATGGGAATTTATTGTTACCCGATTAAATACTACCCTTAAAAAACATAATGTGTGATGATGATAAACTCACTAACAACTTTAACGAGCACGGTATTTGTGTGTCCGCCGGGCGCCGCGCACGTGTACTGGTCGCTGTGGCGCGCGGACACCTTCGTCAGGGTCAGCCGGTAGTGCGTCTCTTTCTCGCCCTCGTCCGTCGACCATGCTGGAGCGAGACAAAGAACAGACCGACACATGGCGACGTTACACAATGTATGGGGTGGAGCTTGTGTTTTTATTTCGAAGGCAGAAAAAAAAAGAAGAACTGAATTTTTACTATTTATAAAAACGGTAATGAGGATCAGTAACAGGTTTGAATCCTATAGTTTTATTGGTATAACATAAATCATATTCATAGATATGAAACTTAGTGAAAGATTTTTTGAAATCCGTTTAGAAATGGTTGAGTTATAAGGGATTTGAAGGAAATGCCAAGCTCAATGCAATATGTGCTTTATCACGTACGACATAAGGTTTGCGTACGTCTCGATGACGTCATAATGACCCCCCCCAAAAAAACAGTGTTTTAGCTCGTTTAGCTTCTTAGGTTTAAGGGATACCGTAAAAATTTCTTCACAGTTAATCATGTGGTGGCATAAGCTTTCTGATAAGCCACTAAACAAAAATCGTTACTGATCCTCCTGATGATTACAGAATTCAATTCATAGAACATGTTTGTGACTACAAGCTGTTTGGAAATAGCCTTATAAAGCCGAATATGGTAGATAGGGGCCAACAAACTGAACAACTTTTACTCTATAGGACCATATCTGAAATCGCGAAAAAGAAACAGCTGTTTTATAGAAAAATTAATAACGAAAGTATTCCAAATCACATAGTAAAAGTTGTTCAGTTTGATGGCACCGTGAATACAGTATTACAAAAACCAGAATTGGTTTAACCATTATTCTGTTATAAGTTGTATAAAATACCTGCCGTGTGGTGTCCTAGAGCGGAGGTCCACGACCACTCAGGCTCTCCGAGAGCTTTGGGAGTGATGCAGGAGAGCCGCACCGAGCTCTCGGGGAACACGAATAGTTCCCCCGAAGGTTGTACGACCGCGGAGCCGCTTACTACTGTGTACTGGATAGTGGGCGGGGCGTCGCCTATGTAATATATGGATATTAGTTAGTCTGTGCAAGTCTCTATAACATGCTCTTTGAATCTAGTCTGTAACTTTCATAAAGTTAATATACCTAGCGGAATAGAGGAACAAACATGAGCTGAGGCGCGTTCCAAACCTACACTCGGAGTGCAACCTGACCACAACCAAACGCTCTAACGGCGTTCCAAACATTTGAGCGTGACGTTCGGTTGACACAACCGTGTCGTCCCAAACGTCAGAGCGTTGCAACCAAACAACCATCAAAAATGATGGTTGTAAAACGCTCTGACGTTTGTCTATAGAAAAAATGTCAATGTCATTTGACATTATTTTGTATTTTTGATGTTTTTATGTCTAATTTTTAAAATAATCATGGTAGATCCTCAAAAAACGGATTTTATTTGATTAAGTATAAAGAAAAGTTTAAATTATTCGTATTCCAAAAGGAAAATGAAGAATTTGTATTGACATTGACATTTAAAGTTCTTGGTCGTTCCAAACCTTAGAGCAAGTTAAAAAACAACCAAACAACCGACGCTCAATCGTTCTGAACGCAACCCGGTCAAACGAAACCGAAATTTAATTACATTTGTGTGTGTAAAAATGTTTATGTATAGTGTTAGTGATGAACATCTTGTCACTATTGACATTAAAATCTATATGTGCCGTGCCGATAGTGCAGACTAACTGTCGCTAAAAAGAGTTCTATCACGTCGCAACACGCATCTCGTTTTATCACACAGTGTGCTAATTAGTGACATCTCGCTTGCTCAGCCCTTTGTTCCTCTATTCCGTTAGGTATATTAACTTTATGGTAACTTGCCTAATGTCATCTTGTAATAAAGTGTACGTTCTAAAAATAAATACATACAGAGTTATCTCATGAATCATGGTTGTTTAACTGCTGCTATCTACATAAAACATAAG
This sequence comes from Agriphila straminella, assembly GCA_950108535.1. Taxonomy (NCBI): domain Eukaryota; kingdom Metazoa; phylum Arthropoda; class Insecta; order Lepidoptera; family Crambidae; genus Agriphila; species Agriphila straminella. The sequence continues at coordinate 1,458,940 of OX467303.1, read as the reverse complement.
AATATTATAGCCTATACGAGTCAAGTTGAACTTTATGACCATTTTTGAGGAGCTAGGGATATAGGGACCATCATACTGAACAATTTTTACTATGGGACCAACTCTGAAATCGTGACAAAAAAGCTTTTTCATACATTTTGATATTTTCGACATTAATTTTTGTATGAAACAGCAGATTTTTTTTCGCGATTCCAGAATAGGTCCCTTAGCACAGAATACATAATAGTACGAGTAAAAGTTGTTCAGTTTGATGGTCCCTATCTACCATATTCAGTATTAGGGGTTATTTTGTAACACGCTGTATATTGTATACCTACGAGTGCGAGGGGAGGGAACTGGTGCTCTGAACCACAGGCCTATGGCTTAGCTCGGGTGCCAGTCTCTCGCAATCTTTACACTTAATTAGATCTTAAATGTAATATTAAAAATGTAATACTTAAGATTGTTGGAGAAAACAATAAATAAACATTATTATTATTAAAATTAAAAAATGTGTTCTAGCCAATTTTCGCAATATGAGATTACAGACATTTTAACGTATATATCAGTTTAGTTTCGTGTTGCTGAAGTGAAAGTGAAAGTGAAATAAGCTTTATTCAAATAAACTTAATTATTAAGTACTTTTGAATCGTCTATATTTTCCTACCACCCGTTCCAGACTTTTTTAGCTGACAAGAAGAACGGGCACAAGAAACTTATCAGCTGTAACAGCCATAAGTAACGATATTTACAAACTTGAATATATCGAAGTACAAAAGGTTATCGTTTCTTAAAGTTATTTCATATTGCTATGAACGCCTGTTTTCGCTTACCGCGCAGCGTTCCGCGCGAAGTACAGAGGGCCTAGCCAAAGTAACATTTGCAAATCTTCGTTATCGCTTCGCTTTCGAAACATGGGGTCTACCGGCTAAAAATAATGAAGTTAATGTTAACTATAATTTGACAGATGTGTGTGATACATTGCTACTTCGTTTTGGCACAAATAAAAACTTACCAAAGAAAAGAAGCAATGTATCATATCCATCTGTCAAATTACAGTTAACATTAACTTCATTATTTTTTTAAAACGTCAAATCCATACATGTTTCGAAGCGAAACGATAACGAAAATTTGCAAATGTTACTTTGGCTAGGGGGAATGAACCGCCAAGTTATATTGCGCATACTGTACAGTATTCTTTCTTTTTAATTTCAGAGTTCAGTAATCCACCTACAACTTTTATTACTAAGTTTAGGTTTTAAATTTGAATCCTATAGTTTTATTGATATAATTTTAAATTTATATTAATAGCTAAGCTATGAAACTTAGTGAAAGATTTTTTGAAATCCGTTTAGAAATGGTTGAGTTATTAAGGGTTTGAAGGAAATGCCAAGCTCAATGCAATATGTGCTTTATCACGTACGACATAAGGTTCGCGTACGTCGCGATGACGTCATAAGGACCCCCCAAAATAACAGTGTTTTAGCATGTTCTAGCTCGTTTAACTTCTCAGGTTTAAGAGATATCGCAAAAATTTCTTCACAGTTAATCGTGTGGTGGCATAAGCTTTCTGATAAGCCACTAAACAAAAATCGTAGCTGATCCTCATTGCACAAAATAATTACCTGTAAAGTTAGTGACAACGGTGGTGGGGACACACTCGGGCAGCTTGGGGATCCACTCTCCATTCTCACATCGCAGGGTGCTGTCGCCCTTCAGCTTGTACAAGCCAAAGTGGATGCAGCGAGCAGTGATCACCGACCCATGAGGGAAGTGCGCTTCATTCTGAAATTTTGTCACTTTAGAAATGTATAATTCAATAAGTAAGTATATTTTTTTAAAAGCATTTGAGAATGTTAGAGACACAAGGTTCGCAAATCGCAAAAAACCCGAGCAGCAGACTTTTATCAATAATAACCAGCAAATATATCATCAAAGTTGTTTTTTTTTCTTATCTAATACGCACAGCTAGTATTTAAGGAACCAGAGTTGCTTACATCTATTGATGAATTCTTAAAAGAAATTGCCAGCAATGGATGATCATTTCGATACAAACACTCTCGCAAGATCGGCTGGAATCTGCCATCTGTAACAGACATAAAATTATTGAAATGTACAATTTATACACTGGCTTAAATAAGCTTGGTCTTGTTGCGAAAGGACATGTTCAATTAATAAAAAATACTATAGCTCACGAGGAGGTCGAGGGCGCAGTGGTTTAGCGCCTGGCCCAGCGATTGCGGAGGTTAAGCAACTTTCGCAAGGGTCGGTCATGGGATGGGTGACCAAAAATTTGTTATCTCAACCTCCTCAGTGCACTTTAAGCCTTTGATCCCAGCTGCAATTGCAGTCTTTAACACCCACCAATCCTAATTGGGCCCGCGTAGTTTTGGCCCCATCCTTTTTATCAATCCATAAGGAAGGCCTGTGCCTGAGTAGTGGTGGGAACATTAAATATGGCTGATGGTTTCTCTAGCTCACCCGGTGTGGAAGAACAGAGAGGACCAACCCAGTTGCCGTCTATGCACTTTATCTTGCATATCAGCCGCTCGTTCAGTGGCCCTATGAGTCCTGGAAACTTAACCTGGGGACAATAATTACAAATAAATTAAAACCCTAGCTATTTTTGTTATCATTTAAATGGGTAGACTTTATAAGAAAATTACAGTGTTTGGTTGTTTATAGCCTTATAAAGCGGAATATGGTGGATAGGGACCATCAAAGTGAACAACTTTTACTATATAAACAACTCTGAAATGGCAAAAAAAAATAGCTGTTTAATACAAAAATTATTAACGAAAATATCAAAATATTATGAAACAGCTGTTTTTTTTTCTGATATCAGAGACAGAGTTGGTCCCAAAAGTTGTTCAGTTTGATGGTTTGTATCTACCATGTTCGGCTATTAATTACTCAAATAGTTTAATTTAATTTTGGTTAAAAATACAAGCTTTTAATATCAAAATCGCACCATAGCATAGTTAATTTATAAAATTCAAAATAATTTATTCAGTCTCGGCTGTTACAAGCACTTGTGAATGTCAAAGAAGCTACGCCATCGGTTCGCAAACCCTGAGCGGGAGACCTTGTAACGAGAACTGGCAAGAAACTCGTCAAAGGCTGCTTTTTTCTCCCTGTATATTTCATACAGAGTCGTCAACATTATAGAAGAAAATATATGATAGGCAGAGTATTAAAGAATGATATTATGTCTTATTAAATGAAAAAGAAACTTGCCTCAGATATTTTAGAGAAATCAGATCTAAACCTTGTGACATCTAGGTTGTCATCGAGGGTCTTTACATCTGGTAATGAACACTTGAAATCATCTGGAAATAATAATTATTTTTTATATAAAAGTTTAGTCTGTATGCACTGGAAAACAAAATACCTATTGCTCTATCTTCCTTCACCCAGTCGATTTCTCTTTCCTTTCGCAATTTCATCAGAGGCATTCTCAGGGAATGCAATAGCTCATGCCTGGGGCCCTACCGCCTAACTCAAAGCTTTAGCCAGAGCGATAGCAATGCTCTGTCCGTCCTTGTCATATCATAACACGATGACAAGGACGGACAGTGCACTGACGTCATAAACCAAAGCCAGAGTCAAAGCGATAGAGTTAGGCGGTAGACCCGCTGATCTTTAAAAAAAGAAAAAATTTGTATAATTTATTCATACTTAAACTAGTGGCTCAACTGTAAACCCTCCGACTGAATCGACAAAAAAATTGTCTAGTCACATTACGTCCCCTTGCATTTGGTCTACTTCGTCCATTTCACAAACATCCATTTTACATTTAGTCCACTTGGCAAAACATCCATTTCGAATTGGTATGGGTAAAGGTTATTATAAAGTAGACGATTATCTTAAAGATAAAGATCAAATGTGTGGAAATGACGTAACACAAAACTACAATAAGTACTTTGTTGCCAATAATCCTGTCACCCTGTTGTAATTATCTGGTCAATTAAAAAAGTTTGGAACAAGTGGTAGGAAAATATAGACGAAAGTACTTAACACCTTAAACGCCACCATACAAACATATTTTTTACAATTCATGAATGAAACACTAAAAATAAATTAACAAAAATAAAAACGTTTGTAGAACATTTCAGATTTCATACACAACATCAAAAATAAACGAAAATTTCCTTTGGGGAAAAAAGAAAATTAAAAGTTAATTTTAAAATTGAGGTCACCGGTGACCTACACGGCGTCTAAGGTGTTAATAATTAAGTTTATTTGAAACTTATTTGACTTTGACTTTGATATGGGCAACTTACATATAAATATGGGAGAAGGTCAATGAATTCACAAGGAATATAATAAGTCTGTGGAGAAGGTAAACTTATTTTTTTTTTTTATATTATTACAATTTTGCCGTATGGATTGAATAATGCAACTGTCAATGAGGCAAATATGTGGATGCTTGCACTATGATTGTGCTGATCATCGGCAAATAGATGCATGAGTGGCCATCATTCATGAACATGTAAAGGAGCCATTAATCTGTGCGCAATACATTCTCGAGTGAAGTTACCGACGACAATGCACATTGTCGGGTCAGATTAATTGTATTGTACACATACAGCACAGACCGTACAACAAGTACTATAATGAAAGTAAAAGTGAGTGAAAGTGAAATAAGCTTTATTCAAATAAACTTAATTGTTAAGTACTTTTGAATCGTCTATATTTTCCTACCACCCGTTCCAGACTTTTTTAGCTGACAAGAAGAACGCGCGCAAGAAACTTATCAGCTGTAACAGCCATAAGTAACGATATTTACAAACTTGAATGTCTGTGACATACAGGCAAGAGAAAAGAGAATAATTATAATCATTACCACAGCAGATCCTGCATATGAACCTAAAACTAAAAGTGAGGCAAGTTTTACTTGTATGAAACTACTCTATTTCGGAGTATCTTGCATGCAGGATTTTTTCTTTTCTGGATAAACAGCCAGTAGTTTTTCCTGACTTGCCCACCTCAAAAAGTTTTAAAATTATGCCTGCATGTAAGGAAGCTGCAGAGGTTTTGGACACAGCGTACGTCATACCATTCATTACTCATATTACAGTTCACATTAAAATTTGTTCTGTATTCTACGATCACTGCATACTTACTACGTTAAATACAGGAGTACAGGGACCTTACTATGAGCTCTTATAGCAGGGCTTATATTGAGCTGCCTTACTTTTTTCGTACTATGACCTCAACGGTTAGTATGAAAGCAGGCCTTAGGCTGTCCTGTTTAAGGCCTGCTTTTGAACTGAACGGTTTCTTATTTTTGATGGCAAGCCCCCAGGACACAAAATGAATCCACTTACCTAATGAAAAAGTTACATTCTCCTTGGTCTGGCACCAAATTAGCGGAATAAAAGCTAGATGTAATACGTAAAAATACATTTTGTAAAATTTTAAGCGAGCGCTACCAAGATCTTTATAGATATTATACCAAGTAGGTACCAAGCTTTAACTACTTAAATTAATTTTAATTTTCAAATTTAATTAGGACACTCGCAGACAGCACAGCTGACAGACTCGAAGTACGAACTGTCAATGTCATTGTCAAGTCTTCTTTTTTTGATGTGGCAATGGCAATCACTCCTTTTTACGTCAGAGTAATGTTCCCCAACGAAGAATACTTCTGCCAGTTTATGGTGTAGGAAGGGGAAGGATGGGTTTGGAGTTGGAGTTGGGCATACGTAGGCCGTACGATTTTTTTAATACCGCATAGAGTCTGTTCGGAAAGAGAACCGTTTTGGGCTTCGCACTCGATTACCATTTTTGAAATGTTGACGGCACTGTAAAGTTTTAGTGCGACTGTAATATCTTGATATCTGTCGAGTCAAGATAGTCGCACCATCGTAAACATGACAAAAACGATGATCAAGCACAAAGCCCACGACGGTTCTCTTTCCGAACAGACTCTAGCATAGCTCCCTTCAACAAGAGGAACTTCATGCAATGCGTAAGTTTTCCTTCTCGGCACAATAGTATCGGTTTTATTGTTTTGTAAAACCAGTACATTTATGTGCCTCTGCGAAATACATACAGCATTATTTTAAGAAGACATCTTGTTATCTGCTGGGGTCTATTTCATAAACACTAACGTAGTAAATTATAACGATCATTTAGTGTTTATTGAGTCGCCAATTTGAAACTAGAAAATAAACTACTCACAGTCACCACAATATTTGCAATTTTGGCGTCGCCAGCTCATGGCCCAGGGGGGGCAAATTAATATTAAAGAGGATGAGAAAGGTTTGAGATACGGAATTTATCGGAAAAGCAAGTCAATTGCACAGCCTTGACTTGGTTATTTTGCAGTTGGCTACTCTACATTTTTTAACCTCTATAATAAAAAAAAATATTTCATAAAAAATGGTAAAATTACTCTAATTTACCATAGTAGTTAATGGTAAATTATTTAACAACTATGGTAAATTATTGTAGTTTTACCATTATATTATGAAATAGGCCCCTGATAAAATACTTTTGATTTACAGTATTTACCATGCGTGTAGGGTTTGTTTGCCTCAGTATTCATGATATTCAGCAGTTTTGTAAACCTGCTACGCTACTTCAAGTAATTGATTTAATTTTGTCGCGAACTGTTCTTATTACACTATTTCTATTCATAGTTAATGTCACAGAAAAAAGAAAAAAAATCCACCCAGTAGAAGTCGCATGTGGGCGGTACTATGTAACATCGAATCTGCGTAGCTCCGCTTAACCACAGTACATATAAGTGAAAAACTTATATAAGTACTGTGGCTTAACTTTGAATTTTGCTACGTCGGCGTCGTCAGTCGTGTGAGTGAACGCTAAACAAAAACATCTTCAAAAACATTTAAAAATGCAGAGTTGCAATAAATAAGAGCAAAAACGATATCCACATAATATATCATTTATCAAACGGGTGCATAAAATATCAGAAGCAAGCTTTATTTAATTTATTTTGATTTTAGTTAAAAATTCAACAGATTTTTTCCTTTAAATTTCAAAACAATAAATATCCACCTTTATGCGTAATACATTTATGATCCATATTCTAACGCACTATTTGACTTAGGCTCGTATTATGGAATCAAACTCAAATTCAAATCTCTGCTTGAGTACAGTTAGAAAGGAATGGTGCTATTGATTGACTGTGAAGAGTTAAAAAGTATTAAAGTATCACCACAACAAAAAAGAACAAAGGCGAAAATATTATACCTATTGAATTTAAATATATATCGCACACAAACAAGTTGTAATAAGTTATAATTAGGAAATATAGCAAGCCGAGCTGTTGCTTCGAAAACATAACTGAGTTGAGTGTTGAGATCGGCAATATTTTAGAATTCCAAACTCGTTGTAGGCTTTCTCAAACATAAAACCGATAAGTTATACGCGGCGTTCGCCACCCGTGTGAAGCCGGGGCGGGGAAGCTAGGTAATTTAAATATAAGTATGCGATTAAAAATTAAAATAACTGCATGTCAACTAATAAATTTTCATAAATATGCGAATTATCATTTTTGAACATGTTAATCGATATGCGATACATATATTTATTGCCTAGCAACACTAAGAAATGTCAGGATTCCTTGATCGGGTGGAATTGCGTATGGTACTCGTATTCATTTGACAGTTCATATCGTATGGGATGACATAATTTAGATAATTTATGATACCATATGATCTGTCAAATGAATACGATTGACTTTACGCAATCGCCTAGCTGAAACTATTTAGGATAAGCTAAGTGAAAAATGTCAACCGACCCGGGGGGTAATTATGTAACTTTGTTGCAATCAACTTTGACAGAAATCGCAGTTACATTGCGGCTTTAGTAAGAACCAATGTGACAACAATCTTACATAAAGCAGCAATGTAACTGCGCTTTCAATCGATTTCAATCGAGAATGGTTAGCAACAGACTTACGTAATCCACGTACCGGTCTCCCTTATCTCGTTAAATATTTCTTAAAGTACTTTACGACTTAATAAATAAGGTAGTTAATCGCATTATTAAAATTACCGCTCCATACACCGTGGATACTAAGGCATCCAAGGCATTTCGACCGTCAATACACTGTGGATTCTTAAGCGTCCATAACTACCGGCCGACAAAAAAGCTTCATCCTGCTCTTGCGTGTAAATTTAGGCATAAGGCGTATGTTCTGTCCCTTTCTGTATTTATTAACTGTGAAGTTGCGCATCGACCGTTGACTGGTTTAATCTGTATTTTGTGAACAATTTGGATGTGAAGTTGGCAACGATACCATACGATAGCTCTGCCCGTCGTAGTCTAATGTTTTCTATTTGTTTTTGTCATTAAAGACCAAACTTCAGTGAAAGTTTAAATTTCATTCAAAAAAAATATCTGGATTGTCTAAAAGCAGTTCTTCAGTGGCCAAGTAAGTTAATTTATATTAAATTATTCATAACAAAATACGGTACTGAAGTACGCGTAACCGACCCACTAATGTTTTATTGTTTTTTGTAGAAAATATAATGTTTCCAGCTTTGATATTGCATTACATTAATTAATTGTTAATTATGTTTTGATTTATTTGCTTTTCTAACATCTTTCCTTTCATTAAAGCACTGGATTACTTATTTTAAAATTTGTAATGTGGCATCTAGACGCACACTTCACTTTGGATACCTAGGCATCCAGTTGTTTTCGTAATCAAAACTGAACCTTTTAAATCTAATCTATAAGGTTTTTTTCAATTTTATTTTGAAAATGACATTTATTACCCTTTAAATTGATACCAAATATGTATGTATAAACACACATGAAGTTAGCTGTAAATCGTTCACAAAATAGTATTGTTGAGCGGCTACTTAGTGACACCATATGACTTTTGAACGCATTTAATTAATTACTATATGCTTCTGTGTAGTTATTTCTTAACAATAGTAATCTAAAGAATGTTTTATTATGGGGTTAACCTTTATTTCAGTGACAAAGATGAAAGTATGATTGAAAAAAGTGTTTTTGTTTTGACCTGGCGAACTGAGTTCGCAATGATGGCGGTCAGCTCAAAGTTTCGTGTTCATAAATATAGGTTTAAATAAAAAATGTGTGAACCTGTGTTAATTTTAGTTATTTATTTGTAAAGTGTGAATCTTCAGAAACGTTTTGATTGTAAAAAAAGTAGAGCTACCAAATTAGTGGTAAGTTCTAAGCCAATTATAAGACAAACTCGGCCGTAAAAATCCAAGTGTGGTTAGTTCAGATGCTTAAATTAACTAAAGTACATTATAAAGTTATACAATTTATTTATTAACAGCAAGCTAGTTTCATAATTAACCGAAAAATTATAACTTCCATTGTCATTAATTATTTCTTGGCAAAAACAGAAAAACAATCGACAGTCGGCGCGGATCCATTTTGTATTTTAATAGCGCGGTGTATTGACGGTTTGGGAGTTGCGAGGATGAGTGAAGCGAGCGGGTAGCAGCGTTATAAATACGTATTATATATTATAATACGTATTTATAAAATAAATTTAATTTGGTACCAAGTTGCTATGGTAATACGATTGAATCTAAATAAGTAAACTTTGTGATTAATGTCTTTTGGATATTATAATTTTTTTTATTGTATCCAATTACGTGTTCACAAAGTATGTGTGCGTATCATGTAACAATTAAAAAGGGGGGCTTGGCTTCGATTTTTAAATGTGTTAGTTTGGTTACTCTGGTTTTCATACTAAATTGAGCTCATACGACTTCTAACTACTTTCTATGTTCTGTGGTTAATGTTGTACTCACCCTTTTTAATATAGGTACTATATTTATGGTACTCACCGATTTTAACTTTGAGACGTCACTACTTTTATTTTGTCCTATAGTGGCCCCTTTTTAATATACTATATCTATGTATAGAGGCCACCAAGCTGTCAGCGGCGGCATAGCGGCCGACTAAGCGGCCGACCAAGGAAATTTAAGTACTTGCGGCCGGCAGCGCACAGCACAGTTGGCAACACCAACTTAACGGATTTCTCATCAGATTTAACGGATTTGGGTTAGGCACCAAGGAAGGAAATTTAATTTGACGGTTAACGGATTTACTGATGGGAATAGTTATAACTAAAATTATTCATTTTTTGATATATTTGTGGACGTTTTCAGCGTGGTTGAATCAAAATAATTGAAAAATATGGCAATACTATTTAAACAATACATTTTGGGCTGAAAAAAATGGCAGTGCATACTACTCGCACTCGTACGATGTACCCAGTGAAGTAATCGGTACATATTATTTTGATCGATCGATATATAATTTCGACGGATTTTTGACGGAAAATATCTTGCTCGGAATTCTAAATTTGTTGTTGGCAACACTGAGCAGCTGTCAGTGTCACGAAGAAAATGAATTTTTGAAAACGAAAACAACCAAAATTATTTTTAATTTTAATCTCTAATAAAATTGTATGTATGTAAATAAACACTTTCTACTATGTCGGTGTTCAAAGTTACTCAGATTTTCGGTTCTTTTGTGCTTTTATTCTACTGTTCTCGTAGTGAAATAACCAGTGATGTATACAAGTGGCCAAGCATCGGTATTTCGGTGCTGGTGCGAAACAAAGCCCATACTTTGCCGTATTTCCTGACATGCATACATAATTTAGATTATCCTAAAGATCGAATATACCTCTGGTAAGTTTTCTAAAGTACTTAGTATTCATTTAAATAGGATACGAAAATATTTGGTCGACTAGGTTTGATAATCTTTTTGACCTATATTTCTAATATATATTCAGTGCTGTGATAAAAAAAATATTAGTTGTTCATTCACCCTGACAGTATAGAAGTATACGTTGTTGTAGTTATAGGGAACCGCCAAAGCATAAAACGAAGAAGTGCCTGCTACACGGCTGCTAACCACGTGATGTTAAGGCGCGTTCCAAACCTACACTCCGAGTGCAACCTAACTACAACCGAACGCTCTAACGGCGTTCCAAACATTTGAGCGTGACGTTCGGTTGACACAACCGTGTCGTTCCAAACGTCAGAGCGTTGCAACCAAACAACCATCAAAAATGATGGTTGTAAAACGCTCTGACGTTTGTCTATAGAAAAAATGTCAATGTCATTTGACATTATTTTGTATTTTTGATGTTTTTATGTCTAATTTTAAAAATAATCATGGTAGATCCGCAAAAAACGGATTTTATTTGATGTAGTATAAAGAAAAGTTTAAATTATTCGTATTCCAAATGGAAAATGAAGAATTTGTATTAACATTGACATTTAAAGTTCTTGGTCGTTCCAAACCTTAGAGCGAGTTAAAAAACAACCAAACAAACGGCGCTCAAACGTTCTGAACGCAACCTTATATTATGGTTAGTCAGGGAAAAAGGCTCTTTAAAATTATTTAACTTAAATTGGTCTTTTTAGGATTTACAGCGACTTCAATGAAGACAACAGTATAGAAGTATTAGAAAAGTGGGTAGAGAAACATGCTCCTGAATATAACGGGGTTCTACTTACCACTAACAGTACAAGTGGGCCTCAGCACTCGGACGAGAAGCAAGCCACCCACTGGAGCCCCGAACACTTCAGGCATGTCATCGCACTGCGGGAAAAAGCTCTCGGCTTTGCGAGGAAGTTGTGGGCTGATTATATCTTTGTAAGGATACCTTTTTATTGCTTCAAAACCATGTTTTATGATAACTTACTATTTCTTACTAATATTATAAATGCGAAAGTCCGTTTGTTTGTTTGTTATGCCTTCACGTCTTAAATAGTCAACCAATCATCATGACATTTTGCATACACATTGTCAGAAAAAGATAGAAAAAGACATAGGGTACCTTTTATCCCGAAAAAATGTTCCGTTCTCGAGGGATAGCAAAAAACATTCCACGCAGACTAAGTCGGGGCTAGTTTATCTATTAAAATTGTTTATTTAACATGTTCAACGCCGTTGTATCTTCTAGTATACACCCAATGTCCTCATTGTTAAGCTTAACGAGGCAGCTGTGAGGAACATTAAGTCCATAGCCATGAAGTGGTAGAGCATGTTTCTTCCCTTTTTTGCATTGTGAACAGATGGGATCCTCTGTCCGTTTGATCACTGACAAGTGTCTGTTTGGAGGACAGTGTCCTGTCAGTACTCCTACAATCGTTCTTATATTTCGCCTGCTTCGTTTCAGCAACTCTCTAGTTTTCTTCTTATCAGCTGATTTGATGGAGATCTTAGACTGTCTACAGTCCTTTCGTTTCATCCATCTTTGGTTGGTTTCTTTGATTGTTCTTATTTCGATTCTTAGTAATTCTATGTGTGATTGGTAGTCTTGGTTCAGGGCCAATGAAACTTAGGACTAAGGCTTTAGGATTTTAGGGATTAGTGATAAGTTTTCTTAGCTGTGAAAATGATTATTAAATCTATCATAATAATAAGAATAATTACAAAACTGTAAAATAATTTAATCATTATTCGCCATTTTTTGATGTAGCAATTTTCTTTCACAGATGATAGACGCAGACGTGTTCCTCACAAACAATGAGACACTTAAATTGTTGGTTGGCAAAGAGTTGCCAGTGGTGGCTCCGATGCTTATATCGGACGGACTGTATTCCAACTATTGGTTAGATGCCCTCACGTAATGTTCTGCAGCATGCTGAGTGTGATGCTTTTTCTACTTGATTTAAGCTTTTGTCAACCATATTGCTCTGCTATCATCACTAGTGTTTAGGAGTAATCATATTGGTAAGTACATGATATGGTAATGCCTAATAATTCTCATAACAAAATTATCATAGCTGCTTGAACCTGTGGGTTGATTGAACAATGTAGATAATTTTATCGTAGATGATCATTAGTTGTTTATGTGGCAGGTGCTATCAATGATTTGTGCCTTGGATCTAACCACTAGCAATTTCAAATCAAAATTCAATTTATTGTAATAATGAATCGAGGTAAAATCTGTTTATCCTTACTTGTCCTATTTGGTAATCAATGCTCACCCAACTCTTTTTGAAAATATAATCATTTATGAAATACGGCGTATGGTTTTACACATAGAATAAGAAAGAAATTGTTACTTTTTAATTTAATGAGTCAACATAATTTATTTTAAATAGCCTTTTAAGTTAAAAAACCGTATGACAACTTTTTACTAAACAAGACAAGACGTAAGGATAAACAGACTTATACCTGATTTGAATATATTGATGCGATGCCAAGCTTATAAAATATTGCGAAGCGAATGCATTTCAAAAGAAAAGCGAAATATTTGTGTTAGGAATTATCTCGGTTCAAACCCAAACAACAACTAAAGTTCTAATAAAATTGAAAAAGTTTAATTGTATTGCTTTAACTGTAATAATATTATGTTGCACGGCAGAGCACCTCAGTTACATTGGCATGATGTTTTTCCTTGGATTGACATTAAGCAAATTGCAGCATGATTATATATTTCTTTCCTACCATATTTCCACATTAAAGCATGCTCATGCTCAATACTTAACTAACGCGGTATAAAACTTCTGTACCCAAAAGAAAGGTCTGTGCCCAGTTAATGCCATATTTGCGTGCTGTTTTAGTTACTCTTAAACGAATTTTATGTGAAGATAACTCGAGAATTGAATTAATTTTGCCAAAACTTCCGTGATTCAATTACAATGCGATTAATTTAACAATGTACAACTGAAGTGACTAACTTTAGAGCGCTTGCGGTACAAAACGACGTATCCTAACTAAAATTTACTCTTTGCCATTCATTATCGAGTAAAGTTGCAGTGAATCACTGTCTATGTCAATTTAAATGCATTGTACAGGTGTGGAATGACGGATAACTACTACTACAAGAGAACAGACGATTACCAGCCTATTCGTAACCGGGAGCAGCTGGGATGCTATGCGGTGCCGATGGTCCACACAGCTGTGCTCATGTCTCTGCGAAGGAAGGACTCGGACCTGATTACGTACAATCCCGAAAAGATTAGCAAATACGACGGACCGGATGATGACATTATTGCATTTGCCATTAACGCTAAGAACCATGGTGAGTGAAAACTATATTCTTACCTCATTGGTGAAGTAGCTAGCACGAGCCTGGTGTTCGTGTAAACGCTTGCCCTCCTTCTCGCTTGATGGTAAAAACAAATACAAAGATCGGCAAATAGTAGAAAGTCAGTCACTTATTGACCGAGAGCGATCGCGAAGCGACTCTGCTTCAGCTTGGGCAAAATGCTGATCAGATCAGTTGGGTGTGTATAGTGATCTGAATCTCCTCCATTCAGTCCCTGGATAGCTATCATCAGATCACAGCTAGATCAATTCTTGGCGGAGAACCTTGGCTTCAATTTTACCTCGTTAGTATGAAAATCGACTGGTGGCTTTATTCAAATAAACTTAATTATTAAGTACTTTTGAATCGTCTATATTTTCCTACCATCCGTTCCTGACTTTAACTGACAAGAAGAACGCGCGCAAGAAACTTATCAGCTGTAACAGCCATAAGTAACGATATTTACAAACTTGAATATGTCGTTACCAGATAATTACAACAGGGTGACAGGATTATTGGCAACAACATAGACTTATTATAATTACTTCAACAAAGTACTTATAGTAGCAAGTTATGTGTTACATCATTTCCACGCATTTCACAGAGCTACTAGTATAAATCTTGTTCAGTATCCCTTTTACTTGAAACGGTTTACTAAGATAGGGTGATGGAACCAATAGCAGACCAGTCACCCAAAGCTGACCAAAACGAGGTTTTATTGCAATATTAAAACAACAAAGCGTGCAAAGTTTGTAATTTTTTGTTTCCCACTATATCTGTCAAGCCTCATATAAATTTGCTTCTTATTAGTGGAAAAATGTGACGTTCTCTTGCTGCAACAATGGCACCGAGCGAGTGGTCAAGATTTTTACTAAGACTAAAAATTTCGTATTACTTTGAAAATCGTGATCCATCTTAAATTATATTTTAGTTTGTGGATTTTCTACCCATTATAGTTAATAAGGAGCTATGTTTTTATACATCTTTAACAATATTTGTGCTATTTACTACATAATATGGTTTACTTATGTTTTACTAAATAGTCAAGTCGAAATCCGCTTAAGTGGTCCACTATTGGTTCCGTCACCCTACTCATTGAAACCAGAAATGATAAACTGCAAGTAACAACAACCATCAACATTGTACACAGATATTCCTCTCCACATATGCAACGATCACCTCTACGGGTTTGTGCCCGTACCCTTAGAAGACAGTGACGATCCGAAGAACGACCACGAACAGCTCCTCAACATCAAGCTGGAGGCGATCGGCCGCCACACGCCTGTACCTTTGGACGAGTCGCTGGCAGAATTGGTGCAGTTCCCGCAGCGCTGGAAGTTTGGCTTCGGGGAGATATTCCTCATCAACTTGGAGAGGAGGAAAGAGAGGCTCCGCCTTATGGAGCTCAGCTTTAAGGAATTGGGGATGGATGTGCAATTGGTGAAGGCGTTTGATGGCAGGTACTGTGTCTTATGCTGCAGTCAGACTATCGCGCTGTCGAGAATCTTCTCGTTGTCGTGTTGTACAATAATAAACTATGAGTCAAGGGATTAAGGTTCATTTTCATGAAATCTCTACAATTTATTTTCTTTAAGGGTGCATCGTGCGTCCACTAGCGCAATAACTATGTAAAATAAAATTCTGAAAAATATAAAAACTATAATTAGCTATCAACTAATTTATTTTATTTTATTTTTATTTATTAGGGATAATAAACAGCGTTCACAATTTAACTTATGATCTAAATATTAAGTAAAACAAATTTGCTAATTGCGAAGCCCACACCATCATCCACGGGTTAATTATGTGATACTCAATTACTTACTAACTAATGTGACAAAAGCTAACAAAAAGATAGCACATAAAACATTTTATGGTTTTATGACATTTACATTTACATTTTATGGATTATTTTGAGACATAAACTAAAAAAAAAACTTTTAACTTTATAAATTTTCAAATAAGTAGGTATACTAGAAAAATTTCAACTCATCACCATATCATTTTCTCAGGCGGGACGCGAACCCGCAATCAATGGAGTCACTAGTGGGATCATCGAAATCCTACCAGTACCAAGTACATTTGGTACAATACTCTTTCGCGTGGCTAGCGTTCATTGATCAATGTGAGGAATTTAGTATGCGTTAAATTCTTAGTTTAAACGTGTTTGTGTAGCTAAAACCTGGATTAACGCCCAAAGTGAGCTAATTATAGTTTTTATTTTTATTTTATTTAATAGGTAAGCTAACAGCTTAACATATACAATTTATTATAAAAAAATCATTTAAAAACAAAAGACCTTATATGTTAGCCTAATAAAAGCTTACACAACATTAACCAAGACAAAGACAACAATATACCTAATACAATTCATGAATACGAATGATTGCAATTAAGAATAAAATAAGTCGAACATTTAAAATTATATAAGTAATAAAATGTTTAACAAGATTATGAAATAAATCAATTATTGGACAGCTCAAAAGAAAACAGGCAAACTACACTGCATGATAATCAGTGACATCCAAAATGATTTGCTAAGATGCTCAATAATCTTACGTTTGGATTTGTTGAAAGAGTCAGAGAACACGTCTAGATCGGGAATATGCACCTGGATTTCATGATATTCTTTGCAAATTCTAACAATTGGACTATGATGACCAAGGTTGGTTTTACATCGTGGTATATGGAAAACTTTCGTGATCGGGTTCCTTGGCATGTGATAAGGAACCGCAAGAGAAATCTGCTTTAAAATTTGTTCGCAGTCAGAAGTGTTGTTAACAGTTCTGTGTAGAAATGCTAGGTCAAGTGATTTGCGACGATCCTTTAAAGTCTGCATTTCAAAAAATGATCTGCGCTGATCATTTATTGTTTTCAATCAATTATAGTTTTTATATTTTTCAGAATTTTATTTTACATCGTTATTTCGTTGTAATGATTTTTTCTTGATTGGCGGCGCTAGTGGACGCACGATGCACCCTTAAGTGAAATTAAACTTTAATTACCTTACTCAAAGTTTCTAATTGTACAACACAACGAAAAGCTTCGCGATAGCTTGATAGTCTGGCCATAGCATTACAGTGTTTTGAAGATAACTATGAAATGTATTTGAACAAATAACTCACATTATTATCCGCCTCTGTGGTCTAGTGGCCCACACGTGTAAGACGCAGGGGTCCCGGGTTCGAAATCTAGGGGGGTACAATTTGTACTCGGTTTGGTTGGTGGTAGGGCTTATTTCAAGTCTGCCTGGCTGCTGGCTGGTGTTCCGGCAGTTAGAAGTAAGATAGCCAGTGCCTCAGTGGTGAGGATTCCGGGTGTAGTGCGCTTACTTTTGGCCTTATCAGCACTTAACATCAGGCGAGGTGAAGGGCAAGCACTATTCTTTCTATTCTATTCTATTTCGTTGTGAATAAAAAAACAGAAGTAAGGTTGTGTATTCTTGGTGTTTTTAGTATTTATAGACAAATTATGCTAATTTTAAGACAAAATAATTGTTGGTACTTCGTCCGGTTTCATTTTTTTTATCTCATGTGGTTTCCAGATTGTGGAATGTTATGTGAGAGTGGATAAGAACGTTTATAACATATGATTTTACCTCAAATATCTTGACATGAATATGGCGAGGAGCTCGGTGGCGCAGTGGTTTAGCGCCTGGCCCAGCGATTACGGAAGTTAAGCAACGTTCGCATGAGTCAGTCATGGGATGGGTGACAAAAAATTTATTATCTCGAGCTCCTCCGTGCTTCGGAAGGCACGTTAAGCCGTTGTCCCGGCTGCATTTGCAGTCGTTAACATCCACCAATCCGCATTGGGCCCGCGTGGTGGGTTATGGCCCATCCTCCTTACCACCCATAAGGAAGGCCTGTGCCCCAGCAGTGGGGACATCAAAAATAGCTGATGGGCATCTCGAGGCTTACAATGATATGTGTATAGAGTAAAGTAAATATTTATTGGTTTCTTTGTAATTTTCAGGAATCTAGACATGAATAATCTTAGGAAGCACAACATAAAACTGATGCCCAACTACGAGGATCCATATCACAAGAGGTAAGAAAGGAAATCATTTATTCTTCTCTCAACTTAAGAGCCGCGCTCTTGTCTGTGTAGCTTCCTCCACTCGTTTCTGTCCAAAGCCAGTTCCTTGGTTTCTTGGTAAGACACAACGTTCACCATCTCTTTGATCTGTTCCATATAGGCTGTTCTTGGTCTTCCTCTTCCTATCTTTCCCTCTATTTTTCCTTCTATAATTTGTCGTGTCTTATCAAGTGGCCGATCATTCTACCTCTTCTATGATTTTCAATATCTGAAGTTTTTCATTTACTCTTTTCAGTACTTCCTCATTTGCCACCATCTCAGTCCAGCTTATCTTCTCCATCCTTCTCCAACATCACATCTCGAATGCTTCTAATCTTTCTGTATCTCTCTGCGTCATTGTCCATGTTTTATCAATTTATTATTATTTGTCAATTTATTTAGTTCATGTTAATTTATATTTTTTGTTATTTAAACCTCTTTTTATGAGAATAATATTAAAACGGTACAGAATTTTTAACCGACTTCAAAAAAAAGTAGTTCGTTGGAATCTTTTATTTTATTAGATAGATAAAAAGTTTATTTGCTAAAACACACACATTCATACAAATAACATTACATAGGTAGGTACATTAAGTTAATAACTCATAAAAAGAAAAAGTACAAACAAAATGGACATATTAAAGAGATTATATTTTTTTAATTGATAAAATATTCAATACATAAGTGACACCGTTATTGTGATGTGTTTTGACAATAGTCATTTTTTTTAATAAATGGTATTTAACACAATTCCAGGCCCATGAAGGCAGGAGAGGTGGGCTGTTTCCTGAGCCACTACAGCATTTGGGAAGAGGTAAAATTTCATATTTTATTTATTTATTACTAGCGGCCATCCGGAATATTCCCGCATGGACTCTGTCTGATCTTTGACCAGCCTTTCTATTGTCTAATTTCAAAATCTATCGCAATCGCTTTCAGGATGTAACACATTGATGCTTCTTTTTGCCACAAATAAAAACTTAACACAGAAATGCAGCAATGTGTCACATCCATAAGATGTATAAGAAGCTGGCATAGTGGTAACCATTATTGAATTTCGACGGAAATATAGGAAATATTTCGGAAATATAATGGTGCACGATGAAACCATGTATATCGTTAGGAGATTTATAGACGAACAAAAAATGTCGATGATATAAAGTCCTAAAGCGCAACGTTTTCGAGATAATCCGGGGAATAAGTTTAGATTTTTATCTCAGGATCTTTAAAATGGATGGATCTCGGAAACGTTGCAACATTTTTTGTTCGTCTATAGATAGATCACCTATCGACATACACAGGTTACATCGTGCGCCGCTATATTTCCGAAATTCCCGTCGAAAATCAGTTATGGTAACCACTATGCGAATATGTTCAAAGCCCTACATCACTACATATTATCCGTCTGTCTGTCTGTTCGCGATAAACTCCGAAACTACTGAACGGATTTTCATTCGGTTTTCACCAATTGATAGAGTAATTCTCGAGGAAGGTTATAGTAAATAATATAAGTTGAGGTTTTATGTAAATTGATAGAAATATGACAATATTTGTTAAAGGAGTCGGCAAAAATTAAGCCGTCTGGGAGCTTGCATCGAAAACGCTGCCTAAACCTTTCGAGCTACAACAAAATAATGTATGAAGGAATTGTTTCTCTATAATAGGTCTACAAAAAAGTCCGCGACGGCATATGTCTATCTTTTAAGGATAGCTTACTATAGCCATTTTAACTTTTTTTTAAATGGTCACAAATGTGGTATCGCAAAAGGTATATAGACGGAAACAGTATTAATCCTTATCAAATAAAATGCTTTCGTTACTATAAGCGTTTCATGCACATAATTTTAGCCCTTTACACTATATAGTTTAAATAAATATCTTAGGAGCTATCGCAAAAAGTTTACGCGCGCGAAAATAAATTCAAGCGCGTTTCTCATACCGATGATGACGGGACTCTAACGGGACGGGTACAGACTTTTGGAGCGAAAAGAAAGGAACCGAAGCGAAGCGAGGGCGGGTCGCTAGTTTATAATATTAGTAAGATGAGATAAATGCCTTGTTTCGGTATCTTCCAGGTGGTATCCCGAAACATCGCCTCTGCATTGGTTCTGGAAGACGACTGCCACTTCGTGCCGTACTTCCGGCACCGGCTGCTGCAGCTGATGAGCGAGCTGGAACACCTGGATTGGGACCTCGTGTAAGCAATAAACGATAACACTTGTATTATCTTTAGTATTATATTTAGTAATGACGACCTGAGTGGTGCAGTGGTCAACATGCCGCCTACCACGCAAGAGGTCCCGGGTTCGATTCCCGGCCGGGCACAAATTGAAATCATGAATTTTAATTTCTGTGACGGGTCTGGGTGTTACTATGTATAATTAGTATATAAGTAGTATATCAGTTGTCTAGCACCCATATTACAAGCTTTGCTTAGTTTGGGGCTGTGTGAAATTGTCCAAGCATTTATTATTTATTATTATTATTATTCGCCCGCGACGTTGCTCTTTTGTCTACTACTACTACAACGAACTATATTTTTACAAAAGCTATTGTTTGTAAATAAACTATAGAACCTTGACTTTAATCTCAACGTTTGAATTTTTGATACATTATGTACTTAGCGAGCAATAAATTTAATTAAGATGAGGGCGCCACTTGAGGGCACTAATCACCTTAAATGCGATAAAACTATTTCCAGAATGAAGTTGCGGGCAAAAGATAGTTTGAATTGTAATATTTTCATTGTCTTGGTACAGGTACATAGGTCGCAAGATCCTGCTAGATGATGAGGAGGAACAAGTGACGGAGCACCTGCGTAAGCCCCTATACTCGTACTGGACATTGGGCTACGTACTGAGCCGACGGGGCGCAAAGAAACTGCTCGATGCGGCGCCATTGAACAAAATACTGCCCGTCGACGAGTTCCTGCCTATTATGTTCGACCAGCATCCCAAGTAAGTATAGAGATATCTAGAACAAGGGACCGAGCACCTGCGTAAGCCCCTATACTCGTACGGGACATTGGGCTATTTTGTCCAACGGCGAAACTCTCCGTTGGACAAAATACTGCCCGTCGACGAGTTCCTGCCTATTATGTTCGACCAGCATCCGAAGTGAGTATAATGATGGTCAAAGTGTGTGGGTGTGTGTGTGTGTGTGAGAGAGAGAGATATAGTGAAAGAAAGGGAGAGAAATAGAAGAGGCTCAATCGCGCTAATTTTCAACGATAAAACTATAACTAAATCGTTGCCAGTTTCGTTTACGTTTTAACGCTTTACAAAGGGCAGAAAAGTCACTATAAAATGTAAAAACTTGGCTGCATAAACTATGATTCCTTTCTCTTTTTCCAAATTAAGAACGCGAAATGTCAACTTGACTTCAATTTGACATTGCCAGCTGACATTTAGTCGACAGATACCACAGATTAATAAGTGAACAAGTACAAGCTCATTTTGAATCACAGATTCAAAAATTAAAAAGTAGGTAGGTATTACTTTAGCATAAAATGCCGGGTCTCCTTTACACGCATTAGTTTAGTTAAAATTGTTGAAAGCTATGCCTAGAGATCCTAGATCCTATCCTAGATCCTATGCCTAGGATACCAATTTTGGACTATTTAATTGAGAATTCAAAAGCTAAACCAAATATTTTTAGGTAAATATAACCAAAATTGGCCATTGAAGAGTTCCTGCCTATTTGTTCTATAGGTGCTCAAAGCATGTGTGAGAGAGAGGGGAGAACAAGAGAGAGTAGGATCAAGTATCTGAGAACTGGTGTCGCGAAGTGTGTGACTTTTTTAGGATGTGTGCCTTTGTGTTAAGAAATTACAGTACTTTAAGATAAAGAATGGGCATCGGAATACATCGGAAACAATCATCTAAACATAACAAAGACAATACAAAAAGTAGGTTGACACTAAAAGTCATTTATAATTTCAATTTTATTGGATTGAAATAAATATCAACGTCATTTCTAAGAAAAGATAACCGTTAAAGATCGCCGATTATTTATCTTGATGTACTGTATATTTTCTACTCATTTTCATGTCATGAAAGGGCCTTTATATAAAATAAATAAAAATAAAAATAAATAAAATAATGTTTATTCACTTTCATGACACAATAACAAATAATTTTTGAAGCCCCCTTTTAAGCAAAAAAATGCCTGTGCCAAGGGACTCCGCTCTGTATTACTTATTTATCTATGACAGTCAATGAAATTTCCTTATCTAAATACTTAGTTATAAAACTTAGTTTCTATTAAAATATTTATCCTTATTAAGAAAAGATTTTTTATTTATTTAAAGCTTAAGACTCTGGTTCCGTAGCGATTTTGCCGCTGACTGCAGCTCTCTCGTTTGCACAGTTCATGTTTTCTCAAAATTTCTTAAATCCGAGTGCGCAATTGAAAAATGTGTTTCGGCCACTTTTCGCAATATAAGAATACGGACATTTC
Organism: Agriphila straminella; assembly: GCA_950108535.1. Taxonomy (NCBI): domain Eukaryota; kingdom Metazoa; phylum Arthropoda; class Insecta; order Lepidoptera; family Crambidae; genus Agriphila; species Agriphila straminella. The sequence continues at coordinate 1,436,406 of OX467303.1, read as the reverse complement.
AACATATATTTCAATTTCGAGTTGCTGAAAAACAACAAGTTATCGTATTTGCCAGTTCAAATAACTGTTAGAAACGATAACTTTTTGTACTTTAGCAACAAAGAACTGAAATATATTTTAAAATGTCTGTAATCTTATATTGCGAAAAGTGGCCGAGACACATTTTTCAATTGCGCACTCAGATTTAAGAAATCTTGAGAAAACATGAACTGTGCGAGCGAGATAGCTTCAGTCAGCGGCAACATCGCTACTGAGTCTTAAAATCATCCAAAAGTATATTTTGTCCTCATCACAGCGAAACATGGAAGGCCCACTTCCCCAAACGCGATCTGGTGGCTTTGTCCGCGTCCCCTTTGCTGGTGCATCCCACGCACTACACAGGACAGGACGGCTACGTCAGCGATACGGAGGACTCGAACGTCGTCAAACCGGACACTGGCCGGACCGAGCTTTGAGCCGGACGACGTCTGTGCCACCAAAAATCGTGAAATTTTAACCATCTGGTTCCCGCAGGGTGGTTCCACTCATGATTATAAGCAACTTTTACTATGGGGCCAATCCTCACTGCGAAACAAAATAGTAGATTGTTATACAAGACGCTAAAAGTACCCATTGCATACGAGGTATTTTTATTCCCGAGCTTTAGCGAGGGAATAAATAGAAACCGAGTTACAATGGGTTTTAGCGTCGTGTGTTACACTATACTTTTCACTACGATTGCGAGAAAATAAAATACAATATTAAATAGTTTATACCTATTTACTTCCGTAAACGAATCCACTCGTTTTTCTTTCCTCCACTCCACTTTATAAACTTTTTGTACAATATTTAAATAAATGATTTGTGCTTGACGGCAGAAGATTAAAATTATTTATTTCCTATTACAGTCACAATTCAATAACAATTCAATCAGTTTGTAATTATAAAAAAATTCTAAAGATTTCGCGCCATGGTACCTTTTTTTAATTTCTGCTGTAGCAGCTAAGCAACACAAACACGCATTCTACGATTCACTCTGTACACAGAGTTTAAATAAGTCTATGATTTTACCGAAGAGATGCTTTTAGTTCCATTTTCAAAAATAAGAATGAGAAACTGGGGGCCTATTACGAAACTTGGTCACGATAGTCGTCCGCAGTTCGTCCGTTATAGTTATTACAAATATTTTCAATGTAGCTATCGTAGTCCATAGTCTATTGAACGAATAATGACGGATCCACTAGAGAGAAACTGACAAATTTACGCAATCACTTTGCAATATCGCATACGCAAGTGCTTTGTAATAGGAATCAATCAGAACGAAGCACGGACGCAGCCGCGTGTATCGCATTAAACTTTTCGTAATAGACCCCCAGTATTAAGTCGAGCGAGTTTTTATTCGTGATTATGAATAAAGACTTTTTCGTTTTAGTACGCTCATTGGTAATAGACAAACATTAAAAAAGAAAAAACTTTATCCCCTAGGGCTTATTATGCTATTTTATCTCGACTCTTGTACGTTACAATGACGCACTTTTTGAGCAAGAGGAGTGAAAAATACATTAAGGTCGAGTAGGTATTGTGCTTTTGTATGGAACAGCAGATTTTTTTTCGCACTAAGAGGGTTGGCCCCATAGTAAAAGTTGCTTTCAATCATGAGTGGGGAACCACCCCACTGTGATACCAAATGATTAAAATTTTAGCGTGTATAAAAATTACAGAATAGCCGCTCGCAACCAATCGCTGTCGCATCAAACTATGGCGCTACGCAAAATGCATGTCATAAAAGGTCCCAGTCACTCTTCAGTTTCAAAAAGAAGACCAAAGCTAAAAGATATCATTAACCTTTAAGTGCGATACACACCGGATGCGTAAGAGTATGCGTATGCGTACGCGTAGACGTTCCATGACGTTGTAATGTCTGAAACTTTATGAGACATGGCACACCGCTTGCGTAACGTACGCGTGCACGTAGACCGATGCGTAACCCTACGCATTGCAGCTCCCATGAGACAAACAGGCTGCGTACCTACGCAGAACGAAACGCATTGATGACGTTGTACTCAATGGCATTCTCTATTGGACGTCACACCGAACAAATTCGAACACGCACGTATCTTTGCTGCGCGTCACTTCGCGCGTGTCTACGCATCCGGTGTGCCCAGGCCTTTAATATTTTATTAAAAACTTTGGCTTAGCTCTGAAACTATCTTTGCAATTGAAACTTAAGGCGAGGCCAGTTCACGATTTGATGAAAAGATCGATTTTTGAACTTCCAATGTGAAGAACGGATGTAGAATTCTACTTCACAAAAAATACTGTAGACTGTACATTATGTCATGAAACACAATAACCGAACAGAATATTGAAAAATGGCATGGTTACTCTGTAAAAAAATCCTGAATAACACCATAAAATTAAACTTCAAATCGTCAGATTTCGTTATTTTTAACGACAGTGATATGATTTTTTATGCAAAAAGGATAGCTTTTTTATCGATCTAACACAATAACCGAGTACATTTTAAATAAATGATCAAGTATTTCAGAAATCAATAAAAATGTACTAAATTTCGTCAAATTTCTGGCGAAGCGTCAATTAAAGCTACGCAATATTCAACCTTATTCTAAAGACCTAGTGAAAGAGTAAATTTCGGGAACTGCCTCGCCTTAACGTGATTGGCGGCTAGGATAATGTTTTATGTCTAACCAAAATATAGTTTTGTATGGGGTCTTTTATACGATTTAAGGCCGATTTTATAACCTATCCTCAGAAAGAGGCTTACTAAGGATTTGTTGCCTAGATATTTCTGTAGACGGGAAATCACAACAGTTGCCTAGTAACAAGCTAGTAGCAAATCCATAGTATTGATATCCATCTATTACTGAAAATAGATTATTGAAATGGGCCGTTAAAAATAATGAATTAGAAAAAAGTGAAAATTATGGAGATACTTATGAAGTATCTATTACTAATATTAGACTTATAACAGCCATATTATTTGCCATGTTTATTAAAAAAATATACAATTATCTCTAGTAATATTTTAGTCTGCTGATGTAATATCAACAAGTGTTATATTATATTTTCAATTGTTTTCAAAGTGTTATATTCAATCAATCAATTAATTAAATTAATAATTAATTAATTGATAATAATTAATTTAAAAAACTACATCGTTAATTTTTAAGTATATCCTAATAAAGGAAAAGGGGATATCAGTACCCGTAGCACGAACAGCTATCGAGAAGTTAGCTGTTCGTGCTACGGGTACTGACCACTTTACTACATAATATTATCTGTGCAATTAAAAGTATAAACAATAATGATTTAAATTAGCCTGAAAATATCTGGAAAATATCTTGATTAGCGGCAAACTCACAAAAATAGCAAGACGCGTGTGTAGACGCATTCATTCTTTGCATGATTTACTTAAGGCGCTGTAGGTAGTGAAACTGGCGCCGCCACTACATTTATTTTTATTACTCGTAAACCAAGTCAATATTTAAAAAAAACTCAAGTAATAATCTCTTAAATTGTCTCTTATATTTTTTGAATAACTCTTCAACAGTTATCATTCATTCTGTAAGTTTTAAAATCCATAATTGCCAAAAGGGGTCAGTTTGAGCTAAAATGTATTTTGAAATATTTTCACTACCACCGCGCCTTAAACAAGACAGTCTGTTTCCATTACGCGCGTGTAAGTCTGTGAATGAGCTTTAAATCCACAAACCAGTAAAATGTTGGCACACAAACAAACCTCATTATCCTGACTTATTATGAAATATTGAAACTTTCGGAAATACTTGATTAGTAAAGGGAGAGATATGCCCGTTACTTTTTTTAGATGTACTTAAAAATGTATCGTTTATATTCTTTAATTAATAATGTCAATGATAGACGTTAACATTTTAAGTCAACAGGAAATGTATTTAATTGATTTAAGCTTGAAATAATTTTTATAATATTATTTGAATATAATTCTTCTATTCTGAGTTTTACAATGTGCGCAGTTCGGTCATTCCCAGTCGCCACCACCAGTTTCGCCTCCACTGGGGCCGTACCGGCTAACTTTTCGAACTTCGGTGGGTCTGCCAAGCTTCAACTTAAGACAGAGAAATCGAAGTAAAGCAATTTCCTATTGTACTTTTTGTATTTTAAGATATCGATGTTCGTGTGACATCATGAATTGGGATTTGTCATTTTGGCCCGATTGGGGCTCGATTTATCTGTTTTAATTTTAAACCCGGCAGACTTTTCGAAGTTCGATGCGTTAGCCGGCACGGTCCCTGGGGGCGATTGGGAATTTGACTGTATTTATGCTATGTAAATAATACCTTTACTCACCCTCCGATACGCTTTATTTCGTTTGCATTTAATACTATTTTAGTTTAATTATAATTATGTTGGAAACTAGAGTAAATAAGAAAAGCATGCCCTTAAAATGCCATAAACTTATGTCATATCTTGTGTTGATTGTCACTTATTCCATCTGACAGTTCAATTAGAATTAATTGCAGTTACTTTCGTAGCTTTACTAAGAACATGGATTAATTAAGGAATGTATTCTGGGAGCCTATTTTTATAAATTCTTTGTCCGGCGTCGAGCGTTCTTAACCACTCATTTTCAGGCGACAAAGCAAAATCCGTATTTTTGAATCGCTCGTTGGTCAGCAGCCGTTAGGGGTTTAGAAGTGATATTTAGTGTTGATTTAGTAGTAAATTGTGACATTACATCGCATTCTACTTAAGTCAAACGAACGATTAAGAATAAGACCTATGTGTTCGTTTTTCGTAAACAAACTTGTAGTGTTCCAATTTTCTACTATTACACGCCTCATCTTTTTTATACTAAGTTATATTTATTGTATTAATAAATAAGTTGGTTAGCTTGCATAAACATGTAACAATATTACTTTAAGGGGCCGTAATAGGATAACATGGTTTGCGCGGGCCATTTTTTTATATAGAAAACGTAAACTTGTAGTCACCAAAAAAATCATACGACAAGCTAAAGAGTTTCTCTAGTTGCTACAAACATAAAATTGTGTATAAACCTTACAGATAGTTGTAAAAAAAAATTAGAAAATCACTAAAAACGCCTAAAAAGAGCTTTGCGCGGGCCATATCTTTGACGTAAATAATAGCGGAAACATATTGAATTCTAAATCAAAATACACTTTAAGGTACTGTGCAGTACCTACAATGATTTTTTTCCCTTAAATATACTTTAATTTTGTGTAAAAAAGTGTTAAACTTTTCAATTTTTTCGGCCGGAATCCCCATACAAATTTGTATAGCGCTGCGTTGCAAATATATAAGCCGCGCTCAGGGCTTTCTGAACTCAGTCCCGGCCCGTTCGTCAGAGCAGGAGCACGTCACTTTGAGCCACGACCGCAGTAGCGTATGCCAGCGTATTCATACACAAGTCTCTTGCAACAATGTTTCGAATCACAATTTGATTGAAAAGCAATATAGTGAATAAGTATGAAAGTTATAGATTATACTTCGTATTTACTGTGTATCTTTATTATTATGAATAACTTACCGATATCTTTTATTATTTGTATTATTAGTTATTACTAGACTGGGTCCAGTCCAGGGTCTGATGATGGAGCCGGAAGAAGGCCACAGGAATTCTGTGATAAAATCATGATACCCCATCGAGTTTGGGCTCGTTTGATTCGTCTTGACGAGTACTCTGTCGGGAAGTAGTTTCCAGGGCCTGTTGATGGAGCCGGAAGAAGGCCACAGGAAGTCTTTGATAAAACCATGCTATCCCATCGAGTTTGGGCTCGTTTGATTCGTCTTGACGAGTACTCTGTCGGGAAGTAGTTTCCAGTGCCTGATGATGGAGCCGAAAGAAGGCCACAGGAAGTCTATGATAAAACCATGCTAGGGGTGGGCTCGGAGTGGAACTATGGGGCGGCTTGGGGTGGACTCGAGGGGGGCTCGGGGTGGGTTCAAGGGGGGGCTTGGGGTGGGCTCGAAGGGGAGTTCGGGGTGGGTCTAGGGGGGGTTAGTGGTTGGTTTAAGGGGGGCTCGGGGTGGGTTCGAAGAAAGCTTGGGTGGGCTAAATGGGGCTCTGGGTGGGCCTGAGGGGGGCTTGGGGTGGGCTCGAGGGGAGCTTGGAGTGGGCTCGAGGGGGCAAGGGGCCCGAGGGGGGCTTGGGGTGCCTTCCGAAGCACGGAGGAGCTCGAGATAATAAATTTTGGTCACCCATCCCATGACCGACCCTTGCGAACGTTGCTTAACTTCCGCAATGTCTGGGCCAGGCACTAAACCACTGCTCCACCGAGCTCCTCACTGCTAGGGCACAGGCCTTCATTATGAGTTGGTAAGGAGGATGGGCCATAACCCACCACGCGGGCCCAATGCGGATTGGTGGGTGTTAAGGACTGCAAATGCAGCCGGGACCAACGGCTGAACGTGCCTTCCGAAGCACGGAGGAGCTCGAGATAATAAATTTTGGTCACCCATCCCATGACCGACCCTTGCGAACGTTGCTTAACTTCCGCAATCGCTGGGCCAGGCGCTAAACCACTGCTCCACCGAGCTCCTCACTGCTAGGGCACAGGCCTTCATTAGGGGTTGGTAAGGAGGATGGGCCATAACCCACCACGCGGGCCCAATGCGGACTGGTGGGTGTTAACGACTGCAAATGCAGCCGGGACCAACGGCTTAACGTGCCTTCCGAAGCACGGAGGAGCTCGAGATAATAAATTTTGGTCACCCATCCCATGACCGACCCTTGCGAACGTTGCTTAACTTCCGCAATCGCTGGGCCAGGCGCTAAACCACTGCTCCACCGAGCTCCTCACAATGCTAACACAATAACTTGTAATAAATTAGGTATTCAGATAATAATTAATCTGAATACCTAATTATACCTATACCTAATTATATTTAAAAGAAGACAACCCTGAAGTCGTTAGAAGAAATATGAGCTACGCGATAGAAAGAGAGGCAACTTCTAGGTGAATATAACTGTAGGCAAGGGAGCGGTGTGCGACCTGAATTGCACTTTATTGCGTCTGGGATAGAGTCGCTATTTATTTAAATGACTTTGCGGAGTGGATCTTCTGTACTTGTACTATTATGTATTCTGTGCTTTTAGTACTATTTTGACAAGAAAACAGCAACGCAGTGTATAAAAAAAATATAAAAAAGCCAAGATGGCAGCAATTTTTTTGCGTTTAACATTGCGTTGTTATTTCCTTGTCAAAATAGTACCAAAAACCGAGTTTCCTCGAAAAAGGCCCATAAACAAAAAAGTAGGCTCTTCAAATTTTCTTTCTTTCTTCTTTAAAAAATATAAAAATCCAAGATGGCGGCCAACTTTTTTGTTTGTGGGCCGATTTTAATGAAACTCGGTTTTGTTACAATTTTGACAAGAAAACGGCAACGCAATTATAAAAGTATAAAAAATCCAAGATGGCGGCCAACAACTTTTTTGTTTGTGGGCCGATTTCGATAAAACTCGGTTTTTGGTACTACTTTGACAAGAAAACAGCAACGCAATAATAAAAATATAAAAATCCAAGATGGCGGCCAACTTTTTTGTTTTTTGGGCCGATTTCGATGAAACTCTGTTTTTGGTACGATTTTGACAAGAAAACGGCAACGCATTTTTAAAAATATAAAAAAATCCAAGATGGCGGCCAACTTTTTTTTTGTAGGCCGATTTTAATAAAACTCGGTTTTTGTTACTATTTTGACAAGAAAACGGCAACGCAATTATAAAAATATAAAAATTCAAGATGGCGGCCAACTTTTTTGTTTGTGGGCCGATTTTAATGAAACTCGGTTTTTGTTACTATTTTGACAAGAAAACGGCAACGCAATTATAAAAGTATAAAAAATCCAAGAGTGCGGCCAACTATTTTTTGTAGGCCGATTTTAATTAAACTCGGTTTATGTTACTATATTGACAAGAAAACGGCAACGCAATTTTAAAAATATAAAAAAATCCAAGATGGCGGCCAACTTTTTTGTTTGTGGGCCGATTTTGATGAAACTCGGTTTTTGTTACTATTTTGAAAAGAAAACGGCAACGCAATTTTAAAAATATAAAAAATCTAAGATGGCGGCCAACTTTTCTGTTTGTAAGCCGATTTCGATGAAGTCGGTTTTTGGTACTACTTTGACAAGAAAACAGCAACGCAATAATAAAAAATATAAAAAATCCAAGATGGCGGCCAACTTTTTTGTTTGTGGGCTGATTTCGATGAAACTCGGGTTTTAGTACTAATTTGACAAAAAACCGAGTTTCATCGAAATAGGCACATAAACAAAAAAGTAGGCTCTTCGAAATTTTCTTTCTTTCTTCTTTAAAAAATATGAAAATCCAAGATGGCGGCCAACTGTAACTCGGTTTTTGTTGCAATTTTGATAAGAAAACGGCAACGCAATTATAAAAATATAAAAAATCGAAGATCGTTTCAAGTTTCATCAAAATCGGCCCACAAACAAAAAAGTTGGCCGCCATCTTGGATTTTTATATTTTTATTATTGCGTTGCTGTTTTCTTGTCAAAGTAGTACCAAAAACCGAGTTTTATCGAAATCGGCCCACAAACAAAAAAGTTGGCCGCCATCTTGGATTTTTATATTTTTTAAAGAAGAAAGAAAGAAAATTTGAAGAGCCTACTTTTTTGTTTATGAGCCTTTTTCGAGGAAACTCGGTTTTTGGTACTATTTTGACAAGGAAATAACAACGCAATGTTAAACGCAAAAAAATTGCTGCCATCTTGGCTTATTTATATTTTTTTTATACACTGCGTTGCTGTTTTCTTGTCAAAATAGTACTAAAACCACAGAATACATAATAGTACAAGTACAGAAGATCCACTCCGCAAAGTCATTTAAATAAATAGCGACTTTATCCCAGACGCAATAAAGTGCAATTCAGGTCGCACGCCGCTCCCTTGCCTACAGTTATATTCACCTAGAAGTTGCCTCTCTTTCTATCGCGTAGCTCTTATTTCTAACGACTTCAGTGTTGTCTTCTTTTAAATAATAATTAATCTGAATACCTAATTTATTACAAGTTATTGTGTTAGCATTGTGTGGAGCTCGGTGGAGCAGTGGTTTAGCGCCTGGCCCAGCGATTGCGGAAGTTAAGCAACGTTCGCAAGGGTCGGTCATGGGATGGGTGACCAAAATTTATTATCTCGAGCTCCTCCGTGCTTCGGAAGGCACGTTAAGCCGTTGGTCCCGGCTGCATTTGCAGTCGTTAACACCCACCAATCCGCATTGGGCCCGCGTGGTGGGTTATGGCCCATCCTCTTTACCAACCCATAATGAAGGCCTGTGCCCTAGCAGTGAGGAGCTCGGTGGAGCAGTGGTTTAGCGCCTGGCCCAGTGACTGCGGAAGTTAAGCAACGTTCGCAAGGGTCGGTCATGGGATGGGTGACCAAAATTTATTATCTCGAGCTCCTCCGTGCTTCGGAAGGCACGTTAAGCCGTTGGTCCCGGCTGCATTTGCAGTCGTTAACACCCACCAATCCGCATTGGGCCCGCGTGGTGGGTTATGGCCCATCCTCTTTACCAACCCGTAATGAAGGCCTGTGCCCTAGCAGTGAGGAGCTCGGTGGAGCAGTAGTTTAGCGCCTGGCCCAGTGATTGCGGAAGTTAAGTAACGTTCGCAAGGGTCGGTCATGGGATGGGTGACCAAAATTTATTATCTCGAGCTCCTCCGTGCTTCGGAAGGCACGTTAAGCCGTTGGTCCTGGCTGCATTTGCAGTCGTTAACACCCACCAATCCGCATTGGGTCCGCGTGGTGTTATGGCCCATCCTCTTTACCAACCCATAATGAAGGCCTGTACCCTAGCAGTGAGGAGCTCGGTGGAGCAGTGGTTTAGCGCCTGGCCCAGCGATTGCGGAAGTTAAGCAACGTTCGCAAGGGTTGGTCATGGCATGGGATGGGTGACCAAAATTTATTATCTCGAGCTCCTCCGTGCTTCGGAAGGCACGTTAAGCCGTTGGTCCCGGCTGCATTTGCAGTCGTTAACACCCACCAATCCGCATTGGGCCCGCGTGGTGGGTTATGGCCCATCCTCCTTACCAACCCGTAATGAAGGTCTGTGCCCTAGCAGTGAGGAGCTCGGTGGAGCAGTGGTTTAGCGCCTGGCCCAGCGATTGCGGAAGTTAAGTAACGTTCGCAAGGGTCTGTCATGGGATGGGTGACCAAAATTTATTATCTCGAGCTCCTCCGTGCTTCGGAAGGCACGTTAAGCCGTTGGTCCCGGCTAAGTCCAATCCGCATTGGGCCCGCGTGGTGGGTTATGGCCCATCCTCCTTATCAACCCATAATGAAGGCCTGTGCCCTAGCAGTGCCCACCTAAAACCATAGAAGATATGCATTTTAAGTAATTTAAATACTTACTACCAAGAATCTTATATTCATAACGCTCGAGTAGGTGTACTACTCGTATTAAATTGAGCGCAAGCGGACCACTGTTAAAGCGTAGATGTGTGCGTGAACCGCGCAAGTCCGTCGATCGCTGTGTGGGTAGCGCTTCGATACCTAATTTTGACTCGCGCCCGCGGCGTAAGCGAGCCTTAACTTTGTTGACAATTTAAAATATTATTTTATTTAATTACTAAGTACTTTATTCATTCCCATGTGCCATATATAAATGTTCCTAATAATTTTTGAATTTCTAATAAATCTTTGACTATATTTCGTCTTTTATTTCAATGCCATAGCGATTTAAAAAACCGGACATGTCAAGTTTACTACACATTTTTTCTAAATTAACGGGTAACGAGCATGAATGCCCCAAAAGTTTTTCGTCTGAAGAGATTTTTAAGGGGGTACTTGAGGAAGAGGCTAAATGTTTGGGTGGCCTTAAGACTAGTTTAAAGGAGACTTATAGCGAACTAAGGAAGAGCGTCAGCTGCGTGGATAGGTTGGTAGGGAATGTGCAAGGAAGTGTCGGCGAATTATGCAAGCACTGTGACGCTGAGAGAGAAGCCGTAACGCTCTGCTATCAGCGCAACAGCCAAAGAACACTGGAATGTGCCCAAGAAGTTTCTGACTTCACAGCATGCGCTCGGAATATTGCAAAACGTCACGAGGTAAATTCAGACTTGAATGACCAGTGTTGTGCGTGTGGGTGTCTGGAAAATAAATAGTATTCTGATTTAATATTTACATATCTGTTCATTTCAATAAACATGTCCGGCTAAGTTACGTTGTTTGATTCAATCGTAATTGTAGTTTGTTTATTTGCGTAGGTAGGTAGTCAATCTTCAATGAGGGTTTCTGTGATTATGTTAAGCTATAATACAGTTTAGTAATCTACAAGAATATTATTTTCTTCGTATCGGTTACAAACAAACAGTACCTAATGCCAGACTAGGATTTGGTCGCAGTAATCCCATGTTCCATTCCGATCAACTAGTTGTGCCGATTGAGACCCTGTATGCGACTTTATTCTTATCGAATCAACTATTTGACTTTTCTATTAAATGTTGATATTGACATTTCATTTGAAGTTGATAACACAATTTTTATACATCGGCCGAAATTAATAACCTATCCTTAGTAAGAGATAGGCTTACTAAAGATTTGTTGCCTAGATGTTTCTGTTAAGAGTGTAGATCAAAATTGTGACAAGCCAAAATCTGTCGAAATTCTGTCCGATCTCGAGAGATCGCGTTTGTGCACAAACGCTAAATTCTGAAAAATCGTTCAAAATCTATTATATAGGTGTACACTTAGAGTAAGACGGGCTTCTGTAGCCGCGATGCTCGAAGGGTGTACAGTAACCGATCCATAGGAAAAATTTGAATTTGAATTTGAATTTTAACCTGAATTTTAAACTTGAATTTGAAATTGTGTTGATTTACACTTTTTGCCATGGAAAGTATAAACAAGCTAAAAGGCCCTCAAAATATATAAAAACTGGAGAAAAATTACAAAAATATTTCTAGAATCAAAAGGACTTAAAGGTGAGGCGTATCTCTAACTGAGCTGAGGATAGGTTAGATTTCGGCCGCTAAGAAAAAGTACCAGGATCACATAATCTAGAGAAGGTTAACTTCTATAAATATTTTCAAAATACAAGGTACCTATCCCAAAACTTTGCCACACAAAGCTAAAGTACCTTAAATATTGAAGGTAGGAAATATTACTGAAAGAAGACCTCGGTTTGATTTTAAAAATAATTGGCCCTGCTTTCAAAACCGATCATCCAAATAGTTGAGCTGTTGAGAAGTATAATAGTTGATTCGTTTACTTCCCAACCGATCAACCAAAAAGTTAAGCTGTTGAAAAGTAAAATACTTAGTTGTTCAGTTTCCAGTTGATCGATTCAGTTGATCAGAATGGGGCAGTAATAGCGATCTACGATAATACTTTATTTTTAGATACTACCTTCCCATTTTACCAAAAAATATTTTTTGTTGCCCGTGGTCCCACTACTCCTGGTAGAACCCACGGGCATTTTATTTTGTCCGTGGTTCTATCAATAAAGTATTACAGACCTAACATAGTGATTTGAATCCTATTGTTATAATTTCTTTACTTAAATAAAATCCCAGGTTCGGGTCCAGATTTTAATAAACTTACAAGGCCGAGGATATCAATAATAAAGTGACAATTTACATTACAAGGTTTATTGAACATCAAATATAATCCAAAAATTTGTCTCTTACACATCTAAGAAAACGGTTGTAAATAAACTAGTCGGACTGGACAAGACGATCACAGTTTGGAGTCTGCGAGCATCTGGTAGATGAGCTCGATGACGGTGCGCGTGGGGCGGCCCGTCATGCCGCGCGGCAGGTACGCGAAGTCCAGCCCCTTGGTATACGCCACGTTATACGTGTCGAGGTGCAGCCAGTCGCTGTCGCAGATGAACTGCTTCAGGAACGCGGCGCAGTTCGGAGAATCGCCAAACTGGTGGCGCCCAGTGTTCGCCACGTCGCCCGTCTGACAATCCAGCACCCTGTCCTCGTAAAACTTCCACAAAGGCATGCGCCATACGCGGTCCCCTGTCTGCCCGCTTGCAGACTGCGCGTAGCAGAATAACTCATCGGAATTCGAGTAGCAGCCGCAAGCGGCACCTCCTAACGTACCGATCATCTCCTTGGACATAGTTCCGATGTCAATGATGAGTTTCGGCGAGTAGTTCCGCGCATAGACCAAGCTGTCGGCGATGAGCAACCTGCCTTCTCTCGATGGCAGCCTGATGTGGATGGACTTGCCGTTTGTGCTGTAGACGACGTCGCCGAATTTCGGACTGCTGCCGTTTGGCATCAGCTCGCACAGAGGCAGTATTCCTCTGATGTTGACTGGCAACTTCAACCTCGCCGCCGCGCGAGTGATGGCCAGCACGCAAGCGGCTCCTGCCATATCACCACGCATGTACCGAAGTTCTTCTGGAGGTTTCAAGTCCAAGCTCCCGCTGTCGAATGTCACGCCCTTCCCGATGAGAACGATCGGCCTCGTGCACTCGTGTGCGCCGTAGTAGCTGATTTGTACATACAAAGGAGGTTGCACCGATGACTTTCCAATGGCGACGAAACCGCCCATCTCGTGGCTCGCGGCCCACCCTTGGGTCATTACCTCCACGTTGATATCAATTTCACACAATAACTCTACCGCGATCTTGGCGAATTCCGTGGGATTGAGCAAATTGGCCGGCATTTCTTGGAGAAATCGTGCCAAATTCTGCGATTCCGCCTTCAGTTTTCCGATCTTCCAGCCTTGCACGTCGCAGTCGTCGTACAGGTGTAGGCCGGTAATTTTAGGCTTGCTCTTAAAGACGGGCGATTTGTACTCTGTGAAATTCCACGTGGCGAGTGCGGCCCCTTCAGCGGAAGCTTCGGCATCCCCGAAAGATTCCAGGTGTATAGTACGGGGGTTAAATTGGTGCAACGCCTTCGCCCCGACCCCGGCCGCTACGCGTATCGCTTCTTTACTCTCGTCAAGCTGTTCTACACAGTTAAAAGCGAGGCATTCAGTGCCGAGGCCGGCGACTGCGATGTATCCGAAGTGAGGGTCGACATCGTAGAAAACTCTGCACTCTCCCAGTTTGGGGATGGGAGTTAGCTTCAAAAGTTTCCAAAGCTTCCCGTTAACTTTCTTGTCATACCTCTGAGCTGTTGCGGTGAGGATCGCTTTTTCGCCGGAGACATTTTCGTTGTAGTAGACACCCAGCACGAGCCCCTTGTCACGGTGGGCGCACGCCTTAGGGTCGACCACCTGGCGCGGTGGCACGTACGGCACGCAGTCGGATCGCGGGATCTTAAATTGTGATATTAGTCGGACGCATGCTGGGACCAAATTCACTGCTTTATTTTTGAACTGATACATTACAAATTTTGAAAAAATCTGACTCAAAAATGTTGTTGTCTTATTGATGTGTTGTCATGGCCGACTAGTTTGAGACAACTTCCCTTTTAATAGATCATTTTTTTTGTAATACATACATAACACGTAGTTTATATTAATTTAAACAATAAAATCACATCGTCACACAACATACATTGTTCACAACGGTCACACATCATGTCTTTTGGAAAGGTCAAGAAGCTTTCTTCTTGAGCCAGCTAGGGGTGTAGCGCCGGATCCAAGCGGGAAACCTGTCCAGCAGGGTCTCCTGCACCTGGCGGTATATGATCAGCGCTAGGAACGGGATGGCTAGCCGTTCATCTTTAAAGAAGTACACCCAGAAAGCCAACAAAAGCAGGCACATGTCGACTGTGTAGTCGATGGCTGAGCGCACTGTCACCTTCGCCTGCTTCTCCAGCTCTTGGTAGTCTATTGGTATCACAATAGTCGCTCGCTCTGCTTTCTTTAAGACCACCTGCTGGGAATATTTCTTATTCTGGTCCCGCGACTGATTTTGTGAAAGTTTTTTATTCTTGTCTGATTTAATTTTTTCAGTGCTTGATTGTGGTGTTAGTTTCGCAGCATTATGCTTTGTCTTTGAGTTATCATTTTCAATTGCTGCTTTTGGTTTCACTGGTTTAGCATTAGGTGACTGTCTATTAGGTGTCTTAGGTCTGGCTGGCGCTACATTATTTTCAGCTAGTTTCTTTGTTGTGGATTTTCTTGTTTTCACTACTTTTTTATTGTCAGTAGCGTCCTCCTTTGATTGTTGTTTCTCAGCAACACTTTTCAGTTCCTCCGTGTTTAGGTACAGAGGCGTAGCTGGCTTCTTATGACTACCATACTCTTTAACTATATTACCATAATAATCTATCACCGTCCTACCTTCTTCGCTAACTTTATCCTGTATTTTTTCTACTTTTTTTGATGCCTTCAGAGAATCAGTGTTCGACGGCTCTTCTTGAGTCTTCTCTGGCGCTTTTGCTTTGTTCAACAGTTTCGGGAAAGGAAATGATTTCTGAACTGGCATCTTAGTTATTTTCTTAAAAATCGTCATTTTTTCTTCTTTCTTGGGCTTTTCTTTAATCTTATTTTTTTCTTGTATATTCGTTTTTTGCTGTAGTTTCATTACGCCGTTACCGTCGGCAATGGGCTTCGGTTCGTTAGTGTCCGATTCTCTTCGTTTTAGTATTGGTTTAGGTACAAAATTTGGGTCTGGGAGTGGCAAGGGTTTAAGGACTTCTCTCTCGGACTCTTCTTCTTCTTCTTCTTCTTCTTCTTCGATAGTCTCTTTAAGGGGCGAGGGTCGGGCCAATTTGTCCCTCGGGTTGTAAGTGTCCTCTTCGTTGAAGTAGGCGTCGCGACCAACATCGCCGTTAATGCTGCCTTCGTCTGAATATTCTCCGTCGCTCGACACGGTGCTGGCCGTGTAGTCTTCGTCAAAGGACATCTGCTGCCACTTACCCTCGTGCACTTCAGAATCCCGAGAGGATTGTTTCGATAGTTCGCTGTTGTCCATCGAGTCCTGTTTGATGACGATCTCTGGAGGTTTGAATTTGGATTGGGGTTTGTCGTTTTGTCGGTCGGTGTGCGGAATGTCAGTGTTGTGTGCGTTTTGGGCCTGTTCCATGGCAACGGCCTTGTAGAAGCGCGCCATGGCGGCCTCGTGGAGCAGCTCGGTGGAGCTGACGGCGTTGCGCAGCGCGCGGAACGGCAGCACGCAGCGCGCGCTCAGCTCAGGCGCGGACAGCGACAGTGGTGGCGGCGACAGCGCATCCTCCAAATCTAGTTGAAACGACCTCCTCTTTTCTGGAAAATATAATTATTAGCGTCAGCTATAAGTACAAAATTAAATAAGAATTTGTATATTTTCGCAACAGTTAATTTAGGTACTTAATGTTTTCTTCCATGCTAGATTCTTAATTGCAAATGAAAAAAGAGCTAAGTATTTATAACAAACTACTATTAAAAATTCGCAAGGCACGCATATTATGGTATCAACAAAAACAACAAAAAGGTACCTAAGTATAGCTTTTCCAAATATAAAATTTTATCAACTTTCGTAAGAAATATTAATGCGATGTGCTTTTGGAATAGGTAGACTATACTATATCTGTACGAGCTACCTCGTACATTGCCCACGCATCATTTCTTTTATGACCCAATTACCTACTTTATATTAGCAATTCAATTCAAATCAGTTCGCAATTAGCAGTGTATCAAGTCACGCGTACTCATTTCATTTACCATTATTGCATAATAATTTTATAGTTTTTATTGTAATAGTTGTACAACAGTTTAAATCTATAAGTTTTATCATTTTATTAGTTAATTGTCCTATCAATTAACAATATTATTACTTTGCTCAGAATATCACTGCCATCATCAGCGCACAGCAAATATTTTTTGGTTTTGTACCTAGGTACTTTGCTGAACAAAATTTACGTTAGCTTTTGCTGGGGGGGAGTTTGATGGGGTGGAGTCTTAGAGCATTCAATGGGGTGGAATAGGTATATTGACTTTTTTTGCCAAAGAATCAGTCGGTTTAAGTACTTCATCTCTTAAGTTTCTTTAAACAAAAAAAACATTATAAAAAACGTTTAAAATGTTCGCTGCAGCGCCGAGCAGTTTTCGTGTCGCTATGCGGATTAGGTTGGTGGCACATCGGTGTTAAAAGCGATTTGTTGTAGCGGACGGCGGGCGGCGGTACCACGTGCGTCGTATTTTTAGTCCGGATATGCGCGCGGTTAGCCCGTCTAACTATGACTAGTAAAGTTACATTTTAACTGGTTCCATCTTCGATCAAGAATATCCTAGATAACGCTTCACGAACTAAAACATGGTACCTCAAATAGCGTCACTACAAAGCTTAGCTATTTTGTACAAAATCACATTTTATATCACTTATTTTATTTATTTTATTATCTTACTTTTTTGCAAAATAAGCGCCCAGTCACAGAATATATAATAGTGCCCAGTTTGTAAGTGTAAGTGGGACGCTATTTGAGGTGCCATTTTTGAGACTCTGACCGGACATCTAGGGTATTCTTGATCGAAGGGATCCATTTATTAGTAGTTATTTTGTGGAAAATTATAATAAGAATAACTGGATTATTTACGGTCAAGTAGATTCCTATCAACATCAACCAGTAATCCAGTGTAATTAAATATATTGTTTAATATATTCATATTGTGTCCATCAGCCATTTTTGATGTCCCCACTGCTGGTGCACAGGCCTTCCTTATGGGTGGTAAGAAGAATGAGCCATAACCCACCACGCGGGCCCAATGCGGATTGGTGGGTGTTAACCCATCCCATGACCGACCCTTGCGAACGTTGCTTAACTTCCGAAATCGCTGGGCCAGGCGCTAAACCACTGCCCCACCGAGCTCCTATTCCTATTCCTATTAATGGCAAGTAACTACAAAGTGGAACGGGTAGAACATTGAAGATTCATTTTTTTATAACTTTATAATTTAATATAAATAATATTATATGTAATATATAGGTAATTATTTGTTACTTCAATACACTCGCTCAGCTGGAATAAAATAATGTATAATGATATGTACATAATTAGGTACTTACAGTACATAATACACAGGGTTATTTGTAAAAGGGTAGTATTTAATCGGGTAACAATAAATTCCCATTTTGGGTATCAAAAATACTGCATATGGCGTGCTGAAATACTATGTGGGCGACGGACTAAGGGCGACTATAAATATTGAAAATGTGTGACTTTAAAATACAAATTGGTATTCAGAACGGGCGACCAAATTACTATTTGGGCGACATAACCTTAGGGCACATAAAAC
Source organism: Agriphila straminella (assembly GCA_950108535.1). Lineage (NCBI taxonomy): Eukaryota > Metazoa > Arthropoda > Insecta > Lepidoptera > Crambidae > Agriphila > Agriphila straminella. Next base: position 1,418,265 of record OX467303.1, on the reverse strand, counting down.
ATTGAAAATTTGGCATATATTTTATTTAAAAAAGGTGACTATTACCCTAATCGAGATGACAAAAATACCATGTTGGGCAGCCTAAATTAAATTATATATAGTTACCTAGGTACTTTGTATAATAGTTGCCCACTTAGTTTTTTTGTCACCTATTTAGAATTTTCACTGCTTACTTAAATTATTTATCTCCTACATGTAGTCGCCCGTAATCCACAGTTTGTCGCCCGTTTAGTTATTTTATCGGTAAAAAAATAAACCGCTGCCCGATATAGTATTTAAGTATCTCATTAACAGCCTTTAATTCGCCTTTAATTTTTTGCCTTTAATTATTTCCAGTCACCCAATAATTAATTCCATTTGTAAAACACCAAAAACTTCGCAGGACTAGATTACTAACATCATAAACAACAACACAACAGGACAACAACACAAACAAAAAATCGACTTTCCATACAAATGTCCCGAACAGCTGGTCGAGTTTTGTATGAAATGTTCCAAATTTTTTGTCTGTTTTCGGAAAAGTCGTACCTAGAACAAATGTTGTTGTTTATTGTTAGTAATCTACCCCTGCGAGGTTGTTGGTGATTTACAAATAACCCTGTATTGCATACTTCTAATTATCCATTCAGCTGATTAGTGGATTTGCTTGTTCGTAAGTTATTTATTAACAATATTGTGGAAAATATCAAACAGTTAACTCGCACAGCTCAAGGAAGGGAACACATTCACAATTTATCTTTGTGCTGTTAGTGACAAAATGATACACATACAAGAACAGACAGCTTGTTTCATAGTGTAGGATTAGTTATTTCCAGATCGATTTAAAATTTATCAGAATTTCTATGAATTACTTATTTGTCTTAACTTCTAGTTAAACTTTACAGGTATACCTATTTATTTATCTGTCTAGCAAGTTACTAATTAACTTACTTGTCAGATAATTTCATAAAAAAAATCTTAAAAGGGAAGGATTGTGAAAAAGCTCTCTTGTGTTAGAAAAACAAATAAATAATAAGTAATTTATTCTCGCTTTTGCATTTCAGAATGAAACAAATTATAAATTCGCTAGTTTTCACCGTTCTCTAAATCCACTTTAGGAAACACTACACGTGAAATTTTAACATAGAGCTAATGCTGCATACTTTTATGGCAGGTACCGGCAGGTAGGTACGTCAGCTTGGCAGGACCTGACATCGCCCGGAGCAAGGCAGGATGTTAATATTGTACATATTATTATAGGTAATGTTCTACATTTCTAGCTCCGGTTAGTGGCGTCAAAATACAATGCAACGTGGTTTAAGAATACAACATGAATCAGTTTCATAGGTACCTATGATTTCATAGGATTCTAGCCGGAAATCCGTACCGATAATGTTAATGAAAAGGGGTGCTAAATAGTGAAATTTCTTACCAGCTTTATCGGCTGTCTTGTTGTCTGGATAGAGTACGAGCATAAACTCGTTGCTGCCACCGGGGTCCTTGGGCGGGGGCGCGGCCAGGGCGGGGGGCGCGGGGGAGGCGGACCGCGCCCGCTGCGGCGCTAGCGCAGCCGCCTGCGCGCCGCCCTGTCGCTTGCGCCGCGGCGCGGGTGACACCCGCCCTCCTTCACCGTCCTCCTTCGTCAAAACGTGGCTGATTATCTTCGACTCCACGGCCAAAAATTCCATGTCCACCGCTCTCCCTGGGATCTTCACGGGGGCGGACTCCGCGCTCGGGGCACTCATGCCGTAAGGGCTCTCCGCCTTCACGCGGAACCGGTACTCGCTGCCCTCGATCAAGTCGAACAAGGTGACGGTCGTCTTGCGACTCGTGGTCGCTTTGAGCCACACGTTCCACCCGCCGCGGTAGTACTCCACCACGTAGTTGCCGATGCGGCAGCCCCCGTCGTCCTCGGGCGGCTCCCACGCCAGCGTCACCGACTTGTCCACCTGCCGCGCCACGGACACGCGTCGCGGTGGATCCGGGGGAGCCGTGATCGTCACCAGAAACGCCGCCGTGTCCTCCCCGATGTTGTTCTTCGCGTGAACCTGGTACTCCCCTCTGTCGCTCCTCCGAGCTGAATGAATCTTCAACATGGAAAATTTGGGAGTGTTCGAGATTTCTACGCGGTCGTCGGTGATTATCGGCTGGCCGTCGTGCCGCCATTCGACCGTAGGCGTCGGCTTGCCCACTATAGTCGTCTTTAAGAAAACTGTTTCGTTTATTTCGTAAAGCAGACCGTCCTCGTATTGGCGCGGGTAACGTAACTTCGGTGCGGCTTCGAGCAAGAGGTGTGCTCTGGAGACGGCGTGGCCGACACGGTTAGTGGCGGTACATTTGACTTCGCCCTCGTCGCTGGCCAGGGTCTGGTGGAAAAGCAGCACGCTTGACGTTTCATCAGTAGTAATCGCCGTACGCCGGCTGCTGAAAATTTCGTAATCATCCTTGAACCACGCAATCGTCGGGGTCGGTGACCCGGCGAAGGTCACCCGGAATTCCGTCTTTTCATTTTCGAGAACGGTGACGTCGTCCAGGTGCTTAAGGAAGACGGGGGGTTCGTTGTGAGGTCGTTCAAAGCCGACGGTGAGTACGTCGGAGAGCTCGCTGTAGTCGGAGCGGCCGACAGCGTTGAGAGCGGCGACGCGGAACTGGTAGCGGTGGGGGGGCTCGAGGCCGGTGAGCACGAGCTCGGGGCGCAGCACCAGCGGCGGCGCAGTGCGCACCCAGTCGGCGCCGCCCAGCCGGTTGCACTCCACCTGGTAGCCCATCAGCGCCGCGCCCCCGTCGTGCGCCGACGCCGACCATCGCAGCGTCACCGCGTTCGGCTCGTCGTCCGTCAGGATCGGAATCACATCCGGCTTGCCGGGTGGCGCCGGCCGTCCTGGAACACACATCAACCTCCATCAAGCCTCGTCTTTCTCCGAGGAGACTGGACTAGACGCGCAGTCATTTGGCATAAAACTCCTCACAGAATTAGATGCGTGATTATATAGTTACATGAACGCGAGCGCTCTTACGATTTGTTTTGTTGTGCCACGCTTTAGGAATCGTAGCGCGCAGTGTTTTTAAAAATAGCCGCGCAGTCGGGGGGCCTCGCGGAGCGCGCGCGTCTGGCGTGGGAGTGGATGGGGTGTGAAGGGTGTACCTGCGGACTTCCAGTGTACGTTCTTCCGGGGCTTGAGGGCGGCATGCGCGGCGGAGTGCTGGTTGCCCATGGCGGCGGCGCGCGCCGGCACACTGAGCGCGGCGGCCGGCCCCGCGCCCCCGCCCGCCCTGCGCCCGCGTCGGCGCCGACCAGCTGGGAATAACTCGCGCCGCCGCACGCCCCGCACAGATCTTGATCCGCTTGATCGATAGGATTTCAATTATGATTTCCTACGACCTTTGGCACGCTCCTTTATGTCTGTTTACGACCGACCCAGCCAATTATTAATATTGATTGGGTTTCGTCAAGCGCGCGACATTGCGCTCGCGCAGGTCGCGGAGTGGCAACAATACTGTGAGATAATAATGGAAGCTACGTAACACTCGCTATAGTTGTGATCCGAGTTCATTGTATCCACCATTTATAAAAATAAATTCTTGGAGACCGAGAATGAATAGTGCCATCTCGTGGATAGAGGGCAAAACAACTTTTTACTGTAGCATCTACTCACTCATTTAACTCTGACTGACCTTCACGCTGCTTTTAGGTTTGAGTTTGGATAGCTGCTGTACGACTGAAGAGGTTTAGTACACTCTTAAAGTAACAGATGGCGTTGTCCCGATTGTATATTTATTTTTTATTTTTATACGCCATAATATTTACGTTAATCTATTTTAAAAAACAGAAATAGTTTAAAAGGTTGAAAACCATTGACCTCTATATTATTACACTGGACTGGCTGTCCAGTGTAATAATATAGAGGTCAGTCAATCAAGTGATTTCCACCATTTTGGCGCTGTAGGACGTAGTGTGCGTACAGGGTACTAAATCTAGTGATGTGCTTATGTCAACGCAAATACCGATAGCCCTTTATACAACTTAAAACTTCCATTCAAACTTGAATTGAAAACAAAAAACAAACCAATTTACTATTTAAATTACCCAATCCAATCATCGATCATTGTAATCCCCTGCGGTTCAAAAACTTTTTGAAAGATAAAAAAACAGCTCTTGTGTTTATCACAAAAAGAAATAATAAATTAATATTTTTATACTTACCAAATAAAAAAAATAGTTAAAAAAATATGAAAACTATAAATAATACAATATGCAAGAAGTTTTATGCTACAGACTACGAACGAAGTTATTGCTACGATTTGCACGGCTGCTGTAATCGTTGCGTTTGCTCGTAGCGTCGTAGTGGTCCGTATATTTTCGTAGCAGATATACGTCATGGCTGATGCAATTCGCTACGAGGGTTATGGATACAGTTACGGATGGATATGATTCCGATAGTTATATACAGGTTGTCAGTAGCACCCTACCGAAAAATTTAAGGGATGATTCTACCCTTAGAAATAAGCAACTTTCTTTATTGTCGTAAATGCATAGTGATTAAGATTTTGTAACAACTCCATAATATCGCGGGTAAACAGTTGTACATTGCGAGTTTATATATTTTTTTACATTTTAATGATTTTTCTGTAAATTTAGGAGCTACGCAACTAAGGCAGACTCTGTCTGTGTGATAGAGAAATAATAAAAAAATACTCAATTTTTCATGAACTTTGCGACGGAAAATTCCACTTCAGAACTTGTACTATTATGTATTCTGTGCTTCAGATAGATTCAGAATCATGAGTCGAATATGCCATGAAAGTTTTTGCTAGGGTGCTACTAACATCCTGTACCTATAACAGTCAGTTTTAGTTAAGGCCTTAAGGTGGGTCAAATCCCAATATTCAATTCAAATTATTGAAAGATTACGCGCGTGAAGCTTTCATGGAAAAAATATAAAATGTACTTGAAATAATACTCAATAGAATTAATTGAAAGCATTTATAAAAATGTTACCACCTTTGATGTAAAAAAATATTCCGTAAAAAAATATTTCTGGTCTTATTTGCAAAATTTCTCGGAAACAGAACATTCGTTTATGTTAAAACCAACCATAAAAATCGGCGATGTTACCTTGACCTTGACCTTCAATCTTAATTGAACAGATTATTTTTAACTAACTTGAAAGCGAAGAAAAGTAATGAAAACATGTAAAAATTGAGAATTCGGTGCAAGTTCTCAACGCAACCGCCGCGTTGGAACGCGCACTGATTTGAACCCAAAGTGAGTAGAGTTACGTTCGATTTCACTCCATCACGGATCGACCCGCTCGGATTGACCCACCTTAAGGCCATAATAATACAAACTTAGTTTGAAACTATGCAGAGCTTGTTCTATGGATAGATATAATAAAATGTTAATAAGTAATTATGATTACAGTCGAATAAGATTGTGTCAGTTTTTCGACTATTAGCGATCCCGCCTTCGGCGCCGAGGAGTTTCGAATCTTGGATGCTATTTGTAGTCATGAGTTTGTTATGCTTTCACATTTTAACTACTCTACCGATTAGTAATCATGTTTTGTATTGGTACACGTTGCCACTCGGGTGCCTACAGAATAAGACAGAGTACCTCTAGAAAAAAAAGTTGGCGAGGGATTAAAAAGTAACTGTCCTCGCAGACAAAGTTTTAACTTGCTTATAAAAAAATCTATATTGACATTTGGTAACCCTTATTATTATTTAGAAGGGGGGACGCCAGCAAAGCCGGACGGGTGATCAGTACAGTCACGAGCAATAATATGTACACACTTTAGAACTATGTCACAATCAATCAATATATCTCAGTGTGATAATGTTATACCTAGGTTATTCAAAACGTAATGTGACAAAGTTCTATGGTGTGTACATCTTATTGCTCGTGACTGAACCTACACCTTTTCCAACCATTTCACCCAGTTCCCCAACTTTGGTGACCCTTACAACATTCCATACACTGAACATTTTTCGCTACCTACGATATTAAGTTTATGCAACATTCCAGTAATCCCACTCAGTATTTCGTTTCCAGCAGTGTCGCGGGCTAATTCCGACGCAATAACATAAAGGCTGACAGGAATAGAATCTGCTCCACATTAACAACAACATAACATTGTGCAATAGTGGATATGGACGGGCGAGCTTCGCGCGTGCCTCAAGAGATGGCGTTAGTCGTTGCGGGATGGTCAATTTAATGAATTGTATAGTTCCACAACAAGTGATTGATCTTCCTTTGCATGAATTTAAAAACCATGTAAAAAAACCCAAAGGTTAAAGGTTATTATAAAGTAGACGATTATCTTAAAGATCAAAATGCGTGGAAATGATGTAACACATAACTTGCTACTATAAGTACTTTGTTGAAGTAATATAATAAGTCTATGTTGTTGCCAATCATCCTGTAACGATATATTCAATATATCGTTACTTATGGCTGTTACAGCTAACTAGTTTCTTGCGCGCGTTCTTCTTGTCAGCTAAAAAAGTCTGGAACGGGTGGTAGGAAAATATAGACGATTCAAAAGTGCTAAATAATTAAGTTTATTTGAATAAAGCTTATTTGACTTTGACTTTAATATTTTCTTATTAAATAAAGGTACCTAGGTAACTGAAGATAAATTCAGATGCAATAAACTACTGAGGAGTTATTTGTCGGATCACGCCATAAATTTTCTGAATGATACTCTAAATAAATCCGAATCACTAGGCCAATCTCAGAGATACCTATGAAGCAAATAATACGGATCCGAATTTATCAATGGACATTGTAAAATAGTGATGCGTTGATGTGTGTTGTCCAGTTGGGACGCTAGGTGTCGTGCCGACCGTTTATGATGATGATGATGATGAAGGTAGTTGCTCTATGTCACGAAGACCGTTTTGCTACGAATGTTGTTTAGGGAGTACACGACATGCAACATGTTCTAGGCCCGTATTTATAAACAGCCTATTCTAGGCCCGTATTTTTAAGAGCTCTCTACCTGAGAGGTTCTTCTTATAGGAACAGCATCTTAGGTAAAATCTCAAGATAGCTCTCAAAGTTGAGAGCGGTTTATAAATGAGAGCGTGCAGTCGCACACTAAAATGTAGGTCTAGGTACCTTTTCAGAGGGCCAAGCCAAAGTAACATTTGCAAATCTTCGTTATCGCTTCGCTTTCGAAACATGTATGGGATTGAAATAAGGTTTCGTTAACTATCGAAATTTAAAACGTCAAATCCATACATGTTCCGAAGCGAAACGATAACGAAAATTTGCAAATGTTACTTTGGCTAGGGGGGCTGTTCCGCTAGACTTGGCGCAAAGATTTACAGAAAATCACTCTACTGGATAATTTGTAAGTCAGTCACGTCAACACGAGCAATGAAATCATGAAAATATAGTACCTATGCACCAAAGAGCTAAATTTATTAGTGATCGACCGACATACAGACAGAAACATGATAACAATATGGTTTATAAAGTGTATGCTAAACGTTCAAAACGATAGCTTCTATGACATATCATATTGACAAATAAAATTGTAGAAAGCGTCGATCTATAGTAATTAGTAATACCTACTTATTTATCTCTGGTACTTAATGGTGGTAATATAAAAAAAAATGTATGTAACTAAGTGGTTAATGCTGTAAAATCTAACCAGGCCACTCAATACAGGTCAACGGAAATAACTCAAATCTTGTGCCAAATAAATGATTTCATTACTCACAAATCTACCAGTAGGTATGACACACAATACAATCAAGATAAAAAATATGCGCTTTGATTACTCAAAGATTTTACAGCTCTTGCAGATCTTCGCGCTCTGGAGCGGTGCCAACGCGCAAATACGTCAAGGTGACATTGCGAACTAGTCTGTTAGCTAAAAGAAACGCTATCTATATAGAAATAAAGTTTTACAAAATGCAAAAGTCGGACGTTTCTCCGATTTCCGTCGTGAAAGTTCCGATGGCGAAATTTGAGCCCGGAATTCCGTCGCGCGCCGTCCGGATTATTGAGTTGCTCAACCATGTTGTAGTTAGTTACTTTGCTCGTTAAAAGTTAAGCTTAGATTATGTTGTAGTGTAGGTCAGCTGCATTGCAACACCATAGACAAATTATTACAACTAAAAGAAGACCTTTCTTCTATTGAAAGGATTGAAAGGAGGAAAATAATTTATTATTTCAAATATTTCTAGATGCATTACAATTTTAATTATATACTTACTTACATGAAAATATGCGTGATAATATACCTACATACCCCTTTATGCCTCTATTTTTTATTATAAGCCTAAGTAGGTACCTAGATAATATCATAACCAAACCTAGGTACGTCTATTCGTAATTTGATCCATAAAATTAGGTCACAATATGTTTTCACAACAACAGGTAAAATAAGAAAGGAGTTATTTTAAGACACACAACATTACAATAGTTTATGAATTATTGGATTAAAAGTAAACAGGAAAACAATAACAGGATTATCATAATACGTATAGGTAGGTACACCTATTTTTTTAAAATTAATCGGATAGATAATATCGACATTTCAAGTCTGTTAAGATGTGTTTTGCTATTGGAATTGGATCGTAAAAACAACTGTTAGGTATTAATTTCGATCATTTTGTAGTTGGTAACCTTCGATGATCTTTGGTATGATCGAAGTTGGTAACACAGTATTCATAATGTATGGTGACGTTTTGCCTGTCTTTATAATCTTTACATCTATTTTCACTAGACTCACAGAGGAAATAATCACTACGTTGTAACTATTACTAGACTATTGGCTTAATATCAATGAATTTATTTTTTATGAGAGATGAATCTGAATTCTAAGTAATTATAACTTGCTTGGGTGGATATTTCCGTAATATAACCCCTTATTTATTGATATTTCCCCAAATACCTATCAAGTTACCGAGATAAGAAATAGTACATTATGAGACAAGTTAGCTTAGGTTGCACACAAGGTTGCAGGTTGCAGCCCGAGCCGCAGGCAAAGGCGTAACTCAGCCGAGTGTGCAATAAGCAAGAGCTCACGAGTTTTATACGACGTTTTTCAACACATTTGCGAGCAAAAACAAAATATGATAATTATGGGAAAAGGCGCGCATGTTTTTTTTTCACACGCCCAACGCAAGAATATTTTGCGAACAAAGGGGTGAGGAGCATACAGCCTACTACTAATACTTCAAAATTATAATTTTAAGTGACAAAATGCAAATATTTTAATATTTTATAACAAAATATTGTGAATTATGAATAATTTGATAATAATTATATATTTATGTGACTTAATTAAGGACTTACACATTTATTTATTCCAAAAATGTATATGAATTTTCAGCAGCATAAAACCTCTTTGTTGTCAAAAAAAATAAACTGTATAACCCGGCTAAATTGGGAATGCTCTGTTTACTCGCATAGAACTTGCAGTAAGGTACTAATTTAACTTTGTAGGGTTAATAGGGATGTTGACTATTTTTTTTATTTAATGTTACATAAATTACCTCTCAAAAAAAGAAACATTGGTAAAAGAATTAATTCGCTAGCATGAAAACTGCCCGAGATATCACAGTGTGAAATGCACACAAATGGACTCGATCAAAAACGCTCCATACTAATGGCTTGCACGTTATGACGTCGCGCCTTGCTAGTTTGTATGCAACGCACAGGAAATTTGTTCAGCAGCTATATTAAATATTGTGTTTATCAAAATGGTTTCTTCGACAAATTTGCTATACATTTTACGGACTAATTAAAGGTATCATTTATTTTAATAAATTTTGTACTTTTTAAATGGACTTGTCCACCCAACTTTGAAGGGTCATAAAACAAATAATATGCAATATATAAAACCAAGAGGTATACAAGCTACTCTAAAAGTTTAATATGTTTACGATTTTTATTAGTATTTCGTTATTTTATTCATTAGTCAACATCCCTATTCTATTACGAACTAGTGTTTTATATATGATTGCACGCGTTTGTTATAGCTCGGTTTATGGACCTAAAAGCGATGTATTAGGGCTCACTTTACGAGCAAGTGTGTTGAAAAGAATATAATAAAATTATTTCCTAAAACCATTGTGCCGTTGTAAATATACGATTACGTCACAACAGTACTACACGCTTAACAGGCCTGCAATTTTTAAGTTGATCTACATTCTACAACCACAAAACTAGCAAATATCTTAACTTAGGATATTGAAGACGGCTGTAGGTAGTTGACCGGTTAATTAAATGTCAATTTTACATCAATCCGCAATCGCTGGGCCAGGCGCTAAAACGAGAAGGTACATGTTTTAATCTGTGCAGCTGATAGCTACAAGTATCAGCGTAAATTAACTGACGCGATGGCCAGTGGCAAGCGCTGTGGCCAGATAGTGCGGCTAAGCCGACGCGTGGCCACGGCTGATATGCCCAGAATTGCATTGTGTAATGGGCCAGGGGAATGTTTTGACTCGGGCTCAGCTGATGAATGTCGCGGATTGGCAACTTATGACGTAATTAATAATAATAATAAAAGCATTTATTTTCTCTTTTACATTAAGTAGCTTAGGATAAAGTTTTATAACTTAAATTGAGAGTTTGTTGGTATTAATTACAATTATTTGTTCTTCATTCAATGATTTTTATAATGCCTATGCGCTTGTAATGGCTTGTATTAAAGAAACACGGGGAATTTTTGATGAATGATCGAATTCAATCAAATTCAAAAAATCTGGTAGTTTATTTATGAAATAAGTAGGTAGGTACACATTCATGTAAGTATACGTTTTCCACCATTTTCTGAAAAACTTTTTCGTACTCTTGTGAGAAATTTCTGTAAGTATTGATTAGGTACTACAAGTCAAAATATAATTCAATATTATTTTTATTTTAGCAGAATTAACATTAGCTGCGTGCTGGGTTGGGCGATTGTTCGTTTACGGGAGCAATCTAAAAAAAAGGTACCTACCTACTGTGTTACTACTAAACGCGCGTAAAATTACTCGATAGACAACTCTCTATGGAAAATTTAATTTCGCTTATCGGCGATAGATGGCGCTGTACAAATTTCCAATACAAAATTTATCTATCAAATGATTTTACGCGCGTTATTTTTTTCGATAGCTGTTGGTACTGTTAGTGTACTCCTACATCACGAACATCAATCGAGAAAAAAACGCGCGTAAAAGTACTCTATAGAGTAATATGGAAAATTTCATTTTGCTTTTCGGCGGTAGATAGCGCTGTACAAATTTCCCATACAAAATTACTCTATCGAGTACTATTACGTGCGTTTTTCTCGATAGATGTTCGTGCTAAGGGTACTGTAATAAAATATCAATGACAATTTAGTTCCATACTTAGAGGTTCACCTTTATCTTAATATTGTCCGAACTTAAAAATATGATAGACTATACCAAACATGAAGAATTTATAAACCCAGGAGAATATTATGTGAGAACCAATATAACACCATATCACACTTTTAAACTTCATCATCATCATCAGCCTATCATCGTCCACTGCTGAACATAGGCCTCTCCGAGAGCACGCCACGCCTTTTAAACTTGTATCACGGTTTTGCCGTGCATGCATACGCAGGATAAATTAATGTAATTTCCTCCAAGAATATATATATTATGCTCAGTTACAGATAAGTAAAAAAATCTTCGCTGTACCTTCAATAATACAGAAAAATAAGTCGAAATAGAAATATGACAAATTACCGCACTCAGTGACATAGTTTTTTTTTTCACACCTGTAACCTGCGCGTGCATCTCTTCAGAGGCGCATACATCGCTGCTTCAACAACAGACCTTTCTCGAAGTTGCATAAGAAACGGCTAATGTAACAAAATAAATTGAAGAAGTATTAAAGAGTTGGTCACAAAACATTAAATGTTATTTTTGAGGAGCACCGTCGAACAACGCAAAATAGTTTGAACTATTGCCAAGTTTGCGGGCAATTTTCCAATGCTAGATTTTTATGTATTGTGAAAATATCTTAATGTGGGATATCGAAATTACTACTCTCACCAGATTTATTAGATAGATACTGTAATAAACACTGGATTTGAAAAATTCTTCCAATAACAATTCAATAAGTATATATTAAAGTAAGTATATATTATTTTAATAAAAAAAAAATATTTTCTTCCACAAAGTTTACATGGTACACACAGTGTTAGTTTCATTATAAACTATAATTAGTCATAGTAATACTTTGGGAGACTGATGCCCAAACTAGACATATAAGTTGCCTGGAAGAAACAGCTATTTAGCAATAAGGCCGCCTTTTGTGTGCTTTCTCTGTTTATTGTTTATCTTTGTAATATGTTCTGTCTTAGTGTGCAATAAAGTGTTTTTATTATTATAGGTATTCAATTTTTATTTTTTCACTCATTACTGAGGTAAATTCATGACTATGCGGGTTTTTGACCAAGCATAGCATGTTTATTATTATTATTATATTTTTGGACGACATCGCAAAACCTTAAAAAGTGGTAATTAAATATAATTCAATACGATGATATTGATTCTATAATCCAATCCAACGATAAAATCATATAAGATTGATTTTTAAATTGGCTTTTATTTCACGTTGACTTACGTCCATGCAGCTTATTCGCATTTCCTATTTGGAAAATAGGTATATCCGAGACGGACATTTCAGTGGCAAATATCGAAATGGTCGTACGCCGCATGCATCGTTTGTCCACCGCCTCTGATTACGAGCCGTCAAAGGAGCAGGAACGGGAAGTTATGAGATCAAGATGACGTGACGGGTTTTCAGAAGACAAGAAGCAGCGAACTTAAATGTATGGAACAAGCATTCCGCTCAAAAATGGCACCATACGAAAATTACAACTAAGTGGATGGAGCTAAACAATGATGATTTTGAATTTTGCAGCACAAAGCGTCGAACACTGGTTCTTAGCGACCATAATTTTTATACTCGTAGATTATTTTCTATACTGACTTAAACGAAAAAACGTTATTTCTGTCATAGATATTTTCTAATACTTAAGTATGTACCTACTTAAACGAAAAAATAAGATACGTTATTTCTGCTTTTTTTTTACTGATTTCTTTGCGTCTTTTACACCATTTGAATACACAGGATGTCATTTGACATTTCTAATAAACTCTCTCTTTCTTTCTTTTCTTTACATTACAATACAATCTGCAATTATTGTAAAGAACACTTAACGTCAGTCACCGAACGCGTGGCTATCCCGACTAAAGCTGACCGAGCTGTAATTTTTTGGCATCGTTGTGACATTTGTTAAGCAATATTTGTTTGCAATTACACTTCCATAGATTTTAGTTCGCTGACAAGAAGCCATGCATAGTTTGTGTGTAGGTACCACTACATCGTCATCTCGTTCTCGTCCCATACATAACAAGCTATCTGGCCATGGTTATCTCCGAGGAACAAGGGTGCAGAATCAGTGGCGCTGGACAAACGGCGTGATTCGAGAGGATTCCGAATTAAATCGAACAACAACAAGAACAATATACTGTCTGGTTTTTAAATGAAGTGTATTTTGCGATGAGAATTCCGTATCCGGTGTGCATTCAGCGTCAGAATATTGCAGTTATTTTAAATATTGCGGCTTTATCACGAATCGCACACCATCCAAAATGAAATACTCGATCGTAGCTTTTGTTTCATTGTGATCGGTTAAATTAACGCAGAGAGATTTTGATATTTCATATTCGGCGTTTGTTGTAAAATCTGTTACTTTAACACGGACAAAATGAAAATAAAGTTGGTCTTTTCATGCATGTTTTATTTTATTTATCCAGTTATAAAAAAATAATGAAGATTATTTACATCAACAATGAAACCTTGTTAATTTTAACAATGAAAGCTTATACGCATATCCAAATAATTATATTAATTGGCGACCAAGTATTACGAGTATCATTAATTTCAGGACCTAAACTAAAACTAAAATAAGTAGCTAAACGTTCAATAATATTAAAAGTGTTATGTTTCAGTTAGTCTACCTAGTTCCTAAACTTAGGTGCATCTGCTGTTTAAAACATAGAGGAATTAATTTAATGTACAGTACTTACACGTTTCTCTATGGTTTAAAACAATAAAAAGTTTAGTGGTCAACACAACAACTAAACTAAATAATTACTGAAATTAAAACGTAATTTTCATTTTTTTATGATAAGCAAGCGTTGTCACGCCTGGTGGTAAGCTTCGATCAAGAGGGTAAGCGATGGTGCGATCTACGTTGAAACGAGCTTGGCTAGAAGCAAGAATCTTATATTAATATTCATGTAGGTACATATAAGATTCTTGGCTAGAAGTAACCTATTCAGTCGCGACTTGAAGGCCCCCAGATTGTACCCATCAGGAAACACAGACTCAGGCAAGGAGTTTTACTCTCTAGCGTAGCGGCACGAATGATAAAACCACAGAGAATAAAATAGTGCGAGTCTTTGAAATATCCACCAAAAATCGGTGGCGCAGATTCGAAACATCTGGTTGTCCGATGGAAGAATGGAGATAGCGGAATTAGATTGTGCAATGGACAATACGACAAAAAAAACCCGCCTGCATAAAAAGACAAGTCGACTGAAAAGATGGAAACAAGATTAAATAAATATTAAAGGCAACATGTCATAATAACATGCAGTCGGAGGCATGCATAAAGAAAGTGACATTATGAATGATTGAATTATATGCCTCCGACTGCATGTTATTATGACATGTTGCCTTTAATATTTATTTAATCTTGTTTCCATCTTTTCAGTCGACTTGTCTTTTTATGCAGGCGGGTTTTTTATTTTTTTAATTTATTTTTTTATTTATCTCTTTTTAGTTATTATATTTTACGGTCATGATATACCTTTTTGAAATCCTTATAATAAGCCCTTTAATTTGACACCCATATTGCAGTATTCTAAAAAAAAATTTTTTTTTCACTACGTATAATAGCACCGTACAGCCGCCATGTTGGTTTTTTTATAACGCCACCTTCTTAAGAACACTTGGGCTGAAAAGACCAATCTAACGATATCTTAATCATAGAAATCCGTTCAGCCGTTTGAGAGATATGAGGTAATAAAGAATATTACATACAAACATACATACTTACAAGATACGCGCGAAATACATAACCCGCAGTCGGGTAAAAATCTTTTGTCAAAATAAAGAAAACAGTGCATGTTATTTTTTGTCGTGCTGTACATTCCGCTGCACACTCGCCGAAATATATCCGATAGACATAATTCTTTTTTGCATTCCGAAAAAAAACGATAAGCTTACAAGCAACCTTGCGTAAAACTCATCGTTGCCAATGGTAAAATAAAGTTTATTTTCGAAGATCATCTCTATTACAAAAGTTAAGGAATAGATGATATTGGTCATCTAGTAATAGATGACTAACTTCTGCCCGCAACTTCATCCGCGTGGAAATCGACTTACCGTGAAAATTCAAGTGAAAATATAGCTATGTCCGTGGGTTAGGTAGATTTCTGATTTTTTTGATATCGGTTCAGTAGTTACAAAGATTACACCCTACATACAAACTAACGAAGTTTCCCTCTTCTTAAACATCTATCTATTCTAATCCGTTAGGTTTCTTTATGGGCCTCTGCCATTCATTCTTTTAATGCCATCATCGGATCACTGGAGAACCAAAGCTTCAAAGTTACCTTGTTTGTATGAATAAAGGCCTGTCATTCTATTTTTGCGTCACGAGTGTGGTCTATCCATAGTAAAATGACGTTCGAAACTTAGTGTCCTCCTGCGTTGGATTCCTGCGATGAGTTAAATGTAAAGATAATAATGAGTTAATGTAAAGATAAAGTATAGCTCATCAGCTATTGCTCTGTGTTCCTTATATTAGCTATTGTAATCCTGAAGGCTGGTGGTAGCCACCTGTGTTACAGGTTTCGGGGACCACTCCTTCACAAATTCAGGTTAAAAATTGCTTTAATTTATGTACACATGTATCCATGAAATAAGTTTGTGAAGTGACCAATAAATAAGTAAATTTTTATTTAAAGATTTTTAGTAGGTAGCTTTATCGGGTATGTGTATTTCAACACTTAAGTAGTTATATTTCAACCCTCTTTTATTCAGCGCTGTTTACTTTCTTAAATACGATTTTTTTATAATTCAGCATTGTTATGTAAAATCGCTGTGTGTCAGTAAGTATCAAAAATAGTCAACCCTGGAAAACGAAGTCGATGAAAGGAGAGGATGTTAAAAATAAAGTGATTTTCGGACGAACCAAAACATCTTATTTTCCAGAATCTATTTTGGTATTTCATTATCGATATAAGTGTCACATTTAAAAGTTGCATTTCCCATTGCGTCAGACGTCATTCTGTGACTTTATTTAATAACTACGAACCTTGGACGAATTAGTGGATAATTCGTCCAAGCAATTTGTACTAACTAAGTATAACATAAACATGTAAAAAAGATGATAAAGAACACACAGGTAATTTTTGCAAACAAAAATAAAGTTATATATTTTTTCCAACGTAAGAGAAATATAACAATCTCATTATCACCGTAACTTGACTGCTATATAGCATCTAATGAAACATTAAAGTACTAAGAACTAAGAAATCGACAATTCCATATTTCAACGCTAGTTGCAATGTTTACTGCGGGTTAGTTAATAAATATGCAATGGAGAGAACCATGATCGGCGTTTCCCTGCGTGATCGAGTCAGAACTGAGGTCCGGAGAACTAAAGTAACCGATATCGCTCGAAGGATTGCTCATCAGGGGTGGAATTGCATAAGGTAATCGTATTCATTTGACAGTTCTTATCGTATTCCATCTGCTGCAATTTGTATGGGATGACATATATTATGTCCATCAGCCATTTTTGATGTCCCCACTGCTGGGGCACAGGCCTTATGGGTGGTAAGGAGGATGAGCCATAACCCACCACGCGGGCCCAATGCGGATTAGTGAGTGTTAACGACTGCAAATGCAGCCGGGACCAACGGCTTAACGTGCCTTCTGAAGCACGGAGGAGCTCGAGATAATAAATTTTTGGTCACCCATCCCATGACCGACCCTTGCGAACGTTGCTTAACTTCCGCAATCGCTGGGCCAGGCGCTAAACCACTGCGCCACCGAGCTCCTCATCATCTCAATCATATATTATGATACAATATGAACTGTCAAATGAATACGATTGACTTTACGCAATCACCTAGCTGAAGTGGCAGTGGGCGGGACACATGGCGAGAAGAACCGATGGCCGTTGGGGCGGAAAAGTTCTAGAATGGTGACCGCGCACCGGACAGCGCTCCGTGATGATGATGAAATACTTATTTAATTTTTTGCCTCTAATATAAACAAAATTATTATCATTTTTTTTATAATTAATTATAATTGTAGTAATATATTAAGCACTTACCAAGCTATTTTTCTAATCTCTGTGAGACTAGGAAACTGGGAACGCAAACATTCAAATTGTCCGAGGGAACCTACAAGGTTTAAACTATATTTTTCTACAATATTAAAAAATACCAATTAAGTTAAGCAGCAAAATAATACAACATAAGATTTTACTCGTAAGAAATATGCGGAGGAAAGATGCACAGGAAATATTAAACTGAAGGCGGGAAGTTGGATATCGCGAGTTGTTGGAAAATTGCAATATGTTTCAATATCGCGGGATGTTGGAATTTTGCGGGATGTTGAAAAATCGCGAGATGATGGAAAATCGCGGGATAACGCAATCCTGCTGCCGACGTTGTAAAGGAGCAAGATTGCTTTCATTTGATAGATATCTGGGCCATATTTAGGAATGATGAGATCATCATTCCTAAACATGGCCCAGATATCTCAATATATGTACATACATAGATATTTCAACATACTTATTTAGAAAAAAATATTTAGATGCAGGTGTACAGTTGTACACTGGACAATACATAATACCCATAAAGTTTTAAAAGAGTGAGTAGGTATTTTCGGTCTGGTGCAAAAAAACTATATTTATCGCGTATTTCTTCAGAATACTTCACGATACCATTAAGCCCACTTTTACTTTGCTGACGTATTTTCAAGAATGCTCAGTAACCTAATAGCATAGGTGTGAAAAAGGTGTAATAACTGCAGCAAGCAGGTGGGCCCGTGGGCGGGCGGTATTTCTGCCGCCCGCCCACCGGCCGGCCTGACTCAGCCGTTGAGTCGCCGCTTGCGCAATCCGACCGCCGTTGTGCCGGGGCACACTAACCGCTTGGCTACCGTGATGGCGCGACTTGCGATGCGGTGAGCGAACTCCTAAACAGCATGGCAACTTGGCAAGTGGTGCCAATAAACCTCTGGGCGGTGAGCGTTGCTACCGCATCATGTAGACATATTACGGCCGTAATTTAGCGGCGTAGAACGTTATCTATATAAACAATATGAAAAAAAAACAAAAAAAATATGGCGACCAAATATGGTAAATAGGGACCATCAAACTGAACAACTTTTATTAAGGGACCAACTTTGAAATCGCGAAAAAAAATCAGCTGTTTCATACATAACGAAAAGTTTTAAATATGTATGAAACAGCAGATTTTTTTTTCGCGATTTTAAAGTTGGTCCCTTAATAAAAGTTGATAAGTTTGATGGTCCCTATCTACCATATTCAGCGCCGTGTTCTACGCCGCTACATTACGCCGTAATATGACGGCACCGTCATCCTAGGAAACCCTAGCTTTACCTGTTAATACCGGAGTAAAAAAAAGTGTTAAAGTGTACATTTGTCTGGCCCTACAAAGGGACAAAATAAATCCATGACATTATGTGATGCCAATTAATTGCTGTGCAGTGAGCGTTTCGATGGCGCGTCGCACCGCTAGCAGCTCTTTCCTGCGGCCAGGCCATCAGTGAGACCCGGCACTATATTACCCCCTGCTCACACTGACCACATAAAAGTAACAATATTATTGACCACATTATGTGGTCGCACTAAATCGACATGATGGACTAGCCAACAGTGCCACATCATTAAAGTATATTCACAACATATTAAAATATTATTTTGCTTTTCTACAAACATAAATATACTATAAAGTGTTCTTTTATAATTTGAATATCCTTATTACATTAGCTAGGGGGCGATTTCACTGTAAATCCATGGTTACAGGTTCAGATAACTTTTTTAAACATAATTATGTACCTACTTTTCATTCTTTATCAGAGACGGGCAATAGACAATCTTAAATAGTTAAGGATATACGACACTAACTTCGATATTCGTTTTGTTTACACGTAAACACAAAATTGTGCCCTGTGTGAACAGAGGTTAACAAAATCCACCAATTCGCATGAACACACCTGAAGAATGCATGCGGCTGGTTGGTGGGCAGCCAAAAACAAAAAACAAAGTGACAATTGTTTTCGTATAATTTGGTAGGTAGTAGAAAATATATGGCCCAATTCTCCGAAAATATTCGACAAACACCGCTATGTGACGCTCCGTACCGAATTTAGAGTTTAACAGTACTTCAAGATAACTAACTTCGTGTTTTTGCTTTTCTGAAATGACGTTGACATTTATTTCATTGCAATAAAGTTAAAATTGTAAATGGCTTTTAGGATATTCACTTCTCAAGCTTACGCGCTCACTAGACATGAAATAAAACACTTTTAACGGATACTAGCGCGGTTTTATTGAGAGTACTTTGGTAATTAGTTGGTATTTGGTTTGATTTTTGATTTTCCCGACGTTTCGGCACCTTTGCAGCTGCCGTGGTCACGGGGGACCAAAGTACTTTCAATAAAACCGCGCTAGTATCCGTTAAAAGTGTTTTATTTCATGGTTAAAATTGTAAATGGCTTTTAGGGCCTAACTTACTTTTGTTAATTGTCTTTGCTATGTTAGACGATTGTTTCCGATGTTTTCCGATGTCCATTCTTTTTGTATGCATCTTAATTTTTTGTAATTGCATTTTTTTTCTAAAATCTATTTAAAATAAAACTCTTAATTGATTGACTGATTCACTGATTCATTGTTGGGATAGGCGTGGAGCCCTAACGGCTGAAGGTAGAGACACCATTTTTGGAGGGTAGATACCTTTCATGATGTAGATGAGCATTAAGAAAGGATTTTGAAATATTCCTGTTATACAGGGTGCTACAGGTTATTCAAGTTTGTATGAGAATTTGTAAAGAGTTGAAGTAGAGACACCATTTTTGGAGAGTGGATTCCTTTCATGATGTAGATGAGCACTAAGAAAGGATTTTAGTAAATTTCCGTTATACAGGGTGCTACAGGTTGTTTAAATTTGTATGAGAATTTGTATAGGATTGAAGTAGAGACACTATTTTGCTGAAAGCATTTTGTAAAATTCCCTTTATACAGGGTGCTACAGGGTGTTCCAGTTTGTATAGGGCTGAACCATTTTGCTGGTAGAGATTCTATTTTTGGAGGGTAGATACCTTTCATGGTGTAGGTGAGCACTAAGAAAGGGTTTTGGAAAATTCCCGTTGTACAGGGTGCTACAGTGTTCAAGTTTGTACATGATTTTTTTATGGGAAAATTTAAATGTGTGAAATGAGGTCTACTGATAAATACCTAGGTATATTGGTAATCCGTGACTTTCAAAATAAAGGCACAACTATCTTAATCACGCGAATGAAGTCGCGGGCAAAAGCTAGTATAATATCAAATAAAAGTTAAAACAAAAAAGAACCGACTTCAGACACTTAGCGTTGCCGCCGCTGAATGCATCCGCATGCACGACAGACTCTTTGCAATTATCACGCACTTTACAACTTTTAATCTGCAGACAGAAATGAGCTTTTATTGCCATTTTGGGAGGCGTTAAAGCTTTCCTTTTTTCGCTGGAACTTCATGTAGCCAATTGGGAAAACAAATATGCAACACCTATTTACTTTGAACGTAACTTAAACATAAACGTAACTTATTCGAATAAACGTAACTTATTCGAAAAGTTTTTACGATCTTTTCTGGTTTCGTTTACTTTTATTATAAAACCTCCATTTACATTTTACTATTTTTTATGTAATGCGATATTCATGAATGGTGAGCTTTTGATCACCAAAATATTATATTACTTTGGGCTATTTTAACTTTCCATCATTTGATAGAGGGAAAGGAATTTTCAGGAATACTTTATTTAAATAATAAATTATCTTTACATTGAACTACTTACTTTACATTAAAAAGTATCCTATCTTTAACCCAGGCTATAACTATCTGTGTGCCATTCCAAATCCTTTCAGCCATTTTTACGTGATTGAGTAACAAACATCCAAACATTAAACTTTCACATTTTTAATATTTGCAATTCCCGTTCTCGTTCTCATTCCTATTCCCGTTCCCGTATTATTTTTTATTAAAAATCTGAACCCCCATTTGAGTCCTTTAGGGGTTGAAGAATGTCCCCGTGTCGTGTGGGACCCCAAAATAAATGCCATTTTCGCAATCAAAATCCCATAAAACCTCAATATCGACACACATATCGATTTTGGGCTTTTTACCCCATTTACCCCCTAAGGGGTTGAGTTTCGGAAAACCATGATACACGTGTTTGCTTATTTGATTTTAGAAGTACTCCTAAGAAGTTTCAAGTCGTAATATCTATTTTATATTTTTTTCCATACAAAGTTTGAACCCACACCTTTAGGTGTTGAATAATGTCTACCAGGTTGGACTTAAAAATAAATGCCATTTTCGCAATCAACATCCCATAAAACCTAAATAACGACACCCATATCGCTTTTGGGATTTTTACTTATTTCCACCCTAGGGGGTTGAGTTTCGGAAAACCACGAAACACGTGTTTTCTTATTCGTTTTTAGAAGTACTCCTACGAAGTTTCAGGTCGAAATGTCCATTTAAATTATTTTTCCCATACAAACTTTGAACACCCATTTCACTCCTTTACACCTAATTTTAGGAGATTATCAACCAAACATTGCTAAATCATTTTATCTCGATGTGGATAAAAAGGCACATCTCTAATCTTTTAATCTTTATAGTTAGTACAAAAAACGTAAATCACATTTCCGAGACACTGTAAAAATACATCCTATTGTGTTGTGTGTGTCACATTTTATTTTACAGCAATTACTATTCGCGGTATTGGCATGAAGTAACTGCACATTGAGATTTACGAGGCGTGTATTAATAGCGGTATGGTAATTTCTCGTCATCTCTGAAGCTTGGCTCACAATGATGGGTTGTTTTCAAAAGGTGAGTCATCAAATCATGACAAGTCTAGCAATGATGCTCTATTCTATGTAGGTCGACAGAATGACACGAATTTTTAAAACTTGGAATGTATGTAGGTGCTGAAAAGTGGGGGTGGGGTAAAAAGCAATAAAAAACTAGGTACCTAGATCAAGTCACTATAATTGATGTTAATGTGAGTATTAGAAATGCAAACATACTGGATAGAAATAAAAAATATAAATACTTAGTTAAAGTTATAAGTAGTTTTGATTTTCAGTGTTTTTTTTCGATATCTGCGTTATGCCTGCGTTCATTTAGTTATTTGGTGATCTAAAGTTACGATGCGGAAATAACTTCTGTTTTGATACTGCCAAAACTTAGCAAAGGCAACAAAATAATAAGGTAATAAGGTCGTAACTAGTCGGACAGACTAATTACAATTTGTACTACAAACGAAATACCTAAGTACTCTACTGTCCATAGCATGGGTACCGCACGCAACACGATACCTAACGATATATCGATACTTACATAACTCACAAAATACTATCAATTTCCGTATTAGTGCTAGGGTTTCGTAATACGGTAATACGGCGCGCCGTATTGTTTACATAGACAACGTTCTACGCCGCTAAATAACGGCCGTAATATGACGGCACCGTCATCCTAGGAAACCCTAGCTTTAGTAATAATAATAATAATAATAATAAATGCTTGGACAATTTCACACAGCGCCATCTAGCCCCAAACTAAGCAAAGCTTGTAATATGGGTGCTAGACAACTGATATAATACTTATATACTTTTAAATATATACTTATAATACATAGTAACACCCAGACCCGTCACAGAAATTAAATTCATCATTTCAATTTCTGCCCGGCCGGGAATCGAACCCGGGACCTCTGCGTGGTAGGCGGCATGTTGACCACTGCACCACTCAGATCGTTAGTAAGTGTTAATAAATCGCTATATCATATAAATTTTACCCTAATAGGACTTAAGGAGCTCGGTGGCGTAGTGGTTTAGCGCCTGGCCCAGCGATTGCGAAAGTTAAGCAACGTTCGCAAGGGTCGGTCATGGGATGGGTGACCAAAAAATTATTATCTCGAGCTCCTCCGTGCTTCGGAAGGCAGTTAAGCCGTTGGTCCCGGCTGCATTTGCAGTCGTTAACACCCACCAATCCGCATTGGGCCCGCGCGGTGGGTTATGGCCCATCCTCCTTACCACCCATAAGGAAGGCCTGTGCCCCAGCAGTGGGGACATCAAAAATGGCTGATAGACAAGGACTTTAGTTGCGTTAGAGTTAGGGTGAGATTCACCAACCGTTAAACCTATGAAGTGGTGAGTCGTATGACAGTTTTCAACTTTCTACGACAGTATATTTCGCACAAGAACTACATAATAATATCACAAGTGCCACTGACACACATACTTCAGCATAACTGCAGACTCGGCGAGCCAAAAATATGACTGCCATATTTTTGGAACGCGCCACTCACCTGAAAGAGCTCAAATAGTACCGGTTATAAATAT
Source organism: Agriphila straminella (assembly GCA_950108535.1). NCBI lineage: Eukaryota > Metazoa > Arthropoda > Insecta > Lepidoptera > Crambidae > Agriphila > Agriphila straminella. The sequence goes on along the minus strand of OX467303.1, from coordinate 1,394,576 downwards.
TGGCTATGCTCATAAACTACGTGGGTCGATCTGAATGGCACTATGTTACATCAATCTTCACTATAATACTTGGCTTGATCTAATCTATAAACATTACCGTCTGATTCATTACCTCTTTATAGCGTTTAAAGCAAGTGTGCAATGAAAAACAGAGGTGGTACTTCGATGGTACGCTACCAAATTATTATTTTGCTATTGCTATGCTATATACCGTAGGAATAAGTATGAATGCAAAAAGACCATAACTGAATGGCTAATGACCTTATCATAATCAACAAACTGAAAATCTTTTGAGCAATTAAAACGAACCAGTCTATTTGCACATAATAGTATAATTACTGAATACTAATATTATAGGGTGGAGACCTGGGGGTCCGTAACACGAGTATTTCGATACTTTTCATAGATCTCCAATCTCCACAAACAAGTAATGTAATTTGTCATACCTTGTAATTTGGCGACTGGCTGAGATGCCACCTTTTTGATACTTTCTGTTTTATATTTTTATAATGACGTTTTCCTTGAAATATGCTTTTATGGTTGTCTTTTGGTTTCTCTGCTTTGTTTGTCATATTCCTTGTGTAACCTACTAAGTAATTAAATTGTTATAATAACTAAGTGTTTCCATCATCCTCCAACTACAGTCCATTTTAGCTCACCAACATTTTGGCCAAACGCAAGAATATTTTGCGAACAAAGGAATGAGTGAACATACAGCCTACTTCAAAATTATAATTTTAAGTGACAAAATGCAAACATTTTAATATTTTATAACAAAATATTGTGAATTATAAATAGATTGATAATAATTAATATTTGTTTGACTTAATTAAGGACTTACACAATTATTAATTTCCAAAAATGTATATGAATTTTCAGCAGCATACAACCTCTTTGTTGTTACTAAAAAAATAACTGTATTACCCGGCTAAATTGGGAATGCTCTGTTTACTCGCATAGAACTTGCAGTAAGGTACTAATTTAACTTTGTAGGGATAATTCTATTACGTACTAGTCTTTTATATATTATTGCACGCGTTGGTTATAGCTCGGTTTATGGCCCTAAAAGCGATGTAAAGTGAGCCCTACACTTTACGAGCAAGTGTGTTGAAAATAATAATACCTACTGTTGCAGAGGCGTTCTTGTTGATGTTTTCTTTTCTTCTCAAATAAATATTTATTTTCAATGCTTATCTATGCTATTGCGCACATTTGATCTTAGGTGGGAAAAGCTTCGAAAATGATTTTCCATCCTGAAATAACGAAAAAATATTTCTCTAATACTCATTATAAACATTATCTTTCGACAAAGTTTATTATTGCTAGCTTCCGCCTGCGACTTCGTCCGCGGGGAATTCCACTTCGCGCCAGAATATCGGTGAAAAAAATAACCAGTGTGTCAGATTATGTCTGTAGGTATTTTTTTTTTGTAATCGGCATAGTAGTTTCGAAGATCCTACACCTAAGTAGTAGGTATGTTTGGAATCTAGTATAAATATGGCTGTAAATATATAAGCTATGTTAATAACATAATGAACTCGGAGTTTGGTACGAGAGGGAGGCGGTCACGTGCGCGTAACCCGAGCCCTGGAGCGCCGGGAATAGCCGCGCGCGCACCTAGCAACGCACCTGTGCTGCCCGCTGGAAGCGCACGCGCATACTATACTAAGTGTTACAAAATAACCCCTAATGCTGATTATGGTAGATGGGACCATCCAACTGAACAACTATTCTTATGGGACCAGCTGTTTCATACAAAAAATATTTAGGTAAAAATGAAAATATCAAAATGTATGAAACGGCAGTTATTTTGTCACGATTTCAGACTTGATCCCATGGTATAAGTTGTTCAGTTTGGAAATAGAAATCTTAAAGCGGAAAATATTTCTATAACCCTCCTACGTTGTGCAAAGTTAGGAATTACATCGACTTTTCCAGAAATTGAAATGTTTATTTCTGGAATGGAAAATTTAACAGGAAATAAGATTTCTTAGAGACCAAATAAGTATATTTTAAGTAATTTCCGCGAAGCGACTTCTGTAGGTGGCGGTAAAATTGTACTACTCAAAAGAAAATGGGGGTTTTCCATACAAACGAGGTTTTTTTTAATATAAATTGCATTTGATTTCATTTAAATTTGATATTGTTCGAAAGCTGTTAATAGTCAAGCGTAGTTACTATAATTATAATTTCACCATGTGTCAGTTCGAAATTCGAAAATTGAAACTAAGACCTACGATTCGAGGCATGAAAAATCTACGTGTAATATTGCAATAATACAAGTAGGTAATAGTACATTATGAGACAAGTTCGCTTAGGTTGCTCATTGCGCACAAGGCTGTGGGTTGCAGCCCGAGCCGCAGGCGAGGGCGTAACTCAGCCGAGTGTGCAATAAGCAAGAGCTCACGAGTTTCATACGACGTTTTTCAACACATTTGCGTGGAAAAAACAAAGTAATTTACCACACAGCAACAAATACGACAAAAACAAAATATAATAATTATTGGGAAAAGGCGCGCAGGTTTTTTTTTTGTTTTTTTCACACGTTCAATGCAAGAATATTTTGCGAACAAAGGGGTGAGGAGCATACAGCCTTCTTCAAAATTATAATTTTAAGTAAAAATGCAAATATTTTAATATTTTATAACAAAATATTGTGAATTATGAATAATTTGATAATAATAAATATTTGTTTGACTTAATTAAGGACTTACACATTTATTTATTCCAAAAATTTATATGAATTTTCAGCGGCATAAAACCTCTTTGTTGAAGTTTGTTGTTACTAAAAAAAATATCTGTATAACCCGGTTAAATTGAGAATACTCTGTTTACTCGCATAGAACTTGCAGTAAGGTACTAATTTAACTTTGGAGGGTTAATTCTATTACGAACTAGTGTTTTATATATTATTGCACGCGTTTGTTATAGCTCGGTTTATGGCCCTAAAAACGATGTATTAGGGCTCACTTTACGAGCAAGTGTGTTGAAAACATGTTTACAGTACAGAATCATGCCGTTTATTTCCAATAGAACTTGTAACTCCAGCGGTTCACATCCGCCAATAGCGATTTCACGATTGTTTGTGCGATTCCGACATCCAGCAAACTTACACATTATTGCCATCTCTTAGCAAAAACTTTTCAGTTTATTTTATAGGTTTACTAGCTACCGCTGCGACGTCTGCGTGGACATTAATTTTTCTATCCCTCGGGAGTCGGGATCATTACTTTTTTCTGGATAAAAGGTATCCTATGCCCGTTTTTTACGTACCCCTGATAATGTGCATGTATACAAAAATCTGGAGGAGCTCGGTGGCGCAGTGGTTTAGCGCCTGGCCCAGCGATTGCGGAGGTTAAGCAACGTTCGCAAGGGTCGGTCATGGGATGGGTGACCAAAAATTTATTATCTCGAGCTCCTCCGTGCTTCGGAAGGCACGTTAAGCCGTTGGTCCCAGCTGCATTTGCAGTCGTAAACACCCACCAATCCGCATTGGGCCCGCGTGGTGGGCTATGGCCCATCCTCCTTACCACCCATAAGGAAGGCCTGTGTGTGCCTCAGCAGTGGGGACATCAAAAATGGCTGATGGACATGCAAAAATCAGTGGAAGCATAACAAACAAACAAATAAACTAACAAACTTACTATCGCATTTATGATATTAGTAAAAATTTGTGCGCGAAATCCGTCTTCTGGCTATCCGTCCATTTTCCGGAATAAATGAATTATATGAATCTGGGTGTTTGTCTTATTTAAATAGTCTCTAAAAAAAATAAGGCACATTTTGCTAGCTCGTCAAGAATTTACAAAAGTAGGTAGGTACCTTGACCTAAATTATTTATTTATGATGAAAATGTGTTAAAAATTACTATAGGCGGAATAACCTACATCTCTTTCGGAAAACTATAGGCTAGAAGGTCTATCACTAGGTTACAGAGTTTTTTAACGAAACTTTGCATTATTAGTTGTTTTACTACGTCAAAGAAGAGGATATAAAAGTCATTTTAACATGGGTAACTTTCTAAAAAACTCGTTTACTCGGGCCGGCACCCGTTTCCCGTTGAGCTATTTTTTAAAGATTAATAAATAATAATAGCATTGTTAATGCAAAGTTGTCGGAACTCGCTAAAATATATTATGTGAAAGATAAAAATCCTGGAAAACCACCTCATGTGCCTACAAAAGCGAGTCACAAACATATCAGACAATATGTCTAAAGTTTTACTTGAAGCGTATACTAGGAAAAGCTGGAGATATTTTTAATCCTATTTCTAAATCTTCATCATTGTATAATAATTATGTGCTTTCGAATGGTCGAGAGAAGCCGAAAGTTAAGCAACTCTTGCAAGGGCCCACCCTTCAATTGGTCGGTAATCATGGGATGGGTGACCATAAAAATTATATCCCGAGCTGCTCCAATAATTAACATCAGTGGGATTTGTTACAAACATACAAATAATGATTTAGAAATCATCAATAATAAAAAAGTGATTGTTTGTAAAGTGACATGTAAGTATTTAAGATTTGCATATCGCCAGAAAGCGGTAAAACATGAATGAACTTTATATATTATAAGATCTGAATTGTACCATGTTTTCTGTGAATAAACAAATTCTATTCTATTCTATTCTATTCTAAGTAAGTACGCACGACAGCACGCGTAAGGCATAAAGGCGGTCTCAAGGTCAACATCTGATGTGCTGCTGACTGTACCATAGTAAAAAGATAATTAACAGTTTTCGCAGCCGAAATAAAATAGCTACCTAAAATTTTATGCGGTACAGAAATAAAATGATTACTTAATGGTTCGATAGCGATACAAACAATACGAGTAGCTACTAGCTATGGTAGCTACATAAATCGGTAGTTGAAACCAGCTCGATATAGCTGCGAGCATCGTTTGGAAAACTGTCACAGACTACCATAAGTCAGTTAGTTCAGTAAGTTTGCACATAATGGAGACAGATGAGTTTTTTTTTTAAAAGTATAATATCTTCCGTTACCCTGCCTTTACATTCCAGACGCTTGTTTTCTTGTCAAATCTTTTCCTAAGTACTATAAAACCCGTAAGGATATAACTTTAAGACAATTACGGAAACAATATACAGACCATATCAAACTCGCTGTCATAAGGACATAATATACCGGGTGTAACAAGACACTCAACGAAGCCGAAGTCTACGTATTCTGCCCATCATCAGGACCATTTCTTTTCAAAATTATTGCTGGGAAACGATTTTAATTTTTGGTGTTAAAAAGCATTGCATACATTACCACACAGCGCGTTACAGCGTACAAAAGACCGCGCCTGCGAGTGAATGCTACACAGCTGCGTGCAGCCGGGTTGAAAGGCACCGTATGTGCGTGCTCATGAAATACATTGAGTGATGACTTTTTGAAGCCATTGTTTGTTACGAAATACATTAAATTTTGATAATGTTTCTGTAGACAAAAATTAGGAAATAATGAATAATTTAATTTTAATTTAACTATTTATTTCAGGCTACTAGGCCCATACAATATATACCTTACAGACTAACATACATAATTATTAAATAAAAATAATCTATTTGTTTACACGTATCGAAGGCGGCGACGTGTTGCGCAATGCAGTGTCCGGTATCCGACCGCGAAAGCGTCGGAACAAGACACCCTTCGGCCAAAAATCTTCTTTCATGAAGGTCGACAGATGTTCAGTCGGTACCCTCACCACGAATGAGTTGAAGTTCACATTGTGGCGGGACTCCAACCGCTCGACCCTCAGAATGAATTTGGTCTTCACTCTGATGTATTCTCCGATGTCATCAGGCTTCGTGCTGTAGTGCAGGCGAGATACATACACCAGCGTCGTCGGGATAGCCGGACGTAGTAGGTGGTTGTGTCCGGTCGGGGCGGTGCCACAAAGGTTACGGCGGGTGGGCTTCCTCTTCCTTTCCACCTTTTTGAAGCCGTCCTCGCCACACTCTTCATCCAGTCTCCGTGGATGCACAGGCTTAGAGACCGGTCGGCGTTGTTTGTCTCCCTCATTGGTACCCCGCTCGAGTTGTTGGACAGCTTAAGTTGGTTAATAAGATTTCATAAAAAATTGAAAAAAAAAATTGACTTTGACCTTCAATAACTTTGTAGCTATTGATTTCCCAGATATAGTCTGAAAGACAAAAATGATCCTGATGATGGGCGGAATGCGTGGACTTAGGCTTCGTTAAATGTCTTGTTACACCCTTTATAAACAAAATATAGTTTTAAATTTTTTAAGTTATAAACGTTTGCATGTCTGCGAGCAGGCTGAACACACGCGCATATTTATATTTAACATCTGTAACAAACAACTGTGTTTTTGCAAATAAAATATTTGTAATTGTATTTGAAACAAGTCGTGGTTTTACGTGCATGCAATCCTACATCATAACCTAGTTATTCTCAAAGTGCCGGGCACGTTGGACGTCAACATTTAGGACCACACGGTCCGTGATCACGGTCTCGTAGGTCCTGCCTGTGTGTTAGTGCAGGGAGCAGTAGCCCCCTACTATTGTGGGTAGAGTTCTGGCAAGTCCCACTTATGATGCTTAAACGCATTCCCCTACTTATAATAAAAAAACCGGCTAAGTGCCTGTTGGACTTCGCACATTTTAAGATTCTGTAAAGCCAGCAGTCTGTGCAAACTATGATTTTAAAGTTCTTGGTGCAAACCTAAATCAACTGCACAGCGTTATCTAATAACTTGTGGAACTATAGAATTGGATAGAATGTTACCCAACTGTAAAATTGAGTCGGTTTTGAATTGAAAAGAAAATTCATCATCATCATCAGCCTATCATCGTCCACTGCTGAACATAGGCCTCTCCGAGAGCACGCCACTGAGCACGATCCGCGGCTATACTCATCCAGTTTTTGCCAGCCACCTTGCGAAGATCATCGCTCCACCTTGTCTGAGGGCGTCCCACACTACGTTTGCCGATACGCGATCTCCACTCAAGAACTCGTCTGCCCCAGCAGCCATCGGTTCTACGGCTAATATGGCCGGCCCACTGCCACTTCAGCTTGCTAATCCGGTGGGCTATGTCGATGACTTTAGTTCTCTGTCGGATCACCTCATTCCGGACCCGATCTCTCAGAGAAACTCCGAGCATAGCCCTTTCCATAGCTCGCTGTGCGACTTTAAATTTGTGAGCCAGCCCTACAGTGAGTGTCCACGTTTCGGCTCCGTATGTCATGACAGGCAGGACGCACTGGTTGAAGACTTTCGTCTTTAGACTCTGTGGAATAGGTGACTCAAAGACTCGACGAAGTTTCCCATATGCTGCCCAGCAGGCTGTATTCTTCTGTTGGCCTCTCTCTCGAAGTTGTTTCTACCCAATTGCAATGTTTGCCCGAGGTAGACATATTTCGTAACAACTTCGAGAGGACTACCTTGTACTGCCATCGGTCCTGGAATTACATGTTCGTTGAACATAACCTTAGTTTTGTCCAAGTTCATCCGAAGACCGATGCGTAGAGAGGAATCAGCTAGGCTGTTCAGCATGTATTGTAGATCCTGCAACGTTTCAGCCACAATTACGATATAAAAAAAGAAAATTAAGATTTATCAATATATTGGTATTTGCTGGTAAAATATAGTTACGTATAAAATATTATCACCAAATTTTAAGTTCATAGATCAATGAGAAGTTAAAAAATACCTACCTACTGTCTAACAATTTTTTGGAAAAAAGCTGACTTTGACGGCTTCTCACGCCTTTGTTTTCTAGTATCTTTATACTGTGATAATGCGTACCTAAGTAGCCTGGAAATATTTTTTGGTGAAATCGCTAAAATTCATTTCGGAACTGAAACAAAATCATTTAAGGCGGTTGTATGGCCAAAAGTGGCGCCCTCAGTGGTTTTTATTTAATAAGTTATTAATAGAAAAGATTTTAATAATGTTTATAGTTTATAGAGATTTTAGGGCCCATGGTCTAGTATTTTTAGAAGGTATCACTACATGCCCTCGTAGTCATTCGTTGAAGTAGATAGCAAATGTGTCAAAAACGGCCACTTTTAGCAGTTTTGCTATCTACTTCTAGCAGTGACTACGAGGGAATGTAACGATAACGATACCATCTAAAAAACCGACTTCAAAAAACCTACGTCTAAAAAGCAAGAAATAATATTCGTAATAATAAAAATACGTCTATAGAAGTCGGGTGGGGCTGGAGTACAAATTCCTTTTTTTTATACTAAAAGCCCCACCCGACTTCAATAGACGTATTTATTATTACGAATATTATTTCTTGCTTTTTAGAGGTAGGTTTTTTGAAGTCGGTTTTTTGTTTTTTTTTAAACAATTTTTTATTTTTTAATTTTTAGTGTAGGTACCTTGTAGGTAAGGTATATTATATTTATGTAGAAAAATCGGCTCAGCCAAACGTAAGATGATCGCGGAGAAACATACTTAAATACGGGTCAAACTGAGAACCTCCTTTTTTAAGTCGGTTAAAAAACTACACTTAAGATATCCCTCTTCCAACAAAAAAATAATTATCTTATTCAGTTCATAAACAAAGAAGTAATACGACCAATCATCGAGGTAATTCACACAAAGTCATACTATTTTCGTGCTTTTTTTCAAAATTACTAGAAAAATACTGAACCGATTTCCAAATTTTAAAAAATGGGACCAACTTGGGAGTGTACCTAATGTAATAACGTTTGAATCATTTCAATCGGTCCAGCCGTCTTCGAGTAATCAGTGGACATACACAAAAAAAAACAAATATACAGACGAACATAGAACCTCCTCCTTTTTTGGAAGTCGGTTAAAAATACTAGACTGTGGGCCCTAAAATCTCCACGATAAACATTTTTAAAATTGTGTATTAGATTTATAATATAATATAATTCACCGCGGCGCCACTTTCGCTCAGGGTACCACCTTAAGTATTATAGTTTTATTGATTTTCGTATTTTTTCTATACTGTGGCGTGTAACAAGGTCATATATGCATAGTTGCACACGTATAGTCACAGACAAAAGTTGATAGCAAACATTTTGTTGTGTCCGGTCCGGGCACAGTTAAGCCTGTTGCCAAAATGTTTAATGTTACGGTTACGATACATCCACTGGGAAAAACATAACACGTGTAAAAAAGGATAAATTCAGCACTCTTGTTAATCCTTTAAAAGACCGGTAGGTAAGTATACCTACTTACAAATTGTCAAATTAAAATACTTAAGTAATAGTAAAAGGGTTTATACGCGTACGTAACTTACTAATGATAGTTACACACCTAGGTACTTAGTTGGGAAAATAGCTATCATTAGTTCAAATATGTTATTAAATAAAGGTAGATACATAAATTTTCATGTAATCTACCTTTGGAGTGGAGCTCGGCGGCGCAGTGGTTTAGTGCCTGGCCCAGCGATTGCGGAAGTTAAGCAACGTCCGCAGGGGTCGGTCATGGGATGGGTGACCGAAAATGTATTATCTCGAGCTCCTCCGTGCTTCGGAAGGCACGTTAAGCCGTTGGTCCCGGCTGCATTTGCAGTCGTTAACACCCACCAATCCGCATTGGGCCCGCGTGGTGGGTTATGGCCCGTCCTCCTTACCACCCAAAAGGAAGGGCTGTGCCCCAGCAGTGGGGACATCAAAAATGGCTGATGGACACATAAATTTTTGTATTGTAAATATTGTAGATTACATAAATATTTATATATATACACTTCAAGTAAGATATTTATACTTATTAATAACATTAATTATTTCGAAAGGAATAGATAGATCTTGCGCCAGCTTAATGCGGATTGGTGGGTGTTAACGACTGTGAATGCAGCTGGGACCAAGCAATCCAAAGCGCGGAAGAGTTGGACGTAATGCATTTGGTCACCAATCCAATGACCGACCCTAGCAAAAGTGCCCGAACGCGTTAATGCCTAAGCCAACTAGGTATTCAACAAAAGGTTTAATAAAAAAATGAAAACTATTTAATTGCTCACCGCGAGCGTATTTCCATCGCTTACGTACAATATTTACGAATGGTACAATGCACTGATTAAATTCATTCCTGCTTCGCCACCGGGCGATATTTAATCAAGACCATGAACAAATACTACACCGTTATACTGCTGGGTACGTTTTTGACAAAAATTCTTTCAATCAGAGTATCTCAAATGTACTTATAGACATTTAATTACATTAGTTTAAAACTGCAGTTTATGGTTAAGGTGGTTCAATGAGCTCAGTAGCGCCACCAATGGAAATAAATCAATTACGTTTTATCAAAGGTTAAGATTAAAAGTTTTGATGATTTTGCGCAAATAAAAGACAAAAATGCATTTTCTGAATATAGATTAAAGAACTCTCAAACTTAAGCAATAAGTCGTGCATGTCACTAGTGCCAAAAGTGGCCACATTCAGCAATATCCACATTCATAACTTATTGTTTATATTTGAGGCCATGAAAAAATATTTAAATATGCACTTTACTCTTCTATTTGCGCAAAATATCCAAAACTTTTACTCTAAGCCCTTGATACAACGTAAATGATTTATTTCCATTGGTGGCGCTACTGAGCTCATCGAACCACCTTAAGTTATATTACCGTCCTGTGCCCACGGCCCCTGGAAAGGTGTCGAAACGTCGGGAAACCCAAAAAACCAACAAATCAAAACTAAATAATTCTAAAATAACATCTTAATTAAACAAGAATAAAAAGTGTTTTATTTCTAATAAGGTATATCAGCACATGTGAATACAAAAAAAATAATTTTATTAATAATAACAAGAATACAGCTTTGTAGCTGAGCCCGCGACCTTTGGTAGTCCGATCAAAATGGCAAAAACCGGAACCCTTATAGATTCGTCATGTCTGTCTGTCCGTCCGTATGTCACGCAGCCATTTTATTCCGAAAGTATTAGGATTATACAGTTGAAACTTAGTACGTAGATGTATTCTGTTAACCGCTTAACGATTTTAACACAAAAATAAAAAAAAATAAAGATTAAGGGGGGCTCCCCATACATAGAACTGAAACTGAAAAAAAAATATTTCTTCATACCAATACGTGCGGGGTGTCTATAGATAGGTCTTTAAAAATGACATTGAGGTTCCTTAGACAATTTTTTCTCAAAGTCAACCGTTTGAAAGATAAACACTGCCAAAGTGGTAAAATGTGTGTCCCCCCTTCTAACTTTTGAAATAAGAAAGTGAAAAAATCTAAAAGAAATATATGCTATAGATCTTAATAAAAACTTTCAACGGAAATTGCTGGTTTGAACGAGATATAGTAATTAGTTCTCGAGATATATCATATTTTCCAAAACCGCAATTATAACTCTGTAAAAAACAAAGTTATTTTTACAGACGAAAAATGATAGTAGTATTAAATATGGTATGGTATAAGGTAACTACGGAACCCTACGGCGCGGCCCGACACGCACTTGGCGCATAAAATTTATATTATTTTTCTTACAGATTTCAATATGAATGAACTTTGATTAGATTAACCTAAAATTTTCCATTCGTTTTTATTGTTCTATACGTGATTCAATTCTTCTTTACGTAGTTTAGTCTATGGAGGTCTGTCCAACAACAAACAAAATTATGTTTTATTGAAGTTGTTCAGCCAACAATCTGCAATTTCAGACTGATAAAGTTGTTCTTCGCTGCATCCATAGTTGCTCTTGGCCATCAAAGTTGCTTCAGCTGTATACATACATAGACACGGTTACGAATATTGAGTTATAATATTCGAGATGGCAAATCCCGTCCCGTTATTCGAAAATTGTACAAAAAAACAAAAAACCGACTTCAAAAAACCTACCTCTAAAAAGCAAGAAATAGTATTCGTAATAATAAAAACACGTCTATTGAAGTCGGGTGGGGCTGGAGTCAAATTCCTTTTTTTTATTCTAAAAGCCTAGAGGTAGGTTTTTTGAAGTCGGTTTTTTGTTTTTTTTTAACCATTTTTTTAATTTTTAGTGTAGGTACCTTCTGTATTAAGTAGGTAAAAAAATCGGCTCAGCCAAACGTGAGTTAATCGCGGATAAACATATAAGTAAACATACGGGTCAAACTGAGAACCTCCTTTTTTAAGTCGGTTAAAGAACTACACTTAGGATATCCCTTTTCCAACAAAAAAAATATTTTCTTATCAGTTCATAAACAAAGAAGTTATACGACTGATCATCGAGTTAGTTCACACATAATCATACTATTTTCGTGCTTTTTTCAAGATTACTTGAAAAGTACTGAACCGATTTCAAAATTTTACAAAATGGGACCAACTGGGGAGTTTACCTAATGTAATAACGTTTGAATCATTTCAGTGGGTTCAGCCGTCTTCGAGTAATCGGTGGACATAAACAAAAAAAAACAAATAAACAGACGAACAGTGAATCTCCTCCTTTTTTGGAAGTCGGTTAAAAATAGAAAAAGAGGAGATTACCTATTTGTCGCGTACACATTTTTTGTTTCTAGGTATGTTCCCCGATTACTCGAACACAGCTGAACCGATTGAAATGATTCAAAACGTTATTACATCAGGCTGAATCCCAAATTGGTCACATTTTTTGAAATTCTGAAATCGATTTAGTAGTTTTCAGAAAATCCTAAAAATACTGGTGTTTTCGTTACCATTACATGGACATTATATATAAGGATTATTGACCATTACTTATTTGTTTATGAACCGATAGATGATTTTTTCTTTGTTTGATAGATATATAGATAGAATACTTCAAGAAAGATACTAACGGCCGAATACTCAAAGGCTTCTTAGCTAAAATCTTAAGTTAAGGTCTCCTTAACTTTAAGGAAGCTGTCAGTTTCATAGAGATTCTGTCAAATCTGACAACTTTTTAGAATTTAAGGTGGCCTTAACTTTAAGATTCGTTTGAGTATTTGGCCGTAAGTATTTCAATTTCATTGGCATTGACCTTGAACTTTGAAGATACGTAACGCAAGGGTTTAAAATTAGTTGTTTACGATGAGTTGAAACTGAAATTAGCAGCCATAAAAAAATATAGTCCGTATAGTTGTACTGTTTTGTTCTAATAATAGGACTAAACGGAGAAAAATATCCGTTTAGTTCTACTGGTAGGAATAAACGGATTTTTTTAAAACAACAACTCATTTTGAACGCTTGGGTCCACCCAAGGGTTCAAAATGAGTTATTTACGATGAGTTGAAACTGAAATTAGCAGCCATAAAAAAATATAGTCCGTATAGTTCTACTATTTTGTTCTAATAATAGGACTAAACGGAGAAAAATATCCGTTTATTTCTACTGGTAGGAATAAACGGATTTTTTTCTCCGTTTAGTCCTACTAGTAGAAATAAACTGACCAAAACTATAGTTATCCGAATAGTTCTACTATTCACTATACTAGGACAGAACAGGTAAAAAAATAATTGTATCCTTTACGTAACGATGAGTTCTACATGAAGAAGGCTATGGTTCTACTGATAGCACAAAACGGATGCAGCATAATTTAAAGTAGGTAGTCAGTATAGTCAAGTACATTACACTCTTTATTATATTATGGTATAGTTTTACTTTTTAACCGATTTCAGAAAGGAGGCGGTTCTTAAGTCGACTGTTTTATGTATGTTTTACCATATTTTCGCGAATGGGGAATGTCTGAAACAAATCAAATTGGCTGAATATTTTTTATAGGTAGGAATAAGCTCCCTTAGTACAAAAAAAAATTACAAGTGCCAACTGTAAAAACGTAGGAAAAAGAAAACACAACACATGAAAAGGCAAAAATTCGCTTTTTGGTTAGCTTTTCCTCGTAAAACGTTTTATTTGGACGAATTGCCATCTAACCTGTAACAACTGAATTAATACCGTCGAATTCATTAAAGATCCTTGTGCAGGTTTCTGTGTGACATTTTGCGGCAGTCGGGAACCATTCAAGCCCAAGAAAGGCTCTTTGCCTTATGTTGTAAGTATTAAAATGCTTAAAGTTAGAGTAGAATGGCCTAGTGGATTATCCTGAAGTCGTGAATTCCATTAAGGTGCCGCGTCAGAGTAGCCGTTTGATAAACCGGAAAACCTTAGACTGCCATACTGCTGAACCAATGTCGGCCACCATTTTCCGTTGTATTATAGAGCCTGGGCCACTATTTTGAATCGTTCGTCTGGCGTCGAGCCTATTAGTTATTCTGTGGTCGAGCGCTCTTTTCTACTGATTTTCGTTCGACATTTGACTCAAATGTATGGAGAATATGGAGATTAAGTCAAATGTCGAACGAAAATCAGTAGAAAAGAGCGCTCGACGCCAGCCAAGCGATTTTAAAATAGGGCCCCTGTTCTCATTACAATGGAATTAGATGGAATTTTGACATATTCTGTGGTTCTCTAGCCTCACCAGAAAATAACAAACGTAAAGCAATTGATCTTTAAAAACCTTAAAGTGAATTGTACTTTATTGTGTCGGAGCAAGAGTCGCAATTTATTTAAACGATTTTGCGGAGTGCAGCTTCTGTACGCTAGTACTATTATCTATTCTGTGCTTATTCCTTAAATTCTAAGGCTGACCCCAGACCTACCGGTTTCTTTTCTTTGCTTTGCTGTTTAGACTGCCGGCCATAGCCATTAGCTTGGTGTTATCAAATATCATCGTCTGGGTTGCGAAGTAGGAAGCTTCTGGGAGAAATGCCACCCTGAACATGGTCCGCGATTGCTAAAAATAAATCGATCGCATATTTATATAAATTGCGAACAGGGTCGTGGGTCGCATCAATACCTACCTGAACAATTCTTTTGTGTTTTCATAACGATCGTTTAAGGAACAAAGCTGTAAGTAGTAGTGTAGTTGTAAGTTGGATAAATAAATAATAATAATAATAATAATAAAAGCTCCCAAGAACATACATATTGTGAAATGTACTTAGATTGAAAGTATGCGACAGATTGAAAATGAGATTCTTGGCCGGCGGTCCATTGCCGAGCAGCAAAGCAAAGAAAAGAAACCGGTAGGTCTGTGATCAGCCTAACGGGAAAAAGTCACGCAAAAGAAATCGCGGCCATAAGCTTGTTATTTAATATCATAAGGTGTACTTTGCGTCCCGATACCGCGGGATATGCGTGGGCACGCTGGTCTCCCGGACGGCGGTGCTGACGGCGGCGGTTTGCGTCTCCGACTCCACATCCAACCACCACGACTACCGCCCCATCACCGTCGTCGTCGGGTCCAGCTACCGCCACCCTCGCCGCGGCATCCGCGTGCAAGTCACTAAGGTGCTACTGCCTAATCGTAAGTGGGCCTTTGAAACACTTATTTCGCCTAGGGGCTAGGGCTACCTAGTACCTTGACCCAAATAAAACTGCTTACCAAGGCGATTATGGCAAAAAACTGGACTATTGAAATGACACATTTCATTTCCCTCTTAGGAGATGGTTAATCTAGCAGTGGTTGTTGTTGAAGAGTTGTGAATTGTTAATACCTTCCGCATATGGCGGACATCGGACACACTACGTTGGTGTGCAGCCAGATGACTGTTGAGTCCTGGGCTCTGGTAGTTGTGACTACTGCAAGTTCCTTCTTTTAGAAATCAATTTCAGTTAGCGGTTGATAAATAGCCATTATTGCTTTATTAATTAATTTGTAATATCCAGTGAACAACGAGACAGGTCAAATGGGTTATCTTATGGAGAAGTCGCCAGCACTTCTGGTATTGAAGAGGAAAATTCCAGACATATTGGTTGAGAATCCACTAAGGGCCATAGACATTGACTGGAAAGGAGAGGAAGTCCTAACCTTGCACGAGGAATGTTTCACGGCCGGATGGCATTTTCACTATCGGGGGGTGAGTCCAATCCATCAGCCATTTTTGATGTCCCCACTGCTGGGGCACAGGCCGTCCTCATGGGTGGTAAGGAGGACGGGCCATAACCCACCACGCGAACATAATGCGGATTGGTGGGTGTTAACGACTGCAAATGCAGCCGGGACCAACGGCTTAACGTGCCTTCCGAAGCACGGAGGAGCTCGAGATAATAAATTTTTGGTCATCCATCCCATTACCGACCCTTGCGAACGTTGCTTAACTTCCGCAATCGCTGGGCTAGGCGCTAAACCACTGCGCCACCGAGCTTTGAACCGGGGGGTGAGTGAATAAGCATAAAATTATTTGAATCAACACGCTTGCTGCGCTACCATAACAATAATAAAACTTTTATCTACTGCTTTATTCTGCTATAATGGGGAAGATGAGTGTAATTATTTTATAATATAGAAAAATCAAACGTAAAATCTAAAAAATATTGGTGAAAGAATTTTTTAGATATCTCAAAAACTGAATTTTTTATTAATTTTCAAAGTTGAATGTTTTTAAAATCAGCGCGGTCTTGACCGTTTAAGGCGTGACGTCACATCGCCGGTTACGTCCGCCGAGATGTTTTAAAACAAAGTCCGCATCTGTATCTGTTTGCGATAAACTCAAAAACTACTAAACGGATTTTCATGCGGTTTTTACCAAATGATAGAATGATCCTTGAGGAAGGTTTAAGTGTATAAAAAGTTAAGGTTTTATCTAAATTGGTAGATATATGACGATAATGGTTAAAGTTTTGCCAAAAATTAAGCCGACTGGGAGCTTGCATCGAAAACGCTGCATAAAAATTTTGTGCTATAACAAAATAATGTATGATGGAATTGTTTCTCTTTTATAGATCTACAAAAAAGTCCGCGATGGCATATATCTATCTTTTAAGAATAGCTCACTTTACCCATTATAATTTTCTAAAAAATCGGTCACATACAATGCGGTAATTTGGAAAGCTATTTAGAAGGAAACAGTATTAATCCTTATCAACTTAAATACGTCTGTTACCTGAAGCATTTCATGCACATTATTTTAATCTTTAACACCATACTATTTAAATTAATATCTTAGGAGTTGTTGCAAAAAATAACGCGAGCGAAAATAAATTCATGCTTCTGGAGCAAAGGTAACGACTGTACGATATTTGTTTTATTTTTGGGTGTGCAAAAAAAAGAAAGAAGCGAAGCGAGGGCGGGTCGCTAGTACACTTAAAATACTTGTTTAAAACAGTGTATTTTTTCATGACAATATGAGACTATGATGGAGCCAGAAGGTGGGAACTCTGTAATAAAATGAAGAAACCCTATCGAGTTTATGCTCGTTTGATTCGTCTTGACTTGACATGGACTCTGGTACTAGATGATATCCAAGTTCTGATGATGGAGCCAGAAGGTGGCTATGGCAACTCTGTAATAAAATGACGAAACACCGTCGAATTTAGGCTCGTTTGGTTTGGCTTGACAAGAACTCTGGTCCTAAAAGATATCTAGGGTGATGATGGAGCCAGAAAGTAGCCATGGTATCTCTATAATAAAACGACACAAACCAGTGAGTTTGGGCTCGTAAAATTTGTCTTGACAAGGACTCTGGTTCTAGATGATATCCAAGGTTTATGGTGGAGCCAGAAGGTGGCCGTGGGAACTTTGTAATAAACCCTGACAAAACGACGAAACACCATTGAGTTTGGATTCGTATGATTGGTCTTGACAAAAACTTTAGACAAAATCCAAGGATGATGGAGCCAGAAAGAGGCCATGGGAACTCTGTTATAAAATGACGCAATACCCTAGAATTTAGGCTGGTTTGTTTGAAACGATCCCAAATTCAATGGTGTTGTGTCGTTTTATTACAGATCTCTCATTACCACTTTCTAGCTCCATCATGAGACCCTGGGAACCATCTAGAAATAGGGTCTAAGCCTTAGACCCTATTTCTAGATGGTTTCCAGGGTCTCAAAATGGAGCCAAAAGAAGTTCACAGCAATAAAACCATACAACTTCATCGAAACCAAACTCGATGAAGTTGTATGGTTTTATTGCTGTGAACTTCTTTTGGCTCCATTTTGAGACCCTGGAAACCATCTCCCATCATACATAGTACTTGTCAAGGCAAATCAAACCATTCTAAACTAGAGCATGGTGTTGCATGGTTTTATTACAGAGTTCCTGTGACCTTCTTCCGGCTCCATCATCAGAACCTGGAGACCATCTCCCACCATAGTACTTGTCAAGGCGAATCAAACGATTTCAAACTAGAATATGGGGTTGCATGGTTTTATTTCAGAATTCTTGTGGCCTTCTTCCGGCTCCATCATCAGACCCTGAACACTTTTTCCCAACAGTGTACTCGTCAAGACGAATCAAACGAGCTCAAACTTGACGGGGTTGCATGGTTTTATTACAGAGTTCCTGTAGTCTTTTGCAGGTCCATCGTCAGACCCTGGAGACTGTTTCCTAACAGATTACTCGTCAAAATGAATCAAACGAGCCCAAAGTCGATAGAGTTTCATGGTTTTGATACAAAGTTCCTGTGGCTTTCTTCCGGCTTCATTATCAGACCCTAGAAACTATTTCTCAATAGAGTACTCGTAAAGACGAATCAAACGAGCCCAAACTGGATGGAGTTGCTTTTTTATTACAGAGTTCCTGTGACCTTATTTCAGCTCCATCATCAGACCCTGGATTCTATTTTCCAACAGTACTCGTCAAGCTCAAGACGAATCAAATGAGCCCAAACTCGATGGGGTTGCATGGTTTGAATACAGAGTTTCTGTGGCCTTATTCTGATTCCATCATCAGACTCTGGAAATCATTATCTCCCATCATAGTACTTGTCAAGGCAAATCAAACGATTCCAAATGATATCAGACCCTAGAAACTAATTCTCAGCAGAGAACTCGTCAAGATGAATCAAATGAGCTAAAACTCGATGGGATTGCATGGTTTTATTACAGAGTTCCTGTAGGCTTTTTTAGGTCCATCAAGAGACCCTGGACACTGTTTCCCAACATAATACTCGTCAAAATGAATCAAACGATCCCAAACTGGATGGAGTTTCTGTTTTATTACAGAGTTCCTGTGACCTTCTCTCAGCTCCATCATCAGACCCCGGATTCTATTTCCCAACAGAGTACTCGTCAAGACGAATCAAATGAGCCCAAACTCGATGGGGTTGCATGGTTTGAATACAGAGTTCCTGTGGCCTTCTTCCGACTCCATCATCAGACCTTGGACCTCATCTCCCATTCCTATCAGAGTACTTGTCAAGACGAATTAAACTAGCACAAAAGTCGATGTGATTGTATGGTTTTATTATAGAGTTCCTGTGGCCTTCTTCCAGCTCTGTCATCAGATCAGCTCAATGATGATCAGCGTTGTCTTACAGTTCTGACCTATATTCAAAGTTTCAAGTCTAGCTCATTATAAAATCATTCCCAGTAATTAAACAAAGAAACAAATAAACGAGATAACGACCTAAGAAAATAAAAAATACCTCAAAAATACCTGTAAAAAACGTCAACTTGCGAAAGATACGTATCCGAGGAACTCTATGAAACTTTCTGTACATACCTAATTTTATTGAAAAATACAGTGGTTGTATGAAAAATGTAAAATAACAAAACAAAAGTATCGAAATTAACAAAAGTAAGTTTACAGAGCCTGTCAATCACATAGTGTCGCTAAGCTTCCATACGCCCGCCGCCGCTGTCCATCGTACAACCGGCGATGTGACGTCATAGCCATTACTCGAACGACGCAATCAGATTCCGCGCGTCCCCAAATTGATTTGCTTATAAAAAATTCAATTTTCGTGATATCAACATATTTTTTTCACAGTTAGTCTTATAATTGCTTATACTTTTAATTAGGGCTAAAAAAATTGAATAAATTTTTATTTACATCTTCCCCATTTGTTACAAACTTTAATTGTATTCGATCCGTTTTAATGACTATCATCTCTCACCAGGATAAGATCTACCCCGCGCACAAGTTCCTTCTCCAGCGGCATCTACGTGTGCAGTTCCTGAGCATCATGAAGATGGGAGAGTGGTGTGAGCCGCTCTTGATTAAAATGCAGAAGTCGCTGAACATGCTCGGCTTCACGGGCTACTTCGATAAGAAATCAACCATCTGTGTCAAAGATGTGAGCAACTGGAAATAGTTTAATAAGTCTATAATATATCTACTACAACTAGAGATGGGAATGTTCCCGGCAATATTGGGAATATTCCCGGCAACGGCACACCTTTAACTTTTATTTCATTATGGGCCTAGAGGTTACCATCATCTTTATGGGCCTAGAGGTTTAGAGGGCTATTTGTATTGATGGTAGGTGTGATTTTTAAACACTACTACTCGTAAGTTACTCTATGATGAAACATAGATCGCGAAAACATAAAAGTATCACGATGATACGTTCGAACGAGTCGTCAGATTTCATATATTTACGTAAAATAAGACAAAATTACGCATCTGCATGAGTTCCCCGGTCAAAACCGGGTGCAGCACAGAGCGTAGCGTTGCGTTAACATGTAGGTAAGTTTAAGACAGCATCATGTCACACCGAATGCTGCGCGGCTGCTGCGCATCAGTCGCGTCTTCGGTGTGACATATGCCATAGCATTGTGGCGCCGCGGTGAATTTTATTTAATACTGTAATTCTAATTCTCGTGGAATTTTTAGGGTCCATAGTCTAGTAATTTTAGACGGTATCGTTACATTCCCTTAGTCATTGCTATAAGTAGATAGCATAACTGCTAAAAGTGGCCGTTTTTGACACATTTGCTATCTACTTCTACATATGACTGCTAGGGAATATTAGTGATACGTTCTAAAAATACTAGAATATGGGCCCTAAAAATTCCAAGAGAAGTTTTATTAAAATCCTTTTCTATTAACAACTTATTAAATAAAAACCTTTCGGTCAGGGAATCGTCTATGACCTAGACTTAAATCCTGTCTTTTTAGCTAGGCTACAGGCATTTCTGGTAGATAAATGCCCTACATGTTTTTTTTTTGTTTTCAGCCGGGTAAAGAAGCGCAACCTTGCCACGTAAGTTGTAACAAATAAACAAGGTTTCATAGACGTAGCCAGGCCACTTTTCCGGAGCTAAAAGGAAAAACGAACCCCTAAACTACCCCTCACGACGCCCATGAATGGTTTGATATCTAGCTGATCTACTAAAGGGCGTTTACGCGCTATACTAGCGCCACCAATCAAAAAAAATCATAGTCCTTAAATAAAGATGAAATTGTAAATTGTGTTCTTCTAGTGTACTCCGAAGAAGCTTTGTGCTTTGCTTTATCGCTTAAACAATATTTTGTAGTCTATCGTTTAGTTTAATGACGTTTTATTGCTAAAAGTGGCCACTTTTGGCAATAAACTAAACGACAACTAAACGACAGGTTATAAAATATTGTTTAAGCGATAAAAAGTACCACAAAGCTTCTTCGGAGTACACTAGTGATTACTTGCTCAGTGGAGTACACTAGAAGAACACAATTCGCAATTTTGCCTTTATTTGAGCAATATGATTTTTACCCGACTGCAAGAGGGTTTATGTTTTTCGCGCGTATCTTGTATGTGTGTCTGTATGTAATATTATTTATTAACTCATATCTTTCAAACGGCTGAACGGATTTCCGACCGTAATAATAATAACTAAAAAGATAGATATAAATAAAAAAATATAAAAAAAACCAGCCTGCATCAAAAGACCAGTCAACTGAAAAGATGGAAACAAATTATTAAATATTAAAGGCAACATGCAGTCGAAGGCATAGAATTCAAATCATTCATAATGTCACTTTATGCATGCCTCCGACTGCATGTTATTATAATATTTTTATCTTGTTTCCATCTTTTCAGTTGCCTCGTGTTTTGATGCAGGCGGGTTTTTTAGCTGCATAATATTCGTAAACGGCTATTTCGCAGGGCATGTATGGCGCGACACTGATTTGCAAGGGGCGAGCAGTCGGCATGCTCATGGCTCCGGACGCGCAGTGGACCAACTGCACCGGCCACAGCAACGTAATACACCTTTTCAACTCCGACTTTCTACGAGGCTTCATGTCCTGCATTTCTAGGTAAGAATTTTTGACAAAAATAAAATCCCATTCTAAAATCTAAGGTAAGGAAAGTAATCTGGTTGAAGGGTATGCCCAATTACTTAGTAGGCACCTAACCCTTTATAATTTAATTGAAAATTTTAAAAATGCTGTTAAATCTAATCTTGTTAGTAAAATGAGGAGTATTTGAAGGATTAATAACGCATAGGCATAGCTTTTATTATTACTCTAATGCCATAGATTAGAAAAAGTTCGTGGTTCTTTCATAGGTTTAGTTATATTATTTATTATTTATGATAAAAGTTCTATAATAAAACTACGAGTTGTCAAATATTTTTTCCTTTTATAAGTAAGTATATATACATTATGAGAAGTGTTCTACGTAGGTACCTACTTAAAAACGTATTAAGGCTTATTGACTTGATGCCTTAATAAATAAAATAATAAAAATCATTTATTTGCGTTTTCCACAAGTGTAGTAAGCTATGGTATTGTAGTACCTAATATGGGTAGCTTTAGTATGTCATGCTCACTTTAAACATTTCTGCGGTGGTGTCGAATGAGGCAGGTCGTTACGTTCCCTCAATAAGGTTGACCGAAGCGATGGTTGGTTCATGCGTCATGCTCGTGAACGGGTGCTGTCAGTGGGAATGGGTCTGCTTCTGACTGCATATCTAAACGCATATTGAATTGTTTTTTTGTAACAGCCAAGCTAGACTGAATAATTACTTTTGATGATTTAAATTTTGAATTTAGCTTGAACCCTGTAAAATGATTTATTAAGAAATGAGCTAATTAAATAATGATACTTATTTGTTAATCTATGTTATGTTAATGTAATGTCTGGAAACGATACCTAATACATATTTGTAAATATCGTTCCAGTTTTTTGCGCCCATTTTTCTTGTCAGCTAAAAGACGTCATAATGGGCGGTAGGGTAAAAGAATTGACGATTTAAAAATGCTTGTTATGGGAGCTTATTTGAGTAGATACATAATTTTTCATTTAATTTCCATGTTTGATAGTATTATGTTTCAGAGGGCCTATTACGAAAATAACGTACGCAATTGCGTAACTCAGCACTTGATCACGATAGTCGTCCGCAGTTAGTCGGTTGTAGCTATTATTATAAGTACAAAGATTTTCATTTTGTCTATCGTAGGTCATAGACTATTGAACGAATGGTGTTGAATCTGCTAGATAGAAACTGTCAAACTTACGCAATCTCTTTGCGATATCGCATACGCAAGTGCTTTGTAATAGGAAACAATCAGAACGAAGCACGGACGCGCAGCGTGTATAGTGTTAAACTTTTCGTAATAGACCCCCAGACTTTTTTGACGGAAAAGAAGAACGGGCGCAAGAAACTTATCGGCTTTAACTTGATAAAGAAGTTCATAACAAATGTAGATACGATCGTATCGCAGGTTGTTCGAGCCGGAGATAAAGCACGACTGGGCTACGATGAAGAAGCTAATCAAGGACGAGGAGATGAGCTATGACTACCTGCCGCAGATGTACGACCAACTGCGCTGGTCCGAGGGCAGCACATCCGATGAGAACTGAACCTTACCGCTTAATTAAACCAGACCGGGGCCTTACCGGCTAACGCATCGAACTTCGAAAAGTCTGCCGGGTTTCAAATTATAAATAAATATAAAATAAAAAAGCCTTTTATTTCTTGCCAATTTCCAACTTAAATAAGAGTTCATAAAAAAATAATTACTTAACTAAATTGAATAAAATAACATAATATTTGATTACAACATAGAACATAGAATAGAATTAAATTGAATTATATAGGCAATTATTATGTCATTATAAAATGAATTTGATTATTAAAATGAATATTTTAAAAAAATGATTATTATTTTTGCCATTTCTATGATTTGGCAAGAACCCCTCTCAGGTGAAGGCCTCCTCCAGAGATTGCCATGCGTCCCTGTCCCTTGCCAGTGTCAGCCAGTCTCGACCAGCTATGTGTGTGATGTCGTCTGCCCATCTAGTTTGCGGTCTGCCTATTTTTCTGTAGCCGGCTGGTCCTGGCCACTTTGTGGTCCTTAATGTCCATCTGTCATCGGTTGTTCTGGCTATATCGGGTTTCAAATTAAAACAGATAAATTGAGCCGCAATTGGGTCAAAATGGTGAACCCAATTCATGATATCACACGAACATCGATATCTTCTAAATAACTTAGACAAATAGTAAATACAATACGAAATTTCTTTACTTTGATTTCTCTGTTTTAAGTTGAAGCTCGGCAGAACCACCGAAGTTCGAAAAGTAAGCCGGTACGGCCCCAGTTGTCTTATTTCAAATCCATCGGAATCAGACAGATAGATGTGACACATTGCCACATTTTTATTTGTGTCAAAAAGAAGTACCTATCAATGTCAATCAGTCCTGAAAGCGATAGATTTTGAAATTAGACAGCAGTATCCAGGGGGCAAATTGTCTAATTTCAAAATCTATCGCAATCGCTTTCAGGATGTGATACATTGATGCTTCTTTTTGGCACAAATAAAAATATAGGTACCAAAGAAATGCAGCAATGTGTCATATCCATTCCATCTGACATATGAAAGCGATTGTAATAGATTTTGAAAATTATCCAGGTCTGTTGCCTGGCGTTTTGGCTGCCAGCTGCCATGGTCACTATAAGTATTTCAATTAGAACATACTAAGTATTACACACAATTTTGATTTCCTTTTTTGTCTACCTACACTTTCCTTTAAAAACTTTTATTGTTTTCAGGGGGTCTATTACGAAAAGTTTAATGCGATACACGCAGCTGGTCCGTGCTTCGACAGTTTTACTCTAGCGTATCCGACATCATTGGCACAGAATATATAATAGTGTCATTGGTTCAGTTTTTGGGCCACGATAGCCAAATTTATTTAAAAAGGGGTTTATTAGCCACAACCGACGAACTGCGAACGATTATCGTGACCAAGTGACTGCGTTACGCAATTGCGTACGTTATTTTCGTAATAGGCCCTCTGGTGCGAGACATGTGACAGGACATGGGCACAGTAATGTTATCTCTTCTACTGCTCCACCTGCGTTAACGTTAACGTTAATGGTAATTAAGCGTTAAGAATTGTTTAAAAAAAACCAAAAACCGACTTCAAAAAACCTACCTCTAAAAAGCAAGAAATAATATTCGTAATAATAAAAATACGTCTATTGAAGTCGGGTGGGGCTGGAGTACTGATTCCTTCTTTTTATTCTAAAAGATAACGTTTGAATCATTTCAATCGGTCCAGCCGTCTTCGAGTAATCGGTGGACATACACAAAAAAAAAAATATACAGACGAACATAGAACCTCCTCCTTTTTTGGAAGTCGGTTAAAAATGCGTGTTGGCTACATTAAGGTTTTAACGCCGCCAAGAGTCGATTTCTATTTAGTGAAATAACGCGTTCAACAAAAAAGCCGGATAAATGCGAGTTGGACTCGCCTACCGAGGGTTCCGTACAATTTTGTAGGTACTGAAATATTTTTTTTTTTTGTGATTTAATTACAAATGTAATAGTTTTCAGACTTTTCACTGTGCTTGTAGTATCGACCATCAGCCATTTTAATGTCCCCACTGCTGGGGCACAGGTCTTCCTTATGGGTGGATAAGGAGGATGGGCCATAACCCACCACGCGGGCCCAATGCGGATTGGTGGGTGTTAACGACTGCAAATGCAGCCGGGACCAACGGCTTAACGTGCCTTCCGAAGCACGGAGGAGCTCGAGATAATAAATTTTTGGTCACCCATCCCATGCCCGACCCATGCGAACGTTGCTTAACTTCTGCAATCGCTGGGCCAGGCGCTAAACCACTGCGCCACCGAGCTCAAGAATTAATTCATTCGGTGACTAGAAATAATTAAAGGCGACTCGACTGTTAATGGGATACTTAAATACTAAACCTGGCAGCGGTTTATTTTTGGGCGACAAAATAACTAAACGGGCGACAAACTGTGAATAACAAAAAATACTTAGAACGGGCGACTACATGTGGGAGGCAAATAGCAGTAGGTAACTATATAACTGATTTAAGCTGCCCAACATGGATTTTTTTGTCATTTCGATTTTTTTTATCATATCACCTTTTTTAAATAAAATGTGCCATACCTATTTTAAATTTTTATAAGGTTGTCGCCCGCAGTCCGCCGCCCACTTAATATTTCAGTATTCCATATTCAGTATTTTGGATACCCAAAATGGGAATTTATCGTTACAGGTTTACTATTTAAGTAAGTATCCCATTATGTATGCGGATGACTTGTGCTTCGTAGCAGAGTCCCCTGATGACCTGCAACAGCAGATGTCCGTTTTTCACGAGGTCTGCCGTAAGTTCGGGTTAAAGATCAGCGTCAAGAAGACGGAGGTAATGTGTCTAGACACTCATGGCCAACAGATGCTGAATATCAAACTCGATGAGGACGCTCTAAAGCAGGTTGACAAATTTCGATATTTGGGGAGCACAATAACATCTAAATGTGATCTTGATGCTGAAATTAACAGCAGAATCTGTGCGGCAGCCGCTGCTTTTGGCAGACTAAATTCAAAAGTCTTTAGCTCACATAACTTGAAGCTGGCTACAAAGATATCAGTTTATATGGCGATAGTATTGCCGAATATTTTATATTCTGCTGAGACGTGGACTGTGTACCGCCGGCACATACTTATGTTGGACAGATTCCACCTAAAGTGTCTAAGGAAAATCTTGAGGATATGGGGTGGAATTGCGTAAGGTAATCGTATTCATTTGACAGTTCATATCGTATTCCATCGGCTGCAATTTGTATGGGATGACATATATTATGATACAATATGAACTGTCAAATGAATACGATTGACTTTACGCAATCGCCTAGCAGATGGTCCGATCGTGTTCGTAACACTGACGTACTGAGAAGGGCCAACGTAGATGGAATCGAAGCTTATCTTATGCGGCGACAGCTTCGGTGGTGCGGTCACGTGTCCCGAATGGCGGAGAAGCGAATGGCAAAACGCATCTTTTATTCCGAGCTTGAGGAGGGTAAGCGTAAGCATGGCGGGCAACTTCTCCGATATAAAGATGTGCTGAAACGCCACATGAAACGGTGTGATATCCATTCCGCGCGGTGGGAAGAACAGGCATCCAAACGCCAAACGTGGAGACTACTTGTCAGAGACAAAGTTTCAGATTTTGAGACACTCCGACGTTCCTAGCTTGACGCCAAGCGCGAGGAATTGAAGGCCCGACCACCAGCGGTCTTCAATTACAACTATGAGAATGGTGTTTTGATGTGTCCTAATTGCTCGCGATCGTTCTCAAGAAAAATTGGCTATATAAGCCATATCAAAGCGCACGAACGCCAAGAACGGCGGAATCGTTTGCAGTCGCCGTAGCCGAAATCGGCTAAGAGTACACACACACAAGTATCCCATTAACAGACGCCTTTTATTATTTTCAGTCACCCAATTAATTAATTCCCAAAATAATCTCATACTTACACAAATCTCAACCTCCGACTGACAAGATGCCTGTGTTATGGATATTTGTGTTTGACCCACACGAAGTGCTAAACACAGCTGCTATAATAACATTACATTGTGCTGCGGTGCTTCGCGACAGATTGGCGCATATAGACGATCACTTTTAAACATAAACAAACAACATCCACCTACATTATAACAATAACAATAAAACAATTATACTTATATACAATATGAGCGTTCTACAAAATTGGAATTGGAACCACTACATATAATATCTTCATTATGTTATGCAAAATATGTCGAATGTATTACTTAACAGGGCGAATAAATTAAAAGGATGAAGTTATGTATTAACTTTCTAGTCACAATAGATCTTTCAGATCGCAGTGACCAGTCTTATCTGAGCTGCATAGCCCCCAACACTTAATCATTAACTTGAATGCAACGTGGCAAATATAAAGTAAACCTAACTATTTAACATTTTCATCATCCAATATAAAATAGTTCGGTTTTATTAATAAATATGAAACTGCACGACATAGTTACTGTAGTAATATAATAAGTCTATGACTGTAGTTAACTATCTTCCAGTGGGGAATGTCTGAAAAAATCTAATTGGCTGAATATTCTTTTATCTAAGTATAGAAAAAAGTTTTAGAATTTTCGGTTGCGTAAAAAATAACATAATGGAGATGATTAATTTGCCACTACCTGCCACCAACCACAATTTCGACAAAAAATATCACAACTTTTTTATATCTAAGTTAAAGTTTATCAGCAGAATGGAAAAAATAAAAAAATTAAGTCATTTCTTAAGGAAGTTTCACGCTTGGTATTCTGAAACTTTTTTATATTACAAAGGGAGCTTATTTCTACCCTATAATTGTAATAAATATTCAGTCAATTAGTTTTTTTAGATACCTAGGTATTCCCCATTGCATTTGTGCGGTACTGAGTTCGCTATACCGACCGAGCCGAGTATGATCTGTTCGAATGCACAAGTTATATTTAGGCGAATAATTCCAGATTCTGAAATCATCCTGTTTACGTCAACCGGGAAAAATTCCTCCGCCACCACACAACTAGGTCGCGGCCGCTGTCAGCGGATCGCGTCGCGGAGCTCATAAACACCCAGACTCGAAAAAATATATTATTATATGTTGCTACAAATTAGATACTTCTTAAAAATTCTCCAAACAAATCGGCAAATTTCATAGGTAACACAACTACAAATATAACAATAATAATACATTTATTCTAAATATGTACTTACTCGTACACTCTATTGCTTTTTAAACATTTCCCCCTTTTGTTAAAAAGACACAAACGTACCGTACTCACAAAAACTATCTTGGAAAAAGCAGTAAAGAATCTAAGTAGGTATCAGCAGTTTTTCATCCAGCGAAAAGCCTTTTTTGTCTCTTTGATATTACCTCAGCGCACGCCGTACCAAGCCACGATACTTATGTTCTGACACGCCAAACGGCTAAAAGTAAAATGTTACAAGTAACAATAATTCACCTAAAGCATAGACAAACGCCCAAATTCGAAATAACGACCACATGGGGATTAGCAAACCTGTAACCTACGTAACAAGTAAGAATAAAACGATGTAACCACAAATTGTGCTGCAGCGGCCGACTCAGCCGACACAGCCGACAGGCGCCGACACATCATACAATACGGAGGTATTTGTAACTCCGACATCCGAATGAAAATTTAATATCACTGCCTCGATCAGGGATCCTCCCTCAAATGAGAATACTTGAATTTGGATTTTTTTCTATGGAACATCAAACTTGGAAGCTGATGATGACGCTGTCGTGTCGCTGAACATAACGCTTCAATTACATAGAACTTTACCCTTTTATCCAACTAGACTAGCCAGAAGAAGAAATGACATTGTAGCTAATCCACTTGCAACTCGCACAGTGTTTGCCAGACGTCAATATCCTAGTTAAAGTATTCGGGTAGTTCTTCGGAAAAGTGTTCTCCGTGTAATTTCCACGGCATTTTTGGAATCACTAAATTAAAGTGAATTATACAAAAAAATTGAAAGCTTATGCAAATCCAAACATTATATCAAAATTCGCCACGTAGCGAATGCATACTTTTGCTAAAAAAAAATATATAAAATTTGCGATCCATGGAAATTACAGTAAAGACCACGGAAATTACCCAGCAGATAAAATTTTGCTCAACATCATGTCAGATATGAAATTAAAGCTCAAATAAAAGTTAGCTGGGGTAGTATTAAGAACTACATTGTATTATAATTATATTTAGGAAAAATAGTAGATTAATAAAAAAAACTTACAAAGGAACTCAATGTAGAAACATGAAGGTAATAAATAATAATGTCATGTATTTTAGAGTATATTATTGATTGCATATTATGGATGAGCATCATAATAATAAAAATAACAAATATTTGGTAAAAAGTATCAACAATCTGTACGACCTAGGTCAATACTCGTTTACTAAGACTAGTTTTCACTAATTATGGTCTTCAAACAATAACGCTAACTAAGTTTACCAACCTGCCTGCCTAGCATGACCGATTTATATCGCGTGATACAGCGTTTTAACACGTTTAACTGTCAAAAAGACAAAGGAATTTGACAGTTCAGTGTCGATAAAATGCTATATCACGCGATATAAATCGGTCATGCTAGGCAGGCTACTCTGTATAACGATACAAGTTCTAATGCAGAACAGTTGGACTGCAAGTCCCGGGCACAGACTCCTAGCCCGGCAGAAGTACATACTTCCCAACATTGGTGTCCACCGACACTGGACAGCAGCAAGGTATACCACCTGTCATGAGTGAAGATTGGAGTTAGCTTTCTAGGTTTACGATCAACATCAAATGCAACTTAGCCCTGCAGCAGCAACTCAACAACTGGCGGACGACGGTAACACGGCAGCCCACAGCCAGGTGATATTGCGACCTACACCGGTGTGGCAGTTCTGCATACGAAGCCATACCGCTCATAGAGTAGAGTAACCACCATATCACATATCGTCATATCGGGAGACTGGAGTGTAACTGACCTATGTACGAGTATTTCAATACAAAGCAAAGCTACTTGCTTTGCTTTTGATTTTCTTTTTTGTGTAACGAAGAAATTAATACAGGATCGACGAAAGTCAAGCTCACCCGACACTTTACCAAAGATATCCAGGACGCCAGCCTGAGAATAGTATGGCCCTCAAACAGCTAAAAAAACAACAAGGTGGTGGGTGACGATGGAATCACTAGAGAACTTCTGAGAGCTGACGGAAAGCCGATACTCAAAGTCTTCTAGAAGCCTTAGGAACAGTGTACTCAAATTATCCAGACCATTAAGTATACCTAGGACAGACAGTCCTAGTAAAGTAAGTTCAATTTCGAGGAAGAGATCTCTCGTCAGATCCAACTCAAAGCTTTGAAAATTTTTGCGTCTAACTTACTTCAGTGTCTCAAAACGACAGTGTGTGTGTTGTTGCCAACTTGCCTTGTTTGGCGACAGAAATGAAGAGATCCGTAGGAGAACTTAAGTAACCGACATTACTTGAAGAATTGCACAGCTGAAGAGTAACCGACATCACTTGAAGGATTGCACAGCTGAAGTGGCAGTGGGCGGACATAGCGAGACAAACCGGTGGCTCTGGAATAGTGATCGCGCATCGGATGCCCCCACCCCCTGACAAAGTAGTCCGACGATCTGGTGAAGGTCGGAGGAAGCTGCTGGATGTGGGCAGGACATGGCCAATCGTTGTGGAGAACCTTGGGGAAGGCCTACACCCAGCAGTGGGTGTCGAGCGGCTGATATAATAAACCAAAAATGAAACAAAGTAATTTCCATGGGCTTTACGTAATTTCCATGGTGTTTTATACATGGAAATTACGCCATGGAAATGACCAAAAAGCATTAAATTTGAAATTTATCGGCATTGAAAAGATATAACCTGCTACTTTGTTACTGGTTAAGTACATTTGGGAGTAAGATATTACACCTCAAAACCCGTTTACAAAAAATAGCACAATTATATTACAAAAATGTGACATGGGAATACATTAGAAATGAGAACCAAAATTTTTAAAATCGTAGAACTTAGTCTTGCACCAAAAGCGTGGGAAACAGCAACACAGCCATCTTACCTGTCAGTAGCGGTGTAACTGTCGATTCGAAAACATCAATCACTATTTGTCTGTGCCTAGTCAGTCCAGAGCAATGGTTTTCGCAAGAGGGCGCAGTGAAAATGTAGCTAGGCGTGTGACATACTTACTTAGGTCCATAAAATCAAAAGTTTCCCTCAAATGGGATTCAAAATTTGATCAGTATATAACGTGATATGTCTATTTTAAATGTGTGTACAAAACTGATTAAAAACGTGGGTGATTTCAAAAATATCCGCGATTTCTCATATGTCGGCGCACGTGTGACACGTAAAAACGTGCAAAATTAACCGGATTTGAGGTGTTGAGGGTGAGTTACTCCGATCTACGTAGTTTTTAACCAGTGAAATCTATATGACACGATGCTTAATGAAATGTAGAAACGATATAATGATAGTTTTAATCATAATTATTTGTTTTTATAGGAGATATGAGTCTGTGACACTCAAAAATTGCTCTCCCAAGAACTACCCATTCACATCTATAACACTATAAATCGTAGAATGGAAAACAATATTTACCCAATGTTGACAAAATGCAAAAAACTTTTGACGGAGTGGCTAAAGACCTTTGTTTATGAAGAAACTGAAATAATTTTGGAAAGAATAAGTTAAAAATACCAATTATTATTAAATTGAAATCATAACACCGTTTTAATTATGCATATAAATAATCAAATAATTCTTAGATACTAATATTCACACACTTGCTTACACGCACACACCATATACTTACATCTTTAGTTGCTAAGTTACTTACTTTCCCACCTTGTAATTAGGCACTAAGGTTACGTGCGAGACACCCTCAACACAAGTATTCCATTACTTTCTGGGGCGGTCTCACCTCAGAATCCCACCTTTCAGACAGCGTCGCCAGGAGGACCCCCGCCTCCGCGAACATCGCAGACGCACTGCACCAGCCCATCATCACCCTGAACGCGCTGTTGTATTGCACGCGAAGGGCTCCGTATGCCCGCCGCAAACACCACACCCATAGACTGCAAGTGTACATCGATTGGCAATATGAATATAACTTGAATAATGTCACTTTTAAATCTACTGTACAACGTGCGAATCTACGAGCAAGCACCGCACAGACAGCGCCCTCCGCTCTCTCTCTATATCCATATCATCTACGACACAGTAGCCCAGATATTTAAAATGCTTCAACTGTTTTATCCAGGGTACCGCCAAGAGTGATTGCAGTGCAGGAGCTGAATATTTATCCACGTCACTTTGTTTTTTGTACCTACTTTCAAATGTGTCGAAAGGCTCACGCTTGGCCGTTTTAGTTCAATATCGCAAGTCCAATTAAATTCCACCTGCATTTTCACGCCGACTGCACGCTGCCGGTTGTTATCCGTAATTGAATCAGAGCTGCAGTCTGCAGATATCATTAAGGCATAATTTTTCTTAATACGTGCACTAAAATTAAATTATTTCCTCGTCCACATCTACATGCTTTAAAATAAGAAAGAACAGATATTATTGGCTATATTTTAAGACCGAATTCAATCGTATACAAGTTTAGCATTTTTTTCTATGGAATGTGTCGGTTTAATTTAGCATACTGCACAGTGTTCATCAATTGTATTCCGACGAATCTGGAATACAACGAATCAGGTACATAACGAATCCGAATCCGGAACAAATTGCTGAGTAGGGTAGGTATTTGTTTTAAAAAAAATTGTCAACATCAAACTGTTAATTAATCATAACAAATAAGAAAGTTTACAAAATGTGCGCGCCGCTAAATTTCAGAAACGAGTCCCGGTATGATCAAGGGTCGATCAAGTTATATGGTGTTGTATTGTAGCCCTCTGTTCCCCATCCATGAATGAGGTTCGCGTTTTGTTGTAGCCCTCTGTTCCCCATGCATGAATGAGGTTCGCGTTTTGTTGTAGCCCTCTATTCCCCATCCATGAATGAGGTTCGCGTTTTGTTGTAGCCCTCTGTTCCCCATCCATGAATGAGGTTCGCGTTTTGTTGTAGCCCTCTGTTCCCCATCCATGAATGAGGTTCGCGTTTTGTTGTAGCCCTCTATTCCCCATCCATGAATGAGGTTCGCGTTTTGTTGTAGCCCTCTATTCCCCATCCATGAATGAGGTTCGCGTTTTGTTGTAGCCCTCTGATCCCCATCCATGAATGAGGTTCGCGTTTTGTTGTAGCCCTCTGTTCCCCATCCATGAATGAGGTTCGCGTTTTGTTGTAGCCCTCTATTCCCCATCCATGAATGAGGTTCGCGTTTTGTTGTAGCCCTCTGATCCCCATCCATGAATGAGGTTCGCGTTTTGTTGTAGCCCTCTATTCCCCATCCATGAATGAGGTTCGCGTTTTGTTGTAGCCCTCTGATCCCCATCCATGAATGAGGTTCGCGTTTTGTTGTAGCCCTCTATTCCCCATCCATGAATGAGGTTCGCGTTTTGTTGTAGCCCTCTGATCCCCATCCATGAATGAGGTTCGCGTTTTGTTGTAGCCCTCTGTTCCCCATCCACGAAGAAGGTTCGCGTTTTGTTGTAGCCCTTTATTCCCCATCCATGAAGGAGGTGTGAGGCGGTGAGGAGGCGTCTGTCCGCGTCGGTCACACTGATTTCTGGCCATGTTTATTTAAACAAAAATACCGACTTCAAAAAACCTACTTCTAAAAAGCAAGAAATAATATTCAAATAGATAGGCTAGATACGCAATTATCATTGTAATAATAAAAACACGTCTATGGAAGTCGGGTGGGCCCGGAGTACAAATTCAGTTTTTTTTAATCTAAAAGCCCCACCCGACTTCAATAGATGTAACGTGTTTTTATTATTACAATGATAATGCGTATCTAGTGATTTGAATATTATTTCAGTTAAAGCTGCTCATTTTCAAGAGACACTCGAACTAACGAGTTGAGTTACTTTTAAATTAGTTTTGTTTGTTTGGCATCGACTCAAAATTAGACTAGATTGAATTACATGATTTTAACGTAGCTTTACACCGTATAATTTGTCACCTAAGTATATATTTTGCCAACAACAGAATCAGAAGGTGATTGATTGAGAATTAGCAGGTTTAGTCCGTAAGCCCGCGACAATAAATTGCCTACGTCATAATATGACATCACGATGAAATGCATGGCACACGGTCGGAAATGTTGTCTGCTGCACAATATTTCCGACCGTGTGCCATGCATTTCATCGTGATGTCATAAGATGTAGGCAATATTATTATTGTCGCGGTCGGAATCGGAAATGTTATGCAGCAGACATCATTTCCGACCGTGTGCCATGCATTTCATCGTGATGTCATATGACGTAGGCAATATTGTCGTGGGCTTACGGACTACACTTTTGTATCTGTAATATGTATTCTTGAAAATAAATTAC
The DNA here is from genome assembly GCA_950108535.1 of Agriphila straminella. Classification (NCBI taxonomy): domain Eukaryota; kingdom Metazoa; phylum Arthropoda; class Insecta; order Lepidoptera; family Crambidae; genus Agriphila; species Agriphila straminella. Next base: position 1,359,694 of record OX467303.1, on the reverse strand, counting down.
TTACTATTTAATATTTAACCTTACTCGTATTATTTATTACGAAGCATTATAAAATGAAATCCTTGACAAAATGTGGAGGCCAAACTGCCAGAATAATAACGAACTTAGATTTTTATTTTGAAACCTACGGTTTATGCCTTATTGTAATCCTGTGAAAGCACTTTTCTTGGCTCTGATGAAGATAAAAGTGATTTCTAATAACCTTAAATTATCCGTTTAACATCGACTCAGCAGTAGTGAATAAAAAATAAATGCTTAGACAATTTAGCCCCAAACTAAGCAAAGCTTGTAATATGGGTGCTGGTCAACTGATATACTACTTATATACTTTTAAATATATACTTATTATACCTAGTTACACCCAGACCCGTCACAGAAATTAAAATTCATATTTTTTTCTGCCCGGCCGGGAATCGAACCCGGGACCTCTTGCGTGGTAGGCGGCATGTTGACTACTGCACCACTCAGGTCGTCAGTAGTAATCTGTCGGCTCGACAGTTTGGCACAAAAGCGTGGCTGCTGGTAAAGTTGCCGCCACGCGAAACACTGTTCCAATGTTGCAGACTTGCGTACAAATTGTCAGCACTAAATTGTACCTAACCAACTACTGGTGCCCGCACAAAGGACAGGAACTGGGCAGTCGGGACAACTTTGGAAGCGTGCATGACTGTTTAATGTGCCATAAAGCTACTCGTCGAAAATTAGTTCCTTCCTTCCTTGAGTTTGGAGGTAGAAATAGAAAGGATTTTAGGCAATACCTTATAGAAGACCGCGCTACATTTTTTATTTATCTTACCCCTAGTTTCTGAGGTACTTTATCGGAGGGGTCCACATTATCTGGTTTAAAGATAATTTTATTACTATAAACCAGATAATGTGGACCCCTCCAATAAAGTTAAACCGCAGATAAACTACAGGTAAGTAACCTCAGAAACCGGAAATTAGTCGCTTAGGTGCAACGAAAAATATGAACATGCGAAGGCGAACACATTTTGTCTACATGTTATACTGACTGGAAAAATAATTTCATGGATTGCAAATGATTTTGCAATTTCAATTGATTAGTTAGCTGTTAGACCATCAGTTCTAAAAGTTTGCACGCAACAGCTGTAGTGAACCTGTCGACTGCATGTTTTCCGCGTACAAAGTGCGTGGGCGTATCGTAACATTTTATTTTTCAGAGGTGAAAGGTGATAGCATTGCGCAGGAATGCGTGGGAGTCGCGCGTTTTCATAAATCTGCATTCACGTCATTTATTTAAGGATCCTGACGCATTGACGCCTTGCTGATTTGCACAAGAACAAAACGCGCGTTTTAACATTCGATAGAGTAATTTTATATGGGAAAGAATGGTGGCAAGTCCCATACAATATTTGAACAAAAAAAACATAAAATATAGAGTTTGAAACTGTATTTGATTGAAAGATAATCGAACTGGAAATACGTACATTCCTTTATAATATTTTTAAAACTCGGGAATATCAAAATATTCACAATAAACCAACTGTCAAAATTAGTGCTAGTAATCTGTGTTTCTTTTGGTTCTCTCAGCTTGTTTTATATTATTTTACTCTTTGGCTTGTTTTGTTTTTTTAAAAATAGATTCAAAAGAAACAAATAAACAAAAATAAATAAATGATGTTAAACAAAAGCAAAACGAAAACGAGAAAGAAATGAAAGGCGCGAAACGCAAGTTTGACATCGACAAGACCACAGAACAAATATACTACTAGGGGACAATACAGACATGACAGTCACACAGATGACAGCTGCGATTTTTTTTATGGGTCCGACTTTGGTCCGACTCTATTAAGAAAAAATGCGTTTCGTTACAATTGCGAAGAAATGCGTGGGAGTCGCGCGTTTTCATGAATCTGCACGCATTGACGCCTTGCTGATTTGCACAAGAACAGTACCCTTAGAACGAACGCACGACGTTTTTTTTCTCGATAGCTGTTCCTACTAAGGTTCCTACTACTACTGTTCCTACTGATCATCCTTATCTGACTGAAATCTATGATTTTGGCGGAGAGAATATTTCAATCAAACATTAGGAATTTTGCCTTAAAATTATCTATAACCTTTATCTTTGACCATGACATAAGTAATTACTACCATTTATTTATTTTTCGACGTAGTGTTGAAACTTATAACAAAAAGTTCAATGATATAAATATCTTTTGCAATAGCCTAACTGTCTATAGAAAGTTATTGCATAATAAGTTGTCAATAGCACTTTGATTATTAATAGTAATTTGATGATTTATTGTACATTTTCTAAAGCACTAGACTGTGTATGTTTATGTTAGTACTTACTTACTTCCATAACACTAAACTCTGTGTAATTTTAAATACTTTATGGATTTATAGGTCTATAAGAATCTCATATTTGTATCTAAAATAAAATAAAAATAAAAAATAAATTTATTTATTAACAATTTCACAATCATTCAAACCTCTTTTTATAATTTATTTTAATTAATGCTTAGTTTGCTATAATCTATTTAATTTCATACAGGCAACATCATTTTCGTGAAAACTTTTATTTCAAATTCTTTGCTCTTATTGCATTTTACAAGTCACGATTTCTATAAAATAGGTACTCCATTTAAATCTATTTCAGAAACGAACCTGAATAATTAGCACAAGACGACAAGTTCTCGTTTGGGTATAATTTAGGGTTGCCAACAAGATTTTAATTGTTCCTTACATACGAGTACCACCAATTGTGTTAGTTAAAGTGCAAAGCTTTTAATTCTTTCTCGTTAACGCCATGCCGCCAAGTTTTGAAAACAATCTTCAAAGGCCCTCATAAAAATAATATTTGATTTTTGGCTGAAAACGAATCGTTTTGCTAGTAGGTAGTTTAAAACTTTTTTTGACTATCCGCTCACAAACACGACAATCGGTTGAGAAATGCGACCTGTAGTGTAGAGGTGAACAAACGGAGTTTCCGTCCGGAAAACCGGCATACGAAAGCATTTCTGCCCATGCAAGTTGAAAGCGAGACTCATCGGTCGCGCTTCGCACTCGCTCCGTCGATAACTGCCTATTATCCATCCCTAAGGGAGGTCTGCGCTCCTGCTGAGGACAATGACGTAATTATTGTCTTTTTACAAATATTCTTAATATTCTAATTAGTACTTATAGTGACGTCCCTAGCTCCAAGTTAATAATCGGAGGCTAGAGGGTCGTCGGGAACCGCGACTGAACTACAGTCTGCCTGTATTTAGGCTACTTTTATTTACATGCCTATTCAGTTGGTCAGCTAAGTTAAAGACATCTTGAAGACCCCATTTTTCAAATGTTGTTTAGTAAGTAAAGTAGTAAAAGTACTACTTAATTACTAAGCAACATTTGAAAGATAGGATCTTCTTATTCATTAATTTCTCTGCTTAGAAAGCTAGACCAAGGAAATTAATGAACAAGAATGAACTTTAGTTTGACTGTCATTACCTATGTAGATGCACAGAATGAAAACATAATATGGTAGAGGTATAATAATATAACCCAGATAACTTGGATGTCAAGAGGTCACTTCTTTTTTTTAAATTAACAAACCCGTCTCCTGCCTGGACGCCATATTTAGCGACTGCGTCAACAGCGCAGGCGCCGCGGGGGCCCAGAGTCGGTCGCAGTCCTTTTTCTCAGTGACGCATTTAAAAAACAACAACAACTTAATATAATGTTATGCGAAATACCACAGAATAACTAATAGTATACACTTATCTATACTATACTATGGTCACAGAATAACTATGCTATGGTTCAGTGGTGATTGAAAGTGAAATATTATTCGACATTTCAGCATATTATTCCATATTTCAGCACTTTTTTTGTCTGAAAATGCAGTAGGTTTAAAATTCTTTCTAAGCACGGATAAGCTAGAGACGAATTAGATGATGCATTTTTGGATAGTAAAAGTAATTCATAACAGCTGATATTTTGATGCTATTAACCATTCAAAAATACTACGCCTAAAAACCAACAAACTTCATTAATTATTAGAGTTCTTCGAATAAGTTTGTCAATAATTTCAATTATTTTACTTTTTTATAAAAAGTACTGATTGAAGAGTGTTAGATTTGTTTTATTGCAAATCTTTATAAATAAGTACCTACTAAGTGTTTTAAAATTAAAATTTAGTGTTTTAAGTGCCAATAGAGATCTATCATAGAGATTCTTGTATTTAATACGCTGTCCTGTCCAAATTGTGCACGAAATCGATGGCATCTGCTAGAATAATGCGTCATGGAGATTCGTATTGGAAAATATTCACTTTTACTATTTTCAGTCTTAGGCTATGCCTCTTTTATTTTTATTAAATATTTTAGTTGCTACAGTCAGTAATAAAGAGATTTAATTTAATATCTACGAAAAAAACCTGTGACTGTTATTTGTATAAGGTATATGTCAAGGAAATGCTTGCAAATTTTTTATGCATAACTTTATTTATGATCGAGGCGTTAAAGGTTGTTTATGTAAGTAACATTTAAATCATTTTTTGAGTAAAACTACATATTTCAAATTTGATTACATGTAGTTCTAAACTGGAAAGTCAGTAACCAAATTAATGGAACCGTTACACCTATTTTATAAAAATCACACGTCAAAGCTTCATTGTAAGCTTTTATTATAAAACTGTGTCAATAATTTTATAGAAGGAACTAGGTAATATGTTTTTATACATATACAACACCAATTATTGTAAAAACCTATATTCTGCAAATAAAACAATTTGATTTGATTTTGATTTGATTTGATTTATTCCACATCGTGGGCAATAATGCTTAATGCACGGGGTAGAGAAAAGAAGGCTTGATAAAGCCTATTCATTCCTAATTGAAATGATTTTGTATTTCAAAAGCTCTTATGACTTTCACCGTTTGCATATTGATTGCATTATGTATGTTTAGTGCAGTCATTCGCTAAAAATGACTCCTGAGTTACGAACTTGAGTCAGAGGAGCAGGGATCCTGGAGGCAAATCTGCGGGGAGGCGGGTCGAGGCGGAGGGTGACGGGGCGGAGCGGGGAGGGCCGCGGGAGTGCGCTCGTCTCGAAATAACCGCGTATTTCGGTCGCGCCCCCCACCCCGCCGCCGCCGGCGCAGCGCGCGCGCACACCGCGCCGCACTATCCGCTAACTATTTGCAATCGACCGACGTCTTGGTTGTTGGACTTGGGTTATAATGACTTAACTTCTGCTAAATGAACCCGTGGACTAGTACAAGTTTTGAACAGTGGCGTATAAGTTATTCGGGTGGCGAGCGCTACCGTGCGAGGACATAGCGTCGAGTGAGAGTTTTTTTGTGCGTTGTGCTGCGGTGGCGGCAGGATGGAGAAGCAGTCGAGGTGGTCGGAGCAGCGCAGCGAGCAGCGCAGCACGCAGCAGCACTCGGAGCGGCGCGAGCACGTGACGCAGCAGGAGAGCGTGCAGCGCACCGAGCACCACTACACGCGCCAGATGCTGACGCAGCAAGGTACGGTACCGGCGGCGGTGCTGCGCTGGCCGCCATCGCCAGGCGCGCGCGCCCGTCTCTGGTTTCCCTGCTCGCTTTATTTGTCCGCGCGCTTTCCCGGCCGCTATTCTGGGAGCGCGTGGGCGCGCGCTCCGAGCCAGGAATGCGCCGCCGCGCACATATTTTTCACACTTGCTTTTATTTCGATTAGTGAAATCACACCGACCGACCAGGATAGATCCGCGAATCATTAACATAGGCTACGATCTTAAATGGTCAGTCGGCTCACTGAGGCCGCAGCGAACTCGTACATTAAGAACTTGTTTACTTATAAGGTACAAATTCGATGCCATATATGGACTACGAATAATGTTCCCATTCAAGGATTATTCTTTGTGGTTTAAAAACTTTCGGCTTGCGAAACTGGGTCGATGCGGGGCGGGACAGCTGCGCTGCGCCCGCGCCGGGGTCGGTGCGTGCGCTCCTCATGCGTGGACACAACAACAAATGGAAATATGAAATCTAATGAAATCTCTCAAGCGCCGTTGCGTGAGGAGCCTCGCACTACACCGACATTAGCCGGAGAAACCTCGCCCTCGGGCCGCCGACGATGGGGCCTAAGATGCATTTGCTTTTACCGTGAACACACTGTTTCTAAATATAGAAAGCCGTTCGCATAATATCGCATAAACGGTTGGCCGTAACTCTAACGTTTGTTTATCTAGCATCATAAAGTCTTAAGTATAGAATTATCATAATTAACAGTTGTTTAGAATACCTACTTCAATATTTATTACGATTCGAGGAAGGTCGGTGTTGTACCCACAACAGTTGTTCAAATTGAGCGGCGCGTGAGTCAGAGTCGTCACTATCAACAGAATGCGATTTTGCCGGGCATCTGCTATATTTTTCATAACCTCCAATTATCATAAACAAGAGATACTCTATCACATCTTAACTTAACATTAGAAAGTAAGGTACCTACTATAAAGTATACTATACTTTACCGAAGTAATAAAAACGATATTAATTTACTGGATGAAAGTTGCTATGAGTAAATGAATTCAATTACGATCAACAACAAGTTTTCAAGATTTAAAAAATAATAAATACCATATTAATTTTAAAATTAAACAAAAATTAGGCACATACCTACGAATCTTTGCAATTCGAAAAGACACTTAATTATGATTTTATTTCTTAAACAATATTTCACTAAGCGAAATTTTCCTATTTACACAATCGATACTTAAACTTATAACAATTGGGAAGATTGTATAATAAATAGCATCTGTTAATGTCATTGTTACTGTTAATAAAAATTGCGGGAAAGGCATATAGGTCTCATAAAAAATAAGAATTTTTATCGTATTCGATTAAATATGGACTCTATCAACAAAGATAGAGCCTTGTAACTCAGTATTTTTGATTTTCGTGTTTTCTTTTTGCCCATACACTAATAATCGGTTTTCTATCAGCCGTTCTCATTGGATCGACGGAATAATAGCATCATTAACAGAAAAACGAGGGTACGATTTCACTCTTCTTGTCGTTTTAGAAACGGCATAATAAGTGATATAGGCACATTCGCTTTTATCCATCGTATTGATTATCTGTGGCTGTTACACTTTGAAAAATCACTGTTTTTCTTTTCGAGATCAAGACGCTCACAATTTTCAGAATTTGTTTTATACAGTCATCTTAATTATATAGGTTTTGTTTTTAGTTTTTGTTTATAAGTTTATTAAGTTGCTTACAACTAAACTGCCTTCTAAATTGTACAAAAACTGTGTTTTTTTTAATAATATTAAATATAAGAATTAGATATTAAGCTATATTAACTTGCCTGGCGAATTTTAAAGCAAAGCGAATATTTTTATCACTATGCAATCTTTGTCTTAGATCGCTTTTGTGGGGTGTAAGAAGGCAATTTACATGAATTTATTGAGTTTTTTTAAGCAAGTTATTAAAATTTTCATGCAAAGCACATAACACCGACAAAAGCGATCGTTTGCTCATACGAAATCTTAACTTTCATTAATTATCATTTTAGTTTAACTAATTTTATAACTACCTACCTTAAATAATCTTTGTCCTCATTTGTTTTGTGTAAGGCGAGCGAGTTTAAATCTAGAACATGTTTGGATATACGTACCTTTTTCAAAATCTCTATACTTATCTAATGCGGGGAGCTTAGAGCAACACGGCTTGCGAAGCCGACGTTGCTCTAAGGCGGGGAGTAACAATGATTTCCCTGAGTTTAACCAATTTTCAAAAACTTGACAAATAGGTTTTCATCTGGATACACGCGTAATTCATTTATCGTTCATTGTGAAACAAAAGCCCTTGAAGTTGTTCTCAAGATTATAATCATGTATAATTTATAAAGTAAATAACTTTACAATAGCCAAATAATTTATTCAAAACATCTGTTCAACAGAAAAACAAAAACAAACAAAAGTCAAATATTCAATGAAGTCAAAATATGGATTTCCAGTTTCATACTCTTTTCTTTTAAACGTGAATTTCTTGCATGGACGGGGCAAGGACCGTTTGATATAATTTGTTGTACAGTTAACGGCACGTCAGCATTTATACATGTTGACGTTAAGACCGTCTTTATGCCGAACGTAATAAATGCTGTTTTCGTAGTTCAACTGTTTAACCTTGTGTGCCGTGTTCACTTGTCATGCAGTGATGTTGCATTAGTAGGCAAGGCACTAGAAGATACATTCAAACCATAAACCTATTTAACTGGCCAAAAGTGATAATTCTCTACCAAACTTTAATTATTGAATCTAATCAATTATAATTTTTACCTAAGTTTATAAATTAACTTTTTGAAAAAGTTGATGTTCTTTCGTGCGTAGGAAGCTACGAGTACATTTTTTTTTAACAATCTGTCAAAATGAGTTTTATTATTCACTTGTAAGAGATTTTTACACGATAAAGTTGGACCTAACATGAACGTGTCAATAGAAAGTAACGGTTTTGATGTTTATAAAATCATTTATCCACAGCCATTCTTTAAATCTCTATAAAGTTTCTGAAACAGTCAGCTTATTGCCAACCTTAAAACAACCAGTGTCATGATGTAACCATAATGTCCATCAGCCATTTTTGATGTCCCCACTGCTGGGGCACAGGCCTTCCTTAAGGGTGGTAAGGAGGATGGGCCATAACCCACCACGCGGGCCCAATGCGGATCGGTGGGTGTTAACGACTGCAAATGCAGCCGGGACCAACGGCTTAACGTGCCTTTCGAAGCACGGAGGAGCTCGAGATAATAAATTTTTGGTCACCCATCCCATGACCGACCCTTGCGAACGTTGCTTAACTTCCGCAATCGCTGGGCCAGGCGCTAAACCACTGCGCCACCGAGCTCCTCCAACCATATTAATAGCATCCAAATGAATGTTATAATGTCGTACTCAATTTCATAATGCAACACCAAGACTAAAACAACTAGTGTCATAGTAACCATTATATCATCCAAACGAGTGTTATTATGTTGTACTAAATCTCAAAAGGAAACTCTTTCGAAATTATGGTTACTATACGACACTGGTTCATATCATGGGTGTAAATAAAGTCTTGTATGCAAATGTAGATAAATAAGTATTAAAACACTCCATGTGCTACTATTCAACCAACATTCGTGTTTTAATACCCCTGTTGCATATATAACTATTAAATTATATGTAACCAAATTAGCAATAATAAAGTAGGTCACCTTCCGAACTACATATTTAGTACTCAAATCAAGAAGATGCTGTAATCATTGTTAAAGCTAATTTTAGTAAATTATTACCTACCTAATATCTGTTATCTACCTGCGAATCAAACAAAAGTGTCATTGACTGATAATACGTAGTGATTAGTGATAGGAGAATCTCAAACCGTCGATTATGAGTCAGAGAATAGCTAAATTGCTAATTTTAGTGAGTTCCACAGAGTCTAAAGACAGTCTTCAACCAGTGCGTCCTGCCTGTCATGACATACGGAGCCGAAACGTGGACGGACACTCACTGTAGGGCTGGCTCACAAATTTAAAGTCGCGCAGCGAGCTATGAAAAGGGCTATGCTCGGAGATTCTCTGAAAGATCGGGTTCGAAACGAGGTGATCCGACAGAGAACTAAAGTCATCGAACATAGCCCACCGGATTAGCAAGCTGAAGTGGCAGTGGGCCGGCCATATTAGCCGTAGAACCGATGGCCGCTGGTGCTATCACCAACCAACCCGCTTGTCAGGCAATATCCTCCCTCGGGGAGGCCTTCGCCTTAGACAATGAGGATCAACACGACAATTGAATATATCAATTTTGTATATCACATCAAATACAATATCAATATCTGAGTACATCTCTGTTTAAACTTTTTAAATCCATCAAGAACTGTCAAAATTATTAAAGATTTAAAAAGTGAGTTTAAAAAACACGGCTGGCCCTTGCGGATCATGCGATGACGTCACGTGCCACGATCTCCTGAACAAACACCTGCCGCGCCGCTGAGCGGTGCACGTGGCCAATGACGTCATCAGCCAATTGTGAATTGGGGAGCGTTTTTGAGAATGCGACACGAAAATCGCTCTATCTTCGTCATTTTTGATCCAATTTCAATAACTCTTTCACTGAAATTATTTATTTTTATGTGACTGAAACTTTACATAGGTATTAAACTAAAAACCTCGTTGATCCTCATTATAATGGGCAGCTACGATGATGATCTTAATGAAAATAGAGTTATAATTTGCACGGCAGTCCGGTGAGCATGTAGCGTTTAATCCATGTTAACTGTAGTTTGTTGCGGTGCGCGGGCTGCTCTCGCGCCGCTGCGCACTCGCCCGCTAATCTGTACCATCACCCTACTCATCTAGCTCGAAACCTAGGTCTGTGTTAATGGGATACATCTAAAATAAAGCGTAAAGCGAGATAGCAATGAGAACGCCGCGCGCGAGAGCGAGACCCATTCGGCAGATTTAGCTCAAAAATCACTAAATCAATTCGTAGTTAATAACTATAGTGATTAAAGAGAAATGCTTCGATACTGTTCTGAATATTGATGATACACATCATTTAAAGCAATTTCGACTTGAATAACTAATGTTGTTTCTAAATAATTTCGATTTTAAGAATTTTTAAGAGATATTTTTGAAATTAAAATGTATGGAGCCAAAATCACTGAATCGTGTTTCAGGTTATCTACACTCTAAGTACGTGTCTGGAGAAAGATAAAAAGAAATACCTATACTATATCTTAATTTCAGATCTCTAGGATCTTTCTGCGACCTATTAGCATTACATTAAAAAGTGTAAATTGTTTTATGTATCCTCTCCTTGAGAGCGATCAAGCTCCTTATCCATCCCCGACAAAAATGATGTTTCCACTTAAATATCAAAGTTGACAGACACACAAACAAAAGGTTTGTCCATAACCTCTCCTCATAATACAGGGCGGGATAAATTGACTAGGTCAGTGTTATAAATGTTAATAAACTCCTAGAACGATCAGCGGTCTTAACCTCTCAGTTCCTGTACAATTCGATATTTTAATCGGGAGCTTAAGTTTCCGTTATGGTTGAGAGCTTTTTATTAATATGGGCACTAGAGTCACTCATCTTCTTAAGAGCGGTATTCCACTCTTCCAATATATTTTTCGTAACAACATTTGATCAATGAAATTGGATAAAGTCCAATTTTTATCCAATATTCAACACCCGCAATTCTTTTTCGGTTAGAACGGGCTGAATTTTGAATCTTGGACCAAGATATTGGATGAAAAAAAACGGATGAGTGGCATACCGGCCTCCTGCTTGACAAAGCCACCCCACAATATATCATCAACTGTCAGTTTAGATTACGAGAAGGTAACGATTTCATTCTAGTCTGATTTCACTCATAATTTTTGTCACAATTACCTTAATTAAGATTTTATTCGCTTAAAGTAAACGTCGACAAAGAGTAAACGTAATAAGTCGACAAAGAGGTGATAGATAACAAAAATTGTGTGAACAAACGAAACAGTTTTCTAATTGCTAAGAGATAAAAAATACTTATTTAAAATGGATTTCATAACGGGTTCCGATTTTGTTGGTCATTCGAATAACCGAATGCGCGTAAAATCGGGTGTCACGATTCGGTCGGCGCGGGCGCAGGCGAGGGCGACCTCTCGGTACGGACCCCGGAACCACCGCACCATTGTTTATCACGACTAGAGATGGGCGGTGGGTAAATACCCGATGGGTATTTACCGGGTAAATACCCAATTTGGGTATATACCGGGTATTTACCGGGTAAATACCCAAAAGCATGGGTAAAAACAATAAGCACGATGTGGTTTAGTAGTATTTTTTCTTTTCGTCTTTCTTTCTATTCATTTAAGTTTAGTTTTATGTTTAGGTACAAAAAAATTATATTATCTTGATTATTGACTAAACAAGTGAGATGATTTTCATTTCCGACTATTTGGTTAGTTGTGTTCTATAACTTAAATAAATTAAAAAATAATAATTTAGTTAGTTACATTATGAATTGAATTACTTTACAACATAATTAAAAAAAATGGATATTGTAATTAGTAGTAGTTACGAACAGTCATTAATAATTATAGCGGTATTGTTGTTAAACAGTCTTTTCAAAATATGCCCTAACCGCTCGGTTGCTCCGGGCGCCCGTCGTAATCACTCGAGCTTTGCCCTTCAATTTTCCACCCTTGCCGGCCCCTCGCCACCGCCCGGTGGCTCGGTTCCCGTTAAAGCGTTCATTGCGACTCAACTCGATATGTAACACTATCAAGTGTTGTGTTTTCATGATAAATAGGAATACAGCTATAGAATGCAGTTAGTTGGGCCGGAAATCGATAAAATTGTGCGCATTGTGATGAAAGATGATGAATTTTTACCATGCTTAGGGGACACCACTGTTATTATATTATATTATTTTTAGATGTGGAGGCTATCTGGATTTGACCCCTAATGTACTTTAGAGGTCAAATTCGATATAGAGGACGTTTTATTCCGTATTATTCCGTTTTATGTCTTTTTACGAAGCTAAATAGGAAGGGTATAAAAACTGACATATGAAAACACATCTACACATCACTCCCTTTCCAATGACACCTCAATCATCAAAATCGGTTCAGTAGTTTTGGCAGCAGAAGTGATTTTTTACATTTGAGAGATATTCAAATAAGTACTGAATAGTATCAGTACTATTCAGTACTGGTTGCTGAAAGAAAAAAGTACAAATATTGGCATAAAAAAATATAATTAGAAAGCCACATTAATACAGATTTAAAAAAATATAAGTTTAATTAGAACAGTTTGATAAAAAAACGCGTTCAAAAATATTATACACAGTGCGGTACCATGATGAAAGTTGCGTTGGTTTCTTGTTATCGCTTCAGGTGCAGTTATGTAATTACATAAAAAAATCTTAAAAATGCGGTCTGTTAAAGGCCGGTACAGTTATCTCTGTGATACCAGCACCAAATTTTTATAATATGTTGTTTAACATTTTATTTTCTCTTAAAAACCGTCGGGAATCCACCTGTGAAATGCCTTGTTCCAGAGGCATAACGTCATCAAAATGGCGACGAACGTATTTTGAAAAAAAAATTGATAATTATGATTCTATGAATCATATATACATGTATGGGGCACTATGGAGTGTCAGATTAAAGGTAATTAAGTGTTCTATAATGTTATAATACAAAACATAAGCTGAGTAGTAAAATATATTAAACTATATGGAAATTCAATCTTTAAAATCTCCCCATTTTTTATTTTATTAAATTACCGTAAATATTAAACTGATAATTTTAGTGCAAACAAAAAATATGTTGATAAATTCCATTTAATGCAGATTTAAAAAATAAACAATAAATAGCGATTTTTTTTTTAAATTTTTTAAAAATCTTTTTATTTCAAAATTTCTTATAAGTAAATTAAGTAGGCTTTACAAAAGTATAGGACTTGAAAAACGCTTCATTAATATAGTTTTTTTTAAGAAACTGAAAAAAATGGTAAGTTTTTTTTATTATTTTTCGTGCAGCACAGGGTTGCAGAGCTGCATACTTCAGTTTTAACTACTTTCAAGGGGCATAACAACATTTATACAATCGTGTTACATGTGCGCTTGCGATTTTTGCCTTTTTTGTGTTGATTTTGAATTGAATTTGAATAATTTACAATCATATCGTACTTCTTAGTTTTCGTTTTTTTTTAATTTTCTTCAAAACAATAACATTAAAGTATTATAATGTTTAAATATTTGGAAACAGCTATTTATTAGCTTTCATTGGATAGCCATATTGTTATACTTTAATACAAGAGGCCTTTAATACGGCGCGCGGCGTTTAAAATTTTTTTTCGCTATTTATTGTTTGTAAAGGTACTTGATAATTATATTTTTTCAAATCTGCATTAAATAGAATTTATGAACATATTTTTTGTTTGCACTAAAATTATCAGTTTATTATTTACGGTAGTTTAAAAAAAATAAAAAAAAATTAAGTTTTTTAATAATTGAATTTCTATATAATTTAATATATTTTCGTAACTGTACTACTCAGCCTATGTTTTGTATTATAACATTATAGAACACTTAATTCCCTTTAATCTTATACCGGATTCATAGAATTATAATTATCAGGGTTTTTTAAAATACATCCGTCGCCATTTAAACGTATTTATAATATTTTTAAACGTATTTTTTATGACACTGTTCCAATTAAACTTATATTTTTTAAATCTGTATTAATGTGGCTTTCTAATCATATTTTTTTAAAGCCGATATCTATACTCGTTTCAAATTTATCTAGTCAGTGGAAAATATTTTTTTGTTAATAACATTTTCGATTTTTGGGGTTCGGAATAGGGCTTGAAAATCGGAATATTTTTCAGCTCCGGAGTTGGGTTTCGATGTTCAGAGTTTCAACTCCGGAGCTCCGGAGTTCCGGAGTTTTCAGTCTCTATTTAAATAAAATTGCAGTGGTATTTTTAGCGTGTTAAAAGAGGTTATTAACTAACCAAAAATCAAAATGTACTTTTTTCATCGATAAATTAATAAGTTGAATCACTTAGGTTGCTTATAATTTAATTGCGCAAATAATTCGACTAAAAATACTTTTACTTACATTTCACGCCACTCAAATTTACCGAGTGTTGGTTCATCATCATATCAGTCACATCACACGACATCCACTGCTGGTTATGGCCTTCCTCAAGGATCTCCACTACGATCAATCCTGCTCTGCTCGCATCCAGCGGCGCCCCGCGAGCCCGCGACCTTCACTAGTCACCAGATCGTTGGTCCACATGGGCGTAGCCACGGTGGGGCAGGGTGGGGCTCTTGCCCCACCCTGGATCTGACCTGTGAGGTACCTACCTACCTAATCTTAAATAAGTAAGTAAATATAAAAATGACGCGGGATATTAATTCTCTCATTAGAGAGAGACCCGTAGCAATACAAAATATGCATGGAAAAAGTCAAAACAAAAATACTTACCTAAAACATTAAATCAAAAGTCTCATTTTCCCCCTCCGCTAGGTAAATAGTTCTCCTATTTTTATTTTACTTTACTTTGCTGACCCGCCCGTTTGTTTCCATTGATTTTGAGTATTTTTAATTACCTAAATACATTCACATACATTCAACATGTCCTTCATTTACCGGTTACCAAACTCTACAGTAGTTTCACTCACTGCCAGTTTTAATGATTTCAACGTACATTTAGAAAATAGACCCAAAAAAATCCACTCTTCGTACCTTTTTCCCAGTTTTTCTGTTCCTAAAGCTGGTAACCCTGGTAAATTTACTTCTTATTTGAGCTAGGGTCCCGCCTAAAAACGGTGAACCAAAAATGGTTCCGTAGCCAAAAGAATTCGGGAACCACTGCTATAGGGTGTAGTAACCTTTTTGTATGAAAAAATTAACCGGGGTAAGATCGCGGGTATAGTTTGCTAGTTACATACCTATTATTTTAGACTGCTGCCCCACCCTGAGCCCATGGCTGGCTACGCCCAAATCCACCTTGTCAGGAGCCTACTCACGAAGCGTTTTGTGACACGGTCGCCATTCCAGAACCATCCTTCCCCAATGGCCATCAATTCTACTTGTTAAGTGCCCCGTCCACTGCCACATCAGCTGGCTCTGTCCATTGCTCGCTGGGTCGCTGGGTGACTTTGAGCCTTTTTATGAGACCCATAGTTAGCGAGCACGTTTCACTGCCTTAAGTCATCACTACATGGCAACACACGCTGATCAAGGAGTTTCGTCTAGAGACACTGACACATTTTTTAAAGCTTCCCGAATGCTGCCCATTCGACCTAAATTCAACGAGAGATATCTTTCTCAAAGTTGTACTTACTTAACTGGACTGTCTGTCCTAGCTAATGGTCTAGAATGGCTCCCTGTTTCATACATCGCTGCAGTTGGATTGGAATTTGTGCTCTGGTCCTGTAATTGGATCGACATGATGGCATTTTTATATAAGTACCTCAGTCAGCACCTCGATATACCTGTATAGTCCACTTGGCACCTCTGGAGAGACTGCAACACCTCCCAGGGGTATATATATGGCCACGGCGATTAAAATTCTTTCTATTATTATTTTTGAAAATCGAAACTCCGATTTTGGTTGTGGAACTCCGGTTTTACAAAACGATGCTGAAATTCTTCGAAACTCCGGAGCTAGACCAAAACCGGAGTTCCGGACTTCAAGCCCTAGTTCGGAATTACGGTTGTTTATTTTCTAGTATGTAAAGGTTTGTTTTTTATTTCAGAATTCTATTGGCCGTCTTATATTTATCCGAAAATGATACCACACTTGCCCTAGTAGCTGTAAATTTGCAGTTATTACGACAAACATCATGCGCGGCGAAATGATAGGTCCGTGATGAACAATTTGACCTCTATAATCTGTTAGGGGTCAAATCCAGCTTGCATCCACATCTTAAAACGATCACTGTAGTGTAACTTACGAATGGTAAAAGAATCACGCTTTCATCATAATGTGCACAATTTTAATGAAAATATGCGATTTCCGGCTCGACTAAGTCTTTTGTTTTTCAAAATGCGATTCCGGTGAAGTATTACGATAAGGTAAACATTGAGATAGCGCGTTTCAGAGCGCACTTTTATTAAAAAAATGGTACCAAAAAATTAAAGCGATGACCTATGGTTTTTTATTTTAAAATACGTCAATAAGATAATAAAGATCATGTTAAAAAATTAAAACATACACTTGTCTATACAAAATACCAAAATCACTCAAAACACAGAAAACACAATACACTTTTCGACAGACCACCACGTCAATACGAACTGTTATTTTTTTTTCTCTTAGAGACCTAATGCTGTTTATGGATTGTACAGCTAGCAAATTTCACAGAATAACAAGACAAACGTTCAGAAATGTCCCTAAGAGTAAAAGAGATAAGTATAGTTCAATAAATCGCGGCCTCTTTCACGCGCTAGCCCATGTCAACCAGTAGTTGACACAGGCATTTCATGTAGGTACACAAACTCGTGTCAACTACTGGTTGACATGGGCAAACTAATCGCATTACAGAGTAAAAAAGTCGTTGGACCTGTTTTTAGCAAACATGCCAGACGCTCTACACCTACATGACAGATCAAGCAGCATTTAAATAGTATAAGAGACTAATAAGAGACTTAAAAAATAGTTGGAAAGTAAATACCCATCCTTTGGGTATTTACCTGGGTAAATACCTTGATTTTGGGTACTTTGGGTATTTACCCGGTATTTACCAGGTAGAAGCCCATCTCTAATCACGACCGTTCGTTCACCGCGACTTTGCCGACTAATGATCGCATTCAATCGAGATTTCTGCGCGTCACGACACGACAATCGAAAGTACTCGCGGTAAATACCGACCCGGCGACATGTGCCAGGCCAGTATAGCACTTTTACTGTTATCTCCCGTCTCTGGACCGACACTTTCGCAGGCTACCGGCTATGGAAATGTTACATCATCATCAGGGCCACGATCAGCAGAGAGAGCATAATCTGGAAGTAATACCTTTGATAAGATATTTGTGGATAACGGTGTTGACTGTACAAATACTCAAAGAACCGATTAATGTGCTATGTGTATGTAATCCCCTTGTTCATTTGTTTGTTTGTTGTCCTAAATAAATTTAAAAAAAAACCGGAGCATACCAACGGCACATTGCCGAATGATTCACGCGTGCGTCTCGATTGGCACGGGACCGTGAATAATGGGTTGACTTATCAAAATCGCGATGCATCTCGTCAGCTGAGCTGAGACGTGCTCCATCAACCGCGGGAGTCCCCCCCCCCCTACCGTAACGGTCCCTCCCCTTCCACCCTCCGCACGCCACGCTCGAACCGTAATTAGCGATTGCCAGATAAAATCATGTCGAGTCGCTGCCTTTTTTGCAATTAGACACGAACGTGAGGTGCGCGCGAATTAAGTACTGCATTCTGCGACCGGCATAACCATAGTTGGTTAAACCAACAGTCAGATATAATCCGAAGTAGGTATTTATTGTTGTACACTTTCACTAATAACAACTTGTTTAGCTGTCAAAATTGCAAGCGTCACGTTTTGATCATTGCGTGTTTCGATGAACTCTCTATTTATAAGATAAGTACTCGTACGTAGAATGTTGAGATTGTTGAGTCGGATCATAGCGCGCGTGACCGTCGGAGCCGCGGCCGGCGCCCTTCTCGCACGCACAATCCAATTACTGTTTTAATCTATTCGATTCTATCTCTGACCGTTATTTAGGATAATTAGTATTAGCAGGTCTCATTTAATTAAAACGCTGAATTTTTAGGACTGTAAGTAAAGTGCTTGACCAATTTTCTTACTAAAGAAATTATTTAAAAAAAACTAAATGTGTTTTAAAATTAAAAAAAATTTGTTGTACTTTACATCTGAAAAATATTCGTAGTAATAGAGTCGTTTATGATCATGTAGCACTTTGCCATTCCAATTAGTAACTAAGCCATCATAATTACTTGCGCGCGCGCAACGCCAGGGCGCGACCCAGCTCTCTACGCTACGCACTACAATCAGCAGGCCCAATCTCGACCAGCGGGTGTACCACGTAACTATTATGGACATGAACTTCAGGCTTATTCTGACAACGGCTAACTTACATGGCTATCGTAATCGCTTTCATTTGAGAGATGGATGAGACACATTGCTACTTTTATTTGGCATAAAAAAAACTCACCATAGAAAAGTAGCAATATATCACATCCATCTTTCAAATGAAAGCAATTACGATAGCCATGATAATTCATAATTCGTTTATGGCTTGTCACATAGTTAGAAGATGAAAATAGTTTTACAGTTTCTGCATGTGACGCCTTGTGAGGGCAGTGACGTTGCAGTGAGAGAGAAACTTGAATTGTAATTAAAAATTCATTAAATAAATTAAGGTCAATAAATCTAAATTAAAATACAGTAAAAACATTGTTAAAATTACTAAATGCATTAAATCAAATCAAATCATTAAATATAACAAAAAAAATATATTTAAAAATTTAATTTAAAATCCACAATAATGATTATAATATAAAAAAGTGTAAGTTAGCCGGTAGGGCCCCTGGCCCCTATTTCATATACGTGACAATAGGCATGACGAATATTTTTTTATTTTATGTTACATAAATTACCTCTCAAAAAAAGAAACATTGGTAAAAGAATTAATTCGCTAGCATGAAAACTGTCCGAGATATCACAGTGTGAAATGCACATAAATGGACTCGCCCAAAAACGCTCCATACTAAGGCTTCCTAGTTATGACGTCACGAATAAGTTTGTATGCAACGCGTAGGAAATTTGTTTGGCAGCTATATTAAATATTATGTTTATCAAAATAGTTTCTTAGACAAATTTGCTATACATTTTACGGACTAATTAAAGGTATCATTTATTTTAATAAATTTTATAAGTACTTTTTAAATGGACTTGTCCACCCAACTTTGAAGGGTCATAAAATAAATAATATGCAATATATAAAACCAAGAGGTATACAAGCTACTCTAAAAGTTTAATATGTTTACGATTTTTATTAGTATTTCGTTATTTTATTCATTAGTCATCATCCCTATAGTAAATGACAATAACAATTTGGTGTCCATACCGGTTTGGTGTCCACTAACAAAACTACTCAGAGACACCGCAACTTACATCAAATTGTCATTGTGATAATAATAATTTACAATTGTCAAATATGAAATCGGGGCATGAGGTCCCTATTTTTTTGCCAATGGCACTGTTCTATTCTACGCTTGTCTTTTTCTCGTCTCGCTAATCAGAAAGCGGTTAGTGACAATAAACTATAAAATCAACATAGTTAAGCCTGACCTTCACGTCCATATAGTTACGTGGTAGACTCCCAGCTATGAACACATATTTATTCACATACACTGATCTTAATTTTGACTAGTCCATAAATTATATATTATTATGTTGATCACGATTATACCTATACACGTCTTATCTCTGTTTAAGCGACCTTTAAGGCATTATTTTATTAAATTGTTGTGACGCGAATTTACTTGTTAAAAATTGATTATGATTATCAAAAGATAGGTACCTACCTCATAAATCGTAAACCGATAGAAAAATATTACAAAAGCTTCATAAAACTGTAACTATAAATATTTATTTACACTACTTATTAGGTGTACATATTATTATTATCGATTTGATCGAGCTTTTCAGGGAAAAAATCTATCAATATTTTTGATGTGGTAAAAGTAGCACTTGTATAGGGTTCACCATTTACTGTGATTTTAATTTACAATGAAGGATAAATAAATAAATATGTTTACAAAACTGCAGTTCCAATTGCTAGCTTTGTAGGCCAAGCCGAATTCCGCAAGCAATAAAACATCTTACATTCAAATCATACAATATTCATAAATTTCGCTGAACCACACTCTAGAGATGAAGCGGTAGCATGCATATTCATGCTACTGAGTAGGTCGTACGTTTAAACACTGTTACTATACGTACACCACATTAATTTTAACTAGTACCTACTTAACCTGTAAGCGTATTATGAGTTTACGCTTTTACATTCGATAGCGACAGTTAAAAGTATGACAACTTTTAGTTTAGTGTAGTTACCGCCAGAGGCGCCGTGCCAAATTGCATACAAAATTGCTTACTACAGCCGATATCGAGTAGGTATAGTACATTAACGTAACTGTGCATTTATACAGGCAGGTAAAATACACACGAAAGCATTTCCAGACAAAAGTGAAACACCACAAAAGCACAGAATTAATAAATAGTACAGTTGTCATAATTTTGTAAAATTGTATTGCTGAAGAAAACATTCTTATCGACGCTGCCAATCATTTGATTTGTAAATGTATTGGTAGACATGATTTTGCTACTTTAATCTTGTAGTTGTATCATTATTTTATTGATACATTTTGTTAATTAACACATTTACAACGATTCTATACGTGTCGTCTAAGCGATTGCGAATATTTTTTTGTTACCCACGTTAGATGCCCTTAAGCTAGGGTTTCCTAGGATGACGGTGCCGTCATATTACGGCCGCAATTTAGCGGCCTATAGGACGTTGTCTGTGTAAATAATACGGCGCGGTTTCTTAAGTAGATTATTTGCTTTATTCCGTCTACATAACTATTTTAGGTACCTACCTATCTACTACAAAAAAAAAATTTTTTTTCACGTTCAATAACTGGTTACCAAAAAAGAATTATGTTGTCCGCCTATTGCTGATCTTGCAATTCACATTTGATTTTAAAAATTCGTTCGTCTTATATGCGTCTTATATATTTGAGCGAGAAATGCGAAGTTTTTTATGTTTGCTGGTAATAAACATTCACTATATCAAAGTTTTTTTTAAATTAAAAACAAAATTAAATAAAAACAAAGAATTTAATTTGATTCATTTGAACTTTTTTTTTCCGCGTGTTTATCAAAAACTTAATCTTTACGGTTACGGTTATAGAGTGATCGGTGATGTATGACTCGCAAAAAATGCATACAAACACGGTTACCGTTTCATTACGAAGTTACTGTCAATTCAAATATACCTAGACAAATAATAATAACAGTTTCTATCACGATGTTTGTGAATAGACTAGCTTTCACTGCATCTGATTCAAAGCATCCAAAAATTACAAGTAATCGAGTAATTGCGACCGATACTTCGATCAACTATATCCTAGATAACGCTATACGAACTAAAACAGTACGCAAAAATGGCACCTAAAATAGCGTCCCACTTACAAACTTGGCGCTTGTTTTGTACATAATACCTCTTATTTTGTACAAACTCACATTTTATATCACTTACGTATTTTGTACAAAATAAGCTTAAGAATTTTCTACAAAAACACATCTTTTGTCACTTACTTTTTTGCAAAATAAGCATCCAGTTTGTGAGTGGGACGCTATTTGAGGTGCCATTTTTGAGACTCTGACCGGACATCTAGGGTTTTCTTGATCGAAGAACCGATACTGATTTTATTATCTGTGGTAGCGATGACCTAACGATTTGTTTAGCCGGACACTATCATTACGAAGCCGATTTAATAAGAGCAATAGCAAAACTAATTGCCAAAGACGAGTAAAGTATAGCTTTTGGTAGCGACTAGCACACCTATGTAGCAGTCAGCAATGAAAGTCACTTAACGCTTTGGTACTTGGTCATAGCAACTTTTTAACAGGTGCCTCACCGGTTTGAAATATTACTCAAAGAAGTCACTATGACAAAGTACTAAAGTGTTAAACAACTTTCGTTGCTGACCGTACACACAGAGTAAGGAGGTAAGTATAATTAAATTTAAAGAAGATGTTGCCGGCGAAGCGTGGCTATACCTGCCTATAATCACGAGAGTGTTCATCAAGTAATGAAACAAGCTACGTAAAAACTGTATAACGAGCGATCAACTATGCGATCCAGGTCACAAATAACCAAATTAATGATGGGTGTGCGTAAGAGCTGAGACGGTTTCCTATTTGATTCGCGGTCGGCTGCCGGCCAATTAACTGTAGGTAATAACATCGATCATCGTTACTGATAAACTGAAAAATGCACTTGAAAAACAGATACGTTCTTGGTTAAATAGATCGATACGTTTTCTCTTTTATGCATCATGCTGATTATGAAGCAGAAAAGATCAGAACATATTATGAAGAAGAAAAGAAGAGAAGATCAGAACAATAGAGGAACAAACATGAGCTGTCAAACGAAACCGAAATTTAATTACATTTAGCATGGATGGAGTGAAGTATTATGACTATTAAAAAAAGATCAGAACATATTTATAATCATTTATTTAACATTTCTCGTATACATAACATTATAAAGTGATAGACAATCGACAAAAAATATCGATAACTTGATGCAGCCCCAGTCTAAAATGAAAATTATTTCATTACACAAAATATTCGTAAATTTTGCATTATGTCTAGGTGATCTTATTTATTCTTTGCTTCTTACCAAAATAAATGTTTATAGAAGAGTTAGTATTCAGTTACTCTAGTTACTCAGTGTTAAAAATTCGAAGCGCATTGGCAAAAATAAACCCAAGGATTTGGCTGTGTCGATTTGGAATAATTTACCTGTGAAATGATAATTTGTCGGGGTTATTTCGCTTTGTTGTTTAACAATCGATCATTGTACAAGTCACCATGTTTCTGAAGCACTATGTCTCAAAAATATCCGCGATTGCACGTAAAATAAGAAATATTCACAGAACTCAAATTCTCAGCGTGCCGATAAGTGCAGACAAACTGTCAATCAGTTGCGAAAAAGAGTTCTATCACGTCGCATCACGCATCTCTTTTTATCACACCGTGTTGTCAACTTGTCATAGTGACATCTTGCTTGCTCAGCCCTTTGTTCCACTATTCCGTTAGGTATATTAACTTTATGATTTGAACAGTACCTAATGGCGATTTGCTTAGTTTTTCCAAATTAGCGTTTTTCCAAAGAAGTTATCTAAAGTATGAAAGCATATATTACTATTGATGTAAACTTTAGTTTTAAGAAGCAAAATTCTTAAATTAGTGCCGTATAGAGAGAAAAACATAATAAATTATTAGGTATTTTAAAACGAAGACAATCTGTTTAAGTGGAATTTCAAATTTGCTTGTCAGAGGTATTTTTCACAAAAGTTTTAGCTGTGACAAATAAGAATACGAGTCACATTTATTTTTTTCACTTATTGTTTGTATTGTCAAGGACTGCTATCTAGAGTGAAAATTAAAAAAAAATGATTTTAATCACAGAAAAAATAAAATATTAAAAAATGCTCAAATCGGTACACTTTGACATGTTTTTCTTACTGGTATTTAATAATCTAATAATTTTTTTAGGAATAATGAGGTATTGCGAGTTTTGTATAATCTTATATTTAATAATTTAATAGGAATTTTCAAAGTTTGCCCTCTGTACGGGTCGCGCAGAGTTGTTTTGATCGTTTGTATTGAAAATTTAAAAATGGAACGTAAACAGTGTTTATTCTTAAGTTTTTCAGAAGAAAATCAAGTGGAACCTTTACTCATTCTATTTGTAATAAGTACATACCTATATAATTTAGTTAAAATCTCCCGCTCTCGTATACACTGTGCCTATACAGCCAATATTCGACAGGGGCAATAGCTACATTTAATATTACTTTTTTCTTTTACGTAATTAAGTATACTTATACCAAATAAAAATGAAGAAGTGCATTAAAGAATTAAAATTATATTTTTTTATGTTTGCGTTTAATTGAGTCTCAGACTATTTCGAGTTAAGATAAGACTAATATTATGAAAATAACTTCTAGATAACTACAAAAGAAATAATAGGTACCAACCTAAGAAAATGATTTTTCGTGATTTCATTTTTTAATGCAGAAATAAAGAGCGCCTACGATGGTGCATGTCTGATACTTAGATAAAACACATAATTTAATAATTATCTTACGTACTTAGATTACTAACGTATAACTAAACACATAAAGGATGATGTGTTATAGCGGTTCCGCACTGCGTCCGATCTAATTCACATAAACATAGACAACTGTTTTTTATTCTCATACAAATTAAAGCAATTAGTGTGTATTGGATTCGACTTCCGTTCGAAATACGGTCGGCGCAAGTAGCTTAACAGTTTGGTACCATGTCACAGCAATTTGACGACCTATGTGGTGCAGTGGTCAACATGCCGCCTACCACGCAAGAGGTCCCGGGTTCGATTCCCGGCCGGGCAGAAATTGAAATGATGAATTTTAATTTCTGTGACGGGTCTGGGTGTTACTATGTATGATAAGTATAAAATATTTAAAAAGTATATAAGTAGTATATCAGTTGTCTAGCACCCATATTACAAGCTTTGCTTAGTTTGGGGCTAGATGGCGCTGTGTGAAATTGTCCAAGCATTTATTTATTTATTATTTAATTATTGCGTTCATTATAGTGACAAGTTACTGAACAAGAGTGATAGTTAAGTGTGACAAAGTGCGAAAGTGTTCAGACACTTCTGAGGCAGATTTTAGTTGGTTATTTTTATTACGTATATTCGCAATTTTGTATTATAGCTACGGAATAAGTTTCCGTGTTTTATCAGCATGGATGATCACCAGGAAACTTAAGTAATGATCGTAAAACGTATATAAATGATCGATCAACTCTTCACGATAAAAGTGACTGAGGATACTTTTTATTATCAACACTTCACTATTTCCTTTATTTTATTAACCGGTAATAGCCACTTTCACATAACGCGGGATTTCATTTCATTCAAACACTTTCCGTACGTCCATACGTAATAAATAATGCAACGAGAGAATTACGCTTCATTTGTTTGTAAAGTGAATTAATGCTATTGATAATCATGCTATTGAACATTACGCAAGTCAGCAAGAATATGCCCGTAGATTTGATCGATATGAAGAGAATGTCATCTTGAACTTGTCTTTAGAATAAAAAATAAAAAATTGTTTGGAAAGCTATGGAATTATCGTTTTATCTGTAGATTTTATAGTTAACCGTGCGAGTTTCGAGATTGGCTAAAAAATAAACAAATACCTACCTAGGTTAGATACTTAGGCACTATTATGTATTCTGTGACTTAGGTAGATGTAAGTATTATGTTTGTGAGAATTTTAACTTAATATTGTCAAATGTGATTTTATAAATATTATCATGTCTCTCAAAAAAGTTTTTTACTAAATAATCTAAATATCATCGCTTATTTCGTGGAAAAAGGTTTGCATGAAGCTTTCTTCTGGCAACGAATAAACGATGTACAATCTCGAATAATTATGCAAGATCGTTGCGGTAAAGAGAGAAAATATGGTAGCGGTTTGGTGTTTGTTCAAAACCTTCTTGTTGTAAATCCTCTATGAAAGATTCTGAAACAATTTAATAACACCTTAGTTCCACTTTTGACCACTGGCTCAGATAAGTTTGTATGGTGCAACTTAAGTTTAAACAACCAGTGTCATAGTAACAATAATTTCCGAACGAGTAGCTGGTCGCGCCTCCCGTGTCCACGTCCGCGAGTTGCATTATGAAATTCAGTACAACATTATAACACTCGTTTGGATGATATATAATAACAGAGGCGCGCGCGGAAAGCGCGACCCCACTCGTTCGGATATTATGGTTACTTGACACTTGTTTTAATGTTGGCAATAAGCTTCTGTTTCAAAGTATTTTATAGAGGATTCAAATCATGGGTGTAGGTAGATAAAGTCTTGTATGCAACTGTACAATAATGAGGTATAAGTATTAAAACACTCATTATCACACCCCTATTAAAACCCATATTCGTGTTTTAATACCCCTCATTATACTACAGTTCCATAAATATAACAATTATAATTGGAGATTATGTTAATATTGATTATTATATTATATGTAGATGACCGGACGATAAAAAAGTTGTCAGCTGGTCTGATGATAAGTAGAAGCAAAACTGAATCATAGTCATTTTGGTTTACGTCTATGAAACATCACAAGTATTTTCGTAGTATTTTTACCGACTTCAAAAGGAGGGAGGTACTCAATTCGACCTTTCGTTTTTTTCTGTTTTTTTTGTTTTTTGTATGTACACCGATTACTCGAAGACGGCTGAACCGATTGAAATGATTCAAACGTTATAACATCAGGTATGTTTTCAAGCTGGTCCCATTTTTTAAAATTTTGAAATTGGATGATGGGATCCTGGAGAAATCAAGGGAACTCTTCAAATATTATAGGCACACCTACAGCAATTTTGCTATTTTCTTAAGTAACACGTGTATTTGCTTTCGAAAAGTACCATTTTGGTGAAGTGGAACTGATGATGAAGACCATAGATGATCACCGGAACTAATTAATAGGTACTAAACTAAGTATCTCACTGGTGCGATACGATTACTTTAATATGGTTGCTAGGCTATTTATGTGGTTCATCATAATGCATATGGTGAAGTGGAGCTGATAGTGAAGTACCAGGAGAACTCCTCAAGAATTAACGCCCCTGCGTCGGGAAAACCAGTATTTTGTAAAAGGTGATGAGCCATTGACGTAAGACTATTGTAACTTAGATAATATCGTCGCTAAATATACCATACTTACCACAAAAAAGTTAAATTTAAAAAATCTTAAGACCGGGGTCTACCCATGTTTTATCTACCTAAATAAACTAAATAAAAAAAACTAAAGTAATTATCTACCAAATACAGAAGGTACTTACTTACACTAAAAATAAAAAAATAAAAAATGTTTTAAAAACAAAAAACCGACTTCAAAAAACCTGAAAATGAAAACAAAACAGCTTCAAAATTAAATACCTCTAAAAAGCAAGAAATAATATTCAAATCACTAGATACATAAAGAAGTTGAACTTCAGCCCCACCCGACTTCAATAGATGTGTTTAATTACAATGATATGCGTATCTAGTGATTTGAATGTTATTTCTTGCTTTTTAGAGGTATTTAATTTTGAAGCTGTTTTGTTTTCATTTTCAGGTTTTTTTTAATATTGATTATTTATTTACTGCTATTAGCAAAAGTTATGGAAACTTTTTGTAAATAACGAAACGGTAAATACTTACTTACCTAATATTAAGTTTTGGGTTTATCGATCGAAAGCACAAACCTCTGAAAGTTTTACCATTGAAAATGGTTATCAGATGCAAATCGCTTAAGACGTATTTTTGGCCATATCTCCGAGGATTTTGGGAGGGTCGAGATGGGAATAGTACCAAAAGTTGAGGAATTTATCGACACACGTGTGAACGTTTGAATTTTGAAAATCTACTATTAACTTTTTTGATGTTTGCAAATTTTCGGGTTTTTCGGGGGTGTTTGTTTAAATTGTTTAAATATTTCGGAAAAAAAACCGACTTAAATAAATAAAAAAAATGTTAGTTACAAAATTTTGCAAATCAGTTAATAATTGTGACCCCTTTAGATTTGGACTTGTAGAAAAACGGGTGTTTCCGTACATAAAAAGTGATGTAGCTTCTATGATAATTGACCAATCGTCATGGTACCTAATAGTGTAAAAAGATGCAGAAGCAGACAAGAAGCGCATTCGTTGGAATTTTGAAAATCGGTTAATAATATTTCGGCCGGGTCGAGGCAGTCAGCGGGCGCTTTTGTGACACGAGGCGAAGCTGAGTGTAACAATCGTAAAAATAAATAGGTACTACCTAGGTATAACTTTAAAAATATAATAGGATATTATAGTCCGAGACACATTTTTCAATTACGCACTCATATTTAAGAAATCTTGAGAAAACATGAATTGTGCGAGCGAGAGAGCGGCAGTCAGCGGCAAAATGTGTATACGGGCTCTTATTTTAATTGGTTTGTTTTCTTACTATATCAATGCTTGCAACGTTTGCTCATTTTCTGTTGCTATTGTCTTTTTAATGTAATTAAGTTACAAAGGAGTCAAAAGACTAGTATTGTATCTTGCGTTTACAATTACTTTAAAATGAGGCCATTAAGTCTCAAACAAGGCACTTTTTACAGTACTCTATGCCATATTAAAGTTTGTCTCATGTAGGTTAATGACTTACGTAACAGTTAAATAATTTAATCAGAGCTGCTGATAATATGTCTGTAATGTACCTATGGGTCTCACGCGCGCATATGGCGCGGGTTATGGGCGAGTAGGGTTGCCAACGTTATTATTAAAAAAATTGTTAAAATTGTTAAATTGTTGCTCTAACCTTATTCACCCATAAGAAAGGCCTGTACCCCAGCAGCGGGGACCTTTAAAAATTGCTGATGACCAAGTCGGCGACTTAATACATAATAAAACTTTTTATTTTTTTTAATTATTTAGTACACACACAATTTTTACATGAAAAAATAATGGACAGAAGAGTAGTACAAGGGCACAGCTTATTTCACATTGAAATTTCTTCCAGCTGGCCCGGGACAGGAAACAACATTGAGAAGGGCAGTGTGTATCTCGAAGTACTTACAAAAACTTATACCTTTTTTTTTATTTAAACTATTAATAGACAACATGAAGCTTTTATCGGTAAACCGTTACTAAGAAAAAAAAGTAAATTTTATACAAGAACTAATATAAAGAAATATTCACTGTTTTTTACAATAAAATAAAAACACGCTGTATTAAAAGAATTATTTTTAGACTATCTGATAAATATTTATCCATATTTCAGATTATAATCAAAAATATTTGTTTTGTATTTAAATACAGTTATTAATTGCAGTTTTAATTTTTATAGTAACACTTTAGTATTTTTTTTTAATTATTATTTATAACTTTGGAGTCACTGAATGAATAGTGTGACTAAAGTCAATTTCATTTAAAATTGAATTAATTTCTAGATATTATTGTTTGATTATCAAATTGAGAATAGTTCTAAAAGCGTTTCTTCTACATATTTACTACAATATAGAAAAAATCGTTTTTCTACATTGAATGCCGGCCGAGGGTTGAATCCAGGATTTCAGGGATGGGAACCCAAGAAAACTGGTGAAAAGTTATTAACAAGGGCATGAGATTTGGTTATTGAGTAATGACTTGTTTTTAAATAATGTCGTTCAATAAGTGAAAGTGAAAGTAAAAGTAAAAAACTTAATTATTAAGTACTTTTGAATCGTCTATATTTTCCTACCACCCGTTCCAGAATTTTTTAGCTGACAAGAAGAACGGGCGCAAGAAACTTATCAGCTTTAACAGCCATAAGTAACGATATTTACAAACTTGAATATATCGTTACCAGGGTAACATAACATAATTACAACAGGGTGACAGAATTATTGGCAACAACATAGATTTATTATATTACTTCAACAAAGTACTTATATTAGCAAGTTATGCGTTACATCATTTCCCCGCATTTTGATCTTTAAGATAATCGTCAACTCTATAATAACCTTTACCCATGAGCGTTTTTATAACATGGTTTTTAAATTCATGCAAAGGAAGAATTAGAATAAAGAATACTATGATTAGCAAAGGTAATTAATATTGATGTTATTATATTTTTTAAATACTTATAAAACAGGTACTTACTGTGTGATTTGAAATGGTCTTATCCACGGATTAATGTAATTTCGAGGAATGGCACCAAAAGCTACGATTGGTTATGTTAAAAAAAACGAATATAGGCATCGGGAATAAATATGGAAAAAAAATGTTTTTCCCCCCTCCCCCCAGTGGGGGACAATGGGAGTAGGTCTTTGTTTCTATGTACTAGTAATTACTAGTAAAATAAATACTTCTACAGCTATTTAAGTATAGAGTAAACACAAAACTAACTGATTAGTTGTTGGCCATATTCACTCAATTGTTTCATGTAGAGTTGCTGACAACCCTCCGAACTGGATCGCGAGGCAGTGCCTCGCTGATGACGTCACTAACTCGTTTTCACCATCGGCGTGCCTAACCATGGCCAGTAATCTTGTGAAGACCTAAAGTTACAACCTGGATCATGACCAGGGGCCGTACCGGCTAACGCATCGAACTTCGAAAAGTCAACCGGGTTTCAAATTAAGGCGGTTGTATGACCGAAAGTGGCGCCCTCAGAGGTTTTTATTTAATAAGTTATTAATAGAAAAAGATTTTAATAATGTTTATCGTGGAGATTTTAGGGCCCATGGTCTAGTATTTATACGTGTCATGGTCCCTAAAATATAGATTACTTAATAAAATACTAGCCGAACAGTAACTTGAGGGTAGGCTCACGAGTAGCTTCAGTCCCCCGTGACCGAAACGTCGGGAAAATCAAAAATCAAACCAAATACCAACTAATTACCAAAGTACTTTCAATAAAACCGCGCTAGTATCCGTTAAAAGTGTTTTGTTTCATGAACAGTAACTATTTACGACGTGTTACAAAACAACTCCTAATGCCGATTATGGTAGATGGGACCATCAAACTGAACAACTTTTACTATGGGACCAACACTGAAATCGCGAAA
Organism: Agriphila straminella; assembly: GCA_950108535.1. Classification (NCBI taxonomy): domain Eukaryota; kingdom Metazoa; phylum Arthropoda; class Insecta; order Lepidoptera; family Crambidae; genus Agriphila; species Agriphila straminella. The sequence goes on along the minus strand of OX467303.1, from coordinate 1,328,799 downwards.
AACATCTGCTGTCGATAATCATACAAAAATTACTAACGAAAATATCAAAATGATTTGCAATTTGAGAATAATTCACTGATCTTGTCTCTATGGATTATCTATTTAATATAACCCTTGACAAATATTGTCTTAATTCGAATAACACCACAAGAAGAGATAATTACTTATGTTCAAATTGCAAATTGTAGAAATGAATGCAAAAAAACATATTTATATTTATATTACTTTCTACCACTCAATGGTGCTTTTGGGGCTTTTGTTTCATTTTCAATTATTTACATTGGTGTTGGTTGTTAAAGAGATAAGAAGTACCCTCGACAGACCATTGATAACAACGATAACGCCACAAAAACAATTTGGAAAATAAACAAACAAACAAGCTAATAAAGTGCTTATTATGATACTCATTACGTCAAATAATTATGTTTTACGTTAACGTTTTCTTTGTACCTAACGGTGCTAATCTATGACCTAATAATATTTAGTTTTTTCAAAGACAATTCCCCAGTCAATATAAGGTACCTAATATTGATAATAACTCTCGTTTCATAAGTAGAAACGAGCTTGTTTGTGTTTTTGTTTACAATAATTAAATGCTTTGTTAATTTCTAAGTTGTTTTAAGTTTGTATAAATGCGTATAATATAGGTACAGTTATTAGAATGGATGGATGATATTAAAGGCAAGTCGGAAAGTCAGCAATTAAATTACATGTACAGACTACAATAATCTTATGGACAAAAGACAAAACGAGCTTACATCTTATAATAAAAAAATAACATTCTATATTCGATTTAAATCCGCAAACCGGTTAAAGAGTTTGTATTACGATGCACGCAGGCAACCCAGTAATCATGTAATCATCATCAGACCTTGGACGAATTCGTCCAAACATCAGACTTATAATGTCCCCAATGTTGTGGCACAGGCCTTCTTTATGGGTGAAAGGAGGATGATCTATACCCATCACACCCTTTAGTTGCAGTAGTTACCCACCAAAGTTGTTACCCGCCGCAGTCGCAGTCCAACTGCGCTAAGTCACTGATTCCACATTCTTGTGATTGGTCAGACAGAGGCCTCCTCCCGTTCAATCGTGTGACGATTAGCAAAATCAAAACTTCTATTCAGTCGGTCAAAAAAGTTCAGGGTGGAGAATCACGCAGAACTCGCGAGGTGTACACAGTTTCGCAACTTTGATCAGCGGCGGTGTGGCAACTTGGTCCCGCGCCAGCGACCGCAGGCCTGCGTGCGCGCTACTCGAAATCTATACCTCATCGAAAAATAACTACAGTTGCGACACGGGAACTGTGTGGTATCAGTACCAGAGACTACATATCGTAAATGCTCTATTAACAAAGTTATAATCCATTACAAACTTATTCCATTGTATTTCCATAAAACAGTGAAAAATTACTCATGTCTAATGACCTCTAATGCAATGATAAAACTTCGTAATTTCATGCTTTCAAAAAAGAGAGTTTCATGCTCGATTTATTTACTTACGCATCTTGCGAAAAACCAAATTTAGATTTTTCATAATATTATTCGAATGTATGAATGTACTTAAATACTTAATTTATGTTTGAAATTTAAAGTAATTATTATTTCTCAAGTACACGAAAATATTTGTTCTTTTAAGATATAGGTACTGTGAATGTATAATGATTTAAGCAATACCCTTCGAAGCTCTTTACTAGTGACTCTATAGAGCTTTAGACCTCGCATTTGTGACATTTTTGAACATTTCTCGAAATATGATTTTCCCCTTATCTCCGCCATTTTGAAAAAAAAATATATAATTATGGAACCTGTTCTCAAAATTTCACGAGGAGAAATGCAACCTGTAGAGTAGAACAAAGGGACAGCCGGACAGCCGGACCGGAAACGGAGACGCTTCGCCCACGCTCGCGCTCGCTCGGTCTATAATGTTTTATTGCTAAAGCGAAAAATCTACAAATCACAAACACACACACAACATCGCCAACGCTACCGCAAATATACATGTAAGTAATGCAAAAGAATGCAATAGGCCGTGCAACTGCAAATGCGAAATACTTTGACATAAATAAAAACAACATCCTTGATTAAACCAAAAACATTATATAATAACTTGATAGGCGCAATAAGCTTCAACGATATTTCCAAAGCTACCAATGTTTTATGTAAACAAATATAAAGTTTAGGTCTAGAATCCCAAAACTTCCTAAGAAGTTTCTCAATTCAATAGAATTCTCAAAATAAAAAAATGTGTCTCAATGGTGTCCGTGGTACTTACTTAGTATCAATTATATCAAACTTCTTGGACTAATTTAAAAAACCTGTTTTTTTTCTGATATACAAGAGTGACCTTGACCCAAAAATATCGAACCGTGGACGTGAAACTATAACATAAACATCCGACATCCACGGGATCTACTATAGCTAGACACTTCTAATTTTAACATTGACAAGAATAATAGGTTGCAATTAGTTAAGTCATTTATAAAAATATGGCTAGATGGTGACAACTCATAATAATATTTTGATTAAGGCGAGGCATTTTACGAAATTTACTCTTTCACTATGAAGTTTGAATATTGCATAGCTTTAACTGAGGCTTCGCCAGAAATTTGACGAAATTTAGTACATTTTTATTGATTTCTGAAATACTGGATCATTTATTAAAAATTTACTCGGTTATTGTGTTAGATCGATAAAAAACTATCCTTTTTGCATAAAAAATCATATCACTGTCGTTGAAAATTTCGAAATCTGACGATTGGAAATTTATTTTTAACCGACTTCAAAAAAAGGAGGAGGTTATCAGTTCGGCTGAATTTTTTATAAGTTTTTATGGTGTTATTCAGGTTTTTTTACTGAGTACCATGCCATTTTTCAATATTCTGTTCGATTATTGTGTTTCTTTGTTTTTTTTTCTGTCTACAGTAATTTTTGTGAAGTAGAATTCTACATCAGTTCTTCACATTGGATGTTCAAAAATCAATCTTTCAATATAACTTATAACATTGGCAATAACCGTAACCAGTGAGTAAATTACTAAATATGGTCCATCAGCCATTTTTGATGTCCCCACTGCTGGGGCACAGGCCTTCCTTATGGGTGGTAAGGAGGATGGGCCATAACCCACCACGCGGGCCTAATGCGGATTGGTGGGTGTTAACGACTGCAAATGCAGCGGGGACCAACGGCTTAACGTGCCGCCTTCCGAAGCACGGAGGAGCTCGAGATAATAAATTTTTGGTCACCCATCTCATGACCGACCCTTGCGAACGTTGCTTAACTTCCGCAATCACTGGGCCAGGCGCTAAACCACTGCGCCACCGAGCTTCTCAGTATAAATATGAATACTAAATTATGAATTCCTGAAAATGTTCTAATTAACGGGTTGGTAATTACAAATTGTTTCCCGATTTGCGGATTCCTGAAAATTTTCGGTGTACTTACCTATACGAGTGAGAGGAGAGCGGCTAATGCGAGCAGAACCGGTTCCGCAAGCAGCGGGACAAAGGTGTTAGAACTCAGGTCATCCACACCAGTGCACTATTGCTGCACACCACATAATATTCCATTCAAACCAACAAACATGTAAATTGCAAACGTATAAAAAAAGAAGGAAAACACACAGAATACAAGAACGAAAGAAAAAATTCAAAATAAACAGACACGTTAACAATGTGAAAATAATAATAAAAATTGACACTGACTGTATTTGGACAATAAATACCCATAATAATATTATCTAGAAAAACAATTAAAATAACATATACTACGTATGTTATACCTAGAAAAACATCTGCATTGAACGTTTGTTATGGCTAATACCCGAAGTGCGCCTAAACCTAGTTTTACCCGGCTAAAACTAGGTGTATCCGATAGCTGTTGGCTAAAACTAGGTGTAATCGATATTATATTTTTTTAACAGACAACAGAAATAACTTTCTTAATACCCCATAAATTACTCCACCTTAGTAGGAACACAAAGAAGGCTAGACCTAGTTTTAACCGGCTACACCTAGTATTAGCCACGAGAAAATCAGCTAAGTAGGTACACCTAATTTTAGCCAACAGCTATCGGCTACACCTTGTTTTAGCCGGCTAAAACTAGGCGAACCGCACTTCGGGTATTAGCCGTAACATATACACATATGGTAATAGTCCTTTTTTATGTACGGATTTACAAATGATTTGAGCAAATCTATTACAATATTATTTCCTTTCACAAAAATACAATAGGGTAAGAAAAAGTACTTCTTAGAAGTAACTCTCTCTCTGTTCTAAGTGAGTCTAAAAATATTTTCATCCTCATCAGCTTCAGCAGCTTGCAACAGCTGTTATTTATGTTTATGACACACGTTTATTTAAATTTTGCATAATTTTGACATTCAATAAAGAAATAACTCATCATAACTAAGTTACTTTCACAATAGGGAATCTGCATCAATTTTTTTTTAATTAAAATCAATTAACGGATACTAGCGCGGTTTTATTGAAAGTACTTTGATAATTAGTTGGTATTTGGTTTGATTTTTGATTTTCCCGACGTTTCGGCACCTTTGCAGCTGCCGTGGTCACGGGGGACTGAAGCGATATTCGATATTAGGAGCTCGGTGGCGCAGTGGTTTAGCGGCTGGCCCAGCGATTGCGGAAGTTAAGCAACGTTCGCAAGGGTCGGTCATGGGATAGGTGATCAAAAATTTATTATCTCGAGCTCCTCCGTGCTTCGGAAGGCACGGTTAGCCGTTGGTCCCGGCTGCATTTGCAGTCGTTAACACTCACCAATCCGCATTGGGCCCGCGTGGTGGGTTATGGCCCATCCTCCTTACCACCCATAAGGCAGGCCTGTGCCCCAGCAGTGGGGACATCAAAAATGGCTGATGGACATTCGATATTCTATCTGACTGTTAGGTGCATTATATCCGAAAATGAAAAAAAAACATCGTTATTTTCCCCTGATTTCATTGTGTGATAAAACTAAAATAATACATTTTTTTTATTTTTTTTCTGTGCCATCAAGTTTTTATAAGTGTCGGCAGCGATCAAGCTCAAATTCACTTTTCACTTTCACTTTCATTATTCCCTATTGTACGATTCCACCATTGATTATGACGATCTTTGTCAGTTATTATACGGTTTGTTCGTTGATTTATCAACCGCAAATATTGAAAAATTACTAATAATAATGTACTTTATTAGTTCGTCATTGCTTTCATTTTTTAATATAACAATTAGTCAATATTGTTGGCTCAATACGGATCTTTATTTACTGTGAATACATCACCATTAATTATATCTATGCCAGTAGACTCTACATAGTGGGAAGGAATTCTGTTTTAACAAACAGATTAACTGATTATGGTTTGTTTAGGTCTAAGGGTTTACAAAATAGAGTTAAATTGATATTTAATTTATAAACCAGAAGTTAATTGATAAACTTATTAAAAAGACAAGCAGCAGCTATAAAGATGTCAACACATTTCAATAAATTTCAATCAGTTAGTCGATTTGTGGAAGCAATGGGCTTGTAGTGAATTCCTATTCCTAATGCATATACACTAATGGAGCCCCTAGACGATCAAGCATTTCTTGTCAATCATTTACATTGCATTTACCACTTGGGGGCGTGGCCTACTTTTGATTGGCCGCGGTTATCTATCTATTCTGTGGTGCTTGTCAAGCATCGGTCCTAGACGATCAAAATGTGATTGACAAGCAATGCAATGTAAATGATTGACAAGCAATTTTGATCGTTTAGGGGGTCCATAAGGCATATAACAGTTATAGTTTGAATGCAATAATAACAATTATAGGTTTTGTCATTCCATTATTTACGTATTTTCTTGTTTCTATCCAACCCCCATCCACAAAAGATGTATATTGTATATCATCGGCGGCAAATACTTTGTTTGAATGGTAACCACCCCACATACATTTTCCAGTTAAGTTAAGTTTAGTAAATGATACATTAATTGCGCCACTTGTCGATGGGTAAGCGCACGAAAAAGGCGAATGTAACAAGATCCAGGGCTGTACAGAAATAGAACCGCGCACACTGACTCACATAGCGGCGCAGCAACGGCGCGCGCGCTCCCGTTCCGCCCACCGGCGCTAATATAACAATTCCAGAAAAATCAAACACAACATCATATTCCTATCCGCCAAACTCTGCCTACACCTAAAATGACATCGTCATATACTGAATCAACGATGATGCACTTTCTATTGATGCAGAATTTTTGCTGCTGATTCACATTGTTGGCTTTAAAATGGGAATCTCGGCGGTGATTCGAAACACTTCAATAGATACACTCGTCGAGCACTCGTGTGGTGAAGATCGGTGGAGATTTAATTAGTGTAATCAAAAGATACTGCGCTTGTGTCATGCCATGTCGCTCACAGAACAAGAGCATTCAGGTTTATTTGCATTTTTTATATACATAATATATTCCTATGGTCCAATGAAAACTATTGTCTGTTTCATGTGTGCACTAGTGATATAAAACACAATACCTCTTTCTGTTTTTATTTTTTTTAATCGAAAAGTTAAAGTCGCTTTGTCGTTCCTCTTGCGCTTTCAACAGAGGCATGCCTCATTGCATTCAATAGCGCATGCCCTGTCATCTAAGAAACGTAAAATGTATATGGCAGAAAGTTGAAATGGAAAGCACACGGTTTGGAGACAATAGTGCATGCGTTTAACGCAAGTTGAATTTAAAGTTGAAGCGACTCGGTGAAGTTGGACAACCCTCGTGATAAAATTGACATGCGTTGAGAGGAGCTTGATACACACAGTGTTGCGTGCAAACCCGTCACATACTTAATCATTATTTTGAAATTTGACAAAAATTTAATTTATTGCCCTTAAATGCCAAAGATAAGCTGGCTTTCTCTTGTTTTATGTTAGGAATGGATAGAATGGATTGGAAACAGCCCCTGTATCCTTAACTTTCGGACAAGTTCGTGACATTATTTAACAATTTCTTAAGGCTGAGTTGCACCATCTGACTTAACCTTAACTTTAACAGATACAAACTTATCTGAGCCAATAGTCAAAAGTGGACCTAAGGTGTTATTACATATAGGTTAAGCCATAGACGACAGCGACGCCGTCATCGAGTCAGATATCTTTGTATCTGTTGAAGTTATTAATCTCGTGAAAATGACGGTACTATTAATTTTCTCTGGTACTTATGCTGTGAAATCTAGTTTCTTGCCAAATCTCATAATTCTAGTTTTTTTTCGCCAGTATCAAAATATGTACTTATGCTATAAAAATGACTGTGACTTAGAATTTAGTTTATCTCTGATTACGATTTATCAATTTACTAGCTTCCACCTGCGAATTATGAAAATCCCTAGAAAACTCTTGGCCAGGAAAAAAGGATCCTACGTTTTAATCCAGGTTATAAACTATCTGTATGACTTTTATCCAAACTTCGCATTTGTAATATTAGTAGGATTAAACGATAGATTTATTGATCTTGCATAATTTCAACCTGTGCGATGTGTTGCCCCCATCTTTTCCGTTACTTAAATTCACCGCCTAGGGAAGAGCCTTAAATAATTATAAAATTATTTGTACAGACTTCTCCATGATCTTTTTTAGATCTAGAATACTCTTTTGTTATTATTATTATGCATGCAAGCGAAAGTGATTGTTTTTAAATGTATGTAAAGCGAATTTTCGTATAAATCTATTGATGGTTAAGACGTTGTTTATTAGTTTAATTCTAATTTTGTTATAAGTCTGCTAGCGCCAGTTTTATAACTCTGACGTGTTTTAAATATTTAGACACTGCGATTTATGTATAACGTTAGGAAAGATTTACCAGCTTAAATACATTGCGTCGGTGGATAGAAATATAATAATTGCGGTTCATAGTTATTTTTGTAGTAACACCTATTACTTTCATAAACTTTTAATCCCTTGTTAACATAAATAACACGCCTTGTTTTTTTGTTACAGTGGAGAGCAGTGGCGACCGCTTAGCGATCACGTCGTCGGGGAAACCCGGCGAGCCATCCCCGCCGATATTCGAGCAAATCTTCAAAAATGCGAGGTTTGCGCAAGGCGGCAACGCAAAATTCGAGGGCAAGTTGCGCGGCAACCCCACGCCCGTGGTCTCTTGGACGCGCAAGAAGGCACCGCTGGTGGAGTGCAACAAATACAGCATGAGCTACAACGAACAGACGGGCGATGTGTCTCTGCTGATTAAACAGATCGGCCCCGGCGACGAGGGCGAGTACACCTGCACCGCCCGCAACCAGTATGGTGAGGCCATCTGCTCCGTCTACATCCAGCCAGAAGGCGTTCCTGTACCCGCACAGCAATCCTCCCAGCAGCAAAGCTACCGCCACGTTAGCGAGAGCGTCGAACACAAATCCTACGGCACACAGGGATACACCGCGGAACAGACCAAGCAGACACAGAAGGTCGCATACACCAACGGTTCCGACTACTCTTCGACGGACGACTTCAAAGTGGATACGTTCGAATACAGACTCCTACGTGAAGTATCATTCCGAGAATCTATCACAAAGAGGTACATCGGAGAGACAGACATCCAAATCAGCACAGAAATCGACAAGTCTCTCGGTGTTGTGTCCCCTCCAAAAATAGCACAGAAGCCTAGGAATTCCAAGCTGCAAGAGGGAGCCGATGCTCAGTTCCAAGTGCAGCTGTCGGGCAACCCGCGGCCACGGGTGTCGTGGTTCAAAAACGGGCAGAGGATAGTCAACTCGAACAAACACGAAATCGTCACGACACATAATCAAACTACGCTTAGGGTAAGAAACACACAAAAGTCTGATACCGGCCACTACACGTTGTTGGCTGAAAATCCAAACGGGTGCGTCGTTACGACGGCGTACCTAGCCGTGGAATCACCGCAGGAAACTTATGTTCAAGATCACAAATCACAGTACATAATGGACAGTCAGCAAACAGCTGTAGAAGAAAGAGTAGAAATTAGTGAAAAAGCTCTCGCTCCGCAGTTCGTAAGAGTTTGCCAAGACCGCGATGTTACGGAGGGCAAGATGACGCGATTCGATTGCCGCGTCACAGGCAGACCTTACCCAGAAGTCACGTGGTTCATAAACGATAGACAAATCCGAGACGATTATAATCATAAGATATTAGTAAACGAATCAGGTAATCATGCACTTATGATTACAAACGTCGATCTCAGTGATAGTGGCGTAGTCACGTGCGTAGCGCGCAACAAGAGCGGCGAAGTGTCGTTCCAGTGCAGACTGAACGTGATCGAGAAGGAGCAAGTGGTCGCTCCCAAGTTCGTGGAGCGCTTCAGCACGCTGAACGTGCGCGAGGGCGAGCCCGTGCAAATGCACGCGCGCGCTGTCGGCACGCCTACGCCACGAATCACATGGCAGAAGGACGGCGTTCCAATTATACCCAACCCAGAACTACGAATAAATACCGATGGTGGGGCCTCGACGCTGGACATCCCTCGAGCCAAGGCGTCGGACGCGGCATGGTACCAATGCACCGCCCAGAACGTCGCAGGTTCCACCGCCACTCGGGCGAGGCTCTATGTTGAAGTACCAAAAGAGCCTCCGCCCGAACAGAAGCGTCTTCACTTACCTCGTCCTACCAAAATCATTGAGCCAGAGTGAGTATCCATACTTTTTAAATTATTACGTATTTAAGGCACTCTGTTTGTTTGATTTTTAAGTTTTCACGCTTAAAATGCTACACCAATTTTGATGTATTGGTATAAAGAGTATATTTTGGAGACGAACACTCCTTCTTTCCTTTCCCATGGGAAACGAATTTTCATTTTGGAGTAAGTCACGGGAAAAATCTAGTTTTTATAAAATATTTAAAAAGTTTAATTATTATGCTGCCAATGTTTGTTTGTTCATGATGTTTTAAATGTTTTTAGGCCCGCTCCTGGCCCAGAGATTATATACCTAAGGCACGTGGAAAGAGCAAGACCTTACATTCCTCCGGGTGAGGAGGACCGTGTCTATCCTCCGCCACAGTTTATTGTGCCACTGAAGAGTGTCACGCAGATGGAAGGTGGCAAAATACACTTTGAGACGAGGATAGAACCGGTTGGTGACCCAACAATGAAAATTGAATGGTTACGAAACGGACAAAGCATCGAAGCCAGTAAGTTTGCTAACCAAGATCTTAATTTTTGCAAAAGAAAAAGAGTCTCAGTGCTTAGAGAAGAATTGTTAAAATCTATATAAAAATAAATAAGGTTATATTATAACTAATGTTTATACTTATTTTTCAGGTTCCAGATTTACTTCAGTGTTCCGATTTGGATATATTTCTCTTGATATGCTCAGTTTAAATATACAAGATAGTGGAGAATATACTTGTCGTGCTGTAAGCGCGACCGGTGTTGCTGAGACCAAAGCAATATTACAAGTTACACCTCGTGCGACTATTGAAAGAACAAGTCAGCACCCGGAGAGCTTGCAGTATATTCAACAATTAGAAGACTATTCTAAGTACCAACACCAAGAATCAATCGAGGAGCAAATTTCACAAAGGCCACAATTCATCAGGCCGCTCCAGGATCTTGGTGAACTCCAAGAAGGTCGAAACGCACACTTTGAAGCTCAATTAACTCCTGTCAGTGATCCCACGATGAGAGTCGAATGGTACAAAGATGGCAGAGCCATTACAGCCAGCTCGCGAATCACGTCAATCTTCAACTTCGGTTACGTCTCCCTTAACATCTTGCACCTACGGGCTGAAGATGCAGGTTCGTACACAGTGAGGGCTGTTAACAAATTGGGCGAAGCTGTCAGTACTGCCTCGATCAGGGTAGCTGCCAGGAGCACAGTTACTGCAGATCTTGGAATACCAGAACAACGACGATATATCGAAAAGACTGAGCAACTAGAAGCATATCAACAACAGCAACATCAGAAATACTACCAAGAAATGCCGGATAGCACGCAGAAGCCAGAGTTCAAGACGCCGATTAGGGATCAATTAAATGTTAAGGAAGGTGGCTTTGCACACTTCGAAGCTCGTCTTGAACCAATAGGAGATTCAACTCTTAAGGTAGAGTGGTTGAAAGACGGACGCCCAGTTGAGGCAAGTTCAAGAATAACTACATTCTTCAACTTTGGGTACGTAGCTTTGACTATCAAATCTGTAACCATTCATGATGTTGGTCATTATACTTGCCGAGCTTACAATGCTCTTGGACAGGCAGCAACCAACGCAAACCTTACAATAATTACAAAGAAAGATATAATTGCTGAATCTCAGCACCCTGGAGGACTGGAGAAGATTCAGCATCTTGAAGACTCAAGCAAATACATGAGACGATCAGAGGAAGAAGTTAGAGTTACTCAAAAGCCTCGATTTTTGGGACCATTGAAAGGAACAAACAAGATCGTGGAAGGCCAAGGAGCACATTTTGAAGCACGTGTGGAGCCACAGAGTGATTTGACCATGTCAGTCGAATGGTATTTCAACGGAAAACAAATTAAATCTGCAAACCGTATCCAAACATATCACGATTTTGGATATGTTGCGTTAGACATTTCAAGCGTGCGTGCAGAAGATTCCGGCGAATACACCGTTGTCGCTAGAAATGCAGCAGGACAAGCACAATTGAGTGCCTCAATGACGGTAGAAAGTAAGTATTATTATATTAGAACCTCGTGATCATGTTTTTTATAATTATTCATAAATAATATTATTGTTTTTCATTTTCAGCACGCTCTAGCATTGATACATCTAGCATTCATAGAGGGCTGTATGAAAAGACGAGACATATCGAGCAGTCCAAATTCGTAGAGCCAATGTACGAAATTGAAGAGATTTCAAAGTCAAAACCAGTATTTGTGCAACCACTATCTGATCCACAGCCAGTATCAGAAGGTAAAAATATTCACCTGGAATGTAGACTGGAGCCAATGGGGGATCCTACGATGAGAGTGGAATGGTTCCACAACGGTCGACCTGTGACTGTCGGTTCGCGCTTTAGGACCTATTATGATTTCGGTTTTGTAGCATTAGATATAATCCATGCTACGTCTGTTGATTCAGGGGAGTACACAGTCAGGGCAGTGAACCATCTAGGATCAGCTCATACTTCAGCGATGGTCCGTGTTATTGAAAGATCAGACATTGTTACTGATACTCAAAACGAGCAAGCTGTTGAACAGATTCAAATGCTCGAGGACGCTGCCAGGAGGACCAGGCAAGTACAGGATGATATTACAGTAATGCAGGCTCCACAATTCTCTCGATCACTGCATAATATTGAGACTGTGGAAGGAACGAATGTGCATTTGGAATGCAGACTACAACCTGTAGGCGATCAAACCATGCGCGTTGAATGGTTTTGTAATGGAAGACCTATTAAAACAGGCCATCGATTCAGACCAGCATATGAATTTGATTATGTTGCGTTGGATCTTCTAAGTGTATATCCAGAGGATTCTGGTGTGTATACTTGCCAAGCAACTAATCAGCTAGGAGAAGCTGTCACGTCATGCGCTTTGCGAGTGATTGCTAAGAAAGATTTAATATTTGACTCGCAACATCCTTCCGGCCTTGAAAAGATACAATATTTGGAGGATACGTCCCGCTACAAGAAGATTGAAGTTATCGATGAGTCTGTAAACATCAAGCCTCATTTTGTAACGAAACCAAAATCGATTGAAAATGTGATTGAAGGACATCACGTTCATTTTGAATGTAAACTAGAACCAGTTACTGACTCCAATCTCAAAGTTGAGTGGTTCAAGAATGGGCAACCCGTTACGATAGGACACAGATTCAGACCCATTCATGACTTTGGTTACGTAGCCTTAGACATCATTGATTTAATAGCAGAAGATTCCGGTATCTATACTTGCAGAGCTGTAAATCTTGTAGGCACTGACGAAGTTAGCTGTAGGCTGACGTGCCGCAGCACCACTGATATCGTAAGGGCCACTCAAAACGAAGCTGGACTTGAACAAATCCAAAGTTTGGAGGATAGGTCCAGGTACCATAGAACTGATGTCATCGACGAAATAACAACACAAGCGCCAATATTTACAACTTCATTGAAAAACATCGAAATTAAAGAAGGACAGCGCGCTCACTTCGAATGCAGATTGATTCCCGTTTCTGACGCCACGATGAAAGTGGAATGGTACCACAACAACAAACCCCTCAAGAGTGGTTCTAGATTTACCGAAACCAATAATTTCGGTTTCGTTGCATTGGATATTATGGCATGCTTGCCTGAGGATTCAGGCACCTATACTTGCAGAGCTATCAATGCTTTGGGAGAAGCTGTTACATCTGGTATAGCTATTGTACATTCTAAAAAATCTATTTATCTGGAGTCACAGCACGAGGGGGCTTTACCAAGATTGAATCAACTTGAAGATACATCCAGATACCAACGACACAGTGCACAAGAAGAATATACAACACAATCACCCGTATTTACTATGCCCATGAAGGATATAAGAGTAGCTGAAAATCAAGCTGTTCACTTTGAAGCCAGGCTTATACCCGTCGGAGATCCAAAACTGAGAGTCGAATGGCTGCGCAATGGAGTACCGATTGAAGCCTGTAAGTTAGCTATTTGCTCATTTATAGGATTTATGACCTACCTATTATATGACATAATATGAAATATTTATTTTTATTGATAAATAATTTGATTTTCAGCTAACCGTTTAACAACTATGCATGACTTTGGTTATGTTGCGCTCAATATGAAATATGTAAACCCTGAGGACTCCGGGACGTACACATGCAGAGCAATCAATGAACTTGGAGAGGCCGTGACCTCCTCTACATTATTTGTACAATGTGAGTAAATAATTACTAATTTGTTACAATAAATTTGAATATACTCGTAGTGTTTACTATAATCATCTTTTCTTAAACAGCTAAGGCATCTCTGCAACTGGAGTCACAACACGAAAGTGCGTTAGAAAAGATCCAGCAGCTCGAGGATTCCTCGCGCTACCAGCGTCGTGAGGATGTAGAAATCGCTGTGACCCAAGCTCCCAGATTCATCACCCAATTAAATGGTCCTTCGAAACTTATCGAAGGCCAGAGTGCGCATTATGAATGCCGCATTGAACCATACCCCGATCCAAATATGCGAGTAGAGTGGTACTTTAATGGCAAGGTACTGCAAAGCGGACACCGTTACCGTACTGCTTATGACTTTGGTTTCGCTGCCCTAGACATTCTGACTGTATATGGCGAAGACTCCGGAGAGTACACATGCAAAGTTATTAATAATTTAGGACAAGCGACATCATCAATAAAACTTAACGTACAATGTGAGTACAAACTTTTAGTTGAAGATGAAAAGTAAACTTTTGAAACATGCATATAACCACAATCTTATTTATTTATTTTAGCTAAAGAATCTATCATAAGGGACACGCAACACGAAAGCGCATTAGAAAAGATCCACTACCTGGAAGATGACAGCAGGAACAAGCGTGTAGTCCGGGATGAGAGCTTCATCGCGGAGAAGCCACAATTTGGAAAGCCGTTGAAGAGCGCCCAGGTAGCTGAAGGCAAGCCTGTTCATCTTGAGGCTACGCTGACGCCAGTGAACGACCCAACTATGCGTGTCGAATGGTACTGTAACGGAAGACCAATTCAGCAAGGGCATCGCTTCAAGACAACATATGACTTTGGATATGTTGCGTTAGACATCTTATACGCTTATGGAGAAGACACTGGTACTTACATGTGCAAGGCTACCAATGCTGTTGGCGAGGCTGTTACCACCAGTTCTGTGAAAGTAGATGGTAAGCATAATTATTTTTGTTTTTCATAAGTAATTAAGGAAATGTCAATTACACTTTCTTACATTTTTTGCAGTGAAATTATTAATATGTATTACATTATATTTTAGCTAAAGCTGGACTGTATCTCGATACACTGGATGAACAAAGATTAAGGAAGATCCAAGAACTGGAAAGATACGAAAGGCCGAAAGCAGTCGAGGAAGAAAAACCAGGTCAACGACCTGTATTTTTGACGGCTTTGACAAGTCTTGAGAACTTGAAAGAAAGTGACCGAGCCCACTTTGAATGTAGAGTCGAGCCTATTAACGATTCTGATTTGAAGATTGAGTGGTTCCTCAACGGAAAGAAGATTAGAGCTGGCCATAGGTATAGAACGGTTCACGACTTTGGATATGTTGCTTTGGACATTCTGTACGCATATGCTGAAGATTCTGGAACGTATATGTGTAAAGCGACAAACAAGCTTGGCGAAGCAGTTAATACTTGCACGTTGAAGGTTGCAGGTAGGCTATTAAGATTGTATAGCATTTTTATATTACTTGTTTATTAATGTTAAGGTAATAATAATACTTTTTTTTTTTCATTTTAGGACACAGAAGTATAATTCTTGATACACAGCATCCGAATGGTTTAGAAAAAATAAGACAACTGGAAGCACAAGGACATCACACTAGAATAGAAGTAGAAGAGCCTAAGATTAGCCCACCAAGGTTCACTGCTGAACTCAGAGGAACGACACATGTATTTGAGGGTAAAACGGCACACTTTGAATGCCAGGTAGAGCCAGTGCACGATCCAAACCTGCGCATTGAGTTCTACCACAATGGCAAAGCCCTGCAATCTGCTTCAAGGTTCCATATCACTTTTGATTTTGGTTACGTGTCATTGGATATTCAACACTGTGTCCCAGAGGACGCAGGTGAATATTCCGTCAAAGCCATAAATGCTCTAGGACAGTGCACTTCTTCAATATCCATGACTGTAACCGCAAAAGGCAGTATTATATCGGAATCTCAACGTCCGGAAGGCTTAGACAAGATCCGAGAACTGGAATTAGCGGAACCATTTAGACGTCCAGACATTCCCGAACCGGTCACGAGACAGAGGCCTGTCTTTACGCAACCTCTGCAGAACATTGATAACATTCAGGAAGGACAAACTGCTCACTTTGACTGCAGACTTATTCCTGTTGGTGACCCTACACTTAAAGTGGAATGGTTTAGGAATGAGAAGCTCATTGAAGACAGCTCTAGGATAACTAAAACTCACGATTTTGGATACGTGTCAATGACGATTACTCACGTGCGTGATGAAGACGAAGGTGTCTACATGTGCAGAGCATCTAATCTCCTAGGAGAAGCTGTGACCACTGCTGCGATGAGAATACGCAGTAAGTATAGTGGGGAATGTCCGAAAAAAAAACAATTTGGCGAATATTTTTTATTGGTAGGAATAAGCTCCCGTAGTAATAGAAAAAAGTTTCAGAATTTTCGGTTGCGTGATTTTTAAATCTCTTCGATTTTATAAATGTACGAAAGTAGCAGCAGTATGGAGATTATACCATTGCCTCCACCTGCCACAACCACAACTATCTATAACCACAACACGTATTAAAAAAGTTTTGACATTTTGTGTTGAATTCTTTTTTAAATACCATATTGTTATGGTAGTGGCAGGTGGCGGCAAAGATATAATATTCATTTTATACTTTTAGATAGATAGATAGATAAAAATTTTATTCATATACCACTACAACACACAACAACAACAACAACAACAACTGGAACACTTGAGAAAATGCAAACTTTTGTACATTTGTGAAGTCGAAGTGACATATTTTTTTATTTTTCATCCAACCTAAAATTCTGAACCTTTTTTCTATTAATAAGGGAGCTTATTCCTACTCATAAAAAATATTCAGCCAGATTAATTTTGTAGAAATTCCCCATTATTGTGTTCTTAGTTTTTATTTTTCTTTATTGCTAATATTAGTCTTAGTTCCAGGTTATTAGTCATTAAATATTGGTGATAGAGGGATATAAATTAATATACAATTTCTTTGAAGCGATAATATAGCGTCAGTATTTGCGTTAAATTTTGTGCAAGAGATTGGAAAACTTATGTGGCCAATAGCAGCGTCAGTTCTTCAATTACTACAATAAAACGGAACGTAACGTTTATCTCAATAATATTAAATTAAAATAAAATACTGTCCAACAGCAAAGGCAGCGATTCAGATGGACACACAACATCCAGAAGGCATGAAGAAGATCCAACAGTTAGAACAGCCACAGGCCAGGCGCCCAGAGGAACCAGACCGGGAGTTTGAGAAGCCCATCTTTACGCAAGTTTTGACTGGTCCTTCTGAACTTTGGGAGGGACAGCACGCTCATTATGAAGCACGGGTTGTTCCTGTCGGTGACCCCAGTATGCGATTCGAATGGTACATTAATGGCGTCGAACTGAAAATGGGTAAGTTCTTAATAAATTTTTTTAAATAACTTTTATTATTTCTTACCTAGACCTAGTTTATATTCAAAACAAACATTTTATTTTTATGCAGGATCACGTTTCCGCACGACACACGATTTTGGCTTCGTAACATTAGACATCAACTCTGTCGTGGCACAGGACGCTGGTTTATACATGTGTAAAGCCATCAACAGAGCTGGAAGCACAGTGTCCTCAACATCGCTTAAAGTTAAGAATAAGTCAACCATTGTCGACCAGGCTATGAGACCTGAATCTTGGGAGCAAATTCAAGCTAAGGAAGCGGCTATGAATAAGGTTCCAGAAATGTTCATCGACAGCGGAGTACAGCAAGCACCTATTTTCACTACTCATCTTAAGAGCTATGATAAATTAGTTGAGGGACAACACGTATATTTGGAAGCTCAAGTGGAGCCCCGCACGGACCCAAACCTCAGGATAGAGTGGTTCAAAAACGGCATTTCCCTCACTACCGGTGCGAGATTGAAGAGCACCTTCGACTTTGGGTTAGTAACTCTTTCTGTAAATGGCCTCAGAAATGATGATTCTGGCATTTACACTTGCAAGGCCACCAATTTAATGGGAGAAGCTGTATCGACAGCATCTATTAAAATTGAAGACCGACATTGGTTGCTTGGAGAATCACTTCATCCTGAGTCATTAGACAGAATTGGAGCTCTGGAACAACCTAAGCCAGGAAAACCTGAGTCACCTGAACCTGTTTATGAGACACCTGTATTCATTTCCCATCTTAACAACATATTGTGCAAGGAAGGAGACAACATTCACTTCGAATGTAACGTGGAGCCATCTAGAGATCCTACCCTAAAAATCGAATGGTTCTTCAATAACAAACCTCTGCCTTCAGGTACCAGGTATAAGAGTACTCATGATTTCAGCTATGTGTCGTTAGACATTACGCATACCTATGAAGAAGATTCTGGTATTTACACGTGCAAAGCTACAAACAATAAGGCTTCTGCCACTACATCTGGTTCATTAAGATGCACTGGTGATAAACATATTTATTTCGACACTCAACACCCACAAGGAAAAGCTGGATTGGAAGCTGTTGAGCAAGCTGAAGAGGCTAGGCTTACAAAGGGTAGGCGACCTTCTGTTCCTGATGCTGAATATCCGAAACCAGAGTGGGTAGTCCAGGTTGCTCCTGAACAACAACTTGTTGAAGGACAAAGCCTTCATCTCGAGGGTCAAGTAGAACCTAAGAATGATCCGGATCTAAAGATAGAGTGGTACTTCAATGGCAAAATCCTTGAGCAAGCTTCTAGATTTAAACTTACTAGTGACTTTGGTTTTGTGACCTTAGATGTTACTGACGTATATGAGAGAGACAGTGGAATTTACACATGCAAAGCATACAATAAGAGAGGTGAAGCATTCACATCTTCAACCATCTTCTGTATCAGCAAAGAAAATCTCATCGAACGTACTCAACATCCTAAAGGTACTGAGGGACTGGAGAAGATTCAAAATCTCGAAGAATCTTTGCGTCGAGAGCCAGGCCGTGGCCCAGAAGACGATACCGGCCGAGCTCCCGAGTTTACCACAGTTTTCAAGGATATTGTTGATATTAATGAAGGGCAGATAGCTCATTACGAAGCATCCCTTATACCAACTGGTGACCAAAGTATGGTAATTGAGTGGTTCTACAACGGCAAGACTATAGAAGCCAGTCATCGTATTCGCACTGTATATGCGTTTGGTATGTGTGTTCTCGAAATTCTAGGAACCAAGACTACTGATTCAGGAATATACTCCTGCCGAGCTACTAACAGGTGGGGACAAGCTGAAATTAGTGTAAAACTAGAGTGTGTTGATAAGAGCAAAGGTCAGAAGCCGAGATTTACTACGCATATCCAGAGCATTGAAAGTCTCAAGGATGGTCAATCGGCTCATTTCGAATGTACTGTTGTACCAGTCGATGATCCTGATATGAAAATTGAGTGGTATCATAACGGACAACCACTGCGCCATTCGACAAGAATCAAAATGGTCTCAGATTTTGGCTTTGTTGTCATGGATATTTCTTACACACAGAATCATGATTCGGGCGAGTATGTTTGCAGAGCTTACAATAAGTATGGGGAAGATTTCACTAAAGCCACAATCGGCTGCTACGGCAGAAGTGGCGTGTTCTTGGACAGCCTGCAACCCGATTCTCTAGCTAAAATAAGAGAATTAGAAAGCTTGCAAGGTATACAACAGCAAACACCAGTGGCTGCATCTGCAGAACCACCGAAGTTCTTAACACAAATACAAGATGTTACCAAGTTGGTCGAAGGACAAAGTGCTCACTTTGAAGCTAGATTAGTACCAGTAGATGATCCCGACCTTAAAGTTGAATGGTTCTACAATGGAAAGAAATTACCTCATGGACACAGATATAGAACCTTCCATGATTTCGGTATCGTTATTTTGGATATACTGTATTGTTATGAAGAGAATTCAGGAGTTTATGAATGTGTTGCGACAAACAAATTAGGAAGAGATTCAACTAAAGCTACTCTCAAATGTACATCAAAGGAGAACTTGATCCTGGACTCGCAACTCCCGCGGGTAAGTAAATAATACTACGAGATGAACTTGAATAAATACTTTTTATAATGTATCACTTGAAATTAAAGGCACAATTGTACAGATTTGCATTAATAAGTTTTTAATAAATTTTAGGGCATGGAAGGTGGATTAGAAAAACTACAGACACTAGAAGATTCAATGATCCGCAGGAAAGATACTACCGTTGAGGAAGAGAGGGGCAAAGCTCCAGTTTTCACTGTTCCTCTATCGAACATTGATAATCTCAGAGAAGGAGAGAATGCCCACTTTGAAGCGCGACTGACACCAACCGACGACCCGAACCTAAAAGTAAGTTAATCATTGATCAAGACAGACCACAATTATGAAAGGGTGTTATTTAACCTGAAATAAAGACCATTTTAATTTTAATTTAAATAAAATAATGCAAATACATAATGTCTAAAACTAACGTTTGACTGAAATCTTTCAGGTGGAATGGTACTGGAACGGAAAATCACTCAAGGCTGGTTCCAGGTTTAGAACATTCTGTGACTTTGGATTTGTTATCCTTGAAATATCACCTACTTACCCTGAGGATTCAGGCGAATATATGTGCCGAGCATATAATAACTACGGCGAGGCAGTAACAACTGCTGCAATGAAGGTTCAAGGAAAACGCAATATCATTTTAGAGTCACAATTACCAAAGGGAATGGAAGGTACCATTGACAAAATTGCAGCGCTCGAAGGCTACACTGGTACTGTAGACTCAATGACACCCGAAGCAGAAACAGGCAGTCCACCAGAATTCACGACTACTCCCTCTGACTTAGTGCTATCAGAAAATTCATCGGCCCACTTTGAATGCCGTTTAGTTCCTGTTAATGATTCTAGTATGAGGGTGGAATGGTACCACAATGGAAAGCCCCTTTTGACTGGATCTAGAGTAAAGACCATTAACGACTTTGGTTTTGTTATTCTTGAGGTAGGTGGTGTTTACCAACGTGACGCCGGTTTATATACTTGCAAGGCTACTAACCGTCACGGTGAAGCAACTGTATCATGCAAACTACAGGTCAAAGGCAGGCAAGGTATTATCCTTGAGCCCCAGCTACCGTCTCATTTCAAATCGGGAACAGAAAGCATTCAGAAGTTGGAAGAAACTCTGCATAAGCGAGAAGAAATTACTATCGAAGATGAGAAACCTAATCCTCCTAGATTTACTGTCGAAATTAAAGATAATCTGGATGTACCGGAAGGAGGTCCCATACACTTTGACTGCCGAGTGGAACCTGTTGGGGATCCAAGCATGAGAATCGACTGGTTCTACAACGGAAAACCTTTTGCGACGGGATCTCGAGTCCATATGCTCAATGACTTTGGTTTTATAGCTCTAGATATTGATTATATTTATGCTCGTGATGCTGGTGAATATACATGCCGTGCAACAAACAAATGGGGATCGGCTACAACAACGGCAAAGATAACATGCAGTGCCAAGCGAGATATAGTACTCGAGTCACAGTTACCGCAGGGCATGAGCGGCGAAAAAATCAAAGAACTCGAAAGAGGACGCGTCACTGAAACGCCTAAAGATGAGCCAGTAGTTAGTTCCCCACCACGATTCATTACTCAAATTCAGTCGCACACCGTTGAAGAGTCAGAGGGCGTACGATTCGAATGCAGGGTCGAACCAAAAGAAGATCCTAAATTACGGGTGGAGTGGTACCGCAACGGAAAACTTTTGCCTTCAGGCCATAGGTATCGCACAGTTTATGACATGGGATTCGTTTCATTAGATATTCTGTACGTATACGCTGAAGATTCGGGCGAATATGTTTGCCGAGCTGTAAACGACTTCGGGGAAGACTTCACAAAAGGAACCATTTCTTGCAAACGTAAGTGTGAATATTTTTAGTAGCAATTTTTAAATTATATTTTATTAGACGTGTCCATAACATCAAGTGATTATTGTTCCAGAATTACCCGATATTATTTTGCAAAATCAAGTGCCTCGTGGTATGAAGAGGTCTGAAGCATTAACACAAATGGAGGCAACCATTAAGAAGTACACTTCAGAAATCTATTTAACGGAAGACGACCTTTACGACGTTGACAAGAAGCAACCACCACGCTTCGTAACCCAGATCCAGAGTCAAACCTCATTAGTTGAAATGGAAACTTCTAAGTTTGAGTGCCAGTTAGCACCTGTTGGAGATCCCAACATGAAAGTTGAATGGTTTTTCAACGGCAAACCCTTATTGCATAGTAAGTTAAGTCTAAGTACACAAAATAAAATTGTCTCAATAATCATAATCACTACATAATAACATAAACCAAATTCTTACAGAAAACCGATTCACTCCCATTTATGATTTTGGTTACGTGGCGATGAACTTTGGATGGGTGTATCCTGAAGACAGTGGTGAATATGTGTGCCGAGCTACCAACCTTTACGGCATGGATGAGACCAGAGCTGTTATTAAGACAGCCGGGAAACCTGGTATCGTTTACGACTCGCAGCTCCCTAAGCACATGAAGAGTATCGAGAAGATTCGTGAGATGGAAGCTTCATGGCAAACGTAAGTTATATTTATCGTTATCAGACTTAAAGTTGATTGATGTAATGACGGTGAATTAATATTAATACAAGTATTATATGCACAGGGCACCTGAACAAATAATTGAGGAAACTAAGGCTCGTTCAGCACCCGTTTTCGTTAGCCGACCCGACCCAGTCACCGTCGAAGAAGGGGAATGGGCTCGCTTCTGCTGCCGTGTAACTGGACACCCTAAGCCACGTGTCATGTGGCTGCTGAACGGAAACACCATTGTTAACGTAAGTGACGGTGAAAATTTTTGTTGTTGTTCATTAATAATTATTTTATTAAAAATATTATAATAATCAAGCATTTTAATTCCTTGTAAAACTAATGTCGTGTTTAATTTTAGGGCTCAAGATATAAGTTGACATATGATGGAATGTACCATTTCGATATACCAAAGACTAGACAATATGATACTGGCAAAATCGAGGTTATCGCTAGGAGCTCTGTGGGTGAGGCTTTGGCAACGACCGAACTTAAAGTAATTCCGAGACACGACGATTATAGAGGAGTTCTCAAAAATGCACCACGACGTAAGTACCTCTTAAGTTTTAATGAAGAGTTTTATCTACTACGTTACGTAACACATCATCAACCAAAACATTGTGGTAGAAGATGTATTACAGTATAACATTAATTTATTGCTAATACTAAAGTTGGATTTTCAATTCGAATCAGTAATTTGACATTTAGAACTGTCATAATAAACGTATAACTAAAGGCCTATTGCCCATGCATATCTGACTGATTCTAAAAGTCAATTTACTGACTCTGTATTAAATATCCTCCTTTAGTAATTATATTCTATTTTGTTTTATAAGAGTTACAAACATGACTTTGCACATAAACAAATATCACTGATAGTTATGTTGCATTACTCAATAATATTGAATGAATTCGAAATACGCTTTAAACACTGCTGCTCTAACACTATTCAGCAATATCACGCACACACCAATATATCGCTTAAGCACAAATAAAAACCCCTGCTATCCTATCCCACCCTCAAATCCGTAAGAAAACCAGCTATATCACCTGCTTCTACCGGCTTAGCATCGGATTCTCGAAGAGGTATGTTTTCTTGCATTTCATAGGCTTAATAAAAATATATGTGCTAACCAATTTTTGATTCGTGCAGCTTGGTATGACGAAATATCGCAGCATCAACGCTCTGAAACTGAACTAGAAAAAACATTCGAGGAGAGGCAGACATTACAGCGCCAAGGTGTTATCGATCATAGACCTGAATTGAAGCCTAAGGTTGTCAAGGAACCCGACACTGAATGGCAACAGACAGTCAAAAAGAAGAAGAGCGAAGAATATTATAACAAACTGCACGAACTGGAAAATGAACAAGTTATCAAGGAGAGTAGGATGAGGGAATCTACACATCAATATGCTATACCCGGAGAGAAGATTGCAAGTAACTCTCTTGCTAAAGGCATGGCACTAAAGTACGAAGATAGCCTGTAAGTATACCTACATAATTACAATATTTTGGTTGTTAATAAAAAAAAATATTTCTGACATGAAATAAAAAAATATTAATTAAATCAATATTTCAGAGAACAAACTGAAGAGGTAGTTGAACAACAAACACATAAGAAAGTTATTCAGAAGCCAAGGATTCCAGATCCATCTGAGTCTACCGTTCACGGCAAAGAGGTTCATGTAGCCAAGCAAAAACAGATTCAGAAAGAGGTTGTCGGCGATACGGAGATCACACGTAAGATTACCTCAACTGAAACGACTGAAGTAGAACATAAGGCTCAAACTCACGAGAGAGTAGTCGAAGGACCAGTGAAGCCAAGCAAACCACCAGTGTTCACGAAAAAAATGCAGCCTTGTCGTGTATTCGAACACGAGCAAGCAAGATTTGAGGTTGAATTCGATGGCGAACCATTACCAACGGTTAAATGGTACCGAGAAAACTTCCCAATAAAAAATTCACCTGACTTCCAGATTCATACATTTAGTACCAAATCCATTCTTATCATCAGGCAAGTATTTGTTGAAGACTCTGCTGTATTCGCAGCGGTGGCTGAAAACAGAGGAGGCACAGCTAAATGTAGCGCTAACTTAGTTGTTGAAGAACGCAGACGTCAAGGCAGAGGAGGAGTTAATCCCCCTAGCTTCACACTTACTGCTCAAAACGTAAATGTGACTGCCGGTCAACTTGTTAGATTCGACACTAAAGTAACTGGAACGAAGCCCATCGACGTGTACTGGCTGAAAAATGGAAAGAAAGTCCAGCCTGATATTAGAAACAAAATATTAGAAGAAGACGGTACATATACTCTTCTTATTCTTGAGGCCTATCCTCAAGATTCTGGCAAATATGAATGTGTCGCAATCAACAGCGCTGGAGAAGCGAGATGTGACGCCGAATGTTCAGTAAATGCCCCAGCTACCAAGGAAAAGCCAAAGCCACAAACCAAGGCTGCGAATGCTCCGCCTGAAATCATCGAGCCTTTGAAAGACAAAGTCGTCGCAGAGGGCCAAGCTATCGAATTCGGCTGTAAGATTGTCGGCAAGCCAACGCCGACTGTGCAATGGTACAAGGGAGATAAGTTGATAAAGCCATCGAAATACTTCCAAATGTCAAGAGCTGCCGACGAGTATACACTTAGAATTTCAGAGGCATTCCCTGAGGACGAAGGGGACTACAAATGCGTGGCATACAACTCCGCGGGCCGCGTGACCGTCGCTGCCAAGTTGAAGGTCACCCAGCCTGACCAGGCCGACAACCTGCCGACATTGACGCCTCTCCGTGATATCTTGGTCATGGAAGGCCAACCTGCTCAGTTCAAGACCCATATCACGAGCAAAGTCAAACCCACCATTCAGTGGCTTCGTGAAGGAGCACTCATTCCTGAGACTCCTGATTTCCAGGTAACTATTACAATGATTTGGTTTTTACATTACATCACTTTTTCGCATTTATCGTAAAAATATGCATACTGTCGAAAAAAATGCTGCTTCGCCGAACACCGGAAATATTTAGTTAGGCATAAAGGTGTTTTATATTTTTTTGTTTCAATTTCGATGATGTGGTTTCAGATGATCCACGAAGGCAACAACGCGGTGCTGCTGATCGGCAACACGTACGAGGAGGACACGGGCACATTCACCTGCCGCGCCACCACAGCAGCCGGCCAGGCCGAGACCTCGGCAAAGCTAGTCGTCAAAAGTAAGACATAGATACAGGCAGCGAGCTCGCGTCGCGCACTTTAATCCATTAATGTAGTGTTTCTTTGTTTCATCACTATGAGATCGGGTGAAAACTACTATTTTTAAATTCGAAAGTTGACATGCGAATACACTTCATAGATGGCTTCACACAATCGTAGCGGTCCCCGCAATAACGCCCCGCCCGCCCGCTTCCACGCCGAGTCGTGATGGTATGGCACACGGACCGCGGCCCGCGCCGCCCGCCGCCGCCGCTCGCGCCGCGCCCGCTATCGCGATCACCCGAATATCGCACCGGCGGGCGACCTAACTGTTCACGAGGAGGCCGACAGTATACTTAACTCAGTAGCATACTTTGGGCGAATTTCCGCATCTAACAACGCTGTACATTTAAGCTTTTTGTGTAAATAGTCCCAGCAATACGAGCAACGAGGGGTGCCGAGGACAGCGACCGCCGAGCCGCGCGGACACACGTAACATGTGATTAACACGAACACAAAACATTCTACGACTGTTTTGTTTTGCTTTTACCGCTACGATGTTTACTAAATTATGTAATTTTGTAGATTCAATTGTTTATTGTTTCATAGACTCATAGCGAAACCAGATGCGTCATTCAACGAACTGTAAAATGTATTTTTCACCCAATACTCTTAAATGAAGCCTGCGCTAGTTAATGATTTATTTGGCCTTATTAACCTTAAGAATTGATGGACTAAGAACGCTTTTTGTGTCGAAAACTTCCTGTGAAACTTGTGCAAACGATCTCAGTTTATTTGCTGTAGAAGACTTGTTCAATTCACCGTAAGAAACTCTAAGCAATGGCCGCATCGGAGCTGGCCGGTCATCATGCCGGCGCCGACTGACTTCTGTAAATATAGCACGCGACCACAACAAGGAAGTGTTCGCTTCAGCTTTTCCTTAGCATGAGAAATGTTTGTACTGTCCAATTTCGGTTTGAAGTTCCGTCGAGCCCTTAAACCTAACAAGCTGCACGCCGCAGGCTGTCGTCTTGTCACCTAACAGCTCCGACTAACTGCGTCAGTGTCACGCCGCACGCGCGCCGTGCCCCGCCCTGCGGCCCGCGCGCCGCCCGCGCCCACCCGCCATCCGCCCGCCCCGCACCCGCGCATTCGCGCCGCGTCGCGCCGCGTCATGTCAACTGTTCGGTGACAAAGAAACATGTCAGAATAGAATCCGCTAGCAGCGCGGTCACCGATCTCGAAGTACGCACGCACCACTTGCCTTGCCAGTTTCTATGTTTTGAAAAACACTGCCGATATTTATGACCTAATGTTTTCTGCAAGTACAAATCCGAATTGAATGAGATTTTATAGTTTAACGTTACAGTGATTTTTAACTTAGTTTGTTTTAAGTGCACGATATTGTTAAAATTAAATTGTGTTGTATGTTCACCTAATTGTAATAAGTTATTAGGCGTGGCAATATTTGATAACTAAATATCCATATTTAATAATAATATATTTATGAAATAATTTTTTGTATGTTACCTTTATGTGAAAACTGTTTAATAAACGCTATAAATTAATTATAATTTCGCATTATTCTACACACGTACTGAACAATAACGTTAGTAAACCCGATCAATAGAGAATGAGGGTATTAGAATCGAGACTGATCCACAGTCCACGCACCGGGGCGCGCTACCCGGCTGCGCCCGCGCCGCTGCCTGGCTCGAGGCTGCTCCAAGCTTGCCAGTATTAATCAAACCTTTACCCTTTCTAGATACGCATGTATCTTTGTAGAGCACAAAGCCTGACACCAAGCGAGCAACGGTCAAATACCACGAATTTGATCATGCTCATACAGTCCAAAATAGTTTCAGTCGAGTCATGCAGCCCGGCCGCCGGCGCCCGGATAGCGAGCCCAGTATTCCGCTTCTATCATCGGCTGGCACACACTCTATCTAAATTCTTCTATTCTCTTCATACCCATAAATTTGATCTGTGATTTGATTAGTCATATATTTTCCTTGCTACTGTTGTAACTAAACAGTTGGCTAGCTTCAATCTAATACTTTTTTTATTAAACCAATGAATGATTGTTAACTAATATTTAGACAAGTTATAGTGCCCGTCTCTTAGTCAGGTCGCTAAATCGAATTGAAGCACTTCAATATTCGAAAACGAAACTGTGATAAAACACAAAAACCAATTTGAATAAAAAATATTCGAAACAAGCAGTGAATCAATTCGATTGTTCTGGCTACTGATTGAGACTAATACTTCACACACATTTGAAATTAGACTAAAGATAATAGGATCGACATTGGTGTTAGAAGATACACTAAACACAAATAACTCACATTCAATACAATAAAATGAAAAAATTCTGCTGTTGAAATAAAGTGAATACAAGAATTTAAATGATAATGGTTTCTGTCTGCACGATATGAAAAAACCTTGCATATGCAATAGCACAAACCATTATCATTAAAGAAGACCGAAGAGAGAATATATCTACTAAAAAGGGAAGCAGTGAACAAAACAACGCAGTAAGTATTGGAAAATATGGTAAGAGTTCATTAGTCATAAATATTAATATACAAAGAACAGAAGCTATCTATTTAGATATGGTAGAATAAACAGAAGACCTCGAAACAAATACAAAGCATATTAAAATGAAAATGAAACTAATTGCGGATGATCAAGGTAGGATAGAAACTTCATTCGTAATGCTGCAGTGTTTTGCCCAAATCAACTTAAACTTTACGTAACAATTTTAAAATTTATTTAATCTAGCCAATTTACCATAACGATAAAACTCAAATAATTATGAAAGTGATTGAATGAGATTAACATAAACTACTATTAGAGTAAAATCAATAAAGCTAAATAAAAGTTAAGGGCTAAAAAGCAGAAAAATGTGATAATAGTTTGTCTGCGTCTTTACCTATACGCATCATTTTGCGTAACTTTGGAACCAGCCCATATAGGCAGCAGCGGCTATTTCTTATTGTAATGAAGTAAATTAGCGAATACAGAAACATTCCATGTATAAAATAATAATAATAGTAAGAATTTATCGGTGTCATTTGTCAATTCCTTGTTAAAAGCATAAAAAAGTTTCAGAGCTTTCATTATTAGATTAGATAAATTATTTATATGTAAATGAAAATCTTCAGTTTTACAACTTCTCATTAAATACCATGTGATGTTATTATTAATCGACATGAAGAGTTATAGATTTTAGCCATTCATAGATCAGACAAATTCGGAGGTCAGCAAATATTTTTTACTTATGTTAGTTGTGGACAAATAAAAATAGTGGTACTTATATTTAAAAGAAAATGTTTAACTTATTTTTAATAAGTAAAATCAGGAAAGTACTTTAGATACGTGACCAGCACTGAATACTATAAGTTGATGATAAAGGTGATTCTATACCTTCATTGTTTGTAACTGCAACAATAAAAAATGTTTGCCTTCATAAATCAAACAGAGAATACGCTCCTCGCATGAAAAAAAAATATATCGGCATATAAAATATGTCGAATAGATATCGATGGTTCGTTTCTTTGAGAATTGACTGACTGACTGCCTACCGTCCTTTTATGCCCTGAAAAACAGTTCCCTCCTCATAAAAAACACGAGGGTTTCTTTTAGCTATACTTACCTATTCAATTATAATTATCTTTCCTAAAAATTAAAGAAATGCTCAAAAGAAATTTAACAACATTTTGGTTATCCATGATCCCAACTCTGACGTCCAGCAACCTAACCAAGTTTACCAACCATTCAACGAGGTTTCGAAAAGAAAGAATACAATACACTGCCTTTTACAGATTTTTGAGTAAAATCAAAAGCACAGAATAGATAAAAGTACCACGCACAGAAAGGACACTCCCCGCCCCCTCCCCCCCCCCCCGCCCCGCCTCAGAATCAATTACCTCACCCCACTCCGCGAGTTCATAGTGAACTTTTTTTGATATTCAGAGCAATGCGTAGTAACTTTATTTAGCAAAAAGTTCGACGCCGCTCATAAAGCACAAACTGCACGGTACCTATTCCTAGACTTGCACACACAGTTGCGCGTGTACAAAAACGTCATCTGACGTCATCTGTTTATAATGGGGCGGTTGTATAGAGTGTCCGGGGTGTGACAAAAGTCTAGGTATATCCTTAGATCGGTTCTAACTTGACAAATATTTTATTTCTTGCGGCTGTACTGTACAACAGAGATCTATATTAGGTCCGATACTCTATTACTGATGCAATAAATTGGGGATGTTGGTGCCTTCTTCGTGGGTAGTACATAGTATTATATTATCTGTGGTAGTACTGACCCTGACCGAGCTAACAAGTGTACTACAGGAGCAATTCGAAGGTTGATGGAATAGCGAACATGATACTTGTAATCTGGGAAAAAGTATCTATGCAACTACATTTAGAGTGACCTATAGACTAAGGCGTATGGTCAAGAAAGCACATAAAGTCCCGAAATCGGGTTAGATAATAGTAATTTTACAAAATTACACTTATTACAGTATTATTTATTACCTACGTACACTATTCGGTAAACTCACCGGTAGATAGTAACTGATGTAACTCGACATACCGGGTGTAACAAGACCCTCAACGAAGCCGAGGTCTACGTATTCTGCCCATCATCAGGACCATTTTTGTTCAAAATTATTGCTGATAACGATTTTAATTTTTGGTATTAAAAAGCATTGCATACATTTCCACGCAATGTAACGCGTACTCGCGTACAACAGACCGCGCCTGCGAATGAATGCTACACAGCTGCGTGCGGCCGAGTTAAAAGGCAAGGTTTATGTGCGTGCTCATGAAATACATTGAGTGATGACGTTTTGAAGCCATTGTTTCTTACGAAATACATATAAAATTTTGATAATGTTTCAGTAGAAAACAATTAGGAAATAACAGGAAATAACGAATAGATAAAGATTCATAAAAAAATTAAAAAAAAAATGTTGACTTTGACCTTCAATAACTTCGTAGCTGTTGGTTTCCTTAGGTATGGTCTAAAAGACAAAAATGAACCTGATGATGGGCGCAATGCGTGGACTTCGGCTTCGTTGAGTGTCTTGTTATTACTCCCGTTATTATCAGGAGAACAGAAGATCGTTCCAGGGGACATCGACCCCCTAGCACACCTCGGACACTCCATACAAACGCGCCGTTATAAACAGATGACGACATATTATGATGTTGTTGTACTGTACACGCGCAACTGTGTGTGTAAGTCTAGGTCTACCGTTCAATTTGCACTGAATGAGCGGCGTCGAACTTTTTGGTTAAGGCGAGGCCCATTCACGAAATTGGACGAAAAGTTTGATGTTTGAGCTTCCAATTTGAAGAAACTATGTAGAAACACGACTAAAAAGATACGAAGGATTGCTTTGAATATCATAATAAGTTGACAGTTGACAAACACGACCATACGATTCAGCATACAAACTCACGGGGTGGGGTAAGGTATTTGATTCTAGGGCGGGGCGGGAGGCATTTTCGTAAATACCCGACGCGTTATCCACCCGAAGTTGCTTCGTAAATAGCAGACGTGTCGGAGTAAATACCTGACGCGTTGCGTTAGCCACCCGAAATTGCTTCGTAAATAGCAGACGTGTCGATGTCGGGATAATGCGTCTGCTATTTTTTAGAGCCAGAATTGTTTTGTGAACAGCAAACGTACCGCGTCAGTTATTATAATAAAAGAAAATATTTCTGTTGTCTGTTATAAAAAAATAAAACTCGAAATTTAAACCTCACGCTCCGCTGCGCTTCGCGCTCGCCTTTTATTTCTTACCTATACGCGGGACCTAAAGAAATAAAGCAGTATTCGATCGATCGTCGACACGTTAGGTCAAATACGAGGGCCCGAACGGAAGCCGAAACTTTACAAATATGCGGGCGGGAGCATCCTTTCTGTACTTACTACTTATATCTATTCTGTGCCCCTAGTCAAAGTGACATTTGCCGTTATAGCTTCGCTTCGAAACATGTTATTTTTAATATACTATATCTATGATTGATTTGAGGTTTTAAAATTCGATTGTCAACCAAACATTATGTCAATCCCAAACCTACGTGTTTCGAAAGTGAAGCGATACATAACGAAGATTTGCTGTTACTTACTTACCATCCATGCAGTAGGTATTATCTGTCAAAAGACCAGACAGTAAAATACATAATACGTCTCACTGATACCAATTCTGTGATAAAGATAGAGGATTTAAGAATCCAACCAAAGATTGATCTATTTTTATGAGGAACATTAACAGTAGTGTATAAACCGTTGCATAATACCTAGTTATGTGCAGTTTCATACACTATTTTATCTACACTCACACAATTATTGGGATTGAACCTTATAAATAAAAAACCAACATTAGAAAAAAGAGAGAGACTTTGCTTGCATTAGGTACCACGAATAGGAGTCAATTCCGTCGCTGCATCTAAAATATCGGGCGGAGTCAAATTTTCTTCACATTCACCGTTATAAAAAAATCCTACGAAATTCAGCTTCAGTAACAACACAAGGCAAAAATTGAATTCAAATCTTTTTTGTATTGCGATAAAAATGGCGCACCCCGCACCACAGACCATAGATACTACAATGAACCCATATACGCGCCAATAAATTAAAAAGTAAAAGTGTGCTATAAAATTTTTAAAGTTATTTTATGATGCAGAATGTTGAACTGTAATGGCTTTTTTTAATTTTATCTACTAGCCACGAACAAAAATTACGTGTTTATACAATCTTTTATCTACACTCACAACGTAATATTCCAAATATGAATTTATAAAAGATTATATAAATGTTAATAGTCAAACCCCGAAGTCCCGGCGCTCCTAGGTTTGCCTAGTCAAACCTCAGGTTTGACAAGAAGGCTTAGTCAAAGTCCAAAACCAATAGCGTGTTTCGGCCTTTGACTAAAGCATTTATGGCCAAACCTAGGAGAGACTAACTTGGACAGTCAAACGCCGAAACGCAATTCGATCAAATCGGGGTTAGTTTTGGACTTTGACTAAGGCTTCTTGTCAAACCTGAGGCTTGACTAGGCAAACCTAGGAGCGCCGGGACTTCGGGGTTTGACTATAACATAAACACGTACTTTATTTTCGAAATTAAAAAAACCCATTACAGTGCAGTCATCATAAAATAACTTTTTAATT
The DNA here is from genome assembly GCA_950108535.1 of Agriphila straminella. Classification (NCBI taxonomy): domain Eukaryota; kingdom Metazoa; phylum Arthropoda; class Insecta; order Lepidoptera; family Crambidae; genus Agriphila; species Agriphila straminella. Next base: position 1,296,045 of record OX467303.1, on the reverse strand, counting down.
TTTACAGCACACTTTTACTTTTTAATTTATTGGCGCGTACGGGCTCATTGTAATATCTATGGTCTGTGGTGCGGGGCGCGTCATTTTTAACGCAAACCAAAAAAATTATGATTTTAATTTTCACTTTTTGTTGTAATGAATTTCGTAGCTTTTTTTATTCTTGTTTTAAAATACACACATCAACTTTGTCTAGGGATACAGGTGTTATTTTCATACAAACGAGGTAACTTTGAAGCCTTGGTTTTCTGCCAGGGATGTACTGTGCTGTGATCTGATGATGGCTATCCTTGGAGTGAATGGCGGAGGTTCAGATCGCTATACACACCTAACTGATCTGACCAGCATTCTAAAAGATTAATGGACATGTTTAAAAAAACCGCGAAAATGTATGGAAATCCTGAAACTGAGAACTCTGACCCATTAATCTTTTAGAATGCTGATCAGATCAGTTGGGTGTGTTAGCGATCTGAATCTCCTCCATTCACTCTCTGGATGGCCATCATCAGATCACAGCACGGTACACCCCTGGCAGAAAACCAAGGCTTCAAAGTTACCTCGTTTGTATGAAAATAACAACTGTATCCCTAGACAAAGTTGATGAGTATATCTGATAGCAGTGAATGTTAAAAAAATTTACTCCGCCCGACATTTTAGATGCAGCGACGGAAATGACTCTTATATTAAAGTAGTAAGTTTGTACGGTAATATTTTTTATTTTATTTTATTTTATTTCGTGGAAAACTTACAGCTACCATGTTTATATGACAAGGGGATCTATGGTTAGTCATTAGCCAACAATCAAGTTTTCACATGTAGGATAACAGATGAATAAACAATTTTTACGAGTAAGAACATGCGTTAATTGCACTAATACGATCGTGATATGAACAACGGGAACAATAAACAAATTAGCGATTAGACTCACTTAATCATTCAGAGAACAACGATAAATTAAACAATAAAGAAAAGTACATTAATACATAACACATTCAACCATTAGTTTCGTATTTACTAAGTAGTTCCGTTGCGAGTGCTCGCTTCAGTGATGCAATACTATTTGAACATAGATCGATATCAGTTTGATGGCTCAATGTATTAAACAACCGACACGAACGAACTAAGTAGCTATTCTGTCGATACTTCGTGCGCACACATGGCACATGTAATTTCAATGATTGGTTACGCGTAGTGAAACTACGAGGTACTATTAGCTTGATGTGTTTCAAAAGTTCGCTCGAGTCTACACTGCCTTTTAGTATTTTTGACAAGTATGTCAAGTCTGCGATATTTCTACGGACTTCGAGGGGAAGAAGGTGGTGTCGTGTGCATCGCTCCTTATATGTAGTATCATAAACACCAGTTTTAAATTCGAGGTACTTAAGAAATCTTTTTTGCACTGATTCAAGTTGATTAACATAAATCGAGTAGCGTGGATTCCAGACTTGAGAGTTGTACTCCAATATACTTCGAACCAGTGAGCAATACAAAACTTTTATGGTTTTAGCTTTTTTGAATTTGGAGCAAGATCTGATTAGAAAGCCCAAAGCTTTAGATGCTTTTTTAGCAATGTGTGTCACATGTTGATCGAATAGTACTTTGGAGTCTTGAACTACCCCGAGGTCTCTCATGTGATTAACGCTAGTGAGAGCTTGGCTTTTAAGTTGATACGTGTATTTAATGTCACAATGCTTACGTGAAAAAACCATTGAATAACACTTACTAGTATTGAGATCAAGTTTATTTGCATCGCAATAGGCTTCGAACCTACTTAGGTCTTCTTGAAGTAATAGACAGTCGGTTTCATTAGTTATTTCCTTATAAATTTTCATATCATCAGCAAATAGGAGGACTTGAGAGTGCTGAAAGCATGTGGATACGTCATTTATAAACAGTATAAATAACAATGGGCCCAAGATAGATCCCTGCGGGACCCCAGAAGGTATTGTTCCCCAAGCAGATGTGAACCCGTTTATAGCCACAGCTTGACTTCGGTTTTCTATGTATGAGGTGAACCACCGGAATAAGTTACCATGCACTCCGGAAAGATAGAGTTTTTGAAGGAGAAGACGATGGTCAATGCGGTCAAAACACTTACAATAGTCAGTGAATATTACGTCAACCTGTTTTCCATCATCCATTTTTGAGGTAATAAAATCATTAAACAATACCAAATTTGAAGTTGTGGATCGCTTCTTAACAAAACCATGCTGGGTATGCGTGAGTATTGGGCTCATTGCAGCATAAAGTTGTTGGTGAACTATTCTCTCTAGTACTTTAGAGAAAATGCATAATTTAGAAATGGGGCGATAATTACAAACGTCACTTTTGTTTCCCTTTTTGTGCACGGGTGTTATGAATGCGCTTTTCCATATGTTGGGCATTAAACCATCTTGCAAGGATCTATTAAAAAGTATACACAGTGGCTCGACTAAACTTGAAGCACAGTTTACAATGAGGATCGGATGAATATGATCAGGTCCTGCACCCTTCTTCACATCCAAGCCCTTCAAGTGTCGCAAAACTTCAGCAGGGTCTATGTATATAGTTCCAATGGCTACCATATGATCATTCGACCCAGTATTGTAGCCATCGTGACCGTCGTTCATATCGGAGCTTTGCTGAAAGGTTGTCTGAAAATAGGATGCAAACAGGTCGCATATATCGACTCCGGTGCTACTATTAACGTCGCCATAGTGCATTGTAGCTGGATATGTACCTTTACTATTTTTGGAAGAGTTAATGTAATTCCAAAACATTTTTGGATTTTCAGTAATAGAGTAAAGTCTCTCTCTCTTTTTTAACTTTGATCTTTTATTTAAGTAGTAGGTTCAATCTCAAATTGTATGAGTGTAGATAAAGTAGTGTATGAAACTGCACATAACTAGGTATTAAAACACTCGTGTGATACTATTAAAAACCTCGCCGGTTTTTAAACACACACTCGTGTTTTAATATGTATCAGTTTCATAAACTACTATTTTGAATTCATATTTGGAACTTTACATTGTAAGTGTAGATAATATTTAGTACATTACAGCCGAGAACCGGATGCTAGCATTTGCATTGTCGAGGATGGTTTGAAGCCCGAGCCGCAGGTGAGGGATTTAATCATTAGAGGCAATGTAAATAGCTTCCAGTACAAGACTTGTATAATGCTTTTCCCAAGAAATGCGAGGAAATAAAATTTTCTTAGTAAAAATGCATTTTTAAATTGGTTCGTGTGGCCACAGTCATGCAACCATCTAGCTAGCTGATGAGCTCTACCGTTTTGAATCTGGAATACCGCACTAGTGCGGGAAGTAGTAGAGAGAATTCATTTCCGTACTGAATTTTAAATCTAGAATGTGATGAACCAGACCCCCATGGAAATGTGGAACGCCCCGCATTCCTTTTTTAAATAAATTTTAAGGCCGCGCCACGTGTAAAATCAGCGCACGCCTCGCGCCCGCCTATACCTACTACTAGTGACTGAACTACTTCGTTCAGTAGACAGTGGTTTCCAGGTGTCACAACGATGGATTTGACTAAGTTAAACAAAGTTCTAAACCTTTTTGAAAAACATCAGAAAAGTAGCTGCTAATACAGTTAGTTTTCGTAAATTATATTGCTGGCTCGGTTTAATGAGGTCCGATTGGGGGTTCAAAAATAGTATCCCAGAACAAAAGTGTCTAAGGTAGTTTCCGGTGCTGTAAAACAAACTCATCAACTATTGTATTGCGTAGGTAATTAATAATGCATTAAGTTTTCTATTTTAAACTGACATTCATAATTTTCTACATAATTTGCAATACAAGTTACAACACACCAACGCCACAGAGTAAAAAAAACCTTATTCCTAAATGTCAACAGTAACACCAACTTGGGACATCGGTTTATAGCTGGCGGAGACTACAACGCAAAACATGAATGCTGGGGGCTCGAATCACTTCCCCCAAGGGATGCCACCTCCTAAAATCAGTGCAATCTCTCAGATTAATAGTTGCCTCCACTGGTGAACCAACATACTGGCCAACTCACAAAAACAAGAAACCTGACCTTGTGGACTTTTTCATTAGTAAAGGGCTACCCTCCTCAGCAATCAAATGCAGGTCTTGCTTTGAATTTTTTTCTGATCATTCAGCAGCAACAGCAGAAGTCAACTCCCCGGTGGAAAACAAGGAAAAGATCTGTAGACTGCATAATAACAAAACCAACTGGCCATATTTTCGTGAACTCGTTAAAAATACTCTGAATTGTAGTATACCCTTTCAAACAGACGAGGGTGTGATTGACGCTGTGGAACATTTTAACAACACGATACAGGAAGCTGCATGGGCAGCCACTCCCGTCCAAAATGAGAAAAGTCACAATACTAACAGCTATCCCAAAGCAACGTTAGACCTAGTAAAAGAGAATCGTGAGGCTAGAAATCTTTGACAGACTACAAGATATAGCGAACACAAAACAAAATTTAACAAACTTGTTAAGAAATTGAAAAAACAACGTGGCACAGAAAACTATCTCAGAAGCCTCGACGCCACACCAGCCACTAACTATTCCCTTTGGAAAGCAACGAAAAAGTAAAAGAGGCCTATAATTCACCAGTCAGCTATTAAAAACCAAGATGGTACCTGGGCTAAAAGTGACAAGGATAAAGCCGAAATATTTGCGTATCATCTATCAGAGGTATTCACTCCAAATGATGACTGCGGATCCTCGAAGTTAAATGAAGTTTCCAATGCACTTACCCGATCACATCAAATGGACCTACCCATTAAGAAGATCTCCAAAAGGGAAGTCATTCAAGCCATCAGGAAACTCGATGTTCACAAAGCTCCTGGTTATTATGACCTGATTACAGCAAAATTTTTAAAAGAGTTGCCAGACACAGGATACAAATATCTTACTCAACTATTCAATGCTTGCCTTTGGAGAAATTTTATTCCACCACAATGGAAAGTAGCAGAAATTATTCTAATTCCTAAACCTGGCAAAGACGCTACTGATGTTAAATCTTACCGCCCAATCAGTTTCCTTCCGACAACGCCCAAACTACTAGAAATCCTGTTTCTGCACCGTCTGGCTCTTGTTATAGCTGAAGCCAAATTAATTCCTGAACACCAATTTGGCTTCAGACCCTCCCACAGCACTATTGAACAGGTGCACAGAATCGTAGAAAAAATTAAATACATGTTTGAAAATAAGGGGTGGTATTCTGCTGCCTTTCTGGACATCTCACAGGCCTTTGATCGTGTCTGGCACGATGGACTTTTATTTAAAATCCTGCAGAACCTACCATTAAATTACTATATTTTCATAAAGTCTTACCTACATGACAGACATTTCTACGTCAGACATGGTGACAGCATCACAAAACTACATGAAATAAAAGCCGGGATCCCTCAGGGAAGTGTGCTGGGCCCAATACTCTATCTGATTTACACATCTGATCTACCGATTACAGAACACGTTCTGACAGGGAGATATGCCGACGATACTGCGGTGTTAGCAGTCGATAAATCAGCTACTGGAGCATCTGCCAAGCTGCAAAGAAACCTATCTCGCTGGCTAAAAGACTGGAGAATAAAGCCAACGAACGTAAATCTGTGCACGTAACAATTAGTTTGCGGCGTGATACATGTCCCGAAGTCGAGCTCAACCAAATTAAAATACCACAATCTGATGACGCACGTTACTTGGGCGTATACCTGGACCGTAGACTGACGTGGAGAAAACACATCCAAACAAAAAGAAAATAATTTGATCTACAACTCCGTCTTAACTTAGTCTGGAAAACAAGCTTTTTCTGTATAAAAGAATTTATCTTAAAGCCTATTTGGACCTACGGTATCCAACTGTGGGGAACTGCATTCTCATCAAACATAGAGATACCGCAGCGGTTTCAGTAAAAAACCCTGCGAATGATAACTGGAGCACCCTGGTACATAAAAAATACACGTCTCCACAAAGACCTGAAAGATGAGTCTGTCAAGGAAGTATTAAAAGAATCCCTACTTAAATATTCAAAAAGACTAAATCACCACCCAAACCCTCTGGCAAGGGAGCTAATGAGCATAGAGCCAAACTCTACCTTCAACAGGCTGAAAAGTCGTGCTCCTCAAGACCTGATTGCATGCGAAGCTAGCGCCAATTTTGGACACATCATTGGATAGTGTGCCTTACACGCCTGTTATTCTACACTTTAAAATCCAGCTGAATGTCGAAGACAGACAGATCGCAGGACAAAAGACAACTACCAAAAAAATGTCAACGCCTCGGCGCGCGGCGGCGTCCATGAGAAATCGAACACAGGCGACTTCGCTTTATATCGACAATCGCTTTTAAAAACGAATCATTAAAATTAGGTTTGCGATTAGATTCTATAAGCGATTGTCGAAAAAAAGCGCTAATTTATTAAAGTCGCCTGCCATGTTGCTCTATGTAAATACCCCATTAGGCAACTACAAATAATATTATAAGGACACGGCTTTTAAGTGTTATTCTTCTAAGGGTGGGGCCCTTAGAAGAATAACACTTAAAAGCCGTGTCCTCGTAAGCAAAGTGAGGCAACTAATACTAAGCCAGAATGGCTTGGTTTTCAGATTTATATCCTTCATACGTTACCTAATTGTAACTTAAATCCAATAATATAGTAACTAATCTAATAAATGTAGGAAAATTGAAAATGTTTTGTACTTATTTGGTATGATTAGGAGAATTATATGGAGAATAAAATCTGAAAACGGGGCCATTTTGGCTGTTTTAGGTGCCCCACTTTTGACAGTGCGATTTGTAGAGAACTGTCGTTATTCTAACCTATGAAATCGCCGTTTTGTATGGAGAATTTAAAAAAGTTGCATTTTCCATACTAAATACATTTAACAACCATAAATGCTGATGTTTTAAACCTTTCATAGTCGATAACGTACGCCACTTAAAATAAACGAAAAAAATAAGTTTTGGCTAAGTTAAAATAAATAAAGTGGTCATTTCTGCTAACAAAAAGAGGATTCATTTTTTTTAAAGGTTTTTTTGTATGTTAAAAAAACTTATTCGATATTTTAAAACATAGAAGTGACGAGGTCCTCTATTTGTGAGAAAAATAACGCCAATTTCATAGGTTGGGACCCAATATTACATATTTTGAGGACTGACTGTGACTGGACTTTACTCACATGCAGCAGGAGCATGGTATTCTCATCCCACGGATGGCTCAAGCTACGTCATGATAAAGTGTTATAGGGTCCCCCCAGACCTACCGGTTTCTTTTCTTAGCTTGGCTGTTCGGCAATGGACCGCCGGCCAAGAGGCTCATTTTCAATCTATCGCATATTTTCAATCTAAGTACATTTCTAATCTAAGTACAAAACAATAGTACATTATGAGACAAGTTAGCTTAGGTTGCTCATTGCACACAAGGCTGTGGGTTGCAGCCCGAGCCGCAGGCGAGGGCGTAACTCAGCCGAGTGTGCAATAAGCAAGAGCTCACGAGTTTCATACGACGTTTTTCAACACATTTGCGAGGAAAAAACAAAGTAATTTATCACACAGCAACAAATACGACAAAAACAAAATATGATAATTATGGGAAAACGCACGCATGTTTTTTTTTGTTTTTTTTCACACGCCCAACGCAAGAATATTTTGCGAACAAAGGGGTGAGGAGCATACAGCCTACTACTAATACTTCAAAATTATAATTTTAATGACAAAATGCAAATATTTTAATATTTTATAACAAAATATTGTGACATGAATAATTTGATACTAATATATATTTATTTGACTTAATTAAAGTCTTACACATTTATTTATTCCAAAAAATGTATATGAATTTTCAGCAGCATAAAACCTCTTTGTTGTTAAAAAAAATAATTGTATTACCCGGCTAAATTGGGAATGCTCTGTTTACTCGCATAGAACTTGCAGTAAGGTACTAATTTAACTTTCGAGGGTTAATTCTATTACGAACTAGTGTTTTATATATTATTGCACGCGTTTGTTATAGGTCGGTTTATGGCCCTAAAAGCGATGTATTAGGGCTCACTTTACGAGCAAGTGTGTTGAAAAATCCATTACGATAGAGGACGAGTCAAGTTAAATTTTTAATAGGCATTTTTAATGGGCAAAATACTGAGGTTATCTTAATGGTTTTTGGATCCAGAACTGAGTTACATCTTAAGTTGCAACTTGTTTTTGGTTTCTTTCGAGGATTTAGAGAGTACGTATTTAACTGTTTCTTAGTCTTAGTACTCGTATTCATTATATTTCGTTCGAGGCACAACTCGAAACTAAAAAATGTACGATTTGCCGCTCTCTCGCTCGCTTTTAGTTCAAGTTTTCTCAAGTCCAGACTTTGGGTGCGTAATTACAAAATGTGATTCACTTATTCGGCGCAGAATAATTACGGACATTTGAACATTTATTTCAGTTGCGTATTGAAGTACAAAAAGTAGTCGTTCCCAAAAGTTAGAATGTTTTTGTCTTTAGCTTATATAGGTAGGTGAGTACAGTAGCCGGCAAACATTTTGAAATCGGGTGGGGATTAGGCAGTGGCAGAACGTGTATTTTAGGTATGCGTAGCGGTAATGTCAATATTATCAGCCCCTCAATTCCCTAAAACATCCGCAGCGCATCTCGACGCTGCGAAAACGTCATTTTTGTATAGAAAATAGTTCCGACCATCGGCGAGCTCGTCGTCCGAGCGCTGGCGTCTATGTGACAGCGGTGCCGCATTGTAGAGATGTTTTTAGAGAATTGACACACTGTAGGGTAAAATGTCCGTTATTTTATTTTCACTCGAATAAGCTGATCACATTTGTTTAAAATACGAACGATTTAAGAAATCTTGAGAAAACATGAAATGTGCAAGCGAGACAACGGCAAAACGTATAATGAAAATACAAATTCAATACCTTAAAACTCAATTAGAAATGACACGACCTTAATATCCGATTGGGCATGAGACATATTAACTTTGGCTAGAACTTATTATTAATATGTCTTTGAGGGCTTTTCTAGTAAGTTTGCACGTGTGTCACATAGATGCCCAAATCTAAACGTATGGGTTATAATTATAATTACGATTTTTATCCATGCCATTTGTGTTTTATAATGTTTAATGAGACGTTCTTTTTCAGAATCTCGCAAAACTGTTACACACAAGAAGTTTCAAGATAAGACCGAAGTAACTGAAGCTACATCAGAAGATGGAGACACAATAACAAGCAGAGCTTTATATCAATCGACAGAAGAAACAAGTATCTTGAAAGTGCAAAGTGCGCAAGATATAGATACCAAAAAGATGGTGCGGGATGTACCTTGGCGCAGAAAAAGTCAAGTGGATTCAACGCAAGTTATAAAAGAAGAAAAGTTAGAGGTCAGGTCTTGGAGAAAACCTCGCCAAGAAGAATCTAAATCAATCCAAGAAATCACTACATCAGAAGATTCTAATATTCTATCCATAGATAGAAAAGAATTAACAGAAATTGATGAAACTACTAAATCTAAGGAAGATTTGTTAACAAAACACTGGAGAAAACCCAAAACAGAGAAAAGAGCAGAACATATGGAAAAAACAACAAGTACTGAAGACTCGACTTTATTACATACTCAAAACCAAGAAATTTTAGAAGAAAACTTAAAACAAGACTCCAAAGAAGATTTAACAACCAAACATTGGAGAAAACCTAGAACAGAAAAAAAGACAGAACACATAGAGAAAACAATGATCACTGAAGATACAAATATTTTACACATACAAAATAAGGAACTTCAGGAAGGAAAATCTAAAGAAGAAACTCTTGAAGTAAAGTCTTGGAGAAAACCACGAAAAGAAGATCAAATAAAACCAACTGAAACAACTTCTACTGTGAGTTTAACCCAACAGGTATCAACGGAAATTGAGCAAAATATAGACACCAAGCAATGGCAAAGAAAACCTAAAACAGAGGAAATCATTCCAAAACAAGAGTTAAAAGAGAGCATACCATGGACACATGAAAGTATTCAGTTGCGACCCACCAAAGTAGAAAAATCCCAGATTGTAAAAGAAAAGATTGAAGACGTTTCACTAAAATCAGTTCGTAGAGAATCTGTACAAAAATTTGAAACTTTGGTGGTCGAAGAATCATTAACTCAAGAAGAAGATACAATTGTACTCAAAATATCCGGAAAAGAAACAGAACACGTAGAAGATATAAAAGAAGAAAAGATAACGCCATGGGGCAAACAAAAAATTAAACCAAAGATAGAAGAAGATAAGCCTGCTGTTCTTGAACCGGTTTTAAAACAAAAAGAACCAGAAGAACAACAACCTGAAGAAGTTAAGATAAAAGCTGTACAAAAACCAGTTGAAGAAGAAAAGCCACAAGAACTTCAGTGGCTCACAGGGAAGAGGCGCCCGAAGGAAGAGGAACCAAAGGAAGAAGTAGTTCTCAAGCCAATACCTAAGCAAAAGGCTCCGGAGGAAGAGAAGCCTAAAGAAGTTCAACTGAAACCAGTAAAGAAACAAAGTCAAGTTGAAGAAGAACAACCGCAAGATGTTCAGTGGCGTACGGGCAAGAGACGCCCCAAGGAGGAAGAATCAAAGGAAGAAGTTATTCTCAAGCCAATTCCAAAACAAAAAGAACCAGAACAACAGAAACCCGAAGAAGTATCATTAAAACCAATTAAGCAAAAACCAGAAGAGGAGGAAAAACCAGAAGTTCAGTGGCGCAAAGGAAAGCAGCGTCCAAATGATGAAGAACCAAAGGAAGAGGTCGTTCTTAAGCCGATACCTAAACTGAAGGCTCAAGAAGAGAAGCCTATAGAAGTACAATTGAAACCAGTTAAGAAACAAAAGCCAGCTGAGGAAGAAAAGCAAGAAGAAGGTAAGTGGCCTACTGGCAAGAGACATCCGAAAGAAGAGGAACCAAAGGAGGAGGTTTTCCTGAAGCCGATTTCTAAACAAGGAGAACCCGAAGAACAGCAACCAGAAGAAGTTCCATCAAAACCAGCCACGGAAGAAAAACCTCAAGAAGTTCAATGGCGTAAAGGTAAAAGACGTCCGAAGGAAGAGGAACCAAAGGAGGAAGTCGTTCTCAAACCGATCACTAAGCAAAAGCCTTCCGAAGAAGAAAAGCCTGAAGAAGTCCAACTGAAACCAGTAAAGAAACAAAAACAAGTTGAAGAAGAAAAGCCAGAAGAAGTTAAATGGCCTACTGGCAAGAGGCGTCCAAAAGAAGAGGAACCAAAGGAGGAAGTTGATCTTAAGCCAATACCCAAGCAGAAAGCTCCTGAGGAGGAGAAACCCGAAGAATTAAAATTGAAACCAGCTACGAAACAAAAGTCGGTTGAAGAAGAAAAGCCAGAAGAAGTGAAATGGCCTACTGGCAGGAGGCGACCAAAAGAAGAAGAACCTAAGGAAGAAGTTGTTCTTAAGCCAATACCCAGGAAACAAGCTCCCGAAGAAGAGAAGCCTGAAGAACTACATTTAAAACCAGTAAAAAAAGAAAAGCCAGTTGAGGAAGCAAAGCCAGAAGAATTGAAGTGGCCTACTGGTAAAAGGCTTCCTAAAAAAGAAGAACCAAAAGAAGAGATTGTCCTGAAGCCAATCCCTAAACAAAGAGAACCCGAAGAACAGCATCTCAAAGATGTTCCTACGAAACCAGAATCAAAACCAGGGACAGAAGAAATACCACAAGAAGTTCAGTGGCGTAAACATAAAAGACGCCCAAAAGAAGAGGAACCAAAGGAAGAAGTTATTCTAAAGCCGATACCTAAGCAAAAGGCCCCCGAAGAAGAAAAGCCTGAAGAAGACCAGCTGAAACCAGTAGATAAACAAAAGCCAATTGACGAAGAACAGCCAAAAGCAGTTCAGTGGCGCACCGGTAAAAGGCGTCCGAAGGAAGATGAGCCCATAGAAGAAGTTGTACTTAAGCCCATCCCTAAACCGAAAGAGTCGGAAGAAGAAAAACCTGAGGGGATTCATTTGAAACCAGTACGTAAACAAAAGCCAGTGGAAAAAGAAAAGCTACTTGACGAAGAAAAGCCTGAAAGCATTAAATGGCCTACAGGTAAAATGCGTCCTAAAGGAGAAGAATTAAGAGAAGAAGTAGTACTGAAGCCCATATCAAAACCAAACGAATCGGAAGACGAAAAACTTGAAGAAACTCAGCTAAAATCAGTGATAAAACAAAAACCAGTTGAGGAAGAAAAACCAGAAGAAGTCAAATGGCCTACTGGCAAGAGGCGTCTAAAAGAAGAAGAACCTAAGGAAGAAGTTGTTCTTAAGCCAATACCCAAGAAAAAAGCTCCCGAAGATGAGAAGGCTGAAGAAGTACACTTAAAACCCATTAAAAAACAGAGGCCAGTTGAGGAAGAAAAGCCAGAAGAGGTCAAGTGGCCTACTGGTAAAAGGCTTCCTAAAGAAGAAGAACCAAAGGAAGAAGTCGTTCTTAAGCCAATACCCAAGCAGAAAGCTCCTGAGGTAGAAAAGCCCGAAGAATTAAAATTGAAACCAGTTAAGAAACAAAAGTCAGTTGAAGAAGAAAAGCCAGAAGAAGTAAAATGGCCTACTGGTAGGAGGCGACCGAAAGAAGAAGAACCTAAGGAAGAAGTTGTTCTTAAACCAATACCCAAGCAGAAGGCACCCGAAGAAGAGAAGCCCGACGAATTAAAATTAAAACCAGTTAAGAAACAAAAGTCAATTGAAGAAGAAAAACCAGAAGAAGTCAAATGGCCAACTGGTAAGAGGCGTCCAAAAGAAGAAGAGCCTAAGGAAGAAGTTGTTCTTAAACCGATACCCAAGGAAGAGAAGCCTGAAGAAATTCAACTGAAACCAACAAAGAAAGAAAAGCCGGTGGAAGAAGAACAACCACAGGAAGTTAAATGGCCTACGGGCAAAAGACGCCCGAAAGTAGAGGAACCTAAAGAAGAGGTCATCCTTAAGCCAGTTCCAAAGCAAAAAGCTCTCGAGGAAGAGATACCGGAAGAAGTACAATTGAAACCAGTAAAGAAACAAAAGCCAGTTGAGGAAGAGAAGCCAGAAGAAGTCAAATGGCCTACTGGTAAACGGCATCCTAAGGATAAAGAACCAAAAGAAGAAGTAGTTCTTAAACCAATACCAAAACAGAAAGCTCCCGAGGAGGAAAAGCCTGCAGAAGTTATATTGAAACCAGTTAAAAAAGAAAAGCCAGTTGAGGAAGAAAAACCAGAAGAGGTGAAGTGGCCTATTGGCAAGAGGCGTTCTAAAGAAGAGGAACCTAAGGAAGAAGTTGTCCTTAAGCCAATACCCAAGCAGAAGACTCCTGAAGATGAAAAACCAGAAGAAATCCAACAGAAACCGACAAAGAAAGAAAAAACAGTAGAAGAAGAACAACCACAGGAAGTTAAATGGCCTACAGGTAAAAGACGCCCAAAGGAAGAAGAACCCAAAGAAGAGGTCGTTCTTAAACCGGTTCCAAAGCAAAAAGCTCCAGAAGAAGAGAAGCCTGAAGAAGTACAATTGAAACCAGTAAAGAAACAAAAGCCAGTTGAGGAAGAAAAACCAGAAGACGTGAAGTGGCCTACTGGCAAGAGGCGTCCAAAAGAAGAAGGACCAAAGGAAGAGATTATTCTAAAACCAATACCCAAACAGAAGGCTCCCGAAGAAGAAAAGCCTGAAGAAATCCAACTGAAACCAACAAATAAAGAAAAAACAGTAGAAGACGAACAACCACAGGATGTTAAATGGCCTACAGGTAAAAGACGCCCAAAGGAAGAAGAACCCAAAGAAGAGGTCGTTCTCAAACCGGTTCCAAAGCAAAAAGCTCCAGAAGAAGAGAAGCCTGAAGAAGTACAATTGAAACCAGTAAAGAAACAAAAGCCAGTTGAGGAAGAAAAACCAGAAGAGGTGAAGTGGCCTACTGGCAAGAGGCGTCCAAAAGAAGAAGAACCAAAGGAAGAGGTTATTCTTAAACCGATACCTAAGCAGAAGGCTCCCAAAGACGAAATGCCTGAAGAAATCCAACTGAAACCGACAAAGAAAGAAAAAACAGTAGAAGAAGAACAACCACAAAAAGTTAAATGGCCTACAGGTAAAAGACGCCCAAAGGAAGAAGAACCCAAAGAAGAGGTCGTTCTCAAACCGGTTCCAAAGCAAAAAGCTCCAGAAGAAGAGAAGCCTGAAGATATACAATTGAAACCAGTAAAGAAACAAAAGCCAGTTGAAGAAGAAAAGCCAGAGGAGGCGGAAATTATTGAGCAAAAGAGTGAAAAGAGAAAACAAAAGAAATCAGTAATAGAAAAATCTACTGAAGTCGTCGACGTTGAGGAAGTTGTTATTAGAGAGAAAGAAGAATTTGAACCAGTACCGGAAGTAAAAGAAAAGGTTACAAAAGTAACCAAACAAAAGAAAATTGTGAAGAGGAAAGAAGAAAAGAAAGGTAAATTATTTTTGTTTCAAAAGCACATAACCTCATGTACTCAAATCACTCGTAACTTCATAATAGAACTTACAGACACATTATAGCTCGTAAAACTATTTAAAATAGTGCATACAGAATACAGATGCATGGCTAAAAAAACACATCCTTAATATTTATTGAACTCAAAATTATTTTCTGCAACTTACAAAATAAAACGTAAGTTATCTGACAAACAATAATTAATTTACTATTATTTTTCTATCTTTATTTTGAAATTGGTAATTATAATTACCTATTTCAGCATTTTGTTTCTTCAGCTAATATTTCAATAACATATATCGTTAAAAACTGCGTTGAGAAATAATTATCATTTTTTAAATTAATACGGCTGGTATTATATTTTGGAATTGTGAAAAAAAGTATTTGTAGGTTTTACATTAATGAATATTTTCCAGAAGTCGGACCAATAATTATAAGCCCTATTACGGCACAAAACGTGACTGAAAATGACGAGTTTGAACTCACCGTAGTCTTCGATGCTGACGATGACAGTAAATTAACATGGTACCGTAACAACCAAGTTTTGGAGAACAACAATGATTGCATAATTCATACTGAATCGGGTAAATCCGTAATAAAAGTGCAAAACACTGATAAAAAGAAAACGGGAAAGTATGAAGTTGTTATTGAATCCAACAATATAATAACTAAGTCTGCAAGTTCTGTAAAATTACATAAACCGTCCGACGAAGACGAAATCAAACCACCTATATTTAAGAGGCCACTCAAACCCAAGGAAATTTATTTAGGTGACATAGTGCTTCTAGAAGTAGAAGTTGAATCTAATCCCTGTGCATCGTTCATATGGTTCATAAATACCAGAGAAGTTTTGTCTCTCATAAAAGAAACCAAAATCACTAATGTCTATGTAACTAATAGGAATAATGTGTCTTGCTTATGCATTGAGAACATAACAGAGGATTTGGTGGGAACAATAACATGTAGAGCAGAGAATTTTGCTGGCTCTGTATCAAGCTCGGCTTCTCTTATTGTATCGGATAAGGTAAAATCTAATTTATTAGGTCAACTACCCCGATTTGTCAGTAATTTGACGTCAACGACTGTTATGGATGGTGAACCAATAATACTCTCCTGTGAAGTTACTGGAAATCCTTGGCCTAAAATTGAATGGTACCGAAAAGATCAAAATATTTTAAAAGCTAGAGATGTAATATTTGCGCGTCAAGAATCAGGACTTTGCGAATTACATATTAAAGAAGCATTTCCAGAAATGACAGGAAAATACAGCTGTATGGCAACAAACGAATTGGGCTCGGACTACAGCGAATGTATAGTGAACGTAGAAGGTGAAGAATGGTTCTCGTATTAATCGAAAAATCATGACATGATTGCATGAGTTGCATGTGATTAAGGGTATATTTTCAAAAATTATCAGCACTTATTTTCAGCACTCACTTAACATTAACACACACTTGCCATGCATCTGTAGAAGAAAATTTTTTGAGCATTAAAGGGCCACTCAGAATGTATCTCAATAGCTTTGATTAAAATAACATAGTAGTAACCACTACACTATAAATCAAATTGGTACCTACTTAAGGCTAATTTCACTATTTCATGTAAAAGCCACTACTTTTATGCTTTTATTTTCATGGCAATGTCTGCTAGAAATCAT
Organism: Agriphila straminella; assembly: GCA_950108535.1. Lineage (NCBI taxonomy): Eukaryota > Metazoa > Arthropoda > Insecta > Lepidoptera > Crambidae > Agriphila > Agriphila straminella. The sequence goes on along the minus strand of OX467303.1, from coordinate 1,279,983 downwards.
AAAAATAATTTCACGGAGGTAGTGAAAGCAGTCCAAGTAAAATGAATTAAATCAAATATTTTATGAGTGGGTTGCTTTTTTGCACAGGAGGTTGTTTTATTGGCACTTATTGATAAAATAGCATTCGTGTAGTTTTGAACAATACTAGAAGTTCAAGACTTAAGTTGCAGCAATCCTTATAATTTTTTGCTGTTGGTGCTTGTTTTTGTAACTTATTGTATAAATGTTAGAGCAAAGATTAAATCGTTTATAATTTCGTAAGAGGAAAACGTACGGTTGAGAGCACTTTTTTTTCTAATTTCTCAACATACTTCAACTTAGATAGTTTATGGTGAAACTAATTAGCGAGATAATTTTTTACATTACTTAAACCTTTTTTTAAATTACAGCTTACGAATATGTCCCGAGCGCGTCTGAAGAAGATGTGTTAAGTGATGAGGTAAGGATTATAAAAGATACAAGATGAATATAAATTGCTCAACATAGTGATATAAAATTAAAATTCAAACATCAAAAATTACAGAAAACTAGTGACATTGAAGAATTTGCACCACGCATTGTAAAGGCGCTTCCAACAGTAGTATCCAGTAATGAAGGTGAATTAACGAGGTAAGCTTCATAGATCACCATATTATGATGCACACTAATTGGCAGTAGGTCAGTTTTATTATATAACACTGTATCAATGTTAAATAGCACTTGTTCTTGACATTGTGATGTTTCTGTCGGTGAATATAGTTGCCGGCCTTTGTTCGCAAAATATTACATTCTCAAAATATTACATTCTCAAAATATTACATTCTCAAAATATTACATTCTCAAAATATTCTAAATACAGTTAAACACAAAATGTAGTGGAGTTTATTTTATTTTATAAAAAATCAACAATTTATGGCAAGTGATTTAATAATAAAGGGAAGGTTCTTAACTTATTATTTATTACTTATTTTAAGTATAATTTTTATTTTATAGGTATTTAAGTATTATTTTTTTATATATTATTCTTATAATTGTTTTATTAACAAAATATTAAATTAAATTGTTCAACTCCTTGCAGAATGTAATATCACAATAATGTGATAAGCAGTCAACGACAATAATGAGAATTAACAAAAACTGACACAAGGTTTTTTTAAATTAAATAAGTTTCTAAACTTCTTGTCAGAAGACAGGAATTACTAGCAAGGAGTTTGTCTATGTATTCAAGTACCTACAAACTTCTATATAATATTCCTATTATTAATCATGCCTAGGTATATAGTACTGGTTGATATCTTTTTGCCTTTTTTCCTGTAAATCAGAAACCACGCACTGACTGTGACTGTACAAAGTATAATATTTTGAGAATGTAATATTTGCAGAATGTAATATTTTAAGAATATAATATTTTGCGAATGTAATATTTTGCAAACAAAGGGTTGCCGGGGCCTGAACTCTGAATGTTAAAGGCAGGGAACAATACATTTTTGCCAAAAGTGCCCTAAGTAGTCCATATGGAGCCCATAGACGATCAATCATTTCTTGTCAATCATTTACATTGCATTGCATTGCATTTACCATTTGGGGGCGTGGCCTTCTTTTGATTGGCCACGGTAATCTATCTATTCTGTGGTGCTTGCCAAGCATCGCTCCTAGACGATCAAAATGTGATTGACAAGCAATGCAATGTAAATGATTGACAAGCAATTTTGATCGTTTAGGGGGTCCAATAGGCTGATAAAGTAGCTTATAGTCAGGTGGCGTTTCCTTAGTCGCTACTGAACTTTAAAACATATTAAGCTATTCAGATTTTCATAGATTCTTTAAGCTGGTAGACCTCGCGTTAAAGTAGCTTAAATTGTATGTTGTTTAAAAACAAATAATATATGCAGTCATAGGTTCTGTATTCTGTAACAACCTTGTTATTTTAAAATTTCGATTATTGGCCTTCAAATGTTTTGATTGATTTTGAACTATGAACGAGTCTTTTAAAAATAAAAAAATAAAATTTGCTTTGCACCGTTAGCAAAAAAGGTTTGTGTTATTTTGTATCAAAACGGCTAAAATATGTATTTTTTTTACATATCTCCGCCATTTTGAAAAAAACGAAAAACTGAATAGTCCAAAAAAACCTGCTAGCGAATTACGTAACTCTGTTGCTAACAATTCTTGATTAGAATCGATTGCAATCGCAGTTACATTGCTGCTTTAAGTAAGATAGTTCTCATAATATTGGTCCTTACGAAAGCAGCAAGGAATCTGCGATTTCTGTCAGAGTTGATTGCAACAAAGTTACATAATAGGCATGATGACAACTTTTTTATTTTATGTTACATAAATTACCTCTCAAAAAAAGAAACATTGGTAAAAGAATTAATTCGCTAGCATGAAAATTGCCCGAGATATCACAGTGTGAAATGCACACAAATGGACTCGCCCAAAAACGCTCCATACTAATGGCTTCCTAGTTATGACGTCACGAATAAGTAGTTTGTATGCAACGCGTAGGAAATTTGTTTGGCAGCTATATTAAATATTGTGTTTATCAAAATAGTTTCTTAGACAAATTTGCTATATATTTTACGGACTAATTAAAGGTATCATTTATTTTAATAAATTTGATACTTTTTAAATGACTTGTCCACCCAACTTTGAAGGGTCATAAAATAAATAATAATATCTATATTCAATAATATATAAAACCAAGAGGTATACAAGCTACTCTAAAAGTTTAATATGTTTACGATTTTTATTAGTATTTCGTTATTTTATTCATTAGTCATCATCCCTATTATAGACCAATACCGCTAGAGTTTTAGGTTTCAAAAATATTAAAGTTTGTTTTTTTTCGTATATAGTTTCTGCACCATTAACTAAGACTAATACATGAATTTGTGTCATTTTGGGTGGATGCATAAGTGACAATTTAGGTTTTTGTCTTTTTTAACACTATCAATCTAAAAGAAAATTAAAGTTGAAAATTTTACTTTCATGATGATTACGAAGTCATAACCGATGTACATGAGCTTTTTGTGTCATCTTTGTCCACGGGAACACTGTTATTTAACTGACACAATTTGTGTCGTTTTTATCAATGGAATCTTATATCAGATACAGTTGAAGTTAAAGTTACCGTTACCTACTATAAGTCAGTTTGCACTGGACGAAAATGACACAAATTAGGTTTGTATACTACTCAGGCTATCTTAAATACAATACCATTGAGTTTTTTAACTTTAAATCAATTTTGTCAGTTTTGTGTTCAATTATTTATATCGACGACAAATAATCGAATTTCTAAAGATGCATCAGCTAGATGTGACACAAAACGCAAAAATAAACGTTTTATATGCAAGTCTATCGACAGACAAGATTTCATAAACTTTAGAATTTTTTAAGGTTATACCCTCAAAATAAAGTATTGGTATCGGTCTATTACCCCCCTGTTCAGAATCGGTTGAGAATAGCATGACCGATTTATATCGTGTGATATAGCGTTTTATCACGTTTAGCTGTCAAACAGACAAAGGAGTTTGACAGTTGAGTGTCGATAAAATGCTATATCACGCGATATAAATCGGTCATGCTAGGCAGGCTGGGGCTGGGGCCCAATCGCGATAATTTTTAACGATAAAACCAAAACTAAATCGAACCGTCTTAGTTTCGCTTACAGAAAAATACTCGCTTAAGTTTTGTTAAAATTGTTGAAAACTAAACCCGGGGAGCTTAGGATGCCAATCTTGGACAATTTCAATAAGAATTCTTAAGCTAAACCAAAGATTCCTGAATGACAACGTAAAAGTTTTGGTTTTATCGTTCAGAATTAGCGCAATTGCCGCTGTAAAGGAGAACATGCGGACATCCGGACAGCCGGAAGACTACAGGAAAGCATTTTTGCCCAAGCTGAAGCAGAGATGCTTCGCACGCACTCGCTTGGTCATTAAATATAAAATTTATTTAATTTGACACTCACTTAGGTTGGAAGCCAAGGCTATAGGTATTCCAAAACCACAAACAAGATGGATGAAGCAAGGCGTCGAGATAAAGCAATCGCAAGAATATCAAATAGAAGAAATGGAAGATGGCACATCGATTCTTATCATATCAGAAGTCTATCAGGATGACACGGGTGAAATAATATTCGAAGCTTACAACCCCCTTGGCGTTACCTCCACAATAGCTGCGCTTTCTGTTCAGAGTAAGTAATTTCTTTGGTATTTTTAGAACATGATCGTAGACTATTTTGAATGCATATATTCTGAGATACTTATAAATTATGTATCATCCATGTTTTAAAAAAACGGCGAGTTATCGCGTTTTCTGAGAAAGCTAAAATATTGTTGCTATTTTTGACAGGTTTCAACGTCGGAAAACCACATCGTTGGATTACATTTATTACCATTTACCTATCTTGCCTACCCTGTCCCTAACTTGACCATGACCTATTCTTCAATAAAGGTTTCCACTCTTAAGAGTATTATATTCATTTTATAATACGTAAAAACATATCAGATTTTTTCATAAATTAGTACTACATCATTACTACATTGTATCTAAAACACAATTATATTGTGACTCTTTTGACATAATTATAAATTGTTTATTAAATTTAAAAAGCTCAATTTATGTTCAAACACCACAGACATAATTATAAATTAGGTACCTTAGCCCACCGATCTAAGGAAAAATAGGGGAAATAATTGGTATAAAAGCGATTTTTGTTGCATAGTTGTAGGGAATGGTGTCAAACAACATACTCAAAGTACTGATGGAGGGGGGTGAAGCTAACGGGGGTGGGTGGTGCAAAGGTTCCTTTTTTAGTTTTTCATAAATAACTCGTGAAACGGTGGCCCATAGCAAAAAAACACATAAAACACACATTAAATTATATTAATATCATATAAAATATATCTATTTACCAAGAATGTTATATAACAAACAAGTAAACTACCATAATAATTCTTCTCACGATGTGCAAGGTCATGGTCATTTTTTTATGGGCCACCATTTAAGTACGATTTTTTTTACGAAAAAGTAAAAAAGTTACCTTTGCACCCCCCTCCAGCCGTTAGGTTCACCACCCCCATCTATCAGTATTTTGAGTATGATGTTTAAGACATCATTCCCTACAACTATGCCAAAAATAGCATTTACACGAATTATTTCCCCTATATGGCAGTTTTTGGTTTTCGTTCAGTGGGCTAATACACGCAGACTTAAACTCTATTAAAACTGAGAATTACTTTGATCATCTGATAATTGTCAATCAGCAGATTAATAATTTCAAAAAATAATTTAATCTTTGTCAATTTTAGGTATAATTGGAACCAAAGAATACAGGAAACCAGAATGGGTAACACATATGGAGGAGCTGCAAGCTGCACTAAAAGGTATGATAAATCTATGCCGTTGGTTTCCTTAAATTGTTAACAAAACAGTAGTGTGAAAGCAATCTACTCTTTAATTGCTACTCGTAAAGATTTTTTGTCTCTTATTCCAGCGACTCAATCAGTCCCAACTTTTGTCAAAGACATATTAGGTGAACGCGTACACGAAAATGATTCTGTTACATTTGAAGCGATCTACAGTGGCAACCCCGTTCCAGGTACAAGAAAGTCTTTAATTAATCAGAATTATATTAAAATCTTTTTTACCTCCACATTTGGCAGTTTCCAACTTTTTAAACTGTTTCAATCTTATGTATTTTTTTTATTTTTCAGAAATATTGTGGTATAAAGATGACAAAGTCATAAGAACTGATGAGCGTTTTGAAATAGTTAACGAGAATAACCGCACTGCTTGTACTATAAAAAAAGCTACCAAAGAAATTGAGGGTACATACATGTGTAAGGCTGTCAGTGACATAGGCATGGCAATAACTAAATCAAAATTACAAGTATTTGAGAAAGGAGTGAAGATAAAGAAGCAAACTGCAAAAGAAGTGAGGGAAAAAGTGAAAAAAGAAAAAGTGGTAATACGCGAGGAAAAAGCTGTCGAAGAAGGAACAGCTGAGCAAATAACAGAAGATTTGTTAGAATCTGCTACTGTTACAGCTGTGCAGCCTATTGACGAGCCTACACTTCTACCAAGAATTAAAGAAAAGAAAGCAAAAGTAATTGTTAGTGAAGCGGAACACGTTGAGACAACGGATGTGGCTTCATACAAGAAAGTAGATAAAAAAATAAAAGCAAAACCAGAGGCTGAAAGCGTTGAACCTATTGTAACGCCTCACGATTATTTGATATCATCGCAACAACAAAAAGAAGAAACTGTTCAACCTTTGGAAACAGATTCTTTTGAAAAACAAAAGGGCATAATAAAAATGGTTGATACTGACTCCCGAGTCGTGGCGGAGATAAATGAACTTCTGGAAGTAATTAATGCCAAGGAGTTCGGTCCTGGTGAATCGCCTTTACGTGAATTGGCAAAAATTGGTTACATGTTAAGGCGTGGTGTGACAATTGATGAAATAGAGGGCTTATATGACTCGGAATACTTCCCAGCTCTTCGTGTACCACAATCACAATCTGCTTTAGTTCAACTAGTCGAACGCCAAGGGCATGGAACTCTCATTACTGAAGTACTCACCGAAGAAACAGCTCAAGACGAAGACATTATCGCAGCTAAGGTGGGCTTCCGGGCATTCTTGAAAATGGTCGAACTGAAGCATTCTTCGGTAGAAGAGGTTATAGCTCATTTCTACCCAGAAGACTTCAAGCCTCGTTCCTGGGAACAACGAGAAGCACACGAGGTAAAAATCAAATCTTTAATTTCGCATACGCTCTAAAATCAAGTATCGTGTAACATTTCAAATATACATGTTTTTTTTAGGTTATTGTGAAGTCTCCCGCTGAACTATCTGCAGAAACGCATGCTCCAACAGTGCTAAAAGGTTCGGTAACGTTTTTCTCATTCTTTTAAACTATCTGACCCAACAAACGTAGTCCTGTCCAAATTTTAATAATCAAGTTTGATCTTTATTTTAAGATATTAGACACTCACAACTTCGTTTGCGTGGACTAGTTAAGATGTGTTGTCACATTGTTTTGCCTTCTATTGCTACTTTAAAGATCCGTCGTTTTATTTTTTCTTAGCTTTTATGTATCTAGACAAACATCGGCCAGTTACAATTTTGTTAATGTATAGAGATTCGTCCGATTTTTTCCGAATTCAGTTAAACATTACACGCAAGGTGAAGTCATACATGCGTGCAAGTATTTGCATAATATGTAAACGCGACTAGTTTCACAAGTTTTGGATAATAAAATAGGTGTGATTTAATTCATATAATGTTTATTTTACAGATGACACCCAAATTACAAAGAAGCGGCAAGGTAAGTTTCATTATTATTTATTATTTTATTAAATATGGCTGAAAATAATTTCATTCACTCATGCTTTGAAATAATAAAAAAGAGCTTCAGATAACGCTTAAAGCTGCACTTAAATAATTGACTATCCCATGGTAAAGCACATGATTAATGATAAAGCGACGCAACGATAAAGACTGCGCTTTGGGATTCTAACCTAAATAACTAGTACTAGTGGCTCAGTGAGCTGTAGATCTCGCGTTTGTGCGTTAAAAAGTAGCTCAAATTGTATATTGTTTAAAAAGTAATCTTAAAAATGTCGCCACGAGGTTTTCAAAAGCATACAAAGAGTGCTGTTTTGTAGGTATTCTTTTATATAATATGTATTCGAGGCTAGATGACGCTTCTAATTTTGAACATATTTCGAAATGAATGATATTTTGAGAAATGGGAACTGTAGAGGAGAGCAGACGGACAACCGGACAGACATATGAAAGCATTTTTGCCCAAGCTGAAGCAGAAACGCTTCGCGCTCACTCGGTCAATAATGATAATTATTATTTGTACAAAATATTACTAGTGGCTCTGTAGAGCTGTAGACCTGGCGTTTGTGACATTTTTGAACACTTTTCGAAATGGCTGAAATAGGATATTCCCCATTTCTCCGCCATTTTGAAAAATTTTAAAAACTGAACGGCAATAAAATCTATATAATTATAGAAACTGCTCACAAAGTTTCAAAAGAATCGGTTGAGAAATGCGTCTTGTAGAGGAGAACAAACGGACAGCCATGCGAAAGCATTTATGCCCAAGCTGAAGCAGAGACGCTTTGCGGTCGCTCGATCAAAGAATAACTGTTTATTAAAGGAAAACTAAGAACAATTCAATAGCTTTAATTTTATTATTAATATTAGTAAGTTTATAATCCATTCGTATGTTTTAGTCATTCAATTTAATGTTACCATTTATTCAGACAAATAACTCGTTATAAAAGTTTTTATTAAACATCGTAAATATTATATAACTGACTGACAGTCACTTGTATGATGTCCATTTTATTAGTATTCTGCTTTCTAACGCTTTTGCGTTTGGCATAGTAATATTATATCATCTAACTTATGTTTTACGCAGCTTTGACATTCTACACTTGGCTTCGAGAGTTTGTGCTGAACCTAAAGTTTGTGATGTGAACACAGTTAACTAGTGTAAGTATTTTTAGATTAACCATCGCACCTAAAACACTGGCAGAGTAAAACATTTACAACACTTTAACAGTAGTCGGTAGATACATATCAAACACTTGTTTGACTGCGCCTTAACGCATGTACAAGCAATCAATATAGAATATCAATATCACGAATAATTCGCATTTGATACACTTTACTGTCATTTCACAGATATCAAAGAAAAAGAGAAGATTAATCGAAAAGCGGTAACAATAGAACAAGAAGCAATTGAAATTGATGATAAGTTCCTAGAAGAAAGAAGATTGATGAAAACGTCCAAACCAAAAGAAATAATGGAACATTACGATGAAGATAATACTGGGACATTTGAAATGGATCAATTCCCATACACAAAGACTATCGCTACTGATTTTCCTGAAAACAGAATTGAAATTATACCGGCTAGCGAGGTGTCTCATATATTATCATCAAAAACAGATGATATAACTGCTAGTTTAAAAATAGATGCCAGTTATCCAGTTATCAGCGAAACGCAAGAACTACAGGAACGAGAAACACCTTTACTAATTAAGGAAAATGCTACAACCAATGTTAAATCATCTCTCTCTGAAGTTCTGCCAATAGAGGTAACTGAGGTGGAAATAAACAGTTCTTTGGATGAATATATGTCAAAGCCGATCAAAGAAAATAAAGCAATCAAATCAGTATCACCTGTAGAGGGTATCATTACTTCTGAAGTTCTTAGTAACACATCTGTAACAGAATTTACAAAAGAAGAGAGGCATTTCGAAAAAGCCAAGCAAGATTTAATGCTGAAAGATGCTTTGAATGTATCAGAGAGCTTCACTTCAGATAAAGAGGCAACTTTTACAGATGTAGATGTTAAAAAATCTACTGCCGCAGTAACATTTTCTCCTTTAATGGGCATAAATGTGATGGAAGTTAGTGACGAAATAAAGGAATATGAGATAAAAAATGAACCAAAGGAAAAGGCTGTAGTCTCTAAATTTAACTTCAATTTATTAGAAGGCCTTGAAGTTGGTGAAGTTTACGTAGAAGATAAATCAGGAAAATATTACCCAGAATTGATAGTCCCTACCGAAACGGCTAGAAAAGAGGTCATTGTGTCAAATCAAATTGTTACGGAAATACAAGATATTCAGGAGAAAGAAGGTTCATTGTCAGCATTGAAATTGCCTCCAATGCAAGAAGCTAGTATTGATATCACGTCAAAAGATAGTTTGATTGTCAGTACGAAGCAGCTACATGAAAAGGCAGAAGAACTTACTTTAGATGATAGTCCTACACAACTCTCTTTAGATCAAGAAATGATTTTACATACAAGCTTGGATACTATTATTACCACGACACATATGAAAGAAAAGGAATTGAACATAGAACCAATATCAACTAAGAAAGCAATGGTGGGAGTAAATGAGCTACAACATAAGTTTAACCAAGAAACTAATGTTCATGATTCCGAAAAATCATTTGATAAAGATAAACCATCATACGACTTTAAAGCTGATGTGACTCTATCGGTATTAGACAAAAATACGGTTGAAGAAGTACTGGTCAATGAAAGTGAAAAAGACCTGATAATAAAAGATGACGCACAGACAGCAGTGGCCGATTTAGACGTGAGAACTGTACAGCCTATTATTACGTCTGAAGTAATGCAAATGTCATCAATAAGTGATATAGTTATTGAAGAAAAAGCAGGCGATGAATCTGCTACTGAAAGTCTAGTAACTTCAAATGCAAAAATAATTGAATCACCATTGATCCATGAACAAGAAATCACTGAAAATTATGACATCAAAACTCCTCAAAATATCACATCTAATTTAGTACCCAATGTATCTCTAACAATTTCGGAAGCAGAGGTATCGGAAAGTGAGAATAAATTAACTGTCGAAAAAATACCTGACACGCTAAGTGCAAAACAAACATCTGCGCATAATTTGAAGGCTTCAGTGTCTCATGAAGTAACAACAGCTGAGCAAATTGATTATATCAAGAGTTCTGTAACAATCACAGAAAAAGCAACTGAACAAACGAACTTGCAAAAAGAAATAACTATCTTGCAAACGACCGTCGATGAACAAATCCAAAGATTGGACAGAAATGAAGCAGTACATGGAAATGCCACTCAAACATTCATTGAAGAAGAAAGTTTGAATGTCACAGAAGTTTTCCCGAGTACTGCTGAAGAAAATTTTGAGTCTAAACCATTGCATACCGACAATTTTGCTAAATTTGATATAGATGTAGATCATAGAGTTGCGTTGACATCTGAGATTAATCCGAATGATGTCATAAATCCATTAACATTATTATCTCCTCAACTGCAAGAAGCACATTTGAAACATAATATAATGTCATCAATTCAGATATCTGAAACCGGCCTTCTGGACAGCCAATCATTACTAACTGATGACATAAAACCTGAACAAAAAACTATTCAGCCACAATTTATACAATCAACAGAAACCGTCAGTATCTCCGAAATCGTGCAAAATGAAAAAGAAGGTGATTATAAAAATAAAAGTTCTCCTGAAACTTGTTTAGCCTCCACTGATTTCGAAGGTCTTCCAGTAGCAATACTGTCTGAATATGTTATAGACTCCAGTGTTGGTTTTTCAGAAAACGATGAATATCAATCTAAAAGAGCCATCGTAGAAAACATACCTTTTAAAGAAATTATTGTAAGCACTACAGATTTAAATGAAAATGAAGCTATTTTAGAACGAGATGAAAAGCCAAATACCTTTTTAGCAACAATAGACTTCAGTTCAAAGCAAGCAGTCGTTGTTGAAGAAACAAAGTCTGAATCACTTACTGAACCTCTTGAAAATAAAGAAAAACAACACTTGGTTATTGCCAAAGAAGGTACAATAGCAAAAGAAGCAATCATCCAAGAAGAAATTTTCGCTCAGTCATCGGAAAGCGAGTTAGTGATAAAAGTTGATGACTCGGTAACAAAGCCCAATATATTATTAACTACACTTCAAGTCCCTGAATGCAAAGAAAGTTTATTCATTGAAAGTGAAGACGATTTGTCTTTATCTATCGTACCTGACAAGCAAAAAGCAGATTATTCGCTGACTGTAGAACATGGGTTACAAACATCCGAAACTATTTCACAATCCGATAATCTTGAAGATAGTAAAGATATTGAAGTGACATATAAAAAAGCTTCATCTAAGGTGGATGGAATCTATGGTAAAGCTGCCCACACTCAAGAAGTAATTGTGAATCAGCAAGTAGAGGAGTTCCAAAATGAAAATCTTACTAAACTTAAATCTGAATTTAACACTGTTTCTTCATTTGCCGTGATTGAACAGACAGAAGTAGTAGTAGCTGACAAAGAAATTCCTATGAAAGAAGTGAAGCCCAAAGAATCTAACGTAATACCAGAATTTACGGAGAAAGAGGCAGTTATTGCTAGTAACGTTGAAGTGATCGAGACAGAACAAAACTTTGAAGGCAAATTTTTAGTTCCAAAGCAAGAAATATCTTTTGGATTTGTGCCTTTTAATAGTACTTCAGGATCTGTAATAGTATTGACAAATACAACCGAAGATATCCAAGATATAACGACCAAAACATCTGAAGCTAATATAATACATACAGACCTGCAAAGACACGTGCAAGGGGAAGAAATTCTACTAGGCGAAAAGGAATCAATATTAATACAACCCATTAATAATTTACAGAAAGCATCAACAAAACTATTTGAACAAGTAGCTCAAGAAATAACTGAAGTAAATGTTATAGAAAACGAAAACCGGTTAAAAGAATATTTAGGGGCGCAATCTATTCAGGCTCAAAAAACAGTTAACGAACAGCATCCTTTAATAAATATTGAGGTTATCACGTCACAAGAGAGTCAAGAAATAACCGCGCCAAACCAAACATTTGATAAAGCTCACATAGTTAGTGGTACGCAGGAGGCAGTTCAAAATATTGAACCATTTGTTGGTGAGACTGAAGAAATATTCACAAATGAAATACCTACCAAAAAAATAACAAAAACAGCTTTGGATGCTTTAAAATCTGTAGATATTACAGAAATAGTATTGACAGATTCAGAGAAACCGATTGAAAAATTATCAACCATTAAACCTGAATTGTCCAACACTGAATTTGAAGAAAGTCATTCTATTCGAGTGTCGGAAGTGACAACGTCAGAAGTTGAACAAATTTTAAATGATAGTTTACCCGAAACAAAAAGAATACAACCATCTCATGATATTAATTTGAATTTAAGTTTGAGCACTAATGAAAATATTGTAAATGAGGGAGAGAGTCCCTTTGTAACCGAAAGTTTTAAAAAATTACAGCAAGCAGACCTAGCAATCGAATCTCAACAATACATTGTTATTACTGACACCGAGATCAGGGAAAAAGAAGAAATTATAAAAACAGAAACAATATCTTCTACGGATAAGCAAAATCTAGAGGTTCAACCTTCTCATCATGTTATTATTACAGAAACAATGACAGTTGAAGATAGTTCTGATTTGGCCAAAAATATTGTATCTAACGAAGAGAAAGCCAAACTGTCTCAATCACTAACAGAAGCATTATATAATCAACAACAAGAAATAATAGAACAGACGAGTGATTTTCCGTTTACTGTGCCGAATTCATTGTCTCATGCTAAGCCTGAAATCGAAAATATGAAACCTTTACAACAATCTATTACGACTGCTGAAGAAATATCTGAGAACTTTGTTAAGTCTTTCGCCAAAAAAGAAACTGTATCGGAAACTCAAATCACGTTACAAGAATTAGTAAGTGGTCAACAACAAATCATGGAAACTGCTTCAAAACTGATTTGTAATTATGAGTCAGATAAATCGCAAGCCGAATATCAACTAGAGCTACATAAGTCTTATACCACCTCCGAAAACACAACAAATGAACTTCCAGAATACTTGGACTCAAGAACAATTGAAGCAAAACTAGCTAGTAGATCAGTAACCGATTTAAAACCGTTAAATCAGACTGAGATAATAGCAACTGAATCTCTTTCCAATTTCAACATAAGCGATTTCGATAAACATGAGCATGCCAATGCAAGTCACATAACGTTACAAGAAATGTTTATCGCGAAACCAGAAGTAATCGAAAATATCGATGAACTAGCGTCTCATTATGAACCCGATCAAAATCAGGCTACATTAGAAGTTGAGGCACATAAGAGTTATACAATTAGTGAAAATATTACTCAAGAATTTTCGGAAAATATTTCAAAGAAAGAACAGCCGTTAAATCAAGTTACCCTACAAATTTTAGAAATGAAATGTTTAGAACAAATTGAAGTTGTGCCAAACGAAAGTATAACGGCAGGTAAAGACTTCCACAAAGCTGAGCAAAAGAATATTGTCCCAAAACAAACAGAAATTCATCCTATAACTTTAAGTGATATCATAATACATGAAAGTGAAATAGAACGAGTAATTGATAAGCCAACAAAAGCAGAAACTGCCGGAACTTCATATGATACAGTTGAAGGTTTATCAATTTATGAAATAACGGAAGAGGACTCTGAGGGCAGTTTTCTTACTAGTAAAGGTATACCAATGATTGCAGAAAAATCTATTACAACTTTGACACATTTACAATGTACAGAAAATATAACAGAAACACACGTTGATGACTTGGCATCATTGAAGGTTGCACCTAAAACACCGATCGTCACGTCCTCTATATTGTCACCATTGATAATCACTGACCAAACTATACTTCAAAAAGAAATAAATTTGCATGTAATAGAGCCAAAGAAACAAACACCACAGAAAAGCTTACATATAGCAAATGAAATCGAAGTGACTTCCAAATTTATTGACGAACAGACAATACCCATTCCAGAAAAACCAGAAAAAACATTTTCAATTCAAAATACAACTACATCTGAAGATTATCAACCGGAAATAGCGGTTTCAAAGCAAAACACTTATATCAAAGGTAAGCAATGACTATATTATAATTGATAACTGTTTATAACTACATCTTCACCAGTCACCAACAATATAAAGAAAACATTAATTTATTTGACTATTCATTTTGAATAACACAGTGTAATGAAAGCTTACAGAGAGTAAATTGAGACCCAATGCAAATGTACCTTCCAAAATATCTCCTAACGCAACGCATTTTTAAATTATCTCACTTTAAGATTTCATCAACTGAATGTTATTTTTATGAACGAATACAAACGCGTCTACATTATATTATTTACAGTTCTAATAGTCTCTCTTTAATATATCTCTTCTATAAACAATAAACAGGTACCTTGTACTCGTAGCAAACGATATTGAATAGGGAAAAGCTTATGCCTTAATGATTGCCGTTTAGAATCAATTTCTACTATACAGTCAGCGCCAAGATGATCTGAGCGTTCAAACTTACCAAAACATCACATCTGAGCATTATTTTAAGACTTTCATTTGTTGCCTGAGAACAAAAGAAAGTGCACCTTAAAGTCTTGAGATAAGATTTTATGTTAAATGATCAGATGTGTTGGTAGGTTTGAATGCTCATGTAGGTTTGAATCATTTTTGCACTGACTGTACAACTGCTGATTAAAATATGGCTGCTAAAATGTGTCATATTTGAATAAGTCGAATTTTCAATAATACACTTAAACATAAATTATTATGGCGATAAAAACCTTTCCGCCTGCATTAATTAGCTATGATACACATACAGAAATAGATCTCATTTTTTAGCATAATAACTAAGTTTTATCGAGACTAAGCCTTAAAGCTCAAGGTAAAGCCCGAAATGAATATTCTGTATTAATTTACAACTATAAAGAACAAACAAAAGAAAACATTATTAGAATTAACTATGTCGGGATTTATACCATGTACCTGTTTTTTTTTGAGACTCCGATGTTTCGGCGCAGTTTTTTGCGCCATGATAACGAAAGAGCTTTAACAGTTCTTCCGTAATCATTGCGCATATAAAATAAACAGGTACATGGTGTAAATCCCGACATAGTTTATTCTAAGAACGTCAATAACCATGGAAATATAAAACAAAATAAGAAAACATGTCTAAGAAAGGATAAAATTTTACTGATTACTAAACAAAAGTGTGACACTTCCCATAGTTCCACTTTCATTAAAAGATTCAAACATTTAAAAATTCGTACTTATTTATAATGCATTCCAAATACAAAAACAAAAAACATTTCAGAAATAACTGAAGACTTGCTACAATCTCCCAAATCATCCGATTTTGAAGAAACTGAGGAAATAGTAACAAAATTCACAAAAGCCCCAGGAAATGGTGAACCAATACAAATAAAGACAAAACGTACAGTATTACGAAAAAAGAAGGGTGAAAAGAAACATTCAGATGAAGGAGATGTAGTAATAGAAGAAACCATTGATGATGATGAAACTAACACTCCTACAAAAGAAACATATCAACATCCAGATGTCGACATAGAAGAATATGAAGGGGAGGATAATTTAATAGAAGACTCTGAAAAAAGTACAATTGAGATGCCTGATGATAATTACCAAATACCAAAAATGACAAATCAAGTGGAAATTGAAGAAATCGAAGAAGAGAAACAAATTGTCTCAGAAGAAAGTGACACAAATATTCAAATAAAAGAGCAAAAATTAAAAAAGAAGGTAACTCGGCGCGAAAAACAGGTAACAAAGCAAAAACAAACACACATAGAAAAAGCCGAAGACACAACCCTAGAGACTGTAGAACTACCCGAAGAAACAATTATTGATGAAATTAAAACACCAGAAGGAAATATAATCCACAAGAAGGTGACCAAGCGCATCATCAAAAAGAAGAAAGGCCCTAAAATAGAAACCACTGAAATTGTCACGGAAAAGGAGGACGGCAAGCAGCCAGTCGTATCCGTGTACACTTCCGAAGAGCTAACCGACGACGCCACTACACCTCTTGAAACAATGTACAATTTGGATAAAGCTGATGTCAAAGAAGAGCCCGAGCATGTTCAGCTCAGTCAGATGCGTACTGAAATGGGCGACATAAAGACCGTAAAGACCACAAAGCGTATTATCAAGAAAAAAAAGGGCCAAAAGGAACAAATCACAGAAGTACTCACCACGCAAGTAGACGACGAAACTCCTGTCACGACAGTCAGTGTAGTAGAAGAAAAACCCACTGAAGAAGAAATCAAACCCATCGAGATGATCGAGCTACCCCTAGAAACAGCGGTCGAAGAAGAACGCACACCTGAAGGTAAGATCACCAAGAAGAAAATCACAAAACGCGTCATCAAAAAGAAAGTCGGCCCCAAAATTGAGACAACTGAAATCACAACAGAACAAGTAGATGACCAAGCACCAGTCATATCAGTACACAAAACAGAAAAAACTACCGACGAAACAACTGAACCATTCGACACTACGCACAAACCTGACACAGCAGAACTCATCGAGGAAGAACCCGATACAGTGCAAGTGACACAAGTCAAAACAGAGTCTGGTAATGTTAAGTCTGTAAAAGTTACAAAACGCGTCATAAAAAAGAAACAGGGCCCCAAACAAGAAATCACTGAAATTGTTACTACGCAAGAAGATGACATGGCTCCGGTGACCACCGTCCATGTCACCGAAGAAGAAAAACCTGAAGAAACTGCACCGACAGAAACAGTAGAACTTCCCGAAGAAACAGCAATCGAAGAAATCGAAACACCGGAAGGCAAAACCATCCGAAAGAAGGTGACCAAACGCATCATCAAAAAGAGGAAGGGCCCGAAAATAGAAACCACCGAAATCGTCACAGAAAAGGAAGACGGCAAGCAGCCAGTCGTTTCCGTGCAAACTACGGAAGAAATAAACGACGACGCCACTACGCCTCTGGAAACAATATACGATGTAGATAAAGCTTATGTCAAAGAAGAGCCCGAACACGTTCAGTTCAGTCAGGTGCGTACTGAAATGGGCGACGTCAAGACCGTGAAGACCACAAAGCGTATTATCAAGAAAAAGAAGGGCCAAAAGGAACAAATCACAGAAGTACTCACCACGCAAGTAGACGACGAAACTCCTGTCACGACAGTCAGTGTAGTGGAAAAGCAACCCACTGAAGAAGAAAGCAAACCAATCGAGATCATCGAGCTACCCGAAGAAACAGCAGTCGAAGAAGAACGCACCCCTGAAGGTAAGATGACCAAAAAGAAAATCACCAAACGAGTCATCAAAAAGAAAGTCGGTCCCAAAATTGAGACCACTGAAATCACAACTGAACAAGTAGACGACCAAGCACCAGTCATATCAGTACACAAAACCGAACAAACTACCGACGAAACAACTGAACCTTTTGACATAACGCACAAACCGGACACAGCAGAAATCATTACGGAAGAACCCGATACAGTGCAAGTGACAAAAGTCAAAACAGAGTCTGGTAATGTTAAGTCTGTAAAAGTTACAAAACGCGTCATAAAAAAGAAAAAGGGCTCCAAACAAGAAATCACTGAAATTGTTACTACGCAAGAAGATGACATGGCTCCGGTGACCACCGTCCATGTCACCGAAGAGGAAAAACCTAAAGAAACTGCACCGACAGAAACAGTAGAACTTCCCGAAGAAACATCAATCGAAGAAATCAAAACACCGGAAGGCAGGACCATCCGAAAGAAAGTGACCAAACGCATCATCAAAAAGAAGGAGGGCCCTAAAATAGAAACCACCGAAATTGTCACCGAAAAGGAAGACGGTAAGCAGCCAGTCGTATCCGTGCAAACTACGGAAGAAATAACAGACGACGCCACTACACCGCTCGATACAATATACGATGTAGATAAAGCTGATGTCAAAGAAGAGCCCGAGCACGTTCAGTTCAGTCAGGTATATACTGAAATGGGCGACGTAAAGACGGTCAAGACTACAAAGCGCATCATTAAGAAAAAGAAGGGACCCAAGGAACAAGTCACAGAAGTACTCACCACTCAAGTGGACGACGAAGCTCCAGTCACGACAGTCAGTGTAATAGAAGACAAGCCTAGGGAAGAAGAAATTACACCTACCGAAATAGTCGAATTGCCCGAAGAAATATCGGTCGAAGAAGAACCAACCCCTGAAGGTAAGATCACCAAAAAGAAAATTACCAAACGCGTTATCAAAAAGAAAGTAGGACCTAAAGTGGAAACAACTGAAATCACAACAGAACAAGTAGACGACCAAGCACCGGTCGTAACAGTACACAAAACAGAACAAACCACTGACGAAACCACCGAGCCCTTCGACATATTACATAAACCGGAAACTGCTCAACTCATCGAAGAAACACCTGACACAGAACAAGTCACACAGGTCAAGACCGACACTGGCAAAGTCAAGTCGGTTAAGGTTACCAAACGTGTTATCAAAAAACAAAAGGGACCAAAGCAAGAAGTTACTGAAATAATCACAACCCAAGAAGACGACAAAGCTCCAGTGACCACCGTTCATGTCACCGAAGAAAAGAAACCCGCAGAGATCTTGCCCGTCGAAACCATCGAACTGCCGGAGGAAACCTCCGTCGAAGAAGTCGAGACACCAGAAGGCAAGACCGTGCACAAGAAGGTGACCAAGCGCATTATCAAAAAGAAGAAGGGCCCGAAAATAGAAACTACTGAAATTGTCACTGAAAAAGAAGACGACAAGCAGCCGGTCGTTACCGTACACACCACGGAAGAATTGACTGATGACACCACAACGCCCCTTGAAACGATTTACGATGTTGACACCGCGGGCTTTGTTGAGGAACCCGAGCGCGTGGAGTTCAGCCAAGTGCGCACAGACACGGGTGACGTGAAGACGGTCAAGACTACAAAGCGCATCATCAAGAAAAAGAAGGGACCGAAGGAACAAGTCACAGAAGTACTCACAACTCAAGTGGACAACGAAGCTCCGGTCACGACCGTCAGTGTAATAGAAGACAAGCCTAGGGAAATAGAAATTACACCTATCGAAATAGTCGAATTGCCCGAAGAAATATCGGTCGAAGAAGAACCAACCCCTGAAGGTAAGATCACCAAAAAGAAAATTACTAAACGCGTTATCAAAAAGAAAGTAGGACCTAAAGTAGAAACAACTGAAATAACAACAGAACAAGTAGACGACCAAGCACCGGTTGTAACAGTACACAAAACAGAACAAACCACTGACGAAACCACCGAGCCCTTCGACACATTACATAAACCGGGCACTGCTCAACTCATCGAAGAAACACCTGACACAGTACAAGTCACACAGGTTAAGACCGACACTGGCAAAGTCAAGTCGGTTAAGGTAACCAAACGTGTTATCAAAAAACAAAAGGGACCAAATAAAGAAGTTACAGAAATCATCACAACCCAAGAAGACGACAAAGCTCCAGTGACCACCGTTCATGTTACCGAAGAGGAAAAACCCGAAGAGGTCTTGCCCGTCGAAACCATCGAACTGCCGGAGGAAACCTCCGTCGAAGAAGTCGAGACACCAGAAGGCAAGACCGTGCACAAGAAGGTGACCAAGCGCATTATCAAAAAGAAGAAAGGCCCAAAAATAGAAACTACTGAAATTGTCACGGAAAAAGAAGACGACAAGCAGCCGGTCGTTACCGTACACACCACGGAAGAATTGACTGAAGACACCACAACGCCCCTTGAAACGAATTACGATATCGACACCGCGGGCGTTGTTGAGGAACCCGAGCGCGTGGAGTTCAGCCAAGTGCGCACAGACACGGGCGACGTGAAGACGGTCAAGACTACAAAGCGCATCATTAAGAAAAAGAAGGGACCCAAGGAACAAGTCACAGAAGTACTCACCACTCAAGTGGACGACGAAGCTCCGGTCACGACGGTCAGTGTAGTAGAGCACAAGCCTACAGATGAAGAAATTACTCCTGCCCAAATAGTCGAGTTGCCCGAAGAAATATCAATCGAAGAAGAACCAACCCCTGAAGGTAAGATCACCAAAAAGAAAATTACCAAACGCGTTATCAAAAAGAAAGTAGGACCCAAAGTGGAAACAACTGAAATCACAACAGAACAAGTAGACGACCGAGCACCGGTAGTAACAGTACACAAAACAGAACAAACCACTGACGAAACCACCGAGCCCTTCGACACATTACAAAAACCGGCCACTGCTCAACTCATCGAAGAAACACCTGACACAGTACAAATCACACAGATTAAGACCGACACTGGCAAAGTTAAGTCAGTTAAGGTTACCAAACGTGTTATCAAAAAACAAAAGGGACCAAAGCAAGAAGTTACTGAAATCATCACAACCCAAGAAGACGACAAAGCTCCAGTGACCACCGTTCATGTCACCGAAGAGGAGAAACCCGAAGAGATATTGACCGTCGAAACCATCGAACTACCGGAGGAAACCTCCGTCGAAGAAGTCGAGACACCAGAAGGCAAGACCGTGCACAAGAAGGTGACCAAGCGCATTATCAAAAAGAAGAAGGGCCCGAAAATAGAAACTACTGAAATTGTCACGGAAAAAGAAGACGACAAGCAGCCGGTCGTTACCGTACACACCACGGAAGAATTGACTGATGACACCACAACGCCCCTTGAAACGATTTACGATGTTGACACCGCGGGCTTTGTTGAGGAACCCGAGCGCGTGGAGTTCAGCCAAGTGCGCACAGACACGGGTGACGTGAAGACGGTCAAGACTACAAAGCGCATCATCAAGAAAAAGAAGGGACCGAAAGAACAAGTCACAGAAGTACTCACAACTCAAGTGGACAACGAAGCTCCGGTCACGACCGTCAGTGTAATAGAAGACAAGCCTAGGGAAGAAGAAATTACACCTATCGAAATAGTCGAATTGCCCGAAGAAATATCAGTCGAAGAAGAACCAACCCCTGAAGGTAAGATCACCAAAAAGAAAATTACTAAACGCGTTATCAAAAAGAAAGTAGGACCTAAAGTGGAAACAACTGAAATCACAACAGAACAAGTAGACGACCAAGCACCGGTTGTAAAGGTACACAAAACAGAACAAACCACTGACGAAACCACCGAGCCCTTCGACACATTACATAAACCGGGCACTGCTCAACTCATCGAAGAAACACCTGACACAGTACAAGTCACACAGGTTAAGACCGACACTGGCAAAGTCAAGTCGGTTAAGGTTACCAAACGTGTTATCAAAAAACAAAAGGGACCAAATAAAGAAGTTACAGAAATCATCACAACCCAAGAAGACGACAAAGCTCCAGTGACCACCGTTCATGTTACCGAAGAGGAAAAACACGAAGAGGTCTTGCCCGTCGAAACCATCGAACTGCCGGAGGAAACCTCCGTCGAAGAAGTCAAGACACCAGAAGGCAAGACCGTGCACAAGAAGGTGACCAAGCGCATTATTAAAAAGAAGAAAGGCCCGAAAATAGAAACTACTGAAATTGTCACGGAAAAAGAAGACGACAAGCAGCCGGTCGTTACCGTACACACCACGGAAGAATTGACTGAAGACACCACAACGCCCTTTGAAATGATTTACGATATCGACACCGCGGGCGTTGTTGAGGAACCCGAGCGCGTGGAGTTCAGCCAAGTGCGCACAGACACGGGCGACGTGAAGACGGTCAAGACTACAAAGCGCATCATTAAGAAAAAGAAGGGACCCAAGGAACAAGTCACAGAAGTACTCACCACTCAAGTGGACGACGAAGCTCCGGTCACGACGGTCAGTGTAGTAGAACACAAGCCAACGGATGAAGAAATTACTCCTGCCCAAATAGTTGAGTTGCCCGAAGAAATATCAATCAAAGAAGAACCAACCCCTGAAGGTAAGATCACCAAAAAGAAAATTACCAAACGCGTTATCAAAAAGAAAGTAGGACCCAAAGTGGAAACAACTGAAATCACAACAGAACAAGTAGACGACCGAGCACCGGTAGTAACAGTACACAAAACAGAACAAACCACTGACGAAACCACCGAGCCCTTCGACACATTACAAAAACCGGCCACTGCTCAACTCATCGAAGAAACACCTGACACAGTACAAATCACACAGATTAAGACCGACACTGGCAAAGTTAAGTCAGTTAAGGTTACCAAACGTGTTATCAAAAAACAAAAGGGACCAAAGCAAGAAGTTACTGAAATCATCACAACCCAAGAAGACGACAAAGCTCCAGTGACCACCGTTCATGTCACCGAAGAGGAGAAACCCGAAGAGATATTGCCCGTCGAAACCATCGAACTACCGGAGGAAACCTCCGTCGAAGAAGTCGAGACACCAGAAGGCAAGACCGTGCACAAGAAGGTGACCAAGCGCATTATCAAAAAGAAGAAGGGCCCGAAAATAGAAACTACTGAAATTGTCACGGAAAAAGAAGACGACAAGCAGCCGGTCGTTACCGTACACACCACGGAAGAATTGACTGATGACACCACAACGCCCCTTGAAACGATTTACGATGTTGACACCGCGGGCTTTGTTGAGGAACCCGAGCGCGTGGAGTTCAGCCAAGTGCGCACAGACACGGGTGACGTAAAGACGGTCAAGACTACAAAACGCATCATCAAGAAAAAGAAGGGACCGAAGGAACAAGTCACAGAAGTACTCACAACTCAAGTGGACAACGAAGCTCCGGTCACGACCGTCAGTGTAATAGAAGACAAGCCTAGGGAAGAAGAAATTACACCTATCGAAATAGTCGAATTGCCCGAAAAAATATCGGTCGAAGAAGAACCAACCCCTGAAGGTAAGATCACCAAAAAGAAAATTACTAAACGCGTTATCAAAAAGAAAGTAGGACCTAAAGTAGAAACAACTGAAATAACAACAGAACAAGTAGACGACCAAGCACCGGTTGTAACAGTACACAAAACAGAACAAACCACTGACGAAACCACCGAGCCCTTCGACACATTGCATAAACCGGGCACTGCTCAACTCATCGAAGAAACACCTGACACAGTACAAGTCACACAGGTTAAGACCAACACTGGCAAAGTCAAGTCGGTTAAGGTTACCAAACGTGTTATCAAAAAACAAAAGGGACCAAATAAAGAAGTTACAGAAATCATCACAACCCAAGAAGACGACAAAGCTCCAGTGACCACCGTTCATGTTACCGAAGAGGAAAAACCCGAAGAGGTCTTGCCCGTCGAAACCATCGAACTGCCAGAGGAAACCTCCGTCGAAGAAGTCGAGACACCAGAAGGCAAGACCGTGCACAAGAAGGTGACCAAGCGCATTATTAAAAAGAAGAAAGGCCCGAAAATAGAAACTACTGAAATTGTCACGGAAAAAGAAGACGACAAGCAGCCGGTCGTTACCGTACACACCACTGAAGAATTGACTGAAGACACCACAACGCCCTTTGAAACGATTTACGATATCGACACCGCGGGCGTTATTGAGGAACCCGAGCGCGTGGAGTTCAGCCAAGTGCGCACAGACACGGGCGACGTGAAGACGGTCAAGACTACAAAGCGCATCATTAGGAAAAAGAAGGGACCCAAGGAACAAGTCACAGAAGTACTCACCACTCAAGTGGACGACGAAGCTCCGGTCACGACGGTCAGTGTAGTAGAACACAAACCTACGGATGAAGAAATTGCACCTGCCCAAATAGTCGAGTTGCCCGAAGAAATATCAATCGAAGAAGAACCAACCCCTGAAGGTAAGATCACCAAAAAGAAAATTACCAAACGCGTTATAAAAAAGAAAGTAGGACCCAAAGTGGAAACAACTGAAATCACAACAGAACAAGTAGACGACCAAGCACCGGTCGTAACAGTACACAAAACAGAACAAACCACTGACGAAACCACCGAGCCCTTCGACACATTACACAAACCGGACACTGCTCAACTCATCGAAGAAACACCTGACACAGTACAAGTCACACAGGTTAAGACCGACACTGGCAAAGTCAAGTCGGTTAAGGTTACCAAACGTGTAATCAAAAAACAAAAGGGATCAAAGCAAGAAGTTACAGAAATCACCACAACCCAAGAAGACGACAAAGCTCCAGTGACCACCGTTCATGTCACCGAAGAGGAGAAACCCAAAGAGATCTTGCCCGTCGAAACCATCGAACTGCCGGAGGAAACCTCCGTCGAAGAAGTCGAGACACCAGAAGGCAAGACCGTGCACAAGAAGGTGACCAAGCGCATTATCAAAAAGAGGAAGGGCCCGAAAATAGAAACTACTGAAATTGTCACGGAAAAAGAAGACGACAAGCAGCCGTTCGTTACCGTACACACCACGGAAGAATTGACTGAAGACACCACAACGCCCCTTAAAACGATTTACGATATCGACACCGCGGGCGTTGTTGAGGAACCCGAGCGCGTGGAATTCAACCAAGTGCGCACAGACACGGGCGACGTGAAAACGGTCAAGACTACAAAGCGCATTATTAAGAAAAAGAAGGGACCCAAGGAACAAGTCACAGAAGTACTTACCACTCAAGTGGACGACGAAGCTCCGGTCACGACGGTCAGTGTAGTAGAACACAAACCTACGGATGAAGAAATTGCACCTGCCCAAATAGTCGAGTTGCCCGAAGAAATATCAATCGAAGAAGAACCAACCCCTGAAGGTAAGATCACCAAAAAGAAAATTACTAAACGCGTTATCAAAAAGAAAGTAGGACCCAAAGTGGAAACAACTGAAATCACAACAGAACAAGTAGACGACCAAGCACCGGTCGTAACAGTACACAAAACAGAACAAACCACTGACGAAACCACCGAGCCCTTCGACACATTACACAAACCGGACACTGCTCAACTCATCGAAGAAACACCTGACACAGTACAAGTCACACAGATTAAGACCGACACCGGCAAAGTTAAGTCGGTTAAGGTTACAAAACGTGTTATCAAAAAACAAAAGGGACCTAAGCAAGAAGTTACAGAAATCATCACAACCCAAGAAGACGACAAAGCTCCAGTGATCACCGTTCATGTCACCGAAGAGGAGAAACCCGAAGAGGTCTTGCCCGTCGAAACCATCGAACTGCCGGAGGAAACCTCCGTCGAAGAAGTCGAGACACCAGAAGGCAAGACCGTGCACAAGAAGGTGACCAAGCGCATTATCAAAAAGAAGAAAGGCCCGAAAATAGAAACTACTGAAATTGTCACGGAAAAAGAAGACGACAAGCAGCCGGTCGTTACCGTACACACCACGGAAGAATTGACTGAAGACACCACAACGCCCCTTGAAACGATTTACGATATCGACACCGCGGGCGTTGTTGAGGAACCCGAGCGCGTGGAGTTCAGCCAAGTGCGCACAGACACGGGCGACGTGAAGACGGTCAAGACTACAAAGCGCATCATTAAGAAAAAGAAGGGACCCAAGGAACAAGTCACAGAAGTACTCACCACTCAAGTGGACGACGAAGCTCCGGTCACGACGGTCAGTGTAGTAGAACACAAACCAACGGATGAAGAAATTGCACCTGCCCAAATAGTCGAGTTGCCCGAAGAAATATCAATCGAAGAAGAACCAACCCCTGAAGGTAAGATCACCAAAAAGAAAATTACCAAACGCGTTATAAAAAAGAAAGTAGGACCCAAAGTGGAAACAACTGAAATCACAACAGAACAAGTAGACGACCAAGCACCGGTCGTAACAGTACACAAAACAGAACAAACCACTGACGAAACCACCGAGCCCTTCGACACATTACACAAACCGGACACTGCTCAACTCATCGAAGAAACACCGGACACAGTACAAGTCACACAGGTTAAGACCGACACTGGCAAAGTCAAGTCGGTTAAGGTTACCAAACGTGTAATCAAAAAACAAAAGGGACCAAAGCAAGAAGTTACAGAAATCATCACAACCCAAGAAGACGACAAAGCTCCAGTGACCACCGTTCATGTCACCGAAGAGGATAAACCCGAAGAGATCTTGCCCGTCGAAACCATCGAACTGCCGGAGGAAACCTCCGTCGAAGAAGTCGAGACACCAGAAGGCAAGACCGTGCACAAGAAGGTGACCAAGCGCATTATCAAAAAGAAGAAGGGCCCGAAAATAGAAACTACTGAAATTGTCACAGAAAAAGAAGACGACAAGCAGCCAGTCGTAACCGTACACACCTCGGAAGAATTGACTGAAGACACCACAACGCGTCTTGAAACGATTTACGATATCGACACCGCGGGCGTTGTTGAGGAACCCGAGCGCGTGGAGTTCAGCCAAGTGCGCACAGACACGGGCGACGTGAAGACGGTCAAGACTACAAAGCGCATTATTAAGAAAAAGAAGGGACCCAAGGAACAAGTCACAGAAGTACTCACCACTCAAGTAGACGACGAGGCTCCGGTCACAACAGTCAGTGTAGTAGAAGACAAGCCTACGAAAGAAGAAATTACACCTGCCGAAATAGTCGAGTTGCCCGAAGAAATATCAATCGAAGAAGAACCAACCCCTGAAGGTAAGATCACCAAAAAGAAAATTACCAAACGCGTTATCAAAAAGAAAGTAGGACCCAAAGTGGAAACAACTGAAATCACAACAGAACAAGTAGACGACCAAGCACCGGTCGTAACAGTACACAAAACAGAACAAACCACTGACGAAACCACCGAGCCCTTTGACACATTACACAAACCGGACACTGCTCAACTCATCCAAGAAACACCTGACACAGTACAAGTCACACAGATTAAGACCAACACTGGCAAAGTTAAGTCTGTAAAGGTTACAAAACGTGTTATCAAAAAACAAAAGGGACCAAAGCAAGAAGTTACAGAAATCATCACAACCCAAGAAGACGACAAAGCTCCAGTGACCACCGTTCATGTCACCGAAGAGGAGAAACCCGAAGAGATATTGCCCGTCGAAACCATCGAACTGCCGGAGGAAACCTCCGTCGAAGAAGTCGAGACACCAGAAGGCAAGACCGTGCACAAGAAGGTGACCAAGCGCATTATCAAAAAGAAGAAAGGCCCGAAAATAGAAACTACTGAAATTGTCACGGAAAAAGAAGACGACAAGCAGCCGGTCGTTACCGTACACACCACGGAAGAATTGACTGAAGACACCACAACGCCCCTTGAAACGATTTACGATATCGACACCGCGGGCGTTGTTGAGGAACCCGAGCGCGTGGAGTTCAGCAAAGTGCGCACAGACACGGGCGACGTGAAGACGGTCAAGACTACAAAGCGCATCATTAAGAAAAAGAAGGGACCCAAGGAACAAGTCACAGAAGTACTCACCACTCAAGTGGACGACGAAGCTCCGGTCACGACGGTCAGTGTAGTAGAACACAAACCTACGGATGAAGAAATTGCACCTGCCCAAATAGTCGAGTTGCCCGAAGAAATATCAATCGAAGAACAACCAACCCCTGACGGTAAGATCACCAAAAAGAAAATTACTAAACGCGTTATCAAAAAGAAAGTAGGACCCAAAGTGGAAACAACTGAAATCACAACAGAACAAGTAGACGACCAAGCACCGGTCGTAACAGTACACAAAACAGAACAAACCACTGACGAAACCACCGAGCCCTTCGACACATTACAAAAACCGGCCACTGCTCAACTCATCCAAGAAACACCTGACACAGTACAAGTCACACAGATTAAGACCGACACTGGCAAAGTTAAGTCTGTAAAGGTTACAAAACGTGTTATCAAAAAACAAAAGGGACCAAAGCAAGAAGTTACAGAAATCATCACAACCCAAGAAGACGACAAAGCTCCAGTGACCACCGTTCATGTCACCGAAGAGGAGAAACCCGAAGAGATATTGCCCGTCGAAACCATCGAACTGCCGGAGGAAACCTCCGTCGAAGAAGTCGAGACACCAGAAGGCAAGACCGTGCACAAGAAGGTGACCAAGCGCATTATCAAAAAGAAGAAAGGTCCGAAAATAGAAACTACTGAAATTGTCACGAAAAAAGAAGACGACAAGCAGCCGGTCGTTACCGTACACACCACAGAAGAATTGACTGAAGACACCACAACGCCCCTTGAAACGATTTACGATATCGACACCGCGGGCGTTGTAGAGGAACCCGAGCGCGTGGAGTTCAGCCAAGTGCGCACAGACACGGGCGACGTGAAGACGGTCAAGACTACAAAGCGCATTATTAAGAAAAAGAAGGGACCCAAGGAACAAGTCACAGAAGTACTCACCACTCAAGTGGAGGACGAAGCTCCGGTCACGACGGTCAGTGTAGTAGAACACAAACCAACGGATGAAGAAATTGCACCTGCCCAAATAGTCGAGTTGCCCGAAGAAATATCAATCGAAGAAGAACCAACCCCTGAAGGTAAGATCACCAAAAAGAAAATTACCAAACGCGTTATCAAAAAGAAAGTAGGACCCAAAGTGGAAACAACTGAAATCACAACAGAACAAGTAGACGACCAAGCACCGGTCGTAACAGTACACAAAACAGAACAAACCACTGACGAAACCACCGAGCCCTTTGTCACATTACACAAACTGGACACTGCTCAACTAATCGAAGAAACACCTGACACAGTACAAATCACACAGGTTAAGACTGACACTGGTAAAGTCAAGTCGGTTAAGGTTACAAAACGTGTTATCAAAAAACAAAAGGGACCGAAGCAAGAAGTTACAGAAATCATCACAACCCAAGAAGACGACAAAGCTCCAGTGACCACCGTTCATGTTACCGAAGAGGAAAAACCTGAAGAGGTCTTGCCCGTCGAAACCATCGAACTGCCTGAGGAAACCTCCGTCGAAGAAGTCGAGACACCAGAAGGCAAGACCGTGCACAAGAAGGTGACCAAGCGAATTATTAAAAAGAAGAAAGGCCCGAAAATAGAAACTACTGAAATTGTCACGGAAAAAGAAGACGACAAACAGCCGGTCGTTACCGTACACACCACGGAAGAAGTGACTGAAGACACCACAACGCCTCTTGAAACGATTTACGATGTCGACACTGCGGGCGTTGTTGAGGAACCCGAGCGCGTGGAGTTCAGCCAAGTGCGCACAGACACGGGCGACGTGAAGACGGTCAAGACTACAAAGCGCATCATTAAGAAAAAGAAGGGACCCAAGGAACAAGTCACAGAAGTACTCACCACTCAAGTGGACGACGAAGCTCCGGTCACGACGGTCAGTGTAGTAGAACACAAACCTATGGATGAAGAAATTGCACCTGCCCAAATAGTCGAGTTGCCCGAAGAAATATCAATCGAAGAAGAACCAACCCCTGAAGGTAAGATCACCAAAAAGAAAATTACTAAACGCGTTATCAAAAAGAAAGTAGGACCCAAAGTGGAAACAACTGAAATCACAACAGAACAAGTAGACGACCAAGCACCGGTCGTAACAGTACACAAAACAGAACAAACCACTGACGAAACCACCGAGCCCTTCGACACATTACACAAACCGGACACTGCTCAACTAATTGAAGAAACACCTGACACAGTACAAGTCACACAGGTTAAGACTGACACTGGTAAAGTCAAGTCAGTTAAGGTCACAAAACGTGTTATCAAAAAACAAAAGGGACCGAAGCAAGAAGTTACAGAAATCATCACAACCCAAGAAGACGACAAAGCTCCAGTGATCACCGTTCATGTCACCGAAGAGGAGAAACCCGAAGAGGTCTTGCCCGTCGAAACCATCGAACTGCCGGAGGAAACCTCCGTCGAAGAAGTCGAGACACCAGAAGGCAAGACCGTGCACAAAAAGGTGACCAAGCGCATTATCAAAAAGAAGAAAGGCCCGAAAATAGAAACTACGGAAATTGTCACGGAAAAAGAAGACGACAAGCAGCCGGTCGTTACCGTACACACCACGGAAGAATTGACTGAAGACACCACAACGCCCCTTGAAACGATTTACGATATCGACACCGCGGGCGTTGTTGAGGAACCCGAGCGCGTGGAGTTCAGCCAAGTGCGCACAGACACGGGCGACGTGAAGACGGTCAAGACTACAAAGCGCATTATTAAGAAAAAGAAGGGACCCAAGGAACAAGTCACAGAAGTACTCACCACTCAAGTGGACGACGAAGCTCCGGTCACGACGGTCAGTGTAGTAGAACACAAACCAACGGATGAAGAAATTGCACCTGCCCAAATAGTCGAGTTGCCCGAAGAAATATCAATCGAAGAAGAACCAACCCCTGAAGGTAAGATCACCAAAAAGAAAATTACCAAACGCGTTATCAAAAAGAAAGTAGGACCCAAAGTGGAAACAACTGAAATCACAACAGAACAAGTAGATGACCAAGCACCGGTCGTAACAGTACACAAAACAGAACAAACCACTGACGAAACCACCGAGCCCTTTGACACATTACACAAACCGGACACTGCTCAATTAATCGAAGAAACACCTGACACAGTACAAATCACACAGGTTAAGACTGACACTGGTAAAGTCAAGTCGGTTAAGGTTACAAAACGTGTTATCAAAAAACAAAAGGGACCGAAGCAAGAAGTTACAGAAATCATCACAACCCAAGAAGACGACAAGGCTCCAGTGACCACCGTTCATGTTACCGAAGAGGAAAAACCTGAAGAGGTCTTGCCCGTCGAAACCATCGAACTGCCTGAGGAAACCTCCGTCGAAGAAGTCGAGACACCAGAAGGCAAGACCGTGCACAAGAAGGTGACCAAGCGAATTATTAAAAAGAAGAAAGGCCCGAAAATAGAAACTACTGAAATTGTCACGGAAAAAGAAGACGACAAGCAGCCGGTCGTTACCGTACACACCACGGAAGAAGTGACTGAAGACACCACAACGCCTCTTAAAACGATTTACAATGTCGACACTGCGGGCGTTGTTGAGGAACCCGAGCGCGTGGAGTTCAGCCAAGTGCGCACAGACACGGGCGACGTGAAGACGGTCAAGACTACAAAGCGCATCATTAAGAAAAAGAAGGGACCCAAGGAACAAGTCACAGAAGTACTCACCACTCAAGTGGACGACGAAGCTCCGGTCACGACGGTCAGTGTAGTAGAACACAAACCTACGGATGAAGAAATTGCACCTGCCCAAATAGTCGAGTTGCCCGAAGAAATATCAATCGAAGAAGAACCAACCCCTGAAGGTAAGATCACCAAAAAGAAAATTACTAAACGCGTTATCAAAAAGAAAGTAGGACCCAAAGTGGAAACAACTGAAATCACAACAGAACAAGTAGACGACCAAGCACCGGTCGTAACAGTACACAAAACAGAACAAACCACTGACGAAACCACCGAGCCCTTCGACACATTACACAAACCGGACACTGCTCAACTAATTGAAGAAACACCTGACACAGTACAAGTCACACAGGTTAAGACTGACACTGGTAAAGTCAAGTCAGTTAAGGTCACAAAACGTGTTATCAAAAAACAAAAGGGACCGAAGCAAGAAGTTACAGAAATCATCACAACCCAAGAAGACGACAAAGCTCCAGTGATCACCGTTCATGTCACCGAAGAGGAGAAACCCGAAGAGGTCTTGCCCGTCGAAACCATCGAACTGCCGGAGGAAACCTCCGTCGAAGAAGTCGAGACACCAGAAGGCAAGACCGTGCACAAAAAGGTGACCAAGCGCATTATCAAAAAGAAGAAAGGCCCGAAAATAGAAACTACTGAAATAGTCACGGAAAAAGAAGACGACAAGCAGCCGGTCGTTACCGTACACACCACGGAAGAAGTGACTGAAGACACCACAACGCCTCTTGAAACGATTTACGATGTCGACACTGCGGGCATTGTTGAGGAACCCGAGCACGTGGAGTTCAGCCAAGTGCGCACAGACACGGGCGACGTGAAGACGGTCAAGACTACAAAGCGCATCATTAAGAAAAAGAAGGGACCCAAGGAACAAGTCACAGAAGTACTCACCACTCAAGTTGATGACGAAGCTCCGGTTACGACGGTCAGTGTAGTAGAAGACAAGCCTACGGAAGAAGAAATTGCACCTGCCGAAATAGTCGAGTTGCCTGAAGAAATATCAATCGAAGAAGAACCAACCCCTGAAGGTAAGATCACCAAAAAGAAAATTACCAAACGCGTTATCAAAAAGAAAGTAGGACCCAAATTGGAAACAACTGAAATCACAACAGAACAAGTAGACGACCAAGCACCGGTCGTAACAGTACTCAAAACAGAACAAACCACTGACGAAACCACCGAGCCCTTCGACACATTACACAAACCGGACACTGCTCAACTAATCGAAGAAACACCTGACACAGTACAAGTCACACAGGTTAAGACTGACACTGGTAAAGTCAAGTCGGTTAAGGTCACAAAACGTGTTATCAAAAAACAAAAGGGACCGAAGCAAGAAGTTACAGAAATCTTCACAACCCAAGAAGACGACAAAGCTCCAGTGACCACCGTTCATGTTACCGAAGAGGAGAAACCTGAAGAGGTCTTGCTCGTCGAAACCATCGAACTGCCTGAGGAAACCTCCGTCGAAGAAGTCGAGACACCAGAAGGCAAGACCGTGCACAAGAAGGTGACCAAGCGAATTATTAAAAAGAAGAAAGGCCCGAAAATAGAAACTACGGAAATTGTCACGGAAAAAGAAGACGACAAGCAGCCGGTCGTTACCGTACACACCACGGAAGAAGTGAGTGAAGACACCACAACGCCCCTAGAAACGATATATAATGTCGACACCGCGGGCGTTGTTGAGGAACCCGAGCGCGTGGAGTTCAGTCAAGTGCGCACGGACACGGGTGACGTAAAGACGGTAAAGACCACAAAGCGCATCATCAAGAAAAAGAAGGGACCCAAGGAACAGGTCACAGAAGTTCTCACTACTCAAGTAGACGACGAAGCTCCGATCACGACGGTCAGTGTAGTGGAAGACAAACCCACAGAAGAAGAAACTAAACCCATCGATATAGTTGAGTTGCCCGCAGAGATCATCGTCGAAAAAACACACACTCCTGAAGGTAAGGTCACACACAAAACAATCACCAAACGCGTCATCAAAAAGAAAGTAGGTCCAAAAGTAGAAACCACTGAAATCACAACAGAACAAGTAGACGACCAAGCACCAGTCATATCAGTACACAAAACAGAACAAACCACTGACGAAACCACCGAACCTTTCAACACATTACACAAGCCAGACACTGCTCAACTTATTGAAGAAACACCTGACACAGTACATGTCACACACGTTAAGACTGACACTGGTAAAGTCAAATCAGTTAAAGTTACAAAACGTGTAATAAAAAAACAAAAGGGACCGAAACAAGAAGTTACAGAAATCATAACAACTCAAGAAGACAACAAAGCTCCAGTGACTACCGTTCATGTAACCGAAGAGGTCTTGCCCGTCGAAACCGTTGAACTGCCGGAGGAAACCTCCGTTGAAGAAGTCGAGACACCAGAAGGCAAGACCGTGAACAAGAGGGTGACCAAGCGCATCATCAAAAAGAAGAAAGGTCCTAAAATTGAAACAACTGAAATTGTCACGGAAGAAGAGGACGATAAGCAGCCGGTCGTTACCATACACACCACGGAAGAAGTGACTGAAGACACCACAATGCCCCTAGAAACGATATATAATGTCAACACCGCGGGCGTTGTTGAGGAACCCGAGCGCGTGGAGTTCAGTCAAGTGCGCACGGACACTGGTGACGTAAAGACGGTAAAGACCACAAAGCGCATCATCAAGAAAAAGAAGGGACCCAAGGAACAGGTCACAGAAGTTCTCACTACTCAAGTAGACGACGAAGCTCCGATCACGACGGTCAGTGTAGTGGAAGACAAACCCACAGAAGAAGAAACTAAACCCATCGATATAGTTGAGTTGCCCGAAGAGACCATCGTCGAAAAAACACACACTCCTGAAGGTAAGGTCACACACAAAACAATCACCAAACGCGTCATCAAAAAGAAAGTAGGTCCAAAAGTGGAAACCACTGAAATCACAACAGAACAAGTAGACGACCAAGCACCAGTCATATCAGTACACAAAACAGAACAAACCACTGACGAAACCACCGAACCTTTCAACACATTACACAAGCTAGACACTGCTCAACTCATTGAAGAAACACCTGACACAGTACATGTCACACACGTTAAGACTGACACTGGTAAAGTCAAATCAGTTAAAGTTACAAAACGTGTAATAAAAAAACAAAAGGGACCGAAACAAGAAGTTACAGAAATCATAACAACTCAAGAAGACAACAAAGCTCCAGTGACTACCGTTCATGTCACCGAAGAGGTCTTGCCCGTCGAAACCGTCGAACTGCCGGAGGAAACCTCCGTTGAAGAAGTCGAGACACCAGAAGGCAAGACCGTGAACAAGAAGGTGACCAAGCGCATCATCAAAAAGAAGAAAGGTCCTAAAATTGAAACCACTGAAATTGTCACGGAAGAAGAAGACGATAAGCAGCCGGTCGTTACCATACACACCACGGAAGAAGTGAGTGAAGACACCACAACGCCCCTAGAAACGATATATAATGTCGACACCGCGGGCGTTGTAGAGGAACCCGAGCGCGTGGAGTTCAGTCAAGTGCGCACGGACACGGGTGACGTAAAGACGGTAAAGACCACAAAGCGCATCATCAAGAAAAAGAAGGGACCCAAGGAACAGGTCACAGAAGTTCTCACTACTCAAGTAGACGACGAAGCTCCGATCACGACGGTCAGTGTAGTGGAAGACAAACCCACAGAAGAAGAAACTAAACCCATCGATATAGTTGAGTTGCCCGAAGAGACCATCGTCGAAAAAACACACACTCCTGAAGGTAAGGTCACACACAAAACAATCACCAAACGCGTCATCAAAAAGAAAGTAGGTCCAAAAGTGGAAACCACTGAAATCACAACAGAACAAGTAGACGACCAAGCACCAGTTATATCAGTACACAAAACAGAACAAACCACTCACGAAACCACCGAACCATTCAACACATTACACAAACTAGACACTGCTCAACTCATTGAAGAAACACCTGACACAGTACATGTCACACACATTAAGACTGACACTGGTAAAGTCAAGTCAGTTAAGGTTACAAAACGTGTAATAAAAAAACAAAAGGGACCGAAACAAGAAGTTACAGAAATCATAACAACTCAAGAAGACAACGAAGCTCCAGTGACTACCGTGCATGTAACCGAAGAAGAGCAACCCGAAGATGTCTTGCTCGTTGAAACCGTTGAATTGCCGGAGGAAACCTCCATTGAAGAAGTCGAGACACCAGCAGGAAAGACCTTGCACAAAAGGGTGACCAAGCGCATTATCAAAAAGAAGAAAGGTCCTAAAATTGAAGCCATCGAAATTGTCACGGAAAAAGAGGACGATAAGCAGCCGGTCATTACCGTTCACACTACGGAAGAAATAACTGAAGACACCACAACGCCCCTAGAAACGATATATGATGTTGACACCGCAGGCGTTGTTGAAGAACCCGAGCGCGTGGAGTTCAGTCAAGTACGCACGGACACGGGTGACGTAAAGACGGTAAAGACCACAAAGCGCATCATCAAGAAAAAGAAGGGACCCAAGGAACAGGTCACAGAAGTTCTCACTACTCAAGTAGACGACGAAGCTCCGATCACGACGGTTAGTGTAGTGGAAGACAAACCCACAGAAGAAGAAACTAAACCCATCGATATAGTTGAGTTGCCCGCAGAGACCATCGTCGAAAAAACACACACTCCTGAAGGTAAGGTCACACACAAAACAATCACCAAACGCGTCATCAAAAAGAAAGTAGGTCCAAAAGTGGAAACTACTGAAATCACAACAGAACAAGTAGACGACCAAGCACCAGTCATATCAGTACACAAAACAGAACAAACCACTCACGAAAACACCGAACCTTTTAACACATTACACAAGCCAGACACTGCTCAACTCATTGAAGAAACACCTGACACAGTACATATCACACACGTTAAGACTGACACTGGTAAAGTCAAGTCAGTTAAGGTTACAAAACGTGTAATAAAAAAACAAAAGGGACCGAAACAAGAAGTTACAGAAATCATAACAACTCAAGAAGACAACAAAGCTCCAGTGACTACCGTTCATGTCACCGAAGAGGTCTTACCCGTCGAAACCGTCGAACTGCCGGAGGAAACCTCCGTTGAAGAAGTCGAGACACCAGAAGGCAAGACCGTGAACAAGAAGGTGACCAAGCGCATCATCAAAAAGAAGAAAGGTCCTAAAATTGAAACTACTGAAATTGTCACGGAAGAAGAGGACGATAAGCAGCCGGTCGTTACCATACACACCAAGGAAGAAGTGACTGAAAACACCACAACGCCCCTGGAAACGATATATGATGTTGACAATGCAGGCGTTGTTGAGGAACCCGAGCGCGTGGAGTTCAGTCAAGTGCGCACGGACACGGGTGACGTGAAGACGGTAAAGACCACAAAGCGCATCATCAAGAAAAAGAAGGGTCCCAAGGAGCAGGTCACAGAAGTTCTCACTACTCAAGTAGACGACGAAGCTCCGATCACGACGGTCAGTGTAGTGGAAGACAAACCCACAGAAGAAGAAACTAAACCCATCGATATAGTTGAGTTGCCCGAAGAGACCATCGTCGAAAAAACAAACACTCCTGAAGGTAAGGTCACACACAAAACAATCACCAAACGCGTCATCAAAAAGAAAGTAGGTCCAAAAGTAGAAACCACTGAAATCACAACAGAACAAGTAGACGACCAAGCACCAGTCATATCAGTACACAAAATAGAACAAACCACTGATGAAACCACTGAACCTTTCAACACATTACACGAACCGGACACTGCTCAACTCATTGAAGAAACACCTGACACAGTACAAGTCACACAGATTAAGACCGACACTGGCAAAGTTAAGTCTGTAAAGGTTACAAAACGTGTTATTAAAAAACAAAAGGGACCGAAACAAGAAGTTACAGAAATCATAACAACTCAAGAAGACAACAAAGCTCCAGTGACTACCGTGCATGTAACCGAAGAAGAGAAACCCGAAGAGGTCTTGCTCGTTGAAACCGTCGAATTGCCGGAGGAAACCTCCATTGAAGAAGTCGAGACACCAGAAGGAGAGACCTTGCACAAAAGGGTGACCAAGCGCATTATCAAAAAGAAAAGAGGTCCTAAAATTGAAACCACAGAAATTGTCACGGAAAAAGAAGACGATAAGCAGCCGGTCGTTACCGTACACACTATGGAAGAAATAACTGAAGACACCACAACGCCCCTAGAAACGATATATGATGTTGACACCGCAGGCGTTGTTGAGGAACCCGAGCGCGTGGAGTTCAGTCAAGTGCGCACGGACACGGGTGACGTAAAGACGGTAAAGACCACAAAGCGCATCATCAAGAAAACGAAGGGACCCAAGGAACAGGTCACAGAAGTTCTCACTACCCAAGTAGACGACGAAGCTCCGATCACGACGGTCAGTGTAGTGGAAGACAAACCCACAGAAGAAGAAACTAAACCCATCGATATAGTTGAGTTGCCCGAAGAGACCATCGTCGAAAAAACACACACTCCTGAAGGTAAGGTCACACACAAAACAATCACCAAACGCGTCATCAAAAAGAAAGTAGGTCCAAAAGTGGAAACCACTGAAATCACAACAGAACAAGTAGACGACCAAGCACCAGTCACATCAGTACACAAAACAGAACAAACCACTGACGAAACCACTGAACCTTTCAACACATTACACAAACCAGACACTGCTCAACTCATTGAAGAAGCACCTGACACAGTATATGTCACACACGTTAAGACTGACACTGGTAAAGTCAAGTCAGTTAAGGTTACAAAACGTGTAATAAAAAAACAAAAGGGACCGAAACAAGAAGTTACAGAAATCATAACAACTCAAGAAGACAACAAAGCTCCAGTGACTACCGTTCATGTCACCGAAGAGGTCTTACCCGTCGAAACCGTCGAACTGCCGGAGGAAACCTCCGTTGAAGAAGTCGAGACACCAGAAGGCAAGACCGTGAACAAGAAGGTGACCAAGCGCATCATCAAAAAGAAGAAAGGTCCTAAAATTGAAACCACTGAAATTGTCACGGAAGAAGAGGACGATAAGCAGCCGGTCGTTACCATACACACCACGGAAGAAGTGACTGAAGACACCACAACGCCCCTAGAAACGATATATAATGTCGACACCGCAGGCGTTGTCGAGGAACCCGAGCGCGTGGAGTTCAGTAAAGTGCGCACGGACACGGGTGACGTAAAGACGGTAAAGACCACAAAGCGCATCATCAAGAAAAAGAAGGGTCCCAAGGAGCAGGTCACAGAAGTTCTCACTACTCAAGTAGACGACGAAGCTCCGATCACGACGGTCAGTGTAGTGGAAGACAAACCCACAGAAGAAGAAACTAAACCCATCGAGATAGTTGAGTTGCCCGAAGAGACCATCGTTGAAAAAACACACACTCCTGAAGGTAAGGTCACACACAAAACAATCACCAAACGCGTCATCAAAAAGAAAGTAGGTCCAAAAGTGGAAACCACTGAAATCACAACAGAACAAGTAGACGACCAAGCACCAGTCATATCAGTACACAAAACAGAACTAACCACTGACGAAAACACCGAACCTTTTGACACAGTACACATTTCAGACACTACTCAACTCATTGAAGAAACACCTGACACAGTACATGTCACACACGTTATGACTGACACAGGTAAAATCAATTCGGTTAAGGTTACAAAACGTGTTATTAAAAAACAAAAGGGACCGAAACAAGAAGTTACAGAAATCATCACAACCCAAGAAGACGACAAAGCTCCAGTGATCACCGTTCATGTCACCGAAGAGGAGAAACCCGAAGAGGTCTTGCCCGTCGAAACCATCGAACTGCCGGAGGAAACCTCCGTCGAAGAAGTCGAGACACCAGAAGACAAGACCGTGCACAAAAAGGTGACCAAG
Organism: Agriphila straminella; assembly: GCA_950108535.1. Lineage (NCBI taxonomy): Eukaryota > Metazoa > Arthropoda > Insecta > Lepidoptera > Crambidae > Agriphila > Agriphila straminella. The sequence continues at coordinate 1,240,653 of OX467303.1, read as the reverse complement.
CGCATTATCAAAAAGAAGAAAGGCCCAAAAATAGAAACAACTGAAATTGTAACGGAAAAAGAGGACGATGAGGAGCCGGTCGTTACCGTACACACCTTGGAAGAAGTGACTGAAGACACCACAACGCCCCTAGAAACGATATATGATGTCGACACCGCAGACGTTGTCGAGGGACCTGAACGCGTGGAGTTCTGTCAAGTGCGCACCGACACGGGTGACGTAAAGACGGTAAAGACCACAAAGCGCATCATCAAGAAAACGAAGGGACCCAAGGAACAGGTCACAGAAGTTCTCACCACTCAAGTAGACGACGAAGCTCCGATCACGACGGTCAGTGTAGTGGAAGACAAACCCACAGAAGAAGAAACTAAACCCATCGAGATAGTCGAGTTGCCCGAAGAGACCAGCATTGAAGAAACACACACTCCTGAAGGTAAGGTCACACAGAAAACAATCACCAAACGGGTAATTAAAAAGAAAGTAGGTCCAAAAGTAGAAACTACTGAAATCACAACAGAACAAGTAGACGACCAAGCACCAGTCATATCAGTACACAAAACAGAACAAACCATTGACAAAACCACGGAACCTTTTGACACATTACTCAAATCAGACACAGCTGAACTCATTGAAGAAACACCTATCACAGTACATGACACACACGTTAAGACTGACTCTGGTAAAGTCAATTCAGTTACGGTTACAAAACGTGTTATTAAGAAACAAAAGGGACTGAAGCAAGAAGTTACAGAAATCATCACAATCCAAGAAGACGACAAAGCTCCAGTGACTACCGTTCATGTCACCGAAGAGGAAAAACCCGAAGAGATGTTGTCTGTCGAGACTATCGAACTACCGGAGGAAACCTCCGTCGAAAAAGTCAAGACACCAGAAGGCAAGACCGCGCACAAGAAGGTGACCAAGCGCATTATACAAAAGAAGAAAGGCCCGAAAATAGAAACTTCTGAAATTGTCACGGAAAAAGAGGACGACAAGCAGCCGGTTGTTACCGTACACACCACGGAAGAATTGACTGAAGACACCACAACGCCCCTTGAAACGATTTACGATATCGACACCGTGGGCGTTGTTGAGGAACCCGAGCGCGTGGAGTTTAGCCAAGTCCGCACAGACACGGGCGACGTGAAGACGGTCAAGACTACAAAGCGCATCATCAAGAAAAAAAAGGGACCCAAAGAACAGGTCACAGAAGTTCTTACTACTCAAGTAGACGACGAGGCTCCGATCACGACAGTTAGTGTAGTGGAAGACAAACCCATGGAAGAAGAAACCGAACCCATCGAGATAGTCGAGCTACCCGAAGAGACCGCCGTCGAAGAAACACACACTCCTGAAGGTAAGGTCGCACATAAAAAAATCACTAAACGCGTCATCAAAAAGAAAGTAGGTTTAATAGTGGAAATTACTGGAATCACGACAGAACAATTAGACGACCGAGCACCGGTCATATCAGTACACATATCAGTACACATAACAGATCAAACTGCTCATGACGACATAGAACCATTTGACACAATACACACACCAGACACTACTTATCTCATTGAAGAAATACCTGACACAGTGCAAGTCACACAGGTTAAAACCGATTCTATCGACATTAAATCTGTTAAAGTTTCCAAATGCGTTATAAAAAAACAAAAGGGACCAAAGCAAGAAGTGAGAGAAATCACCACACACAACCCATGAAAACTCGGCAAACACAACGGACAGTGTAGTAGAATTTGAACTTACGGAAGATGGAAACGACTATAAAAAGCAATTGCCCAAAGGTAAGGTATAAAGAAGAATTGGCAAAAATGTTTTCGTAGACCAGACATTTTCATTGTTGTAGGTAAGAGGTACACAATTATTGTACATAAATTGTAAACAATACTACTTGTTAACACACGATAGGGTTCAACTACTACAAAATGTCACTTGTGGACTTTTCGATCGGGAGTTTGTCATAATTATGTTTTAACCACGTCATGGTATTTTAAAAAAAAAGGGTTCTACTGAACCGTAAGAATTGACAAGTAAAATTTTATAAATCTCGGAAGATATTGCATTATTTTAGGATGATTTTTTGGAGTTGACTTAACTTTACTTGCAGTATTATGCAATGCTTTGTTGTTTTTAATTGATTTTGTCACGCTCCTGAGCTATACAGGGTTATTTGTAAAACACCAACAACTTCGCAGAAGTAGATTATACATAAACAACAACATTTGTTCTACAACTTTTATCATAACTCAATACATTCAACAAAAATAAATTTTCAAGTTTTTAATGTACTGATCGACACTTTTTAAGTCTATGGCGGTCATTACAAGCTCATGCAAGCGTCAGTCAAATTCCATCAGTCATGAGTTAGGTTGGTAACTGATGGAATTATATTGACATTACACGGTCATTCTGACTGATCGTCAGTCATACGCAAAAATTCACAAAGAATACACGTGTTCATGTATAAATTATGGATATTTATTAAAGAAGGGCCTGTATTTGAATTTTAATTGCTATTTTGAATAAAATACGGGTAAAAAGAAAGCGTTTGGCAAAAGATTGGATATTAAAAAGGGATTTCTAAACCCATAGTTTATATGGGTTTTGAAACATGCGTTTTTTGATAACTTTTTGGTCTTAGTGACAGACACCATACCTAAAAAACAAGTTATAGCGAAAAGATGTAGGTAACTAAAAATAAACATTGTTGTTGGAAAAGGCTCCTTTGTTCTGGACCACTATTTCATACAACATACCCTATAATTTTTACCCTGTAATTTTATGAGCTGTGCACAGCACAGAGACAGCTTGCCAGAGTAAATGTCACAGACTACTTTTACTTACTTATAAGTTTCCACAATAGCCTATAATTCAGCGGTCCCCGAATGGGGTTCCGTAAGGGGCTCTCAGAGGTTCCGCGAAAATTCATGAGATTATAAATTCAGGATATACATATACCTACTTATCTTTTTGTTCTAAGTTCTAACTAAATAAATATTGTATACTTATCTTAAGAGTCCTTCTTTTAAAGTTAGACTAACTTACAAGATATAAACACCACGCCAAAAAGCCTCGCAAAAGTTCCGCCCAAAAACAATGAACCAAAAAGGCTTCCGTAGCCAAAAAACCGCTGGCCTACATACATACAGTGAATTTGTTTTAAGTACCTAGGTAAAAATCAATAAAATTATTACAAGTATAAGTGTACCAAGTCTTATACTTAACATTAATTGTATTATTATGCCAGCAAAGTGTCCGAGACCATCGCTGGCCTCGCGCTGACTGACGCTTGACTGATGAAATCCCATTACACGTTCATTCAAAAGTCATGACTGATGGTTGCATGATGAATATTCAAACAGTTGTCAGTCAGCCTCATGCAACCATCAGTCACCCCATTACACGGTAGGTTAATCGTCAGTCACGGCCGTGACTGACGATTAACACCAGGCGCGCCGCGCGTAGAGTTATGATTATGAACATACGAACTGTAAATTAAAATGATATTTCTAGTAAAATCTAACGAATTATCAAAAGAAGTAGAACAAATGTTGTTGTTTATGATGTTGGTAATCTACTTCTACGAGGTTGTTGGTGTTTTACAAATATGTAAAACACCCTGTATATTCTGATAAACTAGACTACTTTATGATTGTTATGTCTTGTCTTTAAACCTTTATAAAGATATGCTTCGAATTATCACTTTTTTCTTACAAATGTGCTATATAATTATTTACATTGTACTTTGTGGTTTATATTTCTTTATATTAACAAAATAAACTAAAATAATATTACTTTACAGATATTTCATTATTGAGATCTAGTGATGAGGACGAGAAGAAACCGAAGAAGAAAAAGAAAAAAGTAGTTTATTTTAACGAGTGCACCGAAGAGCAACCTTTATCAGAAGATATTCCCGAGGAGAAAACCATAGAATCGAAAGAAGCCAAATTACCAGAAAAACAAAAGCCCAAACTTGTGGCACAGAAAATCGAAAAGAAGACAATGAAAATAAGTGAAGCTCAACATGCCGAAAGTATTGAAGGGCCACAATTTTCGAAATTAAAATTAAAGAAACCTTCGCAAAAACCAAAGCAGGAATTAACATCTGTGACTTTACCGAAATTCCAACTTAAAAGTCGCATAAGACATATTACGGACTGGCCTCCATTAGAAATAAAACCAGTCATCACATATTTAGGCAGTATACGCCAAAATGGAGATTTGTCTAGGAATATAAAAGAAGCAGCTAAGCTCAAGAAAAAGAAACCTAAAATCAAAGAGATTCCAGATTATGATGTAGAGCTAGAAAAATTCGAAAAAATGGACTTCACTTCTGAAAATGAAAAGCCACTTGATGTGGAAGAAGAGAAGGGAATTCCAATGCCTATAGGTGATATTGAAATGTCTAAAGATATACCTCCTAAATCAGAGAATGAGAAAGAACCATCAGCTATTCACGAAAGTAAAAACGCGCCGTTCCAAGATGCAGAAGTAATTAAAGAGCGTGAAGCTAGCCCTAAACTTGTACAAGTACCTGAAGAAGTTAAAGAAGAACCTGAACCTGAAAAAGTTGAAGTTAAAATGGTGACAGAAGAAATTATTCAGGATAAAGACGGAACAGAAGATAACGAAAAACCAGAAAAGCCTGCCAAGCCAAAGAAAAAGGTGATAAAGAAACCAACGAAGCCACGCACTGAAGAGGTTGAAATAACAGAAAACACAAACGTAAATGAAACAGAGACGACCAGCATTTCAGAGGATCAACCCAAAATTGATGAACCATTAACAACAACGAAAGAAGACGCGCATATACAAGATGATAAACTAGTTGCGACGTTAAAAAAACAAGAAGAAAAACCCATCAAGACCGAAGAAGTCGTAAAAAGCGTAGAGAAAAAAATAAAAAAGACAAAAAAGAAAGAAATTGTGATTCCAGATGATGCTCAAGACGAAAAAGACACTTTAACAGAAGAAACCACCTCAGAGAAGGTGGAGACGCCAGAAGAAATCACATTGCGTAAAGAAGATGAAGTAATCGAAGACAAACCAGAGAAAAAACCCAAAAAGTTAAAGAAAATAATTGAGAAAAAAGACGTCATTCAACCAGATGTGTTAGTTTCAGAAGAAACACCGTCCGGAGAAACTCCTAAAGTTCTGGAAAAGAAACCTAAACTGAAATTGACTCCGATTAAAATAGAAAGAAAAACACTTGAAGTTAGTAAACCTCAACATGCAGAAAATATTGAAGGACCTCAATTTACAAAGCTTAAGTTGAAGAAAACTGTGACGAAACCAAAACAGGAACTAACTTCATCTACATTGCCGAAATTCCAACTAAAAAGTCGAATAAAATATATCAAGGATTGGCCACCGCAGTCTATTCAACCCGTCATTAACTTTTTGGGCAGCATACGACAAAACGGAATATTATCCAGAAATATGAAAGAAGCAGCAAAAATTAAAAAGAAAGTTTTCAAACAACCACAATTACCCGATATTGAAAAAACCGAACTAGAAAAACCTATGTTTGGTCATGAAGACATAGTCGAAGCTACGCAAATCAAAGAAATGCAGTCAGATGAAGTACTAGAAAGTGATAAAGAGGAAGAACCTGAAGAATTTATTATAAAACCACGCCGACCCAGTGCGAAAAAGACTGAAGAAATTGTAGATGAAGTCACAATAAAGAAAAAACTTAAACCACTTCGCAAATCTTCTGTTACACTTCCTGAAATCACAGAACCTGAAAATGTTACTTTCAGACCTAAAACTACTAAGACAAAGGAGGATGTAGAGCAGGAATTCAACATACAATTGGATTCGTATGCAGAAGAAGAAATATCGATGTCTAGTAAAGTCAAACTAAAACCTCATAGACAGCCAACCTTTAATGAAGAAGCAAATGAAACGTCCATTAAATTTTACACAGAGGAAGAAGATAGTGAGCCAAATATTGTAGAAATCGTTGAAAGTGATAATGAAGAAGATAACTTGACTAACCTAATGGTTCCACTAAAAAGGCCGCAGCTAAAAAAAGAAATTTCTAAAGAAATTACTTCAAGTATTACAGTATCTAAACCAAAGAAACCAGAAGAAGTGACAGAAATAACTCAAGATGTCAATTTGACAATAGAACGTAAACCAAAATACGTAATTGACGACCAAGAAGAAGTAAGTTATGATGTTAAGCCTCAAACAGATCAGTTTACACAAGAAGAATTATCTCTTTCAAGTAAAATTAAACTGAAACCTAAGAAGAGGGTTACTTTATCGGAAGCGGCAGATGAAGCCTCCATACAAATAACTCAGGAAGTTGAAGATGAGAGCCAAGCTGAAGAAATAATAATCAGTGAAGCGGAATCAGATGACAATGTTGAAATGGTGATAAAACGTAAAATTAAAAAACCAAAATATGAAGTAAGTGAAATAGAAGAGTTGAGTGTTGAACTTAAACCAAAAAGAATCAACGCAGACACATACGACGAGGAGCAGCTCACCATTTTAGCTAAACGCAAACCCAGGAAACCATCGCAAATACAAGGTAGGTCATATCTACACTTTTATTAATATTTTACTTTAGCGCAGTCGTAATTTTACTGAGACAATTATATAATAGAAAAGTTAATAAATAAATACTTATCCACAACATTTGATACTAGAACAAATTAAATAAAACGAATCATAATAAATCTAAACAAAAGGGCGTATGGATAGCCAATAGTTTATTATATTTCAAAGCATGAGTGTAGGTAGACTTCGTGAATCAGAGATAGGTTGTCTATCACAAAAGCAAAAAAGCAACGATATAATAAAATCGTGATAAAATATAATAATATAATATCGTTTATAATATTTGTGTGTACTTCACAGAAGCGGATGTCACCGTCAGCATTTCGAGAGAACAAGAGTTTCCAGGTACTATCATGAATATATATAATAGTTAACGAGCTAAGACAAAACACGAAGGGGTTGTATCGTTTCATCATAGAGTTCCTGTCTTCTTCTTTCGGCTTTATCATCAGACACCATAATATTGCATTGCCTTTCAGTTCTGACCTATGTTTGAAATTGAAATTGAAATATTCTTTATTTAAATAAGCTCACATAATAAGCGTTTTTAAATCGTCAATTCTTTTACCCTACTACCCATTATGACGTCTTTTAACTAACAAGAAAAATGGGCGCTAAAAACATGCCAGCTTTATCAGATGGAACGATATTTACAAACATATAATATATATCGTTTCCAGACATTATGTTAACATAGATTAACAAAAAAAAACATTTTTTAATTAACACATTTCATTATGAATCAATTTACAGGGTTCAAGCTAAGTTCAATTTTTTTTAAGTAATTATACAGTCTAGGCTCTTACAAAAAAAAATCTATTCATACAATTCGATATGCGTAAAGATAGGTAGTCAGAAGCAGACCCATTCCCACTGGCAGCACCCGTTTACGAGCATGACGTGTGAACCAGCCATCGCTTCGCTCAACCATATTTGAGGGAACGTAACGACCCGCCTCACACGACAGCTCCGCAGAAATGATTAAAGAGAGCATGACATACTTAGGCTACACATGTTAAGGCATCGAATTGAAAACAAATATCCAAAAGCTTTCCATGGGCCTTTTACAAAACTACTGACTAAAGAAAGTAAAAATATTGCAATCAATAATAAACATATTTTTATATATATATATACAACGCCCTTAAGAGGTGTAAATTTTTAGTATGTTGTGGGTGATAATTTTTCTCAGGAACGGCTATAGATACGAATTTCAAATTTAGACAGTGAATACTAGAGGATATTCTCGAATAAACTGTAGAAACAGAAACATAATGGAGACAACTTTCCTCGATAGAATTAATTCTCGAAATCACCTCTCCAAAAACACGTTTATTGATTTTACTTTGAAATCACTAGATATTATGGTGTATTTTTTTTACATCATTTGGTGTATTAAACTTAAACAAAATGAAGTATCGTTTTTATTTTCAATAAAAATGGTTACATTTTGAGTTATTTTAGTTTTTAGCGTTTGTCGCTTACGTTTAATTTCTGAGCAAGTCGTGCGCTCATGCCTTCCCTTTTCTTCGTATGGAGCGCATCACTGCCGAGTCGGCTGCGGCTATCTTTGAAGGGAGGACGTTTCGCTCACCTCGGTCGCCGCTCACGCACAATATTTATTATTTTAAATACTGCATGGTATTCAACAGCGGGTTTAGGTCTAGTTTTTCAAGTGTACGCATTTAAATTTACTGGATAATTCCCTTTGCATTTAAGAAGATGAAAAGATGATGAATAAGAGGAAAAAGAAAAAAATATAGAATTTTTGGTTTTAGGTATTCACAATGCTATACCTAATTTATATTTTTTTTTAAATTGTAAGGCAAAAAATTATGAACATGATCGAGTCTAAAAGAGGTAAGGACAAATAAATAGGTATAATAGGATAGGTCTAAATATCTAAATTATCTTCTCATCACAACTTAGTTGATTAGTTTAGTACCTACTAGGATTTTACAATGCATGGAAGCGGAGCATAGTGGGTCGAATTTCAAATTTTAGTGACATACCATACCTACGTACGGAATTACCTATTTATTTTTTCATATTTTTCTTCCTGTCGATGATTAGACCTCATTGGTCTTGATAAAAATAATTTATACTTGTATTTTGTTCTATAACATTTGATTTCGATGTAGAATAATTAAAGGTTGAAAAATCTTACAACAGTCCTCGCCTCGCGGCAAGTTGTGAGCGCTGGCCTTGGAATGTACAGTAGAACTTTTTGGGTCAGTTTGCACAGGGGAAGCCTGCGCCTACGTCTCGCACTCCCTACATGTGTAGTAAGCTCCACATTTCCTGGGCACTCATAACTCGCCGCGAGAATTTTACGATATGTTTGATTTTTTGTAACTTTTACCTATTGTCAATACGCTACTAAGAAGTAGCGTACTGACAACAGGTGTTTTAGCTCTACTCGCGCGCGAAATTTCTTGACAGAAGCAGACCCATTCCCACTGGCAGCACCCGTTCAAGTTCAAGTCTCTAGCTCATCGGGAAGCTAGTATAAAATCGTTCGCAAACTTTGTGGAGAAACAAACAAACGAGAAAGCAACCTAATAAAAACGTGTAAACCTACTTTACATAAGAACGCTCAAGGGTGTCAGCGCGACACGCTTTCTAATCTTGTTTGTTTAATAATGTCAAAATATCATAAAAATAAAAAAAACATAATATGAAGACACGAAAACATGCTTCACCTTCATTTGTATATATACTGTCCGACGGACTATCTGTGAGCAACTCATTAACTATACAATAGCTTTTACTTTTTTTTTACATCATAATTTCAGTTTTGACATTTGGGTTTGTATTTGAATGCCTGATCAAACATTCCAAATATTGACGTGTTGGTTGTTTGTTAAGACACGCCGCTGGATGTCCGAAGCGGCGACACTGTGTTCGCCGTGTACTCCTACGTGGCCGAAACCGATGAAGCCATCAACTTGGTGGAGGGCGAAAGACTCTATATATTAGGTAATAACGACAAATTAACTCTTGTCCCATCCTCTTACCATTTCTAGTCATATTAATCATTATCAATATTCAAACCATTATTACAACTACAATCTTCATTGTCAATATTGACATACAATGTAACTTTAATAATAAGAAGTGTTGCACTCATTCGAGTTATTGATTAGAATATGAACTTAAGAGATACAATAAAAAGGTTTTTACTGATCAAAGCAGTTTATGATTGATAGTAAGTAGGTATAATTATAGATTTAACAATATTATTTCTATTAACTCTTCAGAAACAACAAATCAAGATTGGTGGTTTGTACGTAAGCATCTTACAGAAGAAAAAGGCTGGGTTCCTGCTCAATACCTGATGGATGAAGCGAACTATACTCTCTACCTACAGAAGAAACTAAATGAAAAGATCGACAAGTTGCCAGTCTTTGAGAGTAAGTATGATCATGATATAATATAGATTTTAAAAGTTTAATAATTTTTCGTTTTTTTTAATATAAGTTCAAACTAATTTTATTTGAATAAGATATTGTTCAAAAGCTTGAACAGTCAACTTTCGGACTTTTCATCAGTTAGATTAGAAAGAAATGGAGTTTCATACAAAAATATGCAAAATTCTAACTGACACACGGTGAATAGGCGAATAAGTGAATTCGATAGTAAAGTCAGCAAGTTGACTATTACAGCATTCGAACAATATCAGATTCAAAAATATCAGATTGATTTTATCATAAAAATATCTTTCAAAAGTCAGCTCATGGAATACTATAATATAGTGGCCCCTATTTTTACCGACTTCCAAAAAAGGAGGAGGTTCTCTGTTCGTCTGTATATTTGTTTTTATTGTGTATGTCCACCGATTACTCGAAGACGGCTGGACGGATTGAAATGATTCCATTAGGTAAACTCCCAAGTTGGTCCCATTTTTTATCATTTGGAAATCGGTTTAGTACTTTTTAAGTAATCTTGAAAAAAGCACGAAAATAGTATGATTTTGTGTGAACTACCTCGATGATATGGTCTTCTTTGTTTATGAACTGAATAAGATAATTATTTTTTTGTTGGAAGAGGGATATCTTATCTTATCTATCTATCTATCTTAAGTGTAGTTCTTTAACCCACTTAAAAATTGAGGTTCTCAGTTTGACCTGTATGTATGTTTCTTCGCGATTGTCTCACATTTGGCTGAGCCGATTTTTCTACCTAAATAATATACCAACACTACTTAATACAGAAGGTACCTACACTAAAAATAAAAAATTGTTTAAAAAAACAACAAACCGACTTCAAAAAACCTACCTCTAACCTCTAAAGGAGTTTGTACTCCAGCCCCACCCGACATCAGGAGACGTGTTTTTATTATTACGAATATTATTTCTTGCTTTTTAGAGGTAGGTTTTTTTAAGTCGTTTTTTTACATTATTATTATAATACGTCAACAGAACCAGCATCAGAGGAGCAAGCAGTGGCACCAATCTTCGTCGAGAAACTACGACCAAAGCATACACCTGATGGTTCTACTGTGCAGTTTGAGTGTCAAGTGGAAGGTCATCCGCGACCGCAAATCACATGGTTCAGACAAACAGCTATTATCAAACCATCGCAAGATTTCCAAATGTATTACGACGATGATAATGTAGCCACTTTAGTGATTCGCGAAGTATTCCCGGAGGACGCAGGTACATTCACTTGTGTAGCCAAAAATGCTGCCGGCTTTGCATCTAGCACTACGGAGCTCATAGTTGAAGCTCCGCTATCTGACCACGGTTCTGAAATGACAATTTTATCGAGAAAAAGTCTTTCTCGCGAATCGTCACTGGCAGATATACTTGAGGGTATTCCGCCTACATTCTCAAAAAGACCAAAGGCTCAGTACGTTGATGAAGGCACACAAATATTCTTGGAATGTCGACTAGTCGCTATACCAGAGCCTGATATAGCTTGGTTCTTCAAAGGTGAAGAAATTGTTCCGGATGAGAATATTACTGTTGTTACTGAGTCGGACATGCACATGTATTGTAGTGTGCTAAAGATATCAAATGTAAAGAAATATCAAGAAGGCACATACACTGTTTTAGCTGTGAACAGAGAAGGCGAAGCCAGCTTACCAATTGTATTAAAGATAAAAACTGGGCAGAAAGAAAAACCGCAGGTCATAGAACCATTGAAAAATATGACCATCAGAGAAGGTGAAAGTGTTGTATTAACTGCACAAGTTGTAGGTAATCCACAGCCAAAAGTAACTTGGTATAAAAATAATGAGCCTATCAAAAAGCAAACAACAAAATCTGACGGTGATACTCATACAATAACAATACTCAAGCCTAAAAAGGGCAAAGATGATGGTGTATATACTCTCAAAGCCGTAAATTCTGAAGGTTCTACTGAAACTTCTGCTGTAATAACGATAGAGGGTAAGTAATGCAATCTATATCTGTCTGTTCCTGAAAATTTGCGTCAATTTTGGCTAACTGGCTAGCTACCTATATGAAACAAACTTCACTAGTTTCAAATAGCTTTTATCTTCTGGTATATTTTTTATTAAATTTATAAGGGTTCCGTTTTTTGCCTTTAGGCTACGGAACCCTAAAAAGGAACAGAATCTAAATAATTAAAACAAAGTAGGGTTAGTTAGGCGGCCATTACATGCTCATGCAAGCGTCAGTCAAATTCCATCAGTCATGAATTACGTTTGACTGACTGACTGATGGAAAGAAGAAATCAACTTCATGCAAGCATCAGTCACTACATTACACGGTAGGTTAATCGTCAGTCACGGCTGTGACTGTGGTTAAACTGACAGCAAAATCTACCGTGTAATGGCTCACCATTTATAACTCCACAATGGCTGAACTAATTTGGATTAAATTTGACATACAGATAGTTACATAGTTTACAGCCTGGGGCCTTACAATGAGCTCTTATAGCAACCTCAAAGTAATGTTGTTATAGGGACAGAGTAATGTTGTTATAGGGACAGAGCTATACATCGCGTATAGCGCCATCACATTTACAACATTGCTTCGATATTACTTTTGACAGTCATTGTAGGGGGGCTGGAATAAAACAATGTATTCTTTGACAGTTCATCAACCTTATGTCATTGTAATAAAAGTCAATATCGGTCAAAAGTGCTTACATATTAATGAAGTCGACTGTACTCATAAAAGTTTATTTGTCGTATAATTAAGCAGTTTTAATTTAATTTAAAATAATAATTAGAACTGCTTATTGCATTCACAATGCTATTTTTATGTATTAAGACAATTAATATTAGAAAAAATACTCCCACTAGCGACTTGGTAGCATAATTGGTTAGTGCATTGGGCCGGAATCCCAAGGGTACGGGTTCGAATCCCGTCTAAGCTGCTACGGGGGAGTCGATTTTTTCTAATATTAATTATCAGTTTTAATATGTTATTTAAAAATATTTCAGAACCTACAGAAGAAAACGCTGAACCACCTTTGTTCATCAATAGATTCCAGGAGATTACTGTTAAAGAAAAAGAAGTTATTAAATTAGTTGCAAGAGTTACAGGTTTTCCTGTACCAACCATAACATGGTACAGAAATAATCAAATAATAACTCCATCAGAGACGGTCACCCAAAACTTTGATGGTGAAAATATTGAATTGATAATCACGAATGTTGATTCTGAAATTGATTCCGGAGACTACAAATGCGTTGCTTCAAACAGCGCAGGGAAAGCATCACATGGAGCACGTGTAACTATAGATGTTGATAAGGTAACATTCATTAAGAATTTGAAAAAATCGTACGAAATCGAAGAAGGAAAAACAGTAGTACTTGAATGTCAAACCTCTCACACAGTTTCGACAAAATGGTATCACAATAACAAAGAGCTTAGTGGCATGGACCATAGGGAAATAATTCAGGAAGGACGAGTTCATAAACTAAGAATAAAGAAAACCAAATTGACTGATGTAGGCAGCATAAAATGTGTTGTCAAAGATCAAGAAACCAGCAGTAAGTTAATTGTTCATGAAACTGTACCTGAATTTACTCGGAAGTTGCAAGACTTCGAAGTGAAAGAAAGAGATATTGCAATTCTGGAAGTCGAAATAAATTCGGAGACAGCGGACGTATTCTGGGAAAAAGATGGCGAAAGAATAAAATCCAAGAAAAATAAATATGATATTGAGAAACGAGGAAACGTACGAAAGCTTCTTATACGAAATACTTCAGTTCACGATGAAGGTGAATACATGTGTATTTTACGAGATGATTCATGCACCGCTGAAGTAACTGTGGTAGAACTACCACCAGAGATCATTTCAAGGCTTCTAGATCAAAAAGTAAGCAAAGGTAATAAAGCTACATTTGAAATTGAACTCACTAAGGGAGACGCACTTGTTCGTTGGTTTAAGGATGGTACAGAAATTCAATTCTCCAATCACATGCAACTTACAATAGACGGCAAGAAACAGAAACTAAAGATATATGACTGTGAAAATAGTGATGCTGGTGAGTATTCGTGTGAAGTGGGAATCGACAGATGTGCCGCAAAACTGATTGTTGAAGAACCTACAATTGATTTCGTGCTTCGGCTTCCGGAAGTAATAGTTGTGCCAGCAAACAGTGACGCTTATTTGACTGTTGAAATACCTGACGAAACATTAGATGTCACTTGGTTCAAGAAAAGAACTGTCATTGAAGATACTGAAAAGTATACACTTATCACAGATGTAAATAAGCGTACCCTAATTATAAGAAAATGCACAGAAGAAGATCAGACCGAATATACATGCACTTTACTAGATGCCAGATGTTCTACGAAACTTAAAGTTGAAGGTGAGTTAAAATCTTGTATGCTTTCATATAGGTTCACGTAATATTGTCGTCAACACGTGCTTGAAAAGCAATTTTTCATTTTATTAATAATAAAAATCATTTGTGACTAAAATATCATATTATATTGACATTTTATTTTGTAAATGACCGTCTGTTGTCCAAAATAAAATAAAAATATCATTTAGATTATTAAGTATGATAGCTACACGCTACACCTACTTGAATATCAAATATATAAACAAATAAATATTGTCAAATCAATCTCAAAACATGAAACATTGGGCTCATTAGATATTTCAATAACATGTTTTTTTTTTAATTTCTACATACATATTATACTAGGCTTTAAATGTCACGACCTGTCGATTTGCTACCACTTCGATTTTGTAAGCTTCAGATTTCATGAACGAACGAAGCTCATAAACTTTTGCATTGATAATCGATTGATATAATAAACAATCTTAGAAATGTGTTAGATAGATCTCTGTCACCATAATTAATAAGCTTGTGGCATTAGTATTTTATATTTTGTAAAAAGTTTTACGTGAATGAATATTTATACACTTTACAGTATTAGAGTCGCCGCCCAGAATTATATCGTTTGAGAAGGAATACCGAGTCAAACGCGGTAATGACGTCACTTTACTAGTTGATTATGACGCTATACCTCAACCTAATGATGAATGGGTTGTCAACTCTAAAATCATCAAGAAATCAAAACATACAAAACCTTCAATAGATTCAAAGAACGCTAGTTTAACTATCAAGAAACTAGAGCATACTGACGCAGGCGTCTATAAGCTTAGGCTAGAGAATAACTGTGGAGATGCGGAAGTGGAGATATCTGTCCTTGTCCTAGGTAAGCCCGAAATTGTGCTAGTGTTTCTTTTTAAATATATTTCTATTAAAATTGTATGTTGCAATCAATTAACACAAATAATACAATGTTGTTATTTTTTAGACATACCATCGAAACCAGGAATACCAAACGTACTGGAGACCGGTGACACTTCAGTGAACATCTGCTGGGAAGAACCTGAAAATAATGGTGGCTCTGAGATACAGTGTTACATTGTAGAATATCAACAAATCAATACGACTGAGTAAGCAATATTGTAATAAAATAAATTAAGAAACTAAAAAAATCTTAGAGTGTTATTATGATAATTTCGACTTTATTTTTAGATGGCTGTCTATAGAAAACGTTACCAAAACACAATACACCATTGAAAAATTGACAAACAAGTCATCATATAGATTCCGCGTGTTCGCAATTAATGAAGTAGGTGTTAGTGAATCTTCAGATATTTCAGAATTTGTCAGAATTGAAAAGATTTCAAAATCCCAGGCCCCTACTGTTGAAAAGCCATTGAAGGATCTAGTCAGTGCTCCAAGTGAGGACGTAGAATTGTCATGCATATTCGGTGGTGTTCCACAACCCAAAGTGGCATGGTTCAGAAACGGAAAGTCATTGAAAACCGCTAAAGCATCTTACGTGAACCGCGTAGCTACTCTCGTTGTCAATGCGACGGAGACGACCGAAGGAGAATATAAATGTATCGCATCCAACGAAATTGGGGAGGCGGAGACCTCTTGTACTTTGGAGGTACAATTAAAACCGATTATAAATATTCCCGAAAAGGAAATCAACCAGAAATTGCGTGTGGGGGAGGAGTGGTCGGTGACCGCTAGCTTACAAGGCATTCCCAAGCCATCGGTAGCATGGTACAGAAATGGATCGAGAATAGAAGAATCCAAAGAAATAGAGATAACGATCGAGGAAGAGTACAATACAATAAGAATAAAGGAGCTGGACAGATCGCACACCAACAAATACACAATCGAAGCTACTAACAAAGCTGGTACTAGTTCTGTAGAACTCACGCTGAGAGTATACGGTAAGTACATTTATTTATCAATTATCTGTAACACTTTACGGCAAACAGAGATACGATTTCCAATCTAAAAGCCAAGTTGTACGAACTTTATGTTCTGGCAGTTAAATTTAAATAAATATATTTTTTTTGTTATAATTCTCTGCTGGGTAAGTTTAAGAGATAAAGATAAGATAAATAAAGAATTTAAATTAGGTATATTATATTTTTAACTTTTCTACAAAAAATATTCTGCGGTTAATAATCATACTGATTGTTTTGATTTGATCTTGGTTTTAATAATTATGTAGTCATGGATGTAAGTGATACTCAGATTTGTGGCCAAGATCTTCATAGCCAATCTATGCAATTGGCCATTTTTGTTTTACAACTGAACTGTTCCACTCGCTATTCTGGTGCAGCAGTTCTTGTTAATTTCGAGCAGTCTTTAAAGTAACCTGACGATTCTAGATGACACAGAGCGCCGTAGCAAATCCAAATCTCCAGGCGAGGAATATTTGGGTAACACTCCACCAATGGCCCTTTGACTGTACCTTTTTTAGCCTAATCTAATTATGGTATCGTTATTACCAGTCTAATTTTACAAGGGCATCTCGATTTTAGTGCTAAACAGATTAACATATTACTTGGAAATAGAAACTTCCACCTACATCTAAAAACTAAATAAAATAACAACCAATAAAAATGTCCCAATAAAATAGCCCTTATTTACAAATTACCTTTTATTATTTATACTGAATGATAAATGCATGTACGAATCGATGGTTATACTCTAAAATCTGTTTCGTTCGTAAAATGGAATCATCAGCTCAGATCGATCCTCTCAGACCTCATACGAAAGGGAAAATAAAATATATATTTTTTGTCTAGTACCTACACCGGCATGGCAAAGCTTTAAAAATATAATTCAATCAATTAAAGAGTTTCTGCTTTTCAGATAAACCAAGCAGGCCCGAAGGGCCTGTCATTATGAGGGAAATCAGTAGGGAATCGGTCACCATAGAGTGGAAACCTCCCCTCGATGACGGTGGCTTGGAGTTGACCAAGTACGCGATCGAGAAGCACGAGCCAGAGATTGACCAGTGGGTGAAGGTGGCAGACGTCGACAAGAGTGTGGAGACTTACTGCATCCAGAGACTGAACGAGAACTGCGAGTACATGTTCAGGGTAATGGCGCAGAATCCGATAGGATACTCGGAAGCACTGGAAAGTCAACCGATCGTATTGAAGACCGCGCTTGGTGAGAATATTTACATTAAATTAAATTATAATCAGTTGAAGATAATCATACTACTTGACTACTAATCAGATATGAAGGTTAAATCCTTTGTCCATTTTCAATACAACATCCGATAAGAAATATTTAGACAGTGTGTAACATTAAACAGGGTAAAACACAAAATGTTTAAATTGCTATACGCGAGTATTAAGGGAGTCCGCTGCGATAAGCGGGATCCCGCCCCGCGGATACGCGGCGCGCGAATATCGATTGCTGGTTTTCTGACGTGCAGACCCGCATGTCGACCCGCGCGCGTGTCCCGCTTAACGCAACGGACGCCTTAGGTACCATTAGCAACTGCGTCGCGTAACCACTCCTAAAGTTAAAATCGCTTGCACGCCGTGCTGACATACGTTGAGTTCGTGCAGGGGCGGTACGCGTGCACGCGAATTCGCTGTTGCCCATAATACATAGATGTGATCCACAAAAGGAGATCATATTTCGTATGACCTTCACAGTGGACAATTCCTTACGCACAAAATTGTTCTGCGCATGCCTTACGAGAGGGTTACTCCTTTTTTATTTATTTATTTATTTGCAGCATGCAACAATATAGTCCATAGATGTATACCTTAAAAACATAATATACTGTATTAAAATTAGAACAAACAATATTTAATTTTGTTAGTTAATAACTAATAGTAATGTTAGTAAAAAAATTGACACTATTTTCTGTGTCGAATCGGGAGCACAGGGCAACGTTCCTCGGAAGCGCCTGCACACCACCCCCTGCGGCCAGAAGTCTTCCTTGACGAAATGGTCTAGCCTTGCTGTCGGGATGCGCAACACAAAGTTAGCTTTTTCTTGATGTACTTCATCACGTCCTGCACGATGGGGATGTGGTGTAGGCGGGATAGGTACAGCGCCGTGGCCGCTATGGTACGAGGAGTTCGCAGCAGGAATTTGGGCCCTGTCGATGCGGTGCCATGGTAATTCTGCCTCGTTCGCTGACGCTGTCGCTTTCTGTTCCGAATCTCGAGGAAACCGTTTTGATCTTGACCCGGTCGGACGTCACGTGATTCTGCGAAGGGGGTTTGTCATCGGCGAGAGCTTGCTGCTGCGACTGCGGCCTTGAGTTGTTGGCGGCAGCAACAGCAGCAAGTTTTGTTTACGGGTGCACACGTCTCACCGTATTTTTGGATGTTTTTTGAATTTGAATTTCAGAATCACTTCGGCCATACTCGCCTTTAGTGACACGATGTTCTACAGGACGCAGGTCACATCGACGTGATCGAAGGTGACGGGAGGCAGCTTGTTGAGGTCCCTTGCCACGAAAGTCGGCACGTCGTCGGAGTCGGTTTCCTCGAACAGGGTGATGATCTCCTGCAGGCTCTTCTGACTGAGGCACCATCTGGTCACTCTTTCCGAGAGACACGTACAAAAGTTTCTTTGCTATTGCCACATTGTACTTGTTGAAGTTGAACTTTCAGCAGTGCGCTCACTTCATCCATGAAGTCCAGCTTTTGTTGTAGAAACGCCAGAAATAATTCATTTGCCACTACTTTCAGTCATGGCTCTATACGAACAGCGGCAGTTAGCCGCGTTACGCATTCTACTAATTGTTAGTACGCGTCTGCACCGATTGGCATCGCATACATGACTGAGCTAACTTTTATGCTAGATACAATACACAAGACAGCCATAATTATAAAAAAAAATTGTCTCGCAGACGTTCCATCGCCACCTGTCGGACCGTTGGGCCTGTACGGGATCGACGGCAACTCTGTCACCGTTACTTGGTACCCATCCGAGAGAAACGGAGGGTCACCTATCCTGGACTACAGCGTGGAGATCAAACAGGAGAGCAAGAAGTGGAAGCATGTCGCCACCGTCACGGAGACTAGCGCCAGGATAGAGAAACTTACCATGGACGTCACTTACCAGTTTAGGATATGTGCAAGGAACGAAATAGGCACTAGCCAGCCTTACATTTCCGATGAAAAGATCACCATCGGAAAAACTTTGAGTAAGTTTTTATTGATAATGTTCATATAGTGCCTACAAGTGACATAAAAAAACTTTTCTAAAAAATGATAACTTTTGGATTGGATCGAAAAATTGGTTACGAATCTTTCGGGATATCCATTTGAAAATAATTATCGACATCAAAATCGTTACTATACCTACGTCTAGGTCTAGCATGCATTTGCATGATAAATAGTGATATTTAGTGTGATCATATAAGTTAACAGCTCTTTACCATCTCCTTCTTCTTATCGAATGAGGATTAGTGGCCACCTCTGGTGTTATAGTTTATCAAGCCACCTGTAAGGCCTCTAACTTGCCTTAACGACTGTTATCAGATGACAACAGCCGGGAGCACGGAAGCGCTCAGTTGTAATGCCACTTTAACGGTCACCCATCCGACACCCGACCGGACCGAGCGTTGCTTAACAAACGTGATCGAGTACGATCAGTCTGTCAAGTTCCGCCATGAGCGCTTCAGCTCAACAGCTCTTTACCATAATTACTATGTTTATTTCAGCGGCGCCGTCGCAGCCGCTCAACTTCGTGGTGCGAGAGTCGACGTCCCGCACTGTGGCGCTCCAATGGGCGGCTCCGGAGAGCGATGGAGGAAGCCCAGTTACCAGTAAGTCAGATTATAAAAAAAATTAAGCTCTCATAACCGCCTCTGTGGTCTAGTGGTTCGCCCACCCTAGTAAGACGCAGAGGTCCCGGGATCGATTCCCAGGGGGTACAATTTGTACTCGGTTTGGTGGTGGGGCTTATTTCAAGTCTGCCTGGCTAGCTACCTACCACCATCCTACCTACCTAAGTCTGACGCCATAGCAACAATTTAAAAATTGTTGTGTTCCGGCAGTTAGAGGTAAGATAGCCAGTTCCTCAGTGATGAGGATTCCGGGTGTAGTGCGCTTCCACCTTCGGCCTTAACATCAGGTGAGGTGAAGGCCAAGCACCTACCCCGTTGTGCATAAAAAAATATAAAGATCCTAATTGAACTAAACTTTTATATTATGCACTAGCGTGCATATTATGCATTATGCACTTCGGTTCCTTCTTTTTATGCCAAAAGAGATTCCAACAACATCCAAAAGAAAACGAATACATAACAGTCCTCACCTCCATTTGCTCCAAAAGACTTTTTCCCTCCCGTTCGTCCCGTCCCGTTTATTTTCTCGCGCGTTAATTTTTTGCGAAAACTCCTAAGATATTTATTTAAATGGTATGGTGTTAATGGTTAAAATAATGTGCATAAAATGCTTAAGATAACTAACGTATTTAATTTGATTAGGATTAATACTGTATCCTTCTAAATAGCTTTCCAAATTACCGCTTTGTACTTGACAATTTTTCTAGAAGATATAATGGGTTTATAGTAAGCTATTCTTAAAAGATAGATAATATGCTATCGCGGACTTTTTTGTAGATCTATAAAAGAAAAACAATTCCATCATACAATATTTTGTTATAGCTCAAAAGGTTAAAGCAGCGTTTTCAATGCAAGCTCCCAGTCGGCTTAATATTTGCCGACCTCTTCAACAATTATCGTCATAATTCTACTAATTTACGTAAAACCTCAGCTTATTATACACCTATAACCTTCCTCAGGAATCACTCTATCATTTAGTGAAAACCGCATGAAAATCCGTGCAGTAGTTTTTGAGTTTATCGCGAACAGACAGACCGACGCGGCGAGGGACTTTGTTTTATACTTAATATGTAGTGATTAAACTTGCAGAAGAAGGTTTTTACGACGTGATGTTTTGCAAAATCGGCAACAATTTCGTACACTTACTTACGGCTTCATTTATAAGAATAAGCAATTTAATACATTATTTACATTATGATTTCAGATTACATAATCGAGTACAAGACTGTAAAGGGCAAGAGTTGGACGAAGGTGGTGACTGTGGGCGGCGCGGCGAGGGACTACCGCGTGGAGAACATCAGAGAGAAAGAGGAGCTGGTGTTCCGAGTGTCTGCGGAGAATGCGGTGGGAGTCAGCTTGCCGGCGCTCTCGCAGACGGTGCGCATGGAAAAGCATGCCAGTAAGTGTCATTAGGAAGCTTGGTGTCGAAGTAACAAACGGTATACAATGTACACACACTCAGCATGATCAGGACCTGAGTGATGCAGTGGTCAACATGCCGCCTACCACGCAATTCGATTCCAGGCCGGGCAGAAATTGAAATGATGAATTTTAATTTCTGTGACGGGTCTGGGACTCTGGGTGTAGCTATGTATTGTATAATAAGTATATACCTATTTCGTATATAAGTAAGTAGTGTATCAGTTGTCTAGCACCCATATTACAAGCTTTTCTTAGTTTGGGGCTAGATTGCACTGTGTGAAATTGTCCAACCATTTATTTATTTATTTATGATGGTACCTACCTACTGATCTGTCTGAGCAGGCCATTCGTTCAGGCTTTTATCCTTCACAAGTTCCTACATACATAAGTAATTAAATCCATAAGAAACAACCTGATATGTTCTTGCCAGCTGTCCCGTCACCGCCCACGGCGCCGCTGGAGATAAGGACAGTGGGCAACAACATCGTGATGACGTCATGGGGCACGCCCGAGTGGGACGGCGGCGCCCCGTTGCTGGGCTACAACGTGGCCATTCGTGACGTCACCAAGACCATGTGGATGGAAGTCGGAACCGTGGACGCACACACGCTCAAGTTTGCCGTCCGAGACCTCAACGAAGACCACACTTACATGGTCAGGATCTACGCGCGCAACGAGATCGGCCTCAGCGAGCCACTTGAGTCCGACGAGCCCTTCAAAGTTGTGCCTGGTGAAGGTAAGACCTTTCTAAACTCTAGACTAAAGCATTACAATACCTTTAAGTAGGATGGGGTCAGAAAGATTAGACGCTGTAATAATCGAGAAACGCATTCACCGCGAATATCAGTTCAGACGCGAATTCTGTTGATAGGTGGCCGTGACGGGAATTTTGGAAATGCTTTTCATTTAGATTAGGAGGCCATAACAAAGGTAACGATCGCGTAAGTGGCTGACTCTGAGTTCACAGGATGGAGAGGCACTCGCTGATGCTAAATATGTCGGTCTGTTTGCGTGAAGTGGTTGCGTCCATTTTATATTTTTTTGGTAAGGATAACACATTTGTCAGCCTGCATATCAATCAAGGTACTACAAGCATTCATCAAAATATACCTATAGTTTCAGAATCCGATATTGAATATCAATAAATTATAGAATCGATGCGATATTGCAAAAAAGCGATATTACCCACCGCTAGTTCATTACCTACAAACATTGATTCCGTGATGTATAAAATTGTAAATAAACAGTAAGATAACCTAAAAATAGCCGGTCTTACCGAGTTGTTGAACTTTAGCTATCACGATCTCAAATAACACAAACAGAGTCCTGTTGCACTGTCACTCCCGATGAATAATCACAAGAATTAATAATTTGATAATAAGTAAGTACTGTTATTTGTTTTACTCCTATTACAAATTAGGTATGTAGACAAACAAACAAAGTATTGTCAAATTTTGGCGCGAGACGTGTGTACCTCTTGCAATGTCACCTTGACATAACTTTAGTTTTAATTCTAAATCTGTCGTCAAATGCGTAGGTACATACAGGCATACACCCATATCCATGTAGGTACAGCTAGTGATTATTTCCTCTGTGGGTACAGCAAACAAAAATCACTTTAACGATATTTTAAAACAAGAAAACTACCTTGGAATATATCCTAGACATTGACCTATACATACCTATTACACACGAAATAGTAGATTGTTATACAAGACGCTAAAATGACCCATTGCATACGAGGTAGTTTTATTCCCGAGCTTTAGCGAGGGAATAAATAGAAACCGAGTTACAATGGGTTTTAGCGTCGTGTGTTACAATATACTTTTCACTACGATTGCGAGAAAATAAAATACAATATTAAATAGTTTATACCTACTTCCGTCAACGAATCCACTCGTTCTTCTATCCTCCACTTCATAAACTTTTTGTACAATATTTAAATAAATGATTTGTGCTTGACGGCAAAAGATTAAAATGATTTCTTTCCTAATACAGTCACACAATTTAATCAGTTTGTAATTATAGAAAAATTCTAAAGAATTCGCGCCATGGTACCTTTTTTTAATTTCTGCTGTAGCAGCTAAGCAACACAAACACGCATTCTACGATTCACTCTGTACACAGAGTATAAATAAGTCTATGATTTCACCGAAGAGATGCTTTTAGTTCCATTTTCAAAAATAAGAATGAGAAACAGTATTAAGTCGAGCGAGTTTTTATTCGTGATTATGGATAAAGACTTTTTCGTTTTAGTGGGCTCATTGGTAATAGACAAACATTAAAAAAGAAAAAACTTTATCCCCTAGGGGTTATTATGCTATTTTATCTCGGCTCTTGTACGTTACAATGACGGACTTTTTGAGCAAGAGGAGTGAAAAAATATTTTTTAGGTCAGTGATCCTAGATATGATTGATAAATAAATTAACTTCGTTTGCTATAAATCCGCACGCAGCGCAAGGGAATATTTTTCTCAGTGACACAAATTCTCAGATTCACAGAGCAAACCTACCTACTGTTGAACCTATGTGTACCGTGTACCTGTCCTAAAATATACTGTGTAGGCGCCTTTAAGGTTTGCACATTTGTTTGACGCCACGTGTTAACACGCCATATTTATATGGACGTGTTATAAGATAAGTGTGATCCTAGTGCATACATAGCATACATACATTTACTATGAAAACTGATGTCATCTGGCTTCGTGTTAACACGTGTTAACGCGTGGCGTCAGACAAATATGCCCGCACCTTTAGGCACTAAGGCTGGTATTATAGAATCAAACTCAAACTCAGATCTCTGCTTGAGTACGGTTAGAAAGGGATGGCGCTATATGCGATGAATAGCACCATTCCCTTCTAACGGTATCTACTCAAGCAGAGATTTGAATTTGAGTTTGATTCTATAATACGAGCCTAAGATCGATTGTATTCGGTTGACTTTCTGTCGTTATGCACCCCTCAGGCCGGGTCCATAGCGCGTGTTTTGCCCTACACAATCAACAAAACATTGTTTCGCGAAACAAAATTCTCATACGTTTTCCTTTTTCTTTTGCTGAATGTTGAGATGTTTTTGTTGATTGTGTAGAACAAAACACGCGCTATATGGACCCGGCTTTAAACGATCAAAACTGCTTGTCAATCATTTACATTGTATCGGCTTGTCAATCACATCGTCCTGGATTTATGCTTAACAAGCACCACAGAATAGAATAGATAGACTAGATAGTCTCGCTGAGATCAGAGATCTCAATGAGCTCGTTGCGCAATCATGCCGAGATCGCTTCGCTTTGAACTTGCTGCCAAGTCGTCAGTGTGATAAGACTCAATGAATGATAAAGTACAAGTACAGTCATAGAGTCAAGTACTAAATAAAATGTGAGGTCATTTTAGTTACTATTCCCACTGGCTTGTTTCCAGACTCGCACGCCGACGAGGAGCTGGGCGAGCACACGGAATTGACGGAGCCGACTTCGTTTAGCACGCAGACCACCACCTCGTGGCTCCGCGACCACAACATGGACGCCGACATCCGCTCCTACGCCCGCGGCTCGCTGCTACGCCGTGACGAGTACTTCTTCAGAATATGGCACTACGCAAAGCAGCTGTTCAAGTAGCAAGCTGCGGCCGCGCGCGAATATAACCTGTGATATACATAGTTTCCGGACGCCAGTCACCAATATTGGTAATTGGTCACAAGCGTCCAACATCGATTATTTTGTAATTTTGTAAGCCCGATTTTTTATATATATACCTGCAGTCATTTGGTATTACGTACCTATTTATTCTAGATAAGATTTAATTTATTTATTTAATTAATTTATTAATCAATAAATACTGATGGCCAGGTTTGAATCTCATTCGATAGTTTAAGGGAGACGTTTTCAATATAGGTGCACACTAATCGAGAAATCGAATGAGGTTCGAAAATGACATCAGTATTTAACAAGAAATGAACTTATTAATAAATTTGATATTGTTAAAAATATACCGGAGTATTTTCTTTATAGTTTAGATTTCACAAAATCCTTTTGCAAGGACTTGGATGTACCTTTATTAAGGTAATAGGTAGGTACAGATAAAATGCAATAGGTAGGTACCTACTCTATGTGCGAAATAATGAGGACTTTAGTAAGGAAGAGATATGGACTTAAATTCTTAAATCTCACGTGTTGAAAGGTTGACTTTATGAGTTATTATCACTAATGTACCCCCTTAACAGTCAAGCATGGCTTGTCAAGCACGTACACGTAATTACCACCACCACCACTACCATTTGGGGGCGTGGCCTACATTTGATAAGGCTACGGTAATCACGTAATACCTACGTGCTTGTCGAGCATAGCTCCTAGCTAGGTGATCAAAATGTGATTGACAAGCAGAAAAAGGTACGTGCTTGACAAACCATGCTTTACCATTTCGGGGGTAAAGTCTGTCTAAAGTCATGACATTAAAAAGTAGCAACACTGTAGTGACGGCGTCCCTTTCAAACCTACATAATGGTTGAAACGAGACGCACTCACTACGTGTTGCTACTTTTTAATGTCATAACTTTATAACTACTTATACATACTTAAGTAGTAAAACAGAAGGGCAAAGGATTAAAAATAAGACACTATTGTTACTTAAGTACTTATTTATTTTAATATCAAAGATTTGACTTACCGGACATAATAAAATTAATATTAGTACTACTGAACTTTGATATTAAATACAATATAAGAGAATTGTACTGTTATATTGCTGCTATATTTATGGCATAAGAATTATAATTATAATAAAATTTAAAATAATATTATATTTGACGTAACGACACTATTTTGGCACTATTACATAAATTAGAACCAACGATCAAATTTATTAGAATGAAAACGTTAGTCTAAATTGAACTTGTTTTTCTTACTGACGATTTCGGCGACCTGCAATGAGAAACAGAGAAACGGTTAATAAAAACAAATAAAAGTTACGTAGGTATTTAAGATAAGTAGTACTAATTTTGAACTATCGTTAGAGATCAACAAAATAAGAAAAAAAATAGCATTGTAAAATATTGCACCCTATCGCATACATAAATTGCATTTCATATTAGTTTATGATTTGCTTCGCAGTTTTTTAAAAGTAACTTAAGGTAATAGGGGCCATCCATAAATTACGTCACTGGAATTTCATGATTTTTGACCCCCTCCCCGTCCTTGTCACAACTGGTCACATTTGTGAGGACCCCCCTCCCTAGTGTGACGTCACATATTATATAATTTTACATCTAGAAATAATTATTTAATTAAAACAGCAGTTCAAAAATTTGTTTTATTTCAATTTAAATGATTTTGAAATGTGACGTCACGAAATTAAGGATCCCTTCCACCCCCTTGTCACACAATGTCACACTTCGACGATCCCCTCCCTCCCCCTTGACGAGTGACGTAATTTATGGATGGCCCCATAGTAATAAATAAAGTAACAAAACGGACATGTATAAAAGTCAGTCAATTTGGTCGGCCCTCATCAAATCGTCTTGTCTGACCAAGTTGGGTCGTGAGACGTGACGACGACTCTATCTATTCTATAAAATGACTTGCTCGTTTTTTCTTGCACTCGCGTATGAAATGCTGGACTAATGTTTTAACTTGTGTCTCATTTTTTTAGGAAAGCGAAAACGGCGCTCTCTACTCTCCTTAAATAGAGTTGGAACAATTACCTTGTTTTA
This sequence comes from Agriphila straminella, assembly GCA_950108535.1. Classification (NCBI taxonomy): domain Eukaryota; kingdom Metazoa; phylum Arthropoda; class Insecta; order Lepidoptera; family Crambidae; genus Agriphila; species Agriphila straminella. Next base: position 1,213,365 of record OX467303.1, on the reverse strand, counting down.
GTAATTTACCTACCCCTTAAACGGTCAAGCATAGCATGGTTTGTCAAGCACGTACATTTTTCGGCTTGTTAAGTATACATTTTGATCGTCTAGAAGTGATGCATGACGGCTTGACATCAAGCACGTAGGTATCACGTGGTTACCGTGGCCATTCAAAGGCAGGCACCGCCCCTAAATGATGGTAGTGGTAGTTATTACGTGTACGTGCTTGACAAGCCATGCTTGACTGTTAAGGGGGTACATTAGAGTTTAGATGGAGTTGAATAACTAATGGTTGAAATGGTAAGAAAAGCGATAACGGCGCCCTCTGCTCTCCTAAAATAGAGTAGTGAGTCACTACTCTATTTTAGGACAGCGGAATGCGGGATTGCAAACCCTACTAGTGACCTCACCCTTGTCTTTGGTGGACTTGACTTGCTTGTTCTTGTTGCACTTCTTGGTGACGCGCCGGCTCTGGTCGCAGCTGGGGTCGCTGTTGGACTTGAGCATGTCGGTCCTGGACATCTCGCCGTTGGAATTGCATTCGCTCCACGAAGACTTCTCGTAGCGGCACGCTGCACAACACCGGAATAAGGATATTATAAGATTTTAGAGCTGCCGCACGTTGAGCCACAAATCGCGGCCACTAAACGTGACTATTAGTGGCTCAGTCAAGCCACTAGATGCAGCCACCAATCGCAGCCGCTAGGTGGCCGCCCCGGGAAGAAGCCGGCTACTATGGCCGACCGCAGAATAGGCGCGCGATGCGAGCGACAAACGCGGCCACAAGTAGCGAGCACGCACGACTCTCGTAGCTTGTGATTGTGACTCGAACGCGGCCACTCGAACGCTTGGTTTGCGCTGATACTATGCTAAAAGGTATATGAAAAAACTCGTCCGCAGCTTGTGGTAGCGTTTAGTGGCCGTGACTAATGGCTCAATGCAGGCAGCTCTTATGGTGCGGGCACATTTGTCTGACGCCACGTGTTAACACGCCGTATTTATATGGACGTGTAACGTGTTATCAGATAAGTGTGATCCTAATACATATATTTACTATGAAAACCGATGTCATCTGACGGCGTGTTAACACGTGTTAACGCGTCGCGTCAGACAAATGAGGCCTTATCAGTGACATTAAAAAAGTAACTATTTTTGTCTCACTAGATGGCGTTGCTGTTGCTTTGAAAAATAAAGTGAATGGACTGGCGCCAGACCATAAAATTAATATAGGTACCTACCTACCTAGTAACTTTATGCGCCAGACTGATCATGTAACAGGTATTAAACGCGTTAAATTAAACTAAACATTCCCCGACTTTTCGACCGAGTTGCATCGGCCGTGGTTACGGGCTGACTTGGACTGGAGCTGCGGTGTTACGCCTCCTCTGTGCGGTGGAATCTTCATTCACCGTCGAACAGTTTTTCCAACTACCGTCCTTCGATCATCTACCTATATATTATCGAAGCTACCGCCGCGCCGCACACAACACTAACTAACCGGGTCCCTATTTTCGTAATACTCTTCGAAGCTTAACTAGTAAAAAACGACAAGAAATTTAAATGTCATTAATATTACAAAGTCTTCGTTTTCCAGTTGGAATACGAATAATTTAAACGTTCCTTTATTGTAAATCAAATAAAATCCGTTTTTGAGGATCTACCATTATGATTTAAAAAATTAGACACAAAAACATCATGACATTGACATTTTTTTCTATAGACAAACGTCAGAGCGTTTTACAACCATCCATTTTGATCATAGATATAGTATATTAAGATTTTGATGGTTAAAAAGTTGCAACGCTCTGACGTTTGGAACGGGACGGTTATGTACTCTATGGTGTCAACCGAACGTCACGCTCTAATGTTTGGAACTCCGTTAGAGCGTTCGGTTGCACTCGGAGCGTAGGTTCGGAGGAACAGTGCTTCCTAGCAAACATTGTCGGCCTTACCACAATACACTGTTTAACAAGTGTTTAACTAGAACACTGTTTAAATGTGATGCTGTCACTTTTTTGACAATATTGTTTGAAAGAGACGGCATCACATTTAAACAGTGTTTTTACTAAACAGTGTTTTAAATTCTTTTGTGGTAAGGCCGTGTATTTTCACTTTGGCTATAGTGTGTACGTATGTGCACCAGGTTCGCATACGTGTTCGCACACGTACACACTATGGCGTACTGTTGCAGCACAGGCACAGAATAACTAATAGTACAAGTGCACAGGATAAACAAATTTTTTGGTGCAGATTCGCGGAAGTTCGCTAACCCAATAAGTGGGTACCACCCTAAGAGTGATCATGTAATCGCCCTCTATGTATCTGCTATGGTCGGTCCTAAAGGTATACTCACGCTTCTTGCACTTCTTCTGGATGGTCTTGGTGCGCTCGCAAGAGGCGGGGTCCCCGTTCTTGAGCGTCAGCACCCGCGACTTTATGTTGGTCTTCGGGTCGCACTCCGACCACGCGCTGCGGATGTAACGGCAGGCCGCTGCACCACAAAACCAGTCATTAGATTATGGCTTCATATCATACATTACTAGTGGCCACCCGCTACTTCGTCTGCGAGGTCAGTTATATGTATCTCTATATCCCTATAGGATTCTTTTATTATATATATATTTTTTATAATATTAGTAAGGAGGTTTAAGTAGGTAGGTAAATGAAAAAAAAAACTTTTTATAAATGAACTGAAAAATAATTATTCTCATAAAATAAAATAAAATAATTTCACCTGTAAAGATTTATAGTTACCTACTTAATCTTACTATTACAGATTTTTTTTCGGGGAATCATTATTTTTTGCTTTTGGTCTTATCTGTGTTATATCGTTACTTATGGCTGTTACAGCTGATAAGTTTGTTGCGCCCGTTCTTCTTGTCAGCTAAAAAAGTCTGGAACGGGTGGTAGGAAAATATAGACGATTCAAAAGTACTTAATAATTAAGTTTATTTGAATAAAACTTATTTCACTTTCACTTTCACTTTCACCTATTTTTCTTGCTTCATCATCAGACCCTGGACACCTCTCCCATCAGAGTAGGTACTTGTAAAGATGAATCGAACGAGCCCAAACTCGATGGGGTTGTGTGGTACCTATTATTATATAAAGTTCCTGTGGCCTTCTTCCGACTCCATCACCAGACCCTGGACGTATTCCCCAACAGAGTACTTGTCAAGACGATTCAAACGACCCCAAACTTGATGGGGTTGCATGGTTTTATTACAGAGTTCCTGTGGCCTTATATTTCCGGATCCATCACCAAACCCTGGACATGATTTCCCAACAGAGTACGTCTTGTCAAGACGAATCAAATAAGCCCAAACTCGATGGGTTTGCATTTATTACAGAGTTCCTGTGGCTACTTCCAACTCCATCATCAGATCAGCTCAATGACACCACAATATTGCATTGCCTTCTGGTTCTGACCTATGTTCAAAGTTTCAAGTCTCTACTCGTCGGGAAGCTAGTATAAAATCTTTCGCAAACTTTGTGGAGAAACGAACAAACGAACGAACATCGAACACACAAACGAGAAAGCAACCTACCTAATAAAAAAACCGTGTTAAAAAATCATTTTCACTATGATTGCGAGAAAATAAAATACAATATTAAATAGTTTATACCTACTTCCGTAAACGAATCCACTCGTTTTTCTATCCTCCACTTCATAAACTTTTTGTACAATATTTAAATAAATGATTTGTGCTTGACGGCAAAAGATTAAAATTATTTATTTCCTATTACAGTCACACAATTCAATCAGTTTGTAATTATAGAAAAATTCTAAAGATTTCGCGCCATGGTACCTTCTTTAATTTCTGCTGTAGCAAGCAGCTAAGCAACACAAACACGCATTCTACGATTCACTCTGTGCACAGAGTATAAATAAGTCTATGATTTCACCGAAGAGATGCTTTCAGTTCCATTTTCAAAAATAAGAATGAGAAACAGTATTAAGTCGAGCGAGTTTTTATTCGTGACTATGAATAAAGACTTTTTCGTTTTAGTAGGCTCATTGGTAATAGACAAACATTAAAAAAGAAAAAACTTTATCCCCCTAGGGGTTATTATGCTATTTTATCTCGGCTCTTGTACGTTACAATGACGGACTTTTTGAGCAAGAGGAGTGAAAAATCATGTAGTGCACTCCGATGAAGCTTTACGGTACTTTTTATCGCTTAATAGTACATTATGAGACAAGTTAGCTTAGGTTGCTCATTGCACACAAGGCTGTGGGTTGCAGCCCGAGCCGCAGGCGAGGGCGTAACTCAGCCGAGTGTGCAATAAGCAAGAGCTCACGAGTTTCATACGACGTTTTTCAACACATTTGCGAGGAAAAAACTAAGTAATATATCACAAAGCAAAAAATATGGCAAAAACAAAATATGATAATTATGGGAAAAGGCGCGCATGTTTTTTTTTTGTTTTTTTTTCACAGGCTAACGCAAGATTTTTTTGCGAACAAAGGGGTGAGGAGCATACAGCCTACTACTAATACTTCAAAATTATAATTTTAAGTGACAAAATGCAAATATTTAAATATCTTATAACAAAATATTGTGAATTATGAATAATTTGATAATAATTATATTATTTGACTAATAATAATTTGACTTAATTAAGGACTTACACATTTATTTGTTCCAAAAATTTATATGAATTTTAGGCAGCATAAAACCTCTTTGTTGTAAAAAAAAAAATACCGGCTCAATTGGGAATGCTCTGTTTACTCGCATAGAACTTGCAGTAAGGTACTAATTTAACTTTGTAGGGTTAATTCTATTACGAACTAGTGTTTTATATATTATTGCACGCGTTTGTTATATAGCTTGGTTTATGGCCCTAAAAGCGGTGTATTAGGGCTCACTTTACGAGCAAGTGTGTTGAAAACAATTTTCTAGCCTGTCGTTTAGTTTAGTTTAATGGAGTTTTTTTTGCGAAAAGTCGCACATAATATTATTTACCCGACTGCAAGAGGGTTATGTTTTTCGCGCGTATCTACAAGATACTGTTTTTGTTTGTCTGTATGCGTGTTTGTATGTAATATTCTTTATTACCTCATAGTAATATCTATAAAAAATAGTGTATCTCTCTCTTCCCTATTCTAATCGAGTTCCTATGTACAGTTAAAAGTTTCAATATTTCATAATTGATCAAGATATTGAGGTTTTTTTATGTCCCAAAATTTGACTGATTTCTGGATTTAAAATTACACGCGCGTAATCAAAAGAGACAATCTTGTTTACCTACGCAAGTAATGAAAAAAATGAATCTACGCACGCGTCTTGCTATTTTGTGAGTTTTTTCGATATTTTCAAACTACCTATTTCATTTTTAGATAATACTTAAAAATTAAGGGTGTAAAAATGAGAAATGAGTGAATAACTAGGTAATTACATTAATTAGGCTTTTATTTAATAATTTATTATTTACTGTTTACGTTTGATTCAAGTGTGATTTGTGTCCTTTAACAACGAAGAGACTAGCGATCTGTGAGGTCCAGCGATGGATTGCCGGTAGGGTCACTAAAGCACAGAATATCTATTCTGTGCTTATTATCTATTAGTACTATTTAGTACCCACTAAAGTAAAGTGCTAGAAATCTTGCTAGGTAGTTTTATTACTTTACTAGCTTTTGCCCGCGACTTCGTCCGCGAATACCGGGATAAAAAATATCCTATCTTTAACCAAGCTAGGCTATAACTATCAGTGTGCCATTCCAAATCCGTTCAGCCGTTTTTACGTGATTGAGTAACTAACATCAAAACATTAAACTTTCACATTTTTTATATTAGTAATTCGGAATTACTAATAAACTACCTACTAATTCCCGTTCTCGTTATCATTCCTATTCCCGTTCCCGTATTATTTTTCCATTAAAAACCGGGACATTAAAAACAGGGAAACCTTAAACGGGAGCAGACTAACATTTAATTCTGTAAATGGCTGTTCAAATAAAGTTTTTTTTTTTATTTACTTACAGACAAACGTTCCAATTAGGTACATGTTTAGATTTGTAAGTTCATGCTTTTATTATACCACGGGTATTTCAATAGAGAGAATATAACATTAGCTTTATGGTCTTTGAAACGTCAGTTTGATTTGAGTGTCATTTAAAATGTAAAATGATCTAAACCGTTTTTCAATAAATTAAATGTTTTTCTGCAAAGATAATATGAGTTATTTAATCCTAAACACATCAACGAGTGAACATTTGGTGCCGAAACCCGGGAAATGAATTGGACTTGGTAAACCGTGAGTAAAGTGAACGAAAAGTGAAAAAACAATATGTCGTGAATAGTGCATAAAAAGACTTGAGATAATTTTGCTGATTTTCTTTGAATAAATTAACAAAGCTCTAAATTAATGATTTAAAATTATTTGCGTATAATAAGACATTGCACAGTGTTTGTTTTTGTTGAATTTATCGGACTTTATTTTGAACAATTTTCAAAATGGAAGTATTAGTCGCAAAACAAGAGGATACTATTGACAATATAAAGAAAGCTACCGCAAATTATAAAAAGTCTCCAAAAGAGCGCATTACGTTGCCGTACATTGAAACGAGATTAGAAAATTTAGAGAAATTATGGTTATACTTTTGCAACATACACGACAAGATTTTAGATTGCGCACCTGTAGAGAAACGAAAGGATGTAGTATATTTCAAGAATGATGTTTATAACCATGCTGAGGAGATTTATTTCGAGTACAAAACTGAACTCAATTCTAACAGAGTAAAACTTACATCTCACATTCCTGTTGTTCCTACTACATCCGCAAATAATCAATCCAATTCAGTTAATTGTGAAGTTAAATTACCACAGATAAAGCTACCGTCATTTAGCGGTAAATACGAGGAGTGGGAATCTTACTATGACATGTTCCTTTCACTAATCCATAATAACCAGAGTTTGAGTGGAGTACAGAAACTACACTATTTGAAGAGTAGTTTGTGTGGAGAACCTGCAAATCTTATAAAGGACTTAGCTACTACTGAGAATAATTACTGCGAGGCTTGGTCTCAGTTAGTAAGACGCTACAAGAATAAGAGACATAATACAAATGAGATATTAAAGAAACTTTTTGCTCAAAGAGTTCTAACTTCTGAGTCAGCGACTGCCGTCAAATGCCTTTTAGATACGACAAACTCTTGTTTGAAGGCTCTGAATAATATAGGTGTCGATACTGAAACTTGGGATGTCATCATCATACATATTGTCACTTCCAAATTAGACAGTGAATCACGCAAAGTATGGGAATCAGAAGTGAATTCGGCGTCATTAGATCAACTGCCTACCTGGAATCAAATGGTTTTGTTTTTAGAGCGTAGATTTAGAACAATTGAGATGATTGATACCCAACCACCAAGAGTTGTCCATCAACAGAGAAAACCATTACCGATGAAGTCTAAAAGTTTACATGCAGTAACTGTACCTTCTGAGACAAATCATTCAAAACCTGAGACAAATAGTTCAAAACCTGAGACAAATAATTCAACACCTGAGACAAATAATTCAAAACTGGTCACTTGTTCGATGTGTGCAGAGAAACATCATATTTATCACTGCCAGCAGTTTCAAAAACTGTCACCTAAAGAGAGAGCTGACTATGTGCAAAACAATAACATTTGTTTTAACTGTTTGACGCCAAATCACGCCGTCAAATTCTGCAGAAAATATTCAAACTGTCGTCGCTGTGGTCGTAGACATCACACCCTTCTTCATTATGAGAATCGAGATATTGCTTTAAATGAGTCTAATACTGAGCCTGTTACACATGAGAAACGCAAAACTGAGCATGAAGGGGATGATCAGCGTATGACAGCACATTTTGCTTCAGAGAAAGAAAGCCATCAAGAGGTATTGTTAGCTACAGCAATAGTAAATGTAGTGTCGAGTAACGGCAATCATCATAAGATAAGAGCACTTATAGATCAAGGGTCCGAGGCATCCTTCGTAACGGAAGCTACCGTTCAGTTGCTTGGTCTTAAGAAGGTACCTGTGAACGGAGTTGTGTCGGGCGTCGGAGATGGTAATATGAGAACTAAGCACATGGTAATTTTTACCATAGAGTCAATTCAGAATCCTGAGTTTACAATTCAAGTGAAAGCATTTGTTTTGAATACTTTGACTACATTTCTGCCTTCTACTAGTATTACAATTGAGAATTGGCCGGAGATTGAGAGTTTACCATTGGCTGATTACCAGTATGGCATACCGAGGAAAATAGATATCCTTTTGGGAGTTGAAATTCATTGTGAGATATTGTTGACAGGAATCTTAAAGCATCCGACACATAGAGGTCCTATAGCTCAAAACACTATGTTGGGGTGGGTTTTATCTGGAAGGGTATCCAACGAAACTCCTTTATCTGAGAAAAGAGTAATCAGTTTACACACGTCATTTCATACAGACGACATACTGAAGCAATTCTGGGAAATTGAGACAGAGCCAGATTGTATTCAAAAGAAATTGAGTAAAGAGCAGAAAGCCTGTGAAGACTTATTTGAAACAACGACAATGAGAAACGATGAAGGTCGATACGTGGTTTGTTTACCTTTAAAATCTGATAAGCCAGAGTGTGTCAATGGCCGGTCTAGGGAAATCGCAATGAAGAGGTTTATATTTCTAGAGAAAAAATTGACAAATAACCCTACACTTAAACCGCAATACAACGATGCAATAGACGATTACATAAAGCAAGGTCATGCTGATCAAATATTAAGAAGCGATGAGATTGAGAATCCTATATCAGTGTACCTTCCCCACCACGCTGTGGTCCGAGAAGATAGGGAGACTACGAAAGTACGTCCTGTTTTTGATGCTTCGTGTAGGGGAATAAATAATGTATCATTAAATGATGATTTAATGGTGGGTCCGAAAGTACAACAAGATCTGCGTCATATATTAGTTAGATGGCGTCTGCATCCAATATGTCTTGTAGCAGATTTAGTGCAAATGTATCGACAAGTTTGTGTTAATGAGAAGCATGTAGATTTTCAACGGTTTTTGTGGCGAACAAATCCTTCTGAGCCTTTGCAACACTACTGTTTAAAGAGATTGACGTTTGGAACTGCCTGTGCTCCATATTTAGCTTGCAAATCGTTACAACAGCTAGCCAAAGACGAACAAGCACAATATCCAGTCGCGTCTGAGATAACACTTACAGATTTTTATATGGATGACCTTTTGACCGGTTGTTGGACTGTTACTGAAGCTATTGAGATATATGAGCAATTTACAAAAATGATGAATGCCGGAGGATTCCAAATCCAAAAGTGGTGCAGTAACGACGCCAAGATACTTGATCACATAAGAGAAGAGAATAAAGGTTCTAATCAGCCCATGATTATCAAATCCAATGATATGGTTAAGGTGTTGGGAATCTCTTGGAACAAATGCACTGACAAGTTTGAGTACAATATACATTTGTCAGATGATGATAACCCTGTCACAAAAAGAAACGTGCTCTCAACTATTGGTCGAATCTATGATCCTATGGGCTGGGTTGCACCAATTATTATTACAGCAAAGATCTTTATTCAGAAACTGTGGAAGTCTGGTCTGGATTGGGATGAACCATTGACACCTAATTTGCTTCATGAATGGATAACATTTAAAGAGGATTTAAAGAGAGTACAGGCATTAGAAATACCCAGATGGTTAAAAACGAGTAAGGAAAGCATAATCGAACTTCACGCCTTTGCTGATGCCTCACAAGCAGCTTATGGTGCTGCAGTTTATATGAGAGTGAAAGATAACAACGATGTACATGTTGCCCTAATAACAGCAAAAACTAAGGTTGCACCTATTGAGAAAGAGATATCAATTCCAAGACTGGAATTATGTGGAGCTGTATTAGCCAGTAAGTTATTGTTTGAAGTATCACAGGTGTTATCAGTTCCCAAGGATCAGCTACATGCTTGGTCCGATTCAGAGGTTGTGTTAGCTTGGATAAGAGGAGAACCAAGTCGATGGACCACGTTTGTGAGTAATCGAGTCTCAGAAATATTGACCATGCTAGACAAAGAGAAATGGAATCATGTGAGGACATGCGAGAACCCCGCAGACTGTGCTTCGAGGGGTGTGAGTTGTGCTGAGCTTAGAGAGCATCCATTGTGGTGGTGTGGTCCACCATGGTTATTGGAACATGAACATAATGTAACTGAAGAGACTTTTGATACAGATCAAGAAGCGAGACCTCTAAAGTCGCATTCTGTAGTAAAAATCAAAGAAGATTTCTTTTGGCTAAAGTATTCATCACTTACTAAATTGCTTAACGTTCTAGCTTATTGCAGAAGGTTTTTAACCTTTAAAGTGCCAATACATCAGAGAGTTAAATTCACGGAGTATGTCACGGTCACAGAAAAGAATAAAGCACTAGAACATTGCATAAGAGAGACGCAAGAATTACAATTTTCAAATGAAATTAAACAGTTAAAATCATGTAAGGAGATTCCTCGCAAAAGTATTCTTCATTCACTTAATCCATTCTTAGATGAGAACGGAGTTTTAAGAGTAGGCGGACGAATTGACAAGGCAAAGATAGAATATGATAGAAAGCATCCAATTATTTTGCCAGCTGATAGTCATCTCAGCAAATTGATTGTGATGGACGCACATAAAAGAACTTTACATGGAGGGCCTCAGTTGATGTTAGCCTTTTTACGAACTAATTATTGGATCATTTTAGCGAGAGTCATGGCAAAAAGAGTCTATAGAGAGTGCAAAACATGTCAACGATACTCAAAACAAAAGCACAATCCCTTGATGGGAGAATTGCCAGAAGTCAGGTTGCGTCCGTCAAAGCCATTTCTAAGTTCTGGAGTTGATTTCACGGGACACATAAACATAAGATTCTCCCCAGGACGGGGGTCCAAGTCGTACAAAGGATACGTATGTTTATTTATATGCATGGTGACCCGTGCTATACATCTAGAGGCTGTATCAGATCTTACAGCTAAGGGTTTCATAGCCGCATTTCGTCGGTTTGTGTCAAGGAGAGGTGCCTGTAGAGATCTATATAGCGATAACGGGACCAACTTCGTTGGCGCCAATAAAGAGCTTCAACAAATGTTTGAAAAGGCTAATCACGGTTTTGGAGAATTGAGCAAATTGTTAGCAGAAGAACAGACCGCTTGGCATTACATTCCACCACACGCACCAAATTTTGGTGGTCTCTGGGAAGCGGGAGTACGCTCAACCAAATCCCATTTGAAACGAGTTATAGGAGAATCCACTTTGACTTTTGAAGAATTATCTACTGTGCTCTCACAAATTGAGGCCTGTCTAAACTCTCGCCCATTAACTCATCTTAGTGACAACCCAGGTGATCCGTTACCATTGACTCCGGGTCATTTCTTAGTGGGAGAGCCTTTAATAGTTATACCGGATGAAAACTTGACGCAAATTAATACAACTGGATTTTCAAGGTGGAGAATGACTCAAAAAATCGTTAACGATTTTTGGTGTAGATGGTCAGACGAATATTTGTCTACTTTGCAACAACGATTTAAGTGGACAAAACAAAAACGAGAACCAGCGGTAGATGACGTTGTTATCATTAGAGAAGATAATATGCCTCCTGCCAAGTGGTTACTGGGCAGAATTTTAGAAAAGCATCCAGGAAAGGATGGCATAACGAGAGTGGTTACAATAAAAACCAAGAATGGTATTTGCAAGAGACCATGTAACAAGTTGTGTTTTTTTGTTTAAACATTAGTGATGTGAATGTGAATTTTCTTTTACTAATCATTTTTTTTTGTTCAGTAAGTTTCATTTGTTTTTGTTGTTCACGGTGGGCGGTAATTTTATACTATTTTGAGTTTAAAAATGTTTAAAAGACAAGTCTTTTGGTGGGCGGAATGTTTAGATTTGTAAGTTCATGCTTTTATTATACCACGGGTATTTCAATAGAGAGAATATAACATTAGCTTTATGGTCTTTGAAACGTCAGTTTGATTTGAGTGTCATTTAAAATGTAAAATGATCTAAACCGTTTTTCAATAAATTAAATGTTTTTCTGCAAAGATAATATGAGTTATTTAATCCTAAACACATCAACGAGTGAACAGTACCTGTCTATCTTTGTCTACTACTTTTCATAATTATGTATTATTATAAATTTAGAATTGTTACTGTTGCCTTAAAAACCGAAAATTACAAAACAAAGAATCTCCACATAAAATAGAACTGACATTTTCCAGTGCATAGTGAATCAGACACGACCCAGCGATTTGGAGTGCAGTTTATTTTTACGGAGCCATGTCCACACGTGTGGACTGACTGACTTATTTTGGTCTGGTGCAGAGTGCAGGCGGGACGGTTGACAGGTCCACTCGTTCCCACTTCCACACAAATGAATAGTAGTTGTTTGTTTTGCCACCACTACACGCTGCCATGGTAATATCTCGAAATATCCGAAACAAATCTTAAAACAAAAAAGAAACAAACTAATTTTAATATTTTCGGGATTAGAACGAAATGAAGACTCGAATGGTTTTTTGCAAACCGATATCTTTTGATAGTGTTGCTTCTTATGAGGTGCCGAAGGTAATGTTTAGGACTACCTACCACTGGGCTGAGCTGAGAACATCATGATCATGTTCGCCTCGCCATTAGGGGTTACAAAAAAAACCCCTAATGGCGAACATGATAGATACCTAGATAGAGACCAGTGATAGAGACCATCAAACTGAACAACTATTACTATGGAACCAACTCTGAATTCACGAAAAAAAATTCAGATGTTTCATACAAAAAACTAATAACGAAAATATTAAAATGTATGAAACAGCTGGATTTTTTTCGCGATTACAGAGTTAATTCCATAGGAAAATTAATCTAAGTAATGGTGAGTTCAATTGCATTGATCTTTTTAATATTTCGTTAAAACGTCTGAAACGTGAAATTTTGGAAAAACTGTGCACTAATTACGAATAGTAATAAGTTTTAATATGTTAATTGTATCACATTATATTGAATATTAAGTAACATAACATAATATAAATATAGCATTGTGAACGTTAAATAATATACTCGGGTAGGTATGTAGGTACTAGAAAGTTTAACATTATATAGAAATAGCATTAAGAATGATAAAAAAAAAAAATAAGGCTAGGTAAATATCTGTATAATTTACAAAGGTTATGTTTTTAATAGATTATAAAAAAAACCTGAAACTCAACAAGCTTCTTCGTATTCTTCTTTTATTATATTTTTATATGTTAAGTTTCGGCACTCGTTGTCTATAAATTTACATACTATTTTTACGTACTTAGTTTTATAATGACTGTTTGTGCCAGAATAAAGAGAAAAAAAAATTTTGTTCAGTTTGATGGTCGCCTTATGTACCATATTCGGCATAACGGGTTATTTTGTAACACGTTGTGTAAACAACCAATACCTACTTGACCTATGTTAAATAAAGGATTGATTAAATTACTAATCGGATCACACACTGCGCCACTGAAGGCTGCGTTTTCAACATTGACCGTAAGCCGTAAGCATCAGTTTATACACAGAACACGCACCGCGGCGCGTGCGCATGTCCTCCCTCAGTGACCCCGCGCTACGTCACGTGTTGAGTTGCAATCCGCGGCGCCATCATCTTCGGACTACATAATAAGAAATACTGAAATTCTATTGGAAATTCAAGAGACTCCTCACATGTGACACTTTACAGACACTACACTACGTTAGTACTATTATATATTCTGTGACTACACTGAGGAAAGTGCTTAAGGAAGGTCACCTCGCAAATTAACATTGCAACAAAAGGCAAAAGAACATCTTTCGCTGGTTATCTTGCTTGTTTTTTTTCAATAAGTATCTATAAGTATAAGATTTTCCACTGAAGAAAGTAAAGCAAATAGAGAGTAGCTTTTCATTTTCATGAAATACTCTACCACTATTCGCCTCTGCTGCTGTGATGGCTACTTAGAACATCTTCTCATTTAACATCAGCCCCCGTAGCATGACAACCAACATGATACAGCGATTGATAGTTGTGTCAAAATACTTACTTTAGAAAGCCCCCTAGGATATAATGGTAATGCTAATCAGTCAAGACGAAGGCCAAACTTACCCGCTGTGGTCAATAAGAGACTTGCTTTTGCTCGTGGCGCCGCGCTCGTTGCGCACGAGCACCTCGTGGTCACCCTCCTCCCACACCTCGCCGTTGGCACTTACGGCGGTGCACACCAGCAACCTATTTATTTTGTGCTTGTAGTCAATAAGAGACTTGCCTTTGCTCCTGGCGCCGCGCTCGTTGCGCACGAGCACCTCGTGGTCACCCTCCTCCCATACTTCGCCATCGGCGCGCGCGGCGGCGCACACTAGCACCAGCCCCGCCGCCACCAACAACCAGTGCTTGTTCTGGAACAAGCAGGCGACTTAAGGCGTTATTACGTCGTTAAAAGCGGATGACGCGCAGCGTTATAAATGAAGGACGTAGGCCGAGGGACAGCACGACCAGTGCATAAGCCGCCATAGCATTTGAGCAAACAATAAGCCAGAAAGAAAATGTTATCTATCTTTATGTTTGTTTTTTTTACAATCGCTCATTTATATCAGTCGCTTTTGCTTACATTCGCTTGAGCATCCTTGAAAAGAAATTAGCCAATTTTGAGTCAAACAACCTTAAAAGTTTCGTTTGACAGCGCCTCGCTCGCTGCGCTATATAAGTAGTCACATAATACACAATAGTAAAGTTTGTTTGACTCTCCTCTGAGTCAAGTAAGCGACGAGGTCTAAATTTAACCGAGGGTCGATAAGCTGCGCCTGCGCCGTCACAATTATCTGCGCTGTCTCACTTCCTGCCAAGGAGCATCAGACACGATCTTGTTAAATCATTAGTTTTACAATTCAGAGCTGGGTTTGTCTGCCAAGGGTCCGTTGGCTAGTCAGCCAAACCTCTCATAATAAGTATTAAATTTTCTGTAAATACTGCGTGTAAATACACACCGTTTCTGTATCTGTAGGAGTGGCGTCGGCTATTTGAGAAGGACCGTTTGATCTTTAAAATTTCTTGATCTGTCATACAAAAAAGTAAAAAAACCCATGCTCCAGACAGCCCGCCGCCGTTTTTTCCAAACAGCGTTGTAACATCTGTGGCCAATAATGAAATACCCGAAAAAAATCTGTAGTCAACACGTGTTTTGTGTGTTTGCAACCCGGACCTCAAATATGGAATTCCAAAGTAATTTCAATTTCACTATCAAGTCCCGTTGTTGGGGAAATAATCTGTATTACAATAATGATAGACATCGTATTTTTTTTTTTATGTTTCTTTACTAACTTCGCTCATTTCCTAATACTCCGGCCGGAAGCAACCAAGAGCGTAGCACCCTTAAATATCTTCAGTTTATTTTAATAACTATTCTACGTTTGTATTTAAGGCTTAAGGCTCCTATAGCACTCATCTAAATTAAATTTATTACTCGCTAAGAACATAATGTAACGAAAATTCACATGTACAAATTGAAGCTATATTTTTAAATTTTCGATACCTACATTAGGTATGTACTTAGTGAGTTAGCGAGAGGGCGCCACATTGATGGCTTAAAGCCCTTAAATGAGTTTCTGTTCGATGATCAAAGAAATAACAACTTTTTTAAACATTCAGTAAATTAATCACGTCGCGTCGATTTTTTTTATTTACTTAATCGTGTCTGTATCATATCAATACACGTAGGTACAGTCAGCAATGAAAGTCGCTTAACGCTTTGGTACTTTGTCACAGCAACTTTTTCGAAAGACGTTCTCACCTCACGGTTCGAAACATTAGTCATATTCATGGAATTTGCAAAATTTGTGGCCGAGAAAGTAATAAATAGGAAAAGAGACTAAAAGATAAAATTTTATTATAAAGTAGAGTATGAGAAATAGAAATAAGATTTGAAAATACAGAGAAAGAATAAAAATGTAATATATATTTTAAGATTTAGCTATTTATATAAATGAGGAATTACTAATATGAAAATCATAATGAGAACAAACTAAGTAGGTATAATACACTAGAATAAATAAAATAGATATAAGAAACATAAGTGGAAAGTAAGATTAAGAAATAAAATTGTAAAAGTAAGAAACCAGAATGAAAGGAAATTGTAAACTTGAGTGAAAAAAGAATGAAACGAAAATTGCCCATAAAGCAAAAAAAAAAAAGAAAAATTGGCAAAAAAAGGCCTGCCAAAAAGCGGGGAGCTACTTAAAGGCAAAAAAAACATTAGTCAAAAAAGTTACTATGACAAAAGTACTAAAGTGTTCAACAACTTTCGTTGCTGACCGTACACACGCGATACATTAAAAAGAGGAGCGATACAAAAATGGTTGTTATTTCCCAGATCTCGACTGTAAGTGTGTGACAAATGGATTTGCAAGAACAAAGGCAGTCTTAGGGCGTAGACACACCTATACCCTTAACGCAATAGGTACACAACTATACACTATCTAACACTGTGTTATGATTTTGACTCACTTGACTACAATGTGTGAAAAAGCTATCTATTCAAAACATTCAAAAGAATAGGTTTTAAGTTTTTTTTAATTTATTGTCAATATCTGTCAAATATTGAGAGAGATGAAATTCTATACTTAGAGTAGATTGACAAATATGTTCATGTGATTTAACTATTTTATTTAGAAATTTAAGGTAAGGTAATGTAAAACAGACGCAATATGTAATTTATTAAGTAGGTTAGTTATTAATAGGGATTATTAGGGTTATCAATTTTTTATCAAAATCATAAGAAGGTATAATGCGTGAGAAAATCAACTGTAATATTAAAACTTTCCTCTTGCGTTTTTTTTCGTGAAATAAGTAAGTTTCTTGAAGTTAGCACGCAGCAGCACCCGCCGAAAACGACGGTCATGAACCGTGACGTCACCGACCATGATTTAGGCACGTTTTTTATGGAGTTAGCTAAGAATTTTCAATTATCTCCTTAAATTTTGCGTTTAAATACATATAAGTAATATGTGTCATACAAAAAAAAATTCTTATCCGATATTCTATGTGACTGTTTAGTGCATTATACCTATCCGAAAATGAAAAAAACAAAAATACTGTAGGTACACCTACCTAATAAAAAAAAAATTAAGATTTTTCTGATCCATCATGTTTTTTTTGTGTGTGTTCCACAGCAATCAAGCTTATTTTTTTTATTTTTTTATTTATTTAGGATACAAACAGTCTTATACTTACATTGATATTGCATACAAAAAATATAAGTTTCTACACAATACTAAATAATATACTAGAAAAAATACGACTCGCACCAGATCAATACTCAGACGGGAATCTATAGGTCTATAAGTTTCTTATAGACCTATAGATCCATAAAGTATATAAAATTACACAGAGTTTAGTGTTATGGAAGTAAGTAAGTACTAACATAAACATACACAGTCTAGTGCTTTAGAAAATGTACAATAAATCATCAAATTACTATTAATAATCAAAGTGCTATTGACAACTTATTATGCAATAACTTTCTATAGACAGGCTATTGCAAAAGATGTCTAAGTATATCAAAATTTATCAAAATTCGGGACTTACTTATGCATATCTATTCCCTATTGTTTTTCTTGTAATTCCATTTAGATACGATGAGCATTTTTGTACGACTTTTCATTTTTCACATGTTAAATGCACTAACTATAAAAAAATTTTTTTTTACAAATGTGAGGTCTACTACTACTTTACAGGGCCACTAGCTGTACCATCCCCGCAAATTGCTAATGTGCCTGGCGGCCATTTTTTACCGAATGTAAAATTATTATACTTTGGTGAGCACGGAAGATTAGTACTATTATATATTCTGTGGTTAGGTCACACTTTGGGTGCCTTAACTTATGCTGAGTGTGAGCCTTTTTTGTGTTCCATTTAGACTAAGCTAATAATAATTAAGAAGATAATTAAGTACCTATTGTGTTATTTAATTTGGTTCACAAAATAAAATCTTTTTCTATTCTATTCTATTGTCGATCTAACGTCCGCAACCGTAGGGCAGCAATTTCCACGCCTATTTTAGTCATTTTAGCCATAGTCTCTGCCTACCCCCAAGGGAAACAGGCGTGAGTGTATGTAGGTATGTATGAATTTTCACGAAAATCACTCTCTATTACATACAAGCACTGGACATTTTGCATGTTGACTTTCAATGATAACGAGTAACAGCCAACTCTATACTAACTATTTATTAGATACATTTCTGCATGCCTCACTGAATGCACAGTCAGACATATCAAGCAAGCACCCTTACTAATGGATTTATTAGTAAAACTAAAATGGACATTGCTAACAATCACACAATCTACTAAGTACTTTTTTATAAAACAAAAGAGAACACAAAATTCAGTGTGGTTATGTAAATATTTTTTTTTTAAAGGTACCGCCGTATTTTTGTCCACTAAATAGGTACCTACCTACTAGTTTTAAACTAGTAAATATTTGCTATGTTCGATCATTGCTTAAGAGCAAACAAAACATTCAACTACCTACTCGTAGATATAGAATATAGTCGTTATGAACAGAATACAGATTCGAAATTAACTCGATAACTCAGTCCCAAATTCTGAAAGCAATAATAGACTCTATCGAAAACGTAAACAAGTGGAGGGTCTGCAGAAACCCGCATTATATCGATTCTAGCCGCGAACACTCCCGCCGAAATTTCGTAGACACGCAAAAATTCACGCGGATTAACAGAGAGTAGGATGGGGTAATTGCATAGGTTACGCAAACACGCGCGCACACAACGGCCACAGACGACCCTGCTCTCTCCTCTCTTCGCAAGGATACTGCGCACACATTTTTAATATTATGTAACGAATTTGCGGCTCTTTGTCAAAGCACAATGCTCCATCTTACAAGAATTTAATCAGACAAACGATCAATAACCACGTCAAAATTTCAATCTTAAATCAGGGGAGACAAATGACTAAGAAATATTTGAGAAAACATTACAGTAAATTATGTTCAATTCGCTTTTAATGTTGCATCAAAAAAAGCTCCGCTTAAAATGTAGATTTTGACAACAAAACACTCATTTCACATAAGCAATACAATTAATTCAAAAGTAATATTTAAGTAAAATGTTAATAATAATGAGTGGTTAGTTGTAGGTGCGAGTCTTACCTCCATGGTATGGGACACTGTCACGCACGTAGGATCGGTCTCGGCGTGAGTAGAGCGGCCTCGGGGCGTGTTAGCAGCGCGGCGGTTCGCGGCGTATTGGCGGAGGCGGGCGGACGGACCGCGAGCGAGCGAGCGCAGCGGGCGGGCGGGTCGCGCGGCCAGGACCCTTGCTATCGATCTGCCACTTGCACCGCGTCTCCCCTCCCCACGCTGCGCCCGATGCCCGATCTCTCTATCTGCGGCTAGGCAAGATTTATGGCTTTTTCAGAGAATGACCGGATTTCCTAGCGACGTCACATTTTTTGCGCCCGAAAGCCATTACCTTCTTACAATTTGTGCACTTATACTTGAAAAATAGCGTGCATGGATTTGTTGCTTTTTTAGAATCGCAGTAACTGTAGCTGCGTTACGTCACATCAGAGTAGAATTTGATGTGTTGGGGTGATATTCTGGAAAATAATCATGTTAAGATTCTCTATCAGAGCAAAATAATAAGTGAACAAACATGTTAGTAATCTGACAAAACTGAAAAAATCTACTTTTTGAATTTACATAGAGTTCGAGAGATGATAAATTGACTGATGAGCTCAAAACAAGCAAATATGTTTTTATTGAGGCTTGTTGGGCAAAACATATTTATTTATGTTGGGTGTGTAGATAAATAAATTAGAGCTCACTTGATTGATGCGTTTGATAGTGAGCGGGTCGGCTACAAGTGTAACACGCGCCGGAGGCAGGCCTTATCTCCCGAGTTCCCCGAGACCTCAATCAAAGATCTTGTCTGGTGAACCCAAACCGACACGCTTTAGATAGATACTACTTACTAAATCGATACCTATCCATTTAGTATTTTGACATTGAAAATGTCTTTTCGTTAGCTCCAGTATAGGCTCCGATTTCACGAAAAAGTGTGATCCCCTTATATCTCAGAGGGTTGTGAAGATATGATATTCAAAAAAGACTCAAAAGACGCGTATTCACGAGAGCTGCAAGCGGCAAAAAGAATTATTCGAGAAAATAAAAAACGAAAAAAAATTGGCCGAAATAGTGGAAAAAAGCTAATTTTTTTTCGATTTTTTTATTTTGACGCTCGATATTTTGGAAACGAAGAATGATATCAAAATTTTGAGAAAAAATCCTCTGAACAATTTTAGTCAGCTACAATTTGAGCCTAAATCGGGTTAAGGGTTTGCCCTGTAGCTTAACCTTTAACATTGAAAATATTTTTTGGTCGCTTCGGTATAGCCCCCATTTTCGCTCAGAGTGCGACATCGCCTTGGTTTCGTAAGTTTTAAGGCTATGTGAATGGTTGAAGCCTCAAAAGACGCGTATCAACGAGGGCTACAATATGTAGCGTGTTGGCGTAATTTTGGGAAGGGCGCTCCTTAGATGCGCGTCGCGTCGCTGAGTTGCTATGGAGGCTTGACGTAGTTGAAGCCCGAGGTATAAAATAAATCTTTAATTTTTTTATATTTTAGTTAATAGTAGTACTTTTAATTTACCTTTCTATAAAATAGTAATGTTTATAACAATAAAATGTTTTTATATGAATTTCATACCAATCTATATATATAAAATTCAAAGTCCTGACTGACTGACTGACTGATTGACTGACTGACTGACTGACTGACTGACTGACTGAGTGAGATATCAACGCACAGCCCAAACCGCTGAACCTAGAGACTTGAAATTTTGTACATAGGTTCCTTATGAAATCCAGGGGTGCACTATGAAAGGATTTTTCAAAACTCACCCCTCAAGGGGGTGAAACGGGGGTCCAAAGTTTGTATGAAAGTCCCTCAGTTTTGAAGCTAGGATCTTCAAATTTTGTGATTAGGCTGACCATTGAAAATTAATAAATACAGATCTCAGCGTTTTTCAAAATTCTACCCCCGAAGGGGTCGAAAGGTGGATGAAGTTGTGTATTGAAGAAAATCCTTTATTTTCAAAGTAAAAATAGCAAAATTTATAATTTAGGCTTATGGATGGAAATCTAACGCAACGTATATTGTTATTGTTAGTATTTCAACCCCTATGGGGATGAAATGGGGGTGAAAAGGGGTAAAAAAAACAAAAATAGATATGGATGTCGTTATTGGGGTTTTCTAGGATGACGATTGCAAAAATGACATTTATTTTGAAGTCCAACACTGTGGACATGATTTGACCCCTAATGGGGTGAAAATGGAGTTCAAATTTTGTATGGAAAAATAATATAAAATAGGCATTACAACTTTAAACTTCGTAGGAGCACATTTAAAAATAAATAGGCAAACATATATTTTGTAATTTTAATAATCAACCATTTAGGGGTAAATGGGGTGAGTAAACATAAAAATCGATATGGATGTCGTTCTTGAGGTTTTATGGGATAGTGATTGCGAAAATGAGATTTATTTTGAAGTCCAACACGGTGGACATGATTTAACCCCTAAACTAGTGAAAATGGGGTTCAAATTTTGTATGGAAAAAGAATATAAAATAGACATTACAACTTTAAAATTCGTAGGAGCATGTCTAAAAATAAATAGGCAAACACATATTTTGTTATTTTGAAAATCATCCCTTAAGGTGTAAATGGGGTAAGTAAACATGAAAATCGATGTGGATATCGTTCTTGAGGTTTTATGAGGTGGTGATTGCGATAATGACATTTATTTTGAAGTCCAACACGGTGGACATGATTGGACCTGGACATGCACATCCAGGGGACGGGGACGAGAACGGGAACGGGATACTAATATCTCTGGATAAAATTCTGAATATAATAAACTAGCTTCCGCCCGCGACTTCGTCCGCGTGGACATTCGATAAAATCCTCATGTTTAATTTAATTAAATTCTGATCAGCCGTTTTTACGTGATTAGGCGGGTTTCCACCAAGCGAGCAGCCTCGTGCGAGGCCCGTGCGGCAAACGTCCTGCCTCGCGAGGCAGCGCGCTTGGTGGGAACCCGCCTAATCACGTAAAAACGACTGATCAGAATTTAATGAAATAAAACATGAGGATTTTATCGAATGTCCACGCGGACGAAGTCGCGGGCGGAAGCTAGTATAGATACAAAAATTGTTCATAGCTTTACTATGATTTCAAAGTATTGTAAGTAAATTCAAACAAAGGAATATGTTTTTTATAAAATTCAATAAATTCATTTTCAATGTACCGAAGATCGTGAAAGGCACGAGATCTGTGAACTTTTTTTGTTTACGCCAAACCTGAAAACCTTTGTACCACTAGTTATCATTATGAACAAAAAGGAATCGCATGAAATAGCGAGACAATAGGGAATACTTATGCATCAATTTTTTTAATCAAAATCAAAAGTATAATGCGTGAGAAAATCAACTGTAATACTTATTAAAACTTTTCTCTAGCGTTTTTTTCTCGTGATATACTTAGTTACTTGAAGTTAGCACGCAGCAGCACCCGCCGAAAACGCTCTATACCGGGTGTAACAAGACACTCAACGAAGCCGAGGTCTACGTATTCTGCCCATCATCAGGACCATTTCTGTTTAAAATTGTTGCTGGGAAACGATTTTAATTTTTGGTGTTAATAAAGCATTGCATACATTACCACGCAATGTAACGCGTACAAAAGACCGCGCCTACGAGTGAATGCTACACAGCTGCGTGCAAACGAGTTCAAAGGCAACGTTTATGTGCGTGCTCATAAAATACATTGACATTGACGTTTTGAAGTAATTGTTTGTTACGAAATACATAAAATTACGATAATTTTTATGTAGACAATAATTAGGAAATAACGAATAAAATAAGATTTCATAAAAAATTTGAAAAAAAATTTTGACTTTGACCTTCAATAACTTCGTAGCTATTGATTTCCCAGGTATAGTCTAAAAGACAAAAATGATCCTGATGATGGGCGGAATGCGTGGACTTCGGCTTCGTTTAGTGTCTTGTTACACCCGTTATACAAAACGATCATAAATTATGACGTCACATGTCACGTTTCAGGTGTGTTTCAGGCGCGTTTAATATGGAGTTAGCCAAAAATCTTTAATTATCTCCCTAAATATTGCGTTGTACAAAATAAGTGCCATACAAAATATTATTTCTTATTCGATATTCTATCTGATTATTAAGTGCATTATATCCGAAAATGAAAAAAACAATTTTTGTTCATCATGTTTTATAAGTGTCCGCATCGATCAAGCTCAAATAATATCAAAGTCGGTGACTTATGCATATTCCGTATTGACAAAGCTGTTTCACAACAATAATCCGCCCGCAGCTTCGCCCGCGTGGACTACAGGTGCGTATATCGTGCGGGCGCAGACCAGTAGGTACCCAGTACCCAGACAGCAGACCAGGGGCCCTACCGCCTAACTCAAAGCTTTAGCCAGAGCGATAGCAATGCTCTGTCCGTCCTTGTCATATCATAACACGATGACAAGGACGGACTGTGCACTGACGTCATAAACCAAAGCCAGAGTCAAAGCGATTGAGTTAGGCGGTACGGGGGCAGGATAAAAGTGGTCTGTGTCCTTCCCCTGTATGGAGCTCGGTGGCGCAGTGGTTTTGCGCCTGGCCCAGCGATTGCGGAAGTTAAGCAACGTTCGCAAGGGTCGGTCATGGGATGGGTGACCAAAAATTTATTATCTCGAGCTCCTCCGTGCGTCGGAAGGCACGTTAAGCCGTTGGTCCCGGCTGCATTTGCAGTCGTTAACACCCACCAATCCGCAATGGGCCCGCCCCTGGTGGGTTATGGCCCATCCTCCTTACCACCCATAAGGAAGGCTTGTACCCCAGCAGTGGGGACATCAAAAATGGCTGATGGACATGTCCTTCCCCAAGGTCCCATCTATTCCGTAACATATTTTATTAAAATCGGTTCAGTAGTTTAGGCGTGAAAGCATAACAGACAGAGTTACTAGTAGTGATATTCACCGCTAAATTGTATGTGCGATTTCAGGGTTGCTCCCTCCCTACAAAGGCTGTTCATTATGATGAACTGTACAATTTGTTTTCAGGTTATCTGTAAACAAACTAGCCAGACTGATTTCTGTAAAAAAAACATGGGACCACACCAGTCCCTCTATTAAAAGACCAACATGTTATGCATTTGAATTAACGCTGTGCTTACTATTAAAGTAAAATAAGCAGTGTACTATAAAATCACGTGTCGTAAACTTGTCACTTCCCATAAAATACACCAAAGTCTGTGATTTAGATAAGTTCGCGCCGCCTAATGTTCATATGCTTTTAGCGTAGCGTTCAAACAGATAGGATGTTAGCCATTTGAGTGGACTGAACTATGTTCTTTCAGGTAAGAAAAATAATTATTAAACTCGGTTACAACTGGCGAATTTACCACTAAAACGCTCAAAATTGTTGTCATCTTGACTCTATATTTTAGTTTCGACTTCATTCAGTACCTATTTCATGTTCCTTAATTTTCTGAATTTGTAGCTTTTGGTACTGTTATAAGTCAAAAAAAACCTCCCCTGTAGATAAAATAATGGTTAAAAAATCTTAACTGAAAACGTGAAATGAAATAAAACACTTTTAACGGATACTAGCGCGGTTTTAGTGAAAGTACCGACTTTGGTAATGAGGATCAACACGACAATTGAATATAATATCAATTTTGTAGATCACATCAAATACAATATCAATATAGAATAGAATAGAAAACTGATTTATTTAGCGGCACAAAATAAATTACATGCTTAAATTAAAATACAGAATGTGACACTAAAAAGGCAACCTCCTCAGCATGTGTCGGGTGTCGCAGACATTCCGACGCTGATCTTCCGTGTTTACCTAGGAATATTAGTTTAATATCTGAGTAAATATCTGTTTAAATTTCTGAAATCCATCAAGAAATGACAAAATTAATAAAGATTTAAAAAGTGAGTTTTAAAAACACGGCCGGCCCTTGCGGATCATGCGATGACGTCACTTGCCACGATCGCCCGACGAAACACCTCGCGCCGTCAGGTGTTTGTTCGGGCGCCGAATTGGGGAGAATTGGGCCGAATTCGTGAATTGTGAAAATTCGGGGAGCGTTTTTGAGAATGCGACACAAAAATCGCTCTATCTTCGTCATTTTTGGTCCAATTTCAATAATTCTTTCACTGAAATAATTTATTTTGATGTGACTGAAACTCTACATATTTAACTAAAAACCTCGTTGATCCTCATTAGTTGGTATTAATTTGGTTTGATTTTTGATTTTCCCGACGTTTCGGCACCTTTGCCGCTGCCGTGGTCACGGGGGACTGAAGCTGCTCGTCAGCCTACCCTCAAGCGATGAATCTATTATTATTTGAATTATTTATTTAAAAACCAAATACCAACTCATTACCAAAGTGCATTCAATAAAACCGCGTTAGTATCCGTTCTTTTATTTCATGTTTAGTAGTGGGTGAATATGAAAACGTGAAAACTGGAATACGTAAGATTCAAAAAGCGTATTTGTTTTGAAGCTTCTGCTTTTCAGTTGCTTTTATCTTTTATATCGCGTTGAAATATGAGTTTTTGATTTCAATGTTTTAATTTTAATTATTTCCTTCTACACATTTTTTATGATACCTAATAGGTATTAGTAATTTTTTGGTTATGGATTAGTTAAATATATATACATCTTTCTAAACATATTTGACAAACAATAATCATATAATTTTTCCATTTTTACAGACCATTTTTGTTTGACAGACATTATCATAGAAATTATTTTCCAATTTAAATTAAGGCTGCATTTCAAAGAAATTAGCGTTTTTCCAAAGAAGTAATCTAAAGAATGGAAGCTTCTATTGAAGTAAACTTTAGTTTTACGAAGCAAAATTCTTAAATTAGTGCAGTAGAGAGAAAAACAATAATAATATTATCAGGTATTTTGAAACGAAGACTGACTTGTGGAATTTAAAATTTGTTTGTGAGGGGTATTTTTCAGAAAAGTTTCAAGTGTAACAAATAAGAATAGGACTCATATTTATTTTTTTACTTATTGTATTGTATTGTCAAAGAGTGCACTATAAAGGAAAAATAAAAAAAAAATATTATAATCACAGAGAAAATGAATGATTGAAAATGGTAATGGCTATCGGTACCCTTTAAAATGTTTTTTACTGGTATTTGAAGATTCAAAAGTATTTGTTTATTTTTAAAGGAATAATGAGGTATTTGTCTGATGTATTGCGTATTTCGTATATCCATAATTTATACCGGGTGTAACAAGATCCTCAACGAAGCCGAGGTCTACGTATTCTGCCCATCATCAGGACCAGTTCTGTTCATTTTGTTTTAATTTTTGATGTTAAAAAAGAATTGCATACATTAACCACGCAATTTAACGCGTACAACAGACCGCGCCTGCGAGTCAATGCTACACAGCTGCGTGCGGCCGAGTTGAAAGGCAGCGTTTATGTGCGTGCTCATGTGATTCATTCAGTGATGACGTTTTGAAGCCATTGTTTGTTACGAAATACTTAAAATTGAAATAATGAATACCTAAAATAAGATTTCATAAAAAAAATGTTTTTTTTTATTTTGACCTTCGATAACTACGTTGCTATTGGTTTACCATTGGTTTGGCTATTGGTTGGATGATGGGCGGAATGCGTGGACTTCTGCTTCTTTGAGGGTCTTGTTACACCCGTTATCTATTTAATAATAATAAATTAAACGGTAATAGGAGTTTTCAAAGTTCGCCTTCATAACGGCTCGCACAGAGTTGTTTCGATCACTTGTATTGAAAATTTAAAAATGGAACGTGATCGGAATATAAACCATTGGAGCATTAAGCTAGATTTTAGACCCTTGAAGTAATAGGAGTCTCTAATCTAAAGTCAAGCTTGTGGGATGATATTAGTAGGTAGGTACTTACCTAGATTAGAAATTATAACGGGTGTAACAAGACCCTCAACGAAGCCGAAGACCTCGCATTCCGCCCAACATCAGGATCATTTTTGTATTTTAGACTATACCTGGGAAATCAATAGCTACGAAGTTATTGAAGGTCAAAGTAAAAAAATTATTTTCAATATTTTTATGAAATCTTATTTTATTCGAAATTTCCTAGTTTTTGTCCAAAGAAACATTATCAAAATTTTAAGTATTTCGTAACAAACAACACTCAATGTATCTCATGACCACGCACATAAAAACGTCATCACTCAATGTATCTCATGACCACGCACATAAAAACGTCATCACTCAATGTATCTTATGACCACGCACATAAACGCTGCCTTTCAACTCGGCTGCACGCAGCTGTGTAGCATACACTCGCAGGCGCGGTCTGTTGTACGCGTTATATTGCGTCATGCGTGGTAATGTATGGAATGCTTTTTAACACCAAAAATTAAAATCGTTTCCCAGCAATAATTTTGAACAGAAATGGTCCTGATGATGGGCAGAATACGTAGACCTCGGCTTCGTTGAGGGTCTTGTTACACCCGGTATTGCCTGTTATGACAAAAAAAATCGAAACACAATTTTGCTGATATCTCATAATAAGGTACGGAAGGAAGTTGTACGAGTATCTAGTCGAGTATAAGCATAAAAGACCAACCCTTAAATGTTTAATAGGAGCCGTTTTCCACTGAAGTTTGTGTGGGGTATTTTAGTACCCGCCCGCCGTGCCCTTAGGACACCCATGGGACGAGTTTCGGGTAATTATATGGGGGTCATTATTTAACACTCATGGTTTCTCCTTAACTACGTGGCAAACTAGTTACGCCTCATGAATAAACATAACTATTGTTTAAATGACCGAACGAGCGCGAGGCGCAAGCGAAGCATCTCTGCTTCAGCTTTGGCAAAAATTCTTTCGGTTGTCCTTCCAGCTGTCCTTCCGGCTGTCCGTTTGTTCTCCTATGCAGGTCGCATTTCTCAACCAATTTTCGTGAAATTTTGTGAGCAGGTTTGATAATTAATATAATTTTTCAGTCGAGCCAGTTTTTCGTATTTGCACAGTATAGATACTTACTTATTAGTTGAAAAAATTAATATCTTTTCTGTGTTATTTTAAAAAAACTTACAATTTGAGCTACTTTTTAACCCGAGGTCCACATTTACAGCTCACGGAGCCACTAGTTTTAATTATCTTCAAAATATGAGTTATAGCGGTAATTTATCAACAACGTCCTTTTTTTATAATTATTGAAGAGATGACGACCTAAGTTCAGTGAAAAAAACAATAAAGATCCACTGAAGAAGCTCTTTCTGTCCTCCATCTTCATAGGTCCCTCCAGCGTCAACCGTCCACCAAATTGACCCATCATGCGCCATACCCAAGTAACAGGTACGTATACTAGAAAAAATACGACTCGCACCAGATCAATACTCAGACGGGAATCGAACCCGCGACCTAGTATATTATTTAGTATTGTATAAAAATAGCATTGTGAATGCAAAAATCTCAAATTTAAAAATTACTTAATATAATTGAAAAAATACTAGAAAAAATCGACTCACCCGTAGCAGCTCAGACGGGACTCGAACCCGCACCCTTAGGATTCCGGTCCATTGGTTAGTGCATTGGGCCGGAATCCTAAGGGTGCGGATTCGAGTCCCGTCTGAGCTGCTACGGGTGAGTCGATTTTTTCTAGTATTTTTTCAATTATATTAAGTAACTTAAAATCAAGTGATATTTCGTGAATACTTCCGGAAATATTCCAAAAGTTACCAGCAGCTTTAAAGTTTGCAAAATGGGTTTATTGACGTAGAAAAACTGGGGATACTTTGAGCCTTACTTCTTTCTTTCTTTTTCTTTCTTTTTTTGTTCGCCGCCAAAATAAAGTTTGGAGCTCAGAATTCCGTACAAAATCCCTTTTTTAACCCACAAAAAGAGGGATGTAGATTGACGTGTGTGTCTGTCTGTATGTAGGCAACATACTTAGCTTACCAATGTTTAATCCTTTCAACATCCTAGGATACTACCAAGATTCTATCAGTCCCTTCTGCAAAAATATTGGTACCTACCTACAGTACAGACGACGATGACACATTGCAATATTTTTTTCCTACAAAAAGCCTCGATCGCAAAGCGCGACGCGTTGTTAGAATAAAATTAAAAAAATACTTACCTACTTCGGTACCTACCTACTCTAAAAAATAATATCTTGACTACTTAGAAGATTTGTTTTACGATACGAAACTACGAAAAACACCGAAATCAAAAATAATGTTCTTTTTGATGTTGTGTTTTCGTTAGCAAGATGAATTGCCCAAAAACTTGCCCGAAATGTTTTACCACAAACACACAATAAATTATAATGGTGCCAAAAGCATGTTTGTTCGCCAACCTTGTAATAAAAAAAATGTAGGTAGTCCCGCTAAAATGGAACCCTCCGTCCGGTCCGTCTGTCACGGCGGCTCGGGCTGCAGCGACGCAAGCAGTCACTTGTCTTTACCGTGCCGTCGCGACAGACAGACAGTTGTTGTTCTATTTCTGACCATCAAACTGCTCTTATTTGTTGTCAGCTTCGATCAAGAAGGTTGTCAGATAAAGTCCGACAGCTTCCCGTTTTGGAAGGAAACACTTGGGAAACTTCCAAATCCAATCGGTACCTATGCTTTGATATTGTTGGTGATATTTTCAAACATTTGATACCAACCAACTTGATTAACATAGTCAGCCACTTGACTTCAAACAAAATAAAATTGAGTAAGTAGAGATACGTTCGAATTCACTCCATCACGGATCGACCCGCTCGGATTGACGCATGTTAAGGCCTTAATTAGCGCTAGTTACTACTCAACTCAATTATTATAATAAAACTATTTTTAAAACGCTTTAATTAATAAGTCGACGTATTATCGATTTTGATTTCAAATTGGCGTCAAGTCATAGCTCGTCTTTAAAATAACGTCAAATTGATCCAATCTACAGTTCTATGGCGAGCTTTGTGAAAACTGTTTTTTACAAGACTGACTGCACGGTCGATCTTAAGCACGTCTTCGTCTACGCGGCCGTCTTTGAGCAGAACGACGTATTTGTATATTTTGTATATTAGTGAATTGCAGCTCAGCTGCGCTAATTTTAACATGCGTCAATCCGAGCGGGTCGATCCGTGATGGAGTGAAATCGAACGTAACTCTACTCAATTTGGGTTCAAATCAGAGCGCGTTCCAACGCGGCGGTTGCGTTGAGCACTAGCACCGAATTCTCAATTTTTACATGTTTTTATTACTTTTCGAGACGGCTCGCAACCGGCCGCCACATTCAACCAACAGCTGGAACAGCTAATTCTTCATTTATGGTTCAGGAATATCCGACGAGGCCCAATAATAACCTTCCATTAATTATAAGCTGCTCCAATGTTTATATATATATACGCCGTTTCATCCGCGAGAACGAAGCGTCTACTCCATTTGGCAACTAAGTATTTAGCTGAGCCTCTGTAGTTATCCAATTATTATTAAGGGCCTATTCCGGAAAGCATTTAATATACAATGCGATTAATTTGAGAATTTCGGTGAAAAGTAACAAAATATTGGAATGAGTAACGAAAGAAACAACCGCGGAACATAAAAATTGGTGACATTAATTCTTTCGTCTGGAATAGTACATTATGAGACAAGTTAGCTTAGGTTGCTCATTGCACACAAGGCTGTGCGTTGCAGCCCGAGCCGCAGGCGAGGGCGTAAGTCAGCCGAGTGTGCAATAAGCAAGAGCTCACGAGTTTCATACGACGTTTTTCAACACATTTGCGAGGAAAAAATAAAGAAATTTATCACACAGCAACAATTATGGCAAAAACAAAATATGATAATTATGGGAAAAGGCGCGCATGTTTTTTTTTTGTTTTTATTCACACGCCCAACGCAAGAATATTTTGCGATCAAAGGGGTGAGAGGCATACAGCCTAGTACTAATACTTCAAAATTATAATTTTAAGTGACAAAATGCAAATATTTTAATATTTTATAACAAAATATTGTGAATTGTGAATAATTTGATAATAATTATATATTTATATTTATTTATTCCAAGAATGTATATGAATTTTCAGCATCATAAAACCTCTTTGTTGTCAAAAAAAAATAACTGTATTACCCGGCTAAATTGAGAATGCTCTGTTTACTCGCATAGAACTTGCAGTAAGGTACTAATTTAACTTTGTAGGGTTAATTCTATTACGAACTAGTGTTTTATATATTATTGCACGCGTATGTTATAGCTCGGTTTATGGCCCTAAAAGCGATGTATTAGGGCTCACTTTACGAGCAAGTGTGTTGAAAAAATATTAAAGGCAACATGTCATAATAACATGCAGTCGGAGGCATGCATAAAGAAAGTGACATTATGAATGATTGAATTAAGTATATGCCTCCGACTGCATGTTATTATGACATGTTGTGTTGACATGTGTAAATAAAGAACGATCCTCAGGCTGATTATCTAAATTGAAACTATTTAGCGACCGGTTTCATTTGACATACATTGCTACTTTCCTTTGGTATGTTTTTTTACCCCAAAAAGAAGAAGCAATGTATCACATTCATCTGTCAAAAGAGGGTTTCTAGTTAGATAATCAGCCCGCGGTTTTGCTTACGGACGGTAGAATTCTGACAGATTCTCTACTAGCTTTCTGTCAGAATTCTACCGTCCGTAAGCAAAACGGATCGTTCTTTAATACCTATAGGAATCGGGGGTAAATATGGAGTTTTCATGATTAGTCGCGGTTGCTCAATAAAAAGTACGGCGTTTGGTGATCGAGGGATATCCTTTGGCAGGAACCTTCGGAAACCTTAAATCATTTTAAGAAGGGGAGCCATCTTGGATTTTTGTATGGTAGGGAGTTATAACACAATCTTTTTATTGTATGGATTTTGATTTTTTTTCCAAATCCCATCGTGTGGGATATCCAATGAAAGGGCTTCTTGAGCTGATTCCAAATATATACAATATTATTACATTGCAGCTACTGGTTTAAAAAAAATCAGAAAAACATTTTCCAAACGGGCAAAAGTTCGGGCTCTTGCAGGAGGAAAACGACTTAATGAATTCTTATGAAACATACGCAAAATAACTTGTAATAAACCTACTCTTATCTAACGTCCTGGAAGCAATTTTGAAAATATTATCATTTTGAAATTTGAAAATATTTTGATCCCATTTTTCTATGAGTAAAGTACCAGAATCTAAAAAATTCAAAAAAAAATACTTAATATTAGTATTTTCAAAAATGCTTCCAGGATGTGAGATAAGAGTTTATTACGAGTTATTTGGCTTATGTTTCATGCAAGAGCCAACTTAGTATATGTTTGGAAAATGATATTGTTTTTTTTAAAACCAGTAGCTGCAATGTAATCATATTGCATATATTTGGAATCAGCTCAAGAAGCCCTTTGATTCTATACCCCATTCGATGGGTTTTGAAAAAAAAATTTTTAAATTCCATACAAAAAAAAGATTGTGTTATAACTCCCTCCAATACAAAAATCCAAGATGGCTCCCCTTCTTAAAATGATCTAAGGGTTCAGAAGGTTCACTCTGCCAAAGGATATCCCTCGATCACGAAACGCCGTAAATTGCACTCTTATGTTGTGTGGAAATGTAACTTGTAACTAAACTAAGCGTTTTGAGCCAAAAAAAATCTAACTAAATTATTTTAGAAAAGCAAGTCACATAAAGTTAAATAAGTAAGAACTTATTACTTACCTACACGATGAACTTTAGTGCTGAGATGGGTGTCTTCAGTCACTTTCGCGTTCCCTTTAATTTTGATCTGACGCCTCAAAAAAAAAAGCAATCTATATTCCCGCGCCGTGTACCCGCGGCGGGATCCCGCTTGACGCAGCGGAGGGCCTTAGGCTCAGGGCATGCAAAATGTGAAAGTTTGTGAGTTTGGTAGTTCGTTCCTCAATTACGCAATAACGGCTTTACAGATTTTGATGAAATTTGACAGATAGTTTATAGCCTGGATTAAAACATAGGGTACTTTTTATCCCGGACAAAGGTTCCCTTCCCTAGGGATTTTCCGAATGTCCACGCAGATGAAGTCGCGGGCGGAAGCTAGTTTAAAATATTTTAAAAAGCTTAGAATTCCCAGCAGTATCTAATCTACGCTACACAAGAGCAGAACAAGTACAGAGCTTGTTGCATTTTTCAATTTTCATATTTCAGTCAGATGAAAGTAACCTCTCTTAAAATATTTCTTGCCCTGATAGTCTATTTACAGGAAAAACAATGAGTTTGCATTTTCATCCCGGCGAGAATGCAACAATGGCAAACTGCAATATCCCAGTTAAGGCAAGGCCAGTTCACGAAATTTACTCTTTCACTATGTCTTTAGAATAAGGTTGAATATTGCATAACTTTAATTGACGCTTCGTCAGAAATTTGACGAATTTTAGTACATTTTTATTGATTTCTGAAATACTGGATCATTTATTAAAAATGTACTCGGTTATTGTGTTAGATCGATAAAAAAGCTATCCTTTTTGCATAAAAAATGATATCACTGTCGTTGAAAATTACGAAATCTGACGATTTGAAATTTAGTTTTATAAGTTTTTATGGTGTTATTCTGGATTTTTTTACAGAGTTACCATGCCATTTTTCAACATTCTGTTCGGTTAATTTGCTTCTTTGTTTCTTTTTCAGTCTACAGTAATTTTTGTGAAGTAGAATTTTACATCAGTTCTTCACATTGGATGTTCAAAAATCAGACTTTTCATCAGATCGTGAACTGGCCTCGCCTTAAACGAACTTCTTGCTGTTAACATTTTGTTTTAATTATTGGAGAGCTTGTTTGCGAGCCGTCTCGGAAGCTAGCCCCGAGCTACTGTGAAAAATAATATCTCACTCAAGTTATAAGTATTATTCATTCTTTAAATGTTTGTAGGATAGTAATAAGATCAAATAATAAAGGCAAACAAAATACAGTCACAAGTGACATTCATTCCCAGGTAGCAAAATGACGTACATGCCCTTGACTATGCTGGACCTACAGACGTCAAAATATGACGTCTTTAACGTCGATAATGACTATATTGGGCATAGATATAGTATATTAAATATTGGGACGTTATAAAGACGTAGTTTTGCTACCTGGGTTTTGAATAAAATAAAACTGGAGTAACTAAATAATGTAAATTCTCAAGAACTTATACCCAATTGCTGCTAAGTGTTCGCTGGAGTTAAGGCAGAGTCAATCGCCCTACACGTTGATGTGTGCATGTGCAACAACCTTAAACTTGGATGGATGGATAGTAGATACGCACAGTGAAAATTCATATGATCTTGTAGAATTTTAATTTTCGAATAAATTACCGCCGTTGCATTGGGCTGGGTCCCTAATCCCTCCCGAGGCTGTACCGGCTAACGCATCGAGCTTCGGCAAGTCTGCCGGGCTTAAAATTAAAATAGATAAATAAATGGAGCCCCAATCAGGCCAAAATGGCGAGCTCGTAAATAGTACAATACGAAATTCCTTACTTCGATTTATCTGTTTAAAGTTGAAGCTCGGCAAACCCGCCGAAGTTCGAAAGTTAGCCGGTAGGGCCCCAGTTCGACCGGAGATCAACCGAAACTTGATCGGAGCCGGACCGAGTTCACTCGTAGCACGTCTCATCTTTTTTTTCACGATGTTGGACTTCTGAATAGAATAGAACGGAGCCACCCTGTGTTAGCGCGGTGTCTCGGTTCTGCTCCGGCCGAGCTGGGTTGAAATCCGCGGGCTGATTATCTTATTAGAAACCACCTAGCGACCGGTCCCATTTGACAGATGAATGTGATACATTGCTTCTTCTTTTTGGGGTAAAAAAACATACCAAAGAAAAGTAGCAATGTATGTCAAATGAAACCGGTCGCTAAATAGTTTCTATTTAGATAATCAGCCTGCTGGGGCCCTACCGGCTAACTTTTCGAACTTCGGCAGATCTGCCGAGTTTCAACTTAAAACAGAGAATCAAAGTAAGGAATTTCGTATTGTACTATTTGTCGAAG
The DNA here is from genome assembly GCA_950108535.1 of Agriphila straminella. Taxonomy (NCBI): domain Eukaryota; kingdom Metazoa; phylum Arthropoda; class Insecta; order Lepidoptera; family Crambidae; genus Agriphila; species Agriphila straminella. Next base: position 1,178,315 of record OX467303.1, on the reverse strand, counting down.
TTATTTAGAGAGCTATCGATGTTATTATGACACCATAAACTGGAGTTCGCCATTTTGGCCCAATTGGGGCTCGATATATATGTTTTAATTTGAAACCCGGCAGACTTTTCGAAATTCGAAAAGTTAGCCGGTAGGGCCCCTGGTTTACATCAATCCGTCCATCCATCCATCATCAGTCCCGGTTTCGGTCGAGCTTCGGTGCCGTGTACACGATCGCTAAGGCTTCCGTTTTTCTTTTTATTTACGGAACCCAGAACCGTCACAACAAACAATTCATTGTAAAATATCACAATAAACCATAGATATAGTATATCTATAAACCCTAGGTTTCGTCAAAAAAGGTAAAAAAAAACTTAAAATGAAACACACACTGGCCATTCTAAATAGTCTTCTTTTTATTCAAAAACAATATTATTACTATCGGAAGTTTGTATTTGTAAGTAGGTAGAAGGTAGGTAGGTACTGCAAGTTACACTTTGTGTTCGCCGAGAGCCAAACCTGTTCGTAATAAACCGTGTTTGTGTGAAAATACAATTTAAATACATAACGTTAAAGGTGGATCCACAACAAGCGTCTGATAACTTGTTAAAGTTTAATAAGAGTACTTATTGTTAGTTATACACTTGCGTGCAACAAAATAGACCCTTTCTGTGTTATTATATTAAATGATTCACGTTGTGACAGAAACCGCAGGGCATGTAAGTATGAAAAGATTGATGGATGTGAAAGAAGCAAAGGAAGTGTGTAAGGATTGTAGCAGGTGGCGATCCATAGTCTCTGCCTACCCCCATGGGAAACAGGCGTGAGTGTATGTATGTATGAAATGAAGAAGAACGAGCATTTCTGCAGCGATTTATATCTTGATCGATGGCGTTTTTCATTAGACGATTAAGATTTAAATCAATTTAAAATTTCTCCGTTTGTTCAAACATACCATAGAACAACAAAGACTGGCTTATTTGTGTCTTTTTATAATGCATTGGAGAGGTTTTTGATCTGCTATGAGCAGGCTTTTCCCTTAGAATAATAACACCTAGAACGACAGTTCTCTACAAAGCGCACTGTCAAAAGTGAGGCGACTAAAACAGCCAAAATGGCTCTGTTTTCAGATTTTTATTTTCCATTATTACCTAATCATACCGAATAAGTATAAAACAGTTGCAATTTTCCTACATTTAGGAGATTATTTACTATATTATTGGATTTTAGTTACGATTAGGTAACGTATGAAGAATATAAGTCTGAAAACTAAGACATTTTGGCTTAGTATTAGTTGCTTCACTTTGCATACGAGGACACGGCTTCTATGTGTTATTATTCTAAGGCTTTTCTATGATAAAGTAATAAAGTTACAGCAAAGATGCACATATTTTATATTACTGAGACCTCGAAGTGCACACGTTTGTATGAAAATAACACGTTGAGTCGATTTAGTTGCACGCTAGTGTAGTTCACAACTTTGGTCTTTGTAAGAAAATACAATACTTAAGTTTATGACAAGTTTTACAAGTAACACAAGCAAACGTCGCTAACGAGCGCGGAAACTAAGTTTAAATAAAATGCTTTTTAAAATGTTAAAAAGCGTTCATGCCTTCAATTTAAAAGTTTCACTTTTTTATTTTTTTTACTAAAATCAATGGCAATTTACCTACTAATCTCAGTAGTTGTTTTCCAGTATTAAGTTTCATCGATAAAATTAATACATTTTCATGTGTAGAGTCTGTTCGGAAAGAGAACCGTCGTGGGCTTTGTGCTTGATCATCGTCTTTGTCATGTTTACGGCACTTTTATACGAAATTACGGTGCGACTATCTTGACTTGATAGACATCAAGATATTACAGTCGCACTAAAACGTTACGGTGCCGTCAACATGTCAAAAATGGTAATCGAGTACGAAGCCCAAGACGGTTCTCTTTCCGAACAGACTCTACGTACCACATACCGACCCTTCTTGGAGAATTCGACTTCAAATGTCTTCAAAATTATGTTGTCATCAAAATTCCACTGATTTTAATAGATCACTTGATTTTTAACACAATAAATATTATGTAACAATTTGCCAATGTCAGACGAATCGAACTTAGTAAATTTCCGTTGCCATAGCAACCCAACATTGGTCTGGTCCTTAGCGCTCGTATAACGAAATAACATCACTAATATTGCACTAATAACTAACCATTTCGTATCATCACCATAAAACAAAACACAAACATATAATTAATTATACTTAATATTTATACAGTCATATAATTATACTGACATTACTAACACAATATATTTTTCTAATTATTTTTTTTTACTAAATAATACAAGGCCATCACATATTAGTGTCGCATTTTAATCAACATTTAATTAAATCATTACAGTAAACCGCGATCATGATGGTGAGGTTATGAAAAAGGAAATATTTGAAAATTGAAAAACATGAAGCAAAGATGCCATTTGTCAGACCGTGTCAATTCGAAAAATACATCTTTAAGGTGGTTTGATGAGCTCAGTAGCGCCACCAATGGAAATAAATCATTTACGTTGTATCAAGGGCTTAAAATAAAAGTTTTGGATATTTTGCGCAAATAGAAGAGTAAAGTGCAATTTTTAAATATTGTTTCATGGCCTCAAATATAAACAATAAGTTATGAATGTGGATATTGCTAAATGTGGCCACTTTTGGCACTAGTGACAGTGACCGGACAGCAACACCTGTCGTCTGATTTAATACAAAGATGGAAGATAATTTGCTTGGTCAATTTCACACAACGACATCTAGCCCCAAACTAAGCAAAGCTTGTGAAATATGGTGCCTAGACAACTGATACACTACTTACTTATATACTTTTAAAATGATATACTTATTATGCACAGTAACACCCATACCCGTCATAGAAATTAAAATTCATCATTTCAATTTCAGCCTGGCCGGGAATCGAACCCGGGAGCTCTTGCGTGGATGTTGTTCACTGCATCTGCATCACTTTGGTCGTCAAAATAATTCAAACTTAACTGAAAGCTGTGAAACTATGTAGGTTAGATCTCCATTGTTTCACAGGTTCGTAAAGTGTCACAAAATTAAATAGGTAGTAAAATAATCAAAATAAAAATTCATCATCATCATATCAGCTGTACGACACACACTGCTGGGTATAGGCATAAGAATATTATGGTATAGATAATGGTAATTGAAAATTAATAAATAATATACGAGCTGTAATCCGTAAAAAAGCGTATTTCTAATAACTTTTTAATCTTTGGCTTATCCTTTTGTGGCAAAACGTCAAAGCTGCGATTCAAAAAAAATATTCAAAACATGAAAAAAAAACCGTGCCATCTGTGCCGGACGCGCCGAGCCGCCACAGCTCCACAGCTGCGGCGCGCGGCGGTGAAAAAAACAACATGCTTCCGCTCTGTGTGACTCGAATTTTGTGGGCCAATGCATTTTACCAATGGCTGTTTGTGAAGAGTGAAGATCCAAAAGAATTTAAAAATGCATTGCAATAAAAAAAATATGTAATATCTTAATCTGCATTAGGTAAATTATCTTCACGAAAGTCACATTTTTATAAACTCGATAATAATAAAGTATAGCAATGATAAATGTAAGTAACTACAAAATCGAAATGACAATTCTCAAAAAAATTGCATATTTGAAAACCTTCTTGACATTCTGTAGTTCATAATAAAAACATAGACTAGATCTTGAAATAATTAAGCATAACCATGGATAGGGTTTAACAACTATAATTCTGAATTCACTACAAAATTTTACGTAAGTATATCAGTTTGCTGATCATAAATTCATCGTTACAACTAGGTAGTTAAAATATATTTCATATACATAGTTTAATGTTTACTTCGTACTAATGCACAATATTTTGACCAAAGACCCATTTACATACTTTGTTGGAACGTTTTACAACTTTTCATGAAGGCAAAACAGACTTGGAAAAAACAGACTTTTTTATACTATCAAGAACAGTAATTCCCGTAGGTATTACCTTAAGAGGCCGTACAACGCTGGAAGTAGTAAAAATTATCAAAATTATTGACAACTTTATCGTTTTTAATTAATGACTAATTAACTATTTCTTATTTTGGAAAACTGTCAAACACAAAACTAGAGAGCTAGCTAACGTTTTTTTATTATTATAGTTTCAAGATTATAGGTTACATGTTTGGCACATCAGTGAAAAAATACAAAATTAGAGGTCAACATTTTTGTTTTAATAGAGGAAAGTTAGAGCTGTCATGTTTCTGTCAATCACAAAACTAAGTCATCATCATCATATACTCGCAAAGACGGACGAATGGGCTTATACAGCTCAGTAGATAGAACGTCAGCGCGACTGTTAGAGCCTTAACTGGACACTGCAAACTAAACAGACACCTATTTCATATGAAATTGAGTGATACTGACATCTGCAGATATTGTAACGAGGAGCAGGAAACGCCCAAGCACCTCTTATGTGATTGTGGACCTCTAATCCACAAGCGTAGTATCCATCTGGGACGACACGTAATCGACCCGGAGGAAATAAAAACTCTTAAAACCAGAAAGATACTAGACTTCTTGGAAGCCGCTGGGCTCAAAGAGTTACTATAATTAGGTGGCGAGTTACAATAGATCTCTTAGGTCGCAGTGACTACAGCTTCATCTTGAGCTGCATAGCCCCTAACACTCAAATAATAATAATAATCATTATCATATCAGCCGCACAACACCAACTGCTGGGTATAGGCCTCCCGCAAGGATGTCCACGACGATCGGTCCTGCTTGGCCCGCATCCAGTGGGCATAACTGAATAAGAACTATAATTTACTTAGTTCATTTTTGGGGACCGATAAATTAAGTAATACTATGTGAAATCATTGTTCAAAAAGGTGTATTTGACGTTGCACGGACCCTTAAAACTCAGTTTGCTGAATGGCTATCAAAGCGTCCCTTTTATTTTCTATACAGAGGGATAATAAAATAGTTTCATTTCTTAAGGGCTTGTTTCACAATGTAAAAGTAAGTTCTGAATAGCTCACATGACAGATGATTAAGGGTGCATCGCGCGTCCACTAGCGCCGCCAATCAAGAAAAAATCATTACAACGAAATAACTATGTTTTTATTACCATCGCCACTAGAAAAAGTGCGTTTAATTCAACGATAAGAGTGAATAAAATGCTGTTTTATTCACCGAGTGAATAAAAATATTTTGAATTTGGAACAAGCGCGCATCGTATGAATTATGCACAAAAAAAATAAAAGGTGCTGAAAGTATGGAGCTATTCGAGCTATTCCATAGATAAAGATATAGTTCTAAAATTAAATGACAAAAAAAATCCCGCCAATTTTATTTAGGTTTTTTTAGTGTCTTATCTTTGGGTTCTTTTCGAAAAAATATCCCGCCAAATTAATTAGGTCCTTTTTAGTGTCTCATCTTTGGGTTCTTTTCTATATATTAGAGTCTTGCATCAGTCCATTCCATCAGTCTGGTACGATCTCCAGTCTGTAAAAATTAAAGTATATACAAATGATGAAATGGACTGATGCCAAACTGACCTCTTAGCGTGGTTGTTTTATGTCATTGGAAAACTTTTAGTTTCACTATTTTCTAAAGTTTAAATATTACTGATTACCTACCTAAATAATAAAAATGTGATAACTATAAATACTACAGATATAAGTACTGCTATTTGATTTCTCGCAGTCAATGGTAAAAAGTAGAGTACACAACTCGTGAAAAAAAAATTCATCTCGGTCCTTTGTATCCTTTGCTGCTCTCGGGATCCAACTTAGTCCATCGAACTAAATTCCCTCTTTTTCACTTGTTGTATAATCTACTATTAAGGCGAGGCCAGTTCACGATCTGATGAAAAGTCTGATTTTTGAACTTCCAATGTGAAGAACTGATGTAAAATTCTACTTCACAAAAATTACTGTAGACTGACAAAGACACAAAGAAGCATAGTAACCGAACAGAATATTGAAAAATGGCATGGTAACTCTGTAAAAAAATCCTGAATAACACCATAAAAACTTATAAAAATAAATTTCAAATCGTCAGATTTCGTAATTTTCAACGACAGTGATATGATTTTTTATGCAAAAAGGATAGCTTTTTTATTGATGTAACACAATAACCGAGTACATTTTTAATAAATGATCCAGTATTTCAGAAATCAATAAAAATGTACTAAAATTCGTCAAATTTCTGGCGAAGCGTCAATTAAAGTTATGCGATATTCAACCTTATTCTAAAGACATAGTGAAAGAGTAAATTTCGTGAACTGGCCTCGCCTTAATGAAATTCTGAAAAATATAAAAACTAGCATTAGTTATAAACTATTTTGGGCGGCGCTAGTGGACGCGCGATGCACCCTTAAACATATTTTTCATATCACAACTGTCAAATCTTCTTTAGAACTCACTTAATTGTAAAACCAGTCCTTATACTTTAACTCACGTTGTTCATACTAAATCATACTTCCCACAAAATATACACAATTGAGATCAATTAAACTTAGTTTTCCTAAGAATTGAAGCAGATATTGCTGAATAAAGCAAATATCAACAAAATAACAGATACAATATCAGTTTATGCTTAAAAATAGTATTTACTTGAATTTATATACATGCTTAGAGTTAGTTAAATAAATAAATAATAGAGTTCGCCCTACTTAGGTTCTATGAGTGCGAACAATATTATGATTAAAATTACAAGGCCGGTGAGAACGCCGATCGCGAGCCACTGGCGTCGATCTGCAATAAAATACTCAATTTACACGATTGCCCAAAAAAGAAGAGTGTAATGTGTTTAGGGTGAGATTATTTATCGGGTGTTATCGTGGTATCGTTACAATCCTTAGATCACCACAGAATACATAATAGTAAAAGTACAGAAGACTTCTTCATTTAAATAAACAGCGACTTTTGCTCCGACACAATAAAGTGCAATTCAGGTCGCATAGCGCTAATGCCCTACTGCTGTATTCACTTAGAAGTTGCCTCTCTTTCTATTGTGTGCTCTTATCTTTTCTGACGGCGCTGAGGTTGTCTTCTTTCAAATGAACTGCGTAGCATATCATAAAAGGAAAGCGAATCTACGATATACACACATCAACTTTGTCTAGGGATACAGGTGTTATTTTCATACAAACGAGGTAACTTTGAAGCCTTGGTTTCCTGCCAGGGATGTACCGTGCTGTGATCTGATGATGGCTATCCAGGGAGGGAATGGAGGAGATTCAGATCGCTATACACACCTAACTGATCTGACCAGCATTCTAAAATATTAATGGACTGTTTAAAAAAACCGCGAAAATAGCATGAAAATGTATGGAAATCCTAAAACTGAGAACTCTGACCCATCAATCTTTTAGAATGCTGATCAGATCAGTTAGGTGTGTATAGCGATCTGAATCTCTTCCATTCATTCCCTGGATAGCCATCATCAGACCACAGCAAGGTACATCCCTGGCAGGAAACCAAGGCTTCAAAGTTACCTCGTTTGTATGAAAATAACACCTGTATCCCTAGACAAAGTTGATGAATATATTAGAATATTTTTGTTAATTATCGTAAGCGACAAACGTACTTGGCGCGCGACCATTACTTACATATTTATCCACCTGGCTATAAATTACAAACGCAATAAAAATCTGTCGAGGCTTTCATTGTCCACCAGCCATTTTTAATGTCCCCACTACTGGGAGCCTTCTTCCTTATGGGTGGATAAGGAGGACGGGCCACAACCCACCACGCGGGCCCAATGCGGATTGGTGGGTGTTAACGACTGCGAATACAGCCGGTACCAACGGCTTAACGTGCCTTCCGAAGCACGGAGGAGCTCGAGATAATACATTTTTGGTCACCCATCCCATGATCGACCCTTGCGAAAGTTGCTTAACCTCCGCAATCGCTGGGCCAGGCGCTAAACCGCTGCGCCACCGAGCTGTTCGGGGCTGCCATTACCTGCCCCGAAATTAGCTAACATTTTGCAGTTGTGAACCGAAGCGATAGCTAAAATTTGTAAATGTGACATAGGCATAAAAAAAAAATAGGCTCAGCATTACGCACTCACCGTCGTTCATGTGGAGCACTTTGGCGACTTTTTTCACGGTGGAGTCTAACTTGGAGTCGGCGTTCTCCAGCTCCGTACTCAGGTCGCCGAGCATCCTGTCGGCCAAGTCAAAGACAAAGTAAAAAAAAAGTTGCATTTCTATGCACTATTCGGTTTAAATTGTACCAACCGGGCCGTACCGGCTAACGCTCCGAACTTCGGCCGGGCTTCAAATTAAAACAGATAAATCCGATTATGTCCTAAACTAAAGGGGGACTAGTTTTGTGGCTTTGGGACTAATTGGGACTAATTTCTTCGCAAGGTGGCTGGCAAAAACTGGATGAGTATAGCCGCGGATCGTGCTCAGTGGCGTGCTCTCGGAGAGGCCTATGTTCAGCAGTGGACGATGATAGGCTGATGATGATGATGATGATGGGACTAATTTACACGAATCGTTTCCAATAAGCAGATTTTCTCTAGGTGACCTGGTGAAAGTCCTCGCCAAGGTGTAGGTTGATTTTGGCATGGACCAAATCATTCCTTTATTTTTTTTGAACGGCGCTTCATTTCGTTTTGATTCTAGGCATTGCGGTATCCATAAAAAGGGACTTTTTTTTAATAATCAGATCCTGGCTAGGTGTTATGGTTCACTAGATATAGCCTGTCCCTGCCAAAATGAAGGTTTGCTTTGGCATGGACCATTTAAATCGCTTATATCTTTCAGTCCTTTTTGGGACTAATTTCGAAAAAGTGGGACTAATTGGGGAGAAATTTTCCATGTAGTCAGAATTGCGGTTTTCAAAGTGGTCCATGCCAAGATGTAGGACTCCCCCAATCAGGGCGAAAATGGCGAACCCCAATTCATGATGTCACACGACCATCGATATCTTCCAAATAACTTCGGCAAATAGCACAATAGGAAATTCGTTACTTCGATTTATCTGTTTTAAGTTGAAGCCCGGCGGACCCGCCATGGTTCGAAAAGTTAGCTGTTCATTAACTACGGTCTGTATTTTATCCAGTTTCTTATGGTATTTGTATTTATTGAATTGAACTTATCTTAGCGCTTAGGTATAATGAAAAAATAATCATTACCTTGCCGTCACAGAGTCGAGTATTACTAGCACGGTAGGTAACGGATATTTTTACCCGACTGCGGGTTATGTATTTCGCGCATATCTTGTAAGTATGTAATATTCTTTATTACATCATATCTCTCAAACGGCTGAACGGATTTCTATGATTAAGATATCGTTAGATTGGTCTTTTCAGCCCAAGTGTTCTTAAGAAGGTGGCGTTATAAAAAACCAACATGGCGGCTGTACGGTGCTATTATACGTAGTGAAAAAAAAATTTTTTTTTAGAATACTGCAATATGAGTGTCAAATTAAAGGGCTTATTATAAGGATTTCAAAAAGGTATATCATGACCGTAAAATATAATAACTAAAAAGAGATAAATAAAAAAAAAATTAAAAAAAAAAACCCGCCTCCATAAAAAGACAAGTCGACTGAAAAGATGGAAACAAGATTAAATAAATATTAAAGGCAACATGTCAAAATAACATGCAGTCGGAGGCATATAATTCAATTATTCATAATGTCACTTTCTTTATGCATGCCTCCGACTGCATGTTATTATGACATGTTGCCTTTAATATTTATTTTTATTTCGTACAGTCAGCGCCAAAATGATCAGTACGTGGATTACGTAAGTCTGTTGCTAACAATTCTCAATTGAAATCGATTGAAAGCGCAGTTGCATTGCTGCTTTAGTCAAGATAGTTGTCACATTGGTTCTCACTAAAGCAGCGTTGTAACTGCGATTTCTGTCAGAGTTCATTGCAACAAAGTTACCTACGTAATTACCCCCCTGAGCATTCAAACCTACAAAACAGCCAGGGGCCTAATCGCGCTAATTTTCAACGATAAAACCAAAGGTAAATCGTTACCGTTTCAGTTTCGTTTACAGAAAAATGCTGGCTTTAGTTTTGTTAAAATTGTTGAATACTCTGGCTAAGGAGTCTAGGCTTACAATCTGGGACAATTTAAGTGAAAATTATTTCTTTATTTCTTTATTTATACATTTGCATTACATGCGACTTAACTACTAGATCTTAAAGTAACTAATTATCGCATGCACCTAGACAGGCATAGCAATGTGGAAGAGAGTGTGTGAATTATGAAGCTAAACCAAAGATTTTTAGGTAAATATAACCTAAATACCAACGTAACGTTTTTGGCTTTATCGTTCAGAATTACCGCGATTGGGCTCCAGATCATTTAACACTTATGTGCACTTATATATTTTCATTGCACGTATGGCCAGCCGCCCCGTCCTCGCCGAGTATCAAGTTGATTTTCCATTTAAATGTCAGTTTTAAACAAACGAAATTAAGTAGTAATGTAAACTCATATAGAAAGGGGACAAAGGGATGACAAATTGAATATGTAGGTAGGTAAAAAGTCAGCGTTTAGTTGATATTAGTGTAGGAAAAAAGCGATCTTTATCCTCAGTCGATGAAACTTTGCAGGGATGTAATATAGTATGAACCAAAACCTATGTACAAATATTTTAAAAATATATGGTGTTTGAATCCTTTCGTAACAAGAACTCTGTCAAAAAGCATTACCATTCAAACACCATTGAAACACGATTTTGACATTAACAATAGCAGACTTGACCCCCTGAAATAAATTCGCAGATAACGTGTACGATAATTTGCGTTTCTAGCACTATGCGTCGAAAGGGAATAATCATATCGTTATAAGCACACAAGGTGTTCAATATCCCTTACTTTATTGTTTCATATTTATATGAGCAATCAGTGTCCAAAATTATCTTAGCAAGCAAAGCTCTCAAAGTTATCTGTTGAAAGTTATTTACTCTCACAATTACCTATCCGATATGTAGTAGGTATTTAATTTCAACCTACCTACCCATTGTGTGCAAACTTTTGTTAATTATTGTGATGGAAAATGACCTCACTTTAAATGTGGAGCTCATTTTTCAATGTTGACGACTCTGTATGAAATATACAGGGAGAAAAAAGCAGCCCTTGACGAGTTTGTTGCCGGTTCTTCTCGTTACAAGGTCTCCCGCTCAGGGTTTGCGAACCGATGGCGTAGCTTCTTTGACATTCACAAGTGCTTGTAACAGCCTAGACTGAATAAATTATTTTTGAATTTTTGAATTTTGAATTGTGCACAGTGTAATAATGCATTATGCACTCATAACTTTGAGAGCTTTGTTTGCAAAGATAATTTTGAACAGTCTGACTGCTGTGCTCATATAAATATGAAACAATGTAGTAAAATATTTTGAACACCGTGTGTGCTTACAACAATATGATGATTCGAACTTCGTATAACAAATAGGGATGTTGACTAATGAATAAAATAACGAAATACTAATAAAAATCGTAAACATATTAAACTTTTAGAGTAGCTTGTATACATCTTGGTTTTATATATTGCATATTATTTGTTTTATGACCCTTCAAAGTTGGGTGAATGTTTCTTTTTTTGAGAGGTAATTTATGTAACATAAAATAAAAAAAATAGTCAACATCCCTATTGCTTTTATGATTTTCAGGTCATTTTGACTATTCTAGGCGTTCAATCAATTTGACGCTGACTGTACTCACTCTGCCTGCTCGTCCAGCTCCAGGTTGATCTGGCGGGAGACGGTCTTGAGGTTGCCGAGCGTGCCGCCGATGGCCAGCAGCTGTTCCTCTTGCCCCCACAGCATGCGCTCCTGCACACCCATCACCTCGCCGTCCTCGAACCGCCGGGGGCTGTCCGCCTAAACAACACACTCGTTTATTTAATAACGGGAACAATATTTTCTGACACCTAAGTTTAGATGTGTCAGCCGAGTTTGCAATAAGCAAGAGCTCACAAGTTTCATACGACATTTTTCGACACATTTGCGAGGAAAAAACAATAGTACATTATGAGACAAGTTAGCTTAGGTTGCTCATTGCACACAAGGCTGTGGGTTGCAGCCCGAGCCGCAGGCGAGGGCGTAACTCAGCCGAGTGTGCAATAAGCAAGAGCTCACGAGTTTCATACGACGTTTTTCAACACATTTGCGAGGAAAAAGCAAAGTAATTTATCACACAGCAACAAATATGGCAAAAACAAAATATGATAATTATGGGAAAAGGCGCGCATGTTTTTTTTTCACACGCCCAACGCAAGATTATTTTGCGAACAAAGGGGTGAGTGAGCATACAGCCTACTTTAAAATTATAATTTTAAGGGATAAAATGCAAATAATTTAATATTTATAACAAAATATTGTGAATTATGAATAATTTGATAATAATAAATAATTGTTTGACTTATTTAAGGACTTCCACATTTATTTATTCCAAAAATGTATATGAATTTTCAGCAGCATCAAAACTCTTTGTTGTTAATAAAAAATAACTGTTTACCCGTCTAAATTGGGAATGCTCTGTTTACTCGCATGGAACTTGCAGTAAGGTACTAATTTAACTTTGTAGGTTTAATTCTATTACGAACTAGTGTTTTATATATTATTGCACGCGTTTGTTATAGCTCGGTTTATGGCCCTAAAAGCGATGTATTAGGGCTCACTTTACGAGCAAATGTGTTGAAAATTCAATTATACCACAATCTTGATAGTCTATACCTAAAGGGAAAGACTGGTGAGAGACAGGGTCTACACGAGTCCAGTATCAAGTCAGTGCTGGACTGAATTACAGTACTGCCTTGTTACTGACCCCGTATAAACATTATATTCTCAACGAGTCATACTGAATCGTGTAATATTGTGACTGGTTGAGAATAAAAATTCGCAACGAGTAACAGGTGACTCGATGCGAATTTTTATTCTCATCTAATAACACTGGTTCATGTCACTATTACCCGATGCGATTTTTTTCCGAACCTGTCACAGTCACACTAGATGAGAACTAGATTCTTAAATAATTTAAAACAATTACTAACAAAAAAGTGTTATTACAACTTGAAGGAATATTTAGAAGATGAAAATATAGAAATATGAATAATGTAGATAAAAAGTAAACTAAATTAAAACATTAAAATACTTAACTTAAATTCGATACATAAGTGCAATATAATTTAATAAATAAAATAGTTTTTATTAATTAAGTAATAACTACTATTGTAATGAAACTAATATAAGTTAATGATAAATAAGTGTTTGCTATCTATTATTGTTGTTGTGCCCGACAGGGTCCATAGTGATCTAAAATATTATAATTTAAGAACTACTGTAACACTGTGGAATGCAATAAATGATTTGAGTATTGAGTATTGAACAAAAATACGCATCGAGTCACATTGACTCGTAGCGAATTTTTTTCTCAACCAGTCGCAGTGTGACATGATTCAGTGTGACTCTTTGATATTATAGGGTATAAGCCAGGCGTTGTATCCTCACCTGATTGGCCAGCTTGAAGTACTTGTTGTACTTGGGCGTGTGCGTCCAAGAGCTGGCGAAGTTGACGGGGCTCTCGTCGCCGAGCAGCGGCTCGCGCGCGGTGCCGTCGCTGTCGCGGTTGCGGTTTAAGCTTATCTTGTTTTTCATCATCTGTCACACGATAGAAATGACCTTATTTTAGTACACGGACGTATATAAGGGGGGGGGGTTTTGGGGGTCCCCCATTCATATCCATGTTACTTGTCCAACAGAAAAAAATAACGCACCGCGCCGATTGTAGAAAACTTTTAGCCATTGACTATTGACATTTCATTTTACTGTGCCAGATGTGGACACACCAGCTGGTCGGTCGTTCTAACAGTATAATTCCCTGGAGATATTATTACAACGAATTCATCGTAAACTTAAAATTCGTATATATCTTTCGATTCAGTGAACGGCAGGCTGAGTGTCTAAATAGAAACTATTTAGCGACCGGTTTCATTTGACATACATTGCTACTTTTCTTTGGTATGTTTACTTCTCAAGCTTACGCGCTCACTAGACATGAAATAAAACACTTTTAACGGATACTAGCGCGGTTTTATTGAAAGTACTTTGGTAATTAGTTGGTATTTGGTTTGATTTTTGATTTTCCCGACGTTTCGGCACCTTTGCAGCTGCCGTGGTCACGGGGGACTGAAGCTACTTGTGAGCCTACCCTCAAGCGATGATTTTTTTTAAAACGTTCAGAAATTAAAATTTATCAAATTTTTTATTAGTTTAAGTTTTGGTTTGGTTTTAATTTAATTTTATATGTGGAAAATTCCACCAGCCTGGGACCCCATCATTCACAAGCTAAAGCCCCAAACACACACTGTAAGATCTAATGATACGGTTAGTTCCTTTTGCAAATAAATTAATTAATATAAAAGACGGAGGTCGGCCTTCCTCTCCAAGTTTTCTTTCGCCATTTCTTTCTTGGAGGGGCCTCCCAATTTTTTGAAATGGTAGTAGTTTCAGTAGATTCTCTCTTTTTAACATATAAAATTAAATTAAAACCAAACCAAAACTTAAACTAATTAAAAATTTGATAAATTTTAATTTCTGAACGTTTTAAAAAAAATTCATCGCTTGAGGGTAGGCTCACAAGTAGCTTCAGTCCCCCGTGACCACGGCAGCTGCAAAGGTGCCGAAACGTCGGGAAAATCAAAAATCAAACCAAATACCAACTAATTACCAAAGTACTTTCAATAAAACCGCGCTAGTATCCGTTAAAAGTGTTTTATTTCATGTTTGGTATGTTTTTTTACCCCAAAAAGAAGTAGCAATGTATCACATTCATCGGTCAAATGAGACCGGTCGCTATCGCTAGGTGGTTTCTAATTAGATAATCAGCCCGCCGATCGCAATGAAATTAAGATTTGATTGTTCTGCAAGATACACAGTATATTTGTATGTAAACATCATCACGATTAAGTTAGCGCTTTTTACGTTATTAGCGAACAAACATACAGACAAACAGATCGACTGACAAACGGATAAATTGACAAACACACAAAAATTCCGAAAATGTTAGAAATGGGTCTACAGGTTATTATTAAACACCCCAACCTTTATGGGTACGTATCAGAATGTCTAAAGTTAGAATGTCTAAACTTAAAATGGCAAAGTTCAAAATGTCAAAAATTTGAATGTCTAACGATTAAAATGTCGAAAGTTCAAAATGTCAAAAACGAAAATTTCAAGCGGTCAGATAGTCCAAACTAAAAATGTCTAAGTTCAAATGATCAAAACTTAAAATGTCTAATAGTCAAAATACATATAATGACGTAAAGAATTTACTTATGCCTTTCTTTCACCACCATAGCCGCGCCGCTTCCTGATTCGGTAGCCGGTGCCAGTCACTGATTAAGTAGCCGCCGAACAAAATCCACCAATTGAGTTTGAAATATTTTTTTTTTCTGGAGCTTCGCCGGCCGCTGCCGCGGCACGCTCGCTTCGCTCGCTCGGCTCGCGCGCTGGGTTCATGTCAACCTAACATGCTCGTCGCTACGCTCCTCGCACCTATCTCGTGACCTATGGTCTACGGTTTCTAAGTCCCAGTAGACTAGTTTAGGCTCATTTCCGGCAGCTAAATTTGCTATAAAGCATTTCAGGCGAAGCCCAAAGACCTCCACAGACTCAATTAACCTCAAAGAAATCGATTCGTTTTAAGAGCCAACCCAATTCAAATAAATCATTGTGAACTTTAATGACCATTGATATTTCAACTCGTCAAGTATTTGATACGTTTGATACTTTGAATTTTGCTATTTTGAAGTTAAACATAATGATTTTCGACATTTTAAACCATTTGAATTTTGATTTTTGACATTTTGAACTTTGCCATTTTAAGTTTAGACATTCTGATACGTACCCACCTTTATAGATTACCCGCGACTATACTTGCGTGTTATAGTCGCAGGCAATGTTTAATTTGTAAATGATAGATTTAATTGGCGTTAGAGCTGTTTTTTAGTTTGGGGGACCCCCCCCCCCCTTGTCAAAGCTATAGCTACGTCCGTTAGTATGATAGATTAAGTAAGACCTTTAGATCAAATAAGTAAATTATTGTCAATTGTCATTTCTACAATAAAATTCCAAATTACAGACGTAGTATAAATGATGAAATAACTGTACTTATGTCATATCATATTGTTTTACGGTACAAGTAAACATAAACATTGTAAAAACATGATAATAGCACAGTTCCCTTACCTTTACTTCTTGTTTAGTAGCTTCTATAAAATTTCTTCTGTCACTTATTTCTTTATTGTCGATTTTGAACTTAGATGAGTTCTTCTCTACTATGCGTGAATATAAGAAGTTAAGGAATTACGACTCAATTACTGATAAAAAGTAACATATTATAAGTACACAAAATACATCATTTGCAAAGCAATTTAAAAATCACATATGAATGACAATAATATGTTAAAAAGCTATGCTAGGCTGCTTTGCTTATATTTAGAAAAGGTGTTTAATCATTTTTGTGTGGTGATTGTCATCGCACCAGTGTATCACCGTCACACACTGTTAGCCGTTTTGATGATAATAAATCCAAAATAAAAAATCTAAAAGTTGGATGGCTGCGATGGTACAAGCTATGCCAGGTACTAAAATTTCCCACCACATCCATAAGAAAAGAAAAAAAGTTTTTGGTTTCTTATGGAAATTTCTGTCCTTAACAATGTGTATGCAACATTTCATGATGATTGGTTCAGTAGTTCAGATGTGAAAGTGTAACTAACAAACAAAACAAACTAACTTTGCGCTTTGACATGTTTTATAATAACTAAGTTAGGATACGATAATTGCTATAGAAGATTGCTATATACATTGAAATCTACTGATCATTGTCAGTGCTTGCTTTGCTCATTATGTTAAAAACAATAGTTATAAGTGAGAGCAGTTTTCCAGACAATCTAATCATCATAATCTATAATTTTACTTTGTCGGTGAAAAAGGCTCAGAAAACATAGGAATTATAAACAATAATTATATGCATGTACAGAAGACAGCACAGCAGACATAACATGTTGAGTTTGAGACCGCCTTTATACCCTACGGTAGGGTTTTAGGTTTTACACTGTTGTATATGGTTTTAAATAGTTTTCAATGGTTGTTGTTTTCAAATAACTATGACCCTACTGTAACCATAACTTTCGACAGATCGATTCGAAACGAAGACTATAGTTTGCAGATTCGTTTCGAACACCTATTGGTGACGGGAGAGTTAGTATGACATTTCAAAAAGGGTTCTGAACATTACATCTAAAGTGCTGTTGGATGTACAATAAACATAATATAAATTAAAAATAAGACGGCATTTGCACTGATAAGGAAAAATATAATAAATATTTGTACTGTAATGGAGTAAATTGGGAAAAATTGTACACTTCAAGCAACTAGGACTATGTCAGCAGAAGGTGTGATAAGATAAGAGAGTAAATGTACTCAGATAGTAGTACCAAAAATTCATAATAAAATATAAGCTTCCCATAAAAATAAATCCTTTTGAGCAGACTTCGAAAAATATAGAAGTACAATTATAAAACACTTACAATTTATAAATTATAACAAATCTGGCTAAAAATGCACTTGTATTGTAACAAATCTGGCTAAAAATGCACTTGTATTGTAACAAATCTGGCTAAAAATGCACTTGTATTGTAACAAATCTGTCTACAAATGCACTTGTATTGTAACAAATCTGGCTAAAAATGCACTTGTATTGTAACAAATCTGGCTAAAAATAGAACAATGTCACCAAAGAATTTAAATTAGCTACCAATCAATTCAATCTTGTTTTAAGAATTCTTTGTAATATTTATGTTGGTTTTTTAAACACAAGTGAACACGTTTGTACACAAACAAACCTATTTGATGAGGAACAATTAAATAATAATGCTGATTAGAGCTGAGCTACTCATGAACAAACATAAACAACTATTCGCTAAGCAAAGTGTCCAGCAAAATAACCAATAATTATTTAGTATTCAATATGAAAAGGATATTGATAGTGTCTTCGAGGTCCTCCAAGTCCCACTCAATGCTGCGAAGTGCATTGCGGAGTTCCGTGGAGGTCCATTCCACTTCTGGGCTGTTGGGCAAGTGCACCGCTGGAGTTTTGGATATCTCCTGCCACCGCAGATATAATCCTCGTGTTTTGTTCAGTGCTTTAAACACTTCACTGTAACCAACCATTATCATCAAAACTAGTTAGAAATTCAAAAGTAGGTAAACTTTAAATTTTTATGGACACATATTAGCTATTAGCCTTATCTGTCCAAATTTTGTTGCACTTTTAACCAATGGTTAAATGGTTTGTGTATTAGATTATAAGGATAAAGACACAATGATGATTTGCATGATTTTCAGGTGACGCCATTACGAGCGGAAGACCAAGCCAACACAAAAACAAACAATTTAGCACTTACTCCTTGACGACGTAAAATGGATCTTCTAAAGTCATGACAAACAAGAAATACAGCGTTTTAGCTGATTCTCACTCATGTGATACTGGGTATCAACACAGCCGCACAGGATCCAGAAGTAAACATGGAGAGTAAAATACAGGTGTCTCCAGACGATCCCTAGCCTATCCCACAAAATATCGACAACATGATACAATACATACCTCGCCTATAGCCCGTCGGGTCGCTCGATCAACACCGAAAGTATTTTCTATCCCTTGCTAGCTCGCCACAACGCAGACTCCGCGGCTTTGGAAACTGATTTCACAATGCGCAACTGCGAACTTTCTTTTCTATTGGCTGGATAAGCACAGCTACGGGCGGCAGCTACCACGCAGCACCTCCACCTTCTAGCCCTCCCCTTATTAAGTCCCGAAATGTATTTTATGACCTAAAGTTCGCCAATAATTCTTTCTGTTTCTTTTATTTGGTTTATTAGTGGTAAAGTTCTTCTTCTTCTTTATATGCTTTGGCGGAAGTTCCTATTTTTTTTTATCATGTATCATTTTTTTGTGACTGACATTGACTTTGACAGTGGGTGCATTCTGCCAGACAAATCTTTGAGTCATCGATCGCCATAGAGTAAATTTTACCCATGGAAACTAAATACATTTTGATTAGTGATTAGTGCGAGTGGCTCGTTTAGTGTTTAGCAAAAAACACGTTCGGACAGTCTCTGATTAATTAGTTATAAGTGTTTAGTGCGTAGCGAAGTACAGTGTTTATAGCGCGTTGGTTCTATTTTTTCTGCGAGTAGCTCCTCCCGCGCGTCCCGCCTTCACCCCTCACTTGCAGCTAAACACGCACTATCGCATTAAACACGTCAAAATAATGAAGTTAATGTTAACTGTAATTTGACACAAATTGGGAACGGTACATCTTTGTATGTGATACATTGCTACTTTTCTTTGGTAAATTTTTATTTGCGCCAAAATGAAGCAGTAATGTTTGACCACATCTATCTGTCAAACTGCCGATAGACCCGCACATTTTCGGCTTGATTCGAAGAGTATCAACACCATCTAGTAAAGCAAATAGTTACTATTTTTATTTTTTAAATGTCCCTTTTAAAACCCCTCACTTGAACTTCAAAAATAACTCCTTTAGGGGAGTAGATTGCCATAACAAAATTAAGAAGAAGAATACAGAATAGGCCGGTATTCTCTGCCGGCCATTGACCTCTCAAATAGAAAAATAATCTTGGTCAGTGCAGCATCTATGGTACAGCCGGCCGTTTTGGCATGGTTTTGGCCGAGACCAAAGACAGAAATATAATTTTTGGCCGAGAATGGCCGTGACCGAGATCTCGGTCGGACCTTAACTAGTTTCTCAATTTTTCGTTCTGATCCGTTTCTGATCATATATTCTCTTTGATCAGTTCATTAGATCTGTGTGTGTGTTGTTCGTTCTTACTTCATTCATTTATTCACACTTTACTTCACAGCTCATATTGCTAAAATAGGATTTGGTATTTTTTACTGTTTATAAAATCTGATCAAAATGAATTCAGTGCTAAATCCAGAAGCTCCAGAGTTTTATCCACATTTTACTTCAGCCACAAAGGTTAGTTTCGTTTGTAAATAATCTACCCTCACAATGACAACAATCAACATTTCCAGTCTTTTTTTGTGATTTATTTGTAAAGGATGCCTTTTGTATCGAGCAATAATTATGTGTACAGGATTTTTGAGCTTAAATAGCGATACGGTGAATCGCTAAGCACGCTTATAGTAAATATAAATACATAACCTATCCAAGCTGTCGTGCGCATCGAGTCGAGATGGCACGTAATAGCGAACACGTTATGAACGGTGGATCCTGATCTAGTCTCCTGGTCATCCTAGAACTGCCAACAGGAGGTTTCAGCCAAAATCATGTTCCACTAAGTTATTTTTCTGTGTGAAGAATAACAACACTTGATCAAATAGGATTGCACCTACAACAGTCTAAATTATTTTATAATTTCCGCAGGGTGGCTACACAAGAGTCCACAAGTCAATAAAGTCATCACACCAGATGCCTACTGGAGCTTCACATGAGCTGTACAAGACCTTCACAGATTTTAACGTAGTGTCCCACCAGATTGGTGAAAATGTGGTTGTACAGTCAAATCAAATACTGGTCACTGAATTGCCAGCTGTGAAGTTAAAATGGTTAGTGTTATTGTATTAATATAATAGTTCTTAAATAGACAAAGGACTCAAGTAGGCCGAAGCAGGGAGAACATGCACAGGTGGGGCTACAGCTCTGAGAGCGCATGTCTGTGTGGTATTTACCTCAGAAAATGGCACATCTTCTGTCATGCCCTGCGTGTCCCAACACCTGCACACGCGAGGATCTTTATAAGGCCACTGATAATGCTATATCAGTGGCTGAGTTCTGGTCCTCACAAATATAATTGTACCGAGTCGACACGCAAAGAAGAAGAATATTAAAACATAAGAAATATACACTTCCTATAAACAGTTCTGCCTCCTTACTCAAATGGCCTACATTCTATGAGTTGAACACTATGCTTACTTTTAAAGCATTCAAATAAGCAGTAAACTATAAAATTACATGCCGTAAGCTTGTCTAATAGACTAATTATAATAATACTGATTTACCCTTTAAAAAACTTCCACACAGCTCACACCTTAACTACCTAACTCTCATAATTTGTAATGAATACACTATGTTGGGGGCACTGGTGACCTGTAATACGGGTTTTTTTTAAAACCTATCTCGGGCATCCGTCCTCACATAATGGCTTCTTTATTTTGTTACTATCAGTAAGTTAAGTTCTTTGTGTAACCAACTTTTGTTGTGTGATGGAAAATAATACATTTTTTTTGTCAATTCCAAACAATACATAAAAGTCTGCGATTTCCATAAGTTTGCAACATGTGATTTAATCATCTATCTCTCATATTTAAGCTCCAATAATAAGCGTAGCATTCAAACATTATATTATTAAACTATTGCTTTAGATGTATGACGGCGACAGCAGGACCTTTTGCACTTACATAAAATCATTCATGGTTTTATTGATTCCCCTAAATTATTATCCATGATTAATTTTAATACCAGACTATTGATTAGAAACAGACGTAAAAACATTTTTGTTTTGCAAACATTTAAAAATAACACTTCGTACTATAACCCCATAGTAAGAATGTGCCGGCAATATAATGATTTAAATAATGATTTAATAAAGACTGATAAGCAACTCGATATGTACACTACAAAGCATACTGTTTTTAAGTCCCACGTCAAAAAAAAATTATGTTGATGTCATTTTCTATTATATTTTTGATAATTATAATTCAATCATTAACTTTATTAGTAATAATTCAATAATTTATGTCAAATTAATAACTCTGATCACTGTAATAATTTCAATAATTAATTCAATATTTTCCCATAATAATTATGTAAACTAAACAATATTAATTAATGCAACTTTTATAGTACCAATTTATAATAATGTAATAATTTAAATGTTTTCGCATCGCATGTTTTTCTGTGTGTGCATGTGTTTGGATGTCAGTTTGGTTCAAGACATGTCTAGCTGTTATTGTGTGCTATTGTTGACTGTCATCTGTTGTGTATGCCATATGAATATAAATAAATATTTAAAATGTTGGCCATTTGAGTAGGGGGGCTGTTTCATAAAGTATGCCTGAATTTCGCAATCATTGTTGCAGTTTTGACAACGAAAATAACATGGAAAAGATTGTAGATGCGAACGACAGTATGTTGGACCGATTGAATGTGAGCATAGACCGTGTGAACGGTGTGAACAAACCGAGCGAGCAGTTCATGAGCAGTTTCCTGCCACAAGTGGCGTCGTGGAACCGCGCTCCTGTTATAGCCAAGATACAGGTTAGTTTATTGGCCTCGGCACAGAACTTAAATGGTAACATTTAATGCGCAGACACCATTTTTGGTATTATTGGCTTTGGACGTGGTGAGGGGCTATACTGCAAAGTAACATGCTCAGTAAACCCCTCCAATTTCTCTCACTGCTGTATGTAACATAAGTTCAATAATTTTAACTGACTTGAACAGGCTGTGTCTAACTGAATAAATTATTATAAAATTCGACTTTCTGTTCAGTCTTTCAACAGAAATTGTTGTTTTTATGCTGCGCCACAGAATACATAATAGTACAAGTACAGAAAAGACACTTTGCAAAATCATAGAACACGAAATAGTAAAAGTATAGAAAAGACACTCGGCAATCCGCAAATCATTCAAGTAAATAGCAACTTGCTCTTACAAAGTGTAATTTAGGTCGTACTGTGCTAAATCCTTACAGTTATATTCACCTATATGTTGCTTCTCTTTCTATTGTGTACTCTTATCTATTCGTACGACGTTCGTATTGTCTTCTTTTAAATTTAAACAAAAATACACACAGATTTTATGGTACTAAGGTTAAAAAAATCTTACTAAAACAAAAATCTTAAGCAGCGGGCACTGAAGTGAGTATTGAACTAAACGTGCGAGTTGCAACCCGGGGCCCAAGTCTGCTATTGTTACCGTCATAAACGTGTTTCAATTGTGTTTCGGTTTTGGGTTTAAGAAACAAGAACTGTGTCAAAAAGCATTGCAATTTAAAAACAATTGAAACACGATTATGACGTTATCAATAGCAGATTTGGGCCCCTGGCCAGCGGCAGCCCACTGATACTGAATTGGTCCGATCGGTCGAGGAGTGGAGTGGAGTTTCCCTGGGGGTCAAGTCTGCTAATGTTATCGTCAAAATCGTGTTTAAAAGGTAATGCTTTATGACCCAGTTCTTGTTTCTTAAACCCAAAACCGAGATACAGTGTTTCCGTTTTGGGTTTAAGATACAAGAACTGTGTCAACTCAAAAATCATTACTTAACCCATTTATAACGACCGATCGTTATAAAGATTAAAAATAAGTATAAGGAATATCCTCAATTTAAAAATATAAATGAGCGGAAAACTTTTTCTTATTGTTTACCAATCGCCGCAGTGAACGTTTGACATTATTTTGGCTTTCCTGAAAATTTAGTTTTTTTTGGTATTTTTCCATGTTTAGTTTATGCATCAAGGTATACTAAAATACTGATGTGAAATAAAAAAAAATGTTTCAGTAACAACCGGGTTAAAATCGTGTTACAAACACCATTGAAACACGATTTTGACGTTAACATTAGCAGACCGGACCCCCTGGTTGTATACTCATTGGTGTAACTAATGTATCATGTCTGTAATGTAAAATGCAATGAAATAATAAATTTGCCATCCATGCTGGTGCAATGTATCATCATTATCATGTAATATAAGGCCGGGTCTATAGCACGTGTTTTGCCCTACACAATCAACAAAACATTGTTTCCCGAAACAAACTTCATACGTTTTTTTTGTTGAATGTTGAGATGTTTTTGTTGGTCGTGTAGAGCTAAACACGCGCTATGGACCCGGCTTAACGTAATCGTAGGAGGATTGTTGTGAATGCGCGGTTTGGGCGCGCGCGAGGCGTCCACGCTTGCAACGAACATGAAAGTTTGATAGAATATTGAAAGGCAGAATGTTACATTGCATTTTAAGTGTCATCAACGTGTACGCGGCATTAGATTTTTTTTAAATATCTTTTCACACATCTTGGTAGAGCAGACTTAAATAAAATCATTCACGTCCAACATATCAGCCGTCAAATAAACAATATCAAAATACTAATGATATGCTACAAAGCTGTTTTGTAGCATATCCATTTATTGATGTTTGAAAATAGAGGAACAAATTATTTATTAGGCTCATCTTTTGTGCAGGAAGAACTGACTCCCGAACGGCCTTAATAACAAACTATATGAGTAATTTTACACATAGTTTAACCAAAAATATTTTACAACAATATTACTCCTTATAGTTGAAGTCTCAAAGCGACATATTCCTAAGCAAACTTTTTGGTTAAACTAGGTGAAAGAAAACTCACTTCATTTATTTTTAAGGAGTAAAGAGGTAATAATATATGTGTATAATTACATAATATAGTTTTTTCAGCGTGTACATTGAACGTTGAGCCACATTTGCAGGTGGGGTCGACCATGTTCATAGGTGCTAAGAACATCCCTCGACCGCAGCTGAGCTTCAAGGAGCCAGTGGACAACTCGGACAGCCTGTGGGTTCCGCGCATATCCGACAAGCCCAACAACATCAAGCCTCTCGCACTCAGCATACTCTACAGCGATGATGGGGAAGCTGTCGGGTTGGTACAACATGTTACTTCATCGTGGTCCCCTAGTCTTATGTTCCCCTTGGGGGTATTTTTGCCCGTGGAACCCCCTCAATGACAATCTCCTTATTAAATATATTTTTATTGCCTGTGGAACCCCATCTCAAACATTTCGATCTGACATTAAAAAAATTAGGGGTACCACGGGCCATATAAATTCAAAATATTTCTTTTTTCAATTACTACTCATTGTTTCATATTAATATAAGCATTTATATGAGTGTTCAAAATTATCTTTGCAAACAAAGGTCTCAAAATTATCTATGCATAATGCATTATTACACTGTGCACAGATAACTTTAACAGCTTTGTTTGCTAAGATAATTTTGAACACTCTGACTGCTCATAATATGTAAATATGAATCAATGAGTAGTAAGATATTTTGGCTTGCAAACTGATGGTGTAGCTTCTTTGATATTCACAAATGCTTGTAACAACCTTGACTGAATAAATTATGATCTATATCACAACTGTCAAATCATCTGTCAAGTAAGCTACTCAGAACTTACTTTATGATTGTGAAACAGGTCCTTAACAATGTAATAACTGCTTGGTTTAGTTACGAGCACCCCTACAAAGTGGAGTTAGAGATGTACCACCCGCCCGGATGGGCGCTAGAGGCGTCCCCGGAGCCTCAGTTCCCCGAACCGCCGGAGGACACGCCCCTCACCATCGTTGACACGGAGCCCGCGCTAGACCGCCTGTTGGAGCATCTCTCCACTGTGCGTGAGCTCGCTGTCGACCTCGAACATCACTCCTATAGGACATACCAAGGTATGGACCTACTAACAAACAACACATATTTCATAGCGTCGATTGTTTTACGGAGCCCCAGTTCCCAGGTCCGCTCGAGGACACGCCGCTCACCATCGTGGTCTCAGAGCCCGCGTTAGACCGCCTGTTGGAGCACCTCGACAACTGCGCGACATCACTCTTTATAGGACATACCAAACGAAAGCAACTTGAGAATGAGCTTTTAGAATTAAAAGGTAATAATAAGAAAAATAAAAAAACAGCAGAACTAAGAACCTCCTCCTTTTTTTGAAGTCGGTTATAAATAAGTGTTAAAGAAATTATACAACTTGTTTGCCAAATAAGACAAGAAAACGAGAAAACGGAGCAAAGAGATTATCATAATCCATATTTGTTACTTAGCTTGACTTTAGCGAAATATTTATCTTGCTTAAAATATTGTTTTATTGTTTTTTAAGATACCTGATATCTGATTGTTTTATTATTGCAAACGCAGTACAGAGGGCCTAGCCAAAGTAACATTTGCAAATCTTCGTTATCGCTTCGCTTTCGAAACATGTATGGGATTGACGTAAGGTTTCGTTAACTATCGAAATTTAAAACGTCAAATCCATATGTTTCGAAGCGAAACGATAACGAAAATTTGCAAATGTTACTTTGGCTAGGGGGGCTGAACGCGAATTCCCAAATTTTGTTCTTGACTTGATTAATTGCCTTTTAATGATATTATTATTATCAGCAAGTGCTGAATTGGCCCTACCCTTATTGTTGCTTGGCACTTATTGAATCATTCATTTACGCTAAAGAATTTTCCCGTCTGCCCTATTACCTATTTTATCTTAATCGTTGCTTTAGCGAATCGTGTGAAACTTTAATAACTGTATGATAAAGACTGAGAATATTTGAAGATAATGATTTGTTCCGATTGACATTGTGGCACAAAGGAAATGTCCCAAGGCAATGCCTTGATTGTTGAGTGCCAGCTGTTATCTTATCGATAGCTTCGATTACGCAGATATTCGAATTATAGTATACATAAAATATGTTTTCAAGATAATGAGAGAATTTCTGGATTTTTTTCATACTCTTTTATGAAAACCCATTCGAATTTAATGGTAATGTTGTATGATATGTATAACTTAGCATAAGCATTTGGTGCTAAGGCATTAATTGTTCCTTAACGTGAATCATTTATGCTTGTATTATATTGATTATTTTGTATCTATTACATACAAGCATAAACAAACAAATTAATGAATAATATAGAATAGAATAGAATTCATTTATTCATAAACATAGGTACATTAATGATGTTAGTACTTATACATTAAACAATGTTTATAGTGCTATCTATGTTTCACCATTTTCGGTATATTGTAACAGTTCAAAACTGAACATGTTATTTTTTTATCTCAAATATTACTTAAATTGTAAAGAAAAGAAATATATTAAAGGAAGGTTGTCACTGACCTTGTTCTCAGGAACTTATCGGCATTTGATTATGCAGTTATTCACAAAAAACACAGGTTTTGTAGTAAATCATAAGCACTTCAGATGTCAATCAACAATTAATAAAATGTTCATTATTTTTCAAAGGAGCTTGTGTTAAACATTACTTGGACTCATAAATTGTTGTACTTCACAATTTGTTTGTCATAATTTGATGATGAGAAAGAATAACATAATATTAGCTTAGAAGGTTATAAATTAATAACAGATAATTACAGAAGATTATGTCAGATAGGATGACGTAAATCTGACAGCTAGTGATAAAAATCGGAACTATTTAGCAATTGTGAATTTTCTGTAAGAAAGGCAAAGGGTTTTAACCTTACTGCCAATTTTGGAAAACAAAACGAATTAATTTCATTTCCACAGATAAGTTCATGTGATAAATTAATAATGTTTAAAAGCATAAATTGTTGGGAAAAACTTAAATAAACATATTGGTTTGCATAAATGCGAAACTATTTTATTCTCGTTCAAGTTTGTTTACCAAGAGATAAATGTGACTAAATAATGCTGAATTGTGTTTGTTTATTTTACTGAATAATAATTAGTAAAATAGAACACGATTAAGTAATTAATTGTTATAATAATCTGTCTAAAGAGTAATTTAAGGTCATAAAAATAGGCGGAAGGTTCTTAATTCTTTCTTGGCGCCAAGGTTTAAATATTAATCTTCGTGACGTTCAAAACATGGATTAAGTTATAATTCATTCATAATTATTATTGATAATATTATTAATTTTATTAGCACTCATCAGTTATCGTCATAATTGTTTATTTCTAAAAAATACTTTAAAGAGGAATGAAAATTTGGCGATTAATTAGGTTCAGTAAGTTGGCAGCTATGGTACAGATTGCACGATTGCACAATCACCATTAGGCGGTCTGCACAATTTATATTTTCAATATGGCAGAACTGGCGCGTCGGATTGATGGCGACGGAATGTCGCGGGGGGTAAAATAATAAGAATGTTGCTAACTAAAATTGCAAAGTATCCAATTTTGTATGTGTGTTTAGTTAGAGATAATAAGTTTACTGTATTTTAAGCAGGTGGAAAAGCGGAATATTTGCATTAATTAGTACTCAGCAATAGGTATTTTGGCAATTTAAATTATACGGGATTAGGTAAAGCAAAGTGAAACGATTAATTAGTTAAAATCTAAATGAAGTTGGTTTGAGGGTATTAGGTTATGTAAGGAAATTATATTAATCGTATTATTAAAGATTGACAAGACAAAAACTGATTACGTAACTTTTAGTAATATTATTGTGAAATTTTATTATTCGAAAATGATTTTCTCAAAGTGTTGCGTTTCGAGGTTATGACGAATTATTGAAACTGTTAACGACTTCACATAAAATGAAACTTATAGTCTTTGTTGATTTAAATAAGATAATTATCAAAATGTAATGTAAGTAATTTTTAATATCTCCATTAATAGGGTTAGTGAAATATTTTCATAAGCGGGGAACACTGAATAAGGGGAGGAGCTAGAAATAGGGCACCAATAGGAATGGGCTAAAGTGCACAATGTCAATTTAGCGCGGGAAATTTTAGCTATTTTGATGAAAAAAGCGCAAATTACTTGGCGCCGTTTTGGGTCGCGTCATGACGCTAATTTAGTCTTTATAAGGGGAAGGATCAGGGAAGCGGGGATTCATTTCTCCGGTGTCAAGCGAAGCGTCAAGACGTAATTTTTGAAGAAACTCCACATCCCTCTGTAAGATCGCGTTACTGAAAAAGTTTATTTTTAAATCAAGCAAATTTCAAGAAGTCAGCAAGAAAGTGGTCGAGGTTTTCTGACGAATAGGGCCGCATTTGTCCCGCGAATCTTTTGCATAAATGCTTTAATTTGAGCTTATCTGGTATAATTAAGTTCATAATTAAAGTATGTAGATTTTGTTTGCGATAATCATAAAGTAACGTAGCTTTCCCTGTAAATTCTTGAATTAGTATAGTAGGACTACTAAGAATTGAAGTTCATAATTAAAATATGCAGATTTGTTAGTTAAATCTCATAGAGTGATGTATTTCTCTCGGTGGGATCAAGAAGTAATACAACTGTATTGGTTCTTGAGTCTGTTGAGGTCAGGGCTGCATTATTTTGTGGGATGAAAGCTAACTAGATTTGCTAGTATTATTATACAATGTTGATTTTAGATGAGTATTCATTTAGTTTTGTGTCTTTTTGGGGCGATTTGTCAGATCCTCGCGGGGGGTTAAGGTAGAAAAGTCTAGCCTTGTGGCGGGTTAGATGGGCATTTGTTTTGAAAATTGCCTAGCTAGTCACATAATATTACCAAGCTTACCTACAGCGATGGAAATCAGACGGTCCGAAATGAGTTGGGAGATATCCCTGTCCATGGCTGTGGGCAGCAGGCTTGGTATTATTATTCCTTATGTAGGGTCTTGGTCGTTCCTTCCCACTCGGCCAAGGGAGCGTCAAAGGTTGCTAGAAAATTAGGGAGTGCCACTCAAACTGTACAGAATTGGGCAACAGGATTGGTGGTAAGCATTCCAAGAATTGCATAGGAAATTCTAAATTTAGACGCAAATAGGCAGGTAAATTCATTAATAAGGTAGGAATATTATTATTAGGTGAATTGAGCAAAAGTAAAAGGTAGCATTTCAAGAAGGTGGGGTATTCTTTGAAGTGAGATCTGTGTGGGCGTCAAAGATGTCGGGAAACATCATGGGGGTCGCATAGGAATTCAGAAATTTAGTAGTTGTTAGGCAGGTAAGTTCACTAGGTAAGATTCCATGTCTTAAAGTAGGCGCTTTAACAGGAATCCATAGGTAGGTGCCTTAACAAAAAATCCATTTAAACTATAGCTCGGTGTAGTGAATATTCACAATGTAGCATTAATTGTGTTGGTTTTACCAGTTTCGGTGAGTACATATTAATTAATTACTTCAGTGAGTGGATAGTGAAAGTTAATTTATTACTACTTATAAAAGAAAGTTCCTTTATCTTTGAATTGGATTGGATTTATGATGATTTTGTGTGGAGACTATTGATTTTAAAAGAAATATTCTATTCTAGTAATCTAGAAGGTGTACTGAAATCTAGATCTGGGTGTATGAAAAAAGCCTGCGTTTCTATATATGCTAAGGTTGATTCACGGCTATTAGAACGCTAGATCAAAATGTTTGAGTGGACTTTTTCTATTAATAGAATAGTTTTGTATAATATAGAAACAATACTTCAATTATGTACTATAAAAGTATCAAACTGTTTAGTGAATATATCCAAATTCTCAAATGGTTAAACTAAAGTACTTTCTCATCAATATTTCAGCTAAGTTTCATTTACCAATTCAATTGGAAGTTGTTTCAATAGAATTATATTCCACAATTGAATTTAAGTACTTATTGACAAACACAATTAATGTACAGGTTAGATATCATTAGAAGACTAAACTGAAATTACCATAGTTCATAGAAGCTATAATAGTTTCCGATGTTGAGATGCGGAAAGACTGCGACCAAATAATACATTCCCTTTGAATTAAATTATCTTTCCTTCAGAAATTGGATCTATCAGACCCTTTTGAATGGATAGTAATGTTGTGTCCATAATTATGTTATAATGTTAAACAGTTTCGCTAACAATAAATATATTTTTAAATTAAATTAAAGTTGTGCAATTCCATCATCACAATAGAAAGATAATTCTTCATTGTGAAAAGCTGATAGATCACTTGAAGCACTTTGCTTGTCCTCTTTTATTAAGACAGACATACTAAGACTAAATAATTCAACTAATTTATTAATTAAAGTTGTCATGAAAGCAAATGGTGGAGCTAGAGGAGAATTGTCCCAGTACGGTTAGTCGAGATTCACTATACAGAGCGGGGAGGTGCTCTGTATCTAGCTAGCAAAGAAACCATTGTTTACTTAGTACTTGACTATAGCACAATAGTATATTTTATATTTGACAAAAAACACTAGAACAATTATTAAGTAGCGATGATAAATTTTCTATATTCTGAATTAATACAACGTTAACTTCTATATTTATTACCATTTTACCTTCTTTTACTCTATTCCTAAGCCACTAACCACATAGGATAACCTAAATTAAATAAAATAAGAAAGTAAGAAAATAAAATCATAATTAGTAGCGGTGAACAATTTTCTATATCTGACTTTTGGGTGATCATAACTTTTGGTTATTTCATTCAGTTCTTATTACTGTAATATCTATTAGCATTCCATCAAACTAGACTTTTATAAACATACTGAGCAACTTATCCTAAAAAAGTAGGTACCATATTGAATTTCATATAAGTACAGCGGGTAGACATAAGAGTAATTTCTATACCATTTAAAAGTATACAGTAAACTAAGTCAGTTATTAGAATAAGAAGCTCCATAAAGCAATATCAACATTCTAATATAGGTAAAAATTAGGTAGTTTCACTTTAAAGAAATACTTAGGTTGGCTGAAAGAGATTTCTTTAGAGATAACTCTTCATTACTCACAGGTCTTGTTATAAATTAGGTAATAATAATTATAAGTGCAATAAAGATTATATCTATGTAAAATTTAATATCAAATTCTATTAACAATTTATTAGGGTAACGGCTAATTTGTGATATTATCATTTAGTAACAGTCATAGTAACAGAATTAGTTAGGAATGAATAAGGAAAGAATGATAGCGTTATAGTCGGGAGACAAAACAATGATTGCACTTCTGAAAAGAATCTAGGTTACTATTATTCACAATCAGGGACCGCCCTAGAAATCACGAGCCCTTTCAGACCACATAAAAGCACGTCAGTAATGTAGGTTATATCTATAGGTAGGAAAGGTTAACAAGGAATAACTAAGTAGACGATAGGTTTGAATATTTAATCGGAGCAAAGGATAAGATTTGATACATAAAAAAAACATTGGGTAGGTAACTTACATAATATAAAGAAATAGGTAGTTAATTGACATACATCGTTCAGCATTTTAGTATGGTAGAAGTAGGGGTAGGGGGAGTTACATTTTGGGGGTGCCTTTGACCAGGATCTTGTGGGGATGAACAGTATCAAATCTTCATAGTGGTAACTTACAGACTTTTTGGTAGGTATAGTTCAAGTTTTTGTGTAGTCCTGAAAGAAAGTGGCTGTTTTCATTTAATTATGTTCCAGTCACATTTTGTTGCGGTGAAAATGGACTCGTGCAATTGTTAATTTGTGTCCCGTCATCCTTCCTTATTTATTGATAAACAGTATCAATGATTTATTGCACTTGTGCAGGTTTCATCACATTAGGGGTCGGTTTTGATTATGTGATTGGTTTATTTACGTCCTGAAAATAACACTTTCACTTTTATAAAAACACGTTGATTTGACAATGCCTACGCAAATTAATTAGGTTAGGGTTATGTTTAGAACGATCGAGCGGGATTGTGTCAATTAAACGTCACGCCATAATAATGGTAAGTGGCATTGAAACGTTCGGTTGTAATTCATTGCACTCGGAGTGTAGGTTTGGAACGCGCCTCGGTACAGATAAATAAATTTCTCTTTGAGTCACAGAATAAATTTGTCTTTGAGTATAGATAAAAAAAACGAGCATCTAGAGCGATCATTTACTTTATTTTATTTACGTATTAAAGTCGTCATGGCTGCAATAGGCTAACTATTGGCAAGTGGGAGGTCGTTCAGTTCAAAGCAGGACTTAAACAGTACTGTTTGGAGCCTGTTTTCATACTAACTGTTGAGGTCATAGTACAAAAAAGGTAGGGCAGTTTAATATAAGTCATGATATAAAAGTTTGTAGTAAGGCCCCTTATTTTAATTATCTGTGGTTTGACATTACGAAATAAAATGACAACGAATAAACTCTACTTTGACAGTCAAGATAGACACAGAGAAGTTGCGTTCCGAATCGCTTCTCAGCAGTAGTGCTCGGTCCGAATCATGCTTAGGAAGTCACTGTTATTTTTAAACTGTCTTTATACATCCTTGATACCTAATCGATAAATCCGTAAATTTTGATATTTGGATTGATGTTATCTTATATTAGAGTTTGTAGGGGTCAAGCGCCACGCTTTGTGTACGTAACAGGGCTGCGTGATAGAGTTGTGCGGAAAGGGTCTGTTTATGAATAGCGACTGAACTGTGTTCGCATAATCGACACAGTGAATTCAATTCGAAACGCGACGGTTTTATTTCACGATACGGTTGTAACAAGTAATTTCTGATGTAGCTTAAATTCTAATTCCGATTTAATTATTTAAGGGTTTTCCTTTATCTATTTTTATTCAATGATTAGAGCAGTCACATTGGCTGATGCCACGTGGTAACACGTGTTAACACATTATAAATTGGCGTCGGATTTCATAATGAATGAATGCGTTAGAATTGTATCTATCAGGGGGCTTACCATCAGCAAATAAGAAACCATTCAGTTCAAAAGCAGGCCGTAAAAAAGACTGCTTAAGGCCTGCTTTCATACTAACCGTTGAGATCATGGTACGAAAAAGTAATGCCGTTCAATATAAGTCCTGCTATAAGAGCTCATAGTAAGGCCCCAGATAGCACGTCCGTTTAAATACGGCGGTTTTATTAAGTCGGTTAAATTTATGGGCCGTCACATTTACGTTCCGAATGGCGTGGCCGATTAGACGGTACAATGTGGAATCGATTAGCAGTCATGATAAAGGTATCAAAGTTGGTCGATCGCGCGGGCAAAGTTCACACGAAGTATCGCGAGATGGCGTTCTAATGCGTGCGTGCTAATTCGGTTACGCAAAAACATCAAAGATGGCGTCAGTGGTAATTATTTTACCACAATCAATGAAATAATTCGTGATTATTTTAAGACTTATTTTGCCTAAATTGCCAGGTTTCAAAAAAAAAAAAAAAAAAAAAAAATTGCGAAAAATAAAGGAACGAATGCCATTCGGAGAGAATGATACGGAGTTCGAATGAATGGGATGAAATTTGAGTAGATTTTCATGATTGCCAGTCACTGTTTACGTTCGACAGCTGTCAAATTGACATTATTTTACGTTGAAAAATAAAAATACTTTAGATTAGAAGTTATCGCGATATTTTAACTGAGAAAGTGATATAAAGTATTGAAGTAAAAAAAAAACAGAAGGTTCCTAGTGAAAGTAGGGTATGGATTAAGTGTAAATTGCAATGGATGTTATGTAAGTAAGCTCTGCTAAATTCATTGTAAGAAACAAACAATAGAAGTGTAGTAAACATGTAATAAACAATATTTATTAATGATTGCCAAAGGTCACATGTGGATTTTATTAAATGATGTTAGTTAATTGTAACTTGTGGTTATAAAACTGAGTTAAAATCGAACTGCATTTGAATAGCCAAGTCTTGGTGGTAAAATTTGTAGAACATTGCTATTTTGAGTGAAATAAGTTAGCAAAACATAGGTTAGTACACAGCGGAATTGGTATTCGGTTAGGTTGTTTAACAAAACAGTGTGAATAAACTTTGCTATGAAAAATACTACCTTATCTTTAACATTGGGGTCGAAAGTCATTTAGTTAACTTTAAAATCAAAACCTTAAAGCAAGTTAGTATGCGTTGGTTTGGTTTTGTAAAGTTCAAGATTCAATTCAATTGCTAAGTAAGTCAATTAAGCGAAACGATAAGTAATATTTAAGAAAATTTAATAAAATTCTTAGAACCTTAAGGTACATTATTGAATATCAGACTTAATTTGTATTTTCTAAATATTTGACCCGCAAATAACTTTCAGAATTATTCTTTTAGTTAAGTTAGAATGGAGTTGGATTAGTATTTTTACTACAGTAAAATGATCTTAACCAAATGTTTATGGGTACCTTTATTAGTGGTTCCTAAGGAGAAGTTAAAAGTTAAAATTTAGTGAACGGGACTTAAATTTATTCGAGTCATTCTTGTGTCGCTCTTACTATTAATGTTGTTATAAATTGAACGTAGTAAAGTAGATAGTCAGCTTAGCTCAGAATTGAAGCGAATAGTTGATATTATCAGAGGAATTGTAAACACATATCATTGGCTCTTAGCGTCGAAAGCGTTGATAACATAATAAATATCGGTATATAGCGTTAGTGAAGTAAAGTTAGGATGTGTGAAATTATTTTATAGGTATTGTTGTTTGTGATGGACAGGGGTAACAGTACCATTATTTTTAACAAAATTTTAAGCATAACAATAGAGTTGAGGTATGATTAGTTTGCCACTCAAGTGGAGGCCAGTTAATAAGTACTTAACTTGAAATAATTAAGAAGGATTAGGGACTGTTTACATTGAAAGATTTAAACAGTAGGGTTAGACATGATTTGTTAGTAAACAATTGCAGATAACTATTAGGTAGTAATATAGATAGTCCTTGGTCTTAAAGATAGTGCGGGGACTTAAATTAGTGATGTAATCAAGATTGTCTATGACACTTATCAATAATCATCTCAGGGTAAATTGAATTTTTATAATTTAAATGTTTATAAGAATAGTGAAGTTAATTTTGGATTTAAGATTTAGTTCATTGTTGGTTTCGATGATTTTATTCAAACTTCAAGAACCTAATGTTTCAGAGTTTAGATTATAGTTAACAATAAATTTTGGGTACCAAGACTATAAAATATTAGTTACAGATTAAAGTAGGGGGGTCGTGGATTAAATTAGTTACACTTTTGAAGTTTATTAGATATATCAATACATATTGATTTGACTTTAAAATTTATTTAATTGAATGATTAAATGGTTTATTTTAAGATTATGTGCAGATTATTTTTTTCAACTTAGGTTAAATATTTTCTAAATGAGTTTCTTATGATATGCATTATGAAGAGAGTTACACAGCATAAATGTTTTTATGATATATCTATCTGAAGAAAGTCATACTTATGGTTGACAATAATAGCATTAGAAAAATATTTAGTAGGAAGTTGTTGTAGCATTAATTATCAAAACGGTTTAGTCATTGAAGCGGTGATGGTTAGGGAGAAATAATATAGGCGTCAGTTATAGAAATTTAATGAAAAATAAGTTAGTGAATTTACTTTAAAAATAAATTGAGTCGAACTAATTAATTTTAAGAACTAAGTGGGCAAAGAGTAGAGGGAAAGGTTTTGCGTTATTCGATGCGTTGAGTAACATAAAATCGAGTCGATAGGGGTTTATATATTTTGTTTGATTAAAAATCTGACCTTAAACTAAACTCAAGAAAAAAAAATAAGTTTCATTTACATTACAAGGGTGAATAGAAATTAAGTTTCACTTAGGGTATACCAACATGAGTTCACCGTGAACTCACTATTATCATTATGAGTCATCTCAGAAATAAAAAATAGAGTTAGAAAATAACGAGCCAGAGGCTTTAGTTAATTCATTTCTAGTTAGAAAGTGGGGATGTTATTTATTTTATTTAACAAACTTTATTGTACATTTCAAACAAAATGTTACAAAAGGGCGAACTTAATGCTAAAAGCTTTCTCTCCCAGTCAACTTTAGGAAACAGAAATCAATGAAGGCGGTACAAAGATATTAATAAATACAACATAACATATAATTTTAATAGTTAGGGTTACTTCTTTGTAAAAGAGTTTATAAATACATAAAATATATTAAAGGTATTAGGATCTATTCGAATCAAATAATAATTTTATTTTTTTTGTAATCTTATTGGTTAAACCCATTTATAACGACCAATCGTTATAAAGATTAAAAATAAGTATAAGGAATATCCTCAATTTAAAAATATAAATGAGCGGAAAACTTTTCTTATTGGTTATCAATCACCGCAGTGATTGTTTGACATTGTTTTGGTTTTCCTGAAAACTTAGTTTTGGTATTTTTCCATGTTTAGTTTATGCATCAAGGTTTACTAGGATACTGCTGTGATATAAAAGAAAAAATTGTTTCAGTAACAACTGGGTTAAATGTCTATTCGTAAATTTTAATGTTAATTAATAATACTGTCAAAAATTTACTATATCAAAATGGTTATTAAGTCATGCATTTTATTAATGTAGTGTAACGCCTCTGTACACTTAGTTGTCAATAAACGTGATTTGATTTAATTTGATTAGAAGTTAAAGATGGAGTAATTTTTTTGTTGATACTATCTTCGATTTGATTAATAACAGAAAAAAAAAACAATAAAAAAAAAAAAACAAAAAAAAAAAAAAACGCTTGATTGCGGATTTGAGCTTGGGATTGCCGGTCCGGTGTGGAGGTGCGATCCCTTGTGCCAGCTTTGCTATAACTCAGGTGACTAAAATTGCGTACTGTAGGATGCGAATATTAGTGACGCGACAGCGACGATTGTGAAGTGAGTATGCTTTGACTTTTCCCAATTCACCTTCACATCCACTTGTAAATTCACTCACTACCGCCAGTATGTTCACTAAGATTAGCAAATTAAACTAAATCACGGTATAATATTCGCAATCACAAATACTAACAATATTATCATAAGTACAGTTAGTGAGGAAATTACAAATAGAGTAAACTGGGGTAGAATTTAGGTCAAAATTGATAGTTAAAATATTTGATGAAAGACTTGTAGCTTACTAGTATAAGTAGTGTAGTAGTAGCATATGTTTCGGAAGAATGTTGGTATAATTTTAATAGTAGGTTAGGTTAACTTCTCAAACGTTCCGGTGCCCGCAGTCACCAAAAGGAAAAACGCGCAACACGTCCCGGTTAATAGAGTCACCACGAGTTTTATTGAATTTTAGCTTTATTCAACAGAAAATACGGATTAAAGTTGTCTGAACTTTTTATTTACATTTCCCGATAGAACAAACTTGTTATTGGTTAATTTTTGGAACAGGTAGATACTCATTTCATTATAAATAAAAATTAGTTTTGTCAATGATTGTAATGGCGTATCATTGGGTCATTCTTACCGAAAATAGTTTAGGTATAGGTAGTTAATAAAGAAAAGCCGCCAACTCCGATTTTCTTTGGGAGGTTGATAATTTTCATAGGTAGATTAAGATAAAGGTAATCTTTTTAATTGCCTACTAGTAACTTTAGACTTTAAAGAAATTGAGTGAGTAAAGGTTTTCTAATAATGAAGATGCTTTGCGTAGAAATGTGGATTAATAGGGTGCAAATCATTTAATAGGAATGCGTATTAGCGGAATGTGTAGCGTATAGTATGAAATGCGTAGTGCGTAGCGTTAAGTATATTTTGCGTAGTTAATGGGAAATAATGAGTCAATTCAATGAGTCTCAATGTTGTGTAGAATTTCATATGGTGACAATCGACGTATTTAGTAAAAATTTTTTTATTCAAAACAATTCAATTTAGCAAATTAATTTGTACTCAGGTAGTAACTATGATATAATCTTAGGTGGCGTGAAAGTAGGCTAGTAAATGAAGATAGTGGACGTTGTGCAATGAGGAAAGAAGAACAGAGTGAGAATCTAAATTAGATTAGGAGTGTGAATAGAATGAAAAAAAAAGTAGCTAGGAAAAAAAAATATAGATTCTTTATGGAGGGCTTTGGATTATAACGTATGTGAAGCTTGAGTACAGAATTATTATTGGCTCAAAAGATAAGATCCGCACACTACTTTAAACGTTCAGTCTTGGCTAGCGGTCGGATTGGCGTTTTAAGGTTAACAAACTTGAATTTTGTACAGAAGGACCTTTTGGTGATAGGTTAATAAAATAAAAAAAAACGGAGAGAAAACAAACACTATTATTGTTTGTAATTGTCCTGGTGTAAACAGCTGTCCAAAATTCATACTACACAAGAAGCCAAGAGCTATGATACAATCGACAACTACACATTTTCCAAGGTGATATTAGGGTTGTTCTAGAGTCTTAAGTAAGCTTTTGGAAATATAGGGTCATTGTATATGCTCACTCTATCTGGTAGAGTAGGCCCTGTTAGTATAGAAGGAGGCGTACAGGAATATGGAGGGGTACTTTGGACGGATACGTTGTGTCCTACACTATCTTTTCATAAGGTTAGAAAAGAGCGTATGTGTCCGGGTAGGTCTAATAGGGACTATGGCCTCACAACCCATACCTTACCTTGTTTTTGTACACTTCTGGTGTTGAATATGCATAAGACGGAATTGGCAAAAGCAATAAAAGTACTTGAAACTCGCTTAATAATTTTTAATATTATCTTGGTTTAAATACACTCTTCAATCTTAAAAAAAATTCATTTACACTAGGGCTCACCCAACAATTCTTTGATTTTGGGAAAGTAATAATAGTTAGGGTTATAAAAAAAGAAGTATAAAAAATATAACTTTGAAAAAAAAGGAGAGAGTAGAAAGGTTGATATAAATATTTGAGAATTGAGAAAGAAAAATTCTACTCCGGATCCAGTACGTAGTATTGTCACCTATGAAGAATTTTGGGGTCGAGCTGTAACAGTTCAAAACTGAACATGTTATTTTTTTATCTCAAATATTACTTAAATTGTAAAGAAAAGAAATATATTAAAGGAAGGTTGTCACTGACCTTGTTCTCAGGAACTTATCGGCATTTGATTATGCAGTTATTCACAAAAAACACAGGTTTTGTAGTAAATCATAAGCACTTCAGATGTCAATCAACAATTAATAAAATGTTCATTATTTTTCAAAGGAGCTTGTGTTAAACATTACTTGGACTCATAAATTGTTGTACTTCACAATTTGTTTGTCATAATTTGATGATGAGAAAGAATAACATAATATTAGCTTAGAAGGTTATAAATTAATAACAGATAATTACAGAAGATTATGTCAGATAGGATGACGTAAATCTGACAGCTAGTGATAAAAATCGGAACTATTTAGCAATTGTGAATTTTCTGTAAGAAAGGCAAAGGGTTTTAACCTTACTGCCAATTTTGGAAAACAAAACGAATTAATTTCATTTCCACAGATAAGTTCATGTGATAAATTAATAATGTTTAAAAGCATAAATTGTTGGGAAAAACTTAAATAAACATATTGGTTTGCATAAATGCGAAACTATTTTATTCTCGTTCAAGTTTGTTTACCAAGAGATAAATGTGACTAAATAATGCTGAATTGTGTTTGTTTATTTTACTGAATAATAATTAGTAAAATAGAACACGATTAAGTAATTAATTGTTATAATAATCTGTCTAAAGAGTAATTTAAGGTCATAAAAATAGGCGGAAGGTTCTTAATTCTTTCTTGGCGCCAAGGTTTAAATATTAATCTTCGTGACGTTCAAAACATGGATTAAGTTATAATTCATTCATAATTATTATTGATAATATTATTAATTTTATTAGCACTCATCAGTTATCGTCATAATTGTTTATTTCTAAAAAATACTTTAAAGAGGAATGAAAATTTGGCGATTAATTAGGTTCAGTAAGTTGGCAGCTATGGTACAGATTGCACGATTGCACAATCACCATTAGGCGGTCTGCACAATTTATATTTTCAATATGGCAGAACTGGCGCGTCGGATTGATGGCGACGGAATGTCGCGGGGGGTAAAATAATAAGAATGTTGCTAACTAAAATTGCAAAGTATCCAATTTTGTATGTGTGTTTAGTTAGAGATAATAAGTTTACTGTATTTTAAGCAGGTGGAAAAGCGGAATATTTGCATTAATTAGTACTCAGCAATAGGTATTTTGGCAATTTAAATTATACGGGATTAGGTAAAGCAAAGTGAAACGATTAATTAGTTAAAATCTAAATGAAGTTGGTTTGAGGGTATTAGGTTATGTAAGGAAATTATATTAATCGTATTATTAAAGATTGACAAGACAAAAACTGATTACGTAACTTTTAGTAATATTATTGTGAAATTTTATTATTCGAAAATGATTTTCTCAAAGTGTTGCGTTTCGAGGTTATGACGAATTATTGAAACTGTTAACGACTTCACATAAAATGAAACTTATAGTCTTTGTTGATTTAAATAAGATAATTATCAAAATGTAATGTAAGTAATTTTTAATATCTCCATTAATAGGGTTAGTGAAATATTTTCATAAGCGGGGAACACTGAATAAGGGGAGGAGCTAGAAATAGGGCACCAATAGGAATGGGCTAAAGTGCACAATGTCAATTTAGCGCGGGAAATTTTAGCTATTTTGATGAAAAAAGCGCAAATTACTTGGCGCCGTTTTGGGTCGCGTCATGACGCTAATTTAGTCTTTATAAGGGGAAGGATCAGGGAAGCGGGGATTCATTTCTCCGGTGTCAAGCGAAGCGTCAAGACGTAATTTTTGAAGAAACTCCACATCCCTCTGTAAGATCGCGTTACTGAAAAAGTTTATTTTTAAATCAAGCAAATTTCAAGAAGTCAGCAAGAAAGTGGTCGAGGTTTTCTGACGAATAGGGCCGCATTTGTCCCGCGAATCTTTTGCATAAATGCTTTAATTTGAGCTTATCTGGTATAATTAAGTTCATAATTAAAGTATGTAGATTTTGTTTGCGATAATCATAAAGTAACGTAGCTTTCCCTGTAAATTCTTGAATTAGTATAGTAGGACTACTAAGAATTGAAGTTCATAATTAAAATATGCAGATTTGTTAGTTAAATCTCATAGAGTGATGTATTTCTCTCGGTGGGATCAAGAAGTAATACAACT
Source organism: Agriphila straminella (assembly GCA_950108535.1). Lineage (NCBI taxonomy): Eukaryota > Metazoa > Arthropoda > Insecta > Lepidoptera > Crambidae > Agriphila > Agriphila straminella. Next base: position 1,136,781 of record OX467303.1, on the reverse strand, counting down.
GTATTGGTTCTTGAGTCTGTTGAGGTCAGGGCTGCATTATTTTGTGGGATGAAAGCTAACTAGATTTGCTAGTATTATTATACAATGTTGATTTTAGATGAGTATTCATTTAGTTTTGTGTCTTTTTGGGGCGATTTGTCAGATCCTCGCGGGGGGTTTAGGTAGAAAAGTCTAGCCTTGTGGCGGGTTAGATGGGCATTTGTTTTGAAAATTGCCTAGCTAGTCACATAATATTACCAAGCTTACCTACAGCGATGGAAATCAGACGGTCCGAAATGAGTTGGGAGATATCCCTGTCCATGGCTGTGGGCAGCAGGCTTGGTATTATTATTCCTTATGTAGGGTCTTGGTCGTTCCTTCCCACTCGGCCAAGGGAGCGTCAAAGGTTGCTAGAAAATTAGGGAGTGCCACTCAAACTGTACAGAATTGGGCAACAGGATTGGTGGTAAGCATTCCAAGAATTGCATAGGAAATTCTAAATTTAGACGCAAATAGGCAGGTAAATTCATTAATAAGGTAGGAATATTATTATTAGGTGAATTGAGCAAAAGTAAAAGGTAGCATTTCAAGAAGGTGGGGTATTCTTTGAAGTGAGATCTGTGTGGGCGTCAAAGATGTCGGGAAACATCATGGGGGTCGCATAGGAATTCAGAAATTTAGTAGTTGTTAGGCAGGTAAGTTCACTAGGTAAGATTCCATGTCTTAAAGTAGGCGCTTTAACAGGAATCCATAGGTAGGTGCCTTAACAAAAAATCCATTTAAACTATAGCTCGGTGTAGTGAATATTCACAATGTAGCATTAATTGTGTTGGTTTTACCAGTTTCGGTGAGTACATATTAATTAATTACTTCAGTGAGTGGATAGTGAAAGTTAATTTATTACTACTTATAAAAGAAAGTTCCTTTATCTTTGAATTGGATTGGATTTATGATGATTTTGTGTGGAGACTATTGATTTTAAAAGAAATATTCTATTCTAGTAATCTAGAAGGTGTACTGAAATCTAGATCTGGGTGTATGAAAAAAGCCTGCGTTTCTATATATGCTAAGGTTGATTCACGGCTATTAGAACGCTAGATCAAAATGTTTGAGTGGACTTTTTCTATTAATAGAATAGTTTTGTATAATATAGAAACAATACTTCAATTATGTACTATAAAAGTATCAAACTGTTTAGTGAATATATCCAAATTCTCAAATGGTTAAACTAAAGTACTTTCTCATCAATATTTCAGCTAAGTTTCATTTACCAATTCAATTGGAAGTTGTTTCAATAGAATTATATTCCACAATTGAATTTAAGTACTTATTGACAAACACAATTAATGTACAGGTTAGATATCATTAGAAGACTAAACTGAAATTACCATAGTTCATAGAAGCTATAATAGTTTCCGATGTTGAGATGCGGAAAGACTGCGACCAAATAATACATTCCCTTTGAATTAAATTATCTTTCCTTCAGAAATTGGATCTATCAGACCCTTTTGAATGGATAGTAATGTTGTGTCCATAATTATGTTATAATGTTAAACAGTTTCGCTAACAATAAATATATTTTTAAATTAAATTAAAGTTGTGCAATTCCATCATCACAATAGAAAGATAATTCTTCATTGTGAAAAGCTGATAGATCACTTGAAGCACTTTGCTTGTCCTCTTTTATTAAGACAGACATACTAAGACTAAATAATTCAACTAATTTATTAATTAAAGTTGTCATGAAAGCAAATGGTGGAGCTAGAGGAGAATTGTCCCAGTACGGTTAGTCGAGATTCACTATACAGAGCGGGGAGGTGCTCTGTATCTAGCTAGCAAAGAAACCATTGTTTACTTAGTACTTGACTATAGCACAATAGTATATTTTATATTTGACAAAAAACACTAGAACAATTATTAAGTAGCGATGATAAATTTTCTATATTCTGAATTAATACAACGTTAACTTCTATATTTATTACCATTTTACCTTCTTTTACTCTATTCCTAAGCCACTAACCACATAGGATAACCTAAATTAAATAAAATAAGAAAGTAAGAAAATAAAATCATAATTAGTAGCGGTGAACAATTTTCTATATCTGACTTTTGGGTGATCATAACTTTTGGTTATTTCATTCAGTTCTTATTACTGTAATATCTATTAGCATTCCATCAAACTAGACTTTTATAAACATACTGAGCAACTTATCCTAAAAAAGTAGGTACCATATTGAATTTCATATAAGTACAGCGGGTAGACATAAGAGTAATTTCTATACCATTTAAAAGTATACAGTAAACTAAGTCAGTTATTAGAATAAGAAGCTCCATAAAGCAATATCAACATTCTAATATAGGTAAAAATTAGGTAGTTTCACTTTAAAGAAATACTTAGGTTGGCTGAAAGAGATTTCTTTAGAGATAACTCTTCATTACTCACAGGTCTTGTTATAAATTAGGTAATAATAATTATAAGTGCAATAAAGATTATATCTATGTAAAATTTAATATCAAATTCTATTAACAATTTATTAGGGTAACGGCTAATTTGTGATATTATCATTTAGTAACAGTCATAGTAACAGAATTAGTTAGGAATGAATAAGGAAAGAATGATAGCGTTATAGTCGGGAGACAAAACAATGATTGCACTTCTGAAAAGAATCTAGGTTACTATTATTCACAATCAGGGACCGCCCTAGAAATCACGAGCCCTTTCAGACCACATAAAAGCACGTCAGTAATGTAGGTTATATCTATAGGTAGGAAAGGTTAACAAGGAATAACTAAGTAGACGATAGGTTTGAATATTTAATCGGAGCAAAGGATAAGATTTGATACATAAAAAAAACATTGGGTAGGTAACTTACATAATATAAAGAAATAGGTAGTTAATTGACATACATCGTTCAGCATTTTAGTATGGTAGAAGTAGGGGTAGGGGGAGTTACAATATGAAGTATAAAACAGATTACAATTCTATTATTATTAAGAAATTATACAAATTAAATATTAAAAAGCCGGACCAACTGAGTACCTAAGTAAATGATTATTTATAAATTAAAATCCAAAAATTAATTATTGAAATTATTGATTATCATGTCAATATCATTATTAAAATTATCATTATAAAAATCCCTAATGTCATAATAGCATTTGTCAATTAATAGTTTGGTCAACACAGTTTTAAACTTAGTATTGTTCAAGTTTGTCACATTATCCGGCAACTTATTATATAAACGTGGAGCCATCATGACTACACTCTTATTCATCATTGCTGTTTTACACTGCAGAGTACGAACATAGGGTTTTCTAGGGCGAAGGCGAGAATCTTTTGCAGATTTTACCACCTCAAACAAATCAGGATTACATTTGACAAACACACAGCATTCGAGAACATAGAGGCTGGGAAAAGTTAACAATCCTAAAGACTTGAAATAAGGTTGGCAGCTTTCTATAGGTTTTTTTAGTCCACAAATTGCTCGAACGCATTTCTTTTGAGCCTTAAATATAATTTCTCTGTATGAAGAATTGCCCCAAAAAATAATCCCAAATCGTAATGTAGCAACAACAAAGCCGTGATATGCCATCAGCAATGTTTTTTGATCCACAGATCTCGACAACATGTACAGTGCATATGAGTACTTATATAATTTTTTACAAACCTCTATAGAATGGGACTCCCATGTCATATTACTATCAATGTGAACTCCTAAGAACCGAGCAGTATTTGTTCCATTGACAGTTACTCCTTGAATCTCAATGTCAGAATTAAGGACAGGTTTTCTTTGTGAAAAGTGCATTATATTTGTCTTTTCTAAATTAATTTTAAGATTGATATTTTTTAACCAATTGATTATATTTTCGACAGTATGGGATATTTCATTAATGTAGGCATCCTTATTATATATCTCCTACGGAAACTGACTTAAATCTGAAATAGTTAGGTATGTACGTACAATGAAAAAACAAATGTAACGCCCCAGAGCAGCTTTTCAATTGCGGTGATGGATGACTAATGAATAAAATAACGAAATACTAATCAAAATCATAAACATATTAAACTTTTATACCTCTTGGTTTTATATATTGCATATTATTTGTTTTATGACCCTTCAAAGTTGGGTGCACAAGTCCATTTAAAAAGTATAAAATTTAATAAAATAAATGATACCTTTAATTAGTCCTTAAAATGTATAGTAAATTTGTCTAAGAAACCATTTTGTTGGAACAGACTGTTTCGCATCTGTTTCGCTTATCGTACAACCTACTGCGGTTTCGCTGGTATTATTGTTTTAGCCGTAAGACTTATTTACTTCTCAAGCTTACGCGCTCACTAGACATGAAATAAAACACTTTTTAACGGATACTAGCGCGGTTTTATTGAAAGTACTTTACTTTTATTACCAAAGAAATTTCAATAAAACCGCGCTAGTATCCGTTAAAAAGTGTTTTATTTAACGTCCGTAGGACTTAGTGAAACAGGCAGGGGTATAGTAGTGATGTATTGTGTGTGCCAGGAATCACGTGCCTGATGCAGATCTCGACGGACGCCGGCGGCGACTTCATCGTGGACGCACTCGCGCTGCGAGAACACCTGCACAGGCTCAACCAGGTGTTCACAGACCCCAAGAAGCTGAAGGTAGATTATCACTTACGTTACAATCCATTTTAGACTTAGAACTATGCCTCTGGTTTGTTTAGACGAAGATTATTGGCACTCTGGCTCCTTGCCTCGCCCACTTCAACTAACCGGTTTACTCATGCATCATTTTAAAGAAGTTGTCAGCTATCTTAATGTAACAAGTAGTTATAGTGTAAAAAAGTGTAGTTTGTAAAATTATTCCTAAGCTCTGATTAAATGGGTGAATCAACTTTTTAATGTCAGGAAAAAATCGACCCTTGTGTAAATTTTCATAAATTAAAACAAAACTAGATAACTTTTTTTAAATAAATCTATATTTTACGATATTTAGATTCTTAGCCAATAAAACATACTGTGTTTTGTACAAATATAATCAATAGTTTATTGAAAAACATGGGTGACCCAGGGGACAATGTTGTCCCCAGCTTTTATATGAAAAATAGGTGTTGTCTCCTGGGTCACCTATGTTTTTCTTTAAAATCACGTTACAATTTTCATTCATGTCTATTAAGTTTTCTTATACGATAATTAGCTGAGAGTATTTGCAACTACAGATTAACTTCATATAAAAATAGTTCACGTAGATATTTTAAGAAATGCCACAAACCAACAAAAAGTTGATTCACCCAAATAAAGTTTTGTTTAAGATCAAAACATGAGCGCGTAATAAGTAAACGAATTAGGAGGTCGTACCCGACGGAATCCCGATTCGGAATTCCGAACGGAATATTGATAATGATAATGTATCAAATCAAAATATCTTTATTATTTACTACAAGTAATATTTAACAATGTGTGGGACTCTTCTTTTAAGTTTGAAAAAACCTGTAATAGAAGAGGAAACCAGCCTGCCTAGCATGACCGATTTATATCGCGTGATATAGCGTTTTATCACGTTCAACTGTCAAAAAGACAAAAGAATTTGACAGTTGAGTGTCGATAAAATGCTATATCACGCGATATAAATCGGTCATGCTAGGCAGGCTGTATTATTGTAAACGTAAGAAAGGGGCTCTTTAGTTTACAATAATTTATTTGTAGTATATAACTAGGAGCTTATATTAGTACTTGCACATTTTAAAATATAATTTCTTTACTTAGTATACAAATACCTAATATCATCTTAATCGATTGCCAAATATCTGGAAAGATATTTCAATTGAATGTCGAGGTAATTCCTCACATTGGTGAAATAACGCTGGCTTGCAGCGTAAGAGTAGGATATACTAGAAGAAATTCGACGATGTCACTAGTGACTCGGTAGCTCCGCGGTCAGAGCATTGGACCGGATATCCAAAGGTCGCGGGTTCGATTCCCGTCTGAGTATTGATCTGGTGCGAGTCGTATTTTTTCTAGTATATTATTTATTATTATACAAATTTACTTTAATAGTGCAAAGTTATTTTTTCATGCTATCCCTATTGAAATAATATAATTATTGCTTATATATTACTTCCTTATAGGTATACTTATTGATACTTAAATAAAAACTGAAAACTTTTATTTTGATACAAGATTTTCTACACTTTCATAACATTGCAATTTTAACCATGATGATACTTTCTTTTTACATGTAAGGTAAGGTAATGAAAACATATTTAATATTCTATTTGTTTTATTATAAATTGACACGGATTGAGCTGAAAACTGTTTCCGGGCAAATGCTGTTTTGGTAATTTTGACGCTAACCACTGTATTTGCTTTACGTTTACTTAATAATTTAGTTTTTAATCTATATTTATAAAATCGTAAACTGAATGACTGACTGACTGATCTATCAACGCACAGCCCAAACCGCTGGGTCTAGAGACTCCAAATTTGACACGTAGGTTCCTTATGAGGTCTAGGGGTGCACTAAGAAAGGGTTTTTCAAAATTCACCCCCTAAGGGAGTAAAAAAGGGGATCAAGGTTTGTATGAAAGTCCCTCAGTTTTGAAGCTAGGATCTTCAAATTTTGTGTTTAGACTGACCATTGAAAATAAATAAATACGGGTCTCAGCGTTTTTCAAAATTCTACCCCCGAAGGGGTCAAAAGGGGGATGAAGTTGTGTATTGAAGAAAATCCTTTATTTTCGAAGTAAAAATCGCTAGATTTATAATTTAGGCTTATGAATAGAAATCTAACGCAACGTATATTGTTATTGTTAGTATTTAAACCCCTATGGGATGAAATAGGGGTGAAAAGGGGTAAAAAACCTAAAAAATAGATGTCGTTATGGGAGTTTTCTGGGATGACGATTGCAAAAATGACATTTATTTTGAAGTCCAACACGGTGGACATGTTTTGACCCCTAAAGGGGTGAAAATGGGGTTCAAATTTTGTATGGAAAAATAATATTAAATAGACATTACAACTTTAAACTTCGTTGGAGCACATCTAAAAATAAATAGGCAAACATATATTTTGTAATTTTGAAAATCCTCCCTTAAGGTGTAAATGGGGTAAGTAAACATGAAAATCGATGTGGATGTCGTTCTTGAGGTTTCATGGGATGGTGATAGCGAAAATTTAAGTCCAACACGGTGGCCATGATTGGACCTGGACATGCACATCCAGGGGACGGGGACGGGGACAGGGACAGGGACAGGGACGGGACACGGGGACGGGAAAGGGAACTGGGACGGGAAGCCACGTGCGAGGCCCGCCACACGCGGCAAATGTCTTGCCTCGCCAGTTAGCGCCCTTGGTAGGAACCCGCCTAAATGCGTAAAAATGGCTGGTCAGATTCTGGTTAAAGGTTCCCTAAGGATTTTCTCTAATATCCACGCGGACGAAGTCGCGGGCAGAAGCTAGTGTATGAATATTCCGTACGGAAAAATCCCGCATGTGTGTGGTAGGTCCATAGATTTGTATGGATAAACTGCGTTCGGGATCACGTATGTACGGAATTCCGAAATGAAGTTAATCTCATAAACGAAAAAACGAAATTCCATCTGTGTGGCCACTCTAAGTGTGAGTTGCCCCAAAACGCTGTCAAAGTTAAAGTTATCGTCAAATGATAATGCTACCTATTTGTGACGTCAAACTTGTCAAAGGACATCATGCTGGCTGGCAACCTCTTTTTGGCTAACTTGTGCTTAACCGGTACTTTAACAAGCTTGTTATTGTTAAAGTTAGATGGTGCAACTGAGCCTTAGTCACGTATCGCGTTCACGTCAGAATTAGGCCGGCCACACACAGACGTATTCACGTAACGGAATCCCGATTCGGAATTCCGAACGCAGCAATTGCATACAAAATCTATGGGCCTGTCACACACATGCGTTAACGTTCTGTACGTAATTTTATTCCGTACGTGATTCCACATGAGAGCCCGTGCATTCGGAATCCCGCACGGAAAAAAGCCATTCCGAACGCAAGACTACCATAGATTTTATATGGGTCGCCACACACAACCGTTTTTATTCCGTACGGAATGCGCTCACACGCACGGCCTATGTGTGAGTGACGTATACAAACACGTACAACTTTTTTATTACAGCTCTGGATACTTTGGCAAACCCAGCCTTTTGGCAAACCCTTCATTATTTTACTTAGTTATTATGTAGTTCAGGTTTCCAAAAAAGCAATTGAATTGACCTGTGCGTAATATAAATAATAAATAGTCTATAATTATGTAGTTTTTGTTTATTTTTGGAAAAATAATTCATCTTCGCTCAATGTTTCCTCATCAAAGTTTAGCGTCTGACTGAGCCGTGATTCCGAACGAAAAAAAACGTCTGTGTGTGGTGGTACGTACGGAATCACGTACGTACGTGATTCCGTCTGTGTGTGGCCGGCCTTAAATGGGATTTCGGATAGCGCACTGATATCACTATAACTTGGTTGGTCCCTGCAGGTATTCCACGGCGCGGAGAGCGACATACTATGGCTACAGCGCGACTTCGGCGTGTACGTGGTGGGGCTGTTGGACACGCACCAGGCGGCGATGGCGCTGCGGCTGGCCTCGCTCTCCCTCAAGCACTTGCTGCTGCAGTACTGCGCCGTGAGGGCGGACAAGAAGTGAGTGTGACAGTTATTTGGGATTTAAGGCGCGGTGGTAGTGAAACTAGCGCCGCCACTACATTTATTTTTATTACTCGTAAACCAAGTCAATATTTAAAAAAAGCTCACGTAATAATCTCTTAAATTGTCTCTAATATTTTTTTAATAACTCTTTAACAGTTATCATTCATTCTGTAAGTTTTAAAATCCATAATTGCCAAAAGTGGCCACTTTGAGCTAAAATAGATTTTAAAACTTACAGAAAGATTGAAAACTGTTAAAGAGTTATTCAAAAAATAATAGAGACAGTTTAAGAAATTATTACATGAGCTATATTTAAGTATTGACTTGGTTTACGAATAATAAAAATAAATGTAGTGGCGGCGCTAGTTTCACTACCTACAGCGCCTGAATGACTGGTGTCTCTAAAATGTAAGTTATTTTAGTTTTGTAAACAAAAACAAAAAAAAGTAAGTGAATCTCTTAATAAAGACTTAAAAGACGCGTGTCTTTTTCATCACTACCCGCGCTAGCACTCGCGACAGCCGCGACTGAACTCTGTCCAAAACTGCCCAAGAATCCCTGTTAAATCGTAATGTTTATGTGTGCGTGCACAATGTGCGCTCTCTGTCTGCGGAGCGCCGCCGCTACGTACTTTGTAACTATACTCTCAATTTCCTGTTCTTTTTGTGTACTAGTTAATTTGTTTAATTATTACTATTTTTATAAAGCGATCGACTCGGTGTAGGTAATGATTAGGGTTGCCAACTTAAAAAAAAAAAAGTATATTAAATTAAGGTCAGAAAAGAAAAATAAACAGTATTTTAGAAAAAAATACCAGTATTAAATTTTTTGACTACATATTTCTTAGTGCTTCTCGCACAACTTATCAATTTTGTGCCATTTTTGAAAGCTTCGTAAGCCTCATTAGTCAACAATTAAATTCAAATGAGAAACGAGGTCTGCGCTGCACCGCGGGCCTAAAACTTATTGTTTGGTGTTTACATTTTGAACAAATCTATGGGATACCATTGATGCTTGCTGAAAACAGTATTTTTGTTAATTTTTTTGTTCAACAGTAAGAAGTATAATGTAGTGAAAAACAATATAATACTGTTTTTAATAGTATAGATGGCAACCTTAGTAATGATATTTTGTTATGTCGGATAACCTGCAAATTTATTATTTAATTTCAAAGTCAATCGCAATCGCTTTCATTTGACAGAACATCGATACTTCTTTTTGGCACAAATAAAATGTTACCAAAGAAATGCAGCAATGTGTCACATCCATCTGTCAAATAAAAGCTATTGCGATAGATTTTGAAATTAGACAATATAAGTAGGTACCCTGGTCAGAATTTTCAATAGTAGCTATTTGACACAAGCAATATCACCACGAGGAGCTCAGTGGGGCAGTGGTTTTGCGCCTGGCCCTTCGATAAGCAATTTTAGCAAGGGTCGGTCATGGGATGGGTGACCAAAAATTTACTATCTCGAACTCCTCCGTGCTTCGGAAGGCACGTTAAGCCGTATTGGTCCCGCTCCGGGGTGCATTTGCAGTGGTTAACACCCACAAATCCGCATTGAGCCCGCGTGTTGGGTTATGGCCCATCCTTCTTATCCACCCACAAGGAAGGCCTGTGCCCCAGCAGTAGCAAATTAAGCAAATGGCTGATGGTCAATATGGTTTTGACGCTGACCGTCACTTTCGCAAATGGTCACTTTCGCAGAATGTCATTAATTTTTTTTTCTTCTTTCTCAAAATTGTGAATGACATTCTGCGAAAGTGACGTTTTGCGAAAGTGACCAAATTTTTCGCGATGACCATTTGCGAAAGTGACGATTTGCGTCAATATCACCACAACGTAGGTTCCAACTGGCGGACTGGCGCATCCGGCCGCTGCCGTCGGAGCTGATATCGTACGCGCGCGGCGACACGCACTATTTGCTGTACATTGCGCGGCGCATGCGCGCGGAGCTGCTCGCGCTCGGCGCCAGGCGGCTGCTCGCCGTCATTGAACAGAGCACGCTCTTATGCCTGCAGGTAACTAACACTCAACTCAAACCTTGTCCAGATGACCGCATTTCAAAAAGTTCCATTTACGCGTATACAGTACTTCAAGATAAAGCATGGCCATCGGAAAACATCGGTAACAATCGTTTGGTTGGCCCCAAAAGTCGTTTACAATTTCAATGGCAACGTCATTTCTAAGAAAAGCAAAAACACCATGCCCATTCTTTATCTTGAAGTACTGTTAGTGTTATCTACGCACCGTTTAAAAAGTTTACTGACATTTATATGACTCAAAAATTGTGGCCACTGTACAAGCTAATTATTGAAAGGTTTTTTAAATATACAATGAATCTTAATTTTATTTAAATTTTAATATTGTTCAAAAGCTGTATTAGACAACTTTCGGACTTTATTTTATTTATTTATTTATTTTATTTTTTATTTTTATTTTTTGAGGAAAACTTACAGCTACTACAGATTTTAATATATTATTGTAATTACAGTAAAGCCAATTACAAGTTTTCACATATAGGAAAAACAATAACTATATTTAAACGCAAGTCGATATCGTGTAATATAAGTGATGAATTTCTTATTCGCCGTGTGTTAGTCAGAAAAGAAAGAAGGTGGAGTTACGCGTTTTAACATTTTTCAATTCTAAGCCCGGCCGCATATTCGTAAATACCCGACGCGTTATCCACCCGAAGTTGCTTCGTAAATAGCAGACGTGTCGATGTCGGGATAATGCGTCTGCTAATTACAAGAGCCAGAATTGCTTTGTAAACAGCAAACGTACCGCGTCAGTTATTATAATAAAAGGAAATATTTCTGTTGTCTGTTATAAAAAAATAACCTCGAAAACTAAGGCTCACGCTCTGCTGCGCTTCGCGCTCGCCTTAAATTTCTAACCTATACGCGGGACCTACAGGAACAAAGCAGTTCGATTTGATCGATCGTCGACACGTCAGGTCAGATACGAGCGCCCGAGCGGCAGCCGAAACTACGTAATAACGTATGTACGGATTTCCATCTGTATGTGGCCAAGCTAACTGTCAAATGATTCAGCTGAAACTCTTGTTTTGAATTGACATGACACTAAAACTAAGTGTTTATCCGTATTTTCATACTTTTTTAAAATGATCTTTTCCTTTGCATCTCTGTTTAGTGTCCTGTTGCTTCAAAATTTAAAAAAAAATATTTTTAAGAAAATTTACTATTGACAAGTAAAACAATGGAAAAAGTACAATCTTCTTCTAGAACCAAATCATCCTTACTTATATATGTATATATGTAGCGGGGGAGCAGCAAAAACAGCTATTTTGATGATAAACTATTTATTTAAACAAAAAAGGTTTACAGAGCGTGCGTCGTTCGTCGTTCCAAGCAATATAAGATGGCGTCCCTTCTGTCATCCCTCCCTCTTCCACATTCATACGTCTCACTCGCACACTCCATACGTTCCGTTTCCCACATATATATGTATATATATTATATATAATATTATAAATGCGAAAGTCCGTTTGTTTGTTTGTTTGTTACGCCTTCACGTCTTAACTACTGAACCGATCATCATGAAATTTTGCATACACTTTGTCAGGGGTACAGAGAAGGACATCGAGTACCTTTCATCCTAAAAAAAAGTATTGTTCCCGAGGGATAGCAAAAACCTTTCCTTTGAAGTCGCGGGCGGCCGCTAGTAGATAAATAAGTTATGCCATCCTTCATGGTGTAACGTGGTATAACATTAAACACCTCGCTTATCGTTCGTATCCAGACATATAACAAGTCTGCGATCCGCGAGGACAGCCATATGCCCCTGTACGTGCGCTCCAAGAAGTCGTTCAACACTCGCCAGATGGCGGCACTCAAGATGCTGTACAAGTGGAGAGACCAACACGCAAGAGAACTCGACGAGAGCACCGCGTGAGTAACCGTAGGCTATGCTATAATAGTACATTATGAGACAAGTTAGCTTAGGTTGCTCATTGCACACAAGGCTGTGGGTTGCAGCCCGAGCCGTAGGCGAGGGCGTAACTCAGCCGAGTGTGCAATAAGCAAGAGCTCACGAGTTTCATACGACGTTTTTCAACACATTTGCGAGGTAAAAACAAAGTAATTTATCACACAGCAAAAAATACGACAAAAACAAAATATGATAATTATGGGAAAAGGCGCGCATGTTTTTTTTTGTTTTTTTTTTCACACGCCCAACCCAATGATATTTTGCGAACAAAGGGGTGAGGAGCATACAGCCTACTTCAAAATTATAATTTTAAGTGATAGAATGCAAATATTTTAATATTTTATAACAAAATATTGTGAATTATGAATAATTTGATAATAATATAGATTTATTTGACTTAATTAAGGACTTACACATTTATTTATTCCAAAAATGTATATGAATTTTCAGCAGCATAAAACATCTTTGTTGTAAAAAAAAATAACTGTATTACCCGGCTAAATTGGGAATGCTCTGTTTACTCGCCTAGAACTTGCAGTAAGGTACTAATTTAACTTTGTAGGGTTAATTCTATTACGAACTAGTGTTTTATATATTATTGCACGCGTTTGTTATAGCTCGGTTTATGGCCCTAAAAGCGATGTATTAGGGCTCACTTTACGAGCAAGTGTGTTGAAAACGACATTTATTTATTCCATGTTTATATCAATGATTTGATTATTTATTGTATAAACTCGCCATAAATTTGTTGTGTCTCGTCTCAAGACATAGATACGAACTCGAACAGGGGGCCGATTCTCGGGCGCTGCGACATATTTCGAAATCTCTAATCACAAATCTCTATTAAAAATGTCACTAAAATTTCTTATGCAGCCATAAAACTCATTCTCATGATTTCTTGACTTTTTCGATGTAGGTATCTCGATTTTGATGCTACGTCACGCCTCCAAAAAATATCTCAGACCCTTGACCCAGTTTCTTGCGCCGGTTCTTCTTGTCAGTTAAAAAAGTCTAGAACTAGTGGGAAAATATAGACGATTTAAAAGTGCTTAATTATTCAGTTTATTTAAATAAAGCCATATTGACTTTGTCTTTGAAGTAATATACGTTTGTAGGTACCTGCTACCGAACCATATGGTGCTGTCGCTGGCCGAGAGCCTGCCGCGCGATGTGCAGGGCGTGGCCGCCTGCTGCAGCCCCACGCCGCCCTTCGTCAAGCAGCACATGGTCGCCATACACCGCATGCTGCTCTCCGTCAGTATGCGACACATATACTAGTCCGTTAGCCCGCGACAATATTGCCTATGTCATGACATCACGATGAAATGCATGGCACACGGTCAGAATTGTTGTGCAGAGCAAGAATCAGAAGATTATCGCAAATAAAATTGGCCGGAAGCTTGAGAAAATCCTTCACTTCTGGTCAAAATTTTAAGGTTATATATACGTCATGTGACGAGACCCGTGACGTGGCATTATTTAGCCCTTCAATAGTTAAGTAGAGAGAGTTTACATAAGTCTGTCAGTTCTGAAATGGCCGGATGTCTGGCAAGTACTTTCAGGTCATTTCAGAAGTGACAGCATTTACTATTGAAGGCTAAATGATGCCACGGGTCTCGTACTGATGTCACATGACGTAAATATAACCTTAAAATTTTGACCGGAAGTGAAGGATTTTCTCAAGCTTCCGGCCAATTTTATTTGTGATAATCTTCTGATCCTCGCTCTGCACAACATTTCCGACCGTGTGCCATGCATTTCATCGTGATGTCATATGACGTAGGCAATATTGTCGCGGGCTTACGGACTATACATATACACACACATGCTCCGTCAGTATGCGACACATACTGTGGCGGTCACATCATAATTAAAGACACCAGTCGATTTTCGTACAAACGAGGTATCTTTGAATCTTTGGTTCTCCGCCAAGGCTGTGATCTGATGACGGCCATCCAGGGACTGAATGGAGGAGATTTAGAGCGCTATACACACCCAAATGATCTGATCAAAATTCGAAGAGTTATGAGCTTGCTAAGTTACAATTTTTCCAATATTTAAGTAACTTCCAGTGCACGTCAAACTTTGAATGTTACTCTAAACTTAAGCCTTAAAACTAAAATATTGAACTACAAGTTCAAAACACAGCGAATGATTGTATGAATAACATGGTGGATGATTGATTGTGGTTCTGCTCCCCTGGCATGACCACCGAATCGCGATAAGTAAAACGATTTGTCGCTTTTAACTGAGAAAAGACAGATTTTGACAGTTGAGTGTAGATAAAACGATATATCACGCGCTGGGTTGGCACGATTAAATCACTTGGATTTAAAACAAGTGATTTTTTTAATAAAAATCATTGATTAAATCACATTGCCTTTTTTCTTTTTTCTTTTTTATGTGTATAAAAAATTAAATTCTTAATTTTAGATAATTCATGGATGGATAAAGAACAAATGTAAGTTAAAAATTAACTTTTTGTTAGAATTAAGTACTGCATAATACTGTTTTTTTTTCTAAAAAGAAACTGCCAAATTCCGTCCTTCTTTTACCACACATTTTTAACTATATTATTGGTCATTCACTTGTGTTTTTTCCGAATTAAAGTGTCAAATAAATAAAATAAAAGCGCGTTGTGGTCTCACGCACTGTTTTATGTGGATTTCAAAGGCTAACGCAAAATATCCGTGATTTTTTCCAACCCTGATCAAGCGATATGTATGGTGTTTCGGTGGACATGCTACAGGTAGGGTTGCCAACCGTACTATAATATATAGTATTGTACTATATTTCGGGTCTGCGTACTATATACTGTTGAAGAAATATATAGTACGCAAAAATACTATATTTTTAACATCGAACGCTAAGAAACAAATCTTTAATTTTTTAAATTTGTGATCGTGCATTTTGACTGATTTGATAGCGTGTAGTGTACCTACATCGTATCTGAATTCTGAAAGTAGGTAGCTGTCTTATTGCGTCAATGTCAAATTCAAAACCTTCAAACGATAGTTTGGTCATTGGTTGGTCTGCTCTATTTTAGTTTTGAGATTTTGTTGGTAATCATCTGCAAAATATAACATTGTTCTTTCTTTGAGAAATATAACTCAAGTCTTAGATAAATTAGTTATGGAAAGTGGTAGCGATAATGAAAGTGCGTCAAGTTCAATTCAAGTGCGTCGCTAACGCCGATAAAAAAGCGAAAGATACAAAAAAGATTCCAAAAATATCCAAAACTTGTTGAAAATGCAAAAACTGAAAAAATATAGTTTTTATAAAAATAAATAAGTAAAAAAAAAATTAACCTATTAAATACTATATTTTTTTAAGTGTACTATATTTTTTATAGCTTAATTTGAAAAATACTATATTTCGCCAAAGACATGTTGGCAACCCTAGCTACAGGGGCTGTCTAGGTATATTTATTAATTGTGTGGTGTTCCGTGGTGCAGTGCCGCGAGCTGCCGCTGGAGCCCCAGTTGTTCCCGGCCAGCGGCGGGCTGTCGGCCCCCGCGCCCCCGCCCCCGCCCCTCGCACACCTGCACGACCTCGCGCACATGCCGGACACACAGTGAGTACCAGCACGGCTCCGTCACTCTGCACGCGACTATGAAGCGCTCGGCGTCCTCTGAGAGGACTAGTTTCATACGTCAGAGAAGATAAGACCTACGCGATAGAAAGAGAGGCAAGGCAACTACTAAGTGCATGTTTTGGAGCGAGGGGAGCGCTGTGCGACCTGAATTGCACTTGTCACAGCTGGACGTGAGAAGAACGACCAGTGCACACAAGGGCGTCGCCAGGGGTGGGCAGGGCCCCCCGGCAAGCCAACTGCAAAATAACCAAAGTCCTAAGACCGTGCAATTGACTTGCTTTTCTGATAAATCCCGCCCCATCTCTAAACTTAAATAAATTCACTAGGTGCTCTTGGCTGTACCTACAATTCATATTTTTCTCATCCTCTTTAATATTAACTTGCCCCCCCCGGGCGATGGGCTGGCGACGCCCTTAAGTGCATAGATGGTGGTAAATAAAACCAAGAATTTTAATTTACCAGGTTATATTATGAAGATCTCAAAGGGGTGGGTTTCCGAGATAATTCCGCTGTTTCTTGCAATAGGGATCGAACACTTAGCTTGCGTTTGTCTAACGGAAGCAGAAGCGCATGCGCAGCGCGAGGGCTACGCGCTCAAGAACGCAGGCTCGGCGTGGTGTTGCCCAGGGGTAGGCCGGAAGCAGCAGGTGCTATTGTGTCGGAGCAAGAGTTGCAATTTATTTAAACAATTTTGCGGAGTGCAACTTTATGCTAGCACTATTATCTGTTCCGTGGTACTAGACTTATGTATCTATACTTATACAGATGTTCAAATCATACAACTAATGGTTTTCCACGTATAGAATACCAAAGACATTGACAACATATTTTAAATAGTGATTTAAGTTTAAAAGATGTATGACAACTGCCAAAACTGTTTATTAATAGGACAAGTAAAGATAACACAAAGGTTTTTATCTAAATAAATTATAGAATCTGAGAACTTAGAAAAAAACAGGAGATTATTTTTAAATATCTTTGGTTTACTACTTTTACTGACGTACTCAGAGACGTCAATTAAGTTTGCTTCATTAAATATCATGTCGTCTTATACTATCACTATGGAAAAGAAAGAGATAGCACCAATTTTAATGAAGCATTAAACTTAATTGACGTCTCTGAGTACGGCCGTTAGACACTTGAATAGATGATGTTCAGAGTAATTTGTTTTGTATTTTTAACCGACTTCAAAAAAAGGAGGAAGTTCTCAGTTCGGCTGATTTTTTTTTTCCAAAAATCGATTCTATCGTTTTCAATCTAGCTAGAGCAACAGCTCTATCAATCTATTGAACACGATGGCAACTCTGAATTGTCAAATTTTTCGACGTTTTCTAATAATTTGTTAGACGAAGTAGTGTTTTATATATTTGCAATCTACTCACAAAGCCCTTTCATTTGATATACCACAATGGTATGTTTAAATGAAAAAAAAAACTTTGTAAGTAGGTACTGAAAACTTTATGACGTCACAGTTTCTACCCCCACCATTTTCGCGCTTGTCGTTTATTATTTGTGATCAGGACATCGTGCTGAATGCATCGATACCTCCTCCTAGAAGTTGTGAGTAATATACTAAGAGCTGGGTCTGGAAATAGGTATGCAATTTACAGAGCGACGAAATCCCTCTAGTTAGCGTGCCATACTATCTTTATTAACAGATGCGGGTGCCTGGCAGCTTTTCAGTGGTGGGGGTGGGAGTGGTTGGGCAACAAAGGGACTGAAAAAGCGATTGAAGGTAGAAGGTATTATGGCACACTAACTAGAGGGATTTCGTCGCTCTGTGAATTGAATACCTATATCCGGGGCTAGCTCTTAGTCCATAATCAGAGCGATTCGAAGTTTTAACAGTGTTGCATCTGATGACCTTGACTTGTTTTGTACCAGCTGTCGAAAGGTTAAGCGACTTTTAAGTGAACAATACTTTAATCAGCATTAACTTTTAATGACAAAATTTGAGTTTTGTTTATTTTTAAGCGTTTGCAATGTTTTTTGTTAACTTTAAGTAAGTAACACTATAAACATGTATTTTTCTTTTCTTTTTCTAGTAAGTACCTAAGTATATCATCTTTGTACTTTAAATATATAATTTACTTTCTGCATATTACTGTAGTGTTCAAGTGTGTAAAAACTACCTTAATTTGTAATATTTTAGTTTATTCCTACTCATATGATGTGAGCTCAAGATTTTCTAAATATTTTTTCTAAAACTATCTGTGGAAATTTTTAATTAGCATAGGATTATCCATAGTCTTATACATTAAGTTATTTGTCTGTTAATTTCCCAAATACAATAAAATAAAATAAATATTTGTATGTTATTGTGTGTTTGTGACGTAGGTGCGAGATCAACCTGGAGCGCTGGGCGGACGTGCCGTACAGCGCGTCCCCGGCGCCGTGCCGCGCCGACGTCGCCGTGCTCATGGAGCCGCCCGCGCCCGCCGCGCCGCTCGTGAGTACGCGCCGTTACGGACTTTGTGCGTTTTACTTAAGGCGCGGTGGTAGTGACACTAGCGCCGCCACTAAATTTCTTTTTATTACTTGTAAACTAAGTCAATATTTAAAAAAAGCTCATGTAATAATTTCTTAGATTGTCTCTAATTGGCCACTTTGAGCTAAAATGGTTTTTAAAACATACAGAAAGAATGAAAACTGTTAAGAGTTATTCAAAAAAATATAGAAACAATTTAAGAAATTATTACATAAGCTTTTTTTAAATATTGACTTGGTTTACGAGTAATAAAAGTAAATGTAATGGCGGCGCTAGTTTCACTACCTACAGCTCAGATAGGCTGTCTCACACACTTGAACTTTTTTAAAGATAATAAATGACTTGAAATATTTTTGTTTTCAATACATATTGTTATTTCACCAAGTAAATCCAAATATATCTATAGTGATTGACGATATATTGACTCACTGCATAAAAACGGCATCCAAACTGCAATTTTGCAGCTGACATGCAGTCTTGTTGCCCTTCTGTTAGATCTTACAGAAGGGCAACATTAGGATGGTGTTCACTGTTCACTACACCATAGGAGTCCGGAACTCGGCGAGCCGCGACGCGTTGGTATTCGAAGCAGTCTCATTATCAATGTTTGTTTATAAAGTCGAATGTATGCGATTCGATAAGTCCGGCCCTAATCTTTAAGCTGCAGGTCTTTAATTTTGGCTATATACCGTATGAGATTTTAGTTTTTTTTGTTAGCTTACACTCACTATGGATTAAATTCTGAAATAGCGATTTTTGGCTAAGCCATTTTAAATACGTAATTTCATTCTTTGGAAATAATTATTTGTAATCCTCTGATTCCACATTTTTTTTACTAAAGGAAGAATGTTCCACTTATATATATTTTAATTCCCATGAAAGATCAATGAATTTTAGTAGATATTTATGATACTATATAATATACTAGAAAAAATACGACTCGCACCAGATCAATACTCAGACGGGAATCGAACCCGCGACCTTTGGATATCCGGTCCAATGCTCTGACCGCTGAGCTACTGAGTCACTAGTGATAGTGATATCGTCGAATTTCTTCTAGTATATCCTACTCTTACGCTGCAAGCCAGCGTTATTTTACCAATGTGAGGAATTACCTTGACATTCAATTGAAATATCTTTCCAGATATTTGGCAATCGATTAAGATGAAATAGCTATATAATTTTGAAATTTGAGATTTTTGCATTCACAATGCTATTTTTATACAATACTAAATAATATACTAGAAAAAATACGACTCGCACCAGATCAATACTTGGTCGCGGGTTCGATTCCCGTCTGAGTATTGATCTGGTGCGAGTCGTATTTTTTCTAGTATATTATTTAGTATTGTATAAAAATAGCATTGTGAATGCAAAAATCTCAAATTATAAAAAAGATATTTATGAATCTATTCTATCTAGAATAACAGGTTTTATGTCGGTGGTAATCTGGGATTCTGGGACATCCGATTCGTACTTTATAACATTAGATTCTTATTCCGCAGGTGTCCGATCTGAACGCTGAAGCGAAACTGTTCATACCGCCCTTCGACAGATACAGGAAATACCGTGCGCTAGCTCAGGTACGTACCTTTACTAGAACACCCCATATATATACAGTCGTTTTGTACTATCCATCGATGACGTACTTCGCCAATACATGGATTCTAAATTTTAAAATTGTACCCCCAAAAACTTATGGCAGTCCTATCTTTTACTTAAGGCGGCACCCTGACCGAAAGTGGCGCCGCGGTGAATTTTATTGAATATTATAATTCTAATACACAATTTTAATATAACTTAACGTGGAATTTTTAGGGCCCATAGTCTAGTATTTTTAGACGATATCATTACATTCCCTCGTAGCAACTGGTAGAAGTAGATAGCAAAAGTGGCCGTTTTTTACACATTTGCTATCTACTTCTACGAATGACTACGAGGGACTGTAGTGATACCTTCTAAAAATACTTGACCACGGGTCCTAAAAATTCCACTTGAAGTTTTATAAATCATTTTCTATTAACAAAATATTAAATAAAAGATAACACGTCTGAGGGCGCCACTTCCGGTGGTGTAACCACCTTAATGAATTATGTTAGAACTTTACAACAAATGCAAATTAGTTTGGACAGGTCAGATTGTTCTGGCCGCATACTCATTGAGATGGATGCTTAAGATAATGCTCCTTGTTCTCTGTTCTGTCAGCCGTCATCTCCTCATTCAATACAATACCTTCACATTCTTATCATTCACACAATCCATCCACCCATATTTTCTGCGATCTTCTTTCTCGCCATCGCCAGTCCATACCAAACCAGACAGTATAATGTGTAATAGTAATCGATAAGTTCTATTCACAGATCGAAGAAATAAAAGAGTACAGAGACAAAGAAGCGAAGATCGCGGCGATAGGCAAAGGTGACGAGCTGATCAAAAGCGAAGTACTGATCAAACTTCAACAGGCGAAGACGAAGATCGAAAACGAAAAGAAAGACATTATCGTGATAGAGGACGACCTTGAGCCCGAAAACAAGAAGGCTCATAGGAAAAGAAAGATGTCGGGGGACAAGCCCCCGGCCCCCCCCACTCCGCGCCCCACCACCTCCAGCCTTTACAAAAACGTAAACTACAAAAAGTTCTATGACAACTCCGAAAAGGCGCGCCGACAACCCAAAATGAAATTTAAAAAACATAAATAGTTATACTTTAAGCGAAAGTTAAAGCAACTTAATAAAAAAAACAAAATATTTGCTGGTTTTATTTGCTCTTCTATACTGATGTGCTGACATTGAAACATAAAATTTTATCGATCATATCATAACAAAGTTAAATGTTGAATTTTAAATATTTTTGTAACTCGCATACCTAACTAATGAAATAAATGAAAGTCAATTTTATATTTTAAAGTTTTATTACAAACAGCCTGGTGCAAAACACCGAACTCATTTGGAGCGCGACAGTTTTATAACTTATAATATAATAGCCGACAGGTCGGCGGCGTCAGTCGCGAGGCGGCGCTTGCGACGATGGCGTCGCCCACCACCGAATTTACCATTACTACCACACCTAATTTAATTGAGCCCTTCTCCAAAAAATATTTATTTATGACAAAATCTTCAACAGCATTGTACTTATTGGACAATAAAGCTCGTACAAGAGATTTTTGTGGTTTGCTTACAATCAAGCAAATATTTTCGACTTAGAATTTTAAACAGAATAAAATAAAAGCTATTGGAATGATAATTTTAAAACCCCAACTCGACGGATAGACGGGCAATAATGGAATCTCCAAGCTTACTCAGAGATATCCTCTGAAACATCCTCCCGGATTTTGATCTTGTTCTGTTGTTTGACGCGTCGGTTCGCGTATGCGGAATCGTTATGTTCCTTCAAGACCCCCTTTCCTTCGGGAGTTTTCCTCTGTCGGACCCTGAACTTGGGCGTGCGCACTTCGTCGTCGTGCATGCGCGTGCGGTGCGTGGTGCGCGGCCGCTCGGTGGTTTTAACTTCTTCGTCGGCGGTTTCCCGCTTGAGGGCGCTCTTGAAAGTCTGCCCGCGAGTAGGTTCGTGCAGGGAGAACGTTATCCGGTCGTGATGGATCTAAAAACAAAGGCACAAGAAATGTGGTCAATATCAGTTCACTGCGAAGATAGAGAACCTAGCTTCTTTAAAACGAAGTTAAAGTAACGAACATATACTGTGCAACGTCACGGCTGCTTTTTAAGTGACCGCTAAACTCATTGAATATTAATAAAAAAATGATTTCTATTGCCTATTAAATAGGCCCCATTACAATGCATTTTTCACTTTACTTGAGGGTCTCTGCTTAATAACACATCTTGAAGATAAAATGGCAGAATATCCCTATTAAAATTATAAATGCAAAAGAAACATTGGTATCGATTCGGTTGGCAACAATTTAAATATTGAATTTTCTTTCTGTATTGAAAAGACACAGAAAGAAGGGCTAAAATTAAGTTTAGTCCTGTTATTTTGGTTAAGTCGTGTCTACCGAATCAACACCATTGTTCGATTTTGTTAGGTTTTTAGGTGAACAATTAATCTAGATGCATTTTTGTATAGAGATAAATTGGAGATCTTGGAGGACATATACTAGTATATTGGAAATAATATCTCACCCTGTACTCGATGGTGATGAAGCACTCCTCCTCATCCTCGCAGATGAGTGAGTTGACGTCGGCGGGCTTGGCGGCGCCCGGGGGCCTCCGCCCCACGCGGTAGAACCGCCACAGCGACCGGATGCGCGGCCCGCACGCGCGCACCATCTCGCTCACCTGTTCGACATCACACATTTTTTATAGGCCTTCACCTTACCTGATGTTAAGGCCGAAGGTGGAAGCGCACTACACCCGGAATCCTCATCACTGAGGAACTGGCTATCAACAATTTTTAAATTGTTGTTATGGCGTCAGACTTAGGTAAGATGGTGGTAGCAAGCCAGGCGGACTTGAAATAAGCCCTACCACCAATCAAACCGAGTATGGGAATCGAACCCGGGACCCCTGCGCCTTACACGGGTGGGCGAACCACTGGACCACAGAAACAGTTAAAATTTTGTAATGTTCACAGTCACACTGCTGAAGCACAGCTCCCGTATTACAAGCTCTGAAAACTGGTTTATGAATTGATATAGTTACATCTCGTTCTCGCTGTATAGCAAATAAAGGAGACGCATTTATAGCTATCTTGAAAACCTTGTGTGAGGATAACATAACCCACCATGCGAGGCTAATGCAGATTGGTGGGTGTTAACGACTGCAAATGCAGCCGGGACAGCGTGCCTTCTGAAGCACGGAGTAGCTTAAGATAATACATTTTTGGTCACCCATCCATTGCAAACTCAGGGCCAGAAGCTAAACTAATGCGCCACCGAGCACGCTGTGCATAAAATTTGTTAATAAATCTTGTACTGACGACCTGAGTGGTGCAGTGGTCAACATGCCGCCTACCACGCCAGAGGTCCCGGGTTCGATTCCCGGCCGGGCAAAAATTGAAATGATGAATTTTAATTTCTGTGACGCCCAGACCCGTCACAGAAATTACTATGTATAATAAGTATATATTTAAAAAAGTATATAAGAAGTATATCAGTTGGCTAGCACTTATATTACAAGCTTTGCTTAGTTTGGGGCTAGATGGCGCTGTGTGAAATTGTCCAAGCATTTATTTATTATTACTAAAACACTGTAGTCGTCATCATACCTTCATCTGCTCGGCGCCGTCGCAGGGGCCCGCGGCGTGCGGCTCCACGCCGAAGGGGTTGATGCAGGCGCGGTCCTCGGGCATCAGGGAGTCAATCTGGAACGCGCACTTCGGCAGAGAGTCCGTGCGCTCCTAAACACGGGCGACACGACATCAGAAATATGCGCCTTCGTATAAAACGTGGACTGAATTTAGGTTTCGTTTAAAACTTATCTCTATCTTCATTGCATCAAAGAAAAGTAAGCATGAATACTAAGGGAGGTTAAAGAATAACTGTATATTTCTTTATTTTGCTGGTAAAGTTTTAGAAAGGAGATTTTTGTTATCTAGTGAAAATACTTTAACAAAGCTAGTGAGATTTTATTGCGACGTTTGCGTAATTATGAAAGCTTATTAAAGTGGAAGTCAATTTGATGTGAATGAATAGATATGGAAGTTTAAGTTATGAAAATTCTAACTACATTAATGTCTTTGGTCATGAAATATGCTCTTACCCATCCAACCTCGTCGCAGTGTTTGGGTTCGTCGTAGCAGATATAGTAGTTGGTGGCCTTCGAGCCATCCGTGCGCTTCTCAGTGGACCAGGTGTACCAGTTCTCTCCGAACTTGAACATGCTGTTGATGTGGCTCTGCTTGTAGATGAGGGGGAAGATGAGCTCGTTGGGGTGCTGCGTGTGCGGTTTCTCCGTGGTAGTCTTGTCCTCTTCCTCGTGGGGCTTGGCGTGGGCGGTCTTCAGGAAGGGCAGGAGCGTTGACTCGGCGCGCTTGCCGCCCTTATGCTCCCACTGGTCGTCATCTTCGAGGCGGGAGTCCTCCTCCGAGTGCATCACCACCTTCACCTTGACGGCCGCCAACTGCGCCACGCACGCACCCCACACGACCCACGCTAACCAACTCATCTGTAAGTCTGACGGCGATGCTGCCGAGCTCCCGGTATATTTTGTAGAGGAAGTTATCGTTCGATAAGCGCTATTTGTAAATACTCGCCCTACCACGCACTCGGTGCACAAAGAGAATTGCTTTTTTCCCTTTTATCGTGTTTGCAGTCATTTATTTAGCGCGCGCCGCGCAGCTGCGGAAGGAGCCAAATAAAACCACGCTTCGTATAGATTATTGCTTTATTCGGGTACAAAGATAGAGTACAAAATAAAAATACTGCATTTGGTATCGACCTTTTCCATAAAACTTTGATTATGAAATTAAGCATTTCGACAAATACATGTTTTACATCTATTAAAATAAAATTAAAGCATAAGTTTTATCTCTAGACTAATTATTATTCTTTATCTATATAGAAAATGTATAATCGTATAGTACAAATAAAAAAGCGAGTGAAGTTTGGACCATTGTTAGGAATTTAAGTTTTCCATAGTGCTCGATATATGATACATCAGCCATAAGATTTCGTATTTACAAGTATCATATAAATTTCGTTCTAGAGTGATATCTCGTAGCATTAGGGGTAAGAATAGCATCACTAAGGCAGAGAGGGTGTTTTATTGTACATCATTATTAGTGCTAACATTATCACTAACGCGCGACCGGCCCGGCCGGGGCGCGGCCGCTTCCTTACCGAGTAATTACACCTCTTTATATTCGATTAGCCTAATAAACATTGGTTCCGTCGGTGCACGCGCGGGGAGAGCGCCAAAACGCCACTTAACGAACGCTCTTAATCCTCGTATAGTATTTACAGAGCCATTAACTCCTGAATCCTCTATACACTCGCGAGCAAAAGTATGGAATCATAAGCATAAGCCTATTATCATACAAACGAGGTACATTGGTTCTCCGCCCAGGATTAAATGGGGTGTGATCTGATGATGGCCGTTTGGAGGAGGCTCAGATAGCTGAAGAAACCCAACGGATCAGAAGAGTCGTTTACACTAGAGAAAGTATGGAGATTTAAGTGTTATTTTTTTTTATTCAACCCTGAGCGACTCATCTAATCGTTAGGTTTATTTAGCATTATGGGCCTCCGCTATTCATTATTTTAATTGCCAACATCAGATCACACCCCATTTAATCCTGGGCGGAGAACCAAAGCGTCAAAGTTACCTCGTTTGTATGAAAATAGGCTTATGCTTATGATTCCATACTTTTGCTCGCGAGTGTAGAAAAACGATCCCATTAGCTTACGGACGGAGGGTAGTATTCTGCCAGAATTTCAACTAGACGTCGTCTGCCAGAATTCTACCGTCCGTAAGCAAAACTGATCGTTCTTCGATATAGGAACCGGGGGTAAAGCATCCATCCCGGTGCTTCGTGCATAGATATGTATAACTAACGGCGGTGGCGCCCTCCCGCGCGGCGGAGTCATAAACCTCCTACGTTGCAAACTAAAGGATCGCTTACATCTAACAAGTGCTTACAGGTAGAATCTCGCGCCGAGCGGAAGTTCGGTCCACGACAGGATAACGGCTAACACTATAAGCTTATTTTCAGATATACAACTCTATATAAACGTAAATTATCTACAAATAGAATTAACAGTCATTTCGCAGGTAGAGATCGCAGCGTCAGTCTCCAGAAAACATGGCACTCGGGTGGGGGTTCCGGAAAGGTAAGGTTTTAAATCAAAGCACGCTTTGACACTATGCAGTCACTCTGTCCCTTTCTATCGCACAGAAGCATCAGGGTCCATTCATCGAGACCATAACCACATCACTTCCCAGCGACAAAAGGTGGTTGCTTATGTGGCAGCCACAACGCAACACTTTTTGTCGAACTTTTCGCTGCCACATTTAGTTGATGTGACAAAAAGTAAAATCTGTTATACTCGTAGTATAGTTTGGTATCTGTGAATAGACTCTAAACGATGTTGTGAACATGCTTGGTTCCCGACCGCCTTTAATAATTTATCTTCTGATTTCAACAAAATTGGCTGTAATCACTACTTACAATAAAACAGCACAGAAGTAGTTGCAAAATAAATATAACTACATTATCGTTGCCAGAAGATTTATCAGTATTAAAAAAACGTTAAATATGAAAATGTCTGATATTACTTTAGCCTTTTCGTTGATTTTGTCAACTAATATTGTATTTGTCAACCACGTACCCTCGGACACCCAAAAGATCTTTTACTGTTAATTCTATTTCGGTGAGTAATAATGCTAGTGATAATTGATAGAGACTACAGTACAGTGGGCCACACATTGGGGCGCGGGGGGGGCGCCGCATCTCCCCGCCCCGTATTGTCGCGCGGCCGTCCCCCGCCCCGCGCCCCTAAGCTTTACATACTATTAAAACTAATTCGTTGGAAATTAGACCGATATCGTCGCTGGAGCACAGACTTTGGGGTACATCTCGAATGCAATCAAACTATTGTGCGGTTAACTGCAGTCGGTGTGCACTGTGCAAGTCCATCTACCACCGCCTTTTGGTTTTATAAGTTAAGGCGAGGTAGTTCCCGAAATTTACTCTTTCACTATGTCTTTAGAATAAGGTTGAATATTGCATAGCTTTAATTGACGCTTCGCCAGAAATTTTACGAAATTTAGTACATTTTTATTGATTTCTGAAATACTGGATTATTTATTAAAAATGTACTCGGTTATTGTGTTAGATCAATAAAAAAGCTATCCTTTTTGCATAAAAAATCATATCACTGTCGTTGAAAATAACGAAATCTGACGATTTGAAGTTTATTTTTATGGTGTTATTCAGGATTTATTTACAGAGTAACCATGCCATTTTTCAATATTCTGTTCGGTTATTGTGTTTCTTTGTTTCTTTTTCAGTCTACAGTAATTTTTGTAAAGTAGAATTCTACATCAGTTCTTCACATTGGAAGTTCAAAAATCAATAATTTCATCAAATCGTGAACTGGCCTCGCCTTAAGTTATTTTAGGAAAAACAGTCGTAGTCAGATGGCAGGGCATCTACTTGTATAAATAGCATTAGGCCGATTATCGTCAATGGGGAATTTCTGAAAAAATCATATTGGCTGAATATTTTTTTATAGGGAAGAATAAGCTCCTTTAGCACTTTTTATAATACATGTTGTATTTGTGGCCGGTGGTGGCTAAGGTATTATCTCCATTCTGCTGTTACTTCCGTACATGAAGACGAAGTTACTTTAATTTATTTAAATTTTTTCAAGCAACCGTAAATTCTGAAACATTTTTCTATAACTAAGCGAGCTTATGCCTACCTATCCTATACCTATAGAAAAATATTCAGCCAATTCGACTTTTCAAACATTCCCCATTGCGTTGCTGTAAAGATGCGACCCCAGCGTCCGAGCCCTTACAATCATCCCACATTTATGCACCGACTCGATAACTTCACATTATTGCGTCGAGGTAGAATAAGTCGCGGCTAATATTACAAAATATTCAAAAATAATAATAGAGCTCTTCTTTAGTGATATAATTGTGATTTCTATACAACAGTAGGGGTAGCGCGTGCGCCGCTCTCGGCGGCAAACTACGGAAAATAGACAACTTCTCAACTATAACGATACGTTCCTAATAGAATTTATTCGATTCAGACGCACTATAACTAACGACTTACTATAAATATGACTAAATTACGGCTTCATGAAACGAGTTATTATGAAAATATAAATTACTATACACTTAGGCGACGAACGCCGCGCCGCGCCGCGCCGTGCCGCGCCCGCACCGCGCCCACAACCATCTACACGCTGTACCTAGTTCCACTTCACAATTATTTTTAAGGAATTTTATTTGCCCCTAAAACTAAGAGTTGCACATTCTACTAATTCATACTCATTGAATAAGTTATTTATTGCCAAAAGTGCTTTTTACAACTGCAAAGTCACTATCGCACCAATACTCGTTTTTGAGACGCAATTTAAGTATTAAAATGGGATAAAATAATTAGGAAATGGAACTAAGCACTATACCGCTAATTTACGCGCTTTAATAGATACGCTATAAATCGAGATTAACTATCTAACAGATATAATTGTCGCTAAATTTGATTATTGTACGGCCATTTTGTGCCTCCTATACAAACTACATGGTCGAGATTCTCTAGGGCGAGGGCGCGGGGCGGGGCGGGGCGGGGCGGGGCGGCGCGGAGAAACGAGTAATGTCAACACTCCATAATAATACTTGCGTGTGTGAACAGTTTGCTTATGAACGTATAGCTTAATGTTCTGTTGTATACCACTTATCCACGTTGCGTACTTTTATGTAGGCTAAAATCGACAACAAAATGCCTAAAAATGAATCTACTATAGTTCTTCTATCTCACGAAGACCGTTTTGCTATAAATGTGTTAGGCGTGCACATGCATATGGTTTTAGTGTGCGTCTGCACGCTCTCGTATAAAGCACACTTAAATAATGTGCATGTGCACGTCTAACAACTTTCAAAGCAAAACGGTCTTCATGAAATGGAACAACTATACTATTATCATGAAGTAATTTTTTAACGTTAATACAAGCCGGTGTCTGCGCGCATGATCATTGCTGAAGTATATTACAGTGGAACCATGTGATGTTGGATCAATGATTGGCAAAACATAGCACTAAAGAAGTTACTGAACAACGTAATGCGACTTGCTTTTATGACGTATTAAACATACATTTTGTTTGCTTGTAAATAATTTGTATGACTTAGGGCACATATGGATAAGTGACATACAGCTGGCTGTTAAGGTTGTTTCATACGACGAGAAATTAAAAGAAGTTCTTGGCGGTTGCGCTGACGCCTATACCGAATTTCACAGTAATTTTAGAATTCCACATAACTAAGTCACCCCGTATTCACTTAAATTGACTTCCAATATTATATTGCGAATTAGTATTTACTTATATACAAAGTAATATCACAGTAATCTAATGTAACTGTCTTTGTCAAAGTACCTATTCTTTATTTTTTATATTTCGGAGGTTCCCGTGTGGATTTCGCCATTGTCGAGTGGTTTGCCCAGCCCGGTTACTGTTCTAACAGACTGCTGTTCACGGCGTACCTATTGTGAGAGTACAATGGCGAAGTATAAAGGTGGTCAGTCAAACATACATTTTGAGACTGTAGTACTATAAATACAATAAACTGCCGCCGACTTACAGAAACATATAAAAATCAACAAGGACAACGAATGAACGTTGTAGCTCACACTCAACCTAGAAGCAGATTATCTGTCAGAGAGTAGACTTAAGTTTAATGACTTTTTTGAGCCTTGCTATATAGTTCTACTAAACATTCATGACCATGTAATGATAGCGTCGTATGAAACCGCCTTAAAGTTTAAAAACCAACTCGTGTACCTACCAACATAAAAAATAATGAAAAATGAATAGTAACGTTGGTGACAGAACGCGATCTTCCACGCACTCGTATGAATTCAGTCTTTTGCGAACATTCCTTTTTAAAAATAAACTGTTAAAAAATGAAAATAAAAATATCACAGAAATTAGTCTCTTGCGGGTTCGGTGTGAAATATAATTGTGAAAATATGCATGGATGACGATGATGTGTCATTGAAACGCAATTTGCAACCTTATTATGAGCGTGACAAAGTTGGAAATAGCGACGCGCGAATATATCTAAGTACAGGTTGCCCTGAAACTCTAAGTATCACGCGCCACGCTATAACTCTTCGGAACAAGGAATATAAATAGGTAAAGATGCATATCTAACAATCTAATAGAGTTACATGTAACGGCGGAAGACAAACTTATAGTCTCGTGAATTGTACTACAAACGTGATACATAATTCGTATAGATTATACACAAATATAGATATTGTAGTTAATGATATTTAAATAAATAAGTACATAACGATTGCAAAAGCGAATCTTAGATTATAAATAATAATAACACATTTATAAGATGAATGTGTGAAAAAATATAAAGTTATTTGAAGCGATTACAATTCAAATTACGCTGTTTTCGTTGACACGATCGCAGCACAACATTACACTATTCATAATTACATTTGAGCAACGACGTCCGTATAGCTAGCGTGTCGACTCACAATCCGACAGGAGTCGACACTCGCACTTAAGATGCGTTTCCGTACATTCGTTATTGTGAGTACATAAAAGTATGTCTAAAGCATAACTGGGTTCGTAGATTCGCGCCTTTGGAGATTGTGTAGTTGACGTTCGTTCACAAAAGAAAACTATGAAAACATACGTCATCAAACATACAAAAATCGCATCCAAAGTGCTCGCAGCTCGAACGATTGAAGGTCTTATAGCACGGCGAATATTCACAACGATATATTGGCAACAATAGCAACACCATCGAGCATCCATGTAAGTGGCACTATCTGCCGTTGTAATTAGAATAAGTAAATAATAATAATCGTTGTACGCGCCTCTCAAACCATTGGAACGCGATGCATTATTATCACCGTACCTCGTGGAATTCGCCGTGTCATAATAACCCTCAACATTTTGGCAATTTTTGTCACGGGAATTCTGTAGTTCGGTTATTTGCTTGCATGGTGAAAAAACACCATTATTCTATTTATAAATTGTGTTCATTCAGTGCTCGATCTACAAATAAAAAACAATTAAAAGTTCCTTACAATAGTATCATTACTCGTCATAAACCTTCAAACTATAAATATCACAGAATTCAGAATCCTCGTGACAATGAAACCCGAAAAGATGATTATTCCTAAAGCATGCCGGTGCACACTACGATTAGCATTGCTCAATTTGTGCCAAATGTACACCGCCCCGAGGCGTTCATTGAAGTGCGGAAACCTTTACATTAAATGCGACGAATGTTATTACTAGGTAAAGTTTCTTAAACCACAAGGGACTGACAGCGAAGTCAGCTCTCATAAGCATGGCGGTGCCGTGACACAAGCGAACACTTAATTTCACAAAAAAATGTTTGCTACTACGCCTATATCGTAGAACGTTCTTAACTTATGAATAAAAAGTCTTGTAATTAAACAGTATTATGACCTCTTCATTTGTACAGAGAAAGAGGCAAAACACTATATAACTTTGTGTAGCTTATATTATAACACTGTTTGTTAGTATGGCCTTTAAAATTTGTCATTCTTTGTCTTATTAGTAAACTACACGTAACGTGTACTTAACGGTATATATATAAAAACAAATTGCGCTAAGAAACATGCAGTAAAAACAATACAAATGTCGATTTTACCTTTGTTTACTGCAGAAATTAACTCAAGTTTAATATTTCGTGATCAGTTTATCAGAACTATAATAATAATAATATATTTAGAAACGTTTTTTGTCTACTGAATAAGACAAAGAAAAAGTATATTTAACTTAACAACTTGTTTGCTTTTCCACGCGTTTTAATTAGCGCTACGTTTTAAAAAACTACACGCACAATCCATCGGTTTAATTTAATTCAGTTTAAATTAGCTATACATTAGAATTAGACATTTTATATAAAAACAAACTTAAATAATTTACGAGGCCGTTTTGTAAAAGTAGCTTCTACATCATATAATTGATCTGGTAAAAGTTTAGAACTAATAAAAATGATATTTAAGATTTGGTGTGACAACAAAATAAATATTCCAAATCCCAGTCACAAGTGGGGTTATCTTATCATGTTCCGCAATCTTTATACAGTAGGTATCTAAATCGATTCTACGATACATATAAACATGTTATTGAAGAAACACAACACTATAGATTCTTGAAAATCGAGTGTTTGGTCCGAAGGCGTAGGGCGTACGTATACGCTCGACGAACGTACGCGTCCGTCGGCTACGTGCACGACTATCGACGAGACGATTTGTATTGTTATTCCGAGCTCAGTTACAGATGTACAGCACAAAGTTTCTTTGTATTTTTATTGTGTTATTGACGTGATATGAAAATGCAACTTTTAAATGTACGACAATCGTCTTGAATATAAAATATCATTCGACAGCAGTCTGCAGTCTGAAAATCTTAGCAAGTTTCTTACTATAGTACGAGGCAAACATCTTGCAATTTTTTAAACGAAGTGGGGATAAGTCGCGCATGTGCTCTTGTGAGCGAGCGAGCAATAGCGTGCCGCCACTCTCCGCTACGCATACCTAAAATACGCGTTACGCGCAATTCCCACGACATCCCAAGATGTTTGCCTCGTACCGTACAATTCTTTATACAACATATTTTTTTGTATATACGAAAGCCGAAACACGGGTCACATATTTTCATTTTCAGAATCAGTATAAAAAAAATTATAATGATACCTTAAAAACTCACGAAGTTACAAGCTTTTTTGTGTTGTCCCGTTAGTAGGATGTGTTTAATTTTGGTTTTGTAAATATTATTTAGTCAAAATATAACATGATATAAAAAATATTGCAATCGATTCTATTACTGATTCTGAACAAACACTTTTCAGGTTTCAAATATACTAAAAATAACCTTGTATTTATATTAAATGAAAACTGCAGAAGCGAAAGAACTGCATTTACAATCAAAATAATCCTGAGTTATTTCTTTTCCCCTTTTTTTGATATATACAATAATATCTCGCTCGAGCTCGGAACATGACTTTCAACCTGTTCAACGTTAGCAAGACTCACAGTCAGCGCGTGTCTGCGTGTTCATCGAGCCGGCACTCGCGGCGCAGCAGGAAGGCGTGCAGGTCGGCGAAGCTGGGCCGGTCGCGCTCGGCGCGCTGCCAACACGCCGCCATCGCGTCGTATACGTCACGCGGGCACGTCGGCGCGCGCTCTAGGGGGCGGAACTCGCCGTCCTCCGCCTCCAAGTGGGAGAGGTTATCTAGCACCTAACGAAGAGAATTCCGATTTAAGACCCGCAATATAACTTAAACAAAGCCTTAGACAATGAGGCTTGCGCATTAATCATTTTTAGGGTTCCTTACTTCAAAAGGGAAAAACGGAACCCTTATAGGATCACTTTGTTGTCCGTCTGACTGTCTGTGTGTTTGTCTATCAAGTCATGATTGTACCTAAAATTGTTACAGCGCAGGTCAATAAAATATGGGTCAAGTTATTTTGCGCAAGCTGTACCTGAAGTTATTTACTACAATAAGTAGCTCTATAATTTGTTGTGAAGGTTGTAGACAGATATCTTAGTTTTGCAAGAGATAATTGTTCAATATTTGTCGTAGTCGATTTAGTTATAAGATGAGGGGATATTTACTGTAACACGAATGTTAGGTATGTACCTAATGTTTTGTAGATATGTCATTAAAAATTGCTTAGTGGGATGTAATGAAACATAGTGGCTTTCTGTGGCACCTTCTCAAACTATAACAGAGTTAATTATGTATACAGTATTCCTTGGTATGGGCATGTTATAAGAAGGGATGAATGAAAGGCATGTTACTAGAAGAGTAATGGATGTCTGGAAAGAGGAAGACCGCAGAAAAGATGAATGGATTGCGTGCGGAATGATATGAATGTGATGGGAGTGGATGAGGAGATGACGAGTGACAGGAAAGAATGGAAGAGAAGGACGCACTGCACCGACCCCAAATAAATTGGGCTAAGGGTAGGGGGATGATGATGAGTATTCCACCGAACGCCCGCACGTCGCTGCGCGTCAAGTAGCGGCCTCGCAGCACTGACCTGCGCATGCGTGAGGGGCTCGTAGGGGCGGCGGCGGCAGTACGTGTACACCTCGTGCAGCGTCACGCCGAACGCCCACACGTCGCTGCGCGTCGAGTAGCGGCCTCGCAGCACTGACCTGCGCGTGCGTGAGGGGCTCGTAGGGGCGGCGGCGGCAGTACGTGTACACCTCGTGCAGCGTCACGCCGAACGCCCACACGTCGCTGCGCGTCGAGTAGCGGCCTCGCAGCACTGACCTGCGCGTGCGTGAGGGGCTCGTAGGGGCGGCGGCGGCAGTACGTGTACACCTCGTGCAGCGTCACGCCGAACGCCCACACGTCGCTGCGCGTCGAGTAGCGGCCTCGCAGCACTGACCTGCGCGTGCGTGAGGGGCTCGTAGGGGCGGCGGCGGCAGTACGTGTACACCTCGTGCAGCGTCACGCCGAACGCCCACACGTCGCTGCGCGTCGAGTAGCGGCCTCGCAGCACTGACCTGCGCGTGCGTGAGGGGCTCGTAGGGGCGGCGGCGGCAGTACGTGTACACCTCGTGCAGCGTCACGCCGAACGCCCACACGTCGCTGCGCGTCGAGTAGCGGCCTCGCAGCACTGACCTGCGCGTGCGTGAGGGGCTCGTAGGGGCGGCGGCGGCAGTACGTGTACACCTCGTGCAGCGTCACGCCGAACGCCCACACGTCGCTGCGCGTCGAGTAGCGGCCTCGCAGCACTGACCTGCGCGTGCGTGAGGGGCTCGTAGGGGCGGCGGCGGCAGTACGTGTACACCTCGTGCAGCGTCACGCCGAACGCCCACACGTCGCTGCGCGTCGAGTAGCGGCCTCGCAGCACTGACCTGCGCGTGCGTGAGGGGCTCGTAGGGGCGGCGGCGGCAGTACGTGTACACCTCGTGCAGCGTCACGCCGAACGCCCACACGTCGCTGCGCGTCGAGTAGCGGCCTCGCAGCACTGACCTGCGCGTGCGTGAGGGGCTCGTAGGGGCGGCGGCGGCAGTACGTGTACACCTCGTGCAGCGACACGCCGAACGCCCACACGTCGCTGCGCGTCGAGTAGCGGCCTCGCAGCACTGACCTGCGCGTGCGTGAGGGGCTCGTAGGGGCGGCGGCGGCAGTACGTGTACACCTCGTGCAGCGTCACGCCGAACGCCCACACGTCGCTGCGCGTCGAGTAGCGGCCTCGCAGCACGCTCTCCCACGCGGCCCACCGCAGCGGCACAGTTTCGCCGCCCGCGCGGTAGTAATCGCCCGCGTACGCCTCGTTGTCGGTGCCGAAGTCGCTGATTTTTATTTGGTACCCTTTGCCGATTAGTATGTTCCTAATAAGAGAAAAATTGGTATCGGTTTACTTCGTTAAGACGTTCTTGCATGACACAAATCATGATAATACGAGGGTGGATTGATAAGTCCATGACTTTTTAATGAAGAAAGACTTTTTTCGGAATATTTTGTTTTATTTCTCTACATAATCTTATTGAATTTAATCTTTAACCCATTTCTTTTTTCTTTCATCGCCTGAAAACTGGTAACTGAAATGAGGGCCCATTTCAGACACCACCTTTTGGCTTGATGAAAATCTTTGCCCGCCAAGACGTTTATTCACGTTTGGTAGGAGAAAAAATCTCACTGGGGTTGAATCTAGAGAATAGGAAGGATTCATCTTCATTCATTCTGATTTCCATAACACAAGTGCTTTAGCTACTTACCTTGGAGTCGGAGCAATGTATGTGATGTTGTCAAATATTTGTAAAAATTGTGTAAAGATGCCTTAAGGAGTTTCTTTTTAAGATACAAAAATAAATTATGAAAAAAAGTATTTCTTCTTTTCAAACTCATGTACTTATCGAATCACCCTCGTACTACAAACTAAAAAAGGTTAGGTTGATTTTCTAAAAAGAAATAATTCAAGAGAGAGTTAAGTAAGAGTCCGTACTCATTTTCCGTCATTGTCCGCTGACTGCCTCTCTCTCGCTCGCACATTTAATGTTTTCTAAAGATTTCTTAAATCTGAGTCTGAAAAATGTGTCTCGGCCACTTTTCGCCTTTTCGCAATATAAGATTACTGACATTTTAAAATAAATTTCAGATTTATGTCGTTCTAACAGTTATTTGAACTGCCAAAAATGATAACATTTTGTACTTCAGCAACTCGAATGTTGAAATATCCGTAAACTTAAATTGCGAAAAGTGGCACAGAGACACATTTTTCAATTACGCACTCAGATTTAAGAAACCTTGAGAAAATATGAAATATGCGAGCGAGAGAGCGGCAGTCAACGGCAAAATGTACGAGCCCTCAATATCAAATCAGAGACTGATTGAATCCAAACAGAAATCTTATCATGAGTAGCGCGTAGGAACGTACATAAATTCTCTTCCAGATATTTCAGCAGCGAGGTCAATCAGTGTAAAAGTAGGATCAAGTTAGCTCACCTGGCAGCCAGATCCCTATGCACGAAGTTGAGCGACTCCAGATACTTCATGCCGGCCGCTACCTGCGTGGCGATGCGGGCGAGCGCGCGGGGCGCGGGCGGGGGGGCGGCCGCGCGCAAGTACGCGCACAGATCCCCCTCCAAGTACTCGAGTACCACGGCGAGGGGGGGCGACCGGCACGCGCCCACTACGCGCGCTAGTTGCGGGCACGATAGCGCCGCTAGAACGCACACGTCGCGCTCGAAATCCTCCCTGAATACAAGGCTAGTGTCAAAACTTTTCGTTGGTCATTTCAGCAACTTGGCCATTTTATCACTTTGGTCATTTCAGCACCTTGATCCTAACGCCCCGAAAGGATATTTTCGTACAATCTTTCATGTTTATTAACTTTGAAATAGATAAAGCGATCTTAAGGTTAAACATCACTACTGGACTCGAAACTATAGGCCAAATAGATGACGATTATTTTATCATAGCGTGCGTTTCCAAGATTTTACGTTTTACACAATATATTTTAGCGTGTCCCACAACTAACGTCAATTCTTCACTATGAACTATTTTATCAAAGCAAAATTAATTCAATAAATGCAATATGTTTGTAGTATTTGCCGAATACAACTGATTCAAAATAATTTATTCAGTCTAGGCTGTTACAAGCACTTGTGAATGTCAATGAAGCTACGCCATCGGTTCGCAAACCTTGAGCGGGAGACCTTGTAACGAGAAGAACCGGCAACAAACTCGTCAAGCTTGTACTATGCTTTTTTCTCCCTGTATATTTCATACAGTCGAACATTGAAAAATGTCCTCCACATTTAAAGTGAGGTAATTTTTTCATCACAATAATTAAAAAAAGTTTACACGCAATGGGTAGGTTAAAATTAATTAATTATTAATTTTTGGATGGATTCGGATGGATTTTCTTTTCCTGATCACACTACCTAAAAATCAAAATGTCTACGAAGCAAAATGCCTAAAATTCATGACTAAAGAGTAAAATGTCTACTAAGTAAATTGTCTAAAACGCAGAATGACTAAACAGCAGTTTGCCTAAGGATTAAAAAGTTCTAAATTGCAAAACGTCTATGTCGCAAATGATCCTAGTATAAACATATTTGTCTGCTTGAAATACGCACGTATGTTCATAGATTTTAATCAAACAATTACTGGCCATTTGAAGTTATTGTTTACGAAATTCTGAAAAGAGGTTATTTAGTCCTTCTCCATTTTAGTCATTTTGCATTCTAGTCATTCTGATCTTTAGTCATTTTGCACTTTAGCCATTTTGCACTTTAGCCATTTTGCGTTTTAGTCATTCTACATTTTAGTCATTCTGCGTTTTGGTCATTTTGCCCTCATAGTCAATTTGCTTTTTAGGCAGCGTGATCAAGAAGGGGATTCTCGGATGGAGCGCCATCTATGCTAAAATCCTGGGAAAGCTCAGCTTTACAATGCTGCCCTGAAGTTTAGAGTGTAAATAAAAAATAACCTAATATAATGTGGCTGACAATAGTGTGTTGTATAAAATCTAATTCTGTATAGATAGTCAATGTATACGTGTACGCACCTCTCCTTGGGCGTGGCGTCGTGGCACAGGAACTTGACGGCGACCAGCCGCTTGTCCGCCGTCACCGCGCCGTCGTACTCCGGCACGCCGTCCGCCTCCGCCACGTACACCTGACAGATTAATTACAATTAGAGCTGTAAATGTATGTGTCAATGTGATTTTTATACTAAGCTGCGAAGAGTACTCAGGTAGGCAGGAAGATGTACCTAAAGCCGCGATTACATACCCAATTTCGGGTTGCCACTCGTAGACTTGACAATAAAATATTGTATAATAAGTTCTATTTTAAAAGTGAATTTACCCTATAACGGAAAGATAAACATTGTATAATATAAGATTGGAGATGAGAATCGAAAATAGAAAAAAAACATAAACAATGTTGACCTTTGCGTTATTTGTGTAAATTAATTGTTAAAATTTAACTTATAATACGGGTGGCAACTCTAAATAGGATGCTAGATTGGGATATGTAATCGCGGCTTAAGCCTAAAATGTTTCTTTTTAGGCAGATGTCAGCCAGCAAGCGCTTACTTGGCTCTTTGGTACAGGCCGATTATTTTTAAAAGCCAGTTCTGACACTTCTCTTTCTATCAACGCCATCTAGTGAAGCAAATATTTACTATTTTTATTTTTTAAATGTCACTTTGAAAAACCCTCATTCAATAATATTATAATGTCGCAGCATTCTAGAACGCCACGACGCTGGTCTTCCGTAAATGGCAAAATAAATGAGAGCATTGCTACACATAGACGCGGCTTATTCCGTTTATCCACCCTGAAACAGCCACCCAAAGCTACCATACTCAGAAAACGCGCGTCCATCTATCCACCCCATCATAGTTAGTCATCCCATGGTAGTATGATGGAGCGGATAGATGGACACTAGTTTTCCGAGTAAATATTATTTCAGGATAGATAAACGGAATAAGCCATAGAGGCGTGTAGTTACCGTGCCGAAGGCGCCCTCCGCCAGCTTGGAGATCATGCGCAGGCGGTGGCGCGGGAACTCGGGCACGCCGCCGCCCGCGTGCAGCCGCCGCTGCAGCTCCGACACGCACTCCTGCTGGCTCGCCGACTGCACAACACACACACGTTAGGCCCCTTATAGCCGTCAGCTAGCGCCGCCAATGGGGTTGGTAAACTTTTCCAAAACTGTTGTGAATTATATATTTTCTGGTAGCTTTTGGCTTTGGAGTCAGGAGTTTTGGAGCTTCATTTTAATTTAAATAAAAATTTTAATTTTAATTTACAGCATAGTACAATAAATCACTATTACGGCTGTATGCGTAGGTTATGCCTTTGCTCCAAAGACTTTCTATGTTGTTGCTCAAAACAAAAAAAACAAAGGTATGATTACTCTTTGTCACTGTCTGTCAAATCTGTCAATCACTTTTTTAAATCAGTAAATGCAAAGGAACTTCGTGTTCAGCAGTATGTTTGATATTTTATCGCGATAACAATATAAAAAAATATATTTAGGTAACAAGGTAAAATTAAAAAAAACATAATATTATTTTCTTTATTCTTCAAACTTGTGCTATCAAAAAAAAATATAAAACAATTATCTTCGAAAAAGTTTACCAACCCCATTCATTTAAATTAATAATAATACCTACTTATTTATTTTTCTCCAACAATCTACAATTTAAACATAAATTCTAAGAGTACAGCTAAAAGTAATAACATATAAGATTGCGTGAGAACTGGTACCTGAACTAAGCAAGGCTTGTGTCTCAGTGCACCAGTACCCTCCTTCTCGTGATGTGATCATGAAATACACTACAATGTCTTAAATTTGAAGTTATATACTATGGAGAGATTATATAGCTATTACACTTTAGTTTAGATATAAAGTTAAATTTAAATTAAAACAAGACTTTTTTAACATCTAAATATACAATTATGATGACTTATTCAATCGGAAGTATTATATTTTCAGTGTCATCGTAATTGAGTTATTAAAAAAAATTAAGAAAATTTGAGAGGGCATAGTAGTTTCCTTTTTTTAATATTTACTTGGTTTACGAGTAATTAAGTATATGTATTGTACTATGAAAATAGGCTGAGCTGTGCAATCTTTTGCTCGTCATATCAAGTTGCCGAACTGTTGCTGTATCTATAGGCGGTGGGTCTCACCCTGGGCGGCGGCGGTGGGGCGGGCGGCGCGGAGCACCTGCCCAGCGAGTCGGCGGGCGGCGGCTCGCTGCCCGCGCGCCGCGACAGCAGCGGCTCCGAGCTCACCTCCGGCACTGCGTACTCGTAGTTGCTGCTGTCTGTACGTGACGTCACTACGTATTATAAAACAAAGTCCTACGCCGCATCTGTATGTCTATTCGCGATAAACTCAAAAACCACTGCACGGATTTTTATGCAGTTTTCACCACTAGATAGAGTGATTCATGAGGAAGACTTCAGTATATAGTTTGTCAACGTTTTTTGTGTAACTTAGTTGAAATTAACTTTAATCGTTGGAACGAGCGGTTTTCTGACAGAAGAGAATTTTATTTATTTATTTATTTATTAGTTCTGTACACACACAATTACAAACGGAAAAGAAATGGACAGAAGAATTGTACAAGGGCACAACTTATTTCACATTGAAATTTCTTCCAGCAGGCCCGGGACAGGAAAAACATTGAGAAGGGCAGACAGTGTGTACCTCAAAAATATATGATAAGTATATATATTATAAACATACATATATATAATATTATCCATAAATAAATACACATACACAAATAATTAATATAATAATAAATACCTACATATAAATATACTACACAATAATAATTATAATGAGGACAGATGAAAATATAATTAAATCGAACAATGCTAAGAACAAGTAGTTAGGTAATGCTCCTTTACACGTTTTTTGAAAAGAGAAAGCGTTTCACTGTCTCGTATCTCAGCTGGTAGCGAGTTCCAGAGACGGACGGCATGTACGGAAAAGGAATAGGAAGCAAAGTCGGAATGATGTGAGGGAAACTTAAGAAGGGATTTTAGATGGGATCTGCACGAGGTATTGGGAGGATGAACAAAGGAGAAACGTTCACGGATATAAGAGGGGTAGGCAGGGTTGAAAAGGACGTTAAAGAGGAGACAGAGGATTCTGACATTCCTGCGCAGACGTATTGGTAGCCACTTGAGATCCTTCCGGAAGTTGGAAACGTGATCATACTTACGCAGACCAAAAATGAAGCGTATAGCAGCATTTTGAAGGCGCTCAAGTTTGTTCAAAAGTAGCTCTGTAGCGTCTAAGTAGC
This sequence comes from Agriphila straminella, assembly GCA_950108535.1. Taxonomy (NCBI): domain Eukaryota; kingdom Metazoa; phylum Arthropoda; class Insecta; order Lepidoptera; family Crambidae; genus Agriphila; species Agriphila straminella. The sequence continues at coordinate 1,095,128 of OX467303.1, read as the reverse complement.
AAGCATCAGCATAGTCGAGAAGAGGGTGATTGAGCAAGAGTGATTTTGGTGGGCAAGGGTAGAAAACTTTGGAGGCATTTAAGGGAGACCTTGCGACTGACATCAGCGACATGGGTCGTCCAGGAAAGATAGGAGTCAAAGGTGATACCTAAATTTTTGACGTTGTCACTATATGGGATAGTAATCCCATCCAGCACCACAGGTGGCAACTGAGAGGGACGGGCTAAGTTACGCATATGCCGACTACCGACGATAATGGCCTGCGATTTGTTAGGGTTCACTAAAAGTCCATATTGCTTTGCCCAGGTATTGATGCGATTTAGGTCTTCATTTATAAGAGCTATGGCTAGGTCCACCTCTTCGAGTTTAAAATGACGGTAAAGCTGCAAGTCATCTGCGTAGAGATGAAAGTTGGAGGAGATGACTCTAGAGATAGAGTTGATGAAGATGGCGAAAAGGAGTGGGGAAAGAACACCTCCCTGAGGAACACCGGCAGAGAGTTCGCACCCGTCAGATAAATTATCCTCAAGGCGAACACACTGCTTGCGCCCTCGAAGATAAGAATCAAACCAGGAAAGAGTTGAAGAAGAGACATTAATAGAGCGAAGTGTGGCAAGAAGTAAGGCAAAATCGACAGAGTTGAAAGCACTGCTGAAGTCAAGCAGAATCAAAACAGTCAGCTCTCTGTTTTCCATAGCCCAGCGTATATCGTCAGTGACATTTAATAAGGCAGTAACTGTATTTTATGTCGATTTTTTTAATATTATTTCCCACTAATGGTCATATTGGTCATAGAAAAGTTCTTCGTAACACGCAAACGGACAACCAACGCACAACGCAACAAACCACATACTCAACAAACTTATAATAAAAAAAGTAATTACTTTTCATATTTTTCATAAAAAGCTACCTACTTAGTTCAATGACATCTAGTTATTTTTTATGTACTACTTTTTTTTCTTAAACTGCCTTTTGAAAACCGCTCATTATCGAACAAAATAACTTTACCTGAAAGTGCCGTATTAGAATCCTTGACGAAATCCTTCATTTCGAGCAGCACAGTGCTGTACCCGAAGTAGGGGGCACACTTCAACGGTTGGTACGGTTCTTGGTAGTCGTCGCACTTGACTTCCGGCTTGTCCGGCGCCGGACGCGGCTCGTGCCGGGCGAGCGGCGACGCGAAGCACTTCCGGTGCCGGTGGCGGTGGACGGCGAGCGACACAGCGACCAATAGCAGGATGACCAGCGCGGTCAGCACCCCCACCACTATGGCCAAGTAGAGGGGGTCTTCCTGCCTCGCGGTAGAGACTGGCGCTTCTTTACTCGTCGGCGCTTTGGCGCGGTCTTTGCCGAGGGGCTTTAGGCTCTCGGCTGAGTAGTTGCCTTGGGCGACGTCTGAAACAATGCGATACATATTAATAACGGACCTATGAGTTCCATACCATTATTGACGACCTCCGAGGTCGAGTGGTTTTCAAGGTCCCGACGGTCAATGTATAAAATGAACTTTTCTATATTGGCTCAGATCTGGGTGTTTGTGATACCATCGTTATCTCTGATTTCCATAACACAAGTGCTTTATCTACTTACTTTGGAATCGGAGCAATGTATGTATGTGATGTTGTGTAATATTTATTTATATTTATTATATATTTATTATTATCGTGAGCCTCTTTGGGTCTATTTCTGGACATAGGCCTCTCGCAAATTCTCATCGGGATTCTAGAAGGTTGCCTAGAGCTCCTCATCTGCGGGCGACGATGGAAACCATCACAATTAGCTGTAATACTGCGATCACCAACACGAAGCGCTTATGGCGGAGCTTGACAGACTGATCATATTCGATCATGTTTGTTAAGCAACGCTCGGTCCGGTCAGGTGTCGGATGGGTGACCGTTAAGTGGCATTACAACTGAGTGCTTCGGAGGGCACGTTAAACCGTCGGTCCCGGCTGTTGTCATCTGATAACAGTCGTTAAGCCAAGTTAAAGGCCCCACAGGCGGCTTGATAGACTCTAACACCAGAGGTGGCCACTATTCCTCATACGATAAGAAGAAGACCAACCCGCCGTGGCTGGCGTGGTGATTATGGCACCCCTAAATGGCAGACACTTCCATACCACTACTCTATACAGGATTATTTGTAAAACACCAACAACCTCGCAGGAGTGGATTGCAGCAGTGGTGCAGCTTGATGCTCACGTTGCGGCAATGATGATTGTACCACCCTATGTGTATGTGATGATACTGACCGCTGTCAAACACCACCTCGCTGACGAGGATCCAGCGCGCGGAGAACTTGAGCTGGATGCGGACCCAGCGGCCGATGCGGTGGTGCAGCTTGATGCTCACGTTGCGGCTGTTCTCGAAGATGTGGTCCGACTCGGGAGAGAAGTGGATCGCGTCCTCTTGGAAGTGCTGCCCGCCCACCGAGAACGAGATTATCGCCTCCGAGAATACCTAGGAAATGGTCATGGATTTATTGTTGACATTTTGGTAAACGTTTTTCAACGCTTTTTTATTTATTGTTAATAATTATTGTTTAAAGTATTTTTTACATAACCAATGAAAGAGAACATTTAGTGACTGGTAGTAAGACTGATACCTATTGCATCGACTTAAAAATCAGGATGGTAGACTAGTTTTATTTACTACATTAATATAAGGATTATATGTGCGACATCAACCGAAAGACAAAAGAGAGTTATAGTATTATGTCATAAATCATTTAGTAAGCAGTTCAATTCACGTCTCATAACACCGGTTTTGTATAAGAATAAAAATACTATTTAAATGACTCCTATAAAAACAATGATGTGTTTGCAAAAGTTTTATAAATCATAATGTCCGCACGTGCCGCGACAAACTCCTGACTTCCGCCGGTGGCATGTTTAAATTCCGCCGTATTTGCGCAGAACGGAGCGCGCGTGTCAGAACCACATGTGGATTTATCCCACTTGCTGCATGTGGCTGGAGTTGTGAAACAATAAACATTACACTTGATGAACAGTTTGTTGATACTTTTATGTAAGTAGTTTAGAAAAAAAATTGCCACGTGCGCATTTAACGAATAAGCAACACAAATTACCATTTTATTAAATGCTTAATTTTATTAAACTCTCTGCCAAATGCCGTAAATTCTTACACTTGTTTATTTTATTTTTTTTATTTTATTTTATAGTTTTACAGGAAACTTACAACTATATTACTAATAAATGTATATATAGATACAGAAGGCCATTTACAAGTTTCCACTTATAGTTATTGATAAATCTTAAGTAGACGGAAACAATGAAATAATATTAATTTAGGTCCAAAATTCAATTAATTTAGATTGACTCGAAAAAACATTTAGCAAGTTCTCGTTTAGCTAAACGTAAAGTTTAGCTAAACTACTAAAAAATGTTTACAGAATGAGCAATTGAACAGTGCCAGTTCTGACAGAGTCCATGTCTGCGTTTAACAAACATGCACTTTGTCAGATGATAATTTATGATATGCTCTTGTATTTGCTTGTTTTATTTGAATGGCGAGCTTTACACGACCAAAATCGATGTCATTGCCGTTTCTGTGGCTGCTTTAACCTCGGTCGGACGGAACCATACTTTGCTTACACTATGCTCGTGCTCATGCTCTAATAATGGCGCTTCCACACAATCATCGACGAAGGTCGGCGTTGTGATTTCCTATAATCGCCAAGTCCATCCCGTGCGAGTATTTACACAGCCGCCGAAAGCGCTTATTCCCTCCACACAATCAATGATCATCGATATCGGCGAGAGCGCTTCACACAATCGTGCTCGCCGGTAATCATCGACGATTGTGTGGAAGCACCATAATATTTATTTTATTTTAGGTACACCAACAAAATGCATACAGTAACATTACACATATTTCGTTCACTAAGCCGTGCTTTGATGTGTATGATTTCTCAACATTGATAATAAACTCTACCTTATCTATAAATTAGTAACTATATCTGAAGAGGTACCTAGTTAAAGAATTTTAAACAAGAATTACAGTTTTGAACAATAAGTACTTTGAAAGAGAGGACCAAAATTTTTTTTTTATTAAATAAATTTGATTACAAAAACAAACTAACCTGGACATCTCGCATGAATTTGTTATTGCAGTGTATATGCACAGCGCTGAACTCCCTAACTTTGTCGAACTCGAAGGTGATAGTGGGCGGGGGTGCGGAGGGCGCGTCGGTCCGCCACCCGACCCAGGCGGGCTGGCGCGCCGCCTCGCGGATGTCGTCGCCGCCGAACCGCCCGTCCACGAGCTGGCCCAGCCCGCCGCGCAGCTCCTCGCCCCACGACCCGTCGTACCACGCGTCCGACAGCTCGGCGCCGTTGCTGCGCTTGTGCCCGCGAGGCATAGAGTACGCGACAATGCCCTCTGAAAGGTATCCAGGTTTAAGGCCTCTACCCACTACATCGTACCATACCATGGCATTGCTAGATACGTATCAGGCAAAAATATATTATTTGTATTGAAAAGTATGACACTATTGCCACTAGAACGTTCCGTCACCGGCCATGCATTTGAAAGAATATTGTTTTGCCTGATACGTTCCTAGCACGGCCATGGTATGGTACGGTGAGAGAGGCTACCATTCGACCTTTTCAAAATTAAGCCATCACTTAACCTTTAGAATAGCAAACTGAGTTTGCAACGTCTTTAATATTCCAACCACGTTACCATGGTTTATCCAATTAAAATCCCACAAACAGAGATAACTTGTTAGAAACATATGCGATTCGTGTAACACTAGTGTTGTAACAAACGGTTCAATCCTAATTATGAAGTGCTTGGCGACAGAGTTTGAAACTCCGTCGCATACGTCACGATGTTGGGAACACCACAACTATTCGTTAATTAAATGAGCTTAAATGCTGTTTGGATGCCAGGGAGGGACATAGCCTGTCTGCAACGAAGCTTATCTATTGCGATTTATACATTGCGAGATGTTTGCTAATTTATAATTATAATATTTCAAATGTTCTAAGTAAACAATTTTGTTCGTGATTGCAGAGAGTTCCATAATGGAAGTTATTATATGGTATGTATGGTATTATAAACGCTTTTTACTTTTGAGGCAGTTAGTTTCGCTCCCCTCAGGTTTGATATATTTTAAAACGGACACAAAAGTCATTACTCTTATATTCTGTTTGTATCGACGCGCGCGTTAGTGAATAATAAAGAAGACTAATATGCATAACTAACTAATGTAAATATTGTTATATCCTAACTTCATTCATGTTGTGAAACTCTGTAGTAGCTTAATTAGGTTTTTCTAATTAAGTATTTTTGTTTAAGTTATTGTAAAAAAAGCGGTTGAGTTTCGAAATAAACAAAATAAAAAAATATTGTGGTTCGAAGAGCCATATTAAACTCCATGAAAGTTCATAGACCTTGTTTTAATAAGGTTAAAGTTGAGGTTAGACATCTCTTCACTTTACAACGTATGTAGCAACATGTAATAAAATAAACATACGAATGATTGCATTTATCACTGCTAGTTAACTTGACGGCATTTTAAACGAGTTACAAGAAAGTTTTATATTTCTTAGTAACCGTATGCAGAATGCGAAAAGGAATGCCTTCGTCGGTGCATCACAAGCATGAGGCTACTTGCGTATGCGCCAGCTTGTGCTGATAAACTTAAGGTAAAATACTACCATGACAAAATATCTTTTTCCAAAATAGATTTATAGATTTTGGATTATCACGCGCTCATTTTTTCTTGCCAAGTATGTTTAGAAGTCAACACGGTGGACCACACCAACAAAGCTTCCACCAGTGTGATATTTCTACTAAAATCTACATGACGAAGCGTGGTGGTATGCAGTGTAATCTGTCTTTCACCACGTCAGTCTCTCAGGCTTCTTATTGACGAAAAATACCACAATCGATGAGCAGTTTATTATTCATATTATGACTGATACGACTTGTTTGTCTATAACTATTGTTTGTTCACATATCACTTAATTACAGTCTTGCTCAAAACGCAAACACAGTGTCACAAGTGTCACGATTGTATATTTTTTTAATGACCCGATGACTACTGGTTTCTAGGATTTAACCTTTTACGAAAGCTTCCCATTTTCAGTAGTCTCGCAGGTTTTAGTATGGATTCCAAGTATTGTATTGTTTGCAAAGTTTTATAGGGACCATACTTATGAATTATTGTATTGAGGGAAGCAGGTTTACGTATTATTAGTAGAAATGCGTGCGTCAGATTATTTATATTCCGCGCAGGGCAACACCTGCGCCGGCGCGTGTTTTAGTTCTCGCCCAACAAAGATCGAGGTGACGCACGCTGTATGGAGTCCTACCTACCCCGTAAGTGTAGCCAATCTGCAACTTATCCCTTCAGTCACAAAAGCTAAAGAGTTTACCATTTATTAGAAACTGAAGTTATTAAAGAGTAGGTCTCAGGATGAACATGGATAAAACGAAAATTATGTCAAATGCCCATGTTTTACCCTCTCCAGTTCTTTTGTAGCTGAAATAGCTGAACTCCTTACTACCATGTCATGCCACAATTGCATTTCACAGTACGGTTGCCACAAACAAGCGTAATAATTTGTGTGACAAACCAGGGAATGATAACGTTATTTTTAAATGTAACGTTATTTCTTACTTTTTTTACCGTTAATTTTAACATTAACGTTATGTCAATAAATAACGTTACTTTAGATAAAGTTACGTTGAAATTAACGTTATTCCAATTAATAACGTTATTTTTTAACGATAATTTTACCGGTACTATTGTACCGGTAAAGTTTAACGCTATATTTAACGGTAATTTTACCGGTACAATAATTTTAACGTTATTTTTACCGGTACCTTTTGTAGCTGAAATAGCTGAACTCCTTACTACCATGTCATGCCACAATTGCATTTCACAGTACGGTTGCCACAAACAAGCGTAATAATTTGTGTGACAAACCAGGGAATGATAACGTTATTTTTAAATGTAACGTTATTTCTTACTTTTTTTACCGTTAATTTTAACATTAACGTTATGTCAATAAATAACGTTACTTTAGATAAAGTTACGTTGAAATTAACGTTATTCCAATTAATAACGTTATTTTTTAACGATAATTTTACCGGTACTATTGTACCGGTAAAGTTTAACGCTATATTTAACGGTAATTTTACCGGTACAATAATTTTAACGTTATTTTTACCGGTACCGATAAAATGTTTTAACGGTATTTTTAACGTTATTTTTTGTAACGTTTTTTTTAACGGTATTTCAATCCCTGTGACAAACAAACAACTAAAATGTTCATGCCTCAAAAGTATCTGAGGTAGACTTTTCGGTGCATTTCGCAATACGTCTGGTAACTGATCCATTGTAGACCTATCTCAGTCTGTGCCATGTCAGTTATGTTAGGTACATGTTGGTAGACGGTGAATCTAAAGTTATACCTACATACAAGTCATGGTTGTTTAAAGTTTCGGTTCTCGTCGCAGGTCGTTAAGCGGCGGCACAAAGGGGCCGTTGCAACTTGCTCCCGTCGAGATGACGATGCAATGATGAATTTTTAAAGGCGGAGGGAGTGCATTTTAACCCGCGGCCGCGCGTCTAGACGGACCCAACCCGTCGATACGAGCTGCCTGGGCCGACGATAAAATTGTGTTTTATGACCGCCTCCGAAATGCAAAACATGCATTGAATATACCTGACAGGTGATAGGTTAATTGGACATGACGAATATTTTTATTTTATTTTATGTTACATAAATTACCTCAAAAAAAGAAACATTGGTAAAATAATTATTTCGCTAGCATGAAAACTGCCCGAGATATCACAGTTTGAAATGCACACAAATTGGACTCGCCCAAAAACGCCCCATAGGCTACCTAGTTATGACGTCACGCCTAGGTAGTTTGTATGCAACGCGTAGGAAATTTGCTCAGCAGCTATACTAAATATTGTGTGTATCAAAATGAACTTGTCCACCCAACTTTGAAGGGTCATAAAACAAATAATACGCAATATATAAAACCGAGAGGTATACAAGCTACTCTAAAAGTTTAATATGTTTACGATTTTTTTTAGTATTTCGTTATTATATTCATTTTTGTTTTAGTTATGTGGCTTTTGAGTTTATACTGCACCTGACCTCAAAGTTAGGGACAGTACAGACAGACACATGACAATAAAAAAATAAGATAAGTTAATACGTCACCTTAGCATAGTGTTAACAATCACAAAGTTCAATGTTGTGGCATAAACAAATTTTTTAAGACCAAAGTTTGATCTGCCTTTCTATTGTCAAGTTTAAAAATCTATCGCAATCGCTTTCAAGGTGTAACACATTGACGCTTTTTTATGGCATAAATAAAAACTTATCAAAGAAATGCAGCAATGTGTCACATCTATCTATCAAATAAAAAGCGATTGCGATAGGTTTTGAAATCAGACAATTAGCCCCCTGGTCTGAACTGCCCCAAATAATGTTAATGTCCATCAGCCATTTTTTTGACGTCCCCACTGCTGGGGCACAGGCCTTCCTTATAGGTGGTAAGGAGGATGGGCCATAACCCACAACGCGGGCCCAATGCGGATTGGTGAGCCTTAAAGACTGCAAATGCAGCCGGGACCAACGGCTTAACGTGCCTCTGAAGCACGGAGGAGCACGAGATAATACATTTTTGGTCACAATAATCTTAATAAATCTTAATAAAATATCAAATAATCAATCGCATTATTTTATTTGTTCCTTTACGGGTCCGTTGTAGATGTAGAGCCTACTCCCGGTGCCGTGATGGGGGGGGGTCACACCCCTTCCCCCGAGAAACCTTCTAATTGGACTATCGGTTGAAGCACGTGTTGTGAACCCGCTGACATTCACCGGAATATGCCCATGAGCTTTATGTAACCTAGTATGTTATTATCACATATTTTTTCTATAGTGATATTCTGTATTATTGTTTTACCAGCTGATTTGGTGTAGCGGTTAACTGAGTTCTAAACCTAGGCCCGTATTTATAAACCGCTTTCAACCACTTAACTACTTTACCGCTTTTTCGAGCACCTTTGATGCCGCCTGGCACTACTTTTCCACCAGTCAAAATGCCTGGCAATGACTGGCAAGGCAATGTTTGATTTAGATAAACGATTGATTGATATTTTCAATACAGTTGGTCGAAAATGTAAGTTTACAATGACAGTCGAGCGTGCGGTAAGTTGATTTTACCGCACGCCGTGCGTTTTTGTTTGCAGCTTACAACAGCGTGCGGAAAGTTGATTTTACCGCACGCCGGCGCCGTGCGTTTTTGTTTACGAACGTTTTTTTTAATTTCTACTAGCTTTCGCCCGCGACTTCATCCGCGTGGACAGTAGAAAATATAGCAACCATTTTTAAACTACCCCTTAAGTGTATGAAAGCTAGTACTACGGAGAGTTCAAGCTGTTTCCCTGGTTCCACCCACCTGAATTTGATGAAACATAGCTTAGATTTTAAGTTGGACCTCAATCTACTAAGTTGTGAAAAATTCATCAAAATTGTTTAGTGGTTTTTGCGTAATTCGCACACAAATATTTAGAATTTACAGTTTTATTATATGTATAGATTACAGTTTCAGTAGTTGTTAAGGTTTTTTAAAACCCCCTTACCAACCTTGTATCATAAATTACTAATACCACACAAAACCAGAGCTCTGTAAATTGTCTACCTACCGGGGCAAGCTTTCTTGAGATCTAGTTCACAATCATGAGATGATTCTTGAGATGCTGTTCTTATAAGAATCAGCACCTCGTATGATCTCAAGATAGCTCTCAGCGTTGAGAGCGGTTTATAAATTCGGGCCCTAAACTGACGAGTAGATTACCTACTGTAGAAGGATTGATGGTCCGATGAACATAAACTATTTTACTAGAGTTCGATTTGTATAAGTATAGTAGACTCACTTATGCAGTATACAGTTATCTACATGGTGAAATCGAAAGCAATCGACAAATTTTGTGGTGAGGCTTGGACCGTCAAACTAAACAACTTTGTCTATGGAACTTAATGAGAGCAAACAAAATAAATTGAAAAAATTAAAAAACACGCCTGCATAAAAAGACAAGTCAACTGAAAAGATGGAAACAAGATTAAATATTAATGTCATAATAACATGCAGTCGGAGGCATTCATAAAGAAAGTGACATTATAAATGATTTGAATTATATGCCACCGACTGCATTTTATTATGTTGCCTTTAATATTTAATCTTGTTTCCATCTTTTCAGTTGACTTATCTTTTTATGCAGGCGGGTTTTTTAATTTTTTCAATTTTTTTTTTTTTTTATATCTTTTTAGTTGGTTATTAATATTACGGTCATGATATTCCTTTTTGAAATCCTTATAATATGCCCTTTAATATGACACCCATATTGCAGTTACTAAAAAAAAATTTTTTTTTCACTACATATAATAGCACCGTACAGCCGCCATGTTGGTTTTTTTAAAAGGCCACCTTCTTATGTACACTTGTGCTAACAAGACAAATCTAACGATATCTTAATCATAGAAATGCGTTCAGCTGTTTGAAAGATATTATGAGGTAATAAATAATATTACATACAAGATACGTATTGATGACGTTTTCAATGGAGCCAATTATTATTTTGCTCTGATTAAGTTGGTCCGATAGACAAAGTTGTTTGGTTTGACTGTCCAAGCCACGCCACAAAATTATTCCTGTTTTAGATTTCACCCTGTAGTTTCATTAAAACTTCTAGACAACAGTTGATCAAGCATTCCAGTGGCAATCGAATGTGATTATTGTAGTAAAGTGTTCTGCGTTCATTCAATTATTAATATTCAAACTAGTTAAACACCTTTTCCTAATTAAGAACTTGTCATATTCCGCCAGTTCAAAGTTCCAAACTCATTCCTATCTTAGACGAATAACGCTAGAGTTTTAGGTTTCAAAAATATTAAAGTTTCTTTTTTTTCGTATATAGTTTCTGCACCGTTAACTAAGACTAATACATGAATTTGTGTCATTTTGGGTGGATGCATAAGTGACAATTTAGGTTTTTGTCTTTTTTAACACTATCAATCGAAAAGAAAATTAAAGTTGAAAATTTTACTTTCATGATGATTACGAAGTCATAACCGATGTACATGAGCTTTTTGTGTCATCTTTGTCCACGGGAACACTGTTATTTAACTATTACCTAAAACGTTGCCTCAGTACCTCCAAAAGAATATTACAATTGATTAAATAAGTGTTAAATGTTTTAGATCAATGGTATCTATTGTACAAAATGTTTTGTGCCGAATTCATCAATGGCATTTTCAGCTTTTTTATTTTTTCTTTGCAACACCCTGTAAAAGTCACAAAAGAAAATTCAAGTGATTAGAGTTTGTGTCTCTACTATTATTATGGGGTAACGAAACATTATTCACAATTTGTGTCGTTTTTATCAATGGAATCTTATATCAGATACAGTTGAAGTTAAAGTTACCGTTACCTACTATAAGGCGCTAAGTGCAAGGCAAGCGTGCAAGCGCGGGGGGCGGGGCCGCGGCACACAACAAGACAAGAGGTACTTATGCGCGGCGTGAGGCGAGTGCAACCAAAAAAATTTAAAATATTAAAAGTCCATGCTTTAATTTGGCACAAATTTATTTAATGGGGATATTTCAGTGATCTGAGGTATATGGTACTAGTTTTTCAAATTGTAATTTTTTTTGTTTATGTTTTCAATGTACTGGCCTCAAGTCAGTTTGCACTGGACGAAAATGACACAAAATATTAGGTTTGTACACTACTCAGGCTATCTTAAATACAATACCATTGAGTTTTTTAACTTTAAATCAATTTGTCAGTTTTGTGTTCAATTATTTATATCGACAACAAATAATCGAATTTCTAAAGATGCATCAGCTAGATGTGACACAAAACGCAAAAATAAACGTTTTATATGCAAGTCTATCGACAGACAAGATTTCATAAACTTTAGAATTTTTTAAGGTTATACCCTCAAAATAACGTATTGGTATCGGTCTATCTGCTTAACTATCAGATAAAGAGCAAACGCTCAAACGGTTGAACTCGGACGTAACGTCATCGTCGGTCTAATACAAATGTGACTCAGCAGCATTTATCACAATTTGATAATGGCACGTCCATTAATGTAATTAGCTTAATAAACGGACGTTAACGTGTTGCCGCCCGCCTGTTGATGTGGTCGTGTGTGCATAACACAAATCTCAGGAGTTTCTCCAGATATTTGTGGTATGGCATACGTCACTAAGATAAACATAACTCATTAAATTAGTGTTGTTAGCTAGTACTGGATCAATTGCAACCATGCACGATCAGTATTTAGTAGCTCTTATAACGGCTTACTAATAGACCTATATGCCAAAATGATTTGTAGGTGGGTTATGATGAATTCTTTAAGATGTTTCCTCAGTCAGACCCATTAGTTTTCTAAGCCATTCTCGGTTACGTTTAATAGCAATGTCATTTATAAGTAAAAAATCAAAAGACCACCGATTATAAAACATTATTACTATCTTAACGCATATTCAAGTGTAAGAATTGCGTTTTTTTTTATGTCTTGTATCAAGTGGTTTTTGGTAAATTTTGCATACTTAGGCGCACTTTCGAGTAGCAGACAGAGTGATTACTGATTTCTCAACTAGTTGAAAGTTATTTACTCTCACAATTACCTATCCGATATGTAGTAGGTATTTAATTTCAACCTACCTACCCATTGTGTGCAAACTTTTGTTAATAATAATTATTGTGATGGAAAATGACCTCACTTTAAATGTGGAGCTCTTTTTTCAAATGTTGACGACTCTGTATGAAATATACAGGGAGAAAAAAGCAGCCCTTGACGAGTTTCTTGCCGGTTTTTCTCGTTACAAGGTCTCCCGCTCAGGGTTTGCGAACCGACGGCGTAGCGTCTTTGACATTCACAAGTGCTTGTAACAGCCTAGACTGAATAAATTATTTTGAATTTTGGTTTAGGTCTTTACCTACGAGTATCATAAAGAGCGCAACTGCTTAAAATCTTGTTTGCCCAAACCCACAATCTGTGCTACTTAGGTCCAGGTAGTTCTGTACGAGCGCACGATACTGACCGGTCCAGGCGCAGCCGTACAGCTCGACGCGCATGCACACGGTGCGCCGGTGCGCGCTGTACGGGATGAAGCGCACGCGCGACGCCCAGATCGGGGGCTCCAGGTGGTTCTTCTTCTCTAAGTACGTGTTTGTGTTGCCAGATAGGACCTAGAGAAATAGAGGACATGATATTAAAACCATAGTTAAGAGGGCGTAAAACGCTGGAAGAAAAATTATTGACAATATTATCGTAACCCCTTAATGATATTGTTTGTTTTATGGCTAGCACAATGAATTATGGCTCTTATAGTTCACCTGGCTAAGCTCAGCAGCAGTCCACGGGAATAATGGTAATCTAATCCGATCCAAAAAAATATTCACTTTACTAAATCGTACCTTATGCCTGTTTTAACTATACTCTGCACGCCAACAGCAGTGGCAGTAGGTACGCTGCAATGACCGAATAGCAGAACGCTAACGCAGGATTTGCCCACCCGCGATTCAGTCTCGACTATTGTTGTGTCCCGGCAGTTGGAGGTAAGATAGCCAGTTCCTCAGTGATGTTCGGGTGTAGTGCGCTTCCACCTTCGGCTTTATCGTTACTTGAAATCAGGTGAGACGAAAGCCAAGTACGATCCCGTAGTGAAAAAACCTCACCTCCTGTCCGTCGGCCGTGCGGTACCGCACCCACTTGGCGAGCTTCGGCCGCCAGTACTCCAGCACGTAGCTCTCGGCGAACTCGCGGCCCTGACTGTTGCCGAAGCGGCCCTGCGTGCCCACCGCCGTGAGCACGTGCACGCTGCGCAGGTCCACCTCCAGCCACTCCGTCGACTCCGTCGTGATCTGGTTCTTTGGGCACCACGCGCCGCCTTTTATCTCTTGGTTCAGTCTGCACAAAAAAATATCAAAATTTAATAAAAAAAATATATTTATTAAATTAACTTTACACTAATACAAGGTCTTATGAAGACGCCATCGATTACGCTATTGGTACACGAAACCAAACGGATTATTCCACTTTGCCCCACCAAGTGTCCCCACTGGTGCCCTTGTTCGCTTCTTTATGACAGGTTAGCTTACCGACAGATTCGCTTTAAGACAGATATTGTACAGACGATGGAAAGTGTACCTTCTATATTTTCACTTTTTATTGATACTTATATTCACCGGTAGGGACACAAGGATGGGGCAAAGTGGAATAACTCAACAAAACCTTGTAACTATATCGAGACGAAGCTCAGAAACGATTAGTTTTCCCCCATGTTCTGATTCATACAGATATTTAGTTCGTAAGTATTGTTTACGAACTTAATTGATTTGAATCTAAATAAAATGTTTATTTTAGATGATAGATTATGAGAGAGATATATATGTATGTGGATCATCTCAAGGGAGGAGCTCGGTGGCGCAGTGGTTTAGCGCCTGGCCCAGCGATTGCGGAAGTTAAGCAACGATCGCAAGGGTCGGTCATGGGATGGGTGACCAAAAATTTATTATCTCGAGCTCCTCCGTGCTACGGAAGGCACGTTAAGCCGTTGGTCCCGGCTGCATTTGCAGTCGTTAACACCCACCAATCCGCATTGGGCCCGCGTGGTGGGTTATGGCCCGTCCTCCTTATCCACCCATAAGGAAGGCCTGTGCCCCAGCAGTGGGGACATTAAAATGGCTGATGGACATCTCAAGGGTTGGTTAAATTTAACCAACCAATAACATAATTATGCTACAGGCACAATGCTTATCACTTTAGTAACACTTGTGTTTGTCAACCACAAGTAAAATAAGTTATTGTAAATATATAGCCAAATCGGTAGCTATATCTAATAGCGTCTGAGTCTAGTATAAGAATCGGAATTCAACTCATTAGTGTAATATTTATAGGAGTTATTAGAAAGGAACATATAAGTGGGGCGTGCGTGCACCAAATTCTCTCAAGTAGTCCAGTTATGCCTGATTCACACCTGCAACAGTTTGTAGCAAGATCAGTTGAAAATGTAACTCGACGTTCTGATCTAGCTTATCAAACTACTTATAAGTAAAACAAAGAAATAAAGTATTGCACTCATAACTACTGACCATATTGAGTTAGAATTGTTGGAGGATATAATAATAACTTGAGCACAATTGATTCAAAAACATCACAATGGCAGATAGGCATAAGTAATATGTTATTTACTTAACACGTGGTTCACCAAGAATGTTGAAACACTCAAACAACGAGTAGATTATGCATGTTGACATTTGTGAAAGATTATGCAGCTCTGCTGGGCAAACAAAGGAAAGAATTTATTTAACAGAAGTCACTCTGCAACAAAAACAAACAACTAATCTGTTTGACTAGACTAGTGCCAAGCCAACTACACTCGCTGGACGGTCGGCAAAACAACAATTTAAATAGTTGCTCTCAAACTACGCATTTCCAAAGACAACACAAATATTTAAATTGCTTTAATAGCATCATATAGCACATTACGTTATAATAGAGCTTTCAAAGTACCTACTAAGTATTCATTACTTGGTTATTGTTTTTGGTAGGTATTATTAGGGGGCGTCCATCCAATCTAGTGCAGACCGCAACTTACACGCAACGTAACAGGTGCTATTACTGGTCATGGACAATTTAACAGACATCTTTTTAACTTAGGTGTCACGGACAGTCCCCTATACAGAGGATGCATGGAGGAAGAGGAAACAGCCGCCCCGTACTGCTGGAATGCAGAGGGGGTGGCCCCTTACCGGGCGAGATACCTTGGCTCGCCGGGCAGCGTTCAGGAAGCGATCACGAATGTGAAAGCCCTTGGAGCGTGCCTGGCTGAGCTGGGCTGGCTGGAGTGATGCGGCCACACATCCTCCAACGCAAAATAGGCGCAATAGACGTCGAGTTGCGGAAACCGCCTGCACTGACAAGAAGGAAGGAAGGGGGCTTCCATTTACTACCACACGTGAGTAGTTTAGGGAGTAGAGCCCAACCTAATCACAGGTGGAGGAGGGGGTAATGAAAATATATAAAAAAACACAGATTTTACAGTCCCCGCAAGAATCGGAGCATTGAAAATGAACCCAAAAATTTACGAAAAACCAAAATCAAATCAAATGCAAAATCCTATTATATTTTTAAAGTTACCTAGGTAGTACTCGTACCTATTTATACGAGGGTGGATCCAAAAGTTCTAAGCCCGACCATGAAAAGGAAAGAAAAGTGGGTCTGAATTAATTTTTATTTTTCGACATAGTCTCCATTTAGGTCAATGCATTTCTTCCACCTGACCTGCAACTTGTTTATACCTTCGAAAAAAAATGATTCCTGAAGATTGTCAAAATAATCATATACTGCGGCTATCACCTCGTTCCTGTCCGAAAATTTCGAATCACCAAGTGTTTTTTTAAATTTGGAAATAAGTGGTAGTCTGAGGGGGCTAAATCCGGCGAATAAGGTGGATGGGGCAATATTTCGTAGCCACAATTATGGATTTTAGCCATTGTTTCAGCTGAAGTGTGAACCCGGGCGTTGTCTTGATGGAACAACACTTTCTTCCGTAACATACCCGGCCTTTTTTCTTTGATTTCTTCCCTTAGTCGTCGTAAAAGGTTACAATAATAACTTGAATTTATAGTTTCGCCCTTTGGTAAATAATCCACGAAAATAATTCCCATTGCATCCCAAAAAACTGAAGCCATGACTTTGTTGGTCGACAAAACGACTTTAGCTTTCTTTGGAGTAGGAGAGCCAGATCTTTTCCACTGCTTCGATTGTTGCTTAGATGCAGGAGTATGGTGGTGAACCCAGCTTTCATCCATGGTAACAAACCGGGATAAAAAATCCTCTGGATCTACCTCAAAAAGCTCCAAACAGTCACGGGAAATTATGAAACGAACTCGTTTTTGTTCAGCTGAAAGCAATCTCGGAACCCAACGAGCAGAAACCTTATGGAACTTCAATTCTTGAGTAACAATATTTTGTACCCGACCATAACCACTGCCTGTGATCTCAGTTATCTTACTGATGGTCAATCTTCGGTCACTCAGAATAAGATCACATATTTTTTCAATGTTTTCCTTCGTGGTAGATGTTGAAGGCCTACCAATCCTAGGGTCATCTTCAATACTCTCCCGACCCTGCTTAAACACAGCCACCCACTTTTTTACACTGGAATACGATAGAGCTGACCCACCCAAAGTGCTCACCATATCTTGATGAATATCTTTTGGTGATAGGCCTTTTTACTGAGGTACTTGATTACTGCTCGGTGTTCAATTTTCTCCATTATTGAAAAAGATGTCAGATAGCATCAAACAAATGATCACAAAAAAAATATGGCTTGCAAAATTCCAAAAAAAGTTACCAGTAGATTTTTAAAATTCAAACGTTCGCACGTGTCTCAATAAATTCCTCAACTTTTGGTACTATTCCCATCTCGATCCTCCCAAAATCCTCGGAGATATTGTCAAAAATACGTCTCAAGCGATTTGCATCTGATAACCATTTTCAATGGTAAAATACGGTCGAATTAAGAACCTCCTGTTTTTTTTAAAGCCGGTGTTTGAAGCATTTTGAAAAATCTCACGTGAGATTTATAAGGGGGAGAGGGGGTCGAACCCAATCTCACGACTTACTCACTCACAACTCACTCTCCGAGGGAGAGGGCACACGTACTCCCATATTTTATCAGACCAACATACTCAAACATTACTCTAACCATATCAACATTTAAACGTGCCCAGCGCCAAGCCATAACACAAAAAATATTTCTATACACGCTAATTGTTCTTTTGTATGGCTGTGAAGATACCTAGTGACTGGTGATGTAATGCTTAATGTAATGGTTGTGAAAAACAAAGCTTAGAAATTACCGAAAAATCTTTAAAGGATTGTGAAAATATAAGACGTAAAATTTCAAGCAATTGAACGTAAACAAAATAAAGTTAAGAAAACATCTTAATTATACAAGTTTGTTTAATTCTAAATCATGATAACAAAATTGATCGCGCTTTAATTATTATTAGTCTAGCTTTTCTCCTTTATGTAAAATCGAGATTATGGACCAACTGAGAATAGGACCGTTTGCATCTGCGTGACCTATTGTGTATGGCACCATCTGAGAATGGGACAAAACCCGTCATCAATGCAAGTATAGGTATAAAGTTTATTTATTTTAGCGATGTGCGGTGTAAGATGGTGCGTGCAGAGTGCACCGTCTCGTCGTGTCGGACGGCGGACGACACATCCGCACCTGCGCTTGCGCCGCACCGCCCGCTCCGCAGCGCATACCAAAATATATACTACTAAAATAATACTAATAACTAAATATTACCAAATCAATATACTTTCACATTATCACATATAGTGGTGGCCGCCAGTGGCGAGGTGTGAAATTATGGCGAAGGTAAGCCCCGTTCTACAAAAATGTTATGATCTGCATAGTGGATCGGTGGGGTGGGATATCTAAAAGGTAAGCCGATCGGCTTGTATGGACCCCTCGCCACTGGAGTCACATAATAGGACGCCAATCGGTTTTCATACAAACGAGATAACTTTGAAGCTTTTTTTCTCCGCAAGGGAACCGCCTCTGTGGTCTAGTGGTTTGCCCACCCGTGTAAGACGCAGTGGTCCCGGGTCGATTCCCAGGGGGGGGTACAATTTGTTCTCGGTTTGGTTTTGATAGTAGATAATAGTATCTACTAGCGTACAGAAGTTGCACTCCGCAAAATCGTTTTAATAAATTGCGACTCTTGCTCCGACACAATAAAGTACAATTCAGGTCGCACAGCGCTCCCTTCGTTCCAAAACTTTCAATTAGTAGTTGCCTCTCTTTGTATCGCGCTGTTCCTCAGTTCCGAGAGTAGTGCGCTTCCAGCTTCGGCCTCATCGTCACTTAACATCAGGTGAGGTGAAGGCCAAGCACTATCCCGTTGTGCATTAAAAAATATTGATCCTGTGATCTGATGATGTCTATCCAGGGAGTATATGGAGATCCAGATCGCTATACACACCCAACTGATCTGATCCTCATTCTCAGAGATGTTTGATGAGATGAAAGTTCTCAGTTTCAGAATTTCCATACATTTGATGCGGGTTTTTTAAACATATATCCTTACATCTCTTAGAATGTTGGTCAGATCAGTTAGGTGTGTATGGCTTGATCAGTGTATAGTGATGTTGATCTCCTACATTCACTCCCTGAATGGCCATCATCAGATCACAGCTAGGTCAATTCTTGGCAGAGAAACAAGGTTTGTATAAAAATAAACTGGCGTCCTTATATTAATTATGTATTATTATGTGGCCACCAAACGGGTCCTGATATCAATAAATATAAAAATACCTAAACAAAAGATTTTTTAATGAATACTCAAGTTTCTCAGAATCGTCCAATCTAAATATTTGTAGAATTTATCATGTTTAATGTTACATACTCAGATCAGAGCCAATTGATTAGATACACCCGGTGTACAAAGTTCCTAATACAATACTAAAAAATATACTAGAAAAAATACGTTTCGCACCAGATCAATACTCAGACGGGAATCGAACCCGCGACCTTTGGATATTTTTTCTAGTATATTATTTAGTATTGTATAAAAATAGCATTGTGAATGCAAAAATCTCAAATTTAAAAATTATATAGCTATTTCATCTTAATCGATTGCCAAATATCTGAAAAGATATTTCAATTGAATGTCGAGGTAATTCCTCACATTGGTGAAATAACGCTGGCTTGCAGCGTAAGAGTAGGATATACTAGAAGAAATTCGACGATGTCACTAGTGACTCGGTAGCTCAGCGGTCAGAGCATTGGACCGGATCCAAAGGTCGCGGGTTCGATTCCCGTCTGAGTATTGATCTGGTGCGAGTCGTATTTTTTCTAGTATATTATTTAGTATTGTATAAAAATAGCATTGTGAATGCAAAAATCTCAAATTTAAAAAAAAGTTCCTAATGTTGCAAAAATGTGTACCGACGGGCCGATCCGAAAGCAAACACCTAATGCCGGAGGAAGTACTCCCTTTGGCTTTAGTTGAGAATACATAATGCGTTTAGTTTCCACACCTTCAAACGTTTTGATAGTGCAAACAGGAATACTCATTGCTAGACAAATACTGCACGTGAGTTCACTACACCAGAATCGTTTTAACTTCACATCAAAGCCGGCATAACATCAACTTTGACTGTACGAATGTCCCGTCGAATACAAAATTCATCACATTTATTTAAAAGCACTAAAAGTGGATTTAGACAACTCGATTTCTCGAGCTAGCCCGCCGAGATTTCTCATGTATATTTTATTCGTAGACAAACTTTCAGCGATCCTGTTAAAGTCACTGATAAATAAACTACTACGTAATAACGGGGAAATATGAAAACAAAATGTCGGGATAGGCCGTTGGTTATAGCAGAAAATGGCAGAAACCTTGTTAATGTCACATATTATGATATATCAAGATATATAAAGCCAAGGCTTTGATCTCACAAAAGTAGCCAAAGTATTTGCGTGAAATAGTGGTGAAAAGATAGAACAACAGTCACACTACCAAGACAATATAAATATTATCCTGTTTCAATTTTTTTCAATTTCAAACGTGCCCAACACCGTTTTAAGTTGTACAAGCAAAACATTAGGTACCTACTCTTTTTCTAGATTGCATTTCGGTCTGCAGCAGCTCTTATAGAAAATCTTTTTAATTTCAGTAAGAGGTTCTAAGAAGCAATAAGGCTGTGACCTCGTAGGACACAATAATCAAAATCTATCTCTTTAACCTGCAATTGCTGTACGAGTATGTTTTACAGGTTTACTATGACCTACATTCCTTCAGTTAGGTAGCAAATGACAATCTCAGATTATCCTCATGAATGAAGTTGATATTGTGCGGAACGCATAGCAGGCGCTTCGAAGCTAATTGGTAATATTTTATTCAATTTTATTCAAGAAATCCAATGGATGACCCTCAATCATCCTCCTCCTCCATCCTCTTCCTTATGGGTGGATAAGGAGGATAAGCCATAACCTACCACGCGGACCCAATGCGGATTGGTGAGTGTCAACGACTGCAAATGCTCCCAGGACAACACAGAGGAGCTCGAGATAATAAATTTTTGGTCATCCACCCCATGACCGAGCTTTGCGAAAGTTGCTTAACTTTCGCAATGCTGGGCCAGGCGCTAAACCACTGCGCCATCGAGCTTCTCAGTTGTGTAGCCGTTGTTATTTACACTACAAATATTCAAAGTAATCTTATGATCGGAGTATATTTATTATTAGAACGGCTCCCAACAATCTCGTTGGAGGCTGTCGGTCCGCGCAAGCACCTCATTTCCCGCGCATAGAGCTCCAGCCTCCAGCCAGGCATTTATCAGCGCCGCAGCTCAGATCCAGGAAATTGACTCTGCCGTACTTCTCGAGTTAGTGCCGATCTCAGAACACAGAAATACGTTTGTGGTGCCGATCGTACACCGACGAAATCAACAATATGAGATGCTAGATTCAATTACTGATAGACAAGCCGACTAAACTTTCAAATTATATTTAATTTAACTAGCGACCCGCCCTCGTTTCGCTTCGATGTAGTGTGGAATTTGACACCATGTATTATACATATAAAACCTTCTTTTGAATCACTCTATTTATTAAAAAAAACGCATCAAAATCCGTTGCGTAGTTTTAACGATCTAAGCATACATAGGGGCAGACAGCGGGAAGCGACTTTGTTTTATACTAACCGCCTTACTAATAAAGATTGTATAGCAGAAGTATAGTTACACAGTGTTTTGTTACTTTCTTTTTAATGTCAAACTCAAATAGTTTGACAGAGAGTAACCATTTTGTAACTATACAGTAAGGGGGTTAGTATGTAGTGATTAAACCTTGAAGAATGAAATCGTTATTCCAAAAAGAATAATTACGAACATTGAAAGTTCTTTTTAGAATTAATTATAGCATTTTACGTGGTACCGAATTATATATCGATTATTAATTTATCGGTAAGCGCTGTGGCTTCACCCGCTGTGTACGATTTGTTACAGGGAGTTTTATGGCGTTCCCCCAGGGACACTGTTTAGGGGATGTTTTTTAGAAGTAGTTATAATGGATTAAAAGTTTTTGTATTGATGTTGCACATATTTATATTTTTATCAATCCTTAAAAAACACATCTTTATTCAAATAACATTAGCATTAGGCATAATTAAAAGGCAAATTAATAATGCCTTATTGACAGGCTAATGTTATACTAGCTCAACACAACTAACACCTGAGTATGTTAAAACGGTGCTAATGCTAACGTTTGATAGTCAAGCCTGAAGGAAAACACAATTGTACTTTCTTCATCGCAACATTCAGGAGGCAGTTGAAAACCGTTAATTATTCTTCTTTGATGTGAAACGTATGGGTTAAATGCCGTCGGATAATGAACGGCACCGACCGGGCGTCAGTGTACGCCGCGTTATTAAAACATTAATAATGGAATAATGACGCACCTTAATGTTTGGTACGTAGGTGCTATTAATGCGATCGCGGCACGAACCTCGTCTACGAGCTAAAGTTTTAATTTTCTCAATGGGCTTGCTTGTATGCACTCTCCGGTTTTAAGTACAGTACTAACGTAAAAAGCACGGGGTATCACACAACACTTCACCTTAAAAGTGCTTTAAAAAACGAATCAAAAGTTCTTACAACAGAACATCTTTATACAGGCTGTTTCGTATTATCATTCTCATTAATGGGCAAAGGCAAAACACATTTTCAGTCTAGGGCTGCAACTATGCAGTAGTTTAGCATAAAAAGAAAAAACATATTCATCTTTATAAGTTTATTACCAGCCCCTGTACAATTCTCCTGTTCAGCACAGTGCGATCTTCTCTACCATTCTTTTCTGTCACTCGTCATCTCTACTCCCTTCACACTCAATCATTTCGCACAATAAATCAATCTTTTCTGCGGTCTTCGTCTCCCATTCCAGACATCAACGTCCATAAATTATCACTCTTCTCATTTCCATGCATTTGATCCAACTCTCGAGTAATTACGAGAAACAGTTAGCCTTTTAGGGCTTAGGGTACGGCTGGTCAGTCAGCATTAGACGCGATCGCAGCTTGGTAGACCGAAGCCGATGCCCATCCCTCATTACGGGGGATTGACGTCATTTAGCACCGCACCGCGCCGCTGTTGGCTCCCAACGAACCGGCCAACTTCTAATGTTACAATTATGCACTCGCCATGCCCGTTGCACATTTAATAGGGATGTTGACTAATGAATAAAATAACGAAATACTAATAAAAATCGTAAACATATTAAACTTTTAGAGAAGCTTGTATACCTCTTGGTTTTATATATTGCATATTATTTGTTTTATGAGCCTTCAAAGTTGGGTGGACAAGTCCATTTAAAAAGTATAAAATTTATTAAAATAAATGATACCTTTAATTAGTCCGTAAAATATATAGCAAATTTGTCGAAGAAACCATTTTGATAAACACAATATTTAATATAGCTGCTGAACAAATTTCCTATGCGTTGCATACAAACTTGCAAGGCGTGACGTCATAACGTGCAAGCCATTAGTATGGAGCGTTTTTGATCGAGTCCATTTGTGCGTATTTCACACTGTGATATCTCGGGCAGTTTTCATGCTAGCGAATTAATTCTTTTTCAATACAGTTGCTCGAAAATGTAAGTTTACGATGACAGTCGAGCGTGCGGAAAGTTGATTTTACCGCACGCCGTGCGTTTTTGTTTACGGAGTAGTACAGCGTGCGGAAAGTTGATTTTACCGCACGCCGGCGCCGTGCGTTTTTGTTTACGAACGTTTTTTTTTATTTCTACTAGCTTCCGCCCGCGACTTCATCCGCGTGGACAGTAGAAAAATATTGCTACCAGTTTAAAATGACCCCTTTAGTGTATGAAAGCTAGTACTACGGAGAGTTCAAGCTGTTTCTCTGGTTCCACCCACCCGAATTTGATGAAACATAGCTTAGATTTTAAGTTGGACCACAATCTACTAAATTGTGAAAAATCCATCAAAATTCGTTTAGCGGTTTTTTCGTAATTCGCGCACAAATATTTAGAATTTACAGTTTTATTATATGTATAGATTACAATTTCAGCAGTACCTATAATGTTTTCTCGCAAATGTATTGAAAAACGTAGTATGGCACACGGTTGTTAAGGTTTTTTAAAACTCGTGACGATTATAAACCCTCGCCTACGGCTCGGGCTTATAAAACGTCAACTCGTTTTAAAAACCTCCTTACCAACCTTGTATCATAAACTACTATTACCAATGTTTCTTTTTTTGAGAGGTAATTTATGTAACATAAAATAAAAAAAATAGTCAACATCCCTATTGCGATTGAGGAAATCTCCAATATATAGAGGTAGACAAGAATCTCATGAAACTGAAGTAAAATTATATTTACTAAAACACGTGGTCTGCATAAAGTCTGTCAAGAAAGTCATAAAATTACTTTCTTTGTCATTAATGTTATTGTATAAACAACACTTAACTACTTTTGTAGTGAAACAACCACGTGTTTTAGTTACGTTATGAGATTCTGGGGCTTAATAGTCTAACTTCAAATTCTATCGCAATCGCTTTCATTTGACAGATGGATGTGGCACATCGCTACATTTCTTAGGTTAATTTTTATTTGTGCCAAAAAGAAGTATCAATGTATACCATCCGGAAAGCGATTGCGATAGATTTTGAAATTAGACAAAAGATAGGCTGGTCTCTACCTCTAGTTTTCAAATAAAATTGTTTTGGTCGTTATAAGTCCTGAGCCATTTTTGATGTCCCCACTGCTGGGGCACAGGCCTGCCTTATGAGTGGTAAGGAGGATGGGCCATAACCCACCACGCGGGCCCAATGCGGATTGGTGGGTGTTAACGACTGCAAATGCAGCCGGGACCAACGGCTTAACGTGCCTTCCGAAGCACGGAGTAGCTCGAGATAATACATTTTTGGTCACCCATCCCAAGACCGACCCTTGCGAACGTTGCTTAACTTCCGCAATCGACTGCGCCACCGAGCTCCACTATAAGTAAGTACAAGCACAAAATAAAGTATTTGCGTTTGTACAAGTCTGAAAATATGAAATATTTTTTTTTTATATTGCTCTTAAAGTTACCCTGGGATAATTTTTCAGTCACCCATGTAACTATTCAATGTCAAAGTTACTACTCAATATTCTCAATACGAACACTCTATATGTCACATGTGGAGCTTCTCTAAGCTCCGCAATGAACTTCGACAGCGTGAAATTTCAGTTTTCCAATATAGCATTTAACTTTTATGAGTGGAACAGGATCTCCATTTTTACTAATAATGTTGCAAAGTGAAAACCCACAAAATGACAGCGTAAATATAGAATTTAATATAACATTCACTATACCCAAATCTCTTATTTATTAAGTATTTCGAGACTTACATTATTGGACTTTCTTCATGATTCCACTAACATCAAATATATTTTTTTATCGAAATTTAATATCACCAAAAAGGCAAATAAAGAGATTCCATAAATATCCCTCTGTAGAAGCCGTCACTAAAATATGTATTTCAAAACTAATTGAGAATTCCAATTTGGTGTCTGTGAACCTTAAATGTTATACATTTAATAAGTGTTGTGGAAACTAAAATTACCAAGCTATTTTCGGGGCGGTTTCAATTAATAAAAATATCCTTCATTTATTAGTATAGTTACAGAATAAATAATAGTACTGTATAGTAATACATAATACTCGTACATACTGAATCCTCTTATCTATTTGTATGTAGTTTATAAACATTGTTATAAAAGTTTCGATTAAATTAGAGGTGGAAACATAAAAACCATACATAACATGAGATTGCTCGTCTTCATTATTTGTTTACAATGCTATTCATTCACCAATGCCTGTTGACCGACAGTCACAGACCATACAACAAGTACCAAGTCTGTGCTGACCCCATAGTAATAGAATGTCAAAGAACAACAATGTCAATAAACAGGTGATCCGAAAAACGAATGTATACATTATATAAGAGATACGTAAAATATGACTTACATAAAATATGACTATATTATGGCAAAGGAAATTAATAAACTATGTTCCATACTGTTTTCTTCGTCGATAAACGAATAAATGTAGCGGAATTTGATTTTAGAGAAATGTGTGGCAATATCTTATTTACCTGTGAAAGAAACTGAACAAGACACCACAGCTCCACGACACCCTTATTTAGAATTCTAATCAAGATTACCAAATATTTTAAAGAAATTGTGATTGCTCTTTTGCTAAGCGGGACGCTAGGGGCTCTTGCTGTAAAAAAAGTTGGCACATTGTCACTTGATCCTTTGTCTCTTTTTTTCATAGACCGTGTTCGTATAATGTTAACTTCTCTTTTCCACACTTTGTTGGTCTTCTTGAGCGCAGCGAATTTTTCTATGTCTATGGTGCTGACGGTACATTCTACAGACATAATATTATAGAAGCCATAATCTCTGTTGTTCAAAACCGATTTTCTACAGACAAACTTCAGTTAAGGTAACTCTTCTGTATCGGATAGAGGAGAGCTTTGTGCGTGAGAGATCTCGGAGGCAAGTGCATAGCAAGTGTCACTAATCAGAGTCAATCAGCGCGTCTCTTGACGGCCACACGTAGTCGTGGGCCATGCCGTCACGCGGCGGCCAATCACGCCTCGCATTCCACAAATTGAGATGTGCCCTCGCCGCTTAACACCGGCCACTCGCACCCGGCTTGTTGGTATTTCCCACGGCTCGTGTCAAGTGGCGCTGGAGCACTCGAACCTAACATCGCGAACCGCACCTACTTAACTAGATGACCCTAAGAATCGTGGCCTTTGATGCGCAAACTGGTTCCCATTTCGAAACTGATCGTACCGACTGCCATATATTTCAAGAATTATTGGTGGAGTCCGCGGCAACATCTGCGTTCCCTGGCATTTGCGGAACAGTTATAAAATGAAGTGAAATGCCAGCGACGTAGTTGGCATTCGATCGTTGAAGATATTATTAACGTACTTGTGATCCTGTTAGGTTCGAATCGAATTTCGTGCGAGTTTAATAATTGAGCGGGCGGGCGTCGGGCATCGGTGCGGCTAGCGGTACAGGCGGCCGCGCGCTCATCGACTGATTAATTACCAATGCAAACTCGAAATACTTCCCCGGTGAGTCGCGCGCCCGGCCGACGATGTGTATGTACATTTCCCGTCATTATTAAAGTTTCTTTAGCTACCAAGCCGTTATTGTCTACCGCCAACAAATAAACGAGTGACAAATGAGCTAAAATAAGTCAAATTCATCCGACCTTTTGCATTATTTCCGTCTTGTCTAATACCACACACTGTGAAATAGTTCGCATACTGAATTCAAAGTAGATATCAGACACGTGCTATTTATAGTTAAAAAAACCCGCCTGCATAAAAAGACAAGTCAACTGAAAAGATGGAAACAAGATTAAATATTAAAGGCAACATAATAGCATGCAGTCGGAGGCATGCATAAAGAAAGTGACATTATGAATGATTTGAATTATATGCCTCCGACTGCATGTTATTATGTTGCCTTTAATATTTAATCTTGTTTCCATCTTTTCAGTTGACTTGTCTTTTTATGCAGACGGGTTTTTTAATTTTTTAATTTATATCTTTTTAGGTATTATATATTACGGTCATGATATACCTTTTTGAAATCCTTATGATAAGCCCTTTAATTTGACACCCATATTGCAGTATTCTAAAAAAAAAAATTTCCACTGCGTATAATAGCACCATACAGCCGCCATGTTGTTTTTTTCATAAAACCACCTTCTTAAGAACACTTGGGCTGACAAGACAAATCTAACGATATCTTAATCATAGAAATCCGTTCAGCCGTTTGAAAGATATGAGGTAATAAAGAATATTACATACAAACACACATAAAAACATACATACAAACATACTTACAAAATACGCGCGAAAAACATAACCCTTTCTTTGCAGTCGGGTAAAAAAGACCTATTCACAACCAAATCTTTCGCCTTATTAAAAGTCGCAGACTACGTTCGTTAGCACAAATTCTAAATACAAAATAATCTTGACGTGACAGGGTATAGACCACAAAGGCCGGGTTTTCGACATTCAATTTGAATCCAATACCGAAGTTGACCACCGCAGCAGTTACCGGATCGAGTGCCGCGAATCGCGACAAAAACGGTAATTAGTGGGGATAATTTTAAAACTGCGCCAGAGCGCGGCCGGCGCCTCAGTCACAGTTGTTACTTATTATAGCTTATTTGGTGCCATTCGAGACGTCAAGCTTGTTACTGAGCAATGCGAAATCAATTGGTGATTCGCGGAAAGACTTTATAAAGTTTCATATTTCAGTTCTCTGGTTTCATTTGAATACTGTTCAATTTCTTAGGATATGATTTTCTTACATTTAAGTCGAGATCTAAAAATATTTTTTATATAGACATAATCATAGTTGGCTAAAATTTACACCGAGTTCGGTTAAAAATAGACAAGGTTACATTGCTATTTTATGATAAGTAAGTTATTTAATTTTAGATACAACCATAGTTGGCTAATACTTACATAAAGTTCGGTTAAAAATAGACAAGCTTACATTACTATTTAATGTTAAGTAAGTCATTTAATTTAAGACAATCGTGGTTGGCTAAAATTTACACCAAGTTCGGTTAAAAATAGACAAGGTTACATTGCTATTTCATGATAAGTAAGTTATTTAATTTTAGATACAACCGAACCCTATGTAAATATTAGTTGGCTAATATTTACATAGGGTTCGGTTCAAAATAGACAAGCCTACATTACTATTTAATGATAATTTAGTCATTTAATTTTAAACATAATCATAGTTGGCTAGAATTAAATAACTCCCTATGATGCATATAACCATGCTACTTACTTGAAACAAACTAGTTGATTATCTATTGGTAAATAAGCACAGCTCGGCAATTATCAATGGAATGAGAAAACACTATTTTTAACCGAGTAACTTGATAATAATAAACAAGGAATTGGCTGCATAGCCTGCGAATTTGGCCATTTCTCTGTGTGACTTGACGCGTGACGAACGTCTGATGAAGCGCTGCCTCACACCTACAAGGCAGGTTAAAGTTTCACATAAAAACAACAACTTTTAACCATTATTTTGAATTTTGCCGGGTTTGTTTTAAAACGCGCATTAGTTTTGCGAGAAGGATCCTTAAATGGAGCCCATGGGCAAACAAAAGATCACGAGGCCGCCCTTCAAAACGATTGGTTGACGACATCAGAGGACAAGCGGGACACAACTGGATGACGGAGGCGCAAAACCGGACCTAGTGGAAGAATTTTGGAGAGGCCTATTTCCAGAAATGGACCCAAAGAGGCTAATGATGATGATGATGATTTTATAGCAGTAGGAGGTACAGTGAAGTGACAAAAATAAACAATAATTACTTTTGTAGTGCGATATTTTACCGTGCGAGTGTTTAGTGACAAATATTATTTGCTGTTAATAACGCAAGGATTTTATATCTACTGTGTACTATAAGGACTGTAAGAGTAGTATGTTACCTGAAATGACTGTATCGTGTACCGAATAAAGCTAATTTTATTAATGTACATAATTTTCTTTCAGTTTCTTTTAAGATTGGTCTGTCAGCAAAATATCAGTTGTTTTACTGCATGAACGTTTCATTAGTTTATTCCCGACATGCCAAATTTTTCCCCACTGCACTGCAAGTAACAATGGTACAAACGACAACATATCAAACTACACATTTATAGTAAGAGCTGACTGACCTCGCATTGTAATATATAAGCTTTAAGTACAGTCACAGGAGCTAAAATATTTTGTTGCAAGTACCAATTTAAACGACGCATATTAAGCTACTTATATATTTTCAGTATAAGCTGACCTGTGACTCACTGTTCAGCTTATACTGAAAATATATAAGTTGCTTCATATATGTCGTTTAAATTGGTACCAGCAATATAGTATTTTAGCTATGGTTACCCAATAAACCCGCCTAAAAATACAAAGTAACTTTGCTAAATATACTAATCTTAATTGACTAAAAAGAACAGAGTATATTATTTTTAGTTACCCAATGAACACGATTGACAGTACACAGTAACTTGGCTACATATACCAAATTGAATTGAGTAGAAGTAACAAAATAGATTGGCTGTCCCTACCCAATATACATAATTAACATTATTCAAACTACTTAGCTAGTTTTACGAAGCGAAATATTTGAGCCTACTGAATTACTTTGCTAAACACAACAAAGCACGTTGGCTGTAGTGACAGTTGTGTTTATTTCTATAACCAAGTTAGTTGTTGCAGTTACCGATTGAATTGATTTGTAATACTAAGAAGCTTGGGTATTGTTAACAGAGTAACTCGATTCACTATAGTAAATAGGTTTGCTAAGTTTACTGAGTGAATAGGTTAGAAGCAACCAGAGATGTGAATTATTTGAAATACAAGTATTTAAAATACAAATACAAAATACCTATTTGTATTTTGTATTTGAAATACTTTTTTTCAAAATGTATTTAGTATTTTATTTGAAATACTTTCTAAAACGTAATTAGTATTTGTAAAATACAAATTACTTTCTATGTAAATGTCAAGTCAATGTCAAACAAAACAAAAAACCAATCATGAAGCTCGGTAATTTGACATTTATTTATGTCAAAGGATGCATTTCAGCAGACCAATCGCTAAGGAAACGATCACTAAAGCATACATTTTAACCATGAAAGTAATTTGTTTTAATGTTTAGTTTTATTACTTTCCATGCTTAAAATGTACTCTATGGCGATCAATGATAGCTATTAGTCACCTAGAATGCACCCAATATCACTGTTAAACAAAAAACTATCTACCTACTTTCTATCTATATAGGCATTGTATGCAGCTAGCTACATACAATACATTGCATATTATATTGCAAGTATTGCGACTAATTGCTAAAAAGAGAACTACACTAGGCAGGCGTGAGCTACGTTAGCCTATCTGGGCGCAAATATAACAATAATAAAAAATAATACGAAAAAAAGGTATTTTATTTGAAAAAAGTATTTTGAAAATACGTATTTTGTATTTTGTACTTAAATATTTTTTTTTAAAAGTATTTTGCATTTGTATTTGAAATACAAAAAAATTACAAGTGTTTGTGTTTTGTATTTAAATACTTTTAATAAAGTATTTTGCACATCTCTGGAAGCAACCAACCTTGGATACCTATTTTTTGACCAACTTACTGGGTTTATATTACCAACATACGTTAACAAAGTTGACTTGTATAATTTTAGCAACAAACATTGCAGGCTCCCTCCGAAGCGAGTTACTCGGTTGTAAATAGCAGTAACTTGTTTAATTATAGCCGTTACGTTTTTTCAGTGTATGTAGTACAACCTCGATCGATTTCGATTGTACAAGGATTTTGTACTGTATTCTCAGCGGTTTAGGAAAATGACACCTGCGGCCGAAGAATGGCTGAGAAAGATATTTATTTGGAGGTTTGGGATGACGCTGTCGGAAATAGGCTATTATTCTACAAGATTTAGATCAGCAACCGAACTTAGGCCACACGGATCAGATGTCACACCACACGTGCTAAAAAAGCTCGAGCAAAAAGATTTTGACACAAATATATTTTATGGCAAGATGTTTCTGGCGAGCTCTTACTCTACTAATGGCAAATAAATCACAATTGAAACGTGTGTCGGTCACAGTCACATCACAGCGCAGCGCGCGTGGCCGCAACAACGCGCATTAATTGAACTCGGAGTTAGCCGCGGGTTCAGTTAAGTCGGTGATGCGGCTCGGTGATTGGTCGGAATGGCCGCCTAATGAGACGAGACATGCTCCTTCAGAAACTTTGTGGAGCTAGCTTTTACCCGCGACTTCGCTCGCATGGACATTTTAGAAAATGACTAGAATTTTTAAAATGCTGTAGAAGGCGTTCCCGTCCCCGTATATGTTCAGAATTGGGTCTAGAGATAAGTATCCCGTTCTCGTTCCCTTCCACTCCACTCGCACCCCATTTACTTACACTTTCACTTACAAATCACTATTACACTTACATTTTCACATACACTTACACTTACCGTCACCGTCCCCCTCCTACCGCCCCCTTCCCCTTCCCCGTCCCCTTGCCTAACTTCTTTTTGGTACAAATAAAAACTTACCAAACAAAAGTAGTAATGTATCACATCCAGCTGTCCAATCAAAGCTTACCTGAACTCCATTGTTTTTAGCCTATAGACCCGCAGATATGTGGTAATAAAAAACTTACAAGATACGCGCGAAAAACATAACCCTCTTGCAGTCGGGTAATAAATAATGATACTATTAAAAAAAAGTGTACAATGAACACTGAAGGAACAATATACTATGGCATTATGATTGATCGAGTCACAAACACAATATCTGAATGATAACATTGAAAAATGAAATTTGTAATCAAGAAAACTTAGTAACAAAATATAGTAGTGAAATAATATACTATACTTGAGATATAAATTTCAATAAACTTCAGTCAACGTCTTTTTGTACCTTGAACTATTCTGCCCGGATTCTGAGATACTACTTATCGGTGGTTTAACTTTACCGGAGGGCTCCACATTATCTGGTTTAAAATTAATTTTATTACTCAAAACCACACAATGTGGACTCCTTCGATAAAGTACCTCAGAAACCGGGGTTTAGAGCATAAAAACCATGATAAACGATTCTTTTGTTCCGCCCGATCATATTGTTGTGTGGCATGTAATGTAAATCTAATTCCTTGTTTATGATATACATGAAACGATATATAGCTGTGTGACGTGCACATGGTACACGTCAAAGGGCGCCTGTGGAATTTGATGAATGAAATCGAATCATGCCAATACCTAGCAGGCGGAGTGTTGTTAGAGGGAGGTGGGGGTGGGGTGAAGAGGTGCACCTGTGTAGCGGTTTGAGCGCTAGACATGTTCTGTCCACAACTATGTAAAAGTTAATTCATAACATCTTTGTTGGCACTCGATGATGCGTAATAGTACATTACAGCCGTGAACGGGAAGCTAGCGATTGCATTGTCGAGGATGGTTTGAAGCCCGAGCCGCAGGCGAGGGCTTTAATCATTCGAGGCAATGCAAGTAGCTTCCAGAACAAGGCTTGTATAGTGCTTTTCTCAAGAAATGCGAGGAAATAAAAAACTTTTCAATTGAAACTTAATTAAATTTAATTAATATTAAAATTTATATTATTCATGTTCGGGTAATTATTAAATGTAAATGTTATTATTCTTATAGTAATATACTCTGTGCGCACCATTTTTTTTATTGTATCGTTATTATAGTACCTATTAAATAATTTTACCTTTATAATATTAACTGTCTTGTCGTTGGCTTGCGTGCCAGAAAAAAGGAACTAAAGTTATGGCTGTATGGTGCAAATGTGCCTTTGCTTTTTTTGTTTTTGTGAACAGCTAAAACAAAAAAAAGAAGTTGCCGCAGACCACCCAGATCATCTTCGCACTGTACCTACTTCCCGCACTGGTGCTGGTGCGGGAAGTAAGTATTGAAATTCAAATTTAAATTTAGAATGTGATGAACCAGACCCCCTCGGAAATGTGGAACGCCCCGCATTCCTTTTTCAAATGGAATGATAAGATTTCAGAGCATAAGTGAGAAAAGATTCTTTACTCATGTGACTGTTGTACCTATAGCAGCAAACAAGTCCAGTGACCTCCCTGTGTGGGTACCTAATACACGGCACTTTAATTAAAGGCATTGACATAGTGCAAGTGCAACACAGATATTACAGTCGCTTAGGAACGCCTTTGTGTTCAGAATTCAGATCGTAGAGACGAGAATCGCCAGTGTGTAAGAAGCCTTAGTTAGACGCAATGCGTTTAGTCAGATTAGTCATTAGACTAACAATGGCATTACGAGTAACTGAGTAACAATGGCATTGCACTTCAATATCGTGGCAGTCAATGCCGATCGGATAGGATTGTCCTGTCTTATCTTTCGGAAGCGCCATATAGACCGATCGGGATACGTTTTTAGGTTTCAAAAATATTAAAGTTAGTTTTTTTTCGTATATAGTTTCTGCACCATTCACATAGCCTAATACATGAATTTGTGTCATTTTGGGTGGATGCATAAGTAATGATTTAGGTTTTGTCTTTTTAACACTATCGTACGAAACGAAAATTAAAGTTGAAAATTTTACTTTAATGATGATTACCAAGTTGTATCCGATGTACATGAACTTTTTGTGTCATCTTCGTCCACAGGAATACTGTTATTTGACTATTAAGTTCTAAAAAGTTGCCGTAGTACCTCCAAAAGAATATTACAATTGATTAAATAAGTGTCAAATGTTTTAGATCAATGGTATCTGTTATACAAAATATTTTGTGCCAAATTCATCAATGGCATTTTCAGCTTTTTTATTTTCAACAAAATATTATTTTCAAATTGTAATATTTTTTTGACAATGTTATTAATGTACTGGCCCCACGTCAGTTTCCATGAATGAAGATGACACAAACAAGGTTTGTACACTACGCAGGCTATCTTAAATACAATACTATGAATTTTTTTAACTTTAAATCAATTTTGACAGTTTTGAGTTCAATTATTTATAACCAACACAAATAATTGAAATTCTAAAGATGCATCGGCTAGATGTGACACAAAACGCAAAAATACACTTTATATATGCCAATGTATGGACAGGCAAGATTTAGAATAGAATAGAATAGAATAGAAATAGTTTATTATTAATCTCACAAAATACTTAAACACTAAAATAAAATAAATGAAAAGAGATAAAAAAAAAACAAAAAAAGAGATTAATAAAAGGCCCCTGCCTCAGCGTATGAATGCCGTGACGTTAGAGTAACGCCACGGCACGCTGCTATTCTGACGAATTACAACTACTACTACTACTATCTATGTTGGTTGTACCTTTCAACGCAAACATGTGACAGTGACAGTGACAGTTTTGGTGTGTGTGTGTGCAGCTGCGGCAGTGATGTTTTCTTTTCTTTTCATTACTACCTTAAGTTTCTAAGAATATTATGCATTTATTGGTGTTATGTGTCGTCATACGATTTCGTGCCACGTAAGCTTGCCACGTGGCGCCACGTTTTTAGAATTTCTGAAGGTTATACCCTCGAAATAACGTATCCCGATCGGTCTAATACTATCTCCAACCGTTACGTCACATGACGCGGGCCTAGAATTGACAACATTTCAAAATTTTAAGGTACCTGTTTTTATGAATATAATGAAAATTTATCGTTTTTTAGACAACACGTATTTTTTCTTTTCCATTTATTTTCATACATTACTGAGATATTAATTAACAGAAAACGGTTTATTCTAAAAGGACGTAAGTACATGATATAGGTAAAATATAAGCGATTCCTTTGCCATGCCTCTTAAAACGACAAATAAAAAAAAATTGTCTATGATGTGACGTCCATAGGGATGTAGGCACGCCAGTATTTTGTATCGATAATAATGGTATTTTTGTTTATTAGGAGAACCCTACACGCATGTTACTGTGATCCATCAGTATTTAATCATAAAAGAATAAGGGGCCTATTTCATAAAAGAATGTAGGACTACAGAATATTTACCATCATCATCATCATCATATCAGCCGCACGACACCCACTGCTGGGTATAGGCCTCCCCTAAGGATCTCCACGACGATCGGTCCTGCGGTCGGATTTACCATAGCAGTAGTTTATTGGGGTAGAATATGCTCCATTATTTTCATCTAATCCGGATTATCTCCTTACAAAATAATTTGTCTTATCCATGACTCGTGTCACAAAGTCTCTATTAGGCCGTCAAACACACGACGGAATCCCGATTCAGAATTCCGAATGGAATTTCGACAAATGTATGAAGATTCCGTACGGAAAAATCCCGCATGTGTGTGGCAGGCCCATAGATTTTGATTATTGTATTTATGATTATTGATTTAAGGTAGCAACTTGAACGAATGTGGTACAGCGGTGAATATTATTCAATATTATAATTCTAAAATACAATTTTAATAATGTTTTACGTGGTTTTTTTCTACTAGGTGTAAGTGGTGTAACCATGGACCCTAAAAGCTCCACGTAAAACATTATTAAAATCTTTTTCTATTAATAATTTATTGAGTAAATAAAAGCCTCTGAGGGCGCCACTTTCGGTCATACAACCGCCTTAAATGAGGGAAGACTGCCTGATTATAAGTTGTAAAAATGTTATTCATAAAATGTTACTCTATTAAATAAAATGTAGTTGATTTAAATACAAATAAAATTTTAATGGAACTATTAGGTAATCAATGATTACGTTGTAGTTGGTGAACTCGACCCTTACTCATTTTCCATTGAAAATAGTCGATAATAATTCGATACTTGAGCTGAGTCAATCAACAACACTATTGAGTTGAGGATGTGACATTTTGACATTAGACATACAACAGCCGCCGTACCGCCTAACTATGGCCTAACTCTATCGCTTTGACTCTGGCTTTGGTTTATGACGTCAGTGCACTGTCCGTCCTTGTCATCATGTTACAATATGACAAGGACGGACTGAGCATTGCTATCGCTCTGGCTAAAGCTTTGAGTTAGGGGGTAGGGCCCCAGACTAGCTAGCCAGCTGGAGTGTCAAGTTACAATGACTTTTTTTTTCTTTTGTGTGATTGATTCAATGCAAATGCATACACACTAGGAAGGCCTATATCGACCATTTTACACATTTTTTTAAATACCTCATTAAATAAGCAATCAGAAAATCTAAAAATATTATATTTGTTTACTGACTTCGAATCTCGAAATGGTTTTCGAGTTTTACTGCCTTGCAAAAAATGAAAAGTTGTCAATTTATGCCGGTCAGTCTCAACGCGGGCCTAGAATTTATGCCAGTCAGTCTCAACGCGGGCCTAGAATTTATGCCAGTCAGTCTCAACGCAGGCCTAGAATTTATGCCAGTCAGTCTCAACGCGGGCCTAGAATTTATGCCAGTCAGTCTCAACGCGGGCCTAGAATTTATGCCAGTCAGTCTCAACGCGGGCCTAGAATTTATGCCAGTCAGTCTCAACGCAGGCCTAGAATTTATGCCAGTCAGTCTCAACGCGGGCCTAGAATTTATGCCAGTCAGTCTCAACGCGTACCTAGAATTTATGCCAGTCAGTCTCAACGCGGGCCTAGAATTTATGCCAGTCAATCTCAACGCGGGCCTAGAATTTATGCCAGTCAGTCTCAACGCGGGCCTAGAATTTATGCCAGTCAGTCTCAACGCGGGCCTAGAATTTATGCCAGTCAGTCTCAACGCGGGCCTAGAATTTATGCCAGTCAGTCTCAACGCAGGCCTAGAATTTATGCCAGTCAGTCTCAACGCGGGCCTAGAATTTATGCCAGTCAGTCTCAACGCGGGCCTAGAATTTATGCCAGTCAGCCTCAACGCGGGCCTAGAATTTATGCCAGTCAGTCTCAACGCGGGCCTAGAATTTATGCCAGTCAGCCTCAGTCTCTATAGAGACCTTGACGATCCCTTCCTAAGAAACTATTTGACTGAGCGAGCGCGAAGCGTCTCCTTGAAGCGGAGACGCTTCGAAATGCAAAAATGCTTTCGTATGTCCGGATGTCAGGCTGTTCATTTTTGTCGATTCAGTTTTTCGAAAAATTATCAAAAATGTCAGAAACGCTTAACAGCTCACAGTATTATATTTAGTAATAAGATTAATCATGTAATGCGTTGCGTCTGTATAGTAAAATCTGACTGAGGCTGACTAGTTCAAAATTCATTTAACGGTAATTTAGCGACCTGTAACATTATGAGTTTTTTTTTTTTAATTTGAGATTTTTGCATTCACAATGCTTTTTTATATAATACTAAATAATATACTAGAAAAAATACGACTTGCACCAGATCAATACTCAGACGGGAACTGAGAACGGGAACTTCCCGTCTGAGTATTGATCTGGTGCGAGTCGTATTTTTTCTAGTATATTATTTAGTATTATATTATGAGATAAAATTAAGAAAATACACACATCAACTGAGAACTCTGATCCATCAATCTTTTAGAATGCTGATCAGATCAGTTGGGTGTGTAATGTGTATAGCGATCTGAATCTCCTCCATTCACTCCCTGGATGGCCATCATCAGATCACAGCACGGTACATCCCTGGCAGAAAACCAAGGCTTCAAAGTTACGTCGTTTGTATAAAAATAACACCTGTATCCCTAGACAAAGTTGATGAGTATATTAGCCCGAGCATTATTTTGTAGCTTCTTACGGGGAATGAAGCCATGCCGTAAGCGAGGAGTAACCCTTCTCTTCAAAGTCGATGCTTTTAATGGAAGTTCACTGTAAGTTGAATAAAAGTAAGTTAATAAAAAAATGCATCTTTTTATTATAAACTGACCACCGTGTTTGGATTGCGGACATACTTAAGTTATTTTACATTGTTTTTAGCTTTTACATTAGATTTTATAAACTTATCAATTTTATTATAATTACGTTATTTTAGAAACTAACATTTTTCATAATTGTTGTTAATATTTTATTAGTCGTAACCTTGTTGAAACACATTTTACTCTGTAGCTTATAAAAAACAGAGATAGTTTTTATACGACTGCAGAAAAATCAGAGAGTGTAATGTGTTCAGGGTTCATGTGTTGGTATGTATGTAAGTTTCTTTATTCTACCATAACTTCAAAATGCCTTTACGGATTTGAATGTACTACGCGTCATCATTGCCACTACCTCCCGGCCCGCTTCGTCATACCGCACCCTCTGCGTCGCCTCTCTAGTACGGCTAGCAATGCAAAGCTTAATTTTTGTTTCCGTTGATTTAATCATTACGTTTATTATTTGTGTTGTTATAATGATTAAAAGATTAAAGTTCCTACATAATAGCGAACCTAACTTGTTAGATAAATAAATGACACCCTTTGAACAAGAAAAAAATGAAAAACAGTTGAAAAACATGATTACTTTTTTGCCTACAGTACCGTTAGCTGTGACGTCATAACGGTCGTCGCCGGCAATGACGATGTGAACGCGTAGTATATAGAATCCTTACATCATCACGAGGGACACAGGCTTTATTTTCTTTTGAAAAAAAATGTATATGGCCACTGTACGACGCCACTTTCAAATATGAAAAATATTCATTGTGGGGGGTGTACTCTGTGCTATCTGAATTAATTTGGGATTTCTACGCAATCGATAGAAAAGTGGAAGTTTAAAGCTCGTGTCCAATTAGCGAACGTGGAAATCGTCATTACTCATTCATTGCCGTCGGAAATCGCATGTATTCGATTCGATGCAATTATTCGATACATAATACGTATGATAAAGCCAGACAAAATTTAATTCGTAAAGGGCGAACATAATTTGCATGAATATTAATATTAAGCCGTAGATTTTTGATTTATTTTAATTTTATGAATAAAATTGTAGCCGTTGTTTTGATTTTTATCGACTTCAAAAAAGGCCTCCTCCTTTTTCCATCTCTGTTCGTCTGTATATTTGTTTTTTTTTGTGTATGTCCACCGATTACTCAAAGACGGCTGGACCGATTGAAACCCGTATTATGTATATGCATGTTTCTCCGCAATTTTCTCACATTTGGCTGAGCCGATTTTTCTACCTAAATAATATACCTATACTGGCGGAAGAAAGGTAGTGTTGATTGGACAATGAGGTCGCTCAACATGGCCTCTCTTCTACGTTACTATCAGTCCAAATGGTAACGTGGCGTTTAGGTTCTAGGGGAGAGCGCAGGTCGTGAGGATCCCTAGAACAAGTCTGATTGTTAACCTGCCCGTGGTGCCGCCTGCTTTTTGATCTGGTTCCCTACGAAACAGATGTAACCAATTAACATTCAGGCGTACCCCATCTGTACCTATTATTCACCTCCTTACCTCTCCCGAATTCCTATCCATCCTGTCGGCTGACTCCTTCTCAGCCACCTTCTCCACCGGCAGAGAGGGGAGCGCACCGGTGGAGTAGCAGCTCCTCCTGCACTACGGCCTGTGCAGTTGATCGCCGTAAGGGGGGATGAAGGAATCCTGGAGGGTTGAGTGAAACGGGGTCGGCGGTAGTACCCTTGTTTACACAACACGCCCTCTTTGGTCTGGATTTCACCCGAAACGGTAGCCTTTCTGGGTAGCGCCAGGGAGGAAACGGTCACGCGTCCCGTTAGAGGGCCGCGGCGAGGTGTGGGAAGGTCCGGCTTGCCGGATGGTTAGGGCCATGCTGACGAGGTAAGAAGTGGGTGGAGCCACTGGGAAGCTGCTTGAACCGGCAACCCAGCCACCCACTTCGAGCCTCCGATGTCGCGCCCGAGCACCAACTTCCTGCACCTATATTCGGTCGGTAGTTCTAGTGCACTCTGTTTTTGATACAGAGGGCACTCCCAAATGTGCGGGCTCCATGGAGGGTGGAAAGCCGACCGGACGAAGTTTACTTTACTTTAACATTATGGACCATTCACTGTTCAAAACACCGCGACCTGGCTCTGCCGGGTCACTCTCTCGTGGGACGGACGAGCAATCCGAAGTCCCACGTGAGACCAGTACTCCCGAAGGGAAACCGGAGGGACCACATCAGGGGGACGCTGAGAAATCGGCACCCTCTGAACCAACCACACCTGCCTCGCAGGACCAAATACAGCTGGCCATCGACAGCCGATGGACACTGCCTGACAAGCCCGGGCGACGACGCAGACACTCTAAGAAGGGTGTAAGCGGCGTTCCGGCCCGGGACGGTCAGCCACAGTCCGATCGGACCTCAGCAGGCGGCAGGAAGCGTGGAAAGGTTGCGACTGACACTCGCAACCCCTCCACGCAAACTGACGCTGGCTCCGGCGGTTCGATCGCCAGTAAGCCGTCGGGATCGCGGGTGGTGGCCTCGCCACTGCCAGCTAGTATCGACGCACAACCGGGGGGAGCATCGGGATCGCAGGTTGAGGCCAGGGAAGGACGGGGAAACCTGTCTGGACCTGCGTTACTCCCGGCTAGTACCGAAGCGAACCCCGGGACGACGACGGGAATGGGATCGGGAGGAGAGATACTGGAGGGAAGGCGGGGAAACCCACGACCATCCAAGTCGATCCGTCGCGCTCCCAAACCCGCCCATCGACGGGAGGTCTCTAAGGCCTCTCCCACTAACATCCCAGTTGCAGGTGCTGCTGCGCGGCCAAAGCCCAAAGCCAAAAGGGCCCGCTTCGACGAGACGATCTCTCCTCGTGGCGAGTCCAAGAAGCTGAAGGCCGGGCCGCCGAGGACTTCGACTGGGACCCTCTCTTACGCTGCAGCAGTGACCAAACCCAAAGAAGTCAGGTTTGCCATCACATCTCCCTCGGGATACATCTCGGCGGAGGTGGCGGGGCGGATCGAGGCAGACATGGAGGAGGCCATGCTGCAGCTGATACTGTCGGGCGCCTACGAAGCAGGCAATGTTGCCTTTTGTGGTAAGCCGACCTACAAGGACGGGTGTCTCCATCTGGCGGGCACCAACAACACTACCTTGGAGTGGACGACGGAATGGGCAAAGGGACACCGTATTCCGGACGTGGGTGAGCTCGCTGTTTTTAGAGCTGAGCAGATCCCGAGGAAGGTCCGGTGCGGTTTCGTTCTGCCCAAACTGTGGAACCGCGAGCAGGGAATGGTAGGTAAAGTCCTGCACTTCTCTAATCCCGAACTCCAGGTGCAACGATGGCTCCTGAACGGTTTCCAGACCCAGGAGTCCACTCAACGGACGTTCGTCATCGTGTCGGTGCCGGAGGACATCGTGCCGGTGATCATGGCCAAAGGTCGCCGAGTTAGCTTTCTCACCGGCTCGGTGTACCTGAGGTTCAGGAACGCCAAGGGGAAGTATGTCGAAACGCCACCTACCGACGACCCCCGCGTGTCCCCCGGTGACGACGCGACGACGAGCACACCCATACAGGCCGCACCAGTAGTGGCCGCTGACA
The DNA here is from genome assembly GCA_950108535.1 of Agriphila straminella. NCBI lineage: Eukaryota > Metazoa > Arthropoda > Insecta > Lepidoptera > Crambidae > Agriphila > Agriphila straminella. The sequence goes on along the minus strand of OX467303.1, from coordinate 1,053,048 downwards.
CCGCCGAGCCAGCCACGGCAACGATGGACATCGACGCCGCGGCTACCGCCGGTCCCTCCTGCGGTGAGGCCTCGCCCAGAAGTGAGGAACTCCTGCGGGGGCTTGACGAGTTGGACCTGGAGGACGTTGTCTGTGAAGATGGCGTCCCCCTCTAGTAAAGCCCAACTCCTACAAACCAACCTCCAGCACAGTATGACCGCAACGGCTCAACTACGGCGCTGGCTGGAGACCAACACGACGACGATCGCACTGATCCAGGAGCCGTGGATTAGAGACGGCACTGTGCGAGGACTCTCCAGTATCGGAGGTAAGCTTATACAGGCCGCAAGTGGTAATGTAAGATCGTGCATATACATATCTAAAGATATCAGAACACAGCCTTTACTAAATTTCTGTTCCAGAGATCTAAGTACTATAAAACTGACAATTAACAATCAGGAGTTGGTCCTGGCATCAGCATACATGCCTGAGGGGGAGCGCGCGCCACCTGAGGAGGTAGCATCGCTCGCTCGCTACTGCAGGGATAACAACACTGAGCTGATAATCGCTACAGACTCCAATGCCCACCATCCGCTGTGGGGAGAGGAGAAAAGCAACACTAGAGGTAATGAACTTGTGGAATTTCTACTAACAACCAATCTAGAAATCATCAACATAGGCAATAAACCGACCTTCGTCGCTAGGAGGTGCAGAGGGACGATTGTTGACCTAACACTTGCAACACCGCTAGCGGCATCCATGATAACGGACTGGCACGTCTCAGACGAGGCCTCATGTTCGGATCACAGGTGGCTACGTTTCAACCTTCAGGTACCTACCATCACTATTGATCCTAAAAGGTACCCAAGGAAGACAAACAGACAGCAATACAGAACACTCCTAGCAGAGAAACTAGACACAAGCTGTGATAGGAAGGCTTTCCCGACCGCTGCGCAGCTAGAGGAACAGGTAGTAAAATTTACCAATACCGTAACACAATGCTTCGAAGAAGCCTGTCCCCTAAGTACTCCTGCCCCAGAGGGCCCCGGAAAACACCAATGGTGGGGACCGGAGCTTGAAAGGCAGCGTGAGAAGGTGAGGAAAAGGCTAAACAGAGCAATGAATACCTGCAACGACCATGATTGGGACAAGTACAAAGACGCAAAAGCTGAATACAAACGAAAAATCAGATACTGGAGGACTTCCTCCTGGAGGAATTTCAGTAATGAGATAAGCTCCACCAAACAGGCAAATCGGGTAAGGAAAGTTTTGTCGAACCAGGGTCCTGGCCCGCTAGGCAACCTAAAGAAACCGGACGGCACGATGACGCGCTGCCCGGAGGAGACAAATGCTATCCTGATAGAGACCCACTTCCCAGATTGTCAACTAGTACAACAGGTAATTTGGCAAGACCAGCCTGTACAACCCACTGAAGACTGTTGGCGCTATGCTGAACATGTTGTAACACCTGAAAAGGTAAGAAGTGCTATTAAGGGCTTCTCCCCTTTCAAGGCGGCTGGAACGGACAACATCTTTCCGGCACTACTACAATGGGGAGGGGAGCAAGTAATTCCAGTCCTCACTCATTTGCTACAAGCCTGCTTGGCTCATCGATACACTCCGCACCTGTGGAGGGAAGTTAAGGTAGTGTTTATACCTAAACCAGGTAAACCCGACTACACAAATCCGAAGGCTTTCAGACCGATCAGCCTCACAACCTTCCTTTTGAAGACTATGGAAAGGGTTTGTGAATGGCACCTACGAAGCGGAGCGTTGGTCAACCTCCCACTACATAAACATCAGCATGCTTACAGTGCTGGAAAATCAACAGAATCAGCTCTTCATCAACTAGTCGGTAAGATAGAGGAGGCTCTCCAAAATAAACTTATCTGCTTAGGCACCTTCATAGATATAGAGGGCGCTTTCGATAAAACAACATTCACCAGCATCGAGGCAGCACTAGTGAGACACGGTGTTGATAAACAACTCATAGACTGGATCGTGAATATGCTACGCAACAGAACGGTACAGGTATCAGGGGACGTCGGCCAAAGGGCCCTGGTGGCGAGAGGATGCCCCCAAGGAGGTGTGCTCTCTCCACTTCTGTGGAACCTGGTGGTGAACGACCTGATTTCCCATCTTAACTCTAACTATTTCTACACTATAGGATATGCGGACGACATTACCATACTAAGTATAGGTAACCAGGCTGGCATAACCTGTAACACCATGCAAGCAGCCTTGAAGAAGGTTGAGGAGTGGTGCCAAAGACACGACCTGACCGTCAACCCCACGAAGACGGAAATGGTAATGTTCACAAACAAACGCCTGGTAGGCGAATTCCGTCTGCCGAAACTGTTTGGAACTACACTACAACTCTCTAACGAGGTAAAGTACCTAGGCATAATCCTAGACAGTAAACTGAATTGGAACAGCCACTTGGAGCACAAGACGCAGTCCGCCAGCGTCATCCTATGGCAGTGCCGAAAGATGATTGGTAAACGCTGGGGCCTAGCACCCAAACTATTCCTTTGGCTATACAACACGATCATAAAACCCCTGGTAAGCTATGGATCTGTAGTATGGTGGCCAAAAGCCGCCCAAACCACTGGAGCCAAAAAGCTACAAGGACTACAACGTCAGGCCTGCTGCGCCCTCACTGGATGCATGAGCACAGCTCCCACAGCTGCTCTAGAGGTAATGCTGAACCTAACACCACTGCATCTCCACATCCAACAGGAGGCAGCCAAAACAGCGTTAAGACTAAAACAACTGGGATCTCTAAAATTTGAGAGGGTAAAACATCTCAGAGGACTACTGGAGGACTGGCTCAACACCCCTCTTATTGAAGCAGCATGCGACAAAGTTAAGCCAACCTTCATTTTTGACAAAAAATACAGAATACACCTGATAGATGACATCAGCTCCAAGAAAAAACATAAGGCTCTCTTGATTTACACTGACGGCTCCAAGACCTCATCGGGTACAGGGTCGGGTGTTTTCTCAGAGGACCTCAACATACAAATTGCATTCCCCTTAAGCTCATACAACACGGTCTTTCAGGCTGAGTGCGTGGGCATAACAATGGCGGCTAAGGCAATCAAAACAAGGGAGGTAAAAGACCGCGACATTTTAATTCTCTCTGACAGCAAATCCGTCCTACAGGCTCTCCAGGGCAGTCGCATCACATCGAGCCTTTTACTTGAGTGTCATCATGCCTTAAATACAGTAGGTGCACTTAATACTATTACTATCCAATGGATCAAAGGTCACAGTGGATCGCGGGGAAATGATGCAGCCGATGAACTGGCTAGGCGCGCATCTGGTTCGACGCCTGTTGGCCCAGAGCCGATGGCGCCTATCCCGACAAGTTGGTTTGCAAGTAAGATCCGTGAACACACACTAGAATTACACCAACAGAATTGGAGCTCGCTGGACTCGTGCAGACAGGCGAAACTCGCACTACCGCGCGTGGACGCTCGTCTATCCAGGGCTCTGATACAACTGTGCAGACCGCAACTTCGCCTGGTAACAGGCGCTATTACTGGTCATGGACAATTTAACAGACATCTCTTTAACTTAGGTGTCACAGACAGTCCCTTATGCAGAGGATGCATGGAGGAAGAAGAAACAGCCGCCCACGTACTGCTGGAATGCAGAGGGGTGGCCTCCTACCGGGCGAGGTACCTCGGCTCGCCGGGCAGCGTCCAGGAAGCGATCACGAATGTGAAAGCCCTTGGAGCGTTCCTGGCTGAGCTGGGCTGGCTGGAGTGATCCGGCCGCACACCCTCCAACGCAAAATAGGCGCAATAGACGTCGAGTTGCGGAAACCGCCTGCATTGACAAGAAGAAGAAGAAGAAGAGACCTATACTAACTACCTAACCTAATACAGAAGGTGTCTAAGTTAAACATTTGTTGAACACCCTAGTGTTTTAACATCGTTTGTGGTAAGGCCGAATAAGTTTGGCGTTGCCCATATGAAGGTATATTACTTCAGGTAACTACCATACAAGCTGCCGTATTTTGGTAGCGGGCGCTCGCTAAAATATTTCTACATTCAAAGCAATTTCTAGGTGCATCGTTGAATCTCGCGTACAAAAGGGATCCCGGCTGCACTGCCTGGAGCAATTTGATTGGTGAGTGGCGGGCGTCATCACGCGCAGACAATAAACGTAGATACGACGGATTTCATGCATTTTAATCACCGACGTGAAATCTTATAAGTTTGACGCCAGTCTGTTCTGTGACTTTGTAGATCTATGTGGAACGGACGGAGGGGTTTGTTTAGGGCTGTTGAGCCCAATATATTCCTAATTATCGAACTTGGCCTATGTTTGATTCAACGATAAACAATCAAATATTCTTTATTTTGAGCAGATAAAAATATATGTTGAAGTTTCGATAACGATCTTGATTATTTTACGGTTAAACATACGATATTCGTATCTTCACTCGACTAAAAAATATGCAAAGACAAAGAAAATTTTCAGTAATTTTATAGTTTTTGGATAATACTTAAAGTTTATCAATCCCTTATTCACGATAAATATATAGAATAATAGGTAATGACATATAGAAGAATGTTCATCGGTTACTTTTTCAAAAAGCGTCTTTATGCTCAAAATAACAACAAAAACCTTGAAAAAATTAAAAAGTGAGGTTATTTTCATTACTCTTCACACGTAAAGAAAAAGACAGAGACAGAGTTTTTGGAATATACTGACCTTAAACAAATAAGTAAGCGAGCTCGAAGCGCGAGCGAACCGTCTCCATTTCATTCTGGGCAGAAATGCTTTAGTGTGTCTGTCCAGCTGTTCCCGTTACAGGTTGCATTTCTCAACCGATTGTCGTGAAATTTTGTAAGCAGGTTCGATAATTATATGTTTTTTTTGTCGATTCAGTATTTCCAAATTTTTCAAAATGTCGGAAATTTCAGCACAGACCATACAACAAATGTAGTATATTTCAGCAATTTCAAAAAATGTAGGGACGGGTGAAAAATAATGAAAAAATACAAATTTCCTGTGCCACAATCACAAGGGAATTTCATTTCACAGCTCACAGAGCCACTACTTTGAGTTACTCAAAACTGAACTATAGCTGCGCATTGCACAATGTTAAAAGTCTAATTCTGTGGTACAACAATCCGTGAGTTGAATGGTGGAAGTACGTACCTGCCGTTCTGCGGGCCCACGTTGCCGTCGTGGAAGGAGGAGCTGGCGCTCAGGTCGCGGTCCGCGATCTGCCCGCTCTCCATCCCCAGCGGCGCGATGCATTGCGCTGCAACACAAGCACATCTCAACATCCAAGCCTCATAGATTAATCACTAACGGCCCGGCCACAGCCAGCGCGGCAGGCGCCGTTCAATAATCACTGCGCGCTATCTCGATGGCGGCCTCTCAGCTCGTCGTCACGACCGCGCAGTGATTACCAAACTCGCTTGCCGCTCCGCCTGCAGCGCTGGCAGTAGCCGGGCCGTAAGGCCGCCTACGCACCGACAACAGGTGCCTTAATTATAATAATAGACATTTATTTCATCACACACAAATAACAACATAAACTGCTTCGAGTGTGTGATCTGAAGCCTAAACTAGGGCGACCCTGTATTTCAGGTCTCCAGAGGGCCTAGCCAAAGTAACATTTGCAAATCTTCGTTATCGCTTCGCTTTCGAAACATGTATGGGAATGACATAAGGTTTCGTTAACTATCGAAATTTAAAACGTCAAATCCATACATGTTTCGAAGCGAAACGATAACGAAAATTTGCAAATGTTACTTTGGCTAGGGGGGCAGGTCCTCACCAGGTCCTAACCAAATTAGCGCCTAGATAGGTACATCTGTGGCCCTACCATGAGTTGATGCAAACTGTTTACGCTACCGTAAACTATCGAATATACTGCTCACAGTCAATAAGAGTACTTGTTGAAAGCTCTTCAGGTAAGCGACAATGAAATTTACAAATCTGCCCCTTTGAGCTTATAAGGGACAAGCGAAAAAAAAATTTGTCCATCAGCCATTTTTGATGTCCCCACTGCTGGGACACAGGCCTTCCTTATGGGTGGTAAGGAGGATGGGCCATAACCCACCACGCGGGCCTAATGCGGATTGGTGGGTGTTAACGACTGCAAATGCAGCCGGGACCAACGGCTTAACGTGCCCTTCGAAGCACGGAGGAGTTCGAGATAATACATTTATGGTCACCCATCCCATGACCGACCCTTGCGAACGTTGCTTAACTTCCGCAATCGCTGGGCCAGGCGCTAAACCACTGCGCCACCGATCTTCACTTATCAATCCACCCTCGAAAAAAATTTTAAACAATTCGAATTCGCATAGCAGGTTAAGAAAATAAACAGCAAAAAAAGATTTAAATAAAAGACTAAATAACAGTAATGCAAACTGAGCTACTTTCGCCAAGGCTATTAGAAAGTGAAAGTGTGAAAGTGAAATAAGCTTTATTCAAATAAACTTAATTATTAAGTACTTTTGAATCGTCTATATTTTTCTACCACCCGTTCCAGACTTTTTTAGCTGACAAGAAGAACGGGCGCAAGAAACTTATCAGCTGTAACAGCCATAAGTAACGATATTTACAAACTTGAATATATCGTTACCAGATAATTACAACAGGGTGACAGGATTATTGGCAACAACATAGACTTATTATATTACTTCAACAAAGTTCTTATATTAGCAAGTTATGTGTTACATCATTTCCACGCATTTTGATCTTTAAGATAATCGTCAACTTTATAATAACCTTTACCCATGAGCATTTTTTTAACATGGTTTTTAAATTCATGCAAAGGAAGATCAATCACTTGTTGTGGAACTTTATTAATAAAGGCTATGCCTTTCCCCATAAATGAACCTCTCGTTTTTGCAAGCCTATCTTGGAACGGCAAGTTTATCTTTATTTCTTGTATTAAACTGGTGAATGTTGCTGTTCTTATCAAATGAATCATAGTGTTTCCTTACATAAACTAAATTTTCATAAATATATTGGCCTGCCAAAGTAAAAATATTTATTCATTCTCTCAAGGAGAATTATAAATTATCTCAAGGTATCTTTCCGCCGTAGATTGTATATGGCGCGAACAGCTCTTTTTTGGAGTACAAAAATATTTTCAAAACTGGCAGCTGAGCCCCACAATAGCAGTCCATAAGACATTACACTATGAAAATAACTAAAGTATACTAACCTTGCCGTTTCAATATCAGTTAAATTATGATTAATTGGATTATTAGATTAATTGGATGACACCAACATGTCTTATCTCTTGCATCGAAATGGCCAAATACGGCAAGCTGTTAGTCCCAGCTTAGATATCAATCGTAATCAATCTGCGTTGTACCGGCATATTGTTATGGGATCGTGTCGGTCGGCTACAGTAGCTCTGTCCTAGTATTTCGCCATATGACTCGGCACCCCAGGCACAGACTTCATTGTTAGATGGTCTGTGGACTCAGGATAGGACACAATAGGCTGATGGGATTGATTGAACATTACCTCAGTCAGACAGATATACGAGGGTGGATTGATAAGTCCATGACTTTTTAATGAAGAAAGACTTTTTTCGGAATATTTCGTTTTAGATCTCTACATAATCTTATTGTAGCTCTGCGTATTCTGTCCAACGAAGTTCCTACCTCTTTAACCCATTATTTTTTTCTTTCATCGCCTGAAAACTAGTAACTGAAATGAGGGCCCATTTCAGATACCACATTTTGGCTTGATGAAAATCTTTTTTTTCATCTTCATTCGATGAGTTTTGATGTCATGAGTGCCGCCGAGAGGGTCGACAGGGTCATTAAGAAAAGTTGGAAGTCGCTTGAGCTTTTTGTTTCCAAAAGTATCTTTAGCCGAATTGGAAAAAAATGTAGTGTAAAGATGCCTTACGGAGTTTCTTTTTAAGACACAAAAATAAATATAGGTAGGTAATGAAAAAAAAGTAATTCTTCTTTTCAAAGTCATGGACTTATCAAACCACCTCCTCGTATAAAGTACTTGCATGGCAGATTTTGCATCTTGAATAGTAGCCCTTTGAACTATTGAAGTGGAATAAAGTAACACATATACACACATACAGACATAGACACATGAATCCTGAACACAATCCCTCCGGACACTAGGTTCCCAAAACTTCGGTCCCATGGGTGGGATCCGCATTTTTTTTGGGCCATCGTGTAAAAACAATATTTTGCTAGTAATCACCGATTCATTAAAGTTCATTGACAAGTGCATCTTTCACGAACACAGAATAACATATTTTGCTTTTATTTATCGAGTGTCCGGGGTGTGTGATGAACAGTGTTGGCTGGCAGTCGCGGTGACAGATCGTGTTATCACGCCCATTAGCGGCGCAGGCGCACGTCACCGCGCGCACTCATAATCAAGCGCTGACCGAAGACGCCACATAACAAAGTCAACCTAACAGAAGCACCAATCTGTGCGTATTTGAAGAATCTCACGTCCCGTTTGATTTGCTGCGCTAGGGGGCTACCACAATGCTGACAGCAGGTTATAGTGGATAGTTTGGCGTGTGCAAACATGAGGCTGTTGTTCACGACTACGGCTTACTACAGTTTAAGGTTAAACCGTATCAGATAATCGACTCAAACAAAACCGCAGCATTGACCGAGCGCGAAGCGCCTCCGTTTCAGCTTGGGCAAAAATGCTTTAGTATGTCATCTAGAGGTCGCATTTTTGAACCGATTCTCATGAAATTTTGTGAGCAGTGGCCCTTCCATGAGTTGATGCAAACTATTTACGTTACCGTAAACTATCGGATATACTGCTCACAGTCAGTGCGAGTGAAAAAGACAAAACGATAGTTTACGGTAACGTAAACAGTTTGCATCAACTCATGGTAGGGCCATAGGTCTAAACAAAACAGCTCACAGAGTTACTGTATTTAGATTGTCTGATTTGTTTAGATAGATTGTCTGTATTTATGTAACATCTATGTGTGCATGAACCAGGGATTGATATCGTTATTTTTAAATGTGACGTTTTTTTACCGTTACTTTTAACATTATGTCGTTATGTCAATAAATAACGTTACTATAGACAAAGTTACAATGAAATTAACGTTATTTCAGTAAATAACGTTAATTTTAACGTTATTTCTTACTTCTTTTACCGTTACATTAAAAATAACGTTATTCCAATTAATAACGTTACTTTTTTACCGATACTTTTACCGGAACTATTGTACCGGTAAAGTTTAACGCTATATTTAACGGTAATTTTACCGGTACAATAATTTTAACGTTATTTTTACCGGTAAATTTATCGATAAAATGTTTTAACGGTATTTTTTGTGTATCGTTATTTTTTTAACGGTATTTCAATGCCTGGCATGAACGCGTTTTGTTCCGAGCAGCATTTCTTGTGACTTTATACTTAGTGCCGAACTGTGGACGCGACGCCCGAGAGACGTATCACAGAATAAATAATAGTATACCTACTAGCGGACGTATCGCCCATCTCTCACACTCCAATATTACTTTTTTGACGTTATCAATTTACTGTCCGACACTATTATCGAAAGTTCAGAAACAATTATAAGGTCAAGTTGATTAGTCCAAACGGTACCTACTTGAGTTTCTTATACTTGCCAAGTAATGGTAAAGTTCAAACCTATGAGAATCCCAATCCAGATAGAATCATAAATATATAAATTCTTAGTATAATTCTAAATTGAGAACTAGTTTCCATCTGGATTCAGGCATTGGAAAGAAATGTTTAAAAATTTCATACATCTGATAACACCTTGTCGATAACGTTTTCTGTCGCAGACAGATTCTCTTGGATATTGATGATTTCTAAGAAATCCATCCTATTTTAGAAGCCATGATTTTTTACAAATATTTATGTGACTTATAAAAATACAACACAAAATAGAACTTCAATTGAATTCGCAAAGGCAATGCCAGCACAGCGTACAATAAAGAGGTTATTAGACCTTCCTGAATGACGGATCCGATATTCAGTCGCTTCTAAATTCAGAGTAGTTTAATTGCATTCAGGAAGATAAGATCCGATTTAAGCGGGTATTAGACCTTCCTGAATAACGGATTCGATATTCAGAGTCGAATGCGATTACACTCTCCTAAATTGCTTCCGATTTAGCATCCGTTACGTCGGAGACCATTTCATCCTGAAAACGGATGCTAGCTAAATAAAATAATTCTACCTTCCTGAATGCAATTTAACTTCTATGAATTTAGAAGAGACTGAATATCGGATCCTGTATTCAGGAAGGTCTAATAAGCTCTTAAGATAGCAATCGTCCCACTACCAGCAGCGACAGCACACATACATAGTCGCATCGCACTACAAACGCCGCTCCGCGACACTCAACACATTTAGTATTCAAACGCCATTGTCCCGGAAATTAATTTTATACTCGCCACTACCGACCGGCACACTGCCGATGGACGACAAAATTGATCGGAACCAACCAACAGTACGGGTTCCGTCCAAACAATAACCAATTTGTATCTGACAAACATAGCGTTTTAAGCAGATAAGACTCGTCCTGGGACTGACTAACAATACTTTTTTTATTTTACGATATTGTATACAAAAACAGCCTATATAATTTGCATTAAACCGGCCGAAATGGGCCTGCCTGCCTAGCACCTTTTCCGGAAAAACAATCTACAATGGTAAAATTCATCTCAAGGAAAACTTTCCTGAAACGAGCAGTGCCAAATAAAGCCCATTGTGGGGTGCCCCCTTTGAACAAAAGACAATCGCTTATAGGTCAAATGCAAATAGAATTCGCTTGTTGCGTGTGGCGGGCGCGGGCCGCGGGGTGATCGCGCCGGAACAAATTGCAAACGTCATGAAGGCAGTTTTGAATATTAATAATAATGAACAAACAACAAATGATCCGCAAGGCTCGTACAGCGCGCGACATGTGCGTGCGGCGCGCGGGACTCGAAGCGCTGAGCTTGTGCGTGCCTCTGCTCTAGCGTGACATGCGGTCGTCTAATGAATAATAAACAGCGTACTGGCGACTCGCTACTCATTCATATCCATCCACGGAAAGCAATATTCTTTTGTACATAATACGATCGAGATGTCCGATAACCGACTGCGATATCGGCTTTGCCTTTTGTACGTTTGGAAGGCACGGTGGCGAGGCACCACACACACTCTGCCCAGTATTATTTTACTCTATGCCTCGCCGCTTCGAGCTCTTGGTCTAGCGCAATTTCAGGGCAATCCATCACTCTCTTTATTTTCATTTGACCGCTTCCAGAACCTAACGTTGTTTTGAGAGATTACAAAGTAGGTAATTTAGTCAAAATGGAGGACAAAACGACCGTTTTTCATGCTTTATCTCCAAAGTTTAGCGAGATAGGAATCTAAAATAGGATGGTTTTTTTTGGCGAAATTGATGTTCGAAATAAAGCCTTGTTTTAAGAACGGTGAACATTGTTATCAGCTGTCGAGTATCGTTCCTATCAAGCGAGGTTGACTGTTGGGTTATACAGGGTGTACTTCTTTCAATAATTTGTGTTTTTTTAAATAATCATGTGGATTCGATGCGACAATAGGTATAGATCTGTAGGCGCGGGTTAGGCGGCGCGGTCACGCGGCGTCGCGGCCGCGCACGACATAAAAACACTTCGCGTGATGTTGCCGCCGGGACTATTATTTTAATTACTTTCATTGTACGGGGGGATCGTTAACGTTGCCTTTTTTAAAGGCCCAGTAGTTTCCAGGACGAATGTGCAGCGACGTATCGGGCACACGACGTAAACAATGCCCGCCGGTAATGAGTATCCGAACGATCCGGCGGTAATTACAGTACGGCGCGCCCGGAACGCCGCCGGCAGAACCATGGAAACACACTGTATTCGTCAAACAGCCTTTTTAAATGGAAGTTTTTTAGGTCCATTTAGAAAATCGATATTGGCTCGTAATAAAATAATACAAGAAGCGGGCGGTGGCGGCACGTTTTCACGTCGCGTTTAATTTGTCGCCTGCGCCCGTCGGGACACGGGCGACACGGCTCACTGCAAGAGCCTTGAGTACGTCTCGCCGTCTGTACTTTGTAGTAAGTACGCTCTGACGACGGGTGCACTTACCCAACGTCGGACCGTTGTCGTAAAAGACGACACGTTTCATTTGTGCCTAATTCGTAGCTACTTATTTTATTGGTCAGTAAATTGTTGTAAACTCTATCAAGCTATTACGGTGTCATTTAACTTGGAAGTTTATTATTGCTTTATCGTTTCAATATTGTACGTAATTAGAGTTAGTTTTCGACAGCTTTGACAAGAAACTATTAGTTACGAGACTAAAATTACTTCCTGTGGCTATTTAAGTAAGTAATGCAAGACAAGAAACTTCGTTTGATCAATGAATTGTGGTATAAGTAAGTTATAGCTTGCGTACATAAAATATCCACAAAAGTTTCGTTACTGTGCCATATCTCGCCGTACAAGGAGGATCTACGGTTTGGCAATAGGATGTGCGCCTACAAAATAAGCCGCACGTATCGAGATCATAAATCCATTTATGACTCGGAAAGGTGCGCCTTACAGTGAATAAGTTACAGAGCGGCCGTGCCGATATCGATGTCAAAATCCGATTGCATACCTCATGGCGGGGTGCGCGTATGAAACAATTTGCAAGTATAAATGACGGGCGAGGGACGGCGGGTGCGGGGCGCGGGGGAGAGGCGGACGGGAGGGGGGAGGCGACCGCAATTAGGCCCGTTAATGCACGCCGGCCGACCTTACCCCGCGGAACACCCCGCGAAAGTGCCTCGCCAAGAAACACACACTATTCTATACCTTAGCACGAATTTATCGAAACTGAATCCAGAATTATGTAAAATGCTTCCCAAATATTTGGGGTCAGCCAATACAATATATTTAGCTAGAACAGTGATAAAATTATAGCTTTTTAGCGGCCGGTTTCATTTGACATACATTGCTACTTTTCTTTGGTATGTTTTTTTTACCCCAAAAAGAAGAAGCAATGTATCACATTCATATGTCAAATGAGACCGGTCGCTAGGTGGTTTCTAATTAGATAATCAGCCCGCGGGCCTGGCATTGTAATTGTAACTGATGCTTTCCTTATCCGAGTTGTTGGAGTTATGAGTTTTCTCACTGAAAATATTAATTTAAACTGAATGAGGTAGTATATATTTATTTATTTTGTAACTTGTGAAGCAAAAGCGGATGACAGCAACAGAATTTGAAACGATATTAATTCATGGAAATTTTGACTGCATCTAACTTTTGGATGTTGACTGTAGGTACATTTGTTATATTACTTACAAGATTTCGAAGCACAAAATACCTATATGAAATATATATTCGATTCTAACTCAATTTGGTAACTAAAGATTCATTTGTTTGGATTGGACATACATTGCAGTTGGAATAATTTCTAATTACTTACAATAAACTCCGTCGAATTCATAAGCAGATCAGTCAACAGTCAAGTAACAAAATAAATAAATATATACTACCTCATTCGATTTAAATTAATATTTTCAGTGAGAAAACTCATAACTCCAACAACTCGGATAAGGAAAGCATAAGTTACAATTACAATGCCAGGTCCGCGGGCTGATTATCTAATTAGAAACCACCTAGCGACCGGTCTCATTTGACAGATGAATGTGATACATTGCTTCTTCTTTTTGGGGTAAAAAAAACATACCAAAGAAAAGTAGCAATGTATGTCAAATGAAACCGGTCGCTAAATAGTTTCTATTTAGATAATCAGCTTGCGGTTTAGGTGATTGATTGACCCCCCCAATACTTATTTGGGCATGTACTCACAGGAGCATCTTAAAAGATAATTGAGCACTAGACACAGAAACATTGCACTAGACAATAATAACAAAAAGTAAAAAACTCAAGATGATATTTTTAGGTTAAATCAGTATCCGATTCGATCATGCTAACTAAACAAACAAGAGAAGAAAAAAACCGGTCAAGAGCGAGTCGGACTCGAGGGTTCCGGTACCATCATAATAAAAATACACTGCGGTGTAGAATATTGCAGTTTTAGATCAGCGCCATCTCTTGACCGTAAATTAGATAAATTCCACTAGGAATTAATGTAATTTTTGTTGATGATTTCCGAAAAAAATTGCTATAATAGAGACATCGTTTTATTTTTCGTGTAACGCATAGAATAATTTCAGATTTTTGCCTAGGCAAACTTCGGACATGATACCTCACATGCCCTAGTACCTAGCGCCACTTCGAATTTTTAAGATTTTAAGACCCGCTTTTCAGTCCCTGTTGCAAAATAAATAATTTTTTTCTTTCTTATTTGCAAAGTAGTTGGGCAAACTTCATCTAAAACTATCCTAAACAAGTTAATAGCATTAGTAGTTTTGACAGACAGACAGACAAAGTCGCACCATAAGGGTTCCTTTTTACCATTTTGGTACGGAACCCTGAAAATTTAATTAGAACGGTGGGAGGCTTAACCTTAAATCAATACACGTGTACCGTATTTTATTGTGCCTTTTAGATCTTTTTAATATTATATTTTTGTTATTATTAATGCTATCTACCTACACGGTATTATTACTAATTGGTAGCTTTTCATAATAAAGAGTACTTACTAAGCTTTCATAATAAAGAGTATTACCTATTATGAAAATAAAAAGAAATCAATTATTTGAAATACTTAGGTAGGTACCTACTCGCGGGAAAAAAATAATCCTGTTGCCGCTGCAAGTCTTAAGTGTGAGTTGCACCAAAACGCTGTCAAAGTTAAAGTTATCGTTAAATGATAATACTACCTATTTGTCACGTCAAACTTGTCAAAGGACATCATGATGGCTGGCAACCTCTTTTTTTGGCTAACTTGTGTTTAACCGGTACAACAAGCTTGTTAGATGGTGCAACTCAGCCTAAAAGTGATGAAAACGCGAACTACGCGAAGGAACATTAGCATAGTAGAATCAAATAAGTAAGCCATCTTACTCATTATACGCACCCAACGCGGTTTGTATGTGAGCGCGCCCCTGTGTATGCGTCGTCGCACGCACGCACTGACAACATTTATAGATGATAAAGATGCGTCAGTCGTGGCTGCGCCGCGCCGTCGTACTTAATACCGCCCGTGCTCACGCACGCTCCGCCGCCGCCCGCGCCGTACATGTACATACATACTAATACCTCCGTTAACCAAAGATTATATTAAAGATGGCTACAAATTCGAGTAGCTGTAGGAGATATTGCAGTGTTTATGGATGTCTCAATAGCAGTTTGTCCAATCCAGAATTGTCTTTCTTCACATTACCTAGCGAACAAGAACGGTGAGTACCTATCTAATCTACTACCTACTATATCATACATAGGTACCTACGTAAAGTCTGTTATTCTTACTTGTCCTATTTAATAAACAGTTTTTGACAGTTGTCCTACGTTTTTTAAACTTTATTACTGTTCAAAAATATGTTAGGTAACTAAAGTATCAATCAAATCAAATTGTCATTTGTATTCTGTGCGTGGGAAACCGTTTGTTTTATTTTATAAATGATTATTTCAATAAAGAGTTGGGTGAGGATTGTTTACCAAATACTTTGGACTAGGATTGTTTACCAAATACTTTTGTGTTAGATATTTACTTACCTACCTATCTGAAAGTGTTTAGCAAATACATAGTATTCTAATGTAATCTTCCCAGATTTCGTTGACCAGATACCAATTTGTGGTTTAATTTAATAGATCACTATTATGTATGCCCCACCAAGATATGAGGTAATAAAGAATATTACATAGAAACAACATACAAGATACGCGCGACATACATAACCCTTTCCTCGGGTAAAAAAGAACTTTTAATGCCTATTATTGGAGGTTAATGTAAAATTATTCAATTTCCGAATTTAAAGATTATAATTTAGGTAAATTAGGTAAATGAAAAAGTAAAAGATAGTTAAGTAATACCTAGTGTAAAAAATTCAATTTCATAATAAATATTTTATTTTAATAAATACATGATTTAGTAAAACCACGTTTTAATAAATCCTCCAAATCCATCGTAATTTTTTAAATCACTAATCAGATAATATGACGTAGATAATGAAAACATTGTAGTCAGCTCCTGCTAGGTGATTGCGTAAAGTCAATTGTATTCATTTGACAGTTCATATTGTATCATAATTTATGTCATCCCATACAAATTGCGGCCGATGGAATACGATATGAACTGTCAAATGAATACGATTGACTTACGCAATTCCACCCCTGGTCTATGTACAAAAAATAATTAAAAAACTTTGTGTTATAGATCCACGATGCTTACCCTATAGGGGAAAATTGTTTTACATAGAGATCGACTGCCCATGCATTTTTGACGATTGAATAAACTATAAGCGACAGCCCTAACAGTCAGCCAGTGTTTAGGCTATTATCGCTCGCTCACGGCTCGAGTTAGCCTACTTATTTGATTCTACTATGACATTAGCACGCGTTGGCTCGATTTCTTTGTCCACGAATGTAGATAGTTCTGGGAAAGACTGGATTCCTCCTACTTTATTCGTTTAAATATAGACATTGGTTGTTCAGGCTCAGAATACCCAATAGGTAGCTGCTAAAAGCTGAGTCAGAAAGCTCGTTCATATGAGGGCTGCGTAGATCGCGACAACAAGACGCCGCCTTCCGTTTAATTCTTTAAAGCAAAACAGCGTGACGTGTATCGCCATTGTGCGGGCGGGCACGTGAACGGCTTATGAAAATGTTCCGTACATTAATTATATTACAACAGCGGTATTCGGCGGGAATGCCGCCGAGCGCGGGCCGCATTCCGCCCGCTCCGCTCTCCGCCATCAACGGAATGAGAGGTAAGCGGAAATAACGCTTAATTTTCTCGTTTTTGTTGCTTTGTAAACAACGCGCCGGAAACATAGGTAACATTTAACAGAAAAGCTGACTATATAGACACACACACACACCTACAATCAAAGGTTCTTTAGATAGATAGACAAAGAATGTTAAATTAATCAGTCAGATAAAGCTATGCAAATAAAATTCATACTAGTATGATAATCAAAGGTAGACAACTAGCCAATTTTAAGACGAAAGGTAGTTTCTCTAAATAGCAAACATCAAGAAGGAAAGCCTGTGACGAGAGTAAGACATAGTTTAAAGTCAAAGTTAGGCGATGCCCATGTCTAAGTTTGCATCCATGTCTAAGTTTAATAAAGTCGGTTCTTCATTTAATTATCGATTCACAAATTCGTTTATTAGTTTAGTCTGTGAGATCGATTGATTCAGTCATGCTAGTATCACAAATGCGAAAGTAACTCAGTCGGTTTTCCAACTAAAATCGCATGATTGATTTTGGCAAAGAAATGGATTGTACCTTGGAGAGGGAGAGCCTACTGCTAGACCCGAAATTCCCACGGGAAACTGCGACAGGCAAAAGCTAATTTACAATGTAAAATAAACCGCCTCTGTGGTCCAGTGGTTCGCTCACCCGCCCGTGTAAGACGCAGGGGTCCCGGGTTCGATTTGTACTCAGTTTGGTCGGTGGTGGGGCTTATTTCAAGTCCGCTTGGCTAGCTACTCTAATTCTCTAAATATTTGAGCCAATATGGCGTTGGTTGTCTCCATATAGCTAGAAGTTTGGTCAACGAAACATGAGACTCGGTTGGAAATGGAACTAATTTTGCGCCTTATTTTAAGGTTCAGTTTCCAATAACTTTACCTCTAATCGTTAATTTAACAGGGAAAGTGGCGCCGCCATTTCAATCCCATCTTTCGCTGACCAGACTATATACGACGCTGGCTGTATAATCGTTTTCAAATGGTAACAAAACCAATGAAGCCAACCACTTCATTCGTTTTTGGAGCAGGAATTAAACTTGCGAGTTGCTGAGCTACTCGTATGTTTGTCGGAAAACAATAAAAAGTTTATAGATTTTTGGCTGCTTTGTTCGTTCCAAGTATCGGGGGCACAGGCCGGTGCCCGTGCCGTGCAGCTATGGCTTTAAGCGTTTCCGAGTAAATTCTGAATAACTAATTGAAATTGTTACTTTAGTGGCTGAATTCAAGCGTTTAAGTCGCGACGTTTCATGTAAATGCTAGAAAGAAAACGAATATGTTTAAAGGTTTTAAAAAAGCAATTGATGTTTTTTTAAAACCTAGAATGAAGAAATACTTTTTTTTCATAATTTATTTTTGTGTCTTAAAAAGAAACTTCTTTACACTACATTTTATTCAAATTCGGCAAAAGATTATTACTTTTGCAAACAAAAAGCTCAGGCGACTTCTAACTTTTCTTATTGACCCTGTCGACCATCTCGGCGGCACTCATGACATCAAACTCATCGAATGAAGATGCGAATCCTTCTTTTTCTCTAGATTCAACCCCAGTGAGATTTTTTCTCCTACGAAACATGAATAAATGTCTTGGCGGGCAAAGATTTTCATCAAGCCAAAAGGTGGTGTCTGAAATGGGCCCTCATTTCAGTTACCAGTTTTCGGGCGATGAAAGAAAAAAATAATGGTTAAAGGGGTAGGAACTTCGTTTGACTGAATACGCAAAGCTACAATAAGATTATGTAGAGAAATAAAACAAAATATTCCGAAAAAAAGTCTTTCTTCATTAAAAAGTTACGGTGAATCCACCCTCGTATTAGTATTTTTCATTAGATTTTGTCTTCTCGTTGACCGATGTTTTTACGACTTGTTTATAACTGTCCCTCATAATCATAAATGATCTAGCAATACTAATAATATACTATCACACTTTTATCTATAAAACGTTTGTAACACAAAAGTTAAATATATACTTAAATAAAGGTTATGTGAAGTAGATTTAGTTTAGACTAGCGGCACAAAATAACTAACTAAATAAGCAATAGCGGCCGCCCGCGGTTTCACTCGCATGGTTCCCGTTCCCGTCGGAATATCGGGATGAAAAGTATCCTAAGTTTTAATCTAGGCTATCTACTATCTGTGTGCCAAATTTGAACCAAATCCGTTCAGTAGTTTTTGCGTGATTGAGGAACAAACATCCAAACCCGCAAACTTTCACATTTATAATATTAGTAGGATAATAACAGGTACCTATTTAAACAAAGAAGTCGTGATATTTTCCAATCACAGCGGAAGTTGAACTATTTGTTTATTTTGTAGTAAAACGTTATAATAAAAATGCATTAAATATTTATCTTTATTACTATTGTATTACTTCCGTGTTGAACTGGAAGTAAAAAAAACTGAGCGTATCTATCAGCTGGGTCGATATCTTCCAGCACAAATTGTAAAAGTTATCTAAACTATAATATCAAATGCGCAGTTCGTAAATAATATCACTGTAAATGTGATAATGTCTTCGCTAAGTAAATAAATACTAAAAAGCCTGTGATTAAATCACAGAAATAATCCAAACACCCTACCCTGACAGTATCCTGAGTCACTGACGTCCGAGTCAGGGTCCCTAACACTAGATGTAATCATGTAACTCTTGTAACCTGCTCCCTTCCTGTGAGATCAGCGTGTTTATTTAATTGCACACAGTTTTTAATAAGTGTTTGATTTGAGAATTAATTAAAGCCGTGCTGGGTGGGTAGACTGGGTGGGTGCTCGAGGTTGAGAGCTCTCTCGTGGCCCTGGAAACAAAGCCGCCATTGTCTCGCGACAGGCACGATAACAAGCGACTTGCGAGTTGCGACTCGCTCGCGATTCTGTCCACGAGTAGCGCAAATATGTGTTAAGTTAACTAATTTGCTGTATATGTAAGTGAGTAGTATCTTCCTAATTGAGTGTAGTTAGAAATCAGTTGATTTCGAGTTTATTAGCGGCCGGCCGCGACTTTGTTCTTGGTCGCCTTACTTCCATTCCCCATTTCACTACCTTTGTTTTTTTTTTTTCGCGAAGAAAGTCGCTTTTGTCCTTCGTAACCAATCAGGACCAAAAAGGTAGTAACTTTCTCTACACCATGGTATACTTTTGAATTATCCAAATTTGTTCGCATTTCTATCTAATAAGATCGAATCAATTTTTCCTAAATGAGAGTTCACTGCTTTTAGCACTGTAATTCCGTAACACTGTAATTCCAACCGCAATTTAACAAAACCGAATCAAACTAGGTACCTATTTGGCTACTTGGCAGAAGCGCTCACAAATTGAAAACGAAGGTTTGCCAGGCTTCTGCATTCATAATAGTCGGCGCGGAGTAGTTGGTAATTAAACATTGAAGCCGGCGCCGCGCCACCCCGCGGATCGCGCAGAGTGCATACTCTGATGAACCGAACCATGGTAGTCGGACGATATTCGTTTCCTGACATTATTAGCTGGAATATAATCCCAACTTAAGGCCGTAAGGTGCGTCAAATCCCAACATTCAATTCAAATTATTGTAAGATTACGCGCGTGAAGCTATCATGGAAAAAATATATAATGTACTTGAAATAATACACAATAGATTTAAATGAAAGCATTTATAAAAATGTTACCACCTTTGATGTAATAAAATATTCCGTGGACCCTGTTTCTGGTCTTATTTGCAAAATATCTCGAAACAGAACATTCGTTTATGTTAAAACCAACCATAAAAAATCGGCGATGTTAATACCTTCAATCTTAATTGAACAGATTAACAGAACTAACTTGAAAGCGAAGAAAAGTAATAAAAACATGTAAAAATTGAGAAATCGGTGCTAGTTCTCAACGCAACCGCTGCGTTGGAACGCGCACTGATTTGAACCCAAAGTTACGTAGTTAAGTAGAGTTACGTTGGATTTCACTCCATCACGGATCGACCCGCTCGGATTGACCCACCTTAAGGCCTTAAGTAAATGGAATGGGGAAATCGTCTATAATGATCATCAATACCTCTTCTTCTTTAAGTGCCTCTCCTTTACTAGAGGTTGGCCGTCCGCTTAAAGAACTTCTCTCTGTCCTGAAGCGAAAGAGACGAAACAGTTGTTCGATGCTGTCTATACTAGTCCATGCCCTGATTGTACGCAACCACGATTTTTTTCTTCTTCCAGCGCGTTGCATGCTATCATATGCCTAACTAACACAACATTCCATTATGCTTGTAGTCCACTGGAGCGGGTCTATCGACTAAAACACTGAAGTTCCAAGTAAGCTTTCATTTGACAGATGCATAGAGTACTTATGTTTTTATTGGTCCAAAAAGTATTAGCAATGTATCACATCCATCTGTCAGATCTGTCAGATGTTCAGAGTTTTTAGATTTGGTGATATTTTATTGTGCCGGACGCTACACGACTCCACACGTGGCACGGCGGCGGGCGCATCGTACATCGCATTGTCCGTATCTCGTCAATGAGGATCAACGAGGTTTTTAGGTAAATATGTAGAATTTCAGTCACATTAAAATAAATTATTTCAGTGAAAGAATTATTGAAATTGGACCGAAAATGACGAAGATAGAGCGATCTTCGTGTCGCATTCTCAAACGCTCTCCAATTCACGATTGGCTGATGACGACATCAACCACGTGCGCCGCTCAGCGGCGCGGCAGCGGCAGGTGTTTGTTCGGCAATCGTGGCACGTGACGTCATCGCATGATCCGCAAGGGCCGGCAGTGTTTTTTAAACTCACTTTTTGAATCTTTAATAATTTTGTCATTTCTTGATGGATTTGAGAAATTTAAACAGAGATTTACTCAGTGTATTTGATGTGATATACAAAATTGATATATTCAATTGTCGTGTTGATTGATCCTCATTGCCGTATACGATGTTCGCATAATGACGAAGCCGTTGATCACGTTGTAAATAAGTCGTCCCGCCTTCTATTTGTTTTTTGCTACAAAAGCAAATTGAAAGCTTTTGCAACGCTTCAAGACAAGACTTCAAAGATTAGTAACGGCCAAGAATCTTATATTCATTTCTTGGTAACGGCCAAAGCTAAGATTTTGATACTCGGTAAACCTTTGTACTCTACAAAATGTTTAGTAACTAGATGTTGATGAATCATTCATGCAACATATTTTAAGATATTGTCACCATCACAATTTGCTCCTATTTTAAATAGCTCTCGCTCAATTTTTCAAGTCCGTCCATCAAGTTATTGTTTCGTTAAAAATCTATAACTAGTTCAAATGCGGAGTAACCTTATAGTTGCAACTCATAAAAATACGACAGCCAAAAACACGACAATTATTGAAATAAAACATTTATTTTTCTAAGCATTTTCTATATCATGTATCATGGTATACCGAGCACCGCACGTTTAGTACTATTAATATTCTGTGGTATCGTTCGAATATCGAGTTGTAAGTGGATTCTCGTCCGTTGTCATAATCCGAATAGGTCGCAGCCGCCAATAGCCGGCGATCACCTGTCCGCAGTGTTGCCAGCAGGCACTGCCCCAGATAACGTGACGCGGCAACTCTGAGGGTAGCTCCATGTAACGGCTTAGGCCGCTTGTACACACTAAGAAAACACACCGGGCTTACACAAGTATTTTTGTAGTTTGTACACAAGAACTGTGTACACTGTTCCGGCGGTGATCAAGAAAAAAATCTTTTCTGCAGACACCGCGTTCTGTGTTTCTGCGGGTACGGAGGAGCGGGGTAGGTGAGATAGATAGATAGATAGATAAACACTTTATTGCACACACACATTACAGAAAATACAATAACATAAAACTTAAAACTATGGTGAGCAAAGGCGGCCTTATCGCTAAGAGCGATCTCTTCTGAGGTTATGGTTAAGTTTGGTTATGTTAGTTAACATGATTCCTCACGTCACAACCAATTGAAAATTAATAACATACTTGACTAGTAGTTAGTACCACCAGGTGTGTGTGGAACTGACCATTCAGTTCCCCAGTCTGGAGCCAAGCGGGCGGTGGGAGGTGACGCATCACCTGCCTTGCACGGCCCTGACGGTGAGGGGAGTAGCCAAACTTGTCCGGCCAGCTCCCAGGAGTGAGGTGAGTACGCCAGGTTTGCCGGGCGGCCACCAGGTCATCTTGGGATGATTCCCACAAGGGCCCTTCAGGACCAGTCGGCGGCGAGAGGGCTAGTACCGTAGTTTTTAGTGGGTATTCTCCCCTCCCGAGATCCCACCGAGCCAATCACACCGGCTGGGTGAGATCACGGGAGGCGGTCGTGGAGGGAGCCGCAACGTTGAATGTTGCGGTCCCCTCCTGGCGAGCCCCACATACGAACCGCGTAAATGCATTTTCTCCGGTATAACAAAAAAAAAGGGTCCAATACCCTACGCACCCCCGAAAACAATCTTATCGTTTACTTACACGTTCATATTTGTCTTGTCTGCAGCAGATACGATAAGCTTTCGTGCCTAAGTGCCTAGGTCCGACAATTTTTTTGTCGTGTACATGTTGAATTGGTCCTGTCTGCCGCAGACACGGTGAATTTTCTTAGCGTGTACAAGCGCCCTTATCACGTCAGACTTATTGTCCTTCGACTTCGAACTGGTGGCTCAATATTTAACGCTATTTTTGCAATATCTTAGCTTTTAAGCTATTTGAGTTTGTAACATATCCGGTAATATCTTCGTATATTTGAAGGACTCTTAACAAAATTGTCAATACTGGGTATAATAACTCAAAGTGGCGCCCTCATCTTAATTATTGCTCGCTAAGTATATAATGTATCGAAAATTCACATGTACGGATTGAGGCTAAGTTTCTATAGTTTATTCACATACAAGAACCTCAGTAAAATATAGTTCCCTGTAGTAGTAGAAGACAAAAGAGCAAAAATGTCCACAATAAAAATTAAGATGAGGACTCCATTTGAGGGCTATAGGAGCTTTAAACCAATTGCTGCAAGTGTAAAAGCGCACATTAAGTACTGTAACGTTCAAAATTACTCACATCAATATTAGAGCCGTGGCCCTCTACTTCTACTTATACACTTAATTAAGCTCATAACTACCCAACTAAGTAAAACTTCTTCGAAATGCCGTGACAATCGCTAGTTTGAAGAATTTACGGTCAACTAAGTTGGATGCAAAGTGGCCGGTCATTATCGACTTCGACTAGTCCAAATTACTGGGAAACTCCTGCGACACCAGCGCCCCAATTGGAACCCAGGTTAATTGACAACTAACTTGCAGCAATTATGACTATCATACATAAATAAATTGGTAATAAGGAATAAGTGTTCGAGGATATATTCCCATTTATTATTGACAAATCACATCGAAAGTAGCTATTGCTGATGAACGACGACATTATATAGTAGAGACGACCACTACTTTAAGTTTGTACTATTGTCGGTGGCGCAGTGGTTTAGCGCCTGGCCCAGCTATTGCGGAAGTTAAGCAACGTTCGCAAGGGTCGGTCATGGGATGGGTGACCAAAAACTTATTATCTCGAGCTCCTCCGTGCTTCGGAAGGCACGTTAAGCCGTTGGTCCCGGCTGCATTAGCAGTCGTTAACACCCACCAATCCGCATTGGGCCCGCGTGGTGGGTTATGGCCCATCCTCCTTACCACCCATAAGTAAGGCCTGTGCCCCAGCAGTGGGGACATCAAAAAATGGCTGATGATGGATGGATGATGGATTGTTGGTGTAGCGACACCGAAAAAATATTGCCTCAACATTAGGAAGATTCAAATTAAATATTAAGTAATGAAGTTCCTTATATCGGGAATAACTTTGTTAATGGCGCCAAGCACTTGTACGCACGACAGCACGTTAGGTTAAACAGTTGAACTACGAAAACAGCTCTTGTGACCGTGTCAGCTGTCAGCACAACCTAGATCATCCACATTTAGCGTAACATGTCCTGTACGATGCCACGAGTCCGGTCCGTCGTCATGTCACAAGTGTGGACCAACCGTTACATACGGCATAAAGGCGGTCTCAAGGTCATCATGTATAGTCTGATGTGCTGCTGACTGTACATGGCGATAAGCATATGAGCGACGTAAATTTATGTAGCCCCTGCCTAGCCTATACAATATAGGTCCTTAATGTCCTTATGTATAAATTGTAGGTTTCCAATGTTGTTTGTAAAATATAATACACCAAAGTACGAGTACGAACAGCAGGCAGTCCAACAGTAGAGGGGTATACACACAGAGGTCAAGGTTTTTCAATATTGTTTGTAAAACATAATACAAGCCTCGCCATGTAACTTTAGAGCTGCCATTTTGTGCGCAGAAGTATTTTTTGGGGTCTCATTGGCGGGAGACGTGGTGCGGGGCTAGTTACTGCAAACATGAGCAGTAATCTCCTCCATTTTCTCTCACCGCTAAACTTACGTGCCGCGGCTTATACACCAAAGTAAGTACAAACAGTAAGCAGTGAAACAGTAGAAGGGTATACTCACAGAGGTCAAGCGCTTGCGCGCCCGCCGCCAGCAGCAGCACCGCCAGAGCAGTGGCCATAGCGCCGTCACTCCGCCATCTCACCGACGACGCGCCCGCTCTAGAACAATCGCAACACATTCATTATCATATCATATTCATTATAGCCTTTACTAATAGGTGGCGTTTATCACCCCGGTGGCTGCTATCACTACCACCATGGCAAGCTCGAAGAGGGCAGATGGGAATAAATAGGTGCCATCGACCACGGGGGTGGTAAACGCAACCTAAGGGCCAACCACCACCCCGGTGGCAAAGCTCGAAGGGAACAGATGGGAATAAAGATTCATTAGGTATCATAACAGCCCAATCCACTTGGCTATGCTATTCTCTAAAAACGGCTTTGAATTCTTCCCTGAAGCAGCGCTGTCTGGTAAATGTCATATAGGTACACAATTTACTGTTAAACTCTTTGGTATCTATAACAATTTGCCGAGTGACTCAGTAATGGGTATACGAAATTTGTCAGTAACCAGATAAATCCAAGATTAACAGAACCGCACTGCAGGACGTGGCCCTTTTTGTTAACAGCCTTAGAGATCGTAGCTTGTTGGATAATTTTCTACGGAAAACTGTTGCCTATTTTCTGCGCCTGCGTAAGGATTAGCCGCTTTTTACGACACCCCTAAGTGTTAAGGAAAGGGTTGTTATTATTCTATTCTGTCGATCTGATGGACTGATCAAGTCGATCACCAACACGAGCCCTAATGTCTGTCATGTATTTGGTGGCCTTCTGGTCTCGGAAATTATTCTGTAATGGAACAGCTTGTTACGGATGACTGTGCTCGAAGGTAAGGCCGGGTTTTATTGCTTAAATAAGCATCGCCCGAAGCTCCACCTTGCGGAAGAATCGGGTCAAATAAGGCTAGATTGCGATAGTTTCATGCTGCTATTTGTGAGTAGGGTACAGACAATGTTGCCAGGCATGCTGATTTTGAGATTAAGCAAGAAAGTAGAAGCACAGAATAAGTAAAAGTGGGGAAGACACCACTGAACAGAAAGGGCATAACATTAGGAAACTTAGAAACAGGTTCCAAAAACTTCGTTCATATCAGTGTATGAGCAAAAGCGATCTTTGCTAGCTGGCACTATATATGGTAAAATGGGACGACCTTACGCATGCATAAAAAAGAAGTACTTTCTTTCGATCGGAGTTGACTGGAAGTTAAACACTATGATGATTACGAATTTATGGCACGGCGGCGGCTGCAATACAGTCGTGCAAATATGCATGCATATTTTATGCATACATATTGCATCAATTGCATTGCAACTTATAATTTAACGGGGATACCTACGTCGCGGTAAGTACGGTCTACGAGTATAATTACATGAAAGAGTTGTGTCATTTTCAATAAATGATTTCACAATCGAAGTGCATTTTCTTCAGTGACCAACTCAAGCGAATATAGTTTATATATATAGGCAGAAAGGCATCTAGCGCCGCGTTTTAAGCCAAGTCTAACTTTAGTCTTCCTTTTAGGCTCAGGGGACGTCGGTAGTTCTATTACCTCAGTGGTATTGTACTTGTGTTTCAGACGCTGCACTATCCCTATTTGAGAGCAAAAAAATCTCGAAAAGTCCATTTAATATTCCCGTTCACATTACCTTCATAGTTTACTGGGCACATAAATAATTATAGTTTACAGCAGTGCGTGTACAACGACGTAAGTCTTTGGGCGTACCTTACTATGGTCACGCACGCCTGAGGTACAATACCCGTGTATAGAACAAACAATAAGCTTTATACCTTTATCATCTCCGACTTTAAATAGAGGAGAACTGTCTCGTGGAAAATAAGGGGAATATGGAAACGTGTTACCTATTATAACTCATTACTGCACAGGTAAAAAAATAGTCAGTATTCAACTGAACAAAATAAATAGATAATAACTCAATTAAAATAGATTCAATCTTCGCCTTGATATTCCTTAAATTAAGAGGGCGCATCCAGCTAGCGAAACAACCAATCAACCAATAATAAAAATATTAATAATACATAAAAGCTCGCGTAAGAAAAGGACACAACAAAATGCGTAATCATTAATATTCGTAAAATATACAATAAAAAAACCCTTTAAACAGTCGCTTTGTAATGAAAACTAGAATAAATATATAGCGTCTTTCTATCTGTACCGCTTTCTTGCCAGTATTTGGTGCATCACATGAGCACAATTAAGCTATTTTATTTTTACAAATTTTGGTACTGTGACTGTGAATGCTTGCAAAATAAAATATTCTTATTCTAAGTGAGGGGAAAAAGCAAATCGTTAATCTCAGATTTTATTTTTGCAGTAGTAGGGTAATAGTAAATGTAATTTCCCCAAATAGGTAACACAAATATTAGGTACATGATAAAGTCGAGAGACTAGATGAGTAAAGCAAAAAAATCACGATGTTACGACAAATTTTTAACTAGGTATGTCAATTTTCAATAGATTGCATATTACCACAGAATAGATAATAGTACAGAGTTTTTTTTTTACAAATATGAAGTTGATACAGGTAGGTAGGTATATGAGAAATTGGTTAGGTAGGATTAGCTTAGGTTCTGCCTGTTCACACATGCAGTCCCGTTAATATTTCTCAGCAAATCACAGAAACACAGACAAAGACACATTAGTACCAAAGTATCGAATTAGTGATAGAACCCGCAATAAGATAATCCCTTACTTTAGGCATCAATAATTATTAGTTAAACTGTGGTTAACCTGTGAAACTATACCCACAGACAAACTACTAAAAGTAGTTTTGTGGGTATTTGAAGAGAAATAAAGAATAAATTCATTCATTCACTCTCTCCAATCTACAATTGAATAGACCATTGGTAAAGAGAGGACATTCAAAAGGGCTTTATAACCATACAATGTTAGTCAAGAGTTAGAAGAAAAATATAACGGCTGGTATGCTTCATACACCGATGGCTCCAAATCTCTGAATGGCATTGGAGCGGCTTATTACGATCCACAAGCTAAAATACATAATATGTTTAAAATTAGTTCATCATTGTCTATTATGACTGCGGAACTTGTTGCAATATCTAAGGCAATGGCGTATGCAAAAAAGTTAGAAGTCCGTAAAATCGTAATCTTCACAGATAGCAAAAGTGCATTACAACATTTGATGAAATGTTTGCAGGAAAAAGAGGGCTTACTACGGCTTATACTATTTCAAAGCTTTATGAAGATCTCAAGCAAAACAATATTGACTTGATAATGCAATGGATTCCAGCACACATAGGCTTGACCGGGAATGAGGAGGCTGATAAGTATGCTAAGCAAGCCATTGAAGAAGGACAACCAATGTGTACCCTACCAAATTTTACTGAAGTTCTTCATAAATACAAACATAAATGCTATACACAGTGGAAATTGTACTTTGATGAAAGATCTTTAAGCAAAGGCATTTGGTACAAGAGCATACAAAGTGAACCTCCTCATATCCCATGGTTTGCAGCCAATGAGCTCAATAGACAACAAATTGTTACCGCACATAGACTGCGATCTGGACATTATCCAACAAAATCATTTGCACACATGATGAGAAAATCTGATTCTCCTAACTGCGACCAATGTGGAAAAATTGATGATCTGCAACACATTTTGATGGATTGTGCCCGTTTTGCGAGTAAGAGGCAGCAGTTAATGAGCAATTTAAAACTTAATAGACTAGATATAGGAATGTTTCACAAAATTTTGTCAGAACCAACCTCAATAGCAGCTAAGTCTTTATATTCTGTTTTTAGAGATTAGCCTTAAAATATTATAAGTACGATGGGATTGGCATCGTCAACTTATGACAAAAATCCCGAAAACCAATGAAGAAAAAAAAAAAAAAAAACCATACAATAATAAGATGTCCCTTTACATAGTTGATTCAAGGTCCACAGCACAATCCCGCAATTAAGTGGTTTTTTATGTTTATATATAAAAGTAACCAATTTTATTTCAATAATTTTCTAGCTGATCTGCCCCTCCTACTAAAATTGCCAATATTCTATGTTTGAACGCTAGGCTCTACTATTTATTTACCTCCGGTTTCTGAGGTACTTTGCCGTTTAACTTAATCGGAGGGGTCCACATTTAATGCACATATAATCTGGTCTAAAGTAGAATAGAATATAATTTATTTATTTAGCACATAAGAAATACAATCAACTTAAAACTATTCTTAAGACAAGGATGTGCCAAAAAGGCTTCCACTCAGCACTAAAGTAAATTTTATTACTTTAAACCAGATATTGTAGACCCCTTCAAACACAGGTATAAATATAAGCTACCGATAGGCACCTCACAGTAAACTATAAAATTACGAGCCCTAAGCTTGCGATGTGAACTACTACAATACCTCATAGTCTGTGATTCACATAAGTTTACGACATGTGATATAATGGCGACATGTGAGTGGTCTGACTTGACTAAGTATTGGTAGTAACTAAGAATATGTACTTATTTAGCCAAGACAAGAGCTTTCAGATTAAGAGTTTAAATGACGAGGGTCAGGAGAGTACAGGATGGCGGCGGCGGCGCGGCGGCTGCGCGGGCGCAGTGCGGGAGTGGCGCTAATGGCGCGTGGCGGATCCGACCAACGATCACATTAAGTACAGTTAGCGCCACATCAAGATACAAAACTGACAAAATTCATTTTGAATCTTAAGGAGTTCGTTTTAAAGATTATAATTAATTAAAAAAATGGACATTAAATTAATACTTTTAAACTATAATAATGAGCTACCTAGAGCGTCAAGTCATGATACAGATCAATTTTTACTCTTTATGATATACTCCTTATAAAATGAACAAGCAAGGTATTTTTTTTATGTGACTTCAATGTTTATTGAATAACTCTTTTCGTCCATTCACTATTACTCGCTTATAATTGCGGACCAAATTCTATGACGAATTTACAAAATGGTTTCTTTTTCCTTGTTTTCTAGTGCAATCAACTGACTTAATGATTGAGTTATATAAGTAATTGGGGTTATTTTATACTGGGCACTTCTAGCACATTAAAATAAAGTTCGAATTGTATTTTTAAACACAAAAACAAAGTCATCACTTTTCATAAGAAAAGTTATTCACCGAGGCACGGTAATGGTTTCGAGGGCTCAAGAATCGCTAACAAAAGTACATTGTCAAGGATAGTTTGAAGGCCAAGCCAAAAAAAACCGCGCGCACATATTTTTGACACTTTTTTTATTGTTATAGTAAACTTATCAAGTACCTACCATTATTTAAATAAATGAAGGAAAAAGAAAAAATATCACAATTTTTACACTTGTTTTTTGTTTTAGCAAAATGTCAACTTGAAACTTGAAAAACCTCACTGATTGAAAAAAATATAAATAAAATATACAGTAAAGGAAATTCCCTGGTCACTTTTTTTATTTTTTATGCGCAACGTGATAGTGCTTGGCCTTCACCTCACCTGATGTTAAGTGACGATAAGGCCGAAGGTGAAAGCGCACTACACCCGGAATCTTCATCACTGAGGAACAGGCTATCTTACCTCTGGTTGATTCTACCTTCCATTTTCAATAATGTCGAAATCCACTGTTATAACTTTCTAATCTTAACTGTAACAATTTTTAAATTGTTGTTATGGCTTCAGACTCAGGTAAGATGGTGATAGCTAGCAAGAGCGGACTTGAAATAAGCCCTACCACCAACCAAACCGAGTACAAATTGTACCCCCCTTGGGAATCGAACCCGGGACCCCTGCGTCTTACACGGGTGGGCGAACTACTAGATCACAGAGGCGGTTATATTTAAGTACATAATAGTTTGAAATTCAAGCGTTTTCCATTAAAGATTTGGCTCATAATCAAAAAGATTGTTTTCTGAATATATCATACAGCTGATGCAATGTGTATGTTTTACTCTATTTCATGGTCATTTACTGGGTAGTAGCATATAAAAGGCGAAAAATTTCGTTCAATAGTAACAAAACAAACGACAGGCAAATCATAAAATAAAATGCTGATTTCAAACTTGAAGTTTCCGTTTGTTTTCTTGCTGACAGCTGTAATGACTGCATTGTCTGCTGGACAAGAAGAACCACCACCAGAGTGGAGGAAAATGAGACGACAAGGTGACATATTCATAGTTCCATGAAGGTAAAAAATAAGGCCTTGAAAATAAAGCCGTTCTGACAAAAGGTTTGTATAAGAATTTTGAGATCTCTACGTCCAAGATTTCGATGTTGCAGTAAACACTTAAGCGCTTTGTCACTCCAACTACTTATTGTGTAACCCGCAGTAACTCGCAGTCCTAATAGAGGATTTTTTTTAAATTATGTTAGGCTCAAAGCCTGAAACTTGTCATTCATTTGTTTAGTTTTAAAATAGGCTTATAAAGAAAGTGACTATGTTTGCCATCTCTTTCTTTTCCACAATAAAAGTCGAAGAGGACCCAAATAATACAGCATTAAAATTTATTGAATTGGGTGGGGCAGATAGTGATAGTGAAGATTTAATATCTGAGCTGGAGGACCATCTTACAGTGGTCATTGTCTAATGATTAGTGATAACAAGTCATCAAACAAGACTCTCTATGTTTGCTCAGAGTACATGATTGACCAAACAAGCATGCACTGTTATTTAACAATGACTCAAAGTGATACACATAATGTAATGTATATGTTATGGCTAATACCTGCAGTGCGGCTACACCAAGTTTTAGCCAGCTAAAACTAGGTGACCAACATACTTAATAAATACTATGGGGTAGTGCTTGTAACTATGGGGTAGTGCTTGTAACTCCTCCATCATACGAATACAAAGAATGCAAAACATAATTCTCCGAACAATCAGTAATGTCCCCTGGTATGTGACTAATGCTGAAATCCACGAACACCTGGAAATGCTCACAGTGAGAGAAGAAATCACTAATATTAAGACTACATACAGGAAATGGTTAGAAGCCCACCCCAATACCCTTGCAAGACAGCTCAAAATATCCAGCTATGTTAAACGCCTTAAAAGGAAAGACATCCTATAGTGTAGAGAATTATGAGTAGATGTTCTCGCTGGAGGACACACTCTGAATGAGAGAAGCATGTAACACATCTGCTAAAAGTGAATGCACTGATTGCAGATACAACGGAGAAGAAAAAAAAAAAAAAACAAACTTAATAAACTGACTTGCTCGTGTAACACTTTTTGTAGCATTACGTATGAAGAATTAGGGAGTTTAAATATACAATTGCTGTTTTGTATGGAGAATTTTAAATAATTTGCATACTTATACTTAACATTGTCTTAAATTGCTTAACAACCATGTTGAATGTTTTAGAACTTTTATGCACAAATGTTTTAACACTCAGCTAACTAATGCCACTAGGGCATGCACCCGGTTCTGTTTAATCCTACAAAGAAATGTGTATACCCGGTTTTTTGAAGGAATACATGAAGGAATTATTATATTATTTATTGGGGTTTTATCTATATTTTAAAGAATTTGGCTACTTTATACTGACGTTACTGTTTTATACACATAATTTACAAGCAGAAATAAATAATGTGAACATTTGTTTTGAGAACATATCTACATAGTACATAAAGAAAGAACTTTGACCTGTATTTTATATGCAACAAATATAACAAAATTAAATGCAAGGAGTAGTAATGTCAAATAAATTTATGGCATGCTATAATCTTTCAAATTATTATTGTATCTTGAAATATTAAGTACATTGATGAGTACAGTGAAACAAAAATATTGACTGAAAATGTCCACATTTTGTAGTCACAAAGCATCTAAAAATACGGACTAATGTATCACTCATCGAGTAGAATGGTATAGGTATATACAAAACAAGGAAGGCCCTTCATAGCTCTCGCTGGCTATAATTTATTTACGTTATAATAAAATGACTGACTAAAGACTTGCGTAAACAGTGTAACAGAAATAGCCGTATTCTCAGATGCCAGAAAAGCTCCAATCTCATTAATATTATAAACATTCATGCAACGCACCTTCAAGGGCCAGGTAAAGGTGCAACCCGGTGACATAGGGAGAGCTTCAACATAACTTTGTCCTTACACCATTTAAATCACTTGCCATGTCTCCATAAATATCGCACTTCCTACGTTTTCACTGTAACTACCGATTTATTAACACCATTATACGTTTAAGTTTAGTTATAATACAAGAATTAACGATTCACTGAACCATTTACAACACCTTAAATTAAATCGACCACAACGTAAGCCTTCTCGTTCTACAGAAATACAGAATAGATTACTCTTTCTTTCCAAAAAAAAAATCCAATGCGTTTTGTTTCGTTTCTGTCTGAAAGTGAACCACAGAACAGAACACTATGAAGTTAACAGACACAACAAGTGAGTGAGGAATTGAATTGTCTTTGGTTTGAACGAATGATATCGGAAAAGTGGGAGACCTTCCCCCCTAGCCAAAGTAACATTTTCAAATTTTCGTTACCGCTTCGCTTCGAAACATGTATGGATTTGACGTTTTAAAATTCGATTGTTAACGAAACCTTATGTCAATCCCATACATGTTTCGAAAGCGAAGCGATAACGAAGATTTGCCAATGTTACTGTGAAGAATAATATTTAATAAACATTATATCTAAATTTGCACCAAAGTATTTTAATTGTCAAAGCATTAATTTTCTTATGTGACAACAACTGACATGTAAAAAGAGTATACAAAAAGGATTAGAACGGAGATCTCCATAAAGTCAAGTAAGGAGATCCTCCTTCACACCCGCATTACTTTTTCCTTTGGAATTTAGTCTTGCAGTCCTATTCTGTGGCAGAGCATCTTTAGCCTCGGTCCAAATAGTGGCTTTGTAAACATGTCTGCCAGTTGAAGATCTGTGGAGACTTGCTTGATAACAAGGTCTCCATTTTGCAGACATTCTCGAATAAAGAAGTGCTTTATTTTTATATGTTTCGTTCTTTTGTGGAACTCATAAGGTGGATTCTCAGAGAGCTTGATGGTAGACTCATTGTCGACGTAAATGACTGGCTTTTCAATCACACCAACTAATTCCTCTAGAAGTTCTTTTAGCCATAAAGCTTCTCTCGCAGCTTCAGTTAGGGCAACAAGTTCCGCCTCCGTTGACGAGATTGCAACTGTTGGTTGCTTCTGGCTTTTTGTGAAGGAGGATCTCCTTACTTGACTTTATGGAGATCTCCGTTCTAATCCTTTTTGTATACTCTTTTTACATGTCAGTTGTTGTCACATAAGAAAATTAATGCTTTGACAAATAAAATACTTTGGTGCAAATTTAGATATAATGTTTATTAAATATTATTCTTCACAGTTACTTTGGCTAGGCCCTCTTGTATCTAGAAGAACAGGCAAGAAACTCGTCAAGGGCGGATTTCCTCTCTCTCTGCACATTTCATACAGAGAGTCAACTTTAAAAATGACCTCAGCATTTAAATCGAGGCCACTTTCCATCAGAATCTAACAAAAGTTTACACACAATGAAGTAGGTATTAAAATAAACTATTTACATTTATCGGATACATAATTATTGCGAAAGCTAATTATAGTTTTCAACCAGTTCAGATAAACTTTCTATTACTTAAAAATGCGCAAGCTTGCTTTTTGTCGTACGATTAACTAATTAAATTAATCACTGGACATACAAGTTAACAAAAAAAAATAGATATTACCTACAGTCCCCGCAAGAATCGGAGCATTGAAAATGAACCCAAAAATTTACGAAAAACCAAAATCAAAACAAATGCAAAATCGTATAATATTTTTACGATTGTGACACTCGGCTTCGTCTCGTGTCACAAAAGCGCCTGATGACTGCCTCGACGCGGCCGAAATATTATTAACCAATTTTCAAAATTCCTATGAATGCACTTCTCGTCTGCTTTTGCATCTTTTAACACTATTACGTCTATTACCATGAAGATCGGTCAATAATCATAGAAACTAGGTACATCACTTTTTATGTACGGAAACACCCGTTTTTCTACAATTCCAAATCTAAAGGAACCGACCACCTACACAACACACACACACAATTATTAACCGATTTTCAAAAGTTTTTAGCCATTTTATAGCCAAACTAATACACTAGGGCTCATTTTTTATTTTTTCTTAAGTCGTTTTTTTTCTGAAATACTTACAATTTAGTAAAAAAAAACACCCTCCAAAAAAACCGAATTTACCCGAATTTTGCATAATTCCAAAAAAAATTACGAGTTTTGGTACTACCTATTTCCATCTCGATCCTCCCAAAATCCTCTGAGATATGGCCTAAAACGTATTTTTGGCCATATCTCGTAGGATTTTGGGATTTTGAGGACGTTGTACGAAGTACTTATAATTTCCTTGGAACAAGTACAAGTGGATCATGAATCTCAGATTCAAAAACTAAAGAAGAAAGTATACAACTTTAGCATAAAATGACGGGTCTCTCTCTCTTTCATTAATTTCCAAAGGGGCACCTACACAGCAATTATATAACGTTAGATATTTGTTTTCAATTCGATGCATTAACATGGGTAGTCTAAGTATGTCATGCTCTCTGCGGTGGCTCTCTCATTTCTGCGGTGGTGTCGTGTAAGGTGGGTCGTTAGGTGCGTTCCCTCAAATATGGTTGAGCGAAGCGATGGCTGGTTCACACGTCATGCTCGTGAACGGGTGCTGCCAGTGGGAATGGGTCTGCTTCTGACTGCCTATCTTAACGCATATTGACTAGTATGAATAGTTTTTTTTTTGTAAGAGCCCAGACTGAATAATTATTTTAAAATTTATTGAATTTAGCTTGAACCCTGTAAATTAGCCAAATGTAATATAGTTTTTCTCTTGCCCTCTGTTCAAGAAAAAGTAAGTAAGAAATGAATCATGCTATGTATGTACTTACCTTAATGTTACATCAAAGGAAAATAAAGAACAACTTAATGTACAGTAAATACCAAAATACAATTTTATTGAGTTTTATAATTAAATGTGCTTATTCATAATGTTATTTTTTTTGTTAATCTATGTTAACATAGTGTCTGGAAACGATATATATATATATTTGTAAATATCGTTCCATCTGATAAAGCTGCCAAGTTTTTTGCGCCCATTTTTCTTGTCAGTTAAATGACGTCATAATGGGTAGTAGGGTAAAGAATTGACGATTTAAAAACGCTTATTATGTGAGCTTATTTAAATAAATAATATTTCAATTTCAATAAAGATGTTGTAGCAAAACCTTTTGCTGCTACATGTTTTAAGTTATAAACGGTTATAAACACTGGTTCAACTCATTGTAATAATATGTACAACATTCTGAAACCATCAGTTTTGGGCCCGCATTTCGAAGAAGCTTCACAACTGCATTGAATGAACTAACTAGGACTGTGCAGGTGATGGAGAAGGTACAATGCAAATAAAGCGCGTGAGTAACCTCCTCCTTCCGCCTGTCCGCTATCGTCCCGCTGTTATTCGGAATTCGGATGATGTTATGTTATACAACAAAAGTTTTTAAATTTGAGATTTTTGCATTCACAATGCTATTTTTACACAATACTAAATAATATACTAGAAAAATACGACTCGCACCAGATCAATACTCAGACGGGAATCGAACTCGCGACCTTTGGATATCCGGTCCATTGCTCTGACCGCTGAGCTACCGAGTCACTAGTGACATCGCCGAATTTCTTCTAGTATATCCAACTCTTACGCTGCAAGCCAGCGTTATTTCACCAATGTGAGGAATTACCTCGGCATTCAATTGAAATATCTTTCCAGATATTTGGCAATTGATTAAGATGAAATAGCTATATAATTTTGCAATTTGAGATTTTTGAGAGAAACTAGAAAAAAATATAGTATTTTTTCTAGTATATTATTTAGTATTGTGTAAAAATAGCATTGTGAATGCAAAAATCTCAAATTTAAAAATTATATACTGGAACTGACCCTTGATTACGTAAGTCTGTTGCTAACTATTCTCGATTGAAATCGATTGAAAGCGCAGTTGCATTGCTGCTTTAGTTAAGATTTGTTCTTACTAAAGCATCGATGTAGGTAACTGCGATTTCTGTCAGACTTGATTGCACCAAAGTTACATAATTAACCCCCTGGGGCCCTACCGCCTAACTCAAAGCTTTAGCCAGAGCGATAGCAATGCTCTGTCCGTCTTTGTCATATCATAACACGATGACAAGGACGGACAGTGCACTGACGACATAAACCAAAGCCAGAGTCAAAGCGATACAGTTAGGCGGTAGACCCGCTGGTAGTTCATTCGTTCTCATTTCCGTATTTCAATCTGTGGATAGACTCATTTGTGGACTGATTGATTGTCTGTCTAGTCTGTGATCGATAATTTTTGTCTATGCTTTCTCTCTCACTCATCCATCATCATTGCCTTTCAAATAAAATAGAGTTGAAATACAGTGCATACTTCAATAAATAAAATTACAGTAATGGCCAACATAGCAGCTAAACGTATTAAAAGAGAATTCAAGGAGGTCATGAAAAGTGAAGAGGTGAGATACGACCACTATTTATCAACATTCAATCATCATATTCTTGTAAATCAGTGGCACCTACTAACTTGCACATGACGAGAATGTCATGGTTTCTTGCGAACATTGATCTATTGCAGTACAAAGTGCGATTGGAAATATAATAGAATTGTGATTGCTCATAATGTAGAGAGCACTAGCTAATTGTCTTTGTGTTTTAGTGTAAGTGATTCAGCATGTTTCGAAGGTACTTTTGTCATTGTTGCTGAACAACTTGTTTACAACCAATATTGTATTTTTATCTCGTCATTGCCAAATCTTACACACAGGCACACAAAAGCATATAATAATGTTTAATGAGACAATCTATAATATAACATAAAACTATGAACACATGGTGTTATTAATACCATTTTCATATACCTAATTTATTCTTTATCAGTTATTCAACTCAATATCTGATATCCAGTTTTTTGATTTGTCCAAAATATTTATCTCTGTTGTCTTGTTTCAAATATCTAAAAATGGCTATAATTATAACAGCTTTTGGCTATTGCGATTGCGACTGCTTATAAGTTAATAGTTTAGATTGTAGTTTATTTTTATACATATCTTGCAGTTTTGTCTTCTACTACATTCCATAGTTGTGGCAATTTTAACATTATTGTATACTTTCTAATCTTGTCCATCAGCCATTTTAATGTCCCCACTGCTGGGGCACAGGCCTTCCTTATGGGTGGATAAGGAGGACGGACCATAACCCACCATGCGGACCCAATGGGGATTGGTGGGTGTTAACGACTGCAAATGCAGCCGGGACCAACGGCTAAACGTGCCTTCCGAAGCACGGAGGAGCTCGAGATAATAAATTTATGGTCGCCCATACCATGACCGACCCTTGCGAACGTTGCTTAATTTCCGCAATCGCTGGGCCAGGCGCTAAACCACTGCGCCACCAAGCTCCTCCTATCTAATCTTATTATAATGTAATTTGTTAGTGCAGATTTTTATAAACCACTTTCAAATAGAATCTTGGATGCAATTACAGATTGAATCTTGAGAACTTGCACTATACTCTTCTTTATTTTGATTTCACAATTCAATTGCATTATGTAATCTTTCAGATTATTATGTGGGTAAAATCAAAATCAATACCACACCTAATGGTAACTGATCCTTTGTCAAAAAACTGCCAACCAAAGAAATTAAGCGATAATGAACTGTAAATTAGTGATATAACATCATGAGCAATTTCAGTGTCCCTACAACTGAGGCACACTCTTTCCTTGAGTCTAGATAAAATGTATTGGCCGTACATAATTCTCTATATGTGTCAAAATAAATTGGTGGATTAAACAGAAAAGCAACTAGAACTGCCAAAACAGCAAAAGCAACTAGAACCAACAGCTTAACGTGTCTCTGAAGTACTGAGAAACCTGATAGTAATAATTATGCCAAATCCATTATAATATACTTTGCTCTACAATTTTATTGTGACTTTCTCTAGAGGGGCTGACCTAAAATAACACCTTTGAATGCTCAGCCTGCCTAGCATGACCAATTTATATCGCGTGATATAGCATTTAATCGACACCACTGTCAAACTCCTTTGTCTTTTTGACAGTTAAACGTGATAAAACGCTATATCACGCGATATAAATCGGTCATGCTAGGCAGGCTGGAGCTTCTACAGAATTGGACTATGTGTTGATTTAGTGCCTATTCCTCAAATTATGCTGTCCTTAAATACTTTCTATAGCGAATTCTCCTTGGAATGCACCAGTTGTACAAAATCTCAAGTGAAGTTACCGCTTCTATTGTACATAGTTAAATTAATCGAATCGTACAGCTGGAGCTGTTGAAAGATCAGATTTTGTAAATATTATTTTATAGTATAATTTTTTTTTGATACCAGATATGTTATTCAGGTGCATTATGCTTCTTGTACGCTACAAAAAATATATACAGACGAGGTTAACCTACTGTTGAGTGCTGACTTGAACTGTTGTGTTGTTATAAATGTATTTCATCATACTCATCAGACATTTTTAATGTTCCATGCTGGGGTGCAAGCCTTCCATAAGAATGAATAATTTGTATGAGCTATGCCCACAACATGACACGCGGGCCCACTGTGGGTTTTTAACACTGTTAACGACTGCCATTATTGCAGCCGGGACCTCCGGTTTAACGTGCCTTCCGAAGCACAGGGGAGTTCGAGATAAAAAATATTTTTGGTCACCAATCTCATGAGCGACCCTTGTGAAAATTGCTTGAACCCCACAATCGCAGAGCGAATGCACTAATCTACTGCTCGTAATTAGTTTTATTTGTATATTTCATCTTTAGTTGTGTGCCCTATGCTGCATGATATGCAGGTTGCTATTGCTAGTTAATTAAGCTAATTTTGTTTCATGCAATCACTGTTCTTTACTGCGATGTCTGTTTTTTTATACCTCGCCTTCGCGCGACTGTGTCACTGTTTTATTTCTTTACTCTAGGGAACCTTTGACTAGGATAAAAAAGATCCATACTCGAATCCAGGTTATAAACTATCTGTGTGATAAATTTCATCCAAATTGTCTGTAATAGACGACATATTTCTCCATTTTTGCTTGGCGCGTGTTAGTCATAAACCCATAAAACAGGATAAATATTTTCTTCCTTGACAAGAGACTACCGAGTAGCTGTCTCAACGAATAGGTACTTAATTAAACAGCCACATTAAGTAACTGATAAATCACGCATCTTAGATGGTGTAATAATGTAATATGAAGTAGATTTCCACCGTGTTATTACAAAAGATTGTTAAACACTGTTTAACTAAACACCTGTTTAAATGTGATACTGTCACTTTTTTGACAGTATTGTTTGACAGAGACAGCATCACATTTAAACATGTGTTTAGTTAAACAGTGTTTAAAAATCTTTTGTAATAACGCGGCCAATGTTTTAATGATAATAGTTAAATTTTCATTGTCTTTTGTATCACAGGAATCCAATTTTCTCTGTCTGCATGTAGGTGCTTTTTATATCAAATATTTTTTTAAAACTGCGAAATCCATTTACTGTTGATTTGAAGCAGTCGTCTGTCAAATCAGAAACATAAATTTTCAAGAAATATTTTTTAAAGCTCCTAATAGTGAGGTGAAATTTCCAGGTGGCGGGTGGTGCTATCAAACTGGAGCTGGTCGATAACAGCTGGACGGAGCTGCAGGGCGAGATCGCGGGCCCCCCCGACACTCCCTACGAGGGGGGTACCTTCCTGCTCGAGATCAAAGTCCCGGAGACATACCCCTTTAACCCCCCAAAGGTAACTCGAATCCATAAGGTGCGGATAGACATGCTCTTTAATAGCATAAAAGCGCACTGAGACTGATCGTACTCGATCACGTTTGTTAAGCAACGCTCGGTCCGGCCAGGTGTCGGATGGGTGACCGTTAAAGTGACATTACAAATTATAACAGGGCTTCTGTGCTTCGGAGGGCACGTTAAACCGTAGGTCCCGGCTGTTGTCATCTGATAACAGTCGTTAAGTTAGGCCAAGTTAGAGGTTTTTACAAGCTGCTAGTCCTCATTCGATAAGAAGAAGATAGCATAAAGCCATAAAAGCATGCAATTTTCGAGGAGCTCGGTGGCACAGTGGTATAGCGCCTGGCCTAACGATTGTTAAGCAACTTTCGCAAGGGTGAGTCATGGGATGGGTGACCAAAAATTTATTATCTCCTCTGAGCTCCTCCGTGCTTCGGAAGGCACGTTAAGCCGTTTGTCCCGGCTGCATTTGCAGTCGTTAACACCCACCAATCCGCATTGGGCCCGCGTGGTGGGTTATATATGTTGGCCATTTGCGGGGGCTGTGACACCATTGCTGCCGAAGTTACGGCGCCTACACATTCGATGCCTTTCTTCGTAACTAAAACTAAAGTTTCTGGCGTAATCATCTATCTTTACGCAAAGTTATATCTGCGATTTTAAACGAGTTATTCGTCAACTCGCCATATCGAATCTGGCCCAGCGGCGAGTTGACGAATTTCAATTTGTGATATATGCGTCAACTCGCCATCTCAAAATCTAATAAATCAAGCAAATTTTATACCAAATTTCAGCAGTTTAGACGTCAAATCGTAACAAACTGACATACACACTTACACTGCTGAAATTTGGTATAAAATTAGCTTGATTTATTAGATTTTGAGATGGCGAGTTGACGCATTCACAAATTGAAATTCGTCAACTCGCCGCTGGGCCAGATTCGATATGGCGAGTTGACGAATAAGTCTTTTAAACATCCGCCGATGAATGCGTTGACGTCTTCGCATATAAAATAATGATATAATATCGCGCTGGTGTCACAAATCAAGAGTAAAAAAGTGACACTACTAATGTCTATCATTCGGTATTGATTTCAAGAGTAGGCTTATATCTCTTACAGACAGAAGGCAGGTTATTATTGGAAACGTCCATTAGTGAGTTAGCTTCAGGGGCAGGTTTGTTCTTACGTCTTAATTATGTTAGAAGTATTGATATATCGCGATGACAGCATTAAATCAAGCGAACATGCAAGACGGTCTCAGTTCTGCAACAGCGTCGACAAGCAAAGCTGGTCTGGTGAAAACCAACCGCCGAGCGCCACCCCATCTTGAAATTTCACTTTCATTTGACTCAATTTTGTTTCAATGTCCATGATCATTTTGCTCTTCGATCAAGAATATCCTAGATAACGTTTCACGAACTAAAACAGTACGCAAAAATGGCACCTCAAATAGCGTCCCACTTACAAACTTGGCGCTTATTTTCTACATAACCACCTCTTATTTGTACAAACTCACATTTTATATCACTTATTTTGTACAAAAACACGTCTTTTATCACTTACTTTGTGCAAAATAAGCGCCCAGTTTATAAGTGGGACGTTATTTAAGGTGCCATTTTTGAGACTCTGACCGGACATCTAGGGTATTCTTGATCGAAGATTTTGCTAGAAGGAGAAGTTGGATATACAGGCGCTTGGAAATTTCAGATCCGGTTCATGACAAAGATCTGGCACCCGAACGTCTCATCTGTGACAGGCGCTATCTGTTTGGACATCCTAAAAGACCAGTGGGCGGCGGCGCTGACCCTGCGGACGGTGCTGCTGTCCATCCAGGCGCTGCTGTCTGCGGCGGAGCCCAACGACCCGCAGGACGCCGTGGTGGCGAAGCAGTACCGGGACAACCCGTGCCTGTTCAACCTGACCGCGCGCCACTGGACCAACGTGTACGCGGGCGGGCCCTCCGCCATCGCCGACTTCAACCAGAAGGTGCAGCGACTCCTGGACATGGGCGTGGAGGAGCACCAAGCGCGCGTCGCCCTCTCCAGCTACGACTGGGAGCTGGAGCGCGCCACCGAGCAGCTGTTCAGTTAGTGGCGCGCCCCGCCGCGCCGCGCCGCCCGCGCCCCCCGCGCCCCGCGCCGCGCCCTGCGCCCCCCCCGCCGGATCTGCATCCGCTCGTCCATCATCTCGCTCCTCCCGCGTGCCGGAGCGCCGGGCGAACGGTCTTCATGAGATATATTTATAAACGATTTATGATTGCGACTTTTTGGTTTTTGTGATTTTTATTATTAATTGGTACGCCCGCTGTGATCGACCTGTCCATTGTCTCGGGTGATGTGTGGACAAGCGCTACATTACTGCGATAGCTTTAGCTTTATTCGACGTGGTGTCTCGAATACTATTCACAGAGGTACATATTTTTTATACAGTCTGCAGTCAGTCGCCGCTGTAGTAGCATCATTGTTCATTACGTTTTGGTTTTAATATTTTGTGCTAAGTTCACTTTGATTGCAAATATTGTTTATAAATAAAACAATTCATAAGTAGAGTTGATTAAATCATGGTAAAAGATGTTAGTAATTTTAAAACAACAAAGTAATAAAATTTAAATAATAATTATATTATATATTATAGCTATGTCGTAGGATAATCGAATAAATCCTAGGTAATTATAAAGGACCATAGAATTTGGAATATAATATAGATTTTCCAATCGTCCGAGCAATGTTTAGGATCATTGTAAAATTTCCAGTATATTTCGAACAATTGGAAACTTGAATGTTGATTGGATAATCGATTAAAAAAAAACAAAATAATTTATTCAGTCCAGGCTGTTACAAGCACTTGTGAATGTCAAAGAAGCTACGCCGTCGGTTCGCGAACCCTGAGCGGGAGACCTTGTAACGAGAAGAACCGGCAACAAACTCGTCAAGGGCTGCTTTTTTCTCCCTGTATATTTCATACAGAGTCGTCAACATTGAAAAATGAGCTCCACATTTAAAGCGAGGTCATTTTCCATCACAATAATTATTATTAACAAAAGTTGGCACACAATGGGTAGGTAGGTTGAAATTAAATACCTACTACATATCGGTTAGGTAATTGTGAGATTAATAGCATCATTACCCTACTGGATCCATAATGTTCTCTTTCTATAAAATATCACTTTTATGATATACCACTATGCAATAAAATATTTAATTAAATTGAATTTATTGGTCAGAATATGACTCTTAAAAAGAAGACTCAAAGGTCATAATTGGTCAGCCAGCCCCCTAGCATGACCACTGAATCGCGATATGATATAGCGATATATAACTTTTAACTGTCAAAAGACAATGGATTATGACAGTTTAGTGCGTTATGAAACGCTATATCACGCGATATATATATTCTTTTTCGGTGGTCAAACTAGGGGAGCAGGTTATGTTAGAACTGTGACCAAAATAACGCAGCAGCGGCCGGCGAAACGCCAGAAACTCAAGTTTCAATGCAACCCCTTTGCAACACTCGGGTCAAAAAACAAAAAACAGTAGTGCAGGCCTCGGGTTTTGACCCGAGGCCTGCACTACTGTTTTGATATATATTGTTATTGTTTTGATATATATTGTCTGTTTCAAAAAACAGACAATATATATC
This sequence comes from Agriphila straminella, assembly GCA_950108535.1. Lineage (NCBI taxonomy): Eukaryota > Metazoa > Arthropoda > Insecta > Lepidoptera > Crambidae > Agriphila > Agriphila straminella. The sequence goes on along the minus strand of OX467303.1, from coordinate 1,008,330 downwards.
AAAACAATAACAAACGATGCAGAAACGTAGCCTTTAACTAATCAGGCCGTCCTTCAGTCCATAACAAGGGCGTCAGCAAGATACGCTGGCCTTTTGTAATGATTATTCCTAAACATTAATTGGACGATTGCAAAAATCTCTTCTAAATTCTAATTATCCGATCCTTTACAATCATACGAGGATTATTACAAAGATCCGATTTATACGAATATCCTACGACATAAATTTTTTAATTAGAGGTTGAGGCTTTGTGATTGTAAACAATTGTATGACAGCCAATTTGATAATTCAGAAAATGCTAAATAACGATTAACTGCTTGATAATATGATTCAAATAATCTTGTGGAACGAGCCCAAGTAACACCAATTTTTTAGATAGAGCTTGATCCTTATACTGCCAAATTGGAAATGCTTGTCATTCATTTGTCTGTCACATTTTTGAATGACTTTAGATTTGGTTAATATTTAAACTGACTGATCTGTTATCTGAGGATTGAAAAATCAGCCCTTAATATTGTAACATATCGAATAAGTCAAGATATAAAAAACCGGCCAAGTGCGTGTTGGATATTTGCATATTTAGAGTTCCGTACCAAATAGGGCAAAAGAATTGCAGATTTGTGTCAGTTTTGTATAAGCTGATACATTTACAGTCTGGCGAAATAGATTTATTTATTTATTTATGCAATTTCACATTGACAAGTGCTTTAGCTATTTACTGTAGAATCGAAGCAGTGTATGTGATGTTATCCAATATTTATTTATTTAATATATTTATTATTATACTTATATGATACAATTATTTAGCTTTGGCAGTTATATGAACTCAGGCGTATAGTGAATTTCAGGCGGGGCGGGTATAACAAATAAATAATTAAAATTGATAATAACTTAGTAAATAGATTGTCTTATGTCACATATTTGTTTTTATAATTGTTTTTATACAGACTACAGTAAAAAAACGTAATAAAACTAACTTAATATATTATACTGTATAGTCTAAATTATTGGGTTTTCACCATGAAATGAAAATTACACGAAGTGTTACTTGGGCTTTCCATAACAACCATGCAGTGGGTCAAGTCTGCTAATGTTTTCGTCAAAATCGTGGTACAATGGTGTTTGAATGGTAATGCTTTATGACACAGTTCTTGTTTCAGAAGACACAATTTGTCTCCGTGTTGGGTTTAAGAAACACAATGTGTTTCGGTTTTTGGTTTAAGAAACAAGAACTATGTCAAAAAGCATTACCATTCAAACACGATTTTGAAGAAAAAATTAGCAGACTTGACCCCCAGTTGTTTGTCTGTTTGCTTGTTACTTAATATGTAAAAACTAGTGTTAAGGCACGTGTACGCTATACAATGTCTTTGGTTCTAGACTAGGGATCATTTAAAGGCATGAAATATACCTAATTTTGTTGACAAAAACGCCCACATCCCCTCTCCTGTTGGAGTAATCGCAATTTTAAATTAATGGCTGTGTAATTAATGGTTTAGAATTTAGATTAAATATGCAATATGATAGTGGAATGATAGAACAGGGAAACAGCACTTGCAGCACAATATAATGAAAACGTCGCTTTCGACTCAGGTGCCGAGTTAACTTGACCGGCTTATAGAGGGGTTTAACCTCAATTTTTGGGTGTTTTCGTTAATCTAAGACCAAAGACAATGTATATTGAGTTGAGAGTGAGTGAAATTGAATGACAATTTCAACTCGTGATTGAAAATATTTGGGTTTGGATCAAACTGAATGCAGCACAGTGCGTTGCGTTGCGTAACGTGACGTCAAACGACGTTGTGATGTATAAATGTTATTAAAATATGTCACACCGAATGTGCGACTGATGCGCAGCAGCCGCGCGGCATTCTGTGTGGGGTCCTTCTTAAATAGTGCACGAAATTTTAAGGGGTTAATGTTCTCATGCATACAAACAACTTTTTCGTGCCCTATTTAAGATGGACCTTATATATTGGACGCAACGCAATGCGCTAATGCTGCAATGCCCACGCATTCGATGTGCTTGACCCAGGCCTTACCAATAATGATTTTAGGGCTCTTTCAATTAAGACGGCTAGAGATAAGACGGCCTGCTGCCGGTAGCCAGCAGGCTGGAAATCGTACTGCGCCTTCGCCCGGGCGCTTTTGTATTTTCCTACAAACGAAGTTACCGTTAGCAGTTCGATGAACGCTAGAGCAACATTTTGCCAACGGACGTGAGCATATCCAGCCTGCTGAAGAGCGGCTGCAGGCTGTCTAGCGTCCCTTGTCATACTCCAGCCTGCTGAAGAGCGGCTGCAGGCTGTCTAGCGTCCCTTGTCATACTCCAGCCTGCTGAAGAGCGGCTGCAGGCTGTCTAGCGTCCCTTGTCATACTCCAGCCTGCTGAAGAGCGGCTGCAGGCTGTCTAGCGTCCCTTGTCATACTCCAGCCTGCTGAAGAGCGGCTGCAGGCGGTCTAGCGTCCCTTGTCATACTCCAGCCTGCTGAAGAGCGGCTGCAGGCCGTCTCTAGCGTCCCTTGTCATACTCCAGCCTGCTGAAGAGCGGCTGCAGGCTGTCTAGCGTCCCTTGTCATACTACAGCCTGCTGAAGAGCGGCTGCAGGCTGTCTAGCGTCCCTTGTCATACTCCAGCCTGCTGAAGAGCGGCTGCAGGCCGTCTCTAGCGTCCCTTGTCATACTCCAGCCTGCTGAAGAGCGGCTGCAGGCCGTCTCTAGCGTCCCTTGTCATACTCCAGCCTGCTGAAGAGCGGCTGCAGGCCGTCTCTAGCGTCCCTTGTCATACTCCAGCCTGCTGAAGAGCGGCTGCAGGCCGTCTCTAGCGTCCCTTGTCATACTCCAGCCTGCTAAAGAGCGGCTGCAGGCTGTCTAGCGTCCCTTGTCATACTCTAGCCTGCTGAAGTGCGGCTGCAGGCCGTCTCTAGCGTCCCTTGTCATACTCCAGCCTGCTAAAGAGCGGCTGCAGGCCGTCTCTAGCGTCCCTTGTCATACTCCAGCCTGCTGAAGAGCGGCTGCAGGCCGTCTCTAGCGTCCCTTGTTATACTGTTTTTTGATATCCGAAGTGGCTGTTGTGTACTAATATGTCAAATCTATTGAACAAAAATCAGTGTTATTTCATATTAAAAAAATGATTTTAAATAAATGGATAGACTATAATGTTTTGTTTTAATACAAATACTGATAAATATAAATATTAACTAGTTTTAACATCGGACAGGATTCACGAGTTTCTAGTAATATTACTAGAAACTCGTGTTAATATGTAAGTAAGTCAATGCGAGTTTGAAATTTTTATTTTTTTGCTGTTTCGCAGTATTTGTATGAGATTTTCAATTAGTTGTGTGAATGGTGAGGTTGATTTTAAAATGCTTGTGATCCCATGAAGTCGGTAAACCATATGATTATGAAACAAGGGTGTAAACAAACAGACTGCACCGTTTAAGTTACCATTAGACTGCACTTCCGCAACCGAGCGCAGTCGGTATCAATCAACTGCATGCAGTCGGTATCAACTTCGGGGGGTCGGTGGGCTGCTGTTGTTTGGAGTGGACATAACTTAGCATATAGCCGTGACTTAAACTCGCACTACTGCGGCCGACCACCTAAAGTTGTACAACTGCATATTATGTATTATAGACTGTGTATCGACTGCGCGCGATCGATTGCGGGGATGCAGTCAGTGGAATGTCTGCAAATAATCAAATTTGCTAAAAAAAAACATTGCATTTGTGGTTGTGGCCGGTGGAGGCTAAGGTATAATCTCCATTCTGCCTGTTACTATACATTTTGTGAACATGAAGTTACAATTATAAAAAAAACACGAAACTGAAAATTCTATAAACTTTTTTTATTACTAATTCCTACCTATAAAAATATACTTACAGCCAATTTGTTTTTTTTTCAGACATTCCCCATTGAGTGAAAATGTTTTTTTTATATTAATTCTGGATTTAAATATAATGAGTGCTAACTGACTTGATGGTTAGTATGGAATTGTTATTATGTTACCTTCCCAATTTGCTTTATTATTTTTTATCTGTTCTAACCTTTTAGAACTGACAAGAATGGGCGTGTTTTTATTCACATATTTTGTATATTTATTATATTGTATTGATCGCCATAGTCAAAAATTTGTCTGACAGTTATAAACGGTCAAAGATATTTCTATTATTTTTCGTTTGATTAGGTAAAGGTTCCGTAGCGAATATAAGACTTGTTTTGATATAAAATGCCTCAACCTCTTTCCCTTGATAAAGGCCGTTACAATGCTTGATAATGATAACTGGTTTAGAAGTAACCTAATACAATATTTATAGTACTTTTTTTGTGTATAGTATGGATATGTGTGAGGGTAACGAGGATAGGAAATTAATGTATCTTCAGAATAAAACATCGTCGTACATTTAATGTGGATCAGACTTTTATTTTACAATAAGTTGATCGAAGTTTACAATGCCTGATGCATAGAACAGAAAGTGAAACACGATTTTGACGTAAACAATAGCAGAGTTGAGTCAAAGCAAAGTTATGCAGCTCTAATCCTAACCTAATCTTATTATCCTAATTATAATCAAAAACCGGAACCGCTTGCCGTTAAAGGGGTTTTTGATTGGGTATTTCATAGACTTGTTTTCAAAAAACCTATCAATACGGTAACCCGATCGAAAGGGTAACCCAAGTAAGCACTTACCGAATACGAAAACCCTATCGAGGAAACCCTATGAAGGGGTTTTAAAACGTGTTCAAGCAATTTATACTTTGTTCCACCTGGGCCGAAGGACCAGAACCGCTTACCGTTAAAGGAGTTTTGATTGGGTATTTCATGAACCGCTTACCGTTAAAAGGGTTTTTGATTGGGTATTTCATAGACTTGTTTTCAAAAACCCTATCAATACGGTAAGCATAACGTCGACTAACCCTATCATTTGGTAAGTTTTTTAATAGGGTTTCCCTCAATTGGGTTAACCAAAAAAAAGGGGTTTTCCGGTCCCTGATATAAACTAGTGGCTCCGTGAGCTGTAGACTAGACAGGAAAAAGTAGGGGCTCAAATTCCCTCGTAGTCACTGCTAGAAGTAGATAGCAAAACTGCTAAAAGTGGATGTTTTTGACACATTTGCTTCTACTTCTAAGAAACTACGAGGGAATGTACTTTCTAAAAATACTAGACCATGGGCCCTAAAAGTTCCATGTAAAGTTTTACAATCAACTATTTAAGTACCTAACAACTTATTAAATAAAAACCACTTTTGGTGATTATAGTTCCATTTCCTGACTTGATGGATACAGGCAGAAAGTTGCCAAAATACTTAATCTTGTATAAGAGAAATTACGAAGTGTCGATGCGATTAGTCATTCCCGGTCCCCGGTTGCCACCACCAGAGTAACATTTGCAAATCTTCGTTATCGCTTCGCTTTCGAAACATGTACGGGATTGACATAAGGTTTCGTTAACTATCGAAATTTAAAACGTCAAATCCATACATGTTTCGAAGCGAAACGATAACGACAATTTGCAAATGTTACTTTGGCCAGGGGGGCAGTTTCGCCACCGCTGGGGGAGACTGGGATTTTTTTTAAAGTTCCTATTCGTCACCAGCTAGGTACCTATAGGTTTGAAATCTAGCTACATTAGAGAAATGCTATTGCTCTCATTATTTGAGAATATATGTAAATGTAGGTCTGGTTCAAGATCGTCGCGGAAGCATGTGCTTTTCATAACTCATTACTTAGTATAGGTAGTTCATAACAGTCTCCTAGGTGTGCCTCTACCCTCTGCATGTCACCTACACTGTTTATTAGCATTGCGTAAGCAACGAATTACTTATGAATCAATATTGAAGCCAAGAAAGTGTTCCAACCTACCTTAAGTTGCATTAAGGTTTCGTAAATCCTTGGCAATGGCAAACGGACTAAGTTGCGCAAGTGCTGATTCGTAACGTAAGATGTTTGTAGATAAGTAGGACTACCTACATACAAACATTTAACAGCAAGAGTGAGAGACAAATGATGCGAGAGAAAGAAGTTCGGGCCTAAATCGAGCTGCATGAAGGTCGCCGCTGAATAATAAAGCACCTGTCCTTATTTGAGTAGACCACACCTACGTTGCTGCACTTGAGTGATTGACAGTGCAGAGAGGCGGCGCGGCGAGGGGAAGGCGCCACCTAGCGGTGGCAGGCGCAGACGCGCGAGCGGGCAGCCGCAACGAAGCCTGCGCGGGCGCAGGCACAGGGCGCGCGGGAGGCAGCGCGGCGCGGCCCGGCAGTCACCGAGGACGGCGCCGCGCGAACGGTGCACTCGCGCGCCACTCCACGTCATGCTTTGTGTCGATTCGAGGAAGGCAGCGCATAACACATCACCAGAATGTGACTAAACGAGTGTGCGTCTCCGACGATCGCCTGCCTCCCTTATACTTCCCCACAGACTGGACGCGACGAACTTTTATCGCTTTCTAAAACGTATTTAATTTTCCGCGTGTGTCTCGTTTCAAGCTCACGCGACAAAACGTGTGTGTGTATATATAAATAATAATTTTATAGTGCGCCGAGCCTCGTCATGACTATATCGTACGCCGGCGAAGTTCCAAACGGCAGCAGTTTCGGTTGTTTTTGGAGGATCCTCTTGAAGTAAGTAGCAGCGGGGGAAGGCCAACAGCTGTTCGGCGGCCGAGCCGCGCCGCAAGCGGGCCCGCGCCGCCGCGCGCCGCCTGGGGCCGCGGCCGGCTGGTGCCCACTAGCTAGCCGTCATCGGGCGGTCCAGAGCTGGGCCGAGCGCGCGCCCGACCCGTCCAAAACTGGCGAAAGTATCCGTGACGCACGTACCGATCAGACCTGCTAAACCACACTTTATGAGGTCAGACCGTATTAGACACATCTAATGCTAACATACGCCTCATAATAATAACAATCACTTTGTAATAAGTACCTAGATCGATTATAAAAGTAATTATTCAGCACGTTCATTGTTCCACCCTGCATGGTTCACGAGCGACACCTTTCAGTAATAAAGTAAGGTATGTACCAGAAGCTGGTAGCGACCTCACCAACTGAAGCCGTGACCAAGTGTATCAAGTCTCATTATTGCTACAAGCGGTCATAATTAAGATACCGCTACGCGTGGCCGGTGACGACTGACTTGTTATTTATTTTACTTATTTCACAAACGGTAAACGTAATAACTCACAATGGAACCGAACTGGCGACATAACAGAGTGTGGTGTGGCCCCGCGCGCGCACGTCCGTGCTCGGCTCGGCTATTGTCACATACTAGTGTATTTATTCACGTTTGTAATTGAAATTGCATTCCAATTTTGTATTGTCATCTTTATAATGCCCGCTTCGATTAACACTTTATTAAACTTCTCAAACAAATTATTTCCAAATAAGTATTCTGGTCTCAGAATACTAATTTGTTGTAAACAAACCTGATATATGTAGTTCCTGAATTCTAGACCAGCTTAATATGCATAAAGAAAATGAATATTGCTTTGTTGGTCACAAATCATAATGCAACAGCGAGACGTCGACGTTATGGGTGTTTACATTATACTTAAGTTATGATTATGGTCCTGCCTAGGGTTGCCAACCGTACTATAATATACAGTATTGTACTAATATATTTCGGGTCTGCGTACTATATACTGTTGAAGAAATATATAGTACGCAAAAATACTATATTTTCAATATCGAACGCTAAGAAACAAATCTTTTTTTTTTAGATTTGTGATCGTGCATTGCTTGACTGATTCGATAGCGCGTAGTGTAGGTACTGTAGTCTGTAGTGTATATTGTAGCTGAATTCTGAACGTATCTGTCTTATTGCATTCCGAACTTGTCAATATAAAATTTAAAAGCTTCAAACGATAGTTTGGTCATTGGTTGGTCTGCTGATGCTCTATTTTTGTTTTGAGATTTTTTTGAATAATCATCTGCAAAATATAAAATTGTTCTTTCTTTGAGAAATATAGGTCTTAGATAAATTAGTTATGGAAAGTGGTAGCGATAACGAAAGTGCGTCAAGTTCAATTCAAGTGCGCCGCTAATGCCGATTAAAAAGCTAAAGATACTTGTTGAAAAATGCAAAAACTGCAAAAATATAGTTTCTATAAAAAAAAACTATATATTTTTAAGTGTAGGTACCTAACTATATTTTTTATAGCTGAATTTGAAAAATACTATATTTCGCCAAAGACATGTTGGCAACCCTAGTCCTGCCTGATAGCACAGAATATTAGTAGGTACTACTGATCCTAGTCCCTTTCGTGATAAAAGAAAGAATTCATAATCTGTCAAACTAATGAAAATCTAATCTGGATCTAGGTACTCGCAGGCTTCAAAGACTCCATCATAATAATAAACCATTTGGTAAATGAAAATTAAAAGCCTTCTTCTGTACAATCTATAATTGCAGTTTAATAAGTGAAACAAAACACGGCATTCACGTCGTCATCTAGTTGCCTACAAATACAAAAATCTTTACAGTTTATTGCAAGTAACACTCGATAGTTATTCATAAGTAAGTACCTACATAAAAGTAGGTCAAAGAAATAACTAGATAGGTACCTAGGTTCTTACGTGATTAAATATTCAAGAAAGACTTTTCGTGCTATTAAAGACCTAGGTATTATAATTTAAGTAAGTAAGTACCTATGTACCTAATAAATGTAACTGAGATGAGAAATAAGGAAAATATTTTTGTGTTTAGTTTTTAGTATTCTTGCTTGCTTCTAATGAAACTATCATGATGTTCGAGATTTATTATGAATAATAGCTAAGAATCTGCAGAAAAAAATATCTTAAAAATATAGTATCAGTTGTCCCATGGGCATAGTGGGACATAATCATCCCACCTGTCCCATTAACGGACTGGATCAATGGGACTAGTGGAACAGACAGGAATTCCCAAATAGAAATAACTTATTTCTAAGTTAATAATAAACTTAATAAGTATGTATGTACCTAAAACTATTAACGCCACCGCGTATATCCTTTGTTGAATAATAATAACTAGTGGCTCCGTGAGCTGTAGACCACGCGATAAAAAGTGGCTCAAATTATACAAAAATAATCGAACCGATCAACTCACCAAGTATGACAATATGATAACAATCGACAGGGTTACTTATAAGGATTATTTTTTCTTGAGTAATACTTACAGCATCTTAGACCGAAAGGAAGACCTTGAAATTTAACATTTCAATTTAATTTTTAATTTTGAGGTTTTTGCATTCACAATGCTATTTTTTACAATACTAAATAATATACTAGAAAAAATACGACTCGCACCGCACCAGATCAATACTCAGACGGGAATCGAACCCGCGACCTTTGGATATCCGGTCCAATTATTTAGTATTGTATAAAAATAGCATTGTGAATGCAAAAATCTTAAACATAAAAATTATATGGCTAATATTTCATCTTTATCAGTTGTCAAAATATCTGGAAAGATATTTCAATTGAATGTCGAGGAATTCCTCACATTGATGGAATAACGCTGGCTTGCAACGTAAGAGTTGGATATACTAGAAGAAATTCGGCGATATCACTAGTGACTCGGTAGCTCAGCGGTCAGAGCATTGGACCGGATATCCAAAGGTCGCGGGTTCGATTCCCGTCTGAGTATTGATCTGGTGCGAGTCGTATTTTTTCTAGTATATTATTTAGTATTGTATAAAAATAGCATTGTGAATGCAAAAATCTGAAAATTAAAAATTATATGGCTAAAATTTCATCTTTATCAGTTGTCAAAAATTGTTTAAAAAACAAAAAAAACCGACTTCAAAAAACCTGCCTCTAAAAAGCAAGAAATAATATACAAATCATTAGATACGCATTATCATTGTTATAATAAAACACGTCTATTAAAGTCGGGTGGGGCTGGAGTACATCTTCCTTTTTTTATTCTAAAAGCCCCACCCGACTTCAATTGACGTGTTTTATTATAACAATGATAATGCGTATCTAATGATTTGTATATTATTTCTTGCTTTTTAGAGGCAGGTTTTTTGAAGTCGGTTTTTTTTGTTTTTTAAACAATTTTTTTATTTTTTTATTTTTAGTGTAAGTATCTTGTGTATTAGGTAGTGTAGGTATATTATTTAGGTAGAAAAATCGGCTCAGCCAAACGTGAGATAATCGCGGAGAAACATACATACATACAAACTGAATACCTCCTTTTTTTGAAGTCGGTTAAAAAGACTACACAAAGGTATCCCTTCCCCAACAAAAAAAATCATCTCATTCGGTTCATAAATAACACAAAATTGTCAAGTTAGTTGATTTAATATCATAGTATTTTCAGGATTACTTGTAAACTACTGAACCGATTTGAAAAAAAATTAAATGGGACCATCTCGCAAGAAAACTCAATCGAACAAAAAAAGAATCATCTAAATCGGTCCATAAATGCCGAAGATACGCGCGAACAACGATAAAAAAAAAAAAAAAAAAAAAAAAAAAACATATAATCGAATTGAGAACCTCCTCCTTTTGCTGAAGTCGGTTAAAAATATCTGGAAAGATATTTCAATTGAATGTCGAGGAATTCCTCACATTGATGGAATAACGCTGGCTTGCAACGTAAGAGTTGGATATACTAGAAGAAATTCGGCGATATCACTAGTGACTCGGTAGCTCAGCGGTCAGAGCATTGGACCGGATATCCAAAGGTCGCGGGTTCGATTCCCGTCTGAGTATTGATCTGGTGCGAGTCGTATTTTTTCTAGTATATTATTTAGTATTGTATAAAAATAGCATTGTGAATGCAAAAATCTGAAAATTAAAAATTATATGGCTAATATTTCATCTTTATCAGTTTTCAAAATATCTGGAAAGATATTTCAATTGAATGTCGAGGAATTCCTCACATTGATGGAATAACGCTGGCTTGCAGCGTAAGAGTTGGCTAAACTAGAAGAAATTCGGCGATGTCACTAGTGACTCGGTAGCTCAGCGGTCAGAGCATTGGACCGGATATCCAAAGGTCGCGGGTTCGATTCCCGTCTGAGTATTGATCTGGTGCGAGTCGTATTTTTTCTAGTATATTATTCAGTATTGTATTTCAATTTAAATTTTTACGTATTTGTATCGAATCGTATGTGATTTTTAAAAAAATCTTGAATGCAGTTCCATTTCTTTGCAAAAATAAAATGAAGTCTTTTTTCAGTAAAATTTCCTACCTCCAATATTTAAGGTGTACCTACTTTATCTCCGTGTGGCAAAATTTAGGGACACCCTGTATATTAGTATTGAGGATTAATATGCGTCTTGATAAGGGTAACAAAACATTTTTGAGACAATTTTTAGAACAGTTTTCAAAGCAGCTGAAATATGTTTTTTTATATAATCTCTCCACCATTCTGAAAAATTTCGAAAAACTGGCTCGACAAAAAAAAATCTATACCTAATTAAGAAACACATAAGAAGATCACAAAAACTCACGGGAATCAGTTGAGAAATGCAACCCGTAGAGGAGAACAGACAGCTGGAAAGCTGGACTGAAATATGTTTATTTTTACATATCTCCGCCGTTTCGAAAAAAAATTAAAAAGTGGCGTGACAAATAAATGTTATTGTATTTTCAAACCTGCTCACAAAATTTCACTGGAATCGGTTGAGAGGAGAACATACAGCGCTGAAAAGCCGGACTGAAACAGGTTTTATTAACAAATCTACGCCATTTTGAAAAATTTTAAAAAACTGGCTTAAAGAAAAAAAATCTACATCATTTTCAAACCTGCTCACAAAATTTCACAAGAATCGGTTAAGAAATAATGCGACCTGTAGGTCGGAACAGACAGCCGGACATCGAAAGAATTTTTGCCCAAGCTGAGCAGAGGCCAGAGACGCTTCGCTCGCACTTCGTGCTCGCTCGGTCAAAAATGTTGGCAAAAGTTTGACGACTGCTAAAACAGCATCTTTGAAGTCTTCTCTTCTAGGTACTTAAGTAAAGTGAGGCAAAGTGCTTTTTTATTTTCGAACTACAATAATTGTTGGAGAAACGCGGAAGTAGCCAAACTGGTAGACAGCGTATATAGGCATGGTCCAAATTCAAAACTATCATCCTAGATAAATAACATGAATACATAAATCATTAGAACATTTGCAAAATAATAATAATGTTTTCACCTCTCCAGCAAAATCGGCTAAAAACTCGCAGCAAAATCGATTTTTGCTGCGAGCGTGAGACAAAGTGCTTTTTTAATTTCTAACACCAACTTTTAAAATAATAAAGAAAAAAGAAATAAAGTGACAAGAAGAGACTTGTAAAATTGATATGTAGGAAAAGGATAGAGAGAGTGCTTTATGGTGTCATAGGTCATCATAGGTACATGGATTAAAAAAATAAAATGGACCAAGGAGTTTTAAATAAGGATTATTAAAAAGAAGGTAGACAATTCAAAATAAAGAGTATGGACGAAATGAGGTCGCATCGCATGTATGAAATAAATATAAAATAAAAAAAGATATTGAAAGTTATTAACAAATTAGTGTTTTATGATTATAAATAAATAAATAAGATGGGATATAAATGAATAAGAGAAAAACACAAAGTAATTTAAAACAAAACGACGAGAATCTAGGTACTTTATGAATAAAAATTTTCAGCATAGGTTTGATCGAACTATTTTTGTGATAAATTACAAAAAATGAGTGCGTCCAACGATGAAGATAGTTGTCTAACTCCAAAATAGTTGAGTGAACATGATTCTAATGCTGAATATTGCTTTTTACTAAGAAAGTCACGTGAAATTTTTCTCGCTGGTAGAGGTGAAAAGTTGTAGGTATGTTTAACACGAGACCAAAATTTTGTTCTGCCTCGTGCCTTTAAATCACTCACTGTGCTCAGTAGTCTATATTAGATTCAATTCTAGACTGCTTCGCTAGTTCGTGATTTAAAGTCGGAACTCGCTGCACAAATTGATTTTGGTCACTTGTATAACAAATAACTATTGTATTACACCCCACATGCTTAAAGGTGCGGGCACATTTATGCCTGACGCCACGTAGGTACGCCGTATTTGTATGGACGTGTTTATATTAGATAAGTGTGATCCTAGTGCATACATTTAATGATTTACTATAAAATCCGATGTCATCTGACGGCGTGTTAACACGTGTTAGCATGGCGTCAGACAATGTGCCCGCACCTTAAAGGTGATTTACATAGTGATGCATCATGACGCAAATGCGTATTGTTCAGTTTATTAAGTTCTTTTATTTCCTGATAATAATCAATATTTTTTTCAACATTTAGGGCCATAAACCGAGCTATAACAAACGCGTTCAATAATATATAAAACACTAGTACGTAACAGAATTAACCCTACAAAGTTAAATTAGTACCTTACTGCAAGTTCTATGCGAGTAAACAGAGCATTCCCAATTTAGCCGGGTAGTACAGTTATTTTTTTAGTAACAACAAAGAGGTTTTATGCCGCTTAAAATTCATATACAAGTCCTTAATTAAGTCAAACAAATATTTATTATTATCAAATTATTCATAATTCACAATATTTTGATATAAAATATTAAAATATTTGCATTTTATCACTTAAAATAATAATTTTGAAAAGGCTGTATGCTCACTCACCCCTTTGTTCGCAAAATATTTTTGCGTTGGGTGTGTGAAAAAAAACAAAAAAACCCAGCGCGCCTTATCCCATAATTATCGTATTTTGTTTTTGTCGTATTTAATTATTGCTGTGTGGTAAATTACTTTGTTTTTTCCTCGCAAATGTGTTGAAAAACGTCGTATGAAACTCGTGAGCTCTTGCTTATTGCACACCAACCTAAGCTAACTTGTCGCATAATGCACTATTATTCGTTAACTTTTAATGCTCATTTTGTAGTGCTGCTATTGTCTGTACACAGTTAATCAATGGCAACACAAAATCGTGACTTAAAACACCTTTGACTATAAAAACAGTGTGCGATTGTTACGAATAAACTGATAAGTCCATAATTACATTACACTGATTACTACGGTACGGACCTCTCGGTTGATTGTAGACTGACTGACCAAGGATAGGCGATTGACGTGCCTGTTATTGACCATTCAGTTATTGGTACAGTCAACGTTAAATTGATATGAGCGTCTATAGTACCTAGTCAAAAATGATCTGAAAAACAAAAGATAACAAAACAATTTGATATAAGCAGTTCGAATCACCATATTGTTGTAAGCACACAAGGTGTTCAAATATCTTACTAGGTACCTTCTCATTGTTTCATATTTATAAAAGCAGTCAGGGTGTTCAAAATTATCTAAGCAAACAACGCTCTCAAAGTTATCTGTACATAATGCAGTTTTCAGATCGTTTTGACTACTCTAGACGCTCATATCAATTTGACGCTGACTGTACCATGGGTGTTTACAATCAGATTTTATGTGCCGAGTTTCCTCTTGACATCATCGACAGTACCTACAAAAAAGTTGAATTTGAATCTTTGTTATGAAATCTTTTATGCTTCATTTTTTGATTAGTTATCCTTAAGTACCTACCTAACTAATAAAGATTTCTTGCCTAATTTCTTTTTTTTTTCACTTTACAAAATGGCATAGGTATTGCTTTTGCAGACTTTGGACAAGATGTGTGATCTATATAAGACCAATCGTGTTTACTCATTTATAGTTTGCATAACATGAAAAATATGAAAATCATAAAAAAAATCAAACAAAATGATCTCATTTCAATGAAAACATAATTGTTCTTTTAGCGAATCTGAAAATCAGATTAGGTATATGTAGGTATAGTCCTAGGTAATTATTAATGTTAATAATGTAAATGGGTGTTATTTTTACTATGTTATTATTCCAAGTGTAAATGGACTTGTTAAATATAGTCTTATCTATATTTATTAACAAGTCCATTTACATTTTTAACATTAGTCATTCCGGTAATCTCGTAATGTTTTTTATAATGTTCCACTTTCCAATAGTATTTCAAAGATACTTTTTAAGAAAAGCTTTCGTATCGGGTAATATACCTACAATACAGGGTTATTTGTAAAACACCAACAACCTACTATAAAAACAACGTTTGATTCTGAGATGTTTTCGCGTTTTACCTATCTGCTAATAAAAGTTGAAAAAATTAACATTTAAAAATTACAAAGTTTTGTGGCAAATTAATTATTTGAACAAGTAGGTAGTTAGTTAGGTACCTACATAAGTAATAAAAACTTTCTAAATCTCTAATTACCTACTCACTAGAAATCATCCCCGTCTTAATTGATAGTTAATTACTTTGTTTAATTTCTCGGTCATTTTGGACGGATAATTCCACTACGACATGGACAATGTGGTGTTTCTGAAAAACTTAGTTGACTGAAAGACGTCCGGTCAGTTTTATGGGAGGCGGACGACACAAAATATACTTACTTAGCGTGCTCGCAGACTACAGACTTTCTATCGGCCGACAGTTTAGTCGGGCTCTCAATCAGTATGAAGGTGTATGCAAGTGCGCACACTACAACGATTCGGTATCGGCCGATAGATAAGTTGGATGGACTTCCCGACTAAACTGTCGGCCAACTATCGGCCGACGGGTTAATCAGTATTGGCTCATATCCACGCGCGCACACACGACGATTGTTTAGTCGGCCGACTCGGCCGATAGTTCATTTCGCTCCGAGTTTTGGTGCCGGACGGTCGAGCGATTTTTTAATAATGGCGGAGTAGGAGTGAAAATGTTATAAAGGTAGACCAGAATCTCATGAAACGGAAGTGAAATTATCATTACTAAAACACGAGTTTGTTACATTACAAAAGTATTTAAGTCTTGTCATACAATAACACTAATAACAAAGAAAGTAATTGACTTTGAAAGTTAAATTTTTTGACTTTCTTGACAGACTGTATATGTAACAACCATGTGTTTATGAGATTCTGGTCTATCTATAGTGTGTTATATATTTGTAATCTACTCACAAAGTCATTTAATTTGATATAGGTACCACACCACACGGAACACGGTATGTATAAATGAAAAAAAAATTGTACCGAAAACTTTATAACGTCAGTTTCATTCAACCCCCTCCATTTTCGTGTTGTCATCTTAGTGAAAGTGAAAGTGAAATAAGCTTTATTCAAATAAACTTAATTATTAAGTACTTTTGAAACGTCTATATTTTCCTACCACTTATTTATCTGTGATAGACTTTGAGCAACGAAGTTGCTCGAAGGTGATCGACATCGTATTGAATGCATCGCTATCATCTCATATGACGAGATCGTCATATTTCCGAGATGACTTGTGCAAAAAACTTTTCTAAGTGCCTTTTTGCGAAATTTACACGCCCTACTACGGTACCTATTAAAAACAATTTAATTTATCAAAATATTGAACTTGTGATTTTAATTCTAATAAAAATTTCTCCGTAGTATGAGACCAATAATAACCTTTCTAGACGAAAGTAAATTATTATTCATTGTGCGACCGTTCTCTTCAAAACTCGGTTACAAACTAAACTAGCAAATCATTCGAAAAGTCGGCTGACAGTTGGCTAGTCTGCGCACTCATCACCAACCCGACTGTTTAGTCGGCTCAGTGTGCGCGCTAGCAACCCGACCCGATCAAACTATCGGCCGATAGAAAGTCTGTAGTCTGCGAGGGCTCGACGAGGCGGATCTTTTAATTGGCGAAAAGCCAATACAATTTCCAAAGGAAATAAAATTAATCCAAAAGACAATTATGCGCCGCACTACCTACCTACTTACTTTATAATTAGTGTAGGTAGGTAAGTGGCACGGTGTGAATCAATGGAATTATAGTGACTAGCGCCGCCAATGGAAAGAAATCATAGTGCTATAAGGATGTGTTTAAAAATACCGCAAAATACGAATAAGCGCCACCGCTCACGGGCGCTTAATCGCCGAGCGATTTTTTGTAGCCCAGAATAGAACATATGGAGTTCAATACGTAAACGCCCACGAGCTACAAAAAGTAGCTCACACATAGCTCGGCGACTAATCGCCCACGAAATGACACTGACAAGAGTGACAAGCGGCTTTAACCCTAAAGACACCACAATTTTTTTCGCTGGCTGACATTATTATTTTTGTAATGGTAGAGTTTGCAATAAAAAGTAAGAGAATTATTATTACATGATATGCTTAGCAATTTATATAATTCTTGAATTTGCGCAAATAAAGTAAATGCAGAATTTTTGTTCTTCACACTATTTTGACGATAAAAGGATCTGTACCCTTAGCACGAACAGCTATCAAAAAAATTATCATTCGATAGATAAATTTTGTATTGGAAATTTGTACAACGCCATCTATCGCCGATAAGCGAAATGAAATTTTCCATAGAGAATTGTCTATCGAGTAATTTTACGTGCGTTTTTTTTCTCGATAGCTGTTCGTGCTAAGGGTACTGAAGACATTTGAATCGTATACATTGTTTGCTTCATTTGTGAAAAGTATATAATTACTGACATAAATAAATCATAAACTTTATTTTATAGAGCTTAGCAATAATAAAAGTGATTGTTCTATAATATTATTACCGGGTGCCTTTTAGGGTTAACCTACGTCAGCGACTAAAAAGCGCCGTGATTGTCGCCGCGATTATCGCGTTTATCGCAGCGATATCGCCGCGATTAACGCCGCGCTTATCGCAGCTACAAAATAGCGCCCGTCAGCGGTAAGCATAAAAATGTATGGAAATCCTGAAACTGAAAACTCAGATCCGTATATATCTTAAAATGCTGATCAGCTAGGCGATTGCGTAAAGTCAATCGTATTCATTTGGCAGTTCATATTGTATCATAATATATGTCATCCCATACAAATTGCAGCCGATGGAATACGATATGAACTGTCAAATGAATACGATTACCTTACGCAATTCCACCCCTGGGGTGGAATTGCGTAAGGTCAAATGAATACGATTGACTTTACGCAATCGCCTAGCTGATCAGTTGGGTGTGTATAGCGATCTGAATCTCCTCCACTCACTCCCTGGATGGCCATCATCAGGTCACAGCTAGGTCAAACCTTGGCGGAGCTTCAAAGTTACCTCGTTTGTATAAAAATCAGCTGGTGTCCATAATTATCTGGATATTGCATCCAAATTGAAACATTTAAATTCGTTTTTGAGCATTCCTCTTTCATAATATTATTTTAGGCAAATAATAAAATGTTGATGTCAGAGGTACAATTTCTAATTGCACAATAGTAATGTTTTAATTAGATATGTTACGAATGTCAAATTTTACACATTATATTTAGGTTGCGAATGTGCGAATGCGAATGTTAACACATCAAGTATTACAAAAATTATATGAATGAATTAATCAATCATTTTTATTACTAAAACGGGTAAAATATACTATAATTTATGACATCCTATATCGATTAGTGAATTACACTTGTAAAAAATTGCATACTTCTTTAATGCACATGTGCACTTTAACATTATTGAAATGTCGAAGTTCAATAAAGTAAAGTAAAAAAATAGCCATATATCACTTTTTTCCCGGTGTCATAAGGAATGTCTAATTACTTATCACAATAGTACATTATGAGACAAGTTAGCTTAGGTTGCTTATTGCACACAAGGCAGTGGGTTGCAGCCCGAGCCGCAGGCGAGGGCGTAACTCAGCCGAGTGTGCAATAAGCAAGAGCTCACGAGTTTCATACGACAAGTAATTTATCACACAGCAACAAATATGGCAAAAACAATCTACGATAAATGGGAAGAGGCGCGCATGTTTTTTTTTGTTTTTTTTTCACACGCCCAACGCAAGAATATTTTGCGAACAAAGGGGTGAGGAGCATACAGCCTACTACTAATACTTCAAAATTATAATTTTAAGTGACAAAATGCAAATATTTTAATATTTTATAACAAAATATTGTGAATTTATGAATAATTTGACAATAATTATATATTTATTTGACTTAATTAAGGACTTACACATTTATTTATTGCAAAAATGTATATGAATTTTCAGAAGCATAAAACCTCTTTGTTGTCAAAAAAAAAAACTGTATTACCCGGCTAAATTGGGAATGCTCTGTTTACTCGCATAGAACTTGCAGTAAGGTACTAATTTAACTTTGTAGGGTTAATTCTATGACGAACTAGTGTTTTATATATTATTGCACGCGTTTGTTATAGCTCGGTTTATGGCCCTAAAAGCGATGTATTAGGGCTCACTTTACGAGCAAGTGTGTTGAAAAATACTTTGAAACACAATGTATTATTTGTTTGCCAAAAAAGTAATTATAGCAGACTGGCAACTACATATAACAAAACAATCAACAAACCAAGCAACAGAGTGACCATAATCAACAAGCAATCACAACTCACAAACTACCCGCGTGAAATAAACGCTTTCTATTGGTCGAATTAATAACGTTGTGCACACATTCGCATTCGCATAAAATTCGCATTGATTGATGCGAATGCGAATGTCGATGCGAATGTTAAAAACGATGCGAACCATTCGCATATGCGAATGCGAATATTCGTAACATCTCCAGTTTTTATGTCCCTACTGCTGGGAGTCCAAGCCTGGGACACAAGGCCTTCCCTGGATAAGCAAGGAGGATGGGCCAGATGCAGATTGGCAGGTGTTATCGACTGCAAATGCAGCCGGGACCAACGGTATAACAACGCTTCCGAAGCAAGGAGAAGTTAACTGCCGCAATCGCAGCCCAAGGCTGCTAAATCACATCCTTATTACTAACACTTAATAAAGCCTTACCTACTATATTTCATTTAAAATATTAGAAAGTGAGTTTGAGTCGCTCGAAGTCAAGCGGAATGATAGGAGCGACACTTATTATTTATGGAATTAAAATGAATATTTATGAATGTAGACTATCATGTAGTTACCTACTACACAATATTTTTGGCGCTGGGTGCTGCGTATAGCAATGCATGTAACTAATATGAAGGTCTCGTGACAGTGTTAGTGCATAATTAGTAAGCGTCTCTCAAGTATCAGTACACCTCGGGCAAGGTTCCCCAGGAGGTCGATGGAAAAAAATTGACGGCTTCTAATTTGGTATTCGACCGACAGATAAAATCGCAACACGCAGTAACTTGGGTTAAGCAGGCCATACACGCTAGGTTATGCATGACGATTTTAACCGAGCTGCAAAACCGAGTTCAATACTTAGAGGTTTTATGAAGAGTTTAATTTACCAAGCCAAAATAGCCAATCCACAATTATATGTCGTCGATAGTCTCATTATTCCTCGGTTCGTCAATGTCAGTCATGCTGGCAGCGTTCGCGCTGGCCAGCGTCTTTAGTCATCAAAAAGTCCATAACATTACAGACAGACTCAGTCGCGTAGTCAGACTCTCGGCTCGCTTAACCTGTCACTACCCGACTGAATCTGACTGACCCGACCCAGTCCAACTAACCTGACCTGACTTGGTCTGTCCGACCCGACCTGTTCCGACTGCCTAACCTAGGTTATGCATGACGGTTTTGACCTTACAGGCATAACCTAGCGTGTATGGCCGGCTTTAGCCTTTCATCGCGATGTGGGATCACGGCCGGCTAGGGGGAAACTCTTTATCAATAATAGCAGCATTGCAAAATATCGATTTGTCGAAGAAATCTCTGCGGAATATCGATTTGCAGGTTGAGGAAAGTTGGTCTTTTAAAATTTTCGTCGCGAAATCATTATGTTTATTATCTACATTTCTCACATACTGATTGAGTTAAGTAACTATTGGTATTTTATGTGTAGGTGTAAAATATTTTAGTATTACGACTTACACATAACAGTTTTATAGGTAGGTATAATAACTCATAGGATTTAACGACATGTAATACCTACCTAACCTAGCTAGCTCTACATAATAATTTACTTAGATCTTTTTGAAAAGACAGTTTTTTTTAAATGGGAGAAGTGTCATTTAGCTTTATTATTTTTTGTGATCGGTGCTGTAATTTAAGTGCGCCCTAATACATCGCTTTTAGGGCCATAAACCGAGCTATAACAAACACGTGCAATAATATAGAAAACACTAGTACGTAATAGAATTAACCCTACAAAGTTAAATTAGTACTGCAAGTTCTATGCGAGTAAACAGAGCATTCCCAATTTAGCCGGGTAATACAGTATTTTTTAATAAAGAGGTTTTATGCTGCTGAAAATTCATATAATATAGGTATACATTTTTGGAATAAATAAATGTGTAAGTCCTTAATTAAGTCCAAATATTTATTATTATCAAATTATTCATAATTCACAATATTTTGTTATAAAATATTAAAATATTTGCATTTTATCACTTAAAATTATAATTTTGAAATAGGCTGTATGCTCACTCACCCCTTTGTTCGCAAAATATTCTTACGTTGGGCGTGTGAACAAAAAACAAAAAAAAACTGCGCGCCTTTTCCCATAATTAATAATTATGTTGTTTTTATCGTATTTGTTGCTGTGGTAAATTACTTTGTTTTTTCCTAGCAAATGTGTTGAAAAACGTCGTATGAAACTCGTGAGCTCTTGCTTATTGCACACTCAGCTGAGTTACGCCCTCGCCTGCGGCTCGGGCTGCAACCCACAGCCTTGTGTGCAATGAGCAACCTAAGCTAACTTGTCTCATAATGTACTATATCTTGTCTTAAACATTTATTTATTAAAATAAATATGAATATGGTACGTAGGAAGGAACTGTAGTGACGTACCTACCTTCTTATGTATGTACCTACCCCTTTGTGGTGCTACATAGCAAAGCATGTAACTAAGTATGATACATGGTTACGATTTTCTGCTCCGAATATAATTATAGAAACAACGTATGCGATCAGTATAATCTAGCGAGAAGGTCGGCAAGTCCATATTTTAAATAAATTCGTATAGAGTTGTTGACTGCCGGGGATCGGAGACGTAACATTCTTGTATATTTAAAAGCTAAGGTCATCGCTAGGGTTGTCAACTTGGATAACTGCAGCATCATCTCATTAGATAACTTATGTCAACCCTATGGAGAGCAATACCTAGGTCTCAAAATAATTATGTAGATTGTATCTAGGTATACAGGACACAACTTTGTCACTTTGTTGTAGTTGTCATTTTTCATTGATTTCTGATCAAAATAGTAAAAGCTTTTAGAGTGATAAAGTTCAAATAATTATGTTGGAAGGTATAGTTACAGACGTGACCATACATTATGTGAATAGTTCCCTTGTAGCGAGTAGGCTGCGGAGTTAGAACTAGTCCAGTCAATCATACTTATTAGTTCACAACTAGTTGAACAATTTGATTAACATATTGTTGTTGATTTTTTTTTCTATAATTTAGATTCAACTTCGCATAAACAGTTGTTCAAGTTTTAGGCATTGTAAAAAATATGTAGTTTTCCTACTTCAATATTATAATTATTATACGTAGGTACGTATACGGACTTTGTTTGTCCCAAGTTGTACCCGGAAAATTTGCCTTGAAAAAAACTAGTAAGTTTCATCATTTATTAAAACTTACTGTGAATTATTATTGATCTTCTTTTCCTTGGCTAATTATGGATGAAACACCAATAATTTTTACAAATCGTCTTCGATCATCTAAAGCAAATCTTCCGTAATATAAATAGATGATCGAATTAATTAGGTAACACGTTTTTCTTCAGATAAATACACACCACCAGCACATTCTGTTAATTAATTGAATTTTGAAAACAGATTTTATTACATAGTAAAGACGGTCTCAAGGTAGGTACCTATGTATAGTAAGTTATCGTCTGTACTTGCCTGGCCGAAATCCGCAATCTCAGTGGGAGATATTATTATAACAAAGGTACCTATTCGTCGTAAAAAATACCTATTCGTCGTAAAAAATACTTATGGAATTGTAACCAAAATAATTGTGACATCCCTTATCATATGCACAGGGCTTGGACGAAAGGGTAAATAAACTTAAAAAATCTTCTGTAATCGTACTAAAGCTTAGAGTAAGACGCGCTCGAAGCCGCGATGCTCGAAGTACTAAAGCATGAAATATAGCAATCTATGCCTTTTCCATAAAGTACCTGATTATAGGATCATTATCGCTCGCCATCGCCATCAATTCAGTAATTCGTAACCATTTCGTAACGGCTCCGTAGCACAATGACATGACAGCTAAAAAGTCTGGAACGGGTGGTAGGAAAATATAGACGATTCAAAAGAACTTAATAATTAAGTTTATTTGAATAAAGCTTATTTCACTTTCACTTTCACACAGAATAGAAGATGGTGCCGTACAAATTATATATGTATACATATATATATATATACATACTCCACAATCCAAAAATTCGACAGAACTACTATATATATATATATGAGCAATCGTATACCTATATCGAATATAATATATAATACATAGCATAGATAAAACACTAATCGAGACAAAAGTGACACAAAATGAATGTGTCGTAGACGTAGCAAATTGTTATCAATGCGGCAGCTGTCAATGGGCTACCATATAATATACTAGCGGCCCGCCCCGGCTTCGCACGGGTGCTAGTCATATAATACTTAAGTCTATGTTTGGTGAATTGTTCTGCTTACGACTGAAAAGGTTCCTGGCTAAAAAACGTGACATTGCAACGCATGCCGGGTGCCTTATTATCTGGCTCTCAATCTCGACACTTCTCCATAATTACCACATTCCTTGTCACGTTATCTGATATTTACCAGATTTTGCCACGTTTTATTTGACTAATATTTCGTAAAATAGTGAAAATCGGGATAAAATATTGTACAACATTCGTGCGGTGACAACTTATTGCTTTCTCTGTGGTGAACCAAAGGATCCTAATTATTCTCTCAGGGGAGGTGCCAACCTGACAACTGATATTTATTTTTCTTATTTAATCATTCAAATGCACTAAGAAGTTTTCAATTCCGATATAGAAGTCATTCACCCTAAGAGTAGCTTTCTACCCCTTTTCAACCCTGTAAGAGGAGAGGATACATTTCAAAAAAATACGAAACACGTTTTCAATTTATTTTGTGAAAGAACGTCTATGCCAAATTTCAAGTCAATCGGGCCAAGGAATCGCGTTCTCCCATACAAACTTTGCCACACTGTTTCACCCCCTTAGGGGTTGAATTTTGCAAAATCCCGTCTCGTCTTATTATTTATATATATATGTGCTGAGCGCAGAAGACACAATCTAGATATAATGTTTTGAATAAAAAACAACAAATAAACAATGAAATTCCTCCACGCGCATTTATTGTTGTTAATCATCTACCTATCAGTCAAAAGAATTGATATGGCAATGTCGATGACGAATTCGGTGTTCAAAATCTTAAAGGTCTTCTAAGTAATATCTGTTGTTTCTACCTGAATTATTATTAGCTGCTAACACACGTGCGTTTGGCGGTAAAAGATTTTCTATAAAAAAATCTCTGTTCTGTGGATTTTCCCGAGGAAAATGATGCGCGAATTTCCGCACATGTTAATTTTCCTCTGAATAGACGCGTTGAGCGTCACACATGTCGGACAAGTTTAGGTCATCAATAATTTTAGGCATATTATTACCACAGAATAAAAATAACAACGTCACAGGAGTATATTAACTACTATCTTCGTAAACAAAATAATGTTGTTCTATGACTTTTCCGAAAAGAGAGAAAAAAATTATTTTCATACAAAAATCGATCAGCTATTCGTCGGGACATTTGTCAAGGTATGGAAAGTATGGTATTTATAAAGAAATAATTATGTGATTCATGTTAAAATGCTTACGCTCCGAGAATGTGCGGTTGAACGACCGTACAGGGCCTATAGAACTAGGGTTGTCCTCATTACTATCAACGGAATTTCTATTTTGTTTTTCCTTCGGAGTTTTCAATCCTAGATTTTGTGATGATTGAGATTTTATTTAACTTTTCTTTGTCACGTTTTGGTTACAATTATTATAGCTACATTTATGTTACCTACAGGTACCTTTTTGGTACATTGTGAGGGTCCACATATTTTCAGATAGAAACACTTTTCTCTCGGAGAAATGTGGAAACCCTGACATGACAACTAATTTTTTTTATGCTTAACGGAATACCTAGTGCTTGGCCTTCACCTCACCTGATGTTAAGTGATGATAAAGGCCGAAGGTGAAAGCGCACTACACCCGGAATCCTCATCACTGAGGAACTGGCTATCTTAACTCTAAGCCTTTAACTGGCCGAACACAACATTTTTTTTAAGTTGTTGTTATGGCGTCAGACTTAGGTAAGATGGTGGTAGCTAGCCAGGCGGACTTGAAATAAGTCCTACCACCAACCAAACCCCCCTGGGAATCGAACCCAGAACCCCTGCGTCTTACACGGGTGTGTGAACCACTAGAACACAGAGGCGGATGAAAACTTAACTTGTTTGGTACCTACCAAATGCATGTGAGAAATTGACGTCTGAGTTGGTGTGGTGTCTGATCAATTCGATCGATTAGTTGAACGGTGTGCAGCCGGCACTGGCCTAGTGAAGGTCAATGTGAAGGTCACTCACTGAGGTGGGGTCACTTGGTGACTGTGAGTGACCTGAAGTGGACCTTGGTAGCTCACGCATAAGAAACTATTTCGAACGCATTACTGTTTCTGTCGCTTTTTTTATTGGACTTGTGAAATCATAATTTTAAAGGGACTATTTTATCTGTGTTCTGTGGAACTTAGATGAAGGAACCAGAGCAACGGGCTTCCGGAGCTAGTAATCCAAAATAGCAGATACTATGACGGTAAGTAAGCAGGTATAATTATTATTACCTACTTACCTAGGTACCTACCTAAAATATTTTTTTTGGATAATGGTTATTAACTGACCAGTAGTACCATTTTAATAGGTTTTGATTGATGGTAACAGACACTATTAAAAAAGTTGTTTTTACCGACTTCCAAAAAAGGAGGAGGTTCTCTGTTCGTCTGTATATATATATTTATTTTTAAGTAATCTTGAAAAAAGCACGAAAATAGTATGATTTTGTGTGAACTGCCTCGATGATCAGTCGTATAACTTCTTTGCTTCGAGCAACGTCGGCTTCGAAGCCCGTCTTACTCTAAGCTTCTTTGTTTATGAACTGAATAAGATTTTTTTTTGATGGAAAAGGGATATCTAAGTGTAGTTCTCAGTTTAATCCGTATGAATGTATGTTTCTCCGCGATTAACTCACGTTTGGCTGAGCCGATTTTTCTACCTAAATAATATAATATCTATAATATAATATATCCTACTAATACAGAAGGTAGGTACCTAGTTACACAAAAAATTAAAAAAATACAAAAATTATTTAAAAAAACAAAAAACCTACCTCTAATTATTATAGTGATTATGATTACGTAACTAAAAACTTAACTTAGGTACTTGTGATTAAAACTACTATTAGTTTCGTCCCATTTTCGCGTGAGTAATTATCTTCACAGTAGGTAGGTACCCAGGCAAAAAGTGTTAACAAACTATTGGAACGGCTCCTCTGGACGCAGACGATAGAAAAATATTTAATTTAAACATAACTAGAACTAAAAGCTAAATAGCTTTGACTTCTTTGTTGCGAAATTTTATTAGGAAGTGACGTTCAAAGAGAAAGTAACTCTTTATTTAACCGTCTATTATTTAACCCGTCCGTCCGTCCGTCCGTCCGTAGAATCAAGAGTCCGTAGCATGATTCTATTCAAACCTCTTTGCAAAGGTATTTCACACAGGCAGCGACACCAAGCCCCAAACTGATAGGGTGCTAAATAAAATGATAATAATATATATACCTACTACTTATATACTTTTTTATACTTACATAGTAATAGACCCGTCACAGAAATAAAAATTCATCATTTCAATTTCTGCCCAGAATCGAATCCGGGACCTCTGCGGGTTGACCACTGCACCACTCAGGTCGTATACGCAACTTACTTATCAAACCATAATTATAATTATTACAGGTTCTTGAACATTTAAAAAAAAGTACCTACTTACCTAGTTTTAACTTACTGTGGTAGGTACTTGATTCCCCGGCACGAAAAACATAAGTTAGGTAGGTAGGTACCTACCTACTGAACTAGTTAGTTCGGATTGTTTTTAATTAAAAAACCTTTCCAGATAAAAAAAACTGGAGATCTCTTTGATTTTTAAGGAAATAAGAAACAAGAAAGTCATGTAAATAAGTTAGTATTTTAATTTATTATTATTTCATTGTCGAGTAGGACTAGACTTATCTTTTTAATTTTATGCGGAAGCTTACTTTCAAAATGATGTAATTGCGGGTGTTTCTTGATCTGACGCGAGCTTAGGGTATGCTTCGGAAAACACAAAGTTCAAATTTAAAAATTAAAACAAATATTGCTTATGCCAATAGATCAATATCTATGCAATAGATCAGGGATGCACAGACTGCGGCCCGCGGGCCACATGTGGCCCGCCAGCAACAATATTCTCTCTTACATTTAATAAAAAAAAAAATTTTTTTTGCTTGTTTTATGTTTTTAATTTGTGCTGGTGGCCCGCCATTAGTTCATCATTTGCCCAAGTGGCCCATGGTCTCAATAAGTTTGTGCATCCCTGCAATAGATGAATAGACAGAGCAACCCCACATGTAAACAGGAAATATTTTGTAACTGTCTGACTTGTCAAAGAATGTCCCAAGCCCAATCATTCGCGCTACATACTGATTGCGTCGATCGAGCTTATGTATTATTTTATTACAAGTAAATGGCAATATAATTTTCGGAATCTCTCAAATATTTCAATGTCAGTGGTTCAATGCCGGGGTTTTGCACCTGTTTTTGTACACTTGCGAAATCCTACGGCGATCCTTGACGCCAAGGTGCTGTGTAGTCGCAGATTTCGTTCGCTTCTAATGACTAGGTTAATTAATCAAGCGGCCGGTTTGAGCCGTGTCGTGGCTGCAACGAATACCTACTGCAGAAAACACCGTACATAGCACAGAATTAACGTGCACGCACAGTATACTTATAGTACATTTTGAGACAAGTTAGCTTAGGTTGCTCATTGCACACAAGGCTGTGGGTTGCAGCCCGAGCCGCAGGCGAGGGCGTAACTCAGCCGAGTGTGCAATAAGCAAGAGCTCACGAGTTTCATACAACGTTTTTCAACACATTTGCGAGGAAATAACAAAGTAATTTATCACACAGCAACAAATATGGCAAAAACAAAATATGATAATTATGGGAAAAGGCGCGCATGTTTTTTTTTTTCACACGCCCAACGCAAGAATATTTTGCGAACAAAGGGGTGAGGAGCATACAGCCTACTACTAATACTTCAAAATTATAATTTTAAGTGACAAAATGCAAATATTTTATAACAAAATATTGTGAATTATGAGTAATTTGATAATAATTATATATTTATTTGACTTAATTAAGGACTTACACATTTATTTATTCCAAAAATGTATATGAATTTTTAGCAGCATAAAACCACTTTGTTGTAAAAAAAAATAACTGTATTAGGTACCCGGCTAAATTGGGAATGCTCTGTTTATTCGCATAGAACTTGCAGTAAGGTACTAATTTAACTTAGTAGGGTTTATTCTATTACAAACTAGTGTTTTATATATTATTGCACGCGTTTGTTATAGCTCGGTTTATGGCCCTAAAAGCGATGTATTAGGGCTCACTTTACGAGCAAGTGTGTTGAAAAATCTGTTATATATTATGTGCTTAAATAGAACTTAATTAAGAGTGTATACAAAATGTGAAATGATCAAAACAACTCTGCGCGATCCGTAATGAGGGCGAATTTTGAAAATTCCTATTAAATTATTAAATAGATACCTATAAACATAGGTATGTATACAAAAAAAATTTAAATAGATATAAGTATAGGTATTATATATGTATACAAAACACGCAATACAATAGACAATAATGAAAAATGACTTTAGAATCTGTAAATACCAGTAAAAAAACATGTCAAAGTTTTCTTAATATTTTATTTCTTTGTAATTAATAACTTTTTCACTCCTCTTGCTCAAAAAGTGCGTCATTGTAACGTACAAGAGTCGAGATAAAATAGCATAATAAGCCCTAGGGGATAAAGTTTTTTCTTTTTTAATGTTTGTCTATTACCAATGAGCGTACTAAAACGAAAAAGTTTTTATTCATAATCACGAATAAAAACTCGCTCGACTTAATACTGGGGGTCTATTACGAAAAGTTTAATGCGATACACGCGGCTGCGTCCGTGCTTCGTTCTGATTGATTCCTATTACAAAGCACTTGCGTATGCGATATTGCAAAGTGATTGCGTAAATTTGACAGTTTCTCTCTAGTGGATCCGTCATTATTCGTTCAAGAGACTATGGACTACGATAGCTACATTGAAAATATTTGTAACAACTATAACCGACGAACTGCGGACGACTATCGTGACCAAGTTTCGTAATAGGCCCCCAGTTTCTCATTCTTATTTTTGAAAATGGAACTAAAAGCATCTCTTCGGTAAAATCATAGACTTATTTATACTCTGTGTACAGAGTGAATCGTAGAATGCGTGTTTGTGTTGCTTAGCTGCTACAGCAGAAATTAAAAAAGGTACCATGGCGCGAAATCTTTAAATTTTTTTTATAATTACAAACTGATTGAATTGTGTGACTGTAATTGGAAAGAAATAATTTTAATCTTCTGCCGTCAAGCACAAATCATTTATTTAAATATTGTACAAAAAGTTTATGAAGTGGAGGAAAAAAAAACGAGTGGATTCGTTTACGGAAGTAAGTAAGTAGGTATAAACTATTTAATATTGTATTTTATTTTCTCGCAATCGTAGTGAAAAGTATAGTGTAACACACGACGCTAAAACCCATTGTAACTCGGTTTCTATTTATTCCCTCGCTAAAGCTCGGGAATAAAAATACCTCGTATGCAATGGGTACTTTTAGCGTCTTGTATAACAATCTACTATTTTTAATTTTCTCTCTATAGTTGACAATACAAAAAGTAAGTGAAAAATAAATATGAGTCGTATTCTTATTTTGTTACAGCTGAAACGTTTGTGAAAATTACCTCTGACAAGCAAATTTGAAATTTCACTTGAACAGATTGTCTTCGTTTTAAAATACTTACCTGATAATTTATTATGTTTTTCTCTCTATAGGTACGGCACTAATTTAAGAATTTTGCTTCCTTAAACTAAAGTTTACATCAATAGTAATGCTTTAATTCTTTAGATAACTTCATTGGAAAACGGTAATTTCTTTGAAATGCGGAATACAGACTTAACATACATGTGCTCCTATCTAGACTCGAGTAACGTTATGAATTTAAGTGTTGGATGAAAGAATAGCAAAAATGTTCGTCAAATTTATTGGAAATTAAAAAAAACTAGACGTTGGCTTACGTTACGTTAGCAAAGAATCAAAAGTTAACACTTATCTTATCATGTAACACCATCATCTAATCCTAAAAAAACTTTGTAAAAAAACTATTGTAAATAATGCTAATATTTATCATAAGCAGTAATAATAATACAAGTATTTTCAAATATTGAATTGCCCAGTGTCTTTAGTTATGGAATCCTAGAACACGCTTCCATCGAAGCGTGACAGTTGAAAACGCTTTGGGCGTCCAATCTTCAAAAAACTCGTTTGGTTTTCGCAAAAAACCTGCGTTTTAATTGCACGACTAATCGTGAAGCTGGCCACTTACATAAATCTGGAAAAAAACGCAAAAACCGTGTTGTTGTTATAAAGATCTTCACGACAACCTTCTGAAAGAAGGTATTCCTCTTACTACTACAAAGTTCGTCGACTCGTTTTCTTTCCTTTGTCAGCAAACACTGACATAACTTTGAAAATACCTACTCGTTTCTCCGTGTATTCTGTGGTTTCTTGTACTTTTTCCAAATGTTACATTACAACAGCCACATCAACAGCCTCTGACCACAGTTAAGTATAAGACCGTAGAATAGTTTGTATTAGTTACTTATAACTAAGTTATGTTAAGATTTTATTTTGATGTATTATAAGATAATAACAAAATCTTGCTCAAAAAATCTTACACCCAGTGAGAAAAAAACATTTGTTACACAATAAATGCTTATTTTACTGTTACGTTAGATAGAAGTGGAGGGAAGGAATGATTGTCAATGCCTAGTTATATAGCGTAATAACAAACTAACTCACTTTTGCAAGGAAGTTAAGATTAATGAATATGTAGGTACTAATTTGTTCAAGTTATGTACTTTGATTTTTCCTTGAGCTAATCCACGAGCCTATACTTTTTTTAACTTATGCAGAAACCTTATAAAAATCAAACCGTTAGGTATGTATGCGAAACTTGCATGATTAAAAATGTGTCGAGTCATTTACGAGTAAAAAATCGGAGTTTGTTTGCCTCTCAACCATGCTTATTAAAACAATGTTTTTGTTTGTAAGTAATGTGGTATGAAAGTAAGAGTGAGGTAATCGCAGATTTCAAATAGGAGCTAAAGCTTGAATTTGAAGCTCTTTTGACTGCAAAAATCTGGCAATAGTGGTTTAGACCATTGCTATCGTGAACGAGTGAAAGAGAGAAAACGATAGTTAACTAGGTATTCGAAAAGTGAAAACACCAACTCGTACTAGGCCCTCGAAACCTTAATCTGACAGATGTGAGACGAGGGCATAATTCTGTCATTTTTTTATAATTAACTCTTTGGTTAGGAGCCACTTAGAATATGCCTCCATAGTCTGGAACCCTTTCTACGCTACTTACATTGATCAGATAGAAAGGATTCAGAATAAATTCTTAAAAAGACTTGGTTATAGATTTAAAGATGCCCGCTGCTTCAATCTCTGGAATTACGACGTGAGCACAGGGATCAAGTGTTCTTATATAAGGTGTTAAATAACCACATTGATTCACCCTTTCTTCTAAGCCGTGTCTCATTTAGGTGCCCAAGGTTGAGTGCCCGCTCCAGGGCAGTTTTTTCAGTTCCCACATGTAGAACTAAATATTCTAAAAATAGATTTTTGATCCGAGCTTGCAATACACATAATAATAGATACTGTCATATTGATTTATTTAATAGCAAACTAAGAACTTACAAATCATATGTCAAAAAAGTTATAAGTGTGTAATAAGAATCATACATTAATTATTAAGAAATTGTACATACATACCGTTTAATTTTAATTCTTTAAATTTCTGAGTTTCTATTATTGTTATTACTGAAATCTTTAAATTTTGGTTAGGAAGTTGTCAAATTTTCTCTCATTTTAGTTTTTTTTTCTCTTAAGTTAAATTCATTATAGTCTTCGCTATGTAATTCTCATCGTTGGAAACTGTTTTGGCTAATGATCTTGTCATAGTTATTATACCTACCTGTATTATAAGAGCTGTATGTTTCTTTGATAAGCAAAAATAAAATAAAATAAAATAATAATTGTCAATATTAGGTCTGACTACCTACCCCGAGGTAGAGCTACAGAATACAAAAAAGCAGAAATAACTAGTAAACTTAATCACGATACCGATGTTGTTATTTTTTAATGAACGTCGTCTTGCACTTGGCCGGTTTTTCCTATTTGTAGGTTCCTTGAAAACTTGTCACGTTTGCGTGTTTATTAGGTAAGTTATATTGATGTTCTATTGCAATACAATACCAAGTAACATACTAAGTAATAAAATTAAATAATCCTCTATCTTTTATTGGTAATATTGTTCAAGAGTGGTGGTCAGCTCTGTCGTTAAATTAGCAGTCAATTTGCTATTTCATTACACTGCGTCATAAAATCTATGACTAGAAGCTATGAGTTTTTTATCTTTTACTAGCTTTTGCCCGCGACTTCGTTCGCGTGATTAAGATAGTTGTGCATTTATTTTGAAAGTCACGGATTACCAATATACTTAGGTATTTATCAGTATAGACCTCATTTCACACATTTAATTTTTCCTATTAAAAAAATGTAATTTATTTATTTATTTTATTTTTATTTCTAGGAAGGCCAACAAATAAGCACCAAACAATAATACATAATCTGAATTGCAATAGATAGCCAATTAATGATACAAACTGGAACTGCACCCTGTACAACGGGAATTGTCCAAAACCCTCTTTTAGTGCTCACCTACACCATGAAAGGTATCTACCCTCCAAAAATAGTATCTCTACCGGCAAAATGGTTCAGCCCTATACAAATCCCCATACAAACTGGAACACCCTGTAGCACCCTGTATAAAGGGAATTTTACAAAAGGCTTTCACCAAAATAGTGTCTCTACTTCAACTCTATACAAATTCTCATACAAACTTGAACAACCTGTAGCAACCTGTATAACAGGAATATTCCAAAATCCTTTCTTAGTGCTCATCTACATCGTGAAAGGTATCTATCTACCCTCCAAAAATGGTGTCTCTACCGTCAGCCGTTAGGGCTCCACGCCTATCCCAACAAGTAATCAGTGAATCAGTCAATCAATTTAGAGTTTTATATGTATGTTTTCAACACACTTGCTCGTAAAGTGAGCCCTAATACATCGCTTTTAGGGCCATAAACCGAGCTATAACAAACGCGTGCAATAATATATAAAACACTAGTTCGTAATAGAATTAACCCTACAAAGTTAAATTAGTACCTTACTGCAAGTTCTATGTGAGTAAACAGAGCATTCCCAATTTAGCCGGGTAATACAGTTTTTTTTTTTTTTTTGACAACACTAAGGTTTTATGCTGCTGAAAATTCATATATATACATTTTTGGAATAAATAAATGTGTAGACCTTAATTAAGTCAAATAAATATGTATTAACTAGTATCAAATTATTCATAATTTACAATATTTTGTTATAAAATATTAAAATATTTGCATTTTGTCACTTAAAATTATAATTTTGAAGTATTAGTAGTAGGCTGTATGCTCCTCACCCCTTTGTTTGCAAAATATTTTTGCGTTGGGCTTGTGAAAAAAAAACAAAAAAAACATGCGCGCCTTTTCCCATAATTATCATATTTTGTTTTTGTCGTATTTGTTGCTGTGTGATAAATTACTTTGTTTTTTCCTCGCAAATGTGTTGAAAAACGTCGTACCTATAAAACTCGTGAGCTCTTGCTTATTGCACACTCGGCTGAGTTACGCCCTCGCCTGCGGCTCGGGCTGCAACCCACAGCCTTGTGTGCAATGAGCAACCTAAGTTAACTTGTCTCATAATGTACTAATAGATTACATGTACCTTTACTTGTCTTTATAAGTAAACTATTAGCTTTCCGCCTGCAGCGGACTATATATATTCTGTGCTACAGACACAAAATTAGTATTTAGGATTAGGTATAATATCGTGCAGGCGGAGCCCCGTGCCCAGCAGTGGGACAAAAAAACGGCCAAATGCGTGTCGGGCCACACGCCGTAGGGTTCCGTAGTTACCTTATACCACTATAATTTTTCGTCAGTAAAAATAACTTTATTTTTCACAGTGTTGGTATGAATGACAAAGTTATATTTGCGGTTTTGGAAAATGTGATGTGATATATCTCAAAAACTGATTTTTATATCTCATTCAAACCAATTTTCAGTGAAAGTTTTTGTTAAGATCTATAGCATATATTTTTTTTAGATTTTTCACTCACCTATTTCAAAAGTTAGAGGGGGGGACACACATTTTACCACTTTGGCAGTGTTTATCTTTCAAACGGTTAACTTTGAGAAAAAGTTGTCTTAAGAACCTCAATATCATTTTTGAAGACCTATCTATATAGACACCCCGCACGTATTGGTATGAAAAAAATTGTTTTTTTGGTTTTAGTTCCATGTATGGAGCCCCCCATTATTTTTTTATTTTTTGTGTTAAAATCGTTAATCGGTTAACAGAATACATCTACCTACTAAGTTTCAACTGTGTAATCCTAATACTTTCGGAATAAAATGGCTGTGACATACGGACGGACAGACAGACATGACGAATCTATAAGGGTTCCGGTTTTTGCCATTTTGGCTACGGCACCCTAAAAACGCTATATGATATAACAATTTATCACGTTTTACTGTCAAAAGAACGCTAGGCTGGCTGCTATTGGTACACCCCGGGGTCGCGTGATATGACGAGTGTTTTTCTGATCCATGTTGGTGACGATGATGATGTAACTGTTGCGGTGTTCCAGGTGGCGGGGCAGCGTGTACAAGCTGGTGTGGCGGGAGCTGCTGGCCTACCTCACTCTGTACTACACCATCAATCTGCTCTACCGGTTCGGACTCTCCGAGGAGCATCAGAGGTGAGACCTGTTTATTTTTGGGATTCCGATATTTCGGCCAATTGCATGCGCCATGTTCACCGGAAGAACTTCTTTCGTGATCATGGCATCCTAATTCAATAAGCATAGAAAAACAATCACCGGAAGAACTTCTTTCGTGATCATGGCATCCTAATTCAATAAGCATAGAAAAACAATTTTCTTCTTGTTAGTCAAAGTCAGAACCAAAATAAAAAATTGCTTTTTCAAATAAACTTAACACGTAAGTATTTTTGATTAGAATACCTATATAGTCCTACTTAGGGTAGAAGGAGTAGAACCTAGTATATGTGTCTAACAACTCTACAACCTTCTGTACAGATTCCTCTCCAAGGAGCACCGGAGACTAGAAATAGAATGTTTTGTATTTTGCTGCCTCTGCTCTTTGAGGATGTTTCATTTTGATCCCTACCTACTCTAATAAGTAGAAGTTTGATTTCGCATTTTCTATAGTTTTGTGTCAGAATACTTACTGGCATCCCCATTTAAAAACAAGCATTGCAGCTACTTAAAACGAACGTTGAGAAAAAAATAGTTTAGGTATATTGATGAAAGAATCATAAAGTTAATGATCTATCTCTAGGGTAAGAATAACCACACGATCGAATTGTTTATTTTTTATTTTCACCCACGAATCGCCTTACAAAAAATATAACAGTGCCTGCATGACCAATGACCACCAAAACGCGATAAATATGTGAAATAAAACACTTTTTAACGGATACCAGCGTGGTTTTATTGAAACTATTGAAAGTACCTACTTTGGTAATTAGTTAGTATTTAGTTGGATTTTTTATTTTCCCGACGTTTCGGCACCTTTGCAGCTACGGTGCAGCAGGTCACGGGGGACTAAATAAAACCGCGCTAGTATCCGTTAAAAAGTGTTTTATTTCATGTCTAGTAAGTACCTAGGTACTTATAGCGATTTATCACGTTTAACTGTCAAAAGACAATTAATTTTGGCTGCTAAGTTTCGATAAAACGCTATATCACGCGATATCGTATTTCCGCGGTCAAGAGTACCTACCTACCTATATTCTGTGGTCATGCTAAGAAGGGAGGCAGTGCTTCTAAACTGAGCCTTGTAAATTAACAAATTTTCGTTATCGCTTCGCTCCGAAAAATGTATAGATTTGACGTTTTAAAATTCGATTGTTAACGAAACCTCATGTCAATCCCATACATGTTTCGAAAGCGAAGCGATAACGAAGATTTGCAAATGTTACTTTGGCTAGGGGGTCTGATATAGCATCGATTGTAAACATCGGGAAAGAGAACAGAACAAATTAGTAATTTGCATAGCGCTAAACTATTTGTGCAATACCCGTGGAATGCAATGCGGCGATAGGCAGCTGGAATTATCTACTTATAGAACCGCGGAATATTACAAAGTTTTGTATTTTCTTTTTCGACGAATATAACACGGTTAGTCATGCATAAATTTACCTTTAAACACAAAATTTTCCAATCACATTAGTTTTGTATTTATAACGAATTAATCGATCGTCTACACAATATTGTTTCTACCTATTGGTGATTCTACACAATATGGATTCCACACAATTAATTACCATCATTGATCACATTATCTTTTCCCCACAATCTTCAATTTTATACAAACGCGTTTCTTCCTATAAGCAATTCTACTCAATATTCTCTTCTTTCTTATCGAACAGGGAATAGTGACCACCTCAGGTTTTAGAGTTTATCAAGCCGCCTGTAAATCCAAATATAAGAAGAAGAAATAGGCACCTAGGTACTAACTTAGAAATTTGCAAGAAAAAAAATTTTTTTTCTTTTTGTGCAATTGTTTTGAAATTCAAAGTCATAATTTAAATAAGATGCCTTCTTTATTGCATTTCTGTGATGTTTTTCAAGACAAAGACTCGTTGTCTCAACGTTTTAAATAATAAACACTTTTGTTATACTTACACGCAGAACATCAGCTGTGAAATCGGAAAATTATTGTTTGGTTGCAATCATTTTCAAATAAAAATAATTGACAAACTTACCTACATGTAACATCGATTTGCAATAATCACGTTTTTTCATAGTCAGACTTTTAAAATACTTAAGTATTTTTAAATCAAGAAAACTTTAGGTAGGTAAGTACCTACCTACCTAGAGGTACCTACAATCTATTCCAAACTTTAAAGAAATAATATTACATCAAGTGGAGGCTATTTAGTATGATGAATAGAGAAAGGTAATACCTATACCTACACTCTTTGATGCGAATACCTACATCAGAAGTTTGTAGATCATATTCAAAATTTCAAAACGTTTAATTCAAGCATCCTAGTGAACATAGTAAACATAGGCTAGTGAATGTGTAGTCAGTTAAATATCACTTACAACGACCATGATACATCGAATGCTTCAGGAATACTAATACTTGGTTTTCATTAATTATCGTTGGTCGTGGGTGTACAATTGCTTTCGATTTCGGGCGCGCTCACATTGCCGGACGCGTCGGACGGAAGCCGGTGCCATAACCGTAACCGGCACTTTTATTTTCTTTCAATAGTAAGTAATTATCATGTAAAGTAATCGTAAATCTCTTTACTGAAAACAGTTCGACCAAATCCAAACAGTATGAACGATCTAAAATGGGTCAACCTTTTATAAAAAATCGTGAAGTGGAGTTAGTCACGTAGGTACCTACGTGGAAAGGCAAAATTACATAAACGCCAATTTGGGCAAAATGATTTTTATATGTTTTTTTTTAATTTATTATTTCGCTAACTGGTACATTTGCACAACAGCAATAACAGAAACCATTCGCAGCAGTAACTGTAAGTGGTTATTTACTGGCATTCGCAGCATGCATCGCGCGTCGCTGCCGCTGACGTGATAAAACGAGGACATTTTCCTTATGGCAGTGTTCAACTCAAACTATAAGATACATCACGGAATTGCACTGGCCATAAAACCTGAATGATACTGAGAACGTGCTTTTTACACGATATAGGCACTATTGTAACATCATGTGCGAAGAGTTAATTTTTATTGTTACTTGAGTTTACTTGAGTTGTAAAACAAAATAGATAGGTTGTTTGCTCATGATATTCTTGTTGATGTTGAGGTACAACAATATTCTTAACAAACACAAAAAATAGGGATTTCGTTAGGTTAAAATTAAATTATTTTTCGTATCTAGCTGCAAAATGTTCTGCCATATTATGTTAGTGGGGTAGGTAAGTGTAAGTTACAATATTATAATTGTATTTTAACTAAAAATATAAAAAACAAATGAACTTTAACATTTTCATAACAGGAAATGACCGTAAGCGATTGTTCTGTCGCTCAAACATTATTACCTACCTACCTACTTACATAGTTATTCAACATAAGCTAGATCTTATCGTTTGTGTAGATACTAAATCGTGGTATAGAAGCTTTATAATTATGAACAAAAATAGCTTTTTCAATTATTTGTCCACAGTAAATAGATAAGTTTTTAATTAGTTAATTGGTCGTAGGCGGTCGGCGGCGTCCAGAGAGATAATTTGTCGTATTTCCGTAGTACTAAAAATTGATCTTTTATACGAAACACTACAATTTTCAACGATTAGTACTTAATAGGCTGCTCAAGCAACTTCTGATAATATTGTAGCTCTGACGAAAACGAATAAATGGACGCCACTATCTCGAAAGAATTGAGATTCTTGAGACTTGTTTTAAAAAAGAACGAAAATAATAAACCTGTTTAAAGAACAATTTAGTCGCAGATAGGTAACTACATTGTTTAAGCTTTACGTGGGTTTCAAACTGAACACTGTGTCTATAAACAAAAGTAAATAAAAAATATGAGCAGTAGTTCTCAGAAGTAAATGAGCATTGTAGTAACACATCATGTAGTCTGCCAAAGTGTAAATATCTGCGAGTTCTCAGCCTGTGATGTTTACAAAATTACGCCATGCGTAGCTCTGGACGCACCAGGGCTGGCACTCTCTTTATTTTTTAATATTAATTCTTGAGCAATTTCAATTCAATGTTTAATCAATTAGATTAGTAGATTCTGTTCATTAATTCCTAGGAATAGTGCATATTGCGTTCTGTTGGTTGGATTATAAAAATTTAAAGACGAATATATTTTGGGTCGGATTATTTTAGTAGAATCGAAGACATTTAAAATCCAGAAGTAACATAAGATGTTATGTCCGCAGGATATTCGAGAGGGTGCGGCAGTACTTCGGGGCGCAGAGCGAGTCGATCCCGATGTCGTTCGTGCTGGGCTTCTACGTGAGCCTGGTGGTGAAGCGGTGGTGGGAGCAGTACAAGCTGCTGCCGTGGCCGGACACGCTGGCGCTCTTCATCTCCGCAGGCATCCCGGGGGCGGTCAGTACCATACCACCAGCGAACCTCATATCAGTTGATCTGTTTAGGCATCGGCACGGATCTTGTGCGGTGAAATTTAATGCGCAGAAGCATAGCGTCTATAGGAGTAGCAATAAAGATTAAAGACGGTTAGGTATGTACTACGGCAAGAAAGGAAACTGGGTAACTATTGTTACTCTATCGGAAAAGCGCTGTCTTATTCTTACGGTGGACTGTTTTATTTAGTTTTATTTATTCTTATGCCGAAACATCGTCTCCTATAAACTCACCATCACTCATTCTTATTTGCAAAAAATGTTAGCCTATGTCATATGACCTACCCCACGGTACTAACTCTATTACTTACTAACTAAACTAAAATTCATCCAATTTGACACACTAAATACTGAACATTGAAACACGAACGAGAGCTGTATTACGGTTCTACAGTATTCAGCAGCTACTTCTTAAACGATTGCATGTACTATCGACAACACTTCCTCCACCTCCGCGTCTCTCGTCACTAACATACGTTTAATTCGTGCGGGGGCGCAACAGGCACTTACGAATTTCTGCTAAGTGCCGATCGTATGTACATTATTGTACATGTGTAAGTGAGGTGAGCCAAAGCGACTTTTTGCAATGCGATTGTTGTTTTTAACATTGAAAATGTTTATGTGATCACCAGTGTGTGTAGGTATGTGCCCGATGTTCAGCCAAAAGTACGGCATGGTCGTAGATCGGTCAAAATTTGAGATATCTTTATGAGAGAGGTGTCAGAATGTGCAAGGCGCAGAGATCTATCGTATGGCGATTGAATTTTGATCGCGGTCAGGTAGCTGATGACAAATTTTGAAAAAATATGAAAAATGGTTCCGACTTGCCGGACAAAAATGAGATTAACTTTTTTTCGGGGGCCTTAATCAAAATTCGGAAAAAAACGCATCTGGAGATTGAATTGTACCTACTACAAAAAAAGCCCACTGGGTAAATGATCGGTATTTGTATCGGTATTATATATTTTTTTTTATTATTAAAGGTGCTCACACAGCATCTTAGATTTTTTTCGAAAACAAATCTTATAAATTGATCTCTCTCTGATTTCAATAGACTAGATTGTTATACGAGGATCAAAAGGAATTGATGACTTTTACCCGTGTTAAACACTCTACTTTTCATTTCGAATTTCAGGAAAGTAAAAAAAGTCTTAGTTATTCCAAAATGTTTATTAATAAAAACATGTAGGTACCTACTTAGTAACTACATTGGTAGACCTTATATTATTACCTATACCAACTTACCTTTAAAAACCTAGAAAAATTAGAACAATTTGTGAAATTTCAAGTTAAATTCTTGCTTGGAATATTTACAGTTTGATATAAATTATTATGATGACAGATTTGGCTTTGTTGGATGCCTGTAAAAGTTGGAGATATTCTTTGGTCTTTGATAAGACGGTAAGTCCATGGCAGAGACTCTCCTGAAGTAGTTGTTTCCTATAGGCGAATTACAGCGTAGTTTTATTGTTTCTTTTATTTTATTTGAACTTTTTGTTTTAGTTTTAAACTCATTTTTAGTAAATACAAAATCAACACAAAACTTTAATACGGCACACACAGCTCAAAGTCACAGAGTTAGGTGGTAAGTCTCCCTCCAATATTTTATAGTTTTTCTTATTTTAAATTTGGAACACGTCGCGTCGCCGGCCGCTCCGCCCTTCGAGCATCGCGGCGGCTTCGTCTGGAACAGGAAGCCCGTCTTACTCTAAGGCTCCGCCCAATGTTTTTAATTTTGCACTGGCTGTTTATACCATGTTTTGTTGTTGTTCGTGAATGCGCCCTACAAGGCTGCAACTTTTTTAACCATTTGTTTTTAACCATTGTAAACTTTTTCATTGCCAAATTCAGTTCTATTTTTAAATTACTTTTCCACCCTAGGGTGGAACGAAGAGTTTTGGACCCGCTGCTCAGTTCAAATACACATCACTTTCCGAATATGAGAAATGAAAAAGTACTTTTTATTTTTTATGTTCATTTTCAATGGACTCTGATAGTTGCGTGGAACGTGAAATCTAAGTATAAGTTTTTTAAATGAGGTGCACATTAGTCTATCCATTATTTATTTGGAAGACATAAAAAAGTTGTTTTCAGTAATGTGAAGATATAAAAACCTGATTGTGAAGCCAACTCTAATAAGAGCCATATTATTATAATTATATAAAACTTAGTAGTAGGTATAGTAAACATATCGAGTTGTCCACTAAAACACTCCCAGCAGGTTTTAAAATTGGAAATTAATTGCTAAATTACGGTAGTCATGATATTCCGGAAATAAGTTCGCGAATAGTGGTACTTACACGAAAATGACAATGAAATCGATGCTACCTAAATAATATGAATTAAATCAAATATAAATATTCGGTAGGTACTAACTTCCGCCTGCGACTTCGTCCGCATGAACATTGGCGAAAACCCTTAGGGGACCTATAACCAGAAAAAAGGTAGACTCCTTTTTTCTGGTTATAGGTTTCAATTTCATCAAAATCCGATCAGCCGTTTTTACGTGATAGTCCCCATTCCCCATGCACACTCCCCACCAAACGAGCAGCCTCGTGCGAGGCAAAAGTCTGCCTCGATTTGGCTGCTGGACTGTGTCACTATAAAAGCTAGGTACCTACTTACATAGGAACAGAATGACAAAATATTATGACAACTAGATAGGTACAACATAGTGGCAAAGTTCTTAATTGTATAAGTAGGTAGATACCTATTTTTAGACGTCATCTCAATGAACTACTTAGAACGCAAATAATAACAACAACAACGGTAGCACACCACACATATTTGTGGGAATCTAATGAACAACCATAAACTTAATATTCCACAACAAACAAGAAACTTAAACTATACTCACCATAGTTTTAAGTTTTATGTTATTGTATTTCCTGTAATGTGTGTGTGCAATAAAGTGTGTATCTATCTATCTAAACTATATAACATTTGGAATAAGTAATTTCTAATCCTAGTTTAAAGCATTACCAAATAGTTATGTGTCTAGTTAATCAAACTTAACTGCCTTTATTCGTGATTGTTCTCGCGGGTTCATTCCGCTGACCTTACACCGACACGGTCGCCATTTTTTGCCCTTTCTACGACTTGTACTGACTGTACGTCGTCTGATGTGCATAAATTAGGTTTTTGCTCGTTACCTACCAACATTACAAATTATCGTTAGTGGTGTTTTCCTCAAAACAAAAGTAAGAAACTACCTCCTGCTAAATACGACTAACAAAAGTGTTTTTTTTATTTAATTTTTGCACTAGATCTAGCATAAAGATTCGAATAGGTAGAGAGAGGTACGTAATATAATTTCATTTCTCTTTCCACTTTCTGTTGAAAAACAAGATAACTAATGGCGGCGGCGGCTGTTGATGAGGCATAATACCTACGCCAAGTTCTGTTAACTTCTCATCAATATGTCAAAATTGTCATGTCTCGTCTTAAAGACGGCGGAGTGCGAGGCAGGTCGTCATTGAGCGGCAATCAATGGGTAAAGCACGCAACATGTGTCGCCATGTTGTAATGTATGAATTAGTTAAGCTACCTACGTGTGTAAGGAGTGTAGTGTAGGTACCTACTTTATGTCAGAGGAAGTCTGAAAGTAGTACCAGTAACAGAAAAGTTGAAAGGGAATCGTCTGGCTTGGTTAGGGCATGTTATGAGAAGAGATGAAAGGCATGTTACTAGAAGAGTAATGGATATGGATGTTGAAGGCTGGAAAGTAAGAGGAAGACCGCAGACTAGATTAATGGATTGTGTGCGGAATGATATATGAATGTGAAGGGAGTGGATGAGGAGATGGCGAGTGACAGGAAGGAATGGGAGAGAAGGACGCACTGCACCGACCCCAAATAAATTGGGATAAGGGTAGGGGGATGACCTAAACGTATACATGGACCAACAACAATCGGTGTTCATCGTGAAATGATAAAAAATTAACACCACCTATCCTACACATTTTCCGTCAATGGTTTGCAAGTTTTCATTATGGTTTCTTTGATAACGGAATGGTTCACAATCTTTCACTTTCATGTGATGGAATAAATAATTTCCTATTCGCTAGCTGGCACTCCGACACAACACATATCTATCTTACTTCCGCAAAATGCAAATGCTACGTAGGATATTATAATATAGGTAATTAATTGTTGTTTTTGCTCGGCGAACGATGAGAACTGTGTGCGAAGTTAATTATTTTAGGTGGTGATTAAGCGGCGGCTCCCACGGAGGGCGGCGAGGATACGGCACCAAGGTAAAGTACTAACTGTTGATCACGATGAAGATAAACAATTAATTGCTACGTTTTTGTTTCGCATTGTTTTTGCCAATGACTATTTTTTACCATGTGCACGATTCTCTGAAAAATGCTGCCTTGTTAGTGTCAAATCCATCAAGTAAGTACTTTATAATAAATAACCGAGTCGAACTCTAAAAGGATTCGGACATTTATGTATGAAGACTGGCATACATACCTGTCCGCCATTTTGAAAAAAGTCGATTTTGGCTGCCTCTGATAAAATAAAAGTAATGTCAATCGATAGAGTACTGTGGTAAAACCTTACAAACAAAAAATAATAAGAAAAAATACGTACTTAAGTGATATTCTTACCGAGATATTTAAGTTTGAAGTTGATTAAATGAAATATAAAATTTTGCATTTATTTATACATGTTTATTTATGACCAGACACCGGACTTGCGATATTAAAATTAAAATTAAAATGCATTTTAAAACTAGTACAAAGAATGAAAAATATTAAAAAGAAATTCAAAAAAATAGAGACATTTAAGAGGGCATGGTCGTTTCCTTTTTTTAAATATTTACTTAGGTACTTGGTTTACGAGTAATAGAAATAAATGTATTGGTGGCGCTAGTTGACCTATATAAGCGCCTTAACTAGATATTCAATCAAAGTGGTTGAGATGAGACGCCCGCCGTCGCGTCGCTGGGTTGTTCATGGTCCGCCACTCCGGCGGCGCACCGTCAACTCAAGGGGCGGGCGTACGTACAGTACACAGACGCCTGGCCGCATAATTGCACTGTTATTTACCTGTTCACTACACCCAAGGTCGATTGAAACACCTCGACACATTATTGTCTGTAGCTTCGTTCATTATATCACGTAACAATTATATAATCAGTACTTATAGCCGTCTTTTTATTTCTAAGATAGAGGAAGAGAGAAAGAGCGGTACTTATAGGCACTTAGATCGCTGAAAAATACCACCCCTTTTTAACCGACTTCAAAAAAGGAGGAGGTTCTCTGTTCGTTTATATGTTTTTTGTGTATGTCCGCCGATTATGCCATGTAAACTCTATGGTACCTATACTCGTATTAATGTAGAGTAATCACTCAATTTTAACGTTAGCAATTTTTCATACAACTGTTTAAATCTTTACCTAT
This sequence comes from Agriphila straminella, assembly GCA_950108535.1. Lineage (NCBI taxonomy): Eukaryota > Metazoa > Arthropoda > Insecta > Lepidoptera > Crambidae > Agriphila > Agriphila straminella. Next base: position 963,374 of record OX467303.1, on the reverse strand, counting down.
TTCGGCCCTGTTACACTAAATAATTATTACATATTTGTTGGCACTCAAGGTCTTCCTTTAGATTACTGTACAATGTAACATGTTTTGTAAATGACCGTCTGTTGTCCAAAATAAAATAAATAAATAAATAGATTACTCAAAGCGACTGTACCAATTGAAATTCAGTGTACCAATGGAAGTTAACTCCCAAGTTGGTCCCATTTTTTAAATTTGGAAATTGGTTTAGTAGTTTTCAAGTAATCCTGAAAATACTACGAAAATACGTATTACTTATTTATTACATTACTACTAATTTTGGTGAACTACCTCGATGATTGTCGTATAACTTCTTTGAAGGCGAAAGCTAGTTGAAAATAAATTATTTTTATTTTAGACGTAGGTACAATTTTTAACAAAATTATCTTTGCCTTTTCAGTACAAACAAGGTCTCATGATAGATTAGACATAGACAGACCGATGGCGGACATTTTGATTGTGATTTGTGACTAATTTTCCCACGATCGAATCCCGATTGTGTCGCGATGCCGATGTTTTGCTACAAACTTATCCATAATCCATAATAATAATAATTATGATTCATTTGGGTTCATGTTTTATGAAACGCTATTATTTTTACTGTTGGCTGTAGTTAAAAACAAATCAAACGGAAACGGTATTAATAAACTTATTACCATACTAGCGCTTAATACGTAATTATAGGTCATAAAAACTATACCTACATATTCGTATTTATAGTCTTATTTGTCGTAAAAATACAAGAGAACCTAATTTCGGTACTTTTGCGATTTCAAACTGTGCAAAATTTCAATCCTATACCTTAAAAAAAAATAAAAAAATAAAAAATCTTTATTTCCGTAAAAAATCTTGAAATCTTGTGGGGGCTTGAAATACTACTGTATTTCAAGCCCCCACACTAGGCGTAGCCTGTCCTGTGGGGAAAGTATACGTTTTACAATTTAAGCAATTACGGCAAAACAGAATAAACAGTAACAAAACAGGAAAAATTTTAAATTCGAAAAAACAAATATAATGTTGTGGATCTATAATAGTATTATTTGTGTATGTGTTAGTGTGTTTATGTGTGTGTGTTTGGTGTATGTGTGTGTTAGTGTGTGTATCAAATGTGTGTGTATCTAGGCGAGGCCAGTTCACGATTTGATGAAAAGATCGATTTTTGAACTTCCAATGTGAAGAACGGATGTAGAATTCTACTTCACAAAAATTACTGTAGACTGAACATTATGTCATGAAACACAATAACCGAACAGAATATTGAAAAATGGCATGGTTACTCTGTAAAAAAATCCTGAATAACACCATAAAGTTAAACTTCAAATCGTCAGATTTCGTTATTTTCAACGACAGTGATATGATCTTTTATGCAAAAAGGATAGCTTTTTTATCGATCTAACACAATAACCGAGTACATTTTAAATAAATGATCAAGTATTTCAGAAATCAATAAAAATGTACTAAATTTCGTCAAATTTCTGGCGAAGCGTCAATTAAAGCTACGCAATATTCAACCTTATTCTAAAGACCTAGTGAAAGAGTAAATTTCGGGAACTGCCTCGCCTTAAGTGCGCCTTCAGTTTCCAGATAACTCCACTTCAATAAGGAAGTCGTAATGAGTGCTTTGGTTTCTCTAGCCGTGCGATCTTTAAGATTACATGTGTTTGCAAATTTATTATATAGATGGGCAGAAAGAAAGTATCCAAAACGGTGCGCAAAAGTGGTAGCCGTGCGAGTGTTAGGTATCTTAAATGTACGTTGTTTGGACAACTCGTCGTATGAGTCACAATTTAAGACCTTTTTTTGAACTGAGGACACTACTCTAACGATGTACAATTTGCGGACACTCAATACACCGGCTTCCTCAAATTGAGCATCTGTGGAGTACCGACGAGGTTTTCTCAGCGCTGTCTTTAAAACTCCCCTCTGAGCTCTTTCGAGAGGTAGAATGGATGAAGTGGACGAACCACCCCAAGCCAAGATGCAGTAATTAATAAGAGACTGACAAAGAGCCATGTATACCATTTTTAGAATTTTGCCATCAATTGCTTCGCGTAGCATCTTCATTACGTATATGACTTTTCTCACTCTCTTACACATTTCAGCCAAGTGCTCTCTGAATGTAAGCTTTGCGTCAAGTATCACTCCAAGATATTTAAGAGAATCCATCCGGCTGATATCTCAACAGTCGCAGATGTTTCCCAATCCTTCGAATTTGCACTCTCTTTCATGGATTTTCAAGGAGGTTACCGAAGAGGGAGCGGAGGCAGCGGTTGAGGGATAATAAATTTAAATCCAACCAGCTTAAGACCTCCGTCATTCCTCTTTCAGCATATTGACAAACACCAGGCCATGAGCTATCATGGAAGATGAGAGCGGCATAGCATATGATTTCTGAGTTTAACATTGGAAGAGAGGCGATATCATTCATATACAGCAGAAAGAGTGTAGGTCCCAGGATGCTTCCTTGTGGAACTCCAAAAGCCACCGGATTAAAACTGCCCATCGCATCAAAAAGCTTAACACATTGACGCGATGGGCAGTTTTAAGCCGGTGGCTTTTGGAGCTACTAAGCTACTAAGCTTTTTTAAATGTTTCCCAGCCATTGACCTGATTTTTTTTATACTACACCTGCTCGGAAAGTATCTTGATACTTTATCAAATTTACGGTAGAAAGTACGTCATTGCATATCGAACAAATATGCGGGGAGAAAACGCATCTGAGCGGGAGAGAAAAGTGTATGAAAATCCATTTCTTACGTGGTTTTTCTTTTTTAATTTTGAGTAAGTCTATGCGCCGGTAACCTAAATATCAAAAGCCAAAAAGTTTTTACAGTGAGTTTTTATCTCCAAGTTCGCAAAATGACACTGGCCACTAGCTGTGTGTCGGATGGTGTCGGGCTGGCAGTGCGACCCTGCGGCGGCAGGATAAACAATTTGAAAAAAGAACATGTGAAAATTGCAGACGCCATTGGCGCCATTTTCAATTTGTGTGTTGTTTGAGGATTCAGTTTTCGTAGAAAGTAAAATAAAACTATCAAAATGATAAGTAGTGATAGTGATGATGAAGATTTTTTAACTCCGCCGCAGTTGAAGGAAACAGCAAAAATACTGATTGATAACCTTTTACCACAGAAATCAATTAAAAAATATAATAAAACTTAAATAGGCTTCAAACGACACCCTCGACGGTAATCGGTCTCTTTCTTCTCTCGGTGAACAATGTACTATTTTCTATTTAACTGGACTGGCTGTCTGTATGATTTGACAGCAAAGTTTTTGTACCTATTTGAAACGCCACTAGCGTGCGTCTAAAGAACTAATATTGACGTACAATGAAAATGGTTGCCGAGATACAAAAAATTAATCGTTTATTTTGACATAAGCACATCACTAGATTTAGTACCCTGTACGCACGCTACGTCCTGCAGCGCTAAAATGGTGGAAATCAAAAAGGCACAAGAATTGTAACAGCAGCCAGTCTATGTAATAATATAGAGGTCAATGTTCCCAGCCATTTAATATATTGCCTGCTACATATACTTACTATAAATTAATAAATATATATATATTTACGTACGTGCGCCAAATCAACTCCGACGTTTTCACGACGTATTATTGGAGACATCCGTCACGCAAGTTCCGTTATTATTCTGTAAAATGCGTGACCGAATTGACATTACAAGGACAGAAATATCGGCAAGATTACTTTACGTCGTCACTGACTTTAACACACCGTGCACACAATATATTTAGAGTACAATTGAGTGAGATACAGCAATCTATCTCACTCACATACATGTTAATAAATCGTGTGGATCTGAACTGAGAGCCCAAATTTTAAATCATAGCGAATCAAATTGAAACTTATAGGGGAGTTAATAAAAAATTCTAAAAACCTGAAGCAATACTTCAAAAATTTCTAAAACGTGAATTATAGCTTTTATTACCGAATTTGTTGGGCCCTCAATCCAGACGGTTGCAATAAGAGGCATAGCATAGATCTTAGAAAGTACCATCTCTGTGTTGATAGTTTTCATTTTAGAATTTAGTTAGGAATTTCTAACATCATTTTAGAAATTTTCAATTTTCGCTAGGAGATGGCATAACAAATTTATGGCTGTTTAGCTTGGGCCCTCAGTTCAAACATATAGAATCTTCAAAACATGAGTTAAACTGAAGAAATAAAATAAAATCACGTTATTATCATAAAGTCTAACACTTTGGTAAATTTCTAAAAAAGAAATATTCGCTAAAAAGTTATTAGTTTAATAGTAAGTGAAACCCGAAATTTCTTAAAACGTTTGAACTGAGAGCCCTACATTTTCGGCTATATTGACTAGGCTAAACCTCATAAAATAATGAAAATTACGCCAAGCTTGTAAGAAATTTTTTATTAAAATTTGATATAACGTTCGTTGTTCCTAACATCACACTTTAAGAGAAAATGCAACGAACGATATATCAATTTTTAATTAAGAATTTCTTGAAAACTTTGTGTAATTTTCATTATTCTATGAGGTTTAGCCTAGTCATTATAGTCGAAAACGTAGGGCCCTCAGTTCAAACATTTTAGAAATTTCGAGTTTTACTTACTATTGAACCAATAACATTATAACTAATATTTATTTTTAAGAAATTCACTGAAGTTAGACTTTATAATAAAAACGTATTTTTATTGTATTTCTTCAGTTAAACTGATGTTTTGAAGATTTTATCTTGGGCTCTCCGTTCAGATATGTTTGAATTGAGGGCCCAAGTTAATCAAAAATCAAAATCAAAAAAATATTTATTCAGTAACATCAAATTTTTACAAAAGAATAATATACTGAGATCCCCTTTTAAGTATTATTATACTTGTGCCAAGAGACCTCGCTCTGCCACATCATACAATGCAATTGATTTTAAAAAATAAATACTTGTTTACATTTTTAGAGGTACAAGAGCCAATTTAAAACTATTAAGTAACTAATATGCTATTAAGAAAAATGTGTGTGTGTGTGTGTGTGTGTGTGTGTGTGTGTGTGTGTGAGAGAGTGTTTATAAGTTATTATTTTATAAGTTCTTCAATTTCATTATAATCTTTATCTTTTAGCCAATTGGTAATGAGTATTTTACATTCTTTAATAGTTTTAGGATAAATATTTAACTGTGTATTTACATGGTTGTATAGATAGCAAGATTGATTCGACTGTTGCCGTCTAGCAAAAGCAGTTCGAACGCCCACACTATTAACTACATCTCTATTTCTTCTTCTGTTTTCAAAGTTAGGGTTGTATTCAAGTGACTTGTGTACTTGAGAAGTTCACATAGAACCATAAAGTTAATATACCTAGCGGAATAGAGGCACACACATAAGCTGTCAAACGAAACCGAAATCGATTTACATTTGTGTGTGTATTTTTTATATGTTGACGTCTCAGTGATGTAATCTTGTCACAATAGACATTAATATCGATATCGATAGTATTATTGAACAGCAATAGATTTGAAAAATAGATGGAATTGTTAACACAGATGTGGTACTTTCTGAGATTTATGCTATGCCTCTTATTGCAACCGTCTGGATTGAGGGCCCAACGAATTCGGTTATAAAAGCTATAATTCACGTTTTAGATTTTTTTTAAGCTTTGCTTCAGGTTTTTAGATTTTTTTATTAACTCCCCTATAAATTTCAATTTGATTCGCAATGATTTAAAATTTGGGCTCTCAGTTCAGATCCGCACTAATAAATCTACGAGTACAGATTCCGTAGCTACCGTAGATTTGTTGTATCTCTCATTTTAGAATATCCATTAGTTACACCATAGGACAACCCAAACGTATGCGTTAAACTCAATTAGGTACCTAGTGGCGTGACGGCGGAAACCAAGCAGACAGGCAATTATGAAGATGATTTAAAATTAAGTAGGTACCTATCGAAGAATATTAATTTCAATGTAATAACTATTTTGCATTGTTTTACTCTTCTGTTATTATGCAGTACTTACCTATTCTTTTCTATGACATATTACTTACGACATATTTAAGTATAAGGTCGAAGAATGTGAAATCTTATAAAAATAATTGTCTTAGTCGTGCCACATACAATAGTACTAATAGTGTGATGCATGATGGTCGATCGAGTCGAGGACTTGATGATTACCTACTTATTAGTCTGAGTTCCATAATTTCGTCAATCAGTTTGGTGTACGATCACCTAAATAGGGATGTTGACTAATGAATAAAATAACGAAATACTAATAAAAATCGTAAACATATTAAACTTTTAGAGTAGCTTGTATACCTCTTGGTTTTAAATATTGCATATTATTTGTTTTATGACCCTTCAAAGTTGGGTGGACAAGTCCATTTAAAAAGTATAAAATTTATTAAAATAAATGATACCTTTAATTAGTCCGTAAAATGTATAGCAAATTTGTCGAAGAAACCATTTTGATAAACACAATATTTAATATAGCTGCTGAACAAATTTCCTATGCGTTGCATACAAACTTGCAAGGCGTGACGTCATAACGTGCAAGCCATTAGTATGGAACGTTTTTGATTCCATTTGTGTGCATTTCACACTGTGATATCTCGGGCAGTTTTCATGCTAGCGAATTAATTCTTTTACCAATGTTTCTTTTTTTGAGAGGTAATTTATGTAACATAAAATAAAAAAAATAGTCAACATCCCTATTGCAATTTATCTCGGTCTCTAATCTCAGAAACAAAAGAAGTGTGGTAACTATTACTGAGTCATGCAAAGTAGGCACACAACACCTGCTAGACAGCGCTGCCCTGCCACTACGCAAACCTAACAACCAAGTTCGTCTAAATATCGACCACATAGGTACCTACTAGGTAGGTACATCACTGTTTGTGCACCCGCGCCAGTTTGCAGGAAATAGTAGTGTCAACTTAATTCTCTGAAACAAAGGCCATTGACTATCACATAACCCCGCGCACACGGCTTCCGCAGCGAGAGTCAAGCATGACTAATACTAAATATTATTAAGTAGGTAATTACGAAATTATACCTAAACAATGTTTGAAGGTGCGACATCCGCTTTGGTTTCTCATAACGAACTCTAAATTATTAAAATAAAACGTTACGCAATATACAATTAGGTATTAGGTACTTACATATTAAATTATACTTAGTTACAACAAAAAGAAGTAAGTAGGTACCTTCCTAGTTATTTGTTTAATGTTGCAGTAACTAACTCTGAGGGAACTTAAGGCGGTTGTATGACCGAAAGTGGCGCCCTTAGAGGTTTTTATTTAATAAGTTATTAATAGAAAACGATTTTAATAATGTTTTACGTGGAGATTTTAGGACCCATGGTCTAGTATTTTTAGAAGGTATCGGTATACAATATACATGCCCTTGTAGTCATTCGTAGAAGTAGATAGAAAATGTGTCAAAAATTGCCACTTTTAGCAGTTTTGCTATCTACTTCTAGCAGTGACTACGAGGGAATGTAACGATACCGTCTAAAAATACATAGACTGGGCCCTAAAATCTCCACGATAAACATTTTTTAAATTGTGTATTAGAGTTATACTATTAAATATAATTTACCGCGGCGCCACTTTCGCTCAGGGTACCACCTTAACGTTTACTACTACTAGACTTAGTGTCCTAAAATATCATTATGAGAAGTGTCTTTCTGTTGGGGGACACAATATTGTTCAGGTTATGGCAGAATACCAGAGGCTGTGGGTTTCCCTCCCGCGGTCACTGAGTTTTTGTCAAATTGTTAAAGTACTTAATCATTGCATGTATATTATTGATTTGAGCCAAATAAATGATTTTATTATTATTATTAAATTAAAAAATTTAAAAAAACTGCCTGCATAAAAAGACAAGTCAACTGAAAAGATGGAAATAAGATTAATTATTAAAGGCAACATAATAACATGCAGTCGGTGGCATATACTTAATTCAAATCATTCATAATGTCACTTTCTTTATGCATGCCTCCGACTGCATGTTATTATGACATGTTGCCATAGATATAGTATATTAAAAGGGGCATGTTGCCTTTAATATTTAATCTTGTTTCCATCTTTTCAGTTGACTTGTCTTTCACGTTAGAATTACCATGTTGATTGTCAATACTCACATTGAAAAAACTTTATTTGCGGTACCTACAATAAGATTGTCCCAATCCAATCAATCGTCATCGATCACTGAAGTCAGTTTGAACTCAAAACAGCAACGCAGTGTTGTAACATCGCATTATTGTTATTACGAATTACCACGCAGCCGCAGAGAAGAGTTTAATGGCGCGCCATAAGCGTCGCTAATTTACTATTAAGTCGTTCGAAACGCATTATGTATGTATGGACGACTTTGATAGTTGATAAAATTGATATTAGTTAACTCGTCAGACAGTAGTCGCGGTGCGCGGGCGCAGGAGTCAAGGCTGTTCATTGTAAATGAGACCTACTTAACATTAATGATAACTACGTATTTAATTACCTCGATCAAATTATTGGTAATGCCAAGTAAGTTTGTTGTCTTTGTTTCACTGTGCTTTACACCGATCCTTACTATGTTGTTACCACATATATGATAGGTATTAAATAAATAAAAATGAACTAAAACTAAAGTAGGTACCAAAAGTGTAAAATCCAAATTACAAAATGTTACAATGCAAGCACTCCTGGGACAGCGCGTTTAAGTCTTTTGAAGGAAGACTTCTTCGAAAATTTCCAGTAGTTACATAAAAAAATCGAAAATTTCAACCAAATTATGTTTGTCATTGCAATAAACATCTGACACACACACAAATTACTTTACTACACCTCTCTCCGAATGTGACTCCTATGTTTCTACGGTACTACGGTTTTTCGTTATGCTTCTCAATCTTACATGAATTAGGGCTTGCTTAGTAAAATATAAATATATATAGCATTGTGAATGCATAAATAAAATCTAAATTCAATAATTGAGCTTAGTTGACAAAATACTTTATTTACAGATTTTCAACATATTTCAATACCTACCTCGCTGCAAGCAAAATCTTTAAGTTGTTCTAAATAATTTCCTTCTGTGCGTTGACATAATATAAATGCAAAAGTAACTCTGTCTATCACGTTTTCACCGCTTGACCGATTTTGACGAAATTTGATATGGATAAAGATGGGACCTTGGGGAAGGACATAGGCTACTTTGTAATCCACTGCTGGGCACGGGTCTTCGCCCGCACGATATAACCTGTAGTCCACGCGGGCGAAGCTACGGACAGAAAGCTAGTTTAGAATAATAATTAATACTGAGATGACACTGCTCGTTTAGTTCTAACCACCAAGTTGGTAGTGCGAGTAATGTAGGCACTTCGGCTGTTTCTAAATATTGACCCAGTTAGGCTATGTTGGCATGCATAATTAATTATCCATATCACTAAACAGGCACACTATTGTGCGTTTTCAAATACGTGTAGGTACGCAAATGGTTTTATTTTATCTGCAGCCGATATGTTTATTTTATTTACGACATTTCAGTTACATAATTAGATTATTTATGGTGGATGTAAAAAAACAAGTATCACCCCCACTCATGTGCGTTCAGCGATTTGTTGTTTTGGCTACACATAACAAAAATCAATAAAAGTTGTCAAAATCAAAGTTAACTGTGACTAATGACCTACATAAGTCTTATGTTTTAGAATTTATTGTTAATTACATGAGAGCTGTTGACTTTTGTAAGAGAGCTTCATGAGTTAACGATGAGTAAACCTAATTCGAGTGAAAGAGACGCCGATTTGTCATCACACACTTTTGAGAGTTCCCCAAAGTTCATGTTGCTGAATCTCCATATCTCTTTCAAATTGAAAAGCGTCTCTGGATAAAGCAATCCATTTTTACGTCCTTATATACCGTAGAGTGGACCCAATAATAACGATTATTAGGTGGAACATAATCGAGTTTGCTAAGTGATGATTATACTGGTACATAGTTATCACATGTGGCGTTGGAGGCAATCGAGGTGGCTCTGTTGGCACAGCTGTGCGCCCGCCCCGGCGAATATCTTCAACACTTTAAGGTCGATTTCGAACCTTCACGTTAAGTTGTTGTTTCTCCTTGTATATTATCATAGAGACCACTGAATCGGTTTCTGTCGTTAAATTGTCTAACACACAGTAACTTAGGAGAGTTTATTATGTACACTATAATCGCCGCCATTGAAATAAAAAACCTAGTTCTTAAATAAAAATCACTTTTCGCACAGTATCACAAATCTTCTTCGGAGTGCAGTGCACTACAGATAGATAATTCACAATATTTTTTTTTCTATTGGCAACGCTAGTATGCAGACTAGAAATTAACTCTTCAACGCCCGGAAAATGAGACACAATAGAAAATCTATTGTGTCTCGGTCGCCAGCGACCGCTCCGGCGTTAATGAATTAATAAAAAACTAATCTACTAATATATTTTGAAATACCGATCATGCAGTACCTGCATACCTCAGAATAACAACGTTACACAATGTTCAAGGCCTCCGTTTCAATTGCATTTTGTCGATAAGGGCGAGCTTCTGTAGTGTAATCTGAATAGAAGTAGGTAGTATTATTAGGTAACTATGACTGAGTACTATACTATGTATGTATGAATACGTACTGGCTACGTCAACAAGCACAGCGAATGCTATTTCACACATCGATTTGTAATGCGCGATGCGATCGTACTAAAACGCTACGCCGTACTTATTCCTTTTCTTTTTTTTTCATGACAATACCTACCTAAATATTCTGTTTTTATTTACAACATAAACTACTTCAGTGGATTTATCGTACCTACTAATAATAACGACTTTTTTAAAATCTTAAATGAAATGGAAAGCATCACTACCGTTCTGAGAAAAGTATTGGTCAGCCTTGCGCCGTATTTTCCAGAGCTCTGTCTCTTTTCGTCACACAGAAATTTTTATCGTGAGATAGCGAACAAGAGATATAACCATGAAAAGAAAACTTTACATCATGTAAAACTATGGTCAAAGCCTGGGTCAAACCGGGTCCGTGTGCGTTGCAGCTTGCAGCACAGCACAGCGCGTTGCGTTGCGTTACGGCAAACGACGTTGTACACACAACAGCACGTCGGGTTAAACAGCTTTTATTTAGGCGAGACCAGTTCACGATCTGATGAAAAGACGGATTTTTGAACTTCCAATGTGAAGAACAGTAAGATGCCTTAAAGAGTTTCTTTTAAGACACAAAAATAAATAATGAAACAAAAGAATTTCTTCTTTTCAAAGTCATGGACCCTCGTACTGTCATGGACCCTCGTACAGTCATGGACCCTCGTACAGTCATATATACCAGGGAATACCATGTCAACGCAACGCTACGTGATGTGCTGCATCCGGTTTCTCCTGGGCTTAATGCGGGCCTGACGGACTACTATACCTATCTAACCATTATTTACTAGGTAGTGTGGATTGTAATTCAATGTACTTAAATAAATAACTACTAAATCTGATTAGTGTAAAACGATCCATCAAAGTACCTATAGGGAAATAAGCTGGAATTGTGATAATGTTTGTTTGTTTGGCAGGATGAAACTGGTCGGCTGATGCGGCGCAACATCGTGCGCTACATGATCCTGGCGTACGTGATCACGCTGCAGCGCGTCTCGCTGCGCGTCAAGCGGCGCTTCCCCACGTGGCAGCACGTCGTCGACTCCGGTACGTACACCACACTCATGTCAGTGGGATCAACACTACGTATTTGTCGAGATGGTGCTTATGCTGGGCCGGATATAGCTCTTGGCGTAGCTATATCCACGCCAAGAGGCGAACTGCGGTGCGGCAAGCGAATTCTTTTGAAACCATGTTTATTTAAAGCTTTAGTTTTTAATGCAAAGCGTAAACTTAATTCTGACTTTTTCGGCTACGCTGTACCTATAGGCAACAATGAGAAGAAATGCTGATACAAATGTTAAATTTACAGGTCTGATGCTGGAGAGTGAACGCAAAGTGTTCGAGAAGATGGACGGCAAAAGTCCAATGTCGAAGTACTGGATGCCGCTGGTGTGGGCGACGAACATCATCAACCGCGCGCGCAAGGAGGGCCTCATCTCGAGCGACCACATCGTGCAGACCCTGCTCGTCGAGCTGTCCGACATCAGGCGCAGGCTCGGCGCCCTCATCGGCTACGACACAGTCTGCGTGCCGCTTGTCTACACGCAGGTATGGACAATTCTTCAGCCAATTTAATATCTCCACCCACAGCTAGTGCACATGCCATTATGGGTGGATAAACAAGGTGTCATTGGTGGGTGTTAACTGCAAATGCAGCCGGGACCAACAGCTTACGCGTGCCTTCCGTGCGAAGAGCTCGAGATAATAAAATGATCATCCATACCGTGACCGACCGTTGTTGCTAAAGTTGCGCTAACCCGCTGCGCCATCGAGCTCCTCAAGGTTCGGTCGAACCACGATAATCGGACGAAAATCTTTGAATCGTACGACGAACCGTACCCATACTATTATATATTCTGTGCCGTACCGCGATTCTTTTTTCGTAGTAGGCCACCACTTTAGAAGAGGGCGCCTACTCTTCAATAGATGTGCCTACAACTACAATGTAAGCAAAAGTCGTTGGCAGACCACCATACGATCAGTCATCAATCCTTTATTCCCATCTGCCCCCTTCAGACTCCGCCGCCGGGGTGGTGGTTGGCCCTTAGGTGGCGTTTACCACCCCGGTGGTCGATGGCACCTATTTATTCCCATCTGCCACCTTCGAGGGCGCCATGGGTGTGGTGGTTGGCACTAATAGGTGGCGTCCACCACCCCGGTGGTCGATGGCAACTATTTATTCCCATCTGCCACCTTCAAGGATGCCATGGGTGTGGTGGTTGGCACTAATAGGTGGCGTTCACCACCCCGGTGGTCGATGGCACCTATTTATTCCCATCTGCCACCTTCGAGGGCGCCATGGGTGTGGTGGTTGGCACTAATAGGTGGTGTTCACCACCCCGGTGGTCGATGGCACCTATTTATTCCGATCTGCCACCTTCGAGGGCGCCATGGGTGTGGTGGTTGGCACTAATAGGTGGTGTTCACCACCCCGGTGGTCGATGGCACCTATTTATTCCCATCTGCCACCTTCGAGGGCGCCATGGGTGTGGTGGTTGGCACTAATAGGTGGCGTCCATTACCCCGGTGGTCGATGGCAACTATTTATTCCCATCTGCCACTTTCGAGGGCGCCATGGGTGTGGTGGTTGGCACTAATAGGTGGCGTTCACCACCCCGGTGGTCGATGGCACCTATTTATTCCCATCTGCCACCTTCGAGGGCGCCATGGGTGTGGTGGTTGGCACTAATAGGTGGTGTTCACCACCCCGGTGGTCGATGGCACCTATTTATTCCCATCTGCCACCTTCGAGGGCGCCATGGGTGTGGTGGTTGGCACAAATAGGTGGGGTTCACCACCCCGGTGGTCGATGGCACTTATTTATTCCCATCTGCCACCTTCAAGGACGCTATGTGTGTGGTGGTTGGCACTAAAAGGTGGCGTTCACTACCCCGGTGGTCGATGGCACCTATTTATTCCCATCTGCCACCTTCGAGGGCGCCATGGGTGTGGTGGTTGGCACTAATAGGTGGTGTTCACCACCCCGGTGGTCGATGGCACCTATTTATTCCGATCTGCCACCTTCGAGGGCGCCATGGGTGTGGTGGTTGGCACTAATAGGTGGCGTTCACCACCCCGGTGGTCGATGGCACCTATTTATTCCCATCTGCCACCTTCGAGGGCGCCATGGGTGTGGTGGTTGGCACTAATAGGTGGCGTTCACCACCCCGGTGGTCGATGGCACCTATTTATTCCCATCTGCCACCTTCAAGGACGCCATGGGTGTGGTGGTTGGCACTAATAGGTGGGGTTCACCACCCCGGTGGTCGATGGCACTTATTTATTCCCATCTGCCACCTTCAAGGACGCTATGGGTGTGGTGGTTGGCACTAAAAGGTGGCGTTTACCACCCCGGTGGTCGATGGCACCTATTTATTACCGTCTGCCCGCTTCGTAGTTATAGTACTCCGATGGCAAGTTCTAAGGGGGCAGATGGGAATAAATAGGTGCCATCGGCCACCGGGGTGATGAACGCCACCTATTAGTGCCAACCACCACCCCAGTGGCGGAGCTTGAAGGGGCAGATGGGAATAAAGGTCATCAGTGTGCTGTGGATTATTTATGAATGTGTGTTTGTTCCCAGGTGGTGACGCTGTCGCTGTACACGTACTTCGTGGCGGCGCTGATGGGCCGGCAGCTGGTGCCCGCGGCGCCCGGCAGCACCTCCAAGTACGAGCCTGACGTCTACTTCCCACTATTCACCGCGCTGCAGGTCGGCACAAGACTGTTAAACTACTATGTTTACTTCATACCTACTCCATGCATCACTCCTCTTACCTCTTCTTCAAACTCTTCACCGCGCTCACGCTAGCACTAGCAACCAACACGCATCCATTGATATCTTACAGAGCTCACTTGCCCATGTCAAGTGATGAAGGTGGCAGACAAATCCCCAAAGATGCTTATAGTGATCTTTGGTTCCAGTTCTGCTTCTACGTGGGCTGGCTGAAGGTGGCGGAGGTGCTCATCAACCCATTCGGCGAGGACGACGACGACATCGAGCTCAACTGGCTCATCGACAGACACATTAAGGTTGGTCACACTTACACGCTGAAACTGACAGACAGACAGGCCAGCCGCATGTGGAAATTGTCCCAAGAGCACAGAATTGGCGACATTATGGCTCGTAATAAAGTACTGCTTGAGTAAGAGAGGGATGGCGCTATATGCGATGAATAGCACTATAACTTTCTAACTGTACTCAAGCAGAGATTTGAGTTTGATTCTATTCGATAGGTATTTACAAAAGCCACATCCAGGGTCCGACTACGGAAAATGCTGCAATGACATTGTGGCTCGAAGCATTTGTACCCGATTCGTGTCATGGCCTGTTATTTAGTATGTAGGTGTACGTACCTAAGTTGGTATTTGGGACCTAAATGTTGATAAGTAACGTGAGGAGCTCGGTGGCGCAGTGGTTTAGCGCCTGGCCCAGCGATTGCGGAAGTTAAGCAACGTTCGCATGGGTCGGTCATGGGATGGGTGACCAAAAATTTATTATCTCGAGCTCCTCCGTGCTTCGGAAGGCACGTTAAGCCGTTGGTCCCGGCTGCATTTGCAGTCGTTAACACCCACCAATCCGCATTGGGCCTGCGTGGTGGGTTATGGCCCATCCTCCTTACCATCCATAAGGAAGGCCTGTGCCCCAGCAGTGTGGACATCAAAAATGGCTGATGGACAACGTTCCGTACTCGACTCGATCGCAACCTGCTAAAACAGTAGTTATTCTTCATCTTCGTGATGCCCTCTTCCCAATTCCCAGATCACCTGGAGTCGGACCTCCTTGTAGGTTTGCGCCAGAACGCTCTATCCTGAGTTGTCAAGTGGAAGGTCTCGTCTTTTCAACTCCTTATCGATATTGGACCACCACGTAATAGCGCCTGGCCCAGTGATTGTGCAGGTTGACCAACCTTCGCAAAAGTCGGTCATGGGGTGGGTGACCAAACATTTATTATCTCGAGCTCCTCCGTGCTTCGGAAGGCACGTTAAGCCGTTGGTCCCGGGTGCATTTGCAGTCGTCAACACCTACCAATTGGGCCCGCGTGGTGGGTTATGGCCTGTCCTCCTTATCCACCCATAAGGAAGGCCTGTGCCCGAGCGTGGGGACATTAAAAAATGGCTGATGGACGCGGCGTTCATTGAGCGTTCGTTCTTCGCGAGGTGGAAACCTGGGGCCCTACCGCCTAACTCAAAGCTATAGCGATAGCGATAGCTATGCACTGTCCGTCCTCGTCATATCATAACACAATGACGAGGACGGATAGTGCATTGACGTCATAAACTTTAGCAATTTGCCTGCTGGTGGCCTTACAGGTCTTAGTTGCCAACACAGGCACCAGCGATCCACAACCAAAGTTATTTTGTCATTTTATTAACTTGTCCTGATTTCATGTATTCGGTTTGTGGTGAGAAAATAAACGTTTTTTATTATTGATGAAAATGTCATCTATAGGCGGCATACATGATAGTGGATGAGATGCACGAGGAGCACCCCGAGCTGCTGAAGGACCAGTACTGGGAGGAAGTGGTCCCTAAAGACCTGCCGTACACGGTCGCGTCCGAGCACTACCGGCGCCACGAGCCGGCCTGCTCCGCCGACCACTACAAGGTCAAGGCCGAGGACGCCGTCTACGCCAACGTGCAGGCGCCACGCAAGAGCCACGACGAGACTTACGCTGATTATGTTAGTAAAAAACAACACATTTTAGCCTCCTCTGCACACTTTGCCTAAGAAAGTCACTCTGCATTGTTCTTTTCGCTGATTATGTTAGTATTTTTAACGACACACTTCTAGCCATCGTTCTATCTGCACACTTTGATTAAGAAAGTCACTCTGCATTGTGCTTTCTTCTAGTACTATAAAGTCATCTGTTATGTCTTGATTTATTTTTAAACACTGCCTGCCTGCCTACTTGTGTAGAGACCTTAGGCGTGGTGAAGTTAAAGAACACCTTTTGCTTGCTCTTAGTTACGATTGTAATGGTTTGCATGCCCGAAAACACCGCTTGTAATGACCGACAGCTGTTTTAATAAACTAAATGCCCGATGAGATAACCTAACGACTAACCTTTTCCCGTGCTTTCAGGAGAGTGTAGATACACCATTGGTAGAACGACGAAAAAACTGGTTTCAGAGACAAATATCAAGAATGGGTTCGGTTCGGTCGGCGTCGACGGCGTACTCGTCGGGGGGGCTGTTCGGGCGCGCTCGGCGCGCGTCGGCCGTCTACGCCAGCCCCGAGGCGGGCGCGCCGCCCGCGCAGCCGCCCCACAAAATGTCGCTGTACGAGCGACTCGTCGGCCGCAAGTCGGGCCGACACCAGCATAGGCAAAACTCACGCCATGGTACGTTGGATTTGGATTTTAACTTTCAACTTTTATCTAAAAATCTTGAGGCAGTAGCAGCTTTGACCTGCGGCGTAGTAAACTTCTAGTTACCCGCTGAGTAACCTATAAAAGTCAGTGCTGAAGAGTAATCAGGGAATTTCAAACGAGGATGGTGGACTCGATGTGGCTCAAAGGGGATGCCCCGTTTAAGCCACCGGCGGCCATTTATAAAACGGCGTAAGTTTGGATGAAATGTCGTATTCATAAACCATGATAATAGAATGGAGGTAAAGGAAATGAACTAGGCAGCTGAGGGAAATACGACAAGGTCAAGGAAAAAGTAATTCCTTCACTGTGCCGTTACGTAGACGCCGAAGGGGATGATCAAGTGCGTAACTATGTTGTGTTGTGTAGGTGGCAAGAGCAACGGCGTGGCGGTGCCGATCACGCTGCGCAACCGGCCGCGCATCCCGACGCCCGACGTGGCCAAGGAGGTGATGGAGCGCGACCGACTGGCGGTCGGCGTGCAGAACATGGGCGTCATCATGGCGCAGGGCTACCAGAGCGAGGTGCCCGTGCTCGGCGCGCTCGTGCTCTCGCCCATACAGGTCAATACTTCATTAGCTCTTGCCCACGATTTAGTCTTCAAGCTATTTTGAGAATGTCTTTCCAAGATCCATTCGATCAGCAGGACACCAAAATTCTTTAAAATTGGTTCAGAATGGTAGAGAATATAGAATAAACTTTCGAGAGTTTGCGAGGGAACTGCACGACTTTATTCCGCCAGCCCCTTTCCACCACCGGGGTACCAGACGCAGGTAAGCATGTCACCCTTAAGCTAGGGTTTCCTAGGATGAATGTGCCGCTAAATTACGGCCGTAATATGTAGATACTGCAAGGGTCAGTACCAAGCGCTTTGCACATACCTTTTTTATGTGAACTGTTTAATAATGAAATTAGCTGCCTACATATGTGTTCTCCGATAGTTACAACCTAGGGTCTCTTCAAGGCCAGAGTGAGTAGACATTTCCTGGGCAAGCATGCTACACCTTGGACCACATCCTGTTTGTGAGGCGGGATGGTGGTCAAATGCCTGCCCGTTACTGTCGGAATTTGTCGCCAAAAACCAGAGTTTGTCGGTCTTCCGTTTAGGAGATACGTGTGTCTCTACGGCTGGGCCACACAGATCTCGAAAACGGAAGGTCGTAGCGAAAATCTAATTAGTCTCAGGTGTAGTCGGTAATTTGTCGGATTTAGTCGCCAAAAACCAGAGTTTGTCGGTCTTGCGTTTAGGAGATACGTGTGGCTCAGCTGTAGAGACGTCTCTACAGCTGGGCCACACAGATCTCGAAAACGGAAGGTCGTAGCGAAAATCAAATTAGTCTCAGGTGTAGTCGGTAATTTGTCGGATTTTGTCGCCAAAAACCAGAGTTTGTCGGTCTTGCGTTTAGGAGATATGTGAGGATACGTTGTGGAGACCTTTCTGCCTGGATCTCGAGAACGGAAGGTCGTAGCTATAATCTGATAACTCCTATGTGTAGTCGGTAGTTCGATCGAGTTTGTCGCCAAATACCAGAGCTTGATCGCCTTACATTTATGAGATAAATGTGATTTGAGTGTACCTTCGCGAATGCATTCGCGTACAACTGTGTTTTAAATAATTATACTACTTTAATGAATGCATGCATGCATGCTACCTGAGCTTCATGATGTTTTATTTCTTACAATATGCGGCCGCCCTTAATTAGCTTTAACGGTCACCCATCCGACACCTGACCGGACCGAGTGTTGCTTATAAAACGTTACCAGCAACACGTGGTTGTTGCATACAAAAGTAGTCAAGTGTTGCCAATGCTAATATTTGCCTTATAGGTAATAACACTAATTGACGAAAAAAGTGGCTCCCCCATTAATTTAGTTTACATGACAAATTTAAAGACTTGACAAATTTAAAATATTTTTCTTTCAATTAATTTTATTAAAATATATTAAAACCTCGATTAGGTACATTAGCCACAGGAAATCAAGGGTTGTGTTTGGTGCTATGCTAAAGCCGCGTTGGGGTTTTGAAGGGCAATAGAACATTATATCAGGGGGCTTACTATCAGCAAATAAGTAACCGTTCAGTTTTGAATTGAACGGTTTCTTATTTGCTGATGGTAAGCCCCCTGGCCTTAAACAGGACTGCTTAAAGCCTGCTTTCATACTAACCGTTGAGGTACCTACGAAAAAGTAAGGCAGTTCAATATAAGCCGTGCTATAAGAGCTCATAGTAAGGCCCAGTGTTTTTTTCTGGCGTCCCTTATTGGACTAAATTGGGATAGTAATCGAGGTTAAGGCGACGACGGCTACACGCATGGTAAATACTGTGATCTATCGCCCTAGAGTAAATTTTAAGCATGGAAAGTAATTTGTATGGAATGTTCAATACTTTAGTAAAGTTAATCACAAGGAAAGTTTTAAAAACTATTCATCAAAAAAAGGAAAATATTATATTTTATAAATAAATCGCACATCAATCATACCATAGGTACTTTACGTTGTTTTCACTCGTTTTATTTTATTGACCATTTTCCTAAAGGTACATCGATAAATAACCAAATAAAACCTAAACGTACTCATTAAATTACTACTTACATTTTTAGGACAGATGTACGCGACTGTACGATACACCACGTATATAGAGTAGGAGACCAGATACCAAACGTTGTCGATACAATAAACGTTGATACATCAATTACTATTCGAGAAATTAATTGAAATCGTTCATATTTCCTCACTAAATTCTTTTAATCATATAAATTTTGGATTTAATATTAACTATGTACATAAAATAATACAAAACAACTATACTGCTTACGCATTTTGGATTCGGCTCTAAGACTATAATCATAAAAAAACAAACCCCTTATTTCTCCGGAAAGGGGTGTCGACCAAGTCTGTAACTTGAGGACAAACTCGGGAAAACTACCGGCTACACATACGAGTAATCAGATTTTCGCTACGACCTTGCGTTCTCGAGATCCAGGTAGAAAGGTCTCTACAGCATATCCTCACATATCTTCTAAACGCAAGATCGACAAACTCTCTTGGTGACAAACTCCGACAAACTAACGGCTACACACTCGAGTTATCAGATTTTCGCTACGACCTTCCTTTCTCAAGATCCAGGTAGAAAGGTCTCCACAGTGTATCCTCACGTATCTCCTAACCGCAGGTCCGACAAAATCTGGTTCTTGGTGACAAATTCCGACAAATTACCGGCTACACATACGAGTAATCAGATTTTCGCTACGACCTTCCGTTTTCGAGATCTGTGTGGCCCAGCCGTAGAGACGTCTCTACGGCTGGGCCACACGTATCTCCTAAACGCAAGGCCGACAAATTCTGGTTTTTGGCGACAAATTCCGACAAATTATCGACTTCATCATGGCATAGTCAAAAAGTCAGATTTCCAACTTTTTTTTTGTGGCCCAACTGTAGTCCGGCACATGCCCGTTACTAATAAAAAAAATCGTTCCTCAATTCCTTTATTCTCATCTTATGAGGACAGATTCTCAAAAAGACAGATTCTCAAAAGGACAGGAGTACACGTAAGCAGAAAGAGAACAATAATTTTTGATGAAGGCGTTTGAAGAGATGAGGTTGCAGTCACAGCCATAACGATTGCATCGCACAAAAATTTCCAGTAAAATTAAATGATCGGTTTGTTGTGACCAGGAGCTGGACAGCGGTTCCGTGAACAACACGCTGCACGCTGGGCAGCCGGGCACGGCGGCGCTCGCGCAGGCGGTGCTGGGCGGCGCGCCCGTGGCGCTGTCGCCCGTGGCGCTCGCGCGCGCCGCCTCCGCTCCGGGCACGCCGCGCGCGCCGCGCTCGCCCGCGCCCCCCTCCGACACGGCCAGCGACCGCGACGCCGCACCAGACTCCTCCAAACGCGGCGAAGTTTACGTATAAAACCTGACAGGGCCGTCGTGCCGAGGTCGCTAGTGAGCTCGCGGGGCTAGTACGAGTGTGGTCGGAACCGTCGCCATTAATCCGTCGGTCTGTCCCTTTCTGATGAAGCGTGCAAAGTGAAAAGATAAGTTGGTATTACGCTGCTGCTGTTTTGTGCACCAGCATAGGACCTTTGAATTAATAAAGTAGGTACAGCGCCTCTTGCTCTAAGCACCATCCTGAACCGCTGTTTAATAATTTCAAATGCAAACTAGCATGTTTTAATTTCGGTTTACTCAATGCTCTACTTGTTGATAATCTACAGATCGACGTAAATGAAATGTGAGGCGACACGTTTCGATCCCTATATTATGAACTTATTTTGATTGTGATAACGGTAACTTCAATATGTATGGCTTTAGAGAAGCGCCATCTAGTGGACAACGCGATGCACCTTTGAATTAAATGCGATCCTGATAATCCGTCAAGCAATCAAAACTGTGGTAGTACCACAGTACGGCACCCGAAATGACGATTTGACACGTCATCTCGGTGGACTTCAAAATACCAACTGGGGGTGCTTTTATTATGACTGACATTTTTTAAATAGTTAAATGAGATCGGAAAGGTGTAAGTTTTATAAATGAATTTACGCACAAACAGGGATTGAAATGTATAGCTATCTATAAAGTATTTTTATATTTGAGTTGGTTTTTTAATTTCTACTTTTGACCCTTTGTAATTACTACAGTATATCCAGTTGGCCTCCACCATTTTCATAATAGACATCGGGAGTTTGTCAGCCGCACAGGTTAAGGTGGTACGGTGAGCTCAGTAGCGCCACCAATGGAAATAAATCATTTACGTTGTATCAAGGGTTTAGATTAAAAGTTTTGGATATTTTGCGCAAATAAAAGAGTTAAGTGCAATTTTTAAATATTTTTTCATGGCCTCAAATATAAACAATAAGTTATGAATGTGGATATTGCCAAATGTGGCCACTTTTGGCACTAGTGACATGCACGACTTATTGCTTAAGTTTGAATTACTGAAACTATATTAAAAGAACAAAATAAGGAATCTGTCCATGTATAAAAATTTTTTTTTAAACCTGCAAACATTTTTTATTAATTTTTATAGTTGGATCATCGTCATCATCATATCAGCCGCACGACACCCACTGCTGGGTATAGGCCTCCCCTAAGGATCTCCAGGACGATCGGTCCTGCTTGGCCCGCATCCAGCGGTCTGGTGAAGGTCGCGGGATAGTTGGATAGTTAAAGTTAATTCAACAGCAAGATGTTTCTACCTGGCAACATCGATTTTTTACTGTCATATGTCACATTGATGCTGTCAGATGTCAAATAAAATTACAAATGACATATCAACAGCCAATGTAGTCATTTTAATAGAAATAAAAATGCAAAGGAATATCCCTTAACAGCCGGCAGCCGCACAAAATGGATTTTCAGAATTAAATCAACAGTAAAAACTTGTAACAAGCATTAGAAATTATTGATATACTCGGAAGAGTAAAATTAATAGGAAGACACTTTCATTTTAAAGCGAAAACATTAAGAAATACACGATGAAGAGCACCATTATTCGAGTTTTTAAATATTTTTTTATTTATGTTTGCAGGTATTAATATTTTTTTTCTTTTTGGAAACCTTGTCCCACGAAAGAAATCTACGCGAAAAAAAAATTATGGGTGTAGGAAAATTTAAAAAAAGTGAACCCAGGAAAGGACTCCTTTGTTATGGCCTCCTAATCTACATCAATCAACACGATTCGCGATGGAGGTATTGAATGAAACAAATTATTATTAAAACTGAATATTATTTAAATTATTCATAAAAATGTTACATAACCAGATTTCAAATGGAATAAAAATACAGTGATAAATTGGTCATAAAAAATAAAATAACGTTGAAAAAGATCATTAACATTTTACAAAATGTTAGTGAATTTAAACAATGCCAGCCAGCCAGCGCCGCCGCACACTGGTTCGATATTGAAAAATATGGGACATGGGAGCTAAAATGTACGGAGGTGCATGAAATTTTTTTTGAGGATAGTTTATAACACGCTTTACAACATTTGTAGTAGCACTTTTCTCTAAAATGACTTGTTCATGGTTAAAAAAATTCACAAAGATTTTTTTGTATGGAAAAAAATACATTATGGGTTTTTTCTCGAAATGATATAAAGTGTTACACCAATGAGATATTGTGGAGGCTAGAGGAGCTTATTGTGAACAATTTTTGTCTTGACACCGAATGCGGATTTTTGCGTACTTTTGAGATACAGGTGATTTAACTTTAAAAAAATATCTATATGAAAAATATCAAAAATTACCACGTGTTAACCACTCTAATGTATTTTAAACATCTAAAAAAGTTTTTTTATTTACCGCAATGACACTTTTAATAAAATATTATATACAACTACAGTGGTGGACGGATAATTAGATACACCAGTCGATTTTCATACAAATGAGGTAACTTTGAAGCCTTGGTTCTCAGCTAGGGATTGATCGAACTGTGATCTGATGAGGCAATCTAGGGAGTGAATGAAGGAGATCCACATCACTTCACACATCCAACTAATGTGATCAGCATTCTAAGAACCGTTTGGATAAATGTTTAAAAATACCGCGTTAATAGGATTAAGATGTATAGAAATCCTGGAACTGAGAACTTTGATCTTTACAGCTCAGATCAGTTGGGTGTGTATAGCGATCTGGATCTTCTCCATTCATTTCCTGGATAGCCTCATCAAATCACAGCTCCATCAATCCCTGGCGAGGAACCAAGGCTTCAAAGTTACCTCATTTGTATAAAAACCTTATCTTCTTTCTAATCTTATTTGTATAATCTCTTAGAATGCTGATCACATTAGTTGGATGTGTGTAGTGATGTGGATCTCCTTCATTCACTCCCTAGATTGCCTCATCAGATCACAGTTCGATCAATCCCTAACTGAGAACTAGGGCATGCAAAAACCGGGCAGTTTTGGAAAACCGGTTTTTTCGGTTTTTATAAAACAAAAACCGGGTAAACCGTTTTTTTCGGGTTTTTCGGTTATTTTTGATAAAAATGGTAAAAATCATAGAAATTATTTGTTTTCTTGCGTAGGTAGGTATAAATTATTCGAATTTATTTACACATTAAGACTCATAAATAAAGGGACTCTCTGTAAGTTATTAATTTTATGATAAAAAAATGTTTAAGAAAATAGGTGTCAAGTGTTCTTAAAATAAAATAATTTCAATTGTTTGGGAGGTCTGTGAGCCCTCCGCTCCGGCGCGGAGCGTGTAAAAGAATTATACTTACATACTTAAAACACTCAAAAACAATAGTCCATAATATAATACGGTGCAGTGCAGTCGTCAAAATAAAATTGTTAAAAGTAAGATAGTTACAGTCGAGTTCATAATTTATGTATCTCCATTTGACAATTCAGCAGCATTATGTCCTAGTAATAAAGGCCGTCATATTATTATGTCAAAAGTATCAACATATTATTTAACTCGAATGTAGGTAGGTGCCACGGTGGAGTCAAACTGAGACAAATAATTTAACATTTGACTATATATACCGGCTCCAGCCAACTCACTTTACTCTTTTAAATACCTTGTACTTTTGGAGAGGCCTATGTTCAGCAGTGGACGATGATAGGCTGATGATGATAATGATGAAAGCGCCTTATCACATCCTCCGAGTTCAATATAATAATGCGTTTCGGGTGCTTTTGGGGTTGCGTCGTTCCTGCAGGGCATCCGGGATGTTCGCCGAGGCCAGCATTGAATGTTTCTATTCAACTTTGCGCGTAAAAATGTGCTTATTCCCTGGTGCGCAGGGTGCGAAGAAGCCCCTACAGCATCCTAGATATTTTGCGATGGTGCCCTCAGTTTTGATTTTTTATAAATTGTGTATGTAGACGGTAACTATTTTTTTGCGGGAGTGGCGCTAGTGTTTCATATAAAGTCGCCATTATATTATTGCACGCTTACTTAACGCTTTCCTTAAATACTATAGACCATTTATTTAACTGAAATGTATTTTGTTGAATGTATTTTTGTAGTATATTTGAGTAAAGACGAAAGTTTTAATGTAAACTGTGTGTTAAATGAAATAACCGAAAAAACTGAAAAACCCGGTTTTTTTACTAGAAAAAACCGGGTTCCAAACTCTGTCGGTTATCCGATTTTTTCGGTTATCCGGTTAACCGGTTTGCATGCCCTACTGAGAACCAAGGCTTCAAAGTAACCTCATTTGTATGAAAATCGACTGGTGTATCTAATTATCCGTCCACCACTGTAGTTGTATATAATATTTTATTAAAAGTGTCATTGCGGTAAATAAAAAAACTTTTTTAGTTGTTTAAAATACATTAGAGTGGTTAACACGTGGTAATTTTTGATATTTTTCATATAGATATTTTTTTAAAGTTAAATCAATCACCACGACTGACATCACGAGACATTAATGTCAGCGTAATTGAGAGATGCATGTAGGATTTTTTATGTTTTCTGTAGGAATAATTACAATAGATCGATGTATTATTCTCTGGGATAAGAGCTTCTCCCTTGACTTCGGTATTATTTAAAATGAGGTCGTTAGGTTCAGGGAACATTGCGTGCTTTTTATAAATGGCTTAACATACTTAAGTTTTTATAGATATGGTACCTAAGGATTGGAAGTAATCGGAATTCTAAAGAAAAATGTGAAATTGATCAGTATTAGAACTCTCCTATTATCATTGTTTGGAATGAAATATTGGACGAATTATTAGAAACACCATTCGACATTCATACAAATAAGGTTACCTACTTTGAAGCCTTGGTTCTCCGTCAGGGATTGATGGAGCTGTGATGTGATGATGGCTATCGAGGAAGTGAATGGAGGACATTTAGATTACTATACATACGCAACTGATCTGATCAGCATTCTAAGAACCGTTTGGATAAATATTTTAAAATACTGAGATAATAGCATTAAAATGTATAGAAATCCTAAAACTAATAACTCTGATCCGTACAGCTCATATCAGTTGGGTGTGTATAACAATCTGGATCTCTTCCATTCACTTCTTGAATAGTCATCATCACATCACAGCTCCAAAATCGACTGGTGTTTTTATGTATTTGTCCACATGAGATATTTAATTCCAAACAAGGATAATATGATAAATCTAATACTGATCTAATTCAAATTTTTCTTTCGAATTCCGATTAATTACTTCCAATCCTTCTGAACCTAATGACCTTATTTTAAATGATACCGAAGTCGAGGGAGAAGCTCTTATCCCAGAGAATAATAAATCGATATTACTATTGTAATTTATTATTCCTACAGAAAACATCAAAAATCCTGCATGCATCTCTCAATTAATTAATGTCTGGTGATGTCAGTCGTGGTGATTTTGGGTAATTTTTATTCCTTTACATGACACATTTTTTAATTCATAAACATCTTATTTGCACAAGAAGATCATGAAATAATCACACGTGTTGATTTCCTACTAATAAACAGTGGTGGACTGCAAATTAGAAACTCCATTCGATTTTCAAACAAATGAGGTAACTTTGAAGCCTTGGTTCCTCGCCAGGGATTGATGGAGCTGTTATTTGATGATGGTTAACCAGGAAATGAATGGAGGAGATCCAGATCGCTATACATACCCAACTGGGGTGGACAGTTCATATCGTATTCTATCCGCTGCAATTTGTATGCGGTGACATATATTATGATACAATATGAACTGACAAATGATTGACTTTACGCAATCACCTAGCTGATCTGAGCTGTAAATATCAAAGTTCTCAGTTCCAGGATTTCTATACATTTTAATGCTATTAACGCGGTATTTTTAAACATTTATCCAAACGGTTCTTAGAATGTTGATCAGATCAGTTGGGTGTGTATAGTGATTTGGATCTCCTTTTTTCACTTCCTGGATAGCCATCATCACATCACAGCTCCATCAATCCCTGACGGAGAAACAAGGCTTCAAAGTTACCTCATTTGTATAAAAACCTTATCTTCTTTCTAATCTTATTTGTATAATCTCTTAGAATGCTGATCACATTAGTTGGATGTGTGTAGTGATGTGGATCTCCTTCATTCACTCCCTAGATTGCCTCATCAGATCACAGTTCGATCAATCCCTAGCTGAGAACCAAGGCTTCAAAGTAACCTCATTTGTATGAAAATCGACTGGTGTATCTAATTATCCGTCCACCACTGTAGTTGTATATAATATTTTATTAAAAGTGTCATTGCGGTAAATAAAAAAACTTTTTTAGATGTTTAAAATACATTAGAGTGGTTAACACGTGGTAATTTTTGATATTTTTCATATAGATATTTTTTTAAAGTTAAATCACCTGTATTTCAAAAGTACGCAAAAATCCGCATTCGGTGTCAATACAAAAATTGTTCACAATAAGCTCTTCTAGCCTCCACAATATCTCATTGGTGTAACACTTTATATCATTTCGAGAAAAAACCCATAATGTATTTTTTTCCATACAAAAAAATCTTTGTGAATTTTTTTAACCATGAAGAAATTATTTTAGAGAAAAGTGCTACTACAAATGTTGTAAAGCGTGTTATAAACTATCCTCAAAAAAAATTTCATGCACCTCCGTACATTTTAGCTCCCATGTCCCATATTTTTCAATTTCGAACCAGTGTGCGCCGCCGTGTGCCAAGCCAAGGGCCACGTTGGCAGCGCAGCTAAGCAAATCTTACACCCGTATTCAAGAACAATACTCAAACGACCCTTGCCTATGCGAACGCACTACGTTGAATTACAACTCCAGTGATTGGTTCGTTTGGCTTACATTTTACAGTACGAGGCAAACATCTTTACATCGGGTGGGGATTGCGCAGAACGCGTATTTTGGGTATGCGCAACGGTATTGCTCGCTCGCAAGTTCATATACACGAACTTATTCCCATTCCGTCGAAAAAGTGTCAAGATGTTTGGCTCGTACTGTATGTACGTGCGCGTCCGCAGGTAATGTGAGACCTCGTAGTAATGTTTTGAATACGGGTGTTGGTTTCGTTCACATTGGGAGGCTGGGAGGAGCCGAGCGAAATTGGTTTCGCTTCGCTCACGTTTACTTAGCTCAGCGCTACGGTGTGAACACTAGCATTAGAGGAGGCGGTAGCGACGTGAGCGACGCGAAATGCACATAGAACAGTTTTCGCTGTGCTTCACACGCGGAACTCGATAACGCTCTCTAAAATGATAAGTTATGTACGTTTGAACTTAGCGCGATCGACCCCAAGCACTTGACATGTTTCAAAACTCAACTGCGTTCATCATAACGTACTTGATACATTACTCTCACCCCGTAGGTACTTCCCCGAAACAACAATTAATTGTGCTATTAATTAGTTTTATGTAGCACCACTTGCTTTTACTAAAACTATACAGAGTGTACCCTATAAAACCGAATATGGTAGAGTATGCCATGCATACAATCCCGAAAAAATATTATAAACTCTACCACCAATTTTTAGAAAGTGGTTTGCAGTTTATCACTTTTGTAGTGTAGGGTTGTCACTTTGCAGTTTCCATACAAATAGAAACACAAGTTTTCCCAGCCATATCACAGTGGTCATATTTGATAAGGCGTGTCCTACATATTGGCATGGACCACTTTGAAAACCGCAATTCTGGACTACATGGAAAATTTCTCCCCAATTAGTTTATTATTACGGAACGGAATAGTTTTATGTAATAAATTTTTACGGTACGCTTTTGTACGTGACTGTACTTATATAAAAAATCTGAATTTCTCCTAAACTAAAGGGGGACTAGTTTTGTGGCTTTGGGACTAATTTACACGAATCGTTTCCAATAAGCAGATTTTCTCTAGGTGACCTGGTTCCGAAGTCCTCGCCAAGATGTAGGTTGATTTTGGCAGGGACCAAATCATTCCTTTATATTTTTTGAACGGCGCTTCATTTCGTTTTGATTCTAGGCATTGCGGGATCCATAAAAAAGGGAGATTTTTTTTTAATAATCAAATCCTGGCTAGGTGTTATGGTTCACTAGATATAGCCTGTCCCTGCCAAAATGAAGGTTTGCTTTGGCATGGACCATTTAAATCGCTTATATCTTTCAGTCCTTTTTGGGATTAATTCCGAAAAAGTAGGACTAGTTGGGGAGAAATTTTCCATGTAGTCAGAAATGCGGTTTCAAAGTGGTCCATGCCAAGATGTAGGACACGGATAAGGCTCATGGCGGAGCTTGATAGACTGATCGTACTCGATCACGTTTGTTAAGCAACGCTCGGTCCGGCCAGGTGTCGGATGGGTGACCGTAAAGTGGCATTACAACTGAGCGCTTCCGTGCTTCGGAGGTTACGTTAAACCGTCGGTCCTAGCTGTTGTCTTCTGATAACAGTCGTTAAGCCAAGTTAGAGGCCTTACAGGCGGCTTGATAAACTCTAACACCAGAGGTGGCACTAATCCTCATTCGATAAGAAGAAGGGTAATATAATCATTTTCCGGGGTTGTGTGCATGTGCATGGTACCCTATCTCCCATATTCGGTTTTATATATATAGGGTGATAATCTACAGATAATCTACTAAAAAAAATCTGTACAGACAACAATTAATGAGTTTTGAAACACGACGCGAATATAGTAAAAGCAAAAACTTGCAAACTTTAAACCTAAGAAACTAAAGATTTCCAAAATTTCGCTCCGGCGCGACTAGATGTGAAATTCAATTATTGTTTTTATGTCCTTAATTCCTTATTCAAAGTAGCAGGCAGTCCTATATACCTTACTTATGTACATTATATATTATGTTACTTCAAAAAAAACATTGATTACACAAATATTGCAATTACAACGTAAAATACTAGGCGAAATCTAAATGGTGTCCTACACAATAAATCATTCATACCTTAAACTAACACGGTGCGTTCAACAGTCGACTTAGTACAATATGAGAGGTCAAGAGTAAAAAAAATTCACATAATGGGATGCTTATGCTTTTTTTTATCTTATATTATATTATATCGGACAGGAGCGTTTTCAGATCACACGGCGTATAATGAGCTTATAATCCGCGCGCGATGAGAATGGTATAATACCTTTTGGAACTGAGACGCGCACGGTATCGCTAACGCGGCAGCGCGGCGCTGTACACTGCTGCTTTACAGTCATTTTTAATTCACTTTGACAAGGACCCTTACCATTCTCATCGCGCGCGGATTATACTATACTCGACACTACGATAACGACTGTAGTTGACATTTGTATGACAAGTTCTAGTTTAGTGTAGTTACCGCCAGAGGCGCTGTGCCAAATTGCATACAAAATTTATTACTACAGTCGCTATCAAGTTTAGTAAACGTAACTGTGCAAACTCATGACATAGGCAATCCGACAAATTACCCATCAAAAAGTTATATTGTCATAAATAAATAACATATTCAAAAACATCATAATTAAGACTGCAAAATACATACAAAGTCTTGACTTGTTTGCTGTAAAAAATGTCTAATACAGAGCGAAACATAATTATGTTCTATTTTCGTATAAATGTAACACAAAAAAATCGCACAGCTCATTGTAATAAATCAGTACCAGTGATATTTTTGCAATTTTATGATTAACACCAACACACAAATGTAGCTTCAATAGTATTAGTATCATTTCTTAGGCATGTGAATATAATTACTAATAAGTGAAATTACTATTGTACTTCATAAAGATTTTTGTCAAAGTGGCAAGGAGCAGAACATAATAATATTATGGCATGACAAGACCAATAAAAAACTCAGCATAAAATTACAAATCAAAAACAATACGCATCAAATTGAGCACACGATAGGTGCCAGCAGAGACGCGGCGCTAGCTACCCAAAACCATCACGAATCACTTCTACTATTCCTCAAATACGAGTGGATGAGACGAGTAGGGTTTCCAGCATTTATAATTTAACATAACTTTTATTTCTTGTCTCATTAGATTTCACACTTCAATCAGTGGTACAAATTATCGGTAAAGCAATAAAATAAATACACAAAAAAATTAAAGCACAACATGTTTATAATGATAGGAAATGTTACAAAAAGTATAGATAAATGATAGAGGTGCATGTCAGTCACAGACGCATCATTTTGTTTTCATACACAAGCAACCTATAATTAGTGTAATGTAATGCCTAGTAATGGGACGCAAATGACAAAATATTAATATTACTTTAAATAATAGGGCCAGTTACGGATAAGGCACCATGCCTTATTAGTTTTAGCAGAAAATAGTCATTAACACTCTACGTGTTAGTTTAATTAAAGTGTTGCTAACATTAAAATGTTTCGCATTACATTTCGACATTTATTGTTTCCTAATTCTAATGTAAAGCTAATTTATAAAATCGCATGGGATCTCAGTTGTCACTCGCATAGCTACATCCAGTTCACTCAGCCATCGGCCAGAGATGTGAATTATTTGAAATACAAGTATTTAAAATACAAATACAAAATACCTATTTGTATTTTGTATTTGAAATACTTTTTTTCAAAATGTATTTAGTATTTTATTTGAAATACTTTTTAAAACGTAATTAGTATTTGTAAAATACAAATTACTTTCTATGTAAATGTCAAGTCAATGTCAAACAAAACAAAACAACCAATCATAGAGCTAGGTAATTTGTCATGTCAATGTCACTGCCAAACAAAAAACCAATCATAAAGCTCGGTAATTTGACATTTATTTATGTCAATGGATGCATTCCAGCAGACCAATCGCTAAGATCACCAAAGCATACATTTTAACCATGGAAAGTAATTTGTTTTAATGTTTTGTTTTATTACTTTCCATGCTTAAAATGTACTCTATGGCGATCAATGATAGCTATCAGTCACCTAGAATGCACCCAATATCACTGTTAAACAAAAAACTATCTACCTACTTTCTATCTATATAGGCATTGTATGCAGCTAGCTACATACAATACATTGCATATTGCAAGTATTGCGACTAATTGCTAAAACGAGAACTACACTAGGCAGGTGTGAGCTACGTTAGCCACGTAAGCCTATCTGGGCGCAAATATAACAATAATAAAAAAATAATACGAAAAAAGGTATTTTATTTGAAAAAAGTATTTTGAAAATACGTATTTTGTATTTAAATACTTTTAATAAAGTATTTTGCACATCTCTGCCATCGGCCGGCACTGTGTCCGAGGGAGGGGCTTAGCTAGCAATGTTCTCGTGGGGACATTTAATGGAGCACAACTATGCCGATATACGAGTGGAACCGGCATTTAAGGGATAGCTGCAATCTTTCTACTCTACCAACTTAGTATTCGCTAACTGTGATTCAGGGATTGAAATACCGTTAAAAAAAATAACGATACAAAAAAAATAACGTTAAAAATACCGTTAAAACATTTTATCGGTAAATTTACCGGTAAAAATAACGTTAAAATTATTGTACCGGTAAAATTACCGTTAAATATAGCGTTAAACTTAAATTATCGGTAAAAAAGTAACGGTATTAATTGGAATAACGTTAATTTTAGAGTAACGGTAACAAAAAGTAAGAAATAACGTTAAAATTAACGTGATTTACTGAAATAACGTTAATTTCAATATAACGTTATCTAAAGTAACGTTATTTATTGACATAACGATAATGTTAAAAGTAACGGTAAAAAAAGTAAGAAATAACGTTACATTTAAAAATAACGTTATCAATCCCTGCTGTGATTAAACTATTGGCGACTTATATCAAAACTGTTGGAAGAAACAGTGTAGTAGAGCGAGTTATTGCTGTGGTTAAAAATATTGCTTATGTTTGACAGCATTCAAAGATGCTACCGACATTTTAGTGTGTGCCCTTACACAGATAACCTGTCAAATATTTTCCTTTTGTAAAAAATATGTGTGGAATAAAAGAACAAACACCATACTGTTGATCGTGTTTGTACATTGGTTATAACCTGTAGTTATTAAGGCCCCGACACATTGGACTTAATTCCAGCATACTGTGTACGCAAACAACCGCCGTATTACGTAGTTCTGTCCCTCTTCTATGCCACCAGTCAGGGAAGGATTTTTGTATGGTTTCCTTTCGGTACAACACCGGAACGAGAATATGAACAGTTTCAATTCTTATCAGTATCGAGCGTCCTTTTAGTTAAACAGCTGCAGGCTGATTATCTAACTAACAACCATCTAACGACCAGTAATAATTACAAAATCGTCGCTGTCAAACTCGATTTCATGCCAGCAATCGAGTTTCTAATAGTGCTGCCTCCAGCGAACAACCAACGAACTAACAAAATCGAGCACTTGTGCAAGGAAATGCTCCAAAATTCGTATTATCGCTCAGTGACCGCGACGAATTCGCGATTTCACATCGATGTCAAACGGTTTGACAGCGACGGTTACGTAATTATTACTGGAGCCTTACTATGAGCTCTTATAGCAGGGCTTATATTGTACTGCCAATACTTTTTCGTACTATGACCTCAACGGTTAGTATGAAAGCAGGCCTTAAGCAGTCCTGTTTAAGGCCTGCTTTTGAACTGAACGGTATCTTATTTGCTGATGGTAAGCCCGCTCGTCGCTAAATGATTTTTAGTTAGATAATCCGCCTGCCGACTAGAATGAATCATTCGAAATGAATCTTAAATTCATGCAAAACGTATACGAAATCAATTTCGATTGGTTCCAATTTCACGTATTATTGAAACAATAGAAATGAGTGTTGCCCTAAAACTCGAATCTTATAACATTTTTCATTTCACGCAGAAAAAAAACCGGAAAGCCATAACTCGTTGATTTTAAAAACCGGTATTGAGTTACGGGGGAACGGAACGTAAATTAAAAAGTTATAATGTCATTGTCTGTCATTCATTTGATTTTGACATAGATATAGTATATTAAAAGGGGGATTTTGATATTTCTCTCTCTCTCTCACGTCATTTCTACAGAGGCGTGTTTTCGTTCAGCGAGCGATTGCTAGCTGGCGCTACTGTTTTCGTTTATGCTAGTGACGTCACGCTGCTGCCGATCGGCAGGTCGCAGCTCGCAATCTGCAATCCTCCTCCAAAGGTGGTTTGCATCGCTGCTTGCTGCCATAGAGTAATTTATATGTCACTGTCAGCGGTATTGTTTTTGTTGATCCAGTTCGGTAAATTATGTAAATTATATATATCATATAAAATCATTACAGAATTCTTCTGTCAGAAGACCTATTAAAGCACTTTTAGTATTTCGGTTCATTTTCATTTCGCG
Organism: Agriphila straminella; assembly: GCA_950108535.1. Lineage (NCBI taxonomy): Eukaryota > Metazoa > Arthropoda > Insecta > Lepidoptera > Crambidae > Agriphila > Agriphila straminella. The sequence goes on along the minus strand of OX467303.1, from coordinate 929,183 downwards.
CCAAAAAAGTAACTTGGTTGGTTACCATCGCTTGATAAAAACCCGTTTTCGTTTCCCGCAGCACATGCGCAGCAGTTTGTGACGACATGAGCTGCGCATCGCTGCGGCCGCTAGCTAAACGAAAACACGCCTCTGGTAGAATATCGAAAACGAGTGGGTCGGACCACTCGTTGCAAAATTCACGAGTATGAATATCCAAAAATAGCCATTTTAGGGATTCGCATAGGAATCTTGAGATATCATACACGATTTGGAATTCTAATGATTCAAAAATACGTCTCCAGCTCCGGAACAGGGAACTCCCGTGCCAGTTACACGATCGCTTACTCCAGCCTGTGTCAACTGTTTGTATGTGATAGAAAGAGACAGAACTACACAAACGGGAGCGAATACCTTAACTCCCCACATTATGTTTTATGACACGTACTAGCTAGCTATACTCACAACTACTGCGAAACTACTGCGTTAAATACATTGATAATACTAACCTACACTATTGAGGAGGTATTTAATGAAACCTACAAACTACATTATCTATATAGTAAATCGAATGGGATAGCGCTGGCAGACATACTATTTAAATTCAACTCTCTCAAATTCAAAATAAGGCTGAAATTGAATGTGCATCACTTTGTTGTCCGTCTGTCTGTCTGTCTGTTAAGACCCTTTATCTCGGGAAAGCATGGAGATATCGAGTTGAAAATTAAAACCATATATTCAAGTCTACAGTCCCTTGAGACTGTGAAAAAATCAAACTTTTAAATTAAAGTAAGAAAAAGATACGGCCGTTTGTGCCGTCATTGATACATGTTTCGTCACTCTCAAGGGAATATAGATTTATAGGGTACTTCCTGTTGACCTAGGACTATTAAATTTGCCAAGTAATAACGTCTCAGTACACATTTAAGTATCTTATCTACCTACTCGGTGAGCGAGTCCAACTTGCCCTAGTTTGGTTTATTTTAGGATAAATCGCGTGTTTTCAATACAAAGGAAAAAGCATGCTGGAGATATCCGGAATCCCTGGAATTGACTTGGTTAACGTGTAATAAAAATAAATGTATTGACGGCGCCAGAGGACCGCTGTAAGCGCTTAACCTTTACATCCAAAAAACAGCCTTATTTTGAATCCAATAAAGTTGAGTTTAAATTGCTGTGTTCGCCAACTCTGTCTTTATCACAAAACAAGCTTACGAGTAACTCTCTATTTCACTATCCATCTGGCTTAGGTATGTGATATTTGTGTACAGTCACGAGCAATAATATGTACACACTTTAGAACTATGTCACATTCAATCAATATATCTCAGTGTGATAATGTTATACCTAGGTTATTCAAAACGTAATGTGACGAAGTTCTATGGTGTGTTAATGTTATTGCTCGTGACTGTACATGCCTATGCCTGCTAACAGTCCACTTAACCACCATACATAAGACTACTAAAATAAGCTTTGTTTATAAGGGTGCCTGTCCAGAGGCGGCGCGGCGGTGCGGAGAAACTAGGAAATATTAACCAATAGGATTTCATAAAATCTCCGCCTGCAATCCTATTGGTTAATATTTCCTCGTTTCTCCGCTCCGCCGCCGCCTCGCTCCGCGTCAATGGACAGGCACCCTAAGGCTATGTGACTGTTTCACTAACGCATTAGAAACCAAAAATAAGATTCAAAATAGTAAGAGTTACATATAAGTCTAGTTTAGAAACAAGACATCTAACTGATAAATTATTTGATCTTAACGGTTGTACTATGACTTATTAAGGCCCACTATTATTTGCTTTTCGTCCATCTTGTTATTTCATGAATCTATATTGTATTTCGACCATTCAATATGAAAAGAAAAAATTCTGTGCAAAATATGATTTTCTAAGTCACGACGATATTCGTTGTCTCCACAGATATGATAACAATATTTCCTAACACTAATTGCACCCATGGATAATTTTGTGTGAAAGAAACACTCATATCTTGGACATGATTCTCACGGGACATGCGCATATCAAAAATAAACATTCCGACGAACTGAGAATCTCCTCCTTTTTTGAAGTCGGTTAAAAAGCCTATACTGCGCAAGCAGTTATGTCGGGAACTAGACGCTGCGGTACTCTACAGAATACAAAATCGAAATATTGCCTTCTATGGCATACTGCAGTGTCCAAATAAAGGTAACTTAAAACCAAATCAAAACGAGTCCCCCTAGAACAATAAGCTTACTTTTACGCTTCTAATAAAAAAATACTTATTAGTATTCATTTAAAAAAACTAGGATATCTTAAAAGTGTTCGTTTAAAAATTCAGAACCTTAACTCGTGTTAAAAAGGAACTATACATTTCGATTTGATTTCATGTGCACTTTACAAAAGTTATGAAATGGACATGCGCACCATTGCGACGACCACGTGACATTTTCGAAACCGCAACCATCCAAGAGGCTACTTCCAAATGGTGAAAAAACGTGTTTAAGGAGATGTCACGTGTCGCTTCTTCGCGATGACAACGTGACATCTCACTAAAAGCGTTCTTCTTTATTATTTGGAGAAAGCCTTCTGGAAGATTGCGGTCTCAGGAATGTCACGTTGTCGTCGCAAAGGTGCGTAGAATATAATCATACAATGGCAAATACGAAGGACCTTGTATTTGGTGTGTACGCTACGCTAGGCTGGGCTCACAGCTGACACAGTAGTGCTCGTGTGCAGGGCGCCGGGCGGCGGCGGCGGATCACGAGCCCGCGGCGGCGCGCTCCGGCGAGCCCTCGCCCCCCAGGAGGATCTTCGTGAGGAGCACCTTCATCTGCAACCGTCAGCTATCGTTTTACCCTCGTAACTTACTCTAAAGAGTATAATATCTAGAAAATTGTTAAAAAAAAACAAAAAACCGACTTCAAAAAACCTACCTCTAACAAGCAAGAAATAATATTCGTAATAATAAAAATACGTCTATTGAAGTCGGGTGGGGCTGGAGTACAAATTCCTTTTTTTTATTCTAAAAGCCCCACCCGACTTCAATAGACGTATTTTTATTATTACGAATATTATTTCTTGCTTTTTAGAGGTAGGTTTTTTGAAGTCGGTTTTTTGATTTTTTTTAAACAATTTTTTATTTTTAGTGTAGGTACCTTGTAGGTAAGGAATATTAGGTATATACGTAGAAAAATCGGCTCAGCCAAGATAATCGCGGAGAAACATACTTAAATACGGGTCAAACTGAGAACCTCCTTTTTTAAGTCGGTTAAAAAACTAGACTTAAGATAACCCTCTTCCAACAAAAATATAATTATCTTATTCAGTTCATAAACAAAGAAGTAATACGACCAATCATCGAGGTAATTCACACAAAATCATACTATTTTCGTGCTTTTTTCAAAATTTTTCTTCGAGTAATCGGTGGACATACACAAAAAAAAACAAATATACAGCCGAACATAGAACCTCCTCCTTTTTTGGAAGTCGGTTAAAAAATAACAAGCATTTTTTCACTCTATTTTTCTAGGTTAATCCTTGGCGGAGAACTAAGGCTTTAAAGCAAGGGTCTTCAACCTTTTTGAAGTCAAGGGCCTAATATACTCTGATATTGGTTTGGTGGGCCTCAACACAAGAAGAACATTATATTCTAACTAAATAGGTAGGTAAAATAGGTATAATTTGTAGACATGTGAATTTAATTTTGTCAATACAATGACGGGCCGCCAAGAACGTAACCGCGGGCCGCATGCGGCCCGCGGGCCGCGGGTTGAAGACCCTTGCTTTAAAGTTACCTCGTTTTTATGAAAATCGACTAGTGTCTTCTATTATGTGATTGCCACTGTATAGTATATTATGTGATTGCCACTGTATAGTATATTATGTGATTGCCACTGTATAGTATATTATGTGATTGCCACTGTATAGTATATTATGTGATTGCCACTGTATAGTATATTATGTGATTGCCACTGTATAGTATATTACGTGATTGCCACTGTATAGTATATTACGTGATTGCCACTGTATAGTATATTATGTGATTGCCACTGTATAGTATATTATGTGATTGCCACTGTATAGTATATTATGTGATTGCCACTGTATAGTATATTATGTGATTGCCACTGTATAGTATATTATGTGATTGCCACTGTATAGTATATTACGTGATTGCCACTGTATAGTATATTACGTGATTGCCACTGTATAGTATATTATGTGATTGCCACTGTATAGTATATTATGTGATTGCCACTGTATAGTATATTATGTGATTGCCACTGTATAGTATATTATGTGATTGCCACTGTATAGTATATTACGTGATTGCCACTGTATAGTATATTATACAGGGTTATTTAATTTGTAACACGCCAACAACCTCGCAGGAGTAGATTTCTAACATCATAAACAATAATATTTGTTCTACGACTTTTCCGAAAACAGACAAAAAAACTAATTTAAATACAAATGTCCGAACAGCTGATAGAGTTTTGTATGTAAAGTCGAATATTTTTTGTCTGTTTTCGGAAAATCGTAGAACAAATATTGTTGTTTATGATGTTAGAAATCTACTCCTGCGAGGTTGTTGGCGTGTTACAAGTAACCCTGTATATATGAGGTTTAATGATCTCTATCTACCGTATTTGGTTTTGGGCGATTTTCTGACAGCATAATAAATTATCATAACTCAATACATTCACCAAAAATGAATTTTCAAGTTTTTATTACACTTTTTACGTCTATGGATGGCGGGCGGCGCGGCGGGCGGGCGGGTCGCGCGCACCAGGCGCTCCGCGTGTCGCGCTTACAGTTATGAACATACGAACGGTAAATTAAAATTATATTGTTTTTGTATGAAAGTAAAATCTAGCGAATTATCAAAAGACGTAGAAAAAAAATCGTTTCATTCAATCATTCATTTGCATTTTATCACTTAAAATTATAATTTTGAAGTAGGCTGTACGCTCACTCACCCCTTTGTTCGCAAAATATTCTTGCGTTGGGCGTGTGAAAAAAAACAAAAACAAAACCTGCGCGCCTTTTCCCATAATTACCTATCATATTTTGTTTTTGTCGTATTTGTTGTTGGCGGTAAATTACTTTGTTTTCCTCGTAAATGTGTTAAAAACGTCGTATGAAACTCTTGAGCTCTTGCTTATTGCAACCTAAGCTAACTTGTCTCATAATGTACTATTGTGACAGATCGGTGACGTGTCCAAAACATTGTGTCGCGTGCCATCAATAGGGATGATGACTAATGAATAAAATAACGAAATACTAATAAAAATCGAAAACATATTAAACTTTTAGAGTAGCTTGTATACCTCTTGGTTTTATATATTGCATATTATTTGTTTTATGACCCTTCAAAGTTGAGTGGACAAGTCCATTTAAAAAGTATAACATTTATTAAAATAAATGATACCTTTAATTAGTCCGTAAAATGTATAGCAAATTTGTCGAAGAAACCATTTTGATAAACACATAGCTGCTGAACAAATTTCCTATGCGTTGCATACAAACTTGCAAGGCGTGACATCATAACTAGGAAGCCAATTAGTATGGAGCGTTTTTGATCGAGTCCATTTGTGTGCATTTCACACTGTGATATCTCGGGCAGTTTTCATGCTAGCGAATTAATTCTTTTACCAATGTTTCTTTTTTGAGAGGTAATTTATGTAACATAAAATAAAAAAAATAGTCATCATGCCTATTGGTCCGCCATTCCTGCTGTATACAATGTACCCGCACACACAATGACCTTACCTGCGCGAGCAGCGCCTCCTTGCCGGCGTCGTCGGCGAGCGGCGGCGCGGGCAGCCGGCTCGGCGCCAGGAAGCTGTTGTTCACGTGCTCCACCACCTTCAAACAAATGTATGTACCTGTATTTTACAGGGTTATTTGTAAAAGGCTTATGTTTAACTGATCACCAAATATAGTCAAATTTAAAAGGCTTTTTAGTGCCAAAAATAAAATTCTAACCAAAGTTTTCACATCTTGCTACCAAAATAATCATTGTGAACCCAAAAATAGTAAATGATCACCAAGCACCATATTTTAATTTAAAATGTCATACAAATATTTAACATCACGTTATCCTATTAAAGTAAATGTTTTCCAAAAATTGTAAATGTTCACCAAATCCTGGATCCTGGCTCGGTGATTTGGTAATCATTTTTTACCCGACTACGGCGGAGCAAAAACACGAAGGGTAGGTAGGTATATGATTTTTTTACTAATTCTGGTTGTTACGTTAGGTTAGTTATAGTCATACAATAAGTAAATGATGGTGATCATTTAATTAACACGTGTTTATTAGGTTGCTTTTTGTCGTTTGTTTGTTTGTCCACAAATTTTGCAAACGATTTTATACTAGCTTCCCGATGAGCTAGAGACTTGAAACTTTGAACATCGGTCAAAACTAGAAGGCAATGCAATATTATGGTGTCATTGAGCTGATCTGATGATGGAGCCGGAAGAAGGCCAACTCTATGATGAAACCATACAACCCTATCGTGTTTGGGCTCGTTAGAATCATTTTGTAACCATGCAACCTGTATGTATGTAGGTATGGACCTACATACATACAGGTCAAATTCATATACCCTCCATTTCGCTTCGCCGTAGTCGGGTAAAAATAAACATTTTTATTTGCAAACTAGCTTTGGTCCCTGCCCCTGCCACGTTGCTGAAGTCTTGTCACTTAATTTGGCATCATTGTACTTTATTTGATAATTATGCCTACATTTGATGGCAAGCATAGAGGTTTATTTTGGCACAAATATCGCATTAATTTGCTCGGCAAGATTTGGTGATCATTTACTATATTTGTTCCTTGAATACAAATTGAAGTGCAGTCGTGACTAAAATAGCTACAACTATTATTATTTTAGACTTTCTTTTTTTGGTGTTCAGTTTATTTTTTTGGTACAAGAGCATTTTTTGGTGATCATTATATTTATCCCCTATGTAAAACACCAACAACCTCGCAGGAGTACATTGCCAACATCATAAACAACAATATTTGTTCTACGACTTTTATCATAACTCAATACATTCACCAAAAATGAATTTTCAAGTTTTTAGTGTACTGTTCGACACTTTTTACGTCTATGAATGGCGGCGGGCGGCGCGGGGCGGGCGGGTCGCGCGCACCAGGCTGATATTTTTTTTGTATGAAAGTAAAATCTAGCGAATTATCAAAAGTCGTACAACAAATGTAGTTGTTTATGATGTTGGTAATCTACTTCTGCGAGGTTGTTGGTGTTTTACAAATAACCCTGTATAAGCATCATTATCACAGAATACATATAAGTACTACCGTACAGAGAGGACACTCCGCCCCGCCCCAGAAACAATTACTTCACCCCTTCGAGCATCGCGGCTTAAACGCGTCTTACTCTAAGCTTCACCCCATCCCGCGAGTTCGTATGCGGAATCGTGGCGGAGTTTAATGCATAATTCGAACTTTTTGGTAAATAAAGACTTATGCTTATAAATAAAAATAAAATAAAAAATAAAATAAAATAAGTTTATTTTTCTTTAAAACATTTACAATATTTTAGAAATAAGTTGGTGTCCCCATTTAAGCTGAAAGCCTGTGTTTGTGGGACACCGCTCTTCCTTCCTTAGATATAAAAACTAACGGCCAAATACTCAAACGAATTCCAAAGTTAAGGCCACCCCAAATACATAAAAGCTGTCAGATTTGACAGAAACTCTATGAAACTGACAGCTTCCTTAAAGTTAAGGAGACCTCAACTCAAGATTTTAGCTAAGAAGCCATTGAGTATTCGGACGTAAGACACTAGACTGGGATAAAAAACTTATAAAAAAACTAATTAATGTTACACTATGTGTGTGTGTGCGTGTGTGTGTGTGTGTGTGTGTGTGTGCATATTTGTGTGTGCAAGAATTTGTGGTAGTTTGTGTCAGATTAGCCAGCTACAATTTAGAAATATGTGATGGGTATATTCTACCAAGCTCATGACATACGAAGCAATAAGGATTCTGTTTCTTCGTATGTTTTGAGCTGAACCCATTTTAATAGAACTTTCTTACATTCATGATGTGTTTTATCATATATGTATATATCTTTGTTTATTTTATTGTACAGATAGGTAGATTGCGAGTTAAATTGTCTAGATGCAAATGCCGTCCTATTAGCGGTTGACTTAATTATAATATCTTTTCGTCGTTTTTCCAAGATACCAGGATCAAATGGCAACGACTTGTGGGTTTTGAGGATAATCATAATAATATATAATTTCCTGACAGAAAGTAATCCACTTATGCGATACAACGTTTCGGTGGGAAAGCGTCTCTTCTTAAAATACATGACCTTAATAAGGGATCTTTGTGCTCTTTCCAAATCGAGAAATGATTGCTTATGACGCATTGCTTTGAATATCAAAAAGTTATTAACAACATTTCTTTAAAAATTAAAGTTAAAAGTTATTTAAAAGTTAAAAAAGTTCGAATTATGAATTGAACTCCACTCACAAACTGCACGGTAGCCCTAAACTTATACACACAGTTGCGCGTGTGCGTCATCTGTTTATAACGTCATGGTTGTATTATAATGGGTTGTATGGAGTGTCCGGGGTGTGTCATTATTTAAAATTCTGCACAATATAACCCAAAGCACAGAATAGAGCTTGGTGGCGCAGTGGAGCTTGGTGGCGCAGTGATTTAGCGCCTGGCCTAGCGATTGCGGAAGTTAAGCAACGTTCGCAAGGGTCGGTCATGGGATGGGTAACCAAAAATTTATTATCTCGAGCTCTTCCGTGCTTCGGAAAGCACGTTAGGCCGTTGGTCCCGGCTGCATTTGCAGTCGTTAACACCCACCAATCCGCATTGGGCCCGCGTGGTGGGTTATGGCCCATCCTCTTTACCGCCCATAAGGAAGGCCTGTGCGATTTCAAAAATGGCTGATGGACAGAATAGATATAAGTACCTACTACCGAACAGAAAGGAAACTGCCCCGCCACCGGCGCCCACGCGCGAGTCCGTGTGCTCATTCAACAGCCCTAGACTTCACGCACACACACGCGCGTGTGCAAAAACGTCACTGTGTAGCGTCTGTGTAATAGGTAGTTGAACGCGGCGCTTGTATGGAGGGCCCGGGGTGTGCCCAACGGTCAACACGCGATAACCATAAACTAACATTAAAAAAATGCAACAAAATGCTTGCGCCACAAAATAGAGAGTATCTCTATTTAGTGCCCGCGCGTTGCTTACCCTCGGCTTGAGCAACACTCGCAGCACTCCATGCAATCTATTATTCTTCTTTATAATATGCTCCAGTTTCTCATCCATCTCTCGCGAGCTCCTCATCGCCTGAGCCACCTGCGTCTTGCTGTGCTGCAACCTGTAACGTGGCTCAGTGTCAGCCGTGGCATTACACAATGCCACACGTGACGGTATGCCACAAGTGACAATATCGCACATGCCCCGAGGTACTACGCGTGAAAATATTTAACGCGTGGCAATTAATACACGCCTGAGAATATGCCACGCATTATAGTAAGCCGCACGTGACAATATGCCACATGTGACAAAAGAAAGGTCACATTTGAATTGACACGTGACACAATTACACGAGTATGTCTTTTATTTAATATGTTTTACTTTAAATACCACGCTAGCTGTGTTGCAAGCGCGCTCTGCGCGACACTTTAGTTGAAATATTAAAATAATATAAAAAAGTAAGTCATAAAAGGTATAAATATCGAATAAACAAATAATGAGTCTATGAAATTGGGAGGTAGCACAAGGAAGTGCTTGGGTGCAGTGCGTCCGCAACGGATACCTGAGTTCGGTTAGCTCACAGCGCTTGCATGTCTTAGCGAGCGGTTCTTTGGCGTCAAGGTCGCGCGGCGGGCTGCAGACTGCAGACAAAATCAACACGCTATAATCACAATCGCAACCGCCACACACGCCATCCTCACTGGAATAGGCTCAACTATTATAACACTGCACTTCGTTTCACTAAAAATTTCGTGTAGGTATTAATTTAAGTACCCACAGGCTAAATTAATCCTTTTTCGAAAGTGTTTTATTTCCAATCAATCCCACATGTTTTCGAAGTATTATAAATTCACCAATATCATCATTGCCATGAATTAATTTGTATAAATAAATATAATAATGATGAAAAAAATAATGAGCTGTGGAAGGTATGTAAAGAAGTATACTCCAAGCATATAATATGAATTAAATAATAATATTATTATATTTTTACATTTACAATGTCAGGACATACTAAATTACATCTATTCTTTACCAAAATATACATAACATACAATACACATAGTATATCTTATAAGTGATTGCAGGATTGATTGGTATTTGCAAGCAATAGCAGTAAAAGAGTAGATCAGAGCGCAAACGATCAGGATTCTAATTCACTTGTCATTTCAATAGTTGAATAATTTTTAAAATTTATACCTGACGATAATAGCAGATAAACGAATATAAGAGCTGGGACCAAACAGCTAAGATGCACCTGTCACCAAACAAAATCCGAGACCAAATGTTTATATAAAACACTTCACTGATATCCTAATTAAAGTCTATGTAGGTTTTATTATTACCTATATCCACTTATTGGATGAATCAATTCTCTTCCTGACCGTTTGCAGAGGCTCTACAGACAGCTCAGTAAATACACTGACTTACAATTCATTCGCACAGTACAGCTAACACAACTGGACTATTTATTATGCATAGTAATGATATGCAAAATCTATGTAAAAGCATGATAATGATTGCATAATAATAGTCTAATTGTTTTAGTGATATTAATAAATATATATCAGAGCACATCAATTTTGTAATCTCATTTATTATAACAATTTCTGATTAAATTACTATATTTAATTAAAAGTATCGGTTTGAGGGAGCTTTGCTTTACTATGAACAAGACTTCTTTAATAGCCAATAAATGGACGTAAACTTTGTTTCATTTTACTATAATTTAAAAAGCGCTTGCGCATGTACATAAATCAGCATAAAAATATTGCAACAAGTTGTGTTAATAACGGCCGGCGTTTGGCGTTTCATCAAAGTGTTATGGTAAGTTTTTGCTTTTTACCTCAAATGTTATGATTGCACAATGTTGTGAATGAATTGGTATAGTATTTATACTAACTTGACACACAGTATAATATAAGTATGTAGTTTAATTTTGTAGAACATAAAAAGACTGCAAAGAACACAAATATGACTGTTCCTAGCTGCAGCAGCACCCTTTGTATAAAGTATAAAATGTTACTAATTCGCAATAATCTCAGTAGCATTAAAGACTGTATCATTACAAAGAAAGAGTGAAAAAGTACTTATTATTTAGTTATAGGGCAAAAGCCATGTGTTATATTAACTGTTTAGATATTTAACGAGTTCTCTATCTGAGTCCAAATAAAAATGGCGTTTAGCAATAATGACATGTTTGTTATCCGAGTATGTTAATTTTTGTTTTAACATGCAATGCCCCACCATTTTCATATCGACTTATTAATAGATTTCGTAGTACATACTTGTGTGCGAAGAGTAGCTGTTCGAGTGATACGTACAATCGTATATGCCGCGCCACTCGCGCTTGAGGGGCGCAGCGGTCGCGGGGGGCGGCACGTCGGGTGCTTTGCCCACCAGCAGGGGGGCCAGCGGCGCCGCCACGCTGTACATACAACCGAGACAGTGGTCAACAAACATTAAACATTACCTCTCCATATAGATGCACTTGAGTCTTGACTTCCGGCCTACAGTTCTAATATTATAAAGCAGCGATAGTCACAGTATTCCAGCCAAAAGCCACATAGGGAAATGTGAGTATCCCTGCCGGGCCGCACACTATGAATGATTGTCCACTTTTTATGTATTCGGTTTGTATCCATATTTTTTACTTTATTTAAGTTTGTCGCCAGAAGATATCGAGGAAGCAACTTTTATAACGCGCCTTATACAAGAGGCTTGTTGGAAATGTACCCTAGATATGACAAGAATATCTCCTCAAACCATCCTCTTGAAATTAAACAGAAAATTTTGGAGAAAAGGCGACTGAGAAGAGTGTGTTACCAAAGCAGGCACCCGATGGACAAAACGGCTTTCAATAAAGCTACTTCTGAACTTAAAACAGCAATATCCGATCTGCAAAATAACATCCTGCAAGCACAACTCGAGTCATAGTCGCTACAGCTGCAACAGACTATTCGCTTTGGAAGTTCACGAAGTCACTAGATCGACCTCAAGTACCTAAACCTCCTATAAAAACCAACACAGGTCAATGGGCAAGATCCAGACAAGAAAAGGTGAACGTATTTGCTGAATATCTATCTAAGGTTTTCACGCCAAATGAAGGTGGGGATGATAGACATGTACAAGGCATATTGAACCAAGTGCTACAACTCGACGTACCACCCAAACCAACATCAACTCGGGAAGTCTGGACCCTAATAAAAAGTTTGAAAGAGAAAAACACCTGGATTTGACCTGATCACGAAAGAAGTTCTCAAAGAACTCCCAAAAAAAGCTATCACTTTCTTAACAGTTTTGTTTAATGGGATCTTGCGCACACAACATTTCCCCTCATTATGGAAGATATCACAAATAATCATGATACATAAAGCGGGAAAACCAGCTCACGAAGTGACTTCTTACCGACCAATAAGTTTGCTTCCAACGCTTTCGAAATTGTTTGAGATGATTTTAAAACGCAGAATCATGCCAATGCTTTCAGATAACAAAACAATCCCAGACCACCAATTTGGATTCAGGGAACATCACTCTACTATAGACCAAGTCCATAGGGTGTGTTCTGTGATAAGAAATACCTTGGAACAGAAGGAGTACTGCTCATCAGCATTCTTCAACAAGCATTCGACAAGGTCTGGCATGATGGCCTGCTCTGTAAATTAAACTCATTCTATAACATAACGGCGGGGGTACCCCAAGGATCTGTCCTTGGTCCTATACTCTACACCATCTACACATCAGACCTACCAGAAGTACAAGGTACCACAGTAGCTACTTATGCTGATGACACAGCCATTCTGGCAAGCAATAGCGACGCAATCTCTGCCTCAGAAACTATTCAGAAAGGCCTGGACGAAATCAATAAGTGGCTTAACAAATGGCGGATCAAAGCCAGTGCTAGCAAGTCTGTACAAGTCACATTTACATTGAGACGGAATAACTGTCCACCAGTCAGTCTTGCTGGTAATATGCTCGCATCATGATACTGTAAGATACCTTGGTTTGCACTTAGATCGGCGCCTGACTTGGAAGACACATATAAAAACAAAAAGAGATCAGCTAAACATTAGATACAAGAAACTATATTGGTTGCTGGGAAGAAATTCAAAACTGTCAATAGACAATAAGCTCCTAATATACACAAGCATACTGAAACCATGTTGGATGTACGGTATACAGCTCTGGGGCAGTGCTAGCGACTCAAATATAAACATTCTCCAACGATTTCAAAATATAATTTTAAGGAATATAGCAAATGTCCCCATGGTTTACACCTAACAAAGAGATCCATGAGAACCATAAAGGAAGAGATTAGAAACTCCACAGTGACCTACAAAAGGAGATTGAGTAACCATCCAAATGAACTGGCTTGCCAGCTTTTGTACGGCAGAAGAGACACACAACTGAAACGCCGAAATATATTAGAACTGGACGAGATGTCAATTTGAAAATAAAGGGTAGATAGCTCCATTGGGAGCTACGCTCGTCAATTCCATTACCTTCATCAAATTTGCTCATAGTCCACGACTGATCGCAGATGCAACAGACAAAAGAAGAAAAAAAAATTAAGTTTGTGTTGTGAGTGGTCATCAACCAATACGAATACGAACCGAATATGTAAAAGTGATCAAATGCCATAGTAATCACAAGTTATGTTGAATCATATCTATATAATAAAATTATTTGGTATGCTGTGGGCGGGCTGCACTAGTACAGCTTCGCTGTTTGATGAGCGCTGGTATAAGATAAGGGAAAGAAATTAAAGTTACCTGGGTACTACTTGAGGTGGAGGTTTAGTAAACAAGGGAGGCACTTCTTTTTGAACTGTAAAATAAATGACAAATTAATACATTTATAATATAATGCCTTATTAAAGACATTGAGTAGGGTACAACATAGCCAGACCTTCAGTTGTTGGTTGTGTTGGAGGAGTATTGAGGTGGGCAAATGCATGTGGAGGAAGTTCTGCAGTACGTTTCAAGAAATCTTCCTTTTCAAAAGTAGTCGCATGGACAAAATAACAAACAGGCCGTTCGCAACAACCGTTTTCAAAATCTCTGCAGAATTTGTAAACACCTTTTAATTGCGAAAAATCAATTTCATGTGCATAAATGCAGGCAGAACCTCTTGTGCATGTCTTTCGTACAAAATCCTTGCACATTGCTGGTTTCTTGCGCTCAGGCTGCTGTGGGGTGGTTTGTATCTGCGGTGGCTCCTCAGCTGGCTCTTCGGCGGCCTGCTCATACTCGTCATCTACTACTTCCTGCTTGAGGACGATGCCAAGTGGACTGTCAGGCGGAGGAGAGTTGGGCGGCAGCGGTGGCTGAATGACTTTATTCTTGACTTCTAATTTTTTCTCATTTTCAATTAATTGATTCATGTCTTCTTCAAACTTTGACTTTAGGTACTTTCTCATGTGTTTGAAGTTTGGTGAGGGTCGAAAGTTAATTAATCCATCATCTTTATTATTACCTAAAACAAAATATTCTTGGTTAATCAGTTGTTAAAAATACTTTTATTCTAGATTCTAAATTAAAAAATTGCCAATAAAATGGCATGACAAAAAGTCGACAATCACAAACAAATGAAAATATAAACTAAATGGACAGTGCCTAGTTGCTAATGATGAGATATGAATTTACTAGATACTGTTACATCACAATTGACAAATAACTGCTCATGCCTAAACAAGCTGTAATTGTAATTTTCGAAATAACTTTCGGCTGACAAACATATTTTAACCTCTAAGTGGCAGAGCGGTCGCCGGCGACCTAACATAATCGCCATATTGCCGTTCTGTCAAAGCCCAAGCGGTCGCCGGAGACCGGTACCGGTAATCGGTTTTTTCTCTATGTAAATGACTATGATTTTGGTATCTAGAAATGAGAAAAGTATTCATAAATAATACTATCTTTACAAAATGATAAATTATAGCCTGATTACGAAATTATCGGGTTTTTTGTGAAAGACGCCATTTTATTTCTTTCTTGTCGGCTCAGTTGGTGGGGAGGGTTTTTTTTGTTTTTTAACAAAATGGCGGATGGCGCTGAAGGGTTAACAATATTACACTTTACACAGAATCAGTGTGCTCAATAAAATAAATCAAGTCCTTGCTACAAAACGTCAACGCAAAACTTTCACATTTATACTGGGCTGGGCAAAGATTTTACTTCTTCCCAATACTGTAAACACTAAACAATTTATTATAGACGACTCATTCGAAAATAAGTACGATAAGCGTGGTACCTAATCAATTAACAAAAGAAGTGTCAGGGCTGCGTTATTATTTAGACTGGTAGGAAACAATTGACAACAAATGCATTTAGTGAAGATAATCAGGCATGTTATTTAAGCTTTCTGATACTTACTTGATTCTGTTGATGATGTTTTTGATGTCTTACTCATCTTTATGTTAAAGGGGCACAAGCAAAATAGCAGGCGATGATAAAATTATCACGGGCGCGGCGGCGGCGCAGCGCACGGCAGACACGAGCGACATGGGAAAGGGCACAGAACACCACAGAGAAAGCAGAACACAATTACTCAGGGGGGAAGGCGTAGACAGAGAAGCACGGGGGAAGGGGAAAGGGAAATCGCGTTCCAAACAAGAGGCGCGTTCCAAACATTTGAGCGTGACATTCGGTTGACACAACCGGCCCGTTCCAAACGTCAGAGCGTTGCAACCAAACAACCATCAGAAATGATGGTTGTAAAACGCTCTGACGTTTGTCTATAGAAAAAATGTCAATGTCATTTATGAGTGGGTCTCCAGCTTCCTCATAGGCTATAGAGAAATTCTAAGCATGCCATATTTTAAAGCATAATAGCAGCAATCAAACTTCCAGACATAATAATAGCAGCCACCATAAGCTCGTTACCATGAGTTGTTTTATGTGTGCGAGCTGGCGACACGTGTCTACAGCTTACACATGCCGTTAAGGCAAACCAGTGAGGTTAGGGTTTTAGACTATAGTCAGAAATTTAATTGGCGTATAGTTTGCAGACTCACCATGGAATTAGAAGGTTTTGATTATGTCAAAAAATTGTTAGTAAATAGTGAGAAATAGTGAACCATAGCATATAAATAGTGATACTATGGTTTCGAAGATATTTGAGTATCTTGGTGAGGCTGCAATCTTGACGTCAAGCTAGCAGACACATTAAGAAATACAGTTCGTATCAATATGATTTATATGCCGAAAAATTGTTAGGAAAATAGTGATAGTATACGCAAAATTTCAATAATATTGCTTCAATACAAGCCGAGATATTACGGTCTCAAAGTGGGCTGCTAACTTGACGTTTCTGTCGATGGCGATTCCAGAGAAACGGGTACAAGTTTTAAATAAATAAATATATCAATAAATTGTTAGTGAAATAGTGATTCTTACGATATAAACAAAAAAAGAATTCTTTATTGCTATTTTCCAAAAATCTAATGTGAACTTCTACATAATACTCTGAATATAGGCTGTTGATCAATATTGAACTTTGCTCCACAGTAATAAGGTTTAAACTTGATTGCAATCATGAGGTGAGTACTGTCAAGCAAAAAAGTGAAATTTATATTTTATGACTGTGTCAATAACTAGTCATGTCCTCGGTTGATATTGATTTGGTAGTAGTTATTCTAAACAATACCTAGGTCTTTTGTCTTTTGGCCGTAATTGTCTCGAGAATAGTTGGGATATGTTTAGTTAAGTATTATGATATTTAACCGCGGCGAGGGGAGATCCCGTGCCCTGGTTGGTGAGTGATATAGTTGTGCACTACTAAATATGGAGAAGCTTTGCATGATATGACTGAGAAAATATCTACATAACTCAAGATTATACCTATACATTTTATTAATTATTATAAAACCAAAATAGAAGCTACGTACCTTTAAAATGTAGGTTGTATGTTTTAAACGATAGGTATAAACTTTCACTTCATGTATTTTTTTTTTAACTCATTACCATTCAAATCCAAACAACTTTAACCATAACCAACTTTTCGCCATTGTCGTTAACCGAAATCACTTATGTATACAAAACCACGCCATCTCACGGTGTTTCTATATACTACAGCTCGCGCAAAATAACTTGACCTAAACCATAGACAATGAATAAGTCATTTATAACTATGTTAAAGTTTATAATTATTACACTTGTTCTAATAATTTAATGTTGTCATCAAACAATAACGATATTCATTCACGTTAAACGCCACCATACAAACATATTTTTTACAATTCATGAATGAAACACTAAAAATAAATTAACAAAAATAAAAACGATTGTAGATTTCATACACAAGGTAGGTAACCGGTGGTTGACCTACGCGGCAACAAACAATAAGAAGCGCCATCTCTCGGAAAAGAATGTCAATTTCTCAGTTATAAATTTAACGTAGTAGATAGGTACCTATTTACTGAGATATAAAATTAAATTAGTAATCAGTAGGTAGGAAGTAGATAATATAAGTAGAAAATATTAATAGTTTTTCCCGAATAAATAACTAAATAAATGAACTAAGAGTAGAATATTGACACAATCATTTTTTTCTTGATGAGATTTAATAAAAAAAACGAAAAAAAAGTAGGTAGAAAAGTATTTTTTATATCAAATCAATATCAACCGAGGATATGACTAGTTATTGACACAGTCATAAAATATAAATTTCACTTTTTTGCTTGACAGTACTCACCTCATGATTGCAATCAAGTTTAAACCTTAGTACTGTGGAGCAAAGTTCAATATTGATCAACAGCCTATATTCAGAGTATTATGTAGAAGTTCACATTCGATTTTTGGAAAATAGCAATAAAGAATTCTTTTTTTGTTTATATCGTAAGAATCACTATTTCACTAACAATTTATTGATATATTTATTTGTTTAAAACTTGTACCCGTTTCTCTGGAATCGCCATCGACAGAAACGTCAAGTTAGCAGCCCACTTTGAGACCGTAATATCTCGGCTTGTATTGAAGCAATATTATTGAAATTTTGCGTATACTATCACTATTTTCCTAACAATTTTTCGGCATATAAATCATATTGATACGAACTGTATTTCTTAATGTGTCTGCTAGCTTGACGTCAAGATTGCAGCCTCACCAAGATACTCAAATATCTTCGAAACCATAGTATCACTATTTATATGCTATGGTTCACTATTTCTCACTATTTACTAACAATTTTTTGACATAATCAAAACCTTCTAATTCCATGGTGAGTCTGCAAACTATAAGCCAATGAAATTTAGAGCCTAATTGCAGCAATAAGATCCAAAAAAACCAACCATCACACTCAAATACTCTTGAAACTACGAGCATAAAACTGTGTGCGAGCTGGGGACCCGTGTCACTGGCTTGCACAGCTGTATTTTCGTAATTATTTAAGCTACGATTATGTACTATACCTCAAAATTTTCAGCCGAATTGCAGCATTAGGCTCCAAATTTTTCAAAACTTTAACTCGAAAGGTTTTTGAGCTACGAGCCGATATCTATGTGTAAGCTGGGGACCCGTGTCACCGGCTGACACATGGTGAATTGCTGTAACTGTATATGTTAGAGTTTCGTTTTAAAGATATGTTATAATTGCAGCACACACGAGGCAAAATTTCAAATCTCTGGGCCTCTTAGTTTCGAAATTATAAGCCAAAAACCGTTTTCCCCGCCAAAAAATTCAAACTAATGGCTCGGAAGCGGCTAATCGCGCCGTTGCCGTTCCGTGCGCTACACTATTGCAATCGAATTTGAACCTAAGAGCTAGTATTATTTTGAGTCATTTTAATTTGCGCTCTCGATCGTTTTAATTTATGTACTGAGAATTTTAGTCTAAGAGTTAGGAGCTGATATAACTGGTTACCTAATTTAATATAAAAGCAAAGTCTATTTATATAGGAATGTTTATATCGCTAAGGTATAGGTACTTTATTTTATTTTATTAACACGTTTTTATTAGGTTATAAATTTTGATCACTCGATCAGGGGCCTTACTATGAGCTCTTATAGCAGGGCTTATATTGAACTGCATTACTTTTTCGTACTATGACCTCAACGGTTAGTATGAAAGCTGGCCTTAAACAGTCCTGTTTAATGCCTGCTTTTGAACTGAACGGTTTCTTATTTGCTGATGGTAAGCCCCCAGTTCAAATAGGGATGTAGCGATTATACAAAAACATCGTTACCATTAAAAAAAAGACCATAAAACCACAGGATTTTTTATTAACTGGATAAAAAGAGATTAAAAAAGAACAAATAAACTTTTCACGCAGATGAAGTCGCGGGCGGTCAGTAGTCGACTATAATAGGTATACCACCTAGGCACATTTGGAGCAAATAATCAACATAATTAAAACTTTTCAACCGACTTCAAAAAGAGGAGGAGTTATGTATGTTACTCGATTACTCGAAGACTGCTGGACCGATTTGAAAAATTGATTTTTTGTTTGAAAGTATATACTTCCAAGTTGGTCCCATTATCATGAAGTCAGGATCTAATGATGGGTTCCTGGACAAATCAAGGGAACTCTTCAAATATTATAGGCACACCTATAGCGATTTTGGTATTTTCTTAAGTAACCTATGCATTTGCTTTCGGAAAGTACCATTTTGGTGAAATGGAACTGATGATGAAGACCATACATGATAATCGGTTATTCAATACTAAGTTTCATTGGTGCGAAATGATTACTTTTACATGGTTGCATTAATTATTTTAAGCTCCTTAAAATAAAGTACCTATACCTTAGCGATATAAACATTCCTATATAAATAGACTTTGCTTTTATATTAAATTAGGTAACCAGTTATATCAGCTCCTACCTCTTAGACTAAAATTCTCAGTACATAAATTAAAACGATCGAGAGCGCAAATTAAAATGACTCAAAATAATACTAGCTCTCTTAGGTTCAAATTCGATTGCAATAGTGTAGCGCACGGAACGGCAACGTCGCGATTAGCCGCTTCCGAACCATTTTTTTGAATTTTTTGGCGGGAAAACGGTTTTTAGCTTATAATTTCGAAACTAAGAGGCCCAGAGATTTGCAATTTTGCCTCGTGTGTGCTGCAATTAAAACATATCATTTGATCTTTAAAACGAAACTCTAACATATACAGTTACAGCAATTCACCATGTGTCAGCCGGTGACACGGGTCCCCAGCTTACACATAGATATCGGCTCGTAGCTCAAAAACCTTTCGAGTTAAAGTTTTGAAAAATTTGGAGCCTAATGCTGCAATTCGGCTGAAAATTTTGAGGTATAGTACATAATCGTAGCTTAAATAATTACGAAAATACAGCTGTGCAAGCCAGTGACACGGGTCCCCAGCTCGCACACAGTTTTATGCTCGTAGTTTCAAGAGTATTTGAGTGTGATGGTTGGTTTTTTTGGATCTTATTGCTGCAATTAGGCTCTAAATTTCTGACTATAGTCTAAAACCCTAACCTCACTGGTTTGCCTTAACGGCATGTGTAAGCTGTAGACACGTGTCGCCAGCTCGCACACATAAAACAACTCATGGTAACGAGCTTATGGTGGCTGCTATTATTATGTCTGGAAGTTTGATTGCTGCTATTATGCTTTAAAATATGGCATGCTTAGAATATGCTTAGTTGATATCCAGTGATGCGCTTAAGTACGATGGCTTCAGTGGACAAACCCGGAACGGAATCGTCAGTGAGAGACAAGTTTGAACAATCTACTTTTCCATAAGTAGCTTGCCGGTGTTCCCCTACACCGAACAGATCGCAGGACTTACGACGTCGCAGTCGAAGTTGCTGTGCTAAAGATTCAGTTATAAGAGATGATTGAGCACCAGGATCTACTAACGCACGAACGACATGTACCTGACCATCAACATCCTGGACTCCAACAAGAGCAGTACCTAAGAGGCCGGTAGACAATGGTTCTATGTTAAGTAACACCTGTCTCGGAGAAGAGGGTTCGGGATTCACAGTGGAATCCGCTGATTGAAACTCGTTATGTAATTTTGTATGATGACGTTTCTTGCACACCTGACAACAACGTTTAGATAAACATTGTAAAATATAATGCGGCCTTAAACAATTGTAACAAGTGTCCGTTACGCCAGCAAGAAAGTAGCTTCTAGAGGGAAACGAGTTTGATGAATAATTTGTGCGTAATTCGGTGTAAATGTTCGCCAAATAAAAAAAATTGTGGGCCCCATACTTTTGGAATAAAACGGGAAAAACGAATCCTGCTGGGGTAACGGTGCTCCAGCAGGAAGAATCTAAACTAATGATCGGAGAGAAATAAAAGATATATGGGCGGGTAGCTTGATACTAGCAAGAAATGTGCGCCAAATTGTGGGCCTTACAGTTTTGGAGATATTTGATTTCCTGCTGGCGTAACGTTTTGCCGAATCCCAGATCTCGGAAACTACTAAATGTGCGATCTTACAGTAAACACATATAAGTAGCCCCTAATTTGTGCTATTTGTGCGGTAGAAAACATTTCAAAAATATTCACAGATTTTGAAGTAATCAGCCATTTTCTGAAAACAGAAAAAAAAATCTAGCTCCTAAACTATTACATAAATAAAGAAACCAGAAACAGTGTTCTATTCTTCTTGTTATTTCTCATTACCATAAAAAGTTTGAAAATCCCACATTTACGCGTTTTTGAATAATACCCATATGAAGGTGAGACTGACCAAGTCATGACTTTGACGGTCAGCAGGATAAAAATATCAGAGATTATTTAGATCCTAGCCCAATGAATAATTTGTGCGGTTACTGAAGTACACGCTCTGAAAATTTCAGCTTCAAATTTTTCATATTTAAGTAAATATCAATAAAAATCTGAAACAACTGTCAGTATTCCGATTAACCGACCAAATTCGATAGACCACTAAAAAGCGACGCGTTCATACATTTTGATGACCTCCTTTAATGTGTCGTATTATGCAGAAAAATTGTTTGTACAGTCGCGTTCATAACTTTTTATTGGCAATGTGAGTAAATAGTGTTTTAACATTTAAATACATAGTTTGTGCCTTTATACATACCTGTGTGCCTATAGTATATAGCATTGATATGTTACATTACGTCCAGGGCCCTATTTCACCAAGTCGACATTTGTCAGTGACATAATATGTCGGTTAATTTTACATTTAGTCGTTACTTTAATTAGGGACAGGTATGTTGTGAAACAGGGATATTTTTTACAGGTAAACATATTTGTAGATTTGTCAGTAATTCTTGACATGAGATTGGAGCCGAGTCAAGTTTGCATGACAATTGTCGACTTGTAAAAATTATCCACTGTTTCACAACATAATTGTCCTATTAAAGTAAAAAAGACGAGCCGATTCCGAAGGTATAATGTCCGAGAGCCCATACTTTGGCAATGTATGTATCTCGGGCCCTAACCCGACAGGGCTAACGCTTTCGATTGGGTTATAATTATTATATTATTATTGAAAGTAGTGTTTGCTTTTTTGATGTTGGTGTCATGAAAAAGTGTTTTTGGCACGATTTTAATGTTAGATTTGGAATCCAAAATGGCGGCCGCACATTGGCGAATTTGTTTATATTGGTATATTTTTTTTGGGCCGATTTCGATGAAACTTTGTTTTGGAACTATTTTGACAAGAAAATAACAATGCAATGTTAAAATAATAAACAATCCAAGATGGCGGCCTACTTTTTTGTTTGTGGGCCGATTTCGATGAAACTCGGGTTTTGGTACTATTTTGGAAAGAAAACAGCAACGCAATGTTACTAATATAAAAAAATCCAAGATGGCTGCTATCTTTTTTGTTTATGGGCCGATTTCGATAAAACTCTGTTTTCAGAACTATTTTGATAAGAAAATAACAATGCAATGTAAAAAAAATAAAAATCCAAGATGACGGCTATCTTTTTTGTTTATGGGCCGATGCCTACACACATGGGAAACAGGCGTGAGTATATGTATGTGTATGTATGTATGTATGTATCGATGAAACTCGGTTTTGGTACTATTTTGACAAGACAACAGCAACGCCATGTTAAAAAAATGAAAAATTCAAGATGGCGGCCATCTTTTTTGTTTGCAGGCCGATTTTGATAAAACTATCGTTTTTGCTAATATTTTGACAAGAAAACAGCAATGCAATGTTAAAATGTAAAAAATTCAAGATAGCGGCCAACTTTTATGTTAGTAAGCCGATTTCGATGAAACTTGGTTTTTGGTACTATTTTGATAAGAAAATAGCAACACAATGTTAAAAAATTAATAAATTCAAGATGGCGGCCAACTTTTTTGTTAGTGGGTCGATTTCGATGAAACTCGGTTTTTGGTACCTACTATTTTGATAAGAAAATAGCAACGCAATGTTAAAAATGCAAAAAATTCAAGATGGCGGCCAACTTTTTTGTAAGTGGGCCGATTTCGATGAAACTCGGTTTTGGTACTATTTTGATAAGAAAATAGCAACGCAATGTTAAAAATGCAAAAAATTCAAGATGGCGGCCAACTTTTTGTAAGTGGGCAGATTTTGATGAAACTCGGTTTTGGTACTATTTTGATAAGAAAATAGAAACGCAATGTTAAAAAAATTAAAAAATTCAAGATGGCGGTCAATTTTTTTGTATTTGCATTGCTATTTTTTTTGGGGTAAAAAAACATCAAAGATAAGTAGCAATGTATCACATTTATCTGTGAACTGAAACCGGTCGCTATGTGGTTTCTAATTAGATAATCAGCCTGCTGGTTTCTAATATTGCATTGTCTTGTCATCAAGTTCTGAGTTATGTTCAAAATGTCAAGTCTCTAGCTCATCGAGAAGCTAATAAAAGGAACAGACATAAATACACAAATAAATAAACATAGACAAGAAAGCGACATAAAAAATGAGATAAAATAAAAGTAATGAATTTACTAACATTTATCAAATAAAACTAAAATTTACATCATCTACACACAGGTATATTGTTATACTCTTGTTTAAAACAATATACAACCCTTACACTTTTTATTCGTCGTGCCGACTGTCGGCTTTTTCGCCAACACAAAAGGCAATGATCGACTGTATGAACTAAATACTCTTTATGTTTGATTTATTATATTTTTAACATTGCGTTGCTGTTTTCTAGTCACGAAAATGCGAATGTCATGAAATCGGCCGACACAAAAAAAATGATCTCCATTTGGATTTTTAATTTTTATTTATGATTGCTTTGTTATTTTCTTGTCAAAAACCGAGTTTCATCGAAATCGGCCCACAAACAAAAAAGATGGCCGCCATCTTGGATTTTTTAATATTTTCAACATTGCGTTGTTATTTTCGTGTCAAAATGGTACAAAAAACCGAGTTTCATTGAAATCGGCCCATAAACAAAAAAGTTGGCAGCCGCCATCTTAGAACTTATTTTTTCCTTATTAATAACTTATTTAATATTTATTTTGTACTTATTTAGCCCTAAATTAGTAATGATTTACAATTAAAATTATTATCATTATCATTATACATATAAATTCCTTTATTTGAAAAAAAAATACTATAAAAAATTACAATAATTAATTCAAAGAATAAAACAAGAATTTTGAAGTGACTATCTTATTTTTCCTAATTATTTTTGAAATTCAAAAAGGCAAATCACAATGTGCCAACGAGCCAACGTGTTAGTCGTTGCGTCACCTGTCTAGACGAACGGCGCTTTTTCGCCAACACAAAGGGCGATGTCCGACGACTGTAAGAAGAATACTCTCTCGGCTGTGGTAGTAGTTTTGCCTACAATATAGTAGGATATTATATAGTAGGGTTGGCAACCCTAGTTGAATCCGCCGCCCGCCGAGCCGTGCCCCGCGACGACGACGGACGGCGAGTTTTGGTGTAGCAAGTAGGTATTTATTGTAATAATACTATTATTTATTCTGTGATAGATAATATTTTATTTAGGTAAGTACTTACAATGCGATTAATTTTACAACAGAAGTAAGTGGTCAACTTCAGAGCGCTAGCATGCGGTATAAAACAACGTTTTTTAATCTGTAAAATTTTCTCTTTTCCATACCTACCTACATTCTCTAGTGAAGATGCAGCGGATCACTGTCTATTGTCAATTTAATCGCATTGTAATTGTATGTATATGTTTGAAAAAAACACGAAATAAAATTACAAAACATGCTTTATTTTTTGAATAAAATAATGTTAAAATGGTTAAAATTCTTTTAATTCAAGTAAAAATGAAATAAAAGAGATATAACTTATTTTTTTATTTAAATAAAAGCACTCACTCAAATCACTTTTTTACTTAAGTGTACGCAGACGTGACGTGTACAAACCTGCTCGACAACAAATTTAAGGAGGTCATCAAAATGTATGAATGCATCGCTTTTTAGTGGTCTATCGAATTTAGTCGGTTAATCGGAATACTGACAGTTGTTTCAGATTTTTATTGATATTTACTTAAATATGAAAAATTTGAAGCTGAAATTTTCAGAGCGTGTACTTCAGTAACCGCACAAATTATTCATTGGGCTAGGATCTAAATAATCTCTGATATTTTTATCCTGCTGACCGTCAAAGTCATGACTTGGTCAGTCTCACCTTCATATGGGTATTATTCAAAAACGCGTAAATGTGGGATTTTCAAACTTTTTATGGTAATGAGAAATAACAAGAAGAATAGAACACTGTTTCTGGTTTCTTTATTTATGTAATAGTTTAGGAGCTAGATTTTATTTTCTGTTTTCAGAAAATGGCTGATTACTTCAAAATCTGTGAATATTTTTGAAATGTTTTCTACCGCACAAATAGCACAAATTAGGGGCTACTTATATGTGTTTACTGTAAGATCGCACATTTAGTAGTTTCCGAGATCTGGGATTCGGCAAAACGTTACGCCAGCAGGAAATCAAATATCTCTAAAACTGTAAGGCCCACAAATTATATATTTGGCGCACATTTCTTGCTAGTATCAAGCTACCCGCCCATATATCTTTTATTTCTCTCCGATCATTAGTTTAGATTCTTCCTGCTGGAGCACTGTTACCCCAGCAGGATTCGTTTTTCCCGTTTTATTCCAAAAGTATGGGGCCCACAATTTTTTTTATTTGGCGCACATTTACACCGAATTACGCACAAATTATTCATCAAACTCGTTTCCCTCTAGAAGCTACTTTCTTGCTGGCGTAACGGACACCTACAATAATAACAAGTTAAATTAGTTGCATGCAAGGTTGATGTAAGAGGAACTAAAGTTTTAGAATTGTTGTTTATGCATGTAAAGTTTGTAACTTCCAAAACCTTTAAATTTTGTTCTAAAAATGAAAACTCCAAGAATTGACATCAAATCCAAGAGTATTTAATGCTTGTGTGTTTTCCTTTAAAGTGTTGATAAAACGTTTTAAATTCTTTAAATTGGGACATGAAACTGAAAGTAGCAAATCTAAATGTTTGTCGGCTATTAAGCGCTTGTTTTCATAACGTTCTTGTAAAAGATTATAGGCCACACCATAGTTTTCACTAGTAATGCTTAAATGTTTAATAAGGTTAAGAGGTTCTTGTTCTAAAACACTCAAATAAATAATGAAACTTTTGTATAGCAGATATTTCATTGTTCTGATGAATTAGCTGTCAAAAATTGATTTAAAATTGGGCCATTCAGTATGAATTCCCTTACAATGTGTTAATGTAATTTTAGGTAAATGAAAACGATTTGACTCGCAGCTAGATTTGGAAACTACATCTTGTGTCACAGGAGCTTTTGTGGTTATGGAATCCAATACACCTAAATCAGAACAAATACTCTGAATTGAGTAATATTTCTCGTAAAACTCCGTATAGCGGGTTTCTATAGTTGCTCTTTGCTCTTCGGGCTTAGAAGCAGCAACCAATAACGTGAAATTAGTGTCGAACTGTTCACGCATTCTTGTAAGATCAACATATCTAACACGAAGTTTGGTCAAATCCTGAGGTGTCGTAGGAGTAGTTTGCACAAGAACTATAGTCAAATTATACAGCTCGCATACGAAATCATAAGCCATGTTAAACTTAACAATAGCTATTTTCATATCTTTAGACATTATTGATAGATTGATAATAAGTTTCACAATAGTAAACAACAACTAAATAACTAGAGGTTATGTTTTGATATTGAAGACAGTGACAGCTCACTGACGTAAGATTGAACGAATGATTGACAATTATCAATGCTTTAGTGTTGCCAGTATACGAAATTGAAATACGCCAGTTGATTTTATAAAAATATTGAAGGTATGCAAAAAAATATTTCCTATAAAATTGATTTTATGAAATTGATGAAATATGGATAAATTATGTTCCGATGCTAACGGAAATGAAAGGATAATCGGGACGAAGGACCAGATCGCACGGCTAAATTACAGGAGAAGGAATTGAGGGGGCTAACCTGGTTCGAATGGTGCTCCCGCGTGCTGGCTGTAGTGGACGCGCGTCTCACTTCTTCTTATAATCTCCGGCGTTGCTTATTCGGGTGATCTATCTTGTTAATTTCTATTTCTATTATTCATATTTGCATGCTACTTTTATTACTAGCAAAACATGTGATCTACCAATAACTGTAACAACTTTTTACCATGTTTTAAGCAAATAAACTATTGACTATTGACTATCACAATAGTCTTTGTATGAACTCGCGGCGATCACCGTGTAGGTATTCAAACTTGACCGAAATAAATGAGGAGCACAAAACTCGACTCGACGCTCTGTCACGGAGGCAGGCTGGATCGGAAGTGTTGTAATATGGCCGACGCGACTAGATATCGGTTTACCCCCATAGGATCATGGATAAAAATGATATGAGGGTAGATTTTGGGTCTAGGGATGTAGCATCGGTACAAGTCTGAATCGAGTTTAAAGTGATGTGAAAAATAATTGAATCGATGATGAATCTAAATCTAGGTATTGTTTCGGTACAGTTTCGGTCGAGAATATTTGAGACGCACAGTGTTGCCATTTGTAAGGCTTCCTATTTTCCAGAATATTTATTTTATTTTATTTAATCTTTATTGCTTAAAATAAAAACAGCAAATGGCGGACTTAATGCTCAAGTTCATTCTCTACCAGTCAACCGATGAGTGTGTTAATGAGAAAAATCGTGGCGGCAATAAACAAAACTTATTAAAAAAATGTGCCCTGATTTAGTGATTTAAAAAATGAGTTGGTTTAATTACGTATAAATTGTCCAAGATGAGCATCATCGCTTAACTTTATTTATATCTAAAAATAATTGAAAATCGTGTTGTAGTTTGTAGTATAATCCCCGCAAATTGCTGATGCACAGGAACCTTGTCCTATTAAAATTCACGTGAATGTCATCCGCAAGTTCCGCAACATGTAACAAAAAAATAGAATAAAATATTTTGGAATGTATACATATTAATTATTGAATTATTATTTTCAATAAGACAAGGTTTAAGACTATAAAAAATTACAATTGTTTTTCCCATAAACTTATTTATACTTGGAATATTAAGTTTATGGTTTTTCCTTTCTAAAGTTAAAAAATGGCCTCCAGGCGCATTAGCAATTTGCGGGGAAAAGAATTAAATTCTGACAACGAACGTGACGTATTATAGGACTACTTACATCAAAATGCCTCAAGTCTAGCGACGTGACGAATACCCACCAAAAAAATCCGATTCTACGATCGATATTGATTTTGTGGAATCGATAACCATTTCTCCGACGACCAATTTACAGGTTGGTACTGCGGGTCTACCGGCTAAAAACAATGAAGTTAATGTTAACTGTAAGTATGTGATACATTGCTACTTTGTTTTGGCACAAATAAAAACTTACCAAAGAAAAGAAGCAATGTATCACATACTTACAGTTAACATTAACTTCATTATTTTTAGCCGGTAGACCCGCAGTAGGTACTGTGGTGTCTATGCCCGCGTACTGGCCGTTGCCGCGGTGGCGCGTTGACATGGTTTTGAATTTACATTTAAAAAATAAGTTTAGATTTTCTAGAGGACTCGGTGCGCGGCTATGGAGGCGCGTCCTAGATATTTATCTGTGGTCCTAGCATATGAAATTAGTTAAATGATTTAAATAGCCTAGTCCTAGCCATAGATATAGTATATTAGGGTCCTAGCATATGAAATCTGTCAAATGAAACCAATATTGAAGTTAGGCGATAGAGCCGAGATAAGTGGCAACATGCGTTTGCGCACAAACAAACAAAAACGTTTGTTTTTGTTTGTTTGTTTGTGCGCAACCTCGCACCCTAAAGCTCTTCGCTGCGTTTAAGCGGGACACGCGCGCGGGGCGACATAGATTAGAGCTTACCCATACACTGCAAGCATCAGTCCGTCAAAAAATCAGGCATCTATATTCCCGCGCCCGCGCCGTGTACCCGCGCGGCGGGATCCCGCTTAACGCAGCGGAGTGCCTAAACGCATATAAGTACCTTCTCCGTTCCGCCGAGTAAAAAATAATCAACATTAAAAAAACAGAGGGCCTAGTATGAGTTGGTTTTTGTACTCACTTCACTTTGCGAATAGTTAACTATCGTCTTCTCTCTATCACTCTTTCACTCACTCGTATAATTGACTCGTATCTCTCTTTCACTCGATACTATTCGCAAAGTGAGGTGAGAAACACAACTCCTACTAGGCCCTCTGACCTATTTTGCTTTTTTTGCTCTCTTTTTATCCTTAATGGTAGTTTTGTTCTGGTAACACCATCAAGCATGTAGCTAAACGATCAAGCAGTACTTGACAATCATTGCAATTGCTCTCTTTTTATCCTCCAGTTTTGTTCTGGTAACACCATCAAGCATGTAGCTAAACGATCAAGCAGTGCTTGACAATCATTGCAATTGCTTTCCTTTTATCCTGAATGGAAGTTTTGTACTGGTCACACCTTCAAGCATGTAGCTAAACGATCAAGCAGTGCTTGACAATCATTGCAAATTTTGATCAAGCACGTATCCAGCACGTAGTTGTTTACGTGCTTGATGTCAAACAGCTCCTAGACGATGAGTGGGTCTTCAGCTTCCTCATAGGCTATAGAGAAATTCTAAGCATGCCATATTTTAAAGCATAATAGGAGCAATCAAACTTCCAAACATAATAATAGCAGCCATCAAAAGCTCGTTACCATGAGTTGTTTTATGTGTGCGAGCTGGCGACACGTGTCTACAGCTTACACATGCCGTTAAGGCAAACCAGTGAGGTTAGGGTTTTAGACTATAGTCAGAAATTTAGAGCATAATTGCAGCAATAAGATCCAAAAAAAACAACCATCACACTCAAATACTGTTGAAACTACGAGCATAAAACTGTGTGCGAGCTGGGGACCCGTGTCACTGGCTTGCACAGCTGTATTTTCGTAATTATTTAAGCTACGATTATGTACTATACCTCAAAATTTTCAGCCGAATTGCAGCATTAGGCTCCAAATTTTTCAAAACTCTAACTCGAAAGGTTTTTGAGCTACGAGCCGATATCTATGTGTAAGCTGGAGACCCGTGTCACCGGCTGACACATGGTGAATTGCTGTAACGGTATATGTTAGAGCTTCGTTTTAAAGATCAAATGATATGTTATAATTGCAGCACACACGATGCATAATTTCAAATCTCTGGGCCTCTTATATTCGAAATTATAAGCCAAAAACCGTTTTCCCGCCAAAAAATTCAAAATAATGGCTCGGATGCGGCTAATCGTGCCGTTGCCGTTCCGTGCGCTACACTATTGCAAACGAATTTGAACCTAAGAGCTAGTATTATTTTGAGTTATTTTAATTTGTGCTCTCGATCGTTTTAATTTATGTGCTGAGAATTTTAGTCTATGAGGTAGGAGCCGATATAACTGGTTACCTAATTTAATATAAAAGCAAAGTCTATTTATTTAGGAATGTTTATATCGCTAAGGTATGTACTTAATTTTATTTTATTAACACGTTTTTATTAGGTTACTTTCTCGTTTGTTTGTCCATAAAGTTACTATATTGATATAGATAATATTACTATATTGAGTGCTTTTACCCGCGTTTTTTTATACCCGACTTCCTAAAAAGGAGGAGGTTCTATGTTCGTCTGTATATTTTTTTTTCAAATGTTATTACATTAGGTAAACTCCCAAGTTGGTCCCATTTTTTAAAATTTGGAAATCAATAAAAAAATAAAAAAAAAAAAATAAAAATGTTTATTTCCAAAAAGTTTACAAAGCTTATATAACTTAACTAACCCCCACACTAGGCTATGCCTGTCCTATGGGGGAAGTATACGATTTACACAGTATGATTTGAAGCCAAAGACAAACAAATTTAAACAATTATACTAAGATTTTTTAAAACACGAAATATGGAAATTTAATTATGTAGTTGTGTGCGTGCGATGTGTGTGTTTGTGTGTGTGTGTGTGTGTGTGTGTGTGTGTGTAGGCGCATGCAAAAACGGGTGCAACCTTTTAATATATAATTTTTAACAAATTTTCTGTTTCCGTATATGTCCACTGTATTAAAGTATTTGTAACGATTTTTTTAGTTTCTCTGACAGAACAGAGTTTAAAATGGCAAATGTTTGCAAGCTTATTGTAGATAAATGGGAAAATAAAAGCCTGGAATCGATGCGCAAAAGTAGTGGCGGTGGAGGCAAGGGGAAGCTTAAAGACACGCTTCCCTATCCGTTCCCGATATGTATCAGAGTTCAGTACAGTCTTATGAACAGCGGAGACTACTCTAACATAGTACAGCTTCCGGACACTCATGACCCCGGCCTCCGCATAAAGAGCATCAGTTGAATATCGTAGGGGTTTTCTGAGTGCTACTTTTAGGACGCCTCTCTGTGCTCTTTCTAGAGGAAGAAGGGTCGAGGAGGCAGAGCCTCCCTAAACTAGGATGCAATAGTTTACGAGAGATTGGCAAAGTGCCAGATACACCAATTTCAACACTTGTCCGTCAATTGCCTCACGAAGATTTTTCATTACAAATATTACCTTCCGCACTCTCTTTGACATTTCAACTATATGTGCCTTAAAAGTGAGCCTGTCGTCAAGAACTACACCAAGATATTTTAAGGATTCTGACCGACTGATTTGTTCGCAGTTACATTGGTTGCTTTGAGTTTGGGAGAGGCAATTAGGTATGTGAATTTTTAAACCATCCAAAGCTAAAGGGGCTGATGCTGCTGTCTTATGAAAACACAGGAACTTTGTTTTCAAAGTATTTAAAGACAGTAAATTTTTATTTAGCCATCTTGTTACAGACGCCATACCTTCTTCTGCTCTTCGACGTACCTGGGTCCAAGTTTTGTCATAAAAGATAAGAGCAGTGTCATCTGCATAACAGAGAATTTCTGAATTTTGAATAGGAAGTGAGGCGATACCGTTAATGTAGATCAGAAAAAGCGTTGGCCCCAAGATGCTGCCTTGTGGAACGCCAAAAGTGACAGATCTTAGGCTACTTTTTATATCAGAGACTTTGACGCATTGCTGTCGTTGTGATAAATAATCTGCAAACCAATTTAGGGCCATTCCTCTTATGCCATTTGCCTCAAGCTTCTTCAAGAGAATGGGAATTGATATAGAATCGAATGCCTTGGCGAGATCTAAGAAAACGCCAATGCAATTCGATCCCTTATCCAAGTGAGAGGCTACAATGTTGGTTAGAAGAGAAACAGCGTCTTCTGACGATCTGCCTTGCCTAAAGCCAAATTGGCGGTCAGTGATCACTTTGTTTGATTCCAAAAACGAATTTAGTCTCTTACTTATAACGCGTTCCAATAGCTTTGAGATATTTCCCAAAAGAGAAATGGGACGATAGTTACTAGGGTCATCCTTTTTGCCACCTTTAAATAATGGCACTATGGCAGCAGTTTTCCATGAGTTTGGAAACGTGCCAGTTTCTATGCTTAAGTTGAAAAGCATTGCTATTGGTTCCGCAAGTAATCAGCTCAGTACTTTTCAAGTAATCTTAAAAAAAAGCACGAAAATAGTATTATTTTGTGTGATTTACCTCGATGATAATGGTCGTATTACTTCTTTGTTTATGAACTGAATAACATAATTATTTTTAGAGAAGAGGGATATCTTAAGTGTAGGTTCTTTAACCGACTTAAAAAAGGAGGTTCTGAGTTTTACCCGTATGTATGTTTCTCCGCGATTATCTTACGTTTGGCTGAGCCGATTTTTCTACATATTATAATATACCTTACCTACAAGGTATCTACACTCAAAATAAAAAATAAAAAAATAGTTTAAAAAAAACAAAAAACTTTTTTTTCTCGATAAATTAATGTTCGTGCTAATAGTCTTTAGTGCTAATGAAACAGAGCGCGCGCACACGGCAGCCATTGCTATATTAACACGGCTTTAACAATAGTTCCTTGGTGCGCGAACAGATGGCGTGAAAAAATAAATCTATTGTTTGGTTGCAGCACTTATGTCAGAATCAGAGCGCGTGCACACGGCTATAACAATAATTCCTTGGTGCGCGAACAGATGGCGTGATTTTGTTTTTTACTGTTCATAGGATTATCATTTTAGTTTAGTGCCGTAGAAAATAAAAACCATATTTGGTTGCACTTTTGTCAGAGCGCGCGCGCACAAGTCCGTTACATTACAGACGTCGTCGACCATACTTACGCGTTTAAATGTTGAACTGTCTTCATTTCTCTTTTTTCAAATAACCCATCATATATAACTGGAGAGGATACGTAAAAAAAAGTGTAAAACTATAAAAGTAAAGAAAGAAGAAAAACAAAATGACAAAATTGATTTTATATCAGAAAAATTAATAAAAAACCATAAACCAATCGATAACCAGTTCAAAGAAAAGGAAATATCCTTGACATTAAAACCTCACGATATATGTTTACTCAGAAATGGCTCCAACATCGGAAGTTTATTTATGTATAACACTGGTGCGTTCGACAGTATAGCACAGGCTTTAAAAACTGGTAATGACTTGTTTGCTAATTTAATAATATCAATGGCTCTAAATCGACCAGATATTTATGAAATCAGGGATAATCTTATAAATTTACACTTTAAATCAGAAGCAAATGCTTCAATAATCAATTGTGAATGCAACGTCACTTATATTATTGATAAATACCTTACTTCTAGTTATTGCAAAATAATATGTGCTAAAAGCTGCACAAACATTACATGCTCTGTAAACCATGCGAATATTATTACAAGATCTACAGGGTTTGTGCCAATCAATATACAGTTAATACTTGAATCAGGCCCACAGGTATTAGAAGATTCCGCCCTTGAATGCATGATAAAAATGTTCGAGTGCAAGGAAAAATCTTGTGGAGGCTACAATTATTTATTACGTGTATCAATTTTCACAGTTTATTGCAATAGAACTCAATTATGACTCTCCAAACCCAGAAGAAAGCCTCAAATGCGAACTTGAAAAATTTCCTTACCAACTGACTTTTTTTGGCAAAAAAATTTCAAATCTTTTTCTAATGAGCGGTTTTCTGACAGTTGAGAATTTTAGTTTATTTTTATGTTGTTAGATGGCGCTATTCAACTAGGTAGGTTTTTTTTTTATTTTTCCTAGCAGCTGAGTATACACTTAATTATTCAACACTTGACACTGGCAAAAATTACTCCCTGAAGAAGAGTAGATTGCCATAACAACGTCAAAAATTGGCGTTAACTCTTTTCGTCCTTTGCTTTTTTCTTAAAAAGTTACGTACTTAGTTGAACAACGACATCTAGCCGTCTTTTAGGTACTACTACTTTTTTTTTAACTGCCTTTTGAAAACCACTCATTCTTAAAAACAAAATCGTACAAAAGGCAGCCCTGTATCAGTCTGATGACTCTGATGTCAGTTTGCATTTTTTAGTGTACGATCTGTATCATCATTATGCACAATAAAAGTTTTTTTTTATTATTTATTTATTATTGTGGTATCCCTCACAATGAGGTATGTTGGAAGTTTATGTACAGTTTTATTAATTGAAAAACAAAACGGCAAAAATCTTGCCTTAGATTTACAATCGTTCAGAAAAAGCTCTTATTATTTTGTGAAACTTCCATTTTGCCGTATTGTGTAAGTAAGTTGTACTACGATCGAAATCTGATTATACTGTGATACTAATTTGAACTGTTTGCGTTCGTTGGTAGAAAGAATTCCTGAATTTTATTCCCAAAGGTAGGTACGCACTATTGAAGGTGTTCTACGTTCTGCTGTTTATACTAGCCTTCAGGTATGGCTTCCTCTTTAAGTTGTTGTCCATTAGCAGAAATACCATTAGCACTATTCAATAGGGCGTGTCTTTGTTATGTTATAACCAATTACTTACATAGAAGCGTCATTTTAAAATGCTAGTAAGATGTTATTAATGTTATATTATGGATTTAAACCCAATCCATAGATAACAAACAATGTTATGTTTTAACTATTTTTAATAAAGCTATTCCAAATTTATAAAAGTTTTTTTTACCAATCGTTATTTACTTAAAAACTGTAGTATTTTTATTACTTATCTATTTGCAAGTTAAAAAGTTTGCAAAGTTACCAATTTTTCTTCTTCGTGTCGATGGCTGACCGACCCCTCCTTGTCAAAAAGGTTGGTTTAGTAAATAACTAAACGTGGTATGGTACTTGTACTTTTTATCTATTCTGTGGTATGTTGGCGAAGTAACTGCTTTCTCGGCATCCGCCGTTTACTATATGGACTTTAGTACTATTATATTCTGTGCTTATGGGGACGGCCAGAGCAAAGGAGGCTTACTACGTCCCTAGTCCCTACAACGTTACCAATGTACACCTCCTTCAAAAACCTTTAAAAACCTAACGAAAACAGCTATAATAGGTACTTACATATAAAAATAAACAGCTCTAAAAAGCTAGAAATCTGCATAATTAATTAATGGAACAAAATCATGGGACCACCAGAAAACAGGGGTAAGTAGGTACGCATATCAAAGATAAAAAAATGCCTTTTGAAGCCGCCCCTGAAAATTTCCCCGAATTAAAATAAAGCTTATGATACTCGGTGAAAGGTGAAAATAAAACTTTTTACTTTCTTACTACGGAACCTGAGTGAACTGTGGGATTACTGTAAAGTTTAGTCCGTTTTAAAAACGTGTTTTAAAAAAGGTTTTTTTTCAGTAAATTATAATTTTCTGCTTTTAAGTTAACGAGCTAAGACCAAAAATGTACCATCTCCTATCGGAGAACTCGTCAAGACGATTCAAACGAGCGAAAACTCGATAGGGTTGCATATTTTTATTATAGAATTCCCATGGCCTTCTTCCGGCTTTATCATCATATCCTTGAACACTATTTCCCATTAGAGAACTCGTCAAGACGATTCAAACAAGCCCAAATACGATGGGGTTGCATGGTTTTATTACAGAGTTTCTGTGTCTTTCGTCCGGCTCCATCATCAGACCTTAAAAACTATTGCCCAACAAAGTACTCGTCAAGACGATTCAAACGAGCCCAAACTCGATGAGGTTGCATGGTTATATTACAGAGTTCCAGTGGCCTTCTTCCGGCTGCATCATCAGACCCTGAACACTATTTTCCTACAAAGTACTCGACAAGAGGAATCAAACGAGCCCAAACTCGATGGGGTTGCACGGTTTCAATATTGAGTTCCTATGGCATGACCTTCCAGCTTCATTATCAGACCCTGGACCTCGCCTCTTATTGTAGTACTCATCAATACGATTCTAACGAGCCCAAACGCGATGGGATTGTTTGGTTTCATCATAGAGTTCCTGTGGCCTTCTTCCGGCTCCATCATCAGATCAGCTCAATGGCACCATAATACTGCATTGCCTTTTAGTTGTGACGTATGTTTAAAGTTTTAAGTCTTTAGCTCATCAGAAAGCTATAGTATAAAATCGTTCGCAAACTTTATGGACAAACAAACAAACAAACGAGAAAGTAACCTAATAAAAACGTGTTAATAAAATAAAATTAAATACATACCTTAGCGATATAAACAGTCCTAAATAAATAGACTTTGCTTTTCTATTAAATTAGGTAACCAGTTATATCGGCTCCTACCTCCTAGACTAAAATTCTCAGCACAGAAATTAAAACGATCGAGAGCACAAATTAAAATGACTCAAAATAATACTAGCTCTTAGGTTCAAATTCGATTGCAATAGTGTAGCGCACGGAACGGCAACGGCGCGATTATCCGCATCCGAGCCATTATTTTGAATTTTTTGGCGGAAAAACGGTTTTTGGCTTATAATTTCGAATATAAGAGGCCCAGAGATTTGAAATTATGCATCGTGTGTGCTGCAATTATAACATATCATTTGATCTTTAAAACGAAGCTCTAACATATACCGTTACAGCAATTCACCATGTGTCAGCTGGTGACACGGGTCTCCAGCTTACACATAGATATCGGCTCGTAGCTCAAAAACCTTTCGAGTTAGAGTTTTGAAAAATTTGGAGCCTAATGCTGCAATTTGGCTGAAAATTTTGAGGTATAGTACATAATCGTAGCTTAAATAATTACGAAAATACAGCTGTGCAAGCCAGTGACACGGGTCCCCAGCTCGCACACAGTTTTATGCTCGTAGTTTCAACAGTATTTGAGTGTGATGGTTGTTTTTTTTGGATCTTATTGCTGCAATTAGGCTCTAAATTTCTGACTATAGTCTAAAACCCTAACCTCACTGGTTTGCCTTAACGGCATGTGTAAGCTGTAGACACGTGTCGCCAGCTCGCACACATAAAACAACTCATGGTAACGAGCTTATGATGGCTGCTATTATTATGTTTGGAAGTTTGATTGCTGCTATTATGCTTTAAAATATGGCATGCTTAGAATTTCTCTATAGCCTATGAGGAAGCTGAAGACCCACTCATTCCTAGACGATCAAAATGTGATTGACAAGCAGAAAAATTTACGTGCTTGACGGGAATTGCTTGATCGTTTAGGGAGTCCAAAACGATCAAGCATTGCTGTCAAGCACGTAAATGCAATGTAAATGATTGACAAGCAGCATAGATATAGTATATTAAAAGGGGACAAGCAGTTTTGATCGTTTAGGGAGTCCATATGATTTGATTGAACTCTATCTAGTCTGTGAAGTAAGAAAAGAAAGAAAGGTTTTCTGGAATCTCTGGTCTACTTTTATTTTAATCATTGATTTCTGGCATTTATCTACCTACAATTTATTGTTAAAAATATTGTCCGATTTAGTCAACCTTGTATTACAAAAATGGAATGGGTTGTGCCTGTAAACGAAATGCTCAACCAAGAAATTACAAAGCTGAACTACACCCTGATTCCCCCAGGGTTCCAATTCCAAGGCGATGTCCGGAGAGTGAGGTTTGTTTTAAACACAGTTTTCATCACCCTTCTCCTAAAGTATCCTGTATGCATCAATATAGTTCATTTGTCCAGTATCTACTTAAGTTTTTGAGCAAGGCCTATGGCGTCATGGCGACACACCTACTCAAGGTTTTAATTCCATTCGCGGCAGCACACGCTGAATGGCAATGAAATGTCTTCTTATTAACAGCAACATTCTTTACTTTATTTAGCAAACCTGACCCTCCGACCAAATACCCTCTTGTTTGTTATTGAAATTAAGCTAGTAGAACCCTTATTGGAACAAGTCCCTTAGCCACCTACTATTTTTAGTATAAATATTTAATTGATTAGAAAAGTTATTTCTCTCAATCTCTAACTCACTCTAACGTTCGGAACGACCAAGAACTGTAAATGTCAATACAAAGTCTTTATTTTCCATTTGGAATACGAATAATTTAAACTTTTCTTTATTCTAAATCAAATGAAATCCGTTTTTTTGAGGATCTACCATGATTATTTTAAGAATTAGACTCAAAAACATCAAAATAGACAAACGTCAGAGCGTTTTCTAACCACCGATTTTGATGGTTAAAAAGTTGCTACCCTCTGACGTTTGGAACGGGATGTCAACCGAACATCAAGCTCTAATGTTTGGAACGCCGTTAGAGCGTTTGGTTGTGGTTAGGTTGCACTCGGAGTGTAGGTTTGGAACGCGCCTCCGTGTTTTAAAATCTTTTGGGTCGCTAATGTTTCAGAGTAGCTATTAAATATAATGAAAATAAAAAAATGTTTTAGAACTTAATTTGGAAAAATATCAAAACTTATTTTTTTTGTTTTTTGTTAATTCATCAAATGCAAGGCGGCCACATTAGGCTGGACAACAATGAAATATTTATTGTGTCTCATTTTCCCGTACCTGACCGTTTCATTTTATTAGCTTACATACTAAAGGCGGTACAACATTACTCGAGTAAGTATTCCAGTCCCGTGGGCGAATTCAGCACCACAATGGAAAAGAATGAATTAATGAATGTGAATAGTGTAAACCTGCACTGAAATATATCCATAACTGTAAGATCTAGCCGAGCACTGTCGGATTGACTCGCTGGATTAATGGATTGGAATAATGTGAACCAAACATCTTCAATTCAATATTTTATTGCATGCCATGCCATAGAGTGAATACATAGGTAGTAGGTA
Organism: Agriphila straminella; assembly: GCA_950108535.1. NCBI lineage: Eukaryota > Metazoa > Arthropoda > Insecta > Lepidoptera > Crambidae > Agriphila > Agriphila straminella. The sequence continues at coordinate 889,524 of OX467303.1, read as the reverse complement.
GCCGGCAAACATTATGTAATGGGGTGGGGATTGCGCAGAACGCGTGTTTTGGGAATGTGTAGTAGTGAGGTACGCGGCAGGAGAGGGGCCTGTGCTATTGGTCGCTCGCAAGTGTATTTATCCCCACTCCATCGAAAGAGCGCCAAGTTTTTTGCGAGAGTCTTTAATTTGCCAGGTGGTCATGTTAGGGGGGCTGGAATTCAAATAATTAATGTTATTTCTTTGTCTTTTCATTTAATATTGAATATGAGGGCTGACACTTTTTTTGAAACAATAGTTAGTTTTGCAGTAGCACTGATATTTTGAAATCCTGTGCATCTGTATTATCTGTATTTTCCTGTAGATGTGCAGCAATCTCTTCTACAACTGATCTGATTTAATTTTTATTTATAACTAGCGACCCGCCCTCGCTTTGCTTCGGTGTAGTCTACACATGTTTATAGAACTAAAAAGCATTGAATGCTGAAAGATCTAGAAAGCTGCTTTTATACTGCTTTTTGTATTGATAGGATCTTTCATACAAGTGTTTTACGATCCATAGTCGTGAGAGTAACTGCTAAAACGATCTCTTTGCTAGTTGGGTATCGCCGCATTCGCTCCCCTTCGACGTCTCTTGCCCAAGGCGCGATACAGCGCTTAAGAGGTTATTAGACCTTCCTGAATTTCGGATCCGATATTCAGTCGCTTCTAAATTCACAGAAGTTTAATTGCATTCAGGAAGGTAGGATCCGATTTAGCATCCGTTTTTAGGATGAAATGGTCTGCAATATCGGAACCGTTATTCAGGAAAGTCCTCTTACGGATCTTCTCATTTCTGATTGGATTGTTGACGCAGGTTGATGCAGGAGAGCTTGTCTAAGCTCATCGACACGCTGGGCGAGCAGTCGGCGGTGGCACAGGGCCTCAAAAAGGTCATTACCACTGGGGAGAAGCTGCGCAACTCGCCCGACCACACGCTCTACCTTCTCAAGGATGCGGCTGCTAAGGGGTATGCTTTTTATTTTAAATCCAGATAGACAAATGAGACTATAACCAGGGGGCTAATTGTCTAATTCTAAAATCTATCGCAATCGCTTTCATTTGACAGATTAATGTGACACATTGCTGCATTTCTTTGGTAAGTTTTTATTTATGCCAAAAAGATTGCGATAGATTTTGAAATTTGACAATAGATTGTCTAATTTCAAAATCTATCGCAATCGCTTTCAAGATGTAACATGTTGATGCTTCTTTTTGCAACAAATAAAAACTTACCTATGTGTCACATTCCATCTGTCAAATGAAAGCGATTGCGATAGATTTTTTTAAATTAGACAATTAACCCCTGATCATTAACATAATAAAAAAACAATGTTTGTAATGTATGTAAGATACCTTCTCTGGTATTTGTCAGATTAAACCATTAACAATCTTTTTATTGTGATTAAAAGAAGGTACCATAGCAACTGTTGCAATAAATGAAGTTATTAACACATTAACATTGTTTATTAGTTTAATAATTATGTACATGTAATCGATTTCACACGCGACCTCATGCGGTGTGACGAAAAAACGTCAGCTTTGGAAAACTGTTTAGTACTTAGTAGTACTATGGCCATACGTCGCGCAGGTGGGTACGTATCAGTATGTCTAAAGTTAGAATGTCTAAACTTAAAATGGCAATGTTCAAAATGTCAAAAATTAAAATGCAAATGGTTTAAAATGTCGAAAATCATTATGTTTAACTTCAAAATAGCAAAATTCAAAGTATCAAACGCATCAAATACTTGACGAGTTGAAATATCAATGGTCAATAAGTCTAAGTTCACAATGATTTATTTGAATTGGGTTGGATCTTAAAACGAATCGCCTTCTTTGAGGTTAATTGAGCCTGAGGAGGTCTTTGGGCTTCGCCTGAAATGATTTATAGCAAATTTAGCTGCCGGACATAAGCCTAAACTAGTCTACTGGGACTTAGAAACCGTAGACCGTAGGTGACGAGATAGGTTCGAGGACCGTAGCGACGAGCATGTTAGGTTGACATGAACCCAGCGCGCGAGCCGAGCGAGCGAAGCGAGCGTGCCGCGGCAGCGGCCGGCGAAGCGCCAGAAAAAAATCTATTTCAAACTCAATTGGTGGATTTTGTTCGGCGGCTACTGAATCAGTGACTAGCACCGGCTACCGAATCAGGGAGCGGCGCGGCTATAGTGATGTGCGGCGGAGACACAGAGGTTAACACGCAATTATTTTACCTAATTAATTAGGTACCTAAATGAAAGAAAGGCATAAGTAAATTCTATACGTCATTATATGTATTTGGACTATTAGACATTTTAAGTTTTGATCATTTGAACTTTGACATTTTTAGTTTGGACTATCTGACCGTTTGACATTTTCGTTTTTGACATTTTGAACTTTCGACATTTTAATCGTTAGACATTCAAATTTTTTACATTATGAACTTTGCTATTTTAAGTTTAGACATTCTGATACGTACCCCGCGCAGGTATTATTATCCGGCTTCAAAATAGGAGAAGATTCTCTGTTCGTCTGTATGTTGTTTTTTTTTGTGTATGTCTGCTGATTACTCAAAGACGGCTGGACCGCTTGAAATTGTTCAAACGTTGTCTGGGGTATGGTCCCATTTTTTAAATTAGGAAATCGGTTTAGTAGCAAGTTATCCTGAAAATACCACTAAACGCTATGATTTTTGTGAAATATCTCGGCTGCGGCGTCATAGGGGCCGGGCGAAGCGTGCCTGGCACGGGGACGCCTCGCACCGCTGATAATTATTGCCATCCTCGCCAACTGCCTGGCAATCATCAGGGCTGCCGGCGACTGAATTACTCTTTGTGGTTGACCCACATCTGTCGACACGGAATCGCATTTTTCATGACTTTATTCTTTTAAGGATTGAAGAACGTCATTTGCTAGAGATTTGTTTGCAAAAGCACTCGGCAGAATCGGTGAGGACACGCTATCTTTCTCGCTCTTTCAATTGGAGTACAGGAAAGATAGAGAAATTCGATTTGTAAGATTATATGACTAGCTTTCCCCCACGACCTTGCCCGCGTGGAACTTCGGCAAATCCATAGGGAACCTTTAACCAGGATAAAACATAAATATGTTTTTTAATGCAAGTTATAAAAAATCAGTGTGCCATATCAAAATCAGTTCAGCCGTTTTTGCGTGATTGTGTAACAAACACCCGAACTTTCTTATTTCCGTATTTTAGTTAAAAGTAGGAGGACAGATCGCTTTTGTTCTGTAGTGCCAAATGTAACGTTGCCTAATACTGAATCTACGTAAAGATTCTAGCGTAAATTCGGTCAGAGAGATCTATCAACCGAAGCAGAAAGCGTCAGCGGCGCGTCGCGCCGTGCGCTCGCGTCGTGCGTCGTCCGCCGACCGGAACCGCACACTTTTTGTAGAAACCCGACGCGACCACGGCATGCACCTTGGTCCATGACCACGGCCACCATGCATTGTTAGCTTGTTGGATATTTTGCACTCTGAGAACTTTTGGACCTCTCCAAAAAGGGACAATTACACGCTTGTGCTTGCGATTTCCAACAAACGCGTTTTATTTTGTTTTATTTTGGTAATACAAGCTTCTTCGTCGCACTAATGCAAAATGGTACTGAATCCAGTTAACGCTTTACTCAAAGATATATTTTGGATTAGCTTGGTAAAAAAGAATCATTCTGAACTAGTTTTATTTTTATTTTTTAAATATTAGTTTTCAACTATAACAATGTAGGTGCTTATGTATAATATCCGTAATACTATTCTATTGATCATTCACCAAAAAACAAATATACAGATAGACCCTCATAGAACCTCCTCCTTTTTTGAAGTGAGTTAAAAATAAATTAAGTCTTTTATTATCTTTAAAAAAGTTCTTCAAACAGTAGAAGAGCTAACGTCACTTAGGCCCTTTTGTCATTGCACTCCGTTGGATCGCTAGGGTTGGCATTCTCCGGCCGTCTCGTCGAATAGTAGGTATTTACACTAAAGCGAACGATGTTTCCGGGAAGCAGTACGTCGTTCGTCTATTGAAGTCGGGTTGGGCTTTTAGAATAAAAAAAGGAATCAGTACTCCAGCCCCACCCGACTTCAATAGACGTATTTTTATTATTACGAATATTATTTCTTGCTTTTTAGAGGTAGGTTTTTTGAAGTCGGTTTTTTAAGTAGATAATGGTATAAAACTTATTCTGTTAATTTCTTCGTAAATTAATTTGGATATTTTGCAATTTATATGTTTGCTTTGGAAACAACGGCGAAATATTTGATCCATTTTTTCAATATATTGAACAAAATCAGCCGATGGTACAACCAGCACGCGTAGCATGAGCAAACGGGACTCTTGTCTACGAAGACTTGCTTGTCGGGTCGTCTAAAAATGCGAGCACAGTTTGACAGACAGGTGGGACTCGCTCTCAGATTTTTACAATCTTTTAATATCTTTTTATTACAAATATGATTTTTAAAAGGTAACATTTTTATTTCAACATCAATAAATGTCGAAATTATCTAAAATGATCCGAAATAATTTAGTTTAAACATGATTCTTATTTTAAAATAAGTTCTAAGTAAAGAGACACTCAAGAAAGCGTTCACTTCCGTAGACAAAGCTCTCTCGAGCTCGAGAAGAAATAATGTTGCCAATAGTAAATAATTACCATAATTGCCATCGTTTCTCATAAAGTGCTGTTCCTTTCTATACATTTCACGACGCAAAACTTAAAACTGAGTAATATTTAGCTGTAAGGATATAGATTCGCTTGCCTTTCTTTTATTAAGATAATTTTGAACACACTTGTTAATTTAGTAGTCTGTGGAAACTGACGAGAAAATTACAAAATATTGAAATCAACGTATGAAAATAAAATGTTAATTTACGTTTTTAAATATTAAAAAATTAAAGTTAAAAAAATCTATATTTGGGTAAAAAGGGTGGTAATATTAGGAAACAATATTATTGTATTAAGCAATAAATTATTTAGAATTATTTATTGTTTTAAATTTTTTTTTATATAAGTTTCAAAAAAAAAAAAAAAATAAATTTAAAACTTAGTTACTACACTTAATATTTTTTTTTTATTTTTTATAAATTTTATTAATAAAAAAAAATTAAATCAACACATTATTTATTATTTTTCCTATCCGGACAGCTGCTTTTGTCTTTTGTGCTGTAACTTCTCTTATTACCTTAATAAAAACAATTTTTATTTGTTTTAATTGCGAAATTTAGATTTACATAAAATAAAATACGTAGAAAACTCTTTCTCGACCTTCTCGACTACCCAAAGGGTAGTAGACAAGTTTCTCCGACTCAACTGTCAAATTAATGTCAGTTGAAGACAAAAGTGGTCGTTTGTCGACTTTTGACATAAGGCCACGACAAAGAACAATGCGAGTCTACTAGTGTAAAAGTGCGAGCATGAGTATCTCGATCTCAACCCGACAAAAGTGACATTTGGGTGTGGACAAGCCATTGTTCTGTGAGTCGAGTCTTTTCTCGAGAGTGGTCATGCTACGCGTGCAGGTATCTTATGTCTACATGTATGCAGTCCCTGTACCTCAGGTAATGACTTTCAGAACCGTTTTGGATAGTTTCATCCGGTTTTACATAAGATTTTAAAATTAAACAATTGTTGTGACGTTCGGCACATTTTTCAAAAGATAACCGGAAACATAAAATAGTGATTTTTTTCGGGAATATCCAGTTGGTTATATTCCGAGCTCATAATTTAAACGTTACTGTATATTTTATTATTTTTTATTATTTTATTACTTTTAAGTAAATAGTTGAGATTTTTAATCGAGCACAAGTCGAGCACACAAACCCAATCGATGATACTTTTTATAGGTTCGATTATTTAAAACATTTTACCTTTCAACATCGGCAGGAAGTATTCAGATAAGTTTAAACATCCGTAGACAGCACAATATCGTTTACTCTGACGAATCATTTTAGCGAATCAATAAAAGTAAGTAACAATAGTCTCGGTGAACTAATCCACACGATGTGACAACCCCGACTAAAGTACTGCGAACTTTGCTTAAAGCTCTTAGAGTGACGTCAGCCGTCAAATTCGACCGTTTCTATATATACTATATCTATGGTTTCTATGGAGCTCCTATACTGTTTGAAAGACTTATATATGTACTGCGCAGGCGCGGTCTGTTGTACGCGTTACTTTATGCTTTTTTTAACACCAAATATTAAAATCGTTTCCCAGCAAACATTTTGTACAGAAATGGTCCTGATGATGTGCAGAATACGTAGACCTCGGCTTCGTTGAGGGTCTTGTTACACCCGGTAATTAACAATTTATTTCAATACTAATCAATTCATTCGTCACGTGGCATGGTCACCCTACATGCCACCATCTCAATTTTAGTATTATGTTTCAAGCTTTTATTTAAAGTTGGACTGTATTTTTTTGTATTTTAGAGACTTGCTAGGTTTGTTCGTTCTAGTTTAAATCTCGTCTTATTTTTTATCTATTAAAACAAGCGATACCGTAAGACGACCGTATTATTTAGGAAGTTATTTTGAAAAAAATATTTCTACTAAGTGGTTTTCATCTGCGTGTTGATAGTGATCAAAGAAACAATAAACTCAATTGATGATTTTCAAAATTAGCCGTTTTAACTTTCGGAAAGCTTAATACTTTTGTTTTAATCATCCTCCAGTTCAATTCAGTTAACTGATTTTTTTAAACGCTGATTTCTGAAGTTGTATTTAAGTAATAAACGTGCAATTTTTACTTTTAGAAAGCTAATGCCATGTAGAATAAGCTAGAATTAGAAAAAGTTGGGTTAATACCATGAATTTTTAAGAAATTGTAAAATTATTGTAAAAATGATGAAAAAAAAACAGATTTTCTTTAAGTTTCACTTAATTATAAAATTGTAGGGTTAGTTTTCTTGGATATTTTTACTTTATGGGTACGGCCTATTATTAGTTATCATCACAAAATGTATTCCACTGTGATAACACACTTAGTTTTAAAATTATGACGATTTATGTAAATAGGGTGAACAGGTGTAACCCAAAAGTTTTAAAAAATCATAAAAATTACATTTTTTATTTTTTATAATTTTCCCGTCGATAAAATAGAGTGTAGTTTCCCTGATTTTGATATGTGCACTTTATAAAGACTCACACTGTATTCGATTTAGATACATGATTGGCTTGCTATTATACCACACCAAATCCAGAGCTCTGTAAATTGTATACCTTCAATCGGTTTTCAGCCCGTTTGTTGCTCAACCACTCCCACCCCCACCACTGAACATCTGCGAGGTGCCCGGATCTGTTAATGATGATAGTATGGCTAACTAACAAAAGAAGGATTACGTCGCTCTGTAAATTGTCTACCTATTTCCGGGGCTAGCTCTTAGTCCATTATAATCATTGACATCTGTTACTATCTATCTAGGACCTAGATTCGAAAAATAAACGCTTAACTCTTTTCTGAGATTACTAATGTATTGATTAAAATATTAAATAATACGTTGTAAAAGAAGATTAATAGTAGATTATACAACAAGTGAAAAAAGAGGGAATTTAGTTCGAGGGATACAAAGGACCGAGATGAATATTTTTTTCACGAGTTGTGTACCTACTCTACTTTTTACCATTGACTGCAAGAAAACAAATAGCAGTAGGTACTATAATAGTTATCACATTTTTATTATTTAGGTAGGTAATCAGTAATATTTAAACATTGAAGTTTTCCAATGAAATAAAACAACACCACGCTAAGAGGAAAATTACATGATCAGTTTGGCATCAGTCCATTTCATCAGTTCATATTTAGACTTTAATTTTTTACAGACTGAAGATCGTACCAGACTGATGGAATGGACTGATGCAAGACTGAACATCTAATCTCCCTCTAATATATAGAAAAGAACTCAAAGATAAGACACTAAAAAGGACTTGATATTTTTTATTTATTTATTTGTATAACTATGGCTTTATCTATGGAATAGCTCCATTCAGCACGTTTTATTTTTTTCTACATAATTCATACGATGTGCGCTTGTTCCAAATCCAAAATATTTTTATTCACTCGGTGAATAAAACAGCGTTTTATTCACTCTTATCGTTGAATTAATAGTAGATTATACAACAAGTGAAAAAAGAGGGAATTTAGTTCGAGGGACTAAGTTGGATCCCGAGAGCAGCGAAGGATTCTAGAGTTAAATCCCGAGCGTAGCGAGGGATTCAAAAGTAGAATCCTGAGCGAAGCGAGGGATACAAAGGACCGAGATGAAATTTTTTTTTCACGAGTTGTGTACTCTACTTTTTACGTTTAGTTTGTATAGACTTTGAATTTTTACAGACTGAAGATCGTACCAGACTGATGGAATGGAATGATTTAAGACTGAACATCTAACCTCCCTCTAATATATAGAAAAGAATCCAAAGATAAGACACTAAAAAGGACCTAATTAATTTGGTGGGATTTTTTTTTAGAAAAGAACCCAAAGATAAGACACTAAAAAGAACTCAAATAAAATTGGCGGGATATTTTTTTTTATTTATTTGTATGACTATGGCTTTATCTATGGAACAGCTCCATACTTACAGCACGTTTTGTTTTTTTTTCTACATAATTCATACGGTGCGCGCTTGTTCCAAATTCAAAATATTTTTATTCACTCGGTGAATAAAACAGCGTTTTATTCACTCTTATCGTTGAATTAACGCACTTTTATGAGTGGCGATGGTAAAAACGCACTTTTTCGTGTGGCGATGGTAAAAACACTATATTAATACACCTTTTGCTCGCATCGATCGAGTTCTAATCTCTAAATAATAACTACCAAGTTCTCGTCACGCCATACCGCATACCAAGCTCAACAAAGAAACTAACTGTATATTTCCACATCAGACAACCCCCGTGGGAATCGAACCTTCGACACAAAAATAACAATTCTTCGGTATGACAAACATAATAGTACATTATGAGACAAGTTATCTTAGGTTGCCGAGGGCGTAACTCAGCCGAGTGTGCAATAAGCAAGAGCTCACGAGTTTCGTAAGACGTTTTTCAACACATTTGCGAGGAAAAAACAAAGTAATTTACCACACAGCAACAAATACGACAAAAATAAAATATGATAATTATGGGAGAAGGCGCTCAGGTTTTATTTGTTTTTTTTTCACACGCCCAACGCGAAGAATATTTTGCGAACAACGGGGTGAGTGAGCATACAGCCTACTTCAAAATTATAATTTTCAGTGACAAAATGGAAATATTTTAATATTTTATAACAAAATATTGTGAATTATGAATAATTTGATAATAATAATGTGTTAGCCGTCTATAACTTCCAAGCCATGAAGTGAGCAGAACGGCAACATCGCATGTGGTCAAGCACATAGTTTAATCATATTCTTTTTATTATTGATTATTTCTTTTACCTATATTATCTGCGTTTAAACTAGGTGTAAATTGTGATGTAAGATTATTTCAATTAAGATTTTATATTTATTATTATTATTTATTTATTAGGACATGAGGTTTGAGTCGAATTGTTTGACCTTTTCGGGGGTCCTTTAGTACAATGAGCATTTTGATCTAGGCCTTCTCTAGCAATGAATCTTTGAATTGAAGAAGAAAGGTCTTTAATGAAGGTCTTTAAATTTGAAACATTTTATTGTATGACAGCAAACGTCAACTATTAGTACTTTGATAATTAAATCGCTCTGAAATCAACCAAATTTTATAACAATAATGACCTATAACTCCGAAAATACTAACTATTGATAAAAAGTATGTTTACAGCTAATATTTTTCATATAAAAACCTTTCTAATGATATACCACTCAATGTTAGAGGTGGGGAAGATCAACTCCCATAGACAATAAACCAGTTTTATACTTTATAACCTTTAACTCAAAAGTATTAACAATTGATATAAAGTATATTAACAGCAAAAATTTGTCTTGAATTTGCCTTTCTAATGATATATCATTTATAGCAAGAGGGCGTGTTAATCAACGCCCTGCTGAAAAAAATCAACAAAAAAGATGACATGTTTGACAGCTATTTTTTCATTTTTAGTGTAGGTAGGTTACCTTCTATATTAGGTAGTGTAGGTATTTAGGTAGAAAAATCGGCTCAGCCAAACGTGAGATAATCGCGGAGAAACATACATACATACATAAGGGTCAAACTGAGAACCTCCTTTTTTTTAAGTCGGTTAAAGAACTTCACTTAGGATATCCTTTTCCAGCAAAAAAATAATTATCTTATTCAGTTCAAAAACAAAGAAGTTATACGGCCACGTCATCGAGGTAATTCTCACAAAATCATACTATTTTCGTGCTTTTTTAGAGATTACTTGAAAAGTACTGAACCGATTTCCAAATTTTAAAAAATGGGACCAACTTGGGAGTTTACCTAATGTAATAACGTTTGAATCATTTAGATCGGTCCAGCCGTCTTTGAGTAATCGGTGGACATACACAAAAAAAACAAATATACAGACGAACAGAGTACCTCCTCCTTTTTTGAAGTCGGTAAAAATGAGTCTGACACCCCTGCATTAGATGATTAAGACTTTTTTTATTTTGACCATGGAACATGCATTTACGAGTATGTCACTAGAAGACCATTTTCATGTATTATATTTGATGGGTTGCTGGCTGCACAAATGTTCAATTTATCAGACATTTTGCATGTTTTGTATTGTTTGTAATTCTACCCCTAGGCAGAATTACACCACCCTAGTGGTCGTATAGAGTTTCTGATATAGCCGAGTTCATTGAAACAAGGTGGGTGGATTGCCATGACCCACGAGCGGTATCGCTCTGGGTTGCCATAATTACACCCACTTGCCGCGGTCGGTTCATTCCGGCGTATTTTCCTATGGCTTTTAGTATTGAACAAAAATGATGAATTGCCCCATGACTGGCAGATGTTGCGGTAGATTCTCAAATTACGACGCCCTAGAAGTACTTATACTGTGACCCTTTTCTTTCTTAGGCCTTTGCCTTTAAACAGTTATAATTATAATAAGTATATATAGTTATAATAAGTATTTTAAATACCTGACTAAAACTATAAATATTCAATAATAAGTATTTAGTTTATTTATTTATAGAAATCTATTTGAGGAGCTCGATCGCGCAGTGGTTTAGCGCCTGGCCCTGCGAATGCGAGGTTAAGCAACTTTCGTAAGGATCGGTCATGGGATGGGTGACCAAAAATTTATTATCTTGTGCTCCGCCGTGCTTCGTAAGGCACGTTAAGCCGTTGGTCCCGTGTGCATTTGCAGTCGTTAACAGTTAACACCCACCAATCCGCATTGGGCCCGCCTGGTGGATTATGGCCCATCCTCCGTATCTACCTATAAAGAAGGCCTGTGCCTCAGCAATGGGGACATTAAAAAAATGGCTGGTGTTGATCTTAGATTATGAAAAAGACTATTTAAGTACGTACTTTAACTATTTGTTAAGAGGATTGTCAACCACGTGGTCTCCATACAAACGGCGATAACGTTTCCCACCCTCTAAACCTTAACCTACAGCAATGAATTTTTGGTATGTTTTTGAAATGCCTAAAAACTAGGGCTGTACGTTTTGATTTTTAAAATATTCATTGTAGATTTGAAAATATTAGCACTACTGTGTTTTGTATGAAATCACTAAAATGCAAATATTTCGAAATCTAAATAATATACTAGAAAAAAAGGTCGCGGGTTCGATTCCCGTCTGAGTATTGATCTGGTGCGAGTCGTATTTTTTCTAGTATAATATTATTTAGTATCGTGTAAAAATAGCATTGTGAATGCGAAAATCTCAAATTTCAAAAATTTCGAAATCTATTATAGATATTTAAAAAATCAAAACGTACAGCCCTAGTATTTAGGCATTTCAAAAAATACCAAAAATAAATTACTGTAGGTTAAGGTTTAGAGGGTGGGAAACGTTATCGCCGTTTGTATGGAGACCACGTGTTTGACAATCCTCTTAAGAATTGGGCTAATGTTTTGAAGGGGCTTTCTAAAAACACGTATTTGATTGAGCTGCGGTTGGACGATGTCGAGGTCGCTTATATCATCAGCTTTTTACAAAACATACACATAAAAAACGAACACAGGTTCCACACAAAAAAAGTAACAAATTCGTAAATAAGGGCTTTTGAATCGTGAATTGTTAACACAACACAGCTGCTAAGCGAAATATTCAATGAATTAGTCATCATTCACGCTTTGCATTCAGTCATCATTCATAATAATTTATGCTTGGCGAAATTGATTTATTTATCGATTGCTTATGTCTTTAGATATATTATGCACTGCGACTTCGTGACTACTTTTACTACTGTATAAATTTTACACCTGATTCAAATGATCGCTAGTTCAAGACCAAAGGCACTGTATATCCGAATTTTTTACCTCAACAAAAACGAAACTGAAACGAAAACGACAGCAGCAGTGGCCTTGGTACCCCTTGTTATTGTAATTCAATAAACACCTATATTTATTCCAGTTCGTTGTTAGTTAAGAACATAAAGTATTTTTCATATAAATGCAAGTGACATGTCGTGTCCTCGCTCTAATACTTATTATTCGGATGATTCGTTTTACCGTTCATTGTTTTGTTCGTTTGAAGTGTTGGTGACCTCGGCTGGTATTGTATGACGCCCAAATGGTGCTTGCGTTGCCTACGTTCTAGAATACTAATTCGCGAGTACATGTTTTTGATTGCGCGTATCACAAACATATATCCATCAGCCATTTTTGATGTCCCCACTGCTGGGGCACAGGCCTTCCTTATGGGTGGTAAGGAGGACGGGCCATAACCCACCACGCGGGCCCAATGCGGATTGGTGGGTGTCACAAACAATACCTCTCATTATTAGCTTTTCGTCGTACTCGGTTTTGGTTCGTCAGTTAGCTCTGTCTTTCTTGTTAGATTAAAAAAATGGTTGATTACCTAATCGTCCGAGTTAAACTTGTAGATAAGACAAAAACTGGAACCCGGAAGAAATAGTTACCTCTGTCTTTTGTGTATAGTGTAGCTCTAGCATTATCTACCTATCGCATTTGCTGTTAGTTTGACGTATATACTGTACATCCATTGCTGCGGCAATACAAATTACTTCTAGATTGTGACATCAGACATCATACTAGCTTTCATGTATTTTGAGATCTTAAAAGAGACAACATCACATTTGAACAGATGTTTAGTTAAACAGTGTTTAAAAATCTTTTGTAATAACACGGATAATTTTAAATTCACGTGTCATTTTTGATGAAAACGGCGATCTGCGATCTGCGATCTCTAATCTTAGAGATTGTGGTAACCGCTTTATATGGGAGAGGCCTACTTTCTCAGTATCAACAACGAGTTAAGATAATTAATATATAAGAAAAAATACTAGAAAAACTCGACTCACCTGTAGCACCTCAGACGGGACTCGAATCCGAACTTTTAGGATTCCAGCCCAATGCACTGACCAATTAATTATGCTATCGAGTCGCTAGTGGAACTGGCGAAATTTTCTAGTAGTTTTTTTTTACGTTTTAGCTGTAAGCGTTATTTCATTAAGGTGTTTAGAAGAAGAATTACCTTCGACATTCGAATGCAACATCTTTACAGATGCCAGACATTCGGTTCAGATGAAATACATAACCCAAAATATATTTTCTCCTTCTACTCCCGTCTCCCTCACTGTCATTAGTAACGAAATATCTCTGAAAATGTCAGAAATTGTTTTTTTTATGTATTAATTAACTTAATATGAAATAAAATGAAATGAAAAACTCTTTAGGTACGATATTTACAAATATGTATATGGTTTCCATTCCAGACATTACATTTACAAAGATTTACAAATAAATAAATAAAATTATTTAATTAGCTCATTTCTTAATAAATCAATTTACAGGGTTCAAACAAAAAAAAAAAATTTAAATGATCAAAAGTCTATTCAGTCTAAGCTGGTAATATAAAAATAGCATTGTGAATGCCTAATATAAAATAAATATATAACTATAACAAGTTGTTAAACGATGATGGTGCTGGCTGACTGACGGTATATTTGTCACATTTTAGGGGCGCAGGCGAGGTGATAGGGCTGCTGAAGGTGGGGCGCAAGCACCTGTTCTTGTTCGACGCGCGCGACAAGGTGTGCGAGGTGGAGCCGCTGTGCGTGCTCGACTTCTACGTGGTGGGCGACCGGCAGCGGCACGGCCACGGCCGGCACCTGTTCGACTACATGCTGCAGGTATTTATACTAGCGACCCGCCCTCGCTTCGATTCGGTTCCTTCCTTTTCTGAAAATAAATACCTTGCTGTCGTACCAGCCATCGCTTCGCTCAACCATATTTGAGGGAACGTAACGACCCGCCCCACACGACACCACCGCAGAAATGATTAAAGAGAGCATGACATACTTAGGCTACCCATCCTAAGGCACTGAATTGAAAACTAATATCCAAAAGCTTTTCATAGGCCTTTACTTACAAAAACTACTGACTATAGAAAGCAAAATGATTGCAATAAAAAAGAGAAATCAAAACAAGGTTTACTTGCCTATTAATTTTATGTTTTGAGTAAGAAGTGCCATACATATTGATAACATCAAACAGAAAAAAATAATATATAAATATACGACGCCCTTAGTACAAGCAGACAGAAGCAGACCCATTCCCACTGGCACTACAAAAATTGATATCAAACAACAAAATGACAGGTGTACTAGTACACTACACTGGCGCCAAGTTGGCGGCGGTGCGCACACTCGTGGACGATTTGTGAATCACCAAAGTTATCCTAAATGGCAGGATAGTTTTACGGATTCATAAATCGTTCACCAGTTGGTTCACTACCACCAAATTGACGTTAGTGTACATGTAGACCTGCCATTTTGTTGTTTACTATCAATTTTTGGACGTTGAAAGCGAATTTTCGTAAATATAAATTTTTCACATTTTGGTTTTCTTCAATCTTTAGTTCATTTCTTGTTCAACTTCCATAATAATGATTATTTAGTATCAACCATTTTTAGATAAGTATAATTTAATATAAACAGGAAAAATTTATGGGTTAATGTCCGCATAATGCGCCACCAACGCGGGATAAATTTAGTAACATCCCGCCATTATCCTGCCGTTCCAGGATATGGGGACGAGTGCGCAGGAGCTGGCGATCGACGGGCCCTCGCCCAAGATGGAGCAGTTCCTGGCCAGGAGCTACGGTGTGGAGCAGCTCGTGCGACAGAGCAACAACTTCGCCGTCTCGCCTAGCTTCTTCAACAACGCTTCAGAGATCAGGTTATTTCACCAAATACACGTATAATTGGTCCATGCCTATAATATAACAGGGTTGAAAAAAAGACGGTAGTTAGAGGGGAAGTACCCTATATATTTATGATGCCAGATTTTACTGAATCACGTGAAAGACGTAAGTTTACCGGGTACGATTCCCAGGAGGGCACATTTGTACTCGGTTTGGTTGGTATCAGGACCTGTTCCAAAATACCTACACTCGTATTCAAGAACAACACTCTAAAGTATTCTTGCCTATGCGCACTCACTGCATTGAAATAGAATTCTGTGATGGGTTCGTTTAGGACATATTTTATTCATTACTAGCGTTTGCTAGGACCACAGGTCTAGGGACCATGGATCAGAACAAAAAACAACTTTTAAGGTAATCTGTCTAGCAGCCAAATTTCATCCAAATCGATCCAGCTGTTCTTAAGTTATAAATAAAATAACTCAATTTCGTTTTATTTATATAATAATATAAGATAATACCTATGTACCTACCTATTGTTTCTGTCAGGCTAACTAACCGATAAATAAAATTAATAAAAAATCTATCTATCGACGGAACCCTGTGGTTAGGTGTGTTAGTAGCGTAGCATGTTGACCAGTGTGCTGACCAGTTTTTTGACCTATTGTTGACCAGTTTGTTGACCAGTGTGTTGTTTACTCAACCAGTAAATGTCCACGACAGATCCTGGGTAAGGACAAGAAGCGTGTTGAGTTGAACCCAATCGCAAACCGAAGGTACCGAAGACATTTAAGTAGTTTTGAACTAACCGCCGTACTCAGAGACGTGAATTAAGTTTAATGCTTCATTAAATTTCGTGTCGTCTTATACTATCACTATGGATAAAAAAGAAATGGCACCAATTTTAATGAAACATTAAACTTAATAGGCTAGTTGACAAAATTTCAATAACTGCTTAATATTTTAGCTTATTAGGCATTTTATCGAAAAAAAAGGTTTATTTATTTTTAATCGAGCGTTTACATTATAAATTTCGCGTTTTAAAAAACCAATTTTAATTTGGTTCCAAAACGCACAAGACTGTCATGGCGTCTTATATGACGTCACGCCGTGCAAAACAAACCAAAGAGCGATCGTGTCTTCGTACGTTATACCTAGTTTTTATCGTTTAAAAATGAATTTCTCATAATAAAAGTACTGTATAGTGCCCCAGTGTGATAGACCGACTATAAAAACGCCAAGCCAGTTATTTATATATGTTCCAAACAATGGAGAAATACGGAAAAAGTGGCTAAAACTTGCGTTCGGTTGTGGTTAGGTTGCACTCGGAGTGTAGGTTTGGAACGCGCCTCCGGTAGTGATACTCGAAACGTCAAAGACAAGATTGGAGTTTCGCACGGCGTGACGTAACGCTTTCTGATTGGTGTTCACTGTCACGTGACTAAAGGTTTCATTTTACGAAATTTATTTTTTAAAAATATTATTAATCTTTAACGCTTTAATAATTAAAATTGTTTGTTATTTTCTCCATAATATAATTAATCATTATAAACCCCTATCCATTATATTTATTCTTAATGGAAACAAGCCTATTGACGTCTCTGAGTACGGCCGTGAGACAAATAAAAATCATCCAATGTAGGTAGGTAGGTACGTTACTTAAAAAAATATTTGATCCGTAGGTAAATTCATTACTTGGGTGATCATTTTTAATTCTACATCCAAAGTTTCGGTCGGGTTTAAGTTTAAATATTGCTTGTAGCTAATAAATCCTTGCTTTAAACAATATTTTAAATTTTATGACCCGTTTATTCATTGAAAGTAGATAATTTGTTTAAATATTTGTAAGTCATTAGACATAGGTCATTAGAATCTTAGTTTTCTTATTAATTCGTTAATACGCATAGAGAAGAATATTAGGTAATCAGGTATTTATATTATAATATCAATAAATTTTATATTCAAATGATTTGAGGGTTAACTAACATAACCATTTATCGCTTGAGATAAGATCGTTTGAGCATAGCATTTTCATTTCTAATTAAACCCATCATTGAATAACATTTAATAATGAGGAAGTAGCCCGTCACGTCTAAACGGCTATACGATTTTACTGATAATTGCAATAACAAGCATTCACAATCATATGAACCGGTACAAAGTATCAAATAAGTAACAGAATTAATCCTCAAATCATCAAAGCTCATTGTAAAAAGTGTAATAAAATATTAAACATCAACAAATATCACGTACCTGGTTTGTCCTATGTCTTTCATGCCTGCCTAGCACGACCGATTTATATCGCGTGATATAGCGTTTTATCACGTTTAACTGTCAAAAAGACAAAGGAGTTTGACAGTTGAGTGTCGATTAAATGCTATATCACGCGATATAAATCGGTCATGCTAGGCAGGCTGGATTTAACCTTACAGGAATATATTTCACGGTAAAATGCATTTCTAATGAATGCGTTTCATTTCGTATAATAACTGTTTACTTGTACGCAGTCTATTAAATCGCTTAGATATCTCTGTGGCAGCTGCGAATTTTATTTTTTAAGGTGCATATTCACAATGGGTAGTCGCGTTGTTGTAATATAATAATGGATTGCGGTTACACAATCAGCCAAATAATAAAATAAATATTCGATGTTTAACTTTAATGATTAGTCGTATGAGGGTTACAGTAAATTCACGTTTAAGCAATAAAAGGTTGGTTCACACCATTGAACTCGCTCGATTGAACGTAAAGTATCCTTGGGAGTACTTGGGACTCGCAACGTGCCACAGTGATACCATATGTAACGTCTGCGTATGAGTAGATCGATCGGTATCATACAGCGAACTTTAATCTATGGAAGTGTAATTGCTTTAAAAATAGCAACGCAGTGCTAAAAAATTACAACCCGCACAGCATTTAGTCGGGCCGGCCGCGCGCCCGGTGGCAGACGTTAGCGTTCTTTACAGAAATTGTAGTTTATATTTTAAAGAAAAGAGAGAGTTTATTAGAAAAAAATTAGTGTAAAAGACGCAAAGAAGGTAGTAAAAAAATGCAGAGATAACGTATCATAAGACAACTATGAATATCGATGAGGTATACAGATTATGTTCGCTATTATGCAACCAGCGTTCAGTCGTTTGTGCTGCATAACTAAATGCCAGCATTTTTAGCCCCGCCCACTTGGTTGTAATTTTAGTGTGGTGCAATATGTTGAGCGGAATGCTTGTTCCATAGATTTTAGTTCGCTGGTATCATACAGCTTGGCCATAAAGAGATGAAATTAAATAAAATGGAACAAAAATTTTTCAGTACAAAATATAATCAGTGTTGCCAAATTATTCATGATTTTGACGTGTTTACATACAAAGTGGCGCCCTCAATTTTTGTCAACTCTTTATGGTCAAGCTGTACATAGATGATGTTCCATCCACGTAACGTTAAACCGTTCCGCAGCAAGTGCGGGCGCGCGACGCCGGTGCTGACGCCAGCGGTGGGCCGGTTCGCGGCGGCCAAGCCGCCCTCCGCCATCGCCGACGTGAGTCCCAACACACCACTAACATTTTACATGTCAAACATCCAACCTAACCACCACTGAAACACGTGTATATCAAGTGATATAGCGTTTTATCGACCCTTAACTGTCAAAATACACTGTCGTAATTTAAAGGTGATAAATCGCTATTTCTTAACGCCTACTTCGGTGGTCATGCTAGGGGGCCAGGTACCCGCATCGCTTCTCACACAACTAAAGTCATAGGTACAATTAGACTGTCATGCCCTTATCGTAAAAACAGACAACAGCTTCTTGTGAATTTAAATGTTTTCCTAAATGTTTAAGGCGTGGTGGTAGTGAAACTGGCGCCGCCACTACATTTATTTTTATTACTCGTAAACCAAGTCAGTATTTAAAAAAAGCTCATATAATAATCTTAAAACTTACAGAAAGAATTAAAACTATTGAAGAGTTATTCAAAAAATATTAGAGACAATTTAAGAAATTACATGAGCTTTTTTAAATATTGACTTGGTTTACGAGTACTAAAAATAAATGTAGTGGCGGCGCTAGTTTTACTACCTACAGCGCCTTAAATCAGAATTTAATTTTAGAATAATAAAACCGGCATTAATATTCAACCAAATCATTTTGTAGGTTAGGTATAATATATTAACGTTTATAACATATTTGCGTGCATTTGGTATCCAACTTTCATTTTGAGAGCAGTTTTGCAAATGTACATGATATTATTATTAAGCCTATGTATTTTTTATATGTGTTAAACTCAAAGACTGAAATCGTAAATTGAGAGAAAAAACCGTCGTGGCCTCTGCCAAAAATCCACAACGCAAAATTCGTGTTATGGTTCTTATAAATCGCCCATGACGCGTTGTGGTAATCACAGAAAGACCACAAAGCGAAATTCGCGTCGTGGTCATCATACCAAACGACGCCCCTCAATCAGAATGATCTTTTCGCTGAAAGACAATTCACGTTGGATGACATGAAAGCAAGGTACCTAGATAGCCGAAAGACAAATCAGCTACATGACTTAAAAGCAGAGTGCCCAGCCCAGTCAGCAGAGAGTCAACTCAGCGAGACGCGTTTTTTTTTTTCAAATCAACATAATAAAGGGTACGAATTGTTGAACACAAAATATCAGTAAATGTAAATCACAATTACCTGTCCGTTATGTTGTGGTTGCACCAACTAGGGCTCAAAACGCGTCGTGGCTTTTCTTCATTGCCACAACGCATTGTGGTCGTTTGGTATGATGACCAAGACCAAGACGAAATTCGCTTTGCGGTCTTTCTGTGATTACCACAATGCGTCATGGGCGCTTATAGAAAAGGCACAACATGAATTTCGCGTTGTGGATATTTGCAGTGACCACAACGCGTTGTAACACGTTTTTTCGCTTAATCAGCGATTTCGACTTTGAGCTTTACTCTCTCTTAATCGTTCCCTCGACGTCCTTGCAAGGAGTCACGATCCTCAAACATGAGGGAACGACTAAGGAGGAGGAATCGTTCCCTCATAACTAAGGATCGTGATCACTGGCTGCTTTTACGATTGAGCTTTACAAATACATACAATTCAATAAATAGTGTCGCGCGCAACCAATCACCCACATGATGTCCCCACATGTTCGCGCGAGAGCAAACCTACGGCCCATGCTACGGCCTAGATTTTTTTAAAGTTTTGTTAAGTGTTTTTATGCGTTCTCAGGTTTTACAATGGCTTTGATGAAGTTTTGAACGTTAAAGGACTAGCTATCACACTACAAACTGGAGTCCGACTGCTTAGTTGTTAGTATGTTGTACGAGTACTACGACTTAATGATTTCCGAATAGTTGTCATAAATAATATAATAAGTTTCGAATGCAAACAAGAACCTTAAATAAACAGTAAAAACGTGGTAGAAGCTTTACTGCTTTTAGATTTTTTTATATGTAGATTCTGAAGTGTACTTACCTATGTTTAGTTCATAGTTTTTAATATTGAAAGAAAGAAAAAAAATAGGAACCACTGATTCAATAATCTATTGCTAAAACTATGCTAGAACTATTGCTTAATATTGTACGGAGCGTGGTAGCAGTATAACTTAAATTAAATAATAAAATGGCATCCAATCAGCATCTGTCGGGAAGCCACTATGACTCCCCGACGCTGGTCTTCCATAGACGCCATTTTTTGTAGTCTTTCCTCTTAGGAATCATAAATCAAAAAAACTTTAAACTAGAGTATAAGTCTTTTAGCTGCAAAGAGTATTTTTAAATGATAATAATTTGAGCACACTCCTCCATACACACCAAGTACCTTCCATCTGTGGAAGCTTGTAATTAGCTCTTAAGTACCTATATTTATTTCTATAATTTGTAAATGATGCTGTAAGCTCCCCAAATAAAATAAAATAATAAATAAATACACAATCGTCGATGAACATTGATACTCGTGCGCTCGTGCGCATATCATTGCTTCTTGTGATTTTGTGTAACATTTTCAGGTAATTCACGGGGGAGATGGTAGTGGCTACTATGACGCTAAGAATGGGTATGTATTGAATAATTCCACGTATATAGCTAAAAACAACAATACGTCAATCCAAAGTACACCAACAAAATACTTTACCTTTTATAAATCCTTTTCTATTTAATTAATGTCTGTTTCTGTTAGTTTGACAAGTTAAAGTGAGGGATTTTTCAAAATCTTTTGAAGCACAATTTTATCTACCGCCCCTTGAATTGACATTTCGTTTTCTAAATTTAGAAAAAAAAACCCCAAAGGAATTGTGGTTTATGCAGCCATGTTGTCACATTTCATAGTGATATTTCTGCCATTTGAAGAAGGCTTGTACTATAGAATCAAACTCAAATCTCATATATAGCACCATCCCTATTCATCGCATATAGCGCCATTCCTTTCTAACTGTACTCAAGCAGTGATTTGAGTTTTAGTTTGATTCTATAATACGAGCATTAAAGTGGATAACTAACGGAACTTTTTAGATGAGTCACTGTTGCCGTAGTGTTTCAAATCAAAAATATGTATCATTAAATAACTCAATACTAAATAATATACTAGAAAAGATTCGACTCGCACCAGATCAATTCTCGGAAGGGAATCGAACCCATTGTATTGCCGGCATTAGACCGGATATCCAAAGGTCGCGGGTTCTATTCCCGTCCGAGAATTGATCTGGTGCGAGTCGTATTTTTCCATGTATATTATTTAGTATTGTATAAAATAGCATTGTGAATGCGAAAATCTCAAATTTAAAAATAAACATTAAATAACTCCTTTTCTACATACGCTCAAAATAAGGCAGCACTTATCATGTAGCATATATTATTGGCTATATTTTAAGACTAGTTTCAATCGTATACAAGTTAAGCATTTTTTCTATGGAATGTACCGGTTCTCATTTTGTAATCGGTTTTTTTTAATACAACAAGCCACATTGTAAACCAGCTTATTTTTCATTTTCGCAACAGCTGTGTTTAGTTAAGTTGAATTTCCTTTTGATTTACTTTATTTTTGGTTGCTTTCGTTTCAGTGAATCGCGAGTAGTTCGCGCCTCGAACTGGTACTGATCCCGCACTAGAGCGCTGCGTATCTTTTATTTATAATAGTCTATATTTTAATTGTGAACTCAGGCTGCATTTTCGTTAGGCAGCGTTACGCGGGAACGGTATAAAACACGCTGGACCGGTTATTTTATGCAGAGTTTTAACCTCTCCACTCATAATCTTGATATTAGATATTGTCAAGCGTATCTTTTCCGCTGTCGCTCCGTTGCCCACTGAAAAAGCAGCCAATGATGTAGTACATATTTCTCCCTTTTGTTTTCAGAAGTATTTCTATGCTCGTTCCTTTTGACAATAATTATATTCATACTGCTTACGATGCAGCAGGCATTGAAATATAAATTTGAAAATGCTGATTCAGTGTTATAGAAAACTTATAATCCAACGAATTATAAGAAGAAAAAGTACACAATTCATTATTCCTAATGTATATTGTATATATATCTATATACGATAATAATCGAGCTATATAGTATAATTACTGAATTTGCTATTTTCGTAATTGTGATAAAATGATTATAATAATTTGATTAGGTTGTGAGATGGCAGTCGGTCTTCAATAGGGAAATCTGAGATCTTTTGAAAACTATAAAACATAATATTCCGTCCTATAAATTATTGCTTACAATTATTGGATCATCATTCATAATGATAATTTATATTTCACATTCATTTTGAGATTTATTTATAATAATAGGCCTAACGACATTCACTAACAAGTTCCCTTCATTAATGTAGGTATCTTAAGCCGTAATCGCATTAACGCAGCTTTTTGTAATATTTGTACTAATTTGATTAGATTTATATGTGAGTTTTCATCATATTTTTACGATGAAGTTTTTGTCACACGAGTGAAAATTAGTTGGTTAAGGTGCTGTTTAAAATATTCCAAGTTACAGACGACGACGCCAGTCGCTTATTTGCTTTTAGTTAAATGAATCGGCACGATCAAATATTTGATCCTGATATTAAAAGACAATGCTACGATCTCAAAGAAAGAAAAACCAAGAAAATAATTTATGTATGGCGAGGTAGACCAGACCTAGTATGTCCCAAATATGCAATTTGATTTCGCTTAAACAATCACCAACATTAAAAAAAAACTTGTGAGAACGCGGGGTACTAGTGCTAGTGCAACATAGTGCGTTTGTGTTTAACAAGTAAGTAGTTTGTTACAGTACCACTCAGAAGCGCTCATGGCGGAGCTTGACAGACCGATCGTACTACAACAGCCAGGGCCGACGGTTTAACGTGCCCTCCAATGCACGGAAGCGCTCAGTTGTAATGCCACTTAACTGTCACCCATCCGACACCTGGCCGGACCGAGCGTTGCTTAACAAACGTGATCGAGTACGATCAGCTGTCAAGCTCATCCATGTGCGCTTCTGAGTCTGAGCGGCACTGTAACAAACTACTTACATGTTATACACAAACGCACTATGACAAAGTACATAGTGACTATATAATACCCCGCGTTCTCACAAGTTTTTTTATTGTTGGGGATTGTTTAAGCGAAATTAAATTGCATATTTGGAAATACTATGTCTGGTCTACCTCACTATATATTAATTATTTTATTCGACTCTGGGTTTTTTGTGGCATCCTCAATGCTAAACATTTTATTTTCTTTGACACGTTAAAATGTAGATTACCTACTTATACTACGAATTCTCGGGTTGTTAAGTAAAGTTACTTATTTTTTTTCTATTTAACTTACACAAATACTTAAATAATAAAATAAATCAATGTTTTGTTTAAAACCACTTATAATTATGTTTGGTATTTTACAACGCATATTAGTATGAGGTGCCTCCGTAAAGTATCAAATTAGCTTAGCTTCAAAAAACAAATATACACAATCATGGCAAATAAGTAAAGCGCACTATTGTAAAATGTTAGGCTCAAAGACCGAAATTGCACATTGAGCGAACGCTTCATGGTTTTTCTTCATTTCCGTAACGCGCTGTGGTCGTTTGGTAGGATGACCACGACGCAACGCGTTGTGGTCTTTCTGTGATTACCACAACGCGTTGTGAACGGCTATTTCGCTCAATGAGTGATTTCGGTCTCATACAATAGTGAAATAGGTTTAATAATAATTAATTTTTCTTTACATTCGAATTTTGCTTTCTATCTATGTCCTAAACTCAATAAATTATTATTATTGATAAGAGTAGACACGAATAATGTTTAAATTAATAATGCACTGTGATAATATATTTTTTGTTTTAGCGTTTATTTTTAATTTATGGTATTGTTTACATTTTTCTTTAATTTAGTCTTACGCATAGGTAAGCTTAAATTAAGTTTGTGCACGCAAGGCTTTACAAATTTATTTATACTCATAATTTTATAATAATGTCTGTAAGTGCATTATTAAATGTTGAATTTGTTGTTGATTTCCGTTCTAGCAGTAATTTTTTATACTTTATTCAGTATATATATCTTTCTAAAAATGATAGATTTTCAAACGATTAAGGCTCAGTTGCACCACCTTACTTTAACGATAACAAGCTTGTTAAAGTACCGGTTAAGCACAAATTAGCCAAAAAAGAGGTTGCCAGCCAGCATGATGTCCTTTGACAAGTTTGACGTGACAAATAGGTAGCATTATCATTTGACGATAACTTTAACTTTGACATCGTTTTGGTGCAACTCACACTTAGGCTCAGTTGCACCACCTTACTTTAACGATAACAAGCTTGTTAAAGTACCGGTTAAGCACAAGTTAGCCAACAAAAGAGGTTGCCAGCCAGCATGATGATTTTGACAAGTTTGACGTGACAAATAGGTAGCATTATCATTTGACGATAACTTTAACTTTGACAGCGTTTTGGTGCAACTCACACTTAGGCTCAGTTGCACCACCTTACTTTAACGATAACAAGCTTGTTAAAGTACCGGTTAAGCACAAGTTAGCCAACAAAAGAGGTTGCCAGCCAGCATGATGTCCTTTGACAAGTTTGACGTGACCAATAGGTAGCATTATCATTTGACGATAACTTTAACTTTGACAGCGTTTTGGTGCAACTTACACTTAGGCTGAGTTGCACTATCTTGACTAACCATAACTTTAACAGATACAAACATATCTGAGCCAGTGGTCAAAGGTGGAACTAAGGTGTTATTACATATTGTTACCTAGGTGACGATAGCGGCGCTGTCATCGAGTCAGATATTATGTCTGTAAAGTTATGGTTAAGTTCAGATGGTGCAACTCAGCCTTGGTGCTTCTTTTAATACAACGCAATTTTAGAATAATTTGTATGTTTCCATTTCGAAAGAATCGAGCTCAAACCTTCATTTTATTTTGTGTGGAAGCCTTGTAGCGAATGCTAGAGTATAGTATAGTTTAATCTTAACCATATTCAATATTGACTTTCAGTTGAATTGCGTATCAAAAAAGATTTCATTCAGTGTGGTGTCCTACATCTTGGCATGGACCACTTTGAAAACGGCAATGGGGTTGGTAAACTTTTCCAAAACTGTTGTGAATTATATATTTTCTGGTAGCTTTTGGCTTTGGAGTCAGGAATAACAAATTGCGGAATTATATAATGCTTCATTTTAATTTAAATAAAAATTTAAATTTTTCATTTACAGCATAGTACAATAAATCACTATTACGGCTGTATGCGTAGGTTACGCCTTTGCTCCAAAGACTTTTTATGTTGTTGCTCAAAACAAAAAAAAACAAAGGTATGATTACTCTTTGTCACTGTCTGTCAAATCTGTCAATCAGATATTTAAATCAGTGAATGCAAAGGAACTTCGTGTTCAGCCGTATGTTTGATATTTTATCGCGATAATAATATAAAAAAATATATTTAGTTAACAAGGTAAAATAAAATAATCCTAATATTATTTTATTTATTCTTCAAACTTGTGCTATCAAAAAAAAATATAAAAAAATTCTTTTCGAAAAAGTTTACCAACCCCATTCTGACTACATGGAAAATTTCTCCCCAATTAGTCCTAACTAGTCCCACTTTTTTTGTTTTCATGATTTGGTCCATGCCAAAATCAACCTACATCT
Source organism: Agriphila straminella (assembly GCA_950108535.1). Taxonomy (NCBI): domain Eukaryota; kingdom Metazoa; phylum Arthropoda; class Insecta; order Lepidoptera; family Crambidae; genus Agriphila; species Agriphila straminella. Next base: position 863,149 of record OX467303.1, on the reverse strand, counting down.
TGGCGAGGACTTTTGAACCAGGTCACCTAGAGAAAATCTGCCTTTTGGAAACGATTCGTGTAAATTAGTCCCAAAGCCACAAAACTAGTCACCCTTTGGTTTAGGAGATAATCGGAATTAATATTTGGTTTTTATAGCACAGGAGCTGACTTCCTATTTAGTGAGGCTGTTTGTAACTTGTTTTTTTTTGGTGTTTGTGTTAGAATAATTAGGTGTAATTAACGTATAATGTAAAACAAAGGTATAACGTAAAGTAGTAGATAACTTTTATGCATTTTCGAAACTCAAAACCTTAATTTTTAAGCCATAAAATAAAAATGTTTTCTTAGAGGTATTTTGATCCTGGGCTCCTGGACTATATCAAAAACATGTACCTACAGTCGCGTACAAAATAATTTCAACATAAGTATGAGATGGTCATGTATGAAATTGAATTTTAAAGTTATATTGCTTTTCTTTCGAAACTATTTATTTGGAGTGGAGAGTGATTTTCTTCCTTTAATTTAATGGGTTCACTTAAAACTTTGTACCTATACAGGGATATTTGTAATTAATTTATCCTCTCTTGGGGTTGATCACAACATCAAACTGAACAACTTTCATTATGGGACCAACATAGAAATCGAAAAAAAAACAGCTGTTTCATACATTTCGATGGAGTACGCATTGTACTTTTAAAAAAAAACCTCTGAGGGCGCCACTTTCGGTGGGGTACCCACCTTAAAACATAAAAACGGTCTCGAAGAGGTCAACGTAACTAATGTTGGTGGTGATATTAAGGAATTAAAGATCAGATAAAAAACTGCTTACAGTGATTAACTAACAAAGCCATTCTATCTCTTTATCTTCTTATATGAAACAGCTCAACTCAATGTTAAAAATATAAAAAAATACAATATGGCGGCCAACTTTTTTGATTGTAGTCCGATTTCGATGAAACTCGGTTTTGGTACTATTTTGACAAGAAAACATCAACACTATGTAAAAACTATAAAAAATCCAAGATTTCGGCCAACTTTTTTGTTTGTAGGCCGATTTCGATGAAACTCTGTTTTTGGTACTATTTTGACAAGAAAACTTAATGTTCACAGAGACTGTGCATTCCTCAATCTACGAAAGTTCGTGTGAAAAGGCTGCAGCTTTCGCAGAGCCGCAAGATCGGATGCTTAATGTTTTACAATCGGAACACTGCGCATTACGGAACGGAATAGTTTTATGTAATAAATTTTTACTGTACGCTTTTGTACGTGACTGTACTTATATAAAAAAACTGAATTTCTCCTAAACTAAAGGGGGACTAGTTTTGTGGCTTTGGGACTAATTGGGACTAATTTACACGAATCGTTTCCAATAAGCAGATTTTCTCTAGGTGACCTGGTTCCGAATCCTCGCCAAGGTGTAGGTTGATTTTGGCATGGACCAAATCATTCCTTTATATTTTTTGAACGGCGCTTCATTTCGTTTTGATTCTAGGCATTGCGGGATCCATAAAAAAGGGAGTTTTTTTTGAATAATCAGATCCTGGCTAGGTGTTATGGTTCACTAGATATAGCCTGTCCCTGCCAAAATGAAGGTTTGCTTTGGTATGGACCATTTAAATCGCTTATATCTTTCAGTCCTTTTTGGGACTAATTCCGAAAAAGTGGGACTAGTTAGGACTAATTGGGGAGAATTTTTCCATGTAGTCAGAATTGCGGTTTTAAAAGCGGTCCATGCCAAGATGTAGGACACTTCAGTGTGGTGTGCAGGAGGGTTTCGGGGAGGGCGACCCCCGACGCCGAGTTCACGCTGACGGAGAAATATCCCGAGAAGTGGATGCCGGAGAAGTTTGATAAGCACCCCACCCCGGAAGGCAAGCTCGAGGTGATCATTCCGGAGATGGGAGGGAAAATGGAGAAGTTGGTGGTGGAGGTGCAGAGGCCGTCGAGCCTGCCAGTGGGCGCGCCCGCCCCCGCCCCCGCCGCGCCCTCGCCCGCCGGCTCCGCCATATCGCGCCGCGACTCGCAGCTCACTGACCGCGGCTTCTTCGATGTCAAATTCTACCACAACAAGCTCTGGTAAACCTCACGACCGAGTTGCCATTCATCGTATTACTTATGAGGCTGCATCATTCGTGATCAAACTTAAAATTACGGCAGCATAAAGCAATGTTTAATGTGCCCATGGTAAATCGAAAGTTTTTATGTATTTTGTAGTCGCGAACGAAGCTGGAAATCGATATATTTAAATACCGATAGTTTATAATAACAATTTTACTAACTACAATTATTAAAATCACTTTTGTAGTCTCCACTTGGCAACCCACGGTCGCTTTAGCTAAAACTGAGAGTGTCGAAGATATCCCCGTATACAGGGTGTTTTTTAATTCACACTCCAATTTTTAGGATGTGTTCAGTCCATGAAAGTGAACAACTTTCTCTATGAAACATTTGTCGAAATCGAAATACCCCAAAATTTTTTGGTCATCCCTTACTAATCTGATTATGTGATAATTATCTTTGAATAGTATAAAAAGTTTTTTTTACATAATGACCCTTTGTTTCATAAAGAAAGCTGTTAATTTTCATGGACTGAACACATCCTTAAGGAGAGTGAATAAAAACACCCTGAATAGCCTCTTTCGATAGTTTCCAATCGATTAATTAATTAGTCCGTATTCGATGAGCCGGGGGAATGGTCACCACTGATCCGTGGTCGTGACCACTGTGTCCCGACCCCGCGGGGTGCCACGTCGCACTATCTTAATATAATCACCTCGCCTCAACACCTCCGGCCTCGAGCTTTAGTGTGCACAAACTACTGTATTATTGCAAAGCGTAACACTCGCGTATAATATGTTAGCCCTTTAGGTATTTCGTGCTTGTAGTTCCCGATGATCCGGTTAATCGGAAAATAGTCTGATCTGAATAAGCTTTAAACATTCCGTTTGCGTGCGATCTTGATTGGTCTGGCTGATGACGTTCTGTGGTTCACTATGGATTAGGTGACATTTTTATATATGCTCAAACAAAATGCCCGTAGCTGATAAAGTAACGATGCTATTGATCATTATTTATACTCACTTCCATAGTCTTAAAGAACATTTTGTGTCGTCATTTTGTAAAATAATTATTACGTCGAAGGTATTTTTTCAAAATGGCGTCGTTCGACTAGCGGGTCTGTCACTTCATTTCTAATTGCATAATTAGAGCAACCCCCCCCCCCTCAAAAAATATAAAATTCTTTAAAATATGAAAGAAGACCATAATAAATGATATACCGTTGAAATCGTCATTAAATAACCAAAAAAAATATTATACATAAAAATAACCTTTATTTGATATTTAAATGACAATTTAAAGGCAAAGTACGAGGATTGAATTTTTCGACTTTACCGCACTAAAATTGTGAATGACAAGCCTCCAGGTGACTTTTGACAGCTAAGGGAGTTGATTTTATTTCTAGATAGTACTCTTTACAATTTAAGACCATAAAACACTGCCTCATAGACATATTTCATAAATCACAGACTAAACAAAATGCGCGATCATATACATCAATCGTGTACGGGTCCGAAAAATCGTATGTTGTAAAAAACATCGGTTGTTTATGGCGTATTTTTGTTTTTAATTTACATCTCTGATTAACTAGCTTCATCTTAAATAAGTTAGAGTAGGGCAGGAACAGTTCGCACCGACTAAATAAAATACGCAAAAAAATGTAATTTGACACGACCTTAATAAGGTCGCCGACAGACAAGGGTATGAAAATGTGAGGTCTTATTAAGGCTTTCGCCCGACAAGGGGTGTGAAACTTTTGTAAAAAGACGTGAATGTATACTGCTTTGTAGAAATTTGTTATACGAAAAAAAAAATTACTAATTTTTAATTTTTGTTCTCTATTAATTTTGATAATTTGTAAAATACTTGATCCAATCATTGTAATCTCTATAAAGTTAACATTTTGTGTTTACTAGTTACATAAATATTAGTATATTTTGTTTGGAATGAGATTATTTTTACACTGTAGCCAGTTTATATTGTCGCTCGGCAATCACAAACCAAATATTATGAACTTGCTAATGTTTTTTATTATGTTGATTAATTATAATAATATTATTTGTAGTCGTAGGCAGCGTCTGTTTGTTTGTACCACGGTAGCTCTGTCGTGGCCTTGACCACATTACGAGGTGCTTGACTATTAATGATCTATTAAAGCTAGCCATTAATTGTTTGTCGACAGCGTTTAGCCATACAACGTGTAAGTAACAGAATTAATGGCTAAACCGGAATATGGTAGATAGGGACCATCAAACTGAACAACTATATATATGGGTATGGGACAAACTCTGAAATCGCGGTAAAATCTGCTGTTTCAAACATTAACAAAAATATCAAAATGTATGAAACAGCGGATTTTCTTCCCGATTTCAGAGTTGGTCGCATAGTTGTTCAGTTTGATGGTCATCCCTCCCTATCTACCATAATTATTCTGGTTTACCCCTTAACAATGTTTCATCATAGTCAATCATGTCATTAAACCAAGGCCGTTTATATATCTGACCAAACCTCATGATGTGGCAAAAATACTTAGTATAGTTACTTACATAAAATATCTCAAGAAATGTGACACGTTTCATGAAATTGTTGACCATTTCGTGATGTGGAAAAGGTCGCGACAGTTCTATCACAAGATAGAGAGGACAGAAGTCAAGCTTAGTACTACGTGCTCTCGAGCAATGCACACATAGACACCCTCTCACCGACACGGAATAATCGTAATGTCAGATGAATCACGACGAGTTATGCGTGACGCAATGTCGTTGGTCGGTGAGAGCCAGTATTGCTGTAGTCTAAAGACTAAAAAAATCCTAGTAAAAAGATCCAGAGATGACGTATCATAAGACACAATAGAAAATATCTATGAATATACAGTTATGGTCGGTATGCGACCAGTGTTCTGTTAGTGCTGCATAACTAAATGCCAGTTTTTTAACCCTGCCCACTTAGTTATCATTTTGCGTGGTGCTATTTTTTAAGCGGAATGCTTGTTCCATAGATTTTAGTTCGCTGGTGAGAGCTGTCTAATGTGTGTGCTTCGAGTATGTACTAAGTTTGACTTCTGTCCTCTCTATTTTGTTTGTGGTTCTATATCGTATTGACATGTACTAGAACTGTTTTAATGAATGGGACTTACCGCTTGAAAGACATAACATTAATTAATGCATTTACCAAACATTTAGTTTTCTAATAGGTAGAGTGTGCCAACTTGGATATAGATAGCGGCGTGAAATCATCTTAGTGCTGTAACTACCAATAATATGTCACTATTGAATAGGGTACCTACGCATTTGGCTACATATGTCAATACACAATTACCTATGTCATGTTAGTTTTGATTGCATTATCTTCGAATGAAAATCATTGTTCTGATACTCTGTATACAATGCAATAACAATAAACAAATGTAGTCAGATACCCTATTATAAGTTGTATATTCGTGATGGGAGGTGTGAAACATTTCGATGCTGTTGCATTGGAGTAAACATTTGTGAAGCGTTTGTTGCATAGCGTCTTACTGAACCTTAACGAATACTAGCTACTATTATAGTCTGATCAATGAAAGATGGGATTAAAATGGCGGCACCACTTTCCCTGTTAAATTAAAGTTTAGAGGTTAAGTTATTGGAAACTGAACCTTAATATAAGGCGCAACAGAATCTCATCTTTAGTTGACCAAACTCTTGTTTTAGCGTTTGTTTGTAACTTTATACGATATTAACGGGATCCAGGAGTGAGGTCGCGTGCGCGCGCGCAGGTCCGCTTGTCTTGCAAGTATATTTCGGTTGGGATGTTCGTGTTTTATTTGCGTTTTGTATGTTGATTGATTTACGAATAAATCGCTATGTAATTTGATTGAGTTGTGGTTTTATTCTTTAACCTGATATTTTAATGCTGAGCGTTTATTCTTGTGCCTTTCTTAAGGTGCGTTCCCACGGTGCGTCTGGAGACGCACGATACCGCACCAGACAAGACCGCCACACCGTGGGTAACGACGCGCGACGACGCGTTTGCTTCTGTGCGCCCGTGCTCGCCCTCGTGCGGCTCGGTGCGGTGCGTGGTAGCGCGCCACGGTGGGAACGCGGCTTTAGGGGATATCAACCCGAAAGGAGGTCAATGTACTCGTGAAACTAAACACCTTCCAACAGAAAAAAAAATGAACTCCATACAAAATGTTGGCGGCAAATTAAAATTTTCTATGGAGAGTCCAATTTTTATTCTGTTGGAAGGTGTTCAGATTCACGAGTACATTGACCTCCTTTCGGGTTGATGCCCCCTTTTTGTTACACGTTGTACATGTTAGTTAGTACCAAGGAACGGAACCGCTTACTTGACCGGAATTTCATAGACTTGTTTTCAAAAACCCTATCGAAAGGGTAACCCAAGTAAGCACTTACCGAATACGAAAACCCTATCGAGGAAACCTGACATTTTAAAAAATTAGGGAGACAAAAAACTACCATAAATTATTGAATAAATGGAGGGGCTTTGTGTCTCCCCCGTTCAGGGGAGCTACGGCCACTAGCAACATCCCTTTATTTTCCCTATCGGCCCCAAAGAGCTTCACTTAAAATTAAGTTAATTACTTGACAACTTCCTTTGTGCGCAGTAAGACACTTTCTCGATTCGTCACATGAGGTATTGGCTTGAAGCGAATGAATATTGAAATAAAATACGAAATCATAAAGAAACATTTTATTTCCATTACAATTGAACATTGAGTGTATCTTTGGATTCTATTATTACTATACAGAAGAAAAGGTCCGGGCCCAAGCGGCCGGGGGGTCGGGCGGGGGGCGGGAGCGACGACACTGCACTGCGTATTCAACACTACATAAAATGTATTACCTGTACATATTGTAAACTTGATTATAAGTACCTCTCAACTTAGAGCTAGCGCACACGAACATTTGTTCCCAACGAGTCACACCATCAACTGTCACACTGACTGGTTGGGAAGTTTTTATAAAAAATCCCAATGTTATTTCACCTATAATAACAGTGTGACTGGGTGGGCTAATAAAAAGTTTCCATCGAGTAACGGGTGTGACTCGTTGGGATTTTTTTTAATAAAAACTTCCCAACCAGTCACAGTGTGACAGTTGATGGTGTTGGAAGCAAATGCACACGAGCAACTTTTGTCTCCGCAACTAATTAGTCTGTTACATCAAGTCGGCGTCGCGACAGCCGGCAGATTTTCATACAAACTCGTAGACAAACATTACTTAGTTGGGGAGACCAAAGTTGTTCGTGCGCGCTATGTATTCTGTGGCGCTATGTCTAACAAAAAGTCTGGGAATAGTTTCTGTTTATCTAAATTCTTTGCGAAATCATACAAACTGCTTGCACTCTGCTATAAATGACTTTTCTTTACCCTGTGACTATAGCGTACAGATATGAACAACCACAAATTGAGCATGAAGTGAAAATGAGATACATAAGTATAGACGGTCAAAGTAAATGTTGTCTAAATAAATTATTATACTATTAGAGATGTTACGAATGTCAAATTCGAAATGCGAATGTTTAGGTTGCATTTGTGCGAATGCGAATGTTAAGACATAAAGTATTCCAAAAACCAAATGAATTAATAAATCAATCATTTTTTTGGCTTCGCCGTAGTCGGGTAAAGAAATCAGTTTCACAGGGCGATTTATTAGGGGCTACTCGGACGGAACGCTTGCTGGAAAAGTGCTCAGATATTTCGAGCCAAATTTGTCATATTTCAATTTAGTTTTCCACCAGTCTGCAAAGTGACCACATCAACAAGCAATCGCAAACAACCCGCGTGAAATAAACGTTTCCTATATTGGTCGAACGAAGCACACATTCGAATTCGCATAAAATTCGCATTGATTTATGCGAATGCGAATGTCGATTCGAATGTTTAAAACTATGCGATCCATTCGCATATGCGAATGCGAATATTCGTAACATCTCTAAATAATACTATTTCCACAATTCAGTCAAAAAAATAATGATAGATAGGTACCTAGCTAGATGAATAACAACGTTAAATGAAAAACTTAGTAGCGTCAAATGCACAACCAATGCGCCTATAAAATAAGAAACTTTTACAATACATACACAATAATCAGCCCTAGTAGTATGACGACCTCGAGAACGGTTTTGTCTACGTTGAAATATCTAAAATGACATCCCAATTCCCAACGTGGACAAACCTTTAACAAACAAAAATGACATTTAGGGGTAGACAAAATCTTTGTCAGGTTCGTCATGCTTCTCATACAATGTTCAATAGAAAAGGCAACTGTCAAAATGGCGCCACGTACGCTTGTCCACGAGAACTGTCAAAACAGACTTTAAAAATCGGTTTAAGGCGGTTCTATGACCGAAAGTGGCGCCCTCAAGAGGTTTTTATTTAAAAAGATTTTAATCATGTTTATCGTGGAGATTTTAGGGCCCATGGTCTAGTATTTTTAGAAGGTAGGTATCACTACATGCCCTCGTAGTCATTCGTAGAAGTAGATAGCAAATGTGTCAAAAACGGCTACTTTTAGCAGTTTTACTATCTACTTCTAGCAGTGACTACGAGGGAATGTAAAGATACCGTCTAAAAATACTAGACTGTGGGCCCTAAAATCTCCACGATAAACATTTTTAAAATTGTGTATTAGAATTATAATATTAAATATAATTCATCGTGGCGCCACTCAGGGTGCCACCTTAAAGAGCTTATTAAAATGTTCAAATTATGGCACACCCGAAAATCTGGATATTAAGATAAAATGAATAAATGTTGTAAGAATAAAAACGTCTTAATTTGGCTTTAAATTCGCATTGTAGAATAGTCTTTTGTATCCATTTTGGGCCAATGGGTCTTTTTCGGTAAAAAATACCACAAGAATATAATTGAAAAAATACTAAAAAAATCGACTCGATTTTTTCTAGTATATTAAGTAACAACAGTAAAATAGCATTGTGAATGCTAAAATTTAAAAAATTCAATATACCACAAGAAAATAAATACCTATTTTCCTATAGTTTACAAGCGAACTGTCTTAAGAACAAACGTACGCAACGCCATCTACAATAGGGATGTTGACTAATGAATAAAATAACGAAATACTAATAAAAATCGTAAACATATTAAACTTTTAGAGTAGCTTGTATACTTCTTGGTTTTATATATTGCATATTATTTGTTTTATGACCCTTCAAAGTTGGATGGACAAGTCCATTTAAAAAGTATAAAATTTATTAAAATAAATGATACCTTTAATTAGTCCGTAAAATGTATAGCAAATTTGTCGAAGAAACCATTTTGATAAACACAATATTTAATATAGCTGCTGAACAAATTTCCTATGCGTTGCATACAAACTTGCAAGGCGTGACGTCATAACGTGCAAGCCATTAGTATGGAGCGTTTTTGATCGAGTCCATTTGTGTGCATTTTACACTGTGATATCTCGGGCAGTTTTCATGTTAGCGAATTAATTCTTTTACCAATGTTTCTTTTTTGAGAGGTAATTTACGTAACATAAAGTCAAGTCAACATCCCTATTAGCTTTGCGTTGCCATCCCCATTGGACGACAACATCATAGAATGTTCTAACAGTGGCTTTAGGTGGAAAAATTGGAACGTTTTGGTTGTAATGATATTATTGACCAATGTTAAAAACATTGTCAGTGTACCTATTTGACGGCGTCCGTAGTAGTCTGTACGACCACACGCAGTGGAGTGTAGTCGAACGCTTTCACAGAGATAGCGGCTCTACTCAATTCAGAATACATCGCTATAAAGGATATAATAGACATACAAATATTATTACAATGATCGTGTACACTCTGAACGCAGTTAATTTCAAATCCTAACTACTATTTCCCATTCCGACAGCTCGAGTCGACTTTACTGTAGCTCCAAAAATAATGAATATTGGTGTAGATTTTTCAATTTAATATAAAAGCGTCTAGTATATTTTCGGTAATTTTAATGAAATATGGTAATTTTAGGTAAAAAGGGCAATGTAAGGAGCTAAATATAGCGTCTAGAGCGTCCCAACTAGCACATTCAGTCGGCGCCGAGCAGCGCTGCGCCAGAGTGCGGCTGCGGCGCCGGCGCGGCGGCCGCGCCCGCCTAGCCTCGTCTAATACAAAATTCCTAACCCTTAACGATACAATGATTACTAAAATATTTTTAAGAAGAACTTACGTATATTTTTTTTATTTAATCTTACAACGAAATACATTCATTATAATAATAAAGACTAGCATAATGCAGAGTTACACTTAAATAACTTTAATATATAAATGGTTTACCTTTTACGGTGCTCCGGTGAACACCGTAGATACATAGCATTTCATTTTAAATACCCTAATTTTTACCAATTCAAAATCATAAAAAGAAAATAAGCTTGAGCATAATAATTATATTAATTTTAAAAGCCGTATCACAGTACTCTAACTTAAAATAACTAATAATGTCGAGAACGTCATTTGTTCCACGAATACGAGGCGATAGACGCCTCTAATATCATTATAAATAAGAATCGTGTTAATAATCGATTATGAGGCATCACTAAAGTATTAGGTAATAAAATTCATCGTAATCATAGAAATAGGCCCAAAACAAACGATTCGTTAACGACAGTCTTAAATGCAAGGCGTCACGTCACCACAAGCATCATATTGGTCCGAGACGAAGTGCCACCAGCTCCTACGGTACTTATTATCAACTCAAGAGATCTAAACGATTGCAGGGATGGGAATGTTCGTGTGCGGGGCAGGAAGGTTGCGGAAGACCGGGCCTCTTACAGTACAGCTGCTTCGACGGCAGCACATCCATTAGCGTGCTCGCTCAATAATTATCCTGTGTACCTACGTACCGGCTGCCAGGTTACGGACCCTCAGTTTCTGGGATATCAGAGAGTTACACTTTATCTGATTTTAGTACTAAAATTAACTTTAAACCAGCCACGAAACACAATATATATCGCGTGATATAGCGTTTTATTGACACCCAACTGTCAAAATCCATTGTCTTTTGACAGTCAAACGCTATATCATATCGTGTTTCGTTGGTCATGCTGGGGGGCAGATGGTGTGGACTCCTCCCGATAAAGTTAATCCTCCGATAAGTACATGCCTCAGAAACCGGGCTTGTATCGAGCTCACCGGCCACGAGTAATACTTTACTAATAGAATCTATTTAACAAGTCTATTAACTTACATGAGCAACTCTAAAGGCAGTTGGAACTGAAATAAACTCCTTACTAATATTATTTGGCACTGAAAATTAATCATACTCCGAGGGTTCAGCTTCAGCTAACTACTTAAGACTCGTCATCGCTGGTCTCCGACTGTCGCGCTGGCCCGAGCAGGACAGCTCCGAACGTCAGTCTTCACGAAGCGAGGAATATACGGGATTTATTCACGTAATACCTATATGTTTATAATACTTGTACTTATACAAGAATTTATCACCATAGACTACCTGTTCGACGAGTACGTACCTATGTCCGTTTCACAAAAAGTTTTATATATCCGCTATTTTTTTACATTTTTTTTTAATTTGTAACACAAAACCATATTAGAATCAAATAAGTAGGCCAACTCGAGCCTTGAGCGAGCGATAATAGCCTAAACACGTAGGTAGGGCTGTCGCAGTTTATTCAATCGTCAAAAATGCATAGTCAATCTCTATACAAAACATTTTTTCCTTGTATGGTAAGCATCAGGGATCTATAATATAAAGTTTTTTAATTATTTTTGTACATAGACCGGAACTGACTACAATGTTTTCATTACCTATTATTACGAGCGGCAGCAGCGCGGAGCGCGCATGTGACCTGTGACCACAGATTACTAATTGCAGCCACGATCATCTATAAATGTTGCCACTGTGTGCGTGCGACGACGCATACGTACGGGCGCGCCCACATACAAACCGCGTGCAAAAAAATCGGGCGTGTAATGAATAAGACGACTTACTTATTCGATTCTACTATGACAAATCCTCCTGCAGTGACGAAGGTCCGAAGCACCGGCGGCGTCGCTACACTGAGGTTGGCGTTTCAATTATTGAAGGATTAAATTAATTGAATTTTGTACTAAAAATTGAACAGTAATAAAACATGGAGTTGAGGATTTCGTCGTATTTCATTTCAATACCCTAAACATCTTAAATCTTCCTAAATTATAAAAAAAACTACCTATTTGCGCAATGGAATTTTTCTATCTCTAATGTTGGAAAGATTCGAATACATAAGTTGACAGGCAGTTGGTGTAAATGACGAAAGAATAGTCGTTCTTTGGTGAGATATGTGATGGAACACGGTAACAAGCTGTTTCAGTAAAAGTTGTCCAATAAATACACTTTGTATAGCCGCACTTACTAAATGTCACATGTTCCGCGGAACAATATTAAATATATGTAACACCGGAACTTTTAATGCGTTCTAATTTACATATCAGGCAAAAGGTACATTGTATTTCATACATTCATACTACTAAAATATTACTATTTCGTTTAGAAGATATAATATAGATTAAGTATATTGATTTCCATATAGACACCATGTTAAATATACATTCTGTACAATACCAAACAGATTGGTACCAAAGACACCGTCTTGAGCCGTTTGGCCTTCAGCTAAATATGCAAGCGGATCTGACGTATATCGAGAGGGCACAGTCAGATGTCCCATCTGAATCGTACAAGTCACCAACTAAACAGCGATTACGAAATACTTCTTACAGACAAATAAGTTACTACTGTTGTTGTTTCCAACAAATTACATACTCTCTATCAAGATTCATGGTACTTGCAATCTACAATTTTTAAAGTTAAATTAGTCATAAATTGCATTGCAGAACTTGCGCAAAAATGTAATATTTAGCAATATATAGTGCTGTCTATTACAAGTACATCATAAAATTCAGTTTGCTGCAGCGCCTGCTTCTTCCATTCTTACTTCATATCAAATCCATAGTTTCAAATATAGTTAAATAAATAGCAACCACCAATATTGATTGTCAATAAAGCAAGGCACGCATTGCCTTAGTGTTCAATTGTGTTCAATTGACAATAGTATTGATGAAGCAATGATAAAAGAAATATGTATAAACTAGGCATACTGAAATTTCCATACTGTTAGTATTCGTTTTAAATGCTAAATGAACACTTTTAAATAGTTTAAAATAAGGCAATACTATTTCAGTATCTATATATGATACAGAGTAGTTTTAAATAATTTGATTCAACTTTTATCACTCCTCAAATGGGCGCTTACTGTATGTATCATACACAGACGCTCCAAAAGGAACCATAACCTTATAGCATTAGGTTCACAATTTTATATAAACCAATTAGCAGCAGTCGATCGCCCGTCACAGGCGAGCAGACCAATAGTACACGTCCGCATACTCATACAGTCCGCTACATACAGAACTCTCGAGTATTAATACTATATTTTACATGAAATATCAAACAATCTCAATTTAATACTTAAATACTTTTCAAAACCATACATGATCGTATTTATCGTAGTCGGCAGATAAAACATGCGTTTTAAATCGTTATCCTGTCACTTTTCCCTAATTTTCTCACAATAATTTCGGTAATAGCAACACCATAATACGTAAACAGCAACACTAGAGGTCCTGATCGTCCGGAATGGCGTAATAAATGCGGGTGGTGGTACGGTCGCGTGATGCGGGCCCGTGGCGCGTGATGCGGGCCCGTGGCGCGTGATGCGGGCCCGTGGCGCGTGATGCGGGCGCGTGTGGCGCGTTCAGTACGTGTCGGGAGCGCGCGGCGCGAGCGCCAGCCGGCGCGCGTGCACTCGCGGGTGCGCCTCCAACGGCGACGCAAGGCTTTACCTGACACATCAAGTAAATAATAATTATAAAAATATAGGTCTAAGGCTGGTTACAGTGCTCTACCGACCGTCGTTTATCGTTTATTTGTCATTTATATGGAAATTAATAAATCGTTCAGTGCTAGACCGACGGTACGCACGGTATATCGCTACGCACTGGGGGACCGACGGTCGAGCGCGGCCGCAAGCGTGCCGTCGGTCGACCGACGCGCTATGGAAACATATGAACGCGTTCAGTGCTGCACCGACCGGTGGACCGACCGTACGGATATGTGTATAGGGGTCAGATTGTTAGTCAGGGGCCGTATTATGACCTCTTATTTCCTGGCAGTTTTCTGACTGGCTATCAATCTATCTCTTTTATTTGCTATACAGCGAGAAAGAGATGTAACTATAGCAATTCATAAACCTGGCAAGTTTTAAGAGGTTGTAAGGTATTACAACCTCTTAAAACTTGCCCCCCCAAGTCCCCCAGGGGTACCCCCAGGAGAGCACTGAATGATACAAAATGAGACGGTCGGTAGTATCCTCACAGTGGCGCCCTCACCTTAATTAAATTGATTGCTCTCTAAGTACATTCTGTATCGATAATTCAAACGTTGAGATAGAAGCTAAGTTTCTATAGTTTATTTACAAACAATAACCTCTGTAAAATATAGTTCTTTGTAGTAGTAGTAGTAGGCAAAAGAGCAAAAAGTGGCCACTTTTGGACGGGTAATTAGTTGCACGTGTAGTTGAGTTGCACACAGTAAAAGTCATCGGGGGAAGCTATGCAACATAATTTTTTTTATATACGAAAGCCGAAACACGGGTCACATAATTCGTTTTCAAAATCAGTATAAAAAAAATCATAATGATATCTTTAAAACTCACGAAGTTACAAGCTTTTTGTGTTGTCCCGTTAGTAGGGTGTGCCTTAATTATGGTTTTGTAAATATAAGACAATCGTGACATAAGTCACGTTGACCATACAAACATAAACCATTCTCACCGACCTGAACATCTCGTATATACTAAACATAACTTTGTTTACCTGTGCACGATGGTGTGCAGCTCTCGAAGCGCCTGCTCGACGGCGTCGGCGAGGTGGTGCGTGGGCGGCGCGGGCGAGGCGAGCGCGCGCGCCTCGTGCTCGAGGCGGGCGGCGGCGGCGCGCAGCTGCACGCGCAGCTGCGGCGCGCACGGGCCGCCCGCCGCCGCCGCGCACAGCGCGCCCAGCCGCGCCAGCCGCTCCGACGTCTGCAGCCGCCACAGCGACCCGCGCCCGCCGCTACCGCCGCACCCGCGACGCACCTACACATACCACACACTCTTAGCTTCCGACGCGATAAGTGTCCATATAAGTGGCGGTAACATAGTTCCAACTTTGGAGTAGGAAACGGCAAACCAAATTAAACAAAATGAAAATAAGAAAGAACACTATTCACAGTTAATTTTTAAGTATATCTAAAAATGTCATGAGTGTATCTCTTCCTTATTCTAATCGAGTATGTAGAGTTAAGTTTAAATATTTAATAAGTGGTTTGTTTATGTCCAAAAATTTTACTGATTGTTAGATTTAGAGCTCATTCATAGAATTACACGCGCGTAATCAAAACAGACATCTTGTTTATCTACGTAAATCATGAAAATAATGTGTCTACGCACGCATTTTTGAGAGTTTTTCCGATATTTTCAAACTATTAATTTTTAATTGTACATTCATATTCAGAAACGTGGTTTGATATCCCATTTCATTTTTGGATATACTTAAAAATTAACGGTGTTTATAACCAACTTTTATATTATTTACAAGAAGTATGCTTGTGTGACTGACCTCGTTAGTGCACCAGTCGAGCGAGGCGCGCAGCGAGGCCAGCACGTCGTCCTCGTCGTCGGGCGGCGGCAGCGGCGTGGCGTAGATGCCGCCCTTGTTCTTGCGCGCCGCGCCCGAGCTCGCACCCGCCCCCGCCGGCTTGTGTGGCACCGCCGGCCGCCGCCCGCGCTCCTCCGGCGACGCCTCCTCCTCCTCCCTGCCCCGCAGCTTCGGGCTCAGCCGCTCCTCCGACTCCTTGTTCTCCCACAACTTCTTCAAGCTGCTGATGCTCCCCGTGCTCCTGCGCTTGTCCTCCTCGTCTCCGCCGCTCGTGTCCAGGGAACCGCTCTCCGACCTCTTCCTCTCCGACTCCTTGCAATCTTCCGGCGAACTCTGTTCCTTCTTGACCGTTCCGTTGGTGGCGGCCGTCCCGCTGTCCACTTTCCGCAACCGCGATTTGAAGTCGATTATCGATCGCCCGGACTCTTCCGTCTCTTTGGCGGAGTTGTTCGCCTTCTTATTCGTGTCGACTTTTTTCAACTGCGACTTGAAGTCTGTCGGCTTGTCGTCCTTCTTTTGGTCGAGGTTGTTGTTGTAGGCGGTTTTCCGCAAGCTCGCCTTCAAGTCTATGGGGGAGACGGTTTCCTTGCCGTTGTCGAGGGGCCGCGCGGGCGTGTCGGACTTCTTGTCCTTGCGCGCCTCGATGTTGAGGCTCTCGGAGAGCTCGGACACGAGCCGGGTGGCGGGGTCGCCGAACGAGGGCTGCACCTCGATCATGTCGTGGGGGGGCGACTCCTTCTGCCTCTGTTTCTTTTTATCTGCGCGTTCTTTTATTTCAGCGACTAGTTTCAGTTCGAGCATTTCTTTCATAGTTTGTTTGACAGACTTCTCGTCGTGCTCGCCGGTGTCGGTGCCGGCGTCGCGGCAGCATTCGGGGGGCGGGGGCGGGGGCGGCTGAGTCTCTTCGGGGGGTGGAGGCAGGTCGGGGGGAGGAGGTGGGAACTCTAGTTCTGCGAGGCGGGGGCGAGGTTTCGCGGGGCTGTTGGTGAAGGAGCGGAGGGGTGGGGCGGCGCGGGCGGTGCGCGGGGAGGCGGGCGCGGGGGCGGTGACACCGCCTGACGAGTTGGAGCGGATCATGTGCGTCTGGGCGCGGGCGGTGCGGGGGGACAGGGAGCGGAGCTCGTCGAGGGGCGGCGCGGCGGGGGCGGGCGGCCCGGTCTGGCGCAGGGACTCGAGGTATGCCCCGATGCGCGCGCCCTTCGGCAGCGTGCCGTAGCGGTTGATGGCGCGCTTCACGTTCTGCACCTCGAGGGCTGCCACTTGGACACCTTGCTGAGAGTTGGAACACGAATGCTATGAGAAAAACAGTATAAAATAAGTATGTTACAGCATGTTTTTATAGCCTCAAAACTTAAGATTTCTATAGAAAACCAAAATTAAGAATAAAATAATAATTAAAAACTAAGCTGCAGTTATTAATTTCCGTTATTATGCGAGCAAATACTAATTTTGTCTCGATACTCAAATAAAATAGTTACTTTTATTTATTTATTTAGACTTTATTGTTAAAATTACTATATATAAGTACTATAAATCATTCTCTAAAAGTCAACCGATAAAAGTGTTAGAGCTATAAATGTGTTGGCAACAAAGCAGAAATCTATGTTCAAAAATGCAAATACATAATTACTTTTATAATTTAAGGATAAATATGACTACTTTGATTACCTTTAAAGTTTTTTTTCCTATTGCCCTATCTTTACTAACGGTGCATACCTTAGGCTGCAGGTCATGGTGGTGTTGCGGCGGGTGGTGGCGCCTCTTGGCGCGGTGGCGGTGCTCCTGCGCGGGCCCGGGCCCCGACTCGTCCGTGTCGGGCGTCGCCTCCGCCAGCGAGCCCTCCGACGACGCCTCGCGCGCCCCGGCCCCCGCCCCCGCCCCCCGGCCGACCCCTGACACACACACACATCGGTGTTACTTCCTAGCATCGTAGTTGAAAATTATAGTCTACCTATGAAATTGCCGATTTGTATGGTGTTTTCAAGAAGTCATACTAGCATTTTCTTTGTTCATTTAACAACCGTGAACATGAGTGTTCACGGTAACAATACTTGTATGTACTGATGTTGTACTGATGTCGCACAGCGCTCCCTTCGCTCCAAAACATTCAATTAGTAGTTTCCTCTCTTTCTATCGCGTAGGTCTTATCTTTTCTGATGTATGAAATTTGTTCTCTCAGAGGACGCCGAGCGCTTCATACTCGCGCGCGGAGTGACAGAGCCCTGGGGCCCTATTTTTGAATCCTTCGACTGGCGTCGAGCGCTTGGTTTCTACTGATTTTCGTTCGACATTTGACTTTCCATATTTTTGAATCACTCGACCGCAACGAGTGCCCTCACCCACTCGTTTGTAGTCGAGCGATACGGTACGGCGAGCGATATTCTTTTCTACTAAAAAGCAAAGATTTTTTTAAACAGCCAATAGAAACATGGATATTACGTTCCGTTTTCGTTGCGGTAATTATCGGTTTTCTCTAAATTCTGCGTGGAACGAATAAAATCCAACATTTCGTATTCCGAAAACGAACGATTCAAAAATACGGAAAATCGGCGTCATGCGACTTGGAAGGCGAGTGTGACTTATGGCGCATGCGACAACATAATGTCATACGAGCGATTCAAAAATAGAGCCCCAGGTTTTGCTCACAAAAAAGGAGTCTCTTTCAAGATCTTTTTTAAATGTTAAGAAAACTAAAATAAGGTCTTTAGTTTTCCTATCAGTTGGCTATCATGGTCATAATTCGATTTAATATCAAGATATTTTTAAATATTTTAAACCATAGCAGTTTATTATTTTTAAATAATTAATATAAGCACTTATTTTAAAAAATACTAGAAAAAATCGACTCACCCGAATTTTTTCTATTATCTTAATATAAAAATAGCATAAAATCTAAAAAAAAATTAAAGTTATTATTTTATCTGTATTTGATAAAATATCGGCAATTTCATAGGTAAAGAAAGACTTAATATTAATAAAAATCTTAATAACAGAATTTTATTAAAAATTTGAAGATCTTGTCTATGTCACATGTTTACTACCTACATTATGATAAGGTTACAAAGAATACTAATTACTAAACTAACTACGATTTAATATTATGCACGTATACCTAAAATTATGGTTTCGATTTCAGTCGCAGTAACGCCTTAAAATAAGTTGATAGCTTATTTAGTTAACTTAATTATCTAATGAAATTTAATTATGCACAGAAAATACAGGAATTATAATCAAGTCATAAACGAAATAAACATTGTTTAATAAGGGTATTGTTCTTAGTATAGTTGTTTAAAAAGCATTAAAGCTTTATTTAAAAAAATAAATTGTAATGAATCGGTCATGCTTGATGTGAAAATATAAAAAAGAAGTCTGGCAAAACGGAAATCAAAACATATACGAGTACAATGCGATTAAATTGACAATGTACGGTCAGCAACGAAAGTCATAGTACTTTGTCATATTAAATTTTTGACACTTGTTTCACAGTTTGAAGCATTTAGTCAAAAAGTTGCTATGACAAAGTACTAACATGTTAAGAAACTTTTGTTGGTGACTAACTTCAGAGCGTTTGCGGTACAAAACCACGTATTTTAATCTGTAAAATTGTCTCTTTTCCGTACAAAGTCGAGTGAAGTGACAGCAGATCACTGTATTGTTAATAATCGCATTGTAAACGGAATACATATATAATAGAGCCACGTGGAAGCAACTATGTAACGGAATGCTGTGACGGAAAAGGTATATCAAAGGTGATAATGTTTCTGCAACCAGAAAAGATAATGGTGTTATATGCCAAAAACACATAATTTATTAATATCTCAAATTATCTTAATAACTTTTATTCATTATTTACTGATTAAAAACAAATGCAACGACAACAACATTTCTGACTCAAATACTAAGTTTTTTTATGCACAACAGGATAGTCCTTGGCCATCATCTCACTTGATGTTAAGTGACGATAAGGCCGAAGGTGGGAGCGCACTACTCCCGGAATCCTCATCACTGAGGAACTGGCTATCTTACCTCTAATCTTCCTTCTAAGTCGGAACACAACAATTTTTAAATTGTTATCATGGCGTCAGACTTAGGTAAGCTGGTGGTAGCTAGCCAGGCGGACTTGAAATAAGCCACCAACAAACCGCGTACAAACTGTACCTTCCCAGGGAATCGAACCCGGGGCCCCTGCGTTTTACACGGGTGGGGCGATACACTAGACCACAGAGGCGGTTAAATAAAGTAATTTTTACCCGATTAGAGGGTTATGTTATGATTAAGCATATTATGCTGAAATATCATTTTGTGGTGTTGCCACAGGATTTGTCTTGAAAAAGTATTATTACATAAGATTATTTGTATTAATATACCTTTTTATAACAGCAACTCAATTAAGTTTTATCTTGTATCATGTGATTCATGAATCATGACCCTTTTAACCAACGATAGGCATTACAAAAAATGTACCGGCCACAAACTGATTTAGCGCTCCTGTACACGACGCCGCCACCGCGCCGCCGCCGCACCTCTACACTGTGTGGATACTAACGCGTAAAAGCCGCCACCGCGCCGCCGCCGCGCCGCCACCGCGCCGCCGCCGCCGCGCCGCCGATGCATGATTTTACCGTTCAGTTGGCACGGGAGTAATCAAGATATTTAACAAATTATTACGCGGCGGCGGCGCGGTGGCGGTTTATACGCGTCACGTATCCACAGTATAGAGGTGCGGCGGCGGCGCGGTGGCGGCGTCGTGTAAAGGAGCGCTTACAGGCCTTCAGAATAGAAGGTATCAAAGACAAATCCATAGAAGAAGTGGAGTAGACAAGACACTCAAATCACACGGTACAATTTAAAGTGGATCTGTCAAGTAAGAATACAAAACATAAGTACTGAAAGCGGCGACAACAGAAGTTAAAGCAAACATGTCAGCGCACAACGGGACAGAGAGGGAAAATAAGTATTCAGAAATTAAAAAAAACCCCCTTTACTAAAAGTAATATTGTGTATATCCAGTTTATACAAAATATATTAACATACACATACGTCGTTTTAGCTATGATATTATAATCTATGTTTATGTTATGTTTGATTATTACAATAAATATTATTATCATACAAATATTCTATACGGGACTCACCTCACTTTCTGCCACGTTGTGTTTTTACTAAACATACAGTCATACATGTATTATATGTGGTTGGTGGAATGATATAGTTAGTAATAATTAAACATAGGTTTAAATACATGTATAGGTCTTATTTTTAAATATAGTGATGTGACACTTTGTTGAATATTTACTAGTGTAAAATAATTCAGCAACTACTATCCCATTTCGATAAGAATGTGCACAAAGAATAACGTAATCTTGTCACACAACTTCAATGAAGTCAGTCAGTTTTGTCAGTAACATGGCAGTACAGTAACCCAGTCCAGCGCTGACTTGCTACTGGGCTCGTGTAGACACTAGTTTCAACCCAGTCCAGCTGACTAGCCACCCGTTCTATTTTCGGGCACAGTACAACTTACTGCCGATCCTGTCTACATGTACCCAGTTACTGGGTCCTAAATTCCGAGTCGCTGGGTTCAGACTTGTACTATTATGTATTCTGTGGTTCAGTCAATAGCCCCGTATAAACCAGCCCGTACAATTAGCGCCAAAATTATCTGAGCATTGTTATTTGAGAACAAACGGAATGTGCACGTTAATGGTTGATTTCTGTCAATTGATAAGCTGTTTTGGTAGGTTAAAATGTTCATATCATTATGGGGCTGACTGTACATCATAGACACCTAAACACTGACCATTATTTCGAATAACTATTTCGAATGATACTATCAAATGATTGCTGTAAAAATAAATTAAATTAGGTGAAAATACGTAATGTAAAAGCCAATGAGAAAGCCAGACTTTTTGGTAAACAATATGAAATATGTTTTTATAAAGTTACAAACATAATATGAATAAAAGCATTCAAGCATAATAATTATGGTTTGAGATGTTCACAATTTGGCCTAGCTTAGATAATTTATGTCATTGTAAATCTGAATACGTTAACCAAGATAATAAGTATTTTGATCTGCCATTAATCTAAAATGTTAAATGATTAGCAAGAAATATCAGTAGTTTGATTATTTGGCCAGCAAACTATATCTATAAAATAGCGGCAAACAATCTTTAAATCGTCGACAATTTAATAAACAGTAGGAGAGAATAATATCCAATTGGTCAGCAACATTTCGGAATCTCAGACCAAATACAAAAGTAAAGACGGAGTCTTTTGACAAAGCGGTCTTTTGGCAAGTAAAACTACGCCTTGGTTTCCCATATCGAAGCCTGCCGCCCGGCCCCCGCCCGCCCCTAGTACGCACACATGTACCATCAAGAACTGGCCTCACTTCGTTGTTCGCAACCACTGCGCAACGCTGCATCTTCCTTTTTTATTTGATCTGAGTTCGGAATTGGTTAGCAGAGTAGAAGAGGCACGGTAGGGGAGGAGGGAGAGGGGAACCACCTACTCCCCCTTAAAATGTGGTAATAAAAGGGGGTAGACACAAAAGCAGGGGGCTAATGGGGCAAAGCCCCTCGCCACGAAAAATGGCTTAGAATTCATAAGTTAGGTTAGAACTGCTACCAAAAAAGTTATGGCAATTTTTTTTGAAGTCGGTTAAAAACCGGCAGGGCGAAGCGCCAGAAATGTCGTTTTATATTTTGTCACCAAAATTATACCGGGTGTAACAAGACCCTCGACGAAGCCGAGGTCTACGTATTCTGCCCATCATCAGGATCATTTCTGTTTAAAATTATTGCTGGGAAACGATTTTATTTTTGGTGTCAAAAAAGCATTGCATACTTTACCACGCAATGTAACCCGGTCAACAGATCGCGCATGCGAGTGTATGCTACACAGCTGCGTGCGGCCGAGTTGAAAGGCAGCGTTTATGTGCGTGCTCATGAGATACATTGAGTGATGTCGTTTTGAAGTCATTGTTTGTTACGAAATACAAAAAAAAAATTATATGTTTCTTTGGACAAAAATTTGGAAATAACGAATAAAATAAGATTTCATAAAAAAAATAACATTTTTTGACTTTGACCTTCAATAACTTCGTAGCTATTGGTTTCCCAGGTTTTTTGTCTAAAGGACAAAAATGATCCTGATGATGGGCGGAATGCGTGGACTTCAGCTTCGTCGAAGGTCTTGTTACCCGTTATTAAGCTGAATGCAGTAAAAAATAATTAAGAGCAGTCCAGTATGACATTGAATGCCGATAGATTAATAAATATTTGTCAGCCAAAAGTTGCAGACCAACTATCAATTTTATTATGGCTGACTGAATATATTTTTCTGCTTATCAAAATAAAAATATTTTGCTAACCATTTAAACCACACCTTTTAAATTCAAAATATAAATGTTAATTTAATCTCCTAAAAATATAATATATGATTGTAGTAGAATTACATAAAGACTTGGGTTCTTTTAGCGACTATGAATGCTGTAAACTAAAAACTGTCGTTGCAAAACTGGATCTATCCTTTCTTATCAAGTAACATCATAAAGACAAGACAATTTTTATTGATATCATATTTTATTTATTTTATTTCTTGTGATTTTTGTCTGTTGTTTTGTTGATATTAAACACTAGCGACCTTACCACAAAATATTTTAAAACACTGTTTTAATGTGATACCGTCTTTTTAAAACAATATTGTCAAAAAAGAGACAACAACACATTAAAACAGTGTTTTAGTTAAACACTTGTTGAACAGTGTTTTAAAATCTTTTGTGGTAAGGCCGTAGCACTCGTAGTCGCTTGTGACGTAGTCGTGTTTATGTGTGTGCGTATGGTTGCGTAGTGGTGTGTAGGTGTGATACTGACCGTTGAGCGAAGCGAGCGACTCGTCCTGCGCCGACTGCTCGTCCGCCGCGTACTGCGACTCGCGGAATGAACTGCACGACGACAGCAAGCTGTAGCAAACACACGGATATACTACGTCATCAATCGTCATCAAGCGTCGTCAGCCGATCAGAACAAACGTACGCGCTCTCCAGTGGTCTGGAACCTACCGATTTTTCGGTATTTCTACCGATATGGAGCCTGTCCTACCGAAATGTATAGATAATATCACGATTTCTGAGCAGTTCTGAGAATATAAGGGAATTCTCCAGATTATTTTACAGAATCGAACTAGCAAGCAACCCGTTTCGATTCGTTTGTTACAGGGGAATCCTCTACGACTCTGCAAAGCGATAATTCAGACTTTAATTTTCATTTGTTTTCGTCTTGTTCTTTTATACTAAGTACAGCTTGACCATAAAAAGTTGACAAAAAATGAGGGCGCCACTTTATATGTAAACACGTCAAAATTTTAGTTCCATTTTATTTTATTTCAACTCTTTATGGCCAAGCTGTATCTTTTCTTCATTTAGGAACATTAAAGTGCTTACTTGAATTTGATATTGCTTGAAAGCTGTAATAGTCAACTTGCAGACTTTACTGTCGAATTTACTGTATAATTTCTCCTATTCGCCGTGTGTCACTTGGAATAAAAAGGAATTGGATTTTCATACAAAAACACATGAAATTTATCATTTCCCAATTCGGAACTTAGCTCGTTTGTATGGAAAACCATATTGTAGTCCTTATTTTTTTTAGTAGCAGGTATAATGGTTTTTTTTCACAATATACCGATTTTGGGTATGAATCTACCGATTTTTTTTTGGCAAATCTACCGATTATGCATTTTAACGTTCGAGACCACTGGCGCTCTCATACTTTTGCATACTTCGGCCGATATCAGATTTACGGCCGTTTGTACTAAAGTTAAGAATCGCCTAAGTCTTTTCCTAACTACAACTCGACCAAATTAAAACGGTGTCATGAACTTAGCTGTCATGCGCCTGATTATCTTGGTCGAGTTGTATTTAGGAAAAGACTTAGGCGATTCTTAAGTCCAGTATATTCCAAATTATCGAATTTGGCCTATGTTTGATTCAACGATAAACAATCAAATTGAATATTTTTTATATTTTGAGCAGATAAATTTATGTTGAAGTTTCATTAACGATCTTGATTATTTTACGGTTAAAAATACGATATTCGTATCTTCACTCGACTAAAAAAATATGCAAAGACAAAGAAAATTTTCATTAATTTTATATTTTTTGGATAATAGTTAAAATTTATCAATCCCTTATTCACGAAAAATATATAGAAAAATAGGTAATGACATATAGAAGAATATGCAACGGTTACTTTTTCAAAAAATGTCTTTATGCTCAAAATAACAACAAAAACATTGAAAAAATGAAAAAGTGCGGTTATTTTCATTACTCTTCACGCGTAAAGAAAAAGACAGAGACAGAGTTTTTGGAATATACTGGCCTTAACTTTAGTGCAAACGGCCGTTAGTCTAACGAAATCGTTAAGCAATCATAATTAAGTTACTTATAAGTATTAATTATTATAATTTATTGAGTATGTGTGATTGAGCGGTCGACAGGTACCGTTTCTTTGCTTCTATCCATTGGTTAAGACCGCAGCACCAGTAAAAGTATGTATTTGAGGGGTAAGCTTACTCCTGCAGGATTGTCAACTGTTTTATCAAAAATTGATGTATGCATTCGAAAGTACACAATAAATATACTGCCAAGATATCATCCTGATGGCCTATTTCCGTTGTCCCCCTCTGGCGGACATCGAGAAGAGATGTATTTGAAAAAAAACTTTTACCTGATATTCCGGTAACGAAATAGTATTGTATTTTATCATTCTAAGCGTAATTTGAAATGTGTTATGTGTAAATGGAAATTATTTTTGTTAGTGATTAATTGATTCATGTTAAATGTAGGCTATACTCGCCTGAAACACAGGTTTTTCCTAGTTCAGGCAAATGTTTATTTATTATCTATTTTACTGTAAACTTTGTAAATTGTACTATACTGCATTTCTGGAAAATAAATAATTATTATATTCTTTTCTCTAGTGGTGGACAAAAGTACAAAAGTGGGGGACAACGGGAATAGGCAATCCTGCTTAGGGGCGGCGACTGTGCTATACTCTATTCACCGAAACGAGCTAGTATAGCGCTCTCTCCATTCCACCTTTCCATACAAATGACAAGGACAAGAAAGGTGAACGCTCCGCCCACGGGGTCGTTAACCTGGCCTAAAACTATGAGATCCGTCCATACTGTGTAGACATGTATAAAAACAACAAGGATAATATTTAACCAGGTAATATTTTGAAAACTTAAAACAAAAATTATGTTTAATTTTATAAGCACTGTAATTTAAGTAAAACATTTAATTTACTTGTGCATTAAGTTCTAAAAAGTAAGAAAGTAATAAGATTAAAGAGCTAAATAAAGATAAAAAGTTAAAAAGAAAAAGCTTTTTTTTATTGTAAAGAAACAAACCGTCATACAAAGAATTTGACTACAATGAAGTATAATTTATAGACCTATAGTTTCCTAGCTTTATAAAAATCAATACGACTAAATACTAACAAAAAAGAGATAACAATTTTTTTTTAATAAACAA
The DNA here is from genome assembly GCA_950108535.1 of Agriphila straminella. NCBI lineage: Eukaryota > Metazoa > Arthropoda > Insecta > Lepidoptera > Crambidae > Agriphila > Agriphila straminella. Next base: position 836,872 of record OX467303.1, on the reverse strand, counting down.
TTAACTAAAATTAAAAATTAATAGTTGTTTATACTATTATAATCTATTTTATTTAGTTTAAAATACAAAAGTAGTGAACGTGTGACGTCTGGATTGCACTAAACGCGAGAACTGACTAATTTTAACTCCTATGTGAGCGCGGCTTATGTGTAGTATCTTTAACCAATCATGGGCGAGATCTCGTTCTTCGTACTAGCTCGATTCGGTGAACAGGGGCCGTACTGGCTAACGCATCGAACTTCGAAAAGTCTGCCGGGTTTCAAATTAAAACAGATAAATCGAGCCCCAATAGGGATGTTGACTAATGAATAAAATAACGAAATACTAATAAAAACCGTAAACATATTAAACTTTTAGAGTAGCTTGTATACCTCTTGGTTTTATATATTGCATATTATTTGTTTTATGACCCTTCAAAGTTGAGTGGACAAGTCCATTTAAAAAGTATAAAATTTATTAAAATAAATGATACCTTTAATTAGTCCGTAAAATGTATAGCAAATTTGTCGAAGAAACCATTTTGATAAACACAATATTTAATATAGCTGCTGAACAAATTTCCTATGCGTTGAATACAAACTTGCAAGGCGTGACGTCATAACGTGCAAGCCATTAGTATGGAGCGTTTTTGATCGAGTCCATTTGTGTGCATTTCACACTGTGATATCTCGGGCAGTTTTCATGCTAGCGAATTAATTCTTTTACCAATGTTTCTTTTTTTGAGAGGTAATTTATGTAACATAAAATAAAATAAATAGTCAACATCCCTATTGGGCCAACATGACAACCCCAATTTATGATGTCACACCAACATTGATATCTTCCAAATAACTTCGGCAAATAGTACAATACAAAATTCTTTACTTCGATTTATCTGTTTTAAGTTGAAGCTCGGCAGACCCACCGAAGTTAGGCGGTAGGGCCCCAGAGTAATAGTAGGTACCTGGTGCGCTTGGGCGGCGTGGGCGCCTGCTTGCCGCGCCGGTTGGTGGGGCGGCGCATCTGCACGGCGCGCTCGCCGCCGCACTTCTTCAGCGACATCTGCGGCGTCGACGAGCCCTCCTGCAGCTGTTTCTCCACCTCTGTCGATGCAGTAAGGGACCGTACAACCACAAATACATACATACATATATGAATAAAAAAAACCGACGATTTCACACAGTATTGCTTGATTTATCGGATCCAAAAAATATTGTAGATAGTAGACTACTACAGTATGCGCAAAATAACTTGGCAGTTTTGAACTTCGCACGGAACGCTGCGCAGTAGACGAATACCACCGCTGCGCCTCGGGGCGCAAGCGGAAGCCCTCGGAACTATGGAACTCGACATGTACCCTGCGAAATATCACTTACAGTTAACTTCCGCGCCGCCAAGTTATTTTGCGCATACTGTACTTAGTTATGTGATTTACCGAAAAATGATAGCTAAAACTGATCTCGATAGAAAAAAACGTAAAGTGAGCTTCATTTTTGTAGTTTTTCAATGATGTGGCAACCATTCATAAACACACACTTCCCGAAATGTCCACTTCCTAAAAGTACCTTTTAAAAAAGCTCTTATTTTTTAAATTAAAAAAATATAATTCTAAAAAGATTTTTTTTTAATAATAGAAGTTAACCTTCTCCATATTTATATGATCCTGGTACTTTAAAATGTATCCAATCAGTTATACCTATCTGTTCTAAGAGTGTACATTTTGGGAAATGTACTATTACGAGAAAGATGCATTTTGGCCGGGTAATGTACATTTTGGGAAAGGTACTTTTAGGGAAGTGGACATTTTGGAAAGTGTACATTTTGAACCTAAGGGCGCGGAAGGTGTTGCTATTTATGCTGATTAATGACAGTAAATAAGTGGTGTACCGTCGTTGATGGAGTTATCCTGGAACATGTGCTCGAGCGCGTGGTGTATCTCGCGGAAGGTGGGGCGGTCGGCGGGCGCCCACTGCCAGCAGCCGCGCATCAGCTCGTACACCGCCGCCGGGCATCCGGGCGGGCACTCCATGCGGTACCCCTGCACCGACAACCCAAACTATAAGTTAGCGAAAAGTGAGCGAGCAGTGTACATGGTATCAGAGTTCGACCACGTCACACCTTTTTTTTTATTGCTTGGATAATTTCACCCACCGCCATCTAGCCCCAAACTAAGCAAAGCTTGTAATATGGGTGCTAGGCTAGACAACTGATATACTACTTAGGTACTTAAGAATATAGATAGTAACACCCAGACCCGTCACAGAAATTAAAATTCATCATTTCAATTTCTGCTTGGCCGGGAATCGAACCCGGGACCTTTTATACCATACCAAGAAAACCGTTCTTGGTATGGTATAAAAGAAACTTTACAATAATTTAAATTTAACTAATTAATTTAGTTTTTTTAATTAGTTTTAAAGAATGAAAGAACTATAGAAAAGTATTTAATATTTTTATAATTTGTTACGCAATAATTTCACTGAATAAATTTTCCTATTTGGACTTTCTTCTTGCATGAGTGATATAAAAGAGTGATCATGTCTGTATCCCTGAGTGCGCGTAAAACCCGCCCAGTCCTCTCGGTGATAATTAAGAACCGTAATTCAATGCAGGGCGCCGCACGCCGCGCTCAAAGTCCGCCCTCATTAGTACGACTACTGAAATATTTCAAAACTTGCCTCCATGAAAAGGATGAAACGTTTCTGTGAATCAAAACACAGCATAAGAGTTTATTAACATACAGCAAAACATTTAAATGATATTGAAGCAATCCCTACTAATATTATAAATGCGAAAGTAACTCTGTCCGTTACGCTTTCACGCCTAACTACTGAGCCGATTTTAATGAAATTTGGTACGGAGATAGATGGGATTTTGGGGAAAGACAGAGAGAATTTTGTATCAAATTGTTGTCTTCGCATGTTATGCTAGATAAAATTCATTTATAAAATTAAATATTACGAATATTATTCGCACGGTGCGGTAAAGAATGAGCAAATTGATTATACAAAGAACAACAAACACAACGAACACGTTCCAATTCAGTTCCAATTCCTGTAATCTTACTTGGGTGATTTGACTTGTGAAATAGTTTATTTAATAGAGTAATTTTAAGATAGGTAGGTATTTATATATTTATCTATTTATTTATTTATTTAGTTTTAACAGTGTTGAAAAGGAGTTGAAGCCAATATATTTTTGGACAGCACAGCTACAACGGCAACTCTAAGGCTCGTATTATAGAATCGAACTCAAATTCAAATCTCTGCTTGAGTACAGTTAGAAAGGAATGGTGCTATTCATCGCATATAGCGCCATCCTTTTCTAACCGTACTCAAGCAGAGATCTGAGTTTGAGTTTGATTCTATAATACCAGCCTTAGACCCCGTTAATTCCAGTAAAAACACTCTATTAGAAGTACATTGCCTGGCATGTTCGTTGATTTTAAACGAACGTCAAACACATCACGTAGTGTACTACTACTGGAATGTAAACGGGGTCTAACGTCGAACGACAACGCATCTGGGGGTCAATTCTGCAAATAATAATAATAATAATATAATATAATCGTTTATTTTCAGTCACAAACCAGGTAGTACATTATTCAATACTAAACTATCTAATTGACTAATTTAAATTAATTAAGTACACCTTGTTTATGAAAGACTGGTGCCTAACAAAGATATAGTATCTGTACTGCAGGTCACCAGGTCCTCCCCTTTCTTAGTGGGTTGAATCATTTAAAAGTAGACAAATCAATGTTACTGATGCTACCAGTTTAACTAGATGTTGCGTGATAAAAAATACACAGTAGTAAAAAAAAGAACAAAAATACTGAAATTACTAGTCTTTAGTTTGAGATTAGATACCAACCAATAAAGAGTATGAATTACAGAACAGATTATGAAATGTTAACGTCGAAATCGTGGTTCAATGGTATTTGAATGGTAATGCTTTTTGACACATTTCTTGTTTCTTAAACCCAACACCGAAACACATTGTGTTTCTTAAACCTAATTGTGTCTCGATTTTGGGCAAGATCTGTGTCAAAAAGCGTTACCATTCAAACACCATTGAACCACGATTTTGACGCTAACATTAGCAGACTTGACCCCTGTTTGGGGTCGAGTTAATGCCAACTGTAATATTAAAGGCAACTCGTTACTGAATATTCGGTGCATTTTCATTGCTTGACTGTTTTCGTTTCAAGTACTGTTCTATTAAATAATTTAAGGAAATTGATGGAGGGCCGCGCTCCGGGCTCGCTCGGCTTAAATACTTGATCGCGAGCGCCGCCGCCGCGGTGCACCGGCTCACGGAATATTCATCGATGACATTGGACACGGATTAATAACTGTTACAAAATATTGCATCACGTTAAAATTTTAATTCCTATCGAAATGTAACGCAAAAGAAAATGAGAAATATTTACTTTCCTTTACAAGATAAACGTGAGTTTTTGGGGTGAGAGTTCCGTTCGATGTCAACAAAATTTCCTCTTAGTATAAGAGGCTTCAAAGTCCAATACCGATAATGTGACCATTCTTGAAGTATACCCTTTCAAACAAAAAATAATCGTCTAAATCGGTTAATAAACAAAGATGTTATGTCCGAAATTCCGTAAAAACTCGTGCGATGGCAAGCTAAATAATTGATATTTTTTAGGATTATAAAAAAACTACTAGCCAGATCTCTGTATTTTTTTATGGGACCACACACGAACCATTGTTCTTTGAGATGAAAAAAGAATTGTATAAATCGGTTAACAACTGACGAAGTTATGTTAAAACCATAGACTTAGAAAAATTTCCGCTACGCTAAGTAGACGGACTATGGTGCTAGTGAGAAACCGATTCTTACGGCTTATGCGATGTGTGAGAAAGAGTTAAAAACAAAATGACAGCAGAACCTGGCTTGACTTCATTTATCGTCTTTTATCATCTTGTCAAAAAGCGTCCACTTGATTATTTTGTGATTTTGATCGCGATCGGGTCGATTTGGCTCTTATAACTATATAAATAAATAATGGTGTCGTTTTCTGTATTGAATTGTAATGTTACTTACGACAATATCCCAAATAAACACTCATTTCACAGGTAAATATGATCGTACAATTACCAATTTCATATTGCTTATTTTAGTTGAATATATTCCCAAACAAACTAAGTGATACACTAATAATTATCATGCTATTAACCGTCTATTTTCTAAATAAAAGCTGATTTCTAAAAATTATGTGTTAGATAAAAAGATATTATGTCCGTGAACTTGAGAAAATACGACGTTGAGATTGATCAAAAATTATCGATATCGATACTCATGTCGATGATTTCCAATATAACTTTGTTTGCCTTTGTGAACACTGATAGTTTTATTTAATGCTGCTTTTAACTCTATAACCGTACTCTGGGGTACAAATGAAAAAAAAATCATTAAAATCGTTTGCTATAAGACGCTTTATTCTGCTCGTGGGTGTACCACGAGTGGCAGCGAGACGCGTGGATACCCCCGCTAGTTGTCAGTTTTGTTGAAGAGTAGACGTGGTACACCAGCCAGCACCCCCAGGGTACAATCAACGTAAGTATTTTTCAATTTGAGATTTTTGCATTCACAATGCTATTTTTATACAATCGTCGTATTTTTTCTAGTATATTATTTAGTAACGTAAGTATTTTATAACGATTTTTTTTTTGTTATTTACATTTTAAGCGCATTTATATTGTTTTTTTGGTACCGACGAATATTATGATAGGTGGTGTGATAACCGTATGTAAATAATTTTATACAAAAAGTAGCGAACTGAAGTAAGTTATTTTTATTTTTTCAAGTAGGTTATTTTTATATTTATTTTGATACTCATTTTTTCCTTTTATTTACTGAATTGTTTTTTGTTTTCAGCTCTGAAATCTGGAAGGTATTATTTATATTATGCCCAAAGTCGGAAGATCGTAAATCTCGCAGACAGTGCTAGTGATTTTTTTATTTGAAATGACCTCAAAGGAAAATATGCCCAAAATTTTTTGTTACTCCGAATTATTAGCTTAAATTACTATAAGTGAAACTGAAATTAACGTTTAAGAAGCTTAGGTATGTTGATTTATAATAAAAGTTTCTAATCCTTTCGTTAATTCATTTTTTATTGGGGTACAGCCGTACCCCAGGGTACTATTAATTTAATTTTTATATGGGTACGGTTCTTCTAGGGTTAGCCGATAGTTTTCAAATAGAAAATTATACTTACTTAAGTACCAATTTAACAATTTTTCCAGTTTTCCTGTAAATCTATAGTGATTAACTAAGTTAAACTGGATAAAATTAATTAGGCTGGGAGCCTCAAAGGAGACCTTATGAAATTATTTAAATAAAATTGTGCGCTTCAGAGGATAATAATGACACCTAAATGTTTCATTGAAGTTATACTACTACTTTATTACAATGATTAAATCTTGTTTGTGTTTTATTTATCAGAGCTATACATTATGGTTATCGACAACCCAAAATGGACCTGAGCGCATCTCTAAAATTCACGCACACGTTTAAAAATTTACAAACACTAGCTCATGTCACTTTTGGTGTCGCCGCCAAGCGAACTCTGTCCGTTTATTCGAGTGGAATATTAAGTTTATGGTTAAAACATACATAAAATAAAAATAAAAAAAAATACCGTCGACTTGAGAACCTCCTCCTTTTTTTGAAGTCTGTTAAAAATCCAAACTTATTCCCCGGATTATCTCGAAAACGTTGCGCTTTACGACTTTATATCATAAGATATTTTTTGATTGTCTATAGATCCGCGGTCCGTCTGTAGGTAAAAAATATAGCGTAACTACTATAATACGAATAACCAAATGGCTGGATTGGTCTTTAGGGCCCAAGGACAGATTTAAGAAGTAGAGTACATTTTTTCAGTTTCAGTTTTTGCTCATATCTCGAAATGTACGAATAGCATTATGATTCATTATTTTGACAAAAGTTTCTACATAAAATTGTAGCCCCCTCTACAGCCTCAGCACCTCTCCCCCAGCGGGGCTATTCACGATTGTCGGAAATCTACCCGAAAGCATTCGATTCGAATCAGTCTCCGTTCCGATAGATTCGAAAACTGCTATTCACAAATACATTCGACTAGCATTCTACTCGCTATCCGACGTTGACTTTTTAGTCATTGTGAAATGCATTTACAAAGTTTGTAGCTTTTGGTAGAAATGATAAAAAATAAGTTCGATAACATAACATTGATATTTTTAAAGTTTTACGTAATAAATTACTAAAATTAACATTGAAATTTCACAAGATTTATCCTATTTATCTAAAAAAAACTAACAGTCATCATTAATCTGCGATATTTAATATATTATAATATATTTCATTTTACATGGTAACATTCTTTGTAAACGTAACGTAAAGAAACGTAGAGGTTATGTTTTGACTTTTTGTGTTTGTTTACTCACTCACAGAGAAAGAAAGCAATACTTGTGTTTACTTAGTTAAAATTTCAAAGTGTTTTGTTTGTTTTGGAAAAAAAAGTGTAATGGAAAAATCAGTGAGTGATGAAAAATGCTTAGTTTTTATATTTGACCACAGTGGACTCAAAAATAATACCTAATATTTTTTAGAACCCTAAAAAATATTAGGCTCCTACGACCAGCGTCTAATTAGTCTCACTTTCATACATTTAATTTTCATAGAATATAACCTAGAAACTATAGGTACAGCACAAAAATTATAATATTATTTACTTACATCGATGTTTAGGGTCTCGAATGTTGTTAAATTTCAAGTTTTTTTACCTTTATTTATCACCTGTTATGTTTTTTTACATTCATTCTTACCTTCTTATATTGTTCGGATCTCTTTCCGATAGAAATATGCTCTCGGATACTAAATCGAATTCAATCGACAAAGTAATGTCAAAAATATTCGATCCGATAATCGTGAATCGCGTGTTTCGGGAGACTTTCCGATTCGATACGGAAAGTTGCTTTCCGACAATCGTGAATAACCCCCCTGGAGGACTTTTAGTATGTCAATCTGGATACCGCAAGGTATAACCCGCTCCTCTGCCCCGGCGGATACGTCACGCGTATGTACGTCAACCCCTTAACGTACATATTCTGCGATCACCGCTACCGATCGACCCGCTACATCACAACTCAGCGGACTACAAAGGAGGGAGAAAATCTTCTCGGCCCTGTCACTAAGGCCTCAGCACCACGGAGACAGGAAGAGGACGGCTTTAAAAAGGTGGAGAAGAAGAAGAAACCCGCCCGCCGTAACCTTTGTGGCACCGCCCCGACTGGACACAATCACCTGCTGCGCCCGGCTATTCCGACGACGCTGGTGTACGTGTCCCGCCTGCATTACTCCACTAAACCAGAAGATCTCGAGGAGTACATCCGAATAAAGTCCAAATATACTCTGAGGGTCCAACGGTTGGAGTCTCGCAACAAAGTGAACTTCAACTCATTCGTGGTGAGGGCACCGACCGAACATCTGAAGACCTTCATGAATGAAGATTTTTGGCCGAAGGGTGTCCTGTTCCGTCGATTCCGCGGCCGGTTACCGGACACTGCGTTGCGCAACACGTCGCCGTCAATACGTGATAAAGTGTAAATATAAGATTTTTATATTATGTATGTATGTTAAAGTATGTCAGGTATTTTTACCATCGCCACTTAAAAAAGTGCGTCTTATTCATTGATAACAGTGAATAAAACGCGTTTTTATTCACCGAGTGAATAAAAATATTTTGAATTTGGAACAAGCGCGCATCGTATGAATTGGGTACAAAAAAATAAAAGGTGCTGAAAGTATGAAGCTATTCCATAGATAAAGATATAGTTCTACAATTAAATGACAAAAATAATCCCGCCAATTTTATTTAGGTTCTTTTTAGTGTCTTATCTTTGGGTTCTTTTCTAAAAAATATCCCGCTAAATCAATTAGGTCCTTTTTAGTGTCTTATATTTGGGTTCTTTTTTATATATTTGAGGGAGATTAGTTGTTCAGTCTTGCATCAGTCCATTCCATCAGTCTGGTACGATCTTCAGTCTGTAAAAATTCAAAGTCTATACAAACTGATGAAGTGGACTGATGCCAGACTGATCATGTAGTTTCCCTCTTAGTTAGCTCGGTGGCGCAGTGGTTTAGCGCCTGGCCCAGCAATTGCGGAAGTTAAGCAACGTTCGCAAGGGTCGGTCATGGGATGGGTGACCAAAAATGTATTATCTCGAGCTCCTCCGTGCTTCAGAAGGCGCGTTAAGCCGTTGGTCCCGGCTGCATTTGCAGTCATTAACACCCACCAATTCGCATTGGGCCCGCGTGGTGGGTTATGGCCCGTCCTCCTTACCACCCATAAGGAAGGCCTGTGCCCCACAGTGGGGACATCAAAAATGCCTGATGGACAACTATAAATACTATAGGTACCTACTGCTTTTTTTTTTCTCGCAGTCAATGGTAAAAAGTAGAGTACACAACTCGTGAAAAAAAAATTTCATCTCGGTCCTTTGTATCCTTCGCTGCTCTCGGGATCCAACTTAGTCCCTCGAACTAAATTTCCTCTTTTTTCACTTGTTGTATAATCTACTATTATTGTATGGGCCATTGATGCCTGAAATAAATGGTTAAATAAATAAATAACTGTACTAATTTATAAAACCACAAATTTTCCCCTGATTGCCCATATTCGGCTTAATTTGAGTAGGCTATAACAATAATGGCTGGATTACGTGTTTATTATGGGATGGATGACTTAAGACAAAAAGATAAGATTTCTATAAAAAAGGGAAGCAAGTGATGATGCACCTCATGATAAACAGTTGAATTTGAAAAGCTGTTATAATGGTACTTTTACTTTCATCATAATAATATGCTATACATTACATTTATGGTGTTGATGGTGGAATTAAAATAGGTTGCAGGTCAGCGGACACCTTTATACCGAGAGAGTAAATAATACAAAGTGGATACATTTTAATCATGAATCGTCTTCTAACGCGGCAGTATAGTAATGTAGTTATGAAAACAAATAACAACAATCGTTTATATTTATAAACGCATGGCTCGCGGCTTAGTCGCTGTGGCCACAAAAATATGCAAATATACACAAATCGCTACTATTAGTTGTATCTCGGTGTTTGTATACATGATGATCTTATAGTTCAGGCGCACCATTTTCTGTTTAAAATTTAAAATATTTGGCGGAGGGTTTCGCTCGCCGCTTATAAGTCGCAACATTTTTTTAAGTAAATACTTTGGCACTAAAGCCTCGGTCTCACGTAGCGATTTATAGCTGCTATTTACTTCTTGCGATTACTATCAGCTATAAATCGCCGACACCGTGTGAGCGCTGTCGACTATATTCAGTTTTAAGCAGCTAAGAACCTAATTCGATTGGTCCTCGTAGTCTAGTAGTCACTATAAAATTTAACATTCTAAATATTACAGCGGCACTTTTTGATCAGCGATTTCTAGCCCGTGCACGCTCATACGAAGCTAATTGTTGCTGGCGGAAAATATCAGCTATAAATCGCTACGTGACACCGAGGCTTAATTAAAACTAGCAGGTATCGGCTGAAAATAGTAGCCAAATTGAGTGCAACTCGTCACGTACCTATATAAATTTAAATATGGCCAGTTTACTAATGTAAATGCAGTCCCTCGGCCCGGAGTTAAATAAAAATCAGATACCTTCGACGAGCTTGAAAATAAAAGTCTCCATCAAGGAATTAAACCTGCCAATGAATAGTTAAATCAAGTCCATCAGAGTGCATTAATATTTAGCGGTCTATAAATAAGTTTCCATTAAACAACGTAAAATGTAATTTTAATAAAATGAAATACTATTGGACAAAAGACTTGAAATAATTAAGCAAAGCGAGAGAACTACAACAGCAAGCGAGGAGAGAAATAAATGCATTGAATATTTTGAAGATAAACATACAAATGCTAATATTTAGTTTGAAAGATTTCATGAAAAAACAAATATTATAAAATAATTATAATGATAAAACAAAGGAGCAGCCACCCAATCTTAAAACGTTAATCGGACAAGAAACTAATAAATAAATTCACGAAAGAATCCCAACATACAATCGGTTGTCCATTAGTTCAAGCGGGATATTTTGAGAATACTTAATAATGTAAGTATTTGTTGGAAAGTTTTGTGATTTCATAACGATAGGGAATACAATGGTTACCGCACGAAATTCAGTTTCCCACCCCTGCCAGAGACAATATAGGGAACTGGTTTCTTTCCACCGAAGCGTAATATTTCGGAAATGGCGTACGCAAACTCTACTAATAAATATTCTAAATGAAATCAAGTATGTTTTGTTCTGCTGACAAAATTCTTCTACTTATTTATTTTATCTCACCCAAGGTTGCCTGGACGAGATTGCTATGTAGCAATAAAGCCGCCTTTTGTATGTTTTCTTTTTATATTTTTTGTTTCTTTCTGTTATTTGTTTGGTCGTGTGCAATAAAGCTATTTTTATTATTATTTATTATATTAAACAAACAACATTTTTAAAAGTCCATTAAAATAATAAATTCAGAGAAAATTAAATGATTAATGCTTATTTTTGCACTACCACTTAGTTAACTAGCCATACATTATGTGGTGCCTACAACTAGCGAATTACAAACGCTAAGTTTAACACAATAGAGGATTATCCAATGGTGGCCATTCAATGACGATTGTTAACACTTTGTAAATTATAATTATGTAACATATAATAGCACCTTATAGAAGCAAGATTATACATATAACATTACAACTGACTTATTATTTTTCTACAAGAAAGTTTGCATAATAATTGAAGGATGACACACATTTTGAAGGATATTAATATTAAACATAATAACATTGGCCGGAAGGTAACGAGAAGCATTGAGAAAAAATAATAACTCAAGTGATTTATATCATCGATTCATCAGGTAAAATAACTAAATTGACAGAGCGAGCGCCATGCGTCTCTGCTTCAGTTTGGGCAAAAATGCTTTAGTACCGGCTGTATGTTCTCCTCTACAGGGCCCGTACCAGCTAACGAATCGAACTTCGGAAAGTCTGCTGGGCTTCAAATGAAAACAGATAAATCAAACCTCAATCAGGCTAAAATGGCGAACCCCAATTCATGATGTCACACGAACATCGATATCTTCCAAATAACTTCGGCAAATAGTACAATACGAATTTCCGCATTTCGATTTATATGTTTTAAGTTGAAGCCCGGCAGATCCGCTGAAGTTCGAAATGTTAGCCGGTATGGCCCCAGGTCGCGTTCTCAACCGACTCGTATTGGGCCCGGTTATAGACCATTCTCCTTCTATATCCGTAAAGAAGGCTCGATTATCGCCGTTACTGGGGCGCCCCTTAAAGATGGACAAAGATGATGATCTATGGCGTACACATACCACGTAATGTGATGGCTACTATTTCTTTTAAAGTCATATTTCTTCAGGGGATTTTTTTTAAATAATTGATAAAAAAAGGAATGTTATAATGTGATGCATTGTTGGTGCATACACACCCTGTGTTACGCTTGCGTCACCGCTGCGCGCGGCGGGTATAAACGGCGCGCGCGCACGTTGCTTGGTTAGTCGAGCGCCCGAGCGCAACTTGTAACTCAGCACGTCTTTCGCACCGGGAGCCACCATGGTCGGACTTAAGATCTTCGTCGTCTACTTCCTCCTCCTCTCCGTTACGGTCCTCGGTGAGTTTCAAAGCAGGATACCAGCCCTTATGATTTAGGTCAGAAATTGCATCAATGGTTCAAAAACTTCTTGAATTGTTTTAAAATCACGTTAGTTTTAATATGTTATTGGTATACTGATACATAAAGAAATAGAGCAGACACAACTATATAAAAACAAGTCCAACCCCAAGATAATTCGCATCTGTAATCATTCTATCGTAACAATATAATATAACATTATATTTTTTCCTGAATATTTATTTCAATTATTGTTCGACTGATCTTTTCAACTGAATAACAGTTTGAATAACCTACATTTTTTGCGAAGTCAATTCGAGATGATTCTGATACATAAATTATTGAAAGAACTCTTTAGAAACAGTCGTTTTTAGCAGAGCCTCCGTTGGATTTGTAAAGTTAATAAAAGCCCTGAGAATTGTAAATAAGGAAGCTTTTGTGAAATAGCCACATTGTGGGGCGCTCGCGCACGTTCCGTCCGATACTAAATAGTAAACATGACCACTAAAATTACCGAAACAAACCGCCACACGAGCCGCTCTATATGGAGCTCATATCAAAGTCAGAAGACCGCGCAAAGCACAATAGACCGTCTACTAGAACCGCAAACAAAAATTGTGCCAGCTTTCATTTTGAAACATGGTGAACAAATACCCAAAAATATCTGAAACGCGAAGATAGTTGTTTCCGTGTATTTTCGTGTCTCAAAGTTTGCTGTTACGCAGGGAAGCACAAAAAGGCTAAGCCGAAAAAGTTCGTGTCGCCCACGACCAAGGGCATCCAATGCTACAACTGCCTGTCGTTCGACCACCCCGGCTGCTGGGACCCCGACCACCCCGACTACGCCAACGTCACGGTCAGTCATCACTACTACTATTATTGTGATTCCATAAACAAAGTCATCATATATATAGATAGTTCATGCCTCTTCCTAAATACAGTGGTGGACAGATAATAAGAAAGAACATCGATTTTCATACAAACGAGGTAGAAACCTTGGATCTCGGACAGCGATTGATCGAACCTATGTCAGCGGGCGATAATTAAAAACAAAAAGCATCTTATATCGTCATGAAAATAGAATCAAATGCACGTAGTTACAAGATTGAGGTGACCTTATTTCAAATTGTTACTCCAGACCATACCATGGTACAAAATATGCTGCGCCAGGTATGATGAGACAGAGGAAGACACGTGGGTAACTCAGGCTTACGTGAACTCCATTGAAAATTGCGTTCATTCATCTTTAACTTGACCTGTTTCTTTTGCTAACAGAAACAAATCACAATTAAAATACACAATAATAATTTTGTAATAAGTGTGACAGAAAAAAGTCCATCATTCTTTGCTTGTTACTTTAAAGTCGCGTAACTGGATAGTGACGTAAGCTCGTGTTACTCCCGGAATGCCAGACCTTGTTTTGGACCATGCTCTAGATAAAATGGTTTTGTATGCACCATTACCAACCAGGAATACAGCACTGTCTGGTTTGCTTTCAACTGTATAATTGTATGAGAATTACTTCTCGCTCTTTTAAAAAGAACTGGAACAACTATTTTTTTAAATTATTTTCTGAAACTTTACATATCATGCCTCTACAAAATAAACCAACGACTTCAAACTATAATAACAGACAAATTGAGCGAAGGGGAACTGATTTCAAAGCAGTTTCCTATTACTGTCAAGTTATTATTAATCGGTGAATTTCCACATTTGTCACGCCGAACAGCGCAGCAGTGCTAGGCTGATTCTATGTATGAATGAAATTGTGAGCTCATGGAAACCAGAGCGGTATGTAAAACATAATGTAATTCGATTTCTAGGTGCCGAACATCGACTGCTACATCCCGGGCATGGCGTTCCTGTGCATCGTGATCACATCGGAGTCGGCCAAATTGGGTGAGCACTCCACGCCGCCTCACCGCGCGTTAAGGCAGAATTCCCAACATTGTTAATTAATACCCCCAAACGGTTCGTGTGAAATTCACATCGGATAGAATTCAATTATGGGATATCCGTGAAAATGAAAACATTTTAAATAATTTAATCGGATTCTGAACCGTTGCGGTTTCTGCAACAACTGTGAGATAAAAATTGTTTTGTTTGGAGTTATTGCGGGAACCGCGCCAAACACTGCCTGGGCTGGCAGCACCCAGGGGACGCCGCGTCCGGACAACTTTCCATGATACAAAGTTGCACTGTGCCGCCCGTGAATAAGTGACCAGATATTGCCATACAAAGCAATCGCAGATTCCTCACGATATACACAACATAATAGGAGTTGTTATTATTGATGTAAATAGCGATGTGACACTGATATATTTTTTCAAATAATATATGTGTACAGTAGAAAGATCCAAACAATATTGTTTAGCGTTATGACATGAATGTAGGTAGACGATGTTGCTATTGTTTGAATATCAAAAATACTTGTCAATCGCTGTGAAATATCTAACTTAGACTCTGTTAGAATGTGATGCTGTCACTTTCATTCTTAACAATATTGTTTCAAAGAGCAGCATCACATTCAGTGTCTAAGATAAACAGGTGTTTACAAATCTTTAGTAATAACACCGATCGTGTTTACTGTTTAGTTGAAACCGGGCAAGACATCGGGCCCGTGCGCGCGCGCACCTGCGTGCCCGCCAAGGACTTCTCCAAGAAGACCGTCTCCTACTCGATGTGCAGCAAGCTCAGCAAGGAGCTGTCCGCCTCCGAGATCTTCTCGCGCATCGCGGTCATCCGGCCGCAGTGCACGCTCTGCAAGAAGCACCTGTGCACTGACGCCTCGCACTGCTAGGCCCTCCCACCGCGACCCACGGACATCTACGTAGGGGTCATAGTCAAATCTCGAGTTATCATCCGGAACTGTGCTGAGAGTGCCCTTAGAACTCTATGCTAAGCGAGCACGTTTTACGATAAGTGATACCATACTTTCGTTATGACACGCAATTGTTAGTTTTTATTTAATTATACAAAATTATATTGATGTTTTCAGAAAATTTCACGACAGTCGATTCACAACCGGTGTTTATTGTTATTGAATATGTTTATTTTATAAACATGACACTGACACATCTGAGATGTTTAATGTTGAGTTTGGAATTCGGACGCGTGAGTGACGCGAGGCAGAGTCACTTCGAATCACTTCTTGTAATTAGTCTAAAATGAGAAAAATCTATGTGAGCCTTCTGCCTTAGTAAATGTTACTTGAAGTGGCTCTGGGCTCCGATCTACGCGTTTCGCTATAAGTATTACCTATGTGTGTGTTGGACAAATACGATTGGATCAATTCACATACAATGCAATTAAATTGACAATCGGCGGCAACTTTACTCGAGTATGGCAAAGAATAAATTTTAAAGATTAAAATACATCGTTTCGTACCACAAGCGCTTGACTGAAGTTTGTCACTTCTGCTGTACATTGTTAAATTAATCGCATTTATAGTTTCTGCTTGTCAGATATAATCGACGAGTGTCACCATATCGTAACGTCGACGTCGGTATAGATAACCAGTAGATGGTGGACTTTGATTCGCAGCATAATACGCTGTCGGTATTCGTTTACATTCGTCACATTTCATCTGGTGGTGCTGTTTTTTAACCAAATATAATTTATCTCTTTCCAAAAATTCAAGTGCGTGTATTATCGCGTATATAACCGGAGTTAAGGAAGTTATGGTTAACTATTAATCTGATTGTTATGTTTGGCTGGGCCGCCGGGGCGCCCTTATCGACCCGTTATTGTTGCTCTTTATGTAACTACGCACTGTTTACTAAACTGACCATGAAATGCAAAATCGTATAGTACTTGTTTTGAAACTAACACACTTGTTGAGAAGTTGTAAGCTTAGGTTGATGTCAGCTTTGTTTTTATATTTCAATAATTTTAATAAAAGTTATTTTACCATTTTTGTGGGTTTTATTCACTTTTTAGGGTTCCGTAGCCAAAATGGAAAAAAACAGAACCCTTATAGATTCGTCATGTCTGTCTGTCTGTCTGTGTCACAGCCATTTTATTCCGAAAGCATTAGGATTACACAGTTGAAACTTAGTAGGTAGATGTATTCTGTTAACCGCTTAACGATTTTAACACAAAAATAAAAAAATAAGATTAAGGGGGGGGCTCCCCATACATGGAACTGAAACTGAAAAAAAAATTTTTCTTCATACCAATACGTGCGGGGTGTCTATAGATAGGTCTTCAAAAATGATATTGAGGTCCCTAAGACAATTTTTTCTCAAAGTCAACCGTTTGAAAGATAAACACTGCCAAAGGGGAAAAATGTGTCCCCCCCCCCTAACTTTTGAAATAGGTGAGTGAAAAATTTAAAAAAAATATATGCTATAGATCTTAATAAAAACTTTCACTGAAAATTGGTTTGAACGAGATATAGTAATTAGTTTTCGAGATATATCATATTTTCCAAAACCGCAAATATAACTTTGTCATTCATACCAACACTGTGAAAAACTAAGTTATTTTTACAGACGAAAAATCATAGTGGTATTAAATATGGTATGGTATATAAGGTAACTACGGAACCCTACGGCGCGTGGCCCGACACGCACTTGGCCGGTTTTTGTATTTAAGGATGATTAAATTCTGTAATGTTTTATACCTGCACATACATTGGAGCACAAGTACATTATGAGGTAAACCTTTAATCTGGTAGCTAATGGCGGTAATCGGATTACTTACTGCATGAGTTCGTTGCAGCTCCGATGGCCGTGTAACATCGATTATCTGCTTAAGTTAGCCATTTAAGTGCAAGCATTTGTAAAATTATGTCTATTAACCCAGTTGTTACTGAAACATTTTTTATCTCGTATCACAGCAGTTTTTTTAGTATTGTTACCTTGATGCATAAACTAAACATGAAAAAATTCAAAAAAAAAAAAAAAATTCAGGAAAGCCAAAACAATGTCAAACGATCATTGTGCCGATTGGTAAACAATAAGAAAAAGTTTTCCGCTCATTTATATTTTTAAATTGAGGATATTCCTTATACTTATTTTTGTTTTTTATAACGATCGGTCGTTATAAATGGGGTTCTTTAATATGTGGTTCTTGAAAGCACTACACTTTTTAGATCCATAAGCAATTTTATTTATATTGAGCTAGGGTCAGATTTATTTGATAAACAACTTCTTTTCAGAGGATGTGGTCACAGTAATCCCGTAATCAAATGCAAAATCCTATTATTTTTATAAGGTACCTACTTATTTATTTTTACTATTGTGCCTCGACGCGGCCGAAAAATTTAAAAAGAATGTAAAAAAACTAGCGTTTTAAGTTTAGCAAATAATTTGTGAAAAGAGACTCCTTAGCTACACAACAACACAATTTGTTGTGAAGTTGTGAAAAACGTCAACATTACGGCATGGCGGTCAAAGATGATAGAATACTCATTGATGGGCAAAGTATAATACGCCTAATTTCGAATGTCGTCAATTATCTACTGCTTTGTAGATTGTCAACGTTCTTTCAAACTTAGACGGGTTAAAAATTCGCTTCCGTTTCATACATCGTTTTTTACTGTGATAGTTGCGCCAGGCTGGAATGCACTTCTCGTCTGCTTCCGCATCTTTAAACATCATTTTGTAAAACTGTGCCATTTCCATGATATTGTCTCTACATTGTCTTGTCTGTGAATAGAACTGGGACCACGCGGGCTAGTCCCTAGGTTCCGGCGCTCGCCGATCTTACACGAGTACACATTGCCTGTTCTGACAAGTTCCATCGAACCGCCTGCCCCAGGGATATCGGATCACTTTGACCTTCTACCCAATATTACGTCGGATTAAGCAAAACTTTGCTGATAATATTTACTTGGACCAATATACCATAATGTTATAGCCATATTTAAGCTATAAGGTTCATATTTGTGTAACAGTGGTAAACATGATATTGTTATTTTGTACTAATTAATAAGACGGAAGTTTTTTTTAAATCAAAATCCAAAGTATAATGCGTGAGAAAATCAACTGTAATATTGAAACTTTTCTCTCGCGTTTTTTTCTCGTGATATAGTTGGTACTTGAAGTTAGCACGCATCAGCTCCCGCCGAAAACGCTCTATACAAATATGTGACGTCACTTATCACGTTTCAGTGTGTTTCAGGCGCGTTTAATATGGAGTTAGCCAAGAACGTTCAATTATCTCCTTAAATTTTACGTTTAAGTACATATGTGTCATACAAAATATTATTTCTTATTCGATATTCTATCCAACTGTTAAGTGCATTATATCCGAAAATGAAAAAACAAATCGTTATTTTCCTCTGATTTCATCGTGTGATAAAACTAAAATAATACTTTTTTTTCTGTTCCATAATGTTTTTACAAGTGTCCGCAGCGATCAAGCTCAAATTTATCAAAATCGGTGACTTATGCATATTCCCTATTGTTCACTATGAACTATGATATCAAAGCAAAATTATCTCATTAAATGCAATGTGTGTAGTATTTGCCGAATACAACTTTAGTGTGTACAAATAAGTACACACTAAAGCTGGTACACGCTAAAATATATTGTGTAAAAGCTAAAAACCTGTGAACCCACGTTGTGCCTACAACAGCGAGTCACGTGCTAATTTTTAACCTTAATATGATTTCAGCAATAACAATCTAATACAAGATGGAGCGTTTTAATAACGAAGTTATTTTAACCACAGAGTATTGAAGTATGAGAGCAACTAAAAACGGATTCCCAAACTATTTTGGGCAAGAGACCCCTTTTCCAAAGTAAACTAACTGAGGGTCAAGTCTGCTAATGTTTTCGTCTAAATCGTATTTCAATTGTGTTTGAATGGATGAATTTTGACACAGTTCTTGTTTCTTAAACCAAAAATCGAGACACAATGAGTTTCCGTTATGAGTTTAAGAAACACAATGTGTTTCAGTTTTGGGTTTAACACCTTAAACGCCACCATACAAACATATTTTTTACAATTCATGAATGAAACACTAAAAATAAATTAACAAAAATAAAAACGTTTGTAGAACATTTAAGATTTCATACACAATATCAAAAATAAACGAAAATTTCCTTTGGGGAAAAAAGAAAATTAAAAGTTAATTTTAAAATTGAGGTCACGCGGCGTCTAAGGTGTTAAGAAACAAGAACTGTGTCATTTCCATTCAAACACAATTGAACTACGATTTTGACGAAAACATTAGCAGACTTGACCCCCTGATACCTCAGACCCCCATAATCAAATTACTTTAATTAGCTTGCTTCCATAAGAACTCGATCAATCGCTGAATCTATAAATTCATCTGACGCAATCAATAGCGCATGCCTTAGTGCCATATGTAATAAAAAAGTGCATGTTTTGGAGGCAATCAATATTGCATGAGTTTGACGTTTGTTGATTTGAAAGTTTGAAAGGGTATGCGCACGGTTTTCTAGGCAATATTGCATGCGTCTGACGCAAGTTGACTTGAAAGCTGAAGCGACTCGGTGAAGACAGACCATATCACGATGAAACTTCTCCATCCTGTTTATAATGAAGTGAATATCAGTGATATTTATCTTTAGAAATTATGAGTGGTCTTTGAGCTACTGTAGCAGAACGTTGAGAACTATTTAGTAATCCTGTGGCCGATGTTATTCGAGTGGTTCTGCCTAACTTAAGCTGATGCTGTTTTACGAAGTCAATTATTGAGTCTCGTCTTTATTTAGCAGGACTCTCTGTGGCATACGATATTCCTTTCCCGTTTGGCATAAAGCTCAAACTGAGGTTTTGTAAGTCCTTTTTACCCGACTGCAAAGAAAGGGTTATGTTTTTCGCGCGTATCTTGTAAGTATGTTTGTATGTAATATTCTTTATTACATCATATCTTTCAAACGGCTGAACGGATTCCTATGATTAAGATATCGTTAGATTTGTCTTGTCAGCCCAAGTGTTCTTAAGAAGGTGGCGTTATAAAAACCAACATGGCGGCTGTACGGTGCTATTATACGTAGTGAAAAAAAATTTTTTTTTTTTAATACTGCGATATGAGTGTCATTTTAAAGGGCATATTATAAGGATTTCAAAAAGGTATATCATGACATGACCGTAATATATAATGACTAAAAAGAGATAAATAAAAAATAAATTAATAAAATTAAAAAACCCGCCTGCATAAAAAGACAAGTCAACTGAAAAGATGGAAACAAGATTAAATATTAAAGGCAACATAATAGCATGCAGTCGGAGGCATATAATTCAAATCATTTCTTTATGCATGCCTCCGACTGCATGTATTATTATGACAATCTTGTTTCCATCTTTTCAGAAGGCGGGTTTTTTATTTTTTTCATTTATTGTATACCCGCTCGGATGACAGAACATCAGAATTATTCTTACATTTAATAAATGGATAACTAACAAAGTCATATGAGGGACAAGAATAAAAATACAAATAATTATTAAATTAATAATTTTAATGCAAAAGTTATAATGTTAAATGAAAATGAATAATACTGGGAAAGTTTAAATGGGACGGATTTTATTGCTGTTACGGTATTCATATTGTGCCAGGGTTTAATAAAACTTTATAACAAAGACATATTATCGTTTTTTATATGCTAGTCATGCGGTCTTTGACATTCTATTTCTATGGTCGGTAGTCAAACACTACACCTACCGCCACCCTTATATAAGCTGTGACATTTCTCCTTTAGCCTGTCAATACACTGTCTTTTGATGCGATTATGAATTAGATAAGTGAGTCACTCGGTTCCTACATTGTAATTAAAGCGACAGGACTCTACAGGAACAAACGCAATGTTAGCCAATTGCTTTCACTTGTTGTTTACATAAAACCGGCCAAGTGCATGTCGGACTTGACTTGAAGGGGGCGAAGGGGCGGGGCTAATCTGTGCTTCGTATTTGACCGAAAAATTAAGGAATTGGAAAATAATAGGACAGGGAGGGAATTTAAAAGAAAAATCTGATTTACCAATATATTGGCATTTGTTGATAAAAATACGATTTTCTTTTTGGTATATTTTTATAACGGGTGTAACAAGACACTCAACGAAGCCGAAGTCCACGCATTCCGCCCATCATCAGGATCATTTTTGTCTTTTAGACTATACCTGGGAAACCAATAGCTACGAAGTTATGGAAGGTCAAAGTCAAAAAAAAAAATTCTAAATTTTTATGAAATCTTTTTTTATTTGTTATTTCCTAATTTTTGTCTACATAAACATTATGAAAATTTTATGTATTTCGTAACAAACAATGACTTCATAACGTCAATACTCAATATTTTATTAATTAATTATTAATAATTTGTTTCATCAATATTCAGAATCGTTTCTCTTTAATCGCTTTAGTTACTTACTACGAATTGAGTCTAGTGACTCAATGTGCGGCAGCCGATGTGTGCGTTGTCTCGCGTTTCGGTGCGAACTGATCCTAATTTGTACGGCATTCGGGCAGGGCACGTGGGAGGAAGACGGCAGTCGTCCGCGCAGCGCGGCGGGGTCGGCGCGGGGCTCGCGGCCGCCCTCCGTGGCGTCCGAGCGCGCGCACTCGCCCTGGGTCGACGTAGTGTCCGGTACGTAAGGTGGCAGTGTCCGGGCAGCGCGGCGGGGTCGGCGCGGGGCTCGCGGCCGCCCTCCGTGGCGTCCGAGCGCTTGCACTCGCCCTGGGTCGACGTAGTGTCCGGTACGTAAGGTGGCAGTGTCCGGGCAGCGCGGCGGGGTCGGCGCGGGGCTCGCGGCCGCCCTCCGTGGCGTCCGAGCGCGCGCACTCGCCCTGGGTCGACGTAGTGTCCGGTACGTAAGGTGGCAGTGTCCGGGCAGCGCGGCGGGGTCGGCGCGGGGCTCGCGGCCGCCCTCCGTGGCGTCCGAGCGCGCGCACTCGCCCTGGGTCGACGTAGTGTCCGGTACGTAAGGTGGCAGTGTCCGGGCAGCGCGGCGGGGTCGGCGCGGGGCTCGCGGCCGCCCTCCGTGGCGTCCGAGCGCGCGCACTCGCCCTGGGTCGACGTAGTGTCCGGTACGTAAGGTGGCAGTGTCCGGGCAGCGCGGCGGGGTCGGCGCGGGGCTCGCGGCCGCTCTCCGTGGCGTCCGAGCGCACGCACTCGCCCTGGGTCGACTCAATGAGCACGCACATAAACGTTTCCTTTCAACTCGTCTGCACGCAGCTGTGTAGCATACACTCGCAGGCGCGGTCATTTGTACGCGTTACATTGC
The DNA here is from genome assembly GCA_950108535.1 of Agriphila straminella. Taxonomy (NCBI): domain Eukaryota; kingdom Metazoa; phylum Arthropoda; class Insecta; order Lepidoptera; family Crambidae; genus Agriphila; species Agriphila straminella. Next base: position 813,986 of record OX467303.1, on the reverse strand, counting down.
GTGGTAATGTATGCAATGCTTTTTTTACACCAAAAATTAAAATCGTTTCCCTGCAATAATTTTGAACAGAAATAATCCTGATGATGGGCAGAATACGTAGACCTCGGCTTCGTTGAGTGTCTTGTTACACCCGGTATAATATCTCTAGATACGCCCATGACATTGTCTACATAACAAGCTCTAAGCAATGATACCCAACTCGTTCGGGTACATTATTCTTACACGCTTAAACTTAATTTGTATGGGAAGCCCCCTTTTAAATACTTTAAAATATTTTTTTTACTTTACTGACTTGGGTCGGTCGGCAAGACACACTTTTGGTGCAAATAAAGATTTTAGCTGATAGAGCTTTGTGACAGACGACCGACGCACACACGACTGACAGCAATAGAGCTCCGTTTGTCCTTTTGGGTAAGAGTACGGAGCTTAAATCGCGTTTAAGCGCGTGACCTTCAATCGCTCGCCCGCATCAACGGCACTCACTATCTCCATAGTAGAATCAAATCTACTATGCTATCTCCCTCACGCAAAGAATATTTGCTTGGCCCGATGCGGTTCATACTTGTTTACTTACTTGGGTTATGCTAAGACTTGGGTACACGACATATTATGAGACAATAGAATATTGTATTACGTTACGAATCTATATAAGTAGTATTAATCATATGAAATAGCTGAAGCGAACTCAATTTTGTAGCACGCCAGACAAATCTCTGTGGTTTATGGTGTGTTTTTCAAATATTTAATTTGTATTTTGTTAATTAAATAAATAAAAAAAAAAAAAAAAATAGGAGGGCAACCACTAAACCTTACCTTCTCGAGCATGTGGTAGACATCCGCCAGGTCGACGCCGGGGTAGGGCGACATGCCGTACGTGGCGATCTCCCACAGCAGGATGCCGAAGGCCCACACGTCCGACTTGGTGCTGAAGGTGTTGTACGCGAGCCCCTCGGGCGCGGTCCACTTGATGGGGAACTTGGCCCCCGCGTGGGCCGTGTACGTGTCGTCGCGCATCAGCCGGGCGAGCCCGAAGTCCGCCACTTTCACCAGGTGGTTCTCGCCGACGAGGCAGTTGCGAGCGGCCAGGTCCCTGCGGGTGATACCCTTGTTATATCTCACGAATACGGTTCGGCGTTGTTAGGTGTGCACATGTACATTATTTTTTCAACACACTTGCTCGTAAAGTGAGCCCTAATACATCGCTTTTAGGGCCATAAACCGAGTTATAACAAACGCGTGCAATAATATATAAAACACTAGTCGTAATAGAATTAACCCTACAAAGTTAAATTAGTACCTTACTGCAAGTTCTAGGCGAGTAAACAGAGCATTCCCAATTTAGCCGGGTAATACAGTTATTTTTTTAGTAACAACAAAGAGGTTTTATGCTGCTGAAAATTCATATACATTTTTGGAATAAATAAATGTGCAAGTCCATAATTAAGTCAAACAAATATTAATTATTATCAAATTATTCATAATTCACAATATTTTGTTATAAAATATTAAAATATTTGCATTTTATCACTTAAAAATATAACTTTGAAGTAGGCTGCATGCTCACTCATCCCTTTGTTCGCAAAATATTCTTGCGTTGGGCGTGAGAAAAAACAAAAAAAAACTGCGCGCCATTTCCCATAATTATCATATTATTTTGTTTTTTGTCGTATTTGTTGCTGTGTGGTAAAATACTTGTTTTTTCCACGCAAATGTGTTGAAAAACGTCGTATGAAACTCGTGAGCTCTTGCTTATTGCACACTCGGCTGAGTTACGCCCTCGCCCGCGGCTCGGGCTGCAACCCACAGCCTTGTGTGCAATGAGCAACCTAAGCTAACTTGTCTCATAATGTACTATAGTACGAGAGCGTGCAGACGCACACTAATTGCCGATTTCACCGTTCACAATAGGAACCGAGTTCAACTTGATCGACGTTCAGTTTATGCCAAATTTATGGCGGATTCAGTTTAAGCGCGTGATCTGAGGTTAACTCACATTGAGCGGGTTCAATTTAAGCGGTGAAATCGGCTCTAAAACAATGTGCATGTGAACGCCTACGGTTATTATTTCTACGCTCTGTAGAATATTTGCATTTCTATTCTATGCCAAATATGAAGGCCGACAGTCAAAATATAGCTTTTCTTCTAAGGAATAGTCAGATTAACAAATCCAATGCCATTCATTATTCTTGAGTTAAATCCATTAACATTTTATTTGAAACTGGCAACATTCTTCAAACGTTGTCACTGTCAGTCACTCGATGCGCAGTGGGGAGGAAGTGACAATAAATACGGTGTCGGAGGGCGTAGTTGCTCATTCGGTGTTGGTTTACGCACGATCTAACTCCTGAGGATGCTCCGGGTTGGGGCGAAACACGTGTAGAGTAGCCTAATTGGTGAAGGTGCAAGGTGTGTTGCTGTCTTGCTAAATGCAGGTATTGTGCACTTATATTTTGTGGTGTGCATGTGCATATTCTTGCGGGCGGGCGGGCGGTGCATCTTGCATATTTTGTTTGCGGAAGTAAGCTACATATATTTCTTTTTTATAATGGTTTGGGACTTCCGCCAAGTGACGCCTGATTCAATCAAATACCATTAACATAGATAATACTTTGCTTTGCAGAAGTTCACTATCAAAAGCGGACTTTCAATTTAGGCATCGTGAATAGGCTAGTTGACAAAATTTCAATAACTGCTTAATATTTTAGCTTATTAGGCATTTTATCGAAAAAAAGGTTTATTTATTTTTAGTCGAGCGTTTACATTATAAATTTCGCGTTTTAAAAAACCAATTTTAATTTGGTTCCAAAACGCACAAGACTGTCATGGCGTCTTGAATGACGTTACGCCGTGCAAAACAAACTAAAGAGCGATCGTGTCTTCGTACGTTATAGCTAGTTTTTATCGTTTAAAAATGAATTTCTCATATTATAAGTACTGTATAGTGCCCCAGTGTGATAGCACGACTATAAAAACGCCAAACCAGTTATTTATATATGTTCCAAACAATGGAGAAATACGGAAAAAGTGGCTAAAACTTGCGTTCGGTTGTGGTTAGGTTGCACTCGGAGTGTAGGTTTGGAACGCGCCTCCGGTAGTGATACTCGAAACGTCAAAGACAAGATTGGAGTTTCGCACGGCGTGACGTAACGCTTTCTGATTGGTGTTCACTGTCACGTGACTAAAGGTTTCATTTTACGAAATTTATTTTTAAAAAATATTATTAATCTTTAACGCTTTTAGTAATTAAAATTGTTTGTTATTTTCTCCATAATATAATTAATCATTATAAACCCCTATCCATTATATTTATTCTTAATGGAAACAAGCCTATTGTAAAATGGAGTACTACGACTGACTTCTGAGCTTCACGATTCGTTTCAAGCTAAAGTTGAATAATCTAGTAAAATAGCGCGTAAGTGAAATAACGACAGAAATATTTTAAAAACTTGTATAACCATGACTTTAGGGTAATATTCGAGTTGCGCGCGACAAACAGCGTGATAGTTTGTCCATCAGCCATTTTTAATGTCTCCACTGCTGGGGCACAGGCCCTCCTTATGGGTGGATAAGGCCATGACCCATCACGCGGCCCCAATGCGGATTGGTGGGTGTTAACGACTGCAAATGCACCCGGGACCAACGGCTTAACGTGCCTTCCCGAAACACGGAGGAACTCGAGATAATACATTTTTGGTCACTCATCCCATGTCCGACCCTTGCGAAAGTTGCTTAACCTCCGTAATGGGGTCACAGAATTGATCCCGCTTGGTGGCGCCACTGCTGCTGCTGCTGGAGACCTTTGTACGGGCATTTACTCCCCATTTTCCCGTTAATTTTAAATTATATCAAAAAATGGTTGATAGTTACAATAAGACGCTGGACAGTAAATTAATTAAAGATCGAATTGAAGAAAAAGAAAACCAAAATGTGTTGGAAGATAATTAGATATTTACGAAAATTCGCTTCCGACATCCAAAAATTAGTACAAAACAACAAAATTGTGAATCAACAAAATTATCCTGCCATTGCTGGGCCAGGCGCTAAGCCACAGCGCCATCGAGCTCCTCAACTGTCTTAGGCCCGTATTTATAAACCGCTCTCAACGTTGAGAGCTATGTTGAGATTATACCACAGAATAGATAATAGTACTAGCGTACAGAAGTTGCACTCCGCATTTTTTTTTAAATAAATTGCGACTCTTGTTCCGACACAATAAAGTGCAATTCAGGTCGCACAGCGCTCCCTTCGCTCCAAAACATTACTTAGTAGTAGTTGCCTCTCTTTCTATCGCGTAGGTCTTATCTTTTCTTATGTATGAAATTTGTCTTCTCAGAGGACGCCGCGCGCTTCATACTAGCGCGCGGAGTGACAGAGCCCTGATTATACTTGAGATGCTCTTCTTATAGGAATAGCATCTCAGGTATGATCTCAAGATAGCTCTCAACGCTGAGAGCAGTTAAATAAGGGCCTTAGATATCTTACCTGTGTATAAAGGAGCGGCTCTCCAGATAGCTCATGCCGGAGGCGATCTGCGTGGCCATGTACATGAGCACGACGGCGTCGGGCGCGGGCTCGCGGGCCGCGGCGGCGGCGGCGGCGCGCAGGTAGTCCAGCAGGTTGCCGCGCGACATGAACTCCGTTATTATGTAGAACGGCGGCTCGCGCGTGCACACGCCCAGCAGCTGCACCAGGTTGCGGTGCCGCATCTCCTTCATTATGGCCGCTTCTTCCAGGAAGTCTTTCAATGCCATAGTGTCGTCTTTTAGAGTTTTTACGGCCACCTGTTGACGGAGAATAGTACTTATGTATCTTTCATTTGAGCGGAAGCTTTTTGCCCGCCGAACTGTGGAGGGAACTCTCTATCTTATAGATAGAAGAACGGTGAAAAGTCTATACTTTTTGTGAGTGTTGTGTATTTCACTAAAATTAGGTTGCTAAAGCTCGAGTTTGAAAAGAGACCAATCACGATTAAGCAGCCCCTATACAAAGACCGAGAAACAATCTAGGAATAAAGCAAGGCCGACATGAACTTATTATATAGGACGGCTGGTCGCGCGTGCACACGTACCGTAATCTGGTGTAACTGCTACAAGTTGCACCAGAATACGGTGCCGCATTTCCTTCATCATGGCCAACTTCAAGAAAGTCTTTCATAGCCGTCGTGTCGCCTTTTAGGGCTTTACCGCCCGCCATAGTAAATAGAATTGGTAATTGATTTCGTGGTGACATATTTGCTCTAAATCTTATCTAAATTTATCTGGGGATATATTTAATTTACTGCAACCAAGTTTCTTTTTCGATATTTTTTGTTTGTTGTGTCGCAAGCTTGAACTACTACTATGATAGTTACCAAGCGAATCAGTGCTCAGTGCGTTGTTGAGTAAATAAAAAAATGAAAGATAAAAATGGGGTTAGTTGCCACAAACACCAAACTGGCCAGCTTGTGGTGCTGACGACCCTTTGTTCGCAAAATATTACATTCGCAAAATATTTTATTCTCAAAATATTTTAAATACAATCAAACTCAAAATAAATAAAGTTTAAATTAAGTATTTTTGTTGCATTTCTTTTCTTTGTAATTCAACATGAAAATTCCTGGAACACTTACCTATGGCTACCTTCCAAGTAACATTTTGATATATAAAAAATACGGCTAAGTTAACCTTCTCCATATTTATGTAGTCCTGGTACTTTTGTGACGTATTACAATAGAATAAAGTGGTGTATTACAAAGGAATGAAAAAAGTTATTGAAAGGTATTACGAAAAAATTATAAAAATGAAAAAGTATCTCATCCATCTGTCATAAAAGCCGACGGCGAAGTCGACGCCACCTGGGCGGTAGACCCACAGATCATCATGAAATTTTACCTACACGTTGTCAGGAATACAGAGAAGGACATAGGGTATTCTTCATCCCGAAAAAAAGTATTCCCGAGGTACAGAAATAACTGACCACGCAGACGAAGTCGCGGGCGGTCGCTAGTAATAAATAATTAATCTAAAAAATCTGGCATTTTAGAGTTTGGCATTTGTAGAAGCAGAAACCACTTTGACTGTGATTGTACAAAGTCTAATATTTTGCGAATGTAATATTTTGCGAACAAAGGCTGACGACGTCGGTGCGGAGGGCGCGGCTGGCGGGGCCGGCGGTACTCACGGTGATGTTGCAGCGCTTCCAGGTGGCCTCGTACACGTCGCCGTACTGGCCGCCGCCCAGCTTGTGCTTCATGACGATGTCGGTGCGGTCGATCTCCCACTCGTCGGGCGGCGCGAGCGGGAACACCGTGGGCTTGTTCCGCTTGGGCGCGGGGTACAGCAGCTGCGTGATCAAGCCGTCGCCGAGCACGGAGTGGTGGTGTACCAGCTCCGCTAGGGTGCCGAACTTGGATTCCGATGTTACGTACACCTTGACAACGAACGATTTTATTCCATTAATTAGAAATGTCTATAAAAATTAATCATATGGGTGAGTCAATTAAATAAGTATCTTTTAGAAATGTGACTGGTGAAAGTCTGTATACAAAATTGCACGCAATGTACTTACAGAAATAAATCCCGGATAAAATGATACTAATAAAAGCATATTAATTGTCATTAATAATAGGGGTTAAGGTATGAAATTGCCGATTTTTTTTTTAACACACATAATATGTTCTATGATGTAAAAGCTGCTTCGGTTATTTATTATTATTTTCGATTTTATTATGATCATAACGGCCCACTATCAGCAATAAAAATATTTCAGGTTTTTTTTCCTGAACGTGAAAAGGTGTCTTAAAAGTGACTCCTTTTTTCGTTAGCCGACATGACCCCTTAATTCGTTGTAACTTAGCCGATACTATTTTTTTTATTTAACACATGTGGCATAAATTAGCTGAATACTTAATTAAACATTTGTGCATAAAAGTCATGGTTGTTAAATAAATAAAGACAAATTAGTATGGAAAATGCAAATTCTCTGGCAATTTTAAACTTAAGGCGCTAAGGTGGGTCAATCCGAGCGGGTCGATCCGTGATGGAGTGAAATCGAACGTAACTCTACTCTCTTTGGGTTCAAATCAGTGCGCGTTCCAACGCGGCGGTTGCGTTGAGAACTGAATTCTCAATTTTTACATGTTTTTATTACTTTTCTTCTCTTTCAAGTTAGTTAAAAAAAATCTGTTCAATTAAGATTGAAGGTATTAACATCGCCTATTTTTATTGGTTGGTTTTAACATAAACGAATGTTCCGTTTCCGAGAAATTTTGCAAATAAGACCAGAAACAGGGTCCACGGAATATTATTTTACATCAAAGGTGGTAACATTTTTATAAATGCTTTCAATTAAATCTATTGTATATTATTTCAAGTACATTATATATTTTTTCCATGATAGCTTCACGCGCGTAATCTTTCAATAATTAGAATTGAATACTGGAATTTGACCCACCTTAGCGCCTTAAACCCCTAATATTTGAGTGCAACGCCTCTAAAGTGAAAGGAAAAAGTGTAGTGATGTAAAGGTGGTGTTAACCTTCCCGTCAGAGTCTTCGTTGATGCGGTAGTGGTAGACCCTGCCCTCGTACCGCAGGGAGATGCTTCTTTGGCCAGGACTAGATTCGGATTCACGGACCTAGAAACGAAACGACTTGGTTAATGTTGCTGTGTTCATTGATGTCAAAAATTGTCTAGCTATCACGGTTCATGAGAAGCCTGGTGAAAGTCAGACGGACAGCGGACTCTTAGTAATAGGGTCCCGTTTTTACCCTTTGGGTACGGAGTCCTCATAATTGTTGCCCCCAAGTAGGTATTTTTTATAAAAGACTAAGGCTCATATTATAGAATCGAAGTCAAACTCAAATCGTTAGAAAGGGATGGTGCTATTCATCGCATTAAGCGCCATCCCTTTCTAACTGTATTCAAGCAGAGATTCGAGTTGATCCTATAATACGAAGATGCTTTTACTAAATTGCCTTCTTCAAGATCTACCTACAATGGACTGAATAGAACTTTGGGGATTTTATTAAATAGAAGGAATATAAACTAAAATTATGCTTAGACAATGATGTCAGAGGCGTCTAGTAGTTGATGGACATTGGACAATATACATCGTGGCTCATGTCTACAGCCTGCAACGGCGTACTCACTAGGAAGCTGCCATTGATGCCCGAGGACAGCAGGTACTCGGCGGCGTTGCGCGAGATGGGCCCGTGGTACCAGGAGTGCTTCTCGAGCGAGTTGACGGGCGTCACGTAGTTGCTGGGCACCCAGCCCACGCCGCCGCCCAGCGTGTGCGCCTCGCACCACTCGCCGCTCTTGTTGTAGCTCATGATCCGCACTTGCTCGCCTGCTCACAAAAGCTCAATATTGCCACGTATTGCTCATCACGTTTATCTAATTTCAGAAAAATATCACATTGGTTTTATTAAATAATAGCTAGTAAAAGCATCGGTGACATGTGATAAACTTACGCTTGTATCTAATTAGAACCCAGAGACAGCCTTTTTTGCGCCCAGAGCTAATGTTGTTTATTCTTGTACGGTTCTTTCTTAAGGTACCCTGAGTGAAAGTGGCGCCGCGGTGAATTATATTTAATATTATAATTCTAATACACATTTTTAAAAATGTTTATCGTGGAGATTTTAGGGCCCACAGTCTAGTATTTTTAGACGGTATCGTTACATTCCCTCGTAGTCACTGCTAGAAGTAGATAGCAAAACTACTAAAAGTGGCCGTTTTTGACACATTTGCTATCTACTTCTACAATTGACTACGAAGGCATGTAGTGATACCTTCTAAAAATACTAGACCATGGGCCCTAAAATCTCCACGATAAACATTATTAAAATCTTTTTCTATTAATAACTTATTAAACAAAAACCTTTGAGGGCGCCACTTTCGGTCATACAACCGCCTTAATGCTTTCATAACGTACAGGATTGAGATGTAATGTCCAATAATTTCTTTTATGGACTCGAGCGGTGGACGAAAGATTTGGTATTGATGATTTACCTCTAGTCTAGGACCTACTAACCCATAACCGACAAAACACTGGTAATTTTAGCAGATGGTACCCTCAGCACGCATGACGCATCACAATTACTACTATAATGCGCATCTTATACTCGGAGATCTCCAAGATTCCCCCCAGGGTCTATGCATGACTGACCTTTCTTGAGGCTGAGCTGGTTCTCCCCCCCGGCCTGGAAGTCGTACAGGGCGACGAACAGCTGGGGGTCGTCCTCCTCATGGTGGGCCAGGAGGTTCTCCTTCGATGTCCACCTGCACAGACACCACTACGGTCAGCACTGGGAAATGGTAAGTATGCACCGAAGTAATTTCTTTATCAAAAATATCATATTCCGCCAGTTAAAAGTTCAAGAAATGTATATTCTTCCAAACAGTACAATATCAGGTTGATGGCTAGACTTTTATCAATCATCTGTTCAACAAGTGTTTTAGTTATAGCATAGAGAGAGTTCAGAGTCTTCAACTAGTCGTCAGAAAAATAATGCACTTAGTTACTTAGTTACGAGTATAATTGTATGATTGATTACGTATAATTTTAATAACCATAACATATTTCTCAACTCTATAATATTATATTAAGTAAATTTACCATACATAAGCAATAATATAGAAATACTTATTGACTGTGGATTATTATTATTGTGGTTATTGAATTTGGATGGGTTGTTAACCCATACGAAACGGATTTTACATTTTAAATCCTTATACCTTTTCCAGACAATATCATCGCTTTAGATAGATCTCCATCGAAGCTAGGAAACGTTAATCAGAAGAAAAGGGATCCTATTAAAAATAATAAATAAATAAATAAATATTTGACAACATCACATACATTGCTCCGACTCCAAGGTAAGTAGCTAAAGCACTTGTGTTATGGAAATCAGAGACAACGGTGGTATCACAAACACCCAGACCTGAGACAATATTGAAAAGTTCATTTTCTACAGTGACCCAGCCGGGGATCGAACCCGGGACCTCAAGAGATGGTGACGCCTTGAAAACCGGCGTGCAAACCACTCGACCACGGAGGTCGTCAAATAAAAGGTCGTCAAATAAAGGAAGGAAAGTAATCGGATATCCGGTTGGAAAGTTAGTTATACAAGATGGCTTCCATTTAAATCATCCCGAAACTGCACCAGCTTCCTGTTTTAGAAAACTTTCTTGTAAATACCAGCTATTAGCAAAGAAAGATAGATGCGAAACGGTTACGCATCTAGCTATAGTGATGTACAACAATTTGTCCTCTCAGAGGACGCCGAGCGCTTAGTACTCGCACGCGGAGTGACGGTATTACATTTATTTTCATGCCGATGATCAAAATGTATTCGCTCATTTGTAAGCAAGAACTATACCAAGCGACTGCACCGGCCCTTTATTGAAACATACTTGTAATGTATGTGGGTAACCAATAAAATAGTAATAGTGGGTAGCAAACTTTTGTTCTCTCTCTCTGCAAATAGATGTGTGAAGCGAACGGTTGTGTTTTATTGGTGCTCCTATTATTCATCAGCTACACCTTCGTGACCCTGTCTTCCAAGGATATTTCAGTGGCAACGAGGATTTTTTCGAAGCTACGCGTAAAAAAAAAAAACTTAGAAAGAAGCTTGGAAATAAGCATTATTTTTCAATGATGGCGGGCGGCAAAATCGGCGAGTTCGACGTGGTCAAGGACAACTGGGAATTATACGTTGACCGGCTAGATCAATATTTTATTATGAATGATGTAAAACCGGCGATGAAAGTGGCAACGTTAATCACAGTGATGGGAAGTGACGCGTATGAACTTTTGGTAAATTTGTGTACTCCGGATAAACCATCGGCCATAAGTTATGACGAGTTGGTGAAAATTATGAAATTACATCTACAACCACAACCTAGTTTGTTGTCGGAACGCTACAAATTTAGACAACGGGTTCAAGGAGAAGGAGAAAGTGTAGCAGAATATGTGACGGAATTAAAAAAGTTAACAAAATGTTGTAAGTTTACTTCGACAACTTTAAAGGAGAATTTAAGAGATCAGTTTGTTTGCGGTCTGAAAAATGAATATGTGAGACAACGATTATTCACAGAGGAAAACATAACGTTCGATTCGGCATTTAAGCTGGCCGTATCCATGGAGGCAGCGGAGGTGAACGCGGCAGCGGTAGATGGCGGTGCCCGCGGGAGGGGCACCAGTACTCAGGCGCAACCGGTCAATCAGCTGTTGGCGGACAATAGGAGGGAACGAGACGGGCTACGGCAACGAGGGCGGCAGTCACCCGATGTTCGCCGAGTGCAGAGTGTAAACAACAAAGGAGGAAGTCGGAACTACAAAAACGAAAAGGGTAGTTTTGGACTTAATGAAACGTTTTTATGTTCAGTTTGTGGAGGCCAACATGATAGTGGCAGATGCAAATTTAAGTTTTATGTGTGTCGTATATGTAACCAAGAAGGACATTTAAAAAAAATGTGCCCAAAGATACGAAAAGATGTGATGTTTAACATGGAGGAAGAGGATTACATGTCACACTCGGAAGATAGTAATAGTGACGAGGTAAATAATTTTTCTATTAAGCCAGTGTTAAAACGAAATGAACCTTTTACCATAGATGTTTACATTGAGAATACTTGTTTGTCGATGGAAGTAGACACGGGAAGTACCATATCGTGCATTAATCAGGACTGCTATTTAAAAAACTTTAATCATTGTGAGCTTACAAATAGTAATTTAGTCTTAAGATATTATACAGGAGAAATAATGAAACCTCTAGGGAAAATTAAAGTCTTAGTGAAATATCGGAATCGATGCCGATTGTTGGATTTGTATGTTGTAGATCGCGGAAATACTAGTCTTATAGGTAGGCAATGGCTATGTGAGCTAGGTATACATGTGACGCTAACGAGTTGTAATAGTATTTCAAATACGAATGTTGCATTTGATATTTCGGCATTCAGTTCCAGATATGCTAACGTGTTCGCTGAGGGCTTGGGAAGATACACCGGTGGCACAGTGGGTTTTCGCTTACGGGAAGGCGCCAGCCCCGTGTTTATGCGGGCGCGGCCGCTGGCGTACGCGCTGCGCGAGCCGGTGGAGAGCGCTTTGGATCAGCTGGTGCGCGACGGCGTCATTACGCCGGTCACCACCTCCGATTGGGCGACCCCCATAGTACCGGTAATGAAGAAAGATGGTTCCATAAGGGTATGTGGAGATTTCAAATTAACGTTAAATAAATGCCTAGAGGTGGATCGTTTCCCATTACCACGGGTTGAAGATTTATTAACTAAATTACACGGGGGTAAAAAATTTACAAAGTTAGACCTCTCACAAGCTTATGCACAGTTTGAATTAGATTCATCAAAAAGGTATACGGTAATTAACACTCATAAGGGCCTTTTTATGTATAATAGGTTAATATATGGATTAGCTTCCAGTCCAGGGATTTTTCAAAGGAAACTAGAACAATTATTTGCGGACATGCCTCGAGTGGGTGTATTTCTTGATGATTTGATTATTACGGGAGTAGATGATGAGTCTCACATGCGTACGCTGCACGAGGTATTTGATAGATTGTCAAAGTACGGTTTGAAGATAAGGAAGGATAAATGTACATTTTTTGCAGAATCGGTTACTTATTTAGGGTATGTTATAAGTAGCAAGGGAGTTCACACTTCACCAGATAAGATTAAGGCGATCCGAGAAGCACCAGAACCAAATAACGTCTCTGAATTGCGTTCTTTTATTGGAATGGTCATGTATTATGCCAAATTTGTTCCTAACATGAGTACAATAATGGAACCTTTGTATAATTTGTTAAAAAAAGATGTCAAATTTGAATGGAACATACATCATAGTAATTGTTTTAAAAAAATAAAAAATCTTTTAATATCTAGTGAGGTATTAGCGCATTATTCTAATGATATGCCATTAGTTTTGACGACAGACGCCAGCGCGGTAGGGGTAGGAGCGGTTATTTCGCACCTTATGCCAGAGGGCGAGCGGCCGGTGGCGTACGCTTCCAGATCACTCAATACGGCGGAAAAAGGCTATTCTCAGATTGAAAGGGAAGCTTTAGCAATTATATATGGTGTGAGGAAATTTCATCAATATCTGTATGGAAGAAAATTTATTTTAAGAACCGACCACAAACCCTTAGTGACAATATTTGGTAATAAGGTAGGAATTCCAATAATGGCAGCTAGTAGAATGCAGCGGTGGGCAGTCATTTTGGCGGGATATAATTATGACATTGAATATGTTCGCAGCGCAGATAATGCAGCGGATGCATTATCACGATTACCGTTAACATATCAGAGTAGGGGAAATGTGAACGAAATAACGTATACACATTTTGTTCAAAATTTTTTACCAATTACACGGAAAACGGTTCAAGAAAATATGAGTAAAGATGAGATATTAACTCGCGTGTATAGATATGTTTCGACGGGTTGGCCTAATCACTGTAACGATGAAACGATTAAGCCATATTTTAACAAAAGACATGAACTTTATATAGATGCAGGTTGTGTCGTTTGGGGATATCGGTTAGTTATACCTAATACTTTAAGAGATTTTTTATTGAAAGAATTGCATACGGGACATTTAGGTATGGTGAAGATGAAAAGCCTGGCTCGTAGTGCGATGTGGTGGGCCGGTGTGGACGCGGACATCGAGCGCACGTGTCACGAGTGCGACGTGTGCGCGGCCGAGAGCCCCGCGCCGCCCCGCGCGCCGCCGCAGCCCTGGCCGTATCATACGGAGCCGTGGTCGCGACTTCATGTTGACTTTTTGGGCCCCTATCATGGAAAAACGTTTTTAGTAATCATAGATTCAACTTCGAAATGGATTGAATTATTTCAGATGTCACGCACTACAGCGACATGTGTAATTAAAGTTTTGCGCGAAATTTTTGCTCGCTTCGGTTTACCTAAGGAAGTGGTATCGGACAATGGACCACCATTCTCAAGTAAGGAATATGCAGATTTTTTACGAAATAATGGAATTCGTTTAACCCTGACGGCAGCCTACCACCCGTCATCAAATGGCGCAGCGGAAGGTGCGGTCAAACTATGCAAACGCGCAATAAAAAAATCATTAAGAGATGGTTGTGACCTGGATGCCGCGCTACAAGCATATTTAATGGCTTATAGAAATGTAGAACAAAGTACTACGGGTACATCCCCGGCGTTGTTATTACAACGACGATCACTTAGGTCCAGGCTAGATTTACTAAAGAGCGATAGGATGTTAGAGGATAAAGTTAGAGAGGCCCAATGTAAGCAAAATGATTATGCGGGAGGAAGGAATAGGTCAGTAGAGGTAGGAGAGGAAGTATTAGCTAGAGATTTTGGGGAAAAAAATAAATGGGTGAGAGGAAAGATTGAGAGTAAATTAGGATCTAGACATTATTTAGTAGGTACAGGAATCGGTCCACCATTAAAAAGGCACATTGATCAAATAAAAAATAAAGGCGTAAGTACAATGGTTTTTCCATCATCCTCTGGTACTATGGAGGAAACCCAGGAGAGTTCGGAAACGAGCTTACAAGAATTGCCAACTGAGAGCACTGGTATTGCACCCAGTGTAGAAACCCCAACCGACACTGAGCCACCGGTGGACCTACCCAGCAAGCGAGTTAAGAAACCGGTACGACGATACGGTTTAGAAATAGATTAAGATTAGGTTATGAACCATTTCAGATTGTACTTATGTATTATGTGTTATTGTTATTAGATAAGGGTGAGGGTGTAATGTATGTGGGTAACCAATAAAATAGTAATAGTGGGTAGCAAACTTTTGTTCTCTCTCTCTGCAAATAGATGTGTGAAGCGAACGGTTGTGTTTTATTGGTGCTCCTATTATTCATCAGCTACACCTTCGTGACCCTGTCTTCCAAGGATATTTCAATACTATTTAGTTATTTATAGTCCGTTTTTTTATGGGAAGGCTTGTATGGAAAGGTATACAATTTCGAGTAAAGCAATGCCACTTGGTACGAATGTTATACACGTCCACCTGAGCCCAAATCGCCCGGTAGCCACTTATAACTCCGTGGCAGGTGGGGGGGAGGGGGGGTCAAAGTACAGAGCTCCCGGCGCTTAGAAAAAAATATCTGGCGGATTAGTTTGAACCTTTGAGTCAAGTTTAGTGTCGTTATCGGGTAACTAGATGATGCCCAATTCATTCCCCATACCAGTTTTTTAGGGTTCCGTAGCAAAATATGACGCAATACTTAAAATAGTAAATTTTTAGTTGTAACGAAATCCAAACAAACCCTCATATTTTCATATTTTTGTATAAAACTTGGTTTATAACAAATACCGTCTGAAAGCCCATTTAATGCAGATTCTAAAAACATTAACAATAAATTTAAATTTAACTATTTTTAATGTAAAATAAATTATTTAAAGTACAGCAACGTTCGTCAGTGCAGCGTAGGGGACGGCAAAAAGACCCAAAAAACAAGCACTATTAACAAAAAAACCCAGAAAAGTGCGAGTCTGACTAAGGCATCGAGCGTTCCGTACTTACTTATCCCATCCCATCTTAACTGGTCTGGTAGGACCCGGTTAAGTTAACACTCACAAACTTTCGCCTTTATAATATTAATGTGCTATTTAATCATCTTCGATTCATAAAAGAAGTAAGGTAACATTGTTGAAAATAAAGACAAATAATAATATAACGTTTCTGTATTAATTTTATTTACAACCACCTCCACAGTTACATAACTCAGTACATTTGAGCTGGCGCTTGATACAGTTGCACCTGGAACTGCAAGATTTCACGCACCGACATCTTATTAATTCAAGGCATGCTTGAGCAGCCATAGGATTTGGGGTCCACGGTGGCACCCAAGCTTCTTTTTCTTTCTGCAAACCCCATTCAGATGGGCAAGGAATACTTTGACTCTTCTTTAGGCACTGCCCCCAAATATAAACAGCCTGTAAAACTGCCCTTAAAGTATGTTGTTTCAGGGCAGCTTCTGTGGGAGGCAAATTTTTGATTTGCCTGTCCTTTTTTGTGAACAAATTCTTGCGACACTCATTTACTGTCACAGAGGGGCATGATCTGAAAAATAAATATACTAATAAAAAAATGCAAATTCTGGATAAGATTATCTTTTAAATATCGTTTCCTTACCTGTCATACATTGTAATCACAATTTTTTGAATTTCAGCGTCTGCATATTCCCCTTTGTAAAGTGCTTCTTTAAAGAAATAAATATTTACCAATAGGTAAAGAGTTCAGGCATATCGAAAATTTGCCTCCCACAGAAGCTGCCCTGAAACACCATACTAGGACAGTTTTACAGGCTGTTTATATTTGGGGGCAGTGCCTAAAGAAGAGTCAAAGTATTCCTTGCCCATCTGAATGGGGTTGGCAGAAAGAAGAAGAAGCTTAGGTGCCACTGTGGACCCAAAATCCTATGGCTGCTCAAGCATGCCTTGAATTAATAAGATGTCGTTGCGTGAAATCTTGCAGTTCCAGGTGCAATTGTAACAAGCGCCAGCTCAAATGTACTGAGTTATGTAACTGTGGAGGTGGTTGTAAATAAAATTAATACAGAATCGTAATATTATTATTTGTCTTTATTTTTAACAATGTTACCTTACTTCTTTTATGAATCGAAGATGATTAAATAGCACATTAATATTATAAAGGCAAAAGTTTGAGTGTGTTAACTTAACCGGGTCCTACCAGACCAGTTAAGATGGGATGGGATAAGTAAGTACGGAACGCTCGATGCCCAAGTCAGACTCGCACTTTTCTGGGTTTTTTTTGTTAGTAGTGCTTGTTTTTTTGGGTCTTTTTGCCGTCCCCTACGCTGCACTGACGAACGTTGCTGTACTTTAAATAAATTATTTTACATTCAAAATAGTTAAATTTAAATTTATTGTTAATGTTTTTAGAATCTGCATTAAATGGGCTTTCAGACGGTATTTGTTTTAAACCAAGTTTTATACAAAAATATGAAAATATGAGGGTTTGTTTGGATTTCGTTACAACAAAAAATTTACTATTTTAAGTATTGCGTCATATTTTGCTACGGAACCCTAAAAAACTGGTATGGGGAATGAATTGGGCATCATCTAGTTACCCGATAACGACACTAAACTTGACTCAAAGGTTCAAACTAATCCGCCAGATATTTTTTTCTAAGCGCCGGGAGCTCTGTACTTTGACCCCCCCTCCCCCCCACCTGCCACGGAGTTATAAGTGGCTACCGGGCGATTTGGGCTCAGGTGGACGTGTATAACATTCGTACCAAGTGGCATTGCTTTACTCCAAAATGTCATACTGTTCTTATAAAAAAACGGACTATTAGAGATGGGAAGTAAATCGTGAGCCACAATGGGTGCATAACAATTTCAGTCACACGGTGCATCGGAGACACAGACCATAATACAACAAGTAATGTCTGCGATCGGAGATAAGCACTCGACGCGACAATGTCACAGTCACAGAGCGGCGTACATTGCCGCGCACACAGTACACACTTGTTACAAAATTATTTACATACTCTGCAATGAAAGAAATATCGTATTTTATTGTGTTTAATGACTTGCTCGTTTTGTTGATAATAGCAGACTGTAATCAGAGTTGATGGGTACGCGGTATCAGTGCACTTGACATACTTGCAGCGATGTCACCTACATTATGAAACGTGTATTTAGAATACGTTCACTAAAATTATGTTCAAAGAAATTAGAACCAATTTGATAGAGATACTTTAACATATTTGAGATTGTGGTAATGGATCTAATATGAATATTATTTATATTAGAATTACAAATTTGATGATTGATTTACCTAGCTAGGTATACCTAACCAATAAAGAAGGGTAGTACTGAACCGAGCGACAATAAATTCAAATTCAAGGTACCTACCTACCTATCAAAAATACTGCGTACTGAAATACTAAGTGGGCGACAGACTAGCAACTAAAATATTGAAAATGGGCGACTTAATACAAATCTGAGTTACTAGTTATTCGTTCTAAATAACTAGTAACTAGTAATCAGTCTTCGATCAAGAATACCCTTGATGTCCGGTCAGAGTCTCAAAAATAGCACCTCAAATAGCGTCCCTCTTACAAACTGGGCGCTTATTTAGCACAAAGTCAGTGATAAAAGATGCATTTCTGTACAAAATAAGCTTATTTTGTACAAAATAAGTGATATAAAATGTGAGTTTGTACAAAATAAGAGGTGGTTATGTACAAAATAAGCGCCAAGTTTGTAAGAGTTAAGTTCGTGAAGCGTTATCTATGATATTCTTGATCAAAGTAATTAGTAAGCGATCTTTAGGTATATTTTAATGACAACTTTACGGCACACATTATGTTCTATTTTAAGCTAACCTAACCTTATTGGCTCAAATCTTTTATATAGTACCTAACCTACTTGGTATAATAGTCACCCACTCAGTATTTTTGTCACTCATTAACAATTTTCACTGTTAAGAGCCCGTAGCGATTTTTCCGCTGACTGCAGTTCTCTCGCTCGCACATTTCATGTTTTCTCAAGAAAAATGTGTCTCTGCCACTTTTTGCAATATAAGATTTTGACATTTTTAAAATATATATATTTCAGTTTTTGGTTGCTAAAGTACAAAAAGTAATCGTTTCTAACAGTTATTTTTACTGGCAAATACGATAACTTTTTGTACTTCAGCAACTTGAAACTAAAATATATGTTGAAATGTCCGTAATCTTATATTGCGAAAAGTGGCCGAGACACATTTTTCATTTACGCACTCAGATATAAGAAGTCTTGAGAAAACATGAAATGTGCGAGCGAGAGAGCGGCTGTCAGCGGCAAAATCGCTACGAAGTCAAGAAATGTATCATGAAAAGGTGTTGTGAAACCAACAAGTGGTAATGTTGAATGAAACCACTACGTCGTTTGGCAATGACAATGACCGAGTCTACGGTCAGTTGTCGGTTCCAACGACCTATCAATGTATTCTTGTGAAAATGTATCATGAGTATCATGACACCGTTGTTGGCGTTCGTATGAAATATTGTCACAGTATGAATTGTAATAAGCACAGTGGTTGCGTACAGTTTAGTCATGCGACTGTGAGGTAACAAAATGTATGTGACAGACGATTTGATTCCAAGATTCAAAATGAAACGAAAACAATTTGACGAAAACAACAACAATAATAATAACAACATTTAACAAGCCAAAAAAACATTACCTACCTATCGATTAGGTACTTGAAATTCACAATCCAATGAAAACCGCAGAAAAGCATAATATATAGGTACCAAAATAGATTTATTATTTGCTACATTCAAATGGATCGATAAGCGATTTTCCCTCTTTGAAGTAGCTTCCACAACGCAGTTGCTCTTTGCTAAATCAATGATAACATCTAGTACGATCTGTTAGTGACAGCTGTTTGCTAGTTCGCAGCGAGCTGCCAACTGCACGTGTTTTTTTTATGAAGCGCGGCTGGACGTGCCGCGGCCAAGTGATAGCTTTATATAAAAACACGTGCAGTCGGCAGTTGCAGTTGGCAGGCAGCTTGCTGCGAACTAGCAGTACAGGGATAACTTCCGGAACTCTTTTAGGTCTAGTCATTACTGCCTGTTATCTGCACTACGAGGTGGACCGACGACGAAATGATGAAGGTCGTGGAAAACTGCTGGGCATTCCCGAACCCACGGCCAGCAATTAGTGTAGTGCGATGGTGATGACTCTCAAAGATGTTGTTCGTGTGTGTGTGTGTGTGTGTGTGTTACCTGGTGGCGCTGTCAAGGGGCTGGGGGGTGCCCGGCGCGGCGGAGGCGCCCTCGCCGTCGGGCAGGTCGGGGATGTGCGGCAGCGGCCGGCTCTGCAGCAGCGCCTCTGCGGAACACAAACACATCACTAGTGATCGTTACCGGTATACCTGCATATCATAGTGATCACACCATAGCCTTGTAAACACAGCATAGAAGTACAAACATAAATGCTACAATTGATGCAAATTATAATGCTTTTATCAACCGACGGCAGAAATAGCCAATCAAAACCTGCATCCGCTGAACCCCTATTTAGGTTCGATCGAACAAAATTCTCCTAATGCGATGCCTATAAGGTTACATTATATTGTCTATAAGATAAAACTTGGAGATAAAACTTTTTGAAAATTTAAAAAAATAATATTAGCACACTTAAGTAATTGTGCGGAATCGTTGCATCGGCATGCGATCGCCACGCGGGAGATATATGAATAATCAATATGTTAGTTTACAAGCCGAGGAAGCAGCGGGCTGACCTATTTCTAAATATACCACGCCTGCCACGCGCAAGGGATTTCTATTACTACTTTATATCCTATTCTAATTATAACTTTATATCGAATACTGAAAATTATTCAAGAATAAATGAAGATTAATGTTTAGCCCATTTATAAACGAAATGGAGAAAAGGTTAATTTGGGGTTCCGTATGTGTAAAGGGAAACCTTATGACGTGACGTGAGCGTGAGTGAGTGAGAATGCACACCAAAGCCGCACGAATCTGCAAAAAGTTACTGAATTTCGAGTCAAAATGGGTCAGACATTTAATCAATACAAATCGGATAAATAGCTTTGCTTTTAGGGCAATTAACATCCACATACGAACTGACCCCGTTAATTAATACAATAGCGACCCTGTGTAATGAACGATGCCGTCAATACCAGATTCAGTTCGGGTGATAATTACCGCGTTGATTACCTGTAAACATCATATAGCTGTCATGATTAGATTACACATGACAAGCTAATTGCATAAATATGATTGTACGTGTAACTATCGCATAACTAATTAATGGGTCCGCTCGGATAAGCGGTGCCGTAAGTAAAGATTTGGCACTTCAAGATTTGGCCGCTGCGTTGTGCGGTGCGCACTCTTCTTCTTCTCGTGTCTTTATAGATAACCTATTGTTTCGTCAGTAATTTGCAACATCGACTGCTTTTGGGCTGGCTTCCAGGAGGTCTCGTCGCGTGTAAGTAGTCGGGAGCATTGGGCAGGATAACAAGTACTAGTTTGGATCGCCCCGCAGGCGCACAAGTCGTTATTGGAAGCCTCACTTCCGCCTGTTCACGCCACGGATCGGGCATTTCCAGGTATCCCAAGGTAGATCAGATACAAACAGCCCACTCCATAACTATTGCAGAAATGTAAGGGTAGGATAAGTGTTTGGGAGTTTTTTTACTGAGAGCATTTTAGCAGCAGACTCTTTTATCCTGTTTATCTTTCTTCTTGTTCTTTGTTAATGTGTTAATTTATTGTACCTATTTTGTTTTCTTTATAAATGAATACATATTTTTCTATTCTATCATTTTCTAAATGTCTTTTTATTTTTCTGCTTACCGCCCACGGCTACTACTTTCTTTATGCCTATCAAGTGAAGTCTGCAGAGCAGATATTACAGTCTATTTTTATATTTCAATAAATCAAGAAGCTACAGGAGGGACGAGGTTTGTAAATCGCAAACTTCCAAGCAATTTAAAAAACGTAAATGTGGTGAGATGAGATATTCAATAATTATTGGTTACATCAGTGAATCGATGTCAGCAACAGCTATCGGTACACAAATCTATTACTGGCAAGTTTGTTTAGAAACAAGGAGGTGCATATTTCATTAAAGACGACCAAGGACGTTGATGTGGTGTAAATAAAGACGTGGAGGATTCAGCCCCCCTGGGGGTAAAGCTACCCCCGGTAGTGGCAGCACAGAGTTTAGGCATAGAATATCGAATAGCATTCCGTACAGATATCCAAACCACACGCGCTGACTTTAACAAACTACCTGTGTTGACGTATTAATTAAATCTGATAGAACCGACGATCTTTAACTGTCGCTTCAAATTAAAGATTTTAAAATATGGCAAGTAGGTACATAAATATTCCGCTTACAAATTTTAATAAAAATATAAGCTGCACGAATGCAGATCGGTCGGTATTGAAGATGTCAGAAACAATTCTCGCAGAGCTCAGTGAGCAAACGTTCGCCAACGACAGCTAAATGTTACGTTTCACTGACATTTTAGTTTTATATTGAACAAACATAAAATTATCATTGCTACAGTGAAGTGTGTGTGATGATTATTTCGAAAGTTGTCCAATCTCCCATTTTGTTTTCTTTTTTATAAGTAGCTTTTTTATACCCACTATATTCAAATGTTGTTTTTCGTAATAATGTATTTATTTATAGCAATAGATTTTAAATTAGGCATAATATATGCGTTTAGCTTTTTTGCAGAAATTAGCTGACTCGACTTATTATCATCATTTGTAATTATCAATCAATATAATATGTAAATCCTTATACTTACTTCCTTATCTTTACTAATTTATAAATGCGAAAGTCCGTTTGTTTGTTTGTTTGTTACGCTACTGAACAGATCATCATGATTGTTTTAAGGACGTTGCCAGGGTTACAGAGATAGACAGGGTACCTTTCATCCCAAAAAAAGTATTATTCCCGAGGAATTTATTTTATTTTTTTATTTTATTTTTCTTTGGCACAGTTACAAGATACAAACCAAGCAGTACAAATAAAAATAATTCAAAAACAAAACAAAAGTGTAAATTTGTACCTCAATTACAACCATGCACAACATGCAAATATAGTTTTCATAAAAAGTGCGGCTAACTAGGTAGTTCTAATTAATTATTTTAATACAAAAGCGAAATAAAATTTTCACAAAAGTTCCTACAAAAAAAAACAAATTAAAGAAATTAATCTTCAATTTGTGCAAGTGCTCCAATGTTCTCTGGATCTTTTATTGTTTTTACAAATGTGTTAGGACTTTGGTAGAATATATCAAGCTGTTTACATAACAAATTATAAAGTCTACAGAAGCGCACAAGTGGGTTGTTACGTGATACATTATTTCTTGTAAATGGTACAACAAATAGATGCTGCTTTCGATTAGACCTACTAGTGACCTTCAACGAAACATGGCTTAAAATATCAGTTTCCATTTTTGAATTAACTATTTTGTACAATGTTAGAAGGTCACTGATTTGACGTCTAACGTAAAGCGAGTCCAAATTAAATCGGTTAAGCCTATCAGAGTAAGTTAGGATTTTTTTTTCTTAGCCCCAATTTTGAAGTAAGACCTCGGATAAACCGCTTCTGAACTGCCTCTATCCTATTAATATGATTGGCATAAATTGGCGACCATATAACGCTGCAGTATTCCAGCAAACTTCTCACTAAGCTAGTATATAGAAGTATAAAACTTTGAGTTTGCTTAAAAGGTTTTGTAAGGCGAATAGCAAAACAATTTTTTTTTTAAATAAACCGGAAATTGAATTCAGTCAACTTAATATCAGTATTTAGTGATGAATCTATATTTTATTAATTGCCCAATATCTTATTTGGTTTGAGTACGAGATATAAGTGCTAAAGAGTTGCAAAGTATTCTGTTACACCTGCATCCTTTGTTGCGGCTGGAGCGGGGTCGGGTGCATAGTGGCCGACTTCATTACAAAGAAAGCGGGAAGTGGGATCAAATGTCATGTGCCTTGAGATCGGTGAACATCGTAATAAAGCACCGTATTTCTTAATGCTCGTAAATTAAAATAAGGTTTTCTATTTGTTAAGGTTCCGTACCTAAAGGGTAAAAACGGGACCCTATTACTAAGACTCCACTGTCCGTCTGTCTGTCACCAGGCTGTATCTCATGAACCGTGATAGCTAGACAGTTGAAATTTTCACAGATGTATTTCTGTTGCCGCTAGAACAACAAATACTAAAAACAGAAGAAAATAAATATTTAAGGGGGTCTACATACAGTAATTTTGTATAGATAATGGAACGGAACCCTTCGTGCGCGAGTCCTCGAGCGAGACTCGCAATTGGTTGGTATTTTTTTTAGTATTCTAATGATGCTTACGAGTAATGACCACAGTGAAACAATGCACATTTAATTAAGCTTCCTTGTGATTTCTATAGGTGGTGTAGGTGTATGGTGGACAGTAGAAACAAGCGAAACAAACTACAAGCTAAATAAATAACTGCAACTACATAAGTTTCGGGATGTTATTTTATACGCAGTCTCTGCGAAGGATTCTACCTCGGTAGGTATATAAAAAAAACAAAGTTTGCCCTTAAGGCCTTAAGGTGGGTCAATCCGAGCGGGTCGATCCTTGATGGAGTGAAATCGAACGTAACCCTTTCGACGCATAGTGCCAGAAACGCAAATTACCGTACACGCTAACGACTTCAAATTCGCAACTGACCAGACGGATACCATATCTTCTTTGTTTGATCATCCGATACGACCTACCTCCAGAGCCTCAATTAACCTCACTCTACTCACTTTGGGTTCAAATCAGTGCGCGTTCCAACGCGGCGGTTGCGTTGAATTCTCAATTTTTACATGTTTTTATTATTTTTCTTCGCTTTTAAGTTAGTTAAAAAAAATCTGGTCAATTAAGAACATCGCCGATTTTTATGGTTGGTTTTAACATAAACGAATGTTCTGTTTCCGAGAATTTTTTTTTTTACATCAAAGGTGGTACCTTTTTATAAATGCTTTCAATTAAATCTATTGTGTATTATTTCAAGTACATTATACGTATATTTTTTCCATGATAGCTTCACGCGCGTAACCTTTCAATAATTTGAATTGAATATTGGGATTTGACCCACCTTAATGTAATTCGAAGTCACAATACCAACTCGGCACTGTGATGTGAAACCCGTATAGGGCACTGCAACAGAAGTTCCCTGCAATATTGCAGGGCCAACGTAGTTTCACGTTTGAGAACCTGCCCCCCTACAGTGACAGCCAAAAGTAATATCGAAGCGATGTTGTGATAACAATCTCTCTATAACAACATTGCTTTGAGGTTGCTACAAGAGCTCAGAGTACGGCCTCTTAAAAGCCAAAATGTTCGAACGCCTAGATGGTTTTCATTTGACTAAAGGGCCAGCATAAGCATATGGCTAGGCTCATAACGATAACATCAGTGCTAAATAATGGTACTTGTAACATTGTTTGGCCGCCGTAGCAGGCGTCCGCGATGGCGTGGGTACCTGACGGGCTTATCAAGTTGCAGACACGCATTGTGTGCTAATAGGACGTGACGTGTTCAGGGGACGCCGGCGGCGGACGGACGGTGTGTGCAGGATTCAATTTTGTTGTAAGGACCGATTTTGTGTAATATACTCATCAACTTTGTCTAGGGATACAGGTGTTATTTTCATACAAACGAGGGTAACTTTGAAGCCTTAGTTTTCTGCCAGGAATATACCGTGCTGTGATCTGATGATGGCCATCCAGGGAGTGAATGGAGGAGATTTAAATCGCAATACACACCCAACTGATCTGATCAGCATTCTAAAAGATTAATGGGTCAGAGTTCTCAGTTTCAGGATTTCCATACATATTCATGCTATTTTCGCGGTTTTTTAAACATGTCCTTTTTAACTCCCTGGATAGCCATCATCAGATCACAGCACGGTATAATCCTGGCAGAAAACCAAGCCTTCATCAAAGTTACCCTCGTTTGTATGAAAATAACACCTGTATCCCTAGACAATGTAGTACCCACATAAATGTGTTTCGCCCGTGGGAATAGGACAAAAGTTAAGTAGTTTAATTATACATTTACTATCATTACATAACTTATACTTATTATAATCCTCAGAACTAAATGAATCAAATACCTACTCCTAAATAATGAGCTGGATATGGCAGACAATCCGGTACTTACGCCAAAGATGTGTGTGTGTGGAGTTGTGGACTGACAATCGCAAGGCGGTCACTGGTTCATTCAATTATTCCACTACGTCCTAAAGATTCAACCCACACACTCGTTGGTGTGACGAAGAAGAAAGTCTCAAGTGCATTTTATTTAATTCGTGCTTTAAAATAATTACAAAATTGATAGTCAAAAGAATAATTGATGAGATGCGAATTATTGTTGGACAGAGGTTTACTCCCTTACTAATAAAGATTGTATAGCAGATTTATAGTTACACAATGGTTACTCTCTGTCAAACAATTCGAGTTTGACATTGAAAAGAAAGTGACAAAACACTGTGTAACTATACATCTGCTATACAATCTTTATTAGTAAGTGGGTTAGCGATTAAGATAGTGTGTATTGGAAAATACTATTGTGCAAATTATTAACTTAACTTTAAAATAACACGAAAGTAAAAAAATTAGAACCCTATGGCATCTCTAGTAAATAGTGGAATTTTTTTTTTAAAGCATCATTTTCTACCACTTCCACAGAATACATCACCACAACTGGGGCCCGATTGTGCTAATTTTGAACGATAAAACTAAAACCGTTCATTTAGTTTATATTTACTTTAAATTTTTTGGATTAGCTATAGAATTCTCATTTAAATTGTCCAAGATTGGCATCCTAGGCACATTGAATATTTTAAAAATCAAAACGTACAGCCCTAGTTTTTAGGCATTTCAAAAACATACCAAAAATTCATTGCTGTAGGTTAAGATTTAGAGAGTGGGAAACGTTATCGCCGTTTGTATGGAGACCGCTTGCGAGTATGACTCAACGTCACGGGAGTCGCCGTTTTTTTAAAATATTAATCATCGGTATCAATACTGCTACCAATACAAGAAATTATTTTTATATTAAGGCGGTTCTATGACCGAAAGTGGCGCCCTCAGAGGTGTTTATTTAATAAGTTATTAATAGAAAAAGATTTGAATAATGTTTATCGTGGAGATTTTAGGGCCCATGGTCTAGTATTTTTAGAAGGTATCACTACATGCCTTCGTAGTCATTCGTAGAAGAAGATAGCAAATGTGTCAAAAACGGCCACTTTTGGCAGTATTGCTATCTACTTCTAGCAGTGACTTCGAGGGAATGTAACGATACCGTCTAAAAATACTAGACTGTGGGCCCTAAAATCTCCACGATAAACATTTTTAAAATTGTGTACTAGAATTATAATATTAAATATAATTCACCGCGGCGCCACTTTCGCTCAGGGTACCACCTTAAATGGACTTATTAAGCCGAAGCTAGAAATTGTATAATCACCACCTGTTTGATTGTTAATTAAAGTTCCCTTCTTCTTACAAGGAAAAAAATAAGAAAAAGAAGCCGATACGCTTTAACTACTTTTGCAAGGATGGAAGTAAAAATAGATGAACTAAGTTTCGATAGGTAGTTGTTTATCCTAGAAAGCAAGATCTAATAAATAATCTTGAATGTCAACGATAATATTGAAAACTTGACTTCGTCCACATGGTCATTCGGAAAATCTCTAGAGGGAACCTTTGATCGGGATAAAAAGCTATCCTCTGTTTTAAATTATCTTTGTGTGAATCCAAAGCCGTTCAGCAGTTGTTGTGTTAATGTGCATATTATATATTTTGAGAAATGAACGTTGTGCAGAAAATAGAAGCTATTGAGCTATAAACCCATCGGAGCGCTATTTCCTCCCGCTTTCAGCCGTTTTCAATTATTTATTTTATTTTATTTTATTTATTGAACATTGTTACCACAGCATTTACAGAGCATTAACGCAAGTATAATTATACAATACATAAGCCAATTACGGAAACAACACTTTGTAAACAAAGTTTGTAAATTTATTTATTTATCACAATACGAACTTGTCTGTTCTCTGTTGTCTGCTGACGATCGTTTGCGGCTCGACTACGTTAATTTGTCAGGCCGCGTCGGACGAGATACTACTGTGCGGTGCGACGTGCGATGCGACACGCGAGAAAGCAGCAAAACCCGTCTTAGTGACGTCACGTCTGTCCGATAATATTGTTATTAGTTAGAGAGTAAGTCTTGATGTGGTACATTTGCATTTTGTTATTGCTAAAACTTACTCTAATACATTAGTAAAACTTGTTTTTGATTCGATCCAAAACATAAAATAATGTTTGCCTGTTTTTAGTTCGATGAAGTCAGTAATACTAAGAAACAAGGTTTTCCTAAATTGTGTATTTTTGATAAATGTTTCATTATCTTACGCGTCCTGCACAATCTGGACTTCTGGAGTTGTGAGGGCGAAGGGAGATATAATTAGATAAAGTTAGCCGCATACATTTGATGTTTCGTTTAACATATTCAGAAAATGTAACATCATACAAGATGCTAATTTCGTTAAAAAATTAAAAAAAAAAATTCTTACAAAATTAGTACAAGCAATATTCTGAGGCTGGAACTAACCAAGTAGGTACTTATTAATAATACCTGTATTAGGCGGCACCGCTCCTCCATAGCAAAAGGTACATATGTATGCAATTAGACGAATAAAACGAATTAACAAACATGCCTAAAAACTATTGAAATTATTAGGCCTACTTACATATATTTTATTGTTAAGCTTATTTAAATGAATTTAGTTATATTTACAAGCTAGAAAAATGAGAAGAAGTTCTAAAATTTACGTATTTATTCAATAAATTTATGCATTCAAAATGACTACAATGCACTTGCTCACGTCAGCAGTCATGCCACGGCTTCGTTCTACCGCAAGAAGCATGGCAAGTGCCGTTTTTTTCTATTATATTGGATCGGATAATCAGTGCTTTAAGACTCCTTGCAATAGAAGACGTATACAAGCAAAGCACCTACTACAGAGCCTAGACTAGTGACCTAGAAAGGGTTTAAATTGTGAATCTTACTCATTTTCAACCGACTTATTTGATAAGAAAGAGCAAAGTTAAAAATGAGACAAGTTATAGTCCGTAAGCCCGCGACAATATTGCCTACGTCGAAGATTATCGCATATAAAATTGTCCGGAAGCTTGAGACAATCCATCACTTCAGGTCAAAATTTTAAGGTTATATTTACGTCATGTGACGTCAGTACGAGACCCGTGGCATCATTTAGCTCTTCAATAGTAAAAAGAGATAAGCGCTTATTACACCATCCTGAATATCGGATCCGGAATTTAGTGTCCGATTTAGGACGAGAAATTCAGTCGCCAATTAGACCGTCCTGAATGTCGGATCCGATATCACAGCTTTACAATCATACAGTTGTTAAACGAATGTTCTTGTAGCCGTAAAAATACATAGCTAGGTAAATAGAAGGTATATGTAGGTAGCTAGGTAGGTACGTGTCATTTTCAACGCTAATCTGAACTAGTTTTTATCCGACTTTATCAAAAGGAGGAGGTTCTCAATTCGATTGTATACTTTTTTTTTATCGTTATTCGCGCGTATCTTCGACATTTATGGACCGATTTTGATGATTATTTTTTTGTTCGATTGAGTTTTCTTGCGAGATGGTCCCATTTATTTTTTTTTCAAATCGGTTCAGTAGTTTACAAGTAATCCCGAAAATACTATGACTTTACCTCAACTACCTTGACGACTTTGTTATTTATGAACCAAATTAGATGATTGTTTTTGTTGGAAGAGAGATACCTTTGTCTAGTCTTTTTAACAGACTTCAAAAAAAAGGAGGTATTCAGTTTGTATATGTATGTATGTTTCTCCGCGATTATCTCACGTTTGTCTGAGCCGATTTTACTACCTAAATAATATACCTACACTACCTAATACAGAAGGTAGTTACACTAAAATAAAAATAAAAAAATAAAAAATTGTTTAAAAAACAAAAAACCGACTTCAAAAAACCTGCCTCTAAAAAGCAAGAAATAATAAATATAAATCATTAGATACGCATTATCATATCATTGTTATAATAAAACACGTCAATTGAAGTCGGGGACTTTTAGAATAAAAAAAGAAAGTTGTAGGTACTCCAGCCCCACCCGACTTTAATAGACGTGTTTTATTATAACAATGATAATGCGTAGCTAATGATTTATATATTATTTCTTGCTTTTCAGAGGCAGGTTTTTTGAAGTCGGTTTTTTTTTATATTGATGTAGGTAAAAAAAAAAGCAAATCACAGAGTGACAACCCTTATATACTTTTAGTCGTTGCGCCAACTGTCTATCTAGACGAAGGGCGCGGCGGATTTTTTTTCGCCAACATAAAAGGCGTTGACTGACTGTACTCTTTATGCTGTGGTACTACTGTGTCGGAGCCGAGCGTCCTGAATGCGATTACACTGTCCTAAGTGCTTCCGATTTAGCATCCGTTATGTCGGAGACAATATCTATCCTAATTAGGATCCTAAATCGGATCCTAGCTTCCTGAATGCAATTACACTGCTCTGAATTTAGGAGCGACTTCATATCGGGTCCGATATTTAGGATGATCTAATTAGCTCTTTAACATAAGTGTGTCACTTCTGAAATGGCCTGAAAGTACTTGAAAGACTTCCGGCCATTTCAGAACTGACAGACTTATGTAAACTCTCTCTACTTAACTATTGAAGGGCTAAATGATGCCACGCCACGGGTCTCGTACTGATGTCACATGACTTAAATATAACCTTAAAATTTTGACCGGAAGTGAAGGATTTTCTCAAGCTCCCGGCCAATTTAATAATCTTCTGATCCTCGCTCAAAATTAAAAAAAAAAAAAAAAAACAAAATAATTTATTCAGTCTAGGCTGTTACAAGCACTTGTGAATGTCAAAGAAGCTACGCCATTGGTTCGTAAACCCTGAGCGGGAGACCTTGTAACGAGAAGAACCGGCAAGAAACTCGGTCAAGGGCTGCTTTTTTCTCCCTGTATATTTCAAACAGAGTCGTCAACATTGAAAAAAAAATTGTTTAAAAAACAAAAAAACCGACTTCAAAAAAAAAGAAGTCGGGTGGGGCTTTTAGAATAGAAAAACGAAGATGTACTCCAGCCCCACCCGACTTTAATTGACGTATTTTATTATAACAATGATAATGCGTATCTAATGATTTGTATATTATTTCTTGCTTTTTAGAGGCAGGTTTTTTTTGAAGTCGGTTTTTTTGTTTTTTAAACAATTTTTTTATTTTTAGTGTAAGTACCTTCTGTATTAGGTAGTGTAGGTATATTATTTAGGTAGAAAAATCGGCTCAGCCAAACGTGAGATAATCGCGGAAAAACATACATACATACAAACTGAATACCTCATTTTTTTGAAGTCGGTTAAAAAGACTACACAAAGGTATCCCTTCCCCAACAAAAAAATCATCTAATTCGGTTCATAAATAACAAAATTGTCAAGTTAGTTGATTTAATATCATAGTATTTTCAGGATTACTTGTAAACTACTGAACCGATTTAAAAAAAAAATAAATGGGACCATCTCGCAGGAAAACTCAATCGAACAAAAAAAGAATCATCTAAATCGGTCCATAAATGTCGAAGATACGCGCGAACAACGATAAAAAAAAAAAAAACATACAATCGAATTGAGAACCTCCTCCTTTTGATGAAGTCGGTTAAAAATTAGCTCCACATTTAAAGTGAGGTCATTTTCCATCACACAACACAACATGTCAGACCGTGTGCCATGCATTTCATCGTGATGTTATATGACGTAGGCAATATTGTCACGGGCTTACGGACTATTAAGTAAGTCACAAGTTTAAGAAAATGACGAACCATCCGGAGGGTTATTACCTTCACCAACTATGAAAGATAAAGTAATAATATGCCAATATCTCTGATTGCCGATTCAAAACCTAAAGCTTCAACCAAATACTGCGCAAGTCGTTGAGGAGCAAATTAAATACCTTTGGATAATAATGGTGTCGGT
This sequence comes from Agriphila straminella, assembly GCA_950108535.1. NCBI lineage: Eukaryota > Metazoa > Arthropoda > Insecta > Lepidoptera > Crambidae > Agriphila > Agriphila straminella. The sequence continues at coordinate 782,400 of OX467303.1, read as the reverse complement.
GGCTGCCGCGTTACGCGCCGTGGGAACGCAGAACCGGTTGCGGCCACCGATCCTACGAGGTAGGCCTCAGAAGTAGCTCTATACATCAGGACCATGTCGCATCAACGTTTGCGTTGATAAAGGTTGCAACTTACAGAAAGAGCTTTAGTTATTGTGACAAAGTACTTAAGTTATCAACTACTTTTGAGACTGACTGTACCACCCAGCTCTCGAAACTATTGCTCAGCAGACTGTCTAGTCCCAAGCTTATTTCCAGACAGTGCTTTCCAACTTTAACGATACAAAAGAAGCAATGCACTAAGGAATAACGGAGTGTTGTTGTGTTAAGCGGATGCGTATAATAGGTTTAATGGTGAGAAAGTGGGTGTCACCACATTAGTTGGGAAGCACCTTTCATAAATGGTTCAGAAGTACTTAACAGTGGATTTTCGCTTGGTTATGAAACTGAGATACGTTTGAAACACAGTTTATTACAATGGAATAAAACATTATACGTTGATATTGAAACCACTACCAACATGAGTATTCAGAAGCTAGCTTATATTTTGCTAGAATAATTTAATACAGGGTCATTATAAACTTACCATCAAAATTTCAAGGATGTGTCCAGCCAGACCATGAAACTAAAAAACTTTCTCCAAAGTGTCGAATTTCGCCACAAAATTTAGGCCATCCCATACTAAATTGATCACGTGATTTCTTTGATTTGTATAATCGATTTATTTTTACAATTTTGGCCCTGTGTTCCTTAGAGAAAGTTGCTCACTTTCATGGACTGAAAACATCCTCAAAATTCGGATCATGAATTCGAAATGACCCTGTATAAATTATGATAAATGATTTTGAATTTGATGCGATTTTTTGAACTAGCAAGTTTAATAATAGTTTATGATACTGCCACATAATTAGGGGTATTAAAACATGAGTGTGTGTTTAAAAACCGAGCCGTAGGCGAGGTTTTTAATAGTATCACACGAGTGTTTTAATACCTAGTTATGTGCAGTTTCATACACTACTTTATCTACACTCATACATTTAGGATTGAGCTTACTAAATAAAAGATCAACGTTAGAAAAGAGAGTGAGACTTTGTTTGTATTAGCTAGGTATTAGCTGCATCTAAAATATCGAGCAGAGTTAAATTTTCTTCACATTTTAAATCAAGAATTAAAAAAACCTACGAAATTCAGTACAACAAAATGTTAAAATTGAAATCAAAACATTTTTGTAAAGCTCTAAAAATGGCGCGCATTCCATTTGAAAAATAATAATAAGATGAGTGCACTGGGTTGCGTTCAGAACCTACGCTCCGAGTGCAACAGAACGCTCTAACGGCGTTCCAAACATTAGAGCGTGACTTCCGGTTGTAACAACTTTCCCGTTCCAAACGTCAGAGCGTTGCAACTTTTTAACCTTGATGGTTAAAAATCAGAAAAAATGTCAATGTCATTTGACATTATTTTGTACTTTGATGTTTTTGTGTCTATTTTTTTAAAATATCCATGGTAGCTCCTCAGAAACAGATTTTATTTCATTTAGAATAAAGGAAAGTTTAAATTATTCGCATTCCAAATGGAAAACGAAGAATTTGTACTATTAATGTCATTTAAAGTTCTTGGTCGTTCCGAACCTTAGAGCCAATACCAAACAACCGCACTCTAAGCCTCTGAACGCAACCCTGCAAACTAATCGCACTAATGTCATCGTTCACCATAGAGTCCATTTTAATATATATTATATCTATGATTTTAATCATGGAAAATGTGTGGGAAAATATCGTTGTTTTTTTATATCAGGGCACTGCCTACTTCTTGGATTTGCCCTGTATCGTAATGAGAAAAAAAGTTATTTTTCAATACAGTTGCTCGAAAATGTTAGTTAACGATGACAGTCGAGCGTGCGTAAAGTTGATTTTACCGCACGCCGTGCGTTTTTGTTTACGGAGTAGTACAGCGTGCGGAAAGTTGATTTTACCGCACGCCGGCGCCGTGCGTTTTTGTTTACGAATGTTTTTTTTTAATTTCTACTAGCTTCCGCCCGCGACTTCATCCGCGAGGACAGTAGAAAAATATAGCAACCAGTTTAAAATTACCCCTTTAGTGTATGAAAGCTAGTACTACGGAGAGTTCAAGCTGTTTCCCTGGTTCCACCCACCTGAATTTGATGAAACATAGCTTAGATTTTAAGTTGGACCTCAAACTACTAAATTGTGAAAAATCCATCAAAATTAGTTTAGCTGTTTTTGCGTAATTCGCGCACATATATTTAGAATTTACAGTTTTATTATATGTATAGATTACAATTTCAGCAGTAGGTAGTGTAGGTACCTATAATGTTTTTTCGCAAATGTATTGAAAAACGTAGTATGGCACACGGTCGTTAAGGTTTTTTAAAACTCCTTACCAACCTTGTATCATAAACTACTATTTCAATACAGTTGCTCGAAAATGTAAGTTTACGATGACAGTCGAGCGTGCGGAAAGTTGATTTTACCGCACGCCGTGCGTTTTTGTTTACGGAGTAGTACAGCGTGCGGAAAGTTGATTTTACCGCACGCCGGCGCTGTGCGTTTTTGTTTACGAACGTTTTTTTTAATTTCTACTAGCTTCCGCCCGCGACTTCATCCGCGTGGACAGTAGAAACATATTGCAACCAGTTTAAAATGACCCCTTTAGTGTATGAAAGCTAGTACTACGGAGAGTTCAAGCTGTTTCCCTGGTTCCACTCACCTGAATTTGATGAAACATAGCTTAGATTTTAAGTTGGACCTCAATCTACTAAATTGTGAAAAAACCAACAAAATTCATTTAGCGGTTTTTGCGTAATTCGCGCACAAATATTTAGAATTTACAGTTTTAATATATGTATAGATTACAATTTCAGTAGTACCTATAATGTTTTCTCGCAAATGTATTGAAAAACGTAGTATGGCACACGGTTGTTAAGGTTTTTTAAAACTCGTGACGATTATAAACCCTCGCCTGCGGCTCGGGCTTATAAAACGTCAACTCGTTTTAAAAACCTCCTTACCAACCTTGTATCATAAACTACTATTATGATTCAGTTGACTGCATCGTAATGAGTTTTTTTTTGAATTTTTCGTGTCCACGAAAATAAAGTACGTATTTATATTACTTTTTTTGAATTCATATTTGGAACATTACGTTGTGAGTGTAGATAAAATAAATAAACTCACTGTTTCATTTAAACGTGATATATATTAAAATAATTAAATTTAACAATAGTAACAATAGTAGATTAGTAGCCAACCCGAGCTAACTACTCTGCTTTACATCTCGATGGTGAGGTAAGTAGAAAAAAACCGGCATTACAAGAATAAAACATTTGATTAGTTAAAATTTATAGTGAAATGAGAACAATTTTCAAATTTTAGCGACACGAGTTTTTTGGGTATGTTAATAGTTTGATATTGTGATATTTGTTGGTCATGGACAAAATCTGACGGGATGAAGCTTTCTTCAGCAGAAGTTGGTGGTTGCGGATCATCTCTTGAGAAAGATGTTTAATTTTTGAAAGCTGAATAATTTCCGTTATTTTGTTGGTAATTTTACTTTTATTTTGTATGGAATCTTCAATGTAACCTTCAGCGACCTTGCTAGATTTTTTTAATTACTTACCGCCCTAGGGCTTTTTTAATTACTTACCGGATTTTTACTTACTTACGGGATTTTTTTAATTACTTACCGCCCTAGGGCTTTTCTAGCTCCATTATTACATTAGAGCGCTAATTGGTTACCTACAAGCCCCATTTGGGGGTAATAAGGACCTACTTACCGAATATGAGAGATGTAAAGCACTTTTTACGGATTACAGCGCGTACATTGGTTAATTCAGGTGTTATTTTAGAATTATTTAGTTTTGATAATAAATTACCAAGAATGGTAGTGGCAGTATACTATTCCAGTAAATAAATGTATTTGGATAAAGATATAGAGCGACAAACAACATGTGTAAACATTTCTAAGGTAGTTAGAGCATGTGCAAATTGTGCAATGAGTGAAGAGAATGCGGCACCGTGACAAAAATCTACTATAACATATCAGATACAACTATTTGTATTGTTGGGACACCGTAACGCTATATGTATGCGCTCTTTCGAGTACGGTATAAATATGTAATTAATTGGGGAATGTATCTCGTCAGCGATGTTTGTATAAAATGAAGATTTGTTAACATTTCCTAGAAAGTTGATGCATTAGTTATGTAAGCTAGGTCAATCTCGGATCTCATTAATATGTACTTTATGGTCAGAAAGTCTTTGCTTAAATTTCGATTTTAAATTAGAAACTGCAGACATAGAAATTATCAGATTAATTATACTCAGTCTCAACTGTTAAAAACTAACGCTTATACAAATCACATAACAGCAAGGTATGAAACCTGGATCATCTGGATCAAATAGCATAATTATTGTATTCTGTGGCCGGACGACTTCGTCATTTTCTTATTCTGTGACACTTTCCCAACTCGCCTCATTTTTAACTCGGCTCGGCAATAGACAGGATCATCATTACATTTAGAAAAAATGTACCTATAGCTATTAAGTTTTTAATGTTACCTAATTTAGTGTATAGCAATCACTGGTGAACCTAAAAAATAAAATAAAAAAAATCACTAGCGTTGCATCAATAGACATAAAGACCGTATTTAGAAAGAAAAGAACACATTGTTCTACGGTTTGTGTTGCCGACTGTACACGCACAGTTAGCGTTAATGTGGCAGATTCGACCGCATCGCCAAACAGGCGATTTGCACTGCAGACCGTACGGAGGCTAATTAAACGACCGCGGCTCCCGGTGTCTCCCAGTTACCTAACTGGGACGAGCTAGCTTTATTCCTGGTTCGACCCATTTCGGTACTGCACTGTTCGTGTGTTTTCATGGTCCTTTTTGACCGCGTATCCAATGGGCTTTTGTATCCTTAACTGAATGTATCAAGATCACTAACGTCTTGACCAAATCGTCTTTCCTCTAACTGGTCATTCTGATATAGACTCTCTTACAGGTATGATCTCGGGCAGTTAGCACTAAGAAGCAGTACCCATGTTAATAATTTAACTAAACAAGACTATACTAAATTCGGGCAACTATTTCGTTTTAGAAAATTAGAAAATGTTAGGCATTAAGAAACCCCGAAGTTGTTATAAAGATTGAGATTATTATGACGAATTAGGGACAAAAGTTGGTAACAAATAATTCATTACTTCGATAATGCTTCAAAAGGACAGAATATTAATTAAAAAGCGCATAATACCTAAAAGATTGTTTCTCATTCCTTTCCTCGTCCACGCAGTGTACCTTGCGTCCTTCCTCTAACCTCACTCTTGAATTTCCGCGTCATTCCTCTGATTTCTTCTCCTATTCCTTTTCTGTTCATGCAGTCCGTCTTTGGAACAATCTACCAGAAGGTATCAGAAAGGCCCAAACTCTTGGATCCTTTCGCAATCAAGTCAGGAGTCATTTCCTTTCTTCTATTCCTCACTAATTATATTTATTATTATTTTTTTCCATTTTCCTGAATTTTAATTTTTTTATTTATTTTACTTTATCTAAGTACTTAGTCTGTCCTCTAAATAGTTGCACCCACTCCCTTATTGTCCTGTATCTTATATCTCTCTCTCCCAAGGTTGCCTGGAAGAGATTGCGGTCTAGCAATAAGGCCGCCTATTGTGTACTTTCTTCTTTCCTCTGTTTCTTTGTCTGTAATGTCTTTTCGTGTGCAATAAAGAATATTTATTATTATTATTAATATAATATGCACCAGTTCACAGGTAACTTAAACTCTGCTTTGGCAAAGAAACGGGAAAAGGGAAAATTTCCTGGACGCAGTCTGTGCATCGGCAAATGGGAAACTGCGCTAAACTCTATTAGCTTTAATATATATAGTTCCACCACGAAAGACCCTTAGATCTAATGCGCTTATTGATCTTCCGTTGGCTACTACTAATTACAGGCAAAACGCATTTGTGTGGCGTGCGTGTAGCAGTTTCAATAAATTAAATAATAAATTTGATATTGATTTATTTAATACTGATTTTCAGAAGGCGAGGCGTATGCTAGCGAATGGCTTTTTTGAGTGATTGTCTCAGTTTCTGTTGGCTACATGAGCGGTTTTTTTTTATTTTTTGTATTCAAGTGTGTGCTTTCTTAGACTATAATAAGTTAAGCTTGTTTAGACTATAATTACCCATAGGTTAGGAACACCTGATTTAAAGATATTGTTTAGATCTGGTGCGAGTCGTATTTTTTCTAGTATATTATTTAGTATTATATTGTTAACGTTTGTGCAGTAAGTACTATTATTTTATTTATTTATTTTTTGTAACTAAGTAATTACAAATAACTTTATGTATGTTTTAGTGAAACGTCTTATTTGTTTTGTAAGCTTGTATTGCTTTTTGTAGATTAGCCTGTTATATATACTCATCAACTTTGTCTAGGGATACAGGTGTTATTTTCATACACACGAGGCAACTTTGAAGCCTTGGTTTTCTGCCAGGGATGTACTGTGCTTGGCTATCCAGGGAGTGAATGGAGGAGATTCAGATCGCTATACACACCCAACTGATCTGATCAGCATTCTAAAAGATTGATGGGTCAGAGTTCTCAGTTCAGGATTTCCATACGTTTTCATGCTATTTTCGCGGTTTTTTTAAACATGTCCATTAACTAAGAAAAAAAAGACTTTTTTGTTGTAATGTCATTATTAACTTAATAATTTCTTACATCTGTTTGCTTACATAATAGTCTGTTCAACGTAATGTACTATTTAGTGGTGGAAACTTTTTTGGCGGATGTACTAATATTTTGTTTATTACTATGTATTATTTAAAGCTGTATGTTTCCCAAAGTAATAAAAATAAAATAAAATAAGCTACAATATGTTAAACAGAAAGCCAATTACAGGTTTTCACATATAGAAATTAATTAATACAATAGGGGTGTGAACAATATGTATGTTACATACAGGGTTTGTTACAATGGGCTGACTGATAAGACGCCACGCCACCAATACATTTGGTTTAAAAAGAAAGCTCCAAATTCATTTAAAAGGTGAAATCGTCCGAATGACAGCAATACAAAGACGTGTTCCAATGACGTCCACAGGAGCTTAAATGCGAAAAAACGCGTAGCCAGCACGCGGCCACCCACGTTGCTTACAAAAAATACATCTACGTATTATTATGTCCGGCGCCGCCCCGCAATCAAACTCTCCTTTAAGTGGGTCTAATACAAGTGATTCTTAAAAAAAAACTACACGTGTGACGAGGACTATGATTGGAATGCGTGTGTCTGCTCCACGCGTTGGCCCACCTTGGCCAATGTATCGTTGATGGTTTTGAAAGGACCTCTTTGAAGCATTTGTTACAAAATCGGCATCGTACGACGAATTTGCCAATATTGTGGCCAACTAGTGGAGCCTAAAACCCAAAACACAGAATAAATGATAGAATAAAGTTATCGAGATTTAGACGCGATATCAATTCAATTCAATTCATTTATTCCATACAATATACATTGTGTTGAATATTGGACAATAGTTAAATTACTTAAATAAATTCAAATAAACAAAACTTACATACATGAATAACATATCATGAATAAACAAAACTTTATAAGAAAAATATTGATACTTTACTAAAGAATTTTCCCAAAACCGACATCCAAATTAAAGTCCATTAGTCCACTAACTGTAATAGTATTTTTTTTGTTTTTTAGAAGTGTAGAATATTTTAAAAGATTTTTATCAATTCACTCATTGAATCCTATAAAAGCATCAGTATACGTTATAACGCACTTCAATAGCCGCCTTATGTTGAGGCTAATTAAAAATATTGAAAATATAAACGATACCTATACATAGAATGTGTGTTTGTTCGCGATTAATTACTTGGCCTAATTACCAAGCCTTGGGCGACTTTTGTATATGAAGCAATTAATATTGAGTGTAACCAGAAACCATATTGGACGTTAATTAAAAATAATCTCTTGATGATTCAGTAACTGTTTATTAAAAGGCCCAAATAATTTCTAATAAACTTTTTCACTACGAAAGTACAAAATCACATTTCAGATCTGAAAGCATATAAAGAGATTTTTAATTTTCTAGTATTTAATTTCTACCTATACTAACTTCGTAAAAATATTAAAGATGACTTATATCAAACGTTTCGCGACTGCTGGAAAATTCCAGGACTATATCAGGTCAGGACTATCTCAGCGAAATTTTATTAATAATAATTATTATAAATATTTATAATTTCATTTTTTTTAGATAAAATAAATAATTAATCTGTCTGAAATATCATGTTTATTATAATAAATAACTGTTAAGAATTAATCAATATTACTATCATTTGCATCCATTTTTTTATGCGACTAAAATAAATGTAAATACAAATTATAATGCGTTTAAGGTGGCTTAAGTAACTTATTGCTACAATATTTGTATGAGATGAGAGCACACCATATTCCACTCTACCACATTTTTGCTTTTTAGAGGTAAGGTGTTTTGAAGTCGGTTTTTTGTTTTTTTTTTAAACAATTTTTTATTTTTTTATTTTTAGTGTAGGTACCTTGTAGGTAAGGTATATTATATATGTAGAAAAATCCGCTCCGCCAAACGTAAGATAATCGCGGAGAAACATACTTAAATACGGGTCAAACTGAGAACCTCCTTTTTCAAGTCGGTTAAAGAACTACACTTACAGCTTGGCCATAAAGAGATAAAATTAAATAAAATGGAACTAAAATTTCTCAGTACAAAATATAGTCAGTGTTGCCAAATTATTCGTGATTTTGACGTGTTTACATAGAAAGTGGCGCCCTCAATTTTTGTCAACTCTTTATGGTCAAGCTGTAAGATATCCCTCTTCCAACAAAAAAATAATTATCTTATTCAGTTCATAAACAAAGAAGTAATACGACCAATCATCGAGGTAATTCACACAAAATCATACTATTTTCGTGCTATTATCAAAATTACTTGAAAAGTACTGAACCGATTTCCAAATTTTAAAAAATGGGACCAACTTGGGAGTGTACCTAATGTAATAACGTTTGAATTATTTTAATCGGTCCAGCCGTCTTCAAGTAATCGGTGGACATACACAAAAAAAAACAAATATACAGACGAACATAGAACCTCCTCCTTTTTTGGAAGTCGGTTAAAAAGGTAGAATTGATTCACGCTAGTCCGTCTCATTTATCTGTTTATTTATTGACTAGTGTTAATAAATAAAAATGGCAGTTAACGTTGCTGATAAAGCAGCAATGATAACTTTCCTTATCTTATCGGTATTAAAGGACGCTCCAATTATTTTTTGCGTTTCGATTGTAGATAGGATGACAAATGTTATAAGATGTAGATGAATGAAAAAAATGGCGAACATAATATATTTGTCCCATTCTATCTATAAATTTACTTTTATAACATCATCATCATCATATCAGCCGCACGACACCCACTGCTGGGTATAGGCCTCCCCTAAGGATCTCCACGACGATCGGTCCTGCGCTGCCCGCATCCAGCGGCTTCCCGCGACCTTCACCAGATCGTCGGTCCACCTTGTCGGGGGCCTATCCACGGAGCGCCGTCCGGTGCGTGGTCGCCATTCCAGAACCTTTCCGCCCCAACGGCCATCGATTCTTCTCGCTATGTGCCCCGCCCATTGCCACTTCAGCTGAGCAATCCTTCGAGCGATGTCGGTTACTTTAGTTCTCTTGCGGATCTCTTCGTTTCGATTCGATCGATCACGCAGGGAAACGCCGAGCATGGCTCTCTCCATTGCACGCTGGGTGACCTTGAGCCTTCTTATGAGACCCATAGTGCATATATATTTTATAACATGATTATATACATTTATCAAATGTGTATTGCTGATTTGTATGCCTATTAATAAATAAATAAAGCAACAAATAATGATTTAGATTAATTTAGAAGATATAAATACTAAGTACTTTATAGTGCTTGTGTTAATTTCTATTCTGTTGAGAAGAAACCATTTATTTTATTTTATTGGATTAATACTAATAATATGAATTATAATACTTTAAGGCATAAATAAATAATTGAAAAAATTTAACATAATTCATAACTTAATGAAACAAGATCATCCACTAAAACTGAATTAGAACTGTGAGTAGCCAAAATGAGAAGGGCTAAGGGTTATTATTTATTTATTATTATTATTATTATTTAGAATCAGTTCACACTGGTGTTGGTTTTCACAAATCCAGCATCATCTCATTAATGCGCGCAAGGTTACTGCCTCACGTGCGGGCACGAAACAATTAAACAGCCACTTATCAAATACGATTATAATTATCTTAATACGCCCATGAATAAAGACGCGCATAATCCACGCTGTATATTTCTATAACTCCAACCGAGTAATCGTCAGGTAGGATGCTGTGGTTGGTACCTAACTATATTTTTTTTAATTTTTTGGACCACTACTGTGAGTTTCACATTAGGTTGTAGAATCACATTAGTTCTCCGTTTCATTGATGGTGCATAATGTCGCCGTCAACTGGTTTCATCAGCCACTCCATTAACGGCCTAGTCATAAAATTTAAGTCAAGCGCCCTTTAATCACCGGCCTAAAGGACATTTAGCCAATGTGTCCAATACAACATTTAAACCCAAATTGATATTAAACTTTAGATAGTATCATTTATTTTATTTTTATTTATTTATTTAGTACACACACAATTTTTACATGAAAAAAAAAAAAATGGACAGAAGAGTAGTACAAGGGCACAGCTTATTTCATATTGAAATTTCTTCCAGCTGGCCCGGGACAGGAAAGAACATTGAGAAGGGCAGTCTGTGTGTATCTCGAATAACATAGACAATATAATAACATAGATAATATAATATACTTACACATAGATAAAATATTTAATACATATACTAAACATACTAAAAATAAGAAGAAAGTTGCAAAGCAGAAAAGAATTCGACAGTGTTAAGAACAGGAAGATAAATAATACTCCTTCAAACGTTTTTTGAAGAGAGATATCGTGCGACAATCTCTTATCTCGGCCGGCAATGAATTCCAGAGACGAGCGGCGTGCACGGAGAAGGAATAAGAAGCGAAGTCGGAACTATGGGTGGGGAATTTAAGAAGGGATTTATCCACATCATTTTATCCACATATCACCTAACAAACTATAAATTGAGAAAAATTACACAGAAACACCTTTCCCTACGTGCTATTGGTCATATACGAGTTACCAAAGTACTTTCAATAAAACCGCGCTAGTATCCCAGCTTTAACTCCTTGGCCCAGCGTGCTACTACGCTGGGCCAAGGAGTTAAAGCTGGGTAGAACATGCACTAAAGATGAACAGTGCAAAGAACGTCCATGAACGTCCCTCACTGAGGGTAACGTCAAAAAGTCAAAGGTTTTGTGCTGGTAGATCGAAGAGTGACCATCAGGCATGTAGCTGAGGTCACAAGGATCTCATTTCGCAGCGTCCAAAGAATCCTTAAGAACGAATCGCATTATGATAAAGGTCGCCGCGTGTTAGGTTCCTAGAATTTTAACCGATTAACAAAAGAAAAATCGAGTCGACACTTCGAAGGTAAATCTTGAAAAGTTCCAAGCAGACCAGGATTTTTTTTGTTACGTTTCGTGACCACGGATGAGACCTGGATCCATCATTTTGATCCTGAAACCAAACAGCAATCAATGACTTGGAATTGAGCCTCCACCGATGCTGAAGAAATTCAAAGTGTCAAGTTCGGCGGGAAAGGTTATGGCGTCTGTTTTTTGGGACCCTGAAGGAATAGTAATGTTGGAATATGGAAAAGGGAGCCACTATTTTGCGCTTTTACTATGCAAACCAAATTACAAGATTTGGGAGGCCATAAAGGAGCTGGAGTTCTGTTTCACCAAGACAACGCACCTGCTCACAAAGGCGCAGTTGCGATGGCTGCCATTCAAGACACCCGCCCTATTCGCCAGGTCTAGCTCCCAGTAACTTCTACCTCTTTACTCGACTCAAGAAAACATCCGAGTAATGAAATTTGAAGACGATAGCGAAGTGATGGTACCTGTTGAGGCGTTTTGGGATTGTCAAGACAATAATTTTTTTTCTAAGGAAATCTTAGGTTTTGAAATAAGTCGGACTTAATTTATTGAGTTTTTAGGAGACTACGTAGAAAAATAAAATATTTTTTTAACTATAATCATCATATTTTATTCTCATTATCATTACTTTTGGATCACCCCTCGTACATCGGACATCTAATAAAATATTGGTCAAAATTATTTTCTTTAATAATTTCAATAACAGATAATATTTATACTATTTTTATAACCACACTGAAGTATATTCTAGTGAAAACGTATTATAATCTCGTTAAATCGTGAAAAACATCAAAAATATCTCAACCGGTCGACGCCATATTGGCAGCTATGCTTACAGCGCTGTAGGTGACAGGAAATTGAACTATATTTCAATGTTTTGGCTAGGCAAGTCAGTAAACGTCATTGAACCAAGCCATTTGCCTAGCCATCTAATTAAATAGCTAGAAATCATTTACGCCGCGCTGATTGAACGACGCCGTTAAATGAAAGGGCTAGGCCGTTAATTGAACGACTGATTAAACTAGTTGAATGCGACATATAACGTATGTACAATTGGCCCATGAAAATGTTGAGCACTTTAATACTGTATCAAATTAAATAACAGCTAAGGCACATAATAGATAATAGTACTAGCTAAGGCAAAGAGTGGCAGTGACAAGTAGTTTAGTATAACAGAAGTTTCAATATGACAAGGTTGTAAGTATGCTTAACATTTTCATGTGCCGACTGTACAAGATCGTGTCATACTCGGCTCGTCCCAAGTGGTAAGGTTACACCTTCTATACTATAGGTTGTGGTAAAGGGCTAGTTTGTTTCCACAATCAGCCTACAACAGCTTATAGTGAAAAACACAGATTGCAGATTTAAAAACAAAATTAATCAGATTAACATCAAGAATTTTCCATGACAAACTTAAAAAAACCAAGAAGTGACATTGCAATAATGCAATGTCATTGAAAATAAGTAACTATGTATAATATATTCTGTTAAGTATATTAAGCTTATCACCTTAAGGCGCTGTAGGTAGTAAAACTAGCGCCGCCAATACATTTATTTTTATTACTCGTAAACCAAGTCAATATTTAAAAAAAGCTTGTGTAATCATTTCTTAATTTTTCTCTAATACCTTTTGAATAACTCTTTAACAGTTTTCATTCTTTCTGTAAGTTTTAAAATCCATTTTACCTCAAGCTCAAAGTGGCCACTTTTGGCAAGAATGGATTTTTAAACTTACAGAATGAATGATATGATAACTGTTGAAGAGTTATTAAATAAATATTAGAGACAATTTAAGAAATTATTTTAAATATTGACTTGGTTAATGAGTAATAAAAATAAATGTAGTGGCGGCGCTTAAATTCACTACCACAGCACCTTAAAAGTAACATTATTATACAAATCATATAATATTTGTATAATAATTATTGTTACCTACTTTTAAGTTTTACTTTGGTTGGAGTTGCAAAATTATGTAATAAGTATCACAAATTAAGCTAAACTATTTAACTATGGTAACAAAATACAGATAGAAATTCAGAAATGAGACACAAAAAGGAAAACTTCAAAAGATAAAGCTGTTTTTTAATTTAAGTTATGTTAAAATTGCATTTTTATTATTTGCTTACAAGCATTTTATGCAAATGACTTCACTCATGCTCACCTACATCAAAGGTTACCATATTAGTTAATGTCTCTTCAATTGATATAGGATAACTTGCAATTAAAACTTTAAAACACACCAGCCAGCTCATTTGCAATAATTTAGCGTCTAATGACTTAGTAATAATAAATAAATAAATATACAACTAAATTAAAATTCTTTCGCATTAGCTATGCTCTGCAATCTTAATTAGAAACCTGTAGCTGCTGTATTATAATTTTGATCATTGAAAAGTGGTTTTGAAGATTATTATGCTAACTGTAGGAAACTGGAAAAATATTCACAGAAACATTATTTACTAACTTTATTATGTTTACATAACTGCCCAAAAAAGGAGTGTAATGTGTTCAGGGTTCATGTACTGTATGTGAGTTTCACCACTCTAACCTATAAATAATCTTATTACTTAAACTTATCTAAGATTTGGGTTTATGGATACAATGGATTTATTTCCTAATTTTTGTCTACAGAAATATTATCAAAATTTTATGTATTTCTTAACAAACAATGGCTTTAAAACGTCATCCATAACTCAATGTATTTCATGAGCACGTACATTATCATTGCCTTTCAACTCGGCCGCACGCAGCTGTGTAGTATTCACTCGCAAGAGCGGTCTTTTGTACGTGTTCCATTGCTTGATGCAATGCTTTTTTAACACCAAAAATTTAGATTGTTTCCCAGCAATAATTTTGCACAGAAATGGTCCTGATGATGGGCAGAATACGTAGACCTCGGCTTCGTTAAGTTACTATAGCACCCGGTATATTGTCTGTACGGTTATCTGTTCTATAAAATTGAGTATTTTAGTGAAAATTACATTAATTTATCTTTTTAACTTGAACTGTTTCGTTTGCTATGAGAAAAAAATCACAATTGAAATGCATTATAATAATTTTGTAATGTTAGAAAGTGATGTTAGAAAAAATTCCTTCATTCTTTGTCAGTTACCATAATGTGGCAAGTAACTCTGGATGACATAGGCCTGTGTGCAGTAAGTCTTAGTGTCGTCCAGTTTTCTTGGATCATGATGCTAACAATGTATTACACTTGTTGTAATACTTGTTTAACTCTTTAACGCCCGGAAAAAAATACAACAATAGATTTCTATTGTTGTTTGTGCCCGATAGGGCACAGCGGGCGTTGACGAGTTAAAGTTATTACTTTTGTTGTATAGATTAAATAAACAAAATCAGTATAACATTTATATTACTGTACATCTGGTATAAATACAAACAGTAATAGTATCTCCTGGGAATGCTTAGTTATATAAAATAATATATTGGTTTTGCATTTCTTTTGTTTGGATTGAATGTGTATGCGCATGGCTGAAAAGTTTTAGAAATACTTAACTACTTCAGAATATTATTCAATTCATTGTAACTTTTGAACAAGCTTTGGGGGAGGGCATGGATGGTATATCAAAGATGCAAATAGTTTTTATGATGTACAGCAAGGCATACAATGAAGATAAAGTATGTAGGAAGTCAATCAGACGGCTCAGCAGCAGTGATGTTTAAAGTCGCAAGTGCATAAGTGACTCACCGCTGTGCTCAGTGAATATGTTGGAGCCAAGAACGCGGGGGTCCTTCGGCACTCGGGGCTTGGAGCGGGTCGAGCGCATGGACGCTCCGCTGGCGGTGCCGCGCTCCTTGGCCTGCTGCGCCCCCATAGCTTACACGACCTCACACCGCCACCCTCTACAGTCTTCTGCGTTAACCTCGGACACACCGGCTCGCACTAATTCAATAAAATCACAGACAATGCAATGTTCCTACACTCCATCCCCGTTCACAATTCGCCACAACACACGACACGATTCAAGTCTATACTCCGACGGAACTCCGTCACATGAAACGGCCCTTATTATTCGCACATCTTCAATGTTTTGTATTAGATGGTAAAACATTACCGAGATTGTTCATTTGTAATTATTTGATAAAAAAACAACACAATCTCCGCCATTAAATAAATGACTGAAGTGAAGTGAGTGAGTGAAGAACCGAACTGACATATTTGATTTGATTGACGTCGATTTTTTAGTTTACGTTTGGTGCCGCTACGAGCAGCACAGTCCAATTTCACAGATAACATAAATTATATTGGCCAATCACATTGCAGGTATTTTTCATAGACTTCGATTCTTTTTTTAAGGACTCATTCACAGTCTTCGTTCAAAATACATACCGTAAAATGGGGTGAATAACAACAGTTTTTTTTTTGTTTCAAAGGTTATTGCTGCATGTCAATAATAACTGTATGAGTTACGAGTGCCTTTATTATTGAAACTCTTCAAATAATAATAGGTAATAATAATAATAAAATTTATTTATTCGAGTAATTAAAATAACTCATTTTGTTAGTAACAATGTTATATGCTTATAAACTATGTTAGTATTTATGTTTAGGATTTTTATATTTTTGCCATGACCAACGATATATCAAAACAAAGTTTAGATGCGTTACCCGCACTCCACAATGGCAAGACGAAAGTAAGGTAATTGCCCGACCTTCAATTCAAAAAAAAAGGTCTGGAACGGGTGGTAGGAAAATATAGACGATTAAAAAGTACTTAATAATTAAGTTTATTTGAATAAAGCTTATTTCACTTTCACTTTCACTTTCATTAGTCAGGCACAGGCTCGTGACAGGTAAACACACACCACTCTCGTCAGTCAGACACTAATAAACCGTGACATTCTGATCAAAAATGCCTTCCTGCGTCATTAAACGATGTGCAAATTATACAGCAACAGTCAGAGATCGGAAAAATGTTTCATTTCACACGTAAGTAGGTACTGTATTTAACCGTAAAATGTATTTTCGTATTTTGTATTCCTCTAATCGGCCATTTTTTACAAAGAGCGAGACGCGCCAATGAGCATGCAGCGTATCAGACGAAACTTATGATGTCTGTTTATCTCTTTCTAACGACCGGGATTCCGTATGGTGGCGTTAATTTTTGTCCCACTATTGATGTAATTATGTCAATGTGTGTATCTGCAGTACCTGTCGCTGTTTTGAAAGTGAAAGTGAAATAAGCTTTATTCAAATAAACTTAATTATTAAGTACTTTTGAATCGTCTATCGTCTTTTAAATTGCATGATGTTGGCGCATAACGCATCTAAACTTTGTTTTGATATATCGTTGGCCATGACACTTGATATGGCACAGCAATGATGGATATACGAGCAGTCAAGTCTGCTCGCAATCATGTCTAGGATGCTGTTGGGGCTCCCCCGCACCCTGCGCACCAGGGAAGCACATCTTTTGCGCATAGTTGCGTAGAAACAATCGACGTTGGCTTCTGCGAACATCCCGGATGCACTGCAGGAGCGACGCAACCCCAAGAGCACCCTAAACGCATTTATTATATTGGACTCGGAGGACGTGATAAGCGCTTTGTGTGTAGTTAGACTACAGGCTGCACGTGTAGAAGGAAGTACAAAAGGCTCGAAACAATGTAATTTTTAACCGACTTCATCAAAAGGAGGAGGTTCTCAATTCGATTGTATGTTTTTTTTTTTATCGTTGTTCGCGAGTATCTTCGACATTTATGGACCGATTTAGATGATTCTTTTTTTGTTCGATTGAGTTTTCTTGCGAGATGGTCCCATTTTTTTTTCAAATCGGTTCAGTAGTTTACAAGTAATCCTGAAAATACTATGACATTAAATCAACTAACTTGACAATTTTGTTATTTATGAACCGAATTAGATGTTTTTTTTTGTTGGGGAAGGGATACCTTTGTGTAGTCTTTTAAACGACTTCAAAAAAAGGAGGTATTCAGTTTGTATGCATGTATGTTTCTCCGCGATTATCATACGTTTGGCTGAGCCGATTTTTCTACCTAAATAATACTTCCTAATACAGAAGGTACTTACACTAAAAATAAAAAATTGTTTAAAAAACAAAAAAACCGACTTCAAAAAACCTTCCTCTAAAAAGCAAGAAATAATATACAAATCATTAGATACGCATTATCATTGTTATAATAAAACACGTCAATTGAAGTCGGGTGGGGCTTTTAGAATAAAAAAAGGAAGATGTAGGCACTCCAGCCCCACCCGACTTTAATAGACGTGTTTTATTATAACAATGATAATGCGTATCTAATGATTTGTATATTATTTCTTGCTTTTTAGAGGCAGGTTTTTTGAAGTCGGTTTTTTTGTTTTTTAATAGTAGATTGTTATACAAGACGCTAAAATGACCCATTCCATACGAGGTAGTTTTATTCCCGAGCTTTAGCGAGGGAATAAATATAAACCGAGTTACAATGGGTTTTAGCGTCGTGTGTTACACTATACTTTTCACTACGATTGCGAGAAAATAAAATACAATATTAAATAGTTTATACCTACTTTTCCGTAAACAAATCCACTCGTTTTTGTATATTTAAATAAATGATTTGTGCTTGCCGGCAAAAGATTAAAATTATTTCTTTCCTATTACAGTCACACAATTCAATCAGTTTGTAATTATAGAAAAAATCTTAAGATTTCGCGCCATGGTACTTTTTTTAATTTCTGCTGTAGCAGCTAAGCAAACACAAACACGCATTCTACGATTCACTCTGTGCACAGAGTATAATAAAGTCTATGATTTCACCGAAGAGATCAGAGATGCTTTTAGTTCCATTTTCAAAAATAAGAATAAGAAACTGGGAGCCTATTACGAAAATAACGTGTCGTCAGCCAGTTCGTCAGTTGTAGTTAATACAAACTTTTTCAATGTAGCTATCGTAGTCCATAGACTATTGAACGAATAATGACGGATCTGCTAGAGAGAAACTGACAAATTTACGCAGTCACTTTGCAATATCGCATACGCAAGTGCTTTGTAATAGGAAACAATAAGAACGAAGCACGGACGCAGCTGCGTGTATCGCATAAAACTTTTCGTAATAGACCCCCAGTATTAAGTCGAGCGAGTTTTTATTCGCGATTATGAATAAAGACTTTTTCGTTTTAGTAGGCTCATTGGCAATAGACAAACATTAAAAAAGAAAAAACTTTATCCCCTAGGGGTTATTATGCTATTTTATCTCGGCTCTTGTACGTTACAATGACGGACTTTTTGAGCAAGAGGAGTGAAAACATTTTTTTTAACTTTACGTGAACAGCGTGCAAACCTGCGGACCAACATGTTCGTTCTGACTGATAACGCCCTCCGCTCCCTTTCTATGTCATCGTTGTCCTTGAGGTCGGAAGTCAACAAATGACCAAGGTATTTAAAAGAGTACGTTCTTTTGAGTTCGCACTTATTAAGCTGAACCGGTGGCATTTTGTCGATCCGTGGACTCCCAGCCTCAAAGACCATAACCTTGGCTCTTATTTACATTATACGCCAGGCCATGCGAATCGGCGTATGCTTCACAAATAGAAGCTAATTTTCTCAAGCCACAGACAGATGCATTTAGATGTATTTTCCTGTCTCGTGCAATTTTGCTTTCGGGAAATACTTACCGAAGAGTGAAGAAGAGAAGTGAAATTGATGAAAGACCTTACAGTGGTCAGCTGAACTATTCAGGGGCCTTACTATGAGCTCTTATAGCAGGGCTTATATTGAACTGCCTTACTTTTTCGTACTATGACCTCAACGGTTAGTATGAAAGCAGGCCTTAAGCAGTCCTGTTTAAGGCCTGCTTTTGAACTGAACGGTTTCTTATTTGCTGATGGTAAGCCCCCAGGACTAGATGACGTCTGTTTGCCCAACTATTTTGCAAATAAGAAAGAAGAGAATTAATTGTAAGCAAAAGAGTCTTGAAATCAGAGCCGATTGTAAGGGCCGAGCGTGACATCACCACACCACAGTCACCACACCTATCACTTGTATGGCGGTGGTGCGGCCGCCCCGGGCCGCTCGAGATGTGTCGTCACTCGCGCCCGTAACTATACAATACAATATGGCACCGCTGCTGGAAAGTCCGATGAGCGAAATTATCTTAAAATCATAACTTTCACGTCCTGTAACTTTTTCATTTTTAAAGATATATAAACTTATACTATATACTTATACTATATACTTTTCTACATAATTCATACGATGTGCGCTTGTTCCAAATTCAAAATAATGGTAAAAAAAATATTTTCTTTATAATTTTGAAAATAGTTGGTCAAATATAAATAAATAATTAAATACATGCCGTATAGTGAGAAAGTTCAAGCAGATTGACGAAAATAACATAACCCCACACTTTCCAGCAAACATAGCATCAAATCACCACACATATTGCATATTGAATATAACACGCATATTGAATTGTAAGAATTGCGTTTTTTTATTGTTATTTTTTATGTCTTGTATCAAGTGGTTTTTTGGTAAATTTTGCCTACTTAGGTACTACTTTCGAGTAGCAGACATAGTGATTACTGATTTCTCAACTAGTTGAAAGTTATTTACTCTCACAATTACCTATCCGATATGTAGTAGGTATTTAATTTCAACCTACCTACCCATTGTGTACAAACTTTTGTTAATTATTGTGATGGAAAATGACCTCACTTTAAATGTGGAGCTCATTTTTCAATGTTGACGACTCTGTATGAAATATACAGGGAGAAAAAAGCAGCCCTTGACGAGTTTCTTGCCGGTTCTTCTCGTTACAAGGTCTCCCGCTCAGGGTTTGCGAACCGATGGCGTAGCTTCTTTGACATTCACAAGTGCTTGTAACAGCCTAGACTGAATAAATGATTTTTTGATATTTTTTTTTGACACCCTGTAATATACTTGGCCTAGGCCCGTTATTGCGGGTAACACCAGCTATAAGCTAGGAAAAGTTACGACTTTTTCAAAAATAATAATAAATATCTTCTCAAACTATTCGAAATTTCAAGTTGATACCATTATATAGTAGTTCTCGAGATATCGAGCGTTGACAGACAGACAGACAGACTGAGTCACACGATAAGGTTTCGTTTTTACCATTTTGGTACGGAACACTAAAATAGGAAACATCTCCATTATGCAGAATTTCTTGCTGTTTTTTGAGCCCACCGTGATGCTGCGTGGTCTTAAAGCATTTGGATAAATACTCTAGTGCGTACATATACTTAAGGCGAGGCCAGTTCACGAAATTTACTCTTTCACTACGTCTTTAGAATAAGGTTGAATATTGCATAACTTTAATTGACGCTTCGTCAGAAATTTGACGAATTTTAGTAGGCATTTTTATTGATTTCTGAAATACTGGATCATTTATTAAAAATGTACTCGGTTATTGTGTTAGATCGATAAAAAAAGCTATCCTTTTTGCATAAAAAATCATATCACTGTCGTTGAAAATTACGAAATAGTTTTATGAGTTTTTATGGTGTTATTCAGGATTTTTTTACGGAGTTACCATGCCATTTTTCAATATTCTGTTCGGTTAATTTGCTTCTTTGTTTCTTTTTCAATCTACAGTAATTTTTGTGAAGTAGAGTTTTACATCAGTTCTTCACATTGGAAGTTCAAAAATCAGACTTTTCATCAGATCGTGAACTGGCCTCGCCTTAACCCATCTTTTCCATTTTAACAAAGATTCTACCAGTTGTGCGCTGTGACCACGTTATACAGGATCATTTTGTATTCACCATCCATGAGGATGTGTTCAGTCCATAAAACTGAACAACTTTCTCTAAGGAACACATGGCCAAATATGTAAAAAACAAATCAAAGAGATCACGTGATCAATTTAGTATGGGATGACCAACATTTTGTGGCAAAATTCGACAGAATGTTTTTTAGAGAAAGTTGTTTAGTTTCATGGACTGGCTGCTGGACACATCCTTGAAGTTTGGATAATATGTTCAGAATGACCCGATATAGATTATGATCATGTCATGAAGAAAGAAATAAAAGACATCAAGATACAGAGGACAGTTTTATCATCACATTATAGGTTCGGTACAGACAGTATGATATGGCGGCAAATAGACCGGTGTCCGAGTCAATTTCTCCACTTTTAGCTTACATCACTAAAATAAAATAAGTAACTAACTTGAAGTTTAATTTCAATTATGAATTATGTACATAATACACAGCGTCGGAGTAAGATTTGAATTTTGCGGCTCCTTATTTTCCAAGAAGAGAAACTTATTTTCTAGCTGTGGGTCAGCAAAGTGCGCCCCCCTGAAGGTTGCGTCCCTGGCAGCTGCCCCTTTGCCAGCCTCTAGCTCAACGCTGAAATACTACTATACTATACTATAGTACTATTGTGTATTCTGTGATAATACGTAGAACTTAAGTACTAATTCAATGACAACATAAGAATAAAATAATAGAACAAATGACTGGTTTCTACTTTGTACTAAAATTACACAACCGAAGTATATAAAGTAAGTAGGTATGTACCATAAAGTTAATATACCTGTATGTACACAGTTATAGGTAATAGAAAATATGGGTACAGTGGTATATGTGTCTTTAACTCGAAATACAGAAATAGGTAGGTAACCTACCTACTATATTATTATATTTTACAAGCGGCATATTTCCCAAAGATCGCAGGTTCAAGTCCCGTTTTAGAAGCATATTTTCTGTGAGCGTCGAACTGTTTCTTTTATTGAAACAGCCGCACAGAGACATCGATTGTTTAATAAGATAGATAGTTGTAATGTGTGTTGTCGTAGGTACTACTATACATAATGGAAAAGAAACATATAGTGCATCATAGTTTGCATTCAAAATTATTTATCAAGGACGAGGACTGCGTCTGAAATTTTAGTGCAAAAATATTAATATTTATTAATAAGTATAATATTATTATATATATTATAATTATTAATATATCATATAATTAAATAATATTTATTAAAATATAAAAGTAATAAATTAGGAGTAAGTAAGTATATTTCATTCAAAACTCTATGAACTTCGTCGCTTTAAGTAGACTATGGAACGGATTCCAACTGCGTTTGGCACTCCACTTTGGCCGTAACAAATTCATAATTTTTAAAAGCAATAGAGGTTTGCTCTTTCAAGTTTTTAAATGAAATAGGTAATAAATATTCAAGAGAAAACTATCTTGACTACCTAATTATATTTGTGTTTATAAAGATTTCGTATTGTCACTGTATTCTTCATCACGTCGTTAAGTAGGTACCTACTTATTTTCCTAGAAAAATAAAAATAGAATAGTTTACCAAATAATAAAATAATTTGGAAAATTGGTCTGAAAGCACAGAATCTATATAACAACGGCTCTTTGACAAACGATTCTGTGACGGGGTCGATTTTAGACCCCGTTACAGAATATATAATAGTACCAAACGTACTCTGTTACAAACTATATTGTTGTCTATTTTAATTCAAACTTTCCTTCATGCCAACAGTATTAAAAATGATATGTGCAAATTTTATTTTACTTTAGTAATACTTTTTTAATAGTTCAATATCTACCTACCTATCTATATAAATAATCTAAACGTTTTAGCACGAATTGCATAATTATCACACATTTTATCATACTTATTATCTTTCATATCACATTTTAATCCCTTTCTCACTGTGTGTGAAATACTTACCTAGTACCTATTAAAAACATTATACCTAAAGGTATATGACCTGTTCAGGTATACAAAGGGCCGTAAAACCGATATTGAATATTATTCAATTAAGAGTAGAAAATTTACAATTTGATAGATTTATTTACATAACTGTTTTCACGATTCGAAATATAATGATGCTATTTTTTATGGCGTTTACATCTTACTGTAGTTTATCTATATTCGATCATCAAAATATATTTTTTACCGATTTCATTTGTTCACTGTTACACAGTTAAATTAATCAATAAGGTAATTAATACCAAGTTAATAAATGGATACCATAAAATATATTTTGATTATAACTAATATCTCTCAACGACTCATTAAATTATTAATTATTGTAACGCTAGACATACTTAGTATTTAAAATACTGTTTATCATAATAATTATCTACACAATAGTTTGATATTGCACCACAACACTTAAATATTAAGTTTACAGCGTCGGAGCTGGGGTCATGAGCGCCCCTGTCAAGATTTAAGTTTTGCGCTCCCAAGACTTATTTTCCAGGAAGAGAAACTTATTTTCTAGCTGTGGGTCAGCAAAGTGCGCCCCCACTAAGGGTTGCGCCCCTGGCAGCCGCCCCTAGCTACGACGCTGCCCCCCTAGCATGACCGACGAAACACAATATATTATCGCGTGATATACCTAGCGTTTTATCGACACCTAACTGTCGAAATCCATTGTCTTTTGGCAGTTAAACGTGATAAATCGCTATACTTATCATAAAATATAGTGTTTGGGTGGTCATGATAGGGGCTGGTTTTATTACATCAGCTATTTAAGACGGTAAGCCGCTTTACTACTTAATGTGTGGATGTATAGGTATCCATCCACACCAGCACAGTTAACGATGTTTTTTTATTTCTAACGGAATAATAGTCTTATCTTCTAAATAAATAAATACCTACTTAGTTTTTGGGCATATCGCTCTTGCTAATGAGCAGTTCGTGCTTGTATAGTCGATGATTTTTTATGATATTTAATAATAATGGCGGTTTTGAATAAGTTTGCGTTTGCACTCATATCATCAGTTATATATAAGTATCAGTTATGTACACAATTCTGTATAATTATATTGTTGGGTTGACTACGGCAGGGGTGCCTCCTCGTAGAAATCTGGCTCATCATCTTTGTCAATGTCCTTCTGCACACCGTCCAACTGAAACACATAACAGGGATGGCGACATTAATAAAAAGCAAATATAAATGTAATAAAAACAAAATATCTGCTATTTACCTGCGCGTAACGACTAACGATGCTAGGTAAATGAAGTGATTTTGCTATGCTACCCCCATGGGCGTACCCAGGTTCTGGGCCAGGGGGGACAAATCTATTGTATAGCCCCCAGGGGGGGGCAAGTTTATTGTAAATCAAATATAATGTATGGCAAATAAGAACAATTATTGATAACAATTTTATTGATAGATAGTTAGAGGTAAACAAAATCCAGGGGGGGCAGCTGCCCCTCCCTGTCCCCCCTCGGTACGCCCATGGCTACCTCACCCTTATTTTGTTACTCAACATCTATCGCAATGGTTTTCACGCGTAGTTTATCCACAACTACCTAAATCGTTTGCTATGGCAATACAAATTCCTTTATATAGGCTATCTTTATAAACCAGCGATGCAAGTAGACAGATTGCTATTTAAAAGCGATCAATGGGGATGGCAACGCAATGTTAATTGTAGATGTCACTGCGTACGCTTGTTTCTAAGACAGTAGATGTTCAGAACAAATCTATAGGATTTTCCTAAAGATTTGTTCTGAACATCTATATACTACTATAGGTATTTATTTTGTAGTATTTTTTATCGAAAAGGACCCATGCATGACCCAAAATGGATATAAAAGACTATTCTAACAATGCAGAGGGCTACCGTTTTTTAGCTCACCAGTTGGCGCCACAGTCGCGAGAGGTCCTGTAAAAGTTTGTTTACTACGGCCCCTACACTACAGCCCTACGGGTGTGAAAGTGAACAAATCTTAGATAATACCAATTTATTAAAAATATCCAGCACGCAACAATGTTGTGCAGTCCCGCTTTGTTCTGATTTGAACAACCTCTTTTTCTTAGCTACGCTTTTAAAGCACGGACGCTCATTGACCCCTTCATTAATTTTTGCCTTTTTGAATCTTCTATTACAAAATAATCACATTTTATTTCTTTTAGAAAAAAACGCGCGTAAGCTCACACACAAAGTATGAAACTTGACGTTTCGAAGACCTCACGCAACACCAGCGCCTCTAGCGGCGAATTCATACGCGTTAGCCCTCGATATATCCAGATTTTTCGGAAATCTGTAAGTGCCAACATTTTAACAGCTTACACGCCATTTAATCTGTAAGTGCCAACATTTTAACAGCTTACACGCCATCCACAGCTGTTGCCTTCCCCATTGGGATCAATTTCAAACTCTATGATTATAGCCTTTATAGCTCTATTTTTTTTATAATATGGATGGCTTAGAATAATAACACCTAGAACAAGCCTAGAACGATAGTTCTCTGCAAAGCGCACTGTCAAAAGTGAGGGAACAACTGCCAAAATGGCCCCGTTTTCAGATTTTTATTCTCCATTATTACCTAATCATACCGAATAGGTAGGCAGTTTTCCTACATTTATTAGATTATAGTTATATTATTGGATTTTAGTTACGATTAGGTAATGTGTGAAGGATATAGGTAAAACTGACAAAGCTATGCTATTCTGGCTATTAGTTGCCTAACTTTGCATACGAGGACACAGCTTCTAGAGGTGTTATTATTCTAAGATGGAAGGTATAAGCATTTGTATGTAGCATATTATCCGGCCTGTATTTATTTTTATTTTGTTACTGAAATGCCCTCGCCCTTGACGCTGACCTCAAACAATAATAGGTAACAATAATAATAACCTACTCTTTCAAACGAGATTTATTTTTGCGAACAACAAAAAAATTGGCATCACTTCAGGATGTCCGTCAAAATATTATCTTTACGCAAATTACGTTGGCACTAATGTTCAGTACATTACATAGTCGAGGGTGTGTCCACAGGGATTAGTGGCGATAAATACAACTACAGAACTGGAATTTTGAATGCTTGCGGCTATACGCTAGGTACTGTCATTTTAGTCAAGCCAAGCAGCCTTCTTATTGTCTAATTTTCAAAATCTATCGCAATCGCTTTCATTTGACAATTGGATGTGACACATTGCTGCATTTCTTTGGTATTTATTTGTGCCAAAAAGAAGCATCAATGTATCGCATCCTGAAAGCGATTGCGATAGATTTTGAAATTAGACAATTAGCCCCCAGGTAAGATGGACTTGCTATGGTGGTACTTAATTAACAAATTGAGACATCAGTAAAGGCGTATTCAAATCTCAGCGGTATCTTCTACCGGTGCGGTGGCGGTAACGATATCCCAATGGGTATGCGGGTAACGCGCTGTTCAAACCATAGCAGAATTTTAGCGCTTCCGGAGGCGGTATAGCGGTACTGGCGCGCGACGCGGTATCAGTTATTCTGTGACGCGGGCTCTGCGGGCGGTAAGTGAAAAGCCCCTGCGCCGAACTCGCGGTACGTATCGCGTACCCATCCGCGGGCTGATTATCTAATTAGAAACCACCTAGCGACCGGTCTAATTTGACAGATGAATGTGATACATTGCTTCTTCTTTTTGGGGTACTAAAACATACCAAAGAAAAGTAGCAATGTATGTCAAATGAAAGCGGTCGCTAAATAGTTTTTATTTAGATAATCAGCCCGCCGGTATGCGGTTCCGGTTTCGCGACAGCTGCGAAAATGCCATCCAAATTACCGTGCGTGGAATATCGCTCGGGTATAACCGCTACCCACGGCGGTAGCGGATACCGCTCAGGTTTGAGTAGGCCTTATGGTTATGGTGTTTCATATTTTTCAACCTCGGAAGATCTTATTTTTCATTCCCTTAAGTCTGCAAACAGATGTTCAAAATGAACCCACACACTGCATCGTCAGTAAACCAAAATAATTATCGCGTTACCGCTCTCAGTTGCAGCGGCGTGAAGAGGTAGACTAAGGACATCCGCAGCGGCACCATCATCACCAGGAAGAAAGGCAGCGCCAGCGAGAACCGCGACGACTTCACCGCGTACAGCAGGCAAATGCCCGCCAGCTGGATCAGCGTGAACAGGTGCATCTTCAGGGATGGCACCTGCAAGGACAACATATTAAGGGTTCATTATGGGAAAATATGGTTTGCGGGGGTTATTATTATAAAGAAAACGTATAGTTGTAGACACAAAAAAAACATACGACAAGCTAAAGAGATTCTCTAGTAGGTAGCTACAAGTATTAAATCTGTAGGAAGACTAAGAGACTGAAAGAATTATGAGCATTGACAGGTACCTTATCTATGGTTATCGAGCGATATAATGTTCTTACCCTTCTAACATAAGGTATTTGAGGGTGATGCTTGACAGGCTTGAAGAGCAGTATGAACCGGTCCCAGAACTGGATGCCGCCGAGGGCGGAGATACCCATGTAGAGGAACACGCCGAAGAGCACCGCCATCGGCACCAGCCGCAGGAAGCTCGCCGCCAGCACCGACACGCCCACCAGCGTCGCCACCAGCAGGCCCGTCAGCCGTTGCTCTACAAGTTAACCAGGAGTTTGTTATAACTTATACCTATTTCTTTTTTTTAACGCAACGCAAAAGGAGGAGTGTTGGAGGAGTGTTATAAATTTGAAGTGTGTGTGAATTTGTGTATGTATCTGTCTGTGGCATCGTAGCTGGGTGAATTAACTTTTTTATGTAAGAAAAAACAACACATATACCTACGAAAATTTTCATAAATTAAAACAAAACTAGAAAAATCTATGTTTTACCCACAAAGTGTTGTGGTTTTTCGATGATACAATTACGATAAGATAATATTCATAGCTAATAAAAAATACTTAGTTTTGTACAAAAATAATCAATAGTTTATAAAAAAATCACGGGTGACCCAGGGGACAATTTGTCCCCAGCTTTAGTTTGAGAAATAGGGGTTGTCCCCTTGGTCACCTGTGATTTTGTTTAAAATCACATAAAAAATCATGTCTTTATAAGATAATCAGCGGAGAGTATTTGCAACTACAGATTAACTTTATTATAAAAATGGCTCAAGTAGAGAAATGTCACAAAAGAACACATTACTGGACCGATTTTGATGTGGTTTTTTTATACAATCTAGGTTGTCGTTTGGGATTCGGGTGAATCAACCTTATGTTTTTATTATAGAACTGGAAATTGGCAATAAAACAAAAATAATAATTAATGGTGGTGTCCAATCCACACCTTTGACTTCGACGATGTGTGGTTTGTCTCCGGGCGCGTGCGTGGTGGACATGACTGTGAGTGCGGACACGTGGCTCACGGAGCGCACGGTGGCCACGCACTGCCACGGCGCGCCGAACATGCCGCACACCGCGTTTATCACCGACATTATCACGATGTCCATGTGGAAGCCGCTGCCCTTCTTCAGCTTGCGCTCTGGCTTGTCAACGATCAACCTGGTGGGTTGAATCCGTATAAAATTGCTTTAAAACTGCACCAGCTCTCAACAAAACAGTTAAAATAACTTAGCCAGCTATTTTTGGGGCATATCAATCAAAAAGTTTTGGTCATTAAAATGCAATTTGTATTTTGGTAATAAGAAATATTTTGCATTAATTAAATCAAGGAAAATATGCTTCGCCACGTAGTAGGTAGGTAGGTACCTAATTTGCAAAAGCAACAGGCAGAAATATTAAGGCAAAGCAATCGAATCGCTCTGCTACTTATTTTTGCTGGTAAAACAACTCGCATTGCAACAATTAATTTAAAAAAAATCGCATTAGCCATGAGTACTCATGTCGAAGAAATAAAAAAAAAATTGTACATAATTATATATGTTACAGTCAAAACCCTTAACCAGTCAAAAACCTTATTGACCGGTAAAATTAGTCAATAAGGTTATTGACTAAAGGTGTCGGTCAAAACCCTTATTGACTGATTTTATCTGATAAAATCAGTTAATAAGGTTATTGACCGACACCCTCAGTCAATAACCTTTGACTGATTTAAAGTCCAGACATTTAGTCAATATAGGTTTTGACCGACGTGCCCAGTCAAAACTCATAAAATGTTAAGGACGTACTCAAAAGAGACATCTCTTCTGTGTAGCTTCCGCCTTAGGGCCCGTCCGGCAACATATTGGTGAATCTCTGACATCGCAGGTGCCCGTACCCAAACTCCTCAAAGTACAGTCATACTTCCCTCAAACTCAAACACTGCAATCAACCAAAACTGAAACCACTCCAACTTTTTAAGAGTTTTGACTCAACGTTTATCTTTCTAATCAGTCCATATCAGTTTTGACTGGGTACGTTGGTCAAAACCTATATTGACTGAATGTCTGCTCTTTAAATTAGTCAATAAGGTTATTGACTGAGGGTGTCGGTCAAAATCCTTATTGACTGATTTTGTCAGATAAAATCAGTCAATAAGGATTTTGACCGACGCCCTTAGTCAATAACCTTATTGACTAATTTTACCGGTCAATAAGGTTATTGACTGGTTAAGGGTTTTGACTGTAACATATACACAGATTAAACTAAGTAGGGTCAAACCTGAATAAAAATTTAAATGTTTATGTATGTAGGTACAGTACGAGTACGAGGCATATATCTTGATTTTTTTTGACGGAGTGGGGATGGTGGGGATAAGTTCGCGCATGTGCGCTTTTGAGCGACCAATGGCGCGCGCCCCTCTCCCGCCGCCCGCGCCCCTCACCGCTGCGCATGCCCAAAATACGCGTTCCGCGCAATCCCCACCCGATTTCAAGATATTTGCCTCGTACCCATTTTACTTGCGTTGTATAGGTATGAACTAAGTAATTACACAGTAAAAGCTTCTTTCAATCTGGCATGTGTACAAAAAAGTACAAACAGGACATTAATTTCAGTAAATCTTACTCAGCAATGTGCGTCTCCATGAAGACGATGATGTAGACCATGAGCGCGGGCAGGGCCATGACGAGCGCGGCCCAGAAGGGGATGGTCTCGAGGCCCGGGTTGGCGGGCACCAGCCACGAGCGCGCGGCGGTGGGGCTCAGCCCCTGCGGCACGCGCAGCGTCTCCGTCCACACCGGCACGAAGCACGAGACACCCACCATCAGCACGATTGCGATGGGCACGCCGAAGTCGCCGAGCGCTCTGCGAGCCTGATCGGTGAATAAACTATTAATATCCAGTTTAATGCTAAAATCTGCAACAAAAAATTACAGGCACAGAATACTT
Organism: Agriphila straminella; assembly: GCA_950108535.1. Classification (NCBI taxonomy): domain Eukaryota; kingdom Metazoa; phylum Arthropoda; class Insecta; order Lepidoptera; family Crambidae; genus Agriphila; species Agriphila straminella. Next base: position 751,800 of record OX467303.1, on the reverse strand, counting down.
CATAGTATACGCCGTACAGTACAGTAACTTCGTTAAAAAGCTGACTTAAATTTGTATGCTCGTTGCTTTGATTTATTTACATGTCGCTCATAGTTGCAAAAGTAAGAAATATCGATGCGGCTCTATCGGCTCATACAAACAGACTTATTGCTTCAATCCTATTCTTAAAATACTTATTATTTAACCTAATTGTCTTAAAGTTGCAAAGTTTTTTTAAATTCGCTTGGATTTTAGGTTGCCCACAGAAAATTAAATAAAATAAACAAGAAAAAGAGTAGCTCGATGTCGCAGTGGTTTAGCGCCTGGCCCAGCGATTGTTTTTCGCAACTTTCGCAAGGGTCGTTGATGGGATGGGTGACCAAAAATTTATTATCCAGAGCTCCTCCGTGCTACGGAAGGCACGTTAAGCCGTTGGTCCCGACGCGGCTGCATTTGCAGTCGTTAACACCCACCAGTCCAAATTGGGCCCGCGTGGTGGGTAAAGGCCCATCCTCCTTATCCACCCATAAGGAAGGCCTGTGCTCTAGCAGTGGGGACATTTAGAGTCCCCGCAAACTATACAGACCAAACTATCGGCTTATAGTTGGGTCTGGCCTTTAATTAGTATGAAGAAGTATGCAAGTGCGCACAATAGGGATGTTGACTATTTTTTTTATTTTATGTTACATAAATTACCTCTCAAAAGAAGAAACATTGGTAAAAGAATTAATTCGCTAGCATGAAAACTGCCCGAGATATCACAGTGTGAAATGCACACAAATGGACTCGATCAAAAACGCTCCATACTAATGGCTAGCACGTTATGACGTCACGCCTTGCAAGTTTGTATGCAACGCATGGGAAATTTGTTCAGCAGCTATATTAAATATTGTGTTTATCAAAATGGTTTCTTCGACAAATTTGCTATACATTTTACGGACTCATTAAAGGTATCATTTATTTTAATAAATTGTATACTTTTTAAATGGACTTGTCCACCCAACTTTGAAGGGTCATAAAACAAATAATATGCAATATATAAAACCAAGAGGTATACAAGCTACTCTGAAAGTTTAATATGTTTACGATTTTTATTAGTATTTCGTTATTTTATTCATTAGTCAACATCCCTATTACAACGATTTGGTATCGGCCGACTCATCATATTAAAAACGGTCCGACCCAACTATCAGCCGATAAAAAGTCTGTAGTCTGCGAGAGCTCTAAAAATATGGCTGATAGTCTAGGATGGACAAGAAAGCGATTTAATAAAAACGTGTGAAAAAGTCCAAGTTGCAACGCCGTGATACTCACGCTGCGTCCCAAGAACTTCCCGTTGCGGAAGATGCGCAGGTAGTAGGCGATGATGAAGGTGGAGAGCGTCAGCATGGTGCAGAACAGCGCTGTGTTCGGCTGCGGCGGCATCCGCACGGCCGGCGTGGGCGCCACCAGCGTCGAGTTGTCTGGAGGAAGGGGCGGAGCGTCTAGACTGTGTCCCTTCACTAGTCACTCACTCACTACTGAGGCGCGTTCCAAACCTACACTCCGAGTTCAACCTAACCACAACCGAACGCTCTAACAGCGTTCCAAACATTTGAGCGTCACGTTCGGTTGACACAACCGTGTCGTTCCAAACGTCAGAGCGTTGCAACCAAACATGGTTTACAACCATCAAAAATGATGGTTGTAAAACGCTCTGACGTTTGTCTATAGAAAAAATGACAATGTCAAATGACATTATTTTGTATTTTGATGTTTTTGAGTCTAATTCTTAAAATAATCATGGTAGATCCTCAAAAAACGGATTTTATTTGATTTAGTATAAAAAAAAAGTTTAAATTATTCGTATTCCAAATGGAAAATGACGAATTTGTATTGACATTGACATTTAAAGTTCTTGGTCGTTCCAAACCTTAGAGCGAGTTAAAAAACAACCAAACAACCGGCGCTCAAACGTTCTGAACGCAACCCTGTAGTGAGTGACTAGTGAAGAGATGTATGAAAACCGACGCTGTTGAAGTGGACTAAAATCTACGGTGTTGAATATCTCGATAAATTGAAATGAGTTCTATAGAAGGCCATTTATTTACGCTACTTTACCTAGCTCCTAGTCATGACTTGAATTTTTGATAGGAGTCTTACCTTTGTCTATTAAATAAGTATTTAATTTCATTGATTATTGTATGTGTTTATTTAATTTTGTTTCTTTGAGTTCAATTTAAAGGTATCTTTTTACTCTGAATTTGTATAGGTACATGCTTAGGCCTTATGTAGCCGATTTCTTAAGTGTCTTCGGAATTCCATTATTTAGCTTAGATGTAGCTAGAAACGGTTATTTTTTTCATAGATGAATCAAATCAAATCAAATCAAGTTTATTTGCAACTAAGTGTACAGAGGTGTTACAATACATTAATGACGTGCATGACTTAGTGACCATTTCGGTTTAGCAAATTTTTGACAGTACTATTAATTAACATTAAAACGAATAGGCACTTAAACCAATAAGATTAAAAATAAAAATATTATATAATTCGAACAGATCCTAATATTTTTAATATATTTTATGTATTTATAAACTCTTTTACAGAGTAGTAACATTTTTGTATTAAGTAGGATTTCAATGACTTAGAGAATAATTTGAGGTTTGGTTCATTTTTAATAAAAGTTGGTAGTTTATTGAAGACTTTAACTGACATGTAATAAAGACTGGTATTGAGCATTTTTATTCTGGATTGTGGTAAGTATAATTTATTTTTGTATCTCGTATTAATGTTGTGAGTATCTTTTACTTTGGTAAAAGTTTCTATATTTTTATAAGTAAATATACATATGTCATATATATATAGAGATGGGAGTGTGAGTAGATTAAATTTAATAAAGTATGGTCTACACGATTGAGTATTATCTATTTGAGCTATTATTCTAACACATTTTTTCTGCATAATAAAGAATTATAAGCATTTCGAATAAGGTATACCTTATTTTGTCTATTCCTGGAAAAAGTTCCTTTCTTCCGGATAAAAGACATGTCCCATCGCTCCTATATCATTTGCCTCAATTCTCAAAAATGAAAATCTATAGAGTCCTAGACAAAGTATTATGTACGAGTAGGTATTTTACTCTAAAATCAGACTAATAATTATTTTCTACATTCAAAAGTGGATTTTTTAATGTTAAAACGTGAAGGCGTAACAAACAAACAAACAAACAAACGGACTTTAACATTTATAATATTGTCAGGATGATAAACAATTCTTAATTTGTTTTTGTCTTACTTACCAGTGGCATTGAGGGTGGGAGGGACAACGGTGACGTTGTCGGCGTGGGCGCAGTAGTCGACGCCCAGCGGGTGCGCGCGGTACACGTTGATGATGCTCGTCACAGGCTCCCCGATGAAGATCAAAGAGATGAGGAACGCAAAGATGTCCTCCGTGAACCTGTTGGCAATAGAAGAATACTGTGAAAAAATAAATATAATTATGTGGCTTACTTCCGCAAACAATATAATACCTATGCAAGTTGCACTGCCCGCCCGAAAAAAATACACTTCATGCACACCACAAAATATCAGTGCACATGCATTTAGCAAGACAGCAACACACCTGCACCTTCACCAATGAGGATCAATAAGGTTTAAATCTTTAGGTTTTATTGGTTTAAAATAAAATCATATTCATAGCTATGAAACTTAGTGAAAGTTTAGAATCCGTTTAGAAATGGTTGAGTTATAAGGGTTTGAAGGAAATGCCAAGCTCAATGCAATAATATGTGCTTTATCACGTACCTACGACATAAAGTTCGCGTAGGTAGGTACGTCTCGATAACGTCATAAGGACCCTCCAAAATAACAGTGTTTTAGCACGTTATAGCTCGTATAACTTCTCAGGTTTAAGAGATATCATGAAAAATTCTTCACAGTTAATCATGTGGTGGCATAAGCTTTCTGATAAGCCACTAAACAAAATTCGTTACTGATCCTCATTAGACTACTCTACACGTGTTTCGCCCAACGGTGTTTGCGGAAATAAGCTTAATTTCTTTTTTCATAATGGTTTGGGACATCCGCCAAGTGACGCCTGATTCAATCAAATAAATAGAAGAACAGTAATTTTCAATTTTCTAGAAGAAGAAATAACGGAGAAAAAGTTCTGTAAAGTTTACGCGATTAGAAAAATAGCTTAAATTGCGCAATTATTGCAGTCGCCACGAAACAGCATTAAGTGCCTACCTTGTAATTTTCTTGACAGCGACACTCCCCTCAACGGAAGCCACGCAAATGGCAATAACTATCATCCAGATGCCGCAGTACATTCGGGCTGCAAGGAAGTCGAATCCGTAGGAGCGGCAAAAGCCAGCCAGTGCGTCGTCCAGAAGCAGCAGCGGCCCGGTCGCGCCGGTGATCATCATGGGCTGACCGGACAGCAACGCGAACAGAATCCCACCAGCACACGTGAACACCTGGACAGAAGAGACTTGTTGACTATTGACGAGAGGTTATTGATGCATCATGATAATTGCATTTGGGAATTAATAAATTGGGTGACTGGAAATAATTAAAGGCGACTGTTAATGGGATACTTAACTACTAAACCGAGCAGCAGTTTATTTTTTTGACGACAAAATAAACGGGCGACTATAATAGTCATATGGGTGACAAATAATCTAAGTTAGCAGTGAAAACTCTAAATGGGTGCCAAAAATACTGAGTGGGCAACTGTTATACCAAGAAGGTAACTATTTAACTGATTTAAGCTGCCCAACATTGTATTTTTAACGCGTTTTTATTAGGTTGCTTTTTGTTTGTATGTTTTTGACATCTCGATTAGGATAAATAATAGTCCCCTTTCTCAATAAAATATATGCCAAATTTTAAATGTTTTGTGTGCCTAAGGTTGTCGCCCATATAGTAATTTGATCGCCCGTTCTGAATAACTAGTTACTCAATTTGTAGTTGAAGTCACCCATTATTATATCTGTAGTCGCCCTCGGTCCGTCGCCCACTTAGTATTTCAGTACGCTATATTCAGTATTTTTGATACCCAAGCAGGGTATTTATTGTTACCCGATTAAATACTACCCATTGCATTTGCATGCATCATTTAAACTTTGACTGACTTGCTTCATACAGTTTAAAATAGACACGGAGTGCTATGATAAAGACAAGGTTGTTAATTTCCTTAAAAAAATAGTCACCAAGGTTTCGGATATTCCAATCTGGCCATAGGTTTTCTCCGCGAGGAGACCGCCGAAGGTAATAGCAGAGGAGAGCGCAGCGAAGTACATGAATATGGTGGCGGCCGCGCATTGCCCGTTCAGAGCGTCCGTGAAGTCTGATAGGTAGAACGGGTACCGCCTCTTTATATCGCGTACCACTCCTGGAAAAGAAGATCACTCTATGATATTAAGTTCGCTTCCTCGAGAAAGGTTGTACCTATATATTTCCTAAGCAAATATTTTATCAGAGAATAGGTTTTACCTCCAAATAGGCGTCCAGATCTGGATAGCGGGTCATCAGGTTCTTTAGGGGGCGGTGAACCCTTTTCTGCTTCAAGTAAAGCTTGCTTTTCATCAATAGGTGATTTTTCGTCGGTGGCACGCTTGCGATCAAGAGCATCTTTTTTTCTTTTCCTGATCATATCACTTTTAGCGCGTAAGTCATCAAACGGGAGTAACGCTTGGCGTTCCCAGTCTCCAGGTGGCAGCACAATGGAGTCGTCCAGGAACTGATTGATACCCGATAAAAGTTCGCGGCGATCATCCGCTTTGTAGGCAATCGAGTGGAATGTAGGGTTCGACATGAGCGTGGAGATGGACCGTCCCACTTCATGGTAGTCTAGATCAGCATCCCGCGGGCCGAGGAGTATGAACATGAAGCGGACTGGGATCGGGACTTCGGTTATGGACGGCATAAAGATACCCTGGCTGAGCCGCACGAATGCGATGGTGGGTTGATCGAGGAATCCGACGGAACCGACGAGAACGGTAGTAGCTTCGGCGTCTTCTGGGATGCGCTTCAAGATGGCCTCATTTTGACCACGCTTGATGTCTTCTTGCGAGCTGTTGATCATGGCCGTTGCCAGGTATTCCACCTCGCGCATGTCTATCGCCGCTGTCGACGACTTCTTCCGCTCGGACCGATCCATCGGCAGCGCATGTGAACTACGCCGCCGGCGTTGATCCGCCAAATTCTGTACACACAAGGACATTAAAGAAGCAGGCGGTATTTATGTGCTAAAACTTCGAAATATAAAAACAAGCTAAATGATTCAACTCATAGAATGCTAATGATGTAGATTTATATAATAGGTGAATTTAATATAGGCAAACCTTATAGAGAAAAATTTAATAGGTAAAGATGTTATAACCATTTATTTTTAATAATTTTCTGAAATCTCAATAAGATCTACCGAAAAGAGGCTCATGTATAATGATCATTGTCTCATGTTCTTCACACAACAAGTCAACAAAATCTTTGGATAATGTTTATTAATCACAATGGCGTCTATCAACATGCTACGGCCCGTCTAAGTATAAGCTCTCTCGTAAATCATAAAATAACCACAACACCTGAAAAATCACAACACGAGAAACATCACACTCATAAATCAGCGGTTATTCTAAGACAGGGAATGAAACTGAAAATAATACAGGTGAATAATGCTGCGAGCGATACTATTTCAGAATTTATGGATGAAGATGAAACATTACTTAAATATCTAGAATTCAACCATTGTAACAATAAATCGTAATGGAAAGATGGTAATAAACTAATTGAAGAGACTAAACTAAAAGAATCTCTCGCAAATTTGACTATTATAACCTTAAATATGGTCACGAGCATGAGTAACATCGTAATGATTGCTTAAACTAATCGAAGAAACTATCACATTTAAATATCACAGATATTTACGAGAATTTACGAAAATGCACAACTATAAGATGTGTTGACTGGCTGCTAAAATGGTAATGAATGATGTGTGGGGCCGGTGCGACGTCAAAACACTAAACAGGGGTGTAGCTAGGGCTTAGTTTGGGGCTAGTGTAGGAGGGTGCAGGAGCAAGGGCATGCGCACAGGGCTCGTCCGTACGATGAGGTGGGTGCTGTGGCGGCGGCAGGTCGCCGTCGCAGAACAGAGCGAGCAGCGCGCCCTGGACTCCGGCCCATCTTCCATCCACAGAGACTGGACAACACATATAGTACACTTAGCACCGACACTCTTTCACCCCTAACATACACAGGATAATATATGCTACACCTACTGGGGTGCCGCTAGCGTGAAGGTCAAAGGGTTCCAATAACAAAGCTATGTTTGTATCAAATAATATGACCACAAGCCTTGGCTGTTAAATATGAAGGTACTTTAAGAGGCCGTACAAAGTCAAATACTTGAACAACTATTTCAAACAGTATTACTTGAAAAGGGATTTATTAAATCCTTTACGGTCCCAAAAAATATGTAGAAAGTACATTATATAAGGTAGGTACTCAGTTGTAGCTAAAACTTTTCTCGATAGAAAAAAATAGAAACTAACTTCCGATTTTGTAGTTTTTCACTGATGTGTACCTACCACCCAATAATAAACCTATAATCTTGAAACCCAATAATAAAAAAAAACCTTAGCTAGTTTTCTAGTTTTGTGATTGACAGTTTTCTAAAATAGGAAATAGTTTAAGAGATCGGATATTCGGATGCATATTTACCAAAATTTCAGATGTTGGCTATTATGGAAAGCACTTTTTATCCAAAAAAAATCCAAGGATTTTGAAATATCCAGGGATTTAAAAAAAATCCAAGGATTCCGAGATTAACTAATTTCAGTAAGATAATAAATAAACCCAATTTGACACAAAATCCAGTTAGCCTGTTACAAACATATTGAGTTGCTTTTCCCTACTTTTATTTTATTTTCGAAGAAGCAAAACACATCTTTTTATGTTGTAACAAGGCCTATTATACCTCATGAGAATATACAAATTTTATTTTTTTTAAATATTTTAAGAAGCCGCTTTCATAAATTACCAAAATTGCATCCGATTATCCGATCTCTAGCTTATTACTTATTAATTATTGATAAAGATAATGTTGTCGATAATGTTTACTATTAAAATTTCTTCCAGCGTTTGTACGGCCTCTTAAATGATGATAGAGATATAGATAATTCGGTAGTCGCATCATAACTAACTGCCTAGATCATTGATAAGAGCCAATTAAGTAGATAAGAGTCAAATCAGCAAAGAAACTTAAAATTCTAAACTAATTGCTAATATAGGTTAAGGTACAGACGATAAAATAAAAGTAATTAGGTCGAAGATTAAGTATTTTTCCCGATTTTCATGTTTGATTTGACGTGTGATAAAAGTAACAATCTTCTGTCTATAAAATTAGGGTAGATATTCGATGTGCATTATTGTAAAAAAATGAGAAAATATCAGAAAAAAGCGCTATAACCGATTGAAAATTCGACAGAAGTTAAAGTAATTTGGAATCTTTTATACACCACGATATCACATGTGAATTAATCATTAAAAAATCACAAGAAGTCATAAGTATTTTTTATTTTACTATTTCGTAAATAAACAAATCGTTAATACTTTCATGTTTTTTAGTAAAATGATCTTTTAGTAGTAAGACTTTTTTGTGATGTTTTTATGTCTACTTGTTCTAAGTTCTTATTCAGTTTAAAAGATGGCAAATAACTTCGATTTGAAGGGTGAAATCTAATCCGATCCATCCAATACAGGGGTATAATTCTTGGAGATTATTCCGCAGCGCAATATTGGATTAAGTAGACAGGTAGAAGCTGCGGTGGCCGGTGCGTCCCCATATCTGTGCCCATATTCTGTCTGATCAAACGAAATCATACGAGAGTTAAGGGCAAGGGTTGAAGAATTATAAAAATATCTATTTGAAGTTTTAATATATAAGTAAGTATTTCTCTTGTTGTTATGCCATAATTGGCACTTGACATGTTTTGGTTTGAAATAGAATCAATGAAAACCCGCCCACCACACGCAGTTCAGCCTGTCGATTCTGTAACAAACTCGCATCTCACTTAGAACCTCACTTCACTTCGCGGGAATTTTAAATCATAAATGAGATAATGATAGGCTATTTTTATAATTACAAAAGATTTTAGATAGCTAGGTTAGCTACCGAAAACCTTTTGCAATCGGTAAAATAGCTTTTATTCGACTAATTTCTAATAACAAATTCACGCGAAGTGAAGTGAGGTTCGAAGTGAGGTGCGAGTTTGGTTACAGAATCGACAGGCTGTTACTTTGTTTTGATTCCTCATTATTAGGTGTACCATAATAAACAATTCTGAAGCTGCCTGGCAGCTAACAATAGGGATGATGACTTATGAATAAAATAACGAAATACTAATAAAAGTCGTAAACATATTAAACTTTTAGAGTAGCTTGTATGTATACCTCTTGGTTTTATATATCGCATATTATTTATTTATTTTTTTATTTTATTAAACTATTTTGATAAACACAATATTTAATATAGCTGCCGAACAAATTTCCTACGCGTTGCATACAAACTATCACGGCGTGACGTCATCACTTAGTAGCCGTTAGTATGGAGCGTTTTTGGGATTTGTCCATTTGTGTGCATTTCACACTGATATCTCGGGCAGTTTTCATGCTAGCGACTTAATTCTTTTACCAATGTTTCTTTTTTTGAGAGGTAATTTATGTAACATAAAATAAAAAAAATAGTCATCATGCCTATTACTAACATGATCGAAACTGCCTACTAATTGTCTCATTTCAAAATCTATAGCAATCGCTTTCTTTGACAGTACATTGAGAGGTACTTCTTTTTGGCACAAATAAAAAACCAAAGAAATGCAGCAATATGTCACATCCATCTGTCAAATGAAAGCGATTGCGCTAGATTTTGAAATTAGACAAAGCCCCCATCTCTGAAATTAGCTAGAGTAACCGCACAGACATACCTACTGGCAAGAAGTATGATTATTATTTTATTACCTTTTTACATTTTTTTTTAAATTAAAATGTTTAAATATTGGTTCAATTTCGCGACTGAAATTTTCGATAATTTATGACCTTGAAAATCACATGTACTGGCAATACGCTGGCATACCAAAACGATATCACCCTAATCCCCGATAAACGATATCTTGACACCGATTACAGATTGCACATTATGTAATACAATCGCCAAATATATCATTGGTACCTACTAATAAGTAAGTAATTTTTCTTTTTATATAGGTAATCTATCTTATCAAAACTATAATTTAGTTCGGTTTTACGAAAAGCCTATGTAATTAAAGCTGGGTTATTTTTAATTAAATTTTATTTCTTTACTTTTCTTATATGTAAATAAAGTACCTAACTGTTAATTTCTCATTGTTATTGAGTGGATGAAACTGTATGAAGTACTTATATTTAAAAACATTACAAAAATAAGTTTGAACGTCATTCTCCGCTCCGCTCATCTATCAAGATGTTGTGTGGGCTGACTTCAAATGCACTTTGGTTTGTATGAGTTTACATCGTGAAAAAAAAACTTGGTTACTATAGACTAGGACTATATTTCTAATCCTTAAATAGCTACATAGGAACCCACATCACTTCTAGAAATTAATTGTAAATCGTAGGGAGAATACTAAGCTACACGATGCACTCCATGTCGCTAAGGACAGACAGCGATGGAGAGGCATCGTCAAAGAAAAATTAACTTCCCATCGGGGGAATCACGACCCTCAGTAATGAGGAACACGACGCGAGGAGGAGGAGGAGGGAGAATAAGTAAATCAATGATAGTAAATTGTTGTTAAAGGAATGTTTTGATAGACAAATGTTCCATTTGCAACCTTAAAATGTCAATGAAATTAAAAGGACTACACTTAAGCTATCCCTTTCGCAACAAAAAACTAATCATCTAAATCGGTTCATAAACAAAGAAGTTATAATTATGACCTTATCATCAAAATAGTTCATCAAAATCATAGCATTTTCATGGTATTTTCAGGATTACTTGAAAATTACTAAACCGATTTCTAAATTTTAACTTGGGACCAATTTGGGTGTTAACCTGACGTAATAACATTTAAATAATTACAATCGGTTCAGCCGTCTTTGAGTAATCGGCGGACATACACAAAAAACATACATACAGACGAACAGAGAACCCCTCCTTTTTTGAAGTCGTAAATAATTGAATACTAAATAATAAACTAGAAAAATAATGTTTTTATGTTGTGCTGGTGGCCCGCCATTAGTTTATCATTTGCCCAAGTGGCCCATGGTCTCCATAAGTCTGTGCATCCCTGCACTAGATCAATTCTCAGACGGCAATCGAACCCTCTCTTTTCTTTAAAATACAAGTGACTCGGTAGCTAAGCGGTCAGAGCATTAGACCGATATACAATACCGTTCGATTCCCGTTCGAGAATTGATCTGGTGCGAGTCTTATTTTTCTAGTAATAGTCTTATATAGGATTGTATAAAATATAATTGTGAATGCAAAAATCTCAAATTAAAAATAAACCATTGAAGTAGCTCGATGGCGAAGATGGTTTAGCGCCTGACCCAGCGATTGCGGAGGTTAAGCAACTTTCGCAAGGGTCGGTCAAGAGATGGGTGTCCAAAAATGTATTATCTCGAGCCCCTGTGCTTCGACAAGCCGTTGGTCCCGAGTGCATTTGCAGTCGTTAACACTCACCAATCCGCATTTTGCCCGCGTGGTGGGTTATGGCCCATCCCCCTTATCCACCCATAAGAAAGGCCTGTGCCCTAACAGTGGGGACACTAAAACTGGCTGATGGTCCTTCTGTACACCATTAACTACTACACAAAAACATACATCAACAGAGAACCTCCTCCTTTTTCAAGTCAGTTACAAACTTGATTTCTGTTGAGGGTTAAATAATTGATGGTACCTGAAGGCTGGTATAGGAGGCGTGCTTCTTGCCGCCGATGGAGAACCGGAAGCCCCTGTCCTCGTGCACGTGCTTGTGCCGCAGCAGCAGCGACCGCATCACCACCGGCTTGTCGTCCTCCTCGATCAGCTGCGCCGTCACCATGCTCTCCACAACCCTATGGTGTAGTTAAACGTAACTAAATGGCGGGATGTCATTGTCGGAATGCTCTTGTCACAAACGCAATTCTAACTGTTTATAATTTGTGTCAATTTGATGATACGCAGAATTTGTATTTAACTTTAAATTTTGGCTTTAGATGTTATATTTCCACAAATAAATTAAATTACATAAGTATAAAAACAGAAGAAAAAGGCATTACAAAACAAACAAGCAAAAAAGCCTCTGTTTCAGCGAGAGTTATTTCGCTCAGAGAATTCCACAAAACGCTGTTCTTCAGACAGGGCCTCAAAGATATGCTACGGATATGATCATCATTCTACACCAAGCGGAGTGAATGCAGTCCGATTATAGAGTTTGTTTTTCGAAGTACAGGTCCCTTTTCCAACCCCCTTTATACAATGACTGTCAAACAAAAGTAATATCGAAGCGATGTTGTGGTTGAGATGGCGCTATACGCGATGTAAAGCTCTACCATCACTTTGATGTTGCTATAGAGCTCAGAGAAGGCCTCAGTTAACCCCAAGTGGATTTAGGTCAAATCTTACCTATAGGCTACACCAGGCAAGTCCTTCTCGTTCAGATCGAGGAGCACGACTCCCGTCTCGAGGCACCGGCGCAGGTTCAGGAGTGAGTGGAAGGAGAGCGAGGCGACGTGTGGCTTGCCCCAGCGGTCCGACCCCTCCTCCACGTCCTCTTCGTACTTGATCCAGCGCGCCTTCTCCTGCCATTCCGACTCGCCGTCCGCCGCGGAGAACAACTCGTCTAGCTGGACGAACACCTACGCAGAAATATGACGGATATATAAAGAGAAGACTTAGACTTAGAGGAGCTCGATGGCGGAGTGGTTTAGCGTCAGGCCCAGTGATTGCGGAGGTTAAGCAACTTTCGCAAAGGTTTATGCGATAGGTGACCAAATAGTAGATTGTTATACAAGACGCTAAAAGTACCCATTGCATACGAGGTATTTTTATTCCCGAGCTTTAGCGAGGGAATAAATAGAAACCGAGTTACAATGGGTTTTAGCGTCGTGTGTTACACTATACTTTTCACTACGATTCCGAGAAAATAAAATACAATATTAAATAGTTTATACCTACTTACTTCCGTAAACGAATCCACTCGTTTTTCTTTCCTCCACTTTATGAACTTTTTGTACAATATTTAAATAAATGATTGTGCTTGACGGCAGAAGATTAAAATTATTTCTTTCCTATTACAGTCACAATTCAATCAGTTTGTAATTATAAAAAAATTCTAATGATTTCGCGCCATGGTACCTTTTTTTAATTTCTGCTGTAGCAGCTAAGCAACACAAACACGCATTCTACGATTCACTCTGTACACAGAGTTTAAATAAGTCTATGATTTTACCGAAGAGATGCTTTTAGTTCCATTTTCAAAAATAATAATGAGAAACTGGGGGCCAATTACGAAACTTGGTCACGATAGTCGTCCGCAGTTCGTCGGTTATAGTTATTACAAATATTTTCAATGTAGCTATCGTAGTCCATAGACTATTGAACGAATAATGACGGATCCACTAGAGAGAAACTGTCAAATTTACGCAATCACTTTGCAATATCGCATACGCAAGTGCTTTGTAATAGGAATCAATCAGAACGAAGCACGGACGCAGCCGCGTGTATCGCATTAAACTTTTCGTAATAGGCCCCCAGTATTAAGTCGAGCGAGTTTTTATTCGTGATTATGAATAAAGACTTTTTCGTTTTAGTACGCTCATTGGTAATAGACAAACATTAAAAAAGAAAAAACTTTATCCCCTAGGGCTTATTATGCTATTTTATCTCGACTCTTGTACGTTACAATGACGCACTTTTTGAGCAAGAGGAGTGAAAAATATATTATCTCGAACTACTCCGTGCTTTGGAAGGCACGTTAAGCCGTTGCTTGGTCCCAGCTGCATTTGCAGTCGTTAACACCCACCAATCAGCATTGGGCGCGCGTGGCCCGTCCTCCTTATCCACCCATAAGGAGCTAGTGCCCCAGCAGTGGGGACATTAAAATTTGCTGATGGTCAGAGAGAAGTCTTGGCATGAAACCTGATGTTTGGAGAAATGAACGCATTCGCATTTTCCATTTTTTTAATACCCCTTTTCGAGGGGCCTCTTCGTAATGGATTGAAAAGGAGGATGGGCCATCATGCAGGCCTAATGCGGATTGGTGAGTGGCGACGACTGCAAATGTTGAAACTCACGCGTTTGCAATCTTCAGTGGTCACTAATAATTACTAATAATTAATTGTGAATTGATATTTTGAAATCTTGGTAAACAAATATACGAAAAACGTGATTAAAATATTCAATTTAATACCACGCGGTTAAACATTTTTGGAAATACATTAACTTTCTCAATACATTTTTATAACAAAATATACAATAATTTAAAAACCGAGCTGTTCAATTTTGAGCACAAGTGCACAATGCGTTTAGTGCGATCGTAGCAATTTCTCGTAGCACGTGTAGCAGGCCGTAGTCGCTTTAGATCTGCTTAAATGCAAAATGCTAATGGGTGCTACTTAATATTTATAATAAACTAGCGGCCACCTGCGACTTCGTCTGCGTGGAAAGTTTTTTGTTATCCCTCGGGAACTATACTTTTCCTGGATGAAAGGTACTTTATGTCCTTCTCTGTACCCCTGACAGCGTGTATGTAAAATTTCATGATGAACGGTTCAGTAGTTAAGACGTGAAGGCGTAACAAACAAACAAATCTATAATTACTGGATGTTATACCCTTCTGTAATATTGTGTTGTTAAAATGTTATTATTTAAGGTGGTTCGATGAGCTCAGTAGCGCCACCAATGGAAATAAATCATTTACGTTGTATCAAGGGTTCAGATTAAAAGTTTTGATGATTTTGCGCAAATATAAAAGACTAAAATGCATTTTCTAAATATAGATTCAAGAACTCAAACTTAAGCAATAAGTCGTGCATGTCACTAGTGCCAAAAGTGGCTACATTTAGCAATATCGACATTCATAACTTATTGTTTATATTTGAGGCCATGAAAAAATATATAAAAATTGCACTTTACTCTTCTATTTGCGCAAAATATCCAAAACTTTTATTCTAAGTCCTTGATACAACCTAAATGATTTATTTCCATTGGTGGCGCTACTGAGCTCATCGAACCACCTTAATAAATATTATTATTGTTAGGAACCAATTATTAACAAACGGACTTTCGCATTTATAATATTAGTAAGGACTACTGCAGACGGAGCAGCAAAATTTCAAATTAAGTTAGACCTTCCTCCTTAGGTTGAGAAAACCTTAAATACTAGACAAAACCTGAGTCCCAACTGAGTGATACCGTTGGGGGCTGTCTCCACGAGCGAGAGAATCGCCGACGATGTTATCGTCGTGCCATGTATTTCTATACACTCTCTGTGTATCTGTCTACACACGGCGGTTATCGCGGCGATAGTTGTATGGAAACACGTAACAGCCCCATATAGACAGGAGTTGTTTTTTTTAAAGTAATGTATGTCTTACCGAGTGTGGGCTCCTGTCGTACACCTTCTTGTAGGTGTCTTCTGTGAGAATGTTCTGGAGCTTGTCGCCGCCATCCTTGCGGCCCACGGTCACCGTGGACGGCTGTCGGAAATAAGCACTGGTTAATTAAGGTAAGTATATTATTGACAATCTACGAAGATTAGGAATTTATTACAAATGCCTTTTTGTTTCATTTGTTTAGTTTTTGATGGTTATTGTATGTTCTACTCTGACTTTTTTTATCACGGTATTAAAAGAAGTTTAATTTCTTATCTTTATAGCCAACAAACTTTAAATAACTTTGGATTGTGTGTAGACTGGTTGTTTCGAGTACAAAATTTCAGAGGTAGGTAGGTACTGTAAATATTTTCATCCTAAAGTTTTGATAGCTTCACACGCAGTCATAAAAAAAAACTTTTAGTAATGTATATAGCATCATAGTGTATACCTAGATGTTTTGAATAATAATATGTAGTTATGACTATAAGTAAATATGTTGTTGTTTCAGGCAGCGGCACAAGGCACAAGCCGAGATGTGACCGTTTCAGCAAAAATGGTCTTCTCTAAAACCTATGTACCCATTTCTTATTTTTTGTATCTGTTTGTTTTGCTGAATAAACTATTTATTTTTCTTTCATAAAACTATACAAACTTTTTATCACACCCTCGCTCGAACGTACATGGAGCAACACAACGTCGCTATTAGAATGTGTGATTGCCGTTGGCAGGTCCGTCTTCCGGGCGTGCGGGCAGCGGCTTGCTCGTGAGTGCACGCACCTTGTCAACCCTGTGGCGGCGCAGCGCCCGCGGGTCGTCTTCGCGGTGGCTGAGCAGCTCATCCTGGTCGTGCTCGGGCAGCGGCTCCTCGCCGGGCGCCACCGACACGCGCCGCTCGCTGCTCATCCCGACGCGCCCGCCTTCTTGCAGGGAGTACTTGCGGGACTTGGGGTGGTGGAGGTGGCGACTGCGAACGTACCAACGATTAGATATCACGTCATATTTAATGCACATTACAATTTTGGAGCACTTGAGTCAGCACATCAAACCAGTGTTTCTTCCACACAAAATTTGCTCCTTCGCGTTTGCCCGACTAAGCTATCAGTCTGACTTCATAGTGATTAATCAGTCGGGTATGCAAATAATGTTTCCTCCACATGCTCATGCCCGGCCTGCAGAACCGTACGGAGAGGCGTGGCCTTCTCAGGCCGAGGCCGTGCTTCCCCACACATGCTGAGATTTGGCCGGAAGCCCGCGGGAGGCCGCACTTGCAGGCCGGGCTTGGCATGTGGAGGGCCCATAAGGACAGTTAAAATATTCGCCTAATAATGAACCAAGTCCAGATCTAGACTTCAATTAGCATTGTCTACCAAGTTAGCTTCAAAGGCTCAATGATTTAGGTATTTTTTTATCATTTTTAGGTCATTGGTATTAACTTTACTAACCTTGTAAGTATAAAAATGAATCATGTTTTACAACAATGAAAAACAATAGCTACCGTTCTTATATTTCTGAAGATTTCTTATCATATCAACTTCTTATCCATGTCAGATTAAGCGGGATAAACTTGGAATAAAACGGCGGAATAAAAAAGTAAAGGCTCGACGAATTTGCAACTACATTATTTAGACACGTACTATAACTTAGACACTGGCTAAATGTGATGCTGTCTCTTTCATTATTCAAACAATACTGTCAAAAGATAAATATTTTTCAGCTTGTTAATTAGTTAAACTAATATACCAATTAATTTTAATATTAAAAGGTTAAGTTGCATTTAAGCAATTTGTATAAAGTGTAAAATAAAAAAATATTATGTGTAGGTAGGTACTAATAATATCCAAAAGATGGCATAGTTATACAGAAAAGAATAGAACAGCTCAGCGTTTTGGCTACTTCACAAATATTACGAGAGGCGAGCCAAAACCAATCGAAGAAAGCAAAATAGGTACATAAATATTACGCAAACTGCTCTATTCACAAGAAGATATTTTTATACACTACTATTATACAACATTGTAAGATATAATACGAGTATACAACATTATTTTTTGTATACATATACGAAAGCCAAAAAACGGGTCACATATTTTCACTTATTTTCAGAGTCGGTATAAAAAAATGATTATGAAATCTTAAAAACTTAGGTAGTTACAAGCTTTTTGTGTTGTCCCGTTAGTAAGTTTTGTAAATATTATTTAGTCAAAATATAACATGATTAATAGTAGGTACATTATGAGACAAGTTAGCTTAGGTTGCTCATTGCGAACAAAGGGGTGAGTGAGCAATTGAGCATATAGCCCACTTCAAAATTATAATTTTAAGTGATTAAATGCAACTATTTTAATATTTAATAACAAAATATTGTGAATTATGAATAATTTGAAAATAATAAATATTTGTTTGATTTAATTAAGGACTTACTTACACATTTATTTATTCCAAAAATGTATATATATATGAATTTTCAGCAGCATAAAACCTCTTTGTTGTTACTAAAAAACACTGTATTACCCGGCTAAATTGGGAATGCTCTGTTTAAACTTGCAGTAGAAATAGAAATAGATTTTTTTTTTATTTAAATAGACTTATTAAAATTTCTTTTAAATCGTCCAGTTTTTTCCCCTACTACAGGGGTACCTACTTCAGTAAGGTAGGTACTAATTTAACTTTGTAGGGTTAATTCTATTGCGTACTAGTGTTTTATATATTATTGCACGCGTTTGTTATAGCTCGGTTTATGGCCCTAAAAGCGATGTATTAGGGCTCACTTTACGAGCAAGTGTGTTGAAAAGTTGATTACGGTTTTTTTATTTCTATTACAATTTCTGTAGGCACCTTTATAATTACATAACCTCCCCCGTGTTCCCCGCGCGGAGGTGGTATGCGAAGGCATTTTCCCTGGGTCAAAAAAAAAAGGCACCTTTATAATGTTTTCTCGCAAATGTATTGAAAACATAATTATGGTACCTACACGTTTGTTAAGGTTTTTCAAAACTGGTGACGATTATAACCCAACCTTGTAAGTACCTATATCATAAACTACTATTGTACGAATCTACGCTTTTGTGATTGAAAAATAAATACCTACTTAGTACTAGTAGATGAGCTTAGATTAGAATAGATTAGATTAGATTAAGATAATTTAGTTATTTACAAGTTTGCTACAAGATATCCTTAAATGACTGTGAAAGGACATCGCAAAAAATGTCATCAAAGTTATCAAAATAGTTACATATTATAAACTATTTTTTCTTTACTTTTATATCCTCGTAGAACCACGAATTTGTATGACCTATTAAAATGGTACTATAGTTTTTCACCTATAATAACCGCTGTAGAAAAAAGGTAATTATTTAAAATATAGAATTTATTTTCAAATTAATTTTCTGAATAATATTGTTCAGTTTCGTTTATAGAAAAATCCTTTTAAATTCGAGCAAAAGACATAAGTCACACTTATCATTATTAGAATTAAGTATATTGTTATTATACGCCAAAATAAGTATTCAACATTGTCACGAACGACATACATAACTTGTTCAAATAAAAACAACAATTCGATGAAAATTTGCATTAAATTTTCGAAAAGATAAATACACCAATCAATATTCATTTCTTTATTAACTGTAGGTGTAGGTACTTATTAATATTACAATTTCTTTTCAATTAACCTTTATACAGTAAATTTAATACAGGATTGACCGAGCTGTGATCTGAAGGATGGCTATATAGGGAGGGAGTGAGTGGAGGAGATCCAGATCGCTATACCTACACAACTACACACATACCCAACTGATCTGAGCAACATTTTAAGAGATGAACTTAAGAGGATTGTCAACCACGTGGTCTCCATACAAACGGCGATAACGTTTCCCACCCTCTAAACCTTAACCTACAGCAATGAATTTTTGGTATGTTTTTGAAATGCCTAAAAACTAGGGCTGTACGTTTTGATTTTTAAAATATTCATTGTAGATTTGAAAATATTGGCACTTCTGTGTTTTGTATGAAATCACTAAAATGCAAATATTTCGAAATCTATTATAGATATTTAAAAAAATCAAAACGTACAGCCCTAGTATTTAGGCATTTCAAAAAAATACCAAAAATTAATTACTGTAGGTTAAGGTTTAGAGGGTGGGAAACGTTATCGCCGTTTGTATGGAGACCACGTGGTTGACAATCCCTTAAGGATATGTACAAAAAAAAAACAAAAAGGGCATAAAAATGTAAACGCGAAAATAGCATAAATCCTTAACTGAAAACTTTGATCCTTACATTTTTTTTAGACTGCCGATCAGATCAGATCAGATAGATAAAATATATAGCCCTGACTTCTGATAAAAATCCTTTGCATAAAACTAGTATAACATTAATATTTTCCTTGTATGTTGCTCCAATTCCTTTCTATCCCTCCTAGTTAAAGCACTGTCATCTTTGATTTCAATAACACAAGACACTGTGTTATGGAAATCAAAGATAAAGGTGGTAATCGTAACACAAACACCTTGTACTTTTTAGGGTTCCGTAGCCAAAAATGGCAAAAACGGAACCCTTATAGATTTGTCATGTCTGTCTGTCTGTCCGTCCGTATGTCACAGCCATTTTATTCCGAAAGTATTAAGATTACACAGTTAAAACTTAGTAGGTAGATGTATTCTGTTAACCGCTTAACGATTTTAACACAAAAATAAAAAAAAATAAAGATTAAGGGGGGCTCCCCATACATGGAACCGAAACTGAAAAAAAAAATCATACCGATACGTACGGGGTGTGTCTATAAATAGGTCTTCAAAAATGACATTGAGGTTCCTAAGACATTTTTTCTCAAAGTCAAGCGTTTGAAAGATAAACACTGCCAAAGTGGTAAAATGTGTGTCCCCCCCCTCTAACTTTTGAAATAGGTCAGTGAAAAATCTAAAAAAATATATGCTATAGATCTAAATGTAAACTTTCACTGAAAATTGGTTTGAACGAGATATAGTAATTAGTTTTCGAGATATATCATATTTTCCAAAACCGCAAATATAACTTTGTCATTCATACCAACACTGAAAAACAAAGTTATTTTTACAGACGAAAAATGATAGTGGTATTAAATATGGTATGGTAGGTATATAAGGTAACTACGGAGACGGAACCCTACGGCGCGTGGCCCGACACTCACTTGGCCGGTCTTTTAATAGTTCAGTAAACCGGTAAATTAACTATCGGTTCAGTAAACGATGTTTTCATATTAAAAACTTTCCGACTCGTGTTCAAATAGTTTCTTTTTCCTTCAGCGTATATTTTTCTCTGTGTTTCCAATCACAATTTTTATCGAAACTTTCAATCACGTTTTATCATTTTGCGATGCGTCGAGTTATTCGTCACTTAAGGAAAGATCGAAATAAGCGTGTTTACATTACAACGCACAGAAACTCTACTCTGTGATTAGAACAGAAAATCCGTTTGCAAACTTTTTGGAGAAACAAACAAACAAACGAGCAAGCAAAGTAATAAAAACGTGTTAAAAACACTACTTAATAATATTTTAGATTTCAAAGACGCAAATATAAATACCACGTACATACACAAAATCTTTTTGTGATTCGCAGCCGATGCGATTTTGGCATTTGAGAGATATTACAAAAAATATTAATAACAGCCACTGGTAACAAGACTAACAAGATCGTTATATTAAAATATTTCGACCAATAAGGCCTAATATACCATGATGGGCCCATAACCTCGCCTTTGGTAATATATTTATGTCTTTTTTTGGGATAAGTAGTAACTTTTGTAAAAATATTTTGAAAAACATCATTAGTGCACCTATTATAACAGACGTAAATTCAGTGCCACAAACTCTGAGCTAGCCCCGGAAATACGTATACAATTTACAAAGCGACGAAACCTATCTTGTTAGTAAGCCACTATCATTATTAATAGATCCGGACACCTGCCAGATTTTCAGTGGTGTAATATATTTTTCAACACACTTGCTCGTAAAGTGAGCCTTATTACATCGCTTTTAGGGCCATAAACCGAGCTATAACAAACGCGTGCAATAATATATAAAACACTAGTTCGTAATATAATTAACCCTACAAAGTTAAATTAGTACCTTACTGCAAGTTCTATGCGAGTAAACAGAGCATTCCTAATTTAGCCGGGTAATACAGTTATTTTTTTTTTACAACAAAGAGGTTTTATGCTGCTGAAAATTCATATACATTTTTGGAATAAATAAATGTGTAAGTCCTTAATTAAGTCAAATAAATATATAATTATTATCAAATTATTCATAATTCACAATATTTTGTTATAAAATATTAAAATATTTGCATTTTGTCACTTAAAATTATAATTTTGAAGTATTAGTAGTAGGCTGTATGCTCCTCACCCCTTTGTTCGCAAAAAATTCTTGCGTTGGCCTGTGAAAAAAAAAAACAAAAAGAAACATGCGCGCCTTTTCCCATAATTATCATATTTTGTTTTTGCCATATTTGTTGCTTTGTGATAAATTACTTTGTTTTTTCCTCGCAAATGTGTTGAAAAACGTCGTATGAAACTCGTGAGCTCTTGCTTATTGCACACTCGGCTGAGTTACGCCCTCACCTGCGGCTCGGGCTGCAACCCACAGCCTTGTGTGCAATGAGCAACCTAAGCTAACTTGTCTCATAATGTACTATAATATATACAATAACATTGCCAGGCATTTTGGTTGGTGGGAAAGTAGTGCCAGGCGGCATCAAAGGTGCGCAAAAAGTGGTAAAGGGCGCCCATAGTAAAAGCTGTTCAGTTTGATGGTGCCTAGATATTATAATATCTACCATATTCGGCATTAGGCATATTTTTGTAACACCGTTGTATTATTTTTCTACGCAGTTAAATTACAATATAAATACAGCCCAAAATAAATCGAACGAGGCGGCATTTTAGCGTTTTCTTTCCTTATTTTTGACTAAAAAAAATTTGTAATCGTAACGTTTGTCATGTCAACCAGTTTTAAATGACCCCTTTAGTGTATGAAAGCTAGTACTACCGGTGAGTTCGAGTTGTTTCCTTGGTTCCACCCACCAGAAATTGATGAAACATAGCAAAGATTTTAAGTTGGACCTAAATCTACTAAATTGTGAAAAATCCATCAAAATTCGTTTAGCGGTTTTTGCGTAATTCGCGCACAAATATTTAGAATTTACAGTTTTATTATATGTATAGATTACAATTTCAGTAGTACCTATAATGTTTTCTCACAAATGTATTGAAAAATGTTGTATGGCACACGGTTGTTAAGGTTTTTTAAAACTCCTTACCAACCTTGTATCATAAACTACTATTAACATGAACTATAAAATAACTCATTTAAATTCAATGTATCGGTAAAATATTTGTAACGTCACGGAGAATTTAAAAGTAATAATGGCTACGATTAGCATTCGAATGCCAAGTCTTTGCGCGTGCGCGTGCGCGTGCGCGTCATCGATATCGCGTGCCGCTCCATTGCCGGTTCCGCGTCAGATACATATCGCTCTTTATCGCTATTCGGATCATAATACCTATGATCATTTATAGTTTTTGCACATGATTATTTGGGAGGACTAATTCCATTCAAATCTATTCAGCCGGGTTATCTAACTATTTTGTATTTTGGGTTTTTGTATTTTGTATTTTTGTATAACTGATAGATAAGGTAATCGCGTAAAAACAGTACGTAACTACTTATCATCTTTCTAGCATTTTAACTTAAGGGGCTGATATGGGTCCACTAGCGCCACCATTTTTTTTTTATTACTCGTAAACCAAGTAAATATTTAAAAAAAGGAAACAATAATGCCCCCTTAAATTGTCTCTTATATATTTTTAATAACTCTTTAATATTTTTCATTCTTTGTACTAGTTTTAAAATGCATTTAAAACGACAGTGGCCACTTTTGGTTTTAAATGGAGAAATGAAAACAGTTGAAGAGTTATTAAAAAAATATTAGTGAAAATTTTAAAGGGCATTATTGTTTCCTTTTTTTAAATATTGACCTGGTTTACATATAATTTAAATAAATGAATTGGCGGCGCTAGTTGACTGCTACAAGAGCCTTAACTGTTAAAACTTTCTGAGGAATTTCTTACATCTCAGGAGAATAATAAGAAAAAACCATGTAAGAAGCTACTATGTTATTCTCTCCAATTTCACAAATGATTTGAGCAACGTAACGATAATCACTTACCACGCATGAAGCGAAGAGATATCGAAACGTTACTAATAGAAACAAAAACCAATGACAAACGTACCGAGGTTCCTTGCTCATGCGAAAACTAAACACGGCATCTTTTATTATTGGTATATCGATTTTTTTCTTAAAATAGAACGAAATGGTAATTTAGATTTTTGCATTAGGTACTTACTGATCCGCAATTCCGCAATCCGGCGATTTGAAACACGAAACATTTCGAATTTATTTGATTCGTTTTTAGCCCAGTAAAATTCGAGCGATGTAAAGCTGCATTTTTTAATGTTATTTGGACCTCTTAAGAGGATTGTCAACCACGTGGTCTCCATACAAACAGCGATAACGTTTCCCACCCTCTAAACCTTAACATACAGTAATTAATTTTTGGTATTTTTTGAAATGCCTAAATACTAGGGCTGTACGTTTTGATTTTTTAAATATCTATAATAGATTTCGAAATATTTGCATTTTAGTGATTTCATACAAAACACAGAAGTGCCAATATTTTCAAATCTACAATAAATATTTTAAAAATCAAAACGTACAGCCCAGTTTTTAGGCATTTCAAAAACATACCAAAAATTCATTGCTGTAGATTTTAAGGTTTAGAGGGTGGGAAACGTTATCGCCGTTTGTATGGAGACCCAGGTGGTTGACAATCCTCTTAAGGGAGTGTGGAACCATGTTTTGCAAGCAAAAAAAAGTTGTGCTAGCTGCGTTATACGTGAAAAACTGCAAAAAATTCCTGCAAATGCTTGCAAAACATTGTTCCACACTCCCTTAAGGGGTCCAAATAACATACCAAAAATGCAGCTTTACATAGCGTTTTGCGTTGTTAGTAAAAACATTTGTAAGATTTTACTGGCCTTTATAGATATCATTGACAATTAATGTTCTATGAAGCAAATCTAAAATTCCTGAAGTAACCTTCGAAATAGTGAATGAACTACCATTACGACTTGAATACAAAATATTCATGTTTATGTTATATTCATAAAGTTAAAGTTATATGTAGTTAAATGTGTTTAATACAATACGAGTAGTAAACTACAAGTATAAAGGTTAATCGGATCCCGAGTACTTATAGCATTGAAGTTTTATTTTATTTTGTTGTTTCCCCGTACGCTTAGTTTCATGAAAGTGAAAGTGAAAGTGAAATAAGCTTTATTCAAATAAACTTAATTATTAAGTACTTTTGAATCGTCTATATTTCCAGACTTTTTTAGGTAGGTAGACATGTAGGTAGGTACTTACTTAAATAAGGAAACTTCGACCCAAAAGAGTAGAAAAAAATTATAGTCAGGTGGGGTAAGTGAAACATACTTTATTTTTATTTAACAAGGTTTAGTAAAGCTGTAAAACTCGCAATTAAAGTAGCTGTGTAGGCAATGTACTCCTCATTAAATCAGCCTTTAACGGTATGAATATAAATATGTAAAGACTTGCAATAAGCAACAAAATCACGAAAAGAATATAAAGGCTAAGAAGTGTTTCACTTATCCCTGACAAAGGGGAAGTGTTTCACTTATCCCTGACAAAGGGGAAGTGAAACAGTGGCCAAAATAGCTTTAAATATTGAGTCAATTTAATTATAAACAGGACAAAAGGATCATTTTAAACCGTTAACATCCAAAATGTATCAAATTCTAATAAAAGAGGGTCCAGTTTCAAAGATTTATCAAAAAAACCTAATTTTCATTTTATAACATAACTTAATTTTCTTTTTGGTTTACTAGCTAGTTTAATGATCGCAGCGATATCTGTGTTGTATTGAGGGCAGTAATTCGTCATTCCTGATTTATCGACACATCGCTATGAGAATAAACTACGATAGTTTCTTAGATATGGTTGGGTGTTTTACTTACCCCGCTGTTTCACTTACCCTACCTTAAGAATAATATTATTACACAAGAAAGATTACTTAGAACAGAAAACTGTTCTTGCCTTTCTTGTGTAATAATATTATTTAAGTAAAATAAATACATAAGTATTACATACTTATAGGTATAATAATTTATATGTACGACAATATTTAGGGTAGCAGAAAGCTCTTTCTCGCACAAACACATCCATATTACTAGAGTACATAAACTTGATCGAAGTAGAGTACCTACCTAACACAATCATCCATCTGCCTACATGAACAATTGAACAACCCTTTCCAAATTTCCTAAACTTCGTCCTATTTTTGACTTAATCAACACCTAATGAGACCATTTCGGGGGAGGTAGACGTTGACTTTACTTGACTTAACTTTTAAGTTGTTTAAAGCAACTTAATGGTTCTACCGACCCACCGTTGGTGCGACGCGTCCGACGCGCGGGAGTATGTCACAGGCATTTCGGGATCACACTTAATCCGTCCAACGGGGCACAGATCTGTGCAGTGTCGGCGTAATCAAAGTTGTCACTCCACTCGGTCCACCACTAACCGTGTCGGACTCGAACGAGATGTGTACACACTGACTCGTAACTCGTGACGCGAATCATTATAGTTCCGTAATAAGAACGGTACATACGACCCGGCGTCGGCAGTCGGCGCCGGCAGACTGCGAATCTTGGACTGCGTGTGTGATACCGTTCTGGGTTGATGCCCATTCCGCGATCCAGCCGACGACGTTATGTCACGAGCGGGTGTCACACACAGATTTGATAAGACCAATTATGCATACCTAATACCGTGAGAAGAGGGAGAGAATTCGCTTCGCATTTGATGTGAAAGCTTCAGGGTACCAATTTAGCTATTTTTATCGGATTAGCCAAATCTCAGCTCAGTCAAGGTAATTTACTTTTTTTTAAACTAAACTAGGTACTTTGATTGTTTCATTGAATTGTTAGTTTTAACCGTAAGCAGTTAAGATTATACGGTAATTTCCCGAAACATGAAATTATCTTTGTTCGTTTGCGTACTTTAGTTATTATTGAATTAATTTATCATTATTCTTTATATTCAATTTTTATTTCTTCACTCCTTAATGAGGTAAATTATTATTATTATTGTATTACAAAATGGTTATTAAACTTATTAATAAGAGACTTTTCCTACTAAAGTGTTTAAGTTCTATTGTCTTTTGAATTAAAAGGCCTATTTTTTTTAACTTTAAAATATCTTTTTAAAATCCTTTATCATATCCAGGGTTACTTAAAAAATTGACACGCGATATCGCAGATTAAAATCTATCACATCACAAGTCAAAAGGTGATTGTTTCAAGGTCGTAGTTGTTTATATTAATAGTTAATCTATTTATTTATAATAATAGAAGCACTTTCACATAATACGCACCGTTTTTCAGCAGCGCGGTGTCAGGCGGGCATTCAAAGGCGGAAATCTCACTGAAGGACACAGTCGCACTGGCGAAAGATAACTGTTGAATGTAAAATTCGACAGAGTTGCGATTTAATTTTATATCAATTTGTATCGCAAAAGATAGCTCATAGGTAGTCCAGATAAACAATAAACTGACACCACATTCGTCAAACAAATCGCCACGGCCAGATAATTATGTACCTACGATACGAATATTTTATTAGTCAAGTGCACTGAGTAAGGAAAAATTACATAGCGATTTTTTACTAATTTACTCATATTTATTTATTATGTGCCTAATTTACGAGTTGAGTGAACGCGGTTTCTGGCGGCAGGCAAAAGATCCAGGATTCAAGCCATACATGCGTTTGCTAAATTTTTGGAAAAACAATGTCTTGTCTTGTCACTGTCCTTTTTTAGGGTCCCGTACCAAAATGGTAAAAAGGAACCCTTATGGTGTGACTCAGTCTGTCTGTCACAGCTGGATATCTCGAGAACTACTAATGGTATCAACTTGAAATTTAGAATAGTTTAAGATGACGTCTGCCCAACTATTTTGCAAATAAGAAAGAAATAAAAAATAAATATTTTTTTACAACAGGGACTGAAAAGGGGTCTTAAAAATTTTAAGTGGGGCGACTAGGACATGTGGGGTATCATATGAAAGAGCGCTGTTTGCACATTTTAAATCATTTTTTTCTTTTTTTTAGGCCGCATAGTTTTCGACTTATGATGAAAAATGTAAAAAAAATACCGTTCCCTCTTATCTCCGAAAGAGAAAAATCTGAAATAATTCTATGTGATAGCAGTTTATGTAAAGATTACAGGAAAAATAAAACGATGTCTCAATATACTTAACACAATTTTTTAGAAATTCAAAAACAAACAAAAAAATAATTAGTTCCTCTACCAGTCAACAGATGGCCCTAAGTTAGGGCCATCTGTTGACTGGTAATTCAGCGTAGGTATCGAAACATTTAATTTAAACATAGATATAAGTGTTATCAGCCCTAACCTAAGAAAAATTAAATTAGTTCCACTATCGGTCAAGAGATGGCGCTGGCCTATGAAAAAAAATAGATCCACTATCGACAAAGAGATGGTGCTGACCTAATACTGCAATAATAATTTTATTATTCTACAGCTCTGCAGTGTGTATATTATGATGCACAGTACTTGTTGCATGGTCTGTGTTATGATGGTACGGAAACCCTCGGTGCGCGAGTCCGACTCGCTCTTGACCGGTATTTTTATTTTTAAGTGCAAAGTTTGACGAGAAAAAAGGGTTTACGTAGAGTCCGAGATAATATTTGTATTTTCATTCAAATAAAAGAATGTACCGACACAGTATTGGTATCATTACCGTACTGTGGTACCGATATTACTGTAGCATTTTAACTAGGTAGGTACGCATTTAATTGGTTATCCTACCTACAATCCTACATGTATCACGTCGGCGACGCTACTTGTTGTAATTTCAAAACGTTTTTTATTATCATCAAAGTCAAATACAAGGTTCGATAAGTATTTTTATATTGGCTAAGACTAAGGAGGACTATAATATTGGAAATGGTAAAAATCCCCGACGTAGGTACTATTACTATTATTCATATTTATTCACCTGTTCATAAATTACAAACGCAATACAAATCCGTCGGGCCTGCCATCGCCTGTCCCGAAATGAAGTAATATTTTGCAGTTGTAATTAATAAAAAAACCGGCCCAGTGCGTGTCGGGCCACGCGCCGTAGGGTTCTGTAGTTACCTTATACACCATACCATATTTAATACCACTATCATTTGTCGTCTGTAAAAATAACTTAGTTTTTCACAGTGTTGGTATGAACAACAAAGTTATATTTGCGGTTTTGGAAAATATGATATATCTCGAAAACTAATTACTATATCTCGTTCAAACCAATTTTCAGTGAAAGTTTTTATTAAGATCTATAGCTTATTTTTTTTTTAATTTTTCACTCACCTATTTCAAAAGTTAGAGGGGGGGGGACACACATTTTACCACTTTGGCAGTGTTTATCTTTCAAACGGTTGACTTTGAGAAGAAAGTGTCTTAGGAACCTCAATGTCATTTCTGAAACCTATCTATGGTATAACTTAACTATATACTTACCTAATATAACTATTTTTTTTTATTCATTCATTCATTCTATGGACACCTCGCACGTATTGGTATGAAGAAAAATTTTTTTTCAGTTTCAGTTCCATGTATGGGGAGCTCCCCCTTAATCTTTATTTTTTTTTATTTTTGTGTTAAAATCGTTAAGCGGTTAACAGAATACATCTACCTACTAAGTTTCAACTGTGTAATCCATTAGGATTTTACACTTTCGGAATAAAATTGCTGTGACATACGGACGGACGGACAGACAGACAGACATGACGAATTTATAAGGGTTTCATTTTTTGCCATTTTGGCTACGAAACCCTAAAAATTTTTTTGGGAATGTACTTTTGGAGGCAAAGTTAATTAAGTAAATACGTAGGTAGTTGCTTTTCTTAAAATTTTAATTGATATAGAACAGAGAGATATGGTAATGGCAGCCTGCGACGGATTTTCTCGCGTTAATAATTTATGAATAGGGTGGATAAATAAATATGTATAAGTAGTACCTACCTACATCACTTTTAGTCGGGGGATTTTCGTAAAAATATTTACCTTTTTTCATTTAAGAATAACAATTTTAAGCGTAGTGGGTTATTTCAATTTTTTTATTTTGCTTTTTATTTTAATTTTTTTAAAGAATTCATACGTTACCTATTCTAAAAACCGCATCTATACTTATCAATCAAACAGTTCTGGAGATAAATGTGAACATGATAACTGCAGCGTAGCGGCTCAACTCAACACCATAACACGTCATGTCCTACTATCTAAGAACCATAGCTGATAAACTACAAATCCATTGCAGAAAATCGCATCTAAATAGGTCAAACCATTCTGGACAAAAATGGTAACATTTGCGTTTCCGCACAGATAAACACACAAACTACTTAGGTATCTCTTCTTAATTTTATTTTTACTTTACTTTTATAATGTTTGTGTGAGTAAATTGCACGGAAAGCGCAAAAAAAAGGAACACATTACGCCTCTATTGTTGATGGACCCAAAGCAGGGACCGGAAAACACCTTTTTTTGGTTAACCCAATTGAAAGTGAAAGTGAAAGTGAAATAAGCTTTATTCAAATAAACTTAATTGTTAAGTACTTTTGAATCGTCTATATTTTCCTACCACCCGTTCCAGACTTTTTTAGCTGACAAGAAGAACGGGCGCAAGAAACTTATCAGCTGTAACAGCCATAAGTAACGATATTTATAAACTTGAATATAATTGATAGGGAAACCCTATTAAAAAGCTTACCAAATGATAGGGTTTCCTTTTCGATAGGGTTAGTCGACGTTATGCTTACCGTATTGATAGGGTTTTTGAAAACAAGTCTATGAAATACCCTTTTAACGGTAAGCGGTTCATGAAATACCTAATCAAAACCCCTTTAACGGTAAGCGGTTCTGGTCCTTCGGCCCAGGTGGGACTAGGTATAAATTGCTTGAACACGTTTTAAAACCTGTCTTCATAGGGTTTCCTCGATAGGGTTTTCGTACCTATTCGGTAAGTGCTTACTTGGGTTACCCTTTCGATAAGGTTACCGTATTGATAGGGTTTTTGAAAACATGTCTATGAAATACCCAATCAAAAACCCTTTTAACGGTAAGCGGTTCTGTCCGGTCCTTATGACCCAAAGTTGATAAAACAATAAACTTTGAAAATGGCCAATGCTCTATATTTTGTGATTTGAACACTAAGTTTATCTGCACGTTTTGAACAAACAACAATAAAATGTGCCTGATTCAATCAAATAAATAAAATGTGTTTTTAATCAGCAAAATAAATATTTTTTGGAGTTGCTGTACATACTGATTATAAAATATTGTATTGTATCATAGCCATCTATATTTTCCAAGCCATGAAGTGAGCAGAACGGCAACATCGCATGTGGTAAGTACGGGGCATAACATTATTTTAATTATTATTTATTATTTGTTTTTCCTATATTATCTTTAAACTAGTTGTAAATTGTGATGTAAGAGTATTTCAATAAAGATTTTATATTTATTATTATTATTTATTTATTAGGACATGAGGTTTGAGTCAAATTGTTTGACTTTCTCGGGGTCCTTTAGTACGATGAGCATTTTGATCTAGGCCTTCTCTAGCAATGAATCTTACATCATTGGAAAGGTATTTAAATTTGAAACATTTTATTGTAAAACAGCAAACGTCAACTATTAGTACTTTGAGAGTTAAATCGCTCTGAAATCAACCAAATTTATAACATTAATGACCTAAAACTCCGAAAATACTAACTATTGATAAAAAGTATGTTCACAGCAAATGTTTTTCATATAAAAACCTTTCTAATGATATACCACTCAATGCTAGAGGTGGGGAAGATCAACTCCCATAGACAATAAACCAGTTTTATACTTTAATAACCTTTAACTCCAAAAGTATTAACAATTGATATAAAGTATATTAACAGCAAATATTTGTCTTTAAAAGACCTTTCTAATGGTATATCATTTATAGCTAGAGGGCGTGTTAATCAACGCCCTGCTGAAAAAATCAACAAAAAAGATGACATCTTTGACAGCCATTTTTCCTGGTTCAAATTGATATTTTTCTTATTGTTTAATATATAAAGAACTTCAATAAAAGAACTACATTATTTTCATATTTTCAACCCCCTACAATAACTAGGAAAAAAGTTATCGACCTTTTAAAATTGAAATATTCGCATACATTTAGTATGGAGACTGGCCGACGACATGACCACGAACCGACAGTAACAGACACGTTGCCAAACCTAACTTCATTAGTAAAATTCGCAACAAGTCACAAGACGCGAAGTTGTTATCTTATTTTAATTGTCTTAAGAGGATTGTCAAGCAACCGGTCTCCATACAAACGGCGATAACGTTTCCCACCCTCTAAACCTTAACCTACAGCAATGAATTTTTAGTATGTTTTTGAAATGCCTAAAAACTAGGGCGGGACGTTTTTATTTTTTTAATATCTATAATAGATTTTAAAATATTTGAATTTTAGTGATTTCATACAAAACAAAAAAGTGCCAATATTTTCAAATCTATTATTGTATTAAAAAAATAAAAACGTACCGCCCTAGTTTTTAGGCATTTCAAAAACATACTAAAAATTCATTACTGTAGGTTAAGGTTTAGAGGGTGGGAAACGTTATCGCCGTTTGTATGGAGACCGTTTGCTTGACAATCCTCTTAAAAGCAACAGGCACTCACTCGAGTCGCTGGTGCACCCTGGTGGCTTCCAAGTACAGGTCTTCCTCGTCACAACCTTCACCATCGTCATCGCCCTCGTCGTCGTATCTGTAACGGCTTGCGTTGAACTGTACGTGTTTATCTTCTGTCTCTGCCTGGCTTGTTTGGCCTGATGCCGAACGACACGTGGCGGGAGCCTGGACAAATAAAAGAAAAGTTAAAAAAATATACAAGAAGTCCCTAAACTTTGCAGCACGAAGAGGAAGTTCCTTAAATATTGAAGGTAGGACTGAAAGAAGACTTCTATTGTTTTCAAAAATAAATAATTAATATTTGGGTCAGGCCAGGAATTTTGCCACAAATAGCGCAACGGTGGTGTCGCAAAATAGTAGCGCAAAATTATTAAGGAGCACATACATTGATGTGATTTTATATAATAAACTGTATCTAGGTACTTGCAAGAGGATTTGCATCACACCAGAAAAAGAAACATGATGTTGGTACCTATGTAAGTAGGTATGTTTAATTAATAATTGAAACCTCTACTCTACGCGTTCCCGAGAAAAAAGTCATAACAAACAGAAGGGCAACGAAATTATCTTTTATGTGTCTTTTTTTCCTTTAGAGGTACAAAATTTAAATAGGTAGTAGGTACGTACATTTGAAGTAAGTAGGTAGGTACCTGAAAAGCAGAATAATAAATAGCACACCTGAGTAAATTGATAAACATTTTGTATTCTATAGACTTTACCAAACATAATAAAGCACTTGTATTTATGTTATGTATTATTATTACCAACAAATCAATTAATAATGCTAGTCATGTTTCTTTAGCGGAATTACAGCTAAAAGTAGGTAATTTCAAAAACACTTGCAAACCTAGTGTGCATGCACTATTATTCAATAGCGTAAAATAAGTGGCGCAATTTGGTATCGCATGGTATCGCAAAGTGGCATAAAGTCAGTTTTGCGGTACCGAGGCACAAATGAAATCGATTATAACACTTAAAATATACTATTTTACAAGGCTAATTTAACCTATACAGATCATACACATCTAATTAAACCATGCACAACAACAATTATAAGTTTTAATCAAAAACTTAGCTTGAAATCTCAAAAAATGCACTCCGCAAAGAAGGTGACACTTTTCACTTTGATCGC
The DNA here is from genome assembly GCA_950108535.1 of Agriphila straminella. NCBI lineage: Eukaryota > Metazoa > Arthropoda > Insecta > Lepidoptera > Crambidae > Agriphila > Agriphila straminella. Next base: position 718,228 of record OX467303.1, on the reverse strand, counting down.
CTGTGTCACCAAATTGACAAAAAATATGGCCGTCAACGCTGTATTGACCTTAGAGTACGTTACTTTAGTGTTGCCAGCACTTAAAAATCATTTTACAAAATGTTTTAAAACTAAAAAATGGATGATAATGGTTGCGCAACATAAGTAGTGCAAAGAAATCGTTTTTCTAAATTTTTTTGTTATTGCCAAAAAAATATTTTTTTTCTTAGGAAACACGCAAATCCAATTATCTTTAGCTGCCGTGGTTCGTTATTTCTTAGGAAACAAGATGATAACATTGAGAAATTTGTAAGAGTACTATATTTAAAATTATAGGAGGCGGAGACTTTTGTCACCTGGAATGTGGCAAAATCCCTGGCCTGACCCATTTTTCAAAAATATTTAGTCGATACCATACAATTCGTAATAATTAAATTTTAATGGTCTTCCTTTTGTTTAAGATGTCGTATTATTTAATTTAAGGGTCGCGCGCAGCAGGCTTTTAGGTTAGAGTTATGAACATACGAACGGTAAATTAAAATGATATTTTTTTTGTATGTTGAACAAATATTGTTGTTTATGATGTTGGTAATCTACTCCTGCGAGGTTGTTGGTGTTTTACAAATAACCCTGTATTGTTCGAATGTGGAAGGAACCATTGCGCAAGGGCGTCCCAGAAAAACCTACGCGGACCAAATAGAGGTTGTAATAAAAACCGCAAGGCGCGTATGAAGAGAAAGAAGTGTGCAAGGATCGTAGCAGGTGGCGATTAAGGCGTTTAAAATCTCTGCCTACCCTCATGGGAAACAGTCGTGAGTATATGTATGTATGTAAATTTTTCATATTTGGTGGGTTCGATTCCTGGTTAAGGCAGGCAGCATTTTTTTAAACCTTTGAGTGCAGCTCCATTTGTCTTTACAATCAAAATCAAGTCTTATTTTAGTAAAATTGTCTAACTCCAATATTTTATCACTAGTATTATTTAATATTTATTAACTTGTTGTTTAGCACACAAAGTTTGGAGAATGCTGTAGCCACCAGCGGCTGTAGCTTTTTTAGGACTTCCTTCACCTTTAATAACAAAGAGAAAAACCGTCGCTTTCATCACCAATTTTGTTTGTTATTTACTAGTGTTGACTTGAAAAAGTAACTCAAATTGTTTAAATGTCGCCATCGCCACGAGCTTTTCAAAGCACATGGCAGGGTACGTGCTGTTTGGTATACTAAGGCTGAGTTGCACCATCTTGACTTAAGAGGAGGTGTAAGTTTTTTGTACGTTATGGGTGATAACTTTTCTCAGTAACGGCTATAGATACGAATTTGAAATTTAGACAGTGAATACTAGAAGATATTCTCGAATAAGCTGTAGAAACGGAGACAACTTTCCTCGATAGAATTAATTCCCGAAATCACCTCTTCAAAAATACGTTTATTAACTTTACTTTGAAATCACTAGATATTATGAAGTATTTTTTACATCATTTGGTGTATTAAACTTAAACAAAATGATCTTTAGTTATTATTTTCAATAAAAACTTTTACATTTTGAGTTATTTTAGTTTTTAGCGTTTGTCGCTTACGTTTTTAGCTTCTGAGCAAGTCGTCGCTCATGCCTTCCCTTTTCTTCGTATGGAGCGCATCACTGTCGAGTCGGCTGCGGCTATTTTTGAAGGGAGGACGTGTCGCTCGCATCTCGGTCGCCGCTCATGCACAATATTTATTATTTTAAATACTGCGCGGTATTTAACAGCGGGTTTAGGTGTAGTTTTTCAAGTGTACGCATTTAAATTAACTGAACGGTTCCCTTTGCAATTTAAGAAGATGAAAAAGAGGGAAAAGAAAAAATATTGAATTTTTGGTTTTAGGTATTCACAATGCTATACCTATTTATATTTTTTTTAATTGTAAGGCAAAAAGTTATGAACATAATCGAGTCTAAAAAGAGGTAAGGACCTAACTAAATATCTAAATTATCTTCTCATCACAATTTAGTTGATTAGTTTAGTACCTACTAGGAATTTACAATGCATGGAAGCGGAGCATAGTGGGTCGAAAATGTAATTTGAGTGATACGACCTGACCTAGGGACTTACCTAATTATTATTTCCATATTTTTCTTTCTTCCGATGAATAGATTTATTTTTGGAGCATAATGGATCGAAACTTAAATTTTAGTGATATACCTACCTACCTCGTACAGACTTATTTTTTTTTAAATCTTTTTCTTTCTGATGATGAATAGATTTCAACTTTTGAAAGCGCAGCATAGTGGGTCGAAATTTAAACTTTAGTGACATACGAGTACAAACATACCATACCTACGTACGGAATTACCTATTTATTTTTTCATATTTTTCTTCCTGTCGATGATTAGACATCATTGATCTTGATAAAAACACTTATCGTATTTTGTTCTTCATCATTTGATTTCGATGTAAAATAATTAAAGGTTGAAAAATCTTACAACAGTCCTCACCCCGCGGCATGTTGTGAGCGCTGGCCTTGGAATGCACAGTAGAAATTTTTGGTTCAGTTTGCACAGGGAAAGACTGCGCCTACGTCTCGCACTCCCTACATGCGTACCTACCTAGTAAGCTTCACATTTCCTGAGCGCTTATAACTCGCCGCGAGAATTCTACGATATGTTTGATTGTTTTGCAGAGTTCAAGCCGAGGACTCTGCAATTTAACTACTTACCTACTATTTTTGTTAATTACGTTTATTATTCAGGTGAATCAACTTTTTAATGTAAGTAATAAATGATCCGTGCGTAAATTTTCATAAATTAAAACAAAACTAGATTGCTATTTTAAAAAATATCTGTTTTACGATATTTGAATTCGATTAGCCGATAAAACATACTTAGATTTTAACAATTAATTAATCGATTATAAAATAAAACATGGATAACCCAGTGGACAATTTGTTCCCAGTAATTTGTATATAGAACTAGCTTACAGAAAGCTTGTTGCTACTAGCACGATGTCTCGCGAGGTAGGTTTAAATGAAGGTCTCACCAAGACCTTTTATTTTTTCAAAGACACCATCAGTCTAAGATGAGTACTTTCCGAGATATTGCTGTTTTAAATTGGACAGCTGTCATCTGAAATGTAGATCTCATTAGGACCTATCATTTCTTCAAAGACACTATCAGTATAGGATGAGTAGGTACTTTCCGACATATTGATGTTTTAAGTACTACAGCAGCTGTAATCTGAAATGACGTGCAATGCCACAATATCGTGCGGGATGCCGCAGGATCCTTCATGCCACGATGTGCAGTGCCGCGCTTTGATATGCCGTGCTGTTAGTGGCCACAGGATGCCACAAGATTACTTGGTATACTAAACTGTGTTGGTGTGAAGGTGAATATCATAGTCTCGTTTTAGCAGATTTAGTAGAGGACGATGAACGATTTTTCAAATACTTACGTGTAACCAAGGCACAGTTTGAAGAAATCCACGGTTTTGATATTTTAAACGACTCAGTATCGATATTTTAACAGGATTATTTATTAAAATTTACTATAGATATAAATACTATCGATAAATATCGATATTTTTATCGTCGAAAACTAGGAAGTTGTATAATTATATCTCTTTCCTCTGTAAATCTCCATCCCTATTCTAACGTGCTGGAGAACAAGATGAATTTGTACATTTTGTCCTGCTGAACAAAAAAATCGAATGTTTCTGTTGGAATTTTGATAAATTAAATCGATTTTTTAATAATCGATTAATCCTAACCATCGGTCGTTGATCTCATATTTTGTAAAACTAGAATAAAATAACGATTTCAAAGCAAAGAAAAATGTATGCTTAGTTTTGGGTTGAACTTTAATAAAGACGTACCTAGTAGCAGCAGATTTTGCATGCATTGTAAACACTTTTCCTTATTTTAGCAATACTATATATTATTATCTTTAGACGTAAACAATAAGCAACCCTGGCAACAAATAAAACTGTATAGAACGGACAACGGAAAAAAACAAAACAAAAAAAACAAAACAAAAAGAAAACAAAAAAAATGCAATTCACAACTGAAATAATTTATAAATACCCATAATGTAACTTTATAATAAATACTAGCAGTAAATACAATAACAAATAAAATATTGAACGATAATGTTAATGAAATAATAATTACACAAATATTTTTTTAATTACTTATAATGTTGTGTTGCCAAAATTAATATTTCATTTTGAAAGTTATACTAACATCACTTTTTTTAGAATTGAAAATCATGCATGTAAAAATGAATTGTATTTTGTTTATTGGGAATAAAAGGTTTTTTTTAATATTATTATTACAACCCTGGCAACACGCCTGGACGACAGCGGGGCATAACGACCTAAAGGGGAAGTAGGTAAGTAGGGACTCTGTCAAAGAAGAGTCCGTTCTATACAGTTTTATTTATTCTTATGACAAGAGTGAAAAGTGAAAGTGAAAGTGAAATAAGCTTTATTCAAATAAACTTAATTATTAAGTACTTTTGAATCGTCTATATTTTCCTGGACGTAATAATAACTCGCTACGTAAGTAACTATAATATAATATATAATTATAATATGTCAATATAACTAAGTACAACAAAAGAAACTACGCGCGGACAGTGGGTAGTATTGTTCCACTGTGCGCTCGGGTTGCGAGACGCGGGAAGGTCGGGACGGCCGGACAGCCGCGCGATGTTTTCCACAGGCGGTGCGCTGGGTGCGCCCCTCACTTCTCCGCCGCTAGCCACGCCTACTCGCGCGTGAAAATTCTTTTACACCTCGTCTTAACTATAACTTTAACCGATACAAACATAACTGACTCAATGACAGCGTTGCTGTCGTCTAAGGCGTGACCTAGGTGACAATATGTAAAACAACTTATAGTTCCACTTTTGACACTGGCTCAGATAAATTTGTATCTGATAAAGTTAAGGTTAAGTTAATATGGTGCAACTCAGCCTAAGTATTTGGTATATTCGCAGCTAGACGGCGCTTCTTAATTTGATAATTTTTCCAAAAGTGTGAATTTTTTTTTTTTGGATAAATTTCGAAAAACTGACTTGACTAAAAAAATCTATATAGGTACCAACTTAATTAGAATCGGTTGAAAAAGGAGATCTGTAGAGGAGAACAAACGGATAGCCGGAAGGACGGAAGAAATAATTTTTGCCGAAGCTGAAGAAGAGACGCTTCGCTTGCGTTTCGCGCTCGCTCGGTCAAATTACAACTTGAAAAGTGATGATGATGAGAATCAATCCTATTATTTCTTTAAATTGCAAACTTATTCTTGTTAAACAAAAATGCATTAATCACCATAAATAATAGTCATATAAGTTTCCATAAGTTTTAAACTATTAAAAAATACGCCTGTGTAAAAAATACTCCGCACCTACAGTTTAAGTTTATGTTTTTTTTTGCAAATAAATATAAGTTAGTGCTTTAGCAACTTACCTCTATCATGAAAGTAATAATTGGAGCAACGATCGGTGTTGTAATACTTATTATCCTGTTGATTTTAACATTTATTTATTCACAAGTACCACGCATTATAAATAGAGTTAATGTTTTTTTAATAAATTTTTAGTTACATCGTTACATTAATATTTCTCTTAAGAAAATACTCAAGGTCATTTTTTGAAGACTGTTATCAGGTAAGAAGCAGAACTGTCAAATATCAAGACATAAAAACAAGAAATTTTGCTAAGCCTAATTTTTAACGTCACTGAAAAAAAATATCAAGATTATTTGCAATTTTCTGTTTGTTCTGGTTCGACACGGCTTGTCGGTAGAGTGGGACTGAGGCGGCATGAGGCGGGCCGGCCTTGGCGGGTCTATTTGATCGATCGGTTTATTAATGCACTTACATTTAAGTAATTAGAAGATATTGCAGTCCCATACATGTTTGTGCAGGAGCTTCTAATGTCCCGAGAGGAACGGTTGAATTTGCTACATGCAAACCTTCTCAGTGCATCAAAAGTTGCAGGTAATTTAAGACGCGCAGCTAGGGATGCCAAAAATAAAAAAAATATAGTAGATTTTAAAAGACAGTATAAAACACTATCCATATTCGACAACGTGTACGTAAAATTTCATGATAATCGGTATGTTTGACGTGAAGGCGCAACAAACAGACTTACTTTCGCATTTGTAATATTAAAATAAGGATTTGGCTACTATATATTTTTCCAACAGTAGGCATAAGTATCGTGGTCCAAAATATAGTATTCCCTTCCAGGCACATTCCGAGACAATTTGATTTTTCCAGTATCAAGTACTTTCCAGGAAAAGAATTGAATTAAATATTTTCTCTTACTTTTATAATATTTTCTGTAGTTTATTCTTTCAGTTGTAAGCCGATTAGGAAAATATAATGAGGGTGTTTTTTTCCAGAAGGTGAAAGGACTTGACAAAAGATTTTCTTTACTTTTATTTGAAAGCAATAGAGAATAGTAGATTGTTATACGAGGGTCAAAAGGAATTGATGACTTTTACCCGTGTTAAACACTCTACTTTTCATTTCGAATTTCAGGAAAGTAAAAAAAGTCTTAGTTATTCCAAAATGTTTATTAATAAAAACATGTACCTACTTAGTAACTACATTGGTAGACCTTATAATTATTACCTATACCAACTTACCTTTAAAAACCTAGGAAAATTAGAACAATTTGTGAAATTTAAAGTTAAATTCTTGCTTGGAATATTTACAGTTTGATTAAATTATTATGATGACAGATTTGGCTTTGTTGGATGCCTGTAAAAGTTGGAGATATTCTGTGGTCTTTCATAAGACGTTAAGTCCATGGCAGAGACTCTCCTGAAGTAGTTGTTTCCTGTAGGCGAATTACAGCGTAGTTTTATTGTTTCTTTTATTTTATTTGAACTTTTTGTTTTAGTATTAAACTCATTTTTAGTAAATACAAAATCAACACAAAACTTCAATACGGCACACACAGCTCAATAAGTCACAGAGTTAGGTAAGTCTCCCTCCAATATTTTATAGTTTTTCTTATTTTAAATTTGGAACACGTCGCGTCGCCGGCCGCTCCGCCCAATGTTTTTAATTTTGCACTGGCTGTTTATACTGTTCATACCATGTTTTGTTGTTGTTCGTGAATGCGCCCTACAAGGCTGCAACTTTTTTTTAAACCATTTGTTTTTAACTATTGTAAACTTTTTCATTGCCAAATTCAGTTCTATTTTTAAATTACTTTTACACCCTAGGGTGGAACGAAGAGTTTTGGACCCGCTGCTCAGTTCAAATATACATCACTTTTCGAATATGAGAAATGAAAAAGTTATATCTAGTGTTACAAAGCGAAGTAAACAGTTACTTCGCTACAGTTACAATAAAACTGCAAAGCAAGTATACAACGTGATATAAGAAAACCCCTAATCGAATATGGTAGATAGGATACTACAACCCCGGAAAATTATTATGAATGAACGCTGAAAATCGCCTCTTAAAAAAACTTCTGAAACGAATTATGAAACGAATAGATAGATTAGATAGGGAATACCGTAAATGAGAAACAATGTAAATTTGATAATAAACAAAACATTTTTGTAACGAATTTGTATTATTAATTTTAAATTCTAAAGCCTTTAAATTGGATTGTATGGGTGACCGAAAATTTATTATCTCGAGCTCCTCCGTGCTTCCTGTTTAAACTCCGTACCTACCTACTGTTACTATAAGCCCCGGTTCGCACGAGAGTTTAAAAAGCGTCGCGTCAATACCCGACGTTGGCGCTTTTTTTAGCGTGCTCATCCTCAACTCAATTCGATTTTAATTCCAACGCTCAACGTCGTAAATCCAACACTGTTCGATAAAAAGCCGCGCTTTAAGAACGCTTTCATGTTAATAAATACATGGGTATTTATTTACACGTTTCTTAGCGCACGTTGAACAGCCTGTCCTGAAGTGTGTGGGTTTGGCCGCACAGCGGGCAGAAATCCACATAGAGGTGGGGTCGCTCCAAGAAGCCTGTGAACGCCCCAAGAGGCTTCTGCGCTTCTGGAAGGAGCTAGGATGGCTTGACTTAGACACACCGATGCTATGTTTCACGCATAACGGACCAAATTAGAGTCTAAATGCGGAGAAAAGAGCACAATCATCACCAATACCAATAGCGGCCGTTGAAAATATGCTCGTGCGTACCGGGGCTAATTCTGTGAAGTTTCGCCGACGATGTCGCGGGCGTCTCCGCAAGGCCAAGGGTAGGTACACAACTTTTTTATATAACTTAGCTCGTTTACAGCGAATGATTGATTTTAAATTACAGATATTATGTTACGCTACAACGATGCTACATTTTGCGAATGTCAGCTGATGAGCTTGTGAATCTAAATTATGCAGGGCAATAGTATCGGAAATCAGCGGTATGTATGAGAAAGATTTTTTTTTTTTTTCAAAAATCTTCTTAAAATCAGGGAATACGTGATATTTTTATGGGACCTTCGTATGAATTTAAATTATTAGCAAAAAAATAATAACAGATAATATTGCAAAACTGATTCACAAGACGATCACAAAAAGTCGAGTTGTGAGTGAGTCAAGAAGTGAGGAAAAAAAGTTGCTTAAACACGGAAATACCAAGATTACAGTTATTTGTAAAGTAAAAGCATAATATTTCTCTGAAAAGACAAGAACATGTGATTGACACTTTCCTATTGTTCAATTCCGCTGCTAGTTACAATAAAAATTCCCATTTCACCCCTCCAGCACGAAAAGGGCGCTTTTGGCGCGTAAAAACTCGCAGCAAAAATCGATTTTGCTGCGAGTTTTGCGTGAGACAAAGTGCTTTTTTAATTTCTAACACCAACTTTTAAAATAATAAAGAGAAAAAAAATAAAGTGACAAGGATGAGACTTGTAAAATTGATATGTCAGAAAAGGATAGATAGAGTGCTTTATGGTGTCATACATGGATTAAAAAGTAAAAAAATAAAATGCACGGATATACCAAGGAGTTTTAAATAAGGATTGTTAAAATGAAGGTTGATAATTCGAAATAAAGAGTATGGATGAAATCAGGTCGCATGTATGAAATAAATATAAAATAAGAAAAATTTACGATATTTATTAACAAATTAGTGTTTTATGATTAAAAATAAATAAATAAGATAGGAAATTATAATAAATAAGAGAAAAACACAAAGAAATTTAAAACAAAACAACAGGAATCTAGATACTTTATGAATAAAAATTTTCAGCATAGGTTTGATCGAACTATTTTTGTGATAAATTACAAAAAATGAGTGCGTCCAACGATGAAGATAGTTGTCTAACTCCAAAATAGTTGAGTGAACATGTTTTTAATGCTGAATTTAGCTTTTTACTAAGAAAGTAACTTGAAATTTTCTCGCTGGTAGAGCTGAAAGTTGTATGTTTTACACGAGACCAAAATTTTGTTCCGCCTCGTGCCTTTAAATCACTCACTGTGCTCAGTAGTCCATATTAGAATCACGCGCTACGCTCGTGATTCAATTCTAGATTACTTCGTGATTTAAAGTCGAAACTCGCAGCACAAATTGATTTTGGTCACTTGTATAACAAATATCTATTGTAAGCGCCCTGTCACTTACATTTCATACTTCTCAAGGCAATAGAAAATTTTAATCATCGCATTGACGTGGGTTTATGGACGATTTATAGGTCTATTATAAGTTAAGGTGTACTTACTTACTTTATAAAGTAGGTCAAATAAATCGGATTAACTAAGGAGTATCTTTTTTCCAGATAATATTATATTGTTTAATATAATCGAAGCATTATTATTAATTAATGATTATTTCCTAACATTTTGCTTAAATTTTGTTTTTTCATGAAGAAATGATTTGCGAAAACGATTATTCAAAATTCCAAGCCAGAAAAAGTCCCTCGGAATATTAACGGAACTAAATAAATGTTCAATGTTATTGAAATAAAGCCGATTTCTTAATGACATTTGCCTCTTCTACGGTACTTCTTTGCCTTTCTGACCCGTGGAACACCAAAGTTGTTTACCTAAGTGTCCCACGGCTAACTTTCCGTACCCCTGGTTCACCCAGGTGTTCCACGATTAACTTTATGTACCCCTGGTTCACCCAGGTGTTCCACGATTAACTTTCTGTACCCCTAGTTCACCCAGGTGTTCCACGATTAACTGTCTGTACCCCTGGTTCACCTAGGTGTTCCTCAATTAACTTCCTGTACCCCTGATTCACCTAGGGGTTCCAAGATTTGGTGGCGCGAACTCTATTTCAATAGATGTTTGGTTTTATGCCAACGATTATGATAAGACGCAGTTGATGGATGGTGACGAGTGGTGAAGGTAAAATGTTCCGTTTGCCACTTGCCTGGTGATCCGGTACTGGCTGGCTGCTGGGGTCACTTAGACTCAAGTATTCTCGGGAATTGGACAAACTGACCGGAAGATCCTCTGCAAACAAAATAAACCGGCTGGTAATTATATGATCTAAGGAAAAGTTCTCAAGTTTTTTTTGAGATATTTTGTTTTCTTCCGTCTTCAACCTGGCGCGAAGAAAGCTAGCAATGGGGACCACCAGATCCTGTATATTACGTAATTTTACTATAAATAATTATGCATACTACTGCATAGTTTGACAGTTTTAAGGAGAGCTTACACAGGCAATTTTTTGAGCAATAATTGCCGGGCAACACGAATGGAGCGATATGGCGCGACATGAAGCATTTTTTTTTAAATGCCGACAATATTGCTTCTTTAGATACATGGCCGTCCCTGGATGCGATGCTACCAGAGGATAGGGTTATACAATAATACATTATTTATGGCATTATTCTATAATATGGGCGCTATTTGGAGTTAGATTTTGCCTATATGCATTACCGAGACGATCCTGAATAATTCATAATACTTAGACTAGTTGTCATGCATTTTGTTGCCACAAAGTCAAGGGAGTGCAGTAATATCTGGAAGTTTCTTGCGCCCGTTCTTCTTGTCAGTTAAAAACGTCTGGAACTGGTGGTAGGAAATATAGACTATTCAAAAGTAGGTACTTAATAATTAAGTTTATTTGATTAAAAGCTTATTTGACTTTGACTTTGAAGCGGGGCTGCACTGCACATGCAGTCTTTTAGACCCTGTATACAGGCTGAAATTTTTGTCATTCGGTTCCCGCAATGGGGTGTGGTTCCACTCATGATTACAATCAACTTTTACTGTGGGGCCAACTCTAATATCGCGAAATAAAATCAACTGTTCCGTACATTAAGGTCTCTCATTGCTAAGGGTGCAGATAATAATTAATTTTATGAATTTAATTGAATTTAATAATTTTGTACTAACCTAGCTTTAAATCACATTGTTACTAACCATAATGAGACTCTGTTTCTCGAGTAAATAAATAAATTATTATTATTATTATTGCGCTTTTGTAGTTAGCCCCATAGTAAAAGTTGCTTGTAATCATGAGTGGAACCACCCCACTGCGGGAACCGAATGATAAAATGTCAGCGTGTATACAGGGTCAAAAAGACTGTGTGCAGTCCCGCTTCCAGATATTACTGCGTTAAAATTTCACGCTGTGTACGTGATATTTACCCCTACATACAATCTTACCGAGTAGCGGTGGTGGTGGTTGGTCCCTGGGTGCAGCCCCGTCTAGCACCGGTTCTGCCTCAGCGATGCGCGGGAACCTGTGCGAGGGGCCTTCCAGACCCTCGCTCCACACTACCCGGTCCATCTCCTCATCAAGGAGCACTTCATTCTCGGCGACCTTCGAAAAAAATAAAAAATAATAGGGTAAAGGGGACTGGTTCCAATTTTAAGGTTCTCTTTTAGTCGAACTTTTTATGGGACTTTACCCGTTTGGAAGATAATACATCAATAAACAACGAAAACAAGAAACTTTTAGCGCGCCCTCAGACTACAGAGTACAGACCAAACGTCGGCCGATAGTTGGTGTTGTATGAAGAATCTGCCGATACCAAATCGTTGTAGTGTGCGCACTTGCATACTTCTTCATACTGATTCCAACTATAGGCCGACAGTTTGGTCTGGAGTCGATAGTTGGCCGATAGTTTGTGTTGTATGAACAATCGGCCAATATCAAATCGTTCTAATATTTAGCAGTGTAATAACTAATTTGAAAAGGTAAGAAAAATTGCTAAAAGTTGTCTTTGTTATATTTATTATAATTTATAATGTCTGGAATAAGTAATTGAGTCCCACTTGTATTTAGCCTGAAATAAGACGTGACTATTGTGTTGGGTTTGTAATTAATAATGTAAGTTTTGTTAAGGTCAATTTTAAGGCTTTAAACCTATTGAATTAAATAAAAAACCGGACAAGTGCGAGTCGGACACGGCAACCGAGGGTTCTGTACCAATTTGTTGGTACTTAAATAAAGACTATCCGTGTTATTACAAAAGAGTTTTAAACACTGTTTAACTAAACACTTGTTTAAATGTGATGTGAACAAGTGACAGCATCACATTTAAACAGGTGATTAGTTAAACAGTGTTTAAAATCTTTTGTGTTAACACGGTATATTTTTTATGTTTTAATTACAAATGTATATTTTTCATATTTTTCCTTATACTTGTAGTATAAAACTATATTACTTGCCAAATTTCATAGTTCTAGGTCAACGGGAAGTACTATGAACTTTGATTCCCTTGGGAGTGTTCAAATATATGCGTTTTTTGCGGCATAAACAGGCCGTATCTTTTTTTTGCGTAAACTTAGAAGTTTGATTTTTTACAGCTTCAAGGGACCTCGGACCTGGGTATATGGTTTATTTCAACTCGATACCTCTACGCTATATTCGTCGTCGCTAAGGTTCTTTCACTTATTTTTGTTATTAGGAAATTTTCAGTTCATTAAAGGTTCTAGGGGGTGTCAGCCAGACGGCGAACTGCAGACGATTATCGTGACCAAGTGACTGCGTTACGCAATTGCGTACGTTATTTTCGTAATTGGCCCCCTGTTTCTCATTCTTATTTTTGAAAATGGAACTAAAAGCATCTCTTCGGTGAAATCATAGACTTATTTATACTCTGTGCACAGAGTGAATCGTAGAATGCGTGTTTGTGTTGCTTAGCTGCTACAGCAGAAATTAAAAAAAGGTACCATGGCGCGAAATCTTTTGAATTTTTCTATAAGTAATTACAAACTGATTGAATTGTGTGACTGTAATAAAAAAGAAATAATTTTAATCTTTTGCCGTCAAGCACAAATCATTTATTTAAATATTGTACATAAAGTTTATGAAGTGGAGGATAGAAAAACGAGTGGATTCGTTTACGGAAGTAGGTATAAACTATTTAATATTGTATTTTATTTTCCCGCAATCGTAGTGAAAAGTATAGTGTAACACACGACGCTAAAACCCATTGTAACTCGGTTTCTATTTATTCCCTCGCTAAAGCTCGGGAATAAAACTACCTCGTATGCAACGGGTAATTTTAGCGTCTTGTATAACAATCTACTATTGTGTTTTCTCTTATTCATTAATATCCTATCTTATTTGTTTATTTAAGTATAATCATAAAACACTACTTTGTTAATAAATTTCATTATTTTTTTTTATTTTATATTTATTTCATACATATGCGACCTCATTTCGTCCATACTTTTTATTTCGAATTATCAACCTTCTTTTTCAACAATCCTTATTTAAAACTCCTTGGTATATCAGTGCATTTTATTTTTTTTACTTTTTAATCCATGTATGACACCATAAAGCACTCTATCTATCCTTTTCTGACATATTAATTTTAGAAGTCTCATCCTTGTCACTTTATTTTTTCATCATTATTATTTTAAAAGTTGGTGTTAGAAATAATTAAAAAAGCACTTTGCCTCACGCTCGCAAAATCGATTTTTGCTGCGAGTTTTTATGCGCCAAAAGCGCCCTTTTCGTGCTGGAGAGGTGAAAAGGATATTATCTGATGTAAATTATTCCAAATTTCAAATTGATACCATTAGTAGTTCTCGAGATATGCAGTTGTGACGCGTTAGAGTATATATCCTTAGTTTTCAAAGTAAACCGAGGTAATAACTGTTCGGACGAAGTAAATAGTGCCCTCTCTAAAGTTTCACACTGGTTTAATAGTAATAATTTAGCACTTAACCCCAAAAAAACTAAATGTGTAAAATTTTCATTACCTAATGTTGAGCAGACAAAATTAAATATTAATTTGAATGACGATGAAGTAGACTTTACTGAGAGTACAAAATTTTTAGGTATTACACTAGATTCTCGATTGCAATGGGATCCACATATTGAAGCCTTGTCAAGTAGACTTAGTTCAGCGGCATTCGCTGTTAAGAAAATAAGGCTTTTAACTGATATTGAAACGGCAAGGTTAGTATACTTTAGTTATTTTCATAGTGTAATGTCTTATGGACTGCTATTGTGGGGCTCAGCAGCCAGTATTGAAAATATTTTTGTACTCCAAAAAAGAGCTGTTCGCGCCATATACAATCTACGGCGGAGAGATACCTTGAGAGAAGTGTTCAAAGAAATAAATATTTTAACTTTGGCAGGCCAATATATTTATGAAAATTTAGTTTATGTAAGGAAACACTATGATTCATTTGATAAGAACAGCAACATTCACCAGTTTAATACAAGAAATAAAGATAAACTTGCCGTTCCAAGATTTAGGCTTGCAAAAACGAGAGGTTCATTTATGGGGAAAGGCATAGCCTTTATTAATAAAGTTCCACAACAAGTGATTGATCTTCCTTTGCATGAATTTAAAAACCATGTTAAAAAAACGCTCATGGGTAAAGGTTATTATAAAGTTGACGATTATCTTAAAGATCAAAATGCGTGGAAATGATGTATGTAACACATAACTTGCTAATATAAGTGCTTTATTGAAGTAATATAATGTCTATGTTGTTGCCAATAATTCTGTCACCCTTTTGTAATTATGTTACCCTGGTAACGATATATTCAAGTTTGTAAATATCGTTACTTATGGCTGTTACAGCTGATAAGTTTCTTGCGCCCGTTCTTCTTGTCAGCTAAAAAAGTCTGGAACGGGTGGTAGGAAAATATAGACGATTCAAAAGTACTTAACAATTAAGTTTATTTGAATAAAGCTTATTTCACTTCACTTCACTTCACATATTCTGTGGCTGTGACAGACAGACTGAGTCACACCATAAGGGTTCCTTTTTACCATTTTGGTACGGAACCCTAAAAATGGCGTTAGATGACGTAAAGATAACTACGATACAAATAAAAAAAAGTACCTAGCCTAAATACGTATCTGGTTATTCAATATTGTACTAGTGTTAGATTTACTTACTATAATTTAACTAAGTAAATATATCTACCTATACATAGGTACATAAGTACCTTATATTAACTATTAAAATGTGGAGACATTGAGGTCGCGGCGATCGATGTTGTAACTCAGTTGCACTAACTTTATGGTAAAGTAATTTTAGTTAAATGAACAAGTCGTGACTTGTACCTATTCTTTAAATGTTCATAAACATCCTTTCATGAAACAATATTTTTTAATTTTAACGATACCTAACGAAAAGGTTACGGTATCGTTGCAGAAAAGATTTAGATCTTTGTTACACGAAGTCTGCATTTTCGATCAAAATTTCGTGTGTATTTTTACTTTGAAAGTCCATCCCAAGGATTGGTTTGATGACAATGTTAGTTGCACCTTTCTCGAGCAAAGAACCTATAAATTTAAATTCAAAACACATTTTAAAAGTAAGTAAAAAGATAGGTAGGTACCAAGTACCTATATCTCAAAGATTTTAAAACGTCGCCCTTTTGAATCTAATCCCAGTACTTGGTTACTGAAATCGGAGACCAACGACGGGAAGACAAAAACTCAGAAAAACTCATACCCGATGCTATGTGTATAGTTGAGTATGGCGGGGCGGGCGCCGGGCGGGGGGCGCAGACTGGGCACAAAATAATCAGGTAGATAGAACAGTCTCCCAGAACAAATTACTATTAGAAACTATTAACTGGAGTACTAGTTAATGGAACCTTTGGGAATGTAAATCCCATTAGAATAGTCTCGTTAATGGAACCACTGAGGAAAAATCCAGTAATTCCATCGCGGAACAACTTCAACGGAACTTCTGGGAATACACGAAAAAAGTAATAGCTTTGAGAGTGACAACGTTCTAAACTGTATACATATTTATAGACTAGACATAATTATACATTCCGTACATGCAATCTCAGACCAACCCAGGCTACATTCAGTACTGTAGCATCTTACCAAGAAGTTCCTAGTGCAACAAAACAAATGACGTTAGTGTTTTAGACATTAAAGTTAATATACGAATAGAGGAACAAAGGGCAAGATGTCACTAATTGACAACACGGTGTGATAAAAAGAGATGCGTGACGCGACGTGATAGAACTCTTTTTCGCAACTGATTGACAGTTCGTCTGCACTTATCGGCACGCTGAGAATTTGAGTTATGTGAATATTTCTTATTTTACGTGCAATCGCGAATATTTTTGAGAAATAGTGCTTTAGAAACATTGTAACTTGTTCAATGATCGATTGTTAAACAACAAAGCGATTTACAAATTATTCCAAATCGGCACAGCCTAATCCTTGGGTTTATTTTTGCCAATGCGCTTCGAATTTTTAACACTGAGTAACTAGAGTAACTGAATACTAACTCTTCTATAAACATTTATTTTGGTAGAAGCAAAGAATAAATAAGATCAACTAGACATAATGCAAAATTTACGAATATTTTGTGTAAAGAAATAATTTTCATTTTACACTGGGGCTGCATCAAGTTATCGATATTTTTTGTCGATTGTCTATCACTATATATTATAATGTTTGTAAACGAGAAATGTTAAATAAATGATTATAAATATGTTCTGATCTTTTTTTAATAGTCATAATACTTCACTCCATCCATGCTAAATGTAATTAAATTTCGGTTTCGTTTGACAGTTCATGTTTGTTCCTCTCATAAAAATAGAATGTCAAAGAACAACAATGCCAATAAACAGGTGATCCGAAAAACGAACGTATACATTATATATGTGATACGTAAAATATGTCTTACAGACATAAAATATGACTATATTATGGCAACGGAAATTAATAAACTATGTTCCATACTTTCTTCGTCGATAAACGAATAAATGTAGCGAAATTTGATTTTAGAGAAATGTGTGGCAATATCTTATTTACCTGTGAAAAGTGTGATTAATTGGATTGTTTCTTTTTTGTCACATCACAATCACTAACAGAACAAGACACCATGCCTCCACGATACCCTTATTTAAAATTCTAATCAAGATTACCAAATATTTTAAAGAAATTGCGATTGCTCTTTTGCTAGGCGGGACGCTAGGGGCTCTTACTGTAAAAAATGTTGGCACATTGTCACTTGATCCTTTGTCTCTTTTTTTCATAGACCGTGTCCGTATAATGTTAACTTCTCATTTCCACGCTTTGTTGGTCTTCTTGAGCGCAGCGAAAATTTTTCTATGTCTCTGACCTTGTCCAGAAAGGGCGAATTCGCCGCGAATTTACGCGCGATTTGGTTACACTGCTGTTAAGGCGAGGCCAGTTCACGATTTGATGAAAAGTCTGATTTTTGAACTTCCAATGTGAAGAACTGATGTAAAATTCTACTTCGAAAAAATTACTGTAGACTGAAAAAGAAACAAAGAAGCAAAGTAACCGAACAGAATATTGAAAAATGGCATGGTAACTCTGTAAAAAAATCCTGAATAACACCATAAAAACTTATAAAACTAAATTTCAAATCGTCAGATTTCGTAATTTTCAACGACAGTAATATGATTTTTTATGCAAAAAGGATAGCTTTTTTATCGATCTAACACAATTACCGAGTACATTTTTAATAAAAGATCCAGTATTTCAGAAATCAATAAAAATGTACTAAATTTCGTCAAATTTCTAGCGAAGCGTCTATTAAAGCTATGCAATATTCAACCTTATTCTAAAGACATAGTGAAAGAGTAAATTTCGTGAACTGGCCTCGCCTTAATATTGCACGCGTTGCTGACGTTGCTGGTCCTAAGCGAGCATTGTATAACGAAACGCGTCTAATTCGCGCGTAGCTCTGGACAGGGTCTAAGGTTCCTCTATTCCGCTAGGTGTATTAACTTTATGGTTTTAGATTACGGCCAGAGTGGACCTTCTGTCTAAAGTCTAAACAACACAGATTATTTTGTGCTCAAGGGCAGGGTACTCCCTGTTGGAGGGTCGTTAAAGAACTCCCGACGAGCTGCTCAAGAGCTTACACGTAAACAAGTAAGCTTAGCTTTATTTCCTTTACAAGTTGGTTTCACAAAGACTACCCTCTGATATTGTTTACGAGTCAACACTCATAACGTCATTACCTTCCTATTACGTTACGTAAGATTGTTTTTCTTTAAAGGCGGTTTGTAAGAGCTTAGAGCACCTCTCTCTATCTTGTATGGAGGATTAAGTTAAAAATCATTTAATTTTAGTCACTATGTCAACGTATTAATGTAACAATTTCATATTTCATAAAAGGACTACCACTTTATCATACAAAAAAAAACATTTTTTTCTAGAAAATTGGTAAATGCGCCGCCCAAGAAGATTTGGTAAGCTTTTATTAATTCTGGCTTAGGAGGTAAGTGACTTATTAAACATAACATAAGCCTTTTCCAAATACCCTAATTCAATAAGCTCTAAATATTTCAAGCAGTCCATTAATCATAGTAACCAACTTCGATAACGGTTTCCAGTTGACTTAACCATTACTTATTTAATAAACGCGTCAGTCACCTATTCAGCGTCTGGTGTGAATGGATCTTACTGCCTTAGGCTACGTTCAGACGATAACGCACGACCCGACCTCAACCCGAACTCAACTCAAACTCAACTCGAACTCAACTCAACCGGAGCCCAACTCCTTGAAATACAGCGCTTACAATTTTGGGTTTTATGACACATTAATAAGCTCCGTTATATTTTGTCGATGCAACTGCACACGCCCCGCGCTCAACTCGAACTCAACTCAAACTCAACCCGAGCTCAACCCGAACTCACCTCAAACTCACCTGAACATTACATAGGAGCTTATTAATGTGTCATACATAAGACTCTAAATT
This sequence comes from Agriphila straminella, assembly GCA_950108535.1. NCBI lineage: Eukaryota > Metazoa > Arthropoda > Insecta > Lepidoptera > Crambidae > Agriphila > Agriphila straminella. Next base: position 699,162 of record OX467303.1, on the reverse strand, counting down.
GTAAGCGATGTTTTCAAGGTGGGCTGCAGTTGAGTTTGAGTTGAGTTCGGGTTGAGGTCGGGTCGTGTGTTATCGTTTGAACGCAGACTTAGTGGTGGCCCATTTTAGCAGAGCGGAAGGGGGTGCAATGGCAGGGTCAAGGCCGCGTGGAGGGGGAAGTGGGGGGCTCACCTTGATCGTGAATTCAAAAGCGCGCGGGAATGTACTATACGGTTGATGAGGGGGACATAACGACGTTGTGTACACGAGTATGCGACGAACGGTTGGTTTTTTTTGGTAACTTTTATAGGAATAATGAATGTCCATACTTTGGTAGCTAAATGAAAATAAAAACCCCTACATTCAATATCTGCTCGTCTCTAGTTCCTTAAAATATTATAAACACTTTTTACTTTTATTATATAGCTATTTCAAAATGTTTTAAAATTGTTACCTGTGAATAAAATAAATTAGCATAAGTAAACATATAAAACAGTTACTTACAAGCAGCAAAATAATAAATAGAAGAGCCTATTAGCCAGAAAAAAACTCGTATAATAGGCTAAGTCAGTTTATAAGCTTCTACTGAGCATCTGGATTTTATAATAAATTGATGAACATCGAGTAAGAAAAAGTTCATAAAATATAAAAATTAATTGGGTGAGTTTAACGTTAAGATCGTTAAACTCACCCAATTATATATATAATTATATATAACATAAATCACACTAATAATCTTCACAATAAGATGTTTGTAGAAAAATTACCGTATTGCACGAGGTTTGTCGGTGCATGTAGACGTCTGAAACTAGAGGGGTCTCTTGTACCCCACGTGGTTCGGAAGCAAGTGCGCTGGGTAGGACGCGGGCGCGTGGGCGGTAGCGTGCGGGAAAGCGCTAAACAGAATCGAGAAAGCGTGAACGTGGGCGCGCGTTCCGAGGCGCCAGCCGCCTCGAGGCGCTCGCAGCCACTGCCGCGGAGGGGGCTTGTGCCTCTACAAGCGTCCCGCTTTTTTACGCCCCCTCGAAAAGGAGAGACGAAACAATTTCTCTCGCGAGAAAAACCCTAACGCAGGTTAAGTTAAATGCACTAAATAATAGTATGTTATTTACCCAGGTCAATCAAAAGAATAGATAGATAAATCCAAAATGTAGAATATTGGCACTTTATTTCGCATGTCATGTATAATAATAATTAATATTCATGTAGATTTTTATTATAAATGGTTAAATTATTAATACAAAAGTATTGTTTGTAAATATACTAGGTACCTACTCAAAAGAAAATTCGAGCACTAATGGTTTTGCCATACAAACCAGCTACATTCTGAAAGGTACTTTTATGATAAACTAGCGGCTGCCCGCGGTTTCACCCGCGTGGTTCCCGATCCCTTGGGAGTATCGGGATAAAAAGTATTCTATGTTTTAATCCAGCCCTACTACTATCTGTAAGCCAAAGTTCAACCGAATCCGTTCAGTACTTTTTGCGTGATTGAGGAACAAACATCCAAACCCACAAACTTTCACATTTATAATAGGTACTTATTATTATTATTATTAGTAGGAAGTAGGATTCAATCTGATTTGAATTGGATATCGCCCGAAAGCTGTAATACCTATTAGTCAACTTGCGGATTGTACTGTCGCATTTACTGTAAGTATAATTTCTCCTATTACACGTAGAGAAAGATAGCAACAGTCTTCTATATCGATGTTCGAAGTCGACAGTAAACAGGCAAAATTAGACTAGCGTGAATCGTGGGCAAGGATTTGATTGCACTATTTTTCTCCCAGACGGGTCCTATCTGAAACAACTTACCTACTTGAGAAACAAAACACAGTTAATGTTGAGTAGATCACCACCATTTGGTTCCCAACTGTTGATAAAAAACGACCAAGAAGTGACATCCTATTGCACGATGACAATTTTTCAGTGCATATCGCAATGAGGACAAAATCATTTTCATTTCTCATATTCGGAAAGTGATGTATATTTGAACTGAGCAGCGGGTCCAAAACTCTTCGTTCCACCCTAGGGTGGAAAAGTACTTTAAATATAGAACTGAATTTGGCAATGAAAAAGTTTACAATAGTTAAAAACAAATGGTTTAAAAAAAGTTGCACCCTTGTAGGGCGCATTCACGAACAACAACAAAACATGGTATAAACAGCCAGTGCAAAATTAAAAACATTGGGCGGAGCGGCCGGCGACGCGACGTGTTCCAAATTTAAAATAAGAAAAACTATAAAATATTGGAGGGAGACTTACCTAACTCTGTGACTTTGAGCTGTGTGTGCCGTATTAAAGCTTTGTGTTGATTTTGTATTTACTAAAAATGAGTTTAAAACCAAAACAAAAAGTTCAAATAAAATAAAATAAACAATAAAACTACGCTGTAATTCGCCTACAGGAAACAACTACTTCAGGAGAGTCTCTGCCATGGACTTACCGTCTTATCAAAGACCAAAGAATATCTCCAACTTTTACAGGCATCCAACAAAGCCAAATCTGTCATCATAATAATTTATATCAAACTGTAAATATTCCAAGCAAGAATTTAACTTTAAATTTCACAAATTGTTCGAATTTTTCTAGGTTTTTATAGGTAAAGTAAGAAAAGGTAAGTTGGTATAGGTAATAATTATAAGGTCTACCAATGTAGTTACTAAGTAGGTACATGTTTTTATTAATAAACATTTTGGAATAACTATTTACTTTCCTGAAATTCGAAATGAAAAGTAGAGTGTTTAACACGGGTAAAAGTCATCAATTCCTTTTGACCCTCGTATAACAATCTACTATTTCTACTCTGAAAAGTTGGAGTTCATGATCCATTACATCTTGCGATTTCTTTATTATCCTGAAAATTAAAGATACGATGAGAAAATTTACATTAATGGGGCCAGAGGAAGCCGTGATAGCGTATGAGAAACATGCCCTCAGACAAATGATGCTTATGTATGGATAATACTGTGACACGCAATAAATATTAAACTGGTTTACATAAATATTGTTTTATTTATGAGTTGCGCAAAACTTTCACAGTTCCCACGTAATTTGCAAATCAACTAGGAAGGCCTCGTTTCAAGATATCAGTGACCTCCAATGATTTCCTATATTGATAGCTGAGATACTAAGAAACTGATAAAGTTGTCAAACCACGAATAACGAATGAATCTGTTGTTTTTTTACTAAAAATATTAACATTCTATCTATGCAAAAAGTTAATGATTCTATATTTCTCCGTCAATCAATCATAATATTAATCTTTCCATTTTATCCCTTCCACAATAAAAATATAATAGTCTCTCTGTAGAGCTGTAAACCACGCGTTTGTAACTTTTTTGAAATTTTTTGAAATAAACAATATTTGATTTTCTCTATGTCGTCACTATTTTGAAAAATTTCGAAAAAAAAGAATCGACAAAAATCATAACAGGTGTAACAAGACACTCAACGAAGCCGAAGTCCACGCATTCCGCCCATCATCAGAATCTGCTGGAGCTGGAGGACAACTTCATTTTTTTTCTAAAAGTCCCACCCGACTTCATTAGACGTGTTTTATTAATATTGATAATGTGTAACGAATGATTCGAATATTATTTCTTGCTTTTTAGAGGTATTTAATTTTGAAGCTGTTTTTTTTTTGAAGGAGGTTTTCCTTTTTTTTTAAAAAGCTTTTTTATTTTCAACTTTTTAGTGGTAGGTAGGTATGTAAGCGCAGCGTGTAAATATTTTGTAACTTTATATTATAATGTTTTCAATGGTAAAATCCCAGTTACGTGCCATTCCACAAATGCAAAAATAGTACCTACTTACCTTTGTTCTATTTACAATTAGTATGTACATTATGTAGTCCATAGGTAGTTATAGGTACATTAAACCCTTTTTTAATAACAGCTAAGCATAATATCAATCTAATAGCATTATTATTTTATTACATAGTCCAAATTAAAAAGCTATATAAAACCATTTTGTTTTGAGGTAAGTTAAGTGAGCTGGCCAATTTTATAGGCCATTAGGCCTTAGGCCAAGGCGAACTATATTTTTTCTAAGTACAGTGCGCCGAAGGTGTTGCATTTGCGCACTTTTGCCGCGAACATTCCCAAGGCCTTGTACCGTGTTATGTCATACAGTGGTAGGTATATAGGGGAAAAGCTATTAGCGATTTAAAAGTAATATAATAATAATAATTATATAATAATAGGTATTTATCATGTTACAAAAATCACCCTTATCTACGACTTACGCTACGGTTGCTACTTATGAGTCGATTTTTGTCTAGGAAGTACTTATATTATTTCACATGGTTTTAAAAAAAATATAAAAAAATATATATTACCTTACGTACGATGATCTACCACCAAAAGTCATGAATTGTCTATTTATAAACCGCTTTCAACGTTGAGAGCTATCTTGAACAGCATCTCAGCTATGATCTCAAGGTTTGAATAATGTGAGCTGAGCAATTAGCATTGATGAGTTCCGTATTCCGTTTATTTCTTTTCGTTTATTTTATTTAGACGAAAGTTAACTTTCAAGAAGCCAAAATGATCTGTATTTGTGAAGCATATGACACACTTTTGGGTGACCTCGTGAGTTTTCACAAGAGATCACGCTTCTGTGACTAGCCACGTGGGCGCCAGGGATGGGAAACAATAAAAAAAATATTACCTTTTTTTCTGTAGTTTTATTACAATGTCGTGTTTAGTTACTTATTTTATTTTTGACGTGGTTAATTATCACCAATCAGTTTCATGAACACGGAAAACTGATTGATGATACTACCAAAATAAAACAGCACAAATTATATTAGGTATATATAACAAAAATTCAAAAAGTTCTTACATTAAACCAAAAAAATCGAATTTGTCATATCATAAGGATCCAAAGTAACCCATAGCGCAATGTAGGTACACATTTTATTTGTATCACACGTGTAGGGTTGCCATCCGTCCGGATTAGTCCGGACCCGGACTTTTGGACTATTGTCCGGACTTAATCCGGCTTTGTAATTTGTCAGGCTTTTTATGATTGGGCGGTGTAATACTAGTAAAAAACATAAATACAGTAGTGTGCGAAAGAGAAGTCCCAAAATGTATGGAGTCTGGATCTGTCTTTGAAAATGTCCGGACTTTTATTGAAATGTCCGGCTTTTTGTCATTTGCAATGGTTACCCTACACACGTGCCAATTGTTGACTATCTCTGCAAGGTTATTTATATAGCCGTTAGTACTAACACTCTAATGAGGCCAATGCACTATAGGTGCCCCATAAAGCTGATCAACATGGAACCTTATTAGATGAATGATAAGATATACTTTGCTCCCCAGTTGACCTTATTTCACGAACTGCTGAGAACCGAAAATATTTTAACAGAACGGTTGAACAGTCCTGATTTTAGTAGATTTAGCAATACTTTGTATCTACCTAGACACAAAACACCCAGCATATGGATGACGATTCAAAACAATGTTAATATAACCGTAACTACGAGAAAATGATAGATCAATAAAGAAATTAGAATAGAAAGTTATAATATCTATAACTACAGTTATTTTGCTTTATTTGAAATATCTTAACTGACTGACCCCATTAGTATTAAATATTGAATAATCAGTTTATTAGTATTTATTTACTTATCACAATAATAAATAATGGCTGGGTAAGGTAAACCCTACCGAGTTTTGGTACCACCACGAAATAGTAGATTGTTATACTTACAAGACGCTAAAATGACCCATTGCATACGAGGTAGTTTTATTCCCGAGCTTTAGCGAGGGAATAAATAGAAACCGAGTTACAATGGGTTTTAGCATCGTGTGTTACACACTACTTTTCACTACGATTGCGAGAAAATAAAATACAATATTAATAGTTTTTTCAATACAGTTGCTCGAAAATGTAAGTTTACGATGACAGTCGAGCGTGCGGAAAGTTGATTTTACCGCACGCCGTGCGTTTTTGTTTACGGAGTAGTACAGCGTGCGGAAAGTTGATTTTACCGCACGCCGGCGCCGTGCGTTTTTGTTTACGAACGTTTTTTTTAATTTCTACTAGCTTCCGCCCGCGACTTCATCCGCGTGGACAGTAGAAAAATATTGGAACCAGTTTAAAATGACCCCTTTAGTGTATGAAAGCTAGTACTACGGAGAGTTCAAGCTGTTTCCCTGGTTCCACCCACCTGAATTTGATGAAACATAGCTTAGATTTTAAGTTGGACCTCAATCTACTAAATTGTGAAAAATCCATCAAAATTCGTTTAGCGGTTTTTGCGTAATTCGCGCACAAATAGTTAGAATTTACAGTTTTATTATATGAATAAATTACAATTTCAGCAGTACCTATAATGTTTTCTCGCAAATGTATTGAAAAACGTAGTATGGCACACGGTTGTTAAGGTTTTTTAAAACTCGTGACGATTATAAACCCCGAGCCGCAAGGTACTTCCTTAAACGATTCCACTCGTTTTTCTTTCCTCCACTTCATAAACTTTTTGTACAGTATTTAAATAAATGATTTGTGCTTGATGACAAAAGATTAAAATTATTTCTTTCCTATTACAGTCACACAATTCAATCAGTTTGTAATTATTGAAAAATTCTAAAGATTTCGCGCCATGGTACATTTTTTAATTTCTGCTGTAGCACAGCCACAGAGGAAAAAATCACTACGTTTTAACGCAGCTAAGCAACACAATCACGCATTCTACGATTCACTCTGTGCACAGAGTAAATAAGTCTATGATTTCTCCTTCTAATTTTTGATATGGCAATCTTATCCTCTTCAGGGAGTAATTTTTGCCAGTGTAAAGTGTTATGATTTCACCGAAGAGATGCAGATTTTCATATAAGTGCAAGGCGAAACAGGGATCACAACGAATTCTGAAATTACTATCTTTGAATGTTAATTTTTCTCTTAAAATAAACGAGTTTAAGTAAAAGTGCTTACACATCGATCGCCCTCAAACATTTAGCATCGAATGAGACATGACTAATTACCGAAAAAAACGGGTTCGTCCCCAATCACCATGAAACTGGTAGTCATTGTGAAACGATAATTGGAGCGAATCCGCGTCGCCTCAATACGCAGATGCACGGACTTGACCGCCGCGCCGGAGGCGAGCACAAGGCGCTAGCACTACAGCCACAGTAACAGAACAGCCTTTGATTTTAACTTCGAAAAACCTGCCTCTAAAAAAAGGAAGAAATAATATACAAATCATTAGATACGCATTATCATTGTTATAATAAAACACGTCTATTAAAGTCGGGTGGGGCTGGAGAACATCTTCCTTTTTTTATTCTAGAAGCCCCACCCGACTTCAATTGACGTGTTTTATTATAACAATGATAATGCGTATCTAATGATTTGTATATTATTTCTTCCTTTTTTTAGAGGCAGGTTTTTTGAAGTCGGTTTTTTGTTTTTTAAACAATTTTTTTATTTTTTAATTTTTAGTGTAAGTACCTTCTGCATTAGGTAGTGTAGGTATATTATTTAGGTAGAAAAATCGGCTCAGCCAAACGTGAGATAATCGCGGAGAAACATACATACATACAAACTGAAAACTTACCTGCTTTTTTTGAAGTCGGTTAAAAAGACTACACAACGGTATCCCTTCCCCAACAAAAAAAATCATCTAATTCGGTTCATAAATAACAAAGTTGTCAAGTTAGTTGATTTAATATCATAGTATTTTCAGGATTACTTGTAAACTACTGAACCGATTTGAAAAAAAAATAAATGGGACCATCTCGCAAGAAAACTCAATCGAACAAAAAAAAAATTATCGAAATCGGTCCATAAATGTCGAAGATACGCGCGAACAACGATAAAAAAAAAAAAAAAAAAAAAAAAAAAAAACATACAATCGAATTGAGAACCTCCTCCTTTTGATGAAGTCGGTTAAAAAGCAGAGACGATTGTGGAAAATGCCCTTATGCGTGCCTCGTTGTCTACACCGATCCACTAATCCATGAGATACACTGTTCTCCATAATTTGCCAATTTGGGCCACATTTTGATACCTTCCTCCTAACAACTCAAAAGACGTTACTCCCTAATTTATGAATGTATAAGTATAATATCATTTCAGACTCGTATATTACAAGAATAATAAAAAACTTTATTCCTGCCTAAGTACATACATTAATTTATATTTACATTGTGTAAAACCTTCCTACCTACATACAAAATTTTGCTGTTCATCCCATCGAATATCAATTACTTATTTATTTTTGTTTTGTTGGTGTAAATAAAAAATTGTTAACTCAGGTAAATAAGCACTTTTGAATTCAACTAAAGTGCAAATAAAAATTGAGATCAAAATCATTAACAAACTTTGATTACATTACTAAAATATAATTTAAAATGAAATTATGATTTTGCTTAGTTCATTGTCGAAAAAGTACTACTAAGTCAATGATATTATTCCTTCACTACTCATAAATAAGAGGCGTAACCATGCTGTCAGTACCGTTCCTTATTGTAATACAAAATTTGCACATAGGCATTATTATTTTCTCGGTGGCTACCTGTACAACTGCGCAAACAAACTTTTATCCATTTATAAATTTACTAAAAACCAGGTTAAAAAAACAGTCCAGAATTGGCTTCAAACTATGGACTATAATGAAACCGAATCTATTTTACATACACCATCTTAACTACTTCACTCCTTTCTCAATGGGGTTGGTAAACTTTTCCAAAACTGTTGTGAATTATATATTATCTGGTAGCTTTTGGCTTGTCAGGAATAACAAATTGCGGAATTTTAATAATGCTTCATTTTAATTTAAATAAAAATTTAAATTTTTAATTTACACCATTGTACAATAAATCACTATTACGGCTGTATGCGTAGGTTATGCCTTTGCTCCAAAGACTTTCTATGTTGTTGCTCAAAATAAAAAACAAAGGTTTGATTACTCTTTGTCACTGTCTGTCAAATCTGTCAATCAGTTTTTTAAATCAGTAAATGCAAAGGGACTTCCTGTTCAGCCGTATGTTTGATATTTTATCGCGATAATAATATAAAAAAATATATTTTGTTAACTAGGTAAAACAAAAAATCATAATATTTTTTTCTTTATTCTTCAAACATGTGCTATCAAAAAAAATATAAAACAATTCTCTTCGAAAAAGTTTACCAACCCCATTGAACGAATAGTATTAAACTCTTATTATACGGGTACTGCATAATATATTAACATTTAAAACTTAAATACACTTGCTCACACTCGAACGAACACACATACCCATACACACACACACATCTACATACAGCATTTTATAATTTCATAATGATTAAAAAATTATATACTTCTACTATAATAATATAATAACTGTACCTACATGGGTATAAATGCTTAAAAAATTTGTCTCTTTAAAATGGGGTAGGAGCCTGGAGATCTGGAGGCTTACCATCACCTTTAAGAAAACCATCATGTTTTATGAACGTTTTGTTATAAGCTTACAATAAGATTTTTCAAATTCGTACCACAACCTGCACAAAGTAATAATATTTATTCCTGCCAAAGAACGAATGATATTGCGAAATTGTCTATTCCCTGCAAGCCATCACTACGGCTTATTTACTATCTACACTTGACACTGGCAAAAATTACTTCCAAGAGGAAAGTAGATTGCCAAAACACAATAATAAGAAGAGAACAACGGCCAAGAATGCGACAATTAAAAAAAACTGTGTAAGCGCGCTTGTGTTTGAACTTTGTAAATTAATAAAATTTTATATTTTAAACTTAAATGGCGGACTTAAAGTAAGTAAATAAAGATTTCCTTTTATCACCTTTAAACGCGCAGTGCTTTAGTTTAACTAAATATTATTTCTTGTCTTTCAGTAAAAAAACTAGTCGCGTGTCCGTACGTCAATTAGAACTTCTATGGGAGTTTCTAAATTCTAATAAGAATATTGCTTCGGCATAATAATAGGTTGTTGCAGGCTAAAGAATACTCGCACAGAAAATGGAACGAAATTACAGCAACCCTTAATGCCATAGGTGATGGGGTTCACAAGGATTTGTTATCAAATATAAATGAAACATGTCCATGTCCATCAGCCATTTTTGATGAGCCACTGCTGGGGTACAGGCCTTCCTTATGGGTGGTAAGGAGGACGGGCCATAACCCACCACGCGGGCCCAATGCGGATTGGTGGGTGTTAACGACTGCAAATGCAGCCGGGACCAACGGCTTAACGTGACTTTCGAAGCACGGAGGAGCTCGAGATAATACATTATTGGTCACCCATCCCATGACCGACCCTTGCGAACGTTGCTTAACTTCCGCAATCGCTGGGCCAGGCGCTAAACCACTGCGCCACCGAGCTCCGATAAATGAAACATACTAACTAATATTACATTCACAATGAAGAACAATATGTATAAAAACGTTTCTCTTACTGTTTATGACGCAATTTCCAATATCTAAATAAAATAACTCAAAATAGTTTTGTTTCCGTTGAGAAAAAGCAACTTTTTTAAGACTGCAAAATTTCTCAAAATTTGACACAAAAACAATAATGCTAGCTGTCAAAAGACACGTCGACGGTTTATTTAAGTGAATGATTGATCGATGACGTCACAAAACTTCCAACGGAAACATTATTACAATAATCATACTTTATGAAGGTCGTAGTACGAAATAGCATGGTAACAAAAAACCTGCCTCTAAAAAGCAAGAAATAATATATTAATCATTAGATACGCATTATCATTGTTATAATAAAACACGTCTATTAAAGTCGGGTGGGGCTGGAGTACATCTAACTTTTTTATTCTAAATGCCCCACCCGACTTCAATTGACGTGTTTTATTATAACAATGATAATGCGTATCTAATGATTAATATATTATTTCTTGCTTTTTTAGAGGCAGGTTTTTTGAAGTCGGTTTTTTTGTTTTTAAACAATTTTTTATTTTTTTATTTTTAGTGTAAGTACCTTCTGTATTAGGTAGTGTAGGTATATTATTTAGGTAGAAAAATCGGCTCAGCCAAACGTGAGATAATCGCGGAGAAACATACATACATACAAACTGAATACCCCCTTTTTTTGAAGTCGGTTAAAAAGACTACACAAAGGTATCCCTTCCCCAACAAAAAAAAATCATTTAATTCGGTTCATAAATAACAAAATTGTCAAGTTAGTTGATTTAATATCATAGTATTTTCAGGATTACTTGTAAACTACTGAACCGATTTGAAAAAAAATTAAATGGGACCATCTCGCAAGAAAACTCAATCGAACAAAAAAAGAATTATCTAAATCGGTCCATAAATGTCGAAGATACGCGCGAACAACGATAAAAAAAAAAAAAAAAAAAAAAAAAAAAAAAAAATACAATCGAATTGAGAACCTCCTCCTTTTGATGAAGTCGGTTAAAAATGAAATAATACTGCGCTAAGACATGGCAGTAGGCACCCTGTAATACAGGCCCCTTGGGGATCCTAGTATGGACTCCAGTCTCTCACAAAGGTTTTATCTGTAAGCTTTAGCTCTTAGTATAGTTACGTATCATAATAACCTTTGTGAAGAGTAAATAAACAATATTTTATTATTATTATATGAAATTATAATATCATTGTACTAGGTAGCGTATTTTGTTATTGTTGTCGTCAACTCCGCGACAAACCTGGCTATCATCCAAGCTATGGGAGGAACTTTTGGAATATTCCTCGAAAGACAAGACTTGCGAATAATATTTAGCAGTCTATTACTAAGATAGGTCCGAAGCTACGTTTCAATAGACCTGGAATATAGGTAAATATTGATATTTCGTATTGATTGACTATTTTGTAGAAGATAGAAGGTACCTTTGCAGAAAAATTCTGTGATATTGTTTTGTTCGCAGATGATACTTCTTTAATATTCAAAGTTGACAGGAATAAAACTGATTTTGACGATGTGAACAAGGCACTCTCGCAGGTTCTTGCTTGGTTTAATGTTAATAATCTCCAGCTTAATGCTAAGAAAACAAAATGTGTTAAATTCGCTTTACCTAATGTACAGGCGAATCCCACTGAAATTGTTATCAATAATGAGAAATTAGATTTGCTCGATTCAACAGTTTTCTTGGGTGTTACTCTTGACAGTAAACTTCAATGGAATATGCATATCGCAGCTCTGGCTGGCAAGCTTAGCTCTGCTGCCTATGCCATTAGAAAAGTTAGACAGTTAACAGATGAAGAAACTGCCAGATTAGTGTATTTCAGTTATTTTCATAGCATTATGTCATACTGTATTCTTTTATTGGGGATAGAAGCCGATATAAATACTATTTTTGTTTTACAAAAACGAGCAATAAGAGCTATTTATCAACTAAGTTCTAGAACATCTCTTAGGGATAGATTCAAAGAGATTGGTATATTGACAGCAGCATCTCAATTTATATTAAACTGCATACTTTTCGTGCGTCGCAATATTAACTTATATACAAAACATAGTGATTGGCACAATCGGAATACCAGAAATAAAGACAAACTTGCAATGCCTCAGTATAGATTAGAAAAAGTCCGTGGTTCTTTCATAGGTCTTGGTATAAAGTTTTATAATAAAATTCCAAGTAATATTTTGGATTTACCATTTGAAAACTTTAAGTCTCATGTAAAAAATTGTCTTCTCAAAAAAGGATACTATACCGTTAAAGATTATTTAATTGATAAAACAGCCTGGTCGTAGATTTTTCTATTCTATGTGAAAATTGAGGGAATTGTCCTACCTACTTAAAACTTATTGTAAGCTTTTTGACTCGACGACGCCTTAATGCGAGTAGCTTTAGTATGTCATGCTCACTTTAAACATTTCTGCGGTGGTGTCGTGTGGGGCGGGTCGTTACGTTCCCTCAAATATGGTTGAGCGAAGCGATGGCTGGTCCATGCGTCATGCTCGTGAACGGGTGCTGCCAGTGGGAATGGGTCTGCTTCTGAGTACCTATCTTAACGCCTATTGAATTGTAAGAATTGCGTTTTTTATTGTTATTTTTTATGTCTTGTCTCAAGTATTTTTTGGTAAATTTTGCCTACTTACGTGCACTTTCGAGTAGCAGACATAGTGATTACTGATTTCTCAACTAGTTGAAAGTTATTTACTCTCACAATTACCTATCCGATATAAAATAAATAAATAAAAATAAAATAAAATAAAATTTGTTTATTTCGGACAAGGTCCATATTGCAAACATGTAAACTTAAATACCTAAGAACATTATATTATTAAAAATTAAAATCAATATAATTTATAAATTAAAATTAACATTATTTAAAATTCTATAATAAGAAATATTAGAATTACAGATCACAAAAATATATGTAGTAGGTATTTAATTTCAACCTACCTACCCATTGTGTACAAACTTTTGTTAATTATTGTGTTGGAAAATGACCTCACTTTAAATGTGGAGCTCATTTTTCAATGTTGACGACTCTGTATGAAATATACAGGGAGAAAAAAGCAGCCCTTGACGAGTTTCTTGCCGGTTCTTCTCGTTACAAGGTCTCCCGCTCAGGGTTTGCGAACCGATGGCGTAGCTTCTTTGACATTCACAAGTGCTTGTAACAGCCTAGACTGAATAAATGATTTTTTGATTTTGATTTTGATTTTACCTATTCATTCAAGTTTCTTGCGCCCGTTCTTCTTGTCAGCTAAAAAAGTCTGGAACGGGTAATAGGAAAATAAAGACGATTCAAAAGTACTTAATAATTAAGTTTATTTGAATAAAGCTTATTTGACTTTGACTTTGTTACTAAAAGAACCTCTTCAGCCGAATATGGCAGAGGTAGCGTGCATACAACCCCGGAAAATTATTGTAATCAATGAAAACAACAACTTAAAAAAACTTTTCATCATAAACTGCATAGTGGCAACCCTACCTAATTGTGTTTTGCTTTTACTTGTAAATAGGATTGATTATAGAAATCATTAGTCTATTGCGTCTGGGGTTGTCACTGCAGTTTTCCATATCCCTATTTATGCAGGTTTTGCCTACAGCGGCCATCCTGTGTACGCAGGCGGTTAAGTGATTTCCAAATTGGCCAGGAGCTGGTTGGTATGGTTTTCTTCAAAAAAAAATCCGACTTTTTAGTCACGCTCTTGGAATGTTGTGTTGGTAGAGCGGGTGGCGGCCGTTGCACTCTTGTTTCCCTCTTTCTATGGTGCAGTGCAGGCAACATTGTGTCGTATTCTTCTTCTTCTTATCGTATGAGGATTAGTGGCCACATTAGGTGTTACAGCTTATCAAGCCGCCTGTAAGGACTCTAATTTTGCTTAACGACCGTTATCATATCAGATGACAACAGCCAGGACCGATGGTTTGCCCTCCGAAGCACGGAAGCGCACAGTGGTCACCCTTCCGACACCTGGCCGGACCGAGCGTTGCTTAACAAACGTGATCGAGTATGATAAATCTGTCAGGCTCCTCCATGAGATGAGGGTGGTCGGTGCTATTCCTGCCATGGGATAGAGACTGTTCAGAGGGGTTGTTTTTAGACACCCGGTAACAATAGGCAAGTTAATGCTACTGTATGCGATTGTGCAGTGTTAAAAGGTCGTACGTTGTCGCGTGCTGGCAGTCTGCCCAAGCGGTGTGTCAGCGTAGGCTATAGAGTGCAAGGTCGCGGGTGACGCGGTACCGACGACCACAGATCTTTTGTCAGTTCATGCAATTACCATTGAACTTGTTTTCTTCGGAAGACGTAATCGACTCAAAAAAATAAGCAATCCTTTATTTGTTTATTTTTAGGCTTCCTAATATTTAGATTTCACATCGATATTGGTGAATGAACCCGTCACACGTCTCCGGGTCAGTAGCCAAGCCAGCCGCTGATCACGGCCACGGTCGCGGTCGAGTAAAGGTGGGTGACTGTTAAACAGTATATAGGTTAGGTGATAAACAGTGATTGTGTCATTATTAATGATGATATTTGTTACCCATCTGGTTACAATGATATTCAATAAAGCAACTCATAGATATTGCTTTACACAATCAGCCGGTCTCAATGTAAAATCGCTAAAATAAAGTTAACATTTTTACAATTAACAAAAATTTGTAAAAAACCACTAGCGGCGATCCGCGGCTTCGTCTGCGTCGACAGTTTTTCTCTATCCCTCGGGAACAGTACCTTTTTTCGGGATGAAAGGTCCTTCTCTGTACCTAGGGTTGCCAGATGTCTGGTCTTAGACCGGACAGTACGGTTTTTTGATCGGCTGTCCGGTCTAGAAAATTTTAGAAAACCGGACAATAGAAAGTCTGTTTTTTTTTAAATACACGATTATATATCTCACTCACGAGAGAATTTACAGGGCAAAAGCTGTGTTCTTCTGGCGGGTAGTAAGCAAGACTTGCGGGCGGGGAAATGGGCGCTCTCCGCCCACTCCTAGCTGCGCGATTCGCCTACCCACGCACGGCCCCAACCCGCTCGCTCAGCTTTCTCTGTTTGACCTGGTCAAAATTTAAAGGGTCCCCTTTGAGTTTTCGTCAAATTGTAACAAAAAAAAATCAACACCGAAAATTTTTTACCCTTTGACAAAAAATGTTCGGTTTTTTTGTCTTGGCGATCTGGCAACCCTATCTGTACCCCTGCCAACTTGTATGCAAAAATTTCATGATAATCCGTTCATGTAACAGCATTCTGCTCGTAGATGTTAGCGCTCCTGTCTCTATTTGCTTGACTGTTTGGTCTCTTCGCGCTCTATTTTCAGACCTCTCTATGCTCCCAGACTGACTTCTAACACGGTAAAAAAATAGAAGTCAGTCAGAGGTATGGAAATTTACCCTTGTTTCTTCCGAAGCCACCGTTTGTCCACGAAATCTATTAAAACGAAAGACAATATTTTGACTGATAACATTGTTATCAAATGGATCTTGTTGTTAGTTTTGTGCCTATCATGTGTGGTCGCTACCACAACGTTGCTTATGTGGTTAATCTTTGACCACAACAAGTTATACCAAAGCCTTAGATTAGATAAAAAAACGTCCGTAAAGCAAAGAATATTGGTTGCACATCGTAAGAGGGCTTACAAATAACCTTTGTTTTATTTGCTAGACAAATCCAATCGCATGATCTATGTAAATAAGTGTATTTAATCTGTACCTACGTTTGTACGAAACTGTTTTCGATTCCATTCTACGAAAGTTGATAATTTCCACAATCTTTATTACCTCTTCCTTACTTTTTGTAAACCGTAAAATCTACAATCCGAAAAAAAACCTCTCATTGTAGGTGTCCATCAGCCATTTTTGATGTCCCCACTGCTGGGGCACAGGCCTTCCTTATGGGTGGTAAGGAGGACGGGCCATAACCCACCACGCGGGCCCAATGCGGGTTGGTGGGTGTTAACGACTGCAAATGCAGCCGGGACCAACGGCTTAACGTGCCTTCCGAAGCACGGAGGAGCTCTAGATAATACATTTTGGTCACCCATCCCATGACCGACCCTTGCGAACGTTGCTTAACTTCCGCAATCGCTGGGCCAAGCGCTAAACCACTGCGCCACCGAGCTCCACCTCATTTTGGGTAGATGATTATTTTTAATTGCAGTAAACTCTATTGCAGTAAATGATTTTTTAATATAATTGTATTTTCTATGTATTAAATAAAACTACATAAAAAAATAACAAAACATCAAAATGTATGAAACAGTAGACTTTATTTTCGCGATTTCAGAGTTGGTCCCATTGTAAAAGTTGTTCAGTTTGATGGTCCCTATCTACTATATTCGGCTTTAAAAGGCTATTTCCAGACACCCTGTATACATTGTTATAGAACCTGGGGGTCTATCACGAAATGTTTAATGCGATACACGCAGCTGCGTCCGTGCTTCGTTGTGATTGTTTATGCGATATTGCAAAGTGATTGCGTAAGTTTGACAGTTTTTCTTATCCGACATCACTCGTTCAGTCTTTGGGCTACGATAGCCAAATTTATTGAAAATGTGTTTAATAGCCACAACCGACGAACTGCGGACGATTATCGTGACCGAGTGACTGCGTTACGCAAAATTGCGTACGTTATATTCGTAAAGGCCCTCTGCTCACAAAATTTTGCGAGACTCGGTTGAGAGTTGCGACCTGAAGTGGAGAACTGGGGGGTTATTCACGATTGTCGGAAAGCAACTTTCCGTATCGAATCGGAAAGTCTCCCGAAACACGCGATTCACGATTATCGGATCGAATATTTTTGACATTACTTTGTCGATTGAATTCGATTTAGTATCCGAGAGCATATTTCTATCGGAAAGGGATCCGAACAATATAAGAAGGTAAGAATGAATGTAAAAATACATAACAGGTGATAAATAAAGGTAAAAAAACTTGAAATTTAACAACATTCGAGACCCTAAACATCGTAAGTAAATAATATTTAAATTTTTGTGCTGTAGGTACCTATAGTTTCTAGGTTATATTCTATGAAAATTAAATGTATGAAAGTGAGACTAATTAGACGCTGGTCGTAGGAGCCTAATATTTTTTAGGGTTCTAAAAAATATTAGGTATTATTTTTGAGTCCACTGTGGTCAAATATAAAAACTAAGCATTTTTCATCACTCACTGATTTTTCCATTACACTTTTTTTTCCAAAACAAACAAAACACTTTGAAATTTCAACTAAGTAAACACAAGTATTGCTTTCTTTCTCTGTGAGTGAGTAAACAAACACAAAAAGTCAAAAACATAACCTCTACGTTTGTTTAACGTTTACAAAGAATGTTACCATGTAAAATGAAATATATTATAATATATTAAATATCGCAGATTAATGATGACTGTTAGTTTTTTTTTAGATAAATAGGATAAATCTTGTGAAATTTCAATGTTAATTTTAGTAATTTATTACGTAAAACTTTAAAAATATCAATGTTATGTTATCGAACTTATTTTTTATCATTTCTACCAAAAGCTACAAACTTTGTAAATGCATTTCACAATGACTAAAAAGTCAACGTCGGAAAGCGAGTCGAATGCTAGTCGAATGTATTTGTGAATAGCAGTTTTCGAATCTATCGGAACGGAGACTGATTCGAATCGAATGCTTTCGGGTAGATTTCCGACAATCGTGAATAGCCCCGCAGATGGCAGCCGGACTAACGAAAGCATTTTTGCCCAAGCTGAAACGAAGACGCATCGCTTGCGCTTCGCACTCGCTCGGTCTATAAAAACATGGACTCGCCATCGGTAGGTACTAATTAACCAAATCGTAAAATATGATGGCAAATTGATGGAATCAAAGATGATTAATTTGTTGAAATATCAAAGATAATAACTGAGAACAAGGAAAACCACGAACACCGTACAAAAAACATCCAAATTATACAATATTTTCGCTTTATTAGCTTTTCTTTTGCCGCTAGTAATCACATATTAATTGGTCTTTATTTTTCAGTTTTTTGTGAGTACAAAGTTGAGCTAATATGGGTTTCAATCGAAACTCAAGTTAATAAGAACGTTGAATTGATTATGGTAATTACCCGACTACAAAGAAAGGGTTATGTTTTTCGCGCGTATCTTGTAAGTATGTTTGTATGTAATATTCTTTATTACCTCATATCTTTCAAACGGCTGAACGGATTTCTATGATTAAGATATCGTTAGATTTGTCTTGTCAGCCCAAGTATTCTTAAGAAGGTGGCGTTATAAAAAAACCAACATGGCGGCCGTACGGTGCTATTATACGTAGTGAGAAAAAAAAAATTTTTTAGAATACTGCAATATGGGTGTCATATTAAAGGGCATATTATAAGGATTTCAAAAAGGTATATCATGACCGTAATATATAATAACTAAAAAGAGATAAATAAAAAAAAAACACCCGCCTGCATAAAAAGACAAGTCAACTGAAAAGATGGAAACAAGATTAAATATTAAAAGCAACATGTCATTGAATTGATTATGGTAAACGAGCTTTTTCAACGATAGATGAAAATATCGTAAAACAAGTGTCTCCACCTACCGATTAAGACATTTGAACGACCGCCAACATGGCAGCAGGTGTCAATCCAAACCAACAATTTGGCGTATTGTCAAAATTACCAGCTTCCTTGTTACGTAATGCGTTAATAATTACTTTTTCGAAGTTTATTTTAGATATCCACATTAGATATTATGTAGAATCGTCACGTGCGAGACATCGCTAATATTATATTATCTGTGGCTGGATTACCGCCACTCCACGCGTACCTACTCCACTTCAAAAATTTAACGCGCGGTTTACAGCTTACAGAACCATATTACTTAATATGCATAAACATAGAACATAGGCATAGGTACACAAAAAATACACACACATACACACGCACACACAAACAAATACATTACACACACGTACACACACTCATATTAACCTTATATCCCCCTCCCCTTTTTAGGGTTCCGTAGCCAAAATGGCAAAAACAGAACGCTTATAGATTCGTCATGTCTGTCTGTCTGTATGTCCGTCCGTATGTCACAGCCATTTTATTCCGAAAGTATTAGGGTTACACAGTTGAAACTTAGTAGGTAGATGTATTCTGTTAACCGCTTAACGATTTTAATACAAAAATAAAAAGAAATAAAGATTAAGGGGGTCTTCCCATACATGGAACTGAAACTGAAAAAAAAATATCTTCATACCAATACGTGCGGGGTGTCAATAGATGGGTCTTTAAAAATAACATTGAGGTTTCTAAGACAATTTTTTCTCAAAGTCAACCGTTTGAAAGATAAACACTGCCAAAGTGGTATATATAGTAATTAGTTTTTGAGATATATCATATTTTCCAAAACCTCAAATATAACTTTGTCATTCATATCAACTCTGTGAAAAACAAAGTTATTTTTACAGACGAAAAATGATAGTGGTATTAAAATATGGTATGGTATAAGGTAACTACAGAACCCTACGGCGCGTGGCCCGACACGCACTTGGCCGGATTTTTTCTATTTAGTATTGGTTTAAATTAATAGGTATTAATTTTTCTTTTCCCTTTTGTCATTATTGTGTTTTGTATACTACCATAACACAGGTGCTTTGTGTTATTCGAGATAATAAATTTTGGTCACCCATCCCATGACCGACCCTTGCGAACGTTGCTTAACTTCCGCAATCGCTGGGCCTAAACCACTGCTCCACCGAGCTCCTCACCAATGCTAACGCAATAACTTGTAGGTATTCAGATTAATTATTATTTAAAGAAGACAACCCTGAAGTCGTTAGAAGAAATAAGAGCTACGCAATAGAAAGAGAGGCAACTTCTAGGTGAATATAACTGTAGGCAAGGGAGCGGTGTGCGACCTGAATTGCACTTTATTGCGTCTGGGATAGAGTCGCTATTTATTTAAATGACTTTGCCTACTTAGGTGCACTTTCGAGTAGCAGACATAGTGATTACTGATTTCTCAACTAGTTGAAAGTTATTTACTCTCACAATTACCTATCCGATATGTAGTAGGTATTTAATTTCAACCTACCTACCCATTGTGTACAAACTTTTGTTAATTATTGTGATGGAAAATGACCTCACTTTAAATGTGGAGCTCATTTTTCAATGTTGACGACTCTGTATGAAATATACAGGGAGAAAAAAGCAGCCCTTGACGAGTTTCTTGCCGGTTCTTCTCGTTACAAGGTCTCCCGCTTAGGGTTTGCGAACCGATGGCGTAGCTTCTTTGACATTCACAAGTGCTTGTAACAGCCTAGACTGAATAAATGATTTTTTGATTTTGATTTTGATTTTGATTTTGCGGAGTGGATCTTCTGTACTTGTACTATGTATTCTGTGACTGAACAGGCCAGTTTATGTGATCTCCTGTTAGTGAATAAAGAATTTTGTATTTGTATAAATACCACTTTATGTGGAAGAGACTGTAATTTAAAACTTTATATTAAAAAGGCACCTAATGTAATGCCAGAACAGAACAAGCAGACTCATTGCTTTTAAATGCCTACTGCTCGCGCTTATCAAGTTTTTGCTCTATCACGTCATTTATCCTAGAAAAACTTTGGTAAGTAAAAAATACTATTTCCAGGCGAACAACCGTGACAAGTTTGATATTGAATTATAATAATTTGCGTAACGTTGGTGTATCACATGGGATGATAACATAATAAGATTATTTTTCAACGGTAAAAAGTAAAAAAGCTTTTTACAAAAAAAAAACATTATAAAAAAAACAAAACTTGAAAGTATCAAATAATATTTTTCCAAGCATCTACCAAATATATTTTTTTAAATTGATTTACAAATTGCCGAAGATTATAGTTAGTACAGTACACACAAAAAATACAGTCGAATTAAGATTTTCCTCCTTTTTTAGGAGTCGGTTAATTGTAATTAGGTATTTCTTTTATCGTTTTATTTTATCTACAACCATATAGGTAGTTACCATACTAATGCTAACATATACAGGCGTCGCCTGAAAGTATGAAAATAATCATTTTCATACCTCGCTACGTATTCATAGTCAAAGTGTCTTTATTCAAATAAACTTAATAATTAAGTACTTTTGAATCGTCTATATTTTCCCACCACCCATTCCAGTAGTATATAAATATTTAGGTTTTAATAATAACTCCTCGCCATATATTTGCAAACTGTACCGGGCTTTTCTACGATCATGAATGTTCAAAACCTTTTATAACCTAGGCTGAATAAATGGTTTGAGTATGAAAATAAGAGAAACTTCATTTTATTTATAAAATACCAGAAAACCGGCCAAGTGCGTATCGGGCCACGCGTAGGGTTCCGTAGTTACCTTATACCACTATCATTTTTCGTCTGTAAAAATAACTTTGTTTTCCACAGTGTTGGTATGAATGACAAAGTTATATTTGCGGTTTTGGAGAATATGATATATCTCGAAAACTAATTACTATATCTCGTTCAAACCAATTTTCGTTGAAATTTTTTATTGAGATCTATAGCATATATATTTTTTAGATTTTTCACTCTCTTATTTAAAAAGTTAAAGGGGGGGGGACACACATTTTACCACTTTGGCAGTGTTTATATTTCAAACGGTTGACTATGAGAAAAAAATGTCTTAGGAACCGCAATGTCATTTTTAAAGACCTATCTATTGACACCCCGCACGTATTGGTATGAAGATTTTTTTTTTAGTTTCAGTTCCATGTATGGGGAGTCCCCCTTTAATCTTTATTCAGAATACATCTACCTACTAAGTTTCAACTGTGTAATCCTAATACATTCGGGATAAAATGGCTGTGACACAGACAGACAGACAGACAGACATGACGAATCTATAAGGGTTCCGTTTTTTGCCATTTCGGCTACGGAACCCTAAAAATCAGAATATGGTTTTGGTAAATTCTTTCAGTAGCCTTTCAGTAAAATGTTATTGTTGAAACAAGATTTGAATACGAGTCTGTCGTCGAGTGATCCACAATGGACGTGTGATTGCATCGGCATTGTCCACCGCTCGACGGTCGCACAAAGCACGCATTGTTTCAGCCACGCCGCTGTCACCGGAATCCATTATTTTATGATTTGCACATTGCTACAGACAATTACGAAATCCTAGAATTAAAAAAAATACTCAAAAAGTAAGGATAACTGGCTCAGAGAAAATGTATCTGTTCAGTACCCTTAGCACGAACAGCTATCGAAAAAAATAACGCACGTAAAATCTTTCGATAGTGCAATTTTGTATTGGGAAGTTGTACAACGCCATCTATCGCCGATAAGCGAAGTGAAATTTTCCATAGAGAATAAAATTGTCTATCGAGTAATTTTACGTGCGTTTTTTTTCTCGATAGCTGTTCGTGCTAAGGGTACAGTTAAAGTTACGGTTAAGTCAATATGGTGCAACTCAGCCTAAGTGTTTTTAAAAGTTCTTAATTCTAAATTGTTAAAATGACTACACGTGAAAGATGCGAGATGATTACGGTATTTTGTAAAAAATATGCCATAAGCCTTAGAAGTGTACCTAATTATACGGGTATGTCATACTTACAAACAAAAAAAAAATCAATTTAAAGAAAAAACTAAATTAAAATAAAATAAAACAGATATAACTAGTTACATGTCATGTAAAGTTAATATATAGGGCTTACAATTATTATCGCCTAGCGGCACTATAGAGCTGTAAACCTCGTGTTTGTAACATTTTAGGACATTTTCCGAAATGGCTGAAATTTTCCCATGTCTTCGCCATTTTGTAGAATTCCGAAAAACTGACTACAAAAAAAATCCATATAATTATAGAAACTGCTTACAAAATTTCACGAGAATCAGTTGAGAAAATGCGACCCTGTAGAGGATAACAAACGGACAGACGGACTGACTTACGATAGCACTTTTGCCCAAGCTTCGCGATCGCTTGGTCATTGAGCGGTTTTCTGACAGCTGAGAATTTTAGTTTATTTTTATGTTGGCGCTATTCAACTTATGTAGTTTTTTTTATTTTTCCTAGCAGCTGAGTATACCACTGAATTATTTAACACTTGACACTGGCAAAAATTACTCCCTGAAGAGGAGTAGATTGCCATAACAAAAAACGAATTTGATTTTTTCTTAAAAAGTTACGTAGGTACTTAGTTGAACAACGACATCTAGCCGTCTTTTAGGTACTTCTTTTTTTTTAAACTGCCTTTTGAAAACCGCTCATTAATTTTTACTGTAAGTACTAGCGACCCGCCCTCGCTTCGCTTCGGTTCTTTCTTTTTTGCCATTATAAAACAAAGTCCCTCACCGCGTCTGTCCGTCTGTCTGTTCGCGATAAACTCAAAACTACTAAACGGATTTTCATGCGGTTTTCACCAATAGATAGTGTTAATTGGTAGAAATATGTCGATAGTTGTTAAAGAAGTCGGCAAAAATTTTGCCGTCCGGGAGCTTGCATCGACAACGCTGCATAAACCTTTTGAACTAGTTATAACAAAATAAATTGTTCCTCTCTTATAGGTCTACAAAAAAAACCGCGATGGCATATGTATCTATCTTTTAAAAATAACTTACTATGTATACCCATTATATCTTCTAAAAAATTATTCACTTACAATGCGGTAATTTCGAAAGCTATTTAGAAGGATACGTATTAATTAACCCTTATCAATTTAAATACGTTATTTACAATTTTATGCACATTAACACCATACAGATATCTTAGGAGCTGTCGCAAAAATTACGCGCGCGAAAATAAATTCAAGCGCCATTCTTACACCGATGACGGGACGGGATGGGACTCGAACGGGACCGAAACAGACTAGGAGACTGGAGGTGACGATTGTAAGGTATTTGTTTTCTTTCTGGGTGATGTTGGAAGGTCGCATTATGTAGTGATTATACTAAATAGAAAAGTTAAAAAGCGTAAATACGCATTGACAAATGAAGGTCACAATCAAAATCAATGACCTTAATTTAATAAAAAAATTATTTTCCCTTAATTTCAAGTGTTAATCAATTCGTCAAAGTCGTTGCCTGCGCCCGCGCAACAGCGTCTAAACTCGCCCGTGCAAAGTCCCTAATAAAATGGACATTTGTTACACATCGATTAGGATATTATTAAATGCCAATTGACTGGTGCAGCTCCGTCGCCATGGCCGGCGGCCGCGCCGAGTGTCAGCGAGCCGTTATAATCAATGATTCATTGACGGCTTTTTCATTTGTAGCGATAGCGAGCCAGCCATTTCATCACAGATTTGTCATATAACTACACTGTCAGTTAACTTTTGACCTTGACATTTTTGTGCCACGTTTTTGCCACGCTATGTGCTGCAATTATTTACATTTGAAAGCAATTAAACAGAACCGAGTGTATAAGCTAATTCAGCTAGCAAAATTACCTACGTCGTCGTATCAAAATCAACACTCATCTAATCTAACAATCAAATGAAGCTAGTGAATTTAGATAAAATAATACTGCTCAAAAGAAAATAGGGGCCAATAATAATATATTCATATTTGTCTAGGGATCAAGGTATATTTTTCATATAAACGAGGCAACTTTGAAGCCTTGGTTTCCTGATGTACCGTGCTGTGATCTGATGATGGCAATCCAAGGAGTGAATGGAGGAGATTCAGATCGCTATAACAACTGATGCTGGTCAGATCAGTTGGGTGCGTATAGCGATCTGAATCTGCTCCATTTACTCCCTGGATAGCCATCATCAGATCACAGCACGGTAACATCCCTGGGACCCTATTTTTGGATCCTTCAACTGGCATCGAGCGCTCTTTTCTATTGATTTTCGTTCGACAATTGACTCAATCTCCATACATTTGGCCTTCGACAATAGGGCCGCTGGTAGAAAACTAACGCTTCAAAGTTACCACGTCTGTATGAAAAAAATACCTTGATCCTTAGACAGCGAATAGGAGGAAGTATAAAGTAAATTCGACAATAAATGCCGCAAGTTGACCATTACAGCTTTCGAACAATATCACATTCAAATAAAATCAGGGGGCTAATTGTCTAATTTCAAAATCTATCGCAATCGCTTTCAGGATGTGATACATTGATGTTTCTTTTTGGCACAAACAAAAACTTACCCAAGAAACGCAGCAATGTGTCACATCCATCTGTCAAATGAAAGCGATTGCGATAGATTTTTAAAATTAGACAATAGTAGCCCAGATTGAATTTATATTAAAAATACCTTATCTGTTTTGTATGGTAATCCATACATAGTGGCCCTTATTTTCTTTTGAGTGTATATTTTCAAAGTGATGGTTGTCTTAACTTAAGGGCATCTTATTTAGCGTCGACGCTATAATGAGATACTAATACATTAACGACTTGTCAGCACAAGGACGAGACATAACTACATTATATCCGTATCGTCGCTTTACACTTCGTCTGAACTGAAAATACACTAAAAATTTGAATAACAATAATTCGTATAGAACAAACAATATGTGAGTGACTAATGGTTGGGTACGTGGAACTAATTTATACGTTAAGCTTCTGGTGGAAAGATAAATTAACTAATTTATCTATTTGACGGGATTAGACTAACAAATATTAGTAATAAGATTAAAATAGGCCATTAACTATAATATCTTCATCGCTGAAGCAAAGGATACTTATGGAAAATAACGTAATAGAAACGACCACATCCATTGTGGTCGTTTTTATTGCGTTATTTCCACTCCCGATTAATAAATCCTACTTACATAATATTATAAATGTGAAAGTTTTTTGGGTTTGGATGTTTGTTCCTCAATCACGCAAAAACTACTAAACGGATTTGGTTGAAATTTGGCACACGGATAGAAGATAGCCTAGATTAAAACATAAAATACTTTTTATCCCGATATTCCCACGGGAACGGGAACCACTGCGCCATGCCACTGAGCTCCTTTAGCTCCTCCTATCTATATTTATAAAATCGTAAACTGAATGACTGACTGACTGACTGACTGACTGATCTATCAACGCACAGCCCAAACCGCTGGGTCTAGAGACTCCAAATTTGGCACGTAGGTTCCTTATGAGGTCTAGGGGTGCACTAAGAAAGGGTTTTTCAAAATTCACCCCCTAAGGGGGTAAAAAAGGGGATCAAAGTTTGTATGAAAGTCCCTCAGTTTTGAAGCTAAGATCTTCAAATTTTGTGTTTAGGCTGACCATTGAAAATTAATAAATACGGGTCTCAGCGTTTTTTAAAATTCTACCCCCGAAAGGGTCAAAAGGGGGATGAAGTTGTGTATTGAAGAAAATCCTTTATTTTCGAAGTAAAAATAGCTAAATTTATAATTTAGGCTTATGGACGGAAATCTAAGGCAACGTATAGTTATTATTAGTATTTCAACCCCTATGGGGATGAAATGGGGGGTGAAAAGGGGTAAAAAACCAAAAAATAGATATGGATGTCGTTATTGGGGTTTTCTGGGATGACGATTGCAAAAATGACATTTATTTTGAAGTCCAACACGGTGGACATGATTTGACCCCTAAAGGGGTGAAAATGGGGTTCAAATTTTCACCCCTTTAGGGGACGGGGACGGGGACGGGGACGGGGACGGGGACGAGGACGGGGACGGGGACGGGGACGGGGACGGGGACGGGGAGGGGGACGGGGACGGGGACGGGGACGGGGACGGGGACGGGGACGGGGACGGGGACGGGGACGGGGACGGGGACGGGGACGGGGACGGGGACGGGGACGGGGACGGGGACGGGGACGGGGACGGGGACGGGGACGGGGACGGGGACGGGGACGGGGACGGGGACGGGGACGGGGACGGGGACGGGGACGGGGACGGGGACGGGGACGGGGACGGGGACGGGGACGGGGACGGGGACGGGGACGGGGACGGGGACGGGGACGGGGACGGGGACGGGGACGGGGACGGGGACGGGGACGGGGACGGGGACGGGGACGGGGACGGGGACGGGGACGGGGACGGGGACGGGGACGGGGACGGGGACGGGGACGGGGACGGGGACGGGGACGGGGACGGGGACGGGGACGGGGACGGGGACGGGGACGGGGACGGGGACGGGGACGGGGACGGGGACGGGGACGGGGACGGGGACGGGGACGGGGACGGGGACGGGGACGGGGACGGGGACGGGGACGGGGACGGGGACGGGGACGGGGACGGGGACGGGGACGGGGACGGGGACGGGGACGGGGACGGGGACGGGGACGGGGACGGGGACGGGGACGGGGACGGGGACGGGGACGGGGACGGGGACGGGGACGGGGACGGGGACGGGGACGGGGACGGGGACGGGGACGGGGACGGGGACGGGGACGGGGACGGGGACGGGGACGGGGACGGGGACGGGGACGGGGACGGGGACGGGGACGGGGACGGGGACGGGGACGGGGACGGGGACGGGGACGGGGACGGGGACGGGGACGGGGACGGGGACGGGGACGGGGACGGGGACGGGGACCGGAACGGGAACGGGAACGGGGAGCCTTGTGCGAGGTCCGCCACACGCGGCAGATGTCTCAAGCAGCGCGCCTAATTACGTAAAAATGGCTTGTCGGATCCTGGTTGAAGGTTCCCTAAGGATTTTCTCTAATATCGGACGAAGTCGCGGGCAGAAGCTAGTCTATATATATAAAATTCAAAGTCCTGACTGACTGACTGAGTGAGATATCAACGCACAGCCCAAACCGCTGAACCTAGAGACTTGATATTTTGTACATAGGTTCCTTATGATGTCTAGGCGTGCACTAAGAAAGGATTTTACAAAACTCACCAAACACATATTTTATTATTTTGAAAATCATCCCTTAAGGTGTAAATGGGGTAAGTAAACATGAAAATAGATGTGGATGTCGTTCTTGAGGTTTCATGGGATGGTGATTGCGAAAATGAGATTTATTTTGAAGTCCAACACGGTGGACATGATTGGACCTGGACATGCACATCCAGGAGACGGGGACAGGGACGGGAACGGGAACGGGATACTAATATCTCTGGATACAATTCTGAATATTATAAACTAGCTTCCGCCCGCGACTTCGTCCGCGTGGACATTCGATAAAATCCTCATGTTTTAATTTCATTAAATTCTGATCAGCCGTTTTTACGTGATTAGGCGGGTCCCCACCAAGCGAGCAGCCTCGTGCGAGGCCCGTGCGGTAAACGTCCTGCCTCGCGAGGCAGCGCGCTTGGTGGAAACCCGCCTAATCACGTAAAAACGGCTGATCAGAATTTAATGAAATTAAAGCATGAGGATTTTATCGAATGTCCACGCGGACGAAGTCGCGGGCGGAAGCTAGTCATTGTATAGGAGTCTTAAAAAGTGTTTTGTTTCTTTTATTCTTTTGACAAATGATAAAGACAAAACTTCAAAACGTACAGTCAAGTTCATTAATATGTTGGCATTTTTGACAGGCTGTTGACCTTTATTATAAAGCCATAAAAGTTGATGAGCTGTCAAAAGTGCCAACATATAATTGAACTGGACTGTACGTACTAACAGTTCGTTGAAATATTGAAGATCAGCCAACCTTGTAAGGTATTATAGGGCGAAGTGATATTTTGGCCCTATTGATAAATCATTGAATAGTTTTTCTTATTAACAGGGTAAGCTTTTGAAGGTTATGCATTTTACCAATAAATTCTGACTGTTTAGGTGAATATTCGGTTTGCGGTGTATAATTGTGGTTTTTCTCTAAAATTAGTGAATCACTAAGTTCACACACGTTTGTGTGACACATTCATTGTTTACCATTACCAGTAATTAGCAGTGCCAAGTTGAGTATTTTTTGTATTTAATTCCTAAAAAGTCTAGCCACCATTTCGTAAATTTTCACTCTAGCACGCTTAGTACATATTTTATTTTATTATGTTTCTAATTTTATTACAAACAAGAAAAGCTAATAATTGCGACACGTCAATCCTTTTTAGGACATGAAGTTAATAATGTTCTTTGCTCTATATTCTGTGCTCTAGCTAGTCTATCTAAAAAAACCTTTTAATGTATGATCATTATATTTATTACACACGACATAAATAAATCAGCTAAAATGATATAATTACCTCCGACGCCATAATTAAATCGTTTTTTTTATTTCCACAAGTTATTTCACTATTTACTAACGAATTAGAACATTGTTTGTAACTTTATTTTATTTTTTATTTTATATTATTTTATTTTACAGTTTTTTGGAAAACTTACAGCTTATATATATTAGACTTAATAATAATTATATTTTATAAAATATATTTAATGTATTATTTCTTATCCTAAACCATAAAAACAATAATGGAGATTTCATTACAGAAATATGCACCATGATATTTACTAACAAAATAGTAAGAAACGAAACATATAACATAGTATATGTAATACCTAATGCTGACACCGACGGCATTGAATCTGCGACCTGTGTCGTATCGATGATACTCGTAATTATTTCAAAAAAATAAGCATCGTGAATGACATAAAAGTATAAAAAATTAGTACCTAGCTTACCTAAGCAAAAGCAGAAAATAACAATTTACTTACTGAAAAAATGACTTTTTTCATAAAAACACGTTTTAAAAGCGACCTAAAAGCATGAAATAATGTCACCCGCAAAGTTGTATATAACCCTAAACAGAAGTTTTAAACCTTAAAACGTGGGGCGCATTTATGATAAATCTTACAAAATGTGCCCCACGTTTTTAGGATTAAAACTTCTGTTTAGGGTTAGGTATACATCTTTGCGGGAGAAATTATTTCATGCCTTTTAGTTCGCTTTAAAAGCGTGATTTTTATGAAAAAAGTTTTTTGGTATTACGTTTGCATAGGAAGTTTACTGTTAAGAAGCCGCTATATAAGAAGCCAACCTTTACCAAAATGCAAAAAATAAGAACGCATAAAAAATATATTAAAAATAAACGACCTAATTAATAACCTCAATATTTCCACATGTTCTGAAAGATAACATTGACTCATTTATCTTTTTTTAATATTTGACCATATTTGAACAATAACTCACATGAGTTATGTTCTCATGTACCTATAACTATTTAATATTCAGTATTTTGCAAAAACATTCTGAAGATCTAAATTTTTATTACTTACAAAACGTGATTTCTGTCGACACGGTAATATTCCATGAAACGCCGTGCCATAATATTTCACTATTAATTATTTCGCTCCACTTTTCACACATCAAACACCCACTGTAGGAAACTATAGATAAACTATCGAAATTTTATTTAACACTTGAATCTTTCTATGTTGTCGCTTTACCGGCGAAGTACTGCCCAGCGTACAACAACGCGCCGCCGATACAATTTGAATTACAAAAATGTATAGTGCATTTAGTTGTAATCAACGTTACTTATCGAGTTCCGTTCTCCACGCATAAAACTGTGCGCGGCCCGTTATTGCTGCCAATAGACGTTATTAAACACAACGTGTGTGATATGAATACACGAATTTACATAATATAAAAGGAGCGGTCTAAAATTTAAAATGCTGCTTGGTCGTCACCTTGACCGGGTCGAGCTGCGAACGCAATGTGTGAGAAAAGTCACTTACTTGGGGCGAAAAACCTAGGAAGGATAGTTTTCTTCTGTTATTGCTCATTTTAACGTAACGCGCGGGAGGCGGCGACGCGAGACGTACGCCCTCTGTGGAGGCGAAGGACCTACTGGCGGGAAAACTCCAGCACAGATGATGTACAGATGCCTGTGCGCAGGCTGCGATCTTTGCGCGCTACTTCACTCACCTGAGGACAAAACAAAAAGAGGATTCGTTACAGCAGGCAGCGGCTCGGACGCAGGCGGGCCGCGCCGCGCCCGAGGCGGCCTAATCAAGTTCTGGCTCGACATACGTCAATCATATTAACTGAAGTTGGAGATTAGTTTTTGATGGTATGACCTCTTCAATGTTTTTTTAGCATCGTTGGTGAGCATTATGATGTCAAACATGTAAGTTGTCACAGCTTTCTTGCGTCTGGGAATTTGCTAAATTTAGGCTTCCATTATCTGCCTCAGTTGCTTTCAGACAAGGTGTTTGTCAGTTATTAGTGGCTTTCGAGATAGCGTCACTTTTATTGATCCCGAGTTAAGATGTGTTTTGTTAGCTAAACAAATATTTTCACTGCCCTGCACGTAGCCATAGCTAGCAACTTTTTTTTTAAATAAGTTCACAAGGTAATAATAAATAAACTTAGTTATTTAATTTCTAACTTTTCCTAAATGAATTTTTATCAATTCCAGCTTATATTCGTACCTAGAAACTGTCATAGTAGGTATTTGAGAAAACAACGAGTCACTAAAAAAACAGCTTCGGTTAGTCTGGCCATTTAACTGAGCTAAGATGAGCCATTTCCTATGTTTAATATTACGAAAAACAATAAACTATTATTTTAATGTTTGTCAAATTGGCAGTAGATGAGTTTATTACACTCTTGAGTGCCCAACGGCCTG
This sequence comes from Agriphila straminella, assembly GCA_950108535.1. Taxonomy (NCBI): domain Eukaryota; kingdom Metazoa; phylum Arthropoda; class Insecta; order Lepidoptera; family Crambidae; genus Agriphila; species Agriphila straminella. The sequence goes on along the minus strand of OX467303.1, from coordinate 667,344 downwards.
CTGAATGGCTGCTGGAATTATGAGCACCTATTCATTACTTAGGGCTTCGAATACACTTCAAGTTTGTTATAATTTTATAAAACTTATAATAATAACACTAGAAGCCGTGTCCTCGTTTGCAAAGTGGGGCAACTAATACTAAGCTAGAATGGCTAAGTTTTCAGATTTATATCCTTCATACGTTACCTAATCGTAACTAAAATCCAATAATATAGTAACTAATCTAATAAATGTAGGAAAATTGAAACTGTTTTGTACTTGTTCGGTACTTCGTCCGCGTGGACATTTGGAAAATCCCTAGGGGAACCTTTTATCGGGATAAAAAGTATCCTATGTTTTAATCCAGGCTAGAAACTATCTGTGTGTCAAATTTCATCCAAATCTGTTCAGCCGTTTTTGCGTGATTGGGGAACAAACATCCAAACATCTAAACATTCAAACTCACAAAATTTTCACATTTATAATATTAACTAGTAGGAAATAGGAAGTAAGATGATTAGGTAATAATGGAGAATAAAAATCTGAAAACGGGGCCATTTTGGCTGTTTTAGTTGCCTCACTTTTGACAGTGCGCTTTGTAGAGAACTATTCTAGGTGTTATTGTTCTAAGCTTACAAATTGATTAATTTGAAAATTGTTTTAAGATTTTTGTCGGATAAGTATAACATCAGCCGTCGGCGTCAGTCGCGGGATGGATTTACAAAATTTGTTGAGTTTGTTTCAAGTGCAGTATAACCGCAAAAATCCAAAATAAAAACGTTTTAGACAAAAACAAAATCTCCTCAAATATATATGCTTTTATATCTTCTGTAACATAACTAATAACATAAGTAAGTAAGTTTATTGCTTATTTATGATGTATGGTGTACCGAGTGAGTTGAGTTTATTACAAAGTCGTACAATTTATGGTAGCAGCCATTAAAGAAACAGTTTATGGATCTGCCAAGGACACGATTCGCCATTATGTTTAAAAATGTAATGGACTCTTTTTCTGTTAGTGTTAGGTTTTGCTGTTTTTAACCGACTTCCAAAAAAGGAGGAAGTTCTCTGTTCGTCTGTATATTTGTTTTTTTTGTGTATGTCCACCGATTACTCAAAGACGGCTGGACCGATTGAAAAGATTCAAACGTTATTACACATTACATCAACATTACATTAGGTAAACTCCCAAGTTGGTCGCATTTTTTTAAATTTGGAAATCGGTCTAGTACTTTTCAAGTAATCTTGAAAAAAGCACGAAAATAGTATAATAAAGAATGTAATCTTTACCACTGGTTGAATGCTGTCAATTTTTTTTTCGATAGTTTGTATTTCATTTAAATAAGTAATTATATAACCATATTTTGCCGCAGAAAAAGTTACAGAGAAGTGTTTTAAATATTTGGATACTTTGTTAAACATTGTTCTGGTAGTTTGACTTGAATGCTAGTTAGATCCATAAATAGGTAACTCTGATAAAATATGGACATCAATCATTAGTATGTATTGACAGTGAAACGCTGACAAAAGATGATGTTCGAGCATTTATAACTTCTGCACTGAACCGATTTAGATGATATCTTTTTTTGTATGAAAGAGGATACTTCAATGACAATAGGTACATAAAGTTTTAATTTTATGAGCATTACATTTGGCCTTTGAAGATACATACACAAGGGAACTCTTCAAAGTTCAAAATCAAGGTTTATGTTATGACAATCAAAAACAAAGTAGGTACACCTACCTTATTATGGTCAAGGACTTCTAGACAATATATAGATTTGAGCTGCATAGGCATAACGGAACTCCATAGGTAGCGCGAATGTAGAAATTGAGTTATTCGGGCATTATATTATTGAAAAGTGGGAAATACAAAAACTTTTGATTAACAATGTTAGTACATAGGTACACAAAAAAGTTGCAAATAAAAAAGCTTTTAACTGCTTAAAAAACCATTATAACAGCTCTCAAACCAATAATATTATTAATTAGGGTACGCAATATATCTAAATTTAAAGAATATGCAGGGTTGAACATTATTCATTGGTTTTAGAGCTTTATTTTATGTGAATTAAACATATATGTATAGGTATACCTAAGTACCATCCACCTTTTGATGAAAGTAACTAAGTACATTACCTTTAACCTTTTTCGTTATTCTGTATCCGTTTTTGTTTGACATTACAATTTCGTAAAATCACACATTTGCACTCCATAATATACTTAGTTTCATAACATAAAAAAAATCATAATCATTTAATCACTAGATATAATCTCGCCTAAACTCGTACAAAATTACACCACTCGCATTGTTTTCAAAGTATCAGTGAGAAATGGTAATTTATTTACAAATTTCACTTGTATTTCCACTAGAAATTGAATGAAATTCTAGTAAAGACATAAACGCGGAAAAATACTACTGACGGACAATGAAAAATAACATCCATTGAAAGTGTTTCATTCTTTTATGCCACAGTGCAGTTGCAGACAGAAGTTGAAGTTTTGTTAATAGTGCTATCACATTCTTGGCTTTTGCCGAAACATATTTGAATAATTAAAGTCTAGCCGTTAGAGTCGCAATGACAAGCACTTATTTAGTAGTTTAAACGAAAAAATAACAGTTTGGCTCCATTTTAGAACAACTTGTATTACTTACATTGATTACGGTTTAAAGCTGTTAATCCTTTTTAGGGTTCCGTACCAAAATGGTAAAAAGGAACCCTTATGGTGTGACTCAGTCTGTCTGTCTGTCTGTCACAGCTGCATATCTCGAGAACTACTAATGGTATCAACTTGAAATTTGGAATGTTTAAGATGACGTTTGCCCAACTACTTTGCAAATAAGAAAGAAATTAAAAATTTTTTTTTACAACAGGGACTGAAAAGGGGTCTTAAAAATTTCAAGTGGGGCGACTATGTGGGGTATCATAATGAAAGAGCGCTATTTGCACATTTTAAAACATTTTTTTCTTTTTTTTAAGCCGCATAGTTTTCGACTTAAATGATGAAAAATGTTAAAAAAAAATACCGTTCCCCCCCCTCTTATCTCCGAAGTTTGCAAAGAGAAAAATCTGAAATAATTCTATGTGACAGTAGTCTATGTAAAGATTACCAGGAAAAATAAAACTATGTCTCAATATAACACACTTTTATAGAAATTCAAAAAACAAACAAAAATTAATTAGTTCCTCTACCAGTCAACAGATGGCCCTGACCTAAGACAAATTAAATTCCTCTATCGGTCAAGAGATGGCGCTGGCCTAAGAAAAAAACATAGTTCTACTATCGGCCAAGAGATGGTGCTGACCTAATACCTACTGCAATAATCATTTTATTATTCTACAGCAGTACGGAAACCTTTGGTGCGCGAGTCCGACTCGCTCTTGACCGGTTTTTTTTTGATAGAAAAAGATATTAACAAAAAACTAAAAGGCGGGCGATGTTACGGCGCAATATAACATCGCCATAGCAGTAAGCTGGTTCGTGATTTTGTTGATCTATTATTAGTGCGGCATTGAAATTATCGCCTAGCACTAGCACCTAGGCTAAAATTGAAATGCTCAACTATCAAGTGTATATCTTTTAAGTTGTTTATTCTGTTATATTTTATTCCGGGAAATGCATGCGTTAAAATATTGTTCAAAACAAAACTTACGATCGCTGTCATAATGTGCTCAGCAGAATACCAGTGCAGCAGGCCTAGCTTGCTGCTTATACTGAGTTGAGCAGTTTTGGCATCATAACGTTGCACAATGTGTTATTTTATTGTTTTTGTGATTTGTCTCTTTTATGTTGTGTATTCGTTGTGTATGTATGTCCAAATAAAGATATTTCTAAGTATAATTCCATTTTGTACAACGAATTATTGTAAAAGTAATTGTTTGGTTCGCGCATGCTGATTCTATAATAATAAAGGGGTTTGAATTTTTTGGCATACCTAAACCTACTGTCCGCCATTTTGTTTTTTTTTAAATAGCGGCCACGCATGTAACCTGTTTAGATATTGTTTACGGCCATCTAGGTCTTAATTGCTAGTGACAGCTTAGAATAATAACACCTAGAAGCCGTGTCCCCGTATGCAAAGTGAGGTAACTAATACTAAGCCAGAATGGCTAAGTTTTCAGATTTATATCCTTCATACGTTACCTAATCGTAACTAAAATCCAATATTAAAGTAACTAATCTAATAAATGTAGGAAAATTGAAACTGTTTTGTACCTATTAGGTATGATTAGGTAATGATGGAGAATAAAAATCTGAAAACGGGGCCATTTTGGCAGTTTTATTTGCCTCTCACAGTGCGCTTTGTAGAGAACTATCGTTCTAGGTGTTATTATTGTAAGAGTGACAGATAATATTAGTGTTTTCACTTTCGCCTAACTATTTTATGTTGGTACATTACCACTTCTACCTACTTCTAATCTTGTGTCACTTTGTTTTTTTAACTACATAAGTTAAGTATAACTACTTATATTAGTCGCAAAGTAGTACTTAGTTTACTAACTAAGTAATACTAATTGAGGAAACTGTATTGGCTATTGCATTGTTACTTTTACATGTCATTTTGTGTAAAAGCAGCTGTTTGTTTCCCTTAATGATAGATAAACTAAAAAATATTGATACTTATCTTCTGGCACATGGCTGACTGTGGATTCCTTTGTGTGTTCAGGTGTTGCAAAAATGCCGTTTTACATAATGGCCGGGCCCCTGAAGTAATTTACATCACAATGGTAACATTTCGTCTAGGCTTTTGTTTCGCCATCCAATATATTGATTTATGCCTAGATAATAATAAGTAACGGATGTTTTAATTTTCGCTTATTTTAATTTTAGCTTGGCTACCGCAATATGACATTTTTTACACTCCACTAACCTCACTATTGGGCCTACGTTACGATCAAATCAGGGGGTTAATTGTCTAATTTCAAAACTATCGCAATCGCTTTCAAGATGTAGCACATTGACGCTTCTTTTTGGCATAAATAAAAACTTAACAAAGAAATGCAGCAATGTGTCACATCCATCTGTCAAATGAAAGCGATTGCGATAGATTTTTAAAATTAGACAATAGTAGCCCTGAATCGCCTGTAATCATTTGATTTACATTACGGGTATAATTACTAAGAAGGTCATTATACGTTTTTAAAAAGGTAAGATTAATGAAATATTTACTGATTTGCAGCCGAAATCCTTTAATGAAATCCCTAAAATAGTGACATTAATTTATAAAACAATCTGAAAAACATTTCTTATTTTTATGTTCCATAAAATCATTACTAGTGGCTCTGTGAGCATTGTAGTCCTCGCATTATTTTTCGAAATTGCTAAAATGTTTTTTTTTTTCGAAAAAAATTGGAAAACCCGAGTTGACAAAGAAAATAATTAATATATAATTATATAGGTATCAACCCCGGCCCAAAATCTTACAAGTATCGGTTGAGAAATGCGACCTCCAAAGGAGAACAGTAGGTACCCTTAGCACGAACAGCTATCGAGAAAAAAAACGCGAGTAAAATTACTCGATAGACAAATTCTCTATGGAAAATTTCATTTCGCTTATCGGCGATAGATGGCGCTGTACAAATTTCCAATACAAAATTTATCTATATAATGATTTTACGCGCGTTATTTTTTTCGATAGCTGTTCGTGCTAAGGGTACAGACAGACAGCCGGCAAGCATTATTTTGCCCAAGCTGAAACGGAGCCGCTCGCTCAGTCAAAGAGGGCTTTTCAAAGTGACATTAAAAATAAAAAATAGTAACTTTTTGCCACACTAGATGGCGCTGATGGAAAGAGAAGTGTCAAAATTGGCTTTTAAAAATAAATGGCCTGTACCGAACAAGACAGTAAGCGCTCGCTGGCTGAAATCTGCCCAAATACAAAAAAATTATAGTTACATCTGCCTGCCTACGTGAGTACCAAGGAAATTATAGCGTATTAAAAGCGGCGCGTTTGAAGAAAATTGAATAATATTATAAAAAAAACTGTTTTATTAGATAGACGGGATATTTTTTTTATATAATTGCGTGGTTGTATGCACTCAGTGCAGTTGCCTCGAAGTTTTCGTATTGAGTGAGCGCACTGGGCCGCGACCGTTACATGGCCGTCAAAGGCGCACCATCCCTCCTCTCCTGGCCACACCTACCTGCCTGGAATCTGAATCCAGCCCATTGCTGTGCAAATCTCCCCTAAGCAGTGTGCACAGTGTAAATATACGCACTAAGCGCCATCGCACACGGGCAACTTTTGTCTCGGCAACAATTTTGTCTCACATGATATGTATGAAAAGTTGCCGACGACCGCGTCGCCCCCGTGTGCGCTTTCATATAAACCCGTGGACTTGATGTGAGAGACAAAATAGTTACGGAGACAAAAGTTGCTCGTGGGCGGTATCGCTTAGAGGCCAAACTGTCGGCCGATAGTTGGGTCGGGCCTTTAATCAGTATGAAGAAGTTGCAAGTGCGCACATTACAAAGATCTGGTATCGGCCGAATCTTCATAAAAACCAACTATCGGTCAACTATCGGCCGATAGAAAGTCTGTGGCCCACTGAGCAAGCAAATCACTACGTTTTACTAGGTCTGCGAGGACGCTAAAATAAACTAACAAAACTATCAATCAACACCAACTTACGTCCGACGCTTCATCGGCGACGCCTAATATTTTTTACTAGCAAATTTTCTTCTGGACATCTTAGCACCAAACATAACGTAAGTAATTACAGGAAAACAATCCATGTTGCACATTTTTTCCTGTTTTTTATACATAGCAAATCTTTGTTGGTCATAATATGAAGTCTTTGAAACTAAGTGTCATTTTTTCCGAACGTCAGTGTCATTTTTTTGGATAGCAAAAGTTACAGACCATCATAACCACTGAACAAATTTTTTTTTTAACAAAGAAGGCTATGATCAAGAATTTTTATTCATTTATAGAAGGAGTGTGTAATAGTGTCAAAAATGTATTTACTTATTTTGAAAAGATCAAGGAAAGAACAATAAGGGCTTTTCACAAAGACAAAAAACTGTAAGCTCGATAGATGGCGTTGATAAAAATAGGTGTCAATGTGATTTTTTTACTAAGCTTCGAAGAGTATCAACACCATCTATTGAGGCAAATAGTTACTATTTATAAGGTTCGTAGAGTATCAACACCATCTAGTGAGGCCAATAGTTACTATTTATAAGGTTCGTAGAGTATCAACACCATCTAGTGAGGCAAATAGTTACTATTTTTATTTTTTTAATGTCACTTTGAAAAGCCCTCATTATGCTACCTATGTAGATCTCGTACCTCCAAAATAAATGGAAGGAGCCCTTTCTGCCTTCTTACTTTAGGTTAGGATGAGATGCATTTCCCCGCGCCCCCTTGTCGTGCCGTGTTGCGTTTGCGGCTCAAATATTTCCAAGGTAGGTACTACTAATCACTAGCGGATCCAGGGGGGGGCTAAGGGGCTCAAGCCCCCCCCCCCAAATCATTTGGGTCCACCCCAACAAATCTGTTGATTACCTTGGTAAAGCCTGCCCTCACTTACGTTAAGCCCCTCCCAAACCAAAATCCTGGATCCGCCACTGCTACTAATTATGTATTCTTTATATATCTGTAATACAGGCCCCTTGGGGATCCTAGTATGGATTCCAGTCTCTCACAAAGGTTTTATCTGTAAGCTTTAGCTCTTAGTATAGTTACGTATCATAATAACCTTTGTGAAGAGTAAATAAACAATATTTATTATATTTATTTATTTATTCTGTGGTAGAGGGGGAATGGGAAGGGACAAACTTTACTATAAATTTTTGGTTTTTTACATTGGAAATGTCCATCCAGTATTTTATAAAATTATGTTGCTGTTTTCCAGTTTTTTATTGTTTTTAACATGTTTTTCACTCCTCTTGCTCAAAAAGTGCGTCATTGTAACGTACAAGAGTCGAGATAAAATAGCATAATAAGCCCTAGGGGATAAAGTTTTTCTTTTTTAATGTTTGTCTATTACCAATGAGCGTACTAAAACGAAAAAGTCTTTATTCATAATCACGAATAAAAACTCGCTCGACTTAATACTGGGGGTCTATTACGAAAAGTTTAATGCGATACACGCGGCTGCGTCCGTGCTTCGTTCTGATTGATTCCTATTACAAAGCACTTGCGTATGCGATATTGCAAAGTGATTGCGTAAATTTGACAGTTTCTCTCTAGTGGATCCGTCATTATTCGTTGAATAGACTATGGGCTACGATAGCTACATTGAAAATATTTGTAATAACTATAACCGACGAACTGCGGATGACTATCGTGACCAAGTTTCGTAATAGGCCCCCAGTTTCTCATTCTTATTTTTGAAAATGGAACTAAAAGCATCTCTTCGGTAAAATCATAGACTTATTTAAACTCTGTGTACAGAGTGAATCGTAGAATGCGTGTTTGTGTAGCTGCTACAGCAGAAATTAAAAAAAGGTACCATGGCGCGAAATCTTTAGATTTTTTTTATAATTACAAACTGATTGAATTGTTATTGAATTGTGACTGTAATAGGAAAGAAATAATTTTAATCTTCTGCCGTCAAGCACAAATCGTTTATTTAAATATTGTACAAAAAGTTTATAAAGTGGAGGAAAGAAAAACGAGTGGATTCGTTTACGGAAGTAAGTAGGTATAAACTATTTAATATTGTATTTTATTTTCTCGCAATCGTAGTGAAAAGTATAGTGTAACACACGACGCTAAAACCCATTGTAACTCGGTTTCTATTTATTCCCTCGCTAAAGCTCGGGAATAAAAATACCTCGTATGCAATGGGTACTTTTAGCGTCTTGTATAACAATCTACTATTTATTAGGACGCTTTCTCTTGTCTTTGTCCACAAGCAAACGATTTTATACTAGCTTCCCCATGAGCTAGAAACTGATTCGACTTGATGAGTACTCTGTTAGGAATTGGTGTCCAGGGTCTGATAATGTAGCCACAGGAACTCTGTAAACCATGCAAACCCTGCCAATTTGGGCTCGTTTGATTCACCTTGACAAGTACCAACCTACCCTACCTACTCTGTTAGTTCACAATAAACGCGTAAAGCAAGTAAGTACATCGCATGACACTGCTAATAGTGTTCTATTCGATGTTACGCTTTCACGCCTAAACTACTGAACCGATTTTGATTAAATTTGGTACAGAGATAGAGTAGAGCTTGATAAAGGACATAGGCTACCTTTTATCATTTGTATGAAATTCCCTTTGGTTACGAAGCTATAGGATCTTCAATTTTGTGTGCAGGCTTAGACGATTACTGTTACTCAATCACGCAAAAACGGCTGAACGGATCTGAATTGGCACACAGATATTCTATAACCGGGATTAAAACAAAATACTTGGGAAATCTGGGGAGTTCCGAATGTCCACGCGAACGAAGTCACGGTCAATTAAGCATTTTAAAAAAGGGAGTTATTGATTATCATGAGAATGTGGAAAATTGGTCATTCTGAACTTACCATCTGAATTTCAAGGATGTGTCCAGTTCATGAAACTAAACAACTATCTTTAAGAAACATATTGTGACAAAGTTGGCCACAAAATTTTGATCACCCATACTAAATTGATCACGTAATCTCTTTGATTTGTATGGATAGTCGTTTCTTTACATATTTATTTGGTTTTTGTTAAATTATTTCCTCTGTGAGAAAGTTGTTCAGTTTTATGGATATCCTCAAAACTTGGATGGTGAATACAAATGACAAAATGACCCTGTATTATAACAACTTTAATTTGTGTCGCAACGCAACCCTAAACCAAATTAATTTTTTAGTCGAAGCATAAAGTTGATACCCAGCCTGATAGCATGACCGATTTATATCGTGTGATATAGCATTTTATCGACACTCAAGTGTCAAATTCCTTTGTCTTTTTGACAGTTAAACGTGATAAAACGCTATATCACGCGATATAAATCGGTCATGCTAGGCAGGCTCGTACCTATATTAACTTTATGAGTCGAAGCCATGATCCCTAACACTTCTACCCCTTACTAATAAGATAGAAGATGTATAGCAGATGTATAGTTACACATGGTTACCCTCTGTGAAACTATTTGAGTTTGACATTGAAAAGAAAGTGACAAAAACACTGTGTAACTTACATCTGCTATACAATTAGGGGGGTTATAATAAGTCACGACTAAGTATAAATGCACTTTCTAGCTTAGAATAGACGCTGGGCCATAAGGGACAATGCTTCATTGTTGTTTTATTATTTTTGTCCATGCGTTGACAGACAGACAACGTGCTTGACCGTATATGGATGTAACAAATACTACTTACCGGACTACAAAGACGTATTCTACATACCCACTCGTAATACCTACGTCAAGGAAACGGTTTCAGTTGAATATGGGCAAACATTTATTATGAACTAGCGACCCGCCCTCGCTTCGTTATTTTTCCCTTCATTATTTTGCCAAACGCGACCGCGCGAACAACACCCAAAAAGAAAACGAATTTTTCTATTGACGCTATAACAACAATAAATACTAAAAACAAAATAAAATAAATATTTGAGTGGTGCTCCCATACAACAATCGTGATTATTTTGCCATTTTTTGGTACGGAACCCTTCGTGCGCGAGTCCGACTCGCACTTGGCCGGTTTTTATATATCATTCCTACCCTACCACTATAGTGGAAGTAGGTACCTAATGCAATAAGGGGTACGCGAGTTTTGGGCCTTTCTTTAAGAGATGCGTAGGAAAAACTAATCGGGAACAAACCACTGATCTACAGGTAGATGATCGAAGATTATACTACCCCAAAAAGTGTAAATGAAGTAAGTGTAAAAGTGTAATTAATTCACTTATTTCAGAAAAAACAATCATAATTAACTTCTTTCAGTCACAGGATTGTACAGTACACCTGCCTGCTAGGTATGACACATTATTAGACTTTGTGGCAACTTTTCATGACCTTTAGATACAATGTACTATTAAAAATGGTATTTCCGAAAGCAAATGCATACTTATGCATTTAATGCACTTATGCACTTAAGAAAATACCAAAATCGCTTTAGTTGTGCCTTTTTGAAGAGTTCCCTTGAATTCTCCAGAATCCCATCGTCAGATTCTGACCTCATGACAATGGGACCAAGTTGGAAGTATATGTATACCTACTTTCAAACAAAAAAAAAGAATTTTTGAAATCGGTCCAGCCGTCTTCGACTAATCGAGTTACATACATAAAAAAACCATTCCGACGAACTGAGAACCTCTCCCTTTTTTTGAAGTCGGTTAAAAATGAGTATTATTTTGATGTTTACTTTCGGAGTTACAATTCTAAATACCACGAAAGACAATCATGAGCTTTCCCAGTAACAAATTGCAGCGATTTTGATCAATCATTGAAATATCAAGTTCTTAAAATTCTACGAAAACTAATCATCAAAATAAAACATATTACGGATATGTGGTGCACACTGTGTGGGTTTTTGTTTTTGTTAGTTCAGCAACTTTTTACCTTTTTACCCGACTGCGGGTTATGTATTTCGCGCGTATCTTGTAAGTATGTATGTTTTTATGTAATATTCTTTATTACCTCATATCTCTCAAACGGCTGAACGGATTTCTATGATTAAGATATCGTTAGATTGGTCTTTTCAGCCCAAGTGTTCTTAAGAAGGTGGCGTTATAAAAATACCAACATGGCGGCTGTACGGTGCTATTATACGTAGTGAAAAAAAAAATTTTTTTTAGAATACTGCAATATGGGTGTCAAATTAAAGGGCTTATTATAAGGATTTCAAAAAGGTATATCATGACCGTAAAATATAATAACTAAAAATTCAAAAACCCGCCTGCATAAAAAGACAAGTTGACTGAAAAGATGGAAACAAGATTAATTAAATATTAAAGGCAACATGTCATAATAACATGCAGTCGGAGGCATGCATAAAGAAAGTGACATTATGAATGATTGAATTATATGCCTCCGACTGCATGTTATTATGACATGTTGCCTTTAATATTTAATTAATCTTGTTTCCATCTTTTCAGTCAACTTGTCTTTTTATGCAGGCGGGTTTTTGAATTTTTGGAATTTATTTTTTTATTTATCTCTTTTTAGTTATTATATATTACGGTCATGATATACCTTTTTGAAATCCTTATAATAAGCCCTTTAATTTGACACCCATATTGCAGTATTCTAAAAAAAAAATATTTTTTTCACTACGTATAATAGCACCGTACAAGATACGCGCGAAAAACATAACCCGCAGTCGGGTAAAAAGAGATAAATAAAAAATAAATTAAAAAAATTAAAAAACCCGCCTGCATAAAAAGTCGACTGAAAAGATGGAAACAAGATTAAATAAATATTAAAGGCAACATGTCATAATAACATGCAGTCGGAGGCATATAATTCAATCATTCATAATGTCACATTCTTTATGCATGCCTCCGACTGCATGTTATTATGACATGTTGCCTTTAATATTTATTTAATCTTGTTTCCATCTTTTCAGTCGACTTGTCTTTTTATGCAGGCGGGTTTTTTAATTTTTTTAATTTTTATTTGAAGTACCTAAGTTGAGTGTAGTCAAAGTCAAAGTCAAATAAGCTTTTCAAATAAACTTAATTATTAAGTACCTACTTTTGAATGGTCTATATTTTCCTACTACCCGTTCCAGACTTTTTTAGCTGACAAGAAGAACGGGCGCAAGAAACTTATCAGCTATAGCTTGCAGCAGCAATATAGCTTGTGGTGGCATGTTGTATCGTCAGATGCCACAAATCCACAATACAAGAGAGCGTTTTTATTCCATAACATTAATATAATAATTTAAAGTAGGTCATCAGCGTCGGAGGCAGTGGAGCTTGGTGGCGCAGTGGTTTAGCGCCTGGCCCAGCGATTGCGGAAGTTAAGCAACGTTCGCAAGGGTCGGTCATGGGATGGGTGACCAAAAATGAATTATCTCGAGCTCCGCCGTGCTTCGGAAGGCACGTTAAGCCGTTGGTCCCGGCTGCATTTGCAGTCGTTAACACCTACCAATCCGCATTGGGCCCGCGTGGTGGGTTATGGCCCGTCCTCCTTACCACCCATAAGGAAGGCCTGTGCCCCAGCAGTGGGGACATCAAAAATGGTTGATGGACACATCAGCGACGTGCGTCATATTGCAGAGCATAACGTTAAGTTACGGTGCATGTGTGAAATACGACTATATTACATATTATATACTTTAAAAACAATCCCTTAAAGTATATTATTGTTCAGTTGTTCGTGATCGCCTAAAGCACCCACGAGGAATGCAGGAACCACTTTCTTTTATCCTTGCGCAGGCGCAGTAATGGTGTGATTAGACTCCGATTTAGGATACCTACTCATTACGGACACACTTACATTTTAATGGACAAGGAAAGTAGCTTGATACGCATCGACCGTCCTGAAGGCGGACAAAATCCTTCGTTGCCCGTGACACTACTGCGTGGCACTATCAGTATTATCATGGGTAATTTTTCTTTCCCGTTAAGAGGATTGTCAAGCAAGCGGTCTCCATACAAACGGCGATAACGTTTCCCACCCTCTAAATCTTAACCTACAGCAATGAATTTTTGGTATGTTTTTGAAATGCCTAAAAACTAGGGCTGTACTTTTTGATTTTTAAAATATTCATTGTAGATTTGAAAATATTGACACTTCTGTGTTTTGTATGAAATCACTAAAATGCAAATTTTTCGAAATTTATTATAGATATTTAAAAAATCAAAACGTACAGCCCTAGTATTTAGGCATTTCAAAAAATACCAAAAAATAATTAGGTACTGTAGGTTAAGGTTTAAAGAGTGGGAAACATTATTGCCGTTTGTATGGAGACCGTTTGCTTGACAATCCTCTTAAAATACTCTCTCATTGGTTTACATCAAAAAATTTCCGTGGATAAACTCATGTTCATGACACTATTAAGAGGATTGTCAAGCAAACGGTCTCCATACAAACGGCGATAACGTTTGTATGGAGACTGTTTGCTTGACAATCCTCTTAAGGTTCTCAGTTTTGGTTTCAGATTGAGCTTATGCAGTACGAGTACGTCACCAAAGTACAGTCAGCAATGAAAGTCGTCTGACGCTTTGGTACTTTGTCATAGCAACTTTTTAACAAGTGTCTCACGATTTGAAACATTAGTCAAAAAAGTTACTATGACAAAGTATTAAATTGTTAAACAACTTTCGATGCTGATAGCTATTATGATCATTATTATGGAGAAGCTTAACTTCTGTAAGTAGGTAGGTACTTTCAATGTTTTTTATTTTAATTAATTAATATAATATTACATTGATATTAATTAATTCGTTTTGACTTTTAACGTTGAATCGTTAACGTTAGGTACTTGAAAACATGGGTTTGTTCACTTATTTTGAAAAGGGGCTAAAAAACAAAAAAATAAAATACCTATACCACCATTCGAGTTTAAACTAAAAACAAAAATTAAGGATTATTCTTTAATTTTTTGGTTTAGTTTGCTAAATGTAACACCAATTTCATAAGGTTCATAGCTACCGATTCTAGGGACTCTGAGGTAAGTTTCTCACGGGTTTGAGAGCATTCCGTCACGACCTCTTCATACTTGGAAATTCCGCAAGTCCGCCTTGCTGGACGGGCGGCAGCCAAGCTGATTACTCTTATTTTATTATTAAACTCAAGTCTTTCTATCCGTGATTTGAAAGTAGGGACTATTTATTTTATGAGGGATGACAGTGAAGAAATGCATCGATGTTCGATGGCAAGCGCAGAATCAAAGCTTAGAATATTATAGTACTGCAAAAGTCCATTTTGTAAATATTAGGTTTTACTAATCTTAGCATGAGTTGCCCCACCCGACATCAATATACGTTGTTTTTAATTTATTGATTTGAACAAAGTTTGAACATTATTTTACACCGGCGGGATCGAGTTTGAGTTCGAAATTCGAATCGAATAAAAGTCAATACTATGCCACCGTTTCCAATGTACCAAAATAATAGGTTTTTAAATTCAATCGTCGCAAGTAGGGGGCTGTTTTTTTAAGGAGATTTTGCTTGTCATAAACTACTTACACTACACAAAAATCATTTTCTTCCAAGGAACAATCGATTAAAAACAATATAAAAATCACAGATTTTGCAGTCCCCGCAAGAATGAAAATGAATGAATCAAAATTTATGCAAAATCTATATTTTTAAAGTTATCTAGGTACTTTATTTTTACGATTGTGACAAAAGCCCGCTGACTGCTGCCTCGACGAAATTCTGCCTGACTTCAAAACTCCAACGAATGCACTTCTCGTCTGCTTCTGCATCTTTTAACACTATTACCATGACGATCGGTCAATAATCATAGAAACTACATCTTTTTTTATGTACGGAATCACCCGCTTTTCTACAATTCCAAATCTAAAGGGACCACCTACAGGTCACAATTATTAACCGATTTTAAAAAAAAAATCGCCATTTTGTAGTTAAACCCTAGGACCCTTTTTGTATTTTTTTTAAGTCGGATTTTTTTCCGAAATATTTACAATTTAGTAAACAAACACCCCTCCCCAAACCCGAATTTCGCAAAATTCTAAAATAACTTACCAGTAGATTTTCGAAATTCAAACGTTCACATGTTCAAATTCCTCAAGTTTTGGTACTATTCCCATCTCGATCCTCCCAAAATCCTCGGAGATATGGCCAAAAATACGTCTCAGGCGATTTGCATCTGATAACCATTTTCAATGGTAAAACAAACCGCACTAGAGCCAGATACACCGAAAACTACTTTTATTGGAGCATATTATGCACGCTTTCATCCATCTTCTGAAGGGCTTTGAGTAAAACGAAGCGATTATGGCGTGTCACTGCTCACAGCTATCAGTGTCACATCAAATTTATGTAACGAAGAAATCTAGTATGACCGAAAGTGGCGCCCTCAGATTTTTTTATTTAATAAGTTGTTAATAGAAAAAGAATTTAATAATGTTTTACGTGGAATTTTTAGGGCCTATGCTCTAGTATTGTTAGAAGGTATCACTACATGCCTTCGCACCTCGTAGTCATTCGTAGAAGTAGATAGAAAATGTGTCAAAAACGGCCACTTTTAGCAGTTTTGCTATCTACTTCTAGCAGTGACTACGAGACGAGGGAATGTAACGATACTATCTAAAAATACTAGACTGTGGGCTCTAAAAATTCCACGTATAACATTATTAAAATTGTGTAAGTACTAGAATTATAATATTAAATAAAAGTTGAAATATTTTAATATTATCACACAAAGAGGAGGGAATTTTTGATATACCTACACAAAGTTCAAAGCTAAAATATTCAGCCACACAGAATGTGAGCAACTGAAATTGAGGCAAATTCATTGTACACCCTAGAATACGTTCACTAAACTAATATGGTTGAACGAAGAGTTTGATTGCATATTGTTTTATGATTACTAAAAATCATATACCTATTACATTAACTAAGTTCGGACAAGTACAGAAAAATAACTGACAGAATGACTCAAACAGTTGGAGTATCATAGCCAATTTGACTTTGCTTTTGGTAAACAAAGAGAGTGTTTTAATTACAAAATCACAAATCGATTATGTTTAGAAAGTGTCGGAATAGTTTCAGATAGCTATGAAATTAGTTTTACTATGATGACCAGTTTTCCGCTTGATGAGTTCGCACAGTTAAAATAAATGATAGAAAACAATAAAACGTCTGTGTACTTATAGATAAAGGTCCGCTCGCCGCGCGCCGCGCCGCCCGCCCTGCCGCCGCCCAAGGGCTAATTCTACATAATACACCTACCATACTATTGTTATTGCAACCGCCCCGGTGGCGCAAGTTGCAGGGAAATAATAAGCATGCTACAATTAAGAATGAGTTTAGACAACCTCTCCGCGAACAGACTATAAGTTCGACGCAAATAAATAACTAAAACTAGCATAGGTCCATCTTCTTCAATGTATACTCAAAATACATTTGTTTTAAAGTTTTATTTAATAACACGGAAAATATAGAATAATACCACAAAAATAAATAATAGTAAGTAAGTACTAGTAAAGTTATTGCCTCACACTTGCTACGACGAATTTTAGAAACTTCTAAGAAAAAGACATAAACGCGCTTCAGATATTATCTATGGAAGATTGAGCCCTTGGGGCTCTTTCTTGGATAAACATAAATATGAACTGAAATTATGAAGGCATTTTAATATAATACCTACCCCATGATAAACTGTATTAATTAGTGATTATGTTTATGTACCTAATTATAGTGGTGCTAAGATAAGAATGATAATTTATAAAACTCTAAAACATTTTAATACCTACCAACCAATTGTGTCCCCACTTTGCCCCCAATATGGGTTATTAATGTCGTCATAGTATCTAACTTTCCAATGATAAATTATCTTACTTAGGCCGTAAGAAAGCAGGAGCCTGGCTGCCAGCCACACGTTTCTAGTAACTTATTATGGTATGTCATGTCCAAATGCATTCGAACTGCCTGCCTACTAACCCTTAATAATAATATTCGCAGCACGAACACAGCCTGCAGCGCGTGAAATTCATTATTCGGCGCGCATGCTTCCGAGGAGACAGCGGGGATGTGGGGGAGGGGGGAGGGCCTGCTGGTGCGCCCGCGCACCTGTCATCGATGCACCGCACGCTCAGTCGATCATCGGTCGTGCAACGCGTAGCACGCGCCATGTCACCGCTTTGTCTGAGAAAACCGTCGCGAGTGTCGTAATAATTAAAATAGTTTTGTGTGAAACTTTACAATGGATGTGTTATATTTGTGTCTCATTCTCATTCTCTCTCAAGGTACGTAACTTTTTTACTCCCTTTACTTTTATTTACTAAACTTATTTTGTTTTATCATTAAGTATACAAATTTTACAGTAAACAAATCAAGCAATCATACTCTTAGTATCTCGAAAAGGTGTTAACCATAACGATAAGTACATCGCGGCAATCGGCAGCATCTTAGCTGTTGAGAAAGTTAAATGATTTCTAGTCGCATCTGCTTTTCCCAGTAAGCAAGCATTATCTAGGTCAGTGCGTTGAGGCGCTTTTTACACAGACTCTATAACAATCGACTTATGACCCATTTGCTGGCAGATTTCTTCCTTTTTTACCTCGTCTCGAGATGGGCCAGCCGACATAATGAAAGGTCTTTTCCGAGGTAAAGCATTGAAGTCAACGCACTACCGTTGTTTACAGGTCTCAAGATTTTGTGACTGTTCATTCATACTGGAAAGTTAACTTTTGCAATTGCAACATATACTTTTTTTACTCAAAAAGCATTGTGAATGCTAAAATAATCAAAAATTTAATAATTAAATATATTTATTTCATTTTTATCGATTGTCAAACTTCTGAAAAAATGCGATTAAATCGAATGTATAATTATAGTTTAATAAGTACCTTTTATTAATTTCGGAACATATTAGTGGTGGCCAGATAATTAAGGTCTTTCATACAAACGAGGTAACTTTGTAGTCTTGGTTCTCCGCCGGGGATTGACCTAGCTGTGATCTGATGATGGCTATCCAGGGAGTGAATGGATGAGATTCAGATCGCTCTACACACCTAACTGATCTGATCAGCATTCTAAGAGATAAGGATGTGTTCAAAAATACCGCGAAATACTTATAAAAATGTATGGAAATCCTGAAACTGAAAACTCAGATCCTTATATATCTTAAAATGCTGATCAGATCAGTTGGGTGTGTATAGCGATCTGAATCTCCTCCATTCACTCCCTGGATGGCCATCATCAGGTCAGAGCTAGGTCAATCCTTGGCGGAGAACTATGGCTTCAAAGTTACCTTGTTTGTATGAAAATCAGCTGGTGTCCTTAATTATCTGTATATTTTTTATTTTATTTATTTATTTATCGTTTTTTGATAGCTAACAGCTTATAAACATACAGATAACAACAAATATACAGCATCACGACTGTTGTTAAGTTATTGTTTAAAATTTAGTTGTTACTATTTTACGCACCTGTCCATTCTGGGCTACGATTACCTACCTTACGATCAATTTCTTTTGAATTCTACATTTGGTAGCTTGTCAATAGCATATATACCGGGTGTAACAAGACACTCAACGAAGCCGAGGTCTACGTATTCTGCCCATCATCAGGACCATTTCTGTTCAAAATTATTGCTGGGAAACGATTTTAATTTTTGGTGTAAAAAAAGCATTGCATAGATTACCACGCAATGTAACGTGTATTTATGTAGACAAAAATTATAAAATAACGAATAAAATAAGATTTCATAAAAATTTTGAATTTTTTTTTTTGACTTTGACCTTCCATAACTTCGTAGCTATTGATTTCCCAGGTATAGTCTAAAAGACAAAAATGATCCTGATGATGGGCGGAATGCGTGGACTTCGGCTTCGTTGAGTGTCTTGTTACACCCGTTATATATAAGCTTAATAACAGTCGTGATGCTGTTGAAAAATAAATAAATATTGGCGTCAGCGTTATAAATGGCGGAACAAGCTCTAATAAGGAAACTGTTATGCCTGTAGTTGGTGTGCATAGAAGGAATACTAAATGGTCTATATGAATCGTTGCGGGGTGCTCTTGTAGGTATTTTAAAACGAATTTTATGAAGAAGTTCCGGACAATCTACTGAACCTCTAATCAACTTGAGTAGAAAAGTAACATCTGCAATATTACGTCTAACAGAAAGTGGTAGCAAGTGAAATTTAGTACAACGGTAGTCGTAAGATGTTTTAGGATTTTTAATTTGAAATTTAGGAAACGATTATGTTTGATTACATAATCAAACATAATTCTCCTGGTTCCTAAATTTCAAATTCAAAATTTGCCGATTGATAAATTTAATTTAATTTATTTATTTATAATTTTGTATTTTTTCCGACACAAATTATTTTGGTATGGAAATGAATTATTCAACCCTCCATGTGGACCATCCATCACAGCTGAATTCATCCAACACTTGAATTTCCTCAGTCGCGCATTTATTATTATCAGTTTTTCAATCAATTCGCTTATACTGTACTAATTCTGGTACTGGGTCGGTGGTTGGGTAATATGAAATTGAGTGATACTGACATCTGCAAATATTGTAATAAGGAGCAGGAAACGCCCAAGCACCTCTTATGTGATTGTGGACCTCTAATCCACAGGGAATCCATCTGGGACGACACGTTATCGACCCGGAGGAAATAAAAACTCTTAAAACCAGGAAGATACTAGACTTCCTGGAAGCCGCTGGGCTCAAAGAATTACTATAATTAGGTGGCGAGTTACAATAGATCTTTTAGGTCGCAGTGACTACATCCTCATCTTGAGCTGCATAGCCCCTAACACTCAAATAATAATAATACTAAACATTGTTCTTATTATGTATTATGTATGAAATTAATAGTACTAAATCTTCTCTTTTTGATAGTTTATACGGACTCCTAAGATTCAAAGAATTAGTATTCGGACACAGCCCTTGAAAAGCTAGCGGTGGTATAAAGCTTTTATTAACCACCATTAGTGAAGTATACATCAATTTAGTGTTAGTTTATTAGATTTAGCATTAGTTCCCAAGTGTGGGGTATGTATGTACGTACAGAGGCAGCGTTAGTAGGGCAGCTAACAGTTGTCGTCGCCGTCGGTCGCCACTTAGCTCCGTCGCGCGAACGGCAACGAATTATCGGAGATCGCTGCAAGTGCTACATAACAGTACTGAGGCCGAGCCGTTTGAGGGTTACAATGTTATTGATACCAAGTAACGAAGAAGAATAAAATATACAAGTTCCTTAAAATTATGGAAATTAATAGAATTTCCTTAACTTTAGCGAATATCGGTGAGAAGCAGCCGCGCGCGCAGCTCTCATAACATTCAGCGGTATTGTTTCAAATTTCATGGTAGTCGCCTGCAATGGCTGACGCAACAACTAAACTTAATACAACGTGTTACAAAAATACCTTTAATGCCGAATATGGTAGATAAGGACCATCAAACTGAACAATTTTTACTATGGGGCCAATCAGCTGAATTGTATGAACAAAAACTAATAACGAAAATATTAAAATATATGAAACAGCTGATTTTTTTCGCGATTTCAGAGTTGGTCCCATAGTAAAGTTGTTCAGTGTGATGGTCCCTATCTACCATATTCGGCATTTAGGAGTATTTTTTGTAACACATTGTCTATCGTTTGTGACGCCGGGAACATGCCCCCCTGTTCTGAACACAGGAAGTCAACAGCCCACTTCCTGTGACTTCACAGGAGGGAATAATATTATCTGTGTTTTTTTGTACTTAATTTTTGACAAATTAAAACTTTTGATTCTCTTTGATTCAATCGAACCGATCTTTTAGGCGCTATTGTATTATATTAGGACGAGTACATAATAAAAATAACCTACTTCTGACTAATTGCTATAACTAGGTTCAGTAATGGTAAGAGAGTGATTTTCGGATGGCTATTAGTAAGAGAGAATCTTGACTGCTAACTTCTGTTACTGTAATGTTACCTTTTTCTTACTCTATATAATTTTTATTAATGTGTAGGTATACAGGGTTTCCCAAAACATTGCCTCACGAAGAGAAAGTAGGTACCTTAAATACTGAAAGTAGGTTTTTTTCTGAAAGAAGACATAATTTTGATTTTAAAAATTTTATTGGTATTTATTGCAGTTTAAGTAAAGTCTCAACATTTATAACTAATACCTCCTTGACTGATCATTCTGCTGTTGTTTCCTGCATTTGTACTGATACAAAAGCAGTAAAATTTGAGCCATCCCACATAATACTTAACCATGATCAGATAATTAAAGATGTTCAACAGGATATTGACTTTGAGCTAATTCTTACAAGTGATGATTGTAATTTCATGATAGAATATCTTATAAGTAAAATTCAAGACATTTTAAAGAAAAATACAAAAATAGTTAAGTTTTCCAGAAGAAAAAAACCCTTAAAACCTTGGATTACCTCAGGTATAGTTCGTTGCATACGAAATAGAGACCGCCTGCATAAAAAATATAAGAGTTCACCTGACAGTATTGTGATAAAGATCACTTATTTTAGATATCGTAAATTTTGTAATAAAATTTTAAAAAATCTTAAAAGAGAATATGAACGCAATGAAATCATTAAAGCTAATAAGAACAATAAAAAGTTGTGGGAAGCTATTAAAAAAATTACGAGCACAAACAAAAAGAAGTCATCACCAAGTGAATTGCTATTAGACCTCAGTAATGACAAAAGTGTTTCTAAAATTAATGAATATAATGAGTTCTTTGCCAATGTGGGGAAAAGTCTGGCCGACAAATTAATGAGTGAAGCAACTGCTCAAACAACTGAACCTCCAGAGAGACAAGCCTCTACAGCTGTTAGCCGGAATTCATTTGTTCTTTTACCTTGTGATGAGTATGAGGTAGATAATATTATAAGGAATCTGAAAAAAAATTCTGCTACTGGCTGCGATGGAATACCTAATAGTATAATCAAGCTTTGTAGTCACGCTCTGATACCCAGCTTGGTTCATATTTTTAATAGCTGTTTTGAGAAGGGAGTGTTTCCATCTGTTTTAAAAAAATCGCGCATCCACCCAGTTCATAAGGCTGGGGATAGACGCTGTATTAACAACTATAGGCCGATCTCTATTCTACCTGCGTTCTCTAAAATATTAGAGCGCCTTATATACAATCGTTTAATCAAGTACCTTAACAAGAATGATCTATTATCTAGCTCTCAGTTTGGTTTTAGATCTGGTAAGTCGACCAATGACGCCATGTTGGAGGTAACTAGCTTCGTTGCTTCTAATATGGATCAGGGCAGTAAATGCTTAGGAATATTCTTAGACCTAGCTAAGGCCTTCGATACGGTGTCTATTCCCATCCTTCTGGGGAAGCTTGAGAATATGGGAATTCGAGGTATACAACTGCAACTTTTACGCGATTACTTGACGGATCGAACTCAATGTGTTAGTATAGGAAGAGAGGCCAGTGATTTTATCAGTGTGGGATATGGTGTGCCTCAGGGCAGTGTTCTTGGGCCCATCTTGTTCTTAGTTTATATAAACGACCTTCTGGGACTTCATCTTACCCATGGCAAGTTAATTTGTTACGCCGATGATACCGCGCTACTTTTCTCAGCTAAAACCTGGTCTGATGTCTTCAGTGCTGCTCAGAAAGGGTTCAACGAGGTTTCTTTATGGCTTCGCCAAAACATTCTGACTTTAAACCCAGATAAAACCAAATACATAACTTTTGCTATGAGATCCTCTGGCCTACCATCTGAAGAATTTGCACTGAAGGCTCATTGCTGCGATGACTTCCGTTCTCAGGCATGCTCATGTGTTAGATTGGAAAAAACTGATAGTATTAAATACCTAGGTTTAGTCATTGATTATTCTCTGTCTTTCAAGGAACACATTAGACTTCTAGTTGGCAGAGTCCACAAACTAATTTATGTCTTTAAGAATCTGAGACACGTTGCTGACTTTGATCTCCTCAGGAAAGTGTACCAATCTTTATGCCAGTCTGTTTTAACCTACGGCATCATTGCATGGGGAGGAACCGCCAAGACTACGCTCATGAATTTAGAAATAGCCCAAAGATTTGTTTTGAAAGTTCTCACTTTCCGTCCAATTTTCTATCCCACTACTCTCTTGTATAAGGATTGTGATGTGTTAACGGTGAGACAACTATTCGTATTGCAGGTGATTCTGAAACAACACTCACTTTTACAATACAACAAGGATTTTGAGACTAGGCGTCGTAAGTATCAAGTGTGCTCATCCTCTGTTACTGGGCACTCCTTCGCTCATAAATTCTTTAATTTTCTAGGTCCATTTCTCTATAATAAGGTAAACAAAAATATAAATATATATCGTCTAAACATGCATGAAGTAAAAAACTCTATAGTTGTCTGGTTGAAATCGTTATCGTATGACGATATTGAATTGCTTTTAAAATCTGAAATTTAATTCCATTTACGCGTATTTTTTCATAAAACACACCCTCTCTACACACACACACTCACATTCACTTTACACACCGTGAGAGGATTCACTACACTTAAGAATTATTTTAAGTTTTTGGCAATGTTAAACACATTCTTTGCGTTGAACTATTTCCATCTAAGTATGTAATCGAGTCCTAATAAGAGCGCTGCACCTGAGATACAGTTTTTTACTAGTTTGGGTGCAGATGTCATTAGATCGTCACACAGGATGTCTAGTTTATTTAAGTAAGATGTTCAAAAACATGTATTATTTATGTCAATAAATGTTTTATTATTATTATTATTATTATTATTGCATTCAAAGATTTTTTGAAAAATCGCCTGCCTTAACCAGGTATCGAACCCACCAAATATAAAATTATACCTATATATATTTTATTTGTACGATGCCGATCGAAAGGGTTACTCATCGTTTTTTTTAATAACAGCATCTTAAACAAAAGTCTATGTTTATCATTAACGCATTGAATGGTATCGTATGCATTTAAAAAAAATGCAGTTTTGATTATTTTTACAAAAAAAATGAAGTCTTCTTTCAGTAAAATTTCCTATCATCACTAATTAAGGTACTTGCCCTCCGTGTTGCAATGTTTTGGGACACCTTTTTTAATAACACGCACAACAACAATGTTTGTTTACTCTTATTTGACAAATACATTAAGAGAATAAGAATATGACTCATTATATTAAGAACACTACCTGAGATACATACATGGAGCAGATATACATCCGTAAATTGTAACAAGAGGCGATGATCAAAATGTTGGAATTCCCATACAAAGCGGGGCGCGCACACATCGCGCTTGTCCCGACAGAATCCGGGCAAAAAGTATTTCATCCCACTAGGGTTGTCCAAACAGTCTACCGTGAAGAGGATGCGTCATGCTACAATGTTGAACAAGTATCTACTGAGAACGCCATTTCAACTAAATATTTATGCGGACCAAAAACGACTTTTGCTCCATAGCCCCCGGGGTCAGTTTAATATTTTAAAGAATTTCCTCACTGCCCCCATGCTCCATTGCCCCCAAAATCAAAAGTACAGTCAGTTACAAGTTTACTAAGGGCGGATTCGACCAAGTGAGAACAACTGTTAAATATAAAATGACCAGTTATTCGAGAGTAAACCGAAATTACGTTTTATCACATACTATTCTCAGAGTATTTTGCCTATTCAGGAATAGTCACTATACCACCATTTCGCGGGGAATAACAGAGTTAATCCGCGAGTATTTTAATGACATCCGCGTGCCGTATGTCAGTGACATTAGTTTGACATTTGACTTTGACCGCTACAGATACGTATAAGGCGACAAAATAAAGTTGACAAGACTTTGCCTTTTAAATAGTTCGTTTATAGAACAATGACAATTGGCCGGATAATACGTTCATTCACATATTAACTCACTAATGAAGGAATAAGAATCCCAAGAGTAAGTTATCTTTGGATTGCATGGAAAAATGACCATTTCTTTAATCGAGAAAAAAATCGTGGAATAGATGTATTCTTGGTATAGTTATTCCCGTTTATATTGAAGTTTGGACGAATCCACCCTAAGGTGATTAATTAAAAAACAACAGTAAATATTTATTTATATATCATTCATTTTGGGTAGACTCCTTATAATAAAGTAAGAGTAAGTAGGTAGGTACACCCGGCTATTCGCCAAAACCGTTTTTAAATATTTTCTATTTTTCTTTCTTGTAATAGTCTCCAAAGTACCAGGATCACATAAATATGGAGAAGGTCAACTTTCTCAGTTTTCAAATTTATATTAATATGTTTAAAATAATAAGAGTAAAGGTTTCACGAGTTTTGAAAATTACAAAAGTTAACCTTCTTTATATTTATGTGATCCTGGTACTTTGGAAACGTTTTTCTTACAAAGGATTAATATAAACAAATATTTTATATATCCAAAAGTGATTGGAAATAAAAAATAACTCAGCTTTGTTGACTACCCAAAGATTCTCATGGACCCGCTGGGAAAGAAAATGCTTGGAGGGGCTATGGAGCAAAGGTACTTTCAATATTTGGGGGCAGTAGGGAATTTCTTTAAAATATTAAACTGACCTTAACCTGACCGAACCTTACGTTTTTCACCCTTCCAATCGACCTGAATTGCACTTTATTGCGTCTGGTATAGAGACGCTATTTATTTAAATGACTTTGCGGAGTGGATCTTCTGTACTTGTACTATTAGGTAATTGGTCCTGTGTTTACACTTTGGTTGCGGAACCCTTAAAATCAAAAGCAGCAAATGCAATTTTGTGTTATTGAAATCTGAAACAACAACGAACAATCGCTGACAACCCTACCGGCTACCACTGGAATGCATTTTTTTATTAGAAGCATCACAAGAGTTACTGGATTCCTTCCTGTTCAATTGTGAAAGGGATAAAAAAAGAGTATCACTATCTAAAAGCTATTCCGTAAGATCTAAAAATTAATATTTTATTACATACTTATGCGGTGTTATTAACATGTGATTTTTAGACATTGTTTAAATATTTTATATTATATTATTAATATTCATCCAGATTAAATAAATTTAATTTAAATATTTGATCCTTTCGTACTAAAATATTCTTATATAGCATCACATTTAAACAGTGACTAAGTTAAACAGGTACCTATTTAAAAATCTTTTGTAAATACAATAGATTTTTAAATAGGTACCTGTTTTATGGTAGATAGGGACAGTCGGCGTCAAATTGATATAAGCGTCTATATTTAAGTCAGAGTGTTCAAAATTCCCAATCAAACAAAGCTGTCAAAGTTATCTGAGCATAATGCATTATTTTATTACATTGTTGACCTTGTTGACTGATAACTTTGACAGCGGGAGTTTTTGACGCCATTTTGTCGGGTTCAGTTCAGTGGCTATTTTAATTATTTCCAAATTGTTTTATAGTGGATATTGTGTCTTAAAATTGGTGCAGTTTTGTGGTACAAGTGTCTACGCATCTGAACAATATGTGGGATAATTGAAATAGGTGCGATCTTGGTTGTATGAAGCTGAGACTTTTATTGTAGTGGTGGCTACCTCGGCAGAACTTACCGAGTAAACTGTATCGTTATATTTGATACCAAATGCTCCAAGCAGCATTGGAATGCGATGCACCCGCATTCTAATGTAAACTGAAACAATACCACTGAATTATTTAACACTTGACACTGGCAAAATTTACTCCATGAAGAGGAGTAGATTGCCATTATAAAAATAAGAAGAAGAACTTTGACAGCTTTGTTTGCCGGGAAGGATCACATTATAAATCAACAGGAATAATATTAATTTCCAAGAGGTAGGTAATAAAAATCTCAATCATAAAATTCAGTGACATCAGAAGAAGTGACAAAACAAAACTTTTCCTTATTTTACTTGCTACCCAAGTGGAGTGGAACCATAGAGGAGTGGTGACCTCTTTGCAGGCGCCTTTGGAACGCGCGCGCATCCTTCCTTGCGGCCTCGGCACTGCCAGTGTGCCAACATTGTCGAGTTATCAGTGGAACCATCGTTTCAACACCGCCGATTTCTAAGGGAAGTTGCAATACTATTTGGGTCGATTAGACGTGAAACACAGGGCCAATATTGCGAGCAAAGTTCGAATTTAAATTAGAAACTCCTTATCTTAGGTTTCCTTTATTATTAAGCGCCAAATATTAGACAAGTAACCATGATGAGAAGTTGCAATTTAATCTGAAAGCGATCTTTAAGATGAGAATACATTTTCGCGAGTCTCAAAGGTAACCATCGATGACAATAGCATCGGCGCTCCAACATCACCAGAGGCCAACTTTCCCAGTTACGGTGTAAGTACACGACAAAAGTCAATGTCACGGTCCGTGAAAGTGGCGCCGACAGCGGCGAATAATACTTTTATATGTATAAATAACTATACTTTTATATAAATAAGCACGCGTCAGAATACCTCGCCAGTAGTCGCCGCAAAAATGAGGAAACCACACTTTAATTACTTGACAGATTTAATTTTCATCGCAGTTTTTGACATAAAACGCATTTGAAAGGGGATGTATTGAATTGTTCAGGACTTTTCTGTTAAGTTCGCGTTGGATGAATGTTGATGTCATATAAGATCAAATGCCATCAGTTAGTATAACGTATGTTTTTCATAAAGCTCTACCTATATATGTACTAACCCCCTTACTAATAAAGATTGTTTATCAGATGTATAGTTACACAATGGTTACTCTCTGTCAAACTATTTGAGTTTGACATTGAAAAGAAAGTGACAAAACACTGTGTAACTATACATCTGCTATACAATCTTTATTTGTAAGGGGTTAGTGTATTCAGTAAAGCCGCGTTGACACGATCAAAGTCTGCTTTTACAAAGTAACTTTGACAGAAAACTTTGAACAATGTTTATTTTGATACCGGTTTATCAGTTTGTTTATTTTTGTCGCTCTTGAACAGGCTTCATGACCAACGCCGTGATTAGAGCTCCAAGTTCACTTTGATTGAACGCCGACGTCAAAGTGCGTGTTACCGACAAAGGAGGATTTCGTCCAAATTTACTATACGTATTGTAACCTTTTTAATCTTCTTATAAAAAAAGAATTATTACATATTCACTTGTCATCGCACGAGTTGTCATTTGATTTTCGTCCCTAATTTTATTGTTTTCAGTAATATTGCGCTTCGATTGCTCGTTTACATGATCAAAGTAGCGTCAAAGTAGTCATTAAAACTACTTGGTAAAAGCATACCTTTGATCATGTCAAGACGACATAAATAAACGAGATATTTGACAATAGTGTGAACAAAGCTTTTGAATGATAGAAATATTACTTTAATAGGAATTCCTATAACGGTGCATGATTCAGGTTGCCGTTTAAATGTTCATCGTGACCTACTCCACCACAGGAACTGGTTACGGACACCATTATTGTCATCTATAAATTAGATTCTAAGATTATGTAAAATACATTTATTACGCATAATGAATATCTAATGATGCTCCTCTGTAAGATCCTAACTGTTTCGCATATTAATTTAAAGGCTTCCATCTGAAATAACACAATAATATAGTAAATGATATTCGATTTTTGCCGTGTATAGACTTACCTACGTCCTAGAATATATTGTGGTAAAAGTTGTCGTTTCAGTTTTAAGAAAATGAAAAAATACTTATTTCAGCTATTTCGGAAATGTTCAAAAATGTGTACAGTTCACTGAGCCACAGCCACAAGTATTATATTGGCCCAATTCTTAAAACGGTAAATTCGCATATGGGCGGGAGAACAGTTAAAATGAAAGTTGTTCTAAAAAAACTAAAATTGTTAAGTATTTAGTTTATATTTATATAAGCATTCTTAAACACTAATAATACACGTTCTAAGCATTCTTTTAATTTTGGCATTTAACATAAAGTTATTACTATCATAACTACAAATAAATAGTTCCTAGCTATTAAATTGTCTCCCGCCTCGCCTGTCTTGAAATTATTTTGAGCTGCCCCCCACTCTCGACGGGGTCGATTTCTGCCCCCCCCCCCTCCTCTTCTCCCTGTTTTAAACAACTTCCTGTTACAATCATTTTATGGTTTCATTTCGCCCTTCGCAAACGTCCACCTTAGATTAGACACCCATTATTTGATTTCGGCTGAGAACTCTTTCTATTTTTACTTCTAAACTAACGGACGGAAGGACTATCGTCAACTGCATGCACACAGAGGTAAGTCAGTATTATACTTTTTTTTATACATTTTAAAATGCTTGAAACATCATTTAAAAATATAATTTACTGTCAGCTACCTCGCCAAAATCAGGATTATTAGCTAGATTTATTGCCCGTATGATCAAGACATAATCCTGCGTTACTTTGAATGAATGAGTGTATTGTATGTATGAGATTATGAGATTAATTTGTCACATCGCTAATGAAGCACCTGGCTCGCATGCAATTATTTAACACTTAGTGTCAACGAACTCAACTTTATACATTTTGGCGGTAAGGCTGCGCGTACACCTTGCTAATTTTTTGCGTCTATGCCAAACTTCAAATGATTAACTTACTTTAAATATAATTAATACGTCTACTTATTATATTTCTATACATATTCGACCTACTTATTATTACGTTACGTAGATAAATTACCGGTTTAAAAATTTATTGAAATAATTTTCCAAATGCATGAGGCACTGCATGTAGTAGTTAAATAATTCACTTAACTTAGATTCTAGCTGTATTCTAATTTAAAAAAATCTAATTTGCTATTATGTATAACCACACAGATGGGGCTAATTGTCTAATTTCAAAATCTATCGCAATCGCTTTGAGGGTGTGATATATTGATGCTTCTTTTTGGCACAAAATATAAAAACTTACCAAAAAGAAATGCAGCAATTCCATCAGTCAAATGAAAGCGATTGCGATAGATTTTGAAAATTAGACATTAATGAGGATCAACACGACAATTGAATATATCAACTTTGTATATCACATCAAATACAATATCAATATCTGAGTAAATCTCTGTTTATATTTCTCAAATCCATCAAGAAATGACAAAATTATTAAAGATTTAAAAAGTGAGTTTTAAAAACACTCGGCCCTTGCGGATCATGCGATGGCGTCACGTGCCACGATCGACGAACAAACACCCGCCCGCCGTGCCGCCGAGCGGCGCAAGTGGCCGATGACGTCATTTATAGCCAATCGTGAATTGGGGAGCGTTTTTGAGAATGCGACACGAAAATCGCTCTATCTTTGTTATTTTTGGTCCAATTTCAATAATTCTTTCACTGAAATAATTAATTTTGATGTGACTGAAACTCTACATATTTAACTAAAAACCTCGTTGATCCTCATTGCGTGATCTACAGAGAGATTACTGAAGTTGTATGTAACGTAACGTTTTATCCCAAAAAAACTTCATTAGTTTAAAAAAATAATTACTTAACCTAAATGAATATTTTTAGATGACACTGATTCTTAATTTTATTGACATAGTCCGAGCGAGGCTCAGTACAAATGAGGGTGAAGCGTGTTTTCGCGTCCGCATAAGTTTTTTTTTTATTTTCGTGATATTTGGACCCTACTGAACAAGATAAGAAAGGGTGTCGCGCTGACACCCTTGAGCGTTTCGTAAAAAACGCATAATTATGCCAAGAAGTTACCGCTATTAGATAAACTTCTAATTCAATGATTTTATAAAGCCTATATACATGTGTGGGGTGTCAAATGAAAGGGAATTAAGTGTTCTATAATGCTATAATACACAACATCGGCTGAGTAGTATAGTTCCGAAAATATTTTAAATTTTATGAAAATTCAATCTATAGAAACTTTTAATTTTTTGTTTTAAGTTACCGTAATTCTTAAACTGGTGTTTTTTCTTGCAAACAAAAAATATGTTAACAAAGCCCATTTAAGGCAAATTTAAAAAAAATATAATTTTCAAGCACCTTTACAAACAAAAAATAGCGAAAAAAAAAATGTTAAACGTCATGCGTCGTCAATTTCGTTTCTAGGTGGATTAAAAAAAATCTTTCTTTATTATTCATACTCTTTATTTGTTTGAATTATCAACCTTCTGTATTAAACTCCTTGGTAGTTGGTATATCTAATGTAACAGGTAGAATAGCTTCAGATAACGTAAACGTGCACCATGCAAATGAAATTGGACAGAAACAAATGACTTAACACATTGCTAGCTGGCCAACAGGCTTCTACTCCACAATACAAAAGGAAGTAAAGACAATGGCTGTCGCCAGAAAGTCCATACGAGTAGGGACTACTGATGTATGTGATGCCACGTTGATCTACTCCCGTGTGCTTGGACTACAGCCTACCAGAGACATCAACTTTCAAGAAATCTTAAAATACGAACTTGCTCCCATACCAACTTTATTTGATGACAAAGGGGAAATGCGAATACCAAAGACAAAATCAAGCTTAATGAAGCAACTGGAAGTTAAGATTTGTGCACGAAATTCTCCAGCGCTAGATGCAATAGTAATTGACGGTGCCCATGTTCAAACTGCTATATGGCTGTCGGCTTGTGAAGCAGAACCTCCGCAGCTTGATCCCACGGCATACGGGTGGAATGCTGATGATCGTTCAAAGTTGTTAGTTCCGGTTCTTTTGCCTGCGGGTACAGCACTGGCACCACAAGAGGTGCTAGATATGACCCACTGCAACTGTTCCTCTGATAGACCATGTTTAACGTCTAAATGCCGTTGCAATAGAGCAAAACTACCATGCACCATGTTTTGTTCATACCGTGCTGAGTCGACAGGTCGAAATGAAAAAACAATAAAAGCATCAAACGAAGTTGTGGATGAAGATGATGCTATAAATTAAACCTAGACATCATCATCTAATGAGTCATCCAATCTAAGTGTTATCTTGTCATGTTTAATTTGATCTTTTATGTGCAACTTTTCATAACTACATGTATACATTTTCTGTTCCCTAATAAACATTGATTTTAATATGGTTTGTCTCATAATGCAATGTAACTTAGTTTTGCGCCTTAGTTGGCTTAATTCTACACTTATCATTGGTTTCCTTGACCATGGAAACATGGATGTAAAATGTACCTATATTTCTAAAAAGGGACAATAATTAAGGTAGATAATGAAAATAAGTAGAGTTTTTTTGGGATTGGTTATAAATATTACCTTTCATTTGATACCCATATAAATTGACGACGCGCGACGTTTAACATAATTTTCGCTATTTTTTGTTTGTAAAGGTACTTGTAAATTATATTTTTTGAAATCTGCATTAAATGGGCTTTGTTGACATATTTTTTGTTTGCAAGAAAAAACACCAGTTTAAGAATTACGGTAGCTTAAAACAAAAAATTGAGAGTTTCTATAGATTGAATTTTCATAAAATTTAAAATATTTTCGGAACTGTACTACTCAGCCGATGTTGTGTATTATAACACTATAGAACACTTAATTCCCTTTCATTTGACACCACACACTTGTATATAGGGTTCATTAAATCTTAGATTTTGAGGTTTATCTAATGCCGGTAGCTTCTTGGCATAATTATGCGTTTTTTACGAAACGCTCAAGGGTGTCAGCGCGACACCCTCTCTTATCTTGTTCAGTAGTGTCGAAATATTATGAAAATAAAAAAAAATCTTATGCGGACGCGAAAACACGGTACCACCCAAAATCTGCAGGACTAACAATTAAATAAAAATAAATAGGTAAGTATTTGTTTATTTTTCTCATCACTAATAAGAACTTCAGTCTAGTGGCAACTTTATGCTACACTTGGAGTTTCTATATTTGTGTGGGACTAGTGTCTGAAATAGGTTTCAGAAATAGAAAGCTGTGCCACAGGTCCACCCATAGACAATAGTTTTTCATATATTATTGTAACTTGATACACCTAGGCAATAATCTTAAGTATATAATTTCAGGTAAGCGAAACACAGTGTAAACTAAACTAGTGTAGGAATTGAAGTTCATAGATCGATTTCTCAGTGTAAATTCTATCAACTATGATGGGGTGGATAGATGGACACGCCTTTTCCGAATATCCACCTTAGAGTGGCTGTTTCAGGGTGGATAAACGGAATAAGCCGTCACCTGTTTGTGTCTCAGTGTGCGCTGAGCCTGGGCTCCGCTTAGAAGTAAAAGTCAAGCGGGCCACGTGCGCCCGCGCCGGAGAAAGTCGACCAATTCGCGGCAACTTCAATTACAAGTTGCCATTCGTGATTTTGTAATACCACCGACCGAACATAGAGCCATGTCAAACTTGCCAAGTTCAGTCTCCTAGGGTTAACTACAGGGAAATATTTTTAATGATCTCTTTTCCTTAAGGCCCCTTTGCACTTACCGACAACACCATTGCTGTGCATAATGACAATAATTTTCTTTCATCATTTTAAAAGTGCCATGTGCCAAATCCTACTCAAACTGTGAAAGTTTGTGGGTATGGACGTTTGTTCCTGAATCACGCAAAAACGGCTGAACAGATTTGGATGAAATTTGACACACAGATAGTTTATAGCCTGGATTAAAACATATGATACTTTTTATCCTGGTCAAAGGTTCCCTAGGGAACCTTTTCCTTTTCCACGGGAAGTCACGGGCTCCGCTAGTAAAGTATAAAAGTAAGACCGGACAAAATAACATAACACATCTCGCAATCTCAAAACTATACAATCGCACAATCCTTCTCATACAATACTCGTAAAATTATGATTAAAAGGTCAATGAGTGCAAAAAAGGCGTAATTTCCTAATAATTACGGCGCGTTACTCCGACCGCGACCACTTTGCACCAGAATTTTTGAACTTGAATTCACTTTCGAAACCACTGTGCGTTCTTTAGCTGGAATAATAACAGCTAAAGAGAAAGAAAATAGTTAAAAACTTATTTGTTTATATTATTCATGGCTATCTGTCTTTGTCAAACAAAAATAATTAGCAGGTATGTTTACTCGTAATTTTAACCCATTTGCTTTTTTCATGTTACTTCTAGAAAAGTATATGATCACGTTCGTACTGACAATAAACTAGTCTTGTATTACAAAAGACATTTTGTACTACTACCATTAAATTATCGTAAATAGTAGGACCTACTTACATTTTTTTGTCAGAACGAGGTACCTACAAAGATAACGGCTAGTTACAAAATAAGTGTAAGTAAAACAATAATGAAAATAACTAATTCACTATCGAGATGTAGTTTTTATGATAGCTTCAAACATTTTCGTTAGCTTACAAGCGATCTGTACCCTTAGCACGAACAGCTAACGAGAAAAAAACGCACGTAAAATTACTCGATAGAGAATTATATATGAAAATTTTAATTTCGCTATTTGACGGTAGATGGCGTTGTACAACTTTCCTTTTTAACTTTTATTTTTTTCGATAGCTGTTCGTGCTAAGGGTACAGTACCCTTAGCACGAACAGCTATCGAGGAAAAAAACGCACGTAAAATCTTTCGATAGTGCAATTTTGTATTGAAAATTCGTACAACGCCATCTACCCCCGAATAGCGAAACTAAAATTTCCATACAAAATTGCACTATCGAATGATTTTACGCGCGTTACTTTTGTCGACAGCTGTTCGTGCTAAGGGTACTGGAACCTAGCCAAAGTAACATTGGCAAATCTTCGTTATCGCTTCGCTTCCGAAACATGTATGGGATTGACATAAAGGTTTCGTTAACAATCGAATTTTAAAACGTCAAATCCATACATGTTTCGAAAGCGAAGCGATAACGAAAATTTGCAAATGTTGCTTTGGCTAGGGGGGCAAGCCTCATCTATAATAGTATAACGTTTAAAGCATAAAAGTTGCTCTATACGCTCGTTGACCGCGGTTACACAACCAATCTGAGAGCTTTTCACTTTTGGCGCACGAATTGTATACATTTTGTGTGCGCCATTTTCTCACAGCTGCGTGATGGCGAGGGCACGTACACATACACTTATTACAGAAAAAGAAAGTTCTGTGCCTTTAATTAGAGCTATTTGCTGATAAAAATAGTCATTGCAATTAATAAATTAATTATTGGGCAAGTAATTTAAGGGGGTTACTCCCGAAACACGAACGAGGTTTTGAGATCGAATTGGTATCGAATAAACGTCAAAAATCTGTTATTTTAGTACATTGAAAACGGGTGCCATGGTTTCAAATGCCCCTGGCTCTAAATCTTAGTAGGTATTTTGCTTTTTTAGTAAAAAATAAACACAAATGATAGAGAAATTAAGAATTGAAGATTGAAAATTAAAAAAAATCTTTTTTTACAAGATAATGTGACGAGAACAATTTTATTGACGTTAAATATGTTCACTCTAAGTCTGACTGAAGTCAGAACTAAAATAAAATAAGTATACAGTAAGCCAATATTTATTTCTCCAATCCTCTTCGCCAAGCTTATTTACCTTTTTCCAAGAATTCTTAAGAGGTCAATGATTAATTTTAACGTTAATCGTATTCAAGTGGGTCACACAAAACGGTATATTGCCTGGTTGCGGCGCGCGGGTTTCCTCCGGCCTCATGAACTTGACCCCGGATAAAACTGGCCTGACCTTCAGAATGGAGAAAATGCGTTAACTGTGCATACTTGCAGGTATGACTTAGCTTGATGGCGCAGTGGGTTAGCCCATTCACCCTACGATTGCGGAAGTTAAACAACTTTCGCAAGGGTCCGTCATGGGATGGGTGACCGAACATTTTATTATCTCGAGATCCTTCGTCCCGGCTGCAGCATTGGATCCACGTGGTGGGCTATGACCCAGCGTAAATAGTTTTTTAATTAATGATGGTAGCGTTAAGGGTTGTCCTCCATTATTATGTTGTCTGTGGTCGTATAAAATACGGAAATCGCTGCAAGTAACCGCACGGTCCTTCGTCAATCCACTTGACGCAGCTGGCAGGTGATTGCGGGTGACTCCGCCGCACGGCGCGCGTTCCATTGCCGCGCTATCTATCGCCGGCACGCTCACGCACCCACCGATCATGCGGTGGACGGGTAACTGTGCGACCGCTATACGCCGGCCGCAACAGTGCCGCGATTTGAATCCCGTTAAAAATCAATAATTCAAATGGTGACCTTGTTGGGATGCCGCTGCCCACCCGCTAACTAACACTGAGCATTCACATATTCATATCAATAATTTTTCACACACTTCCCATAAATTAACCGTCTAATAAATATTTTATGACTATCATCGAATGCAAGAGAATGTATTTATTTTCTTTTTACCCGACTGCAAAGAAAGGTTATGTGTTTCGCGCGTATCTTGTAAGTATGTTTGTATGTATGTATGTTTGTATGTTTGTATGTATGTATGTTTGTATGTAATATTCTTTATTACCTCATATCTTTCAAACGGCTGAACGGATTTCTATGATTAAGATATCGTTAGATTGGTCTTTTCAGCCCAAGTGTTCTTAAGAAGGTGGCGTTATAAAAAAACCAACATGGCGGCTGTACGGTGCTATTATACCTACGTAGTGAAAAAAAATTTTTTTTTTAGAATACTGCAATATGGGTGTCAAATTAAAGGGCATATTATAAGGATTTCAAAAAGGTATATCATGACCATAATATAATTATAAAAAAAACAATAAAATAAAAAAAGTAAATTATATTACGCAAATGCGAGCGGCCGCTATAAACATGTCAATGAGAAATTTATATTTTGTTTGTGTATGTTAGCCACATTCATGATGAAAAAATAGGCTATATCATCCCAAAATCCCTCGGGATCGAAGCCTCAGGCTATGCCGCAGGGCACGGCTAAGTTAATCAATAGATGGCGCTGTAGCCGAGTACATCGCGGTATGGTTTTGTATTCATCATCAATAGATTTCTAGTTGCATAGACCATATCAATAGATGGCGTTGTAGCCAAATACATCTCGGTATGGTTTAGCTCTCTGTAGATTATATAAGGTCTTTTGTGTTTATACTGAAAATAAAAAGATAATAATACAAGAATCGAAGAAACGATAACGAGAAATAAGAAGAAACGATTCTCGTTTATGGTCTTTATAACAATTAACAACTTTTTTAATTGATAATTATTTTAATACGATTCCATCTAGCTAGCTAGAGTACATTCATTATTTATTATACTAGATTCCATCTATCTAATTGGAATTGGAACGCGTGTTGCCTTACTTTACTTGCATTAATATTGAAAAAATATTAAAGAAGTAGATTTTGTTAGGTTTTGTAGGAAGCATACCTAGTTTAGTTAGGACTAAGGAATAGGGTGTTTAGGAATATCTTATTACTGAATTAGTGATTAATTACATTCTCTTTGATATCGATAAAATATTATTTAGAAAATTGGTAGCTTCTTGTATTGGTGTTCGGATTGAACCTTCTGCGTCTGAGTTTGATGGTTTACGCGGTAAAGGCAAGATCGAGCGACGTAATGCTACCTCTAATTTTATGCTGGGCGGTGACTGTGCATAAATTGCAAGGTACAACTTTAGACCGGGCAGTTGTCGATTTGAGCAGTCACCTATTTGCTAAAGGTCAAGCTTACGTGGCTTTAAGCAGAGTTCGATCTCTCGCAGGGCTTGCTGTCAGTTGTCTTGGCCCTAAAAAAATCTTATTTAAACCACACGATGAAAATTCTATTAAAGAATTAGACCGTCTACGTAATTTGTAAGGAGAATATAACTAAAAAGACGTAAATAAAAAACAACTAAATTAAAAAAAAATAAAAACCCGCCTGCCTAAAAACAGACAAGTCAACAGAAAAATAAAATAGAAAAACTAAAAAACCCACATGCATTAAAAAACAAGTCAACTGAAAAGATGGAAACAAGATAATATATAAAGGCAAACTTAAAAAATATTGATGGTAGTGTTTAGATTAAAGGCAAACTTAAAAAATATTGATGGTAGTGTTTAGATTAAAGGCAAACTTAAAACATATTGATGGTAGTGTTTAGAACTTTTGTTCAACATAATAACATGCAGTCGGAGGCATAGAATTGAATGATAAGTAAAATCATTCATAATGTCACTTTCTTTATGCATGCCTCCGACTGCATGTTATTATGTTGAACAAAAGTTCTAAACACTACCATCAATATGTTTTAAGTTTGCCTTTAATCTAAACACTACCATCAATATTTTTTAAGTTTGCCTTTAATCTAAACACTACCATCAATATTTTTTAAGTTTGCCTTTATATATTATCTTGTTTCCATCTTTTCAGTTGACTTGTTTTTTAATGCATGTGGGTTTTTTAGTTTTTCTATTTTATTTTTCTGTTGACTTGTCTGTTTTTAGGCAGGCGGGTTTTTATTTTTTTTTAATTTTTTATTAAGTATCTAATTTACCTAACCTTCCCTAACCGTGTGAATCTGTTATTAGCTTTTAAAGTTTATACTTTGTAATTTTAAGATAATTGTTGTGTAAGCTGATGATTCACCGAATAATAATAAAAAAACATTTAACAATCGTCGAAGCTTATGTACAATACATAAGCTTAACTTATTTAATTTTTTTCATGGCAATGTCGCTCATAGGAAATGGAAAAGATGAATGAGCAAAAAAACTTATATCAACTTAAAAAAATCATGTCTCTGGTTTCTTGATAAGGTAATAATATATTATACAGTTCGGAGACAAGACCGTGCTGGCATGTGATCACTTGGTTACGGCCTTAAATTGGCCGAGTCTGCAAAAGTGTGCTAATGTGCAAGTTTGCCGAAAAAGTGTCATTTTATGGGACTTTCTCCGTCAGTTCGGTGCTTTACTGGCGATTAAATTCGCTGGCAACCCTATTGGGACACCCAATTTAAAGTGACCTTATATCCTACTACTATTATTAAGGTCGTATTATTATACTTTTCCACAATATCAAAATATCCTTGCAGCTAAAATCGCTAGATTTTTAGTTTTTTGTATTTAAGATAGAAGAAGCATTTTTCAGCGTATTCTAATTATGTATTTTTTTTCAAAATTGTCTGTAATGGCTAAGATCAACCACCCATCATCAAGTATGGTGGGGTGGATAGATAAACACACGTGTTTTCCGAGTATCTAACCTTAGGGTGGCTGTTTCAGGGTGGATAAACGGAATAAGCCAATTATTCGTCCATTAAAATCGGCAAAAGAAACAAAAGCGGCGTTGAATCAACGCGTACAGTCGGCGACACGTCGGCGTGACCTACTGAACGAGTTCGTGTAGGCGGCGCGCGGCGCGGCGGGGGGCGCGGCGGCGGCGGCGACAAGTGCCCCGGGCTAGAAAGTTAACACATCTTTATAGAAATATTCATTAGGAATGGAGATTTATATCGACAATAGAAAAAAAACCGGCCAAGTGCTTGTCGGGCCACGCGCCGTAGGGTTCCGTAGTTACCTTATACCATACCATATTTAATACCACTATAATTTTGCGTCTGTAAAAATAACCTTGTTTTTCACAGTTTTTCACAATTATATCTCGTTCAAACCGATTTTCGTTGAAAGTTTTTATTAAAATATTTTTTTAGATTTTTCAGTCTCTTATTTCAAAAGTTAGAGGGGGGGGGGGGGACACACACATTTTACCACTTTGGTAGTGTTTCTTTCAAACGGTTGACTTTGAGAAAAAAATGTCTTAGGAACCTTAATGTCATTTTTAAAGACCTATCTATTGACACCCCGCACGTATTGGTATGAAGTTTTAATTTTTTTTCAGTTTCAGTTCCATGTATGGGGTTGTTGTCCCCCAGTTGCCCCCCCCCCTCCCCCTTAATCTTTTTTTTATTTTTATTTTTGTGTTAAAATCGTTAAGCGGTTAACAGAATACATCTACCTACTAAGTTTCAATTGTGTAATCCTAATACTTTTGGAATAAAATGGCTGTGACATACAGACGGACAGACATGACGAATCTATAAGGGTTCCGTTTTTTGCCATTTTGGCTACGGAACCCTAAAAATATAACCGACAAAAACTCGGCAGAAGTGAACTTACATAAAAACATATTGTTACTAAATTGTTACTTTACGTTACAAACGTGTAATTGCTAAAGTTAGAGCTTAATATATATAGTCTTCTAATTTTATATGTTTTTCTGCATACCATTTTCGTAGCAATGTAATGCGTTACGGATACCTAAAGTCATAGATTGTTAAAACAGGAACGTTCTTATTAAAAATCATTAGCTGTAAACAAAAATCTACTTTATATTTTGAGGAGCTCAATGGCGCAGTGGTTAAGCGCCTGACCCTGTTATTACGGAGGTTAAGCAGCAGCTTTCGCAAAGGTCGTTCATGGGATGGGTGACCAAAAATTTATTATCTCGAGCTCCTCCGTGCTTCGGAAGGCCGGCTGCATTTGCAGTCGTAAACACCCACCAATCCGCATTGGGACCGCGTGGTGGGTTATGGCCCGTCCTCCTCATAAGGAAGGCCTGTGCCTTAGCAGTGGGGACATCAAAAATGGCTGATGGACTACAAGAAATAAAAAAAACAATAACCAAAGTTTTATTTAAATACTTCTTTAATGACTATTATATACCGTAGTCATTTTGGGTCTAGGGCCAACTATTTATTTAATTTTGGTTTGTCAAGTGATTTCAGATTGTCTGCAATCTACTACTGCGCTCTGGCATTCTTCGAGAACATTTTGAACTAATTTGTAGAGCGATTTTATATTCAGCTCATATTAAGGCTCCGTTACGCGAAATCACTTGTCTCTGTCTTTTTCTTTATGTGTAAAGAGTATGGAAAATAACCTCACTTCTGCACTTTTTCGATGTTTTTCGTTGTTTTTTCATCATAATCTTTAGCACAATTATCTTTCTTAAAAAAAGGTTATTGGAGCAACTGCTCAGTACGTTAAAGTGTATTTTGATGTAGAATTCAATACGTTTCCGCTATTATTTACGCCAAAAATATGGCCCGCGACAAGCGCTTTTGATGATATTCTGATTTTTTTTTACAATCATCTGTGAGGTTTGTACGCTATTTAATACTTGATAATCTCTTTAGCTTGTCGTATGTTTTTTTTGTGGCTACAACTTTACGTTTTCTATATAAAAATTTACTGTTTTCCCGAGTAAGTATGTAATCTATGTTTGATTAGTTACTCTGTGGCGCGCACTGATAACAGTGCTCTGTGGTGACTGGTCTTTGGTGACACAAATGTCAAACGAGATTTTTTATATTTTTCTTTAACGTTAATTTTATTGATTTAGAAATAATTATTATGTAAAGTACGATAAGGGAAATAATAGCTTCAAATGTTGTTTCTCTTTTTCAGGTAAGTAGGAACTTAAATAAGCACTAACTGATTAGTTTAATTTGTCAGATGATACTCAACTTATAAAAAAATAAATCTCTTTTTCAGAGCAACTTTTTCTATTTATAATAGCGTAATAATAGTCATTAATACGAAGAGGAAAAAAAGATGAAATTAAAAATAGCTGATGGTCACGAAGAGGAATTACCAAAGACAATATGAAAGAAAGACGAAAATAGCCGAACAATCAATTTAATAATGTCGTAGTTGTTTAATTAATCCAGTTTGTAATTCCTTTATGTAACCGATTATGTGGTAAAAAGAGTTAAATCAAGCTCTAGATGCGGCCGGCGGCGCGGCTCATTATACAATACGCGTGTCGGTCGACCACTGACACATGACGCGCGACACGTATATCAGGTGTTATTGACAGTAATATACAAGGTGTTACAAAATAACCCCTAATGCCAAATATGGTAGATAGGGACCATCAAACTGAACAACTTTTACTATGGTACCAACTCTGAAATCGCGAAAAAAGTCATCTGTTTCATAAAAAAATGTATAATTACTTATATCAAAATGAATGAAACAGCTGATTTTTTTTCGCAATTTCTCAGAGTTGTTCAGTTTGATGGCACTTATCTACCATAATCGGCTTTTTGTAACACATTGTTTATATTTAGTTTGCTTTTACATACTTTTAGAATGTTAATAGAAAAGAAAATTATTAAGAAAAAAGTTATGCTTTTTATTCATATTCTTTCTGAGCCCAAATAACTCGTCCAGTTTCAGCATATTAAAAAACAAACCTAAAAAAACGTGTTAAATAGGGAATTGTTTATAGTAAACATTTCCAGCTTTTACCAGCCTCATAGTGATGGTCGCAGCAGCTCCCCGCCGTGTCACCACGCTTTCTTACGTTCAGTAATAG
The DNA here is from genome assembly GCA_950108535.1 of Agriphila straminella. Lineage (NCBI taxonomy): Eukaryota > Metazoa > Arthropoda > Insecta > Lepidoptera > Crambidae > Agriphila > Agriphila straminella. The sequence goes on along the minus strand of OX467303.1, from coordinate 624,724 downwards.
CGGTTCTGCGGTTGGCGGCTAAATGCTGTCATTACAATATTGTTTCTGCGACGATAACCTATCGTTCCTCTCTTGAACGGTAAGTTTCCGTGCCAGGGGAACCCACACCTTATGTCTCACACATAGAGCTCACGTCAATAGACAATTTTACGGGTAGCAATTCTGATGAATTAACATCGTGGGAATTTGGAAAGTAACGTTAATAAGATTAGTTGAATCCGCGCCGGCTGCTAACTGAGCGGAGGAATGAGTGGAGCCAGCCTACCCATGATTAGAGTAACTATTATGCAGACGAGTTTATTATGTGCTATTAAAGCACTTTAAATTTGATGAAACCAGCTCTAAAATTGTATATCATCACTTTAAAATAATGATAGATCTATAATTTAATACTATCACTACAAAAATTGTTTAAAAAACAAAAAACCGACTTCAAAAAACCTGCCTCTAAAAAAAGGAAGAAATAATATACAAATCATTAGATACGCATTATCATTGTTATATTAAAACACGTCAATTGAAGTCGGGTGGGGCTGGGGAACATCTTCCTTTTTTATTCTAAAAGCCCCACCCGACTTCAATTGACGTGTTTTAATATAACAATGATAATGCGTATCTAATGATTTGTATATTATTTCTTCCTTTTTTTAGAGGCAGGTTTTTTGAAGTCGGTTTTTTGTTTTTTAAACAATTTTTTAATTTTTTTATTTTTAGTGTAAGTACCTTCTGCATTAGGTAGTGTAGGTATATTATTTAGGTAGAAAAATCGGCTCGGCCAAACGTGAGATAATCGCGGAGAAACATACATACATACAAACTGAAACTTACCTCCTTTTTTTGAAGTCGGTTAAAAAGACTACTAGTACTACTACTAGAACGGTATCCCTTCCCCAACAAAAAAAATCATCTAATTCGGTTCATAAATAACAAAGTTGTCAAGTTAGTTGATTTAATATCATAGTATTTTCAGGATTACTTGTAAACTACTGAACCGATTTGAAAAAAAAATAAATGGGACCATCTCGCAAGCAAACTCAATCGAACAAAAAAAAAATATCTAAATCGGTCCATAAATGTCGAAGATACGCGCGAACAACGAAAAAAAAAAAAAAAAAAAAAAAAAAAAAAAAAAAAAACATACAATCGAATTGAGAACCTCCTCCTTTTGATGAAGTCGGTTAAAAATAATGGTTTGCACTTGTGTCCCAACTCCGTAACCATTTAGTTTCTGTCCAACCATGTCAGACTGACCACTGTTAAAATGAGAAGGCAAGGTGGTAACAACTTTAGTTGTCTGTTTACCAGCACTAAAGTTATAAAATTAATTTGTATGGTGCGAAACTGCGAAGTATTATTTTAAAGCTTAGCATATTTATAGTGGCAACCATTATTTTTATAGTTCATCCAAAAAAAATTGAAGCTAAACATTTTAGAGTGTGTTACATTATTTTTAAAGTGCATTTTTATTTCCCCGTTTATTAATGTATAAATTCAAGGCTTAGGCATTTATTATACTACTAATATATTTTTTTAGTTTGTGTGTGTGTGTGTGTGTCTTGACGCCTAAACGGCTGGACGGATTTATAACATTATTCTAGTCTTTTGTGTATTTATTGCAGTTAATTTTTAAATAATTCTTTTTTATTAGGGCACTCATCCTATGCCCCGGCTTCCAAGAATCGATTTTATTTATCTGCCTGCATAAAATACAATGGAAACAAAAATATAGGGAAAAAATAAATGCACTTTAAAAATAATGTAACACACTTTAAAATGTTTAGCTTCAAAATTTATTGAATGAACTATAAGATAATGGTTGCCACTATATAAATATGCTGAGCTTTAAAATTAATACTTTGCACTATACAATTTAATTGCTTAGCTTAAAAATTAATACTTTGCACCATTTTAACAGTGGTCAGCTGACATGGTTGGACAGAAACTAAATAGTTTCGGAGTTGGGACATAGTTACTGTTATAGTGCAAACCATTATTTTTGTAGTGATAATATTTAATTATAGATCTGTTATTATTTTAAAGTGCTGACAAAATTGTTATAGTGCAAACCATTATTTTAATAGTGATAGTATTAAATTATAGATCTATCATTATTTTAAAGTGATGATATACAATTTTATAGCTGGTTTCATCAAATTTAAAGTGCTATTAAATACATCCCCAAAAATATTAGAATGAAACAAGCACTTATGTCGTTTAATTTAGGTTAAAAAACCTATGAAAACAGACAGAAGTTAACAAACGCGGTACAAATCTATCTTGTTCTTAGTAAATCGTAGAAAGGAATGCTGCCCTTTTGAAAGTTGGTCAAACGCATTTCTAATTACATTTTTAATGACGTATCACTAAATATTCCCAGCGGCCGAGGAAACAATGGTCACGTTCACTTTTAACTGATTCCGTGGAAAGTCAGAGCTGACCCTGCGCCGCGCCGGCGGCTGACCGCTCTGACCGCTGACCGCGCGCGGAGATCGAAAGTACCGCGTGACTCGTGCGCAGGTGCTACCTACCTGTAACCTGGTCAACTGCTTCAGGATGATAATGTAGCGCTATTGTTGTTGCACGATCTATATAATGATCGATTAATCATTAATCAAATCGTGAAGCCATATTGTGTGAATCACATTATTGACCATCAGACTTTAGTTTTGTCTCCACTGCTGGGGCACAGGTCTTCCTTTTGTGTGGTGGATAAGGAGAGTGGGCCATAACCCACCACGCGGGCCCAATGCGGATTGGTGGGTGTTTACGACTGCAAATGCAGCCGGCCTTCCGAAGCACGGAGGAGCTCGAGATAATAAATTTTTGGTCACCCATCCCATGACCGACCCTTGCGAAACTTGCTTAACCTCCGCAATCGCTGGGCCAGGCGCTAAATCATTAGTCAAATCGTTACGGGATTTGTGTGACCCTCATTATTATCTAGTATGAATTATCAGATTTTACTTCAATAAAAACTTTTTCCGCGCAAATAAGAAAAGACGAATGAATGACAAAACAATTCTTTGATATGATAGGATACAAGGACCGGAACCGCTTACCGTTAAAGGGGTTTTTGGTTGGGTATAATTTCAGACTTGTTTTCAAAAACCCTATCAATACGGTAACCCTATCAATACGGTAACCCTATCAATACGGTAACCCTATCAATACGGTAACTCTATCAATACGGTAACTCTATCAATACGGTAACCCTATCAATACGGTAACTCTATCGAAAGGGTAACCCAAGTAAGCACTTACCGAATACGAAAACCCTATCGAGGAAACCCCATGAAGGCTTTATGAAGGGGTTTTAAAACGTGTTCAAGCAATTTATACCTAGTTCCACCTGGGCCGAAGGACCAGAACCGTTTAAAGTGGTTTTGATTGGGTATTTCATGAACCGCTTACCGTTAAAAGGGTTTTTGATTGGGTATTTCATAGACTTGTTTTCAAAACCCCTATCAATAAGCATAACGTCGACTAACCCTATCGAAAGGGAAACCCTATCATTTGGTAAGTTTTTTAATAAGGTTTCCCAGGGGTTTTCTGTCCCTGATAGGATATCGATACGTAATATTTTGTTATGTAGTATTTAATGTATATGTAGTGGATATCGATTTATACCGATCGAAAAAGTTCTAGCAAATACTGAAAAAAAATCAAGATTTAAAAAATAATCCGTTATGCTGACTCTTCACATCGCTATTCGGTATTTTTTTCGGCTTTGTTTGCTAATATTCGTGATGAACTCCAAGTAGACACGATCACGCGATCACGAGTAGACACGATCACGCCGTCCACTCATTGTCATCAATACGAATTATCGTGTATTTACGTATTTGTCTCAGTCGGGAAAAAAGGCGAATAATAGCCGTGTCCCGCCTGCATTACTCCACTAAACCCGAAGATCTCGTAGAGTAGGTACATCCGAATCAAGTCCAAATATACTCTGAGGGTCAAACGGTTGGAGTCCCGCCACAATGTGAACTTCAACTCATTCGTGGTGAGGGCACCGACCGAACATCTGAAGACCTTCATGAATGATGATTTTTGGCCGAAGGGTGTCCGTCGATTCTGCGGCCGGTCACCGGACACTGCGTTGCGCAACACGTCGCCGTCAATACGTGATAAAGTGTAAATATAAGATTGTTTTATATTATGTATGTATGTTAGTCTTTAAGGTATTTATTGTATGGCCATTGATGCCTGAAATAAATGGTTAAAAAAATAGACGAATAGAGTCACTATCACATCGTCGTATCGTAAACACGAATTGATATTTGAAGTGCCAGCATATTAGAAGTTTTATATTTAAATATCCCGAATACTAAACAAAAAAGTTGGAGAGTTAAATGTAAAAAGGATAAAAAATATAAAGTTGGTTAATGGTTATCAATTTAATTAATAATATTATATTTTATACATTGGTAAAATATTTTACATAATTACCTAATAGTAACATTGACTATCGTTTTGTAATTGTCTACTTCCTTACGCACAGAACAATGATTCAATTTTAATGTACATACCTTCGCGGAAATTGTAAGAATTATTGTGATGACTTCCTCGAGAACACGTATCATAACGAACGTCCCATTTCGTTTGGAGACCGTGATATCGATGTTTCGCTTTCTCGTTCGTGTCGATCGCAGATCACGGCTCGTTACAAATTTGGCTGTTTCACGGCGACGACGGCATTCGGCACGCAGCGCGGGCTCCGAACACCACTTTCCAACGAGGGAATGCGACCTTATCTAACTGAGAGATACTTTTTAAACAAACATCCCTTTACTAATGCCATCATTTGTCATCCACTTTGTGGTCCGATCGGTAGGACAACAGTCAAAAGGAAATACTTTGAAACCATTAGTATAGATATTTTAAAAGGTTTTCGTCTAGTAGGTATCACTCCAGTAAAATATGGTTAGGACAATTTTAGATAGGTAACTGAACACGTAATTAGTGCATGACATAGGTATGCACTTCTTTTTAAGTATATTTGATAAGACAACAGCAAATCATAACCAAAGAGCATTACAAAATCACATCTTTTAAAAACAAGGATGCGATTCGAAATAAAATTAGTGTCGTGGTAGCACAATTAAGTAGGTTATTAAGTGACGCCTGCAAAATACAGATGAAATGTACAGTGTCTTTGATGGATGCTACCTAAATATAGTTTGTTAACCCGGCGGGAAAGTAAATCCTAATCTAAGAGGTGCTTGGGACTTTCATAAACGTTAAAGCACTCGTTATAAATAAAGACGTTGTTTAAATGCAATGCATCTGGAAACGTAACCTAAAGCGAGAGACAAAGCACAGTGATAAAGACGTCGATCATGAGCAGCACGGCGGCGGCGACGCCGAGCACCACCTTGGTGAGCACCTGCCGGCGCAGCGGCACGCCCGCCGCGACCAGCAGCTCCGCCACCGCGCGCGTGAGCGCGTTCGACGTGCTCCAGCGCCGGTAGATCACCGACGCGTTCAGCGCCAGCAGCACCGCGCCCGTCGCGCAGATGTACACCTGCACATCACACACTATTACCATTATTGATTACTAATAGTGGGGTAACTCGGCCGTGTTGATAGAAATATGAAAACATAATACTGAGAAGCCCCGATATCTTATTGCTATTATTATCCTAGTCGTTGTTCAAAGATTTTTCCACCCAATTAATTTCAAATAAACCACTTTGTATTCCGCAGCATCTCACAACAAACTTAGCCAACGAATCGAATAACAGTCTAACAGACCAAGACAAAAACATGACGTGTGATTATCTATCCGGATGGCTATGATAACGAGTGGATGGCTCACTGCACACGCGCACCGCGTGTGCGCACTCTCCGGGGACGCAGCCCGAGTGCAATGAATGAAATAAACAGTCCATGTTCTTTACTTGCTCCATTTTTACGAATAGCCTATTTATCAAAGACGGAGAAATGTAGGAAAAAATATTTAAGTCGATCGTTATGAGGAAGCTTAGCTTAGGTAGTTGTAACTATTGGAAGCTTAGCTCCTGCTGAATTTGGCTAGCTGTAACATGGCAGTTTGATCTAATCGGAGTAGATACCTGAAAAGCATTCTGTTCGCCGAACTGTCGGCAGGCCTTGATGGCGAGGCCCACCATGGCGATGACGTAGGTGACGAGCACGCCGCCCGACACCGTCTGCTCCCAGACGAAGGCGCGCACCGACCGCACGTGGATGCTCAGCAGCACCACCAGCACCGACACCGCCACCACACGCAGCACCAGAAGGGGACGTTGAATATCCTTCTTCTCCAACAGATTCAATTTTTCAAACATTTGAAGTCAGCACAGGACGACGCGAACTCGATTCCATACCGATGGTCAAGTTGTTTCGTATTAAAGAGGTTTAAAAACTGTAAACGAAAAATAAAGATCTTAAATGTTTTCTTACTATCAACCGGTGACATGTTGGTGACATGACCATAGATGATGATTAGATTATTTGTAGGATCTTTGGTTTGGTGTCTTTGGATATAAATACTTTAGCTTCGATATCAATAATAGCGCAGAATAAAAAAATACATTAATAACGGAACTAGATTCGAGAAGGATTCAGTACTACATACACTGAGCATAATATTCACTATTACACCCTCTGCTGGGCAAAGGCGTGCCCCAACACATTATCAGTGATAAAGAAGTTATAACACTCATCATTTATTTTATTAATTTATCACAAGTGTTTTTTCCCTGCAGGCTATGCGTCAGCGTCGGCCGTTTGTGGGTTCCCGGGCGCGCCTGCGCACTGTCGTGTGTCGTTCTCGGACGAAGAGCCGCGCGAGGGCACCGTGGTGACGTACACCTGCGAGCCCGGCTTCGAGCTGCTGGGGCCCGCGCGCCGCGTCTGCGGGCCCGCCGGCCGCTGGACGCCCGACGGAATACCCTTCTGCGGTGAGTCATCAACTACCTACCTACCAATCAATTTATTTTTAAAATGCGATTACTACGCATACCAAAACGCATAAATGTTAAAGTCTCTTTGATATTTTTTACATTTGATTTTTTTTCCGACATTTTGGCAACTTTTTATGGGCCATCCGTGAATACTAAAAATTCATAGCTTTCATTAACTTCCGAAAAAGGTGGGTACCCACTGATTGATAACATAGAATACCGGTTGGATCCTCAGCTGGGCCATTTTACAAAAACTAACTTTTCGGGTGTTTTGGTATCATCTTAAAACTCTATCAAAACTAAAGCTTCCTATTACCTACATAAACAATGTAAAAACATTTAGATCACCCACCATACAAAATGACCAATTAATCGCCCGTTCACATCTGTCGTGATGGCGGCCATTACTGCGCAGACGCAGGCCGCAGGAAGGAAGCCATGGAAGACCCACTTCCGGGTCTCAATCTTGTGTAACTTAGCGATTAACCTGAGAGATTATAATATCCGCTAGCTGTTATTTAAATGAACACAACTTTATTTAGGAATTAGGAAAACACAAAGTTCTTCACTTCTATTGCGCCTAGTTCTACTTTATACTTACAATAAGTACATTCCTAAATCCCGGTGAAAAACCAGTGAAGATATTTTATTACAGCAATCTAATGTTGTTTTATTGTTATTAACTTTTTTCGAATAAAGCGAACTTTTAGCACAGTTTTGAGGTATCATTTTGACCATCTGTCGCATGTTTCGTTGCATTACGAAATATGTGAAATGAGTCACTAACTACTTTCTTTAGAAAATAACCACACAGAACAACAGTTTCTTTGAAACTGTGTCGCAAATGAGTCAGGCGTATGGCTGTGTAGGGATTTGTAGCTTATACGGAAAGTAGGAATTAATTTCGTATTTAGATTTGTAGGTAAACTGTGTCTTGCATTGCACGGTGTGACGACTCGACATAATTGAGAAAATTGACGTGTCAGTGACAAACAATTTATCTTTTTTTTCTCGTTTGTATGGTCTAAGACTCAGTGGTGGAATTACTAAGGTTGCCGGTAGAGATATACATACAAGCTTTTGTTTAGTTTCACCTGTCCGGTGTTTGTTTGTTTGTCTGTCTGTAATCAAATCTTGTCCGTCCTCAGAGCCCCTTATTAGGTACTAGTAAGCTGTAATTTGTTATATTCATCACGCCGAAAAAGTGGTGAAATAAAATTTTGATAATTACATATTTTTAGTGCCGCACGCAACTGATACATAAAGAATCTTGTTCCTACCAGTCTTTTTGTTAGCCAGATTACCGAAAAAAATGTTATGCGGTATTATAGGTACATGAAATTGTACCTACTTCATCAAATCATCATTCGTGTGATTTTACTACGAAAGCTCGTTAGTATGATATTATGATAGCGCCGCGACCACTTCAATTCATTTGAAAACATTTCATAATTGCACGGTGTACTTCCTGGTAATAGCTGTAAAATTACAGGCAAACAACAGCAATAAACAAATTGATTTTTGTGTTGCTTTATCCGTTTTAATCTTTTTTATTAGATAGGTACGTTTTGCAATTTGTTTTCGATAAGGATTCAGAACGAAAAAAAAAAATGCTGCTAGTGCTCAAAGAAAGATTTGTAATGTTTAAGGAGAAGATTTTTTTCGAATACTACTGGTTCAGCAGATTCAGGTCTTGTAATTTTGATGATTTAAGACGTTCCTCGCTGTGTGGCACATTTATAATTTTTAGTACAAAACGCCGCAAACTTTTTTGACTGCCTAAGTGACTAATATTAATAGCTTAGATAGATAGATAAAGTTTCATTCATAAACCACTACAACACACAACAACAACAGGAACACTAGAGAAAATGCAAAAAAATGTGATAACTTAAAAACTAAACACATTGTCAAATCATTGTAAATTTATGCCAAATTTCAAGTCAATCGGGCCAAGGAATCGCGTTCTCCCATACAAACATTGCCACCCTGTTTCACCCCCTTAGGGATTGAATTTCGCAAAATCCCGTCTTAGTGAGCACCTACACCCTAAAAGGAACCCCCATGCAAAATTTGAGACTCCAAGCACTTGTAGTTTCTGAGATTTCGTGATACAGAAGCGCGTCTTACTCTAAGGTCGCAAGCAATAACACAAAACAAAAGAGTGTAGATGAAGATGATGATGCTTGTCCATCAGCCATTTTTGATGTCCCCACTGCTAGGGCACAGGCCTTCCTTATGGGTGGTAAGGAGGATGGGCCATAACCCACCACGCGGGCCCAATGCGGATTGGTGGGTGTTAACGACTGCAAATGCAGCCGGGACCAACGGCTTAACGTGCCTTCCGAAGCACGGAGGAGCTCGAGATAATAAATTTTTGGTCACCCATCCCATGACCGACCCTTGCGAACATTGCTTAACTTCCGCAATCGCTGGGCCAGGCGCTAAACCACTGCGCCACCGTGCTCCTCCTGATGATGCTTAGATAGACACAGTGAAGATTCTATAATAACTTGAAGTGGTACAAATTGCAATTTGTAATCGGGCCGCATCTCGATCGCTGGGCTGGCGTGTCGTCCGTCGACCTCCGCTGCGGCCCACTTGCGGCCGGACACCTGTGCTGTGCCACCCAAAGCCATCGCCATCACCACTCAGTAGGACAACTACACAGGGACCCAAGTCTTCTATTGTTGACGTCATAATCGTGTTTTAATTGTGTTTGAATGTTAATGCTTTTGACACAGTTTTTTTTTCTCAAACATGAAGTTAATCTGTTTCGGTTTTGGGTTTAAGAAACAAGAAGTGTTTCAAAAAGCATTAACATACAAACACAATTGAAACAGATTATGACGTTAACAATAGCAGATTTGGGCCCCAGATTATTATTAAGTAGGATATTATAAAGTCCAAATATTACAATTTTAGATTTAAATACCAGATTTTAAAGTTACAGAACAACTCCACAGATTGTTAAGTTACTAATAGGACTTTTCTGTGCATAGCATGGGAGACGAGTGGTCACTTACGCCCAAATACGAGATTAAATAGCCGAGTTTAAACTAGTTGATTTCTTATTTGACAGACACTGAATCCAATGTCTGCCAATACCAATAAGTCAATAACTATTAAAATAATTGTATTAAGTATACTTAGAAAATCATAAAACCATTCCCATACCTACCTAAAAACATAAATTACATAAAAATCTATATTTTAATACATGCAAATAGATTTTGTACGGTCAGCAACGAAAATTGTTTAAAACTTTAGTACTTTGTCATAGTAACTTTTCCGACTAAAGTTTCAAACCGTGAGACACCTGTTAAAAAAGTTGATGTGACAAAGTACCAAAGCGTTAAGCGACTTTCATTGCTGACTGTACATTTATGTCTTGCTTTTCACATTGGGTATGGATAATGGTTTTCTCATTTTATTGACTTCAATAACTGTTTCTGAAATAAGCAATCAACATTGATAGTTTAATTATGCCTTGATTTAGGTTTACAGCTACCTAATATAAAAGCTACTGGCCAGCATTCTACTATGCGCACCGGAGTTATTATAATAACAGAATAATTAAATAGAGCCAATAGTGACCGACATTCGATCCCGTTACGCGCACCTCGCGCGCCAACCACGGCCAAGGTAACTTGACTTGAATGCAATAGTCACATCTCTTTCTTGGCTTGATAGTCATTCAGAAATCGGGCATCTCTTAGGCGGCCATTACACGCTCATGCAAGCGTCAGTCAAAGTCCATCAGTCATGAATTACGTTTGACTGATTGACTCATGGAAAGAAGAAATCAGTCACTACATTACACGGTAGGTTTATCGTCAGCCACGGCCGTGACTGTGGTTAAACTGACAGCAAAACCTACCGTGTAATGGCTGCCTTAAAAGGACGGGGGGACAGTCCCCACATACGTCAGTTGTCCCTAATACAGTAAAGCGTTTGGCGCTGACGCATCATCCCGTATATATTTCCTCATATTTTCTGACTCATCCCAATACATGTTTTAATTTCTCTACCAGAGAAAATTTCATTTTTCGAAAACTTTTTACGCAATTGGAGAAACATAAGTAACAGTTTTATAATAAAATATTGAATCACAAGATCAAATTAAAAACTCATCTCAATCAAATCAGATCAAATCAAATCGGATCAAATTTAATACTGTGGGCTTTTACATCCATCAGTAATCGAGTGCATCCTATTTTATAATTAATCTAGATTATAATAATTTTATCAACTTAATAAACATAAAAAAGTAAAAAAAAACGTTGTAGGTACAAGTGTACCTACAACATATATGGTTTTACATTTTTGTCTATTACTTAATTAATTTCCATAGCTAACTTCGATCCGAATCCATATATGTTCATTAATATACATGAGAATTGGGAATATTGTGTATTACCACGTATTACAGTAATCGAGTAGTAAAGTAAAGGCGGTGAGATCATGGGACCGGCTCACAATGGTTCCCGACGTTTCTTCTCGTGAGAATAGTTTTCTAGAAGAGAGTAAAAGTCGGTCAGAGCGCGTGTTTCTACCCGCAGTTTCCCTGTGTTCAACTGACGACATCGAGACAAGTTATAGAACCTACCAATAACACCTGAACTTTTCAACGCTTGACACTGGAAAAATTACTTAAAAGAGGAAAGTAGATTGCCCAAACTAAAATAAGATGAAGAACACACCTTTGACACTTTTGATAAAATGGGTAGGTATAGTGTACCCTAATTTTTTAATAATAATAATAATAATCTTTATTTCACCTTTTTACAAAAAAAATTTAGTACAGTTTTATTTATCCTACTTATTCTAATTACAGAAAATGTTACAGCTGGTACGTTATACTGGGAAAACCCGTGTCATAAGTACCAGCAACCTTCCATTTGCACTAATTGATTAGAATTTTTAAGATAAATTACACTGGTAACGTTAAAAAGGAAACAATTTAGGGTAAGTTAACGTTTAAGATGTTGCTAATCTAGTTTATAAGTACACTTAATATCAAACGCAAATTGCATACCATTTATACCACCATCATTTGCTTTATATTATTACTAAATATAGATTTATTTTTGTTGTTGTAGATAGATAGTCTTAGTTTTAGTTTATAATATCTATTTGATTGAATCAGGCGTCACTTGGCGGAAGTCCCAAACCATTTTGAAAAAAGAAATATATGTAGCTTACTTCCGCAAACAAAATATGCAAGATGCACCGCCCGCCCGCCCGCAAAAATATGCAGCACACCACAAAATATAAGTGCACAATACCTGCATTTAGCAAGACAGCAACACACCTTGCACCTTCACCAATTAGGCTACTCTACACGTGTTTCGCCCCAACCCGGAGCATCCTCAGGAGTTAGATCGTGCGTAAACCAACACCGAATGAGCAACTACGCCCTCCGACACCGTATTTATTGTCACTTCCTCCCCACTGCGCATCGAGTGACTGACAGTGACAACGTTTGAAGAATGTTGCCAGTTTCAAATAAAAAAGAAAAAAGAAAGAAAACATGTTTTTTAATTTAAATTACCTACAAATAAATTGATATACATTAAATAATGTGTTTTATTAATAAGATACTTATTTTTAAGAATTATTATTATTTGAGAAAATACGCAGCAATGGCGAGGAAGAGACGTCAAGTTGATTGTTAAGTATGGTTCCATCAACATTGTGTTTGATAATTTCTAGGTTTTCCAACACGTTCAGTCGTAGACCTTTACTACAAGTATGTAAAACATATATATATAAGATATATAAGTTATCATGTAACCAATGTAATTCAGTATACGTTGGTCAAACTGGCCGTAGTTTTGATATACGTTATAAAGAACATATTTCCGCCTATAGGAATGGCCGACCGGAACGATCTCATTTCGCGGAACATTTATTAAATACCGGACATCAATTATCTGATGGCCATTCCTATGAGGTTTTACATACTTGTAGTAAAGGTCTACGACTGAACGTGTTGGAAAACCTAGAAATTATCAAACACAATGTTGATGCTCATTCGGTGTTGGTTTACGCACGATCTAACTCCTGAGGATGCTCCGGGTTGGGGCGAAACACGTGTAGAGTAGCCTAATTGGTGAAGGTGCAAGGTGTGTTGCTGTCTTACTAAATGCAGGTATTGTGCACTTATATTTTGTGGTGTGCTGCATATTTTTGCGGGCGGGCGGGCGGTGCATCTTGCATATTTTGTTTGCGGAAGTAAGCTACATATATTTCTTTTTTCAAAATGTTTATAATATCTGTTTTTAGTTTGATTTAGTTGTAAGTAGTAGTTTTGTTTCATTTCAGCTTTAAATATCTAGGTTTTAGTTTATAATAGGTATTTGTTTTTAGTTTTATTTAGTTATAAGTAGTAAACTTTCTGTTTCGTCATAATTAAGACTAAGTAGCCATTTAGTTACTGTTTGTTTGCAGTGATATTTATTTAATTTGTGTATCGATAATATTTTATTAATTTTGTTGTACAGAAATGCTCCAAGAAAGTAGTAGAAGCCTTTGCTAAAGGTGGTCTTAGTTGCTCTTAGTATAGCCACTAGTGGTCTTCGCTTGTCACTTTGTTGTGGGTGTAGGTTACCACTAGAGGAGTGTTGTTTTAATATTATCTGCAGTATAAACAGTTGTCGAACCGTCAGGACCTCACAGATTGTATATAGGTCTGAAGTAGGGTAACGAAAGGGTTTAAATTTTATCACTTTTAGCACTGCTCGCTGTGCACGCTCTAATTTTAGCATATTTGTTTTCGATGTACCCCCCCATACCAAGATACAGTAGCTTAAGACGGACTGGCAAAGGGCAAAGTATACCATCCTTATGACCTTGTCATCCGCAACGTGTCGAAGGTTTTTAAAAATGTATATGAGTTTGCGAATTCTGGATGTCATAATATCAATGTGGGGAGAAAACGACAACCTCTCATCTAGGGTGATACCTAGGTATTTAATAGACGTGGACCTAGAGAGCTTAGGACAGACACATTGTTGATTAGCGCTGCCATCATGCGCATGAGGATATCTATGTGCAACAATAGACTGCTCAGCTAATGGTGGTATGGAACGCAAGTAAAACGTCATATACTTGGTCTTGTCTACATTTAAAGTTAGGGTGTTGTCTCTTAGCCATTCTGAAACTCCGTCAAAGCTAGTTTGAGCAAAATGAAATGCGTCGCTCCAAGTTTCAGCCACAGTCACGAGCACGGTATCATCGGCAAAAGCAATTAAATTCGTGTTTTGCAGATTGATTTTACACATATCATTAACATATGCAAGAAACAATGTTGGTCCTAGGACACTGCCCTGAGGTACGCCATACTCAATAGGTAGTTTGTCACTAATGAGGTCACCAATTTTGACACATTGTGTTCTATTCTGCAGGTAGCTCTGGAACAGTTTTAATTGGTTTCCTCTTACTCCCAGCGATTCCAGTTTGTCCAAAAGCTTAGGGATCGAGACCGTGTCAAATGCTTTTGCTAGGTCAAGGAAGGTAGCAATGACTTTCTTCCCTTTGTCCAAAGACTCGACCAATTGATTAGTCAGGTCATGAACGGCGTCACTGGTAGACCTCTTCTCACGGAAACCATATTGGTTACCATGAAGAAGGTTATTTGATTCTAGGTGATTCTTTAAACTGCCGTTCATGATCTTTTCCAATATTTTAGATAAGGAAGTCAGAACAGAAATTGGGCGGTAATTACTGACACGGTCTTTCTCCCCAGCCTTGTACACAGGATGTACTAGTGCCACTTTAAATAGTTCTGGAAATTCACCAGTAGCAATACACAAATTAAAAATATGTGCAAGCGGCTTAGCTATTAGGTAGGCATACTGCTTAAGAAACCTTGTTGAAATTCCATCATTGCCAACTGCAGAGTCGGTACGTAGAGAAGCAATGATACTGATGACTTCAGCCTCATCCGTTTCCAGAAGGACAAAAGATCTGCAGATATGATCTTTGTTACTTTTGACACTTGGTGTTATATTTTTGAACTCACTAGCCAACACTTTGCCAACACTCACAAAATACTCGTTTGTTTCGTTTATAGAGGTCTGTGGAGTAGTTTTTATAAGTTCAGCAGCTGAGTTGTTGGTTTTCTTTGAACATGTAACTTCTGTAATGGCCTCCCAAAGCTTTTTATTATTACATCCAGCATTCTGTATCTTTTTTCTATCATACTCCCGCTTTAAATTCTTAAGTAGATTACCACAGTAGTTGCGATATCGCTTATAGGTTGTTTTTAGAATTTCGTTATTAGGTGTTTGTTTTAGCCGTTTGTGCATGCGATCACGATTCCTTATACATCGCAGTAAACCTGGAGTAATCCAAGGCTTAATGATTCTGAGACGATGTGGCACCGTAAGTTGGGAAGTGCAGATTGTGATCGCTCTGTTGATCGAGTCCATAAAGTATTTTAATGCAACATTTGGGTTAGAATAGTTGAAAATTGGTTCAAAATCTATATTTTCCATCAATTCTGTAAGTTTAGTATAGTCTATTTTTGATTTTATCTTATGCAAATTAGGCTTAGCAATTTTACTCAGAGAAAGGATCACAGCCTGATGATCTGTTATTGTAGTTTCTAAGACTACTGTTGTAGCATTGAGTCTTGTTTTTAATATGACGTGATCCAGTGACGATTTACCCCTAGTTGGATAATTGTGAGCTGGGAGAAGTCCATGTATAGCTGCAAGGTTTAAATAGTCAGATGTTCTAGTATCAGAATTGTTCTCAGCTATATCTATATTGATATCGCCGACAACAGCAATCGTTCCAAAGTGAGAGTACATCATCAAGACACGATCAAGAGAGCACAGAAAATTTGAAGCATCTCTAAAGGAAGGAGATCTATATATAGCTAAAATACATATATCAGTACCTATCTGTACAAGCAGACAACTGGCATCAACGAAGGCAGGTTCCATTACTTTTATGTTTGGGAGATATTTATTAATATATACCACAACGCCATCGTTTTGGTTCAAAATCTTACTTGTGGAATATTGGTCGTACTTGTGGAATAATTATACAACGTGTTACAAAAATTGCCCCTAATGCAGATTTAGGGACCATCAAACTGAACAACTTTTAATGAGACCAACTCTGAAATCGTGAAAAAAACAGCTGTTTCATACATTTTGATATTTTCGTTATTAATTTTTGTATGAAACAGCAGATTTTTTTTTCGCAATTGTCCCGTAGTAAAAGTTATTATATTAGGCATTTTGTAACACATTGTACACATAGATAATAAAAATTAAATTGTAAGATCTGTATTATTTTTGTAATAAATAAACTTTATTAAAAAATAGACTGATAAACAGCATTTGGCGATGAAAATACGTTTATTATTTCAGATACAAAAAATTGCCTAATTTATAGCTCTTCGAGTTGAATGAATTATTCACTATTTTGCTGAAAGATAAGTAGGTAACTTAATTTAGTTGCCAAATAATAAGTGCCATTAGCACACTCGCTGACAGTTACGACGATGCACGAATCACTTGTAATAGTAATTAGCATCACATGTCATGTCACAAAGGCGCGGCTTAAGAGCTTTCTCTGACGAGATGACAAACTTGAGCGACGTCACTTTCGTTTTCGCCGCAGCACCTGCGCCGGCGCAGTAACGGGCCATTGTAATGCAACTGGGACACAATCAAACGTAATAGATAAAGCGGATATTATATTGTATACTTTATACAAAGCCGGCACGGCGCGACTTCACTATCGTGCGCTGTAAGTTTGTACGTGGGGAACTCTGAAAGTTTTGAGCAACTCATAAATAAAACAATTATCAATACTAATTATAAACTTAAATAATAAACTTATATATTTTTGCGTGTCACAGTATTCTCCATTACCTTTGTAAATTTGTTGAAATCGTTCCAACCTTTTTTTTACATAAGCATCTCTCACCCTGAATTTTTTCCGCGTTAATATTTGCTACCGGCGACGAACTTCGCATTGGATAAAAAACAAATGACTCGCGACTTCCGGTAAATTTTTGTTCTTATGTTTAAAAAACATAAATTTCCAATATTTGTGAGTTGCAGGCAAAACTTTCAGAGCATATTTCGAAATTCAACCCCTAAAGGGGGCTCAAAGTGTGAATGGAAAAATAGACATTTCGACTTGACTTCGTAGGAGTATGTACATACTTCTTTAAACAAATAAACAAACACGTATTTCGTGAATTTCCGAAAATCAACCCCTTAAGGGGTAAATGGCTTAAAACAGCCAAAATATCGATATGGATGTCGTTAATGAGGTTTTATGGGATGTTGATTGCAAAAAATTATTTTAAAGTCCAACACGTTGACATGATTCAACTCCTAAAGGAGTGAAATGTGGGTTCAAATTTTAAATGGTCATTACTATCTGGAAACTTCATAAGAGTATTTCTTCAAACAAATAAGCAAATATTTATTTCGTGGTTTTCCGAAACTCAACCCTTTAGTTTAGGGGATAAATGGGTACCTTTATGGCCTGTTGATTGCGAAAATTGAATTTATTTTGAATTGAATTGAATTTAACACGATGGACATGAAATGGGGGTCCAACTCCAAAGTATTTATAGTAAGACAATAAAACGGGAAAGGAACGGGAACGAATAAGATTGCGATATGGATATCCTACTAATATTTAAGTACATAATAATATTATAAATGTGAAAGTTTGGAAGTTTAGATGTTTGTTACTCAATTACGCAAAAACGACTGAACCTAGATACAGAGAAACAAAGGATACTTTTTTTTCTTGTCAGAGATTTTCCGAACGTCCACCCACGCGCGGATGAAGTCGCGGGCGATAGCTACTGGATCTATAAATGGCATCATAATAATCAAAAATAATTTATTCAGTCTACCTAGGCTGTTACAAGCACTTGTGAATGTCAAAGAAGCTACGCCATCGGTTCGCAAACCCTGAGCGGGAGACCTATTGTAACGAGAAGAACCGGCGAGAAACTCGTCAAGGGCTGCTTTTTTCTCCCTGTGATGACTTTATTTTACTTTAAATCACCAAAATGTTATGTTCAAAACGGTCAATGTGAGTTAAGTAGTAAGTAACCGGTATTAGAAACGTGTTTGGATACGTTACCTCGTTACTTGGAATAACATAAATACCAAGCTATTGTTACCATTATGGTCGAAGAACAAGCACCCACCAGCTTTGTTTCGTCTAACCTACATTCTGGCGGTACCACCAGGTATTTTTTATTCTGCGGTACATATCAGGCCCCTGCAGCCCATTAGTATTCACTACGGGGTCTGGGCGACCGCAGTGGCCCAGTTGACCCACTGGCCACAAAATGTGCTCATTGTGTATTAATGTCAAACATTATGCGGTCAAGATGACCAGGGGTGATTGGGAGCCGAGAACTATTATGTATTCTGTGGCTAGGGAACATGCATCAATTTTTTTTGTATCAAATCAAAAGTATAATGCGTGAGAAAATCAACTGTAATATTAAAACTTTTCTCTTGCGTTTTTTCTTTCGTGATATAGTCACTTGAAGTTAGCGCGCAGCAGCATCCGCCGAAAACACTCTATACAAAACGATTAACATTTGTGACGTCACTTATGCCACGTTTCTGGCGCATATAATTTTCAAATATCTCCCTAAATGTTGCGTTTAAGTACATATGTGTCATACAATAGTAAATTGTTATACGAGGGTCAAAAGGAATTGATGACTTTTACCCGTGTTAAACACTCTACTTTTCATTTCGAATTTCAGGAACGTAAAAACTGTCTTAGTTATTCCAAAATGTTTATTAATAAAAACATGTACCTTCTTAGTAACTACATTGGTAGACCTTATAATTATTACCTATACCAACTTACCTTTAAAAACCTAGAAAAATTAAAACAATTTGTGAAATTTAAAGTTAAATTCTTGCTTGGAATATTTACAGTTTGATATAAATTATTATGATGACAGATTTGGCTTTGTTGGATGCCTGTAAAAGTTGGAGATATTCTTTGGTCTTTCATAAGACGTTAAGTCCATGGCAGAGACTCTCCTGAAGTAGTTGTTTCCTGTAGGCGAATTACAGCGTAGTTTTATTGTTTCTTTTATTTTATTTGAACTTTTAGTTTTAGTTTTAAACTAATTTTTAGTAAATAGCTCAAAGTCACAGAGTTAGGTAAGTCCAGTCTCCCTCCAATAATTTATAGTTTTTCTTATTTTAAATTTGGAACACGTCGCGTCGCCGGCCGCTCCGCCCAATGTTTTTAATTTTGCACTGGCTGTTTTGTTTATACCATGTTTTGTTGTTGTTCGTGAATGCGCCCTACAAGGCTGCAACTTTTTTTAAACCATTTGTTTTTTTTTTTTTTGGTAAATTTTTTCCGCTTTGAGCAGAAAAGGCAAAGGCTCATTTGCGCCATACAGCCATGACTTCAGAGTTTATTTTCAAAATATTTGTACAGCTTGTTTTAAAGTTTTCAGTCTTCATTCTTATATGTCTTCTATAGTGCTTCTTATAAAATTGTATAGAGCAGGATAGCATTTAAAATTTTTAAGTAAATCTGGAAGAGAGCGCGGTATATTTTCGGGGATGTTATACAGTTCAAGTAATTTATTTATCAAAATAATCCTTTGAATGGAAAAGTTCGGACAGTCGAAAAAGATGTGATGTAAACTTTGATTGGAGAAATTGCAGTACGAACATGCAGGGGAGGAGGTCATGTTCATCCTGTGTAAATGTTCATTAAAGCGTCCATGTCCAATTCGCAAGCGACACATTATTCTGTAATATGATCTATTAGCATAATTCTTATTAACAAACCACGGCCGTTTAATTTCTGAATTTACTCTATGATACCAGGTACCTTTTTCCCGCAAAGTTGCATGCCAGTGTTGGAGCCACTTCTTTTGAAAATGATCTTTAATTATGCTAATGCAATCAGAATCAGGAATTTTAATGTCTTTCTCAGGAACTACATCAGTAGTATTAGTAATGAATTTAGCAAAAGTATCAGCTTCTTCGTTGCCGGCTACTCCAATATGAGAAGGGGTCCAAAATAGAATAATATCTATACCAGCTTCTTTCAATTTGTATATACATTCTCTTATATCATAAACTAGATAATTGGTTTTAGCGTTCAAAGACGGATTATTTAAAGCTTCCAGTATGCTCAAACTATCAGATATAACAATCCATTTGTTGTAATTCGACTTTTCAATATATTGTAATGCTGCTAATATAGCAGCAGCCTATGCTGTATATATGCTCGCACTTTTAGGTAACTTTAAACCATGGCAAATTTTAGACTGTGCATCGTAAAAGGCCATTGAAACTGATAAATCATTTTTAGCTCCATCTGTATATATTTGTTTATGATCCCCCCATAAACTTAGTTCATTATAAACATCATATTTACAAGACAACGTTTTAGAAATGACTATTTGAATTTCATGAAATTTACTACTATATACACCACTATAGCAAGCTAACTTATTACTACTATGGACATTATTGTCTTCTTTCAGTTTTAAAATTTCGTTCAAATCATCATGCAAGTATGATCGAATGTTAACTGTTGATAATAATTTCAATAAGAATGGATTATTATTTACAGACAATAATTTAAGAATGAATTTGTATTTAAGGAATTCAAAACGTATACAAAGAGGTAAGATATTACATTCTACTTGCAAAGAATTTATAGGAGACGTTTTGAAGGCCCCCAAGATAATTCTCAGGTTCTTATTTTGGACTTTATCAAGTTTATCAACTAATACTTTATCTGAAGCGAAACAGAATGGTGCATATTCAAAATGACTTTTGACTAAAGCTTTATATAAAATTATTAAAATTTTTGGGTCTGCACCCCACTGTGTACCAACAAGTGATTTTAATAAATTGGTGGCTCTTTGTGCTCGTTCGATTAGACAGTCGACATAACCCTTCCATTTAAAATACTGTTGAAATATCACTCCCAAGAATTTAGCAGATGCAACTATAGGCAATTTCTCATTTTCATAACGTAGCTCGAACTTTGATAAATTAATATACCGTTTCTTGAAGACTATAACTTTACTTTTATTAGGACTTACATCTAAATTTAAATACTTAAAATAATCACTTAAACGAGAAAGAGTGTTGTTTAATTTATTTTTTATTTCGTGAAGGGATGAACCCTGAGTATAAATAGCTAAATCATCTGCAAATTGAAGATTACATATAGAAGGGTCTGATCCTAGTATAATGTTTAATCTATTTATATACAAAATATACAATAAAGGACTTAATATACCGCCTTGACATACACCTTTATGAGACAAGCGTGGACCATGTAGTTTATTGTTCATCTTTACAAACACTTTACGTCCATTTAAAAATTCATGAATCCAGCTTACTAGTTTTGGAGGAATACCTAAAGAAGATAAGACTGTTTCCAGAATAGAGAGATTTACATTATTAAATGCACCTACTATATCAAAAAATACACAAACAAGGAATTTATTTTCACTCAAAGCTTTTTGAATATCTACAAAAAGACATCCAATACTCTCTCTTGCAGAACGACCACGCCTAAAACCAAATTGGTTGTTTGGTAAAAGATTATTACTCTCAATATAAAATTCCAAGCGTTGTTTTATTAATTGCTCGAAAATTTTTCCAAGACAAGAAGTTAAAGCAATAGGTCTATAGGAATCTGAACAATCTTTACTTTTTTCCGGTTTCAAAACAGGGATTAGACAATCAGTTTTCCATTCTTCCGGTATCATATTGTTTAGCCAAAGATTGTTTAAGATAATTAAAAGTTTTTCTAAATTATTATAGTTTAACTTTTTAAACATTTTATACGATATACCATCTAAACCACAAGATGAATCTCTTCTAGATTTGATTGCGGAGTCTAATTCTGCTATACTGAAAGGTGAGAGTAAATACGATTCATTTTGATCATTGTGAGATTCTGAATTATAAGGGAAATTGGGAGGCTGATCTACGTAATCTGGTGTAAATTTTCGAAGAAAATCATTCACCCAAACATTCTCATTATATTCATCAGACGGTGGGACAAAACTTTTATTAAATTTTCGCATGGTTTGCCAAATCTTTGACATAGAAGATAACCTATTTATATCTGTGCAAAATTCTTTCCAACTATCACATCTTTCCTTTTTGATAATCAATTTCTTTTGAGCTTGTAGTTTCTTAAAATGTATAAAATTTTCAGTGGAAGGATTGTTTTTGAAAGTTATATAAGCTTCTTTGCAATTTTGTACAGCCCTAGCACATTTTTCATTCCACCAAGGTAGTGAAAGACGACGTTTACGTTTTGAAGGGATAGTATCAATGTCACTAATGTCAGTATTCTCACTAGTCTGTGGTTGTTGTTGACGTTGACGAGTTTTTTTATGTTTACAGGGTACAGAATTATCTATTGCAAATAAAATAATTTTACAAAAATCATAATAAGCAGTAAGTGGATCGTCAGAATTTATAGAGAGTTCTTTTAGTAAGTTATTAACTAACTCAAAATAAAATTCCCAATTTACCAAGCGTAAATTGTTTCGATATGGTAGATCTTGAGCAGAAGGTGAAGTTAGTAGAGTCTGCGAACCTTCAAAAAGTAAATTTGTTAAAGTAGGCAAGTGATAGCTTCCCAATGGATCATCATGTACATGCCAGTTGCTATTTAAAGCTATGCTAGAACTAACCATTGTTAGGTCTAAACCATTTGGTCTCCATTTATCAGTCCCTACAGTGGTTACTTGTTTATCATTTAATAAAACTAAGTCACAGTCAACTAAACAATCTAATAAATCTCTACCACGTGCATCTATAGAATGACACCCCCAAATAGTATGATGAGCGTTGAAGTCTCCAGCTATATAAGCTGGCTTAGGTAAGCTATTGACTAAATCCGTAAATTTCTTTATGCAAAATCTGGAAAAACTTTGACTTGGGCAATAAACTGATACTATAGTTATATGTTTATTATTAACTTTTACTCTCACTGCTGCATTTTGTAATGAATCATCAAAAACTGTTTGCACTTTTTCATATTGTAATTTATTATTTATAATTATAGCAACTCCGTTATGTTTGTTGCCACAGTCATTACGTTCTATATTGTAACCATTTATTTTTAACCTTATATGAGGTTTCAACCATGTTTCGGAAATAACTGCGATATCTATAGACTGATCATACAAGAATCTAGTTAGAGTATGTCGATTGCACATCAAACTTTGAGCATTCCATTGTAATATTTTTATTTGTCGAGTGAATTTTGATATCTTTTATTTTTAGTACATAAAGTTTCAGTCAAAGTTTCAATAATATTCTTTGAAGATATGGCAGTATTTTGTGTCTTATTTAAAGTAATAAGTTTAACAATAGTTTCCAAAAGTATTTCCATGGACAATGAATCAGAATTTAGCATTGATAACAAATTTTGAGGTTCAGTTCTTTTAGTTGTAGTATTAGTAGTAGATTTCATTTCAGGGAATTGTTTTTTGTCAAACAGACTAGAAAAAAGAGGAGGTTGATGTTTATTTTTGTTTTCTACAATTTTTTGTTGTTTTACTGGACATTGGCCAGAAATACTTATATGGTTACCATTGCAATGAGCACAAACAGCTTTTTCTTTTGGTGTTGTGCATTCCTTAAAATTGTGATTTTTGATACAGATGGAGCATCTTTCTGGATTCTTGCAATATTTAGAAATATGGCCATACCTCAGACATCTGTAGCATTGTTTGACCGGAGGTACATACTGCGAGACGGAGTGCCTCCATCCATCTAAGTCCACAAAATCAGGCAATTGGATAGCTGCAAAAGTGATAGCGATGGTCTGCGTCGGCTGAAGAGAAAAACCAGATCCATTATCATTAAATTGCTTTCTGAAAAAACGTCTTATACTTATTATTTTCTTGAAACTTGATAGCATAGTAAATATTTTTTTGTTGGAATATTTAATGGGGACATTTCTTATTATTCCTGTTATTTCAGTAGAGGAAGCTGGAATGTTCGCTTTGAAATTGTTTTCTGATAGAAAAGTTTTATTGTTAAGTAAAGCATTAGCCAAGTTTGGCTTTTCAAAGTATACTCCAATCTTGTATCTATTTATAGATTTTAAGTATTTTACTCCTTTGTTAAATCTTCGTATACAGTTAGAAATTGATAACAAATCCCTGGAACCAATAGGTCTTTGAGAGTCAGCCGACTCCACAAAGACTACATATTCAGTATACATAGAGTCTTCCTGGTATAACCGGGTGTAATCAGTGACAAAATAAGGCTTGCGCGAGGCCTCCTCCCCTTCTTCCTCCGAATCTGAAGAGGTTGAATCGACATCAACAGGCCCTTCGCCATCGTCATCTTTATCTGGGTCAAGTTTTTTCCGCTTTTTTGCTGCTTTGCTCCTCCCCATTTTTCACAGAACTATTCGAAACTACTATAAAAAATAAGTAAGCTTAATATTATAAATAATAAACTCTGGAAAATTTAATTATTTAAAATAATTTTATAAGACCACTTTTCCACTTTAAAAGTTTCCCGCCACATCTGTTAAACCATTTGTTTTTAACTATTGTAAACTTTGTTTGGCACTTCCGCCAAGTGACGCCTGATTCAATCAAATATGTAAACTTTTTCATTGCTGAATTCAGTTCTATTTTTAACCGACTTCAAAAAAAGGAGGAGGTTCTCAAGTCGACGGTATTTTTTTTATGTATGTTTTAACATAACTTTGTCAATCTCAAACCGATTTTAAAAATTATTTTTTTGTTTGAAAGCATATAGTTACAGATTGGTCCCATTGTCATAAGATCACGATCTGATGATGGAATCCTGGAGAAATCAAGGGAACTCTTCAAATATTATAGGCACACCTATAGCGATTTTGGTATTTTCTTAAGTAACTCGTGCATTTGCTTTCGAAAAGTACCATTTTGGTGAAGTGGAACTGATGATGAAGACCATAGATGATCACCGGAACTATTCAATAGGTACTAAACTAAGTATCTCACTGGTGTGATACGATTACTTTAATACGGTTGTTAGGCTATTTATGTTGTTCGTCATAATGCATATGGTGAAGTGGAGCTGATAGTGAAGTACCAGGAGAACTCCTCAAGAACTAACGCCCCTGCGTCGGGAAAACCAGTATTTTGTAAATGGTGATGAGCTATTGACATAAGACTATTGTAACTTAGATAATATCGTCGCTAAATATACCATACTTACACAAAAAAGTTAAATTAAAAAAATAATAACTTTGGGTCTACCCATGTTTTATCTACCTAGATAATATATTTACTGGATAAGATAATATAAATAAACTAAAGTCTACCAAATACAGAAGGTACTTACTAACACTAAAAATAAAAAAATAAAAATGTTTTAATAAAAACAAAAAACCGACATCAAAAAAGCTGAAAATGAAAATGAAGTCGGGTGGGGCTTTTAGAATAAAAAAAGATGTTGAACTTCAGCCCCACCCGACTTCAATAGACGTGTTTTATTACAATGATATGCGTATCTAGTGATTTGAATATTATTTCTTGCTTTTTAGAGGTATTAAATTTTAAAGCTTTTTTGTTTTCATTTCCAGCTTTTTTGAAGTCGGTTTTTTGTTTTTATTAAAACATTTTTAAATTACTTTTCCACCCTAGGGTGGAACGAAGAGTTTTGGACCCGCTGCTCAGTTCAAATATACATCACTTTCCGAATATGAGAAATGAAAAATATTATTTCTTATTTGATATTCTATCCGACTGTTAAGTGCATTATATCCGAAAATTAAAAAAAAACACTATTTTCCCCTGTGTGATAAAACTTAAATAATAAGTACCCTACATAAGTTGTCAATAGCACTCTGATTATTAATAGTAACTTGATGATTTATTGTACATTTTCTAAAGCACTAGACTGTGTATGTTTATGTTAGTACTTACTTACTTCCATAACACTAAACTCTGTGTAATTTTATATTCTTTATGGATCTATAGGTCTATAAGAAACTCATATTTTTTGTATGCAATACCAATGTATAAGACTGTTTGTATCCTAAATAAAATAAAATAAAAAATAAAAATAAAAATTTATTTTTTATTTTTCTGTTCCATCATGTTTTTATACGTGTCCGCAGCGATCAAGCTCAAATTTATCAAATTCGGTGACTTATGCATGGCACTATATGTATTGTAGAAGATTGTATGTCATACATACTTAACAGAATTAATTCTCCATAATAGGTATTTTATTTCAGTCAGGCGACTTTTTTATGGTTATTGACCATCAGCCATTTATAATGTCCCCACTGCTGGGGTACAGGCCCATAAGGGTGGATAAGGAGGATGGGCCACCCATAACCCATCACGCGGGACCAATGCGGATTAGTGGGTGTTAACGACTGCAAATGCAGCAGGGACAAATGGCTTAACGTTCGTCTTCTCGAGAACTCGAGATAATATTTTTTTGGTCACCCATCCCATAACCGACCCTTACGATAGTTGCTTAACCTCCGCAATCGCTGGGCCAGGCACTATACCACTGCGCCACCACCGAACTTCCGTGTGTGGTTATTAGGGAATCCATAATCTCCATTAGACTTAGTGATTTTTTTTCACGCAACCAAAAATTCTGAAACTTATTTTTTTTTTCAGACATTTCCCATATTTTGATTCTTTTAGGCCTGCGGAAGAAGAAAAAAGGGTTTTGATATAGAGTTCTGTCTGATAAAATTATCGAATAGTGCCTGAAGTCAAGAATGGGGAATGTCCGAAAAAAAACAAATTGGTAGATAATTTTTTTATAGGTAAGCTCCAGAAAAAAGTTTCAAAATTATCGGTTGCATGAAATATTTTTTTCTATTATATACCTACTAAGGTAGGTTATTCTTACTAGGTACCTCCCTATATAAAAATATTCAGCCAATTGTTTTTTTTCGGACATTCCCCATAGCAAGTGAATTAGGTGTTACCGTTCTCGTAGGCTAGTAAATACCGCTACTTTTATTTCATTTTAGTTTCATTAAGTTCATAGATCATTCTCAATCAGTAGGCAGTAGTACCCTACATCTTAAAATGATATCGTAACTGTAAATAGTAGGTGCGGGCGCAGGTGCGAGCGGTACAGAGGACAACGCATCGCGCGCGACATTGAGGTGGGACTGGTTGAGCGTCACGCACGTCACGGGGCTGCCAAGTGAAGTGTGTGTGGGCACGGCCCGTTACGAGCGGCACACTTGCCGCCGCGCCGTTATAATGCGCAGGGCTGCTAACGCGGTGACGTCACTCAAACTAACACTATCTTTTTTTATTTTTTTATTATTATTATTTTTTTATTTATTGAGCACTGCCACATGGTACATATTATGACTTACACAACTTATAACTACATACAACAAAAAAAAATGAAAAAATATCTTAAATATTACTTACTCAAACCTATTCTTATGAATAGAAACTTTAAGACAAGTTTCATTCGGTTTAAGTCTAGGAAACGCATAATCACTGAAGCCTCTTCTTACATTAAAATCATAATAGTCTTACCATTGTTATTATCTTCTTTATTTTTTTTATTAAAAAGTTAAGTACTTACACAATATTGCAATTTGTCTCGCAAAACCATAGACATAGAAAAATTTTCGCTGCGCAAAACCTATTTAACAGCAGGTTGTGATGCTAATGCAACGTTCTAACAGACTGTTAAGTACTCACGCAATAATAATATGGGTAATTTATGGAAAACAAAATAATAAATAAATATTGATTTATCTGAGCTTAAGAGCTCTAAATAAATTGGAAGAAAAAAAATATTTTCTTTTCTCTTTCCAAATTCTCGTTTATATTTTTTTTAAAGCCGTAACACAAGTGCTTAAGAGCTACTTGGCATCCAGCGAACTTTAGATCGCTACGATGTCAACTATTTTTTAACTATTATCTAATACTAGTTTATAATTAAATTTTATTAATTCTTTTAAACAATAAATTGCTGCTGTACTCAAAATTAATGCAATTAAATATATCATTCATTCATTCATATCATTCATCATTCATTCATTCATTTATGAATTGATCAGTGTCAGCCCTGAATCCTGAGTTATGCGCGTAGTGCCTATGCAGAGCGGGTACGCGGGTGTCGGGCGTCGTCGGGCCCGTCCGGTGACCGCTCGCATGCGTGCGTGCGTATGCGCCGCCGCCGCCACCGAACCAATCAATCTAATAATACATAATTGCATGCCTTTCTACTCGGCTATTATTCAAAATAACTATCGAACTTGTACTAGGTATTATGTATTCTGTGCTATCAAACTCAAAGAGCATCGGTGCCCAGTTACCCAGAACTTATTTGCTCCCTTTATGATCAAATCAATCATATTAAGTAATTGAATACCTATAACAAAGTTTATTATTATCACTATGTAAGTCCATTTATTTAAAGCCGGTATATTCGAAATTATCAAAATTGGCCTATTTTTGATTCAACGATAAACAATCAAATATTCTTTATTTTGAGCAGATAAAAATATTATGTTAAAGTTTCATAAACGATCTTGATTATTTTACGGTTAAAAATACGAATTTCGTATCTTCACTCTACTATAAAAATATGCAAAGACAAAGAAAATGTTTATTATTTTTTGGATAATACCTAATTAAAGTTTATTAATCTCTTATTTAGAAAAACATACAAACTTATAGAAGAATATTCAACGGTGGTTACTCTTTCAAAAAGTGACTTTATGCTCAAAATAACAACAAAAACATTGAAAAAATGAAAAAGTGAGTTTATTTTCTTTCATTACTCTTCACACGTAAAGAAAAAAACAGAGACAGAGTTTTTGGAATATACTGGCCTTAAGAGAGTCTTATTTGGTGTAAACTAATATTGCATCATGACTATCATGAGAGTCTCAGACAATAATATTGTTGTGTAACTATTTGAAAACTAATGAGAGTAATAAGCACAAAATAGTCAGTCTGTGTTTTTCAATTAGTTCCTATCTTTATAATATAGATTTATTTTAGTTTTATTTTATAACTAGCTGATGCCCGCGACTTTGCACGCGTGGACTTTATGACTCCGGCGTATTCTTCTTATAATACGAACTAATGTAGTGACATAAGAAAATATATTACTCGTAGCAGTGTTATACCGGGTGTAACAAGACCCTCGACGAAGCCGAGGTCTACGTATTCTGCCCAGCATCAGGACCATTTCTGTTCAAAATTATTGCTGGGAAACGATTTTAATTTTTGGTGTCAAAAAAGCATTGCGTACTTCACCCTGACATTTGGCCTAGTTGTCCCCCACTCTTACCAGATCATCACCTGACATTTGGCCTAGTTGTCCCCCACTCTTACCAGATCGTCACCTAGGCCAAATGTCAGGTGACGATCTGGTAGGCTCAGACACTAACATCCTTTTTTCGGTAAATGGCAGATTCTGGAAACGGCAGATAGCGTGCCTATTATAAGCCCATTTTGCAATTTTTATCAAGTCTAGGTCCTCAAGTCCATTCATACACCCACGCATATGTAGCCATGTTTTGTTGAATGTGTGTATTGTATCGAACCACTCTTCCTCTCAGACAGCCCATTAGCCTCAATTCTGTAATCGTCGCTGGGTGTTAAAGACCCGAAACATTATTCGTAATGAACATCTAATGCACCTGCCTAAATTGGCGCGCCGAATGGGCCGCCATTATCTTTCGTTTTATTTGAGTCATTTGGTAATGTTAGTGATTTAGTGTCTGAAACTTGCGAGTTTACAGTGACAAGTTGTGCGAGCAAGCTGAGCTAAGAACAATTGGTTTCGGTTCGACTGTCCAGTCATGAGCCACTTGCAGATCCTCGGCTGGTTTCGATTCGACTGTCCAGCCAGAGCCACTTGCAGATCCTCGGCTGGTTTCGGTTCGACTGTCCAGTCAGAGCCACTTGCAGATCCTCGGCTGGTTTCGGTTCGACTGTCCAGTCAGAGCCACTTGCAGATCCTCGGCTGGTTTCGGTTCGACTGTCCAGTCAGAGCCACTTGCAGATCCTCGGCTTGTTTCGGTTCGACTGTCCAGTCAGAGCCACTTGCAGATCCTCGGCTGGTTTCGGTTCGACTGTCCAGTCAGAGCCACTTGCAGATCCTCGCCGTAAGCGACCGTTTCCGTTTCAATTCGTTCCGTTCCACTGCCGTCACTTTTCGTTTCAAATGCATTTTTCGGTTGTTGAAATTATTTACCTTCCCCTGTGAGTCATCGTTTCAAATTATGCGACAGAAACTTACTCTCATTTTGTTTTAGTATTCACCTTTCATACTTAAACGCCCACTTGAGCCCACATATTATTCAGATCAATAGTTCAAAGTGTTTTTTGCATAAAGAGAATGCTTAGCAGAACCAGTTCGATGTCAAGTTAATCTAAAATCTCGTAGTTAACTGTAACGGAGCGGTTGCCAATGTAGGGTCGTCGTTACGGTCCGCTCGCGTCCTGACCCCGTCCTACGGGCCGTTCCGCTCCCGTTGCGCACGCGCACGCCTGCGCCGAATCAGGGAGAAATGTGGCCAATCAGTGGAGGGGCTCGTTACGACCGGTGGACTGTGAAGCGTGGTAAAATGACATGCGTAAACGTGATGGATACTGCTTATTTCTTGGAAACATCACACGCGACCCGCGGATTGTTTTCTTGCTTCGGTGTAGGTTATTAATAATTTACTACTCAATAGTAGTTGGCTAAATAAATAGCTCCTACCCTACCGTACCTACGTATGTGGTTTGTAATTCATGGTTGTAACATAAATTCTGGGTTTAAACAATACCTATCTATATACCTGCCTCTAACACAGAATACATAATAGTACATTATTAATAATAACCTCTAATCGCATGTGAACCTGTCGAAGTAACGGCGTATAAAGGCGTATACACACGATGGTACCTAACTGTCAGTAATGGGCGAGCGACGCGGCGGCGGACGCACCGCTACTGACCCCATTGTCTGCAATAAGGCTTTATTAAAAAAATAACTCAAATCATATTTTGCTGAAAATTCATAAAATAATAACGAAATATCATGAAATCATTAAAATACCGAGAACATGAAAATACAAGGGCGGTCCTACCACGACGACGCGCTGGTTCTGTCACACACATTCAGCTGTTTGTAGAGTCACAGAATAACTAATAGTACAAGGTAGAGTGCTTTAGGAGAGGTACAATCGGCAACTACTTGGGATACGATGGCTGAAAACCGGTGTTTTGCCGAAAGGCTAAATTCACACGCCGAGCCTGGACCCTTCTTGCTGCTACACACACATGCATGCCTTCCTTCTGATTGTCTTTTACCTAATGTCAATTTTGTTTGTCCTTTTCTTTTTAACCGACTTCATCAAAAGGAGGAGGTTCTCAATTCGATTGTATGTTTTTTTTATTGTCTCTAAATATTATTATTAATACAACTTATGTTTGTACCAATATGCGTTGTTCGATTTATTCACCCATTGTAAAACATTGAACTGTTTACTTTAAATCTTAATCCCATCACCCATTTGTCGTTTTTTAACGTATGTTTTTTTTATTGTCTCTAAATATTATTATTAATACAACTTATGTTTGTACCAATATGCGTTGTTCGATTTATTCACCCATTGTAAAACATTGAACTGTTTACTTTAAATCTTAATCCCATCACCCATTTGTCGTTTTTTAACCGACTTCATCAAAAGGTCCTCAATTCGATTGTATGTTTTTTTTTGTCGTTGTTCGCGCGTATCTTCGACATTGATGGACCGATTTAGATGATTCTTTTTTTGTTTGATTGAGTTTTCTTGCGAGATGGTCCCATTTTGTTATTTATGAACCGAATTAGATGATTTTTTTTGTTGGGGAAAGGTATTCAGTTTGTATGTATGTATGTTTCTCCGCGATTATCTCACGTTTGGCTGAGCCGATTTTTCTACCTAAATAATATATCTACACTACCTAATACAGAAGGTACTTACACTAAAAATAAAAAAATAAAAAAATTGTTCAAAAAACAAAAAAACCGACTTCAAAAAACCTGCCTCTAAAAAGCAATAAATAATATACAAATCATTAGATACGCATTATCATTGTTATAATAAAACACGTCAATTGAAGTCGGGTGGGGCTTTTAGTATAAAAAAAGGAAGATGTACCTACTCCAGCCCCACCCGACTTTAATAGACATGTTTTATTATAACAATGATAATGCGTACTATCTAATGATTTGTATATTATTTCTTGCTTTTTAGAGGCAGGTTTTTTGAAGTCGGTTTTTTGTTTTTTTTCTGATGAAGAATTAATTGCAGTGGCCAGTTTACACAGACCCTTTCCAAGGGTTTAAGATTGCTATTATTTATCAAGTTGTTTACGAATTAGTCGATTATTGTAAAAATCTAACTCTTTATAGTTTTCGTTTATTATAAGTTATTATTACAATATAAAACATTTCACAGTTAGAAGATTTTTGTTTACCCTGTGCTTTAGTACTTTATCACTGCAACTTTTTTAACAATAATGTCTCACAGTTTGTCAAACATTAGTCAAAATTGTTAATAAAGTACATATAATCGTTCAAAGACCTTCGTTGCTGACTGTACTAAATGATGTTCACTCAGTGTTGATACTATGCTGTGAGTCTCCCAAATTATCTTAAAAGTCATACAGGATTGTTTTTAAACCCCCTATTATTAACTTGTAGTGCTGAACGTGGCGGCGGGCAAGGCGCCGATGCAGGCGTCGACGGAGGAGGGCGGCGTGCCGCAGCGCGCGCTCGACGGCAGCACGGCCGCCGCCTTCCGCGCCGACACGTGCACGCTGACGCGGCCCGAGCGCGTGCCCTGGTGGTACGTCAACCTGCTCGAGCCGTACATGGTGCAGCTCGTCCGGCTCGACTTCGGGAAGCCATGCTGCGGTAAGTGTACTCTCATCTTTATCGGGTCTTTAGGGTATAGGTCTACGCTTGACGAGCAGAATACGAGAGGAACCAATTTTGAGCACAGTGCCTAAAATGCAACATGACATCGCTGGCACAATGCCTAACACGGTCAATTGACTAAGAAGCAGACTGCCTGAACTGTTTTGCGCGTCGTCTAACCACAACCTAATATTAGTGGTCTAACTTACAATTTTTTTAACTGTTCTGTGGTCTAATCTAACCAAACCATTATGGGGTATTTACATGGAGTGATTTGGCAAGCAACTTGGCAGGCGACTTTAGTCAATTAGCGCTTTTTATCGACAGTCGCTTGTACATAAAATCGAATCGCTACCTCGTTGAAATTAGATTTGCGATTAGATTTTACAAGCGATGCGAAGCGTCACCTGCCAACTCACTCCGTGTAAATACCCCGTTACGTTGAGGCTCGTAAGTCGTTCCATCATTAAACGAATACGCTCGGTTTGTGCTTTAAGCCCGAGTTTTTGTTGTGGCCTAAAATAAATCGACTGATTAATTGAAGCTCTGCCCACAGAGCTCTTGTGTCATAGTCAGCTGTTTAAGGTTACCGTTCAATATTCAAACAAATCAAAGCTCACCATATCAGCTCACAATCTTTAGGCGTGTTTATGTTTAGGGTCGACTAGAAAATGTACAGTCATCTTAGTACACATTGAAGGATAAAAAGATTTGGCCCACTAACTTTCGTTTGCAAAAAATCGATTTCTATATAGCCCAAAATCTCTGCAGCTGATCAATGGTTCTCCTCCGGACACTATATAGGCTCCCTGACTTCGCTCTACTTATAATTTTGCCTGCTCTTGACTCCCATGGGATTTATGTGACCCTGGTACTCCAGTATGTCCTCTAAGATAGTCTGCACCTGTAAACTTTAACCCTGCGCGAGCGCACTGAGGCACCGCGGGCGCGGGCGCCACGCGCGCCACGCGCGCCGTCTAAGATGCGCGCGGCCCACTTGCGCGCTGGGGCGCACGTACGCTTGCCAATTATCTCGCGATACGTCATCGGTGTACCATCATGATAATGTTGGATAATTGCTTTTTAGATAGGTATTTCATTTGTTGTATTCAGGAAGGAAGGTTTTCATTTACCTAAGATGTGCTTTTTATTTTATTTAAGGTACTCCCACAATGTACATACAATAACATAGATATTATAAACAAACATAATACCTACCACTAGAATTTGTGCTTTTTTATTTTTTTATTTTTATTTTATTTATCTATAACACACATACATTTTAAAGAAGTCGTCCGAATTTTTTTGTTTATTGAGTAGTAAAAGTTATACTTACTGTAAAACCGTAATTTTGTAGCTGCATGAATTGCATCCCTCTGTTTTATAATTAGTTTCTTATTACGACAGGTAGGCTCACTTACTTACATGTTAAAAATAACATATTTATACACTACTAGGCAAAGATATTAGAATTTTAAAAAGAGGTAGATGGGTTACCTGCGCCTTAACACTGGCAGTCTTAAACTTGGCTAATTAGCTCACCTGAGTGTAGTCTCGCAAAAGCATCGGCAACGTTGACACTTTGAAGTGCTCCCGCGAAACACAGTAAAAATGCCGTCCTGCGTAATGCGAACTTGTACTAATTACACAAGCAAGACTTCCAAAAGTCTAGGGATCACATATCATGCGTAAGTATTATATTTTAACTAATTTTCGTTCATATTTGTACATTAGAAATACAAAATGTCAGTAAATATTATCCTAAAAAGATTGAGTGCGACAGCAAATACTCCGATTACCGAGTGTGATAGAGATGTCTGTCATAGATTATAAATGTACAGAACGGACAATGCCACGACATTGCTCAAGCATTATCCACGAGATGAATAATTAATGAGGGCTTTTCACAATGACAAAAAACTGTAGGCTATCGAGCCAGATGATCTATCGAGATGGCGTTGATAAAAATAGGTGACAATGTGAGTTTTTTACTAAGCTTCGAAGAGTGTCAACACCATCTAGTGATTCAAATAGTTACTATTTTTAGGGTTCGACGAGTATCAACACGATCTAGTGAGGCAAATAGTTACTGTTTTTTTTTTAAATGTCATTTTGAAAAGCCCTCATTAACTTATTATATATTTACTATTATTTTTATAGGTTTCCAGCAAATGAATTGCGATGTATTAAATGAAATGCCACTGAATTTTATTAAAATACTAGCGGCCGCCCGCAACTTCGTCTGCGTGGAATGGTTTTTTGTTATCCCTCGGGATCATTACTTTTTTCGGGATGAAAGGTACCCTATGTCCTTCTCTGTACCCCTGACAACGTGTATGCAAAATTTCATGATGATCGGTTTAGTAGTTAAGACGTGAAAGCGTAACAAACAAACGGACTTTCGCATTTTAATATTAGTAAGGATTACCTAAACCTTGTGACATGGAATTTCTTATCGCCCATATTTAATTAAAGCTAAATTCCTTACTAATTTGAACACTTTTACTATTTAAATTTACAAGTTTTACGAAGTTACATATATTTTAAAAATTCGTTTTGGTTACAAAAAATATTTTTTTCGAAGTGGAAATCCATTACGCAACAGACTATTTGTTATTTTAGCAATAGAAACTAATAGGTAAATTTTATTGTGCCCAAAAACAACCCAAGATATTAGTGGTAATAGGTTCGACCCGCTTTTTGGGTCGAAATCGGATTTAAACTCGTAAAGACCCGGTTTAAACCTTTGGGTTTAAGCCCTTGCACATCCCTAATTATGACTATTAGTAGCTTTTTTATTTTATCGCTTGAAGTAAAATGATTCATTTTTTTATTCAGACATCATTGTAGTTCATAGGCATCAAACCATCGAATGTCTCTTCTGTGACACATTTAACGATATTCTATGATTAGTATCGCGACATTCACGACGACATTGCGCAATATGTATCTGTCTCGTTTACGCTCTTGTAAATAATCATACTATCTTGTTCACACTTTACAACACGGTCAAGTTAAGTCGGCCTATGCGACCATACGAAATTATCGACTTAAAGTGCCGAGTTACCTTGACCGTGTAACATCGTATTATTTAGTGTGTTATAACGAGGCAGGTATATACGCCTTGCGGACAAATTCATGGCGTCGCATATACTGACATAACACATCTTTTTAATTCTAATATCTTTGCTACTAGGTACTACTAACATTAAATCGTCAGTGTTTTATTTTTATTCTGCTAGTAAGCGGGAGTCAACCGAGGTAAATATTCTTTTTTACCATCGCCACTCAAAAAAGTGCGTCTTATTCATTGCTAACAGTGAATAAAACGCGTTTTTATTCACCGAGTGAATAAAAATCTTTTGAATTTGGAACAAGCGCGCATTGTATGAATTAAGTACAAAAAAAATAAAAGGTGCTGAAAGTATGGAGCTATTCCATAGATAAAGATATAGTTCTACAATTAAATGACAAAAATAATCCCGCCAATTTTATTTAGGTTCTTTTTAGTGTCTTATCTTTGGGTTCTTTTCTAAAAAAATATCCCGCTAAATCAATTAGGTCCTTTTTAGTGTCTTATATTTGGGTTCTTTTTTATATATTTGAGGGAGATTAGTTGTTCAGTCTTGCATCAGTCCATTCCATCAGTCTGGTACGATCTTCAGTCTATAAAAATTCAAAGTCTATACAAACTGATGAAGTGGACTGATGCCAGACTGATCATGTAGTTTCCCTCTTAGTTAGCTCGGTGGCGCAGTGGTTTAGCGCCTTGGCCCAGCGATTGCGGAAGTTAAGCAACGTTCGCAAGGGTTGGTCATGGGATGGGTGACCAAAAATGTATTATCTCGAGCTCCTCCGTGCTTCAGAAGGCACGTTAAGCCGTTGGTCTCGGCTGCATTTGCAGTCGTTAACACCCACCAATCCGCATTGGGCCCGCGTGGTGGGTTATGGCATGTCCTGTGCCCCACAGTGGGGACATCAAAAATGGCTGATGGACGACTATAAATACTATAGGTACTGCTATTTTTTTTCTCGCAGTCAATGGTAAAAAGTAGAGTACACAACTCGTGAAAAAAAAAATTCATCTCGGTCCTTTGTATCCCTCGCTTCGCTCAGGATTCTACTTTTGAATCCCTCGCTACGCTCGGGATTCAACTCTAGAATCCTTCGCTGCTCTCGGGATCCAACTTAGTCCCTCGAACTAAATTCCCTCTTTTTTCACTTGTTGTATAATCTACTAATTCGTAACCACAGCACAAGAGTTCGTAACCCTCACAAGAGGTCTTTGTGTGCGAGGTTTCGGAGGATGTTATCGCTTCCGGCACCGGAAGCGGATTGTCTGTGGCCTTCCACGCGGAACCACGCGCGTTACGCGAACGCAGCCAGAGGACAAAGCTACATTAGCTTCGATGGGATCCTCATCCTTGAGAAAAATGTTAATGTAATTGTAAGCTACAAATGTGGGCTACTAAACGGAAATATAGGTACACCGTTCATGAAAATTCAAATGATTTGTAGGAAAAATCCTAAACTAAACCGTAAATAGTGGTAACAATATATAATAACACCGGGTCAGATAAGTTTGTGTCACTTTACTGCACTGGCAAATACTGACCCCACAAGCGATTCAAAAATGCGGATTTGTAACGCTCGACGCCATGCCAGACGAAGTATTAAAAATATAAAAATAGGACCCAATATCCTTGATTTAACGTTTTACCACTGTAATGGTTTCACCACCGCAAATCGCGGATTTCCCAATCTCAGAAATTAACAAAACCGCCGCCACTTACTCCCTAATTCAGTTTTGTGTAGGTACAGTCGTGTTCATTATATGTTGGGCGTTGGCACTTTTGACAGCTCATCAACCGTCAACAGCCTGTCAAAAATGCTAACATATTAATAAACTCGACTACCTACTCATTATTTATTATCTATGGTTTACAAGTGCCTGTAAGTACTAAGATACAAAACAAAGAGAAATTTGATTACTAAGTATAATCTCAAAAAAAAACAATTTCTTCCGGTTACATTAATTTACACACCGGGTAAGCTATCAATCAACCGACGAATTCAAACTGTAACATAAATAAAGAAACAACAACGCCGCCACGAAGGTATAATGACAGCGCGCAGATTTCATAGTTTTGCCTCCGCAAATACCGATTTGACGGAAACCAGTGGATCGCAAACTTTCCAGATGCATCCACCCCACCAGCCGACCCCACCGTTGCTTGTTATTATACTTATTAAATTATCGACGACGGTTTTGTGGACAAGCCTCAGCAAGCTCAAATGGTACCCTGCGCAAGTGAAAGTCGAGATCCAAGCGAATGAAAGTCGGTGTTTCGTCTCCGAATGGTTATAGAAACCTCGACAAATAAATGATTCAACGCTAATATTAATCAACAAAACCGTAGGAATCCGTTTATAGAAATAAACTAGAAATGTGGCGAGACTCTTTGTTCCGTCTTTCTAGGTTTATTTGTAGCATATCAATCTCATAAGTAAGCCTAGGTACGTTAGTACTTTTTCACTTCTCATGCTCGTAAAGTTTGTCGTTATGTTGGGTATAGGCTGCATAAAATCGCTTTTCATGCTCTAGAGCATAAAGTAAAATCTTCGTCTAAGTTCGGCTCTAAGACAAAGGTTGTCAGGTAAACAGCCACACATGCAATTAAACTTCTTTAAATAAACTTGTTATTTTCCTCATTTTTAATCATAATCCATAATATAATACCTACATTTTTTTTTCAATTTTTGAAATTGGGTATCAATTTTTTCAATTGAATAAATTTTTTCAAAATATAAAAAAAAAATCCTTTTTTGAATATGGGTATCAAATGAAAGGCTTTGATGACCAGATTCCAAAATTATGTAATTTGCACTAAAATTTTAGAATTTTTTTTTTTTTTTAATTTTTGAATATGGGTATCAAATGAAAGGCCTTGATGAGCACATTCCAAAATTATATAATTTGTCACTTAAATTTAAGAAAAAAACATTTTTATTTAATTTTTTGAATATGGGTATCAAATGAAAGGCCTTGATAAGCACATTCCAAAATTATATAATTTGTCACTAAAATTTGAGAAAACAATTAATTTTTTTGAATTTTTTGAATATGGGTATCAAATAAAAGGCCTTGATGAGCTCATTCCAAAATTATATAATTTGTCACTAAAATAAAATAAAAAAGTTTTTTTTTACATTTTTTGTTTAATTTCCTCACAATCGAAGTGAAAAGCAGAGTGTATAACTCGTACATAAAACCCATTTTACCCTCGACTTGACTATCCACCCTCGCCTGCGGCTCGGGTGGATATATAAACGTCTCGGGTAAAATGATGCGTTTTATGCACTTGTTGTACAATCTACTATTATATATTCTGTGCCTAGGTGACTTTATGAGTTACCAAAAAAATACAGAACATACCACAACCTACCTTCACGAAAATATGACACTTACGTATATTAAAATATTGTAGGTAGGTACGTAATGCTTGTACAGTGCAACATTAACAAAATACCAGTAATGGAGCCCCTAGACGATCAAGCATTTCTTGTCAATCATTTATATTGCATTTACCATTTGGGGGCGTGGCCTACTTTTGATTGGCCACGGTAATCTATCTATTCTGTGGTGCTTGTCAAGCATCGCTCCTAGACGATCAAAATGTGATTGACAAGCAATTTTGATCGTTTAGGGGGTCCATAACACTTCCTCATTATTAATCCCAAAGTGCTTGAGCCCATAACGTTGCTATAATATAATATCTCTACAGCGCAAGAACGACACTGAAAGTATTTCACAGTAAAATGCCCCCAAAAAACTTCCTGTTGTCATAAATATTACTTTAACTATGATTCAATTGGTAGGTGCCAACAAGCCAGCGGTGATAGTGGTCCGCGTGGGCAACAACCGGCCCGACCTGGGCACCAACCCGATCTGCAACCGGTTCACTGGCTTCCTGGAGGAAGGCCAGCCGCTGTTCCTGCCCTGCAACCCGCCCATGCCGGGGGCCTTCGTCAGCGTCCACCTGGAAGCGACAGCTCCGAGCCAGCTGTCGATATGCGAAGCCTTCGTGTACACCGACCAGGCGCTGCCCATCGAGCGCTGCCCACAGTTCCGTGACCAGCCCCCCGGCAGCACCGCCACTTACAACGGGAAGTGCTACATCTTCTACGATGGACAGCCGGCCAACTTCCGGGACGCCCTCGGCTTCTGCCGCTCCAGGGGCGGCACCCTGGTGGACGAGAGCAACCCAGCACTGCAGGGGTTCATCAGCTGGGAGCTGTGGCGGAGACATCGGTGAGTGGACAACATGAGACCTCACAATACTATTTCCTCCCTAACATTAAGAAGGTATCACATTAGGATATTTTCATAAATATATTGTCCACCTCAGTACCCTTAGCACGAACAGCTATCGAAAAAACGCGCGTAAAATTACGATAGAAAATTATCTATGGAAATTTTAATATCGCTATTCGGCGGTAGATGGCGTTGTACAAATTTCCAATACAAAATAAAAATTGCAATATCGAATAATTTTACGCGCGTTATTTTTTTCGATAGCTGTTCGTGCTACGGGTACTGTAAACCTCAATAACAGTGGATTAGATCGCTAACGATACCTACCTAACAGCACAGAATACATAATAGTACAAGTCTAATAGTAAGTAAGTAATTACGTAGGTACCTATACCTACCTACGTAGCTACCTATAAAGTGAGTAACAAAATGGTACGCACATGTAAAGTTATCTAGTCCCACAGTTTTACATTGAGCTGTGTATCAGATTACGAGTAATGAATCTAAACTCTAGGAAAATTATTTAAGTACCTACTTACATAATTTCACATACGAAGAAATATGAATACTTACCTGTTTATAGATAAAGAATAAAATAATAATATCCAATTTCAATTCACTAGTAGAAGTAACGATGGACTTTCAGTTTTCATAGTTATTTTTAAGCTCGTGTAGGTACTTACCGCAACTTTAGAGTAAGTATAATAAAAAATTGCACACTATATTGTTGGACATATTAAACTCGTTAGTAAGTAGGTATATTTTACACTCTTCTTGAAAACTTCATAATAAAAGGGGGTCTAAAAGGCCAGATTGTAAAATATAACATTTACTGAAAATACGTTTAGCCCGAAATTCATTAAAAACCAAAGAATTAAATCGTTGAAAACCTGAAAATGATGACATTAACTACCTATGAGAAAACTGTAATTCATGTGGAATCATATTTGTGACAGATAGACGATGGTCTTAAATCATTTAAGATTTGTATAGTAGGCCACAAATGAAACTGATTAGTAACACCATTTTTTGCCTTTAACTCACGCGTTTCAGGGTGCCTACTGCCATGTCTTAGCGCAGTATTATTTCATCCTACCATGCTATTTCGTAGTACGACCTTCATAAAGTATGATTATTGTAATAATGTTTCCGTTGGAAGTTTTGTGACGTCATCGTTCAATCGTTCACTTAAACCCCCTTTTAATATACTATATCTATGACTTAAACCGTACCACGACGTGTCTTTTGACAGCTAGCATTATTGTTTTTGTGTCAAATATTGAGAAATTTTGCAGTCTTAAAAAAGTTGCTTTTTCTCGACGGAAACAAAACTATTTTGAGTTATTTTATTTAGAAATTGGAAATTGCGTCATAAACAGTAAGTGAAACGTTTTTATACATATTGTTCTTCATTGTGAATGTAATATTATAGTTGTTATGTTTCATTTCTATTTGATAACAAATACTTGTTTTCGGAGGAGCTCGGTGGGGCAGTGGTTTAGCGCCTGTCCCAGCGATTGCGGAAGTTAAGCAACGTTCGCAAGGGTCAGTCATGGGATGGGTGACCAAAAATTTATTATCACGAGCTCCTCCGTGCTTCGGAAGGCACGTTAAGCCGTTGGTCCCGGCTGCATTTGCAGTCGTTAACACCCACCAATCCGCATTGGGCCCGCGTGGTGGGTTATGGCCCATCCTCCTTACCACCCATAAGGAAGCCTGTGCCCCAGCAGTGGGGACATCAAAAATGGCTGATGGACACACTTGTTTTCGGATGGACAGTGAAGTGAATACGAAGTATTTGAGTTTTTGGAAGCCGATAACGCAGAAACCAATAGAAATCGAAGGCAGCGTCGACTAATGTTGCGTTGAAGAAAGTGATCCCTTCGAATTAGAGGATGCTGAGTTTGTGAAACGTTA
Organism: Agriphila straminella; assembly: GCA_950108535.1. Classification (NCBI taxonomy): domain Eukaryota; kingdom Metazoa; phylum Arthropoda; class Insecta; order Lepidoptera; family Crambidae; genus Agriphila; species Agriphila straminella. Next base: position 582,635 of record OX467303.1, on the reverse strand, counting down.
TCGACTTACCAAGAAATTGGTTTATAACCTCATCGAGGAGTTGAAACCTCTACTGAAGTCCCCTGTAAAATTAGCTGCTGCTGTTGCTGTAATTTCGTTGCATTTTCTGTGCAAGTGGATTCTTTAGCCTGCAACGACCTATTATAGGCCGAAGCAGCCTTATTGGAATTTAGAAACTCCCATAGAAGTTCTAATTTTATTGTCGTATAATAAGAAATAATACTTAATAGTTAAACTAAAGCACTGCGCGTTTAAAGGTGATGAAAGGAAATCTGTATTTATTTACTTTAAGTCCGACATTTAAGTTTAAAATATAAAATTTTATTAATTTACAAAGTTCAAACACAAGCGCGCTTACACATTTTTTTTTAATTGTCGCATTCAGCGCATTCTTGGCCATTTTTCTCTTCTTATTATTTTGTTTTGGCAATCTACTTTCCTCTTGGAAGTAATTTTTGCCAGTGTCAAGTGTAGATAGCTAATAAGCCGTAGTGATGGCTAGCAGGGAATAGACAATTTCGCAATATCATTCGTTCTTTGGCAGGAATAAAGTATTATTACTTTGTGCAGGTTGTGGTACGAATTTGAAAAATCTTATTGTAAGCTTATAACAAAACGTTCATAAAACATGATGGTTTTCTAAAAGGTGATGGTAAGCCTCCAGTGGTCATGTAGCCCGGCAGGGCCTAATCGCGCTAATTTTTAACGATAAAACCAAAGCTAAATCGTTACCGTTTCAGTTTCGTTTACAGAAAAATACTCGCTTTAGTTTTGTTAAAATTGTTGAATACTCTGCCTGAGGAGTCTAGGATTACAATCTGGGACAATTTGAGTGAAAATTATGAAGCTAAACCAAAGATTTTTAGGTAAATATAACCTAAATGACAACGTAACGTTTTTGGTTTTATCGTTCAGAATTAAATAAAAAAAAAAACATTTAATTTCATTTCAATGACTGCACTAAACTTGGTAGCGGTACCTACGATACGACCTCCAACACGCGGGTAACTGTACCACGGAACACAAAACTCACTCTTGGTACCTACTCTGTGATGTAAAATTTTACTTAACTATGTTATACCTACACTGCCAAATGCGAAATACTTATTTTTAAGAGCAATGCGAATGCGATTTATGTTGAATATACGATCACTTTTTTAACCCTCCTAACAATATAATTTCTGCCTTTTTCCCTGATTATAATTAAGACTATATATGTATTGATCTATTCATATTATAATTTCCGATAATAATAATATTGGTAACACTTCCTACCGCTTAGAAAGCAACAGCGGCCAGAGTGATTATTCATGTTTTCTAATCTACCTATATGGTTACGTAAATTTAATGTTTTGTTTTAAATTTATGCGTCAGCATAATTAGGTACCTATGCTAGTAATAACGACGAAGCTCTATAAAGTTAAAACCGACGAATAACGACGACCCGACGAACTGAGAATCTCCTCCTTTTTTTGAAGTCGGTTAAAACCATCGTGATAAGGCGGTCGACGTTCCTCCCACTCCATGCATGACACTATTTTCTCACGAATAAGGTTCAAACCATAAAGTTAATATACGGTATATTAACTTTATGGTTCAAACGAAGAATTTTGCGCCGGTTTTAGCGATTCTTTATATGAAATAGGCCTGCAGAATGGGGTTAGTAAACTTTTTCGAAGAGAATTGTTTTTTTTTGATAGCACAAGTTTGAAGAATAAAGAAAATAATATTATGATTTTTTTTATTTTACCTTGTTATTTTTTTTATATTATTATCGCGATAAAATATCAAACATACGGCTGAACACGAAGTTCCTTTGCATTTATTGATTTAAAAAACTGATTGACAGATTTGTCAGACAGTGACAAAGAGTAATCATACCTTTGTTTTTTTTTGTTTTGAGCAACAACATTGAAAGTCTTCGGAGCAAAGGAATAACCTACGCATACAGCCTTAATAGTAATTTATTGTACTATATGCTGTAAATTAAAAATTAAATTAAAATGAAGCATTATAATAATTCCGCAATTTGTTATTCTTAACTCCAAAGCCAAAGCTACCAGAAAATATATAATTCACAACAGTTTTGGAAAAGTTTACCAACCCCATTGTAAATCACGCAGCATTAAATCGTATCTAGTACTGTATTATAATATAAATATAATACAACAAAAGAGACGGTGAAGTGTAGTGACATAAGGATAAATTTTATTTATTCTTATGGCAGTGTCTGATTGGTACGTCACTTGCAACTGCAGTGCGCTGCGCATGCGACCGTTGCGGCCTCCGTCAAGCGCCGTTAGCGCAGCTATTTTGATCAATTGCTGCATTTATTGGTAGGTACAGTTAATGCACCCTGCATATTTCAAATGCGGCTCGAATCGCTAAAGACTGGTTTACATTATCTTAGTCTTTAGTAAAGTGCCTTAGGAGAGTGCTTTATTAGAAACATGTAAACGGTCGTCTTATGACTAAAGAGAGTAACGTTCTAGTAGCCTTTCAACTGGAATCATCGCTTTCCAGTAGAACCCCCCGCGCCGCCCGCTCACCCCCCGCGCGACACTTTCCTCGCACTGGAAGCATGTAAATCGACATTTTAGTAGCGTCTTTAGTAGAGTGATTTAGTCAAATGACACTGTACTGGAAGCATGTAAACGCTCACTGGAAAGGCACCAAAACTACTAAAGCACTCGCATTCGAATCTACTCGAACGCTACTAAAGCACTCTACTAAAGACTAAGATAATGTAAACCAGTCTTAACGCCCGCCCGCCCGAGTGGCGTGAGGTATGGAATGCGACGCATTCGGTACTAACGGATGTTAGTCACACGATGACAGCGAAATTCTGTGGTTTAAGTAAAAGTAACTGTGGTTATTACGATGACAGTTTGTTCCATGACGAAATAGACACAGAGCTTAGCGTATTAGCTCAGAATGTCATTTACTACTCATTTATTTACTTTTACGCCAATTGCACGTCAACGCGTCGACACTTAACTTAAAAGTTGTTAGGAACTGGAATGGAGTTGTTTTTTTTCTACGTAAATAATAATAAAATTACTAATTTATACTTAAACATATGTATCATAATTTCTTCTGTATTAATGCAAATTGCTATAATCATTATCAGCACTAAAACTACCTGGTTGTAGAAATCCCATAATTTATTCGGTAGGTAAATAGTTGAATACTTTTTCTTATACCTAACTAAGGGAACCCCAGCTAGAAAACTTCCGTGTGACTGTTTCCTGATGAGCACCGCGTCGCGTCACGACTAAGGACCGCGATTTCACATAATTTCTACGGAACACAGGTTCAATTCCGCGCCGGGCCCGCCCACACGCGCGCCGCGCTCATTAGCCCGCCCGCCCTGTAGGTACCTACCACCCACACTCGATGGTGCTCACTGGAAATAATATTCTACATTGCTGAATAAAACAAATGCAGATGCAATACCATGAAAGCTCTTGACGTACGAAACGTAACGTGGTTGAAAACTCATGGGAAAAATAAAATAAATACTTACATTTAATTTCTGTGCTTAATAAAAAACAATTGGCATTGTGCTTTTTTAAATCAATTATTTGCCAATGGAAAATTATAGCTTAAAGATCAATATCTTGTTGACTTGACATGTACCTAGGATTTCTCTAATCGTAGTCGCTGTTGTTACTGTGACCGTATAGAAAATACTTATCGTTTTCCATTCATAAAAATATACTTATTACAAAGTAAGTAAAGAGACCCCAAACTCGTAACTTATTACATATTATTATCTTATAGCTTGCAGATAAAACTTTTAGTAAGAATATGTCTTTACCTATGAAAGTTGCATTTTTCATACTTGCAATTTCTTTGTTCATTTAACAACCGTAAACACTAACCCGCTTACTAATAAAGATTAAATAGCAGATGTATAGTTACACAGTGTTTTGTCACTTTCTTTTCAATGTCAAACTCAAATAGTTTGACAGAGAGTAACCATTGTGTAACTATACATCTGCTATACAATCTTTATTAGTAAGTAAAGAGGGTAAATGTAAAACAAACTTTTATGTAGGTAGATAGGTAGAGAAAAACTATTACAACGACTATACTAACTTATTCCATTTACGATAAGCGGAAAAAATAAGTGTTGGCTAAGTTAAGTGCAACCCCGCCGGTCACCCTATTTTGCTCACAAAAAAGTGACACTTTCAAGATCTTTTTTTAATGTTTTTCCCGTATTGAAGCCAGCTACGAAAACTGGCTACGAAGTGGTCCGAAGGGAAAACAAGGACTTTACTGATAGTTGACTATCATGGTCACAATTTGATCATACAAGTCACTATTTTCTCTGTATGTGACAAATTATCGGCAATTTCATCGGTAAAGACCTAATATAATAATCATAATATCAGCTACAGATACACTATGCCCACGCTGGGATACATTTTCTTTCTTTTTCCAATTTCCAAATAGTCAGCTAAAACCTGAAGTACCTATATATAACAGATTGTTTTAATTATTTAGTGGCTAGCGAGCGAAGATTGAATTTATTATTTAAGTATTTGCAATAATTTATAAATTATTGCAAATACTTAAGGTTATGATTATGATTTTGATAATGATGTTTATTTTTATTTATTGTTAAGTATATGCTTAATATAAGGATGTGTATTGTGGTATGTTATTTGTATTTAATTATGTACCTACACTTGTCTTTTCCTATTGAACCTTTTATAAGTAGGTACCATACATGATAATGATACGCTGCAAAAATGAGTTTTTTTTAATTTCTTTAATTCTACCGTAACTTTGAATATATTATTTGAAATCTTTCAAATTCTTGTTCCATATTTCATTTTTGAGGTATAGGTACTTAGTGACTCTTAAATTTATGTTTCGTGTAATCAATTAATTCAAATTCGTTTCTAGTATCTAGGGGGGGTCAGCTCAGAGCGACACCATAACTTTAATAGGTTTGGGAAATGTATATTGTAATAATTAGTAGGAAAACTATCCCCGCCAATTGATCATGCGCAGGAACCTTGTCACATCAACATCCACGTTAACGTTATCATCCGCAACTAAAAATTACATGAAACAAGAAATCTAATAGTTAATGTAATAAATTAATTATTGAATTATTATTTTCAATAAGATAGGGTCCAGTAATAATTTTACAATTGTTTTTCTTTTTTGAGGTTAAAAACATGGCCGCCAGGCGCATTACCAATTGGCGGGGATAGTATATGTTGAAAGTTCATTATTTTACCATTAGTAACTAACAGCTACCTTTAATAATATCCTTCTTTTACATAGTGGCCAATACAAAAAATCACTCAGCTAAGTACGTCCTTCCAATAATATCTGTGTTCGGCCGTAAGCTTCCAGATGCGATTTCCAAACCAGGTCTTTTTAATAACTGTGCCGGCGGTATTTTAGAAGAACTGATTAGAGAATGTATTGTAGGAGCGACAGCAGCAGCCAGTACTGGATGGGCGCGGTGCGGGACCCGCAGGACCCCGCCAACTGGAAGTGGGTGAACGGGAACGAGCTGACCGTGTCGTTCTGGAACGCGCCCGGCGGCAGCGAGGGCTGCGCGCGCTTCGACGGCAGCAAGGGCTGGCTGTGGGCCGACACCGACTGCCAGGCGCGCCTTAACTATATCTGCCAGCACCGTAAGTTTATCTGCTGCGATCGGTTGTTTGCTTGCGACACTGACCATATACTTTTTTAATTTATCCCTGCAATGCGAACTGCTCAATTTGCATATGCGAAAAGCGTATATGTACTTATATAAAACTATTAATGCTAAAGCGGAAATTATTGACAATCGAAGAACAATCAATATTAGTCAATAAGTCACCCGAGCAGACAGAAACCTTCTTCATGGTTCTCGTGGAGGTCTACTCCAATAGTAGACTTAAAGGTAACAGTCGTGCGTGTCCACAGAGCCGAAGGCGTGCGGGCGGCCGGAGCAGCCGCCCAACTCGACGATGGCGGCGGAAGGGTTCGAGGTTGGCGCCTCCGTGGAGTATGCGTGCGACGAGGGGCACCTGCTCGTGGGGCCGACCACCCGCACCTGCCTCGACACCGGCTTCTACGACGAGTTCCCGCCTGTTTGTAAACGTAAGCTAACACAGTATCTACCTGCCACCTGGCTTGGCCGTCTACATTATCAAGTCTTGACTGATGACGGCCGAACCTGGATCCGCCACCTGGACCTGCTCCTCCCGGTTCCCCTGGTCAAGAAATTCGCGGGGGAGACGTGACATATACATATTATATTTGACAGTTGCTTGGATACGCATTGTTATTGAATTTACGTTATGAGGATAAAGATTGATTGAACTTGTTTATATCAATATCTAGAATAAGAATGAATAATCCATCTTTCAAGTAACTGATTTTTATCTCTGATATTAAGACCCTCAGACAGACAAAGGTAGGACTACCGTCAGTGCAGGGTCTTAAAAAATCAAGGCAACGTAGATGTCGATCGAGCGAAACTTTTTAATTTTCTTCAGACACTTTCTTTCATTTGACATGTTGTACATTCATCTTGAACGTTGTGTGGGGCAGGTATCGACTGTGGGTACCCTGCAGAGATCCCGCACGGGTCGTACAGGCTGCTGAACGGGTCGGTATCGTACCTATCGCACGTGGAGTATTCCTGCGCCGCGGGCCACGAGCTCGCGGGCCGCGCGCGCCTCGTCTGCGACATCGACGAGCGATGGAACGGGCCCCCGCCCAGATGCGACGGTAAATATCTTAAAATATCACTTCATAGGCCAGTATTTATAAAGCGCTCTCAACGTTGCTATTTTGGGATAATACTTGAGATGGTTTTCTTCTCAGGTATGATTTCAAGATAACTCGTAGACGTTGAGACCGGTTTATAAATACGGGCCTTAGAACCGCATAGTGTTGGTTTCTCGCCCCAATTACAATAAATATGTAAAAATCCATATTTTATGAAAAGGAAATCAGCAAGCTCCGCTACGATTGACGCTTTGAAGTCACATATTTAAAATCTGACTAAGTCTGAACTTATTACTTATTGGTTACGCACCTTTGTGTTGTACGCTGCCGGCGACGCACGCGCAGGCTTCCGTGGAAACTTTCAGCCGACCGATACTATCTGCCGCCGCCGCTCAATTAGCGCATCTCGTGAGAATCGCCCACAATCATGACAGTTTTCCATGTACGTGCAGCAAGCTTTCTAGTTCAATGTGGAGCACTCTCAAACGTACCGATTGAGTTTTTTTTTTTTTTTTTATTTATTTGTAAGATGCAATGTACTAACGGCAACAGCTCACGTACTTTACCACTTTGCAGAAAAATTCGCGTGCGCGTATCGCTCCTGCACGAACGTATGTCAGTAACGGCGATTTTAACATTAGGAGTGGTAAAGTGGAAGTATTGTCGATAGTACGAGCTAAAACACTACAGAAGCTATTAACTTTTCCTTTAGGGACAGAAATCGGGAATCTGTTTTGTTGATCGAGTTCTTAATACTGCCACAAAAAGTGTGTGTGTAGGTTTGCCCAGAGTCCAAGCTTACAAAGTTTCGTAAAACCAGGGCTCCGTCACTCCGCGCGCGAGCGGCGCGAGTATGAAGCGCTCGGCGTCCTCTGAGAGGACAAATTTCATACATCAGAAAAGATAAGACCTATTCTGTGCCTACGCGATAGAAAGAGAGGCAACTACTAAGTGCTTGTTTTGGAGCGAAGGGAGCGCTGTGCAACCTGAATTGCACTTTATTGTGTGGGAGCAAGAGTCGCAATTTATTTGAACGATTATGCAGAGTGCAACTTCTGTACGCTAGTATCTAATAGGTACTTTACTATTATCTATTCTGTGGTAAAACTGTATGTTTAACAGTGGTGCAATGCGAGCCGCCGCCGGCAGTGGCTAATGGGCGCGTGTCGGTGGCGAACAACGCGAGCGAGTTCGGCGCGGTGGCGGAGTACGCGTGCGCGCGCGGGCACGCGCTGCACGGCGCGCGCCGCCTGCGCTGCCTCGCCACCGGCGCTTGGGACCTGCCCGCGCCGCACTGCCACCGTCAGTACCATCATTCTATTTAACTAAATATAAATAAATAAATAAATAATGCTTGGACAATTTCACACAGCGCCATCTAGCCTCAAACTAAGCAAAGCTTGTAATATGGGTGCTAGACAACTATATTCTACTTACTTATTTAAATATAATACTTATTATACATAATAACACCCAGACCCGGCACAGAAACTAAAATTCATCATTTAAATTTCTGCCCGGCCAGGAATCGAACCCGGGACCTCTGCGTCATAGACCGGCATGTTGACCACTGCACCACTCAAGTCGTCAGAAAGAAAGAAACTAAGAAATATACAACCAAATGCTGTCACTTTTTGACAATATTGTTTGAAAGAGACGGCATCACTTTAAACTAAGTCTAAATAAAATAGTGTTTTAAAATCTTTTGTGGTAAGGCCGCTATGATGTTGGTCCCAAATCGTTAAGCAGGCCACACACGCTAGGTTATGCATGACGGTTTTAACCGAGCTGCTAAACCTTCATGCAAAGCCGAGTTCAATAGAGGACACACACGCTAGGTTATGCATGACGGTTTTAACCGAGCTGCTAAACCTTCATGCAAAGCCGAGTTCAATAGAGGACACACACGCTAGGTTATGCATGACGGTTTTAACCGAGCTGCTAAACCTTCATGCAAAGCCGAGTTCAATAGAGGACACACACGCTAGGTTATGCATGACGGTTTTAACCGAGCTGCTAAACCTTCATGCAAAGCCGAGTTCAATAGAGGACACACACGCTAGGTTATGCATGACGGTTTTAACCGAGCTGCTAAACCTTCATGCAAAGCCGAGTTCAATAGAGGACACACACGCTAGGTTATGCATGACGGTTTTAACCGAGCTGCTAAACCTTCATGCAAAGCCGAGTTCAATAGAGGACACACACGCTAGGTTATGCATGACGGTTTTAACCGAGCTGCTAAACCTTCATGCAAAGCCGAGTTCAATAGAGGACACACACGCTAGGTTATGCATGACGGTTTTAACCGAGCTGCTAAACCTTCATGCAAAGCCGAGTTCAATAGAGGACACACACGCTAGGTTATGCATGACGGTTTTAACCGAGCTGCTAAACCTTCATGCAAAGCCGAGTTCAATAGAGGACACACACGCTAGGTTATGCATGACGGTTTTAACCGAGCTGCTAAACCTTCATGCAAAGCCGAGTTCAATAGAGGACACACACGCTAGGTTATGCATGACGGTTTTAACCGAGCTGCTAAACCTTCATGCAAAGCCGAGTTCAATAGAGGACACACACGCTAGGTTATGCATGACGGTTTTAACCGAGCTGCTAAACCTTCATGCAAAGCCGAGTTCAATAGAGGACACACACGCTAGGTTATGCATGACGGTTTTAACCGAGCTGCTAAACCTTCATGCAAAGCCGAGTTCAATAGAGGACACACACGCTAGGTTATGCATGACGGTTTTAACCGAGCTGCTAAACCTTCATGCAAAGCCGAGTTCAATAGAGGACACACACGCTAGGTTATGCATGACGGTTTTAACCGAGCTGCTAAACCTTCATGCAAAGCCGAGTTCAATAGAGGACACACACGCTAGGTTATGCATGACGGTTTTAACCGAGCTGCAAAACCTTCATGCAAAGCCGAGTTCAATAGAGGACACACACGCTAGGTTATGCATGACGGTTTTAACCGAGCTGCTAAACCTTCATGCAAAGCCGAGTTCAATAGAGGACACACACGCTAGGTTATGCATGACGGTTTTAACCGAGCTGCTAAACCTTCATGCAAAGCCGAGTTCAATAGAGGACACACACGCTAGGTTATGCATGACGGTTTTAACCGAGCTGCTAAACCTTCATGCAAAGCCGAGTTCAATAGAGGACACACACGCTAGGTTATGCATGACGGTTTTAACCGAGCTGCTAAACCTTCATGCAAAGCCGAGTTCAATAGAGGACACACACGCTAGGTTATGCATGACGGTTTTAACCGAGCTGCTAAACCTTCATGCAAAGCCGAGTTCAATAGAGGACACACACGCTAGGTTATGCATGACGGTTTTAACCGAGCTGCTAAACCTTCATGCAAAGCCGAGTTCAATAGAGGACACACACGCTAGGTTATGCATGACGGTTTTAACCGAGCTGCTAAACCTTCATGCAAAGCCGAGTTCAATAGAGGACACACACGCTAGGTTATGCATGACGGTTTTAACCGAGCTGCAAAACCTTCATGCAAAGCCGAGTTCAATAGAGGACACACACGCTAGGTTATGCTGCTGGTTTTGAGGCACAGGCATAACCGAGCGGCTTCCATGAGCAGGCATGCAGTTTTATCGCATACACGCTAGACGTTAGTAGGTACTATTATATATTCTGTGACGCTGGTTTATGCATGACGGTTTTGGCATAACCATCGCATAATAACCTAGGCTATTTAGCGTGTATGGCTGGCTACTTACCGCAATATTTTTTTAGCGAAGATTTATTCCTGCAATAAGTATGTTAAAAGTATATTTTCTCGTCCAGCTGAAGAGCTGTCTACCACCACGACGACGACGACAATGTCCACCCCCGAGCCCACGACCACGTTCCTCCCCCCACCGTCCAGCCCCCGGCTGGTGCTGCCGACGCGGCGCCCCTCCGCGCGCCCCTCCCCGCCCACGCCCTTCGTCCCGGCGGAGACCACGCGCCGGCCACGGCCCAAGCCCACCACGGAGCGAGCCACCACGCGCGCGTACGAGAGGACCACGACTCGCGCGTACGAGAGGACCACCACTCGCGCGTACGAGCGCCCGCCAGAGAGGAAGGTGACCGCGGCCGATGCGCAGGAGTCGCCAACCAGCCACGTGCCGCACATCATCGTCGCCAGCCATCCTAGGGAAAACCAGGTCAGTGTACCCGACTATATTTTCAGAGTAATAAATTTTAATATCTATGTCAAACGCTAAGTAATAATCTTCAAACGAAACTGAATTAATTTAATTTTGTCTTTACGAGCTGAGGCGTGAGATAAAATACGAACAATAAAAAAGCATTGGTAATATAATTAGTCTATGATTGGGACTAACAGCTAAGCAGTTAAATAAAACAGTTCTAATGATGGCACACAAAACAAAGGCTTTCGATAAGGGTTGCCATAAAAATGGATGATGGACAAGGGTTGCCATAAGGCGAAGAGCTATCCTATTTCAATAAACTTTCCATTTCAAACTCTTGAAATAATTTTAATATACACATTAAAGTTATTTTATACGTCTATATTAGTTCGACGTAGTGCGACGTCACGTCTGCGCGTAGACTTTTTTGATGATTCTGAATTACTTCGCTATTGCGTGAACTGCTTGCGATATTATGATTGCATCGCTACAAGCTGTTTGTGATATCTTAAGTTACATAGCAATTATGTTTAGACATTTCAAGCAGTGTTTATCTTCAGGTGGTACTACTAGCCTTAGTCCCTCCACGGTGAAAAATGTGTAGTGTGTAGGTAGATGGGCAAACTAGTGTAGTGAATAGGGTTGCCAACATGTCTGTGACAAAATATAGTATTTTTCAAATTAAGCTATAAAAAATATAGTACACTTAAAAAAAATATAGTATTTAATAGGCAAATATTATTTTTTACTTATTTATTTTTATGAAAACTATATTTTTTCAGTTTTTGCATTTTTCAACAAGTTTTGGATATTTTTAAAGTATTTTTTGTATCTTTCGCTTTTTAATCGCACTTGAATTGAACTTGACGCACTTTCGTTATCGCTTCCACTTTCCATAAAATGAACGAATGAATTCCATAACTACAGAAATATTACCTATATTTTGCAGATGATTACCAACAAAATCTCAAAAAAAAACAATGACCAAAAACTCAACGATAGTTTTAAGCTTAAAGCTTAAAACTATCGTTTTAAGCTTTTGAATTTGACATTGATGCAATAAGACAGATACTTTCAGAATTCAGATACGATATACACTACACGCTATCGAATCAGTCAAAATGCACGATCACAAATTAAAAAAAAATTAAGATTTGTCTCTTAGCGTTCGATGTTAAAATATAGTATTTTTGCGTACTATATATTTCTTCAACAGTATATAGTACGCAGACCCGAAATATAGTACAATACTATATATTATAGTACGGTTGGCAACCCTAGTAGTGAACGACGGATGAGCTCCCCCGAACCTCTTAATTGCAACGAGAATTTTGCCTGAAAGAAACACTGATTTTAAGAACGGGCCTAAGCGAGATATCCTTAACACAAGTGTATCAAATCTACTTCCCTCCGGTTTACTATGGTTGTCTCACCACTTGTTTTATACCAATAGAAACAATAGGTTAATAAAACATTTTTTATATTTTTTAGATCGTGGGCAGCGGCAACAACTTCCGTGCGGAGCAGACGCCGCGCGTGAACGTGCCGCAGTCGGTGGACGGCGAGCGGCGCGACGCCGCGGCGGCCGGCGCCGGCGTCGGCGCGCGCCTCAACGTCGGCGCCGTCGTCGCGCTCGGCGCCTTCGGGGCGCTCGTCTTCCTCATCGCCATCATCACCACCATCGTCATCTTAGTCAGGAGGTGAGCTTCAAGTGTTGCATTCACACTACTGATGAGCCAAGCGACTGTCATTGCGGTGTTCTGATGCGACGGCACGTCGACCATTTAAAGTAAAATCTAGAGAATCATTCATCAAAAGTATAATGCGTGAGAAAATCAAGTGTAAAAGAGCTAATTAGATCATCCTAAATATCGGACCCGATATGAAGTCGCTCCTAAATTCAGAGCAGTGTAATTGCATTCAGGAAGCTAGGATCCGATTTAGGATCCTAGTTAGGATAGAAATTGTCTCCGACATAACGGATGCTAAATCGGAAGCACTTAGGACAGTGTAATCGCATTCAGGACGCTCGGCTCCGACACAGTAGTACCACAGCATAAAGAGTACAGTCAGTCAACGCCTTTTATGTTGGCGAAAAAAAATCCGCCGCGCCGTTCGTCTAGATAGACAGTTGGCGCAACGACTAAAAGTATATAAGGGTTGTCACTCTGTGATTTGCTTTTTTTTTACCTACATCAATATAAAAAACAAAAAAACCTGCCTCTGAAAAGCAAGAAATAATATATAAATCATTAGCTACGCATTATCATTTTTATAATAAAACACGTCTATTAAAGTCGGGTGGGACTGGAGTACCTACAACTTTCTTTTTTTATTCTAAAAGCCCCACCCGACTTCAATAGACGTGTTTTATTATAACAATGATATGATAATGCGTATCTAATGATTTATATATTATTTCTTGCTTTTTAGAGGCAGGTTTTTTGAAGTCGGTTTTTTTGTTTTTTAAACAATTTTTTATTTGTTTTATTTTTAGTATAAGTACCTTTTGTATTAGGTAGTGTAGGTATATTATTTAGGTAGTAAATTCGGCTCAGCCAAACGTGAGATAATCGCGGAGAAACGTACATACATATACAAACTGAATACCTCCTTTTTTTGAAGTCTGTTAAAAAGGCTACACTAGATAGACAGTTTGGCGCAACGACTAAAAGTATATAAGGGTTGTCACTCTGTGATTTGCTTTTTTTTTGACCTACATCAATATAAAAAACAAAAAACCGACTTCAAAAAACCTGCCTCTAAAAAGCAAGAAATAATATATAAATCATTAGCTACGCATTATCATTGTTATAATAAAACACGTCGGGTGGGGCTGGAGTACCTACAACTTCCTTTTTTTATTCTAAAAGCCCCACCCGACTTCAATAGACGTGTTTTATTATAACAATGATATGATAATGCGTATCTAATGATTTATATATTATTTCTTGCTATTTAGAGGCAGGTTTTTAGAAGTCGGTTTTTTTTGTTTTTTAAACAATTTTTTATTTTTAGTGTAAGTACCTTCTGTATTAGGTAGTGTAGGTATATTATTTAGGTAGTAAAATCGGCTCAGCCAAACGTGAGATAATCGCGGAGAAACATACATACATATACAAACTGAATAGGTACCTCCTTTTTTTAAAGTCTGTTAAAACTACTACACAAAGGTATCCCTTTCCCAACAAAAACAATCATCTAATTCGGTTCATAAATAACAAAGTCGTCAAGGTAGTTGATGTAAAGTCATAGTATTTTCGGGATTGCTTGAAAACTACTGACCCGATTTGAAAAAAAAAATGGAACCATCTCGCAAGAAAACTCAATCGAACAAAAAAGAATCATCAAAATCAGTCCATAAATGTCGAAGATACGCGCGAATAACGATAAAAAAAAGTATACAATCGAATTGAGAACCTCCTCCTTTTGATGAAGTCGGTTAAAAACTAGTTCAGATTAGCGTTGAAAATGACACGTACCTACTACCTACCTAGCTACCTACATATACCTACCTCCTATTTACCTAGCTATGTATTTTTACGGCTACAAGAACATTCGTTTAACAACTGTATGATCGTAAAGCTGTGATATCGGATCAGACATTCAGGACGGTCTAATTGGCGACTGAATTTCTCGTCCTAAATCGGACACTGAATTCCGGATCCGACATTCAGGATGGTGTAATAAGCGCTTTACTTGAAGTTAGCACGCATGAGCACCCGCCGAAAACGCTCTATACAAAACAGTGACGTCACATGTCACGTTCCAGGTGTGTTTCAGGCGCGTTTAATATATGCAGTTAGCCAATAATCTTCAACTATCCCCCTTAATTTTGCGTTTAAGTAAAAAGTGTGATACAATATATTATTTCTTATTCGATATTCTATCTGACTGTAAAGTGCTTACGTAAAAATGAAAAAAAAATATCGTTATTTTCCCCTGATTTCATCGTGTGATAAAACAATTTTTTTTTCTGTTCCATCATGTTTTTGTAAGGGTCCGCAGCGATCAAGCTCAAATTCATCAAAATCGGTGACTTATGCATATTCCCTATTCAGTCCGGCTGTTCTCAGAAACAAAGGATATCTTGCGGTTTACAATAGATCATCTCAAAATTATTATATTGCGTGTGCGTGCAAATAAAAAGAGCCGGCGGTAGTTTGGTGTGTGAGTACCTTAAAATATAAATGCTCAAAGATACTTCCTTCGAAATGGGTTGTCTACTCACACCAACACTTATATACCAGTAGGTACCAAATCAAGTAACATTGACTTACTATCACTACACGCCAAAAGTAGGTGAATTTACCTTACCTACCTATATTATTCCTACTCCACTGCTTATATTATTATGGATTGAAGGATTAAATATTAATATTTCTAGGAAGGTACATACTTTACCTAAATCACGAACCTACTTAAAGACTGTGCAAAAGTAAAGTTGAATTAAAATCATACTGTGTTGACTTTTACACAAAACAAAACAATAAAGAACCGATGTTAAAATGGTTTGTAGGTACCGAAGACAGGAGCACTCTCTTTTGGGACCGCAATTAAAAATGAAGATGCCAGCATGAAAAACACCACAGTCATTTTTACTTCTACGTCGATACGTATTATTTTGTCGTAACTCGGTCCATCTACCCACTCCTCACAACACTTTATACTTTTCTGCACAAAAAGTTGGGTCAAGACGTCTTCTCAGCAACCTCTCAAGGTTGCCAGCTGTGCGCCTTCCCCGTGACGTGCGATCGGCTGTGCTGTGCTAGTCTCGCCCGAGACAACGACAAACAACGATGAAGGCAGTAGGCAGGCACTCGTGTCGTGTTGCGTGGTAGGTGGTAGGAAGGGATAGGGCGTGTCAAGGCGTGCGGTAGATGAGGTCGCGTGGTAAAGCAACGTTACCATACTACGTGACTCATTTTTTACAATTTTTGACCCCCCCCCCCCCCCCCTTGGTGACCACCCGTAGTATATGCCAAGACCCCCCCTCCCCCCCCTAGTTTTCACGTAGTAATTCATAGATAATGGTTTTATATAATTTTTACCAGAAATTAAAAAAAAATGCTTATAATTAATTGTCTTTTTATTAGTACGGCGCTTGCCACGTAACGCCAGTGTGTGCCATAATTTTACATACAATTACAAGTAAAAAAAATTATTAAGAAGAAAATTTTTTTCGCTGCGCGCCATATTTGAATACAGCTCGAAAAAGAACCAGATTTTCATATAGGGTATTGACTACGTGACAAAACGTCTCCTCCCCCGCCCCTGTGACCAGCGTGGTATTTTAAAGACTCCCTCCCCCCCCTTAACGGGTCACGTAGTGTGGGTACGTTCCCTAACGGCGCGGCGGTTGTGCGCAGCGGCGGGGGGCGCGGGCGCGGGCGCGCGGCGCGCGAGCTGCCCGCGCGCTGGTACACGCTGCTGGCGCTGCCCTTCCCGGACCAGCAGGTCGGCCGCCGCGAGTTCGCGCGCGCGCACCGCCTCGCGCACCGCGCCGGACACTTCTCCAACCCCTTATAGCGAGTGCGTTTATATTTTGAGGTACACGCGCGATTGGCATTGTGGCTGGCGAGTTTTAGGCCGACGAACTTCTTTTTACATGATTTTCAGTGTTCACGCGAAACATTAATTAAGTCTCGATTAAGTACTTAATATTGCTGTTGTTGCAAACATCGGCGGGTTACGGCTATCGCTTCCGATTATGAGTCCGAGTAACAGTCACAGTTCTGGGTACCAGATGTCACACTTATTGTCACAATGATCACGGGAAAAGGTTGGAAAATAAATACAAAGTAGTTATTAGTGTTACTTACTTACCTAAATGTGAAGGCAGCCACTGTGTCATTCCGCGTCGCATACTCACACCGATGAGCACCAAACGAGCGCACGCCATTTCACGGTTCCATCCACGGTTCACTGCAGTCATTTAAATCACTGAACAACATCGTAAAGGTGATAGTTACGGGCAATGCACACACAGCAACGGTCGGGCTCCTACTCTTAGATACCACGCTCTTGTAAATACCAAGCATCCGTAGATGACCACGACTGCACTTAGGACTTTTAAGACAGCACAACGCTATTTCATACCCACTTACTTTAAGTAGGTACCTCCATTGTTTTCTGAACTGGTGACCTTCGCAGTTCTTGAACAGTCACCGATATTTTAAACCATGTCGCAAAGATAATTTCAACGACACACTTCCACCCAACTTATCCACCAAACTCACCTTCAAACTTAAGTTTGTACCTATGAATCGATTATTCTCTTCAGCAAAACAGTAGCTACCTACATTTTGGGATTTTTATAGGGATAATTAGACATTTTTGGTACAGTCAGCGTCATTTGGCTCCACCTGAAAATCAGTGTCGCACAGGATGTGGCAATAGCTGAGGTTGGAGACCATTTTGGCTAATTTTCTTTTAAATTGTGTTGATTTTTTGTAACAAATGCCTTTAAGCTGAATAAATTTTTTCACTTTTACTTACACTTTCACTATTTGATTTGAGCGTATTGATAGAGTAGTCAAAATGATCTAAAAACAAAAAATCAATTTGATCTACGCAGTTAGAATCATCATATTGTTGTACCTAAGCACACAAGGTGTACAAATATCTTACTAAGTACCTACTGATTGTTTCATATTTATATGAGCAGCTGCAGAGTGTACAAAACTGTCAGTTACTTATCTGTGCACAGTACTTTTTTGTTTTCAGATCATTTTGACTGCACTAGACGCTCATACCAATTTGACCCTGACTGTATCTCACACGCCGCCGTTCTAAGTGAAATGAAATTCCATAGAATACAATATAGAAGCATACTGTTTTTAAGTCCCACGTCAAAAAAAAATTATGTTAATGTCATTTTCTTTTATATTTTTGATAATTATAATTCAATCATTAACTTTATAAGTAATAATTCAATAATTTATGTCAAATTAATAACTCTGATCGCTGTAATAATTTCAATAATTAATTCAATATTTTCCCATAATAATTATGTAAACTAAACAATATTAATTAATGCCACTTTTATAGTAGATACCAATTTATAATAATGTAATAATTTAAATGTTTTCGGATCGCATGTATTTTTGTGTGTGCACGTGTTTGGATGTCATTTTGGTTCAAGACATGTCTAGCTGTTATTGTTGACTGTCATCTGTTGTGTATGCCATATGAATATAAATAAATAAATAATGAAGAATAAAGTGTAAGATAATGTGTAACTGTAGCAGGAAGCAGCACGAGGGCAAGCGTTACCGGCACCACGTGTCGGGTGACTGCAACACCGTGGCGTCGCTGGAGTCGTCCTCGTCGGAATCGCGCAGCGGCCTCACGCGGTACTACCGGCAGGCGTGGGAGGAGCTGCACGAGGCGCGGCGGCACGAGCGCGAGGCGCCCAAGGACGGCTCCGAGCTGGTGGTGTCGGACGCGCACCAGGCGCAGCGCGCGCGCGACCACCGCCGCCACCATCACCACCACCACCGCGAGCCGCGCCACCCCGACTGGCACGCGCCGCACCGCCCCCAACACACACACAAACCTAGATATTAGACCTACATCGCCAACCATCCACGTGCGTCTATATACCCTGCTCGGAGGGGTCCACAATGATGGTCTATTATTTTTAAACCCTAGTATTATTGATTTCGTTTTTATAAGTAGGACCCGACATAATTGTGATTTGTTTTTAATTTAGTTGCGATGAAATTCCTTAGCTACTTTAATTGTTCGAGGCTAAGAAATAAACTACGCAACCTGACGAAAAGACCGAGATTCTCCTAAGGTACTCATGTAGAATTCATAATCGAAATGATAGTGTCATGTAGAAATCCATTATTTATACTTAATTATGTTATTGAAATTAAAATAATGCAACCAATATTTTAGGATAGTAGATATACCTTTACATACTTAATCATAATAATATTATTTTGTGTAAAGTTTGATAATGTAGGTATTACTTATTAGCTAAGTAAGTAGTTAGAGATTTGACTGAATGAAATGATGATTTATGCCAATCGTAAAAATAGATATTATACCTACTCCATGCTTTGACAATTTGATTAAACTTTCAAACGACTATCGATAAAATAAAGTATACACTTCGATGAGCTGGTATAACGGGTGTAACAAGACCCTCAAACAAGCCGAAGTCCACGCATTCCGCCCATTATCAGGATCATTTTTGTCTTTTAGACTATACCTGGGAAACCAATAGCTACGAAGTTATTGAAGGTTAAAGTAAAAAAAACAAAAAACGCTGAATTTCAACTCGGCCGCACGCAGCTGTGTAGCGTGCGCTCTGTTGTACGCGTCATATCACATTGCGTGTAGGTGCTTATGTAATGCTTTTTAACACCAAAAATAAAAATCGTTTCCCAGCAATAATTTTGAACAGAAATGGTCCTGATGATGGGCAGAATACGTAGACCTCGGCTTCGTTGAGGGTCTTGTTACACCCTGCAGGAACTTAATAATAACTAATGAAACGTAGACACTAAAGTACTTTTTATTACCATAAAATAAAAAAGAAAGTGAAGCATTTTTCAATAAACATTTTCGCTCACTCATCACTTGCTAAATATTTCTTAAGGAAACCCAAACATTCCTTTACTGCTTTGAAACTATGATTACCTTGATCTTTTCTTTGTGGTATTATTGGGACGACATATTTTTACACAATTACCTATTTCTATTTAACTTAATTAGCGTAAGCAGTATAAAGTTTGTACATATACATAATTTATTTAGTAATGATTTTATAAGACTAGATTGATGTTAATCATTGTCCTCGCTGTCTTCTATTAAGGAATACTTGTGACATTCTTCTTTCTTCATCTTTAATAAGTAAGTAACTAGGTAGTGTAAGTGCTCTGTAAAAATGTACCAATTATTAAACTTATTTTAATAGTATTTTTGATAAACTTTACGTCTAACCTTGTTCGAGAGCTGTTACGGTGATGGAGGCATGATTCATAATTTACTTATAATTTATAGTACTTGTATTTTCCTTACTTTTTACCGATTCTGAAAAGAAGCTTGAAAATATACATTTATCTATACGTACTTATTAATATTTCCTACTCAGTTTTATTCGGTTTCGAGAAACAACTTTTCTCGGCCGCCTCATCATGTCTCGCAAGCCGACAATGTCTTCGCGACAGACGCTCCTTATACGTATGGTACAAAGTATTTTTAAAGACGATTATAAATGCTCAAAATACATTCATTAATTTTAAAAGTACAAGTCATTTAGCGACGGTACCTACTCCACGAATTCAACGAAAAGACGATATTGTAAACAAGTTATAAGAATGATGTGCCATTGACAGGCAGACATAAAGTGTAAGAAATCCACAGATATTTTTATTTATTACGAACGGTTGATAGCTCTTATTTTATGTAAATATTATAATTAGTTTTGAATAAATCTACTCGGTAAGTGCTATTTTGTCGGTACGGTATCCTTACGAGTTTATTTTGAATACATAGGCGGAATCACAAAATGTAGTCGGTACTTAGACCATAGTGTTGATGCACAGAACTTAACTTAGTCCCGCCCGCCCATAGCGGCCGGGACCGGCGCCGGCGCAGCACTTACCGCTTTGACACGGGTTAGGTATCTGTTGGCAAAATCTTAACAAAGTTGATAGAAAGAGAGCAACCCAATATTGTCTAATACGCTTGTCAGATTTTGCGTTGTCTATTCGGACCATAAGGTGCTTCTACACGGTGCAAGTAGCCCGCGCACTTGCGCTGGGTACATACATGCTCCGTGGAAACACGTGAGCGGGTTAGTTCCATAGTATCGTACCCCCCGGGCAAGTAACCCGCGCCTCAACGTGCGCAAGCTACATGCACCGTGTCAGAGGTAGGCCAGAATCTCATGAAGTGGAACTGAAATTATTTTAACTAAAACACGTGGTTGTTGCATACCTACAGTCTGTCAAGAAAGTCATAAAATAACTTTCTTCGTCATTAGTGTTATTGTATGACATCAGTTAACTACTTTTGTAGTGCAACAACAACCAACCTATACCTATATAAAAAAAGAAAATATTACAAAATTTAAAATTTATTGTATCTTTAGATTTTTGTATTCACAATAAAAATATAATAAAAAAAATATAATAAAATAAATAAATATTATACTAAATAGGAGTCCTTTCTATATGCACCTTGGTGTACTTAAGTATTTATTAGGTAACTTTGTTTCAACATTTTCTTGTTATTATTTTGCCAAAAGAGATCTCGCCACATCGAATTGTAGTTAGATATGAATAAGGGTGTATTATTGAATGAATGATAAAATTGTATCTGAGTTAATTATAAATAAATATTTTGTGATAATCAGAAATTTGTTTTATTTAGAACCGAGTCACTGAGTATTTTTTAAAATTTTTACCCGACTGCAAAGAAAGGGTTATGTGTTTCGCGCGTATCTTGTAAGTATGTTTGTATGTAAATCAAATCAAATCAAATATGTTTATTGCATATCATGTGGTAGGTACAAGGATCTTAAAATTATTTTAGTGCTTACACATGAGCCCTGGAAGGACATAACAATATTGAAGAGTAGTACTTAAATTAAATTTAGATTTATTCACTACCTACTTTATTGCATAGGCTTATAAAATTCGTTAAGATTATAATAACATTTATCAATTAAATAATTATTTAGACATTTAACAAAACTATTATAGTTCTCGATTTCCCTAATATATTTTGGTAGACTATTGTACAGTTTTATTATGTATGTATGTTTGTATGTAATATTCTTTATTACCTCATATCTTTCAAACGGCTGAACGGATTTCTATGATTAAGATATCGTTAGATTTGTCTTGTCAGCCCAAGTGTTCTTAAGAAGGTGGCGTTATAAAAAAACCAACATGGCGGCTGTACGGTGCTATTATACGTAGTGAAAAAAAATTTTTTTTTTAGAATACTGCAATATTTTAAAATTTTTGCGAGTGTAAGATTGATTTCCTATGCAAACATTGACTCTTCTGTAGAGCTTACTGTCGCGTAGGTCATTTGGAAGTTTGCTACGTGCGCTAGATGGCGCTAGGCTCGACGTGGAAAACGAATGCGGAATCCGCCGTCGTTTTATTTTTCCTGTAATCTTTACATAAACTACCTACTATCACATAGAATAGGGATGTTTCCAAAGTCTGAAAAAACAACATCTACATAGGTATATGAATAGAAAGATATACAAAATACATCAATAATGGTGAAAGAATTAATCCGATATTTTGAAAAAATAAGGACATTTAAAAAAGTTACTGTTTGTATAATGCATAGACCAAGATTCAAGGAAATTATATGTACAGTAAGCAGCACATGACGTTATACAAAACTGTCAAAAATCTGTTATTTATTTTGAACCTTAATCGCTTTGCATTTAAGTATAAAATTGATTGAATATCATTCCCCTGTCGTGGGAGCTCAGCGGGCCGTTCACTATACTCTTCGAGCAACGCCGGCTTCAGAAGCCCGAAGACTTTACTTCGTACAAAGTAAAACGAATGCGGAATCCGCCGTCGTTTTATTTTTCCTGTAATCTTTACATAAACTACCTACTATCACATAGAATAGGGATGTTTCCAAAGTCTGAAAAAACAACATCTACATAGGTATATGAATAGAAAGATATACAAAATACATCAATAATGGTGAAAGAATTAATCCGATATTTTGAAAAAATAAGGACATTTAAAAAAGTTACTGTTTGTATAATGCATAGACCAAGATTCAAGGAAATTATATGTACAGTAAGCAGCACATGACGTTATACAAAACTGTCAAAAATCTGTTATTTATTTTGAACCTTAATCGCTTTGCATTTAAGTATAAAATTGATTGAATATCATTCCCCTGTCGTGGGAGCTCAGCGGGCCGTTCACTATACTCTTCGAGCAACGCCGGCTTCAGAAGCCCGAAGACTTTACTTCGTACAAAGTAGGTACATATAATTTCCTTGGCCTCATTAGATGGCGTCGACAGACAAGTGCAAGTGTCAAAATTGGCTTTGCAAATATAAAAAGTTTTCGCTTGATAGAAAATCTTTGCCCGCGAAAATATTTATTCATGTTTGGTAGGCTTAGATATAGTATAAGTATTGGTAGGGGGAAAATCTCAGTGAGCTAAATCTAGAGAACAGGGGCCTACCGGCTAACAATTCGAACTTCGGTGGGTCTGTCGAGCTTCAACTTAAAACAGATAAATCGAAGTAAGGAATATACTTTTATTAACGACATCGGTAAATGCTTTATAAATTCTGATTAAGTACATTTTGTTTGCTGACGATTTAAAATTCTATAAAATCGTGAATAGTCCCGCTGATGCAATGGGGTTGGTAAACTTTTCCAAAACTGTTGTGAATTATACAGTGGTGGACATATAATTAGAAACACTACCAACAGAACTTAACATTATACAAGATATTTGACCCTAATACTTTTTATTTGGAAATGAAACAATAAATAGCATAAAATATGTTCAATAACTTATCATTTATTAGAAAAAACAACAGAAAATCAACTAAACAAGTACCGATTCAATATTTAATTTCATACAAACAACTAAATGAGTTTTATAGTGCCAACAATAATGGACAACTAAGTAATTAGAAACAATACAAAAAATAAATAAAAGATGAATAATTTATAGGTTTCATTATTTAACATTATATAATTTAGGTAATAGGTAGTGTGTATAGGCTACTAAAACATATATTTAATATTTTATTGACATGTTTTATTATCAATCACAGCTCTACAACGACGTGGCATTGATTCAAGCAATATAATACATTTTTCTAGTGGGATTGAATTACATGATTCGGCAAAAGCTTCGTAGAGTTTGTTGTGACTGGAGTTACGTTTGTTTGAGACTTTCTTTTTTACGACATGCCATGGATTTTCTATGGGATTTAAATTAGGGCTATTTGCAGGCCAGTCTAACACGGAGTCTGAAATACGCTGTTACGATGTTGCTTGGTAAGAAGCGGTACCTTTCGAGAAACCCTCCCAAACAATATTAATTCCACTAATCTACGGCGTACCAGTCTTGACGAGACGTTTCTAGGGCCATCAGGCGAAAAATCTTCATTTTTAATCTGGTTGGAGCCTTTAAATGGGTCTTGTTTAGCAATACGTAATATAAGAATATCTTCTCTGGGCGAAGTTTTCCTCGGTGGAGCCTTTCTAAGAACATTTTCAATAGTTCCGTGTCTTTTATAATGGTCAATTGTATTAAAAACATTCTTGCGGAACATTTTAAATGTTCAGTTATTCTTCTGTACGTCCATTTTTGGTCAATATGCAAATTAACAAATATTTGCCTAGTTAACGCGTCACAACTTTTATTTTTGCCCATTTTGAACATTCAATTGCCGCCAAAACGATAGAAATAGCCATGAAATAGCTAAGAAAGAAGTTTTATTTTTTCAATCTCAAAAATGGATGTGCCGTGGATGCTTTTGTAAAGTGTTTCTAATTAGCCGTCCAAGCCGCCAGTAACACAAAATACATACATATATATGTATACATAGCTTATTTTGTGTTACTGTGTTATTATTATCGCGATAAAATATCAAACATACGGCTGAACACGAAGTTCCTTTGCATTTACTGATTTAAAAAACTGATTGAGAGATTTGACAGACAGTGACAAAGAGTAATCATACCTTTGTTTTTTTTGTTTTGAGCAACAACATAGGAAGTCTTTGGAGCAAAGGCATAACCTACGCATAATAAATAAAAATTTCGTATAGTACTTTGCCGAAGTTATTTGGAAGATCGAAGATGTTCGTGTGACATCATGAGTTGGGGCTCGATTTATCTGTTTTAATTTGAAACCCGGTAGACTTTCCGAAGTTCGATGCGTTAGCCGGTACGGCCCCTAGGATTCGCGTCTTCATTCGATGAGCTTTAGGCCGGCCACACACAGACGGAATCCCGTTACGGAATTTCGATAATGTATGAATATTCCGTACGGAAAAATCCCGCATGTGTGTGGTAGGTCCATAGATTTGTATGGATTAGCTGCGTTCGGAATCACGTATGTACGGAATTCCGTAACGTTATTCCGTTTGTGTGTGGCCGGCCTTAATGTCGTCTCCAGGGTCGAAAGTTAGAAGTTAGAAGTCAGAGTCACTCGAGCTTTTTGTTTCCAAAAGTAAAAGATGATTTTGCCAAATTAAAAAAAAATGTAGCGTGGAGATTCCTAAGGAGTTTCTTTTTAAGATTCAAAAATTCACTCACGATGCAAATAAAACACAAAAATAATATATTAATTTTATTAGTTTTCCAAATTAACTACGCGTACAAAAGGAGGTACATTGCTTTGTGTAGAACCATGCATTGGGTTTAATCTCAACCAGTAAAATGATTTCACCTAACTAACCCATATATTTAAACTATCAAGAATAACTTTTGATAAGTTATTATTCTGCTGTAAACTTTAAGGCCCGTATTTTTAAGCAGCCACTCAATGTTAAGAGCTATCTTGAGATCATACCTGTGATGCTGTTCCTATAAGAAGAGCATCTCAGTATGATCAACGTTGAGAGCGGTTTATAAATACGGGCCTTAGTCATCGTGGTATTCTTAAATTCTAATTATACCATATTTTGTTGTGTAAAATGGTCCAAGATAATGTAAGTTTACAACAAATAATGTGGATTTAAAAAAGGACATACTGAACGATCAACAAGTCCTATAAAAACTGTTCTAAAAATAATTATGCTAAAATACAAAAAATATAAAAGTACACAATATTAACACAACAGATACACGAGCTAGAGCATTATTCCAACCGGCAATTTAAAATAAGGTGGAACCAAAATAAGTGCCAATGCTTCAGGGGAAGTCAGATTAAGTGTTTCGAACACATTGGTGGAGATTTTCTTTTCTTTACTAAACTTATTATTTTTTTAAATCGCCGACAACAGCCGAGTCAGCTGTTATACTATATATTATGATGGTACGGAACCCTCGGTGCGCGAGTCCGACTCACTCTTGGCCGGTTTTTTTATGACAGGCAACCGCTTGGCTGCTATCACGCACGCCTGATGTATTGGTACTTATTTTGGTTCCACCTTTTATAATAAACAGCGATAGCTGCCATAAGTAACAGCCACACGATCATGCGCCCGGTGTATCCGTCGTGGTAAGGCCGCCTGTCCATTGACACGGAACGAGGCGGCGAAGCGGAGAAACGAGGAAATATTAACCAATAGGATTGCGGAGCGGAGATTTTATGCAATCCTATCGGTTAATTTTTCCTCGTTTCTCCGCTCCGCCGCATCGCTCCGCGTCAATGGACAGGCAGCCTAACAACCAACACAACACGATGCAACAAAATAGGTAAGTCCCAACTAAAGCTTCACAATTTGGTGTACATTATTAGCTATGCTGAACAAAATAAGAACTTAACACTACGCATTAAAGTTCACATAATATGCAGCACTTAAACTTTATTAACAACAGACAGAAGAAATATTTAACAACCATAGTTAGTTAAAGCAATGACTGACATCATTTATAAATATTTTACTTCAAAGTGATAAAATGTTAATTTACGGAAGTTAAATACTGTATATATTTTAAGATTTGTCACAAAAATGCCAATTTAAAAAATAAATTCATTAGGAATTCAAATAATATTATCTATGATTTGCGATTGTAAAAATTATAAAAGTAAAATCAAACTGTCATAAACATAGTGTAGTAAAATTACAATTTCAGACAAAGCGATTCCTCATTATATTATACTTCCTATACAATATTTATCAGTTTGTCGATTTGATGATTCGATCAAGATACAAGATTTGATGTAAATGATAGATTCAACAACAACGTTCATTTAGTCGGTGTCAGCAACACGATGCAACTTGATGCCGAGAGACGACAGGTATCATGAGATAGCCAATATAAACATGGCTCTTAAACAAAGATCTTAAACATAATAGGAAATGGAATAATGTGACACTAACGGGAATTTGGCACCTCGACATGGAACTTCTAACTTCTTGTCCAAATCAGCCCATCAAATCGACATACCAATACCACTAACCTATGTAACGATACCAATCTTTCCGCATATAAAAATATATGAAAATATACACATCCCACTTACTAACTAACGAATTGTACAGTGTATTGCTTCAGGGAAGGCTCCGCGCGCGTGCGACGGGCAGCGCCGCCATTGCCAAACACGTTTCCCACCAAATACAACGTGTTAATGAATAATCGCAAAACCTCTTAGGTGGTGGTTGTGCTCATGAATATGAACAACTTTTACTACGGGGCCAACTCTGCAACTCAACAAAATAAATCAGCTGTTTCATACAAGTTGTCAATACCTACTCGACCAGAATGTAGGAAACAGCAATATTTTTTTTTCGCTTTTTCAAGGTTGGTCCCGTAGTAAAAGTTGACCACCTATGAGGTTTTGCGTTTATTCATTAACACGGTGTGAAACGAATGCCGCGACTTTATTTAATAACATTTTCTACATCCCTATTAAAAACATCATAAGAAATATATGGCTTTTATGTACTATCTCGATTTATTTTAATCAAAGCAAGTCTTGCGAAGAACGACTATTCTGAGCCCCAAATTGTCGTGAACGTTTGTCAAGGGAAGGGGCTATCATAATCTGATTAAAAGCTAATTAGATTGCAAGCAACTAAAATTAAGTAAAGCTGATAGAAAGACTCCAATTTAAAGATACAAGAAAATTGAACTTGAAAAATAAAACTAAATACAAAAAGATGAGTGATTGTTTTCAATATTGTTTTGTTTGCAAAAAATAATAACACGCTGTTTGCAAAAAATAAAAAAAATAACGTCCGTCGTAGTTAACGAATCACATTCGCCATGTACAGTGGCGGGTAGATATGCAAGCGGCTGTACAGTGGCGGGTAGATATGCAAGCGGCTGTACAGTGGCGGGTAGATATGCAAGCGGCTGTACAGTGGCGGGTAGATATGCAAGCGGCTGTACAGTGGCGGGTAGATATGCAAGCGGCTGTACAGTGGCGGGTAGATATGCAAGCGGCTGTACAGTGGCGGGTAGATATGCAAGCGGCTGTACAGTGGCGGGTAGATATGCAAGCGGCTGTACAGTGGCGGGTAGATATGCAAGCGGCTGTACAGTGGCGGGTAGATATGCAAGCGGCTGTACAGTGGCGGGTAGATATGCAAGCGGCTGTACAGTGGCGGGTAGATATGCAAGCGGCTGTACAGTGGCGGGTAGATATGCAAGCGGCTGTACAGTGGCGGGTAGATATGCAAGCGGCTTGCACAGCGCAGTTACATGCTTTAACTTACGCGCCGTCATGATTGTTGACCTTACCGCCGCCGCGGTCACCAAGAAAGCGCTTCTAGAAAAGCACGGATTAATCTTACAATATACATTTACAGCAAATATATAATACAAATATAAATATTTAATATAAACTCTTTTGGCATATCTAGCACACTGTTTAGCCCACTATTGGGGTTCCCTTATTTTGTGACATTTTTTTAAAGTATTTCTATAACGTAACGACGCTCGTGAATGGGGTTGGTAAACTTTTTCGAAGAGAATTGTTTTATGTTTTTTTTTGATAGCACAAGTTTAAAGAATAAAGAAAATAATATTATAATTTTTTTATTTTACCTTGTTAACCTCTAAGTGCCAGAACGGTCGCCGGCGACCGCTAATAATCGCTATATTGCCGTTCTGTCAAAGCCCAAGCGGTCGCCGGAGACCGGTACCGGTAATCGGTTTTTTCTCTATGTAAATGACTATGATTTTGGTATCTAGAAATGAGAAAAGTATTCATAAATAAAACTATCTTTACAGAATGATAAGTTATAGCCTAATTACGAAATTATCGGGTTTTTTGTGAAAGACGCCATTTTATTTCTTTCTTGCCAGTTGTTGGCGAGGGTTTTTTTGTTTTTTAACAAAATGGCGGATGGCGCTGAAGGGTTAACTAAATATTTTTTTTTATATTATTATCGCGATAAAATATCAAACATACGGCTGAACACGAAGTTCCTTTGCATTTATTGATTTAAAAAACTGATTGACAGATTTGACAGACAGTGACAAAGAGTAATCATACCTTTGTTTTTTTTGTTTTGAGCAACAACATAGAAGTCTTTGGAGCAAAGGCATAACCTACGCATACAGCCGTAATAGTGATTTATTGTACTATGCTGTAAATTAAAAAAAAATATATTTAAATTAAAATGAAGCATTATAAAAATTCCGCAATTTGTTATTCCTGACTCCAAAGCCAAAAGCTACCGAAAAATATATAATTCACAACAGTTTTGGAAAAGTTTACCAACCCCATTGTATCAATACTTTTCATAGTATCTACCCTGGAGGTCAGGTCTGCTGGTTCAATGGTAATGCTTTTTGACACTGTTCTTGTTTCTTAAACCCAAAATCGAGACACAGTGTTTCCGTTTTGTGTTTAAGAAACACAATCTGTATTATTACAAAAGATTTTTAAACACTGTTTAACTAAACACATGTTTAAATGTGTTGCGGTCTCTGTCAAACAATATTGTCAAAAAAGTGACGGCATCACATTTAAACATGTGTTTAGTTAAACAGTGTTTAAAAATCTTTTGTAATAACACGGAATGTGTTTTGGTTTGGAGTTTAAGAAACAAGAACTGTGACAAAAAGCTTTACCATTCAAACGCCATTGAACCACGATTTCGACGTTAACATTAGCAGACTTGACCCCCAGACCGGGAGCTCTCAACGCGTGGTTATAAAAGTCACCACCTACTCCCACTACTGGCCCGCGCCACGCCCACAACTGGTCTACGCCACGCCCACTAACCCGCGCTACTCCCCACTACTGGCCGGCGCCACGCCCATTACAGTTTAAACGAGACAAACGTGGCAAAGTGAGTACACGATACTCATCAGTGGATACATTTCCACCTTGCAGTTTACCGTACATACAATAATATACTAAAGACTAAAATATATAAAGCTCGTATTAATGGGTGTCATGATCGTAAGATTTGCAAAGTCCGTCGACTCTACCATCTGGCCTCCTACGGGAGTACTTTAATAGCTTTTTCATACTGAAGTTTATAAAAATCGAACCAATTCAATGATTGCCAAAATATATAAAGCACTTGCCACTTTTAGACGGTAAAATCTTGTAAAAGCTATTTATTTCGTCTTTCGTTGTTTGACGAAAAAATTTAGGAGCGAATATAATCAACTGAACGATCTCCCGGAAGCTTTTGACAAGAAATACTAATCTGTAACCTTTCAGCTACCGAGGACACGCACGAGCACAAAGTATAGTCTCAGGTATTTTACATGGAATAGTAATCACATACATAATATTACAAGTTTATAAAAATAGGGGGCTTAAGCATACATTAGCTTACATAATATAATAGTGTTATTGTATACGGGTCTTATGATCAATATCATTGGCGAAGTTGGCCGTCGAACATGATGGATTTCTTTAAGATCTCATATTAAAACTCGATATTTTTTTACTTAAAGTTTTTTCTTGAATCGGCCTTACCACAAAAGATTTCAAAACACTGTTTATTTAAAACACTGTTTAAATGTGATGCCGTCTCTTTCAAACAATATTGTCAAAAAAGTTATAGCATCACATTTAAACAGTGTTTTAGTTAAACACTTGTTGAACAGTGTTTTAAAGTCGTTTGTTGTAAGGCCATATATGTTTCATAGTTTCCATAACCTTTATCCAATTGGAAATACAATTTTAACGACAGCAGACATTCGACTGCCAACTACATCAATTACATAAGAAATAATTAATATACTTTATATAACATAATAAAATGTGCATTTTTAAATAAAATACATCTTCACCTATCATTTGTCAATGGAAATTAAACTTTATTGAACGGCAATAGAGTTTGTTTTCAATTTACTTTGCAGGTGTGAAGAGTTTATGCCGCACAACACAACACAGTAAAAACAAAATCACGAAAATAATTTTTCATCTAAAGAAAAACCATTCGATACCAGTATATAAAACTGTAGTTTTGGAATATAGATAATATACTTATACCACTTATACAGAAGAAACATGAGAAGATCTGATTGTAAGTTTAATATTGTTGTACTTAAACGGAATCTTGGCCTTACTCGTACTAAAATAATATTAATTGTAATTTCAACATTGTCAAAAATAATAACTACTAAAGCCTTAAAAATGTCGAAAACATAAGAATACTTTTAACACGATAGAATATGTGAGTATCTTGCGATGGACCTACGCTAGTACAGTACACCAGGGGGTCAAGTCTGCTAATGTTAACGTCAAAATCGTGGTTCAATGGTGTTTCAATGATAATGATTTTTGACACTGTTCTTGTTTCTTAAATGTGATGCTGTCTCTGTGAAACAATATTGTCAAAAAATTATTATATTGTGTTTAGTTAAACAGTGTTTAAAAATATTTTGTAATAAGGCCGATTGTGTCTCGATTTTGAGTTTAAGAAACAAGAACTGTGTAAAAAGCAACACCATTGAACCACGATTTTGACGATAACATTAGCAGACTTGACCCCCTGATATAAATCATATTTATACCTATTCAAAGTCGTCAACAGCAATATATTATATATCTCCAACACGAGAAACATTACAGAAGTATACGGATAGACAAAGTGATCGAATGTCGCGCGCGTCAGTCGGATGAAAGATGGTTTTGTTGGATACAATCTGTATGTTTCTATAATTTCTCCAAAATGTAACTATGAACTTCAATATATAGTTATATGTTTTAATTGACTGGTCACTCTAGTAGGAAATCTAATGGAGATCGAGCACTTATCACTATAAAGTGTGTCTCAGGCCGCATTTCCACCAGCATGTCAGACGGTAGCTTACAAGTGTTAACTAATGGCGACAGTTTGTCAAGCTGCGACACTTCTTGTAGGTGGAAATTCGGACTTAGTTTGTTAAAACAGGAAATAAATAATAAAAACATTTAGTAAAAAAAAGTTGCACGAAATCGGTATGACTTAACTATAAAGCTTAAGATGTCGTTGAAATTATTAACTACTTTGAACATAAAAGCGCTCGCAACCGTTCTCTCGACCGTTACACTAGCCTTTCGCTGTTACATAAAAGACCGAAAGGAAACTAATCTATATATTATTTAGTAAGCAGTATTTAAAAGTACTTTAAAATTATTGCGATAGAACATTCTAATACTCCCCTATAATACAAAATACGCTTCACAAAATCATACTAAAACATGATCCATTTTCGTGGCGAATATCTTCAAACACGCAGATAAATTACACAATTTAGAAGACGACTCATAACCTTTGACTGTGACTAAAGTGAATTGCGCTACTTAAATAAAATGTATATAATTTGCGCTATAAAGCTTCGCTACACCGACGTGAAGTTCGCGACAATGTCAGGCTGCTGATTGCGCGCTCAGCCAGTGCATGGGGAGGTGGCCAGTATTGCGGGGCGCCGTCGCAGGGCGTTGGCCACGTCGGTGGCCGCGGCGGTGGCCGCCTCTAGTCGCCCGCGCCCATCCCGGCCGCACTCCGTCTCCTGCTGGTGACGATGCCTTCGTTCAGTTATAGCATGTACGGTGCAGTGCAACCGTGCATTTCGCAGAATCATCATTTTATTAATTGTACTAAATAATTATAATTTTGCAACAGTTCACGTCACCACACACATCGCGGCGGACGCGCGCTCATATATCAATCACTTAGCATAGCTTAGCATAGTAGCATCAACTTAAATATATCAGTTTGTGTAATAATAAATAGTTTAAATCAATATCATCTTTTAGTTACTTATCACAGCATCTTTAGGTGTCTCGTACATAGCAAGTGCAAGTCGTTTAGTTATACTCACAAACTACTGCAGTCTAAGCAACAATTAGATGTTTTCAATCAACAATTTTTAACTACCTCCGTGGTCTAGTGGTCCGCCAAGACATAGGGGTCCCGGGTACGATCCCCTAGGGGAGTACAATTTGTACTCAGTTTGGTTGGTGATAGGGCTAATTTCATGTCAGCCTGGCTAGCTACTACAATCTTACATAAGTCTGACGCAAAGTTAGATTTACAAAGTTAAATTAGTACCTTACTGCAAGTTCTATGCGAGTAAACAGAGCATTCCCAATTTAGCCGGGTAATACAGTTATTTTTTTTAGTTCCCAACAACAAAGATGTTTTATGCTGCTGAAAATTCATATACATTTTTGGAATAAATAAATGTGTAAGTCCTTAATTAAGTCAAACAAATATTTATTATTATCAAATTATTCATAATTCACTATTTTGTATTTTGTTATAAAATATTTGCATTTTATTAGGTACCTTAAATAATTATAATTTTGAAGTAAGCTGTATGCTCACTCACCCCTTTGTTTGCAAAATATTCTTGCGTTGGGCGTGTGAAAAAAACAAAAAAAAACTTGCGCTCCTTTTCCCATAATTATCATATTTTGTTTTTGTCGTATTTGTTGCTGTGTGATAAATTACTTTGTTTTTTCCTCTCAAATGTGTTGGAAAACGTCGTATGAAACTCGTGAGCTCTTGCTTATTGCACACTCGGCTGAGTTGCGCCCTCGCCGCTCGGGCAACCTAAGTTAACTTGTTTCATAATGTACTATAGTACGTTATTGTTTATTAATTTGCAAGATCCTGCGATATGTGTCGTGCAAGTTCGC
Source organism: Agriphila straminella (assembly GCA_950108535.1). Lineage (NCBI taxonomy): Eukaryota > Metazoa > Arthropoda > Insecta > Lepidoptera > Crambidae > Agriphila > Agriphila straminella. The sequence continues at coordinate 548,976 of OX467303.1, read as the reverse complement.
AGTATTCTCTCTCTCTCCTAGTGTGTGTGTGTGTGTGTCACCTGTCGGCGGCGAGCAGCGCCTGGTGCGCGCCGCGCCGCGCCGACTCCTGCACCAGCTCCGCCACCGCCGCCGCCTGCTGCTCCGCTGCGACACACAAACACCGTTACCATACTGTAACAGTTAACATCTTATCCTACAGTGTGGTTACTCGCCGATTAATGCAGACAAATAAAGACTGTTACTACATTTTCGCTACAGTTAAATTAACAGCATTATTAATACGATATACCTACGTAATGCATAATACCTCGTAGGAATATTTCTGGCGTATAAAATCTAAGTAGGTACCTAAATATTAGAAGTTCGCGGCCTCAAACGAAGTAATTTTAGTGGTATGTACAGCATGAAGGACTATGAATTATTGAGTTACAATGATAAAAAGTTAATTGCACGATGACGATGCTATGATTAAAATTGTGTTTTGCTTGTATTATCTATCGTTAGACCGTGTCATTAATGTCATTATATCAAAATTAGGGGTTTTTTGAACTTGCATACTGAAGACGGTATGAAATGAAAATTGATGTTTTTTGAAATTATACATACAAACATGCATAGCACAAATTGCGATATACTAAACGTCTCAACTATAGGTCCCTAACTAAACGGAATAATGCTAAGGTGTTTGTACTAACTAAATAGTTAACTACAGATGTTTTACTTACTGATTAGCTAGGATGAAACAGTCGTAATTTTTTTCCTTATACAAACTGATTAAGAATACTAGATTTCCAGGAGGGGTCGTAGTCTGATCGAACTCGAGTCAGTACCTACCGTAGTCATCGTTGTGGCTGGTAGCGGCGGCACAGAATAACTAAATAGTACAAGTAACTCCGCAAAGTCATTTAAATAAATAGTTACTTTTGCTCCCACACAATAAAGTGCAATTTAGGTCGCGCAGAGCTAATGGCCTACAGTTATATTCACTTAGTAGTTGCCTCTCTTTCTATCGCGTGCTCTTACCTTTTCTGACGACGCAACGTTAGGGTTGTCTTCTTTTAAATGAACTGCGTAGCAAAATATCCTTATGTGAAAAACGACAATAAAATTGTTTATTGGTTTTTTGATTTAGACATCCGTACACGGCATAGTAATGTCGATTCGACATTGTTACTTTTATAAAGAGACAATACCTACTGGCAGTAAGATGCCGCGCGACTACACAGGTGGGCGTGTGGCGGGCCTCTGCTCACTTGTGCCTTCGGTAGGTGCTCATCGCGCGACCATGAGCGAGTGAAGGAGGCCTGGTGGCGGAGCTCGGCCGGGCGTGCGGGCGGGCGGTAGTCACCTGAGAGCGGGCGCGTGAGTCTCCGCTCGAGGCGCGCGCGGCGGCGGTCGGCGGGCAGGTCGCGCTCGCGGTCGCGCCGCTGCGCCACGAGTCGTGCCCACCGCGCCTCGAACCACAGCTGCATCGCGTCACGCTCCTCCTCCGCCCCCGCAGTCGCCGGCCCGCACGACGCCGGCCCGCACGACGCCGCTTCTATCGTGCACCATCCGGGTTACAACACTACATCACTACTACTACTGGACTCCAATCTATGTGCCAATCTAACTGTAGCCGTATAAAATATATGTAAATATTACTAAGAAACCGATTCTACTTCCACAACTTGAATCTTTGATAGCACTGATGTAGTTAACGACAAAGCTTAAGCACATCATGCAAATGATAAACAATACAAATGTAGGTAGATAGTTTTAAATTCAATTTTATGATCAGTTTATAATTATTGTATGTAATGAGGTACTATATTACAAAATCTATGTCATTACCTTAGTTTTGAACTAGCGTTAATAATGAAATTAGATGGTTGTATGCGATTATGGTAATGGAGTCACATGCCAGCCTAGCACCGCGACTTATGATGCCGACACTTGTGCTGTAAGTTAACAGTGTCGACAGTGTTAGTACAGTACGAGGCAAACATCTTGAAATCGGGTGGGTGGCGGGAGAGGGTGTTGTAGAAACTATTTGATACTTCTTACTTTTTATTGTAAGTTCGATATTGAAAATGAATGCACTGAAAAAAAAGAATTGTTGAATGTACTAAAGTAGCGTAGGTTGCCTAGAGAACTGTCATAGTCAACCCTTTTCATGGTTAATTTTACTATAACAAGGGTGAATTTAACAAAATACACTTTGTTGATTATACATAACAAAACAGATTGACTAAAACTATTCTTAGTATAGTAAAATTCATTAAACAAATATTTGAATACACTAAAGAAAGTTTGTAAAATACTTCTCCAATTTTCTAACAGGTGACGCTACTAAATTTGTTCGTAACACTAACAAAATTCGAAAGTTGATTTTACTTAACACAAATTTATGAGATATATTTAATATAATTGACATTAGAAATATGTAAATTTTACACAAGCTTGTCAATAAAATCAACAAAGAACTTTTGTTTAAACAACAGTACGAGTTTAGCAACACAGTTCTCAAAATTTCCGATAGGTGACGCTTGCTACTCTACTAAAGTTGTTCGTAAAAACTACCAAATTAGAGGATTGATTTTACTTAACACAAATTATGAGATATATTTAATATAATTGACATTAGAAATATGTACATTTTACACAAGCTTGTCAATAAAATCAACAAAGAACTTTTGTTTAAACAACAGTACGAGTTTAGCAACACAGTTCTCCAAACTTTCGATAGGTGACGCTTGCTACTCCACTAAATTTGTTCGTAACACTAACAAAATTCGAAAGTTGATTTTACTTAACACAAATTTATGAGATATATTTAATATAATTGACATTAGAAATATGTAAATTTTACACAAGCTTGTCAATAAAATCAACAAAGAACTTTTGTTTAAACAACAGTACGAGTTTAGCAACACAGTTCTCAAAATTTCCGATAGGTGACGCTTGCTACTCTACTAAAGTTGTTCGTAAAAACTACCAAATTAGAGGATTGATTTTACTTAACACAAATTATGAGATATATTTAATATAATTGACATTAGAAATATGTACATTTTACACAAGCTTGTCAATAAAATCAACAAAGAACTTTTGTTTAAACAACAGTACGAGTTTAGCAACACAGTTCTCCAAACTTTCGATAGGTGACGCTTGCTACTCCACTAAAGTTGTTCGTAAAAACTACCAAATTAGAGGATTGATTTTACTTAACAAAAATTATTAGATATATTTAGTATAATTGACATTAGAAATATGTACATTTTACACAAGCTTGTCAATAAAATCAACAAAGAACTTTTGTTTAAACAACAGTACGAGTTTAGCAACACAGTTCTCCAAACTTTCGATAGGTGACGCTTGCTACTCTACTAAAGTTGTTCGTAAAAACTACTAAATTAGAGGATTGATTTTACTTAACAAAAATTATTAGATATATTTAGTATAATTGACATTAGAAATATGTACATTTTACACAAGCTTGTCAATAAAATCAACAAAGAACTTTTGTTTAAACAACAGTACGAGTTTAGCAACACAGTTCTCCAAACTTTCGATAGGTGACGCTTGCTACTCTACTAAAGTTGTTCGTAAAAACTACCAAATTAGAGGATTGATTTTACTTAACAAAAATTATTAGATATATTTAGTATAATTGACATTAGAAATATGTACATTTTACACAAGCTTGTCAATAAAATCAACAAAGAACTTTTGTTTAAACAACAGTACGAGTTTAGCAACACAGTTCTCCAAACTTTCGATAGGTGACGCTTGCTACTCTACTAAAGTTGTTCGTAAAAACTACCAAATTAGAGGATTGATTTTACTTAACAAAAATTATTAGATATATTTAGTATAATTGACATTAGAAATATGTACATTTTACACAAGCTTGTCAATAAAATCAACAAAGAACTTTTGTTTAAACAACAGTACGAGTTTAGCAACACAGTTCTCCAAATTTCCGATAGGTGACGCTTGCTACTCCACTAAAGTTGTTCGTAAAAACTACCAAATTAGAGGACTGATTTTACTTAACACAAATAATGAGATATATTTAGTATAATTGACATTAGAAATATGTACATTTTACACAAGCTTGTCAATAAAATCAACAAAGAACTTTTGTTTAAACAACAGTACGAGTTTAGCAACACAGTTCTCCAAATTTCCGATAGGTGACGCTTGCTACTCCACTAAAGTTGTTCGTAAAAACTACCAAATTAGAGGATTGATTTTACTTAACACAAATTATGAGATATATTTAGTACTAGCTTCCGCCCGCGACTTCGTCCGCGTGGACATTCGATAAAATCCACATGTTTTAATTTCATTGAATTCTGATCAGCCGTTTTTACTTGATTACGCGGATTCCCACCAAGCGCGCTGCCTCGCGAGGCAAAACGTTTGCCGCACGGGCCTCGAACGAGGCTGCTCGCTTGGTGGGGATCCGCCTAATCACGTAAAAACGGCTGATCAGAATTTAATGAAATTAAAACATGTAGATTTTATCGAATGTCCACGCGGACGAAGTCGCGGGCGGAAGCTAGTTTATAATATTCAGAATTGTAACCAGAGATATTAGTATCCCGTTCCCGTTCCTGTCCCTGTCCCCGTCCCCTGGATGTGCATGTCTAGGTCCAATCATATCCACCGTGTTGGACTTCATAATAAATGTTATTTTCGCAATCACCATCCCATGAAACCTCAAGAACGACATCCACATCGATTTTCATATTTACCCCATTTACACCTTAAGGGATGATTTTGAAAATAACAAAATATGTGTTTGCCTATTTATTTTTAGACATGCGCCAACAAATTTTAAAGTTGTAATGTCTATTTTATATTCTTTTGCATACAAAATTTGAACCCCATTTTTACCCCTTTAGGGGTTAAATCATGTCCACCTTGTTGGACTTCAAAATAAATCTCATTTTCGCAATCACCATCCCATAAAACCTCAAGAACGACATCCATATCGATTTTTATGTTTACTCACTCCATTTACCCATAAGTGGTTGATTTTTTAAATTACAAAATATATGTTTGCCTATTTATTTTTAGATGTGCTCCTACGAAGTTTAAAGTTGTAATGTCTATTTTAGATTATTTTTCCATACAAAATTTGAACCCCATTTTCACCCCTTTAGGGGTCAAATCATTTCCACCGTGTTGGACATCAAAATAAATGTAATTTTTGCAATCGTCATCCCAGAAAACCCCAATAACGACATCCATATGTTTTTTTGGGTTTTTTTTACCCCTTTTCACCCCCATTTCATCCCCAAAGAGGTTGAAATACTAACAAAAATAATATACGTTGCGTTAGATTTCCATCCATAAGCCTAAATTATAAACTTAGCGATTTTTACTTCGAAAATAAAGGATTTTCTTCAATACACAACTTCATCCCCCTTTTGACCCCTTCGGGGGTAGAATTTTGAAAAACGCTGAGACCCGTATTTATTAATTTTTAATGGTCAGCCTAAACACAAAATCTGAAGATCCTAGCTTCAAAACTGAGGGACTTTCATACAAACTTTGGACCCCCGTTTCACCCCCTTGGGGAGCAAGTTTTGAAAAATCCTTTCTTAATGCACCCCTAGACCTGATAAGGAACCTATGTGCAAAATTTCAAGTCTCTAGGTTCAGCGGTTTGGGCTGTGCGTTGATATCTCAATCAGTCAGTCAAGACTTTGAATTTTATATTATTTAGTATAATTGACATTAGAAATATGTACATTTTACACAAGCTTGTCAATAAAATCAACACAGAACTTTTGTTTAAACAACAGTACGAGTTAACAACACAGTTCTCCAAATTTCCGATAGGTAACGCTTGCTACTCTACTAAAGTTGTTCGTAAAAACTACCAAATTAGAAGATTGATTTTACTTAACACAAATTATGAGATATATATTTAATGTAATTGACATTAGAAATATTTACATTTTACACAAGCTTGTCAATAAAATCAACAAAGAACTTTTGTTTAAACAACAGTACGAGTTTAGCAACACAGTTCTCCAAACTTTCGATAGGTGACGCTTGCTACTCTACTAAAGTTGTTCGTAAAAACTACCAAATTAGAGGATTGATTTTACTTAACAAAAATTATTAGATATATTTAGTATAATTGACATTAGAAATATGTACATTTTACACAAGCTTGTCAATAAAATCAACAAAGAACTTTTGTTTAAACAACAGTACGAGTTTAGCAACACAGTTCTCCAAATTTCCGATAGGTGACGCTTGCTACTCTACTAAAGTTGTTCGTAAAAACTACCAAATTAGAGGATTGATTTTACTTTACACAAATTATGAGATATATATTTAATATAATTGACATTAGAAATATGTACATTTTACACAAGCTTGTCAATAAAATCAACTTTAGCAACATAGTTCTCCAAATTTCCGATAAGTGACGCTTGCTACTCTACTAAAATTGTCTTGTTTACCCTTTGATGTGCCTTTATGTACAGTCGGCAACGTATGAGGTTATAAAAAAAACCTGTAATTTATTTTGAACCTTGATGGCTTGCATTTGATTATAAAATTGATTGAATATCATTGACCTGTCGTGGAGGCTCAGCGTGCCGTTGACTGTATCTTTAGGGGGGCATTCAACTTACTTGTTGAAAAACTGCCCAAGAATGTACTTCTTTGTTTAGTAAGTAAATGCTTTTAAACTACTATAGTCACAGACTCACAGAATACATAATAGTACTATTAGTTATGAAGTTCAAGTTGGACAATAGCGCCCTTTCACGGATTTTTCTTTTCTCTCTCTCTCTTCAAAATCTAGTACAGACTTAACTCAATCTTATTTAGCTATTGTGATTCAATTACATAAAAATAGATAAGTTGTGATGACTTGTTGTTCATTAGCGCCATTATGCGGATTGGCTTAGCACTTGAGAATTTTACTGTGTGGACGATATTTGTTATTAGTCATTATCCTTTATTTTATTTTATACAAATTTAAAAAAAAGTTGATGTCTGAGTGACTTGATATTTCAGTGGTTGGAGCGTTGAACTGGATGTCCGGAGGTCGCGGGATCGATTCCCGTTGACCTGGTGCGGGTTGTGGTTTCTTTTCGTATATTATTTAGTATAAAATATTAAAACTTTCAAACTTTTATTTGCTAATACAAATTAAATAGGTTCCTTATAGTGTCGAAAAGAAAAAAAAAAACAGGTCCGATCCGATCCGGTTTTGGATTCCAATTTTAAGTTCGATTTAGAATTCAGGTTCGTGTTTTGTTTCGTTTTACGTTTCGTATTACGTGTTTAATGTTTATAAGGTTCGTGTTCTAATTTCGATTTTGATTCTTATTTCATGGTAGGTAGTGTAGGTACAAAAAAAAAAATTACATTTTGGAGACGCTGGTCATTAAATCCTAAGTGATATTTTGCTTGTAGTAAGATTTATAAGACACGGATGTACAAGTACACTACCCATTTTTTCTCTTTCTATTTATTTTTGTGCTAAGTACGTTAATATGACTTGGTACATAATATACATATTGTGCAAGGTACATAATGTGACATTTGGGATGTCACATGACATAGATGAAACGTGGAGCATCAAGCAATGACCAATTTAGCCGCTAACTTTCAAGTTGCCGTGGTGTAATGGTGTGACTGCTCGCTTAATGCTCAAGAGGCCGCGGTTCGAACCTCAGTCGTTGATGGTTTTCTGATTCAAATGTTTGGTTGTTTTCAAATGTGCATTATTATATAGAAGAATGTTAATAGAAAATGCTAGATGAATAGTTAAAATTAAATAGTAAAGGATGAAAAGGGCAGAAAATGGTTATTAAGTATTAAGTAGGGACAAATAAAAAGAATAACGAAGTGTCTCAAAAATTGTGGTGGGAATAAAAGAAGAAGAAGCGAAGAAAAAAATAAGAAGAGAGAAGAAGTGAAGAGAAGAGAAAGCCCGAGACAAATAAAGTGACAATTATTAAATCTCCATCGTAAAAGGTCGAAAATAATCGATGTTAAAATATACAGGACTGAATCAGTTGAATTTACCAAATGAAATTAGTAAATGTAGCAAAATTAATTTCACATTTTTTACATAACAAGTTTAGTGCCATTTATCAAATCTCATCGTAAAACCTCGAAAGAAGTCGACGTAAAATATACAAGACTTTTTAGTCAAATATACAAAATGAAATGAGTAAATGTAGCAAAATTAATTTCACATATTTTACATAACAAGTTTAGTGACATTTATTAAATCTCATCGTTGAACCTCGAAAGAAGTCGACGTAAAATATACAAGACTTTTTAGTCAAATATACAAAAAGAAATGAGTAAATTAGCAAAATTAATTTCACATATTTTACAAAACAAGTTTAGTGACAATTATTAAATCTCATCGTAAAAGATCGAAAGTAATCGACGTAACATATATACAGGACTTTTTAGTCAAATATACAAAACGAAATGAGTAAATGTAGCAATATTAATTTCACATATTTTACATAACACGTTTAGTGACATTTATTAAATCTCATCGTAAAATATCGAAAGTCATCGACGTAATATATACAGGACTTGATTAGTTGAATATACGAAATCATACTATTAAATTTACTAAACGTATGGGTTAAATAATCAACCAGTTTTATTTGGTAAAATCAACAATTTAGTGTGTAGGACCTATATTAACCCGCGAATTTGATAAAATTTACGCGGAATTTAGTAAAATCAATCATTCTTTTTTTTCAGTGTGAGATGTAGTTCTGTTTTTGAAGTACGTTACTATGTACTTGTTTGATCGATTATAGCAACAGTCTTACGTGCTTACTGTGTTTTTTTTCTATATATTTCACATAATTCCAACAGAGCGCGCGCTATTGGTCGCTCACAAGTTCACATGCGCGAATTATCCCCACTCCGTCGTAAAAGTGATGTTTGGCTCGTACGCGCGCTGGGCGGCTGTTGGTGTGTGTACCTGTCGCGCGACGGGCGTGGTGAGCGAGGGCGGGCGGCGGCGGCCTGTAGGCGGCGGGCGGCGGCGGCACGGGCGGCGCCTGCTGCAGCGCGCCCTCCGACTTGTGCGCCGCGCCGCGCTGCGGGCTCTCCTGCACACCACCATCACCACTCACTTACACTCTTGCTACCGCTAGTAACGACTCGCTCCAGGGGCCGCCGTACCGGCTAAATTTTCCAACTTCGGCGGGCCTACCGGGCTTCAACTTAAAACATGGGCCCTACCGGCTAACTAACATGACTATCGTAATCGCTTTCATTTGACAGATGGATGTGATGTTTTTATTTATGCCAAATAGAAGTTGCAATAATAATAATATATTTAATACTCAGATATTATAATCCATTTTGCAATGTGTCACATCCATCTATCAAATGAAAGCGATTACGATAGCTGTTTAGAATAGATCAATGATCGCGCCATGTAAGTTAGCCAGTACGGCCCTAGCTAAATCGAAGTAAGGAATTTCGTATTGTACTATTTGCCGAATTTATTTGGACGATATCGACGTTCGTGTGACATCATGAATTGGGGATCGCCATTTTAGCCTGATTGGGGCTCAATTTATGTTTTCATTTGAAGCCCGATAGACTTACCGAAGCGTTAGCCACCAGTACGGCCCCAGAGAGTAAACTAGATACATAAACCCGCTCGGTATCACCATTTTTCCTCGATTCACTTTCACCAGGGGCTCTACCACCTAATTTAAATTGCTATCGAAATCGCTTTGGTTTCACCGATGGATGTGACACATTGCTACTTCTTTTTGGCACAAATAAAAACTTACCCAAAAAATTTCTAAGTCTATGTACTTAATAAAGAAAATTAGTGATGCGTCATATCCATCTGTCAAATCAACAAAATCGAGGTTAGGGGGTAGAGTCCCTGGGCAGGAAAACTACACAGCCGTGTTCTCTGGCACGGTGGTCGTTAGTCTCTGGAGCGAGGCGTAGTACAATTTATTGCTTCGTTTTAACCGTGAGAATTGACTTTTAATGTAAGAAACTATTTATGCTCCTATTCAGTGACATATGGACTTCCATGTAAATTATATTTTCATTATGCTTTGAAAATAAATCCAAAAGTAAACGTCATTCATCATCGATCATGGTTGAAACAAAGCAAACGGAAGCTAGTAAAATGTTTAGCATCGATGGAAATCCCACGCACCCGCCGCGACATTCACAAGCGACTACGGATTTGCCACTATATACGCAATACTCACATACAACCAGATATTGTATAAAAAAAATAAAGAAAAACAAACTTCATATTTCGAATATGATATTAATTAGCTTTCATCATGTTTTCATCCGTCGCGTCGTCAGAGCTTCATAACCACTGACCTGATTTTTTTTTATTTAACTGGACTGGCTGTCTGTATGGTTTGACAGCAAAGTTTTTCTGCCTATTTGAAACGCCACTAGCGTGCGTCTAAAGAACTAATTTTGGCATTTGGCATACATTTTTGACAAGTTAGAATGGAAGTTTTAAGTTGTAGGTATAAAGGGCTATCGGTATTTGCGTTGACATAAGCACATCACTAGATTTAGTACCCTGTACGCACACTACGTCCTACAGCGCCGAAATTGTGGAAATCAAGTAGGCACAAGAACAGTTTGATAACAGCCAGTCCAGTGTAATAATATAGAGGTCAATGTTCATAACTAAATACAACACACACTAAAATATTAAATAGAACTTGCTAGATTGAGCAGCAACCGACGGCAACACACGCAAACCTCATATCTATTGCGTTCAGCTCGGCTCCCGCGCCAGATCTTTACAACCGGACTCTCCTCTAAAACAACGTCACGGTCAACCGACGTCAGCCACTTGTACATGTCGATCGAGTGCGTGTTTCCTTGATATTTACACAAATGCTTCATTCCGGCGCTTGAGAAACTAATTTGAAGTAATTTACGTTAGTAATATAAAAGCTATGTATAGCTTATAAATGGTATTAAATACAAGCGCTAGATTATAGTACATTACTGCAGCGGCACGCAAGACAGGCATTGAAGGACGAACGTGAAAATGTGGGCCGAGGCGAAGCCGAGGCACACATACGTGAGTCCATCAATGCCTAGTTGCGGCCAAGGCTTGTATAGTACTTTTCTCAAATAATGCGCGGAAATTCAAACCAAGAAGGTTTTTTTAACTATTAATTTTTATTTTAAATTAAAGCAAAAAATTGAAAAAAGAAGAAAGGAGCCAGTTTCTTTATTTTTTTGGAATGTGCACATCAAGGCCTTTCATTTGATAAATTGATACCCATGTTGAAAAAAATTTTTTTTTTCCAGTTTTTTCGTTTTTTTATTTTTTTTACAGTTTTTTGGAATGTACTCATCAAGGCCTTTCATTTGATACCCATATACCTGATATTAAAAAAAAGTTTTTTTTTTTTTTCGTTTTTTTTCATTTTTTGGAATGTGCTCATCAAGACCTTTCATTTGATACCCATATACCTAGGTATTAAAAAAAAGTTTTTTTTCTTTTTTTTTCGTTTTTTTTTCATATTTTTGGAATGTGCTCATCAAGACCTTTCATTTGATACCCATATACCTAGGTATTAAAAAAAAGTTTTTTTTCTTTTTTTTTTTGGTTTTTTTTCATATTTTTGGAATGTGCTCATCAAGACCTTTCATTTGATACCCATATACCTAGGTATTAAAAAAAAGGTTTTTTTTTTTTTTTCCTTTTTTTCATAATTTTGGAATGTGCTCATCAAGGCCTTTCATTTGATACCCATATACCTAATATTAAAAAAAAAAATTGGATTGTGCTCGCTCATCAAGGCCTTTCATTTGATACCCATTATTCGTGATTCATTAAAAAGTTCGCTCCATTTCTGAATTACACGTGCGTAATGAGTTTTAATAGAAACATTGCCGGTCAGACGCCGGCAATTTTTGTATGAAAATCCATTATTACACGTTAGTAATGGATTCTCATACTAAGATTGCCGGCGCGGTTTAGGTCAGTCCGTAAACTCCGATTTAGCACGAAGAAGGTTGTCAAAATAATGATCGAATTTCCAAGCATGTTTGAGAAAATACTTTTACATAATAGCTTACCTATACTACCGAAATAAAGCTTATTAAAGTCAAAGACAATCAAATATTAATAGAAATAATATACTGGAGATTTAAAATATCAATACATAATATTAAGTTAATTTTCTTAGCAGAACCATTGTGCAAAACCATCACCGGGCCCTCTGATCGCCAGCGGGCCAAATCGTGCATGACATGCGGTGCTTTACTGCTCAGCGTGTTATGTAATATGGTGCAATCTAAGTACACAAAGTAAATTAATATTCGATTTTTTCCCATCCGAGTTAATACTCGTAAGTTAGAAAGTCGTTTTTAGATAGTATAAAGTTTTGCCGCATTGTAGAGTCATAAACAATGATTATCTCCTCCTCTACTATGGCAAAGCTTGAATGTTAATTACACGCAGCACCTTCAGAAATATTTTTAAGTAACCTTTATTAATAGTGTGACGCAATTAAATTACAATAGCCCGTTCTAAAAATATATTGTTAGTTTTTTTATGTCAAAGGCTATAATATGTCGTGAGCTCGTGGCCATTGTCTGACGGTATGTGCGCTCTATGTAATATACCTAAATATTAGGTCCTTACCTATGACGTTTTGTATGGAGAGTTTTTAATAAATTGCATTTTCCATACTAGCATTTACATAATTTATTTAACAACCGTGAACGCAATAAATTGTATGTACAAATGTTTGAACATTAAACTAATATTTAAACCACATAAGTTATGTTATTAGACCCAATAGTTACTTACAATATTACACTATTCGTCGTGGCATTTAGACGTGTTACCTTTGGGTACTAATACGATGCAAAAACAAGCCGTTCAGTAGTTTCAAAGTGTTCCACCGTCTAATACTACTCCGCCGCTGCGTCCATATTGGCAATTTCAACCGGATTTTCTCCTGTGTGAGCATTTATTACTGGCTAACTTGCTGCTATCAGGGTAAAGCTAAAAATATCAGGAATGCCAATAAAAGCTAATTATGAAGTTAGGTCATCCTTTTTTTATACAGCAAAGTAAACAGAAAATTCGAAAATAACGACCGCATATATCTTACTTGTCATATCAAAAACTTATGATAAACCAAAATACACTTGACGACACGACACGTGCATGCATGATATACAGCTTGGGGAAAAGACGCCAGTTTGAGGAAAAGTACCATATTGATATGTCCAATTTGACTGAAAAGAAACAATCCTTTGTTTTTTTAAATAAGTAATACTGCATTCAAAGATTTTTCTAAAATTAAGAAGATTAAGTAAGGGAAACATTTTTTAACTAAATGACCATTTTTTAATATTGGGTCTGCCTTTAATTTGATACTATGTTAACTGGAAGAAATGGATACAGGATGTTGTTTTCTCGGATTTTAGCCCGTTCCATTCCCGACTAAAAAAAGTGATTTATCAAAAATCATTGAATGCAGTATTACTTATTTAAAAAAAACAAAGGAATGTTTCCTTTCAGTAAAATTTGCCATCATCAATATTTAGGGTAGTTTCCCTCCAACTACAGTCTGTTTTTCCACAAAATGTATATGTCGTTGGCTAATCGTATAAATAGGCCGATCGAGATCTGCCGGCACATCGATATATAATTTGGGCAGATCGGATGAGAGCAAACTTGGCCACAACGAGATAACTATGGCTGCGCGCATCGTAATGTAGTTCAGTTTCGCGACGCTAGTGGCGCTGTATGCACTCTATCAGCTGACAATATTAAAAACTATAACAATAAATTATACTTACCTAACTATATTTTACTTCCATATGTCATAGGTGAGAGATTTAAAACAAAACCATCTAGAATTGATTTGCCCAAGCATGGCTCGCCAAATCGTCAAAAGTTGAGCTTTAACGAATCGCGATTTGCCGGCGTGTCGTGAAGTGCCAAGAAAAATCTCGATTGGCGCAGTTTAACGATTAGCTTACGACATTTAAACGGAACATAACTGAAATGAAAGTTTATGGCAAAAACGGACGATCGTTTATGGCTCATCCAACAGTGACTCATGAAAATGCTCAACAAAAACAGTGAAGTTGACATTGGATTTCCCTTCGAAGTTTGAGTGGCACATTTGCAGTGTGCCTAGTTTGCTTTGTATGTGATATGATTCGTCACGAAATATGGACTTTTATCAATATAAAAAGTTTTCTAATTTATTGTTGTCGCTTAGTTTATATTAAATTAAAAAAGACAGTCAACTTGCTATATGATATTGAAAATTATTAATAGGGATTTATTTCTGTTCAGTTCGTATTTAACTGGGCTATTTTCATAGTCCTTTTTTCTTATTATAACGAAACGTCAAAAGTCACATGTAAATTGTGATCATAGACAGTAAATCTTGGAAAAAAAAGAACAAAGAAAAAAGATACGACTCCAATAGTTACTGAATGAATTACTAACTAGAGATAGTGAGAAGATCCAATGTCAACAAAGTTCGAACGACAGCAAGCAATGAACCGTGCGAGCGAGACAACAACGTACAATTAGCGGGTGTTGGAGCGAGATAGCATGCGACTCACGACACTGTACTGAGACATTTGCTTACGTGGCTCGAGACCGACGGCTCCGACGCCCACTGGAATAAGCAACCGTTGTTAGTCTACTTGGTGTCCCAACTACTACAATTTTGTACACAACCTCCATGGCCCGGAGTTTCGAATGCCAAATCGTGGACACCCCACACGTTATTAGGTATTATACAACCACCCCCGTTATTTCTATTGCACTACTTTTGACGTAAGTCCCTTGAATATTAAGGTTAATTTATTGGTAACCGCCCCCAATTGTAACACTAGTAAAACAAAAAAAAACTATTTATTAAGTTAAATATACTTATTCAAAATATTTTGTGAATTTAATGCGTAATGATACTAATGATTCAGTAAAAAAATGCGAGTGGTCTCAGTGTATATAATCTGAAAATAATGACTCATGTAGGCAAGTGTCTTTATGTATGTGCATTATAAACATTGTATGAAATTTGAAAGTTGCAATGAGAATGCAATCAAAATGGGACACATGTGCCTAGAATGCACTTTATGCAGTTTAAGACTGTAAGGCGATTTATATTAGTGCAAATATATCGTTACCTTTTGGCGGGGCCCGAGTCGCCTGTTGAGGTAACTTGATATGCTCTTCATGATGCTTTTGCTCCGTCTCTCCCGGGCCAGCTCGGGGTCGGAGAAGGAGGGCGTGACGGGCAGGGGCATGAGGGGGGGCGCGGGGCGCGGCGGAGGCGGGGGCAGCGCGGGGGGCGGCGGCACAGGGGGCGGGCCGCCCCCACTCGGCGACGCTCGGGCTTTCCTCGCGGACTTTCGCGGGGCGCGCGGCGCCGCGCCGAGCCGCTCGAGCACCAGCCGGCGCACCACCTCCGTCTGCTGCTCGCGCTCGCGCTTCAGCTCCTGCACCTTCTCGGTGGCGGCGCACTCGCGCGGCGGCGTCGGGCTCACCGGCGATATCGAGCCCGAACTCATATTCAGCGTGATCGACAACTCCATACTTCGGCTCGGCGAGTCCGTGCTTCTAGAAGTCGATCGGTTGAACGTCTCGCTCGCCGACCGGCAGATCGCGGGCGAATACAGCCTGATGCTCGCCGGAGTGGTGAACAGGGGCGCATTGGTGGTGATGTAGAGGCTGGGGGCGGTGAGCGGGGTGGGGGGCAGCAGCGGAGGCGACGCCCCCGACAGACTCAGCGACTCCATCTTGAGCTCGGGCGCCGCCTCCACTTGCGTTACGCTTTCGGCTTCCTCTTTCGTCGGTGTCTCACTCTTCGTCGAGGTCTCGCTCTTCGTCTGGCTGTCACCGCTGGATTTTTCGCTCGTTTCCAACTCTATCGATTTCAAGAGCTGCGGTGATTTCAGTTCGTCCGTCGGTGTATCGTCTACTATACTATTTTTCACTTTTGTTTCCGTCGGCGTTTCGAGTCTATCCGATAGCGTTTCGATTTCGGGTGTATCTGGGGGCTCGCTAGCTTCTCGGCTAGCGGGTTTAAATACTGTTTCGGAGAAGGTTCTCTCAATGAAGTCCATGGATCGGTCGCGAGCGGGCGCGGGCGAGGGAGGGGGCGAGAGGGGCGCGGGGGCGAGGTCGGGGGCGGGGTCCGGGTCGGGGTCATCGTCCACCAGCTCCATGTAGCCGTGGTTGCGCGGCGAGGGCGGCGGCGCCGGCTCCGACTCGCCCTCGTCCGCGAACTCGAAGTCGTCGTACGCGGCGCAGTACGTGCGCGGGGGGCTGCTGCGCCCGCACACGTGCGACGATATCGCCGATATGTTCTTCGCGTCGTGGATCAGCTTCGGCCCGCTCAGCGTCCGCGGGTTCTTGTTTCTGTTCCTATCTTCCTTGTCGTCGAAGCCACAGTCGTCTAACACTGCGCTTTCCGCCGCCCAATCGGAGAGTTCTGTTTCGGTGAGCGCGAGTGTGGTGGCGTCGTGGCAGGATTCGGAAGACTCGGAGTCGATGGCGGCGGTGGGGGCGAGGGCGGGGGCGGTGGGGGCGAGGGCGGGGGCGGGGGCGGCTGCGCCTACCAGCAGCAGGCTGTCGAGCTGTATGAGCTCGCCGCCCTCGTCGTGCACTTCGACGCGCGGCACGGCGGCCGGCGGCGGCGCCGTCTCCGTGTGCGACGACGACGAATCTGACAAAGAATCTGATTCTACGTCGGGCTCCGGTGCAGGGTCCCTCTTCTCCTCGCTGATGGGCTCCTCCCGCCACTCCTTTTTACAGAGCGGCGCATCGCCTTTAGTGAGTAAGTCCACCGGCGCGGCGGTGCACAAGTTCTGTATTATATCCGGCATCGGTTTCGACTTTTCATCACTGGAGAAGTTGAACGCGAGTATCGGATTGTGCGGTTGCGGGGAGGGCGAGGGGGCCGGGTGGAGCATCTTCTGGAACTCGGTGATGGTCGACCGGAAGGCTTCCAGCTTGGTGTCTATCTGGGAGGTGGAGTCCGATTTCCTGACGGCCGGGGGCGAGGGTTCGCCTAGGAGGTACTTCCGCTTGAGTTCGAGCGCGCGCTTGGTGGCGAGCCCGCCGGCGGAGCGCGCGCGGCTGAGGGGGTGAGGGGGCGTGGGGGGCGCGCGGTGGGGGGCGGGGGGCGGCGGTCCCGTGACCAGGATGGCGGGCGGCGCGGGCGGCTCGTCGCGCGCGAACTCGCTGTCCGTCGACACCTCCGTCGCCGACGACGCCGACGTCGACGCTGACGACTCCTCCTCCGACTCCACCTGCGCCACCACACGTTGCAGTACATGCCAAGCTTAGAATAATAACACCTAGAACGATAATTCTCTACAAAGCGCACTGTCAAGTGAAACAACTAAAACAGCCGTAATGGTGCCGCTTTCAGATTTTTATTTTCCATTATTTGTTTCAATTTCCCTACCTTGGTGAAGGATATAAATGTGAGAACCGAGCCATTTTGGCTCAGTATTAGTTGCCTCACTTTGCATACGAGGACACGGCTTCTATGTGTTATTATTCGAAGATGCCAAGCGACACAACACGCTCCCTCGTTACTCCGTCAATCGATACAGTAATAGGCGACAACGCTTTATTAACAGACACATAACATCTGGCAATTACTAAAAGTATTTATTTTATTTTTTACCAAATAAGACAAAAACCGTTATTAAAGCGTTGAAACAATAGAATCCAGCAGTGCAAAAGACGCAAGTAGAAAACACAGTCTCAGAAATTACATAATGTCGAATCGACTTTGCTAATAATAATATAGGTACAACGCGTTTTTCTCGATATCCCCACGACTCTACGGTATTGATGAGAGACCGTGAAACTGAACTTTTACTATGGGACCAACTCTGAAATGGGGCAAAAAAATCAGCTGTTTCATACAAAAATCAATAACAAAAATATCAACATTTATTAAAACAGCAAATTTTTTTCCCGATTTCAAAGTTGGTCCCATAGTAAAAGTCGTTCAGTTTCACGGTCTCATTAATACCCTAGAGTAATAGGATGTCAAGAAAAGCACGTTGTGTGTACACGACCGATAAATCCGACCCACTATGCAATTTCATGGACTGCGTCGAAGGTGCGCCGCAAGTGACACTAACTTACCGATGACCAAAGCTGATGGCGACCGGTGCATACTAATAATTGTATGACTACTAAACACAAGTCAGGGGTCAAGAAATTACATGATTACCGACTTATGTTTATGGAAAAATACTTATATACACATACATACTTATATAATATACTGAGATAAAAACAAACCACAAACAACATAAATATATTTACATATAATACATGAAAATACCTATAGCATAAAATTCACTTTTAAAAAAACTAGCGTATAATGAAGGAAACAAATTAATGTTACTTTGTTAATATACGATAAAAGAAAAAAAATAGGGTATAAGTAAATAAATCACAGAAAAATCTAAAGCGCCATCAAGTAGTGGTCGGATTGCTGCCTCACGCGCACTGCACGTCAGTGAATAAAGCACCCGGTGAACGTTCAAACTGTTTGTCAAATATTTTTCCAATTGTACGTGTTTGTCAAACAAATTATACGTGTTTGCCAAAAATTTTAAAGTCTTTGGTGGTCTGTGGGCGTGGTCAAACAAACGCGCTATTTTAACTCGACTGCTACGCTGCGTATTCGATTCGACTCATCCGACTCGAAGGAATAACAAAAAAGTAGTGCCAAATAAAAAAATGACGCACGGTATTCGGGAATAGGAGTATTGCTGCTCGATTTTCCTTTGATTTTGCTTTTCCTTGAAAACTTTAAAATATACTCTAAATTAGGCAATTTTCAAAATGTTTTCCCATATTAATTGTAACGAACACTATTTTTTCCCTTAAAAATCCCCTTAGCGTATACTCGTATCTCATTACAGCACTAACACTGGCACTGGCACCTTGTTTGACAAACATTTCATAAAATTGGTTTGAATAAAGGGGAGGGAATAAATCCCCTCCAATTTCTCTCACCGCTAAACTTACGTGCCGCGGCCTATACTTAGGCAACCGGTAAACGTCCGAACACGTTTGTCTAACTTCACGTTTAAGTGAACGAATCATCGCGCATCGGCGCACACGTTCAAACCTATTTTATGAAATGTTGGTCAAACAAGGTGCCAGTGGCCACCTTAGGGTATTTTCCCCTAAATTAATGAGATGCATCTTTGCAGTAGCCCTGCACCACGTCTCCCGCACATGAGACCTCAAAATTTACTTGTGTACACAAAATGGCAACGCTATACATGGCGGGGCTCGTACAGTATGTAGTATAATGTGCGTGGAGTGAGGCAGCAGTCGGTAGTTAGCGTGCACACACTTACCGCCGCCGACGCGACGCCGCCCGGTTACTTCTGGGACTTCTGCATTTCACTACCATTAGTTCAAACATAACGTTGTTATAATGATTTTGAATACAATTTGATACTTTAGAAAGCATTTATGTAAGAATAAAGTATATTTTAATCGTTATTGAAACAATAAGTTTGCGTCGAATGCTTTATTTTATTAATAGCAGCAATGATTGTAAGATTGATTGCACAGGCTCGAGTTTGATGTTTTAAAGGAGTTTTAGTTTTAGAGCTACAGTTTTTTCGTGACGGCTTGCGATGTGTGCGTTACTGAATGCTCTCTGAATGAACAAATAAGGCGAAGTAGCATGCACATTAGCCTTTTTAAGCTGATAATGGCTATCTAAATTGAACTTGGTTATCGTTTGATGGGTATAGCCATGGTAAAATAATATACTGCGCCAGGTACAGCATTCCGAGACAGAGAAGTCATGTGGCTGACACTTGCTTACGTCATTTATATCTTCGTCGTTCTACGTCATTATTTTATTCTTTTTTAGCAAAAATAAAAACGTAACAAAGAAATGCAGCAATGTGTCACATCCATATGTCAAATTAAGGCGATTGCGATAGATTTTGAAATAAGACAATTAGCCCCCTGTTTCGTTTGCTAAGAGAAACAAAGTCGCGCAAATGGATAGTGACGTAAGGAAGTGTCACTCCCATCTTGTATCGTGGGTATAGCATGGTGGGGCGGGGGCGGGGCGGCGGCGGGCGGCGCGGGGCGCACCTCCCTGCTGGCGCGGCGCGGCGCGGTGTGGTGCGGTAGTAGGGGCGTTGCTACGCGACGGCGCAGCGCGGTACCTCGCTGCTGTCGGTGGGCGGCGCGCGCGCGTCCGCGGGCACCTCGCGCCGGCGCGCCTCGCGCAGCGCGCGCATGCGGGAGCACGACTCGTTGCCAGACGACTCCGCGCCTGCACAACACAGTACATACGATGTACAAACGGCAACTCACGTGCCTTACCACTTTGCAGAAAAAAAATATTAAATTATTTCCAATTTTCCCTGTTGTAAATTTGTAACATTATGAATGTGATGTCAGTGACGGCGCGGCGTGCAAGCGTTTTAAGTAAAAGTAGTAAATGTATTACTGAATAATTGATAAAACTAAAACAAAGTTAAAAGTCGCGCGATACATAAAATGTTTACAGCGGAATACACACGCGGAGCGTGGAAGTTTAATTCATAGTTCGTTCTCTTGTAAAACACAATAAAAAACATTGAAGCACAAAACATGTTGAAAAAACTTAAGAAACAAATAAAAATACGATGGCGATATTATTGATAAAGTATTTTTTTTTTCATTATTTCTTACAAGTCAGAGTGTTCAAAATTATCTTAGCAAACAAAGCTCTCAAAGTTATCTGTGCGCAATGCATTATGATTATTATAAAAAATGTCCTACCGTCGTCGGAGTAGTCGTCGTATCCGAAGGAGTCGTCGGAGAAGTACAAGTGGTTGTGGTGGGGCGGGCCGGCGGCGGCCGGCGCCGGCGCCGCGTCCGGCGCGCCCAGCTCCTCCGCGTCCGAGTACTCGTCCGACGACGACGAGCCCTCCTCCGAGCTACTGCATCACACGAACACAAACGAAACGTGTCAAATAAACATTATTAAAAACTAGCTTCCGCCCGCGACTTCGTCCGACTAGAGAAAATCCTTAGGGAACCTTCAACCAGGGGGCTAATTGTCTTATTTAATAATCTATCGCAATATCGCTTTCATTTGACAGACGTAGTTGCATTTCTGTGCATATGGTAAGATTTTATTTGTGCCAAAAAGAAAAATCAATTTTCTGTCAAATGAAAGCGATAGATTTTGAAAGTAGACAATAGATCCGACCAGCCATTTTTACGTGATTAGGCGGGTCCCCACCAAGCGCGCTGCCTCGTCGCGAGGCAAGACGTTTGCCGCGTGTGGCGGGCCTCGCACGAGGCTGCTCGCTTGGTGGGGACCCGCCTAATCGCCTAAAAACGGTTGGTTGAACCCTGTTTAAGGATCCCTGAGGATTTTCTCTAATATCCACGAGGACAAAGACGCGGGCGGAAGCTAGTTTATTACAATAATCAGTCCCCTCTCCCTCTCCCATACCCCTTCCCGTCTCCGACCCCTTAACAAAAGTTTGAACCCCTATTTCACCTTTTTAGGAGCTGAATCATATCCACCGTGTTGGACTTCAAAATAAATGTAATTTTCGCAACCACCATCCCATAAAACCTCAAGGACAACATCTACATCAATTTTCATGTTTACTTACCCCATTTACCCCCTAAGGGATGACTTTCAAAATAACAAAATATGTGTTTGCCTATTTATTTTAAGACGTGCGTGCTCCTACGAATTATGAAGTTGTAATGTCTAATTTATATTATTTTTAACCGACTTCAAAATTAATGTCATTTTCACAATCACCGTCCCATAAAACCTCAAGAACGACATGCATATTGATTTTTACGTTTACGCACCTCAATTACCCCCTAAGGGGTTGATTTTCAAAATAACAAAATATGTGTTTGCCTATTTATTTTTAGACGGGCTCCTACGAATTTTAGAGTTGTAATGTCTATTTTATATTTTTTTTCCATACCAAATTTGAACCCCATTTTCACCTCTATAGGGGTTAAATCATGTTCACCATGTTGAACTTCAAAATAAATGTTATTTTCACAATCACCATACCATAAAACCTCAAGAACGACATGCATATCGATTTTTATGTTTACTTACCCATTTTCACCCTAAGGGTTTTGTTTTTCAAAATCACAAAATATATGTTTGCCTATTTATTTTTAGACGTGCTCCTACGAAGTTGTAATGTTTATTTTATATTCCTTTTTATACAAAATTTGAACCCTATTTTCCTCCCTTTAGCTGTTAAATCATGTTCACCGTATTTTCGCAATCGTCATCACAGAAAACCCCAATAACGACATCCATATATATTTTTAGGTTTATTTACACCATTTCATCCCCATATGGGTTGAAATACTAACAATAACATTTTACGTTGCGTTAGATTTCCATCCATAAGCCTAAATTATAAATTTAGCGATTTTTACTTCGAAAATGAAGGATTTTCTTCTATACACAACTTAATCCCCCTTTTCACCCTTTCGGGGGTAGAATTTATAAAAACGCTGAGACACGTATTTATTGATTTTCAATCTTCAGCCTTAACACAAAATTTTAAGATCCTAGCTTCAAAACTGAGGGACTTTCATACAAACTTTCATCCCTTATTTCATTCCCTTAAGGATGCAATTTTCAAAAATACTTCCTCAGTGGATGCCTACACTGTAGAGGTACGCGGGCGGTGGGAGAAGGGCGCGCGCTATTGGTCTCTCCGAAGTGCATGCGCGAACTTATCCCCACTGCGTCGAAAAAGTGTCAAGATGTTTGCCTCGTACTGCATTTTGCCCATCTCTAGTGTGTAAAATAGGGCAGCAGCAGTCGCCCCGCCTCTTTTATCACGCTGCGCTTGCGCTGCGGCCAGTGCAAGGCTAGACACGATGTGATTCGCATAGTACTAGTTGCTAGTGTTTCCTCGGAGTTATTTTACATTAGTTTTGTAGGGTAGGTAGGTATACATATGTTCGTAGTAACATTTTATTTTATTATATTACACACTCACTAATGACAATTTAAGGCGAGGAAGTTCACGAAATTTACCCTTTCACTATGCCTTTAAAATAAGGTTGAATATTGCATAGCTTTAATTGACGCTTCGCCAGAAATTTGACGAAATTTAGTACATTTTTTAAAAAATAACAAAAATAAGAAGAATTAACTGTCAATTTATTGACAAAATATCAAATTCTTCATGCACTTTTTTATCAATTTTGTGATCATCAAAATATCAAGTGACTGTCAAAAAAAGTACTTACGGCAAAAATTGGCATTGACTCATTTCATCCTTTGCTTTTTTCTTAAAAAGTTACGTACTTAGTTGAACAACGACATCTAGCCGTCTTTTAGGTATTAGGTACTTTATTTTAAACTGCCTTTTGAAAACCGCTCATTGTGAAAACTGTTTAAAGCTTTTTGATTTTTAATAAACACTGTACTAATGTTTAAGTAAAATAGCCGTTTCTTGTCCATGAAATAAAATTATAGTAACCTGATCCCGCCGGCGGCGGATGTTTCCGAGGCGAGGAAGTTGCGGTCGGTCCACTCGTCCTCGTCGATCTCGCGCGCGCCGTCCGACAGCTCGAGGCTGATGCGCTCGGGCGTGGGCGTGGGGGCGGGGGCGGCCGCGGCGGGGGGCGCGGCGCGCGCGCGGGGGGGCGCGGCCGCCATCACCGCCCCCGCGTCCGGCACGCTCGCCCCCGAGTGACGTAGGCACACCAGCCGGGTGCCGTACCGCTCCATCGTATAGTTTCTGTGTAATACAAACAGTTGTATAATTTTTCTCTCATATCCGAACCTAGTGGTATTTCGGCTTAAGGCACTGTAGGTAGTGAAACTAGCGCCGCCACTACATTTAATTTTAGTACTCGTAAACCAAGTCAATATCTAAAAAAAGCTCATGTAATAATTTCTTTAATTGTCTCTAATTTAGAATAATTACATCTCATGCCATTTTGCACCTCCTGTATTCCTCATCTGTCAATCTCACCATACCATAGGTTGTCTGGAAGAGATCGCTCTTAGCGATAAGACCGCCATGTTTTGACACTATGTTTTATTGTTAATTCTTTGTTACATGTTACTGTGGTGTTGAAATAAAGCATTATCTTATCATATCTTAATATTTTTTTAAACTTCTTCATCAGTTTTCATTCTTTCTGTAAGTTTTAAAATCCATTTTAGCTCAAAGTGGCCACTTTTGGCTAAAATGGATTTTAAAACTTACAGAAATAATGAAAACGGTTGAAGAATTATTAAAAAAAATTAGAGACAATTCCGGAGGGCATGACCTTAGCTTTTTAAATATTGACTTGGTTTACGAGTAATAAAAATAAATGTAGTGGCGGCGCTAGTAGTAGGTATTACGGCGCCTTAAGGCGTTTAGCCTGGTTAAAAGTGGCCACTTTTTCTCTTTTGCCTACTGCTACCACAACAAATTATATTTTACAGAGGTTATTGTTTATAAATAAACAATGGAACCTTAGCTCAAATCTGTATGTTTGAATTTTCGATACAGTATGTACTTAGCGAGCAATAAATTTAATTAAGATGAGGGCGCCACTGTAAGGACACTAATCGTCTTAAACTAGGCGAAATACTACAAAGTAAACAGGTTAACTAAGTATTTTGCTGAAAACCAAAGATTTTGAATGAGCCTTCTACTTTTTTGTATTGTACACGATTTTTTCAGATTGTTGTTGAGATAATTTTGTAGTGTAAATATTTACATAGTAGTGAAAGCAGTATGTCTGTACTCTGAAAGTCTGATCTATTCTAATCGTTCGCTTACTTAAAACTAAGCAATTAATTCAACAATTACAATAATCGTAGTCGTGTCAATTCCATACAATACAAAAAAGTCAGTCATACATTATCTTGCATACATGAGGCGCAGACACCTTGAATTGTTATGTCTAAGGTTATTGTTGTAGTGATTAGTTCCACAGGACACAGCCCGGTCCTTTAGCCAGGCTCGCGTGGAGACATGTACGTAGAGGCCCTTTGATTGATGAATTGGTTTAATATAATATGAAGTGTGTGATGCACATGCCGGGATCCGCTCCCCACTACACGCAAAAGTGCGCAGAATAGGGATAACGACTAATGAATAAAATAACGAAATACTAATGAAAATCGTAAACATATTAAACTTTTAGAGTAGCTTGTATAGGTACCTCTTGGTTTTAGATATTGCGTATTATTTGTTTTATGACCCTTTATAGTTGGGTGGACAAGTCCATTTAAAAAGTATAAAATTTATTAAAATAAATAATACCTTTAATTAGTCCGTAAAATGTACAGCAAATTTGTCTAAGAAACCATTTTGATAAACACAATATTTAATATAGCTGCCGAACAAATTTCCTACGCGTTGCATACAAACTATCAAGGCGTGACGTCATCACTAGGTAGCCGTTAGTATAAAGCGTTTTTGGGCTAGTCCAATTTGTGTGCATTTCACACTGTGATATCTCGGGCATGCTAGCAAAATAATTGTTTTACCAATGTTTCTTTTTTGAGAAGTAATTTATGTAACATAAAATAAAATAAAAATTCGTCATGCCTATTATTATTATTAGTGTATGAGTATACCCAGGTCTGAGCACGCAGGCGCAGGTGGCGCACTTGAAGCAGGCGCGGTGTAAGTGCAGCCCGTCGGCCGTCACGCCCTCTGCGGCGAACACGCGCCGCCCGCACGCCGCGCACGCCGCGCCGCCCACGCCGCACACGCCGCCCGCGCCGCCCGTCGCAGCGCCCGTCGCGCGCCAACTCTTCTTATACTTGACACAACACATACAACCTATCACATAGGCTCCCACAATACAACTAAAGCCGAATATGGTAGATACCATCAAACTGAACCACTTTTACTATGGGACAAACTCTGAAAACGCGGAAAAAAATCAGCTGGATTCATACAAAAAATATTAACGAAAATTTAAAAATATATTAAGAGTTGCCTGTTTTTAAGACTGACGTTCCAGGCTTTAAAATAACGCAAGAACATAATGTACGTATACAGTGTACACACACGCAGGTAACTATGCTATTCAAACTGACCTCCTCTTTCGGTTGCGGCTTTGGCTCCGGTTCGTTGTCGTCTTTTTTCACGAATTTCGTCGCCAAATTAGCTACCTGTAAGTAAAACTGTTGTTGAAAGATAGCACTTGTGCTGGATTACTCATGAACTAATGTTTTTGTAGATAACTTTACTCATATAAAGTGTTTCAAATCAAACGTCATATTTGCCGCACTCCGAGACATTCACTTGAGTGTTTCAAATGTAAAACAATAACCTTTGGAGAAAAGATGGATGGATGTGAGTGGAATGAAGCAAGAGCTGGCCCCGGAAATAGGTATACAATTTACAGAGCTACGAAATCCCTCTATTTGGTGCCATTCTGTACGGTGTACAAATGCCTACATTCAACTTGGTACTCATAATTAGGTCACGCATCAGCACTTTTGTAACTCATTCGATTTATTATAATTTGTCATAAAATCAGTGCGCAATTAACATTCATTCAACAATCACGCGTCCTCATTTAGCATTTAAATAAGTAATTTTGATCCCTTTGTGAATTAGCAATAAACCTTTTATTTTCCTTAACTTATCTATCATTTAAATTATCATTCGTCAAGGTGTACAGCCCGGCTCGTACACATTCTATCGTTATTAATAGATCCAGGCGCCTGGTAGCTTTTCAGTCGTGTGGATGGGAGTGGTTGGGCTGAAAAACCGATCGAAGGTATACAATTTACAGAGCTCTGGATTTGGTGTGGTATTCTAGCCAATCATGTGTCTAATTCGAATTAACATTGAGACTCGCTCAACTATGTTCGCAATCGTTATTCAAGTTTTATCATTCATCTCTTTTGGTGTGTGGTCATCCAACCCATACATAAGTATTGTAATAATGTACTCAAACGTTGGTGAATCTGATATTAATAATTAAAAAAAAAACATATCCAGCAATTAAGGTTGGTGGCAAAGTAGTGCCAGGCGGCATCAAAGGGGCTGTAAAACCGATTGCAGGTAACCTTGTTGGTGCCGTGGTGCGGGCGGCCCGAGTCGCGCAGCTTCTGGTCCAGCTTGCTCAGCGTCTCGTCGATCTCCATCCACTTCTCCTCGTTTTCGCCCTCCTTCAGTCGTCGCTGCCGGCCTAAGAACTAAACCAACCATACACTTAAGTATAAACCTGGATAGACAAAGTGAAACTGCTTTAAAATCATTATCATATGAAATAATAAAAAACCGGTCAAGCAAGAGCGAGTCGGACTCGCGCACCGAGGGTTTCCGTACCATCATAATAAATACACTGCAGAGCTGTAGAATAATAAAATTATTATTGCAGTATGAGGTCAGCACCATCTCTTGGCCGATAGTGGAACTATTTTTTTTCTTAGGCCAGCGCCATCTCTTGACCGATAGTAGAAATAAATAAATTTTTCTTAGGTCAGGGCCATCTGTTGACTGGTAGAGGAACTAAATAATTTTTTGTTTGTTTTTTGAATTTCTAAAAAAGTGTGTTATATTGAGACATCGTTTTATTTTTCCTGTAATCTTTACATAAACTACTATAACATAGAATTATTTTAGATTTTTCTCTTTGCAAACTTCGGAGATAAAGGGGGGGAACGGTATTTTTTTTACATTTTTCATCATAAGTCGAAAACTATGCGGCCTAAAAAAAAAGAATAAAATGTTTTAAAATGTGCAAACGGCGCTCTTTTATATGATACCCCACATGTCCTAGTCGCCCCACTTAAAATTTTTAAGACCCCTTTTCAGTCCCTGTTGTAAAAAAACTATTTATTTTTTTATTTCTTTCCTATTTGCAAAATAGTTGGACAAAGGTCATCTTTAACTATTCCAAATTTTAAGTTGATACCATTAGTAGTTCTCGAGATATCCAGCTGTGACAGACAGACAGACGGACTTAGTCACACCATAAGGGTTCCTTTTTACCATTTTGGTACGGAACCCTAAAAATCAAGTAAGAGAGAAGACTAAAAAGCAAAAAAAACTGCGAGTAACTACTAATCTATGCGTGGCCTTCGCCATTTTGATATCACTCTATTCTTTTCTATATTATTTAAAAATTAATTCTTTGAAAATTAATCTTATTTTGATTGTTTTTTATATACATATATATGACATAATGTTTTGATATGGGTATAGTATTTATTGTTAATGTTTTAATTTCAACTCCAAATAGTTTAATGGCATTTTTTGTTTTTTTTTTGTCGTTTTCACGAACTTGTAATTTCAATTTGTGTAACTTCTTCATTTATATTTTGGACTGTTCTATAAGTGAAAACTGTTTAAGGCATTCTCATACTAAAGTTTAGTTTTTACTGCTGTTACTTTTATATGCCGTTTGTTTTCCGTGAATATAAAATATTTATAACAGTGAGAAATATTAAGTCGATCGATCTGCTTGCGTTCTAAAGAAAGTTGTTATAATGCAATAAAATGGAAAGATACGGTTGAAGAATGCTAAACGCGTGCAAATTGCCGTTTGTTCTTTATGGGGAAGCCAAACAAAGTGTACGTCAAAGTGCAAGTGACCGTTCGTTCAATGCCAAAGTGTACACTTCCCAAAATGTACACTCATAGGAATAACTGATTTTTAATTACCAGGATCACATAAATAGGTAAAGGTTAACTTCTGTTATTTGAAAAAAAAACTTATATTTTTTATTTTTGTTTTAAAAAAAACAAAAAAATGTCACTGAACCGACCTGTTCCCGGTCCCACTTGGGCACCTTCTCAGCGGCGCGCGGCTCGGGGCGGCCGAGCCGGTTCTCCATGATCTTGCGCTCGATCTCGCGCACGTTCCAGTCGTCGCGCTCGATGCGCCCCACCGCGCGCATCAGGTCCTTCGGCTTGGCGGCGAGGGGGCGCGCCGCGGGGGGCGCCGTCGTGCCCGCCCCCGCGAGCTCCGCCGCCAGTCGCGCGACTCGAACGCCCCCGCCGCCGCCGCGGCTGCCCCCGCCCCCGCCCACCGCGCGACCCTCCTCCTATACACATAATCTAGTTGTAGGTGTACATTCATTACTACATCAGTAGCTTAGAATAATAACGCCTAGAAGCCGCGTCAGAACCAAAACATAAGCATAAACGCGTGCCATTTTCATTATCCTTGTGTGCGAAAACAGTATGTATCTACGCTCTTCTAACGCTATATTTAAGAAGAGCATAGACATATAACTTAGTCATATCTTGCTAAGTTTTATTTCCGCGTTTTTCGTGCTTACAATAGGTTTCTAGGTGTTATTATTCTAAGATCAGTAGACAATAAATCGGGGAGAATGAGGATCAGCGACGATTTTTGTTTTGTGGCTTATCAGAAAGGTTATGCCACTACATGATTAGCTTGGCATTACCTTTAATCCTTTTTAACTCATTAATTTCTAAACGGATTTCAAAAGATCTTTCACTAGGGTTCAGCTCTGAATATGTTTTATATTATGTCAATAAAATTTTAGGATTCATACATGTCGCTGATCTTCATTGACGTACCACGAATTTCTCCCCCTGATACACACATTACTACAGTACGAGGTAAACATATTGACACTTTTTCTACGGAGCGGGAATAAATTCGTGCATGCGCAGTTGCGGGCGACCAATACCGCGCGCCCCTCTCCCGCCGTTCGCGTACCTCACCGCTACGCATACACAAAATATGCGTTCTGTGCAATCCCCACCCGATTACAAGATGTTTGCCTCGTACTGAAGCAATACAATAGAACGTGGGTTACGTGGGCGCTAACTAGCTTCCATAGTTAGTGTCAATTATTGTTAAGGTTGATATCAAAGTTATAAAACGGTTAACGCACACACAACTAGGGCAATCAATTTTTTAATAAATTAGTTATACTGAGTGTCAGTAAATTGTAGAAGTGATGTTTCAATTTAAGTTAAAAAAATATAACATATTTTAAAAATTTGCACCGTAACATCACAATAACAGTTGTTAAGTATTTTAATTATGCACACACAATAAAACTGTAAATCCAAGTGTAATAATGGCAAAAACCAAAACAAAACACACCTGAAAAACAAGAAAGTAAGGATTAGAATAGTGTCGTCGAGTTAGTCGGGAAAGTTGTCACAAGACGGAGGCGTGTGTTACTGTGCGTCGGTCATGCAGCGGACGGCATGCGGTCACACACGCACACGTGGCCTCACGTAGTTCATGAGTTCAATTAAAGAGCTGTTACGAACAATGACCTATGAAGAAACTGAGGCTTTGTATGATTTTTAAATTTCCTAAGTCACCTAAATAACATTACTTAAGCATAATGAAACAAAGAACATAGGCATACACAAACACACACACACACACACACACACACACGCGCGCACGCAGACATTTTTATTTTATATTCATTCTTTAATTTTCATTTTTCTTTCTCTTTTTGTCATGTTTTTATTTAGTACTTACCCTGGAGAATAAATTGTGTACCATATTCGTTATGGAGGAGCGGGATTCCTAACACAAGTGCTTTGCACTTAACTGGCGATCCCATTATTAATTTTAAGTTTGTAATCTCCTGTTACTGAATAAATAATTTTGTATTTGTATTTGTATTTAATTATGCACACACAATAAAACTGTAAATCCAAGTGTAATAATGGCAAAAACCAAAACAAAACACACCTGAAAAACAAGAAAGTAAGGATTAGAATAGTGTCGTCGAGTTAGTCGGGAAAGTTGTCACAAGACGGAGGCGTGTGTTACTGTGCGTCGGTCATGCAGCGGACGGCATGCGGTCACACACGCACACGTGGCCTCACGTAGTTCATGAGCCGCCGCTCGAGCTGGTGCACGCGGTCGGTGAAGTGCGGCGCGTGCGCGCGGTACTGCAGCAGCCCCACGTCGTGCTCGAGCGCCGCGCCCCCGCCCCCCTCCGGCCGCGGCTCCGCCCCCAGCAGCTGCACGCTGCGCTCGAACCTCAGCCGCGTGATCTCGCGCGCCGCGCGCCGCCGCCCCCCACCGCGCCGCGCCCCCTCCGCCTTCTTAGCGACCAGCTCCGCCGCGCGCTGCATTCTAAAAGACAGCTCGCCGGAGCCGCGCCGCTGCGCCCCCTTCGCCCGCGGCTCCGGAACCTTGCGCCCTTCGATCAGATCCGACATTTTTTGACGCCGCGACGCCATCTCGGGGTCGCCTATCGACTCGAGCTTCGCACGCTCCGGGCTCGCGCAGTCCTTCTTGCCCTCGATGATATCCGCCATCCTCTGCATGCGCAGCGCCATCTCCGGGTTGACGGACACGGAGCGCGCGGTCCTGGGGCCGGGGCTGGGCGTGCGCCGCCGCTCGCCGCCCTCGAACAACATCGCGATGCGCCTCGTGTTGGCGGAAACCGGACTCTGCGAGTGCCTCCGCTCTAGTTCATCGCTCGTCTGCGGCAGCCGGCCCTTCGGCACCAAACTCTCCGTCGACGCGGCGCGGACCGACTGCTTCTTCGGTACTTTTACCGAAGACTCCTCGACAGACTTTTCCGTATAAGGAATATCAACAGAAGCGGCTTTGATCAACAGCTTCTTCTTCGGTTTTTCAGCGTGAACTAAAGTCACGTCCGTATCACTGTCATCTAAAAATATATCGGAGAAATCTGGAACTCTTATCGTGGAGGCGTCCAAGCCCTTCAGCTTTCGGGGGGGCCTCACCGGTTTCTGTTCCTGTGTGGGTGTAAAGAAATTAGCTAGCTTCTCCTGCACTTTAACTCTGGTCTTGACGCCGCCCTGGAGGAGTCGGACGAGGGACTCCTTGAGCTCGTCGGGGTCGGGCGCGTCGTCGGGCTCGAGTAGCGCGAGTATCTGCTCGTGCAGCAGACGCTGTTTGTCGGTGGGGTCGGTGGGGTCAGCGGGGTCAGCGGGGTTGGTGGGGTCGAGCAGTCGCGCCAGATGCGACACCTCGCCGAGCTGCAGCTGGCCGACCTTGCGCCGCAGGTACTCGGCCGACGCGCTACTTACTTGGGCCGTCCGGACTGAGCGTCGCTTCTTCCGGCAGCTCGAGTGGGACTTGTCGGCCTCGGCAGCATCTGGCGTAAGGACCGATTGATAATGTTGTAATGTCAATTTCTAAATCAATCGTATAGAAATAAATTGAGGTAAACTTTTGGGCAATTTTGGGCGGACTAAATAGCAAGAAATTAAATAAAAAATCTGTTTAAACTAAACATATACTTTGTTGTTGCTACTATCTAAATAGCATCTAAAGATATATCTGAATCTAAATATCTAACAAAACAAAAAAGATCAAAATCAAATAACGATTTTACATTATTTGTGGTTTTTGATATAATGTTTTTGGGAGTAGATCGAATTAGAAATTAAATAACAACGCCCATTTCATAAATATAAATTTTTGTCCATAGTTAACATCGAAAATCATTCCGGCGCAACCTTGCACACGTTTGGCCTAATTGGTGTTGACGAAAGAAAAGACTTGCTGTTTTAAAAAGTAGTGTGGACAGTGATCGAGAGAAGTGTATGAGAAATGTAGTAATTGCTACGGTATTTAAGTTATATTTTTAATAGCGAAAGTATTTTATACACGAAAGTATTTTCTAAACAGTTTTTATCAAAGCACCAAAGCCAATCATGAGAAATCTCAATGATTTAAAAAAGTAAAATCGTATAAATCATGTACTCAGACTCACTTGAATAGGCAGATATCGAATGGTCGGTCGCGTGGCGTACATGCTTCTCTTTCTGAAGACTTTGTTTGATCTAAACATAAAGCTATATTTTAAACTAATGCACAGAAAAAAACAGGTTTCTTAAAAATTAAAATTTCGAATTTCGAAATGATATTAAAGTATTTTTTAAGATTGTCGTTGTTATAGAAAATAAGGCCTTGGTCTCCCATTTTTTGCTTTACGCGATGTCTGAAGTCAGCCTAAACGTTCCCATACATTTCATACGGCCCGACGTCAGCGTATATCGTACAATAGTACATTAGTTACCTGGTCGAAGAGCTCGGTCTGGTGGTGCACGTGCGGCACCTCGCCCTTGAACGCGAGGTACACGCGCGCCAGGTACGCGCGCAGCCGCGCCTCGGGCGCCTCGCGCCCGGGCGGGGCTATGCCTGCGAGACACATACATACATACATACATTACTACTGGGTGTTTTTAATTTTTTCGAAGAATTTATTATAATGTATGGGGGTTTGGAAGGATGAAAAGTATGTTGCATCGAAGGTTTTAAATAGATAAAAGATGATCACCAAAGAAAAGATGAATGGATTGTAATGGTTATTTATTATGTTACTGGTTCACAGTTAATTTTGCAGCACAAGCTTTGTGCAGCCACTTTTTGTGTGGCCAAAAGCAAGATGGGTGACAAAATTAAGCTCAATAAAGATTGAGCTGTTAATTTTCGAGCAGTTGGGCAAATTTACCCCCTTACTAATAAAAATTGTATAGCAGATGCATATGTTTCTGCCACAGACTGCATTTGCGGCTCGCGACAATGTTCTGTGACAGAACTGACAGATGGCCATTGACAATCAATCATTCGTACGGTTATGCTAATCTACGTTTTTCACTTTCCGATTTTGCCCTCCACTAAAAAACTGAAATTTTGTACGGTTTTATTATCTCAATAGAAATTGAGTTAAATCAAAAACTAATTTCATTGGTCGTATTTATTTTATTTTTTATTTTATTATGTTCGGAATACCAACAGCAGTTTTACATTGTATGGAAACAATTTCTTAAATCTAGTTAGCTATTAACAGGTATTCGCATATGGATTATAAGATGTACATAGACCTTAAGCTATTTGCAGAATAGTTTCAGGAGCAAAATAAGTTACAGTTATTACTTAGGTATTATCAAATAAGTGACTGAATTAGTCACTTTCAGAGTGGGTGCCGAAAAACTCAAAGATAAAAAGTTTAGTTATATTTTTGGGTTTTGTACGGTCTGTACAACCGCACAATTGCGTCATCGCCGATTCAGCACTTTACTGTTACTGCACTATAATGTAATTTTAATATCATAATAATTTTAGTACTCATTCGATCGCCCCGATGTTTACTCGTATCATTTAGCATTAAATATCAATCAAATTAAATTTGTGACTTTCATCAAAAACTTCTTATCATTTCTTATCAATTTAAACATTGTACGGCAGCAGCAACCTTAAAATAAACCTATCCAAAACAAACTTGATCAATTTTAATAATCACTCAGTTGACATAGATTATGAAGGACAAATCCTGCGAAGTGCTTCAAATGCAAAATTTTTAGGCTTAATAGTTGACCCCAAATTGAGTTGGAAAGATCAGATAGATAAAGTATGTAACAAATTAAACAGTTTTTCTTTTGCTTTATACAAACTAGCCAGAGTCGCTAATCCGCAGACAGCGGTTACAGCCTACTTTGCATATGTTGAGTCAGTCCTAAGATATGGTTTATTGATTTGGGGTAATGGTGTCGACATCAACAGGTTGTTTATAGCGCAAAAAATATGTATCAGATCGATTTGCAATCTGAGGTCTGACATATCTTGCAAGTCTTATTTTACATCCCTCAATATATTAACTCTACCTTGCCTTTATATACTTGAGGTTGGAATCTTTGTCAAGCAAAATATTAGGTTGTTTACACAGGCTTGCCAACTGTATTCAAGAAATACGCGTAAACCCAATAGGCTGGTATTGGAAACTGTTCTGAAGACAGCACGATTTAAAAAGAATAGTTATGCTATGTGTATTAAAATATTCAATAAAATTCCTGACCATTTCAAAGATATTCCGATCAGTCGTTTTAAATTACTTCTTCGAAAGTGGTTATTGGAAAAGGCTTTTTACTCTATAAAGGAATTTTTGGAACATTAACACCATGTGTATACATGTCAATATTATGTCAAATCTTATAATTTAAATATATATAATTTTTTTTTTTCATTGCATTCATTGACATTGTTATTAATCTTTTAAAATTGACATGATTTTTTAATGACATTTTCAGTTTTTTTTTTTTTTTGACATACTTATTCTTTGTTTTGAACTGTTGACATTTTTGTACTTATATGGTGCGTTCCCTTTTGCGCCAACAGCGATAATATCACCAGTGGCGGTACCTCCATACAAGCCCAAAAGCCCGGCTTGCCCTTACAATAACTTGCTAAGTTGCTAACACTACACTAATGAATCGTAATTAATTACAATACAATATTATTAACAAATGTTAATTTTCAATAATCAATAACCACAAATTAAATTTTTTCAACAACTGATCGATAAACAAGTCGCTAAACTGCATTACTTTCCTCAATAAACCCTCTACAATGCATTTATCTCCCTCGCACTCGGTGGCTTGCAACCGGGCTTTGCGATCTGTATATATCCGCTCTCTTCTAACATCAACAAAAGTGCTACCCGCATACATAGTATTGCTGTACGTATCTATAGATTCTATGAGAACTACACAATGCAGAGCGAAAGCCGGCATGCCTACGAAGTTTGCTCAGTTCGGTAGACTGCACAACGCGCTGTGCAGTGTGAAGTTGTTTCAATCTGTCACGACAGCTGTTTTGAAACAACAAGTGTTAGTGTTTTTGTGTTAAAAATGAGTTTAAATTTCAGTTTAATGATTGATAATGGTTTTTTGTGATGGATTAAAATGTTTATTCACTGTGTGATCTGTGAAAGTGTCCACGAGTCGAGTTGATCCAAGATAAATACAAAATAACTCTTTCCTTGCAGTCCGGTAATAAACCTTTTCATTTGAGTATTTTGCAAAGAAATATAATATTCTTCAATGTATCGTAATTTTATAGTGGACTTGTTTACATTG
Source organism: Agriphila straminella (assembly GCA_950108535.1). Taxonomy (NCBI): domain Eukaryota; kingdom Metazoa; phylum Arthropoda; class Insecta; order Lepidoptera; family Crambidae; genus Agriphila; species Agriphila straminella. Next base: position 513,135 of record OX467303.1, on the reverse strand, counting down.
TTGGTTCTTATAAAAATAAATAAGTAAGGTTAGTTTTGCGTCTTATGTTTGTTTGGAATGCAGGAGATAGGATTGGAATTGTCTAGCAAAAGCTCAGGGACGCTATTATTTTGTGAAATGATTTAGATATTTATTATGAGTGACACATTTTAAACGAGAAATTTAGATTTGATTACACAATAATATAATTCGATAAAGTCACGCCATCTAGCATTTTGTGAATAATTAAAGTAAGCTTATGGGGTGTGCTTTTAGTGATTTTTGCGAGTTATCTATGAATTAGTCTAGATGGCGCTGGGCGGTGTCGCATCGATATTTTGGTAAAGATCATCGTATAAAAAAAATCTTAAATTAGTAACGAGAAATTGTGAGATGCATTGTTTTTTGCTTGTATTGAGCTGGTAAAAAAATTTGCTTGATTTGAGGGTTCGGGCTTGCTCTACCCTGTAGGCCTGGGCACGCCACTGAATATCACTGATATCGCGCTCACACTTCGTTCCGATTTGATGTGAGCGCGCCAACGATAGCAGTATTTACGTCACGGATGACGTCACTATCGCCGCCATTTTGCGATTACAGTGATATCGTTCTCGAGCGTTAGCACTGTGAGCAGTCTGTCATATTTGACGTTTTGAGTTGACGTTCATGTCCTTACACACTTCTGATTCGTTATTTACTTTGTTTTGACGTTACAAAACGTCAAAACAAAGTAAATAACGAATCAGAAGTTCGGCGCGCGATGCGTGCGATAATAGCCGTTCCGAATTGAAATCGCGTCAACAGTGCTGTCAGCGCGATAATCAAAACGGAACAGCTTTTAGCGCTCACATCGCCAACAGTACTATTGGCTCAAAAGGGAACGCGGCGATATTTTCATGACATTATGCGTGGTAATCGAAGGTGGTAATACTGTATTCATTCATTATTATTTGTTTCAATAACTGGTTATGGTAATTAATTAATATGCGTCATGTGTTGTGATTATTCTAAAGTGAATTCTATTCTAATTTCTCAATAAGTTGTAACATATTTGCATGCTATGTAAAATGGCTAAATAGGTTAAGGCACCATTTTTTTATTCAAAAGATCATAATTGTAATCACCCTATTTATAGCAAATAAAGTCATTTGTATTTGTATTTGTATTTGCAGCTCGTACAGGTTTAGGCCGAAACAGTTCTAACTCGCTATTGCTTTTTGATAGGTCATTGAAAAGGTTACTCGCGCGGATGAAGAAAGAGTTACGACGATAATTGTGTTACATCTAGGTATGGCTAAAGGTTGATTACGTCTTATTGGTAGTTTGCGTGGCACCCAGATGTTGACTTGCTGTAATAAAGCAGGGCAATCGATAACACCACCAGCAATTTTTAACAGGCAAATAATGTCCGAGACCTGCCGTCTCTTCTCCAGAGGTAGGAAGTGATACCTAACACATCTCGTTTCATAACCATGGTCCCTAACCCTGCATTTAAATTGTAAATATCTTAGAAACTTTATTTGGATAGATTCGACTCGTGAAATATAGACGTTGTACCTATTGAGGATTCCAGACCACTGAAGCATATTCAAGGATGCTGCGCACGTAAGCACAAATATATATATCCGGTTCATCATAGCGTTTGGAACCGAAAAACCGTTTCTGTAAAATAATGGCTAAAAATAATGGTTCCAGATGCCCTAACTAAAAGTACAAGTATAGAAGCAGCACTCCGCAAAGTCATTTAAATAAATAGCGACTTTTGCTCCGACACAATAAAGTGCAATTCAGGCCGCGCAGTTCACCTAGCAGTTGCCTCTCTTTCTATCGCTCTTACCTTTTCTGGCGACGCAACGTTAGGGTTGTCTTCTTTTAAATGAACTGCGTAGCATATATCATAATGTGAAAAACGACAATTAGTTTATTGGTTTTTAGATTTTGATATTGGTACACGGCACAGTAATGTCGATTCGACTACTACTACTACTGACCTAGGTCGTGGTGCAGCACGGTGTAGACGGCGCGCGGCGGCGCGGCGGGCGGCAGCAGGTCGGGCCGGTAGCGGCGCACGAGCGCCGCCAGCGCGCCGGGCGCGGCCGCCGCGCGCAGCCCGCCCTCCGCGCCGCCCGCCCACGCCGCGCCGCCCACCCACGCGGCCAGCGCCTCGTCCGACAGCTCCGGCTCGCGGCGCCGCTTGCGCGCCGGCGCCGGCGCCGCGTCCAGCGGCTGCGGCTCGTCCGACTCGTAGAAGGCGGCCACGCGGTGCGGCGCCACCGCGGCGCGGTTCAGGTTGGGGTAGCGCGTGCCCGGGTCCAGCGTGTACGCGCCCACGTCGCGGTGCAGGTTCTCCGGCGTCGTTTGAGCTACCAACACACGAATTCATTCAAAATTCAAAGTAATTTATTCAGTCTAGTCTAGGTTGTTACAAAGCACTTGTAACGACGCCATCGGTTCGCAAACCCTGAGCGGGAGACCTAGATAAATTTCGTATTCTACTATTTGCCGAAGTTATTTGGAAGATACCGATGTTCATGTGACATCATGAATTGGGGTACGCCATTTTGGCCTGATTGGGGCTCAATCTGCTGTTTTAATTTGAAACTCAGCAGACATGCCGAAGTCCGGAGCGTTAGCCCCTGTTTGTGCTATGATATTTCCTTTTTTGGTAAATGGCAGATTACCACCGCATACTGACCGAGCAGCCTGTAGACGGACTCGCGCTCGGCGACCACGTGCAGCGGGTGCGGCGGCGCGTGCGCCCACGCGCGCACGGCCCACGCCGCGTCCAGCGCCGACAGGAACCCGCGCGCGCACCCCGACCCCGTCGGCCAGAACGGCTCCAGCAGGCTGTCGCCCACGAGCTGGCACAGCAGCCGCCGACCGAACCGCTCGCGCACCTAACAACCCCAGCTAATTGTAAAAGCACTGCCGAGAAATAGTCTTAATACAGTCGGCCATCGGAGGCGTAAGATGGCCGCCATCTTGGTTTTTTTATAGTCAATAGTTTTTTTGTATAATATAATATTATTTTATATAATACCTGTATTGTACGTATTTTAAAAAACTTATTACAAAATATCGAGTACAGACTCACACGTCTTTTAGACCAGCAGTTACTTAAATGGTTTTCTAGACGTCTGTAATTGCATGCAATGCAACTGCCTTTTTAGGTTATGTCAAATGTCATGATAGTGACTCTGCCGTCCGTTAACTAAAAGGGCGCAAAGCCACAAAATCAAATTTTAACTAATTGTATTTAAACATGATTATGTAACTAATTGTATTTAAACATGATTATGATCATAAGTTTGTAAATTTAACAAGCTTTAATTGAACGTTTAATTTTATTTTGTACGACCTATGGTTTTCAAGTGGCATATTTTTCAAATATTTCCCGCGTTTTTCGCTTATATTTCAAAATTTGATTTTGTGGCTTTGCGCCCTTTTAGTTAACGGACGGCAGGACTCATGTATTTATTTAATTTATTTTTATTTTAATTTAAAATGGTCTGTACTTGTGCGTTTCGTTACACACAATGCTATATATTATATTTTTTTAAAGAATAAAACAAGAATTTTTGAAGTACCTACCTATCTTATTTTACTTAATTATTTTTGATATTCAAAAAAAGGCAAATCACAGCGTGCGAACCCTCACACTTTTAGTCGTTGCGTCAACTGTCTAGACGAACGGCGGCTTTTGCGCCAACACAAAAGGCGTTGTCCGACTGTAAGAAGAATACTCTCTCGGCTGTGATAATAGTGACTAGTTCTTAAACCCGAACCACAATTGAAACACGAGTATGAGGGGCCCCGGACGAGCACGCACCAGGCTGGCGTTCTCCGCGGCGTACATGGAGGTGAAGTCGAAGAGCGCGACGTCGGGCTCGCCGTAGTGGTTGAGCGCGAAGTCGCGCAGCGGCAGGCGCGCGCCCGTGCTGAAGCGCGCCGCCTCCTGCGCGTACCGCATCAGCGCGCACCGGTCCACGTTCTCCACCGCCAGCAGCCGAGACACCTCCGCGTAGTCCTGTGTACACACACAATGTCGGTAACGCGCCCATGAGACCTCTTTCTCAGAGAGACCTCTCCAGCACGAAAAGGGTGCTTTTGGCGCGTAAAAACTCGCAGCAAAATCGATTTTTGCTGCGAGCGTGAGGCAAAGTGCTTTTTAACCGACTTCCAAAAAAGGAGGAGGTTCTATGTTCGTCTGTATATTTGTTTTTTTTTGTGTATGTCCACCGATTACTCGAAGACGGCTGGACCGATTGAAATAAAAAACCTCTAAAAAGCAAGAAATAATATTCGTAATAATAAAAATACGTCTATTGAAGTCGGGTGGGGCTTTTAGAATAAAAAAAAAGGAATCTGTACTCCAGCCCGGTTTTTTGTTTTTTTTTATTTAATTTCTAACACCAACTTTTAAAATAATAAAGAAAAAAAAACAATTGACAAGGATGAGACATGTCAGAAAAGGATAGATAGTGTGCTTTATGGTGTCATACGTGGATTAAAAAGTAAAAAAATAAAATGCATGGATATACCAAGGAGTTTTAAATAAGGATTGTTAAAAAAGAAGGTTGATAATTCGAAATAAAGAGTATGGACGAAATCAGGTCGCAACGGTCGCATGTATGAAATAAATAAAAAATAAGAAAAATTAATGAAATTTATTAACAAATTAGTGTTTTATGATTATAAATAAATAAATAAGATAGGATATTAATGAATAAGAGAAAAACACAAAGTAATTTAAAACAAAACGACGGGAATCTAGGTACTTTATGAATAAAAAATTTCAGCATAGGTTTGATCGAACTATTTTTGTGATAAATTACAAAAAATGAGGTGTGTTGGTTTTGTTTTTATTTTTCACTTTTTATTTTCTTTGTTTGTTTGTTGTTTCTTGCTGTTTCTTGGTATGTAAGTGTGATGTGAAAATTGTATTCATTCATTCACTTACGTTGATCAGCACCCCCTTGTCGCGGAGGCTGTGCTTCTTGGCGGTCATCACGAAGTAGTGCGTGTCGTCCTTGTAGTACACGATGTTCTCGAGGTCGATGCCCGTCGCCGCGTGCAGCTCCTTGAAGAACTTCTGGTTGAAGATGAACGCCACGCCGCTGATCTCCGGCACCTGACACACACATTCAACATTTTTTTACTGACTTTAAAAAAAAGGAGTGAGGTTCTCTGTTCGTCGGAATGTTTTTTATTCATAACGGTGTAGTGCTTGCCCTTCACCTAACCTGATGTTAAGTGACGATAAGGCCGAAGGTGGAAGCGCACTACGCCCGGAATCCTCATCACTGAGGAACTGGCTATCTTACCTTCAACTGCCGGAACACAACAATTTTTAAATTGTTGTTATGGCTTTAGACTTAAGTAAGATGGTGGTAGCTAGCCAGACGGACTTGAAACAAACCCTCGCACCAACCAAACCGAATCCAAATTGTCCTCCCCCTGGGAATCGAACTCGGGACACGCGTCTTACACGGGTGGACGAACCACTAGACCACAGAGGCGGTGATTTTTTTCAAGATTAGAGCCTGTTTCACACCCGTGACCGCGGAACTCCCTGCGCTAGTAGTGAGAGGGCGCCAGTAGCGCATGCAGTACTGACCGCGGCCTCCTGCTCGGAGTGGCGGTTGATGAAGTTGGCGGTGATAGCCATGGCGAGCTTGCCGCGGAACTCCTTGCGCTTGAACCCGCGCAGCGTGTTCCGCTTGCCGTCGGCGCCGAGCAGCACGTCGAACTCGTACTGCGCCACCGCGTGCGCCGCCGGCAGCACGCGCGCGCGCCACCCCAGCGCTGCGACACGCACACACAACGCAACCTTACTCTAACCTGACATACTACCAAATAGGGATGTTGACTATTTTTTTTATTTTATGTTACATAAATTACCTCTCAAAAAAAGAAACATTGGTAAAAGAATTAATTCGCTAGCATGAAAACTGCCCGAGATATCACAGTGTGAAATGCACACAAATGGACTCGATCAAAAACGCTCCATACTAATGGCTTGCACGTTATGACGTCACGCCGTGCTAGTTTGTATGCAACGCATAGGAAATTTGTTCAGCAGCTATATTAAATATTGTGTTTATCAAAATGGTTTCTTCGACAAATTTGCTATACATTTTACGGACTAATTAAAGGTATCATTTATTTTAATAAATTGTATACTTTTTAAATGGACTTGTCCACCCAACTTTGAAGGGTCATAAAACAAATAATATGCAATATATAAAACCAAGAGGTATACAAGCTACTCTAAAAGTTTAATATGTTTACGATTTTTATTAGTATTTCGTTATTTTATTCATTAGTCAACATCCCTATTATTGCCGAATGACAATCAGTAACAGGTTTGAATCCTATGGTTTTATTGATATAATATAAAATAGCTATGAAACTTATAGTGAAAGATTTTTTGAAATCCGTTTAGAAATGGTCGAGTTATATGGGTTTGAAGAAAATGCAATATGTGCTTCATCACGTACGGCATAAGGTTCGCGTACGTCGCGATGACGTCATAAGGACCCACCAAAATAACAGTGTTTTAGCATGTTTAGCTCGTTTAACTTCTCAGGTTTAAGATACCACAAAAAAAAATCTTCACAGTTAATCATGTGGTGGCATAAGCTTTCTGATAAGCCACTAAACAAAAATTGTTCCTGATTCTCATTAAAGGTTTGACGACGACGGACGTGCACAGTTTCACGCCAAACACAGCGCCGGCGCTAGTGTGTTTGGCGTGAAACTAATATTCACTTTCTACAACACAATTCGGCGCTATAGCGCGACGTCAAAACGCATTCTGTTTGGCAAAGCCTTAAATCATGGCGGACCTTGACAGACTGATCGTACTCGTTCACGTTTGTTAAGCAACGGTCGGTCCGGCCAGGTGTCGGATGGATGACCGTTAAAGTGGCATTACAACTGAGCGCTTCCGTGCTTCGGAGGGCACGTTAAACCGTCGGTCCCGGCTGTTGTCATCTGATAATAGTCGTTAAGCCAAGTTAGAGGCGGCTTGATAAACTCTTACACCAGAGGTGGCCACTAATCCTCATTCGACAAGAAGAAAAAGAATTTAAACAAACGCAGTTCTGCACCTACTTTCAGAGTTTTCTGTGACAGTCGGCTCCAGCAATTCTTCAAAACTGACTCCTTCGTGAAATTCTACCCCTAATAATAATGCCACCTGGGAACAAGAGCAAAATGTTACAGCTTTTCTCAAACTATTTACATTACTTTTGATTCATTGTATCGTCGAGATCCTTCCGGAACGTTCTGTCCTTTTCCAAAAACACCTGTTCCAAAATAAACGTAAGCCAAAAGACCCGTTTCTCATAACATCCGTGCGCCAAAGATCCGTCTCTCATGACACCCGTATTCCCAAAAGACCCGTTTCTCACCGCATAAGTATAAATGAATTAAATTTTTTACTTTTTTATTTTTCTGTTCCATCGTGTTTTTATACGTGTCCGCAGCGATCAAGCTCAAATTTATCAAAATCGGTGACTCTGAATTTGCAATAGAATTCAGGAAACGGTAGTGACCTTCATTTCGGGATTAAGTCTTTTTGGGAAACGGATATCAAACCAAACCTATCTTTTGGGAGAAGCACATTTTGGGAAACACTTATATCGGAAACGGATTATTTGGGAAACGGTGGTGACGCGATCGGAAAGATGTTTTGGGAAACGGACAGAACGTTCCGAACGGGTCGAGTGGTGTAAGGTAACCTTCATGAGTATGCACTGGAGCTGTCGGATGCTGATGTGGTCGATGGAGCCGGCGCAGAACTTGCCGAAGAACTTCTTGGCGCCGAGCGCGCGCAGGTCCTGGATCACGAACGGCCACAGGTGCAGCACGTTGTTGCGCGACATGCGGTCGCGCTTCTCTATCACCACCTGCGTACCACAACAACACATGTTTATGCTTATCGGGATAGTGCTTGGCCATCACCTCACCTGATGTTAAGTGACGATGGTGGAAGCGCACTACACCCGGAATCCTCATCACATCATCTTACCTGTAACTGCCGGAACACAACAATTTGTAAATTGTTGTTATGGCGTCAGATTTAGGTAAGATGGATCACCATCTTAGCTAGCTACCAAGCCGACCGGATAAATGAGTCCTCGCCCGCGGGGCACAGAGGCGCGAGGGGAGACGAGCACGGGGGTCGTAAGAGGTGCGGGCGGCAGGGGGTCGCCGCCCGTCGCCCGCATCGCCCCCGTACTCGTCTCCCCTCGCGCCTCTGTGCCCCGCGGGCGAGGACTTATTTGCCTATAGCCAGGCGGACTTGATATAAGCCTTACTATCAACCAAACTGAGTACAAATCGTCCCCCTCCTGGGAATCGAACCCGGGATCCCTGCGTCTTACACGGGTGGACGAACCACTAGACCACAGTGATGGTTCAACATTACACACAAACTAAACTCATTTGGCCACATTTGTATATGGCGTATGAGGTTGGTGCGTGGCGAATAGTTCCGCGATACGAGGACCTATGTGGGGTGTGTAATATGTGTATCGAGGCTTTTTGACTATAAAAATATTATAACAGGCGGCAATAGTAGATTGTTATACAAGACGCTAAAAGGACCCATTGCATACGAGGTAGTTTTATTCCCGAGCTTTAGCGAGGGAATAAATAGAAACCGAGTTACAATGGGTTTTAGCGTCGTGTGTGTTACACACTATACTTTTCACTACGATTGCGAGAAAATAAAATACAATAGTATACCTACCTACTTCCGTAAACGAATCCACTCGTTTTTCTATCCTCCACTTCATAAACTTTTTGTACAATATTTAAATACTTACTTAAATAATTTGTTGACGGCAAAAGATTAAAATCATTTCTTTCCTATTACAGTGACTTCAATCAGTATGTAATTATAGAAAAATTCTAAAGGGTTTGCGCCATGGTACCTTTTTTAAATTTCTACAGTAGCAGCTAAGCAACCCAAACACGCATTCTACGATTCACTCTGTGCACAGAGTAGGTATAAATAAGTCTATGATTTCACCGAAGAGATGCTTTTAGTTCCATTAAGACTGAGAAACAGGGGGCCTATTACGAAAATAACGTACGCAATCACTTGGTCACGATAATCGTCTCCAGTTCGTCGGTTGTGGCTATTAAACACATTTTCAATTTGGCTATCGTAGCCCAAAGACTATTGAATGAATGATGTCGGATACGCTAGAGAAAAACTGTCAAACTTACGCAATCACTTTGCGATATCGCATACGCAAGTGCTTTGTAATAGGAAACAATCATAACGAAGCACGGACGCAGTTGCGTGTATCGCATGAAACTTTTCGTAATAGACCCCCAGTATTAAAGCCGAGCGAGTTTTTATTCGTGATTATGAATAAATACTTTTTCGTTTTAGTAGGCTCATTGGTAATAGACAAACATTAAAAAAGAAATAACTTTAACCCCTAGGGGTAATTATGCTATTTTATCTCGGCTCTTGTACGATACAATGACGGACTTTTTGAGCAAGAGGAGTGAAAAAACTATTAGTTTCAAATCGCAGACAACATAGCTTTATAAACATCGCATCGGAGGACAAACCTATTTAAGTTTTTAGTTACTTTACAATAATTCGAAAGCTCTACGTGTTACCTACGGTAACCTGCGATATTCGACAAACATTTCTGCATTCCCTGACTTTGGCCGATTGCCGCCCTGACTAGTTCGGGAGGAGGCAATCAAACAAAACACTCACAATTGTGGTGTCATAAGGTTATTTTCTTCTTCTTATTTTTGTTATGGCAATCTACTCCTCTTCAGGGAGTAATTTTTGCCAGTGTCAAGTGTTAAATAATTCAGTGGTATTGTTTTCAGTTTACATTAAAATGCGGGTGCATCGCATTCCAATGCTGCTTGGAGCATGTGGCATCAAATATATCGATACAGTTTACTCGGTAAGTTCTGCCGAGGTAGCCACCACTACAATAAAAGTATCAGCTTCACACAACCAAGATCGCACCTATTTCAATTATCCCACATATTATTCAGATGCGTAGACACTTGTACCACAAAACTGCACCAATTTTGAGACACAATATCCACTAAGAATCAATTTGCAAATAATTAAAATAGACACCGAACCGAACTGGATAAAATGGCGCCAAAAACTTTTCAAGGTTATTTTATCTACTCTCATATCGTAAAATTCGAATTATGAATTTCAAAACGAATTTATATTGGCATACTTTATACACGCAATACCGAAAAAAAAATTAAAAAGTTATTTTATAACATACCTTCGCTATACTAAGCAATGTTATAAAATTACTTTTTTTCTCATTACGATACAGGGCAAATCCAAGAAGGCAGTGCCGTGATATTAAAAAAAACAACGATATTTTCACCATAAACTTGATATTCCAAGTATAATAAGTTTATGATTTTCACATATTTTCCACGACTTTAACACTTGACACTGGCCAAAATTACTCCCTGAAGAGGAGTAGATTGCCATAACAAAAATAACTCTCTCTATGGTGATCGATAGCTTAAAAATGTCATAGTAGTAGTAAAAGTGAAAATTTGACCCCACCCGATATTTTAGATGCGGCGACGAAACCTTGCACACTTCTTTCGCTTCATTAACATCCATCAATGTTTTAATACCCCTCATTATGCATCAGTATCACAAACTACTATTGTCAGTGGTTATTTATTTCATCACATCATAGGTGACATCCACTTTTACTGAATCCTTATAGAGATTCCTATCGTATTCATTAGCTCGGCAATCGGTTCACTTATGTACTTTATTGTTGACACGAATGATCGATTCTGTAACACAGCGCGTTGTAAAAGCGCTTGTAAAACATCCTGCTGTTCAACACGGCAGCGTGCTTAGTTGAAGGATCATTTAATAAGACTACAAGTGAATTTTATGGTTGGGTGCATGATTTAGTGCGGACCAGACGCGCCGAGCGCGCGCACTTACAAACTCATAAGATATTCTCGACAACGCTTTCAACTTGACCTGCGTTTCATTTCGATTCGATCGAATACGTGAATGATTTGAATGTATTCACTTTTCTGCATGAACATCAAAACATCTTTGAAAACTTGTATGTCTGTAAAATCAATTTCTTATAACCAATAAAAGTGTTCAATTAAGGTCCGTATTACAGGACGAGACTCAAGCCTTGATCTCTACTTAAAACTAGTTTTGAGTCGAGATTTAATTTTAAAACGGTGCTTGAGCAGAGCTTTAACAAACTAAACTCAAACTCAGATCACCACGCTAATTACCCGACTGCAAAGAAAGGGTTATGTTTTTCGCGCGTATCTTGTAAGTATGTTTGTATGTAATATTCTTTTCAACACACTTGCTCGTAAAGTGAGCCCTAATACATCGCTTTTAGGGCCATAAACCGAGCTATAACAAACGCGTGCAATAATATATAAAACACTAGTTCGTAATAGAATTAACCCTACAAAGTTAAATTAGTACCTTACTGCAAGTTCTATGCGAGTAAACAGAGCATTCCCAATTTAGCCGGGTTATACAGTTATTTTTTTTTTGACAACAAAGAGGTTTTATGCTGCTGAAAATTTATATACATTTTTGGAATAAATAAATGTGTAAGTCCTTAATTAAGTCAAATAAATATATAATTATTATCAAATTATTCATGTCTCATAATGTACTATTATTACCTCATCTTTCAAACGGCTGAACGGATTTCTATGATTTAGATATCGTTAGATTTGTCTTGTCAGCCCAAGTGTTCTTAAGAAGGTGGCGTTATAAAAAAACCAACATGGCGGCTGTACGGTGCTATTATACGTAGTGAAAAATTTTTTTTTTTTAGATTACTGCAATATGGGTGTCATTTTAAAGGGCATATTAAGTAGACGCCGTGTATACCGATTTCTCGAAGGCATTTGACAAAATAAATCATTCGGTACTAATAAATAAGCTTTCGAGAATCGGTATTCATGGTGATCTGCTAAGATGGATACAGTCATATATTAGTAATCGCAGCCAGGCTGTGGCGCTTAAAGGTTACCGATCAAGATTCCTAAATATACCATCAGGGGTACCACAGGGGTCCCATTTGGGACCATTTTTATTTTCTTTATATGTCAATGATATAGGCCTCTGTTTCCCTAATTCACACCATCTCTTGTACGCAGATGACACCAAAATTTATAAGATTATTCGAACTGTGGATGACTGTACAAAATTCCAGCGAGATATTGAGTGCTTTGAGCGGTTTTGTGAAAAAAACCATTTATTTTTTAACTTTGACAAGTGCTACGTCATCACCTTTACTCGTAAAAATTGTCCCATCAGCTTCGACTATAAAATCTTTGATCGGAGCATTTGCCGTGTAAATTCGATTCGCGATCTAGGGGTAACTTTAGATTCGAAGTTACACTTCAATACACATATAGATAATATCGTGGCTAAGGCATATAAACAGCTGGGTTTGATCCTCCGCCTTGGAAAACCTTTTACTAAGGGTAGTACACTTAAGATACTGTACAATGCCTACGTTCGTAGCATTTTAGAGTTTGGTAGCGTAGTTTGGAACCCCCAATATATTGTTCATAGAGATAGGATAGAGCGAATACAGAAAAAATTTCTTAAATCTCTTGACTATCGTGCTGGGTCTTATTATAATGACTATGAAGTGAGCGCAAAAAGACATAAACTTCAATCATTAGTCCATAGACGCCAGTTCCTAGATATGATATTCTTGTTTAAATTAATTAACAACCATATTGACTCTGCTGATCTATTACAAAAAATTGCTTTGAAAGTCCCTCGATTCTCCTCACGTTCTAAGGATACATTTTACGTTTCATTTTGCCATTCAAAATATGCAAAAAATACCTTTTTTAGGCGAGCATGTAATTTATACAATAAGTCACTCAACGAAGTGGACATCTTCTCTAATTCACTTAACGTTTTTAGAAGGAAAGTGGGTGAGTTATTGTTTTTGTAAGTTATATATATTTTCATGTATCTACCTTGTAGTAATTTTAAATTTGAGCCTCTTAGCGCATAAAGTGGTATGTTTCTTTTGCTATCTACCTAAAAAACATTAAAATTGTAATAATTTTTTTTTTCTTGTATATCCGTCGCTTGTATGCACTACTTACTTAGTTTAATGATACATTAATTTATGGTACTGTAGGTCTAATTGTATACCTTATCTTAAAACTGTTTGTATATGACTGTTTGCTACCTGAATAAATAAACAATAAACAATTATAAGGATTTAAAAAAGGTATATCATGACCGTAATATATAATAACTAAAAAGAGATAAATAAAAAAGCTACTTATATTTTTTTTGATTTTGATTAATTACATTTTGAAATTTTACTAAACCTAACCTCAAAATGTACGAGAAGGTCTTCTTAGGGGGCAAGCGAAGAGAAAAGAATAGAGTAGAGAGGGAGGACTCACCCATCCCCCCTACAAAAGCTTTAAGGGGTATTAAGAAAGATATTTTCTGTTGTCTGTTAAATATAAAAATTTCTAACCTATCACATCACTTGACAAACTTAAGGGGGGTGGGAGAGTCTCCCCTCTCTACTCTACTCTTTTTCCCTCGCTCGCCTCCCTTCAATGATTTTTTTAGATTTTTCATACATTTTGAGGTTATATTTGGTAAAATTTCAAAAATTCATTTAAAAAAATCGAAATGTTTTGATGACGGGCATGTGGGTTCTCCCTACCATCCGCTCCCTTAAATTAGACCTTATCAAATGTAAATATGAGCCCAAATCAATGCTCAAGCGTGGTCTCGACCGTACTCACGTAAACAGAGATCAAATTCTTTCTAAGCAGAGATTTTGGTTCTAAAATCAGTTGAGTATTGCTCGAGCATCGTTTGAAAATTATCATGATCTGAGTTGAGTTTAGTTCATTGAATTAATGAGGTCGTCTTCACCATATTCCGTTTTACGAAAAACTAACTGCAGTGACAAAACCACCCATTATAATCTTCACAATATTCCTATAATTCTAAGCACAAATACCTTATTTATTAAAATTAACGTGTAATTGGTCAATTCCACTCATAAAAATATTTAAATCACATTGCGTTTACTTTGCCTTATTATGCGTAAAATGAAACTCATTCTGCTAAAACCAAATTTCATAATAGGACTATAACCATAGATAGACGCAAATCTCTATTTAAGTAGAGATCAGCTGAGTCTCGACTCAAGCTTTGTTTTGGAATCAACAGGGTGCTTGAGACTAGATTCAGTAATTAAGTAGAGATCAGGTGATTAGAGTTCAAGCAGTGCTTGAGTCTCGTCCTAAAATACGGACCTTAATGTGGCCTGTTTAATAAGCCCACGTCATCATCGTCCTTTACAGTTTCTCGCAAGACAACACCTTATTATATTTGAAATGCATCCAACCGTCGCGCTGGTTGCGTAACGACGCCAAACATTCACTTTTGCACGTAACTAGGTATGTAGTATACCCATTTTTTAATATTTGTTCTTTATTGTATGAACACTTCCTTAAGTATTTTAATGCCCAACAAAGCATATCAACACAGCCAGGGCCAGGGGCTACAATCGATCCGTAAATTAAAAGGAAAATTTGAACTTTTGTGGAGTTACTTTGTTGTCCGTCAGTTTGTCTGTCTGTCGAAACGCTTTTTCCTAGGAACCTTATCACCAGCACCTTGCTGCTCGCGCCCGCGCGCCCCTTCGCGTACACCTCGTGGGTGGTCTGGCAGTAGTACATGTCCCACACTCACCACCTTGGCGCCGAGCAGCTGGCACTCGATGGCGGCGCGCAGGCCGCACGGGCCCGCGCCGATCACCAGCACCTTGCTGCTCGCGCCCGCGCGCCCCTTCGCGTACACACCTCGTGGGTGGTCTGGCAGTAGTACATGTCCCACACTCACCACCTTGGCGCCGAGCAGCTGGCACTCGATGGCGGCGCGCAGGCCGCACGGGCCCGCGCCGATCACCAGCACCTTGCTGCTCGCGCCCGCGCGCCCCTTCGCGTACACACCTCGTGGGTGGTCTGGCAGTAGTACATGTCCCACACTCACCACCTTGGCGCCGAGCAGCTGGCACTCGATGGCGGCGCGCAGGCCGCACGGGCCCGCGCCGATCACCAGCACCTTGCTGCTCGCGCCCGCGCGCCCCTTCGCGTACACACCTCGTGGGTGGTCTGGCAGTAGTACATGTCCCACACTCACCACCTTGGCGCCGAGCAGCTGGCACTCGATGGCGGCGCGCAGGCCGCACGGGCCCGCGCCGATCACCAGCACCTTGCTGCTCGCGCCCGCGCGCCCCTTCGCGTACACACCTCGTGGGTGGTCTGGCAGTAGTACATGTCCCACACTCACCACCTTGGCGCCGAGCAGCTGGCACTCGATGGCGGCGCGCAGGCCGCACGGGCCCGCGCCGATCACCAGCACCTTGCTGCTCGCGCCCGCGCGCCCCTTCGCGTACACACCTCGTGGGTGGTCTGGCAGTAGTACATGTCCCACACTCACCACCTTGGCGCCGAGCAGCTGGCACTCGATGGCGGCGCGCAGGCCGCACGGGCCCGCGCCGATCACCAGCACCTTGCTGCTCGCGCCCGCGCGCCCCTTCGCGTACACACCTCGTGGGTGGTCTGGCAGTAGTACATGTCCCACACTCACCACCTTGGCGCCGAGCAGCTGGCACTCGATGGCGGCGCGCAGGCCGCACGGGCCCGCGCCGATCACCAGCACCTTGCTGCTCGCGCCCGCGCGCCCCTTCGCGTACACCTTGTGGTTGGCTCGCGCGTCGAACTTCTTGAACAGTGCCTGTGCCTTCCATGAGCTCGCCAACTTTGACTGCAGTACAAGATAACAAAGTTAATCAAAAGAATCAGTTGAGTTCATTAATAACTAGCATGCTGTGTTCTAAGAGACTACATAATCATGTTTTTTTACAGCTTGCTTATGTATGATGTATGTTTCAAGTTGTGAACCAAATAAAAAAAATAAAAAAAAACTCTTGTTGGCACTTTTGACAGGACGTGGACTTTTTTATTTTTTTTTTTATTTATTAGGTATACCAACAAAGTATATACAGAAACGATCTTAAAACATACATTTGCATTATTACAAAGGTATAAAGGTTGATGAACTGTCAAAGGTGCGTAAATATTATTGAACACGACTGTACATGTTTTAAGGGTCGCCGCACAAAACATAAGACAGTGGCGCTCCCTAGGCGGCGACAATAAAGTATTATGCCCAGCCCAGTGTTTACATTTTAAATCATGAAGTAGCTTCCTAAATTGCATCAATTCACTTTGTCAACAATGCATTTGCCCTCATATAAAAGGACGTAGAAACCGACCTGATGGCACATCCTCGTTAACTTTTACGCCCTAACACTACTCTTGTGGCATTTGAAACTTAACCTCAAGTACAAGACGTTAAAGTAAAAAATTACAATAGCTTTGTCCATACATAAAAAGTGTAGACAAAACGACCAATTCGCTCAGCAATTGCAAAAGAATTCAGTCTGTTTAAAATGCGTTTGATAATTTCACAAGTACCATTCCAGTTTTCCAGTGTAGGTATGCCTATTTAATAAAAACAATTAATTAAGATATAAACAAAGCAATAAATCGTTTATAAAGGACACGGGACCTTATCACATTTGGTCGCCACAGAGCAACTAGAACATAATAAACAAACAACATTCGCGTTGGCTGGCGTCTTATAATATAACAAATTGCAATATGCTTTCTGCTTCCTGACAATAAACATAGAGAAATCGTAATGCGCGGGCGGAGGCGCGCGGGCGCATACATACAAACAAACATACCAAAATATACTAATTCTAACAATGAGTCAGGTGTGAATACATGAACAGCTGCTTCGCACCTCATCCGGAATCTCGACACAAACAAATAATCCTAGATTTATAAATCGCTCGTACATATTCTTTTACCAAGATTTTGAATGAGAACATCGACCTCTTGTTATTTTTATTCTTGCTATTCATTCATTATACGTTACATTTCGGTAACGTTATTTGATATTTAGCTGAGAACGACAGCGCAGCGTAAAGAAAGCTATGACCAATTCAGATTATTATAAAGCACATAAATAAAGCCATTTTATAATAAAATCTGATACACACATCATTCAAGAAAAAATCGCGTTTTTTATAATTTAATCTTATCACGCCGAGATAAGGTTCGGCGATATGGCGATTTCACAGATATAGGTACGTTTAATTGTATCCAAAAATACGAAATAGAAATATTTAATAATTTTGCACACTATTTATGTAAACTAGACTCAGTTTTGACTTTAAGGTTTTGTAAACTTTATTTATGCTTTCAGTTTGTGGTAGTGACAAACTAGCGGCCGGCCGCGACTTTGCCCGTGTGCACTTTGCTCTAGTTGGCCTATCAAGATGTAACATACAGCAGATTTTAAATAGACTGTCAGAAAAACAACTTTAACACGTTGTATAATGTAATTTTTATTTACTTGAATCTATTCTGTATATAATAGATTTACAGTGGGTTTTACTTTACACTGATTGTTTAACATAAATAGATGATTGGTCACCTATGTAAATACAATTAAAGGCATAAGAATTATCAATGATATAAAATACAACGTAAAAGATAGTGTAATATTATGGCAAATTCGCACAGCAAGGAAGATTTGACGTACGCACGACAGCAGCACGCTATAGGTTAAACAGTTGAACTACGAAAACAGCTCTTATTACGTACGGCATAAAGGCGGTCTCAAGGTCAACATGTATAGTCTGATGTGCTGCTGACTGTACATCGTTCAGATTTCAGACACAAGAACGAAAAGTATTGCAAACAACGATTGTCAGTCAATCTGAGGGTTTTAAGCATCTTGTTGGACTGTAGTTTAAGATCGCGCGTTTATGCAAAACATGAAATTATAATATAGGTAATTATAGCTGGATAAAAGCATACTACACAAAAAGGTCTGTCATTTGTATACACGGCTGAATGAAACGGCACCGCGCGGCGTCGTGAGCAGCTGACACTCGAAAGCAACAGTAATTACCTACCATAAGACACGGCAATCTAATCTGCAATCGTAATGAGAAAATGCGCGACGCTTAATTAGCAGATGTTATGCACCTTCTAAATTAGCGGGCTGTCTCCCTCCCGTCGACCAATGAGCAGTCGCCGGCGGACACATACAAAGTGCACAGTAGGTATTATAATTATCTGTGGTCGAGACAGATCGGAGACCTCTG
The DNA here is from genome assembly GCA_950108535.1 of Agriphila straminella. Classification (NCBI taxonomy): domain Eukaryota; kingdom Metazoa; phylum Arthropoda; class Insecta; order Lepidoptera; family Crambidae; genus Agriphila; species Agriphila straminella. The sequence continues at coordinate 494,887 of OX467303.1, read as the reverse complement.
TGCAGCTCCGACACCAAGAATCCTACATTAATATTCCGACACAATACTAAACTCGACGAGTAGACAAACCGCCAATTCACACGATCCTTTAACAAATCATCTCACCACAGGATAGATAGATATAGATGGATGATAGGAATGATATTATGATGACCGTCGAGTGACAGGGTTGCCACTCTGCACAGATCATAGTGCCACTCAGTAATCACTAAACACTATACGAGTATAATATAAATAAACAAACTTATTCGTTTTTGTAATACGTAAAGACAAATAAACTTTGTCGATTATGGTGAAACTCTGAATAATAATTAAGTTTCTAACCAGCAGCTGCCGTCATTCCTATAGAAATATCTAATCACTAGATTCTAGTGTAACGTTGTTTAATTTAGGCAGAATGCTTGAGGATTTATTTGCCTGTCTTAGATAAAACAAGTACAGAATTGGGCAATATGTCTAGAGTTCCTTTTCCCTGTTCCAAAAAGAGTCGATAATTATGTATTTATTAGTGAAAACTGCCACATAATAATGGAATACAAGTTATCACTACAATAGAACAAGGTGTCAACCCTACGTGCAAACACGCAGTTTGCATTCATAATTCCATAAAGATTAGCATACACCATCGTGCCTAGCACATGGCTCGTGCCATTTATAATCATATGTAATGGTGCCTGTTTGCATATGGTTCCGATCAGTCAGATGCAAGTGCGCTCAAATTGGCTGCCTCAACAATTTCATTTGTTCTGTACAAAGTTATGTTATCAAGTTACCAATTTAGTTCGAAGTGGTCACCATAATTTGATGTTCATGAAGAAACTGACGAATAAATACTGCGCGCCATAGAGAATAAATATTCGATAAATTTTTCGTACAATCGCCGCCCGCGGTAAATTTATACAGACAACGCCTCAATTTGGTTCTATCGATATCGAGCCAATGATATTAAAAGTAAAGATAATTCACACTCCAACATACTTTTAATATCATTATATCGAGCTGCTTGTTGGCGAACAAAATCTAAAGTCAAGTGCACGGGCAGGCAGCGCCCGGGGCTCGCCCGCGGTCACCCGCCTATCATCGACATTAGTTGATTCGCGTGGGCTTTGTCCTTTGCCCATACGAACCTCCAAAGGCTCCTCGATTTCGTGACAAAAGGTAGTCGTCTATGTTTCTCATCTATCTCTGTACCAAAATTCATTAAAATTGATTCAGTAGTTCGTCGTAGTCATGCGTGAAAAGGAGGCAGACAGGGTTACTTCCACATTTAAAATACATATTGATTGAACGTTCGGAACGCTATCACCGTCCAAGCGAAATCATATAATTATGATTTAAATACACATGCGGAAAGTTCCAGCAATGAAAATAGAAGCTTTTGTTTGAAACGCGGGAGTGAGAGGCGATTCCCGGATTGGTAAGCTTTCTAGAAGGCGCGGGAATTCAGGAGTGTGGCACCGCGCCAAGTGCGTGCGCGCGCGCACCGCGCGGAAATGCACAGTCAGTCCCCGCTAGGGCCGCCACAGGGCACGCGCCTGGAGAATATTCACAACACGAACCGAAAAAAAACAATACTTCGACGTTTTTAGATAGTAGGTATAAGTAAGGTCCACATTTGCCGCCTTCTGCTTCCTTCCAAACTACTACTTACCAACAGAGTACCTAAGTTAAAGGTTACCAACATTGATTATGTAATTGATGATTGACTAGAATTATTCTAGTCCCAAATGAAGTAAGATCTTTGTTTTCAAAATATACGCAACTAATTGAGAACCTCCTCCTTGTTTTTAAAGTCGATTAGGAATAGTAATCTAAATTTTACATGTGTTTAAAATTGTAAAAATAAAATCAACATTACCGTAAATACCTACTCTTATAATGATAACAAGTATGCAACCCTGAATCCACCTGTGCGATATGTCATGCATGAATCACGGAATGCAGTATAGTATGTAGGTACCTACTGATTCATAGTTGCGCGACGATGATGGCGCGACCTTCGCCGATACGATTGACCGATGATAGTTTATTTTGATGCTAGCCGAGTTCGTTCACCGACTTCAATGAAACGACAACGTCAAAGATTATTTAAATATTCTTAGAAGTTTTATTCTTCTTATGAGATTTTGAGAATCAATTCTCAGAAATAACGATTTTGGGAAATTTCTTGATCTAAGTGAGAAAAACATTATTATTATGGCAGCAGTCCAGACACAGTCAATACAGGGGCCCAAGTCTGCTATTGTTAACGTCATAGTCGTGTTTCAACCGTTGACACAGTTCTCGAAGCACATGAAAAAACGCCCTATCCTTGGTTCATTGATGCTATCGATAAAACCGCTAGCACCGTGTTCGACTAAAGCAATTCAGCAATCTGCAAGAGAAGAGTCTAAATATAGCCATCTTATACGGCCACTAAGTTGTCCAACATATTACCTACAAGTCCACTTTAACGGAATTGGAATCGGAAACGACAGCGGCTTTATCCCCGATTATCATAAATGCAAGGGCGTAGATACAATTGGAACAAGTGCAAGGAAAGCGTACGCACCTTGAGTTTGGGGTAGAAGTCGGGCAGCCTGTTGGGCTTCAGGTTGAGAGTCTGGCAAATCTGGCGGTGGCAGGCGAGGATGCTCTTCATGGTGCCGGCGGAGCAGAACAGGTCGAACATCTCGGCGGCGGCCGCGCACTCGGGCGGCGTCGGCTCCGCGCGCCCCCGGTTCATCTTGCCGCCTGCTACAACACAACACACCTTGTAATACCCAAATAATGCTACTTAATAACCTACCGACATAGCTATTCACTCGAGCATGGGTTCCCAACCCCTTTAATCTCTCTATACAAGATTCCAGATGACTAGCATACCAGATTCCTAATTTATGAGATTCCCACAATACCATACATAAGTAGAGTAGGTACATAGGTATATTAAGAAGAGAATGAAAATAAGATTTAAAATTTTTATTTTTTTGTGGGGCGCGCCCTACTAAAGGGGCGAGCGTAGAGCTATATAAAGGAGCGACGAGCGACTCCAGATAAATTGTACGAGTTAGTACTGACAATGCCATCGATGCGTAGTGCACCTCTAGTGTTTGATTGTTAACACACATAGGTGTGTTAACAATCAAACATCAAACATCAAGTATATTATTTTCATCGCTTTTTTTTAATTATCGTAGTCGGAGGCGCATCTATAGTACCTACATACCTATCTAACAAGTTTTCGTTCAGTAAGGTCGACCTTATCGTCTGTTGTAGTTACTCGTAAAGATTGACACTTAATCCAGGCATTACCGAATGACAACAAATGTCTAGAAATACTCAAAGTGTTGTCGAATCTGTAAAATATTCAAATTGCCTGCACACCTGTTCATCGGAAGAACGTGTGCTTTATTTATTTCAACTGTGAATACGAATAGGTAATGCAATAGGCTTGTTTTCATTAAGAATAAATATAATGGATAGGGGTTTATAATGATTAATTATATTATGGAGAAAATAACAAACAATTTTAATTATTAAAAGCGTTAAAGATTAATAATATTTCGTAAAATGAAACCTTTGACACGTGACAGTGAACACCAATCAGAAAGCGTTACGTCACGCCGTGCGAAACTCCAATCTTGTCTTTGACGTTTCGAGTATCACTACCGGAGGCGCGTTCCAAACCTACACTCCGAGTGCAACCTAACCACAACCGAACGCAAGTTTTAGCCACTTTTTCCGTATTTCTCCATTGTTTGGAACATATATAAATAACTGGTTTGGCGTTTTTATAGTCGTGCTATCACACTGGGCCACTATACAGTACTTATAATATGAGAAATTCATTTTTAAACGATAAAAACTAGCTATAACGTACGAAGACACGATCGCTCTTTAGTTTGTTTTGCACGGCGTGACGTCATTCAAGACGCCATGACAGTCTTGTGCGTTTTGGAACCAAATTAAAATTGGTTTTTTAAAACGCGAAATTTATAATGTAAACGCTCGATTAAAAATAAATAAACCTTTTTTTTCGATAAAATGCCTAAAAAGCTAAAATATTAAGCAGTTATTGAAATTTTGTCAACTAGCCTATTCATCAAAACACATTGACAGGTGCGCCCAACACCTCAAGGTTAACCTTATTGAATTTCTGTCACTAAACACCACGAGATTTCTGTATTACACAATATCTATGATTACACAGGATATAATTCAGTGGTTATTATGAAATAGTTTTTCTTCAACCAGACTATAGCCCAGTAAAATTCTACATTTAAAACGCAAAACGCGATGTAAAACTGCATTTTTGGTACCTATGTTATTTGGACCCCATAAATTCTCGTTTACGGAAACGCGGGGCGTCAGGCGGCGCGGGCGACGGGGCCATCATAGCTTGGTAATGTAGTATTATAATTATCAATATTTGATTTTACACACACACACAGCGCCATCTAACCCTAAACTAATTAAGGCATAAGATGGGTGCTAGACAACTGGTTTTACTAGGTACCTACTTACTACTTACTTTTCGAAATAGATAGGTACTTATTATAAGCAGACCGTCACAGAAATTAAAATTCATCATTTCAATTTCATCCGGGAGTCGAACCCGGGATCTCTTGCTTGGTAGACTGGCATGTTGAATACTGCACCACTCAGGTCATCGATCGATATCACGCGAAAATTTAAGCAAAAAAGTTGGCAACCCTACCAAAAACCACCGTGGATTGCTTGCTGGATTGACCGTGTAACGTCGCATCAAAAACCAGATTGATGTGAAACCAGATTGATGTGTGTAATGGCGGCCATAAAATATCTCAAAAACTATTAGACATACGGAGCTGTGGTTGGCTTTAATTGTTTGAAATTTAATACACTTTTAAGAGGATACCTCGTGGATTTTCACGGTTTTCAATTTAGGTTTAGTCCTATTGATCCTACTACTATCGGTCTAATTTTGGAATATAATAAATAGATGTTTTGATCAAGCTCAAAACATGAATGGAAACAATTTTCTCGATAGAAAAAAAAACCAAAGTTGATGCCTTTCATTTAATTTTTTCATCAAATATGACTATGGAGGAAATGCCTTTACCTACTATTACAAAAAACAGGTGAGAAAAAATATAACTAAACGACATTTTTTATAGATCCTAAGGTAAATGACGACATCACATGATTATAGAAATAAAATGTCCTATAGCACCGTTCAAGATTGGAATGGAATAGATGCAGCAATTATGGAAATATAAAAAAGGCTGGTGTACTTAGTGACAAAAACCGTAGGGCATGTATGAAAAGATTGATGGATGTTAATGAAGCTAAAGAAGTGTGCAAGGATCGTAGCAGGTGGCGATCCATAGTCTCTGCCTACCCCCATGGGAGACAGGCGTGAGTATATGTATGTATGCAATTATGGAAAATAAAATGCATTTTTGGAAAATGAATAAGATTACAGGAAAGATTTATATCAACAAAAATTCTGACTGGTTTTTTCAAATTCAAGGCCAACTTCATATTTGTAAAAAGGAAAAATGTTAATTAGCTCTGTGGTATGGGGAAAATAAAATACGAACAGAAATCATAGAAAAAGATGACAAAGGTTTGAAAATATGGAGCCCAAATTGTTATCTTTTTATTTTGATTGCTTGTTACCCGAACTTATAGACCCTCGGCACCCAAGAAACATGCCCATCCGTAATCCTGACTATGTTATCAACAAAACAACAACCGGCAAACAGACTAAATTAAAAATTTAATCATCATCATCAGCCTCATTATACGTACACTAGCTTCCGCCCGCGACTTCGTCCGTGTGGATATTCGTATTTCGTCATTAATTTTTATCGTAGTTAACTACAACCCTGAAAAATTAATGACCTTAAGTTCTAGTTGTAGATTTTCAAAATAAATAAAAAAAAAATGTCAATATTGTGAGATGAGGTGAGTGAGGTGCAAATTGCCCAAAATGGACTTTTGCCGCAAAAGTTACAAATCAGTTTTTTCGCAGTTGTGAATTTGGGAGGTACCATTGTTAACCACCAAAATGTCAACTTGTTTGCAAAAGCCTTACCAACCGATAGTAAATTCTTTATTCAAATTCTCAAATTTCTTACCTTCTGTTCCACATTTTTAATTTTGTCGATTGAAGTTTATGTTGTTCACCCATGGGCGTAGCCAGCCATGGGCTCAGGGTGGGGCAGCAGTCTTAAAATAATATGTTACTAGCAAACTATATACCCGCGGTAATTTTTTTTATACAAATGTCTCTGCCCGTCTACAATAGTACAGATAAGAAATGAATTTCGTCGACCAAACGAGCCAAACAGGCAGACCATCGTGCTGAATAAACGGGAATCAATTATTCAAAAATATGCTATAAGTACCAAAGCGCACAATGTGAAATCGGCCGCTCGAGCGGCTTCAGCTCGCACAGATTTTCCGTCTCAGTGCCCTTGCGCAACCACCGCGTAACGCCCGGACCTACAAAAGGCGCTTACGAAATTTCCTCAATTAAAAAACGTGCATTCACTTGTAATTAAATTAATATAAAGTCCTCGGTTTACTCGGAGAACGGTTTTCTCACGTTCACATAGACAAAAAACCGCCTATGTGGTCTAGTGGTTCGCCCACCCGTGTAAGACGCAGGGGTCCCGGGTTCGATTCCCAAGGGGGGTACAATTTGTACTCGGTTTGGTTGGTGGTAGGGCTTATTTCAAGTCCGCCTGGCTAGCTACCACCATCTTACCTAAGTCTCACCAAAAATACCCATACTATAGAATGAATTCATCATTATAGGATTTATCGGTATCTATTCGGAAACTCATTCTATTCCAGCCTCCCTATAGTCATACAGTTGACGAGCTGATTGCGCGGGCGCACCCTTGTGTGAATGGATCCAGTTCCATCGTGAAAGTAAATAGTAAACTTATTTTCTTGTAACATTACGAGTACCTACTAGGGCTTGAAAATCGGAGTATTTTTCAGCTCCGGAGTTGGGTTTCGATTTTCAGAGTTCCAACTCCGGAGTTCCGGAGCTCCGGAGTTTTCAGTCTCTATTTAAATAAAATTGCAGTGGTATTTTTAGCGTGTCTATAGAGGTTATTAACTAACCGAAAATCAAGATATACTCGTACTTTTGTCATCGATAAATTAATAAGTTGAATCACTTAGGAACTTACTTGCTTATTGCGCAAATAATTCGACTTAAAATACATTTTTCTTACATTTCACGCCACTCAAATTTGCCGAGTGTTGGTTCATCATCATATTCATATCAGTCACACGACATCCACTGTTGGTTATGGCCTCGCTCAAGGATCTCCACAACGATCGATTTTGCTCTGCTCGCATCCAGCGGCGCCCCACGAGCCCGCGACCTTCACTAGTCACCAGATCATTGGTCCACCTTGTCAGGAGCCTGCCCACGAAGAGTTTTGTGTACGGTCGCCATTCGAGAACCTTTCCTCCCCAATGGCGATCGGTTCTCTATTCTCTAATCTAATATCCCTACTTGTAAAGTGCCTCGGCCACTGCCACTTCAGCTGATCAATCCTTAGAGAGATGTCGGTTACTTTAGTTCTCCTACTGATTTCTGATTCGATCATGCAGGAAAACGCCAAACATGGCTGTCTCCATTGGCACGCTGGGTCGCTGGGTGAACTTGAGCCTTTTTATGAGACCCTTAGTTAGCGAGCCTTAAGTTATCCATCACTGGCAATACACGCTGATCAAGGTCTTTTCGTCTAAAAACACTGAAGTAAGTTTGACGCGAAGATTTTTAAAAGCTTCCCAAATACTGCCCATTCGAGCTAAATTCAACGAGAGATATATTTTCTGTCTGTCTTATGATCTTATCCTAGGTAATGGTCTAGAACTTCGAGTATTGTGTTTGTTCCTAACATGAAGGAGCGGGTAAATACAGCATGGCCATTCGACATGATTTTTGTCTTATGTTCAAGTTTCATATATCCATCCATGTTCACCCTAAGAGACACTCTTTTCGAAAACACTACGGAAATATTCGATCATTACGAGTATTTTCAGGTTTTACAAGGCCTCAGCCGTGAGAACTGATCTGCAAAAACGAAGGTGTGTTAGGTACTCGACATTAATGTTGCTGCCAAGTCCTTTACAGATCAAGAGCGTATAGTATCCTCCAAAGCGCTGTGAACAACTTCTAAGAAATGACGTCTTTCTGTTTCTCACATCGTTGCAGTTGGATTGGGATTTGTGCTCAGGGGGCTAATTGTCTAATTTCAAAATCTATCACAATCGCTTTCAGGATGTGATACATCGATGCTTATTTTGGCACAAATTAAAACTTACATAGAAATGCAGCAATGTGTCCACATCCATCTGTCAAATGAAAGCGATTGCGATAGATTTTGAAAATTAGACAATAAGGCTGGTTCTGTAATCGGATCGACATGGTGGCATTTTCGTATACTTAAGTACCTCAGTCAGCACCTCGATATACCTGTAGTCCACTTGGCACTTCTGGAGAGACTGTATCACCGCCCAGGGGTATATGGCCACGGCGATTAAAATGCTTACTTTAATTTTTTTTTGAAAATCGAAACTCCGATTTTGGTAGTGAAACTCCGGTTTTATAAACCGATGCTGAAATTCTTCGAAACTCCGGAGCTAGACCAAAACCGGAGTTCCGGACTTCAAGCCCTAGTACCTACGTACATTTATAATTCAGGTCAACTCGGGACAGTATGTTGGTTAAAGTATAAAACTAAATGATGTCGCAATCAGAGCTCGGCCAACATGGGGGGGGGCATAATTACCACCTAGGTACCTACTCATCAACACATCAAAATCACACGGCTCGTCACGTGCTACTCAATCGCTCAGGGAAGCCCACGCAAGCGCCGCGTTGTATGTGCTGTGCCTACCATCTGTAACTACCATCTTAATAATTCTGTAGGCCTAGTACCACTGAACACGATATGGTATAGCAATTTATCACGTTTAACTGTCAAACAAAAGAGAATGGATTTTGACAGTTGAGTGTCGATAAAACGCTATATCACGCGATATTTATCGTGTTACTGTGCTCATGCTAGGGGGCTGAATTTGATCATTATCGTCTTATCTTTCCGAATGAAATAATATTTATTGCAGTTACCTGTGGCCGTCTTCCGGATCCATCATCAGACCCTGGACAATAGCTTTTTCGTATAGTACTCGTCAAGGCGAATCAAACGAGCCTAAATTCGATGGGCTTGCATGGTTTTTTAATACAAAGTTCCTTTGGCCTTCTTCCGGCTCCATCATCAGACCCTGGACCTCGTCTCCCTTCAGAATACTTGTTAAGACGAATCAAACGAGCTCAAACTTGATGGGGTTATATGGTAAAGAGTTCCTGTGGCCTTTTCCCGGCTTCCGACGATGAAGCCGGGAAAATGCACAAGAGCTGGTCAGGGCCGATACAAATACCTGGCGGCTGCTACATTTTTTTACCACCTTTGCTTGCTCTCAAATTCCATTATGATATCATAATGGAATTTGAAGAAAAAGGTTTAATTTCGCTGCTGCTGATAAAGTAACAAAACTACAGGATCGTCAGTGGCGGCGTTTTGTGGTTGTGGTTAGTGAGTGTACCTAAGGCTAAAAACTAAGCATTGTTCTCATCATTCGTCTTACAAAATCTAGGGCCAGCACCAAAATCGGTTCTGTGAAGACATAGTCAATGGATGGGACGTTGAGCCAGTAAAGGGTATCTAGGAATAGCTTGAAATAGTTAAATTATGATTGCATGACGATACCGTTTTGAATGTACCGTAATGAGTAAATGTGGTTAAATGCCAGTGTTTTTAATGACTTGGATTAAGTGGTATGGGAACTTGGTCACTGATTATCAAACTTGCCAAATAAAGTTTTGTTATACATCCTACTCTTGAGGCTGCTAAAAGATGCATAATTAATGTAATGTAATACACTTAGCCGAATTGCTAGTGCGAGTTGAATCGAAGAAACGTCACGGGCGTTACAACTGTGCCACTTTTAATTTAAGATTAGGTCATCGACGCGAAATGCGTTTAGTGTGTCGCGGTGCGGATATTTAAAACCCACTAAAATGTCACCGGCGCGCGGCGCGTGCGTCGGCGCGCAGCCGCTGGGACTGCACAGCGGCGCCGATTCCCCTCCTCAATATGAATATGCGGAGACCCCTGACTCTCCATCACACTTGCGTCACTTCTAATACCCTAAAGCAGCAGCAACTTTTTTGGCGACGGAACCCATTTGGGAAACGAAATATTTGGCGAAGCCCTAAAATAATAATAAATTATATTATGTACCTTATAGCTTCCCCCCCCTCTAACTTTTGAAATAGGTGTGTGAAAAAAATAAAAAAAAAATATGCTATAGATCGTAATAAAATCTTTCACTGAAAATTGGTTTGAACGAGATATAGTAATTAGTTTTCGAGATATATCACATTTTCCAAAACCGCAAATATAACTTTGTCATTCATACCAACACTGTGAAAAACACAGTTATTTTTACAGACGAAAAATGATAGTGGTATTAAATATGGTATGGTATACTCAATACTCGTATAAGGTAACCAACACGCACTTGGCCGGTTTTTTTTATGAGTAAAACAAAAAGAATATGCGGAACCTCTGTGATCGGTGACTAACATCACGAAGGAGCTCGAGATCATTTTTGGTCACCCATCCCATGACCAAGTCTTTGGAAAAGTTGCTAAAGCTGTCGCTATCACTTGGCGATGCGCTTACTTACTGCGCTATCTAGCTGCTCCGTCGTGATTATTACCTAATATTTTTGAAAATATACCTTTAGGTACGTGAAATATTAACGCCTGAAAAAATATTCATTGCAGTTTTTAGGGTTCCGTAGCCAAAATGGCAAAAAACAGAACCCTTATAGATTCGTCATGTCTGTCCGTCCGTATGTCACAGCCATTTTATTCCGAAAGTATTAGGATTACACAGTTGAAACTTAGTAGGATATGTATTCTGTTAACCGCTTAACGATTTTAAGTTAACACAAAATAAAAAATAAATAAGATTAAGGGGGGGCTCCCGACTGAAACTGGACAACTGACTAAATGGAACTGAAACTGAAAAAATAATTTTTCTTCATACTAATACGTGCGGGGTGTCTATAGATAGGTCTTCAAAAATGATATTGAGGTTCCTAAGACAATTTTTTCTCAATGTCAACCGTTTGAAAGATAAACACTGCCAAAGTGGTAAAATGTGTGTCCCCACCCTCTAACTTTTGAAATAGGTGAGTGAAAAATCTAAAAAAAAAATATGCTATAGATCTTAATGAAAACTTTCACTGAAAATTGGTTTGATAGCGATATAGTAATTAGTTTTTGAGATATATCATATTTTCCAAAACCGCAAATATTACTTTGTCATTCATTCCAACACTGTGAAAAACAAAGTAGTTTTTACAGAAGAAAAATGATAGTGTTATTAAATATGGTATAGTATATAAGGTAACTACGAAACCCTACGGCGCGTGGCCCGACACGCACTTGGCCGGTTTTTTTATTTTTAATGTAAGTCACCGATCAGGGAGGTCCCATATTTTTTTTGTTATACACATAAACGGTACTAAAACCTGAGATAGATTTAATTTGCGCCGGCGCTCGAGTAATTTTGTATGAAGCCTGCACATTCACCTTTTTACGGAACCCTCGGTAGGCAAATCCGACACGCACTTGTCCGGTTTTTTTTATTCTAAAAGCCCCGACCGACTTTAGACGTGTTTTATCATAAGTTGATATGCGTATCTTTCTGTTTGTTATTATTTTCAGGTTTTATGAAAGGTTTTTCTTTTTTTTTTTTTTCTTTTTTATTATCCAGATAAGGGCATTGTATCATTGAAAATATTTTTTAACTTCATATTATACTAGCTTTTGCCCGCGACTTCGTTCGCGTGATTAAGATAGTTGTGCATTTATTTTGAAAGTCACGGATTACCAATATACCTAGGTATTGAAAGTGAAAGTGAAATAAGCTTTATTCAAATAAACTTAATTATTAAGTACTTTTGAATCGTCTATATTTTCCTACCACCCGTTCCAGACTTTTTTATTTATCAGTAGACCTCATTTCACACATTCAAATTTTCCCATAAAAAAAACATGTACAAACTGGAACCAGTGTTGTGTTTTGGTAAATTCCCGTTGTACATGGTGCTACAGTTAGCACCATGTACATAGCACCATGTACAACGGGAATTTACCAAAACCCTTTCTTAGTGCTCACCTACACCATGAAAGGTATCTACCCTCCAAAAATAGTATCTCTACCAGCAAAAGGGTTCAGCCCTATACAAATCCCCATACAAACTGAAACATCCTGTATAAAGAGAATTTTACAAAATGCTTTCTTAGTACTCACCTACACCATGAAAGGTATCTACCCTCCAAAAATGGCGTATCTATCTTCAGCCCTATACAAATTCCCATACAAACTGGAACATCCTGTAGAACCTTGTATAACGGGAATTTTCCAAAACCCTTTCTCAGTGCTCACCTACACCATGAAAGGTATCTACCGTCCAAAAATGGTGTCTCTACCTTCAGCCGTTAGGGCTCCACGCCTATCCCAACAATGAATGAATCGATCAATTTAGAGTTTTTTTATTTATTTATTTATGGTATAAGGAGAGGTCGACCACAAAAGAGGTGGGACGATGACATAAGGAAAGTGGCAGGAGTCAGTTGGAATAGAGTGGCAGAAGACCGGTGGGAGTGGAAAAGGTTGGAGGAGGCCTTTGCCGAGTGGCAATCAGACATACAAAACATAAACAAAGCCCAAATACTGTACCAATGAAGAATGTCTGATGCAGAGAGGCTATTATTATTATTATTATATTATTTATGAGTTTTATATGTATAGATTTTCAATGGTTACATACAATGCCCATAACTTAATTTTCAAATTCACGCTATTTTTAAGGGGTTCCGTTGTGCCCTTCGTAGTCCAAGTCTAGTCCAGAATCCAGAACGTCACAGACCATAGCTCGGTCTGTTTTGGATTTTCATAAACCTACCAATATCTTGATCACTATGCATAATATGCATAAATAAGAGAAATCCTCAGTCAAATAGAATATTATTCTATTTGACTTTGAGGATTTCCCTTGTGTGTTGTCGAAGTCCTAGGTCCAAATAATACCAATGACAATGAAATTAAAAAGTTGTCCACTCTTGAAGCAGGTATGCCCTTTTAAACTAAAAAAATAATCATCTAAATCGGTTCATAAACAAAGATATTCCTGAAAATCCATAAAAACTCGTGCAATGGTAAGCTAAATAATTGATATTTTTCAGGATTATGAAAAAACCACTATGATAGCTAAATCTCTATAAAATTTTATGGGACCACAACTTAACACAATCTTTCTTACATTGAAATTAACGTTATTTTCTGAAATAACATTAATTTCAATGTTATTTGTTGACGTTATTTATTGACATAACGTTAATGTTAAAAGTAACGGTAAAAAATAAGAAACATGTTACATTTAAAAATAATGTTATCAATCCCTGATCGCACATTGCCCATTTCGCAATAGGACTATGTCGCTATTGGTCTCTTTACATTGGTTTTTACTCTCGATTTGGTTATTTATAAATAAAAGTTGGTCTAGGGATAACGCAACTTAGGCACACTGCCTTATTGGTATACAGCGAGCAAAGGAAAGTGACAAATTGTCTTTTTTACTAACGTAATATTAAGTTAAGTTAAGTATATTTACTAACAATATTGTTCATATATTATATGTTTTAGTTTTAAGGTATGTATCTGTGGGCCATTGTTGCCTGATTATAAATTAATAAATAAATAAAATAAATAAAGGGCCGACCCGAGCGAGCCTGAGCACAGAATAACTAATGCCCAGAGTCACAACACAATTACTTATGAACAACTACAGCTGTACACCTATTTATTAATAATAAACAGTTGCTTTCAAGTAATTATTTGATCTCTTTTAACTCTACTGTTGCAACTTGCAATGGCAACCGAATTGGTTAGGTTCAATAGTTCATCAAATACAAACAAAACAACATTATTTCAAATACAGCATCGTCGATTCAATCCTTGATCAATTGATTTGAACAAGTTCAAGCGTAAACACAATAGTAATTACAGGATTTATTCGAAACTAAACAAGAGAGTGCAAGACAGTTGTGGCTCAGCAGCGTTACAGTTGGCACGCTGCCTGGCACACCCCCGACGTAACACTAAACACAGTGACTAGTCAATTTTAACCACTCATGTAAAATATGGTAGGTAAAAGTACATCACTCTCATACACTTTACACAAAAAGTACTCTTTTACTAATTTCACTAAGTGTAACCACAAAATACTTTAAGCTGTAGGCACTTCTAAATGTTTATTTGAAGATTAAATATTATTTCTACTATTACATTGACACAGAGATTTGATTTTGAGTGCCCTGAAACTTCAACCATTATTTTGTACTAATTCCTCTTCAGTGGAACCGACCCCGAAACCTATAGTTATAAAAATGTGGTTTCAGTTAAATGTCCTGGGATTTTGATGCGTAATAGATTTCGTTCCTCTGAGTAAAAGTCTATAGGTGCTACCACTGTTACCGGTTATAAAGGGATGTGGACTGTTATAAAGGGACTCCTTTCAGAGTTTCTTCTGATTATGTACCATTTAACAAAGTAAATGAGTTCCAAATTAATTACCTATATTCTTCTTTTTATTACTTATTTCAAGAATAATAGTAGACATTATTGCCATTCGGAAGTACGCTTTTGCTGGATAGCAGAATCTGTATCGAATCTAGATCACTCAACCGAGTTATCGCATCGCGCGACTAGAAGAATCTGGTAGGTAGGCATAGGCATAGACACAACCGTGAACCGTGCACAATCATGATAATAATTTGTAATGTAAAGTACCCAAGTTTGACCAAAAAATCATCCACCAACTATTTAGGCAACCACATCACATCACCATAATGTTAAAACTAGTAGGTAAAGCTATTATAATAATAGCAAGAAATCAAAGGATTATGTATCTGCAGGTATGATTTCAAATGACAAAATATTCTATTGGATACATAGATTTGTGTATTTACGTTAATAATGTATTACTTACTGACCTGCAACCTGCAATACGCACTCACTTCAATCTCAAATACAAAAAACACTTCATTAAAATTAGTAATTAATCCACCACTTCAGCCAGCTCAAAGAGTAAAATTGTTTAATGGGAAAAGAGCGCCCACTCGTGGCAATTTTTTGAAACACTGATTTGAAAGGCCATCAGCGCCTCTGGAGGTTTGAGCGGAACTAATGAAAAAAAATGCGTGAAATTATAATTGCTGAACTCTGAGCTCATTTGACAGATGAATGTGATACATTGCTTCTTCTTTTTGGGGTAAAAAAAACATACCAAAGAAAAGTAGCAATGTATGTCAAATGAAACCGGCCGCTAAATAGTTTCTGTTTAGAAAATCAGCCTGCCAACTTTACGCTACTGGGTCATTACTTCAAGCGTTGAATTTTATCATTATATTGTAATTCGCTCAATGACCGTACTAAAAAAAATCCATTTCATCTTTTATTTAAAATAATTTTGTTTTAAATCATTTCACTTTATACCCAGCTAAGAAGGCGACTTTTATTGTACTGTCTTCTTAATTTATCTTATTTTGAATATTTTATAATTTAAGTACGACTGTAGAGACATCTTTTGGCAAACTTGAAGAATTAATTTTTTATGTTTATTTTTGTCTTTTTTGTAATATTCTATAAAGAAAACAAAATTTAAAAAAAATAATTAATCAAAATAAAAAACACAATAAACAAAAATGTGATAATTGCTAGGATCGAACTCGGTATTCGTCGAAAGATGCCAGTGTCAATGTATACGGTGGTTATGTAGTTATCCGCTACGCTACTAAGACAGTACTTCGACTGACGAATTTCCTCATGATATTCGCATATTCGCATAATAACCAAAAATAATTATTATAATAAGTCCGACTGCAGAGACATCTTTTGACAAACTTTGTCGTGAAAGTTTATGGTTAAAATTTAGAGATGACGTTCTTTTTTAGCTTACTTGTTCTAAAGCCGCGTTCCGAATCACGCCAACAGCACTGTTAGCATATAATCCATTAAATGACGTAGGTAGGTACACAAATACCTACTCTATTTGTGTAATAATTATTTTGTGACTATTTAATTTGGTCGGATTCGCGCTAACAGCGCTATTAGCGTGATTCGGAACGCGGCCTAAGTGTGCCCCCCTGTGAGCGCTCCACTCTACTCTTCTTCTTTCTCTTATTTTTGTTTTGGCAATCTACTTTCTCTTGGAAGTAACTTTTGCCAGTGTCAAGTGTTGAATAGTATATTGTTTCAATTTTCATTAGAATGCGGGTGCATCGTATTCCTATGCTGCTTGGAGCATTTGGTACAAATATATCAAGTCAAGACAGTTTACTCGGTTAGTTCTGCCGAGGTAGCCACCACTACAATAAAAGTCTCAACTTCACACAACCAAGATCGGCGCCTATTACAATAATTATTCCACATATGTTCAGTTGCGTAGACACTTGTACCACAAAACTGCACCGACAATATCCACTATGAATCAATTTGCAAATAATTAAAAAAGACACCAAACCGAGCTTGATAAAATAAATGGCGCCAAAAACTCTCCACTAACTCACTCCAAATAAAGTTATTTTATTGGGTGCATTCCAGCAGAAAAAGACCAATCAATCGCTAAGTCATTGATCGCCACACCACATACACAATGAAGGCTTTTCAAAATGACAAAAAACTGTAGGCTATCGAGCCTACAGTTTCTTGTTTCTTGTCATTTTGAAAATCTTTTTGTCATCTATCGAGATGGCATTATTATTAATAAAAATGTTTGTCTCAATGTATTTTTTTTACTAAGCTTCGAAGAGCAGTTTAAAAAAAATAGTTCATAATACAGAACTAGATGTCGTTGAACAATTCAGTAGGAAGGTTTAGAAAAAGACAAAGGATGAAACGTAATGAGGGCTTTTCAAAATGACAAAAAGCTGTAGGCTCGATATAAGTAGATGGCGTTGATAAAAATGTTTCTCTCAATGTAATTTTTTTTACTAATCTTCGAAGAGTACGTACTCAGGTAGGCAGGCAGATGTAATCCCATAGACTTTAAGTTTATGTGTAATCCATAGATATAGTATATTAAATGTAATCCTATAATGTTTCTCTTTTGGCAAATGTCAGCCAGCGAGCGCTTGCTTTGTCTTTGATACAGGCCGTTTATTTTTAAAGCCAATTTTGAAACAGCGCTGCCCTATTATTGTTTTGTACTAACTCTACTTTTTAGGTATTTTGTGTTTTTTGTCCCATGTTAATTTAGCAATTTTTCTGTGCTATATCCTCTGATCAGATCGTATAATAGTTGTATTAGTTACTGAGATAAGCAATATACGATTGTACTACGTCCAGATTTCAAAGAGATTCATTCATTTCCCATGTACTATATCCATAAACAGTTTGTTTTGAATCTAATGGTACAAAGCTATAGGTATTAAGAAACTTTGCACCTTGCTTTGATATATCCAACCATACCAATTTTATGAGGTACCTATATGGCAAATAAATAAACAAGTAAAGATTGACTGATTGATCTATAATGAACGATAGATTATATTATTACTGTAATCATGTTTTTAACGTATTAAACACTCTTTAGTAAAATGGACAAAGCAACATGCATGGTAGCGTGCATGACTGTATGAGCTTTTATTCTCTGCCTTACCCTTCGGGGAAAAGAAAAACTAGACATGAGGCGTATTTATCGTAACAGATAAAAACAACAGATAATTAAATGTAACTGTTTCGCCCTGTTACGAGCGCTATGAAATAACAGTTGCTCAAAGGAACAGGCCACAGAACAGGCGAAACAGTCTGTTCTCCACTGTACCCTGTACCGAACTGTTATGCCTGTTATCAGAGTAACAACCTGTTTCCATTGTTCCGCCTGTTACGTGGAACAAGCGCTACCTCACTCTAACATATGGAAAGAAAAGAGACAAAGCTTGTTACTTTTACCTGTTATATAAACCGACTATATCAAAAATACATTTTAGTCCATTGAAAAACCTTAGTAAATTGGACTTTATAAATTGGTCGTGCTATATTATGTTCCTGTGTGAGTGTTTGTTTATGACCTTCTTTTTTTTTGTAGCAGCAGAGTTTGACTGTTTTGCCATTTGCCAATGTCAAGTTAAACGGTGGGGAAACAGGGATATCGGGTGTTATGAAAATTATAATTTCATTTATTGAGATTATTAAAGGATATTAAACCGCGTATTATTTGTGTAGGCATGCAGGGCAGATTAAAATATTTTTTCTAATTTATAGTATCGGCCTTTGTGGCAAGGGCTTACTACTAGTTCAGCTCTTAGATTACGTAAGTCTGTTCCTAACAATTCTCGATTGAAAGTGCCGCTTGCATTGAAAAAAACATTGCCGCTTTAAGTAACGCCACATCACATGTCACATTAATTCTTACTAAAGCAGCAATGTAACGGCAATTTCTGTCAAAGTTGCAACAAAATTACGTAATCAGCCTCCGCGGGCTTGCTAGCTCGCTTAGGGCTTGTTCACACAAGCGACCTTTTAGCATTGAACGTCAAGAGCGGTAAAAAAAACGCGCGTCGAAAAAAACGCTCGCGTGTGTACGACCACATAGGCAAAGCAAGACATGCGGGCGGGTGTAGGAAAATGGAATGTCTAGTGCTGCCAGTTGTTAGGGAAAAGAAAAGATGTAATGTAATGTAAATGATTGACATGAAAATTCTTGGAAAAATGCCTGATCGTCTAACAGTG
Organism: Agriphila straminella; assembly: GCA_950108535.1. Taxonomy (NCBI): domain Eukaryota; kingdom Metazoa; phylum Arthropoda; class Insecta; order Lepidoptera; family Crambidae; genus Agriphila; species Agriphila straminella. The sequence continues at coordinate 476,021 of OX467303.1, read as the reverse complement.
AAAGGGATAGCACTGTATGCGATTAATAGCACCGTCCCTTTCTAATAAGGTTAAAAATCGGTTGCACCAGTTTTTTTTTACTAAAATGTATATTTTCTAACTTTATTTTTAAAAATTGTTAATTATTTTTGTTAATTATTGCCATCTATCGCAATTTTAGTAAACTACTTAATGAAGGCAAGCAAGCAACTTCATTAGGTAACATGATGGTTCACCGAATAAAAACGCTAGATGACGCGTGTGCGTGCCTGCTGTATTTGATGATGATTGATAAATGATTTTGTAATATTAGATTTTACTTTTTTGTAACAAAGCTTAGTCTTGTTTAACGGAAAAAAAATTAACAGTTTATGATCATAAAAGCTAAAAATAGCAAGCTTTTTCTCTTTTCTTCATATAAAGAAGACAATAAGTTAGACAAAACAAGCGCTTGTTCCACGGAACAGGCGGAACAATGTAAGCAAATTGTTACGACATGGCTGTTATTTCTGTAACAGGTTGTTGGAACTGTTATTTTAGTGTAACAGGAACAGTTGTAACAGGTAAGCAATTTACCCTGTTACAACCCATGTCTAAATAAATAAATAAATCTAAATAAACAACAATGTCAAAGGTTAGAGTCTTCGAGCAACGGCGCGTCTTAAGCCGCGATTTCATACGCCGATTTAGCATCCAATTACTGGGGATCCAATTTCAGATTGAAAACGATGCCCCGAATTGGATCCTAATTGGGGACTTGCAGGGCTGCCTCCATATCCAAGGCTTTTTCTCTAGTGTAGGAAAGGCAAATGAAATTAAGACTAAAAAGTGATTGCAGATTTTTTTTTGCTGATTTATTATTCTCATAGTTTATGTTGCTGATAATGGCAAAGTTATTCACCATCTAATTCGGCTATCACATTCACAAGTCGACAAACTTTGAAAATGAAATTGCTGCGAAAATAGGCAACACTGTCAAAAAAATGTGTTGCCTACTTGAAAAAAGAAGAAGATTTTTTTATCACTAAATACGTTAGATTTTTTTTTAAATGTTAGACTGTTGTTGCCACCACCCAGTTGCGAATCACCCCAGTTTACCGGCATACTGCGGTTGTACGAACCTGCCCGGACCAAAGAGAATATCGAAAAAAAATCCTATACTTACAATACAATACCCCGTTAGTAGTGTAAATTCATTGTTTTATCTATGTACATTAAGTTATTGTTAAGAACTGGCGGCAACCCTAATCGGTGAAATCAGATACTAATTGGGGCATAGTGTGATCGCTACATCCAATTTGGGTTCCTAGATTGGATCCCCAGTAAGGACGCTAGATCGGCGTATGTAATCGCGGCTTTATAGTAAAACCGCGATTACATGCGCCGATTTAGCATCCTTACTGGGGATCCAATTTCAGATTGAAAACGATGCCCCGAATTGGATCCTAATTGGGGACTTGCAGGGCTGCCTTCCTATCCAAGGCTTTTTCTCTAGTGTAGGAAAAGCAAATTAAATAAAGACTAAAAAGTGATTGCAGATAAGTTTTAATTTTTTTGCTGATTTATTAAGAAAAAGAAACAAACTTCGCAAACATAAAGGAGCTGGGTTTCGTTCCAAACCTACGCTTTGAGTGCAACCTAACCACGACCAAACGCTCTAACGGCGTTCCAAACATTAGAGCGTGACGTTCGGTTGTCACAACCTTCCCGTTCCAAACGTCAGAGCGTTGCAACTTTTTAACCATCAAAATCGGTGGTTGGAAAACGCTCTGACGTTTGTCTATAGAAAAAATATGCCAAAATCAATTGACATTATTTTGTATTTTGATGTTATCGCGACCTCCGGCGTTGGTTGAGGGTAAACCACATCCGTGATATAAACATATCCATCGCGGATCGCGAGAATTTAAAAACGATGAATACGTGATCAAAGGAGAAGTGAAGGACAAAGGGTGGTACTTACCATGAGTTATATTGTACCTTCAACTATCAGCGAATGTCTGTCCTTGCCTTTCAGTGGTTCTCTCGTTCCATCTGTAAGTACAAATAAAGATATGACACCACTGCGTGGTGTCACTAAGCCCTGCGGTCACGCCGCCATGACGGCGTGGTCGCAGGAATTATAGAACATACAAATATGGATATAAATAAGTGACTTGGTCATCTGTAGGCCGTATGTCGATATGACCTTACTCTCTGTATTAGCTGTCTAAAATAGTGTCCACGTTACTTATCCACTGGGTGGTGCGTGGCTCGCATACATAACATCCCCATAAGCTTAGGGGAATTCAGATGTCTTACCCACGTTACTTGTCCACTAATGTGGGACGTGGTTGCGACATATCATGTCTTAACTATCCACGGTGACTTACCCACAATTGTGGTGCGTGGTCGCAATATCCTACCTACCCACGTTACTAGTCCACCTATGTGGGACGTGGTTCTTATGTGCAGAGTCCTTCCCACGTTACTTACCCACTTACGTGGAGCGCGGGACTTATTTCAGAATACTTTATTGGCGATTATATATTGGCTCAAACATACAAACATTATATTACATGAGATGCGCACAGGTTATTATTGCATGCACTATGCTAATACTTAGCTCTCGTTTATATTCCATTGGTTTCCTGAGCTCGTTACTTGTTGGCAGGCACGTTTAATATGGAAGCTGGTAGCACGACACATTACATTTGTATTATGATATGAGAAACAATATAGCACAACTTAGACATAAAGAAAGAAAATAAAAGGCGGCTCACTTGACATTGACAATAGAATTATGGCGGCACTGGATAAGTGTTGCCACCTCAAACATCGCGACTGGTGTTGCCGTCGCGACACTCCCAACGGCAAAATTAAAGAGTGTTAAAAAGGCTGCGAGTCCACTCTTGGATCTTTTCCAAGGCTTTGGTCGCAGCGGCACGTACTGGTCTGGAGTGACTGATAGCGTGTGGCATATTGACTGTGTCACCATCATGTGAATTGGTTTTGTTAGTTTCATGATCAGATAAATCATCATCATGTATCGGTACTACTGTATCTAAGTTACTTTCTCTTAGAGCTTCATTGTGATTTACTAAATCTTCTACAGGTATTACTTCAATTTCAGGCGTATAGGCATGGCTTACAAATCTTGGTTTGTCTGAAGGTTGATCAACGACTTTCGCTTGAGTTTCATCATCAATTTCATTTACTTCTAGAGGGTACAGTTGTGAAATAGATCTAGTGTATTCAGTGGTCCCAACTTTCACTTTCGCTACCCTTATATGACCATCGACTCCTGGAGAAAGTGATACTATTTTTCCCACCTTCCAGCTTTCACGATTCTTCGAGTCTCTTATTTGAACTATTTGCCCTATTTCTGGTTTTAATGCTGATTTGACTCTTGGTTCCTTAACTGAATTTTGGTATCGCTCACGAAGACTAGGTAAATAACGGTTCATAAATATGTCTTTAAATTCTTCTAGAATAATTAAAGCCCTTTTCCATGACTTGATTAGGTTTATCTTAGTTGTTGTCCCTGATACAGGTCTCTCATCTATATTGGTATCGATGCTTATAGTTTTTTCCCATAGTGAGGAAGTCTGCTGGAGCTAAAACATGAACCATTTCAGAATCTACGCACGTCAAAGGTCTTGTGTTTAATATAGCTTCAATCTCCTTTGTTATCGTCATCAACTGATTGTCTTTCAAAAGATGTTTCTGTAGAGTCCTTATCATACAATGTTTTACCAAACCTACTAGTCTTTCGTAAAATCCTCCAAACCATGGAGCTAGTTGAGGTATGAATCTCCATTGGATCTCCTTCTGTTTGCAGTAGGGACTAGTTAGAATTTCTGCTATTAATTTAAATTGTGTGGCATTATCTGAAGTTATCAATTTTGGTACTCCTCTTGTGGATATCATTCTTCTTAGAGCCAGAAGTCCTTCTTCTGCAGTTAGGTCTTGGACAATCACTAGGTGTATAGCTCTTATGGCTAAACATGTGAATAAACAAATCCACCTTTTAGTAGTTCCTTGGTCAGTTTTGACTAGAACTGGGCCTAGATAATCTAATCCTGTGAACGTGAAAGGTGAACTGTAGTTCACACGTTCTTTTGGTAAAGAAGGTGTATCTGGTAATTTAAATGGACCGCCTCCATGCTTGATACATCTTGGACATTGTCTTAAGACTTTAATTACTTGTACTTTTCCTTGTGGAATCCAAAAATGTTTGCGAATTATGCTTAGTGTATGATTTACTCCTACGTGGTAGTTTTCCTGATGAGTTTTCTTAATCAGATTGTTTGTAAAGTAGCAGTCTTTTGGAAGTAATATTGGGTATTTCATGTCGAATGACCATTGTGTATTTTCTAGTCTCCCTTTACATCTTAAAACTCCTTTGTCATCTTTAAACAAACGAAGATTACGACTAAGGTTAGTTATTTTTGTATTAACTTCATCTGGATAATATTGTGCTTGAATTTCCTTTATCACTTCGATTTCTGTCTTTTGTTCGCTGATATTATCTGTGTTCTTTGATATTTCCCTAATTTGGTAGACAGCCGCAAACCGTTGTCCGACTTTGACGGATCCTCCGACGCCAAGAGCAAGTGTTCCTTAACCAGGTTGGTCCTTTTAGGCCAGCTGCTAGGATGCTGTAGTAGAAATTCTGGGCCTTCAAGCCAGTATTCTTCTTCTAGTCTTGTTTTATTGGGTCGCGTTGCTACATCTGCTGGGTTTAGTTCAGTTGGTACGTATCGCATTGTAAGATTTTTGTTCCTCTTTATCTCTTCTATACGTCTGTTTACAAATGGTGTCAATAATTTGTCTGAGTTGTACCAGTCTATAACTATTTGACTATCTGTCCATAAGAAATGTTGTTCTGTCTTTATTTGAAGAGCTGATTCTACATAATTTAGTAATCGATTTCCAATTAATACGCCTAACAGTTCTAAACGCGGTATTTGTAGATTGTTTTGATCTTTTATAGGAGTTAATCTTGATTTGCCGATTATAAAGGCTTTACCATTTTCGTTTATTACATATACGGCTGCTGCGTATGCTTTTGCTGAAGCATCTGTAAAACAGTGTAACTGGTTATTACCGTGTTCAAAGTTTTCTGTGTAATATCTCTGTATATTCATTTGATAATTGTGTAATTTTTCATGCATTGGTCTCCACTTTTCTATGTTTTCAGTTGTTAATTGTGAATCCCACTTGGTTTTGCTCTTCCACAATTCTTGAATAAATAATTTTGGAGATAGTAATGAAGGTGCTACATATCCGCATGGATCATAGACTGATGCGATGGTTTTCAAAATTCCTCTTTTAGTTGTTTGTAGATTTATAGTTTTAGGTCTCAACTGTAATGTGTCTTCTTTTGTGTTCCAACTTAATCCAAGGACTTTAACTATTGTTTCATCATTCACGTCTGTAACATTCTCTACAAATTCTCTTGAATTTGAACTCCATTCTCTTAGGTTCATTGAAATTTTTTCGAATTCTTGCTTTAGTTTGTTATGCATAATGATATAGCTTGGAGCTTAGTTTTAGTTCCTGTAACTAAGTTGTCTACGTAGATATTCTCTGAAGCTTGTTGTATGCTTTTATCATTAGAACGTAGTAAATGATGTTTTATTGTAGCATTTAAGAGAAATGGACTTGATATAACTCCGAAGGGTACACGACAAAATCTTAGATGTATAAGATTATCTTCATTGGCTGCTTTGGTTATGTCTTTGATCCATAGAAATCTAGTTACGTCCTTACTGTCATCTTGCAGACCGATCTGTAGAAAGGCTTTCTCTACGTCAGCTGTTAAGCCGATTCTATGTGATCGAAATCTTATCAAGAGTTTTGTCAGGTCTTCCAGCAGAACTGGACCAGCTCTAAGACATTCATTCAGACTGTAACAATTTTTTATCTTAGCTGAGGCATCATAGACGATCCTCAAAGCTTTTCCTGAGGCTTGTACTCCATGATGAGGTAAGTAATGTATCTTATATCTGCTGTATTCCTTCTCTTCCAAAGGTATAACTTCTATTACTCCCTTTTCCAATTGTGTTTGTATAGTTTCATCATATGATTTCAAAGTTTCCTTGTTGATACGTTTTAATAGGTTTACTAGTCTTCCTTTGGCCAATCCTAAATTGGAGGGTAAATTGGGTAAATTTTCCTTCCATGGCCAGCTGACAGAGTATCTCTTGTCAGAATATTGAACTGACTCATTGAAGTTTTTTACTGCTTCCTCTTCCTTGGTAATTTTAGGTGAATCTGTAATCCCGATACATTCTAACTCCCATAGATTTTTTAGGTTGATGTTGTCTATTGGCAAGTCGGGTTTATGTAGTTTAACTTCTGCGCTAGATTGAAAGTAGGTGTTCACCGTAAGGTTGTCTATTACTTCGAATTCTCTTTTGCCGGTTATTATCCAACCGAGTTGTGAATTCACTAGAAATAGATTGTCGCTAATTTGTTTTTTATCTGTATTTATGACTGTGAAGTAGTAATCGTTTCCGATGAGTATATCTACTTGATCTCCAAGTGAACCATCATCGGCTAATAAAATTTTATCCTTCCATTGATTTAATTCTTCTTCAGGATAAGAAACTTGTTGGGTTATTGTGGGTACAACGTTGGCATAAATTATAATGGTTGTTTCGGTCTTTGTTAAAATGGATAGTTTAACTAATGGACTGTCATATTCATGTGGATGTTTTGAACCAAATGTGAAAACTGAAAGATGCTGTTCTTCTATTATTGGCAGTTGTGTTGTTTAGCTACTTGTTGGGTAACGTATGTTCTCTGGCTTCCAGAGTCCATCAGAATTCGGCAATTCTTTTGTTTTGATCCTTCTTCATTTCTGGCATTTACTATAGCTGTTTGCAAAACTGTCGATGTTGCTGTCAACGTGGAAAATATGTTGGTATTCATACCTCTTGGCCCCTTTTCTTGGTATGTAGGTACAGATGGCCCTGTTATGCTTTCCTATCTCTCCACAGTGAAAGCAATTCCTTTTAATAGGACATTCGGTTAGTTGGTGTTTTAGACTAAAACAATTGTAGCATCGTTGGCCTAGTTTTTTCTTTCTTTGATCTATTGTTCTTACCGTTCTACATTCCTCGTTCATATGTTGCTTTTGACAGAAGACACAGGGTTTAAGTTTCATTCGTTTCGAGGTAAAGTCTTTATTGTTTAGATGTTCTCCTTTTCTTTTATTATTGTAGGTATTTGATACCTGATAATTAGATGGTGAACGGTAATTATTATCATTATTACGGTAATTGTTCCTTGTGTAAAATGTTCTTACATTGTTTACATATGGTTTCCTTCTTATGTCATTTGGTCTTCCCTTATTTCTGAAGTTTCTTTGTACCAATTGTTGTGGTTTTGGTTTCATTTTATCCCTGATATGAAGTGTCTCTACTGTATAGCCATCACTAGTCGATGTTCTTTCTTGCTTAATTCGGCTAGCTGCTTCTCTGGCCGAGATAATAATTTTCAATTGCTTCCTCATGTCCTCAATAGAATCGGATTTCAGTGAAATCTTCATTTCGTAAATAATGTCTTCAGGAAATTTCTCCGTAATGATAAATCTCAGATGGTTATGTTCTGTATTTTCTCCTAACGCCCCTAATACTCTTATGTGTTTTTCTGTTTCATTTAACGTTTTACGACATTCAGCAGCAGTGTTGCTTGCACATTTGATTTTGTACAAGGCTGCATAGTGGGCGTCGATAATTTGGTTAGGTTTCCCGTAACGTTCCTTGAGCGTGGTAACTGCAATCTGATAATTTTTGTGCGTGATTTCTAATCCATCAATGATTCCTTTAGCTTCACCGTTTAAAGACGACTTTAAATAGAGTAACTTGTCTACTTCTGGTAAATTACGTTCGTCGATATTCGAAGAAAAATGATCCCAAAATTGTTGCCAGAGGAGAATATTCCCGTCAAATTCTGGAAGGCTTAACTTGGGTAGTTTGCTGGTAATCACGGAATTGTTGAGTTGTGTTTCTCGAGCTGTTCCTTTAAGATTATTCAATTCAGTAGTGAGTTCTATTAGGATCTCTTCAGACTTGAGTTGAATATCACTAAATCTGGAGATATCGTCAGCCGATGGGTCGTTACTTAGTTTGAAATAATTGCTCAGTTCTGTAGAAAATCTTGTGTGTAATGCCTCTAATTTTTTACATAATATTTCTGCCTTAGCCTTATTGAAAGTAACCGTATTAATGGCACCTATTAGGTCCTCACATTCACTAGTAAGTACCTCAATATGCCTTATCACATCTTGCAACCTTGCGATCAGTACGGATTCCATTAATTTTTTTTTAGATCTGAAATGATACCATCAAATGGTAGATTTACCTTTGTTATGTTTTGTGACAACAATAATGTCACTAAATACAGGTATTGTAACTTAATTTGATTTGTTTCGTTTTAATTTCATGTTAATTTTGAGAGTTTAGTGAGTCATTAATTGCTGTATACGGCTATTGTCTTATTTTCAATAGTGGAAAATATATATTTTTATTTTTTTAAATTTATTTCATATTTATTTTATTAAAATTTTATTCACTTATATTGTGAGCTTTATTCATTAAGATGTAATCAATTGTCACAGTTAATCAATAGCAAGCTTATCTCATCTCAATTCCCATCTCATCCATTTAAACATTCGAGTTCACTCAAGTATAAGTCAAACGTTCAGAATGGTTTGAGATCCCCGTTATTTCATAAATATTACAATCTGCAATTCACTGCGGCGAATAGTATACACTGCGGTGTCTATGACTAGTTAATTTTCTAGTTTCAACTTGACTACGCAATGAACACTAAACCCGCTGCAAATTCACTAAGTCAAACGTTCATGAAACTGTTCCCCTTTCATAAATATGAGTAGTTAAAATTAAAGACAATAGTCAGTATAAGTCAAAGAAAACACTTCCCAAAGTGATATGTTATTTTGATGTCCCCTGATATTTGTATTGGTTCTGTACACAAATAACACTTTACTAGTCTACCAGTCAAGTATCATTCGCTTCATAAACACTTATTTTATAGTTTTTTGTTTAGAGGAATAAATAAAATGTTTAAAGTTTATGTACTCAACTGAGTATTCAATATCACACTGTGAGGTAGATTTTGTTTATTATATTTATTAAGGAGATAAATAATTATCACAACATGAATGCATTTTAGTTTTTTATTGAATGAGAAAACACAAAGAGTGCTCCTTTATATGGAATAATGTCAATCATAACTTTGAATCACATGTCCTCTGAATAAGTTCAACTTACTTAAATTAGATTTGTTCATCATGAAGTTCATTTATGATTTATTTAGATGAACATGTTAATAAATTTTCTCATTATCATTAAACATGTGACTCTTCATATGCAAGTAAGTCTCAATGAAAATTCAATAAGTACTTTCACCCCAACTGGTCAACAAGTTCCCGCTACCGACTCCGTTGTTTATAAGATTAAACGGTCTCGTTAAGGAAGCTTTATTATGAATCCCTTTCTCTGGGTCAGTCTATGTTCAAAGTACTTATTCATTTAGTTCATTGAGCTTTCAATAAGAAAGTAGGTATAGTTTGCTTGGATTCTGTATGTGTAACCACCAATAAGTAAGTATACCGGTATATGAACACACACAAAATACAATATTTTATGATCAATAATATTCTTGTTTCCTTGAGTTCTTATTAGAATCTAGTTTGGAATCAATTGTGTTCAGGTTTTATCATTAAAAGTTTGTAAATAATTTTATTGTTGTCAGAATTTGAAACAAGAGCATTATGTCTTTATTGAATCTTCACTGATCATGCAATGAAATAAAGATGAGTCTTACCTTGTATTGCACTATTAAGACCTTGTATGTTAATCCTTTGATCTTCTTTCACCTTTTTTTTTTCTTAAAATATCATAGGTAGTTGTCTTTTAGTTTGACTGATGTATATCTGAAAGAACTTAAATCGATCAAAATTCCTATCTAACAATTTCGAAGCCTGTAGATTAATGATGAAAATGCTGAAACTGATTATGGATTTATGACGAATCGCAACTGTTAATGCTAAACTTTCGATCAAGTATCTACTTGCAGCTCACAAACTCATAAGACGCCGTGTCCCAAACTTTAGTTTGGCCCCAATTTCTGTGGATTAAACCATTAAATTATACTCACCAATTGGTTACTGCGTCTTATCCATTACTTTAATCCTATGGACAATGAGATAATCACTTTATAACACAAGTTGTGCTATCACCCGCCAATTTTTTGGCAAGCGATGCACAAAGTGAAGTAAAAAACGCAAGTGAAATAGTGATGTTCCGTTCGAAAATTGACGGCTTCGTGTCGATGAGTTTTTCAACGTTGATACCAAATCGCAGTTTGAAAGTAATATCCGTATACGTAAATCAATAACACGCGTTACGTCGTTACTTTTATTGTAAATAACTATATCAATTGACAATAAATTCGTCTATTGTCTCGTTTTAGTAAAGTGGTATATGATAAGATGTTATACCAATTAATCGAAATTAACCGTAGCATTTATACAAAACATTACGACCAATAGAGCATCTCGTTAATATCGTGAAAGCTCCTTAGCCTTTCGGTACGGAGTAATTTTAGATATCAAATTAATTAAATAATTAAAATGATTTGTTAAAATATCGTTTTTTATTTCTTAAATTTATAACATTTCTTAATAAGTAACACGATAAATGATATAACAAGGTTATGTTATATTGTGTAGTTTTGTTATGGACTTCGCATTGGTATAAACCAATCATTAACATTTTGTCATCTTATGATATCACATACGAAATTATCGTATAATTTTCTAAGCATAAATTGATTTTACCCCAACACTAACGTGTTGGAAGTTCGTGCATTGTTGACAACACGAAATATCGCCATTTTGGTTATGTTTCCGTTCTGTGCCACGACCATTTTCTGTTTCAATTTTGTTATCAGAGTAATTTGTTGTATCAATATACCTGAATTCGAGCTAATAATTCACGATTTAGTTTTTTGTGGAACTATCTTACTCTTTTAATGCAAAATATTATAAAGAGTAGTGATTGTGCCTTTTCAGTAAACCTGCTGCCAACATTCAAGTTTTGCTCATTTTTTGGTGTGCCAACTAACACCTAGCGCCACCTATCGGTGAATACCTGCCGTAACCGATTTCATGCCACCAATATGATGTCAATTTGCCAATGTAAGTATCAATATATAAAACTTTAATTTGTAACTTTTGTAAGTGCCATCTCATCGAAATTCTTTCATCAAGTATATACTGTAACTTTGACTGCGTTTACTTTTACACCTAATAGTGTGTAAACAATATGCACCATTGAGTATAGTTATATCACTTAACAATAATGCCTTTAGTATGCCTATTCATGATCAACACATAAAACTTTTAATTGAATCCTCAAACAATAAACCTTGTTTAAAGATTAGCTGGACAGACATTCGCTCCACCAATCACTCACTTCTCCCCAAATCACGGATATCCTACTTCTCATGCTGAAAGTCTCTCTGGTTCTAGGATCACTCCATTCTAGACATATCCCAGCTCCAGCTCACCACCATATCGCGACCTCCGGCGTTGGTTGAGGGTCAACCACATCCGTGATATAAACATATCCATCGCGGATCGCGAGAATTTAAAAACGATGAATACGTGATCAAAGGAGAAGTGAAGGACAAAGGGTGGTACTTACCATGAGTTATATTGTACCTTCAACTATCAGCGAATGTCTGTCCTTGCCTTTCAGTGGTTCTCTCGTTCCATCTGTAAGTACAAATAAAGATATGACACCACTGCGTGGTGTCACTAAGCCCTGCGGTCACGCCGCCATGACGGCGTGGTCGCAGGAATTATAGAACATACAAATATGGATATAAATAAGTGACTTGGTCATCTGTAGGCCGTATGTCGATATGACCTTACTCTCTGTATTAGCTGTCTAAAATAGTGTCCACGTTACTTATCCACTGGGTGGTGCGTGGCTCGCATACATAACATCCCCATAAGCTTAGGGGAATTCAGATGTCTTACCCACGTTACTTGTCCACTAATGTGGGACGTGGTTGCGACATATCATGTCTTAACTATCCACGGTGACTTACCCACAATTGTGGTGCGTGGTCGCAATATCCTACCTACCCACGTTACTAGTCCACCTATGTGGGACGTGGTTGCGACATATCATGTCTTAACTATCCACGGTGACTTACCCACAATTGTGGTGCGTGGTCGCAATATCCTACCTACCCACGTTACTAGTCCACCTATGTGGGACGTGGTTCTTATGTGCAGAGTCCTTCCCACGTTACTTACCCACTTACGTGGAGCGCGGGACTTATTTCAGAATACTTTATTGGCGATTATATATTGGCTCAAACATACAAACATTATATTACATGAGATGCGCACAGGTTATTATTGCATGCACTATGCTAATACTTAGCTCTCGTTTATATTCCATTGGTTTCCTGAGCTCGTTACTTGTTGGCAGGCACGTTTAATATGGAAGCTGGTAGCACGACACATTACATTTGTATTATGATATGAGAAACAATATAGCACAACTTAGACTTATAGAAAGAAAATAAAAGGCGGCTCACTTGACATTGACAATAGAATTATGGCGGCACTGGATAAGTGTTGCCACCTCAAACATCGCGACTGGTGTTGCCGTCGCGACAGATGTTTTTACCCGACTGCAAAGAAAGGGTTATGTGTTTCGCGCGTATCTTGTAAGTATGTTTGTATGTTTGTATGTATGTATGTATGTATGTTTGTATGTAATATTCTTTAATTTTTGGATGTGTTCTGCAGATTATTCGCAATCGATATAAGGCTGCTGGAATGCACCCATTTTAAAAGTTTTTTAATATTGGCATTGCGTTCGGAAACTGCACTGTTTGTCATTTTTATGAAAACCAAACATGATATTATTTTAAGTAAGCGATAATAATGTTTACAATTGTATTTATTTTAAATAGATATTACATCTTAAAAAAGCAATAGTACAAATTTATAAACTTAAATTTCAATAAATAACTTAAAAATGGTGTACCTATGAGTTTATTTATTTATTTATTTTATTTTATTTAAAGGTACTCCAACAATGTACATACAATAACGTAGATAGGTATAAACAAACATTTGCCACTCGAATGCTTGTATGACATCAATTACAGGTGTACTCAGCATGCATAAAAAATAATAACAACAAGTTGTGCTTACAATAAATAAATTCCTAACAATTGACTTATGAATATAAAAAGAAAAAGGTAAGTTAAGGTAAGTTAAGTAAATATATTAATAATCCGGTTAAACAATAAATTTTTAGGTACCTACATAATATTATAATTATAAAATTTGATAATTAAGTTACTGTAAAATCCTGTGGCCTGAGGCATTTAAGTTTAAATATTCTATGGCTATCAGCAAAAACATCTAAATTTACATTTTTATTGTTCTTAATAAAATTATTATAAGTTTTACATATTCTAACACATGGAGAGTTCGAGCCCAATTTAGTTCTGCACAGAGGTGTGTGAAACAGATCCATGTGGGTGTGTCGAGAGTTAAATCTCGGCACACGGAAGCTAATCCGATGTAATATTTCCTTGTCACATACTATACCATTCAGGATCTTATACAACAAAGACATGTCCATCATGCGTCTACGATCGCTCAATTTATCCATCTTAAAGTGATCAAGTCGGTCTTCGTACGAACTACGACTACTGATGTCACGAGATTTAAAAGCTAGGTGGCGGGTGAAACATCTATTTATACTTTCGATCCTATCTGAATGAATATTGTAATATGGATTCCATACAGTACTTGAATATTCGAGAATACTTCTAACCAACGCATTATAAAGCACTATCCTAGAGTTAATCCCCTTAAAGTTCTTTGTTATTCTCTTGATAAAACCCAACATACGGGAGGACTTCGACACTATGTTGTGATAATGCGAAATGAACGACAGTTTGCTATCGATTATGACTCCCAAGTCACGTACCTCTTCAATTTTTGTCAATCTCTGACCGTTAATATTATACGATGATAACACCGGAAGTTTTTTCTTTGTAAAGGTCATCTGAAAACACTTTGAGACGTTCAACGTCATATGGTTGTTTGCACACCAATTATCAATATGGTTAAGATCCTCCTGCAACAATTTGACATCTTCACCACTCACGATTTCTTTATATATCTTCATGTCATCTGCGAATAAAGAGCAGTGACAATTCTTGACGCAATCAACAATGTCATTCACAAACAGCAAAAAAAGAATTGGACCAAGATGCGACCCCTGTGGAACCCCCGAAGTCGACATATATTGAACAGATTTACAACCATTAATAACAACTGATTGACACCGATTGCCAAGGTAAGACTCAAACCATGCCAGCAGCGCTCCTGCTATTCCATATGATTTATGCAACTTCGATATTAATAGTTCATGATGGACTTTGTCAAAAGCGCTACTGAAGTCGGTGTAAATGGAATCCACTTGACCTCCAGCATCGATTTTCTCCACCAAGTAGCTCACATAAGATATAAGGTTCGTGTTGACAGACTTTCCCTTACAAAACCCGTGCTGCTGATCTTTTATAAGGGAATTTAATAAGTGGACACACCAATGATTCAAAAAGTTTGGAGAGAGTTGACAAAACAGACACTGGTCTATAATTCTTAACATTTTGGGGTTCGCCTTTTTTGAATATCGGAACTATACGAGCCTCTTTCCAGGTCTTCGGAAATGTACTAGTGACTAATGATTTATTAAAGATTAAAGAGACTGGATAAGCCAATGATGTTGCACACAGCCTTATGAAGTAAGGGGGCAAGTTATCAGGACCAGCTCCCTTGAACATATCTAACTTCTTCATCTTACGAAGAACCTGCTTCTCAGTGATACTTATCTTATTTAGATTCAAACTCGAATTACATATGCCACTAGCAGGAGTAGGAGCAGCGACAGTAGCCGATCCCGAAGACGAAATGAACACAGAACTAAACTGCTTGGCGAATAGATTAGCAATGTTACTTTCTCCAGTTGCTTTTTGATCATCCAAGTGCATGCTGATTGGTATAGTATTTGACCCTCCTCTTTTGTCTTTCACATACTTCCAGAAAAACTTTGGATTTTCAACAACACTTTGTTCCACTTTATTCGTATAAATACCGTAGTCTGCAGACACTAGACACAGTTGCAATACTAATAGGTATTTTGTCCTTAGAAGTAAATTGCTAGGTCAAAATGAGATGTATTTATCTCTTATTTATTAATATTCCATCTTATTTATTTATTTACGAGCATAATATATAAAACTAATAAAGTTATTGTATTTCATTAATTTTTCTAATTTTATATTTGTATAATGTATGCGACCTCAATTCGTCCACTCTTTTATTTCGAATTCACCTTTTTAAAAAAAAACTCATTGGTATATCCGTGCATTTTATTTTTTTACTTTTTAATCCATGTATGACACCATAAAGCACTCTATCTATCCTTTTCTGACATATCAATAATAATAATAATAATAAAGACTTTATTGCACATGATAGAAAAACGATACAATCAGAAAAAACAAGAAAACATACAATAGGCGGCCTTATTGCTACGTAGCAATTTCTTCCAGGCAACCTTGGACGAAATAAAATAAGATAAATAGGATAAAAGGGGAATAGGTGCACTTTAGAGGACAGAATATGAATATACAAAAATACTAAAGGATAAAAACATAATTCCATGGTATAGGAGATAAATATAAACAAGAAATATTAGTCGCGGGAAGAAGAGAGAAAATGACTCCTAACTTGTTCTCTAAATGACCTTGGAGTTTGAGCCTTTCTGATGCCCTCCGGCAGAGAGTTCCACAAACGAACAGCATGGACGGAAAAGGAATAGGAAGCAAAGTCGGTAGCGTGGCGAGGAATATTAAGGGTAAGATTAGAGGAAGAACGCAAAGAAGAAAGTGAAATTGAAGAACGAAAGGTGAAAAGTTCTTTAAGGTAAGGAGGGGAAGTTGGTAGGAAAAGTATGGAGTAAAGAAGGGTAAGAGTATGCAAGTCCCTGCGCCGGCGAACAGGGAGCCAGTTGAGCTTATTACGAAAGTGTGACACGTGGTCAAATTTACGAAGATTGAAAATGAAGCGGATACAAACATTCTGTAGACGCTCTAGTTTGTTAAGTAGTTCCTCTGACAGATCAGTGTAGCAGACATCAGCGTAGTCAATATCTTCTTAATCTTCATAATCCAACTACTTATTAGTGCGAGATCCGAGTTAGTCACCGATATTGCTTGTGAAAGTTCTGATAGTGGTGCCTGTGTGTATATTTGTAGATCGTCAGCATAGAGGTGATAGGAACTAGAAATAAACTGTGTGATAGAATTTATAAAGAGAGAAAAAAGAAGAGGAGATAAGACGCCACCCTGAGGAACATCGGCATTAATATCGCACCACCCGGAAAAAGAATCTCCAAAGCGGATGCGCTGCCGTCGCCCTAGCAGGTAACTTTGAAACCAATCAATTGCAACTGGAGATATGTTCAGAGAACGTAAAACACCAAAAAGGATGTCGAAATCAACTGAGTTAAATGCATTGCTAAAGTCCAGTAATGTAAGCACTGTAAGCTGTTGATTCTCCATCCCGAGGCGTATGTCATCCGTAATCTTTACAAGAGCAGTAGAAGTGCTATGGCCTCTTCTGAAGCCAGACTGAAAGAGGTTAAAGGAGTGGTTTTTATTTAGATGGTCAGTAAGCTGACAGTGGATAAGTTTTTCGAGGACTTTGGAGAGGAAGGGAAGGATAGATATTGGTCGAAAATCAGAAAAGATAGCCGGTTTAGGTTTCTTAGGAAGAGGAATCACATTTGCATCTTTCCAGGATGTAGGAAACGTTCCAGTGGAAATTGATGTATTTAGAATATGGGTGATTATAGGAGTAAGGATATTAAGGATGGGAAGGATCATTTTACGGCTAATAGAATCAGCACCCACCGCACTTGAGTTGATTGACAAGATAGTTCTCTTTACATCACAGTCTGTGAATTGATTAAGAAAAAACGGAGGGTCCTGCGTTGGCATATTTGAAAGATTTTGCAAAGTTTGGGTTTTATAGATGCCATCAATAGGCACAGATGTTGTGAAATGACTATTAAGTTGGTCGAAATCGATATTATTACCTGGATCGTTGATGCGTGATTTGCCAACCCCAAGAGATCTTAAAAATTTCCAGACCTTAGCAGGATCATCTTCATTTTCAATAGACTGATAAATGTGGCGTCTTCGGGTGTCCCTTATCACGGTATTGCAACGGTTACGAGCACGATTCATCTTTATCCCATTTTGATCCGAAGAATCGACCTTGATCAATGTTACAAGTCTTATCCTTGTCACTTTATTTTTTTTCTTTATTATTTTAAAAGTTGGTGTTAGAAATAAAAAAAGCACTTTGCCTCACGCTCGCAGCAAAAATCGATTTTGCTGCGAGTTTTTACGCGCCAAAAGAGCCCTTTTCGTGCTGGAGAGGTGAAAAGAATATTATTAAACTTCATGGCTTGTAATTATAGTAGGCTATGACAGGTACCATATAGGGTAGTAAAATTGATCTCACGCGTCAAAACGCAAGTGAGAGACTTTACTACTATCGTTACCATAGATATAGTATATCGTTCATAGATATAGTAAGTATATTAAAAGGGGCAGATGCGCTACCGAGCGACCGGGTATAAGGGATAGATATATTATGACGTCAAAATATGGGGTTGCCATGATCAGAAAAAGTACCCTTAACGGGGTAGCATCCGTTAATGAAGCACGGAAATCTACTTTAAGAAAAATTTCGGTACTATTATGTATTCTGTGCTTTAAGAGGATTGTCAACCACGTGGTCTCCATACAAACGGCGATAACGTTTCCCACCCTCTAAACCTTGCAAGCAATGAATTTTTGGTATGTTACGTAACGTACAGCCCTAGTTTTTAGGCATTTCAAATGCCTAAAAACTAGGGCTGTACGTTTTGATTTTTAAAATATTCATTGTAGATTTGAAAATATTGGCACTTCTGTGTTTTGTATGAAATCACTAAAATGCAAATATTTCGAAATCTAGGGTGGGAAACGTTATCGCCGTTTGTATGGAGACCACGTGGTTGACAATCCTCTTAACTGACTCGACCAGTTAATCTGCAGATTAACGGATTCCGTACTTTAACGGTAACATACGTATACATAGAATAGAAATGGAAATAAACTTTATTCGCAGTAATTGTGGTACAGCAGAGATATTAATAAAATGTTTAGACAATTCGCCATTTCCAGCATGCAAAAACTCAGTATAATTATAAATGGTATTAAGAAAAATAAAAACACGTCTTCCCTGCTAAAATCGAACTAAAGTTAAATAACAATCGTCATTGCAGTCGGGACGGGAGTACGCCGGAGGAGAGTCATCGGCCACCTCTAGCTGCCGACCGGAAAAGACTAGCGGCTGAATCTAAGCCGCCTACGACGACTGCCTCTCAGCCTCCTGCAGAAGCTCCTATCCCAGCCAAAGGGAAGGGGGCAAAGAAGAAGGCTAAGAAGGCCAAAAAGCAGAAAGCAGAAGCGGCACTTCAGCCGCAACTGTCGCAACAAGCGCAACCTGCGTCATCTCAAAACGCGACAGAGGGAGAATGGACAGAGGTCCGTAATAAGAAGAAGACAAAAGCCCCTCCAGCAGTAAAGGGGCCCAATCAATCTGAAAAGAAGGCCAAGAAGAAGAAACCTAGGCTTCGTCTTCCTAAGTCAGCTGCGGTGGTTGTGAAACTGCGGCCGGAGGCAGCCGAAAAGGGGGTGAGCTACGCGCAAATTCTCGCTGGAGCCAAACAGAAAATAGATGGTAGTATCGTTGGCAGTGGCTTAAAATGTAAAGTCGCAGCAACCGGCGCTCGTTTGATAGAAGTGCCGGGGGAGAACAACACTGAAAGGGCTGAGAAGCTGCTTAGCTGTCTCCAGGGTATTTTAGACCCAAGTTTGGTGGAGGTGACCAGGCCCATGAAGAATGCGGCGTTCCGCGTATCGGGCCTGGACGACTCAGTGACTGCCGAAGATATCAAGGAGGCAGTAGCTGAGGCTGGTGGGTGCTCTCGCGACAGCGTCTTGGTTAGCGAGCTTCAGCAGAGTCGTATTGGACTGGGAACGGCTTCTGTAAGATGTCCAGTGGCTGCAGCGAAAACACTATCAGAGGGTGGTAAGCGCAGATTGCTGGTTGGGTGGGTCTCGGCGACGATAAATATCCTGCCGCCGAGACGAATGCACTGTTATAAGTGTCTGGAAGTCGGCCATGTCCATGCTAAGTGTACGGGTGTCGACCGGAGCGAGTTGTGCTTCCGGTGCGGCACTCCTGGGCATAAAGCTAAGGATTGTGTCAATGCACAGCGCTGCGTTCTATGTTCGGCAGCGGGTTAGGTTAGGTTAGGTTAGGTTTTTTTTTTTTTTACTTCTACCTCTAACATAGGGTCAGAGCCTATATTTACATTTTAATTTTTGTCTACTCTTTCATACCAGTTCTCGCATTAATGCCTCTCGCACATTCATACTGCATACTACACTTTCATACATCATCTTTTATACTTTAACGGCCGGGAAAGACCGCCTATTCTATCTATTAGCAGGTGGGACGCCTGCCTTACTCTAATTTTCCTATTCTATTTTTAATCTTATTCTTAATCTCTGGGGTTCTGAGGGAACACAACAACTATTTCTTTATTAATATCATTTTGACACTACATTCTTACTTATTTCTATAAACATTATTTCTTACTTACTATTTCTTATACATTGTTTGCTGTTTACAAACATAGGTTTTACAACAATTTTCAGCAACAAAATTTTCTTAATCTAATACAATTGTGTTTAACGGTATAAATCCTATTCTACTAATATTATTTTCACATTATATACTTATATGCTAAAGAATAATATACCATTATATTATTTTAACATAAATTACTAATCTGTTTTGTTTTTCTTATTTACTTTCCTAACTATATTTTTACAAAAACTTAGGAATGGATTTCTTCCCTTATCTAACATTATTTCTTTTATATTTCCTAAGGTAACTTTGTATACAATTTCCTGTTCAATATTAAACCTATCCACTTGATATTGGGGACAGTCTATTATTAGGTGGGGAAGGGACTCTGGGATTTCGGGATCGCAGGAGCACGATGGGTTGTCCTTGCACTTGAATCTGTGCAAGTACTCCGAGAACCCACCGTGCCCCGTCAGTACCTGAGTTAGTACCGGGTCCAACTCTATCTTCCTGACAACCCTGTAAGCTCTTTCCGCGTTGGGGAAAAACAATTTGGTAACGGCGGCCGTTTCGCCGGTTTCATACCTCCGATTCCATTCTTCAAGCGAAAGCATTCGAATGCCTCGCTTGACAAATGAAACCGGGCAGAGGTCGTACTTTGGCTTGGTCTTTAAATTTAGAGCCGCCTCTTTTGCCAATTGGTCCGCGCGTTCGTTCCCTACCAGCCCTACATGTGCTTTAATCCAGAATAAGCTAATATGCTTATTCTGGTCATTAGCCATCCGGATGTTCGCTCTGGTTTCTACAGCTAGGGCGTGCAGGCAGTCAAGACTCACGATAGACTGGAGCGCGGCGGTGGAGTCGCTATAGATCGCGTAGGTCGACTCTTTTCGCCGTGTTATTATCCTCACCGCTTCGCATATCGCCAAGAGTTCTGCCTGGTAGACAGTGCTGTACGATGGCAGAGCAAGTTTGACGGCCTTAATTTCGGTCTCTCTATCCCACAAGGATAGAGCTGCACCGACTCGGCCGTCAATCTTGCTCTCATCGGTGAAGATGCGCAGGTCGTAATCGCTATTGGCTTCTGTCTGTGCCTGGTCTGTCAGGGTATTGAACTCAAGGCGTATATGTTCCGCGGGATGAGGAGCTTCGAGCGCGGAAGCCGGTCGCTCGACCTCCCTATCACCCAGCGCTGATTGGGGCACTCCCTTCTTAGCCTCATATAGCGAGGCTGCCTCACGGATTCGGAGGTCTAGGGGGAGGATCCCAGAAAGGATCAGCGCTGCATGAAGGGACACCGTGCGATAAGCTTTGCATATTTTCTGCGTTATACCCCTTTGCACGCGGCTGGGGCCCAGGCGCTCGCGGCGTAGATTATTATAGGTTCGACCGTGGCTACATAGATGGTTCGTACAACCTCTGGGTGCAGCCCCCAGCTGACTTTGGCCGCTCTCGAGAGTTGTTTTCTTATGCCTATGGCTTTCTTGCATACGTTTGCTACATGTGCGTTAAAAGTGAGCTTGTCGTCTATTGTCAGTCCCAAGAGCTTCACCTCCCGAGACATCGCAATGTCAACCCCGCCCATTTTCAGATGTGGGGTGTCGTACTTCAGCTTTTTCGTCATGACCATAGCATTGGTCTTGTGTGGCGCGAACTTTAATTTGTTTCCGACACCCCACCTCCGAACATGCTCGAGGGTGGCATTTGCCTGCGTTTGGATTTCCTGGGCTGTGTTACCCACAAAGACAAGCACCACGTCGTCCGCAAAGGCTTGGCAGTAGTCTCCCCTCTCCGCCAGGTTTTTCAAGAGTGGATCTAGCAATAGGTTCCAGAGTATGGGGCCCGCGATCGATCCCTGGACGCATCCTTTATTTGTAACTGTAGTATATTCTTCGCCACCATACCGTACCGAAACCATCCGGTCGGAGAGATAACTATCGAAAACTCTTCTTATGTTAATGGGGCATTTCTCATCTGCTAGCCTCGTTCTAATTGCCGGCCACCAAGCGCTGTCGAAGGCTCCCTCTATGTCTAGCGATACGAGCGTCACAATTTTCTTTTCTGCTAGCTTTGTGCGTATATGCTGCACCAGAGTATAGAGGGAGTCTTCCGTGCTCTTCTGTGGCATGAAACCATATTGGTTAGGGCTCATCTTTGGCAATAGATGGAATTTCAGCCTCGCCACTAACATTTTCTCGTACGCTTTCCCAAGAATAGGCAACAGTCCTATGGGTCTATGTGCTTTTGGGGTGCGATAGTTATCTCTCCCCGGCTTCCTAAGGACGACTACTGTGGCTTTCTTCCACTCCGATGGGAAATATTGTAGTTCCAGGCATTTGTTAATTAGAGCCAAGAATAGTGCTGGGTCCTCATTGATGCTGTGGAGACAGATATCTGCTGTGAAGCCGTCCACCCCTGGGGCTTTCTTCGGATTTAACGAGTCGATAGCACGTTTGAGCTCAGTTTTCGTGAAAGGGGGGTCACAAGAATCATCTTGCTCGCCCGCGTTTGCTTCTTCCGCTTTCTGCCTTATTTTACAGTGCTCCTCGTCATCCGACTCAGTTGTGTCCTTGGGGTAGAATGTCTCCGCCAGCAGCTTTACGGATCCCTTTAGGTCTTGAGTTATCCCATCTTTTTCTAGAGGTGTGTCTTCATCCCTTTTAGTTGTTCTCCCTATCACTCTATATATCACCCTTCCCATAGTCCCTCTCTGTCTTGCTTCCCGCAGAACTCCTTCCAACTCTCCGTTTGTGCCCTTTTTTCCTCCGTTTCGTAATGTTCCTTCTTTTCTACGTACTCTTCGATCACTTTCCGTCTTCGGTGGGGGGCGGCGTTTTTAATTCGTCGCTTCCTGGTCATCACCTCGGCTTTTAACTTCTCCAGCTCCTCCGACCACCACGGGATTGTTAGTTTGCTACTGTTCTTCCTAACAGGTATACTCGCCACGCACGCTTCGGCTATCACCTTGTTATATTTATTTATGGCAACTTCTATTTCTTCTACTGTGCTTAATTGGTCGACCTCTGCTGGATTAAGGTTGTTTTCTTCCTTAAACTGGGTGAATTTCTCACGAAATTCACTCCAGTTTGCCTTTTTGGTTGTGTTGTACTTCCGGGTTGTCCTCTCGATCTTAAGTCCCTTGGATCTTTCCAGCAGCAGGTCAAACGAAATTCCGTTGTGGTCGGAGTTTACTAAGTCTTCGTTCACTCTCCAATCCGCGATTCTGTCGAGTAAGTCGGTAGTGCAGATGGTGATGTCCACGAAGCTCAAATACCGTTTCCCCCCACGGACTGTGTCGAAGGTGGGCGTGTCTCCTTGATTTAGGATATGGAGGTCAAGTTCATGCACCATGTCTGCCAAGTCTTGGCCCCGGTGATCTATGTCTGGGCTGCCCCACCAGGTGCTCTTTGCGTTGGCGTCTCCTGCTATTATTGTTCTGTTGGCTCCAGTCTTGGTGACAATACGCTTTAGGTGGTCTATGTAAGGTCCTATGGGCTGGTCCGGCTCAATGTAGCATGATACGAGTGTGGTCCTCCAAGCTTTGGTGTGGGCGGTCACTACCACAATGTTGTTGGTGGTGTAGTCCGGGTACTGCTCTATATTTAGATCCGGGTCCAAGATGACTATAGCTGCCTTGACCGTCCCATCACCATTAGCCTGGAAGATTCTCGCTCCACTTTGAGCCTTCATCTTGTTTATCGCACCAACATAAGGTTCTTGAACTAGAGCGATTGCAGCCTTTCTTTTGGTCGCTTCTAGCAGGAGTTCGTTTGTCGCTAGTTTCTTCCTCTGCAGGTTCGCTTGTAACACCAGGTAGGGTTTTTTCACCGGGGGGCCCTTAGCAGTACGCTATAGTTTTCCGGGCTAGTCTGTCCCACCTCTTGCGTACAGGACACTCGTTGCCGAACGCATTCGCAAATCTGATGCTGTTTAATAAGTTTGTTGATATCAGGTTCCAATTTACTCAAGAGCAGTCGCAAGTCGCCACGTTCGGTAACAAGCAAACGATTTCTCTTTTTAGTAAGCAGTGTTGTCACAGCACTAAATCCACGTTCACACAAATATGACGATGGGAATGCTATCAAGAATCGTTGAACGATTGACCACAATCCAGGGTACAATTGCGGGATCGGTTTTTGTAGCCAAAATTCTTGGTAACCATTTTTGAACTCTATAAGTTTTCATTTCTATAAGTTCTTCTTCCAGCTGAGGTGACATTGCTGAGTTGACATTTGAAAACGGATCCAACACCCAGTCTGGTATTTCCAAGTTCAAAATGTCCTGGTATCGTTCGGTGAAGTCAATGTGGAGGTTTTCCAAATGTTGGCAAACAATTCGTCGTTACTGCATGATACTGATAAATTTGGAAAATTGTGAAACTCACGTCTGCCCAGATTCTTTTTGTGTAGTTAAGCAGTTTGGCTGCGAAAGCAGCAAGCAGCAACGACGTTTTTTGTTTTAATTAAATTTAGTTTATCGCCTGGCAGTTGGAGAGTCGAGAGCTCTTGCAGTCGTTGTTTAAGAGGCCTCCTAGCTAAATAAAATTACAAATCACCCCCTCCCCCCCCCCCCGCCTCTACACAACGCCCCCATTTTCTTTCTGGGTCTCTTACCGCCCCCCTTGAGACCTGCAGTAACCACAAGGGGGCGTTATCGCCCACTTTGGGAAAGACTGGCCTAGACTATTGGTCCCAGAGACTCGGGGTTTCTTCTGGGAGGGTTGGGGGATCACGGGCTACCCCTTCCACTGCGTGGAATCGCGAAATTCCAATAATGTGGAATTTTGGGGAAATTTGCCCGGGGCCCGAAAGATGGTATATTTCCAACCTCTACACCGCAAACCCCGACTCTCTAAGTCCAAGGACTTAGAAGTTATAGGCGATCTAAAAATTTACCCGATTAGGGTAAATAAAACCAAAATGGCCGCCAATCGGGTAAATTCTTAGTTTAAGCCCTAGGCCGCTGGTGTTTGGGCTTTCTAGATGTCCGAGGAGGAGTCCTAGGCAAATATGGACCCTCCAGCCCCCTATTTTACTACCCTAAAGCACAGAGTTAAAATAAAAGTTAAAAATCTAAATATCTCCCGCAATTCTGGTCCTAAAAATAAAAACTAAAAACCATAAAATAGAGCAGACAATACACAACAATACACCAAAAACAGATTTGAAATAAACATAAACGCCGAAGTACAAATTAAGGGGGAAGTTTTCACTCCTAACTTCAAAAAATTATATCTCGGGATTTATCTAACCGATTTCAAAAATTTAAATTTTGTAAGTTGAGGCCTAATGGGTTCTAAATATATAAAATATAAGGAAAATTAATCATAGGGAAATTTTTTCAGATACAATTGTTTGAAATTTCAAAATCAAAAATCTTAACTTCTATTGGTCCCACGACGACGCTCGAAGTATCGGGTGACTCGCCGTGCTGCGCTCCTCCTGTTGATGTCCTTTTCACCACCCGGCCGCACCGGGAAGACCGACCTCGTGGTGACAGGTTAAATTGTTTTTCCTTAAAATTTCAGCGGATTTACCCGCTAAAATTCAGGAAGTTACACCGTTGTGTAGAGGGCGCTGCTTCGCACACGCCGATATCTTCAAATCCCACGCGTCTCTACAAATGAGGACGCAGTGGGCGAAAAACTGGTCAAATTTTGCACTATTTTCACTAAACTTTCACTTTTTGGTGAATTCTGCTTCGCACTGAGATTCGATTTTCACTCACTAAACACCGTCGGATGCGCCTTGTCAGCGCGCAACTTTTGGTGTATCGCACACCTCTATACGGTCGAAAAAACCCACAACTTTGAATTTTTAAGTGCGGGAGCCACGTGCTTTTGCTGCTTACTCCTCGGCGGTCGGAGCCAGAATGGTTAGGTTAGGTTAGGTTAGGTTAGGTTTTTTTTTTTTTTTTTTATCCACTTCTCCCCAGACTCTAGGTCCGGGCCTTTGTACATCGATTTTCCTCATTCATACAAGTTCTCGCTTTACATGCCTCTCGCACTTTCATTCTGCATACGAGTCTTTCTTGCATTCATCCACATTTATTCTTATAACTGGTGGGATGCCAGCCTGACTACTAACTGAATCTTTATTTAGTACAACAGGGGTTAATAAAGTCACACACAATTTTGCTATTTCTTACAATTCTCTTTTTCTTACATGATAATATCTATCAATATTTACTTAACAAAAATTTTTAACCTTATAACAATTTCTTTTAGTTACATTTGTTTTCTTACATCTATTTCATTTCTTATCCAAACATTTCTATATTACACAATAATTTTGGTATACATTTAAAACTTATTTTCTATTTTGGTATCTATCACCCAGTGAGGTTACAGTTTATATCTTACATGCAAAGATATTAGATTCTAAAATCATTGCTTACATGATAGCATTTTACTTTGTTTCCTATATTATTATAATATAACATTTTAAGTTTATTAATTCTTAAGGACACATATTACAATATTTCCTTTTTATTGACATTTTTTCTTAAATTCTACATTGTTGATGAGTTTCATCTTATATCTATTTTATCTATTTTTAACCGACTTCATCAAAAGGAGGAGGTTCTCAATTCGATTGTATGTTTTTTTTTTTTTTTTTTTTTTTTTTTTTTTTATTATCGTTGTTCGCGCGTGTCTTCGACATTTATGGACCGATTTCGATAATTTTTTTTTTGTTCGATTGAGTTTTCTTGCGAGATGGTCCCATTTATTTTTTTTTCAAATCGGTTCAGTAGTTTACAAGTAATCCTGAAAATACTATGATATTAAATCAACTAACTTGACAACTTTGTTATTTATGAACCGAATTAGATGATTTTTTTTGTTGGGGAAGGGATACCGTTGTGTAGTCTTTTTAACCGACTTCAAAAAAAGCAGGTAAGTTTTCAGTTTGTATGTATGTATGTTTCTCCGCGATTATCTCACGTTTGGCTGAGCCGATTTTTCTACCTAAATAATATACCTACACTACCTAATGCAGAAGGTACTTACACTAAAAATTAAAAAATAAAAAAATTGTTTAAAAAACAAAAAACCGACTTCAAAAAACCTGCCTCTAAAAAAAGGAAGAAATAATATACAAATCATTAGATACGCATTATCATTGTTATAATAAAACACGTCAATTGAAGTCGGGTGGGGCTTCTAGAATAAAAAAAGGAAGATGTTCTCCAGCCCCACCCGACTTTAATAGACGTGTTTTATTACAACAATGATAATGCGTATCTAATGATTTGTATATTATTTCTTCCTTTTTTTAGAGGCAGGTTTTTTGAAGTCGGTTTTTTGTTTTTTAAACAATTTTACAATATCTTGTAACTATTACTTTATCTTGTCTACTTACTTTACACATTTGTTGCCAGTACTTAGTACTTAACATCTATTACACGCTGTAATTATATATAGTTCTATATATTTTATTTTGCTTCTTTAATAACTAGGTAGTCGTTATATATGCCAATATATATGACACTATCCTATTTCTTAACTAGTATATATATATCTGTCTAATTGTTTTTTCTTATAGTAGATTTCATTCCACTATTTGGCCTAATAGGGTTTTTATATTTATTTTAATTTAATGGTATATTTTAGTTTTTATCGAATTTCTGAGATTTATCGTTAAGTTATTTTAATTTAACTATTTTTGTGTTATCTCTATATTTATTAGGTAGTTTTTTATATATTTTCATAATATATAATACTTGCCTATTTCTTATACTTGGTATTTTTTTAAGACTGTTTTTGTTTATTTATTATTATAGTTATTTATTTAATGTTGTTTACTATTGATTACTATGAATTTTTTAAAAAGTTTTAATTCGACTAATTTTTATTTATAGTTTTCAAAAAGTTTTTTATCAAATCATATATGTCAATATATGTTTTTTAATTAAAGTAAGTTTTTTAAAAAGATTTAATATGCATACATTTTAAATTGCAAATTTAATTTGTTGCATGTGTTTGTGTTTGTGAAGTGGAATGGGCTGATGTTATTGCCGTTCTACGTGTAATATGAGGTTGTTGACCTGGCCAAGTAGTCCCATTTTTTCCTCACTTCGCATTCTTCGCTGTAGGCGTTGTGTAAGTTGTGTTCTACTTTTTTATGCCCCGCATGTGCACAGTTGCAGCACTCCGGCGGAGAACCAGCAAGCCAAACTTCACATTTGGCCCGCAGATGTGGTCCGCCGCAGTGACTGCATCTGTCCACGTCCTGCGTGCAAAACTTCCTACCGTGCATCGTGTACGCCAAGCATCGCGAACACTGTATTAGAGGGGACTGGTCCTCTACTCTGACCCGCTGGAGGTCTATATGGAGTACACCAGTCTCCGTCATGTTGTGCCAGAGGAGAGGGCTGACTTGCAAGATGATATGTGCTGTTTTGGGGTTTTTGGTCCTTTTCTTGTATTTGATTTTCATTCTCTCTTGTTCATTACTTCCTTCCCAGATGTTCGGGTTTTGCCTTTCTATGGCCGCTATCATTGCGGCGTCATCAAGGTCGTCGCTGATCACAACGTCCTTGAGGATCACCAATGGGTCCTTATTGGGGATATGCGTGACTTGTAATTTTTTGTCCTGTTTTTCTATGCGTGTGACCACTTCTTTCAGTTCTCCTTTATCCCGACAGCCGATAATAACTTTCTGATCTTTGGCCTTCCTGATTTTATCTATTTTACGCCCTTCCTTGGTGGCGTCCACTGCGCGCCTCACTCTTTCGAGGACCTCCCCGCTGGTTTCCTCAACGTCATCCGAGGTCACTACGACAGAGTGAAGCGCCGGGACTGGACGGTGTTTAGAGGCCGCGGCGATAGCTGTATACGTTGGCTTGCGAGATGGAGTCGCTGTTGTTGGCTGATGGTCTGCCTGTTCCAAAAGCGTTTGCATTGCTACCACTTTGTGTCCCACCTCTGCGGTGTTTTTGCTAATTGCGCCGGTAGTGACGCTCAAGTCCGAAAATCCTGCATGCATAGTCTCGCTCAGATCTTTTCGAGTCTCACAAATCTTCATGTTCACTGTGTTCAGTGTCGCGTCCATGGCTTCCAGCTTTGCAAGGTGCTTGTTGTTATGATTGGCGATATCGCCCAAGCTTCCCTCGATCCCCTCCAATTTGCTCATTAGCTGTTTCCCCTCTTGGCTTGGTGTTATAGCCTGGGGTGGTGTAGGCCGTGGGGCGTTTTCAAGCACAGTGACCTGAGTTGCCAAGATTCTATTCTGGTCCTGCAGTCGCTTCCTCAAATCCAAGTGTGACTCTGTGACGAGCAATTTGATTTCATCCAACTCCTCCTTCAGGGATTCCATCTGGCTACTCGCCACAGCGTCATCACTTCCAACAGTTGGTGCTTTGGATGTACTAGCAGCCTGCGCTGTGAGATTAAGCACTTCCTTTTCCAACTCGGTATATCGTTTGCTCAACTCGAAGAGACTCAAAAGGCCGCGTTTGGAATGATTTTCCAGAAATTCTCTAATGTCTCGTCTCATTTGCGAGTATTCCTTAATTTTTATTGGTACATTCTCCATAGAGACCATCATCTCCTGGAGAATGTCACCAAAGCTTTTCTTACTAAACTCCTTCGGGTAGTTCTCATACGTTTTCTTCATGTCTAATGACTTACGTTGGACATTTTTACGCCTGAGGAAACTTTCGGTTGGGTCCCAAGTCCCAACTGATGACTCCGAGGAGCCAGGTGGTGAGGTTCCCGGTTGTTTTTTGGGACTCAGAGCTTTCCCCGGCTGGCGTGTGCGCGAGTGGCATTTTTGTGGAGTTTAGGCGACGAGACGTAACGGGTCAAAATACAGGGGGGAGAAGTATCGTCAGTTTGTAAATAAGTGTAAAAGTGTATATGTGTATATATGTGTATAAAATATTTGTCAATAACGTTGAATACGTCCTGCGCAAGAGCTTTGTCAAAAATTATTGTCAAAAAAGCAAATTTTTTAGAAGTTTTCCTAAAATAAAGTAAAAATTTTTAATTTAAATATGTAGAGTCAAAAAGTGACTCTACGTCTCTACTCTTTTACGAAGTCAAGATGGGTGGCTAAATACACCCTCTGGTGAAAACAAAATATTTTTAGGAATTTTTCCCTAAAAGTTATAAAGAAATATCTAAAAATCAAAATGGCGGCCAAAATGGCGGCTCCGACCGGGTCGCGTCCTATGGGCCGATTGTAGCCCTTAAAAAGCCCTACCACTGGATACCAAGCTCGTCCCTCTGAGACAGATAGTTTCTGAGTTAACCCTCTGGTAAATTTAGGGTAAATTGTACCCTATTCAGGTAATTTGCCCGTAACTCAGAAACTATCGGTCCCCTAGAACTGGGACTTTGGATATTCGCATAGGGGGGCCGAAGACCTATCCGATGGTGGGGTCAGCTAAAAATAAAATTTTAGGTAGAGATAGGGTAAATTTACCCTATCAGGTCTATAAAGGTCTCTCGGGGAGTCCCTATGCAAAAATCCCCAGCCCTGTAGCCCAAGTAGTTTAGGAGGCACGACCTTTCAAAGTTTTTCAAAATGGCGTCCAAGATGGCCGCCGCCAACTTTGAAGGGTCGTATCTCAGCCGCTATTGGGGCTAGAGACACCGGGTTTGGGGCAGTTGGAGTGCCCTGGCGAGCTCTAACTCGCAAGATCGCTAGGAGGGGGGGCAAAAATAAAAGTCGAAAATTTAGGATTCTAAGGATGGGAAGGGGTAGGGGACAAAATTACTTACACCCTAGCCAAAGACGCAAACTCTCTAACTCCAATATTGCGGGAGATATGCTAATTCCAAAATTTTTCCAAAAAATTCCAAAAAATTTTGGAATAAATCTAGCGCCCAGACTATTGGTCCTAGAGACTCGGGGTTTCTTCTGGGAGTATTGGGGGGACGCGGGCTACCCCTTCCACTGCGTGGAATTGCGAAATTCCAATAAAGTGGAATTACGGGGAAATTTGCCCGGGGCTCGAAAGATGGACTATTTTTTTTTTTTTTTTTTTTTTTTTTTTTTTTTTTTTTTTTTTTTTTTTTTTTTTTTTTTTTTTACAACTGCTCCCCGAACATAGGGTCCAGGTCTTTTTTTTTCTAATATCTACTCTTCTCTTTCATTCCAGTTCTATCTTATTTGCCTCTCGTACTCGCATGCCACATACTTTTTCTTTCTGATATCCTTCCTCATTCATACTTTTAACGGGTGGGATACCCGCCTATTTCAATATATATATATATATATTTTTATTTCTCTGTAGGGTCAATAACTGTACACTTTTCTTTTTCTTTATTTCCTTTTTCAATTAGTATCTAAATTAATTTCGTTACAATTCTTTTTTACACTATACCATTCTTAATTTCTAGCTATTTCTATTATTTCCATTTATACTTACATTACAATACTCCTGTCTTACCCTATGTCTTGTTTCTTTCATTTACAATTCTTATAATTTTCTTCGCATACTCTATTAACTTATCTCTCTCTTTACTGTTTTTCATTATTTCTTTTAAGGTGTCTTTGCTAAGTGGTGTGTCTAGTGTCTGTGTTAATGTGTACCTATCAATGCAGTGCAGAGGGCAGTCCAGCATAATGTGGAAAATGTCCTCGCTCGCTGTCGGGTCACAAACACATGATGGGTTGTCCTTGCATTTGAACCTGTGCAAGTACGCTGCGAACCCACCATGTCCCGTCAGCATCTGCGAGGTCGGCCGGTCCACCTTCATCTTCCGCACTATGCTGTACGCCTCCACCCCATTCGGTAGGAAAACTTTTGTGGTGCTCGCCGTGCTTTCTGAGGTGTACCTACGGTCCCATTCTACCTTTGTAGCTGCGCGTAAATGGCGCTTCACATAGGAGATAGGACAACAGTCGTAATGCGACCTACACTTCAGCTTGAGAGCCGCCTCCTTAGCTAATTGGTCCGCTCTTTCGTTCCCGCTCACACCGACGTGGGCTCTTATCCAGTAGAGTGAGACGAGTTGGTGATTGTCTCGAAGTGTCTGGAGGTTGCCCTGAATCGCCTTAGTGATCGGGTGCGATGAGTCTGGATCCTGGAGCGTTTGGAGGGCGGATCTCGAGTCACTGAGCACGGCGGCTTTTGCAAATTTTTTGCCAATAAGAATTTCGGTCGCTTGGAGAATGGCATACAACTCGGCCTGGAAGACTGTACAGTATGGTTCCAGCTTAAACTTCCGGGTAATCGTTTCAATCGGCCCTTCCCAACAGGTCAGGGCGGCTCCAACTTTCCCCTCCAGTTTGCTACCATCTGTATAGATTCTTACCAGGTCTTCTGCCAGCATGCCATCCTCGTCCGCGTTTTCCAATAGTTTGAATTTTGCGTCTACCGTTTTGCTGGGGTGATCCGCCATAAGGAAGGATTCGCGCTCCTCCACTTTTCTGCCGGATAGTATTGCCTGGGGTTTCCCTCGCTTCGCCTCATAAAGCTGGGAAGCTTCTTGGACCCGGAGGTCCAGCGGAAGCAGCCCCGACAATACTAAGGCGGCATTGAGTGAGACCGTTCTGTTGCATTTAATTATCTTCTGCGCGAATCCTCTCTGCACTACATTGAAAGCCTTCCTGGAGACTGCTTTGGTGGCTTCTCTGGCCCAAACGCTTGCTGCATATAAAATCACTGGCTCTATTACTGCCTTGTAGATTGTTTTTACTACTTCTGGTTGCAGTCCCCAGGTGGCTCTTGCCGCTCTACTTATGCCCTTATATATATTTATTGCTTTTTTGGTCACGTATGTTATATGCTGGTTGAAAGTTAACTTTTTATCTATTATTAAACCTAGCACTTTAATTTTCTCTACTAGCTCAATGTCGATACCTCCCATGTTCAGACGCGGCGTGTCAAATTTCAGCTTTTTTGTTACTACCATAGCCTGCGTTTTGTGGGGAGCAAACTTTAGTTTGTTCGCCACGCCCCACTGCTGAACATGGGAGAGAGCGGCATTGGCTTTCTCCGAGACCTCTAGGGCAGTGCTCCCTTCTATTATCAGTACGATATCATCTGCGAAAGCCTGACAGTAGACGTTTTGTTCGGTGAGGTCGACTAGCAGGGGGTCCAGTATCAAGTTCCAGAACAAGGGGCCTCCAATCGAACCTTGGACGCATCCCTTGTTCGTTGACTTGCTGAACTCTTCCCCTGCGTACCTCACCGTTACCCTTCGATCTTCCAGGTAACTGTCTACAAGCTTCCGCAGATTCACCGGGCACCCCTTTTCTTTCAACTGCACCACTATTTTTGGCCACCATGCATTGTCGAAGGTCCCCTCTATGTCCAGCGAGATCAGGGTTATAATCTTCTTCTCACCCAGATTATGTCTGATCCGC
The DNA here is from genome assembly GCA_950108535.1 of Agriphila straminella. Taxonomy (NCBI): domain Eukaryota; kingdom Metazoa; phylum Arthropoda; class Insecta; order Lepidoptera; family Crambidae; genus Agriphila; species Agriphila straminella. The sequence continues at coordinate 442,892 of OX467303.1, read as the reverse complement.
TGGAGCATATCATAGAGGGAGTCCTCGGTACTACGCTGCGGCACGAACCCGTACTGGCATGGGTTTAACTTAGGGAGCACGTACCACTTAATTCTTTTCACCAGCATCTTCTCTAAGATTTTTCCTAACACTGCTAGGAGCCCTATCGGTCGATACGACTTGGGTTGAGTATAGTCTGTCTTGCCGGGTTTTCTAAGGAGGATTATTGTGGCTTCCTTCCAGGGCTTCGGGAAGTGGGAGAGCTCGAGGCACTTGTTGTAGATTGCCAAGGCTATGTCCGTCCGTGCTGTTATGGCTGCCGCGCATATGTCGGCAGTAAAGCCATCACTACCCGGGGCCTTCTTGGGATTAAATGAGGTCACTGCGTGGATGAGTTCAGCCTCCACAAACGGAGGGTCCTGAATGTCATTTTCATTACCCTCGTTTGCTTTGGCTGCTCTCCTCCTTGTCTCCTTGTGACTCTCATTTTCTCCCAAGTCGGTGTCTTCCGGGTAGAAGCTTTCCGCCATTATGCGCACGGACTCCTTCGGGCTGGTGGCGTTGCCGTCCTTGACAATGGGCAAGTCCTCGTAGTTGGCCGTTGTTCTGCCGATTACTCTGTAGATGCCCTCCCACATTGTTTCCCTTTCCTGCTTGCCACAGAATTCTTTCCAACTATTAATTCTTGTTTTGTCCATTTCCTCCTCTAGGTCCCTTTTTGCTGTAAGGTATTGCTCGACAGTCCATGATTTCCGGTTTGGCGCTGCACATCTTATTCTCTTCTTCTTTCTTATCATTTCTTTTTTCTTCTCCTCTAACTCCTCGGTCCACCACGCCACTTTTATCTCATGTTTTGGTTTCTTTTCTTTAATATGTTTCTTACAAGCTTCTTCTATTACTTTATTGTATTTATTAATTAATTCTTCTAAGTCTTCTTTGTCATTAATTCTCTCTATTGTATCTATATCTATATTTTCTAATTCAAGTAAACTTTTGATTTCTTCTTTAAAGTCGAGCCAGCTTGTTTTCTTTGTATTATATTTTCTTGTTGTTCTCTTATTATTATTAACTTTTCCTACCTTACCTAATTCTATTTCAAATAAAATGGCGTTGTGGTCCGAGGTAGTCAATGTCTCGTCTACTCTCTAGTTATGTATCACGTCTATCATGTCTGCCGAGCAACACGTCACGTCGACAGAGCTTTTATATTGTTTTCCACCCCTCCATGTACAAAATGTTGGGGTGTCTCCTACATTTACCACACTCAAACCCATGTCGTGTATTTCTCCAATCATGAATTCTCCTCTTTCGTTCGTTTTTATACTACCCCACCACTCACTCCAAGCGTTTGCGTCTCCTCCTATTACTATTTTCTTAACCTCCAGCTCTATTTCTTCCTTGATTCTCTTCAGATGCCGTATGTAGGGTTCAATATCCTGGTCTGGCTCAAAGTAATAGGAGACCACTCCGATTTTCCACCCAGGCGTGTGTAGTACCACTGCCACGATGTTGGTTGTCGTGAGGTTGGGAAATTGAACCACCGCTATACTTGGGTTAAAAATCACCACCGCGGCCTTGTTCACTTTCCCAACCTCTTGAGCTGCCTGGATTATCCGGATTCCTGAGTGGTCTCCCATTACTCCCCTGTTCCCCACGTACGGCTCCTGAACGAGTGCGAAGCTTGTTTTCTTCTTCCCTGCTTCGTGTATTAATTCGCTTGTAGCATTTTTGCTTCGCTGGAGTATTACTAATTGATTTTCTTTATTTATTGCCGAAACCGAGCCTTTAGCAATACGCTACCTTTGCGCGGGCTAACCTATCCCATTTCGTCCTTATGGGACACACTGTGTTAAAGGTGTTGTGTCTTGTGTCCGATAAGTTAGCTCGCTTGCAGTTAAGGCAGCAGGGGGGACTTACTTTTTCAGTGCAATTGGTGTAAAGGTGGTTTCCCCCGCAGTGGCTGCAGCTGTCCAGCTTCTCCTGACAGACCCGCTTGATGTGGCCGTAGCCCAAGCAGCGGGAGCACTGGAAAATTTACCCGATTAGGGTAAATAAAACCAAAATGGCCGCCAATCGGGTAAATTCTTAGTTTAAGCCCTAGGCCGCTGGTGTTTGGGCTTTCTGGTTGTCCAAGGAGGAGTCCTAGGCAAATATGGACCCTCCAGCCCCCTATTTTAATACCCTAAAGCACAGAGTTAAAATATAAGTTAAAAATCTAAATATCTCCCGCAATTCTGGTCCTAAAAATAAAAACTAAAAACCTAAAAATAGAGCTAACAGTACACAACAATACACCAAAAACAGATTTAAAATATCTCTAAAAATGAAAGTACAAATTAAGGGGGAAGTTTCCACCCCTAACTTCAAAAAATTATTACTCGGGAATTATTCAACCGATTTTGAAAATTTAAATTTTGTAAGGTAGGGCCTAATGAGTGCTAAATATATAAAATTTTGGAAAAATTAAAGTATTATAAAAATTTTGAGTTATAACTTTTTGAAATTTCAAAATAAAATAACTTAGCTTATATGTGGCCGACGATCGAGTCGGGTGACAGGTTATGTTGTTTTTATTTGATATTTCAGCGGATTTAACCGCTAAAAATCAGCAAGTTACACCGTTGTGTAGGGGGCGCTGCTGCGCACACGCTGATATCTTCAAATCCCACGCGTCTCTACAAATGAGGACGCAGTGGGCGAAAAACTGGTCGATTTTTGCACCTTTTTCACAAAACTTTCACTATTTCACTAATAACTTCGTGAACTTCACTCGGATTTTTGCACTCGATACACCACCGGATGCGCCTCGTCAGCGCGCAACTTTTGATATATCGCACGCCTCGATACGGTTAGAAAAACCCACTTTTTCCAATTTTTAACTGCGGAGCGCACGTGGTTTTGCTGCTAACTCTTCGGCGGTCGGAGCCAGGGGCTTTTCACTTAGTACTTGACTCACTACAAGGGAGCGCGGCCTAAGATTTTAGTTGCGGATTTATTTGATAGATGGCGCTCATTTTTCGTTTGTCAAACAGTCGAGAGATGTCGCTATCCCGTGCTGAATCGCGGTATCGTGTGTCTTTCACAGTTTTATATAGTCAAAGCTGATTAGCTATAAAGTAAATTATTTAAATTTATTTCATGACATAGCGGTTAACTCCCAAAAAAATTACAAGACAAGATTTATAGAAACCTACTAGTACCTATATTATAATATCGTGCACTTTTTGTCACATTTCGTTAGATGGCGTTGATCATTAGGTCTGACTGATAACTCTATCTCTAGTATAATAATGTACTCTATGGTCGGAGCCAGAATGGGTTAGGTTAGGTTAGGTTTTTTTTTTTTTTTTTAATTCACTTCTCCCCAGACGCGAGGTCCAGGCCTTTTTATATCTAGGTTCTCATTCATACTTGTTCTCGCTTGGCATGCCTCTCGTACTTTCATTCCGCATACGAGTCTTTCTGGCATTCGTCCACATTCATTCAATTACGGTTGGGATTACCGTCTATCTATTTTTCCTACTTTAATTTTTATTTCTTTATTTACATCTGGGGTAAATAAGTTCACACACATTTTGTACAGTTTTTGTTACAATTTTCTTGTTTCTTAGTCGCTATTATTTAATTACTATCTTAACTACATATTTTCTACTACTAGTATACAATATTGTTCTATTATTACCATACTGTAAGTTACATTTTTATGCTTTGTTATACTTTTCTACTTATCTATTATTACTTTATATTGTTTATTTTAACAATATTTTATAATCTATTTAATCTATTACTTATTTCCAAGATATTACAAACATTTACATTAATTACGTGTCCACTAGTTCTTTATCAAACTATTTGTTCGGTTTTCGACAAGATTTATGAAGAAAGTACAATCGTGGTTCATGTATGTAATAAAAGGAAAACACAGCCATGGATAGACAAGTACCTTTACCGAATGTTATTACACAGAGATAAGTTATTTAGGGCTTGGAAAGGCTCACCTAGCTGCATGAATAAACGGTTAGAATATACGAAGTTACGGAACAAAGTGAATAAACTAGTGAACGAAGCGAGAAATAAGTATAGGCGTGCTGAAATACAAAAGTGTAGTGGTGATTATAGGAAGATCTGGCGTCTTATTAACTACTGGATAGGAAGGTCGAAAGAAAGCTTGGACATGGTAATTTCTAAATATCTAGGTAAGCAATATAGTGCACTAATGATTTGTAATAATTTTACTAAGACGTTCACTAAAGAAATACAGAATATTAAACACAAGTGTGATCTAAAGTTTTTGGATCGGAATACATATGTTAAAGAAAGTAATTTAAGTTTTAGATTTCAAAAAATTAGCTCTCTCGATGTATTAAAAATTATTAATAAATTTTCGTGTGAAAAGGCGCCTGGTCTCGATAAAATTAGGGTCAGTGATCTAAAGCACATAAAAAATAAATTAAGCCCTATCTTAGCCAAATTTATCAATTTATGTCTGGAGACAGGATTATACCCCGAAAAATTAAAACACGCAATAATACGTCCCATTTATAAATCTGGTAGCCATCTAGACTTCACTAACTACAGACCGATAGCCATACTGTCTATTATAGATAAAATTGTAGAAAAGTTAATTATAGGGCAGATTAGTAATTTTTTAGAGCACAATAATATTTTATCCACATTTCAACATGGTTTTAGAAAGGGGCGCAGCACGGTCACAGCGCTGACTCGGTTCGCCGACTATGTCAACGGAAGTCTCGACTCAGGAAAACAGGTAATCGCGCTTTTTATTGATTATAAAAAAGCGTTTGATACGCTTGATCATAATTTACTCTTACAGGCGATGTCAGAGTGTGGAATTCGAGGGCCAACAAACGATTGGTTCCGAAACTATTTAAATAACCGAAAAATTTGTACTGTAGTAAATAGTGTAGTAGGGGACGAGGCTTCGGTTGACTTAGGCGTGCCGACCGGGTCGGTGTTCGGGCCAGTTGGCTACATACTCCATGTCAATAGTGTGTGTAACGTTGTGCGTAGCTGCCGGGCGTATATGTATGCAGATGATATGTGCTTGTTATATGCATCAAAAGATATTCGCGAAATTCAAAAATGCATACAAGAGGATTTTGAAAACATAACTAAATGGGCACACGATAATGGGATTATAATAAATTTAGGTAAAACAAAATGCATGCATATACACTCGGCCTACAATCAGCGAGCTAAGGCTGTTGATCAGAAGGATCTGGCAGTGATAGGACACTCATATGAATGTCTGCACAACAACAAAAATAATTGTGTTTGTAAACCACTTGAATATGTACAAAGATATAAATACTTAGGCTTGACAGTAGATACAACATTTTGTTGGAAAGCCCACATTTGTGAGCTTAATAATAAACTTAGAGCATTATTAGGGAGATTTTATCATCTCAATAGAATACTCAGTAAACGCACATTGTTTGTGGTGTACTATTCCTTAGTTGATTCTTTAATTAATTATGGATTAAGTATATACGGACGCACTTTTGCGACATACATTAATGGAATAAGGAATATACAGCTAAGAATAATAAAAAAATATCTTGTTAATAAAAAAACTAAAAAAATGTGTAACAAAGATTATGATCAGCTATTCAAAATGTGTAAAATTTTGCCTGTAGACAAGAAAGTAAAGTTTCTCATTGCACTAGAAAACTATTTTTGTGATGATTTTAAAACAAAAAGAGTGTACAACCATAACACCAGGAGAGCAAATGATGGCATTCTGGTGCAACCTCGTTCTAAGAATTATTATGGTGAAAGAACATCAATGTATATGGTACCGAAAATATTTAATAAGTACAATCTATTAAGACAAATTCCAGCTTTGAGTAAAAATGTGTTAAAAACTAGATTCAAAAATTCTCTTTTGGACGAAGTAACAAAATAATTTTATTTTATTTATGTTGTAAATTAATCCTTATTTATATAATTACACCTAAAAGTAACTTGCATGTTTTTTGAGGTAGGTATGTGTGATGAATTGTTAAAGAGCGCACATCCCGCCAACAAACTGTATTCACAGTTTGGCAGGAAATTATATATGTGAATATCTGTAACATACCTTGTGATAAATAAATAAAAAAAAAAAAAAAAAAAAAATTATTACATATTATATACTTTTTGATTTCTATCAGATTGTTACAATTTTTTCTTTTACTAACAAATTAAAAGACCCATTTTACAATGTACATATTGTTTTCTTTAATCTTGTTCCGACGAAATTTAGTTACAATTTTAATTTCCAGATTTGATTTTACATTCTATTGCAATTCTTGCTTACGACAATGTATACATATTTGTCATATTCTATATCTAATTTTGATAAACATTTATATTAAAATACAGTTTTCTTACTTATTACTTCTAGTTTATTATATTACTTACTACACATTCTATCGGGTTTTTATTTAATTTCTTAATTACTAGGGCAGTTGTATATATATTCAACAGATATATATTTCTATCCCTTTTCTTAAACCTTATTATTATTTCTTATCTTATATATGTGGACTTGCTCTACATCATCCTATTTATTGTTTTCTAATTTTTACTTTGAATTTTTTACTATTTTCCTAATATTTTATCTAGTATTGACTGTGGAATTTTATATTTTACGCAAATTTATAAGGAATATATATTTGTTTGTTTGTAAAAATTTTGATTTTATTGTATACTATTTAAACGGTATATTTTCAAAATATACTATTTTAATTTTTATGCTTTTAATGTATTATCATGACTACACTTTTAAATCTCAGATTTAGTTGTGTTATGTTTAATTGTTATGGTGTTACGTAGAGTGCCCTAATTTGTGTAGTACGCTGTTGTTGATCTAGCAAGGTAGTCCCACTTACTGCGAATCGAACATTCCTCGCTGTAAGCATTGTGGTTTGCATTTTTCAGCCCGGCTTGTGTGCAATTGCAGCACTCCGGAGGAGATGCGGAGATCCAAAGTTCACATTTGGCCCGCAAATGTGGTCCTCCGCAGTGGCTGCACTTGTCCACATCCTGTGTACAGTATTTCCTGCCGTGGCCGTACGCCAAACAGCGGGAGCATTGGATGAGTGGAGACTGGTCCTCCACCCTGACCCTCTGGAGATCAATGTGGAGGGCACCAGCCTCCACCATCCTGTGCCAGACGGCGGGACTGACCTGCATGATTATGTGTGCTGTTTGTGGATTTCTTGTTCTCTTTTTGTATTTTATTTTCATTCTTATTTCTTCTCCCGTCAGATTACCAAAAATATTTTCGTTTTGCCGGAGCACTGCTGCAACGATGGTTTCATCGTCATCCAGCAGCACGTCCTTGGCAATCACCAGTGGGTCTTTATTGGCTATGTGTGTGACTTTTAATTCCTTATCCTTTTTTACTATCCTTTCAATTACCTGGTTTAAGTCCTCTTTGGTTCGGCATCCTAAGATCACTTTTTGATTCTTAGCCTTCCTGATCTTTTCCACTTTAATGCCCTCCGTTTTGGCGTCGACCGCACGCTTTACTCGCGCGAGGACCTCCCCGCTAGTTTTCGTAGCGTCCTCGGAGGTCACTGCAATCGAGTGGAGCGCCGGTGTCAGTTTGAATTTGGGAGTCGAGGCGACAGCGGCATACGTTGGTTTGGTGCCAGAGGTCGCTGCCTTCGGCTGAAGGTCTGCCTGCTCGATTCGAGTTTGGACTGTCTCTACCACGTGTCTAATTACCTGCTGTTCTTCCTTTGCGCTTTCTATCATTTCTTCTAACTTTTCCAACTTATCGGCAATTGGCTCTTCATAGTCTTCGCCATCCACACATCCCAACCGTTTCCTGATGTCATCAACGTTTAGCCTCACTACCTCTTGATCCTTTAAAAAATCGTCCCATCTATCTTCCATTTCATCTAGGTTCAAATTCTTCACTTCATGTTCTACTTCTTTGAGTTTATTTCCAACTGCACCAGCGGCAACGTTCAAGTCCGTAATGGCCGATCCCAAGATCTCACTGAGATCTTTGTGGGCTTCGCATACGTTCTTGTTGATCGTTGTCAGTACAGCATCCAGGGAGTTCAGTTTTTCGAGGTGCCTTTTGTCATCATAGGCGATATCGCCTAGGCTCCCCTCGATTTTCTCCAATTTTTCACTTAATTTTCCCACCTCAGGTGCGTTGCTGGTGAACGCAGTGACGACGCCTTCTAAGATGACATTTTGGTCTTGCGTGCATTTAAGCGCCTCTAGGTGACATTTTGAAACCAGTAATTTAATCTGGTTCAACTGCTCCTTCAGCTCAATCGTGTCACTTGTTACCGCTTCGGGTTTTCCAGTGCTGGGTGAGGTTGCTGGTGCAGCCTGTGTGGTCCCTCCCATCTGTTCAAAACGTTTTGCCAGTTCGAAAAGGGTTAGCATTTGAGCGTCTGACAGGTCCTCTAGATGTTGCTTTATGTCCCGTCTCATACCGATAAATTCGCCGACCTTGTCCGGTATGCCCTGTATAGCGATCATGCTCTGGGTGAGGATCTCCTCTACTGTGCATTTCGCTAGCTCTGGCCTAATGGTACCCCTTTCGTACTGGTTCCACAGTTTTACTGATCTCCGCTTTGCATCGCGCCCTTGGACAAATGAAATGCCCACGTTTGTGTGAGATGTTTGGGCTGTTGCGGGGCCAGTTAGACTGGCTCTTGGTGAGGTGCTAGGGCGCTGGCTAGCTTTAGGTCTGCCAACTGGAGTATGCACAAAGGCCATCTTTACCAACAAAGTGTCAAAAGAACGGGGGGGAGAGAAGTTCGTCCGAGTGTAAATGTGTAAATAAAAGTGTAAAGTGTGTAAATATTAGGGTAGTTCTTCGGAAAAGTGTTCTCCGTGTAATTTCCACAGCATTTTTGAAATCACTAAATTAAAGTGAATTACACAAAAAAATAGAAAGCTTATGCAAATTCAAACATTATATCAAAATTCGCCACGTAGCGAATGCATACTTTTGCTAAAAAAAATATAGAAAATTTGCGATCCATGGAAATTACAGTAAAGACCACGGAAATTACCCAGCAGATAAAATTTTGCTCAAAATCATGTCAGATATGAAATTAAAGCTCAAATAAAAGTTAGCTGGGGTAGTATTAAGAACTACATTGTATTATAATTATATTTAACAAAAATAGTAGATAAATAAAAAAAAACTTACAAAGGAACTCAATGTAGAAACATGAAGGTAATAAATAATAATGTTATTAATTAATAAATTTCTTTTAGAGTATATTATTGATTGCATATTATGGATGAGCATCATAATAATAAAAATAACAAATATTTGGTAAAAAGTATCAACAATCTGTACGACCTAGGTCAATACTCGTTTACTAAAGACTAGTTTTCACTAATTATGTATGGTCTTCAAACAATAACGCTGACTAAGTTTACCAACCTGCTCTGTATAACGATACAAGTTCTAATGCAGATCAGTTGGACTGCAAGTCCCGGGCACAGACTCCTAGCCCGGCAGAAGTACATACTTCCCTTTTCGCTGAATATACGACGTGACCTGCCGTCCTCAACAATGGTGACCTGACCACCGACACTGGACAGCAGCAAGGTATACCACCCCTCATGAATGAAGATTGGAGTTAGCTTTCTAGGTCTGCAATCAAATGCAACTAAGCCCTGCAGCAGCAACTCGGCAACTGGCGGACGACGGTAACACGGCAGCCCACAGCCAGGTGATAATGCGACCTACACCCGTGTGGCAGTTCTGCATACGAAGCCATACCGCCCATAGAGTAGAGTAACCACCAGCACATATCGTCATATCGGGAGACTGGAGTGTCTTATTTCAATCAAAAGCAAAGCCACTTGCTTTGCTTTTGATTTTATTTTTTGAGTAACGAAGAAATTAATACAGGATCGACGAAAGCCAAGCTCACCCGACACTTTACCAAAGATATCCAGGACGCCAGCCTGAGAATAGTATGGCCCTCAAACAGCTAAAAATCAACAAGGTGGCGGGTGACGATGGAATCACTAGAGAACTTCTGAAAGCTGACGGAAAGCCGATACTCAGAGTTTTCTAGAAGCTTTAGGAACAGTGTACTCAAATTATCCAGACTAGGACAGACAAACCTAGGACAGGACAAACCTAGGACAAACCTAGGACAAACCTAGGACAGACAGTCCTAGTAAAGTGAGTCCAATTTCGAGGAAGAGATCTCTCGTCAGATCCAACTCAAAGCTTCGAAAATTGTTTGCGTCCAACTTACTTCAGTGTCTCAAAAAGACAGTGTGTGTGTTGTTGCCAACTTGCCTTGTTTGGCGACAGAAATGAAGAGATCCGTAGAAGAACTTAAGTAACCGACATCACTTGAAGAATTGCACAGCTGAAGAGTAACCGACATCACTTCAAGGATTGCACAGCTGAAGTGGCAGTGGGCGGACATAGCGAGACAAACCGGTGGCTCTGGAATAGTGATCGCGCACCGGATGCCCCCACCCCCTGACAAAGTAGTCCGACGATCTGGTAAAGGTCGGAGGAAGCTGCTGGATGTGGGCAGGACAGGGCCAATCGTTGTGGAGAACCTTGGGGAAGGCCTACACCCAACAGTAAGTGTCGAGCGGCTGATATAATAAAACAAAAATAAAACAAAGTAATTTCCATGGGCTTTATGTAATTTCCATGGTGTTTTATACATGGAAATTACGCCATGGAAATTACCAAAAAGCATTAATTTTGAAATTTATCGGCATTGAAAAGATATAACCTGCTACTTTGTTACTGGTTAAGTACATTTGGGAGTAAGGTATTGCACCTCAGAACCCGTTTACAAAAAATAGCAGAATTATATTGCAAAAATGTGACATGGAAATACATTAGAAATGAAAACCAAAATTTTTAAAATCGTAGAACTTAGTCTTGCACCAAAAGCGTGGGAAACAGCAACACAGCCATCTTACCTGTCAGTAGCGGTGTAACTGTCGATTCGAAAACATCAATCACTATTTGTCTGTGCCTAGCCAGTCCAGAGCAATGGCCTTCGCAAGAGGGCGCAGTGAAAAAGTAGCTAGGCGTGTGACATACTTACTTAGGTCCATAAAATCAAAAGTTTCCCTCCGATAGGATTTAAAATTTGATCAGTATATAACGTGATATGTCTATTTTAAATGTGTGTACAAAACTGATTAAAAACGTGGGTGATTTCAAAAATATCCGCGATTTCTCATAAGCCGGCGCCCGTGTGACACGTAAAAACGTGCAAAATAACCCCGTTTTTGAGGTGTTGAGGGTGAGTTACTCCGATCTACGTAGTTTTTAACCAGTGAAATCTATATGACACGATGCTTAATGAAATGTAGAAACGATGTAATATTAGTTTTAATCATAATTATTTGTTTTTATAGGAGATATGAGTCTGTGACACTCAAAAATTGCTCTCCCAAGAACTACCCATTAATGGTTTATATAAAATATATAACTGTCTTAGATAAAGCGGCCTGCGCAGTCTAACTTAGTCCGATAAAACAAGTTTTTAAAGAGAAATTTTTCTAAAATGTCAAAAAGTGTATTTTACTTTATAGAGTCACAAAAGTGATTCTACGTCTCTACTTTTTCGCAAGGTCAGCAGTCGCGCCCGCCTGGGAGCGCCCGTTCGGGAGCAGTTGCGCCCGTTCGGGAGCGGTTGCGCCCGCTTGGGCGTGGTTGCGCCCGCTTGGGCGCGGTTGCGCCCGCTTGGGCGTGGTTGCGCCCGCTCGGGCGTGGTTGCGCCCGCTCGGGCGTAGTTGCGCCCGCTCGGGCGTAGTTGCGCCCGCTCGGGCGTAGTTGCGCCCGTTCGGGAGTGCTCGCGCCCGGTCGGGAGTAGTCGCGCCCGCCTGGGAGCGCCCGTTCGGGAGCGGTTGCGCCCACTTGGGCGTAGTTGCGCCCGCTTGGGCGTGGTTGCGCCCGCTTGGGCGTAGTTGCGCCCGTTCGGGAGTGCTCGCGCCCGGTCGGGAGTAGTCGCGCCCGTTTAGAGCTCTTGTAACACGTCCGCTCGCTAGGACGGTCGGAGCACGACTGGGTTAGGTTAGGTTAGGTTTTTTTTTTTTTTTTTTTTTTATAAAGTTATAGAATTTATCTTTTCTTTATTACATAGTCAGTGCTTACGGTGTACACTTCATATGTAATACGATTTATTGTGTTTATGGGTTTTACATGAGTTTTATTTTTAGTATGTATGAGTTAGTTATTTAAGTATTGTTAAAGTTTTTTAAAGAGTTTATTATGTATGTTATATATTTTATAAATGCTTCTGAAGAGGTATTTTTTGTAATAATTTGTTTGAAGTCGAACGGATCTTTGATGTTATTGGTCGCTATGAGGTATGTGTTTCTATACGAAGAGAAGCGGGGGCAATGTTTGAAGAGGTGGTTGAGTGACTGTATGGACGTAGAATCACAGGGGCAGAATGGGTTATCAGTTATATGGAAACGGTGAAGGTATTCTTTATGATATCCATGGTTGGTTATAAATTGAGTTACAGCAAATTTAGGTGGTATCACTTGAAGAAAGTCTTGGAGCTCGTCGAGAGAAGAGAAAATAGTTTTAGTGTATGAGCAGGTTTGATACAGTTCTTTAGCTGCATTTGCAGAAAGAAGTGAAGTTTGATATTTTATGTGTGAGATTGGTACGTGAGAGTAGTCAAGAGCTTTATGCAGGTTAGCGGCATGTTTAGCAGCTAGGTCAGCAGCCTCGTTGCCAGCGAAGCCGACGTGACCTTTGACCCAGATAAATTCCACGTGCGTGTTTATTTCTTTTAGTTTTATAAGGTGTTGATGTATTTGAGCTGCTAATGGATGAGTGGTATTAGGGTTTTGTAATGCTGTAAGGGATGATTTACTATCTGAAAGTATAATAGCTTTAAGTGGGGTTTCAGTGGTTAACCATTTGCAGGCTCGTTCGATGGCAAGCAGTTCGGCCTGGTAGACCGAACAGCATTTGTAGAGCTTGAACTTTTTAGTGGTGATGGTGCCGTTCGGTTTATGGGCAACAAATGCAGCTCCGACTTTATTGTCATGTTTGCTTCCATCGGTATAAATATGATAGGTATTCTCGTCTGTTGTTTCGTCGAGTTCGTCAGGATTTGATAATTCAGTGAATGATATTCCAGTTCTAAGTGATGGGTGGGGTAGGCAAGATGTGGGAGTGTATGTTTCAATGGGGACTTGGGTTGGTAGGAAACGGGATGTTTGGGTGAGTTTGGTGGATTCTATATTAGCTATTGCTTCTAATTTGTTTGGTAGTGGGGTGAGTTGAGCAATGGATATAGCGGCTGGTGTGCTTGTGGTTCGGAACCCCTGTATAATCTTTATGGCGACTAGTCTTTGGAACGAGAGCAGACGTTTTCGGACCAATTTGTAGCTCAGAGCTTTGGACCAAACTCCAGCAGCATAAGAAATAATAGGCTCTAGGACTTGTAAATAAATGGTTCTTATATTTTCTGGATGTATTCCCCATGTTGATCGAGTGAAAATGATGAGTTTATTGAGAAGTAATTTGGCTTTGTCGAGGGTGTAATTGACGTGTTTAATGAATTTCAAATTTTTATCAATTATTATTCCGAGGTATTTTATTTGGTCAGAGAAGGTGAGTCGTTTGTTGTTCATAACTAATCTACAGTCGGCAGCATACGGTGAAAAGTAAATGGCTTGCGTCTTTTCAGGACCAAATTCCAGTTTTACAGAATTGCCCCAATCGGTGATGGTTTTCAAGCAAGTGTTTATTTTATTCTGTAAAATGAGTGTGTTTCTTGCATGGCAGATGAGAAGAATATCATCGGCATAGGCTTGTATGTGGCAGTCTGATGGTAATTCCAGTTCCAGGAGTTCGTCAAGGAGTAGATTCCAGAGTATGGGGCCACATACAGAGCCTTGTATGCAGCCTCTAGAGAGTTCTTTGGAGGCTTTACAGTTGGTGAAGCGAATTTCAACGGTGCGGTCTTTTATATAGTTTAATAAAATGTTGTATAAATTTTTAGGACAGTTTATATGGTTAAGACGTTTAAATATGGCTGGCCACCATGCTCGATCGAAAGCGGATTTGATGTCCAGCGATACGGCGATGACCTGCTGTCTTTTGGTTTTGGCATTTTTTATTACGCGCAGTGCGTCGTGGATTGCGTTGATGGTGGACGTTTGTGACTTAAATCCGTATTGTTTTTTGGAGTCCAGTTTGTTTTTAGACATAAAGTGACTGCAGGCTTACGCAACAGCACAATTTGACGACCGTCGTGATCGTGATCGTAAAACAGTGTAAGATATAGTCAGCGAGTCAAGCTTTCTATCGGCGTTTTTCGTTGCTCTATCTAGCAACTAAGAACTTATACCGCGAATTTTTATTTCACTATGAATAACTGACACCGCCTGTCAAATTGGTACGCAAAGGCACATTCGCAAAGTAAAGATAACGACGAACGACCACATAGACTTTTTGTCTTTGCATCGCAAAAGTGACAATTTGGTGTCAACCAGGTGCAAATGTCAGCTTCAAACAAGTTTTGAAAATTATTATTTAAGTAAAGTTTGTTGTTTCAGCTCGAAAATTTATGAGAATGATTTGTGATTAAAGCGCTTACAAATGCAGAGACAGGAAAAAACAATTTATTAATAAAAAAGTATCAATTAATATAGATACAAAAGATTTATGATCCAAAGCGGCATACCTACGTATAATTTATCAATTAAATCGCATAATCCTACGAAAAAGTGATTTTAATAGCGCCGAAGAAGAAACTCTTGTAAAATGTATACCAAAAATCTTGTATAAGTACAATACAAGGTATTGAAGAGGTACATTGTGAAATTTTTTGAAAGAAAGTAGTTTATATCGATTATTTTTGTATTACATGAATAAAACGTTTCATTACAAATCTGTGTGGTATAATTTGCTGGGATAGTACTTAGGTATGTTATTTAGTATTGTATAAAAACATTGAGAATCCTAAATCTCAAATTTAAAAATAAAAAAGGTATGACAGCTCGGCTGCCCTAAACCAAATTATCTTAGATACCTACTTGTATCTTATTCCAGACATATTTTACAGGACAGCTTGAGATATTCTGAACACTAAAATGTTAAAATAAGAATCGCATATTGCAGAAAGGGCATAAGTCAACTTAATGTTATAAAAACAAAAAACCGACTTCAAAAACCTACCTATAAAAACCAAGAAATAATATATAAAAATACGTCTATTGAAGTCGGGTGGGGCTGGAGTACAAATTACTTTTTTTTATTCTAAAAGCCCCACCCGACTTCAATAGACCTATTTTTATTATTACGAATATTATTTCTTGGTTTTTATAGGTAGGTTTTTTGAAGTCGGTTTTTTGTTTTTTTAAAACAATTTTTTATTTTTTTATTTTTAGTGTAGGTATCTTGTAGGTAAGGTATATTATATATGTAGAAAAATCGGCTCAGCCAAACGTAAGATAATCGCGGAGAAACATACTTAAATACGGGTCAAACTGAGAACCTCCTTTTTTAAGTCGGTTAAAAAACTACACTTAAAATATCCCTCTTCCAACAAAAAAATAATTATTTTATTCAGTTCATAAACAAAGAAGTAATACGACCAATCATCGAGGTAATTCACACAAAATCATACTATTTTCGTTCTTTGTTCAAAATTACTTGAAAAGTACTGAACCGATTTCCAAATTTCAAAAAATGGGACCAACTTGGGAGTGTACCTAATGTAATAACGTTTGAAGCATTTCAATCGGTCCAGCCGTCTTCATAGAACCTCCTCCTTTTTTGGAAGTCGGTTAAAAAACAACAAAGTTTGTTTTTATAACAAAATATAAAAACAAACTTTGTTAAACGGAACGTACCATAACCATAGCCGAACTGAATCATAATACATAGGTACAGTGTGTGTTAATACAGTCCATCAAAATTTGTTATTATAAAATTAAAAAGTTTTTACTTAATTCTCTAAAGTAAATTTAAATGGACTAAGGTCCTTTCTGCAATATGCGATTATTGGTAAAAGGGCGAACGGTGACAAAATATGCCTATTATTAGTATTATAATATTATCTGTGCTATTATAGAGGTAATAAAGTTCTCTAGGTATCTATTATGTAGGTACCCATAATGTTGATAATTCCTGTTTGTCAAAATTCAAAATTCCCTATTAAAACCCCCAAGTTATTAATGAATACCATACATTAAGGTGGCACCCTGAGCGAAAGTGGCGCCGCCGTGGTGAATTTTATTTCATATTATAATTCTAATACACGATTTTAATAATGTTTTACGTGGAATTTTTAGGGCCCACAGTCTAGTAATTTTAGAGGGTATGATTAACTGCTTAAATTGCTAAAAGTGGCCGTTTTTTACATATCTGCTATCTACTTCGCGAATGACCATGAGGGAATGTAGTGATACCTTCTAAAAATACTAGAACATGGGTCCTAAAGCTTCCACGTTAAACATTATTTAAATCTTTTTCTACTAATAACTTAATAAATAAAAACTTCTGAGGGCGCCATTTTCGGTGGGGTAGCCACCTTAAGGGAAAAGTACGAAATGAACTGCAAAATTCCCTAATTAATTAATAAAAACCCCCAAGTCATGAATGAATACCATACATTGAGGGAAAAATACGCAATAAGGGTCACATTTTGACGATAACTACAAGGTTTTGGATAGTGGTATTTATAATCTGTGGAATTCGTGATCTTTTACGAAATCGTCGTCAAAATTGTGCATTTGCGTAAGCACTTGCGACTGACCACTCCCACATGTTGTCTATGACGGAGGAGGCCACGAAGATTTAAGTAGACATACACGCTACGACATTTTTCAGAATCTTATGAATGTCTCTATATTTAATGTAATATGGTTCCTTTGATTTAAAACAATATTTGCATTGTTTCGGCTTAAAGATTAAAGTTTACGACAATCCATTTGGTTGTAGCTCTTTATGTCGTTGCGTGAATGGTGTGTTTTGTCTTGGCTATGTCATAACCATAGAGTTAGAGAATTCTTGTAAGTCAAAAATATAGGGTGACTATGAAAAATACGATACTTTAAATTTTAAGCGAGTATTAATTTTTTATAAGAAGTATCGAATGGAAAGTTTTCCTACACATTTTAATTAAAATGTGTAAAACGACTTATATACCTATAACACTTATTTTTTCAGATTATATAGAGTATTTCGTAATTTGTTAGCTCAAAAACACTTTATAGGTATTGCGATATACTTAGTGAGAAATAAATATTGAACGCAAAGAGGAGAACATTTTTGATCTTTATGCAAATTATACGAAAAGAAAAATAGCCGAGGACCTATTTTCAAAGACTAATAAATATAGGTACTCTGAGTGCCACTTACGTGGTTACCCTACATGAACCATAAACGAAACTATGATATTTTTTAGAACCACGCACACGGGCACTAGCATGTGAAATAACGATAGAAATAAAGAAATAACGACACTCATGTATTGTAAAGCCGTGGTCGTCGTTAACGTTGTAATGTCAAATTGACGATCACGAAACGATCGCGATGGTGCTGTTGCGTAAGCCTGCTGAGTCGGTTAGTGATTAATCTTTCTAGTAGTTTGCCTAGTACGTTAATGAGGCCAATTGGTCGGAGGGAAGTAAGGTTGGTATAATCAGGTTTGGAGGGTTTTGGTATTATTTTGGCGTATGCATGTTTCCAAACTTTGGGGAAATAATTTAATTGAAGGCAGCGGTTCATGAGGGGGGTGATTATATGCGGAAAATTTTCAGCAAATTTAGTGCAGATGTCTGAAGTTAGATGGTCTGTTCCGGGAGCTTTCCTCGGATTCATATGTCTTAGAGCTTCGATAATTTCGGTAAAGTTGAAAGGTGGCTCATCTTCAGATAGGTGGATAGGGTTGGTCATCTCAGCCCTAGTTTGCTTTTGTTCAGGGGTGGCGTCAGCATTGTCATTTGGGAAGAAATGGCTAAGTAGTGCATCAGCCGTTTGTTTAGGATCTTTAGTGTATGTTCCGTTTTGTAGTTTAAGGGTGCTAGGTGGTTGGGTCATGGGACGGGTTTTTATTATACGGTTGGTGACTGACCATACGTCTTCTTTGGTTTGTTTATTGCAGAACTCTTTGAATTGGGCTGTGGATTCTTTACAAAAAGCATCGGCATATTCTTTTCTGAGTTGGTTTTTTGTCTCTATAGCTTCTTCCATGGGTAGTCCGCGTTTACTTAGTTTGCATAGTTCGTGATGATTCTTTATGACTTTTTTCTTGATTTCGTCTATTTCATTAGTCCACCAAGGTGGTTTAATTTGTCTTTTTGATCTGATGCGGAATATTTCGTTGCAGGTGTTTTGTATGATTTGTGTGAGTTTGTTGATGTATGCTTCTAGTTCTGTTTCGTTGAGTTGACTAATGTTTGTTTCTAAAAGCTGAGAGGTAATGGATGCAATAAATGCTTCAGTTAATTCGTTGTTGTTGATATTGGCGGTGTTATATTTAAATGTAGATAAACCAAGATTTTTATCAATTAAAGGTGGTGAGGTGTGCAGGGAGAAATGGATGAGGGCATGTTCAGAGGATTTGCAGATGTCCGGGTCGACTGTCCAATCTGAGATTTGTGTCTGAGCGTCGTTAGTGGTTAAAGTGAGGTCAATAGTCGAGTGGCGTGGAGCTCCGTGAGTGATTGTGTAGAAGGTAGGTACTCCAGGGATGTTATGTAATTCCATGTTGTGTAATATGGTCATATCGTATACAGAATTTCCTCGAGGGTTGTTCTTTTTAGATCCCCATAGGGTATGCCATCCATTAAAATCTCCGCACACTACGTGGGAGGAGTTAGGGTGTTTTGAAAGGAAGAGTCCTAGTTTGTTTAATGTTGAGTGATCGTCAGTTTTAGGTTCTACATAAATTGAGGTTAAATATATATTCTTATTGTTAGTTTTATTGTTTAATCGGATAATACAGAGATTTGGCGTAGAGTATTCAGTCATACCTAGTACGGAGCAGCAATTTTCTTTTATGGCGATGGCGGACTTCACGGGTTCCGAAGATTGCGGGTCGGGGAACTGATAAATGGTGTAACCTGATATGCTATTTAGGACTTTAATATTGCTAGTATAAGGTTCGGAGATAAAAGCGATATCAGTGTTATTATCAGAGAGGAATTTTTTAACTTCATGTAAAGCATTTCTGCTGCGTCCAATATTTATTTGCGTGCAAGTGAATGTGCGTTTGGTTTGGTTTTTGTTTTTATTGGGATTATTTTGAGCCATAATCGATTCTTTCGGTCAATCGGATCTTATATGCGATCCTGACTGGGCAGTTGTTCCGAGTCGGCGTCCCAGACGTATTCTGGGTAGCGGCGGCTCGGTTCGGGCTCGGCCGGCGTCTCGGACGTTTCTGAGTAGCGGCGGTGCGGGTCGGAGTGTTGGGGGCCTTCTGTAGGCCCAGCGGTCCTTTGGACGTAGTATCGGGAGCGCCGTAACCCCGTACGTGGTGCGGGGCCGGAGGCCGCCACTTCAAGTGGGGGCTGCGTGGATGGACACCACTTTAAAAAACCAAGGGGAGCCTGTCCTCTTTAAAAGAGGCGAAACTTTAAAAACCATGAACATGGACAATTGTAAAGAGACATTACCCCAGGAGGGTACCAGCTGCTCCGCAGCTGGAGAATCCCTCCCGGGCACCTCGGTGCCCGGCTGCCCCTCGTATTCTGGGGGGGGCAACAATTGTTTTGAGGACAATCCAGCGTTGGGTCCGGGATTAAACTGCGCTGCTACTAAACCAATCGGCCGTTTTGGGTCGGATATGTCGGGGAAATCGACGGGTGTTCGCACCAGGTCGAATGAGCGAGTAGTCACACCGTGCAATGTACGGTTAGAACGACTGGAGATTTCTGCTTTCAAAAGAGCGGAAGTTGAGGAGAATACTGGAGGTGATGTGTTTCACGAAGCAGTGGAGGAAGATGAACAATCGCTCTCTAGCTGTAATGTTGACGAAAATAGTAGGAAACGTCCACTGAATACAACGTCTGAGTCTGAGACAGAACCAAGTCTCCCGTCCCCTAAAATTCATGCGACGGGTAGTGGTCGTGGTGGTCTTTCTCAATCAACGGATGGACAGGTTTTGTCGACGACGAGTCTCGATCGCGAAAGAGGTCGTCCCCCGACCACTGGGGAATATATGGGACTCACAAGGGCAAAGTCTCAGTTTGTTGTGGCGCGCCGGGAGGAGTTGATCCTGCAGGCCGAAGAAGACACCATTTCTATGGCACAAGCCGCGAGGGAGAACAGGGCCCGCCGCGGCATTGAGAGAATTATCAGAAATCCGCTGGACGCTGATGAAAAGGTTGCTGAAGTTCTAAAGCAGCAGGTGAAGGAGGAAATTGGCGTCATCCTCCATGTGGCTGAGCACTCTAGGAACCTCAAAGGAACTTTCCAGCGGTCACTGAAGGATGCGTCAGTCTCAATTTTTGAGGTCGTGGATGCTCTTGCCAAGCGCACAGCTAGCGAGGAGACGGTGAAAATGCAGGCCCTGTGTGCTCGCCAGCAAGCGGAGCTTGACATACTAAAGAAGGAAGTGGCTGAGCTTCGGGATACTTTGGAACGGTGCCGTATCGAACGTTCGTCCAGCCAACCAAACGATGTAGATATGGAGCCGGAGGCTTCAACACCTACGCTGAGTGAAGATTTAATGAGAGATGTCATGATACGGGTGGGTACCATGGTAAACACCAGAATAGAGTCGATTGAGGCGCGCCTCCCTCGACCGGAAAGGTTACGCCCACCGCTAGCATCTGACAAAAAGAAGAAAGAAGCTCCTGCTGCCTTTAAGCCCACAGACATGTCGGACTTCCCGGAGTTACCACCACCTCCGTCTCTAGCTCCGGTACCACGACCTGATAAGGGAAAAGGCAAGGGAAAAAAGACGTCTCAACAGCAGAAACCAGTGCCTAGATCCGGGTCTGCAAAGAAGGCACCACCAGCCTCGAAAGCTAAAACTGCGCCTGCACCTGCGCCTGCGTCTGCGCCTGCGCCTGCACCTGCACCTAAGCCTGTGCCATCGACTAGCCGAGAAGCAGACGACGAAGGCTGGCAAAAACAAGAAAGCCGGAAGGCTAAAAATAAAGCTAAGAAGAAGGAAGCAGCCAAGGCGGCTGTTGAAGAAGCAAAAAAGAAGAAAAAGACGAAAAAGAAGAAGAACAAGCTACGCCCACCAAACACAACGGCGGTAGTCATCACCTTGCCGCTAGATGCAAAGGACCGGGGCTTAACTTATGCTGACGTCATAGGCAAGGCGAGGCAAAGCATTGTCCTTGAAGACTTAGACATTCCCGGAGTTAGGGTAAAATCTACTCTCACTGGAGCCCGTGCTCTTCAAATACCGGGCTCTGACTCAGGAAATAAGGCTGATCTTCTAGCTCAAAAGCTTCAAGAAATTCTCCCAGAGGGCGTAAAGGTTTCGCGACCGATTAAATGTGCGGACATTCGAATCTCTGGTTTGGATGACTCTGTCACGGAAGAGGACATCGCAAAGGCAGTCTCATCGAAAGGGGGGTGTTCGAAAGAAACTGTCAAGGTGGGGACAATTCGAATTGGTCCGGGGGGAATGGGCACTATTTCTGTGCAATGCCCTGTTAGTGCCGCCAGAGTTATTGTCGGAGAGGGAAGAATTTTGGTTGGTTGGAGTTCTGCCTCCGTCCGTTCCTTAGAGCCACGTCCGCTTATGTGCTTCCGCTGCCTCGAGTTGGGTCACACTCGGCAGCGGTGCAATGCTCAGATAGACCGCAGCGACCTGTGCCTTCGCTGCGGTAAGGCTGGTCATAAAGCCGCACAATGCCAAACTAAGCCGCACTGTCCAATCTGTGCTAATCTTAAGCGGCCTGCGGACCATAGTATGGGATCGAAAAAATGCGCTCCACCGTCGAGGAAGCACAAGGCAGCCGGAGGGACCCCGGCCACCACCACTCAAGAAGAGCGGCCTAGTCCGCCAGAGGCTATGGAAACTAGTAATGGATAGTGGCCCTTACCAATTCCTCGTAGCGAACGTGAACCACGCCACCAGGTCACAAGACCTTTTTGCACAAGCAATGGCGGAGGATTCAATAGAAGTGGCTGTAATATCTGAGCCCTATTATATCCCACCACGCACCAACTGGGTTGGGGATATCAACGGGGTTGTCGCTGTTTGTACCTCTGCTGGAGCTCTTCCTTTCCAAGTAGTAGAACGGGGTTCGGGGTTTGTCGTGGTAAAATTTAGGGGTTTTTTCATAATTGGCGTTTATTTTTCACCCAATCGTGGGGTAGCCGAACTAGAAGCATACCTCGATCTGCTAAGTCCGGTCATAAGGCGACTGTCACCTGCGCCATTGATAGTTACGGGAGACCTAAATTGCAAATCTTCTGCGTGGGGATCTCGTGTTAATAACCCGAGAGGCACAGTTTTGGCTGCTTGGGTTGAGACGTCGGGTCTTGTTGTGTGCAACAGAGGCCGTGTTCACACATGTGTCAGGAGGCGAGGAGGGTCCATCGTGGATGTTACATTTGCGACTCCCGCCATGGCTCGACGCATAAATGAATGGAGAGTGATTGTGAATACGGAGACACTGTCGGACCATCGCTATGTCAGGTTCAAGGTTTCCTCTCCTCAGGTGA
Source organism: Agriphila straminella (assembly GCA_950108535.1). Lineage (NCBI taxonomy): Eukaryota > Metazoa > Arthropoda > Insecta > Lepidoptera > Crambidae > Agriphila > Agriphila straminella. The sequence goes on along the minus strand of OX467303.1, from coordinate 420,274 downwards.
CGAACAACACCCCGTCGCCTAGGAGAGTCAGAGCACAATTTCCCAGATGGACGCTCACTCAAATTGATAGGGAGCTAGCAGAGGAAGCGGCTATTGTTGCAAGCTGGTGTCCTACCCCGGAGGGGGAAAGAAACGTCGATGAGATGGCCATCTCTTTTCGTAGCGATCTTACGGCCATATGCGACACAGCTATGCCCCGCAGCAGATGTCCCAGATCTGGCAGGACACAAGTTTACTGGTGGTCGACTGAAATCGCTGCACTTCGATCCAACTGCAACGCTGCCCGAAGAGCGCATAAAAGATGTCGTCGTCGTCGTCTACACACGGATGAAGAGGAGGAGCTGCTGCATAGAGCTTATAAAGATGCAAAAGCGCAGCTTGCATTGGCTATCAGTCGTGCTAGGGAGGAATCCTGGAATGAGCTCCTGGAGGGTTTAGACCGGGATCCCTGGGGGCGCCCATACAAGATGGTCCGTAATAAACTGCGCCCTCCTGCTCCACCTATCACGGAGACAATGGAGCCACAGCTCCTTCAGACAGTCGTCGCGGGTTTGTTCCCAAGTCCCGGGGAGTTTCGACCTCCTGCGATGGTTCCGCCCATCCACGAAGTTATTGACGTCACGGAGATTCCACTCGTATCTAATGATGAAATTGAGTTTGCGACGGATCGCCTTAAGGCGAAAAAGAAAGCCCCAGGTCCGGATGGTGTTCCGGGTCGCGTATTGGAGATCGCTCTTAAACACCTCAAAGAGCGCCTGTGCGAGGTTTTCAACGCTTGTTTGCGGGCCGGTAAATTTCCAACCACCTGGAAGGAAGGTCGTCTGTGCTTGTTGAGAAAGGAAGGCAGACCTCTCGATTCTCCCTCGGCGTACCGGCCTATAGTCCTGCTAGATGAGGCGGCCAAGTTCTGTGAGCGTATTCTCGCTGCGCGCATCATAGAGCATCTACGAGAAGTAGGTCCAGACCTTGCGGAGCAACAGTACGGTTTTCGCTCCAACCGCTCTACGGTCGACGCAATTTTAGAGCTCAAGCGGCTTGCGATGGAGGCAATAGACCAGGGGGAATATCTAGTGGCGGTGTCTTTAGACATCGCCAATGCTTTTAATTCTCTGCCATTTGAATGCATCATAGAGGCACTGAGATATCATCGTGTCCCCCTGTATATCAGGCGAGTGATAGAGGACTATCTTCGGGGTAGGCAGATTCTATTTGTGGCCAGCAACGGGGAACTTATGACTCATCAGGTTGAGTGCGGGGTTCCACAGGGATCGGTTTTAGGCCCCTTGTTGTGGAACCTCGGCTACAACTGGGTCTTGCGAGGGGCTCTTCTGCGTAGGACGAATTTAATCTGCTACGCGGATGACACACTTGTGACCGCTAGAGGTCGTACATTTGAAGAGGCTGCACGTCTTGCCACGGTGAGCACTACGCTCGCCATCGATCGGATACGTCTTTTAGGGCTCAGGGTCGCTCTTGAAAAAACGGAAGCTATTGCTTTTCACGGCCCCAGACGAAAACCGCCTGACAACTCTTACATCTTAGTTGAAGGCGTGAGAATACCAATCAACCCCTTTATAAAATATTTGGGGCTTTTCATAGACGGACGATGGACTTTCAGGGAGCATTTTAAGCGGCTAGCTCACGGGTGCGGCGGCTGCCTTGAGCCGTCTTTTACCAAATGTGGGTGGTCCGAGTGGAACGTGCCGACGCCTTTTTGCTGGTGTCGTTAGATCCATGGCGCTTTATGGAGCGCCTGTATGGGTAGATGCACTAACCCCTCAGAATCGAGCCCTGCTGCGCCAACCGCAGCGCATATTAGCTACAAGGGCAATCAGGGGGTATCGTACGGTGTCGGGGGACGCTGCCTGCGTTCTGGCGGGAACTCCTCCGTGGGACAAGGAAGCCGAGGTCCTAGCGGAAGTATACCGCTATAAGACCGAGCAGAGAGAATTGGGAAATCGCCTTGCAATTGAGGAGATCGACAGAGTGCGCGAACTTGCGCAGGAAGAGGTTTTGCGCGGCTGGTCAGACAACTTGGCCGTAGCTAGATATGGCACACGCACCATTGACGCGATACGCCCCGTTCTTCAAGAATGGGTAACACGACGGCACGGGTCGCTTACTTTCCATTTGGTACAAATTTTAACTGGGCATGGCTGCTTTGGGGATTATTTGCACCAGATTGCTCGTAGAGAGGCCACCCCGGAATGTCATGAATGCGGCGCTGCTGAAGACTCGGCGCAGCACACCTTGGAGGTGTGTGCGGCCTGGAGCTCGCAACGTCGTACTCTTAGAGCCACAATTGGGAGGAACCTGGCACTGCTTTGTGTGATCGCTGCCATGCTGAGCAGTCCGAGGTCATGGGAGGCCATGGTCACCTTTAGTGAGGAAGTGATGTCGCTGAAGGAGGCCGCAGAACGGGAACGCGAAGCAAGCGCTGAAGCGGACCCAATTCGACGCAGACGAACTGGGAGAAGGCAACGTCTGTTTGCCAACCGTCTCCCCAGCTAACAGGCCGGCGGGCGGGGGTAGGGTGAACCCTCGCTCGCTTCTCAGGCCTCGTATCGATTGCGGAGATGTCTATATGTGTCCAGACATCTCCCCAAAATCCGACGAAGCCCGGAATTGCCGGGGCTGAAACAGGGCGGTGTGGTTGTTTCCCATAACGGATCCCATGCCGTTTTTTCCTGTCTGAGAGGCACATCAGGGAGTTTTAGTGGGTATGCCCGTTGCCACTAACCCGGCGGGAGAGTCCCACATAACCCCACTGTGCCACCCCCACGGTGGGGGCATGCGTAAAGCATTTCTTCCTGTACCAAAAAAAAAAAAAAAAAAAAAAAAAGGTTGGGGTGGGGTGCGTGCCAGACAACCTCCTCGTGGTGCACCCTGGGCGTCACCGCGGTATTTGCGGTGACGGCGAATAGTCTGGCGAGGTGGGACCCGGCCGGCGTCTCGGACGTTTCTGAGCAGCGGCGGTGCGGGTCGGAGTTGTGGGGGCCTTTCATAGGCCCAGTGGTCCTTTGGACGTGGTGATGGGAGCGCCGGAACCCCGTACGTGGTGCGGGACCGGAGGCCGCCACTGTTAGTGGGGGCGGCGTGGACGGACACCACTTTAAAAAACCAAGGGGAGCCTGTCCCATTTTAAAAGAGGCAATGAACGTCATGATGAACATGGACAATTGCAAAGAGAAGTTACCCCAGGAGGGTACCAGCTGCTCCGCAGCTGGAGAATCCCTCCCGGGCACCTCGGTGCCCGGCTGCCCCTCGTTCTCTGGGGGGGGCATCAATTGTTTACAGGACAACCCAGCGCTGGGTCCGTTAATAAACTGCGCTGCAACAGTCGGCCGTTCTGGGTCGGATGTGTCGGGGAAGTCCGAGGGTGTTTGCACCCGATCGAATTCTTCGTTGGGGAAACATTGCTCGACGTTCCTGAAGGGTAATTCTGCGCCTTCAGACGATCCGAGCAAGGAGGGGAGGGTAAGGGTAGCGTTGGTCGAAAGTCTATCAGTCGGAGCTGTAAAAGAGGCTACTACTGCCCGTAAGCAAGAAGGAGCAAACCTTTTAGAAGGTGTGCAACCAATCGTTGTATTGAAGCGTCTGGAGCCAGTCTTTGACGCCCGATTGACGAATAACTTAACTCGGGATCCGAGTCCTGATGAAGAGCACATGGACGACGAGCACTATTCAGATGCTGTAACGGAGGCCAGCAACAATAGTCGAAAACGACCTATCGAAGAGCTGATTTCAGATACTGACAGCGAGGTGACAGGAACGACCCCAAAATCTCAAAAGAGCCAGAGAGGTCGCGGTCGACCTCCTACTACTGGGAAATATATCGGTGTAGGAAAGGCGAGAGAGGAACATCGCCGACAGCAGCAAGCCGAGTCTGACACCGAGTCCGTAGCGAGTTCTGTTAGATCTGTTAGGGGTGATACAATAAGGGAATTAAACACACACACATTGGAACACTCGCAGTCATCGCCATCGCAGTTTTTAGTCGATGATAGGCAGCCGGAGTTCAGTTCGTCTGATCCTGCAAGGAATAAAGCTTTTGAAGGCATCGAGACCATACTAAAGGTGGCCAAAGCGAGCAAAAACCTTAAGGGCACTCACGTAAGAGCCTTGAAGGATGCCTCTGAGATGCTTAAACAGTCCATCGAAAGTCTGTCGGCCCGTACGACTTCCGACGAAGTACGGCGATTGCAAGCTGATAACGATCGTCTTAGCCATCAGGTCGAACTTATGAGAAATGAAATGGCAGCCTGGCGTAAGTCCATTTTTGAGAGGTCACATCCGCAGTCTTCAAGCGGGATCAATATTGAAGGAAACTTGGTTGAGGAATTAACACGTGCTATTATGATTCAAGTTGGAACCATGGTCAACGCACGTTTTGAAGGCCTGGAGGAAAGACTTCTTCCGTCTGTCAATCGACGGCCTGCATTAGCAGGTAACAAAAACAAGAAGGAAGCTGAAACTTACGCAAGTAAAACATCTGCTGCTCCACCAGCGGAGACGCAAACGAAACCCGCTGATGCTTCTACGACTCGTCAAGCACAAGCGGAAATCAGTCAGCCTTCCAATTCACACACACAAGGCGATGATGAAGGCTGGAAAGAACAAACCAGCAAAAAGAAGAGACGTGCAGCGCGTAAAAAGAATGAAGAGCCCAGCGAACCTGCACCAGTGTCAATGCCGCCTTCCAATGCTCCTTCGTCGTTGGCACAAAAGAAGCCGTCGACAAAATCAACGCCTGATACGGCAAATAAACCTGCGTCTGCTAAAACTACTCCACCCGGTTCGGGCAAAAAAGCAGTGCAAAAGAAGACTAAATTGACTGCCCCGAAATCAACGGTGGTAGTCGTGACTATTCAGCCAGACACTGCTGAAAAGGGAACCACTTATGCCGATATTATCGGGAAAGCTAGGAAAGAAGTCGACTTACCGGCTCTAGGAATTGTGGGCCTCAAAATAAAGCAAGCTGCAACTGGGGCACGAGTCATGGAGATTCCGGGCACTAGTAGCGGTGAGAAGGCGGATCTCTTAGCCGATAAACTGCGTACGGTTTTAGCTGGCTTGGCAACCGTAGCCCGCCCGACTAAATGCGCAGATCTTAGGATCTCGGGGCTTGATGACTCTATCGAAAAGGAGGAAGTTGCATCGATTGTGGCCGCTAAGGGCAAATGTGCAATTGATCAAGTGAAGGTGGGTATGAGCCGACCCGGTCCCGGTGGCACAGGATCGGTTTTGGTACGGTGTCCTGTGACGGCTGCTAAAGTGCTAGTTGAATCGGGTCGATTGCTGATTGGGTGGAGTTCGGCCCAAGTGAAAATTTTGGAACCCTTACCAATGAGGTGTTACAAATGTATGGGCACTGGACACACTCGTCCCAGGTGCCCAGTTTCGACAGACAGGAGCCTGATATGCTTCCGCTGTGGAGTGGAAGGCCACAAGGCAACAAGCTGTTCGGCTAAAACGCCAAAATGTGCTGTATGCTCTGATGCTGGCCGCCCTGCCACACATATGATGTGCGGCAGAAAGTGCACACCGCCGACTGCGAAAGGGAAGAGGGCCCCTTTGACCCAGGCCCCACCTTCCCAACAAGAGACGACTCAGGAAATCGAAATGCTCAATGTCTAGAAGTCCCATAAATATTCTCCAAGGAAATCTAAACCACTGCGTTGCTTCACAAAACATATTTATGCAGCATATGGCTGAGTGGGATATCCAAGTTGGGGTTGTTGCCGAGCCGTATAGAACTCCCACCGGACACACATGGACTGGGGATACACAGAATACGGTAGCTATTCATGTACGAGGTGGTGCCAACTCGCCACCACTCTTGACTAAGGAAAGAGGTCCCGGCTATGTTGCGGCTACATATGGAGGATTAGTTTTTGTTGGAATCTACTTCTCTCCAAACGACAGCAGAGCCAACTTGGAAAGATTCTTGGACACTCTAAGCGACGTCGTTGGAAGAATGTCTTCAGTTCCTGTCATCGTCTTAGGAGATTTTAACGGGCATTCTCCCGCGTGGGGATCCCCTGATCTCGATGCTAAGGGTACTGTGGTGCAGGAATGGTTTGCAGCGACGGGCCTTTGTCTCATGAATAGGGGAAGGGTCAACACATGCGTTAGGCGGCAGGGAGGGTCAATAGTGGATTTAACGTTCGCTACCCCCGCCATAGCCTCCCGCATTCAGGAATGGAGGGTTATAGTAGATGCAGAGAGTCTTTCAGACCACAGGTACATCAGGTTTACCATATCTTCCACCAGTGGCCGAGATGCTCCAACACACCCTAGTCGGAATACGACCTCCTTCCCCAGATGGGCAACGAAACAATTGAACGTCGAAATGGTTAAGGAGGCCGCTAATGTTGCGGATTGGTGTTGTCCAGCACAAATCCGCGAACACGGAGTGGATGAACAGGCTCAAAATCTTCGCAAAGCACTCACAGACATTTGTGACGCTGCCATGCCTAGGGCTAAGCGATTTTCGGGCAGTGGCCGAGTATATTGGTGGTCGCAAGAGATATCTGATCTTCGTGATGATTGCATAAGGTTACGACGTGAATACGCCCGTTGCCGTCGTCGCCGCCGTCACACCCAAGATGAGGAAGAAATCCGGTACAGAGAGTACAGGGAAGCTGCCGTGGCTCTCCAGCTTGCGGTTCATAGAGCTAGAGATGCTTCATGGAATGAGTTTGTGGGAGAACTTGATCGTGATCCATGGGAGCGTCCGTATCGCATGGTACGGAATAAAATGCACCAGCCGTCACCCTCAATAGGTACGTTTGAGCCGGAACTATTATCAAATATACTTACGGGACTTTTTCCAGACAGAATAGATCCGGGGCCACCTATTATGGTTCCAGAACAGCCGGAAAATGGACAACCTCTTTCGGCCGCTAATGACTTCCCTCCGATCTCAATGGAGGAAATCAAAAGCGCTCTTGATCGTCTCAAAACGTGGCGCAAAGCACCAGGACCTGACGGAGTTCCAGGAAAGCTTATACCCCTCATTATTGAGCATTTAGGGGTCAGACTTCTGGAACTTTATAATAAATGCTTGGAAACTGGACGTTTTCCGAACATCTGGAAAAACGGGAGGCTTTGCTTACTTCGAAAAGAGGGTCGTCCATCTGACTCTCCTTCCGCCTATCGTCCCATTGTTCTCTTGGATGAGGTGGGCAAACTCCTTGAGAGGATCCTGGCAGAACGAATTCTGGAACATCTCGAATCTGAAGGGCCAAATTTATCGGACAACCAGCATGGGTTTCGTCGGGGACGATCGACTATCGACGCCATCGATGATCTAAAGCAGTGGTCTGAGAGGGCAGTTCTAAGAGGGGAAAGCGTAATAGCGGTGTCTCTAGACGTCGCCAATGCATTTAACTCACTCCCCCTTTGCCGCATAATGGAAGCACTGCGTTACCACGGCATTCCGCTTTATCTAAGGAAAGTAGTTGAACAATATCTAGAAGATAGGAATGTCCTATACATCAACAGTGAAGGCAGAATGGTTTCAAGGGCAACACAATGCGGGGTTCCACAGGGTTCGGTTTTAGGACCACTCTTGTGGAACCTCGGCTATGACTGGGTTCTACGCGGTACCCTTTTGCCGCGTATGAAACTTATTTGTTATGCAGACGATACGTTGGTGCTGGCAAGTGGAAATAATTTCCTAGATGCAAGACGCCGCGCGGCTGTGGGAACTGCTATGATTGTTGGCAGGATAAGGCTGCTTGGACTAGAGGTGGCCTTGCATAAAACGGAGGCAATCGTCTTTTATGGCCCCCGTGGCCGACCTCCAGCTAATGCACACTTGTTGGTCGAGGGACAAAGTATAAATATTGGCCCTCACATTAAATACTTAGGTCTAGTCTTGGATAGCCATTGGAAGTTTAACGAACATTTTCGACGACTAAATCCCAAACTAACAAAGACGGCAACATCATTAAGCAGGCTTCTCCCAAACTTGGGAGGCCCAAATTACAGCTGCCGAAAACTCTATGCAGGCGTTGTAAGAAGCATGGCGCTCTATGGTGCCCCAGTTTGGGAGAGCTCTCTTAATAGGGAAACAATAGCCCTTCTCAAGAACCCGCAGCGAATCGTAGCAATAAGAGCAGTAAGAGGCTACCGCACGGTCTCTGGTGCCGCTGCTTGTGCGCTTGCGGGGTTGCCTCCGTGGGAGCTGGAGGCATCTGTTCTCGCGGAGGTATATAGATGTCGTGCGGATGCAAGAAGCCGAAACGAACGTCCTGCTTTAGAAGAGCTTGTCCGAGTCAGACGACAGGCAGACGAGATGGTATTGGAACAATGGTCACACCAACTACAATACGCGACATACGGGTTAAGAACGACTGACGCAATCTTCCCGGTTTTAGAAGACTGGAAGGAGCGTAATCATGGTGCTTTGAACTACCATCTGGTGCAGGTACTTACCGGACATGGTTGTTTCGGCAGGTACCTGCACAAGATAGCGAGGAGAGAACCAACTTCGAAATGTTGGGAGTGTGGGGCCGCAGAAGACACGGCGCAGCACACATTAGAGCTGTGCCCGGCCTGGGCCACACAACGTCGCGAACTGAGAGCGACAATTGGGCAGGATCTCTCGCTTCCTAGCGTTGTCAAAGAAATGTTGGAATGCAGAAGATCCTGGAATGCAGTAAGTGATTTTTGTGTTGGCGTGATGACGCAAAAAGAGGATTTGGAGCGCATTCGGGAAAGTGACCCTAATGCAGTCTTATGTAGAAGGAGGCGACCGGGTCGGAGAGGCCGCCGATTTGATCAGTCGTCTATAATTGACGATCAGAGAGGAAGGGGGGTTGGTTGGACTGGAAGGTATAGCTCCTCGTCTTCTCTCGGTAGCCAGCGGGGAATGGGTTTGGGAGGACCTACCCCTGCATTGCACAGGCTTCCGATGACTCAGGGTGTCCCAAGTGTCCCGGGACACCCTTTGTCGCCCCCGGGTTTTGGGGATGATGGTCGGGTCTGCATTGGGCGGACAATCACTGGTGGGGCCGCGGTAGTGTACGCAAGTGTTCCCGTGAATCCGCCAGGTTGCAATTTGATATGATGATTTGCAGATGAAGGGAGCGGCACGTGGCTGCGTGTTGTACCAAGGTCTAGTTAAAATAAACTCACGAATGCTGATAACACTTGATGTTTTAATCATAAAACAACAGGCCGTATTCACAGTCAATAATTAGTTAGAGATTAAAATGGATTAGCCTAACAAGACAACACAAAACAATTTTTAGTCGAGCCAGTGAGACGGAGCAAAAATATAGTTCGAACGGAAGTGAAGACATTATTACGGTGTTGCTAGATTCAAAAGAGAAAAAGAAATGTAAAGCATATCACACACTCTCGCAGATAATTTCAACACTCCCCCTTATGGTTTACATTTGTTAAAGTCAAAAGTAAAAAAAATATTATTAAATTACAACGACTCTACATTAAAAATGACTCTATGTCAAATATTTAAGTTATACACACTTAATAACATTTAAACCATTCATAAAGTATTGATGTTTTTGAGTACAAAGTGGTTTGGTCAAAATATCTGCCAACATCTGATCGGTAGGTAAATAGTTAACAATCACAATACCATTCTGCACTAAATCTTTTATATAATGATACCTTAAATCTATATGTTTAGTCTTCTTATGAGAATATTCTTTTACAAGTAAGAGTTTTTGAGCACTCTGGCTATCGTTGTAAACTATGACCTTAAAATGTTTATTACAAATTTCACTCAAGAAATTTTTAACAAAACATATGTCTTTACATACATCGCTGATCGCAAGGTACTCAGCCTCTGTACTTGAAAGAGCTGTACTTCGCTGCTTCCTGGCTTCCCAGTTAACAACATTGTTACCGAGTTTCACGACAAAGCCGGTGTACGATTTACGATCACATAAATCGTTCGCCCAATCCGCGTCGGCATAGGCATTAATAGTAAAATCATTCGATTTCCTAAATACCAGACCATATGTTATTGTTCCAGCTAAGTAACGAAGTACTCTCTTCAATGCTTGCCAGTGACTTTTATTAAAACAAGTAGCAAACTGACTAAGTTGACTGCATGCATATGATATGTCCGGACGTGTACAAACAGATAAATACATTAATGAGCCCAATAATTGTCTATAGTTATACATGTCATCATCCAATGGTTTAATATCTGACTTGTCGAATTTACTATTCACTGGCAAAGGTGTAGAAACAGTTTTACATTCTGACATATTATATTTCAACAATAGGCGCTTTATATAATCTGACTGATCTAACATTAAAGTACCATTTTTCTTTGTAACATTAATACCTAAACAATTAGTTAGTTTACCTAAATGTCTGATTTCAAAATTTTTCTGCAACATACTAAGAACTTTATCTATACATCCATTGTGAAAAACATACATATCATCTACATATAATGCTATTATGATATACTCATTATTATTATTTTTTATATATACATCGCTCACATCGACTTTGTACAAAATTATTTTGAGACAAAACATTATGAATTTTTTAAATTCCACATGCGTGAAGATTGTTTAAGACCATATAAGCTCTTATTTAGTTTACAGACTTTATTTTTATCTATACTTAAGCCTTGAGGAGGCTCCATGAATATTGTTTCATTTAAGTCGCTATTCAGAAACGCTGTCGTTACATCAACATGATCCATTTGTAAGTTAAACTCATTGGCTAGTGAAAATAATATTCTTAGAGTGGAATGTCGAACGACAGGGGAAAATGTTTCGGAATAGTCAACGCCTTCTTGTTGAGTAAAACCACGGGCAACCAATCTAGCTTTGTATCGATCTAGCTTACCTGTAGCATCATATTTTCGTTTATACACCCATTTGCATTTTATGATGTTGGCATCTTTGGGACGATCAACTATCTCCCAAACTTGATTTCTATTTAACGATTCGTACTCACGGTTCATTGCCTCCATCCACTGGCGTGAATCAGCTGAACTCATGGCTTCGTCAAATGTTTGAGGATCTGAGAATGAACTACCGTGTGCTAGTAGTGAGGATACATCATAATCTTTGTACTTTTCTGGCAAAACACCTCGTGTGCTTCGAACAGGGCGCTGTGAGACAGACTCACCACCGGAAACTTCCTTGGTAATGTCATCTTCTCCTGGAAATGCAGGCGTCGGTTGCGAAGGTGTATCAGAAGTCACATCGCAATCCTCATCTCTTTCATCTTCCTGCGCCATGAAATACTGGTCAGACAGCGGCGACGACAGCGGCGACTGCAGGTGCGCCATATCTGATCCTGAAATCATCGAAGATTGATTAATATTTGTGCCCTCAGACTTATTACTAGCATTATCACTATTTTCAATATTCAATAAATTATCATTCTCATTAGGTAAAATATTATTCTCATTATTTAAATTATTAAAATTGATATCATTAATTATTTCATTAGAATTAATATTTAAAATGTCATTTGAATTAAAGCTTTTCTTCCATTCATTTAGATTAAAATTGTAAAAATTTAAATTATTCTCCGTCGGCTCAGACTTCTGCTCTTTCTTTCCCAAAAATTCACTCTCTATAAAAGCTACATTTCTTGAGTAAACAACAGAGCGTGGATTGGACGGATCGATAAGACGATACCCTTTACACGTCTCACCATATCCTGCAAATATATAGGCCTTTGCTTTAGCATCGAGTTTACGCCGTTTTTGATGAGGAACAAAGGAATACGCTGTGCATCCAAAAATTCTAAGATGGCTTAAATCAACTGGTAAATCAGTCCAGACCACTTCAGGAATGCGATCGGATAATGCTTGGGTAGGAGACCTATTTTTAAGGTATATTGCAGTCATAACTGCTTCTCCCCAATACTTGTTAGACAGACCCGCTTCCTGAAGCATAGCCCTAGCTTTTTCTAGTATAGTCCTATTAACCCTCTCAGCAATGCCGTTCTGCTGCGGGCAATAAGGAACACTAGTCTGATGCACAATTCCTTCTTTTTTTTAAAATCCCTCTAATTCAGCATTACAATACTCTGTGCCATTATCCGTCCTCAAGATTTTAATTGGCAAACCCTTCTGTTTTTCTACAAGTGCTTTAAAAGACAAAAAATGTGAACTCACCTCTGATTTTGTCTTCATAAGATATCCATATGTCTTTCTTGAGAAATCATCGGTGAAAGTGAGTAGGTAGCGCGCTCCACCCCAGCTGGTTTCTTGCATTGGGCCGCACACGTCACTGTGGATGAGTTCCAGTGGTCTTGCAGCATGCCTCGCAACTGCCCGGGGAAAGGATGCTTCATGCATCTTCCCAGTAAGACACGAGATACAACTGCTTGGTAAGTTGTCGTCAGATTCCTGAAAAACAACACCAACACACATGTTTTTCCCATCACCAAGTACCTTCATACCTTTAGTGTGTAAGTGACCCAAACGCTTGTGCCAGACAGCAGTAGACACACTTGATGCAGCATGAGCATTCTCTGTTCCTTGACTACATTTCAAGGACTTGGAAAACTCAAACTTGGGGTTAGGCTGAACCTGCTCTACCTTGACTTTGTAAAGACCATTATGGTTGTTAGCAACTAGTACTTGATTGCCAGTGATTTTAAAATCTTTATAAACAATACATTTATCTTTTAGGAAAGTTACAGCATAATTTTTTGAGGTTATTTCACTAACAGATAATAAATTATTGGAAAGTTCGGGTACTAAAGGAACATTATCAAGACCTACATTAGATGAGATATTAAGTTTACCAACTAACCTACTAGTGAGCTTCTGCCCGTTCGCTACATGTATGACGCTATTTTTCTCCTTCACGTCTCTCAACAGGGCGGTATCAGCAGCAGCACACATATGAGCGGTGGCACCGGAGTCAACAATGAATTCATTAGAATTGCAGGCCGAGAAAGCTGAAGCAATTAGTGTGTGTTCTTCCTTTTTCTCTACCTTGTTGTTATCACGCTTCTTCTTGAAACACTTCTTGACAGTGTGCCCAACACGCTTACAGTAGTCGCAAACAATTTTCTTCTTAGTGAAGTAGGCGGAGTTCTCAGCACCATTATTGTTCTCGTGCCGTCTGTTATCCTCTTGTAAAAGACGGGCTCTCACCATCTCAGAGTTCAATCCTTTAGTCAAATTGGCAGTTTCCAAGCTCGTGACCAGCACGTCAAACTGTTCGGGTAAACCAGCTAAAAGTATTTCTGCTATTTCCGCATCATCGATTACTTTCCCTATGTCTGCTAATTGGTTGACTAGATTCATTATTGCATTTATGTAGTCTGTCATACTTGAAAAATTATTGAAATCAATGCGATGTAATTTTCGCAATAACAGTACTCTGCGGTAAATACCTTTATCCTCGAACATTTTAGCTAAATTGTCGTACGCTTCTTTGGCTTTTGTTGCATTTCTAACGAATTGATAGAGGTGAGGTTGTAATGACAAACAGATTCTTGCTAATGCTTTGGCATCCAAAGTGGCATCTTGTTCTGTGCCAAGCACGCAATTCCAGAGCCCTTCAAGAGTGAGGCACATTTTCAATGCGAATTTCCAATTCAAATAGTTGTCCGATCCATTCAATTTTTCAATTGACACGTTTTGCGGCATGGCCATATTGGAGGTTATTTTCCTTGCTATTTCGTTTACTTTTACAACTGACCTTGGTCTTCTTTGGCTGGGGCCGTAACCTGATATGATGATTTGCAGATGAAGGGAGCGGCACGTGGCTGCGTGTTGTACCAAGGTCTAGTTAAAATAAACTCACGAATGCTGATAACACTTGATGTTTTAATCATAAAACAACAGGCCGTATTCACAGTCAATAATTAGTTAGAGATTAAAATGGATTAGCCTAACAAGACAACACAAAACAATTTTTAGTCGAGCCAGTGAGACGGAGCAAAAATATAGTTCGAACGGAAGTGAAGACATTATTACGGTGTTGCTAGATTCAAAAGAGAAAAAGAAATGTAAAGCATATCACACACTCTCGCAGATAATTTCAACACAATTCCTCCTCGGGCGATCTGTCGTCAGACGATGGCGAATCGTTCGATGAGGCATTGTCGCCAAGGTGACGTGGGTATGCCCCCCCTCCGGCCCCCCACCGAGCCCACTAGGGGCTGGGTGGCGGATCGGCTGGGTGGAAAGTGGTGCCGTCGCAAGCCGGCGGCGGCTTCCATGGTGAGCCCCACATACCCCCGGCATACTCCCGGTGCCGGGAAGTGCGTAATGCAGTTTCCTGACGTTAAAAAAAAAAAAAAGGTTAGGTTAGGTTCAAGGGTCTGACATGCTTTGATAGAGCGAGATCGTCTTATTAAGATTCCTATAGGAGGAAATAGAGAAGAGTGTCATGTTTTTTCTCTATCACCGACCGGACTTTTTTTCATGGTCGGGTTATAGGCAGAGATCAACTAAGCAAAACAAACAAGTGGGGTTATACCAAAAGTGTCAGAGAAATTAAAGTTTTTGTGGATAACTCCCTAATTAATATTGAAGATTTATTATAAATCGAATGTGTAGTGTTTGTGTCTAGCATTCAAAATGGTGGGATGTTCGATATTTGGCTGCAAAAGCAACAATCAAAGGAAAGAAGCGGGCGTTACATTTCATGCGTGAGTACACTGTTTTCTATATTTTGATCACGTATTTCTTTCTCAAATCTCACAGGAACCAAGTTTCTGAGCTAAATCATTAGTTATATCATGAAAAACCTGATAAATAGGAAAAATCTAAAAAATATTTCTAAAAATAACCTCGTAAACATTTGACATGCAAACCGGTAAAATTGCGTACATCTACGTAATAGTAGAAGTCAGCTTAGCTTTGACGTCTACTAAAATCAGTAGGTTTATAATTCGATTTCCGGATGCCTACTATATAGAAAATTTTCCCCAAAAATTACCCCATATTTCAGGGAATTTCAAGCGATTTGATTTTTCCAGATTTCCGACGGAAGATAAAACTCGTGAAAAATGTATAGAAGCAACTGGAAAAAAGAATTGGGTGCCACACACGAATTTGTTCAAAACATTTTGAAAAAATTGTTTCCGAAAAACAGAAAAACTAACGTTAATAAAAAAAGTTCTGTATTCCAACGTTTAATAAAGACTTTACCTGTTTTAATTTAAAGTTTATCTTTTAATTCCATTAACCACACAATCTCATATTAACTACCTGAGCGAACCCCAGCTAGTTTACTCTATGTATACGTATGTTACCGTTAAAGTACGGAATCCTTTAATCTGCAGATTAACTGGTCGAGTCAGTTAAGGCGAGGCCAGTTCACGAAATTTACTCTTTCACTATGTCTTTAGAATAAGGTTGAATATTGCATAACTTTAATTGATGCTTCGCCTGAAATTTGACGAATTTTAGTTAATTTTTATTGATTTCTGAAATACTGGATCCTTTATTAAAAATGTACTTGGTTTTTGTGTTAGTTCGATAAAAAAGCTATCCTTTTTGCATAAAAAATCGTCGTTGAAAATTACGCAATCTGACGATTTGAAATTCATTTTTATAAGTTTTTATGGTGTTATTCAGGATTTTTTTACAGAGTTACCATGCCATTTTGCAATATTCTGTTCGGTTACTTTGCTTCTTTGTTTCTTTTTCAGTCTACAGTATTTTTTGTGAAGTAGAATTCTACATCAATTCTTCACATTGGAAGTTAAAAAATCAGACTTTTCATCAGATTGTGAACTGGCCTCGCCTTAAAGTGAGAAGTTTTTCTTAAAGTAGACGATTTCCGTACTTTAACTAGTAATCTGCACATTAACGGATGCTACACCGTTAAGGGTACTTTTTCTGATCATGGCAACCCCATATTTTGACGTCATAATATATCTATCCCTTACACCCGGTCGCTCGGTAGCGCATCTACCCCTTTTAATATACTATATCTATGGTTAGGTTAGGTTAGGTTAGGTTTTTTTTTTTGATAATAAAAGTATTTATATTTCCTCAGATTACTCTTTGTGCTTTCGGTGTACACTTGGAGTATTCTGCATTTCAAGGATTTAAATTGATTTATTATTAATTTATTTATGTATGAATTTATGTTACGAATTTTAAGTTATGTTTTAATTTACGTTTTGTTAAATTCTTTTAGATTATTTATGATTCTGGTGATAAAGTTTTTAAATGCTTCAGCATATCTGGTTTTGGTAATTACTTCGGTCAGGTCATAAGGGTCATTTATATTGTTTGTGGTAATTAAATAATCGTTTCTGAGTGAACCAAATCGTGGACAGTATTTGAAAAGGTGTTCTAAGGTTTGGGGAGTTGTGTTGTCGCAAGGACAGTGGTTGTCAGGTGTAATGTTAAAGCGATTTAAATATTGTTTGTGATATCCATGATTAGTAATGAACTGTGTGATGGCGAAACGAGGTGGTATTAAATCAAGGAATTTATGGAGTTCAGAAATTGTTGGAAAGAGTGTTTTGGTATGGGTGCAAGTATTATACAGGTCAGTGGAAGCAGTCAGTGAGAGAAGGGAGTTTTGATGTTTGAAGTAGGAAATAGGGATGTGTTGGTAGGACGGGGCGGAGTGCATATTGGCTGCAGCCTTGGCTGCTAGGTCAGCGGCATCGTTGCCTGTCACGTTTGCATGACCTTTGATCCAAATAAAGTTAATTGTGAATTCTTTTTCTTTTAATAGTATTACGTTTTTGAGGATGGATGAGGCAAGAGGGTGAGTAGTATTAGGGTTGCTCAATTCCATGAGCGATGATTTGCTGTCTGAGATGATGGTGACAGCGGATGGTGTCTGATGTAACAACCAAGCAGTGGCTTGTTCAATTGCCAAGAGTTCGGCTTGGTATACAGAGCAGAGCTTGTGAAGCTTTAGTTTTTTGGTGATGTTGCCATCAGGTTTGCAAACTACAAAAGCAGCACCGACCTTATCGTCATGTCGGCTGCCGTCAGTGTAGATTTGTAATGATTCGGGGTTTATTATCTTATCGAGTTCATTAGTGTTAGCGGCCTCTTTAAATGTAATACCACTTCTGATAGATGGATGTGGTAGAGAGTGGTATGGAGCGGGAATTTCAATGGGAATGTTTGAACGTGTAAATTGTGATGTGTGGGTGAGTTTAGTTTTTTCAATATCAGCTATTGCAGCAATTTGGTCAGGTAGAGGAGTAAGTTGTGCTATGGAGATAGCTGCTGCGGTGCTCACTGTTCTAAAACCCTGGATGATTTTTATAGCTACTAATCTTTGGAATGACAGAAGTCGTTTTTTAACACTTTTGTAGTTGAGGGCGTTTGACCACACGCCAGCGGCGTAGGAGATGATTGGTACCATAACTTGTAGATATATAGTTTTTATGTTAGCGGGGTGGACACCCCAGGTCGGTCGGGTGAATATTATTAATTTGTTAAGTAGTTTTTTAGCTTTGTCAAGAGTGAAGTTTACGTGTTTTATAAATCTAAGTTTGTTATCAATAATTATCCCAAGGTATTTAATTTGATCTGTAAATTTTAGTAGTCTGTTGGACTGTTGTTCATAACGATTTTGATACTATTGGCTTTAGGAGTAAAATGTATTGTTTGGGTTTTATCAGGTCCGAATTCTAGTTTGACTGAGTTTCCCCAGTCGGTGATAAGTTGAAGACTTGAATTAATATTATTTTGTAAAGTGGTTATGTCTTTAGAGTGGCATATAAGCAAGATGTCATCTGCGTATGCCTGAATGTGGCAGCCGGGAGGGAGTGATTTGACCAGAAGTTCATCCAGCAGCAGGTTCCATAGAATAGGTCCACACACTGAGCCCTGAATGCAACCTCTGGTCAAATTTTTTGTCGACTTGTGATTAGTGAATCTAATTTCAGCTGTTCTATCCATGATGTAATTTAATAGTAAATGATAAAGGTTTTTGGGGCATTTTATATAGTTTAATCTTTTGAAAATTGCGGGCCACCAAGCACGGTCAAAAGCCGATTTGATATCGAGAGAAACGGCCACGACTTGTTCACCGCACTTTCTGGCATCTCGTATTATATTTAGTGCATCATTAATGGCGATTATTGTGGAGGTTTGAGTTTTAAAACCATATTGATTTTTGGGGCTGAGGTTATTAGTGTTCATATGGTGAGTGAGACGGTTAGTGATGAGTCTTTCAAGGAGTTTTCCAAGGACGTTAATAAGACCAATAGGTCGGAAAGATGATAAATCACTGTAGTTAGGTTTGGATGGTTTAGGGATGATTTTAGCGTAGGCGTGCTTCCACAACTTTGGGAAGTATCCCAGTGCTAAACAGCGGTTCATTAATGGTGTGATTATGTTTGGGAAGTTTTGGGCAAACTTAGTGCAAATATCAGCTGTAAGATGGTCGGTGCCAGGGGCTTTTTTAGGGTTCATGTTTTTAAGGGTTTCTATTATTTCTGTAAAGGTGAATGGGGGTTCGTCTTCGCTAAGTTGGTTAGGGTTGTTCATGAGATTGCGTGTTTCTGTCTGAGCAGGTGTCGTGTCAGGTGTATCATCTGGAAAAAATTGAGTGAGAAATGCTTCAGTTGTGTCAATGGGATTGCTAGTAAAAGTTCCATTCGGAAGTTTTAAGGTACTGGGAGGTTGAGTTATGGGTTTAGTTTTTATGATTCTGTTTGTGACAGACCATACATCTTCTTTGTTTTGTCTATTACAAAATTCCTTGAATTGACTAGTGGATTGGTTAGTTCAAAATAATAACGACTGGACAGAACAAATGACGTCTTACTGCCCGTAAGAAGGCGGCCAAAGAGGCACCTACAACTAAAGCGGCAACCGCCCCAACCAAGGCATCCGATCCGCCTAAGAAGAGTGCGCCTCCGACTTCCAAAAAGCCGACTTCATCTCCAGCGAAGGTTAAACTAATCCCACCAAAATCATCTGTGGTAGTAGTGACACTTAACCCAGAAGCTGCAGAAAAGGGAGTCAATTATGCCGAAATCATGAGTAAGGCAAGGCAAGAGGTAGACTTACCGGCCCTAGGCATAGAGGGCCTAAGAATAAAACAGGCTGCTACCGGAGCTAGGGTAATGGAGATCCCAGGGGCTACAAGCGGCGCAAAGGCGGACATTCTTGCCGATAAATTGAAATCTGTTCTGTCAGAAATCGCCACTGTAGCCCGACCTACTAAGTGTGCTGATTTACGAATCACAGGACTCGACGATTCGATTCAAAGTTCAGAAGTCGCGGCGGCTATAGCTGCCAAAGGTGATTGTCCGGTTGAACAAGTCAAAGTGAGTGTCATCCGCGTTGGTCCAGGCGGGATAGGCTCAGTCCTGGCACGTTGCCCTGTCTCGGCAGCTAAAACTGTAGTAGAAGCGGGTCGAATCTTCGTCGGGTGGAGTTCGGCACAAGTTAAAGCCTTGGAACCCAAACCCATGCGGTGTTTCCGCTGCATGGGTACGGGGCATACCCGCCCCAAATGTTCAGTTGTAACAGACAGAAGCACTCTGTGTTTCCGGTGTGGAGTAGAGGGCCATAAGTCAGTGAATTGCACGGCCAATAAATTGAATTGTGCTGTGTGTTCTGAAGCTGGGCGTTCTGCAGGACATATGATGTGTGGGAGGAATTGCAAACCACCTGCGACTAAGGGAAAAGGGGTCCGACTAACTCAGGCTCAACCAGCAACAGAGACGTCCGTAGAGGAAGTTGATATGACCAATGCCTAGACAACATCATACTAAAATCCTACAGGTGAACTTAAACCACTGTGCTACTGCCCAAGATCTCTTCATGCAGCACATGGCAGAGTGGGATATTCAGATAGGTATTGTCTCGGAACCTTATAGAATCCCGACTGGGCGTTTGTGGGCAGGAGACACAGCTGGCTTAGCTGCTATTCATGTCAGAGGGACTGCAAACTCTCCACCTCTCACACTTAAGGAAAGGGGTCGCGGATATGTCGTAGCTACTTATGGGGGAATAGCGATCATTGGAATTTATTTCTCGCCAAATGACAGCCTAGCTCAAATGGAGGATTTCCTAGATGAACTCAGCTCTGTTATCGGTAGGTTATCTCCAGCACAGATCATCGTGGCAGGGGATTTCAATGCCAAGTCATCAGCGTGGGAATCCCCTGAGACAGATGTCAAAGGTACCTTAGTAGCTAATTGGTTCACAGCAAATGGTCTCTGCATATCAAACAGAGGTAATGTCTTTACATGCGTGAGGTGGAATGGGGGTTCAATAGTGGACCTAACGTTTGCCACTCCTGGCATTTCCTCGCGAATCACAGATTGGAAAGTGTTGGCGGATGAGACAAGCCTTTCTGACCATAGATACATAAGGTATAATCTTTCAGCAAACCAACCAAACACCCAAACTCCAAACAACTCTGTAAGCTGTATAAATTCATTCCCCAGATGGGCAACCAAACAGCTTGACAGTGGCATGGTAGAAGAGGCAGCGATTGTGGCAGACTGGTGCTATCCATCACAAGATTGTAATTTAGAAGTAGATTTGCGCGCCGAACACCTTTGCTGTGCTCTCACTAATGTCTGCGATGCTTCCATGCCTCGTGCAAAGAAATTCAAGGGGAAAAATAAAGTTTACTGGTGGACGCAAGAGATTGCAAATCTCCGTTTTGTCAGCAACGAAGCTCGTCGTGAATACACTCGATGTCGTCGTCGCCGAAGGCAAGCTAGAGATGAGGAAGACACGCTTTACAGAGCCTACAGAGAAGCTATCACAGCTCTGCAAATAGCTATTTCAAACGCCAAAAGCATAGCTTTTGATGGGTTTATAGGGGAGCTCGATAACGATCCGTGGGGGCGTCCATATCGCATGGTGCGTAACAAAATGTGCCAGCAGGCACCTTCAACAGAAACGTTCGAGCCAGAACTATTGTCAGCTGTGGTGACTGGCCTGTTTCCTGACAGAACAGACGAAGGACCTCCCACTATGGTTCCCACTGCACAGAATTCAACACCTGTAACTGTCCATGACTTTCCGCAAATAACCATGGAGGAGCTTAAAGATGCCCTGGAGCGCCTCAAAACATGGCGGAAAGCACCCGGACCAGATGGCGTTCCGGGTAAGATCATCCCACTCACAATCGATCAGTTGGGATATCGCTTCCTTGAGCTGTTTAACAAGTGTCTGGAAACTGGTTGTTTCCCCAAGATTTGGAAAAGCGGTAAACTTTGTCTGCTCCAAAAAGATGGACGCCCGCCAGATTCCCCTTCTGCCTATCGCCCGATTGTCCTTTTGGACGAAATGGCCAAGCTCTTGGAGAGAATCTTAGCGGCAAGAATAATTGAGCATTTGGAGTCGACAGGGCCGAATCTGTCTGATAATCAGTACGGCTTCCGACGCGCACGCTCAACTATCGATGCCATCGCTGAACTAAAAAGGCTAACAGAGCAAGCGATTAAAAAAAGGGAATGCGTCATAGCGGTGTCTCTGGACATCGCGAATGCTTTTAACACACTTCCCTTTAACCGAATTATGGAGGCACTGCGCTATCACCAAGTCCCCCTTTACCTACGACAAGTAGTTGAACAATACTTGAGGGACCGTAGTGTGCTCTACATTGACAACGAGGGTAGAATGATTTCAAAAGCCATGCATTGCGGGGTTCCACAGGGATCAGTGCTGGGTCCTCTTCTGTGGAACCTCGGTTATGATTGGATCTTACGCGGAACTCTACTGCCCCGCACAAAGTTAATTTGTTACGCCGACGACACCCTTGTCGTAGCAAGAGGTGACGACTTCCAGGATGCCAGACGACGTGCAGCAGTAGGAACCGCATTAGTCGTGAGCAGGATAGAGATATTTGGCCTTAAGGTGGCTCTCTCGAAAACAGAGGCTATAGCGTTTTACGGCCGTGGTAATAGGCCCCCTGCTGATGCTCATATCATAGTGGAGGGGCAGCAAATACCAATTGCCCCTAACCTTAAATACTTAGGACTTGTCTTAGACAGCCACTGGCGCTTCAATGAGCATTTTCGTCGGCTGTCTCCCAAATTGACGAACACGGCCTCAGCTCTGAGTAGGCTACTTCCTAATTTAGGAGGCCCAAATTTGAGCTGCCGTAAGCTCTACGCTGGAGTTGTAAAAAGCATGGCGCTATACGGTTCCCCAATTTGGGCCAACTCCCTGAACGCCGAGACTAAAGCTTTACTTCGAAAGCCGCAAAGGATTATTGCAACACGTGCCATCCGTGCCTATCGCACAGTTTCTGGTGCAGCGGCCTGTGCTCTCGCTGGAATGCCCCCATGGGAGCTGGAGGCTTCAGTCCTTGCACAAGTCTACCAATGTCGTGCAGAAGCAAGAAGGCACAACGAACGTCCCACCATAGAGGACATAGTGCGAACGAGACGGCAAGCGGAGGAAACAGTGTTGGAGCGTTGGACCCAACAATTGGAAGCTTCCCTTTATGGACAGTGGTCACTCGATGCCTTAATCCCTGTTTTGGAGGAGTGGAAGAACAGGACTCATGGCACAATTAATTTCCATCTGACGCAGATACTTACCGGGCACGGATGCTTCGGTAAGTATCTGCATCAGATTGCACGTAGAGAGCCGACACCAGAATGTCGAGAATGCGGTGCTGCGGAGGACACGGCTCAACACACGTTAGAGCTATGTCCGGCTTGGGCCTCGCAGCGCCGAAACTAGGGGTCGCAATACCGGCCCCTCTCTGTAAAACCGGTATTCTCGGTATCGAGTCTAGGCGAATACCGGGATTCCGGTATTTTCGGTATTTTCGACATTTATTTTTTTTTTTTTTTTTTTTTTTTTTTTTTTTTTTTTTTTTTTTTTTTTTTTTTTAGATATTTATATTATATATATATATATATATATATATATTATTTAGATAAATATATTTATTTTCTTAGTTTTCCTTACAGTTAAAGTCATTATTATGATTAACTAATCGTCTCCATCGAACAGAGTCTGCCACTGCTTGGCGTTCGTGGACTTTTTTTATGATTCTATAAATATCTATGAGACCTGGGCGGTGCCGGTGCTACAGTCTCTCCAGAGGTGCCAAAAAGACTACAGGTATATCGAGGTGTTGAGGTACTTATACGAAAATGCCACTATGTGTCGGTTCGAGTACAGAACTAGAGCAAAAACCCCATCCAACTGCAGCAATGTGTAAGACAGGGAGACATTATTTCTCCGAAACTGTTCACAGCTGCGTTGGAAGACATATTTAAGCTCTTGGACTGTGACTGGACTGAAAAGGACTCGGTTTCAATATTAATGTCCAGTACCTAACACACCTTCGTTTTGCCAATGTTAATACTAGTTCTTATGGCCGAGACCTTGGATTGGAAGACCTGACAATGTTCGAAGATCTCCGTAGTGCTTCCCGGAAGGGGGCTTAGGATAAACATGGATAAGGCGAAAGTCATGTCGAATGCCCATGTTGTACCCACTCCAGCTCATGTTGGGAACTACACTAGAAGTTGTTGATCATTAGTTTACTAGGATAGGCAACTGGATAGATCTAACTAGATAGGCTCAACTTCGAACCGATTGCGGTTGGGACGGAAAGGTTCTGACCCGAGCCTTTTAGACGCCATGTAGTCATTAGAACCCAAGCTTTACGTAATACGAAGAAGTTGGTTGTTTAATTTCATTTAAAAATTATTCCTCCTACCCCATAGCACTTATTCATTTTGAAATAAAAAACCCAAAACCATAATATATTTATTCCCCATAAGCCCTGAATTTATGACTCAATAGGATAACTTTATCATCAACTCTGAACTTGTTGGGTCTGAATGACTATAAAATATTAGTACCACTAGTAGGACCTTAGGATAAATGACTATAGTATTAGTAGGGCCATTTTAATTTGACACTTCATAAAAATTCAACAACGTAACTTTCTAACGGCAGGCACAGTACATATTAATTGTAATAATCACAAAAGAAAGCCAATTTACGATTGATTTTGACAAATTGAACAAAGGACTGACACTATCAAATGTGATCTTTTAAAATGGCCCTACAATAGGCCACCACTTAAGAAACTAACCAAAGATCGATGAACAGAAAGGACTGTAGACAGTCTAAGATTGTCGTTAAATCAGTTGACAAATAGAAAACTAGAGAGCTGCAGAAACAAAGCCGGAGAAATATATGAACGATTGTAGGAGTACTGATAGCACACTGTCCACTAGACAGACACCTGTCAGTGATCAAACGGACAGAGGATCCCATCTGTCCGCAATGTAAAGAAAGAGAAGAAACAAGCTACCAATACGTGGCAAAATGCCCAATGTACGCATCACTGCGCTGGGAGCTCTTTGGAGCGGACAAGCTTAAGGAAGAGGATCAAAAGCAGTTAACGATAAGTCAACTCAGCAGATACTGTATGCGTACAGGTAGGTTCGAGGGTCCTACGCCGGTAAGGTAAACGATAACCCACTTCCCCCTGCTCTCAGCTTTCATGGGATTTAGGGAACTGGGTGAAATGGTTCCGATCAAGGTGACTGAACACCCGTCCGGCTTCGCTGGCGTCCCCCCTTTTAAATAATGAGACCCCTTTTAAATGTATGGGCCTTCGGAGGTTAAGGAAAATCACTTTTTAAATCAGATAAAACGAAAATTTAAACGAGATTTGCGGTTTGCGTCGTTCTGTGATGAATACCGAAAATGTCGTAAATCCCGGTATTTAAATATTCAATACCGGTATTGAAAAGGCTTCATTTCAGTCCGGTATCCCGGTATTTTCGGTATCCGGGATCCCGGTTTGCGACCCCTAAAAAAGACATGACGTTTGCTAACTTTTAATTTTTATGAGCTAAATTAAGGAAAAAATTGAAATTTAAAGTTTAAATTCTGCAAAAACTATGGAGATGAGAGCAATTTAGTGTATGAAAGAAAGGTGTAAAACGGTAAAAAGAATTGAATAAAATTAAAAAAATAAAAATCCGTTGAAATGGAAAAAAGTTATAGGCAGATTTAGGGCAAAAATTAAGATTTTTTGTTAAAAAAATCGAAAAATTGGAATAACTAAATGGATTTTAACCCTTAACCACTTACCACAGGTCTCTCAGACACCGTTGAAGTTATTTTTGTTAATATTTCGGCGTGAACGCATCGTTCATTCTCGCGCGTTCATGTACCTTCCCCCCGCGCTCGTCAGTACCGCGTGAGCCACCGGCGACGTCACAGGTGCCCACGTTTATCCACGGTAAGTATTCAAACATCGGCAGGGGTCTGTGTGACCTGAGGTAAGTGGTTACGTGATTATTTATTTATAATTTTTTAACGTTTATTTATTCATTTTAGGTGAATAATGGCTGCCAATGACGAGCTTATTGCTAGGTGGTTAGAAGAAGTTCCGTCAGATGAAGATGACCTGGTAAATGGAATTTTTAGTGATGTTGAAGATGATGTTGGTGACGACCACGTCCTAGAAGAAATCAGCGGCTCCGATTCTGAAATTGAAGGTGAGGAAGAACCAATGTTAGCTAATCTTCAGACTTCTTCCGTATCGTCTGTTCAAACCTCATCAGGCGATGATGTGCCACTGTTAGAGTTGAGGTCTCGTCCCAGAAAGAAGATTTTTTTTGGCGCGATAAGCGCTAAATAACTACCTTGCAATTTTGTAAAAAAAAAAAACAATAGTGGCACCAAAATATTTTTTTTATGTTAGTTCATTGGTAAACTTTAGATAATAAGAAGAACATGTATAATTCAGAGGTTCCATTATTTTTGATCTCATTTCCAAATAAGTCGTTACTTTTTGTTTTAATTTAGAGGTCTAACTAGAAATTTTGTTATCTTTCCAAATTGATTGATTTTATTTCGTATTTTTTCTTTTAATAAATACTAGTATACATTGTAAATGACTGTTTTATTTGAATTAATCCGAAAACTTCAAATTTTAATCATAATTGAGGCATTCAATGCGCGGTGTCTCCTAGACGTGTGGTAAGTGGTTACGGAAGCAAAACTAGTGGTAAGTGGCTGAGGGTTAAAGATAAATGAATAAAAAATATATACAAATGAGCCTTAGGGGCGGCAAAATTTTAATCCAAAGACAGAAATGCAAAAAGTTAAAAATTGAATTAATTAGAAGTTTTTCAAATATTTTGAGAATGAAAAAGTTTACCTAAGGTCCGGATTTTTGACCTGGCTCAGTACAAAAGACATCAACGCGTGGCTTCGAAAAATATATTTTGTACTAAGATGTATTGAAAAAAATGAAATAATTAATTACTGAAAAACTAAAGCAGATAGGCCCGTCGGGCAAAAACTAGGTGGTTGGGAAAAAATCGAAAGATGTTATAGAATTTTTTGGTGAGCATATAAGCACTCTGGGTGTTTCAAAAAGAGCCTGGTTAGGTTAGGTTAGGTTAGGTTAGGTTAGGTTGGGGTGGGGTGGGGTGCGTGGTCGGATAACCTCCTCGTGTGCCCTGCCACTGTTTTTCCCCGTCCATGTATGTGGTCTGGCAAATGCAGTGGGAGGGACGGTGCACCCTGGGTATCACTGTAAATGGCGAACAATTCATTTTGGTCCCATTTACCGTGATGGCTAATAATCCGACACTCCTGTTATCCTGTACGTAGTGCAGGACCAGGGGCCCGCTTCGGGGGGCCGAGGGGAGACAACCCCAATAAAAAACACAAAACCGTAGCCCTGTACGTAGTGCAGGAACGGGGGTCACCTTCATGGGGACCGCGAGGAGACAACCTCTATAAAAAACCAAAATAGGGGGTGCGGCTCCCCACTACTCTCCCAGGAGAGAAGTCCGGGATGCCACATCCGGAGGTGGGCGGCTTTCGGGCTGCGATCCGCTCTGCGGATGAGGACCATTGTTTTCGAACGGTGGCGGCGGCGCCAGTTCTGCTCTGGTGCCGTCTATCTCGTTACCCCGCACGTGGTGCGGGACCGAGGGCCGCTATCCCAACGGATGGGGGCCGAGAGGAAGACAACCTCAGAATAAATTACCTGGCGGGGACCGCAAGGTCCTGTCTCGCTTTCTGCGTGATGCGTAGGCTCCGGGTCGGCGTCCTAGACTTATTCTGGGTAGCGGCGACCCGGTTCGGGCTCGGCCGGCGCCCTGGATATTCCGGGAAGCGGCGGTGCGAGCGTGGGCGGCGGGTCTGTCTGGTTACGGTAAAACGCAATCGGCGGACGGGCATTTTGCCAACCGTCGGCCAAGCCGGTGACCTAGTCACGTCTTAGGGCCGGTGGGGCTGCCCTTAATTGGGTGTCCCCGCGAGGAGACAACCTCTATAAAAAATCCCCAACCCTAAGCTCGTTGTCGTGCAAGGCGAGAGGGTGCATGGCCGGTGGGAAACCGGTCGTTACGCGACAACGGAGTAGGGAACCGGCCGACCCCCTGCTTCGTGAACCCTGGCTTACTCGGGCATCGGGATCTCTGCCCGGGCGGACGTTTGCTTCTCCCATACTCGTGGGATAAGCTATGGAAACTTTAAATTTTAAGAATATGTTTGGTGGAGGTGCAGACGAGAAGTCTAAGAAGAAGGAGCCGCAAAAGACTGCAACTAAGCAGTCCGCGGAAAAATCAGAGGAGAATGTGGCTGTTTTCAAGCAGCCGGTGGCAGGAACATCTGCTAAAGTCAAAAGGAGCCCGTTGTGAGGGTGACTCGAAGCGCCGTACTAGCGGCTTTGGTGGCTGAGGGGAAATGTGCCCCCATTAGTTTGAGTCGAAGTCCATCATGTTCGACTCTCGGGGATGATGACCTTGAAGAACAACTTTTGCGCGAGGCTGGACTGGGGAGGAAACGCTCTCGGTCAAGAGCGACGGACCTGTCTAACGAAAGTCAGGATGAGGAAGTCACCAATCCTTCGAAGGTTGCAGCACTACGTGGTCGGAAACGCCCTGTGTCTTTGGGCCGTAATGTGGGATTGGCTGCAGCCCAAGCGGAATTGGCTGCTTTTGAGAAGATGGATGTGGAAAGGCGTGTGGAAAAGGAAACCGCTGCGGCGGCAAGTACTATCCGCAAACCTCCGAAAGCCAAGGGTGGCAATGCCCCTGAGAAGGAAGACCCATGCCAATTGGCGAACTGTGAGGTCCTCTCACGCGGGATAGACGGGGTCGAAGCCATCTTGCAAGTGGCTACAAAGTCAGGAAACCTTAAGGGCACCAGCGTGAAAGCTTTGAAAGATGCGGCGGCCCTTATCCAAACCATGTTAGAGGAGATGTATGATCGGAATACATCTGATAGCACAAAGAAGATAGATGAGCGCTTCGTCAAAACGCAAGCTGATCTAAAACGTGCTATAGAGGAGAACACCCGCATTTCAGCGGAAAATCAGAAATTGAGGGAAGAGATGGCGGCAATCCGACGCGAGCTACAATTAGTGCGTGAACAGTTGCAAGGGGCACCCGTTAAAGGTGTTCGTCGCCCACATAATATCGTGGGCAATATGACAGTAGAAGAACTGCAGAGGCTGATTGCTGAACAGGCAGGCACGATGGTCAGCGCCCGGATAGAGGGCCTGAGCCGTCGACTTCCACCTGAAGAGAACCTGCGGCCGCCTTTAGCAGCTGCCAAAAGAGGTAAAGTGGCAGAATCAGTCGCATCGGTTGCGCCAGCTTCTGAGCCTTCTGACACAGCCCCCGCCCCAGTCAAGGGAAAGGGTTCGAAGAAAAAGAAGAAGAAGGAGAAAAAAGTCAAACAGCCAAATGTGAACGCAACGCCTGCCCCAGAGCAATCGCCGCAGGCCGAGCCCTCCCAAAATGGGACCGAGGGAGAATGGACTGAGGTCCGAAATAATAAGAGGAAGAAGAAGGCCCCACCACCAACACCTGTGAAGGGGCCCAGTCAACCTGAAACAAAGAAGAAGAAGAAGCCGAGACTTCGTATTCCAAAATCAGCTGCGGTAGTCGTAAAACTGCGGCCAGAAGCGGCTGAAAAAGGGGTGAGCTACGCCGAAATTCTCGCCGGAGCTAAACAAAAGTTAGATGGAAGCATAGTCGGCACTGGCCTTAAATGCAAAGTCGCAGCGACTGGCGCTCGCTTGATAGAGGTGCCAGGCGTTAATAATACAGAGAGAGCTGAAAAGCTGCTAGCTTGTTTGCAAGAGATTTTCGACCCAAGCCTGGTTGAGGTGACCAGGCCCATGAAAACCGCGGCGTTCCGCGTTTCGGGCCTGGATGACTCGGTGGCGGTCGTTGACATTCAAGATGCAGTGGCAAAGGTTGGAGATTGTTCGCCTGATTCAGTAAAAGTCGGCGAAATACGCCAAAGTCGGTTTGGATTGGGAACGGCGCTAGTCAGGTGCCCGGTGTCTGCTGTTAAAAAGCTGTCGGAAGGCGGCAAGCGAAGACTTCTAGTCGGTTGGGTCTCGGCGACAATAAACGTTTTACCGCCGAAACGCATGCACTGCTACCAGTGCCTCGAATTGGGACATGTCCGTGCCAAGTGTGAGGGCAAGGACAGGAGTGAGCTGTGCTTCAGGTGTGGTACCCCTGGGCATAAAGCCAAGGATTGTGACAGGGCGTTGCGCTGCGTTGTTTGTGCAGCTGCTGAAATAAGGGCAGATCATATGCTTGGGGGAAAATCTTGCAATCCCCCCAAGCGAAGGAAGAAGAACAAAACCACAGTTCAGCAAGAAGCTTCCCAACTATCAACGGTGGAGGCTGAAGAGGTGATGGAGTTTGCCGACGATATTGGCGTAGTAGCAGCGGGCTCTGAGCGGTCGGATGGCCCGGATGAGTCGCAGTTGAGGGGACCGGGCTACGGAAGCGGGGAACTTCCGTAGCCCACTCCAGGGTCCCCGTGATGGAACGGCGCGCCTCGTGTTCCGGCGCGCCTCACCAGTTGGGGGAGCTTCTGAGCTCCCAACATTCGAATGTCAGTTTGTGTCCGTTGGGACGACCGGCGGCGGATCGCGGTTGTATACTTTGTCTTCCCGTGATCCGCTGCACTAGCGGCAGAGGAACACCCAGGGGGTTTTAGTGGAGTCACCAAATAACCACCCTCGCGTTCCCCGCGCGGGGGGGTATGCGAAGGCATTTCCCCCTGGCCAAAAAAAAAAAAAAAAAAAAAAAGGTTGGGGTGGGGTGCGTGCCAGACAACCTCCTCGTGGTGCACCCTGGGCGTCACCGCGGTATTTGCGGTGACGGCGAATAGTCTGGCGAGGTGGGACCCGGCCGGCGTCTCGGACGTTTCTGAGCAGCGGCGGTGCGGGTCGGAGTTGTGGGGGCCTTTCATAGGCCCAGTGGTCCTTTGGACGTGGTGATGGGAGCGCCGGAACCCCGTACGTGGTGCGGGACCGGAGGCCGCCACTGTTAGTGGGGGCTGCGTGGACGGACACACCAAGGGGAGCCTGTCCCATTTTAAAAGAGGCAATGAACGTCATGATGAACATGGACAATTGCAAAGAGAAGTTACCCCAGGAGGGTACCAGCTGCTCCGCAGCTGGAGAATCCCTCCCGGGCACCTCGGTGCCCGGCTGCCCCTCGTTCTCTGGGGGGGGCATCAATTGTTTACAGGACAACCCAGCGCTGGGTCCGTTAATAAACTGCGCTGCAACAGTCGGCCGTTCTGGGTCGGATGTGTCGGGGAAGTCCGAGGGTGTTTGCACCCGATCGAATTCTTCGTTGGGGAAACCTTGCTCGACGTTCCTGAAGGGTAATTCTGCGCCTTCAGACGATCCGAGCAAGGAGGGGAGGGTAAGAGTAGCGTTGGTCGAAAGTCTATCAGTCGGAGCTGTAAAAGAGGCTACCACTGCCCGTAAGCAAGAAGGAGCAAACCTTTTAGAAGGTGTGCAACCAATCGTTGTATTGAAGCGTCTGGAGCCAGTCTTTGACGCCCGATTGACGAATAACTTAACTCGGGATCCGAGTCCTGATGAAGAGCACATGGACGACGAGCACTATTCAGATGCTGTAACGGAGGCCAGCAACAATAGTCGAAAACGACCTATCGAAGAGCTGATTTCAGATACTGACAGCGAGGTGACAGGAACGACCCCAAAATCTCAAAAGAGCCAGAGAGGTCGCGGTCGACCTCCTACTACTGGGAAATATATCGGTGTAGGAAAGGCGAGAGAGGAACATCGCCGACAGCAGCAAGCCGAGTCTGACACCGAGTCCGTAGCGAGTTCTGTTAGATCTGTTAGGGGTGATACAATAAGGGAATTAAACACACACACATTGGAACACTCGCAGTCATCGCCATCGCAGTTTTTAGTCGATGATAGGCAGCCGGAGTTCAGTTCGTCTGATCCTGCAAGGAATAAAGCTTTTGAAGGCATCGAGACCATACTAAAGGTGGCCAAAGCGAGCAAAAACCTTAAGGGCACTCACGTAAGAGCCTTGAAGGATGCCTCTGAGATGCTTAAACAGTCCATCGAAAGTCTGTCGGCCCGTACGACTTCCGACGAAGTACGGCGATTGCAAGCTGATAACGATCGTCTTAGCCATCAGGTCGAACTTATGAGAAATGAAATGGCAGCCTGGCGTAAGTCCATTTTTGAGAGGTCACATCCGCAGTCTTCAAGCGGGATCAATATTGAAGGAAACTTGGTTGAGGAATTAACACGTGCTATTATGATTCAAGTTGGAACCATGGTCAACGCACGTTTTGAAGGCCTGGAGGAAAGACTTCTTCCGTCTGTCAATCGACGGCCTGCATTAGCAGGTAACAAAAACAAGAAGGAAGCTGAAACTTACGCAAGTAAAACATCTGCTGCTCCACCAGCGGAGACGCAAACGAAACCCGCTGATGCTTCTACGACTCGTCAAGCACAAGCGGAAATCAGTCAGCCTTCCAATTCACACACACAAGGCGATGATGAAGGCTGGAAAGAACAAACCAGCAAAAAGAAGAGACGTGCAGCGCGTAAAAAGAATGAAGAGCCCAGCGAACCTGCACCAGTGTCAATGCCGCCTTCCAATGCTCCTTCGTCGTTGGCACAAAAGAAGCCGTCGACAAAATCAACGCCTGATACGGCAAATAAACCTGCGTCTGCTAAAACTACTCCACCCGGTTCGGGCAAAAAAGCAGTGCAAAAGAAGACTAAATTGACTGCCCCGAAATCAACGGTGGTAGTCGTGACTATTCAGCCAGACACTGCTGAAAAGGGAACCACTTATGCCGATATTATCGGGAAAGCTAGGAAAGAAGTCGACTTACCGGCTCTAGGAATTGTGGGCCTCAAAATAAAGCAAGCTGCAACTGGGGCACGAGTCATGGAGATTCCGGGCACTAGTAGCGGTGAGAAGGCGGATCTCTTAGCCGATAAACTGCGTACGGTTTTAGCTGGCTTGGCAACCGTAGCCCGCCCGACTAAATGCGCAGATCTTAGGATCTCGGGGCTTGATGACTCTATCGAAAAGGAGAAAGTTGCATCGATTGTGGCCGCTAAGGGCAAATGTGCAATTGATCAAGTGAAGGTATGATCCGACCCGGTCCCGGTGGCACAGGATCGGTTTTGGTACGGTGTCCTGTGACGGCTGCTAAAGTGCTAGTTGAATCGGGTCGATTGCTGATTGGGTGGAGTTCGGCCCAAGTGAAAATTTTGGAACCCTTACCAATGAGGTGTTACAAATGTATGGGCACTGGACACACTCGTCCCAGGTGCCCAGTTTCGACAGACAGGAGCCTGATATGCTTCCGCTGTGGAGTGGAAGGCCACAAGGCAACAAGCTGTTCGGCTAAAACGCCAAAATGTGCTGTATGCTCTGATGCTGGCCGCCCTGCCACACATATGATGTGCGGCAGAAAGTGCACACCGCCGACTGCGAAAGGGAAGAGGGCCCCTTTGACCCAGGCCCCACCTTCCCAACAAGAGACGACTCAGGAAATCGAAATGCTCAATGTCTAGAAGTCCCATAAATATTCTCCAAGGAAATCTAAACCACTGCGTTGCTTCACAAAACATATTTATGCAGCATATGGCTGAGTGGGATATCCAAGTTGGGGTTGTTGCCGAGCCGTATAGAACTCCCACCGGACACACATGGACTGGGGATACACAGAATACGGTAGCTATTCATGTACGAGGTGGTGCCAACTCGCCACCACTCTTGACTAAGGAAAGAGGTCCCGGCTATGTTGCGGCTACATATGGAGGATTAGTTTTTGTTGGAATCTACTTCTCTCCAAACGACAGCAGAGCCAACTTGGAAAGATTCTTGGACACTCTAAGCGACGTCGTTGGAAGAATGTCTTCAGTTCCTGTCATCGTCTTAGGAGATTTTAACGGGCATTCTCCCGCGTGGGGATCCCCTGATCTCGATGCTAAGGGTACTGTGGTGCAGGAATGGTTTGCAGCGACGGGCCTTTGTCTCATGAATAGGGGAAGGGTCAACACATGCGTTAGGCGGCAGGGAGGGTCAATAGTGGATTTAACGTTCGCTACCCCCGCCATAGCCTCCCGCATTCAGGAATGGAGGGTTATAGTAGATGCAGAGAGTCTTTCAGACCACAGGTACATCAGGTTTACCATATCTTCCACCAGTGGCCGAGATGCTCCAACACACCCTAGTCGGAATACGACCTCCTTCCCCAGATGGGCAACGAAACAATTGAACGTCGAAATGGTTAAGGAGGCCGCTATTGTTGCGGATTGGTGTTGTCCAGCACAAATCCGCGAACACGGAGTGGATGAACAGGCTCAAAATCTTCGCAAAGCACTCACAGACATTTGTGACGCTGCCATGCCTAGGGCTAAGCGATTTTCGGGCAGTGGCCGAGTATATTGGTGGTCGCAAGAGATATCTGATCTTCGTGATGATTGCATAAGGTTACGACGTGAATACGCCCGTTGCCGTCGTCGCCGCCGTCACACCCAAGATGAGGAAGAAATCCGGTACAGAGAGTACAGGGAAGCTGCCGTGGCTCTCCAGCTTGCGGTTCATAGAGCTAGAGATGCTTCATGGAATGAGTTTGTGGGAGAACTTGATCGTGATCCATGGGGGCGTCCGTATCGCATGGTACGGAATAAAATGCACCAGCCGTCACCCTCAATAGGTACGTTTGAGCCGGAACTATTATCAAATATACTTACGGGACTTTTTCCAGACAGAATAGATCCGGGGCCACCTATTATGGTTCCAGAACAGCCGGAAAATGGACAACCTCTTTCGGCCGCCAATGACTTCCCTCCGATCTCAATGGAGGAAATCAAAAGCGCTCTTGATCGTCTCAAAACGTGGCGCAAAGCACCAGGACCTGACGGAGTTCCAGGAAAGCTTATACCCCTCATTATTGAGCATTTAGGGGTCAGACTTCTGGAACTTTATAATAAATGCTTGGAAACTGGACGTTTTCCGAACATCTGGAAAAACGGGAGGCTTTGCTTACTTCGAAAAGAGGGTCGTCCATCTGACTCTCCTTCCGCCTATCGTCCCATTGTTCTCTTGGATGAGGTGGGCAAACTCCTTGAGAGGATCCTGGCAGAACGAATTCTGGAACATCTCGAATCTGAAGGGCCAAATTTATCGGACAACCAGCATGGGTTTCGTCGGACGATCGACTATCGACGCCATCGATGATCTAAAGCAGTGGTCTGAGAGGGCAGTTCTAAGAGGGGAAAGCGTAATAGCGGTGTCTCTAGACATCGCCAATGCATTTAACTCACTCCCCCTTTGCCGCATAATGG
The DNA here is from genome assembly GCA_950108535.1 of Agriphila straminella. Classification (NCBI taxonomy): domain Eukaryota; kingdom Metazoa; phylum Arthropoda; class Insecta; order Lepidoptera; family Crambidae; genus Agriphila; species Agriphila straminella. Next base: position 385,730 of record OX467303.1, on the reverse strand, counting down.
AAGCACTGCGTTACCACGGCATTCCGCTTTATCTAAGGAAAGTAGTTGAACAATATCTAGAAGATAGGAATGTCCTATACATCAACAGTGAAGGCAGAATGGTTTCAAGGGCAACACAATGCGGGGTTCCACAGGGTTCGGTTTTAGGACCACTCTTGTGGAACCTCGGCTATGACTGGGTTCTACGCGGTACCCTTTTGCCGCGTATGAAACTTATTTGTTATGCAGACGATACGTTGGTGCTGGCAAGTGGAAATAATTTCCTAGATGCAAGACGCCGCGCGGCTGTGGGAACTGCTATGATTGTTGGCAGGATAAGGCTGCTTGGACTAGAGGTGGCCTTGCATAAAACGGAGGCAATCGTCTTTTATGGCCCCCGTGGCCGACCTCCAGCTAATGCACACTTGTTGGTCGAGGGACAAAGTATAAATATTGGCCCTCACATTAAATACTTAGGTCTAGTCTTGGATAGCCATTGGAAGTTTAACGAACATTTTCGACGACTAAATCCCAAACTAACAAAGACGGCAACATCATTAAGCAGGCTTCTCCCAAACTTGGGAGGCCCAAATTACAGCTGCCGAAAACTCTATGCAGGCGTTGTAAGAAGCATGGCGCTCTATGGTGCCCCAGTTTGGGAGAGCTCTCTTAATAGGGAAACAATAGCCCTTCTCAAGAAACCGCAGCGAATCGTAGCAATAAGAGCAGTAAGAGGCTACCGCACGGTCTCTGGTGCCGCTGCTTGTGCGCTTGCGGGGTTGCCTCCGTGGGAGCTGGAGGCATCTGTTCTCGCGGAGGTATATAGATGTCGTGCGGATGCAAGAAGCCGAAACGAACGTCCTGCTTTAGAAGAGCTTGTCCGAGTCAGACGACAGGCAGACGAGATGGTATTGGAACAATGGTCACACCAACTACAATACGCGACATACGGGTTAAGAACGACTGACGCAATCTTCCCGGTTTTAGAAGACTGGAAGGAGCGTAATCATGGTGCTTTGAACTACCATCTGGTGCAGGTACTTACCGGACATGGTTGTTTCGGCAGGTACCTGCACAAGATAGCGAGGAGAGAACCAACTTCGAAATGTTGGGAGTGTGGGGCCGCAGAAGACACGGCGCAGCACACATTAGAGCTGTGCCCGGCCTGGGCCACACAACGTCGCGAACTGAGAGCGACAATTGGGCAGGATCTCTCGCTTCCTAGCGTTGTCAAAGAAATGTTGGAATGCAGAAGATCCTGGAATGCAGTAAGTGATTTTTGTGTTGGCGTGATGACGCAAAAAGAGGATTTGGAGCGCATTCGGGAAAGTGACCCTAATGCAGTCTTATGTAGAAGGAGGCGACCGGGTCGGAGAGGCCGCCGATTTGATCAGTCGTCTATAATTGACGATCAGAGAGGAAGGGGGGTTGGTTGGACTGGAAGGTATAGCTCCTCGTCTTCTCTCGGTAGCCAGCGGGGAATGGGTTTGGGAGGACCTGAAAAAATAAACTTCAGGATCAGTATTCTGAAGTTTATGGACAAGTAATTCAAAGTTGAAGTAATTGTATTTATTTATTTATTTATTATTGGTATTTCAAATTATTTATAATATTTATTTATTTTATATTTATGTTTATATTTGTCTGCGTGTTTTTGGAGAAGGGGGAGCTTTTGTATGTTTAGATTCTATTTCTATATCTGCTAATTCTATAAATTCAGATTCTGTTTGTTTATCATCCTTTTTTGTATTTTTCTTTTCAAACGTTACTTTAGGAATTTCCATTTGTCTGTGAAGGCTGCCAGTTTTATTTATTTTCTTAAATAATTTAAACACACAAAATGAAATTACAATTATAGTGACAAATATAATAAGTGTAGAATAGTGTGCCCCGTATTGGATGAAATGAGGTTTATTTATAATTTTATTTAAATCTTGTATCATATCTTTATCTAAATTTTGCGTTAGGGGTAAATTTTCCAAGTCTATGTTATTTAATTTTAACAAAGGAACACTATTCGCAACTTCTTTAAATTTACTTAAACTACAACAAGAATCGTTAATTAAGTTAAAATCTAAATTTATCGAAGGTATAGTTACATTTAATACATTATAATCGGGTAAAAGTCTAGTACTCTTGCAATAGGCTTTACAATGGATAGGTATGTATACAATTCCGGTGCCTAATAGTTTTATATCAATTGGTTCTCAATGAAGACAATCTATTGTTAATTTACTAAATTTCGATTGTACAAATATCCATCTATTATTGCGAATTGGTTTCCAAATATCTAATTCGCCATTAACAAATTCTGTTTTACAATATTCCGGAAGGGATGAAACTACTTTTGATAACAATTCACTTTCACAGTTGGGATTGGCAGATGTTGGAAATATATTCATTATTTTACATAAATAATTTTGATGGTCAATGATTTGACAAGTATCGATATCATTTAAATTACAATAGTGGGTTTTATCTTTAGTAATAGCTATATATTTGTTACTGGGAATTATAACACTGAATGAATTTGGATTTGTTACATTATGAGGCATTGGCAAAGGAATACTATTATATAAATAAAATTCAAGAGGATTTGTGAGAGGAATTGTTAGTACAAACATTATTTTCTTATTTAAGTAATAACTAATTAATTTTGACATATTCATAATTTTATGGATAAGTTTCAATTCCAAAGGTACAACAAATTCTAATTCGTTTGGTAAGTATTTATAGTTATCTGCCAATTCTTTGTACAGTTCTTGTGGAGTTATTACAGATGGGTGAATGATATTCACTCTGCTAAGTAAAATGGCATTTGTAATGTCTTCAATTTGAAAGGACAAGGTAAGAATGGATGCTTCTAAGTTATTATAAATTGTGTTTAATCCGGACATTACTGACAAATGATCTGTTCTATTGGATAAGTATTTAAGTTTTACAGAAAGTTTATCGATAGCCAAGTTCAGGTTATTTTCATTAGATCTTAAACTTTTGATAGTTTCATTAAATCTAGTTAATGTAGTTCTTGTGACTAAAATGTGTTCCTTTACTAATGAAGCTATCCTTTTCTGATCATCTTGTACATAATTACCCGCCCTGGGCAGGCTTGTATCACTAAGATGCTTGAGCTGCCTAGAAGCAACACCAACTTCCTGCGTAACTCCTTCTCCGTTAAAGCCGCTCAGCTTTGGAACAAACTCCCGTCAAACATCCAGAATTGCCAGAACATCATAACTTTCAAATCAAAAGTCAAAGCTCACTTTCTATCACAATTGTCTCATTCATGATTCACGAGATAGTTAATACAACCAGTTTTATATATTTATATTACATAGGTATATATTATTTTATGTATATGTATTATGTTATGTATGTATGTATGTATTTATTCATATTTATATTTATTTAATTATGTTAAGTTTATACCTACTATAAAGTTTATTTATAAGTATATGTATGTGTATAAAATGATCTAGATTAAGTTTTATTTAGGATTTCACTTATCTCCATCTTACTATGCACTTTCTATTACCTGCTTACTTAAAAATCTCAAACAATGCTGGGTTGGCTGGAAGAGATCTCTTTTAGAGATAAGCCCACCTTTGTAAACAACTTTTATATTTACCTGTGTAATTATGTTACAAGTGCAATAAAGAATATATATATAATTTATAGCGCTATCGTATTTTTCCGCATCATCCTCATCTAAAGTGCCAAATATGTGTTTAAAAGCGGTACCTACTCCGCCAAACCAAGCTCTGCGTTTCAATCTGTCATCAATTAAATGGGTTATAGATGAATATTCTTTAACCATATTTTTATAATGGGTGATTAGCGGTTCTATTATATTTTCACATTCTGATTCGTCGAATTCTTTTGTTTTATTGCAAAAGTACGTAACTGTTTCTAATACAGAATTTATATTTTCAATGTGTAATTGTATGTGGGAAATATCTATCGGGATGACTAAATTCAAATTACCGTTTTTAATTTTAACCTTTCCCATGTAATCGAAATATAAGCCTGGACTCGATGAGATTTGTTCTATAAAACTTGTCGCTACTGAGGTTGGCACACTGAAAATAAAATTAAGTTATGATATAACGACTGTTATTAAAACCTAATGCTATATAATAAAACTACGGTTATAGGAGTTTAATTATAGTATAATAATAATAAAATAAAAAAATGTTATAGTAACTAGTAAAATAGTACTATAGAGTAAAATATGCTATTCCTAATCTTAGGGACTACTGGGAAAGACGCCTGCTAATTTAATTTCGTCAAAGTGATGTTTGACATGGCGCCTATTTATTAGTAAGGTTACGGTGTTGTTTCCGTGAACGGCGAGGATTTTGTAAGGACCCTTCCAAATCGGAGAGAGCGCCTTACGAAGTCTTAAATGGTTTTTCAAGTAGACGAAATCACCTACTTTGTATCGGATAGATCGAGTTCTTGCATCATAGTAGGATTTGGATTTTTCTTTTGAATGTTGTATATTTTGATACGCTTTTTCCCAAGATAATTTAAGGCGATGTTGAAGCATTCTGACGTAGTCAGGATATGTGGTGAGGTCTTGGCTATACAGGGAATCAGGATTAAAAGCTTTATGCCCGAACAGCAGTTCGTATGGCGAAAAGTTAGTGGTGCTGTGGGTAGCGGTGTTGTAAGCTAAGATTGCTGTATAGACGTATCGTGGCCAGTCATCTTGATTTTCATTTACATAGGATTTAAGATACTCTTTAAGAGTAGAATGGCTCCTCTCGAGAGCTCCTTGAGTCTGGGGATGATATGGAGTGGACCACAGCTGTTTGATTTTCAGGAAGCTGCAAGTCTTTTTAAAGAGATCAGCTGTAAAGTTGGTACCTTGGTCTGTGAGGATAGTCTGAGGAATTCCGAACAGAGATATAAAGTGCACGAGGCAATCAGTGGTCTCTTCTGAGGAGACACTGCGGAGAGGGTAAGCTACGGAGAATTTCGTGAGGTCATCTTGAAGAGTCATTATATATTTCAATTTGGCAGGGCCGGACTCGGGCAAAGGACCGACAATGTCCAGAGCTATTCTTTGAAATGGGCTGGTAGAGGTAGTAGTGATCTGCATTGGAGCACGATTGAGTTGTCGAAGGGCTTTATTTTCTTGGCATGAAGGGCAGGCTTTAACATAGTTTTCTACGTCGCCTTTCATACCTTTCCAGTAGAATTTCTCTTTGATGCGGTTAAGCATCCTGTTGCAACCTAAATGTCCTGCAACGGGGAGATCGTGGTTTTCTTTTAGAATCTTTTTAATTTCACTAAGAGTTGGATAAATTATATTATCGTGATAAATATTTATTTGTATATCAGTATTGTGGAAGATGTAAACTATCATGTTATATAATTTCGCAAAAGATAGACTTTGAAATGGATTTCTGAAGTCTGAAATAGCTATTTCTGAGGGCCTACCCAAATGGCAAACGTTTATAAGCATTTCTCTTTCTACAACTTTCAACGCTCTGGCGTTATTGATGAACGCTCGATAGACGCTACGCTCGTTCTCTCGATTTCAAAGAGTAAAGTAATAAAGGTTGAAAGAGCACAAGTCCACTAGCGCCTCTGGAAATCGATGCGGAACTACTGACATGGAATTATAATAGCTGAAAATGATATTTTTTTGTTTCTTGTAAAGAATTATTACAAGAAAGTAACAAGATATTTTAACTTTTTTTGTAATATTTATTATTTATAACAAAATATTGATGAAAAAAGAATAAATCAAAACAAAAAGCACCAAAAATAAATAGGTACGGTTTGGCTAGGTTTCATTGAACTTAACTAGCGCAAATAAGAGCGAGAGCGTTTCCACGTCTTAATCGCTCAACATCTTTTCAATTAATGATCTATGCATCGCGTCGTGGCACGCTAGGCGTGACGGGGCGCGGCGGGATGACACGTGCGTTGCGTGATCACGCCCGCAGTGTGACTGCTGCAGTCGCACTAGCGGGTCTACCGGTTAAAAACAATGAAGTTAATGTTAACTGTAATATGACAGATGTATGCGATACATTGCTACATCGTTTTGGCACAAATAAAAACTTACCAAAGAAAAGAAGCAATGTATCATATCCATCTGTCAAATTACAGTTAACAACTTCATTATTTTTAGCCGGTAGACCCGCAGGCAGCGTCCCGTCGCCATCCCGTTCCGTCGCCATCCCGTTCCGTCACGCCCTATACTATACTAGAAGAGAACTATACTACGTCCTGCATGCAGGGCTTTGAGTAGCGCGCTTTATACTGCACCACAGAATACAGTGTATAATGCATACTTAGGCTCGTAATATAGAATCAAACTCAAACTTAAGTTAATCTCTGCTCGAGTACAGTTAGAAAGAGATGGTGCTATGTGATGAATAGCACCATCCCTTTCTAACTGTAATCAAGCCTTTCAAGCAGAGATTTGATTTTGAATTCTTCTTATCGAATGAGGAATAGTGACCACCTCTGGTATTAGAGTTTATCAAGCCGCCTGTAAGGCTTCTAACTTGGCTTAACGGCTATTATCAGATGACAACAGTCGGGACCGACGGTTTAACGTGCACTCCGGTACTTGTACTATTATGTATTCTGTGCCTCCGGAGCACGGCAGCGCTCAGATGTAATGCCACGCCACTTAGCAGTCACCCATCCGACACCTGACCGGACTGAGCGTTGCTTAACAAACGTGATCGAGTAAGATCAGTCTGTCAAGATGTTCCGCCATGAGCGCTTCGATTTGATTTGGAGTCGAGTTTAATTCTATAATACGAGCCTTATATGGTGCGTTCCCTTTTGCGCCAACAGCGATAATATCACTGATATCGCGCTCACACTTCGTTCCGATTTGATGTGAGCGCGCCAACGATAGCAGTATTTACGTCACGGATGACGTCACTATCGCCGCCATTTTGCGATTACAGTGATATCGTCCTCGAGCGTTAGCACTGTGAGCAGTCTGTCATATTTGACGTTTTGAGTTGACGTTCATGTCCTTACACACTTCTGATTCGTTATTTACTTTGTTTTGACGTTACAAAACGTCAAAACAAAGTAAATAACGAATCAGAAGTTCGGCGCGCGATGCGTGCGATAATAGCCGTTCCGAATTGAAATCGCGTCAACAGTGCTGTCAGCGCGATAATCAAAACGGAACAGCTTTTAGCGCTCACATCGCCAACAGTACTATTGGCTCAAAAGGGAACGCGGCCATAATCGATCGATCGATCGTATGCATGCAAACCACAGATTAGGTAGGTACTATCTTGTAGATTCAAACTCTATGGTCTTCTTACGTTTACTTACAACAATAAATGTGTGTGATCTGTGGTTTACGATAGACGCTCGCCGACACTAGACATGGGTTGTAACAGGGTAAATTGCCTACCTGTTACAACTGTTCCTGTTACACTAAAATAACAGTGCCAACAACCTGTTACAGAAAATAACAGCCATGTCGTAACAATTTGCCTACATTGTTCCGCCTGTTCCGTGGAACAAGCGCTTGTTTTGTCTAACTTATTGGGTACTTTACTTAATATTACAAAATCATTTTTCTAATACAGCAGTTACGGCGCACCCGCGTCATCTAGCGTTTTTATTCGGTGAACCATTATGTCACCTAATGAAGTTGCTTGCTTGCCTTCATTAAGCAGTTTACTTAAATTGCGATAGATGGCAGTAATTAAAACAAAAATAATTTCCAATTTTTAAAAATAAAGTTAGAAAATATACATTATAGTTAAAAAAAAACTGGTGCAACCGATTTTCAACCTTATTAGAAAGGGATGGTGCTATTAATCGCATACAGCGCCATCCCTTTCACTGCTAGACGATCAGGCATTTTTCCAAGAATTTTCATGTCAATCATTTACATTGCAATACTTCTTTTCTTTTCCCTAACAACTGGCAGCACTAGACATTCCATTTTCCTACACCCGCCCGCATGTCTTGCTTTGCCTATGTGATCGTACACACGCGAGCGTTTTTTTCGACGCGCGTTTTTTTACCGCTCTTGATGTTCAATGCGAAAAGGTCGCTTGTGTGAACGAGCCTTAAGCGATCTAGCAAGCCCGGAGGCTGATTACGTAATTTTGTTGCAACTCTGACAGAAATCGCAGTTACATTGCTGCTTTAGTAAGAACCAATGTGACATGTGACGTAACTTAAAGCGGCAATGTAACTGCACTTTTAATCGAGAATTGTTAGGAACAGACGTAATCTAAGAGCTGAACTAGTAGTAAGCCCTTGCCACAAAGCAGGGCTTTGTGTGGGCCGATACTATAAATTAGAAAAAAATATTTTAATCTACAATATCGGCCCTGCATGCCTACACAAATAATACGCGATTTAATATCCTTTAATAATCTCAAAAAATGAAATTATAATTTTCATAACACCCGATATCCCTGTTTCCCACCGTTTAACTTGACATTGGCAAATGGCAAAACAGTCAAACTCTGTTGCCACAAAAAAAAAGAAGGTCATAAACAAACACTCACACAGGAACAGTATAGCACGACCAATTTACAAAGTCGAATTTACTAAGGTTTTCAATGGACTAAAATGTATTTTTGATATGGTCGGTTTATATAACAGGTAAAAATAACAAGCTTTGTCTCTTTTCTTTCCATATGTTAGAGTGAGGTAGCGCTTGTTCCAAGTAACAGGCGGAACAATGCAAACAGGTTGTTACTCTGATAACAGGCATAACAGTTCGGTACAGGGTACAGTGGAGTATTTCGCCTGTTCCTTTGATTAACTGTTATTTCATAGCGCTCGTAACAGGACGAAACAGTTACATTTAATTATCTGTTGTTTTTATCTGTTACGATAAATACGCCTCATGTCTAGCCGACACAACAAATGCTACCCAAGTGGCCACTTTGACGTCAAAAAAGCTTATCTATTCGACAGTCGTCGAGCGATCACTAACACCCTGTAGAATACGCTCGACTCGAGCGAGACGTGGTAACATTATTTATTACATTCTCTTCTCTTCGCCATCGAGTGCCGTTGATAAAGTGGTGTGTTATTTAGCAAACAAGTGCGAATTTTTTAAAATTATAAAATGCATACCCTTTGATTATTGTGGGATTTCCAAGCGCTTTGTGTCTACCTTCGTCACTTGACCTCACTCAAAGGAACCAAGAACATTTCCTTGGAAATAAAAGTAAGTACCTAATGTAATAGTCAATAAGGCTAAGGCTACCTAAATACATAGATCTGTGGTTACTTTTACTAACAATTATGGATATTTTTCCAGGTTCTTTGCACCCTCAGCTTCATGGCTACTGGATCATAGCAAAGAATAGTAGGGATCACGCGCAATTTGCCGCAGCAGACTAGGAGCCGCGTTATCAGAGAAGTAGTAGAGGCCCTGAACAGTCCAGAGTTCCAGACATGATGAGCAAATGGATAAAATTTCCTCAAACACGACTAAAAAGGGCTATAAATAGACAGGAGTAAGTACTTACAATTTAACTAACAAAACATTCAGTAATAGATACATATCAAGAGAAAGAGAAGTCCCAAAATGTATGGATCTGTCTGTGAAAATGTCCAGACTTTTATTGAAATGTCCGGCCTTTTGTCAGGACTTTCCAAATTTTGAAATGACCCTTTACCTACCTAGTTTAAATTCATACTTTTTAAGCTGCAATGAGACATACGGACAAACAAGACATAGGCTTTAAACTTATAACACCCAATCTTTATGTTTACATTGCATCCCGGCGGGGGTTAATAAATTTCTTAGTAATTAATATTAATTACCTCTTTAAATAAGTTAAGAAATAAAAAAAGAATAAAAAAAATATGATAATTGTTTTAATAATAATGTTAACTTAAATAAATAGGTACCTACTTTTTTACAGGTGACATTTAGAAGAAGGCCTGCTTGTAAGATATACTAGTTACAATAAGCCAAGCAAGACTGATTCAACGACAGATACAAGATGGTATCTGTCACGGGCTTCAGTACTTTGTCTGTGTGAAAAGTTTTTTTGCTATCCCACAGGAACTTTTATCGGTATGAAAGGACCCTATGTCCTTCTATGTACCCCTGCCCCCCTAGCATGACCGATTTATATCGCGTGATATAGCGTTTTATCACGTTTAACTGTCAAAAAGACAAAGGAGTTTGACAGTTGAGTGTCGATAAAATGCTATATCACGCGATATAAATCGGTCATGCTAGGCAGGCTGACAACATGAACGACAACATGACGTGAAGGTGTAACAAACAGACTTTCTCATTCATGTGCTTTGTTATAATTTATTTTTTCATGTTTAAAAAGTAAATGTTCCCTTTGATTTATAAAGTTGTTTTGTTCAAACACCCGATAACTACCCTATCCTATTATTTGATAGTGCAAAAAAACAACTTGTTGTTGAAATTTTTTGTTTTGTTTGGTAGATATGATAATGCACAAAATGAAAGATTAACATAATAGGTAGTCAATATTTTATTTTATAATTGGATCTAAACCAATACAATTAGGTATATGATTTTAAAGCAAAAAGTACAGTACAGTACACTTTTCCACTATGCTCCTTTATATTATTACAGTACCTAAAGTTTTATAGTCTTGCTGGTCGCTTGGAGCAAAATATACATTACTATAATTTTCTTCATTAATTCTTTGATGCCGAGGCGGTTGCATGAGGCTGGCAATTTGTTTACGTTTTCTTCTTTTGTCTTTTTTCTTCTCTGGTGCAAATTTTTTGTAGAGGGGTATACGGCAGGCCCAGATGAGTTAATAGCTTTTCCGGCATGTTTTCTAGCCAATTTAAAAGGTACTTGTTTATTATATTCTGCAATGTCATTATACCTATTGAATGGTATGTATCTGAAATTCAATAAGATTGAGTTAATGACAATTTAGGCAAATAAAAGACTTATTAAAACCATTGCGGTAATTTTATCTAATAAGTTGTTAGTATATTTATTTATGTAACGGCTAATACCCAAAGTACCCGAATAGCCTGCTAAAACTAGGTGTAGCCACTAGCTGTTGATTAAACCTATGTGTAGGTAGTCGATTTGCTCGCAGCTAACACTAGGTAGGTATAGCCAGCCATTACTAGGTCCAGCATGGGGTATGAAGAAAGTTATTTCTATTATCTGTTAAAAAAATTACTAAACTAGGTACCTATAGGTAACTAATTAATTGGTTAAGCCGCACTTCGGGTATTAGCCGTAACATATAATTTATGTACTTAATAGAAACCTTAATGTTTTACCACTAAGTATGAAGTATTATTTACTTACCTACTTGATCACTTTTTTGTTTGTTCATCCTTTGGTCAGAGAAGAGAGTCAAGTTTTCTTGCCAATCATATTCCGCAATGCCATTAGGTACTTATTTATTACTTATGTATTGTATCTGAACTGAAATAAATGTAAGTAATTATTGATAGGTCCTTAAAATCCTTTCGGCGCCACGAAGTCTTAGTGCGGTATTTTGATGTAATATAAAGTTCTTAGTTACTTACGTAGTAAATATATAGGTACCTAACACTTATTAATTATTATATATATGGCATATGAATGCTGAGCAAGAGTTTATTATAAAGAAAATTGGTTTTTATAAGACAAGACAAAATGTATTTTACCAGTTTATTATTATTAGTTTAAAACTAACATAAATTACCTAAAATTTTGCATTGACATTAGGTGCATTCCAACAGACTAATCGCTGAGTCACTGATCATCATAAAGTATTTATTTGAACCATGGAAAGTAATGGCAGGATAATTTCGCTGATTCACAAATCGTTCACCAATCGGCGAACTAGCACTAACTTGGCGCTAGTGTAGATGTAGTAGATGAGTACATTTTAATATAAAAATAATATTTTTTACTTTCATGAGTCTTTAATTATATTGTTTTCTTTATTTTTTTATTAATAGATTTAAAGTACAATTATTATTACATAAATTTAATACCTCAGCAGGCAAAACAACACATAATAAAATAATGATTTTGATTAAGGATGTTTTCAAAATTCAAAATAATTTATTCAGTCTAGGCTGGCTCAGTTTACTCGTCGTTCCTCCATGACTGCAAGAAAATAGGTAGGTTCTGACAGAAAAAAATATCGCGAAGTGCTTACTTTTAAATATTATGAAGCCAATATCGCAGACTTCAAGATTTCTGGATAAATTGTGATATTGCGCGGTTACTTGCCCAAAAAATAGACTAGATTCCATCTAATCACTTTTCCACTTAACGGGTAACTTACTACTTAATTGGCTGTTTACACGCGAAAATTTAGTTGACCGACAACTTAATTTTAACTAATTTACTTAACTTGACCAGTGTCAACGGCTCTTTAGGCTAAGTAAATAGTGCAGAAACTATGAAATAAAAAACAAAGCGCCGATTACATAAGCCGATTTAGCGTCCGATAGTAACCAATATCAGGGGCCTTCGGCCTTACTATAAGCTCTTATAGCAGGGCTTATATTGAACTGCCTTACTTTTTCGTACTATGACTTCAACGGTTAGTATGAAAGCAGGCCTTAAGCAGTCCTGTTTAAGGCCTGCTTTTGAACTGAACGGTTTCTTATTTGCTGATGGTAAGCCCCCAGGTTGCCACCCGTACATGACAATAAAATATTGTTTAATAAGTTTGCTTTTCACAGTGAATTTAAACTAATAACGGAAAGATAAAATTGTTTATGATTGGAGTTGAGAATCAAAATTAAAATTCTTAAACAATGTTTACTTTTCCGTTATTTGTGTAAATTCACTGTAAAAATTGAACTTATTTTACGGGTGGCAACTCTAAATTGGATTCCTATGTCGGACACTGGATATCGCGGCTTGGTATTTTTGAAACCTAAAAACCAACAAAGAGCCGTACCAGAGTACTATGGCGATCAGTGACTCAGCGATTAGTCTGTTGGATTGCACCCAACGCGCGACGACTGACGTTTTGAGACGAAACCATAGACAATCTGCGTTCGATCGAAGCAATCGAATCATAATCGAGAAAAAGCGCGGGAAACTTCGAGAAAGACGGTCGTGTTTCTTTTTGGCTTTATAATTTAATTAATTTATTTGGATGGTGGTTTGTAAATAATAGTTTAAAGTTTGTTATTTAAGTGTATTTATAATATATATCTATTAGTTTCTGTGAATTGTATGAGATTAGGTAAGTTTTTATATTGTTTCTATGACCGAGCCCGAAGACCCTGGGGGGTCTGCCCCCCAGGCGTCTCATTTTATTACGATTAGCAATGCTTCAGGAATGGATACTGAGGGATCTTTATTCGATACCGATTGCTCGGAATCTAATAAAAATCCACCAAAACGTAAACGATCAGCGGCACGCAAATTATGCAAACATTGCAATAAAAAGAAGAGGAAAAGCCAACATAAGTTTTCTGAACAAAATCCTCTCACAGAATCTGATTGCCATTGTAATGTTTCAACTCCTAATGAACAATGTTTAACTTTTTCACCTGAAATTCAACCTTCCCAACCAGTGCCAACACAGAGCACAATGCCAAGTACTTTGGAAACCTCTGACACCAGCTCTCATACACCCGTGGCTAGGCTACTTTACCAAACTTCCGACGCGTCTCCTTACGTTGTACATATTCAACGTGAGCAAGTATCTCCCGATGAAAACACCGTTTTACACCCAGTGGCTTTAGGACGATTTTTAAAGAAACATACTTTCAATAACATTGTGAATGGTAGTTTGAAGAAAATTGGAAGAAATAAAGCTTCTATCTCATTTTCTCATTTTCAAGATGCCAATAACTTTATAATCAGCGATATTTTAAAAACAAACAAATATAGAGCTTTCATCCCAACCCATAACATTACTCGGATGGGTGTGGTACGAGGTGTCCCTGCAGACTGGTCTGAAGAGGATATCATGAATAATATTTCAGTTCCCGTAGGTTGTGGTAATATTATTAAAATTAGGAGGTTGAAAAAAAAAGTTACTAATAATGGAAAAACTGACTTTACTCCTATTGAAACTTTAGTTTTGACTTTTGATGGGCAAGTCCTTCCTAAAAGAATATTTTTGTGTTACAATTCTCTTCCAGTCGATTTGTATATTTTTCCAACTATCCAGTGCTACAAATGTTGCCGTTACGGTCACATTAAAACTCAATGCAGATCAGTTACACGATGCTTTAAATGTGGATCAGGACACTCTGGTGAGAGCTGTTCTGTGGATGAAGAAGAAATAAGATGCTGTCTATGTACTGGTGCACATACTGCCATAAATAAAATATGCCCTGAATTTTCTAGGCAAAAAAGCATAAAAGAGAGTATGGCCAAGAACTGTATCTCCTATGCAGAGGCATTAAAACTCCACCCCCCAGTTTTTAATCTTATCAATACTGTAATGATAACCGGCGATATTCCTTCTACATGGAAACTACAAGAGATCATACCGATCCTTAAACCAACTAAACCGGCTAACAATGCTTCCTCCTATCGGCCAATTGCATTATCTTCAGTTTTGGCAAAAATAGCAGAACATCTGATCAAAATCAGATTAGAGTGGTTCGTTGAAAGTAGAGGATTGTTGAGTGACAGCCAGTTTGGATTTAGAAAAAATAAAAGTACGATGGACAGCATCGGAATTATAACTACTGATATCCGAATAGCTTTTTCTTTAAATGAATCTCTCTTGGCAGCCTTCCTTGACATTACGTCCGCCTATGATCATGTAGTTTTAAGTATTCTCCAGAACAAACTTATTAAATTACAGATCCCTCCAATAATAATTAATTTCATTATTAACATTTTGTCTGAACGAACGATCCGCTTAAATCCAGGTACTGAAAACTTGAAATCACGGTTAGTGTGGAACGGGCTCCCACAAGGTTCCGTACTAAGCCCACTCTTGTACAATATTTATACCCACGACCTAGAATGTTCCCTTCCCGATAACATTAGCATACTACAATATGCTGATGATTTGCTTATTTATTGTACAAACAAATCGATTGAAAACTTGTGTAACTCACTTACTCACGCTTTAAATTGTCTCAAAACTTGGCTTGAAAACAATGGTCTAAATCTCTCCATAGCAAAAAGTAATATAGTTCTTTTCTCAAGAATGCGGTGCCCTCCACCTATTTCCGTATACTACGATAATGTAATGTTACCAACTGAAAATGAAGTCAAATTTTTAGGAATCATCTTGGATAGTAAACTAACTGCCCTATCTCATTGTTACTATGTTGTTGCTAAATGTGAAAGAATCTTAAATATTTTAAGATGTTTATCTGGAGTTTGGTGGGGTTCTCATCCCTCCTCATTGAAACAACTTTATAATTCCTTAGTCAGAAGTATTTTAGATTATGGGACATATTTTCTTGAACCTTGTAGCGCCCTTGGAATACACAAACTTGATATTATACAGTCAAAAGCTCTCCGCATTGTTACTGGGGCCATGAAATCGAGTCCCACGAATGCTTTACAAGTAGAGTCATCTGATCCTCCTTTAAAACTACGACGTCAATACTTATGTGACAGATATTTATTTCGAGCTTTACAGTTAAACAATCACCCACTCTATAATAAATTAAGTAGACTTTTAGAACTCGTGGAATCCTCTTCATACTGGTCTCATAAACAAGTACCATGTCTTATTGTTAGTTTTAGTAAGTTTCGCTCTTTTCAAGCCCCAACACATAGATCATCATATCTTCCAATTTTCTCCAAAAACTACGAATCATTAATTCTATTACCTAATATTATCTTCAATTTAGATTTTCATAAAAATGATTGCAATCTAAAGTATAATTTTAATCATCTCTTAGCTGATGAATGGCATGACTATCATCATATCTATTGTGATGCTTCAAAGCTCGATAGTAATAGCCATGTCGGCGTTGGAGTTTTTCATAAACAGTACCAAATTGTTCAAAAAGTAAAACTCCCACCCGAATCTTCAGTATTTACTGGTGAATGCTACGGTCTTTTTAAATCATTAGAATACGTTTTACTTTTTAAATTAAAAAAAAGTTATTATTTTCTCTGACTCTAAGAGCGCTCTTGAAGCTTTACAAAAATTCCCCTTTAAAAGTAATCTAAGCCATCAAATCACTATAGACTGCCGTTGTTTACTTCAAAAATGTTCATTAGAAGGTTATGATATTTCTTTTGTATGGGTGCCTAGTCACAGCAATGTTGCAGGTAATGATAAGGCTGACCAACTTGCGAAAGAAGCAATAAATTCTGGAGACTTGTTTCCTTATAAAAATTATTGCTATGATCTATGTGCCCAAGCAGGCGTTTCACTCAGAGAATCATGGGAATCCCAATGGCAGATTAGCAGCAAATTTAAAGGTAGCTTTTATAAACTCATTCAACCAAATATTTCTAATAAGCCATGGTTTAGCAGAATGAAGCTTGGTAAGGTTTCATCCACAATCATCATAAGAATGAGACTGGGTCATACGTGCACTCCTGCCCATCTGGCAAGATTGCGAATTGTGCAGGATTCTATTTGCGTGTGTGGCACTGGAGTGGGAGAAGTTAACCATATTTTCTTCTCGTGCCCTCTTTATGATCACACTTCCTTTTATGAATCCCTTATATCCCTCAGAATTCCTCTTCCTACCAGTATTGTAAGTCTTTTATGTACCAATGATATAAATGTATATAAATGTATATCCGATTTTATAACTTCCAACAATATAAGAATTTAAGTTTTATTTCCATATTATTTTTATTTATTATGTAATTTATATATCTTCACCACTATCCAAATTTCCAAATTCCGTTTTCATCCTTTTATTTTATAATGTTTCCCTACCTTTTGTTGTGGCTAATACCCAAACCGGGTGGAGCCAAAAAAAAAAAAAAAAAAAAAAAAAAATCATAATCGAATAGAACTAGCGTTCCCGAAGATTTCGGCCATTTGGGTACCAAAATAGTATCGATAACGACAAAGCGTACAATTTTGTAGAAAGAATGAAACGTTTGTCATTTGATTTGACTTGTTTTTCGATTCTAAAGATTATTTTGGGCAATAATAAATAAGCTAGGGTTTAAAATATTATTAATTCAATGTTATGTTTGTTGCACAGTACAAATTTTGTCACTTGAATAGCATTTTGTATGGCGGCTATCGTCAAACCATAGGTGACGTTCTACGAGAAAAGTTACCTTATGGCCTGGCAATAAGGTATGTTTTCCCGTGGAACGTCAGAGTTTTGTTTGATGGAATAGAAACATTGGACAGTTGGGTACCAATTAAGAATTCGTGACGCTTGATCACGTGACATTTCGTTAGCTTATGTCAATCCCATACATTATCATTCTATTCTACTAGCGTTAATGTTAGTAGAATGGCCATTTGGGTAGGCCCTCAGGCCGGCCAGTGTGCAATAATTTTGGTCTACCACCGCCTCTTTTCAATAATTGTGGCATATCTGGATTGAATTCATGATCTACATTTTCAAACTGTGCAGGTTCAGTATTTACATTTAAATCTGTCAATGGTCTCATCATCTCCGTTGGTTCATTATCTGTATCTTGAATAGTTTCTTCCTCTCTTTCTTCTTCACGCAACGATTCTGTATAGCTTTCTCGCTGTTGAGAATTATCATAGTCTCTAAAAATGCAAATATCTATAAAAATCTTGTCATCTTCCACACAATCAGACCTATTTACAATTTTTGGTATATGTAGACCTATTTACTCCGCTCGACTCACTGAATTTAATATCTCTAGCGATAGTGAATTTTCTTTGCTCTGGAATCCATACTCTAAAACCTTTAGAAGTTTTAGGATATCCTACAAATATACCAGATATTCCTCTTGGATCGAATTTGCCTTTATTTGGAGTTTTATCAAGAATATGTACCTTAGATCCAAACTTTTGTAAATAATGAATTTTCACTGGTCGGCCGACCCACTTTTCATATGGGATCTCTCCATTTAAACTGCTCGTAGGACAACGGTTCCTTACATAGCATGCAGTATCCCATGGATAACTCACATCCTAAAAGCATACATCTAGCCATCTCAACTAGCGTGCGATTCATCCTTTCTGCTACTCCATTTTCTTGAGGTGTTCGAGCTACAGTTAATCTTCTTGATATACCTTCTTCACGCAAGAAATTATCAAACTCAACACTACAATATTCACCCCCATTATCTGATTGAAGATACTTAATCTTAGATCCAGTTAAATTCTCAACATGACTTTTATAAATCTTAAATGCTTCCAAGGCTTTACCCTTTGAAGTAAGAAAATAAACTTCACACCAACGAGTACAATCATCAATGAAAGTAATAAAATATTTAGCACCCGTTTTTGATTCACACTTCATAGGGCCCACAATATCAGTATAAATAATATTTAACTTTTCATTGCAAGGTATTATTACGAATATTATTTCTTGCTTTTTAGAGGTAGGTTTTTTGAAGTCGGTTTTTTGTTTTTTTTAAACAATTTTTTATCTTTTTATTTATAGTGTAGGTACCTTGTAGGTAAGGTATATTATATATGTAGAAAAATCGGCTCAGCCAAACGTAAGATAATCGCGGAGAAACATACTTAAATACGGGTCAAACTGAGAACCTCCTTTTTTAAGTCGGTTAAAAAACTACACTTAAGGTATTCGTTAGTCTTAGTTACTCTATGTAATTTCTAAGGAAAAAAACATCACATTATAATGATTTTCACTAGAATTCTACAACCATCTATTAGGTTAGATATGATATTATGTATCGCGCTTATTTAAATTCAAATTAATGTTATGCAAACCAAATACGCTGTACCTAAATTGAATAGGTATGCCATATAGACTCTCCTAGACTTCCTTATAATATATTGCCTATGTTTTCTCTACGGTGAATTTAAAAATAAAAACTGTTCACTGTTTTATTTCAGTAAGTTGGCATTATTGTCATTCCCACTATTTATTTTTACTGAATATTCATACAAAACAAGCAAGTTTCCTGCTGTTTTCATTAGCGGCAACCCTTATTGTTATCGTCTCGCAAAATGGATGCATCTTGAAATGCAAACGACATAAAAAACTTATAAACTAAAATGAGGTCGAATCAAATAAATTGTTTGTAACGAATGAACGCTTTAACGGTAACAAAAACCTACTTGGATACGGTCCAACGTTGGTTTTGATATAAATACTTTTCTTACAGTTAAATATGGCCAGGAAAGTATGTCTTAAAGTAGTTTACAAATGAAGAATGTTAACAAAGTTACAGTTAAATTAAATTAACCTATATTTCACAGATTTGAAAGACAGAAATCTTTTTTAAAAACTAATTTTTTTTATTTTATGTTACATAAATTACCTCTCAAAAAAAGAAATATTGGTAAAAGAATTAAGTCGCTAGCATGAAAACTGCCCGAGATATCACAGTGTGAAATGCACACAAATGGACTCGATCAAAAACGCTCCATACTAATGGCTTGCACGTTATGACGTCACGCCTTGCAAGTTTGTATGCAACGCATAGGAAATTTGTTCAGCAGCTATATTAAATATTGTGTTTATCAAAATGGTTTCTTCGACAAATTTGCTATACATTTTACGGACTAATTAAAGGTATCATTTATTTTAATAAATTTTATACTTTTTAAATGGACTTGTCCACCCAACTTTGAAGGGTCATAAAACAAATAATATGCAATATATAAAACCAAGAGGTATACAAGCTACTCTAAAAGTTTAATATGTTTACAATTTTTATTAGTATTTCGTTATTTTATTCATTAGTCAACATCCCTATTGTCAAGCAAACGGTCTCCATACAAACGGCGATAACGTGTCCCACCCTCTAAACCTTAACCTACAGTAATTAATTTTTGGTATTTTTTTGAAATGCCTAAATACTAGGGCTGTACGTTTTGATTTTTTAAATATCTATAATAGATTTCGAAATATTTGCATTTTAGTGATTTCATACAAAACACAGAAGTGCCAATATTTTCAAATCTACAATGAATATTTTAAAAATCAAAACGTACAGCCCTAGTTTTTAGGCATTTCAAAAACATACCAAAAATTCATTGTTGTAGGTTAAGGTTTAGAGGGTGGGAAACGTTATCGCCGTTTGTATGGAGACCACGTGGTTGACAATCCCCTTAAGAGTGCACCATGCATCCACTAGCGCTGCCAATCAAGAATAAATAATTCCAACGAAACGAAATAAACTTTAGGCGTTAACCCAGATTGTAACTTCACACACAAACACATTTTAACCAGGAAAAATCGTATACTAAAATTGTTTTGTAACTAATTTATTTATTACTAATTTTCTTAAACATAGGTAGTTGTTTCGTTGTAATGATTTTTTCTCGAATGGCGGCGCTAATGTAATCTCGGTGTGCCCTTTAATAAAAAAAAAATTATACGATATTATCTAAATTTATAGCTAAGCTACAACTAGTGATATACAAAACTCGAGTCGTTGAGTTCTACTTTTGAAGACTCGACTCGGATTAGCAGGACTCGGTGAGCTCGGTAGGCTCTTAAGTCCAAGCCTAGTCGAGAAACGAGCTCTCTGAGCCACGCCCCGAGACTTCAAAAGAGTTTCAAGCCTTCAAAAGAACTCGAACCTATCAAAAGAGCTCGAGCCTTCAAAAAAGCTCGAGTCTAAAAATGAACGCGAGCTTCATAAAAAGCTTAGAGTTTATGTTTATGACTTTAATATCTCCGTAAATAATAATATTTATAATATTATTACGGAAATATTAAAGCCGAGCCTATCGAGCTCACAGAGCCCTGAAAATCTGACTCTAGTCTCCAAAATTAGAACTCAAAAAGATGAATGTCTTATGTTATAAAGAGCACCGTAGATGCCGTGAATATGGCTCGAAATCGGCCGAGCTCTGAAAAAGACTCCCTAGTCGTCGAGCTTCATACAAACGAGGCGAGCCCTGTAAAACGACTCCGAGCTCTAGACAAAAGTACTCGGAGGACTCGAGTCTTGTACATCACTAGCTACAACCGCTTATAGAACTTTTTATGGAGTCAAAACTATTTTCAGAAAACTTTTTGCAAAATACACTTACAGAAATGAAAGCCGCTCGTGCAACTTTTGTTACAGACCGCTGATTAGTCCAGGGGCTCGTCATCTCAACAAATACGCCGTGTCGAGATTCAGAGCTGGCACATATGTACCGACACTCTTGGGAAATAATTTTGTTCGTGCCGTCTGATTGCGACCTTATGAGATTTTTTGCGGGTCCCAAACAAATGACGATAAAAAACCGGCTTAGTATGTAATCTCAGCGATTGGTATGGAATTATTTTGAGGTTTAAACTCATGTAAGTGGGTTTTGTTGGGCTGTTTATTTTGTGCTGTAAAACGGTGCAAAAATAATGCTTCAGTACGTAAGTATTACACAATAATAAATTATATTTAACTAATTGTGCCCGGTATGAAAACCCGAGCGTTCCAAAGGCCAAAATTATACATATTCAGGACAAACATAATATTATACTTATTTTTTTAAGAGCTGATTTTGATGTATTTTAAAGCACTGTTAATATAATTAAATAATTGACATGCAAACAACCCAACCAACTATAAACAGAACTAGTGACACAATTCTCAATCCAAAATGTCTACGGTCAGTTTCCATTTGGCTTCCAAATATAACTTGACCCAATACTGGATAGTACGACAATCGAAATTCCAACTATATGCTCTCAATGATTCCGTCAATCGAACGAGGAGAGGAATACCTATATTGGATATTATCTTAAACAGTCCTATTCTGACAATGATGATTGACGGAGCGAGCGCGAAATGTCCCCCGTTTCGTATGTATGTCCGTTTGTTCTCCTCTACAGGTCGCATTTCTCACCCGGTTCTCGTTAAATTTTGTGAGCAGGTATGATATTTATATGGAAATATTTTGTCGATTCAGTTTTCTGAAATTTTTGTAAAACAAAAATTTTAGCTATTTCAAAAAATGATCAAAAATGTCACAAACACGATATCTTCAGCTCACAGAGCCGACAACAACCTCAAAATTTTACAAAAGGTGATAAACAAATCGCCTTATAGGACTTAAAGCCTGTGTGTTTTGTCTTCGCACATTTCACCAACTCGACGTCGACTCTATTCCGACTCTAATGCGACTCAACTCATAGCTTTATATCGTTTTCTTATCGATGATGTTTTCACCATACGAGTGTGATAAGTGTACGACGTATGGACGACGCGCTGTCCATTCTCTCATCTCATAACACCTTAATATATTACTTATAGAGCTTACATTTCATAGTAATGTACTCTTAAAGTTCTATTGTCTTACTATGAGTTGGGTTGGAGTGGAGTCGGCGTCGATTCGGTCAAATGTGCGAAATTAGACAGAAGGTCTGCTCTGGCAGTATTTCGTAACGCTGCCGTCGTCATTTTGCTTTGTTGAACGTTATATTTTGGAACTCCTTGGAAAATGGTACAGTACTGTACAATCTTGTAACGGTACAATCTTGATTGGCCTGAGATTGCCTATAGGAAATATCAATGTATACGAACCGAGATTGGGTTTCTCGGTTCTTTTGTTTGGTCTAAAAATAATAGTAAATAATTGTTAAAAATAATAAATCTTATCCCTTGTACCACAAACACAAGTTTATTTGATCGATACTTTAATCTGTGTACACGTCGATTTTCATTACGAGGTGACCGCTTTTTATTTGAATTCTCTGAACTTCAATTTGTGTGGCTCTATTTAAAACTTCCTCCGGTTTTGGAGTAGGTACCTACCTATATTACGTAAATAATTTACCTGAAGTTGGATATTTAATGAAAATCTATTATTAACACTGTTGGAGTTTTATTATAATAATTAACCAATAATTAACCAATAATTGGTTTATGCATTAACGCGCATGCATGCATGCATGCATTAACCAATAATTGGTTTATGAATAATTATTAGCAGAAGTTTATAAACTTAAAAAATCATTGCTCATATTCTTTTGACATAAATCAGGGACCCGACATATTTCTTTGTTTTTTTGGTTTTTAGTATTATTAGTATTTGATTGAATCAGGCGTCACTTGGCGGAAGTCCCAAACCATTTTGAAAAAAGAAATATATGTAGCTTACTTCCGCAAACAAAATATGCAAGATGCACCGCCCGCCCGCCCGCAAAAATATGCAGCACACCACAAAATATAAGTGCACAATACCTGCATTTAGCAAGACAGCAACACACCTTGCACCTTTACCAATTAGGCTACTCTACACGTGTTTCGCCCCAACCCGGAGCATCCTCAGGAGTTAGATCGTGCGTAAACCAACACCGAATTTTAGTATTATTTCTGAAAGGTACTCCTTGTGCTTTAGCTCCAGCGATTAAGAATTACAAAAAAAGCGTAGTTAATTACCTACTACAGTTCGTAATAAGTAGGCGATAATTTTCTGGTACGATTTTGAAAGCTTCGATAAATCAATAGTCCGCTAGTAGTCAACTACCAAGATAGCTTTTTAAGTATAATGATCATAAAAACTTCTATTATATAGTTAAGTTGGTAGGATATCAACATTGGGTTTACTTTGTAAACCTAATGTTTCACATCTCTTTAAAACGTCACTTTAACTGAAGACTGGAAATTCTGCCGACCTCTTCTTAAATGTAAACTTTATAAATATTTTTCCGAATGTAAGTATTAAGAATCCTTACTTCGTACATGGGTACCTCAATAATGCATGGCTTGGTAGTAAAACGTAGCGGGCGCGGAACGCGACGCGGCTCGCTAAATGGCCCACGCTGGATTTAGTGTTAAAACGTGCCTCAATATGGGAACGATGTGATAAAGGGAACTGCATTGCAATCTAGAGTTGGCCAATCATACGTTACGAACAATGAGGTTTTATTGCGATTATCGTAATTTGAAAATTCTTTTTTGGACAGGAGTATGAAAATTTTTCGAAAACCCCAAAAAGTTCCCACTTTTGCAATACTCATTAGCATAATTTTAACAGATATGCACTGAATGAAATATAAGCATTATGATAAAACGAGCTATAACTTTTTATCAAATTTATACAGCTTCTATTTGTAGTGTCCTATTGTCTTTTTTATGATTTTTTTAAAGATACTGTATCAGTCTTACGGCCGAATACTCAAAGGCTTCTTAGCTAAAATCTTAAGTTAAGGTCTCCTTAACTTTAAGGAAGCTGTCAGTTTCATAAAGTTTCTGTCAAATCTGACAACTTTATTGAATTTAAGGTGGCCTTAACTTTAAGGGTCAATTTCAACAAGTCATGTTTTTTCATTCATTTCGGTTGATTTTTTTATTATAAAGTTTTCTTTAAGTTTAACCGTGGTCAATTGTATTTCTTTATATTCTTAATGCACATATTTAACACCATCAAAATATCTTTACAGACTTATGAGATAAACGTGTTTTAAAATTTGATGTCACCGAAATGAAACAGTCGTTCACCGAAATGAAATAACTAGCAACCGAAATGACAGAATCTATCCACCGAAATGAAAATCCACCGAAGCAGGGTGTACGTATACGGACTTATACAAGGTGGTTCAATAATTCCCCTATGATCCCGAGTATGTTAGATAGAATACCTACCATGCATGCATACGACCACGTAAAATTATTATAAAATCTGAAAACATCACATAGCTGAGATATGGAGCTTTTTATTTGTTGGTATGGAAAACGGTAATGTAACAATCCTAGACGCAGATGGACGCTGTATGATAATGTACCAGTTGGCCTGTATTTTCACCGAAATGAAATAATAATAAACCGAAATGATAAAACAATCCACCGACATGAAACAATTATACACCGAAATTCTTATCACTCACCGAAATGATATTTTTTTTCATTTCGGTTAGTTTTCTATCATTTCGGTTGACAGATTAATTAGTCCACTGAATCAACCGAAATGAAAACACCGAAATGAAAACACCGAAATGAAAATCAAGGACAAAAATTATCAATAAAAGAAAACTATTGATAATTATAATTAATATATAATTAATATAAAAGAAAAATAAACACACACTCATGTTTTAATACCCCTCATTATGCATCAGTATCATAAACTACTATTATTATACGAGATCAATAGAGATGTAAAAAATTACTAATGTTTTATTTATTGCATTACAAATATAAATGTATTCTCATAGGACATAATTTCGAGTACAGTTCGTTTACTATTCGAAGTATTTCATCAAACTTTGTAGGTGTCCTGGGAACATTTGCGCGAAGGAAGATATTAGGTTCTTCACGTTTGCTCATCTTATGTGATTTCCCTACAGACAGGATAAGGCATAACGGAAACAAAATACTTATTGTCTTGTAAAGCAATATAAAGTCTTTTCAGTCATAGTATACCTACTAGTTTAGTTATCACACTTACTATTTTAGGGATCAAAGTTAAAAAAAATACTGATTGTATGGGAAGCCTTGGTTAACGTTTGTCCCCCATATTAATCATACATACACATCATATCAGCTGAAGTGGCAGTGGGCGGCTCACATAGCGAGAAGAACCGCTGGCTGTGGTCTGTGGAATGGTGACCGCGCTCCGAACGACGCTCTGTCGGTAGGCCACCTATAAGGAGGACCGGCTGGTGAAGGTCGCGGGAAGCCATTGGATGCGGGCAGCGCAGGACTGATTGCACAGAACTGTTACCTCAGTACTCTATCATTTATGGATCGATTTGTTTTTAGGGTTCCGTACCCCAAAAGGAAAAACGGAACCCTTATAGGATCACTTTGTTGTCCGTCTGTCTGTCTGTCTGTCAAAATCTGCATTAAATGGGCTTTCAGACGGTATTTTTATAAACCAAGTTTAATACAAAAAATATGAAAATATGAGGGTTTGTTTGAATTTCGTTACTACTAAAAATTTGTTATTTTAAGTATTGCGTCATATTTTGCTACGGAACCCTAAAAAGTTGGTATGGGGAATGAATTGGGCATCATCTATTTACCCGATAACGACACCAAACTTGACTCAAAGGTTCAAACTAATCCGCCAGATATTTTTTTCTAAGCGCCAGGAGCTCTGTACTTTGATTACGTAAATTATGTTTACACCCGATAACTACCCTATCCTATTATTTGATAGTGCAAAAAAACAACTTGTTGTTGAAATTTTTTGTTTTGTTTGGTAGATATGATAATGCACAAAATGAAAGATTAACATAATAGGTAGTCAATATTTTATTTTATAATTGGATCTAAACCAATACAATTAGGTATATGATTTTAAAGCAAAAAGTACAGTACAGTACACTTTTCCACTATGCTCCTTTATATTATTACAGTACCTAAAGTTTTATAGTCTTGCTGGTCGCTTGGAGCAAAATATACATTACTATAATTTTCTTCATTAATTCTTTGATGCCGAGGCGGTTGCATGAGGCTGGCAATTTGTTTACGTTTTCTTCTTTTGTCTTTTTTCTTCTCTGGTGCAAATTTTTTGTAGAGGGGTATACGGCAGGCCCAGATGAGTTAATAGCTTTTCCGGCATGTTTTCTAGCCAATTTAAAAGGTACTTGTTTATTATATTCTGCAATGTCATTATACCTATTGAATGGTATGTATCTGAAATTCAATAAGATTGAGTTAATGACAATTTAGGCAAATAAAAGACTTATTAAAACCATTGCGGTAATTTTATCTAATAAGTTGTTAGTATATTTATTTATGTAACGGCTAATACCCAAAGTACCCGAATAGCCTGCTAAAACTAGGTGTAGCCACTAGCTGTTGATTAAACCTATGTGTAGGTAGTCGATTTGCTCGCAGCTAACACTAGGTAGGTATAGCCAGCCATTACTAGGTCCAGCATGGGGTATGAAGAAAGTTATTTCTATTATCTGTTAAAAAAATTACTAAACTAGGTACCTATAGGTAACTAATTAATTGGTTAAGCCGCACTTCGGGTATTAGCCGTAACATATAATTTATGTACTTAATAGAAACCTTAATGTTTTACCACTAAGTATGAAGTATTATTTACTTACCTACTTGATCACTTTTTTGTTTGTTCATCCTTTGGTCAGAGAAGAGAGTCAAGTTTTCTTGCCAATCATATTCCGCAATGCCATTAGGTACTTATTTATTACTTATGTATTGTATCTGAACTGAAATAAATGTAAGTAATTATTGATAGGTCCTTAAAATCCTTTCGGCGCCACGAAGTCTTAGTGCGGTATTTTGATGTAATATAAAGTTCTTAGTTACTTACGTAGTAAATATATAGGTACCTAACACTTATTAATTATTATATATATGGCATATGAATGCTGAGCAAGAGTTTATTATAAAGAAAATTGGTTTTTATAAGACAAGACAAAATGTATTTTACCAGTTTATTATTATTAGTTTAAAACTAACATAAATTACCTAAAATTTTGCATTGACATTAGGTGCATTCCAACAGACTAATCGCTGAGTCACTGATCATCATAAAGTATTTATTTGAACCATGGAAAGTAATGGCAGGATAATTTCGCTGATTCACAAATCGTTCACCAATCGGCGAACTAGCACTAACTTGGCGCTAGTGTAGATGTAGTAGATGAGTACATTTTAATATAAAAATAATATTTTTTACTTTCATGAGTCTTTAATTATATTGTTTTCTTTATTTTTTTATTAATAGATTTAAAGTACAATTATTATTACATAAATTTAATACCTCAGCAGGCAAAACAACACATAATAAAATAATGATTTTGATTAAGGATGTTTTCAAAATTCAAAATAATTTATTCAGTCTAGGCTGGCTCAGTTTACTCGTCGTTCCTCCATGACTGCAAGAAAATAGGTAGGTTCTGACAGAAAAAAATATCGCGAAGTGCTTACTTTTAAATATTATGAAGCCAATATCGCAGACTTCAAGATTTCTGGATAAATTGTGATATTGCGCGGTTACTTGCCCAAAAAATAGACTAGATTCCATCTAATCACTTTTCCACTTAACGGGTAACTTACTACTTAATTGGCTGTTTACACGCGAAAATTTAGTTGACCGACAACTTAATTTTAACTAATTTACTTAACTTGACCAGTGTCAACGGCTCTTTAGGCTAAGTAAATAGTGCAGAAACTATGAAATAAAAAACAAAGCGCCGATTACATAAGCCGATTTAGCGTCCGATAGTAACCAATATCAGGGGCCTTCGGCCTTACTATAAGCTCTTATAGCAGGGCTTATATTGAACTGCCTTACTTTTTCGTACTATGACTTCAACGGTTAGTATGAAAGCAGGCCTTAAGCAGTCCTGTTTAAGGCCTGCTTTTGAACTGAACGGTTTCTTATTTGCTGATGGTAAGCCCCCAGGTTGCCACCCGTACATGACAATAAAATATTGTTTAATAAGTTTGCTTTTCACAGTGAATTTAAACTAATAACGGAAAGATAAAATTGTTTATGATTGGAGTTGAGAATCAAAATTAAAATTCTTAAACAATGTTTACTTTTCCGTTATTTGTGTAAATTCACTGTAAAAATTGAACTTATTTTACGGGTGGCAACTCTAAATTGGATTCCTATGTCGGACACTGGATATCGCGGCTTGGTATTTTTGAAACCTAAAAACCAACAAAGAGCCGTACCAGAGTACTATGGCGATCAGTGACTCAGCGATTAGTCTGTTGGATTGCACCCAACGCGCGACGACTGACGTTTTGAGACGAAACCATAGACAATCTGCGTTCGATCGAAGCAATCGAATCATAATCGAATAGAACTAGCGTTCCCGAAGATTTCGGCCATTTGGGTACCAAAATAGTATCGATAACGACAAAGCGTACAATTTTGTAGAAAGAATGAAACGTTTGTCATTTGATTTGACTTGTTTTTCGATTCTAAAGATTATTTTGGGCAATAATAAATAAGCTAGGGTTTAAAATATTATTAATTCAATGTTATGTTTGTTGCACAGTACAAATTTTGTCACTTGAATAGCATTTTGTATGGCGGCTATCGTCAAACCATAGGTGACGTTCTACGAGAAAAGTTACCTTATGGCCTGGCAATAAGGTATGTTTTCCCGTGGAACGTCAGAGTTTTGTTTGATGGAATAGAAACATTGGACAGTTGGGTACCAATTAAGAATTCGTGACGCTTGATCACGTGACATTTCGTTAGCTTATGTCAATCCCATACATTATCATTCTATTCTACTAGCGTTAATGTTAGTAGAATGGCCATTTGGGTAGGCCCTCAGGCCGGCCAGTGTGCAATAATTTTGGTCTACCACCGCCTCTTTTCAATAATTGTGGCATATCTGGATTGAATTCATGATCTACATTTTCAAACTGTGCAGGTTCAGTATTTACATTTAAATCTGTCAATGGTCTCATCATCTCCGTTGGTTCATTATCTGTATCTTGAATAGTTTCTTCCTCTCTTTCTTCTTCACGCAACGATTCTGTATAGCTTTCTCGCTGTTGAGAATTATCATAGTCTCTAAAAATGCAAATATCTATAAAAATCTTGTCATCTTCCACACAATCAGACCTATTTACAATTTTTGGTATATGTGTCGACCTATTTACTCCGCTCGACTCACTGAATTTAATATCTCTAGCGATAGTGAATTTTCTTTGCTCTGGAATCCATACTCTAAAACCTTTAGAAGTTTTAGGATATCCTACAAATATACCAGATATTCCTCTTGGATCGAATTTGCCTTTATTTGGAGTTTTATCAAGAATATGTACCTTAGATCCAAACTTTTGTAAATAATGAATTTTCACTGGTCGGCCGACCCACTTTTCATATGGGATCTCTCCATTTAAACTGCTCGTAGGACAACGGTTCCTTACATAGCATGCAGTATCCCATGGATAACTCACATCCTAAAAGCATACATCTAGCCATCTCAACTAGCGTGCGATTCATCCTTTCTGCTACTCCATTTTCTTGAGGTGTTCGAGCTACAGTTAATCTTCTTGATATACCTTCTTCACGCAAGAAATTATCAAACTCAACACTACAATATTCACCCCCATTATCTGATTGAAGATACTTAATCTTAGATCCAGTTAAATTCTCAACATGACTTTTATAAATCTTAAATGCTTCCAAGGCTTTACCCTTTGAAGTAAGAAAATAAACTTCACACCAACGAGTACAATCATCAATGAAAGTAATAAAATATTTAGCACCCGTTTTTGATTCACACTTCATAGGGCCCACAATATCAGTATAAATAATATTTAACTTTTCATTGCAAGGTATTATTACGAATATTATTTCTTGCTTTTTAGAGGTAGGTTTTTTGAAGTCGGTTTTTTGTTTTTTTTAAACAATTTTTTATCTTTTTATTTATAGTGTAGGTACCTTGTAGGTAAGGTATATTATATATGTAGAAAAATCGGCTCAGCCAAACGTAAGATAATCGCGGAGAAACATACTTAAATATGGGTCAAACTGAGAACCTCCTTTTTTAAGTCGGTTAAAAAACTACACTTAAGGTATTCGTTAGTCTTAGTTACTCTATGTAATTTCTAAGGAAAAAAACATCACATTATAATGATTTTCACTAGAATTCTACAACCATCTATTAGGTTAGATATAATATTATGTATCGCGCTTATTTAAATTCAAATTAATGTTATGCAAACCAAATACGCTGTACCTAAATTGAATAGGTATGCCATATAGACTCTCCTAGACTTCCTTATAATATATTGCCTATGTTTTCTCTACGGTGAATTTAAAAATAAAAACTGTTCACTGTTTTATTTCAGTAAGTTGGCATTATTGTCATTCCCACTATTTATTTTTACTGAATATTCAAACAAAACAAGCAAGTTTCCTGCTGTTTTCATTAGCGGCAACCCTTATTGTTATCGTCTCGCAAAATGGATGCATCTTGAAATGCAAACGACATAAAAAACTTATAAACTAAAATGAGGTCGAATCAAATAAATTGTTTGTAACGAATGAACGCTTTAACGGTAACAAAAACCTACTTGGATACGGTCCAACGTTGGTTTTGATATAAATACTTTTCTTACAGTTAAATATGGCCAGGAAAGTATGTCTTAAAGTAGTTTACAAATGAAGAATGTTAACAAAGTTACAGTTAAATTAAATTAACCTATATTTCACAGATTTGAAAGACAGAAATCTTTTTTAAAAACAGTGACCCACTCTTAAGATATAGGGATGTTGACTATTTTTTTTATTTTATGTTACATAAATTACCTCTCAAAAAAAGAAATATTGGTAAAAGAATTAAGTCGCTAGCATGAAAACTGCCCGAGATATCACAGTGTGAAATGCACACAAATGGACTCGATCAAAAACGCTCCATACTAATGGCTTGCACGTTATGACGTCACGCCTTGCAAGTTTGTATGCAACGCATAGGAAATTTGTTCAGCAGCTATATTAAATATTGTGTTTATCAAAATGGTTTCTTCGACAAATTTGCTATACATTTTACGGACTAATTAAAGGTATCATTTATTTTAATAAATTTTATACTTTTTAAATGGACTTGTCCACCCAACTTTGAAGGGTCATAAAACAAATAATATGCAATATATAAAACCAAGAGGTATACAAGCTACTCTAAAAGTTTAATATGTTTACAATTTTTATTAGTATTTCGTTATTTTATTCATTAGTCAACATCCCTATTGTCAAGCAAACGGTCTCCATACAAACGGCGATAACGTGTCCCACCCTCTAAACCTTAACCTACAGTAATTAATTTTTGGTATTTTTTTGAAATGCCTAAATACTAGGGCTGTACGTTTTGATTTTTTAAATATCTATAATAGATTTCGAAATATTTGCATTTTAGTGATTTCATACAAAACACAGAAGTGCCAATATTTTCAAATCTACAATGAATATTTTAAAAATCAAAACGTACAGCCCTAGTTTTTAGGCATTTCAAAAACATACCAAAAATTCATTGTTGTAGGTTAAGGTTTAGAGGGTGGGAAACGTTATCGCCGTTTGTATGGAGACCACGTGGTTGACAATCCCCTTAAGAGTGCACCATGCATCCACTAGCGCTGCCAATCAAGAATAAATAATTCCAACGAAACGAAATAAACTTTAGGCGTTAACCCAGATTGTAACTTCACACACAAACACATTTTAACCAGGAAAAATCGTATACTAAAATTGTTTTGTAACTAATTTATTTATTACTAATTTTCTTAAACATAGGTAGTTGTTTCGTTGTAATGATTTTTTCTTGAATGGCGGCGCTAATGTAATCTCGGTGTGCCCTTTAATAAAAAAAAAATTATACGATATTATCTAAATTTATAGCTAAGCTACAACTAGTGATATACAAAACTCGAGTCGTTGAGTTCTACTTTTGAAGACTCGACTCGGATTAGCAGGACTCGGTGAGCTCGGTAGGCTCTTAAGTCCAAGCCTAGTCGAGAAACGAGCTCTCTGAGCCACGCCCCGAGACTTCAAAAGAGTTTCAAGCCTTCAAAAGAACTCGAACCTATCAAAAGAGCTCGAGCCTTCAAAAAAGCTCGAGTCTAAAAATGAACGCGAGCTTCATAAAAAGCTTAGAGTTTATGTTTATGACTTTAATATCTCCGTAAATAATAATATTTATAATATTATTACGGAAATATTAAAGCCGAGCCTATCGAGCTCACAGAGCCCTGAAAATCTGACTCTAGTCTCCAAAATTAGAACTCAAAAAGATGAATGTCTTATGTTATAAAGAGCACCGTAGATGCCGTGAATATGGCTCGAAATCGGCCGAGCTCTGAAAAAGACTCCCTAGTCGTCGAGCTTCATACAAACGAGGCGAGCCCTGTAAAACGACTCCGAGCTCTAGACAAAAGTACTCGGAGGACTCGAGTCTTGTACATCACTAGCTACAACCGCTTATAGAACTTTTTATGGAGTCAAAACTATTTTCAGAAAACTTTTTGCAAAATACACTTACAGAAATGAAAGCCGCTCGTGCAACTTTTGTTACAGACCGCTGATTAGTCCAGGGGCTCGTCATCTCAACAAATACGCCGTGTCGAGATTCAGAGCTGGCACATATGTACCGACACTCTTGGGAAATAATTTTGTTCGTGCCGTCTGATTGCGACCTTATGAGATTTTTTGCGGGTCCCAAACAAATGACGATAAAAAACCGGCTTAGTATGTAATCTCAGCGATTGGTATGGAATTATTTTGAGGTTTAAACTCATGTAAGTGGGTTTTGTTGGGCTGTTTATTTTGTGCTGTAAAACGGTGCAAAAATAATGCTTCAGTACGTAAGTATTACACAATAATAAATTATATTTAACTAATTGTGCCCGGTATGAAAACCCGAGCGTTCCAAAGGCCAAAATTATACATATTCAGGACAAACATAATATTATACTTATTTTTTTAAGAGCTGATTTTGATGTATTTTAAAGCACTGTTAATATAATTAAATAATTGACATGCAAACAACCCAACCAACTATAAACAGAACTAGTGACACAATTCTCAATCCAAAATGTCTACGGTCAGTTTCCATTTGGCTTCCAAATATAACTTGACCCAATACTGGATAGTACGACAATCGAAATTCCAACTATATGCTCTCAATGATTCCGTCAATCGAACGAGGAGAGGAATACCTATATTGGATATTATCTTAAACAGTCCTATTCTGACAATGATGATTGACGGAGCGAGCGCGAAATGTCCCCCGTTTCGTATGTCTGTCCGTTTGTTCTCCTCTACAGGTCGCATTTCTCACCCGGTTCTCGTTAAATTTTGTGAGCAGGTATGATATTTATATGGAAATATTTTGTCGATTCAGTTTTCTGAAATTTTTGTAAAACAAAAATTTTAGCTATTTCAAAAAATGATCAAAAATGTCACAAACACGATATCTTCAGCTCACAGAGCCGACAACAACCTCAAAATTTTACAAAAGGTGATAAACAAATCGCCTTATAGGACTTAAAGCCTGTGTGTTTTGTCTTCGCACATTTCACCAACTCGACGTCGACTCTATTCCGACTCTAATGCGACTCAACTCATAGCTTTATATCGTTTTCTTATCGATGATGTTTTCACCATACGAGTGTGATAAGTGTACGACGTATGGACGACGCGCTGTCCATTCTCTCATCTCATAACACCTTAATATATTACTTATAGAGCTTACATTTCATAGTAATGTACTCTTAAAGTTCTATTGTCTTACTATGAGTTGGGTTGGAGTGGAGTCGGCGTCGATTCGGTCAAATGTGCGAAATTAGACAGAAGGTCTGCTCTGGCAGTATTTCGTAACGCTGCCGTCGTCATTTTGCTTTGTTGAACGTTATATTTTGGAACTCCTTGGAAAATGGTACAGTACTGTACAATCTTGTAACGGTACAATCTTGATTGGCTTGAGATTGCCTATAGGAAATATCAATGTATACGAACCGAGATTGGGTTTCTCGGTTCTTTTGTTTGGTCTAAAAATAATAGTAAATAATTGTTAAAAATAATAAATCTTATCCCTTGTACCACAAACACAAGTTTATTTGATCGATACTTTAATCTGTGTACACGTCGATTTTCATTACGAGGTGACCGCTTTTTGTTTGAATTCTCTGAACTTCAATTTGTGTGGCTCTATTTAAAACTTCCTCCGGTTTTGGAGTAGGTACCTACCTATATTACGTAAATAATTTACCTGAAGTTGGATATTTAATGAAAATCTATTATTAACACTGTTGGAGTTTTATTATAATAATTATAATAAAACTCCAACAGTGTTAATAATAGATTCCGGCCCAATGCATTAACCAATTATTGGTTAATGCATTGGGCCGGAATCCCAAATGTGCGGGTTCGAATCCCGTCTGAGCTGCTACGGGTGAGTCGATTTTTTCTAGTATTTTTTCAATAATATCAATTATCTTAATATAAAAGTTGCATTGTGAAGGCGTAAAATCTAAAAAGTTCAACACTTATTATTGTTTCATAATAATGTACCTATAAATAAATTATGCCCATGTATGCCGCTCAGCTAAACTCGAGCAAGGTTTTACAATAAAATGTTATTGTACCTGAAAGACAAGTGCTTTAAACTTTATGATAGTTAGTAATTTTTACTCAAAGAAGTTATAGAAGGTGGTTTACTCCAGAAAAACACAAGCGAAGCCGCTGGCAAAAGCTAGTGAAGAATAATAGCACCATGTACTTTTGAAGACTTTTTGGTACCGATCAATGAGGTTTATAATGACTCAGAAATTGTTTTTTTTTATAATTGGTATGAGAAACTCCATGTTCTAAGTAGAGAATCGCGTTGCGGAAGTCACAATTTTTTTAGCCGTATTTTTTAATATTTTAGTAACTTTATCCATGAAATGTAATGTGATCCAATATTTTCGTTCCAACCGCGATAATGTGAGAACATAGAAATAAATTCAAGTAAATCATTGACTCACTAACGCTACATTGCGTGTGACACGAAAAACAATTTGAGGTAGAAAAACTAATGAACGGTTTCATGGGAATTCCAAAAGTGGGGAAACGTAGTTATTAGCGTGTTAAAGTATACAATTATTTTGATTTTCCCATACCACTATGTTTATGAATAATTATTAGCAGAAGTTTATAAACTTAAAAAATCATTGCTCATATTCTTTTGACATAAATCAGGGACCCGACATATTTCTTTGTTTTTTTGGTTTTTAGTATTATTAGTATTTGATTGAATCAGGCGTCACTTGGCGGAAGTCCCAAACCATTTTGAAAAAAGAAATATATGTAGCTTACTTCCGCAAACAAAATATGCAAGATGCACCGCCCGCCCGCCCGCAAAAATATGCAGCACACCACAAAATATAAGTGCACAATACCTGCATTTAGCAAGACAGCAACACACCTTGCACCTTTACCAATTAGGCTACTCTACACGTGTTTCGCCCCAACCCGGAGCATCCTCAGGAGTTAGATCGTGCGTAAACCAACACCGAATTTTAGTATTATTTCTGAAAGGTACTCCTTGTGCTTTAGCTCCAGCGATTAAGAATTACAAAAAAAGCGTAGTTAATTACCTACTACAGTTCGTAATAAGTAGGCGATAATTTTCTGGTACGATTTTGAAAGCTTCGATAAATCAATAGTCCGCTAGTAGTCAACTACCAAGATAGCTTTTTAAGTATAATGATCATAAAAACTTCTATTATATAGTTAAGTTGGTAGGATATCAACATTGGGTTTACTTTGTAAACCTAATGTTTCACATCTCTTTAAAACGTCACTTTAACTGAAGACTGGAAATTCTGCCGACCTCTTCTTAAATGTAAACTTTATAAATATTTTTCCGAATGTATTAAGAATCCTTACTTCGTACATGGGTACCTCAATAATGCATGGCTTGGTAGTAAAACGTAGCGGGCGCGGAACGCGACGCGGCTCGCTAAATGGCCCACGCTGGATTTAGTGTTAAAACGTGCCTCAATATGGGAACGATGTGATAAAGGGAACTGCATTGCAATCTAGAGTTGGCCAATCATACGTTACGAACAATGAGGTTTTATTGCGATTATCGTAATTTGAAAATTCTTGGACAGGAGTATGAAAATTTTTCGAAAACCCCAAAGTTCCCACTTTTGCAATACTCATTAGCATAATTTTAACAGATATGCACTGAATGAAATATAAGCATTATGATAAAACGAGCTATAACTTTTTATCAAGTTTATACAGCTTCTATTTGTAGTGTCCTATTGTCTTTTTTATGATTTTTTTAAAGATACCGTATCAGTCTTACGGCCGAATACTCAAAGGCTTCTTAGCTAAAATCTTAAGTTAAGGTCTCCTTAACTTTAAGGAAGCTGTCAGTTTCATAAAGTTTCTGTCAAATCTGACAACTTTATTGAATTTAAGGTGGCCTTAACTTTAAGGGTCAATTTCAACAAGTCATGTTTTTTCATTCATTTCGGTTGATTTTTTTATTATAAAGTTTTCTTTAAGTTTAACCGTGGTCAATTGTATTTCTTTATATTCTTAATGCACATATTTAACACCATCAAAATATCTTTACAGACTTATGAGATAAACGTGTTTTAAAATTTGATGTCACCGAAATGAAACAGTCGTTCACCGAAATGAAATAACTAGCAACCGAAATGACAGAATCTATCCACCGAAATGAAAATCCACCGAAGCAGGGTGTACGTATACGGACTTATACAAGGTGGTTCAATAATTCCCCTATGATCCCGAGTATGTTAGATAGAATACCTACCATGCATGCATACGACCACGTAAAATTATTATAAAATCTGAAAACATCACATAGCTGAGATATGGAGCTTTTTATTTGTTGGTATGGAAAACGGTAATGTAACAATCCTAGACGCAGATGGACTATTGTGTATGATAATGTACCAGTTGGCCTGTATTTTCACCGAAATGAAATAATAATAAACCGAAATGATAAAACAATCCACCGACATGAAACAATTATACACCGAAATTCTTATCACTCACCGAAATGATATTTTTTTTCATTTCGGTTAGTTTTCTATCATTTCGGTTGACAGATTAATTAGTCCACTGAATCAACCGAAATGAAAACACCGAAATGAAAACACCGAAATGAAAATCAAGGACAAAAATTATCAATAAAAGAAAACTATTGATAATTATAATTAATATATAATTAATATAAAAGAAAAATAAACACACACTCATGTTTTAATACCCCTCATTATGCATCAGTATCATAAACTACTATTATTATACGAGATCAATAGAGATGTAAAAAAGACTAATGTTTTATTTATTGCATTACAAATATAAATGTATTCTCATAGGACATAATTTCGAGTACAGTTCGTTTACTATTCGAAGTATTTCATCAAACTTTGTAGGTGTCCTGGGAACATTTGCGCGAAGGAAGATATTAGGTTCTTCACGTTTGCTCATCTTATGTGATTTCCCTACAGACAGGATAAGGCATAACGGAAACAAAATACTTATTGTCTTGTAAAGCAATATAAAGTCTTTTCAGTCATAGTATACCTACTAGTTTAGTTATCACACTTACTATTTTAGGGATCAAAGTTAAAAAAAATACTGATTGTATGGGAAGCCTTGGTTAACGTTTGTCCCCCATATTAATCATACATACACATCATATCAGCTGAAGTGGCAGTGGGCGGCTCACATAGCGAGAAGAACCGCTGGCTGTGGTCTGTGGAATGGTGACCGCGCTCCGAACGACGCTCTGTCGGTAGGCCACCTATAAGGAGGACCGGCTGGTGAAGGTCGCGGGAAGCCATTGGATGCGGGCAGCGCAGGACTGATTGCACAGAACTGTTACCTCAGTACTCTATCATTTATGGATCGATTTGTTTTTAGGGTTCCGTACCCCAAAAGGAAAAACGGAACCCTTATAGGATCACTTTGTTGTCCGTCTGTCTGTCAAAATCTGCATTAAATGGGCTTTCAGACGGTATTTTTATAAACCAAGTTTAATACAAAAAATATGAAAATATGAGGGTTTGTTTGAATTTCGTTACTACTAAAAATTTGTTATTTTAAGTATTGCGTCATATTTTGCTACGGAACCCTAAAAAGTTGGTATGGGGAATGAATTGGGCATCATCTATTTACCCGATAACGACACCAAACTTGACTCAAAGGTTCAAACTAATCCGCCAGATATTTTTTTCTAAGCGCCAGGAGCTCTGTACTTTGATTACGTAAATTATGTTTAAATTAGTTCGACACAAATGCTATAGATGGCGTAGCTTTGTACCTACTAAAAATTATGTGTAATATAATAGTCATTTCACAAAATAGCATAATTTGATGCTAGAAGAGAGCGGATTTAATAATTTTGTGTTGTTAAAGCATATTGGAAAAGTTTTGTAGGTATAATGTACATAAAGTCGTAAATACGTAGTGTATAACAGAGAGTAAGTACCTACCTAGGTACCTACCTACCTAAATGTAAAGTTCGTATCATGAATTATAAAAAACAAAATTATAAGTTTTGGGAACTGAATTTTGGGAGAAGCTCGGAAAAATCTGCGAGACTCGATTTCTGAACTAGGTAGGCTTATTTATAATGTAGGTAGGTACGGAACCCTCGGTATGCGAGCCCGACTCGTACTTGTCCGGTTTTTTTATATTGTTTTCCACTTTTCATCAGGTGACTCTTATGCAACTTAAAAGTATAAATAGAGTATGAATAAAGATAAATAGGAATGAGTAATGAAACATCAAAGTCTAAAATACTTTTTTAGATACCTAGTCGAGGCATGTCTAACGAACCCTTTTAGTACACCATAAAATTACCCTTAAAGAAATACTCAAAAGCTAGTCGTATTTATAAGAGAAAAATGTAATAACAAAATGGCCAATCCATTAAAGCCAATGCACGATATTAAATGTGCAGACAGCGGAGATGTATTACCGAATGGAATTCAGCGGTGCGTGAGCAAATCTGCAATTGCATCCGAAATACATGCTAAGCCAGGGCTAGGGTTTTCTACTTCAATTTAATTATTAGAAATGTTTATATATAGGTGGTTTTAGTTTTAGCTACCTATTTAAAAAAACGCAACTTTTTGATGAGCATCATTCTCAACTTTTGTGATCAGAATAATTTTAACTCTATTGTAGTAGTGTTATCGACAGCTGGTTTTTTGGATGGGAGAAGCAAGCATCATAATAGTAGTCATCAAATTTTTTAAATAACTTTCAGTAAATAATTAAAGAATTAATAGGTACTCAACTTAACCTTGTGAAATCCCATAATTATGTTTCCTTACTTCTAAAAGAACTAAGTTCTCAAGACTTGAATCTTTGTTTGTGAAAATAAAAATCCGTTAAAACGGAAACACGGCAGGCAAACACAACATTTTGTAGCGACTGGGAAAATTCCCATAACGACGGATAAGGGCCACAGCAGACATAATACTTTTAAGCGACACAATACAGCGACTGAACACTTCACCCCGCACACGTTTGAACGCCCCGGTGACAGCTACAAAACTCGATGCAGCATCGATGCTTAAAGCTGGGAACTGCATGCACACGTGGGCCACGTACGCCGATCTGGACCCTCCGTATCAGAAGGACAGTTTGGTAAAACGCCCTTGTAGTATAAATTAATGACTTTAAAGTAAAACGACCTACTCGTAAAATGTCTGAAATTTATATCGAGTGATCTACTCGACCAAAATGTCCAATAATGCTCTATGTCTGCGTCAGATAACATACTTTTCGTCGCGTCGCGTAACGTGGTATCGCTTCGCAAGGCGTGGATAAAGTGTAGCTCTAAACGACTAGCCTCTATGTCAAATGTAGGGGACCGGTGCGTGCGACTAAATCGGCGTAGGTACGTGGCCCACAGTTACGCTTTAGCGTCTGCAATTAGCGTTTTTGCGATTGCATCGATCGATGCTGCATTGATTTGACGAAAAAAACGCATCCAAAAGTAGCGTCCAAACGTTTGCGGGGAGTAGTGTTTAATCGCTGTGTTGAGCAACTCGATTGCCACGATCATTGTTTTTACGTGAATGAAATACCAGGCTCGTGTGTGGTGTGGAGTGTTTCGTGTAGCTTTCAAAAGCAGGTAAAACGACAATCGCTGATTCTAAGAGTATCGTGTCTGCTGTGGCCCTAAGACACAGTTAAACATAGGGGTATATTGGCAGAGAGTATCCAAGTTTTCGTACCTGCAGTTCATTAGACGAACTTTCTTCAGACAAGAGTTGTTTTGGGCAAATTAACTTAGGTAAATATAAAGACCCCGACGCGACGTGTGATATGTTTAATGAAACTCGTTGTAACTTTGTGCAGTTATTATGTTTTATGGAATAACATCAAAGGGTCGTAAAAGCTAATTGTTGAACTTTAAGTTGTGACTTTGATAAACTAAGATCTAAAAACTTTTGTTTGGTGAACTAAGTATGTTGTTCTATGACATGTAGTGTTAGCATCACTCACAGACAAGCCTTGGAATTGGAAATGGGTTTGCGAAGAATAATTTATGTAATAGATATAAGTAAATGATATAATAAATGATTATTAATAATAATAATAACAAAAATTAACAAGGTCTAAAGAAAGAAATCATCTTCTTTTTTAAAATGTTACAATAACTTTAATTGCTTATTATTTGCTACAAACTGTGAACAAACTTTGTGCATCAGAAAGTTAATTATAAACCCCACCAGCCCGATGCGAATGTGAAAATTCTTATTTCCCTTGAAAAACTTTAATTTTAAGTTTGTTGCCGGTTATATTCTAGGCGGTAGTCGAGCGAGCAAAACTGCACTTCCTTATAAGCTTATTTTCTACAGAAACTCGAAAATTTTCTTTAGATTAGTTTCTCTTGTTGAGAAAAATAGGACGGGATAAGGAATAATAAGTTGGTTTTTTCTCACAAATTGGACGAAGCTCCTTTATAGAAACATTCTTTTATTTGGCCCGACCGAGAAACAGCTCTATTTATTTGGAACTTAGGATCAGTTCACATAGATTCATTTGGATTGTTTAGCCAATCCGTATACTTGAGACGAGTATTCTTCAGTGATGGACTTTACTGATAAGTAAGTATCTTTAATCCTTTACTAATAATATAATGTGTATAATGCATAGTAGTGTGTTTGGTAGTACACTTATAAAACCAAATATGGTGGGAGGGTAGGTACCATGCTTAAAACCCCGGAAAACATTACCTCTGAAAAAAAATAGTTTGGGTTAATTTTATTTTTAACCGACTTCCAAAAAAGGAGGAGGTTCTATGTTCGTCTGTATATTTGTTTTTTTTTGTGTATGTCCACCGATTACTCGAAGACTTCTGGAGTCTGGACCGATTGAAATGATTCAAACGTTATTACATTAGGTAAACTCCCAAGTTGGTCCCATTTTTAAAAAATTGGAAATCGGTTCAGTACTTTTCAAGTAATCTTGAAAAAGGCACGAAAATAGTATGATTTTCTGTGAATTACCTCGTTGGTAATGGTCGTATAACTTCTTTGTTTATGAACTGAATAAGATAATTATTTTTTGTAGGAAGAGGGATATCTTAAGTGTAGGTTCTTTAACCGACTTAAAAAAGGAGGTTCTCAGTTTGACCCGTATGTATGTTTCTCCGCGATTATATTACGTTTGGCTGAGCCGATTTTTCTACATTATAATATACCTTACCTACAAGGTACCTACACTAAAAATAAAAAAATAAAAAATTGTTTAAAAAACAAAAAACCGACTTCAAAAAACCTACCTCTAAAAAGCAAGAAATAATATTCGTAAAAATAAAAATTCGTCTATTGAAGTCGGGTGGGGCTTTTAGAATAAAAAAAAGGAATCTGTACTCCAGCCCCACCCGACTTCAATAGACGAATTTTTATTATTACGAATATTATTTCTTGCTTTTTAGAGGTAGGTTTTTTGAAGTCGGTTTTTTATTACTTATACTCTTTATTGCAAAGCAGTTACAAAGTAACGACCAGATAATTGTATTTAAGCAAAAGTGGTCCATTATTTTTAACCGACTTCATCAAAAGGAGGAGGTTCTCAATTCGATTGTATGTTTTTTTTTTTTTTTTTTTATCGTTGTTCGCGCGTATCTTCGACATTTATGAACCGATTTAGATAATGCTTTTAGAATAAAAAAGGAATATGTACTCCAGCCCCACCCGACTTTAATAGACGTGTTTTATTATAACAATGATAATGCGTATCTAATGATTTGTATATTATTTCTTGCTTTTTAGAGGCAGGTTTTTTGAAGTCGGTTTTTTTGTTTTTAAACAATTTTTTTATTTTTAGTGTAAGTACCTTCTGTATTAGGTAGTGTAGGTATATTATTTAGGTGGAAAAATCGGCTCAGCCAAACGTGAGATAATCGCGGAGAAACATACATACATACAAACTGAATACCTCCTTTTTTTGAAGTCGGTTAAAAAGACTACACAAAGGTATCCCTTCCCCAACAAAAAAAATCATCTAATTCGGTTCATAAATAACAAAATTGTCAAGTTAGTTGATTTAATATC
Organism: Agriphila straminella; assembly: GCA_950108535.1. Classification (NCBI taxonomy): domain Eukaryota; kingdom Metazoa; phylum Arthropoda; class Insecta; order Lepidoptera; family Crambidae; genus Agriphila; species Agriphila straminella. The sequence continues at coordinate 342,760 of OX467303.1, read as the reverse complement.
ATAGTATTTTTATAACTTATATCAGAAAAATGGTCACAAGATATATAAAATCATGTACATTTAACAAATCCGCTGTACCAATTATATTTAAAAGTATTCAGCATAAACCATGCATTATTGATTTAATTGAATAATGGACGCACACAATCCATTGAAATATTTCATTAAAATTATTCTAGTCTGGTAAATAAAGTAGAAATCTATTTAAATAATTTGTCCAAACTCAAGAATCTATATTTATAAAATCGTAAACTGAATGACTGACTGACTGACTGACTGACTGATCTATCAACGCACAGCCCAAACCGCTGGGTCTAGAGACTCCAAATTTGGCACGTAGGTTCCTTATGAGGTTTAAGGGTGCACTAAGAAAGGGTTTTTCAAAATTCACCCCCTAAGGGGGTAAAAAAGGGTATCAATGTTTATATGAAAGTCCCTCAGTTTTGAAGCTATGATCTTCAAATTTTGTGTTTAGACTGACCATTGAAAATAAATAAATACGGGTCTCAGCGTTTTTCAAAATTCTATCCCCGAAGGGGTCAAAAGGGGGATGAAGTTGTGTATTGAAGAAAATCCTTTATTTTCGAAGTAAAAATCGCAAAATTTATAATTTAGGCTTATGGATAGAAATCTAACGCAACGTATATTGTTATTGTTAGTATTTAATTCCCTATTGGAATGAAATTGGGGTGAAAAGGGGTAAAAAACCCCAAAAATAGATATGGATTTCGTTATTGGGGTTTTCTGGGATGACGATTGCAAAAATTACATTTATTTTGAAGTCCAACACGGTGGACATGATTTGACCCCTAAAGGGGTGAAAATGGGGTTCAAATTTTGTATGGAAAAATAATATAAAATAGACATTACAACTTTAAACTTCGTTGGAGCACATCTAAAAATAAATAGGCAAACATATATTTTGTAATTCTAAAAATCAACCACTTAGGGGTAAATGGGGTGAGTAAACATAAAAATCAATATGGATGTCGTTCTTGACGTTTTATGGGATGGTGATTACGAAAATGAGATTTATTTTGAAGTCCAACACGGTGGACATGATTTAACCCCTAAAGGGGTGAAAATGGGGTTCAAATTTTGTATGGAAAAATAATATGAAATAGATATTAGAACTTTAAAATTCGTAGGAGCATGTCTAAAAATAAATAAGCAAACACATATTTTGTTATTTTGAAAATCCTCCCTTAAGGTGTAAATGGGGCAAGTAAACATGAAAATCGATGTGGATGTCGTTCTTGAGGTTTCATGGGATGGTGGTTGCGAAAATGACATTTATTTTGAAGTCCAACACGGTGGCCATGATTGGACCTGGACATGCACATCCAGGGGACGGGGACAGGGACAGGGACGGGGACGGGGACGAGGACGGGGACGGGGACGGGGACGGGGACGGGGACGGGGACGGGGACGGGAGCGGGAGCGGGAGCGGGAGCGGGAGCGGGAGCGCGAACGGGAGCGCGAACGGGAGCGCGAACGCGAACGCGAACGGGAACGGGAACGGGAACGGGAACGGGAACGGGAACGGGAACGGGAACGGGAACGGGAACGGGAACGGGAACGGGAACGGGAACGGGAACGGGAACTTGAACGGGAAGCCGTAATGCGTAAAAATGGCTGGTCAGATCCTGGTTGAAGGTTCCCTAAGGATTTTCTCTAATATCCACGCGGACGAAGTCGCGGGCAGAAGCTAGTTTATATATAAAATTGAAAGAGTGGTGAATTCCGATGAAATATTTGCATTCAAGAATTAACATTTTAAGTGAGCAACGTCTAGAAGTTTAACATATTTCTAAGACGTAAAATTAGATTTCTGAGAGTTGAATTTCAAAGCAGTTATTTTCATATAGAATGCATGGATGTCAAAGCACTTTCGATCAAAGAAAAATAACATATTTTTTGCATGAAAATACACTTTGGTATTTAAGAAAACTTTATCGTGATAGTTTGTATGAGATTTAAGATTTATTTCATACTAGCGACCCGCCCTCGCTTTGCTTTGGTGTAGTGTGGAGTTTGACACCATGTATTATACATTATAAACCATCCTCTTGAATCACTCTATCTATTTTAAAATACCTCATCAAAATCCGTTGCTTATATAGTTTTAAAGATCTAAGCATACACAGGTACAGACATCGGGAAGCGATTTTGTTTTATACTATGTAGTAACTGAGCGGCTGCCCGCGACTTCGTCTGCGTGTAGTTTTTTTTGCTATCCCTCGGAAATAATACTTTTTTTGGATGTTAGGTACCCTATGTCCTTTTCTGTACCCCTGACAACGTGTATGCAAAATTTCATGATGATCTGTTTAGTAGTTAAGACGTGAAGGCGTAACAAACAAACAAAAGGACTTTCGCATTTATAATATTAGTAAGGATCATCGGAAACAGGGCTTTATTTCTTTTACGAAAATACAATTATTTTTTTATCTCAAAACCGCTTTCGTACCTACAAGGTTATTTTTTCCCTATTGGCACGATGAGAGGGATTCAAACAAAATAAAGCTTTCAATTTTGTTTATGCAAAAACAACACTTTAATAGTTTGAGATAAAAAATAATTGTCTAGCCTGTCCATCACTAGTGTCATCAAGAAAAATAAAAAATATATTATTTGTACCAAGTCAATAAAATAAGCAAAACAAAAGCTTTTGTATTGTATGAACCGGTACGTAGTATTTATACTTGTTGTATGGTCTGTGTCTGTGTCGTATGGTGAATGAATGAAAGTTTGTTTGTTTGCTTGTTTGTTTGTTATGCCTTCACGTCTTAACTACTGAACCAGTCATCATGAAATTTTACATACATATTTTCAGGGGTACTACCTTATATATACTGTGATAAATCGATATTTTAACTAGTAGAAAATGACTTACAACATAAGAATGCTTCGATCCCTACGAGTATAAATCGAATAACTGTCCAATTATCTCTTCGATTTCCACGCGATACTATTTATTGAATTAACCGACTTCCAATCAAAAAACCTACCTCTAAAAAGCAAGAAATAATATTCGTAATAATAAAAATACGTCTATAGAAGTCGGGTGGGGCTGGAGTACAAATTCCTTTTTTTATTCTAAAAGCCCCACCCGACTTCAATAGACGTATTTTTATTATTACGAATATTATTTCTTGTTTTTTAGAGGTAGGTTTTTTAAAGTCGGTTTTTTGTTTTTTTTAAACATTTTTTTTTTTTTTCGTGTAAGTACCTTGTTGTAGGTAAGGTATATTATATAGTAGAAAAATCGTCACAGCCAAACGTAAGATAATAGCGGAGAAACATACTTAACCCGGCGAGCATGTGGTGAAAAAAGTTACACCTAGCATGTGGTGGGGTTTGCCATACCCCAACATATAATTACCTATAAATGCCAATTTATTAAACCAAGACTTAAGAATTTATTCGTATTTTGAAATATGGTTTATATTTAGTGTATAAAATAAAAAACAGTGTATATTTATATACTTTTATTGTATTATTTATCAGAAATACTAAAATATAACATTTACAAAAAAACAAAAAAGGAACTTCTGAAAAAGGAACTAAAATCAACTAATTCTTTAATAAAAATATAAAATCAACTTTAAAAACTTAAAGAATATAAGATTCTCAATAACATATTTTTTTTTAAAAATCAACTAATTGATTTTAGTTTTAGTATTTTTGATAAATAATACAATAAAAGTATATAAATATACACTGTTTTTTATTTTATACACTAAATATAAACCATATTTCAAAATACAAATAAATTCTTAAGTGTTGGTTTAATAAATTGGCATTTATAGGTAGATATATGTTAAAACTAACACGGAGCATGTGGCGGGGTATGACGCACCCCACGAACGTTTACACGCGTGTAGCTCCTGCGCCGGTTGACGCGACACTGCGGTCACGCCACTCTCCCCCCGCGGAGTACATTAGCTCCAGCTACTCGAAGCAACAAACCATGGGCGGTTTTCCACTTACCGGCACGGCGACGGGACGGCGACGGCGACGGCCCGGCGACGGCTGCCGTGGCAGCATAAATGTATGAGTTTATATGGCACGCTTTTCCACTTACCGGCACGGCGACGGGACGGCGACGGCCCGGCCCGTTGACCCCCACCGATGCCGCCGCCGGCCGGCAAATCTGTGTGTGTTTTGTATACGTACGTAGCCGTGTGCGTGCGTGTGTGCGCGCGCGGGGCAGGGTTCAGCCTGTACAGTCGCGAACGCAACCTTATTGTTGACAAGCTTACATTTGAGGTCGTATGCACTTATTTTGTATGAAATGAACTACAAACATAAGTTTGATATTGTTTTTTATGTGATATAAATTACAAATTACCATATTTAATTTTTTTATACTTACAGCATATTACAAGATATTCTTATTATTTATACCACAACATAAAAGTCATTTGTACGTAGGTACATTATTGTAATAGTTAGGTTAATTGATAAATTCCAAATATAATAAAAATTGGTAATAATTATTAGTACCTATATAGTTTCAACTGTAGATTTACAGTTTTTTCGATATCTTTTTTTCTTTATTGTGCTAGCGCCATCTATTCTATTCGCTGCATAAGCCATACCAACAAAGTTTTGGCAAACTCTACGGTACGGCATACGTAATATTCAAATTCAACTGATTGCACAGATGGCGTTAGTGGATAAACTGTTTTTCGATCGGTGCGTTCAGTCGAAAACTGTTTTTGAAAAAATTTAGTATCCTTCTTTTGGATTGTTTCACATTAATTCTCCAACAGATAATTAAATGTTTCTTGAGTCATTCGAAAATAGTTAAAGAATTGCTTATTGTTCATTTTTAGTTTATCAAATAAAGTATAGTAAGAACCCTTTAAATACCTAAGTTTAATAAGTGGATCGACCCAAAAATTTACTTTTCTACGTTGTAGATATTTTCTCCTTAAATGTAAAAGGTAGAGCAAATAAATAGTACGACGACTAGACGAGGACATTTTTAAGTCTTGTAAAATTGGCGTGCGTGTCTGTACTGAGCGTAGCCCGCGCCGTCGCCGTCGCCGTGCCGTCGCCGTCTAGTGGAAAAACGGAGCGCCGGCCCGTCGCCGGGCCGTCGCCGTCGCCGGGCCGTCGCCGTCGCCGTCCCGTCGCCGTGCCGGTAAGTGGAAAACCGCCCATTGAGGGGCAAATTTGAAAAATACACAACTTCGCGCAAAGCATGGGCATGTCACACCCTACCACAAGCTCGCCGGGTTAAATACGGGTCAAACTGAGAACCTCCTTTTTTAAGTCGGTTAAAAAACTACATTTAAGATACCTATCCTTCTTCCAACAAAAAAATAATTATCTTATTCAGTTCATAAACAAAGAAGTAATACGACCAATCATCGAGGTAATTTACACAAAATCATACTATTTTCGTGCTTTTTTCAAAATTACTTGAAAAGTACTAAACCGATTTCCAAATTTTAAAAAATGGGACCAACTTGGGAGTGTACCTAATGTAATAACGTTTGAATCATTTCAATCGGTCCAGCCGTCGTCGAGTAATCGGTGGACATACACAAAAAAAAACAAATATACAGATGAACATAGAACCTTCTCCTTTTTTAACCGACTTCCAAAAATGGAAAACCTACACTAAAAATAAAAAAAGAAAAAAATTGTTTAAAAAAAACAAAAACCGACTTCAAAAAATCTACCTCTAAAAAGCAAGAAATAATATTCGAAATAATAAAAATACGTCTATTGAAGTCGGGTGGGGCTTTTAGAATAAAAAAAGGAATTTGTACTCCAGCCCCACCCGACTTCAATAGACGTATTTTTATTATTTCGAATATTATTTCTTGCTTTTTAGATGTAGGTTTTTTGAAGTCGGTTTTTATTCCGAAAGTATTAGGATTACCCAGTTGAAACTTAGTAGCCGCTTAACGATTTTGACACAAAAATAAAATAAATAAAAATTAAGGGAACCCCATGGAACTGAAACTGAAAAAATAAAATTTTCTTCATAAATAGGTCTTTAAAAATGACATTGAAATTCCTGTGACAACTTTTTCTTAAAGTCAACTGTTTGAAATATAAACACTGTCAAAGTGGTAAAATTGTGTGTACCTCTCTTAACTTTTGAAATAAGAAAGTAAAAAATCTAAAAAAATATATGCTATAGATCTTAATAAAAACTTTCACTGAAAATTGGTTTGAACGAGATATAGTAATTAGTTTTCGAGATATAAGTATAATATTTTCCAACACTGTGAAAAACCAAGTTATTTTTACAGGTGAAAAATGTTAGTGGTATAGATATGGTATGGTATAAGGTAACTACGGAACCCTACGGCGCGTGGCCCGACACGCACTTGGCCGGTTTTTTTTTTAATTTCAATATTTGCTTTGACTGACGTTCTTTTGTTTTTTGTTATTTGAAACGCTTTACAGTCTGGCTTCTAAGCTTAACCCAATCCCGGGCTATGCTCGCCCACATTTTCACGGTTCATCGAATATAAAAAGAAAATAGCATTTTAAAAGGGATCGAGAGCCTTTCATCGTTTTTGTTCAATTTCTAGACGATGCCGGCCGTGCTCGCGCATGTTTCAACAAACACTGATTTAACGATTCGTAAAACGAGCGAATTGGATTTATACTTTGTGTGTTTTAGGTGAGTATTGTTTTTGTTTTCGTTTTTAAGTAGAATTCTTCGTACTGCGGTTACAATTTGTTTATTTATAAATACACTTGTAAGCTTACAGACAAAATCCAAAACGCAAACAAGTCAATTACAGAAAACGATACATCAGCAATAAATAGCAAATCAATTATAAAACAATGTAAAAAAATCGAAAACAAAAATAAAATACTTAGATACAAATTTAATTGATTGCATGCAAATTAGAAACAATAAGTACAAGTTACAATAATAATTATTTAGGCATGTCATATTAAAATTAAAATAAAAACTTAGTAAAACAAAATACCATTAATATTAAATATGTCAAACATAAAACCTGTGATACTTAGTACTAAAAACTTAGTACTAACTAAGTCGAACCCAATTTACATATATTGTCATTGATACTTTCAAAACGAGTCACAAAATGTGGTTTAAAGAATCTGCAAATATGTCAATATCATAGTGCTGTGTAAGTATGTCACCTATCGTACAATGCGTACAACAGGCCGAACCAGGAGACGATGGTTACGGCGCGGAGCTTTCGCACTTGCCTCATCCAGAGGCATTCTCCCGGGTACTCTGAGTCCAACAAGGACTGTCAAACCTTATGATGTAATATAGATAAATAATGTCTAATCACTGCTATTATCCGCCTAAATTTAAGAGTTTCCAAATCTACCATACCCGAAACGAACATGGAAGGATATAAGTACGGATAATAACCAAAGTTAAATAGGTAACTTTTGACGAATTACAACATTGATTGTACGACAGCGGTTGGACAAATAAGTTCCATTGATTTTTAGTATTTGATGGTTAATATCGTCCATGAAATCTCAAGGGACAAGGGGTGCGTCCCAAAATGTGAGGGGATTCAAGACGAAGAGATACACAGGAGTCTATTTTCCTTATTTATTTTTAGTCGCCTGTTAATAGCAATCAAATAATAACGAAAATATAATGTAACTACCTTTATTTACTGAAATAAAGCATTAGAAATAGTCAAATACACATAATTAGCAAACGTAATATACAAAAATATCTAAACGCAATAAATTTTTTGGTTAGAGCAGTGGCCTGGATAGCCAAATACAGCACTGAATACCGTCTTAACACATTCAGTGACAAGCGCTTTTTTTCTAATAATAAAAAGTTTAGTCTGTGATTTTAATATAAAAAAAAGTTTTTTCAATGTTTGCGAACCGATGGCGTAGCTTCTTTGACATTCACAAGTGCTTTAGCACTACCATGAGTTGGTAAAGTAATCTACAATAGTTAACTATAGTCGTTAGCGAGCATCGAGTAACGTTTTGGCCTTTGTCATACGAATTTGGTACCATGAGTTACTAATTGACAGATGCCATCGAGAAATACCGTAACGATAGTAGTAAAGTCTCTCACTTGCGTTTTGACGCGTGAGATCAATTTTACTACCCTCTATGGTACCTGTCATAGCCTTCTATAATTACAAGCCATGAAGTGAGCAGAACGGCAACATTGCATGTAGTCAAGCACATAGTTTAATAATATTCTTTTTATTATTGATTATTTCTTTTTACTATATTATCTGCGTTTAAACTAGGTGTAAATTGTGATGTAAGATTATTTCAATCAAGATTTTATATTTATTATTATTATTTATTTATTAGGACATGAAGTTCTATCTCTATCTCTCTTGATCATAGACGCGTGTCTCTTTCATGAGCTGTCAAACGTCGTAATTCGATTCAAAAAGTTTATAAAGAGTTATTATATACTCTTTTTAGATAAAAAATATGTATTGTGTGGAGTAAAGCATGCCATTCATGTCACCAAAGCTAAATAAATTAGTTACATTTTAGTTTGAAAGAAATTAAAATATAAAAATACGTGCACGCTACTATTATATATTCTGTGACGCTACTAAGGAAAATGGACGTAAATCTAACAGAAATCTATACATAAGTATTAAATTGATTGATTTTGGGATACGACTAGAGCCCTAACGGCTGAAGGTAGAGAAACCATTTTTGGAGGGTAGATACCTTTCATGGTGAAAGTGAGTACTAAGAAAGGATTTTGGAAAATTTCACCCCCTAAGGGGATGAAATAGGGGATGACAGTTTGTATATTCTCTTAATTTCAAAGCTAGGATGTTCAAATTGTGTGTGTAGGCTGACGATGACGATTAAAAATTATAAGGGGAAGGGGAAGGGCAAATGGAAGTGGAAAGGTGATGGTAAGTAAATGTTTAGGTGTAAAAAGTGTAAACGGAAGCGGAATCGAAAAAAGTAAAAAAGTCAGAAAAGTAAAAAAACAAAAAAATTAAAAGTCAATAAGTCCTAAAAAGTAAAAAAAGAAAAACAAAAAATCCAAAAAGTCAAAAGTGAAAAAGAATAAAAGTGAAATAGTAAAGGTGAAAGAAAAGTGAATAAGTGAAAAGCGGAGCGGGGCACGGGAACGGGAACGTGATGAGGAACGAGATAAAAATATCTCTGAATTTAATTCAGCATTTTAAGAATTCTGAAGATTTTCTAAAATGTCCACGAGAATGAAGTCACTAGCAAAAGCTAGTGAAAATATATTTTATGTTTAGGATACTGTCTAGATGTCTAGGATGCTGTCTAGATCATGTAGATATGAATTTTATTCTGATTAACCATTGGGAGATACTACGACGCGCGACGCCATAAATGTGTATAAAATAGTACCCTAGATATTATTATTTATTCCGTTTACTTTTGCTTCAATAACAAGTGCAATGTGCATACAATTATTTGAAAAATAATTACCTATTTTTACGTTTTAAATAACTTATTAATATACCATAATAAATGAATACATAGAAGAACCAAAAAATATGTCCAGGAATATGACGCTTTGAGATTTTTCACGTAAGTAGGTAACGACGTAAGGAGTCAATTGATAATAGGATTATTGCTAAGAAATATTTATTAGTAAAGCAGTAAAATAACATATACGTGCACAGCAAGCGCTATTAGTTATTCTGTGGCTATGGGCTGACCGTGAATAGGTAAGTATCCACTTTGTGGGATGTGACTGTGACGTCACCCGCTTGTACCAACATAACGCCACGAATACTACACCAACAATCGAGTTCACGTTAGAGAGGATAGTAAACTCGTGGATGGTGAGCACTCTTACTATAGATTTTAGTTCTTCGCGTATCCGCTAGAGGCTCTGCTTCAATTTCCCATACAAATTGCTTACGCTGTCGATATCGAGAATGGTTTTTGTAAACTCATGGTAGTGCTACTTGTAACAGCCTAGACTGAATAAATGATTTTTTGATTTTGATTTTTGATTTTGGTGTTTATCCATCCGTCTGTTTAATCAAGTCTTTTCATGAAATAAATACAGTCAAAAGTGTTCGTAATAGAAGCAAAGTTACTTGTTGTTTGACATTACAAAAATAAATGAGGTTTTGTTGTTTATCAACATTATAGAAAAGTTTCAAAGATTTAATATACATTTATACATTTTACTGTTGACTCATTGAAGTATATCTGGACTGCAATAATAATAATAATTATTGTGAAATGAAGCGAGAAGGATTTATTTAATACTAATGCAAGAAAGTGATTTAAAACTTTCAAGACGCTTATTTACCACCCTGTTGTATAAAAAGACCAAAACCCGAACAGAAGTAGTCTATTGGACCTCCCAAATCCGACCTAAACAATATCATCAATATAAAGATAATATAAAGAGCAGTTAATTCCCTTTATGGGATTACTAATAATCTGAACTGTCCATCAACCCTGATCGATAGTGAGAGTAATATCCCAACTAGCATTTTGGTAATAAGAATTGGTGTTAAAAGAGTTATTTAAAAGTGATTTTGGTAAGCAAGAGTTATACAAAGGTTTTAGCAATTGGTGTTAGAGCACGCTCTAACCCCTTACAACCTCTTATTTGGGCCCACGTCTTATAGCGCTATAAGTAATAGAAAGGTTTTAATGCTCACTCTTTTAACACTGAGAGTTACATTACAGTTATAGAGTGGCGATAGTGGCAAACAATTTTTTGTATCTATAAGGCTATCCGCTGACGGGCGCTATTTTGTAGCTGCGATAATCGCGGCGTTAATCGCGGCGATATCGCGGCGATATCGCGGCGATAAACACGGCGACAATCGCGGCGCTTTTTTGTCGCTGGCGTAGGTTAACCCTAAAAGGCACCCTGTAATAATAATATAGAACAATCACTTTTATTATTGCTAAGCTCTATAAAATAAAGTTTATGATTTATTTATGTCAGTAATTATATACTTTTTCACAAATGAAGCAAACAATGTATACGATTCAAATGTCTTCAGATCCTTTTATCGTCAAAATAGTGTGAAGAACAAAACAAATTTGGATTTACTTTATATGCGCAAATTCAAGAATTAATAAAAATTAGTTCCATACCTACTGGAAGGTTTTGACCCGGAAAAAATATTGCGAGTCGCTAGAAGTGTTTGTTTTGCAGAGATAAGCTAGTTTTTGTATTAAAACGTTTTCATTTTATGACATATTAAAAAATAATATTTTTATCCGTGTTCCACAAACGGTATTTTTTATGTGTTTTACTGTTACTGTGTATGTTACTATGATCAGATTTTGATGACATGTTATAGTGTGTTTTATATTCGCAATATACTCACAAAGACCTTTCATTTGATATACCATATGGTATGAAAAAAAATCTTTGTAAGTACTGACACTTTATGACTTTATGACATCACAGTTTCTACGCCCGCCATTTTCACGCTTTTCATCTTATATATTTGTGATCAGGGCATCGTATTGATCATATACAACGTGTTAATGAATAAACGCAAAACCTCATGAATATGAACAACTTTTACTATGGGGCCAACTCTATAACTCAACAAAAAAAAAAACAGCTGTTTTATACAAGTTGTCAATACCTACTCGAAACAGGTGTTTTTTTTTGTTGAGTTGCAGAGTCGGCCTCAAAGTAAAAGTTGTTCATATTCATGAGCACAATCACCACCTAAGAGGTGGTGATTTTCTAATACTTTTCACGTTTTTTTTTTTTTTTAGTTTTTTTTTTTTTTTTGAAAATTTCGCCAAGCTCGCTAGCGACTCGGTAGCATAATTGGTTAGTGCATTGGGCCGGAATCCTAAGGGTGCGGGTTCGAGTCCCGTCTGAGCTGCTACGGGTGAGTCGATTTTTTCTAATATTTTTCAATTATATTAATAATCTTAATATAAAAATAGCATTGTGAATGCATAAAATTTAAAAGTTTAAAATTTACTAGATGTTTGTTCTTAGACAAAACGACAGTGCTTTCAAAACGATTTTATTAGGGACTAGTCAAATTCTTTGGCTAACTTGATGTTTCTTTTGTTACGTTTACGTTAAGTTTTCCATAATAATATAGGTAAATTATAAACTTATGATAATCCCAGGACAATAATTGCCTATAACCGACCTTCGGTTCGTAGTGTGATCCTACCTTTTTTGGAACAGGATTAAAAACTATATAAATTGGTAAGCATATCATGTAATAATAATTCTCTTACTTTTTATTGCAAGCTCTACCATAACAAAAATAATTATGTCAGCCAGCGAAAAAAATTGTGGTGTCTTTTAGGGTTAAAGCCGCTTGTCACTCTTGTCAGTGTCATTTCGTGGGCGATTAGTCGCTGAGCTATGTGTGAGCTACTTTTTGTAGCTCGTGGGCGTTTACGTATTGAACTCCATATGTTCTATTCTGGGCTACAAAAAATCGCTCAGCGATTAATCGCTTGTCAGCGGTGACGCTTATGGTGGTATAATATAAATCTTGCTACCTCAAGCACTTTAAAGTCTGTATTATGGCTATAATAAAAACTATAGGTGGTACACAAGTTCTAAAGTCTACTGGTATAATTTGTATAGTAATATATTAGTTCTTTTTTAGGTTCATTTTTTTCTTGGAGTTGCTTTATGTATCTTGATCAGTGTTGAATAGCAACTCAGGGCTGTAGAGAGTTTTCTTCTTCTATTAGTTTTCATTATTTTAGTTCCAAAAGTGTTACTTTATTTCTTTCAATTTGATTTGTGATATCGTCTCAAAATGATGGCCAACTAAGGAGGTGAAATTAAGATTGTCAATATAACTCCGTCAGTCAAGTTTGATTTCTTCATCATATGGCTAATATTTATTGCGAGGGCTACTTTATTGAGAGAATAAATTATGTTTTGCATCTCAATTTTGAAGGGCCTTGAAAATAAGTGATATTTGATAAAAAAAATATTTGCATTTTATCACGCGGAGCATACACTCAATATACATTTAGATACAAACAGAATATTGGCTGTGTCTTTTACAGTTATTGTGTATTGTAGTAATAATATTGCGTTTAAAAATGAAAAAAATATACAATAATGGGTTTTTAAACTAGTTTTTTTATGAATTATTTTTAGGTTATGTTTAATTTAGCATGGCGTCCATTCCTTATTACCCTAGGTTCCTATTATTACTATTAATGAACAAGAAGTGCTAGATGGCCTGTAGTTAGAACTATTGTTGCACTTGTAATACCAGAACAGGGTTTTAAAGGTAATAAGAGTACAAGTTTAAAGTGTTTGGTTTTACTATGGTTCGACTTGGATGTAATGGTAGTGGTATTTTAGGGTTACGTTTCGGTTCACTGACTGACTGACACTGACACTGTCGTTTTATCCACGAACTCATGGCGAAAATCACAAAATTCTGACTACTTATAGGTATCACTTTAATTTGCATGTAATCAGATCTTAAAACATAACATTTAGAGGTTAGTGATATTATACATCTATAAAAGTAATATTTTATATGTTTTATGATTTAAAGTGAAAATAAGAGTTACAATGGTTAAATTGCATATTAATATTGCTTAGAATAGCATAAAGGTAAATTTGAACCCCGCTGTAACGATTAGGGCTCTAAAAGTAACTCCTTAATACCAATTACTATCATATATAGGAGTTACTGATTACTAAATTAAGTAGCTGTAAATAGGTTGCAATTAATACTTTTATATCAACTTAGGCGGGAAAAATATTTTTCTAACTACTTTCAAGAGCTCTTGTCGGTAGAAAGAGTTATAAGAAACTATAATATCACTTTAAGTATTTTCTGATACTTGAATTTATAAAAGCAGGTGCTATGATGGTTCCGACCATACCGTTTATACCTCCTTAAGTAATATTACGTTTCCTAGCTAAGTTAAGTGGTATAAAACATTTACTTAGCACTCTTTAAGAACACTTGGAAATAGTGAGACTTACTAGAAACCTTACTATTACCTTAGGTACTTATTGTTACTTGAAGTTACAATACCTAGTGTTACTGTGGTTCAGCTTTTCTCTTTTATACCTACCTAAGTCGTATTTTGTCTTCTTGCTACTGCTACTCATCTTGATGAGTTATTTAGTTATAGTCATGACCATTGAACAAACAAAAGTTTTACTGGACGCTTTTATATACCCATTAAACCAATACAAACGCTAAGAAAGGTGAAAATTAGCGCCAAAATGTTGGTTGGGATATCCATTTTGCCTATTTCACTACGTAAAGGGCTTTACACACGGAACAAACAAAGATTGGTGGAGTTCATAGGGTTGACACAGTAAACTTATGATGAGTATATCATCATGCTTTAGGTAGGTATTATGCTCATAATAAGCATAAAGTGACCAATGTAATTAATTATTAATAAGGTTTGTAAGAAGTTAAAGAGAGGTTCCCACATACATGTCGGCGGCGGCGTCTTTTGCCGAGCTGAACTTTTTTCAAGCCAAAGCTAGGCTTGTAGTAGCAATATTGCTGCCAATGAGGTTGCCTTTTTGGAAAGCTAACGATTTTTATTATTATTACGAGTATTAATTTGGAGTGCATCATACACACTTTTCACAGTTGGACATTTTCCTTTGTTTTGTATATAGAAACTATAAAATCCCTTGTGTGCCATCCCTAATCACCCCTTATTCGTCACGGCTTATCTTAATAAGTTTCCGTAGATAATGTGCCTCCATTATCGACATAACGAATGTTTATGTAGCCGTAATTAAGTTACGTTAATTCCATTATGGAGATACGAACGGGTAAACTTTGACATTTGGTTGCAATGGCGGCGCCGGAAAAAGATTTTTCACATTTTATCGACGTAAACAAACCAAAATAGAATAAATCCGTTAATTTTATTAAATAATACAACTTACTAACAATAATTTAAAGTATTAAAAATATTGGAAGTATAAAAACTGCGAAGGAATACCTATCAAAGCAACAAAAATGCATAGACTTTGATTTTCGTGTTCGTAAACAGAACACTGCGTGCTGAAAATTGCTTTATTCACTAACATGAAAAAAACTGTAATTTTCTTGACAGACAATTATTTTAATTTGGACAAAGTATTCCTTTTTTGTTTCAAATACTTTTAATAAGGTAGCATGTAGGTAGGTATTTTATATACTATAGGTACCTACTTCATTGTGTTTTAGAATAAAATGTAGGTAATCAAGCTATGTAGAGTTGGTTTTTATAGTCAACAATGGTTAATTGATTTTAGCCCCTTAGCGTTGTGTTAAGGGGCACAGTAATTTGCGGCGAGTAGGTACCGAATTGTAATATCTCGGATTGGTGCCCTCCAGCAATTTTAATTCGCGTTCGCGCTTTAAGCAAATTGTCCTTTCACGCAAATAGGAATGCGAATGGCGATGGCGCTTTGACAAAAGGACAAACGCTACATTTTTCACCGTGTCTCCAAATAAAGGTTTAGCGGAGCGTGTAACTAGAGGTTTATTTAGTGTCTTATTCGTTTTTATGCGGCCCGGGCAACTCCGCAAGAAATGAGATGTTTTATGAAATTGTTTTTCCGGTACATTAGCCAGGCCTAATTATGGCTCGCTTGAACCCAGGGCCAATTTCCCTAGACGTTTCCACGCTGACTGTGACAAAGTGGTACGGTAAGGAAACAATTTCGTGTATACGTCGCTTATTAGACAACTGGAAGTAATACAATTTAGGGCTGTTGTTAAATACGAAGAATTACTAAGCAGCGACCTTTAATATTAAATGGGCTATAAAGTAAAAGAGGTCTACCGTGCTTGAGTGATATCCTACTAATATCATAATAAGTATAATCAAAATAAGTATAATTATTCTTATGCTAATACTAGCTTTTGCCCGCGACTTCGTCCGCGTGGACATTCGGAAAACCGCTATGGAACCTTTGACCAAGATAAAAAGAATCCATGTTTTACCACAGGCTATAACTATCTGTGTGCTATTCTAAATCCGTTCATCCGGATTTACGTGATTGAGTAACAAACATCCAAACATTAAACTTCACATTTTTAATATTATACTTAGTTCCCGTTCCCCGTTCCCGTATTATTTTCCTCTTATCCCGTTGATTTTCATAAATTTACAAAATACTTGTTTGATCATTTGTTTATGGAAGTACTCCTACGAAGTTTCAAGTCGAAATCGTAGTATTTTATATTATTTCCATACAAAGTTTGAACCCCATTTGACCCCTTTAGGGGTTGAACAATATCTACTACTTTAAAATAAATGCCTTTTTCGCAATCACCATCCCATAAAACCTCGATAACGACACCAAACTCGCTAAAAAAAGCTCAAAATCGATGATGGGTTTTTTTTATTGGGTTTACCCTAAAGGGTTGAGTTTCGGAAAACCACGAAAAACGTGTTTGCTTATTTGTTTTTAGAAGTACTCCTACGAAGTTTCAAGTTGAAATGTTTTTTTTCCATACAAACTTTATACCCCCATTTCAACCCATTAAGGGGGGAATTTCCAAAAATCCCTTCTTCGTGGGTGTTTGCACTGTATAAAGTACCTATCTATGTACAATATTTCAAGTCTCTGGGTTCAGTGGTTTGGGCTGGGCAATAGTCTGTCAGTCACCCCTTCACTTTATATAAGAGAAGAAGATTATAAATCTGAAAGTTTGTGTTTGGATGTAAGTTCCTCCTCAATCACGCAAAAACGGCTGAACAGATTTGAATGAAATTTGACACATATATAGTTCATGGCCTGGATTAAAACATACAGTACTTTTATCCCGGTCAAAGGTTCCCTAGGGATTTTTCGAATGTCCACACGGACGAAGTCGCGGCGGTATTCGGAAGCTAGTATTAAATATTTGCTTGATTAATAGTATTCTCAAATGGTACGAAAGAATTAGACAGTAGACATTCTACATAATTGAAATAAGATCCATATGGTTTTGTTAGTAATATTAAGTTATTAAAAAACCGGTCAAGCAAGAGCGAGTCGAACTCGCGCACCGAGGGTTTCCGTACCATCATAATAAATACACTGCAAAGCCTGCTGTAGAATAATAAAATTATTATTGCAGTATGAGGTCAGCACCATCTCTTGGCCGACAGTGGAACTATTTTTTTTCTTAGGCCAGCGCCATCTCTTAACCCATAGTAGAACTAAATATTTTTTTCTTAGGTCAGGGCCATCTGTTGACTGGTAGATATTTTTTTTTAAATTGTGCAAACGGCGCTCTTTTATATGACACCCCACGTGCCCTAGTCGCCCCACTTAAAATTTTTAATACCCCTTTTCAGTCCCTGTTGTAAAAAAACTATTTATTTTTTTATTTCTTTCTTATTTGCAAAATAGTTGGACAAAGGTCATCTTTAATTATTCCAAATTTCAAGTTGATACCATTAGTAGTTCTCGAGATATCCAGCTGTGACAGACAGAGGGACAGACAGACAGACGGACAGACAGACGGACTTAGTCACACCATAAGGGTTCCTTTTTACCATTTTGGTACGGAACCCTAATAAGCCATGATGTTCATTTTTTAAATCTTGAAAAAAATAAGCTAAAATACTTCATCCAAAATTGCATAGTTTAAATCGGGTTAGTTTTTAAATTGACAAAAAAATCGAGCACAATATAATATTCAAAAGACATAGATGTATTTCGGTCACTTATTTTACTTTATAATATTTTTTTATTAGTTAATGTGAGGTGGGTCCTCTTCATAATTCCCAAAGGACAAGTCCCCTTTATTGGTCGAAATTTCATTTTTATTTGAACACGTCCAAGTAAAGAACGTGACATACACACATTAACTAAGTTCAACAAACTTTAAGAACAATTTTTAAATTTTATAGAGAATTGTTAATGTGTTATTTTACAAAACACTTAAGCTGATAATTTTTTTAATAATAAATAATAAATAAATATTTGACAACATCACATACATTGCTCCGATTCCAAAGTAAGTAGCTAAAGCACTTGTGTTATGGAAATCAGAGACAACGGTGGTATCACAAACACCCAGACCTGAGACAATATAGAAAAGTTCATTTTCTACATTGACCCAGCCGGGGATCGAACCCGGGACCTCAGAGATGGCGACACCTTGAAAACCGGCGTGCAAACCACTCGACCACGGAGGTCGTCAAATAATTGCAATAGTTTCAAGAGTACGTAGGTACCTAATCGGTTTTAGAAATAAGAGAATTTCTTTTTACTTATCCATAACCTTAGGTCAAACCTGGCAAATGGTAAAGTAACTCTCTCGAGCTATTGATGTTCTAAACAATGACCTGGAAACGATTTGTTGTTGGAGTAGGTCACATGGCTTAACAGTTAACCCTCGCAAAACCCAAATCATAGTCATCGGTAGCTCTGCGTCTACGAATAAAATTGACTGGTCACAGTTACCAGCTATCTCATTTGATGGTAGTTACTACTAGAAACTACCAATAACACCGTCAGAAATTTAGGTGTGTTAATTGATAAAAATTTAACATGGGGACCCCAGGTACGAGAAGTCAGTCGCAAAATGTTTGCTGCAGCTGGATCTCTGAAAAGATTGCGCAACTTTTTACCTGTGGCCACTAAAACTGCACTAGCACACTCTCTTCTCCTACCCATCCAGGATTATGCCGACGTCAGCTATCTGGACCTTACTGAGGAGCAGCTGAATAAGCTTGAGCGTCTTCAAAACTTTTGTATAAGGTTCATATTTGGACTACGCAAATATGACCACGTCTCTTATTTTCGAACCAAGCTCAAGTGGTTGCCAATTCGCCTTCGCCGGACTGCGCACATAGTTTCCCTTCTTTACAATATTTTGTTTCACCCCCTTTCACCGCCTTATCTAAAAGAGCGTTTCAATTTCCTTCGTAACACGCATTCTCGAGTTTTGAGATCGTCGGAGAACATGACGTTAGAGATACCCAAGCACTCCACTAAATTTCTTGACAAGTCCTTCTCAGTTCAAGCTGCCCGACTGTGGAATGCATTGCCGGAGAAAATTAAACGTGCGTAAAAACGTAAAATTAAAGTCTTTGGAAAGTTTCAAACGGCTAGTCAAAGAACACTATCTGTCACTATAAATTTGTTACTTTGTCCTATATTTTATCGTTGGTATTTATTTTATGTATATATTATACTTATATATATATACTTATATGTATTGTATAATATACCTATAATATGTATGTATTTTATAATATATATGTATGATGTATATTTGTTTTTCATTTTTAGTACTTAAGAACACCATAAACTACCCATTTCTACCTATTTTCTTTGTCCAGCTCAACTCATGGTTGCCTGGAAGAAATCGCTTTTTAGCGATAAGGCCGCCAATTGTTCTTCTTTTGTTTGTTATTGTAATATGTCCAATTCAATCCTATAACTAACGTTTGACAACTTATCTAGTGTTGGTAAATATTTTTACCGACTTCAAAAGGAGGGGGGTACTCAATTCGACCCGTTTTTTTTTTTGTTTTTTGTATGTACACCAATTACGAAGACGGCTGAACCGATTGAAATGATTCAAACGTTATTACTTTAGGCAAACTCCTAAGTTGGTCCCATTTTTTAAAATTTTTTAATCGGTTCAGGGGGCTTACCATCACCTTTTAGAAAACCATCATGTTTTATGAACGTTTTGTTATAAGCTTACAATAAGATTTTTCAAATTCGTACCACGACCTGCACAAAGTAATAATACTTTATTCCTGCCAAAGAACGAATGATATTGCGAAATTGTCTATTCCCTGCTAGCCGTCATAAGGATCTTGACCTGGACTTCCACTTTTAATTTTTTTTCTTATAGTTTTCTAAATTCTCAATACTTTTTCTCTACATTATACCCATCTACAATTACTCCTTTTTGGTAATAAAAATGTGGCTTTACCTGGAAATTAACCTCACTTTAAATTCCAGTGTTGCCATCTTTTCGATATAAAAATAGTCAAATGTCATTAGTATTGGCAAAATATAATGGTTTTTGATAAAAAATATTTAAAAATGCCGCTATTTTTATTTTTCACATTTTTGGGGTAAATCTCAAAAAGTACCCTGAAATTGGGTAAATTTTTTTTACAGAGCAAAACAACTTGATATGTTGCATAATTCGTCGATACATGGCAACTTTCTCAAATGTCGTAAACTGCCTCAAAATAGCCTTAAAATATTTGAAAAATGTATAAAATTTACAAAATGGCCGCCACCGCGTCCGCCATATTGATTTTTCGATTGTTCATATTTTTCCTATATTAAGCAGCATATACTGCGTGCAATGACGTTTCGATTTTCTATCTCACTCGCACCCAGCCGCCGCAATAGGACTTGGAAAAAGGGCATCTCGAAAATGGCTTTTTCCTCTGCAGGATTCAGGGTTGCCAGACGTTGTCAACCAATATACCAAAATGTCACTTGTATACAGACTATACACGAACCCTTATACTCGAAATTTCCAAAAAGTTGTTATATCACTTTTTTGTATTTTGGGGTAAATCTCAAAAGTTACCCCGAAATGGGGTAAAAATATTCTACCAATCAATACATTGTACTTATACCTGCAGCCGTTCTATGAACCTCAAATCGCTCCAGTGTTGCCATCTGGAAGAAAATTGACTTAAAAAATGGCGTGTTTTCGTACCTCAAACAAAATGGCCTCTACAACAGGCGCCATCTTGAATTTTTAAAAAGTTTCCCCGATTGGTAAAAATTGAGGGTAATTGTGGTGAAACAGGCAAAATAATATTCTTAAACTAAACAACACTTTATAGCTGTGGCCCCGCGGTTTGCGGTCCAAAAATAGATTTTTTCAAAACTCTCCGGCGCGGCCGCCATTTTGTTTTTTTGTTTTTTTAATATTTTTCTAAAGTTTAAATGTCAAGTTTTACCACTCTTGTAAGTTTGAGCAAAATCGGTTGGAAAACAAAAAAGTTACAAACTTCGCCACAGCCGCCATCTTGTTTTTCCCAAATGTCATAATTTTTCCCCAGTTCGATTGGGGTTTTGCACATTTTCCCCAAACATCACTATACCCTTTTCCACCTCCTTCTGGGAGAACAATCATGTCAATCAGTCAGTGAGTGAGTCGCAGCCCGCGGGCTTCGCTCTGTTGGACTGTAAGTGGTGGACTTTGAAGAGTTGGACTGCAAATTGTCGAATAGCCATATTGCCATCCGATAAATCACATTGCCTTTTGTCTGCAAGTTTCAGGGCGGTGTGGTGATGCGTAGTAAAAATGAATGCTCTATTAATCTTTCTAAAAACTTTGCTGGCTGATATTAAAATCATAGAGAACGAATACAAAACTACTATGTGAAACATCAAATCAAATTAAATCAGGGAGTGCTAATAATCTTCGAAGCGGTTTTGGAGTTTAAGTATTTAAATCATAAAGAAACTAATAAGGAGTTCTGTTTTCGTGGCTTTATATTAATCCATTTCCAAACTGTTTGTAAATTTGTCCAGAATAATCGTTTTGCGAGAATTTCGAGTTTCTGTTCTTGCTTGCACCATTCATGGTGTGACCTAATCGGACTCCTATTAAAGCAACCTGCAGCTCCAGCTTAGGAATCGTTTTATATCCCAGCTACAAAGGCCACATCGTCATCTCTAGTCAGTAAGCGAAAGTGGCATAATGCTTGCTGAGAGGCATCAACGAAAATGTGTAATCTAAATCAAGTCATCTGTAAGAAACCATAGCATCTGGGTACTGACAATAATTTGCAAGTCTCAAGCTTCTGAACACATCAATACCAATCTTTGTTCATCTTCTTAACGATTTGATCATCCCATTTGAACGTAGATCGCCAAACTTCCTGCAGCAATATCTTTTAATTTATCAGGAAGGTGGAGCTCGGTGGCGCAGTGGCTTAGCGCCTGGCCCAGCGATTGCGGAAGTTAAGCAACGTTCGCAAGGGTCTGTCATGGGTTGGTTGACCAAAAATTTGTTATCTCGAGCTCCTCCGTGCTTCGGAAGGCACGTTAAGCCGTTGGTCCCGGCTGCATTTGCAGTCGTTAACACCCACCAATCCGCATTGGGCCCGCGTGGTGGGTTATGCCTCATCCTCCTTACCACCCATAAGGAAGGCCTGTGCCCCAGCAGTGGGGACTGGTATCTATCTTTTCTTTTTCGGAACCTAACCAGGACATCAACTAATGAATTCAACAGATCTGGGCCAGTCAGTAATTCGCTATTCAGAGACACTTCTTGAGTTTCGGCTTTCGCATCAAAAACAAGTCTTAAGTTGTCCAAGTTGATATTTCTAACGGCAAAATGTAGGTAAATGATACCAGACTCGACCAACTGGTGCCTGAGCAGTTTTCTTGGCATAATCTTTTTCCAACATGTTATGCATCTGCTTCGTGTAGTCTACTGCGAAGCTCGGATCCATTATCTTCTCAATCAAGCGTAATCTATTTTCGGCGTTTCTCTTGTTGTTGGGTTGGGAAACTTGATGTCATCGTTCCTCCACAGCAAAGCAGACTCCCAGAGCCTTCGATTTTCTTCGACTTAGTATTGTGAATGCAAAGTGCTCGTCATTCTTCTGGAGAATATCTAGATAGCTTAGAATTCCTGATGCCTATGCTAACAAGTCTAAAGTAATTCTCTAATAAGAGGTGAAGTTCATCCTCTTCTTCGGACTGTAGTGACAAGCAAACTTGGGAATAATCTTCCTCGAAATTGACGACGAAACTCCATGCACAATCCAACTAAGTTCAGTGAGAGAGGCAACAGGCTCATCCTTCCTGCCTTCTTTTATTTCTCGGCTTATATTCAAATGACAATAACCTTGGCCTATGAGGAATTGAGGATTGTCTGTCGATCGAGGTGGTCGTACTAAGAAATCATGTTGCCATCAATAGGATGAGTAGCTTTCAAGAATCATAAGCGTATTTTGCGCTTGAAGATCCACTCCCAGCGTTGGTTAACATCTTCTCTATTGAACTTGTTACAGGCAGTAGGTAATCTGATGGCCCGTGTTGTTGCTTGGGTTTTATCTTCGTGTTGTTCGTCAAATCTACCTTATCGGGCGAGATCGGTCGTTTGTATTGTATGTAACTGATTTGAAGGACTTCGGTGGTTGTGGTTTTATGCCATTATCTGATTCCGCAGGCGGAGTGCATTGATTTGTCATTACAGGCGGGATGAAACGATTTGGGCGCCGTTTTATTTCTAGTGAGCGGGGAGTAAGGGTGGGTACCCACTTAGGATCGGGAACTTCCACGTTTTTCACGGATCTTAACCTGGACTTCCATTCTTAATATTTTTTCTAGAGCTTTTTAAATCCAAATACTTTTTTCATACACCTCCTTTTACACCTCCTTCTAGGAAAACAATTATGTCAATCAGTCAGTGAGTGAGTGGTAACTGGTAGTCGAGCTCAAACCAAACAACGCTTCAGAGTTGTAGGCCCGCGGTTCAGGCAGGATCCAAAAACCGATTTTTTTAAAACTCTCCATTTTTTTCTATCATTTTTTTTTTAATTTTAAATGTCAAAACCTACTAATAAAACTGGCTATTTCTATTTTTTACATTTTGAGAAAGTTTCCATAGGACTTGAAAAAGGGCTTCTCGAAAATTTCATTTTCCTCTGCAGGTTTCAGGGTTGCCAGAGGTTGTCAACCAAAATACCATTTCCAAAAAGTGGATATTTCACTTTTTTGCATTTTGGGGTAAATCTCAAAAGTTACCCCGAAATGAGGTAAAAATATTCTACCAATCAATACATTGTGCCTATACCTACAGCCGTTCTATGAACCTCAAAACGCTCCAGTGTTTCCATCTGGAAAAAAATCGACTAAATGCTGGGTTTTATGTAATTCTGTATGGCGGCCATTTTGTTTTTCCGCCATTTTGAATTTTTGTTTTGCGCTTCAAAACCTGCTTAGAGTCCTCTACAACTTTAGTTTGAGCACCATCTACCTATCTAGTACCATTTTGGCGGGCACTACCCCGTCATGAGGATCTTGACATGGTCTTCCACTCTTATTTTTTTTCTGATAGGTTTCTAAATTTTGAATACTTTTTCCAGACATCACTCCTCTACAACTGCTTCTTTTTGGTAATAAAAATGTGGCTTTACCTGGAAATTAACCTTACTTTAAATTCCAGTGTTGCCATCTTTTCGATGTAAAAATAGTCAAATGACATTAGTATTGGCAAAATCTAATGGTTTTTGATAAAAAATATTTAAAAATTCCGCTATTTCCATTTTTCACATTTTTGGGGTAAATCTCGAAAAGTAACCTGAAATTCGTCAATACATGACAACAAGTGGTTTTTAAAATTTTGCATTTTGGGGTAAATCTCAAAAGTTATCCTGAAATGGGGTAAAAATATTCTACCAATCAATACATTGTACCTATACCTACAACCTTTCTATAAACCTCAAAACGTTTCAGTGTTTCCATCTGGAAGAAAATCGACTATATGCTGGGTTTTCTGTAATTCTGTATGGCGGCCATTTTGTTTTTCCGCCATTTTGATATTTTTTTTCGCGTTTCAGGATCTGCTTAGAGTCCTCTTCAACTTTAGTTTGAGCACAATCTACCTATGTAGTACCATTTTGGCGGGCAGTACTCCGTCATGAGGATCTTGACCTGGACCTCCACTTTTAATTTTTGTCTAATAGTTGTCTAAATTCTAAATACTTTTTCTCTACACTGTACCCATCTACAAATGCTCCTTTTTAGTATTAAATATGTAAGGTAGGTACCTACTTGAAAAATAATCCTACTTTCAATTTCAGTGTTGCCATCTTTTCGATGTAAAAATAGTCAAATGTCATTAGTATTGGCAAAATCTAATGGTTTCTGATAAAAATTATTTAAAAATGCCGCTATTTCTATTTTTCACATTTTTGGGGTAAATCTCGAAAAGTACCCTGAAAATGGGTAAATTTTTTTACAGGGCGCTACTACTTGATGTGTTGCATAATTCGTCAATACATGGCAACTTTCTCAAGTGTCGTAAACTGCCTCAAAATAGCCTTGAAATATTTTAAAAATGTATAAAATTTTCAAAATGGCCGCCACCGCGTCCGCCATATTGATTTTTCGATTGTTCATATTTTTCCTATATTAAGCAGCATATACTGCGTAAAATGACGTTTCGATTTTTTATCTCACTCGCACCCAGCCGCCGCAATAGGACTTGAAAAAAGGGCATCTCGAAAATGTCTTTTTCCTCTGCAGGTTTCAGGGTTGCCAGACGTTGTCAACCAAAATACCAAAATGTCACTTGTATGCTCGTCGTTCTTCTGGAGAATATCTAGGTAGCTTAGAATTATTGATGCCTATGCTATCAAGTCTACATTAATTCTCTTATATGAGGTGAAGTTCATCCTCTTCTTCGGACTGAAGTGACAAGCAAACTCGGGCATAATCTTCCTCGAAATTGACGATGAAACTCCATGCAGAATCCAACTAAGTTCAGTGAGAGAGACGACAAGCTCGTCCTTCCTGCCTTCTTTTATATCTTTTCGGACGAGATCGGTCGTTTGTATGTAACTGATTTGAAGGACTTCGGTGGTTGTGGTTCTATGCCGCCTATCCGATCCCGCAAGCGGAGCGCATTGATTTGTCATTACAGGCGGGATGAAACGATTTGGGCGCCGTTTTATTTCTAGCAAGCGGGGCGTAAGGGTGGGTAGGGTACCCACTTAGGATCGGGAATCTCCACGTTTTTCACGGTTCTTAACCTGGACTTCTATTTTAATATTTGTTTTCTGGAGTTTTCTAAATCCAAATACTATTTTTAAACATTATACACCTCCTACTGGGAGAACAATTATGTCAATCAGTCAGTGAGTGAGTGGTAACTGGTAATCGAGCTATAAATGCTGGGTTTTCTGTAAATTTGTTAACTTGTCACAGGCAGTAATCTAATGGCCCATGTTATCACAGAAAACGCACCTAGCTTTATGCTTGGGTTCCTTCGTGCTGTTTGTCAAAACTACCTAATCGGGCATCTTCTCCTCCGAGTTGATCACCACGATCGGTCGTTTGTATGTTACTGATTTAGAGGACTTCGGTGGTGGTGGTTCTATGCCGCCCTTCCAAGTCCGCAAGCGGAGCTCATTGATTCATTATTGCAGGCGGGATGGAACGATCCGTTTTATTTTAACAAGAGGGGTCTAACGATTTAGCGTTTATTTTTCTGCGGGTGGCTTCGTGGTTTTCAGTTTGTATCGTGGCCATTTTGTTTTTCCACTATTTTTAATATTTTAGAATCTTCTACAGCACACGGTGAACCCTTCATCAAGCAGAGCACACGACGTGTTAAAGTTGCCTTCAGGCCCCTGGACGGTTGCGGGAAGCACTTTCAAAATGACTCGTTTGGAACTTGCCGACCAGATGTTTGCGGTAGTCGCGGTAGTCTCTGGGTCTTTCTTCTATTCGGTCTCCGTCTCCATTCAGACATCACGGTGAAGTAACTTATAGTGACTACCTCTGCAAGTTGAGCACCCCGACCTTCGACTTGCATCTATCTCGATAATGAGTAGCTTTCAAGCATCATTAACGTATTTTCCGCTTGCAGATCCACTCCCAGCGTTGGTTAACGTCTTCTCTTTTGAACTTGTCACAGGCAGAAGGTAATCTGATGGCCCGTGTCATCACAAAAACGCACTTAGCTTGTTGCTTGGGTTTTATCTTCGTGTTGTTCGTCAAATCCTTCGTCAAAACCTTATCGGGCGAAATCGGTCGTTTGTATGTAACTGATTTGAAGGACTTCGGAGGTTGTGGTTCTATGCCACCTATCCGATCCCGCAAGCGGAGCGCATTGATTTGTCATTACAGGCGGGATGAAACAATTTGGGCGCCCTTTTATTTTTAGCAAGCGGGGTGTAAGGGTTGGTACCCACTTAGGATCGGGAACCTTCACGTTTTTCACGGATCTTAACCTGGACTTTAATTTTTAATATTTTTTCTGGAGTTTTTTAAATCCAAATACTTTTTTCATACATAATACCCCTCTTTTCCACCTCCTTCTGCGAAAACAATTATGTCAATCAGTCAGTGAGTGAGTGGTACCTGGTAACCGAGCTATAATTAATGCTGGGTTTTCTGTAATTTTGTAAACCTGCCACAGGCAGTAATCTAATAGCCCGTGTTATCACATAAAGCGCACCTAGCTTTATGCTTGGGTTCCTTCGTGCTGTTCCTCAAAACTACCTAATCGGGCATCTGTCGTTTGTATGTAACTGATTTAGAGGACTTCGGTGGTGGTGGTTCTATGCCGCCTTTCCGAGTCCGCAAGCGGAGCTCATTGATTCGTTATTGCAGGCGGGATGAAAGGATCCGTTTTATTTTTAGCAATAGGGTCTTACGATTTAGCGTTTATTTTCCTGCGGGTTTTCAGTAATTTTGTATGGCGGCCATTTTGGTTTTCCGCCATTTTGAAAGTTTTTTCCTTCCATTAGGATCTGCTTAGAGTACTCACAACTTTAGTTTGAGCACCATCTACCTATGTAGAACCATTTTGGCGGGCACTACCCCGTCATGAGGATCTTGACCTGGACTTCAATTTTTTTTTCTGATAGGTTTCTAAATTGTAAATACATTTTCCATACATTGTACCCATCTACAAATGCTCCTTTTTAGTATTAAAAATGTAAGGTACTTGAAAAATAAACCTACTTTCAATTTCAGTGTTGCCATCTTTTCGATATAAAATAGTCAAATGTCATTAGTATTAGCAAAATCTAATGGTTTTTAATGAAAAAGATTAAAAAATGCCGCTATTTCTATTTTTCACATTTTTGGGGTAAATCTCAAAAATTCCCTGAAAATGGGTAATTTTTTTTACAGGGCACTACTACTTGATATGTTGCATAATTCGTCAATACATGCAGGCAACAAGTGGTTATTTTTTTTTTTGCATTTTGGGGTAAATCTCAAAAGTTACCCTGAAATGGGGTAAAAATATTCTACCAAAATCAAAAATCAAAATCAAAAGATCATTTATTCAGTCTAGGCTGTTACAAGCACTTGTGAATGTCAAAGAAGCTACGCCATCGGTTCGCAAACCCTGAGCGGGAGACCTTGTAACGAGAAGAACCGGCAAGAAACTCGTCAAGGGCTGCTTTTTTCTCCCTGTATATTTCATACAGAGTCGTCAACATTGAAAAATGAGCTCCACATTTAAAGTGAGGTCATTTTCCATCACAATAATTAACAAAAGTTTGTACACAATGGGTAGGTAGGTTGAAATTAAATACCTACTACATATCAGATAGTTAATTGTGAGAGTAAATAACTTTCAACTAGTTGAGAAATCAGTAATCACTATGTCTGCTACTCGAAAGTGCACCTAAGTAGGCAAAATTTACCAAAAAATACTTGATACAACACATAAAAATTAACAAAAAAAAAAAAAAAACGCAATTCTTACAATTCAATATGCGTTAAGATAGGTACTCAGAAGCAGACCCATTCCCACTGGCAGCACCCGTTCACGAGCATGACGCGTGGACCAGCCATCGCTTCGCTCAACCATATTTGAGGGAACGTAACGACCCGCCCCACACGACACCACCGCAGAAATGATTAAAGAGAGCATGACATACTTAGGCTACCCATCCTAAGGCACTGAATTGAAAACTAATATCCAAAAGCTTTCATAGGCCTTTACTTACAAAAACTACTGACTATAGAAAGCAAATGATTGCAATAAAAAAAAGAGAAATCAAAACAAGGTTTACTTGCCTATTCGTTTTATGTTTTGAGTAAGAAGTGCCATACATATTGATAACATCAAACAGAGAAAAAAAATATATATAATACCAATCAATACATTGTACTTATACCTACAACCGTTTTATGAACCTCAAAACGCTCCAGTGTTTCCATCTGGAAGAAAATCGACTATATGCTGGGTTTTCTGTAATTCTGTATGGCGGCCATTTTGTTTTTCCGCCATTTTGAATTTTTTTTCGCGCTTCAGGATCTGTTTAGAATCCTCTACAACTTTAGTTTGAGCACCATCTACATGTAAACATTAGCTCCGCGTATTCTAATTCGAAATAATATCAATAGTTGTTTAACCATAGTAAAAATGTGTAAATTATAAAGTTAAAAGTCTAAAAATTAAGTGAAAGTGTTATCTCGGAATAATTATACGTTAATCGTGTAAAATCAGTGAAAATATATTGCGGCCAAAAGAAGTGACAATTGAACACAAAATTAGCTCTAATACCTACGTAAATAAACATTATCCCAAATTTCAAGTGAACAGTAACAAAACTACATTAATTAAGTGCTCAAACATACGAAAAACCTTTATTAAAAGTTAAAAGTGACTGTATTTGTTTTGTTCAAATAACGTTTATTAAGTTTAAATTTACCACCTACAACAATAATTTGCATCGAAAGCAAAGCGTCAACAGAAAGGCACCACTCAGAAGCACGTAGCAGTTCAACACGTAATAGTGTTAATATGAAACACTAGACGGCGCTTATCTCTACCTTACTAAAAAAAGTGTAAACATTATAATTATTGAACGAATTTTATTTTATGTGAAATAAATAGTGCTACCAAAAAAGTGAAAGACAAATTCTGACAAGAAAATTTTTCGTCCATGACAGTACCCACTGCCTTTCGGTGCAAAATATATAGACTCAAATTTTCGTCAGTTCTATAGAGTGATAAACATTAGAAACAAAAAAGTAAAGTTTATGAACATAAAAAAAAATGTTTGCTGTTTTCAATACTATCAATATTAAGTATACATGAATGCTAAATGAAAAAAAAAAAAACTTTCTATCGGCGGATTTGATGTGTGAACTTTTGATGCTTTGAACGCTGCTGTGCTTTTGGTACTCGCTTATTGCAAGGACGTGACAAATTTGAAGAACGTCGCTAGATAGCGTAAAAAGCTTATTTATAAAATACTATTCTGTGCTATTGGAAAGATTTTGTGCCCACGCTAGGGGGCTAATTTATACATGATGGCTTTGGTTTGCAATAAATGTAAAAAGGAAATTTTAAAACGAGATTTCATAACATGTGTAGACTGTCAACTAAGCTACCATTTGGACTGCACCAGTATAGGAGAAAAAATATTCTACCTTATGTCGTCCGAAAATAAGAAGAAATGTAAATGTGATGATTGTAGATTTAAACCGACTTCACATCAGGATCAAGTACAGATAAATATTACGACAGAAAATTCTTTCGAATCATTGGAAGTTGAAACAATTTTGGAAATATCACAGGATGAAAGCAATTTTGTTACATTACGAAAACATAAAAATCAAGCCTCTTTGCCGGACCTTACTGCATCCTTTCTATCCGTGAATGAGACACCTCCCCACACAAAAAGTTACAACAGCTTGCCTGATGGAAATACCTGTGAAAACTTGTATATTCATGAATTAAAAATGAAAATAAAGAGTTTAAAGAATAAATTAGATATAGCAAATGATGAAATTGACAATTTAAATTCAATAAATCTAGATTTACAGAACAAAAACCGGGAGAAAGATAAGGTCATAAAATTATTAAAAACAGTGAGTATTGAAGATGACAACACAAATAAAGTCCATTGTCCATACTTGTCTACCCCATTGAGACACCAAGTTAAAAAGAAGGAGGTAAAAAGAAACATTATGAATAATTCTCAAAAAAATTCGGAAGAGATAGTGCCTTTAAGTAATGTACCTACACCTACATCTATAGTTGTCAACACATCATCTTACAATGCCACGAAGATGAAACATAAAGAAGCTCAAAAAATCTGTCTAATCAGCAGTATTGAACAGAATGGAATTTCATCAGTAGTAAGAAACCATTTTTCGGAAAATTTTACTTGCTGTCATTATCGCACGCCTGGAGGTGGCATAGAACAACTTTCTGCAGGACTGCAAGAGAAGCTCGAACATTTCACACTTAACGACTACTGTATAATCATGATCGGAAACCATGATTTTAATGTGTCAAAAAATTATATGGAAATTGTAAATATCTTGAGGCAAAGAATTTTGGCAGTGCAACACACAAATGTTATAATATGTGTACCTAGCTTTAAGTATAATTTTAAGTCTGATATTTTTAATAAGAGGATTGAAAATTTTAATGAGCAGTTGAACAAAGATAATGATCTTCATCTATACTGTTATTTAATGGATTCTAATAAAAACTTAGATTACTCATATAAGATGTTCTCAAGGTACTCTGGCAAAATAAACACAAATGGTACTCAAATTATATTGAATGATGTCGACGAATTAATTCAGTATATAAATAGTAATCTATCTGATAATACAGAAAATGTTACTAACCTACCTCCTCAAAGTCATGACAAGTTTTTTCGATCGTAACAGTATATCACGTCAACCACCAAAAACAATCGATATGAATATTTTTTATCAAAATGTATGTGGTGTAACTAACAAAAAAGCAGAATTGGAAATGTATGTACATTCATCAGAATTCAAATTAAACTATGTATGTTTTTGTGAACACTTTTTAAATGAGTCTTCAACTCCTTTTTTTAACTTAGAAGGATATAAGACAGTAGCTTATAATTTCCGTACAAATAAAAAACGAGGAGGTTCTATGATATTAGGGCTTAACGATGTAAAATATGAAGAGAATTCTTTTTGTAAGAAACTATATAAATCAGAGTCTTTTGAAATATGTGGTATAAAAGATACAGACTTTAATGTCTATATTTGTTGTTGCTATCGAAATCCACTAAGAAATAACTTTGATTTATTTTTAGAGCATCTAGAAAAATTCTTAGAACATTTTTTTAATAAGAACTGCATTTTATGTGGTGATTTTAATATCAACTTATTAAATGATGATAAGCAGAAAAGTGATTTTTTGAAACTACTTAAATGTTATAATTTTAAATATTTGATTGATTCGGTGACTTATGTACGTAATAACACAAAATCATGTATTGATAATATACTTACCAACATGCATGGTACTGAAATAACAACTAGAGTAGAACATAATGGACTAGCAGATGGTCATGCAGGTTTATACTGCACTTTGAAACTAGAAAACCAAACAGTAAAAAATTGCAATGATACTATTCAATTCACGTGTAGAGTTTACAATAAACAAAATGCAGCATCTTTTGAAAGGCAGGTCAGTAAAATAGATTGGAGTAATCTAGACGTAAATTCTTTTCTTAAAAAATTTAATCTTTCATTCGAAACTAGCTACAGAAAAAGAACAAAAAAAATCAAACGTGATAAAAGCAAAAGGCTACAGTGGTTAACACCAGGATTAAGAGTATCTAGTAAGATGAAAAGATTTTTGGTACTTAATATTAAAACGAGTTGTGGTGAATTTGCTTGCGAATATAAAAAGAAGTATCTTCAAATATATAAAAAAGTGCTTAGAAATGCAAGAAAACTAGCAGCACAAAGAGAAATTAGGCGAGCTTCTAACTGTAATAAAGAAATATGGAAAATTGTAAATAAAACTAGAAAAGGTCAGACAGCCATAAAAAAAGATAAATTACTACTTAAAGTTAACAATAATATTATAAGTAACCAACAAGACATAGCGAATCTTTTCTCAAACCAGTTTGATACAGCAAACTCGCTAATTAATGGAAATGATCCAACTTCAGCAATATGTATCTTGAAACAGAATGTGAAAAGGGTTGAAGCTAATATGCATTTTCATAGGACTAATAAGCATGAGATTTCAAAAATTGTTCAACAAATGGAAAATAAAAGCTCTTTTGGGTTTGATGAAGTACCAATACGCGTGATTAAAGATCATATTGACGTATTGGCTGAACCCTTGGCACTCTTTTTTAATAAATGTATTGAGCTTAATTTGTTTCCTGATCAACTTAAATTAGCAAGAGTTCTTCCGGTGCATAAAAAAGGAAGTAAATTGGATCCAAAAAACTATAGACCAATTTCTTTGTTATCTGTTTTGTCAAAAATCTATGAAAAGCTCATAAAGTTAAGACTGTTAGCACATCTGCGTCAAAACGGCATACTTAGTGAAAGGCAATTTGGGTATCAGACGTGTGTAGGAACTATAGATGCAATAAATAACTTAGTTGATGATATAGTATGTAAATTAAATGAGAAATTGAAAGTAGGAGGACTCTTTTTAGATTTAAGCTCTGCTTTTGATACAATAGATCATAAAATCTTGCTACAAAAATTAGAACATTACGGGATAAGAGAAACAAACTTAAGGTTATTTGAATCATACTTAACAAATCGCAAACAATTTATTGAAATTAAAGAAATAGTTCATGATGAGGAAAACATATGTAAATCAGGGTTAACAATAATAAAAAGAGGCGTTCCGCAGGGTTCAATATTGGGACCTATTTTATTCCTTATATTTTTAAATGATTTAGCAGATTACATGAGAGGAAAACAACCGGATGTTAAATTAACTATTTATGCAGATGACACTAATGCTGTTATATCCGCGAATAATATAGAGGAACTGAATATAAAAATAAAAAATACGTTTCATCACTTTGAAAATTGGTTTGCTAACAATAATCTTATATTAAATACAAATAAAACATCTGCTCTGCTATTCAGGACTAATGCAAAAGACAAAGATTCTTTAGATTCTATAGTAAATGAGTTAGGTATAGATTCTATGGAAAGAGTTAAATTCTTGGGTATCCATATTGACAGAGACTTAAATTGGAAAAAGGAATTAGAGGTTTTAGAGTCCAGCATAAGCTCAGCATGTTATGCTATAAGAACCTTAAGAGATGAAATAACTTTAGATCAACTCAAATTTGTTTATTTTGCACTTGTTGAGTCTAAACTCCGTTACAGTATTATGTTCTGGGGTAATAGCTATAAATATAATATTTCAGCAGCATTTGTATTACAAAAGCGAGCTATCCGCACTATGAAACGTATTCCTCAGATAGTGTCATGTAAACCACATTTCGAAACTTTAGGTATATTAACTGTCCCGTCTTTATATATTTTTACCTTATTAACATTTGTAGTGAAAAATTTGCACAAATTTGAGTCAAATGATGATAGAATACGGAGAGAACTCACACGCCGAAAACACTTGCAAATTGCTGTAGTACCTACGTTAAATATTGTCAGTCACTGCGTAAGATACCAAGCAATTAAGTTTTATAATGCCCTGCCAGTGGAGTTGAAAACTATTTATAATGTTAACAAATTTAAAGACAATCTTAAGTCTTACTTATTGAAAAAATGTTACTATTCCACTGATGATTATTTAAATGATAGAAATAATCACTTGTTTCTATCATTTAAATAATCATCAGATCAATTGAATTTGTTGTTTTTGTTTCATGTTTTATTTTATTTATAACTTGTATTAATTAATTTCCGATACAATGTATATTGTTTGTGGAATAAATTACTTACTTACTTACTTACTTACTTACTTACTATGTAGTACCATTTTGGCAGGCAGTACTCCGTCATGAGGATCTTGACCTGGACTTCCACTTTTATTTTTTTTTCTTATAGTTTTCTAAATTCTCAATACTTTTTTTTACATTGTACCCATCTAAAATTACTCCTTTTTGGTAAT
Source organism: Agriphila straminella (assembly GCA_950108535.1). Classification (NCBI taxonomy): domain Eukaryota; kingdom Metazoa; phylum Arthropoda; class Insecta; order Lepidoptera; family Crambidae; genus Agriphila; species Agriphila straminella. Next base: position 308,276 of record OX467303.1, on the reverse strand, counting down.
AAAAATGTGGCTTTACCTGGAAATTACCTCACTTTGAATTCCAGTGTTGCCATCTTTTCGATATAAAAATAGTCAAATGTCATTAGTATTGGCAAAATCTAATAGTTTTTGTTAAAAACCATTTAAAAATGCCGCTATTTCTATTTTTCGCATTTTTAGGGTAAATCTCAAAAAGTACCCTGAAAATGGGTAAATTTTTTTTATAGGGCACTACAACTTGATGTGTTGCATATTTCGTCAATACATGGCAACTTTCTCAAGTGTCGTAAACTGCCTCAAAATAGCCTTAAAATATTTAAAAAATGTATAAAATTTACAAAATTTGATACAATAGATCATAAAATCTTGCTACAAAAATTAGAACATTACGGGATAAGAGAAACAAACTTAAGGTTATTTGAATCATACTTAACAAATCGCAAACAATTTATTGAAATTAAAGAAATAGTTCATGATGAGGAAAACATATGTAAATCAGGGTTAACAATAATAAAAAGAGGCGTTCCGCAGGGTTCAATATTGGGACCTATTTTATTCCTTATATTTTTAAATGATTTAGCAGATTACATGAGAGGAAAACAACCGGATGTTAAATTAACTATTTATGCAGATGACACTAATGCTGTTATATCCGCGAATAATATAGAGGAACTGAATATAAAAATAAAAAATACGTTTCATCACTTTGAAAATTGGTTTGCTAACAATAATCTTATATTAAATACAAATAAAACATCTGCTCTGCTATTCAGGACTAACGCAAAAGACAAAGATTCTTTAGATTCTATAGTAAATGAGTTAGGTATAGATTCTATGGAAAGAGTTAAATTCTTGGGTATCCATATTGACAGAGACTTAAATTGGAAAAAGGAATTAGAGGTTTTAGAGTCCAGCATAAGCTCAGCATGTTATGCTATAAGAACCTTAAGAGATGAAATAACTTTAGATCAACTCAAATTTGTTTATTTTGCACTTGTTGAGTCTAAACTCCGTTACAGTATTATGTTCTGGGGTAATAGCTATAAATATAATATTTCAGCAGCATTTGTATTACAAAAGCGAGCTATCCGCACTATGAAACGTATTCCTCAGATAGTGTCATGTAAACCACATTTCGAAACTTTAGGTATATTAACTGTCCCGTCTTTATATATTTTTACCTTATTAACATTTGTAGTGAAAAATTTGCACAAATTTGAGTCAAATGATGATAGAATACGGAGAGAACTCACACGCCGAAAACACTTGCAAATTGCTGTAGTACCTACGTTAAATATTGTCAGTCACTGCGTAAGATACCAAGCAATTAAGTTTTATAATGCCCTGCCAGTGGAGTTGAAAACTATTTATAATGTTAACAAATTTAAAGACAATCTTAAGTCTTACTTATTGAAAAAATGTTACTATTCCACTGATGATTATTTAAATGATAGAAATAATCACTTGTTTCTATCATTTAAATAATCATCAGATCAATTGAATTTGTTGTTTTTGTTTCATGTTTTATTTTATTTATAACTTGTATTAATTAATTTCCGATACAATGTATATTGTTTGTGGAATAAATTACTTACTTACTTACTTAAAAAAAAAAAAGCCATCACTACGGCTTATTTGCTATCTACACTTGACACTGGCAAAAATTACTTCCAAGAGGAAAGTAGATTGCCAAAACACAATAATAAGAAGAGAACAACGGCCAAGAATCCCAAGAATGCGACAATGGGGAAGATGAGTGTAATTATTTTATAATATAGAAAAATCAAACGTAAAATCTAAAAAATATTGGTGAAAGAATTTTTTAGATATCTCAAAAACTGAATTTTTTATTAATTTTCAAAGTTGAATGTTTTTAAAATCAGCGCGGTCTTGACCGTTTAAGGCGTGACGTCACATCGCCGGTTACGTCCGCCGAGATGTTATAAAACAAAGTCTTTCCGCCGCATCTGTCTATCTGTTCGCGATAAACTCAAAAACTACTAAACGGATTTTCATGCGGTTTTTACCAAATGATAGAATGATCCTTGAGGAAGGTTTAAGTGTATAATAAGTTAAGGTTTTATCTAAATTGGTAGAAATATGACGATAATGGTTAAAGATTTTGCCAAAAATTAAGCCGACTGGGAGCTTGCATCGAAAACGCTGCATAAAAATTTTGAGCTATAACAAAATAATGTATGATGGAATTGTTTCTCTTTTATAGATCTACAAAAAAGTCCGCGATGGCATATATCTATCTTTTAAGAATAGCTCACTATACCCATTATAATCTTCTAAAAAATCGGTCACATACAATGCGGTAATTTGGAAAGCTATTTAGAAGGATACAGTATTAATCCTTATCAACTTAAATACGTCTGTTACCTGAAGCATTTCATGCACATTATTTTAATCTTTAACACCATACTATTTAAATGAATATCTTAGGAGTTGTCGCAAAAAATAACGCGAGCGAAAATAAATTCATGCGCGTCTTCTGGAGCAAAGGTAACAACTGTACGATATTTGTTTTATTTTTGGGTGTGCAAAAAAAGAAAGAAGCGAAGCGAGGGCGGGTCGCTAGTACACTTAAAATACTTGTTTAAAACAGTGTATTTTTTCAAGACAATATGAGACTATGATGGAGCCAGAAGGTGGCCATGGGAACTCTGTAATAAAATGAAGAAATCCTATCGAGTTTATGCTCGTTTGATTCGTCTTGACATGGACTCTGGTACTAGATGATATCCAAGTTCTGATGATAGAGCCAGAAGGTGGCTATGGCAACTCTGTAATAAAATGACGAAACACCGTCGAATTTAGGCTCGTTTGGTTTGGCTTGACAAGAGCTCTGGTCTTAAAAGATATCTAGGGTGATGATGGAACCAGAAAGTAGCCATGGTATCTCTATAATAAAACGACACAAACCAGTGAGTTTGGGCTCGTATAATTTGTCTTGACAAGGACTCTGGTTCTAGATGATATCCAAGGTTTATGATGGAGCCAGAAGGTGGCCGTGGGAACTTTGTAATATAATAAATTAAAATGTTTAATTGGCAACTAATTAATAATGTATAATAATAATATAGGTATTTTATGTAAGTATGTAAAATTAATTAATAATGTACTGATTTAATTAATATAGCTTCACTATTGCATTAGGTCTAGACCTGTAATAATAGTGTTAAGCTTGTGCAAATAAAAATAAAAAAAAATAAAATAAAAAACCCTGACAAAACGACGAAACACCATTGAGTTTGGATTCGTATGATTGGTCTTGACAAAAACTTTAGACAAAATCCAAGGATGATGGAGCCAGAAAGAGGCCATGGGAACTCTGTTATAAAATGACGCAATACCCTAGAATTTAGGCTGGTTTGTTTGAAACGATCCCAAATTCAATGGTGTTGTGTCGTTTTATTACAGATCTCTCATTACCACTTTCTAGCTCCATCATGAGACCCTGGGAACCATCTAGAAATAGGGTCTAAGGTCTTAGTCAAGACAAATCAAACAAAACCAAACTCGATGAAGTTGTATGGTTTTATTGCTGTGAACTTCTTCTGGCTCCATTTTGAGACCCTGGAAACCATCTCCCATCATACATAGTACTTGTCAAGGCAAATCAAACCATTCTAAACTAGAGCATGGTGTTGCATGGTTTTATTACAGAGTTCCTGTGACCTTCTTCCGGCTCCATCATCAGAACCTGGAAACCATCTCCCACCATAGTACTTGTCAAGGCGAATCAAACGATTTCAAACTAGAATATGAGGTTGCATGGTTTTATTTCAGAATTCTTGTGGCCTTCTTCTGGCTCCATCATCAGACCCTGAACACTTTTTCCCAACAGTGTACTCGTCAAGACGAATCAAACGAGCTCAAACTTGACGGGGTTGCATGGTTTTATTACAGAGTTCCTGTAGTCTTTTGCAGGTCCATCGTCAGACCCTGGACACTGTTTCCCAACAGATTACTCGTCAAAATGAATCAAACGAGCCCAAAGTCGATAGGGTTTTATGGTTTTGATACGAAGTTCCTGTGGCTTTCTTCCGGCTTCATTATCAGACCCTAGAAACTATTTCTCAATAGAGTACTCGTAAAGACGAATCAAACGAGCCCAAACTGGATGGAGTTGCTTTTTTATTACAGAGTTCCTGTGACCTTATTTCAGCTCCATCATCAGACCCTGGATTCTATTTTCCAACAGAGTACTCGTCAAGCTCAAGATGAATCAAATGAGCTAAAACTCGATGGGATTGCATGGTTTGAACACAGAGTTCCTGTAGCTTTCTTCCGGCTCCATCATCAGACCTTGGACCTCATCTCCCATTCCTATCAGAGTACTTGTCAAGACGAATTAAACGAGCACAAAAGTCGATGTGATTGTATGGTTTTATTATAGAGTTCCTGTTCCTGTAGCCTTTTTCAGGTCCATCATCAGACCCTGGACACTGTTTCCCAACATAATACTCGTCAAAATGAATCAAACGAGCCCAAACTGGATGGAGTTGCTGTTTTATTACAGAGTTCCGGTGACCTTCTCTCAGCTCCATCATCAGACCCCGGATTCTATTTCCCAACAGAGTACTCGTCAAGACGAATCAAATGAGCCCAAACTCGATGGGGTTGCATGGTTTGAATACAGAGTTCCTGTGGCCTTCTTCCGATTCCATCATCAGGCTCTGGAAACTATCTCCCATCATAGTACTTGTCAAGGCAAATCCAACGATTCCAAATGATATCAGACCCTTGAAACTACGAGTATTTCTCAACAGAGAACTCGTCAAGACGAATTAAATGAGCCTAAACTCGATGGGGTTGCATGGTTTGAACACAGAGTTCCTGTAGCCTTCTTCCGGCTCCATCATCAGACCTTGGACCTCATCTCCCATTCCTATCAGAGTACTTGTCAAGACGACTTAAACGAGCACAAAAGTCGATGTGATTGTATGGTTTTATTATAGAGTTCCTGTGGCCTTCTTCCAGCTCCGTCATCAGATCAGCTCAATGATGATCAGCGTTGTCTTACAGTTCTGACCTATATACAAAGTTTCAAGTCTAGCTCATTATAAAATCATTCCCAGTAATTAAACAAAGAAACAAACGAGATAACGACCTAAGAAAATAAAAAATACCTCAAAAAATACCTGTAAAAAACGTCAACTTGCGAAAGATACGTATCCGAGGAACTCTATGAAACTTTCTGTACCTACCTAATTTTATTGAAAAATACAGTGGTTGTATGAAAAATGTAAAATAACAAAACAAAAGTATCGAAATTAACAAAAGTAAGTTTACAGAGCCTGTCAATCACATAGTGTTGCTAAGCTTCCATACGCCCGCCGCCGCTGTCCATCGTACAACCGGCGACGTGACGTCATAGCCATTACTCGAACGACGCAATCAGATTTCGCGAGTCCTCAAATTGATTTGCTTATAAAAAATTCACTTTTCGTGATATCAACATATTTTTTTCACAGTTAGTCTTATAATTGCTTATACTTTTAATTAGGGCTAAAAAAAATGAATAAATTTTTATTTACATCTTCCCCATTAAAAAAAACTGTGTAAGCGCGCTTGTGTTTGAACTTTGTAAATTATTAAAATTTTATATTTTAAACTTGAATGTCGGACTTAAAGTAAGTAAATACAGATTTCCTTTTATTACCTTTAAACGCGCAGTGTTAGTATTATTTCATGTCTTTCAGTAAAAAAAGTAGTCCCGTGTCCGTACGACAATAAGAACTTCTGTGGGAGTTTCTAAATTCCAATAGGATATTGCTTCGGCCTATAATAGGTCGTTGCAGGCTAAAGAATACTCGCACAGAAAATAGAACGAAATTACAGCAACCCTTAATGCCATAGGTGATGGGGTTCACAAGGATTTGTTATCAAATATAAATGAAACATGAATGAATGAATGAATGAATGAATGATATATTTATTTGCATTAATTTTGAGTACAAGATTTGGTGTTCTTAAGTAATAGAGTCCGTCAAAATCTACTTATGTCCATGTCCATCAGCCATTTTTGATATCCCCACTGCTGGGGCACAGGCCTTTCTTATAGGTGGTAAGGAGGACGGGCCATAACCCACCACGCGGGCCCAATGCGGATTGGTGGGTGCTAACGACTGCAAATGCAGCCGGGACCAATGGCTTAACGTGCATTCCGATGCACGGAGGAGCTCGAGATAATACATTAACACCCATGTCACCCATCCTTTGACCGACCCTTGCGAACGTTGCTTTACTTCCGCAATCGCTGGGCCAGGCGCTAAACCACCGCCACCGAGCTCCGATAAATGAAACATACCAACTAATATTACATTCACAATGAAGAACAATATGTATAAAAGTTTCACTTACTGTTTATGTGACGCAATCTCCAATTTCTAAATAAAATAATTTAATAGTAGATTGTTATACAAGACGCTAAAATGACCCATTGCATACGAGGTAGTTTTATTCCCGAGCTTTAGCGAGGGAATAAATAGAAACCGAGTTACAATGGGTTTTAGCGTCGTGTGTTACACTATACTTTTCACTACGATTGCGAGAAAATAAAATACAATATTAGGTAAATAGTTTATACCTACTTCCGTAAACAAATCCACTCGTTTTTTAACCGACTTCATCAAAAGGAGGAGGTTCTCAATTCGATTGTATGGTTTTTTTTTTTTTTAATCGTTGTTCGCTCGTATCTTCGACATTTATAGACCGATTTAGATAATTCTTTTTTTGTTCGATTGAGTTTTCTTGCGAGATGGTCCCATTAATTTTTTTTTCAAATCGGTTTAGTAGTTTACAAGTAATGCGAGGAAATAAAAAACTTTTCAATTGAAACTTAATTAAATTTAATTAATATTAAAAATGAGATTTATCATAGACAAATCCTCTGAGTAATCTTGAATTACGTGCAGCGCCATCTACCGCCGAGAAGCAAAAACCCATCTCATTTCGCTTCTCGGCGGTAGATGGCGCTGTACATAATTCAAGATTACTTAAGAGGATTTGTCTCTGATAAATCTGGTACAATACAATGTAATATTTATTTATTCTTATAGTAATATACTCTGTGCGCACCATTTTTTTATTGTATCGTTATTATAGTACCTATTAAATAATTTTACCTTTATAATATTAACTGTCTTGTCGTTGGCTTGCGTGCCAGAAAAAAGGAACTAAAGTTATGGCTGTATGGTGCAAATGTGCCTTTACTTTTTTTGTTTTTGTGAACAGCTAAAACAAAAAAAAGAAGTTGCCGCAGACCACCCAGATCATCTTCGCACTGTACCTACTTCCCGCACTGGTGCTGGTGCGGGAAGTAAGTATTGAAATTCATTCCTGGCCTGAATTTTAAATTTAGAATGTGATGAACCAGACCCCCTCGGAAATGTGGAACGCCCCGCATTCCTTTTTCAAATGGAATGATAAGATTTCAGAGCATAAGTGAGAAAAAAATATTAAAGAAGTAGATTTTGTTAGGTTTTGTAGCAAGCATACCTAGTTTAGTTAGGACTAAGGAATAGGGTGTTTAGGAATATCTTATTACTGAATTAGTGATTAATTACATTCTCTTTGATATCGATAAAATATTATTTAGAAAATTGGTAGCTTCTTGTATTGGTGTTCGGATTGAACCTTATGCGTCTGAGTTTGATGGTCTACGCCAGGGATGCACAGACTGCGGCCCGCGGGCCACATGTGGCCCGTCGGCAATATGCTAGTGGCCCGCCAGCAAAAATATTCCCTCGTTCATATGAAAAAAAATCTTTTTTTTGGCTTTTTTATGTTTTTATGTTGTGCTGGTGGCCCGCCATTAGTTTATCATTTGCCCAAGTGGCCCATGGTCTCCATAAGTCTGTGCATCCCTGGTCTACGCGGTAAAGGCAAGTTTTTGAGGGGGTGCGGCAGACGAAGCGGTGTGCGAGTGCAGCGGCGCCCCTCCCGCGCCGCACCTCACCTGCGAGTGCAGCGGTGTAGACTGGGCCGCATTTAGAAAATTTTTGTTTGATTTTAAATTATTTGCTGTTATGAATAAATGTCATGTTCTCTGATCAGTCCAGGGTGAACAAAACTTTGAATTATATTTTGAGATATTACATAATAAGAACCTATACTTTTTATCACGTAAACGAGCTTTGAGAGTTATAAAAATTAGTTTGTTTGTTTAGTTTTGTTTTTCTATACAAAATTTGAACACCAGTTTCACCCCTTATCAATCACCAATCATGTCCACCGTGTTGGACTTCAAAATAAATGTTATTTTTGCAATCGTCATCCCAGAAAGAAACCAATAACGACATCCATATCTATTTAAAGGTTTTTTTACCCCTTTTCATTCATTTCATGCGTTAGATTTCCATCCATAAGCATAAATTATAAATTTAGCGATATTTACTTCGAAAATGAAGGATTTTCTACAATACATAACTTCATCCGCCTTTTGACCCCTTTGGGGGTAGAATTTTAAAAAACGCTGAGACCCGTATTTATTAATTTTCAATCGTCAGCCTAAACAGAAAATTTGAAGATCCTAGCTTAAAAGCTGAGGGACTTTCATACAAACTTTCATCCCTTCTTTCATCTCCTTAGGGATGGAAGTTTCAAAAATCCTTCCTTAGTGGATGGCTACACTGTATAAGGTATCTGTGTGCAAAATTTTAAGTCTCTAGGTCAAGCGGTTTGGGCTGTGCGTTGATAGATCAGTCAGTCAGTCATTCAGTTTACGATTTTATATATTAAGAAGATAAGATAGTAGGGTGAATATGCCTAATATACCAGCCCCCCCAAGGATTTTTCAACTTTGAATCTCTGTTGTTGCCACAATTGCGGTCTTAAAAATATTGTTGACACAGTTTTAGGTAGGTTGATTAGTCTTTATTACGAAAGTAGTAGTTAGTATTACGAAATTTTGTGGGAAAAAAAAAAAATATTAAAAACACGACTGTATGACAAAAACGAACTAAAAAGTTAAATAATAAGAGTGTCATTGCAGTCGGGGGACCGTTTCATGGAACAATTTTTGATCATAGAGGTCCCCCGACTGCAATGACACTCTTGTTTTTTAACTTTTTAGTTCGTTTTTGTCAGGCAGTTGTGTTTTTAATATTTTTTTAATTTATTTATTTTTATTTCACAGATTTTAGTGACAAATTATATATTAAGATAAATATTTTAATAGAAAATACTAGAAAAAATCGACTCACCCGTCTGAACTTTTCTATTGAAATATTTATCTTAATATAAAAATAGCATTGTGAAATGTGAATGCCTAAAATCTAAAAATTCCAATTCCAAAACGCTGACTTGCATTTTGTGAGTATGTACACAGGGTAATATGCCTAGTTAGCCGGCCGCCTCCAATTATCCGGCCCCCCAACAGTTTTTCGAATAAAATAAGAAATTCGTGGCAATTTCTTAACAATTTGGATATTTTCCTGGCAACACTGTTATCGATCTATCGAATGGTATGGGCGCCACTAGCGAAACGTTACGTAATATTTTATAATTTGTGTTTACGTTGAAGCCCGCATCCGGGTCGATTTCGCAAGTGGAGATAAAAAAAAATAGTGGAGAGCTCTTGCCAAATAGTCAATATTGTCCTTCAGGGCATCGTTTAAAGGTAAATATTTAGTTTGTTCTCAAGGTATGTTGTTATTTATTACTGTTTTAATGTTAAATATGGCTTAACCCTTCAGCGCCATCCGCCATTTTGTTAAAAAACAAAAAAACGCTCCCCACCAACTGGCAAGAAAGAAATAAAATGGCGTCTTTCACAAAAAACCCGATAATTTCGTAATCAGGCTATAATTTATCATTTTGTAAAGATAGTTTTATTTATGAATACTTTTCTCATTTCTAGATACCAAAATCATAGTCATTTACATAGAGAAAAAACCGATTACTCTCCGGCTCTTAGTCTCCGGCGACCGCTTGGGCTTTGACAGAACGGCAATATAGCGATTATGTCAGGTCGCCGGCGACCGTACTGGCACTTAGAGGTTAATAAGCAGATATTTAGTAATATCAAGGGGCCGCCTTACTAGACAACGAAACCACATGTTTCCAGTATATCGGCCGGGGCCGGGCATATTAATTGTTTGTCTCTTGTTATTACAACAAACAACAAATATCTACAATCAAACAAATCTCTATTTTTTTTACTCTGATTCACAGATTACTAATTTCTCTGATTAATCTGAATCTGACATCTGACTCTGACTTCTGTCAAAAACTTAGGCCGCGTTCCGAACATAGACTTAGAAAAATTTTCGCTACGCTCAAGTAGACGGACTATGGTGCGAGTGAGAAACCGATTCTTACGGCTTATGCGATGTGTGAGAAAGAGTTAAAAACAAAATGGCAGCAGCGGGTCTACCGGCTAAAAATAATGAAGTTAATGTTAACTGTAATTTGACAGATGGATATGATACATTGCTTCTTTTCTTTGGTAAGTTTTTATTTGTGCCAATACGAAGTAGCAATGTATCACATACTTACAGTTAACATTAACTTCATTGTTTTTAGCCGGTAGACCCGCTGAACCTGGCTTGACTTCATTTATCGTCTTTTATCATCTTGTCAAAAAGCGTCCACTTAATTATTTTGTGATTTTGATCGCGATCGGGTCGATTTGGCTCTTAGAACTATTTAAATCAATAATGGTATCGTGTTCTGTATTGAATTGTAATGTTACTTATGACAATATCCCAAATAAACACTCATTTCAGAGGTAAATATGATTGTACAATTACCATTTTCATATTGCTTATTTTAGTTGAAAATATTCCCAAACACACTAAGTGATACACTAATATCATGCTATTAACCGTCTATTTTCTAAATAAAAGCTGATTTCTAAACATTATGTGTTAGATAAAAAGATATTATGTCCGTGAACTTGAGAAAATACGACGTTGAGATTGATCAAAAATTATCGATATCGATACTCATGTCGATGATTTCCAATATAACTTTGTTTGTCTTTGTGAACACTGATAGTTTTATTTAAAGCTGCTTTTAACTCTAAAACCGTACTCTGGGGTACAAATGAAAAAAAAAAAACATTTGCTATAAGACGCTTTCTTCTGCTCGTGGGTGTATTTACGAGTGGCAGCGAGACGCGTGGATACCCCCGCTGGTTGTCAGTTTTGTTTAAGAGTAGACGTGGTACACCAGCACCCCAGGGTACCATTAATTTAATTTTAATATGGGTACGGTTCTTCTAGGGTTAACCGATAGTTTTCAAATAGAAAATTATACTTACTTAAGTACCAATTTAACAATATTTCCAGATTTCCTGTAAATCCATAGTGATTAACTAAGTTAAACTGGATAACAATAATTAGGCTGGGAGCCTCAAAGGAGACCTTATGAAATTATTTAAATAAAATTGTTCTCTTCAGAGGATAATAATGACACCTAAATGTTTCATTGAAGTTATACTACTACTTTATTACAATGATTAAATCTTGTTTGTGTTTTATTTATCAGAGCTATACATTATGGCATGGACGAATTTATCGTCCATGATTATGGTTATCGACAACCCAAAATGGACTTGAGCGCATCTCTAAAATTCACGCACACGTTTAAAAATTTACAAACACTAGCTCATGTCACTTTTGGTGTCGCCGCCAAGCGAACTCTGTCCGTCTATTCGAGTGGAATATTAAGTTTATGGTTCCGAACCACGCTGTGAGCGGTTTTCTGACAGCAGTGAGTTTTAGTATAATTTTATGTCGATAGATGGCGCTACTTCAACAAGGTAGATTTTTTTAAATATTATTTCCCACTAATGGACATATATTGGTCATAGAAAAGTTCTTCGTAACACGCCAACGGACAACCAACGCACAACGCAACAAACCACATACTCAACAAACGTATAATGAAAAAGTAATTACATTTCATATGTTTCATAAAAGTTACCTACTTAGTTCAACGACATCTAGTTCTTTTTATGTACTACTTTTTTTTTCTTAAACTGCCTTTCGAAAATACCTACTTCACTTAATGGATAAATACGCTAACAAAGGGCTTACCATCAGCAAATAAGAAACCGATCAGGGGCCTTACTATGAGCTCTTATAGCAGGACTTATATTGAACGGCATTACTTTTTCTTACCATGACCTCAACGGTTAGTATGAAAGCAGGCCTTAAGCAGTCTTTTTTACGGCCTGCTTTTGAACTGAATGGTTTCTTATTTGCTGATGGTAAGCCCCCAGGGCTTATATTTAAACTGCCTTACTTTTTCGTACTATGACCTCAACGGTTAGTATGAAAGCAGGCCATAAGCAGTCCTGTTTAAGGCCTGCTTTTGAACCGAACGGTTTCTTATTTGCTGATGGTAAGCCCCCAGTAGCCTTACTATCAAATCAAATCAAATCAAAAAAACATTTATTCAGTCTAGGCTGTTACAAGCACTTGTGAATGTCAAAGAAGCTACGCCATCGGTTCGCAAACCCTGAGCGACCCTATGAGCTCTATAGCAGGGCTTATATTGAACTGCCTTACTTTTTCGTACTATGACCTCAACGGTTAGTATGAAAGCAGGCCTTAAGCAGTCCTGTTTTTAAGACCTGCTTTTGAACTGAACGGTATCTTATTTGCTGATGGTAAGCCCCCTGATCTGATGATGGATCCGGAAGAAGGCCACAGGAAATCTATAATTAAACCATACAACCCCATACCCCATCGTGTTTGGGCTCGTTAGAATCAGGCGCGGTCCGAAGGGAGGGGGGGGGTCACAGGGGACATGACCCCCCTCCCCCAAATCGTACATGTCAAATAGAAAAATCTTCTTTAATTCTATTATTAATTAATTACTTATTAGTGACCCCCCCCATTTCAGGCTGCGACCGCGCCTGGTTAGAATCGTTCCAGGGTCTAATGAAGAAGCTGGAAGGCATGCCATAGGAACAAGCAGCATTGGAATGCGATGCACCCGCATTCTAATGTAAACTGAAACAATACCAATGAACACTGGCAAAAGTTACTCCCTTCATACTACCCGTTGAGATCATGGTACGAAAAAGTAAGGCCGTTCAATATAAGTCCTGCTCATAGTAAGGCCCCAGAAACTGTCTTGAATATACTTCGTGCCAAATGCTCCAAGCAGCATTGGAATGCGATGCACCCGCATTCTAATGAAAATTGAAACAATATCTACCACTGAACTATTCAACACTTGATACTGGCAAAAATTACTTCCAAGAGAAAAGTAGATTGCCAAAATAAAAATAAGAAGAAGAAGTGTCAGTCAGTCAGTGTCAATGTCAGTGTCAAACTGTCAAATCAAATAAAAATCAAGATTGAGTGGAGTGTGAGACGAGAAATTATTTTTTGTTTTTGAGATTTAATTTCTCCTGCAACATTTTTAAATTAAATATTAAATTACAAACACAATGTCAACAATTATAACGTTTGATCTGAAGGAATTAAGAAAACTAGTAAACGACAAGAACTCCTGTGTTCTTGAAAAAAAAGTTACTCAAAATCTTGCTCTACAACCGCGGTGTCTGGGAAACTTGAAGGAATCTGTAAAAAATCTATTGGATTACAAAATCGGAAAATTTGACAAAGAGTAAGTATAAACATCAGTACATACAATGCTTTAAATCTAAGGGTACCCACACATCTGATACAGTTCAGCTCTCCAGATATCATTGCATCGCAAAAATTTTGGTTTGAGAGCTTTCAATGAGAGCGATAATGTATATCAGTGCCCTGAACCTGCTTAGATATTGTCTAATTTCAAAATCGATCACAATCACTTTCAGGATGTGATATTATATTGATACTTCTTATTGGCACAAATAAAATCATACCAAAGAAATGTCACTGACCTGAAAAATTAAGGTCAATGAGAAATGTACTAATGTGTGTGACATCTGCCAAATGAAAGTGTTTGCAATAAATTTTGAAATTAGACAATTTAGCCCCCTATCTCTCCGATCGTCGCATTCACGTCATTTAGTAAACGTGTAAGTATAGAAATTATAATAATGTATTCAATGTACTCATTTGCAGATTTAATGGAATTCTGCTGAGCTATAAAAACCTTCGTATATTGCAAAACGTTGGATTCATAAGAAATGATAACGCAGACATCTACTTTCAAGTACAAGCTGACTATTTTATCTTTAGGCCATATGTGGGAGCAACATTGAAAGGTGTTGTTAATAAAAAGAGCACTACACATTTGGGTATCCTTGCACACAGGTATGCTTATTATAATTATGATAGAGAAATTAAATATGCGGCAATAAATGTCAAACTTTGGTATGTCCACAACTCATTTGGTTTATTTTTTGTTTTTTCGGCACCTTTGCAGCTGCCGCGGTCACTGAGGCTCATGAGCAGCTTCAGTCCTCCGTGACCACAGCAGCTGCAAAGGTGCCAAAACGTCAGAATAAAACAAAAAACAAACCAAATGACAGGTGGACATACCAGAGTTTGATGTGGATTACTACCATTTTTTTTTCGTTACAGAGTATTCAATGTAGTTATACCACGGCCCACTGAAGAACCAGGAAACAAATGGATTGGTGAGAATATTGAAGAAGGTCAACAGGTTGTTTTTCGGATAGCTGTTCTTGATCTATTTGGCGCCTTACCTTACATAAGGGGAGAACTAGATGAAAGGTAGTATTGAAACATCTTTAATGATAACTTTTAATGAACTTCTAATTTATTATTATACAACCTGTTACAAAAATACCCCTAATGCCGGAAATGTCAATGTCAATGAAAACGATGTCGAATTTTTGCAAAAATATAGACAAGAATTTGAAAGATTCCCAATATTGGCTAGATCAGCTGTTCCGGTCAGTTCCGGTCATTAGCTTCTAAATCAAAGACTATTCGTTTTTCAGACTGGTTACGTCTTTTGATATTTGTACCTATGTTTATAGTACAGTGACATAAGTAAGCTAGTTATGACATTACAGTTACGTAATTTCTAAATTACATAGCAACTGAATTAATATTTATTTCAAAAATGTAAAATTAATCTCTGCACACCATTTCGAAAAGACATGTAAGCGTCGTCATCTGTATTTAAATACCATGGATAAGTTAAGTAAATTACTAATTTTACCTAGAAAGTTCTTGCTTTGATAGGTAATTTCAAGCAGGTACCAGAAGTCCTATCTGTTGTTGTTTAATCTTTGAAATCGTCTTTGACCGCGGTCATGTTCGCGGACACAAATTGGCATCACACAAAGCATCAAACGATGCCGCCGCGACCGACGCCGACGCGCGCACAGTTAAAAAAATTACAGTAGTCTTAAGTTGTCCCTATTAGTGTAAAATCAGTTAACGGTTTTATGGTATCAAAATGTCTCTAGGTACAATGGGCGTAGCCACGGTGGGGCAGGGTGGGGCGCTATTGTATGTGTTACAAATTCTAGCAAGGGGATAGTGACGACCAAGATTAGTTTGGTGTGCGGGCAATGTAAAAGTTTTTGAAAGGGGCTTCCTTGGACATTTTCGAGAGACAGTTATGTTGAGGGAGGCTAGCAGTTCAGGACATAAGATTTTTTGATTGGTGATTTTGTAGAGGAATGCCATATCTATAATTGAACGACGGTTTTTCAACGATATCATGCCAAAAAATGACGGGGAATATATAAACGCACTTTAAAAATAATGTTCCACACATTAAAATATTTAGCTATAAAATTAATTGAATGAACTTTAAAAATAATGGTTTGCACTATAAATATGCTTAGCTTTAAAATTAATTGAATCATCTATAAAAATAATGGTTTCCACTATAAATATGCTTAGCTTTAAAAATAATTGAATAAACCATAAAAATAATGATTTCCACTGTAAATATGCTTAGCTTTAGAATTAATACTTTGCACTATACAGTTTAATTTTATAACTTTAGTCAAGCATTAGTACTTGTGTAGTGATGTGTACGTAAGTAGTGGATAATTAATTGCTCGCTAAGTAGGTACATAAATAATGTATATAGAAAATTCACACGTACCGATTGAAGCTAAGGTTCTATTACAAACTTCAACCTCAAAAGCAAAAATTGGACACTTTTGCCTACCACAGCAAACTATATTTTACTGAGGTTATTATTTGTAAATAAACTATAGAACCTCAGCTTTAATCGGTACGTGTGAGTTTTCTATATACATTATGTACCTACTTAGCGAGCAAAACTGTAATTTTCTTGACAGACAATTATTTTAATTTGGACAAAGTATTCCTTTTTTGTTTCAAATACTTTTAATAAGGTAGCATGTAGGTAGGTATTTTATATACTATAGGTACCTACTTCATTGTGTTTTAGAATAAAATGTAGGTAATCAAGCTATGTAGAGTTGGTTTTTATAGTCAACAATGGTTAATTGATTTTAGCCCCTATAGCGTTGTGTTAAGGGGCACAGTAATTTGCGGCGAGTAGGTACCGAATTGTAATATCTCGGATTGGTGCCCTCCAGCAATTTTAATTCGCGTTCGCGCTTTAAGCAAATTGTCCTTTCACGCAAATAGGAATGCGAATGGCGATGGCGCTTTGACAAAAGGACAAACGCTACATTTTTCACCGTGTCTCCAAATAAAGGTTTAGCGGAGCGTGTAACTAGAGGTTTATTTAGTGTCTTATTCGTTTTTATGCGGCCCGGGCAACTCCGCAAGAAATCTCATTCTCAACTCTCAACTCTCATTTAAGGCATCCGTCTAATAAAGTTGCATGCTAATTATAAAGGGAGACGTAATTTTATGCAAGACTGCAAGACAGATTGGAGCTTTTATAATTTTTTGTGTAATGAGTTTACGTCATTATTTGTTTTATAACCTTAGTTTTGAACTCTACACATCTCTCATTAATAGGATATTTACGTGGAGTGACTAGGCAGGCAACTTTGCAGGCGACATTAGTCAATTAGCGCTTTTTATTGACAATCACTTGTAAAATCTAATCGCAAACCTAATTTCAATGAAGAGGTGGTGGAAAGAGGACTAAAAACGTATGTAAAGTTGCCTGCCAAGTCGACTTGTGTGAATACCACATTAGCGGCATCCATCAGTGACTGCCCGACTAATTAAGTTGCATGTTAATAAGGGGTGGCTGTCAAAGTAAGAGACGTAATTTAAAGCAAGACAGATTGGAGCTTTTACAAAGATATAATTTGTGTAATGAGTTTGCGTCATTGTTAGGTTTACAACTTTACTTTTAAATGACATACACTTAATGACACACTTAATGATACACTTAATCATATTATCTCTTTCTTTTCCACATTAATGGTTAAAGATGACAAGGACACAAATACTAAACCATTGCAAATTATTGACGTCTCTGAGTACGGCTATTTGAACTAAATACTGATTCAATATGAGTATGCACTTCCTTAGTTTATTATTATCGAACATATCTTTGTTTTTAAATCAGTAACTATATAACAAAATTTATATTTTTTTCAGGCTGCTCCAACAGAATGCTATTCTGAAGTAATATTGTAGTGCCGTATTTAAAATAAACTCCGACGCGTTCCGAGATATTTTTATTAAATTCCTTGCGGGGCCGACAACGCATTCGCCGATGCAAATGCGATGCAGTGCAAGGATATTGCGGTGTATATTATTGTTAATACGCCACTTTTGTAATGGAGTGCAAAAATATTCCACTGCCAGTAAAGCACTGTAAGTTTGAATAAAGTGATGACCGCTTGGTACAAGTAGTATGCCTGCGCGTCAAATGTCCAGCGGCTCTCTTTGTCATTTATTGCTTATTTTCATTGGGCAGCCATGCTGTCGAATAAAAATAAGTACAGCCCCTGGCACATAAGTTGGCAAGACAAAAAGGAGACAAAAGATGCGCAGTAGCTACAAACACTAAACTCGGCGCATCTTTTGTCTCATCTTTGTCTTGGCAAGTTAGGATGGTGCCGGTATCTGTAGTAAAGAGTCGACCACTCTTTACTACTTATTTTCATTCAACAGCTTTTCCAAAATAGGGCCCCGGGGTTAAAAATTTGGCAAGATCCTAATATTTGTTTCTTTAATTAGTATGAGAATTTTTTCCCGAGTCATAAATTATTGTTTTTTTTTATTTATAAAAATCTTGATCCACTAGTTCAAGTTTTTTCGTTACAAGGTCCTCCGCTTAAAGTGTAACTTTCTAGCCAGAATAAGTTATTGTAAGTAGCTAAACTGATGTTGGTTAACTTAACTCTCTTTTCGGATAAACGACAATGGCAAAAAACGACAAAACACGGTTTGAATGAAAAAATAAAAATACATACAATTTTAAACGGAAAAAGAGATAGCAGTCGTGTTATTTTTTGTGAGCAAACGAGTTAGTTTGGTGTGACAGAAATTTTGATAAAAACTATATTTATTGATATTGCGCGTCTAGATGAATGTCATCAACCGTATATCAAACGAGAGTCGAACGAAATTTACTGTGGGTTGGCAAATTAGTTTAAATAAAAATATATGGAGTAGGATACAAATAAATACAAAATAGAGAGACCTAAATAAAATACTTGAGGACTTTAAACCTTGCAAAGAATTTCCAAAAAAATTGTGTCAGGCAAGGCACATTATATTCAAAGTAGGAATGAATAAAAATCAAATACCTACTGTAGCTCTGCAGTGTATTTATTATGATGCACACTTATTCTACAAAATAATAAAATTATTATTGCAGTATGAGGTAAGCACCATCTCTTGGCCGATAGCGGAACTATTTTTTTCTTAGGCCAGCGCCATCTCTTGACCGATAGTAGAACTAAATAAATTTTTCTTAGGTCAGGGTCATCTGTTGACTGGTAGAGGAACTAAATAATTTTTTGTTTGTTTTTGAATTTCTAAAAAAGTGTGTTATATTGAGACATCGTTTTATTTTTCATCTTTACACAAATTACTATTACATAGAATTATATCAGATTTTTCTCTTTGCAAACTTCGGAGATAAAGGGGGGAAACGGTATTTTTTTTTACATTTTTCATCATAAGTCGAAAACTATGCGGCCTAAAAAAAAAGAAAAAAATGTTTTAAAATGTGCAAACAGCGCTCTTTTATATGATACCGCTCATGCCCTAGTCGCCTCACTTAAAATTTTTAAGACCCCTTTTCAGACCCTGTTGTAAAAAAAATATTTCTTTTTTTATTTCTTTCTTATTTGCAAAATAGTTGGGAAAACGTCATCTTAAACTATTCCAAATTTCAAGTTGATACCATCAGTAGTTCTCGAGATATCCAGCTGTGACAGACAGACAGACAGACTTAGTCACACCATAAGGGTTCCTTTTTACCATTTTGGTACGGAACCCTTAAAACGAAGCAATTGTTTATGTCTTACTTTCAAAGTAGGTACATTCTATTTTAATTTACAAATATGTGAATCTAATCCGATTTGAAATTTAAATAAAGATGTTTTGACTATGCACAATGTGCAATTTTCACCGGTTATCCAACGCTTGCGCATCGTCATTGTTCAAACCAAACTTATTGGCACTTTCTGAGAAACACAATGGCTACTGATTTTCTGGCTAGTTGAACAAATATCTATTTCAAGCACGGCAGGTATCCCAAAAAAATGGCAGATGTTGTCATCGGGACGAGTGTCTGAACAAATGGAATACTGCCCCTTCGATTGTTAAGCAAACTATGCATTCAAGATTTTTATCGTTTAAAAATGAATTTCTCATATTATAAGTACTGTATAGAGCCCCAGTGTGATATACGTTTTTATAGCACGACTATAAAAACGCCAAACCAGTTATTTATATATGTTCCAAACAATGGAGAAATACGGAAAAAGTGGCTAAAACTTGCGTTCGGTTGTGGTTAGGTTGCACTCGGAGTGTAGGTTTGGAACGCGCCTCCGGTAGTGATACTCGAAACGTCAAACACAAGATTGGAGTTTCGCACGGCGTGACGTAACGCTTTCTGATTGGTGTTCACTGTCACGTGACTAAAGGTTTCATTTTACGAAATTTATTTTTTAAAAATATTATTAATCTTTAACGCTTTTAATAATTAAAATTGTTTGTTATTTTCTCCATAATATAATTAATCATTATAAACCCCTATCCATTATATTTATTCTTAATGGAAACAAGCCTATTCCATGTCAACATACTGATTAAGCACTTGTTCAGATATACACACAAGGTATTAGTGGCAAGATATTAGTACTAAGCATTAGTAGCTAAGCTCGTGTAAACATAGCATAGATATGTTTGATTGTTTGTCAAAATGCTGTTTTGTTTTAATTATTTGAGGTCTAATTGTACTTGTAAAATAAAGTTGTATCGCATTTGTTGATAATATCGAAAATGTAAAGACTGATTGAAATTAATCTTAAGTAAAATGACATATTTTTAGAAGGCAACATGTCACAATATTATAATGTACTGTAATGCCAAAGGCATAAGAACTACTTCGTGTTTGTAAAGTTGGGAAACTTTAATTTGTATAATTAGCTTTAAATTTTGATATTATTTAGATTCGCCATGTAATAGACATATCTGGATTGTCGTTAGCTTAAGAGGATTGTCAACCACGTGGTTTCCATACAAACGACGATAACGTTTCCCACCCTCTAAACCTTAACCTATAGCAATGAATTTTTGGTATGTTTTTGAAATGCCTAAAAACTAGGGCTGTACGTTTTGATTTTTAAAATATTCATTGTAGATTTGAAAATATTGGCACTTCTGTGTTTTGTATGAAATCACTAAAATGCAAATATTTCGAAATCTATTCTAGATATTTAAAAAATCAAAACGTACAGCCCTAGTATTTAGGCATTTCAAAAAAATACCAAAAATTAATTACTGTAGGTTAAGGTTTAGAGGGTGGGAAACGTTATCGCCGTTTGTATGGAGACCACGTGGTTGACAATCCTCTTAAATGATATGTAAATTCGAAGAATTTGTAAAGTAGGTAATAATTCATTTTCAAAATTAAAAGGGAACCTATTAAATACCTAACTAGTTATAAAAACGTCATTTGTACATTTTAAACTTTTCTGGTTACTTAAAAGTAAAACCATTGCAATGGATATCTGCCCGGTGATTTTTGTATCTATGATTATAATATAATAGATTTGTATGAGTAGGTAGGTAGGTACTTTAACTGTTGACTTTCTTATTTAAGTTTTACATTAAATAACTCTGAAATAGGTACCCTTTTATGTGATTTCTGTGAGAGTATTATGTAGGTATTAGTTTATTTTTGTTTATTTAGAAACAAACAGTCGTACACATAATAATAATAAGCCTTTTATTTCTGGGCTACACTTTGGTTGATATATAATATATTAGTATTTAAATAACATCTCTCTGCTCAGTGTGCCTTTTGGCAAAGGCCTCCTCCAACCCCCTCCAGTAGGTACTGCCTGTCAGCAGCCACTCTCGTCCAGAATGGCCCTAGGGTCAACTTTAGGTCGTCTTCCCATCTTCTTATGGGTCGACCTTTGCTTCGGTGCCCATCTCTTGGATATTGGATACCACAGCGTCACTCGTTTGCTCCATTTATCTTTATTGCAGCGAAGCATGTGGCCGGTCCATCTCCATTTTAGTTTGACATGTGCCTGGGGCTCTATTTTTGAATCACTCTACTGGCGTCAAGCGCTTTGTTTCTACTGATTTTCGTTCGACATTTTACTTTCCATATTTTTTAATCGCTCGACCGCAACGAGTGCCCTCACCCACTCGTTTGCAGCCGAGCGATACGGTACGGCGGCGAGCGATATTCTTTTCTACTAAAAAGCAAAGTTTTTTTTTAACAGCTAATAGATACATGGATATTACGTTCCGTTTTCGTTGCGGTAGTAATCGGTTTTCTCTAAATTCTGCGTGGAACGGATAAAATCCAACATTTCGTATTCCGAAAACGAACGATTCAAAAATACGGAAAATCGGCGTCATGCGACTTGGAAGGCGAGTGTGACTTATGTCGCATGCGACAACATAATGTCATACGAGCGATTCAAAAATAGGGCCCCTGATGTGAGTGTTTAGGATGCTATCCTGTAGTTTCACGCCCAACGTGCTTCGCTCCATAGCTCTTTGACAATTTGGTCGTACACAGACATTAACAAAAATTACAAGTAACATTAGTTTTGCTAAAAGTGTAACCAAGTCATAATTTTGTAAGAATCGACAACCCTAAGGGAACTTTTCAAAATTGTTATTTTACCATTATTGTGATATTTGTGATCTTGTTTGTTTGAGCTGTATAATATTCTTTTAAGTACACAGTTGATTAATACATCACATTATTAAACAGTTGTTAAGCCAAACGCATTTACCGTTTCGCCATTAATTATGTTTTTAATAAACTTGACGCTGTTGCGTTGGGCGGTTCTCATAAATCCGCACATCCTGCGCACGAGTAATGTCGTAATTACACGAGCTTAGCTACTAATGCTTAGTACTTGTCACTGCCACTAATACACTCCATGTAAACGTACTGACTTAACACTTTCAGTATGTTTACACGGTATTAGTGACAAGTAACAATTACTAAGCATTAGTAGCTTGCGCTCGTGTAAACATGGCATAACGGTGCGTGGTTTGACGTGCGTGTCCACTAGTTAATTAACGATATTATAAAAATTTTGTCTCGAAACTGTTTGACAGACAGGTAGTGAGAACACAGCAATTCTGTGTCTTGTTTATAAATTGACAAGTTGGCTAAACATTTTAATGCAGTAGAAACGTACGGGGAGATATGCTTTATGCCTGGTTTATACGGGGCAAGTAACATGGCAAGTACCTAACCCAGTCCAGCTCTGACTTGCTACTTGGCTCGTGTAAACACTATTTTCAATCCAGTCCAGTGCCGAGTTCTCGCTCGCACTTCTTTTCTCTTCTCGCTCGCTCGCTGGGTCTAGTCACTGACCCCGTGTAAACCAACCCCCTAGCCAAAGTAACATTTGCAAATTTTCGTTATCGCTTCGCTTCGAAACATGTATGGATTTGACGAAAATTCGATTGTTAAGGCTCCGTTACGCGAAATCACTTGTCTCTGTCTTTTTCTTTACGTATAAAGAGTATGGAAAATAACCTCACTTCTGCACTTTTTCGATATTTTTCGCTGTTTTTTCATCATAATCTTTAGCACAATTATCTTTAAAAAAAGTTATTAGAGCAACTGCTCAGTACGTTAAAGTGTATTTTGATGTAGAATTCAATACGTTTCCGCTATTATTTACGCCAAAAATATGGCCCGCGACAAGCGCTTTTGATGATATTCTGATTTTTTTACAATCATCTGTGAGGTTTATACGCAATTTAATACTTGTAGCTACTAGATAATCTCTTTAGCTTGACGTATGTTTTTTTTGTGGCTACAAGTTTACGTTTTCTATATAAAATATGGCCCGCGCAAACCATGTTTTCCTATTATGGCCCCTTAACGAAACCTTATCACAGAATATATAATAGTACTAACGTAACCTTATGTCAATCCCATACATGTGTCGAAAGCGAAGCGATAACGAAGATTTGCCAATGTTACTTTGGCTAGGACCTCGGCTCTTATAAGTTCATAACATCACATCGCTATCACATCAAATTATGTGGTAAAAGTCAATTGCTCATTCTTGAATACTTTATACCTTCGATTGAAGGCCTCCATCTAACTCACTTAAGGCGCTGTAGGTAGTGAAACTAGCGCCGCCATTATATTTATTTTTATTACTCGTAAACCAAGTCAATATTTAAAAAAAGCTCATGTAATAATTTCTTTAATTGTCTCTAATATTTTTTGAATAACTCTTCAAAAGTTTTCATTCTTTCTGTAAGTTTCAAAATCCATTTTAGCTCAAAGTGGAGACTTTTGGCAATTATGAATTTTAAAACTTACACAATGAATTATAACTGTTGAAGAGTTATTCAAAAAATATTAGAGACAATTAAAGAGATTATTACACGAGTTTTTTTTTAATATTGACTTGGTTTACGAGTAATAAAAATAAATGTAGTGGCGGCGCTAGTTTCACTACCACAGCGCCTTAATAAGTAAACTAAGATTAAGTTTACACCTAGTTTAACCAAAAAGTTTGCTTAAGAATAATACAACCTGTTACAAAATAACCCCTAAAGCCGACTATGGTAAATAGGGACCATCAAACTGAACAACTTTTACTACGGGACCAACTATGAGATAGCGATAAAAATTCAGTTGTTTCATACATTTTGAATTTTGATATTTAAGTACTTTATTCATTTTTGTAGGAAACAGCTGTTTTTTTTTCGATTTCAGAGTTGGGCCCAAAGTAAACGTTTTTTTGTTGTTGTTCAGTTTGATGGTCTCTATCTACAGTTATTTTTAGGGTTCCGTACCAAAATGGTAAAAAGGAACCCTTATGGTGTGACTCTGTCTGTCTGTCTGTCACAGCTGGATATCTCGAGAACTACTAATGGTATCAACTTGAAATTTGGAATAGTTAAAGATGACCTTTGTCCAACTATTTTGCAAATAAGAAAGAAATAAAAAATAATTTTTTTTTTACAGCAGGGACTGAAAAGGGGTCTTAAAAACTTTAAGTGGGGCGACTTGGGCATGTGGGGTATCATATAAAAGAGCGCTGTTTGCACATTTTAAATAATTTTTTCTTTTTTTTTAAGGCCGCATAGTTTTCGATTTATGATGAAAAATGTAAAAAAGTACCGCCCCCCCCCTTTATCTCCGAAGTTTGCAAAGAGAAAAATCTGAAATAATTCTATATGATAGTAGGTTATGTAATGATTAAAACAATGTCTCAATATAACACACACTTTTTAGAAATTCAAAAACAAACAAAAATTAATTTGTTCCTCTACCAGTCAACAGATGGCCCTGACCTAAGTAAAATTAAATTAGTTCCACTGTCGGTCAAGAGATGGCGTTGGCCTAAGAAAAAAAAAATAGTTCCACTATCGGCCAAGAGATGGTGCTGACTGACCTAATACTGCAATAATAATTTTATTATTCTACAGCTCTGCAGTACGGAAACCCTCGGTGCGCGAGTCCGGCTCGCTCTTGACCGTTTTTTTTATAACACGTTTAATAGACGTCAAACGTAAGTAGGTAATATTGCAAAATTTTTGGTTAAACCAGGTGTAAACTTATTCTTCGTTCGTTAAGGCCGTAAGTAACTATTATCATAATCGTTCAAGTTGTTGAAAGAATTATTGTTTTATTAAAGCTTTATTTTCTTGTACTACTTTGTTTTTTTTTATTTCATGGAAAAATCTACATTACTGCTGAAAAGTTATTTAGAGTAATTGCATCGCACCTCCGCCATCTTTTTTAACCCTCGAGGGGTGTTATAGTTTGATGTGTGTATTGTGCATCTGTCTGGCATCGTAGCTCCCAAACGACTGGACCGATTTCGATGCGGTTTTTTTTAACGGCGAGAATTGATAAAATCAATCCACATATTATGATCCAGATTATTTCAATTAAGGCGAATAGTGCCCTCAAAGTGGCGCCCTCATTCTATTTTATAGCTCGCTAAGTACATAATGTATTGAAAATTCACACGTACCGATTGAAGCCAAGGTTCTATTATTTATAGTTTATTTACAAACAATAACCTCTTGTAGAATATAATATGTAGTTCGTTGTGGTAGTAGTAGTAATAGTAGGCAAAAGGGGCGATTAGTGCCCTAATTTTCTAGATATTCCAGTAGGTACACCCAACATGTTTATTTCGCTGGCAAAGAAGCAGCAGCTGCTTAAGCAAAATCTGAATAAAATAAAACAGACAAATTACGTATGTACAATCTATATTTTCGATATTAACACATATACAATAAAACATCTCTTACTCCACATTTAGGACAAAATTTATCGAAATAAAAACGAGTTAAGGTATTTACACTTTCTACATCTAATAGTAGTTTGCTAACAGTAAGTCTGAGAACACATCGAGAAGTTAAACCACGCTAACACAAGACAGTTGCCCGTGTGAACTGGGGGGGTATTACAACCTCTTAAAACTTGCCAGGTTTATAAATTGCTATAGTTACATCTCTTTCTCGCTGTATAGCAAATAAAAGAGATAGATTGATAGCCAGTCAGAAAACTGCCAGGAAATAAGAGGTCATAATACGGCCCCTGGGCCTTATACTGAGTTGTAAAATGCGGTGCAAGAGCAAGCCACACTGGTCGTTTATTCCCAGTAGTTCCTTTCGACAGTTCCTTCAAAGGAACTAATAGCACTTTTTCTTAACGTTAGTTCCTTTAGGGTGACCTCAGACCTACCGGTTTCTTTTCTTTGCTTTGCTGTTCTACTTTGCTGTTTAGACCGCCGGCCAACCAGGGTCATTTCAATCTATCGCATATTGGGACCAGACCAAATTGACAAGATAGCCATTAGCTTTGTGTTATCAAATATATCATCGTCTGGGTTGCGAAGTAGGAAGCTTACGGGAGATATGCCACCCTGAACATGGTGTCCGATTGCTAAAAATAAATCAATCGCATATTTATATAAATTGTGAACAGGGTCGTGGGTGGCATCATTACCTACCTGAACTATTTTTTTGTGTTTTCATAACGATCGTTTAAGGAACAAAGCTCACAAGAGCATACATATAAGTATGTGAAATGTACTTAGATTGAAAATATGCAATAGATTGAAAATTAGCCTCTTGGCCGGCGGCGGTCCATTGCCGAACAGCAAAGCAAAGAAAAGAAACCGGTAGGTCTGGGGGGCTCTTAATCTTTTCGAAGGAACCAGTGGGAAGAAAAAGTACCATTAGTGCCTTCGAAGCTTCCTCGAAAAGTGCCTTTTGACAGTTCTTCAAAGGAACTAATGGTGCTTTTTCTTCTCACTCTCTTTCGAAAAGATTAAAGGAACTAATGGGAAGAAAAAGTATCATTAGTTCCTTTGAAGGAACTGTCAAAAGGAACTCAAAGTCAAAATAAGCTTTATTCAAATAAACTTAATTATTGAGTACTTTTGAATCGTCTATATTTTCCTACCACCCGTTCCAGACTTTTTTAGCTGACAAGAAGAACGGGCGCAAGAAACTTATCTGCGCAAGGAACTACTGGGAATATCCGACCATGGCTAGTTAAAACCTGGAATGTACCTACTAAATACACACAGCGATTAAATTTACTTAGACAGTGATTCTCTGCAACTTCGTTGGAGAATGTATGACGAAGAGAATGAGCGGTTATTTGACAGCTGAGAATTTTAGTTTATTTTTATGTTGATAGATGGCGCTATTCAACTAGGTAGTTTTTTTTTGAGTGCGGCCAGGCTTGTGCGGTGTGCATAAGTCTCTTGCTGCCGAGATAGGAATCATACCTTGACACATTCAAACGAGCACAATTTATAATATCAAGTTGGATTATCTGTTTCCACTGACTGGCTTGCTTTGCACCGCATCAACAGTACGAGTTCGCACAGTTGCGTTTACTATCCTCGAAAGCGATTGTAGTAAACGATTTTGTATGCATATTCACTTCTCAAGCTTACGCGCTCACTAGACATGAAATAAAACACTTTTAACGGATACTAGCGCGGTTTTATTGAAAGTACTTTGGTAATTAGTTGGTATTTGGTTTGATTTTTGATTTTCCCGACGTTTCGGCACCTTTGCAGCTGCCGTGGTCACGGGGGACTGAAGCTACTTGTGAGCCTACCCTCAAGCGATGAATTTTTTAAAACGTTCAGAAATTAAAATTTATCAAATTTTTAATTAGTTTAAGTTTTGGTTTGGTTTTAATTTAATTTTATATGTTAAAAAGAGAGAATCTACTGAAACTACTACCATTTCAAAAAATTGGGAGGCCCCTCCAAGAAAGAAATGGCGAAAGAAAACTTGGAGAGGAAGGCCGACCTCCGTCTTTTATATTAATTAATTTATTTGCAAAAGGAACTAACCGTATCATTAGATCTTACAGTGTGTGTTTGGGGCTTTAGCTTGTGAATGATGGGGTCCCAAGCTGGTTCCCTATCAAGGATTCAAATCCTTGCTAGGGAACGTAGATTCATTCCTAGAATGCTCCGCGAGGCTATCGAAATAAATAAATATCCTAATTTCAATAGAGATGATGGTTGGAAAATTCCACCAGCTTGGGACCCCATCATTCACAAGCTAAAGCCCCAAACACACACTGTAAGATCTAATGATACGGTTAGTTCCTTTTGCAAATAAATTAATTAATATAAAAGACGGAGGTCGGCCTTCCTCTCCAAGTTTTCTTTCGCCATTTCTTTCTTGGAGGGGCCTCCCAATTTTTTGAAATGGTAGTAGTTTCAGTAGATTCTCTCTTTTTAACATATAAAATTAAATTAAAACCAAACCAAAATTAAACTAATTAAAATTTGATAAATTTTAATTTCTGAACGTTTTAAAAAATTCATCGCTTGAGGGTAGGCTCACAAGTAGCTTCAGTCCCCCGTGACCACGGCAGCTGCAAAGGTGCCGAAACGTCGGGAAAATCAAAAATCAAACCAAATACCAACTAATTACCAAAGTACTTTCAATAAAACCGCGCTAGTATCCGTTAAAAGTGTTTTATTTCATGATTTTGTATGCAATTTGGCACAGCGCCTCTGGCGGCAACTACACTAAACTTAAATTAGTCATACAAATGCAGGGATTGATAATGTTGTTTTTAAATGTAACGTTTTTTCTTACTTTTTTACCGTTAGTTTAGATAACGTTACATTGAAATTAACGTTATATCAGTAAATAACGTTAATTTTAACGTTATTTCACACTTTTTGTTATAGTTACTTTAAAATTAACGTTATTCCAATTAACAACGTTACTTTTTTATCGATAATTTTACCGGTAAAGTTTAACGCTATATTTAACGGTAATTTTACCGGTACAATAATTTTAACGTTATTTTTACCGGTAAATTTACCGATAAAATGTTTAAACGTTATTTTTTTTGTATCGTTATTTTTTTACCGGTATTTCAATCCCTGTACAAATGTCAACTACAGCTATCGAGTGTAGTAAACGTACTCCTAATAAGCCTACAGCTACGACACTCCCTAGAGTCTGCGTTTGGCACTTAATATCACGTTTCACGTCAACCGATATTTAGTCCTTTAAATAGACATTTATTTAACACTTTATTCTCTCTCTGTATTACCTTATAATTTATACAATTTAGGCTTACATCATAGATTTTTTAAATTTCAAATACTTATCGTATATTTTTTGTAATGTCAATGTAGGGTGTCGCCGGCAGGGGGGTGCCAGGGCCCTATTCAATAAAACTTACAATTTACAATTACAGTTGACAGGTGCCAATTTTACAAGTTTCTGTTTAATAAAAAATACAAGTTACAAATTTGTAATGGTGGAAAATTTTCAATTTTGTCGAATTGTACTTACAATTTTACATCTTTTTGTTCAATAAACATTTTCCTGTGACAGGTGACAATTTATAAATTTGTAGGAAAAACTGCTTTATTGAACGCAACGCAACGCATTTCAAAAATCTTAGAATTTTAAAATAATCTATAGTTGCCTTGCTTACCCTAAACTTCTCATTAAATGTGAAATCAGTCGCATCAAAAGAAAAATATTGTGTTTTTTATTAAATATTTTTCTTTGTCGTTCGATTAGCACGATTCTATCATTATCATCACTACACTCACTACTTGATTTTGGTAAAAAAAGCAGCTAAAACAAAAAAAATGCCAAGTTATAAAATTTTACCGAGGGTGAAGGTCACCTGTCAGAAATGTATTACAAATCTACAAATAAAATCTGTAAATACAATTTTACTTATTTGTAGCACGTACTTTTTTTTGTTTTAGCTGCTTTTTTTTACCAAAATCAAGTAGTGAGTGTAGTGATGATAACGATGGAATCGTGCTAATCGAACGACAAAGAAAAATATTTAATAAAAACCACAATATTTTTTCTTTTGATGCGACTGATATCACATTTAATAAGCAAGGCTACTATAGATTATTTTAAAATTCTACGATTTTTTAAATCTATCCTCGTTAATTAAGAATCTTTAACAAAAATTTACATTTTTTTTTTAAATTTGAGATTTTTGAGAATTTGATCTGGTGCGAGTCGTATTTTTTCTATTATATTATGTATTGTGTAAAAATTAACAAATTTATGTAATTTGTAAATTACAACTACAGTAGATACAATATTGTCATCTAAATCTACAGGCGTTTTCTGCATATCAACGTTTATTGAACAGCATTTATAATTGTAAGATTTTACTTGTAAAATTGTTACATAATTGTAAGGTTTATTGAACAGCACTTGTCATACAACTTGACATATATGTCACTTATTGACAAATTAGTAGGATTGTAAGTTTTATTGAATAGGGCCCAACTTGCGGGTGCAAGTGCACCACTTGGGCCCTCAATGTATTGAAGTTTATTCAGTAGGATGGCACTACTCCACATAAAAAACTAAAATCTACCCCCTGCTGCTTCTTACAATCATAGTAAAATGCCGGTTTATTTTACCAGTCTATAACAAGACCAATCATATTTTTATGTAAATTATAAATAAAATTTAATAATATAAAAACATCATACAATTCAATTCTGTTGTTTTACAGTTTACCACCACACCCTTAAGTTGGATGGCGTATACATACCAAAAATACATTTTTTATCAGAATTAATTCAATAAGATGATTTTATCTACACCCATGCGTTAAATCCTCTATAAAAGGTTCCGAGACAGTGAGCTTATAGCCAACATTAAAACAACCAGTGTTATAATAACCACAATATCCGAACAAAAGACGGTCGCGCTCCCCGCGTCCACGCCCGAAGGAGTTACATTATGAATTTCAGTACAACATTAAAACACTCATTTGATAGATAGATAAGTAGTTTATTTGCTAAAACACACGCATTCATACAAATAAAAATGCATACATTAAGTTGAAGACTAAAAATAAAAAAAGACATCTAGGTACACATAACATAATAAAAGAGAAGGCATGCATGTGTGTGCAGCAGCAAGGGTCTAGGCTCGGTGTCAGCAAAACACCGATTTGGATGATTTTATGACGAGACCCAATAACTACCTAGTTAGGCAAATTTTTATAAGTAGGTATTTTGTGTTCAGTAAAAACTGTGTTATAAAGTCTTATTTGATTTTATTTAATTCGACCCACGTAAATACTAACAGCATGTAATAAATACTGCTGCCCTCGCTCGGACATTACGGCTACCATGACACTGGTTGTTTCAATGTTGTTAATAAGCTACCGTTTCAAAACCCTTTATAGACGATTCATGGGTGTAGATAAAGTATTGTATGCAAATGTACATAATTTGGTATTACAACACTCGTGTGATACTATTATCACACGAGGCGAAACTCGTGTTTTAATACCCCTCATTTTTCAAACTAATCATACTATTTTCGTGCTTTTTCAAAATTACTTGAAAAGTACTAAACCGATTTCCAAATTTTAAAAAATGGGACCAACTTGGGAGTGTACCTAATGTAATAACGTTTGAATCATTTCAATCGGTCCAGCCGTCGTCGAGTAATCGGTGGACATACACAAAAAAAAACAAATATACAGATGAACATAGAACCTTCTCATTTTTTAACCGACTTCCAAAAATGGAAAACCTACACTAAAAATAAAAAAAGAAAAAAATTGTTTAAAAAAAACAAAAACCGACTTCAAAAAATCTACCTCTAAAAAGCAAGAAATAATATTCGAAATAATAAAAATACGTCTATTAAAGTCGGGTGGGGCTTTTAGAATAAAAAAAGGAATTTGTACTCCAGCCCCACCCGACTTCAATAGACGTATTTTTATTATTTCGAATATTATTTCTTGCTTTTTAGATGTAGGTTTTTTGAAGTCGGTTTTTATTCCGAAAGTATTAGGATTACCCAGTTGAAACTTAGTAGCCGCTTAACGATTTTGACACAAAAATAAAATAAATAAAAATTAAGGGAACCCCATGGAACTGAAACTGAAAAAATAAAATTTTCTTCATAAATAGGTCTTTAAAAATGACATTGAAATTCCTGTGACAACTTTTTCTTAAAGTCAACTGTTTGAAATATAAACACTGTCAAAGTGGTAAAATGTGTGTACCTCTCTTAACTTTTGAAATAAGAAAGTAAAAAATCTAAAAAAATATATGCTATAGATCTTAATAAAAACTTTCACTGAAAATTGGTTTGAACGAGATATAGTAATTAGTTTTCGAGATATAAGTATAATATTTTCCAACACTGTGAAAAACCAAGTTATTTTTACAGGTGAAAAATGTTAGTGGTATAAATATGGTATGGTATAAGGTAACTACGGAACCCTACGGCGCGTGGCCCGACACGCACTTGGCCGGTTTTTTTTTAAATTTCAATATTTGCTTTGACTGACGTTCTTTTGTTTTTTGTTATTTGAAACGCTTTACAGTCTGGCTTCTAAGCTTAACCCAATCCCGGGCTATGCTCGCCCACATTTTCACGGTTCATCGAATACTTATAAAAAGAAAATAGCATTTTAAAAGGGATCGAGAGCCTTTCATCGTTTTTGTTCAATTTCTAGACGATGCCGGCCGTGCTCGCGCATGTTTCAACAAACACTGATTTAACGATTCGTAAAACGAGCGAATTGGATTTATACTTTGTGTGTTTTAGGTGAGTATTGTTTTTGTTTTCGTTTTTAAGTAGAATTCTTCGTACTGCGGTTACAATTTGTTTATTTATAAATACACTTGTAAGCTTACAGACAAAATCCAAAACGCAAACAAGTCAATTACAGAAAACGATACATCAGCAATAAATAGCAAATCAATTATAAAACAATGTAAAAAAATCGAAAACAAAAATAAAATAGATACAAATTTAATTGATTGCATGCAAATTAGAAACAATAAGTACAAGTTACAATAATAATTATTTAGGCATGTCATATTAAAATTAAAATAAAAACTTAGTAAAACAAAATACCATTAATATTAAATATGTCAAACATAAAACCTGTGATACTTAGTACTAAAAACTTAGTACTAACTAAGTCGAACCCAATTTACATATATTGTCATTGATACTTTCAAAACGAGTCACAAAATGTGGTTTAAAGAATCTGCAAATATGTCAATATCATAGTGCTGTGTAAGTATGTCACCTATCGTACAATGCGTACAACAGGCCGAACCAGGAGACGATGGTTACGGCGCGGAGCTTTCGCACTTGCCTCATCCAGAGGCATTCTCCCGGGTACTCTGAGTCCAACAAGGACTGTCAAACCTTATGATGTAATATAGATAAATAATGTCTAATCACTGCTATTATCCGCCTAAATTTAAGAGTTTCCAAATCTACCATACCCGAAACGAACATGGAAGGATATAAGTACGGATAATAACCAAAGTTAAATAGGTAACTTTTGACGAATTACAACATTGATTGTACGACACCGGTTGGACAAATAAGTTCCATTGATTTTTAGTATTTGATGGTTAATATCGTCCATGAAATCTCAAGGGACAAGGGGTGCGTCCCAAAATGTGAGGGGATTCAAGACGAAGAGATACACAGGAGTCTATTTTCCTTATTTATTTTTAGTCGCCTGTTAATAGCAATCAAATAATAACGAAAATATAATGTAACTACCTTTATTTACTGAAATAAAGCATTAGAAATAGTCAAATACACATAATTAGCAAACGTAATATACAAAAATATCTAAACGCAATAAATTTTTTGGTTAGAGCAGTGGCCTGGATAGCCAAATACAGCACTGAATACCGTCTTAACACATTCAGTGACAAGCGCTTTTTACCCGACTGCAAAGAAAGGGTTATGTGTTTCGCGCGTATCTTGTAAGTATGTTTGTATGTTTGTAAGTATGTATGTATGTATGTATGTTTGTATGTAATATTCTTTATTACCTCATATCTCTCAAACGGCTGAACGGATTTCTATGATTAAGATATCTTTAGATTGGTCTTTTAAGCCCAAGTGTTCTTAAGAAGGTGGCGTTATAAAAAAACCAACATGGCGGCAGTACGGTGCTATTATACATAGTAAAAAAAAATTTTTTTTTTTAGAATACTGCAATATGGGTGTCAAATTAAAGGGCTTATTATAAGGATTTCAAAAAGGTATATCATGACCGTAATATATAATAACTAAAAAGAGATAAATAAAAAAATAAATTTAAAACATTAAAAAACCCGCCTGCATAAAAAGACAAGTCGACTGAAAAGATGGAAACAAGATTAAATAAATATTAAAGGCAACATGTCATAATAACATGCAGTCGGAGGCATATAATTCAATCATTCATAATGTCACTTTCTTTATGCATGCCTCCGACTGCATGTTATTATGACATGTTGCCTTTAATATTTATTTAATCTTGTTTCCATCTTTTCAGTCGACTTGTCTTTTTATGCAGGCGGGTTTTTTAATGTTTTAAATTTATTTTTTTCTAATAATAAAAAGTTTAGTCTGTGATTTTAATATAAAAAAAAGTTTTTTCAATGTTTGCGAACCGATGGCGTAGCTTCTTTGACATTCACAAGTGCTTGTAACAGCCTAGACTGAATAAATGATTTTTTGATTTTGATTTTTGATTTTGGTGTTTATCCATCCGTCTGTTTAATCAAGTCTTTTCATGAAATAAATACAGTCAAAAGTGTTCGTAATAGAAGCAAAGTTACTTGTTGTTTGACATTACAAAAATAAATGAGGTTTTGTTGTTTATCAACATTATAGAAAAGTTTCGAAGATTTAATATACATTTTACTGTTGACTCATTGAAGTATATCTGGACTGCAATAATAATAATAATTATTGTGAAATGAAGCGAGAAGGATTTATTTAATACTAATGCAAGAAAGTGATTTAAAACTTTCAAGACGCTTATTTACCACCCTGTTGTATAAAAAGACCAAAACCCGAACAGAAGTAGTCTATTGGACCTCCCAAATCCGACCTAAACAATATCATCAATATAAAGATAATATAAAGAGCAGTTAATTCCCTTTATGGGATTACTAATAATCTGAACTGTCCATCAACCCTGATCGATAGTGAGAGTAATATATCCATTTTGCCTATTTCACTACGTAAAGGGCTTTACACACGGAACAAACAAAGATTGGTGGAGTTCATAGGGTTGACACAGTAAACTTATGATGAGTATATCATCATGCTTTAGGTAGGTATTATGCTCATAATAAGCATAAAGTGACCAATGTAATCAATTATTAATAAGGTTTGTAAGAAGTTAAAGAGCGGTTCCCACATACATGTCGGCGGCGGCGTCTTTTGCCGAGCTGAACTTTTTTCAAGCCAAAGCTAGGCTTGTAGTAGCAATATTGCTGCCAATGAGGTTGCCTTTTTGGAAAGCTAACGATTTTTATTATTATTACGAGTATTAATTTGGAGTGCATCATACACACTTTTCACAGTTGGACATTTTCCTTTGTTTTGTATATAGAAACTATAAAATCCCTTGTGTGCCATCCCTAATCACCCCTTATTCGTGACGGCTTATCTTAATAAGTTTCCGTAGATAAGGTGCCTCCATTATCGACATAACGAATGTTTATGTAGCCGTAATTAAGTTACGTTAATTCCATTATGGAGATACGAACGGGTAAACTTTGACATTTGGTTGCAATGGCGGCGCCGGAAAAAGATTTTTCACATTTTATCGACGTAAACAAACCAAAATAGAATAAATCCGTTAATTTTATTAAATAATACAACTTACTAACAATAATTTAAAGTATTAAAAATATTGGAAGTATAAAAACTGCGAAGGAATACCTATCAAAGCAACAAAAATGCATAGACTTTGATTTTCGTGTTCGTAAACAGAACACTGCGTGCTGAAAATTGCTTTATTCACTAACATGAAAAAAACTGTAATTTTCTTGACAGACAATTATTTTAATTTGGACAAAGTATTCCTTTTTTGTTTCAAATACTTTTAATAAGGTAGCATGTAGGTAGGTATTTTATATACTATAGGTACCTACTTCATTGTGTTTTAGAATAAAATGTAGGTAATCAAGCTATGTAGAGTTGGTTTTTATAGTCAACAATGGTTAATTGATTTTAGCCCCTATAGCGTTGTGTTAAGGGGCACAGTAATTTGCGGCGAGTAGGTACCGAATTGTAATATCTCGGATTGGTGCCCTCCAGCAATTTTAATTCGCGTTCGCGCTTTAAGCAAATTGTCCTTTCACGCAAATAGGAATGCGAATGGCGATGGCGCTTTGACAAAAGGACAAACGCTACATTTTTCACCGTGTCTCCAAATAAAGGTTTAGCGGAGCGTGTAACTAGAGGTTTATTTAGTGTCTTATTCGTTTTTATGCGGCCCGGGCAACTCCGCAAGAAATGAGATGTTTTATGAAATTGTTTTTCCGGTACATTAGCCAGGCCTAATTATGGCTCGCTTGAACCCAGGGCCAATTTCCCTAGACGTTTCCACGCTGACTGTGACAAAGTGGTACGGTAAGGAAACAATTTCGTGTATACGTCGCTTTATTAGACAACTGGAAGTAAGTAATACAATTTAGGGCTGTTGTTAAATACGAAGAATTACTAAGCAGCGACCTTTAATATTAAATGGGCTATAAAGTAAAAGAGGTCTACCGTGCTTGAGTGATATCCTACTAATATCATAATAAGTATAATCAAAATAAGTATAATTATTCTTATGCTAATACTAGCTTTTGCCCGCGACTTCGTCCGCGTGGACATTCGGAAAACCGCTATGGAACCTTTGACCAAGATAAAAAGAATCCATGTTTTACCACAGAATCCGTTCTAAATCCGTTCATCCGGTTTTACGTGATTGAGTAACAAACATCCAAACATTAAACTTCACATTTTTAATATTATAGTTCCCGTTCCCCGTTCCCGTATTATTTTCCTCTTATCCCGTTGATTTTCATAAATTTACAAAATACTTGTTTGATCATTTGTTTATGGAAGTACTCCTACGAAGTTTCAAGTCGTAATCGTAGTATTTTATATTATTTCCATACAAAGTTTGAACCCCATTTGACCCCTTTAGGGGTTGAACAATATCTACTACTTTAAAATAAATGCCTTTTTCGCAATCACCATCCCATAAAACCTCGATAACGACACCAAACTCGCTAAAAAAAGCCCAAAATCGATGATGGGTTTTTTTTATTGGGTTTACCCTAAAGGGTTGAGTTTCGGAAAACCACGAAAAACGTGTTTGCTTATTTGTTTTTAGAAGTACTCCTACGAAGTTTCAAGTTGAAATGTTTTTTTTCCATACAAACTTTATACCCCCATTTCAACCCATTAAGGGGGGAATTTCCAAAAATCCCTTCTTCGTGGGTGTTTGCACTGTATAAAGTACCTATCTATGTACAATATTTCAAGTCTCTGGGTTCAGTGGTTTGGGCTGGGCAATAGTCTGTCAGTCACCCCTTCACTTTATATAAGAGAAGAAGATTATAAATCTGAAAGTTTGTGTTTGGATGTAAGTTCCTCCTCAATCACGCAAAAACGGCTGAACAGATTTGAATGAAATTTGACACATATACATGGCCTGGATTAAAACATACAGTACTTTTATCCCGGTCAAAGGTTCCCTAGGGATTTTTCGAATGTCCACACGGACGAAGTCGCGGCGGTATTCGGAAGCTAGTATTAAATATTTGCTTGATTAATAGTATTCTCAAATGGTACGAAAGAATTAGACAGTAGACATTCTACATAATTGAAATAAGATCCATATGGTTTTGTTAGTAATATTAAGTTATTAAAAAACCGGTCAAGCAAGAGCGAGTCGAACTCGCGCACCGAGGGTTTCCGTACCATCATAATAAATACACTGCAAAGCCTGCTGTAGAATAATAAAATTATTATTGCAGTATGAGGTCAGCACCATCTCTTGGCCGACAGTGGAACTATTTTTTTTCTTAGGCCAGCGCCATCTCTTAACCCATAGTAGAACTAAATATTTTTTTCTTAGGTCAGGGCTATCTGTTGACTGGTAGATATTTTTTTTTAAATTGTGCAAACGGCGCTCTTTTATATGACACCCCACGTGCCCTAGTCGCCCCACTTAAAATTTTTAATACCCCTTTTCAGTCCCTGTTGTAAAAAAACTATTTATTTTTTTATTTCTTTCTTATTTGCAAAATAGTTGGACAAAGGTCATCTTTAATTATTCCAAATTTCAAGTTGATACCATTAGTAGTTCTCGAGATATCCAGCTGTGACAGACAGAGGGACAGACAGACAGACGGACAGACAGACGGACTTAGTCACACCATAAGGGTTCCTTTTTACCATTTTGGTACGGAACCCTAATAAGCCATGATGTTCATTTTTTTAAATCTTGAAAAAAATAAGCTAAAATACTTCATCCTAAATTGCATAGTTTAAATCGGGTTAGTTTTTAAATTGACAAAAAAATCGAGCACAATATAATATTCAAAAGACATAGATGTATTTCGGTCACTTATTTTACTTTATAATATTTTTTTATTAGTTAATGTGAGGTGGGTCCTCTTCATAATTCCCAAAGGACAAGTCCCCTTTATTGGTCGAAATTTCATTTTTATTTGAACTCGTCCAAGTAAAGAACGTGACATACACACATTAACTAAGTTCAACAAACTTTAAGAACAATTTTTAAATTTTATAGAGAATTGTTAATGTGTTATTTTACAAAACACTTAAGCTGATAATTTTTTTAATAATAAATAATAAATAAATATTTGACAACATCACATACATTGCTCCGATTCCAAAGTAAGTAGCTAAAGCACTTGTGTTATGGAAATCAGAGACAACGGTGGTATCACAAACACCCAGACCTGAGACAATATAGAAAAGTTCATTTTCTACATTGACCCAGCCGGGGATCGAACCCGGGACCTCAGAGATGGCGACACCTTGAAAACCGGCGTGCAAACCACTCGACCACGGAGGTCGTCAAATAATTGCAATAGTTTCAAGAGTACGTAGGTACCTAATCGGTTTTAGAAATAAGAGAATTTCTTTTTACTTATCCATAACCTTAGGTCAAACCTGGCAAATGGTAAAGTAACTCTCTCGAGCTATTGATGTTCTAAACAATGACCTGGAAACGATTTGTTGTTGGAGTAGGTCACATGGCTTAACAGTTAACCCTCGCAAAACCCAAATCATAGTCATCGGTAGCTCTGCGTCTACGAATAAAATTGACTGGTCACAGTTACCAGCTATCTCATTTGATGGTAGTTTCTTAAATCCAATAGGATTTAAGAAACTACCAATAACACCGTCAAAAATTTAGGTGTGTTAATTGATAAAAATTTAACATGGGGACCCCAGGTACGAGAAGTCAGTCGCAAAATGTTTGCTGCAGCTGGATCTCTGAAAAGATTGCGCAACTTTTTACCTGTGGCCACTAAAACTGCACTAGCACACTCTCTTCTCCTACCCATCCAGGATTATGCCGACGTCAGCTATCTGGACCTTACTGAGGAGCAGCTGAATAAGCTTGAGCGTCTTCAAAACTTTTGTATAAGGTTCATATTTGGACTACGCAAATATGACCACGTCTCTTATTTTCGAACCAAGCTCAAGTGGTTGCCAATTCGCCTTCGCCGGAATGCGCACATAGTTTCCCTTCTTTACAATATTTTGTTTCACCCCCTTTCACCGCCTTATCTAAAAGAGCGTTTCAATTTCCTTCGTAACACGCATTCTCGAGTTTTGAGATCGTCGGAGAACATGACGTTAGAGATACCCAAGCACTCCACTAAATTTCTTGACAAGTCCTTCTCAGTTCAAGCTGCCCGACTGTGGAATGCATTGCCGGAGAAAATTAAACGTGCGTAAAAACGTAAAATTAAAGTCTTTGGAAAGTTTCAAACGGCTAGTCAAAGAACACTATCTGTCACTATAAATTTGTTACTTTGTCCTATATTTTATCGTTGGTATTTATTTTATGTATATATTATACTTATATATATATACTTATATGTATTGTATAATATACCTATAATATGTATGTATTTTATAATATATATGTATGATGTATATTTGTTTTTCATTTTTAGTACTTAAGAACACCATAAACTACCCATTTCTACCTATTTTCTTTGTCCAGCTCAACTCATGGTTGCCTGGAAGAAATCGCTTTTTAGCGATAAGGCCGCCAATTGTTCTTCTTTTGTTTGTTATTGTAATATGTCCAATTCAATCCTATAACTAACGTTTGACTACTTATCTAGTGTTGGTAAATATTTTTACCGACTTCAAAAGGAGGGGGGTACTCAATTCGACCCGTTTTTTTTTTGTTTTTTGTATGTACACCAATTACGAAGACGGCTGAACCGATTGAAATGATTCAAACGTTATTACTTTAGGCAAACTCCTAAGTTGGTCCCATTTTTTAAAATTTTTTAATCGGTTCAGGGGGCTTACCATCACCTTTTAGAAAACCATCATGTTTTATGAACGTTTTGTTATAAGCTTACAATAAGATTTTTCAAATTCGTACCACGACCTGCACAAAGTAATAATACTTTATTCCTGCCAAAGAACGAATGATATTGCGAAATTGTCTATTCCCTGCTAGCCGTCATAAGGATCTTGACCTGGACTTCCACTTTTAATTTTTTTTCTTATAGTTTTCTAAATTCTCAATACTTTTTCTCTACATTATACCCATCTACAATTACTCCTTTTTGGTAATAAAAATGTGGCTTTACCTGGAAATTAACCTCACTTTAAATTCCAGTGTTGCCATCTTTTCGATATAAAAATAGTCAAATGTCATTAGTATTGGCAAAATATAATGGTTTTTGATAAAAAATATTTAAAAATGCCGCTATTTTTATTTTTCACATTTTTGGGGTAAATCTCAAAAAGTACCCTGAAATTG
Organism: Agriphila straminella; assembly: GCA_950108535.1. Lineage (NCBI taxonomy): Eukaryota > Metazoa > Arthropoda > Insecta > Lepidoptera > Crambidae > Agriphila > Agriphila straminella. The sequence continues at coordinate 267,440 of OX467303.1, read as the reverse complement.
GGTAAATTTTTTTTACAGAGCAAAACAACTTGATATGTTGCATAATTCGTCGATACATGGCAACTTTCTCAAATGTCGTAAACTGCCTCAAAATAGCCTTAAAATATTTGAAAAATGTATAAAATTTACAAAATGGCCGCCACCGCGTCCGCCATATTGATTTTTCGATTGTTCATATTTTTCCTATATTAAGCAGCATATACTGCGTGCAATGACGTTTCGATTTTCTATCTCACTCGCACCCAGCCGCCGCAATAGGACTTGGAAAAAGGGCATCTCGAAAATGGCTTTTTCCTCTGCAGGATTCAGGGTTGCCAGACGTTGTCAACCAATATACCAAAATGTCACTTGTATACAGACTATACACGAACCCTTATACTCGAAATTTCCAAAAAGTTGTTATATCACTTTTTTGTATTTTGGGGTAAATCTCAAAAGTTACCCCGAAATGGGGTAAAAATATTCTACCAATCAATACATTGTACTTATACCTGCAGCCGTTCTATGAACCTCAAATCGCTCCAGTGTTGCCATCTGGAAGAAAATTGACTTAAAAAATGGCGTGTTTTCGTACCTCAAACAAAATGGCCTCTACAACAGGCGCCATCTTGAATTTTTAAAAAGTTTCCCCGATTGGTAAAAATTGAGGGTAATTGTGGTGAAACAGGCAAAATAATATTCTTAAACTAAACAACACTTTATAGCTGTGGCCCCGCGGTTTGCGGTCCAAAAATAGATTTTTTCAAAACTCTCCGGCGCGGCCGCCATTTTGTTTTTTTGTTTTTTTAATATTTTTCTAAAGTTTAAATGTCAAGTTTTACCACTCTTGTAAGTTTGAGCAAAATCGGTTGGAAAACAAAAAAGTTACAAACTTCGCCACAGCCGCCATCTTGTTTTTCCCAAATGTCATAATTTTTCCCCAGTTCGATTGGGGTTTTGCACATTTTCCCCAAACATCACTATACCCTTTTCCACCTCCTTCTGGGAGAACAATCATGTCAATCAGTCAGTGAGTGAGTCGCAGCCCGCGGGCTTCGCTCTGTTGGACTGTAAGTGGTGGACTTTGAAGAGTTGGACTGCAAATTGTCGAATAGCCATATTGCCATCCGATAAATCACATTGCCTTTTGTCTGCAAGTTTCAGGGCGGTGTGGTGATGCGTAGTAAAAATGAATGCTCTATTAATCTTTCTAAAAACTTTGCTGGCTGATATTAAAATCATAGAGAACGAATACAAAACTACTATGTGAAACATCAAATCAAATTAAATCAGGGAGTGCTAATAATCTTCGAAGCGGTTTTGGAGTTTAAGTATTTAAATCATAAAGAAACTAATAAGGAGTTCTGTTTTCGTGGCTTTATATTAATCCATTTCCAAACTGTTTGTAAATTTGTCCAGAATAATCGTTTTGCGAGAATTTCGAGTTTCTGTTCTTGCTTGCACCATTCATGGTGTGACCTAATCGGACTCCTATTAAAGCAACCTGCAGCTCCAGCTTAGGAATCGTTTTATATCCCAGCTACAAAGGCCACATCGTCATCTCTAGTCAGTAAGCGAAAGTGGCATAATGCTTGCTGAGAGGCATCAACGAAAATGTGTAATCTAAATCAAGTCATCTGTAAGAAACCATAGCATCTGGGTACTGACAATAATTTGCAAGTCTCAAGCTTCTGAACACATCAATACCAACCTTTGTTCATCTTCTTAACGATTTGATCATCCCATTTGAACGTAGATCGCCAAACTTCCTGCAGCAATATCTTTTAATTTATCAGGAAGGTGGAGCTCGGTGGCGCAGTGGCTTAGCGCCTGGCCCAGCGATTGCGGAAGTTAAGCAACGTTCGCAAGGGTCTGTCATGGGTTGGTTGACCAAAAATTTGTTATCTCGAGCTCCTCCGTGCTTCGGAAGGCACGTTAAGCCGTTGGTCCCGGCTGCATTTGCAGTCGTTAACACCCACCAATCCGCATTGGGCCCGCGTGGTGGGTTATGCCTCATCCTCCTTACCACCCATAAGGAAGGCCTGTGCCCCAGCAGTGGGGACTGGTATCTATCTTTTCTTTTTCGGAACCTAACCAGGACATCAACTAATGAATTCAACAGATCTGGGCCAGTCAGTAATTCGCTATTCAGAGACACTTCTTGAGTTTCGGCTTTCGCATCAAAAACAAGTCTTAAGTTGTCCAAGTTGATATTTCTAACGGCAAAATGTAGGTAAATGATACCAGACTCGACCAACTGGTGCCTGAGCAGTTTTCTTGGCATAATCTTTTTCCAACATGTTATGCATCTGCTTCGTGTAGTCTACTGCGAAGCTCGGATCAAAATCCATTATCTTCTCAATCAAGCGTAATCTATTTTCGGCGTTTCTCTTGTTGTTGGGTTGGGAAACTTGATGTCATCGTTCCTCCACAGCAAAGCAGACTCCCAGAGCCTTCGATTTTCTTCGACTTAGTATTGTGAATGCAAAGTGCTCGTCATTCTTCTGGAGAATATCTAGATAGCTTAGAATTCCTGATGCCTATGCTAACAAGTCTAAAGTAATTCTCTAATAAGAGGTGAAGTTCATCCTCTTCTTCGGACTGTAGTGACAAGCAAACTTGGGAATAATCTTCCTCGAAATTGACGACGAAACTCCATGCACAATCCAACTAAGTTCAGTGAGAGAGGCAACAGGCTCATCCTTCCTGCCTTCTTTTATTTCTCGGCTTATATTCAAATGACAATAACCTTGGCCTATGAGGAATTGAGGATTGTCTGTCGATCGAGGTGGTCGTACTAAGAAATCATGTTGCCATCAATAGGATGAGTAGCTTTCAAGAATCATAAGCGTATTTTGCGCTTGAAGATCCACTCCCAGCGTTGGTTAACATCTTCTCTATTGAACTTGTTACAGGCAGTAGGTAATCTGATGGCCCGTGTTGTTGCTTGGGTTTTATCTTCGTGTTGTTCGTCAAATCTACCTTATCGGGCGAGATCGGTCGTTTGTATTGTATGTAACTGATTTGAAGGACTTCGGTGGTTGTGGTTTTATGCCATTATCCGATTCCGCAGGCGGAGTGCATTGATTTGTCATTACAGGCGGGATGAAACGATTTGGGCGCCGTTTTATTTCTAGTGAGCGGGGAGTAAGGGTGGGTACCCACTTAGGATCGGGAACTTCCACGTTTTTCACGGATCTTAACCTGGACTTCCATTCTTAATATTTTTTCTAGAGCTTTTTAAATCCAAATACTTTTTTCATACACCTCCTTTTACACCTCCTTCTAGGAAAACAATTATGTCAATCAGTCAGTGAGTGAGTGGTAACTGGTAGTCGAGCTCAAACCAAACAACGCTTCAGAGTTGTAGGCCCGCGGTTCAGGCAGGATCCAAAAACCGATTTTTTTAAAACTCTCCATTTTTTTCTATCATTTTTTTTTTAATTTTAAATGTCAAAACCTACTAATAAAACTGGCTATTTCTATTTTTTACATTTTGAGAAAGTTTCCATAGGACTTGAAAAAGGGCTTCTCGAAAATTTCATTTTCCTCTGCAGGTTTCAGGGTTGCCAGAGGTTGTCAACCAAAATACCATTTCCAAAAAGTGGATATTTCACTTTTTTGCATTTTGGGGTAAATCTCAAAAGTTACCCCGAAATGAGGTAAAAATATTCTACCAATCAATACATTGTGCCTATACCTACAGCCGTTCTATGAACCTCAAAACGCTCCAGTGTTTCCATCTGGAAAAAAATCGACTAAATGCTGGGTTTTATGTAATTCTGTATGGCGGCCATTTTGTTTTTCCGCCATTTTGAATTTTTGTTTTGCGCTTCAAAACCTGCTTAGAGTCCTCTACAACTTTAGTTTGAGCACCATCTACCTATCTAGTACCATTTTGGCGGGCACTACCCCGTCATGAGGATCTTGACATGGTCTTCCACTCTTATTTTTTTTCTGATAGGTTTCTAAATTTTGAATACTTTTTCCAGACATCACTCCTCTACAACTGCTTCTTTTTGGTAATAAAAATGTGGCTTTACCTGGAAATTAACCTTACTTTAAATTCCAGTGTTGCCATCTTTTCGATGTAAAAATAGTCAAATGACATTAGTATTGGCAAAATCTAATGGTTTTTGATAAAAAATATTTAAAAATTCCGCTATTTCCATTTTTCACATTTTTGGGGTAAATCTCGAAAAGTAACCTGAAATTCGTCAATACATGACAACAAGTGGTTTTTAAAATTTTGCATTTTGGGGTAAATCTCAAAAGTTATCCTGAAATGGGGTAAAAATATTCTACCAATCAATACATTGTACCTATACCTACAACCTTTCTATAAACCTCAAAACGTTTCAGTGTTTCCATCTGGAAGAAAATCGACTATATGCTGGGTTTTCTGTAATTCTGTATGGCGGCCATTTTGTTTTTCCGCCATTTTGATATTTTTTTCGCGTTTCAGGATCTGCTTAGAGTCCTCTTCAACTTTAGTTTGAGCACAATCTACCTATGTAGTACCATTTTGGCGGGCAGTACTCCGTCATGAGGATCTTGACCTGGACCTCCACTTTTAATTTTTGTCTAATAGTTGTCTAAATTCTAAATACTTTTTCTCTACACTGTACCCATCTACAAATGCTCCTTTTTAGTATTAAATATGTAAGGTAGGTACCTACTTGAAAAATAATCCTACTTTCAATTTCAGTGTTGCCATCTTTTCGATGTAAAAATAGTCAAATGTCATTAGTATTGGCAAAATCTAATGGTTTCTGATAAAAATTATTTAAAAATGCCGCTATTTCTATTTTTCACATTTTTGGGGTAAATCTCGAAAAGTACCCTGAAAATGGGTAAATTTTTTTACAGGGCGCTACTACTTGATGTGTTGCATAATTCGTCAATACATGGCAACTTTCTCAAGTGTCGTAAACTGCCTCAAAATAGCCTTGAAATATTTTAAAAATGTATAAAATTTTCAAAATGGCCGCCACCGCGTCCGCCATATTGATTTTTCGATTGTTCATATTTTTCCTATATTAAGCAGCATATACTGCGTAAAATGACGTTTCGATTTTTTATCTCACTCGCACCCAGCCGCCGCAATAGGACTTGAAAAAAGGGCATCTCGAAAATGTCTTTTTCCTCTGCAGGTTTCAGGGTTGCCAGACGTTGTCAACCAAAATACCAAAATGTCACTTGTATGCTCGTCGTTCTTCTGGAGAATATCTAGGTAGCTTAGAATTATTGATGCCTATGCTATCAAGTCTACATTAATTCTCTTATATGAGGTGAAGTTCATCCTCTTCTTCGGACTGAAGTGACAAGCAAACTCGGGCATAATCTTCCTCGAAATTGACGATGAAACTCCATGCAGAATCCAACTAAGTTCAGTGAGAGAGACGACAAGCTCGTCCTTCCTGCCTTCTTTTATATCTTTTCGGACGAGATCGGTCGTTTGTATGTAACTGATTTGAAGGACTTCGGTGGTTGTGGTTCTATGCCGCCTATCCGATCCCGCAAGCGGAGCGCATTGATTTGTCATTACAGGCGGGATGAAACGATTTGGGCGCCGTTTTATTTCTAGCAAGCGGGGCGTAAGGGTGGGTAGGGTACCCACTTAGGATCGGGAATCTCCACGTTTTTCACGGTTCTTAACCTGGACTTCTATTTTAATATTTGTTTTCTGGAGTTTTCTAAATCCAAATACTATTTTTAAACATTATACACCTCCTACTGGGAGAACAATTATGTCAATCAGTCAGTGAGTGAGTGGTAACTGGTAATCGAGCTATAAATGCTGGGTTTTCTGTAAATTTGTTAACTTGTCACAGGCAGTAATCTAATGGCCCATGTTATCACAGAAAACGCACCTAGCTTTATGCTTGGGTTCCTTCGTGCTGTTTGTCAAAACTACCTAATCGGGCATCTTCTCCTCCGAGTTGATCACCACGATCGGTCGTTTGTATGTTACTGATTTAGAGGACTTCGGTGGTGGTGGTTCTATGCCGCCCTTCCAAGTCCGCAAGCGGAGCTCATTGATTCATTATTGCAGGCGGGATGGAACGATCCGTTTTATTTTAACAAGAGGGGTCTAACGATTTAGCGTTTATTTTTCTGCGGGTGGCTTCGTGGTTTTCAGTTTGTATCGTGGCCATTTTGTTTTTCCACTATTTTTAATATTTTAGAATCTTCTACAGCACACGGTGAACCCTTCATCAAGCAGAGCACACGACGTGTTAAAGTTGCCTTCAGGCCCCTGGACGGTTGCGGGAAGCACTTTCAAAATGACTCGTTTGGAACTTGCCGACCAGATGTTTGCGGTAGTCGCGGTAGTCTCTGGGTCTTTCTTCTATTCGGTCTCCGTCTCCATTCAGACATCACGGTGAAGTAACTTATAGTGACTACCTCTGCAAGTTGAGCACCCCGACCTTCGACTTGCATCTATCTCGATAATGAGTAGCTTTCAAGCATCATTAACGTATTTTCCGCTTGCAGATCCACTCCCAGCGTTGGTTAACGTCTTCTCTTTTGAACTTGTCACAGGCAGAAGGTAATCTGATGGCCCGTGTCATCACAAAAACGCACTTAGCTTGTTGCTTGGGTTTTATCTTCGTGTTGTTCGTCAAATCCTTCGTCAAAACCTTATCGGGCGAAATCGGTCGTTTGTATGTAACTGATTTGAAGGACTTCGGAGGTTGTGGTTCTATGCCACCTATCCGATCCCGCAAGCGGAGCGCATTGATTTGTCATTACAGGCGGGATGAAACAATTTGGGCGCCCTTTTATTTTTAGCAAGCGGGGTGTAAGGGTTGGTACCCACTTAGGATCGGGAACCTTCACGTTTTTCACGGATCTTAACCTGGACTTTAATTTTTAATATTTTTTCTGGAGTTTTTTAAATCCAAATACTTTTTTCATACATAATACCCCTCTTTTCCACCTCCTTCTGCGAAAACAATTATGTCAATCAGTCAGTGAGTGAGTGGTACCTGGTAACCGAGCTATAATTAATGCTGGGTTTTCTGTAATTTTGTAAACCTGCCACAGGCAGTAATCTAATAGCCCGTGTTATCACATAAAGCGCACCTAGCTTTATGCTTGGGTTCCTTCGTGCTGTTCCTCAAAACTACCTAATCGGGCATCTGTCGTTTGTATGTAACTGATTTAGAGGACTTCGGTGGTGGTGGTTCTATGCCGCCTTTCCGAGTCCGCAAGCGGAGCTCATTGATTCGTTATTGCAGGCGGGATGAAAGGATCCGTTTTATTTTTAGCAATAGGGTCTTACGATTTAGCGTTTATTTTCCTGCGGGTTTTCAGTAATTTTGTATGGCGGCCATTTTGGTTTTCCGCCATTTTGAAAGTTTTTTCCTTCCATTAGGATCTGCTTAGAGTACTCTACAACTTTAGTTTGAGCACCATCTACCTATGTAGAACCATTTTGGCGGGCACTACCCCGTCATGAGGATCTTGACCTGGACTTCAATTTTTTTTTCTGATAGGTTTCTAAATTGTAAATACATTTTCCATACATTGTACCCATCTACAAATGCTCCTTTTTAGTATTAAAAATGTAAGGTACTTGAAAAATAAACCTACTTTCAATTTCAGTGTTGCCATCTTTTCGATATAAAATAGTCAAATGTCATTAGTATTAGCAAAATCTAATGGTTTTTAATGAAAAAGATTAAAAAATGCCGCTATTTCTATTTTTCACATTTTTGGGGTAAATCTCAAAAATTCCCTGAAAATGGGTAATTTTTTTTACAGGGCACTACTACTTGATATGTTGCATAATTCGTCAATACATGCAGGCAACAAGTGGTTATTTTTTTTTTTGCATTTTGGGGTAAATCTCAAAAGTTACCCTGAAATGGGGTAAAAATATTCTACCAAAATCAAAAATCAAAATCAAAAGATCATTTATTCAGTCTAGGCTGTTACAAGCACTTGTGAATGTCAAAGAAGCTACGCCATCGGTTCGCAAACCCTGAGCGGGAGACCTTGTAACGAGAAGAACCGGCAAGAAACTCGTCAAGGGCTGCTTTTTTCTCCCTGTATATTTCATACAGAGTCGTCAACATTGAAAAATGAGCTCCACATTTAAAGTGAGGTCATTTTCCATCACAATAATTAACAAAAGTTTGTACACAATGGGTAGGTAGGTTGAAATTAAATACCTACTACATATCAGATAGTCAATTGTGAGAGTAAATAACTTTCAACTAGTTGAGAAATCAGTAATCACTATGTCTGCTACTCGAAAGTGCACCTAAGTAGGCAAAATTTACCAAAAAATACTTGATACAACACATAAAAATTAACAAAAAAAAAAAAAAACGCAATTCTTACAATTCAATATGCGTTAAGATAGGTACTCAGAAGCAGACCCATTCCCACTGGCAGCACCCGTTCACGAGCATGACGCGTGGACCAGCCATCGCTTCGCTCAACCATATTTGAGGGAACGTAACGACCCGCCCCACACGACACCACCGCAGAAATGATTAAAGAGAGCATGACATACTTAGGCTACCCATCCTAAGGCACTGAATTGAAAACTAATATCCAAAAGCTTTCATAGGCCTTTACTTACAAAAACTACTGACTATAGAAAGCAAATGATTGCAATAAAAAAAAGAGAAATCAAAACAAGGTTTACTTGCCTATTAGTTTTATGTTTTGAGTAAGAAGTGCCATACATATTGATAACATCAAACAGAGAAAAAAAATATATATAATACCAATCAATACATTGTACTTATACCTACAACCGTTTTATGAACCTCAAAACGCTCCAGTGTTTCCATCTGGAAGAAAATCGACTATATGCTGGGTTTTCTGTAATTCTGTATGGCGGCCATTTTGTTTTTCCGCCATTTTGAATTTTTTTTTCGCGCTTCAGGATCTGTTTAGAATCCTCTACAACTTTAGTTTGAGCACCATCTACCTATGTAGTACCATTTTGGCGGGCAGTACTCCGTCATGAGGATCTTGACCTGGACTTCCACTTTTATTTTTTTTTCTTATAGTTTTCTAAATTCTCAATACTTTTTTTTACATTGTACCCATCTAAAATTACTCCTTTTTGGTAATAAAAATGTGGCTTTACCTGGAAATTACCTCACTTTGAATTCCAGTGTTGCCATCTTTTCGATATAAAAATAGTCAAATGTCATTAGTATTGGCAAAATCTAATAGTTTTTGTTAAAAACCATTTAAAAATGCCGCTATTTCTATTTTTCGCATTTTTAGGGTAAATCTCAAAAAGTACCCTGAAAATGGGTAAATTTTTTTTATAGGGCACTACAACTTGATGTGTTGCATATTTCGTCAATACATGGCAACTTTCTCAAGTGTCGTAAACTGCCTCAAAATAGCCTTAAAATATTTAAAAAATGTATAAAATTTACAAAATTTGATACAATAGATCATAAAATCTTGCTACAAAAATTAGAACATTACGGGATAAGAGAAACAAACTTAAGGTTATTTGAATCATACTTAACAAATCGCAAACAATTTATTGAAATTAAAGAAATAGTTCATGATGAGGAAAACATATGTAAATCAGGGTTAACAATAATAAAAAGAGGCGTTCCGCAGGGTTCAATATTGGGACCTATTTTATTCCTTATATTTTTAAATGATTTAGCAGATTACATGAGAGGAAAACAACCGGATGTTAAATTAACTATTTATGCAGATGACACTAATGCTGTTATATCCGCGAATAATATAGAGGAACTGAATATAAAAATAAAAAATACGTTTCATCACTTTGAAAATTGGTTTGCTAACAATAATCTTATATTAAATACAAATAAAACATCTGCTCTGCTATTCAGGACTAACGCAAAAGACAAAGATTCTTTAGATTCTATAGTAAATGAGTTAGGTATAGATTCTATGGAAAGAGTTAAATTCTTGGGTATCCATATTGACAGAGACTTAAATTGGAAAAAGGAATTAGAGGTTTTAGAGTCCAGCATAAGCTCAGCATGTTATGCTATAAGAACCTTAAGAGATGAAATAACTTTAGATCAACTCAAATTTGTTTATTTTGCACTTGTTGAGTCTAAACTCCGTTACAGTATTATGTTCTGGGGTAATAGCTATAAATATAATATTTCAGCAGCATTTGTATTACTGTAGTGTGTGTACTAACGTATATGCACACACGCATCTCTCCTCATATAAAAGCACAGTAGTGCACAATAAATGAGTCATTAATCGCAGTCAGATCTTTCATTTCAACGTCTCCTGGTCACCTCCTCGCATGGCGACCCTGCCAGTGCTGCCTGTCGGCGGCGCTGTGCAGCCGGTTTAGCATAAAGTGAATATTTTAAATAAAAACAATTTGGACTATAAAAACAAAAGCAAAGTGAAGTGGGTGCAAAAAAAAACATGAACTGAAATAAATAACAATAAACATAAAATTATATATATAATAATAACATAATAAGAACTATTATCAAAATAAATTCTTCAAATGCCCAGTTTTTATGAACAATCATTAAAATGAAGTTTAAATAATCAACAATTTGAACTAAAGTGATCGTTGTCGCGTACTTTGTTGCTGCTGTGATGCTGATGTGGAGATGAAAAGCAGGGTGCCGGGAGACGATGGTGTCGGAAGTGGACGCTGCCGGCCGATGATGGAGTCATGAGAGGGAAAGTTGGAACCGAATTTACCATCGAAGAGTGGCCAAGCAGTGGGCAACGGAACTTCAAAATATGAATCAACGTTCACTTCAAAGACTTTTTACGGTTTGATTTGTAATCTTTAGTGAAATTTAATTTTTAGCTCCGTTTAAAGGAAATTATTAGAAGTATTAAAATTGTAGATGATGATTGATTATAGCTTAATTATTTTTGAGTTTTTGAAATAATAATTTTATTTAGATACCTATTATGTTTTTCAATGAATTGAAAGTAGGAAGTACTTAAATAAATTAGTTAGATACGTTTGAAGAATTTATTTAAAGATTTTATTGACTATTTTAGTTGAATTAGTATGATTAACGTCGTGAATTATTTTAGTTAATGTTCCGCTTTTATTAAAAATGTTTAACCATAGATTTAGATGGTATAAAAATTGGTAGATGTAACGTTTATGGGAAAAAATTTTTTTTTTTTTTAACTTGTGTTTACTACTGTAATACGTAAGTTTTGTTTTAGGCATACGATTACACATAAAAAGTAAAATTATTGAATATTGTTTGTGGTGATGGATTATTTATGTCTGGTTTTTATTTCACAGCTAGTTTTCCAGAGAATCAGCGTGGTTGATAAAGGTAACTCTAAGGTTTCACTAATGAAGTTTTGATTATTTAAATTGAGATTTAATTTTGGTATGAATAGGGATTATTTTATTCCTTTTTCGAGGTTTTGTAGTTTAATTTTGCCATGGGTTTTATTCAAAATCATAACCTTAAGTAATTTTGTAAATTACCTTTTCTCAAATACATTTTAATAATTACATTATCGATGTCAATTATTTTAATTTGCATAAAAGTTTGGATTTCGTAATGCGTTATGAATAGGTGAACGACATCGTAATTGCTGACATAGCGACACGTGTGATATTGTAACAGCGAACTAAAGGTATCATTTTTGTTGAGCCAAAAGAATTGAGTTTTTTTTTCTATCGTAAATTAAGTAAGTAAAGAATGTATAAATAACGTTTTACATTAAAATTAATAACGGCATGAATAGTAGTTTTTTTTTTCTTTTACATGACTACGATAACAATTTTTATTTAGGTAATAAATAATCGTATTTTATCTATAAATAAATTCTTGATAGGTACATAATTATTGCTTTTCATTACTTCTATATAATATTATTATCCGTCTATGAGATTCAATATAATATTTTTCATTAAGACTATGACGTACTTACCTAAGTACCTTTAATTATTCTTCAATGGATTTGGACATTTCAAAACATTGTAGGTAAGTATTTGACTTGTTAATTTTTTTTAAACTCCAAGTACTTTTATAAAATCGTAAACTAATTAGGAAATTAGCTATCTTATAGAAACTATCTTTTGTCTTCAGTTTAGAACATTTTTTTGATAGTCATGTATATCATTAATTTATGTAGGTATATGTACAAGTAACTTATTACTATATTCTATCTTATGAAATAACTATGTGGATAGGGAAATTCGAAAGTCCATTTTAGTTTCGAAGTTTGCTTGACCAATTTTATTTACTAGTTTCATTTCTTATTATTATTTATTTATGATTGTGACATTGACAAAACAAAAATTAGGTTTCATTACTTTACATTAGTACTTTACATACAATCATAATGTCAGATAATATTTCCGCTTTAATTTTTACGAATAACATAAGTACCTTATTATATTTTATTTATGTATTGTATAATGCTGTAACGTATAGTAAGTAAATAAACGCTCGATATAAATTTAAATTTATTTATCTTTGTAGAGAAATCGTCTTCTTTTATATTTTGAGAATTAATGATCGAAAATAATGGTTAGATACATTTTGATCATACTTTTTGAAAAGATACCCAAGTAGGTATTGTGATTCTAAATATTAGCTGCTTTCTAAAGATTATCACACAAAAGAGTTAATAAAGTAAAAGTATTAATTTCATTTTTGTCCTCAGTACAAGTTTAGTAAATACGTAATTCAATTTATCGGTACCTAGTAAATTACCAGTGACAAATTTTCTAAGTAGAAGAAGTGATACAATCATATTGTTTTGATAAACTTAACGAACAAGGTATTGGAATGTAAAGTGTTGTATTTCGATATCGGTAGATTACAAAGAGGTAGCGCAGCTGCATATGCAAGTTGATATTTAGTTTAGGTGAAGTAGTAATATTAATCTTGTCGCAAAATATCACACGAGTTTGCTAGTTAAGCTGTAATTTAAATCATTGTTATAACATTGGAAAAGATAACGCGAGTATTAACTTCAATGGGAAAGAAAATTTTATGGAACTTACTTATACATTTCGGATGTGACACTTTCTCTTGAGATAATAATGATTGTTATAGTATGTTTGTGAAAATTATAGTAAAGATTTGAAAGTAAAAAAGTTACGAGGAACAGTTTGAAAGCTTATAGTGTATGACTAAGAATAAAGGAAAGGTATAGGTTTTATAAGTATAAAGAATATTGTAGGAAAGTTAATGTAGCTGTATTAAAAATCTTTTTGTAGCTTTTTAGTTTGCAATTAGGTACAGCAAGGGTTAGGTATAGGTAATGTGATGTGTTTTTTTATGTAGGATTTGGAATGATGATAAGGATTTATTTATAGAAGTTAGGGAATATACGGTTTATAAGGTTTCACATGCGATTGGACTGATCACCCAAAAGCGATGAATCTCTTATTTACCTTATATTCAATTTAGGATTGCTAGTTTATTTGATAGGTTTTGGAATGAAATGGTCAAGATATAAAGCTCGATTATACGGTACACATTTAAGGAGAGGTACTATAGGGATCAGGTCCTTCAGTTGCATCAAGGTGTGAACGAGATTCCCCTTTGAATCCTGTTTGGAGACCAAATTAGTATGTGTCTTAATTCATGACCCTATTAATAATGGTACATACGTGGGGTGTCAGATCCTTCCATTCGATCATGGTGCGAACGAGATTTCCTCTGTGAGATAAGTTGGAGTCAAAGATACTTAAAACTGCCCCATTAATGATTAGGCTTTGCGCAAAGCCCAAATGGCAGTTGTCCATTTTTATATAATGTGAAATGATAATGAAGTCGACTATAAATAAATATGATAAAGTATGTACCAAAAATGATGAGTTAAATAAAAATGAAAGTACGCCGGCGCCGGGCGAATTATGATATATGAGTACCTAGTAGGTGATGTGAAATGTGTATAGTGTACCGATAGTGTTATTATGAAAATGAAGTTTATAACGAGCAAGAGTAGGATTAAAGTGAAGTAAATATATGGGAATATTGTTATCGACACAGGATAATTTATATAGCAATATTGAGAGATAGGAATATTTCAAAATAGGAGGCTATGTGATAAAATAAACAAGAAATGTTTGAGGATATTTATATTAAGTAGGAAGGTTTTATAATTTGATTAGAAAGTTTGAAATAAGGAATATTTTTGTTTGTAAATGTGATGGTAAGAAAGATGAAAGTTTAAATTTTTTAGGGAACAATTAAAATAACGAATGTTTAATAAAAGTTTAATTTAAGTAGGTATGATGTCAGTGAAAGGTTACTTGAAATAAGTAGAAGCTTCAAAGAGGAATAGGTAAACTAAAGTAACGTGATTTTAAAGCTTGATATTTCATTTTGTTACCTTTATCAACTGTTGAATATAAAGAAAAGAAGGATTTTTTTGTAGTAATCATATAAAGTTATGTAGTATAGTATGTGCAATCTATGACCATATTAATTAGAATTAAACATTATATTAATATTTATTAGGTATTGTGTAACAGATAAAACACTTTGTTTTAAAATGTATTAGATATAATAATATGATATGATAATTATGAAGTCGATTCGATGTCAAATTAATTTTATATGAATGAAAAAGTATGTAAGGTTATTAATTAACAACATAAAGTATTTTAAGCTTTTATATTATTTTAAGTTAAGTCATCTAAACTTGTGAATGCACCCATATTTTCATTAGAAACCGATTATTTGTGATATGTTATTTTATACTTCATTGGCGATAATTCTGAGTAGAATTTATAAAAAAAAAAAAACAACAATGAAAGTAGATATGTTTTGATGATCAATTAGTAATAAATCTTTCCAGTAAATTTTAGATTATCATATTTTTTTAAATTTCATATTCATAATTTAGCTGTAAGTACATACGTAGTAACAAAATTTATCGTTTTAATTTTCTGTGTTATTTTATAAAAACAAAAAGTGATAAAAATGCAGATGTTTTAAACAGGTTATTTAAACAATATAGGTAGGTAGATTTCTTTTTCGTAAAAACTTTCTTTGTTCAAATGTATTTTTCAGTAACACTTTTGCTCTGTAAAATTCGATATTCATTTTGTATAATTATATCATTTCCATGACAGTCATCTAAATTTGGTTTTGCTAAAAATATTAAATAATTAACATTTAATTATAGTTCATCTATCATCTTTGTTTTTTTTTGTGTGTGTAAGTATTTTTTCTAACATTATTAGTAGGAATTTGGTAAAAAATATTTTTTTCTGTCTTTTAGTCAAAATATTGATAAAAAAAATGTAATCTTTTGATTTTTTTTTTATTTAGGGGGGAGGTGTAGTGTGTGTACTAACGTATATGCACACACGCATCTCTCCTCATATAAAAGCACAGTAGTGCACAATAAATGAGTCATTAATCGCAGTCAGATCTTTCATTTCAACGTCTCCTGGTCACCTCCTTGCATTACAAAAGCGAGCTATCCGCACTATGAAACGTATTCCTCAGATAGTGTCATGTAAACCACATTTCGAAACTTTAGGTATATTAACTGTCCCGTCTTTATATATTTTTACCTTATTAACATTTGTAGTGAAAAATTTGCACAAATTTGAGTCAAATGATGATAGAATACGGAGAGAACTCACACGCCGAAAACACTTGCAAATTGCTGTAGTACCTACGTTAAATATTGTCAGTCACTGCGTAAGATACCAAGCAATTAAGTTTTATAATGCCCTGCCAGTGGAGTTGAAAACTATTTATAATGTTAACAAATTTAAAGACAATCTTAAGTCTTACTTATTGAAAAAATGTTACTATTCCACTGATGATTATTTAAATGATAGAAATAATCACTTGTTTCTATCATTTAAATAATCATCAGATCAATTGAATTTGTTGTTTTTGTTTCATGTTTTATTTTATTTATAACTTGTATTAATTAATTTCCGATACAATGTATATTGTTTGTGGAATAAATTACTTACTTACTTACTTAAAAAAAAAAAAGCCATCACTACGGCTTATTTGCTATCTACACTTGACACTGGCAAAAATTACTTCCAAGAGGAAAGTAGATTGCCAAAACACAATAATAAGAAGAGAACAACGGCCAAGAATCCCAAGAATGCGACAATTAAAAAAAACTGTGTAAGCGCGCTTGTGTTTGAACTTTGTAAATTATTAAAATTTTATATTTTAAACTTGAATGTCGGACTTAAAGTACTTAAGTAAATACAGATTTCCTTTTATTACCTTTAAACGCGCAGTGTTAGTATTATTTCATGTCTTTCAGTAAAAAAAGTAGTCCCGTGTCCGTACGACAATAAGAACTTCTGTGGGAGTTTCTAAATTCCAATAGGATATTGCTTCGGCCTATAATAGGTCGTTGCAGGCTAAAGAATACTCGCACAGAAAATAGAACGAAATTACAGCAACCCTTAATGCCATAGGTGATGGGGTTCACAAGGATTTGTTATCAAATATAAATGAAACATGAATGAATGAATGAATGAATGAATGATATATTTATTTGCATTAATTTTGAGTACAAGATTTGGTGTTCTTAAGTAATAGAGTCCGTCAAAATCTACTTATGTCCATGTCCATCAGCCATTTTTGATATCCCCACTGCTGGGGCACAGGCCTTTCTTATAGGTGGTAAGGAGGACGGGCCATAACCCACCACGCGGGCCCAATGCGGATTGGTGGGTGCTAACGACTGCAAATGCAGCCGGGACCAATGGCTTAACGTGCATTCCGATGCACGGAGGAGCTCGAGATAATACATTAACACCCATGTCACCCATCCTTTGACCGACCCTTGCGAACGTTGCTTTACTTCCGCAATCGCTGGGCCAGGCGCTAAACCACCGCCACCGAGCTCCGATAAATGAAACATACCAACTAATATTACATTCACAATGAAGAACAATATGTATAAAAGTTTCACTTACTGTTTATGTGACGCAATCTCCAATTTCTAAATAAAATAATTTAATAGTAGATTGTTATACAAGACGCTAAAATGACCCATTGCATACGAGGTAGTTTTATTCCCGAGCTTTAGCGAGGGAATAAATAGAAACCGAGTTACAATGGGTTTTAGCGTCGTGTGTTACACTATACTTTTCACTACGATTGCGAGAAAATAAAATACAATATTAGGTAAATAGTTTATACCTACTTCCGTAAACAAATCCACTCGTTTTTTAACCGACTTCATCAAAAGGAGGAGGTTCTCAATTCGATTATATGGTTTTTTTTTTTTTTAATCGTTGTTCGCTCGTATCTTCGACATTTATAGACCGATTTAGATAATTCTTTTTTTGTTCGATTGAGTTTTCTTGCGAGATGGTCCCATTAATTTTTTTTTCAAATCGGTTTAGTAGTTTACAAGTAATGCGAGGAAATAAAAAACTTTTCAATTGAAACTTAATTAAATTTAATTAATATTAAAAATGAGATTTATCATAGACAAATCCTCTGAGTAATCTTGAATTACGTGCAGCGCCATCTACTGCCGAGAAGCAAAAACCCATCTCATTTCGCTTCTCGGCGGTAGATGGCGCTGTACATAATTCAAGATTACTTAAGAGGATTTGTCTCTGATAAATCTGGTACAATACAATGTAATATTTATTTATTCTTATAGTAATATACTCTGTGCGCACCATTTTTTTATTGTATCGTTATTATAGTACCTATTAAATAATTTTACCTTTATAATATTAACTGTCTTGTCGTTGGCTTGCGTGCCAGAAAAAAGGAACTAAAGTTATGGCTGTATGGTGCAAATGTGCCTTTACTTTTTTTGTTTTTGTGAACAGCTAAAACAAAAAAAAGAAGTTGCCGCAGACCACCCAGATCATCTTCGCACTGTACCTACTTCCCGCACTGGTGCTGGTGCGGGAAGTAAGTATTGAAATTCATTCCTGGCCTGAATTTTAAATTTAGAATGTGATGAACCAGACCCCCTCGGAAATGTGGAACGCCCCGCATTCCTTTTTCAAATGGAATGATAAGATTTCAGAGCATAAGTGAGAAAAAAATATTAAAGAAGTAGATTTTGTTAGGTTTTGTAGCAAGCATACCTAGTTTAGTTAGGACTAAGGAATAGGGTGTTTAGGAATATCTTATTACTGAATTAGTGATTAATTACATTCTCTTTGATATCGATAAAATATTATTTAGAAAATTGGTAGCTTCTTGTATTGGTGTTCGGATTGAACCTTATGCGTCTGAGTTTGATGGTCTACGCCAGGGATGCACAGACTGCGGCCCGCGGGCCACATGTGGCCCGTCGGCAATATGCTAGTGGCCCGCCAGCAAAAATATTCCCTCGTTCATATGAAAAAAAATCTTTTTTTTGGCTTTTTTATGTTTTTATGTTGTGCTGGTGGCCCGCCATTAGTTTATCATTTGCCCAAGTGGCCCATGGTCTCCATAAGTCTGTGCATCCCTGGTCTACGCGGTAAAGGCAAGTTTTTGAGGGGGTGCGGCAGACGAAGCGGTGTGCGAGTGCAGCGGCGCCCCTCCCGCGCCGCACCTCACCTGCGAGTGCAGCGGTGTAGACTGGGCCGCATTTAGAAAATTTTTGTTTGATTTTAAATTATTTGCTGTTATGAATAAATGTCATGTTCTCTGATCAGTCCAGGGTGAACAAAACTTTGAATTATATTTTGAGATATTACATAATAAGAACCTATACTTTTTATCACGTAAACGAGCTTTGAGAGTTATAAAAATTAGTTTGTTTGTTTAGTTTTGTTTTTCTATACAAAATTTGAACACCAGTTTCACCCCTTATCAATCACCAATCATGTCCACCGTGTTGGACTTCAAAATAAATGTTATTTTTGCAATCGTCATCCCAGAAAGAAACCAATAACGACATCCATATCTATTTAAAGGTTTTTTTACCCCTTTTCATTCATTTCATGCGTTAGATTTCCATCCATAAGCATAAATTATAAATTTAGCGATATTTACTTCGAAAATGAAGGATTTTCTACAATACATAACTTCATCCGCCTTTTGACCCCTTTGGGGGTAGAATTTTAAAAAACGCTGAGACCCGTATTTATTAATTTTCAATCGTCAGCCTAAACAGAAAATTTGAAGATCCTAGCTTAAAAGCTGAGGGACTTTCATACAAACTTTCATCCCTTCTTTCATCTCCTTAGGGATGGAAGTTTCAAAAATCCTTCCTTAGTGGATGGCTACACTGTATAAGGTATCTGTGTGCAAAATTTTAAGTCTCTAGGTCAAGCGGTTTGGGCTGTGCGTTGATAGATCAGTCAGTCAGTCATTCAGTTTACGATTTTATATATTAAGAAGATAAGATAGTAGGGTGAATATGCCTAATATACCAGCCCCCCCAAGGATTTTTCAACTTTGAATCTCTGTTGTTGCCACAATTGCGGTCTTAAAAATATTGTTGACACAGTTTTAGGTAGGTTGATTAGTCTTTATTACGAAAGTAGTAGTTAGTATTACGAAATTTTGTGGGAAAAAAAAAAATATTAAAAACACGACTGTATGACAAAAACGAACTAAAAAGTTAAATAATAAGAGTGTCATTGCAGTCGGGGGACCGTTTCATGGAACAATTTTTGATCATAGAGGTCCCCCGACTGCAATGACACTCTTGTTTTTTAACTTTTTAGTTCGTTTTTGTCAGGCAGTTGTGTTTTTAATATTTTTTAATTTATTTATTTTTATTTCACAGATTTTAGTGACAAATTATATATTAAGATAAATATTTTAATAGAAAATACTAGAAAAAATCGACTCACCCGTCTGAACTTTTCTATTAAAATATTTATCTTAATATAAAAATAGCATTGTGAAATGTGAATGCCTAAAATCTAAAAATTCCAATTCCAAAACGCTGACTTGCATTTTGTGAGTATGTACACAGGGTAATATGCCTAGTTAGCCGGCCGCCTCCAATTATCCGGCCCCCCAACAGTTTTTCGAATAAAATAAGAAATTCGTGGCAATTTCTTAACAATTTGGATATTTTCCTGGCAACACTGTTATCGATATATCGAATGGTATGGGCGCCACTAGCGAAACGTTACGTAATATTTTATAATTTGTGTTTACGTTGAAGCCCGCATCCGGGTCGATTTCGCAAGTGGAGATAAAAAAAAATAGTGGAGAGCTCTTGCCAAATAGTCAATATTGTCCTTCAGGGCATCGTTAAAAGGTAAATATTTAGTTTGTTCTCAAGGTATGTTGTTATTTATTACTGTTTTAATGTTAAATATGGCTTAACCCTTCAGCGCCATCCGCCATTTTGTTAAAAAACAAAAAAAACGCTCCCCACCAACTGGCAAGAAAGAAATAAAATGGCGTCTTTCACAAAAAACCCGATAATTTCGTAATCAGGCTATAATTTATCATTTTGTAAAGATAGTTTTATTTATGAATACTTTTCTCATTTCTAGATACCAAAATCATAGTCATTTACATAGAGAAAAAACCGATTACTCTCCGGCTCTTAGTCTCCGGCGACCGCTTGGGCTTTGACAGAACGGCAATATAGCGATTATGTCAGGTCGCCGGCGACCGTACTGGCACTTAGAGGTTAATAAGCAGATATTTAGTAATATCAAGGGGCCGCCTTACTAGACAACGAAACCACATGTTTCCAGTATATCGGCCGGGGCCGGGCATATTAATTGTTTGTCTCTTGTTATTACAACAAACAACAAATATCTACAATCAAACAAATCTCTATTTTTTTTACTCTGATTCACAGATTACTAATTTCTCTGATTAATCTGAATCTGACATCTGACTCTGACTTCTGTCAAAAACTTAGGCCGCGTTCCGAACATAGACTTAGAAAAATTTTCGCTACGCTCAAGTAGACGGACTATGGTGCGAGTGAGAAACCGATTCTTACGGCTTATGCGATGTGTGAGAAAGAGTTAAAAACAAAATGACAGCAGCGGGTCTACCGGCTAAAAATAATGAAGTTAATGTTAACTGTAATTTGACAGATGGATATGATACATTGCTTCTTTTCTTTGGTAAGTTTTTATTTGTGCCAATACGAAGTAGCAATGTATCACATACTTACAGTTAACATTAACTTCATTGTTTTTAGCCGGTAGACCCGCTGAACCTGGCTTGACTTCATTTATCGTCTTTTATCATCTTGTCAAAAAGCGTCCACTTAATTATTTTGTGATTTTGATCGCGATCGGGTCGATTTGGCTCTTAGAACTATTTAAATCAATAATGGTATCGTGTTCTGTATTGAATTGTAATGTTACTTACGACAATATCCCAAATAAACACTCATTTCAGAGGTAAATATGATTGTACAATTACCATTTTCATATTGCTTATTTTAGTTGAAAATATTCCCAAACACACTAAGTGATACACTAATATCATGCTATTAACCGTCTATTTTCTAAATAAAAGCTGATTTCTAAACATTATGTGTTAGATAAAAAGATATTATGTCCGTGAACTTGAGAAAATACGACGTTGAGATTGATCAAAAATTATCGATATCGATACTCATGTCGATGATTTCCAATATAACTTTGTTTGTCTTTGTGAACACTGATAGTTTTATTTAAAGCTGCTTTTAACTCTAAAACCGTACTCTGGGGTACAAATGAAAAAAAAAAAAACATTTGCTATAAGACGCTTTCTTCTGCTCGTGGGTGTATTTACGAGTGGCAGCGAGACGCGTGGATACCCCCGCTGGTTGTCAGTTTTGTTTAAGAGTAGACGTGGTACACCAGCACCCCAGGGTACCATTAATTTAATTTTAATATGGGTACGGTTCTTCTAGGGTTAACCGATAGTTTTCAAATAGAAAATTATACTTACTTAAGTACCAATTTAACAATATTTCCAGATTTCCTGTAAATCCATAGTGATTAACTAAGTTAAACTGGATAACAATAATTAGGCTGGGAGCCTCAAAGGAGACCTTATGAAATTATTTAAATAAAATTGTTCTCTTCAGAGGATAATAATGACACCTAAATGTTTCATTGAAGTTATACTACTACTTTATTACAATGATTAAATCTTGTTTGTGTTTTATTTATCAGAGCTATACATTATGGCATGGACGAATTTATCGTCCATGATTATGGTTATCGACAACCCAAAATGGACTTGAGCGCATCTCTAAAATTCACGCACACGTTTAAAAATTTACAAACACTAGCTCATGTCACTTTTGGTGTCGCCGCCAAGCGAACTCTGTCCGTCTATTCGAGTGGAATATTAAGTTTATGGTTCCGAACCACGCTGTGAGCGGTTTTCTGACAGCAGTGAGTTTTAGTATAATTTTATGTCGATAGATGGCGCTACTTCAACAAGGTAGATTTTTTTAAATATTATTTCCCACTAATGGACATATATTGGTCATAGAAAAGTTCTTCGTAACACGCCAACGGACAACCAACGCACAACGCAACAAACCACATACTCAACAAACGTATAATGAAAAAGTAATTACATTTCATATGTTTCATAAAAGTTACCTACTTAGTTCAACGACATCTAGTTCTTTTTATGTACTACTTTTTTTTTCTTAAACTGCCTTTCGAAAATACCTACTTCACTTAATGGATAAATACGCTAACAAAGGGCTTACCATCAGCAAATAAGAAACCGATCAGGGGCCTTACTATGAGCTCTTATAGCAGGACTTATATTGAACGGCATTACTTTTTCGTACCATGACCTCAACGGTTAGTATGAAAGCAGGCCTTAAGCAGTCTTTTTTACGGCCTGCTTTTGAACTGAATGGTTTCTTATTTGCTGATGGTAAGCCCCCAGGGCTTATATTTAAACTGCCTTACTTTTTCGTACTATGACCTCAACGGTTAGTATGAAAGCAGGCCATAAGCAGTCCTGTTTAAGGCCTGCTTTTGAACCGAACGGTTTCTTATTTGCTGATGGTAAGCCCCCAGTAGCCTTACTATCAAATCAAATCAAATCAAAAAAACATTTATTCAGTCTAGGCTGTTACAAGCACTTGTTAATGTCAAAGAAGCTACGCCATCGGTTCGCAAACCCTGAGCGACCCTATGAGCTCTATAGCAGGGCTTATATTGAACTGCCTTACTTTTTCGTACTATGACCTCAACGGTTAGTATGAAAGCAGGCCTTAAGCAGTCCTGTTTTTAAGACCTGCTTTTGAACTGAACGGTATCTTATTTGCTGATGGTAAGCCCCCTGATCTGATGATGGATCCGGAAGAAGGCCACAGGAAATCTATAATTAAACCATACAACCCCATACCCCATCGTGTTTGGGCTCGTTAGAATCAGGCGCGGTCCGAAGGGGGGGGGGGGGGTCACAGGGGACATGACCCCCCTCCCCCAAATCGTACATGTCAAATAGAAAAATCTTCTTTAATTCTATTATTAATTAATTACTTATTAGTGACCCCCCCCATTTCAGGCTGCGACCGCGCCTGGTTAGAATCGTTCCAGGGTCTAATGAAGAAGCTGGAAGGCATGCCATAGGAACAAGCAGCATTGGAATGCGATGCACCCGCATTCTAATGTAAACTGAAACAATACCAATGAACACTGGCAAAAGTTACTCCCTTCATACTACCCGTTGAGATCATGGTACGAAAAAGTAAGGCCGTTCAATATAAGTCCTGCTATAAGAGCTCATAGTAAGGCCCCAGAAACTGTCTTGAATATACTTCGTGCCAAATGCTCCAAGCAGCATTGGAATGCGATGCACCCGCATTCTAATGAAAATTGAAACAATATCTACCACTGAACTATTCAACACTTGATACTGGCAAAAATTACTTCCAAGAGAAAAGTAGATTGCCAAAATAAAAATAAGAAGAAGAAGTGTCAGTCAGTCAGTGTCAATGTCAGTGTCAAACTGTCAAATCAAATAAAAATCAAGATTGAGTGGAGTGTGAGACGAGAAATTATTTTTTGTTTTTGAGATTTAATTTCTCCTGCAACATTTTTAAATTAAATATTAAATTACAAACACAATGTCAACAATTATAACGTTTGATCTGAAGGAATTAAGAAAACTAGTAAACGACAAGAACTCCTGTGTTCTTGAAAAAAAAGTTACTCAAAATCTTGCTCTACAACCGCGGTGTCTGGGAAACTTGAAGGAATCTGTAAAAAATCTATTGGATTACAAAATCGGAAAATTTGACAAAGAGTAAGTATAAACATCAGTACATACAATGCTTTAAATCTAAGGGTACCCACACATCTGATACAGTTCAGCTCTCCAGATATCATTGCATCGCAAAAATTTTGGTTTGAGAGCTTTCAATGAGAGCGATAATGTATATCAGTGCCCTGAACCTGCTTAGATATTGTCTAATTTCAAAATCGATCACAATCACTTTCAGGATGTGATATTATATTGATACTTCTTATTGGCACAAATAAAATCATACCAAAGAAATGTCACTGACCTGAAAAATTAAGGTCAATGAGAAATGTACTAATGTGTGTGACATCTGCCAAATGAAAGTGTTTGCAATAAATTTTGAAATTAGACAATTTAGCCCCCTATCTCTCCGATCGTCGCATTCACGTCATTTAGTAAACGTGTAAGTATAGAAATTATAATAATGTATTCAATGTACTCATTTGCAGATTTAATGGAATTCTGCTGAGCTATAAAAACCTTCGTATATTGCAAAACGTTGGATTCATAAGAAATGATAACGCAGACATCTACTTTCAAGTACAAGCTGACTATTTTATCTTTAGGCCATATGTGGGAGCAACATTGAAAGGTGTTGTTAATAAAAAGAGCACTACACATTTGGGTATCCTTGCACACAGGTATGCTTATTATAATTATGATAGAGAAATTAAATATGCGGCAATAAATGTCAAACTTTGGTATGTCCACAACTCATTTGGTTTATTTTTTGTTTTTTCGGCACCTTTGCAGCTGCCGCGGTCACTGAGGCTCATGAGCAGCTTCAGTCCTCCGTGACCACAGCAGCTGCAAAGGTGCCAAAACGTCAGAATAAAACAAAAAACAAACCAAATGACAGGTGGACATACCAGAGTTTGATGTGGATTACTACCATTTTTTTTTCGTTACAGAGTATTCAATGTAGTTATACCACGGCCCACTGAAGAACCAGGAAACAAATGGATTGGTGAGAATATTGAAGAAGGTCAACAGGTTGTTTTTCGGATAGCTGTTCTTGATCTATTTGGCGCCTTACCTTACATAAGGGGAGAACTAGATGAAAGGTAGTATTGAAACATCTTTAATGATAACTTTTAATGAACTTCTAATTTATTATTATACAACCTGTTACAAAAATACCCCTAATGCCGGAAATGTCAATGTCAATGAAAACGATGTCGAATTTTTGCAAAAATATAGACAAGAATTTGAAAGATTCCCAATATTGGCTAGATCAGCTGTTCCGGTCAGTTCCGGTCATTAGCTTCTAAATCAAAGACTATTCGTTTTTCAGACTGGTTACGTCTTTTGATATTTGTACCTATGTTTATAGTACAGTGACATAAGTAAGCTAGTTATGACATTACAGTTACGTAATTTCTAAATTACATAGCAACTGAATTAATATTTATTTCAAAAATGTAAAATTAATCTCTGCACACCATTTCGAAAAGACATGTAAGCGTCGTCATCTGTATTTAAATACCATGGATAAGTTAAGTAAATTACTAATTTTACCTAGAAAGTTCTTGCTTTGATAGGTAATTTCAAGCAGGTACCAGAAGTCCTATCTGTTGTTGTTTAATCTTTGAAATCGTCTTTGACCGCGGTCATGTTCGCGGACACAAATTGGCATCACACAAAGCATCAAACGATGCCGCCGCGACCGACGCCGACGCGCGCACAGTTAAAAAAATTACAGTAGTCTTAAGTTGTCCCTATTAGTGTAAAATCAGTTAACGGTTTTATGGTATCAAAATGTCTCTAGGTACAATGGGCGTAGCCACGGTGGGGCAGGGTGGGGCGCTATTGTATGTGTTACAAATTCTAGCAAGGGGATAGTGACGACCAAGATTAGTTTGGTGTGCGGGCAATGTAAAAGTTTTTGAAAGGGGCTTCCTTGGACATTTTCGAGAGACAGTTATGTTGAGGGAGGCTAGCAGTTCAGGACATAAGATTTTTTGATTGGTGATTTTGTAGAGGAATGCCATATCTATAATTGAACGACGGTTTTTCAACGATATCATGCCAAAAAATGACGGGGAATATATAAACGCACTTTAAAAATAATGTTCCACACATTAAAATATTTAGCTATAAAATTAATTGAATGAACTTTAAAAATAATGGTTTGCACTATAAATATGCTTAGCTTTAAAATTAATTGAATCATCTATAAAAATAATGGTTTCCACTATAAATATGCTTAGCTTTAAAAATAATTGAATAAACCATAAAAATAATGATTTCCACTGTAAATATGCTTAGCTTTAGAATTAATACTTTGCACTATACAGTTTAATTTTATAACTTTAGTCAAGCATTAGTACTTGTGTAGTGATGTGTACGTAAGTAGTGGATAATTAATTGCTCGCTAAGTAGGTACATAAATAATGTATATAGAAAATTCACACGTACCGATTGAAGCTAAGGTTCTATTACAAACTTCAACCTCAAAAGCAAAAATTGGACACTTTTGCCTACCACAGCAAACTATATTTTACTGAGGTTATTATTTGTAAATAAACTATAGAACCTCAGCTTTAATCGGTACGTGTGAGTTTTCTATATACATTATGTACCTACTTAGCGAGCAAAACTGTAATTTTCTTGACAGACAATTATTTTAATTTGGACAAAGTATTCCTTTTTTGTTTCAAATACTTTTAATAAGGTAGCATGTAGGTAGGTATTTTATATACTATAGGTACCTACTTCATTGTGTTTTAGAATAAAATGTAGGTAATCAAGCTATGTAGAGTTGGTTTTTATAGTCAACAATGGTTAATTGATTTTAGCCCCTATAGCGTTGTGTTAAGGGGCACAGTAATTTGCGGCGAGTAGGTACCGAATTGTAATATCTCGGATTGGTGCCCTCCAGCAATTTTAATTCGCGTTCGCGCTTTAAGCAAATTGTCCTTTCACGCAAATAGGAATGCGAATGGCGATGGCGCTTTGACAAAAGGACAAACGCTACATTTTTCACCGTGTCTCCAAATAAAGGTTTAGCGGAGCGTGTAACTAGAGGTTTATTTAGTGTCTTATTCTTTTTTATGCGGCCCGGGCAACTCCGCAAGAAATCTCATTCTCAACTCTCAACTCTCATTTAAGGCATCCGTCTAATAAAGTTGCATGCTAATTATAAAGGGAGACGTAATTTTATGCAAGACTGCAAGACAGATTGGAGCTTTTATAATTTTTTGTGTAATGAGTTTACGTCATTATTTGTTTTATAACCTTAGTTTTGAACTCTACACATCTCTCATTAATAGGATATTTACGTGGAGTGACTAGGCAGGCAACTTTGCAGGCGACATTAGTCAATTAGCGCTTTTTATTGACAATCACTTGTAAAATCTAATCGCAAACCTAATTTCAATGAAGAGGTGGTGGAAAGAGGACTAAAAACGTATGTAAAGTTGCCTGCCAAGTCGACTTGTGTGAATACCACATTAGCGGCATCCATCAGTGACTGCCCGACTAATTAAGTTGCATGTTAATAAGGGGTGGCTGTCAAAGTAAGAGACGTAATTTAAAGCAAGACAGATTGGAGCTTTTACAAAGATATAATTTGTGTAATGAGTTTGCGTCATTGTTAGGTTTACAACTTTACTTTTAAATGACATACACTTAATGACACACTTAATGATACACTTAATCATATTATCTCTTTCTTTTCCACATTAATGGTTAAAGATGACAAGGACACAAATACTAAACCATTGCAAATTATTGACGTCTCTGAGTACGGCTATTTGAACTAAATACTGATTCAATATGAGTATGCACTTCCTTAGTTTATTATTATCGAACATATCTTTGTTTTTAAATCAGTAACTATATAACAAAATTTATATTTTTTTCAGGCTGCTCCAACAGAATGCTATTCTGAAGTAATATTGTAGTGCCGTATTTAAAATAAACTCCGACGCGTTCCGAGATATTTTTATTAAATTCCTTGCGGGGCCGACAACGCATTCGCCGATGCAAATGCGATGCAGTGCAAGGATATTGCGGTGTATATTATTGTTAATACGCCACTTTTGTAATGGAGTGCAAAAATATTCCACTGCCAGTAAAGCACTGTAAGTTTGAATAAAGTGATGACCGCTTGGTACAAGTAGTATGCCTGCGCGTCAAATGTCCAGCGGCTCTCTTTGTCATTTATTGCTTATTTTCATTGGGCAGCCATGCTGTCGAATAAAAATAAGTACAGCCCCTGGCACATAAGTTGGCAAGACAAAAAGGAGACAAAAGATGCGCAGTAGCTACAAACACTAAACTCGGCGCATCTTTTGTCTCATCTTTGTCTTGGCAAGTTAGGATGGTGCCGGTATCTGTAGTAAAGAGTCGACCACTCTTTACTACTTATTTTCATTCAACAGCTTTTCCAAAATAGGGCCCCGGGGTTAAAAATTTGGCAAGATCCTAATATTTGTTTCTTTAATTAGTATGAGAATTTTTTCCCGAGTCATAAATTATTGTTTTTTTTTATTTATAAAAATCTTGATCCACTAGTTCAAGTTTTTTCGTTACAAGGTCCTCCGCTTAAAGTGTAACTTTCTAGCCAGAATAAGTTATTGTAAGTAGCTAAACTGATGTTGGTTAACTTAACTCTCTTTTCGGATAAACGACAATGGCAAAAAACGACAAAACACGGTTTGAATGAAAAAATAAAAATACATACAATTTTAAACGGAAAAAGAGATAGCAGTCGTGTTATTTTTTGTGAGCAAACGAGTTAGTTTGGTGTGACAGAAATTTTGATAAAAACTATATTTATTGATATTGCGCGTCTAGATGAATGTCATCAACCGTATATCAAACGAGAGTCGAACGAAATTTACTGTGGGTTGGCAAATTAGTTTAAATAAAAATATATGGAGTAGGATACAAATAAATACAAAATAGAGAGACCTAAATAAAATACTTGAGGACTTTAAACCTTGCAAAGAATTTCCAAAAAAATTGTGTCAGGCAAGGCACATTATATTCAAAGTAGGAATGAATAAAAATCAAATACCTACTGTAGCTCTGCAGTGTATTTATTATGATGCACACTTATTCTACAAAATAATAAAATTATTATTGCAGTATGAGGTAAGCACCATCTCTTGGCCGATAGCGGAACTATTTTTTTCTTAGGCCAGCGCCATCTCTTGACCGATAGTAGAACTAAATAAATTTTTCTTAGGTCAGGGTCATCTGTTGACTGGTAGAGGAACTAAATAATTTTTTGTTTGTTTTTGAATTTCTAAAAAAGTGTTATATTGAGACATCGTTTTATTTTTCATCTTTACACAAATTACTATTACATAGAATTATATCAGATTTTTCTCTTTGCAAACTTCGGAGATAAAGGGGGGAAACGGTATTTTTTTTTACATTTTTCATCATAAGTCGAAAACTATGCGGCCTAAAAAAAAAGAAAAAAATGTTTTAAAATGTGCAAACAGCGCTCTTTTATATGATACCGCTCATGCCCTAGTCGCCTCACTTAAAATTTTTAAGACCCCTTTTCAGACCCTGTTGTAAAAAAAATATTTCTTTTTTTATTTCTTTCTTATTTGCAAAATAGTTGGGAAAACGTCATCTTAAACTATTCCAAATTTCAAGTTGATACCATCAGTAGTTCTCGAGATATCCAGCTGTGACAGACAGACAGACAGACTTAGTCACACCATAAGGGTTCCTTTTTACCATTTTGGTACGGAACCCTTAAAACGAAGCAATTGTTTATGTCTTACTTTCAAAGTAGGTACATTCTATTTTAATTTACAAATATGTGAATCTAATCCGATTTGAAATTTAAATAAAGATGTTTTGACTATGCACAATGTGCAATTTTCACCGGTTATCCAACGCTTGCGCATCGTCATTGTTCAAACCAAACTTATTGGCACTTTCTGAGAAACACAATGGCTACTGATTTTCTGGCTAGTTGAACAAATATCTATTTCAAGCACGGCAGGTATCCCAAAAAAATGGCAGATGTTGTCATCGGGACGAGTGTCTGAACAAATGGAATACTGCCCCTTCGATTGTTAAGCAAACTATGCATTCAAGATTTTTATCGTTTAAAAATGAATTTCTCATATTATAAGTACTGTATAGAGCCCCAGTGTGATATACGTTTTTATAGCACGACTATAAAAACGCCAAACCAGTTATTTATATATGTTCCAAACAATGGAGAAATACGGAAAAAGTGGCTAAAACTTGCGTTCGGTTGTGGTTAGGTTGCACTCGGAGTGTAGGTTTGGAACGCGCCTCCGGTAGTGATACTCGAAACGTCAAACACAAGATTGGAGTTTCGCACGGCGTGACGTAACGCTTTCTGATTGGTGTTCACTGTCACGTGACTAAAGGTTTCATTTTACGAAATTTATTTTTTAAAAATATTATTAATCTTTAACGCTTTTAATAATTAAAATTGTTTGTTATTTTCTCCATAATATAATTAATCATTATAAACCCCTATCCATTATATTTATTCTTAATGGAAACAAGCCTATTCCATGTCAACATACTGATTAAGCACTTGTTCAGATATACACACAAGGTATTAGTGGCAAGATATTAGTACTAAGCATTAGTAGCTAAGCTCGTGTAAACATAGCATAGATATGTTTGATTGTTTGTCAAAATGCTGTTTTGTTTTAATTATTTGAGGTCTAATTGTACTTGTAAAATAAAGTTGTATCGCATTTGTTGATAATATCGAAAATGTAAAGACTGATTGAAATTAATCTTAAGTAAAATGACATATTTTTAGAAGGCAACATGTCACAATATTATAATGTACTGTAATGCCAAAGGCATAAGAACTACTTCGTGGTTGTAAAGTTGGGAAACTTTAATTTGTATAATTAGCTTTAAATTTTGATATTATTTAGATTCGCCATGTAATAGACATATCTGGATTGTCGTTAGCTTAAGAGGATTGTCAACCACGTGGTTTCCATACAAACGACGATAACGTTTCCCACCCTCTAAACCTTAACCTATAGCAATGAATTTTTGGTATGTTTTTGAAATGCCTAAAAACTAGGGCTGTACGTTTTGATTTTTAAAATATTCATTGTAGATTTGAAAATATTGGCACTTCTGTGTTTTGTATGAAATCACTAAAATGCAAATATTTCGAAATCTATTCTAGATATTTAAAAAATCAAAACGTACAGCCCTAGTATTTAGGCATTTCAAAAAAATACCAAAAATTAATTACTGTAGGTTAAGGTTTAGAGGGTGGGAAACGTTATCGCCGTTTGTATGGAGACCACGTGGTTGACAATCCTCTTAAATGATATGTAAATTCGAAGAATTTGTAAAGTAGGTAATAATTCATTTTCAAAATTAAAAGGGAACCTATTAAATACCTAACTAGTTATAAAAACGTCATTTGTACATTTTAAACTTTTCTGGTTACTTAAAAGTAAAACCATTGCAATGGATATCTGCCCGGTGATTTTTGTATCTATGATTATAATATAATAGATTTGTATGAGTAGGTAGGTAGGTACTTTAACTGTTGACTTTCTTATTTAAGTTTTACATTAAATAACTCTGAAATAGGTACCCTTTTATGTGATTTCTGTGAGAGTATTATGTAGGTATTAGTTTATTTTTGTTTATTTAGAAACAAACAGTCGTACACATAATAATAATAAGCCTTTTATTTCTGGGCTACACTTTGGTTGATATATAATATATTAGTATTTAAATAACATCTCTCTGCTCAGTGTGCCTTTTGGCAAAGGCCTCCTCCAACCCCCTCCAGTAGGTACTGCCTGTCAGCAGCCACTCTCGTCCAGAATGGCCCTAGGGTCAACTTTAGGTCGTCTTCCCATCTTCTTATGGGTCGACCTTTGCTTCGGTGCCCATCTCTTGGATATTGGATACCACAGCGTCACTCGTTTGCTCCATTTATCTTTATTGCAGCGAAGCATGTGGCCGGTCCATCTCCATTTTAGTTTGACATGTGCCTGGGGCTCTATTTTTGAATCACTCTACTGGCGTCAAGCGCTTTGTTTCTACTGATTTTCGTTCGACATTTTACTTTCCATATTTTTTAATCGCTCGACCGCAACGAGTGCCCTCACCCACTCGTTTGCAGCCGAGCGATACGGTACGGCGGCGAGCGATATTCTTTTCTACTAAAAAGCAAAGTTTTTTTTTAACAGCTAATAGATACATGGATATTACGTTCCGTTTTCGTTGCGGTAGTAATCGGTTTTCTCTAAATTCTGCGTGGAACGGATAAAATCCAACATTTCGTATTCCGAAAACGAACGATTCAAAAATACGGAAAATCGGCGTCATGCGACTTGGAAGGCGAGTGTGACTTATGTCGCATGCGACAACATAATGTCATACGAGCGATTCAAAAATAGGGCCCCTGATGTGAGTGTTTAGGATGCTATCCTGTAGTTTCACGCCCAACGTGCTTCGCTCCATAGCTCTTTGACAATTTGGTCGTACACAGACATTAACAAAAATTACAAGTAACATTAGTTTTGCTAAAAGTGTAACCAAGTCATAATTTTGTAAGAATCGACAACCCTAAGGGAACTTTTCAAAATTGTTATTTTACCATTATTGTGATATTTGTGATCTTGTTTGTTTGAGCTGTATAATATTCTTTTAAGTACACAGTTGATTAATACATCACATTATTAAACAGTTGTTAAGCCAAACGCATTTACCGTTTCGCCATTAATTATGTTTTTAATAAACTTGACGCTGTTGCGTTGGGCGGTTCTCATAAATCCGCACATCCTGCGCACGAGTAATGTCGTAATTACACGAGCTTAGCTACTAATGCTTAGTACTTGTCACTGCCACTAATACACTCCATGTAAACGTACTGACTTAACACTTTCAGTATGTTTACACGGTATTAGTGACAAGTAACAATTACTAAGCATTAGTAGCTTGCGCTCGTGTAAACATGGCATAACGGTGCGTGGTTTGACGTGCGTGTCCACTAGTTAATTAACGATATTATAAAAATTTTGTCTCGAAACTGTTTGACAGACAGGTAGTGAGAACACAGCAATTCTGTGTCTTGTTTATAAATTGACAAGTTGGCTAAACATTTTAATGCAGTAGAAACGTACGGGGAGATATGCTTTATGCCTGGTTTATACGGGGCAAGTAACATGGCAAGTACCTAACCCAGTCCAGCTCTGACTTTCTACTTGGCTCGTGTAAACACTATTTTCAATCCAGTCCAGTGCCGAGTTCTCGCTCGCACTTCTTTTCTCTTCTCGCTCGCTCGCTGGGTCTAGTCACTGACCCCGTGTAAACCAACCCCCTAGCCAAAGTAACATTTGCAAATTTTCGTTATCGCTTCGCTTCGAAACATGTATGGATTTGACGAAAATTCGATTGTTAAGGCTCCGTTACGCGAAATCACTTGTCTCTGTCTTTTTCTTTACGTATAAAGAGTATGGAAAATAACCTCACTTCTGCACTTTTTCGATATTTTTCGCTGTTTTTTCATCATAATCTTTAGCACAATTATCTTTAAAAAAAGTTATTAGAGCAACTGCTCAGTACGTTAAAGTGTATTTTGATGTAGAATTCAATACGTTTCCGCTATTATTTACGCCAAAAATATGGCCCGCGACAAGCGCTTTTGATGATATTCTGATTTTTTTACAATCATCTGTGAGGTTTATACGCAATTTAATACTTGTAGCTACTAGATAATCTCTTTAGCTTGACGTATGTTTTTTTTGTGGCTACAAGTTTACGTTTTCTATATAAAATATGGCCCGCGCAAACCATGTTTTCCTATTATGGCCCCTTAACGAAACCTTATCACAGAATATATAATAGTACTAACGTAACCTTATGTCAATCCCATACATGTGTCGAAAGCGAAGCGATAACGAAGATTTGCCAATGTTACTTTGGCTAGGACCTCGGCTCTTATAAGTTCATAACATCACATCGCTATCACATCAAATTATGTGGTAAAAGTCAATTGCTCATTCTTGAATACTTTATACCTTCGATTGAAGGCCTCCATCTAACTCACTTAAGGCGCTGTAGGTAGTGAAACTAGCGCCGCCATTATATTTATTTTTATTACTCGTAAACCAAGTCAATATTTAAAAAAAGCTCATGTAATAATTTCTTTAATTGTCTCTAATATTTTTTGAATAACTCTTCAAAAGTTTTCATTCTTTCTGTAAGTTTCAAAATCCATTTTAGCTCAAAGTGGAGACTTTTGGCAATTATGAATTTTAAAACTTACACAATGAATTATAACTGTTGAAGAGTTATTCAAAAAATATTAGAGACAATTAAAGAGATTATTACACGAGTTTTTTTTTAATATTGACTTGGTTTACGAGTAATAAAAATAAATGTAGTGGCGGCGCTAGTTTCACTACCACAGCGCCTTAATAAGTAAACTAAGATTAAGTTTACACCTAGTTTAACCAAAAAGTTTGCTTAAGAATAATACAACCTGTTACAAAATAACCCCTAAAGCCGACTATGGTACATAGGGACCATCAAACTGAACAACTTTTACTACGGGACCAACTATGAGATAGCGATAAAAATTCAGTTGTTTCATACATTTTGAATTTTGATATTTAAGTACTTTATTCATTTTTGTAGGAAACAGCTGTTTTTTTTTCGATTTCAGAGTTGGGCCCAAAGTAAACGTTTTTTTGTTGTTGTTCAGTTTGATGGTCTCTATCTACAGTTATTTTTAGGGTTCCGTACCAAAATGGTAAAAAGGAACCCTTATGGTGTGACTCTGTCTGTCTGTCTGTCACAGCTGGATATCTCGAGAACTACTAATGGTATCAACTTGAAATTTGGAATAGTTAAAGATGACCTTTGTCCAACTATTTTGCAAATAAGAAAGAAATAAAAAATAATTTTTTTTTTACAGCAGGGACTGAAAAGGGGTCTTAAAAACTTTAAGTGGGGCGACTTGGGCATGTGGGGTATCATATAAAAGAGCGCTGTTTGCACATTTTAAATAATTTTTTCTTTTTTTTTAAGGCCGCATAGTTTTCGATTTATGATGAAAAATGTAAAAAAGTACCGCCCCCCCCCTTTATCTCCGAAGTTTGCAAAGAGAAAAATCTGAAATAATTCTATATGATAGTAGGTTATGTAATGATTAAAACAATGTCTCAATATAACACACTTTTTAGAAATTCAAAAACAAACAAAAATTAATTTGTTCCTCTACCAGTCAACAGATGGCCCTGACCTAAGTAAAATTAAATTAGTTCCACTGTCGGTCAAGAGATGGCGTTGGCCTAAGAAAAAAAAAATAGTTCCACTATCGGCCAAGAGATGGTGCTGACTGACCTAATACTGCAATAATAATTTTATTATTCTACAGCTCTGCAGTACGGAAACCCTCGGTGCGCGAGTCCGGCTCGCTCTTGACCGTTTTTTTTATAACACGTTTAATAGACGTCAAACGTAAGTAGGTAATATTGCAAAATTTTTGGTTAAACCAGGTGTAAACTTATTCTTCGTTCGTTAAGGCCGTAAGTAACTATTATCATAATCGTTCAAGTTGTTGAAAGAATTATTGTTTTATTAAAGCTTTATTTTCTTGTACTAC
This sequence comes from Agriphila straminella, assembly GCA_950108535.1. NCBI lineage: Eukaryota > Metazoa > Arthropoda > Insecta > Lepidoptera > Crambidae > Agriphila > Agriphila straminella. The sequence continues at coordinate 231,728 of OX467303.1, read as the reverse complement.
TTTGTTTTTTTTTATTTCATGGAAAAATCTACATTACTGCTGAAAAGTTATTTAGAGTAATTGCATCGCACCTCCGCCATCTTTTTTAACCCTCGAGGGGTGTTATAGTTTGATGTGTGTATTGTGCATCTGTCTGGCATCGTAGCTCCCAAACGACTGGACCGATTTCGATGCGGTTTTTTTTAACGGCGAGAATTGATAAAATCAATCCACATATTATGATCCAGATTATTTCAATTAAGGCGAATAGTGCCCTCAAAGTGGCGCCCTCATTCTATTTTATAGCTCGCTAAGTACATAATGTATTGAAAATTCACACGTACCGATTGAAGCCAAGGTTCTATTATTTATAGTTTATTTACAAACAATAACCTCTTGTAGAATATAATATGTAGTTCGTTGTGGTAGTAGTAGTAATAGTAGGCAAAAGGGGCGATTAGTGCCCTAATTTTCTAGATATTCCAGTAGGTACACCCAACATGTTTATTTCGCTGGCAAAGAAGCAGCAGCTGCTTAAGCAAAATCTGAATAAAATAAAACAGACAAATTACGTATGTACAATCTATATTTTCGATATTAACACATATACAATAAAACATCTCTTACTCCACATTTAGGACAAAATTTATCGAAATAAAAACGAGTTAAGGTATTTACACTTTCTACATCTAATAGTAGTTTGCTAACAGTAAGTCTGAGAACACATCGAGAAGTTAAACCACGCTAACACAAGACAGTTGCCCGTGTGAACTGGGGGGGTATTACAACCTCTAAAAACTTGCCAGGTTTATAAATTGCTATAGTTACATCTCTTTCTCGCTGTATAGCAAATAAAAGAGATAGATTGATAGCCAGTCAGAAAACTGCCAGGAAATAAGAGGTCATAATACGGCCCCTGGGCCTTATACTGAGTTGTAAAATGCGGTGCAAGAGCAAGCCACACTGGTCGTTTATTCCCAGTAGTTCCTTTCGACAGTTCCTTCAAAGGAACTAATAGCACTTTTTCTTAACGTTAGTTCCTTTAGGGTGACCTCAGACCTACCGGTTTCTTTTCTTTGCTTTGCTGTTCTACTTTGCTGTTTAGACCGCCGGCCAACCAGGGTCATTTCAATCTATCGCATATTGGGACCAGACCAAATTGACAAGATAGCCATTAGCTTTGTGTTATCAAATATATCATCGTCTGGGTTGCGAAGTAGGAAGCTTACGGGAGATATGCCACCCTGAACATGGTGTCCGATTGCTAAAAATAAATCAATCGCATATTTATATAAATTGTGAACAGGGTCGTGGGTGGCATCATTACCTACCTGAACTATTTTTTTGTGTTTTCATAACGATCGTTTAAGGAACAAAGCTCACAAGAGCATACATATAAGTATGTGAAATGTACTTAGATTGAAAATATGCAATAGATTGAAAATTAGCCTCTTGGCCGGCGGCGGTCCATTGCCGAACAGCAAAGCAAAGAAAAGAAACCGGTAGGTCTGGGGGGCTCTTAATCTTTTCGAAGGAACCAGTGGGAAGAAAAAGTACCATTAGTGCCTTCGAAGCTTCCTCGAAAAGTGCCTTTTGACAGTTCTTCAAAGGAACTAATGGTGCTTTTTCTTCTCACTCTCTTTCGAAAAGATTAAAGGAACTAATGGGAAGAAAAAGTATCATTAGTTCCTTTGAAGGAACTGTCAAAAGGAACTCAAAGTCAAAATAAGCTTTATTCAAATAAACTTAATTATTGAGTACTTTTGAATCGTCTATATTTTCCTACCACCCGTTCCAGACTTTTTTAGCTGACAAGAAGAACGGGCGCAAGAAACTTATCTGCGCAAGGAACTACTGGGAATATCCGACCATGGCTAGTTAAAACCTGGAATGTACCTACTAAATACACACAGCGATTAAATTTACTTAGACAGTGATTCTCTGCAACTTCGTTGGAGAATGTATGACGAAGAGAATGAGCGGTTATTTGACAGCTGAGAATTTTAGTTTATTTTTATGTTGATAGATGGCGCTATTCAACTAGGTAGTTTTTTTTTGAGTGCGGCCAGGCTTGTGCGGTGTGCATAAGTCTCTTGCTGCCGAGATAGGAATCATACCTTGACACATTCAAACGAGCACAATTTATAATATCAAGTTGGATTATCTGTTTCCACTGACTGGCTTGCTTTGCACCGCATCAACAGTACGAGTTCGCACAGTTGCGTTTACTATCCTCGAAAGCGATTGTAGTAAACGATTTTGTATGCATATTCACTTCTCAAGCTTACGCGCTCACTAGACATGAAATAAAACACTTTTAACGGATACTAGCGCGGTTTTATTGAAAGTACTTTGGTAATTAGTTGGTATTTGGTTTGATTTTTGATTTTCCCGACGTTTCGGCACCTTTGCAGCTGCCGTGGTCACGGGGGACTGAAGCTACTTGTGAGCCTACCCTCAAGCGATGAATTTTTTAAAACGTTCAGAAATTAAAATTTATCAAATTTTTAATTAGTTTAAGTTTTGGTTTGGTTTTAATTTAATTTTATATGTTAAAAAGAGAGAATCTACTGAAACTACTACCATTTCAAAAAATTGGGAGGCCCCTCCAAGAAAGAAATGGCGAAAGAAAACTTGGAGAGGAAGGCCGACCTCCGTCTTTTATATTAATTAATTTATTTGCAAAAGGAACTAACCGTATCATTAGATCTTACAGTGTGTGTTTGGGGCTTTAGCTTGTGAATGATGGGGTCCCAAGCTGGTTCCCTATCAAGGATTCAAATCCTTGCTAGGGAACGTAGATTCATTCCTAGAATGCTCCGCGAGGCTATCGAAATAAATAAATATCCTAATTTCAATAGAGATGATGGTTGGAAAATTCCACCAGCTTGGGACCCCATCATTCACAAGCTAAAGCCCCAAACACACACTGTAAGATCTAATGATACGGTTAGTTCCTTTTGCAAATAAATTAATTAATATAAAAGACGGAGGTCGGCCTTCCTCTCCAAGTTTTCTTTCGCCATTTCTTTCTTGGAGGGGCCTCCCAATTTTTTGAAATGGTAGTAGTTTCAGTAGATTCTCTCTTTTTAACATATAAAATTAAATTAAAACCAAACCAAAATTAAACTAATTAAAATTTGATAAATTTTAATTTCTGAACGTTTTAAAAAATTCATCGCTTGAGGGTAGGCTCACAAGTAGCTTCAGTCCCCCGTGACCACGGCAGCTGCAAAGGTGCCGAAACGTCGGGAAAATCAAAAATCAAACCAAATACCAACTAATTACCAAAGTACTTTCAATAAAACCGCGCTAGTATCCGTTAAAAGTGTTTTATTTCATGATTTTGTATGCAATTTGGCACAGCGCCTCTGGCGGCAACTACACTAAACTTAAATTAGTCATACAAATGCAGGGATTGATAATGTTGTTTTTAAATGTAACGTTTTTTCTTACTTTTTTACCGTTAGTTTAGATAACGTTACATTGAAATTAACGTTATATCAGTAAATAACGTTAATTTTAACGTTATTTCACACTTTTTGTTATAGTTACTTTAAAATTAACGTTATTCCAATTAACAACGTTACTTTTTTATCGATAATTTTACCGGTAAAGTTTAACGCTATATTTAACGGTAATTTTACCGGTACAATAATTTTAACGTTATTTTTACCGGTAAATTTACCGATAAAATGTTTAAACGTTATTTTTTTTGTATCGTTATTTTTTTACCGGTATTTCAATCCCTGTACAAATGTCAACTACAGCTATCGAGTGTAGTAAACGTACTCCTAATAAGCCTACAGCTACGACACTCCCTAGAGTCTGCGTTTGGCACTTAATATCACGTTTCACGTCAACCGATATTTAGTCCTTTAAATAGACATTTATTTAACACTTTATTCTCTCTCTGTATTACCTTATAATTTATACAATTTAGGCTTACATCATAGATTTTTTAAATTTCAAATACTTATCGTATATTTTTTGTAATGTCAATGTAGGGTGTCGCCGGCAGGGGGGTGCCAGGGCCCTATTCAATAAAACTTACAATTTACAATTACAGTTGACAGGTGCCAATTTTACAAGTTTCTGTTTAATAAAAAATACAAGTTACAAATTTGTAATGGTGGAAAATTTTCAATTTTGTCGAATTGTACTTACAATTTTACATCTTTTTGTTCAATAAACATTTTCCTGTGACAGGTGACAATTTATAAATTTGTAGGAAAAACTGCTTTATTGAACGCAACGCAACGCATTTCAAAAATCTTAGAATTTTAAAATAATCTATAGTTGCCTTGCTTACCCTAAACTTCTCATTAAATGTGAAATCAGTCGCATCAAAAGAAAAATATTGTGTTTTTTATTAAATATTTTTCTTTGTCGTTCGATTAGCACGATTCTATCATTATCATCACTACACTCACTACTTGATTTTGGTAAAAAAAGCAGCTAAAACAAAAAAAATGCCAAGTTATAAAATTTTACCGAGGGTGAAGGTCACCTGTCAGAAATGTATTACAAATCTACAAATAAAATCTGTAAATACAATTTTACTTATTTGTAGCACGTACTTTTTTTTGTTTTAGCTGCTTTTTTTTACCAAAATCAAGTAGTGAGTGTAGTGATGATAACGATGGAATCGTGCTAATCGAACGACAAAGAAAAATATTTAATAAAAACCACAATATTTTTTCTTTTGATGCGACTGATATCACATTTAATAAGCAAGGCTACTATAGATTATTTTAAAATTCTACGATTTTTTAAATCTATCCTCGTTAATTAAGAATCTTTAACAAAAATTTACATTTTTTTTTTAAATTTGAGATTTTTGAGATTTTGATCTGGTGCGAGTCGTATTTTTTCTATTATATTATGTATTGTGTAAAAATTAACAAATTTATGTAATTTGTAAATTACAACTACAGTAGATACAATATTGTCATCTAAATCTACAGGCGTTTTCTGCATATCAACGTTTATTGAACAGCATTTATAATTGTAAGATTTTACTTGTAAAATTGTTACATAATTGTAAGGTTTATTGAACAGCACTTGTCATACAACTTGACATATATGTCACTTATTGACAAATTAGTAGGATTGTAAGTTTTATTGAATAGGGCCCAACTTGCGGGTGCAAGTGCACCACTTGGGCCCTCAATGTATTGAAGTTTATTCAGTAGGATGGCACTACTCCACATAAAAAACTAAAATCTACCCCCTGCTGCTTCTTACAATCATAGTAAAATGCCGGTTTATTTTACCAGTCTATAACAAGACCAATCATATTTTTATGTAAATTATAAATAAAATTTAATAATATAAAAACATCATACAATTCAATTCTGTTGTTTTACAGTTTACCACCACACCCTTAAGTTGGATGGCGTATACATACCAAAAATACATTTTTTATCAGAATTAATTCAATAAGATGATTTTATCTACACCCATGCGTTAAATCCTCTATAAAAGGTTCCGAGACAGTGAGCTTATAGCCAACATTAAAACAACCAGTGTTATAATAACCACAATATCCGAACAAAAGACGGTCGCGCTCCCCGCGTCCACGCCCGAAGGAGTTACATTATGAATTTCAGTACAACATTAAAACACTCATTTGATAGATAGATAAGTAGTTTATTTGCTAAAACACACGCATTCATACAAATAAAAATGCATACATTAAGTTGAAGACTAAAAATAAAAAAAGACATCTAGGTACACATAACATAATAAAAGAGAAGGCATGCATGTGTGTGCAGCAGCAAGGGTCTAGGCTCGGTGTCAGCAAAACACCGATTTGGATGATTTTATGACGAGACCCAATAACTACCTAGTTAGGCAAATTTTTATAAGTAGGTATTTTGTGTTCAGTAAAAACTGTGTTATAAAGTCTTATTTGATTTTATTTAATTCGACCCACGTAAATACTAACAGCATGTAATAAATACTGCTGCCCTCGCTCGGACATTACGGCTACCATGACACTGGTTGTTTCAATGTTGTTAATAAGCTACCGTTTCAAAACCCTTTATAGACGATTCATGGGTGTAGATAAAGTATTGTATGCAAATGTACATAATTTGGTATTACAACACTCGTGTGATACTATTATCACACGAGGCGAAACTCGTGTTTTAATACCCCTCATTTTTCAAACTAATCATACTATTTTCGTGCTTTTTCAAAATTACTTGAAAAGTACTAAACCGATTTCCAAATTTTAAAAAATGGGACCAACTTGGGAGTGTACCTAATGTAATAACGTTTGAATCATTTCAATCGGTCCAGCCGTCGTCGAGTAATCGGTGGACATACACAAAAAAAAACAAATATACAGATGAACATAGAACCTTCTCCTTTTTTAACCGACTTCCAAAAATGGAAAACCTACACTAAAAATAAAAAAAGAAAAAAATTGTTTAAAAAAAACAAAAACCGACTTCAAAAAATCTACCTCTAAAAAGCAAGAAATAATATTCGAAATAATAAAAATACGTCTATTGAAGTCGGGTGGGGCTTTTAGAATAAAAAAAGGAATTTGTACTCCAGCCCCACCCGACTTCAATAGACGTATTTTTATTATTTCGAATATTATTTCTTGCTTTTTAGATGTAGGTTTTTTGAAGTCGGTTTTTATTCCGAAAGTATTAGGATTACCCAGTTGAAACTTAGTAGCCGCTTAACGATTTTGACACAAAAATAAAATAAATAAAAATTAAGGGAACCCCATGGAACTGAAACTGAAAAAATAAAATTTTCTTCATAAATAGGTCTTTAATAATATGGTAGATCATCATCATCATATCAGCTGCACGACACCCACTGCTGGGTATAGGCCTCCCCTAAGGTTCTCCACGACGATCGGTCCTGCGCTGCCCGCATCCAGCGTATCCATATGGTAGATAGGGACCATCAAACTGAACAACTTTTACTATGGGACCTCTGAAATCGTGAAAAAATTAATCACCTGTTTCATACTTTTTGAAATTATCGTTATTAATTTTTGTATGAAAAAGCTGATATTTTTTTCGCGTATTTCAGAGTTGGTCCCATAGTTGTTGTTGTTGTTCCTAAAAGTTGTTGAGTTTGATGTTCCCTATCTACCATATTCGGCATTAGTTGTATATTTTTAACACGTTGGAGTCTTCTAAAACTTGTAAGTAAAGGCATATTCACTTCTCAAGCTTACGCGCTCACTAGACATGAAATAAAACACTTTTAACGGATACTAGCGCGGTTTTATTGAAAGTACTTTGGTAATTAGTTGGTATTTGGTTTGATTTTTGATTTTCCCGACGTTTCGGCACCTTTGCAGCTGCCGTGGTCACGGGGGACTGAAGCTACTTGTGAGCCTACCCTCAAGCGATGAATTTTTTAGAACGTTCAGAAATTAAAATTTATCAAATTTAATTAGTTTAATTTGGTTTGGTTTTAATTTAATTTTATATGTTAAAAAGAGAGAATCTACTGAAACTACTACCATTTCAAAATATTGGGAGGCCCCTCCAAGAAAGAAATGGCGAAAGAAAACTTGGGGAGGAAGGCCGACCTCCGTCTTTTATATTAATTAATTTATTTGCAAAAGGAACTAACCGTATCATTAGATCTTACAGTGTGTGTTTGGGGCTTTAGCTTGTGAATGATGGGGTCCCAAGCTGGTGGAATTTTCCAACCATCATCTCTATTGAAATTAGGATATTTATTTATTTCGATAGCCTCGCGGAGCATTCTAGGAATGAATCAATAAAACCGCGCTAGTATCCGTTAAAAGTGTTTTATTTCATGTAAGTAAAGGCATTAAATGTTTACGGCAACGTCGTCCGATACTATTTTCAATCTTTTTGAGTTACAACAATTATGTTTAATGCAAAAATTAAGAATCAGACGAATTGCCAATGCGCCAAAAACAAAGCTGTTGAGCGACTTGTTAGACAGGTTTTTGGCTATCGGATATTGAAAGTGGTACTATAATAATACCCTGAACAGCACTTCTCCAATGTTTACTTTCGAGGGTTGTACATTGCGGGAAGTATCGCTTACCGATAAATTAGCGGATGGGAAATATTTGCACGAAATGGAGTCCTTTCTGTTTGCATTTGTTTCGTGCGTTATTAGGATCGGATAAACGATGATATCGATTGCTTGCTCAGCGTGTAATTTTCGTATCTCTAATCGTATATTCAGTAGATGTTTTTAGTCTAATTAACGCTTAGAGTAAGACGGGCTTCTGTTCCAGAAAGAGAAGCCATACAAAGCGTTCCCCTCTGCCGAAGTACAAGCCCAAATGGGCATACGCGTTAGTAAAACCAGTTGCGTCCGGATTTCTTTCTAGACCGAGTCCAGTCGCGCATGTGAACGCTGCTGTGTTTAAAATGTCGAATTGATGAGTTTTTTGCTGTTAAAAGAGGTCTGGAACATCAAGTATACAAAAAGACGGTGTTTGCATTTCACATGAAAGTATTTTTTTATCGTATTATTGCTATTTGTTTACATTTAAACATTAAATTCGTATATTTTATTCTTGATTAGTTGTCAGATTTGTTCAGTGACATCGGGTCTGCTAGTCCATGGCTCGTCCGTACAAATTTCAGATCTGTCGCTAGATAAATCCGAGTTCTCGCCGATGGGCAACTTAGTGATGTTACCGTTATATAATGTTTGTCGATAAAGTTTATGGTCAATGTTGGTCTTTGCACTGATTCTGCGTCAAATTCATTTGCGATATTTTTGCATGACATGATGATGTGAGCGCGACAGACATCGTGAGATAAATGTCGAGAAAAAGTCACGGCGCTCATCGTAGCGCGGCTGGTTTATACGATATTAACCTAGTCAGTATCTAAGTATAAGTCAGCTGACGGAAAGGCGTAAAAAATCGTTTTTCGAGGTTCCTTGGAGCAAGTTGTTCAGTCTAAGGCCCGTATTATAGGACGAGACTCAAGCACTGCTTGAACTCTAATCACCTGATCTCTACTTAATTACTGAATCTAGTCTCAAGCACCATGTTGATTCCAAAACAAAGCTTGAGTCGAGACTCAGCTGATCTCTACTTAAATTTATTAACTTTGATTATAAAATTAACAATTTATCACTTGGCCGGGTCACATCAATTCGTGACTTGGGTATTATAATGGACTCTGGTTTATCTTTTAACTTACACATTGATTATATAGTTAACAAAGCATTCCGACAATTAGGTTTTATTCTAAGGGTTTCAAAACCTTTTAAGCAATCGCATACCCTTAAACTATTATATTTCAGTTTTGTCCGATCACTTCTTGATTTTGCCTGCATTATATGGAGCCCAAATTATGCTTGCCATATTGCCCGTATAGAAAAAGTTCAAAAAATAGCACTTTAATTATTAATAGTAACTTGATGATTTATTGTACATTTTCTAAAGCACTAGACTGTGTATGTTTATGTTAGTACTTACTTACTTCCATAACACTAAACTCTGTGTAATTTTATATTCTTTATGGATCTATCACCGTCCTTTACTTCTTTTGAAAGAAGAAAAAGATGGCGATACATTTAATGAAGCATTAACTTTAAAGATCGTTCTTGCAACTGACTGTAAGAAACTCATATTTTTTGTATGCAATACCAATGTATAAGACTGTTTGTTTCCTAAATAAAATAAAATAAAAATAAATTAAACAGAGAGAGTCGAGTTAAATTGTTGTTATGGCGTCAGACTTCGGTAAGATGGTGGTAGCTAGCCAGGTGGACTTGAAATAAGCCCTAACACCAACCAAACATTACAAATTATACCTCCCCTGGGAATCGAACCCAGGACCTCTGCGTCTTACACGGGTGGGCGAACCACTAGACCTCAGAGGCGGACCACATAAGTTGTTCAGTTTAAGCAACACTATCACCTGTTTAAGTATCATAATTCATTACTCATCTTATATTTTTGTTCTACATGAAGAATATCACCTTTTACAAACCATAAGTGAAAATGATTTTAAAAAAAGAACGGTCTACAACAACCTAACACTTTAATTTAATTCTTACTAACTTTAATCATGAACTAATTTTAATCAGACACTAACTTTAATCAATACGACAATATTTAACACTGAATTAAATATGAGAGAGCACTATAACGCCACAAAGAAACGTCCGTCGCATCCAAACGCCGCGCGCAAAGTGAGGCCGTGCCGCAGGTGACGCCGCCTTTTATACAGCGCCGCTCGGCCCGGGCTCGTGAGTGGGGGAACTTGCTAAGACGGCCGTTCCTGGCAGCTGAACGTCCTCGTCAGCTTGACTCTCGTCTGTCCTTGGCGTTTGGTTGGGGACCAGCACCACAGCCTCATCAGCATCAGCCGATGGTACCGGGTCTTCGCTAGGCCTTGGCATGTGGTCCTCGTCAGACCTTGGTGGGTGGCGGTCCTCACAGACTACGATGACGTGGTGGTCCTCGTCGTCTGACTCTTCATCTAGAACACACACTTAACAAAAATGAGCAAACATGTTTTTTATTTTTTTTTATTAGTTTTTAGCACCGGCGACCCACCGCGGCACAACCACAAGCTTGCACTCAAGTGATTGAGACACGATAAGCGACCAGCGCAAAGCAACTAAGCCAAAACGTCATTCGCGATGAAAGAGTGAAAGAACTCCATCATCGACAATGACGAATTCATTCCAGCACCACATTAAGTAGGTAGGTAGGTAAGGTTCATGTTACCATCCGGATCCGGCAACCCATACTGAAGCTCCAGATGATAACACAAACAAAATTTAATACCACAATGTCGGGGCCAATTAACTGGCACAATGTCGGGGCATAGGGGATTGCCATAATGTCGAGGCATTAGGGAATTGTCATAATGTCGAGGCATAAAGAATTTGCCATAATGTCGAGGCATTAAGGAATTGCCATAATTTCGAGGCATAAAGAATTTGCCATAATGTTGAGGCATTAGGGAATTGCCATAATGTCGAGGCATAAAGAATTTGCCATAATGTCGAGGCATTAGGGAATTGCCATAATGTCGAGGCAAAAGAATTTGCCATAATGTCGAGGCATTAGGGAATTGCCATAATGCCGAGGCATAAATAATTTGCCATAATGTCGAGGCATTAGGGAATTGCCATGCCAGTGGTAGTGCATGCATGACCTTATAAGGGTCGCGCATACCGAAGTCCAGCTTGCCGGTACTTTGTGTGGCCTTGCTCACGAACACTTGATCACCCACGGCGAAACTGCATGGCTGTCGGCGATCTTCGTTGACGTAGGCGTCCTGACGCTGTTGATTGGCAGTCAACAGTTCAGTCGCCCGCTGTTTTCTGAGGGTCATAAGAGCTTCCCGATTAGGTTGGCAATCACTTAGCGCTACATCTCGCACCAGTGTCCTGATGGCAGGCGTCGCAGCATCAATGCCCACCAACAACTGCAGGGGCTTGTGTTATAGCTTGCCTCGTGATACCCCTTCATAAGATAAACATAATAAGGCAGTTATTAACATATTTCCTAACAAAAGATCTTAAATTTGGAAACCAAAAATGTCGTAAAACAACAGAAAAATAAAATAGCAAAACTAAAAAACCCACATGCATCAAAAAACAAGTCAACTGAAAAGATGGAAACAAGATAATATATAAAGGCAAACTTAAAAAATATTGATGGTAGTGTTTAGATTAAAGGCAAACTTAAATAGTAGATTATACAACAAGTGAAAAAAGAGGGAATTTAGTTCGAGGGACTAAGTTGGATCCCGAGAGCAGCGAAGGATTCTAGAGTTGAATCCCGAGCGTAGCGAGGGATTCAAAAGTAGAATCCTGAGCGAAGCGAGGGATACAAAGGACCGAGATGAAATTTTTTTTTCACGAGTTGTGTACTCTACTTTTTACCATTGACTGCGAGAAAAAAAATAGCAGTAGGTACCTATAGTATTTATAGTTGTCCATCAGCCATTTTTGATGTCCCCACTGTGGGGCACAGGCCTTCCTTATGGGTGGTAAGGAGGACGGGACATAACCCACCACGCGGGCCCAATGCGGATTGGTGGGTGTTAACGACTGCAAATGCAGCCGGGACCAACGGCTTAACGTGCCTTCTGAAGCACGGAGGAGCTCGAGATAATACATTTTTGGTCACCCATCCCATGACCGACCCTTGCGAACGTTGCTTAACTTCCGCAATCGCTGGGTCAGGCGCTAAACCACTATGCCACCGAGCTAACTAAGAGGAAAACTACATGATCAGTCTTTCATCAGTCCACTTCATCAGTTTGTATATATATATATAGACTTTGAATTTTTACAGACTGAAGATCGTACCAGACTGATATAATGGACTGATGCAAGACTGAACAACTAATCTCCCTCAAATATATAAAAAAGAACCCAAATATAAGACACTAAAAAGGACCTAATTGATTTAGCGGGATAGTTTTTAGAAAAGAACCCAAAGATAAGACACTAAAAAGAACCTAAATAAAATTGGCGGGATTATTTTTGTCACTTAATTGTAGAATTATATCTGTATCTATGGAATAGCTCCATACTTTCAGCACCTTTTATTTTTTTTGTACCTAATTCATACGATGCGCGCTTGTTCCAAATTCAAAATATTTTTATTCACTCGGTGAATAAAAACGCGTATTATTCACTGTTATCAATGAATAAGACGCACTTTTTTGAGTGGCGATGGTAAAAACATATTGATGGTAGTGTTTAGAACTTTTGTTCAACATAATAACATGCAGTCGGAGGCATGCATAAAGAAAGTGACATTATGAATGATTTTACTTATCATCAATTCTATGCCTCCGACTGCATGTTATTATGTTGAACAAAAGTTCTAAACACTACCATCAATATGTTTTAAGTTTGCCTTTAATCTAAACACTACCATCAATATTTTTTAAGTTTGCCTTTATATATTATCTTGTTTCCATCTTTTCAGTTGACTTGTTTTTTGATGCATGTGGGTTTTTTAGTTTTGCTATTTTATTTTTCTGTTGACTTGCCTTTTTTAGGCAGGCGGGTTTTTATTTTTTTTAAATTTAGTTGTTTTTTATTTACGTCTTTTTAGTTATATTCTCCTTACAAATTACGTAGACGGTCTAATTCTTTAAAATAATTTTCATCGTGTGGTTTAAATAAGAATTTTTTAGGGTCAAGACAACTGACAGCAAGCCCTGCGAGAGATCGGACTCTGCTTAAAGCCACGTAAGCTTGACCTTTAGCAAATAGGTGACTGCTCAAATCGACATCTGCCCGGTCTAAAGTTGTACATAATAGTAATAGTACAATACCGCGTAAACCATCAAACTCAGACGCAGAAGGTTCAATCCGAACACCAATACAAGAAGCTACCAATTTTCTAAATAATATTTTATCGATATCAAAGAGAATGTAATTAATCACTAATTCAGTAATAAGATATTCCTAAACACCCTATTCCTTAGTCCTAACTAAACTAGGTATGCTTGCTACAAAACCTAACAAAATCTACTTCTTTAATATTTTTTTCAATATTAATGCAAGTAAAGTAATGCAACACGCGTTCCAATTAGATAGATGGAATCTAGTATAATAAATAATGAATGTACTCTAGCTAGCTAGATGGAATCGTATTAAAATAATTATCAATTAAAAAAGTTGTTAATTGTTATAAAGACCATAAACGAGAATCGTTTCTTCTTATTTCTCGTTATCGTTTCTTCGATTCTTTTATTATTATCTTTATATTTTCAGTATAAACACAAAAGACCTTATATAATCTACAGAGAGCTAAACCATACCGAGATGTATTTGGCTACAACGCCATCTATTGATATGGTCTATGCAACTAGAAATCTATTGATGATGAATACAAAACCATACCGCGATGTACTCGGCTACAGCGCCATCTATTGATTAACTTAGCCGTGCCCTGCGGCATAGCCTGAGGCTTCGATCCCGAGGGATTTTGGGATGATATTATAGCCTATTTTTTCATCATGAATGTGGCTAACATACACAAACAAAATATAAATTTCTCATTGACATGTTTATAGCGGCCGCTCGCATTTGCGTAATATAATTTACTTTTTTTATTTTATTGTTTTTTTTATAATTATATTATGGTCATGATATACCTTTTTGGAATCCTTATAATAAGCCCTTTAATTTGACACCCATATTGCAGTATTCTAAAACAAAAATTTTTTTTTCACTACGTATAATAGCACCGTACAGCCGCCATGTTGGTTTTTTTATAACGCCACCTTCTTAAGAACACTTGGGCTGAAAAGACCAATCTAACGATATCTTAATCATAGAAATCCGTTCAGCCGTTTCAAAGATATGAGGTAATAAAGAATATTACATACAAACATACATACATACATACATACATACATACAAACATACAAACATACTTACAAGATACGCGCGAAACACATAACCCTTTCTTTGCAGTCGGTTAATAAGATCGGTGGTTTTATCGACGCCAATATGGTCGTGGTCATCATGAAAAACCCGAAGCAAGCTCAACCTGTGACCCTTAGAGATGAAGCATAAGAGACGTTGCTCTTCACCAATAGGTTATGTTTATAAAATAAAAGTTCATTTTTAATAAAATACCTGTTTTGATCTAATTGTCCTTCCCTTAGTTTAGTCATAAACTCCTGCGTCTCCACATCAGCAGTCTGAGCAATCTTTGCCCAATTGACCGGACTGCGTATGTGGGAGACTTGTGCTGGAGGATTCCTACTTAAATAATCAGCATGTTGCATCATACAACCTTTCGGCTCGGCCGTACCTGACCTTTACCTTTGAATAATAATAAATGAACTTGTTGTTCATTATTAGTCCGTATGTAAATCAGTCCCTTTCGGTTTAAAACATCAGTGCCAATTAAAGTTAGTTGGCGCACTAATACATTCATCAGGTACAACATATAAATCAGCTTCGGAGAACTCTAAAATAGCAGTGCCATAAGAGGCAGCCTCAATCTCCTGGCTTCCTATGCCACGCATAACGATAGGTTGGAATTTTATTAAAATTAAAATGCTTCAAAACTAATTGTTTTACAAAAAGTACAAAATTTGGTTGACCTGTTATTGCCATTGGGTTGTAAAGGAACTGAGTCGTATCAGTTTTAGACTTTTTAGGGCAATGTCATTCTTGTGACCAAACTTGCCACAAATGAGACACTTAGAGTTGTCTCCAAACCTAGGTGTCTCGCTTACGCGATTGCATCGGCCCTATGTGGCTTGACGGACGGACAACATTGTTGGAGGCTCGAAAATCATGTTTCAGTTTAACATATACCGATAGAAACTCTACTAAGTCCTTTGACAGTAGCTTAGCATTGGTAGCGGCGGTCTACCTCCGCGCACCACATATCAAAATCATGTATACTCGGGTCAAATGAGGAAATATAATACTTATGAGACCTTACTTGCATCAAGGATGAAAGAGCTCCAACAATCCTGTCCGCCACGCCTTTGTCTGCGCTGGTACTAGCGTCAGCATCACGCACTGTACCCAAAATCGCCCCATCGGTAACGCCGGAACCCTGCTCGCTGGCGAGGGTTGGCGCCACGATAAGCGATGGCGTCGGCGTATGATCACCAAGAAGATGCGACGGACTATCAACTGTTGGCGTTGTTGTAGGTTGTTGTAGGCTATTTTCGATAGCATCTAATTTAGTAAGAATTCGATCAAACACCACATCCTGTAAGCTCACTTGAGCTAATACGGCTACGCGAGTTCTACTTTGCGAGCTATGCGAAGCATTATGACGTCTATTGGACCTGCTCCTATAGTCTGCAGAACGATCATCACGCTTAGACAACGGCGGCGTATTGAAAGAACGGTGACTACGACGTTCACGAGATAAATCACTAGAACGTCGGTCTTTATTACGATGATCGCGTTTTACAGGCCTAGAGGAACGTCCCGACATGTTTAACGAGAACAATTCACAAGACACGTGTCAATTTTACGAACAACTACGACAACTACTTTTAAAGACACGTGGCACACCTTTTTCTTTACAAATGTTCACGAAAACTAATACAAAACACGTGGCACTTTAATCGAATACTTACGAAAACAACTTTTACAAAACACGTGGCACTTTAATCGAATACTCACGAAAACAACTTTTACAAAACACGTGGCACTTTTAAAACACACAGAACACTACTTTTAACACGAAAATTAACTTTTTGGATGGCAAAACAAGCTGGTAGAACGCGTAGTGAATCCCACTTCTGATTTTACAAACCATAAGTGAAAATGATTTTAAAAAAAGAACGGTCTACAACAACCTAACACTTTAATTTAATTCTTACTAACTTTAATCATGAACTAATTTTAATCAGACACTAACTTTAATCAATACGACAATATTTAACACTGAATTAAATATGAGAGAGCACTATAACGCCACAAAGAAACGTCCGTCGCATCCAAACGCCGCGCGCAAAGTGAGGCCGTGCCGCAGGTGACGCCGCCTTTTATACAGCGCCGCTCGGCCCGGGCTCGTGAGTGGGGGAACTTGCTAAGACACCATAAAAGACAAAAAAATATTAATTTAATGTCAGGTGGTTAGCTGATGACGTTAGTAGGTAATTTGTTATTTAATATTAATTCTGATTGTCTTTTCATATTAAAATTATTGATATGTACACCTACTTTACAAGATATAGTAATTTATAATAATAAAGATTAATACAAATAGTAGTAAAATGTTTGAGTTTGTTCATGTTTGACCTTTATTTTTTTTTCGAAATTTATCGATATTGCTGCATCAACAGTTGAGCCCAGCCCTTTATGTCAAAAACGTGTCATATTTTGATGTGTGACTCATCCGTACACAATTTTTTGCTGTTTTGTTTTATTTTTTATGTGTGAGTGTCGTCATTACAGTGTTGTTTTTGTATGTGAGTGTGCGGAACTGCACTTGTGTGCACTTTCCCCCCCCCGCAAAAAATGCCAGAATAATTTGGATGGACTTAATCGCTAAGGCGCCTCCCTTCGGTATGAAGCCGCGATGCTCGAAGAATTAACGCAACATGGTTTGAATTTGCAAGTTGGCAATTCCGTCCGTCATAGCATTTTACTGAAGCCATAATATCTTATGTTATAGGTACCTAGTCCGATTTATTTATTAGATGCAGTACCATGTGCAATGAGCATTAGAATTTTAGTTATGAAATAGCATTAATAATAATAATAATAATAAAACATTTATTTCAGACGTTACATCCATAGATTATTTATCCATAGATTAAGAGTAACTAAAAGCCGTAATACTGTCTGTTAATAGGAAGAAGCCAATGAAAGCTAGCGAAGTGATGGTTATCACTATCGAGTCATACCTACTGATATCAAAAGAGAGAGCTTTATTGAGCTTAATCAGGAACACAAAATGCCTCTTAATACCGAAAGTTCTCTTAGTTTAGGGAATATGCATAAAAATTTTTTTTATTCAAAATCAAAAGTATAATGCGTGAGAAAATCAACTGAAATATTATTAAAACTTTTCTCTTGCGTTTTTTTCTCGTGATATAGTTACTTGAAGTTAGCACGCAGCAGCAACCCGCCGAAAGCGCTCTATGCAAAATGGTGACGACACTTGTCACGTTTCAGGTGCGTTTCAGGCGGTGTCATACAAAATAAATCATAATCATAAATCATAAATCATTTATTCTCAAATTCATTACGTTCACATCAACAATGGACAATATTTGCTTTAAAACTAGGTTAGTATGCATAAACAAATAAATAAGCAATTAGTTTCTATATAATAGGTACTAAATAATATGACATTCTGTTTAGCTACACATAAAATTACAAATATAGTTTTATTTAGGTAATAAATCATTGTTTGTGCCTGAACTAGGTTATCCTGTGTTTCAGGCGATATGCGC
Source organism: Agriphila straminella (assembly GCA_950108535.1). Taxonomy (NCBI): domain Eukaryota; kingdom Metazoa; phylum Arthropoda; class Insecta; order Lepidoptera; family Crambidae; genus Agriphila; species Agriphila straminella. The sequence goes on along the minus strand of OX467303.1, from coordinate 213,849 downwards.
CTATGGAAAACATAAATTATGGTATTACATATTATGGAAAATAATTAAAGTTACATACATTTTTAATAGAATTAATTATTGACTAAACTAATCGCTAAGTATACCTACCTATACTAATACTAATCATCTTAATACTACAAGTAACTCCTCTGTCTCATCATACGTCATCTTTTGGAGAGTGGCTTTAAGGATATTTTTGCAGTTTATGCGATTGAGTGGATAAATAGATATTTTAGCACTTAATTTATTGTAGAGAAACGGTCCTAGAAACTTGTAAAATTTTCTTGTAAAAGCAAGATTATTTCCACCGATAGTACAAACTTTATCTTTCCGTCTTTTGTTAGTAATCTCAGTGCTGTAATGAAGGGCTGCGTGCTGCTTCAGAACTATGCTCAATACAAAAAGTTGTCTAACTGTTAATACTCCACAGTTTTTAACCGACTTCATCAAAAGGAGGAGGTTCTCAATTCGATTGTGTTTTTTTTTTTTTTTTTTTTTTTTTTATCGTTGTTCGCGCATATCTTCGACATTTATGGACCGATTTCGAAAATTTTTTTTTTGTTCGATTGAGTTTTCTTGCGAGATGGTCCCATTTAATTTTTTTTCAAATCGGTTCAGTAGTTTACAAGTAATCCTGAAAATACTATGATATTAAATCAACTAACTTGACAACTTTGTTATTTATGAACCGAATTAGATGATTTTTTTTGTTGGGGAAGGGATGCCGTTGTGTAGTCTTTTTAACCGACTTCAAAAAAAGGAGGTAAGTTTCAGTTTGTATGTATGTTTCTCCGCGATTATCTCACGGTTGGCTGAGCCGATTTTTCTACCTAAATAATATACCTACACTACCTAATGCAGAAGGTACTTACACTAAAAATAAAAAAATAAAAAATTGTTTAAAAAACAAAAAACCGACTTCAAAAAACCTGCCTCTAAAAAAAGGAAGAAATAATATACAAATCATTAGATACGCATTATCATTGTTATAATAAAACACGTCAATTGAAGTCGGGTGGGGCTTTTAGAATAAAAAAGGAAGATGTTCTCCAGCCCCACCCGACTTTAATAGACGTGTTTTATTATAACAATGATAATGCGTATCTAATGATTTGTATATTATTTCTTCCTTTTTTTAGAGGCAGGTTTTTATAAAGAAGGTTTGTAGGATAAAGAAAAGGACGAAAAGTCGATACTTTAAGAATCGCTCTTTGGGCTCTTTCAGCAGATAAGAGCAGAGTCTTACTCGCTCCACCCCACGTAGAAATACAATAGGTCAGTAACGATTCACAAAGCGCGAAATAAATTTGTTTACACAATTTCGCATCAGCAATATGACGAAGTTTTTTGAACACAAATATCATCTTACGTATCCTACTAGTTAGAGCTTCTATATGTCGTTTAAAGGAAAGAGTTTCATCTAGTACGACACCTAAATATTTTATTTCGGCGGTTGATTTAATTTCTGTGCATACACATTTTTTATCATATCGAGAACAGTAATGAGCGTATAGTTTTGAATAATTTGATGTTAGTGACGATTTGCGCAACGAAAATTGCATAAAGCTTGTCTTTTCAGCATTAAGTGTTAGTAAATTATCCTGAAGCCATTTATTAACTACGTTAAAACCCTGTTGTGCATACTTGAATACTTCTTCTTCAGACTCAGCTGAAAAAAGGAGAGCAGTGTCATCAGCATATGTTATGACGTAACCATGATCTAGATTTACATTACAGAGATCGTTTATGTAGACCAGGAAGAGGGTAGATCCTAATATGCTCCCTTGTGGAACCCCGAAGGATGTATTATTTTGCTCATTACTGATAACACTGCCAATCCTCACACACTGAGTACGATCTTCTAGATAACTTGCAAATAATTTCAGTTGAGTGCCTCTTATACCTATGTTTTCAAGCTTGCGCAGTAGAATGGGAACGGACACGGAATCGAAAGCTTTGGCGAGGTCTAGGAAGATTCCTAATGTGTGCTTACCTTCGTCTAGATTTTCCACTATGTGATTGGTTAGTTGATGAACTGCATCAGCAGTTGAAAGTTTCGGTCTAAATCCAAACTGCGCCTTCGATAGAATTGATTTTTCCTCCAAAAAATTAATTAACCTTTTATTTATGATTTTTTCTAGTATTTTAGATATGATGGGTAGTAAAGATATAGGCCTATAATTCGTTACTTGTTTTTTATCGCCGGATTTATGTACTGGGACCACAATAGCTTTTTTCAGACACTTAGGAAAAACACCTGTTGACAGGCATTTTCGAAAAATGAAAGTCAGAGGAGGAATCAGAATGTGCCTAAAAGTTTTTACAATTTTGGCTGGAATATTATCCCATCCGACAGCACAATCGTCTTTTAAGCTCAATATTATATTTTCTATCTCAGTTTCGTCCGTATCCAGCAGCACAAAAGATGAAAGTGAAGAACTACAGCTAGTAGGGGTGTGACTATTTGAAAATGGCTGAGCTTGTATTTTTTCAGCCAGGAACTTACCAATATTTACAAAGAAATTATTAGCGGCATTAGCAGATTCCATTTGGGACGGATGAGCTTGTAATAAACTCGAAGAGGACTCTTTGCTCTTTGACAAATATGTTACATTTTTAACATGTTCCCAGATTTTCTTAGTGTTTGTTCCAGCCTTTTCAAGTAATGCTTTCTCATAACTAATTTTAACTTTTCTAACAAGATTATTGCAAAAGTTTCGATAACGCTTGTATGATAATTGTAATACCAGATTGTTTGGGTTGCATTTTGCTTTCATATGTAATTTATCCCTGTGTTTCATACAGCGAATAAGACCGGGTGTGATCCACGGTTTTATATTAGATTTCTTGTTACTTAAACAAACAATTACTGTATTTTTCTGCAATGCCTGACCTACACTTTCGATTACATATGACATACAAAAATGCATATCAGCAGAAATGTAAACTGGGGCAAAGTCAATATTACTTAAGTCAGCTTCGAGTTTATTTATGTTCAACTTGTTAATTGTGCGCTTTTTTAAAACAAGCAGAAGTGGAAAACAACGTGAAGCATTTTTGGCACTAAATAAAATGGTTGTAGGTTTCTTAACGTGGCGTTTAATATCTTGTTCACTTTTCAAGCCTTAAATATTTTGTACAATGTAGGATTGATTAAGATTAATTATAAAACACAAAACTTTGTAATGTCAGCGAGCAGAGGGCAGAGAGCAAGGAGGAAGGTTTTGGTTAACCTTTTTAAAAACCATAGACAATGAATTTTTATAAGGGGTGAACACACAATCCTTAATACTTCCCCTCACACCTTATAATGTAAAGCTACATGCAAAGCTTTCACACAATGATAGAGACTAGAGCTCTACTAATGCTATCCGAGCCGAGATACATCTTATTACAAGGTTTGATTCTAATATAGCATCAGTTATATTAGAGATTACATTGGACACAATGTTTACCTAAATAGAGACTCTACACTCAGCATAAAGTATGGCATAATAGTTTGCAATTCAAAATATTAAAAAAAAAGAAATTACAGCATACTATCATGCCACTCTACCATAATTTAATTATGTTATACACAGCAAAACAAATATGTCTAAATAAGTACCAATACTTTTGACAACAGTAAAAGTTGATAACTTAATTAAAAAGGAAGAAACTCTTACAAAACACAATATAGAGTTAGTTAACATTCATGCTATGTATAAACGTAGAATGTTTGCTCCTGCTCAACGGTTTTGTCAATACATCCGCTATCATCTGATCAGTCGGTAAGTACCTAAATGATATTGTACCATTGAGTAACAAGTCTTTAATGAAATGGTACCTGATATCTATGTGCTTGGTTCGCTTATGACTATACTCTTTTGCTTCTAGCAACTTCAATGCACTTTGGTTGTCATTAAAGACTGTAACTTTCAAACGGGTACCTAAGACTTCAAACCAGAAACTGTTAATGAAACAAATATCCTTACAGACTTCATTAATGGATAAATATTCAGCCTCTGTGCTAGATAGCGCTACACAGCGCTGCTTGCGTGATTCCCAGTTGATGGTATTTGAGCCAAGCTTTACTACAAAACCAGTATAAGAACGCCTATCTAGAGGATCATTGGCCCAATCAGCATCTGCGTAAGCAGTTAAACTCAATTCTCTACTCTTTATAAAACATAAAGCATAGTCAATTGTCCCTGCTAAATATCTAAGAATTCTTTTCGCTGCCTGCCAATGACTTAGGTTGAACTTAGAATTATACTGACTAAGTTGACTACAAGCGAATGATATATCAGGCCTTGTGCAGACCGATAGATACAATAGGCATCCCATAAGCTCTCTATAATTATAAGTTTCATCACACAAAGGCTCTACATCTGTATCAAATTTACAATTTATAGGCATTGGTGTAGAGACAGGCTTACAATTTTCCATGCCAAATCTTTTAAGTAACTGTTTTATATAATCACTCTGATCAAGTTTCACAAAATCTTTGCCTCTTGTGACATTAATGCCTATACAACTCTTAAGACTGCCTAAATTTTTACAATTAAACTCTTTCATTAACAAGTTCACGAGCTGATCCTTAGCGGAGCAATCATTATAAAAGATGTAAAAATCATCTACATATAAGGCAATGACAATTAAGCTATTATTTATCTTACGCGTATAAACACAAGGTTCACATTTATTCTGTGAGAAACCATTTTCACAAAGAAGTTTGTTGACTCTTTCATACCAAATTCTACTGGCTTGTTTAAGTCCATAAATACCCTTTTTTAATAAACAAACTTTCTCTTTATTATTATTATTGAAACCAGGTGGCTGCTCCATGTATATAGTGTTATTGAGCTCACCATTAAGAAAAGCTGTAGTCACATCAATGTGATCTATTTGTAAATCAAGTTCACAAGCTAAAGCAAACAAAATTCTCAACGAACTTTTTCTGACAACGGGTGAAAATGTTTCCTCATAATCCACACCATGAACCTGTGTAAAACCCTTGGCAACAAGTCTCGCTTTATATTTATTAAAATTTCCTGAGGCATCTTTTTTTATTTTATATACCCATTTTGACTTTACTATGTTGACATCGCGATCGCGAGGCCTATCTACTAATGTCCATACATTATTTGCCATAAGAGAATCATACTCACTCTTCATAGCTGCAATCCAGTCTGTACTGTTAGCACTAGACATGGCCTCTTTGTATGACTGAGGCTCCGATGAATCCTGCGCGACCATACAATCTGAGTCATTACTTAGATCATAATCTAAATACCTGGGATGCAGTTTAGACCTAGTACTACGCTGAGGCCTAGACGAATGCTTGGAAGGCGCCGGGGGTACAGGGCGATCTTCCCCTGGAGGTGACGGTTCCCGCAAGAGCACTACAGGCTCATGGAACGAGCCACTCGGCCCGGATGACTGCTCTTCCACGTCATCATCTCTACTGCAGCTGGTACAGGAGCTCTCCTCACTGGGATCTGAAAAAGCCATAATATTTTCTTTAGCACCACACTTGGAATTATTCGATTCATTTATTTGACTAGAAGTGCTATTATTTAAATCATTCAAATTGCCATTGGGGTTATTATTATCAAAACTGTCATTATTTATAAAATTCTCAGATATGTCATACTCATAAAAAATAAAATCATTCATTTCATTATTATTATTAATAACCTCCTCCTTATAAAATTTGTTTTCTAAAAATGCAACATTCCTAGACAATATAACATTTTGAGGGTTTAAGGGGTCTAGCAACCTATAGCCTTTGGTAGTTTCACTGTAACCTACAAAAATGTACTTTTTACTCCTCGAATCTAACTTACGACGTTTTTCTTTTGGTATAAGAGAATATGCTATGCACCCAAAAACATGAAGGTGACCGAGATCAGGTTTAGAACCGGTCCACAAACCTTCAGGTGTATGTCCTGCTAAAGCGACAGTAGGAGACCTATTTTTCAAGTATATCGCAGTTTTAACTGCCTCTCCCCAAAAGCGCGTGCAGAGACCTGCTTCTAGCATTAAGCATCTCGCTTTATCCATAAGTGTTCTATTTAGTCGTTCAGAAACACCATTCTGTTCAGGACAGTAAGGTACAGTCTTTTGATGAATGATACCCTCAGTACTTAAAAATTCATCAAATCTAGAGTTACAGTATTCTGACCCATTGTCTGAACGAAGCACTTTGATTGGCAGACCTAATTGCTTTTCAACTTCATTTTTAAAAGTAATAAAATGATGCATTACCTCAGATTTGTTTTTCATCAAATATCCGTATGTCTTCCTCGTGTAGTCATCAGTGAAAGTCACCAAGTACCTCGCACCTCCAAAGCTGCACTGTTGCATGGGGCCCGCCACATCTGTGTGGACTATTTCTAGGGGTTTAGTAGCACGTGTAGCCTCGCCCACGGGGAACGGCAAGCGAGCTTGCTTCCCGAGTAGACAGGTCTCACACTCAAGATTGGAAGTACACACCTGAAACATTACTCCAGTTGCAAGTCCATCCCTTAAAGCGCACATACCCTTATATCCTAAATGCCCTAAACGCTTATGCCAGAGCTTAGCTGGTTGTACAGTAGCAGCGACATTAGCAGTCTGTATTTCTTGCCTATTACACAAGAATATCGAAGAATGCACCTCTTGCGAAGTACACCTAACCTGACTACCTTCCAATTTATAAAGCCCACCAATATTTATGCCTGAGGAAATAGGTTTGCCATGAATTTTACTATAAATATGACAAGAATCTTCATTAAATACAACAATAAGGCCCTTCTTAGTTAATCTACTAACTGACAATAAATTAGCTGATAAATTAGGAACATATAATACCTTTTCTATTGTTATTGAGTCCAGCCTCACTTCACCGATCCCTTCAGCGGCAATCATTTGATTATTAGCCAGCTTGACACCGCTGTGTTTTTCATTAAACGGTACAAAATTGCATAGTAAATTCTTATTATTACACATATGATTTGAACAACCCGAATCAATATACCAGTCTTCAATCTTCGCGAAGAAAGCTGTAGCCGTAGTGTCGGTAGCAAGTAGCGAGTGGTTGAATTTCTTCTGGTTCTTATCACGCTTCAACTTGAAGCACTTTCCTTTCATGTGTCCTGCTTTCCCGCAGTAGTGACAAGTAACTTTCTTCACAGCGCCGCTTCCACTAGACACAGGTTTCCCCTTAGAGTTGGAGAAATAGGCAGCTTCCTCTACGCTGTCAGTCTTTTTCTTTCTTGATTCTTCTTGAAGAAGACGTGTGCGAACTAGCTCGCTGGTTAAATCATTAGTGATGCGAGCAGTTTCGAGGTTAGATACTAGAGCGTCGTACTCCTCTGGAAGACCGCTCAATAGTAATTCAGCAATTTCACTATCAGGGACAGTTTTGTCGATATCTGCGAGCTGGTGAACCGTGCTCATTAGATTTTCAATATACAATGACATGCTATTAAATTGACTATACTGCATGCGGTGAAGTTGGCGTAGAAGTAGCACTCTTCTAAATAGACCCTTGTCTTCAAAGACATTTTTGAGGTTAGTCCACGCATCCTTAGAAGTCTGGGCGTCTCTAATATGCTGGTGGCATGAGGCCGTGACACTCAAGCCTATGCGAGCCAAAGCGCGTCCATCACGCGTGGCATCCGTGTCTGTGCCTTCAACCGCCTTCCACAGGCCCTCAAATGTCAGAAGCATCTTCATTTGGTATTTCCACGTTGGGTAATTTTCAGCGCCGCGAAGCCTCTCTACACAGTTAGCGGCAGCAAGGGAAACATTCCCAATATCAGCAGGAGTAGCAGTCATGACGACCACACCACAACCACGTTGTAACCTCGCAATAGAAAATCACGGGGCAGTGACGGATATTGAAATCACGTCGCATACAAAGGAGCCCGGCTAAGCGCTCTCTAGGCGCTGGCAACAGTCTCCGCCCTAGTGGTTCTTCAAGCCGAAAAATACTTATCTTCGTTTGCTGGGGTCCATAACCTTTTAAAACAAGCAGAAGTGGAAAACAACGTGAAGCATTTTTGGCACTAAATAAAATGGTTGTAGGTTTCTTAACGTGGCGTTTAATATCTTGTTCACTTTTCAAGCCTTAAATATTTTGTACAATGTAGGATTGATTAAGATTAATTATAAAACACAAAACTTTGTAATGTCAGCGAGCAGAGGGCAGAGAGCAAGGAGGAAGGTTTTGGTTAACCTTTTTAAAAACCATAGACAATGAATTTTTATAAGGGGTGAACACACAATCCTTAATACGCTTATAATTTAATTTAGGTAATTTACAGTTAAGAGTTAGTAATGCAGCACTATGATCAGTTAGTGACGTATTCATAACTAAAGCTAGTGAGGAGAATTTTGATTTAAGCATGATGTGGTCTAAACACGACCCACTTTGATGGGTTGGTAGCAAATGTGCAGGGAGTAAACCATGATAGGAACATAGGTTAAGGTATTCATGGACGGAAGCATCAACATTTTCTTGGTTGGGAATAATATTGATATTGATATCACCAATCAAAATGATGTTTTTGAAAGACGACAAGTTTTGCAACGTTTCACCTAGAGATTGAATAAAATTACTTATATTTTTAAATGAAGGCGATCTATATATACCTAGAATTGCAAAGTCTTTACCAATTTTTATCAGCAATCTGCTGCAGTCATCAATCTTTGGTTCTTCAACAGTGACGTCTAAGTGGCTTTTGGTATATGCAACCACGCCATCATTTTGATTGTTTGATATATTACTTTTAAACATATTGTAATCTTTTATTGTTGGCAGATTATATTGTTTACTATTCCAACATTCTGTTAAAACAATTACATCACAATCTATCTTAAGCCTTTGCTGAAAAATATTAAATTGGTCAAAGTTTTTCGAAATGCTACGGATATTCTGTGTTAGTACAGTTAAAGGGTTAGTGTAGGCGGAAAGATATTGTTTGCACTTTTCGACTTCGCAGAGACTCGACTCAGATATCGAGAAGCCATCTATATCATCTATTAAATCATTAATCATAATTATACTATTCTATTAAGATTGTTAAAAATAATAAAAGGAACTAAACTATAAAATGGGCAGATAAACAGATAATATTAGGCGCTCTTAGGCGCCACCATAATCTATAGAGTTAATATACCTTTTTTCTGCCATTATTTTCGCTGGGCAATCTGCAGAACCTGTGCTATGGTTACTTGGTTTTTTAAACCGTAAGCAGGTAGCGCACTTTGCTTGATTTGATTTTTTAGAGCAGTCTTGGATAGAATGGCCTTTTTCACCACAATGTCCACAGGTGTGATCTGTTTCCCTACATGACTTAGCCGCATGACCGTATTGTTGGCACTTATAACATCTTGTTACCAAGGTAAAGTCACGTACTGGACAAGATGACCAGTTGACAAAAACTCTCTTACTAGAAACCAAGGCTTTGCGAATTACTGCTGATACTTCGATGATGTAATTGCAGGTCTCAGCATCTTTCTTGCCCGACTTGTGGCTTAATTTAATTGTGCTCAGGAAGGATTCTAGATCTGAATTAGTTAGTTTCTCAGCCAGATTTTGATTATACAAACAGGTAAAAACTTCTTTTTCCTGCATGGATGTGGGCACACCGATTACCACTACTCTAGGATTGCGCTTGAAGGGCTCATCGACGCTGAGGCCAGAATTAGTTAAAACCACCGATTCTTTTAGTTTTAAAATGTCATCTTTGGTATCTGTGCTTATTATGACACCGCCGTTCCTTGTTTTGCGTAGGCCTCTGACGTGTATGTTGGTATGGGTCGGTGCATGGTTTTAATAATAACACTGGACTATATCAAAGACATGGGTTTATTTTATGTAATGTAATTAACCGAGAGATACAATAGTAATGGCTGACAGGTCGGCTCGCACCCATCGAGTAGTGATGTTCAATCACATTAGTGATGTGACACATTCTCATAACATCCTCCTTATTAACTTGACAACAAAGACTGTTTAAGTACCCAATTAAAAATAAGACAATTTGTTTAACTAAATCTATATGTATTATATAATTATTAGAGACTGAACTAAATTAATCAGTCTTTCACAGTCACTGCCAGAATGTTTACTTAACAAAATATTAACTTTATAAGTCTAACCGTCTTGGTGGTCTTATGACTCTTCCAAACCTAGAACGCTTTTCAACTGGAGTTGTATGCTCTCTAATAGACGGTGTTTCTGTATGTGGATTAGGAGACATCTTGATATTTGGACTCTTTTGTAACATATCTTGAGATGCAGTTTGAGGTGACTGTGTAGGTTTCAAAATATGTTGTCTGTTTCTCCTTCCTATAAATCCATCTGACCCTTCAACAGTATAAGACCTAGGCTGATCACATTTAGACTTTACTGTGCCTGTGATCCATGGAGTATTCGGCATTTTCTTGAAATATACTTTATCTCCTTCCTGTAGTTCTGGTAAGGACTTAGTCTTTCTGTCATAGTATTCTTTCATTTTATTCTGATTTTCTTCCTTGGTTTTAACATATTCTTGAAATTTGACAGTTTTTGGCTTTAAGTTTTTTGAGACCGTTGGTAACTGTGTCCTTAAAGAACGTGACATTAACAATTGTGCTGGAGATGGTAGATTTCCTCTAGGTGTATTCCTGAATTGAAGCAATGCAAGGAAATGATCTGTTCCCGACTCCTCCGACTTGGTGAGAATCCGCTTACACGTCTTCACCGCCGACTCCACCAACCCATTAGACCTAGGTAAGTAGGGACTTGAAGTATCATGATGTATTCCCCATTCAAAAATAAATTTCTTAAACTCACTTGAATTAAATGGTGGCCCGTTGTCAGAGATTAACTTAACTGGGATACCATGTCTACTAAAAATACTTTTAAGACAAACAATTACTGTTTTGGCGTTAGTACTTGCCACTGACATTAATTCAATATAATTCGAGTAATAATCTTGTACTACTATGTATTTTTTAGATTTATAATCCATAAAATCAACACCAACTTTTTCCCACGGAAGTAATGTAACATCATGTGGAAGAAGTGGTTCTGGAGCATTTGAGTTTCTATGTGACAAGCAAATATGACATGACTGAACAATGTTTTTTATATCAGTTGACATAAATGGCCAAAATACATGTCCTCTAGCAAACGCTTTTGACCTCTCAATTCCCAAATGACCACTGTGCACTATTTTTAAAATATCTGGCCTTAATTTTTTAGGTATGACTATACTGTTATTTCTGAAAATTAAATTATTTTCTGTATGCAAATCAGATCTATACTGCCAATATTCATGCAGACCTTTATGAATTTGAGTTTTACTTGACGGCCAACCTTCTTTACAGTATTTTTTCAAAATCTGCAGACTTTCATCTTCATTAGTGCCTTTGATTAACCACTGTAGACGTTCTGAAGAGACTGGTAATGACTTAATCAGTAAATTTACATGAACAGTGACATCATCATCTAATTCATCTGAACTTGTTTCAGAGAGTGCTGCTCTTGACAAAGTATCAGCAATGTACATGTGACTACCTTTCCTGTAAATTACATTTAGACAATAGGGTTGTATTTTCAACATCATTCTTTGGAGACGCGTTGGGACCCCTGCTAAAGGCTTTTTAAACAATGTTATTAAAGGAGCATGATCTGTCTCTACAGTTACAGTTTGTCCATATATAAATTGATGGAACTTGATGCAGGCAAAAACTATTGAATAAAGTTCTTTCTCTATTTGAGCCATTTTTTGCTGTGTATCCGTTAAAGTTTTTGAAGCATAATATATAGGATGTTGATTTTGTAACAACACCGCTCCGACAGCACTGTTACTAGCATCACTTTGTAGAACAATAGGATCATGAACATTAAAATGTGACAACACTGGAACTTGACATATTAATTGCTTTAGACGACAAAATGTTGCTTCATGATTGGCAGTCCACTGCCAGTCGGTAGATTTTTTTAATAATTGGCGTAGAATTTCTGTCTCGCCGGCCATATTTTTAATAAAAGGACTTAAATAATTAAGCATGCCTAGAAATCTTTGTAAATCTTTTAGACAAGTAGGAGAGGGCATCTCTTTGATTGCTCTGACTTTGTCCGGATCAGCTGTGATTCCGTCTGCTGAAAAAATATGACCCAGATATTTAATACTCTCCTTGACGAATGTACATTTTTCTTTATTAAATTTGACATTGTATTTCTTTGCTCTTTCAAATACTATATTGAGACGCTCATTATGTTCTTGTAGTGTTTGGCCGCTTACTAAAATATCATCACTGTATACTGCCACTCCTGGTAGGTCACCAAACATTTCAGTCATGATTCTATGAAAATACTCAGGAGCACAGTTGACTCCATATGGAAGACGTTTAAAGCGGTATCGACCAAAAGGTGTATTGAAAGTTGTGAGGTACGAACTCTTCTCACTTAATTTACACATCCAAAATCCACTACTAGCATCCAAGGTGGAGTAAAATCTTGCACCAGCCACCTTGGCGCGGACCATATCTACAGATGGAATAGGATAATGAGTCCTATTAATTGCCTGATTTAAATTTCGGGGGTCTAGACATACCCTTAATTGACCATTTTTCTTTTCTACTAAAATTAAAGAACTCACCCATTCAGTAGGCTCTGTGATCTTGGCAATGACATCCATTTTTTCCATCTTCGCTAGTTCTTGTTGAAGTCTATGATGTAATGCAAATGGTACTTTCCTCGGAGCATCGACTTTAGGCTGGACCTCAGGATTTGTACTTATGTGACACTCGCCGGGAAGACAACCAAGACCGGTAAAAACAGAATTATTAGATTCAACAATTTCATTTAAATTTATATTTTTTGACTGACTTGACTGTAATGGAAATGACTGTGATTGACTTTTTGTGACTTTAGGACTTTTTACTTGACTTGAATTTGACTCATTTTGACTTATTTCCAAAGACAATTGACTATTATCACTTTCTGACGTTTGCATGCTTGTAGTGTCTACACAAAAAACTCTTTTAATTAAACCAATTTCTGAGCAAGTACGTTTACCTAGTACAGTTGGAGAATTCACATTTGCAATTATAAAATTAATTTGTTTTGTCATAAAGGAGTCGTTAAATTGGAATTTACACTCTAGGTTTTGTTGACCTAGTACCTCTAGACTATTACCAGTGTATGACTTAATTTTTACATCAGTTTGATACAACAAGTTTTTAATATTAAGTGAATCATAAACACTTTTAGACATAATATTGACATCACTGCCGGTATCAATTATACAATTTATTTGTGAATTATTTATACATAAATTAATTGTCCATTCACCTGACGACTTGGAGGACTGAATGTGACCTATAAACAATTCATCTTGTTCTGACTGTACATGTTGCATATTACTATCTGACTGTAAATATTTTACTGACTTGGGCTTAATTGACCGACAACAGACTGCAAAATGGCCCACTTTTTCACATTTTCTGCACTTTACATTTAATGCTGGACACTTATGACGATGCACCTGACCACACCTTGTACAAACTTCCTTTCTTGACTGTTGACTATATTGACTGACATTCCTCGGGTTAGACTTTGATCTCGAGCGTGGCTTACTCTTATTATAAAAGACTGAACTATGTTCTGCTCCCAATTCATCCGTTTGATGTCTGGAAGCAAGCATGGCTTTTGCCATCTCTAAGGCCTTATCAAGGTCTAGCTTATCTTCGAGCAATAATTTTTCTCTTATATAGTTGTACTTTTGATGCATGTTACATATAAACATTATTTTGACAAGGCGTTCCTGCAGCTGTCCTAGCTCACAGTTTTGTGACCTTAACTTTAATGTGCAAGCAAAGTCGTCTAAGGTTTCATTTTCAACTTGTTTGTATGTGAAAAAATTATGACATTCATAAGTGAGGTTAGCTTTTGGCGCGAAGTGATTTTGAAATAACTCTATCAGCTCGTCGTATTTAACGTGATCCTCGTTTTTTCCAAATGTATTGAAAATCTCCACGCCTTTTTCACCAATGACATGTAAAAATAAAGCTACCTTTCTGCCATCACTTTCTTCATCCATGCCGGACGCACGTAGATAAAATTTAAATGATTGTACCCATTTTTTCCATTGTTGAGCCAAGTTACCATTCATCACCATGGGCTGCGGACAAGACATTCCAGAAAGTTTCTTGGGTTTTTGATTTTCTTGATCAATTTTCTTTGACTCAGACATGGCGGGACGCCGACACGTGACGCTGACTTTTCACACACGAATTTGACTGACTATTCGACACACTCTGACACCATATGTTGGTATGGGTCGGTGCATGGTTTTAATAATAACACTGGACTATATCAAAGACATGGGTTTATTTTATGTAATGTAATTAACCAAGAGATACAATAGTAATGGCTGACAGGTCGGCTCGCACCCATCGAGTAGTGATGTTCAATCACATTAGTGATGTGACACATTCTCATAACAACGTGAAGTTTCATCTGTTCAGGACAGATAATTTTCTGAACCAGCGATTTGGTGTCCTCACTTGTTTTGTTTTTGTCATTAGGATAAATGGCCACTGAGCTGACTTTTACAGGCGTAATAAAGTTATTTCCTTTCTTAACCATATCGGCAAAGGACGTGCGTGTGTCAGTATTTGCAGACTCTTCAATTCTTTGCTTAAGGTCATGGAGTTGTTGCGACAGATCTTGTTGGTCTTGGAGATTTTTTATAGAGCGGTGTGCTTGAACTGTTTTAAGCTTAAGGGACTGATATTGTATAGCCATCTGTGCTGAGCCATGGCTTACTTTCCTGCACAAGTTATGGATACGCAGCTTCTGCTCCGAGTTTAGCTTACCTTCTGAAGCTATATGGCAAACCTCATTTAAACACTGCTCGATTGACGACATCCAGCTCTGGATTTCCGGGGTGGGGATAACGTCCGAGTGGCCCCCTCCATCTTCCTGACTGTGCGGTCTTGACGGTGTAGATCCCGGTGGAGGCGTTGGTGGTGGAGAGCGGGTGGTCATGGCACTTCTATTAAATGGACTTGACATTGTATTGTAAATTGTCTTGTAAACCCTCACTCACTCATTTTTCATAACTAATGACACAGTTTATGTTACTGCCGATATTGGCGAAACGAGGTCACAATTTTAGCTTAGCGATTAATTTATTATATTTAATTATTTTCTGACACGTCCGATCTTTACGCTAGAGCGTGGAGAGAATCCCAAAAATATTATTTCTTATTCGATATTCTATCATTATATCCGTAAATGAAAAAAAACAGCTGTTTCATACAAAAATTAATAACGAAAATATCAAAATGTATGAAACAGCTGTTTTTTTTCGCGATTTCAGAGTTTTGGTGCCATAGTAAAAGTTGTTCAGTTTGGTGGTCCCTATCCACCATATTCGGCTTTATTAGACTTTTATCAAACACACTGTATATCGTTATTTTTTTCTGATTTCATCGTGTGATAAAACTAAAATAATACATTTTTTTTCTGTTTCATCATATTTTTATTAGTGTCCGCAGCGATCAAGCTCAAATTCATCAAAATCGGCGACTTATGCATATTCCCTATTCCCGAGTGTCACGATGATTATAAGATTAAGGGGCAGCAGAAGCCCAAAGTGTCAAGTCATCTGATTTACCGTACCACTTGCTGAGTTTTATACCTATTTTATCCGGACACATCACAATCCAATACGTAAATGCACGCACGCAATGATTCTCCGGAATGCGACCATAACACGCCTTTACGAACATAAATTGATTTCAAATTTTACTGCATATTAAAATTACCTCTTCGTAAGATAGTCACTTATTTTTGAAAGAATATTTCAAAACGCCAACGAGTTCTGAGCGCCAGGCACCCTACTGCTATTTTGATAATGAATCAACATAAACATCAATTCTTATAATTGAAAATAACTTAAGACTTGAATATACGCACAAAAATATCATTTAATTAATTTTCGAAGTAGTGTTGCAACTGACATAAGCAATGATTTATGAAAATAAATGTTGTGAAAGGGTTTTGCAGTAAAATTTAACGCTGCTGTTAAGTTATTGGCTCTCGTAAAAGCATTTTTTTTATTGGTATCGAATAAATTATTTTCTAAGTAAGTTATGTTATGACTTGGTTGTCAAAACAATTTTTATTGGATTCTGAATTGGAATGCGATAGCGCAATCTAATAGGTACTCAAGGTCTTACATAAATTAAGAAATTGATATTAATGGAAAAAAGCTCTGCATCTTTATGAATCATAATAATTCGATTTAGATGGAATCAATTTCTTTGAATTACACAAGTTAATAAAAATTAAATATAAAGTCTTATCAAATCTATTATTATCACAAATAACTACTAATAATGTGCCATAATATTTAAAATTGCGTATATTTTACTAAAATCACTAACATAATCTTTACCAATGCTTTTAAGCTGCAAGCCATTATAGAAGGTGCGATTCATGGGCGTGTCATAGAAAAGGTTTTATCAGAAATCTAAAAACGAAACGCCTCCTCTATTAGAGTTTTGTCGAAGATCGACAGCTCTTGTAAAAATATGAACAAAAACATACTATAATAGCATACTAAGTAGGTAGCAATGAATGTCATTAGTTTATATAATCGTTTTTGGTGGATCCAAGTGGACAAAATATACTTATGAATCCCCCAGGGGAGTCTAGTAGGGGATCCTAGTGGACGGAGGGCATCGTTTACTTAGTTGGCAACGTTTGAGCTTGGTCACATACCCATTCAACGTATGATTTTAAAGGAGTATTGATGCTTTGATTATATACCTTATCATATACAAGTAAATAATCAAAGTACTGATGGTACAGGATGTATTGAAGTCAGTCACCATATTTTGGTGGATCCAAGTAGACAAAATATCTACATGAATCCCCCAGGGGAGTCTTATAGTAAGGGATCGAATCCCCCAGGGAAGTCTAGCAGGGGATCCTTATTGATGGAGAGTGTCGTTTACTTAGTTGGCAACGTTTGAGCTTGGTCACATACATTTAACCTATGAATTTAAAGGAGTATTGATGGTACAGGATGTATTGAAGTCACAGTCACCATGTATTAAAAGCATCCTGTTATAATGCTTAATCCGTTGTACTATACAGTGTTTTTCGAACAGTGATCAAATTTTGTGGTATGGCTTAGACCATCAAACTGAACAACTTTGTCTATGGGACCAACTTAATCAGATCAAAAAAATGTTCAGCTGTTCCATAGAAAACATCAACCAACATCATCTACTCGACCAAAATGTACGGAACAGCTGATTTTTTTTGCTCTGATAGACAAAGTTGTTCAGTTTGATGGTCTAAGCCACACCACAAAATTTGATCACTGTTAAAAAAAACACACTGTATAGTTTTACCAGGGCTCTGTCACTCCGCGCGCGAGTCTGAAGCGCTCGGCGTCCTCTGAGAGGACAAATTTCATACATCAGAAAAGATATACGCGATAGAAAGAGAGGCAACTACTATGCTGAACATGTTATAACACCTGAAAAGGTAAGAAGTGCTATTAAGGGCTTCTCCCCTTTCAAGGCGGCTGGAACGGACAACATCTTTCCGGCACTACTACAATGGGGAGAGGAGCAAGTAGTTCCAGTCCTCACTCATTTGCTACAAGCCTGCTTGGCTCATCGATACACTCCGCACCTGTGGAGGGAAGTTAAGGTAGTGTTTATACCTAAACCAGGTAAACCCGACTACACAAATCCGAAGGCTTTCAGACCGATCAGCCTCACAACCTTCCTTTTGAAGACTATGGAAAGGGTTTGTGAATGGCACCTACGAAGCGGAGCGTTGGTCAACCTCCCACTACATAAACATCAGCATGCTTACAGTGCTGGAAAATCAACAGAATCAGCTCTTCATCAACTAGTCGGTAAGATAGAGGAGGCTCTCCAAAATAAACTTATCTGCTTAGGCACCTTCATAGATATAGAGGGCGCTTTCGATAAAACAACATTCACCAGCATCGAGGCAGCACTAGTGAGACACGGTGTTGATAAACAACTCATAGACTGGATCGTGAATATGCTACGCAACAGAACGGTACAGGTATCAGGGGACGTCGGCCAAAGGGCCCTGGTGGCGAGAGGATGCCCCCAAGGAGGTGTGCTCTCTCCACTTCTGTGGAACCTGGTGGTGAACGACCTGATTTCCCATCTTAACTCTAACTATTTCTACACTATAGGATATGCGGACGACATTACCATACTAAGTATAGGTAACCAGGCTGGCATAACCTGTAACACCATGCAAGCAGCCTTGAAGAAGGTTGAGGAGTGGTGCCAAAGACACGACCTGACCGTCAACCCCACGAAGACGGAAATGGTAATGTTCACAAACAAACGCCTGGTAGGCGAATTCCGTCTGCCGAAACTGTTTGGAACTACACTACAACTCTCTAACGAGGTAAAGTACCTAGGCATAATCCTAGACAGTAAACTGAATTGGAACAGCCACTTGGAGCACAAGACGCAGTCCGCCAGCGTCATCCTATGGCAGTGCCGAAAGATGATTGGTAAACGCTGGGGCCTAGCACCCAAACTATTCCTTTGGCTATACAACACGATCATAAAACCCCTGGTAAGCTATGGATCTGTAGTATGGTGGCCAAAAGCCGCCCAAACCACTGGAGCCAAAAAGCTACAAGGACTACAACGTCAGGCCTGCTGCGCCCTCACTGGATGCATGAGCACAGCTCCCACAGCTGCTCTAGAGGTAATGCTGAACCTAACACCACTGCATCTCCACATCCAACAGGAGGCAGCCAAAACAGCGTTAAGACTAAAACAACTGGGATCTCTAAAATTTGAGAGGGTAAAACATCTCAGAGGACTACTGGAGGACTGGCTCAACACCCCTCTTATTGAAGCAGCATGCGACAAAGTTAAGCCAACCTTCATTTTTGACAAAAAATACAGAATACACCTGATAGATGACATCAGCTCCAAGAAAAAACATAAGGCTCTCTTGATTTACACTGACGGCTCCAAGACCTCATCGGGTACAGGGTCGGGTGTTTTCTCAGAGGACCTCAACATACAAATTGCATTCCCCTTAAGCTCATACAACACGGTCTTTCAGGCTGAGTGCGTGGGCATAACAATGGCGGCTAAGGCAATCAAAACAAGGGAGGTAAAAGACCGCGACATTTTAATTCTCTCTGACAGCAAATCCGTCCTACAGGCCCTCCAGGGCAGTCGCATCACATCGAGCCTTTTACTTGAGTGTCATCATGCCTTAAATACAGTAGGTGCACTTAATACTATTACTATCCAATGGATCAAAGGTCACAGTGGATCGCGGGGAAATGATGCAGCCGATGAACTGGCTAGGCGCGCATCTGGTTCGACGCCTGTTGGCCCAGAGCCGATGGCGCCTATCCCGACAAGTTGGTTTGCAAGTAAGATCCGTGAACACACACTAGAATTACACCAACAGAATTGGAGCTCGCTGGACTCGTGCAGACAGGCGAAACTCGCACTACCGCGCGTGGACGCTCGTCTATCCAGGGCTCTGATACAACTGTGCAGACCGCAACTTCGCCTGGTAACAGGCGCTATTACTGGTCATGGACAATTTAACAGACATCTCTTTAACTTAGGTGTCACAGACAGTCCCTTATGCAGAGGATGCATGGAGGAAGAAGAAACAGCCGCCCACGTACTGCTGGAATGCAGAGGGGTGGCCTCCTACCGGGCGAGGTACCTCGGCTCGCCGGGCAGCGTCCAGGAAGCGATCACGAATGTGAAAGCCCTTGGAGCGTTCCTGGCTGAGCTGGGCTGGCTGGAGTGATCCGGCCGCACACCCTCCAACGCAAAATAGGCGCAATAGACGTCGAGTTGCGGAAACCGCCTGCATTGACAAGAAGAAGAAGAAGAAGAAGAGAGGCAACTACTAATTAAATGTTTTGGAGCGACGGGAGCGCTGTGCGACCTGAATTGTACTTTATTGTGTCGGAGCAAGAGTCGCAAATTATTTAAACAATTTTGCGGAGTGCAACTTCTGTACGCTAGTACTATTATCTATTCTGTGGTTTTGCTCTAATAAAGAATAGGTGGTACTGTTTTATCTACCAAGATCAAGATAATAAAATTAGTTTCAGTTTGGTAGTCGTTAGTGAAATTACCTACATACTTACCCAGTGAATAACTTGAAAAATAAATCAGTAGAACAAAGAACTACAATACAGTTGCTTTGCTTCAAGGTTTTCAAGAACCCTAATCATAATTCAGATCTGTCAGCTTCTCATAAAGACTAAATGAATGGAACTTATTAAATGCGTCTCCAACACTACCAAGAATGCAATTTGCAATGATTTGCGCCCATTAAGTTCGTGTCTAGACAGAAAATTCCACCAACATTGCGCAATGCCAGACAATTTCTTCTCTTTGAATACGGATCGTGTTTCATTGCTGTTTTAAATAACAATTTAAGAAAGTTGAACTGACAAAAATAAAAATATTTTTTTCATACGTTGAATCATCGTTTGACATCTAAACAGTGCTTACTCAATATCATTAAAAAGGTAATATATTTAATATTCAAAAAGTTTGGAATGGCTAGTAGGAAAATATAGACGATTCAAAAGTGCTTAATTTTTTAATTTTTTTTGAATACCTATAGATATTCTTTTTTACTTTTGACTTTTATCTTAATAACGAGACCTCGCAAATATTTACTTACAACAGAATTAATATTTGGCGGGACAAATGTGAATCTAATGAGATTTAAATTGGATTGATCCAGTCATCCTCATATGAGCTGCAGGACACTCAATGCTCCAAGGATCTAGAAAAAGAGTAAAAGGTTAATAAATCTCTTTAGGTAATTTTTATATAAAAAACAGAGTCAATAAAAGTGACCAACACAGAATCGTAACGTTTGCTCTATAATGACTCGTTGTGCAATTTCTCTTCTATAAATTCAAGTCACTTAGCAAACATTAGCACTCAACTTTCTAAAGCGCCCTGTATATTTATTTAAGAAAGTTGAACTGACAAAAATAAAAATATTTTTTTCATACGTTGAATCATCGTTTGACATCTAAACAGTGCTTACTCAATATCATTAAAAAGGTAATATATTTAATATTCAAAAAGTTTGGAATGGCTAGTAGGAAAATATAGACGATTCAAAAGTGCTTAATTTTTTAATTTTTTTTGAATACCTATAGATATTCTTTTTTACTTTTGACTTTTATCTTAATAACGAGACCTCGCAAATATTTACTTACAACAGAATTAATATTTGGCGGGACAAATGTGAATCTAATGAGATTTAAATTGGATTGATCCAGTCATCCTCATATGAGCTGCAGGACACTCAATGCTCCAAGGATCTAGAAAAAGAGTAAAAGGTTAATAAATCTCTTTAGGTAATTTTTATATAAAAAACAGAGTCAATAAAAGTGACCAACACAGAATCGTAACGTTTGCTCTATAATGACTCGTTGTGCAATTTCTCTTCTATAAATTCAAGTCACTTAGCAAACATTAGCACTCAACTTTCTAAAGCGCCCTGTATATTTACCTCTCTCCAACTGAGCCGATCATTAGAAAAACTGCATCTCATGTATTTAATAACGACATCAATGTGCACCCCACATGAGAAATCTATTAGCGTCACGACAAACGCTTTTACAATCCATCAAGCGACAATCCCTTAGAAACACTCTGCTGGTATTTAGCTAAGGGCACAGAATATATACTCTAACGCGACTAAGGGTGTTTCTGTTTTCCCACAAAACAAACAAATAAATACTCACTCATCAAACACTGTACTACAGAATAAATAGTAGTAGTTTCGGACTAAACGTTTACAATTGGTTAAAAAGATCATTATGATAACATCGGAGTTTAATTTGGGTTTAAGCACAAAAATGGCATTTTTAAAAATGTATTTCAATTTTTATATCTATAATTATAAAACGATTCAATAAAGCACTTAAGGCGGTTGTATGACCGAAAGTGGCGCCCTCAGAGGTTTTAATTTAATAAGTTATTAATAGAAAAAGATTTTAATAATGTTTATCGTGGAGATTTTAGGGCCCATGGTCTAGTATTTTTAGAAGGTATCACTACATGCCCTCGTAGTCATTCGTAGAAGTAGATAGCAAATGTGTCAAAAACGGCCACTTTTAGCAGTTTTGCTATCTACTTCTAGCAGTGACTACGAGGGAATTTAACGATACCGTCTATAAATACTAGACTGTGGGCCTTAAAATGTCCACGATAAACCTAAATTATAAATTTAGCGATTTTTACTTCGAAAATAAAGGATTTTCTTCAATACACAACTTCATCCCCCTTTTGACCCCTTCGGGGGTAGAATTTTGAAAAACGCTGAGACCCGTATTTATTTATTTTCAATCGTCAGCCTAAACACAAAATTTGAAGATCCTAGCTTTAAAACTAAGGGACTTTCATACATACTTTCATCCCTTATTTCATCCCCTTAGGGATGGAATTTTCAAAAATCCTTTCTTAGTGGATGCCTACACTGTATAAGGTATCTGTGAGCAAAATTTCAAGCCTCTAGGTCCAGCGGTTTGGGCTGTGCGTTGATATCTCACTCAGTCAGTCAGTCAGTCAGGACTTTGAATTTTATATATATAGATTTAGAAATTACTGATAAAAATAAGAGACACGTATTTTTTTCTTTTCCAAAATTTTTATTTTAAGTCATCATAAATCAATTCAATTTGAAAACTTGTTCATTCTAAAAGAGCGTAAGTGCCGTTTAAAGGATTTTTGGCGGATAATCCTTTGCCAATATGGATAAAATAACTGGCCAAGTGCGTGTCGGGCCACGCGCCATAGGGTGCCGTAGTTACCTTATACCATATCATATTTAATACCACTATCATTTATAGTCTGTAAAAATAACTTTGCTTTTCACAGTGTTAGTATTATATGAATGTCAAAGTTATATTTGCGGTTTTGGAAAATATGATATATCTCGAAAACTAATTACTATATATCGTTTAAAACATTTTTTTTCATTGAAAGTGTTTATTAATATCAGCAGCATATATTTTTTTTAGATTTTTCACTCTCTTATTTCAAAAGTTAGAGGGCGGGGGGCGACACACATTTTACCACTTTGGCAGTGTTTATCTTTCAAACGGTTGACTTTGAGAAAAAATTGTCTCAGGAACAAAAAATTTTTTTTTCAGTTTCAGTTCCATGTATGGGGAGCCCCCCCTTAATCTTTATTTTTTTGTATTTTTGTATTAAAATCGTCAAGCGGTTAACAGTACCCTTAGCACGAACAGCTATCGAGAAAAAAAACGTGCGTAAAATTACTCGATAGACAATTCTCTATAGAAATTTTAATTTCGCTATTCGGCGGTAGATGGCGTTGTACAAATTTCTAATACAAAACTGCATTATCGAATGATTTTACGCACGTTATTTTTTTCGATAGCTGTTCGTGCTAAGGGTACAGAATACATCTACCTACTAAGTTTCAACTGTGTAATCCTAATACTTTCGGAATAAAATGGCTGTGACATACGGACGGACAGACAGACAGACAGACATGACGAATCTATAAGGATTCCGTTTTTTGCCGTTTTGGCTACGGAACCCTAATACACTTTGACGTCAACCTGTCAACCTAATCTATGGACGCTAATGACGTTTGTTTGTATATCTTTTGCTCGAGGTTGTTTTTCTCAGCAGCATGATGTAGTCCACTGTGGTAAGGTTGCGTCTGTCTGCCATTAAAAATCCTTCAGAAAACTTGATATTATATTTAGAGAGATGTTAAATTTAACTAAAATACTAGTTCAAGTTAAAAATATCATGAAAACATTCAAAACAAAACGAACAAAAGTGAAGAAATATTTTGATACTTGACACAGTCTTTGACATACATTGTATTGTAACCTTGACAGCGACAGTTTTTATGATTCTTTTTTTTAAAGATAAAATAGCACAACTTTTTTACGCAAAGGAGTTTAATTTTTAATATTCCTTTATCTCGATGATTCAGGGTTTTTTCCACATATTTCGTTAAATAATTGATCAAAAACCCCGAAAAATTATGTACGGTGTCAGAAATTGAAAACCTCGAAATGGTTTTCGATTTAAGGTACCTTGTAAAAAACTAAAACATGTCAATTATGTTCAAACAATCAGCAAGTTCGCACTAGACTAATTACAGGCGATGGATTTCGCAGTCCGTAACTCAAATATCAATGTTGACCGGCGTCTGTTTGCGCAGACAAGTCTTGATTTATTAATTAGTACGATCGGCAATTTCGATATTCGAATTCTGAGTGATTTCGGAGCAAGTGCAGCGGAATGAATAATGCTACAATCGTCAGTTTTCAAAAAATAAAAAGTAAGAAATAATATACAAATCATTAGATACGCATTATCATTGTTATAATAAAACACGTCTATTAAAGTCGGGTGGGGCTGGAGTACATCTTCCTTTTTTTATTCTAAAAGCCTTAAATAACTTAAATTTTAAAGCTTTTTTGTTTTCATTTTCAGCTTTTTTGAAGTCGGTTTTTTGTTTTTAAAACATTTTTATTTTTTTATTTTTAGTGTTAGTAATTACCTTCTGTATTTGGTAGTCTTAAGTTTATTTATATTATCTTATCCAGTAAGTATATTATCTAGGTAGATAAAACATGGGTAGACCCAAAGTTATTATTTTTTTAATTTAACTTTTTTGTGTAAGTATGGTATATTTAGCGACGATATTATCTAAGTTACAATAGTCTTATGTCAATAGCTCATCACCTTTTACAAAATACTGGTTTTCCCGACGCAGGGGCGTTAGTTCTTGAGGAGTTCTCCTGGTACTTCACTATCAGCTCCACTTCACCATATGCATTATGACGAACAACATAAATAGCCTAGCAACCGTATTAAAGTAATCGTATCGCACCAGTGAGATACTTAGTTTAGTACCTATTGAATAGTTCCGGTGATCATCTATGGTCTTCATCATCAGTTCCACTTCACCAAAATGGTACTTTTCGAAAGCAAATGCACGAGTTACTTAAGAAAATACCAAAATCGCTATAGGTGTGCCTATAATATTTGAAGAGTTCCCTTGATTTCTCCAGGATCCCATCATCAGATCGTGATCTTATGACAATGGGACCAATCTGTAACTATATGCTTTCAAACAAAAAAATTTTTTTTTAAATCGGTTTGAGATTGACAAAGTTATGTTAAAACATACATAAAAAAAAATACCGTCGACTTGAGAACCTCCTCCTTTTTTTGAAGTTGGTTAAAAATGTAGACCCTTTTGTTTGTGTAATGTAAGTTTGAACTCGTATGAAGTCCCTAAGTGCAGCATAAACGCGAAATTTATCTAGAACTTTGACACACTCGCAGGAAGACAACTATGATTCAAGGATATTCGGGTAAGTAAACCATATTTTGTAAAGAATTTTGAAATTGTTTTAATGATAGTTATTGTTCTCGCAGTGTCTTTTGTAACTAATACTTTACGGCGGCCGCAACCTGCGACTGTGTGGTGTGATGTGATGATGTGACCCTCTGCTAAGTATGAAGCACTAAGCAAGCAAGCGACTGTGACCCGCTACAGCGACCATAAAGTGCAAAGCGTGCATCAATTGTTACCAATTGGTCTTACTAGCTCTTCTGCGTTATTAAAAAAAATACCTTTGTTTTGAATTTGCGTTTGATTAAAATCAATAAGAACATCCCGCTAGGGTGGTAGGTACAAAAAATTAAAGCGAATTTACTCTCACATACCCGACCCAATCAACTAATAACATTGATCGTCTCATTTCTATACAAGCACATTCTCATCACATCATGCGACTATACTTAATGGATTAGCCATTTGTCTGATTAGCAGTATCAATAAATAACGTATCAAAGCGGAGGGGTCAAATCGAATCATTGATTCATTAAACTTTGGCAGCCGAGCACAAATAGTACCTTTGCCGTTTGTACCTCTGATACACTAATTAACCTGAGCTAATGTTTGTGAAGAGCGGTAGCTGGTCGCTTTTGTATCTGAAATGCGTCGGGAAATATGCGCCTGAATCGGTGTAATATCCAGCTGAGACTTTAAAGTACATTAGTTTGTCAGAACTGGAATTTTCAATCGTATAAGTACTACGATTGAAAATCCCTGAACGGTATAGCCTAGCTTCAGATATGTAGTTAAGTTATAGCTACTTAATTTCTAAGTCAGGCATGACACTATCATGCAGACTGATGCAGGGCTGCCATTTGTTCGAGTTATTCTTAGAATTTCTTAGAAAAAATAGTAAAAATGGCAGCCCTGTATCAGTCTGGTGTCAGTCTGAATGATCTTGTAATCCCTCACTAAGATACTTAAATACTATAGCAGATGATATTATATGCCATAATATTATTTCTATATGTACCTACATTATATGTCTTCTAATTTATAGTGGATGTGTTAGTTAAACAATAATATAAGAACATATTTTGTAAAAAAAAAAAATAAAAAAAAAAAAAACCCGCATGCATAAAAAGACAAGTCAACTGAAAAGATGGAAACAAGATTAAATATTAAAAGCAACATAATAACATGCAGTCGAAGGCATGCATAATAGTAGATTGTTATACAAGACGCTAAAATTACCCATTGCATACGAGGTAGTTTTATTCCCGAGCTTTAGCGAGGGAATAAATAGAAACCGAGTTACAATGGGTTTTAGCGTCGTGTGTTACACTCTACTTTTCACTACGATTGCGAGAAAATAAAATACAATATTAAATAGTTAATACCTAGGTATTAAGATAGGAGGATAGAAAACGAGTGGATTCGTTTATGGAAGTATCTAGATACTTCCATAAACGAATCCACTCGTTTTCTATCCTCCACTTCATAAACTTTTTGTACAATATTTAAATAAATGATTTGTGCTTGACGGCAAAAGATTAAAATTATTTATTTCCTATTACAGTCACAAAATTCAATCAGTTTGTAATTATAGAAAAATTCTAAAGATTTCGCGCCATGGTACCTTTTTTAATTTCTGCTGTAGCAGCTAAGCAACACAAACACGCATTCTACGATTCACTCTGTACACAGAGTATAAATAAGTCTATGATTTCACCGAAGAGATGCTTTTAGTTCCATTTTCAAAAATAAGAATGAGAAACTGGGGGCCTATTACGAAACTTGGTCACGATAGTCGTCCGCAGTTCGTCGGTTGTAGTTATTACAAATATTTTCAAGTAGCTATCGTAGTCCATAGTCTATTGAACGAATAATGACGGATCCACTAAAGAGAAACTGTCAAATTTACGCAATCACTTTGCAGTATCGCATACGCAAGTGCTTTGTAATAGGAATCAATCAGAACGAAGCACGGACGCAGCTGCGTGTATCGTATTAAACTTTTTGTAATAGACCCCCAGTATTAAGTCGAGCGAGTTTTTATTCGTGATTATGAATAAAGACTTTTTCGTTTTAGTAGGCTCATTGGTAATAGACAAACATTAAAAAAGAAAAAACTTTATCCCCTAGGGCTTATTATGCTATTTTATCTTGACTCTTGTACGTTACAATGACACACTTTTTGAGCAAGAGGAGTGAAAAGTGACATTATGAATAATTATATGCCTTATTTTATATTACGGTCATGATATACCTTTTTGAAATCCTTATAATAAGCCCTTTAATATGTAACCCATAATGCGGTATTCTAAAAAAATAAACATCGTACAGCCGCCATGTTGGAACACTTGGGCTGACAAGACAAAGCTAACGATATGTTAATCATAGAAATCCGTTCAGCCGTTTGAAAGATATGAGGTAATAACAGTGGATTGTTCAACAAGTGCATAAGTTGGGTTTTATGTACGAGTTATACACTCTGCTATTCACTTCGATTGTGAGGAAATTAAACAACAAATGTAAAAAAAATAAAAAAATGTTTTTTTTTTATTTTAGTGACAAATTATATAATTTTGGAATGTGCTCATCAAGGCCTTTCATTTGATACCCATATTCAAAAATTGGAAAAAAAAGATTTTTCTTAAATTTTAGTGACAAATTATATAATTGTGGAATGTGCTCATCAAGGCCTTTCATTAAAATTTGATACCCATAGGTATTCAAAAAAAGAAAAAAAAAAAACTTAAATTTTAGTACAAATTACATATTTTTTTTATAGTCTAACATAATGACGAACTTTACGAGCATGAGAAGTGAAAAGAATATTACATACAAACATACAAGATACGCGCGAAAAACATA
This sequence comes from Agriphila straminella, assembly GCA_950108535.1. Taxonomy (NCBI): domain Eukaryota; kingdom Metazoa; phylum Arthropoda; class Insecta; order Lepidoptera; family Crambidae; genus Agriphila; species Agriphila straminella. Next base: position 185,585 of record OX467303.1, on the reverse strand, counting down.
ACCCACTTGCAGTCGGGTAATAATTGTTAATATAATAACAATTAACAACCATAAACGATTCTGTCTTTTATTATCTTTATATTTTCAGTGTAAGTAAACACAAAAGTCCTTATATAATCTGCAGAGAGCTAAACCATGCTAGAGATGTATTTGACTACAACGTCATCTATTGATGTGGTCTATGCAACTAGAAATCTAATATAGATAATATTGATGATGAATACAAAACAAAACCATACCGCGATGTACTCGGCTACAGCGCCATCTATTGATTAACTTAGCTGTGCCCTGCGGCATAGCCTGATCCCGTGGGATTTTGGGATAATATTATAGCCTATTTCTTCATCATGAATGTGGCTAACATACACAAACAAAATATACATTTCTCATTGACATGTTTATAGCGGCCGCTCGCATTTGCGTAATATAATGTACACTTTTTTAATGTTTTTTTTAAGGGTTCCGTAGCCAAAATGGCAAAAAACGGAACCCTTATAGATTCGTCATGTCTGTCTGTCTGTCTGTCCGTCCGTCCGTATGTCACAGCTATTTCATTCCGAAAGTATTAGGATAACACAGTTGAAACTTAGTAGGTAGATGTATTTTGTTAACCGCTTAACGATTTTATCATAAAAATAAAAAATAAATAAGATTAAGGGGGGCTCCCCATACATGGAACTGAAACTAAAAAAAAATTTTTTTCATTATACCAATACGTGCGGGGTGGCCTCTAAAGGCCTCTAAAGAGTAACCGACATCACTTCAAGGATTGCACAGCTGAAGTGGCAGTGGGCGGGCATAGCGAGACAAACCGGTGGCTCTGGAATAGTGATCGCGCACCGGATGCCCCCACCCCCTGACAAAGTAGTCCGACGATCTGGTGAAGGTCGGTGGAAGCTGCTGGATGTGGGCAGGACAAGGCCAATCGTTGTGGAGAACCTTGGGGAAGGCCTACACCCAACAGTAAGTGTCGAGACTGTCGAGCGGCTGATATAATAAACCAAAAATAAAACAAAGTAATTTCCATGGGCTTTATGTAATTTCCATGGTGTTTTATACATGGAAATTACGCCATGGAAATTACCAAAAAGCATTAATTTTGAAATTTATCGGCATTGAAAAGATATAACCTGCTACTTTGTTACTGGTTAAGTACATTTGGGAGTAAGGTATTACACCTCAGAACCAGTTTACAAAAAATAGCACAATTATAATGCAAAAATGTGACATGGAAATACATTAGAAATGAGAACCAAAATTTTTAAAACCGTAGAACTTAGTCTTGCACCAAAAGCGTGGGAAACAGCAACACAGCCATCTTACCTGTCAGTAGCGGTGTAACTGTCGATTCGAAAACATCAATCACTATTCGTCTGTGCCTAGCCAGTCCAGAGCAATGGCCTTCGCAATAGGGCGCGCAGTGAAAAAGTAGCTAGGCGTGTGACATACTTACTTAGGTCCATAAAATCAAAAGTTTCCCTCCGATCGGATTTAAAATTTGATCAGTATATAACGTGATATGTCTATTTTAAATGTGTGTACAAAACTGATTAAAAACGTGGGTGATTTCAAAAATATCCGCTATTTCTTATAAGCCGGCGCCCGTGTGACACGTAAAAACGTGCAAAATTAACCGGATTTGAGGTGTTGAGCGTGAGTTACTCCGATCTACGTAGTTTTTAACCAGTGAAATCTATATGACACGATGCTTAATGAAATGTAGAAACGATGTAATGATAGTTTTAATCATAATTATTTGTTTTTATAGGAGATATGAGTCTGTGACACTCAAAAATTGCTCTCCCAAAAACTACCCATATACATTATGGTCATGATAATATTATATACCTTTTTGTAATCCTTACGATAAGCCCTTTTATTAAATACCCATACTGCAGTAATCTAAAAAAAAATTTTTTTTTTACATTTCAAATAATAACACCTCACAGCCGCTATGTTGGTTTTTTAGGGTTCCGTACCAAATTGCTAAAAAAGGAACCCTTATTTATGGTGTGACTCAGTCTGTCTGTCTGTCTGTCACAGCTGGATATCTCGAGAACAACTAATGGTATCAATTTGAAATTTGGAATAGTTTAAGATGACGTTTGTCCAACTATTTTGCAAATAAGAAAGAAATAAAAAAATAAATATTTTTTTTACAACAGAGACCGAAAAGGGGTCTTAAAAATTTTAAGTGAAGCGACTAGGGCATGTGGGGTATCATATGAAAGAGCGCTGTTAGCACATTTTAAATCATTTTTTTAATTTTTTTTTAGGCCGCATAGTTTTCGACTTATGATCAAAAATGTAAAAAAAATACCGTTCCCCCCCTTATCTCCGAAGTTTGCAAAGAAAAAATCCGAAATAATTCTATGTGATAGTAGTGTACGAACCTTTACAGGCCGTACAGTTGATGATGATAGGAATGATAGAGAAAATACGTTGAACACTAATTTATTGCTATATAAATACACTTGATGAATTACGTTATTATAAAACCTGAAAATGAAAACAAAACAGAAGCTGTTTTGTTTTCATTTTCAGGTTTTTTGAAATCGGTTTTTTGTTTTTAAAACATTTTTTATTTTTAGTGTAAGTAAGTACCTTCTGTATTTGGTAGATGATAACTTTAGTTTTTTATATTTAGTTTATTTAGGTAGATAAAACATGGGTAGACCCCGAAAGGTGCGGCATGCACGCCTTTAAAAATATCGGTCTTAAGATTTTTTTAAATTTAACTTTTTTGTGGTAAGTATGGTATATTTAGCGACGATATTATCTAAGTTACAATAGTCTTATGTCAATGGCTCATCGCCTTTTACAAAATAATGGTTTTTCCGACACAGGGGCGTTAATTCTTGAGGAGTTCTCCTGGTACTTCACTATCAGCTCCACTTCACCATATGTATTATGACGAACCACATAAATAGCCTAGCAACCATATTGTTCCACTTCACCAAAATAGTACTAATCGAAAGCAAATGCACGAGTTACTTAAGAAAATAGCAAAATCGCTATAGGTGTGCCTATAATATTTGAAGAGTTCCCTTGATTTCTCCAGGATCCCATCATCCAATTTCAAAATTTCAATCGGTTCAGCCGTCTTCGAGTAATCGGTGTACATACAAAAAACAAAAAAAAACGGGTCGAATTGAGTACCTCCCTCCTTTTGAAGTCGGTAAAAATAATAATGACCGCGCGGAATGTACGGTCTGCACCGTACAAGTAGTTTATGTACAGATTACAGGAAAAATAAAACGATGTCTTAATTATAACACACTTTTTTAGAAATTCAAAAAACAAACAAAAATTAATTTGTTCCTCTACCAGTCAACAGATGGCCCTGACCTAAGTAAAATTAAATTAGTTCCACTATCGGTCAAGAGATGGTGCTGGCCTAAGAAAAAAACGTTCCATTATCGGCCAAGAGCTGGTGCTGACCTAATACTGCAATAATATTTTTTTTATTCTACAGTTCTGCAGTGTATTTATTATGATGGTACGGAAACCCTCGGTGCGCGAGTCCGACTCGCTCTTGACCGGTTTAATTTTTTTAACGCCACTTACCTAAGAACATTTGGGCTGCTTAGACAAATCTAACGATATCTTAATTACAGAAATCCATTCAGCCGTTTAAAAGATATGAGGTAATAAATAATAATACATACAAACACACATACAAACAAACATACTTACAAGATACGCGCGAAAAACATAACCCTTTCTTTGCAGTCGGGTAAAAACATTCGTAAGGGAAGAATGTTTAACAACATCGGTGGCTCTCTGCAATCTACTAATGAAAGTAGGTTTAAAAAGAAAGAGAACTAGAGATTTAGAGATTTACAAATTAAAAGTTTAAACAAAACCATGGGTTGCATCAAGCCAACAAATGCGAACTGACAAAATGTTAACTCAGCATGAATTATGAGCTAGCCGACTACCCCGGGGAAATTAAAGTGCCTTGCACCAACTTTAAGAAGACAGAGGCGTGTTTTCGTTCAGCAAGCGATTGCTAGCTGGCGCTACCGGTGCTGTTTTCGTTTATGCTAGTGACGTCACGCTGCTGCCGATCGGCAGGGCGCAGCTCGCAATCTGCAATCCTCCTCCAAAGGTGGTTTGCATCGCCGCTTGCTGTCATAGAGTAATTTATATGTCACTGTCAGCGGTATTGTTGTTGTTGATGTTTATGTTTGTGAAAATAACTTCATCCACTAAATTATCTAAAATGGTGTGGTTTGCGGTTTGGACTGACGAGGGGACGTTAATGAGGACAAATCATGAAGGAAAAGACGGATATGTCTTTGTTGATGTGGAGAACGGTAAGTAGGATTGGTAGGAGGTTAAGTGATGTGCTTTTTCTAAAATATTTGCCGAAATTACACGAATTTATTGAAAAAAAATACTCTCAAATCCAAAGATATATCAAAACAAATTGATATATCTTTGCTCAAATCCTCTAATAGGCACGTTCAATTTCAAACTTATATTCATGTGCAAGTATGTGTTTTCATGGTTGTTTACTCCTATTTAATAAGCCCACACGATTATTATTATCACCTTAGTTCCTTTTTATTATTATAACTTTCTCTTTTTATTTCTAGATCCAAACACATATGTGTTTTTTGATGATGAGTCGTATGAAGTCCAGTCGATGCTCAGTTCCATCTCCCAAAATCCAGGTAATTAGTTTAAGTTCCATTATGTAATTAGGTACCTATCTATACATTCATTTCTTATGCTTTTAATATGATATGATAATAAATTATGGTAAGCTAATTTCAATATGACTTGTCTGTTTCAGAAAGTAATTGTTCCGAATGCACCATACGAAAAGTCGAGATATGGATAAAAAATGAGAAGCCCTCGGAGGTAGACAAATGTGCCACAGAAGACTTCTTAAAGCTCATGTTAGAGCCAAGTAATTACGATGGGTATTTTGATAATACCACAAGAAAAAGTATCATTTTAGAAAGGGTGGCTAACATGCTGGCTAAAGATTATTCTTTTGGTAATAGAAAAGGTGTGGATGTTTGCACATCAAAATTAAAAAACCTAAAAGCTTCATACAATCTATTTGTGGAGAATAGAGACCAAACTGGTAACAGCAGGAAGGAGCCACCACCTCACCTTGAGCTATTACACACATTTTATGGAGGCCGTCACAGCAGTGTGCCTGTAAAAATTGCAGAGAGCTCCAGTGTGTCAAGGAAGCGAGGGAATGAAAGGGAGAAGAATAGTGAGCCTGGCCCTTCCTCAAGTAATGCAGGAGTGCAGCCCGAGTCTGATGGCTCAGAAGTTGATGAAGCTGCCACAAACCACTTTAACAAAGCATTATCTTCAGCTCACCCCAAAAAGCCACGTGTAAGCCACGCAGACATTTTAAGTGCTCTGGTAAATGAGACCAAAATGAGGAAAGAGATGGACACCAAATTCCTAAAAGAAATAAGGAAACAAAATAAACAGCGGCAACAAATGATAGCAATATTAGCCAAATTGGCTAATACTACACCAGATGATGTAGACACATCTAATGAAGACGAATAGACCACTATTCGTCTTCATTAGATGTGTCTACATTAGATGTGTCTACATTAGATGTGTCTACATTATGTGCTGTTTTTAAGTATTTAACATTGAAATTGTATTGAAACGGGTTATAAATTAAATAAAGATTTGATAAAAATATTGTTTATTTATCGCAGTTCTCACCCCAATAATATAATTATCTGATCCTCGACTTATTATAATAATACTCAGCTTATTGTTTTTCAATTACAATAAAATGTACATTCAAAATAATGCAGCCATTGCTGTACGCTTCTGTTTGCCACGTTCCGCTTCAGCTGGTGTTTCCATCTGATACTGGATGCCTGAATTACGGCGTTCAACCAGCTCAGGTTCCTCCATTTCTTCTATGATCTTGTCCCCATTGAGGTAGCAGAAATTGTGTAAAACACATGCTGCCAAAATAATGTCACTGATGTGTGGTACATCCCTCACAAATATCTTTTTCAGTCTCCTCCATCTCTCCTTCAGTAGACCAAAGGTGTTTTCAATTACAACTCTAGTCTTACTGTGACGGTAGTTGAATCGTCTTTGCTGGGCAGTTAAGGGTCCTCCACGCCTGAAATATGAAGGAAAAAGTTGTTATCTCACAGGTTTTCATTTTTATCACACTTAGATAAACCTAAACACTTGACAAATATTTCACTCACAGTGTGTATGGAGAAATAAGCCATGACCGATTTGAGTACCCCGAATCACCTAACAGATGATACTGATCCTCATATACAATTGAAAGAGGCCCCTCGTTTTGAACCTTTCTGTAAATAGCTGAATATCTGAGGGCTGCAACATCATGGCGCCTTCCTGGTACTCCAATTGAAACATCAGTGAATATTTTCTTGGCAGTACAAATGCCTGCAATAAATAAAACAAATTGTCAAAACCAATAACCAGCAACAACACTTAAATTAACTGCTGATTAAGCGCGCAGCTGATAATCACCTTGTAGCAGAACTGAGTGATTCATTTTCTTGTCAATGTAGCTATCCTGCTGGTCAGCGGGTGGCTCTATCATAACATGACAACCATCAATAGCGCCAATAGCACCTATAAGCAGTGACAATTTTAACTCTGAATAGCATACATTATATATACTTTTACTTTTATTATACTTTTAATGTACCTACATTAAAAAAAAATTGTAATCCAAACCTGGCACTTGCCCCAGCTCCCTGAACTGTCTTTCCACCACATTTACATCTTCTCTTTTGGGCCATTTTATAAAGGAAGCTGATAAATTGCACAAGATTTTAATGACTCTGTGTACCTCATTGCACACAGTCGAAGGGCTAACTTTGAAAAATTCAGCTATATCAGCCATAGATAACTGTCTGGAGAGGTAGTATAATGTCATGAGAGTCGCTTTCATTTGTGACACTGGGGTATTATCACTTCTTATATGTTTCACTGGGTAATGAGGAGTCAACTCTACAATTAGCTTTCGAAATGTCTCTTTCATCATTCTGAAAGAAAAAGTTGTCAATATTACATCCAATGCAAAATTTCACACCAAACAACATTACAGAATCCTTTATTATAATTCCAATTTTATCACTCTTGAAATTGTAATAACTTACCTAAAGTTACGATGAAAATCTACCTCAGAATAGGAGTTTATAAGATCCTCTTTGTCATAACCACCAACTCTAAAATGATTCTCTCTGACCATTGCCGCACTCATGAGTGCAATTGCACAAGAATTTGCTTTATTGGCCCTGTATTGCGCAAGTTGGATAAAATCATTACAGAATTCTTCTGTCAGAAGACCTATTAAAGCACTTTTAGTATTTCGGTTCATTTTCACTTCGCGCCAAAAAAGTTGGTTACCATCCGACCATCGCTTGATAAAAACCCGTTTTCGTTTCCCGCAGCACATGCGCAGCAGTTTGTGACGTCATGAGCTGCGCATCGCTGCGGCCGCTAGCTAAACGAAAACACGCCTCAGGTAGCGTCTGCTAGCGTTGCTATGGCAACGGGAATAATAAATTTAATTCCCCTATCCCCGTTTCGAGATTGCATTCTTCATTGTTTGGTAATAAGTCACGTGCATTTAGGGTAATGATACTCGTAGCTACAGGAAAGCTAGCATGAAAGTTTAATAGTACTATATCAGATAACATAAAAATAATTATGTCAAGTATACAAGATTTTAGGAGCTCGGTGGCGCAGTGGTATAGCGCCTGGCCCTGTGATTTTGCAAGGATCGGTCATGGGATGGGCGACCAAAAATTTATTACATTGAGCTTCTCCGTGCCTCGGTGCTTCGTGCTGTTGGATCCGGTTACATTTGCAGTCGTTAACACCCACCAATCCTTATTGGGCCTGTGTGGTGGGTTAAGGCCCATACTCCTTATCCATCCATATGAAAGGCCGCGTCAGCAGTGGGGACATTCAAAATGGCTGATGTCGATACAAGATTTTGCTAAGATCTGAAAAAATAGGTAAAAAATTTATGAAATGATCATTAGGGTTCCGTACCAAAATGGTAAAAAAGGAACCCTTATGGTGTGACTCAGTCTATCTGTCTGTCTGTCACAGCTGGATATCTCGAGAACTACTAATGGTATCAACTTGAAATTTGGAATAGTTTGAGATGACGTTTGTCCTGTTAGGTTTGTAAACGAAATGTCAATGTCATTCATCTGGCAACACTGTTTTCTCTCTGTGGTTCGCCTCTCGCTGTTCGCCCGTTCTGTAAGCCTGCTCGTACATATTTTACTGAAATTAAAATCGTTGTGAATCTAAAGTATATCTTCTTATTTTTCGCCCTAACCCATCAGGTTATGGGCCCAGTAGGCTTAATTTACAGTTTAAATTATTATTTCGGCGAAAAATACTTAAAATTAGATTTCGGCAACTTAACCTCCTCGATTGAAAACGTGGTGTGGTGGTCAACGCAAGATGTCCGGTGCATCAATTTCATCGTCGTCGATACCAATCAATAAACTACGTGGCATCGATAACTGGAACAATTGGAAGTTTGAGCTTAGAATGGTATTAATGCACGAAGACCTCCAAGAATGCATCGAGTCGGCGGCTGGTAGCCAGGACGCCAAGAAGAATCAAAAGGCTTTAGCTAAAATATGCTTATCTGTCCACAGCAGCGTTTTCCAGTACGTAAGAAATGCAGCGACACCATATGATGCATGGCAAAATTTGCATAAAGCTTTCGAGGATAAGGGTTTGAGCAGGCGGCTTGGTTTGATGAGAATGCTGTTTGCGACCAAGCTGAGCGAATGCGGCACTATGGAAAGTTACATAACGAAGGTAACAGATCTCTCACAACAGTTAAGCGACGTCGGATTCCCGTTGGATGACGAGTTTGTGGCAGTTCTGATGCTCAGCGGGTTGACACCTGACTACGACCCCCTGATCATGGCCTTAGAGAACTCCAATGCGAAGCTGATCAGCGAAATAGTCAAGACCAAGTTACTCCAGGAATCAACGCGTCGTGATGACAGACATGAAGGCATGCACGGAGAGTCAGCGCTTGTTGCCAGGAAACATCAAACTGGACCTAAATGTTTCAAGTGCAAGAAACACGGCCATCTCAAGAAGGATTGTCCCAAGAATAACTACAGTGACAAGAAACCTTTCAAGAAGGATACCTCTTCAGCCAAAGAGAAGGCGCTGGTGTTGGCACTATCGGTCGGTCTGCGGAATGATGTGTGGTATGTGGACTCCGGGGCTACCAATCACATGTGTAACGACAGGAGCGTAATGTTTGACTTCAAAAAAATAGACTCACTTGAAGTGAACGTTGCTAACGGAGAAAGACTATCGTCCGTAGGTTGTGGAAGTGTTAGGGTACATTTGAAAGATTGTGTAAAAACTATTAGTAATGTTCATTATGTTCCTAATCTATCTGTAAATCTGTTGTCAGTTAGTGAACTTTCTAGAAAAGGTTATCAAATTATTTTTAATAATAAACACTGTAAAATTTTTGATAAAAATGAAATTGTAGCGACAGCTACATATGTAAATGGTGTCTATCAACTAGACACATTAGGTTTTGCCTTGAGTTGTACAGCTTTGGAGAGTGCTATGGAACCCCAGGGTGTGGAGAGTGGTGACAGCGGAGTGACCAGCGGATCAGCTGACGGCTGCACGACTACACATGGTGTGGAGCGCGATGCCAGCGAGGAGGTCAGCGGACCTGCTGACAGCTGCATGGCTTCACAAGAGGTTTGGCATAAGAGGCTGGGACATCTAAACTCAAGGAGTATGACTGTCATGAAAGGTATGGTTTCTGGTATTAACTTTAATAATGACAATTATAGGTCATGTGTTGCTTGCATAGAAGGCAAACAGACAAAGTTGCCTTTTCCCAAAAATTCTATAAATAGGTCCAAAGAGGTATTAGGTTTAGTTCATACTGATTTATGTGGGCCTATGCCTGTGAAATCTCTAAGTGGAGCTCGTTATTTCCTTACATTTATAGATGATTTTTCAAGAAAAACATTCATTTATTTCTTAAAAACAAAGCAGGAGGTGTTTGAAAAATTTAAACATTTTAAATTACTTGTTGAGAATGAGACAAACAAGAAAATAAAATGTATTAGAAGTGACAATGGCGGTGAATATATGAATCGTGCTTTACAGGACTTTCTGCAAACTCATGGGATCCGGCATCAGACTACCATCCCGTACAGTAGTCAGCAGAATGGTGTAGCGGAGCGGGCCAACCGAACAATTGTTGAGAAAGCTCGCTGCATGCTGAGGGACTCTGGATTAGTCATGGAGTTCTGGGCAGAGGCTGTGAACACAGCAGTATATCTCAAGAACATATCACCGACCAAGGCTGTCATGGGAATGACACCGGAGGGGAAATGGAGCAACAAAAAGGTAAATGTTTCACATCTTCGTATATTTGGATGTGTAGCCTATGCTTTACAAACAAATACAAAGAAGTTTGATCCAAAATCAAAGGCATACATCTTTGTGGGATATTGTGATAATAGTAAAGGGTATCGGCTATTAGATCCATCCAGTCCTGAGCATTGTATAAAAGCAAGGAATGTGACATTCATTGAAAATCGTTTTTGGAAAAATAGTTTGTCAAATGATGATAATACTCAAATAGTTTATTTACCAATAGAAAGCTCGGGTAAAATGAGTGATTTTGTACCTGTTGGCATAAATGAGAACATATCTGATACAAGTAGTGAGGCTTCACCACAGTCTGATGACAAACAAAGACGAATACGTAGGGAAACGATTTTTAATTTTAGTGAATCATATGATGCGGATGATCCGGCGGATGAAACTTACATTCCAGGGTCCTCGCCAACTGAATCTGAAAATTCAAGCACAACGGTCTTCGAGGATGCCGATGGAACGGCAATGGCAGTTTGGCTGGCTGAAGCGGAATGCAAGGAGGACGGTGAGCCGGAGACAGTGCAGCAAGCACTGAATGGCAGTGAGGCTGCTCAATGGATGGAGGCTATGCAAGATGAGTATTCATCCTTTATTTCTAATAAGTGCTGGACTCTTGTGGACCCGCAAGAAGGGCAAAAACCAGTGAAATGTAAATGGGTATATAAGAAGAAAATGGGCTTAGATGGTCAAATAATAAAATATAAAGCTCGGTTGGTAGCAAAAGGGTACACACAATGCTATGGTATTGACTACCATGAGACCTTTTCGCCAGTTGTAAGGTATTCGACAATACGATTATTACTTGCAATAGCAGCAAAATATAATATGAATATAGATCATATGGATGTGAAAACTGCCTTTTTGAATGGTGATTTGCATGAAAATGTATTAATGGAGCAACCAGAAGGTTTTAAGATAAAAGGTCAGGAAAACAAAGTTTATAAATTGCATAAAGCCATTTATGGTCTGAAACAGGCTGCGAAGTCCTGGTATGAAAAGATAAATGCAGTTTTGATAAATAAACTTCAATTTAAAAGAATGTCATCTGAACCATGTGTGTATTATAAAGGACAAGGGGAGGATTTGATTATTATTGCCCTTTATGTCGATGATATTATTTTATTTTATTCAAATGTGTCATGTGAGAGAGAATCCATTAAGAAGAATCTCATGAAAGAATTTGAAATGAAAGACCTAGGTCCTGCCCATCAAATTCTGGGTATGAGAATCTCAAGAAATAACGGAAACATTTATTTGGATCAATCCTGTTATATAGAAAAAGTTCTTAAGAAATTTAATATGTCTGATTGCAAAGCGGCTGCCACTCCTATGGAAGCGGGATCCAAGTTGAAAGAAGGGAATGTAAAAGACTCTAAATATGACTACAGAAACTTAATAGGATGCTTAATGTATGTTGCAGTCTGTTCCAGGCCTGATATAACGCATGCAGTTAGCGTGCTGAGCCAGTTCAACGAATGCTACTCGGAAGAACACTGGAAAGCGGCTAAAAGAGTACTTAGATATCTGAAAGGTACAATTCATTATTCTTTAGCTTTCAAACCAGGCGATCTTGATGTTGCTGGCTACGCAGATGCTGATTGGGCTGCCAATGAGGTTGACAGGCGCTCATACACAGGGTATGTATTCTTGCTTGGTCATTCACTCATATCCTGGGAAAGCCGTAAGCAAAGGACGGTGGCATTGTCAAGCACTGAGGCTGAGTACATGGCGCTCTCTGATGCTTGCAAAGAGGCTATGTTTTTGAAATCTTTCCTTACTGAAAGTTTAGGTATTGATTGTAAAATAAAACTATTTAATGATAATCAGTCTGCAATAAAATTGTGTTCAAATGCAATGTTTCATGCACGTACAAAACATATAGACGTGAGACATCATTTCATTAGAGATTTAATTAAAAGTAATTGTATAGACATTCATTATCTGTGTACAAATGAAATGATTGCTGATGTTCTCACAAAACCACTAACAAAAGAAAAACATGTTAAATTTGTATCATCACTTTTGTCAGTTTAATAAGGTCCTATTGTAATGTGTACAAAATGATATAACATGTAATTGGGTCAATTAATGTTTCTTTGTTCTAGGATTAAATAACTGTTCTTGTTTGTAACTAAGTCATAATGTTGTTTCAATAACCCAGTTTAATTTAGTTTGAAAAAAAAAAAAAAATAGCAACTAGGTAGGTACCTTATTATGTTGTTTAGTAAGTCACTATCTGTAACTAAGTACCTAGGTATTATTTTAGCTCTGAGTTTGTTACACACAGATGTTATATTTTATTACAGTAGGTATAAATGTTTGTTGCCTAAAAAACATTTTACTAATGTTTAAACATGTAGAAGAAATATGTTTAAGGGGTAGCCTTTAAGATTGTTTCTTAAGGGGACGTCTTTCGTTTAAGGGGTAGTGTTAGGTTTGTAAACGAAATGTCAATGTCATTCATCTGGCAACACTGTTTTCTCTCTGTGGTTCGCCTCTCGCTGTTCGCCCGTTCTGTAAGCCTGCTCGTACATATTTTACTGAAATTAAAATCGTTGTGAATCTAAAGTATATCTTCTTATTTTTCGCCCTAACCCATCATGTCCAACTATTTTGCAAATAAGAAAGAAATATAATTTTTTTTTTTTTTACAACAGGGACCGAAAAGGGGTCTTAAAAATTTTAAGTGAAGCGACTAGGGCATGTGGGGTATCATAATATGAAAGAGCGCTGTTTGCACATTTTAAAACATTTTTTTTCTTTTTTTTTAGGCCGCATAGTTTTCGACTTATGATGAAAAATGTAAAAAAAAATACCGTTCCCCCCCCCTTTATCTCCGAAGTTTGCAAAGAGAAAAATCTGAAATAATTCTGTGTTATAGTAGTTTATGTAAAGATTACTTGCCCGGCCATTCCCCGGCGGAGGAGGCCCGGTAGCGGGCAGGCCGCTGTCGTTGAGGTGATTGCCCACACGGACCCTCATACAGCCCAACGGTTGTCGACATTGCGGCGAGAGGGCAGGTGCCGGGGTTTTTTAGTGGGTATTCCCTCCTCCCGAGATCCCACCGAACCTCTTGGTTGGGTGGGATCACGGGAGGCAGTCGTGGAGGGAGCTGCAACGCTGAATGTTGCGGTCCCCTCCTGGCGAGTCCCACATACCCCCCTCCCGCTCACCTGCGGGGAAGCGCGTAAATGCGTTTTTCCTCGGCATACAAAAAAAAAAAAAAAAAAAGGCCGCATAGTTTTCAACTTATGATGAAAAATGTAAAAAAAAATACCGTTACCCCCCCTTATCTCCGAAGTTTGCAAAAAGAAAAATCTGAAATAATTATATGTGATAGTTGTTTATGTAAAGATTACAGGAAAAATAAAACGATGTCTTAATATTACACACTTTTTTAGAAATTCAAAACAAACAAAAAAATATTTAGTTCCTCTACCAGTCAACAGATGGCCCTGACCTAAGAAATATTTAATTGGTTTCACTATCGGTCAAGAGATGGCGCTGGCCTTAGGAAAAAAAAAGGAACCGAAGCGAAACGAGGGCGGGTCGCTAGTTTTGAATAAATCGACATTTACTTCATACCCAAGTAAATACAAACAAAGACTAAAATTAAATTGTTTTCATACTTAATTTAAATGAATTATTAATACAGAAACTGTGTAATGAATGACTACGAACTTATTAATGGTTATTATGCAAAACTTAAATATCTTTCTGCGAAGAAAATATGGAAAATTTCTGAACTACAAAGGACGCATTATTACTTCGTTTGTATAAAACAGTGGTAATAATAGAAGCAATTTGTTTTTTTCTTTGTTTTTCAACGAACAACTAACGGGACAGTGGGAAAGAATGTTTCATGGTTGTGTCGAAAGCAAATAAAAAATTGTTTAAAAAAAACAAAAAACCGACTTCAAAAAACCTACCTCTAAAAAGCAAGAAATAATATTCGTAATAATAAAAATACGTCTATTGAAATCGGGTGGGGCTGGAGTACAAATTTCTTTTTTTTATTCTAAAAGCCCCACCCGACTTCAATAGACGTATTTTTATTATTACGAATATTATTTCTTGCTTTTTAGAGGTAGGTTTTTTGAAGTCGGTTTTTTGTTTTTTTTTAAACAATTTTTTATCTTTTTATTTATAGTGTAGGTACCTTGTAGGTAAGGTATATTATATATGTAGAAAAATCGGCTCAGCCAAACGTAAGATAATCGCGGAGAAACATACTTAAATACGGGTCAAACTGAGAACCTCCTTTTTTAAGTCGGTTAAAAAACTACATTTAAGGTATTCGTTAGTCTTAGTTACTCTATGTAATTTCTAAGGAAAAAAAACATCACATTATAATGATTTTCACTAGAATTCTACAACCATCTATTAGGTAAGATATAATATTATGTATCGCGCTTATTTAAATTCAAATTAATGTTATGCAAACCAAATACGCTGTACCTAAATTGAATAGGTATGCCATATGGACTCTCCTAGACTTCCTTATAATATATTGCCTATGTTTTCTCTACGGTGAATTTAAAAATAAAAACTGTTCACTGTTTTATTTCAGTAAGTTGGCATTATTGTCATTCCCACTATTTATTTTTACTGAATATTGAAACAAAACAAGCAAGTTTCCTGCTGTTTTCATTAGCGGCAACCCTTATTGTTATCGTCTCGCAAAATGGATGCATCTTGAAATGCAAACGACATAAAAAACTTATAAACTAAAATGAGGTCGAATCAAATAAATTGTTTGTAACGAATGAACGCTTTAACGGTAACAAAAACCTACTTGGATACGGTCCAACGTTGGTTTTGATATAAATACTTTTCTTACAGTTAAATATGGCCAGGAAAGTATGTCTTAAAGTAGTTTACAAATGAAGAATGTTAATAGTACATTACAGCCGTGAACGGGAAGCTAGCGATTGCATTGTCGAGGATGGTTTGAAGCCCGAGCCGCAGGCGAGGGCTTTAATCATTCGAGGCAATGCAAGTAGCTTCCAGAACAAGGCTTGTATAGTGCTTTTCTCAAGAAATGCGAGGAAATAAAAAACTTTTCAATTGAAACTTAATTAAATTTAATTCCCGCCAGTTTTTTTTTTGGGTGCATTCCAGCAGTTTAATCGCTCGAAGCGCCGAAAAGCAAAATGAGATTTATCATAGACAAATCCTCTGAGTAATCTTGAATTACGTGCAGCGCCATCTACCGCCGAGAAGCAAAAACCCATCTCATTTCGCTTCTAGGCGGTAGATGGCGCTGTACATACTTCAAGATTACTTAGAGGATTTGTCTCTGATAAATCTGGTACAATACAATGTAATATTTATTTATTCTTATAGTAATATACTCTGTGCGCACCATTTTTTTATTGTATCGTTATTATAGTATACCTATTAAATAATTTTACCTTTATAATAATAACTGTCTTGTCGTTGGCTTGCGTGCCAGAAAAAAGGAACTAAAGTTATGGCTGTATGGTGCAAATGTGCCTTTGCTTTTTTTGTTTTTGTGAACAGCTAAAACAAAAAAAAGAAGTTGCCGCAGACCACCCAGATCATCTTCGCACTGTACCTACTTCCCGCACTGGTGCTGGTGCGGGAAGTAAGTATTGAAATTCATTCCTGGCCTGAATTTTAAATTTAGAATGTGATGAACCAGACCCCCTCGGAAATGTGGAACGCCCCGCATTCCTTTTTCAAATGGAATGATAAGATTTCAGAGCATAAGTGAGAAAATTAAATTAACCTATATTTCACAGATTTGAAAGACAGAAATCTTTTTTAAAAACAGTGACCCACTCTTAAGAGGATTGTCAAGCAAACGGTCTCCATACAAACGGCGATAACGTTTCCCACCCTCTAAACCTTAACCTACAGTAATTATTTTTTGGTATTTTTTTGAAATGCCTAAATACTAGGGCTGTACGTTTTGATTTTTTAAATATCTATAATAGATTTTCAAATCAATATTTTCAAATCTACAATGAATATTTTAAAAATCAAAACGTACAGCCCTAGTTTTTAGGCATTTCAAAAACATACCAAAAATTCATTGTTGTAGGTTAAGGTTTAGAGGGTGGGAAACGTTATCGCCGTTTGTATGGAGACCACGTGGTTGACAATCCCCTTAAGAGTGCACCATGCATCCACTAGCGCCGCCAATCAAGAATAAATAATTCCAACGAAACGAAATAAACTTTAGGCGTTAACCCAGATTGTAACTTCACACAAAAACACATTTTAACCAGGAAAAATCGTATACCTACTAAAATTGTTTTGTAACTAATTTATTTATTACTAATTTTATTAAACTTATGTAGTTATTTCGTTGTAATGATTTTTTTCTTAAATGGCGGCGCTAATGTAAGCTCGGTGTGCCCTTAAAATAATAAAAAAATAATATACGATATTATCTAAATTTATAGCTAAGCTACAACTAGTGATGTACAAAACTCGAGTCGTTGAGTTCTACTTTTGAAGACTCGACTCGGATTGGCAGGACTCGGTGAGCTCGGTAGGCTCTTAAGTCCAAGCCTAGTCGAGAAACGAGCTCTCTGAGCCACGCCTCGAGACTTCAAAAGAGTTTCAAGCCTTCAAAAGAGCTCGAACCTATCAAAAGAGCTCGAGCCTTCAAAAAAGCTCGAGTCTAAAAATGAACGCGAGCTTCATAAAAAGCTTAGAGTAGTTAGAGTTTATGTTTATGACTTTAATATCTCCGTAAATAATAATATTTACAATATTATTACGGAAATATTAAAGCCGAGCCTATCGAGCTCACAGAGCCCTGAAAATCTGACTCTAGTCTCCAAAATTAGAACTCAAAAAGATGAATGTCTTATGTTATAAAGAGCACCGTAGATGCCGTGAATATGGCTCGAAATCGGCCGAGCTCTGAAAAAGACTCCCTAGTCGTCGAGCTTCATACAAACGAGGCGAGCCCTGTAAAACGACTCCGAGCTCTAGACAAAAGTACTCGGAGGACTCGAGTCTTGTACATCACTAGCTACAACCGCTTATAGAACTTTTTATGGAGTCAAAACTATTTTCAGAAAACTTTTTGCAAAATACACTTACAGAAATGAAAGCCGCTCGTGCAACTTTTGTTACAGACCGCTGATTAGTCCAGGGGCTCGTCATCTCAACAAATACGCCGTGTCGAGATTCAGAGCTGGCACATATGTACCGACACTCTTGGGAAATAATTTTGTTCGTGCCGTCTGATTGCGACCTTATGAGATTTTTTGCGGGTCCCAAACAAATGACGATAAAAAACCGGCTTAGTATGTAATCTCAGCGATTGGTATGGAATTATTTTGAGGTTTAAACTCATGTAAGTGGGTTTTGTTGGGCTGTTTATTTTGTGCTGTAAAACGGTGCAAAAATAATGCTTCAGTACGTATTACACAATAATAAATTATATTTAACTAATTGTGCCCGGTATGAAGACCCGAGCGTTCCAAAGGCCAAAATTATACATATTCAGGACAAACATAATATTATACTTATTTTTTTAAGAGCTGATTTTGATGTATTTTAAAGCACTGTTAATATAATTAAATAATTGACATGCAAACAACCCAACCAACTATAAATCCAAAATGTCTACGGTCAGTTTCCATTTGGCTTCCAAATATAACTTGACCCAATACTGGATAGTACGACAATCGAAATTCCAACTTTATGCTCTCAATGATTCCGTCAATCGAACGAGGAGAGGAATACCTATATTGGATATTATCTTAAACAGTCCTATTCTGACAATGATGATTGACGGAGCGAGCGCGAAATGTCCCCCGTTTCGTATGTCTGTCCGTTTGTTCTCCTCTACAGGTCGCATTTCTCACCCGGTTCTCGTTAAATTTTGTGAGCAGGTATGATATTTATATGGAAATATTTTGTCGATTCAGTTTTCTGAAATTTTTGTAAAACAAAAATTTTAGCTATTTCAAAAAATGATCAAAAATGTCACAAACACGATATCTTCAGCTCACAGAGCCGACAACAACCTCAAAATTTTACAAAAGGTGATAAACAAATCGCCTTATAGGACTTAAAGCCTGTGTGTTTTGTCTTCGCACATTTCACCAACTCGACGTCGACTCTATTCCGACTCTAATGCGACTCAACTCATAGCTTTATATCGTTTTCTTATCGATGATGTTTTCACCATACGAGTGTGATAAGTGTACGACGTATGGACGACGCGCTGTCCATTCTCTCATCTCATAACACCTTAATATATTACTTATAGAGCTTACATTTCATAGTAATGTACTCTTAAAGTTCTATTGTCTTACTATGAGTTGGGTTGGAGTGGAGTCGGCGTCGATTCGGTCAAATGTGCGAAATTAGACAGAAGGTCTGCTCTGGCAGTATTTCGTAACGCTGCCGTCGTCATTTTGCTTTGTTGAACGTTATATTTTGGAACTCCTTGGAAAATGGTACAGTACTGTACAATCTTGTAACGGTACAATCTTGATTGGCCTGAGATTGCCTATAGGAAATATCAATGTATACGAACCGAGATTGGGTTTCTCGGTTCTTTTGTTTGGTCTAAAAATAATAGTAAATAATTGTTAAAAATAATAAATCTTATCCCTTGTACCACAAACACAAGTTTATTTGATCGATACTTTAATCTGTGTACACGTCGATTTTCATTACGAGGTGACCGCTTTTTGTTTGAATTCTCTGAACTTCAATTTGTGTGACTCTATTTAAAACTTCCTCCGGTTTTGGAGTAGGTACCTACCTATATTACGTAAATAATTTACCTGAAGTTGGATATTTAATGAAAATCTATTATTAACACTGTTGGAGTTTTATTATAATAATTATAATAAAACTCCAACAGTGTTAATAATAGATTCCGGCCCAATGCATTAACCAATTATTGGTTAATGCATTGGGCCGGAATCCCAAATGTGCGGGTTCGAATCCCGTCTGAGCTGCTACGGGTGAGTCGATTTTTTCTAGTATTTTTTCAATAATATCAATTATCTTAATATAAAAGTTGCATTGTGAAGGCGTAAAATCTAAAAAGTTCAACACTTATTATTGTTTCATAATAATGTACCTATAAATAAATTATGCCCATGTATGCCGCTCAGCTAAACTCGAGCAAGGTTTTACAATAAAATGTTATTGTACCTGAATTGTTGACGACTGAACGTGTTGGAAAACCTAGAAATTATCAAACACAATGTTGATGGAACCATACTTAACAATCAACTTGACGTCTCTTCCTCGCCATTGCTGCGTATTTTCTCAAATAATAATAATTCTTAAAAATAAGTATCTTATTAATAAAACACATTATTTAATGTATATCAATTTATTTGTAGGTAATTTAAATTAAAAAAACATGTTTTCTTTCTTTTTTCTTTTTTATTTGAAACTGGCAACATTCTTCAAACGTTGTCACTGTCAGTCACTCGATGCGCAGTGGGGAGGAAGTGACAATAAATACGGTGTCGGAGGGCGTAGTTGCTCATTCGGTGTTGGTTTACGCACGATCTAACTCCTGAGGATGCTCCGGGTTGGGGCGAAACACGTGTAGAGTAGCCTAATTGGTGAAGGTGCAAGGTGTGTTGCTGTCTTGCTAAATGCAGGTATTGTGCACTTATATTTTGTGGTGTGCTGCATATTTTTGCGGGCGGGCGGGCGGTGCATATTGCATATTTTTTTTTTGCGGAAGTAAGCTACATATATTTCTTTTTTCAAAATGGTTTGGGACTTCCGCCAAGTGACGCCTGATTCAATCAAATATTTTTAATATTTAACTTCATTCCTTCTCTCCAGATGTGATGTTAAGTGGGGGCGGAGCGCTAGCGTGGGCCGTGGCGCTGCTGTCGTGGGTGTGCGTGTTCCTGCTGCGGCGTGCGTCGTGGGGCGCTTCGGGGGATTCGTTGTCGTTTATAGTGCCGCTGGGGCGGGCTTAGGTTAGGGGCTAATGGACTCTCTAAGACATGAATTCCCAGACAGTTAGGTGCACCCACTGGTGCCCTTGTACGCTTCTTTATGACACATTAGCTTTACGACAGATCTGCTATAGGCAGGGGCGTCGCCAAGGGTGGGCAGGGAGGGGCAGCTGCCCCCCCCCTAGAGGTTAAAAAATGTAGCCAACTGCAAGGTAACCGAAGTTCCGAGGCCGTGCAACTTGCTTTTCCGATAAATCCCGCATCTCAAAACTTGAATAAATTCAATAGGTGCTCTTGACTGAACCTACAATTCATATTTTTCTCATCCTCCTTAATATTAACTTGCCCCCCCCTGGGCCCTGGGCGACGCTCTTGGCTATAGGGCAAATTCGCTTTAAGGCGAGGCAGTTCACGAAATTTAATCTTTCACTATGTCTTTAGAATAATAAGGTTGACTATTGCATAGCTTTAATTGATGCTTCGCCCAAAAATTTGACGAAATTTAGTACATTTTTATTGATTTCTGAAATACTGGATCATTTATTAATAATATTCGTAATAATAAAAATACGTCTATTGAAGTCGGGTGGGGCAATGTCCACCGATTACTCGAAGATGGCTGGACCGGTTGAAATGATTCAAACGTTATTACATTAGGTACACTCCCAAGTTGGTCCCATTTTTTAAAATTTAAAAATCGGTTCAGTACTTTTCAAGTAATTTTGAAAAAAAGCACGAAAATAGTATGATTTTGTGTGAATTACCTCGATGATGGGTCGGTATTACTTCTTTGTTTATGAACTGAATAAGATAATATGTTTTTTGTTGGAAGAGGGATATCTTAAGTGTAGTTTTTTAACCGACTTAAAAAAGGAGGTTCTCAGTTTGACCCGTATTTAAGTATGTTTCTCCGCGATTATCTTACGTTTGGCTGAGCCGATTTTCCTACATATATAATATACCTTACCTACAAGGTACCTACACTAAAAATAAAAAAATAAAAAATTGGTTAAAAAAAACAAAAAACCGACTTCAAAAAACCTACCTCTAAAAAGCAAGAAATAATATTCGTAATAATAAAAATACGTCTATTGAAGTCGGGTGGGGCTTTTAGAATAAAAAAAAGGAATTTGTACTCCAGCCCCACTCGACTTCAATAGACGTATTTTTATTATTACGAATATTATTTCTTGCTTTTTAGAGGTAGGTTTTTTGAAGTCGGTTTTTTGTTTTTTTTTTTTAATTTGGAAATCGGTTCAGTACTTTTCAAGTAATCTTGAAAAAAACACGAAAATAGTATAATTTTGTGTGAACTATCTCGATTATCAGTCGTATAACTTCTTTGTTTATGAACTGAATAAGATAATTATTTTTTTGTTGGAATAGGGATATCTTAAGTGTAGTTCTTTAACCGACTTAAAAAAGGAGGTTCTCAGTTTGACCCGTATGTATGTATGTTTCTCCGCGATTATCTTACGTTTGGCGGAGCCGATTTTTAACCGACTTCCAAAAAAGGAGGAGGTTCTATGTTCGTCTGTATATTTGTTTTTTTTTGCGTATGTCCATCGATTACTCGAAGACGGCTGAACCGATTGAAATGATTCAAACGTTATTACATTAGGTAAACTCCCAAGTTGGTCCAATTTTATAAAATTTGGAAATCGGTTCAGTACTAGGGTTCATAGTATTTTTTTCATAGAAACGAGGTAGCTTTGAAGCCTTGGTTTCCTGCCAGGGATGTACCGAGCTGTGATCTGATGATGGCTATCCAGGGAGTGAATGGAGGAGATTCAGATCGCTTTACACACCCAACTGATCTGATCAGCATTCTAAAAGATAAACCCCCTTCCTAAGCCAATGGTAGGTAATGCACCTCGGTTGGGAACCGAAGGAGCATCCTAATCTAGGCCCGTCCCAACGGCACTATAAATGAAAAAAACCGACTTCAAAAAACCTGCCTCTAAAAAGCAAGAAATAATATACAAATCATTAGATACGCATTATCATTGTTATAATAAAACACGTCTATTAAAGTCGGGTGGGGCTGGAGTACATATTCCTTTTTTATTCTAAAAGCCCCACCCGACTTCAATTGACGTGTTTTATTATAACAATGATAATGCGTATCTAATGATTTGTATATTATTTCTTGCTTTTTAGAGGCAGGTTTTTTGAAGTCGGTTTTTTTGTTTTTAAATAATTTTTTAATTTTTAGTGTAAGTACCTTCTGTATTAGGTAGTGTAGGTATATTATTTAGGTAGAAAAATCGGCTCAGCCAAACGTGAGATAATCGCGGAGAAACATACATACATACAAACTGAATACCTCCTTTTTTTGAAGTCGGTTAAAAAGACTACACAAAGGTATCCCTTCCCCAACAAAAAAAATCATCTAATTCGGATCATAAATAACAAAATTGTCAAGTTAGTTGATTTAATATCATAGTATTTTCAGGATTACTTGTAAACTACTGAACCGATTTGAAAAAAAATTAAATGGGACCATCTCGCAAGAAAACTCAATCGAACAAAAAAGAATTATCTAAATCGGTTCATAAATGTCGAAGATACGCGCGAACAACGATAAAAAAAAAAAAAAAAAAAAAAACATACAATCGAATTGAGAACCTCCTCCTTTTGATGAAGTCGGTTAACAACACGTCATCCATGGCAGCTGGAACACGCACACCCAACCCGACTTCAATAGACGTATTTGTATTATTACGAATATTATTTCTTGCTTTTTAGAGGTAGGGTTTTTGAAGTCGGTTTTTTGTTTTTTTTAAACAATTTTTTATTTTTTTATTTTTAGTGTAGGTACCTTGTAGTAGGTAAGGTATTTATATTATGTAGAAAAAATAGTTTGAAATAAAAAAAACAAAAACCGACTTCAAAAAACCTATCTCTAAAAAGCAAGAAATAATATTCGTAATAATAAAAATACGTCTATTGTGTTAAAATAGTTAAGCGGTTAACAGAATACATTTACCTACTGAGTTTCAACTGTGTAATCCCAATACTTTCGGAATAAAATGGCTGTGACATACGGACGGACAGACAGACAGACATGACGAATCTATAAGGGTTCCGTTTTTTGCCATTTTGGCTACGGAACCCTAAAAATAGCAAAAACGCATACACAATTTTGTCAAGAACTACCTATAAAATACTGGGTGCCTACTGCCATGTCTTAGCGCAGTATTATTTCATCCTACCATGCTATTTCGTACTACGACCTTCATAAAGTATGATTATTGTAATAATGTTTCCGTTGGAAGTTTTGTGACGTCATCGTTCAATCATTCCCTTTAAACCGTACCACGACGTGTCTTTTGACAGCTAGCATTATTGTTTTTATGTCAAATTTTGAGAAATTTTGCAGTCTTAAAAAAGTTGCTTTTTCTCGACGGAAACAAAACTATTTTGAGTTATTTTATTTAGAAATTGGAAATTGCGTCATAAACAGTAAGTGAAACGTTTTTATACATATTGTTCTTCATTGTGAATGTAATATTAGTTGGTATGTTTCATTTTTATTTGATAACAAATACTTGTTTTTGGATGGACAGTGAATACGAAGTATTTGAGTTTTTGGAAGCCGATAACGCAGAAACCAATAGAAATAGAAGGCAGCGTCGACTAATGTTGCGTTGAAGAAAGTGATCCCTTCGAATTAGAGGATGCTGAGTTTGTGAAACGTTATCGACTTACCAAGAAATTGGTTTATAACCTCATCGAGGAGTTGAAACCTCTGCTGAAGTCCCCTGTAAAAGTTGCTGTTGCTGTAATTTCGTTCCATTTTCTGTGCGAGTGTATTCATTAGCCAGCAACTACCTATTATAGGCCGAAGCAATATCCTTATTGGAATTTAGAAACTCCCATAGAAGTTCTAATTGTCGTACGGACACCCGACTAGTTTTTTTACTGAAAGACAAGAAATAATACTTAGTTAAACTAAAGCACTGCTCGTTTAAAGGTGATAAAAGGAAATCTGAAATTACTTACTTTAAGTCCGACATTTAAGTTTAAAATATAAAATTTTATTAATTTACAAAGTTCAAACACAAGCGCGCTTACACAGTTTTGTTTAATTGTCGCATTCTTGGCCATTTTTCTCTTCTTATTATTTTGTTTTGGCAATCTACTTTCCTCTTGGAAGTAATTTTTGCCAGTGTCAATTGTAGATAGCTAATAAGCCGTAGTGATGGCTAGCAGGGAATAGACAATTTCGCAATATCATTCGTTCTTTGGCAGGAATAAAGTAT
The DNA here is from genome assembly GCA_950108535.1 of Agriphila straminella. Taxonomy (NCBI): domain Eukaryota; kingdom Metazoa; phylum Arthropoda; class Insecta; order Lepidoptera; family Crambidae; genus Agriphila; species Agriphila straminella. Next base: position 160,951 of record OX467303.1, on the reverse strand, counting down.
TATTACTTTGTGCAGGTTGTGGTACGAATTTGAAAAATCTTATTGTAAGCTTATAACAAAACGTTCATAAAACATGATGGTTTTCTAAAAGGTGATGGTAAGCCTCCTGGTTGGTAATTAAAAGTCTTGAACGTAAAGATTTATTTCAAGTAGGTAACAACTAATTCTAAAGGGATTAACTTTGTTGCAATCAACAGTTACATTGCTGCTTTAGTAAGAACTAATGTGACAATTATCTTACTTAAAGCAGCAACGTAACTGCGGTTTCAATCGATTTCAATTGAGAATTTTTAGCAACAGAGTTACGTAATCAGGGGGCACTGTAACAAGTTAGGAGGGGTGTCTTTTGTGCAAGTGACCGAAATGCAAATACTAGGGAGATGACACTAGTTAAATAGGGTTGCAATTCTCTAGAGGATAGTGGCTGGATTCTATGGAAAGTGCTAGCTCCCATTCAAATGGAATTTGAATTTAAATGGCCAGACAAATGAAGGCGAAGTCCTGCGAAAAAGTTGTTAGCAAATATTTAAATACGCGATGCTGATAATAATGGTATGTGTGGGGCTAGTGGTGGTGTTTCGTAAATTTTGTTTATTACAGTTTTTATGTAAAACCGACCATTAGTATGTTGAGGAGTTACGTAATAATGGTAATTGTATTTTTTAAAATCTATGTAATATGTCATTTTACAGATAAAACAATATTGTATAGCGTGGCACGGTATTCAAGAAAAAAAGACAAATTAATTTCATCACTTACTTCCCGCACGGTATTAATGGTAAAAAATTTGATAAACGCAATTTCTATGTAATTAAATAAATAGCCAAACAAAGTAATAATGTCATTTACATAATATAAAAAAGACATTGAAGATAAGTTCACCAAAATCAAGAGAAAGCTTAATAGGAAGTTGTGCTCTACAGCTCATTTATATCAATCTGTACCACAAATAGAAATTCCTATTTTCACAGGAAAATATACACAGTGGCCTACATTTTGTGACTTGTATATGGAGGCGATCCACAACAACAAACACCTCACCAGTGCTCAAAAAATGCAGCATTTAAAGGGAAGAGTAAAAGGTGAGGCCGAGCGTCTTATACAACATCTACACATATCAGCAGAGAACTACGAAGCAGCCTGGGACATTTTAAATCACCGGTATAATATCCCGCAATTACTATTCACAAATCAAGCCGAAATATTACTCAATCAGCATAATTTATCAAAACAATCATCCTTTGAGTTGAAGAAGCTTTATGACACTACCACCGAATGCATTCATGCGATACATAATTTGGGTGTTGACACTAATACCTGGGACCCTTATTAGTGCATATTTTATCAAAAAAGTTGGATTCCGAAACTTACAGCGATTACAAGGAGTCGCGTAAAGAGCCCCGCGAGCTACCTACGCTACAAGAGTTTTTGTCATTTATTGAGGCCAAGTTCACGGCGCTAGAACCGATCCAAAGGAAAGAAAAGGATGGCAGAAAACATTTGGTTGCCGAGAAACCTCCTTATCATAATAACAAGCCAACATTTATCAGCAAGTCATTTACGCCGAAAGGATATCAGAATAATCCTGCCAGGAAGGGATACTATCATCAATATCAAGCTGCTCCTGTTTACACTCGGAAGTCCTGTGCAGTATGTCGTTCAAATCATGACCTATTTATGTGCAAGACATTTTTGGAGTTGACTGCTAAAGAAAAAATTGAAGCAATAACAAAGAACAAAATTTGTCCTAATTGCTTGTATAAACATTATGAAAAGCAATGTGCATCGATTCGTAGATGCAAGGAATGCAATGAAAATCACAATACGCTGATTCACGATGCAGTGACGCATTCGCGTGGAGCAAATAATATAATAAATAAATATGCATTTGAGCCGCAGCCATCTACGTCATCGACTTCGCCGTCACCTATTGCAAAATCACCGCGACTGCACCATACTAATTATGTGGCCGCGGACGACGAAGAAATTTTACTTACGACAATTTCTATCAAGGTCAAGTCGGCTGATAACAGTTATATCACATTAAGGGCACTCTTAGACCAAGGCTCACAGATATCAATTATTTCTGAAAGCGCTGCGCAAGCACTTGGATTACAGCGCCAAAAATATCACGCTTCCATATCAGGAATTGGGCCAAGTTCAAAACAAAGCAAGGGCGTAGTTACGCTCGAATGTCAGTCAATTAATGAAGATTATAATTTTACAACTCAAGCGTTAGTCATATCAAGAGTAATAAACAGTTTACCGAATTCATCAATTAAGAGAAAATCATGGCCTCACATTCAACATATCAATCTAGCAGATCCTGACTTCAATGTATCAAAGCCTATCGACTTGTTATTGGATGCAAGTGTATACTCAGATATTATCATGGAAGGGCTTATCAGAGGCCCCGCACGCGCCCCCCTAGCCCAACAGACTAGACTTGGGTGGATCTTATCAGGCAATATAAAAACTTTTAATTGCAACGTAATCGTTTTTTTAACAATTTTTTATGATTCCAATGTTAGGTGTCACATTCAATAGAATTCACAGAAAAACACAACAGCTTTGCGCATTAATGCTGCTCGTTCAAAATGTATCATTAAAATATTTAGTCTATTACGAATATTTTCGGAATCTTTTTTCACGGTGACACTGGGTATGTGGGTTAAAGTCGATCCAAGATAAAAATCGAAGTTCAAATTTTTTAGTTCATAAATGCAACCTTATAATATCTTCGTAAGGAACAAAATCCAATGCAATGTTTAAAATAGAAGCAACTGGCGCTATACGATGTCATGTGTCAACGCAGTTCTAGGGGAGTGAAAAAAATGTCTCAAAAAATCTATCTTTTGTTAACATCGAAGGAAGACAGTTCAAAGCATCCGAAACAATTAAGTTTATCAAAAGGAGGGCAGAAGTAGGAGGCAATTCATTAATAATGTTTTCGGACAAAAAATGGCTATTTTGTTTACATTTATTAGTGAAGCGCGGAGACGTAATCCATCAAGAGGCGAAGATGAATGGGTACGAAAGTTTGGTGAGCTGACGTAGATATGAGATCGACCTTTTTTCGAGTAAACAAACAGTCCCTTTTTGTGCATCTATCTAAGTGAAACATCGATGTAGGGCTATTGGCTTCCAGTATCAGGTTCGCCGATAAACGCTAATAAAATTAGTTTAATCTTTAATTATTATGGATCAATATTTCAGTAGCATTCACGGTGCGATATTTCTGTACAAGAATAATGATTATATATTTTTATATTTTCTTACCTACATCATTCTATCTCAAAGCACGCTCGCACAGACAAAATGGATTGGCGGTTCTAGACATTTAAAGATAAAAACCGACTTCAAAAAACCTACCTCTAAAAAGCAAGAAATAATATTCGTAATAATAAAAATACGTCTATTGAAGTCGGGTGGGGCTGGAGTACAAATTCCTTTTTTTTTTATTCCAAATGCCCCACCTTACTTCAATAGATGTATTTTTATTATTACGAATATTATTTCTTGCTTTTTAGAGGTAGGTTTTTTGAAGTCGGTTTTTTGTTTTTTTTAAACAATTTTTTTTTTTTTAATTTTAGTGTAGGTACCTTGTAGGTAAGGTATATTATATATGTAGAAAAATCGGCTCGGCCAAACGTAAGATAATCGCGGAGAAACATACTTAAATACAGGTCAAACTGAGAACCTCCTTTTTTAAGTCGGTTAAAAAACTACACTTAAGATATTATCCCTCTTCCAACAAAAAAATAATTATCTCATTCAGTTCATAAACAAAGAAGTAAGACGACCAATCATCGAGGTAATTCACACAAAATCATACTATTTTTGTGCTTTTTTTCAAAATTACTTGAAAAGTACTGAACCGATTTCCAAATTTTAAAAAATGGGACCAAACTGGGAGTGTGCCTAATGTAATAACGTTTTAATCATTTCAATCGGTCCAGCCGTCTTCAAATAATCGGTGGACATACACAAAAAAAAAACAAATATACAGACGAACATAGAACCTCCTACTTTTTTGGAAGTCGGTTAAAAAGAGAATATCCATAGTCAAAATTGTAAAAATACTTAGCTTTAAAATATCTATCTCACATTTTCATGTGTGAAATGGAATGCCAATTAGGATTTACGCTATGAAAAAATTCTTTAAGTTTTCATTTACCATAGAATTGTCTAACCTGACTTTGACTCTCTATTAAATAAAATAACAAAGAGAATGTCAAACCTAAATTTGCTAGCAGACTCAGTATAAAATTTAAAGATTTATGGTGGCTGGATCAAACTCGGGGTTGTTACGTTAGGAAGAACTGTGCTACATTTTTTAGAACATCCGTCGATCCTATTTCACACTTAAAAAAAGTCACCCCAGCTTAAGAAACAAGAGTTACATTTCTCGCGTACCTCACTAACGTCTAATTAAAAGAGGGCACATGCCTCTTAGCGGCTTAAAAATGTCCTTTTTGTAAATCAAACAGCTACAAAAAGTGCTAAATTAACTTTTTTAAAGGAAACGATCTGTTTTAGGGATGCCACGTGTGACGCTGACGACGCGGAGACGAGATCTATTTTTCCATACAAAATTTGAACCCCATTTTCACCCCTTTAGGGGTCAAATCATGTCCACCGTGTTGGACTTCAAAATAAATGTAATTTTTGCAATCGTCATCCCAGAAAACCCCAATAACGAAATCCATATCTATTTTTGGGGTTTTTTACCCCTTTTCACCCCAATTTCATTCCAATAGGGAATTAAATACTAACAATAACAATATACGTTGCGTTAGATTTCTATCCATAAGCCTAAATTTTGCGATTTTTACTTCGAAAATAAAGGATTTTCTTCAATACACAACTTCATCCCCCTTTTGACCCCTTCGGGGGTAGAATTTTGAAAAACGCTGAGACCCGTATTTATTTATTTTCAATGGTCAGTCTAAACACAAAATTTGAAGATCATAGCTTCAAAACTGAGGGACTTTCATATAAACTTTGATCCCCTTTTTTACCCCCTTAGGGGGTGAATTTTGAAAAACCCTTTCTTAGTGCACCCTTAAACCTCATAAGGAACCTACGTGCCAAATTTGGAGTCTCTAGACCCAGCGGTTTGGGCTGTGCGTTGATAGATCAGTCAGTCAGTCAGTCAGTCAGTCATTCAGTTTACGATTTTATAAATATAGATTCTTGAGTTTGGACAAATTATTTAAATAGATTTCTACTTTATTTACCAGACTAGAATAATTTGAATGAAATATTTCAATGGATTGTGTGCGTCCATTATTCAATTAAATCAATAATGCATGGTTTATGCTGAATACTTTTAAATATAATTGGTACAGCGGATTTGTTAAATGTACATGATTTTATATATCTTGTGACCATTTTTCTGATATAAGTTATAAAAATACTATGATATTAAATCAACTAACTTGACAATTTTGTTATTTATGAACCGAATTAGATGATTTTTTTTGTTGGGGAAGGGATACCTTTGTGTAGTCTTTTTAACCGACTTCAAAAAAAGGAGGTATTCAGTTTGTATGTATGTATGTTTCTCCGCGATTATCTCACGTTTGGCTGAGCCGATTTTTCCACCTAAATAATATACCTACACTACCTAATACAGAAGGTACTTACACTAAAAATAAAAAAATAAAAAAATTGTTTAAAAACAAAAAAACCGACTTCAAAAAACCTGCCTCTAAAAAGCAAGAAATAATATACAAATCATTAGATACGCATTATCATTGTTATAATAAAACACGTCTATTAAAGTCGGGTGGGGCTGGAGTACATATTCCTTTTTTATTCTAAAAGCATTATCTAAATCGGTTCATAAATGTCGAAGATACGCGCGAACAACGATAAAAAAAAAAAAAAACATACAATCGAATTGAGAACCTCCTCCTTTTGATGAAGTCGGTTAAAAATAATGGACCACTTTTGCTTAAATACAATTATCTGGTCGTTACTTTGTAACTGCTTTGCAATAAAGAGTATAAGTAATAAAAAACCGACTTCAAAAAACCTACCTCTAAAAAGCAAGAAATAATATTCGTAATAATAAAAATTCGTCTATTGAAGTCGGGTGGGGCTGGAGTACAGATTCCTTTTTTTTATTCTAAAAGCCCCACCCGACTTCAATAGACGAATTTTTATTATTACGAATATTATTTCTTGCTTTTTAGAGGTAGGTTTTTTGAAGTCGGTTTTTTGTTTTTTAAACAATTTTTTATTTTTTTATTTTTAGTGTAGGTACCTTGTAGGTAAGGTATATTATAATGTAGAAAAATCGGCTCAGCCAAACGTAAGATAATCGCGGAGAAACATACATACGGGTCAAACTGAGAACCTCCTTTTTTAAGTCGGTTAAAGAACCTACACTTAAGATATCCCTCTTCCTACAAAAAATAATTATCTTATTCAGTTCATAAACAAAGAAGTTATACGACCATTACCAACGAGGTAATTCACAGAAAATCATACTATTTTCGTGCCTTTTTCAAGATTACTTGAAAAGTACTGAACCGATTTCCAATTTTTTAAAAATGGGACCAACTTGGGAGTTTACCTAATGTAATAACGTTTGAATCATTTCAATCGGTCCAGAATAGACATGAGGCGTATTTATCGTAACAGATAAAAACAACAGATAATTAAAGGTAACTGTTTCGTCCTGTTACGAGCGCTATGAAATAACAGTTACTCAAAGGAACAGGCGAAACAGTCTGTTCTTACCGTCTTCACTGTTCCAAATACTCCACTGTACCCTGTACCGAACTGTTATGCCTGTTATCAGAGTAACAACCTGTTTGCATTGTTCCGCCTGTTACTTGGAACAAGCGCTACCTCACTCTAAATATGGAAAGAAAAGAGACAAAGCTTGTTATTTTTACCTGTTATATAAACCGACCATATCAAAAATACATTTTAGTCCATTGAAAACCTTAGTAAATTCGACTTTGTAAATTGGTCGTGCTATACTGTTCCTGTGTGAGTGTTTGTTTATGACCTTCTTTTTTTTGTGGCAACAGAGTTTGACTGTTTTGCCATTTGCCAATGTCAAGTTAAACGGTGGGAAACAGGGATATCGGGTGTTATGAAAATTATAATTTCATTTTTTGAGATTATTAAAGGATATTAAATCGCGTATTATTTGTGTAGGCATGCAGGGCCGATATTGTAGATTAAAATATTTTTTTCTAATTTATAGTATCGGCCCACACAAAGCCCTGCTTTGTGGCAAGGGCTTACTACTAGTTCAGCTCTTAGATTACGTAAGTCTGTTCCTAACAATTCTCGATTAAAAGTGCAGTTACATTGCCGCTTTAAGTAACGTCACATGTCACATTGGTTCTTACTAAAGCAGCAATGTAACTGCGATTTCTGTCAGAGTTGCAACAAAATTACGTAATCAGCCTCCGGGCTTGCTAGATCGCTTAAGGCTCGTTCACACAAGCGACCTTTTCGCATTGAACATCAAGAGCGGTAAAAAAACGCGCGTCACATAGGCAAAGCAAGACATGCGGGCGGGTGTAGGAAAATGGAATGTCTAGTGCTGCCAGTTGTTAGGGAAAAGAAAAGAAGTATTGCAATGTAAATGATTGACATGAAAATTCTTGGAAAAATGCCTGATCGTCTAGCAGTGAAAGGGATGGCACTGTATGCGATTAATAGCACCATCCCTTTCTAATAAGGTTGAAAATCGGTTGCACCAGTTTTTTTTAACTATAATGTATATTTTCTAACTTTATTTTTAAAAATTGGTAATTATTTTTGTTTTAATTACTGCCATCTATCGCAATTTAAGTAAACTGCTTAATGAAGGCAAGCAAGCAACTTCATTAGGTGACATGATGGTTCACCGAATAAAAACGCTAGATGACGCGGGTGCGCCGTAACTGCTGTATTGGAAAAATGATTTTGTAATATTAGATTTTACTTCTTTGTAACAAAACTTAGTCTTATTTAACGTAAAAAGTTCAGTTTATGATCATAAAAGCTAAAAATAGCAAGCTTTTTCTCTTTTCTTCATATAAAGTAGCCAATAAGTTAGAGTCTAACTGTTAGACAAAACAAGCGCTTGTTCCACGGAACAGGCGGAACAATGTAGGCAAATTGTTACGACATGGCTGTTATTTTCTGTAACAGGTTGTTGGCACTGTTATTTTAGTGTAACAGGAACAGTTGTAACAGGTAGGCAATTTACCCTGTTACAACCCATGTCTAGTCCAGAAGTCTTCGAGTAATCGGTGGACATACACAAAAAAAAACAAATATACAGACGAACATAGAACCTCCTCCTTTTTTGGAAGTCGGTTAAAAATAAAATTAACCCAAACTATTTTTTTTCAGAGGTAATGTTTTCCGGGGTTTTAAGCATGGTACCTACCCTCCCACCATATTTGGTTTTATAAGTGTACTACCAAACACACTACTATGCATTATACACATTATATTATTAGTAAAGGATTAAAGATACTTACTTATCAGTAAAGTCCATCACTGAAGAATACTCGTCTCAAGTATACGGATTGGCTAAACAATCCAAATGAATCTATGTGAACTGATCCTAAGTTCCAAATAAATAGAGCTGTTTCTCGGTCGGGCCAAATAAAAGAATGTTTCTATAAAGGAGCTTCGTCCAATTTGTGAGAAAAAACCAACTTATTATTCCTTATCCCGTCCTATTTTTCTCAACAAGAGAAACTAATCTAAAGAAAATTTTCGAGTTTCTGTAGAAAATAAGCTTATAAGGAAGTGCAGTTTTGCTCGCTCGACTACCGCCTAGAATATAACCGGCAACAAACTTAAAATTAAAGTTTTTCAAGGGAAATAAGAATTTTCACATTCGCATCGGGCTGGTGGGGTTTATAATTAACTTTCTGATGCACAAAGTTTGTTCACAGTTTGTAGCAAATAATAAGCAATTAAAGTTATTGTAACATTTTAAAAAAGAAGATGATTTCTTTCTTTAGACCTTGTTAATTTTTGTTATTATTATTATTAATAATCATTTATTATATCATTTACTTATATCTATTACATAAATTATTCTTCGCAAACCCATTTCCAATTCCAAGGCTTGTCTGTGAGTGATGCTAACACTACATGTCATAGAACAACATAGTTCACCAAACAAAAGTTTTTAGATCTTAGTTTATCAAAGTCACAACTTAAAGTTCAACAATTAGCTTTTACGACCCTTTGATGTTATTCCATAAAACATAATAACTGCACAAAGTTACAACGAGTTTCATTAAACACATCACACGTCGCGTCGGGGTCTTTATATTTACCTAAGTTAATTTGCCCAAAACAACTCTTGTCTGAAGAAAGTTCGTCTAATGAACTGCAGGTACGAAAACTTGGATACTCTCTGCCAATATACCCCTATGTTTAACTGTGTCTTAGGGCCACAGCAGACACGATACTCTTAGAATCAGCGATTGTCGTTTTACCTGCTTTTGAAAGCTACACGAAACACTCCACACCACACACGAGCCTGGTATTTCATTCACGTAAAAACAATGATCGTGGCAATCGAGTTGCTCAACACAGCGATTAAACACTACTCCCCGCAAACGTTTGGACGCTACTTTTGGATGCGTTTTTTTCGTCAAATCAATGCAGCATCGATCGATGCAATCGCAAAAACGCTAATTGCAGACGCTAAAGCGTAACTGTGGGCCACGTACCTACGCCGATTTAGTCGCACGCACCGGTCCCCTACATTTGACATAGAGGCTAGTCGTTTAGAGCTACACTTTATCCACGCCTTGCGAAGCGATACCACGTTACGCGCCGCGACGAAAAGTATGTTATCTGACGCAGACATAGAGCATTATTGGACATTTTGGTCGAGTAGATCACTCGATATAAATTTCAGACATTTTACGAGTAGGTCGTTTTACTTTAAAGTCATTAATTTATACTACAAGGGCGTTTTACCAAACTGTCCTTCTGATACGGAGGGTCTAGATCGGCGTACGTGGCCCACGTGTGCATGCAGTTCCCAGCTTTAAGCATCGATGCTGCATCGAGTTTTGTAGCTGTCACCGGGGCGTTCAAACGTGTGCGGGGTGAAGTGTTCAGTCGCTGTATTGTGTCGCTTAAAAGTATTATGTCTGCTGTGGCCCTTATCCGTCGTTATGGGAATTTTCCCAGTCGCTACAAAATGTTGTGTTTGCCTGCCGTGTTTCCGTTTTAACGGATTTTTATTTTCACAAACAAAGATTCAAGTCTTGAGAACTTAGTTCTTTTAGAAGTAAGGAAACATAATTATGGGATTTCACAAGGTTAAGTTGAGTACCTATTAATTCTTTAATTATTTACTGAAAGTTATTTAAAAAATTTGATGACTACTATTATGATGCTTGCTTCTCCCATCCAAAAAACCAGCTGTCGATAACACTACTACAATAGAGTTAAAATTATTCTGATCACAAAAGTTGAGAATGATGCTCATCAAAAAGTTGCGTTTTTTTAAATAGGTAGCTAAAACTAAAACCACCTATATATAAACATTTCTAATAATTAAATTGAAGTAGAAAACCCTAGCCCTGGCTTAGCATGTATTTCGGATGCAATTGCAGATTTGCTCACGCACCGCTGAATTCCATTCGGTAATACATCTCCGCTGTCTGCACATTTAATATCGTGCATTGGCTTTAATGGATTGGCCATTTTGTTATTACATTTTTCTCTTATAAATACGACTAGCTTTTGAGTATTTCTTTAAGGGTAATTTTATGGTGTATTAAAAGGGTTCGTTAGACATGCCTCGACTAGGTATCTAAAAAAGTATTTTAGACTTTGATGTTTCATTACTCATTCCTATTTATCTTTATTCATACTCTATTTATACTTTTAAGTTGCATAAGAGTCACCTGATGAAAAGTGGAAAACAATATAAAAAAACCGGACAAGTACGAGTCGGGCTCGCATACCGAGGGTTCCGTACCTACCTACATTATAAATAAGCCTACCTAGTTCAGAAATCGAGTCTCGCAGATTTTTCCGAGCTTCTCCCAAAATTCAGTTCCCAAAACTTATAATTTTGTTTTTTATAATTCATGATACGAACTTTACATTTAGGTAGGTAGGTACCTAGGTAGGTACTTACTCTCTGTTATACACTACGTATTTACGACTTTATGTACATTATACCTACAAAACTTTTCCAATATGCTTTAACAACACAAAATTATTAAATCCGCTCTCTTCTAGCATCAAATTATGCTATTTTGTGAAATGACTATTATATTACACATAATTTTTAGTAGGTACAAAGCTACGCCATCTATAGCATTTGTGTCGAACTAATTTAAACATAATTTACGTAATCAAAGTACAGAGCTCCTGGCGCTTAGAAAAAAATATCTGGCGGATTAGTTTGAACCTTTGAGTCAAGTTTGGTGTCGTTATCGGGTAAATAGATGATGCCCAATTCATTCCCCATACCAACTTTTTAGGGTTCCGTAGCAAAATATGACGCAATACTTAAAATAACAAATTTTTAGTAGTAACGAAATTCAAACAAACCCTCATATTTTCATATTTTTTGTATTAAACTTGGTTTATAAAAATACCGTCTGAAAGCCCATTTAATGCAGATTTTGACAGACAGACAGACAGACGGACAACAAAGTGATCCTATAAGGGTTCCGTTTTTCCTTTTGGGGTACGGAACCCTAAAAACAAATCGATCCATAAATGATAGAGTACTGAGGTAACAGTTCTGTGCAATCAGTCCTGCGCTGCCCGCATCCAATGGCTTCCCGCGACCTTCACCAGCCGGTCCTCCTTATAGGTGGCCTACCGACAGAGCGTCGTTCGGAGCGCGGTCACCATTCCACAGACCACAGCCAGCGGTTCTTCTCGCTATGTGAGCCGCCCACTGCCACTTCAGCTGATATGATGTGTATGTATGATTAATATGGGGGACAAACGTTAACCAAGGCTTCCCATACAATCAGTATTTTTTTTAACTTTGATCCCTAAAATAGTAAGTGTGATAACTAAACTAGTAGGTATACTATGACTGAAAAGACTTTATATTGCTTTACAAGACAATAAGTATTTTGTTTCCGTTATGCCTTATCCTGTCTGTAGGGAAATCACATAAGATGAGCAAACGTGAAGAACCTAATATCTTCCTTCGCGCAAATGTTCCCAGGACACCTACAAAGTTTGATGAAATACTTCGAATAGTAAACGAACTGTACTCGAAATTATGTCCTATGAGAATACATTTATATTTGTAATGCAATAAATAAAACATTAGTCTTTTTTACATCTCTATTGATCTCGTATAATAATAGTAGTTTATGATACTGATGCATAATGAGGGGTATTAAAACATGAGTGTGTGTTTATTTTTCTTTTATATTAATTATATATTAATAATAATTATCAATAGTTTTCTTTTATTGATAATTTTTGTCCTTGATTTTCATTTCGGTGTTTTCATTTCGGTTGATTCAGTGGACTAATTAATCTGTCAACCGAAATGATAGAAAACTAACCGAAATGAAAAAAAATATCATTTCGGTGAGTGATAAGAATTTCGGTGTATAATTGTTTCATGTCGGTGGATTGTTTTATCATTTCGGTTTATTATTATTTCATTTCGGTGAAAATACAGGCCAACTGGTACATTATCATACACAATAGTCCATCTGCGTCTAGGATTGTTACATTACCGTTTTCCATACCAACAAATAAAAAGCTCCATATCTCAGCTATGTGATGTTTTCAGATTTTATAATAATTTTACGTGGTCGTATGCATGCATGGTAGGTATTCTATCTAACATACTCGGGATCATAGGGGAATTATTGAACCACCTTGTATAAGTCCGTATACGTACACCCTGCTTCGGTGGATTTTCATTTCGGTGGATAGATTCTGTCATTTCGGTTGCTAGTTATTTCATTTCGGTGAACGACTGTTTCATTTCGGTGACATCAAATTTTAAAACACGTTTATCTCATAAGTCTGTAAAGATATTTTGATGGTGTTAAATATGTGCATTAAGAATATAAAGAAATACAATTGACCACGGTTAAACTTAAAGAAAACTTTATAATAAAAAAATCAACCGAAATGAATGAAAAAACATGACTTGTTGAAATTGACCCTTAAAGTTAAGGCCACCTTAAATTCAATAAAGTTGTCAGATTTGACAGAAACTTTATGAAACTGACAGCTTCCTTAAAGTTAAGGAGACCTTAACTTAAGATTTTAGCTAAGAAGCCTTTGAGTATTCGGCCGTAAGACTGATACAGTATCTTTAAAAAAATCATAAAAAAGACAATAGGACACTACAAATAGAAGCTGTATAAACTTGATAAAAAGTTATAGCTCGTTTTATCATAATGCTTATATTTCATTCAGTGCATATCTGTTAAAATTATGCTAATGAGTATTGCAAAAGTGGGAACTTTTTGGGGTTTTCGAAAAATTTTCATACTCCTGTCCAAAAAAGAATTTTCAAATTACGATAATCGCAATAAAACCTCATTGTTCGTAACGTATGATTGGCCAACTCTAGATTGCAATGCAGTTCCCATTATCACATCGTTCCCATATTGAGGCACGTTTTAACACTAAATCCAGCGTGGGCCATTTAGCGAGCCGCGTCGCGTTCCGCGCCCGCTACGTTTTACTACCAAGCCATGCATTATTGAGGTACCCATGTACGAAGTAAGGATTCTTAATACATTCGGAAAAATATTTATAAAGTTTACATTTAAGAAGAGGTCGGCAGAATTTCCAGTCTTCAGTTAAAGTGACGTTTTAAAGAGATGTGAAACATTAGGTTTACAAAGTAAACCCAATGTTGATATCCTACCAACTTAACTATATAATAGAAGTTTTTATGATCATTATACTTAAAAAGCTATCTTGGTAGTTGACTACTAGCGGACTATTGATTTATCGAAGCTTTCAAAATCGTACCAGAAAATTATCGCCTACTTATTACGAACTGTAGTAGGTAATTAACTACGCTTTTTTTGTAATTCTAAATCGCTGGAGCTAAAGCACAAGGAGTACCTTTCAGAAATAATACTAAAATTCGTTGTGTTTTTTATCTAAATATTCATTTATTGTATAGTAACATTTTTGTATTAGCCATGTCTTAAGTTTGTATTTGAAATTATTTAGTGCTAAATTTCGAATATCAATTGGTAAATTGTTATAAAATCTTACAGCCATGGAGCGACAGTTTCTGTTGCGCATGGCTGTTCTCATTGCTGGTAGCACTAGTCTATTTGGACGTCTACAGCTATAAGGGCGGGGAATATCGTATAAGAAACTAAATAACTCAGGATGGCTCTTAACAAAAATGCATACTTCATATATGTATAAACAAGGGACCGTGAGAATCTTCAACTCCACAAACAGCGGTCTGCACGAAACCAAGGTTTCAACATCGTATATCGCACGAACGCACGCTTTTTGGGCAATGAAAACCTTGTTTATATAGCACGAGTTTCCCCAAAGTACTATGCCATATCTCAGAATTGAGCAAACGTGACCATGATATGCCTGCAGTGCTGTAGCTTTGCTTGCGGTTTTACCTAGCTTCCACAAGGCAAGGTTTATGTAACATGAAATAAAAAAAATAGTCAACATCCCTATTATTCTTATTTAAGGCGCTGCAGAAAGTACTACTAGCACCGCCAATACATTTATTTTTATTACTCGTAAACCAAGTCAATATTAAAAAAAGATCATACCCTCCTAATTATTTAAAATCCATTTTAGCTCTAAGTGGTTGAGATAAAATGGATTTTAAAACTTACAGAAAGAATGAAAATTGAAAACTGTTGCAGAGTTATTCAAAAAATATTAGAGACAATTTAGGAGGGCATGATCTTAGCTTTTTTTAATATTGACTTGGTTTACGAGTAATAAAAATAAATGTATTGGCGGCGCTAGTAGTGGGTAGTAGGGCGCCTTAAGGCGATTACCTGAACAAAAGTGGCGTCCTCGGAGGTTTTTATTTAATATGTTGTTAATAGAAAAGGATTTTAATAAAACTCTTCGTGGAATGGATTTTTTAGGGCTTACAGTATAGTATTTTTAGAATGTTAACTACATTAATTACTTGTCTCCGCCCGCACGATATAACCTGTAGTCCACGCGGGCGAAGCTAATATAACAAGATATTACTTACCGAATCCCCAACTTTTCTATTTTTATTTTTTAGTGTGCACGTACTTAAATGGTTCACTAAGAACGCTTTACTATGAAATTCCAATTTACAATACTGTAAGAAAGAAAAAAAATTAAGTTTACTAACATTTATATCTATTATAAATTATAATATATATTTAATTTCTGTTAAATACTTACTGTACATCTGAATGTCTCGGCTCCATGCATCATTACCTTGTGTCTATTAAGTTTGTCTTTGATTATAAAACTATCGCATAATTCACATTTTACTTTCCGCTTATCTGCCCCGGGATGACTTCTAAGCATGTGATAATCTATACTTCTTATAGATAAGTTTTTTGAACACAACTTGCATGTTACTCTTTGTTTTTCTGTGTTATCATCAAACACTTTGCTATAAGGCAATTCTACAGTTCTTTTACGTCTAGATTTCTTCTTTCGTACTTTTATTTTAATTTCTTCAATTCTATTTGGCGATTCGGTTGCCTTAATTAAGGTTTTGCTATTATCATCTTCATTGATATCAATTGCATCGCAACTATAGTCACCTAAAGAGGTATCACCTATCTCAGTCTTGATTACAATCATTCCTATATTAATTTCTCCTGCATTATCTTTAATTTCCACTTTTAAGGGGAAGTCAGAAGGCTGGTTGTTAGTTAAATTTGTTAGATATGTTTCGACGTCTTTGCATTGTTTTCTGAAGTTTACTGATTTATTTACAAATAAGACACAGTCTGTACACATATGTTGGGGAAAACCGTCGTCCATTTCAACCTGAAAAACAGAAGAGTGACTCTAGCATAAGTAATGTCGTAGGTAGGGGCTGGCAAGGGCTGCCAGGGGCGCAACCCTCAAAAGGCGCACTTTGCTGGCTGACCCATAGCTAGAAAATAAGTCTATAAGCTTCGGGGCGCAAAATTCAAATCTTGCTAGGGGCTGGCAAGGGCTGACTTTAGCTCCGACGTTAAGCGTAAGTAGGTATTTAAAACTACAGTAGGTACTTACATAATTAAAAAAACTCAAGAGATTTTTTTTACTTAGTTCTTATATTTTTTAGTTCGAAAGGGATGTAATTATGTAAATAAAGCCTAAATGAATGCTTAACTTTTGTTTCTTTACCAGAAATCAAAAGTTTTATCCAACTTCCATGGATGATCAAAAGCACAAGGGATAAAACAATAACTAAAGTAAATACTTATATTAACCTTCACACCAGTAGTTGTGTAAATAACACTTGAATATCTTTTATATTCGTCAGTATTCACAAATATTGGATATAAATTCGTCGCACTGAGGCAAG
This sequence comes from Agriphila straminella, assembly GCA_950108535.1. Taxonomy (NCBI): domain Eukaryota; kingdom Metazoa; phylum Arthropoda; class Insecta; order Lepidoptera; family Crambidae; genus Agriphila; species Agriphila straminella. The sequence goes on along the minus strand of OX467303.1, from coordinate 144,450 downwards.
TTCGGCAAACAGCTGAAAAATCCATATTTACGGTACTATATAGGCAAATATGTCGCAAATAATCTTCAAGTAAAAAGTTGTTACGCTCTTTTATTTGATATTAAGATAATATCTGTAATTTTTTAGATATCAATGCAAATGCAAACAAAAGTATTTTCAAGTTTTTTGTATCTGTCACAGACTGGGTAAACGCCTGTCGTCTATGGTGGATGACAGTGACAGTCAGACAGATGTCCTCGCTCCATCAAAAACCACTAAATAGGGATGTAACTTAGGTCGATTATTCAATTACCTGAAAATGTCTTGAAAAGTGTACGGTATATCTTTATTCAGGGGGCTTACTATGAGCTCTTATAGCAGGGCTTATATTGAACTGCCATACTTTTTCGTACTATGATCTCAACGGTTAGTATGAAAGCAAGCCTTAAGCAGTCCTGTTTAAGGCCTGCTTTTGAACTGAACGGTTTCTTATTTGCTGATGGTAAGCTGCTGTACGGTTTACTTAAGTAGTTTCTTAGAGCATTAAGCTTTTCATGGTTATAATGTACTCTATGGCGATCGAAGGCTCAGCGGTTAGTCTGCTGGAATGCACCTATTGACATTTCTTTTTGACGTTTGTGTTCGTTCACGACTTCACGTGTTTGTGTTTTGCTTTTGCTTACCTACGACGATGTGCTCATTTTTGTTGTTAAAATTTTCAATTTTAAATGAATAAAGAAGGCATAATGACGCTCACTGAAGACAAGGAGATTGATATATTTGTTGCTACTAAGATAGGCTCATTTAAACGTAAGTATTTTACGAATAATACTCTAAACACTACTGCCGATTCTGGTTTAAATATTCTTGACAAAATGAGATAAATATTCTGGCTCTTGTATATTTTCTTGAATTTATTTCATAGTGATTTTTAACACTACTCTGACCCAGGCTTGTATATGTTTTGTTAACATTTTATTTTACCATTTTACTTTTTTTTGATAACCCTATTTTTTAGAGTCTCCCCCCCTCTCCCCACCCCCAAAATCGTGGTCTGATAATGGAAAGTAGAACCAAAAGCAGTGGGTAATGTAATAAAAAAATTAAAAAGGAAACAAATATTTTTATAAGCATTATACATTGTGATTTCTTTCAGATATAAAATACCATACAGAGGCATCAAAAAATAACAAGAAATGTATAGAAAATCTAGTGGACATCAAGACATTGCAGAAAGAGGACGGAATAACCTGCATGGTATGGGGCAACCCTGGGCAGACGGAAATATTGCTAGCTAGGAAAAATCAACAGGTAAACCCTAACATAAGTTGTATAATAATAATAATAGTCTTTTGCAAAATGCGTGGAAATTATGTAACACATAACTTGCTACTATAAGTACTTTGTTGAAGTAATATAATAAGTCTATGTTGTTGCCAATAATCCTGTCACCCTGTTGTAATTATCTGGTAACGATATATTCAAGTTTGTAAATATCGTTACTTATGGCTGTTACAGCTGATAAGTTTCTTGCGCCCGTTCTTCTTGTCAGTTAAAAAAGTCTGAAACGGGTGGTAGGAAAATAAAGACGATTCAAAAGTACTTAATATTTAAGTTTATTTGAATAAAGCTTATATGACTTTGACTATGACATCAGACATTCTTTGTTAATTAAGTATTTGGGCTTTGTTTAATTTGTGTAGGTCTAATTGCCAGTTGGCAAATGCCTCCTCCAACCGTTTTCACTCCCACCGGTTCTCCGACACTCTGTTCCAAGTAACTCCTGCTACTTATGTCGTCGTCCCACCTTTTCCATTCAAATATTCAAAATAATTTATTCAGTCTAGGCTGTTACAAACACTTGTGAATGTCAAAGAAGCTACGCCATCGGTTTGTAAACCCTGAGCGGGAGACCTTGTTGAAGAACCGGCAAGAAACCCGTCAAGGTCTGCTTTTTTCTGACTGAACAAGTGTTATCTAGGATATTTTGATCAAAGGTGACATTATGTAATTTAGCCATAAAAATTGCCTCACCCCAGATTCAAACCTACGACACCCTCCACGGCTTCACAACCACTCACTCGGCAGACTTCGGTACCGGTCATGTCGTGGGCCTCGGTCGTTGTAAAAGGAAGCTGATGGCCGCTCTGTCCAGCGGAGTGGTCAAGATATGGAGCAAGAAATCCGAGGATTTGGTGGAAGTCGGGAAAATGGATCGGATGAGGGTGTGTGGGGACGATGCTACATTGTTTGCTACAGGTAAGAAGAGATTGCTGTGCGTACCCCATGATGCAACCTCACGTACTTGAGGAAACAAACACTGCATGAGATTAATAGCAAAAGGAAAAAAAGATCATTCACTATTATTGTGTGTATAATCAATAGTAACTTTTTAATTGCAAGTTTTATAAATACAAATAGTGGAGGCCAGATAATTAAGGACGCCAGGCGATTTTCATACAAACGAGGTAACTTTGTAGCCTTGGTTCTCCGCCAGGGATTGACCTAGCTGTGATCTGATGATGGCTATCCAGGAGTGAATGGAGGAGATTCAGATCGCTATACACACCCAACTGATCTGATCAGCATTCTAAGAGATATAAGGATGTGTTTAAAAATACCGCGAAATACGAAAAAAAAATGTATGGAAATCCTGAAACTGAAAACTCAGATCCTTATATATCTTAAAATGCTGATCAGATCAGTTGGGTGTGTATAGCGATCTGAATCTCCTCCATTCACTCCCTGGATGGACATCATCAGGTCACAGCTAGGTCAATCCTTGGCGGAGAACTATGGCTTCAAAGTTACTTCGTTTGTATGAAAATCAGCTGGTGTCCTTAATTATATGGCCACCACTGTATATTATGAATATTTTTTTTTATTTTTTCATGTGAGCAGCTTTTAGTTTTTCATATGGGGTTCACAAGGTTTTAATGGGGTTGGTAAACTTTTCTGTGAATTCTATATTTTCTGGTAGCTTTTGGCTTTGGAGTCAGGAATAACAAATTGCGGAATTATATAATGCTTCATTTTAATTTAAATAAAAAATTTAATTTTTCATTTACAGCATAGTACAATAAATCACTTTTTTACCATCGCCACTCGAAAAAGTGCGTTTAATTCTACGATAAGAGTGAATAAAACGCTGTTTTATTATAAAAATATTTTAAATTTGGAACAAGCGCCGCATCGTATGAATTATGTAGAAAAAAAATAAAACGTGCTAAAAGTATGGAGCTATTCCATAGATAAAGCCATAGTTATACAAATAAATAAAAAAAATATCCCGCCAATTTTATTTAGGTTCTTTTTAGTGTCTTATTTTTGGTTTCATTTCTAAAAAATATCCCGCCAAATTTAATTAGGTCCTTTTTAGTGTCTCATCTTTAGGTTCTTTTCTATATATTAGAGGTAGATTAGATGTTCAATCTTGCATCAGTCCATTCCATCAGTCTGGTACGATCTTCAGTCTGTAAAAATTCAAAGTCTATCTCTATACAAACTGATGAAATGGACTGATGCCAAACTGATCATGTAATTTCCCTCTTAGCGTGGTGGTTTTATGTCATTGGAAAACTTCTAGTTTCACTATTTTCTAATGTTTAAATATTACTGATTATGATTACCTACCTAAAAAATAAAAATGTGATAACTATATATACTAGTTCAGGCACAGAATAACTAATAGTATGGTATAGGTATAAGTATCTACTGCTATTTGTTTTCTCGCAGTCAATGGTAAAAAGTAGAGTACACAACTCGTGAAAAAAAAATTTCAACTCGGTCCTTTGTATCCTCGCTCAGGATTCTACTTTTGAATCCCTCGCTACGCTCGGGATTCAACTCTAGAATCCTTCGCTGCTCTCGGGATCCAACTTAGTCCCTCGAACTAAATTCCCTCTTTTTTCACTTGTTGTATAATCTACTATTACGGCTGTATGCGTAGGTTATGCCTTTGCTCCAAAGACTTTCTATGTTGTTGCTCAAAACAAAAAAAAACAAAGGTATGATTACTCTTTGTCACTGTCTGTCAATCAGATTTTTAAATCAGTAAATGCAAAGGAACTTCGTGTTCAGCCGTATGTTTGATATTTTATCGCGATAATAATATAAAAAAATATATTTAGTTAACAAGGTAAAATAAATAAATCATAATATTATTTTCTTTATTCTTTAAACTTGTGCTATCAAAAAAAAAATATAAAACAATTCTTTTCGAAAAAGTTACCAACCCCATTTAAATAGCACCAGGTCAAGGGTTCCCTAACTTATTCCGGGCGCGCTACCTTTCTACCAAAAAGGAATCCGCATCCCATCCCGTCTACCCATACAAATTAGAAAAGAATGGCCAAAACTATGACATATGAACTACACAGGTGACCCGCGCCCCAAAAAGCCCCAAAAGTTGCTATAAACATCACGTGATTAATCAAATCAAATCAAAAAATAATTAATTCAGTCTAGGCTGTTACAAGCACTTGTGAATGTCAAAGAAGCTACGCCATCGGTTCGCAAACCCTGAGCGGGAGACCTTGTAACGAGAAGAACCGGCAAGAAACTCGTCAAGGGCTGCTTTTTTCTCCCTGTATATTTCATACAGAGTCGTCAACATTGAAAAATGAGCTCCACATTTAAAGTGAGGTCATTTTCCATCACAATAATTAACAAAAGTTTGCACACAATGGGTAGGTAGGTTGAAATTAAATACCTACTACATATCGGATAGGTAATTGTGAGAGTAAATAACTTTCAACTAGTTGAGAAATCAGTAATCACTATGTCTGCTACTCGAAAGTGCACCTAAGTAGGCAAAATTTACCAAAAAACACTTGATACAAGACATAAAAAATAATAATAAAAAAACGCAATTCTTACAATTCAATATGCGTTAAGATAGGTACTCAGAAGCAGACCCATTCCCACTGGCAGCACCGCCCGGGTGCCCCTTACCTATATTGTCCAAGTTGTATTTATAGTGTTAATTCACTGAAACTTAACATATTTGTGGAATAATTACAAAAAAAATGTGCTATGTTTTGTTTACAAAAATTATTTCCGTAAAATAGCTGGAGTATAATTTAAATATTTCTTTGTTTTTCACAAGGTGGCGAAGAAAACGACCTAAAAGTGTGGCGCATTGGCGAGCCACAACCTATTTTTACCGCCAAGAACCTCCCTCATGATTGGTTGCAGCTGAGACGTCCCGTGTGGGTGTCTGACCTTGCTTTCTTGAGGGGAGAAGGGAATCTTTTAGCTGTGTGTTCGAGGCATGGATATGTTAGGTAAGAAAATAATTTATTGTTTATGACATTTTTATAAAGTACCTCCTTTCCACATAAATTTCAGTTTTGCTAGACAGGTTGATACTGATGAGGGGTAAGTATGCACAGTGGTTTAGTTTTAACAAGCAGGTGGGTATGGGCAGGGCTCTGTCACTCCGCGCGCGAGTCTGAACCGCTCGGCGTCCTCTGAGAGGACAAATTTCATACATCGGAAAAGATAAGACCTACGCGATAGAAAGAGAGGCAACTACAGAGTGCATGTTTTGGAGCGAAGAGAGCGCTGTGCGACCAAATTCCATGCGGCGTATTTGTTTGTGACAATGTTATAGTCAAGTCACGTGATGGTTGTAGACGTCGTGTCGCTTATAGACGTCATGACGCTTATAGGTGTCATGCCACTTACTTATAGACGTTTCGTTGTGTGTCAGAACCACGAGCGACGTCACCGCGGCGAGCAGCCGTTCGTGTGCGAGGCGTGCGGTGCTAAGTTCCACGCGGCATATTTACTCGCGCAGCATCGGCAGTCACATCGCGAAGACAAACTGTACAAGGTATACTTCTATATTCATTTCCGTTCTTTCTTTTTTCTGTCTTTCCTCTCTATTATTTTACTGTGCTTTACCTTCCCCCCCAAATTCCTCCTTCCCGATGTGTATACTTAAGCACGTATGGAAGGAAACCAAAAAACATTTAACCACCCTTAACCACTTTTAGTTAAACCTGAAACCGTCCAAGTAAGTTTATTATAAAAATATCTTTACAAGGTAAGGTCACACAGTTTTTTTTAATCGACAACAGGATAGTACTTGGCCTGCACCTCACCTAGCTAGCTACCTGTACCACCATCTTATTCTTACCTAAGTCTGACGCCATAAAAACAATTTTAAATTTTTTGTGTTCCGGCAGTTATTTATTTATTTATTGATTAAGATACACCAGCGACAAAATCATTTTACATTTTATAACAATTTTGCATAGATATTCTCGGAATAATGATATGCCTTTATAGGCGTATACAGCACTTCTAAAAAAGAATATTAAGTACTTGTCCATCAGCCATTTTTGATGTCCCCACTGCTGGGGCACAGGCCTTCCTTATGGGTGGTAAGGAGGATGGGCTATAACCCACCACGCGGGCCCAATGCGGATTGGTGGGTGTTAACGACTGCAAATGCAGCCGGGACCAACGGCTTAACGTGCCTTCCGAAGCACGGAGGAGCTCGATGTAATAAATTGTTGGTCACCCATCCCATGACCGACCCTTGCGAACGTTGCTTAACTTCCGCAATCGCTGGGCCAGGCGCTTAACCACTGCGCCACCGTGCTCCACATTAAGTACTTACAACACAATAATATGAATACAATTAACTTAATATAGGTACACTAGCTAATGCCCGCGACTTCGTACGCGTGGACTTTATGCAGTGCGATATAAGTACGTTAGTTCTATTATAAGATTCTGTGGCTATTTAAGTCGTCGAGTCAAATTTCACATCAGCATCAGATCAGACATTTCCACATCAGATCTTCGATTTTTCGTAAACACGAGTTTATGCAAATACTTAAATTAAAATTGTTTCTGCATCAGGTATTCCAGATCTTCGATTTTTATACCTCAACAAAAAATGCTCATCAGGCTGAACAACGCTTGCTAAGGTGTCTTTTTTATATTTTGTATAGTTTAGCTGAACCATTATGGCTCTGCATCAGGTGTTCCAGATCTTTGATTTTTATACCTTAACAAAACAATCAGGCTGAACAACTTTTGTTAAGGACTCTCCAAAAATAGTGTCTCTACTTCAACTTTATACGAATTCTCATACAAACTTGAACAACCTGTAGCACCCTGTATAACAGGAATATTCCAAAATCCGTTCTTAGTGCTCATCTACATCATGAAAGGTATCTACCCTCCAAAAATGGTGTCTCTACCTTCAGCCGTTAGGGCTCCACGCCTATCCCAACAATGAATCAGTGAATCAGTCAATTAATTTAGAGTTTTATATGTATAGATTAACATTTTAAAGTTAAACAATATTAATGATTACTTACATATACAAAATCTTATAAAAAAGTAGTTTTTTAGAATTAAAATAACCAAATAAGAGAGAAAATCTGTCATTAATAACAAGGTATTTTTTATTATTATTATTACAATGAAAACAAAGATAACCAAAGGTTGGACGAAGAAGAAAACATTGTCACACACTTTTTACCCGACTGCAAAGAAAGGGTTATGTGTTTCGCGCGTATCTTGTAAGTATGTTTGTATGTTTGTATGTATGTATGTTTGTATGTAATATTCTTTATTACCTCATATCTTTCAAACGGCTGAACGGATTTCTATGATTAAGATATCGTTAGATTGGTCTTTTCAGCCCAAGTGTTCTTAAGAAGGTGGCGTTATAAAAAAACCAACATGGCGGCTGTACGGTGCTATTATACGTAGTGAAAAAAAATTTTTTTTTTTAGAATACTGCAATATGGGTGTCAAATTAAAGGGCTTATTATAAGGATTTCAAAAAGGTATATCATGACCATAATATAATTATAAAAAAAACAATAAAATAAAAAAAGTAAATTATATTACGCAAATGCGAGCGGCCGCTATAAACATGTCAATGAGAAATTTATATTTTGTTTGTGTATGTTAGCCACATTCATGATGAAAAAATAAAATATAAAGATAATAATAAAAGAATCGAAGAAACGATAACGAGAAATAAGAAGAAACGATTCTCGTTTATGGTCTTTATAACAATTAACTAGACATGGGTTGTAACAGGGTAAATTGCCTACCTGTTACAACTGTTCCTGTTACACTAAAATAACAGTGCCAACAACCTGTTACAGAAAATAACAGCCATGTCGTAACAATTTGCCTACATTGTTCCGCCTGTTCCGTGGAACTGTCCGCATGGTATAGCTCGTATGCAATGGGTAATTTTAGCGTCTTGTATAACAATCTACTATTTCTCACTTATGCTCTGAAATCTTATCATTCCATTTGAAAAAGGAATGCGGAGCGTTCCACATTTCCGAGGGGGTCTGGTTCATCACATTCTAAATTTAAAATTCAGGCCAGGAATGAATTTCAATACTTACTTCCCGCACCAGCACCAGTGCGGGAAGTAGGTACAGTGCGAAGATGATCTGGGTGGTCTGCGGCAACTTCTTTTTTTTGTTTTAGCTGTTCACAAAAACAAAAAAAGCAAAGGCACATTTGCACCATACAGCCATAACTTTAGTTCCTTTTTTCTGGCACGCAAGCCAACGACAAGACAGTTATTATTATAAAGGTAAAATTATTTAATAGGTATACTATAATAACGATACAATAAAAAAATGGTGCGCACAGAGTATATTACTATAAGAATAAATAAATATTACATTGTATTGTACCAGAATTATCAGAGACAAATCCTCTAAGTAATCTTGAATATTGTAATAATGAAACTCGGAAGGTACCTACCTACCTAGAAGGTTAGCGTCTTCGTTGCCCGATACCTACTTACGCGTCTCGAAAATTTAGATAAGTAGGTACTACTAGTTTCATGTTATCATTGTTTTGTTTTTGTGCATTTTGAGAGCCAGGTCCACAGATATTGTGACCGTGAATTGTGAATAAACAAATAAATATCTGACGTTCATTTCATCTGCACTATCACGCGCGCTTTCGGGCCGCCACGGGCGCCCTCGCGTTCGTGCCCGCGAAGCACCGGGCCCATGAAATGAAATCTCGGGCCGTGAGAAGCCAGCAGGTAGGTAGGTAATAACCTAACAAACAACGGTCTTATGCTGGTTTCTCACGGGCGCGAGATATCACGGGCCAGCTCGAGCCGCCCCGCCGAAACGCGCCTACCTACATAGGTAGGTACTTACCCACATACACGACTACATAGGTAGGTAGATTCCCAAACGCTTACAAAATAAAACTACAAGGGTACCGTTTTACTGGTAAACGTTTGGGTACCTACCTACCTACAGTACCTACGTGGATTATCTACTTGACTGCGAAAACCGTGTCTTCCACATTTCGCCAGGGGTCATCATCATTCGCCACGCGGACTGTACTGTACCTACCCTACCCAATGATGTTTATGACCCTACCTACTAATATAATCTGAATAGTTCATAGAATAAGACTTGTTATATTATACGTAAAGGGCTCTTCAACGGTATGCTACTGAGGTCGAACCTCAGCTCGTCTCCGACCGCTTAAACTTACTTATTCTTGCTTAAAAATTCTCTTTCAGAACAGCGTATTACAACGCAGGCTTTATCGGCCCTGTCCCAACAAGACGTTAAAGATTTGATACCACATACAGGACCAAGAGTCTTATTTACAAGGTGTTGGGAGCTATGGAAAAAAGAGTTTCTCCAACTTGACAACAACTCTAACAATTTTTCGGTATGTACCTATACTTATTCTACTTATTTATTGACGTAAGTACCTACCTAATATTACAGTATTTTGAATGTTGGTAAATAATATAATAGAAAATAACATATTTAGTAAATACTTACGTAGGTAAGGTACACTACATAGGTTATGTACCTAGGTAATGTAATGTATTTCAGTATTCAATTTGAGATTTTAGCATTCAAAATGCTATTTTTATACAATACAAAATACCTACCTACCTACTAGAAAAAATACAATTCGCACCAGATCATGTTCTCGGACGGACGGGAATCAAACCCGCGACCCTTGCGGTCAGCGGTCAGACCATTGGCCCGGATATCCAATTATTTCAGTATTCAATTATAACTAATCAAAGTTCTGATTTCTTAGAACTTTTAGGGTCTATAATAATGCCTAATACAAACTTCGAAATGTTGTGCCTATGCTAGTTTCCCAGATAGCATGACTTTATCTTAACTTTTTTTAAACACCAGACAGTGCACTGATCCCTACCTAATCTGCTGTTTCATACAAAAATTAATACCGAAAATATCAAAATGTATGAAACAGCAGATTTTTTTTTTCGCGATTTCAGAGTTGGTCCCATAGTAAAAGTTGTTCAGTTTGATGGTCCCTATCTACCATATTCGGCTTTATAAGGCTATTACCAAACAACCTGTATATTTCATTATTTATGTCTCTAAGTAATATGTAATAGTAGTTTATGAAACTGACACATAAAGAGGGGTATTAAAACATGAGTGTGTGTTTAAAAACCGAGCCGTAGGCGAGGTTTTTAATAGTATCACACGAGTGTTTTAATACCTAGTTATGTGCAGTTTCATACACTACTTTATCTTCACTCATACAGTTGAAATAAAACAAAAGTGAAAAAATTTGTATTTATTTATAATACTTAGTTGTTAAAATTATTAATACTGCAATTATGAAATTGAATATTTATGGAGCTGGCAGAGGCATTATTGTTACTCAGAGTTGTATGTTGTGTGATATATATGTTCACTTCCTTAGCGTTGTTTTCTATTGTATTCATTATTGTGTTGGAGATTTGAATTTTACTGTTTACGGACTCATCTATATACGACTCCGCCACTGCCGTCGATTTCCAACCACCGTGTCTTTTCAGCGCCGTTATGTCTCCACCACCATCCACTAATAATGTGGCCGACGTTCTTCGGAAACAGTGTCCAGTATATGAATCCGGGTTAGGAAGATTTAGGTATTTAGCAACAATTTTTCCTAAATTACCAAATTTATTTAAGCCGATTTTCTGTTTATTGCATTTTCCAGCGACGTAATTAAGAAAAAAACTGGGTATTGAACAAGAATTCGGACGTAGTTCCATGTATTTCTTACATATTTCAAAATATGTTCCCGTAATAGTGAAGGAGCGATTGATTTTGGTTTTGGTGTTGCAAATTTTCACTAAAATAGTTGACTCAAATACTTCCACATCTTGCAATTGTATATTATATAATTCTTGACGTCTACAGGCACCCATTATACCAAAAATTACTGCAACCTGCAACAATTCATGAGTTATTAAGTACTGTTACATTATACAATACAATCAAAATACAACGTGCTATAGCAAAGTTAACAAACTTTTTACTTTTCTATGATTAAATAGTTACGTATGTTACCCTGTAAAAAGATATAGCTGATCTGGCGCTTCATTTAAGAAGTTACTCAACTGAGCGGGTGAAAATGTGTTAGACTTCTTCGCCTTGAAGCCATCAGATTTGCGTTTCAAGAATGCAATGAGTTTTGAATATTTAGTCACATCAACGTTGTGATAGATGATTAACGTAGACTTAATCATCGAGTATTTCGACCACAAGGAAGACACTTTATACTTTTCCGCTAAGTTTTGGAAATATGCAAGCAATATGCAAGTTTTCTGAAAATGACATTGCCTTCTTATCCGTTTTCCAAGCCAGGAATTCTTGGTAAGTTTTTTCATATAATTTTCTAGATTTTTCTGGAAGTAGGTTGTGAGTTATTTATTGCTTTAGCCGTATCAAGGATATCGGGTGGTGTACAATTTTCATCATCACTGCTGCTATTTTCCATTTTTTTTTAAGGAGAAATTTTTTTTATATCGAAATTACAGCCACGGGAAAAATATGTGGTATGGCGGGAAATTTAGATTTTCATTGCGCCTTACTGCGCAGCACATGCATCCATAGACAATGGGTGCATTTCAATAGACTAATCGCTGAGTCATCTATCGCCATAGAGTACATCGTTTTGACCATGGAAAGTAATAAAATTAAACATTGGGTGCATTCCAACAGATAAATCGCTGAGTCATCAATCACCACAGTAAACATTTTAACCATGGCAAGTAAATTAGTTTTAATGTTTAATTTTATTACTTTGCATGGTTAAATTAAAATGTACTCTATGGCGATCTATGACTTAGCGATTAGTGTGTTGGAATACAGTCATTAAAATAAATTTGTCGCCATTGTTAAATTAAAATCCATCTCTAAGGCGATCGATGACCGAGCGATTAGCCTGCTGAAATGCATCCAATCACAATATTTTTCTACATTGTCAATGAGCCCATACGCGCCAAAAAATTAAAAAGTAAAAGTGTGCTATAAAAATTTAATAAGTTATTTTATGATGCAGTTGATTGAACTGTAATGGGTTTTTTTTTTTTATTTTATCTATCCACGATCAAAAAGTACGTATTTATACAATCTCTTTTGAATTCATATTTGGAACTTTACGTTGTGAGTGTAGATAAAGTAATATGTATTACCTAGTTTGCAATTAATAACCTTAGTAAAGCAAATAGAAATTTAAAGCCATTAGCAAAACTTACATGTAGTAGGTACCTAGGTAGGTACTAGGTACTTAACTAGCTCTTCTATTTTATATAGGTACGTTTAACATTGTATTCATTGAGATCTTTGTTTCAGGACCTGAATATTTCTAATTTAGATGCATACCTGGATTCAGAAAACCAGTCTGATTTAATTTTAATTCAAGGACCCTTAAATGAAAGAAAAGATCAGCTGCCCATAGTGCCAACTCAGAGCTCCGTACGTAGCTAAGTTACTTATTATATTAATTATTTATTGCTATATCTAAGTAATATTTGTATTTTTAACCGACTTCAAAAAAAGGAGGAGGTTCTATGTTCGTCTGTTTATTTGTTTTTTTTTGTATGTTTGTAATGTATTACCTCGAATACCATGAACTAATTTTATTAATAAGGTAGATCGATAAGCAGGTAGAACCGCAGCGCGATGCTAGTCTTACATATTTAATCATCTCTAGTAGGAGAACGGTGGCGCGAGGAGCTCGATGGCGCAGTGGTATAGCGCCTGGCCCAAATCTCGCTATCCGGGCAAGAAGCTTGGCTTTTTTAACCGACTTCATCAAAAGGAGGAGGTTCTCAATTCGATTGTATGTTTTTTTTTTTTTTTTTTTATCGTTGTTCGCGCGTATCTTCGACATTTATGGACCGATTTCGATAATTTTTTTTTTGTTCGATTGAGTTTTCTTGCGAGATGGTCCCATTTATTTTTTTTTCAAATCGGTTCAGTAGTTTACAAGTAATCCTGAAAATACTATGATAATAAATCAACTAACTTGACAACTTTGTTATTTATGAACCGAATTAGATGTTTTTTTTTGTTGGGGAAGGGATACCGTTGTGTAGTCTTTTTAACCGACTTCAAAAAAAGAAGGTAAGTTTTCAGTTTGTATGTTTCTCCGCGATTATCTCACGTTTGGCTGAGCCGATTTTTCTACCTAAATAATACCTACACTACCTAATGCAGAAGGTACTTACACTAAAAATAAACAAATAAAAAAATTGTTTAAAAAACAAAAAACCGACTTCAAAAAACCTGCCTCTAAAAAAAGGAAGAAATAATATACAAATCATTAGATACGCATTATCATTGTTATAATAAAACACGTCAATTGAAGTCGGGTGAGGCTTTTAGAATAAAAAAGGAAGATGTACTCCAGCCCCACCCGACTTTAATAGACGTGTTTTATTATAACAATGATAATGCGTATCTAATGATTTGTATATTATTTCTTCCTTTTTTTAGAGGCAGGTTTTTTGAAGTCGGTTTTTTGTTTTTTAAACAATTTTTCAAGTTATTAATTATCATCTTAGATGTGACATTGTGAATGCTAAAATAAAACACTAAACTAAAAAAATACAAACAATCATAATTGTGCTCTAAAAATGGGCCCTATTTTATGTTTGAATTGTAAGACCTAATATTCAATATTACCTCTAACCTGTATTCGAAACTATTGGCCAGTGGTGCCCAACCTTTTTAGGGTTCCGTAGCCGAAAACGGAACCCTTATAGATTCGTCATGTCTGTCTGTCCGTCCGTCCGTATGTCACAGCTACTTTATTCCGACACTATTAGGATTGTTGAAAGTTGAAACTTGGTAGTTAGATGTATTCTGTAAAACGCTTTACGATTTTATACAAAAAAAGAAAAAAATAAGGGGGGCATGCATACATGGAACTGAACCTAAAAAAAAGTATCTATACGAGGTTCTCAAAATTATTCCTAAAATATATGCTGTACATCTTAATAAACACTTTCAGCGAAAAGTTAATTTGTTAATAGTTTTAGAGATATACCATATTTTCCAAAACCGCAAATATAAAACGAAAAATGATAGTGGTATGCTTACTACTATGGAACCCTTCATGGGCGAGTCCGACTCGCACTTGTCCGTTTTTTTTCTACTTTTTAATACATAGGTACTATTTACAAATTATATACCTAACATAATGAAGGCAAAAAAATCGGTTTTTAAAAAATAATTAAAAACTTAATGAAAAAGTACCCATTTAAAATACTTTAGCACCTATTTACGAGGTATCCTTCTAAGTCCACCTAATGAAATGCACCTAAACTATTCCTCGAAGCGTACCTTTTAGTTGCGCTCACGGGAGCAATTAAAAATATTACAATTTTATTCCTTTTGTTAGAGCGCACCTATGTTTTACTTTTGAATAGAGATGGGTACTAACTTTACAAGTTCTAGTTATTTTTATCGAAATCTTTTGTTGAATCGAATTGAATATCCTGAAAAAGAAATTTACCCCAGCTAGGCTGCTAATTTTAAGTGCTCTTTGTGGACACAACAGTGAAAATTATTTTGAAGAGTAGGTATCTAGCCTATTCCACGAAGAGCACCTAATGACCCATTTAGGCTAGGTGGGATTCGTTTAGGTGTTATTCAGACGGATGCTCTAGGTGGAATACCTCAATAAACCAGTTTAGTCTAAAATGAAGATATTAATTTAAATTTGTTTTTTTTAGTCACTTGAAAGTTTATTGGTGAAGTCCCTTGAAGCATCTTCGCTGCTGATATACAAAGGTGGAACACTTGATGGGGATGCTATCAGAAATTTGTTAGCTTCCACAATAGCCAAAGAAATCTTAAATGAACACACCAACTCGCCAATTCAGGGTCCTATCTATTTCAAGTGGGCAAATTATATTAAAGAACTCTTCCCGGGTGAAAGGATCACCACCTATTATATACCTGCCTGCACAACTGCATCTGGTGCAGTTCTACAAGCGCGAGGTAAACTTGTACATCAAGTGCTTAATAAAAGAAGACGTTTACAGCAGTTGGGGGCTCTAACATCTAGAAAAGGAAAGAGAAAAAGAGAAGAAAGCCCTGCATCCACATCTTCATCTCCTAGACCTTTGCCTACTAGTATTAGTAAAACGGAATCATTGGAAAACGTTGCTGAAGATTTGCAGTGGCTTCGGAATTCATCAGAGCCTTGGAGCCTGGTAGAATCCAAATGGAGCAAAACTTTTAAACATAGAAGTATCCAACTTCACCATAGCGACAGCAATCAAACTTTGGAGTCGTATTTGAATGAGTACCCGGCGCTAAAGAAACCGTACGGTTATGCTCTGGTAAAGATCTTTTTTTTTATAATAAGGTCGTAATTTTTTCCTTTAGTTGCCACTTTTTCTCAAATTGCATAAAGTTTTATTGTATGATTCAAATAGTCTCATTCTAATGGGACATTTAATGCAAACTTTGGAATTTGATGACCATTTGTTAGCTTACGAAGTTATAGAACCAGAAAAAAAACAAAATGTAGTCCAATTCCACAAACTTTTATTGTTTCCTATCCCGTGCAATATAAATATTCTTAGTAATGGAAAAAAATATGTAACTGTGCGAAGTACTTTATAAATGAATAAAACTAATTATATGAAATTTGTTTTTTTAATTGATATTCTTTCTAGAACCTATTTAAAGTTTACACAAGGCAAATAGACAAACTAAAATGGGAGAATAACATATTAATATAAGCAAATTGACTATGGAACCAACTTTGATATCGCAAAATTAAACAGCTGTGCTATATTTTAGCAGATACTTTATACATTTGTTCTAATAGTGATCGACAAAACTATATGCCTACAATTCGTTCTTTTGTTTCTCAACAAAGTAATTTGTATTCAATAATTATTGTTATAAGTTACTTGATTGTACTAATTATTGTTCTGTTGCTGGCCACGTTGCTTAATTGAACACAATTGTTGCAATTTTTTTTTCACTTAAGAAGGTTGACTTACCTTAGCTCTTCCGAACTACAGAACAATTAGTTTGCTCGCTGATTATGATGGCTCACAGCGTTATAAGCGCTTGAAAAATTTAAACTAATGTCTCTATAGTTCAATGGAAGAACAATCGCCCGGATTGCGAGAGGCTGTGGGTTCGAATCCCACCTGGGGTAAGTCATATTTTTTCAAATCCTAAATAATACCATCTTATCAATAATTGTGTCCAATCAAGCAGTTTGGCTGATGTACAACAAAACAATAATTATTACAATCAAATAACTTTGTGGCTGTACCCAAGAACAATAATTATTGAAAATTATTTATTTTGTTGCTGCACATAATAACAAATATGGTTGCAACAAAGTGGATTTGTTGCTGCACAAAAGAACAATAATTCTTGCAACAAGTAATTTTGTTGCTGCACAAAAGAACAATAATTGTTGCAACAGTGTAACTTTGTTGCTGCACATAAGAACAATAATTATTGCAATCAAGTTACTTAGTTAATATAACAGTAATTCATATCTATGTCGACTAAGTTTCATTCTTCAATTAGGTAAGAACAATAATTGTTGCAACAGTGTAACTTTGTTGCTGCACATAAGAACAATAATTATTGCAATCAAGTTACTTAGTTAATATAACAGTAATTCATATCTATGTCGATTAAGTTTCATTCTTCAATTAGGTAAGAACAATAATTGTTGCAACAGTGTAACTTTGTTGCTGCACATAAGAACAATAATTATTGCCATCAAGTTACTTAGTTAATATAACAGTAATTCATATCTATGTCGAATAAGAGGTTACTTAATTTATCTCCCTTACTTGCTCTAACTGTCTAAGATCTTAGCTAAAGCAATATAAATATTTAATACACCTAAGTTGAATCTATTAATAATGTTTGTTAATGTGATAAAGTTTCATTCTTCAATTAGGTAAGATCTAAGCTAAAACAAACCATCTAGTCGTGTCTAAACCAAAACAATACTTAGTTGACTTAAAAAAGTATTTTTAACAAAGTTCTTTTAGTTTCAATAGATAAGATCTTGTTAGGCTCATATGGAGTCAAGATGTGTGATAACGTTAAACAAGATCTTTATTACAGTAAACATTTTTTTTTTTCAGTGTGTCAGCTTTGTAACGACGCTCAATATATCATGGACACATTAAAGTCAAGTTAAGCGTTCTGTGCAGGGGCTATCAATCCGTCCAACTAAAAATAGGATATTTTCAATGATGAGGGATTATTCGACGACAAAGTGAGTATCAACAAAGCACCATGTGGTGTTTCTTCCAAAATAGATCTCGTCTCCGCGTCGTCAGCGTCACACGTGGCATCCCTAAAACAGATCGTTTCCTTTAAAAAAGTTAATTTAGCACTTTTTGTAGCTGTTTGATTTACAAAAAGGACATTTTTAAGCCGCTAAGAGGCATGTGCCCTCTTTTAATTAGACGTTAGTGAGGTACGCGAGAAATGTAACTCTTGTTTCTTAAGCTGGGGTGACTTTTTTTAAGTGTGAAATAGGATCGACGGATGTTCTAAAAAATGTAGCACAGTTCTTCCTAACGTAACAACCCCGAGTTTGATCCAGCCACCATAAATCTTTAAATTTTATACTGAGTCTGCTAGCAAATTTAGGTTTGACATTCTCTTTGTTATTTTATTTAATAGAGAGTCAAAGTCAGGTTAGACAATTCTATGGTAAATGAAAACTTAAAGAATTTTTTCATAGCGTAAATCCTAATTGGCATTCCATTTCACACATGAAAATGTGAGATAGATATTTTAAAGCTAAGTATTTTTACAATTTTGACTATGGATATTCTCTTTTTAACCGACTTCCAAAAAAGTAGGAGGTTCTATGTTCGTCTGTATATTTGTTTTTTTTTGTGTATGTCCACCGATTATTTGAAGACGGCTGGACCGATTGAAATGATTAAAACGTTATTACATTAGGCACACTCCCAGTTTGGTCCCATTTTTTAAAATTTGGAAATCGGTTCAGTACTTTTCAAGTAATTTTGAAAAAAAGCACAAAAATAGTATGATTTTGTGTGAATTACCTCGATGATTGGTCGTCTTACTTCTTTGTTTATGAACTGAATGAGATAATTATTTTTTTGTTGGAAGAGGGATAATATCTTAAGTGTAGTTTTTTAACCGACTTAAAAAAGGAGGTTCTCAGTTTGACCTGTATTTAAGTATGTTTCTCCGCGATTATCTTACGTTTGGCCGAGCCGATTTTTCTACATATATAATATACCTTACCTACAAGGTACCTACACTAAAATTAAAAAAAAAAAATTGTTTAAAAAAAACAAAAAACCGACTTCAAAAAACCTACCTCTAAAAAGCAAGAAATAATATTCGTAATAATAAAAATACATCTATTGAAGTAAGGTGGGGCATTTGGAATAAAAAAAAAAGGAATTTGTACTCCAGCCCCACCCGACTTCAATAGACGTATTTTTATTATTACGAATATTATTTCTTGCTTTTTAGAGGTAGGTTTTTTGAAGTCGGTTTTTATCTTTAAATGTCTAGAACCGCCAATCCATTTTGTCTGTGCGAGCGTGCTTTGAGATAGAATGATGTAGGTAAGAAAATATAAAAATATATAATCATTATTCTTGTACAGAAATATCGCACCGTGAATGCTACTGAAATATTGATCCATAATAATTAAAGATTAAACTAATTTTATTAGCGTTTATCGGCGAACCTGATACTGGAAGCCAATAGCCCTACATCGATGTTTCACTTAGATAGATGCACAAAAAGGGACTGTTTGTTTACTCGAAAAAAGGTCGATCTCATATCTACGTCAGCTCACCAAACTTTCGTACCCATTCATCTTCGCCTCTTGATGGATTACGTCTCCGCGCTTCACTAATAAATGTAAACAAAATAGCCATTTTTTGTCCGAAAACATTATTAATGAATTGCCTCCTACTTCTGCCCTCCTTTTGATAAACTTAATTGTTTCGGATGCTTTGAACTGTCTTCCTTCGATGTTAACAAAAGATAGATTTTTTGAGACATTTTTTTCACTCCCCTAGAACTGCGTTGACACATGACATCGTATAGCGCCAGTTGCTTCTATTTTAAACATTGCATTGGATTTTGTTCCTTACGAAGATATTATAAGGTTGCATTTATGAACTAAAAAATTTGAACTTCGATTTTTATCTTGGATCGACTTTAACCCACATACCCAGTGTCACCGTGAAAAAAGATTCCGAAAATATTCGTAATAGACTAAATATTTTAATGATACATTTTGAACGAGCAGCATTAATGCGCAAAGCTGTTGTGTTTTTCTGTGAATTCTGTTGAATGTGACACCTAACATTGGAATCATAAAAAATTGTTAAAAAAACGATTACGTTGCAATTAAAAGTTTTTATATTGCCTGATAAGATCCACCCAAGTCTAGTCTGTTGGGCTAGGGGGGCGCGTGCGGGGCCTCTGATAAGCCCTTCCATGATAATATCTGAGTATACACTTGCATCCAATAACAAGTCGATAGGCTTTGATACATTGAAGTCAGGATCTGCTAGATTGATATGTTGAATGTGAGGCCATGATTTTCTCTTAAATGATGAATTCGGTAAACTGTTTATTACTCTTGATATGACTAACGCTTGAGTTGTAAAATTATAATCTTCATTAATTGACTGACATTCGAGCGTAACTACGCCCTTGCTTTGTTTTGAACTTGGCCCAATTCCTGATATGGAAGCGTGATATTTTTGGCGCTGTAATCCAAGTGCTTGCGCAGCGCTTTCAGAAATAATTGATATCTGTGAGCCTTGGTCTAAGAGTGCCCTTAATGTGATATAACTGTTATCAGCCGACTTGACCTTGATAGAAATTGTCGTAAGTAAAATTTCTTCGTCGTCCGCGGCCACATAATTAGTATGGTGCAGTCGCGGTGATTTTGCAATAGGTGACGGCGAAGTCGATGACGTAGATGGCTGCGGCTCAAATGCATATTTATTTATTATATTATTTGCTCCACGCGAATGCGTCACTGCATCGTGAATCAGCGTATTGTGATTTTCATTGCATTCCTTGCATCTACGAATCGATGCACATTGCTTTTCATAATGTTTATACAAGCAATTAGGGCAAATTTTGTTCTTTGTTATTGCTTCAATTTTTTCTTTAGCAGTCAACTCCAAAAATGTCTTGCACACAAATAGGTCATGATTTGAACGACATACTGCACAGGACTTCCGAGTGTAAACAGGAGCAGCTTGATATTGATGATAGTATCCCTTCCTGGCAGGATTATTCTGATATCCTTTCGGCGTAAATGACTTGCTGATAAATGTTGGCTTGTTATTATGATAAGGAGGTTTCTCGGCAACCAAATGTTTTCTGCCATCCTTTTCTTTCCTTTGGATCGGTTCTAGCGCCGTGAACTTGGCCTCAATAAATGACAAAAACTCTTGTAGCGTAGGTAGCTCGCGGGGCTCTTTACGCGACTCCTTGTAATCGCTGTAAGTTTCGGAATCCAACTTTTTTGATAAAATATGCACTAATAAGGGTCCCAGGTATTAGTGTCAACACCCAAATTATGTATCGCATGAATGCATTCGGTGGTAGTGTCATAAAGCTTCTTCAACTCAAAGGATGATTGTTTTGATAAATTATGCTGATTGAGTAATATTTCGGCTTGATTTGTGAATAGTAATTGCGGGATATTATACCGGTGATTTAAAATGTCCCAGGCTGCTTCGTAGTTCTCTGCTGATATGTGTAGATGTTGTATAAGACGCTCGGCCTCACCTTTTACTCTTCCCTTTAAATGCTGCATTTTTTGAGCACTGGTGAGGTGTTTGTTGTTGTGGATCGCCTCCATATACAAGTCACAAAATGTAGGCCACTGTGTATATTTTCCTGTGAAAATAGGAATTTCTATTTGTGGTACAGATTGATATAAATGAGCTGTAGAGCACAACTTCCTATTAAGCTTTCTCTTGATTTTGGTGAACTTATCTTCAATGTCTTTTTTATATTATGTAAATGACATTATTACTTTGTTTGGCTATTTATTTAATTACATAGAAATTGCGTTTATCAAATTTTTTACCATTAATACCGTGCGGGAAGTAAGTGATGAAATTAATTTGTCTTTTTTCTTGAATACCGTGCCACGCTATACAATATTGTTTTATCTGTAAAATGACATATTACATAGATTTTAAAAAATACAATTACCATTATTACGTAACTCCTCAACATACTAATGGTCGGTTTTACATAAAAACTGTAATAAACAAAATTTACGAAACACCACCACTAGCCCCACACATACCATTATTATCAGCATCGCGTATTTAAATATTTGCTAACAACTTTTTCGCAGGACTTCGCCTTCATTTGTCTGGCCATTTAAATTCAAATTCCATTTGAATGGGAGCTAGCACTTTCCATAGAATCCAGCCACTATCCTCTAGAGAATTGCAACCCTATTTAACTAGTGTCATCTCCCTAGTATTTGCATTTCGGTCACTTGCACAAAAGACACCCCTCCTAACTTGTTACAGTGCCCCCTGATTACGTAACTCTGTTGCTAAAAATTCTCAATTGAAATCGATTGAAACCGCAGTTACGTTGCTGCTTTAAGTAAGATAATTGTCACATTAGTTCTTACTAAAGCAGCAATGTAACTGTTGATTGCAACAAAGTTAATCCCTTTAGAATTAGTTGTTACCTACTTGAAATAAATCTTTACGTTCAAGACTTTTAATTACCAACCAGGAGGCTTACCATCACCTTTTAGAAAACCATCATGTTTTATGAACGTTTTGTTATAAGCTTACAATAAGATTTTTCAAATTCGTACCACAACCTGCACAAAGTAATAATACTTTATTCCTGCCAAAGAACGAATGATATTGCGAAATTGTCTATTCCCTGCTAGCCATCACTACGGCTTATTAGCTATCTACAATTGACACTGGCAAAAATTACTTCCAAGAGGAAAGTAGATTGCCAAAACAAAATAATAAGAAGAGAAAAATGGCCAAGAATGCGACAATTAAACAAAACTGTGTAAGCGCGCTTGTGTTTGAACTTTGTAAATTAATAAAATTTTATATTTTAAACTTAAATGTCGGACTTAAAGTAAGTCATTTCAGATTTCCTTTTATCACCTTTAAACGAGCAGTGCTTTAGTTTAACTAAGTATTATTTCTTGTCTTTCAGTAAAAAAACTAGTCGGGTGTCCGTACGACAATTAGAACTTCTATGGGAGTTTCTAAATTCCAATAAGGATATTGCTTCGGCCTATAATAGGTAGTTGCTGGCTAATGAATACACTCGCACAGAAAATGGAACGAAATTACAGCAACAGCAACTTTTACAGGGGACTTCAGCAGAGGTTTCAACTCCTCGATGAGGTTATAAACCAATTTCTTGGTAAGTCGATAACGTTTCACAAACTCAGCATCCTCTAATTCGAAGGGATCACTTTCTTCAACGCAACATTAGTCGACGCTGCCTTCTATTTCTATTGGTTTCTGCGTTATCGGCTTCCAAAAACTCAAATACTTCGTATTCACTGTCCATCCAAAAACAAGTATTTGTTATCAAATAAAAATGAAACATACCAACTAATATTACATTCACAATGAAGAACAATATGTATAAAAACGTTTCACTTACTGTTTATGACGCAATTTCCAATTTCTAAATAAAATAACTCAAAATAGTTTTGTTTCCGTCGAGAAAAAGCAACTTTTTTAAGTCTGCAAAATTTCTCAAAATTTGACATAAAAACAATAATGCTAGCTGTCAAAAGACACGTCGTGGTACGGTTTAAAGGGAATGATTGAACGATGACGTCACAAAACTTCCAACGGAAACATTATTACAATAATCATACTTTATGAAGGTCGTAGTACGAAATAGCATGGTAGCACAGAATATATAATAGGTAGGATGAAATAATACTGCGCTAAGACATGGCAGTAGGCACCCAGTATTTTATAGGTAGTTCTTGACAAAATTGTGTATGCGTTTTTGCTATTTTTAGGGTTCCGTAGCCAAAATGGCAAAAAACGGAACCCTTATAGATTCGTCATGTCTGTCTGTCTGTCCGTCCGTATGTCACAGCCATTTTATTCCGAAAGTATTGGGATTACACAGTTGAAACTCAGTAGGTAAATGTATTCTGTTAACCGCTTAACTATTTTAACACAATAGACGTATTTTTATTATTACGAATATTATTTCTTGCTTTTTAGAGATAGGTTTTTTGAAGTCGGTTTTTGTTTTTTTTTATTTTAAACTATTTTTTCTACATAATATAAATACCTTACCTACTACAAGGTACCTACTCTAAAAATAAAAAAATAAAAAATTGTTTAAAAAAAACAAAAAACCGACTTCAAAAACCCTACCTCTAAAAAGCAAGAAATAATATTCGTAATAATACAAATACGTCTATTGAAGTCGGGTTGGGTGTGCGTGTTCCAGCTGCCATGGATGACGTGTAGTTAACCGACTTCATCAAAAGGAGGAGGTTCTCAATTCGATTGTATGTTTTTTTTTTTTTTTTTTTTATCGTTGTTCGCGCGTATCTTCGACATTTATGAACCGATTTAGATAATTCTTTTTTTGTTCGATTGAGTTTTCTTGCGAGATGGTCCCATTTAATTTTTTTTCAAATCGGTTCAGTAGTTTACAAGTAATCCTGAAAATACTATGATATTAAATCAACTAACTTGACAATTTTGTTATTTATGATCCGAATTAGATGATTTTTTTTGTTGGGGAAGGGATACCTTTGTGTAGTCTTTTTAACCGACTTCAAAAAAAGGAGGTATTCAGTTTGTATGTATGTATGTTTCTCCGCGATTATCTCACGTTTGGCTGAGCCGATTTTTCTACCTAAATAATATACCTACACTACCTAATACAGAAGGTACTTACACTAAAAATAAAAAAATTGTTTAAAAACAAAAAAACCGACTTCAAAAAACCTGCCTCTAAAAAGCAAGAAATAATATACAAATCATTAGATACGCATTATCATTGTTATAATAAAACACGTCAATTGAAGTCGGGTGGGGCTTTTAGAATAAAAAAGGAATATGTACTCCAGCCCCACCCGACTTTAATAGACGTGTTTTATTATAACAATGATAATGCGTATCTAATGATTTGTATATTATTTCTTGCTTTTTAGAGGCAGGTTTTTTGAAGTCGGTTTTTTACCCGACTGCAAAGAAAGGGTTATGTGTTTCGCGCGTATCTTGTAAGTATGTTTGTATGTTTGTATGTATGTATGTTTGTATGTATGTTTGTATGTAATATTCTTTATTACCTCATATCTTTCAAACGGCTGAACGGATTTCTATAATTAAGATATCGTTAGATTGGTCTTTTCAGCCCAAGTGTTCTTAAGAAGGTGGCGTTATAAAAAAACCAACATGGCAGCTGTACGGTGCTATTATACGTAGTGAAAAAAAAAATTTTTTTTTAGAATACTGCAATATGGGTGTCAAATTAAAGGGCTTATTATAAGGATTTCAAAAAGGTATATCATGACCATAATATAATTATAAAAAAAACAATAAAATAAAAAAAGTAAATTATATTACGCCAATGCGAGCGGCCGCTATAAACATGTCAATGAGAAATTTATATTTTGTTTGTGTACGTTAGCCACATCCATGATGAAAAAATAGGCTATAATATCATCCCAAAATCCCTCGGGATCGAAGCCTCAGGCTATGCCGCAGGGCACGGCTAAGTTAATTAATAGATGGCGCTGTAGCCGAGTACATCGCGGTATGGTTTTGTATTCATCATCAATAGATTACTAGTTGCATAGACCATATCAATAGATGGCGTTGTAGCCAAATACATCTCGGTATGGTTAAGCTCTCTGTAGATTATATAAGGTCATTTGTGTTTTTACTGAAAATATAAAGATAACAATAAAAGAATCGAAGAAACGATAACGAGAAATAAGAAGAAAAACTTTTTTAATTGATAATTATTTTAATACGATTCCATCTAGCTAGCTAGAGTACATTCAGTATTTATTATACTAGATTCCATCTATCTAATTGGAACGCGTGTTGCATTACTTTACTTGCATTAATATTGAAAAAAATATTAAAGAAGTAGATTTTGTTAGGTTTTGTAGCAAGTATACCTAGTTTAGTTAGGACTAAGGATTAGGGTGTTTAGGAATATCTTATTACTGAATTAGTGATTAATTACATTCTCTTTGATATCGATAATAGTACATTACAGCCGTGAACGGGAAGCTAGCGATTGCATTGTCGAGGATGGTTTGAAGCCCGAGCCGCAGGCGAGGGCTTTAATCATTCGAGGCAATGCAAGTAGCTTCCAGAACAAGGCTTGTATAGTGCTTTTCTCAAGAAATGCGAGGAAATAAAAAACTTTTCAATTGAAACTTAATTAAATTTAATTAATATTAAAAATGAGTAATCAGACAAATCCTCTGAGTAATCTTGAATTACGTGCAGCGCCATCTACCGCCGAGAAGCATAACCCATCTCATTTCGCTTCTCGGCGGTAGATGGCGCTGTACATAATTCAAGATTACTTAGAGGATTTGTCTCTGATAAATCTGGTACAATACAATGTAATATTTATTTATTCTTATAGTAATATACTCTGTGCGCACCATTTTTTTTATTGTACCGATTTTTATTGTATTTATTGTATAACTAAAAAGAGATAAATAAAAAAATAAATTAAAAAAAATAAAAAACCCGCCTGCATAAAAAGACAAGTCGACTGAAAAGATGGAAACAAGATTAAATAAATATTAAAGGCAACATGTCATAATAACATGCAGTCGGAGGCATGCATAAAGAAAGTGACATTATGAATAATTGAATTATATGCCTCCGACTGCATGTTATTATGACATGTTGCCTTTAATATTTATTTAATCTTGTTTCCATCTTTTCAGTCGACTTGTCTTTTTATGCAGGCGGGTTTTTTAATTTTTTTAATTTATTTTTTTTCATTTATAGTGCCGTTGGGACGGGCCTAGATTAGGATGCTCCTTCGGTTCCCAACCGAGGTGCATTACCTACCATTGGCTTAGGAAGGGGGTTTATCTTTTAGAATGCTGATCAGATCAGTTGGGTGTGTAAAGCGATCTGAATCTCCTCCATTCACTCCCTGGATAGCCATCATCAGATCACAGCTCGGTACATCCCTGGCAGGAAACCAAGGCTTCAAAGCTACCTCGTTTCTATGAAAAAAATACTATGAACCCTAGTACTGAACCGATTTCCAAATTTTATAAAATTGGACCAACTTGGGAGTTTACCTAATGTAATAACGTTTGAATCATTTCAATCGGTTCAGCCGTCTTCGAGTAATCGATGGACATACGCAAAAAAAAACAAATATACAGACGAACATAGAACCTCCTCCTTTTTTGGAAGTCGGTTAAAAATCGGCTCCGCCAAACGTAAGATAATCGCGGAGAAACATACATACATACGGGTCAAACTGAGAACCTCCTTTTTTAAGTCGGTTAAAGAACTACACTTAAGATATCCCTATTCCAACAAAAAAATAATTATCTTATTCAGTTCATAAACAAAGAAGTTATACGACTGATAATCGAGATAGTTCACACAAAATTATACTATTTTCGTGTTTTTTTCAAGATTACTTGAAAAGTACTGAACCGATTTCCAAATTAAAAAAAAAAACAAAAAACCGACTTCAAAAAACCTACCTCTAAAAAGCAAGAAATAATATTCGTAATAATAAAAATACGTCTATTGAAGTCGAGTGGGGCTGGAGTACAAATTCCTTTTTTTTATTCTAAAAGCCCCACCCGACTTCAATAGACGTATTTTTATTATTACGAATATTATTTCTTGCTTTTTAGAGGTAGGTTTTTTGAAGTCGGTTTTTTGTTTTTTTTAACCAATTTTTTATTTTTTTATTTTTAGTGTAGGTACCTTGTAGGTAAGGTATATTATATATGTAGAAAATCGGGTCAGCCAAACGTAAGATAATCGCGGAGAAACATACTTAAATACGGGTCAAACTGAGAACCTCCTTTTTTAAGTCGGTTAAAAAACTACACTTAAGATATCCCTCTTCCAACAAAAAACATATTATCTTATTCAGTTCATAAACAAAGAAGTAATACCGACCCATCATCGAGGTAATTCACACAAAATCATACTATTTTCGTGCTTTTTTTCAAAATTACTTGAAAAGTACTGAACCGATTTTTAAATTTTAAAAAATGGGACCAACTTGGGAGTGTACCTAATGTAATAACGTTTGAATCATTTCAACCGGTCCAGCCATCTTCGAGTAATCGGTGGACATTGCCCCACCCGACTTCAATAGACGTATTTTTATTATTACGAATATTATTAATAAATGATCCAGTATTTCAGAAATCAATAAAAATGTACTAAATTTCGTCAAATTTTTGGGCGAAGCATCAATTAAAGCTATGCAATAGTCAACCTTATTATTCTAAAGACATAGTGAAAGATTAAATTTCGTGAACTGCCTCGCCTTAAAGCGAATTTGCCCTATAGCCAAGAGCGTCGCCCAGGGCCCAGGGGGGGGCAAGTTAATATTAAGGAGGATGAGAAAAATATGAATTGTAGGTTCAGTCAAGAGCACCTATTGAATTTATTCAAGTTTTGAGATGCGGGATTTATCGGAAAAGCAAGTTGCACGGCCTCGGAACTTCGGTTACCTTGCAGTTGGCTACATTTTTTAACCTCTAGGGGGGGGGCAGCTGCCCCTCCCTGCCCACCCTTGGCGACGCCCCTGCCTATAGCAGATCTGTCGTAAAGCTAATGTGTCATAAAGAAGCGTACAAGGGCACCAGTGGGTGCACCTAACTGTCTGGGAATTCATGTCTTAGAGAGTCCATTAGCCCCTAACCTAAGCCCGCCCCAGCGGCACTATAAACGACAACGAATCCCCCGAAGCGCCCCACGACGCACGCCGCAGCAGGAACACGCACACCCACGACAGCAGCGCCACGGCCCACGCTAGCGCTCCGCCCCCACTTAACATCACATCTGGAGAGAAGGAATGAAGTTAAATATTAAAAATATTTGATTGAATCAGGCGTCACTTGGCGGAAGTCCCAAACCATTTTGAAAAAAGAAATATATGTAGCTTACTTCCGCAAAAAAAAAATATGCAAGATGCACCGCCCGCCCGCCCGCAAAAATATGCAGCACACCACAAAATATAAGTGCACAATACCTGCATTTAGCAAGACAGCAACACACCTTGCACCTTCACCAATTAGGCTACTCTACACGTGTTTCGCCCCAACCCGGAGCATCCTCAGGAGTAAGATCGTGCGTAAACCAACACCGAATGAGCAACTACGCCCTCCGACACCGTATTTATTGTCACTTCCTCCCCACTGCGCATCGAGTGACTGACAGTGACAACGTTTGAAGAATGTTGCCAGTTTCAAAGAAAAAAGAAAAAAGAAAGAAAACATGTTTTTTTAATTTAAATTACCTACAAATAAATTGATATACATTAAATAATGTGTTTTATTAATAAGATACTTATTTTTAAGAATTATTATTATTTGAGAAAATACGCAGCAATGGCGAGGAAGAGACGTCAAGTTGATTGTTAAGTATGGTTCCATCAACATTGTGTTTGATAATTTCTAGGTTTTCCAATCGTCAACAATTCACAATCAACTTGACGTCTCTTCCTCGCCATTGCTGCGTATTTTCTCAAATAATAATAATTCTTAAAAATAAGTATCTTATTCATAAAACACATTATTTAATGTATATCAATTTATTTGTAGGTAATTTAAATTAAAAAAACATGTTTTCTTTCTTTTTTCTTTTTTATTTGAAACTGGCAACATTCTTCAAACGTTGTCACTGTCAGTCACTCGATGCGCAGTGGGGAGGAAGTGACAATAAATACGGTGTCGGAGGGCGTAGTTGCTCATTCGGTGTTGGTTTACGCACGATCTTACTCCTGAGGATGCTCCGGGTTGGGGCGAAACACGTGTAGAGTAGCCTAATTGGTGAAGGTGCAAGGTGTGTTGCTGTCTTGCTAAATGCAGGTATTGTGCACTTATATTTTGTGGTGTGCTGCATATTTTTGCGGGCGGGCGGGCGGTGCATCTTGCATATTTTGTTTGCGGAAGTAAGCTACATATATTTCTTTTTTCAAAATATTAAAAATCTTTTAAAAAAAAATTATATTAAAAAAAGACTCAATTATTACAAAAAAATCTAACAACAAAACATTAAAACGGACTAGTAAAACAGACTAAAAAGTAAAAAATAAATTCTTCTGTAAATATTTATAACCCTATACCTACAAAAATTTTAAACCTAAAAACGTGGGGCGCATGCTAAAGACAGTACGGATGATAAATTTAATAAAATGCGCCCCACGTTTTTAGGTTTAAAATTTCTGTCGGTTATAAATATTTAAAGAAGAATTTATTTTTTACTTTTTAGTCTGTTTTTACTAGTCCGTTTCAATGTTTTTTGTCCGATTTTTTTTTGATAATTTAGTGCGTTTTAAAAACGTGTTTTAAAAAAAGATTTTTTTTAAGTAAATTATTATTTTCTGCTTTTTAGTTAGCGAGCTAAGACTAACAATATACCTTCTCCTATCTGAGCATTCGTCAAGACGATTCAAACGAGCACAAACTCGATGGGGTTTCATGGTTTTATTACAGAGTCTCAGTGGCCTTCTTCCAGCTCCATCATCAGACCCTGGATTTCCTAACAAAGTACTCGTCAAGGCGATTCAAACGAACCCAAACTTGATGGGGTTGCATGGTTTTATTATAGAGTTTTTGATGACCTTCCTCCGGCTCCATCATCAGATCCTCGGACACTATTTCTCATTAAAGTACTCGTCAAGGTGATTCAAACGAGCCCAAACTCGATGGGATTGCATGGTTTTATTACCGAGTTCCAGTGGCCTTCTTCCGGCTCCATCATCAGACCCTGGAAACTATTTCCTAACAAAGTACTCGTCAAGGCGATTCAAACGAGCCCAAACTCGATGGGGTTGCATGGTTTTATTATAGAGTTTCTATGGCCTTCCTCCGGCTCCATCATCAGATCCTCGGACACTATTTACCATTAAAGTACTCGTCAAGATTATTCAAACGAGCCCAAACTCGATGGGATTGCATGGTTTTATTACCGAGTTCCAGTGGCCTTCTTCCGGCTCCATCATCAGACCTTGGACACTAATTCCCAACAAAGTACTCGTCAGGACGATTCAAACACAATATTTTTTGTTAGTTTAATTCATAGAAGTCCTTAATTTTGAGCTGACAGTCCAAATTTTATGTCTGAAATTATTTATTTATTTTCAAATAAGCTTATCAGGCAATAAATAGGAACAAATTACAGAATTTGTGCACAAAGTTATAAATTTACAGCAAACTAAGTTTTACAGAAGGTGTCTAAATAAAAACGACTACCTCATCAAAGTTAGGTATGGCGTTTAGAACAATGTTAATAACGTTTTCAATACAGTTGCTCGAAAATGTAAGTTTACGATGACAGTCGAGCGTGCGGAAAGTTGATTTTACCGCACGCCGGCGCCGTGCGTTTTTGTTAACGAACGTTTTTTTTAATTTCTACTAGCTTCCGCCCGCGACTTCATCCGCGTGGACAGTTGAAAAATATTGCAACCAGTTTAAAATGACCCCTTTAGTGTATGAAAGCTAGTACTACGGAGAGTTTAAGCTGTTTCTCTGGTTCCACCCACCCGAATTTGACGAAACATAGCTTAGATTTTAAGTTGGACCACAATCTACTAAATTTTGAAAAATCCATCAAAATTAGTTTAGCGGTTTTTGCGTAATTCGCGCACAAATATTTAGAATTTACAGTTTTATTATATGTATAGATTACAATTTCAGCAGTACCTATAATGTTTTCTTGCAAATGTATTGAAAAACGTAGTATGGCACACGGTTGTTAAGGTTTTTTAAAACTCGTGACGATTATAAACCCTCGCCTACGGCTCGGGCTTATAAAACGTCAACTCGTTTTAAAAACCTCCTTACCAACCTTGTATCATAAACTACTATTTCAATACAGTTGCTCGAAAATGTGAGCTTACGATGACAGTCGAGCGTGCGGAAAGTTGATTTTACCGCACGCCGTGCGTTTTTGTTTACGGCTTAGTACAGCGTGCGGAAAGTTGACTTTACCGCACGCCGGCGCCGTGCGTTTTTGTTTACGAAAGTTTTTTTTAATTTCTACTAGCTTCCGACAGTAGAAAAATATAACAACCATTTTTAAATGACCCCTTTAGTGTATGAAAGCTAGTACTACGGAGAGTTCAAGCTGTTTCCCTGGTTCCACCCACCTGAATTTGATGAAACATAGATTAGATTTTAAGTTGGACCTCAATATACTAAATTGAGAAAAAACCATCAAAATTCGTTTAGCGATTTTTGCGTGATTCGCGCACAAATATTTAGAATTTACAGTTTTGTTATATGTATAGATTACAATTTCAGTAGTACCTATAATGTTTTCTCGCAAATGTATTGAAAAACGTAGTTACAGTGCACACGGTTGTTAAGGTTTTTTAAAACTCCTTACCAACCTTGTATCATAAACTACTATAATAGAACATTTGGCTGAAATAGTTTACCAGCACTATTTCTTCCTCAGATTTCTTCCTCCCAATTAGACCGAAAAAAATCCGCTGTGACCTACAAAACTTAACAAGGTGAATATTCAATTAAACCTTTAAGCATTCTCGTCAGAGCTTGTACTAGAAACTAGTTAAATATTTTATTAAATCAACTGCTTTAATATGCTGATGCTCCTGAAAGACGAGTTCTAATTAGCAAGTTGAGAGCTAAATATTACATTTATGAAATGCAAATTTTCTTGAGTAAACTAAGCTTGTTCGTTTTAATCTAAACTTTATTAGCATGATAATTAGACATAATTTTGCATTACTTTATCTTGACGATTTTCTTCTTCGCAAGACAAAACCGCCTTACACTATACAGACACAAAGTATTATTTTGCGTTTTATTATAGGAAGTAAAACTAACTGAGGGAATGGCGGGCTTAACTAACCGACTTCCAAAAAAGGAGGAGGTTCTATGTTCGTCTGTATATTTGTTTTTTTTTTGTGTATGTCCACCGATTACTCGAAGACGGCTGGACCGATTGAAATGATTCAAACGTTATTACATTAGGTAAACTCATAAGTTGGTCGCATTTTTTAAAATTTGGAAATCGGTTCAGTACTTTTCAAGTAATCTTGAAAAAAGCACGAAAATAGTATGATTTTGTGTGAATTACCTCGTGCGAGGCCCGTGCGGCAAACGTCCTGCCTCGCGAGGCAGCGCGCTTGGTGGGAACCCGCCTAATCACGTAAAAACGGCTGATCAGAATTTAATGAAATTAAAACATGAGGATTTTATCGAATGTCCACGCGGACGAAGTCGCGGGCGGAAGCTAGTATTAAATATAATTCACCGCGGCGCCACTTTCGCTCAGGGTACCACCTTAATACTTTTGCTATCTTTCAAACATAACTTCCAGTTTACAAAGAACATTGTAAAAGAAAAACAAATCAAGTGTGAAGTTCGTTACTTTGCTCCTTTTATAAATACCAATAAAAGTTCAAAGAATTTATTTTTTCATTTGATGTATTTTTTTCTGGTCAATTTGTCTTAAATAATTAGATGTTTGTAAAGTTTTTGAACAGGCTTTTGCTTGATTTATTTTTTGGAATCTTGTTCGATCAATTTGTGTAAATACTATGTTTTGAAAGCCATTGTTTTTTTTAAAAGCCATTTTTATATTCTAAAATTCACCAAAAAGTACTGCTTGTTTGTTATTTATTTTCCTCTTTTTTTAACACGTTTTTATTAGGTTACTTTCGGGTTTGTTTGTTTGTACTTGTTTGTCCGCAAAGTTGGCGAACGATTTTATACTAGCTTCCCGATGAGCTAGAGACTTGAAACTTTAAACATAGGTCAGATCTTGAAAGCAATGCAATACTATGGTGTCATTGAGGTGATCTGATGATGGATCCGGAAGAAGGCCATAGGAAATCTATGATGAAAACATTCAACCCCATCGTGTTTGAACTCGTTAGAATCGTCTTGAGGAGTACTCTAACGGGAAATGAGGTTCAGGGTCTGATGATGAAGCTGGAAGGCCATGTCATAGGAACTCAATATTGAAACCGTGCAACCCCATCGAGTTTGGGCTTGTTTTAATCGTCTTGACGAGTACTTTTTGGAAAATAGTGTTCAGGGTCTGATGATGGAGCCGAAAGAAGGCCACTGGAACTATCTAAAAAGCAAGAAATATGCGCGTCGCCCAAACAACGGCAAACGCCATCTAGTAACATTCTGTGTAACTTTATTGTGCCATGCCCGAAGCGCCTGCTGTAATTTTTCCCAGTTTCTCAATGGCGTTTGTAGTTGTTCTTCATTGCTCTCATAGAGGACGCTTTATGGCATTTATCTTGTTTATTATTTTTGTGCTAGATTTACGTGATGAAATTGCCTTACATAAATAATTTAATAAAGTTGCATAGGGGTAGGTACTTACTCAATTTTTTTAACAGGAGCATTCCCACGGCCTGTCTGTAGACATGCCGCGCCGAGCCGAGCCCGTCTGTCTACACACAGGCCGTGGGACCACACGAGACGTCTGGCTCGGCGATGCGCGCCGGGGCGCGCCGCGGCGCGCGGCCTGCGCGGAGTCACAGTTTAATAAATAGTGAAATATAGTATGATAAAAGTCAAATTCAATAATAATAATGCGTTAATGCGAATTATTCTCCTGAATTAAATATATACTGATTAGATAAACATATACTGATTAGTATACTAAGTTTAATGTGATCCTGGTACTTTTTCTTTATCTGCGAGGGTTATCTCCTGTAAATTAGTAGCACCACCATACTATTAACCCCTCACCTGCTTTGTTGTCATAAAATGGCGAATTTTTTTTATCCGTCAACTGATTGTACGCCATATTATAGCCGTATTTCAAGTCTGTCTCTCCGTTCCATTGAGAATTTGTTGCGTGTGGAAGTGTCAGATGGGCTGTCTAGTCTGTGTAGTTGCACTATAAGCCTCACCTGCTGTGATACCATAAAATGGCGCAATGGATTTTTACTTTTTAGGAAGTGTCATGTACAGCGACTGTCACTGTCGGCTTAATAGTAAATAAAGTGTTAATATTTGGTTATTTTGTGTTAAATAATACAAATCCTAGGTTAGTTCTTTACTGTTTTTTGTATATATAACCTTAGTTTCACTTGCACTTGCATACTGTGTGATCATAGTACATTACTTTTTAATTAACGTGCAATAATAATGTAGATAATTTATCTAGGAATCCAACGATATACAATATATGTGGTACTAGTAAACAGGAAGGCCACAAAAACCAAAATAGTGACCACTTGACTCACGACGCGGTACCCGGTTAAAAACCCAAAGCAGTTGACGTCTTAGCACCCACGCGGAGCCAAAGCAGGTGAGGGGTTATATAATTCTGTGTCCCTTCCCTACAAGAAAAACATACAAAGTTAATTGTACAAATATAATTAAAGTTAACCTCCTTTAAAAATCTCCTAAATTTATTTTTTGTTTTTTTTTCACACGCCCAACGCAAGAATATTTTGAGATCAAAGGGGTGAGGAGCATACAGCCTACTACTAATACTTCAAAATTATAATTTTAAGTGACAAAATGCAAATTATTTAATATTTTATAACAAAATATTGTGAATTATGAATAATTTGATAATAATTATATATTTATTTGACTTAATTAAGGACTTACACATTTATTTATTCCAAAAATGTATATGAATTTTCAGCAGCATAAAACCTCTTTGTTGTAAAAAAAAATATAACTGTATTACCCGGCTAAATTAGGAATACTCTGTTTACTCGCATAGAACTTGCAGTAAGGTACTAATTTAACTTTGTGGGGTTAATTCTATTACGAACTAGTGTTTTATATATTATTGCACGCGTTTGTTATAGCTCGGTTTATGGCCCTAAAAGCGATGTAATAAGGCTCACTTTACGAGCAAGTGTGTTGAAAACAAACTAATGTAGCAAAATAACTATGTTAATTTTAGTTTAATTAATTGAACGTTTATGGCAAGGAATACTAAACAATAATAATCTTGATAGAAAGATAATATGTAAGTTTACAAAAAAACTTCAGTCTGCAAACTTATTTTTTTGCAAAATATAAAACATAATTAAGCTATGCTAATTATAAAACACAGGTAAGCCAGTACATCTTTTGGTGTTATATTTCACATCAGGTAAGTACCTAGTAGTAGTAAGATATTGGGCATTC
Organism: Agriphila straminella; assembly: GCA_950108535.1. Taxonomy (NCBI): domain Eukaryota; kingdom Metazoa; phylum Arthropoda; class Insecta; order Lepidoptera; family Crambidae; genus Agriphila; species Agriphila straminella. The sequence goes on along the minus strand of OX467303.1, from coordinate 108,795 downwards.
TAACTCACTTCGTTCGGTCGCAGACGCGACCTCACTCGTGCGTTAGAAAGCCCAATATCTTACACGAAAATATTGTTTCACCACACACCTCGCAGCTCACCGCCTCGTCGCAAAATCATACACGGATAGGAGCTTGTTCAATTCCTCAACGTTCCGTATGGCGTACTTCGTTCGGTCGCAGACGCGACCTCACTCGTGCGTTAGAAAGCCCAATATCTTACACGAAAATATTGTTTTACCACAAACCTCGCAGCTCCCCGCCTCGTCGCAAAATCATACACGGATAGGAGCTTGTTCAATTCCTCAACGTTCCGTATGGCGAAGTCGCTCATTATCGTTTGGCTGCAGTTGCGTGCGACTTCTCGTTCATTAGAAAGCCTAATATCTTACACGCATTTAATCTATAAATAATACTTTTGTCTTCGCCACACACCTCGCATTTCACCACCACATCGCAACCATTATGAATTTGGTAGCGATTGAGTCACTTTTTTAAATCTTTTAAATGGTGTAGCGATAAAATTAATACTCATTTACTTGAAATTCACGAACCATTGCAGACAAGTTTAAACGGCGGTGTAATGAAATTTATCAAACAAAAAGAATCACTTAAATTAGAATGCATCTGTCCTATGTCACCAAGTCAACCAAAACGACATGGCAACTTATTACCGAATTCAATAAGATGTGTTGTTTGTGGTCCTTCAAATTGTGGAAAAACTAATTTAGTGATAAGTTTATTATTGCATAAAGACGGTCCACGTTTTCGTAACCTTTATGTGTATTCAAAATCTCTATACCAACCTAAATACCTATATCTAGAGAAAGTTTTGAGTATGGTTTCTGGAACATCCTTCAACAAGTATAACCATAATACTGACATTTTGAGCCCGCATGAAGCTTTACCAGATTCTGTCATAATTTTTGATGATGTTGCATGTGAAAACCAAAATAACATTAGAGATTATTTTGCTATGGGACGTCATAGGAACATTGATTGTTTTTATATAAATCAGACTTACACTAAAATACCTAAACAGCTTGTAAGAGACAATACGAACCTAATAGTACTGTTTAAACAAGATGATATTAATTTAAAACACGTTTACGATGAGCATGTAGGCTCAGATATGTCTTGGTCCCAGTTTCGAGAAATGTGCTCAGCTGTTTGGAGTAAGCCTTACAGTTACCTTGTGATAAATAAAGACTGTGAAAAAAATAACGGCGGCTACAGATTGGCATTTGATACGTTTGTAATAATGGACTAAAGTACGTACATACATAATTGTTTGTTGAGCAAATAATTGCTCATTCTTATTTGTGATTCGGAATCGGATAGTATTATACTGTTTAAAATGGAGAAAAATCTTAAACAACAAATTGTAAAATCTGCTGCAGCTGTAAAAAGAAAAGTTGAAATGATAAAGGATGCAAAAAATTATGATAATATGGCATTAGAAAAAATATTTAAACCTATAATTGACCCACTTAACTTGATAGCGAATAAGAATGATGAAAAACATCTCGAGGAAGAAGATCAATATAAACCCTTACTAAAAAAAGTTAAAAGTAGCAATAAAGAAAGCGAAACGTCGTCATTGTCCGATGAAGATTTCAATGATGTTGAAAGTGAAGAAGAGGAACAGACACACTCAGGGTTAAATAGTGACAAAACCCTTATAGTATCACCTTCTGAAGATCCTAATATCAGCGAGACATCGTTCAAATCTTTTCAGTCATCACCGAACGTTAAAAATCAGTCATCGTCATGGTCCACATCATCTGAAGTATTTTCTGATATACCTTTCGGAATAAGGAATGAACGCGGGAAACTAATGCTCGGCAAAACCCGCGTCCACGATGATGGTAATTTCCTCAAAATAGGGGCTCGTACTTTGGAAAAAACAAATGGGTTAAAAGAGCTCTTGTATGAAAAGAAACCGAACTTAGATGTTATTACTGACGATGACTTACAAAACTATAAATTATTACTATTAGAAACCAATGCACATCGACGCAATTGTGATCCATCCAAACCAATAAATAGCAACAAGGGATTTAAGTACATGAATATTATCAAACCGATATTTAAGTTCACTAGAAATCCTACAACAAGCGAGAGTGTTTCACAAGGAGAAGGCTTAAAAGTTTTGAAAAAAAATAAAAAGGATACTGACTATGTTTATTGGGATGATCCAAACGAATTAGTTGAGCGATTAAAATTACTTCTAGCATCGAGAGAAGCAGGTAACACTGGAGTTGATAATGAAATAATATCAATAGTTGAGGAATTAAACGAAGCTGGTATTAGTATAAACGTCAAAGAATATAAAAAGCACGTTGCCTCGGGAAAATTGGGCAGTGCACTCGTAATTTCCCTGAACAAAGCATCTAAACCGCAATGAATATAGACAAGTTCGGTCACCACGTTCACAAGCGCTTACGATTGGCAGAATATATTGATACCTTCAATGATTATTTGGCGAAATCAGATACGGGTTATTATGATTTGAAATCATCTAAATTAAAAGGTTTATCATCTCCAAATGAAGATGATGAAGCAGTGAATAAAGCTTATGTAGATAAAACAATTCAAGAACTAAGAAAAGAAATAAAGAAAGTTCAGAGTGACGTTAAAAATTATCTAAATAATTTGGAAAAAGTAACAACAAACCGTTTAAGTACTTTATATTATTCTAAAACAGAAATAGATAAATTGATTGAAGTTAAATTAAACAAAAATGAGTAAAAAAGATATAGTCGACGAAATCCATAAAGCGGCAAGAAGAAATTTTCCCCGTCGATGTACCGTTATTAAAGGAATAGATGATTTATGGCAAGCTGATCTTATAGATTTACAGAAGTATTCGAAATATAACAAAAGTAATAAATACATTTTGGTAGTAATAGACAGTTTATCGAAATACGTTTGGGCTAGACCTATAAAAACCAAAGAAAAAAATTGTGTTACAAACGCAATGCAAGAGATTTTGACAAAGTCATCGCGAATACCTAAACATTTACAAACTGATTTAGGCAAAGAGTTTTATAATAACACTTTTAAAAAATTATTAGACAAGTATAAGATAAATCATTATTCAACGTATTCTGTAAAAAAAGCCTCAATTGTCGAACGAGTAATACGAACATTAAAAAGTCAGCTTTACAAACTTTTTAGTTTGCACGGTTCCTATAAGTGGTTGGGAGAAAATTTGAATTCGGTTGTAGATAACTATAACAATACTATTCATCGAATTACAAAATTTAAGCCTATTGATGTCAATAAAGCAAACCAGATGGCTGTCAGGTCTAACATTTTTAAAACACAAACGCATAAGACGAATAAAAAACCAATATTTCAAGTTGGAGATCAGGTCCGTATAAGTAAATTTAAAGGAGATTTTTATAAAGGTTATACTCCTAACTGGTCAACGGAAGTATTTATTGTAGTAAAGGTAAATCAAACAGAACCAAAAACTTATCATTTAGAGGATAAACACAAACAAAAAATTTTGGGATCTTTTTATGAGTATGAATTACAGAAAACAAAATGTCCTGATCTTTATCTCATTGAAAAAGTTCTAAAAAGTAAAGGTAACAAGCTTTTCGTAAAATGGTTAGGTCTGAGTGATGAAGAGAATAGTTGGATTGATAAGCAAGCCTTAATTTTGTAATACTTATAAATTAAGCGGTACAATTATGTATTGTCACTTCAAAAATATCGATGAAGGAAGGAAGTGGTGTTATTAACGATTTAATAAACAATTTACCGTTCGAGTTACATTTACCTGGATATCAATTTTGTGGGCCCGGAACAAAACTCCAGAAACGGTTGCTAAGAGGTGATAGAGGTATAAATAAATTGGATGAAGCTTGTATGTATCACGATATTGCTTATAATAACCGTGATTTAGACGTTCGACGTAAAGCGGATTTACATCTTTTGGATATGGCCAAGAAACGGTTAAAATCAAGAGATGCAGGAAAAGGAGAAAAAGTTGCATCATGGATTGTAAAAAATGCAATGAAAGCAAAACTTAAAGCTGGTGGCGGAGTCAGACCATTTATGTCAATTGTAAAAAAAATACATTCGCAAATAAAAAAAATGAAATGTAAAGACCGCTCCTCTGCTATAAAACACGCCTACGCAGCGGCAAAAAAATTTTTTGTCAATAGAAAGGGTATACGTTTGCCACGGTGTATTCCTATACCCAAAAGCGGAGGTTTCTTGCCTCTTATCCCAATTTTTGCTGGTTTATCAGCTCTGGGCTCACTTGCTGGAGGTGCTGCGGGCATAGCAAAAGCTGTCAATGATTCTAAAATTGCTCAGAAAAACTTCCTAGAATCTGAACGACATAATAAGATGATGGAAGCCGTCGCTCTTGGAAAAGGAATGTATATCAAGCCTCATAAAAAAGGAGCTGGTTTATATTTGAAATCTTCAAAAAACTAGTTAAGCGGCTACCCAGACGTCCTCTCACTAATTATGACATATTAGAGCATGCGGCTGATATACCATACTTTCGAGGAGTCTTTATGAGAGATACACTACCATCAAAACCAAGAAAAATAGAATGTGCCATACTAAATCTTGATAGTTCTGTTAATCCCGGAACTCATTGGGTAGCCTACGTTAAGCAAAATGACTATTGTGAATATTTTGATAGTTTTGGTAATTTAAAGCCACCGTTAGAGTTAGTTTACTATTTAAGAAACATGTCTATAAACTATAATTATGTACAATATCAAAAGTTTGGTACTATAAACTGTGGTCATCTTTGTTTAAAATTTTTAAGAGACTATTGGAAAGACTATTTATATTAAGAATGAAATAAAAATTCTGATCAGTACAAACATGTCTTTCACTGTGTCAATAACTGGCCAAGAGGCATCTTTAGTAACAAATTATTCTCCCAGTCTACAATTAAACGGAAAGTATGAGTGTGGGCTCTTGTATTTTTCAACATTTAATTCTATTCCTAATATAGACGAAAGAAACAATAAATTTTACTATGGTAACGATGGAGTTATCGAAATACCTGAAGGATCCTACGAACTTCAAGATATTTGTGATTTTCTTAAAAGCAACTTAAAGAATGCTACGTTAAAGTTGACTTGTAATAATAATACATTAAAAACATGTTTATTCTGTTCTGAAAATGTTCACTTCGATAGAAATAATTCACTTGGAAAAGTTTTGGGTTTTGGTATGGAAAAAGTGGAGGCTAATATAAGTACCGAGTCTCGGTATCCTGTCAGCATTTTATCAACAACTATCGTGCGGATCGAATGCGACGTTATCAGCGGATCATTTGTGAACGGGAAAGCAAGTCATATAATTTATGAATTCGTGCCAAACGTGCCACCTGGTTATAGAATCATTGAAATACCAAAAAATTTAATTTATTTTCCTGTCAACCAAAGTTCAATAAGTGCTATAAATATAAGACTTTTGGACGCTGAAAACAGACAAATCAATTTACGTGGTGAAGAAGTGCAACTGTATTTACACTTTAAAAAATGTTAAATTTCAATAAAAACCCATCTACTTCGTCAATTCGAGTCAGTTCTAAAAGATTCCTTCTCAAAGAAACACTGCTTTATCCTAAAAAGAAGCTAACCAAAAGCAATAAAGAATTTTTGAAGCAACTTGGCCTGTTAAAATGAATATTTTAAATATATCTCAACCGGCGTCATACGATAACAGCATAGAAAGTTTTGAATATCATTCGTATAAACCTTACGTGACAAGTTTCAACAAGAATGATGAAATACGGATACCGATTAATCAGCAAGACTTGTATGTATTGCCTGCTCTCAGCAGTTTGTATATTGAGGGCAGAGTCGATATATACAAATATAACAGCGCCAAAGAAAAGGAAAAAATTTCCAATGTGCATTTTATTAATAATCCTGCGTTATTTTTATTTCAAGATATTCGATATGAACTAAATGGAGTAGAAATAGATAGAGTTAAAAATGCAGGAATTACCACAACTATGAAATCTTATCTTTCCTTGAATGAAAATGAATCTAAATCAGCAAAAGTTTGGGGGTGGTCTACTACGGGTACTGTCGGCAATGGCGTATTTTCCGCTTCCATACCTTTAAACAAAGTACTTGGTTTTGCAGAAGATTATGAAAAAATTATTATAAACTGTAAACATGAGTTGGTACTTTTGAGAAGCAATACCAATCTCAATGCTCTAAAATTAAATACGGGTGAAGTTCTAGATGATATCGTAATAAATAAAATTGTTTGGCGAGTTCCTCATATTAAGGTATCAGATCGTGAAAGAATAAATTTATTAAAACATTTAGAAAAAGATCGCCCTATAACAGTAGCATTTCGTAATTGGGATTTGTATGAATATCCATTACTCCCCAAAACACGGAAACACACTTGGTCTATAAAAACTTCATCACAGGTAGAGAAACCCCGATTTGTTATTATCGCTTTACAAACCAACCGTAAACATAATGCGGTAATGTCAATGGCAGAATTCGATCATTGCAGCATACGTGATGTCAGAGTCTTTTTAAATTCATCATATTACCCTTATGAAGGACTGAATATCAATTTTGCAGATAATAAATTTACATTAATATATGAACAGTATGCCAGATTTCACCAGTCTTATTACGGACGTCGATCAGAACCGTTGATGAGTTTAAAAGAATTCAAGGATATAGCTCCTTTATATGTTATTGACTGTTCACGCCAGCACGAGACGCTAAAAGGGTCAATCGACGTACGAGTTGAAATCGAAGCAGACCGAGAGATTCCTGATCAGACTGCCGCATATTGTCTGATTCTGAACGACTGTATATTTGAATACAAACCTTTGAGCAATATTGTAAAAAAGCTATCATGAATGACAATACTATAATCGTGGATTTACAAGGATTTAAAGATTTAAAAAATAAATTTATTATTAAAGAATTTTCAATAGCAACTAAAGATCATACACAAACATTCCTAATTAAACCACCTTATACTTTTAAAACTCTATCTGATGAGGAAAAAAAGCAAGTTCGATGGTTGGAAAAAAATCGGGGTATCTCTTGGAGTGAAGGATTTATCGACTATCGCGAATTTCGAAGGGTTGTGGTTCCCTACCTAAGCGGCAAAAGAGTATTAACCAAAGGATTGGAAAAAGTTGTGTGGATTAAAGAGTTATGTCAAGATTGTGAAATCATAGAATTAGGTGAAAAAGGTTGTCCTAAGTTCATAAAACTATATAATGATTACTGTGAAAAGGAAGATAAAAAATTGAATTGTGTCTACCATAAAAAGTTTTGTGCGCTAAAAAATGTACTATATCTGAAAATCTGGTATATTAATGATTTTTCCTAAAAATATTTATTGTGTATTTTCTGTTGTATTTAATTTGAAAATAATTTTAAAATAAATACTTGTTTATATAATAAGTCTTTTATTTTTTTAAACTATGATTCCGATTTTAAGAAGTAAAAAAATAAACAATGTCTTTTCAAATATGAATTTATTTACAATTTATATTAAATATATTTACAGAATACAATTAACTAATTATTATTATAAGTACTTACTAAACAGACTTAAACTAATTATCACTAATTAAACAATATACATGTACCTAAAACATATAAAACTAATAATGATCACCACATAGCTTTTTAGATATTTTTCTTACAAGGGTTTCCGTAAGGTCTATAATTTCGTCAACGGGATCCTGCGCCACATACTGAGCACTGAGCACCAAGTTGTCAGCTTCTCCCTCGACGTCTGAATCTTGCGTTGTAACCCTCGTTGTTGCATCTCTCATCATTTCAAAGATCTTAATTTGAATAAGTTTCGAACCTTTTTGCTCCTTACGAATAACGAATGATTTCGAAGAGACTCCATTCTTCTTCACAGACTCTCGTTTCCTCTTTTTCCCAGTTTTAGTTTTAGTTAGCTGCATTCCAAACAGATCTTCACATTGTTGCGTGAAATTTTCTAACGGATCTTGAGCGTATTGTGATAATACAATATCGGAACAGTCTGACATGTCGGATCTGTAACAAAAAGACACAACAATTATTATCGAACATAAAATCATAAAATTAAAAAGTAAAAATACTGAATTAAATACTTACAATTTATTTCAAGGTGTTGTTCTCAACAGCAGAATTTTAGTAATGAATCAATATTAAATATTTAAATGTGGAAGTAACATTTTCTGAAATAGCAAGGTTTGCAGTTTGTTAATGGTGGCCCAATTAATGTAATACACACGCATGCGCACACATGTTAGATACCTACGTGGTAAAATCCGTTACTGCATTATTTTTTGATGATCATAATAAAATTATTAAGGTAAAAATCAATAGGAAATGTAAAAAAACAATTGTTTTTTGATAAATATGGTATATTGATATTATAGTTAAGACTATTTATACAACTATAATTAAAAATATTACTTATATAAGTACGATTATTTATACCAACTATGATGTACAATATTACTTATTAGGTACTTATATTTATAACAATAACAAATAACTATCTATATTTAATAAAATTATAACAAAATATTAAAATTAAACCCAGGTTTCCATTCCTTTTAGATTAAAATTGTATGATGCCCCCATGCTCTTGTGATTACTTTATTCGGTAATATAAATCGCTTATCATCGGCATTTGAAAGCGCAATTTTATTCACAGACTGAGTGAAAATCTCATGTTTAATACAACGAAAAAGAATATTTCTTTTTCGTATAATTTGATCATAGAGCAGCACGTTTTTATAGTCAGAAGAACTCAGGTCCTTGATCACACTTTTCTTTACGCCTTTCGCCTTCTTTATGAGTTTCGATTCGGTTTTAATACAATATAACTTTGACCGGAGACCTACAAACTCGGTTATGATTTCACCACCCATTTCATCTTTAAATAATCCTGGTATTTTTTTATTAATAAGAGGCAAACTGAATATGTTATCTGAATGATAATTACTGGTGTCGAAATAACTAAGAAAATGTTGTTTCAAATCTTTATAAAAGTCGTTTGTTTCTATTTTGTAAACAAAGCTGTCAGTGTCGGTGTAACATAACTGTACCCTATCTGCGTAGTGAGGTTTTATGACCGAATAATGAAATTCATACATATGACTTTTCGATAGTTCTAATACAGCAAATCCTATGTATATCGGTTTATCTAAAATAATTTTCTCTGGTCTCATTTGAATGGCTACTAAATTTTCTGAAAATATTGACGCACTGTGAAAATTTGGTCGTGCTATTAGCTTTTCCGCACATGTATTTTTCTTAGTTTTATTAGTCTCGTCAGACCACCGGTTTACTAATCTAACATCTACGCGACGTTCATTATCTTCTAGAGTTTTTCCAAAAACCGAATTATTCAATAACTTGAAAAAATCTTGCTGAAAAGGAGTTTTAGCCTTTTTTCTCAGCTCGGTATTTAAGTTAATATATTTAGCCAAAAATTTGCTTTGTTTAAAGGTCAATACGCGGTGAATTTTGTTCAAAACCAAACCGTTGTTGATGCATGTTTTTAAATGGACGTAATGAATCACATACTCATATTTGGGATACAGATTTGGAATTAACTTCGATGTTTTTCCACCTGGAGGCACGAACTTTTCAGCACAAAAAGGATAATCATTATGAAGACTATGTAACTCCTCCGGGTACGATAAATCTACTTCGAGAATATAACCGACATCTGCGTCGTCGGGAATAGTTAATATATTTAAATTATCTATTTCATATTTCTCCAAGAATCTAAAGTCAGACACAGGTAGCGATTGGCACATGCTATAACCGTACAAGTTATTACAGTCTATATACACCAAATACGAGTCCGCCTTACTGTTATCATAATCCTGCATATATTTATTGTTGGCCTCGGCATGTCTCGTGGAGCACATACAAATACCACCGCGTATACCCTTTTGTATAAGCCGTATTATTTCCAAGTCATTTAATAATTCCAACTGTATACCGGTCTTCAATAACATAGCATCAAAGGATAAACTTGGAGCCGTTAAATAAAATGCCGGATCTAACTGATAGTTAAGTTTACATACATTTCGAAAATTTTCAAACACGTCTGCTAGAAGCAACACATCTGTTTTTAAATAAAGTTCCGTGTATTCGCCCATGTTTCTAATTCTAAAAGCAGACCAAATAGCATTAGCATGATCGTAATCAGCGTCACTAATATCCTCATTAGTTAGAGAGTTGTGAAAGTTACTTTTGGGAGGAAGTTTATTTTCTTTGAATGATTCCCAGTTAGACATGTAGTCGTATGGATATATCCCTTTTCGAGTTAACAACTTAAACTGCGTATCGTCCGGATAATGATTTTTTAGGTGAAATAGATCTGATGTATGTAAACCGTTAACCAGTTTTTCTAAACTTGTCCCTAAAAATTTGAACGAATCGACGAAGCGTATTTGAGCAAATTTATTATTTGGTAATTTAAGAAATTTGGTAAATGAAATATAATTTTCTTTGTTTTTAGGAATAACTCTAATAGGGCCTAAACCTTCTGCTAATTCTTTGATGAACAAATGACAGTCGTAACCGGCCAGGTTATGGAAAAATACGGGAATAAACTTTGGAACGCTGTAACGCAAGTTGCAGTATTGATGTGCTGCGCCACGATAACGGCCTGTAAGATGGCAGTGATCTCTCACTTTATCAAAGACCAATAGCTGGTTGCAAATGTGACACTTATCAGCACGAGCATGACGCTCCGCATCATGTTTAGTAAAAGTCATTTTAACGTCAGTATTTAAAGTTTCGGAAATATTTATAACATCAGAATAAAGGCTTTCTATGAATACTTTGGCACAATCAGACCCTCGATGTTGTACAAATTTATTTAAATCACTGTTAACTGAGCATATTATAAAATATGCAAACGCTGCTGGAACATGTCTTTGACGAGCCGTTGTGGAACTGGTCGAAGGATCTGGCTCACAGCCTTGAAATGGTTCTAGGATTGTTTCGAAATCGGCGTAAATGACAAAAGGAACATCTTGTTTCCTCTCGAAATTCTTAAACTGTAGAACGGCACCTTTTTCAGGCAGCACGGTGGCCACGCCACTACAAATGTGTTTATCGATATGTTCCTGAGAACTGAAAAACAATAAGCAGTCATCACAAAAATATAATTTTCCATGGTGTTTTGTGATTTGACTTCTCACTAGACGGGATAAGTTTTTAATTAAAACGAAATGAGATTTTACATTATTTTCTAATAAAAGTAAATTAATGTTCATTCGCGATTTTGATTTTAATTCTGATCTATAAATCGGTCCGACAACGCTGTGATTATTTTTTAATGAATAAACATTGATACTTATATTACAGTTATTTTTTTCAAATGTAGCGATGTCGTTAAACGTAACTGGAAACGATAGTCCGTTTATATCAAGTACGCTATCGAAATGCGGGTAAGATGAAATTCGTTCACAATTTCTTTTAGCCGGATATAAAGCAGCGACAACACTCCACAAGAAACAGTACTGATCGTTATTTTTAATATTAACGCAAGCTTTTTTCTTTTTTATTGCTAGTGGCAAATCCACATAAGTGGAGCCTGATCCACTCAATGGATCATATCTGTTAATGTTCACTTCGAAATAAACATTATTTAAAAATGTCCATCCACTATCACGGTCTTGGAACTCTTCGACTTTCTTTTTTATCGTATTTAACACCGAACTAAATAATTTACCCAAATCAAAGTTACGATGAATAACGAAATTCTTAGTTGCAAACGATTTAACTAGCTGCTCGTTGTTTTTTACCAAAAGAAAGTTACCAAAGTAATCAAAATTAACTTTGATATTTACGTGTCGCTTTAGAGAATCTTGCAAAAGTCGACACAACTTATTATAAGTTTTTTGTAGAAACAAGTCCGGTAAAACGTGTTCTGTTTCTGCAGTAGCTAGAATCCTATATGAGGCTATACGACGATGAAAAGCAGACGCGATTTCAACAACTCCGTCATCGACATGCGCTATCGCGCTTCGGTTCTTATGATCGATGCTTCGCAAATGACCGATCCATTGTCGCCTACCTATTTGAGCAGAGCACACAGAGCAGAAGGGCATTTTAGTTATGTACTGTAATGTAAACTAAACAGTCTAGTTGTCTATGTACTAAAATACTACTAAACGATTTATTAGCCTTGTTACCTCTATATTTTAAAAATTCTAAGCCAATCTAAACCATTAAATACTATTTAAAATTAATTTTCAATTTAAAAAATAACCACTAGCAAGGAAATATGTGAAATAGGGATAACAAGGTTAATAAATAAAGTCTTTACTAACACAAAACATTTAATTTTAATTACCTTTGTTTACCTAAAGTAAAACATAATAATATTTTAGAAGTTATAATTTATTTATATTATTTTTTTTCGGCGTAGAAAACCGGCGTGCTCTCCGCGAAAAACGCGTTCTTGCTCTTTTTGAACAAGTTCTGCAGCAGGTCCCACTCGGGGCGGTCCTCGTCCAGCTGCAGCTTGAGGGTCGCAAGAGCCTTAGTATAGCGCAGCTCCGGGCGGGTGTCGAGCGCGTCCTTGGTGAGGTATACGCGAACTTCTGTGTAGTAGCGGCCGTCGTGCTGCGCACGCCTGATCACACACCCATCTGCAACCTTGCTCGACAGGCTGCTCTGGAGCTTATTGGAGAGCGGACGGGGAATGCTAACTGCGACCTCGTCGTCGTCGGACCCCAAACCGAATAAGTCCACCTCTTTTGTATTCTTCCTCTTTGCAGGACCTGCTGCGGATCTGAAAAAAAAAGTTTGTTTCAGCGAACGCTTTAACACGTACGTTTATTTACATAGAAAAAGAAACATGATTACGTTTATTTACATAGAAAAAGAAACATGATTACGTTTATTTACACATAGAAAAACTAACATGATTCATAACAACTTACTTTGAAGGTGCTCGAGCGGTTGATTTTCTTTTAGCCGCTTTGTTGTCTCGGGAATGATGTGCGGTTTCAACGTCGGAGTCGGTTCTGGAAAAAAGTTTAATATTTACTACAAAAATTGGTAAATAATTTCAGACCTATCAGAGTCATTGTTTAGTTAAAAACTAAAACAACATACCTGTATTATGAATCCCAAACAATGATCATCAAACCTAGATTACAACAATGACTCGTGAACGAAAATGATCTTGCTTATCACCATACAATAATTTGACCTACGCTGGGATTCGAACCCAGACTTTTGACGCGTTAGCCACAGCAACAATCACTTACCTTTGCATGGAGGCATGGACACTTAATTCTAAACTAATAAAATAACTCAAATAACTAACTCACCTTGAGTTTCGAGCAGCCGCCGTTTCGCGCTTCGCCTTCGCCTTCTTTGGAGGGATCTCGAAGGCGTCTTCAAATTCAGAGTCCGACCTGAAAAAAAGTAAATAATTGTAGTTAGCGTGCAAAATAGTTACTGTTTCACTACGGCTCCTAATCCTCGTTCGCACAAAGCGTAAAAATTGGCGAATAGAAGTCGATTTCTTGGTGACTTATAAAATGAATGTTTTTTTTAAATAACACAACCAAGAAATCGACTCGCTACTCGACCGACGAACGAAGAAATATCTGAAAAAAATACGAAGTCTTTTTTACAAACATTATAATTGTTACTCACATAGTGATAGTTACGTTGAACTCACTCGAAAAAGCACGAGGTCTGAGGCGCAGGCGCGGGGAGTCTCGTAGATATCGTAGATGCTATGACGTCACACACCGATGCACTTCCGAAGCACTGAATGAAGCATTGATTGAATGGTTCCCAATTTTATTGGTAAATAATTGTTAATTTTGCAAAATGTACTAGGGTTGACAACATCACACTTGATCGGTAATTGACTTCTTGTCACGTGTCGTAAAAATAAAAGTATGTTTGATATCTTATTTCAATCAAAATAATAATGTTTTTAAATGATTATTTTTTTTTGTTGTGAGGTGTTACATAATAATTTATTTGTTGTTATTCAATACATTTCTTATGAGATTAACGAATTATAAGCAAGATTTTTCAAGAAATTAATTTTTTCGATCTTACATTTTCGGAATAATCACAACAGCGAAACACAATAAATGTTTAGACACTAAATATTCCTACACCAGTTAATATTTTTTGACATCGAGGAATCAAAACAAGGACCTTATTTTATAACTGGTACTTATTTCGTAAATTCGATATAAAATTAAGCGATTGATGTAGGTGCTGTTTAAATCATAGAACTTACAAGGTATTGAGAAAGAATTCATTAAATTCAGGTCAACATATACCTAATAATAACTTTTTATCAATAAATATTTTAAGTGATCATAAAAATCATCATTTTATGCGAAGTTTAGCAAAAATTTAATAAAACGACAAAATCGTTTTACTCAAAATGAAATAATTAATCATGATCGCCTCATGTTTAATGTGAAAACGTATAGCTGAGCATCATGTTTGCTGTAATGATATTTTTGCCAGCCCTGTCGTATTTTGCGAATCAGCGCAAGTAGCAACGTGACTTGTGAATGACGTAAAAAGACATCCGTTTCAATTTCCACGTTTCAATTTGACCTGAATTTTCTTTGACTTTTAATTTTGCGTATCAATTATTCATAATTCTTATTGAAAACATTTTTTTAAATACTCAAAAACAGAAAAAAGAAACGACTTAGATAACTAATATTGTTTTTAGGGTAATTTTTAAACACAATACTGAGGATAATATTTAATTAATATAAATTAAATCTATGATTTTTATGCTAATAAAAACTTGTTGAAATATTGTGAGAAATTATATTAGTAAGTAGGTGTACCTACCTGCTTACATTTGAAAATAAAATTTTAGTAAACTTATTTATTTATTTATTGGTTCTGTACACACACAATTACAAACAGAAAAGAAATGTACAAGGGCACAACTTATTTCACATTGAAATTTCTTCCAGCAGGCCCGAAATTGAAATTTCCACTTAATTTAAAAACCGCTCCGTGTTTATCACCAAATCATTATTTTTTATTTATCATAAACCTTTTATTATATATTAACAGTAAAATTCTATTTAAATAAAAGTAAAAATAATTCCTCCTTTGAGAGGAAGAAGGTCACGAAGCGTTGTTTTTTATATCAAAATACCTCTACTATGTAATTAATATATAAATACCATTTTGAATGCAAAAATCTAAAACATAAGATCAATTTTGAAAAATCACAATTTAGTTATTTAATAATAATGTGATAAAATAAATAAACACCTACCAAACTATCAATTGCAGGTAAATTCATTCGGAGTAACGTAATGTGGCGTAGGTTAGAACAATAGAAAAGACAAAGTTCGATTCCCATCCTCTCTAAAAATGGGTATTTTTTCTACGTAAATTATTTTATGGTAACTTGTAAAACAGTCGTACCTACCTAGTTAAGTATAATCTTCTATACACACATAATAATTGACCGGACAAAGGTTCCGGATTTAGTGATCTTCCGAATGTCCCCGCGGACGAAGTCGCGGGCATCAGCTAAATAGTAATTCATAAAAGTGACAAAATCGTAGATAATACTAATGTTTACCTATTATGTACTCTGAATGAAAAAGTTACGGAAAGCAATTCAAACAAACGAAAACCAGTTATAATGACTTACTTTTTTTATTTATACATTTTATAATGCTATTTTTATACAATACTGAATTATTTACTAGAAAAACATTGACTCGCACCAGATCATATTTTTAGACGGGAATCGAACCCGCGACCTTTAGAAGTCCGGTTCAATGCTCTTACCACTCAGCTATCGAGTCACGGTTTCCGTTCGAGAGTAGGTATGATCTGGTGCGAGTCGATTTTTTTCTAGTATATTAATTCAGTATTGAAATCTTTCTTACATTTTTTATTTTATGATGCTGACCAACAAAATATAAGTAAGTATTTATAAATTATTATTGCCAAAACCATGTGTTTATAACTACCTATGTCACGAATTCACGAATAGCGTCGCCTCCTATCTGTAACAATAATTTGTTTTTGTTGGTAAAACGATGAACTATTTTATTTACCATAATTACTATAACTTCGAGTTATTATACCAATTGGCCATACCTATTAGTAGATACTTACTTTTGTTTAACTTTATACTAACAAAATTCAGAACACTGTTGGGTTTTTTAATAGCGAAAATCTTTCTTATTACGACCGACAACACCATTGCTCTGATCAATGCTCTGCTCTGAGGGTGATAAGTTTGCAAGCTATCTTATAGGTTGGTACCTACCACGTTTGTAGGTTTGATAAATGGGTATAAGTACTAACTCGCTATAACCATTGTCACATAATATTTTTATTGTATTCATTCATCGATAATCATAAACAATCAGGAACGGGTGCATTTAGGTGATTTAGGTATGAGTGTCGGTAAGGTGTCATATCACTACATCCGGCGTCCGGCATGCATGGCGCAACGAGGCGCGCGGCGAACGCGGTCGGTGACCGGTCAACTAATTGCTGATCATGCGTCTTGAATTGACTATAAAATTTAATTTAAATTCTACCAATATTATAAATGTGAAAGATACGATGTTTGTATGTTTGTTCGATCATGCAATAATACTTACTTATATTATAATTATAGATTGGATTAGTGTAAGATATTACCTATTTATATGCGACCGAACGAAAGTGAGAGAGTCGCGTTCAAATACAATCATTGTTGCATTGCAACGCAGCGGCGGCGAACTGCGAGGTGTGTGGTGAAAACAAAAGTAATTAGATCACTACAAATTCGAAGTAGTAAGATATTGGGCTTTCTAACACACGAGTGAGGTCGCGTCTGCGAGCGTCGTGCGACCGAACGAAGTGAGTTAGAATGCCCAATATCTTACTACTCCTAGTAAACATTATAACTAAAGTAGTGGTTACTAGAAAAGAAAAATGTTTAAAGAAAGTAACTAAGCAAACATAAAATTTTTAAACATAAAGTGCTTAGGTGTTAGTACAGAATGTTATGATTAGTACTCTAATAAGACTTATAGAAAACTATGTTTCTAGTCTGATATTATATTATTTATTGACATTACCTAAGACAAAGTATTTCCTTACTAAATCAATTTTTATTTACTAACAATACAAGTTGGTTTACTTTTAGACATAATTATCTTAAGCAAATAAGGAACTAATAGTAATAAACTAATTACATATTTTTTTCAATTTTCATTTGTGGGTAGCAATATTAGTTTATGTATTGGTCTCATAAAATTACCTAATAAAATAGTAGATTGTACAACAAGTGCATAAAATGGGTTTTATGTACGAGTTATACACTCTGCTTTTCACTTCGATTGTGAGGAAATTAAACAAAAAATGATATAAAAAAATGTTTTTTTTTAAATTTTAGTGACAAATTATATAATTTTGGAATGTGCTCATCAAGGCCTTTCATTTGATACCCATATTCAAATTTTTTTTATTTTTTTTTAATTTTAGTGACAAATTCTATAATTTTGGAATGTGCTCATCAAGGCCTTTCATTTGATACCCATATTCAAAAATTTAAAAAAAAATTTTTTTTCTTAAATTTTAGTGACAAATTATATAATTTTGGAATGTGCTCATCAAGGCCTCTCATTTGATACCCATATGCAAAAAATTAAAAAAAAATATTTTCTTAAATTTTAGTGACAAATTATATAATTTTGGAATGTGCTCATCAAGGCCTTTCATTTGATACCCATATTCAAAAATTGACAATTTTTTTTTTTTTTTTAATTTTAGTGACAAATTATATCATTTTGGAATGTTCTCACCAAGGCCTTTCATTTGATACCCATATTCAAAAAATGTTTTTTTTTATTAAGGCTTTTCAATTGATACTCATTTTCAAAAATTAAAAAAAAAATAGATATTTTAATCATAATCCATATATAATATGGATTATGATTAAAAATGAGGAAAATAACAAGTTTATTTAACGAAGTTTAATTGCATGTGTGGCTGTTTACCTGACAACCTTTGTCTTAGAGCCGAACTTAGACGAAGATTTTACTTTATGCTCTAGAGCATGAAAAGCGATTTCATGCAGCCTATACCCAACATAACGACGAACTTTACGAGCATGAGAAGTGAAAATATTATTGCAGTATTAGGTCAGCACCCTCGGCCGATAGTGCAACATTTTTTTTTCTTAGTCCAGCGCCATATCTTGACCGTTAGTGAATCAAAATTAATTTTTCTTGGGTCAGGGCCATCTGTTGACTGGTAGAGGGACTACTTAATTTTTTGTTTGTTTTTTGAATTTCTAAAAAAGTGTGTTATATTGTAACATCGTTTTATTTTTCCTGTAATCTTTATATAAACTACTATCACATAGAATTATTTCAGATTTTTTTCTTTGCAAACTTCGGAGATAAGGGGGGGAACGGTATTTTTTTTTTACATTTTTCATCATAAGTTGAAAACTATGCGACCTAAAAAAAAACGATTTAAAATATGCAAACGATTTCAATTCTCTAATAGTACATTATGAGACAAGTTAGCTTAGGTAGCTCATTGCACACAAGGCTGTGGGTTGCAGCCCGAGCCGCAGGCGAGGGCGTAACTCAGCCGAGTGTGCAATAAGGAAGAGCACACGAATTTCATACGACGTTTTTCAACACATTTGCGAGGAAAAAACAAGTCATTTATCACACAGCAACAAATACGACAAAAACAAAATATAATAATTATGGGAAAAGGCGCGCATGTTTTTTTTGTTTTTTTTTCACACGCCCAACGCAAGAATATTTTGCGAACAAAGGGGTGAGGAGCATACAGCCTACTTCAAAATTATAATTTTAAGTGACAAAAAAACCGACTTCAAAAAACCTGCCTCTAAAAAAAAGGAAGAAATAATATACAAATCATTAGATACGCATTATCATTGTTATAATAAAACACGTCTATTAAAGTCGGGTGGGGCTGGAGAACATCTTCCTTTTTTTAACCGACTTCATCAAAAGGAGGAGGTTCTCAATTCGATTGTATGTTTTTTTTTTTTTTTTTTTTTTTTATCGTTGTTCGCGCGTATCTTCGACAATTATGGACCGATTTCGATAATTTTTTTTTGTTCG
Source organism: Agriphila straminella (assembly GCA_950108535.1). Lineage (NCBI taxonomy): Eukaryota > Metazoa > Arthropoda > Insecta > Lepidoptera > Crambidae > Agriphila > Agriphila straminella. Next base: position 89,665 of record OX467303.1, on the reverse strand, counting down.
ATTGAGTTTTCTTGCGAGATGGTCCCATTTAATTTTTTTTCAAATCGGTTCAGTAGTTTACAAGTAATCCTGAAAATACTATGATATTAAATCAACTAACTTGACAACTTTGTTATTTATGAACCGAATTAGATGATTTTTTTGTTGGGGAAGGGATACCGTTGTGTAGTCTTTTTAACCGACTTCAAAAAAAGGAGGTAAGTTTTCAGTTTGTATGTATGTATGTTTCTCCGCGATTATCTCACGTTTGGCTGAGCCGATTTTTCTACCTAAATAATATACCTACACTACCTAATGCAGAAGGTACTTACACTAAAAAAAAAACCAACATGGCGGCTGTACGGTGCTATTATACGTAGTGAAAAAAAATTTTTTTTTTTAGAATACTGCAATATGGGTATCAAATTAAAGGGCTTATTATAAGGATTTCAAAAAGGTATATCATGACCATAATATAATTATAAAAAAATCAATAAAATAAAAAAAGTACTTACATTATATTACGCAAATGCGAGCGGCCGCTATAAACATGTCAATGAGAAATTTATATTTTGTTTGTGTATGTTAGCCACATTCATGATGAAAAAATAGGCTATAATATCATCCCGAAATCCCTCGGGATCGAAGCCTCAGGCTATGCCGCAGGGCACAGCTAAGTTAATCAATAGATGGCGCTGTAGTCGAGTACATCGCGGTATGGTTTTGTTTTGTATTCATCATCAATTCCCACTGGCAGCACCCGTTCACGAGCATGACGCGTTGACCAGCCATCGCTTCGCTCAACCATATTTGAGGGAACGTAACGACCCGCCCCACACGACACCACCGCAGAAATGATTAAAGAGAGCATGACATCAAGGGCGGATCCAGGGGGGGGGTCATGGGGGTCATGACCCCCCCCTGGGCTGTTTCCAGGACCTAGGTGGTCCACTAATTAAAATTGTTAAACATAATGTTTTTATAGTTTTTTTACACAAAATAGGTTTTATTTAAGTACTTTCAATATTTAAATTATTTAGAATCCTTTGTTTCACGGCAAGCAAACGCATTAGTCGGGAACGTACGCATCGAAAATTTGAATTTTACCGCGCCACCGCCACGGCCGCCACCTTTCAGTCACACACATTTCGTGTGACACTTGCGCGCGCTTTATTTCGTTCGACTGACGTCTAGCCGCTCTAGCTAGACCTAACCTCAATCGGAACGTATAATTATTACGTTAAAAAACTTAAATAATAGTGTTCTTAAAAATTGTTGCTACAAGTTCATTACAAGAAATGGTAAGTAAGTAACTACAATGTATAATGTTAGATGTAAGAAAAAGGAATGTTTTTTTATGTTTATATTCCTGTGTTGTTTTGTTTAATGCACCAAATAAACGATTTCTATTCTATTCTATTCTAATCAGTTTCTTCATTATGCCAGTGCGTGTGTGTTCAAACTCAAATGTTATTGTTGTTATTGTTCTTAAAGTACCTCGTCTCGTATGTAGAAAAGTAGGTAAGTACCTACTTACTGAAAGAGTGTGACTTATATACCTACCTACCTAATTATTTTTTTGGACGAGGGAGTTTGAAGAGCCTAAGCTGACTAACCAACTAACCTAACCTAAAATCTTAGATAAAGTCACACAATGAAAGAAAACAGGTGTAACTATCTTCGTGACACCGTGCAAATCGTGCAATTTGGTAAAAGCAAACACTTTTAAATACCAAACTGATTTTAATGCTCTTTATAATAAATAAATTTGCATATAAAAATAATCTTAGTTGAAGTTTTAAAAAGCATCTAGCGAAAACTTCGATGCAAAAGTGTTGCCTGACAAAATCATTGCGCTTTATTAATTACGGGATGAACATTTTTTGTTTTGGCTTGAGTCTGGATGCTTTTATGTAGGTACTTATAATTAATATGTATTTAAAAAAGTCTGTTGTGGGGTGTGAAATTTGCATGGTTTTGCTTGCAGAGTGACTGTAAGGGAAAAGGAGATGGTGGTGGTGGGCTGAAACGTAATATAGGTGGCAGTTCATTTAAAAAAATAGATTCATTTTTCACAAAGAAACCAAGGCTTGAGATTGCTAAGAAAAAACCTACAACAACTACAGAGGATAATCATTGTACTGCCGATGCTTCTGCTTCTACAGCTATATTGCCTACATTAACCTTAGACGAAGAAAAAATATGCTGTCCTGTTATTAACGATATTCAGCCTATATTATGTACGTCGACTTCTGATTCTGATCAGATAAAGACTTCACTTTCTCAATCAGAATTTGCTTCAGATATTGCATGTCATCTAGGGAAAAATATAGATGATCCATCTAAAGCTATGTTGCTTGAAAAGCATTGGAAGCCTCCCCCTAATTACACTTTCCCACACTGTGTTGTTAATAAAAAAGGGAAACAAACAAAAAAATATGCTCAGAAGTCTCACCTTGACAAGTTTCACTGGCTTGTTTTGTCGCATAAAGACCAGGGTCTTTACTGCAAGTACTGTGCTTTGTTTGCCGTAGCTCTTGGAGGTGGTATACAGACAAAAACACCTTTAAGTCGACTCGTAAAAGAACCGTTAAAAGCTTTTGATAATTTGCTTGGTGAAAATGGCGTTCTCCTAACACACCAGCGAAACAAATACCACGAATTAGCTGTCGAAGCAGGGAAGAACTTTTTGTTGACTTTTCACAAGCCAGAAATTAATATAATGAACCAAGTAAATAGTCAAAGACTGACACAAATAAATGAAAATAGAGAACGTTTGCGACCAATCGTAAAAACTATTATATTTTGTGGCCATCAAAATATAACGTTACGTGGCCATCGCGACGATGGTAAATTGTTGAGCTATGACAGCGTGGTAGCCGATGAGGGAAATTTTAGAGCCCTTCTAAAATTCCGTATAGATTCTGGCGATACTGCATTGCAGCAACATTTAGAATCTTCAAAATCGAACGCCACGTACATCAGCAAGACTGTACAAAATGAGTTGATAGATGTTTGTGCAGAAATCATTCAGGAAAAAATTTTACAGAATGTGCGGGAAGCAAAATTTTTTTCAATTTTGTTCGATGAAACAACAGATATATCACATATTTCACAGCTGAGCCTATCATTTCGATATTTTCATAATGGTACTATAAAGGAACATTTTATGACTTTCTGTGATACTTACGATGCTCTTAGACATGAAGAAAACAATGCAGGTGATATAGAACCTCGATTGACAGGTGTAGCATTGGCGAAAATTGTTGAAAATCTGTGTACCAAATTTAATGTAGATTTAACTTGGTGTGTGGGTATTGGAACTGACAGCTGCTCGGTAATGGCATCAGATACGAAAGGTGCAGTGCAAGAACTAAAGAAAATAGCCATTCACGCCAAACGTTGCCCGTGCAACAACCATGTACTTAATAACTCGTTGGCTAGATCATCCAAAGTAGTCTCTTGTCGCAATACATCTGGCACAATGAGAAAAGTTGTAGCATTTGCCAATGCATCCGCTAAGAGGCATGAAATTTTAAAAAAAGAACTCGGAGTTGCCTTGCAAGGTATCTGTGAGACACGTTGGGTAGAAAGGCATGATGGGCATCTTCAATTTCAAGGAGACAACTTAGTCAAAATTTGTAGCGCTCTAGAGAAGATTTCTACTTGGCAAGACAGTAAAACTGCTAATGATGCGCATTGCTTGCTGCAAACATTGCGCAGTTCTGACTTTATTATATCCTCCATCTGTTTAAGTGATGTATTAGGTGGGTACTTGCCTAAATTATTTTGTTTCTTATTGTTTAGTAAATGATCATACATCTACTTGAATATTATATTGTTATTTTGTTAATGTTTTTTGTGATTAAGCAAAAACAATTTAAGCTACCGTTTATATTAAGTCATAGTTCCTTAATTTACTCACTCATACTAACAGACAGTCACTTACTAACTTTTTATATTTCAGGTACTACTGTATCTTTAAGCAGAATACTGCAATCGAACTCAATTGATTTAAAAAAAGCTGCGGACGCTATTTATGATACTATAAGTGTTCTACAAAATAAAAGAGAAAATGCGAACGTAATTTACCAACAGCTTTTTGAAGAGGCTAAAGAAGTAGCTGAGCAGCTGGATGTAGAATTGAAATTTGGCACGCGGCGTCTTCCCCGATTCACTAAAAGTTGCGAAGGTCAGCCCTATTTATAAATCCGGAAACAAATGTGATCCTGGTAATTATAGGCCGGTATCGGTACTTCCTGTCATCTCAAAAATTTTCGAAAGAATTTTATACGATCGTTTAAACGCTTATGTCACGGAAAAAAAATTACTAATAGATCAACAGTACGGCTTCCGTCCTAAATCAGGTACTCTTAATGCTGCTGTGGATTTAGTTACCAAAATAAAAACAAATATTGATGAAAAAAACCTAGCCTTGGGTATTTTCATTGACCTTAAGAAATGTTTTGATACAGTTAGTCACAAGAAACTATTAGAAAAATTAAATAACATAGGTATCACCGGGGCAGCATTTAATATATTTTCATCATACTTAAAAAATAGGCAACAAGTAGTGAAAGTAGGTAATTACACTAGTTGTTCACGTCACGTGACATACGGAATTCCGCAGGGGTCAATAGTTGGACCATTACTATTTTTAATTTACACTAATAATATAGCTAACATAGGACTACACGGACATATAACACTGTATGCGGACGACACATGTCTATTCTATTTCGGAAAATCCATACATGATATTATAAAAACTGCTCAAAAAGATCTCGATGTACTAAATGAATGGTTAAAATACAACTTACTAACGATAAATGCGTCTAAAACATCCTATATTATATTTTGTCCTAAAAATAAACACATACCTGATTTCTCCCCTCTTACCATAGACAACATAGTTATTCAACGCTCTTACTGTGAAAAATATCTCGGACTTTGGTTAGACGAACGACTCACGTGGAAATGGCACATTGACTATATCAAAACAAAATTAAGGTCATTACTGGGTGCATTACATAAAATAGCAAATTACATTCCAAACAAAGTACGTAACATCATCTACAACTCCTTAGTGAAGTCTCATTTGGAATATTTAATTGAAATATGGGGATCGGCCGCTGCAACTCATATAAACCCGTTACAAAGGCTACAAAATAAAATAATTAAAATCTTGTTTCGTTACAATTATCTAACTCCAACGAAACAATTATATGAACGAACTAAATTATTTAATCTTAAACAACTATATACATACTACACTTGCATTCTCGTCAAGAATATATCTAGTAATTCCATCCAATCTAATATATTGCTACATAAAAAGGTAAATAAACACAACTTAAGAAACGCGAACACACTTCAACTTAAGAGCGTGCGCACTAACTACGGGAGAAAAACGGTACTTTTTGAGGGAGTACAGCTGTATAACAAACTGCCAAACGACATAAAGGAATGTAATAGTAAAACTATGTTCAAAAATAAACTAAAGAAATTTTTATGTAATCAGTAACTTTACTTGGCAATTTAAAATTACAACAATGCAGTTAAATGTAATATAGACCAATATTTTTAATAATGTACCACTTTATTATTGTTTACCTTAACAGAAGGGAATGTTGTTTCGTTACAGAATATATAATAGTACTAATTTTGTTCAACAAAATTATCAATCAATTTTATGTATCACTCAGCATGGAATTCGTTGTTGTTTATAGTATAGCTGGCAACAACATAAAAGTATTTTTGTTTTGTTTTTAAATAAACAATTAACATAATACTGCTAACATACTAGCATAATAAAAGCATCTTTTCTGCCATGTTCTTAGTGTGTGTGCCGGTTATCCGATGCTTTAGAAATAGCCACATAAGAAATACTTGTACCAAATGTTAAATCTGTTTCTCATTTTATGTAAACTTCATGTTTTTATGAGAAATAAATTCTTTGAACCTAAATGTCCAAGAATAGTGTCAAGACAAACACATAGGGCCAATAACCAACCTGCTCAATCTGCTGTAGAGTATTTCCGTAGAGCCATATACATCCCTCCCTGGATTCAATAATAAGTGACCTACAGGACCGTCTGTCTCCTGAAATACTTAATTTGTTTCAGCTAAGCGTTTTCATGCCTAAAAGCGAATACAGTAACCAAGACATTGAAACTGTGAAACAACTAGCAACCGATTATACATTACTTATAGATAATACTCCAGTTTCTGCCGTTGTTAATGAATATCGACTGTGGATGGTGAAGTGGCAGCGGCAGCGAAGTCAGGACACTCAGGACATACCACAGTCGATTTCTGAACTTTTTTTTAATTGTGATATTGATCTGTATCCCAATATAAGAAATTTTTTATGTATTATGGCTACACTACCTGTTAGTGTAGCCACAGCGGAAAGATCGTTCTCCACTTTAAGAAGAATCAAATCGTGGCTAAGAACTTCAATGGTTGAAGAACGCCTTACCGGACTGGCACTTCTCCACGTCCATAAAGACGTACCCATTGAAGTTGATGAAGTGATAACACGATTCGGTAGAAGACGTAAAAGAAAAATTGATTTTGTTCTTTAAATATAGGTAGGTATTTTTAAGTACCTATAGTACTTATCTATTATTATCAAAATTAAATTATAAGTTCTTGTGACTAGACCACGAGTAAGTGACCCCCCCCTGGCGCCAAAGCTGGATCCGCCCTTGCATGACATACTTAGGCTACCCATCCTAAGGCACTGAATTGAAAACTAATATCCAAAAGCTTTTCATAGGCCTTTACTTACAAGAACTACTGACTATAGAAAGCAAAATGATTGCAATAAAAAAAAAAGAGAAATCAAAACAAGGTTTACTTGCCTATTAGTTTTATGTTTTGAGTAAGAAGTGCCATACATATTGATAACATCAAACAGAGAAAAAAAATATATATATAAATATACGACGCCCTTAGTACAAGCAGACAGAAGCAGACCCATTCCCACTGGCAGCACCCGTTCACGAGCATGACGCATGGACCAGCCATCGCTTCGTTCAACCATATTTGAGGGAACGTAACGACCCGCCCCACACGACACTACCGCAGAAATGTTTAAAGTGAGCATGACATACTAAAGCTACTCGCATTAAGGCGTCGTCGAGTCAAAAAGCTTACAATAAGTTTTAAGTAGGTAGGACAATTCCCTCAATTTTCACATAGAATAGAAAAATCTACGACCAGGCTGTTTTATCAATTAAATAATCTTTAACGGTATAGTATCCTTTTTTGAGAAGACAATTTTTTACATGAGACTTAAAGTTTTCAAATGGTAAATCCAAAATATTACTTGGAATTTTATTATAAAACTTTATACCAAGACCTATGAAAGACCCACGGACTTTTTCTAATCTATACTGAGGCATTACAAGTTTGTCTTTATTTCTAGTATTCCGATTTAAGATATAATAAGTATTTCTAAGTAGTTAGAGAAGCTCGATGGCGCAGTGGTATAGCGCCTGGCCCAACGATTGCGGAGGTTAAGCAACTTTTTCAAGGGTCGGTTATGGGATGGGTGAAAAAAAATAGTATTTTTAGCTTTTTTCTTTACTGGTGCCATATTTCGAACTTCGATACAACTAAGTATGTAAATATGTATACAAACAATACAATAAACTTTGGTAGGTACGTTAGTAATTAAGTATCAAAAACGAAGTGCATGCAGTTTCGCATTCGGCGCTTGACTGACTCGTTTCGTTGGTGACGTTCACGCGCTGCGCTCTCGTCGCTTGCACACGCCGGCGCCGCGCGTTTCGGTCGGCGCGGTGATATCCCTCGACAATGGCCCTCTTGGAGTGGGCCGCGAGCAGTAGGCTAATATAAAAGTTTAAGCGCGGAGAGATACCCCCTGGTATGGGGCTAATTGTCTAATTTCAAAATCTATCGCAATTGCTTTCAGGATGTGATATATTAACGTTACGTACTTTTTTGGCACAAATAAAAACTTACCAAAGAAATGCAGCAATGTGTCACAGCCATCTGTCAAATGAAAGCGATTGCGATAGATTTTTAAAATTAGAAAATAATTAGGCAGTTTAATATGATTTTGATGGAAGCTGTGGTATCTTTTTTTTTTTTTTTTTTTAATTTATTTTGGCACATAACAGTCATTACATGAACTTAGGTTAATACAATAATGGTTCCTTATTGAATAGACAAGACAGTGCCGAATATTACTAAATAACATAAGTATATAAGTAATGGATTGTTGCCTCAAATACACCATGCGCAGTGCTGGATAAGATTAGGCTACTTAAAGTATAGTTAAAGTAAGATTAAAGTACAGTCAACGGCACGCTGTGCTTCCACGAAAGCGTAATTCAATCAATTTTAATTTGTTTAGATGCAAAAAAATTGAGGTTCAAAATAATTTACAGATTTTTGACAGTTTTGTATAACCTCATGTGCTGCTGACTGTACAATGTTCAGTTGCTAGCATTACAAACAGAAACGGGATTTAAAAAACCAAAACATTATTTAATGTTGATGTAGTTAAGTTGTTAAGGTATTCAATTTTTGTGTTGCTTTAGCTTTAAACATTGGTAAGGAGTTATTAAATATGTCAATGTCAGAAAAAATCCTATTATACATGTTAAGGCAGCGGCTGAAATAGGCGTTTCGTGTGTATTTCTTTCTATGATGGGGTGCTACAAATGTGTTTATAGTGCGGAGAGAGCGAACTGGGAGGCGAATCTTGGCTAAAAAATTTATTTTAGATAGTAGTACAGAGGAATCTAGTTTGTTATTAAGGAGTTTGTAAAGAAACATCAGATCGAAAAGTTTGCGTCGATTATATAATGGCAATATATTGTAAAAAGTGAGGGATTCTGAATACGATTCATCGGTCTTATACACAGAAAAAAAGGATTTCTCTAAGTAAGAAAAATAGTTTTCTTGGCATATTATGTTATTTCAAGGCAAATTGTCTTAATAGAAATAATGTTTATTCATTTTCAAATAATGGCAGTCTTAAAGCAAAAAATATATTTTCTTGGTGCAATTTTTACAATCAAGAAAAAATATCTTTAATTAATAATAAGTAAAATTAATCTAAAAAGTTCAAATGTTATTGCTTCAATACAAAGAATTACTTAATTCAAACTGAAATTTTATTTATCACAATTATACAATTCATTCAATGAAGAAAATATCATCTTGAATCATATCTTGAGCAAATTAAAACAAAAATCTCTTGAACTAATCACATCTAATCTTATTTTAAGTAAACAGCTTGGTTTGCTACAAAATGTTATAGTACCTTGTTTCAATAAAAAATAATATTGAAAAAAGTTAAAAATATTTTGACTCAATAACCAGTAATCTCTACCGTAATTATAATTTTTTTGGTATGTCAACCCACGCCAACCGTTATTGTTTGTGTGCATGCGCGCTAGCCGCAAAGCAGGTTTAAACTTGTTCTTGTTTGTTTAGATTGTGCATTGAGTTGAGATTTTCGTTTTCTGTGGTGGTGGAGTTGGAGTGCATTATCAGATCAGATATCTCTTGTGGTGTACACTGGTACTTGTATTGCGAAGTGCGACATCGCGACGTGTGAAACTGTGAATAAAATGAACGAAACTAACAACATAGTTACTCTTCTCGAGGCAAATGATGTTCCTCCAGAAGTAATAGGAGCTTTTGTGTGTAAGTACCCATTGGTTTTACTGGCCTGGCTATTGGCCAGCCTTGGATTAGAGTGTTGTTGAAGCGCCACCCATTCATGCAAAAATTATAATCATTTTTTGTGCTCTTTTATAAAATGTCACGATTACTTAAATGTATTATTTCTGTTTTACATTTTAGCAAATGGCATAACAACAGAGTTGTTCTTCAAACTCATTCCGGAACACCTCAAAGAACTCTGTCCTCATCTTGGGACCCGGATAAAGTTATCTGAAATGATCTCAGCTTATGTAAGTGCAATCCATTGGCGTTTGCGGTTGCGGTGGCGCTCCTTTAAAATAAATAATTAATTATTCAAGGTAAACTTAAGTATGTACTTAATTTAGCTTCATTGCATAAACCATATCTTTTATGTTTTCAGGCACCTACGGAGTCATGTAGTAATCAATGTGAGTCATTAATTAATGAGTGTTTTGAGTCATTAAGTGAAACAGACTCTACAAAACCTACATCCACTAACTGTTCTGAAGAAGTAACCACAACAAATATAGTGATTACAAGATGTTTTCCAGACTTTGACTTAAACACTCTATTACAAACAACAGTTGGAGGAAACAGTATTTTGAAATTTTATGAAACTAACAAAATATTAAATAATACTAAGAGAAACCAATTAACAGACATCATTATAAAACATAATTACACCTACATAGTAAATCAGTATGTATCGTTAATTTTATAATTCTTAATGTTGTTAAAATTGTAATTCTATGTACACGCCTTATTATTTAGATTAACGCTATTTAGTAAATTTATTGAATCTATGAGGTACACTCAGTACCATATTATAAAGTTGTGATCTCAATTGTTGTTTTTTGTGTAAATAAATATTTTTTATAAAAATAACATCTCTTTTTATTTTGTTAAAGAAAACACAATGTGATATGATTTTCTGTTGGTTCCTTGTATGTTGTCTTTGACTTTCCTTTCAGAAAACGACTCCAGAACTTCTTTTAGGACAATTGGGAGTTCCTGAGCCGTATTTAATTAGTTTTAGTTTTTATTTTACAAACATTCCTGCAGAAATGTTTGTAAAATAAAAACCAAACCTGACATTAAAAACGCTTAACACAAACATTTAGACTATTATTACAAGGAACTAATAATATTGAACCAAGAAATATTTTTCCAGGAACAAGAAAGGTTATTCTTTATTGAAGGTAGCTTAAATTAAAATTTAAAATAGTAGTTATTGGTCTGAGGATATCATTTTCTCATATTAAAATAAACACGTTTGAAACAAGTAAAACTAGTGTTAAAGCTAGATTTATTATTGTTGAAAGAAAAGTTTGTTTTTTTAAATTAAGCATATATTTTTTCAAGTGAAGTGATTTCTTATCTGAATTGAAATCAATATTTTCTTGAAATAAAAATACATCCTAAGCTTGCATCAAGAGAATTATCAACTTACATTAACAACACTAACAATTCTTGGTTTAAGATGTATTCTCTTAAATCAATCGAGAATTGTTTTAATTTAAGATTATTTCAAATATCAGTTTGAGATTATTATTATTTTTATGTAAGAAAATATTAGTTTCAATATATATGAGGCAACCATAATCTTGGTTTAATGCAACTTGCTTTCATGCAAGATTATTTCACTTATTCGGAGAAAACCGTTTTTTCTGTGTACCTACGATAATTTAAATGTTTGATTAATCACGTGGACGAGTTGACCAAATACTGGGAAATTGAAGATATCATGGAAACACAAGAGCTTTCACCTTTATCTGAACAAGAGCAATATTGTGAAGATTTATATTTTTTTTTTTTTTATTTATTTAGGACAGCTAACAAGAACATACACCAAAGACAAGGCAATGATACATTCGAAGGACTTACATGCTACAGTGTTGTCTTTTTTACAAGCTGCCACGACATGCATTTTATCAACTATTTAATATATTATAAGTATATCTATGTATCTTGTTTTTATATTTATTTATATTAATATTCAGGGCCTGTTTCACAAATTCCGACAATGTTCAAACTTAATCTGAATAAATTCATGTAGGATGTGTGAAATGGAACGGAAGGAAGAGTAACAGGGAGAGGTGTGTGTGCGAGAGGGAAGGAGGATTAGACTGTCAGATGAAAGACGTAAAGACGCAAGACGTTACATTCATGATTTGTTATATTGTCATATTACAAGAAATACAGCGTTCCCGAGCAAATATATCTTTTATTGATACTATAAGTGGGGGCTCGTCCGGGATAGAAGAAAAAAGCAACGAGATATCGGCGGATTGAGTTGCACAACGACGTGGTTGAACGACGACGACCATTTTCTACGACGGCAAAAGCGCATAATATATGAAAATAAGGAACAGAAAGCCACCTAGACAGAGCGAAGACAAGCGACGACCTACAAGAAAAAGCTAAGACAATTAGACATGTTGCAAATGACTTCCGAGTTAGTACCAAGCTTCAGCGGGCGTGACGGATCCTACCCTGTCAGAAGTTGGATTGACGACATCGAAAGCACAGCTGAAATATTTAGATGGACACCGTTGCAGCAGTTGCTAGTCGCACGACGCTCACTCACTGGTACTGCAGCACTGTGGATAAAAAGCGAAAGACCATATAGAAGCTGGGACGATCTGAAGAATGCATTGGCGAAGGAGTTTCCAGACGCATTAGACGTCAAGACCATACACGAGCTAATGAGTGCGAGGAAAAAATTACCAACCGAATCCTGTTTAGACTATATGCTCGTAATGAAGGAGCTTGGCAGACGAGGTAACATGTCTGATGACGTTGCCATTAAGTACATAATAGATGGAATGAGCGATCGCGAGAGCAATAAGATTATGCTCTATGGAGTGAGTTCGTATCAAGAATTTAAGGAAAAACTGAAAATACGAAACTATCAAGCAAAAAGAGCAAAGCCAAAGAAGATCGTATGAGGCGACAAGAGGAATGATGCAGAACGAGGTGAACAAGCGTGTTTGGTGTTATAGCTGTGATATAAGAGAATAAGGTTCGTTCGGTTTTCATTCTTTTACGAGATAAGCCCAATCTTGGCTCGGGCCTTTGAATCAAAGTTTGATCCTTAGGTACATTCGGCACAAAGTTGAATAGATCTTCAGTATCCTGAAAGTAAAAAATATAAATATAGAGTACCTATCATGCCTTTAAATATACGTGATATGATAATTTTTTTTTGAACTTTTTCTATTCTATCACTTTGGTATTGAAAAACAGGGTTCCAAATAATACATCCAAAATCAAGCAAGGATCTTACGAAGCAAAAATACAGAATTTTCAGAGTAAGGATATTTTTAAATGGTTTTGCAATTCTATTGATAAAGCCCAGACTCTTAAAAGCTCGACCAACCAAGTGCTCCACATGGAGATTGAAATTAAGTTGGTGGTCCATTATAATGCCCAGATCACGTACACTGTTAACTCTTGCGAGTGGAGTGTCGTTAAGTGTATAATTAAGCATTATGGGTGATTTTTTTCTAGTATATGTGATCACTGAGCATTTGTCAACATTTAAAAAGAGTTGGTTATCTTCACAGTATTTCGAGATAGCATCTAGGTCAGACTGCAGTTTGTGACAATCATCAACGTTGTTAATACAACGATAAATTTTAGTGTCGTCAGCGTACAGGAGATGGTCAGAATTTAGCAGGGCATTACCAATATCACTTATGTACAAGGTAAACAGAACTGGGCCCAAGTGTGACCCTTGAGGCACCCCTGAAGGGATTGATAAGTAATTTGAGCAGTAACCTTTGAGACAAACTGCCTGACTACGATTGCGTATGTATGAATCAATCCATCTGAGCAGGTTGCCGTGTATACCGAGTCCAAAAAGTTTACTAATGAGCAAATCATGATTAATTTTGTCAAAGGCTTTTGAAAAATCGGTATACACGACATCTACTTGTCCATTTTGGTCCATAGTACTCAGTATGAAGTCTGTTAAGGTAATCATATTAGTTTCAACTGATCGCATTCCGACAAAACCATGTTGGGTGTTCGGAATGTGATTATGTTAAGCATTGGCAAGCTGAGCAGTAACAATCTTTTCTAGTAATTTCCCGAAAACGCACAGCTTAGATATGGGCCTATATTGTGATACTAAATTTTTGTGCTTATTCTTCGGTATGGGTGTAATGAGGGCTTTTTTCCATAACGTAGGAAATATACCAGAGTCTAATGATTTTTTAAATATCAGATAAACAGGCAGCGATATTTCATCAGAACAAATAGATAGAAGAATAGGGTGAATTTGATCAGAGCCAGCACCTTTATTTATGTTTACATTTTTTAAAGCCTTTTGAACCATGTCTCTATCTAAATAAATCGAACTTATATCAGCATTGCTTTGACTCGAAGGTCCGGCTGAGTTATTAATGATATTGTAACTATGGCTCGAAGTCTTTATAAAGACAGAGTTAAAGAAATCGTTAAAACCCTCGCAAATACTTTTACCGTCAGATAAGACAGCATCTTTATATGTCATGTTATGAGGGATGTCATTTGTTGTTTTCTTTTTTGATTTAACGTAAGTCCAAAATGAACGAGGGTTCTCTTTAATTTTGAGTTCTGAATAGTCAACATGTCTGTCATAAGTTTCTGTTTCCATTTTACGTAACCTTTTCCTGAGAGAAGCGAATGCACTGTAGTCGCTAGTATTATTATAGGTTTTCCATTTTTTATGATACTTTGCCTTCTCGTTGCTTAATTTAATGAGCGGACGAGTATACCAAGGCGGATATTTATTGTTGTCTGTGACAGTAATCTGAAACTTATTTGACAACTCTCCACTGAAATGTGAAACTGTGTTTGTACACCAAGAAAAAATAAAGAATACATTTTTACCCCCTTACCATCCCTTACTAATAAAGGTTGTATAGCTGTTGTATTTTGTCCCTTTCTTTTTAATGTCAAACTTTAATAGTTTGACAGAGAGTAACTATTGTGTAACTATTCATCTGCTATACAATCTTTATTAGTAAGGGGGTTATTGTTTTATTGTATTCTCCAACAATCTTAATAATAAGATTATTAATATAATTGAAAAATATTAGAAAAAATCGACTCACCCGTAGCAGCTCAGACGGGACTCGAACCCGCACCCTTAGGATTCCGGCCCAATGCACTAACCAATTATGCTACCGAGTCGCTAGCGAGCTTGGCGAAATTTTCTAATACTTTTCACGTTTTTACGCTGTAGGCCAGCGTAGGTAGTTTTTTTTCTAATATTTTTCAATTATATTAATAATCTTAATATAAAAATAGCATTGTGAATGCATAAAATTAAAAAAAAAAAAGTTTAAAAATCTTAATAATATTACAACATTGAAGTTATTACATCTTACAGTACAAAGATTGCGAGAGACTAGCTCCAAATCAAAGAAGGACACCCATTTCTTGTGAATGTCAGATCTAGTCATAATTTTGAATATTCTTTATGTATGGAGACCATGTCTGACCTGACCTGTCAGTGTTGATGAAATGAAATGAAAATGAAATATTTTTTTATTTAAATAGACTTATTAAAAGTTCTTTTAAATCGTCCAGTTTTTTTTCCCCTACCACCCATTCGGGACGTCTTTTGCTGACAAGAAGAATGGGCGCAAGAAACTTATCAGCCTCATCAAAAGTAACGATATTTACAATTTATTATATCGTTACCTACCAAACACAATTAATATAAAAAAAAACACAGATTCAAAGGTCATATCTAAGTAAACATGTAAATACAAAAGCAATTTACTCCCATGCTTTTTTGTCATCTAAATAATCAACAATCTTGTAATAGCCCTTGCTCATAAGGATAGATTTAATAGTATCTTTAAATTTTTCTAATGGTAATTCTGTAATATTACATGGAATCTTATTATACATTGCAATGCATCTTCCCAAAAAAGAGCCTCTTGTTTTATGTAATCGGAAACTTGGAACAGCAAGTTTATTCTTGTTTCTTGTATTAAAGTTATGCACATTACACTTTTTATTAAAAGTGTCTAAATTTTTTCTTGCAAACATTATATTATCGTAGATGTACTGAGATGCAACGGTTAGTATATTGATTTCTTTATAAAAAGTTCTCGAAGTGAGTCTCTAGACCGTAGATTGTAGATGGCGCGCACTGCTCTTTTTTGAAGAATAAAAATGTTATCAATACTAGCAGCTGAGCCCCACAACAGCAAACCATAGGACATAATACTATGAAAATAGCTAAAATACACCAATCTTGCCGTTTCAACGTCAGTCAAAAGTCTTATTTTCTTTACAGCATAGGCGGCAGAACTAAGTTTATTAGACAAGGCATCGATATGAGGATCCCATTTAAGATTTGAATCTAAAGTTAAGCCTAAGAATTTTGTGGAATGAACCAACTCGACTGATTCGCCATTTATGCTTAAGTATAAATGTGAATCGTAGTTTTGACGGCAAAAAATTAAATTTATTTCTTTCCTATTACAGTCACACAATTCAATCAGTTTGTAATTATAGAAAAATTCTAAAGATTTTGCGCCACGGTACCTTTTTTTAATTTCCGCTGTAGAAGCTAAGCAACACAAACACACATTCTACGATTCACTCTGTACACAGAGTATAAATAAGTCTATGATTTCACCGAAGAGATGCTTTTAGTTCCATTTTCAAAAATAAGAACGAGAAACTGGGGGCCTATTACGAAACTTGGTCACGATAGTCGTCCGCAGTTCGTCGGTTGTAGTTATTACAAATATTTTTAATATAGCATCGTAGTCCATAGTCTATTGAACGAATAATGACGGATCCACTAGAGAGAAACTGTCAAATTTATGCAATCACTTTGCAATATCGCATACGCAAGTGCTTTGTAATAGGAATCAATCAGAACGAAGCACGGACGCAGCTGCGTGTATCGCATTAAACTTTTCGTAATAGACCCCTAGCACTAAGTCGAGCGAGTTTTTATTCGTGATTATGAATAAAGACTTCTTCGTTTTAGTAGGCTCATTGGTAATAGACAAACATTAAAAATGAAAAAACTTTATCCCCTAGGGCTTATTATGCTATTTTATCTCGACTCTTGTACGTTACAATGACGCATTTTTTGAGCAAGAGGAGTGAAAAAGATTTTAGATAGCTACCTAACCTACAATTTTTGCAATCGATAAAATAGCTCATTTAGTTAGCTAATTTCTAATAACAAATTCACTCGAAGTGAAGTGAGGTTGAAAGTGAGATGCGAGTTTGGTTACAGAAACGACAGACTGTGCGGGTAAAACCGCGGGGTGCAAATATTACCTAAACACAAAATTGTGTAAATGTGAAAGTTTTGATGTTTGGATGTTGTTCATGATGTACTCAATCAAGTCTGAACGGGTGAACGGATTTAGACGAAATTTGGCACAGAGATAGATTATAGTCAGGAATACTTAACACAGGCTTCTTTTTATCCAGATCATTGGTTTTTTCCAAGGGAAGACTTACAACGATTACCGTTGTGCAACATTTCACCCGTGCGAAGCCGGGGCGGGCCGCTAGTTATGTAATAAAGCTGAAGATACTTATATAACGTTCTTTTCAATACACTTGCTCGTAAAGTGAGCCCTAATACATCGCTTTTAGGGCCATAAACCGAGCTATAACAAACGCGTGCAATAATATATAAAACACTAGTTCGTAATAGAATTAACCCTATAATAGTACATTATGAGACAAGTTAACTCAGCCGAGTGTGCAATAAGTAAGAGCTCACGAGTTTCATACGACGTTTTTCAACACATTTGCGAGGAAAAAACAAAGTAATTTACCACAAAGCAACAAATACGACAAAAACAAAATATGAAAATTATGGGAAAAGGCGCGCAGGTTCTTTTTTGTTTTTTTCACACGCCCAACGCAAGAATGTTTTACGAACAAAGGGGTGAGTGAGCATACAGCCTACTTCAAAATATAATTTTAAGTGATAAAATGCAAATATTTTAAATATTTTATAACAAAATATTGTGTATTATGAATAATTTGATAATAATAAATATTTTTTAATATTTTTTTTTAATTAAGGGCTTACACATTTATTTATTCCAAAAATGTATATGAATTTTTAGCAGCATAAAACCTCTTTGTTGTTACTAAAAAAAATAACTGTATTAGCCGGATAAATTGGGAACGCTCTGTTTACTCGCATAGAACTTGCAGTAAGGTACTAATTTAACTTTGTAGGGTTAATTCTATTACGAACTAGTGTTTTATATATTATTGCACGCGTTTGTTATAGCTCGGTTTATGGCCCTAAAAGCGATGTATTAGGGCTCACTTTACGAGCAAGTGTGTTGAAAAAAAAAACTGTATTACCCGGCTAAATTGGGAATGCTCTGTTTACTCGCATAGAACTTGCAGTAAGGTACTAATTTAACTTTTTAGGGTTAATTCTATTACGAACTAGTGTTTTATATATTATTGCACGCGTTGGTTATAGCTCGGTTTATGGCCCTAAAAGCGATGTATTAGGGCTCACTTTACGAGCAAGTGTGTTGAAAAGTTAAATTAGTACCTTACTGCAAGTTCTATGAGAGTAAATAGAGCATTCCCAATTCAGCCAGGTAATACAGTTATTTTTTTTTTGACAACAAAAAGGTTTTATGCTGCTGAAAATTCATAAACATTTTTGGAATAAAAAAAATTAAAAACCCGCCTGCCTAAAAAAAGACAAGTCAACAGAAAAATAAAATAGAAAAACTAAAAAACCCACATGCATCAAAAGATAAGTCAACTGAAAAGATGGAAACAAGATAATATATAAAGGCAAACTTATAAAACATTGATGGTAGTGTTAAGATTAAAGGGAAACTTAAAAAATATTGATGGTAGTGTTTAGATTAAAGGCAAACTTAAAAAATATTGATGGTAGTGTTTAGATTAAAGGCAAACTTAAAACATATTGATGGTAGTGTTTAGAACTTTTGTTCATCATAATAACATGCAGTCGGAGGCATGCATAAAGAAAGTGACATTATGAATGATTTTACTTATCATTCAATTCTATGCCTCCGACTGCATGTTATTATGTTGAACAAAAGTTCTAATCACTACCATCAGTATGTTTTAAGTTTGCCTTTAATCTAAACACTACCATCAATATTTTATAAGTTTGCCTTTATATATTATCTTGTTTCCATCTTTTCAGTTGACTTATCTTTTGATGCAAGTGGGTTTTTTTTAATTTTTTTAATTTATTTTTCGTTTACTTGTCTGACTTGTTTTTGATGCATGTGGGTTTTTTAGTTTTTCTTTTTTACCCGACTGCAAAGAAAGGGTTATGTGTTTCGCGCGTATCTTGTAAGTATGTTTGTATGTTTGTATGTATGTATGTATGTATGTATGTATGTATGTATGTATGTATGTATGTTTGTATGTAATATTCTTTATTACCTCATATCTTTCAAACGGCTGAACGGATTTCTATGATTAAGATATCGTTAGATTGGTCTTTTCAACCCAAGTGTTCTTAAGAAGGTGGCGTTATAAAAAAACCAACATGGCGGCTGTACGGTGCTATTATACGTAGTGAAAAAAAAATTTTTTTTTTAGAATACTGCAATATGGGTGTCAAATTAAAGGGCTTATTATAAGGATTTCAAAAAGGTATATCATGACCATAATATAATTATAAAAAAAACAATAAAATAAAAAAGTACATTATATTACGCAAATGCGAGCGGCCGCTATAAACATGTCAATGAGAAATTTATATTTTGTTTGTGTATGTTAGCCACATTCATGATGAAAAAATAGGCTATAATATCATCCCAAAATCCCTCGGGATCGAAGCCTCAGGCTATGCCGCAGGGCACAGCTAAGTTAATCAATAGATGGCGCTGTAGCCGAGTACATCGCGGTATGGTTGTTTTGTATTCATCATCAATAGATTTCTAGTTGCATAGACCATATCAATAGATGGCGTTGTAGCCAAATACATCTCGGTATGGTTTAGCTCTCTGTAGATTATACAAGGTCTTTTGTGTTTATACTAAAAAATACTAAAATAAAAATATAAAGATAATAATAAAATAATAAAAGAATCGAAGAAACAATAACGAGAAATAAGAAGAAACGATTCTCGTTTATGGTCTTTATAACAATTAACAACTTTTTTAATTGATAATTATTTTAATACGATTCCATCTAGCTAGCTAGAATACATTCATTATTTATTATACTAGATTCCATCTATCTAATTGGAACGCGTGTTGCATTACTTTACTTTCATTAATATTGAAAAAAATATTAAAGAAGTAGATTTTGTTAGGTTTTGTAGCAAGCATACCTAGTTTAGTTAGGACTAAGGAATAGGGTGTTTAGGAATATCTTATTACTGAATTAGTGATTAATTACATTCTCTTTGATATCGATAAAATATTATTCAGAAAATTGGTAGCTTCTTGTGTTCGGATTGAACCTTCTGCGTCTGAGTTTGATGGTTTACGCGGTAAAGGCAAGATCGAGCGACGTATGCTACTTCTAATTTTATGCTGGGCGGTGACTATGCATAAATTGCAAGGTACAACTTTAGACCGGGCAGTTGTCGATTTGAGCAGTCACCTATTTGCTAAAGGTCAAGCTTACGTGGCTTTAAGCAGAGTCCGATCTCTCGCAGGGCTTGCTGTCAGTTGTCTTGACCCTAAAAAATTCTTATTTAAACCACACGATGAAAATTCTTTTAAAGAATTAGACCGTCTACGTAATTTGTAAGGAGAATATAACTAAAAAGACGTAAATAAAAAATAACTAAATTTAAAAAAAATTAAAACCCGCCTGCCTAAAAAAAGACAAGTCAACAGAAAAATAAAATAGAAAAACTAAAAAACCCACATGCATCAAAAAACAAGTCAGACAAGTAAACGAAAAATAAATTCAAAAAAATTAAAAAAACCCACTTGCATCAAAAGATAAGTCAACTGAAAAGATGAAAACAAGATAATTTATAAAGGCAAACTTAAAAAATATAGAACTTTTGTTCAACATAATAACATGCAGTCGGAGGCATAGAATTGAATGATAAGTAAAATCATTCATAATGTCACTTTCTTTATGCATGCCTCCGACTGCATGTTATTATGTTGAACAAAAGTTCTATATTTTTTAAGTTTGCCTTTATATATTATCTTGTTTTCATCTTTTCAGTTGACTTATCTTTTGATGCAAGTGGGTTTTTTTAATTTTTTTGAATTTATTTTTCGTTTACTTGTCTGACTTGTTTTTTGATGCATGTGGGTTTTTTAGTTTTTCTATTTTATTTTTCTGTTGACTTGTCTTTTTTTAGGCAGGCGGGTTTTAATTTTTTTTAAATTTAGTTATTTTTTTATTTTTCTGTTGACTTGTCTTTTTTTAGGCAGGCGGGTTTTTAATTTTTTTTAATTTAGTTGTTTTTTATTTACGTCTTTTTAGTTATATTCTCCTTACAAATTACGTAGACGGTCTAATTCTTTAAAAGAATTTTCATCGTGTGGTTTAAATAAGAATTTTTTAGGGTCAAGACAACTGACAGCAAGCCCTGCGAGAGATCGGACTCTGCTTAAAGCCACGTAAGCTTGACCTTTAGCAAATAGGTGACTGCTCAAATCGACAACTGCCCGGTCTAAAGTTGTACCTTGCAATTTATGCACAGTCACCGCCCAGCATAAAATTAGAGGTAGCATACGTCGCTCGATCTTGCCTTTACCGCGTAAACCATCAAACTCAGACGCAGAAGGTTCAATCCGAACACCAATACAAGAAGCTACCAATTTTCTAAATAATATTTTATCGATATCAAAGAGAATGTAATTAATCACTAATTCAGTAATAAGATATTCCTAAACACCCTATTCCTTAGTCCTAACTAAACTAGGTATGCTTGCTACAAAACCTAACAAAATCTACTTCTTTAATATTTTTTTCAATATTAATGCAAGTAAAGTAATGCAACACGCGTTCCAATTAGATAGATGGAATCTCTAGTATAATAAATAATGAATGTACTCTAGCTAGCTAGATGGAATCGTATTAAAATAATTATCAATTAAAAAAGTTGTTAATTGTTATAAAGACCATAAATGAGAATCGTTTCTTCTTATTTCTCGTTATCGTTTCTTCGATTCTTTTATTATTATCTTTATATTTTCAGTATAAACAAAACACAAAAGACCTTATATAATCTGCAGAGAGCTAAACCATACCGAGATGTATTTGGCTACAACGCTATCTATTGATATGGTCTATGCAACTAGAAATCCCTCCCACACGAAGGGTTGCTCGCTCTCTCGTGGTTCTGACATATAACAAGACGTCTTTATGTGTCATGTCGTCATGACGTGTATAAGCGTCACGTGACTGTCACAAACAAATACGCCGCGTGGAACTTAGCGCCGCACGCCTCCCACACGAAGGGTTGCTCGCTCTCTCGTGGTTCTGACATATAACAAGACGTCTATATGTGTCATGTCGTCATGACGTGTATAAGCGTCACGTGACTGTCACAAACAAATACGCCGCGTGGAACTTAGCGCCGCACGCCTCACACACGAACGGTTGCTCGTCGCTCATGATTATATCTTATAAAGAAAGAAAGAAAGAAAAGAAAGAAAATACATTTATTTTGAACAACACACAACGATACACAACATTACAAAGACAATACAAAAACTAAAACAAATCTAAGGCTAATTACAATAACATTGCGCATCGTCGCATGAAGACAAAACTGTACTCGGCTCAGTATAAGCAGCAGGCAAGGCCAGCTGCACTGATATTCTGCCGAGCACAATAATGACATCAGGACCGAAAACACATATATATATATATATATATATATATATATGTGTGTGTGTGTATAGCGTCAGGACGTCTCTGTAAGCGTCACGACATCTAAAAGCATCAAGACGACGTCTTAAGAGTCATGACATATATAAACGTCACGACGTCTATAAGCGTCAGGACGTCTCTGTAAGCGTCACGACATCTAAAAGCATTAAGACGACGTCTTAAGAGTCATGACGTCTATAAGCGTCACGACGGCTATACGCGACATGGCGTCGTGCAATGCAAGTTGAGGAAATAAAAAATAATTTACAAACCAATGCAGTGAATTGTTGGTTTTTAACAAACTAAAACAGTAAGATTAAAATTCAGGTTTAACATGTTACTCGTGTGTATAGCGATCTGGATCTCCTCCAATCACTCCCTAGATGGCCATCATCAGCTCACAACTCGGACAATCCCTGGCGAAGAACCAAGGCTTCAAAGTTACCTCGTTTGTATGAAAATCGACTGGTGTCGACTTAATATGTGACCGCCACTATAACTGTTAATAAAAATAGAAAATAATAATTACCCTCATGGCGACAGCAGAGGCTGCCTGGAAGTCGCAATAGCTACAGGGCAGCTTCTGGTAGCCATGTTTGGCTCGTAAATGCTCGTTCAGTCTTAGCTTGTTAGCGAATCGCTTGCCGCAATGCTAAAAAAACACATATATTACAGTTGCAATGCAAGACGGAAAAAGATGTTACAGTAGCCAGAAAACATCTTGAAATCGGGTGGGGATTGAGCGAACATGTATTTGGGTGAATCAACCTTTTAATGTACGGAAAAAATCGATCCATGTGTAAATTTTCATAAATTAAAACAAAATTATATGATTCTTTTAAAAAAAATCTCTATTTTACGATACTTAGATTCATATAGCCAATAAAACATACTTAGTTTTGTACAAAAATAATCAATAGTTTAAAGAAAAACATCGGTGACCCGGGGGACAATTTTGACCCTAGCTTTTATATGAAAAATAGCAGTTGTCTCCTGGGTCACCCTATGTTTTTCTTTAAAATCATGTTAAAATGTTCATGTCTTTTAAGTTTTCTTATATGATTAGCTGAGAGTATTTGCAACTGCAGATTAACTTCATATAAAAATGGTTCACGTAGATATTTTAAGAAATGCCACAACACAACAAAAAGTTGATTCACCCATTTAGTGTATGCGTAGCGGTGAGGGGCGCGGGCGGCGGGGGAGGGGCGCGAGCTATTGGTCGCTCGCAAGTGCACATGCGCGAACCCATCCCCACTCCGTCGAAAGAGAGTCAAGATGTTTGCCGGAATATGTAGGTACTTGGCGGACAAACTCTTGACTTTGGCTACACATTCGTAATCATATTTTCGCGTAGCTATAGAGACGTCCTGAGTCAAACGTATCTCCTAAACGCAAGACGGATAAACCAGTTCTTCACGGACAAACTATCTAATCCATATGGCAATGGCATAGATAGTCAAAAAATCTGATTTCCACAGGTTTTTTGTAACTTTTTTTGTCATATCAGTTACACAACATCCTAACATCTAGACATTAGACATCCACCCTTTCACATTTAAATTTAATTGCTAATAAATATTATTTATTATATTTAGCGCATAACGAACTTACCTCGCACACTGGGCCTTGTCCAGCATGCTTAATCTTCTTGTGCATTCTTAAACTAGCTTTTTGCATCGTTTTATTGCACACGTCACACTCCACCATCGCTCGCCCCTATGGCCAATCAGAGCCATTATAAGAATTATTATTATAAAACTAGTGGGACAGTTTTGTTGAACATAATTATTCATTTTTTTTAAATTTGAGATTTTTGCATTCACAATGCTATTTTTACACAATACTAAATAATATACTAGAAAAAATACGACTCGCACCAGATCAATACTCAGACGGGAATCGAACCCGCGACCTTTGGATATCCGGTCCAATGCTCTGACCGCTGAGCTACCGAGTCACTAGCTCAGCTATCGGTAATCGGTAGCTCAGCGGTCAGAGCATTGGACCGGATATCCAAAGGTCGCGGGTTCGATTCCCGTCTGAGTATTGATCTGGTGCGAGTCGTATTTTTTCTAGTATATTATTTAGTATAATAGGGATGTTGACTAATGAATAAAATAACGAAATACTAATAAAAATCGTAAACATATTAAACGTTTAGAGTAGCTTGTATACCTCTTGGTTTTATATATTGCATATTATTGGTTTTATGACCCTTCAAAGTTGGGTGGACAAGTCCATTTAAAAAGTATACAATTTATTAAAATAAATGATACCTTTAATTAGTCCGTAAAATGTATAGCAAATTTGTCGAAGAAACCATTTTGATAAACACAATATTTAATATAGCTGCTGAACAAATTTCCTATGCGTTACAAACTAGCACGGCGTGACGTCATAACGTGCAAGCCATTAGTATGAAGCGTTTTTGATCGAGTCCATTTGTGTGCATTTCACACTATGATATCTCGGGCAGTTTTCATGCTAGCGAATTAATTCTTTTACCAATGTTTCTTTTTTTGAGAGGTAATTTAAACATAAACATAAACATAAACATAAACATTTTTATTATGCCAGAATGTGGTAATTACAGATGGAATTCTTAGCTCTAAAAAGATATTGCACAAGACACATTCACCCACTTTTGGGCATGCAAAATACATTTTAACCTATAGCTAATCCAGGAAACTTTAGGTTCGATTTGTTTCTTTTGTTTGTTCGGTTTCTAATTTTACAATTATAATGGAAACCTGTTATTGGCCTTAATTGTATAACTATTTAGCGTAAAAATTTTATGTAACGCTGTTGGTTTCGTGAAATAAATAAAAAAAAAAAAAAAAAAAAAAAAAAAAAAAACTCATATTTATTATATTAACTTAAATTATTAGTTCATTTTATATTTATTTTGTAAAACTGTTTCTGCATGTCAAAACTAATTAATTAATAACTACGTAATAATAATACATTTAACATTTATATACTTTCATAAAAACTAAATACATAATTATATTTTATTCAATTTTACATGTCAAATTTCAAATGTCAATGTTTTTTATCTAAATATTCATTTATTGTATAGTAACATTTTTGTATTAGCCATGTCTTAAGTTTGTATTTGAAATTATTTAGTGCTAAATTTCGAATATCAATTGGTAAATTGTTATAAAATCTTACAGCCATGGAGCGACAGTTTCTGTTGCGCATGGCTGTTCTCATTGCTGGTAGCACTAGTCTATTTGGACGTCTACAGCTATAAGGGCGGGGAATATCGTATAAGAAACTAAATAACTCAGGATGGCTCTTAACAAAAATGCATACTTCATATATGTATAAACAAGGGACCGTGAGAATCTTCAACTCCACAAACAGCGGTCTGCACGAAACCAAGGTTTCAACATCGTATATCGCACGAACGCACGCTTTTTGGGCAATGAAAACCTTGTTTATATAGCACGAGTTTCCCCAAAGTACTATGCCATATCTCAGAATTGAGCAAACGTGACCATGATATGCCTGCAGTGCTGTAGCTTTGCTTGCGGTTTTACCTAGCTTCCACAAGGCAAGGTTTATGTAACATGAAATAAAAAAAATAGTCAACATCCCTATTATTCTTATTTAAGGCGCTGCAGAAAGTACTACTAGCACCGCCAATACATTTATTTTTATTACTCGTAAACCAAGTCAATATTAAAAAAAGATCATACCCTCCTAATTATTTAAAATCCATTTTAGCTCTAAGTGGTTGAGATAAAATGGATTTTAAAACTTACAGAAAGAATGAAAATTGAAAACTGTTGCAGAGTTATTCAAAAAATATTAGAGACAATTTAGGAGGGCATGATCTTAGCTTTTTTTAATATTGACTTGGTTTACGAGTAATAAAAATAAATGTATTGGCGGCGCTAGTAGTGGGTAGTAGGGCGCCTTAAGGCGATTACCTGAACAAAAGTGGCGTCCTCGGAGGTTTTTATTTAATATGTTGTTAATAGAAAAGGATTTTAATAAAACTCTTCGTGGAATGGATTTTTTAGGGCTTACAGTATAGTATTTTTAGAATGTTAACTACATTAATTACTTGTCTCCGCCCGCACGATATAACCTGTAGTCCACGCGGGCGAAGCTAATATAACAAGATATTACTTACCGAATCCCCAACTTTTCTATTTTTATTTTTTAGTGTGCACGTACTTAAATGGTTCACTAAGAACGCTTTACTATGAAATTCCAATTTACAATACTGTAAGAAAGAAAAAAAATTAAGTTTACTAACATTTATATCTATTATAAATTATAATATATATTTAATTTCTGTTAAATACTTACTGTACATCTGAATGTCTCGGCTCCATGCATCATTACCTTGTGTCTATTAAGTTTGTCTTTGATTATAAAACTATCGCATAATTCACATTTTACTTTCCGCTTATCTGCCCCGGGATGACTTCTAAGCATGTGATAATCTATACTTCTTATAGATAAGTTTTTTGAACACAACTTGCATGTTACTCTTTGTTTTTCTGTGTTATCATCAAACACTTTGCTATAAGGCAATTCTACAGTTCTTTTACGTCTAGATTTCTTCTTTCGTACTTTTATTTTAATTTCTTCAATTCTATTTGGCGATTCGGTTGCCTTAATTAAGGTTTTGCTATTATCATCTTCATTGATATCAATTGCATCGCAACTATAGTCACCTAAAGTGGTATCACCTATCTCAGTCTTGATTACAATCATTCCTATATTAATTTCTCCTGCATTATCTTTAATTTCCACTTTTAAGGGGAAGTCAGAAGGCTGGTTGTTAGTTAAATTTGTTAGATTACTTTCGACGTCTTTGCATTGTTTTCTGAAGTTTACTGATTTATTTACAAATAAGACACAGTCTGTACACATATGTTGGGGAAAACCGTCGTCCATTTCAACCTGAAAAACAGAAGAGTGACTCTAGCATAAGTAATGTCGTAGGTAGGTGCTGGCAAGGGCTGCCAGGGGCGCAACCCTCAAAAGGCGCACTTTGCTGGCTGACCCATAGCTAGAAAATACGTCTATAAGCTTCGGGGCGCAAAATTCAAATCTTGCTAGGGGCTGGCAAGGGCTGACTTTAGCTCCGACGTTAAGCGTAAGTAGGTATTTAAAACTACAGTAGGTACTTACATAATTAAAAAAACTCAAGAGATTTTTTTTACTTAGTTCTTATATTTTTTAGTTCGAAAGGGATGTAATTATGTAAATAAAGCCTAAATGAATGCTTAACTTTTGTTTCTTTACCAGAAATCAAAAGTTTTATCCAACTTCCATGGATGATCAAAAGCACAAGGGATAAAACAATAACTAAAGTAAATACTTATAATATCTGTAATTTTTTAGATATCAATGCAAATGCAAACAAAAGTATTTTCAAGTTTTTTGTATCTGTCACAGACTGGGTAAACGCCTGTCGTCTATGGTGGATGACAGTGACAGTCAGACAGATGTCCTCGCTCCATCAAAAACCACTAAATAGGGATGTAACTTAGGTCGATTATTCAATTACCTGAAAATGTCTTGAAAAGTGTACGGTATATCTTTATTCAGGGGGCTTACTATGAGCTCTTATAGCAGGGCTTATATTGAACTGCCATACTTTTTCGTACTATGATCTCAACGGTTAGTATGAAAGCAAGCCTTAAGCAGTCCTGTTTAAGGCCTGCTTTTGAACTGAACGGTTTCTTATTTGCTGATGGTAAGCTGCTGTACGGTTTACTTAAGTAGTTTCTTAGAGCATTAAGCTTTTCATGGTTATAATGTACTCTATGGCGATCGAAGGCTCAGCGGTTAGTCTGCTGGAATGCACCTATTGACATTTCTTTTTGACGTTTGTGTTCGTTCACGACTTCACGTGTTTGTGTTTTGCTTTTGCTTACCTACGACGATGTGCTCATTTTTGTTGTTAAAATTTTCAATTTTAAATGAATAAAGAAGGCATAATGACGCTCACTGAAGACAAGGAGATTGATATATTTGTTGCTACTAAGATAGGCTCATTTAAACGTAAGTATTTTACGAATAATACTCTAAACACTACTGCCGATTCTGGTTTAAATATTCTTGACAAAATGAGATAAATATTCTGGCTCTTGTATATTTTCTTGAATTTATTTCATAGTGATTTTTAACACTACTCTGACCCAGGCTTGTATATGTTTTGTTAACATTTTATTTTACCATTTTACTTTTTTTTGATAACCCTATTTTTTAGAGTCTCCCCCCCTCTCCCCACCCCCAAAATCGTGGTCTGATAATGGAAAGTAGAACCAAAAGCAGTGGGTAATGTAATAAAAAAATTAAAAAGGAAACAAATATTTTTATAAGCATTATACATTGTGATTTCTTTCAGATATAAAATACCATACAGAGGCATCAAAAAATAACAAGAAATGTATAGAAAATCTAGTGGACATCAAGACATTGCAGAAAGAGGACGGAATAACCTGCATGGTATGGGGCAACCCTGGGCAGATGGAAATATTGCTAGCTAGGAAAAATCAACAGGTAAACCCTAACATAAGTTGTATAATAATAATAATAGTCTTTTGCAAAATGCGTGGAAATTATGTAACACATAACTTGCTACTATAAGTACTTTGTTGAAGTAATATAATAAGTCTATGTTGTTGCCAATAATCCTGTCACCCTGTTGTAATTATCTGGTAACGATATATTCAAGTTTGTAAATATCGTTACTTATGGCTGTTACAGCTGATAAGTTTCTTGCGCCCGTTCTTCTTGTCAGTTAAAAAAGTCTGAAACGGGTGGTAGAAAAATAAAGACGATTCAAAAGTACTTAATAATTAAGTTTATTTGAATAAAGCTTATATGACTTTGACTATGACATCAGACATTCTTTGTTAATTAAGTATTTGGGCTTTGTTTAATTTGTGTAGGTCTAATTGCCAGTTGGCAAATGCCTCCTCCAACCGTTTTCACTCCCACCGGTTCTCCGACACTCTGTTCCAAGTAACTCCTGCTACTTATGTCGTCGTCCCACCTTTTTCATTCAAATATTCAAAATAATTTATTCAGTCTAGGCTGTTACAAACACTTGTGAATGTCAAAGAAGCTACGCCATCGGTTTGTAAACCCTGAGCGGGAGACCTTGTTGAAGAACCGGCAAGAAACCCGTCAAGGGCTGCTTTTTTCTGACTGAACAAGTGTTATCTAGGATATTTTGATCAAAGGTGACATTATGTAATTTAGCCATAAAAATTGCCTCACCCCAGATTCAAACCTACGACACCCTCCACGGCTTCACAACCACTCACTCGGCAGACTTCGGTACCGGTCATGTCGTGGGCCTCGGTCGTTGTAAAAGGAAGCTGATGGCCGCTCTGTCCAGCGGAGTGGTCAAGATATGGAGCAAGAAATCCGAGGATTTGGTGGAAGTCGGGAAAATGGATCGGATGAGGGTGTGTGGGGACGATGCTACATTGTTTGCTACAGGTAAGAAGAGATTGCTGTGCGTACCCCATGATGCAACCTCACGTACTTGAGGAAACAAACACTGCATGAGATTAATAGCAAAAGGAAAAAAAGATCATTCACTATTATTGTGTGTATAATCAATAGTAACTTTTTAATTGCAAGTTTTATAAATACAAATAGTGGAGGCCAGATAATTAAGGACGCCAGGCGATTTTCATACAAACGAGGTAACTTTGTAGCCTTGGTTCTCCGCCAGGGATTGACCTAGCTGTGATCTGATGATGGCTATCCAGGAGTGAATGGAGGAGATTCAGATCGCTATACACACCCAACTGATCTGATCAGCATTCTAAGAGATATAAGGATGTGTTTAAAAATACCGCGAAATACGAAAAAAAAATGTATGGAAATCCTGAAACTGAAAACTCAGATCCTTATATATCTTAAAATGCTGATCAGATCAGTTGGGTGTGTATAGCGATCTGAATCTCCTCCATTCACTCCCTGGATGGACATCATCAGGTCACAGCTAGGTCAATCCTTGGCGGAGAACTATGGCTTCAAAGTTACTTCGTTTGTATGAAAATCAGCTGGTGTCCTTAATTATATGGCCACCACTGTATATTATGAATATTTTTTTTTATTTTTTCATGTGAGCAGCTTTTAGTTTTTCATATGGGGTTCACAAGGTTTTAATGGGGTTGGTAAACTTTTCTGTGAATTCTATATTTTCTGGTAGCTTTTGGCTTTGGAGTCAGGAATAACAAATTGCGGAATTATATAATGCTTCATTTTAATTTAAATAAAAATTTTAATTTTTCATTTACAGCATAGTACAATAAATCACTTTTTTACCATCGCCACTCGAAAAAGTGCGTTTAATTCTACGATAAGAGTGAATAAAACGCTGTTTTATTATAAAAATATTTTGAATTTGGAACAAGCGCCGCATCGTATGAATTATGTAGAAAAAAAATAAAACGTGCTAAAAGTATGGAGCTATTCCATAGATAAAGCCATAGTTATACAAATAAATAAAAAAAATATCCCGCCAATTTTATTTAGGTTCTTTTTAGTGTCTTATTTTTGGTTTCATTTCTAAAAAATATCCCGCCAAATTTAATTAGGTCCTTTTTAGTGTCTCATCTTTAGGTTCTTTTCTATATATTAGAGGTAGATTAGATGTTCAATCTTGCATCAGTCCATTCCATCAGTCTGGTACGATCTTCAGTCTGTAAAAATTCAAAGTCTATCTCTATACAAACTGATGAAATGGACTGATGCCAAACTGATCATGTAATTTGCCTCTTAGCGTGGTGGTTTTATGTCATTGGAAAACTTCTAGTTTCACTATTTTCTAATGTTTAAATATTACTGATTATGATTACCTACCTAAAAAATAAAAATGTAATAACTATATATACTAGTTCAGGCACAGAATAACTAATAGTATGGTATAGGTATAAGTATCTACTGCTATTTGTTTTCTCGCAGTCAATGGTAAAAAGTAGAGTACACAACTCGTGAAAAAAAAATTTCAACTCGGTCCTTTGTATCCCTCCTTTCGCTCAGGATTCTACTTTTGAATCCCGAGCGTAGCGAGGGATCCAACTTAGTCCCTCGAACTAAATTCCCTCTTTTTTCACTTGTATAATCTACTATTACGGCTGTATGCGTAGGTTATGCCTTTGCTCCAAAGACTTTCTATGTTGTTGCTCAAAACAAAAAAAAACAAAGGTATGATTACTCTTTGTCACTGTCTGTCAATCAGATTTTTAAATCAGTAAATGCAAAGGAACTTCGTGTTCAGCCGTATGTTTGATATTTTATCGCGATAATAATATAAAAAAATATATTTAGTTAACAAGGTAAAATAAATAAATCATAATATTATTTTCTTTATTCTTTAAACTTGTGCTATCAAAAAAAAATATAAAACAATTCTTTTCGAAAAAGTTACCAACCCCATTTAAATAGCACCAGGTCAAGGGTTCCCTAACTTATTCCGGGCGCGCTACCTTTCTACCAAAAAGGAATCCGCATCCCATCCCGTCTACCCATACAAATTAGAAAAGAATGGCCAAAACTATGACATATGAACTACACAGGTGACCCGCGCCCCAAAAAGCCCCAAAAGTTGCTATAAACATCACGTGATTAATCAAATCAAATCAAAAAATAATTAATTCAGTCTAGGCTGTTACAAGCACTTGTGAATGTCAAAGAAGCTACGCCATCGGTTCGCAAACCCTGAGCGGGAGACCTTGTAACGAGAAGAACCGGCAAGAAACTCGTCAAGGGCTGCTTTTTTCTCCCTGTATATTTCATACAGAGTCGTCAACATTGAAAAATGAGCTCCACATTTAAAGTGAGGTCATTTTCCATCACAATAATTAACAAAAGTTTGTACACAATGGGTAGGTAGGTTGAAATTAAATACCTACTACATATCGGATAGGTAATTGTGAGAGTAAATAACTTTCAACTAGTTGAGAAATCAGTAATCACTATGTCTGCTACTCGAAAGTGCACCTAAGTAGGCAAAATTTACCAAAAAACACTTGATACAAGACATAAAAAATAATAATAAAAAAACGCAATTCTTACAATTCAATATGCGTTAAGATAGGTACTCAGAAGCAGACCCATTCCCACTGGCAGCACCGCCCGGGTGCCCCTTACCTATATTGTCCAAGTTGTATTTATAGTGTTAATTCACTGAAACTTAACATATTTGTGGAATAATTACAAAAAAAATGTGCTATGTTTTGTTTACAAAAATTATTTCCGTAAAATAGCTGGAGTATAATTTAAATATTTCTTTGTTTTTCACAAGGTGGCGAAGAAAACGACCTAAAAGTGTGGCGCATTGGCGAGCCACAACCTATTTTTACCGCCAAGAACCTCCCTCATGATTGGTTGCAGCTGAGACGTCCCGTGTGGGTGTCTGACCTTGCTTTCTTGAGGGGAGAAGGGAATCTTTTAGCTGTGTGTTCGAGGCATGGATATGTTAGGTAAGAAAATAATTTATTGTTTATGACATTTTTATAAAGTACCTCCTTTCCACATAAATTTCAGTTTTGCTAGACAGGTTGATACTGATGAGGGGTAAGTATGCACAGTGGTTTGGTTTTAACAAGCAGGTGGGTATGGGCAGGGCTCTGTCACTCCGCGCGCGAGTCTGAACCGCTCGGCGTCCTCTGAGAGGACAAATTTCATACATCGGAAAAGATAAGACCTACGCGATAGAAAGAGAGGCAACTACAGAGTGCATGTTTTGGAGCGAAGAGAGCGCTGTGCGACCAAATTCCATGCGGCGTATTTGTTTGTGACAATGTTATAGTCAAGTCACGTGATGGTTGTAGACGTCGTGTCGCTTATAGACGTCATGACGCTTATAGGTGTCATGACACTTACTTATAGACGTTTCGTTGTGTGTCAGAACCACGAGCGACGTCACCGCGGCGAGCAGCCGTTCGTGTGCGAGGCGTGCGGTGCTAAGTTCCACGCGGCATATTTACTCGCGCAGCATCGGCAGTCACATCGCGAAGACAAACTGTACAAGGTATACTTCTATATTCATTTCCGTTCTTTCTTTTTTCTGTCTTTCCTCTCTATTATTTTACTGTGCTTTACCTTCCCCCCCAAATTCCTCCTTCCCGATGTGTATACTTAAGCACGTATGGAAGGAAACCAAAAAACATTTAACCACCCTTAACCACTTTTAGTTAAACCTGAAACCGTCCAAGTAAGTTTATTATAAAAATATCTTTACAAGGTAAGGTCACACAGTTTTTTTTAATCGACAACAGGATAGTACTTGGCCTGCACCTCACCTAGCTAGCTACCTGTACCACCATCTTATTCTTACCTAAGTCTGACGCCATAAAAACAATTTTAAATTTTTTGTGTTCCGGCAGTTATTTATTTATTTATTGATTAAGATACACCAGCGACAAAATCATTTTACATTTTATAACAATTTTGCATAGATATTCTCGGAATAATGATATGCCTTTATAGGCGTATACAGCACTTCTAAAAAAGAATATTTCTCAAACATGCTTGGAAATTCGATCATTATTTTGACAACCTTCTTCGTGCTAAATCGGAGTTTACGGACTGACCTAAACCGCGCCGGCAATCTTAGTATGAGAATCCATTACTAACGTGTAATAATGGATTTTCATACAAAAATTGCCGGCGTCTGACCGGCAATGTTTCTATTAAAGCTCATTACGCACGTGTAATTCAGAAATGGAGCGAACTTTTAATGAATCTAAAATCTTTTTCACTCCTCTTGCTCAAAAAATGCGTCATTGTAACGTACAAGAGTCGAGATAAAATAGCATAATAAGCCCTAGGGGATAAAGTTTTTTCATTTTTAATGTTTGTCTATTACCAATGAGCCTACTAAAACGAAGAAGTCTTTATTCATAATCACGAATAAAAACTCGCTCGACTTAGTGCTAGGGGTCTATTACGAAAAGTTTAATGCGATACACGCAGCTGCGTCCGTGCTTCGTTCTGATTGATTCCTATTACAAAGCACTTGCGTATGCGATATTGCAAAGTGATTGCATAAATTTGACAGTTTCTCTCTAGTGGATCCGTCATTATTCGTTCAATAGACTATGGACTACGATGCTATATTAAAAATATTTGTAATAACTACAACCGACGAACTGCGGACGACTATCGTGACCAAGTTTCGTAATAGGCCCCCAGTTTCTCGTTCTTATTTTTGAAAATGGAACTAAAAGCATCTCTTCGGTGAAATCATAGACTTATTTATACTCTGTGTACAGAGTGAATCGTAGAATGTGTGTTTGTGTTGCTTAGCTTCTACAGCGGAAATTAAAAAAAGGTACCGTGGCGCAAAATCTTTAGAATTTTTCTATAATTACAAACTGATTGAATTGTGTGACTGTAATAGGAAAGAAATAAATTTAATTTTTTGCCGTCAA
Organism: Agriphila straminella; assembly: GCA_950108535.1. Classification (NCBI taxonomy): domain Eukaryota; kingdom Metazoa; phylum Arthropoda; class Insecta; order Lepidoptera; family Crambidae; genus Agriphila; species Agriphila straminella. The sequence goes on along the minus strand of OX467303.1, from coordinate 54,728 downwards.
GCACAAATCATTTATTTAAATATTGTACAAAAAGTTTATGAAGTGGAGGATAGAAAAACGGGTGGATTCGTTTACGGAAGTAGGTATAAACTATTTAATATTGTATTTTATTTTCTCGCAATCGTAGTGAAAAGTATAGTGTAACACACGACGCTAAAACCCATTTAACTCGGTTTCTATTTATTCTCTCGCTAAAGCTCGGGAATAAAACTACCTCGTATGCAATGGGTAATTTTAGCGTCTTGTATAACAATCTACTATTTCTCACTTATGCTCTGAAATCTTATCATTCCATTTGAAAAAGGAATGCGGAGCGTTCCACATTTCTGGGTCTGGTTCATCACATTCTAAATTTAAAATTCAGGCCAGGAATGAATTTCAATACTTACTTCCCGCACCAGCACCAGTGCGGGAAGTAGGTACAGTGCGAAGATGATCTGGGTGGTCTGCGGCAACTTCTTTTTTTTTGTTTTAGCTGTTCACAAAAACAAAAAAAGCAAAGGCACATTTGCACCATACAGCCATAACTTTAGTTCCTTTTTTCTGGCACGCAAGCCAACGACAAGACAGTTAATATAAAAAAGGTAATAGGTATAGGTAGGTATTTAATAGGTACTATAATAACGATACAATAAAAAAAATGGTGCGCACAGAGTATATTACTATAAGAATAAATAAATATTACATTGTATTGTACCAGATTTATCAGAGACAAATCCTCTAAGTAATCTTGAATTATGTACAGCGCCATCTACCGCCGAGACGCGAAATGAGATGGGTTTTTGCTTCTCGGCGGTAGATGGCGCTGCACGTAATTCAAGATTACTCAGAGGATTTGTCAATGATAAATCTCATTTTTAATATTAATTAAATTTAATTAAGTATCAAATGAAAAGTTTTTTATTTCCTCGCATTACTTGAGAAAAGCACTATACAAGCCTTATTCTGGAAGCTACTTGCATTGCCTCGAATGATTAAATTCAAACCATCCTCGACAATGCAATCGCTAGCTTCCCGTTCACGGCTGTAATGTACTATTGTGATACAAAATGTTCTTATCATTATCTTATTTATGAATTAAAATTCCTGCGCAGTGTGTTATTACATTCTGTATTAGGTAGGTGTAGGTAGGTACTTAATAAAATTTCTTAGCGGTTTTTAACAAAATAAGTATATATAATAATATTTTGTAAAATTTAATATTAAATAGTTATCTTCTTTATAAATAAAAATCTATGTAGGTATGAATAGTTGAGAATTGGGGGTTCTGGATCATCCGTAGATCCAGAACCACCCAATTCTCAACAAGAAGATCAGTTCCAGTGATTAAGTGACGTCCATTCTATTCGAGAAGATGAATACTTTTGTTTTATGTCCAAACCATTTGATATTATAACTCAACAAGTATTCTTTCAATGCTAAAACTATAAATCTAATCAAGTAGCCTACGTATTCATTGAGTACTATCTACATTATTTAACATGATATGTTATATTGTTATATATCTAAATATGCACCTTATTATTTTCGTTCGACGGCTGCAGACAGTATGTGGAAGATTACAATTCAACTCGCTAGTAAGTATAGTCTGCTCGCACCAAATATGGAATGTGCATGCGTGCATAACACACGAATGACTTCACCTTCTGACGTAGATTAACAGGTTCGATTCTTGCATTAAAACATTATGACTCCTTGTAAATTTTTAAATTTGAGATTTTTGCATTCACAATGCTATTTTTACACAATACTAAATAATATACTAGAAAAAATACGACTCGCACCAGATCAATACTCAGACGGGAATCGAACCCGCGACCTTTGGATATCCGGTCCAATGCTCTGACCGCTGAGCTACCGAGACACTTGTAAATGTTCATTTCGTTTTAAGTATATAAGTGATTGTGTGAAAAAGGTTAAGCTATCTCAATCCAATAACTTTACTATCCGAATTTAAAAGGTAGGTAAGTAAAGAACTAGTAAAAATAAAACCAATTAATGTGCTAGTATTTTACTCTTTTATTATTTTGTTTAATGCACACTTATTATTAGTACATTACAGCCGTGAACGGGAAGCTAGCGATTGCATTGTCGAGGATGGTTTGAAGCCCGAGCCGCAGGCGAGGGCTTTAATCATTCGAGGCAATGCAAGTAGCTTCCAGAACAAGGCTTGTATAGTGCTTTTCTCAAGAAATGCGAGGAAATAAAAAACTTTTCAATTGAAACTTAATTAAATTTAATTAATATTAAAAATGAGATTTATCATAGACAAATCCTCTGAGTAATCTTGAATTACGTGCAGCGCCATCTACCGCCGAGAAGCAAAAACCCATCTCATTTCGCTTCTCGGCGGTAGATGGCGCTGTACATAATTCAAGATTACTTAGAGGATTTGTCTCTGATAAATCTGGTACAATACAATGTAATATTTATTTATTCTTATAGTAATATACTCTGTGCGCACCATTTTTTTTATTGTATCGTTATTATAGTACCTATTAAATAATTTTACCTTTATAATATTAACTGGCTTGCGTGCCAGAAAAAAGGAACTAAAGTTATGGCTGTATGGTGCAAATATGCCCTTGCTTTTTTTGTTTTTGTGAACAGCTAAAACAAAAAAAAGAAGATGCCGCAGACCACCCAGATCATCTTCGCACTGTACCTACTTCCCGCACTGGTTTCTGGTGCGGGAAGTAAGTATTGAAATTCATTCCTGGTCTGAATTTTAAATTTAGAATGTGATGAACCAGACCCCCTCGGAAATGTTGAACGCCCCTCATTCCTTTTTCAAACGGAATGATAAGATTTCAGAGCATAAGTGAGAAAAATAATTTATAAGCATTTTTTCTATTTACATAGGTACGTAAAGTGCATTTTTCATGACAATATGGGTATGACTGTGAAATCAGTACACTTATGCGCTAGTAAATTATTCCGTTAGCATGATACTATTTCATCTTGTATTTTTGTAATTATATCTTTGATATTATTGTATATATCATCGAACATTACAGTCTTTACAATATGTTGCACGCAAATCTCGGCTTCACAATCACATGTTGACTTTTCCGAGTTTGGGGAGTTGTCGGCGTCATATATTTCTATTTTGATAACTTATGCTCCTCTTGTGATTGGTTTTTTTTATATAAGAGAATAAGGTTCGTTCGGTTTTCATTCTTTTACGAGATAAGCCCAATCTTGGCTCGGGCCTTTGAATCAAAGTTTGATCCTTAGGTACATTCGGCACAAAGTTGAATAGATCTTCAGTATCCTGAAAGTAAAAAATATAAATATAGAGTACCTATCATGCCTTTAAATATACGTGATATCATGTTAACTATCTGTTTGAACAGATCAATACGAATTTTAAATTAAAACATAGTATGAAGCCTTATTGAGAACTCAATAATACGAGTAAGTACCTATAAGTAGGTCAGAACAAGAAATAATAAAAAAAAAAATTAAATAATACATACCGACATTGTAGCTTAACAAGACAGTGTAGGCAGATGCGTAAAATAGAAGTATTTTTTCTTGATATTTTTTTCGTATTTATAAGCCCTTAGACATTCTATATGTATCATTTATACATATTCATGTTTATGTCAATAGAGTTCAATATTATAATTATTGTTGATGTGTTTTTAACTCACCCATAAATGGTGCGATGTATGTAATGTAACCCAAAGCCTATACAGCGTCGCCGCCGCCAGCATGAGCGCGCCGCCGCGCCGCCCGCGCACCTCGCGCCGCCCGCCCATCACCCGGGTGTGTCGTGATTATTTATAGTCAAAAAAATTAATAGTTCTGTCTGTCCATCATATTTTTTATAATCATTATACAAATGTATTTGCGAAAATGAAAGACATTTATCCTTTCTTCATGTAAAGGTTGCCTGGAAGATATTCTTAAACCAGTAAGGTCGTCTATACATATAGTAAGCTAGCTTCCGCCCCACGACTTCGTCCGCGTGGACATTCGGAAAATCCCTAGGAAACCTTTGGATACCAGGATAATAAGTATGCTATATTTTAATCCACGCTTTACCTAAACTATCAGTGTGTCAAATTTCATTCAAATCTGTTCAGCCGTTTTTGCATAATTGAGGAACAAACATCCAAACCCGCATACTTTCACATTTATAATAATAAAGTATGGATTTAATATTACAAGTTTTAATAAATAATTACATTTAAATAAAGTTTTAGTTGCTCTAACGCGGGCAAGTAATTTATAAGCAAACCTGCAGAAAATCAGTAGTATGCTATTTTTACCCGACTGCAAAGAAAGGGTTATGTGTTTCGCGCGTATCTTGTAAGTATGTTTGTATGTTTGTATGTATGTATGTTTGTATGTATGTTTGTATGTAATATTCTTTATTACCTCATATCTTTCAAACGGCTGAACGGATTTCTATGATTAAGATATCGTTAGATTGGTCTTTTCAGCCCAAGTGTTCTTAAGAAGGTGGCGTTATAAAAAAACCAACATGGCGGCTGTACGGTGCTATTATACGTAGTGAAAAAAAATTTTTTTTTTTAGAATACTGCAATATGGGTGTCAAATTAAAGGGCTTATTATAAGGATTTCAAAAAGGTATATCATGACCATAATATAATTATAAAAAAAACAATAAAATAAAAAAAGTAAATTATATTACGCAAATGCGAGCGGCCGCTATAAACATGTCAATGAGAAATTTATATTTTGTTTGTGTATGTTAGCCACATTCATGATGAAAAAATGGGCTATAATATCAGCCCAAAATCCCTCGGGATCGAAGCCTCAGGCTATGCCGCAGGGCACGGCTAAGTTAATCAATAGATGGCGCTGTAGCCGAGTACATCGCGGTATGGTTTTGTATTCATCATCAATAGATTTCTAGTTGCATAGACCATATCAATAGATGGCGTTGTAGCCAAATACATCTCGGTATGGTTAAGCTCTCTGTAGATTATATAAGGTCTTTTGTGTTTTTACTAAAAATATAAAGATAACAATAAAAGAATCGAAGAAACGATAACGAGAAATAAGATGAAAAACTTTTTTAATTGATAATTATTTTAATACGATTCCATCTAGCTAGCTAGAGTACATTCAGTATTTATTATACTAGATTCCATCTATCTAATTGGAACGCGTGTTGCATTACTTTACTTGCATTAATATTGAAAAAAATATTAAAGAAGTAGATTTTGTTAGGTTTTGTAGCAAGTATACCTAGTTTAGTTAGGACTAAGGATTAGGGTGTTTAGGAATATCTTATTACTGAATTAGTGATTAATTACATTCTCTTTGATATCGATAATAGTACATTACAGCCGTGAACGGGAAGCTAGCGATTGCATTGTCGAGGATGGTTTGAAGCCCGAGCCGCAGGCGAGGGCTTTAATCATTCGAGGCAATGCAAGTAGCTTCCAGAACAAGGCTTGTATAGTGCTTTTCTCAAGAAATGCGAGGAAATAAAAAACTTTTCAATTGAAACTTAATTAAATTTAATTAATATTAAAAATGAGTAATCAGACAAATCCTCTGAGTAATCTTGAATTACGTGCAGCGCCATCTACCGCCGAGAAGCATAACCCATCTCATTTCGCTTCTCGGCGGTAGATGGCGCTGTACATAATTCAAGATTACTTAGAGGATTTGTCTCTGATAAATCTGGTACAATACAATGTAATATTTATTTATTCTTATAGTAATATACTCTGTGCGCACCATTTTTTTTATTGTATCGTTATTATAGTACCTATTATATAATTTTACCTTTAAAATATTAAGCAGAGTCCGATCTCTCGCAGGGCTTGCTGTCAGTTGTCTTGACCCTAAAAAATTCTTATTTAAACCACACGATGAAAATTCTTTTAAAGAATTAGACCGTCTACGTAATTTGTAAGGAGAATATAACTAAAAAGACGTAAATAAAAAACAACTAAATTTAAAAAATTAAAAAACCCGCCTGCATAAAAAGACAAGTCGACTGAAAAGATGGAAACAAGATTAAATAAATATTAAAGGCAACATGTCATAATAACATGCAGTCGGAGGCATATAATTCAATTATTCATAATGTCACTTTCTTTATGCATGCCTCCGACTGCATGTTATTATGACATGTTGCCTTTAATATTTATTTAATCTTGTTTCCATCTTTTCAGTCGACTTGTCTTTTTATGCAGGCGGGTTTTTTAATTTTTTAAATTTAGTTGTTTTTTTATTTTAGCATGATCAACATTTTTCTTTTTGGAGATTAGTGCTGAATATACAATTATTCCCTATTTGGAAAAAGTCTCGTGACTTTTCTAGTATTTAAATCGCTGGAGATGAGGCTGGAGCATTATTACGCTCTCCCGAACTGGTTCGTTCAACAGGCAGTGCAATCCAAAGAAATTCTACGTCTTTATCATGTAAGTACCTATTTTAAATTTATATTTTTTAACTGTTCTGATGTGCTAAATATGAAATGAATAGATCACTATGATAATTATGTTCAATTCACAAAGTGATCTACTCATTTTAATGAAAAGATCACTTTGTGAATGATGTTCAATTCACAAAGGCGCTGTGTGAAATTGTCCAAGCATTTATTATTATTATTATTATTATTATTCATTTCATTTGATGATTATTATATTTTTTTCTGATTTGAGTGTTTGTGGTTCCGTCATTGTTTCAGAGTAATCTTTGTTATAATATAATCCATAAACACAAGGAATATTTCTTCATTTATTTGTTTGTTTATATACCTAACTGTCGGCAGACCAGATGTTATAATTATATGCTCTTTCAATAAATACTTTCAAACTATTGTTTCAGGTCAAGACTAAGTCCTGCTAATTGCGAAGAACTCTTCCCGTCAGACGAGGAGGGATCAGTGCAGGATGCTGTGCCTCAGCCTCAGGCGCCTGTTAGAAAGGCGAAGCGCTCGAGAACATCAGGCTCAGAGCAATCGAGAGCATCAACTTCGCACAGCTCTGTCGTTAGCCCTGCGACTAAGCACTCAAAAAAGGTGAAGATAAATCCCATATCCAAGCCACAAGCAACAGCAGCCGATTTGTTTGGGAGTGATTCCGAAGATGAAGACGAGCCGCTACCTCAACACTCGACTGCCACCGGTAAAAAGCTTCAACCCATTCATACCTACATTACACGTAGAATAGCCAACGGGCATTCTAGACAGCCCCATCTTAATAAAACCGGCACTCACTACGTCGAACTGAAGGTATATCGGTGCGACGAGATTGACACTGTATTACCGATTAATAGATGGCGTCAAGCGGTGGTGACTGTTAAAAATCGGACCAACGATGATACGGAAGCCTGGGAGCATTTAACAAAATTCATATGTGCAACGCGCAAAGAATTTAAGTCCTGTCCCCTACATTCATAAGTTCTTATTTTTAATTTCTTTTCTATAGATTTCTATTGTATCTCTGAAATTTAAATAATATTCTTTTAAGTTGTAGGTATTAGGACGGTATATTCTTTAATTTGTAGGTTCATAAAATTATTTTATACATTATAATCGCTGTATGATAAAATATATACATAGGTATTCTTAGGATTTAAATAAAATATGAGTATCTAATAATAATTATTGTTTTCTTTCCACTTTCAGTTCCACTGATTCACTGCGCAGCACCAAGTGATATTTTAATACATTGTGATAAATGTAAAATTGATATACCCAAACAGAAATATAAAAGCCATATGAGAACTAATATACACAAATCAAATTGTTTATTAAAAACTGAATTGAAAAATATTGAAATAATAGCTACGGCTTTTCGCAATAGAATATGTACATATCGCTTGAGTCAAGTGTCAGAGGCGGAGTGTATCACTCCTGCCTGCCTAGCATGACCGATTTATATCGCGTGATATAGCGTTTTATCACGTTCAACTGTCAAAAAGACAAAAGAATTTGACAGTTGAGTGTCGATAAAATGCTATATCACGCGATATAAATCGGTCATGCTAGGCAGGCTAAGGCCTTCTTGAATGTAAATCAAAGCAATGTTGTCAAACTTATTGAAATGTCTGTATTGAAACACAATTGTATTAAAATAAGCTTTGAGCTATTCGCTAACTTCTTTTTACCGAAGTCAGATGAGCAACAATTAAAGTCTTTTAATACAAAGTACATAAATGTTTATCCATCCATCAGCCATTTTTGATGTCCCCACTGCTGGGGCACAGGCCTTCCTTATGGGTGGTAAGGAGGATGGGCCATAACCCACCACGCGGGCCCAATGCGGATTGGTGGGTGTTAACGACTGCAAATGCAGCCGGGACCAACGGCTTAACGTGCCTTCCGAAGCACGGAGGAGCTCGAGATAATAAATTTTTGGTCACCCATCCCATGACCGACCCATGCGAACGTTGCTTAACTTCCGCAATCGCTGGGTCAGGCGCTAAACCACTGCGCCACCGAGCTCCTCAAATGTTTATAAGAATACTGATTTGAATGAACTATACATTAATGTGGTAAATACTCTTCAGAGAAAACTGACTGAATTTAACCAGCAAGAATCTGGTTGGTCTTATATGTCTGTTAGTCACCTAGAAATAAATTTAAATAAATACTGTCCTTTGCGAGGGGGGTCTTACATAGTGTTACCTCCGGCTATAAAGAACACAAAAAGTTGCATAAATTTACAAAATAGTGATAATCATTGTTTCTTATGGAGCATTATTGCCCATTTGTTTCCTACTAAATCTAATGTTTGCAGAACTAGTTCATACCCTCACTATGTTTAAGTGATATAAAGTTGTTCGAGAAAAATAATCCTAATATTAGTATAAATATTTATGGTTTAGATAAACAGTGCCGCGTGACTGGCTCTCTTTATATGTCAACTTCAAAGAAAAACAATCATGTTAATTTGTTATACTTTGAACGAGGAGGCTTAGGACACTACTGTTTCATTAAAGATTTAATGAAATTAGTACGTCGTCAAATAACTCATCACAGGGGTAAATTATTCCTTTGCGATGCGTGCTTACAGTTTTTTTCTAGTGAGAATAAGTATACTTCACATGATTGTAGTAAATTATTAACTATATTACCCGAGAAAAATAGTATAATACGATTTAAAAACTATGATAGGCAACAAAGAATTAAATTTGTTATTTTCGCTGACTTTGAAAGTATTTTAAAAGATTGTCCAATAAAAAATACAAGCGAAAATACTCAAAACATAAAAGTGCACGAACCATCTTGTTTTGCCTATTATGTGTGTTGTTCCTATGACTCAAGCTTAAACAAGTATGTTACATATCGAGGTTCAGATTGTGTGCAAGTTTTTATAAAACTGTTATTCGAAGACGTTCATTACATACATTCAATATTATCTGCAAATAAACACATGAAACAATTAACTGTAGAGCAAAGCAATGAATATATGAACGCTACGACATGTCATATTTGTAAACACTTGCTATTGGGCGACAAAGTTCGTGACCATGATCATGTTACATCAGAATACAGAGGTGCAGCACATTCTCATTGCAATTTGATGTATACAATCTGTTCATTTATCCCTGTTGTTTTTCATAACCTGTCTGGCTATGATTGCCATTTATTTATCAAAGCGTTAGCAATGTATTGTATAGTGGTTCTATTAAAATAATACCCAAAACAAAAGAAAAATATATATCAATTATGAAATTTATTAAATCAAAAGACGATACTCAATCTATACAAATAAAGTTTATTGATTCTTATCAATTTTTAAGTTCGAGCTTAGATGAACTATGTAAAATGTTATGGTGAATTTGTTGTTACACAAAAATGGAGTTAAATTTAAACATATTTATTTGTACTCAAAGACAGCATTCCAACCAAAGTATTTTTTTCTGAAACAAGTCATGAAGAAAATACCAGAAGCAAAACTTTTTATATATCATGATAACAAAGAAGTTCTTCACCCCAACGATGCACTGATTAATTCCATTATGATTTTTGATGATGTTGTATGTGAAAATCAATAATAATAATGCATAAAGAAAGTGACATTATGAATGATTTTACTTATCATTCAATTCTATGCCTCCGACTGCATGTTATTATGTTGAACAAAAGTTCTATATTTTTTAAGTTTGCCTTTATATATTATCTTGTTTCCATCTTTTCAGTTGACTTATCTTTTGATGCAAGTGGGTTTTTTAATTTTTTTGAATTTATTTTTCGTTTACTTGTCTGACTTGTTTTTTGATGCATGTGGGTTTTTTAGTTTTTCTATTTTATTTTTCTGTTAACTTGTCTTTTTTTAGGCAGGCGGGTTTTTAATTTTTTTAAATTTATTTGTATTTTATTTACGTCTTTTTAGTTATATTCTCCTTACAAATTACGTAGACGGTCTAATTCTTTAAAAGAATTTTCATCATGTGGTTTAAATAAGATTTTTTAGGGTCAAGACAACTGACAGCAAGCCCTGCGAGAGATCGGACTCTGCTTAAAGCCACGTAAGCTTGACCTTTAGCAAATAGGTGACTGCTCAAATCGACAACTGCCCGGTCTAAAGTTGTACCTTGCAATTTATGCACAGTCACCGCCCAGCATAAAATTAGAGGTAGCATACGTCGCTCGATCTTGCCTTTACCGCGTAAACCATCAAACTCAGACGCAGAAGGTTCAATCCGAACACCAATACAAGAAGCTACCAATTTTCTAAATAATATATTATCGATATCAAAGAGAATGTAATTAATCACTATAGTACATTACGATATTAGTGCGTAAGGATGGTTATAACATGCGAGGCGGAATTTCAGCCCGAGCCAAAGGCGAGGGAGTAATAAAATTGAGCCGAGCATGTTATAACCAATACGCACGTATATCGTACGACGTCTTTTAACACATTTACGAGGAAACAGAAATAAAATACGCCAAAACTACATTTTCGGAAAATGACTTGGCATTTTTCATGTTTTTCCACTTCAAGGAATTTTCATACGTGGTTATGTATCTGTCCTTGGATATTGACGGCAGCAAGCTGTCGCATGCGGTTCGCGCTTCTGTTAGTATATCCGGTGGAGTTGAAGTAATATATTTCTCATCTTCATTATTGAAAGTTGTCATTTTTTGATATTCACAATACAAGTACAAAGAAAAGAAAATTTGAGAAAAATGGCGCGAGGATTATTTTCTGCCGTGGCTGCGTGAAAATGTTAGCAAAGACGCTAGAGCATGCAGCCAAGTTTTTAAATTACCGAATAAACTGTTTTTTTTTATTTTTAATAAACTCAGTCTGTGAATGCAAACTGTCTACTGACTGGCGCCGCGCGGCGATTAGTTCGAAATTTGAATAGCAGAGTCGTGCGGCGGCGATCAGTTCCATATTTGAAATGGCAAATAATACTGTTATGGAATTTGTATGGACCATAACTTAACTATTTGCTTTGGTAACACACGCGTTTTTTATGACCCGCTTTACATATTTAAAACCGGTGGAATTACATCAGCTTTACGAGCAAGGGTGTTAAAAATTCAGTAATAAGATATTCCTAAACACCCTATTCCTAACTAAACTAGGTATGCTTGCTACAAAACCTAACAAAATCTACTTCTTTAATATTTTTTTCAATATTAATGCAAGTAAAGTAATGCAACACGCGTTCCAATTAGATAGATGGAATCTAGTATAATAAATAATGAATGTACTCAAGCTAGCTAGATGGAATCGTATTAAAATAATTATCAATTAAAAAAGTTGTTAATTGTTATAAAGACCATAAACGAGAATCGTTTCTTCTTATTTCTCGTTATCATTTCGTTTCTTCGATTCTTTTATTATTATCTTTAGATTTTCAGTATAAACACAAAAGACCTTATATAATCTACAGAGAGCTAAACCATACCGAGATGTATTTGGCTACAACGCCATCTATTAATATGGTCTATGCAACTAGAAATCTATTGATGATGAATACAAAACAACCATACCGCGATGTACTCGGCTACAGCGCCATCTATTGATTAACTTAGCCGTGCCCTGCGGCATAGCCTGAGGCTTCGATCCCGAGGGATTTTGGGATGATATTACATAGCCTATTTTTTCATCATGAATGTGGCTAACATACACAAACAAAATATAAATTTCTCATTGACATGTTTATAGCGGCCGCTCGCATTTGCGTAATATAATGTACTTTTTTTATCTTAATGTTTTTTTTTATAATTATATTATGGTCATGATATACCTTTTTGAAATCCTTATAAAAAGCCCTTTAATTTGACACACATATTGCAGTATTCTAAAAAAAAAAAATTTTTTTTCACTACGTATAAAGCACCGTACAGCCGCCATGTTGGTTTTTTTATAACGCCACCTTCTTAAGAACACTTGGGCTGAAAAGACCAATCTAACGATATCTTAATCATAGAAATCCGTTCAGCCGTTTGAAAGATATGAGGTAATAAAGAATATTACATACAAACATACAAACATACTTACAAGATACGCGCGAAACACATGACCCTTTCTTTGCAGTCGGGTAAAAATGTTCGGTGTTGATTTTTTTGTTACAATTTGACGAAAACTCAAAGGAGAACCTTTAAAACATGCAAAGTTGTTACTATGTAGACTAGTTAAAAGTTACTATCTATTACTACAATCTATTATTACCAAATATATAAATACATATTTCGTAAAAATGTATATTATATGGCTATCAAAATATTTAATAAACTACCGCTAGACATTATAAATCAACCAATAGAGAAAAATATTTTCAGGAATAAATTATTTAATTGGCTCCTACAGCACAGTTTCTACTCGACCAAGGAATATTTGGAGAAAAAAAAATTACATCTTTACTTAATCTGACTTATTAATGATAATTTTGCATAATTGACATTTAATTTTGAATATGAGATTTCTGTTGACAATTTTGTAATTTATTGACGTCTTAAAATAGCAATAGGTACTTAGTAGTAATAATATTTACTATAGATAGCTGACACTTACTAACATTTGCATGCCTACAGACTTAAGGCAGAATATTGTTGAAACTTTATTTAAAACATTGTCACCAATAATGTACACAATATTGTGCAAATAAATATTCTGATTTCTGATTTCATAAAATAAATATATAAGATAAATATAAATATACCTGCTATTGAACTATTACAATTACAATTTTAACACAAATCTTACCACTACTGACTTATAATTTAAATTACGCAAACATTTAATTACCCAAAAATATAGTTATAATCAACTTAAGAAGTAATGTACTTAGTCTATGTATCCTTAGTCCATGCATACATATTTAATTATACAACTTTACTATATTTAATTATCTTTGTAAAATATTACTATAAATTAACTTTCTTATATCTTTTAGTACAGATTGCTTTTTAGGGTTCCGTAGCCAAAATGGCAAAAAACGGAACCCTTATAGATTCGTCATGCCTGTCTGTGTCTGTCGGTAGATGTATTCTTCCTCTCCCCCTCGGATGTCTGGCCGTACGGACGTGTTTAAGAGCTCCGTGTATTATTTGAATTTATTTAATAAAAATATTCCGTATAAAAATACCAAAAAACAATTACAAAGTGAACGCAGATACCAGGACTGCTGAAACCCGAGAGGCGTATCGGCCGCCTACTAAAGAAGGACACCCACTGTGTGAGTAAGACCAAATTATTATCACTCGTCCTGTGCCACGCCTCCTTCGCCCCACCAAGCGCTACACTGTTATTGGCCAACGCGTGACCACGCCCCGTGCGCAGGAGCAGACATTTTGAGGGAGGAGCCAATTAGGGCGTGACTTACGAACTAAGCCGATACCGTAGCTACGAGTACTGCCGTGTCGCGCGCTTTTAATACTTAGGCCTAAAGTTGCGCATCTCGTTAATCCTGCAAAATGTTTCACTCTCCGGCTAAAACTGAAAATCCACTGTATGGTTCGGCCCCTGACCTACACGAAAGTACAAGCTCAACCAGCACTAATGAGCATAATATCACTTTAAGGTCCAACAAGCGACGTCGCTGTGATTGTACTACCACGGAAGAATCTAAGCTCGATTCATTTATTACTACCCTTACGGCGTGGAGGCAAGACACGGATGAAAAACTTTCTAACATACAGGCGTGCATGTATGAGATTAAAAACCAAAACGGAGAATTATTAGCTTCGAACGCGGAGATCGAAAAATCCATAGATTTTTTATCGCAAAAGTATGATGACTTAAGCAACAAACTGAATGATTTTCATACTAAAACCAAAGCTTATGACGAGCGCCTATCGAAAGTTGAGTACAGTCTAGAAGAAATCGAGAGAAACTCTCGTATGAGTACACTAGAAATCAGGAATCTATTACTGAAACAACGTTTAAGCCAGGATGAACTCATCAATATAGTACTTTGTATCTTCAAGGAGCTTTCAGTTGGTACTACTTACTCGGATATTCATGATATCCGTGTATTACCCTCAAAATCGGACAATAAGACCATATTGCTTACCCTGAAATCGGTGATCTTGAAAAACAACATACTGAAAGCTTATCGAGACTATAATCAGCGCTCCAACATAAAGTTAAACACTTCAGTACTGGGCAAAGAAATTCCTCCTCGTACAATATTTATTGCTGAAAATTTAACTTTCCGAGCGCGCAAGCTCTTTTATATAGCGCGTGAATTTGCTAAGCAAGAGAATTACAAGCACTGCTGGACAGCACATGGAAAAGTCCTCCTGCGGAAAGAAGATAACGCAAAGCTCGCAGTAATATCTTCGGAATCTCAACTAATGGAGCTAAAGTAAAAAAACTAGCTTATTCCTTAATCAGCTTTAGTTGTTTATTCTACTTTTTATTTTTAGCCTTTTCTTTTTTCAAATTAATATTTTTTTTTATTATATTAAAATAAGTTCCGATATTATGGATTGGCCCACCGCCCACACTACACAAAATCATATAAACTGCATCTTTTACAATATAATATTTTGTATAGCATTTGAAGTATGTTCCTTCTGCTGGATAGAAAAATCTCCCTACATTATCGTATTTTGCAAACCCTATTTTATTCTACACTTGACACCATTGATACTTACATCTAGTAGAGTGCAGTACAGTCGTATTTACATATCAATATGTCACAGGAAAGTACCTGAAAAATTAAGCATTAAAATTCACCTGTGATACAGATCTTATCAACAAAATTGATAGTGTTTCAGCCAGCATAGCACAAACCTGCGACCCACATGAAATACAACAGATTATACCTAATAAAATCAAGTCACTTAAAATTCTAACCCAAAATATACGTAGTATTTCAGCAAATATGACTAGTTTTACCACTTTGCTGCACCGTCTTAAAATTGATCTAGATATTATTATATCTCACCGAGTGTTGGCTGAAACAGGAACCTATAATTCCCATTTTGCATGGGTACACCTCACACACGACTACTAACCCTGTGAACCAAAATGATGGTGTCGTAGTGTACATTAATAATGTTTTATCAGGAATAAATATCTCTGAACCAACAATCTCTGAAGCTAGCTGTTTACAACTACAATTAAGTTCTGATACGGTGTTGTTAGCCATTTATCGGCCATGTGGATTTCGCGACACCCAGAATTTTATAGCCTCTCTCAATAATACACTAACCCTATTGGACAAGTACAAGAATATAATTATCATGGGTGACATAAATATCAACATTATCCCCAATTCACTAGATACTGACGCTGATGAATACCTAAACTCTTTAGCACATCATGGCCTCCTACCTGGTCATAGCCTACCAACTCGAAATGAATCCTGTCTCGATCATGTGATTATGAAGTGTGTTCGCCCTTCCCAAACCTTCGTCATCAATTCCTCTATAACTGATCACGATGCCGTACTGCTCGCTATTCATATGACCAAACAACACACACCTCCTAAAACAGTTAGAAAAATTAACTATGAAAGCCTATCGAAAACTATGGAGACACTTGACTTCGGTTCCATCCTAAAAATAACTGATCCTGAACTTGCCACTAACTTTTTTATTAGTATGTTACAGTCAGCCATCTCACTCAACTCTGCTTTTCTTACTCTCTCAAGAAGATGCAGAATTTTGAAACCCTGGATAACCCCCGGTCTCTTAAGGTGCATCAGAAATAGGTACAATATGCATAAAAAGCTTAAAAACAATCCGCAAAACGACACTCTAAGGGTTACCTTTGTCCGATATCGCAATTTCTGTAATTCCATTATCAAAAAAGGAAGAGAGAATATGACAAGGAATGTCTGAGTAAAGCTGGCAAGAATCCAAAAGCACTATGGAAGGCGATTAAGGAAGTAACAAACATAAATAAGTCAAAATCTGTACCTTTTGACCTTCTTAACACCAAGCCCACCCCGAAAGACTCCGTGGATGAGGTCAACTCCTTCTTCGCTAACATAGGCAAAACACTTGCTGTAAATGTCACTCAGTCTACAACTCCCATTTCTCTTCCTCCCTCGGTGACGCCAACCTCATCACGACGAGAGTCTTTCGTCCTTTTGGAAACAGATGAGGAGGAGGTGGAGTCTATCCTTTGTTCGCTAAAACAGGATTGCGCTATGGGATGGGATGATATACCCACTACCATATTGAAACGATACAGGGTTGAGTTGGTGCCTGTAATTACCCACATATGCAACATTAGTATTCTAAATGGTGTCTTTCCTTCTGCCTTCAAAAGAGCAATTGTACATCCAATCTTCAAGTCTGGGGACCGAGCCAATGCAAATAACTACCGGCCAATTTCAATTCTACCAGCCTTATCCAAGGTCTTGGAACGAATTCTCAACCTACGCTTAAAAAGCTTCCTAGAAAAAACATCTGCGCTTTCACCGAATCAGTTTGGGTTTCGTTCTGGAAGGTCAACAGCTGATGCGGTCCATGAATTCACTAATACTATCGTAAATGCCATGGATTCTGGGCAAAAGTGCTTGGCTGTCCTTCTAGACCTAGCAAAAGCGTTCGATACGGTTTCGATCCCCCTGCTTTTGAAGAAATTGGAAAACATCGGAGTTAGGGGAAATCAACTTCAGCTCTTTGAAAGTTTCCTCACTGGTCGTACACAGAGAGTAATAATAGATGGTATAGCTAGTTCTGACCTTCCTATTGATTACGGAGTTCCACAGGGCAGTATCTTAGGTCCCACTCTGTTTTTGGTATATATAGACGAACTCTGCTCGCTAAACATACCTAACTGCAAAAGCATCTCATTTGCAGACGATACTGCCTTAATATTCACCGAAAAAAAGTGGGAGGATACCTTTCATAAAGCGCAGGTCGGGTTCGATCTTGTTTCTAGCTGGCTTCGTACAAACCTTCTAACCCTTAATGTTAAAAAAACCCTATTCATGACCTTCTCAATAAAACATTCCAATACTTCACGTTCTAACAACTTGTCAATTGTAGCACACTCTCGTTCAAATTCATCTTCATCCCCTAATAATCCGTGCACTTGCCCTAGTCTGGTTAAAACTGATTCAGCCAAATACTTGGGCGTTCTTATTGATGATAAGCTGTCTTTCCAGGCTCATATAAATCTCACTATGGGCAGACTACGAAAGCTAATGTATGTGTTCAAAAGCCTTCGACATGTAGCTGATTCTAGTATAGTTAAGTCAACATATATTGCATTATGTCAGTCCCTCATTATATATTGTATCACGTCTTGGGGAGGTGCTGCGAAAACCCATTTGATCAGATTGGAAAGAGCCCAAAGAGCTCTCCTCAAGGTTTGCACTTTCCTTCCATATCGCTTCCCGACGCATGACCTTTTCCAATACTGTCAATTATTATCTGTCCGTCAACTCTTTATCTTGTACACCATTTTAAAGCAACATCAACATATTGACCAATCCCGATACATAAAAATAAAATAAAATAAAAGACATTTATTTCATCACACACAAATAACAACAAAGCAGCATGTTACATCACAGAGTGCTTCGAGTGTGTGATCTGGAGCCCAAACTAGGGCGACCCTGTATTTCAGGACTCCAGGTCCTCACCCGCGGATCACCTAAGTATATTGAATTAATAAAAGCATAGGTAGTCTTAATAATAATAGCTCATTATATGTGTGTGTGTGTGTGTGTGCGTGTGTGTGTGTGAGATACATTATATACATTACTCACTCCCGTCGCAATAATTTAGTGGCACTATCCTCGTCTTTTAGAACCTCTTACTCACACAGATTTTTCTGCTATTTAGGGCCTCTCCTATATAATCGTCTCCACAAAGAAATAAATATCGTCTTCTATTCGAGGTACCAATTTAAAATCTCTGTAACGTCCTATTTGCAAAATCTTAATTATGACGATACTGAAAAACTCATACTTCCGATTATATAATTTTTTTCATAACCATTAAGCCTTTCCATACCTATTTTTAAGTTGATTATTTGTATTTATTTTTATCTAGCTTTCACAACACTGCACACATGTAGTTTTGGGCCACCTCATTGAAATTTGTAAATTATAATCATTATAATAATAATGATCGTCAGTTTTGAGTATATTGCAGTGTATGTAAAATGTATTTCTCTTAGAATTGTGTAAACCCCTTATTACTGTAAATTCCGTGTAGCCACCTTGCGAGGAGGAGGGTACTGGTGACCTGAGATACAGGCTTCGGCTTAGTTTGGGCACCAAGTCTCTCTCAATCTTCATAATATGTTAATAATGTTGTTCTTAGTCTTAAGCTGTAAATGTAACATGTAAGATTATTATGAGAGAGAAATAAACTTTTTTTATTTATTTAACACAAAAATAAAAAATAAAAAAAATTAAGGGGGGCTACCCATACATGGAACTGAAACTGAAAAAAATTTTTTTCTTCATGCCAATACGTGCGGGATGTCTATAGATAGGTCTTCAAAAATGACATTGAGGTTCCTAAGACAATTTTTTCTCAAAGTCAACCGTTTGAAAGATAAACACTGCCAAAGTGGTAAAACGAGTGTCCCCCCCCCCCCCCTCTAACTTTTGAAATAGGTGAGTGAAAAATCTAAAAAAAATATATGCTATAGATCTTAATAAAAACTATCACTGAAAATTGGTTTGAACGAGATATAGTAATTAGTTTTTGAAACTGCACTGAAAATTGGTTTGAACGAGATATAGTAATTAGTTTTTGAGATATCATATTTTCCAAAACCGCAAATATAACTTTGTCATTCATACCAACACTGTGAAAAACAAAGTTTTTTTTACAGACGAAAAATGAAAGTGGTATTAAATATGGTATGGTATATAAGGTAACTACGGAACCCTACGGCGCGTGGCCCGACATGCACTTGGCCGGTTTTTTTTTTATTCTAAAAGCCCCACCCGACTTCAATAGACGTATTTTTATTATTACGAATATTATTTCTTGCTTTTTAGAGGTAGGTTTTTTTAAAGTCGGTTTTTTGGTTTTTTTTAACTATTTTTATTTTTTTATTTTTAGTGTAGGTACCATGTGGGTAAGGTTTATTATAATATGTAGAAAAATTGGCTCAGCCAAACGTAAGATAATCGCGGAGAAACATACTTAAATACGGGTCAAACTGAGAACCTCCTTTTTTAAGTCGGTTAAAAAACTACACTTAAGATATCCCTCTTCCAACAAAACAATAATTATCTTATTCAGTTCATAAACAAAGAAGTAATACGACCATTATCATCGAGGTAATTCACACAAAATCATACTATTTTCGTGCTTTTTTCAAGATTATTTGAAAAGCACTGAACCGTTTTCCAAATTTTAAAAAATGGGACCAACTTGGGAGTTTAACCGACTTCCAAAAAAGGAGGAGGTTCTATGTTCGTCTGTATATTTTTTTTTTGTGTATGTCCACTCGAAGATTCTTCAACGTAGACTAAAGCGGTGTTATTACAAAAGATTTTTATTTTAAACACCTGTTTAACAATATTCTCAAAAAGTGACGGCATCACATCACATTTAAACCGGTCCACTAAACAGCACAAGCACATCAATACCAAGTCGCGTAAAAATCCCTAAAAATGCGAGTAGCATTCTCGTAGTCTTAGTAGTACTCAATAATACTAATGGTAGTATTAATGGTATAGAGCTAATTTTGAAAGGGCCTGGGCGCGGCTGTCTGATATGCTTAATACATTCATTACACGGTAAATACGTGTTTATTTTTAATTATATATTATATTTTTTTAAGGTACATGCACAGGCACAACTAAATACCAAGTCGCGTAAAAGTCCTTAAAAATGCGAGTAGCTTAGTAGTATTCAGTAGTGTTAGTATTTATGGTATCTAGCAAGTTGTAAAAGGGGTCTGCTGTCTACGATTCGCTCCATACATAATACCATTACCACGGTTAATAGGTAAAATAAGAATAACCAGGCGGTTATTCTTATTTTTTTTTGTACATTCATGCAGCACACCCATACCAAAGCCGCGTAAAAAGCCTCAAGAACGCGAGTAGCATTCAGTAGTGTTATAAATTGTGGAGGGGTCTGCCCGGCGGCTGTACTGTTCACTCCAAAGATACAATGCAAAAGTACCTATCTTCACACCCTATCGTATTATGTATGGAATCGAGCAAGTTGGGGAATGGTGGGGTCTGACCGGCTACAAGGCGGTCCTCTGCGGCGGACGGCAGTTGCGCGCGCACCGAACGCGGTGTCTTCTACAAATACTTTTAGAAAACTTGCTAAAAAAACTGCCATGATCGCGACGCAAAATGACTAAATATTAAATTGTCATTAAAAGCAAAATGGCTAAAACTCAAATTTCTTAGTATAAGCCACATCTAAAAACAACATGCCATGCCTTAAATGCAAGATGGTCGTCGTCTATATACTTAATATTATATAGAAATTAGGTGTGTGATTAACTTTAATTAAAAATAATTGGTTACTTTAATGCGATAGCGAATGAATTTTTGAACACACTTTCGCATAAAGTGAGCCCTAATACATCGCTTTTAGGGCCATAAACCAAGCTATAACAAACGTGTGCAAATAATATATAAAACACTAGTACGTTATAGAATTAACCATACAAAATTAAATTAGTACCATTAGCAAGTTTTAACGAATAAACAGAGCATTCACAATCTAGCCGGGTTTTAGTAACAACAAAGAGGTTTTATGTTGCTGAAAATAAGATCTATTGTTATAAAATATTAATATATTTGTATTTTGTCAAATAAAATTAGAATTTTGAAGTATTTAGGAAGTAAAGAAGGTATGGTATGCTTAATCACCACTTTGTTCGCAAAATATTCTTGCGTTGGGCGTGTGAAAAAAAAACGAAAAAAACATGCGCGCCTTTTTCTATAATTATTATATTTTGTTTTTGTCTTATTTGTTGCTGATAATGATAAATGACTTTTTCCTTGCAAATGTGTTGAAAGACGTCGTATGAAACTTATTGCACACTCGGCTGAGTTACGACCTCGCCTGCGGCTCGGGCTGCAACACACAGCCTTGTGTGCAATGAGCAACCTAAGCTAACTTGTCTCGCAATTTATACTAGTATTGTGTGCAAAACATTGAGACGGATCAACAGATGTCATGTCTGTTTTACGTGTTCGTAGGATTTGATCTTTGTTAGAGAAATTGGAGCGATTCGAAAACGTGAATTTTGATGAAAGGGGCTCTACGTCCAAAGAGCGTCGACGTCGTCGGCTCCGCCAAGTGCGGCTGTTGCGTCGTCGTAGCGCTGACGGATGACTGCCTCAGACTTCGTTTGATACAATACTATTCTATGAAATTTATACTAGTATTGTGTGCAAAACATTGAGACGGATCAACAGATGTCATGTCTGTTTTACGTGTTCGTAGGATTTGATCTTTGTTAGAGAAATTGGAGCGATTCGAAAACGTGAATTTTGATGAAAGGGGCTCTACGTCCAAAGAGCGTCGACGTCGTCGGCTCCGCCAAGTGCGGCTGTTGCGTCGTCGTAGCGCTGACGGATGACTGCCTCAGACTTCGTTTGATACAATACTATTCTATGAAATTTATACTAGTATTGTGTGCAAAACATTGAGACGGATCAACAGATGTCATGTCTGTTTTACGTGTTCGTAGGATTTGATCTTTGTTAGAGAAATTGGAGCGATTCGAAAACGTGAATTTTGATGAAAGGGGCTCTACGTCCAAAGAGCGTCGACGTCGTCGGCTCCGCCAAGTGCGGCTGTTGCGTCGTCGTAGCGCTGACGGATGACTGCCTCAGACTTCGTTTGATACAATACTATTCTATGAAATTTATACTAGTATTGTGTGCAAAACATTGAGACGGATCAACAGATGTCATGTCTGTTTTACGTGTTCGTAGAATTTGATCTTTGTTAGAGAAATTGGAGCGATTCGAAAACGTGAATTTTGATGAAAGGGGCTCTACGTCCAAAGAGCGTCGACGTCGTCGGCTCCGCCAAGTGCGGCTGTTGCGTCGTCGTAGCGCTGACGGATGACTGACTCAGACTTCGTTTGATACAATACTATTCTATGAAATTTATACTAGTATTGTGTGCAAAACATTGAGACGGATCAACAGATGTCATGTCTGTTTTACGTGTTCGTAGGATTTGATCTTTGTTAGAGAAATTGGAGCGATTCGAAAACGTGAATTTTGATGAAAGGGGCTCTACGTCCAAAGAGCGTCGACGTCGTCGGCTCCGCCAAGTGCGGCGGTTGCGTCGTCGTAGCGCTGACGGATGACTGCCTCAGACTTCGTTTGATACAATACTATTCTATGAAATTTATGCCTAATGATGATTGTGACTATGAACTGATACATGATAATGGTTCTACTATTATAATTAATATAGATATTATTTATAATAGTAGAAGTATAGAATTG
Source organism: Agriphila straminella (assembly GCA_950108535.1). NCBI lineage: Eukaryota > Metazoa > Arthropoda > Insecta > Lepidoptera > Crambidae > Agriphila > Agriphila straminella. The sequence goes on along the minus strand of OX467303.1, from coordinate 31,904 downwards.
CAACTGAGTGCAACACATTTTTTTTTTTGCATAATTTTATCTACGTGAACGTTCTTTCTCATTCGCTCAGCTGTAGATTTTCTCCAAAAACAGGTGCGTGCCGCACTCCTATCCAATAGTTTCCTTTGCTTTGTTATCGACGCCAATTTTCTTCGTCCTATTTGCACAAGCGTTTTGCAACTTCATACTCTACCTTTATATTTAACTCCGCATAAATTTTAAATCTTTATTACAGTCCCACACTTTTTTTATATATATAAGAACCAGTCCCCTGTATCTGAGATTCGCTGTTTTTCACTTTATACATTTCCGCTCAATTTGTGGTGTAGGCACCTCTCCAAATGTTTTAAACATTGCCAATCCCTGATGCCAAAAGATGATTCTGGCTTACAAAATTATGCGTTTTAAGTGTGTATGATGAATGAGAGATAAGATTGCAAACGATTTTCTGCGACATGTAGTTTATGCGATTAGTTATTATCGCATAATAAAAATTATGACATAAAAAGTTCTGCCATAAAGGGACTCCGCTTTCTCGTCGTCGTGTCTTCCGTCCAAATTAGCCTTGAAACTTGAAAAGAACTTTGAAAGTGTCCAAGGCCCACACTGACGTAATCACGTAACAGAATTTCGATAATGTATGAAGATTCCGTACGGAAAAATCCCGTATGTGTGTCCATCGATTTGTATGGATTAGCTGCGTTCGGAATCACGTACGTACGGAATTCCGTAAAGTGATTCCGTCTGTGTGTGGCCGGCCTAAGAGTACGTGGAACCGTCACCGCCAACGGACGGAGAGATTTATCGGCGTACGTGCGTGTCGCTCGATGTGATCGGTCTCGGCCGTGGCGCACGGTGCGCGTACGTCGCCGTAACAATCCTCAAGTTTATAAGGATTGTTACGCAAAAAATGTCAAAGTAGCAAAAAGACGTGTCGCGCTCATAAGGGGTCTCTATCTTTATCATCTTTGCAATTTTTGTCATTTTTAACCGACTTCCAAAAAAGGAGGAGGTCCTATGTTCATCTGTATATATATTTTTTTTTTTGTGTATGTTCACCGATTACTCGAAGACGGCAGGACCGATTGAAATGATTTAAAGGGACTCCGCTTTCTCGTCGTCGTGTCTTCCGTCCAAATTAGCCTTGAAACTTGAAAAGAACTTTGAAAAGTGTCTAAGGCCGGCCCACACACAGACGTAATCACGTAACAGAATTTCGATAATGTATGAAGATTCCGTACGGAAAAATCCCGTATGTGTCCATCGATTTGTATGGATTAGCTGCGTTCGGAATCACGTACGTACGGAATTCCGTAAAGTGATTCCGTCTGTGTGTGGCCGGCCTAAGAGTACGTGGAACCGTCACCGCCAACGGACGGAGAGATTTATCGGCGTACGTGCGTGTCGCTCGATGTGATCGGTCTCGGCCGTGGCGCACGGTGCGCGTACGTCGCCGTAATAATCCTCAAGTTTATAAGGATTGTTACGCAAAAAATGTCAAAGTAGCAAAAAGACGTGTCGCGCTCATAAGGGGTCTCATCTTTATCATCTTTGCAATTTTTGTCATTTTTAACCGACTTCCAAAAAAGGAGGAGGTCCTATGTTCATATATATTTTTTGTGTATGTTCACCGATTACTCGAAGACGGCAGGACCGATTGAAATGATTTAAACGTTACATTAGGTAAACTCCCAAGTTGGTCCCATTTTCTTAAATTTGGAAATCGGTTCAGTACTTTTCAAGTATTCTTGAAAATAGCACGAAAATAGTAACTAAGAGTAAAGAGAAAATAGTAACTAAGCTCGTAGTTGCATTTGTGCGCCGCGCTGTCGGTGCACCGCATCCGCGGTGATACTGACACGTTTGCGGAGCATATCGTCGGTGAGCCGACCGTAACACGTCGG